>JAUMIR010000001.1:325461186-330461186 GCA_030847615.1 Gambelia wislizenii
TATATCTTCACCAAATATATTGATATAAGTGATAAGGATAAACAGTACATAATATGCAAGTATGAGGTAGAATACATGAGGTAGAGAATATAGTGAGGTAGAGTATATATACGGCAATAAAAAGGCCACAACTTTGATGATAGCTGATAATGGTTGGTGTATACCGCATGGGTCTGTATCTCTTCATTAGACAACCCACTATTGGCTAATGGCACTGCCGGTCGCTACTGGCACCACTCCGCATAGAGGGGAGGAGTCCTGGCCAGGCCACCCACCTGATGACACTCCCCTGTGAAACAAGCAAGGTTATGGCAGAAAAAAATGGGGTCTCCATGAACTTGGTCATGAAGTTGACCTTGATGGAGATCTGTTCCCCCCATCCTCCAGATCGGGACTCATGTCAACCACCACAAAAGGCAGGCTTGGGGCCGGCTTATATACTGGCCCCAGCATCATAAAGTGACAGCTGTAAAGCGGCCATCACAAAATGTCAAGAAAGGTGTCATCATCCAGCTGTAACAGCTGGAAGACCGCCCTCTGCACCGCACTAGCCAATCAGACAGGGAGCCCTGCTCTGATTGGCTCTCTTTTCGCACCCTCTTCCCGGCCTGCAAGGCTGGCTGCCATGTGGCTGCGTGGGGCCAGGGGAGGCTGCCTGGGCTCCGGGAGTTGGCCAAACCACAAACCGGCCACCCGCCAAGCCTGGCAGCTGCCTTGTCAAAGCACCAAGGCCTTGTTGCTTATTGAAAAAGTGAGTTATGGATCCTGAAAGTTTTCAGAAAAGGCAATTCACCCTTTTGGGGGGCCAGAAAAAGGGTGGTGGAGTCTGGTGGGGGGAGGGACATTGGAGGTTGCAAAATGAGTCATGGGTTTCACATGTTTTTTCCTTCCTTGGCATGTAAATGGCCTAAATCCCACTGGTAGTCCCAGCTGGAATAGACATACTGCATCAATGGAATTTACATGAGTGTTGATTTCCCAGGTTCCCAGTGATTCATTGGGTACACTCTAGTTATAACAATGAGACTTAGATCACAGACCCACTCACCCCCCCAACACAAGTTTAAAGGGCCCTCCTATTCTGAATGGGAGCCAGCATAATGTACTGGTTTGAGATTGGACCAGAACTGTGGGGTGCTATGGTTCAAATCCCCACTCAATAGTGGAACCCCCCTGGTTGACCTTAAGCAAGTCACACTCTCTCAGTCTCTGAGAAGGCAATGACAAACCTCCTCTGCATAAATCTTGTGGAAAAAGCTCTATCATAGGGTCACTGTAAGTTGAGGCTGACTTAAAGGAACATAACAGCAACAAAATCTGAGGCCCTATGCTATATTTTTCTTAACTTGTGCATAAATCTGGTGCTGTTTGTTATAGCCTGAGGTGAACCAAAAGTATATGGTTCATTTCTGTCTGCATTGTCCTCTCCTCCTCTGTTGTTTTTCTTGTGTTAATTTTTTGGTGTTTGCCTCCCTGAGGTAGGCTGTTGACCTCTTGTAAAGAACCATGTACAGAACGGTGGAGCTGCTGCTAATTTTTATTTTATTTTTGTTAAATAGTTGTTTTTATTGGTTTACAAGAAAATTCACATACAAGTACTACACATACCTTTAATATGCTTCTAGATTTATTCACCTAAGCTGCTGCTACCTCACCTTTCTTCCATCATTTAGCACATAACTTTTTGATGGCTGCCTCAGATGGCCTTCTTATCTCTGGATGGCAAACACACACACACACACAGTAAGTAGGCTGGCTCACCCGTTGCCACCCCTCCGTCATTATCCCAAACACATCCTGGCTTCTTTCTGGTTGCATCATCCTCAAATTTCTAAATGTCAACATCCACTGGTTACTGCCTATGAATGGTAGCTCATCACATGCACTCAACATATGAAAGCCAACCTCAATCAGCTTCTGAATGTTTAAACTTGATGTGCTGATCTCCTCATGCACTTAGGCACATCCATAGAGCTGCTAGGTTGTTATCAACCCAGCAGGGGGCATGCCCTTGTGATATCATGGGGCAGACACTTGTAATGACATAGGGGTGGGTTCTTGTTATTTCACAGAAGTGGGATAGGGAAGGGTTGGGAGGTGAAACAAACCACTTCTGACTGAAAAAATAGGTGTAAAAGGACAATAAATATAAATGGGCCCAGAATTTCAGTAAACTCTAGTTCTCTGGGTAATATGGCAACCCAGAGCTAAGGAGGAGAAGCATTTTTTTCAATGCCAGACAGGTGCTAAAATGTGCCCAGTAGCTTCAGGAGTTGCTTCCATTTACACTAGGACTTGCATCCCATGTAGCACACAGGACATGTGGGGAGTTCTTCCAGGGTTTATGCTGCCCTTTTTTTCCAGTGCCCCAGGAGTTTTTGCCATGCGCTATGCTGTTGCTGCCACAGCTTGTACAACAGGAGAAAACTCATGAGTTGCAATGCTGATGATCACTTGTGTCAACTGGTACAATATTTCAAATGATACAATGGGCCAAAATGCGAAAGATTTATACGATCTGAAGAGAAACCAGTATAAAAGGATATCCCAAT
Source organism: Gambelia wislizenii (assembly GCA_030847615.1). Classification (NCBI taxonomy): domain Eukaryota; kingdom Metazoa; phylum Chordata; class Lepidosauria; order Squamata; family Crotaphytidae; genus Gambelia; species Gambelia wislizenii. Next base: position 325,463,739 of record JAUMIR010000001.1, read on the forward strand.
ATAAAAGGATATTATGAAGCTAATCAATTGAGATCTCTCTCTCTCTCTCTCTTTCTGGCATTTCTTCACAAACGAAGATTTAGGAAGGACTCATCCCGTGCCTTCAGCAAGCGCGCTGATGACTAAAAAGGCCAATAGATATGTTATAGAAGGAATTGTAGGACATGGAGATTTAGAATGGTTAGAGATAGTTATAGGGAGAACAGATAAGAGAATATGGAATATATATTTTTGGTAATTTTATGAAAAAGGAAATTAAAGGAATTGAGAACCCATTTCTGCAAAATATATTGGAAATATGGTATAAATATAAGAAAGAATGTTTGCCTATTGATTCAGTTTTAACACCAGTTATAATGGGGGGGAAATCCCAAATAATTTGAAGCAAAACATGGGAAAGGAATTAAAGAAAAGAGGATGAGAGAAAATAGAGGGATAGATAGGATGGATGAGTGAGAAAGGGATTATAAGAGAAAAATTATATGGAATGAAAATTTCATGGTTTAATTGCATACAGTTAGAACAATGGATTAACAATTGGAAAAAGAATAATAAAGAAATAAGGGAGTTTACAAAATTTGAAGATTTGGCCAAAAAAGGTGAAAAGATGGATAATAATGAAAGTTTGAAAGGTATTACAAGTGAATTATATAAAATATTGAAAAAAATAAGGATAATAAAGACAAAGTAGAATATTTAAGGAGAATATGGGAGGAAGATTTGAAACAAAAAATTGGAGATCATGAATGGGATAAGATTTGGAAACAAAGACAACTAAAATTATGTCAACATGGAAAAAAGAAAAATACTATAAAATAATATGGAGATGGTATTTGACACCAGCAAGATTGCATAATATAGACAAGAATAACTCTAAATATTGTTGGAGAGGTTGTCAAGAAATAAGTACATATATGCATATGTGGTGGAATTGTAAATATGTGCAGCAGTTATGGGAAATGGTCTTTATAGAAATAGAGAATATTTTGAATATAAATATAGAAAAGAAACTGAGCATAGCATTGATGTCAATTTATAATGGAGAGAAAGGGAACCAAGCAGAAAAGGATTTAATATCAAATTTATTAACGGCAGCAAGATTAATTATAGCAAGACATTGGAAAATGCAAATAAATGTACAAGTGGAGAAATGGTATACTCTCTCTCTCTGGCTTTTCTTCGCAAACGAAGATTCAGGAAGGACTCATCCCGCGCTTTCTGCAAGCGCGCTGATGACTAAAAAGGCCAATCCGAGATAAACAAGTCCGGTTGCAAAAAGCACAGCAGAAGGTCTCCTTGGGTGATGTTTTTGGGTTGTGATTCTTTCTGCGTTGTCGTTTCTCTTCAAGACTTGTTCGTCGTGAGTTCTCAAATAAGGCTGCAGCATTGTGGATAGTGCGTCTCCATGTCTCCCGATGTGAGGCCAGGGCGGACCACTGTTGGTGATCAATTTGGCCAAGCCTGAGATGTTGTTTCAGGGAGTCTTTGTATCGCTTTTTTGGAGCGCCCCTCTTACGCTGACCCGTGGCGAGTTCACCGTAGAGTAGTATTTTTGGGAGGCGATGGTCCTCCATCCTAGAAACATGCCCTGCCCAGCGCAGCTGTGTTCTCAATATCATGGCCTCAATGCTGGTGATCCCTGCTTGCTCAAGGACAGCAACATTCGTCACATAGTCAGTCCAGTGTATATTTAGGATTGTGCGTAGACAGCGCTGATGAAAGCGCTCGAGGAGTCGTAGGTGGTGGCGATAGGTGACCCATGTTTCAGATCCATAAAGGAGGATAGACAGTACGATGGCTCTATACACACTGATTTTTGTGCTTTGCCTCAGGTGTTTATTGCTCCAGACTCTTTTGTGAAGTCTTCCAAATGCACTATATGCCTTTGCTAATCTGTGATCGATCTCTTTGTCAATCTTGGCGTCTGAGGAGATGATGCTTCCCAGGTAGGTGAACTGCTGAATGGACTTGAGCACTGATTTGCCGACGGCAATGTGGGGATGGTGGTGTTCGTCCTGTGGTGCAGGCTGGTAAAGAACTTCTGTTTTCTTCAGGTTGACTTCCAGCCCAAACAGCTCTGCAGCTGTTGCAAAGCAGGACGTTAGGCGCTGCAGAGCTGCTTCTGTGTGGGCAACAAGGGCAGCATCATCGGCGAAGAGCAGCTCACGGACTAGATAGTTTAGAGTCTTAGTGTGAGCCCTCAGACGGCTTAAGTTAAACAAGCTACCGTCAGTACGGTAGCGTATATAGATGCCGTCGTCTTCTATATCAGGCCTTTGCGAACAAAAGCCTGAGAAATGGTATAAAGAAGTTTGGAAAATGGCAATAAATGATGAGTTAACATGTAGAATTAAAGTAAGAAAAGGAATTTGGAAAGAAAATGATTTTGCTAAAAATTTGGAAAGTATTTGTTAAAAAAGTATTACAGACAAAAGATGGGAGGTTACCTCCATGAGAAGAAATGAGATTCTGGAAAGATTAGGTAAGGGATAATGGCTCCGGTGAAGGGGAGCACTGTGGTGGTGGTGGGGTAGGGGGATTAATATTCTTGAAAAGAATCATCGTAAAGAACTTATGTTAACTTTTGAAATTAGTTAATAGAAATATTGTGATGTTTATGGTAATAGTATGTGTTTTACTAAATAAGTATTGATTGGATATTATAATTTGTTTAAAAAATTAATTTTTTAAAATGGTCCAAAATGCATGCACCCAACACTTTTTCCCTTACCCCTCTCCCATTGGTTCTAGCTTTTTGCTGCACTGGTGTTGTACAGGCATGACACACATAAATACACTTTATGTTGAACAGAGCACCCTGGTACCAGCAGAAAATGGGTGGAGATGCATGCCCAATGTTTAAATCCACTTGATATTCAAAAACTAAGCTTTTTCCTCTTCCTTTTTCTGTTCACTTTAAGATTGGATCTCTACCTTTGGACCTGGAGAAGCACTGCAATTTCCTGAGACTTCATCCAGCAGCCAGAAATGTGGTAACTTTACATACCATACACTAGCAGTCAGCTCATTCACATTCTCTGCTTTATATACGCATACACATACAAACACACCCCAAATGACATCCCCAAAGGTAGGTCTGGACTGGGTGCCATCCATTTCTTCAGCGACTCCCATTTATACACCCTAGCCAATTACCAGATATCTCTGAATTTTCATCAGCTGGCTTCAGAAGGTGAACTTCCATTGGCTTATATCCACAAACATTCAACAGCTACCATGACATTGGGCTTGTCTATATAAGGAACCCCCCCACCCCGGAGTGCCTTGCAGTAATGACATTTTGCAGCAGTTGTGACTAGACTTAGTGGTGTTTTTGCTCCCATAAGCTTCACATGCACGATGGCAGCCACGAGTGATTTACTTGCATTTGTACTTACCTCAATTTGCTACCGTTGAACTTTTTAAAAAAATGTCCAAGGTGCAATAGAGCAATTTTTTGATCTAACAAAAAAGCAAACAAACAAAAACAAACAAAAACAAAACCAAAACCCAAAACAAACCACCCTGTTTTCTCACTTTAGCGCTTGCTCATTAAGGCAAGAATCGAACATGGCAGCAGTGGGCACTTGCCTTGTTAGCAAGTCCCTCCCCCTCACTCACCCGGCCAATCAGCTTTGCGCTTCCTCTCCTATGAGAAAACGATTCAAATTGAATTGCTTGTCCCAACAAGCAGGAATGTGCATTCCCCTTGCTGTTTTTTTTTTTTTTAAGAACTTCGGGAAAAGCCACAAAGGCTTTTCCTGCAGAGTTTTTGAAGTTTTGGGCCCCCACTCCTTCCCAATACAGTGGAACGATGTGGAATGCCATTAAGACAGGTAGGATTCTCTTTGCATTCCATGAGGAGTATTTTCATTGTTTAGACAACCCCATTGATTGGCTTCTGGATGGACACCCTTCCAGCATATTTCTACCAGCATCTGCCACTATCTGTCAGGTCCATTGCCTGATGTCAATCAACTTCTGTTTTTGGAAATCTATTGGCTTCAGGCCCTCAACTTGCCTCACACTTAGGCAAGTCCACCTGATTTTGCTAGTGAACTTAAGGTTCCCTTCCCCTCTATTTCCTGTTTCTCATTGCACATCTTTGTTTTTTAAATTTCATTCCCCCACCCCACTCCTGTTTTTGCTGCAGGTCAGGCATAATTCCGAAAACCAGTTGCTTGCTCCTGTTGCTATGGGTCTCATCTGAAACTTGATGTTACCATGTGAGCAAGCCATCTTTAGCCATTTACTAAGATGGTATGTTATGTCGCAAAGTTCCATTAGCAGGAGCTACCAAGGTTCTGTGGTGTGGCACTGGTTCTGAGTCTTTGGACCTCCTGTTGCTTAGGACTTAAGCTCCCAAATTTCCTGGCTTCTTGGCCATGCTGGCTGAGGCTTTGGGAGCTAAACTTCAAAACACCTGGAGGGCCAAAGATTGAGAAGCAATATGCTAGAGTTCTGGGACTGGCATGGTGTTGGCCTTTCCTTTTTTTAGATTAAAAAGGATCAAAGCAATCCCATTCATGCATCTAAACTGTTTTTCAAAGAGTGCAAACAACAAAAAGCACACCAGTTGTGAACAATATGATATAGAAATATTATATTTAAAATGGAGAGAAATTGAACAGAGCTTTGGACTGACCTCATATTGTGTTAACATGACTAGCTATTGCTGCTATCATGTAGTATTTATAGTATTTTTGTTAATTTATGCATTCTTTTGCTGACTCATTTCATAGTTAGAATTTGTGTTGTGAATAGTTCTACTTTTCTAGTCCCATGAAAAATCCAGGCAATACAAAACACTAATTTTAATTTTGATCTTTCCAGTCATAACACGAAAGCAATGGGGAATATTAAACAACTGCCTTCAGAGTCATCACTTTTCTGTACACAATTTTCTTTTCGATCGAGATGCTTGTCTTTAACATGTTTTTATTGCTCATTTGTAATCTGTTCCTGTAAAGTCCAGTTTCTCCCTATTATTTGTCATTGATTGTTCAACATTTCACAACCATCTATTGCAACAGAAAACTACACATATATTCAGTCTGCAACAGTGGCAATAGGCAATACTATTAACTTGACTGTTAGAAAATCAAATGGAAAGTTCCTACCTATGGAAAATATGCTGGTCACTCTTTTGAATTATTAGGGCATCTTTTCTCATAGACAGGAAGAAATAAAAATAAAACAGTAGGATAGTTTATAGTAATCACAACAACCACCACAATGACAACAATAAAATAATAATTAGGATAGCTCTCCAGAGAGTGAAAAGCTACACCAAAGCTTTGTCTCAGTCTTCTTTCTCTGTATTTTAAATTGCTTTTTGAAGGTTCAAGTAATTTTATGCAATTATTTCAGCTTCAATCCCATGAAAATTAATTGAAGAGTACCATTTAATTTAATTTAATGTCTCCATTAGTAAGTATGTACAGGATACAGAGTTATAGCCCTAAACTCTTTGCTATGTGATCTTGGAAAAGATAAAAGTTGAATTCCAGTGTGATATATCTACCTGCACTAGAAGTAGGAAAAGCTGTAAACTTCAGTGACCTGGGGGAATCTATGCCCCCATTGTCTTCTCATATTGTCTCATTGTCTCAGAAGACAATGATGACCATTGTCTTCTCATATAGACACCATTGGACTTCAGCAATATTTCTTTCCCTCAGCTAATCTATACTAGCCAGGATATGTTGGCTCCCCGCTGACATATCCTAACTTCAGAGCTGGCCTGTTAGACCTCTCTTACCTGGAGAAAACCAGCCAGAGTCCAAACAGAATGCTGGCCTGTTGCTGCTGCTGCCATTTTCTCCACTGATGTGGAAGCTGGGAAGCCTTGGTCTCATGCTGCAAGACCCCTGCCTGGCTTCCAGGAGAGCCAAGGATCTGGCTGCAGCAGAGGGATGGCATCCTGGGACAGGCTCCCATGGACATAGGGGCCTGATCTGGCAGTACCAGATTAAGCAAGGTTTTTCATTGTCCCTGTTCCTGCCCCCTATCTTCCCCAGGGGTAGTAAGGACTGCCCGGGGGCAGATTGAGGTACGTAAATGTCCTGTGTTGTTTGGACTGCAAGACTCTGGAATGGGGGCAAGCCAAGGTAAATCACCAATGTAGATAAGCTCCCTGTGTATTAATATTTAGTTTAGTTCAGTTTAGTTCAGTGGAAATAATTCATATTTCATGATAAGATCTGTCTCTAAAGACTGTCCTTTCAGATAGTTTCCTATTGGGTACTGTTTCTGGGCAAGGACCAAAGAGAAATAATTCAGTACCCCAGCTTCCATGGTATTTGTGACCTATATGCCCTAAATAGAAAGTGAACGCTTTTTGCCTACATAAATAATAAGGGTCAGCCCAAGTTCAACCTATTTTCACTGTGTTTTTCCTAAGGAAAGATAACACATTGACATTTTAACATCTCCTAACCTTGTTGAGCTGTTCTAGTTAATGGAGTGGCTACAGGAAGGTCTTGTTTGAGGACCTGCAGAATTTGTTATCTATTATCCAGTCCTGTTTCCTGAACAGGTAAGGTAGATATAAGCTCAATCATTTGGATCTCTAGATTTTTAATTATAATTAATTAGGAATTCTTTGTGGCTACTTTGAAGATGAAGGAAGTATTCTTGGTAAGGGCATCTAAACAATTCCTCCCTTGCCCTGATGAAAATTTTCTTTGAAGATTTTCAGGGGGAAGAAAAGACTGGCACAGAAGTTTTTCTAAAATCAGTGGGTCATAAAAGTTCCTCCTTTGTGCTGGATCATTTTACAGTTGTCATCACATCAGTTTTTCTAAATCCACCCTTTTCACCATTGAACAATATGTTTTCTTGTGGGTTTGGGTAGTCTTTATTTCTTTCTTTTTGTATTAGGACACTATTAAGAGGAAAACGGTTAACAGATCTTCTGCAATTCATCAACTGTCTTACTTTTTTTTTTTTAAACATAGGATAATCCAGTGTTTTTATATTAGCCACAAGAGACTTTGAAGGGATTTATTTTATATTTATGTACTGTAGTATTGATATCCTGCTTATACATAGAAGTGGATGGGAGCAAATGTTTGGATGAAATGAAGTTCTGAAGTGGTAAAGGTTATTTTCCTTCCTTTTTTCTTATCACATCAAAAACCAATGCTGTAGTTTAGCTATATATCCAGTAGTGTGGCTGCTATATGTTTTGAGGGCCTCTCATGATTTTGGGAATTTCTTATAGAAAAATCACTTTGGAACAGTGCTTAGAGTACTGGATTAGGACTTGGAGACCCAGGTTCAAATTTCCATTGAACCATGAACTCATTTGATAACCTTCAGCCCATCATTATCGTTCAGACTGATCTACTACACATAGTTGTTGTGATGATAAAGTGGGATGAGGAGAGCCATGGGTATTTCCTTGAGTTCATTGAAGAAAAGGTGGATATATAGGCAACAAATAAATAAATACACCAAGTCACTATACTACCAAGTGCTCAGCATAATAAAGAAAAAGGTGAAAAAAATAGGAAGAGGAAAAAGAAACGTTTGGATCATCTCTCAGGGCTTGTCTAGATGGGCAGTTTACTCCAGTGCACCCCCCCATCTTAGTGCCCTGCAGTCCATATGACACAGGGCTCTTGCCCCGACTTGCCTCCAGACAGTCCTGATTATATCTGAGAGAAGCTGGGGTAAACCATTTAAAAACATTAAAAAAACACACCCAGGAAACCCCACATCATGTGGGAAAACCTGGATGGCTCCAGTGCAGGAACACAGGGCCCATACCTACACACCAGGTTGCATCACCAGATGCCTCCACTGGTGTCACTCTGAAGCCAGGAGGAAGGTCCCCAGCATGTGGTCAAGTCTCCCTACATATGACCAAGCTGCTCTGCATCCAACCAGTCTTGATCACATGCTGAGGGCCTCCTTCCTGGCTTCAGAGAGTGTGACACACGACAGCAGTGGAGGTGCCTGATATGGGCCAGCATGCGTGTGCAGACTTCTGCCCATTTCGTCACAGTAATGAGGGGAATCTGGGCCAACTCCAGGGCCAGAATATGCTGGCGAGAAGGTGGCCTGTTCTGGCTAATGTAGACAAGCCCTCAGTGGTAAGTACTAGTAACTCCCTCCTGAAAGTCAAAGGACTCTTTCCCCTCCTCATTAGTGTCCTCAAATTCCTCCCTCACTTTTTTTTTTTGAGGAAAAACATCTGATGAAGGAGGACTAGGTACTGCTTAATAGTAAAGTTTTTAACAGATTATAATGTTACCCATAGTTAAATTACACTTTTAACCCTGGTGGCACAGTGGTTAAATGCCAGTACTGCAGCCACAATGTTGCAAATTCAATCCCAAAGGCTCCAAGGTTCACTCATCCTTCCATCCTTTTGAAGGTTGATAAAATGAGTAATTGCTTCTGGGGGCAATTAGCTAACACACATTGGTGTGTAGATGAGTAAAGTGCTATTGCTTAACAATTTGTAAGCCACCCTGAGAGCCTTTGTGGCTGAAGAGTGGGATATAAATACCTAAACAAATAAATAAATAAATAAATAAACTTTCTTATGATGTAAATGTTTAGTTGTATTTGTTTTAACTTTTGTAAGCCACCTTGAGTCCCAAACTGGGCAAAGGATGGGATATAAATAAATATAACTACTACTACTACTACTACTACTACAACTACTTCAATACAATAGGTGGTGCAGTGGATCCTCTATAATGGTGTACATTACATAACTGTATGTATACTTAGAAACATGACAGAGGCACTAACAAACTCTTATATAGTGAATTGCGAAGATGCATTATGGGACACTGGCAAGAGTGTCTCAATGTGCATCAGCAGTCCCTAGGCAGTGTCCTGATGCACCATGGGACCAATGTGCGTCGGTCCTAATGCACATTGGTCCCAATGCTCATGGGTCACTTTGCTGGCTCTCCTACATAATAATATAACAGCAGCCCTTTTACAGGATATGGACACTATGGAACTGCCCAGTTCTAATTCCTGAAGGGAGAAGTCCATTTATGATGATGTAAGTCCCCAGCAGGATTCTGTCCAAGATCTTTTTTTTAAAAAAATCACTGCCAACTATGGAAAAATAAGAAGATGCTCTGTACTGGGTTGGACTTTGTATCTGTCTAGTCCAGAGGTGGGAATCCTGTGGCCCTCCACTTGTTGTTGGTCTGCAAGTTCCAATTGCCCTAGCCAGAATAGCTAATGGTGAGGAATGTTGGGAGCTGTGGTCAAAAACCTCTGGTGGACCACAAGATGCCCAACCCTGATCTAGTCCAATGTTAGTCTGAATCTTAATGTTAATCTGAACTGGAGCAGACCTGTCAAATCAATTGGATTTACTTACATGTAGCCATTCTAGTGATGTCAGTAGTTCAGCAGTTCATTCAGTGTGTCTACTCTAAGTGGGACTATCAAGTAAGAGTCAGGTTATCACCTCCTCTGACTGGCAGGAGCTGCTCAAGGTCTTTAGCTCAAGATCTTCTCATGACTTACTATGTGGTCCTTTTAACTGGAGATGCCAGGAGATGAATTGGGAGTCTGCCGGCTGCAAAACATATATTCTGCCACTGAGCTATGGTCTAAGTTTGAGCTCAGGGGAAATCCTGTTCATTCCTAAATCTTATTTGACACAGCTCCGCACTGAAATGATGGAGGACATACTTCCTGTCTCTGTTTTGTGTAGTATGGCAATCACTCCTGTCATCGTTGTCATATGGTGCTCAGCATTATCCATTCCAACTGAAGAAGCACAGTAAAAATATCCTATTAATTAACCAAGTTGGCTGAAGCTCTGGAGATAAAATGTAATTTCATACTTGTTCTGCTTGTTCTGTGTATTGCTTTAAGGCAACAGTGTCAATGAAAGTATTTAAAAGAGAAACAGCCCCTGGGGGATATTTTAAAAAATCTTTAGATGTTTGCATTTAAATAAACTGGCAGCCCCATGAAAGGGGAGATAAAGGAACATTATTAAACAGGTTGTAATTAGAGTATTGATTCTTTCTGCATGAGTGAAAAACAAAGAAGTATTAATTAGTGATTAATATCATTTGGGATCAGGCTGAGTTGATATTAAATCTTGGTGCCCCGATTAAGACTGTGCACTCTGTAGATTACCAATTAGATACCTAATGCTGGAACAAGGAATGTGGCCTGATTGAGTAAATGTTGGAGCTGAAAGGAAAGTAGAAAATTAAAACTGAATGGCAAAAATTAAAATATTTCTCAATGTGAAGTCGAAGGCTTTCACAGCTGGCATCCATAGATTTTCCTTTTTTTTTTTTTCCGGGCTGTGAGACGTGTTCTGGAAGAGTTTTTTTTTCTGACGTTTCACCTGCATCTGTGGCTGGCATCTTCAGAGAATGGTTGGGTAGGGGGGGTGTTATATAGTGTGAAGCCCTGTTGGGGAGGATATGTAAATTTATGTATTTGAATGGTTAGTTTCTGGGTGTAGAAATGCAAGGAGGATTAGTGTCTGTTTGGCTAATGGTTGGTTAATGGTCCATTATCTGCTGGAACTCCCCCTGTCCCTGGGTGGACACTTCCAAATGAACTCCACCCAAGGACAGGGGGATTTCCAGCAGATAATGGACCATTAACCAACCATTAGCCAAACAGACACTAATCCTTCTTGCATTTCTACACCCAGAAACTAACCATTCAAATAAATAAATTTACATATCCTCCCCAACAGGGCTTCACACTATATAACCCCCCCCCCCATACACACACACACTCCTACCCAACCATTCTCTGAAGATGCCAGCCACAGATGCAGGGAAAATGTCAGAAAGAAACTCTTCCAGAACACGGCCTCACAGCCCAGAAAAAAGCCTAAGGAAAAATATTTCTCCTTTTGTTATATTAGCTCTGAGGAACTGAAGTCAATCTTTAGGCTAGATTCTGAACTTTAGGCTAGTTCTGCAAGGTTTGGTCAATAATTACAGGCCTCACTGTAGAGACAAGGAGGCTCTGAAAAATGCAATAGATTACAAAGGGACAGGCCTGCATCACTGAGCCCTGTCCTCCACCACACAGGTAATGTTCCCTATAAACCAGGTTCTCCATAGGAACAATGTATCCTTATGAATATCCATATTCTTGCTTTCTCTTGTCTTTTGGAATGGAATAATTAAGTACAATGGGCCCTTGGTGTCTGTTAGGGTTTGATTCTAGGATGCCCCCTCCCCTGGATAGCAAAATTCATGGATGCTCAAGTCCCATTATATACAATGGTGTAGTAAAATGGCATCCCTCATATAAAATGGTGAACAGCAAGGCTTGCTTTTTGGAATATTTTCTGAGCTGTGGTTGGTTGGATGCAAAACCCGTGGATACGGAGGACCAACTATATTATCAGTTGTCTGTGTGGAGGTGGAGAACATGAACTTAGACTATTCTTTCACCAGGCTAGTTCATGTGGTAAATATATACACTGTTTTATTTGGTTTTATTTACCACTATGGAGATTATCAGATGCTCTAAATATGACATTACCACAATGCCAGAAGATCACTAAAGGGCTTCCCTTTCACATGATGTCATTCCCCTCTTGTAATGCTGCTGTTCGGCTGTCATTACACCGGCACTGCTTTTTATTGATGGGCTAAACTGTCAATAGATACCCCATTCTCTTTCTGTCACAGAGGTTCGTGAGGGTGAAAGGGTGCCTGTTTCGCTGGTGTGACCCCATTGTAAATAGGATGTCTGTGCCAGAAAACTTCCTGGTGAGATCGGGACATCCAGGTAAGCGACACACTTTTTTGTACCCTCCCTGGGTTACTTGTAATGTTTTAAGTGTGTTTTTGTGCTTAGTGTAACTTTTTCTCTTTTATTTGGGTTTTTATTTTTGAATTTCCCATGCTCTTGTCTTCTCACGAGAACTAGTGGGATTTCATTCCAGGAAGTGAACTCCTGGGCTGCCCTGTCATGTGAATGAGGTAGGTGTGAAAAGTTTTTCTTTTTGGGCCTGACAGGGGCGGGAGAGGCGGTTGGGGAACAGGAATGCTTTCTTTGTTCCTATCTGATAATCTCCTATGAATCAAGCAGGAATGATATAAAACTAAGGAATATTATTTAAACATGCTTTCAGTCAACTACTAGCAGACTCTCTTCCTTTAGCTCAGTCTCTCTAGTGTTGTGTGCTGCTGAGTCACTTCCTGGTAGCTGTTTCCTTAAACTGTGTTTTCCTTCTGTGGGTTCATCTACACTGAAGAGATAATTCAGTTAGACACCACTTTAACTGTCATGGCTCCATCCTACAAAATCCTGAGATTTGTAGTTTTGCAAGGTACTTAGCTTCACATACGTACACCTCAAGTTAGGTGTATTTATGTTTTACTGTTACAAATTTATTCCTGTTGCTCAAAGTTCTCACATCATGCCAAGCCAGAGAACTAGAGGAACCCTGGCTTAGCATGCATATCAGTAGGCTGATTACTCTGGTTTGCAGTAGGAGCCACTAAAGAAACATCTGGTGCATGTTTGTTTAGCATGGTGTGCAACCCTAGCAACAGTGCCACAGCTGGTGTTCTGTTTTGTTTTCCCCCCAACAAGCCAGCTAAAGAAGCCAAGAACAACACTGGATTCTTTCTCTGGTTTGTTAGGGGAGAAACAAAGTAGCCAGCTGCTGTCAGATTCACATATTCTGCTAAAAAATCCACAGACCAAAGTCAATGCTATAGACCCAACTTCCTTTGAAGTCCTACTGGATTACAATCAAGAAGGAGTCACCTCAAAGATAGTAGTATATTGTGGTCATATGTGAAATTTTGTGGTGTGGTATACAGTAATTCATTCTGGTTTCACTTTCATATCTGAAAGTGACAGAACAAGCTGAGAGAGGCCATTGTACTGTTCACACAGATGAGCACAAGAAACAAAGTATCAAAGAATTAGCATGTGTTTCAGAATAAAATAATGGCACCCAAATTGCTATCAAAGAATGAAAAAATAAAAGATTTGATAGTATTTCTACGTATGAGTGGTAGAAGGAAGGCACAATAGTTTCCCAATCACAGCCTAGTCTTGTGTAAATGAAAATATTTGGCATTCTACATGGAATTTTCCAGATGCAAAATAAGATTTTTCACACTAAGGATGCCATGGAGACAAAAGACCCAGAATATTCACCCCCCTCTGAATGTATGCTGTTTAACATTTATTTATGGCCACTGTACTCTATAGTTTATTTATTTATTGGATTTATATCCTGTCTTTCTCCTAAGATGCAATTCAAGGTGGTTTACAATAATTAAAAAAAGTAACTAAAAATTAAAATGGTTCCTCTATAGAGCTCTGGATATTGCATGAGATGTGTGTGTATGTGTATAGGGTGGGATTATTCCATTTTAGTTTCTCAACAAACACAAGAAGTATATTACACTGAAACGGACATTGACTGGCTCAAGATAACATAGCGAGTTTCAGTACTGAAGCAGTTTTTGAGTAGGGTTGCCAGGACTCTGGGCACCTGCTGAAGTCTCAGGATATTGCTATGCTTCTCCCTGTCTCCAGGCAGGGAGACCAATCTCAGAGTGAGCACTACTACAGGTGAAAAAGTTTGATTTTATTGTAGAATTGGCTTCATAGCCTGGGTACCACTGAGACAAAGGCTTAGGGGGTATCCACACTAGAGAAATAATCCAGGTTGAAACTGGATTATTTACATGTTCCTTTCTATGGAATCCTGGGATTTGTAGTTTTGTGAGGCACTAGCATCCTTTTGCAGAGAAGGCAAAAGACCTTGTAAAACTACAAATCCCAGGATTCCATAGGAAGGAGTCATGCAAATAATCCAGTTTCAAACTGGATTATTTGTGTAGTGTGGATTCCTTCTTAATAGCTCATCATGACAATATTTGTATGTGTTGCCCTTGTGCAGCATCAACACAGCCAAACACCAAGAGCCAAGAGAGGAAAGAGCACTGGGGAGAAAGCTGGTAAGTATATACACTTTGGCCAGTTGTGCCATTTGGAGAAAAAACAGGGAGTGGAACACAGGAATTGCAGTAGCGGGTGCCACAAAGCCTGGGTGCCACAAATCTTCTCATGGGATAGTGGTGAACCTTTCAAAAACCCCAACAGTAGCACAGGGCTTACTGTCAAGTGCAGTCTCAATGCTCCTCACGTCTCATGTCTACTGTAGGGCAGTGCTACTCAAATTGGAGGCCCATGTACTAGTGCAGTTCATGAACCATCAGCTGCCAGCCCCTGGTGAGTTTCCAGGAAAGTAACAAACAATGGTAGCTAAAGGACACAAGTATGGTACCAGTCTCTGGCATGGTAGAGGGGGGAGATTTTCTCCCCCACTGGAAAAAGAAGAATTGCTGGTCTACATCAGATAACTTGCTGTAGGGAATGGCCATCAGGAGTGGGAATAGTGGCAATGGTTGCAGCTGTTTGGTATATATTTTCATAGGTGTGGCTGCTAAAAAAAATGGCTCTGGGTTGCCATGCTAAGTAGTTAACTAGATTTACCCAGATTCCTCGTGTCCATTTCTAGAATAACTGATCCAGAAACAGTTCTGGACCCTCCCCAACCCCTACTTACTCTTTCTTTGATAACATCCCAAGAACCAGCCTCCTGCTATCAGGCCTTGCCCCTGAAATCTCAGGGAATGGGATGCTGCTGACCTGAGGTCCATTCCCACTACAGAATTATACAGTACCAGCCCCGCACCTGCAGATTCACCGCCCACGGATTCAATTATTCGTGGATAGTGAAAGTGGGGCGGGTGGACAGGGAAGGAGGAGAGACCTCACTTTGTTCCTCCCTTTGCCCCCAGGATCACTTCCAGGCCGAAATGGCGATGGGGTCATTTTTTATTATTTGCAGATTTTGTTATCTGTGGGGGGCCCTGGAACCAATCCCCCATGGATATGCGGATCCTACTGTAGAGCTATAATGCCACTTTAACTGCCATAGCAACCTCCTGTGGAATTCTAGCGTTGGCATTTAAAGGAGGGACAATTAGAATTTTCAGCCACCAGCACTCCAGTACTTTACAAAACTACAAATCCCAGGATTCCATAGGAGGGAATCATGGTGATTAAAGTGGAAAAATAGCACTATAATTATATAGTATGAATGAGCCTACGGTAACCCTACTTGATCATACCAGTTTCAATTTGGCACTGCATCATAGTTAATCCACTACAGTGTTATCCATCGCACCATATCTTACTGCACCAACACTGAAAGTCAGAAATGAGCTTTTATTGACTTTGTGATTGGTTCCTGGGTTTATGCTTAGTTGTCAATGTTGGAGTGGCAACTTTTAAAAACCTTCCCTTCCTTTCATTGTTGTTGTTGTTGTTGTCCTCAGTAGGTATTATTATTATTATTTTTAAATCCCTTCAATTGCATTTAATGAGAATGAGAATAGCTACATCAAATCAAACAATGACATAGGGGTTCCCCACTTGCCAAAAGCATATGGGAGGAATGAGAGAGCTGTAGCTTCCAGGGCTGCCCCAGTTCACCTCAACATGGCCCTATTCACCCTTTACTTCCATCAGAACTGGAAGAATGAAGGAAGAATGTTAGCAGAAATTTCTATTGTTATAGTTGCCCCTCTGTATCTACGGTGGGATACATGGCGGTGGCATCCATGGATTTCACCATCTATGGCTTGAAAATATCGCCCCCCCCCAAAAAAAATCCTAGAAACAAACCTTGATTTTGCCATTTTATATAAGGGACACTATTATACTATGCCACTATATATAATGGGGCTTGAGCATCCATGGATTTTGGTACCCACAGCTGGATGCAAACCCCAGGGGATACCAAGGACCCACTATACAATGAAGAGGTCTGCATTGGTGTATCTCCTTTTTCAGTTATAGGCCTCTCTTTTCAGAGGCAACATCCAGTGGGCCATTGGCTACCTGCTCTGCTCTGTTCTGAGAACTCAGGATGACTCCTTAAGAATAATAGTAATGGTGGGAGGAACTGCCACATGATTAGATCGTAGCTTATACTAGGCCAATAAGACTCAAGTTAAGATGAGACTTTATGATGTTATATATCTACTCTTTTGTCCTTCATAGCATTTATCTGTGACTAAACACATCCCTTTTGATTCTCTGAACATAAATGGAACTCTATAAAAGTTAAATTTTGTTATCTTCTGTTAGATGCATGCTATAATGTTCACTGTTTTCATGCTGCTTCACTCCTAGGCAAAGAGACTGACAATGAATTTGGTAATAAATAACAACAGACCTGCAGCGATTGCAAATAGTTCACATATTTCAAGCCAACAAAAAAGGCAGTATTATTTTGGAAATCTGACAGCAGCTTGTTTTACTCAAGTAAAAGATGGCTGCACTTAAAAGCTGAAAGGTACTTTTATTTATTTATTTACATAATTCATAGCCCACTCCTTCCAAATAAATGTGTTTTCCGAGGATGGCTAACAAAGTAGCAAGAAGCAATAACAGTATAATTAAAAATAGAAAATTATAAAAGAAAGCCTACAAATTAATATGAGAAGGGAAAATTGCACCTTTCCATCCAAACAAACAGTAAAAAGCAGAAGTTTAAGAAATGGTAAAATTCAATGAGGAAATACAGATGGGGGTATTGCAACACTCTAGGAAAGTTCTTGAATTGTAGTTCCCAGCATTTCTCACCACTGACTAGGGTGACCAGGATTGTTGGGAATTGTAGCTCAACCATACATGGAGGGATGCATGGCTCCCTTCCCTGTTCCAGAGGGTTGGTTGCACAAAAGCTGTCACAATGTCTTTACTGTAATCCAAACAATGCCCCAAATGTCCCAGTTTGTTCAGTCTCATTTCCCAATATTCACTGGAAATTTTTCATGCAACAGACCTACCAATTTAAAATGAAATGCGCTGATGAAATGTTGGTCACTGTGTTTTCTCCAGTCATGGCGTCTCTCTCTCTCTCTCTCTCTCTCTCTCTGTATGTGTGTGTGTGTTTGATATCATCTGTAGTGATGAGGTGACAATGGAAGTCTCCCTCCTTTACTGGCCTCTCCTCTACTTCCCCCACTTCTACATTCTGCATTATGATTTCTGTTTTTTTTAAATTATTATTTCAGAGGGCAATGATCTCAGAGGCTTCTGGGGCAGGGGGAGTGCAATTTATCATCTGGGGGACTGATACCCCCCCCAAATGAGTGGAGAGTTGCAGTGAGGCACAACATTTATGGTCCAAAAGAAGGCAAAAACCCTGAGAAGTTGTCAGTGCCTAATGCAGGTTTTTAAAGATCAAAACGTTTTGGACAGAGTGCAGAAGCTTCTTGGGAGCCAGTGGAGATATTTCAGAACAGCCAGGCTACAATGCCTTTATTTGGTTCACCCTTGAAGTTACTAGAGAATGGATAACTATGGGCAGATTCTATCCAGGAGAAGGAACATACAGCAAGTTGGCCTCAAATAATAGAGGGGCCTTTATGTAAGAGCTGTTTGGCAGTGGAATGCACTGCCTCTGAGTGTGGGGATGTCCTTCTTTGGAGGTTTTTAAACAGAGGCTGGATGGCCATTTGTTGGGAATGCTTTGATTGGTTACTCCTATATGACAGGGGGTTGGACTAGATGGCCCTTGTGGTATCTTCCAACTCTATGATTTTATGTCACCATGATGTCTGGAGATTTACCATGGGACACATTTGGGGATAAAAGTTCCAGACTCAGCTCTGCACTTTTCCAAACTCTCTACATGTGGGATTGTAACTTGTGTCCAAGTGGAGCATTAACCATCCAACTAAAGAGACTGAGACTACAATAATCATATATTATTACAATAATGAAGTAGAAAATAAAATGGATATGCAATATGCAATCTTTATTAAAAATCTAAGTTGTGCATAGCTATACTTTTCAGCGGTTTAGTGGTTCACCATGCTTTGTGGTTACCCCCTTTTGGTTGGATGTATCAGAACTTATCAATTTTGCACTGGAAAAATCTTTTATAGCTTTAGACACGTATCATCTTTTAAATTATATCACATGGTTAATATGTTTAGATCCTGCCTGCTCTTACTGAGCTAAAAGACATACTATGAGGCTGAAAAGATAAACACTCTCCATCTATTGCTCACTGGTCAGAAAATACCACTGCCTTAGCTACTCATGAATGTTTATTTTACAGATGTTAACTTCAAAAAATGTGTTTTTGGAAATGTTAAGTGCTTTTTTTTTTTTTTGCTATTTTCTGTGCAAACCAAAGATATGTGAATTTTGTACTGAGCAAGTATCCAATTACAGCATTTTCTGCATATGGAACCAGCTTTTTCTGTGCAGGGAATAATACAGTATTGTGCACAGAATGAGTCTCAAACTGCAAAAATTCTCATCAGTCCAGGAGTCTTTTTGTCAGGGTATCTTGATGCTTGAAAAACATGTTCTTTGACCATTCTCCAAATATTTTTGAATATTTCTTTCATCCCTAGGCTAAAGCAAGCCTTAGCAGAGGGAAGAGAGGAGAAGGAGGAGCAAGTAACAAAAAGGAAAAGCTTTAGGTATATTTTCCAGTCTTGAAGTGTGAATGTGTTACCGTGGGGATGTTTGGGAGCATAGGATGCCCAGTTCTGTACCCTCAGGAAAATGGGGCTATTTCTACACTAAAGATTTTTTGTTGAGTTATACAGGATTGTTTCATCTTTAAATTATTTACCTAGAATTTCTGTCTTCTAACTCTATTTTTCACTTGTTTTCTCTGTTATCAAACAGACTACTATTTAAAGTAGTCACTTTTGTGGAGAAGAAAGCCTATTTATTTTTTCTACAATCAAGTGTCAGGGAAAATGATTTCTGTAGTCCCTGAGAGTAAATTTGCACTCTGGGTAAATTCAGACTTGCCTTACTTTCAACACAGGCCTGGTTTGACTTTCAGAGGTTAGACGGAATGTAAACGTTACATTAGTCAAGGAGCTTCTCAGCAAGGCAGCTGTGTTATCTCTTTTGGATGGCAGCTAAGGGATCACTACCAGTCTGTGAGAAGCTCCTATGTTATGGTTTTTGCTGTGTTCTCTTTCTGCATGAAGCAGGAAGCAAAAAGCTGTTTTGTTTTTTTGCTGAGACAGAGGGAGACACAGAGAGATGATTTCTTCTTTGTAGGTAGACAGCCGCATGTTCTGATGCTGCCAGCATGTAATCTCTTTTGTAGTGAACTAGAACTTTAAAATAAACTGGAAAAGCTTATATTTTGCCTGTCTCCATGTTTTATTCACCTGGATATGATTGGGAGCTACTGACTATCTTGTTTCTGCTGTTTTGGTATTGTTCCCTCTGAGCATATACAGATTGCCCAGAGGGACTGTCTATCCCAACAGGGTGATGGGCCCAGAACTGGACAGATCATGGTGCCCAGATTGGACATTGGACTGTCCTGGGTGCTCCCTTTGCTGTCCAGGTGTGTTACCTGATTTCAGAGCTAATTTTGGAGATGTTTTTGGGATTCCTGTCTATGCCTGACAAGTTTGGAGAAGCAGACCATCATCCTGGATTCTGAGATGTCCAAAAGCTGATGATGGAGCTGTCTGATGGTCCTAGCTGGTAAGCTACGCTGTTAAGGAATTATCCAGCTGAGAGGGGCTTGATAGTTCAATGTTGCAGCCATGGCAGTCAGTCCGGGAGGAGGAGGAGGTCTGTCTTTTGAGAGACTGAATAACAGGAATTACCATACTTGGGCTGTGAAAATGGAGGCCTATCTGCGCCAGCAGCTGATTTATGGCCCCATCGAAGCAACCCCAGGGCCCACTGCCTCAGCTTATTTTTTGCCTGTCTCCATGTTTTACTCACCTGGATATGATTGGGAGATACTGATTATCTCACTTCTGCTGTCTTGCTATTGTTCCCTCTGAGCATGTATAGATTGCCCAGAGGGACTGCCTATCCCGACATTAATAGCATGCTGATTTCCTTCAAAAGCATTTCCCAATAGTATCTGTCATGTCATTTTGGTGGATGTTATCTTTCCATATAAGGCTTATCAGTTCTTCTCTCTCTTACTTAGTTGTTGTTGGTGAGGTTGTTGTATAGGTTGGTTTCATATGGTTCACCTAAGACCATGGTCACTATGATTAGGAGATTCTAGGGAAACACCTCATGTGATTAAAAAAAAAGTATTTCAGAAACCTCATTTGCTTCTCTGGGGAGATCATAGTCCTCTCTAGAGCTGGTTAAACAGCAGTTTCATGGGAAGGCAATCCACCTAATAATAACAGCTCCCTGAAAAGTCTTAAAATTTCACTCTCTACCTGAGAAGATTGTGTGGTTGCCACATAAAATGTACAAAAGGTTTAGAAAAGTGCTTTGCCCCAGTACTGAATATGAATTATTTCCACCCCCCCACCAGAGTGCTCAGCAAACACTTCATGTTGCCGTTGCAGGTTTATAATTCTGTTGGAAGCTGAGGGGTGCCTTTTCTCCTATAGGCTCTAAAATGGGCTTGCTTCATGGGTGCTCCAAGAGCCATTTGTTGAGTGACTGAGTAGGCTGTTATGGGTGCAAGGTGGCTGAATGAGCCCCTGACAGGGAACAGCTTTTCATGCTGTTAAGCAGCTATTCAGCAAGCAAAAGTGTCATTTCCAACATAATTCTGTGGTCTGAGAAGGGATCTGGGTATGTTTAGCCTGGGGAAGAGAAGGTTAAGAGATGACATGATAGCCATGTTTAAATATTTGCAAGGATGTCATATTGAGGATGGATCAAGCTTTTTTTCCCCTCCTGCTCCAGAAACTAGGACACAGATCAATGGATTCAAACTAAAGGAAAAGAGATTCCACTAAACATTAGGAAGAACTTCCTGACAGTAAGACCTGTTTGGCAGTGGAATATGCTGCCTTGTAGTGTGGTGGAGTTTCCTTCCTTGGAGATTTTTAAACAGAGGCTGGATGGCCATTTGTGAGGAATGCTTTGATTGTGTATTCCTGCAGGGCAGGGGGTTGGACTAGATGGTCCTTGAAGTCTCTTCCAGCTCTATGATTCTAAGAAGGCTTCTTTTCTTCTTCTACTCTATTCCTTTTTTTCTAGACTTCTAAGAAGGATTCTTTTCTTCTTCTATTTTAAAAGGAGTTACATTGCCTTCCCTACTAGGCCCATTAAAGAAAATAAGGAAACAGAAAAAGGAAGGAGGTTATTATATTTTTTTAAAGACAAATAGAATCTGTGAAGAAAAACAAAGTTAGAAGAATATAAGGTAGGAAAGACTGAACAGAATAAGAACAAGAAACAAAGAGATATAAAAGAGCTCTGTGAGCTAGTTCTTTTCTGGGTGAAGGCAAGGAAGGAAAGCCCCCAAGAAACAAGCAAACACCTGGGAAAGATCTGTAGGCTACCTTTCTGAAATACTGTACAGTGCTGGAGGAAAGTATAAATGAGATACTAATTTTCAGGCTGGCGTTATTGCACATAACCACCCGCTCCTGTTCACACATAACTATAATGGCATGGAGACTGTTTCCTTATGGCAGAGTTGGGGAATATGGGATTATCCTGATGATTATTGTTGTTGTTGCTGCTCCTGCTGTTATTACTGTTGTACTTCAAGTCATTTCTGACTTATGGCAACCCTAAGGTGAACCTACCATGAGGCCTTTTTGACAAGATATATTGTGAAGGGGTTTATCTTTGCATACCCCTGAGGCTGAGAGAGAGTGTGACTTGCTGAAGGTCACCCAGTGGGTTTCCATGGCTGAGTGGAGGATTTGAACCCTGGTCTCCAGAGTCATAGTCCAGTGCTTAAACCACAACACCAAACTGGTGCTTGTGTTAGTGGACTCCAAATTCCACCCACTCCTGTTACAATGTCCTACACTCCTCTCTATAATTTCTTATAATTGGCAATAGTAGAAGCTTCAAGGGGTCTAGTTGACTGGGGTGGACCATAAAGGAGGTCAAATGGAGGTCTAGGACACCTAGGAAGGTGTCTTGGAAATATTCCAGCAAGCACACCCAAGACAGGATTAAGCAAAGCCTCTAGTAAACAATGCCATTATGGAGGTATGTGTTAACCCCCTCTTGCTCCTCCCTGGCTATGAGTTACACATTATAAACAAACAAGTGACCAAAATAACTCTTATTCCCAGGAAATATCCCTCAGCACCCTTTCCAGTCCTACAATGTGAGGTTGTCATAAACCCATCAATTCTTATCTTTCAGCCATTCACAGCAATCAGCAGAGCTTCAGTTTCCTTTGTTTATTTGATGGGAAACCCATCTAAGCTTTTCCTAATCCTAAATACCCCTTCAGGACACAAAACATAGTATAAATATTAACCCCAAACAATAGCAATGTGTGTCACTGTGGATGAGACCCTGCCACTCTCTCTGTTGGCACCCCCCAAAAAATTTTTAAAGCTTCCAGTGCCACACTCAGACTTCGGTCTGAGTACTTCAGTCCTCTTCAGACTGGTAATTCTTGCCCTATCTCCAAAATCTATTCCTCTAGCTGATCTTTCTGCCTTAAACTCTTCGTTAGCCTTGTGTGGTTCTCTTGAGTGTGTGTTGTGTGTATGAATGCTTTTTTTTTGCTATTTCCAATAAAACTATTTTATTTCACTTTAACCTGGAGTTCTTTGCAGTTAGTACCAGTATACACAAGTGCAAAGATCCCCAAGTTACCCGCCTCTCACAGCCTCCCATTTGCACTAATAATAATAATTCCTCAAATATTAATATAGTTCTGAGATCATAGGTGGGCTCTCCACAGACCCCCCCACCTCTTTGGGTAACACCCCATCCGACATAGCAATTAGTAAGTAATGATGGGAAGTGTGATCCTACAGCACCTACAAGCCCACCCTGTCTTATTGCATTATCTCATTCCACCAGGGATGGAAAGAATATTTGATGTTCCTTGTTTTCTGGCTGAGAAATGGTGAATAAAGTCTAAGTTTCCATGTGGTTAATATGAAGATGCAAGAGTATTGTCATTTTAGAACTGGAATTATTGGTATGGCACTACTTCCAATGAATTTTTTTTTAAAAAAATAATAAAATGAAAGAATAGGAAGGTTGAGTCATGCTAATTTTGTAATGCAACACATCCAGCAGATCAAGTTCTATTTGAGAGTGCTCACGTTTGTTGTATTTATGTTTTAAAGACATTTAAATAGCCAGTATTTTAAACTTTTTCTTGTTGTATTTTTTCTGGTTTTACTTCACTCTCCAGTTTAAGTCACCATTTTGAATTCTAAACCTGTCTTCTCTATCTACAATTGCATCCAAATAAGCTAATGGTTCTTCTTCAAAATTGTGATCTTTCTATCAGTAAAATATCCTCTTTAAGTTGAACAAATAGTATCACCTGCATTATTCATAACATATTGTCTGGGCTGTTTCCTTTTCACCTATTGATTGGAGTGAATCAGTCATGTTTTGCATGTCTTATGTTATTGATTCTGATTCTGGCTCCAGTCTTATTTGCCTGGTTTCTGGTGTACAGTATATGTTTTGGTTCTGTTCTTTCTTGGTCATAGCTGTAATTTTTTTTTGTTCCTTCTGTATCTTGTTCATTTACAATAAGGTTTACTTTTGAATGAGAATGTACAAGAAGACACCTCCCTTTCCTTTCACGAGGAAAGAAAGATAGAAAGATAGAATAAAACTAAAATGATATAGTAGATTGAATTATTGGATACTAAGGAGAGTACTTAGTTGAAATGTTTCAATGAAATGTCAGCATTTTGAATTCAGCTCTTGAAGTCTATCTAATCACATTCCTAATGTCTCATAGTTTAAATAATAAATTTTCACCTATATTTTGGGACATACAGCCCCCCCAACCCCACAATATACACAGGGCTGGTACCTGCAGTTTCAATTATCCATTGTCCAAAACTGTGGCGTCACTAAGTCTGGTGTCCTCTCTCCCCCTGATGGTGTCACCCAGTGTGGTTTGTCCTCTCCGCACACTCCTAGTGCCACCACTGGTCCAAAAAAAAAAAGTCTATCTAGGCATTTCCTCCAGTAAAACTCTTTGGTAACATCTGCTGGAGCTGCCTAGAGAGGTGTCCTTTCTAGGCATTTCCTAGGTCCTCCAGCATGACTCTATGGTAACGTCCACCTATAGTTCATGCTATAGTTCTGTAGCTCATTGATGATATAACTATAGTTCAAGCAGTGGGAAGACTATAAAGGAGATGGTTGCTCCTGTTACCTCCCATCTTTTCACTTTGTTGATGGCTCCCATCCCCCACCAAAGTAGGGGATGGGATGGTGGTGAATGGTAGCCACCATTATCTTCTAATCCATTTATGCTACTTCCAAACAGCATCCTCTTGTTTGCATCTGTGGAAGGGGCTTTAAAGAGTCAGCAGCCCCTCCTTTTTTATTGTTTTCCCATGATTCTTCACACCACCACATGGAACAGCAACAGAATAACGTTCTCTCTGTTTTGTTCAGGAAATTCAGTTTTTCAGAAAGAGGGAGGGGGTGGTAGGTGATATGCTTTTTTTGTGGAAAAGGTGATAAGACTGTATCTGAATCTGTATACCATCTGGTAAATTGGTAAGGTTTTTCAACTTTGTCGCATAGTATTTTAGATTCCTTTTCATTAAAAACAGAAACCCATTCTATGCATTTACTTTCCTCAGAATGTCCCCCCCCCTTGATCCAATACTTATTGGGATACTTTCTTATAAGCTTCATTTTGTAAACTAGCACCCCGTACACAATTTTTGTAGTTTGGCATATATTAGGCTATTTCTGGCTTGCGAAATTTGAGCAATAGGAAACCTTTCACTGGACATGCTTTGTGTATGGGTTTCAAATTTTTTTTGACTTCCCCACCCCTCTTAATATGGCATTTGGACTCAGTAGTTCCCTCACTCTTAACAGGCCAAACAGAGGTGGGTGACAAAATAGATACAGTTGGCCTCACCACTAGTGACTGTCCCTTGGCACCACCCATGATGATCCCCTTGGCTCCACATCCAGTCACTCTGGCCTCTGCCTTATTAAATACCAGCTGCCACTGTTCTTGGCTGCTTGGTAGCCATCTTGGAATGTACACCTAGAAGGTGGGTGACCAGCTCAGTATCTCTGAAGGCCAAGCTGAGTCAGGCAAGTGGTCCTGCTCTGCTGGCCAGGCAAAACAGAAAGTCAGGATCCATTTCTTAAAGCTAAATGGAGCTGATGCTGTATGCCCCTGTTCACTTTTGATTACGCATATTAACTTACTATGTCAGGTACTCGCCTTAAAAACAAACAAACCCAGGGATCAGTTACATGAAAGTTTTTATCATGTGGCGAAGTGAGATATCCTCATCCTGAGTTTGTCTCTTATTGTTTACATGATTTGTCCCTGGATGAACAATATCCCGGGATCATTGTTTACATGATAACTTCTCACATGACAGAAGCAAGATCCCGAGACATTGTATCCTGTGTTTTCTTTTGTTTACACAGGAAAAGTTTCCGGGATTACTATTATTTTTAGCTGTCAGTCAAGGGTGTGATTACTTGTTTTTTTCACAACCTCAGTGATATATTTCCTGTGGAGTTTCCCACCACGAGCAATACTATTGGCTGCTGCAAATGTTTTCTCAAGCTTCTGCATTGGTTAGAGAAGGAAGGTGAAGGCAACCCCCTCTGCACAATTCCTGTAAAAAAAAATCCCCTGATGGGCTTGGCTTAGGGTCTCCAGCTTTGTTTACGTGGCTGTAAATCCACAGAGATTAATGCCAAATAAAACTTGTTTGTCTTTAAGAACCCACAAGAATCACTCTTGAATACCAGGAGCTGTAGGCTATATTTCAGAGGAAGGAACTTGCAAAGCCACTTAAGAAAACTAGATGAAATTTGTGGGGTTGCCATAAATTGATAGGCAGCTTGAAGGCACGCATACACACACAAACACACACACACACACAAGCCTGCTTTAATTTCACCCAGGAGGGGAGGAGGGGAGGGGAACAGGACAGTCTTTCCTTGGAACAGAGAGGTTGGCAATGTAAAAACCCCTTGAAAAGGGTGACTGAGGCACACACACACACACACACACACAAGCTTTGTGCAGCCAGGCTGCTTTCACTTGTGAGGAGAGTGGAACAGGACAGTCTTTCCTTGGAACAGAGAGGTTTGCAATGTAAAAATCAATTGAAAAGGGAGACTGAGGCGCGCGCGCGCGCGCACACACACACACACACACACACAAGCCTTTGTGCAGCCGGGCTGCTTTCACTTGAGAGGGGAGAGGAACAGGACAGTCTTTCCTTGGAGCAGAGAGGTTTGCAATGTAAAAATCCATTGAAAAGGGTGGCTGACCCCTCCTTCTCTGAACTCTGTGCCCGCCCCTGCCCACCTCAATTTCCGGCCATCACCTACTCCCGAGATATTTTGTCCCAACCTGTTCACATATCCAATTTTCTGCAACCTCCCGAGACTTTTTAAAAAACTTGGAACAAACTACAGGAGGGAAAGTCATGCTCTTTGGAGGATATATGGTGGTCCCCCCTTCTGAAAAGCTCAAGATCATCACGATGAACATGTGAACAACCAGGGTTCATCACGAGTTCATTCCAGGACATTTTTGCCATGTAAACAGGCCCCCAGATGACACTATTAAAATGGACAACAACTTGTAAGAACAGACATATCTGGGAACATCAGTAAGAATATCACCTGAGCAGCACATGTCTCCTTCCATGGATGAAAGACCATTTTAAAACAGTGATTCTATAGCAGCCTTCTCCAATGCAATGCCCTCCAGACAACTCCCATCATTCCAGGCCATTGCCTATGCTGCCTGTGTTGATGGGAATTGCAGTTCAAAAACATCTAGGTGTGTTCCAAGACTAGGGCTGGAAGCCAAAGGCTACTGTCCTAGCATCCTAAGCTGCCCCCTTGCAGTTCACGAGGTACCCATAGCCTCTTTCCCCATTTTAATGTTATTTGATAGTTTCTCATTTTTTTAAAACTGCCCCCACCCATTCTAAAAGGGTTAAATACCTTAGGGTTAATGGCAGTAAGAGATTTCAGCTAAGATATGCTGTTGTTTTGTATCTCAATCTCTAGCCTTTGGAATGCATTTGCCACTCCACCACTGGGATGCAGCCCCATGGAATTTGTCTGAAATCACTCTTATTGTAGTGTATCCTAGGTTTCTCTGGGGAACAAAGAAATGGTAGTTAGTGAATGGTCCACAAGGAATTATGGGAAATAAGAGAGTTCTGGAAGGTTCCCAAACATTGTTGGAAGAAGGGATGCAATGGGGGGGGGGAAAACCCTGTTCTTGCACATAAAATGTAAATAGCACAAAGGTTAGGCAGTTACTACAGAACTACATAATGTAATTTACTCTTCTTTGTATTAGTGAAGCTTGAGAACTAAATTAATCCTTGCTGTACCCAACTCTCTTTCTTTAATTGACTCCTTGTGTGGCCTCATGGTACCTGACCTGCAGCTGTTAGAGTAGATGAAGGCAACATTAATCTTTTATTTAGAAATGGGTTCACTAGACAGCCAACTTGCACAGTTCATTCAGCTGACTGTACAAACACTGCTTCTCCACTGTGAATACAGTGACACTAATATTTTTCCCATTAAAGAAGAAAGTGAACTCCTGGGGATGAAACAAAAAGTAATAAGAACAGTAATGCATCTCTTCAGGAAGAGATGCTTTGCAGCCATTTCTTCTCAGCCGAGTAGTGCCATAATTCTCCAAGGTGGCAGGTATTTGAAACAATTAATGGAAAGATGTGAGTGAATGGCTGTTATGAGCACCTTCTGTAGTTAACTGCATACAAATAGAGCATTTTAATAATT
The DNA here is from genome assembly GCA_030847615.1 of Gambelia wislizenii. Taxonomy (NCBI): domain Eukaryota; kingdom Metazoa; phylum Chordata; class Lepidosauria; order Squamata; family Crotaphytidae; genus Gambelia; species Gambelia wislizenii. The sequence goes on from JAUMIR010000001.1 coordinate 325,491,495, forward strand.
GCATAGTGTGTTCTGTGGGGGAAACCCCCACCCCATAAAAGGTGGATAACAATTCTCCGCAGCCACAGGGAGGGAAGAAAGTGCTTTGGCTTCTTGTTCAGACCTCTTTGGACCCAAGCAGCATGGCATGCACACTGCATACAAAATGAACTGAACATATAAAACCTGAGTATTTCAGAGAATGTAGTCCCAAGAAAAAAATTTAGCATGGAGAAACTGGAGATCTGTTTGGAGCAGAACATGGAAAGGTTATGGTAAGAAAATCTTATGTTACAGTTACAACGCCAAGCCTGGCCCCAGGGTACATTGTCATTATAGTTAGAATTTTTAAAAAGTGCCTCTTTACTTTATCTCACTATTTCTCAAACTTACTGGACTAGTTACCTCTTAGTGACTTTAAACATCTGAAGGCAGGTGTACTGGAATAATGTGACATTTCTTCACCATTAGGTGAGGCCACTGCTCCATCCTTTCCCCTGGTAACTTGATAAATAGTGAAAAGGTTACATTATACAAAGTGTAAAACTTACCTTCATTACATCACAATCATGGGTTGAGATCCAATAAGCATCTCCCCTGGCATGCTAATGCTATTCCCTCTTCTCCACTGTTTCCCCCTCTTCCCTACTTCCTTTCCAGCTGTGGATCAGCAGCTGGTGAGTTCATAGGTGCAGTTCTGTCCCTGCAGCTGGTGAATGGCTGTTTGCCTGGCTCTGAACACCTGGGGATGAAGAAGAAGCCTCCACCACCAGTGCACAGCTGCCCCAAGCCCACGACCACAGCTGAACAGCACCTATGAGCTTTATAGCTGCTGTTGCATTCTTTGAGCATTGAGCAAGGAGATGCAAGATGCAAGGAGATGCACAATACCTTCTTTTACAATGTCTCAAAAATACATAAATTGGCATAACCAAGAGTTACGAAAGCATATGCTGTTAGGAGGATTCTAGCACAATGAAACTCAGTTATACCTTAGCTTTTAGAAAACAGAATTTCATTTAACTACTTATTTGTAACTGGTTATTTCCATGTTCTGGGCACTCTTGCCAAATCCAGAATGATTGATCTTTCAGGGCAATGTACAAAGGTTTTGGACGCATGTTCCTGAGGAACAATAGAATATCTGGCAAAAGAATGAAAATGTCTATCATTGACAAACACACACACACACACACACACACACACACACAGAGTGTATACTGTTATGTGAAGGTGATCAAGAAAAATGGAAAAATCCAAACAAAATGTATGTATGTCATATAAGTGATGCAGAGGCAAAGAATAGAACTGTATGAGGCAATCACAAGCAGTCTTGCAATTTTTCTTCCAAGCTTTTTTTCATTTCAAAAATTGTAGCTGCTGGAGCTGTCATTATAAGGGGAAGACTAAGGCAAGGACATGGAGTTTCTTAAATATTGCCTACCCATAAGCTTCTTTTATTTGTCTCCACAGATTGCATTGTGGCACTGTCCACTAGTCTGACAGGTCATAAGTGCAAAGCCTTTTGGACTGCTGCTACACTGCAGAAATAATGCCGTTTGATACTAATTTAGCTATCATGGCTCCATCCTATGGAATCTTGGGATTTGTTTGTTGTGGCACCAGAGATCTGTGACAGAGAAGGCTAAATATCTCACAAAACTACAAATCCCAGAATTCCATAGCAGTCAGCCATGGTAGATAAAAAGTGGTGTCAAACTGCATTATTTCTGCAGTGTGGCAGCAGCCTTGGACTGTTCGTAAGGAAAGTGCTTTCAACCGTTTTCAGTACAATTTTTATTTCTTGCTTTTTAATTGATATAATTTCAATTGTTTTTGATTCTGTAGATAGCGTCAATATGTTTTAACAATAACTCTTTTCTATATTTCCCACTACATAATCTGTTTTAATTTCTATAAGCCTGTGTTTCACATGCTACCAGAAGTGGGAGACTGGTATTTTTCTTTCTAATATAGTAGGGTAGGGTTACCATATTTTGAAAAGGAAAAAGAGGACACCTTTACCAACTGACTGCATCAAACCGTTGATCACTATGATGACTCTCACTTTAAATACCCAACTGCTTCAGGTAGTTGTAAGAGGAGGCACCATTCTTCAACTGAGTCAGTCGAAAAGACAAGGCAGATTTTCCTTGCAGCCAGGTACCATCACAGGGATAGTGGCAAAGCACCTTTCTGCTCTCCGCTGTCTTCCTCCCTGACAGGTTGTTCCATCAGGACAGAGAAGGCTGGTGGCCCTGCTGATGACAGCAGTGGTGGAAGCCCCAACACAGCTGGAAGCTGGCGAGTAACCCCTACAGGGTTGAGGTTGTTCTTTGGGACTTCCTTTCCCTGCTTTAACTTGGCGTGTTTCCTTTCTTCCACTTCAGATCTCTACTACCTGATCACCTGCTTCCTCTAGTACAGGCCATGTAAGAATACCTGGACATTTTAAAAATCTACCTAGGGGAAAAATTAGCTCTTAAAAAAGAAGAAACTTTGGGAAATTGTAGAATGGGAATTTTAGTTCTGAAAAAGAGGATGTGTCCTGTAAAAGGGGGACATGTGGTAACCCTGTGCCAGGGACTAGTACCATATTCCTGCCCATTGGCTACGGCTTGCTCTTTCTGCATTCAGTTTTGGGGGGCTCATTTTAAGAAGGATATAAACAAGTTGGAGCAAGTTCAGAGAAGGGCAAAAATGGTGATCAGAGATATGGAGAACACATGAGAAAAAGTTGAAGGAGCTGGGCATATCCAGCTTGGTGAGGAGAAGACTGAAGGCACTCTTTAAATACCTCAAGGGCTGTCACAGAGAGAAGGGGCCAGGCCTCTTCTCTGTTGCCCCAGAAGGTAGGACCAGGTCTAATGGTCTGAAGTTACAGGAGGGTAGAGTTTGACTGAACATTAGAAGGAACGTCTTGACAGTAAGAGCAGCTTGGCAATCGAATCAATTGCCTAGAGAAGTGGTGTGGTCTCCCTCTCTGGACATTTTGAAAAAGAGGCTGGACAGCTACCTGCTGGGGATGCTTTAGCTGGTGATCCTTCATTAATTAACAGGTTGGACTCAATGGCCCATGAGGCCCCTGCCAACTCTATGATTCCTGGAAACTCACTGCTGACTAGCTGCTATTGGGTAGTGGACTGACACTGGTCTAGGGACCATCACTGAGTCGCACTGCTGTAAGCCACCCTGAGTCCCAGTTTGGGGAGTGAGGGTAGGAAAGTAAGGTATGTTAGCAAGCAAGCGAGCAAGCAAGCAAGCAAGCAGCAGTTCTTTGGATCTGGGCTATTAACTGTTTTTCTAAAGCTTCCTCATAGGATGCTTGCTTCCTTTTTTTCAAAATCTACATCTGTAAATTTTTTCAGTTTTGTGTCTGATTTTTAAAGAAACCAAATGTAATTGGAAGAGGTGGGATCATTCTAAAGAATTTACAGCCTACAAAATTAATGATATAGACAAGAATAAGGATGAATGAGTCTGTCAGTTTCCCTTTGTTCCACATTTAAACTTTCCTTTTCCTAGCTGATTTCTGTTCATTTAAAGTACAATGTGAGGTTTCTCACTGAAGGAGGAAATTTCCTTTGCTCAAGAGATTTAATATCTGGGGAACAGATGGGAAGAAAAGCCATTATCATGAATTTCAGCATAGAACATAGACATGCTAGGGATGGGCAAATCTGTGTATTTGATTTTCTCCCACATTTCATTTTTTTAAAAAGCAAGGTTTTTTCTCCATGTGGAATTTATGAAGACTTGCAAATTTTGGAAAGTTCTTATCAAAACTGAAATTCTAAGCCATTTACACTGGACAGATTCAATGCATACAGTTGCTCCCAGTATGAGGAAGCTTACATTGTACCTTCCTGCCATGTAGCTGTTCAAGATGAGCAACTTGCATGAAAACAGAAGTGGCACTACCAATTCAGCACCTTGTTCCCAAATGGTTTTACTTCCCCATTTTTGAAAGGCAAAAATGTCTAATCATATCCCCTGGAACCTCTCTAGGGCACAATTGTCCATTTTGCCCCATCTCCCTTGACTCTTTTAGGCCAATGCAGGCTTTCAACTCAAAAAAATAAGTGACCATCACATTTCTTCTGATTTTGATAAAAGTTTCATATGAGCTTAAAGTAGGAGAAGGAAGAGTGAAAATGGGGAAAATATCTATATCTCTCCCCAGAGACTTTGGAGACATAATTGGCACTTTGGAGAGATTTTGGGAGGTGATTTTTTTTTCTTCATGGCTGGAAGGCAAAATAAAGAAGTAGAGTCCCCAGATCCTGTGGGTGAGTCAGTACCATCCACAACCCCCTGGCAATTTCTCTCCCTAACCTACACAAAACTACTGGGTGAATATGGAGTTAATGACCAATAGACTGATAACATCCGGCTTTATTTCTTTCCCTTCTTTATTTCAAGTGGGGAGGCATTGTTCCTGATTGAAACTTCAGTAACAGATGAGAGAATTCAAAGACATAACTATGTTAGTCTAGATCAGTATGCAAAGGGATCTTGCAGCATTGTTGAGAATGAGAGAAAGAAGTTGGTAGCATAAGCTTTTGTAGGCTCAGGGCTTATCTACATGGGCAAATCCCCTGTACCCGTAGTTGCGGTGCAGTTGCCACATGACATTTGCAATTATTCACATCTTCATCAGGGTTTCTAAAGGAAAATCCAAGTCTGAAAGATTTGCAGTTTGCTCCACATACGAGAGGAAAATCCAGATTACTGGTAGCGTGCAGACCACATATTGGCTTCAAAGCAAAGGCGGGGGCACAGCTTCCAGTGGAAGGGACTCTGTTCTGGTACTTTACTTACTTATTTTGTGATTTTGTGCATATATGGATAAGTGTATGTCCACTTATCTAGTAATATATTAGTCTGAGACAGTGTATATTCACGTGCAGGAGAGAACAGGGGAAAAAAAAAACTGGAGCAGCCACAGCTGTGTGGCTGGAAATAATGTGATGTGTAGGAAGCGTGATCAGTGGTGGGACTGCCATTTTATGTTGATGTAGGTCTGGCTATGGTTATAGTGTGACAGGATACTCTGGAGAAGCCCCGTTGAGTGTGGTTTTTATGGGGGCACTGTGGATCAAAAATATCCTGAGGGACTATGAGGCAGATTCAGGGTTTCCTGACAGTGTAGACAAGCCTTTAGTCTATTTCATCAGGTGCATGGAGTGATGTGCATAGAAACAGACCTTCATGAGCAGGCTGTATGTGTGAATAGTAATAGAAATGCAAAACTTGTGGGTATGGTGATGAGTTGACAAGACAGTGAATGAATTAGCATGAAATCAAGTACAGGTATGTGTACCATTGCTTGATTTCTTGGAGCAGAATTGGAGTAGTCAGTTTAAAGAAATCAAAACAGGTAAAAAAAATTAAACAATGAAAAAATTAATGAAATCTATTCATTGTCCCCCTAAACATACTGATCACCCCTCAAAATACAATCAGAGTATCAGGAATTGACCATAAAACATAATGCAAGCAGATAAAACAGCCTCCAGCCCCCAACCAGTCTTCACAAAAACCTTCCCTAAACATAAAAGATTGTTGTTGTGTGCCTTCAAATTGTTTCTGACATATGGCGACCTCAGGTGAACCTATCACAGGGGTTTCTTGGGAAAATTTGTTCAGAGGGGGTTTGCCATTGCCTTTCACTGAGGCTGAGAGGGTGTGACTTGCCCAAGATCACCCAGTGGGTTTCCATGGCTGAACAGGGATTCAAATCCTGGTCTCCGAGTATCTAGTCCAATGCTCAAACAACTACACCACATTGGCTCTTAAAAATAAAAGATAGGCCTTGACAAAGCAGTAGAATGAAAATAAAGAAAAGAACCATACAGGTTTCCTTGAGAAGGGTATTCTATAACATTGGTGCCACAATTGAAAAGGTTCTGCCTGCAGTGCTGACCACAATTTGGTTAGCAGGGGAACTCAGAGCAAAACTCCAGTTAAAATAAATGACACATATTCTTGATGCAGACACAGTCTCATTTGCAATTGATGGAGATAAACTTTATTGTTACCTGCTATATTTATCAGTGCTGTATACACACAATCCTAAATATACACTGGACTGACTATGTGACGAATGTTGCTGTCCTTGAGCAAGCAGGGATCACCAGCATTGAGGCCATGATATTGAGAACACAGCTGCGCTGGGCAGGGCATGTTTATAGGATGGAGGACCATTGTCTCCCCAAAATAGTACTCTATGGTGAACTTGCCACAGGTCAGTGTAAGAGGGGTGCTCCAAAAAAGCGATACAAGGACTCCCTGAAACAACATCTCAGGCTCGGCCAAATTGATCACCAACACTGGTCCGCTCTGGCCTCACATCGGGAGGCATGGAGACACACTACCCACAATGCTGCAGCATTATTTGAGAACTCACACCAAACAAGTCTTGAAGAGAAACGACAATGCAGAAAGAATCACAACCCGGAAACATCACCCAAGGAGACCTTCTGCTGTGCTTTCTGTGACCGGACTTGTTTATCTTAGATTGACCTTTTCAGTCATCAGCATGCTTGCAGAAAGCACGGGATGAGTCCTTCCTTTTCTTCGTTTGTGAAGAAAAGCCAGAGAGAGAGATAGTCAGCAGACAAAGCCAACTAGATAAAAGGTAAAAGAACAGTGGCAGGCTTCTAAAAAGTTGCAATCTTATTCAAAATCACCCATCCCAAATCTGGAATTGTGCTTTTGCTTTCCAAAGTCTTGGAATAGTTTTCATATATATATTAAATGTTCCTCCTATCATCACTTTGTATGTTTCAGTTTTGAATTTCAACTGGTGCTTTTTAAGGGAAAATGTAATAAATAATGAGAAGACTAATGATTTCATTAAGATCTATTTTGGTTACTAGCATACAATTCAGTGCCACAAATTCTTTTGCCTGATACATATTTTCAGTTCCTTGTAAAGAGAACCCACACTATTTTTTAAGCCTTGGACATTAAAAACAGGCCAACGAGATCTAGAAAAGTGTACCAGGAATATCGTCCTGATAAGCAGAAAAAGTACTGAGAAATATTTAATGACTCAGCAGTAGTCCAGGCTTCAGTTTTATAATTTTATGTCTGCTACAACCTGCATGAATGCAAAAAATGTAAGTGCTAATTAAAACTTTATTAGACAGAAATAAATCTGTATCTGTAATAGTGCCTCTTCTTCTACCTAGGGGGAAGTTTATTTTAAATTCCAATGCTCTGGTGAAATAGAGACTTAGAAGTTATCTTCTTATTCAGTGCCAAGATAGTAAGAAGTACAAAACCTTGAGAATCCAATAATTGTATTTTTTATTAACAATTTAATAATGAGCAATGCAGAACACTTTACAAAAAAGTAACTCATTCTCTTTGCAATGCTCGGCACTTTACACATAGCATAATTTTTGCACAAAGAATCAATCACACATATCTTTTTACATTTTTAAATTATATTGTAAGTGTATGCTCAAGCAATTTCTTTGTTCTCTCTTCATGTACAGAACAGGGTCTAAAGGGGTGCTTCTGCTGGATTCTGTTCCTGCTGACAGAACTGATGACATTCCCTACCTCTTTCAAACCTTGGGTGCCCCAGAACTTGCTCCTGGTTCCCAAGAAATCCTGTGGGGCAGGCTTTTGGCACCACAGAGGGCCACCGTGGGAGCTGGAGGGGATGAAAGCCATGATTCTTCTGGTACTGGGTACTAAATTATACTCTTGAATATTGGTAAAGTACACATAATAGTGGCAATCATGACTCAAAAGATAACACAGAGGCAATAAAACTGATATATTCATTCTCATCCAAAAGTTATATTCCAGACAGGAACAAACATGCCAATTATTTTGAAATGAGTTATTTGATGTTCTCTCTCACTTTCACTATATTTGTTACTTTAACCATTTTTTAAAAATTGCAAACTATGTTGATAATAGTCTATATTAACTATGCTGCCAATTTCAGAGGGGGGGGGAGATTGTTTTTATTGTTAGCAAACTTTCCGTGTGCTTTTTTCCTAATGGAAATATCTGCTTTTATTGGCCTGATTACTAAAAAAACCCCTCCATTTGTAATAAAATCTCCCTCTCTTCCTCTCTTTCCTATCTGTATCAAATGTTTCTGTAAAATATTTTACATATTATTTCTTTAAAGATAAAATCTTTTATTTCTTTAAAGATAAAATCTTTTCAACCTAATACACAAATTAATAGCCATTGCCTTTTTGTTTGGAGGACTGTAAGTAGGTGCATTATTTTAGCTACATATGTGGCTACCTCTGTGTCCATAACATCTTCAAATGTCTTGATTTCTGCTTGCTTTCACTTTTCCCCACTTTTCGGATGGACAATGGTGGTGGTGGTAGTGGTAGCGGTAGTGAATCAGGGCTGCTGGCAGGTAACCCGACCTACTTTGTGAGGGCCAGTCAAAAGGAGAAGGGCATTGGCTTTCTACTTAAGAACTTAGTAGCTTGGCTATCAGCCCCCAGCCAACCCAGTGTGTGTGTATATGTATATGTGTGTGTGTGTGTATTCCTTTTGCCTAATGTGTAGTACAGGTTCAACAGGGGCTGCTATACCAAGACTATGGGTGCATCTATATTGTAGAAATAATGCAGTGTGACACTACTTTAAATACTGTAGCTCCACCCTATGGAACCCTGGGATTTGTTGTTTTGCAAGGTCTTTAGCCTTCTCTGCCAAAGAGTGCTAATGCCTCACAAAACTACAAATACCAGGATTCTGGAGGATGGAGCCATGGCAATTAAAGTGGTGTCCTACTGCATTATTTATACAGTGTGGATGCATTTAAATCACTCACATATCCTTTCTATTACATTTGGAACTATGAGGGAAGAAACCTTAAGCAATCACATTTTAGAAAGCCATATGATCAAATGGTCTAGTGGATTAAGGTTACCATGTCAGGATTCCATCAGACTAACCCAAAGCCTCGGGATCTGGTAGGTGTTATAGTCATAGATGTCAGGATTTGTACCCCTCCCCTTGATATTCATTCAGTGTTCTTCCTGTCCTGGTACTTGTCTTGTGAATTTCTGGTATTAGTCACAATTTATTAAGCCCACTGAAGCATGTGGGTTTGTTTTTTTTCTGCAGTGAGATTTTCCAATACATGTTGGGGTAAGTATGACAACTCTGTATGCATTGCTCCTTCTGCACTTTTGATGAACCCTACTGATGACATTTGGAATGGGGGTATTTTACCTTTGACATTAAGGTTTTCTGCTAATCTTTATCCCTTCATTTCATCTCTAGTAAACAAATTAAATTTTTCCCTTTCCCTCTTTCTTTTTCAATTATAATGCTAAAGTAATACAGCACTTTAGCACAATAACACTTTAAAAAATATTTTATTAAAAAACAATTACAATTATAAAATCAGAAGCGATGAACAACAGGAGATAGCAACTAATCAAAACTACTATTACAGCAAAATACTGTTACAGAATATCAGGACATTATTGAATAACGGTGAAAGTCATCAAATATCAAACTAAGAAGTTTCTAATTCACATTAAGTACATCATTCCAAAAAACATGATGACTCAAAGATGGTACTGTTGTTTGGGATAAATTACTAACATAATTTAAAAGCAGAAGCCACTTTTCCACAAATGATCTGCCTGAGGTCTGTAATGTATTCATTTTCATTGTTAATTTTTCCATTAATAAAGTTTTCCACAAATGATTCCACCATTTATCTATGGTCCATGGTCCTGATATCCAGTTTTGGACTAATTCTAATCTTGTACTAGTCCAAAGGAGCAAATTTGTTCTTTATATCTAAGATTTGCATTGTCCTCCATAAAGACTGATAACAATAATAGGGCTGGATGGAATGTAATATTTTGAGATATAATGACAGAGATAATATTAAGTATGGTCCTCCAATAACTACAAACATATTCATAAGAAATCCACATATATAAATATGTGACTTTCTCAGGACAACCCCTCCAACACATTGTCGAGTAATTCTTAGAAATTTTAGAAAGTAGTATTGGAGTAAGGTACCATCTATGTAAGAGTTTAAGAGAGCATTCCTTGATAGTGGCTTACTTTGAAAGGGGGAGAGATCCAGACCTTATAACAGCTTGATTCTGGAATAGAAATTTCTATTGCATTTTTTTAAAAATGTGTGAGATAGGTAATGTGGATACCTGGTGAAGAGCATGGTGGTGGAGGTGGGAGAGTGTTGACTTCATAGAGAAGATGGCAGGTAGGTTGATGGTAACCATACTCACATCACAAGTGTGGTTAGTGGGAGAAAAGAGAGGTGGACAAGAAATGTGTAGATCAGGGATAGTGTTAAATTCTGCCAAACCAGCAACAAAACAGGGTTAGAACTTGGAAAATCAGGGAACAACTGGATGTGTGGACAGAAAGAACCATTACAAGGCATGAAATCCTGAAACAGAAAGCCCCAACATTTACTGGAACTATTTGGCAATCTGGAGCAGCCAAGGATAAAAAAAGAGATTCATCCTAAAATGAGTTTGAAAAGAAAAATCTGACCTTATTTCATGAAGTGATTGGAAAGCACTAAACCACACTGAAAAGCAATGCTAATCAATGTTAACTGATTAAAAAGCATACAAATTAAAAGCTGTTTGTTTTTAAATCAGGAATGAAATCCAGGTGTCCTGGATCCTAGCCATATTAAAGTTAGCTTAGTGGCAAACAGTTCTTTCCTTTTCATTGCTTCTTGAACTGTGTTCCAGTTCAAGGAGACCTTTTCTAGTCCTATCCCCTTGTCAGACCTTGGCAAAAAAATCTGTCATTTGATTGGTAGATTGGTAGATAGTGCCAGAGGAATTTCTTCCCATCCAACTGCCTTTTCCTATTGATTTTTCTGTCACCAATTGCCAAATTTAGGGTACCCTGACTGGTTTTTTCTTGACTATCTGGACTAGGCATTTACTGCTAGACACTGCTAATCTGGCTCAATCCAACAATTGAGATCTATTGCACATTCACATTGAATACTGTTGGCAAAATAGCATAGGTTTTGATTGGAATAGTAAAACCATGGAGCTTGTTTGTATTGGCTTATCCCATTCCAAATAGTGTTTTGTTACAAGACACATTTGTGCAATTATGTGTATGTGCAGTTGTTCAGTGGCACACATCCAGAACAATATTATGTTATACTGAAAACTCTTTCAACTGCAAGTGAGGTTCAGCTCACCTGGCCTTCTTACCAGTAAGTTCCATCCATACTTTCATCCCTGTTGGCCAGTTCTTTACTCCTCCCAAGTAGCATTCAGTTGGTCCTCCCATTCCCAACACATTGGAAAATGTATAATGTGTGATTCTAAGAATGTTTCTAAGAATGATTCTAAGAATATTTAGCTATCATGCTAATTTTTTATTTTATGAATAATTTTTGATACAAGTCAAAATCACTTCACACAATTGGCTCACCTTCCCCAGTAGAATTAACAATGGAGAAGTAGGAAGTTCTCTACCACCACCAGAATAATTCTTTTACTCTCCTAAGCTAAGTTGGTCCTTTAATGGCAGACACAGAGTCTGCTGCCAAGGCCCCGCTTGGCAAATTGAAGATTTACCAATTTGGTAGGAACCTGCTAGAGTTGGAGTTTGAAAGGAGAGACAAAGGGTCTGTCTGCACTGCAGAAATACAGCAGTTTGACATCACTTTATCCACCATAGTTCTACTGTATGGAATCCTGATATTTGTAGTTTGGTGAGGTACCAGAGTTCTCAGAAAAAAAGGGCTAAATACTTCATAAAACTGCAAATACCAGGATTTCATAGGACAGAACTATAGTGGATAAAGTGATGTCAAACTGCTGTATAATATAAATAAATAAAAGAAATTTGGAAGAATGGGGAAAATTATAGATAAAAGGAATAAAAGAGAACATCTACAAAATGATATTTAGATGGTATCTGACACCAACTAAATTAGTCAAGATTTATAAGTAACCAAATAAACACTGTTGGAAATGTGAGAAAGAAGATGGCATGTTTTATCACATTTGGTGGACATGTTCCAAAGCAAGAACTTTTTGGCACAAATTCCAAATTTGGATACAAGAAACTTTAAAACTCAAAATGTGTCTGGATCCGGAGTTAATGCTACTAGGAATTTTTGACAACCCTTAAAAAATTTAAAATAGTAAAATGCTGCACTATATGATCAGTTCCACAAGGGTGCTCTATGCACAAAAATGAAAGACTACAGAGGTACCAACCAAAGAAAGCTGGCTCTTAAAAGTGCTCAATATAGCAGAAATGGATAAACTCTCATTGTTATTATGAAAGGACAAATAAATTGAAAATTTTATAAATGACTGCAAACCCTTGTTAGACTTTATAAATTATAAAGAAGGTATAAATATGGTTGAGGTTTAAATATATATATATATATATAGCTATTTAAGGATATCAAGCTGTAAGGTTAAATTTCAAAAATTTTATGTAAATGCTAAGGAAGTTTAAAATATTGTAAATTATTGATTTTGATCAACAGAGGGGGAAGTCAATGTTAGCTATGTTAAATGTGAGTGTAGTAAGTATATAAATGTTTAGAAAGAGGTGTATGTATGTGCATGTCAATAATATATGTTAGTAAAAGTAAAGTATGTTAGTGATACATGTTAGTAAGTATAAAGTATAATCTTGTATTGTTACATAAGAGATAAAAAATAATAAAAAATTACCTATCAAAAAAGAAGAAAAGTATAATACCTATATGTTACTAATTATAGGTATAATATAAATTAAAAAGACTATAGTAATTGTATATAGATAAATATTTGAATTAGCTTAATATGAGACATATATTACATGCAATTATTGTATTCGTTTTAATTTATATTCTATCTGTAATTACTAATATATGCATTGTCTTTTTCTAACAACCCTTGAAGAAGGCTATACAAATATTTTATGGCTGAAATATGTTGGGCTATTTTTAAGACCCTCTGTATTTTTACATCTGAAACTGTCCCCTCTTTTTGCATTGGATTTTATTTAAAGTTTCCTGTTCCTTTTGTGTTTGTTACACTGGCATAGCCTTCACAAGTCCAGGGTTAGCTGTGCACCATGCTAAGGTGGTATAGTAGAACTTTGTGGAGGAACAAATGTTAGCAATGTCTGATGTAACTCCCTGTTTTACTAGATGGGTCTCTTCTCAAGTCAGACCTTATTGTAATTCACCATTGGCTTTTCCTTGGTCTTGCACCCCTCCACACACATAAAGATCTCTGTTTTATTTTCATATTTTCACTTCTTTTCAAGGCATCAGGGGGTACTCATTTCAACTCAGCAGCCTGGTGTCAGAGTGTGTTTTTAAAACTATCAGGCAAATGTAGTTTGACAATCGGAAAGAGCAGGGTAATCCCAAAGAAGATTTATTTATTTATTTATTTATTTTTCACAGGGGAGGGGATTAGTATGACTGGCTTTAAAAGATAATATGCTATGAACTTGAAGTGTTCTGAAGTACTGATACAGGCAAGAGAATCTTCAATATGGGTCCTTATCAGAAGCACCAGTTCAAAGTTGAAGAAGGGATGGAGCAAAATTTACTACTGAAATTCAATTTGGCTGGAAGACCCATTCGTAAATACATTTAAGGTGGGAATCATGTGACTTTCCAGATACATCTAGGGAGGGAAAATGAAATGCACATATACAGGATGGTGACACTTGGCTTGAAAGCAACACATGTGAAAAGGATCTAAGGGTCTTAGTAGACCACAAGATAAACATGAGTCAACAGTCTGATGCAGCAACCAAAAAGCCAATGCAGTTCTGGGCTACATCAACAGGAGTGCAGTGTCCAGATAGAGGGAAGTATTATTATGATTATTATTATTACTATTGATGTGATAGGAATAGTAAATTATTTTTTTATTTTTTTTATTTTAATTTTCACGGTTACAAAGTATGAGGGTCTTCTTCCACATCAAGTTAAATAAGCTTATAAAAGTTGCATTTTACATTTCCCCTCCTCATCAAAGTGTATGATTATATTTTGTTATCTATTGACAAAAATAAAATCTTGACCTCCTTTGTAAAACCCCCTCAAAGAGTTTTTTTATTTCCTAAATCTATATTTCTTCTTCATGTTAAACTAGTCTTAAATGTAATCGTTGTTGTGAATTCCTTTTAAGCAGAGTCCTCTAATTGTAGACCATCTTGCATATTTATTTTTATCGATTATTCGCTCTCTTTCCCCCCCTTTTTTTTATTTAAATTTTCTTCATATCTTCATATCTCCATATTGGTGTCCCATCTTTTTTTTACAAAAGTCAGTTACTGGGGACCATTCTCCTTTTATTTTTTCCAAGTCTTTCTTGTTCAATATGTGTGTTAAAATGTCATTATCTCTCATTTCAAGTATTTTAAATATCCAATCTTCTATTTGAGGTTGTTCTTTAATCTTCCATTTGGCTGCCAAAATCATCCTTGCTGCTGTACATAAGTATAGAATTAGTCTCCAATGTTTTTTTTTCATTATTTTGTTCTAAGACTGAAGTAATGTTCAATAGATATAATTTGGGGTTAAAGGGAATTGTAATCTTAAATATTCTTTGTATCAATTTATGTATTTTCAACCAGTACTTCTTTATGATTGGGCAATGCCACCACATATGCATCAGGGAGCCTTCTTCTTTATCACATTTCCAGCATTCTTTGCGCCTTGTTCCATAGATTTTATTTAACTTTTGGGGCGTTAAATACCACCTATTACTAATCTTGAAAAAGTTTTCTTTCAAAGCTTGGCACGCGGAGAAGGATTTTGTCTTTTTCCAGGCTTTTCCCCATTCCTCCATTGTAATAACCTCTCCAAAGTCTCTGGCCCATCTGGTCATTGCATCTCTGACCGTTTCAGTTTCTAATTCTCTAGTCAGGAATATGTTATAAAGTTTCGCTATTTTCTTTTTGTTCTCCTCCCAGATTATTTTATCTAGATCTGTTTCGTTTTCCATGAAAACAAATTCTTTCTTGTCTGTTTTAAATCTGTTCTGCAGTTGTTGGTAAGTAAACCAGTTAACATTCCACCCTTCTTTTATTAGTAATTCTTTTGATTTAATAGTGTATTGGCCTAGTGTATCTCTATCCCACAAGTCTTTATATAGGATCCATTTTCCGGATCTTTCCCACCTTCCGAAGAAGGCTTCCTGTGGAGAGATCCATCTCGGTATGTTCATATAGTATTGTTCTTTAATTCTCTGCCATGTCTTCAGAAGCGGCTTCCTGATGATATGATTATTAAAGTCCTTGTTTATCTTTCCTTTATTATATCCTATATACGCATGCCATCCCCATCTCAGATCTGCTCCTTCCAAAGTTAATATTCGATTGTCTTTTAATTTAATCCATTCACTCATCCAGAGGAAAGAGCATGCTTTATAGTACAGTTTTAATTCGGGAAGGGCTGCGCCTCCTCTTTCTGTGCGTTCTAATAGAGTTTGCCATTTTATCCTGGGCCGTCGGCTATTCCAAATGAATTCAAATAAGCCTTGTTTCCATAACTTAAATGGTTTTTCATTTGTGAAGATTGGGAGGTTTTGAAAGAGAAATAGGAGCTTCGGTACGACTGACATTTTAATTGTTGCAATTCTTCCAAATATAGATAAGTTTAATTTTTTCCAATTTTTCAGATCTTGTTTTACTGTATTCCACATTCTTTTATAGTTGTTATTGTAAAGATCTAGGTTTCTATTTGTTAACCATATTCCCAGATATTTTACCTTTTTTTCAATTTTGCAGCCTTATTTTTTTCGTAACTCTTCTATCTCTTTCGTCGTAATATTTTTTGTCAATATTATCGTTTTTTTCTTTGTTAATTTTAAACCCTTCAATTTTTCAAAGTGCAACATGGTTTCCATTAGTATTTCTATGTTTTCTACTGGATCTTCTAAGACGATCGCTAGATCATCTGCAAAGGCTTTGACCTTATACTCCTGGTTTTTAACTTGGAGTCCCTTTATTGCTTTATTCTTCCTAATTATATCCATAAGTATTTCCATAACAATTATAAATAGTAGTGGGGATAGGGGGCATCCTTGTCTCATTCCTTTTTGGATTGGTATTGGTTTTGTTTTCTCCCCATTTATTATAATACAGGCTTTCTGGTCATCATATATTTTTTCTATGTTTTTCAATATAAAGTTTCCAATTCCTATCTCTGTCATTACCTTTATTAAGACTCTCCAGTTGACATTGTCAAATGCTTTCTCTGCGTTGGCATAAATTATTGCCACCTTCTTACCATTGTTTTTTTTTTTTTTTTTTTGTAATATTCCCATGCATTGATGATTGTACGTATGTTAGCTGACAGAGTTCTTCCAGGGAGAAAGCCGTTTTGGTCTGTGTGGATTATATCATTTAAAATCATTTTAAATCTGTTTGCTATTACAGCCGCATATATTTTGTAATCATCATTTAACAGTGATATTGGCCGATAATTCCTTACATCCAGGTAATCTTTCCCCTCTTTTAATATTACCATTATGTTTGCTGCTTTCCATGTCTCTGGTGGTCCTTCTAAGTGAATTAAGTTTATTGTTTCCTGAAAGTGTGATATTTTTCATTTTCATAAATTTTATAAAATATTGCCGTAAAGCCATCAGGGCCAGGAGCTTTATCTAATTTAAGATTTTTGATCACTGTGGAGATTTCTTCCTTGCTAAATGTCTTGGCCATTTTTGTTCCTCCGATAGTATAGCAAATTTATTTTCTTTAATATATTTGGTCATCTCCTCACTCTGGTTGTCTTCATGATTTTGTTCCTTATATAGAACTGTGTAGAAGTCCAGAAATGTCTTTTTTATCTCTTCTTGACTCGTTACTATTGAGCCTTCTGATCTTATTTCCGTAATTAATTTCTTTGCCGCATCTTTTTTTAATTTGAATGACAACCATCTGCCTGTCTTATTTGCTTGTTCAAAGTGTATTTGCTTTATTTTCTTTAATTTTTCTGCTATTTCTTCATCCGTGGTTGTTTCTATTTGTCTCCTTATCAACTTTATTTCATTTAGTAATTTATTATTATGTGGATTCTTCCTTAACTTTTCCTCTTTTAACTTCAGCTCATTTAACCTCTTCTGAGTTCTTTCTTTATTTAACCTGGCCATCTCTGCTCCTTTCTGCAAAAATAATCCTCTTATTGTTGATTTGAAAGCATCCCATATTATTTTCATCTTAATATCTGGTGATTTATTTTCTTTGAAGAAAAGTTTTATTTCTTCTCTTATCTTCTGCACAAATTTCTCTTCCTTTAGCATGCTGTCTCTTAATCTCCAGACATATTCCTTTCTTGTTATTCTCATAGTTATTTTTATCAGGTTGTGATCAGATATAGTTTTGGGAATTATTTCCATCTCTTTTATTTTTGTTAGTATGTCTTTTGTTGTCCAGCACATATCGATCCTGGACATTGATTTATGTACATCCGAGTAAAAGGTGTAGCCTCTCTCGTTTTGGTATTTGGATGTCCATACGTCTGATAAATTAAATTCCTCCATTATGCTGAAGCCAGATTTAGATAATCTACCATGGGTTTCCTTCTGGTTGCTGGATCTGTCTCTTCTTCCATCCAATACTCCATTAAAATCTCCCATGAGGATTATTGATCCATTTTCTAACTTTCCCAGTTCTTTCTGGAGTTTCAGAAAGAATTGTTCTTTTCTTTCCAGTGGTGCATATATTGCTACTATATAGGTTTTTAAACTGTTAAAGTTAACTTCTATTCCTAATAAGTGTCCCTAGTTATCGTTGAGGATTTCTCTAGCCACAAATTTTTTATTTACATAAATCACTCTTTTTTTCTTCTTTGTTGAAGATAAATAGAAGACTTGGCCTAATTTTGTATTTTTCAAGAGTTTGTTGTCCCGTTGACGGATCCTTGTTTCCTGTAGACACGTAATATCCACTTTGTTTTTTCCCCAAAATATGGAATATCCGTCTTCTTTTCGATATTGTATTTAGTCCTTTAATATTCCAAGATGTAATGCTCGCCGACATTATTTATAACTCAAAGTGTATTGGTCCCTTCCCCTCCTTCTGCTGTGCTCTTTTTCTCCTCTTCATCTGATGAAGTTTCTTTGGAATCTTCTTCTTCATCACCTGTATCAGTCTTTCCCATCTCTAGATCATTTCTTTCATCTTTATTCTCATCCCCTGTGTTCCGACCCTTTTCTCTTACTTGTTTCTTTTTCCCTTCTGTGTTTCTTTCTTTTTTCTTCCATCTCTTATCTTCATATTTCCATTCATCATCCTCCAATCTTCTTAAAAAATCTTTCGCTTTCTCTACAGAGTTTATTTTGTATCGTTTTTGGAGATATGTACAAGAAATTCCCTCTATTCGTTCCCATCTGAAGTTAACTTCTTATTTTTTCAGTTTTTGTGTCAGAAGTTTATAGTCATGCCTTTTCTTCAATATCTCCATCGGTATATCCTTAAAGATTTGTAACTCCTTGTCTTCTATTATCAGCTTTTCCCTGTAGCTTTTCTGTATTATTTCACCTCTGGCTTTCGATCTTGTAAAGGATATAACAATGTCTCTAGGCAGTCTTCTCTCTTTGGCTATCACCGAGTTAGCCCTGAACAATTTATCAATTCCCTGTAGCATATCCTCTTCCGTCTCATCAGCGTATTTTGCTAGGGGGGGATTAATCTTTCATATAAATTCTCGTACATCTTTTCAAGGAGACCCCTCAGTTTGATACATTTTCCCCTGTATCTTAATTCTTGGAGAAGATTAGTATTTTTCTCCTTATTTAGTTCATCTGATATTTTTTCAGTTTTGGTTTCTAGGGTCGATGTTCTTATCGATACTTTATCTACATCTTCCTTAATGTCTTTCAGTTCTGTAGACATCCTATCTAATCTCTTTCCTATATTTTCTAGGTCCTGTTTCATCTCTTTCTTAAAAATTCTCAGGTCTTCTTTCATCTCCCTCTTAAGAGATCTAATCTTGTCCAAGATTTGGGCATTAATGTCAGTTTGTTTTGGTGGCATCTCGGTTGAACCTCTTCTCTGCGTTGGAATTTGCGAAATTGTGTATGCTCTTGGTCTCAGCCCTGTGGCCATGTGATAATTATAAAACAGTTTTTTAGAAAAGGGTGTGCTTTGATTATTTCTTCCTCTAAAATTCAGACTTCAAAGTAAGATGCCTTATCTTATAGGAGATTGTTTGAGTCGCTGTATATGTCAGTATGGGTATATATATATATATATATGTTTGTATAGTTATATAAACTTGTTTGTGTATGTGTTGTAAAAGTCCATTTTTAATTGCCTTCTTGACCATCAAGTGATTATCATGTGACTCTCTTTGCAAGATCAGTCGTACCTAAGTTCGTTCATCCACTAATGTGAGTCTTATCTTATCTTGTATCGATTTTTGCTTTGCTGAACTTTCCAACTATTCACTATTCAAGAAATTGAGATATACTGTTCAATATGATAGATAGTTAAAATGAAAATCTTTGTTAAGGTAGTAATTAATATGGCCCTAGTCTAAGATCCAATTCTACAATAGTAATCAATATATAATGTACAATATTGTATTCTTCAAAACTTCTATTCTTCAAAAATTCTCCTTGTATATATTCAGCACCCCAAACCTCTTAATTAAAGTTAGCATCAATTGTATCAACTTTAAAACAGGTATTTGTTTGATAATGAATACTGAACAGATTAAAGAATTCCCCCCTGTTGATATTGCCCCCAGTATCAAGTATCAATATTCCAATATCAAAGAATATTTATGTTGAATATCTTCAGTCTGCCATCTGTCCTCTGTTCAGTCTGCCATCTGTCCTCTGTTCAATCAGCCATATGTCCTCTGTTCTGTTGCTTAGGATAAGACTTTATTTTTTTCCCCCTCCCAAGCCAATCTTGACTTAATCGCTGGTCCACTCCAGATTTTTGTTCCTTCCTTTCTTCTCTCTCCTCTCCTTTACACCTCCTCCCCGTCTGGCTTTCCTTCCACCCTGGATTCCTCTGGTCCCTTCTCGATCCTCCTCTCTTTTCCTTCTGAATCCTCACTCCTCCAATCCACTCCCAGTAATTCTCTGACCGTCTGCTCTCCTCTTTGCTTCGTTGCCTGTTACTACAGCCTGTCCTTTTCCCCCTCTCAGCTCCCTGGTCTCTCACACCTTTCAATCTGCTTCTCCTCTGTTTTCCTCAGCTTTGTTTTGACTCTCTTGCTCTACAGCTAAATCATCTCTCCTCTTCAGCTGTGTATAGTTGTCGTGATTTTTCTTATTATTTAGCTATTTCCCCCTCCCCCCCACCCACCTACGCAGCAGAATTTTCAAAGCTCCAGATCTCACCAACTGTGCAGTGGGAAGGTCTCCAGCAGGGGGAGTGAAGACGACGGGCTGGCTCTAACAGAGCTCCATGGGGGCTAAGTCTTCAGACAAGGCAAGTAGGGGTTTGATTGAAAGACCACCTAGATTCTTATACCTGGGAAGGTAGAAGATAGTCAGGGCTTGTGATATCTGTCAGTTTTCCACAAAGGAAGGCCTGTGGAAGGATTTCCCAGCCTCCGTTAGTGGACAACAGATTAAGAGCAGCCATTGCCTCTCTGAAAAGCCATTAGGCTACAAGTCTTCACTACTCCTCCTCTTTAAAGCAGCAATTTTAAAAAGATACCAAACCAAAACAGTACCCTCTCAAAGAGGTCTCTAACTTCAAACAACTGATAATTCCATCATGAAAGGAAACAACTCTAAGTGACTCAGCTACTTAAATAAATAACTTTCCCTGGAGGCAAAGGAGGAAGAGGGAGGGTTAAAGGGAACGGACAAAACAGAAACAAAGAAAAAACAACAACAACCCATACCCTGTACTGGAATTGTACTGGAAGACATTGTGGGCTTCTCCTTCTTATCACTAAGCCCATAAATTCTATAAAATAAAACAGAGGGAAGTATTAGTGCCACTCTATTCTGCTTTGGTCAGACTTCACTTGGATCACTGTGTTCAGTTCTAGATACCACAATTCTAGAAGGATATAAAAAATTAGAACATGTCCAGAGAAGGCTAACTAAGGACTGGAAACCAAGTCTTATGAGGAACAACTGGAGAAGAGAAGACAGACATGATGGCTACCTTTAAATATGTCAAGTACTGTTATGTAGAAGATAGATCCAGCTTGTTTTCGGCTGCTCCAGAGACTAACAGAAATCAATGGATTCAAATTCAAAGAAAAGAGACTCCACCTAACCATTAGGAAGAACTTCTTTACTGTTAGAGATGTTTGACAGTGGAATAGACTGATTCCAGTGATGGTCTACGCTTCAGCTTTGGAGTTCTTTAAACAGAGGTTGGATGGACATCTTTCAGGAGTGCTATATTTGTGGATTCTTGCATGGCAGGGGGTTGGATCCCTTCCAGCTCTATGATTCTATGTTGCCATACTTCAATCCCCAGAATTCCTCACCATTAACAATGCTGGCTAGAGTAATTCAATCACATCTGGAGGGGAAGAAAGTTTCCCTCCCTGGCCTATATCTCTAATTTCTAATAATAAGTGAAATTGCCCAATATGGAGGCAGATGATTTTGTCCATCCAATGTTACACTGTTGAATTTGATTGGCGGCAGCTCTCATGCAGAAATACTCATTTAGACTCAGTCTGAAACAGTCTCTCACTATGATAGCCAGTTGCGGGCCAGAATGAGACAGTTCCCACCGGTAGCCCCTCCGTTCCCCACCGTCCCAGAATAAACACACGACATAGAGATAAGATTCACAAAGTATATTGGTACAAGTGAGATGAAGTGTCAGAAAGGGCCACAACTTGTGGATGGTAGTTGCCTGGTTTGCGTATGAGCATGGGGGGGGTAGGTCCAGAACCCCGGTCAAGGGTTGGCCAGGCACGAGGCCGGCTACAACAACTGGCCGCCTGGCCGACACCCTGACCGGAAGCACGTGACCAGAAGCACATGACCGGAAACACGTGACCGGAAACACGTGACCAGGTCGTATGGCCGTCCAGTGTGGGGAGCCCTCCTTCTCTGCAGAAAAAAGGGGTGTGGGGGGGGACCAGCCTGGAGCTGGTAGAAGGTTGGGGGCCAGAACCCCCTTTGAGCCCCCCCCACCCAACAGTCCTCCATGCTCACCGCCGCCCGCACAAGCTGTGACAATAGAACATACAAGCATGCAAAGATCTAACTAATACAGAGTAATTCTAACTAGGGTGGGAGGGTCGGGTCTTCGGCTCCTCAGAGCCAACTGCCTGCTACCGGCTGGGGGCAGCCAATAAATACCCGGCCGGCAGACCAGAAGGAAAACCGGCGAGGCGCAGTCTCCTCTCCCTCAGCCTATCAGAGAGCCGGAAAGATCCAGCTCTCTCATTGGCTGTGGCGCCTGGCAGACAGCCAATCAGGGAGGGGGAGCCCTTCTCTGATTGGTTGTTGCTCGATCCCTCTCCTATCCAGCGGAGCTGGCTAGGAGAGGGCCTCAGAGAAGAAGATGGCAGCGCCCATGCCGCCATGCGGGAGGCGCTCCGGCGGGGCTCCCCTGGCCACAACCACGCTGCAGGGTGAGTCCCGCAGCCGCATTAGGCTTTGCCAGAGATAACAAGATAGCCTAACCATTATCACATCTGTTTTGAAAAGTGTGCAGAGAGGACTACTGAACTTGGTCTATTCCCTGCATGGTACATATGGATGATACTTTAGATTAGTATTATTCTGCTTTTCCAGATCTGAGAACTACCTTTAGCCCTATTTAGATCTTGAAGAACTTACTTTGTTACAGTCCAGCCTACCATTTCCCCCAGCCAGCATGAAAAGTGTACTCCAAAATGTAACTTTCCCCATGCTCTGTATTCTTTTTCCTCCTTCCCCTTATGTCAATTCCCCATATAGTTGTACGGTGTAGAAATGTTTATAGCACTGCTGCTCTTGTAACCCATCATAGATCAGGCTGTGACTCAGCTGGTGTTGGGAAATGCCTTTGAGACATCAGTATTCTGGGACCTGACCACCTTCAGTACTCCATGTCATCTGTAGTATGTTTGTGAAACAGTAGTGAGTCACAATTCTTTGAGCTATTTTGTGTTTCAGAGTTGACCTTCTTTTCCTCCTCTGGCACAATGTGGAGTTAGAAGTAACAAAAACTCAGGTGTAATTGCTGCATTACACTTGGGTGGAAGGGCTAAAAAAACATCAAACAGAGTTCATCCCCATCAAGCCCCATTAATAATAACAGAACCTGACAGTCACTTGGCTAAATCTGTCCATTGGAGGCAATGCTCGGTTCTTGCTTCTGCAACACTGAAAAGGAGTAAATGGCATGCACTTAATCTCAGGGGGCCTGCCCAGGATAGCTTTCATGCTTGTTAGATATTGAGCTATGCTCTGTTTTTCCTTATTAGTGAAGTTTCTATCTCTCCAAGCAGCCAGTGCACCAACATTTGCAAAGGCTAAAAGGAGATGGAGAGAAAAGAGCCTAGCAGTGAAATTCGGACAACTCCTGTGGTGGCTTCAGTAGAGGCCTGGAACAAGGCAGCTATGACAAAGTCAGGAATCAATAGGCATATGCCAAATGAATAAGGATAGTTCTGAGATTTTTCATGTCATCTGGATTGCTTGCTAGGATTATCTGGTTTTACTTTTAAAGTGAAACCCATCCTTTAGGATTCCTCCATTGTTACAATTTTAAAAAAATCCATTCTGAAATATACTGAGTATGCTTTCCGTTTTTTTTTTACTCCACTTGTCTTTCATCCTGTATGATTCTTGTACAAATGGGTGTATTAGGCACCAAAATAGCAAAGCGCATTCTTGCTCTGATTATACATATCAGCAAATTTTCAGGGTTCTGTTGTTAAAACTGATTGGTGGTTTTCACTGTGCCTGGCAATCCATGCATGCATCCCCACATGCTTGTATCAGTATTTTTTTTCTGCAGTGTTCCAGCTGTTTGCAGGAATGCATTGGGCACAGGAGTGGAATGGAGAGCAGATTGAAGCCTTAGGGGAATGTAAGACTGGAACCAAGAAATTTGCTTAGCCCTGAAATGAGCTGCTAGAATCACACTGGAGAAGCATCTGGATAAGATACCTATTGATGACCAAAACATGAAATAACAAGGCTAGACCCAAAGCTTGGGTTAAAATAGGGGTCACTTTTTCTATCATCTACTTATTTTTTCTATCATCTATTTAATCTTTATTCCTTGGGATATGAAAACTAGGGGGAAGACCCAATGTGGGAAAAGCTAGAGCCAATGGTCTCTCCCAGACCTACCTCCCAGCTTCCCTGTGTGAAACACCCGAACCTTTGGGGGTTTCCTATTAATTGGGCTACCCCCCCCCCAAGCACCATATCCTTGAAGGCAAGACCCTCAGGATGAGACACAAGTCGCATGACTTCTGGCGAGGGCTCAACCCTCAGGCCAGCCTCAAGGATAGTCTACTCCCCACCCCCAGGTCACATGACCTTCAAGGGTAGTTTGACAGAGCCATCCTTCACCCAAAAGGGGTGCCATAGGTTACAGTGAACTAATCCCCATCTTCCCCACAACTTGCCAGGTGAATACCTATTTATGACACTACCCTAAGGCCAGTTGTCCAATTCCCCTGCAACAGTGTGGTAGGCAAAAAACCCAGTGGAAAAGTATGTGGTAGGCAGTGTGGGGTAGGCAAAAACCCCATGGAAAAGGGGGGGAAATCTGACCTGGCCCATAAGCGACGAGTAAACTTTCACATACTTGACAAAAAGGGGGTGTCTCAACACATCACGACACCACACTGAAAAAAAGTTGCAATTTTTTTGCATTTCAGAGCTTTTCACACACACAAAAAAAGTCATTTGTGCAAAAAACACAAGCTCTTGGGACAGAAAAATGTGTATCCTACACAAAACTTAACCCCTTTATTTATGTCCTGTCTTTTCCCTGAGAGTGGGATTCAAGGTGGCTACAGTCTGCTGCACAAAAGTTACAGTTTTCTGCAAAAAAATAAAAGAAATAAAATGTGTGTGTGTGTGCAAAACAATGTTTTTTGGATAAATGAAATTTTGCAGAGAAGTCCTGTACTTGTAATGTGAAAAAAGTGCACTGAAGAATATGCAAAAGTTAGTTACCCAGTGCGCAGAAAATGTTTGAAATTTTGACCAATGAAATAAGGCAAGACATAAGTCCCCAGTATGTAGAGACAGAAAGGAACTTTGAAAATTGTCAAAGTCCATGGCAGATAGACATGGCAGATGGCTAAAGCTAAAATGTTTGAAACACACAGTGAGTTAACTTTATGCAGAGACAGTACTGGGAAATGTTAACTACTACTGCTTGCAAACTGTCCTTACATACCACTGTCTGAAACTATGAAATACTCAGAAGTGTCAGCTATGAGATATTAAATATTGAGATCAAATATAATACGGTGGCAAATGCAACATATTCCCTGGATATCTGAAAAGTGTTCAAGTATTAACTAACTGACTAGTTTGTTAAAGTTTTCTCATTTTCTCTCTCCTCTCCCATAGATAATATTCATTTGAAAAAGTTCTAATGATGCTTTTACCTATACAATGGGATTTTTTCCCCAATGAAAGATGGGATATAAATGGAAAGAATATATATACAATAAATATAGAATAAAGAATGTGTACATAATAAATACACTATAAAAGAAAAAATAGTTCTGGAGTTTTCCCCCTCCCCTACTCGGCTGGGATGCAACATCTTTATAAGAGGGACTTTTTAAACATCCCTTAATAGAAAACCAGCATCATCAAATAGGTACTAAAAATTGCCTTGTTATAATAAACAGATTGACGGAGAAAGGGTGTATTGTATGAAATAAACTGGAAATATTGCCTCTTTGAACACTTTTTTAGTGGAACTACTTTTGATGGTCTTAAGATGGCACCACTTTACTTTGTGGGTTCTGCTTCCTCAGAACTGAGAGGAGGAGGAGGAGATTGATGGGCTCATTCAGTACTCTGCCATCCAATTTATCTGAGCAGAAACCCCCAAGACATTTAGTGCCTGAGTATATGTTACAGCCACCGTGTGGCCATTTGTCTCAACACAGTTCACAATGCAGAAGCTTATAGCATCAGACTGTTTTCTGTAGGTGGATGGGAGGGAGTTAGCAAAGGCACAGAGAAAATGGCACACTCAGTGGGATGAGCTAGTGTATACAAGTGGTTTAGCACAGAGATTTAAGCCCCCGCCCCCCAGGAGTCATCTGGTTTGCCATGGCGGTCGCACTCTGAACAAAAAGGAAAAGGCGGAAGAAAGAGAGAGAGAAGGAGAAGATGTAATCTGAAATAATTTATTTACACACCATAAAGTCAAAACTTATAAAGAAAATATTTTATTTTTACCCACAGAAGTGGAAAGAAAAAAAAGCTTACAGTTTGCCACCGCTCATTCAGACCAAATGCTTTACTGAATCATAATAATAATATAAGACCAATTATAGAATTTCTCAAGTCTTAAGCACTTTACAAACAATTTAACACTGCATGCAAACAAATCATGTTAATGTATCATTAAGGTAATGAGTTAGAGACACATAGAAACTAATGCATGCTGTTGTCCTGCTTTTGTATTGTAACGTGTTTCTTCCTACTCTGCTCCCCACTGTTGTCCCAGCAGTCAGGCTAAGCTTTCACATTGCCAAGATTTTTCTGCACTTTTAAAAATCGTTGATGAAAGGAAAGAAAGTACATTTGATATTGTGACAGCTAGAATCATAATTTTCAATGCTGGTGCTGTAAAAATGGATACCAATTCTTAGATTAATTACTGTTGGTCTGTGATAATAGTGCTATTTCTGAAAATTAGCATACACCCAAGCAAAAATTGTATTTATTCATCATCATCATCATCTCAGAGAATTTAGACAAATGCCCTGGAAATGAGTTAAATCACTGGTAGATTATATGTTGGTCAAGTTAGGTGTGCAAAGGACCCCACTGTCGATTGAGACTCCAATGAATTGTTTACCTCCCCTACCCCTGGAGTTCAGGAAAGGTACATTCTTAGACTGCAACTCCTGGAGTGCCCCACCCATGTCACCAGACAGTCTGGGACCTGTAGTGCAAAAAAGTAACTATCCTGAATTCTGACTCTGATAGGAAGAGCTTGCCCATAATGGCACAATAATCTGAGCATGGAGAAAAATCCATGTATAGGGAGTATACACTATAGTAAGCATGAGATCACTTTACGTTACTCCAACATGAATCTCACATTCCCTCCACTGACAGCTCAGTTTATGTTGGTTTCTGGATTGTATGAATTAGCCCAGAACTGTGAAATTGAAGGCTTTCACAGCCGGCATCCATAGTTTTATTGTGGGTTTTTTTCTGGGCTGTGAGGCCATGTTCTAGAAGAGTTTATTCCTGACACCATACCAAAGATAGGCATGCCACATATTTTGTGTCTATCCCTTGGCAGAGATTTCTAAATACCCTTCTCTCTAAAGGGAAAATCCCAGGATTCCATTGGATGGAACCATGGTACCGTAATTAAGATGGAATCATAGTCCTATAATTCTTTAGTGTGAATGGGTACCAGGGCTTGGGTACGAATATATGGGAAGAGTGAGTGGCCCCAAATCCAGCTGTCCTTTTCCTACTCCCGAACAACTCAGAGGAATGATTGTTGATTTCATAAATGATTTTCTGATTTTATAACTATGATCTTATGCACACACAGGCTTGACAGCTGGGTTAATGAAGTATGTTGGACAACAACTATTTGCAGCTCAGTCTCATACAGGTTAAATTGAAAGCCAATTGAAGTGATTAGGACTTATTTCCAGATAAATGCATACTTGCTTATGGGCTTAATTCTTGCCCATTTTAAAGTAAGAATATGTCTTCCTAAGAGAGTGTAGAAAAATTAGTTTGGGGACTACAGCTTCAAGCATGACCACTGGCTGTGCTAGCTGGTTGATTCTAGGAGATACGGGCTTGTCTATACGAGGCAGTAAAATGTGGATTGATGTGCACTAATGCCAATTCGCAGCAGCTTTCATTTGTCTCAATGATTTTTTTGGCAAGATGGCAGGCATTTGAAGCTATCTGCATTTGCGTGTCAATGTGGGAGGTGGTCCCCTCCTCCCTTCACCCCTCCCCAAATAAACACAGACACAACCGCTAGAGAAAACATCTATATTGTAACATAAGAAAACATGGGAGATGATGAGTGTATATTGGCATTAAAGGCCATGACTTTTTGATGACAGTTGCTTAGGTTGGCACATATGCATGGGTTCAGATCTGGATTGACCAACCCGCCTGTCTGGTTGATGCAACCGTTGTTGGCCCACCTGCCAACAATCACCCACCTGTAAAAGGGGAGGAGTTTCTGGCAGGCCCCACCTGTTGGCCAGCCCCATATCCTCCCCTCCCTTCCACAGGATCCAGAATGGCCATCGGGGGGAGCGATGTCATACCCCAAATGGCATGTACTTGTGTCATGATCCCCCCAAGTCGCCGTGGCTTTGAACTTGAGCTTGACCTAGACCTAGAACTTGTTGGAGACCCCTTAACTGATAAATTAGGATCAGAACCCATGCCAACCACCACAAAAGATGAACATAACAAGCATGTCTTCCGCCAGCCCTGCAGCTGCCACCAAAATAGGCCCTAATCTGAGTGAAGGGAGACCACGTGACCCATTAGACATTAGGAATGCTGAGTTCCAGATGAATGTAGGCGGCATAAGCCCTGGAACACCATCTGCCCAGCTCCTGGATGGTCTCAGCCGTACGGCCCCCTGCCACCGCCATTGTTGCTGCCCCAATCCTGAATGAGTGACTGCCAAACTCATCCGCGAGTAAGCCAAGCCACCGCAACACTCTCCTCAGTACAGTAAAAAATTGATACTTCATCAATGGTGACAAGTTCTTAAGGATGAAAAGTGCACCCTGTAACTCAGGTCACTGTTCCAAGAACTGGCACATGAGGACCAGTGGGCATGCTGACGATGTTCCCAAACTCTGCAGCCTTAGAGACACCCCTTTTCCACACTGATCACTCTTAGAGCACCACACCTTTACACAAAGGGCATCGTTGGCAAAAGACGTATCCTGCACCTGCAGTGCCCATGCTGACTTGTCTGTTCTGGAGTTGCACACCAACTCACCAATGCGAAGGGCCACAAAGAAAACGGTGGTGAACGCTGTGCTCAACAGCAGTACTTTGTATCTGGAATGGCAGACCTCAACCAGCACAGCTGTCAGTTTGCATAGTAGACTGAAAGATACTGGCTTGCGGGCATCACTCCTTTGGTGTTTCATCCTCTTCCAATACTGCCCTACAGAC
This sequence comes from Gambelia wislizenii, assembly GCA_030847615.1. Taxonomy (NCBI): domain Eukaryota; kingdom Metazoa; phylum Chordata; class Lepidosauria; order Squamata; family Crotaphytidae; genus Gambelia; species Gambelia wislizenii. The sequence goes on from JAUMIR010000001.1 coordinate 325,520,777, forward strand.
CAGGAAAGTAGCACATGGGTCACCCTGTCCAGCTACTTTGTGGAAAAAGGAGATGCCCGCCAAGTGTAGTGATAAAGAATGAGGAGCGAAGCCATTTTCCTTCAGGGAGGCAATGTAATGCAATACCTCCCTTTCCAAAGCTGGCCAAGAGCTCCCATATCCATGTCTTCATCTGAACTCAAAAAATTGCCATACAGCCCTGGTGTAGGTCACCTGGGTGGAAGGTGATAGCGAGTTGACAATTCCGTGAATCATAGATCCTTCCCAAGCTGCCACAGGTCTTCTGGGAAAGTCACCAGTGTTGGGTCCACCTCCGGAGCTAATTCTTGAAAACTGGCATCCTGGTACCGAGACAATGCATCCATAATCTCGTTACGGAATGTGGCGGGCGGTGAAGCTGCTGTTAGACTTCAAGCAGATAAGCACAATTTTTCCTACCAGCCTCATGACTCTCTCAGATTTGGAAGACTGCCTGTTGATAATCCAGACCACAGCCTGATTATGACACAGAAGCACACTTTCTGGTTCTGGAACTCCTCTTGCCACAAAATCACTGCTACAGCAATGGGGAAACATTTGAGAAATGTTAGGTCGTGAATAATGTTGGCTTCCCTCCACTCAGAAGGCCAATGCTAAGCACACCAGTGGCCATTGTAGAAAACCCCAAACCCAGGGCTCCCACCACATCGGAATGGACCTGCAACCCCACACCCAAAAACATATCCCCTTGCCAAAATGTGATTCCTGGTCTTCCAGGAATTGTAGCCATACCACAAGATCCTCCTTTACCCCTTCCATGAGCCAGATGCAGTGATGAGGAGACTGGACACCCCTCATGATCCCTGCCAGCCTGGCATAAAATGCCCTACCCGGTGCCACCACGCTACATGCAGAGTTGAGATGACTCAGAATGGACTGCACCTCCTTAAGTTTTGCTTTTTCCCTGACCAAAAGACCCCATAAGAGTTCCCTCATGCCTTCCAGCTTGTCTGCAGGAAGACACGAAATCCCTGTCATGGAGTCCAACAAAATCCCCAGGTACACCATGCTGTTTGAGGGCCCCACCATCTTCTCTGGAGCAAATGGGACCCCAACCTCCTGAGCGACAGCCAGAAAGGAGTGAATCAGAAACTTGCAGTCTGGGCCACTGGCTGACCCAACCATAAGAAAATCATCAAGACAATGAGTGACAACAGGAGAACCCGTCCTGTGCTTTAGGGCCCATTCAAGGAATGTGCTGAATGCCTCAAATGCAAAGCAACTGATGGAATACCCCCTAGGTAAAGCCATGTCATAGTACCATTTCCCTTCAAACTTAAACCCCAGCAAACAGTACTCATCAAGATGGACTGGCTAAAGCCTGAATGCCAATTGAATATCACATTTTCCCCTGACCAACTTGATGGCATGATCAAAGGATTCATACTCAACCAATGTGAGTTGTGCTATGGGGCTCACCTGCAGACCAGTTGCTCCTGTTCTGCTTCTGCCCAACAGTCCTTCTCAGTGTTGCCTCCACTGGGAAAAAGGAGTACAACCAAGGCAAGTGCTTCAGGGCCCATTACAAGCCTCAGCACACAATCACTACAACAAACATCCAACATGGTGGATTCAGGTGCTTGCCTTGTTAGCAAGCTCCAACCCCTGTGCACATCCAACCAGTCAGATTTCCACTTCACTTTTCCGGCAATGTGAATATTTGTTTGGTTTTTATTGGTCTGTTTGCTTGATTTGTTTGATTTTGACTCTTTTGATTGTTTGAATTTTTTTATAATAATAATAATAATAATAATAATAAATATCCTTCCCTTATCATATTCTTCAACTCCCTCTTTAAGAACAAAAGGGATGCTTCAGATTTCCTATATCCAGTTAGGTTTATGATTGGGATGTCTGTTGATATTTGGTATCTCTTCCATTCCCCAGCATTTGTCTTTGTTGCAAGGCTCTTTCTGATTCCTGTGGAGATTCCCATGTTCTCACCATAACTTCCTTTTCCTGTGGCTATAACCACTGTTATACAAACAGTCATGGCTGAGGAACTCCTATGGTCAACGATGTCCTCTTTGAACAGGAAAAAACAACAATGAAAGAAATCAATACCATGTCACATATATCTAATTTGGACAAAGTCACAATGTTGGTGAACCATTTTAAAATAGGCAGTGGCACATATACACCATAGACGTCATGACCTTCCATGAAACCAGGCAGGACTTATTATGAAGATGGACTTTATCATACAAGGTAAAAATTGTGTTGTTATGACTCGATAACAACATAGCAGGCCGAAATTATCAGACAATGCCATTGTCCTCTTGTGGCCAGCGTGTGTGCCAGCCGCGAATAAGGCATCGTTTGTTATTGATGGCTTAACCTGTCAACTGGTCTTCAATATCACTGTTTTAGCAGTACTGAAGGTGTGTGAAAACACATCCCACTGTATTTGTGAGAATACAGCATGAATGGGCAGTCCTCTTTCCCTCCTCCTCCTCCCTATTTCCAGGGAGAAAACGTCTGTGTGGCCACTTGAAGACAATCAACAGGATGCTCTTTTTAGGAACTTTCCTGTTTTGCTGGCAAGTTTTTAGATTTGTTTCAGTGCTTGGGTGTTGATTTACTTTGTGATTTAAGGTGTTTTGGGAGTTTTTACCATGCTTGTGTCTTCTCGCAAGAACTGCTGAGATCACTCACCCTGGCTAACACAGAAGTAAACTCCTATTCTTGAAGTCCCAGTGCTCATTGTGTGATAATTCTGTAGTGATACCTTCACGTGATTACAGCGACGTGCAAGAGTAAGTGTTATGCCACTATGTTTCTGCTTTCCTCACTCACGGGATAACAGCGTTTTTACATGCTAGTCTGATAAAGTCCAATATCTCTGCCAATGGAAAAGTGAAACAGTGCAGTTTTCCTTTCAATCCTAAACAAGTTGTCTGTCTCTGTCAAAGGGAACCCATGGCCTTTCAAGTATTCTCAAGCTTTATCTCCCATCAGCTTGAGCCAGCCTGGCCAATGATTAGGAATCATGGGAGTTGTAGCTCAGCAACCTCTGGAGGGCCGTAGAATTCCCACCTCAGGCCTATATAGTGGGTCAATTTTCAGCCAAAAATGGAGATATGTTTTCTGTTGACAGGATCATCATCAGGAGAAACCTTTCTTCTCCTCCTCACCTGGAGTGCACAACAGCTTTAGATGTCTCATGGATTAGAGGAGATAAAGCAAGATCTACAGGGTGGCCAGTTAACCTTCAACCTGCATTGACAGCTTTTTGAAGTCTTGGGTGAATCTCTTGTTAAGAAAGGAAGATTTCAAGAGGATTTGGGGAAATCTCTTAGACTCCACTTGGCCTTTATACATGATGTCCAGGGCGTTTGAAAGATTAAAGGAGAGGATAAAGGTGATGTATGTGAAATAAAGTCCTTAGATGTTTTTATATCATGTTTGATACCTTTTATCACAAAATTAAAGAGCACAAAAGCCCAGTACCAAGCAGAAGCTGACTTCCCTCTACTTTTTTTGGTAGGTGGATTGAGATGAGGCTAGATTCTCATGTGTAAGATTTATTACTTTCTAATATATGCCAGTTTGGAGATATTTTCCCATGAAAAATAAGGTTTAGAACTATACCAGAAGTGCTTTAGAATAATAAGGAACCACCAAGATTTAATGTAATCTAATTTAAGCACAGATTAAAGCAGAGCTGTGCAACCCATTTCCTCTTACAGGTGAACTGCAGACTACTGCAATCTACATTGAGGTCCTTTGATGGTGGTGGAGGAGGATTTCTTCATAACTAAGCAAAGAAATCCATCTTTATCTTCTGTTGCTGGGAGGAGATAGGAGACCTTTAAACTTTAAAGATGGAATCCTTGAGGCTTTGTGCAAGCATAAGTGGAGGTTATTTACTGTTTTGCCAGGCTGTGCCAGAGCTTCCAGATAGTGCCCAGACATAATTCTGTCCCCAACCCAAACAGCAACTGATTGGCCACTGGGGTGCTCCGGGATTATCATCTCATAATGTGGCTGACCTCAGCCACCTTCCTGTACCTGTATGTAAGTATGCTGGTAGAATTTTGCCCTCAGCCAATTTCAAATAGGATTTCAGCCTTAATTTACTGCTCTTTAAATATGTTCAAAGAATTTAGGGAGCAGAGTGTTTGAATTTTAATTGCTAAGAACTATGCTTTCTATACCTGAAAGCTATTGCACAAAGGCCTGTTTCTGAGAAGATGTCTATAGAATTGAGCTGTGCTTTCCATACCTGAAAGCTGTTGCACCAGGTCTTTGTTCTGAGCAGACATGCTCAGAATTGAGCTGTGCTTTGATGCTTGAAGGCCGTTAAAGACAGTAATACTGAGAAAGTTTTCACATGTTTTGGCTTTCCCCCCATTAATTAAGCTTATGAACTACTAAGACAGACAGACAGCTTGGTAATGTAACTGACATTTTGTATACAGTACCACATGAGGAGTGAAGAGGGGACCTTCTGAAATTAATCCTGAATAGTATTGTGCATATAACTGGAAGATTAATGATTAGAATTATTAACCACCTGGCTAAATTCTTCAACCTTGAGTAGGGTAGGCAATGACCTCGGCCTAATGACCATCTCTAATGGTCTAAACATTTTTCATTTAGTGAAAAAATAGTAAATTATCAATTAGAAATTTAAAAATAGTGTTGTTGGACTATGAGATAATGGCTTAATCACAAGTCAAAAATCTGAAAAAAATAAATGTTAGCAATAGCAATGTCTCTTTGCCCTTTGAAATACTAGAACATTTTTACTTGAATCGCATGTGCTCTGTGATGGTATCTAATGATGTGGAAATGCTTGATAAGAACAAAGATATGGAAATATAGGTGGTGTATATAACAATGAAGCTAATAATTTGACTAATGCCTCTTAATAAAATAGGATAGGAAGACAAAAAGGCTGAAAATAAAAATATCATGGTCAAGCAACTGTGCAATATTATTTAAAAAGCAGGTGCAATGCTAAGCCGAATAATGAGACCAGTGTAAAATCTTTTATCCACCACAGAAGCCAGAGTTGCCAGATGTCCCCTATATTAAGGGGCATTCTTTCTTTTTAAAGACTGACCTTCTCTCCAGTCTTCATAGCCAATTGGAACAAAATGCATGCCCTTCTTTCAGGTGCCACTTTAATTTCTTTTCATGCATAAAGGCTAAAAAAATCTTTCCACAGTTTCTGATTGCTTTAATTGACCAAAGAGGTTACTCATTGACACATCCCAACCCTACTATCTGCATTTTAAAACAGTTATTAGATGTAACAACAAGCTGTCAGGCTAGTCTGGGGGCTCCCAGCTTGGAACCCCCAGAGTTAGTTTCCCTCTAAAGGCAACCTTGAGCAGCCTCACTCAAGGGTGTCCCCAGAGACCAAAATGCTGCCATCACCCATTGAGATATTTATGACCAGTCCAATGGGAGACTGGATAACCTGTGGAACTACTTGCCACTGTAGAACCAACCAACTCCTCCATCCTATTCCCACAGAGAGAGAGAGAAATGTAGCAATGACCAAGAGATAAAGGCGTGTGCAGCATCAGCATATAGTAAGATTAAGAAAAGCTTATTTTATTCAAGCAAGTTCAAGACATGCAAATCTCTCATGAGGCAGGCACCTTCCATGCCCCAGGTACACTTTAGAGTGACAGAAACAGAAAAAGTATGGAATTACACTCAGCTATTTTAAGCTACATTCAGCCAAAATTTAGAAATCAAATAGAAATGACCTGACACAATGTCCAAAACAGTCCCTAAAGATTCTACTCACAATTTCAAGCAGCAATACATAGGACGAGATTTGGAGTTGAGACTGCCATGGTTGCCTTGACCGATGACCTGCGTCTAAGTATCGACAGGGGTAGTGTGACCTTGTCCCGATCGTCGGCCTCAAATTCCGATGGCGTCTCTCCTCTTAATGACTGTCTTAAAGCAGTAATGGGCTGGATGAGAAAAAACAGATTGAGATTAAATCCGGACAAAACGGAGGTGCTCACAGTAGCGGCCCCAAAACCAGGAGTTGGATTGCAACTTCCAGTCCTGGACGGGGTCACGCTCTCCAGGACTATGTTTGCAGTCTGGGTGTGCTCCTTGATTCATCGCTTCAGATGTTGAGTCAAGTGAATGTGACAGTCAGGAGTGCTTGTTATCAGCCTCGGCTGATACTCCAGCTGCACCCTTTCCTGGAAGTAAGGGACCTCGAGACTGTGGTGCATGCACTGGTAACCTCTCATCTAGATTTCTGCAATGCGCTCTACATGGGGCTACCCTCATACTTGGTCCGGAAACTTCAGTTGGTACAAAATATGGCAGCCAGAGTGGTCTTGGGAACATCTTGGAGAGACCATATAACTCCAGTATTAAAATCTCTCCACTGGCTGCCTATCAGTTTCCAGGCCCAGTATAAGGTGTTGGTTATTACCTTTAAAGCCCTAAATGGCTTGGGTCCAACTTATCTTCAGAACCGCCTCCTCCCATACAATCCTCCCCATGCACTCCGGTCCTCTGGTAGGAATTTGCTTCAGCCAAAAAATCTAGGCTGTCTGCAACCTCCCAGAGGGCCTTTTCGGTAATCACCCCCAAATTATGGAATGGCCTGCCGAACAAGATGCGTCAGATGACGAGCTTGAGTAGCTTTAAAAAGGCACTAAAGATGGATGTGTTTCGGCAGGCCTTTCCTGATTAGATCCCGGTCTCAAGAGCTCCTGGCCTCTTTTTAATCTGCTGGGTATTTATTATTTATTTATTATTTTTTAAAATGTGATTTTAGATTTGTTGTTTTTAACTAATATTGGTTTAATATCTTTTTATGGGGGAGGGTGGGTGGGTGGTGTTTAGGGATTTTAATCTGTATTTGTATTTTAATTTTTGTAAGCCGCCCTGATTGTTTTTAACAGAGGGGCGGGGTATAAATAATAATAATAATAATAATAATAATAATAATAATTCAATGGGTCTCCCTTAGATAGGACTATCATTGGATTTAAATGCATGCAAATGTATACAGTAGGCTCTCTGGATCCATGGGGGTTCATAGATAAGAAAAACCATATTATTAAATGGTGGTGATGTGTGCACAGATGCTCCATGCATGTGCATGCACACTGCCACCATTTGGGGTATGGGACATGGCAATCTGTGATCAGTTGAATCTGTGGATCCAGAGCCTGTGGGTAAGGAGGGCCCCCTGTACTTATCCTTCATTGATCATACATTCTATTGCATAGAAATCCTAGAATAATCAAAGCCGACAGGAAGTTTACATTTCAAATGTGATAAGAGTTCTGTCTTCACTTAAGTCTTCTCCTTAGAATGATGGCTATTTCAGCCAAACAGTAGGACATGAATGATGGGCCCATTATATCACCAATAAGATAGATATACCCATCTCTCCCTGATGATGTCTGTCTAAGAGTAAAACGGATTTGTTTACACTGAAATAATTCAATTGAAATGTGTGAAATAATTTCCTTCGTTTTCATTCCCCCCCATTTAAGTATAGACTGAAACATGTTGCTTTAGAGAAGCAGGAAGAAAGGGGCACATGTGTTGTACACAGCTTCCTTGGGCTTAACAATATGCTTGAGAATGACAAGGAGATCCTATTTCTTTTTTCACTGTCCATCAATTTCTAAAGAACTCTGGAAACCTAACACAAGTGTGAGAAGCTGAAATAATAAGGATAAAAATAGACTCTTATTATCACAAAATGGAGCAAGCTTCATTTATTAGTGCCTCTCCAAGTGGAGAGCTCCTCTGTGTATTTTAGGTGTCAGTGTTATCTTGGCAAGCAAGATGGGCTGCTTTAGAAAACATACATAAGATCCACATGCTTATCTGTGTCCTTATTTACTTGAAGTTTGCTTTTAGCTTACCTCCATTTCCTGATTCTTTTTTTAAATATTTTTATTGAACATTTAATTAACATATATATTAACATACACATTTCCTGATTCTTTTTAACCTGTACAAGCACAATGCATCAAAACCATGAAGCACTTTTTTTTTTAATTTTCTCTAAATTTGATATGTGCACCCTAGATCAGCTCCTTTCAGGAAAAAAAAAATAAAATAAAAGGAAGAGATGTCCGTCCCTCATTTGCCTCTGCAGTAGAAAAGTATCATGCAGTCCTGAATGGTTCCATAAAAAAGACAGATTCAGTCATTCCCAGGGAAGTGAAATGCACAATAGTGTGTATGCTTCTGGCAATCAAGGAAAAGAAAGGGGAGGGGGATTGGGTTGAAGACTTGTTCTGGCTTCAATGTTTTCCCCTAGTTTTGAGCCTGCTAGTGCCCAAAGGAAAAGACAAGAAATCCTTTGCACAAGAAATTTATTTACTCATTATCTTGAGATGGTCACACATCCAGAAATTTAGTCTGTTCCCTCACAACAGAAAAGTTATGGAACCACAAGGTAGGACTGTGAAGGGCCCCCAGCTTTGGTCTGGAATAGGGATGTAATTCTTTGCAAATTTTGTTCTCAAATGAAGCAACAGGTAATCTTGTTGCTAGCTATACCCTTGCTGGTATGGGGAACAGCTAGGCCCATTGCAGAAGGCACAGTCTCCACATCAGTTGCATAACAGGCACCATTCTGCACCAGGTATGGAGCCTTTCCTGCTACATTCCGTATCCCATTCTGGTACCCATTCCACAACTGGCATGCCATCTGCACCTTCAGGAATAGGCCTAGCTGCACCCAGTACTGGCAGAGGTATGGTCCCTGGTACAGGGTGTGGCTAGGCCCATCGTGGAACACGCAGCCTCCATTGTGGTTGTGCTGTCAGAGTCCTGGCCAGTACCTGCTTGTGGCAATGTCTGTTACCTGTGTGTGTGAGAGAGAGAGAGATGGAGGGGTGCCCAGCTTCTGCAACATACTGTACATGGGTGTATGTGTGTGCTGCTGGATACCTCCGCATCTGTGGTGGGGGTACCTGAGCGGGGTCCATGTGCCACTTGCATGTATGTGGTAGGTGTATTGATCACCTCCCCAGTGTGTCTGGTTTGTCTGGGTGGATGTGTGTGTTGTGTTTTGTAGGGCCACTGCTGTTCCTGGATGCAGTTCTGTGTTGGGCACCCACCCTTGCATCTTGCTTCTCCTCTGCAGTTAGTTGATTCAGGTGGCCAGATGTGCCTGTGGTGAGAGGTGACTGCCTGTAAAAGAATGGGCAGCTCCTCTGCAGGCTCATGACATGTGATGGGCTGGCTATTATTGCCCTTCACCGACCTGCCTCCCCATATCTGTGTTGCCCACTGACTGCTTGCCTGAGATGGGTGGATTGTTATGTCTCTTTCTCATGGGGGGATTTAGTGCCCTGACATTGGGGATTGCACCTTGGGCAGTGTGTATGTGTGTGTGGTGTTACACTGTGGTGGGACTTGAGGTGTGGTGTGGGTTTTAGCATGTTGGGCTGTGAGGACTGGGTGTGTCAGTCTGTTTTCCTTCTCTTCTCTTCCTTGTGTACTTATCAGTACTTAGCTTCCTGCCACTCCCCCTTTCTATCCATGCCCCTTGCACACTACGCATTGAACATTGCACACCACAGTTTGGGCATTGTGTGTAGCAGGTTGCACAACTGTCCTGATTGTCCACATGCACTGCACAATGTTGCCTGTCTGTTTGGGTGTTGTGTAGTGCTGCCATGGTATATATCCATATGTGAGTATTTGCACTACACAGAGGGAATGTTGGCTTGTGGCCCATAAGTGTGACACCATTACTAGTACTCCTATTGAGCAGTGAATATGACTCAGCATGGAAGTGTAGTTTTTATCACAGACAAAAGGCAAGGATGGGCATCAGTTTGTACAGACTGACTTGAATTGCCTATAAGATTTTTGAGATTGCTGGGGGGATTTATTTATTTATTTAATATCCTGCCTTTCTCCCAGCATGGGATCCCAGCGCAGCATGGCTGAATTGTCTGGTGCTTTTGGAGGCAAAAGTGTTCCTCTGTGATAAATAGATTAGAAATTAATAAATAGTGTAATTAGTGTATTACGTTCTTCCATGGATTTCTGGGACAGGTGGTGGCAGTTTTCAGCTTTAAATTAAAATATGTGTCCATTCATAGCTTATGCCAATGGACACTCAAACTGTTGACATACTCCTAAACATCATTTTTCTGACCAATGTCTTAGTATAGCTCCTTTTTTCCTATCTTTAGGGTCTCTGCTATTTACATTGCTGCACTTGTTTTCCCTATTGCTGTGTATATTTTGTATTATTCCCACGGAATATTTTTTTGCATTTACTTGTTGCTCATATGAACAGAAGCACGGCATAAAGATATACAGTTGGACCCCTTTATCTGCGGATCCAATATCTGTAGTTTCAGTTATGCACACACATACCATACAGTTGTACTAGAAAAAGCCTAGCTAGGTGTCCTATCTGGGCATCTTTTAGGTCCTCCAACACAACTCTATGGTATGTTTGTATTGGAAGTCTTTTATTTTATTAGGGTTTGCAATTATCCAGTTTCTGGTGTCCACAGTAAGTCTGGGAACCAAAGCCCTATGAATATGGGTGTCTGACTGTATTTTAAATATTTCTTTCACCCATTTCTATATATAGTTCATTGTATATCTGTGGCAAATGTATCATGAACTCCAGTTCTCTGTTTATATTATGGATTGGGTGGGTTAATCTGTGAGGGACTGATAGCTGGAGGGTATTATTTGTAGGCAGGGGATTGGCCTTCATTATCATCTAGCAATTTACAGTTTTGTGATGTTGTGATGATATCTACAATACAGACGACCAGCTTCAGTTTGTTTGCCAAGTGGAATCTAGCAAAAGGAAGAGCAAGCTATTACAAGCATACCATTACATTTTTGTCACGGTAGAGATATATACCCTGTTATAATGAGAGAACTATGAATCTGATTTCTTTCGTTCACATTTTGCAGTGTAGGGAGCATGGGTACTTGTGATGTTATTGCCTCTGTATTCCTTATCCACTTAGAGCAGTCCCTCATATTTCAGATCAAGGTGAAAGGATGATAAATACAGTATAAATAATAGGATTGGATTCAGAGATAAATAGGCAGTTGCTTCTGTTGTGTTTGAGTGCCAGCACATTCTAGCAAAATACAGAGAGCATGTGATATAAACCAGGAATTTGTTTCTACTTGCAGCTATTTATCTTGGCAGCATATAAGGGAGTGTGTGTTTTAATGGAAATTGAAGAAAAAGAACCATGCAAGATGAAAAATTCAAAACTGTAACATGATTCTAAAAAGAAAAGAAAAAGTAAAGTATACAAAATTCACTTTGTGCTTGCTTTCAAACAGATTCATGCTTCAGAGAGCACTTTGGGATTTAAACTTCTGCAGTTTTCATCATGTTGCTTGTTCAGCTAGTTAGAATCTAGTTAGACACCAATGAACAATGAAAGACAAGAAAGAAATTAATTTCTGAACTCTAACCTTACTGCTTAATTGGCTATTATAATGGAAGGGAAGATGCCTTAATAGAAGTCAAAACGGAATAATGAGTATTTTATATATATACCTATTAATATTAATTAAAATAAAACTCTCCGATTGTCATTTGCATTAGGAAAAAATATGCATTTTCTTTGGAAATTCATTGCAACTGTGACAGAATAATGGAGAAAACCAGGCAAGGACAACCCCTAGAGACTGCTTAAAAGGCCATAATTTCAAGTTCAATGCACATGTAAGATGGGGCATCTTTATGAGAAGCATACTCAACAAGTGGGATAAGATATAAATTATAAGGACAGTTGTCTTGAGGTACCCCCACTCATGCATGGAAACCCACTGGGTGATCTTGGGCAAGTCAGTCTCTCAGCCTCAGAGGAAGGCAAAAGCAACCCCCCCGAAACAAATCTTGCTAAGAAAACCCCATGATAGGTTTGTCTTAAGAGTTGCCATAAGTTGGAAATGACTTGAAGGCAGACAACAACATCAACAATCTGCAAGTAAAGATGATCTTGCAATCCAGTGCAAACACATAGTTCAATCCTATGCATGTCTACTCAGAAATAGGTCACTGTATTTACTGAGAGTCGCTCACATTTAAATATATAGGGATTACAGCCTTCACTTTCTTTATCTTATTAAATATACCAATTCAATTAAGTCAAATTCATTTTGAAGTAAACACACCTGGCATCAAAATAACTTTCTTCTTGACTGAATTCACGACATAGAGGATATGGCTTGAACATTTTTTAATAGAGTGCCATTTATTTGCACTTCAACCAGTACAGTGCATGACGGCGATGGTGGTACTTTTTAAAATTTGTACTGAGAGTATCTTTCTGTGGAACAGGAAGAAAATAAAAGAGTTATTTCACAACATGGTTGTGCTTCTACTTCCACCCTGGCTCTTGGTTGACCAGTTAGGAATGATGGCCAAGAGGGCTTTTTATAAGCTTTGATTTATCTACCAGTCACAACCTTTTCTGGAGAAGATGAACCTGGCATTGAGTATCCAAGCACTAACCAGCTCCAGCTTAGATTACCACTATGTTTTTCAGAAATGTCAGTTAGTCCATAGGTACATAAAGCCAATCTTGTTGTATTAGACCAAAGGCCTATCAAATATTTTCTGTGCACAATCCTCAATTGGTTGCCTATGGGAAATCTACCAGCAGCATGTAAGTGTAGCTGCAGCCTCCATCTTCAGTACTCTAGTGCAACTCATACACAGAGGCATACAGCTTTTGATGCTGGAGGTGATGTATAGCCAGCTCGGGTAATAGCCACTGATAGTCCCATCCCATGAGTTTATCCAATCTCTTTGGAGGCCATCCAAGCTGGCAGTCATAAATACCTTTTTGACAGTGAATTCCACAATTTACTTAGGCAGGGGAGTGCTTCATTTTATCTGTACTGAATTGTTTAACAATTTAGCTTCAGCCGATAATCCCAGGTTCTAGTCCTAGGAATGAAGGAGAATGTTTTTCCTATCTCCTTTCTCCATGCCATGCACCTCTATCATGTCTTTCCCTCCTCTAAGATAGGCAGCCCAAAACATTATAATTTTCCTCACAGAGGACTTGCTTCTGTCTCTTAATCATTTTGGTTGCCCTTTACTGTACTGCATCCTTTCTAACTCAACCATATCTCTTCAAGTGGAGTGACCAGATCTGTACATAATATTCCAGATGTTAATCAAACCGTGAATCTGTATATGGGCAATATGATTTGCTGGGGCGTAGAAAGATGCACTGTGTCCACCACAACCACCTGCAGAATTGTTCCACATCGACAGGACACCAAGGAGAAGGTTTCTGGAGAGACTTCTGCAAAAGACTTCAGGCTGAGAAGGAAAAATTCCTTCACCCCAGCACACTGCCTTTTGCTCTGGCTTGCCAAATAAGACAGCAACAAGGCCAGCCTTCACTCAACTTGAGGGCTTTAATCTTTGTTTGCAGTATATTTACAATATATATACAGAGTATAGGACAGCCTTCTCTAATATGCATACATCTTTCTCCTAACCAACAAACTGCTTCACCAACCACCATCCACAAGAAACCCACACTGGAGATAATTCCCATCTCCTTTTTATAGGCAGTTAAACAATGCCTGTTACATCAGGCATCTCAAGTGTGCATACTCCCAAATGCTAACACACATACACACACACCTGCCACTGCAGCTCAACCACTTTTATTTCTAAGCTTACAGCTCCATCTTGTGGTCACATCCATGTCATTTCCTGACAAGATTTTGGTAATTTTATTTCAATTCCTTTTCTAACTATATACAACATAGAAACTCACCTTTTACAAAGTTGTTTTAAAACTTTTGTATCAAATACATTTAGCTGTTGGCCTACCACATTTGCTGTGGTTTGGGGGTGCAGGTTTCCCACCAAAGTGGAAAACCCACAAATATTTCTAAGCCCCCTAGAAAGCCTAGGAAGAAGCAGGTGGCTGCCTGGGTTACCACTGCTCCCGCTGCTGTCCTTTGTCATTTTTATAGGTACTTACAAGCCTTACCACATGTTCACAATCTCTGTCAGTCCCATGAGGCTTGCAGTCCCTATTAAAAGTGGCATAGGGCAGCAACAGAGATGGCAGCAAATGATCCATGAGTAATCAACTCTGCAAAAGTTAGATCCTCAAATGTGGTAGGCTGACTGTACTTTGTTTTAACTTGTTGCAATTTGTTGATCTATTTACCACAACTCCAAGATTCCTTTCTCAGTCAATCACAGTCAGCTCAGCTCCCATCTATATGAATGAGATTTATTTATTTTTTGCCCAATATGCAACACTTTATACTTTTTAAACACTGAGGACATTTCCAGACGATCCTTGCCATGCAAGGATCGCCTGGGAGAGGTTCGTTGCAGCAGCGTGGCAGAGGGTCGATTTCGGACACCGCCATCCCTGCTGAGAGATCGTCCATCCCTCTTGCGCTTAGGCTTGGAGCCTGCTGTGCTATATTCGGCAAGATTTTATTCACAGAGGTTGTCCGTTAATAAAATCTTGCTGGATATAGTGCGGCAGGCTCCAAGCCTAAGCGCAAGAGGGATGGACGATCTCGCAGCAGGGACGGCGTCATCAAAAATCGACCCTCTGCCGTGCTGCTGCAACGAACCTCTCCCGGGTGATCCTTGAGCGGCAAGGATCATCTGAAAATTTCCTGAGTCTCATTTACTGATTTACAGCCAGTTCAGAATCTATTTGCATTCTCACCATTGTAAATAATTTAATATCATCAGCAAACATGGACATATTGCTACTCCCCTAACTCCATATTGTTTGCAGGCAAGTCAAAAAGCATGGGTGCCAATGCAGACCTTTGAGAGACACCAACAGCTAACCAGATGTGGTTGCCAGGGTTTAAAGTGGAGATGGTATATTGGATTGTGTTACCCTGATTCTAAAGCACCTTCAATGGTTACTAGTTTGTTTGCAGTCTCAAATGAAGGTGCTAGTTTAAAGACTGATTTCACCAGCAAGACTGGTGCTATGATTAGCACCTAATAATTAGCTACAGTTTAGCAGATAGTGAAGGGTAGCAGCATTCGTTATTCCTTTGCCAATTGAAGTAAGATTAAGCTGATGCTCCAGCTAGCTTGTGCAGGGCGAGCTAAGGGTACAATTTTGGCCTTTGTCTCAGTTTTACTCAACAGAGAGAGTATTGCTTCCCATTTCAGTCTAGTGGTGGCTGGTGGCTTGCCTGCCTGTGGAGTTGTGAATGTGTTCTGGAATTCACTTTAGACATTAAAGGCACTCTCCAACATCCTGAACCCAATTTTCCAAATAAGTTTAGTACATGGACAATTCCTGGGGATGGCAACTAAGAACAGATTCACTATCCCTGCCATGGAAGCCTCCATGTTTGAGCATTTCTGTTGGGTGCTGATGGCAGGAGAAAATGAAGTAAGCTTGCTAACACCTGGAATCATATTGGTCTACAATTGGTCTAAAGGATTTGAAATATTTTGGTTGGGCTTATCCATTCCAGACTCTCCAGAGTAGATGCATTATCAGTATGATTTTACCAGTGGAAACTAAATGGCAAGCAGGGACAAAATCAAGCTATGAGAATGTTAGAAAGATGATAAAATGGTCACCAATATTTTATGTTTTTTTTTTAAAAAAATGCAGTTACTTTCTAAAACACTTAGAAAAGGAATCACAAATGACCCCCCCAAACCCTACCCACTCCAAAAGACATTCTAAATATGTTTTCCCCTTATATACACATTAGTTATGAACTAGAAAATCTGATTTGTTCAAGGATACCTGTTGTATCCATCTATTTTAGAAAATTACAAAAGCTGGGAATTCATCATGTGCAACGTAGGCTGCCTGGGATGTCCCTGTTCTTGGGGACAATAGCAGATCTGCCGTATCCAGAGCTAGGGATATAAGTCTTAGCTTATTTCATGCTTACATGAAAAGTTTTCTTTATGTTCAATGAAATTATGAGTATTTTTGTACATTTTATTTTGCTCTTT
The DNA here is from genome assembly GCA_030847615.1 of Gambelia wislizenii. Classification (NCBI taxonomy): domain Eukaryota; kingdom Metazoa; phylum Chordata; class Lepidosauria; order Squamata; family Crotaphytidae; genus Gambelia; species Gambelia wislizenii. The sequence goes on from JAUMIR010000001.1 coordinate 325,536,762, forward strand.
TGGACTTTTTTTTAAAACTAAAAAATGTGTGTGTGCAAAACCCTTGTTTTTTGGAATAAGTCTTGTTTTAGGAAGAAACACAACATTTTATACAGAATACAGCTGTTTTGCACAAAGTATTTAGCATAAAAATACATTTTTTTCTGTGCAAAACCACTTTTTGCCATGCGTTATGCAAAGGTTTTCAACAACAACAACAACAATCTTGGTAAAGAAATCACAAGCTATGAAAATCCTCATAGTGGTTGGCAATTTTCCTAGCAGGCTTTCTTGCTGACAATGAGAAAAACTGTGGGTATTCTTTATATCCTTATTCTGAGAAACCCTTTAAAATATTCCAGTCATCCCCCAGATCTACACCAACGTGAAAGGCTGCAAGGAAGGTAAGAGACTAATGGAAATTCCCACCGGAGCCCTTTCATACTACACACTACCTAGCCCTATGATTTTACTTTAACTGCCATGGATTCATCTTAAGGAATTTTGGGATTTGCAGTTTAGGAAGTGTTCAGAATTTTCATCCAGAAAACAGCCAGAAAACTGTAATGCTTCATCAAACAACAAACTCTCATAAGATGAAGTCATGGCAGAGTGGAATCAGAGTATTATAACTGTGTAGTATGAAAGGGCCCTAGGAATCTCTGCTGGATTGGAGGCCCTTCCATGAATAGAAGGAACCATTCCTTTCACAGAAAGGTAACTCTGCACAAAAAGGATGAGTGTTCACAGTTACAACACTTTGGTCCCACTTTAACTGCCATGGCTTCATTGTGTGGGATCCTGGATAGCAAGATGGTGTACTTGGAATTCTCTCTTCTTGAGAGATCTAGTGCAAGAATTCAGGTGAATGGAGCAGAGTTCTCTATCAGAAAATTCTAAGCACGTCGTGAATCATAGAATGTTGTAGGAGGGAGCCCTAGCAGTTAAGTGCTATCAAAGTGATATAACAGCACAATGTAGATACTCTCTTTATCCTTTTGGGGAAAGAAATGGGTAAAACATATCTAGTGGAGTTTAATACGGAAACAAATGTTCCTGCTGCTAAAACTGATGACCATATTGGCATACTAAATGCATTCCTGTTAATCTGAGTGAACTACTGAAGCTCAGCACCAACATTTATCAATTATAAGTGCAATAACTATGATTAATAAACATAGAAGCCCTCTGATTAACTATACACTTGAGTTGTCTTTGAAATCCTTCTTCCATTTTCTGATTAATTTGACAAATGTCAATTTCTTTGCCCTATTCATTAACCACAGTGCAATATATAGTGGGATGGAGAAAGGGAGGGAAAAATGGAGACAACTTGAAGAATGAAACAGGTCTATTTCTATAGTGTAGTGTTACATTGCTGTGACCAACAATTAATATAAAGCACTCAACTTGTCTTATAATTTCAAACGCCTTCTTCATTGGACTCACTTGCTTCCCTGCCAGAGTCTTTGTTCATGTCAAACTGACTTTGGTTTAGTTATCTTTCTTTCTGAGAAACTAACAGCAGGACAAAAAATGCTTTCAATTTTAATGGGGAGAGAATAACTACATGACCTGATGCCTAAAATGAAGTAAGCGGGCAAAGTGGTCATTAGCACACCAAGTTGCAATTCAAACATCTCTTGATTTGATTGAGGCTCAGGTACATGTACAAATCAGATTGCCTTGGTCAAACTACAGTGTATTGACTCGCCAAGCTTTTCAAAAGCTAAAGTGCTTGAGAATAGCAATTCCTGCATGGAAACCTTTTGAAAAGATGGTTTCTCTCACCCTCCCACCCTGCCACATCTTATTTTTATTTTGTCTGATTTCCTTGGAAACTCCAGATGCAAAATTACACCATCCCCACTGAAAACTACTAAAGTACTTAAACTCTTTCATTGTAAACTTGAGAATCTCAGAGGTCAGCTCAGCCTGAGCTCAGGCAAATTCTCCCATTGACATGGTGGGAACCATTATTCAAGAGAAATATGAATAAAACCCCCTCAGAATAAATGCCTTCTCGAGGAGCCTAGTCCGAACATTATCTCAGCAGAAAGTAAAGAAGGGTGCACAGCTCTAACACACAGCAATTCTGATGTCTACATGCTCCCATTTTAACACAAAGACTGTGCCTGAAAGATTGGAATGATGGGACAGGGCAGGCAAGAAATGAATTCTCCAGGCGACAATGCAGGTGGTAAAAAGAGGTTGTTTCCATGGCAGAATACTTTCAGTCAGCAGTGGCTTTTAACCAATAAATTGTTTAATCACCTGAATTAAGTCAGTATCACAGTATTTCCATACTGGTAACACACTGGGGTTGTTTAATGGAGAAAATAGCTTATCTCAACTAAAGAATAATCTTCTATGCATAGTTCTAACTTAATTTATGAAAATATGTTGTCCATATTGTTCAATTCACACTAAACCTCTCTTCAGAGGGAACTGAGGTTCTAAATAAATGAGTCCATTAATCCTGGACTCAGATATCAATGTTTTATCATAAGAAAAAATCATACTCTTACCAAGCCAATTGAAAATAGACTATACAAATCCTGTTATTCAAGCATCATGTAATATGATATTATGAAGCTGAGTCCTGAGAAGTTGGGGGCTCTCTGGACTGGTGGTTTCCAAGTCTGGGAATTGGGTACATGACATTTTTTGGATGGACTTGTACATCCCTGAAGGAGCAGTTGTGTAGTTTAGGAGGACTCCTTCAAGAAGGGCAACTAAAATGGTGAAAGGTCTGGAAACCATGCCTTATGAGGAGAGACTTAGGGAGCTAGGTATGTTTAGCCTGGAAAAAAGACGGTTAAGAGGCAATATGATAGCCCTGTTTAAGTATTTGAAGGGATGTCACACTGAGGATGGAGTAGGCTTGTTTTCTGCTGCTCCAGAGATGAGAACACGGAGCAATGGATGCAAGCTCCAGGAACAGAGATTCCATCTCAACATGAGGAGGAACTTTTTGACAGTAAGAGCTGTTCGGCAGTGGAACACACTCCCTCGGAGCGTGGTGGGGTCTCCTTCCTTGGAGGTCTTTAAACAGAGGCTGGATTGCCATCTGTCGGGGATGCTTTGATCAAGATTTCCTGCGTGGCAGGGGGTTGGACTGGATGGCCCTCATGGTCTCTTCCAACTCTTCAATTCTATGATTCTATGATTCTAAGAGTGCGACTCCTGGAGGTTCAAGTGGCCTTAGTGGTTCAGAATGCTTTTAGCTAGCTTCAGTTCTGCTTTGATGAGACTTCATTGGGAATACTGTGTCCAGTTCTGGGCACTATAATTCAAGAAGGATTTTTTTAAAATAAAGTTTTTATTAATAAAAATAAACATGAATAAGTGTCAGTTTGTTACAGAAATCTTATGATATCAACACTAACATAACCAAAAATAAAATACAACAAACAGTCAGAGAAGGGATGTGAAGTTGGAAGTATAACAAGACCACAGTACTTCAGTCAAGACATGTGATTTCATTGAGATGGGACAGAGAAAACATCATTCCACATTCTACCGTGATGTGGTGGAGGTTATGCTGCAGATCCGGCTTCGGAAAGATATGTAACTATAGGAAACCACTGAGGATATTGACAAGCTGGAACGTGTCCAGAGGAGGACAACCAAATAGTGAAAGGTCTGGAAACCATACCCTATGAGAAGCAGCTTAGGGGGTTGGGTATGTTTAGCCTGGAGAAGGGGAAATTATGAGGTGATATGATGGCCATGTTTAAATATTTGAAGGGATGACATATTGAAGATTGAGCAAGCTTGTTTTCTGCTGCTCCAGAGATGAGGACATGGAACAATGGGTTCAAACTACAGGAAAAAATGTTCAACCTAAACATTAGGAACAACTTCGTGACAGTAAGACCTGTTCAACAGTGGAATACACCACCTTGGGATGTGGTGGAGTCTACTTTTTTGGAAGTTTTTAAATAGAAGCTGGATGGCCATCTGTTGGAAGTACTTTGATTCTGTATTACTGCATAGCAGGGGTTTGGACTGGATGGCCCTTGTGGTCTCTTCCAGCTTTAGGATTCTATGATTCTATGAGTGACTTGCCAATTCCTGGATCAGTTCATGCACTGCTAACATCTTATTTAGATCACTGCAATGCAACCCTGTGTGTGTGTGGGGGTCCCCTTGAAGATGAGAGGAGATGAATTTAGAACAAAATGTGGTGGCTAGATGCTGTTAGGATCATCACACAGAAACCACATTATACCACTTTTAAAGGAAATGTACCTCCTCCAATATGCTTCTACAATATGCATATGTTCAAGGTATTGGTAGGAGCTTCAAGGCCTCAAAAGCCTGGATCCTCTTGAGGGAATTGTTCTTATATATACCTCTCTATATTTCTGTATATCTGTACAATTTCTAAGGTCCATAACGGGCCTCTCATCTGTGTCCCATCATTAAGAGCAGTACAACAGATAAAGATGCAGGAGGGGGATTTACAGTGTGCTAATCATGTGATTCTGGAGATCATAGAATAATAGAATCATAGAATCATAGAATTGTAGAGTTGGAAGAGACCACGAGGGCCATCCAGTCCAACCCCCTGCCATGCAGGAATACACAATCAAAGCATCCCTGACAGATGGCCATCCCGCCTCTGTTTAAAGACCTCCAAGGAAGGAGACCCCACCATGCTCTGAGGGGGTGTGTTCCACTACTGAACAGCTCTTACTGTCAGAAAGTTCCTCCTAATATTGAGGTGGAACCTCTGTTCCTGGAACTTGCATCCATTGTTCCATGTTCTAGTCTCTGGAGCAGCAGAAAACAAGCTTGCTCCATCCTCAATGTGATACCCTTTCAAATACTTAAACAGGGCTATCATATTGCCCCTTAACTGTCTTTTTTCCAGGCTAAACATACCCAGCTCCCTAAGTCTTTAGATCAGGGTTCCAATCCCTGCTTGACCATGGAAACATACTGGGTGATCTTGGGCAAGTCACACTGTCTCAGCCTCAGAGGAAGGCAAAGGCCTCTGAACAAATTTTGCCAAGAAAACCCCGTGATAAGTTCACCTTAAGGTCACCATAAGTTGGAACTGACTTGAAGGTGTAGGCCTTCTCTTGGAACCAATAGAAACCACTGCTAGAGGTTCATGCTGAGATCACAACAACAAGAACATACCCATCTTTTCCCCAATTTGAGATCCAAGTTGGCTTATTAGCTATTATGCCCCTTGCGTTGTTTACCTTGTGATACTTAAATTTGAGTTATTGGGATTAGGCTCCCAAAGACCACCCCATCATTACCCTAGTGCCCCCCTTCTTTTTATTTGGTGAAAAAAAACAACCACTCCTTTCTTCTCTTGCTCTGACAATCTGCTACTCTAGGGTTGGGAAGGGATGTAGTAAGCAATATTTTTTTTTTCTGTACATATTTATGGTTAAAAAAAACCAAACAAACCAAAACAAGCAAACCTGGGCGATTCCTCCTTCTAATTATTTCTATGAATAATTTATGGTGTGCACACAATGCCTTTTTGAAAGATTGCATTTGTTGCATATATTTTGCATACATTCAAGTTTTCTCTCCCTAACAGTCATCTGCCTCTTTCCAAACTGGTACATTTGAAGAGTTGCTAGAAAGAGGCCTTGCTGCTCTCTCCATGAACATTACTAATGCTCCTGAGTATACTTAGGAATACAGTCGTCCGTTCACATTCGTGGGGGTTAGGTTCCACAGACCCCCGCAAATGTGAAAATTCTGCGAATAAATACTGCTCTCCCCCTCCCTCCCGAACCGACCTCGGGGCCTCCGGAGGCCCTGTAGTCGCCTCCCCATGCCTTCCCATGCCCTCCGCAGGTGACCACGGGGCCTCCAGAGGCCCCTTAGTTGTCTCCCCATGCCTCCCCCTGCTCTCCGCAGGTGACCATGGGGCCTCCGGAGGCCCCTTCATCAGCTTCCCACACTTCCCCCTCCCTCCCCAGGTGACCACAGGATCTCTGGAGGCCCTCTGGAGGCCACTTAGTCATCTCCCCATGCCTCCCCCTTCCCTTCCCAGGTGACCACGGGGCTTCCGGAGGTCACCTCACCACTCCTCCCCTCCCTCCCCAGGTGACCACGGGGCCTCCAGAGGCCCTCTGGAGGCCACTTAGTCATCTCCCCATGCCTCCCCCTTCCCTCCCCAGGTGACCACGGGGCCTCCGGAGGCCTCTTAGTCACCTCCTCATGCTTCCCCACGCCCTCCCCAGGTGATTACGGGGCCTCCGGAGACCCACTAGTCGCCTCCCCATGCCTCCCCATGACTCAGAGGCTCTGTTGCTACTTTCCTCAGCCTCCTGTCACAGCAAACCACGAATATGCGGAATCATGAGTGTGGAGGCCACGAATGTTGAGGGAGGAATGTATAGTCCAGAATCCTGTTGGGCAGTTATGAATGCATACTCTAGAGTTACTCACTAATGACTGTTTTGTATTTATGCTTCCTATGTATCCCCTCATTTCAGGGATATATAGGCCCATGAAACCCTTTCAATCTCCACGTACTAAACCATAGCCTCTGTGATTGATGGACATTTGTTCCTCTGTTTTTTGGGAAGCAGCTGGCTGATTGTCCTATCTCCACTTACACAAGTGATCTCCATTATGAGGAGTGCCTGTCCCACAAGAAATTGTTCATGGAAAGGAGTGGGGAATGTCAATCAGCTGCTTCCTGATTGACAGGAGATCAGACCCCCATCAGTTGCTGTGGCTGCTGCCCAGTAGGTGGGGACTGGGGGGACTGGGCCAGAATTCACTGCATAACACTGTAACTATGGTGCATATGCATCCATAGCTCCCCAACAAGATTATGTCCATAATTTCTTTCTGGATGGCACAGAATTTGTGACTTCCTCAGACTCTAGGCTGAACTGGTAGGAAATTGTGATTGGGGTCCTGTAATCCCTGACAGGAAAGAAGTCCTTCCACCTCCCCTTTCTCAATGGAATATAGTTTCTTATGCAGAAACATACTTTCAAGGAGCTATTGCTAGGAGTGGGCACATTAGAACAGAAGTGAAAGGGATCTAAATTTCAAATTCTGGATCCAAGTCATGAAAGGCTATAATTTCTGAACTGGGGCAACTCAATTTCCAAATTTCCCTAATTCCAATATATATATGCCCCAGTTCATATATATATTGGCATTAGGGAAATTTGGAAATTGAGTTGCCCCAGTTCATATATATATTGGAATTAGGGAAATTTGGAAATTGAGTTGCCCCAGTTCAGAAACAATAATAACTTATTACCCACCACACACACACACACACACACACACGTATGTATGGTGGGTAATAAGTCTATCAAATAAACTATGCTGGTGAGGGATAATGGGGTTTATAGGCTAACACATCTCAAAATGCTGGATATCAATTCAAGTTTTGGCACTGACTGAGACGTAAGCCACTTCAGGGGAAAAAAATTAGTTGCAGAATAGTGCAGAAATAAATATGAAGACTTCATCATCTGTCCAATTGCTTCAATTTTTACTGAACATAGTGCTGTTTAATGTCCCTTAAAAAGCAAATTTATTGTTGTTACACACCTTCAAATGTCAAGGAAAAAGAAAGTAAGAAAAGAGAGCAAGGAAAACAAGGACCCAGATGTGCCCTGTTCACCCAACATGCCTCAAGGACCCATCTCCCTCACCCCCCAAACCAATACAACTGGAAAAAGAAAGAAAGGGAAGAAAGGGAGAGAAAGAGCCAGATACCCCTCCCTAAACTGTACCCCAAGTACCCATCTTCCCACAACCACCTCACCTTTCCACTTCTGCACCCCAAGCAAACATCCCACCAAATTCAAAGAACAAGCCACAAACCTACCTCTGTTCCTCCATTCCCTCATCTGTGCAGACTGCACAGTAGAATGGTCTGGAATGAATACCCATTCATACTGCTATCTACTGCTGTGTGACCTGCTTATGCAGATGGTCTGACCAAGAATGGCCATCTACCAGATGGGCAGGCCCTTTTAAACCTATCAGGTCTTGCACAAAGACTCACAGGATTTACAGTCCCATGTGACTGTGTCCTGATATCTGGCATGAGAACCACCCATCTCTCACTTAAGCAATGCCACAGTGAAACTTCATCCCAGGCCTGCACCAAGCAGCTGCTTGTAAGGACCCCAAGTGATGGTGGGTGGCCATAAAAGGTTTGGCACAAAACAGCCCCTCCTGAAGCATCAGGGTGAGTCCTTGTGTAAGTGAAGCAAATGTTCCAAGTCCCTCAGCATCTAGGGTACACATGTTTGTTGTTGACACACAAACAAACATATACACTATGAAGCTGTCAAGACAGAAATGCTCCTGGGAAGAGGAAGGCGGTAGATAATTCTCTCTTCTGCTCTCCCCAAAGGTTGGTAGCTTATATCACCTAGTCATCCCTATTTCTGAGCAGGAGGTGAGGGAAGAGGTAGGTGGTACATTGAGGTCAGGGTTAAGACTTCAGAGTTGGCCACAGGAACTGGGATCACTGCAGTGGGAAGCCTGCCATCTAAGTGAGGAGGGAAATAAATTTGTATACACAGGCATCCCTGCTTTTGGGATGGTTTCAAAATCCCAATGATTTAATAAGAGGAAATTGGGCATGTGAAGTCATCAATAGGGGTGTCCCCATTCAGCTGTAACTTCCTCCCTCTATGATGAGGCTTTCCAGTATTATACTTTTCAGGTATGACTTATTAGCAGGGTGAAGTCAAATAGTTACCACCTTCCTTCCGATATGCACCCCCAAATCAGTAATGGGCACATTAGGAGTCAGGAATACAATTTTCCAGTAACTCACCTTCAGCTCATGCTTTGCCAGCAGATGTAAATTAGCCCTTCTCCCTCCAAGTTAATAAAGCTGGGGTGTATTTACTCAATTCTGACTGGATATAAAAGGAAATCACATAATTTGGCCAAAAGCAAACAAATGCTTCGGTGACATTTATATTGTAGTAAAAATTGATTCAGAAAATGCGCCAGCCTTTAAGAACAGAAATAAATTACAATCAATTAAAAGGTTTGTTGTTTGCATTAACAAACAAACAGGCAAAAGGATAAGAAGAGAAATAACATAAATCAGAATTTCCTTAAAGGCCCAGAAAAGAGCACGTGGGGAACTTTAAGAAAACAATTTACTGAAGAATCATTAGTTTAAAGCAGTTCCAAGAATTCTGCTCTTGGCTCTCTAATGATCCATGAAACTTGAATTCAATCAAAAATGATTTAACAGCAGAACAGTTGAACTCTGTTGACTTTTGCTTGCTTGCTTATTTCTTATTCTCCTTACAGAAAAAGGGTCCCCTTTGTGGGTAAATAATGCTGGCTTCTTTGCAATTTAAAGATCTTCCTATATAAAAATTTTATTTGATTCCTTGGAGGTAGTTTGCAGCTTTATTGACCTTTGTTCTCAGTTCCCTTGATGATATCACATACACCCAAAACGTGATAGTGGTAACTTACTGGATATGCACAATCAGTTTGCTAGTCTGGGGAGGCTTTTGAGAGCTCATAAGTTAGACTCTGACTTTCCAATCCATTAATTCTGCTGTACTTTGCCTGTTGGGAGCTGTATTGTCTCTTGTAAGAGTAACAGATCACTATTGAAGCTTTTAAGCTCTATTACTGAGGAGAGCTGGCTAGGCAGTCAGACTGTCTCTGCTTAAAGATATGTATTGTGTTGCCAAACTTCAAAGATCAAGTTAATCAGAGTGTATTGTTTTTCAGGAACGATTGGACAGCGGTGTCATGTGGGGATGTTCTACATCCACAGAACAGTGGGTGGTTTCCGTACTGTACTAGACAGTCTAGTGATGGCCTTTAAAAAGGTCATGCTATCATGAAAACTAGAACTTTGCAAAGCCAACTCTATATTTCATTACAGCTATTTTCAATTATGTTGGATCCTCAGGCATGAAATGGAATGCTGTATACTCCTTTTGATGCCTTGCACCTTGTTAAGCAGCTCTGTAACAGATTCATTACTTGATCCAGGCTGGGTTTATTAGAATGTCCTGAACGTGTGGACAGGCCACACCATGATTTTTAGTGTGTGTCTTGTCTGTTGCCTTGGACAGGAAAGGAACTACAGAACAATAAAGCTTGCCCTTTCAAAGTATCTGAAAAAACTTGTCTTATTTCTGGGAACTCAGGCCTCTAAGCACAGCAAACATGATGGGCTTAGGTAACAATTGTTGGTTTTCCAAGGCTCATCACTCAAACCCAATGGCTTTTATGGCCTCCAAAACCCTGAACCATATAGATTAAAAGCAGCAAGAGGACTTGCTAAAAGGATTTATTTGAGAATAGCTTTGTGGACTCCCATTCTTGATGGGCTAAGGAAACTGGGATCTAGGTCAGTTCAATCTCATGCCTGTTTTGTTGTCTCACGACAACCGTGGGAATGAGCACGATTGCAGATTTCTGCATGTTGACCACTGCATTTCTAGTGGATCATAATTTATTTTCTGCATTAGGAGGCATGAGAAATTAATGGGAAAATTAACCACCTACTTCTCAACATTGGGGAAAATGATCTCTTCAGTCCCTGCCACTCTCTCCAGCTTTCTCCACTTCCAGAATTTTCCACTAGTTATACAGAACGTGTTGAACATTTCAGCAGCAGATTGGCTTTGACCAACATGGCTGTTCCATTTCCCATTGGCAGTTCACATACTGTATATATTTATTTAACTTTAAATAGTTTTTCTGCAGCCTTTGTTTGCTGTTGATAGCAGGATGGATAGAATGGATGAAGTGGGAGTGTTATAGAGCCAAGCACAGATGGGAAGCAATACAACAATCTGTTAATTTAATAGGTACACTGGTTTTTGGAACAGAACCTCTTTTTCTTGACAGAGAATCCAGTTGTTTCTCACTCGAATCTAGAAAAGGCAGAACTTGCAAGGTCATTTACCTTTGAAATGTTCTTATTTTGTATGCAGATTAACAACAGGCAGAATCTCATTATTTCCCCAATAATTTTTAAACTTAAAAAAGTATATTAAAAAAAGAACAAAAAAGGTAAAATCAAATTAATTAATAATAATGTTAGCAAGAAATGAGCTGAAAATGCATCAATATACACCATGTATGCTTCAATTTCTAGAAAACACAACCAAATATTCAGATATGTTTCCATGCATTTATGAATTATAAATTATATGATGAAAGAGTTGGAAGGTCCTTTGTCCATTGAGTAACAAAAGATTGACATTTGCCCTTCAATTGCAATATATGTTGCAATATAGTTTTTTTTTTTAATCTACTGAAAAACTGGGGGTAGAATGACTATCTTGTCAAAAGTCTGGGTTTTCTATAAATCTCTTTAGATGCTTCTTTTAATGAAGAATCATGATTTCACTTCAACTTACATAAAAGTTCAGCTGAAGCTGTCATACTCACATTCAAAATGTATACAGGTTGACCAACATGTGGATAATAGGAACCCTATTATTTTTAATGAGATGAACACCAGAGGTTGACTATAGAATTGGATTGGAGGACCTAGAAATGCCTAGAGAGAACTTTTTTTTTTTTTTGGATGCAGATAAGTGAAAACATGGATACGGAATTTGTGGCTATAAGGGTCAACCTGTATATAAAATAGAATTGTATATGAATTGGGGGTGGGAATCCCACAATCATGGTCAATGGGGACATGCAAAATATTCCACAAAGACATGAAGATGCATCGTGGATATATCTATTTATTAATTATGTAATAAGAGAGAGTGAGAGAGTGCTTTGTTCAAAGAAAAATAATTATGGTTGTAACTCATAGGATCATAGAATCATAGAGTTGGGAGAGGCCACAATGGCCATCCAGTCCAACCCCCTGCCATGCAGGAATACACAATCAAATCATTCCCAACAGATGTCCATCCAGCCTCTGCTTAAAAATCTTCAAAGAAGGAGACTCCACCACACTCTGAGGCAGTGCATTACATTGTTGAACAGCTCTTACTGTCAGGAAGTTCTTCCTAATGTTTGGATTTGGGGGGGGCAAAAGCAAAAACAATGGGGTAAAAGCCTTCACAGAAACCCCCAACAGATTTGCTGTGAGGTGGGTGTGCATTTTTGCTCACTTGGACTACTGAACAATATAAAATTTGAAGTGAAGCACAAAGCTGATTGGCCAGGCAAGAGTGGGGGGTGGAACTTGCTAGGAGGGCAAGAGATCACTGCCGCCCTGTTGGATTTTTGCCTAAGGGTCTCTTCTGGGAGAAAGGCAGCATATAAAATAAATAAATAAAAAATAAAAATAAAGTCGTCGTCCCCCCCCCAAGAAAGAAATTCAGAACACAGTTCTGGGTTTTCCATTCCTGGAGCAACCTACATGGTGTAACCCAGCCGTGGTGTTGTGCTTACTCCTGACTCCAAATGTGTAAAAGCCGTCCTCATGTCCCTGTAAGGATGGTAGAGTTGATAGCTGAGAAATGACATTTGCCAAAATTCATGCAGCTGTTTCATTCTCTCCAAAGCTCAAAAGGACACGTGAGTGAAGTCACAGATGGGATTTTTCACTTTCATCCCAGTAAGATTTTTACTATAGTAAAGTAACGTAAGTTTAAACCCCAAGTTAGAATTAATATTATGTCCCCCTTTCAACATAAATATAAGTAATGCAAAATTTGGGGAGTGGGGGTTAGGTTTAAAAAACAGCACTTTTTCATTAACTCTCCCATCTCTGTGGAAGAGATGGAGACCACAAGTAGTGTTATTTCAGATATATAAAATGCCTTAATGGGGCATTAGGCTTTTTGTGGAAACTAGATGCTCACTCAGGCTCTTTCAGGTACTTTACTGGCTGTCCTGCCTTGTTGCCCATAAGGTGGTTATTGCAATAAGTTTTCTTTAAATCTAATGTTACTGTTTTGAAACTTGCTTTATACTATAATACTAACTCACTGTAAAGTTGGTTGTTGTCATGTTTCTGTGTTATCTCCTCTGATGAAAAAGAAAATAATGGTGGATGCTTTACTTTTTTTCGGGATGGGGTGGGGGTGAAGTTTGGTCAGGTACTCAGAAGATACTTTTACTTTGAAAAAAGAGATAATGAGTATTAAATCAACACTAATTCTGTAGTGAGCATAGGCACTTGGTATATCTTGGGAACTGTAGCTTGGAGGAATGGCCTAGAGCTTTCTAGTGGAGAATTATAAGTGCCTTACCACTTATGAAACATTTTGTCTTTAGATTTTCCTTGGGTTTTTTCCTTCCAGGCTGAGAGGCTGTGATCTGGAATAGTTTCTTTCTGACGTTTCACCTGCATCTGTGGCTGGCATCTTAATTTCTCTGAAGATGCCAGCCACAGATGCAGGCAAAACATCAGAAAGAAACTATTCCAGAAGATGGCCTCACAGCCCAGAAAAAAACTAAGGAAAATCTATGGATGCCAGCAGTGAAAGCCTTCAATTTCACATTTTGTCTTTGTTTTTTTAGTCTCCCACCCACTCCATAGCATTTTCATTTGCTTATCTTTTTAATGCTCCTTCCTTTCTTCACCTCCCATAAAATTTGTTAATGAGAACTCTTTTTTTCTCTCTGGGTATGAGTACCAAAATTTGTCTCTACGAATGGTTTCATTGCAAGCTGGGCTATTGTTAGTGAGATTATTAAAAATGCAGTCATGTTTTTGGATAAAGTTGGGTTTATTAAAAGTAGAGATGAGTATAATTCTTATTCAGTCTATAACTTTCTGTTGTTTTCATTTCATGTTGTTTACTTGCTGTGATGTATCCAGTATAGGATTCCAAACTGCAGAAGAATTCATAGCCTTCTCTCTTATCCTTCTATAAAACTATTTGGCTTAACTTAAGGGAGCTGGAAATGGGAAGCCTGGGCAATATTTGTACTAACAGTATACATGGTAACAATGAACATTTTTGTTAATATAAGCAGAATAAATTGGGATATTAAATAACTGAAACTGCTGAGGATTGGACCCAGACTAAACCATATTTAGATTAATAGAATAGTGCTTAAATTAGTCATGACTAACTGAAATGTCATCAAATGCTATGTGTATTCAAATATGACTAAATCTGGATCCAGCTCTGAGAAAATGCAAAATTGCTACTAACTTGTTTAAAATACTACTGTGGGTCATATCAAAACTTTAGACTGTAAACAGAACACAAAATAAATAGGTCAGGCTTTAGTGTAAGGAGTATATAGAAAGGCTGAAGCATCCTAAAAGAGAAGATGGCTGACATCCTGTTGGTTAATTCCAATGAGAGTAGACCCATTTCATGAATTGTTGAATAGTGAGTCCAATTTATATAGGTGAACCCAACTGATTCAATGTGTCTACACTAATCAAGATTAACAACAGAATTTAGGTTGACGTGTGTCTTATAGTGTTGATATATGAGAGAGACATGACTGTCTAGTAATTTTATTCACAATGACGGGGAAAATCTTTCTCTCTGTCTTTTTGTTACTCTCTTCTGGTAATTGCTAGAGTTCTAATTATGAAAGCCATTAAAGTTCCCTGGTACCAGATTAATTTCCACTGTTCCATTAAATTAACAAGACTTAGAATCCTCTTTTTATGCATCTTCTTGCATAAAAGAAGGCTACCATTTATTTCAAAGAAAAAAGAATGGCACCAAGCAAGCCATTTCTGAGAGCAAAAGTAATCCTTTAGAACAGTGGTGTCCAACATGTGGTCGTCCAAGTGTTTTCTACTACAGCTCCCAGAATTCCTGATCATTGGACCAGTTGGCTCAGGATTCTGGGAGTTGGAATCCAAAACACCTGGAGGCACACAGGTTGGACGCCACTGATTTAGAACAAGTTTGGATATTATGCTCTTTTATGTCATTACAGTTATTCCTTATCTCTCCCAGGAGATACACTTTGACCACAACGGTACCTTTTCATTTGCACTAATTATACATTCTTGAGTACATAACAGTCCTATGAAGTTAAGCCATGAAGGAATTTAACTTTATGGTTGAGAACTCTGTGTGACTGGAGCCTTCTTTCCATTACAAATTATGTGTTGTACACGTGGAGATGTGGTGTTCCTAAGGCTAGTATAACCCCTCCCTCTGTTGGTGTCACCTGGTGTGGTTCAGCTTCTCTGCACCCCCTAATACCACCACTGATGTGGATCCAACCCTAACTAGGCAGAGTTTTGCAACCACCTCAGGTGGCAGATGCTGGGGTAGTAGTACAGTTGTCCCTCCGTATCCATGGATTTGGTATCCAAGAATTTTAGTATTCACGGCTTGAAAATATTCTTTTTAAAAAATAATAATCCAGCTGGAAGGATCAAATATAATTTTCAGTTGGTATGCATACCTTTGGTACAATAAAGTAGCTGCTAATAAGGAATTTAATAATCACTTTATAAGGAAACTGTTATTAAAAGTTTGGTTAAGATATAAAAATAAACTATGCCCTAAAATTCCCCTTTGGATTTCAACACATGAAGCCTTTCATAAAAAAGAGAATTTATGCAGGGGGAATTGGTTGAGACACAAAGACATATTAAAAATTAGAGAAAAAATTCAAATGAAGACAAGAGAAGAATTAGATTTGGAAAATTTGGAGTTTCATTGGTTCTTATATTGCCAATCTATTATTGTATGTATAATTCTCTTGGGTATGTTGCCATTTTCAGTGTGCTGATTGGCTGCTTAGGTGTCAGGACCTGCCTCTCCTCGCAGGACTAGGCCCCTGGCTTCAGCTGCTGGCACAGCCTCTTTGCAGACTCAGGCCCTGGCTATGGGAGTCTTGGAAGAACCAGGGCTAAGCTAGCAGATGTAGCCAGCTGCAATCATGCAGCAGACCTGAAGCAGCCAGGGGAACTGCTATTTAAGAGTGGCATTCAGCCCTCAGTATTGGCCACTACATGGTCTTTTGTGTTGTCTGTAGCTGCTCCTTGCTTTTGGGGCCTCGGGCCTCGGGCCTCCTCTGCTGTTTGTAGCTGCTCCTTGGGGCTTCTATGCTTTATGTAGCTCGGCCTTGCTTTCGAGCCTTGGGGTGGAAATATGTGGAAAGCTTCAAGTCCTTTCTAAACATGATGGTGGAGGGGATTTTGTGTCCTGGTGCATGTGGGGTATGTGTAGTGTGGGGGTGTATGTGCGACATGGGTGTGTATGTAGCTTGAGGGTGTAGTGTGGTGTGTGTGTGTGTAGTGTGGGGTGTGTATGTTTTTGCATGGTGGTGGCAGAGGGGTTCTCACATCCTGGAGTGCATGGTTTGTGTGTGAGTAGAGTAGGGTATGTGTGTGTGTAGCATGATGTATGTATGCATCTGCAGTTGCATGCTGGTAGCGGAGGGGATCTTGCATCCTGGTGTGTGTGTGTGTAGTATGGTGTGTGTGTGTTGATTGTGTGTGATTACATGCTAGTGGCAAAGGGGCTCTCTCATCCTGCTGTGTGTGATATGTTTGTGTGTGGTGTGCTGTGTGTAGTGTGGTGTTTGTATGTGTATTTGCGATTGCATGGAAGGGGCAGAGAGGCTCTCATGTCCTGGTGCACGTGGTGTGTGTGTGTATAGCGTGGTGTGTGTGTATGCATGGTTGCATGGTAATGGCAGAGGGGCTGTTGCATCCTGGCATGCATAGTGTGTGTGTGTATGCATGGTTCCATGGTGGTGGAGGGGCTCTCACATCCTGGCACATGTGGTATAAGTGTGTTTAGTGTTGTGTGTGTGTCAATGTGTCTGTGCGGTTGCATGGCAGTGGCAACGGAGGGGCTCTCGGCATGAAACAAGCCATTATAGTTGATTTGAAAGGTTATATATTAATGTGTCAAATGATCGTACCCTTGACATGTTTCCTATGTGGCCAATCAGCAGAGTGGAAATGGAAATATACCAAGCATTTATATATGTAGGTTATGGTATATGTTACATCGGGTATAGCTAGTTGTATGAAAGATTTAAGAAAGATGAGAAACTAGAATTGTTTGAAACAGAAAAGACAGAATTGGACCAATTAATACAAGATAAAAATAAACATTTAATTGCAAAACTTTATGGATTATTGTTAAAATTGGAATTAGAGCAAGAAAGAATAAAGGAAAATATGAATAGATGGGCACACATTATACAGTTGGAGCACTGGGAAAGATCATGGAAAAGGAACTTATCATTTACAAGGAGCTATAATCTGAAAGAAAATTATTGTAAGTTATTTTATCATTGGCATCTGACACCTAAAAAACTAGCAAAAATGTATAAAGATATAAAAAGTAATTGTGGAAATGTAATCAAGCAAATGGAACATATTACCACATGTGGTGTCAATGTGAGGATGCAAAAAAAAAAAAATTGGAGAAAGATTCACAACAACGTAACTAAAATAGTATGCAAAAAAATTCCTATGCTCCCAGAATTTTATTTACTGAATCCTTTCTCTCCTCCTCTGACTTTTCTTCACAAACGAAGATTCAGGAAGGACTCATCCTGAGCTTTCTGCAAGCGCGCTGATGACTAAAAAGGCCAATCCGGGATAAACAAGTCCGGTTGCAGAAAGCACAGCAGAAGGTCTCCTTGGGTGATGCTTCTGGGTTGTGATTCTTTCTGCATTGTCTTTCTCTTCAAGACTTGTTCGACGTGAGTTCTCAAATAAGGCTGCAGCATTGTGGATAGTGCATCTCTATGCCTCCTGATGTGAGGCCAGGGCGGACCATTGTTGGTGATCAATTTGGCTGAGCCTGAGGTGTTGTTTCAGGGAGTTCTTGAATTGTCTTTTTGGAGCACCCCTCTTATGCTGACCCATCACAAGTTCACCATAGAGTACTATTTTTGGGAGGTGATGGTCCTCCATCCTAGAAACGTGCCCTGCCCAGCGCAGCTGTGTTCTCAATATCATGGCCTCAATGCTGGTGATCCCTGCTTGCTCAAGGACAGCAATATTTGTCACATAGTTAGTCCAGTGTACGTGTAGGATTGTGCATATACAGTGCTGATGAAAGCGTTCGAGGAGTCATAAGTGGTGGAGATAGGTGGTCCATGTTTCAGACCCGTAAAGGAGAATAGACAGTACAATGGCTCTATACACATTGATTTTTTTGTTTCGCCTCAGGTGTTTATTACTCCAGACTCTTTTGTAAAGTCTTCCAAATGCGCTATATGCCTTTGCCAATTTGTGATCGATCTCTTTGTCAATCTTGGCCTCTGAGGAGATTATGCTTCCCAGGTGAACTGCTGAATGGACTTAAGCACAGATTTGCCGACAGCAATGTGGGGATGGTGGTGTTCATCCTGTGGTATAGGCTGGTATATTTACTGAATATGACACACACGATAGACAAAGAGGTAGAAAGAGATTATTGGAGGATTATTCTTTATATTATCTCAGCAGCTAGATTAATTTATGCAAAAAATTGGAAAGAGCTAGAGATACCTCCAGAGGAAGAGAGGCTACTGAAATTATATGCAATGTTTGAGATGGATAAATTCACAAGAATGCTGAATCAGAAAAAGGTAGAAGAAACAATACAGGAATGAGTTAAAATACTACCCTTATGGGAAAATAAATGGGGAAAATGGTAACTATAAGCATGGAATGAAATCAGAATGTAGAGATAAGATGACTAAAAATTGGACAGAGGAAAAAAGTAAAGAAAGGTGGTAACACTCTGTAAAATGCAAGGTAATAGAAGGAAGAATAACGAAGTATGGAGGATAAAGGGAAAGTAAACAACTAGAGAATATTGGGTGTTATAGAATAAATAATAAAGGACATTGTGAGGAAAGACAGAAGATAGAAGAAAACAGAAGATGGAAGAAGCTGATTTTACAAGTAGTAAAAACTATCTTCAGCTTTAATAGACCAGGAAGTCAAATATTATAAGAGGACGTAAGTGGTGGTTAACACAATAGTACAAGGAAATTGATTTATGACTTTATACTTTATTATGTTTTATTATAGATCATATATTTACTAAATTTTGTGTTAATAAGAAGATACAGAAGATACAACAAATGATGGAAGAAATATACCACGGGTGCTTTGTGTGTGTGTGTGTTTTCCTCTTTTTCTTCTTTGTTTAAGTAGATGAAAAAATGATAAAGATAAGGTGGTTATGATGATGTACCTTATTATATATATTTTATGACCGATTGTTTTTTTATTAAAATTAAATAAAAATAATAATAATCCAAAAAACAAACCTTGATTTTGCCATCCTTTTTTACACCATTTTGCCATGTCATTGCATATAATAGGACTTGAGTATTCACAGATTTTGGTATCCACTGGAGGTCTTGGAACCAAACCCCAGTGAATATGAAGGGACAACTTCAGCAAGAATTTTCCATCTATTCCTCATGAACTCTCTGACAACCCCCCTACATTGGCTGTATATGATATGCATATGTGTGGATTGGGCAGGAAACACTGTTCTCACCTCAAGCAGTAAAATGTCCCATGCCAGCTCACTATGCTCACACTGTTCCCTTTAAATCAACTCTTCTTAATGCTAGGAGGGGGCCCATATGGTCCTGTGGCCTCCTCAATGCATCATGGCAACCTGTGAGGAAAAGCATTGACATATGGCTTTGAGGATTTCTTTAGAACAAGGAGAACAACCAGTAAGTAATCATCATACCAAATGCCGGTATGTCTAAAACACCCAAAATGCTATAGAGAAATTGGCATATTAGGCAGGTGGGAGGGTTTTATATTTTTAAAATATAATGACAGAAGCTGTGAGCAGAAGCCCTTTCACACTAAACAATGATGGTGCTACAATTTCACTTTAACTGCCACAGCTGTATCCTGTGGAATCCTGGGGTTTGTAGTTTGGTCCGAGGCACCAGAGGAGCTCTCTGGCTGAGAATACTAAAGGCCCCTCCCTGAACTGCAAATCCCAGGATTCCATAGGATGCAGTCACGACAAAGTGGAATCATACTGCCATTGTTATATAATTTGAAAGGGCTCCAGGACCAGTACAGAGGAGACAAGTGCAGAAGGCTGAGAAAGGAGTGATGGATTCCACGTCATGGAGAAGTCATGGATTCATTTTTTAATAATTCAGTGCTTAGTCCAATTGATTCCTAACCTAAAGGTAGTATAGATGGAAGTGATAATGCCAGAACAGAGGCAGTTAACTTTTAGAAGAAGGAGTGGCCGGAGGCTTTCATGTCAATGGTGCAGTGAATCCCCTAGGGGTTTTATTCCAAACTTTAAAGGAACTATCTAAGTTTCTAGACCTGTTTTGAGTATAGGGTTCAGCACCTTGGATAGTTCTTATAAAATCTGGAATCCTACCCAGAGAAGCTTCATTGTACCACTCACATTGAAGTCATTGGCAGCCCCTGGTCAGGAGGTACTGTATGCCACTGGCAAATTAATGGCTCACAAGCAGAAAGTCTAGTGTTCACTTTCTAGCATCTCCTGTGGCAGGGTGTCTGGCATTTGGAGCTGCTGCCAGTCAGAATAAACAGAGTTGAACTAGATGGACCAATGGTCTCATTCAGGATAGAGCTTGTAGGAGACTCTTTGGAGAGTTCCCAGAATCCCCCAGCTAGCATTTGGAGTTGTAGTTAAAAAAAAAGTAACTCTCAAGCATAAAGCAGTTTCACGCACATATCACTAGAAATAATGGATAAGCGTTCAAGAGAAAAAAAAATGTGTCAAAATATCCTTCCTTCCCTTCTCCTTTTGACTTATTTTATTCCACCATCCTTTCTCTTTGAAAGTGATAACAAAATTCAGACTCCAGTCTAATATCAATGGGGGTTAAATTAGACATAAGCTAACTTCCTATTGATTTCAGTGGATCTGCTTTAAGCATAACTAAGTCTGAATCCAACTTTGTATTTTCTTGTTCTTTGTTCAGAAATGAATTTGAAGTGAAAGAAGTATTTCCCATCCTGGGTAGCTGAATTATTAAAACATGCTACCTGAGAAGGGCTAAGTCTTCCTATTTGAAGTTTTGAAACTTTGTATTCCAGTCAGTCATTCCTCTCCCCTTTCTTTTTGAAAGAAAACTCATTTTGAAAACACAGTTTCCCTGTGGGTTGAAAAAAAATCCATTTGGAAAATAATAGTAAAATGTAGTCTGAAGCACCTATAACCACTTACCAGGGTCCATATGCCCTGAGTAGACATGTAAGAGCTGATGCACTGCTAAACTGTCCTGCCATTCTGTTTCACATCACAATTCTTTTTGTGAATGTATCTCCATAATGAATCAGACACTAGAGGAGCTGAAACACACTTTCAACACATACACATGATGTGTTATATCAGTGTTCATATTTAATTTCTTCTTGTTTCTGTGTCTGTTGTACTTTCCCCCCCTATTAACACAGCACCTGATATACAAGATTGGAAAATATGAATGGCAGCATTCCTATTATATCAAAACTAATTAGAAAACAACTATCACACAAGGCAAAAGTGGGGAAAAAAACAGTTGAGTATGTTTACTTATGGCTGTCTTGGAGCAGAGAAGAAAGCAGCTTGGAAAAGTTACCTTTTGTTCTACAACTCTCAATCTCTCAGTTAGTGTGATTAATTGCCATGCTACTTAGAGGATTCTGGGAGCTGTACTCCAAAACAGTAACTTTTCCAAGCCCTGCTTGGAAAATCTAGCAATGCTCTGCACATGCAGAAGGAAGAATTGGCTCTGCACATAGGAATGAAAAAGACTCTCACAGGAATAAATATCATCTATGAAAGTGTCAGTTGTGCAGCCCCCAAGACTTGTTAGGAAACAAAGCATGTCTTAACTTAGAAATCAGCATTTTTGTGGCTCATTTTGGAATGTGTGGTTTATCTCAGAGAAATATAATACACAGAAAACCATACATACATTTTTAAAATGTGAGCAAGTAAAAATTCAAGCAGTTGAGAAAAGCAAACACAATTTAGTGGGTAGAAAAAAATGCTAGCAAAAATCTGTCTGTTAAAACAAGTGCACAGAAATCCACAATGTTTTAAACTGCAAACTAAAACCTAAAACAAAACTTGTATTCCTATTTAAGGGGAAAAAAACCCACACAGCCTGATATGAAGAAAGGGTGGGAAGAGAATTCAGGTAGGACTTGGAGAAATGCTACAAATTTGAGTCAGAGAAATTTTTCACATTCTTGAGTTCATATTCCATCCAGATTTTTGAGAAGCAATTTTTTTGGTACTATAATTCCCAGAATATCCCAGACAGAATAGCCAGTGGCCATGCTGACTGGAAGAGTCTGGGTTTTGTAGTCCAAACAACAAGAACAACAAGTTGTGTGATCCAGCTACTATTACTACTTTTCCAAGCTCCGATTCACTCCTGAATTAAGAAGCAGACTAACAAGAGAGTCCTGTATCATCACCTGAGTTTCCCTTCCTATAGAATGAAGACAGGATGCTGAAAACTGAATGATGGCAAATCTGACCACTCATTGCAGTATTTTGAAAAGACATCCACAGAGACAAAACTAAGGATAAAATAGAGGCAATAAATTTATTAGAGGCAGATTTCAGAAAGGAAGGGGACAGCAGGAGCACAGGTAATTATTAAATGTTTTTCAAAAGAATGGTCAATGTTGAATGATAAATGTTCTCCATTTGTTTTTATAGCCTTTACCACAGCACAATGTGCCTACACAGGCTAGGAGCATTCCATATAATGGCTCCGTATATGGCATTTTTCATTACCATTAATTATATTACCCAGCCACCAAACTATTTAGGTGTCCATTCTGATGTATAAATCTCTCCAGCATTTTATATATTGTGGACCTGATTTATAACATGCAGTGGTCTTTCTGTTGGTACTCACTCTATTATTTGGCCTCAAAGTTAACAGCAAATGTTTGGTTTCTTTATGAGAAACCATATAAATGCTGATAGAAAGGCTGACAGAGTATGAGTGTTGACATTCCTTATGTCTATATATAGCTATTGTTAAAATTAACAACCTTTTTATTTATAATACCAGTCTAAGACAGATATGTTTATTATCCATATTATCTGGAGTAATCTTTCTGTCCTTATTTCAACCTTGGCTGGCAATGTTTATATTAAGTTTTTATATCAAGGAATGCTCCTGCTTCTGTTCATCTGTAATAGCAGTAGCATTACAAGGGGGAAAATACATATTAGCTGTGCACCATAACTGTGGCTATTCGGTGCTATGCAACAGAAAGAAGTAAAGCTGTACTGGAAATAAAGTTTGCAAATCAAAGGTATATTGGCTATATAATTTAGGTCTCCAATCTGGTTCTAGTCATGGACTATAAAGTTGCACATAACAATTGGACAAGTGTTACAGGCTGAATAGGTTTCAGTTGGCAACTTCTTGGCTTATGTTTATATAACATTTTTTTTAAAAGGGTATATAACCTGGTAAAACCTATAGATGGTAGAATATATAGCATAAGATCTGTGGCAGAGTCTGCTGATTTTCTACCTTGGAATAAAAGAAATAAAAAATCTGGGAAGATTTCAAATCTGGGAAGAGTGCGAGATGTGCCTTTATATTATGTAAACATAAACCACAGAGAATGAATGGAGGTAATCTTGTGAATTGGTGCATTAGATGACAGCTGATGGACAGGTAGTATGGAATATTCTAAAAGCATGATGTGCCCTGGAGAAAGGCCTCTAGTGTACTGGACACACAGATAAGATCCAGAATTTTGATTGCATAACTGATACAGTGAGTAGGTGTCAGGAGATAATAAAAGAAATAAGTCAGGGCCACAAATGAGGCTGCTATTGAGCATGTCTCCAACCCAGGAAGAGAAGGCAAGAATCTAGCCTTCCAGATATTATTTTTCCTGATAACCTGACATGCTGAACTGTTGGCCTAAATACTGATATTGTTAAGGATAGGTTAATGATATATGCCTATATACCATTACTATAGTGAGAGTTGTTCAAGAATAGCTTAAGGAGATTAATCCTTGAACGTAACAGATGGGATTGTATACTATCATGCATAATTGTTTGATTATTAAGATGAAAGTTCAGATGAACAGGATGGCTATATGACTTAATATAAGATGCCTTTCATATAATAGTATGGGATGTAATGAAATTGAAGTGTCCAGACATTGCTATGTCTGTGTTTCTCCCTGAGGGGAATGTACTGTTTATGTATATGTACTGTATATCTGTATATATGAAAAATTAAAATAAATAGCCTAAAATAGAATCAAAAGAGTCTGCTCATTCTCATGTAAATATCCTGGAATTCCAAGACTTGAAACTGTTTAAGTGGAAATTTTGGAAAACAAAACTGGTATCTTAAATAAGGAGATGGGAAGAGTTGGATAATATGACACACTTGGAATTGAGAGAAAAAGAATTTTGCTTGAGATTTAGAACTTTATCAGACATGGCAAATATCATGGGATTATGATGTCATGGTAGCAGTAACGGCTGCAGCCATCTGATTATCTCATGGTTACCCCATACCACAAGACAACCCATCCTGTCAATTAGTGATCTAAAAATGCTGTAATTCCACTAATGAAGATAGCAGGAACACCATGGCATTATAACATTATTATTACATGTATTATTATAGTGCATTATAATGTTATTATTTCAAAGATCACCGATATTGCCTTTTTCACAGTACTGCGGGTTTGCAAAAAACACATCCTGTTGTAATCATGAGATTACAGCATGAATGAGCAGTCCTCAGCCAGCAAACCTCCAGGTGAGAATGCAAAAATGAAGCACAGGACACTCTTTTTATGAACTGTCCTGTCTAGTTTCCATGTTTTTAGGCTTGTTTCAGTGCTTGTGTGTTCATTAACTTTTGTTAATTTAGGGTGCGGTTTTTTGAAGTTTTAAGTGTGCTTGC
Source organism: Gambelia wislizenii (assembly GCA_030847615.1). Classification (NCBI taxonomy): domain Eukaryota; kingdom Metazoa; phylum Chordata; class Lepidosauria; order Squamata; family Crotaphytidae; genus Gambelia; species Gambelia wislizenii. Next base: position 325,561,512 of record JAUMIR010000001.1, read on the forward strand.
ATCTTCTCAGAAGAACAGCTGAAATGTCGCCCATGCCAAATCCTGTTCTTAAAGCACTAGTGATCATTGGGTGATAATTCCGTGGTGGTTCTTTTGCGTGATTACAGCTACGTGTAATAATAACGTTATAATGCCATGATGTTTCCACTATCTTCATTAGTGGAATTACAGTGTTTTTAGGTGCTAGTCTGATAAAGTCCTCAGAGAAATTTTGAAAGTGCAAAAGGATAGTTAAAGGGTTGGCAGATTTTCTGGAAAAAGAGGAAGAGGATATGCATTCAAAGACTGACTAAGTTTACAAAATTAATACATACATTGCAATGTTAAGAAATGGCTTAGTATCTCCTTCTATGAACCTGCAAGGGTTTTAAAATCTTCAGGGGAAAGCTTTCTTTTGGGCCCACCACCATCATAGGCTTGCTTGGTGAGGACATGAGAGAGAGCTTTCTCAGTTGCTGCTCCTACCCTCTGGAACTCCCTCCTATGGGAGGCTAGGCTGCCTGCTTTCATTTTCCCAGCAGGCAAAAACATTTTTATTCAATCAGGCCTTTAATATATAACTGCACCTGCAGAGCTTTTATTGGAGGGGGGGGGTGTATTCAAGGCCTTTTACTCTCAGGGCTAACCTAGCTGAAAATGATCTTATGAGACCAAAATAGGACAGCCCCATGTATGCCACCATGAGCAAAGAGTGTGGCTTAGCAGAGGTGAGTAGGGGACATCTGCCCTAAATATCTAAAATGACTGGATTCTGTGACTTCCTCTACTCTCTTGGCTGGGTGAAGCTCAAGCAAGGAGTGTATATACCATGCAGGCTTGAAAGCTAATATTGTAATTTTAAAGCTGTTTCTGATAATGATAGTCATTATGTATTTAAATGGCAGGGTATCACAGATGAATATGATAGACTGCAAGCAAATGGAGGACTTTCCAGAGAGAAGCAGAAAGAGCAAACATGGTTGGTAGAGAACCAACATAAATAGTGTATAAGGGAATTAAATTCATGGCCACTGACAGGGTAACATCTGTCTTCGTTTGCGATTGCTTATAAAATGCAAAGCTGTAGTTCCACACACCGGCACAGGACTGATGAGAGCACAAAGATTTCTGATGAAGTGGAACAGAAGGAACCAAAGCCAATTTCTAATATGAATTCTGAGAGGTGCATCTGTTATTATCAATACAGTATTAAATTGCTCTTTTTGTCTCCTATCATTCCCTGAACAAGAAGCATGTAGACCAAACTGGCATGTATGGGGAAACAGGGATGGACTGATTAAACGAAGCCACCACAATCTGCCTTCTCTAGGTAGACACTTGGGCACCTGAGGTGTTGTATGCATGTTAGCAGAGCCCACCAAGACAACTACTTTGGTTTTCACCAGGGGAAAATATATTCCAAAGTTATCACTAAGGTCTTTATCAGACTAGCCCCTGAAAACATTATTTTGTTGGCATAACCCCCCCCCCACTATTTTTATGCTGGCAAAAGAACATTCCGTCTGCACTTACCTTCCTCTCCTGGCAAAGGCTTCCCTGGCAATAAAGAGGAAGTGAACGGAGCCCTGAAATCCTGCGAGACTTGGTTGCATGAGAAATTTAAAAATAAAAACACAAATAAAGCATTAAAGGTTTAAAAAAGCGCGCACACACACACACACACACACACACACTTTAAAAGCCCCAAGCAACCCAAGGAGAGTCATAAAAAGAGCAAAACTTACCTGGATGTCTTGATCTCACCAGGAAGTGTTTGCACCGGACCAGCCATTGACACTGCAGTCATGAGAGTTAAATGGCCCAAGGTTTCGCATGGCAGTGGGATTAATTGATGGAGTAAGTTATCAGTTAAAAGGCATGGGTTTTGGGCTGATTTTAACTGTGAAAGGGTGATGTCGTCTGATGTGTGCACCCTTTCATGGTTATGTGGTGTCATTATGAAAACTTTTTTTGAGTGTCTGATTAAAGTCCTAGGAGCCTTATCACACTACACTGTTATAGCACTATTATTCCACTTTAACTACTATGGCTGCTTCCTGTGGAATTCTGGGGTTTGTAGATTAGTGAACACTAAGAGATCTCTGGCTATGAATGCTAAATGTCCCATCTTAAACTGAAAATCCCAGGATTCCACAGGAGGCAGCCATAGCATTTAAAATGGAAGAACAGTGCTATAACAATGTAGTGCAATAAGGCCCTAAAAGTCTGGATACATATCAACCAGTGGAACATAGCTAGACAACAGGTCAAATCTCACCATCTCATCATAGTATAGAAGAAATACTATTGCTGAACTGTAATTCCCATCATCCATTTAAAATATTTGCACTCATTCAAGTTTTGTTCTTAAATGCATAGCACTTCCGGGTGGAAAAGAAGATTAAAGTGACATCTGTGTAGGTACTTTCTATGGCGTGGGTAGGCATTATGTGTGGGAGATCTACTATGCTGTTTAATAGTATCCTGAAAACGATCTGCACTATACAAATAACCCAGTTTGAAATGGGATTATTTGCCATGGCTCCTTTCTATGGAATACTGGGGTTTGTAGCTTGGTGAGGCACCAGCACTCTTTGGCAAAGAAGGCTAAAGACTTTGCAAAATTACAAACCCCAAGATTCCATAGGAAGGAGCCATGGCAAAGAATTCAGTTTCAAACTGGATTATTTGTGTAGTCCTCTCCATTGATGCCCCCTTGTCATGGGAGAGAGGCTTGTGTACCCTAATGATGTGTTGAGCTATGCTGGCGGTGGCATAATAGCCACTGGTAGGGTCTCCCATGCCAGAAAGGTCAAAACCGAAGGGTCTGACAAAGAGCATCAAAGGGCAGGATGGGAGCCTTATGGCAACCATCCTAGGACAAGGAAAACTCTAATCCCAAATCCGGGCAGATGGTGCTCGTCCAACCCTGTAAGGACAACCATCTAAGAGAAGGAAACTCTAATCAAACCTACAACCCAAGGACCTCGCTGCTACAGTCCATGTTTGCAAGGCCACAGCAGATTAACTTTTGGTTTAAAGGGCGAGGCCAGTTCTGTGCATGCTGCGCTCCACCAGAAAAATCCATTGCACAGGCTTAAAGGACAAATCCAATTCCGAAAAAGCCTTGTAGCGATAGGCGAGGGATGAAATGGGAGGTGTAAAGATGCACTGGAAGCCACAGACCCAATCCTGCATGCAGGCGGTTCAGGACTTTGGTCGCTTGAGGCTGACCCGGGAGATGACAGTCTTGTTCGGCAGCATCCTGGACGACCAAGCAGCCTTTTTAAAGAGGAGCACTGCTTGCTCCATATGGAGAGGGGCCTAGAAAAGGTGGCCTAACGAAAGCTCATCCCCCATTTACCTGGTAGGCAAGCCATGGCCAATGGGCATCTTCTGATGCGGTCAAACCAAGGCAAAGAAACAAAGGTACACATTGGCCTCCAAAGGTGTAAATAAACTGACGCTTGCATGCTGGAATATCAGAACCATGAGAGACTCTACAGATAGTGGACAGCCTGAGCGTCGTTCTGCTCTAATAGCCCATGAACTATCACAACTTAATATTGACATCGCTGCTCTTAGTGAAGTTCGCCTCCATGAAGAAGGCAGACTTAAAGAACACAGCACTGGCTACACACTTTACTGGCCTGGCAAACCCAAAACTGAAAAAACATCTTTCAGGAGTAGGCTTTATGATTAAAAACTCCATTGCCTCCAAACTCGAAACCTTGCCAACAGGCCCACATGTTGCTCTCTTTAGTATTTATGACTCAACTATGCAAGCCCACTCTGTAGAGCAAGACAAATTCTACACAGACCTATGCCACCTCATACAAAAAGTCCCTGCAGAAAATAAAACTATTATCCTTGGTGACTTCAATGTCAGAGTAGGAAAGAACTCCGAAGTCTAGAAAGGTGTCTTAGGCAAGCATGGTGTTGGACATTGCAATGATAACGGATGCCTCTTGCTAGAGTTCTGTGCAGAAGAACAGATGACTATTACAAACACAATCTTTCAGCAGAAAAATAGCTTGAAGACAACCTGGATGCATCCCCGATCCAAACATTGGCACCTCATTGACTATGTTCTAGTCCGCCAGAGAAATATTCGCGATGTCAGTCATACTCGAGTGATGCCCAGTGCAGAATGCCAAACAGATCATCGCCTTGTAAAATGTAAACTAAATCTTCATCTTAAGTTCAAACCTAAGAGGGGTGGCATTTTAAAGAGCAGACTCCAAGTCAACAATCTTCAACAAGCTACCATGAGAGATAACTTCCAGGCAAACCTGCAAACAAAACTTGAAGACCATCCTACAGATCCTTCTCTTACAGTGCTGTGGCAACATGTCAAACATAGTATCCTCCAGTCTGCGGAAGAATTCCTTGGGTTCTCCCACAAGAAAAATCAAGACTGGTTTGATAAAAGCAACCAAGAGATCCAGGAGCTGTTGGCAAAAAAAAAGAACTGCTCACCAGTCATACCTTGCCCAGCCAACCTGCCATGTAAGAAAAGCAGCTTTCTGTCTCACATATAGTAAACTTCAACAAAAACTCAGAAACATGCAGAACAAGTGGTGGATCAATATAATAGAGAAACCACAATGCTGTGCAGATCTGGGTGATCTTAGAGGATTTTAAGAAGCCCTTAAAGCTGTGTTTGGACTTATTTATCAGGCCCAAAGCTCCTTATACAGTACAGATGGTCAAACATTAATTACTGATAAAGCCTCCATCCTGAATCGATGGGCTTTCCATTTTCAAAGTCTCTTTAGTGCCAACCGAGTAGTCTAAGGCTTAGCTATCCAACATATGATACAAAAACCAATGAAAAATGAACCGGACATAGCTCCCACTTTGGAAGAGATCCTTAAGGCCATACAGCAGATGAAAAATGGCAAGGCAGCTGGGATTGATGGAATCCCACCTGAAGTTTGGAAACACGGAGGTCATGTACTCCATGAAAAATTCCACGAATTCCTTGTGAATTGCTGGGAAAAAGGGGAACTGCCATCAGATCTCCGAGATGCAGTCATCATCACCCTGTACAAGAAAAAAGGAGCAAAATCTGATTGCTCAAACTATCGAGGCATAACATTGCTCTCTATTGCTGGAAAAAACCCTTGCAAGGATACACCTGAACCGATTAGTTCCTGCTATTGCAGAAGAACTTCTTCCTGAAAGCCAATGTGGCTTCAGAGCCAATAGGAGTACTACAGATATGGTATTTGCCCTTAGACAACTGCAAGAGAAATGTAGAGAGCAGAACAAGGGTCTCTATGTAACATTTGTTGACCTCACCAAAGCCTTCGACACTGTGAGTAGAAAAGGTCTGTGGCAGATCCTAGAAAGACTAGGATGCCCCCCCTCCATTCCTTAAAATGATTATCTTGCTACACGAGGGCCAGCATGGTCAAGTCAGATATGGTGATGCTCTTTCAGAGCCCTTTCTAATATCTAATGGAGAGAAGCAAGGTTGTGTTCTTGCTCCAACTTTATTTACAATCTTCTTCATCACGATGCTCCTAAGGGCTACAGCAGCGCTCGAAGAAGAAGATGGCATCTATATACGTTACCGTACTGATGGTAGCTTGTTTATTTATTTATTTATTTATTTAGTTATTTATACCCCGCTCTTCAGCCACAAGGCTATCAGACCGGCTTACAAATTGTTTTAAGCAACAGCTATTTACACATCTAACTGCATTAAACAGCTTCCAATGTGTGTTAGCTAACTTAAGCCGTCTGAGGGCTCGCACTAAGACTCTAAACTATCTAGTCCGTGAGCTGCTCTTCGCTGATGATGCTGCCCTTGTTGCCCACACAGAAGCAGCTCTGCAGCGCCTAACATCCTGCTTCACAAGAGCTGCAGAGCTGTTTGAGCTGAAGTCAACCTGAAGAAAATGGAAGTTCTTTACCAGCCTGCACCACAGGACGAACACCACCATCCCCACATTGTCATCGGCAACTCTGTGCTTAAGTCCATTCAGCAGTTCACCTACCTGGGAAGCATCATCTCCTCAGATGCCAAGATTGACAAAGAGATTGATCACAGTTTAGCAAAGGCATATAGCACATTTGGAAGACTTTACAAAAGAGTCTGGAGTAATAAACACCTGAGGTGAAGCACAAAAATCAATGTGTGTAGAGCCATTGTACTGTCTATTCTCCTTTACGGGTCTGAAACATGGGTCACCTATCACCGCCACTTATGACTCCTCGAACACTTTCATCAGCGCTGTATACGCACAATCCTAAATATACACTGGACTGACTATGTGACAAATATTGCTGTCCTTGAGCAAGCAGGGATCACCAGCATTGAGGCCATGATATTGAGAACACAGCTGTGCTGAGCAGGGCATGTTTCTAGGATGGAGCACCATCACCTCCCCAAAATAGTACTCTACGGTAAACTCGCTACAGGTCAGTGTAAGAGGGGCGCTCCAAGAAAGCGATACAAGGACTCCCCGAAACAACATCTCAGGCCCAGCCAAATTGATCACCAACAATGGTGCGCCCTGGCCTCACATCGGGAGGCATGGAGCACTATCCACAATGCTGCAGCCTTATGTGAGAGAACCTTTTCTCTTCACGCTGAACAAGTCTTGAAGAGAAAAGACAACGCAGAAAGAATCACAATCCGGAAACATCACCCAACGAGACCTTCTGCTGTGCTTTCTGCCACCGGACTTGTTTATCTTGGATTGGCCTTTTTAGTCATCATTGTGCTTGCAGAAAGCATGGGACGAGTCCTTCCTGAATCTTTGTTTGTGAAGAAAAGCCAGAGAGAGAGAAAGAGAGATATTTGTGTAGTGTGGATTTGCTCTGAGTTTCCCAACCATAGCCACATAGAAACTAGTAGCTAAAAGCAGTGGATCCAGAAGCAAAAGTTTTCTGAGCAGACACAACTAATTTTCAGTTGCATGTCATGAAAATGTAAAGTATATAATAAAAACATTGGGAACTGCCAGGTTTTCTGCAAACCAATGCAGAACACAAATAGGCCTATGAAGGCTGCCTCAAGTCTCACCAGAGGAATGTCTCAGATCTTGCAGGAACCCAAGTATCTATGCAAATCTTTGACCAGTCCTTGTGAGAGAAGGGCTCTACTCTTCTCCTTTTCATCAGCATAGCTGGATGGTGACAAGAAAGAGTTTATCCAGCCATTATCTCAGTAGATAGCCCCTCAACATTTGGTATGTAAGGCCTGAATGATTTATGAGGTCAGTCTATTAAATCATAGAATCATAGAATTGTAGAGTTGGAAGAGACCACGAGGGCCATCCAGTCAAACCCTCAGCCACGCAGGAATCACGATCAAAGCATCCATCTCTGTTCCTGGAGTTTGCATCCATTGTTCCATGTTCCAGGCTCTGGAGCAGCAGAAAACAAGCTTGCTCCATCCTCAATGTGACACCCCTTCAAATACTTAAACAGGGCTATCATATCGTCCCTTAACCGTCTTTTTTCCAGGCTAAACATACCCAGCTCCCTAACGAAACTGTGTATCTCCCTTTCAGACAAATCAGGGAGAACTGATTGTGAATGCTTGAGTGGTAACCTTGAACATGTCTGAACCTGCATGACAAACATCAACACTCTCGGCCATTCACTTATTTGTCAGTCATTGTTTAAAGCAGCAGCGCTGTCTGTTGTGTGCTGGAAAAATTCTAAGTTTAAAAGTTGAGCAATGTGTCAATTTCAAATTTTTAGTAAAAATTGAAAAAAATACCAACAGAATCTTTTCAAATACTGAGGTCTACCAAGAAGATTGCATGTCTCATGTGTGTTTGTTTGAGCGGCACAAAAGGTTCGGAGAAGGACGTGAGAAAGGAAATTATCAGATGCGTTAAAAGTGCCATTACAGGAACGCCAGGAGATTGAAAAGGGTTCCCTTTTGAGATGACATTGTCCCCCCCTTGTTATGTACCCATTCTGCTGCCGTTCTGCCAGTGCTGCTTTTTATTGACAGGAGAAGTCATCAACAGATCCCTGTTTTGTTCTTGTCACGGATGTTCCTGCATGCGACAAGGTGCCCCGTTATGCTGGTGAGATCCCAGTGTCAATGGGAGGTCCCTGCCAGAACACCTCTGGGTGAGATTGGGATATCCAAGTAAGTGACACACTTTTTATGACTCTCCCTGGGTTACTTCTACCTGTTAAAGTGTGTTTTTGTGCTTGCTGTAATTTTTTTTGTATTCTTTTTATTTTCATTTTTGAATTTCCCACGCTCGCTTCTTCTCGCAAGAATCCATGGGATTTTGATTCAGGAAGTGAAGGGAGATCCGTTAGAGCTCTGTTCGCTCTTGGGCTGCCAGAACAATGGGAGAGAAGGTAAGTGTGGTGGGGAGGGTGATTGTGGTGTGACAGTGACAGGACAGGGGCAGGAGTGGAGATTGTGGGACAGGAATGCTTTTTTTGTTCCTGTCTGATAATCTCTGACAATGCCCTGGATGACCTTCCACTTCAAGGACCGAAGAAATTATGGAAAAAATCAGCCAGATCGTTTGAGGAGACTGCCAACTCAGCATCCAAGAGATAGCTGAAGCCATGAGCATTGACAGAGACACTGCGTGGAAAATTTTGCATGAGGATTGCAATGTGAGAAAAGTTTGTGTCAAGATGTTCTCTAGGGTTCTCACAGCAGAGCAAAAAGAGTGCTGCAAGGAAATTTGCACTGACATTCTTCAGCAACTTGAGTTAGACCCAAACCTTTTTCAAAAAATCATCACTTGTGATGAAACCTGGATCTTCCAGTATGATCCTGAGACAAAACGACAGTCAATGCAGTGGAAAACACCATCATCAACAAGAATGAGAAAAGCATGTTAAAGCAAGTCCACATTCAAAGCCATACTCATTGGAATTTTTTTTTTCATTAAGCGTGTAATTTGGGGAGAATGGATCCCAGAAGGCAGAACAATGAATCAGCATTATTATAAGGAAGTTTTGACAAAGTTGAGAGAAAGAATCAGGAAAAAAAGGCCAGAACTGTGGAACAATGTGTACACACACACACACATATGGGTCAGTCTGGGGGGAACATGCAGTGGCTCTACTAGGAATGTGTGGGAGAGGCTGAACTGCAGCAGGTGATACCATCAGCGGGAGGGGTGGCACCAGCCTTAGTGATGCCACAGGGGACATGGTTGGTGCCTACTCTTCCATATGGGATTTGGGAGTCATCAGCGCACTTGCAGAAAGCACGGGATGAGTCCTTCCTGAATCCTCATTTGCGAAGAAAAGCCAGAGAGAGAGAGAGAGAGAGAGAGAGAGAGAGAGAGAGAGAGAGATCACACCAAATACAAGGTGCCCTGCATGGCATAGAGTTCTGGTTAAAGGCAACCAATGAATACTCTTATTTTACAAATGAGGCTGTGGGATAAGCAATTAGCAGCAGGCCAGCCATGGCAAGGAGCTTATCGCCTTTTTAACTTACAATTGTAAGCTATGTAACTTGTGTCAGAATTCTTAACTATAAAGCCCTACTTTACAACTCAGATGCAGAGGTTCCTAGATATACCATTTACCCATAAGTGAAGTTGCAGTTTCTGCAGTACATAAGATTGAAGCTCAGTTGTGGTTGCTGTTGTTATTTTATTTTGTTATTGTGGTTGTTGCTAAATAATTAGGAGCACATCCAGCAAAACAGCTTCCATTCAACAATCTTGTGAGATTGGCTACTATGATAAACTTTTAATCAAAATGAAAGGAAGGGAGGGAGGGAGGGAGGGAGGGAGGGAGGGAGAGAGAGAGAGAGATTTCAGGTCCTTCCATGTTACTGAGCTACCTTTTTTTTATCCTTTCGTGACCACTACTTCTCCCTCCCCCTCCCCTGGACTTTTCACTTGGCCTTAGCTGCCCCCCTTTAACCTTGCTATAGCCTTGCTGTAGTCTTTGCAGAGCCTTGTGATGCCTCTGTGCATCATCCCATTTGTTTGTTTGTAAAATATTCCCTTCTTCCATTCCACACTAACATCATTCATTCAAACATGCATGGGAACAGTATAAGAGAGAATAAAAGGAGATATTCAGTACCTTCTTGAGCAATATTGTGGAAGACAGATTCCCAGCACTAGGGTGTGCCCCTGTCACCATTTAAGTGAGCAGGAATGGGTGGAAGGCACTCAAGCTGCAGTTCCACAACTTTACTCACCTTGATCTCCAGAGACTAGACAAAGCTATATTTAGTGTTTGTGGAAGAAAATGTCCATAATATAGCCATAAATAAGATCACAAATCTGAATCCCCATGGTCTCACCAGCTCCTCCAATCTTCTCAGGGCTATATCAATTGGCTTGCAAATAACCTGAATCACAATTCATAGCAGAGATGCTGTGGTGTAAATAAGACAGGGCAGAATCACTCACCAGGAGACTACAGTCAGTTGAGAGAAACAATGATGTTTAACATCTTAATCATTAGTCATAATAACAATTACATAAAATTTCAAAGTGGAGCTATCTCTGTAACACAAGGAGACAAATTTGGGCCTGTTATCTCTTGCTCTCACATGGCACCAGGGACACTTTTTCCATTGTTCAAAATACTCTGGTATCTGTCAATTACTATTCACTGAAAAGCACCATAATAAATCAAAAGGCATTTGATCAGCAGTAGCCTCTCTGTGTCATGTCGAATTGCTCCATACACTCTATTGCTATGTGAGTAAGCAGTGGCGCCACTGCTTACCATAGCAACCTCTGGGCTACTCAATTACAGAACACAAACTTGGAATGAGAAATACCATTATTCAGATGTGATTATCAAATTCCACACATTCCTGTTTTAATGAGTATAATTATTCAGATGCTTAAAACTGCAATCTCATGCCCATTAAATAATGCACTGGGAGCCTTCTGGTTCAAGATGTTTTTCCCCAAAAGGAAAAAAAAATGTATTTGTCAAGTTTTGATCGGGTTTGTCATTTTTAAAGCTTCAGGCAAATTCATATTCAGAATTCTATTACTGAAATTATATTGCAAAATGATGATGCATTATTATTCAATTGAGTTTAGGCAGTACATGCTTATTGTCATTCAAGAAATGAGATGTACATTGAAAAAACTGATTTTTAAAATAAAAAACCAGAGTGTTGGAGTTTTGAAGGACACCCGTGTAATAAAACAGAATTCTTTAGTTAAAATGCTTTTGCTTAACAGGAGATGTTAACAGGAAGCAGTTGCCTATAGTGGCAGTATATTTCACTACTAATCCTTGAGCTTGCCTAGATGGGCACCTTACCCCCAGCTCCTCCTTGTCTTGGAGCCTTGCCATCCAAATGATACAGGGCTTTTGCCCCAATTCACCTTTGGACAGTCCTGATGATGTCTAAGGTGAAGCTGGGGTAAACCTATTATTTTAAAATAACCCCTGGGAAAACCCACATAATGCAGGAAAACCCAAATTGGTCTGGCATGGGAACATAGGAGTCTGTACCTGCATGCTGCCCTGTATCGTTGGCCACCACTGCCACTGCTGATGTCACTCTGAAGTGGGGAAGGAGGCATCTGATCTAAACCCTTTGCATGTGACCAGCCTGGATCACATGCTGAGGGCCTACTTCCTGGCTTCAGAGAGTGTGACGCGCAACAGTAGCAGAAGTGCCCACTGATATAGGCTGGCATGCACGCAGACTTCTACCTGTGTCATCATGGTACCAGCGGGAGGGGGGATCCGGACCAGCTCCAGGACCAGAATACTCCAGCCAGAAGATGGAGTATTTTGGCCAGTGTAGACAAGCCCCTCTTTTGGGAACAGGCTCTGAGATTTGAAGCCAAAGTTTCAGTTAAGCCTAAATTCTCCATGTAGGGATTTAAATATTTATCTGATGATGAAAGTTGGTAGATGGTTGTAGGAGGTAATGAGTCTAAAAATAAAATTGTATTAAAAAAATTCCAGGATCTAGTCCTTTTAAAAAGCAACAAGAATTATCTTCTTTAAAAAGAGAGTTAAAAATCATTTACTTTTAAATTCATGCAGAGTGCAACTTAGGAATGCAGACAAAAGCTCAATTAACATTTAAAAAAGGTGTGTTCAGAGGTCTGTGATCACCCACTTAAATTAGACTGATTACAAAACAAAGGAGTCAGTTTAAAATGCAAATCAAAGTTTACAGAAGGTATATCAATCTCAATCTACATACTAAAACAAACTTTAAAAAGAGGTTCCTAACTGACTAAGAGTATTTAGGGTAGGAAAACTCACCCAGCCTACAGCAGTAAGAGGCTGCATGGTGAACATCATGGCATGGTTTCAGGAAAGATGGCTAAACAAAGATAATATGGCTTAAGATGGCTACAGCCTCATGGAGACTAACTTAAAAGAGAACTTACACAGAGCAATAAAATTTAAATTAGGTCATATGTTGAATGACCCAGCACTCCAGTTGGCTGGAAGTGCCCAGTGAAATAAGAGAAAGGAAATTTGGGAGAACAGAAGCATGCAGGGAAAAAACCTAGACTTATCTTAGGATGTGAATGAGGTACACAAGATTGCTTTTACATTACAATGATTATTTCCCCACATACTACAATGGCCAATATGGAATGTTTGAGTGAGTGGCTGCAGAAAGTCTCAGCTCTTGTATGGAGCTGTGTTTTCATTAGTTAGATCAAGTTTCAAGTTAGGTGCTACAGAGTTTTCCTGGCTTCTCTCAGTAAAGATTTGAGAAATGCACTAAAATAGTAAACTCTGGGGGCCGTGTTACGAATTGTTTGAAAGTACACAGAAGACGGGATAATAATTTCAGTGCTTATTTTCCTGCTAATTATATAATTGTCAGACTTTCCTCACAGCGCAGCACAGATATTACAGAAATAAGTAACCTCTAGTAATATTACCCATACCTATGCCCTGCTGAAAAGACTAGAATGGAATACACTGAGTAAAGATGCTGGAACCATTATCTGAGGTTAGATGTGTACACAGGGTGGGGTGGGGCTCAAAAAAGCACACACCCAAACTGTGAATCAAGCTCCAAAAGTCATCTTCTTCAATCCTCAAAAGTTCCAAAAGTAAAATCCTATTCAGAGAATAATTCCCAGCATCCTTTCCAATTGTCTCTTCCAAACCACACTACCATCTTTCCTTTATCTTGAAGCTTTCAGCACCTTCCAGATGGCCAGTGTGGAATGTTTGAGGAAGTGGCTACAGAAGGTCTCAGCTCTCATATGGAGCTGTGAGGTCCCATCCTTCCTGCTACAAATTCTGTGGAAATTTGTCAGGAAATTCCAGGAAAAACATTGTCACTTGTTGTCTCTGATTATTTCCACCAGTAAGAACAGCAATGGAGTCAGGCAGGGAAAAGATAAGTACAACAATTTTACTCAAGTCCCCATATATATATATATATATATATATATATATATAACAGCAACCTTGAGGGCCAGCCACCCTTAAGGTTGTTTGTTTTATGGCTGGCTAGAAAGCTGCAACCTTGGAGAGCTGATAAAGCTGAATGCATAATTCCCCCTGGAGAATTCCCCCTTCTTGACAGACTCCAACTCCCTTCATAGTCACAGTGGCTGGGGGGTTCTAGGAGTCATAGTTCAAATAAGTAACTTTCCAAGGCTCTGTCATATGGCATATATGGAATACTTCATTCAAGTCCCACCATCATAGCACCTCTCACCCAGTTTCACATGCAAAGAGGTACAGGGGAGTCTCAGTTTGTGTTGCCTCAGTTAGCCGCATTTCAAAATTGCCATGTTTCTGCAGAAATAAATAAATAAATGGAAGTCTTGCACACAATGCACAGCTTTCCCAGTGTGCTCATGCAGTTGAGTGAGGTGGGTTAGCAAAGATGGGGGAGGCAAGTGAACAAGGACAGTCAGGGAAGAAAATGAAGCTGTTTGAAATTTTGACATGGAGTTTTGAGCACTAAGAAAGGATGTCTGGACTGCTTTTTTAAAAGTCTGCCTGGCTTGGGAGAGTTGGGAGGGGCAGAAAGCATGTGCAGTCTTGACATTTCCTTTGCTTGCTTACAAAAGGAAGTGTGAGGGGGAAGAAGAAACTCACATCTTACCATCATTTGGAGGAGGAGTGTCAATGGTTGCCTAGAAAGAGGTATGAGAGGGAGTAAGAAACTAAATCTTGGCCTTTTGGTGTGGCCAGAAGAGGTTTCCTATGCTTTCTTAAGTAGGAAATAAGCAATTGGAGTCTGTGTTCTTTACTTGGGAACCCTGCTGGAAAAGGCATAGCAGGGGACATGCTGCCTCTCATCCTGTTGTACTGTGTGCACCTGATGCAGAAGGCACAGAAGAAGGCATGCTCTCTCTCTCTCTCTCCTTAAGCATTTTCTCCATCTGGGAAGCCTGCTAGAGAAAGTACAGCAGAAGAATGCAGTTCTTACCAGATGCTCTCTGTGTGTGCTTCTTGGGAGAGGAACTGTCCTCCAACAGCAAGATAGCTTCGTTCTTCAGATCAGCAGTTGCTGCCTCTTCTGATCCCTCTGGAGAACACTGGCTTAGAAATTGGAATTTCTGGTGTTTTATGCTTCAGACCTCCTTAAAATTGGTGGTGGTCTGAATAAATTATCATTTACTCAATCCACCACTGTCACCAAGACCACTATCTTTGTGGCTACTTCAGATCCACTGGAACCCATCCCCCAGTCTCCAATGATTCCCTATGGAACTGGCTCCCCCCTATTTACATTGGTCTCAGTTTACATTGTGAGTCCAGGAGCACAACCCTGACATAAATTGAGGCCCACCTGTACAGTTAATTTCTGAAGCATAATAATCTAACAGGGGAGGGGGGGGGAGAGAGGAAAAAATGCAAAGTGTCAGAATAACTATTGAAATGTTTTTGGTTCATGCTTGGCTTTGCCCTTCACCATTGCACTTCTGCATTGCAGCACCATGCTGGATTGAACACATCAGCCTCCTGCACAAGTCCCACAGGGAAATAAAAGGGGGTGGTGGACAGCTTTTAATGCAGATTAAATGCATCCCTTGTGATAATCATCAGTTAAAAAATGAATTTCATGATTAATAAGTGAGAGCTCTGCTCTGAAAGTCTTTTGAAGCTGCAGAAGAACTGTCAGGCCTCCTTTGAGAAAGCGGTGGCACTGCCAATAATCATAATTCAGATGCTAATCAGAGTGGGAGGTGTCCACATCCTCCCCCCCCATCTCTTTTTCATATCCCTTTCTGTGCAATCAGGTACTTTAAATGTTTGTTTGAACGTTTTCATTGCATTCTATTCATTTCCTCCTCTTATTTCCTTAGTTCCTCTATTGCTCAGATGATTGTGACTGTCAGGCAGCTGTATTAACTGAACCTTCACTTCCCCTAATCAAGCTTGAGTTAAGATAAAATCCTGGTCTAATTTCCCATCCTACCTTTCTTGATTACTCAGAATGCTCTTTGCAAGGGGCAAGCGAGGTCATCTTTGCAGTTTCAGGCAAGCATGAGGATCCCAGATTATGAATATATTAGATTCATTTTGGTTAAACTACAAAGCTGCAAATCTCCTTTTGTACATTCATTGGAAAGTTACGCCAAGCATCCTTCAGTTAGATACAGGGCTGGCGACACATTTGAACAGTTCTAAGCCAGATGCACCCATCTCTCATGCTGATGTGGGAAGGAATATAGTGATGCATTTGCTTCACCTGACACTGCTCCACTGGGTACCATTTAGGCACTGTAAAAAATTTGGGTAGGTTTGAGATTCCTGCTGAAAGCACCCATTTGGCACATTTGAAAAGGCTCATAACAACATGAAAAACATCTTACCACAGAAATCTGCACATTTGCAAGACTTGTGGTATATTTTGCATGCACAAAATCATGCATATGTTTTTAAAATGTGATCGGTTAAACATATTTTTCAACATGAAAAATATGTACCACTTTAATCAATGGGGGAAATGTATACAACAATGTATACGACAGGGGAAAACATGTAAATAAATGCATGCATTATGGAAAAGGCATATGAAAAATGCTAAGAAATATCCATGTGAGAAGGGGAAAAATAGGTCTTGACATGAGACTCAAACAAAGGTTGGGAGAGAAAATACAGGTGGGATTCAGAGGAGTGAAACAACAGCGAGACTGAAGATTTTCACATCCTTTGCACTGCCGTTTTCCCAACTGCTGTGTGCTGTGTGTTGCCATCTACTCTCACTAAAATACAGGGCAGGCAGTGAGGACAGGTGGTGAAGATGTTGGGGTTCAGAGGCATTCTGGGGCCAAAAAAGTTGGTTGTGGCTATAATAGCTATGTATGAGGCTTTCCTTCAGATCACAAGGCTGAAAAACAAAGTTTTGAAAAGATACATGAATGGATGAGACTATCAGGCCATGTCCACACAGGCCAAATAAAATGGCCTCCTCCCATTCACGGGGCCAGCTGTCCAGATGATGCAGGGTTTTGGCCCGCGTTCTGCTCCAGACTATCCAGGGGACATTCAGGCAGTTCAAATAGAAACCAGGGCAAAATTTCATTAAAAGGGATTTTAAAATACCTGGGAAAACCCAGATTCTGCAGGAATAACCGGAGTGTTCCATGGCAGGAATGAGCAACTGTCCACATGTGTGCACTTGGCTGTATTGGCAGGCGCTGCCACTGCTGGTGTCACATGTTGTGATCTCTGAGAGCACAACAAGGCCCCCAGCATGTGATCAAGGCTGGGCACCTCGCTTCCAGCCTCAAAGAGACATGCAACATGTGACACAAGCGGTGGCACCACTTGCTGATACAGTGGAGTGCATGTGCGGACTGTGCTTGTTCCTGCCATGGAATGCAAGGTAACAGGGAGACATGTTCTTGTTCTCTCTTTTCTGTTCAAAGCAGTGAGGTTACTCCTCTAGTCCATAGCCTTGGCTGTATATTACCACAGTTTCATCATCTTCACTGATGGAATCTTAATTCCATTTATTTAAGTGGTGATGGGTGAAACATCAACTCTGAACAGAATAGTGAACTTGGTATACCAGCAGTAATGGACTCCAAGCCAGGGGATAAAATAAGCATGTTTTTTTAATTGAAAAATAATAAGGAGAACACATACCTACACTCATGCTTCAAGCACTCATACAAGGCTATTGAAGAAAGTAGGAAGTATTGGGATAGAGTTCAGGATGATGGGCTGTGCTGTACCTATCCAAAGAGCAGAGGTTCATGTAGAAGCTGCAACCCTGCAGTGAACAGACTGACAGAGTGATGGAAGGAAGGGGAACTGTCACACTTTGACTGTGTTTTGGAGTGATATTTATACCAAATATTCTCCCTGAAGGGGTGAGTTTGAGTGGAACACAATGTCTGCTAGAGTTCCTTAAGGTTAAACAATGGATTCTCCAGATGTGTTAATGACAGCTAATGGTTGAAACATTAAAACTGATGGGCATCAGGAGACTCTTTATTGTTTTAGAACCTAGAGTTGGGTCAGGCTCAGGCATCAGAAGGGGAATAACCTTTGAGTCGAGCCAAGGTTGGGCTCCTAGTAAAGTTGCAAAACTTGCAGGGAGGGGACTTGACCTGGGAGGGTCTCCCTGGTCAGGAATGACTGGATGGTCAATGGTGGCCTGTAGAGATACAGACTGGCATCAGGGCCTCGGGTATTTGCTCTTGGTAGTTGAGTAGGAGGTCTAAAGTTGAACCTTGTGTGAGCTGAATTCTGCACTAATCATCGCTGCAGGTTAGGATTAAATAGTTAAATTAAGTGGCCCTACTTAAATCCATCACCTGACTCTTGACTTTTTCTGTCCTGGTTGGAGTGCAAACACCCATCTCACCAGACATCTTCACCTTATGAATGGTAAAATGGCTGTTTGCATCCCTGAGGTAATTTGGACAACCATAGGATCTTTCATGAACACTCACTCTCTAAAGTGAAGAGCAAGTTACTATCATATTTCCCCCTTCAGTCTTGGTGGAATATAGATCTCTGCAGAAAACAATTGTCCCCCTTTACAAATAAATCAACAAAACCCAGTAACTTTATGTGTTAGAAAATACTCACTTCAACATTTCTATCCAATCCTAGTGATAAGCATTATTGGAATATACTCTTTTGTTTGTACAGAATATTTTTGGGATGCTAAAATAATTGGTGTGTGTGCGCTAAATACCCGAAAGGCACCAGATCCTGTTTAAACTTGGAAGCTAAGCAGGTTCAGCCCTGGTTAGTACTTGGATGGGAAACTGCCAACAAATACCAGGTGCTGTAGGCTATGTTTTAGAGGAAGGAACTGGCAAAATCACCTCTGAGCATTCCATACCTAAAAAACCCCAGTGAAATTCAGAGAATCACCATAACTCAGTGGGTAACTTGAAGGCACACTGACAACTACAACAACAATGCCATTAATGCCCTGTGACCTCAAAGAAGTTCTTCATAGGAAGAGAAAAATATTTAAAACACAATTGTTATGAAAGAAAAGGTCACATTGTGTAGAAAAAGAAAGGTAATGTGGTGTGGAAACTGGATCAAATTCTTCTCTCATTTTAAAATTACTGATGCCAATGAAACTTGTTATGTGTGAGTGGGGTCAGGACCTGAACTGTTAATGTATAACAAATTTCCAAGTGATATTTTCTTTGGGGGCAGTTTTGCAGCAAATGATATCCCATTTATGAAAACAACAACAACAACCAAGACATCTTGTTTTAAATTAAGGAGTTGGATGTGTTGCTTCCATGATCTACCGTTAAATAAATCCTTGGTAAATCTGCTTAAAACCAAGTAACTAATCTTTGGATAATGATAGGGCTCAACCAATTCCCATTCTTTCTCATTAGGCTACTTTTCTCTCCTGCCCACTTCATCTGGGCTTCAGTCCAGCTCAGAAGGGCTTGGAAGAGCTAAGGGAGACAGAGTGGAACTCCTGAACTGAAGACAGTTGCTACAAACTCATTAATTTTCCAGATGGTGATACTTATTCAATTTAAATTTTAATAGACTTTCATTACCAGTGCTAACCAGACTATCTGCTACTCACCTGGGCACATATTGAGTGAATTGTCTTGAGTGTCACCACAAAAAAATAACAGGTCAGTTCTGCAAAGACTATGCCCAGTTTTCTCATGGGTTTCCTGATAGCAGGGCTGGTGACTGCCATCTCAGTGGAACAGTGAATCCACCCTAGGTTTTATTTGGAGCAGTAAAGGAGCTATCTGAGGTGCTAAACCTATTTTGGGGACAACATTCAGCACCTTGGATAGTTCCTTCAAAGTTCAGACTAGAACCCAGGGTCAATTCACAGGCCCACTGACTTGGAAATCAGCAGCTGTCATTGTTTTTGGATGTATTTTGTCTCTCAAATGGAATTTGATCTCATAAGAAGCTCCTGTAACATCTAAGATGATTTATCCAAATTGCTGATGCTGTGACACTTTGTTTCTGTACATTTGGTCCACAACACAATTCTGTTAACACAAGAAATGTTACATTTGCTGTTATGAACAGGTGTCAAGGGCAATCTTCAAAGCGCCAGCCCCACTTTACTTCAGGGTTCAACCTGGCTGGCTCTTTACTCTCTGTTCCTCCCACATAAAGTCCTATGAGGTTTGCTTTGTTCCCTCATTTGAACCAAGGTTATACCTTTAACTTAAATGTGTGGATAGTGTACTATGGTCGCTTGCCTTTAATTATCTTTATTCTGTAGGAATGAGCCAGAGTCTGTATTTGTAATAACAAAGGACAACTTTATTAAAGGGAGTAAACATACTTCAGGGTGGAATCTTTTGTTTATCCAGTACTTATATCTTTTATAATGTAATTCCTTATTTCCCAGCCTCATTCACTTTGTCCACTCACTCCTCTATTCCAAATTAGTAACCTCTGCATACAATTTTACCTCATCCAAGCTCTCATACAGTACATACATACGGAGCCTTCCACTCCAGCCAACTGTCATCAATTCCCTTCCACTCAAAACTGACTAGTCTCCAACTGTCATACATACTTAAAACATCCAGAAGCCCTCCCATTTCTGCTTCCTGCCAGAGGACTGGCTACTAGAACACACTTCTCCCATTAGCTCATCCAGTCACCCATCACACTTCCCTCCAGATTCCACAGAGGAATCTGATGGAACCGGCAATGGAGGTAATGGGATGATCTAGTCTCACTCCTCACATTCTTATTTTACTCACAATAGATAATGCCTCAAGAGGGCCTCTCTGATCAAATGAAGAGAAATATATTGGCAGAAGGCCCTCATTCATTTGGGAAGCACATACCTTGGAGATGTTGCACTTTTGGAATACATTCTAAAGTCCCTTCAGTCAACATAGCCACTGGGCTGTTCTAGGAGGCATAATCCAAAAATTTGACTTTCCAAAACTGTTCCTTGCATGCAAAAGATCCCATGTTCAATTCCCAGTATCAGAAGTTCAAGCTGCACAGTATGTCAAACTGTCCTGTATGTATCGGGTCAGGCTGCAGAGACCCAATAAATCAGTTCACATTTCAAAGGGAGTAGCCGAGTCTATTCAGCTTACAGAGTAAATGCAGTCTAGTCTGGAGTCATACACGGGTGGTTCCTGATTGCTTTGTACTTCCTATATAACCTCTGTGAGCATCTGAGAGACCCCTTTTCTTGATGACACTGAATTAAACTTGGTAAGTCTGTATTCTGTTCCTCCAGGGTTTGTGGCTGGGGAACATTCTGTTGTTCAGATAAGTGGGACTGCTGGATCCTCTGTCCCTCAAAGGCTAGGAGCAGTTGGACACTCTGTTCCTCAGTATGTGGTGGCTGCTGGTCACTCTGTTCCCCTTGCACTAACCCTGGCATGCTATTTAGGCTTTCACATTCCTCCTCACTGTCCTCTGAGAGGCAGGGCATGACACAAACATGTATTATGCATCTTATGAAAAAAGTTTCACTCAATGGGTTCTAGTTTCACTCGAGGGCAGGAGTGGACCATTGTGTTGAGTGTGGGGACAATTTTCTGCCTCTGGGAACCTCTGTGGTCCACATGTACTGCCCCAATACCACCCCCTGTTCCTACTTCTTCTGAAAAAAAAAAGGCATTTTTGGTGTTATGACCATGCACCAACATCCTGTGACCTATTTCAAAGGTGAGTTGCTGCTCCTGGCAATTCCTCCTCCCTTTTTTTTGTGGCCAAAAAAAGGACAGTCTGTGATGCATGGAGCATACTTTCCAACATTTTTCAGATTAATAATAATAATAATAATAATAATAATTATTATTATTTCTATTCCCCCCCTCTGCAATGCAATCGGGGCAGCTTACAGCATAAAAACTCCATAATTATATCAGTACCCTAACCCACCCACCCCTTAAAACAATATTAAATTAGAAAGGATTAAAAACATACAATAATTAAAAGGAGAGGGGGAAATGGAATGATTCAATGGCAGCTCAAGGGAAAAGACAGTCGAATCTTTGAGCCGGGATAGCTATTCAGGAAAGGCCTGCCAGAAAAGATCTGTCTTGACAGCTTTTTTGAAGCTGTCTAAGGTGGTAATAAGACGGATCTCATCCGGCAGGCTATTCCGTAATCTGGGAGAGGTAACAGAGAAGACCCTCTGGGAGGTCACTGACAGCCTTGTTTTCATAGGTTGTAACAGATTCCTCCCAGAGGACGAAGTGCATGGGGAGGGTCATACAGGAGGAGGTGGTCCCGGAGGTAAGTTGGACCCAAGCCATGCAGGGGTTTAAAGGTCATAACCAGCACCTTGTACTGTGCCCAGAAACTAATAGGCAGCCAGTGGAGAGCTTTTAACACAGGTGTTATATGCTCTCTTCTGGAAATGCCAGAAATCAACCTGGCTGCCATGTTCTGAACTAGCTGAAGTTTCCGAGTCAAGCAGAAAGGTAGCCCCATTAGAGCACATTACAGAAGTTGAGGTGGGAGGTTACCAGCTCATGTACCACAGTTGTGAGGTCCCTGATTTCCAGGAAAGGGTGCAGCTGGCATATCAGCCGAACTTGATAACAGGCACTCCTGACCGTCGCATTTACCTGATTAGACATCTGGAGAGACGGGTCCAGGAGCACCCCCAGACTGTGGAAGTTGCATTCCCAGACCTGGTTTTGGGCCTGTAACTGTTAGTACCTCCATTTTGTCTGGATTTGGTCTCAATTTGTTTTTCCTCATCCAGTCCATTACTGATTTGAGATAATCATTGAGAGGAGAGACACCATCTGAAGTTGAAGCTGACTACCGAGACATGGAGAAGTATATCTGGGTGCCATCAGCATACTCCATGCCTCTGAATGATCTCTCCCAGAGGCTTCATATAGATTTTAAATAGCATCGGGGACAGAATAGCACCTTGAGGGATGCCACAATTAAGCTCTATTCTAGTAGAGCAACTGTCCCTGAGCCTCATCCTCTGGGATCTGCCTGAGAGGAATGAAGGGAACCACTACAAGGCAGTGCCTCCAATTCCTAACCCTCTCAGGCGATCCAAGAGGATGGAATGATCTATTGTACCAAAGGCTGCTGAGAGGTCTAAGAGCACCAACAGGGCATGCTACCCCTGTCGATCACCAAGTGAAGGTCATCAGCTATAGCTACCATGGCAGTCTCAACTCCATATCCCATCCTAAAGCCAGTTTGAAATGGCTCTAGATAATCGGTTTCATCCAAGACAGCTTGGAGTTGGGAAGTGACCGCCCTCTCGATCACCTTGCTAAAAAAGGCAGCAAGGAGACTGGCCTATAGTTGTTCCTGTCCAAGGGGTCCAGGGAAAGCTTCTTCAGGAGCGGCTTAACCGCCGCTTCCTTCAGACAGGATGGAACAAACCCCTCCCTGAAAAAAACATTGATAATGTCCCTAAGGAGTACTCTCAATGTGTCACCCCCTTGGGTGGCCAGCCAAGATGGACAGGGATCGAGGGGACAGGTCGTCTTCCTTACCCTACCAAAGAGCTTGTCCATATCATCGGTACTCACAGATTAATAAATATAATAATAAATAATAAAATTTATTTATATCCCGGCCCTCTGCAAGCAATCGGGGCAGCTTACAACAATAAAATAGTACACAGTAAAAACAACTCAAAATCCCTTCCCCCCCTTAAAACATTATTAAATTAATACAAATTAAAATCAGTATATAATACAATTTATTAAAAACCCTTTCGAGCAAGCAGCATCAGTTTGGAGGTCCAGAAGCAACCTCCAGAGGGGGTTCCTGAGGCCGGGGTTAGCTATTCCGGAAAAGCCTGCCTGAAGAAAACCGTCTTGACAGCCTTTTTAAAGCTGTCTAATGATGTCAATTGAAGCTGATCCAATAAAATTTCATCAATAGAGTTGCTGGACACCTCGTCTATAGATTCTGTAATAATACTGGCATCTAAGTTGGCTCTTATATGAGATATGTTATCTGCAAAGTGGATGTTGAATGCGTCACAGCAGGCCCTTGTTGGGTTAAGTAAGGGGTTCTGCGCAGGTGGAATCTGTGTCAGCTCCCCCACCACCCTAAACATTTTAGCTGGATGGGACTCTGCACATGCAATAGGTGCAGAGGAGAAAGACTTCTGTGCTGCACGTATCGCCTCTCAATAGGAATCAAGAAAATTCCTATGACGAGTCTTGTCGGATAAGAGTCGAGTCTTCTGCTAGGTGCACTCTAGTCGTTGTCCAGCCCACTTCATCTTCCTAAGCTCCTCTGAATACCAGGGCTTACGGTTAGGAGCAGGCTGGAAAAGATGTTTGGGAGCGATTATGTTGATAGCCTTGGTGAGGTCAGTATTCCAAATATTAACCAAAGCTTTGGCAGAATCACCAGCATTACCAACCATTAAACCCTCCAAGGCTTTCTGGAATCCAATTGGTTCCATTAGCCTTTGAGGGCGGACCATTCTAATGGGTCTGCCATCCCCAGTGGGGCAGACAGTGGCTCTTAGCTCCATCTTGACCAAGAAATGATCCATCCATGACAATGTGGAGGTTTTAATAAACTCCTCCCACGGATGTTCCTGTTCCCAGATGAAAACTGGGACACACGTGGCCAAGCAACACAAGATGTAGTCAACATGGCACTAGTTATTCAGGAGGAAGAACACACACCTAGGAGAGGTTGCAGCAGTTTGCTTTTGCCAGAGCCTGCTGAGAAGGGCAAGACTCTGACCCCTCTTCTCCTCTCCCTGCTGCTGAGTTAATTAAATGTAAATTACTTTTGCACTTTGAACTCAGTTTGCAGCAATTGAAGTAAGCTAAAGACAAAGGGGGAAAGGTAGGAGCATGAAGACAGAACCTGGGACAGTTTAAAGGCATTTGGATGTCAGAGGATTAAATGGGACTGTCTGTGCCAAATCAGGAAAGTTGGAGGGTATGATGGAAGGGCTAAAGACCACAAAAAAGCCCTGCAGTACTGTCTTTAGCTTCAGGGCTTCACTTTACCTACCACTGCTCTAACGCTAGTGTGTACAAGCTCAGTTCTGGATCAGAGCTATATACATTCCATATTATTAATTTGGACTAAAGAATGAACTGTACTTCAAACTCTTCAGAGAAGTCTTTCTGTAAAAGTTACCTTAGGCAGCAGTCTTCTTAATAATGACCACTTTTTCTGTCTCCATTTATCTGCTGAATGGAAGTTCATAAGCCATTGTGACTCTGACATTATAAGGAGACCCCAAAAATGGCCCCAGAAAGAGGCACTGCGACAGTTTCATGGCACAAAGTTTGCCACTTACAGTTTTCCAGAATTGTCATTTGGCCAGGTTTTCCATCACACACTCAAGGAGAGAAATTCAACAGACACTCCCTACTATTCAAATTTGAATACTTTGCCATCGGTTTTTATGCAGAGAAAGGAAGGTTCAAAACAGACTAATGAATGCAAATCAGTTTTAGAGAGTATGTGGGAGAGGGGAAGGTGGCTTTTGAGAAAGAAAAATATGGCTAACAATTTTTTAGGGCGAAGGTTAAAGTTAATGAACAACAGTAAAAAATAGCAACTGAGGTCCATTATTAAGTGAAGATATCCTGTTCACTTCCTTTAGCTCATGTTTTTATTACAGTCCATATTTTCACACACAAAAAAATAAAAATCTACCATTAACACATCAAGAGCTAAAGATTTCTCCTTTGATAGCAAAAAAGACCCACAGGTTACCTATGGAGTTGTAACACTTGTTAGTTCTCTCAACAATTACCTTTCATGCTGCTTGTTGGTCCAGGTAAAATGCACACACATGCTCCAGGAATAAACTAATGCTTCATTTGTTTGCTAAATGCTTTATTGACTGGACTGTTAGTGGGCAGCAAGACCTGGGCCCCTGTCAAACTATTATCGCACTATGATCCTACTTTAACTGTTATGGTTGCAACCTATAGAATCCTGAGGTTTGTAGTTTGATCAGGGGCAACTTTATTGCTGAAAATACTAAATGTCACTCCTTAAGCTGCAGGTCCCAGGGTTCCATAGGGTGGAACCACATCACTTAAAATGGAACCACAGTGCTATAATTGTGGAGTTTGAAAGAGCCCTTGCCTTCCTCAGCCACTGATACTTTCCATCCTTTTTACAGACAAGGAGGATTACATACTCTCTTGAAGTTTAACAATGATTATAAATAAAAATTCCAGGTTGCAGCCTGAACATTCTATTTGTCTTTTTAACATCCATGTATCTATACGCGTGAAGAATTGGAAGGAAAAGGAATAGAAATGAACTGGTTTAAATATTTACAAATTAAAAATAGATTCCAAGACAATAAAGAAAAATATGACTTTGAGATGTTGGAAACAGATCTGGATAAAGCAATATGGGGGAAAGAAAGCAAGAAAATATTGCAACTTTATAAACTACTACTAGAAAGAGAGCTGGAAGGTGAAATGGTGACCAACGCTATGCTTAAATGGGCTCAGGATATATGGAACACGATAACTTTGGAAGAATAGGAGAAAGCATGGAAAGATACTAATGCATTTACAGCATGTTTAGCTTTAAAGGAAAATTACTTAAAACTAGTCAATAGATGGCATTTAATCCCAGTAAGCATTAGCAAAATTTGTAAAACAAAAAATAACAAATGTTGGCATGGTGAAAAAGATATTGGTACCATGTACCATATGTGGTGGGTATGCCCCAAAATCCAAAAATTTTGGATGAAAATTCATAAGACGATTAAAAAAAATATATAACATACAATTTATTATGAATCCGAAGTTTTATTTACTAAACATGACTTCTGACTTGGAAAAAAAGTTTATACGACAACACTGGAGAACATTACTTTATGCTGTAACAGCTGCAAGGCTGATGATAGCAGCAAATTGGGGAAAAAAAAAGGAGATTCTGTTAATAGATGACTGGCTATTCAAACTTAGTGAGATACAAGAAAATGACAAATTAACGTGTATTTTAAACAAGGCAAACACCACGAAACTGGAAGAAGAATGGTTTCTGATTCGAGAATATTGGAAAAAAAGATAGAATATAAAGATGACTCAACAGATTAGATTATAAGGACAGTATGTTCGGAAAAAGTAAGACAAGAGGAGAGATATAATATAACTGGTATAGAAGGCACTGAGCAAAGGAGCAAAAGCTTTAGTACAATTCAATATACTTATAGAAAATTAAAGAAGGATATAAATTTTGGAAGGGAAAAGGAAAGGTAAATGAGAGTAGAAATAATAAATGAATAGAGGAGAAGATGAAGAGATGTATTTAAAACAACCCAGATGGGAGGTGGATCGAGGGAAGTCAGAAGATGGAAGGTGGGATATGAGTATAAGAAGGCAAAGTATGTGTGAGGGTGAGAGAAAGTGGAGAATGGAAACCAGAAGTGAAGAGAAAGAAAGAATTGGATGAAAGATAGGGTTGGAAGATGGTAAAGATTGGATTTAAATGATTGTAAGAGAAAGGAAGGGAAGTGACTGTTATGTTTAGAATGTTGGAAAATGTTAGGTAGAGTATGTAAATATGACTGGAACAAATTAATTAATTAAATGATGTAAGTTTGTGAAATATGAAATATCATAACTGTAAAATTTGAATTATTATCAATTACTAATGTAACAGTGTAAATGGAGTACCTGAAGCAATATATATATATATATATATATATATATATATATTAAAAACAACAACAATATCCTTGTATCATTCCCCTTCCCCCTCTTCTTTTTTCATCTTCTTCTTCCTGTGCTGTTGTGGATTTTAAAATCATGCGGGTGAGCAGTCTACTCTAAGTTGTTAGCTTCATAACATAGCCACTGCTAAATATCACATTACTGGTATGTGTTTACCCCCCAATTTGGCTTAAGGAAAGACATTTGTGAGCATTGCTGTTTGTAGTGTATGTCTGTGGGTCCAGTCACTGCAGTGGGAATGGTGAAAGTGAGGATGAGAAAGATGGGAAGATACATTTCAACAGCCTTGGACATAAAGGCTTTATAAGTTATATCCAACATTTTGAATTATGTTTGGAAACAGTTCACTAGCCAAGGCAGCTAGTATAACAAGGGAGTCATGGAATTAATAACTGACTCTTCAAGTGGATAACAACTCACAGATTACAGTGACTGACCAATCCTTTCAAGGCTCAAGGATCTTTCTCTGGGTCCTCTGAGTGCTTGGTAAAAAGACTACAGGAAATACTTTTTTTTAATAAAAGAAATTTTCAGTTAATACTTTGGAAAATTGCAGTTGCTCTTCCCTAAATCCCATATTATTGATAACAATTTATTTATAAAGCCATTTTATTGTTACTAAGAAAGCTAAAACCCTCCAAGAATTACATAGACACATTCAATATCTACTGAGTGTTCCTAACTGTAATGTGAAGTCAATTTTGACCCAGCAATATTGCTTTAATTAGTTACTACTATGTTATGGAACTGCCAATCATTCTTAGATTTTGGCTATGGAAGTGAGAAGCTATGGTCTGAAAAATTCCATTCCATCTGCTTGATTGGCATACAATAATGATATTCTGCCTGGGTAGGTTTAAATGATTGTCAGTGTGTGATTGCTGTTTATTGAAGCAATACCTTGTTCACAAAAGCACCAGACTTTTCAGTTGTTGTTTTTTTAAACCAGCAGTTGTGTTTAAATCAAAGTTTTAATTGATAACTGATAAGACAATAGACAGATAATATTGTATGGCTACCAGTTTGCAATCGATTTGGTGAAGATATAACACAACCATTCAGTCGGTTTAAAATGGATAAAAGGAAATGTTTTCTGCACCATATGTACAGGACACAAGTCAAGTAGACTAAAGCCACATTTTGCTGAAACCAGAGTTAGTTGGGAATAACATTAAGACCTGTTTATTGCTTTTAGGAGATTTTCAGACAACACTGTTATAGTGTTACTATTCCACTTTATTTGCTATGGCTGCCTCCTCTTGAATCCTGGGATTTGCAGTTTAGGGAGGGGCATTTACAACTCTCAGCCAGAGAGATCTTAGGCCTCACTAAACTACAAACCCCAAAACTCCACAGGAGGAAGCCAGAGCAGTTAAAGTGGAATAGTAACACTATAACAGTGTAGTCTGAAAATCTCCTTAATGAGACCTATACTACAATCCTAAACACTCTTACTTTGTGGTGCATTTGACCAGAATGAATAACATCTCTATATATAATTCTCTTGGGTATGCTGCCATTTCCAGTGTGCTGATTGGCTGTTTAGGGAACTGACCAATCAATCAAAGTTCTGTTGGGCAGCCAATCACACACTGGGGGCGGGACCATGTGGAAGTTGAAATACTTTGTAAATATGGCAGCTGCAGAATGAGTGTGAATAGCATTGGGGGTGGATGTGGTGTGTGTAGCATGGCATGTGCTGGAGTGCAGGGGGTGGTGTGGGGGGCTGAGATTGGAGGCAGGGGGTGAATTTGGTGGTGGGGGGTGAGTTTGGAGGTAGGGTGAATTCAGTGGCGGGGGAGCAAGTTGGGAGGCGGGAAGGTGAGTGGTGGGGGCATGTTTGGTGGTGGGGCAAATTTCGAGGTGGAGGGACAGTTTGGCGGCAGGAGGGCAAGTGGCAGGGGGAGTTCGGCAGCAGGAGGTGTGAGTTTGAAGGTGGGGGCAGTTTGGAGGCAGGGTGAGTTTGGAGGTGTGAGGTGTGAATGGCATCAGGGGTGAGTTTGGAGGTGGGAGGGGTGAATTTGGAGGCAGGAGGTGTGCGCGATGTTGGTGGGTCGAGTTTGGAGGTGGGATGGGTGAATTTGGAGGTGGGAAGGGTGAGTGGTGGCAGGGGGTGAGTTTGGGGGCAAGGGGGTAAGTGATGGTGGTGGGGAGTTCAGCGGCCAGCCTACCTTACAGAGTTGTCATGATGTCTACTGGGCATTTTGGGGTGGGGGAGATTTTAATGGTGTATATTATGCCGGGTTCAGCTAGTTTGGTATATAAATCATGACTAATCTTTGCTCATGCATTGGAATTATGACCCTCCAGATGTTGTGGAACTGTAAGTTCCAGCAGCCATAGCTAGCACCGCCAGTGGTAAAGAATGCTGGGAGTTGCAGCCTTAGCAACATCTGTAGATCCACATGATTCTTGCCCTTGCTCTAGCCAGATTAAATCCACTGAAGAGTGAGAATTACTTCTGAGTAAATCATCCTAAAATCACACATCATATTCAGTCATATTTTTCTTAAGAAAATGAAAATACAGTTTGTGAGATCAGTAGCTGACAATAATTTTTGGTATATATGTATACATTTCCTACAATATATGTCAAACTCAACATGGTAACTAGTTAAGGTGACAAAGAGATGCATGGGATCATTCTGTTATATAGCTCATTCCAGTAGCACCAACGGAAAACAAAAGTAGAATGTACAGTAATTGTTTGCTTTAACAAAAGGTGTTAAACTGCGTAAGCTGTGGTGAATTACTCTGAGAGATTCCTGATCCTGCCCTAAAACCTACCTAAGAGATTTTGTTATCTGTGATGAAGGACTAGATTTTGTTATCTGTGATGAAGGACTACCCATTCCATGTACAGATGATGGCCAGACATACTTCAGCACTGGTAATAACAGTGTATCTTCCAATACACATGAAACATCAGATGATTTAAGGAGCTCAGGATAGGGTAAGGGGAAAAGAAGGGGCAGCTGTGGAAAGAAACTGCAGCAAGAGACAGCCACAGATGCCTGCCCAGCATCTGCTGCCTGAAGCAATCACTTTACTCTGACTAATGGGGAGGATTGCCCCCACCCATACTTGCACTGGAATAAGCATAGCTTTTTCCTCCCAGATCCACTGGAAAGTTGCTTGGCTTATTTATAATCCAAATCAAATTCAGCACTTTAAGCCTCCAAAGCCTTTCTCTTCCATTCACCTTCCTCACTCTCTTCTCTCCTTGCCATATGTACTGTGAACTATAACAATTCCCTAGAGCATTTTAGTCATTATAGAACATTATTTCAAGCATTCAAGTACAACAGTACTTATAATTCAAGATCATGTTTTTTTTTAAAATAGAAGCCTTTATTTAAAACACTCTTTTCTCTCTGTGATTTTTAATTTTCTCACCACAAGAGGTAAATGCTAGCAACATAGCTATTTTATTGGTGTGTGAGGTTCAAACTTCACTGAAAGTGAATAGCCAAATGATGAAATTGTTTTCAGTCTTAAAACTGAACGAGTTATTCCTGCTTGTGTGTGTATGTTTAGTAGCAATAGTTGTTGTTATTGCTATCAAGCCAGTTTTGACTTTTCATGACCCTTTGAACAAGAGACCTCCAAGATCCCTGATTATCAACTGCCCTGAGCAAGTCTTCCAGAACTTAAGGCCTTGGTTTCCTTGAGTGAATCGATCCACTTCTAATGTGAGCTTTCCAGGGAAAGATGATAATCCATATAATTGGTGATTTGGAACCTAAACTAAGTCAGAGAATGTGGCAAAGGTTTTATGGAAACTCAGTGAAGGCTCACTTACTATTATGTTTCATGACTTCCTGTTAACTGAGGTGCATTTCAGCTCTCCCATTGATGAATAGCTTTAATGTCACAGGGGAACCAGAATTAAACCTGCTAGACATGGCCCAACACTCATAGTTAAGTGAGTCCTCTTAAAAATAATGCCTACAAGCATTGTTTGCCTACAAGCACACGTGCTTCTGCAGCCTTGCCATTAAACATGGAGATGTCTATGGATGATCTTGCAAGGTGTGACAAGGGCTGCTGACACATGGCAGTAATAAAGCAGTTTGACACTGCTTTAAATGACATGGCTCAATGCTATGGAATTCTGGGATCTGTCATTTTGTGAGATATTTTGCCTTCTCTGTCAGAGAGCTCTGGTGCCATAACAAACTACAAATCCCAAGATTCCATAGGATGGAGCCATAATAATTAAGCAGTGTCAAACTGCATTATTTCCTGCAGTGTGTCAGCAGCCTAGGTTAGCAAATTTAGCCCATAATCCTCTCTGTAGTAATCTATATGGGGAGGGAATGTGTGACCCGGGGTCAGTGCCAACCCTAATTCTGCTCTACAAACAAGCTGAATACTCAAGAGATTCAAATTCAGACCTCAGAAATATTGAATACACAGGTCCTCTGTCTGGATCAGTGAATCTGACAGTTTTGCTTTCTCCTACAATTGCTTTCCCTCATTGTTATGGACAAATTTGCCATTTAAAAAATGAATCAAAACTCACACATTATGTATTATACAAGGATTTGAAGGTTAAAAACACAGACATACACTTTAAACTGAGCCAATAAATGCATTGGCCCAACCCCATGAAACTAGGAACTGCATTTATGTATTATAGTTAATATGAACAATCCCTCCCTCAAGCACCTTCTTTCCAAATAATCTCTCATGGGTAAGGAAGCTTTTGTTAGAAGTGCATTGCAATATCTAGTCTTGTTTCAGTGGATAAAATTGATAGAACTTGGAAAATTATTGGCTCTCTGTGTTAGAGGATTCTGTGCATTAGAGCTGTAGTCCAAAACCTGACTTTACTAAGCATTGACAATTGATCATAGAATTATAAAGTAGATGTGTCTTTCAACATGGTCTTGACAAGATTTCCTAGCTATGCTGAGCTGGTGGTACACTGAGCTGGTGGTAACTTCACATCTCATAGGTAAGGATGTAACTCTTTAGGTCAACACATATGACTGATGAAATAAACAAGAAAAGGCTGAATGACAATATTCCTTGGCCAAAATCCTGCTGGTAACATATGATGGCATAAATGTACAATTAAAGCTGCCTATATCCTTCCTCAGTTGCTGTGGATAGAAATAGCGAGCATTTCCATCTTCAATGAACCTCTGTCCATGTCATTTACTCATTTGCTGGCTGGGTGCCTCCCCTGATGGACATTTAATGGCAGGGGGAGGACAGAGGTGGCCAGGGAGCATCTGGCTGTATACCTCCAGTTGGACACATGAAGAAGGCATGTTCCTCGGCCTCCCAAGGATCCTCTAAGAAGATAATGGCATGCATCGGGATGTAGAGATATAGCAAAATGGTTATGCATGTATATGTGTGTGTGTGGGGGGGGAGTGCCCAAACAGTAAAAAGGTAGGCAATATGCACATAGATAGGGAGAGGAAGGGCAACTGCACATGGTGAAGTTTTAAGTGCTGCCAGTTCGAATCAGGATCTTGGCCTTAGTGTAGAACTTAAATGGTCTCATCTGTCCCAATCATTACATGCTGTTAGGAATACAGGCTGTTAAAATTAATTTATGTTAATTTGCCATTCAAATATGCCAGGGGACACACCATATCTGGGGCAATATCCAAAGAATTAAAGAGATTGACTCATCACAGAAGGCAACAGAATTGTAGGGCATGGTGCCTCCTAGCTCCCCTCCATTCCTTAGTAAGAACTGTATGGGAAAAGAATCTCTAATAAGTTGTCACTCACAAAGTATGGTGAGGCCGCTTCATCTTAGGAGACAGAAGCATTGCTGGAACAGCTAATGATGTGTTAAGCTGTAAAACCTCTTCATTCTATGATGTTTCAATATAACTCTACTAAGTCTTCTAAGGTTGCCTGAGTGGCCAGCTTATTAAATACCCTTTAAATGATATAGATCAGCCACCAGAGCAAAGTGAAGGCCACTTATCTTCTACTTTTCCCACTTAGTGAATCTGGGTAGTGGAGAAGAGGAGTTAATCGTGTCATCATCCTTGGCGCTTGTTCAGCAAAAAAATTGCAATGAGATTGGTGATGGGTGGCTGAGTAGAATAGTGTTGCTGTGGCTAATTAGAAATGTCATGTCTTTCTCCAGGCCTCCTGTGCATTTGAATGCTACTCTGGAGTTATTATATTTTGAGTTAGGCTCAGTACAGATTAGGATATCTATGGGTATGTATCTACAAGTGTGCTACACCATCTGCTGCCCAATCAATCTACCTTGCCTGAAACTACACATTGGAAGATGCTTAATGCAGTGTAGATGTGTAAACTGTTATCGCTTAAAAACAATTTGTAAGCCGCTCTGATAGCTTTGTGGCTGAAGAGCGGGGTATAAATAAATAAATAAATAAATAAATTGGAACTGATGTTGCGAGAACTCTGAGGATGGTTTTCTGACAGAATCTCATCATCTATTCTGAGCTGCCTAGAGAACTCTTGGTTATGGACCATATTCTGGTAATAATTTTATGAGGCCAACCAGGAAGACCCCAACATTTTTGTGACAGCTTCTGAAACCACAGATTTCCTTATCAGGCAAAGCTATTAACATTTCAAACTTTTTTTTTTTTTGCCCAATAGAGAAATCTGTGCTATTGAAAGCCTGCACAGAGATTTGGGGGGCTTTGGGTTGGTAAAGATATTACCATAATACTGACTTTGCAATTTGTCTTATGGTCAGCATGTTTGTATGATTTGGTTATGGAGTGGCCTATGAATACTGTAATATTAATAAACAGCCTTGTTCATGTATCATTTTTTTCTTTCTTTGGAGGGAGAAAAATGTACAAATGTGGCATACCACACTCAGCAGCAGACACATGCAAAAAGGTACATGCACACTCCACCACCATGGGAGCAGACCTAAGACATTATCAGACTAGCATCTAAAAACACTGTAATTCCACAAATGAAGATAGCAGGA
The DNA here is from genome assembly GCA_030847615.1 of Gambelia wislizenii. NCBI lineage: Eukaryota > Metazoa > Chordata > Lepidosauria > Squamata > Crotaphytidae > Gambelia > Gambelia wislizenii. Next base: position 325,595,481 of record JAUMIR010000001.1, read on the forward strand.
TCATTGTGGCATTACACTACTTATCATCGCCTGTAGCTGTAATTACGCAAAAGAAATGCCATGGAATTATTGCACGACAATCACTAGTGCTTCAAGAATGGGAGTTTACTTCTGCAATTTGGCATGGGCGAGATTTTGGCAGTTTCTCACAAGAAGACACTATCGTACTTAAAACTCCAAAAACCCCTCAATTAACAAAGTAAATGAACTTGAGTCAGCAACGTGATGATGCAGCAGCTAAAAAAGCCAATGTGATTCTAGGCTGCATTAATAGGAGTATAGTGTCTAGATTAAGGGAAGTAATAGGGCCACTCTATTTTGCTTTGGTCAGGCCTCACCTGGAATACTGTGTCCAGTTCTGGGCACCACAATTCAGGAAAGATATTGAGGAGCTGGAACGTGTCCAGAGGAGGGCAGCCAAAATGGTGGGAGGTCTGGAAGCTATGCCCTATGAGGAGCAGCTTAGGGAGCTGGGCATGTTTAGTCTGGAGAAGAGACGGTTGAGAGGTGACATGATAGCCATGTTTAAATATTTGAAGGGATGTCATACTGAGGATGGAGCAAGCTTGTTTTCTGCTGCTCAAGAGACTAAGACACAGAGCAATGGGTTGAAACTACTGGAAAAGAGACACCTAAACATTAGGAAGAACTTCCTGACAGTAAGAGCTGTTTGGAAGTGGAATACACTGCCTCGTAGTGTGGTGGAGTCTCCTTCTTTGGAGGTTTTAAACAGAGACTGGATGGCTTTGCCAGGCGATTGCGGAATAATGAGACCACACACATGAAATGGGGTGAAATAAAGTATTTTATTGAATCAACCTATTTAATTCCCTTTTAATATCTTCAACAGGGGGAGGCAACCTGGTGAGGGACCAGCTGAGGCAGTAGGTATATACTGAACCACACCCCTCAGCCTTCCCTGGCAGACACCTGGGCCCTGGAGAGGAACCCCAGTTGCCTGGGGTTGCTCTCCAGCCGGCCCCCATCTGGAAGGTGAACCCAAAAGTCCCTCACCCAAGCCCCACGGATTGAGGTGAAGGATTATCCTTTAGGCCAACCCCAAGGCAGGTCTCCTTCTGTCCCCTTAGGCCCCACGACCTGAAGTGGCCCTTCCAGAGACCCTACCTTCACCGAAAATTGATGCCAAGGTGCCCACCGAAGCTTCGCCTCCCCCTTCCCCGCCACAGAAAGGAGCAAGCGTCCGCTTAGTCCCTTTCCCCCACCAGATCGTATAAAAGGTTTCTCAACCCCTGTTGAAGATCACCCAGAAACATCAAATTTCCAGATTCCGAAAGGTGCACCCCATCAGCTCGGTAGAGCTCGGGCCTTTTGGACACAATGTCAATACCCCAACCCCCGATACATGGCATTTTTAATTTCCCGATTGGCCCCTTTCCGGGCCTTATCCAGTGAACGGGGATCACCCTCGCCCCTCCATTGGCGTCTTGGCAGCATGGCAGACCACATGATGACAACCTCAGGCCAACGTGACCTGATTGTACGCATATCATGTATCGCCTGAATAACCAATGCCTTCCCCTTCAGTAACCCCAAGTCATTCCCTCCTAAGTGCAGAACCAAAACATTAGGTGGAGGCCCTTGGCGCTCCTCAAAAAGCAGTGGCAACAGGCCACGCCAACGCAACCCCCTTTTCCCCAACCACTCAACTGTTGCCCCATTCCCCAAACCCAGGAGAGGCCCATAATGACACAGCCGGGCCTGTCGGGCCGCCCAGTACACCATACTGTGGCCACAGATCAGCACCCGCAGCCTCACCATCGTCGGCCCATAATCTGCAAAAACAAAATGGGAAGATAACAAGTTAGAAAGTGAGTGGGCGTACATAACGCCGATAAGAGGAGGACCTCCATCGGCCAATCCCTTGGATTGCTGTGGCCGGCATGCCCATTGCCGCGGCCGTGGAAGCAGCACCTATGCGGAAGGAATGGGTAGCAAAGCGAACCCCATGAAGACCCATCTTTTTCAATGCTCTAGACGTCAGCGCCCAAAATTGGTACTTGGTCAATGGGGAGAAGTCCTCGTGCACAAACAGCGGGCCTGATCGTGGACCCCGAACCCTCAGAAACTGTTGTAAAGCCCGCACGGGGCATAACTCTGAGTCACTGCAAGGTAGCAAACGACATTGCTTGCCCCTCCCTCTTTGATCGGTTTTAGAAAAGCGCAGCGTCAGAATGACACTGTACCCCACCATGTTAACATCCCTGAATTCTAAAGCTCTATGGGACACATCCCTCCTGGATGCCTGCACCAATTCACTGATGCGCAAAGCACCAAAAAAGGCAGTCAATGCCGCTGCATGAAAGAGCAGCACCTCATATGGCGATAAACAAATGCCTGCCCAAACCGTAGCCAGCCCCTTCAAAATAGTAGGCGAAATGGGCACTCTAGTGTCAGCCCTACGCCCGCATTCCCTAGACCATCCCTCCAGAGCCTTCCGAATGCGGAAATCTCCAGTACAATCCGGCACACCTTGGGCCTTAAGCCAAAAAGCAATTGCGGATAGCCTTACCTTAATGGACTGAGGGGACAAACCTCTACGATATAGACATACACAGAATTGAAACAACTGCTCAAACGGAACTGAAACACCCTGGGGAAAGCCTGACTGCTCCTTAAACTGGAAAAACTCACGTAGAGCCCTGGTGTATCCTTTCATAGTGCTCGGTGCCATGGACATACCCAATGCTCTCACAAGCTCAGCCTCCCAAGCCTCCACAGGCTTGCCGGCATTGGATCGCCCTCGGGTGCTGCGTCGGGGGCCAACTCTCTGAATCGCTCCATCTGCATGCGGGAAAGAGCGTCAGCAATGCCATTGTTAACGCCCGCCACATGCCGAGCGAAAAATAAGATATTAAACTTCAAACATTGCAACATAAAGGCCCTGACGAGTACCATTACCCGAGGAGATTTAGAGGTAAGGGAGTTTATTACCTGGACGGTTGCCATGTTATCGCACCAAAAGTGCACAGATGAATTTGCCAGCTGCTCCGCCCAAATGGTTGCCGCTACCAAAATTGGGAAAAATTCGAGGAAGGTCAAATCCGCCACAATGTTTGATGCTGCCCAATCAGGAGGCCACCTGCTTGCGCACCACCGTCCACCAAAATAAACCCCAAACCCCGTGGATCCAGCCGCATCAGACGCTATCTGAAGATTAACCTTGAGCTTCCGCTCCTCCCGCCAAAATGAAATACCATTAAACTGTTCAAAAAACTGATGCCAAACACCCAAATCGGCCCAAACCTCCCCAGCAATACGTATTAGAAAATAAGGCTGTCACACACCCTTAATGGCATCACACAGGCGATGAAGAAAAGCCCTTCCAGGTGCTACGACCTTACAGGCAAAGTTCAAATGACCTATAAGGACCTGAAATTCACGCAAAGTGGCCTTATGCCTTGCTAAGAACTGTGAAACCCTGTTCCTTAAATCAGTAACCTTGGCCATGGACAGTCTACATTGTTGATTAACCGTGTCAATCTCGACCCCTAAAAAGGTCAAAACCTGTGATGGTCCCTCCGTCTTTTCAGGCGCTAGAGGGACCCCCAGTTCCCCCGCCAATGTCTCGAACTGATGTAACAAATAAGCACACTGGCCAGACTGATGAGGCCCCATCATAAGAAAATCATCCAAATAATGAACAACACTATGTAGCCCAGTCCTAGCTTTCAGTGCCCATTCAAGAAATGTGCTAAAGGTCTCAAAGGCATTGCAAGAAACTGAACAGCCCATAGGGAGAGCGCGATGCATATAAAACTGCCCGTCAAACTGGAAACCTAGCAGTTCAAAATCATCCGGATGGACTGGCAGAAGGCGAAAAGCAGATTTGATATCGCACTTGGCCAGCTCAGCCCCCCAGCCCTGTAGACGAACTGCCCTGACGGCCGCATCAAAGGATGTATACCTAACAGTACATAACTCATGGGGAATAGAGTCATTCACAGAATCACCTTTGGGGTATGATAGATGATGAATGAGTCTGAATTCCCCAGGAGCCTTTTTGGGAACAACGCCCAAAGGAGAGATTCTCAAATTGGGAACCGGAGGAGAGGGAAAAGGACCTAGAACGCGCCCTTCTTCAACTTCCTTCCTAATTTTTTCCCTAACCACCTGCTCCATACCAACAACAGATTTTAAATTGCGAGCCCAAAAAGGCCGCCTAACCCCTTGAAACGGAATTCTAAACCCGAACAGGAAACCCTCGAGTAAATATTTGGCAGCCTTCCTGTCAGGATAGGCCATAAGCCAACGCTGTAAAACATCATTGTTGATTGGGCTGGGGCCCTTTCTGAGGGTGAGTGGTGGAACCACCACCCCTCCCTCCTTGATTTGCCCTACCACCTCGGGCACTTGATTTCCCTCTGGGGCAGTTCCGAAAGGAATGTCCCCCTCCACAGATAGAGCACTCATGGCTAAATCTGCAAGGTTTCCTGGCGCAAAATCCATGCGAACCAAATTCCCAGCATACCTGTTTAGTAGCGAGAGCTGCGCTGGTGGGTGAACGTGCAACTAGGCCAGCAGATGCCTTAACTAAGTGACCACTATGTGTTCTTTCCCCTTGGATGGGGCGGGCCGGAGTCATAAGCTGCATCCATAATTGAGGATGCATCATATCCCATCTCAAGGACGGATAGAGTGCAGCCCGCATCCTGAAGGCCTCATCGTACAGAAGCCATGCTGGACCTGCGAAATCACCATACGCCCTGTGGATTATATCCAAGTACTGAAACAGGGCTGCCGCACGATGAGGATGCGCCTTAACCACAACCCCGGCATAAATGAGGTATCCAGACAGCCAATTGGTCCAGTTCCTCTCAACCTTCCTTTTCTTCACTTTTTCTTTCTCTTTCTCATCCATTTCCTCTCTATCTTTTTTCTCCACCTCTCTATACAGTAGAGAAAATAAATCCACGTATTCACCCTTCACTATTTTATCTCTAGTAGATTGAAGCAAATGATCACCTAGAGGAAGGGACATTTCTCCAAAAGGAATGGCCGAGTATGCAATGGACTCATAACCCCACCCAGGCGTCGCGCCAGAGAACCCCTGGGCCATCCCCAAGGGGGGGACCATAGCTCCCGGCCCATAAGGTGGCCAGGGGGACCACTGTGAAGGGGCCCATGCCGAAGCTTGTTGCTGCAATGGCCATGAACCCTGGACAGCCTGTGCACAGGTGGTTGTATTTCCCATATTCTGTGTCGTGGGAGGCCAAGTTCCCCAAGGCCAGGACACCCCCATATTTGAATTATGTGGAGGAACGACAGACTCACCTGAGGTCCCCGGGACCATATTGTCAATAACCGTCTGCTCCGCCGGATTGTTTGAAAGCTGTTCCGTCCCCGCATTGTCATCGTCATGTCTGGAACCAGAAGCCCCACCTGGATGCATGTTACGTTCCAACGCATCTAGCCGGGAAAGAATATCATGAGTAAGCTTCCTCTTTTTCCCCTGCTCCTGGGATCCTGAGCCATCTCCTTGCTGAACACCCTGCAGCTTCTCCAGATACTGAATCCGCTCCAAGATTTCTTTCCATGGTATCTGATCCTCCCCATCGCTAGATGAATGAGGATCAGGTACCACGGGGACTAGAGACTGCTGCTTGACAGCTCTCCCTTTACCTTTCTGCCCCCCTTTACCTTTTCTAGAAGCCATGGTCAAGCACAGGGAACCAACTTGCCAAACAAGTGCTGATATTGCAAACAACTAAACCCAAGCACCGCCGCCGCTGAGATATTATTATTATTATTATTAGTAGTAGTAGTAGTAGTAGTATTGTCCCCGTCAGGGCTAACATCAATACTATCCAGCAGAAGCAATCAACTATGGCTGTCGTCAAGCACCCAAAATGGTCGACCTCTGATACAAAATGGCCCCTATAAAATGGCTGCCTAACAGAAGATCTCAAAATGGCCTCTGGCTTAGTCCCAAGAAAAAAGGGGGGAGGACCCCTGGTGGCCCGCCAAAAAACAACTATGCAATGATGGAATAACAGTCTGAAACCAACCCCCCCTGGTGGCCCGCCAAAACTGCAAAGCAGTATAGGAATCAGGCCTCTTATGACTACCAAAGGAATCAACAGCAGCTAGGAACAGCCCCCTGTAGGCCCTCCAAACTAGAAACTAATGCATGTAACAACTCACGCACATATAAGAATGAACAACAACCAACAATGAATGAACAATAAAAATGAACAAGCAATCTAGACAATCGGGGGGGGGGGGTGATTGGGTATTAGGCAGTTAAACCCAAAAGGATCACACCCCACTCCCGGGGAGAAAATGCCCCCTTTCACTAGAGACCCTAATATAAAATTAGGAATACTCCCTGTCAGTCCAATTGAGGCAGTGGAGAAGTGAGCAGGCGGGGCTTCAGGGCTCCAACCGCCCGGAAGCCAACCACGGGCAGAAAACCACCCCGTTCAATGAAAGGATCAGGCAGGGCCCCGATTCGCCAGACACCGCCTGCTCCGCCCAGCAGATCAGCTGCCCCGCTCCTCCCTGCCTAACAGCTGGTAATCGCAGGTCAAAACCTCACGGAATGGGGGTAGGAGCCAGGCAGAATCTGGCACCCAAGCCGCTGCCTGCTCCGTCCACCCCACTCAGCCAAGGCCAACAGCGATCTCAAAGATCGCTAGGTATAGGAGACCACCCAGAGCAAGGGTGGGGGCCAGGTAGAATCTGGCACTAAAGCCGCTGCCTGCTCCGTCCCTCTGCTCTGCGAAAACAGCGATCTCAATGGGTCAAAGATCACCGAAGCCAGAAGTGGAATACACTGCCTCGTAGTGTGGTGGAGTCTCCTTCTTTGGAGGTTTTAAACAGAGACTGGATGGCTGTCTGTCAGGAATGATTTGATTGTGTATTACTGTATGGCAGGGGGTTGGACTGGATGGCCCTTGTGGTCTCCTCTAACTCTATGATTCTATGATTCTGAACACACAAGCACTGAAACAAACCTAAAAACATGCAAACTAAAGGGGACAGTTCATGATAAGAATCTCTTGTGCTTCGTTTTCACATTGTCACATGGGTGTTTTCTCACTGAGGACCACGTATTGGACTGCAGGGCTCCAAGATGGGGCAAGACAGGGTAAATAGCCCATCTAGACAAGACTTGGTTAACTTTATTTCATAATTTGAGACTTGGATTAGCCTTTGGCATCCCTTCCTCATGCTCGCTCTTCCCATGTCCCAGTTCTCAGGACTAGAGAATGGTTTTCTCCTTCACTAGCTGTCATCTTTGCTTTTCACTTTCCTCTAAAGCATTTCCACTAGTCTGAGAATGACAGGCATCAGGTAAATAATTGCTAGCTCCTCAAGTACAATGTAGCTTTTGTTTCAGCTTAATTTATCATGTTTTCCGAATATGTAAACACCAAATCCCTAGAGTTTGTTTAATGACAGGACTATCCATTTCTTAGCAAACAACATAAAATCACATATGTGTACGTATATCTAATGAATTGTCTCAATTGAAATCTAATCTTAACAAATTCCAGAAAATAATTATGTGACAGCAGGGAGGATTGTATAGTTAGTTTAGTGGTACCTAACTTCTTAATTTCCAGATGATGTTTGACTAGAATTCCCAGAATCCCTCAGCATTGGCCATACTGGATGGAGCTTCTGGGAACTGAAGTTCAACAACAACATCTGGGGACCCAACTTTGGAAATCACTGGTCTCAAGAAATCTGGTTGCTCTTCTCAGATCATCTAATGCATTGAGGTTGTAAGAAACACCTTGGAAAACCGTCCTCATTCCCCTTTTATTATTTTATACCCAACATTTATTTGGGTATTTCATGTGCTCCAAACTTGGCATTTGGTTCTTTGCATAGGAACATGCTGGAAGAAAATCAGTGTGGTTTAACAGATGGGTATCCGGGCTCAAACTCTCTTTTGTCTGTGAAGCCCTGTAGTGGATTTTGGATCAATCACTATCAGTTTTGGACCAATCAATACAGAGTTGGTGGGAGGACAGAAAGAAAGGAGGCTGTACAACACCGTAAGGAGCCAGCATGGCATAGTGGTTTGAGCATTGGACTATGACTCAGAAGACCATGAAAACCCACTGGGTGACCTAAACATTAGGAAGAACTTCCTGACAGTAAGAGCTGTTTGGAAGTGGAATACACTGCCTTGTAATGTGGTGGAGTCTTCTTCTTTGGAGGTTTTTAAACAGAGGCTGGATGGCTATCTGTCAGGAATGATTTATGTATTCCTGCATGGCAGGGGGTTGGACTGGATGGCCCTTGTGGCCTCTTCCAACTCTATGATTCCATGATTCTATGATTCTATACACTCTCAGCCCTCAGAAAACCCTGTGATAGGTTCACCTTAGGGTCGCTATAAGTCAGAAACAACTTGAAGGCACACAACAACAACAAACAACACCCTAACCTCCTTGGAGGAAGGGTAGAGAAAAAAGTCAGAATGCATAGAATCTTTGAGTTGGAAGGGACCACATGGTCTATCTAGTCAAATAAAATATTTAATTTCAGAGTTTATTTACAACTGTCAAATCCTTAAGGCTATTAAGAGAAATTTGATAGCATAGCACAGCCATCCATAAGTGGGTTTCTCATATATATATATATATATATATATATATATATTACTATGTTGACCATCATCCTTGACCATTGGCCATGCTGTCTGGGTATGATGGCAGATGTAGACAAAATCTTGAAGGACTCAGAGTGGAGAAGGCCAGCACAGCAAAAGGACTATAATAACCATATACAGTATTGAAAGAGAAGGCTGAAGAGCACCCACTGTTCCCTCTTCTGGGGAAAAAACTTTTCTCATAAGTAGCATGTATTTCTCTAGTATCCTCAGTTGTCCACATGCAGACATTGTACAGAGGTTTCGATAACTACTTGCCGATTGAAGGCATAGCAAGTATGATTCTCCCCTTTCAACATGCTCTGATCATCTGAATAACATCAGTCCCCAGACACTGTACATTTTAGAAACGATACATAGGGTGGACCATGAGTAGGCTTTTCATGTGGTAGAATATTGTTAGTCTACATGGCTCCTTGCAAAACAGAATAAATTATGTGTCAGGATGAGCAAACATTTATGGTTTATTTAGGTGAGTCTTTGGGTGCATCTGCACTGTAGAAATAATGTAGTTTGACACCACTGTAAGTGCTGTACCTCTGCCCTATAGAATCCTGGGATTTGTAGCTTTACAACATCTTTAACCTTCTTTGCCAAAGAGTGCTGGTGTCACACAAAACTACAAATCCCAGGATTCTGTAGGATGGCACTATGGCAGTGAAAGTGGTGTCAAACTGCATTATTTCTACAGTGTAGATGCAGCCTTTGCTATTAAACAAATTTGCAGTATTCCACTGTAAGTGTTGAAGTAAGAGTCAATACAGCTGTTGTATTTGGGAATTGGAAGAGGGCATCATCCTTTGCCTCAGACAGCAAAAAGTCTTAGGCCAGTCCTGTTTCCTCCTTCCTTCCCTCCCTCCCTCCCTCCTTGGGTTTTGTGCATTTTTGGTTCCTTCCTGTATAGCATTTAAAATTATATAGCACTGGTCATGCAATAAATCTATGAAAATGGCCAGCAGTGATAAAATAAATCATATTGCTGGGTGACTTTCAGAAAATACCTAAATCTTCTGAGCTATTCAGCAATTGGGCACTTAGCAACTATGGTGAAGGGTGTTCTATAAATACTAAAATGGATCACTCAGGTAGGATTGAGTTATTCTAATGTTTAAAAGAACAGACAGGCAAGGCTGCTGTTTTTCATTAAAGTGGCCTATAATTTTAGCTAATAGCATTACTTCATTTATACCTTCTCACTTTCCTGTATAGGCTGTATGAAAAATGAAGTTTTCAGTAATATGCAAACATAAAAAATAAGTGTCTATTTAAATCATATTAAAATGATTTAGTAGTGGGATCATTTAAGTTTAAATCTATCTATTGTAAGATAAATACAAACTTTTAAAAGATTAAGTAAAATTCCCACCCCCAAATTGGAGAGGGGGGATTGGAATTATGATATTGGCAGGACCATTTCAAGGCATTTAATAAGAAGCACAACATCCTGTTCATGTCTGCACAATCAGTATGCAGTTGATGCACACTTGCTGAACTGAGGAATCTCTAGATCATTAGTATTATCCATGTTAATATTCTTGAGGAAGGTCTCAGCTTGCCTACTGGATGCAAATTATAGTTGGTGCTCCTGGCTACAAGTTGCAACAGGGACCGTCAGGTGCAGCTCTGGATGCCAGACAATCTCTCCCATGATTCATCCTTGCTCTTTTGGTTGAAAATGTGTGTCTTGATCAAGGAATAGCAAACCCACTGTGAAGTCAAATATGCCTGCCATATGGAACAACCTACCAGAGAGACCCAGAAACATAAAGAACTACCTAACTTATGTTTTCAATTATCTGTCCCATTTGAGGATGGCAAGTGCCCAGGTAAGTGCACCTACAGTCCACAAGAAGTGACAGGAAGAAACTAAGCCTATCCCAGGGCTCACACAGGGTTTCAGTAGAAGCAGAAGTATGGTCCAGGCAGCCTGAGCTCCAAATGGGAAAAGCCATCCCAAGGAGAGAGTCCAAAGCTGAGGAGGGAGTTGCCCGAAAGATTAGTCTGTGGTAGGCAGTGAAGATCAGACTCCACAAAGCCAGACAAGGTCACAAGGAAATACTGGAGGTGTTTGTGTGCAGCATTGGAATGTATTATTAACTGCCATCAAGTTGACTTTGACTTAGGGTGACCCTATAAATGAGGGAACTCCAAGGAGATTATCAGATGCAGCAAAAACTGTGTCAAAAGATTGCTAGAAGAACAGGAAAGGGTGACCTTATCAGATGACGTGATCCTCCAGTGTTCCGGGGGCATAGTGCGGCCATGAGTAAAGCATTTCTTTTTATTAGTGGCTTGTCCCTGTCAATAGAAAAGTGAAGCCTCATCTGTGGCAGTGCTACACCCCTGGAATGGCTGAAGAACATGGGTGTCTGGTAAGGTTGCCTTTTCTGTTTTTATAGTGATCTTCTGACATGGTTGGAAATATGATTTTTTGGTATGTTCCCATGCATCTGATAATCTACCAAGTCACCCGGTCATCAAACAACCCTGGTCAGGTCTTGCAAACTCAGAGCTGGGGCTTCCTTAATTGATTATATCCACCTGAAATGTGGTTTTCCTCTTTTCCTACTGCCTTCTGCCTTGCCAAGCATAGTTATCTTTTCTACTAAGTCATGTCTTCTCATGATATGTCCAAAGTACAATCTCAGTTTAGTCTCAGTTTAGTCATCTCTGCTTCTAGGAAAAGTTCAGGCTTGCTTTCCTCTAGGACCCATTTATTTCTCTTTTTGGCAGGGCTTTTTATCAGTGGAACTTTCCTCCAGCACCACATTTCAAATGAGTTGATTCTCTTCCTATCAGCTTTGTGTGATAAGGCAAGTTGAGACATGCTACTCTCTGGCTTTACTTCTGCTTCCCTTCCCTTGTGCGATAAGCCCCTAAATCATCTGTGGTCATTGTTTCTCTTTTCTTCATGTTCAGCTACAAACCTGCCTTTATATTTTGTTCTTTGAGTTGCTTCAGTAGTCATTCCAAGTCTTTGTTATTTTCTGCTGGCAGTATGGTGTCATCTGAATATTTTAAATTGTTGATGTTATGTCCTCCAGTTTTCATACCTCCTTCATCAGAATCCAACCCTGCTTTACATATGACATGTTCAGCATACAAGCTAAATAGTTAGGGTGATAAAATGCAGCCTTACCTGCCCCCCCCTTGCCAGTTGGGAACCATTCTGTTTCTCTGTAGTCTGTCCTGATGGTAGCCCCTTGTCCTCAGTACAAGTAATGCATCAGGACAATCAAAGGTTGTGGTACACCTATTTCTTTAAGAGCCATTCACAGTTTTTCATGATCTACACAGTCAAAGGCATTATCATAATCAATAAAGCACAGGGTAATTTCTTCTGAAATTCTTTGGTGTGCTCTGTTATCTAACATGTGTTTGCAGTATGACCCATCATGCCTCTTCCTCTTCTGAACCCAGCTTGTACATCTGGCTTTTCTTGCTCCATGTATGGTAAAAGTCTTTGTTGTAGAATTTTGAGCATCACTTTGCTTGCATGAGAGATTAATACAATGGTCTAGTGGCAATGAAATAGCCAGCAGTAAATCAGCACAGCTGGCTTCATTAGACCAATGGCTTCAATTTAAAGTGGAGCAAGACATTTCCTGACCTATTTTCCTCCACTCCACAGGGTGAAATGCCTTTATATTCTCCTCCTGATGAGCATCTGCTACATGGGATGGACCAGGCTCTGCCACTCTCAGTGACAAAACAGGACTTCCAGCCTTCTTTGGCTCTAACTGGGGCCTTTTATGTTGACACTTGTCTTTCCCATCCTTTTCTGAAGAGGACTCTTAACAGTATCACTGATCACATTCACCCAGAAGTGTCAGAAAACTTTTTTTTTTTGTTTATGCATGTATTTTTTTTGAAAATTTTCAGACTCCTTACAGAAGCTTCTAAAACACATGGAGGTACGTACCTGGAGCAAGCTAAGAGGAGTCCAATGCTGAAGGCTGTTGCTAAACATGTTCCCTCAGATGTAATGCCCACTGAGTTCAATGGCACTTACTTTTGCAACACATTTTCTTGCATTTTCACTACAAAAGATCTGGCTCACCTTCTGGCTCCACATGGTATCTCAAGATCCTTGGAAACATAAGAAGAGTCACAGTTCGAAAAGGTCTTGTGAAGCCTGATGAAATGGATTGGAGGTAACTCAATACTGTGGAATGTAGGGAAGGCAAAAAATCTTTAGGTACTTTGTTTCATAAGCAAGCTGTACTTAGGTTTTTGGAAGGTCAAGAGGTAAAATATTTTTTTGAGTAGCTGAGGCTACAGAGGGAAAATGAAAGTCTTTCATTTCTCTGTTTTCAGAATAAGTTGGAAGACAATAGTTTTTTGCCCTCCCTCTCTCTCTTCCCTCTCCCACCACTCCCTCCTTCCTCCCCCTTCCTTTTTTTCCTTCTAAATACACAGAGTGCCTTAAATCAAATCTTTTCTATTTTAAAGGTTTTCATCATACTGAAACTGAAGTCACATGCTGGTAAAAGATACTTGAAGGTGCAGGGGAGCTGATTAGACAGCATTGACCCTCAGTGACCAAAGGTGTTCTTGAACTCTGTACTAGCCTGAGGCTGAGTGAACCAGTTTCTTTTAGCACAACCCTCCCTGCTGTAGGAAACTTTTGTTGCTATGCTTTAAACACAACTGGGTATTTTAAACTCCAGGCTGTGTTTCATGAAGAACTCCTGCAACTCTTCTCATAGATGTTAATGCCCTGCTAGACCTTGGTGACAGGTTTTCCAGTATACCATCTGAGCTGAAGGATAGAGATACTGCAGAAAATAGTTTATGCACCATTATTTAAGAGCATTAGGACAGAGGAAAAAATGCTGTTGTATGTTTGCAACTAAGTATGGAACAGGACTTATGTCTGACTACTGGCAGTGGAGCCTCTCAGCAGGAAGTAACTATGCCAAATGTGATCGATTTGACATCCTTACATCCTTGATATCCTTGGAAGCCAGCACCATATCTGGTTCTTTCAAGAATTTCAGATTCTCATTTGATTAAGTCTCTTTAACTGTGTTGTAACTTTGCCCTAGATCAAGATTTTTCAACCAGGGTTCTGGAGAACCCTAGGATTCCATGAGAGGTTGCTTGTTATTCAACAAGAGATCGTGGATGAAAAAAAAATAAACATATATTTTTTTTAGCTGCAGATATAACAATTTTTAAAGTAGGGGTTCCTTGAGATCTGAAAATTATTTCAAGGTTTCCTCCAAGGTAAAAATGTTGAGAAAGGCTGCCCTAGATAATCCACTTTCTCCACTCACTCTGAAATGTGTTCTACTTACAACTTCTTCTAGTGACCCTGAAGATACCTCACATTTCCACACTGAAGAAACTGCACTCTTAAAATGCTCATGAACTCCTGTCTGAACTATGAGACTTTTACTTATCTTTTCTTGCTCCATATATGAGATAAACCCCCAGGTATTCCAGCTACCTTGATGTTCAGTGGCATCTGGCTTGCTAGAGAGGTTAAAAACAATAAAAAAAGGGCTCTTCTGGTTATGTCCATAGCAAAAGGAAGAACAAAAAAATGGTAGGGCCACTGTGTGCAGAAGATAACAAAATGCTTACAGGGGACAGAGAAAAGGCAGAACTACTCAACACTTTCTTTGCCTCGGTCTTCTCCTAAAAAGAGAACAGTGCCCAACCTTGGGGGAAAAGAGCAGATGATGCAATAGGGGGAATGCATCACAGAATAAATAAATAGGTAGTTCAGGAACACCTGGCCAGGGCTAATGAACTACATACAAGGGTATTAAAAGAACTGGCAGAAATAATCATAGAACCATTATCAATAATAGTTTAGGATTCCTGGAGAACAGGAGAGGTTCCACTGGACTGGAGAAGGGCAAATGTTGTCCCTATCTTAAAAAAAGGGGGAAGGTGAAGAAGACCCAAATAATCACCACCCAGTCAGCCTGACATCAATACTAGGAAAGGTTCTAGAGCAGATCATTAAACAGTCTGTAAGCACTTAGAAAGGAATGCTGTGATCACTAAAAGTCAACATGGGTTTCTCAAAAACAAGTCATGCCAGACTAATCTTATCTCTCTCTTTTTTTTAGAGTTACAAACTTGGCAGATGAAGGGAATGCTGTGGATGTAGTGTATCTTGATTTCAGTAAGGCCTTTGACAAAGTCCCCCATGATATCCTTGCAAAAAAGTTAGTAACCTGTGGGCTAGATAATGCAACTGTTAGGTGGATTTGTAATTGGTTGACTGACCAAACCCAAAGAATAGTCACCAATGGCTCCTCTTCATCCTGGAGAGAAGTGATTAGTGGGGTGCCATGGGGTTCTGTCCTGGGCCCAGTACTATTCAACATCTTTATCAGTGACTTGGATGAGAGAATAGAGGGCTTTCTTATCAAGTTTTCAGATGACAGTTACCTACCCTGATAGCCCCCATCTTGGAAAGTCAAATAATTAGCAATATATAATAATCTGGTTTACTGGGGCATTCCATGTGGTTAGCAGATAAACCAGGGACCCCCAAATACCAAGACTGGAGTCATGTATGATCAAGGGAGGGGCCTTTGGAAATTCCCCAAACAAATACTCAGGTCAGAGGTTAACACCTGAAGGTCAGTCATTCATTAATTCACTCAATGATAGCTGAGTGCTTGATGCTTGTAAAATGGGTCTTTCCTTCCCTCTCCCCCTTCTGACAAATAAACTTAGCCTGCTCCTGTTCTGTTGCAGAAATCATGGAACAGCAGACCCACAGATTGGAAAGTGAGTTTTATTACACTGGTGGGCCTGACTGGAATACCTTCCAAAGAGTCAGAGCCAAAAGCTATGGCTACAGAATACTTTTATACAGTAATGACAGTATGCAAAATTCCTCCTCCCTCTCTGTGGTGTCAGCAACTTCCCTTCCTTGTGACAATTATTGATAGTTCAGAAAGTACAGGACAAGATAGCTTAGGAACATTTGGGTACAGTTCGAACATTATTAGAGAAAGAATTGTTTACATCAGCATATTGTATGTTTATGGAACATAGAGTTGATTAGTAAGGAACATTGACTAGGCCTGAGAGTTAAAGGAAAAAGACTTTGCAGAGTCCCAGAGTCTCGTGGGCTGACCCTGGATAGTGATTGTAAGGTGACAGCATTCAGCAAATAGACATTAGGGTCCACATGGCTACTTCAGTTCAAGTCCAAATACTTCTACCATTAATAATTGTTAACTCTTCCAGAGCACCCTTTGTCTAGTCCTGGAAACCACCAAGAAACATTGTATTCCACTCAAAACCCCATTCCATCTGGGGAATTATCACATATAAATATCACCCTGAAACACCACCAAAGTTTATCTTCCTCTCAACTCCACATCAGACTGTAGCTAGGTGTGTACAAATCCCCTGCTTTCTGACTTCACTTTTTTGTAAGCCGCCCTGATTGTTTTAACAGGGGGGTAGGATATAAATAAATTTTATTATTATTATTATTCACGTCAGTTTGTGTCACCAGTCTATCATCCAGACCTCCTTGCTGATGGTTTACTTAGCGATCTCAGCTCTGCAGGATCGGTATAGTATAACCCGCAACCCCCTTACTATATTCCTCTATCCAAACACTTTCTACTATCTTACATAGCCTTGGATGTGTGTCTGAAGCCTGAGTGTTTGCTTGGATACTGTTACTGATTTTGACTTAGAGTTTCCTCTATTACTACTCGTATACATAGGTCGAAAGATCCCACCATTACCTAACCCCTCACTGCTGTATTTGAGCTAGTTAAACATTTCCCATAATAATTTTGGACACTAGTGGGATCCCCATGGTTCCCATGCAATTCAGGTAACAACAAAAAATTAGGAGAGGTAGCTAATACCCCAGAGGACAGAATCAAGATTCAAAATTACCATAACAGATTAAAAAGCTGGGCCAAAACTAACAGAATGAATTTCAACAGGGAGAAATGTAGGATACTACACTTGGGCAGTAAAAATCAGAAACACAGATAGACAATGGGTGACACCTGGCTTGTTGGCAGTACATGTGAAAGGGATCTAGAAGTCTCAGTGGACCACAAGCTGAACATGAGTCAGCAGTGTGATGCGTCAGCTAAAAAAGCCACTATGATACTAGGCTGCATCAATAAGAGTATAGTGTCTAGATCAAGCAAGGTAATAGTGCCACTCTATTCTGCTTGGTCAGACCTCATCTGGAATACTGTGTCCAGTTGTGGGCACCACAATTCAGGAAGGATATTGAGAAGCTGGAACATGTCCAAAGGTGGGAGATCAAAATGGTGGGAGATCTGGAAGTCATGCCCTATGAGGATCAGCTTATGGAGCTGGGTATATTTAGCCTGGAGAAGAAAAGGTTAAGAGGTTACCTGATAGCCATGTTTAAATATTTGAAGGGATGTCATATTGAGGATGGAGCAAGCTTGTTTTCTGTGGCTCCAGAGACTAGGATATGGAGCAATGGACCCAAAGTACAGGAAAAGAGATTCCACCGAAACATTAGGAAGAACTTCCTGACAATCAGAGCTCAACCATGTGTGTATTTTCTGTCAATTTAAGGTAAAATTCCACATCTGTGAGTTCTATCCACAAATACTGTATATGCTGTACCATAGTAAATTTGTTAATCTTTGAGATGACATAGGACTCTCTTGTTTTCTTCTTAATATCTTTCTTGTCTTCATGGTTGTGAGGAAAATCAGTGTCAGGGCAGTTTCTGTAATAACACTTAGAAAATATAGTGGGAAAAGAAAGACCCACATGGCCTCACATTTCTGACTCAATGTGAGCTCCTTTATCACCATTCATGGGGGAAATGGATCAGAAAACTCGATGTCCTGGGACACATAACACAATTGGGCAACCAAGGTAAGGCATTCAGTATGAATCAGGGTGGGCAGGCTTTCTTCCTTGACTATCTTCAGTAATTCTTCCAAGTCTTTGCTATTTTTACTAGAAGTATGGTCATATCGTGTCATCTGCATATCTTAAATTGTTGATGCTCCTTCCTCCAGTTTTCATACCTTCTTCCTCTGAGTCTAATCTGGCTTTATGTATTATTTGTTCAGCATGCAAGTTAAATAAATAGGGTGATAAAATGCAACCTTGCCCGACTCCTTTGATGATTGGAAACCACCCCATTTCTCCATAGTCTTTCCTGATGGTAGCCTCTTGTCCTGAGTACAGGTTTTTGGTTCTTCTTTGGGTTAAGCTTTATTGCTTTTGGTCTATGTTTTTGTTGTTGGAATAACTATAATCAAACTGGTGGCTAAATCAGTTAATTGTCACTGGACACCACAGCAGCTTGTTGTTCCTCTGAATAATGTTGCCAAGTTGCCTGTATTTGTACAACACCCCTGCCAAGGTGTTCTGATGAAAGTCCTGGTTAAACTGGCCTGCCTGGCACAGGACAGAGGAGAGGTTAGCCAGTAAATGAAACATAAAGCCTCTGCAGCCAAATTCCTGAGCCATCACCTCTAGTAGCAGGAAATGGGGAATGTGACTTCATTAAATACCACTGCCAAGGTTGTGAGAAATACTGATTAAATTATTACGTATGAATGAATATCTCCCAGGTAGAAGAGAATATCTTCCAGGATGACATTCAGCAGCTCGCACAACTAAAGGTACATGTAAAGTGATAAGGGAGAGCTAGGGAAAAAAGGCCTTTTTTATTGTCCGAGTATGAAATACAGTTCATGCCATGCTGAGAGTACAGTCAACCGTGGTCTATATATTTTCCAGTCTTTTGGGGTTGTTGCCTAGGACAGATGAAGGAACTCACCACATGGCTGGGATGGAAAGGATATTCATAATTACTCATTCCCAGGTCAAACCAATTGGTTTTCTGACAGTCAAGAAACTGCATCAGAAAGAATAATAAACCAGGAAGAATTTTGCCCAGTTTTGTCTTTCTCTGAAGAATAATTTCTCTGTAACATTTTGGGATGTTTGGATGCAGGCAGAATACCGTGGAGGCATATCAGTTTTTCCCCACCCCAGAGAGAAAACATACTGCAATTATGCATCCTCACATGTGAGGATGAAGTAGTAGAATACTTTCACCTCTGCTTCACAGATTAATGTGGACATGAATTTGAAGAGTAGTAGATTGGGGGTGGTATACTGGATACTTTCAGAACTGCCATTGAGAGGTTTCTTTATTAGTTGGGCACTTCTTTTTGTTTCTTTTATTGCCATGCACATGACAATCTAAAAGGAATAATGGAAATACAAAGCCTCCTTTGTGCTTGGCAGTTTCATATAACATGGAGGAACCATGACTATTGCTTTGTCTTTAGCTTTTTTTTTTTTTAAATGGTCAACATAACATGTATTGATTCACGTTTTTCCTTTCTTTCTCTCCTGCTTTCTGTGGGAACCCAGTTATTGCTCCTTATGAAAGAATGACCTCTAGCAACCTGCTGAGGTGAAAGCTTTCAAGTAGTCGATAAAGCACATCCTGAGCTTGTTGCTCAGGCCATTTGCTGTTACCATGATTGCCTGTAGGGTTAAAGTTTGATCTCACATGGGCTGAGCCAGACTACTTGTGTTTGCACCATTTTATACTCTCTTCTCTTTCTACTCCAGCAGCAACTGCAGTGCTCTATATGAAAGAAAGATGGTAAAGGGGCAAAGTACAGTAGTAGTCTACTGTCATGTATTGGGAGCCTTCCCTTTATCAGACAGGTGAGTTCTTGAAGTAGACAGTTTGAACTGGTCTGTGTCAATCCCCTGTGTCAGATTCCATCAACACCAGAGGCTTCTTATTACCTCAGGACAACATTACTATGAACATACTGCAGTTGAGAACCAGAGCTAACTTGGAATTTGTGTTCACAGAGGCAATCTGAATACTAAATTGCAGAATTTTACATTCAATTTTTCAACCCAAATCAATGTTTAATGGAGGCCCTGTAGCCACCCTTTGTTTTGAAAACCTGAAGTAGAAGTTAAACTGTAATTGTAAACCTGAAGTAGAAGTAGTTAAACAAGTGAGAAAACATTCCTTTCCCTTTTGCTAGATCTCTGACCATAAACCTGTATCTTACAATACTATATTTTTCTGGAAATTTGGAGCCCATACACACCTGCTGATATTTTAAGATCTTAGAGTAGGGACATTTTCAGATGCGTAAAAAGTGCTGTGGAGGGCTTGGGAGAGGTACCTGCCTGTTTTGCGGCAGGGGGCCAGTTTCTGACACTGCCATCCCTCTCACGTTACCCTCCGTGTTCCTTCCATGTTGCATGGAAGGAAAAGGCACCACTTTTTACTCACGGAAGTTCTTCGTGAATAAAAAGTGGCATCTTTTCCTTCCATGCGACATGGAAGGAACACAGAGGGTAATGCGAGAGGGACGACAGTGTCAGAAACTGGCCCCCTGCTGCAAAACAGGTGCGTACCTCTCCCGAGCCCTCCGCAGCACTTTTTAATGCTATTTTCAAAAACTGATTTCATTAAAGTCTCATATGCCTGTTTTTATGTTTTGATTTCTTATATTGTATTTTACTTTGCATTTGATTGTTAGTAGCATTTAATGGAAAGGCAAGATACAAAGAAACACAAGGCAAGGTCATCATCAATTTTGGATCTTTTAGCAAGGGAACAAGATGAAGGAGGAATAGATGCATTACACTGATCATTGTTATATGCTCATTGTAGTAAGTTTTGCACCTTATTTAATTGTGAGGAGGAACAAAGTACTGCCATGACTAGAATTGTCAGGAGTTAGTGTCTGAATTCTTTAGAAACTGGTCAGACAACTGCTAAGTCTGCCAGCCTAGCCAAGGTCTCAAACCTGGAGGCCACAGCTGCACAATCAGGAGATTGAAGGGCATTGCATCATGCTGAAGTCTGGGGTGTATGGTAGAGTGTGGTGTACAAAGCACAGTGCAGTTTTCAAAAGGCTGATGTAAGGCACCCAGGTGTTTGGGGGAGCAATGTCCTGAGGAACTGTATAAAAGGAGGCTGCACCCAGAGCAATTTCTCTCTTGAGCAAATCTGGTGTCTGGCATAGCAGTTTGTCCATCTACTTTGTGAATACCTGGACATATCGTAACTGCTTTGAGCTTCAAGATAAAGTACCTCCTGTTTATTTTGAAGACAGTCTTTCTGCGTGTGAGTATCCTTCTTGGGAACAGGTTGCTGCTGACTTCTACTGAGATATTGTTTGCTTCCTCTGGGGATTGATTGTCCTATCATCCCTAACAAGAATGTATGACATAATGAACAATAATTAGAAAGGTAAATGGGAAGTACATTTCTTTTAAAACAATGGTTTGTGTGAAGACAATAGAAATGTGGCTGATGTATTGAATGTCTGACAGAAAATACACACACACAATTTTTCACCATGCCAACACCATCTTTGCTATACAAAGTGCTTTACAGTAATCCTTTAACTGCCCAATGAAGCAGAACACATGGAGTCAGAAATGACCTGACTACTTGTTTGCTTGACCCTCTTGGCTATTAACATCTTGTTGAAGTGAGCAGAAGAGCCAGGGAGACTACACATTCTTCTTTCTGGTTGCCTCAAATGAGCCATTTGTTCACTTATGTCTGAAGAATCCTTCTTGTTTGCTTGAAACTAACATTTGGTGAAAAGTCAGTAATCTTTGTGGGCTAGGTGCTTCACCATGTGTCATTGTGATTCAGTTGTAGACCATCTTAGAAAATTCAGGTTATCTGGATCCATTTCAACTCACCTCATTGGATTTGGGTCTCTCTCTCTCTGGACACCTGCTTCCTGTAGACATAAGACAGCTATTCATCATTTGGGACTTATTCTACATAACATTCTCACTCCCCTCCCTCATAAAGAACATATTTTTTTAAAGTGGGAAACACTATTCCCTATGCAGAAAATAATATTACTGTGCAGAAATATTACTTTCTGTGTGGAAATATTATCTTGTGTGTGTGCAGAAAATATTTTCTGCATAAACAATGCGTAAACAATGGGTACTCATTCTGTGTGAAATTGTGCTTTTTCTGCACAGAAAACTTCATTTTCTTCACAATAAACAATACTTTCTGCACAGAATATGTATTTTCCAAACAATATAACCATGAGCCTGTTTTGCACAGAATAAGTTCCAAACTACAAATATTCTTCTCAGTCCAGGATTCTCCTTTCCAGGGTATTCTGACACTCAAGGTAGACATTTTTTTAAAATTTTCCGCAACAGTTTTGAATATTCTTTCCATTTCTACTTTCAACTAAACTTTACTTTAACACTGTACCTGATGACAGCCAGCTGGCTCAGGTGGGGGCATAGCAGACCATGGTAGGTCTGCCTTTGTTCACTGGCATTCACATTCCATTTTGGGTCATGATTCGCTTAAACTGTGCATTTATGTTCAAAATCTGAGTTATATACAAAAGATTACACTCACCAAATTACAGAGATTAAAAATCTTGTACAGCATAAAAGAAAGCATGCTAATTTGCCATTTCCAATTTCCTTGTTCATATTTTTTATTGCCTAGTGATCCTTTTATTTTCAATATCACTGCTGCCACCAAAACTATTTTGTATACTTAGTTATCAGATCACTGATTTCAAAGAAACTCTTCCAACTCTACCCTGTCATCACATATAATCTGTCCCCACACTCTCTCTATAGTGCTATTTAATAAATGGCTGCACAGCCAACTGAAGACAAAACAATTTTAATTAGATCAGTATAATCCAGTGCGAGGGACAGAGAAGAATGCAAAACAACAATATCTGCAGCCAAAGGGAAAGAGAAGCTTGAATGGATTACAGATTAAACACTTCAAGCAGTTAAGGACAGATCCGAAGCAAAACTAAAAGGTGACAGAAACCTAACCGCAACTGTTCAGGGACTTGAACACAGGGACAAAAATAACTACTATACTAATCAATGCAGAGAAATAGAAAATGACTACTTAAAAAAAAAAAAGGAAGAACAAGAGACCTTTTCCACAAGACCTGAGAAATCAAAGAGAAATTGGAACCAAGAATGGGGATGCTCTACAACCAGCAGTGGAACACATTACATGACGGATGTCTAGATGGTGAAAATACTCCTCATAGAATTAGAGAAGAAGAATACCTTTTCTCCTAATGAGATCCCACAACGATTTGCTGTATTTGGAAGGCAGGGGACCAAAACCCCCAAAAACTGTGGGGGGAAAGCCTTTTGCAACTTTTCCCTAGGTTTTGTAAAAAAAATAAAAATAATAATACACGGAAATGCACATTACTGCTTGTTTAGACAACTGATTTGCATCACAACACATTCCTAGATAAGAGTGAAAGTGGAAAGCTGATTGGGTGGATGAGCACAGCTGGTGGACTTACTGGCAATGAAATGTCCAGAAGCACCATTTTGGAGTTCCACATTGCAGATTGTGTGATGTTTCACTGCGCTGAGGCAACCAAACAGCTTTTTTCTGCAGAAGGTTTCATTTGTGCACCTTGGATTTACAGTTAAAAAAAAATACTTCTCAGCAGTGACAACTTGTTGAGAATAATAACGAGTAATTCGCTCTCAGCCAACACATTGATTTGTAGGCATGGCTGCCTATAAGCTTCAAACATAGATAGCTTCATATACTAGTGTCATGATGGAGTTCCCATCATCCTGCCTCAAGGTGGATTGCAACTCCCATCATTATGCCAGAGAACTACATTTCCCATTATCTGCAAATAGTAATTGTCTTGCCAGCATAACATCAGGTAAACAAGGGTTAAAGATTAAAGGAACTAAGGTGGGAGGGGAAGGACATCCCCTGATTTAGCATCATCAATGACATCAGATCGCCAGAGGGCAGATTTGACCAATCAAGAATGCCTGTGTGGTAATTTAAAATAAGGTATAAGTCCTTTGTTCTGAGCACATGGCTTGAGTTAGACCATGTGGTGTTGAGACAGACAAAGGAGGGTCTGGACAGTCCAGCATGTTTTAGAGCCAAACGGTGGGGATTGCTGTTAGAGCAGGGGCCGGCTGGCTTAGCTCACAGCTCCCCTGATTCCATCTGAAGTCAACAGAAGACTTCATAAACAGTGAGTAGCTTTAGAGCCTATTAGAATGGTGTTAGGGACCTTTATGTTATTTTCTTAAACTTTGGCTGGATATAGCTGAACATAGTTAAATGAATGTAGTTGAAAATTAACTGAACACTTTGAATTTAATACTCTGTAACTCTAAGCTCTGACCTGAAGGAAGAAGTGCTTCTTACATGAAATGATCTATTTCTTAAGCTCTGTTTGAATAAAAGAAGTTTTTCTAATTTCTTAAAACTGATGCCTCCATGTGCCTCCATCTCTTGTTCATACTAAATTTCTTTCTCTCTCTGGGCAGAAGGGAGGAGTTAGTTGGTTGATTAGTGGCAAGTGGTTCCACGGGTTAACCAGGGACCCCGCATGGCTTCTCACTGCGCTGTGCGAAGAGACGGGGGGAAAGTCAGTGAGTGGTGGTGACACTACCGGAAGAGAGACGTAGTTTCTGGGATTTCTAGGCTAGAGGAATTCCAGGGAGTGTGTCTCAGATCAATCAGTGTAGGAGTTCTTGGCAGAAGCACTCTGAGCTGATTGTAAACATGGGAGCCTCACCTCTCAAGTCTGTGCCTGTGTGCATGCTCAGAGGGAGGGGCTGGGCTCCCCGTAACAACCAGTGATTTTGACAAAGAACCTTGGAGACAAATGAACACTGCTGTGATTTTGTGTTAATGTGCAGCAATCAGCTTTATATCTTATTGTCTAGACAATCCCCAGGCAGGTGATGGAAATAATATAAAAGGTGATGGAAATAATATAATGGAAAACTATATAAAGAGATGAAAGAATGTACAATTCAAGGAAGAACAATTTGAAGATGAACCTATAATTTTATAAACTGAAGTGGAAGTTCTACTCAGAGCACTTGAGAGAAGTTAATCACCAGGAACAAATGGCATACCAATAGAGCTGCTTCAGTCTTCAGAGACAAAATCTACTCTAGTTCTAACTAAAATCTGTCAACAAATATGGAAAACAAAACAATGATCCATGGATTGGAAACACTCAGTATAACTTCCAGTTGCCAAGAATGGGGACACCAAGGATTGCAGTAACCACAGGACCACTGAATTAATTTCCCAAACAAGCAAAGTGATGCTCAAAATTCAACAACACAGACTTTTACCTTATATGAAGTGAGAAATGCCAGATGTCCTGTCTGGATTCAGGAAAGAGGCACTAGGAAGCATATTGCAAGCATATGCATGTTAGATAATGGAGAGCACCAAAGAATTTCAGAAGAAAATCTGTGCTTTATAAATTATAGCAAACCCCTTGACTGTATAAATCATTAAAAACTAGGGATCACTCTTAAAAATATGAATGTGCCACAGCGTTTGATTGTCTTGATGTGTAACCTGTTTTCAGGACAAGAGACTACTGTTAGGACAGAATACAGAGAAATGGGATGGTTTCCAATTGGCAAGGGGGTCAGTCAAGGCTGCATTTTATTGCCCTATCTGCTTAACTTGTATGCTGAACATATCATACATAAAGCAGGCTTAGACTTGGAGGAAGGGGGCATAAAAATTGGAGGAAGGAACCTGAACAATTTAAGATATGCAATTTAAAGTATGCACTAATCCATATTACTGGTGAAAACAGCAAAGACTTGGAATGAGTACTGAAAAAAATAAAAAAAGGAAGTACAAAGGCAGGTTTACAGTTGAACATTAAGAAAACACAAATAATGACCATAGATGATTTACATCACTTTTAAAGTAGACGAGGGAGACATTGAAATAGTTCAAGATTTTTCATACCTTGGCTCAGTCCAATGAGAATGGAGAATGAAATCAAGAAATCAGAAGACTAGGACTTGGGATAGCAGCTATGAAGAAACTAGACAAGAGTCTGAAGTGTAACAATCTTGTTTGGTTTGGAATATCCATGCCATTGTATTTTGAATTTCAGCATAATTGTGAAAACTGGACAGTGAAGAAAGCTGAGAGGAAGAAAATTAACTCAATTGAAATGTGGTACTGGAGAAGAGTTATACAGATAATGTGACTCTTAAAAAGACAAATGAATAGGTCCTAGAGCAAATCAAGCCTCAACTCTTCCTAGAAGCCAAGATGACTAAACTGAGACTGTCGTACTTTGAACACATCATGAGAAAACATGACTCACTACAAAAGACAAGAATTCTTTGTCTCTAGAAGGCAGTAGGAAAAAAGGAAGACCACCTCACAAATGGATAGACTCAGTCAAGGAAGCCACAGACCTGAGTCTGCAAGTCCTGAGAAGGCCTTTCTGAGGATACTGCTACCTGATGGATAAATGGAAGAAGGCATGTTGCTCCCAAATTGCATGACTTGAGAGTCCTTCAGAATTATGACTGACCTCCTCTCTCTTGACTTTTTAGGGAAGACATTAAAATGTACCCTTTTAACCTAGAGCAGTGGTTCCTGAACTTGGGTCCTCCAGATGTTTTGGACTTCAACTCCCAGATTTTCTAATTGTTGGCTAAGCTGGTTGGGGCTTCTGAGAGTTGAGGTCCATAACACCTGGAGGACCGAAGTTTTGGAAACTCTGGCCTAGAGTTTTAAGCTATTTTATCCTTTTTCTGTTCTGTTTCAGTATTGCTTCAATGGTTTATGAATTGTACTGTTTTTTGATGAGCAATTTTATTTAAGATGTATTGTGCACCACCCCAATGTTTTCTTTGTTTAAAGCAAAGGGGGGAGGATGGAAACATCATAAATAAATGACTTCCAAAGACATTTAACTGTCTTCTTTTTCTTTAATGCCAGCTAGAACCATAAAAGGACCCGCACTGTTCCCTGCTGTTTTGATTCTTCTGCCCAGTGAAGTGATAACACTGATTGTATCTGAATCTTTGGATGTGCAGTCACAAGGTTTCTGTACCTGTATGTGTTAAAGTGTGTGTGTTTCATGTTACATAATAGCTCCACAAGTATGACTAGCACTCCTAATGCCTCCAGCTGTTCTGTTCGTGTCTTTGTTCTTCTTGCTATCCTTGTTGTTCATGCTATTACTCTTGCTAGTTGTCATCTGTACACATTTTCCAAGGGTCTTCATTTCTGTAGGTATGTGCAGCTTGCTATGTTGAACCTTTCCTTGTCACTTTCTCTTACATTTGTCATATTGTCTTACTATCATGCACTTTTGCTTCTTTTCTAGCCTGCTGAGAAGTCTATCTCTTCCTTTTTGTTCCACAAAATAAACTAGGGGGCTGTCCAAATGGTTAAAATAATCCTAATGGAATTCGAATGGAAGGTAATTTATCTATACAGACATTCACATCAATACATCTCATTCAGAAGAGTGGCAGCCAAATCCACCTTAAACTCCATCAGGGAAGCCTTTGAGGCTTTTCTCAGAGTTTTTAAAAAGCTCCGTAGGAGATGTGAATGTGCAATACTTAAAACAGTTGCATTTGCATTGCTGTGCTGAGGCAGCGCAAGCTGATTGGCTGGATGAGCATGGGGGCGGGGCTTGCAACCAGGGCAAGCACCTGCTGCCGCCATGTTGGATTTTCGGCTATGTGAGAGGTTGGTAAGTCAATAAAATGTCAATCTTTTACTATCTTTTCTTCTTTTTTCTTTTGTAAATAAGAAGTATTGCTTGCGTGCACCATGGTAAACTTCTTTTTTAAAAAAATCATCAGCAGCAGATTTTAAACAGTGAGTAATTTAGCTGCCATCTGACATGCAAAGTTTAGGGGGCTCTATTAACCATTAAGACAGGTCCCAGCACTGTGAAGTTCTACTTCTTCAGAAGAGATCATATCCCCCCGCCCCGTATAGTTGGGACCTGGGTATTCGTTTAATACGAGAAGGTGGCTATCAGAGACATCAACATAGCATGCTCTGTTTGAACTGTTTTCAATTATTCCTCCAGTTTTCCTTATCTTTGGATAAGAAAAGGGTTCTTTTGGTTTTTTTTTATTTTCAAAAAGTCCATTCAGTTATGGAACAAATGCACCAAATGGGGCTATTTGTTTCCCTGGGATAGCAATCCATTGATATAGCTGGCTGTCTAAATTTGGCCATTGTTTCAGGGCTGAGCATTTTCCAGTCTAATCTAATGCATTACTAGAATGATAAACATCTTAGTAGTCATGAGAAGAAATAGATCTCTATAGCTTTTCAGCTGAGGAAGGAAGGGCAACATCTATGAGGAAACAGTTAAAACTGACCCAAGGGTCTGCAAGACCAGTGTTGGTGATAGCAGTGACTGAAATTCATTAGTTTGACTGAATAGTTCTCTCTACACAACTGGAAATTTCTACCATTGTACCAGGAGCTATTCAGATACATTTCTAGATATATTAAATCAATAACAACATATATAGGTAATTAAGATGTGGTTCTATGTGCACAATATATAAAAAGAAAAGGGTTCCTGGAAACCTTTTCAGCAGCACATTATTTCATAATGCTGGGCCATGGATCTCTGGCATATCAACATTTTCTGCACATTTTCCTTTGCTTTCCCCCCGCCCTGTGTCTTTTGCAGCTCTACAATTTTGTTTCTCAGGTATGGTGACTAGAGCACTGCAAGTATAGTTAAGGTATTTTAAAATAGGGGCAGTACAATATTAGTTTTACTTTGGAATCTTTTCCTAATAATCTTGGATGTGGAATTCACCTTTGTCACCACTGCTGCAAATGAAATGGCCTCAATGTTTTGTTTTTTAATTGAGCCGTCCACCAGCACTAACAGATTCAGTCAACATCTAGTCAATCGTTGTCAGCTCAGGCTCCATCAATATATATGTAATAGGATGGCGGTTTTTTTGTTCCATTGTGCATCATTTTATATTTCCTTTTGCAGAAATGTATTTGCAATTTTAATGACCATTGTTCACTCGTTTGGAGAGTTTATTTCAGGCACACTGAAGTTCTGTATAAATGGTAACCTTTTTTGGACTGGATCCAGAAAGTACCATTGTGCATGCACGAGGCATCTTGTACTCATGGAAGGGCTGCCTGCATATCACATCAGTGTGCTACATGAGCAAAATGAAATGAGGTCCAAATAGATTTGTGACTTATTTATTGCATTTATAGCAATAGTAATAGCACTTCTATTTCTATACTGCTTATCAGTGCCAAAGCACTCCATAAGCAGTTTACAATGTGTTAGCTAATTACCCCCAACAAGCTTGGTAATCATCTTACTGACCTATGGAAAGATGGAAAGCGATCCAAAAATCTGATGCCACCCTGATCCAGATGATCACATGAACCAAAGCCTGGTAAAGATAGCCCCCTCCCCCCCCCAAAAAAAACAACGGAGCAAGAGGTGAGTTTTTAAATACCACATTAAAGCCAAAAAGATGCACTTTTGCTGTAAAAAGGGTCTTATGTCATGTGTTCCTGTAGCACCAGATTCAAGATAGGTAAATATTTCCTTTCCTTGTGTAGAGAGGCCCTGAGTTTCACTGCTTGGTGCTGTCCGCTAGTTGTCTTAAACTGTGTTGGATCTTAGATTCTCATATTCTGTGTGCTTCTTGAGAACTTTTGAAATTGTTTGAGCAAATGGAGGGAAAACATGAGAATGTCTACAGCATTAGTAACTATACCACTGCACAGCATCTTGTGGAAAGCTCTGTATGAAATAGCACCCAACACTTTGCCCTCTTATCATAGAATCATAGACTTGTAAAATGGCGAAATGCTAACAGGGGACAGAGAAAAAGCAGAAGTACTCAACAACTTCTTTGCCTTGGTCTTCTCCCAAAAGGAGAACAGTGCTCAACCTGGGGAAAATGGAACAGATGATGCAATAGGGGAAATGCAACATAGAATAGGTAAAGGAGTTGTACAGGAATACCTGGGCAGTATAAATGAGTTCAAGTCTCCAGGGCCAGATTAACTTCATCCAAGGGTAGTAAAAGAACTGGCAGAAGTATTCTCAGAATAACTGTCAATCTCTGAGAATTCCTGGAGAATGGGAGAGTTCCCAGCAGACTGGAGGAGGGCAAATGTTGTACCCATCTTTAAAAATGGGAGGGGGGAGGCCCAAATAATTATTGCCCAGTCAGCCTGACATCAATACTAGGAAAGATTCTAGAGCAGATCATTAAACAGGCAGTCTGTAAGCACTTAGAAAAGGAATGCTGTGATCACTAAAAGTCAACATGGGTTTCTGAAAAAGCAAGTCATGCCAGACTAATCTTATCTCTTTCTTTGACACACTTACATACTTGGTAGATGAAGGGAATGCTGTGGATGTAGTGTATCTTGATTTCAGTAAGGCCTTTGACAAAGTCCCCCATGATATCCTTGCAAAAAGTTAGTAACCTGTGGGCTAGACAATGCAACTATTAGGTGGCTTTGTAATTGGTTGACTGACCAAACCCAAAGTGTAGTCACCAACGGCTCCTCTTCATTCTGGAGAGAAGTGACTAGTGGTGTGCCATAGGGTTCTGTCCTGGGCCCAGTGCTATTCAACATCCTTATCAATGACTTGGATGAAGGAACAGAGGGCATGCTTGCCCCTTTCTGTGGCAGGGAGTGGGGGAGACAGGATACTTTTGCATTCAGCTATGGCACCAACTTTGTGGGTTGAAGGATGGGCTTATCAAACTGCACCTGTAGATCTTGTGGCTGGGGTGCAGGGAGATGGGCTATCCTTGAGGCTGGCACTATGATAGGACCCTCAATAGAAGTCATGCAGTTTGAGGAATTACTTCATAGGGCCTCGCCTTCCAGTAAATGGTGCCTAGGGGGCATCCCATTTCCTGGGATCCCCCTCAGGGCTCAGGTGTTTCACCCAGGGAAGCTGGGAGATGTGTCTGGAGGGACCATCAGCTCCAGCTTGTCCTGCACTGGGTCTCCCCCTTGGTTTGAAATAAGTGGCCCATATTTCAATCCAACTTATGTGTCTTGTCTTGTTATTTCATGCATTAATCATTAAATATAGGATACTACACTTGGGCAGTGAAAATGAAATACACAGATATAGGATGGGTGACACCTGGGTTGATGGCAGTGCATGCAAAAGGGATCTAGGTGTCTTAGTGGACCCAAGCTGAACATGAGTCATGAGGGTGATGCAGCAGCTAAAAAAGCCAATGTGATTCTAGGCTGCATTAATAGAAGTATAGTGTCTAGATCATGGGAAGTAATAGTGCCGCTCTATTTTGATTTGGTCAGACCTCACCTGGAATATTGTGTCCAGTTCTGGGCACCACAATTCAGGAAGGATATTGAGAAGTTGGAACATGTCCAGAGAGGGGTGACCAGGATGGTGGGATATCTGAAAGCCATGCCCTATGAGGAGAGGTTTAGGGAGCTGGGCATGTTTAGTCTAGAGAAGAGAAGGTTGAGAGATGACATAATAGCCATGTTTAAATATTTGAAGGGGTGTCATACTGAGGATGTGGCAAGCTTGTTTTCTGCTTTTCCAGAGACTAGGACACAGTGCAATGGATTCAAACTACAGGAAAAGAGATTCCACCTAAACATTAGGGAGAACATCCAGACAGTAAGAGCTGTTCGGAAGTGGTATCCACTGCCTCAGAGTGTGGTGGAGTCTCCTTCTTTGGAGGTTTTTAAACAGAGGCTGGATGGCCATCTGTTGGGAATGATTTCATTGTGTATTCCTGCATGGCAGGGGGTTGGACTGGATGGCCCTTGAGGTCTCTGCCAACTCTATGATTCTATGTTTCACTAAGTTGATCAGGCTTCAGGTGTGTATATATCTGTGTGTGTGTTCATGCGTGGTCCCATAATCAAATGCTGCCATGCCAAGCATTTACCTCCAGATATGTATATTGGATGGATCCAGCATAGTGGTTTGAGTGTTGGATTACAACTCTGGAGACCAGGGTTCGCATCCCTGCTCAGCCATAAAAACCCAAATGGGTAAATGTGGGCAAGTCCCATATTCTCAGCCTCAGAAAACCCTGTGATAGGTTCACCATAGAGTTGCCATAAATTGGAAGTGACTTGAAGGCACCCAGCAACAACAACATATATTGGAGGGAAAGCTAGGTTGTCTCTGAAAAGGCAGTTTTCTATGTGGTGAGAATTTATAATATCTATATGAAACTGGAAGGATAAGAGCTTATTTGTTGCCTGAAGTGGTATAGCCCAGACACTGTGAGAACTTGGTTTTGGTAGGAGAATGGGATGCCTGAGTGTAAAGAATAGAAAACATTTTGGTCATGATCCTGCATGAAACAAGCAGGATGTAACTCTCCACACACATAGTTCCATGTCTTCCCTCTTGTCCCATTTAGGAATGGCCATCACCCAGGTGAGTGCAGCTACAGTCAGGAGATGGCAGGGAAAATCAGGCTAGTCCTAGGGCTTAGAGTGGGTTACAGTCAGAAGCACAGTCCAAGCTGTCTAAGGTCCAAATGGGAAAAGCAGGCCTGAGCAGAATCCAAAGCTGAGGAGGATATTGCCAGAAAGATTAGTCTGAAGGTCAGAGCTTCATAAAGCCAGAAACAACAGACAAAGTCATAAGGAAGTGTTGCAGCTATTTGTCTTCAACAACAGAATTGCTTGGACTGGGCTAATTTATAGCCAGCAGCAAATCAGTCCAGCTGGGCCCATTAGCTCAGCTGTATTTAAAGTGGAACAGGGCATTTCCTGACCCTTTGCTGCTGCTGTTTTAATTTATTGTGGTCCACAAGGTGAAGCATCTCTGTATCTTCCTCCTGATCTACAGCTGTTGCCTCTTATGGGCAGGGCTCCACTTCTGCCATTGCCAAGACAGGACTGCCAGCCTCCTCTTGCTCCATTTGGAGATCTATTATATTGGCACTCTTCTTCCCCTTTACCTTGTCCTCCAGAAGGAAAGCCCTGCCCTAAACAGAGTCCAATTGGGCCCCACTGAAATTTACAAGTCGTGATGGTTCCAGATGAGATTTGTCTAAATTGACCACAAGACCTAGGTCTTCAAGCAGGGAAATGGTCATGGCTACGTCCTTGGCTACTTTCGTCCTGGAGGGCCCCATTATCAGCCAGTCCAAATACAGGAAGACCACAACGCCTCTCGTACAGAGGTCAGCTACCACTGGTGCCATGCACTTACTGAAGACCCTTGGGGCTGTACAAAGGCCGAATGGTAGCACCGTAAAACTGTACATGCTGGAACCGACAGCAAATGCCAGCAATTGATGCCTCGATGGTCCGAAATAGGATGCAGTCCACCATCTCTTTTGTTTACCAGGAAGTAGAGGGAGAAGAAGGACTCCTTTCTTTGATGGGGAGTAAGCCCCTTTCCTGAGCTAGGTATTCACCTCCTCTCTGAGATGTACAGAGGAGGGGTGTAGATGAAGACCCTGGTAAGGGGAAGGTTGTTGGACTCTATAGAATAGCCTTTGAGGATGATACTCAGCACCCAGGAGTCTGATATGATTAGGCACCATCAGTGAAAAGAGGTGAGAAACCCAGCTGCTGGTGCCCAGGTGGCGGGTGTGGTAAGAGGGGAGGGGTAGACAAACCCTCTGCTTAGACAAGCCCAACTTCTTTTTCTGGAACTGAGACTTTGATTTGGAGGTAGGTGGGAACTTCTTTTGATAATGCGGATACGCATGGGTAGCGTGTTGACAGCATGCCATTGACGGACTGTATCTCCTGCGAAAAGTTGGAGGGTATCTTTTGCCATAGAGGTGTAACCGAGAGGCATGGCTAGGCAGTGGTATGCCAAAGCGTTTTATTGTTGTCTGCATTTTATGAGTATGCTCCAGCTTGGTATCTGTGTCTACATGGAAGAGATCAGCTTCGTCAAAGGGAAGGTCTTCAATCACTGACCTGGTCGTAGAGGAAAGGCCAGGCAAGCTGGGCCATGCATGCCTGCGGACTGCTATGGCATTTGCAAGAACCTTCCCGGCATAGTGTGCCACATGCTTATCTGATTGCTGTTGGTAGTTGGCTAGAGCTAGGCTGTCATCTCTCATATTATGAACTAAGTCAAGGTCTTGCTGTGGAATCTTGTCCAAATATGGAGAAATGGCATCCCACAGGTGTCTATGATATGCTCCCATACAGGCACTATAGTGGCAATCTTGGTAAGTAAGCAAGCTGAGGAGTAGAATTTTCACCCAATGGCATTCAATTTCTTACCCTCGCAGTCTGTGGGGGAAGAGTGCACCTTGTGCGACTTGCGCATCTGGGCTGCATTGACTATTATAGAGTTTGGCTTTGGATGCAAGGCTAGCCATAAAGCCACATCCTCAGACATGCAATAGAGGTGTTCCAATTTCTTGGAAGTGGGGGGGACAGATGATGGAGTAGCCCAGGCTGGCTTGACAATCTGCGTCAGGAAGGGTGAGATAGGAATAGATGGCAGCAGAGGGGCCTGCCTCTGGAGATCATGAAAAATGGCATCATCCAGGTATACATCTGAATGGGTAGTCATCAGGCCAAGTGACACTGCCATGTGATTCACCACCTCTGCAAAGGAATGGACATCGTCCGTGGGAGATGGAGGGTCAGACTATGCACCTTTCCTGTTGGGGGATGATTGAGGAGATGGAGTATCAGAATGAGAGTCACCTGAACCAAGAGTTGTTGTCCCTTGAAGCACTGGTATAGGGGGCCTAGGGCATATCACTGTGTCTGGTTTTGTCAACTTATGAGGATCCACCATTTTCGGTGAAGTTCATAGAGGAGGTGACTGAGGGATTTGTTGAGGTGTCCATGGGGACCGTGGAGTTGGCCACTGCGGTACCTGCTTCTGAAGGGACCTGGACCAGTGATGGACATCCTGCCTCAGACTAGGTGAAGCAGCACAGTCCAGTTGATGCAGCCTCTGATGTTGGTAGCATGGCTCTTCTGGTGACCTGGGTGCTCCCTTGTCTATTGGTTGGTACCGTCTGCCTATTGCCATCCCATCCGTCCCATAGGTAGTGCAGTGAGAAGTCACAGTGGTACCGTATTCCATACAGTCTCGGTGAAGGCTCTTCGAAGTAGTGGTACCGTGGGTCTGGTTCCCAATAGTACTGGTTCAATGGGTAACCCTGAAGTTCATAATGGTACTGCTCATATCTGTCCCAGGACCATTTGTCTTCATATCAGGGTGAGTCGTAGTCCGTATACTGAGCACTGCAAGACTCTGAGCATGGGTGTCGCGGATGCAGACAGGGCAAAGGAGACCTGGAGTCAGAGCAGGACTGTGACTGTGGTACTGGCAATCTGGAAAGTGGTCATGGAGAAGGTATCCTTGGTCTGTCAGGCACTACCTTTAATGGAGGCTGGCATGCAGATCTGTCCTCAGAGCGGGACTGCCATCAGGACTCAGGCCTCTGTTGGGAGCGGGACAGAGAATTTTGAGCAGAGATCGAGCGAGACCATGATTAGATTTTGTCATTTTCCCTTCACATTTTTTTCAGGACTTAAAGAAACCTACACCAGACATCTTTTCAAGAGTAAGAGTCATGAGGAAGAGTACAGTACCACACTCAGAGTGAAGTCCACAGTCCAAACTGAGTTCAATCCAGTCCAAAGAGCCAAATCCAGAAACAGCAAGCAAAGAAGAGTCAAAATCCAATCCAAAGGTCAGTAAAATCAAAGAATTAATCAAAAAATAGAAAAATGGAAGTCTTCAGTGTTCCTTCAGTGCTGCTCACGTGGCAGAAAAAAGGAACGGAGCAGTTGGTGAAAGATGGGGGCTTATATAGGCCAGGGGTGAGGGGGGCAGAGCTACTGCCCAAAAGTTTAAACTGAGGATTCTAGAAGTTTCTGATGTGCTCTGCGCAGGCACAGGATTAACTCATTGTGTGCATTCACAGAGACCACAAAGAAGAAGTAACTGGTCTCATCTCCAAAGGGAAGAGAAAAGAGGGGGCACACTCATTCCTTTCCCCTTGACCACTGCCTGGGAGAAGAGGGTTACAGAATAGCCATATACCATGAAGTATGAAGTGCTTTGCTCTTAAAAATCTGGCTTCAGATTCTTGTGCATACAGATATGTTTCTTGTGCTGAATTAGGGTTACTGCTTCTTTTTTTCTTGCAGGTTTCTCATATTTAACAGATACATGGCAGCCAGGTAGAGCATGATCTTTTCCAGACTGGTGTAGATATATCTATTGAACTTGACCAGTTTGGCTGCTGGAGAATTTTGTTCAGTTTTTTTTTAAATTTCCCAAGTCTGCAGTTTTCTTATTAATTTGATGGAAAAACTTGAGACTAAAACTGCCTGGCAGAATGTTTGGTGTTTCACTGTACTTAGACATGAGGGAGTGGGGTTAAAAGATATAAATTAATACAGGTTCTCTAATCTGATGACTGACAGATGCTGTGAAACATTTGGACTGGTTATCTTAGGTCTTTTTCACAAAATACAAAAGTACAATTTCATATCATTTTAATTGCCATGGCTCCATCCTAAGGCGTCTTGGAATTTTTAGTTTTGCAAAAGTATTTAGAATTCTGGGCCAGAGAACTCTAGTGCCCCACCAAAATACAAACCTCAGGATTCTGTAGAATGTAGCCATGGATGTTAGAGTGCTATCGAAGTGCTACAAATGGGACGTGTGATAGGCTGTTAGTAGGAGCCTAGCCTTCTCCACCCTACCCTAAAAATGAAATAATCTTTCCAGATTTACCTTTCTCCAGCAATGGACACCAAGGTCTACAATTTCCATCAGAGCCACCTAGCATGATATGTTATGACAGCTGTAATCCAACACATCTGGAAGGCCAAATTCTCCATCCTTCTGACAGGCCCTGAGATGGAGAAGAACCTTTCAAAATTATATTTAGGACTGGGCATATCTCTGCTGAGATAGAGAACTGGGTGTAAACAGCACATGCATTGAATAAACCCATTCCCTCATATTGTTCGTTATATAATAGTATACAACACAATCCCTTCTCATCACCCACATATATGGCTTAGGTTATATTTTATAAAAGGAGATTTTCAAGAAATTGATTGTTTGCAAATGTTTCCAGATTCTGCACTGCACTATGTGAACATCGGTACACTTTATCGCTGGGGTGAGAATCATGAGGTCCTCCAGATAATGTTGGACTGTACATCCTATCTGTCCTAGCTAGCATAAACAAGAGTGAGGCATGCTGGAATTTGCAGTCCAACAACATATAGAGGCTCACATGATTTCCATCTGTGCTCTGCTGCAAGAACACAGTATGCTGAAGAAATAAGGCATCATGGGGGGAAAAGGAATGAGAAGGGCAAAATAGATGATGTCCAGCTGTGACTAAAGGGTAGTGGCACTGACCAGGATTAAACCAGGGTGGGTGATGCAGATGCCAATGTAAGTACAATAGCTAGTAGTGACTGGTCTGAAGTTCCCAGAGGCTGTTTAACAAGCCTTTTTCCTAGGCTATTAGGCAATTATATTGCACTGATTTATCATCTTAGGACAGCAGCCAATCCCTGTGGCTTTCTTTTATCTTCCACTTCCAACTGCAGGCCTTTTGAATCAGGTTGGGCATTAGGAATGAGTAAAAGATAGAAGATTTATTACTTGAATGTTACAAATTGTTTGCCCCAAGATTGACTGCAGACATAGTGAATGCCCAGGGAAGGAGGAGAATGTTGAGGAGGATGTGTTTACTGTCAGAAGTGATTCATTCAGCTCCACTCAACATTTTTACTTTAATTTAGACAAGACATCTCATTTCCCAGGGAAGCAAAGATCTTCTTTAATTCAACATCTTTCTTCCTGCCCCCTCTCCACTTCACAAACAGTGAGTTTCCATGCATTTTGGCTTCAAGGCAAGTAAAAGAATACCCTAAACTCTCCATTTAGTTTAACTATCAGAAGAAAAATAATATCTAACAAGAGTCTGCACAGAAAAGCTATAGACAGAGGAGATTGCTCTGTATCTGAACAAGAATGCAGTGCTGAAGTGAGGAGATTGTAGGTCTGTAAAGATATGTCCAGTGGGGATCCAGAATTCTGTCTTAATCGTGTTCAAATACACAGCTATATATTAACAAGTGGAAGAAAAAAAAGGTTTGCAAGAACCTGGCAATGAGGATACTGGAAGATGAGAATCTGTGCAGTTTGGGACTTCTTGTTGTTTACTGCCTTCAAGTTGGCTTTGGAGATTATCACATGGCAAAACATTGCAGGACAGGGACTACAGGAGATCGCTATCAGGCTCCCTTTTTCAGATGACATTGTCCCTCTCCTGTGGTGCTCCCATTGTGCTCCTGTTCCCCCCCCCGCTTCCTCTTATTCAAGGGAGAATCCATCAATAAGAAGCCTGTTCCATTATAATAACGGAATGACAGGCAAGTGAACAGATGCCCTGTTCTGCTTGCAAGATGACTCAGAACGTGATGTCAGCGGGAGGTCCATGCTGAAGATTTCTGGGTTCGATCGGGACATCCAGGTAAGTGACACCCTTCCCCCTACTCCCCGGGTTATTTGTTTTTTTTTCCTCCTGTTTTGGGGCTTTTTTAAAAACGTTTGGTTGGGGTTTGATTTTTAAATTTCCTGCACGATCATTCCCTTGTGAGAATGTGCGAGATTTGGCTTCACTGTCGTAAAAGCAGCTTTTCCCAGCTGCATTTACTGCAGGGAAGCCGAAGGGAGGGGGAGCTGTTTCTCTCCCAATTTAAGGTAAGTGTTTTAAAGTTTTTTTTTTTTTAATGTTACAGGGACGGAAGTGGAGCAGGAGTGGGTTGGGTGGGGTGGGTAGTGGGACAGGCACAGTTTCAGGGACCCGTGTGATAATCTCCTTTGGCTTAAAGGGAGACCTCCTTTAACCCTATCATCAACAGCCCTGCTCAGGTCTTACAGACTCGGTACCATGACTTACTTGATTGAGTCTATCCATCTGGAATGTGGTTTCCTTCTTTTCCTACTGCCTTCTACTTTACCAAGCATTGTTGTCTTTTCTGCTGAATGATGTCTTCTCATGAGATGTCCGAAGTATGACAGACTATCTTAATCATCTTGGCTTCTAGAGTGGGTTCAGGTTTGATTTGCTCTAGGAACCAATTATTTGTCTTTTTAGCAGCCCATAGTATCTGTAGAACTCTTCTCCAACACCGTATTTCAAATGACTTAATTTGTTCCTATCAGCTTTCTTCATTGTCCAGTTTTCACAATCATACATAGTCCATGCCATCATATTTCCAATTTCTAACTTATATTCCAATGAGATATCTTTACACTTCAGGATCTTGTCTAGTTCGCTCGTAGCTGTCCCTCCAAGTCCTAGTCTTTTTCTGAGTTCTTGACTGCAGTCCCCATTCTGATTAATGATAGCCAAGTGGAAAATCTTGAACTATTTCAGTTTCTTCATTGTCCACTTTAAAGTTACAAAATCTGTAGTGTAATGGTTTGAGTGTTGGACTATGATCTGGAAACTAGGCTTCAAATCCCTGCTCGGCCATGAAAATCCACTGGGTGACCTTCGGG
Source organism: Gambelia wislizenii (assembly GCA_030847615.1). Classification (NCBI taxonomy): domain Eukaryota; kingdom Metazoa; phylum Chordata; class Lepidosauria; order Squamata; family Crotaphytidae; genus Gambelia; species Gambelia wislizenii. The sequence goes on from JAUMIR010000001.1 coordinate 325,634,478, forward strand.
AAGTCATGTTGCCCAAAGAGGTGGGGGTGTTTTGAGCTCCACACATGAGGCCAATGACTATATTAATATTTATTAATATTAATATAATTATTAATATTAATGCAAATAATATTATTAGCTCAAATGAAATGCTGTGAGAGGTGTGTAACTTTCAGGATCTTTTCACCAGTGCCGAGAACTCCAGGTTAAAGTGAAACTAAATATTTTTATTGGAAATAACACAAAAAGCATTCACACACACAACACACACTCACAAGAACCACAAAAGGTTATCAAAGAGTTTAAGGCAGAAAGGTTAGGTAGAGGAATAGGTTCAGGAAATAGGGTGATAATGACCAGTCCTGAGGAGTGGAGTTTCAAAGCACTCAGACCAAAGGCTGAGAGTGGCACTGAGAGTTCTGATCTGGGGGTGTGCCAAGAAAGAGAGTGGCCAGGTGTCATCCACAGTGGCACACTTTGCTATTGTTTGGGGCCTATATTTATATCCTGCTTCACTTCCTGAAGGGGGTACTTTGGCTAGAACAAAGCTTAAATGGGTTTCCCACCTAATAAACAAAGGAAACTGAAACTTGGTTGATTGATGTTAATAGCTGGGAGACAGGAAAGGATATGGACAAATTGAGGCGTGTCCAACGAAGGGCGACTAAAATGACGAAAGGTCTGGAAATGATGCCTTATGAGGAGAGACTTAGGGAGCTGGGTATGTTTAGCCAGGTGTCATCCACAGTGGCACACTTTGCTATTGTTTGGGGCCTATATTTATATCCTGCTTCACTTCCTGAAGGGGGTACTTTGGCTAGAACAAAGCTTAAATGGGTTTCCCACCTAATAAACAAAGGAAACTGAAACTTGGTTGATTGATGTTAATAGCTGGGAGACAGGAAAGGATATGGACAAATTGAGGCGTGTCCAACGAAGGGCGACTAAAATGACGAAAGGTCTGGAAATGATGCCTTATGAGGAGAGACTTAGGGAGCTGGGTATGTTTAGCCTGGAAAAAAGATGGTTAAGAGGCGATATGATAGCCCTGTTTAAGTATTTGAAGGGATGTCACGCTGAGGATGGAGCAGGCTTGTTTTCTGCTGCTCCAGAGACTGGAACACGGAGCAATGGGTGCAAGTTCCAGGAACAGAGATTCCACCTCAACAATAGGAGGAACCTTTTGACAGTAAGAGCTGTTCGGCAGTGGAACACACTCCCTCGGAGCGTGGTGGGGTCTCCTTCCTTGGAGGTCTTTAAACAGAGGCTGGATGGCCATCTGTCAGGGATGCTTTGATCGTGATTTCCTGCGTGGCAGGGGGTTGGACTGGATGGCCCTCATGGTCTCTTCCGACTCTGCAATTCTATGATTCTATGATTCTATGTTTATGACAACCTCACATTGTAGGAGAGGAAGGGGTCTGAGGTATATTTTCTGGAAATTTGGGTTGTGTAGGTCACTTGATTGTTTAGGATGTGTGACTCACTGTTGCGGGAACCAAGAAGCAATTGGCACATACCTCCTTAATGGTTTTGTTTACTAAGGGGCTTCCCGTCAATCATAGCTTGGCTGTGCTTGCTAAAATATTTCTAAGACACCTTCCCAGGTCCTTTTGGCCTCCATCTGACCTTACTTTGGATCACCCTGATCTACTACCCCTTCAAAGTGTCCAGTACTTCCAATTATGTGATATTACATGGAGGAGATACTAGAGCATGCTAACAGTCACACACTCTCAGCCTCAGAAATCCCCATGATAGGTTCAACTTAGGGTCCGCATAAGTTCAAAATGACTTGAAGCCACACAACAACAATCTGTGGTCATTATTTTTTTTCTTAATATTCAACTGTAAATCTACCTTTGCACTTTTTTCCTTGACTTCTTTCAGTAATCATTCCAGTTCTTTTCTATTTTGTGCTAGTAGTATGGTGTCATCTGCATATCTTGAATTTTTTATGTTCTTACCTCCAATTTTCAGGCCTCCTTCCTCCAAGTTTAATACTGCTTTATGTATGATATAAAGTTAAACAGACAGGTTGTTAAACAGATAGGTTGATGAAGTGCATCCTTCCATGACCCTGTTGAAAATTAGAAACCACCCTATTTCTCTGTATTCTGTCCTGACAGTAGCCTCTTGTCCTGGGTACGGGTTACGCATCATGAAAATCAAATGTTTCTTTAAGAGTGATACATACTTTTTCATGGTCTGTACAATCAAAGGTTTCACTACAATCTATAAAGCATAGGCTGATTTTCTTCTGAAGTCCTTTGATGTGCTCCATTATCCAGCATATGTTTGCAGTATGATCCTTTGTGCTTCTTCCTTTCCTGAACCCAGCTTGGAGATCTGGCATTTCTTATTCCATACATGTTCAAAGTCTTTGTTGTAGAATTTTGAGCATTACTTTGCTTGCATGGGAAATTAATGCAATGGTCCTGTGGTTACTGTAATCCCTGGTGTCCCCTTTCTTGACAATTGGAATCAATATTGAGCATTTCAAGTCTCTGGACCCTTGCTTTTTTTCCATGTTCATTGACAGATTTTAGTTAGAACTAGATCAGAGTCAGTCTCTGTTGCTTGAAGCAGCTCTATTGGTATGCCATCTTGTCCTGGTGATTTATTTTTCCCAAGTGCTCTGAGTGGAGCTCGAAATTTTACAACAAAGACTTTTACTATTTATAGAGTGAGAAATCCCAGATGTTGAAGCTGGGATCAGAGCCAGAAGAGGTATTAGGTTTCATATTGCAATGTATATTGGATAATGGAACACACCCAACAATTTCAGAAGTAAAATCAGCCTGTGCTTTATAGAATATAGGAAACTCTTTGGTTGTGTAGAGCATGAAGAAGTATGGATTGCTCTTAAAGAAATGGGTACACCACAACATTTGATTGTCCAGATGTGTAACCTGTACTAATGACAAGAGGCCACCACCAAGACAGAATATATATCATTGAATGCCAAACTCAGGCTTGTCCATAGAATCATAATTAATAATTATCATCCATTAGTCTGACATCAACACCAGGGAAGATTCTAGAGCAGATCATGAAACAGAGAGTCTGTGAACATTTAGAAGGCAATGCCATAATCACAAAAAGTCAACATGGGTTTCAGAGAAATAAGTCATGCCAGACTAATCTGATCTCTTTTTTTGATAAAATTACCAGCTTGGTAGATGAAGGGAACGCTGTGGATATCGTATACCTTGATTTCAGTAAGGCCTTTGACAAGGTTCCCCATGACATTCTTGCAAACAGGCTTGTAAAATGTGGGTTAGACAAGTTCACTGTTTAATGGATTTGTAATTGGTTGACCGGCCGAACCCAAAGGGTGCTCAGCAGTGGCTCCTCTTCGTTTTGGAAAAATGTAACCAGTGGGGTGCCACAAGGTTTGGTCCTGGGCCCAGTGCTATTCAACATCTTTATCAATGACTTGGATGAGGGAATTAGGGGCATACTTATCAAATTTGCAGATGACACAAAATTAGGAGGAGTAGCTAATACCCTAGAGGACAGGATCAAAATTCAAAATGATCTGGATAGACTGGAGAGCTGGGCCAAAGTTAACAAAATGAAATTCAATATGGAGAAATGTAAGGTACTGCACGTAGGGCGAAAAAATGAAATGCATAGATATAGGATGGGGGAGACCTGGCTGAATGAGACTACATGCGAAAGGGATCTAGGAGTCCTAGTAGAGCACAAGTTGAACATGAGTCAACAGTGTGATGCAGCAGCTAAAAGGCCAATGCAATTTTGGACTGCATCAATAGAAGTATAGTGTCCAGATCAAGGGAATTAATAGTGCTGCTGTATTCTGCCTTGGTCAGACCTCACCTAGAATACTGTGTCCAGTTCTGGGCACTGCAATTCAAAACGGATATTGACAAATTGGAGCATGTCCAGAGAAGGGCGACTAAAATGGTGAAAGGTCTGGAAACGATGCCTTATGAGGAGAGCCTTTGGGAGCTGGGTATGTTTAGCCTGGAAAAAAGACAGTTAAGAGGCGATATGATAGCCCTGTTTAAGTATTTGAAGGGGTGTCACGTTCAGGATGGAGCAGGCTTGTTTTCTGCTGCTCCAGAGACTGGAACACGGAGCAATGGATACAAGCTCCAGGAACAGAGATTCCACCTCAACAATAGGAGGAACCTTTTGACAGTAAGAGCTGTTCGGCAGTGGAACACACTCCCTCGGAGCGTGGTGGGGTCTCCTTCCTTGGAGGTCTTTAAACAGAGGCTGGATGGCCATCTGTCGGGGATGCTTTGATCTTGATTTCCTGCGTGGCAGGGGGTTGGACTGGATGGCCCTCGTGGTCTCTTCCAACTCTACAATTCTATTATTCTATGATTCTATAATTGGAATTGGAAGGGGCCTCATGGACCATCAAGTCAAACCCTCTGCTCAGTGCAGGATCTCCAGCTGAAGCACCCCGAGCAGGTAGCGGACTAGTGTCTATTTGCAGACTTCCAGGGAAGGTGACACCCACCAGCTCTCTAGGCATGTCATCATATTTCTGATTTCTATGTATGGTTGTGAAAGTTGGACAGTGAAGAAAGCTGATAGGAAAAGAATCAACTCACTTGAGATGTGGTGCTGGAGGAGAGTTCTGCAGATATCTTAAATTTCCAAAAAATATAATTAAGTTGGTTCAAATCAACAAATCAAACCTGAATTCTCCTTGTAACTAAGATGACCAAGATGACACTTGTACTTTGGCCATATCATGAGAAGACATGACTCATTAGAAAAGAAAATAATGCTTGGTAAGGTAGAAAGCAGCAGGCAAAGAGGAAGACAACATTACAGATGGAATCAAGAAAGCCATGGACATGAGTCTATAAACCTGAACAGGGTGTTTATGATAGAGTGACTTGGAGGTCTCTCATTCATAGGGTTGCCATAAATTGAAGTTGATGTGATAGAGGTTAATAACAGCATCATCATCTGAAAGAACAGACTGCAGATATTCAGGAGGATTAAATACAAATATTGCCATTTTGAATACTGATAATCTTAGGCACAGCACCAAATCTGAGAATGTTTGATTCATGTCATGGCAGTTATTTTCATTCTACTGAACTAAGGTTTTCCTTCAGATATAGAATTCACAGCCACTTATCAGGCCTAGCCACTCAAAGTGGAATCAGACTTTGAAATTGAATCACCATAAAGCACAGATCATTTTAACCAGTCAACTTTTCCCCTCTCCATTAAGTGCCAATAGTACTAACAGTTGTATTGCAATGAAGGGCTGTAGACAATCACATCAACTGAATAGCTTTCTGAGTCTCAAGTCTATCCAGAGGCCAACACTGCAGAGTGCCTGTATGCTGCTGTTTTTCTACCAACATATGGTTAGCTCATTTTCCTGATGGCACCTCCTGCTTCCTCTTCTACACTTAATTAACTGTGATCCTGGGAGATAAAAACACAACTTGGTATTCAGGCAATCCAGCCACCATAGATAATGAAATGTTCACTCCATTCCACTAGGTGTCTTGCTGTTATACATAATGTCCATACCTCATACCAAACCTGGACTCATCATGCTTTGAATTTATTAAATACCCTTCTTTGTGGCACATTCCCTGTTAGAGTATTGTCTGGAAACTAGTCAGCTGTATTCTCAGAGAGGCATATGCAGCCCTCATGAGGAGAAAACTAAGATTTTCAAAAGTTATTCAAGGCAGTTTGTTACAGTTTCATCATTATGTGGGGCCAGTCATTTTATGAGTTAGGAACCATTGTACTTTAGCAGTAAAATGTAATCACTACTAAATCTCATAACGGCTTTCACTGGGTGAATTCTGCAATGACTCTGTTGCACGTATGCATGGGATAAGCCACTGCTTGAGTGGGAAGACATCCAGAACAAGCCAAAGGAGAGCCTCCCTGGTGTACAGTAATAAATGAGCCTCAGATTTGACTAAAACAGATGCTAGTCAAATACTAATAAGGGACGAAGTGGTACAGTAGAAACCTTTTTCTTCTTGTGAACCCCATAATGCTTATAGGGGAATAGTATTTTGTCTGGTCTGGGCAGGAAATGAGGCTCAAAACATCAATGTAAGGACCTGGATTGGATCTATTTTATTTATTTATTTAGAGTATTTATACCCTACTCTTCAGCCACCAAGGCTCTCAGATCAGCTTATAAATTACGGTATTAGCAATAGCATTTACATTTCTATACTGTTTTATAGTGCAAGCACTCTTGAAGCAGTTTTATAATGTGTTAGCTAATTGCCCTCAACAGCTGGGTTCTCATTTTACTGACCTGCGAAACAATGGAAGGCTGAGTGAACCTAAGAGCCCTGCAGGATCAAACTCACAATACTGTGGCTGCAGTACCAGCATTTAACTACTGTGCCACCAGGGCTCTATATGCTGACTGATATGGGGCAGGACCAGGGAGGGCTCCTAAGCCCAATGCCCATCCTGGGCTTGGTCCCTCTGGGACACTTTATGTGCCTGCCTCCCTGTGGTCTCAGTGTAGATGGAGCTAGTTATGCTTAGGAGCTAGAGAAGTTATTTTTACACCTGCTGACCAGATTGCCATGAAAGAAACAGTCACCCCCAACACATTTACTTTACATTGTAACTCAGATTGCTTAGACAGCCTAGTCACACTTTCCACAGCCTAGTACAGTATAAGAGGAAAGCTGGAAAAACAGATAAGAAGCAGAGTCACTGGTGAGATAGCCAAGATTTGTGACCTATGAAGGGGGGGGGGTGTCCCTTTGACTTTGTTGCCTAGAGCATATATTCAAGTAGCAGCTTTGGATAGCTTCCCCAACACAACAAAATTGTGGCCAGATAGGGTGGAAGCAAGTAATGCACTCCTTTTGTCTTACCTCAACCAGCAAGCTTGCCTTCAGGAAGACAATTAGAGTAGTGGGAAATCACCAGGCATCTCCTGCAGTAGTCCACACAGCTTACAGTATTCCATTGAAATTGCCTCTATATTAACACATTCAAGAAACTAACTCGTTATTCTCGATAAGAGTTCAATGGGCCAGTTTTGCCTTTGTTGTGTGGAATTGGATCAAAATGCAGTATACGCAAATTCACACATGAGAATCTGTATGACACAGAGCAGCTTAAATAAGAAACCCAAGGGCTTTTTCTTAAAAAATTATGACTAAATCCAGTTGTTACTCCCCATTCAAGTAAACATATTAATTCACAATAACTTCTATTAGTACTGATTTATTATGTAAGTGCGTCCATTGATTTAACAGTTCTACTTTACTTGGGGTTAAAAATTGGATTTAGGAGTTACTCAACTTTATCAGTCAAAATTTAAAGTATTCTGTATATGTTATAATATACAGTTATAAAGTTATAATGCTTGCTAAAGACGTATTTATTTAAGTCATTAAATCACCCAAGAAACTGAAAGCAGTACATGTACATCTTCTTATCGTTACAATACCCTGTGAGTTTAAGGGAAGAGATGATTATGGACTGAAAGAAACTTATCATCTGTTTTTGTCCTATAGTCAAGTCAGATTGAAATGGATCCAGTTACTTAGTCTCTTCTGGAAGCCCCTGGAGTAAATGCCCTTAAGGTGGAATCTGCTGGAACAGGATGTCATGCAGAAGACTCACGAAAGCCTCTACACAGATAGAGCAACACATAGTAAAGTACCAACTGAGCTGGCCTGTCAGAAGTCCCAATGCTGTTTTTGCTTGGGGTTCCATCAATTCCAACTCCAGCATCAGCATTCACGTAAACATTTGTTAGTTCCAAGCTCAGTGGAAGGCTTTCATAAGTATGCATTGTATATATTAAGCATGTAGAACTGTGGAGACAGAGGTTAGTTTATATATATTATGCAAATAGAGGTTCTGGAGACTGAATATTAAACACAGGCTGGAGGTAAAGTGAGGCACGAGAAAGTGATGATCTAAATGACGTCCCCATTGTGTGCAGTGGCATTCCCAGGAAGGTGACATGGAGTTACTTTCTGGATATTTCCACTTATTTTTTGTGAGCATCAAGATACGAAGTGGAGAAAATGTCAGCAGAGGTTTACACAAAGGAATATGTTTTTCATCAGCTAATGATTAATGTAACACATTCATTATTGTGACCATAAAACACAAACATTATTGAAATGTTTAATTGCAGTAAGTACATAAAGCAAAGCATATTGGAATGTTTGACTTTAGGAATGACTCTCTGTCAAAATTGCTGTCTGTGTAAATTCACACACTTCCTTTCTCTTCTCTTCTTAATTTTCTTCTTATGTTGCTTTAAGTTATTCCCTTAAATCAAACCAAGCACAATATAACTGACAAGCTTCTGGACTTGTTTTAATCACTCTCTTGGGCTTAAACTAAACACTGAAAACATATTGATCTCCTCTTGTCTAGGACTTCTGTTGATATTGGCTCTTGCCCTGAAATATGATCGAATTCTTTTTAAAGAGACCTCCAAGTATCCCTCTGCAGAATTATATCTGACACAGAAGCATGTTTGTTACGGACATCTCAAAAGACCATGTGTATTGACAACTTCCACGGTGTATCTGTAATTTGAACTGACCCTGAAAAAGACTCCCCATTGTCAAATCCAAGAAGGGTCATGTGGAGAATACGAATCTTCAACCTCTTCAGGTCCTTGTGGAGAATATGAATCTTCAACCTCTTCAGGTCCATAATTAAAACCAACTTGAAACTCATGATGTTTGAGTTATGCTAATTTCCCCCCCCCACACACACACACTCACACACTTGAAATGTCTTGATCAGACTATTATGCAGATTGGAATTTAGCTATTAACCACATTTTGCACTTAAATGTTATGACATAACAGCTAAATTACAAGCTGCACTGAATATGTAGTTTCTACCTGAACAATATTTTCTCTTTATACTTGGAAGTAAGCATGTGGGTCCCTAATCTGGATTGGGTCTACTGTGCATGGGTGGGTAAAGGTTACACCTTCCTTCCTAGCTAATTTTTTTTAAAAAGTAAATCCCCACTCCCCCAAATGGCTAAAAGAAGTCTGAAAAGGTTGAAGTCTGCAGAAGGAATCTAGTCCCAGATCTCTAGAAGTGGTCAAAATTCAAGAAGAGGTTTTTCTCCTACCTGGCAAGTGTGTGAACCCTTTTTAGAACTTGACTAAGCATCAAACTAGACATGAAGTTAATGACACCATTTGTGCTTCTGTGTTGTCCTTATGTCTCCCTATATGAGCCTGTCCAAGTTTTAAGATTCTTGGGGGAGGGCTTTCTCTCAGACCCACCACCTTCACAAATATGATTGTTGAGGACAAGGGGGAGAAAATTCTTAGTGGCTACTCTGAGGCTGGGACATTAGGCTGGCCCCCTCCATGTTCTCCTTCCATTGACAAATAGTACAAATGTGACGAAAATGATATTTACTACATTAGGAGAACTAGTTAAATTAATCCCATAATGTATGCCTCCTCTTTCCAGGCACCTACTCTTTTGAATAATAAAGATATAGCAAGGCAACCCTGTCCCCCTGTATTCCCCATCATTGGCTGGAAGCACTTTAAGGTCTCTCACCCTGAGGCTTAAAAGGAAAAAAAAAATCTGTAATTTAAGCAAGGATACATAACTAACATTGGTGTTCAAAAACATTTTGTTTGAGGGGAGGGAAATCTCATATGTTCCTTTTAAACAACAGGCGGACAGACATTATATACACCTTGAGGTGGAATTATGGAGCTAAAGATCAATAAAGTGGGCTTTATGAGCATTATTTGCCTTGGATACTCAGGATGGGAAGGAAGAGCACTGCCCTCTTCTGACTAATTGTGGCATTACTCTTTTTATGATGCCTAGATGTAAGGACTGAAATGAATATTCACAAACATTCAGGAGTCACTGAATTTCCCAATTTTGTGAAATTCTATCTTCAGGGTGGTTTACATACTTCAAAATGCAATAAAAATATGGATGCATACGAACATCTACTATGGAATCTGCTAAAGTTGCTTACAACTAAAAGTCATGTTCACTGTTTATGAACCTTCACAATTCGAGACAATATGCTTCTCAAGTAGCAATTGCTGGGCAGCAATGGTAGAAGGGTGCTGTTGCTTGTGGGTTTATGTCCTGCTTGTGCTTTTATTGAATGCCTCTAGTTGGGCACTGTGGGAAATTCAGGCTGTTGAACTAGATGAATCTTAATTTGATTGATTGGATGAAAAATTTGATCAAGTAATTCCTTAAAAAAAAAAAAAAGGAATTAACTGACTTGCACTTTCCAGACATAAATGCAATCTGTGATTGGAAATCCATATGTTTCTTCACTTACTATGATGTGTTATGCGGGAGGTGCATTTGGTATCTGCACATACTGGGAAATTTGCAAAGAAAACTTGAATTCAAAAATGAGCACAAGCACAATTTAATCAGTGGCGCATGTGTATAAGAACACTTTTGTATGAAAAATGCACACCCAGAAATCTATACACTTGAAAAATGTTCACCAAAGTGGATGCCTTGGTTCCATCCCATTTGGAATAATGTAATATGCTTTACATGGGGCTACCTTTGAATGAATATTCAGAAGCTTCAGCTAGTCCCAAAAGGTGCAGCTGGCGCTAGTCACTCAGAGTATACAACGGCCCTATTACAACAAATCTGTTGGCTGACAGTTTGTTTCTGAGTGAAATTTAAAGTGCTGTTTTTAACTTATAAAGCCATATGTAGCATAGCAATAGCATTGATATTTACATACTGCTTATCAGTGCCAATGCACTCCCTAAGCAGTTTATAATGTTTTTTAGCTAATTGCGAACGAGATCCGTCAGATAACAAGCCTGAGTAGCTTTAAAAAAGCACTAAAGACCACGGCAGGCCTTTCCTAATTAGATCCCGGCCTCAGGGGATCCTGGCTTCTTTTAGTCCGCTGGCCACTTATTGTATTTTATTGTATTTATTGTTTTAAATGTGATTTTAGATCAGTTGGTTTTAATGTATAATTGTTTAATTTTTTTTTATGGGGGAGGGTGGGGGTGGGGGTGTTTGGGGATTTTATCTGTATTGTATTTTTATTTTTGTAAGCCGCCCCGATTGTTTTAACAGAGGGGCGGGGTATAAATAAATTTTATTATTATTATTATTATTCCAACAAGCTGGGTAATCATTTTACCAACCTACAGAAGGATGGAAGGCTAAGTCAACCTTGGAGCCCTATAGGAGCAAACTCATAATGTTGTGGCTTGTAGTACTGACATTTAACCACTGCGCCACCAGGGCTCCCTGGTATGTAGTCCAAGGTCCAGGCTATTTGAAGGATGGTACTTCCTCATATGACCCTGCCCAAGCTCTTCACAAGGGGGACATTTGTTTTGATGTCACTGCCTTCACAGGTATGTTTAGTAAGAACATGGGGTGGACATTCTCTGTGGCTACTCCTAAATTCATGAACTCCCTCTATAACAATATATGATTTTACTTGTATATCTTTTTATTTTGTAAATTGCCTTTACTCCCAGTTTTGTGGAAAGGCAGGGTATAAGTAAAGTGATGATGTTCCAGATAGCTAGATAGATAGATATTTAACAGTTCTGATATTAGAGCAAAGCAACACTGTGATAATGGAATGTGACTACAGAGAGATTCCTTGGTTACCAAGCTTCCTAAGCCCTGCCAACCTAGCCACAAGATAAAGCAGGATATGACTTTTTCTGACTTTTAATTTTTCCATCTCTCTCTCTCTCTCTCTCTCTCTCTTATATGCACACACACATTCATTGTAGTTAATGGAAGGGAATCCAACTACATGAACTCCAGGCTTTGTTGAGGGGTCATTTGGTGGCACGTCAGGTCAGTAAAAGATCCTGTTGATATTCAGGCCTAGATCCAACATGACACAAGTGGAATGAAAGAGTCTGAAATCTTAGTTGCATTACATTTGTCTGTTATACAAACGATAGTGCAAGAGACAGTGTGAACACACAAGCTCATGTGCAATCCACTTTATGGAACAAAAACCTATAGTGGGTTCTGTTGTTGATATTTTACATGATTTCCCCCGTGCTGCCTTGAATGTGGTGTTTGATGGAAAGATGGCATAGATATCTTCTATTGATACATATCAATGCATATACGCTATGGAAAGGGTTGTCAGGTCTCAGAGCACTGGCTGAAGTCACAGGGGTTGCACAGAGATCTCTGGGTCTCTGGGTCAGGAAACAAATCTCAGGGCAAGTGGTACTAGAAAGGCGGAGGACTGATTTTTCTGTTTTTAAAGTCTGGACACCCCCCTCCACACAATTCTGGCTGGCACCAGCACTGTGGCTCAGCATAAACCAGTTCTGTTTGTACAATGCTAGTGTACCTGAAAGCAATGCAGGATAAAGGGATGGGGAAGGGGAAGGGAGGGTGTGCACACTTGGGGCCATCATGCCATTTGGAGAGAGGTAGGAAATGGAGTGCTGATGTACCACTTTCTGGGTTCTGTGGGGCAAACTATAGTTGAATATTGTAAACACAATCACAATGTAAGCCCCAAGATATATATATTTTAGCAACAATATGGCAAATGAGATAATAAATTTAACACGTATGCACCATTCCAGAAGTTCCAGGCATCCAATGAGGTGCCTGTGCAGTACTTGATCGCTGGACTCTTCTGCCTGTGCTGCTCAGTAGTATTGCAACATTTGGATGCAGCCTTAAAGCCATAAAAATAGATGCAAACACAATACAGAAGTTCCACAACCATCCCCCCCCTTTGTTCCCTTCCTAAATGCATAACTGAAAATACTGCTACCTTATTCAAGATGAAAAGGGCCTACTCCTTTACTCTGGTAATAACAGGTCCTTTCCAGCTTCAGCTCCTTAGTAAAGTACAGGCCTTTTCTTAGGGCTTCCCCGCTCATTGGGTCACACCAATAATTCATAGGGTTTACATTGGCATTGCAACTTACGAACCTTCTTGTTGCATGAGCCCTGCAGCTGTGGTGCAGAGCCAGGGGTGGGGGTGGGATGCTGTGAGCTGGTGGTGAGCCGCCTGTAAACCTCAACAGCAATGTTGGGTTTGGTGATTTATTTATTTATTTATTTATTCCCCTCCTTTCTCCCTATGGTGGGACCCAAGGTGGCTCACAACATTTTAAAAACAATAATAGCTAAAAACATAATACAATAAATAAGAAATAAAAGAGATTAAACCATTGCATAATTAAAATTTCACATAAATAATAAAACATTTTTTAAATGCCATAAAATTAAAATAAATCTTAAAAACAGGAGTACCAGCAGCCCAACCCTCATTTGTCAACAAAGGCCTGGTAGCATAAAAATGCTTTAACCTGCTGCCAGAAGGAAAGGAAAGGTGGGGCCATCTTACCCTCTCTAGGGAGGGAGTTCCAAAGTCTTGGAGCAGCCACCGAAAAGGCCCTCTCCCTTGTTCCCACCAAATGAGCCTGAGAAGGTGATGGGACAGAGAGAAGGCCTTTCCAGATTATCTTGATGTTCTGCTGGGTTCATATGGGGAGATATGGTTCTTCAAGTATTCTGGACCCGAGCCGTTCCTTGTATGTCATGGGTGAGGTAGGTAAAGCAAGCATTAAGGAAAATGGAAGCAATTGCTGCAGCTCTGGGCACATTTTACTACTGGTCTGGCTGGTAAAAAGGAATTTTGCTCTGTTATTCTGGCTGTGGGTTGCCATGTTACTTGTTTAGCTGGTTTACTCAGACCCTGGGTCTGTTTGGCCAGATTTCTTCATGTCTGCTTCCACAGTCATGTAGTTCTAAAGCAGTTTGCAACCCTTAACTGTCTTGCCCGATGACATCACCTGGCTACAAGTTTTAGCCCTGAAATGTCAGAGAATGGGATGATGCTGACCATGGCTGCATCTGCACTGCATAAATAATCCAGTTTGATACCACTTTAACTGTCGTGGCTCAATGCTATGGAATCCTGGTATTTTTAGTTTGTTGTGGTACCAGAGCTCTCTGACAGAGAAGGCTAAATATCTCATGAAATGACAAATCCCAGAATTCCACAGCATTAAGCTGTAGCAGTTAAAGCAGTGTCAAACTAGATTATTTATGCAGTGCAGATGCACCCGAAGCAATCCTATACAGTGTACCAATACAGTGATATATATGCTTATAAGCCTTCCTCCCATACAACTCCAGAACACTACTTCTGCTCTTGCAGAGATTTTCATGAGACCTGGGGCAGGGGTAGAGTTTCTCCTCTGCCAGCATAGCTGTCTTCTCAACTGGCAGATCTGTATGTTCTATATGTTTACAGCAGCCTTGTTCTATATGTTTACAGCATTCAGTGGTCAGCTTATCTTTGGCTAGCTTTAAGACTGTACCTTTTTCTCTGAATATCTTCATTTCCCTCCTTCAATGTATTGTTCAGTAATGAGTGCTTTAATTTGGATTCATAATAATGACTGCCTGAACATTTTTCTTCTAATTTCTCTCTGCTCTACTTGTTAAGAGCTGTGCACTGGGTTTACTGGTTTGGAGGAAAAGCTCTTCCAAGCATTAACTCTCCGCAGGACATTACAGACTAAAGGTTTTTAAAACGGACAATTAACCAGAGTGACTGCAAGCAAAATAGAAGAAGAAAGGAATAAATCAGATTGAGGACAAGCTGATTTTGTAGCAAAAACAATTATTTCTTTAGTCAAAGGACAGAAAAGGATAGCAGTAAAAACCATCAGAACACTCTAGGGACTTTATCAGATGCATAAAATACGGCATCCCCTCCCTCCTCCTGGGAGACCTCTGGTCATGGTGGGGCCATGGCAGGAGGAAGGAGGAAGTGAAAGGGAAGGAGCTATCATGCCTTCACCCTCCCTGCTCCCAGGAGCCCTCTGGTCATGGTGGGGCCATGGCAGACTGAAGGGGGATGGGAGGGGGAAGGAGTATTAAGAGTACATTACTGGGACCAAATACCTAATGGTAGTTAAGTCAAAAGCACTCATATCGAATTCTGCCAATAAAAAGTTTACATTTGTACCACAGTTATTAGATGATGTATGATGGGCATGCTATACTCATCATGTCAACATTGCCTGTGTTTCAAGATGGTCATGCAGTAGGATGAAAAGCTTAGGATAAGCTCTGCCTGAGATGTCTGTGCAATTAGGTTTCTGTATATGAACCTGTGTGGTCCTTGATGCATCAACTAGCGCTGTATGCCTCCCTTGAGGCCAAAAAGTTTGCCTGCCCATAATTTAAATGAAGAAATTTTGAAACAAAAGCCACCTTCTCAATGACCAAATTCCTTTTCAGCTGTGCATTTGGGTTGCCTGCCTGCTCAACAGTGACTGGAATATCTTCTTTTCCAGACACCATCAGAAGTTTGTATGCTGTGCTAAACAAATAAAAACAATGAGAAGTGTCTGGAAGCTAAGCATTCAGTGTGACAGTCAAAAATCCTTCCATAGTTAGGGACTCAGATCCAATGAAAAAGGCATACAATAGAAGAACTGTGTGCCTATTCAGGATGAACGTCTTTAAAATTAGTAAAGAGATCTGCTATTAATCATAAGGACAGAGTAATTAAGTAACAGGAAACATATCTACTGCATCGAATCTAACAGGTTCCAGCCCTTTAAAGTGGTTTTATAATGCAGGAGGGGGGAAGGAGCTCAAATCAAAATATCCTTCCATTCCTCCATTATAACTCCCATCAGTGCATATTTTATTAAAAATAGGCTGTTATGCACTCAAATATTAAAATAAAGCACTTTACCAGAATTAAATTCAGCACATATAATTCAGTGCTTCTTCCCCCCCCCCTTCCCTCAGTGCTGTGAAGTGTTATTCAATATGAGCAAAATATGCTAGCATTATATTCCACAAAGGCTGGAGTATGAGCCTATTGTCAATGCAATTATTCAAAGCTGAGCTAGCAGAATTTGTACAAGGGCTGAAAATAAGTATCTAAATATCAGATTAATAATTAGATTCTGACATGTTTGCAGTTCATAATGGCGGATTAGATGTAAAAAGCTGTTTATTCACATCTGCATAGAAAATACATTTTGTTTTGTGCAAGGGCATTTTCCCACACTGGAGGGAGGGGCGGAATTGGTCAAGTTTTTCATCTGGGTATGGCAAACCTTCTGTATGACAAGGGAGTTTTCAAGGGGACCAGCAATATAATTTTAAATTAAGATGGCTTCAGAGTAAATATGCCAAAAGTCAATACACAACTTGCATAGATCTTGTGACAGGTCATCATTCTTAATGTGCAATCTTGTTGTCAAAATACAGGAAAGTGAAGAATAGAGTCATCCAACTTGGTGTGTTCTCTAACAGTACCAAAAAACAAAGACTGTAGTAAGTTGTTAGATTTTATCCATCAGTTATTTTAAGTAATGTGAAAGGGATCTAGGAGTCTTAGTGGACCACAAGCTGAACATGAGTTAGCAGTGTGATGCAGCAGCTAAAATAAGCCAATGCAATTCTAGGCTGCATTAACAGGAGTATAGTGTCTAGATCAAAGGGAAGTAATAGTGCCATTCTATTCTGCTTTGGTCAGACCTCACCTGGAATACTGTGTACAGCTCTGGGCACCACAATTCAAGAAGGATATTGAAAAGCTGGAACATGTCCAGAGGAGGACGACCAGGATGGTGAGTGGTCTGTAAGCCATGCCCTATGAGGAGTGGTTTAGGGAGCTAGGCATGTTTAGTCTGGAGAAGAGAAGGTTGAGAGGTGACATGATAGTCAAAAATATTTGAAGGGATGTCATACTGAGGATGGGGCAAGCTTGTTTTCTGCTGCTCCAGAGACTAGGACACAGAGAAATGGGTTCAAATTAGAGGAAAAGAGATTCCACCTAAACATTAGGAAGAACTTCCTGACAGTAAGAGCTATTCAGAAATGGAATACACTGCCTTGGAGTGTGGTGATGTCCTAGTCATCCATAAACCAAACCAATGGTTAGGCCACAAGGTATACAGAAAACTCACACACATGGACAGATACCTACACAAGAACTCCAATCATCACCCAGGACAAAAAAAAAAGCACAATAAAAACATTGGTAGACCATGCAAAAAGGATCTGCGAACCCCACTACCTAGAGGGTGAACTGAGCACCTAAACTGGGCCCTACAGGCTAATTGTTACTCCAGATCAGACATCACAAGAGCAGCCAGAATCAGAAAAAAAACACAGGAGTGAAGAAGAAAAACAGCCACCCAAAGGGAAGGTATTTTTATCATACATCAAAGGAGTCACAGACAAAATAGGGAAACTGATGAGGAAAAACAACCTCCAAACAATCTATAGATGAAAAACAACAACAACAATCCAAGAAATGCTACGCTCAGTGAAGGACAAAAGAGACCCTCTCACAGCTGCAGGAGTTTGCCCCATACCATGCAGCTGTGGACAAGTTTACATAGGGACCACTAAACGCAGTGTGTAAACATGAATCAAGGAACATGAGAGACACTGCAGACTGGGCCAGCCAGAAAAATCAGCAGTAGCAGAACATGTTATAAACCAACCTGGACACAAAATGCTATTTGAAAACATGGAAATTCTAGACCAGGCCAACAACTATCATGTCAGGATGCACAGAGAAGCTATTGAAATCCACAAACACCTAGACAACTTCAACAGGAAAGAAGAAACCTTAAAAGTAAACAAAATCTGGCTCCCAGTTTTGAAACACAATAGAATCAAAACTCAGCACTCACAAAAGAAGTTCCACCCAGGGACAGGGGGATTCCCAGCAAAGAATGGCCCATCAACCGACAATTAGCCAAACAGACACTAATGAGCCTTGCATTTCTATACCCAGAAACTAACCATTCAATTGCACAAATTTACATATTCTCCCCAACGGGGGTTCACAGCATATAAACTCCACACACACACCTACCCAACCATTCTCTGAAGATGCCAGCCACAGATGCAGGTGAATTGTCAGAAAGAAACTATTCCAGAACACGGCCTCACAGCCTGGAAAAAAGCCAAGGCAGATCCAACCTATGTTTAAAGACCTTCGAAGAGGAGAGTACGCCACCCTCTGAGATAGTCTATTTCACTGTTGTAATGCTTTTACAGTAAAGACATTCTTCCTAATGTTTAGGAGGAATTTCTTTACTTGTAACTTTTATCCATTTGGTTCATGTCCTAAACTCTGGAACAGTAGAAAACAAGCCTGTTCCATCTTCTACATGACATTCCTTTAGATATTTAAAAATGGCTATCATGTCATATCTAGTTTGTCTTTCTTCCAACCTAAACTTACCCAACTTCCTAGGTCTTTCCTCATAATTTCCAGACCTTTGATCATTTTGGCTGCCCTTCTCTGGATACAGTCCAGCTGTAAATATCCTTTTCAAAGTATGGTGCCCAGAACTGCATATGGTATTCCAGGTGAGGTCTCACCAAAGTAGAATAGAGTTGTGCTTTTTCTTCCCTCGACACTACTCCTCTTGATGCAGCCTAGAATTATATTGACTTTTTGACTGTTGCATCACCCTGTTGACTTATGTGTGATCTACTGAGACTCCCAGATTTGTTTGATTCGAACCGGAAGCAAAACCATCCACATCAACCCAGGTGTTTTGGTGAATTTCCTATGTTACTGGCCCTGACACCCCACCCTTCCAATAACTCATCAATTGGCTATATTTCATAATTGGCTCATTTATTAGTGCTTCAAGAAGCAGTAGACCAGGACTTCCCCAGAAACAGGGACTGAGGGAAGGTTTGCTCAAACCGTAGTGCAGAGGTCATTCCAAATTTTCCAAAAGACATGCCTGGGTAGCAATTATGCAGATCCCCCTTGGAGAGCTCTGAGTATCTTCTGCTACATGAATCACTGCTCTTCAGACATGTATAGTATAACCCATCATCCAGAACTCTATCACTCTATCCCAATACTTACTACTTTCTTCAATAGCCTTGTGTGATTACTTGAAGCCTGAGTGTTGGTGAATACTTCCAAAATTAATTTTCACTAAAAAACATTTTATTTTATTCCCTGGCTGTGAGTTTTGTCAGTTATACCACTATGCATAGGTCAAAAGATCCTATAGTTACCTGGCCTATCTATGCCATAATGAGCTAATTAAAATCCCCCATATTAATATCTGGACATGAGTGGGTTCTTCACAGACCCCATGCAGTTCGGATAACACCTAATCTCACATAATGTAGTAAATTGTAATGTTCTTTCTTTACAGCACTGTTAAGACATTTGTCTGAATGTCCATTGTGGCAATGGATTTGTTCTCTCTTGCCCCCACTGGTTACCCCACTGTGTGCCAATTCAGAGAAATGTCTGAAAGAGCCAATGCAAGGGAAAACAGTGCACACATAAGTCCTATCCATGTGGTTGGGCATCTTTGAATAGCCAATTGCAATCAATTGCACAATCAGAAGCTGTGCTAATTAGCCACACATTGGCTCTTTCATACATTCTGTTACCTAAGAGATGGGGGTGCTTTGAGACCCACCTGTGGTACCAAAAATCTTGATGGGGGGATTATTAGCTTAAACAGTATTTCTGTGAAAGAAGGGTAACTGTGGGACCTTTTCACTTATGTATACCAGTACTAACTGCAGAGAAGTCCAGGTTGAATAGAAATATTTTTGAGTGTGCATGTTCCATTATTTTCATGTCCCCTTTCCCCTTATATCTCAATGCAATTTGCCTAGTGTATCTATTCCAACTTGTAGTCTGAACTCTCAAGGAACCATCCTAGGTGAACCATACATCCCTAAATAGGTGTAAGTTCAGACTAAACTTACAAGTTCAGACTAAAACTCAAAATGGATTTACCAGCCCATTGACACCAGAACCACTACACATCACTGATATAATGACCCAGACTAAAAGCAAAATAGAGAAAGAGATGTAGAATGTTTAGGTTTCATATAGTTATGGTTCTTTAAGATATATGTAATTCCCCCCTGTAGATGTAAAAAACCCCACATGTAATCCCCTCCTTGCAGAATTCAGGTGCTTCCATATGGAGGGTTCTAGTATTTCTCTTTCTTTCTTCCTTCCTTCCTTCCTAGTATTTCTAAACAGAAGACATTGCGCTGCTGGTTTACCTTTTCCTACTTAGTGGAATGGTGGTGGTGGTGGGGAGAAGATGTTGGGTTACAAGTGTATGAGAACATTCGGCAAATGAGCCTCATTGTGCATGACAAAAACTTTGCCAGAAAGCCTATCATATCTTAGTTTCTATGTAACCTTGAAATGAGTAAGAACATTTGCGGACCCAGGCCGTACCGCCCCTCCGCCCTCCTGAATGATGCACAGACACACAACACTTTCTTTAACTTTGTATTGGTTACATATTCAGAATATAGGTGAGGTACAGGTTAGTAAACTGAATACAAATAGAGGTAGATACATGTTTGAGGTATATATTTTCATTTGGCAATAAAATTGGCTGCAATTTGCAACTGAATGGTTGGCGGCAATGTATGGGTCATGACATCTGCAATGCCCATCCATGTGGGCCAAATGGCGAGTTGGTCCATCCCAACCCGCCTCCTAGAGGAGAGAGCCAATGGCCGGGCCGCCCACCTGACGCTCTCTCCTCCCCTGTAAACAAGTACATGTTAGCCAATAAAAGGGGGAGGGGCCTCCATTGAACTTGAACTTGAATTTGTACTTGAACTTGTACTTGATGGAGGCCCCCCTTCATCCTGCCTTATCACGACCCAATACCCGCAAATTGTGACATGATGCAACCCCCCGAGGGAGGGTGGGCGGGCTTTCTTCTGCCGTGATGGAGCACCCTGTAGCCGCCTCTGTCACAGCCTTCTTTCTGGAAGGGGCGCGACCGCGTTTTGGGCTTAAATAGCCCTGGTTCGTGCCACTCCCCTGGCCAATGGGGGCGAGGCAGGCTCGCTCCCATTGGTTCCCTCCTTCCTCCTCCCTCCCAGCAGCAAAGGCCGCTGGGAAGAAGATGCCAAGATGGTGCCCCCCATGGGCTTGCCATGCGGCCACCCTCCCCTCCCCGCGCTGGGCCCGAGGCCTAGCGGGGCGGGCGGGAGAGGGAGGAGGGCTTTAAAGAAGGGTGACCGGCCAGGCTGCAAAACAACCCGCCGGCGAACCCTCTTCTGATCTAGCTTTACATGCTTAAATGTGATCCTTCATGTTACAGTCCCTCCGAGGATACTATCTCAAATAGTTACCAAATAGTCCATGAATGAAACTCTGGTTAGATATTCAAAAGTTGTCAGGGTGTAGAAGAACAGAGATGTATACTCTAGTGCTACCCTCTCCTGTCAACCTCCCTTTGTTGATGGGGAGGGTCTGCAGAAGGAATGCAACCTCAGTCAGATGAACATAATAAGAGTGCTCTATGTAACTGAGAAAATTGATAAGGCCTATTGCTACAAGAGACAGAAAATAATTAACATAGCTTCAGGGATTGCATAGTCAACGGTGGTGGCCTTAGTCAGAACTTCAAAGGGGCTATCTGAGGTGCTGAAAGCTCTCTCCCCCAAATAGGTTCAGCACCTTAGATAATTCCTTTAAAATTTATACTAAAATCTGGAACAGATCACCATCCCACTAACTTGGGAGCACCAAGCTGCCAGTGTGGTAATAATTTCCTGTTTTGGGAGGTATGTGTCAAAACTATGAAAGTAGTTTTGGATCTGCTGGAACCAATGACTCACAAGAGATGCCCAACATTCTCCTCACTCTCATTCTCAACACTTCTCTTAAGAGCAGAGGACAATAGTGATACACCTTTCCTGGACAAGGAAGCTTTTGCCAACAAACCTCTTCTTTTGCCCATAGACCACCCTCTTTTCTTATGGATTGTTTTTAATAGAGGGGTGGGGTATAAATAATTTATTATTATTATTATTATTATTATTATTATTACTACTACTACTATGCTGTAGTGTCATAACTCATATTGTGGAGTTCAAGAAATCTGATGTAGAGCAGTCTGATCTGAAGGAGACTCTGGCTCCATATGATAGTTCATCCCTCATGAATCTGAGCAGCTAGTGGTAGAGGCAGGTGCTGGGAAATTCAGTTGGGTGGGCCCCCCTCCAATCTCAGCTGGAGTAGACAGTCACTGAGGAGATACCACCATCATTTGTGGCATGTCTGCAGGACAAGGAATAGCAGTGCAGAAGCCAATGTCTCTTAAATAAGAAACACTGAGCAATTAAGCACCTTGTGTCTCAGTGTCTGACTTCTATAAACCACACTGCAGCTGCTGGGAGGTTTTGTTGTTCACAGATGTTCAATCTCCCTGGCTTTTGTGTGCTTCCTGCTCATGGATTCATTTGGATTCTTCAATCCTGGATTGGCTTAAGTTTTACATCTCTCTGTCTTTCCTTTGTGACTCTGGTTATCATGACTACTGGATTCTCCTGACAGATTTTGGAAAAGCTAAGACCTCATTACTGCACCTCCCATTATCCTTGGGGGACTCCCTGTATATGACCTGGACTGGCTTGACTCACTTGTAGCTCCTTCTCCTCACTATAGCCTGCCTCTCCTGGCATTTGTTGCTTTTAGGCACAGGACTTACAGAACCTGGAATGCACTTTCAGGTGCCATAGAATTGAACCCTTATAGCCCAGAATGCCACTGGTCCATGGCAGTTCATTCTTCATTTGAAAATAGCTGAAGCTTTACTTACCACTGTTCTAGGAAATTCTCCAGTTAAAGAGACAACCATGTTAAGTAAGGAGGCTTATAAATCAGTAGTAGTATGTGGCGAAATGTTTTATAATTAATCTGACCCCGGGAGCTATCTTAAAGCAAAGAGCTGGCATGAGAAAGGTGAATAACAGAAGTTTCAAGCTACACATGTTAAATGTGGAAAAAGTAATCATATTACTCTGGTTATTAAAGATAGCTGGTGGTTTTTGTTTATTTCTAACAAGCCATACTGCCCACTCATGATGTTATATTAATAAAATATAACTTCAAGAAATGACATAAAACAGCTTCTACTAGCTTCTATTAGCTATGCAAGCTGTTATATGAAAATTTGATCATCCAAATGAAATAGTAAGAAAATCATAACTCAGTTAAAGGCTTTCTTATGTAAGTCATTTTCTAACTATCATGCCACATTCTTTCCAGTTTCTTCATCCACAGTTTCTTCTGGTAAACAACTTTTCTGTTGCCATTTCCAAAATCATCTGGGATTTCTCTAACTTTCAGTTATTCCTGAAATATTTTCTTTGGCTATGATTAAAAATGTCTTCTGTGTGCCTACACTTGTGGGTAAGTGGGTGAATGGTTGCTCTTCATTGCTACACTAGTAAAGCTATTGAAAAATCAAATTATGTGATAAAATCAGTTCCTCAGTGAAAAGGGGGAAAAATGTGGCACAAACATACTATTTGTCATTTACATGAAGAAATGAGGTTACAAACTTGACTTTTGTTCTCCAGTGCTGGTGGTGAGATGTTGACCCCTATGTGGAAAATGAGCGTGTGAGGAATCCATTTCAATGGGCTTTCTATGCCAACCGTCTTTGGCTCATGCCTCTCAGGCTGGCTATGGGCCAGATGCAGTTTGCTCTCTGGAATTCTCACAGTGATGACAGCTGAATAAGTGACTGAAAAAAATATGCACATTTGAATTGTGTGCAGAGAAAAATGTGCAGAATCCATGTATGTGCAAAATACTACATGCTTCAGTCAATGGAGGTGAAAAAATGCAGAGAAGCAAATGCACACCTTTTAAAAATGCCCATAAAGATGAGCATACCATATGTGTGTGTGTGAGGATGCTAAAAAAAAAAGGGATCAGTCCATTGTATGCTCCACACCCTGGACAGAACTAATTGAGGACCAGCCATGGGGAAGAGCAATAGAAAAGTCAATGGATTCAAAACTAAGGTAAAATTCTAGCATTTATACTACTCATTTATGGCTGAAACTTACTTGATATCAGTATCACAATTCACATTCACATTCAGGAATTCCATTTACAATTGGGATTAATTATTGTTGGAAGAGTCAGGAGAAATTCTCCAAAAAGCATATCTGCTATCTACTATGGCACTCTGTGTTCTTGTTTCAACAGACCAGTCTTTGGTGGTGTGTTGCTTCTCTACTTGTCTATTGGTGAGTTTCAGAAATGTACCTCCCTAATAGGAAAAACCCCATAATGCATGAAAATTTTTCTCAGATATTGTTTTAAGGGGAGCTAAGCCACCACCAACCAGTTCCTTTGCCTGTTAGCCATCTGTGGGTTGTATTTTCCCACTCCAAAAAGCACTCTTTCAAAGGAGAAGACTGGGGAAAGATGATTTTTTTTTTTTGGAAGTGTTTTTGAAAGGCAGGTAGGAACAACTGAGCCAAGTATAACACAAATCATTGATAGAGATGGGGAGAAATTTATTTAGTTCTCATTTAGATGTGAATTTACTTTATACTTTTGAACTAAAACTCAGTTATTGTTTGAAATTTACACTACTCTGATTTTTGCAGCTCTCCAATTACAGCACATGCATCAGTCTAAATAACATTTTAAAATGCATTACATTTTACATTTACATCACTCCCACCACCATCTCAAATATGGTCGGTGGGGATGCAAGAGAGGGCTTTTTTGGTGGCTGCTCCTAGACTAGACTCTGGAACTCCCTCCCCAGGGAGGCCAGAGTGCCCCCCCCCATTGTCCTTTCAGTAAGAGGCCAAAACCTTTCCATTCAGGCAGGCTCTTAAAGCAGAGTTTGTAAAGAACAGGCTAGGGGGTGCTGTATGGTTGTATTGAATTGTTACTAAAAGCTTTTTATCTTTCTTTAAAAAAGAAAAAAGTTTTAAATATTTTCCAGTATATTTTATTATATTAAATATTTTGATTTTTTTAAAATAATGCAGTTAGTATAATACTGTTTTAATGTACACTTTTTGTATGTTTTAATTTTGTGTTTTTTAAAAGTATGAGCCTCTTTGGGTCCCAGCCTTGGAGAAAATGCAGGTTATAAATATAATAATAAATAACAATTACATTGTAAATACTTGTGAAAATGTTTACATCAGACAAAATTGTATAAAATGCATTTATTCAGAGAATTGCACATAAAATAAAAATGAATGTTCATGAAAATATTTTAAAAAACAGCAACATTAAAATATGGCATGAACCCAAATTGAGGCTGGAATAGAATGGGATACTGAGAGAAACAAAAAGTACAGACTTAGAATCACAGAATCATAGAATCATAGAACTGTAGAGTTGGAAGAGACCATGAGGGCCATCCAATCCAACCCCCTGTCACGCAGGAAATCTTGATCAAAGCATCCCCGACAGATGGCCTTCCAGCCTCTGTTTAAAGACCTCCAAGGAAGGAGACCCTACCACGCTCCGAGGGAGAGTGTTCCACTGCCGAACAGCTCTTACTGTCAAAAAGTTCCTCATTCTTACCCATTCCTTGTCAGGTAGACATTGCCCAGCACCAGTCTGCAGTGTGAGAGCTGTTTATGCAGAGCCAGATGGCCACCATTTGTACTCAGAGGGTGTCCAGTTTTCCTACTAAGACCTGTACACGTGCCTTGCTTGGGCAACCTACCTTGATCTTTCTCTGGGATAGCGACTATTTCCACTGATTAATCAGAGAACCTTCACAGCTTCTCTCTGCGCTGTGTGGAAGGGGAAAAACTCAACGAGTGGTGGCAGATAGATACCGAAGACAGACTTAGTTGTAGGGGATATCTAGGCTAGAAGAATCCCTCAAATTTGGGTCTCCAAAGGGTAGCTCTAGGGTTTCTCAGGCAGAAGAACACCCAGAGCCCCGGGACAGAGGGTCATCAAAAATGAGGACAAGAGAAAACACTCTTTTGGATAGAATCAGGTGTTTACATTTCTAATCATATAAATAGATTCAAGCTTAGAAACCACCAGTATACCTTAAATGGAAATCCGATACATTTCACCATAGCTGGGATGACTGTGATCTGGTAAGCTTGTTCTTAGGTGCTATGTTGTTGATGTAAAACATCAGTGGCTCTTCCTAATGTTCTTCATCTTTAAGAAACTTGGACTGGACAGGTCTTCAGCTAAAGTATGTCTTCAAACAGAGGACTGTCTTCTCTATATTAAAGGACAAGGTACATTTTTATAAAGCAGATGAACACCACATTACCATCATAATTTGAAGGTAGGTATTGCCTGAATAGTCCCATCTCATGGAGTTTGGTCAGATCAGACAATATTTTATAAAGCAAAACTGTTGTGCATGTTGTTTACAAATGGGTGCTTCAGATGTGGGGTGGGGGTAGACAATTACTAACGTTGTTGCTGCTAACTGCTGTCAAGTCGACTTTAACTTACATCAAACCCATGATTAAGAGACCTCCAGGTCACTCTGTCATCAACAGTCCTACTCAGGTCCTGCAGACTCAGAGACGTGCTTCCTTGATTGATTCTATCCATCTGGAATGTAGTCTTTGTCTTTTCCTACTGCCTCCTATCTTACCAAGAACTATTGTCTTTTCTACTGAGTCATGTCTTCATGATGTGACCAAAGTACTATAGTCTCAGTTTAGTCATCTTGGCCTCTAGGTACAGTTCAGGCTTGATTTGCTCTAGAACCCATTGATTTGTCTTTTTAGCAGCCCCCGGTATCCATAGAACTCTTCTGCAGCACTACATTTCAGATGAGTTGATTTTCTTTCTATCAACTTTCTTCACTGTCCAGCTTTCACAACCATATATAGAAATGAGTAATACGATGGTGAAGACAATCCTAACTTTACTATTCAATGAGACATCTTGACAGTTCAGGATCTTATCCCATTCTTTTATAGCTTCCCTTCCAAGTCCTAATCTCCTTTGGCTTTCTTGATTGCATCTCCATTGTGATTAATGACTGAGCCGAGGTATGGAAAATCTTGGAACTATTTCAGTGTCTTCATCTGCTTTAAAGTTACGTAAATCATTGTTGGTCATTATATTTGTTTTCTTTATATTCAACTGTAGACATGCCTTTGTACTTTCTTCCTCGATTTTCTTTAGTAATCATTCTGAGTCTTTCCTATTTTCTGCTAGCAGTATGGTATCATCTGCATATCTTAACTTGTTGATATTCATTCCTCCAATTTTCCTGCTTTCTTTCTCTCTGTCTAATCCTGCTTTACATATGATATGTTCAGCATACAAGTTAAACAGGTGATAAAATGCAGTCTTGCCTGACCCCCTTGCCAATTGGAAACCATTCGGTTTCTCCATATTCTGTCCTAACACTACCCCCATTGCTAAAATAATAATTGCTAAATAGGTGTTTATTTCCAATGTACTTTATTAGTATAGTAAACATTAGGAAGAACTTCCTGACAGTAGAAGCTGTCTGACAGTGGAATACACTCCCTTGGAGTGTGGTGGATTCTCCTTCTTTGGAAGTTTTTAAACAGAGGCTGGATGGCCAACTGTTGAGAGTGCTTTGATTGTGTATTCCTGCATGGCAGGACGGATGGCTCCTGTGGTCTCTTCCAACTTTATGATTCTATGATTTATTCCAGCCAAAAGGTTTTTTTCTCAGAGTTTTGCATGGAAACATACCATTCAGAGGATAAAATTCTAAATTATCTTTCTGGACTTGAAAACAAATAGTAGAGTTACTTGGAAGCAAGGCTCTCGTTATCTTCTTAAATTTCATGTATCAGAAAAGTAATGAGCAGAACAGTACAGGATTTCCGGCATTTTTAAAAAATTGCTGATCTACAGTTAAAGTTTCAGTGAAGCTGTACATGCAAAGTCAAGGAAATCTCTCCTTAATTAAGGAGTGCATAAAATTGATTTACTAGAATTCTAATGTTACTTAATGATTTCCTAATATTAGGTTCTTAGCAAAGAGACTGACATTTTTTCCTAATCAATTCATGTCCTATTAAAATCAATACACACTTACATAGTGTAGAATAAAACATTAATAAAAGTCTAATCCCTCACACTACAAAAAAGAGCTAATTCTAAAATGAGAACAATTTAGTAAAGGATTTAAACACACATAAATTGTATGGCTTTCAATAACCTATTTGCTTTGTTGAACAAATACAAAGAAATTGTTGTTTATTTTACCGCAAATGATACATATTTAATTTTATATTTATTTTATATATTTATTAAATTCATGGCCTGACTTTCAACTGAAAATAGCATTTGAGACAGTGAACAACAAGTTACAGATAAAACAACAAATTTATAATTAAACATTAATTTTTTTTAATGTTTAATTAAATGGGGTTGAGACTGCCATGGTTGCCTTGACTGATGATCTGCATCTGAGCATCGACAGGGTAGTGTGACCCTGTTCGTGCTCCTAAACCTCTCAGCGGCTTTTGATATGATAGATCACAGGATTCTTCTGGATCGCCTGAGGGAGTTAGGCATCAGAGGCACTACTTTGCAGTGGTTCCGGTCCTTCCTCTCGGGCAGGTCCCAGAGAGTGCTGCTAGGGGACAGTAGCTCCAGTAAAAGGGAGCTCAACTGTGGAGTACCACAGGGTGCGATTCTGTCCCTGATGTTATTTAACATCTATATGAAGCCGCTGGGTGAGATCATTCAGAGTTATAGAGCTGGGTGTTATCAGTACTCTGATGACACTCAGATCTATTTCTCAATATCTCGTTCGTCGGCCTCGAATTCTGATGGCATCTCTTCTCTCAGTGAATGTCTTTGGGCAGTAATGGGCTGGATGAGGAAAAACAGATTGAGACTGAATCCAGACAAGACGGAGGTGCTCATGGTAGCGGCCCTGAAACCAAGAATTGGGTTGCAACCTCCAGTCCTGGATGGGGTCACACTCTCCTCCAGTGACTGTGTTTGCAGTCTGGGGGTGCTCTTTGACTTGTTGCTCCTGATGACAAATCAGGTAAATGCGACAGTCAGGAGCGCTTGTTATCAGCTTCGGCTGATACGCCCGCTGCACCCTTTTCTGGAAGTAAGGGATCTTGAGACTGTTGTGCATGCGCTGGTAACTTCATGTCTTGATTTCAGTAATGCTCTCTACATAGGGCTACCCTTGTGCTTGGTTCGGAAATTACAGCTGGTACAAAATATGGCAGCCAGGCTTGTCTCTGGAACATCTAGAAGGGACCACATTACTCTGGTTTTGAGGTCCCTCCACTGGCTGCCTATCAGCTTCCGAGCCCAGTACAAGGTGTTGGTTATCACCTTTAAAGCCCTAAATGGCTTGGGTCCAAGCTATCTCAGGGACCGCCTTCTCCCTTATAATCCTCCCTGTGCTCTCCAGTCCTCTGGGAGGAATTTATTGCAGCCACAAAGATCTAGGCTTGCGACCACCTCCCAGAGGGCTTTTTCAGCTGTCGCCCCAAATTGTGGAATGGCCTGCCGGATGAGATCTGCCTATTGACATTGTTAGACAGCTTTAAAAAGGCTGTCAAGACGGATCTCTTCAGGCGGGCTTTTCCGGAATAGCTAATCCTGGCCTCAGGAAACCCCTCTGGAAGTTGATTCTGGAGCTCCTAACTGATGCTGCTCGCTAGGAAGGTTTTTAACAACAATTGTATTATAAGTTGTTTTTAATTTGTATTGATCTAATAATGTTTTAAGGGGGGGAAGGGATTTTGAGTTGTTTTATACTATGTACTATTTTACTGTTGTAAGCCTCCCCGATTGTTCACAGAGGGGCGGGATATTATTATTATTATTATTATTATTATTATTAAAAACCCAATAAAAACTCATAAGGCGGGGGAAACACATCAAATAAAAACATGCACACAAGAAAAAGTAACACACAGAATATTAGATCTTGATCAGCAGCAAAGCATAGCTGAATAGAGATGACTTGCATCTTGTTGGGAAGTTAGGTTATCATAAACTGTCCTACGATTGGGTAAATTCTGCCTTTGTATAAAGCTTGTTTTTTTTTTTCCTTCCAGGAGGGGAGCAGAGACATGAGCAAGAGCTCACATGCCATCTGTTCATGATCCAGCAATTTTAAAGAGCCGTGTGGAGCCACCCTATATTGCCTATAGCTCCACCTCCCATATAGTACATCACAGCACATTATGTTGCCTGTCAGGACTTCTGGTCTCCTTCCCTGGAGGCCATCAAGAATGGCCCTCCCCTGTAGTGCTGAGCCTGTGTGTCTGGAACCCAGTTCCTTCTGGTAGAACAGCAGCTAGGATGGACTAGTTTGGCTTCCTGTAGCACAAAGCTACAAAAGCCTGGGAGCCTCCGAGAAAGCTCTCTCTCATGTTTGTATCAAATGTTCTTCAGACAGTGGCAGGACAGAGAAGTGTCTCCTCAGGGACTTAAACCTGGCTTGTATGGCAAAGGATGACATTTCAAATAAACTGGTACCCAGTTGTATATCTTTCATTCACATGTATGATTTTTTTTCTCATGCACACATGTACATGTGTAAGTGAAAACTCCTATTCTGGCAGACTTTTAGGAATTGACTGTGATGGGCTTTTAAAGGTGTTCTGCTTTTTTTTTGTTTTCTATATTGCCTTTTAATGCAATTTAAATTATTTTAACTCTATCAAATGTCTACTTTTTTAAAAAAAAACACATATATGTGAATGATTAAAAACCCAAGCAATAACACTTCTGCCAAGTTTCCCAGAAGGATGCAGTTAATCACTAATATCTATCTATCTATCTATCTATCCATCCATCTATCACAATAAAGTCTAATCTTTAGGAACTGAAGTAGGAAGAAGGTGAAATATTTTGCTCATTTTATATATTTTTAATTCTGTTTGTTATTTGCTACTAAACACACACACAAAGGAGATTTTCACACGGGCTATATATCCCGTGGCAGGAACAGAACAGGATCGGGAAAGGTTTTCCCTTTCGGACGACGTTGACCCCGTTCTGTCCTTCATCTATCCTACTCCCGTGACTGTTCCAGAACAATGTAATCACGATTTTTCATCGTGAATAGACCTCCCGTTCCATCACTATCATGGAATCACAGGTGTGCGAACAGGAGCCCCGTTCCTGTTCCAAAATGACAGCCGTGGAGGGGAGGTCCGTTCCGAGCACTTCCTGGTACTATCTGGACATCGAGGTAAGTGGCACCCTTTATTTTACCCTCCCTGTTTTGATTATGTGATTTAAAGAGTGCTTTTGTGCTTGGTGAACTGATTTTATGTTTGGGGGAGTTTTATTTTTTAAATTTACTATCCGGCGTTATCACGTGATAACGTGATAACGTTTCAGATGGCCGGTCGTAAAAGCAGCCTTACGACAGCTGCATTTACGGCCAGCCAGCAAGGGGAGGGGGAGCCCGTTCCTGCTGCAGAATTAAGGTGAGTGTGCGAAAGATTTATGTTATTCCGTGGCAGGAACAGGAGAGGAGCTAGCGGGGCAGTAACGGGACATTTTGGCCCTGTGTGAAAATCTCCAAAGACACACACACAGAGATGTTTTGTATGGTTTTAAATCTTGTACTGGTTTTAATAATTTTGGAAAAAGATGAGATATACATTAATAAAACAACAGCATACACACTCTTTCTTATCCCTTGATTAAACTTAATTGAGGTTGAATATGTGTGAGTAGGCTGCATTGAAAACACATTGGATGGAATCTTGTTGGTTAGTTCCAATTGGAGTAGACATATTGACTCAATTGCTGACACTATATATCACCACATAGGTAAAACCAGTGGCTTGAATGGATAGGGATAACAATAGGATATAGGCCATTAGATTTGAATCAAAGTCAGTAAAAAGAATTTTATATCCAGACTTTGGAAATGTTTTTTTACTACAATCATGCTGGCTGGTGGATTCTGGGAGTTGTAGGCCAAGAAGTAACTTTAGTGCACTCTGGTTATAGCTACAGATTGTCATTCTCTATCTATTAAGGGATGAACTTGCAGATATAGGACCGGCATCCTGTTAGGCAGTTACAATTTCATAAACTAGACTAGCAACCTCATAACTGTTTTGTATGCACATTTAGAATAATGGTACTATTGTCATGAATGCAAATGTCTCTAAAACCCACCTGAAAAGCCAGGCAACTATCCTGAGTGAAGAAGTTTGGTTGTGCTGGTGAGCAGAGAGATGAAGGATGGTGCATCCAGCTGCCTCCTCTTAGCAAGTCATAGTGCAACAAGGAGTTGTGGAAAGAGCCCCCCCAAGGGTCTCTGCTTCTGGTCATTACACCATGGTTTGCTAATGTGAGGAGGATGGATGTATCATCCTTTAGTGTCCTGCTTGCCACTGCTACATAACACCTTTGCTTGATATGGCTACCTGGCTTTTAAGATGGGTTTTAGGGGGTCATATTGGGAGACCAAGTATACCTATGTGTCCTGTGCAGGATCTCAGCCATATATTAATAATGAGCTGAAAATACCCCATATATATCCAGAATGAGAAATGTCTCTTAAAAAGTAAAGCTTTTCACAAACTAAATTTGCAAAGGAGAAAGTTCTGGCTAAATGGTACTGGTAATTATTGCTGCTTCCAGATATGAATCTTCTTTCGCTAGCATGGAGGCTAGCCTGTGCACCCCCTCCACACCTTCTTTCAGTACATAGAGGGCATCATGTGTAGCATCCCAACCTGCCCAGAACTTAACTTCTACATCATATAAAATACATAACATAATATAACATATTATAATATAACACAGAGCCTGCTCTAACATTGGATTTAGCACATTACATCCAACCTACAAAAGTACCCATAGACACCAAACATTTTTGGCAGGCTTGTAAGGTCTTGGCGTTTGGAAATCAGTAGCAACTGCACTAAAACAAGGAATGTAAACTTTTGTATTTCATTACCTATGTACTCATTAGAGCCACAGATTAAAGCCTTAATCTCCTCGAGCTATCCAACCTGGAGGAACGATAGCTACTGTTTAGCAATGGATTAAGCAACTATAAAAGTTATTAGACTTATTATAATTTCTAATTAACATTTTAAAAAGTATATGTCCTTGTTTGCCTTCACAAGCTTTGAAACTGCACATCTGCATAAAGCACTCAAAGTCCTTTAAAGTTCACACTTATTTCCAGAAGACTTTGCAGAGGCAAAATCCACTCTTTGTATTCCCTCCATATAATCTAATAATTAAACCACAAAGCCCATCAGAACAACTCTTACTATCTTATTTTTTGTTTGTCTTCTCTAATATAGGTTTCCTTTTAACTTTAAATTAAGCTGAAATTAGCAGGCACTGAGTGTTTTAGCCAAACAAGGAAAGAAAGAGAGGAACAATTAGATCTTCATTTTTGTTAGTTTTTCTCTGATAAAGTGTTTCCTTAACTACAAACAATGAAATTAGTATAAATAATACAACCTAGAGGTTTAATATCAGATTAGAATATGCAAAAGCAATGCTGAACATTATGCCCTGAGATTCAAGATGCTGATGGCTTAGTTGCCATGAAAGTGCTCTGCTGAATTTTCAAGCATTGTCCAAACACACTTTCTCTGAAAGACTTGTGATAATTGTGTTTTCCATAATTCATGAATGTTAATCTGGAAACACAAAAGGCCCAATTCACTGCTTTAAATCAAGAATTGTTTTGCCTACATGATATTTGCTCAGTTCCTAATTCACTGATATTAAAACCTGGCTTTCCAATAAACCACTTTCCAGCACAGCTCTAAAGACCTGCTTTTTTAAAAAAGAGTACAAGACTAGAATTAGGCTGCCATCAAATACAAAATGGTGCACCAAGGAGCAGTGGTGTTCAGTTTTGCAGTCAGTTAGCCATGCTCTCCTCCATAACATCACATTCTTTCCCACCTTCACACTTGGTTGTCTCTTCCTCCAAGCAGACAGACAGCATTCTGTGTCTGCAGAGGATGTTCACTCCATTTCAGCTGTTCCTGGAGTCCTTTTCCGCCTTGGGTTTTTCCCTCCTTAAAGATTTGGACTTCTGCAATGCTTAGCATTTCATCAGGTCTGTTGACACCTCCCTCTTAGGACTTTATCAGATATGGCAAAAAACTCACCATTATGACATTCCAGTAGTGTGAATGGTATCCGCTATTGCATGACATTGTCATGTTTGAGTGGTCAATCTGCTCCAGCAGTGAATAAGGTATTGCTCTTAATTGATGGGACAAGCCATCAATAGCCCTCAATATTGCTCTTTTCGCAGCATTGAAGAGCATGCAAGAACACATCCTGCTGTAATCACAAGATTACAGTGTGGATGGGTGGTCCTCTTTCTCCCCTCCCTGTTCCTGGCAAGAAAATTTCTGGATGAGAATGTGAAAAATATCAGCAGAACACTCTTTTAATGAACTGTCCCAGTTTCTTTGCACGTTTTTGGTTTAAGTGTTTGTTTACTTTGCAAATTAAGTTTTTGTGTGTGTGTGTTTAAACACTCTCACATCTTCTTGTGAGCACTGCTGAAATCTCACCCATGCAAAATAACAGCAATAAAGTCCTGTTCTTAAAGTGTTAGTGGTGATTGTGTGATAATTCCATGATAGTTCTTTCACGTAATTACATTGATAATAAGTGTAATAATGTCACTATATTTCTGTCCACTCACTATGGGCTCACTGAGAGGTGACTGGCACTGCCTGGGGATGAACTAGACCCAGGAGTAGCCAAACAGCAGATAAATTACACAGCAGAATTGGGCTTGAAAAAGACTTCAGCTAGCAGGCTTTATAACTGCCCTGACCCACTTTTACCCACAATAAGAAGACGTGCAAGCAGTGAGGTCCTTCTAATAATATCTGGAGGCTTTATCTTCTGTTCCAATACAAAGCAAACACATAATATATACAGCAACCCTCAATAACTAAACCAACAGCAATTCTCCAAACATCCAACACTCCTCAACACCAACCCACAAGAGTAACTCACACAAAGTTTATCTTTATAGAAGTGTTTGGCTAGTCATCTTCTGACTAGTCATAGCTGTGCACACACCCATTTCAGCTGTGCTATCAGAGTGGTCTGTTGCTCCAACATTTTCTCTTAAAGGGCTATTATCGACAGTTTCCACTTTCCTCATTCATGGAATTACAGCATTTTTAGATGCTAATCTGATAAAGAATTTAGCCACAGATGTTGCCACCATGGCTACAAATAGATGGACCCCTCTCCTTGTAAAAACTTCTTAACAGGCAGTAATTCAGCTCACCATATTTTTTCTGACTGGATGTTGTCAGGGGAAAATGGTTTTTGTAGTCCCTGAAAATGGATTTTCACTCTGCGTAAATGCAGGCCTGGCCTGATTTACAACACAGGCCTGGTTGACTTTCAAAGGTTAGTCAAGGGGCTTCCCAGCTGTGTTATCTCATTTGGATGGCAACCAGCTACCAAGCTCCCATGGCCAGCCTGTGAAAGTTCCTCTGTTCTCTCTACTCTCTGTCTCTGTGTGAAGCAAGAAGCAAAAAGCTGTGTCTGCTGAGACAAAGGCAGACACAGAAAAATGATTTCCTTTTTTATAGATAGACAGCCACATGTTCTGATGCTGCCAGCATATAATCTGTTTTTATAGTGAACTAAAACTTTAAAATAAACTGAAAAGCTTATTTTTTTTGCCTGTCTCCATGTCTCCATGTCTTATACACCTATGGATATGATTGGGAGCTACTGGTTATCACGTTTCTGCTGTTTCTGCTATTGTTCCCTCTGAGCATATACAGATTGCCCAGAGGGACTGCCTGTCCTGATAGGTTATGGGTCCAGAACTGGATCTATCATGGTGCTCAGACTGGACATGGGATTGTCCAGGGTGCCCCTTTGCTGTCCATGTGTGATTTTGGAGCTAATTTTTGGGAGGGATTCCTGTCTATGCCTGACAAGTTTGGAGAAGCAGATTATCATCCCGGATGCTGAAACACCTGAAAGCTGCTGATGGTCCTAGCTGGTAAGCTACCCTGTTAAGAAATTTACCCTGCTGAGAGGGGCTTGATAGTTCAAGGTGCAGCCATGGCAGTCAGTCTGGGAGGAGGAGGAGGAGGTCTGTCTTTTGAGAGACTAAATGACAGGAATTACCATACTTGGGCTGTGAAAATGGAAGCCTATCTGCACCAACAGCTGATATATGGCCCCATTGAAGCAACCACAGGGTCCAATGTCTCGGCTGATCGTTTGCAATGGCTCAGCAATGCTGGGGAGCGTTAAGACAGGTTTATGTCCATGAATCTGCCGTCTCCAACATTATACAGATGTGCTAGTTATACAGGGCACGGCTGCAGCCTGGAGGAGACATGAATGCCCATTTGGCCCCGATGCATGATCTTTTTGATAGATTGAATGAAATAAACATGGATTATCGTGAATAGGATTGATGTTACATTTTGTTGTCCTCCCTTTATGAGTCTTATGATAGTCTGGTACACAGTTTGGAAACTATTCCAAGTAGAGAGCTAACTATAAACTATATTACTGGCCATTTGTAGAGGAACAGAAAAAAATGTCTGGAGCGCAGGCAGGATTTACAGCTGACAAGGTCCAAACCTAATTCCACAAACAGCTCAGCTAGCTCTAATGAGTACAATGAAAACGAAGGAACTTCTTTCTCTATGAAGGCTAGGGCCTGCCGGAATTGTGGTGGGAAAGGACATATTTCCAAGGACTGTAAACATAAATCACGCAAGAAGAAGGATGAACACAGTAAGCCCAGCCAGAAGAAAAAAATCTGGCCAGACTATGACTGTTTCCGCTGTGGTTTTACAGGCAAAGAAAGGACCAAAAAACAAAACAACAACAACAAAAGCTGTCCATCTGGCACTCGATAGTGGGTGTTCAGAGCATATTTCCAACTCTAAAGATATTTTTGTGGACATTCAGATGGCTAACCCTTACAATGTGAGTTTAGCTGATGGGTCAAAGTCTAAATGTCTGGGTGAGGATACTTGTTTTGTGTCCTGTCTTAACAAAAATGTTAAAAATATGCAATTTGTTCCTGATTTAAAGATGTGTTTGCTTTCTGTTACAAAATTGACACAGGAAGGCTATAAAGTATGTTTTATTGAAGACAAATGTTATGTTTTAAAGGATGATGCTATATTTTTTTGGCTGAGGGTGTGTTCCATAATTAATTATATTACATATATGATTGTCCCCAACAATCTCAAGCTCACTCTGTGATGACAAATGTCCCTATGCATGACATTTCTGTTCATTTGCTACATAAGAGGTTTGGACATCCCAGTTACAAGATCCTTAAACAGATCCCTGACATGGTTAATAATTTAAAGATACAGGGGTGTGACAGATTTTTGGACTGTGGGGTTTATAAAAAAATTCAAATATAAGGTCCAGTGACAGGAGGTAAAAAAAATTCTAGGGTTGGTACATGCAGACCTGGCTGGACCCTTTTCTGAATCATTGGGAGGGGCCAGATTTGCTTTAATAATTATGGATGATTACAGCTGTTTCTCATTTTGCTTTCTACTCAAGAATAAAAATAAAAATTTTGAGGTTTTCAGACAATGGTTTTCCAGAACACGGCCTCACAGCCTCGAAAAAAACTCAAGGAAAATCAATGGTTTTCTTTCATTGAGAGACGCTTTCCTGATAAGCTCTCTGCCCTACAGACAGACTGCGGGGGAGGGGGAATTCATGTCACATGAGTTTCAAAGATGGCTAAAACAAAAGAAAATTTTCCATAGGCTGGTGGCCCCTGGAACCCCTCCTCACAACAAAATTGCAGAACATAATTTTGACATTCGGCAAACAATAAAAGATAATCTAATGATTGATACAAGCATTCGAAAAAAATAATAGAGAGAGGCCATGTTGAGAGCTAATTATTTATATAACCACATTTCAAGTTCTGTTGTGTCAAATACTCCATGTTTCATGATATATGACAAAAAGCCGTCTATAAAACACATTAAGATCTTTGGATCCTATGTGTGGGTTAACAGTCCCAAAACAGCTAGAAAAAAGGGTGATTCCAAGCAGGGCCGGTTTAAGGAATTTTGGGCCCCCCTGCAATGCTTTACTTTGGGGGCCCCATATGTTTATCTCAGATCAATGTAACCTAACCTATTCACTATACAGGATGTTCAGATTATAGTAGGACCCCTGTATCCATGGATTCATTATCCATGGGACACAAAACAGCACACCTACTATAGAGTCTTCCTAGAAAATGTGTCTTCCCTAGCCCTTTTCTAGGCCCTCCGAGGCAACTCTATGGTATTTTAAACCAGAAGTCCCATTATTTTCAATGGCGTTCACTATTATTCATGGTTTTCAGAATCCATCCCCCATAATCCATGTGACCAAGGGCTCCTGCATGTGACCAGCCTTGGTCACATGCTGCAGGACTCCTTCCTGCTTTGGAGAGAGCAAGGCAGACCATCAGCTGTAGCAATGGGAAAAGTTTAAAGTGGGATTTTTTAAATGCCCTACCCTGTCTTCCCCCCATCTTAGTCCTGTCTCTGCCCCGGGGGTGGTAAGGACTGCCCCAGGGCAGAACAGGTCAAAAGTCCTGTGTTGGCATGACTTCAGGGCTCTAAGATGGGGACAAAATGGGGTATGTTGCCCATCTAGGCAAGCCCTGGGATGTGTTGCCTTTGTACAGTTGTCCCTTCATATTCATGGGGGTTTGGTTACAGGACCCCCCGTGGATACCAAAATCCATGAATACTCATGTCCCATTATATGCAATGGCATAGCAAAATGGTGTCCCTTATATAAGATGGCAAAATCAAGGTTTGCTTTTTGGATTATTATTTTTTAAATAATATTTTCAAGCCATGAATACCAAATCCGTGGATACTGAGGGATAACTGTATTTCTATCAGCATTGTTATAATTTAACTGCCTTTTAAAAATTATCTTAAATAAATGTTTTTAATGTGATTTTTTAAAAGCTTTTGTACTACCCATCATTTCAACTGCATTTTGTTTTAATTCATATTGTGACCTGCCTTGAGTACCATATTTGGAGAAAGATATAAATTAAACAAACAAGCAAGCACAGAGCAGCTCTTACTACCAGAAAGGTTGGGAGAGTAGTGGTCAAGCAAAAAACATTTGATTAAGATGAAGTTGTAACAAATGCAACAGAGTGAAGCCGAGTGACACTGTTAAGTCAGGCAGCAGATGCTGGGAGGCAACAGCAAGGTGGTGGAAGAGGAGACAGCTATGTGCCATGCCTAAATCTCCTTAGCTAACCTGCTGCCTCCAAGGTCTTGTGAAGGATGCTCTCATATGGCCTGCATTAAAGAAAGATTAAATTGACATTCCAGTTGGCTTTTGTTGATCTATTTATTTATATTTATTTAGGTATTTATATCCCACTCTTCAGCCACAAAGGCTCCCAGAGCAGCTTACAAATTGTTTAGGCAATAGCAATTTATCTACACCGCATTAAGCAGTTTCCAATGTGTGTTAGCTAACTGCCTCCACAAGCTGGGTACTCATTTTACAGAAGGATGGAAGGCTGATTGAACCTTGGAGCTCTTGGGATGGAACTTGCAATGTGGTGGCTGCAGTACTAGTGTTTAACCACTGCTCCACCAGGACTCCCTTGTGCCACCAGAGCTCCCTGACAGAAGTGGGTATTGAATCTTGTTCGTCACTTGTTGCACTCTAGTGAGAAAGAAGGAAAAAAGGGCATATACAGTTAGAGAAGCAAGGATTGTTCAAATGCCTTTTAGGGTGGTCCTTGTTACTGTCAAGGAAACCTGGATCCAGAGTAGAGTCAAATAAGCTGGGGGCTGTTCATAACCAAGGAAGGAGAGGAAGCAAGGGACTCAGAGGGTATTTAGGCAGGCAATTGCTTTGGTGGCTAGCTCTAAAAGCTGCTTGATTGTCTCCATAGTGCCTTATCTTTTAGACTGAAGTGTCAGACTAGAGTCCACAGATTTCTTGATTAAATGAGGCCTCTTGATTAAATGAGGCCTCATTGGCCCTTTGTGTCACTTTGTATACATATCTCCTAGGGCTCATCTAGACGCAATGGTTTACTGAGAGTGGCTGCTCATTTTCATTTTCACCCATTCACAGTCAAGTTCATTTGACTTCACCATTTCAGCACCTACTTGCATCCTGCAGCACCACAAAGTGTTGGAGTCCAGTTGAGCCCTGATGAACTTTTCAATTCTCGATGAGATCAGATGTGACTTGTCCATGTTGACCAAGAGGCCCAAGTCTTGGAGGAGGGAGATTATGATTGCTACGTCTCCTGCTACCTTCTCCTTTGAGGGTCCTGTAATCAACCAGTCATCTAGATATGGGAAGATTATGACACCTCTCGTGTGAAGATGGGCAATGACTGGGGCCATGCATTTTGTGAACACTCTTGGAACCATGTAAAAACCAAATGGGAGTGCTTTGAAGTGGTATATCTTGGGACCAACTGCATATGCTTGGAATCTTCTGTGAGGTTCCACTATTGCGATGTGGAAGTATTGTGAAGATCGATGGTGGCAAACCAGTCTCCTATGTGGAGGAATGGGAGGATAGAGGAAAGGGTGACCATTTTGAAGTGTTTTGGCACAATAAAATGGTTCACCTCTCGGAGGTCCAAGGTAGGGCGTAAGCCACCATCTTTTTAGCAGATGAGGAAGTAGTGGGAGAAAAAGGAATCTCCACGTTGGCACCGGTGGACCTCCTCTATAGCCTCTTTTTGTAGTAGGGACTGAATCTCTTCTTCGAGATGTATGGAAACAGGAGTAGATTTGAGCGAGCCTATGGGGGGTAGGCTGTTGAATTCTATGAAGTATCCATTTCGGATAATACTGAGGACCCAAGAGTCTGAAGTAATTGTGTGCCATTGGTGGTAAGGAGTGAGGAGCCCGTCTAATGGTGATTGGGTTGGAGGCATGGAAGTCATGGTCATGTAGTCAAAACCTTTGCTTAGAGGGCTTGGGCTTTTCTTTTGGAACTGAGACTTGTTTTTCGCCGGGGCCTGGAACTTTCTCTGATATGGAGCATAGGCCTGGGCAGTATGTTGAGAGTGGGATGTTGGAGAACTGAACCTTCTGCAAAAGGAAGGTGGGAAGCATTTGCTGTAGAATCATGAACGTGAGGTGTGGCCAGGAAGAGGGATGCCAAAGCATTTTGCTGTTGTATGCATAATGTGTGTATGCTCCAACTTAGTGTCTGTCTCCAAGTGGAAGAGACCACCTTCGTCAAATGGAAGATTTTCAATCACTGTCTTGGCCGTGGAAGAGAGGCCGGACGAATGGAGCCAAACATGCCTCCTGACAGTGATGGAGCTAGCTAGGATCTTTCCTGCACAATCAGTCACATGCTTAACTGATTGTTGTTGGTAGTCTGCTAGGGTGACCCCATCATTCCTTGTAATGTTCACCAGGTCCAGATCTTGCTTGGGGAGTTTGTCCAAATAGGGGGATATCACATCCCAGAGGTGTCTCTGATATACCCCTATGCAAGCAATGTAATTTGCTATCTTCATGAGGAGGCAAGCCGAGGAATAAATTTTTTTGCCCATAGCATCCAACTTCTTTCCCTCATGTTCTGTGGGTGAGGAATAGATTTTGTGGGAAGTGCGCATCTGAGCTGCGTCAACTATGATGGAATTTAGCTTGGGATGTGTGGCCAGCCAGGGGAACACCTCATTAGAGATGCTGTATAGATGTTCCAGTCTCTTGGACATTGGAGGTATGGAAGGTGTGCTCTAGGGTGACTTAGCGATCTGTGTCAGGAATGCTGAGAAGGGGATGTAAGGCAGAGGAAGGGCTTGCCTTTGGAGGTCATGAAAGAGGGGGTCATCCACGTGTGCACCTGGGACTGCCTCTAGTAGCCCCAGAGACGCTGCTATCCGATTCATGATCTCAACGAATGAGCGGACGTCATCTGTCGGGGAAGCCGGTTGAGGTATTGCACCCTTACCCTGAGGTGAGGGTTTGGTGAAGGGGTGTCATCATCTGAATTGTCCGACTCATGATCTGGGGTTCCCACAATCAATGGAGTCAGAGGTTTCAGCTGCCCGACTGCAGCAGTGGAGGGAGATTCCCCATGATTGGTGGGTTTCGGTGAAGGCGACCTCTTAGCAGGAGATCGTGAGGAGGGATGTCTCGGGACCCTTTTCTGAGGAGACTTAGGCCTCTGAGGAGATTCCACCACCACAGGATAATAATAATAATAATAATAATATTTATTTATACCCCACCCCTCTGTTAAAACAATCGGGGCGGCTTCCCCCAACCCCCAACCCCCACCCTCCCCCATAAAAAATATTAAACAATTATAAATTAAAACCAACTGATCTAAAATCACAATTAAAAACAATAAATACAATAAAATACAATAAATGGCCAGTGGACTAAAAGAAGCCAGGATCCCCTGAGGCCGGGATCTAATTAGGAAAGGCCTGGCGAAAGAGATCCATCTTTAGTGCTTTTTAAAAGCTACTCAGGCTTGTTATCTGACGGATCTCGTTCGGCAGGTCATTCCACAATTTGGGGGCGATTACCGAAAAGGCCCTCTGGGAGGTTGCAGACAGCCTAGATTTTTGTGGCTGAAGCAAATTCCTCCCAGAGGACCGGAGTGCGTGGGGAGGATTGTATGGGAGGAGGCGGTTCCAGAGATAAGTTGGACCTAAGCCATTTACGGCTTTAAAGGTAATAACCAACACCTTATACTAGGCCCGGAAACTGATAGGCAGCCAGTGGAGAGATCTTAACACTGGAGTTATATGGTCTCTCCAAGATGTTCCCGAGACCACTCTGGCTGCCATATTTTGTACCAACTGAAGTTTCTGGATCAATCATGAGGGCAGCCCCATGTAGAGCGCATTGCAGAAATCTAGACGAGAGGTTACCAGCGCATGCACCACAGTCTCGAGGTTCTTTACTTCCAGGAAATAGCGCAGCTGGCGTATCAGCCGAAGCTGATAACAGGCACTCCTGACTGGCTGGACTTGTAGTGTCAGTGGCTCTCCTCTGGAGAATGGGGGTGACCCTGTCTATCCCAATTCTCCTTACGGTACTGAGGAGAGCGTTCTTAGCAGTACCATCTGGTGTACGGTACCTGTTATGGTTCTTCAAAGTATCAGTACTGATCATCCGGTCCCCAGTAGTACCTATCGGTATAGGGCCTCTTGGTGGTAGCACATCAAAATGGTACCAATCATGTCAGTCCCACCATTCATCTTTGTACCACACTGAATCATCATCTGTGTCCTGAGAGCTACTGGATGGTGAACGCGATGGATGCGTATGTGGTCTAGCCGAACGGAACAGAGAGATGGAGTGGGACCTGCGTCTTGGAGATCTCGGAACTGGTGACTTAGAGTGCGGTCTCGGGGAAGGCATCTTCATCTTATCTGGAACCTCTGCTCTCGGTGAGCAATGAGGTGATTGGAACCTCTGCTGCCGGTGAACGATGAGGTGATTGGGAGTGTGACCTCTGTGTCAAAGGAGAGTGTGAGCAACGGCTAGGCGTCAAGTGGGAGCAAGACCTGGATTCTAGGTGTCCTCTTGATTGGGACCGGGAGCAGTGATGAAACCGGGATGTGTGCCAGGTGCCGCAGCGGGATTGAGAAGCAGACTGGGACCAAGAGCAGTACACTGACTGAGGTTGAGACTGTGAGCAGAATAGAGAATGGGACCGGGTCTGATGTTGTGCCATGGAACCAATGTCCAATGGCGATCTTGAATGTGAGATCCTGATGATTCTGACATCGAGGGACAACTCATCCGCTGCCTGTGCCACCGTGTAAGTAGACTCCCCTTCTTGGTGTCGTTCTGGGGATGGTATCAATAATCGCCTTTTTGTCTGAGGCAATACTGAGGAGCCTTCTGTCATCTCCTCTCTGGACCTCTTTGTTTTAGGGTAACAAGATTGGCGGTCTGATTGTTTGGTCTTCTTACGCTCCCAAGACTGGCCTCTCCTGGGGGATTCCTTTCTCCCAGCAGCCTTGACCTTCTTCAAAGAAGGATCCTTTGCTCTGGTCACCTTCTGAGGAGATTCTG
This sequence comes from Gambelia wislizenii, assembly GCA_030847615.1. NCBI lineage: Eukaryota > Metazoa > Chordata > Lepidosauria > Squamata > Crotaphytidae > Gambelia > Gambelia wislizenii. The sequence continues at coordinate 325,678,266 of JAUMIR010000001.1, forward strand.
GTACCGACTCCATCTGTACCAACTTCACTCCACTCAACGAGGTTCTGGGATTGTCAGAATGGGAGCAGCCTGTACCATTATCTCTCACCCGAGTCGACACCAGGACGGATTTGGTAGAGGTCTTTGCCGGTACTGATATGGAGCCCTTTTTGGTTGGGCTGCCTGGTGACTTAGCGGTCAATCCCAATCCCGAGGCCTTCCCTGACACCGAAGCCAACCAGAGCCTTCTCATAGAGCTGAGCTTTAAGCCTCTTGTCTCAGTTTTTCCTGGCCTGTGGAGTGAAGGCCTTGCAATGCCTGCATGAGAGTACATCATGGGCCTCACCAAGACAGAAGAGACACTTGGAATGCTTCAATCATTTTAGCAGAGCATTGGGAGCAAGATTTAAAGAAACCGGCCCCCAACATTTTAAGGTAAGGAGAACACAGTACCATCCAATCCAAGGTCATAATCCAGTCATATTGGTTGAATCCAGAAGGATGGGAGGATTAATGCAGTGTCGATAGAATCCGAGTCAATAACACAGTCAGTCCAATCCGAGAAAAACCAATCTGTAGGTAGTAGGCAAGAGAAGAGTCAAAGGACATTTTCAGACGAGAGGTTCGTAGCAGCAGCGTGTCAGGGGGTCCATTTCGGACGACAACCTCCGTGAATAAAATCTGGCTGAATCTGGTGCGGCAGGCTCCAACCCTAAATGGAAGAGAGATGGACGATTTCACTGCAGGGACGGCTTTGTCCGAAATGGATCCCCTGATGCTCTGCTGCTACTAACCTCTCCTGCAAGGATCGTCTGAAAATGTCCAAAGTCTGGTCCTAGGTCAGTGGAAAAGTGCCCAATTTGAAAAAAAAAAAAAAAGAACAATGAGGCTCAATAGAAGTTCCTTCAGTGCTTTCCACATGGTGGAAAAAAAGGAACTGAGCAGTTGGTGAGAGGGATGGGCTTATATACACCAGGGGTGAGGGGGGATGTCCTACCACCCAAAAGTTTAGAATGAGGTGCTTGAAGTTTCCGAAGTGCTCTGTTCAGGTGCAGGATTAACCCATTGTTGCATTCACAGAGACCACGAAGAAGAAGCTGGTGTATCCCGGCTTGTGTAGATGAGTCCCCAGTTAAAGGGCCAGTTAAAGGGCCATCTACACCAGACAGTAAATATTCAAAGGCCTGGGTAAACAGAAGAGTCTTTTCCTGATGATAAAAAGAGAGCAGAGAGGGTGTCAATGTACTTTACCATGGCAAGGAATTCCACAGTCTAGGAGTAGCCACTAAGAAGATTCTCTTAAATGTCCTCAGCAACCACAATGCTGGTGGAACCAAGAAAAAGCCCCCTACCCAATATGTTCAGGTTCATATTGAGAGATACAGTCTTTCAGAAATGTTTTCATTTCATTAAACTTGAACAATTTTTGCTTCTCTAGCTATATAGGCATACTTTTTCATTCTCACTGCAATATAATATTAATTAATCTCCAACAAAGCTCCCTCTCTCATGCATGATAGTGGATTAAAGTGTTTCTATGATATAATGAACATTCTACTCTCAAATGCCTTGCCCCTGCACAGAAGAATTGTTAAATAGGTTTTAAAATGGATTTTCTTCAGTTTCACAGATTTTAAAAACAAATGGCAGATGCCTTTACTTCAGTTTGCTGACTGTATTTTTTTTAGCATGTAGTGAATTTGTTATAGAAATGATAGGGGTTTTTTAATTGTCAACTGATGATTTTATAAGGATAAATGAATCAGACAGAGGTTTAAATTAACATGATACAGGATTTTCTTGGTAGTTCTTTTCATATGAATTAAAGGTACTGTCAAAAGAACCTGTCCTCATGCTGTTTTGTTTTGGAGAAGAGGTTTACAAAGAAATTCTGTCCTATGTAATTCTAAATATTTCTTTCAAACTAGTATAAGAATGGGTATTCACTTCAATACATGCTTTGGCCTCATTATATCAGGTAACCAGTATCCAAATGTGTAACATGCATTTAATTCCTAAAAGAATAAGGGCCTTAAGATTCAGTTAATTAACATTATGCAATATTTCCTGGATGAGTAAGGTTTTTCTATTGCCTGCATGGAAAGTGTGATGCTGCTTAGAGGATATTAGACTGTATCAAATGGAGCATTCTTATAGCAGTACAGAAGGTAAGGGGCGGGGGAGATAGCATTTGATTTGCCCATAAAATTCAATGGGCCCTGCAATGCTTTCTTGGGGACCATAGGATTGCAGCTTAAGTGTCTTATAGACCATGCATATTTACTCAGAAATAAAACCCCTTCAGTTCAGTGAGAGGTACAGAAGGGCATATAGGATCGTCCTTCACGTTGCAACCCTATGTATGCCTATGTAGTGTAAGGCTGAATTAAAATCTACAGTTTTTTTTTCTTTACTCTTTTTCTTTTCCTTCATTTTCAGAAATAAAAGAAAAAAGTTTTCTCTTTTGTTTTGTTTTTCGGAGGTACGCCTTGAAAGAGGAGACAACTATAAAACTGCCCATGTCTTCAGAGTGAAGTAGCTGCAGAAAGCATTGCTCTTATTCTGCAAAGTCTACCGTTACGCTCAGGATCATCATACCCTGGTGTTAGCGAAACTGGGTAATTTACCATGCAAGTGGTGGACCAAGAAGACATGCCTATCACAGGTTTCATGAAACTGCTTTTCTAATGTTCATGCAAAGAGGGAGGAGACTCTTATGCATACAGCCATATGCAAAGCCCTCCAAGCAAGTGGGGACCATGTGCTGTAGGTATTCCTCATCACATGAAGGTCTTCTTGCATTTAGATACCCCTGCCAATGTACTATAAGCACAGATGTTAAGGAAGGGACTATATCAAGAAGGGGCTGTTATGCGCCTTGAGTGTATTTCTGACTTATGTAGACCCTATGGGGTTTTCTTGGCAAGATTTGTTCTGAGTGGGTTTTCTATTGGCTTCCTCTGAGGCTGAGAGAGTGTGACTTGCCCACGGCCACCCAATGGATTTATATGGTCAAGTAGGGATTTGAGCCCTGGTCTCCCATTCTTCTAGGGGTTATCATCACCATGTAGCCAAATCTGATTGCTTACATTATTTATTTATCTATCAAAATATCTTTATTCCACTCTTTATCATGGGATTTCAGGGAAGTGCACAGATAGAACAATAAACAATTTAAAGCAATTCCAGATTGAAACAAAAATATAGCTTAATCAGGATCAAAAGAAATTAAACATGGCAGCTAGTTAAAATAGCTTAAAAGACTACTATGGTTTAAAACCATACACCTGTACATTTAAAGTAAATTAAGCTCTGAAGGCTTTATGTCTTGACCTTTGCCAGAAAGAAGCCAGTGGTAGAAAGCTCCAAGAAGTGGAAGAGCCAGCGATTTGGAAGGGCACAATCTGAGGTTTGGATGGCATGGATATTTATGGTACAATAAGGTGAACATAGATTTTAATAATCATTATGTGAGATGTGCCCTACTAGTAATGTGGAATAGATACAAACCAAGGTTGTGCCCAAAAGTACCTTTATGGGTCTCAACACTAGAGGCTTTTATAGAAGAGAAACTACAGGCTAGAAAAGATGGTTAAGGTATAAAGATATATTGGGAAATGATCAAGGAGGGTTTACAATTAAGTTGAAGGAGACTGTGCTTGCAGAGGGATATAGTTTTCAATAGTTTTCATATCTGTAGTTGCATGAAAGATTTAAGATGGATAAAAAGAATTATGGTTTAGAACAAAATTAATCAGAGTTTGAATTACAGTTATGTATGGGTGATGAACACATGATTGGTAAAATGTATAAACTTTTGATAAGATTTGAAATGAAAGAAGAACAAGTGAAAGACAATATAATAGTATGGGCCAGGAAGATTGGATACGATATTCAAAAGGAGCAATAGGAAAAGACACAGTCAACGGGGTTAAGGTTTACATTGTGCTACAATCATAAAAAGAATTTCGGTAAAATGATGCATCGTTAGTATATGGCACCAGAAAAGCTGTCAAGGATGTATCAGGGAGCTGTGTGTTGGAAATATATAGAACAAGAAGAGACATTTAACTATGTGTGGTGGAGTCGAGATAAGGTGAGTAAGTTCTGGGTCCAAATATATGCCTTGATTCAGAGGATATTAAAGATCAGCATACAACTGTTTCTTTTGGGACTTATGGATGGACAATTGGAAATGAGCCATATAAGACTACTGCAAGGCATGATCATGGTAGCAGGATTCTTATATTCTAAAAATGGGAGGAGTTCAGTATTACCTATGATGAAAAAAGGCTGTTAAAATTGTATGAATAGCAGAAATGGACAAATTATCAGGTTTAATCAAAGAAAAACCATTAGAGACATTTTTAAAAGTAGTAGTAGCCTTTTTGAAGAAAAGAAAAGAAGGGGGCTTACCAGCCTTCGCCAGTGGGTCATTTGCAGCCTGGTTGGCACCTCTGAACCTTCCAACGGGCAGCCCCATAGCCGCATGGCCCACCATGGGGGCCGCCATGTCTGCTTCTCCTTCACAGCTGGATCAGCAGCCAGGAAGGAGAGCGCAGGAATTTTGACCAATCAGGGCAGGCTGCCTGCGCCCTGATTGGTCCAGAATAGGACAAGGGCAGAACTTCTGGCCATGCTTCCGGCATGGACCGGATGACGTCGACTCTGTGCCAGGGCCGGTCTGATTCCTCAGTTGGGCTCCAGGGAGCCAAAGACCCACCCACCCTCCCATTTTGTTTATTATTATTTGTGTATTTTGCATTTCATTGTTGCAATTTGCTAGGTGGATGGCATGGGTCCTGATCAGGGTAAACGGGGAATCAGGGGTCTCTGTCAAGTTCAAGTTCAAGGAGACTCCCTGTTAGGTTAACTATTTGTTTGCAGGAGAGGAGGGAGTGTTGATCAGGGAGGCTTGGCCAAGGCTCCCTCCTCCAAGAGCGCATTGGTACCAGCCAACAGGGTCCATTGGCTAACAAAGGGTTGGACAATGAAGGGATATGAACCCATGCAATAGTGCCAACCATTTACAGCCATTAGCAAGTTGCGGCCCTTTATTGCCAATATTATCTTACTAACCTATACCTAATCATTAATGTTTATCTTATATTCAGTACAATTGGTAAAGACAGCTTGCCGTTGTCTGTGTGTTCATTGATGGAAAGGGACTGGGAGAGTATGGTCTGGGTCTGCAAAATGATTTAATAACACTTGGTTTTGAAAATTAATATGAGGTAGTTATCAAAAGTGTATAATGTAGTTTATAGAAAGAGGGGCATTGCTATGTTATTTTATATATATATATATATATATATATATATATATATATATATATGGATGTGTCCACCACAGCGTACTGCTCCCACTGGTGGGATACAGAGGAGGGCCCCTCCTGCAGGCCTCATCTCTCAGGCAGGTGTATATAGGGAAAGGTACTCCTTCAAGTATCAAGGTCTCAAGCCATTAAGGTTTTAAATAACACCACCAGCATCCTGAATTCATACCAGCAAACTGGCATCCAATGCAGCTCCTTTAAGACACATGTTATGCCTTGTCTATATGGTATGCCAGTCAACAATTTTGCTGCTGCATTTGTACTTGTTGTAGCTTCTGTGTCATCTTCAAAGACAGCCCCATGTACCACACACTACAGTAGTCTATTCAGGAAGTTACTTTGGCTGATTCAAAACTGGTGTCAAGCACTCTGAGCAACAGAGTCCACTTGGGCATCCAATCACAGAGATGGATCTAAGACTACTCTCAAGATCTTTACCTGTTCCTTTAGGGGAAATGCAGTCTTACACAGAGCAGGTAGTTGGGATTGAGCTTCAGTCTTCATCCAGCCCATTACAGCATCTAGGCACTGCTCCAGCACCTGCACAACCTCTACTGATTCCAAGGAGAAGTAGAGTTGTATGTTATCAGTATACTGATGGTACCCTGCCCCCCAAACTCGTTATGACTTCACAGAGTGGCTTCATACAGATACTGAACAGCACCGTAGGACAAGACAGAACCTTGTGAGATCCCTCAGCTTAATGACCATTGGGTTGAACAGGAATCTCCCAATGTGTTTCTCTGAAATTGGCCTCACTTTAACACAGTTCCTCCTACTCCCATCTGAAGGATTGATCCAGTAATATACCATGATAAGTGGTATCAAAATTTGCTGACACATTCAGGAATATAAAGAGGGTCACACTTCCGCTGCCTTTCACCTGGAGTTCATTGTCAGTCTGAGCAAGGCCATTTGATTGCCACACCCTGTTCAGAAACCAGATAGTAATGGGTTTAGTTAATCTGTTTCCCCTAAGAACATCTGAAGCTGCCCAGCCATCACAGGCTCAAGGGGATATTAGAGGCGGGGCAGTCATTCTCACATACATCGGGATCCAGGGAGGTCTTCTTCAGGTGAGGGCACACTAGAGGCTCCTTCAAGGCTGTAGTCACCTTCCACCTATATCATTCTTCTGTGGAAAACGACACAGTTAAAAAAAATAATAACATTGAAGGAGAAACCAACTAAGCAATTCACAATTAGTGAATACACTGTAAACAAAGTCTGAAAAACTGGAATAGACAGCCAGGGACCTTTCAGAGCCTCCCTGAAAACATTATGTTCGTAGGTGTACATTTGGTGTTGTGGTACTTGGAAATAAACATTATTACTTGGCATATGTCCGAGCAGAATTTGGCTGCAATTAGATGATAGTGAGACTTAGGGGAAATATTGCTGAACCAATAACATGCAGAATGTACACACTGATGTTTTTGTGTGTGTCTCATACCAGACTTTGGTCAAACCCATCTTGCAGCTGTACTGAGGGAAAGCCAAGACTAATTTGGAAAGATGTGGTCTAATAGTTCGGTAACAGATGTAGATATTTTTTATGTGACTGATCCTATTTCAGAGATGCGTTATGAGTAATGGATTCTTGTACTACCAATGTTCTAGAAAATGTACAAGGTGAGTTGCTACAATGATATAAGTTACAGTTATGATTTCAAGCCCTCCCCTCAGCCAGTTACTGTTTTAGATACATTTTTAAAGCAACTTATTATTATTGTTATTAAAAATAAAATATTGCTTAATTACTTTTAAAACATCTTAATGTCAGCAGCTGAGAGGGCTTGTGGTACAAAGCACACTTAAACAGAGAGACCATACACTCCCTGGAACTATTAAAGTAATTTAAGCAATTATAGTTATGCCTTGAAAGAAATGAAGTTATTCTAATTATGTTACAATCATAAGGTAACTTAGCTTTGCCCTATTTGTTCCTTTGCAAAAATGAATTAAATACAAGTATCATATTTGTAACACGTTACTTTCAAGTTCTGATGTTAGTTTTGTGGAATTTTGCCAGTTGGTACTGGTACATAACAAATATATTGAGTGGATGGAGACAAGAAATTGATCTAAGTAAATATTGTTTTGCCTCTCTCTCTCTGTATGCATGCATGAGTATTTCCTCCCTTCAAAGATATGTATGATCCCTAGTTCAATAGGTCAACTTGTAAAGAAGATACAGGAATCCATATTAAAACAGAAAAGATAATTTTCAGAGAATGGAGCATGCAAATAATTATCTCTAAAGGCTAGTGACTGCTGTGAATCTTTCTGAACAAGCACTGCTTGAGACAATTAGCATGATTTCTCTGTGGAGAGAGAAGGCAGAAATACCCTTTCCCCCCAGCAGCATGGAAGAAAATTATTCTTTAATATTAAATGAAAAAAATGCAGAATAGAGTAGGCATCAAATTAGGAACTCCAATGTGGAATTCTGAGAGCAACAAAGCTTTCTTTGGTCAAGGTGTGACATATGCACAATGCATCTAATTTCTAAGGGCATTTATTTTCTTCACAGCAGTTGTGACATGAAGCAAATTATGTTTATTGCTAAGAGCAGTATTACAACAATGTGACCCTTTCTGACACTTTTCTGGCTGTGTCTGGTCACGAAAAAGCCTATATATAACTAGTTATTTGAACTGCCACGATAGAAGGGGCATCTCATAACATTTTCTGCATACCTCTCCCTTCCCATGCATTTTTTTTTGGGGGGGGGAGGGTGAAGAACTGTAGAAGAAAGAAGCGTCCCACAACAGCTCTGTTTTGTATTATGAAACTGCACTGTGTTTATGCCAATTAAATGGTCCAATTAAAATGGCCATAGCTCTCCATGAAAACGAAGGTACTGCAGTATATGAATCCACCCATCTTCATACAGGGATGTAAAGAATAGTGGCAATTTTTCTGCCTTGTTGAGAAAATGACCAACTGACATGAGATTTTTCATACTTCTTGGCCAAATGCAGTACTGCTCAGATGTTAGGGGATCCACAACATGACTCAGTGGGTGATCCTATCATGACTCTCTTCCCAAGCAAATTCAGAAAAATTGTTGCCATATTAGAGTCAGAGGCCTGCTGCACCACAGGAAGTAAAATGTCTTTGCCATACCCAAAATGAATGGCCAGGTGAAAGATTCTTTTTCATGTTCCCACCCCACTTTCAGGAGTAATGTATACATCCATATTTTTTCACCTGAGATTAGACAATAACCCAATGAGGCAAATGTATTTTCCTTGTGCTACTAAATTCTACAACACTTACAGTACTTCCCATTTACCTGTGTTACAAATAGTAAAAAAAAAGGATATACAATAACAATAACTGATGTCAGCATGATAAAACAATCCACAAAAGAGCAATACCTTTCTTTATTGGCCAACTGAGATACACAAACCACAAAGAGGTTCTCCGTCAATAATAAGTGGCGCAAGCAGCACGGGGGAAGGTCGGGAGGAGGTCAGGAGGAGGACGGAAGAGGATGGGGCTGTCTGTAAGCAAAAGAGCTCTGTTCTTCTCCCAACCTCCTCGGGGTTTTTTTCCCCCCGTCTGAAAAAGTCCAAAGTTCCAATACCATGCAGAGAAAAGGAAGAATCTTTTGCAATTACTGTTATTATGGACCATTTGCTATAATATTTAGATGAAAGGTGAGTATTTCCCACTCTTCCCAAATGATGACAAAAATAAATTAAAACTCTTTGCTAAGAACAAACATTACAGAATGGGGAAAAGACTTTTAAACATTGTATTAGTGTTTGTTTTTTTTAATCAACGCATCCTCTCAGTTTTATTGCCATTCCTTTATTCCATCAAAACTTTTGAATAGCCAAGCTTAAGGAAGGAAAAAGAATGACAAATAAGACATTTATTCCTTCAGAAAAAGTTAATCACACTCATATGCCACTGAAATGAGAGATTTAAGTTAATTGGGACTAACTTTAAAAATATGGTAGATTGAATAATTATTTGCATCTTGTGTGTAACGTTGAAAAAAACTCCTGTTTATATCAGGGCCTAATTTGGACAGGATCAATGTGGACTTGGAATCTAAACTGAGGTTTTGGAATTGGTATCTCCAGTATTTCCCTCACTGATGTGCACTGGGAAAGTAAAAATAGTAACCCTAATTTTTTTTCACACATCCACATAAAATGTGGATGCATGGTGGACCACAAAATAGAGATTAATACTGCCCAATTCCAGATACACAATTCTAGGGGAGTGTGTGCTAGGGACTCTAAAATTTATTATTTTTCCAAAAAGAAAAACAAAAGAAAAGAAAAGGATAGAAAAAGTTTTTACTTGTTGCTGACTATTTAGTCCTGATTTCATACTTGTGTCCTGGAGCTGGCTCTCTAGAGCATCAATAGCCAAGTCTGTTATTGATTCATCATTATCACCACCACCATAACATCAGTGATGATGATGACACCATACTTGAAGGGAAGGTACTTTTTTTTTTTTTTTTTGCTTTCTTCCACCACAAACCAACTGAGGAGACTCAATGGTGTTGTGCAGAGAAGCAGGAGAATGATGGAGACCATGCTACATTTATTATTACCAGCAGTTAGTGATGAGTTCTCCTGCTGATCTCTCTGCATACCTTCAAGGTGATCTGGGTTGGAACTGGAAACTCCCCCCTCATTCCTCTCATCCTACCTTTCCCAGAGTTGCCTGTCTAAAACTCTTGGGGGGGGTGAGGGGTTTGCCCCTTCTGCCTAGCTGTTTTGACTTTTCTTGTACCCTGCGAATAACTACTTGCTGCTTCCTGTTTTGAAGGAGGTTGCTGGTTCTGTATTATTGTTTATCTCAGGTCATTTGTTGTACACAGTGATGTCAGGTAGCATACCTGGGATCCTATTCCACCTGACAATGATTCCAAACAATGCATTGCCTTTTCTGTGGTGACGCAGACTGCTTGCCTTCCATCAAAACACTTCAGTAACAACCATTAAGGATAATTTGTATGGAGAGGGAGAGTAAGCGTCACTACCAAAATAAAAATAGTTAAACAGAGGAAAGAAAATTAAGCTAGAATATTCAACAAGACAAATATATTATTAAAGAATTATTAAAGAATATTAAAGAATGATTCAGAAGACCAACAACCACTGAAACCTCACCACAGCTCTTTCATGGTCTGCAGTTAACATGGAATTATGAAATACCAGAGGATATTGACTATAGATAACTTCAAGGACCTCATATCCCATAAGTAGTGTGATTGGAGAGAGCTGTAGAGTTTCTTACTCCAGTTTGCATGGCAAAGGTGTCACTGAGCACCATCCAGCTCAACTCCTCTCCGCCATGTTTTATCACCTTTGTGTCTTCATTTTATGGTCATATGGGCAACACATAGTCTAGCCCTTTTTTTTTTTTTTTTTTTTTTTACATTTTTGACATACCAATCTCCAGATAGTCCAAAGCACTTTGGATTGTGCCATTTTGCTTTGGAGCTGAACTTGGTGAATCCAAAACACTCCAAAGCTGGTACAAATCAGTATAAAATTAGGCTAACTTGCTTCATTATTTGGTCTTCGCTGGAGGGATTGAACAGTGCTTGTTGATTGCAGTGAATTATGTTTCATTGGAATTATGTTCCTAAGGTTCTTTGAAACTTATGAGATGATGATGGAAAAGAAAGCTTTTCTACCATTACCAATCTTCCATCTAGTATAAGATGCTACAAAGGGATGTTGTGATGTTCCAGGGCCCAGTCTGAGGCCTGGTTTCCCCATATCCCTAGGAGGAAATGATTGAGATTGAATCTTTCTATACAGTATTTATCTCTGCCATAAGAAGAGAGGGCACATTTTACAAGGATCATGGACTCTGCTATCATTGTGCAAATTTTGTTTAAAATAAGTCCCAAGTTGCAAATAGCCTGTGTGGTTTTTGAAGACGTTCTTAAAATGGGAAGAAAATTGCTGAAATTATTTGTTGCTACCTTCAAGAAGAAACTTAGTGAAGGTTTGTTGTCATTGTGTGCCTTCAATTAATTTCTGATTTATGTCTCTGGGCCCAGTACATGGTGTTGGTTATTACCTTTAAAGCCCTAAATGGCTTGGGTCAACCTATCTTCAGGACTATCTCCTCCATATAATCCTCCCTGTACACTCAGGTAGGAAGGTCCTTGAAGACCATCCTACAGATCCTGCTCCTACAGTGCTTTGGCAACATATCAAAAACAGTATCCTCCAGTCTGCAGAAGAATCCCTCGGGTTCTCCCACAAGAAAAATCAAGACTGGTATGATGAAAACAACCAAGAGATCCAGGAGCTGTTGGCAAAGAAGAAAACTGCTCACCAGGCATACCTTGCCCAGCCAAGCCATGTAAGAAAAGTAGCTTTCCGCCTCACATGTAATAAACTACAACAAAAACTCCAAGACATGCAAAACAAGTGGTGGATCAATATAGCGGAAAAGACACAACGCTGTGCAGATCTGGGTGATCATAGAGGATTTTATGAAGCTCTTAAAGCAGTGTTTGGACCTATTTATCAGGTCCAAAGCTCCTTATACAGTACAGATGGTCAAACATTAATTACTGATAAAGCCTCCATCCTGAATTGTTGGGCTGAACATTTTCAAAGTCTCTTTAGCGCCAACCGAGTAGTCCAAGGCTCAGCTATCCAACATATGATACAAAAACCAATGAAAAATGAATTGGACATAGCTCCCACTTTGGAAGAGACCCTTAAGGCCATACAGCAGATGAAAAATGGCAAGGCAGCTGGGATTGATGGAATCCCACCTGAAGTTTGGAAACACAGAGGTCATGCACTCCACGAAAAATTCCACGAATTCCTTGTGAATTGCTGGGAAAAAGGGGAACTGCCATCAGACCTCCGAGATGCAGTCATCATCACCCTGTACAAGAAAAAAGGAGCAAAACCCGACTGCTCAAACTATCGAGGCATAACACTGCTCTCTATTACTGGAAAAATCCTTGCAAGGATACTCTTGAACAGATTAGTTCCTGCTATTGCAGAAGAACTTCTCCCTGAAAGCCAATGTGGCTTCAGAGCCAATAGGAGTACTACAGACATGGTATTTGCCCTTAGACAACTGCAAGAAAAATGTAGGGAGCAGAACAAGAGTCTCTATGTAACATTTGTCAACCTCACCAAAGCCTTCGACACTGTAAGTAGAAAAGGTCTGTGGCAGATCCTGGAAAGACTAGGATGTCCGCCCAAATTCCTTAAAATGATTATCTTGCTACATGAGGGACAGCGTGGTCAAGTCTACCTACCAGCCAGCCAGCCAGCCAGCCAGCCAGAGGACTCTGCAGGACTGTGAGGAAGCCTCCTTCCCCTTTACACCGGGGTAAGGGCAGCTGAGCAGGGAGGTGGGGTGTGGCCAGGAGTGGCTGGCCTTAAAAGTCACTCCACCACCCCACCCCAGGGACACCTACCAGCCAGCCAGCCAGCCAGAGGACTCTGCAGGACTGTGAGGAAGCCTCCTTCCCCTTTACACCGGGGTAAGGGCAGCTGAGCAGGGAGGTGGGGTGTGGCCAGGAGTGGCTGGCCTTAAAAGTCACTCCACCACCCCACCCCAGGGACACCTACCAGCCAGCCAGCCAGCCAGAGGACTCTGCAGGACTGTGAGGAAGCCTCCTTCCCCTTTACACCGGGGTAAGGGCAGCTGAGCAGGGAGGTGGGGTGTGGCCAGGAGTGGCTGGCCTTAAAAGTCACTCCACCACCCCACCCCAGGGACACCTACCAGCCAGCCAGCCAGCCAGCCAGAGGACTCTGCAGGACTGTGAGGAAGCTTCCTTCCCCTTTACACCGGGGTAAGGGCAGCTGAGCAGGGAGGTGGGGTGTGGCCAGGAGTGGCTGGCCTTAAAAGTCACTCCACCACCCCACCCCAGGGACACCTACCTACCAGCCAGCCAGCCAGCCAGCCAGAGCACTCTGCAGGACTGTGAGGAAGCCTCCTTCCCCTTTACACCGGGGTAAGGGCAGCTGAGCAGGGAGGTGGGGTGTGGCCAGGAGTGACTGGCCTTAATAGTCACTCCACCACCCCACCCCAGGAACACCTACCAGCCTACCAGCCAGCCAGCCAGCCAGAGGACTCTGCAGGACTGTGAGGAAGCTTCCTTCCCCTTTACACCGGGGTAAGGGCAGCTGAGCAGGGAGGTGGGGTGTGGCCAGGAGTGGCTGCCCTTAAAAGTCACTCCACCACCCCACCCCAGGAACACCTACCAGGGGCCGGGAATGATCTGGGAGCGGGAATTGAGGTTGTGTGGGAGAAGGGAAGGTATGGCGGTAACAGAGTGAAAAATTGTTACAAAAGAAGGCGGGATCGATGTTTAATATCTATCCCGCCTTCAGTTCACTCTGTTTCCCGGAATAAATTGGAGAGCGCACCAACCATTCCACAGACCCTTACTCTGCTCCTTTGCAATGCCAGGTCGGTTAAAAACAAGACACATATTATCCATGACCTTTTATTGGATGAGGCTGCCGACCTGGCATGCTTTACGGAGACCTGGCTGGGAGAGGCCAGTGCTGCGACTTGGGCGCAGGCACTCCCGGCCGGGTACTCAGTTAGTGAGCAGGTAAGGAAAAGTGGGCGGGGGGGTGGAGTGGCTCTGGTTCATAAAATCAATCTAACCTTGACCAGGAAGCCTATCTGGAACACAGTCCACATCGAGTGTATGTACCTAAGCCTGAGGTCCAGGGATAGCTTAGGGATTCTGTTAGTGTACCGGCCACCCCGTTGTCTAACAGACTCCCTAACCAAGCTAACACAGCTGGTCTCAGAGTTGCTGCTGGAGTCACCCAGACTTTTAGTTCTTGGTGACTTCAACATCCCACTCAAGACCAGCTTGCTAAATCTAACTGGCACAGCTCGGGAGTTCATGGAATCCATGACAAACATGGGCCTATCCCAATTGGTTGTCGGGCCTACTCACTGTGCAGGTCATACCCTCGATGCGGCCTTTAGTACGGAACAGGAATATCCGTGGGCGGAGGTTATTAAAACCTCTGCATTGTCATGGACGGATCATTTCCTGGTCAAGATGGAGCTAAAAGCCACTGTCTGCCCCACCGGGGGTGGTGGACCTATTAGAATGGTCCGCCCTCAAAGGCTAATGGAACCAATTGGATTCCAGAAAGCCTTGGAGGGTTTAATGGTTGGTAACGCCAGTGATTCTGTTGAAGCTTTGGTTAATATTTGGAACACCGACCTCACCAAGGCTATCAACACAATCACTCCCAAACGTCCTTTCCAGCCTGCTCCTAACTGTAAGCCCTGGTATTCAGAGGAGCTTAGGAAGATGAAGTGGGCTGGACAACGACTAGAGCACACCTGGCGGAAGACTCGACTCTTATCCGACAAGACTCGTCATAGGAATTTTCTTGATTCTTATCGAGAGGCGATACGCGCAGCGCAGAAGTCTTTCTCCTCTGCACGTATTGCGTCTGCAGAGTCTCGTCCAGCAGAACTGTTTAGGGTGGTGGGGGAGCTGACGCGGATTCCCCCTGCGCAGAACCCCTTACTTAACCCGACAACGGCCTGCTGTGATGCGTTTAACATCCACTTTGCAGATAAAATCTCTCGGATAAGAGCCGACTTAGATGCCAGTGTTATGACAGAATCTATAGACGAGGTGTCCAGCAACTCCGTTGATGAAATTTTATTGGATCAGCTTCAATCTGTGAGTACCGATGATGTGGACAAGCTCCTTGGTAGAGTGAGGAAGACGACCTGCCCCCTCGATCCCTGTCCATCTTGGCTGGCCACCCAAGGGGGCGATGCATCGAGAGTACTCCTTAAGGATATTATCAATGCATCCTTCAGGGAGGGGTCTGTTCCACCCTGTTTGAAGGAAGCGGCGGTTAAGCCGCTCCTGAAAAAGCCTTCCCTGGACCCCTTGGATAGGAACAACTATAGGCCAGTCTCCTTGCTGCCTTTTTTAAGCAAGGTGATTGAAAGGGCGGTCGCTTCCCAACTCCAAGCTGTCTTGGATGAAACCGATTATCTAGAGTTTCCTGCCAGAGAGTTTCCTGCCAGAGAGAAGGAGAGCAGCTTCTGGACAGCAAGTTTCCTGCCAGTTTCCTGCCAGGGAGAAGAAGGAAGCAACTTCTGGAAAAGCCATTCTGACTGGGGAGATTGAATTTTTTTAAGAAACTGTTGGGAGAGGCTGCTTGTTGCTGAGGGGCTTGAACTTCTGACCTTCCCCTTTTACCCTCAAGAGCCTGAGGCTCGCGCCTAACGGCACGCAAATTTCAGTAACCAAACAAAAATACAGCAGACCTAAAAGTACAGCTTAGCATTCTCAGCGTTAACTAAGAGTTCTTACATTACCTAAAAGCTCTCATCATGGACACTGAGGGGACTGCAGCAGTCACTTGCAACACTTGTGCGATGTTTGTATTCTTGTCTACAGACATGGAGAACTTCACATGCACCAAATGCAAGCTGGTAGCCCTCTTGGAGGAGAAAGTACAGCAGCTGGAGACACGGGTAGCTACACTTCAACAGATTCGTGAGCAAGAGGTTTTCCTGGACAGAACAGAACGAACAGTCTTGGATGGGGACCGCACAGAGGAAGTGGCTGTGGAGGAGAGGGTCACTTCACGGACACAGGAAGTAGACAGCTGGAGGAATGTCACACACAGAACAAGAAAATCCAGGGATTCTTCCAGCAGCTTGCAGCTACAGAATCGATTCGAAGCCCTTTCCCTTATCAAGGACAACAAGGAAGAACAGCATGGACAGACTTCAGGGGTAGAGCAGGGGACCTTGAGAGGACCACCGCAAGGAACAGCAGCTGCGAAGCCTCGGCGGAAGCGTGTGGTGGTGGTGGGGGACTCCTTGCTGAGGGGTACAGAAGCAGTGGTATGTGGGCCTGACAAGATGACTCGGGAGGTGTGTTGTCTCCCTGGGGCAAAGATCTGTGATGTGACCGAGAGGCTGACAAGACTCGTCAAGCCTACGGATCATTACCCCTTCCTTTTGGTCCATGTGGGAACCAATGATACTGCAAGGCACAGCTTTCCCAAGATCAGAAGAGATTATGAGGCCCTGGGGAGGAAGCTGAAAGAAATGGATGCACAGGTGGTCATCTCGTCTCTTCTGCCAGTTGAAGGGCATGGTCCAAGAAGGGAGAGGAAAATAGCCGACGTAAACAACTGGCTCCGTAGATGGTGTCGCCGAGAACAAATTGGATTCTTGGATCATGGACTGCGCTTCCATGCGGGGGGACTTCTGGCAAGAGATGGGGTGCATCTTACAACAGTTGGAAGAAACATTTTTGCCAACAGTCTCAAGAATTTGATCAGGAGGGCTTTAAACTGAGTCAAATGGGGGAGGGAGACAGTATTCTGGAAGGCAAAAGGGCTGGAGAAAATAGTCAAACTGTCATAGAGGGAACAAGGCAAACAGCGCAAGGAACCAACAGTGGGAGGCAAAAAAACTTGCACAGGGAGCAAGTAAAGGGAACACATGGTCTCAGATGTCTCTACACTAATGCACAGAGCATGGGAAATAAGCAAGATGAACTTGAACTCCTTGCACTACAAAACAAATATGATATAATAGGCGTTACTGAAACCTGGTGGGACGAGTCTCATGATTGGAATGTAGGAATAGAGGGGTATAACCTTTATAGGAGAAACAGGCCAAACAGGAAAGGAGGAGGAATAGCATTATATGTCAGGGATATTTACACCAGTGAAGTGATCCACGACATCAATACTGGAAGCCAGGTGGAGAGCATCTGCATAAAAATTAAAGGGGAGGGAAACAACAGGGATGTTATTGTGGGACTCTACTACAGACCCCCAAATCAGACGGAGGAATTGGATGTTGCCTTTCTAGAACAGATGAACATACATGCAGAAAGGAGAGATGTAGTAGTGATGGGTGACTTCAACTATCCTGATATTTGCTGGCAATCTAACTCAGCCAAAACTACAAGGTCTAGCAAATTCCTTACATGCCTGGAAGACAATTTCATGGTCCAAAAGGTGGAAGAGGCAACAGGGGGGTCAGCTATTTTAGATCTGATCCTAACCAACAGAGACGACCTGGTTAATGGGGTGCAAGTGGTGGGATCCTTAGGTGAGAGTGATCATGTTCTCCTGGAGTTTGTTATACAATGGAAAGGAGAAGCCAGGCATAGTCAGACACGCATTCTTGACTTTAGGAGAGCTGATTTCAGTAAACTCAGGGAAATACTGGGGATGATCCCATGGTCAAGAATACTAAAAGAGAAGAGACCTCAAGACGGATGGGACTTTCTCAAAAGGGAGATACTGAAGGCACAATTTCAAACAGTACCATTGAGGAAGAAAAATGGGAGGTGTCTTAAGAAACCAGGATGGATGACTAAAGAACTTTCAATGGAGCTAAGTTTTAAACGGAATATGTATAGGAAATGGAAAAGGGGGGAAATCACCAAAGAAGAATTCAAACAGATAGCGAACACGTGTAGGAGTAAAGTCAGAAAAGCTAAAGCGCAGAATGAGCTCAGGCTTGCTAGGGAAGTTAAGAACAATAAAAAGGGTTTTTTTGGGTATGTCCGCAGCAAAAGGAGGAAGAAGGAAATGATAGGGCCGCTACGTGGAGAAGATGGCAAAATGCTAACAGGGGACAGAGAAAAGGCAGAATTACTCAACACCTTCTTTGCCTCAGTGTTTTCAGAAAAGGAAAAGGAGGACCAACCTGAGGAGAATGGAACAGAGGACACAATAGGGGAAATCCAACTCAAAATAAGTAAAGAGGTAGTACAGGAATACCTTCTTAATCTAAATGAATTTAAATCTCCAGGACCAGATGAACTACATCCAAGAGTATTAAAAGAGCTGGCAAATATAATCTCAGAGCCATTGGCAATAATCTTTGAGAACTCCTGGAGAACAGGAGAAGTCCCAGCAGACTGGAGGAGGGCAAACGTTGTTCCCATCTTCAAAAAGGGGAAAAAAGAGGATCCCAACAACTATCGTCCAGTTAGTCTGACATCAATACCAGGGAAGATTCTAGAACAGATCATTAAACAGAGAGTCTGTGAACATTTAGAAGGCAATGCCATAATCACAAAAAGTCAACATGGGTTTCAGAGAAACAAGTCATGCCAGACTAATCTGATCTCTTTTTTTGATAAAGTTACCAGCTTGGTAGATGAAGGGAATGCTGTGGACATTGCATACCTTGATTTCAGTAAGGCCTTTGACAAGGTTCCCCATGACATTCTTGCAAACAAGCTTGCAGAATGTGGGCTAGACAAGTTAACTGTTCAATGGATTTGTAATTGGTTGACCAGCCGAACCCAAAGGGTGCTCAGCAGTGGCTCCTCTTTGTCTTGGAAAGATGTGACCAGTGGGGTGCCACAGGGTTCTGTCCTGGGCCCAGTGCTATTCAACATCTTTATCAATGACTTAGATGAGGGAATTAGGGGCATACTTATCAAATTTGCAGATGACACCAAATTGGGAGGAGTAGCTAATACCCCAGAGGACAGGATGAAAATTCAGAATGACCTGGATAGACTGGAGAGCTGGGCCAAAGCTAACAAAATGAAATTCAATACGGAGAAATGTAAAGTACTGCATTTAGGGCGGAAAAATGAAATGCATAAATATAGGATGGGAGAGACCTGGCTGAATGAGACTACGTGCGAAAGGGATCTAGGAGTCCTAGTAGACCACAAGTTGAACATGAGCCAACAGTGTGATGCGGCAGCTAAAAAGGCCAATGCAATTTTGGGCTGTATCAATAGAAGTATAGTGTCTAGATCAAGGGAAGTAATAGTGCCACTCTATTCTGCCTTGGTCAGACCTCACTTAGAATACTGTGTCCAGTTCTGGGCACCACAATTCAGAAAGGATATTGACAAATTGGAGCGTGTCCAGAGAAGGGCAACTAAAATGTTGAAAGGTCTGGAAACGATGCCTTATGAGGAGAGACTTAGGGAGCTGGGTATGTTTAGCCTGGAAAAAAGACGGTTTAGAGGTGATATGATAGCCCTGTTTAAGTATTTGAAGGGATTTCATGCTGAGGGTGGAGCAGGCTTGTTTTCTGCTGCTCCAGAGACTGGAACACGGAGCAATGGGTGCAAGCTCCAGGAACAGAGATTCCACCTCAACATGAGGAGGAACTTTTTGACAGTAAGAGCTGTTCGGCAGTGGAACACACTCCCTCGGAGCGTGGTGGGGTCTCCTTCCTTGGAGGTCTTTAAACAGAGGCTGGATGGCCATCTGTCGGGGATGCTTTGATTGTGATTTCCTGTGTGGCAGGGGGGTTGCACTGGATGGCCCTCGTGGTCTCTTCCAACTCTGCAATTCTATGATTCTATGATTCTATGATCTAGATCCATTTCAAATTGGATTTAGGACAGGATATGGAGTGGAGACTGCCATGGTTGCTCTGGCTGACGACCTCCGCTTGAGTATCGACAGGGGTAGTGTGACCCTGTTGGTGCTCCTGGACCTCTCAGCGGCTTTTGAAACAATAGATCATTCCATCCTCCTGGATCGCCTGAGCGGGTTAGGAATTGGAGGCACTGCTTTGCAGTCGTTCCGTTCCTTCCTCTCGGGCAGATCCCAGAGGGTGAGGCTCGGGGACAGTTGCTCTACTAGAATAGAGCTTAACTGTGGCGTTCCTCAGGGCGCCATCCTGTCCCCGATGCTATTAAACATCTATATGAAGCCGCTGGGAGAGATAATTCGGAGGCATGGAGTGCGGTGTCATCAGTACGCTGATGACACCCAGGTATATTTCTCCATGTCTCGGTCATCAGCTTCGACTTCAGATGGCGTCTCTCCCCTCAATGATTGTCTTAAAGCAGTAATGGACTGGATGAGGAAAAACAAATTGAGACTGAATCCAGACAAAACGGAGGTACTAACAGTTACAGGCCCGAAACAAGGTCTGGGAATACAACTTCCAGTCCTGGATGGAACTACACTCTCCTCCAAGGACTGTGTTCGCAGTCTGGGGGTGCTCCTGGACCCGACGCTCCAGATGTCTAATCAGGTAAATGCGACGGTCAGGAGGGCCTGTTATCAACTTCGGCTGATACGCCAGCTGCGCCCTTGCCTGGAAACTAGAGACCTCGAAACTGTGGTACATGCACTGGTAACCTCCTGTCTGGATTTCTGTAATGCACTCTACATGGGGCTACCCTTGTGCTTGACTCGGAAACTTCAACTAGTTCAGAACATGGCAGCCAGGTTGATTTCTGGCGCTTCCAGAAGAGAGCATATAACACCGGTGCTAAAAGCTCTCCACTGGCTGCCTATTCGTTTCCGGGCACAGTACAAGGTGTTGGTTATAACCTTTAAAGCCCTAAATGGCTTGGGTCCAACTTATCTCCGGGACCGCCTCCTTCCGTACGACCCTCCCTGCGCACTTCGGTCCTCTGGGAGGAATCTGTTACAGCCTATGAAAACAAGGCTGTCGGTGACCTCCCAGAGGGCCTTTTCTGCTGCCTCTCCCAGATTATGGAATGGCCTGCCGGACGAGATCCGTCTTATTACCACCTTAGACAGCTTTAAAAAAGCTATCAAGACGGATCTTTTCCGGCAGGCTTTCCCTGAATAACTATCCCGGCCCAAGACTCGGCTGTCCTTTCTAAGCGGCAACTAGATTTTTTAACCATTGTATGTTTTAATTTTTGTCTTTTTAATTTATCTATTTTAAATTGTTGTATGTTTTTAATCTTCTATAATTTAATATTATTTTAAGGGGTGGGTGGGTTAGGGTACTGGGACTATGGAATTTTTATATTGTAAGCCACCCCGATTGCGTTGCAGAGGGGCGGGATAGAAATAAAATTTTATTATTATTATTATTATTATTATAAGTCAGATATGGCGATGCTCTTTCAGAGCCCTTTCTAATAACTAATGGAGTGAAACAAGGTTGTGTTCTTGCACCAACTTTATTTACAATCTTCTTTAGCATGATGCTCCAAAGGGCTATGGCAGAGCTTGAAGAAGACGACGGCATCTATATATGTTACCGTACTGATGGTAGCTTGTTTAACTTAAGCTGTCTGAGGTCTCACACTAAGACTCTAAACTATCTAGTCCGTGAGCTGCTCTTTGCCGATGATGCTGCCCTTGTTGCCCACACAGAAGCAGTTCTGCAGTGCCTAACATCCTGCTTTGCAACAGCTGGAGAGCTGTTTGGGCTTGAAGTCAACCTGAAGAAAACAGAAGTTCTTAACCAGCCTGCACCACAGGACGAACACCACCACCCCCACATTGCCGTCGGCAAATCTGTGCTCAAGTCTGTTCAGCAGTTCACCTCCCTGGGAAGCATCATCTCCTCAGATGCCAAGATTGACAAAGAGATCGATCACAGATTGGCAAAGGCATATAGTGCATTTGGAAGACTTCATAAAAGAGTCTGGAGCAATAAACACCTGAGGCAAAGCACAAAAATCAGTGTGTATAGAGCCATTGTACTGTCTATCCTCCTTTATGGATCTGAAACATGGGTCACCTATCGCCACCACCTGCGACTCCTCGAGCGCTTTCATCAGCAATGTATATGCACAATCCTAAATATACACTGGACTGACTATGTGACGAATGTTGCTATCCTTGAGCAAGCAGGGATCACCAGCATTGAGGCCATGATATTGAGAACACAGCTGTGCTGGGCAGGGCACGTTTCTAGGATGGAGGACCATCGCCTCCCAAAAATACTACTCTACGGTGAACTTGCCACGGGTCAGCGTAAGAGGGGCGCTCCAAAAAAGTGATACAAAGACTCCCTGAAACAACATCTCAGGCTCGGCCAAATTGATCACCAACAGTGGTCCGCCCTTGCCTCACATCGGGAGGCATGGAGACGCACTATCCACAATGCTGCAGCCTTATTTGAGAACTCACGCCGAACAAGTCTTCAAGAGAAATGATACCGCAGAAAGAATCACAACCCAAAAACATCACCCAAGGAAACCTTCTGCTGTGCTTTTTGCAACCGGACTTGTTTATCTCGGATTGTCCTTTTTAGTAATCAGCGCGCTTGCAGAAAGCGCGGGATGTGTCCTTCCTGAATCTTCGTTTGCGAAGAAAAGCCAGAGAGAGAGAGACACTCAGGTCCTCTGGGAGGAATTTGTTACAACCTTTAAAAACTAGGCTTTCTTTTACCTCCTGGAGGGCCGTTTTGGTTATTACTCCCAGATTATGGAATGGCCTGCTGGATGAGATCCATCATATCACCACTCTAAATAGCTTTTAAAAAGCTCTTAAAATGGATCTCTTCTGGCAGGCCTTTCCTGAATAGATACCCGGCCACCAAAAAACATAAATCTAGCTTGTCCTGACCTCGCTACAGCCACTGTCCATTGTTTATTTTTATTTATTTTTTTGTATTTTTAAAGTATATTTTAATTCCTGAATTATTTAATTGTATTTTAAGGGGTGGGGGTGGGACTGAGGGTTAGGGATGTATATTTTAATTGTTGTAAGCCGTCCCGATTGCATTTCGTAGAGGGGCGTGATATAAAGAAATCTCTCTGGCTTTTCTTCGCAAACGAAGATTCAGGAAGAACTTATCCTGCACTTTCTGCAAGCACACAGATGACTAAAAAGGCCAATCCGAGATAAACAAGTCCGGTTGCAGAAAGCACAGCAGAAGGTCTCCTTGGGTAATGTTTCCGGATTGTGATTCTTTCTGCGTTGTCGTTTCTCTTCAAGACTTTTTCAGCGTGAGTTCTCAAATAAGGCTGCAGCATTGTGGATAGTCCATCTCCATGCTTCCCAATGTGAGGTTAGGGTGGACCATTGTTGGTGATGAATTTGGCCGAGCCTATTATTATTATTAACCCTAAGGGTATTCTGAGGCTGAGAGTATGTGACTCATCGAAGGTCACTCAGTAGGTTTTCATGGCTGAGTGGGGATTCAAACCCTTGTCTCCAGAGTCTTAAGAGATTATCAGATGCAGTAAATGTGGTGCAATAACAACACCAGTGGAATGCAAAAGTTTGCCAATAGCAGATGACAATGTCCTTTTGCGTTCCACTGGTGTTATTCTGGTGTTTCTTTTTCTTGATGGCTGAAGCCGTCAATAGATTCCCCATTGTGATTTGGTGCCAGCATTGTGAAACCTTAGGTCACTTAACTCTTGGGAATGCAGTGTCAAAGGCCAGTCCAGCGCGAACACTTTCAGGTGAGATCGGGACATCTAGGTAAGTTTTGCTCTTTTTATGACCCTTCCTGGATTACTTGGGACTTTTTCAGTGTGTATAGGTGCTTGGTGTAACTTTTTAGGCTTTATTTTTGTTTTTATTTTTGAATTTCCTGTGCAATGAAGTCTCATGGGATTTCAGATGAGGAAGTGAATGGGACTCTGTTCACTTCCTCTTTATTGCCAGGGCTGCCTTTGTTGGGAAAGGAAGGTAAGTGCAGTGGGGAATGTTCTTTTGATGGCATAAAAATGTTTTGTTTTTTTTTTTTATGCCAGCAAAAGAAAGTTTAAAAGGGGGTCATCTGATAATCTCCTTAGTCCAGCGATCAAACCACTACACCATACTGGCTGATTTACATCCCTAAATATCAGCTGGTGGAGGGAAGTTGAGCAATACTACCCTATTGGATATCATATTTCACTTTAACCTGAGGTAAGATCTCACACTAAATGCATCTTTTACTCTTGGACTGTAACTGCAAAGCCTCACCCACCCCTTGCAAAAGAATCCCTTTCCTGAAGATTCTGACCACTCACCTGATACTTTTCATCAGCTGGAAGTTGAAAAGTAGAAGGCAGGCTTGAGGGTCAAGGCCAAAAAAATTTCATTGTGATATGCACTCTTTCCCCATACTTTAAAAGCAAATTATTAAGACATCCTACAGTAGCCAATTTTAACAGCATGAAAAAAGCTGCCCACAAATATCAAGACTTTCGTGAGTTTCCTCTAAGGGAATCAACTAATTATACAAATTTCCAGCAATATGGTGAAGAAATGCAGCAGCATTATTAAAACCCAGAATACTGACTTTAGAGATTTCTTTATGACCTGGGGATGCTTTTAAAACTAATTTTCATGTACATAGAGCTGACAGGAAATGTAACCACACAGTTCCCAACAGTTTGTAAGAAATTCTTCTAACATTGTGAGTTTATCCTCCAGTAAGCACTGTACAAGGCAGAACTGCACTGAAAAGTCAGCACAGTTGGTGCTTTTGGAGATGGTTTTTCTGTGTTTCATTACAAAGCAGCAGCTATGATCTTTTGTATTAGGAATGTGCGAGGGATACAATATTTGCACTAATTGGATTAATGAGTGAAACTGAAATAATGTATATATCAGATTTCATACGTTTCCAAATGTTGCAAGGCAATGCACCATGTTGAATGGATCACAGTAACCATTTCAGTAATGTTTTGCAAGAAATGTGTATTGAAACAACACTATGCATATTTTAGGATTTTTTTTAACCCCCCCCCCAGATTCATTATACATAAAACATATCAAATGCTTTCTTGTTTTTGTTATGTGCCTTCAAATCATTTCCAGCTTATGCCTTGTGGTGAACCTAACACATGGGTTTCTTGGCAAGATTTGTTCAAGGGATGGGGGGTTGCCTTTGCCTTCCTCTGAGGCTGAGAGAGTGTGACTTGCCCAAGATCACTCAGTTGGTTTCCATGGCTGAGCAGGAATTCAAACCCTGGTTACCAGAGCTGTTGTCCAATGTTCAAATCACAATACCATGGACTAAAAATAGGCAGTGTCATCCATCCCTAATTTGCAGTTCAGCATGTGAATAGACAGCACTTGTGAGAAGATACTTCTGTACATAAACTTCCTTCAAGCAACTATACCTGCATGTTTTCTCAGACTACTATAATATATTGTTTATAAATTTATTCAGTTTATATCCCACTTCCTCCCATGAATGAGACTCAAGATTACTAATAATAAAGTAGCTCAAATCCAATTAACTATAACATGAATAAAAGTATTTTTAAAAACCACAGCTTAAAAGCACACCAATAAAAGAAAATACAGCGCCAGACATATAGAAGCCTCTTTGACAACAAGTGAGATTAATGTTGGGGGTGGGGGGAGGAGAGGCCATTCCTTGTCTACAGAAAAGCAACAGGGTGGTAGCTGGCTTAGCCTCCCTCAGCAGGGTGTTGGCTTGGAATGAGAGACCCAGCAAGAAAACTGTTAAATTATATAGCTAGTCATCATGATGTGCTTGCATAGTTAACAGGAATCAGATATTTTCAAGCCCCTGAGGAATGTTATTAGTTTTAGGGCACAATTAAATATTAGGTGGAAAAAAATAATGAAGCTGCTGCTACTTCAAAAATAAAATAATAAAGTAGCAGCCTTGTATCCGGTTCATATTCCTTTTGGTAATATGTTATTTATTTATTTTTTAATTTTATTTTTTTCTCAATTACATTACAAGTCTGCAATCTTACATAAACATCCGTAACATTTTAACATAAACATCAAAAGCAATTTTTTCCAGCTTTTATCATATCCATTCTTTGTACCTTTTTACCCTCCTCTTACTTCTGTAACTTCTTTTCTATATATTTCAAACTGATCTTGATTTCCAAAACAAAATACCATTTCTTATAGACTCTTGCATCTGTCCTCCCCTCCCCGCTCCTTTCTTCTTTTCTTCTTCTCTTCCTTCCTCTTATTTTCTATTGCTTTGGCATTCTTTTTATTATTCCTATGTTTTTTCCGCTTATCTGATCTTCTTTTTTGTTAGCTTCCAAGCTTAGTTGTCTCTACTTTTGTAATTACTTTCCCCATCTAATTGACTAAATTTTACTCCCATTTCTTCTTTCCAGTTTGGCTTAGTCTTATCTCTTCCCCTTTTCAAGAAAGCGTTTGACTGGTTCCCATTCTATCCCTATTTTCTCCATATTGCTTTCTTTAAGTAGGGCTGTCAACCTATCCGCGTCCATCATCTCCCATAACTGAACCATCCATTCTTCTACAGTGGGATTTGTTTTTTTTTTTTTTTTCATTTTTTTGCATATAAAATCCTGGCTAACATAATCATGTATAGTATAATTCTCCATTGATATTTCAAATTGTTCTCTTCTCTCACACCTATCTCTCCCAATATATTCAACAGATAAATTCCAGGTTTTAATGGATAATTAATATTCAGAATTTCTCTGATCTTAATATGTATCTTTTCCCAGTATTCTTTAGCCACTCGGGATCTCCACCACATATGCATCATTGTCCCTACAGCCTCGTCACACTTCCAGCATTCTTTTTTCCCTATATTATACATTTTATCTAATCTATCTGGAGTGAGATACCTACCATCTGTAAAACATCTTTGTGAAATTTTCTTTCAGATTTTGCCCCAGTGTAAACTTTTGGGTATGCTTCCAAGCTTTTTCCCACTTACTAAATTCGATGTTATATCCTATATCAACCATCCATTTGACCATGTTTTCCTTCACTTGTTCTGACTCCAATTCTCTTTCAAGAAGTAACTTGTAAAAGTTAGCTATCTGATGTTTTGTTTTCTCAAAAATAAGCTTATCCATTTCATTCTCCTCCAATTGAAACTGGTCTAATTTAGTATCCATTCTAAATCTCTCGTATATTCGCTTGCACAGGAACCAATTTACTGTCTCTTCATCTTTTTCTAGTTACTCTCTAGTTTTTATTTTTGATGTATCTTGGTGTTCTTGATCTTCGTATCTTAGCCATTTCTGTTCTGCCAGTTTCTGTTTTCCAAAAAAGGCCTCTTGCGGTGAAACCAACCATGGAATTTTGCTATAGAATGATTTTTTGAGAATCATCCATATTTTTAGCAGGGCTCGCCTGACATAATGATTGTCAAAATCTTTATTCTCTGTTTTTTTGTTGTACCACAGATATGCGTGCCATCTGAACACCAAATTATGTCCTTCAAGAATCAATAACTTTGTGTTTTTCAAGGATATCCATTCGCCTAACCATGACATGGCACATGCATAATAGTACAACTTTAGGTCTGGCAGAGCACATCCACCTCTCATCTTGTGATCCGTCAATAGTTTTCGATTTATTCTTGTTTTTCCCCCTCCCATATATATTTTGATATTTCAATATTCCATCTTTTAAAACAGCTCAAATTTATTATAATAGGTATATTTTTGAATAAGAACATGAATCTCGGAAGGACCGACATTTCAATTGAAGCTATCCTGCCTGAAAAAGATAATTTGTCTTTTGACCATTTTTCTAAATCTTTCTTTATGTCCATCCACATTTTACTATAATTGTTCTCAAATAAATCCGCATTGCGTTTCAAGATCCATATCCCTAAATATTTAATTTTTGTTACAACTTTATAGCCTGACTTCCTTTCTATTAGCTTCTCCTCTAATTTTGTGGTGTTCTTCGTCAGTACTGCTGTTTCCCCTTTATTTCCCCTTAAACCCTGAAACTTCTCCAAATAATTCCAGTCTTCTACCAAGATGTTCCATACATTCTAAGGGGTCCTCCATAAATATCATTATATCATCTGCGAAAGCCTTCATTTTAAAGTCCACTCCTTTTATCCTTGTACCTTTAATCCTCTCATCATTCCTAATCTCATTATTTAAGATCTCAATAACCATAAGAAAAAGCAATGGTGACAGGGGTATCCTTGTCTTGTGCCTTTTCTTATTTCAATTTTATCTGTCTTCTCTCTGTTTATCAAAATTCGGGCATTTTGCTCTTCATATATTCCATCAACCCATTTTTGAAAGTTGTCCCCCATGTTCATCTTTCTTATGACTGCTTTCAGGAAAGGCCATTTGACATTATCAAATGCCTTTTCTGCATCTAACGAGATTATTGCAAGTTTCTTCTTGTTATGGTTTTCATAATATTCAATGATGTTTACTACCGTTCTCAAATTTGATCTCATAAGTCTGTTAGGGAAGCAGCCATTCTGATCTTCATGAATGATCTCTTTCAGGATGTTCTTCAGTTTTTGTGCCAGAATTGCCATAAAGATTTTGTAATCCAGGTTTAGTAATGAGATTGGCCTATAGTTTCTTGGATCTTTCGTATCTCTACCTTCTTTTGGGATTATAGTGATGAATGCTTCCTTCTGCATATTTCGTATACCATCTAATTTTATCTGATTCAAAGTTTTCTGTAATGGATATAGTATTACATCTTCTAATTTTTTATAATAGATTGAGGCGAAGCCGTCCAGTCCTAGTGCCTTATCTAATTTTAGATTCCTATAATAGCCTCAGTGATTTCCATTACTGTGAAGTTTCTATTTAGTGTATCTTTCTGGTTATCTGACAATCTTGGAATTTTCTGTTTTTCCAAATACATATTTATTTTCCCTACCATTGTATTGTTCCATGATTCGTTTTTGTATAGTTCTGTATAAAATTCATGAAAACATTTTTTAATCATCTTTTGTTCCATCTAAATCTCATATTTATACCTAATTTCTGTAATTATTTAGTTTTATCTTATCTTTTTAAACTTCTGGGTCAACCACTTGTCCAGTTTTTTAGATGATTCAAAATGTTTTTGTCTTGCAAGATGCATTTTTTGCTCAATTTCTTTCTTCTTTTCCAGTGGTAAAATGTAATTTAATTTGGTAATAGCCACCTTGAATCCCATCTTGGGAGAATGGTGGGATATAAATTCAATAATACATATATACATACATAATTCACTCTATACTATTACCAATCTGTTTCTTTGCTCCTCTTACCACATCTGTTGGCAAGGGTGATCAATAGTACTGGGTCTCAGAAGCAGGGCATTGAAATTGGCAAGGCAAGGGCACAACAATAGCAGAAAGTCCCATGCCTGCCCATCAAAAAAGTCTAGCTGCAAAAAGAAATATGCTTAGTATTATTTGTAAAACATATAAAGTAGTTTTATCTACTGATACTTGTGCATAATCAAATATGTGGTATAATGGAGGAGAGAGAAAAGAAGAAAAATGGCTGCAGGTTAGAGTGATGCAGGAAGAGAGTGGGCATAGTAAAACAAAGAAAACAAAACCCTGCAAATATTCAAATGTATTAATTAGTGAGTATAGGCATGCAAAGGTTATGAACTCTAACCACCCCAAGGGCTGCTATGAGCAAAGGTTAAAGTAAAGCTTATTGGGAGCAAAGACTGAAGGCCCATGGTGGTATAAGCATATTCAAGCCAAGCATATTCAAGCATATTCAAGCCTAGATCTGGTCAGCTTTGGGATGGGTAATTATCTTAGGACTCCTTTTGTATCACTATGAGTTCCAGGAAAGAAAAGTGTGATACATTTGTACAAAAATATTTATCCCTCTCAGTGTTTCAGTCCTGAAATGGGGAGGATGTGAGTGCTCCAAGAAACACACCACTTCACTTAGAACTGGAAACAGTCCATCAGTCATAAGATTATGTCCTCTGGGAATACTAATGACTGGTTGTTGTTGTTTTTAACCTAGAGAGAAGGAGTGGGAAGTTTTTGGTTCACCAGACTTTGTTAGACTCCAACTCCCATATGTCTTAACCAGAAGTCTCTCTCTCTGGCTTTTCTTTGCAAACAAAGATTCAGGAAGGACTCATCCCGCGCTTTCTGCAAGCGCGCTGATGACTGAAAAGGTCAATCCGAGATAAACAAGTCCGGTTGCAGAAAGCACAGCAGAGGGTCTCCTTGGGTGATGTTTCCAGGTTGTGATTCTTTCTGCGTTGTGAGGCCAGGGCGGACCATTGTTGGTGATCAATTTGGCCAAGCCTGAGATGTTGTTTCAGGGAGTCCTTTTCCTTTCGCTTTTTTGGAGCGCCCCTCTTACGCTGACCCGTGGCGAGTTCACTGTAGAGTACTATTTTTAGGAGGCGATGGTCCTCCATCTAGAAACGTGCCCTGCCCAGCGCAGCTGTGTTCTCAATAGCATGGCCTCAATGCTGGTGATCCCTGCTTGCTCAAGGACAGCAACATTCGTCACATAGTCAGTCCAGTGTATATTTAGGATTGTACGTATACACAAGTGCAAGAGAAATGCAACCGGAAGTACCCAGGGTAAAAAGTGTTGGGAGCTCTGGTCTAACAATGTTAGGAGGCTTACAGAGTCCCTATCCCTGGCCAAGAGCAGAATTGGTGCTATTAATAGTTAGGCCTTTTCTATCTGTGCCCCTGTCCTTGTTTCATTTCTTGCTGATGCAATCAGAGCTTGATAAGTTACTTTTAAGAAGAATAACTGAATGTAATGACATGCTGAAACCATCCATAACTGAGTAGTGGCAGGAGCTAGAGCATCATCCTAACAGCATTCGGTTATGGAAGTGTGAAAAAAATCTTTTTGCTCATAGTGCTGTTTTCTGTTTTAACAACTCTGTGAAACTTTTCCTTCAGAAAAGCAGTCTCACATAGGCCTAGTTTTCCATCTGTATTACAGTAACTGAAGTTCAGACTCTCAGGGTCAAAGGAAGTTCTGCTAATTAGTGAAGTCTTTTCACCAATACTCACAAGAGAAAGAACGAGGTTTTACATGCAGCTGCAGAGCGTGAGAACGTTGTACTGTGACTGGATAGTGACTGTAGACTTTGGTTGACAAAGGACTTTATTAGACAAGGCCAATAGTGGGGGGAAATGAAGTCATTTAAGGCTCAACGACAGCAGAAAAGGCAAAATTATCAGACATCCTCATTGCATAACTGTTCCCACTGTGTTGCGCTGGGGTAAATGAGACATCACTTTTTATTGACGGGCTAAGCCATCAACAAAAAGTGACACCTCATTTGCACCAGTGTAATGCAGCGGGAATGGCTGAGCAGTGACATCTGAAAATTTCTGCCATTTGTGCTATCGTCTTGTCCTAATAACATGGTTTTTTTGCGGTGTCTGATAAAGTCCAAAGTGTGGTTATTGTTTTCTCTTTCAAGTTGAGGGAACTGTGAGTGCAATTGCCCTTTATCTCCACTGACTCTCAGGGGTGTTTGAAAGGTCTAGGAGGGTCCTCTGATTCAGACTAAGTTGGATAGAAGGGATAGTGGTGTTAGGTCTGTGCAAATGAATGCCGCTGGGGTTTAGGAAAGACTGAACTAGAAGGGGTGGTGCTCTGGAGTTAATTCTTTATGGTCCTGGGAGGGTCAAGTTATAATTATTCTTCTTTAAAATGTTTTTACAAGGTAAGAGTTGGAACCTGACTTTGACTGACTGCTCTGTACAGAGGTTCACTAAAGATCTTCAAGCGTTATTGGTTACCTGCAATGCCAAAGTCTGCTGTAATCTTTTAAATGCTAAACTTCATGCATAGTCACATACACGAGGGGCCCTATACTTCATTAAAAATGTAATTCCTTGGATATTATGGGTATATGGGGCCTTTCAGACCTGTGGCATTGGCAACAGAAGTGTCCCCATATAATCTTTCATGCTCTCTTTCCAAAATAACATGTAATGCACAGCTTTTGCATAAATAGCACAGATACCAATAGATTCCTCTGCAAAAGGCACCTAATCTATAAAACATATGGTGTTTTGAAATATTGATCTCTTCTGTGCCAGCAAGTAAGAGATATTAGTGTAGCATGGGATTCCATTTGTAACACTGGGATTAAAGGCAGGGAAGTGGAAAATTGGAATAGACCAGAATTCATGTGAAGTGGAAAGTGCAGCTGGCAGTGTTGCTAAAGCAAGAGAACAGAAAAATAAGGGGAAGCATTTCTTTGTATTAAAACACCCCCCCCCTTTTCACGACAGCTAAAACGTTAGCTGGGCTGGCTGTGGACAAATGGATGTTCTAGATCTGATTGCTTTCAGTTCAGCTGGTGGTTACTGCAAATTCAATGAAGCACCTGATTCAGGCTAAATTACAAGTGGCCTGGAAGAAAGAAGAGGTTTGACCACATTATTAATATATGAAAGAGCACAGTGTGTCTTAAAATAAGTGGAGAGTTGATCTATCACTTTTTGGTTTGATCAGTGTAGTCTTTCCCTGCTCTTTCTTTTTTTTAAAAAAATGCTGAAATGATGTTAATTTACCGTACTTTGGCAAATGTTATGGATAATGTGTTGAGGTAGCTGTGTTCTATACTAATTTCACTGATTTCATGCAGTCAAGTTTACTTGAATAAACTGCAAACATAAAACTCTGTCTCTCCCTTTTCCATTCATCTACCCACCCACCCACCCACCATCCATCCATCCATCCATCTATCCATTGGGCTGAGATCTCATATCAGTACTCATAACAGCATGACTATAACAGCAAGCCATGGCTTGTGAAATTGAAATAATTACTGAAGACACACCACCACAAGAAAATCATTCGTATTACTTTCTGCACTGTCTTAAAAATAATCCTGAATGGTGGGCTGTCAAAACAACAGACTACAACCAAAAGATTTGGCAAATTTTTTTGATCAACTGGTTGTGTGTATGTTTTGCGTTCTGGTTGTAGTTGGTAGCTTCCATGTCAGTGGGGTGATGAATCCACTCTCTATTTTAGTTCAACTTTGAAGGAGTTACATAGGATGCTGATCTTTTTGAGGTGATTGGTTTCAGCAGCTGGGGTAGTTTTTTCCTTTTTTAAAGTCAGTCTAAAACCTGGCATGGATTCATTGAAATGGAAGCCACCAGTCCACACTGGCTGAAATACGTATAATGTGCCACTGTTCAAACCAGGTTGAGCCTTACTGGTGATGTTCTAAAATGGAATTTGGTGCTGATTAGTGCTGCTGTGGCTGGGAAGGGGCAGAAGAGGCCCGAAGAACCTAATGTGGAAAGTATACAATTATATATGTGGAGACAGGCCTGGCAGCGTTTTTGGAAATTTGCATTAGGTGAAGAGATTGTGTGAGTGATTTTATTACTCAGCCTCAATCCCACACAGTGCAAAAGTGAGAATGCCTTTGCTGGCCCTATAGGAAGTGAGGCCAGTAAGGGTAGAAGAGCATCAGGGTGTTGCTGTGCTGTGGCATGGAGGTGTGGGGTGGATCTCGACCCCCCCACTCCCCCTAAGTGTGATGCTGGCTTCAGATGGTTGCATTTGGGCCAGGTAGGATTTCCCCCTTATTCTATTTCCCACCCTCATACCCTGCACTGTATGTTCTAGAATAGGGAGGTTGGCTGAAGGGTTGTATCTTTAAATAGGTGGCCTCTTGGCAGGTATGGATGGGAAAAGTAGAGTGTCTGCTGAATACCTCTGGGCACCGTTTTGTTGAAGGGGGGTTGCCTTTCTGGTCATTCTGGAAGGTGCCCCCCTTTAGTTTGTGTAGTATGTGGGGAAATAATCATTGTAATGTAAAAGCAATCTTGTGTACTTCATTCACAATCTTAGATAAGTCTAGGGTTTTTCCCTGCATGCATTTTGTTCTCCCAAAATTCCCTTCTCTTACTTCACTGGGCACTTCTAGCCAACTAGAAGTGCTGGGAGATTCACACATGACCTAATTTGAATTTTATTGCTTTTGTGTGACTTCCTTCTTCTGAATCTGACTCTCCATGAGAATGGAGGCATCTTAAGCTCTCCTGTAACCATGCCATGATGCATCGGAACCCAGCCAAGGCTGGTGAGTCTTTCCTACCCATTCTTAGTCAGTTTAGGGACCTTTTCTTATGTTTGTTTTAGTATGTAGATTGAGACTGATATACCTTCAGTAAACTTTGTTTTGCATTTTAAACTGACTCCTTTGTTTTGTAATGAGTCTAATTTAACTGGGTGATCCCAGATCTCTGAATACACTTTCAAATGATAATAGAGCTTAAGTCTTCTTCTTAATCGCACTCTGCATAAAGCGTGAAGTGAAATGTGACTGAATGATTTTACCTTTTTTAAAAAGGAGATAATTCTTGTTGTTTTTAAAGGACTAGATCCTGCAATTTTATTTTTAGACTCATTACCTTCCTACAAAATAGGGTTATGGGCCCAGATTTAAAGACTTAAAAGCTCAATTTAATTTTTGTTTTTGCAAAAGTTTTATTTTTTACTTTTAATCTGATCACCTCAGAGCTACTGTTTTTGGTCTCCCTCTCGCTTGAACACAAAGGCAGTAAAGCAATAAACCAATAAACCAATAAACCAACATGGCTGCTGAAGCTACCCTGCCTGCCTTTTTAGCCATGGAAAAGCTTTGTGGGCCGAATTATAAAAGATGGGCATTTTCTTTTGAAACATACATGAAGGCAATGGGATTTATTGATGTTTTACACAATCTCAGGCCTCCTCAGGGGAGACAAAGGACTGATTTTGATAGGATTGATCAAAAAGTACTAGCCTTCATACTTTTAACAACTGATCAGTCACTAATTTCTGAGATCAAAGATAAGAGAACAGCAAAAGATGCTTGGGACACTTTGAAAGATCTATGTGGTCAGAAATCCATGGGAAATTCTATTGCAATGATGATTAAGCTTGTGAACATGAGACTATCTAATCCAAGATGTCTAGATGAACACATTAATGATTTTAGAGCTACATTAGCAGAATTGCAATCTCCTGGAGAAGAGATTCCAAAGGCTATGCAAGTTGGGATTTTCTTAGCAAGCTTACCAAAGTTTTACAATCCCATCATAAATACTTTGCAATTAAAGAATGATTTAACCCTACCAGAAGTTTATACTCAAATAAGGGAATTTCTACATAGTCAGAATTTGATGCATAATGACAAAGTTGAATCCAGAAATTCTAACTTTAACCAGCAAGTAAATTTGGCTGGAAAGGAAAAGAAACATTTTAAAGCCCACTCTAAGCCCCCCTCCTCTTCTGAGCCAAATGGGGTGCAATAAAACACTAAAGCTTCAAAGGGAAACAGGCAGTCATTCTCACAGCAAGAGATGAGTGGCCAGAGGCAACAGAATGAAAAAGCACATAGAGCTAGTAACACAGGAGCTGATGCTAAACAGAGGTTTCACATTGGAATGGCTTATGAAAAAGTAATGCAAGCTTCTGGAAATGAATATAGAGATACTTTTGTCGTAGATTCCGAAGCCTCAGGCACTCTAAAGGATGATGGCCTTTATCACATGGAGATCAGTGACTCAAATGCCAATGTTGCCACTCAATGTAAACACAAAGACTGCATAAATTTATGGCATAGAAGGTTTGCTCATAGAAATGTTGAATGCATAAAGAAATTGGCTAACCAAGAGCTAGCAAGAGACTTTCATTTCAAGAACTGTTGTGTGAATGAAAGGTGTGTGGAATGCATTAAAGTCAAGGCTACTGCACCTTCACACAAGCCTCTCACAGAAAGGCAATCTACCAAACCTCTTGAACTGATACACGCTGACATCTATGGGCCATTTAGACAGAAATCAGTTGGTGGAAACCTCTATTTTCTCACCTGCACAGATGATTTCAGCAAATATACCCACTCTTACCTCCTAAAGGAGAAAAGTCAAGCTTTTGAGAAGTTCAAAGAGTACTTTAATTATGTCACTACTAAACTTAATTACAAAATTCAGAATCTAAGGACTAGATCCTGGAATTTTTCAATGCAATTTTATTTTTAGATTCATTACCTTCCTACAGTTTGGCCTGGGGGCATGCCTTCACTTTAAGTCATACAACTTGGGAGAGGGATTCCCTGGGAGGACTTTCCACATTTTAATGTCAGATGGATACCAATCCATCACATATGGATTGCTCCCTGGATGGAGATGCTTTTCTCAGGTATGGCTGAAGAGAACATCTAGGATCAGAAACTTCAGTGGCTTCAGAATGTTGCAGCCAGGTTGTTGATTGGGACAGGTTATAGAGATCATCTTGCCCCCTTGTTGAAACTGTTCCACTGGTTGCCGATCCATTTCCAGGCAGAATTCAAAGTGCTGGTGGTAACTTTTAAAGCCCTACACAGCTTGGGTCCAGACTATTTGAAAAAAATGTTCCTCTCAATATAAGCCTGTCTGAGCTGTCAGATCTAAAGG
Organism: Gambelia wislizenii; assembly: GCA_030847615.1. NCBI lineage: Eukaryota > Metazoa > Chordata > Lepidosauria > Squamata > Crotaphytidae > Gambelia > Gambelia wislizenii. Next base: position 325,714,408 of record JAUMIR010000001.1, read on the forward strand.
GTAAGGCTTTCTCTCAGTCTCACCAGCATCACAGGCATGCCTTCTCTGTAGCTGCTCCCAAACTGTGGTACTCCCTTACATGGTAGGTCTGGTTGGACCCCTTCCTGCTGTCTTTCTGCCAGCAGATAAAGACCTTATTATTTAAGGAGGATTTTGGCTTTTATAATATGTTGTGGCAGAACAAACTTTTAATGGGAGGGTGTTGTTTCTCTTTTATTATGTTTTATGTATGTTTTAAAAACTGCTTTCAACCTGCACTTTTAAGTAGTGCTTTTATACAAGAAATTTCATTTAATTGTGTCTTAAGTTTTGTCTTGAAAGCTTTTAAATTTCATTGTGTTTTTATAAAAAGGTTGTATGTCAGCCTATGTTTGTAAAAGGTTAGATCTCATGTTGGGAAAAAGGCAGGATATTAAATAAATAAATAAATAAATACAAATTGACCCACTGCAATTACAATTTACAACCACAATTTACAACCACGTTAGTTTGCTCCCCCTGCCCCCTGCAGGTCATTGGTAAATTGGTTAAATAGTTAACAAAGTGCCCCTATTTTTCCGAGCTCTGCTGTCTAGTGTCTATATTTCCAAGTGGGTCAGCAAATGTGCTTATAGTATTCAAAGTGTGCTTGACTCACCCTTCCTGCCTCTCCTAGTGGTGACTCTCCTATCTTCATCTGAAAGTTAAAGAGTGTTACCTGAATTGCTTGGGTCTGTAGGAACCCTCTAATGTCCAAATGTTAATTTGGGGAAAATAGTTAACTCAACTTGGCATGCAAGAGGCCAGGCAATTGCTGGACATTTTAACCTATGTATACTGTAATAACAGAGGAGACTCTAAGCCAAAAGATACAATTAAATGATCTTTATTGGAAATTAATATCAACCTCATTCACTCAAACACTCAGGCTTCAAGCACTCACACAAGGCTATTGAAAGTAGTTGGAAGTATTTGGATAGAGGACTAGAGTAAGAGGATGGTGGGTTATACTATACCAATTGTGCAGAGCTGAGATCGCAAAGTGACCGACAATGAAGAAGTCTAGATGATACTGGTGATGTGAACTGATGTGAAGTTGGAAAGCAGGGGTCTTGTGCATACATGGCTACACAGTGTGATGTGGATTTGAGAGGACGATGAACTGTGCACACCTGGTGGTGTTTTAGGGTGATATTTAAATGAAATATTTCCCCTGAAGTGATGGGATTTTGAATGGAATACAGTGTTTCTCAGAGATTCCCAGAGCTAGACAATGGGTGCTCCAGAAGAGTTAACAGTTGTTGATGGCTGTTGCATTTGGAACTGAATAGGCAAGGTCTTTTGTTGAAAAGGGATGAGGGAAAGAAGGACACATTTTACAAGCATCAAGGACTCTGCTATCATTGAGTGGATTAGTGAATGACTCACCTCCAGGTGGTTAAGCTTTGACTTGAGTATTTGGTTGTGGAATTTCCAAAGGCCCTTCCCTTGGTCATACATTAATCCAGGCTTGGTATTTGGGAATCTGGTTTACCTGCTAACCATGTGGATTGCCACATTGAGCCAAATTATTAAATATAGCCAATTATTAGATATTCCAGGATGGGGCTATCAGGATAGGTAACAAGAGACAGGCAGTCCAGGAAAGGGGAGACCTATTTATATGCTGTCTGAGAAACCAGTGCTACTCATCCATGTGTCCTCCTGCTTATAAGAGTGGAATATTTTCCAGGCAATTTGCTTACTGGAGCCATTGGCTTTTGAATGGCAAGAGGCCCCAGCAGCATACAAGAGTCTATGGAAGCTATAGTCCAAAACAACGTAGGGCTAAAGTTTCCTCTCTCCTGCTGTGTGTGCTTAGTCATTCTTGTGTTTGGTAATTGTGGGGTCATGCTCAATAATTCTAGCATGACATGTCCCCTCTTTCTTTTCCTCTCGTCTTTCTTCCTGTTTGGATAAGAACAAATATAAGATAAAAATGGCCGCAGAACTTGAAGAGCAGAGATTGCATGCTTCAAATGACCCCATGCCTATTCATAGCATTATAGAATAAGAGTGTGGGTTCAGACAAGTAAACATTTACACTATGAAACAGTTGATCTAATAGCATAATTTAAAATGACTTCTGCCCTAGTTTTAACTCTACTGATTTTTTTCCAGCAATGTACTTTTACAAAACACTTTTACTTCTACTATCATTACATCCCTCCTTTTTTTAGAAAATATTACCTACTGTCTATGTCTAATAGGTTTTCTTATCACACTGTCTCTTGATGCATTTCACAGGGATCGCACTATTCAGAACTTTCTCTGATGTTTCACTGGTGCTGCAACTGTTTCTTTTATTCTACCTTGACCCTCTTTGTTCTTCTGTATCTGATTTCCCTACATTGATATTTCCGCCTTTTTTAATGTAACATTGGTTAATTATTTTTAGTGTTCTGCTATTCCATTCCTCTCTTCTTTCAGCAGACAGTTGGAATGAATATGATCTTGAGATCATATGTTAATCAATACAAAGGAATTGACCTGGGCTGGATCATTGTTTGTACCCACTCTGGTACTTGTGAAGGTGGGAAGGAGATTTTAGATTGGAGGGAACAAAACTAGTGATGCAGGCAACTTCTATCAAAATGAAGTCTGTTTTTTTAAATAGAAAGGAGAGAAGATGCTCTTACTACCTCATCAAGGGGAAGTAAGCATCATTGCTACTTGCCCTCCTAAACTGTCTTCTCTACCAAATGTCAAGTTGGGAGGATGTAGGTTGTAGTCCAACATGTCTGGCACAGATGCTGATGTGGTATTGAGACAATGGAGGGACAGATTCTGCTGTCAGTTTAGCAGCATGAGTGCTACATTAGAAACCCCCTAAGTAAAGTATGTAAAATAATGACCAAGAACAAGAGGGGCATGGAATTGGGTGGGGGTAAAGTGGTGTCTCTAACTTCTGAATTGCCTATTATATCATGTGGTTGTGATTATGTGCCTTCAGGTGATTTCTAACTTATGATGACTCTAAGGGCTTGTCTACATGGGCAATTTACCCCACCATGCCCCAGTCTTGGAGCCATGCAGTCCTGATGACACAGAGCTTTTGCCTGCTTTGCCTCTGGGTAGTTCTCATAGCCCCTACTGCAAAGATGAGGTCAAGATGGGGAGGGGAGATGGTGTAGGGCCCAATAGGGCTCTGCCTTGCTCTTCCATAGCCAGGAAAGGGAACCATGCCATGTGGCCAAGGCTGGTCACATGCAGGGGGTCTTGCTCACATGCTACAGACATGCTTCGTGACGTCAGAGAGTGGGATATGGGTGGCAGTGGGGGCAGTTGCAGGGATGGACCAGGGTGCCCATCTGGACTCTGGCCTATTACATGGAGGTAACAACCGGCATATCCTGGCCCATGTAGGTGAGCCCTAAGGTGTACCTATCATGGTTTTTTTTTGGTGGGGGAGATTTGTTCAGAAAGGATTTCCCATTGCCTTCCTCTGAGGGTGAAAGAGTGGAACATGCCCAATGTCACCCAGTGGATTCTTTCCATGGCCAAACAGGGATTCAAACCCTGGTCTTCCAGAGATCTAGTCCAATACTCAAAGCACTACACCACACTGTCTCTCCTCCTATATCATAGACTGAATTTATTTGTTGTCATAATAACCAACAATTTAATGCCATTTTAAAATAACCAGAGCACAATTCTTCTGTCATGTGGATAGTGAGGTGTCATTCTACTGCACCCTGTGCCAAATCTGGGGAGAGCTTTCTCTCAGTCCTGCCACCATCATAGTCTCATTTAGTGAGGATATGAGAAAGAACCTTCTCAGTGACTGCTCCCACCCTGTGGAATTCCCTTCCACGGAGGCTAGGCTGTCCCCCTCCCTGGTCTCTTTTCACCAGCAGACAAAGACCTTTTCATTTAACCAGGTTTTTAATGAGCAATTGCTTACATGGAAGCTTCTTGTAGGTGGAGTGCTTTTTAAAAAACTTTTGTATGCATTTTAATGATTTTATACTGTTTTAAATGTGATGGTGTTTCATTGTCTTTAAAAATGTATTGTTGGGTTTTAGTTTATTCTTTATGTGAGCCACCTTGGGCCCCACTCTGAGAGAAAGGAGGCATATAAATGAAATAGATAAATAAAGTAGATCTGCAAAACATATCATTGCAAAACCCAAATCTGAAAATCTTCTTGTTGGAGAATACACAGTAAGCAAGGCCTCAGAATTGGATTTTCTTCTAGACAAATAAGACTTCCTTTCTACCCTAAAACATTTAAGAGAATGGCTAGCTGCTTTACCAAGAGTGGTAGAAACTGAAGAAGTTTTCAAAGCATGAAAGGTAATGCAGTGGTAAAACACTAAGAATTTTTGATCTAGATTTGAAGAAAGCCCTGTGAACTCCCAGGAAAGGTGGATTCATTAGCACATCCTAGAAACATGGCCGCTTGGAAGAATTCATGTAAAAGAAATTCACCCTGCTGGTAGGAGCTAATGAGTTTTGTTCATACTGTTATCTATAATGAGAGAAGAGTCTTTCTCTCCCCACTCTCTCTGAATGAGGACCAGAGTGGTGGTTGAATAAACATCTATAAGATCCTCAGGGTAGAGGGAGTGGGGGGCAGGAAGGAGTGAGAGAGTCAACACCTTGACACTGTGAAGAGATACTTACATTGGAACCATTCATCACATGGAAGAAAGTGTGAATCCAATAGTAATTAGTGTTTAATTGACTTTACTAGAACATTCAGCTGTTTTTTTCCCTTTTACCTCTAATTATGGAACATCCATTGTGAAGCTGTATTTTCTTTCAGGCTGACCATCCCCACAAACAGAATGTCAGTTGTGATGGTTCAAGGCCTTTTGTGAAAAGGTAATGTTCTCTGCTTGGTTTGGTTTACTAAGAAAATGCAAAACATTGTATAAGCAGATGTCTGTCCCAGAATAATTAATTAACAACAAAGCTTTAGATTCTGGAGTGGGGAAAGTAAACTAATAAAATGGATGGCTATTTAATTATGTGAACTGCACCATAAAAGGTAAATCGAGCATCAAGAAAGAAACATGTCTCATCTGAACTTTCCCTTCACTTGTTAACTCAGAGCTATGCAAATGATGCTGCTCTGCTAATGGCATCCCCAAACTGATAACTTGAATATCTCTTTTTTTGTTTGTTTCATCCTCAATTGTTCACAAAATTGCTGAAAATACATGATCTGCACACACACCAAAGTGTGTATACTTAGGGATTCACCAGCTTTTCAAAACAGCTTGCCATTCTGATATAATTTCAATGAGTATTTTCGAAGGAGTAGAAAATTTTTAATCAAATTACATTTTGGATCAGAGCCATTTGGTACTACTCCAGAGACATATTCATTGACCACTTGTGGGAATGAGAGAAGTGCAATCATTGGAACAATCCCTGCCACCAGCCTACGTACCTCATTTTGAGGATATGGATGAAGTCACCTTGCCTGTAACTGTTTGACTTTTTCATGGTTCCTGATCCCATGGTATGAGCATGAATATATGTACTGTGATTCTGCTCATTTTTCAAAAATGAACATGTGCAAGCTTGTGATAGGGAATGTTGATGTAACCTTATCTGCCCCCCCACCCCATGATCACCGAAGATTTGTAAAGGACTTAGATCCCAAATATAATCCAGTGAATAATATGGTGACAGGGTAACCAACGATCTCAGCAGTCCACTGGGAGCAAAAACTCACCAATTCCTTGAGGTGGGAAGAGAAGTACTTGTATTCTGGCTGGCTATGGGAATATGATAGAGGGCAGGCAGGCTCTGTGGAGAGTAGCACCAGCAGAAAATAGTGATTGCTGAGTAGTTTGGCCAGAAAATGCAATCAATAAAGACCAGAGGAGCAGAACTGAAGAGCATGACAACGTTCCCCACCCCTGTTCACAATGTAGATTCATGGCCAATAAAGAGAGGGACATGACTGTTTTCAGCTCTACAGGGCCTGACATTCTTAAAAGGCCATACTGCTGGATGTAATCTTCCTGACAATATATATATATATATATATATATATATATATATATATTTAAAAAAGTCACCTTCTCCAGTCTATCCCTCCATTCTCTCATGATTTTTCTCTTCCCATTCTCTTGCTCCTAAAATCCATGAGGAATCTTAGAACAAGCCACTATAGAGTGAAGTGATAATTCCCTCTAATCCCATGTATTTTCTTTATTAATTTTCTCATCACGAAGTTTTCCATCTTCTTATCATTCCAATTTACAATTACAGTTTACAATTGCAATTATTACAATTATTACAATGTTATTCCACACTTCCTCCAATTCTCTTTAACTCATATTATCTTCTATTTAACATCCCAGATTAACTTCAGTAAGTTAAAAATAATAATTAAAAAAATGACTTCCCCTTCCGTCAGATCACAGTTTATTATTATTATGATTTCCACCCCTTGCTGCTCTACCTTTCATTTCCTTCGTTGTGTATATTGCTAACTTTTTCACCCCAACTTATCTTCCTAATTTGATTTTTTTTAATTTACTATAAGTCATTATCTCTTATTCACTTATGGCAATTTTTACACTCTTTTTCACTTGTTATCTCTTAGACTCATTATTGCGATCTATTACCAATTTATGGGTACACATTCACTCCCTCATAATCACAATTTCTCCCTTTTCTCTCTCTCTTTTTTCTCTCTCCTATCTGCATTTTGTGTCATCTAATTCCATACTCTTGCTTTCCCCCCCTTTTTTCTTCCCCCCTTCCCTTATCTCTACAACTTATCTCTGTCTTTCCATTCCTGTATATATGACCACACAAGATCCCATGTTTCAATGAAAAACTTATCTTTTTTATGTTCTACAAGATATGTTAATTTATCCGTTTCAGCTGTTTCTAGTAACTTCTCTATCCATTCCATTTCAGATGGGATCTCCTCCCTTCTCCAGTACCTTGAGTATACAATTCTTGCTGTGGTACACATATGCCATAATAACCTTTTTAATCTGCCATTTTTATTTACAATATTAGTATTCTCGTAAATGCCTAGCAAAAAAAATTTCTGGCTTCATTTCTATTTCCTTTCTTAAGATCTTCTGAATTTTTGCTCTAATCATCCACCAAAATTTCTTTGCCTTTTTGCATCCCCACCATTGATGAAAGAGATATCCTTTTTTTTTTTTTTTGACATTTCCAACATTTGTTGGAAGCTCCCCCTACCATCTTTGCAATTTTTGCTGGAGAGAGATACCATCTCATCATTGTTTTTAGGGCGTTTTCCTGCAAATTATAAAATCTTGAGAGTTTTGCTATTCTATGCCACGATGCTTTCCATCCTTCATAGTCAATATTCTGTCCTATATCTATAGCCCAGTTTACCATATATTCTTTAATTATTTCTGTTTCTGTTTCCATTCTAAGTAATAATAATAATAATAATATTTATTTATACCCCGCCCCTTTGCTAAAAACAATCGGGGCGGCTTCCAACAATTAAAACTTATAATAATGACTAAAAACACCACCCACCCCCACCCTCCCCCATAAAAATATATTAAACACTATAAAATTAAAACCTTCTAACTAAAAACACATTAAAAACAAATATATACATAATTTTAAAAAGCCAGGAGACTGAGCTCCTGAGGCCGGGATCTAATCAGGAAAGGCCTGGCAAAAGAGATCCATCTTTAGTGCTTTTTAAAAGCTACTCAAGCTTGTCAACTGACGGATCTCATTCGGCAGGCCATTCCATAAATTGGGGGCGATTACTGAAAAGGCCCTCTGGGAGGTTGCAGACAGCCTTGATTTTTGTGGCTGAAGCAGATTCCTCCCAGAGTACTGGAGTGACTGGATAGCAAATATATATTCTGGACAGCAAATGTACATTTCCCTTTTCTAGAATTTCTTCGAAAGTTGATTTTGATAGCTCAATTCCCCCTTCTGCCATATCTTTCTTAAATCTCTCTTCTATTTGAAAGTATGGAAACCATTGTAGGTTCCTACCTTCTTGCTTCAATTGTGCGCTGTCTTTCAATTTAAGATTATCTTTGGTACCGTTTACTAGTTCTTTATAAGTAATCCAGACCGATTCACTTCTTCAGCTTTTAATTGATAGAGCTTCCCCTGGAGATACACAGCTTGGTAATTTTGCGAACAAATATCTTTTATATTTAGACCATATTTTATAGAGAGATTTTCAAATAGAGTGATTGTTAAACTGTTTTTGGACTTTTGCTTTTTGATACCAAAGGAAGGAATGCCATCCAAAATGGAGTTCGTGGCCTTCCAATAAAAGGAGTCTTGGATCATCTAATTGGATCATCTAATTTGAGCCATGTTTTAACCCACATTAGGCCACTTGCTTCATAATAATTCCCTCCAATCCTAACTCTTCTCCTGTAGGTTATTCTTCTAATGACCAAAAATAATTAATTTGTCCCTGTATAGGAATAATAAAAAATATTTTTTCCTGTATACGAATAACCACATTGCTAATCTGACAATCTATTTAGTTCAACCATATAGGAATAATTTAACAAATTAATAATTTAACACATTCATGAACTCACACCCACTGCCAAGCTCTGAATAGTGCTTTCATTTTAGTAGACATGTAAGATTACACTGCTGTCTCCATGTTCCTGTTGACTTCCATTGAGACTATTGACTTCTGCACATGCTCAGAGATAGTGCCTCCCAGGTCTATATTTGATTTTCCATTTCTTTTCTCAGAGGAAAGGCACTATGGATAGGCATTTTAGCTAAATCTTTTGTTTAGCTCCTACTAATAATAACATTTGGCAGCATTTTTCATACATGTAAACTTTTCCTACTTTAGGTCAGTAATCCTTGGAGCCACATACAAGAAATGTATGATATTTCACTTAAGTTGTCTTAATTGTGTTTTATTTTTGCACATACTGATTCAAGTTAGCATATTCATTTTTATGCAAATGTTCTCCTTTTTGGTGTTCCCTACTCTCCTTCATGGTGATGCATCAGTGGTCACCCTACCACAGGGCTAGTCAGGCCTGCGATTCCTGTCTACTCAAGTTCCAAATGTGTATCACTGAGGTGTCTATCCTCACAGCCTGCCACAGTGGGCCAGTTGCCTCAGGAGACTGTCTGTACCATGGCAGCCATTTCTGAAGAGCAATGGCAGGAACCCTTGTAATGAGATGTCTGCACCCTGCCTAATGGGAGGGACAGCCCAGTATCAATGCTATGTAAATCATATGTAAGAAAAGAAGCCAGAAGCTGAAGGGAATGCTGTATCCTTATTTAGATGTGAAGAAGGGGTAAATTGTGATTCTAGTGCCTTGTCATTCAATAAATTCTATAGCTATACAATGCCATACAAATCATTAGGAAGTTGATATAAGGGAGGTAATTGCACGCATAATTCAGGTAGTTACATAAACAGAAACGGTTTCAAATGCAATGCACTAATAAGCAAAAAGGTCTGAATTGCTTGGGGATGCTGTACACCCCAAATTTATTCAGACATGCAGCTCTCCCCACCAGCATTCCCTCTAGGTTCAGGAAATATGATGAATAGCAACTCCTCTATGCTACACATCTCCCCCCCCCCTTTTGATACATATGCCACAATTTCATATACAGTTCCAAATGATCAGAAAAGAAACAGATTGGGATAACTTTCAAAGCAAGTATCCCTCCCCTCTCATCTGTAGACCTGTGCTAAAATGGCTCTGTTGCATTAGCCTCACTGGATATAGCTGTAATTAAAGGTTTCTGGTTACAGGTCTGTCAAATCCTTTTGTGTATCTGTTATTTTGGCAAAGGTTTCAAATCTGAGAGTAACATTAAACTGGCCATCTGTTAGCCTTCATTAGGCTTTCTCTCATCAACAGTACTATTAAAAAGAACTGAGCAAAATAAAAGAACTGTTGACATCTGGGTTTTCAGTGGAAACAGTGATCAATATTAATAACACAACTACTTCACCTGAATTTATTATTGATGGAAATTTAAATGCAACATAAATATGGATGCTTTGCCTAGCAGCACACTTCTAATGCATCTAATCTAAATGATAGAGTGAAACCTTTCTTTGCAATGGCTAAGAAACATAATAATGAAGACACCTCGAGTACTATGTAGCACTTTATTGCACCAAAGCTTCCTTATTTCTGACTTATTTCTCTGAATTACAACCTTATGCATGGATATTTCCCATCAGGCCATGAAGTTTTCTGGAAAACTTCTGGGAAAACTACAAACACTTTTATTGTGAAGTTTTTACCCCGCCCCCCTTTCAAAGTGTTTAGCCCTCTCCTTGTGAAGTTTTTAGCCCCCTTCCTTTTGAATATAGCAAATCTTGTTTGAGTGTGTTGGGACAGATTGTTTTCTATTCACAGTCTACAAGGAGTATTTTCACTGTCTAGACAACCCCATAGATTACATTGCAATCCATCCCTTGCAAGGGAGTTGTATTTTACAACTCAGGTCATAATCTCAGTCAGATGAGTCCAGATGTCCAACTGTCACTATGATGGTTTAATCTCAATTGCTTTTTCTTTTTATTATTTATCTGACTAGTTGGATAGTAATAAACCACTGTTATCCTCTGAATCTACCTATTTGGTGTAGTAGAGTTTGGAAGTAATGTGTTACAAATAATTTTGTTACTTGTTACTTTAAAAAAAAAATAACACAGTCCAATGCCATGGTTTTCAAATGTTTTATCAATAACAATGCAAAAGATAGTTTTGTTTTAAATCTAAAAAGTTATGTTTATTCATTATTACGGAAAGCTACTTGTATAGATTTTGCTATTTGGGCACATATCTAGTGTTTTAGTAAACAAATTATATTTTAAAAATAATACCAATGCATTAACAAGATAGTACATTGCTTGATAGTCATTCATACATAATGAGTAATAAATAATTCTTTATTAGGCATTAAAATTAATAAGTAATGAGGAATGTGTTACTTTTAAAAAGTTATGCTACCAAGTTCTGCTGTATTGTGCTATGAAATTCTATCAATATTTACTTGAAAGTAAATTCCACTGTATACCAGGAAGGTATACTTCCAACTTTAAACTTGCAACTTTTGGGGCATAACATCTATGCTTCTCTGATTCTCTGATTCCACTCTGTAAAACAGCTACTCCAGTATCTGCATCAAAGTAATATTATAGATATAAATAAATGCCTGTAAACACTTTAATCTTCTTCTGTAAGAGAAATTTCCAATTATATATGGCATGTAGACTCAGTTACTATCCCCATCATCTTGTGTGAAGTGGAAACTTGATGTATTGTTCTGCTTCTACACAGAAGATTAATAATCTCTTAAAATCTGTTTTTTTTTTATGAGGCAGAACTAAGGAAGTAAAGTTTAGAAAGAAGCCTAATTAGAAGAAGGTTTTCAAAACAGCCCCTATTAAACAGGAAGTGATTCTTGAACTTTGATTAAACTCAGGTTTCTCATTGATAGTAGAGTTCTGACTCAGGAGAAGATGGAGAAGGAAAGAGATCTATGCTACAGCAACATCGTGCGGTTGAGAAGTATAATTGCAAGTGGAATAATTAGAAGCTGTGCAAATAGCTAAATCTTTGGACTTGTTTAAATGGGCAATTTACCCTGTCTTCCCCCTGTCTTGGAGGCCTACAGTCCAAACGATGCAGGGCTCTTGCCCTGATCCACCTCCGGACAGTTCTGATGATGTCTGAGACAAAACCAGGGGAAAGCCGGCGTAAATCCATTTATAATGTTTTAAAATAACCTCCCTGGGAAAACCTGTCTAAAGTCCCCATTAGAGGTATTGCTCTTGCACTGATGCCTAAGTCCTCCCTTCAATCCTCTTTTTCTGTTCTTGTTGACAACACTTCTATTCACCCGGTCCAGGAAGCCCACAGTCTCGGTTTTGTTTTAATTCTTTGCTGTCTTTTATTCCCCATATTCAGGCCACAGCCAAAGACTGCAGATTTTTCCTGTACAACAGCGCCAAAATACGTCCTTTTCTTTCAGCCTCCACTGCCAAGACTTTGGTCCACACTTGGTGGTCTCTGATTAGATTATTGTAATCTCCTTTTAACTGGACTTCCCCTTTCTCATCTTCGCCCTCTAATTTCTGTTCAACATTCAGCCACCCGCATCATTACCTCCGCTCGCTGCTTTGAGCATGTTTCCCCTTTGCTTTTTTCTCTTCACTGGCTTCCCTTCCCTTTCCGTATTCAGTATAAGCTTTGTTGCTAACTTTCAAAGCCCAGCATGGGCTAGCCCCTCTTTTTTTTTATCTGACTTTCTTTCTCCTTACATTCCCACCCAGACCCTTTGTTCTAGTACTCAAGGCCTATTGTCCCAACCTAGGTTCTCCACTGCTCCATCCCGGATTCGTTCCTTCTCGCTTGCCACCCCTCACTTCTCGAACCTTCTTCCCCCTCAAATACGGGCCATTACTTCTTTGTCCACTTTTAAATCCGAGTTAAAGACCACCTTGTTCAGGGAGGCATTCCCTGGCTTTGTCTGATTTACATTTATTTTTTCTGTCACTTGGGTTTACTGTGATGTTGTTATTAATTGTTGTAATTATCCTTTTTTTATTAATTTTAACAAAGTTTTTATACATTAATCATTGCTTATTTCAATTACATACTTCGTAAACATCTTACACTCTAAGTTAAAACATTGACTTCCTCTGTTCCGTAGCTCAAAGGGTTTTTTTGTCTTATACATTTTAATTTTTCCTTCCCTTAAAACTCCCCTAAATTGTGTCTCTCTAATCTTTGCTGTAAAGCGTTGATTATGTTTACTATCCACCTTCCCTCCCTATTTTCGCCTGTGAAATTTCCAGGCTCTACGTTTATTCCAGTTGTTTTTGTCAGATTCTGATTCTATATTTCTAAACTCCTGCTTATATTCCATCTCTTTTTACAGTAATTTGTTAATGGGGACCACTCCTCTTCTAAATTCTCTGCCGTTTTTTTATTCAATATATGAGTTAATACATCGTTATCTCTCATTTCTAGTGCCTTTCCCAACCATGCATCAATTTGGGGTATTTCTTTGTTCTTCCAGTTTGCTGCCAAGATCAGGCGCACTGCTGTGCTGAGGTATAACAGTATTCTCCAATACCTTCTCACTTGATCTGCTTCTATTCTTGATGTTATATTCAGCAGATAAAACTTTGGATTGAGATCAAATTGGGTATTTAATATTTTTGGGGTTATTTCGTGAACTTTTTTCCAGTATTTTTGGATGACCGAGCATTGCCACCATACATGTTTTGACGTACCTATTGCTTTGTCACATTTCCAACATGTTTTTCCCTTAGCTCCAGACATTTTGTTCAATTTTACTGGTGTTAAGTACCATCGATTACTGATTTTCAAATAGTTCTCCTTAAGTGCCTGGCAAGCGGTAAACTTTTTTGTCTGTCTCCAAGCCGTTTCCCACTCTTCCATGGTTATCTCTTCCCCCACATCTCTCGCCCTTGTTTTAATTGATTTATTATTTTGCCAATTGTTTTACTTAGATTGTACACCTTCAGCAGGTTTCATTCTGTTTTATCCTTGATTGTTTTTGTACAGTGCTGTGTACATTGATAGTGCTCTAGAAATAAACTTTAATAATAATAATAATGCAGTGTATGAGAATGCAGATTCTAGCTCTGCCTTCAATGCCACACATTCTAGCTTGTCCCATGGTCCTGGCTTCTGCATACAAATAGCAGCAGCAGCAGCAGCAGCAGCAGTGAAGCTAGCACACCCAAAAGCTTCGTTACAGACTGAATAACTGCAAAATCAGGTTTCCAGATCAAATAGTAGCCTTCTTATATAGAAGCTGTACATAGCTGACCTTCCCTGGTGTATACATTTATGGGATCCATGTCAGAGTTTGGAAAGTTAGGTCTGAACATTAATTCATTTATGTTAAATGTTGGAAAATAAGAAATCACTTTGTTGATGTTAACATTGGGTGAATGCATTAATTTATTCAATTACACTAATTAATTTGTTACTGGAGTCATTAGGTTTAGGAACAAGCCATAGAATCTACAGCATGGGGATTGCTGCCATTGTCCTCTAGAGGTACTTGTTGTCATTGGCTTCTTCAATACTGCTGTTTTTGTCATTTTAAAATTGTCTTATTTTCTTTCAGATGGAATACAAACACATAATACAGTGATTTCCTGGGGAAGGTGAGAATCACAATATGTGTGTGAACTGACAGGTTTAGAACAACTGCTTTAGAGCATAGGATCCCTCCTACAATCTGTTCAGTTAAATTTTGTCACTAATCTTCATCTCCTTTCACCCACATCAACATGTGCACTGTTCATCCTCCAAACACCTTCTTGGTTAAAGTTTAATTGGGAACGACGTTAAAAATTAGTAAGGAATATATGTTTATTTCACCTAGAATCCATGGCAAATACAGCAAAAAGCAGCTGGCTACAGAGGTCATTTGGTGAATAAGGGTGATAATTTGATGATTGTGCCCATCTTACCTTAATACTCTTTTGTTTAAAACTTTTAGCGGAACTGTAAAACTAATAACACAGGGTGACATTTGTTTTGTTCTTGGCATGTAAAATGTTTCCAGAAACATTTATGAAGGAATTGAAGTAGGCCAGGGCTGATGAATACATGATGGTTAAAGCAGCACAAAACATCTACTATGGCAGCCTGGCCTTGCTTGTCTTCTGCGGCCATGCCCTAAAATCTTCCTTTGCCCCTCCTTTTCACCCAAGGAAAATAGGCTTAATAGCTCCAACCAAATTCCTTAAAGCATGTGACCCATTGTAGGTGGTGGGAAAAGAGCCAATTTGATTCCAGGCTGAATCAATAGGAGTAAGTGTCAAGATTGAGGGAAGTAGTAGTGCCACTTCATTCTGCTTTAGTCAGACCTCACCTTGAATACAGTGTCCAGTTCTGGGAACCATAGTTCAAGAAGGATGTTGACAAGCTGGTGTGTGTCCAGAAGAGGGTGACCAAAATGGTGAAAGGTATGGAAGCCATGCCCTATGAGGAGAGGCTTAGGGAGCTGGGTATATTTAGCCTGGAGAAGAGAAGATTAATATACAGTCGTCCCTTCACATTCGTGGGGGTTAGGTTCCCCAGACGCCCACGAATGTGAAAATTCCGTGAATAATGACTGCCTTCCCCCTCCCCCACCAAAGCGACCATGGGGCCTCCGGAGGCCCCATAGTCGCTTTCCCCCACCTCCCCACTCCCTTCCAAGGTCTTCACGGGGCCTCCGGAGACCCTCCAGAGGCCCCGTGGATGCCTCCCCAGCCCTCCCCTCCCTCCCAAGGCCTTCACGGGGCCTCCCCATCCCTGCCCCCTCCCACCCTGGGCCTTCATGGAGCCTTCAGAGGCTCCGTGAAGGCCTTCCCATCCCTCCCCCCTCCCCCCCGGGCCTCCCCCCCACCTCGGTCCTCCCCACTCCCTCCCTGGGCCTACATGGAGCCTTCTAAGGCTCCATGAAGGCCTCCCGGGGCCTCCCCCTCCCTCTCCTGGCCTCCATCCTCCCTCCCTGGGCCTCCCCCCTCCCACCCCGAGCCTTCACGGTGCCTCCAGGAGGCCCCTTGTTGCAGTTTTGGGAGGGCAGGGGGCCCCTCCCAAAACCGCGAATAATCAAATAATCAAAACTGCGAATGTTAAGTTCGCAAATGTGGAGGGGCAACTGTAATAGCAATGTTTAAGTATTTGAAAGGATATCATGTTGAATATGGAGCAAGCTTGATTTATGCTGCTCTAGAGAGTAGGGCAGAGAGCAATGGACTCAAACTATAGGAAAAGAAATTCCACCTAAGCATTAGGAATAACTTCCTGATGGTAAGAGCTGTTTGACAGTGAAGTACACTGCCTTGGAATGTGATGGAGTTTCCTTCTTTGGAGGTTTTTAAACAGAGGCTGGATGGCCATTTGTCGGGAGTGCTTTGATTGTGTGTTCCTGCATGGCAGGGCATTGGACTGGATGGTCTCTTTGTCTTCCAGTTCTATGAGTCACAGGAAAATATACAAGCACCATTAAAATCTAACATCTGAAAATAGTAATAAATTAAACTACTAGCAATTTGTTGCTATTCTGTTACATTCAAAATCAGTTGCCACCTCACTCTGCTAGCCCATCAAACTGAAGTAGTATTTAGTTTATCCTCTTTAGTGTGAGATGCTGCCATGTCATCCTCTGACCCTAGCAGTGAAAATGAATACATAGGATTCCATTCCCCCGCACTTCTTTTTATTAATGGCTTCAGCCATGAATTGACCCGTTGTTCCATTTGTGTAATTGAATGATGGGTGAGCAAAAAGGTGCCTCGTTATGCTGGTGTGATGCCACTATCACAGGGAGGTCCATGCCGATCACTTCCGGTTGAGATCAGGATGAGGTAAGTGACACACTTTTTCCTACCCCCCCCCCGGTTACTTGGGATTTTTAAAGTGTGTTTTGGGGCTTTGTTTTACTTCTTGACATACATTTTCTTTCTTATTTTTGAATTTCCTGCACAATTCTTCTCTCGTGAGAATGGCTAGGATTTCCTTTCCGTGAGAGCTCCATTCACTCCTGGACTGCTGGAGGGGTGGGGAGCAGTTTCTCTTCTATGAAAAAGGTAGGTCTGAAAAATATATTTTTTAAAACTTTACAGGGATGGGAGAGGAAATTGTGAGATGGGGACACTACCATACATTCCAGCATATAAAACGAGGTTTGAGCCCTGAAAAATAGGCTCCAAAATCACGGGTCGTCTTATACGGCGGATACGCTTTGCTTCACCCCGCTGTCTGAACTCCTGCCTCTTTGCTCCCTTCGCAAATGGAGTGAAGAGGCAGGAGATCAGGCGGGGGGGTGAGGCAAAGTGCTTATGGTTCATTCGCCCCCGTACTCTGCCTTCTCCCCCTTTAGGGAGCAACTGAAGACAGAGGAGGGGGGCAAATGTTGCTGGAAAGCCCCCCCTCCAGCCCCCTTCCACCCTCCCCGAAGCCGCGATCTGGCTCCCGATCATGGTTTCGGGGAGGGGGTGGGTGGCTGGGAAGCCCCCCCCATTCCAGCCTCCCTTCCACCCTCCGTGAAGCCCCCTCCCTCCAGTCCTCCTTTCCACCCACCCCCTCCCCAAAGCTGCGATTGGGCTCCCGATCGTGGCTTCGGGGAAGGGGTGGGTGGCTGAGAAGCCCCCTCCCTCCAGCCACCCTTCCACCCTCCCCGAAGCCCCCTCCCTCCAGCCACTCCCCCCCTCCCCAAGGCCACAATCTGGCTCCAGATCATGGTTTTTTGGGGGAGGGGGCAAGATTTGTTCAGAAAGGGGTTACCTTTGCCTTCCTCTGAGGCTGAGAGAATGTGACTTGCCCAAGGTCACCTGGACTTTATCACACTGTACTGTTATAGTGCTATCATTCCACTTTAACTGCTATGGCTTCCTCCTGTGGAATTTTGGGGTTTGTAGTTCAGTGAGGCCTAAGAGCTTTCTGGCTGACAGTTCTAATTGTCCCTCCCTAACCTGGAAATCCCAAGATTCCACAGGAGGCAGCCATAGTAATTAAAGTGGAATAATAGTGCTATAACAGTGTAATGTGATAAACAGGAAGAGGAGAGCTACATATAGTATATTCCCTTGAGTTCATTGGAAGAAAAAAAAAGATAAAAATCAATATTTTTTTCAATTGATCAACTTTTTGTCCAATTGACTAAACCCATGCCCTGCTTAATTGGTAAGCTAAGGTAATTTTTACAAAAATGTTGTTTTGATTATTATTATTTTTTTTTAACCTGAACATTGCATATAATGGGGCTTCCAGTTTAAAATACCATAGAGTTGCCTTGGAGGACATAGAAAATGGCTAGAGAGGACACATTTTCTAGGGATACTCTATGGTAGGTGTGCCATTTTGTGTCCCGTGGATAATTGAATCAGTGGATAATTGAATCAGTGGATACGGTGGTCCTACTCTCTCTCTCTCTTTCTGGCTTTTCTTCGCAAATGAAGAGTCAGGGTCCTACTGTACGGCAAAAGTAATTCTATGAGCTTTTTTTATTTAGGTTTTTAACATTTGTATTATATTTAAAGTATTTAAAGTGTGAAGTTATTTATAATAATAGAAATTGTTTTAATGGTGCTGTTTTAATATTTGGATGGGATGTTTGTATGTTTGCCACACCGATCCTGATGGGAGAGGCAGGATACAAATAATAATAATAATGATAATGCCGTGATCAAGCTCCCGATCATGGCTTCGGGGAGGGGGTGGGTACCTGGGAAGACCCCCCCTCCAGCCACCCTTCTGCCCATCCCCTCCGTCTTCATTCCCTTTGCAAAGGGAACGAAGGTGGAATGAATGGGCAGTGGTCGAGGCAAACCAGGGTCATTCAGCCCCCTCCTCTGCCTTCACCCCCTTTGGGGAGCAACCGAAGGTGGAAGAGAGGGATGAATGTTGTGGCTGGCTGGCTGGGAGAGCCCTGCCAGCTGATCCTATTCACTTTCCCAACTCAGGAGATCATCCTGAGTTGGGAAATAAAGAGGATCAGCTGGCAAGGCTCCCCCAGCCAGTCAGCCAGCCAGCCAAATTGGGGTGGTGATGGTCTTATATGGCGAATATATGCCAAACCCTAGATTTTTAGTTGAAAATTGGGGGGGTCGTCTTATATGCCCAGTCGTCTTATACGCTGGAATATACGGTATATTTATCCCCATCTGATAATCCCCATAGGCAAAGGCAATCTAAAGTGTAGTGATGGATACTGTTGCACAGTGTCTTCATGCCATCTGGATAGCCTCCCCCCTCACACCTTTTGGTATTCTATTTCCCACAGCACCTTAAGGATGCAGGGTCACTGACAATTCGAATTAATTTGTGGGCTTAATTACTTCTGCTTTAGCATGAGACTAAAACACTGTGAGTCAGGCTCAGTAGTCTTTCTATCACATTTATGATTACTGAGCAGTGGGAACACTTAATAATTACTATGACTTGTATCACTTTACAAATCTGTTTGGGTTAACTAGATTTTAAGCATCTCCTCCAGAAGGTCACTGTATTCTTAATTAGTAATTGGTTTGGTTGAAGGACAAAGACTTTTAACATGAAGAGCCTTATAGAATCCTCCTCCCAGACTGAAACACAGATGTTTATTTAAAGTTGAAGCCAAGACATTTTGAAAATCAAACTGTTGTTTCTAACTTAATATTTCCCTTGATGACATAAAACTGTGCAGTCTACTTTGCTTCTGGAAAGTCCCAGCAAGAAGCAGAAACACATACTGGATTAGAACTCAGAGGTCTTGTCCATCTCCTTGGTGGAAGGCACAGCATGGAAGGCAGAGAGCATGGCTTTTCCTGATGCCAGACTGAAAACAATTTAAGAACTGTGCAGTTCTCAGTGTTGTTATTGAAAAACCTGCCTTAGAAATAGCCTGAGAGTACACCATGGGTGTAGAAAACTAGAACAAATGGTGATGGGGATTATTTTTTCCACTGAAGAACTTTTCTTGTAGAGAAATTAAAATTTGAGCAGTTCAAGAGGTAGGGGCACATTCACAATAAGCCATGGGATCCATAAGAAGTCTAATTTATCGGGGAGAAGCCAGCATGCTGCTACTGATCATTCTTGCTGCCAATTACTTCTGTTGCCTATCAGTTGCAGTGGGAGCTGCTTAACAAACCATGGACTTTGGTTTGTTGTAAGATTATCTGTGTGGCTTGTCCTGGGGAAAGAATTCAGAGAGAAGACATGATGATAAACAAAGTACAGACTAAAGGTGCCATGTAGGAGTGATTGAGCAGCAGGAGTTAGCATGATGGTTTTTGCAACAGCAAGTTGGAATTCTCCTGAATTCCAGCTTGGTATGACATATGAACTTGGACAATAGCATTTTTATTGTACCCAGAAAACAATATGTCAAGGGGAAAATATACTTTGCCTAGTGTTCTCATCTGTATTTAGCATTCTATGCGCAGGAAGTTTTTATTTTGATGGAAGATTATTTAAGCATGTGATCCTCTACTTGCAGTGTGAAATGGTACAGCCCAAACACAGGTTTATCAACGTAGTGGGAAGTAAACCTTAAAAACAATCTTCCTAGAAAAACTGAGCAGGCTACTCCAACAATTTAAGAGATGTGTATTTCTTATTAACAAGGGCTTTTAAAATTTGACTTTACTGCTTCAATGTCTATTCAATAAAATTTCTTGTAAGTGAGTTTATGGTGGTTCCATTTTTAATGACTTTTAGATGGTGAGTGTACATGCGTATGTACACACACACACACACACACACACTTTCTAATATGCATTATGCGTTTGTATGAGTGAACTCATAAAATTCCCTGATGCAAAATGCTGAGCACACACACTTTCTAATATGCAGATGTACGTCTCTTTGTGTGTTACATGGGTGTGCAAGTGAGTATAAACTCATACAAAATTGTCTGAGAGAGACTGTTGTGTACACACACACACACACACAGAGGCACACACTTTTAAATATCCATTATTCATCTTCCCCACTCTCTGTCTCTCATCTCTCTCCCTCTGTATGTGTGTGTGTATTTTACAGTATTTTGCCTGTAGCTAGTTTGTTTGAGGATTATTTTTTTTTCAATTAACAAAAATCAGCACAAAGCAATAACATAAATACTAGGTTTACATGAACATTACTGTCACTAACTTCAGAAGGGCTTGTTCCTAGGTAGGTGTGTACAGGTTCATTTTACAACTTCCGTGAGTAAAATATGGTGCGGCTGCCTCCAATCATAGACAGAAGTGACACAGACGAAGCTGAGAGAGGGACGGCTTCATCCGAAATGGACCCCCTGCCACGTGACAGCGTTGTAACTATTCTGGAGCCTTCTTTCATGGTAAGTCCAGTCTGAAAAAGCCCATAGAGACTAAAATCCCATTACTGCACTCAACCATCCTGAATCCACTTTCTTCTCAGTTCTGATTTTGCTTTCCATTGTTATATGCATGCTTGATATTATTTGCAACTGAATGTGCTAAAGTTTGTGCAATCTTATTAGTGTTTCAAGAATGAGAATGTAAACTGGAATGGACATCAGAATGTGCATCCCATGGGATGAAGAGCACACAAGAGCAGTACCCCCATTGGACTCCAAAAGTATATTCAGATGCATGTACCATGGATATAATTTCTAATGGGATGCATATTCAAATAAACTTGATGAAGTGCTTCTCATTGATGGCCAGAACTCCTAAAAGCTAGAACTCCCCAGGGTTTTTGTCAATATCGGAGGCTTGAGATGGAAAGGCAGAAAACCTTACATAAATAAAGGGACAAGTTTCACACAGACTCCATTAGGAACATCTGTTAGTGTTGCTCTCACTCCCACACATGATCTGCATGCACCAACCCACCCACTCATGAATAAACCACATTAATATTGTCAAAACAGAAGTGAGCATGTTGTTGACCTTCAGTGAGTAAACATCATACAACTCTTACACAATGGTTCAGTATCAAGTATTTTTTATCTTTTACCTCATGTATGCAGTACAGTCAGATGCATCTTGTAATTTGTCTAATATTTCTCCAAAAAGTCTTTTCAAAAACACTCCAAGCTCAATTACACCTCTGTTCTATGGAGAGTTTGCAGTTGTAATTTTATGGCAATCAAACTTTACTTGAGTAAAATATAATCAATTTTCTTTTCTGTTGTCCCTGGAGAATCCAAGTATCCCACATTTAAAGTTCAATATGATTAATGCTTATTTAGTTTGCCAAGATGCCAGTTTTCTTGATGCAGTTTGCAGGTAGAATAGATATATATGGCCTTGAATACAATCTATAATGAAATAAAATACAATTGCTTTTTGTAGTGAGTCTCTCAGAGACCTTGTAGAATCACCACCATTATCTCTCTTGCTCTCTATCCAGCCACACTAAGAGAGCAAGAAAAGACATCAAATAAGAAAATGAAAATGAAGACTCTAGCCCTCAGATGTCATCATCCTTCCTTAAATCCAAGAGGATTTCAGTTTGCTCCTCCAAACAGCCCAGAATTACCTTCTCTTCCATCTTCATTCCTTACCATTCAACTATCCGGCAGAACTGGAGAGGAATGAATTCTGGAATATTAAGGACTTTTGCCAAAACTTCACATGGAAATGAAATGTGAGGAAATTCTGGGATCCCTGGGGAACAGACAGAATTTCTGTGATATTTGGGGTGTATGTGACTGGATTACTTATCGTCTGACTTTTGTGGTGGTTTGAGGGGGTAACTCTGTTTTCTTCTGTTTGCTTTACAAATAAATCAAGGCAAGACCCAGACTTTCTCTCAACATGGGGTCCAAGGTGGCTTATAACATAGTTTAATACAAAATACAGCTAAAAAAATCCTAACTATAATGGCTGGAATCCTATTGGGCTGTTACAAATAAATAACTGAAAATTACACATTTGTGACTGGTACATATTCATGATCCCTATGTATCTCCATCATTTAGAGAATACATAGGTGTTACCCAAATTACATGGGGGTCTTAGAAGATCCCACTTGTGTCCAAATCTTAATATGGGGAATATTTAATTAGCTCAAAATGGCAGTGAGAGGTTGGTTAACAGCAGGATCTTTTCACCTATGTATACTGGTAATCACTGAGGAGACTTCAAGCTAGAATATATAATTAAATGTTTTTATTAAAAATTAATCATAACAGAATTCACACTTACAATCAGACTTCAAGCAATCATGCAAGGCAATAGGAGAAAGTGAGAAGTATTTGATAGAGGAGTAGAGTAAGCGGGTTCTCAGGTGATACAATCCCTATCAGAGAAGCAGAGATTAATGCAGCAGAAGATTCTCAGAGATGCATTTTCAGGTTCACTCAGCAAACTGGCAGCATGGATGTAGGAAGAGGAATTGTGGACTGTGAACACTTTGGTGGCATTTTACAGTAATATTTATATTTGATAATTTCCCTGAAGGGATGAGATTTAGAGTGGAAAACAATGTCTCTCAGAGTTTCCCAGGACTAGACAAATGGTCCTCCAGATGTGTTAATGATAGTTAATGGGCAATACGTTTGGAATTGAGTAGGAGTGGGCAATTTTTATTGTCTGGGAGAGGAGAGCAGGAAAAACCCATTTTGCAACCATTGCGGACTCTGCTATTGTTGAGTGGATTAGTGGATGACTCATCTTCAGGTGTTCTTCAGGAAGAATTCTGACCTGGATATGACCTGTTTGAGGAGTTTAGAAGGCCCTTCCCTAAGTTGTGCAGGACTCCAACTTTACTATCTGGGGGTCCCTGGTTTACTTGCCAACCACATGGAAGGCAACATCGAGGCAAATTATTAAATAGTAGCTATACCTGCTATAACATACACCTTCATACTTACCCGCCCACCAGGCTTGTGCAGCCACCCCCCACTGCCAGGTGTGCACCCCCATCCCCTGCTGCAAGGTGCATGCCCCATCCCCCTGCTGCCAGACACATGCCCCCACCCCACTGCCAGGCCCATGCCCTTATCCCCTACTGCCAGGCTCGCACCCCACCCTCCCACCACAAGGTGCATGCCCCTACCCCCTGGCATGTGCCCCCACCCCCACCACGCTCTTCCCCTGGCCATGCTTGTGCCCTCCACCAGCAGGTGCACCCCTCCCCCCATGCTCTAACACACACTACACACACACATACCACATACCCCCCATGCTACTCACATCCCCTGTGTCACAGCCATGTTTAGAAAGGACTGAAGCTTCCACATGGTCCCATTCCCAGTGAGCTGATTGGCTTCCCAACAGAGCTTTGATTGGTTGTTCAGTTTCCTAAGCGGCCAATCAGCACACTGGAAATGGCAACATACCCAAGAGAATAGGTAGATAGATAGATAGATTGCCAATTATGTGATATTCCAAGATGGGGGTTGTCAGGGTAGGTAACATAGGGACTATGAAAGTTCCCCAGTTCCCACTTACTGGTCAGCAGCTGCTTCAGTCATTGGGTGTCTGTTCCCCTGTTACTCAGGCTGATTGTCCTTCTCATCCCCACTTGTGCGAGCAATTTCCACTGTGAGGAAGGATTGTGACAGGGACCCTGTTTCTGCCTATTGCAGCAAAGATCGGTTGTGCAAGGAGGTGGGAATATTAGGCACTTCCTGAACAACAGGGGAACAAGCCCCCATCAATCGCAGCAGTTGCAGACTAGTAAGTCAATGTGTGTTTGTGTGTGTGTGGGTGGGTGGGTGGAATTCACTGTGCAGCTACATACCTACCATGGTTATATAGCAACATAGAGCATAAAGGATTCTTGCAACTTTTTTAAAAAATAAGTAAGCTACTTTCCCAACCTCTGCTCCTTACAGCCCACTAGATGTAATTCTTTTTTTCCCACTGAAAAGCGCTAGAAAATATGGGTTAGAGATGTAAAACCACACTGATGAAACGTTCCTCCTTCCACTGCCAAGGCAAAAACTCAGTTTGGTGGCAGGCTATGAGAAGGTACGCAGGATCTTGACTACAGAATGCTGCTGTGTTGCTGCAGACAGATAACTTGTTTTCCCTTTGCAGTTATCTGCTCCATCACAAAAATATTCTACCAGAGAGGTGCAGGATGCTGTGGAACTGCAAGTGACATTATGTGGTGGGAACTGCAGAAGGAAGGAGGAATTTGGAGAAAATCACACACACACTCCTGCCCCCACACTCACACCTTTGATTCATGGAGGACTAGGCTTGATCAAAAACCCAAGGAGAGACACAGTTGATACTGTGGATACAACTGTTGCTTCTGAGTAGGGATGGAAAGAATGTTAAAAAAATTGAAAATGGTCAAAAATATATTTTTTTCTGAGGGTTGGGAAACACTGATAAGAAGAACCCTGCACTGTCATTTGGCATTTAGGATTGCACAAAGTTTGTATATGGTTTTATTGTTCAGAAACCAGCAGAAGCAGCATTTTTTTTTGCAGAAAATATTCCAGTGATCTTCAGATCCTTCTCAAATTCCATTCAAACTGATTGACCTATTAAGACATTATGAAAAGCATAATGAAAAGAAGTTAGCATTAATCTTTCTCAATGCAGAAAAGGCGTTCGATAGTATTAGCTGGAAATTTTTGAAGAAGGTTCTAGAAGAAATAAACATAGGAACAAATTTTATAAAATGGGTGAAAGAAATATATAAAGAACAAAAGGCAAAAATAAACATAAATGGTGACCAGACGGAATGGATAAAAATAAATAAAGAAATGCAGCAAGGATGCCCACTCTCCCCTCTCCTCTTCAATCTAGTACTCAAAATTTTGAACAGGCAAATTAGAGAAAATCAAGAAATAAAATCATTAAAATTAAAAAAAACCCACTTCACATTCAAAATAAGAGCATTTGTGGGTGATCTCATAATAGCATTGGAAGAACCAAAGGAAAGTGTAAAACATCTACGCAAGATGATACAGGAGTTTGGAGAACATGCAGGTCTAAAGATAAATGAAGAAAAGACAAACATGATAGTGAAGAACTTAATGAAGAAGGAAGTTGAGAACTGCAAATAATATCAGGATTCAGAGTTGTAACAAAAACAAAATACCTTGGAATAACATTAACAAATAAAAATACAGAACTCTTCGAAATCAATTACAAAGAAAACATGGATAAATATAAAATAAGATCTTAAAAACTGGTCTAAATTCTCCTTATCACTGATGGGAAGGATTGCAGTGATTAAAATGTCAGTTCTGCTGAAGTTATTATATTTGTTTCAAGCAATCCTGATAATAACGAATAATCGTGTTTTTCTAGCATGGCAGAAAGATCTATCAAAGTTCATCTGGGCAGGCAAAAAGCCAAGAATAAAAATGAGATCTATACAAGATGTGGTGGAAAGAGGAGGAATGGGGTTACCGGACATTAAAAAATATTATTGTGCATGCTGCCTTACATAGTTAATGACATGGATAAACTTAGAAGATAGGAAGATTTTAGAACTGGAAAGAGTGGAATTAGATTTAGGTTTCATGCGTTCTTATGGCAAGAGAAATTTAAAAATAACAAAGCATTCAATAATAATGTAATTAGAAGGTCACTCCTCAGAGTTTGGTTAAGGTACAAATCAACAATATGTACAAAAACACCAACGTGACTATCGCCTCAAGAAGCTTTCAATAGAAATGACAATTTAAAAGCACAAACATGGATTACTTGTAAGGAATTATTAAAAGAAGAAAATGGTAAATATCAATTTTAGGAGATACAAGAACTACAAGAGGAAGGAATAAACTGCAACTGGTTTCAATAGAAGCAACTACGTGAACAATATATAAGTGACATAAAGTTATATGTAACAGAAGAAAATTTGACGGAATTTGAATTAATAAAAACTTCAGACAAACAGCATACAATTTCAAAATTATATAAATATCTACTAAAATTAGAAACAGAAAGAGATCTGATCAAGGAGAACATGATACAATGGGCAAAGAATCTAGGACACCCAATATTATTAAACCAGTGGGAAAGAGTCTGGAAAATAGGAATAAATATGATAAAACCAGCATCTATGAAAGAGAACTTCTATAAAATGTTCTATAGATGTCACTTAACACCAGATAAATTATCTAATATGTATAAAAATCAAGATAATAGGTGCTGGAAGTGTCAAAAGACCAAAGGTACATATTTTCATATATGGTGGACTTGCCCAGAGATACAAAAATACTGGGAAAAAATTGAAAAGAAATAAAAGAGATGACAGGAATCAGTTTACAAATGAAACCAGAGAGATTTTTATTAAATATGATAGATGAAACATTATTGATACATCAACAGAAAACAATAATAAACTTACTAACAGCAGCAAGAATGCATCATGCAAAATATTGCAAGGATAAAGCGACTCCAACTATAGACAAATGGAAAATAAAAATAATGGAAATAATAGAAAACGATAAATTATCAAGATTGTTAAAAGACCAAGGTATGAAAACCTTTTATAAAGAATGGGGAAAAGTGATAGAACATTTAAAGTGATAGAACATTTAAAGAATATATATGGAGAAAACATGATGCTAAATGTGCTCGAGTAATGGTGATCATGCAGTAATAAGTTAAAAGAAGGAAAAGAGGATTGTAATGCTTACAAGACGCTGTAGCAAACAGAAGTTAGGAAGTGGATGTAAACAAGAAAAGTCAAGGAAGAAGAGGTGGTGTAAAGATAATTATAAAGATACAAATATATGTTTGTAAAATGTAAATTAAAAAACATCACACAAAGAGAATGAAATGTAAAATCAGTATTTTATTTTTTAAAGTATATAAAGTTTAAAAATAACAATTAAAAAAATAAAAAAATAAATTCAATTCAAACTGAATTAGAGACACTGATTCATACAAAACCAAAATCCCTAACTGCAAACTCGTGGTTTGACAAGGAATGCCAGGCTAAAAAGAAGTACATCCATCAACTAGCAAAACAACAGAAAGCAACTCATTCTAATCATAATTTAAGTGCACTGTTAAATGTTAAAAAGGAATACAAAATCCTCTTTAAAAGAAAAAAAAAACACCCTTGTTTCAAAACCAAATATGGACAGAGCTAGCACAAGCTTTGAAACTTAAAGATTAAAAAAAAATTGGTATATTGTAAACACCAGCATGAAACCATATGGAATCATTTCAGTTTCAATTATACCTCATCAAACATGGCTGAGTCATTTCTACACTATTTTAATACATCCAAGAGTGACAGTAAAAGAAATACACCAAGCTATGAACTAAATTCACTAGATCTCTGGCTGTTAATTCATGAAGATGAAATAACATCTTTACCATGAGGCAAAGCTACTGGAGAATATGGGATCTGGGGGGAAGTGTTCAAGGGGAACATAAGTTGATGGATACCTTTATTGTGTCAGATCTTCAACCATATTAAACAAAATGGTAATATACCCATGAGGTGGGATCAAAGTATTATTGTTCTCATACACAAAAAGTGGGACATGTCCCAACCATCAAACTACAGTCCAATTAGCTTGATTGATATTGTAGCCAAAGTTTACACCAGGCATCTGTTAGCTAAACTTGAACAATGGGCATCAGAAAAAAACATATTCAATGAGGAACAGACTGAATTCAGGAAAGGGTATTCTTCTCTTGACAATTGTTTTGTTCTAAACCATTTGATCATTAAATACTCTCTCAAATAAAGAGGCCATCTTTATGCTGTGTTTGTAGATTTAAAAGCTGCTTTTGAAACTATTAATTGCACATTACTTTGGGGAAAACTCTCAAAAACCATTATAGACCACTACTCTATCCCGTGAAGATGCTACACATTGAAACATATTTAAAGGTGAGAATTCCTATGGAAGGGGTATACACTGAATCTATACCAACTAACAGAGGTGTAAAACAAGGATGAGTCCTAGCCCCATTTCTCATCAACTTTTATGTGAACGACATAGTCCAACTCATGAGAGGAAAAAATTTATTTCCTCCTAGTATCTGTGGCAGGAAAGTGTCCCTGCTTAATGTACGCTGATGATATGGTTTTCCTTTCCTATACCCAAATTGATCTCACTAAACTATGTTATAATGAACACACAACTTTGTCCCTTCAAGAGATAAAAATATGGCTGCATAACATACCTCATCTTCTTAATAAATTTGGGTTTTCAGAGACATCTTTTTACCAGAACGATAAAGCAAAGGGGAAAAAAGGGAATTCAAACAACGGGTGTTTGACATCTGCCTGCAAAATGATCATGCTGCACTGGGTACTATCAAGATTGCACCACGGTACAGTTTATTAAACCTCCCTCATGGCCCAGAGGACTATTTGCTTAAAACTGACAAATGTTGTCTAAGGATAGAACTCACACTAGCCAGATTTCAGCTAATGCCATCAGCCATAGAGACGGCAGATTTGCCAAAATCCTTTATCAATCGTGTCTCTGCCGTTGTGGCCAAAATGAAGTCAAAGAACTTTTCGGTTATTCATTTACCTGCCCCTCATCATTTGAAATTAGAAACAAATTCCTTTTGGGACCCTTACAAATCAAAGATTCCTGGATAACAAGTTGAATGATCAAATTTTTACTTTACAACAAAGATCTCACTATATTTAGAAGAGCTGCAACCTTCTTATTAGCCTTATCTAAGGCACAGACCTACCTCCTTGGTCAATCAACCAAGAAGACAGAATAGAAAGGCCACAGAATCTGAAATGAAGTAGTCCCAAAATGAAACAGAATGAACAATATACTGCTATTATGACCAGTTTTCATGGGACTTCTTCATTCAAGACGGTTTTAACACTACATATGTTTTTAAATGTGATAACCAATGTGATATATTAACATGATATTTACTTCTTTTGTCTTATACTTTCTATTGTGATGACCTATGGTCATATACAATAAACTATATTCACTTTTTCTCACAGCGGGAATAAAATGGCAAAAACAAGTTGTTGCTTTCATCAAGACTGAAATTAGAAAATAATTACAATCCTACGTTTGCATAAACATTCATGAGCTAAATTTTAAAGTGTGTTTATGCTAGCTCTCTAGCCCATTAAATGGAGGGCAGCATAATAATACTAGGACCAAAGTAACTTGGAAAATTACAATTCACAAAATACTTGCTTCAAAACCAAATAGGGCATGTACTATCCATCCCTGACATGTGCTGTCACATTTAGCAAGCCATAAATATCTGTGTAAATTAGAGGGTAGGATTCACGCATCTCTAATTATTATATATTCCTCAACCAGACAGTATGCAGAAACCATGCACATTCACTCACAGATCTTTCTTTTCATTTTTCTCAGTTCTTTTTCTCAGACAATTTTAGTGGGAGCAAACAATAGTCAGTTCTGTAAATGGCAGTCTCTCTCTCTCTCTCTGGCTTTTCTTCACAAATGAAGATTCAGGAAGGACTCATCCCGTGCTTTCTGCAAGCGCGCTGATGACTAAAAAGGCCAATCTGAGATGAACAAGTCCAGTTGCAGAAAGCACAACAGAAGGTCTCCTTGGGTGATATTTCCGGGTTGTGATTCTTTCTGTGTTGTCGTTTCTCTTCAAGACTTGTTCGGCATGAGTTCTCAAATAAGACTGCAGCATTGTGGATAGTGCATCTCCAAGCCTCCTGATGTGAGGCCAGGGCGGACCATTGTTGGTGATCAATTTGGCTGAGCCTGAGATGTTGTTTCAGGGAGTCTTTGTATAGCTTTTTTTAGAACACCCCTCTTACGCTGACCCATGGTGAGTTCACCGTAGAGTACTATTTTTGGGAGGCAATGGTCCTCCATCTTAGAAATGTGCCCTGCCTAGTGCAGCTGTGTTCTCAATATCATGGCCTCAATGCTGGTGATCCCTGCTTGCTCAAGGACAGCAACATTCATCACATAGTCAGTCCAGTGTATATTTAGGATTGTGCATAGATAGCACTGATGAAAGTGTTTGAGAAGTTGTAAGTGGTGGTGATAGGTGACCCATGTTTCAGATCCATAAAGGAGAACAGACAGTACAATAGCTCCATACAGATTGATTTTTGTGCTTCACCTCAGGTGTTTATTATTCCAGACTCTTTTGTAAAGTCTTCCAAATGTGCTATATGCATTTGCTAATCTGTGATCGATCTCTTTGTCAATCTTGGCATCTGAGGAGATGATGCTTCCCAGGTAGGTGAACTGCTGAACAGATTTAAGCACAGGTTTGACGACGGCAATGTGGGGATGATGGTGTTCGTCCTGTGGTGCAGACTGGTAAAGAACTTCTGTTTTCTTCAGGTTGACTTCCAGCCCAAACAGCTCTCCAGCTGTTGCAAAGCAGGATGTTAGGAGCTGCAGAGCTGCTTCTGGGTGGGCAACAAGGGCAGCATCATCAGCAAAGAGCAGCTCATGGACTAGATAGTTTAGCATCTTCGTGCGATCCCTCAGATGACTTAAGTTAAACAAGCTACCATCAGTACACTAACGTATATAGATGCCATCTTCTTCTTCAAGCTCCACCGTAGCCCTTTGGAGCATCATGCTGAAGAAGATTGTAAATAAGGTTGGAGCAAGAACACAACCTTGCTTCACTCCATTAGTTATTAGAAAGGGCTCTGAAAGAGCATCACCATATCTGACTTGACCACGCTGGCCCTCGTGTAGCAAGATAATCATTTTAAGGAATTTGGGGAAACATCCTAGTCTTTCCAGGATCTGCCACAGACCTTTTCTACTCTCAGTGTCAAAGGCTTTGGTGAGGTTGACAAATGTTACATAGAGACCCTTGTTCTGCTCTCTACATTTCTCTTGCAGTTGCCTAAGTGCAAATACCATATCTGTTGTACTCCTATTGGCTCTGAAGGCACAATGGCTTTCAGGAAGAAGTTCTTCTGCAATAGCAGGAACTAATCTGTTCAGGAGTACCCTTGCAAGGATTTTTCCAGCAATAGAGAGTAGTGTTATGCCTCGATAGTTTGAGCAACTGGATTTCCTCCTTTTTTCTTTGTACAGGGTGATGATGACTGCATCTCGGAGATCTGATGGCAGTTCCCCTTTTCCCCAGCAATTCACAAGGAGTTTGTGGAATTTTTCGTGGAGTGCATGACCTCCGTGTTTCCACGTCAGTAATTAATGTTTGACCATCTGTACTGTATAAGGAGCTTTGGACCTGATAAGTTGTTCCAAACACTGCTTTAAGAGCTTCATAAATTTCTCTAAGATCACCGAGATCTGCACAGCGTTGTGTCTTTATTTATTTATTTATTTATTTATACCCCGCTCTTCAGCCACAAGGCTATCAAGTGGCTTACAAATTGTTTTAAGCAATAGCAAATTTACACATCTACACTGCATTAAGCAGTTTTCAATGTGTGTGTCTTTTCTGCTATATTGATCCACCATTTGTTCTGCATGTCTCTGAGTTTTTGTTGAAGGTTACTACATGTGAGATGGAAAGATGCTTTTCTTACATGGCAGGTTGGCTGGGCGAGGTATGCCTGGTGAACAGTTTTCTTCTTTGCCAAAAGCTCCTGGATCTCTTTGTTGTTTTCATCAAACCAGTCTTGGTTTTTCTTGTGGGAGAATCTGAGGGATTCTTCCGCAGACTGGAGGATACTGTTTTTGATATATTGCCAAAGCACTGTAGGAGAAAGATCTGTAGGATGGTCTTCAAGTTTTGTTTGCAGATTTTCCTGGAAGTTGTCTCTCATGGTAGCTTGTTGAAGATTGTTGACTTGGAGTTCTTCTTTAAGATTCCACCCCTCTTAGGTTTGAACTTAAGATGAAGATTTAGTTTACATCTTACGAGGCGATGATCTGTTTGGCATTCTTCACTGGGCATCACTTGAGTATGACGGACAACGTGAATGTTTCTCTGGCGGACTAGAACATAGTCAATGAGGTGCCAATGTTTGGATTGGGGATGCATCCAGGTTGTCTTCAAGCTATCTTTCTGCTAAAATATAGTGTTTGTAGTACTCAGCTGTTGTTCTGCACAGAACTCTGGCAAGAGGCATCCGTTATCATTGCAATTTCCAACACCATGCTTGCGTAAGACACCTTTCCAGGCTTCGGAGTTCTTTCCTACTCTGGCATCAAAGTCACCAAGGATAATAATTTTATCTTCTACAGGGACTTTTTGCATGAGTTGGTGTAGGTCTGTGTAGATTTTGTCTTTCTCTACAGGGTCGGCTTGCATAGTTGGGACATATACACTAAAGAGAACAACATGTGGGAGGCGTAAGGAAATAATGCAATCACAGTGTCCTGTTGGCAAGGTTTGAGTTTGGAGGCAATGGAGTTTTTAATCATAAAGCCTACTCCTGAAAGATGTTTTTCAGTTTTGGGTTTACCAGACCAGTAAATTGTGTAGCCAGTGCCGTGTTCTTTAAGGCTGCCTTCCTCATGGAGACGAACTTCACTAAGAGCAGCGATGTCAGTATTAAGTTGTGATAGTTCATGGGCTATCAGAGCAGAACAACACTCAGGCTGTCCACTATCTGCAGAGTCTTGCATGGTTCTGATGTTCCAGCATGCAAGCGTAGTTTATTTACACCTTTGGAGGCCGGTGTGTGCCTTTGTTCCTTTGCCTTGGTTTGATTGCATCAGAAGATGCCCGTTGGCCGCAGCTAGTCAACCAGGTAGATGGGGATGAGCTTTCGTTAGGCCACCTTTTCTAGGCCCCTCTCCATATGGTGATCTCCTTAAAAAAGACTGCTTCGTCATTCAGGATGCTGCTGAACAAGACTGTCATCTCCCGGGTCAGTCTTGAGCGACCAAAGTCCTGAACCGCCTGCATGCAGGGTTGGGTCTGCCACTTCCAGTGCATCTTTACACCGGCTGTTTAGTCCCTTGCCTATCCCTACTGGGCTTTTTCAGAATTGGATTTGTCCTTCGAGCCTGTGCAATGTATTTTTCTGGTGGAGCACAGCGTGCGCAGAACTGGCCTCACCCTTTAAACCAAAGGTTCATCTGCTGTGGCCTTGCAAACATGGACGGTAGCAGTGAGGTCCTCGGGTTGTAGGTTTGATTAGAGTTTCCTTCTCTTAGATGGTTGACCTTACAGGGTTGGATGAGCACCATCTGCCCAGGTTTGGGATTAGTTTTCCTTCTCCTAGGATAGTTGCCATAAGGCTAGAGAGCCCATCCTGCCCTTTGACGCTCTTTGTCAGACCCTTCAATTTTGACCTGTCTGGCATTGGAGACCCTACTGGTGGCCATTATACCACTTCCAGCATAGCTCAGAACATCATTAGGGTGCACAAGCCTCTCTCCCATGACAAGGGGGCGTCAATGGAGAGGGTAAATGGCAGTACATAGTCTAAAAAGGGGGAAGAAAGAATAGCTGTAATAGGATTGGTATGATTATTGAAGAGAGACGGGAAGTTAGAAGAGCAAATGTTTATAAACCTAAAATAGAAATGTTCTCAAGCAGCTGTGTGACAGTTTTGGCTGTGTGATCTTTTAGCGGGGACATTATAAATCTATAGTTAGTTAACTTTATGGAAGGAATTAACAAGGTATGAAAGGAGTTTATGTGGACAAAAGCCTTGGTAACTGAAGAGGAAATCTCAAACTCAGTTTGCTCAAAATTGTTCAGATATCATTTCCACTGTGAGTTCCTGAGGTCTTTTACAACAAATTTCATTTGAGATTTGATTTGTCTGAGTTCAAAACCATCTGAACTCAAAGGTAAACCAAAGAGGCTTAGTTCATTCTATTAGCAGTTGTCTCTGTGACATTTTGCAGCTTTCTGGGATACAAAACATGAAACAGGTGCGTCAAATCTATTTGCTATTTAGTGACCTTCACAGTTAACCAGGAATGGCTTGGTATGCACAATGAAGGCTGGGAATCAACCAGATCCACAGAGCTTTCCTTGTGCATATGGAAGCACAGGAATGACAAAAGGGAGATAGTTAAGCATGGAAATACTCAAAGCATGGATATGCTTTGCAAAAATAGAATAAGGGAGATAAAATAAAGTACATTTACATCAGGCAGTTATATAATATTGCAAACATAAATTTGGGGTATTTATAAAATATTGCAAACCATCTAGAATTCCACTTGCTCCCAAATAATAGCACTACATTGCCATATAGGGATTAAATCATGTTCCTAGTCCCGATTAGAGTAAACCCATTGAATCATTTGCTTAATGGTAATGGAAGACTTATTACATCTCCTTGATTCAGTGGGTCTACTCTAGCTGAGACTAGCAATTAGATTTAGCCTCCTATTGTATAATCTGCATTGGTCACAAATTATTTTCTAGGCTCTTTTCCAGTTTCTAGATAAAACCATAAATGGCTTTGGACATGAATTTGTTCTTGATTTCTCCCAGATGCTTCTCCCCATATTCTCCTCTCAGTGTCACAGGTCCAGTTCTGTTTTCTCCAAATGTCTGAAATTTAGTAGGTAGTCACATGATACAGAATCTTTACAGTTATGGTCCCTGCCCTTCATAATACACTTGTCAAGAAATCCCCATTGTGGGGAAATGTTATTTGCTTTTCATCATTTGGTAAAAATCCAGAGTTTTAGATTGGTCTTGGGTGGTAACTGACTGCTGATCTGTTTTGCTTATGCTGGTTTCTTAGAAATGAGGGATGGATTGATCTTCCATTAAACTGACTGTACTTTTTGCTGCTGGACTCTTTTATTTGTTCTTCTGCTATTATTATTTTATCAAGTTACATTTTTATAGCTTAGTCATTTTGAATTATTAAACCTTTTATTATTAGCTGCCTTCATGTGAGTTCAAGAAAAATGGGCTACTCATTCTTCAAATAAAGAACAGGCCTCTCATCCACACACACCCATCCCACTCAACTACTTGGATCTTGTTGAAATGGCATTCTTGACACCTAGGAAAATATAATTTTAAGAAAAAGGAAGGCCTTACTCCTACATATCTTGGCCATACACCAGGGCCATAAGGGAGCCTTGCCAATGCTGCAGCCACAATGTTGTGATTTCGATCTACAGGGCTCCAAGTCTGACTCCATCCTCCATAGGTCAATAAAATGGAGGATTCCATCCTCCATAGGTCAATAAAATGAGTACCCAGCTTGTTGGGGGGCAATTAGCTAACACATTGTAAACTGCTTGGAGAGTTCCTGGGGCTGTAGAGTGGTGTAGAAGTGTAAGTGCTATTGCTAACAATTTGTAATCCACAGTGAGAACTTTTGTGGCTGAAGAGTGGGGTATAAATACTCTAAAATAAAAATAAATAAATAAAATACTACTAAATGGCCCAATTGGATCCATTTAACAATCTAATTTAGGCTGTGAAGCTAAGGTCTTGAGGCCACTCAACAATACTCCAGCCTTAGACATGGAGATCCAACATTGAGTTCCTCCTACTGATGCCTTCCAGTCAGTACGAAGTTTTCTGCAGTGGTTCCTTGCTTTGTAGTCAGAATACTGACGTTGGAGAGGGGCCACAAGGACTGCTTTATGGTGTATGGAAGTGGGTGGGGAGAGAGAGAACCTAGGACTCTCGGACCCAAAGGTGTCTCTCAGCCTTTGACCACTCCACTAAAAAGGAGCAAAATTTAGATGCCCCATGGAACATGACTTCCTCCTTTTCCTTCATTTGCTTGCAATAAGCAGTTGTTTCCCCACATTCACTGGAGAAAACAATTCCTGCTTCTAGATAGCTGATAAGAGCTCAGCAGGGCTTTGGCCATGTGGTTCAGAGTGGTCCTTCTTCAAAGCCACCACAACCATCTCCTCCTTCTTTAGGACTGCAGCCTTAATTATACTTACAAATAGAGAGGAGGTTAATTTCCCATCTTGTCTCAGGAACACACCATGAATGCATGAAGATCCATGGTTGTTCCTTCTTGTTTCCCCTCCTTATTTCATATTACAGAAAACCAGACTGATTGACTCTTCAGGCTCTGTACAAACAGGATAAGAACCATCATTTGTGGGAGAGGAGGAAGACTGTCTAAAGCTGTTTCTTGAAGAAAGCGAGACTAACATTAATCAAAGAGCCAAAAAAAAAAAAGTAATTAAAACCAATTATTCATATTTTATTTTGTACGTCAAAACAGTTTCATGCCTTGGTGAAAAGTTCAACTCATTTCTTAATTCTCCTGAACCTATTAGCCTTAGCTTAGCATCTTAGGATTTATTTTTGTTAACAACAACAACAACAAACTAAGAGAATGAACCAGGAAAGGCTGGATTTCTAGCTTAACCATACCCCTACTACAACTTTCAATTCAGGTTTTTGAAATTTTGTGGAAAGCTGTTCTCTGACCACAGGATTAATAAGAGCTATTTCCATCATTGATGCTCAAATGTAATTATGCAATGGGACATGTCTGACTAAAAATCACTGAATGAAATGTCAACATTTGCCTGCTGTTGAGCAACTGTTATTCTGGGCAGATGGGAAAAAAAAACACCCCACCAACCAAACAAGAGCCC
The DNA here is from genome assembly GCA_030847615.1 of Gambelia wislizenii. Lineage (NCBI taxonomy): Eukaryota > Metazoa > Chordata > Lepidosauria > Squamata > Crotaphytidae > Gambelia > Gambelia wislizenii. The sequence goes on from JAUMIR010000001.1 coordinate 325,751,254, forward strand.
CATTTCTATTTCAGAGAGGTATTAATAAGAAAATGTGTGTGTTCATGAAAAGATAACAGAACTTTGTATGTTCATGGGGTAGGCAAAATCATTGTTGGCATATGGATATTGCAATCATTGTTGCATTGTCATAAAAAGGAAAATAGTAACATAGGATATTATCAGATGCAGCAAATATGGCATGATAACAATGCCTAAAGAACATGAAAGGGCACCCATACCACACAACATTGTGTTACGGCATTATGCAGTTGTTAATAAGTCGTTCTTTTTTATTGATGGTCCAAAGCCAGCAGTTGATCTGCCATGGCATTTTTGTCATGGAATTGCAAGCGTCTGAAACCGCACACCATTCTACTCTTGTGAATACAGTAGGAGCCCCATATCTGTGGGGGATTGGTTCTGGGCCCCACCATGGATGGTGAAATCCATGGATAATAGCAAATGACATCCACCACCCCGCCGCTACTGCAGGAGCCCTCCTGGGGGAAGCGGGGAGGCGAGATCCCTCCCTCCCCTCTTCACCTCTCTGATCACTGCCACCACAGGAGCCCTCCCAGGGAAGGGACGGGAGAAGCAAGATCCCTCCCCTCCCTCCCCCTTTGCCCCTGTGATCACCGCCATCTCAGGAGCCCTCCCAGGGGAAGGGATGGGGCAGGTGAGATCCCTTCCTCAACCCCCCCCATCACCAACAGCAGATAATTGAATCCACCGTTGGCAAATCAGTGGATACAGGGGTGCTACTGTACAGTCTCAATGGGTGGTCCCTGCCAGCTGCTGCTGTACAGCCTCAATGGGTGGTCCCCACCAGAACACTCCTGAGTGAAAATGCAAAAACTAGGTATGGGACACTCTTTTTATGAACCTCCCTATTTTGCAGGCCAGTTTTTAAGTATGTTTCAGTGCTTGTGTGTTTGTTCTTTAATTTAGCTGTTTTTAGACTTTTAAGTGCGCTTGCATCTTCTTGTGAGAACTGATGAGATCACATGCCCCGGCAAACATGGAAGTAAACAGCACTAGTGTTCATGCTCGGATAATGCTGGGGCTCCTCTTTCTTGTTATTAAAGTGACATGTGATAAAAAGGGTTATTATGCCAGGACACTTACACTTTAAAATATAGTGGAACTTTTTAGAGGCTTATCTGGTAATCTCCTAAGTGGCATCCTGTAGTCAACTTCTTAATCTTAAACTTTTATTGGAATATTAAAGGTGGAGTAACAACACAAGCCAGTGTTGGGTAGTGATCAGAGTATTGGACCAGGATTTTGGGAGTCAAGGGTTTGAATCCCTGCTGAACCATGGAAACAATTGCATGACCTTTGGCAAGTCACACACTCTCTGCCTAAGAGGAAGGCAATGGCAAGTCTCCTCTGAATAAATGTTGCCAAGAAAACTCTATGATGGGATTGTCATAAGTCAGAGTGGACCTGAAAGCACATAACAACAAAACAGCACTGCTAGAGTAGCAGTTTCGAATCCCGAGGCTTGTCTGCACTGGCCAGAATACACCGCCTTCCATCCAGGTTATTCTAGACCAGGAGCTGGCCTGCATTCCATCTGTTACCACAATGAAATGGGCATAGGTTCACAATACCTGCTGGTATTAGTGGGCACCTCCACCGCTGCCACATGTTGAACTCGCTCAAGCCAGAAAGGAGGCCCTCAGCATGTGATCAAGGCTGGTCTAATACAGGGGGTCTTGATCACATGCTGAGGGTCCCCTTCTCAGCTTCAGAGTAACCCTAGCAGTGGCAGTGGTGGCCTGGTGTGCAGGTACAGATTCCTGCATTCCTGTGCTGGACCTATCCATGTTTTCCCACATGATGTGGGTTTTCCTGGAGTTTACTTTAGAATATTTTAAAAGGGTTTACCCCAGCTTCCCTCCAGGTTTGCCTCAGGTGTCATCAGGACTGTCCACATGTGAATCAGGGAAAGAGCCCTGTATTGTTTGGACTGTAGGGCACCAACATGGGGTGGTGGGGGGAAGCTGAGGTAAATTGCCCATCTAGACCAGCCCCTTGTTTCAGTCATGGCTTCAAAATTCATGCTTTTGGGTCAGGGCCCTGCAAGTGGGATGGGACTAGGCCTTCAACCCCACAGGTGGAACTATCATTTCATTGTGCATTCATTGCATTTGGAATTGGGGTGTGGGAGAACCTAAGTCTTTCTCCTCACTTCTCCTTTTTGTCTCAGGTAGGAGTAACTCAGGCTATGTTAGACAACTAGCTTAGCTTAAAGATCTTTCAGCTTCACCTGTCTGGACATGTGCATTGTGGTAGTGTGGTCTTATAGTTTTTGTTCAGTCTTCCAAAAAGTCCAATCTCTGGTCTGGGTAAATGGTACTGTGGTTCCCCAAGAGACAGAAGTGTTCTAGTCAAAGATGGGGAATGAGGAGGCGGTAAATTCATTTGTTGGTTGTTCATGAGGCAAATTTCCCATGATCCGAAAGCAGCTGAAGGTTTTTGTTTTCAAAACAGCCTGTCTCATGTCATTTGTTTTTGTAAAGGTTGCATTTACATGATGTTCATCCTGCCCTTTGGATGCTTGTGAGGAGGTTGCACAGATGCAAAGTAGGCACATGTGCTCCTAAGACTCAATTTAAATTACTAGCAGAAAACCATTTTTAGGGGATGGAATTTTGCCTTGACATACTGTACATATGCCTGCTGTGAACTATGTAAATTCTCACCACAAGTGAGATATTATTAAACATTATTGCCATTGCTAGTGAGATACAAAATAAAACAACATTTTCAAACTGCCACAGTTCTGTGTGTCTGTGTTAGAAATGCAAATGCTAAGCTTAACCCCCCAACTCAAATATCCCTGCCTATTCTTAGGATAGTTCTCTGTAGTTTATGGCTCATCGAATATGCATAACATTTATAGACCTCTTTGTAATTGATCCATCTATTTGCACTGCATATCTGAAATGTTTTTCCATGCTTGCTGTTACCCAAATAAAGGGACTTTCTTTCTATTACTTCTTACAAATACACTTACAGTAATAGATTTCAGTAAGCCAATTAGTGAGGCAGGATAACCATCAGTAACCATAAAAAAATCAGATCGAATACAAGGTATAGTTTAACTGGGAAACATGTAAACACTTAAATGAGGTCTTGGCATCAATAAGGAATTTCTTGTTCCACTGTAATTATAATACTGAAAATTGGTTTAGCAGGAAATGGTCATTTGAATAAGTATAGCACTTTCAAAGGAAGTGCTACATTTCATAACATTTCATGACATTTATGCCGTTTCATCAGAGGCTGTGAAAGACATGTGAATCTCCCCCCCCCTTTTTTCCCTTAAAGTATTTCATCCTAAAGTATTTCACAGTTAGAATTTCAGGGAGAAGTTACTGATCTGACTTGCTCTTTTTTTAAAAAAAAAGAAAGAATCAGAATTGAATTAATTTTAGTTTGCTTTCCCTGCATCTATGTTATATCCCACCTCCAATGGAACAGATTTGTTCTTCTTTTAAGTGCTGTTCAAGCATTTTCTGTCCAGCTGGAATAAACAGACAAAGAGTGGAAGTGCACTAGTCCTGCTCTCTCCCATCACATGTGACAGGGTTTTTGTTGATGTTAAAAAGTACTGTCAAGTCAATTTTGACTTAGGGTGACCCTATGAATAAGAGATCTCCAAGTCTCTCAGGTCTTGCAGACCCAGCGCCGTGGCTTCCTTGATTGAGTCTATCCATCTAGAATGCAGTCTCCCTCTTTTCCTACTGCCTTCTACCTTGCCAAGCATTATTATCTTTTCTAGTGAGTCTTGCCTTTCTCAAGATATGTCCAAAGTACAACAGTCTCAGTTAGTTATCTTGTCTTCTAGGGGGAGTTCAGACTTGATTTGCCTTAGGACCCATTTATTTGTCTTTTTAGCAGTCCACAGTGTCTGTAGAACTCTTCTGTAGTGCCACATTTTAAATGGGTTGATTTTCTTCTTATCAGCTTTCTTCACTGTAGAGCTTTCACAATTAGAAATCAGAAATATGATGTCATGGGCAATCCTAATATTCAATGATACATCCTGCCACTTCAGGATCTTTTCTAGTTCCTTCATAGTTGCCCTTCCAAGTCATAATCTTCTGATTTCTTCACTGTAATCTCCATTCTGATTCATGACTGAGCCAAGATATGGAAAATTTTTGAATTATTTCAGTGTCTTCATCATCTACTTTACAGGTAGATGTTACATAAATCATCTGTAGTCATTATTTTTGTTTTCTCAATGTTCAATTGTAAACCTGCCTTTGTACTTTCTTTCTTAACTTTCGTTCCAAGTTCTGGTTGTACCGGCTGGGTAATTACAACAATTTTCTTCCTGCTCTGATAAAGTCTTCAAAAACCATGCAGTTTTCGAGAGCTATTCACAAATTTCACATGTTGTTGTTTTATGCAGAAAACATCATTTTCTGCATGGAAATCAATATTTCAATGCAGAGATATTAATTGCTATGCAGAAAATGCTGTTTTCTGCACAGAAAATGCTGTTTTCTTTTTTTTTTTTAGGATAATCTTTATTAAGTAATAAACAGTTCACAAACAACATACAAAACATCAATTTACAAAGACTAGGGCACAGACACCATATATACACTAAAACCTGACCCACCCCCCCCCCCCCGTGACTTCAGATGTCTCTTTTTCTTTTTGACGATTTATAACTACTGGTTTACTTACTACACCTCTCAACTGTTTAATATCTCCTCCACCATCTTCGCTATATTCCAATATCTAAATTCTTTACTAACTCATCACCCCAGTTCTCTCTCCATAAATGCTGTTTTCTATACAAATCAACCATGTATGAATGTTATGCAGAATGTGTGTCCAATTACAGGATTTTCTGTGCAGAAAACAGCATTTTCTGTACAAGTAGTAATATTCCTGCATTGAAATATTATTTTTCATGCAGGAAAATGCTGTTTAATGTGCAGACAATGCTATTTTCTGCATGAAACAACCATGTGTGGCTTTTCTGCAGAATATATCCTGCATTGTGAAGATTCTTGGCAGTCCAGGATTCGTCTCCTCAAGGTTACTCAATACTCAAATACCATGCTTTTCAATCATTTTATGAATATTCTTGAATATTCTTTCCATCCCTATTGGTAATGAGTGATTACTACAATTATATGAAAATTAGTATGTGGAAATTACCACTCCTTACTTCATTTACTAATGCTGGAGTTTCATATCTTTAGCATACTAAATCATGGCTAGCAACTAACTAAAATCAAAGTATGTGTGTCAAAGAGGACCTGATGCCTGAAGCAAATCATGCTCTGCAATGTAAAAAATAATAATAATAGCATTATGTTATAATGATTGTACACTAAACAATTAACAGTTTCCTACCCTTTAATAAAGTCTTCTATTTATGCACTTCCCTGGTAGCCATAGGCAAGAAAGAATTGTGTGTGCACAAGTGAATGGGTTGGCAGAGGAAGGATGGATCACCTCACAACTTCTCTAGTGATAGCTGATGGCATCAGTGGAGCAATGAATCTGTGCTGGGTTTCAGTCTGAATTTTAAGGGACCTGTCTGAAGTGCTCAGCCTATTTGCGAGGTAGGATTCAGCTCCTTGGATAATCCAGACTGAAAGTGAGAGCAGATACTGGCTTCTTTGAGGCAGCTCTCTGGGAAAGGAAAAGAACTCTGTTTCTCTTCTGCCAGCACAGCAGGTGAACACACACACACACACACACACACACACACACACACACACTTACTTGAAGGCTAGGTTTTGTGGCCTCATCTGCAAGTGTTTTTCAATTGTGGGGTTATGTACTAATTACGCTTTAATGGTGCCAAAGATCTGTTACCTCACAAAGCTTCATCTGTGCTTTTGCCCTTTTTAAGATTTATGTTCATGCACACCTCAGTATGTGCACTGGAGCAAACTTTCAACCTTATCATGCTTAGAGAGAACACATAATCTGATCCAGGCCAGTTTATTCAAAGAACTAGTCAGGGTCGGTAGCGCAACTGTGACTTAAAAACTTATTGATGCAGGTTCCTTCACACTAGGGATGATAATTTTCAATTTTTCCCATCCAGATGGGTGTGGGGAAAATCCATCAATTTTTCTTCCTGCACTGTTAGAAGGTGTAGGAAACTCTCCCTTCCAGATAACAGGAAGTTGCACAGCTTTTTCAGGAAACTGTGCAGCTTCAGTAAAAAGTTCACAGCTTTTGCAGCTGGCTTGGTACTGTTTTTCTATTACTTTCCCTCCTTTCTCCCCACCTCCCCACCCTGACCTCAAAGTTGTACAGAAAGTGTCAGCTGTGAAAAAACATTATAGCTGTCAAACTAGCAGGGTCTGAGGGAGAGGAGGGAATTTGCCAGAAAGTTGAGAGCTCTGGTTTGTGAACTGTATCCTCTACCCAGGATTTCTGTGAAAGACTTGGGGGGGGGGAGGTTGGAGAAGGAGGTTGTGGACAGGGGAGGGGGTGTTGCAGGGGCCTGACAGCTGATCTAGTTTCTGTCCACTCCCCACAACTTCCCTCCCTCCAACCCCCAATCCAAAGAAGAGGCTGTTAGTCCACTGAGATTTGCAAAAGATATGCAAATGAATAAGACTATTTGTGTCTAATGAGATCTTTAGTGCCTAATGAGAACTCCCTATGAAGCAAGAGTTCTGAAGTATTCAGTGACTTGAAGAATGTGCAGAAGAGGGATTTGGAATGATCTTGGAACCCTGAGAGCCAGAATAGTATAGTGGTTTGAGTGTTAGACTAGTATACTGGTAGACCAGAGTTTGAATACTCACTCAGCCATGAAAACCCACTGGTTGACCTTGGGCGAATCACCCTCTCACAGTCTCTGAAGAAGGGAATGACAAAGCTCCTCTGAACAAATCTTGCCAAGAAACCCCATGATAGGTTTGCCTTAGGGAAACGACTTGAACAAACTAATAGCTCTAGAGTATACGTAGCATGCCTAGAAAAACTTTGCACACACATACACACTTCATTCAGACTCTCAAATCAGGATGTGAGGCACTTCTTTGGGTTTTTTTTAAAAAAGGCCATAGGATAGTTCTGAATTAGGATTCCCCCCTTTTTTCCTGACATGTTCCTCATTTTTAACACTTATATGACAGGAGAGTACAACATGGTCCTTTCCAAATTTTTATTTATCTGTTTGTTGGATTTCTATCTCACTTTTCTCCATAGGTATACCGATTGAAATGGGCCAATTCAGAAAGATAGCTTTGCTTGATCCTAAATTACTGTGAGCACTTAAGAAGTTTACACATTTCATATAAATAGGAGGGAAAGAATTTGGGAATACAATGATTTGACTGGGGGAGAAAGAAAAATTGACAGATTTTCCTATCCTCAGTCTACAGCATATAAAAAGGGCTTGTCTACACTGGTCAAATAGCTTGCCCCCATTCCAGAGTCCAAATAATGCAGGGCATTTACCCCAATCTGCCCTGGGAAGTTCAAATGATGCCCAGGGAAGATATGGGGCTGGAATGGGGGCAAACCAAGATAGGGCTTGATACAGGAAAATACCCAGTTTACCTGGGAAAAACAAATCGGGCCCTACATGTCCATAAGAGCCCATATGGCACTCCACTCCTCCCTGCTTCTGCCAGCTCCCTGACTCATCCAGTAGCCTGGCAGGGGTCCCTCAACATGTGACCAAGGCTGGCCACATGCAGGGGGTCTGCAGTCACAGGCTGGGGACCCCTGCCTTGTTTCCACGTTAGCAGGGAAAATGGTGGCAGAAGTGGCTGTGCTGGCTTCAGCAACAGGCAAGCATCCTGCATGGACTCTGACACATTTTCTGTGGGAAACAGGCCACTTCCACAGCCAGGATATGCCAATAGGGAGCCAGCAAATCCTGCCTGCTGTAGATGAGCCCCATGTGTGCCCATCCAACAGATTCTGCCCTGTATATACAGTTCCTTTGCTATCCATTTTAGTGTTGTAAGCAAATCCACCTTCTCATTGGTGTAATGGAAGGAAGAGGATTGAGGGAGATTTTTCACATGATCTCAGAAAGGACTGTGGGTTTTGCAGTACAGTTATGAATTTGTACATAGCTATACACCTTCTAGACATGGAATTCAGCAGAGAAAGATGGTGTTTGCTGCTGTGATTGCATTCTGCACATGCATGTTCCCAATATGCTCATGATTACATTTGAACAATGCCAAATCTTGGCTTAATTGTAGGACAACAGGAACAGACCTTGCAATCATACATTAAATTTGTCTACATGTTATGCACACATGCTATTAGGGACCCTGAAACTGTTTTTAAGATGGGAAGGCTCAACACTGGCAGGCAGACCATTATTAATTTTGACTACTGGGGAGTATGTTTTTACAAAACAATGAGAGCACAATGTGCTGCATTAAAACAACAATCATGATCATTATTGTCATTGTTGTCTTCACCTTTGTCACCCAGCTGAAGCAGGTAACAATCTAAGTACTATGAAAAGAACAGGAAAATAATTATTGTTTAGTACACTTCTGATCAAAAACTGATGAGGGGCCTCAATAACATAGAAGTCTTAGTGGTAAAATTTTGCCCAGTCATTTAAGAGGTCCTCCTAGCCTAATCTGTTCCCACCTGCCTTGGGCTTCATGCATGATATGTACACAAATAAGAGGTGTACATGTACACAGAGTCTCTGAGTCCACAGCTATATATATTGAAGAGAGGTGTTCTTTTTCTTTGAAAAGGGTTCTGTCTTTGCAGAACTTAAGAGATGCCCAAGTGAGCAATTGGCTTTTGCAAGGCTTGGAGTCCAAATGAAACTTGCTGGTTAGCAGATGCTCATGTCATATTTTACTTTCCCTACCCAATATCATAAGGCCAATATCATATGATTGATAGTTTACTGGGTTCCAATGTGATGTTACATGTCCAGGTTCAAATGCCAAGACGAAGAGAAATGAGATCAAAACCATGCAGCATTCTGCAAATTGAAAAGTACTACAGAAATGATTAATAATATTAGGTAGAGACAGGTATGAGAGCAAGGCATGATCAAAAAGTGCACAGGTATTTGGGTAGGCATTTTTACACATCTATATTGTGTTATATGTCATTTTTTTGTTCCAATGGAATCCATCATGGGTATTTTCATAGTGTATCCATCATGATCTAGCTGCAGTGTGAACAAAGATTTCTCGATGAAATAATCAATGGCCTACTGATGAAGCTTGCTAAATGTCATTTTTGATCCAAGACCTGGCAGTGGAGAATTACTTCAGATTTTGTGGACTGCCATTGTTATGTTAGGCTACCATCCTCACTTAGTTCTCTTGGCAGATATTGACACTTGGGTGGACTGATTTCTTATTCTTTCCCATTGAAATTTGCTGCCTACTGTTGTCGAAACAAGTTCCAACCTAAGGGTAAAAACTTTTAAGGCATAAGCTGAGATCTTACATAAAGGGTGCATAGTGTGGATCTTTACATGCAGAGTTATGCATTAATTGTGCTACACAGCTCCTGTGTTGAATGTAAATACTGTTCAACTGAACCACGACAGCTGAATGTGCATGCACATCCATGCACATGGGGCAAGATGTAGTTTGCATCCATGAGCAAAGGTGCTGAATGCTCACCCATGCTTTTACAACCTTAAACGGAATGCATATGTTCCACACTGGACAAAAATGTACAACTGCTTCTGTAGAACAACTTGCATATAGAGAGGAATCTGGCCTTGCTTTCTTTGCCTTGTTTCTGAAGTCACCATGAGAAAAGTGGGTCAGTATGAATCCATCATTTGCTTAAATATATAATCTGTTCTTACTTGGGGGCTTTCTAGTGGATACTGCCTAGCATTTATCTCTCTGTGTGAGAGAGATATGGTTGCCAGGTGCAATGATTTTTAAAGCAGTATGATACTCTAAAGACACCAAATCCTGTCTCATCTTGGAAGCTAAGTAGGATCAGCCCTAATTAGTACTTGGATGAGAGACTGCCAATGAATACCAGGTACTGTAGGCTGTATTTCAGAGGAAGGAACTGGCAAAAACACCTCTTTATATTATTTGCCCAAGGAAACCCTAAGAAATTCATGGGGTCACCGTAAGTCAACAGGTGACTTGAAGGCACACACACAAATCCATCACAGATCATACTGCTATAGTGTAGTCCAAAAAGAGAGACACGAACAGAACCAAGAGGGCTCCTTCCTTCTGACTTACTGTTGAAAATTAATTCTCAGTGATGAGGGTGTGGAGCTGACCTGTCTTCAAGCTTTGACTTGCTAGCTGAGGGGGAACATAGAGATGTAGTTGATCTCATTATATACCTAGTAGCTGCTGGCACTCCCATTTAATGAGACTTTTTGTTTCATTTGGAGCCTTCTGAAGTAATCACTTTGCCTTCATAATGTGGGAGAAGTGAACCCCTACATCTTGTTATTTCTCTGATGTGATCATAGAATCATAGAATCATAGAATCATAGAATTGCAGAGTTGGAAGAGACCACGAGGGCCATCCAGTCCAACCCCCCTGCCACGCAGGAAATCACAATCAAAGCATCCCCGACAGATGGCCATCCAGCCTCTGTTTAAAGACCTCCAAGGAAGGAGACCCCACCACGCTCCGAGGGAGTGCGTTCCACTGCCGAACAGCTCTTACTGTCAAAAAGTTCCTCCTCATGTTGAGGTGGAATCTCTGTTCCTGGAGCTTGCACCCATTGCTCCGTGTTCCAGTCTCTGGAGCAGCAGAAAACAAGCCTGCTCCATCCTCAGCGTGACATCCCTTCAAATACTTAAACAGGGCTATCATATCGCCTCTAAACCGTCTTTTTTCCAGGCTAAACATACCCAGCTCCCTAAGTCTCTCCTCATAAGGCATTGTTTCCAGACCTTTCACCATTTTAGTTGCCCTTCTCTGGACACGCTCCAATTTGTCAATATCCTTTCTGAATTGTGGTGCCCAGAACTGGACACAGTATTCTAAGTGAGGTCTGACCAAGGCAGAATAGAGTGGCACTATTACTTCCCTTGATCTAGACACTATACTTCTATTGATACAGCCCAAAATCGCATTGGCCTTTTTAGCTGCCGCATCACACTGTTGGCTCATGTTCAACTTGTGGTCTACTAGGACTCCTAGATCCCTTTCGCACGCAGTCTCATTCAGCCAGGTCTCTCCCATCCTATATTTATGCATTTCATTTTTCCGCCCTAAATGCAGTACTTTACATTTCTCCGTATTGAATTTCATTTTGTTAGCTTTGGCCCAGCTCTCCAGTCTATCCAGGTCATTCTGAATTTTGATCCTGTCCTCTAGGGTATTAGCTACTCCTCCCAATTTGGTGTCATCTGCAAATTTGATAAGTATGCCCCTAATTCCCTCATCTAAGTCATTGATAAAGATGTTGAATAGCACCGGGCCCAGGACAGAACCCTGTGGCACCCCACTGGTCACATCTTTCCAAGACGAAGAGGAGCCACTGCTGAGCACCCTTTGGGTTCGGCCGGTCAACCAATTACAAATCCATTGAACAGTTAACTTGTCTAGCCCACATTCTACAAGCTTGTTTGCAAGAATGTCATGGGGAACCTTGTCAAAGGCCTTACTGAAATCAAGGTATGCAATGTCCACAGCATTCCCTTCATCTACCAAGCTGGTAACTTTATCAAAAAAAGAGATCAGATTAGTCTGGCATGACTTGTTTCTCTGAAACCCATGCTGACTTTTTGTGATTATGGCATTGCCTTCTAAATGTTCACAGACTCTCTGTTTAATGATCTGTTCTAGAATCTTCCCTGGTATTGATGTCAGACTAACTGGACGATAGTTGTTGGGATCCTCTTTTTTCCCCTTTTTGAAGATGGGAACAACGTTTGCCCTCCTCCAGTCTGCTGGGACTTCTCCTGTTCTCCAGGAGTTCTCAAATATTATTGCCAATGGCTCTGAGATTATATTTGCCAGCTCTTTTAATACTCTTGGATGTAGTTCATCTGGTCCTGGAGATTTAAATTCATTTAGATTAAGAAGGTATTCCTGTACTACCTCTTTACTTATTTTGAGCTGGATTTCCCCTATTGTGTCCTCTGTTCCATTCTCCTCAGGTTGGTCCTCCTTTTCCTTTTCTGAAAACACTGAGGCAAAGAAGGTGTTGAGTAATTCTGCCTTTTCTCTGTCCCCTGTTAGCATTTTGCCATCTTCTCCACGTAGCGGCCCTATCATTTCCTTCTTCCTCCTTTTGCTGCGGACATACCCAAAAAAACCCTTTTTATTGTTCTTAACCTCCCTAGCAAGCCTGAACTCATTCTGTGCTTTAGCTTTTCTGACTTTACTCCTACACGTGTTCGCTATCTGTTTGAATTCTTCTTTGGTGATTTCCCCCCTTTTCCATTTCCTATACATGTTCCGTTTAAAACTTAGCTCCACTGAAAGTTCTTTAGTCATCCATCCTGGTTTCTTGAGACACCTCCCATTTTTCTTCCTCAGTGGTACTGTTTGAAATTGTGCCTTCAGTATCTCCCTTTTGAGAAAGTCCCATCCGTCTTGAGGTCCCTTCTCTTTTAGTATTCTTGACCATGGGATCATCCCCAGTATTTCCCTGAGTTTATTGAAATCAGCTCTCCTAAAGTCAAGAATGCGTGTCTGACTATGCCTGGCTTCTCCTTTCCATTGTATAACAAACTCCAGGAGAACATGATCACTCTCACCTAAGGATCCCACCACTTGCACCCCATTAACCAGGTCGTCTCTGTTGGTTAGGATCAGATCTAAAATAGCTGACCCCCTTGTTGCCTCTTCTACCTTTTGGACCATGAAATTGTCTTCCAGGCATGTAAGGAATTTGCTAGACCTTGTAGTTTTGGCTGAGTTAGATTGCCAGCAAATATCAGGATAGTTGAAGTCACCCATCACTACTACATCTCTCCTTTCTGCATGTGTGTTCATCTGTTCTAGAAAGGCAACATCCAATTCCTCCGTCTGATTTGGGGGTCTGTAGTAGAGTCCCACAATAACATCCCTGTTGTTTCCCTCCCCTTTAATTTTTATCCAGATGCTCTCCACCTGGCTTCCAGTATTGATGTCATGGATCACTTCACTGGTGTAAATATCCCTGACATATAATGCTATTCCTCCTCCTTTCCTGTTTGGCCTGTTTCTCCTATAAAGGTTATACCCCTCTATTCCTACATTCCAATCATGAGACTCGTCCCACCAGGTTTCAGTAACGCCTATTATATCATATTTGTTTTGTAGTGCAAGGAGTTCAAGTTCATCTTGCTTATTTCCCATGCTCTGTGCATTAGTGTAGAGACATCTGAGACCATGTGTTCCCTTTACTTGCTCCCTGTGCAAGTTTTTTTGCCTCCCACTGTTGGGTCCTTGCGCTTTTTGCCTTGTTCCCTCTATGACAGTTTGACTATTTTCTCCAGCCCTTTTGCCTTCCAGAATACTGTCTCCCTCCCCCATATGACTCAGTTTAAAGCCCTCCTGATCAAATTCTTGAGACTGTAGGCAAAAATGTTTCTTCCAACTGTTGTAAGATGCACCCCATCTCTTGCCAGAAGTCCCCCCGCATGGAAGCGCAGTCCATGATCCAAGAATCCAATTTGTTCTCGGCGACACCATCTACGGAGCCAGTTGTTTACGTCGGCTATTTTCCTCTCCCTTCTTGGACCATGCCCTTCAACTGGCAGAAGAGACGAGATGACCACCTGTGCGTTCATTTCTTTCAGCTTCCTCCCCAGGGCCTCATAATCTCTTCTGATCTTGGGAAAGCTGTGCCTTGCAGTATCATTGGTTCCCACATGGACCAAAAGGAAGGGGTAATGATCCGTAGGCTTGACGAGTCTTGTCAGCCTCTCGGTCACATCACAGATCTTTGCCCCAGGGAGACAACACACCTCCCGAGTCATCTTGTCAGGCCCACATACCACTGCTTCTGTACCCCTCAGCAAGGAGTCCCCCACCACCACCACACGCCTCCGCTGAGGCTTCGCAGCTGCTGTTCCTTGCGGTGGTCCTCTCAAGGTCCGATGCTCTACCCCTGAAGTCTGTCCATGCTGTTCTTCCTCGTTGTCCTTGATAAGGGAAAGGGCTTCGAATCGATTCTGTAGCTGCAAGCTGCTGGAAGAATCCCTGGATTTTCTTGTTCTGTGTGTGACATTCCTCCAGCTGTCTACTTCCTGTGTCCGTGAAGTGACCCTCTCCTCCACAGCCACTTCCTCTGTGCGGTCCCCATCCAAGACTGTTCGTTCTGTTCTGTCCAGGAAAACCTCCTGCTCACGAATCTGTTGAAGTGTAGCTACCCGTGTCTCCAGCTGCTGTACTTTCTCCTCCAAGAGGGCTACCAGCTTGCACTTGGTGCATGTGAAGTTCTCCACGTCTGTAGACAAGAATACAAACATCGCACAAGTGTTGCAAGTGACTGCTGCAGTCCCCTCAGTGTCCATGATGAGAGCTTTTAGGTAATGTAAGAACTCTTAGTTAACGCTGAGAATGCTAAGCTGTACTTTTAGGTCTGCTGTATTTTTGTTTGGTTAGTGAAATTCGCGCGCCGTTAGGCGCGCGCCTCTGGCTCTTGAGGGTAAAAGGGCAAGGTCCAAAGTTCAAGCCTCTCAGCAACAAGCAGCCTCTCCCAATAGTTTTTTTTTAAAAAAAAAATTCAATCTCCCCAGTCAGAATGGCTGTCCAGAAGTTGCTTCCTTCTTCTCCCTGGCAGGAAACTGGCAGGAAACTTGCTGTCCAGAAGCTGCTCTCCTTCTCTCTGGCAGGAAACTGGCTTGGAAAGCCTCTGCAAGGACTTATATAGAGCTAGGCTCACAGCTCCACCCCCTAATGACTCACAGGTGTGACTCACAGGTGTGACTCACAGGAAGGCTCTTGAGGGTAAAAGGGCAAGGTCCAAAGTTCAAGCCCCTCAGCAACAAGCAGCCTCTCCCAATAGTTTTTTTTTTAAAAAAATTCAATCTCCCCAGTCAGAATGGCTGTCCAGAAGTTGCTTCCTTCTTCTCCCTGGCAGGAAACTGGCAGGAAACTTGCTGTCCAGAAGCTGCTCTCCTTCTCTCTGGCAGGAAACTCCACACTGATAAGCCACAGTGATCTGTGTTGACTTCTCTTGTAACAACTTGGGATAGCAGCCTAGTAGATACGGATTGGATCCAGAGCATGTTAGTCACACTTAGATCCTATTAAAATCAAAGTTAGTAAGGACTAATTCAAATCTAATTGATGTCAACAAGACTTGAGTGTGTATGTGTGTGCATACATGTATGCACGATTTTCTTTCCTGGGGTGCAGAAAGTAAATGAGCCACTAACACCATCGCCCTTCAAAAATTTGCCAACCTTATTCTGTATGCAGATAAAACTGTGTTATAATTTTGCTGCTTACCTTTTGAAAAGCACTGACCTTTCAGTCCTTTGCATCTAATCTTCATGATTTAGGCCCTTGCATCTAATCTAGCTCATTTTATGTCATTCAGTTCTCATGTGGAACTGATGTCTCAGTTGCTAATTTGCTGTTTTAAATCAGAAGAGCAGAGTATGTCCCCCCCCCCCAGGGATGCACCCAACTCATTTAGGTGAATATGCAACTCATTTTAAGAACACATTTTTTCACTAGTATTATTTGATAGATGCATGCAAAAGCCCTCATCCGACCAGGTTTCCCACTCCTGTGGTAGAGCAATAATTTAAACAAACAAATAAATAAATCATTGCAAGTGGATAAAGCCATATACAAAACTGGATAATGGAAATTATCTACAGAGGGTACTAGGTTTTTTGTAAGAAGAGAGGGAGAAAAAGACACAAAGCACATTAGTGCGGGAATACTTACCTCCCCTCCCCTCTCTTTTTCTTTTGGAAATCCTTCACACTATAGTAGTGGTTCACCTCCTAACATTATTGACTTTCTTATAATATTCTGTTGGTAAAACTTGGTTTGATACACAAAATTCAATAATGTGACAGCAGGAAGATACACTTGCTTTTTAAAATGTATTGTTGTTTTCTGTAAAAAAATAATCAATAGTTGCTTCCTCTTATGAAGTGGTAGCTGTTGTATATTGTAAATTAGATTACAGTTTCTTCTGTGCATCAAAAGGTGCCCAGGGTTTTGAAAGATTCAAGTTTATTTAAATTTCATTCATGTGCCACACACCTGCTGGTAATAAATCAAATCTTTTTAACTGGTTGACAGCAGTTATATATATGCTGAGCAATATATGCTGGGTGGGATTCATAATCCAGAGAGGATAAACTGGTCAAGACAACCCAGGTAATCATCATGAATGTGTGGCTGAAACACTTGGATTCCTTATTAGCATAGATAATAAATCTTGAAAATTCAGTTATAACACCCAAATGCACAATAACAAAACAGCAAAAGCATAATATAAATCAAAAGATGTAAAACCAACTGTCAATGTCTCAGACAGAAAAATAAGATAAACCCAATATTTCTTTAAAGGCCTGGGAGAACCGAAAGGTCTTAGCTTGGCAGCAAAAGGAGAACAATGAATACCAGATAACTTTCCATAGGGAAACCATTCCAGAACTAGGAACCACCACCAAATAGACCATTTCTCTCATGGCCATGTTCTGAACTTTAGTTTAAGGCTGAGAGGGGCACTCAGAATAGGGCAACCTTAGCTGACCTCAAGAAATAGATAGGTATACAGAGTAGCAGGCTTGTGGAAAAATCTGCCTATTTGATCTTATTGTATTAATCAGAGTCCCACCCACATTTTCATCCCAGGTTTGCAACATTTTTTCTCTTTTCTCACATAGAGGTTTCATGTGTATTTTCTTATGCATTTTTCTTAATGTATAGATTTTTTACACATTGGCGCTCCAAAAAAGTGATACAAAGACTCCCTGAAACAACATCTCAGGCTCGGCCAAATCGATCACCAACAGTGGTCCGCCCTGGCCTCACATCGGGAGGCATGGAGACGCACTATCCACAATGCTGCAGCCTTATTTGAGAACTCACGCCGAACAAGTCTTGAAGAGAAACGACAACGCAGAAAGAATCACAACCCAAAAACATCACTCAAGGAGACCTTCTGCTGTGCTTTCTGCAACCGGACTTGTTTATCTCGGATTGGCCTTTTTAGTCATCAGCGCGCTTGCAGAAAGCGCAGGATAAGTCCTTCCTGAATCTTCGTTTGCGAAGAAAAGCCAGAGAGAGAGAGAGAGAGAGAGAGAGAGAGAGAGAGAGAGAGAGATTGTCTAAAGGGTGTTTGTGTGAATTTTTCATGTATATTCATTTTTAGTGATGTGCATTTGCTTGCATATAATGTAGAAAATACAGGGTGGGCAATCTCATACAAGCAGCTTGCTCTTGCCAATAGGAAAATGAAAAAAATATGTGCACACTTTTGTTTATAGACTTGCGGGCCACAAATTGAATAAGAGTGTGTGGGTGTGTTTTGAACTCAGTTAATGTATATTTCCTTTCTTTCCCTACACGGCAGCAAGCATTTCATTAGGGATGGGGATGGAAAGATGATGGCTAATAATAATAATAATAAAATTTGTTTATATCCTGCCCCTCTGTGAACAGTCGGGGCGGCTTACAACAATAAAATAGTACACAGTATAAAACAACTCAAAATCCATTCTCCCCCTTAAAATATTATTAAATTAATACAAATTAAAATCAGCATATAACACAATTTATTAAAAACCCTTCTGAGTGAGCAGCATCAGTTGGAAGCTCCAGAAGCAACCTCCAAAGGGGGTTCCTGAGGCCGGGGTTAGCTATTCCGGAAAAGCCTGCCTGAAGAGAACCGCCTTGACAGCCTAGCATCCTGTTGTTGAATTATGATGGCATGAGTCAGATTTACACCACTGCAATTCACTTCTTTGGTGACTGCTGAGGCCAGAATTCTCTACCAAGTGTTCAGTGACCCCTTCCCTCAATCTGCCTTTCCTCAATTGTAGCCCCCTGGACCTGGTCATTTCTTTGTTGGTGGAGAGTGGTGCAGCAGACAACCATCCATCTGTTTTTTCTATAGATGGATGCAGAGCAATAACAGGAGATGTAAACCATGCTATGAGGATATGGATCAAAGTCGTGCCCAATGCAGAAGCTCCCTTCAAAAGGCCTGCTAGAATTGGAGGCAAGCTAGAAGCTGAAGTAATTCAAGGTTAGATGCCTAGCAGTGGTGGCCCACGATCCCCATGTCAGTGGGAAATGCTTTGAGTTTAGTTCATACTTTAAGCAGCTGTCCTAATCCTATCCCCCAATTAGGTCCAATACCTTTTTAGGTTCAAAATGAAACCTGGAATGTATTCACTGGCCCATTGACATGGAAGGCCTCGTTTACCAGAGAGGCTAGGTCACCTCAGGAAGAGGATTCTTCATGTATACACCATTGTTCTCCACTGCCTTGAGAATGTATATGCTGGAAAATGAGCCATATTCCAAAAGAAGGGATTGTGATCATGGCCGAGTGTAGTTAGATATAATGAGTCCACTTCTGAAAAGAAAAAATTAAGGTACATGAGACTGTAATAGTCAGAATCAGAGTTTATAATGCAAAGACAATGTTAGGGCTGAAGCCTCAACCTCAGGGCAGGAGATGTGCTAAAGGAATTCCTTTGTGTGTTTGGTTTTCATCAGGAACATATAGTTAACAGGGAATGGCTAATAAGAATGGATGATGCCTTTCGTGCTTTACCCTGACATAGAGTCACACAACTAATTAGTCTACTGGTGTGATGCCTGTCTTGTCTTTAGCATGTTTCCAATTATATGGGCACCAGGTTTCTTTTAAGCTTTGTTTTCTGCAGCATTTCAGGTCATTTAAGGGAAAGGTCAGGAGTTCACCTGCCCACAGTGTTTCCTTGTTAACTTACAAGTGTTTGGTGGGTTAGCTGTAAACAAAAAAAATATGTATTTCAACTGGAATAGAATTTTGTAAAAGATACACATGCCCTCATACACAGACAAGTCTTCTCTGTGAGTGCACTGAGGTAAGTTAGTATTGCTTGGGTGGTATTCTTTTTGTTGCCGTTTTGCTGTGTAGTCATCATACTTTAAAAATAAGAGCTATCTTCTGTGTTTCTATGTAGCAATGATAGTCTGGTGCTCAAGAGGCAAATATAGCTATCCTTTGGAACATTGAAAGAAATGAACTGCTGGGGTCTCCATATTACAAAGTTGGCTGAATTTTACCTGGAACTTATCCATTGCTGCTGCCACATTGCAGAAATAATGCAGTTTGACACCGCTTTAACTCACATGGCTCCATCCTATGGGATCCTGGAATCTGTAGTTTGTTGTGGCACCAGAGCTCTCTGACAGAGAAGGCTAAAAATCTCACAGAACTACAAATTCCAGAATTCCATAGCCTTGAGCCATGGCAGTTACAACAGTATCAAATTGGATTATTTCTGTAGTGTGTCAGCAGCCCATGTCACCTGGTGCCTGTTTGGACCATCATCTGGCCTGTCTTTGAGTGAGTTTAGCCAATGATGAAATTTGACGTAATGACCTATCATTGCCATTTGTGTCCTGTCCTCTCCCAATTCCCTAGGTTTGCATTAAAGGGTAGTGTGAGGAAAGTCTGTTTTGCAGAGCTCCTTGCAAAGACTGCATAGAGAGCAATAGAGCCATTTCGGTGAAGGGGGAAGGATGAAACAAAACAGGGTAAAAGCTACAATACAATGATTAGAATTTAAAATTTCATGGAGTCTGTTGTTTTTAATGACCTGCTTGATGTAGAAATATCCTGCATTTTATTAAATGATGGGGGGAACATTTCATTTAATTAGGGACAGAAAAGAATAATTCACATTATTGTCACCTTTTTTCCACCTCTCTTTCCTGTGTTATCACCTCCCTCTCCCTTTCTTGGAACTTTATCAGACTTGGAAAAATTCATGCATAAATGACATCACAATCATGTGAACGGGCCCTGCTATCACACGTTCTAATGCTTGCGTATTCATCCTGTAGACCAGCTGCAAATAAGGCATCACTTTCTACTGCTGGGAGGAGCCATCAATAGCTCACACTATTGCTTTTTTTCATGGCATTGAAGAGTGCGCGAAAACACATCCTGCTGTAATCATAAGATTACAGCATGAATGGGCCGTCCTCTTTCATACCTCCCTGTTGTCAGTGAGAAAACCCAGGGTGAAAATGGAAAAACCATGCACAGGACACTTTTTTAAAGAACTTTCCCAGTAGGTTTGCATGTTTTTAGGTTTAACTGTTTGTCTGTTCATTTGCTTTGTAAATTAAGGGTTTGTGTGTGTGTGTTTTTAAGCATGCCATGTCTTCTCCCGAGAACAGCCTAAATCTCCACCAAGCTAAATCATGGAAGGAAACTCCCATTCTTAAAGTGTTAGCTGTGGTTGTGTGATAATTCCATGGCATGCTCCTTCACAGGGCTGAGAATCTCAGCATGATATGAGGCAAAGGGAGGGAGCAACGGAAGAGAGAGTGGGAGGTGTAGCTGCAGTTGCAACAGGAAAAATTTTAATACAGGGGCAAGATGAAACAAGCTGGACAGAGGGGAGGAAGGACAGAAGTGCAGCATGTGAGTGCAAAGTGCAAGAGCAGGCGGAAAAGAGGGGAAGGAGGGATGGTAATGTAAGGCATGCTATTGAAAGAGTGAACGAAGCAGGGCTGCTTTAAGGCACCGGTGGCATCAGCGTCCGCAGCCCCCCCATCATTTTGGGGGCCCTCGTAGTAACCCTCCTCCTGCAAAAACATTATTAGTAATAATCTGAATATCCTGTACTGTGAATACCTTAGGTTGAGTTAGGTTACATTGACCTGAGATAAACATATGGGACCCCCAAAATAAAGCATTGCAGGGGCCCCAAAAATTCCTTAAACTGGTCCTGGAAAGAAGCAATAGAGGAAGGCATGAGCAAGATGTGGAGAGAAGCAAGCAGGGGTAAAGGAGGAAAGAGAGGGTGAGTGGCACAATGGAAGGTGCAAAGAACAAAAGAGGTAGGGTATAGAGTGGCAGAATGTGCCAGAGAGGGATAAGTGGCAAAAAGTGAGGGAAGGAGGAAGGGAGGGGGAAGATGCAAGCAGCAGAATGGAGAAGGCAAGGGCAGAATGGTGAAGGTACAGGGAGAGCCAAGAAGGGGAAAAGGTGCTGCTATGTGAAGAAGAGAGTCATTGGGAAGGCAAGAGGTGAGGCACAAGAGAGGAAAGGAGGGAAGGAAGGGTGAGAAGTGCAGTGGGAGGAACAAGAGAAATAAGTACAATGTGAGGCAAAGTGAAAGGGAAGGAAGTTTGTCTTCACTTGCCTCTGCATTTCTCCCTGGGACATGACATTACTCTGTTTTTGCAATCAGGAAAATACTAGTGGAAACCACAACAACCTCACAACTTTATAGTAATGTGATGAAAACAGCATTAGAAATGCTTATGCACATCAGGAATGTACATCACCACTTCATATTTTTCCTATCTTGTTATTAATCCTCATGATAACCCTGTAAGTTGTTGTTGTTGTTGTTGCCATTACTACTACTGTGACTACAAATATTATTATCCTAACCTCCTCCTCCTCCTCCTTCTTCTTCTTATTATTATTGAGAGGTAGTGGCATCCCAATATCACAACTCTATGACCAAATGGGATTTCACAGAATCATAGAATCATAGAATTGCAGAGTTGGAAGAGACCACGAGGGCCATCCAGTCCAACCCCCCTGCCACGCAGGAAATCTTGATCAAAGCATCCCCGACAGATGGCCATCCAGCCTCTGTTTAAAGACCTCCAAGGAAGGAGACCCCACCACGCTCCAAGGGAGTGTGTTCCACTGCCGAACAGCTCTTACTGTCAAAAAGTTCCTCCTCATGTTGAGGTGGAATCTCTGTTCCTGGAGCTTGCATCCATTGCTCCGTGTTCCAGTCTCTGGAGCAGCAGAAAACAAGCCTGCTCCATCCTCAGCGTGACATCCCTTCAAATACTTAAACAGGGCTATCATATCGCCTCTTAACTGTCTTTTTTCCAGGCTAAACATACCCAGCTCCCTAAGTCTCTCCTCATAAGGCATCGTTTCCAGACCTTTCACCATTTTAGTTGCCCTTCTCTGGACACGCTCCAATTTGTCAATATCCTTTTTTAATTGTGGTGCCCAGAACTGGACACAGTATTCTAAGTGAGGTCTGACCAAGGCAGAATAGAGTGGCACTATTACTTCCCTTGATCTAGACACTATACTTCTATTGATACAGCCTAAAATCGCATTGGCCTTTTTAGCTGCCGCACTGTTGGCTCATGTTCAACTTGTGGTCTACTAGGACTCCTAGATCCCTTTCGCACGTAGTCTCGTTCAGCCAGGTCTCTCCCATCCTATATTTATGCATTTCATTTTTCCGCCCTAAATGCAGTACTTTACATTTCTCCGTATTGAATTTCATTTTGTTAGCTTTGGCCCAGCTCTCCAGTCTATCCAGGTCATTCTGAATTTTGATCCTGTCCTCTAGGGTATTAGCTACTCCTCCTAATTTGGTGTCATTGGCAAATTTGATAAGTATGTCCCTAATTCCCTCATCCAAGTCATTGATAAAGATGTTGAATAGCACTGGGCCCAGGAGAGAACCCTGTGGCACCCCACTGGTCACATCTTTCCAAGACGAAGAGAAGCCACTGCTGAGCACCCTTTGGGTTCAGCTGGTCAATCAATTACAAATCCATTGAACAGTTAACTTGTCTAACCCACATTTTACAAGCTTGTTTGCAAGAATGTCATGGGGAACCTTGTCAAAGGCCTTACTGAAATCAAGGTATGCGATGTCTACAGCATTCCCTTCATCTACCAAGCTAGTAACTTTATCAAAAAAAGAGATCAGATTAGTCTGGCATGACTTGTTTCTCTGAAACCCATGTTGACTTTTTGTGATTATGGCATTGCCTTCTAAATGTTCACAGACTCTCTGTTTAATGATCTGCTCTAGAATCTTCCCTGGTATTGATGTTAGACTAACTGGACGATAATTGTTGGGATCCTCTTTTTTCCCCTTTTTGAAGATGGGGACGTTTGCCCTCCTCTAGTCTGCTGGGACTTCTCCTGTTCTCCAGGAGTTCTCAAATATTATTGCCAATGGCTCTGAGATTATATTTGCCAGCTCTTTTAATACTCTTGGATGTAGTTCATCTGGTCCTGGAGATTTAAATTCATTTAGATTAAGAAGGTATTCCTGTACTATCTCTTTACTTATTTTGAGCTGGATTTCCCCTATTGTGTCCTTTGTTCCATTATCCTCAGGTTGGTCCTCCTTTTCCTTTTCTGAAAACACTGAGGCAAAGAAGGTGTTGAACTTGAGACACTTGTTTCCAAGTCCAGCCTTTTAAATATTTCCTCTGTCCTAGTTCTCACGGAATTCTTATTGTGTGCCTTCAAGTCATTTCCAACTTATGGTGACCTCCAGGTGAACCTATCATGGGGTCTTCTTGGCAAGAATTGTTCAGAGGAGGTTTGCCTTTCCCTTCCTCTGAGGCTGGTATACAGAACAGTACAGGTAGTTACTATTTAAAATAGCACTGAAGCTGAAGCAAAGTGGTAGGAAAAATTCAAGTATTAATGTGTTGAATGTGCATAATTATAATGCAAAACATTAATATGCATATTCATGATAATTTGCATAACATGATTCATTAATTTGAGAGGCTGGAATATGCTTAGTATCAAACCCCCTTCACATAGCACTTTCCAAATGGAATGTTGAAATCCTTCCTTGATGATATGATACTTAATGAGTTTTCTATACCAGCACATTTCAAATGTTATCCTGAAGCAATACCAGAAAAATTTGGACTCTTGTTCCAGAAAAGGTTGGATTCTTACCATGGCTTTGATAAATTATGAATATTGAGTGACTATACATGGGTTTCTCTCCTCTTTTGCATCATTTATTCTCTAATGCTTTGTATTCTGTTAGTCATAACAGTGACAAGAAGCTTGGTGGTATACTAATTGCTTTTTAAACATAGTAGCTACTTTTCTGGCCTGAGATTAAAACAGCCTTTGTCCATAAACATGGAAGAATATTTGATGCAGACTTAAGGGTGGGGAATGTGAGATTATAAGAACAAGACAGTTCTGTAGGGATGCACATCTTTGCTTCTTTCTTTCCTTGTCTGTAAGAAGAAAAAGATTCAAACATTTTCTCCCTTTTAGGTGAGATTACATCAGTTCTGAGACATTTTCACTGAATTTTCACATTTCGTGAAGCTCTTTTTTGCACAATTCTGCAAAATATTTTTTTGTGCCCACAAAAACATAGCTCTTGTGAAAAATATGAGTTTGGCATTGCTGCTCCTGCCACCCCCCCCCCAAGTTTTTGGCTGAGAACCTGAATCAGCTACTTAGTTATAGAGGTATTCTTAACTAAGTAGTGTACTTAATTAAGTAGCATCTCCTGCCCAATCCCCTCCCCCAGTTCTGCTTTACCAGGCAGCAGCCACTATGACCAACAGAGGTCTCTTTTCCTGTTGGTCATTTTGGAGCATACTGGCATTCCCACACACCTCCCTCTAGTGATTTCTGCTGTCACAATCAGAAGCAGGATCCTTGTTGCAACTCTTCCTTGCACCGGAGATCACTGGCAGGAGGGTATGTGAGTGGAAAAGTTAGTTTGCATTTTTAGCATCCCCTATTACCCCTCCCCACAAGGCTTCATAACTGCACATACTGGACAACTTTCAGGGTCACAGGGACCAGGGACATTTGGGGTCAAGCTGACCGAAGGACAGTTGAGGTCACGATGACCTGAGACATGTCCAGGATCATGACAACCCAGATAGGATTATGCGGAAAAACCAGTCATTAATGGGTCTATGCTAATCCTTTCAAACATGCAATCAGTGTCTATCCCTCACCCATATGGAAATCTTTCCTATACATCCTATCTGTCCAAACATTAAGAGGTTGTTGCAAATCCCATCAATGTTTTGTCACTCCAGAGCTAAGGCAATCAGCTCATTTCAGACCCTTTTGTCCAATCCGTGAGAAAGCCATTCAGGCTTTTTCATAACTAACACACCTCTCCAGGGTACAAATAAGGTATAAATGTCCTAGCTCTGATCTTAGCCACATGTTCCACAGACCAGATCTGCCATTCTGTGTGTATCTTTCATGATGGACCATACTTCCTTGTGCCACCCTCAGACTCTGTCTGAATCTCTCTACTGCACAGACCTCTTTCTCTGAGACTAGTAACTATCACCCTTTAAAAAACCACCGACTTCTCTCTATGCAACCCTTCCCACCTGTCTCTTTAACAGCCTTGTATGGTCCTTAAGAGTGTATGTAAGTTTATCTCCTGTTTTATTCAAATAAAAAAAGAACTTCCTTCCTTCCAGTTAGTACTAGTATACTTGTGTGTGTGTGTGTGGGAATAATTGAAGTTACCCTCCTCTCACAGGCCTTCTTTAGAACAATTCCCCCAAACTTCAAGGAGATGTTCTTAGGGTAACAACATTATTATCCTTTCTAGTGAGTCATGTCTTCCCATGATATGGCCAAAGTACAACAATCTCAGTTTAGTCATCATGGCTTCAAGGGAGAGTCCAGGCTTGATTTGCTCTAGGACCCATTGATTTGTCTTTTTAGCAATCCATTGTATCTGTAGAACTCTTCTCCAGCACCACAATTCAAATGAGCTGATTTTCTTCCTTTCAACTTTCTTCACTATTCAGGTTTTACAACCACACACAGAAATTGGAAATACAATGGCATGGGCAATCATAACTTTAATATATTCAATGATACACCTGTACACTTCAGGCTCTTATTTAGTTCCTTCACAACTGCACTTCCAAGTTCTAGTCTTCTGATTTCTTGACTGTAGTCTCCATATGGATTCATGACAGAGCCAAGATATGGAAAATCTTGAATTATTTCAATGTCTTCATCATCTGTTTTAAAGTTATGTAAATAATCTGTAGTCATTATTTTTGTTTTTTTCAACTGTAAACCTCCATTTGCACTTTCTTCCTTGATTTTCTTCAGTAATCATTCCAAGTCTGCTATTTTCTGCACACAGTATGGTGTTATCTGCAATTTTTGATGGATCTTTCTCCAATTTTGACACCTAATTCGTCAGAGTCTAATCCTGCTTTAGTGTGATATATTCAACATACAAGTGAAAAAATAGAGTGACAAAATGCAGCCTTGCCTGTCCCCCCTTGCTAATAGGAAACCACTCTGTTTCTCCATATTCTAACCTGATGGCAGCCTCTTGTCCTGAGTAGAGGTTACAGATCCGGACAAAAAAATGTTTTGGTACATCCATTTCTTTGAGAGCAATCCATAGTTTTTCATGATCTGCACAAGCAAGGGATTTGCTATATTTTATAAAGCACAGGCTGATTATCTTTGAAATTATTTGGTATACTCCATTATCCAATATATGTTTGCTATGTGATCCCTAGTGCCTCTTCCTTTCCTGAACCCAGCTTGGATGCCTGGCATTTCTCACTCCATACATGGTAAAATCTATGTTGTAGAATTTTGAGTTTTACTTTGCTTACATAGGATATTCATGCAATGGTTCTGTGGTTACTGCAATCCTTGGTGTCCCCTTTCTTGGCAATTGAAATGCACATTGAGTGGTTCCATTCTTTTGTTTTCCATATTTGCTGACAGATTTTAGTTAAAACTAGAGTAGATTCTGTCTCTGTTGCTTGAAGCAGCTCTCTTGGTATGCCATCTGTTCCTGGTGATTTATTTCTCCCAAGTGCTCTGAGTGCAGCCTCTTCACTCTCTAAAATTGTATAGTTATCTTCAAATGGGTCTCTCTTTCATTTCTTTCATATAGCTCTTCAGTGCATTGCTTTCATTGTCTTCCTGTTTGTACTTGATCATATAATGTGTTCCCTTGCTGGTCATAGAGCATCGCCACTCTTAGTTTGAATATCCCTTTGATTTCTTGGATCTTGTGGAAGAGGTCTCTTCTTCCTTTTTGTTGACATCTTCTGTTTTTCTGCGTTGATTATTATAGCAGTTCTCTTTGCTGCTGTGCATGTCACTGAACAGTTGCATTCAGGGCCCTGACCCTATTTTCCCTTTTTTGTTTCTTGTCTGTCTTTCAACACCACATTTCAAATGAGTTGATTCTCTTTCTGTCAGCTTCCTTTACTGCCCAGTTTTCACAAACATACTTAGAAATTGGAAATACAAATGGATGATCCAATACCATGTTCCCACCAAAGGTACCACATTTGGGGGGATTTTGGCCATTTTTTTTTAGTTTTAATGGGTTTTTTAAAATATTTTTTTTCCAAAACTAAAAGTAATATCTTGGTTGCCATAAAGTGCTAATATACATAAAGTACTCATGAAGCAATGAGAGACAAGTTAGCCTTTAAAAATAGCATTCCAAATTTTTACAAGGGGCTTGTCTATACTGGTGGGAAAGCCTGAATCTGCCTTGTAGCCACCATAGATCATTTTGATCTGCAGCAGCCTCGTAAACTCACTGGGGCTCCTCCAGACTATCCTGACACATTGTAATCATAGGCAAACTCACAGCAATGTAAAATAGTGGTCCAGTGCTGATCATGTGTCCTATGTGTTGCATTATTTCTGGCCACATAGCTGGGGTTCTTCTGCATTTTTTTCCCTGTTCACTCATGCATGTAAATATACGTTTTTCCAGAGTACTACTCTGTAGTACAAAGTACTACAGAGTATGCCAAAACAGAGTCCCATCCACTGGAAGCACTGCCTCCGGCTTCACACCAAAGCCAATCCATGGCTGCCACTTGGCCAATAATCTGGGTTTTCCCCTGAAATATGGAACAAACCGTAAATCTTTTCCTGCAGATTTTTCTGCAGAAACCCCAATGAAGATGTGAATCATCACAGACATCATGTGGCAACTGTGCTGTGACTACCAAGTGAGTATAAGGTTTTGGTTTTTTTTGTGTGTGTTTTTTTTTTTTTTGCCTTTGTAGACAAGCCCTAGGTTTCTAGTTATAAATGAACTAAAACCACTATGATATGTGAAGGATACATGAAAATCTACCTTTTAAGCCCTATGACACTGAGACAGCAATGACATTTCATAGTAAAAAGATTTGCTTTGTAAGAAGAGATCTGGCTGGTTTTGACAGGTTCTCTGCTGATTTATACTGGAGTGTGAGAATTAAACTCATGAAGTGCAGATGGAGCAACAAATTAAATAAAAGATCAAAATTGGTTTGTGGATTTTCACCCTTCACTTAAATTACCCTACGGGCTGGAGGGTGGGTGGGGATGGAAAGAATCTCAGAATGATTTGTGCACTGGGGACCCCGCACAGTTTATTTGTTTGCTTTATTACTTCTGGAATTCAATGAAGAGGAAAACATGGCCCCTTTATAAGATTTTTTTTAAAAAAGTCCATTAGCTAAACTGTTCTGCTAGTATTTTCTCAGTCCT
This sequence comes from Gambelia wislizenii, assembly GCA_030847615.1. NCBI lineage: Eukaryota > Metazoa > Chordata > Lepidosauria > Squamata > Crotaphytidae > Gambelia > Gambelia wislizenii. The sequence goes on from JAUMIR010000001.1 coordinate 325,779,629, forward strand.
GGTATGAGGATTTACAAAAAGGTTGAGTATTCAGTCACTGCTTTTTAGGTGTTCAGGCATTCAGTTTAAACATGATGATATTCCCTTCTGTATGTGAGACCTTTCTCCTTAGCTGGGCATCTCAGTGATCAGGTAAATTCTGAAAATCTAAGCACAAGAACATTTTAATTTCAAGCAAAGCAAGAACTTTTCTTCTGTCTCCTGGGAAAAAACAAAACAAAATAACTTCTTGTGAAGATGACCTTAACAGCTTTTCTTCACAAGGCCCATTTTTTAGTCTTACAAATAACCAAAGACAACTTGTCCTGAACAGAACATGCCCAGCCCACTCACTCTATTCTGAGAAATCTCCAAGCTTTCTGGAACAGTTTGTTGCTGATTGTGGCAGAGGGGATTCAGATGGAGGGTTTGCAGTATTCTGGAACATATTTACCTCTGGGACTGCTTCATACTGCTCTCTTCTGTCTCATTCCATACTATTATGGATCTATGTTTCAGGGAGCGCAGTGGAGCTATGGGAGTTTGGTGAGGTTGTTGTCCCTCTTGCATTAGAATTCTGTCCACCCCAATGAATTTTTTTCCTTCAATCACCAAATTTCTAGCATGGCTGTATTTTTTAAAAATCTTCAGTTAAGCATTTCAAAATACATCTAGACATCCAGAGAAAAGGGGCAGGCAAAATTCCCAAGGGAATGTGAACACAGAAACTATAAGTGTTCTAAGTGTGAACAGTTTCCAGTGTCTCACTCTCTACAGTGCAAAAATTTGGAGATGGAAGGAAAAATTCATTGGGGGGAGCAGAATTCTTATGGGAAGCAATACCCTCATTTGGATCCCCACAGCAAGGTGTTTCCCCTTCTTTTTGTGATGTAACCCCTTGCATTCCTATCACTATCCTCTTGTATCCCAATTGCTGAGTAGACCAACCTTTAACCTCCAACCTCCATTCTCCCTCCCATTTCCCACTGTTGCCAAAAAAATAATCATATTTCATTCATGGTGAGGTGGTGGTGGTGGTGGTGTCACTTTTAAGACGGAAATTCAAGGGAAACAGAATTTCATCAATACCCTAAACATGGCTACATGTCCGGTGTTCTGCTTTTTTTTATCAGTATAGCACGATGTGTGTTTTCTTATAGGCTATTTATAAGTTTCCATCTGCCTACACTAGCATCTGATCTAATTAATATCCTTGGTGTGGCTGGCTGTACTGTACTGTGCTGTAGCTCACATGGATGCACTATACTGTAGAATGCTTGACATTTACAGTATAACTTTCAATTATTACTGTTAACTGTTGTAACTAATTTGTTGTTGCTGTTGTGTATCGTCAAGTCATTTTCGGCTTATGACAACCCTAAGGCAAGCCTAGCATGGGGTTTACTTGGCAAGATTCACAGAAACTTTGCCATTGCCTTCCTCTGAGGCCGAGAGAGTATGAGATGCCCAATGTCACCCAGTGGGTTTCCATGGCTGAGCAGGGATTCAAACTCTGGTTTTCCAAGTTCTAGTCCAATGCTCAAACCACTACACCAGGCTGGCTTTCCACTTGGTAGTGCAGTGGCCTTAATGTTTGTTCAAGAATGAGCTTCCATGGGTTAAAATCCACCTCTCCTTATGTATTGAAGAATCTACTGAAACAGACTTCCAAGGCTATGCCTTTAAATGTTAGGGCTAGGAAATACAGTATAAATCAATGCAACATGTGTTGCTCTGCTCTCCTTATGGTGATCATCTTCCAGGTGCTTGAGTTATGCAATGAATACCATGTCAACATACCAGCATGCCACAATGCACAAACAGGCATGTGAGGATTTAAACATACCAAGGTCCATATCCGTATTTCCATAGGTACTGATCTTTCCTGTTAGACGACTGACAACAATCTGCATAAAGTTAGGAAACTGGGGAGAGAGTGGCACTACAGGGAGGACTTGTCATTGGAGGATATATGCATGCCCCTATCATCATCATCATCATCATCATCATCATCATCATCCTAATCACACCACAAGGAATATGCTGGATGTGGTTTGGTGCAGGAAAAAATACTCATTGAGTGTGAGAGATGTATATGGAGAGCTTGAAAGTGTAGGTCAGAAATACTGTACCTCTGGAAGCCAAAAGGTTTGGAGGGGTGTCTGTGTGTGCCTGTGTGTAGAAGGTTGTTGGAGGCCTTGGAGAAGAATGATACAGGGCTCGTCTATACTGGTTACTTAAATCAGCGTATGTAGCAATAGGAGTACAGAAGAGAAAGCTAAACTTCCTTAAACTTTCTAAATGGGGTGCCCAGACATGTGATCAACAAGGAGGGAGTCACTCTACCTCGTCCTCATTTATCACATGTATGCCCTGTTCTGACCTCAGCAGAGGCAAACATGCTGGCCACTTTGCTTGGCTGGCAAGGCAGTAGTGGCAGCTGCTCCGATGGAGCTCCATCCTCTTGCCTGCACTGCTTTGCTCAGAGTAAGGGAGATGGCACCACATTTGTGTGTGGACAACTGGATTGGGCTGAATTGTACCTAATCCAGCTGTCCAGACAGTGAAAGAACCTGGGATCACTCTGGAGTTTCCGGGAAACTATGTATTCCCCCCCCCAACTTTGCTTAATTCAGAACAAAACCGTTACCAGCCAAAACAAAAACAAAAAACAAAAACAGCACCAGAGTTGGGGTGAGTCCTCATTTTTTGGCTGGTGTAGACAAGCCCAGCGAGAGATGGGGGGGGCAGTTATTCAGAGCTTGGAGCATTAAGTCTTAAAAATAACTTTTCATATAACTCATTATAAAGCCTTCAAAGGAGCTCATACCTTTCCTTTCAGATTCTCAGCTGCATTCCTCTCACCCTCCTGATGCTCTGCAGGGACAGGTCGGAGGATCACACTGCTACCAAAGAATGTCTTCCCATATGAGGCCTTTTTGAAAACTGCATAGTTATTCAAAGACTTTGGGCAGCAGGGAATAAATTAATTAAATTGTTCCTTCACAGGAGTGAATAAATGTACACAGCACTTCCCTATTACTCATTACCTTGTTACATTATTAGTTGCTTTTATGTTACTCTTTCAGGAAAAAAAGGCCATCTAAACATAAGGGGGGGGGACATGTAAGATGGTGTGTGTAGGGGGGAATCACTTCAAAATAAAGCTACTTATTTGTAAAGTATCACTTCTAAGTTCTGATATGGTGTGAGCAGGCATTGCCAAATAAAGCATTTGCTGTTCTCCTAAAATGGATTACTGTTTGCTTTGGAATATACTTGCCTATCTGGACAGCTAGAATAGGCCACAGAGCTGCATAACAAGGCAAACAAAAGAGAATGACAGAAGAAAAAGGGTAGAATCATTGCTAACACCTGTCCAGAAAACAATAGCAGACTGGTTTTAGGTTTCTTCTGTGCCCTAACAGCAGTTTGGTAAGCAGGAATCAGTAAGTAAAGCTTTCTCTGTAAAAAGAATATCTGTCATTTGCTAATGCCTGGAAGTCATGCTGCTAACAACAGTTGGCAATCTTAGGTACAAGACTGGTGAGATACAGATATACTGGTGCTGATGTAGGGACAGAAGGTTAAATGCAAACTTGACTGCTACTGGATGCAGAGAAAAATGTGGCAGGACATGAAGAGAGATGGGTGAGCACAGAGAAGTGTGGACAAAAGCAGAGGAAAGGTAGGATGTTTTGAGCATACAGAAAGGAGTGGAATTAATGGCAAGCAGTATAAAAAGAAATCAAAGAATTTAAAATATGGGAAAACATATTTTCTATTCTTAATGAAGCATTAGGAATTAATCAGAATATAAAAGTGTATCTCATCAGAGTGATCTGACTTTTGTTTCCTTGGCTTAAATTATTAGACCTGTAAGAAATATTGGGAGAAAACTCCAGAATATGTTAGTTTCTGATATTAGTTAGCTATAGATATTCAATCTGTTCTTGACAGAGAACAACACGGTCTTTTTTTAAAAAATAAAGCCAAATACTGAAAAAGTTATGCATAAGTAATCACACCAAAATGCCCAGAGTTACTCCAGAGAAGGATGTGTGGCCCAACTTGCTCCATTTGGGGGTGGGGTTAATTGAAATAATGTAAAATGTAAATTGAGAAGCTGCTTTGTAATTTATTATTTATATATTGTTTATTATAAATTTTAAAATGTTGACTTTCTATGAATCATGTTCAGAGCATACTAATCTGAAGGAGGTAATAAATGCTGTATGCATATTTGAAGAAAACCAAGCAAAACCTTAAGGAAGCTGCTGGACTTACCTGGTGGCTTCTTTGCAATCTGGGTGCAGGCCACAGTCCTGGCAGAACACCTAGCATGTCAGCATACCAGATATCTTATTCCCAGAAGACTGCATGGTGCAGCCATGTTGGGAGGAGGCTTTCCGGAGCAGCCAATCAGTTTGAAGCTGGTGCTTCAAGCTCATTGGCTGTGTGACCCAGATGACCAGAGAGGCTAGTTTTCCTCTGGTCTGGGGGCCAGGTATAAATTCCTAGCTGCCTCACCGCTGCTCTCAGTTGCTCTCTGTGCATTGTCTCATCCCTCCCACCCCTTGTACATGGCTCAGTTATGTGTTGTATTCTTCTTGTATCTAATTCTATGGTCACAACTTTTGGGGGAAGTTGGCACGGGTCCTGGATCTGGGACATTGGTTTCCTGTGCCACAGGCACAAAGATGGTGATGGAAGGTCCACTTACAGGACTCAGGGAGGGTGGTCAGGAGGGTATGCCACTTGGGTGGGCGTACACCTTCAGGGTGCCCCCAGTAGGGCAGGGGAAGCCCTACAGTCTCTGGCCCAGTTGGACCCCCTCCTTGCTTCCAGGGTTCTAGCAGTGGGTCAGAAGCAGGCTCATAGGCCAACAGATAAGTTGGTCAATGCCTAGATCTGGACCCATGTGTGTGCACCAACCCAGCTACAGCTGTAATCAATAAAGCTGTGGCCAATTATTTTCGAATGTAAATTGTGTCTGTGTGTTTTTTTCTGTTTGTTTGTTTGTTTTGGTAATGTGGCCTCATCCTTGGACATGCAAAGGACACATTTTTAGTTAGAAATAGGCAAACTGTGCTCTGGACTCTAGTATGACTCAAAAACAGAGGCAATGATTTCCTGGCACACTACACATAATATAACACTAATTAACACCCCATCCTCATAAGAGTTCTCTCTGCCAGTTTATCACATCTCCTTTATGGTTCCCAGCCAGCCTCACACTACATTCCAACAACTCTCTCCACCAGGTATATGGTTATTTACTTACCTTGGCTTTAAGCAACATCTTTCCTCCTGCATTTGTCCCCAATGACCATTGACCATCATTAAAACTAAACTTGTCACTTCATCACCATACCCACGAGTTTGCATTTCTATTCCTACAGGCATTTTCTGCTTTTTGGTGACTAGTTTTTCAGTTTTTCAACATTCCACTGTTTTGACAGATCTAAATTATAGCCAGGTACTGCACTTTTAACCCCTGGTCTGGTCTTTCAACCATGCACTGCCTCCCCCAACCCTCTCAGTCAACTTGGCATGTTGGTGTTTGTTTGTTTGTTTCCCCCCCCCCCAGAATTCTGCCATCAAGTGTCCAGTCTTCCATTTGCAAGATAAAAAAAAAAAAGACTGGGTTCCACTTTTCAACTGTTTCCACTTTATGACAGTGCCCTAGTTCCCTAACCCATCAAATAAGTGGGACATTCCTATATTCACACATACCACCTTCTCATTTATAGCTAGGCACTCATTTATACCTAGGCACTTCACTCCATGCATCTGATGAATAGAACAGAATTATAGAATTATAGAATCACAGAGTTGGAAGAGACCACAAGGGCCATCCAATCCAATCCCCTGCCACGCAGGAATACACAATCAAAGCATTCCCGGCAGATGGCCATACAGCCTCTGTTTAAAGACTTCCAAAGAAGGAGACTCCACCACACTATGTGGCTGTGCATTCCACTGTTGAAGAGCTCTTACTTTCAGGAAGTTCTTCCTAATGTTTAGGTGGAATCTCTTTTGTGGACCCAGACCCCTGAATAACACTCGCACAGCCCCATAGCCCCCTGAATAACACCAACACAGAGAGATTTTGTTAACAATTTTATTGATTACATCTTCAGAAAACATGGTTAAATACAGGTTAGTACAGACATGATTATATGTTGGCAATAAATGGCCGCAAATTGCAAGCTAAATGGTTGGTGGCAATGTATGGGTCGTGATCTCCTCGTTGACCCACCATGTGGGTCAACAGCTATATGTCGGTCAATCCCGACTTCCCTGGAGGAGAGAGCCACTGGCCAAGCCATCCGCCCAACTCTCTCTCCCCCCCCTGCAAACAAAGAGTTGTTAGCAACTAGAGGAGGGGTCTCACTTGAACTTCAACTTGAAATAGACTTAAGTCTGTGACAGCTTATGCTACCAACTTCTTTCTCTCAGTTAGTCTTGAAAGTGTTACAAGATCCCTCTGTAAACTGATTCAGAATACCACGACTATGCTTTTGAATAATAATAAAAATAAGTTAATACACTTATATTCAAACTCTTGAACGTGGGAAGGCTTTCTTCACTCAGAGGGTAGTGAACCATGCCCAACATAGTCCAATTCAAGCTGACTCACTTTCTAAAGGGGAATTAGGGTTTCTAAAGTCTTGTCTTTGAAACATGGTCTACTCATGCACCATTCTTTCTCACTTTGTCAGCCTTACCACTACTAGAGTCAATTGTGTATCAACTAACTGACATAGAAGTGTTGCTACAGCAAGTCAGTAGATATGGGGGGGGGGGATAGTGAACAAATGGTGACATGGGTCTTGATACCCTACAACAACTTACAAGGGTATTTTAACTGGAGGTGATCTGGAAATCTTCTGAACCTTTTGGCTAAAACCTGGGTGACAAGATTTTACACAATCCATCCATCCTGTTTTCTCCATCATCCCCTGTTTTGTGGTTCCTGGCATCAATTGGGAGTTCTGCTTACTGCTTACTGACAACAAGTCTTTAAAAAATCTACAAGAAATTAGAATAAAGAAGCATTGATCACAATCTGATTTAGCTTCACAACCACAGTGTCTTTCTGAAGCATTGCTTCCTGCAGCTATGTTAGTAAAGAAATAATGGGGGCGGGGCTTGCCAACAACCAGTACAGCAATTGCCACACTTGGTAAATTTTCCCCACACTTTGTACTGTTCATGTCATTTTTCTCCAGAGCACTGAAATATTCAGCATTGCAGCATATGAACAAGGTTGCAAAGTTGTGGGCAAGTATTTCTTCTCAGCTATAATTTTAACACTGTGCTAGAAGCTCTGAAAGAAAGTGTTTCATTACATGCCCAGATGAGCTAGGCTAAAACCATGGAAAGGATATTTATTTACAATTAATTTGTGTGTGTGTGTGTGTGTGTGTGTGTATCCTCTGCACTACCTTTACTGGTAATCAATATTTTGTGAAGTCGAAAGCTTTTACGGCCGGCATCCATAGATTTTCCTTGGTTTTTTTCTGGGCTGTGAGGCCGCATTCTGGAAGAGTTTACTTCTCACGTTTTGCCTGCATCTGTGGCTGGCATCTTCAGAGAATGGTTGGAGATTATTTACTGTGAACCCCTGTTGGGGAGTATATGTAAATTTGTATATTTGAATGGTTAGTTTCTGGGTATAGAAATGCAAGGAGGATTAGTATCTGTTTGGACAGGAGTTCACAGTATATAACCTCCACACACACTCCTACCCAACCATTCTCTGAAGATGCCAGCCACAGATGCAGGCGAAACATCAGAACTAAACTCTTCCAGAACACATCCTCACAGCCTGGAAAAAAAACAAGGAAAATCAATCTATGTTTTATTTCTCTTGAAGAACCTTTGGGATCTGCTTTGTGCTTGAACTCCAAATAAATGCATGACAAATGTATCTCTTCTCCCACACCACCATCTCTGGATTCAGTTGGACTGAATTGGTTAGATGGAGAGACTGTAAGGAAACTTTCATCTCTTGAATGAAGGAATAAAATGACAGGAGCAATAATGAATGCAACACTTCCACCACCCTAAATTTTGGAGATAGAGAAATCAGATGCAGGAATAAGTTGGCTGTGTATGTAATTTTTCCATTACCAATTCCACAGATGGAGCATTGATAATTATGCCCCCAGTGAATCTGCTGGGCCACATTTGCCTGACATTGTTAAAGGGGAGTGGGGAAAAGAGATTGAACATGTGCATTTTAAATATTTATGATTGCATTTTCACTGAAGTGTGGGGGCCTGAAATTTCACAGCTGTTTTAATGCAATCAGTTCCACTTAGAAAAAGATGACATGTGGAAATGTGATGAGCTGAATGCTTCTTAGGTAACTGGGATGCTGACAACAACAGCAACCTGTAGCATTGTCACAACTCTTGGGAGTTCTGTTTCTCCTTTCTTTCTGTGTTATGGAAAGCATCATATTACCCATTGATTCTGAATGTCAGTTGCTTAGATGAAATATTTGGAAAGTGTCAAAAGTTTATTCAGCTAAGCTCTAGATGTGACTCAATTACACAGGAGAGCTGTGAAAGAGATGAGCCCCTTGATGAGTTCTAAGTTTTCTTCTCCGTAATGTGTGGTAATGAAAATGCATGATATAAACATGCATTTCTCCATCTTCATTCCATACCTTTAGCAACATGGGATGCTGCCTTATACCATGTCAGACCACTGGGACATCTAGCTCAGGATTGTCTACACCAGCCTTCTTCATCCTAGATCCTTCTAAACTTTTTTTTTTTTTTTGGCAGTGAGGGGGTACAACTGCCATCTGCTGTAGCAAACATGACTAATTGGCAGAAATGATGGGAATTGTAAGTGAATACATGCAAAGGGCAGTAGGTTAGGAAAGGTTGATTTACACTGACAGTAGCTCTCCAGGATTTCAGATAGTTTTAAAAATGTCACAGGCTGAACTTGGGATCTTCTGCATGCAAAGCATCTACTCTGCAACAGCCCTTCCCCAGTGGCTGCTTCTGATGGGGAAATGAAGGACTGGGGGAATGAAGGTAAATTACTACATTTACCGTTACCATGGTATTGTTGCATTCTATTATAATTGTATTTAATGTGTTGCTAAATGGTCTGCTGACTATAATAAAGGCTTTGTTGTTGTTGTTTGTTACCATGGATATTCTGGTGCCACTGTTTTATTGGGCAGATTTATGATCTTGGCCAGTGTTTCTTAAGCTAACTAATGGAGGGGACGAGTAAATGCACACACACACATACATGAGTCAAGGATGAACAACATATATGTGCCCATTGGCTACAACCCTTTTTTTTCTTCCCTGGAAACTTACTACAGACTAGCAGCTGACAGTGCTGTTCAACTTCTTTAGAAATGACTTGGATGATGGAACAGAGTGCATGCTTGTGGGCCGAGTGATATAGCTACTCCCCTTTTCCCTACCCCAGTAAAGATGACAAACATGAATACATGCACAAATTGAGTTTAATATGGATAAAGAAGAAGAGTGACAAAATATTGGCAGAATAGGCCACAACTTTCTGTTTGGTGACAGTTGCTGCGGTTGGTCTGGGCATGGGTTAAATCGAGCAAGGCAAGCAGTCCCCCTTTGCTCAGCTGACAATGTATCTGCCTGCCTGCCTGCTAGCAGATCACATGGCCAGGTCACGTGACCCGTTCACGTGACCCGATCACGTGAGCAGCCACCTGACCAGATCACGTGACCGGTCACCTGACCAGATCATGTGACTGATCACGTGGTCAGAACCCGTGACCAACCATGTGACCAGATCATGTGGCAGATCACGCAACTAAATCACATGACTGACTCACGTGACCTGTTCCCCCCAGAGGCGGAATCTCCATGGTCATAAGCTTAAACCTGACCCAGGCATGACCTGCCACTGGACCAGCCGGAGACCACTGACCCCAAGATGTGAACAGAACCCATGCCCACCGGACTGCTAGAAAGTTGTGACAAAGAAAAATGGATACAGAGCACATAACAAAACAGCAGATTCTAACTAATACATAGACCTTCTAATTGAGGGAGGGTGGGCGGGTCTTCGGCTCGCAAGAGCCAACTGGCTGGGTCCATGAACCAGCTGGGAATTTATTCCTGGCTGCCGGACCATGTTGGGGACTAGCCCCGCCCCTCAGCCAATTAGAGGCCGAGCCAGAGCAGCTGCTCTGATTGGCTAGGGCTGTTCCAAGCTGGCCAATCGGGGGCCAGCTGCCCTTCCCCGATTGGTTGGCCCCTGATCCTCTTCCTAGCCTGCCAAAGCATGCTTGGAAGAGGACGCCAGCTGGCATGGTGGCGCCTATGCCGGCCACACGGTGGGTCCTGGAGCTGGGGAGCATCACCGGCCACAAATTGCGGCTGCCGGTACGTCCCGGCAGCCTGCTTATCAAATTTGCAGATGACAGCAAATTAGGAGGGGTGGCTAATACCCCACAGGACAGGTACCTAATTCAAAATGAACCTAACAGATTAGAGAGCCGGGCCCAAACTAACACAATTGGTTTTGTTAATTCAGAAGGGAAAAATGTAAGGTACTGCAGGAAAAAAAAATGAAACTCACAGATATAGGATGGGTGACACCTGACTTGACAACAGTACATGTAGAAGGGATCTAATGAGATTATCAGATGTGGGGAAACATGACAAAAAGCCATGTCCCCAACCATGTCAGAAGATTGTGAGGAAAACAGAAAGGGCAACATTATCAGATGCCCGCATCCTCAGCTTTGCCCAGGGCATAGCACTGCCACGGACAAGACTTCACTTTTTCATTGGCCGGGGAAAAGCTTCCAATAAAAAGGGACACCTTACTCATGCCCGTGCTACATCCCTGGGATACTGAAGGATGACATTGTCTGATAATAACCCCTGTTCCTGTTCTCATCACAATATTCTGACCTAGTCTTTGCCGTGTCTGATAGTCTATTTAAGAGTCTTAGACCACAAACTGAACATGAGTCAAAAGTGTGATGTGGTAGCTTAAAAAGCCAATGCAATTTTAGGCTACATCAATAGGAGTATAGTGTCTGGAATGAGGGAAGTAATAGTGCCACTGTATTCTGCTTTAGTCAGATCTCACCTGGAATACTGAGTCCAGTTCTGGGCACTGCAATTCAAGAAGGATATTGAGAAGTTGGAACATGTCCAGAGGAGGGCAACCAAAATGGTGAAAGGTCTGGAAACCATGCCCTATTAGAAGTGGCTTAGTATGTTTAGCCTGGGGAACAGAAGGTTAAGAAGTGAAATGATACCTATGCTTAAATCTTCTAATAGATGTCATATTGAAGAGGGAGCAAGTTGGTGGTCTGCTGCTCCAGAGACTAGGACATGGAGCAATGGACTCAAACTACAGGAAAAGAGATTCCACTTAAACATCAGGAAGAACTTCCTGACAGTAAGAGCTGTTTGAAAGTGGAATACACTGTCTTGAAGTGTGGTGGAGTCTCCATCTTTGGAGGTTTTCAAACAGAAGCTAGATGGCCTTCTGTCAGGCATGATTTGATTGTGTATTCCTTCATGGCAGGGGTTGGACTAGATGGCCCTTGTGGTATCTTCTGACTCTATGATTCTATGAGCTTATGGACCAGTGGCAGTTCATAGACAACCACTTGATTAGAACTGATCTAGGTAACATCTAATTGTTGTTTTATGCATGTTTACTTGGAGATAAGCCCTGTTGAAATCAGTGAGGTGTAACATTCAAGCAAATGTGTTTAGTTTGGGTTTCAAAGTGTGCTTTCTAAATAAGTTTTTATGGGAGGTCTATATGATGTTCAATAAAACTTCTGAGCCTCCTATGTTTCCTACCCTTTCTTCTCTATTTTTCTTAATCTACCCCTTTCCCATAGAAAATTGATGAAATTGGCAGTGTCTTTTGGTTAGTAGAACCTACCTCTAGAAGCAATCTCAATCAATTACCCAATTATTTTTCTGATATTAATCAACCCTTGCCCTAGATGAAATAACTTAATTGGAAGCCTTCACAACATACAATATATTTAACAAGCAAATGCAGCACATCTGCTACCAGAAGCCTTGTAACACTTCTATAATTTTCCTAGGGATTTCATTCAGTTTATTTTTTTTATTTAAGAAAAACTCCATTACATTTCTTCTTCAATTTGACAGAAACAATATAAGATGACCCTTTCAATGTCAAAGAAAGTGAAATTGACAGATTTATCCATCCAGACACAGGGATTTTGGGGCTGAGCTCATAAAAGTCTGGGTTTGAGTTGCAAATGTATTTGGCTACGATCATGGGGCTGAAGTAGGACTGCAACCTCTCTTTTCAGATAGACTTCTCACCTTTGAAAGAGACATAATAGATGTGTACAACATGATTGTCTCCATACTGGGAACAGTACAAAATTAGGCCAGTACAGATGGCTGAGAACATCATTTGGTTAATTCCTACGAGGACATGCATACTTTGCAGTTGTCTTCATAAACAGGATGTGAAGAATTTTGGGTTTAACAAATCAAAATGTGGGAGGATGTGAAATTGACAGATTTATTCACTTATACTTTTTCTTTTCTTGCCTGCTTGGGATTGTAAAACCCACAGGGTGGGGTGGGGTGGATGGGGGTGGTATACCAGTAAGCACTTAGGTCACAATAGACCATATTTGGCTTAGCAGATCACAAGTTAAGCAGACCTGCTCTTGAAGATGGAAAATTGTTGATATACCACTGACTGCAGATTTCTCTCTGATTCACTACATATAACATTTTAAAAGGAAAAACGCTGTGTTGAGAACTATGGTGGATATTTCTTTCCTGGTTTTTAAAAGGTCTTTGCCTTTCTTTCCTCAAATTTCTTTGTTGGTGTAAGCCCAGGGGACTTGAGATAGAGGAATGCTGGGAGGAACGGTATTTCTTCTCTTCCACTTACAATTTAATCAGCTGCAGCCATGCTCTTAATATAATTCTTATCTATATTTTAAAATAATGACTGCAATCCAATTTATAAGCCAATATCTTAATCCTAATCACATTTTACCTGTATCTGTACATGAATGTTCTAAATGGATACAACGTAGCTTCTCTAATAATCTTGCTGCAGTGCCTTTGCTTTACTGTATTACCTTTATGAATGCTTCTGGGAATGGCAAAATACCTTTCTGGTACCATTTTGATCTTGTTTAATATATAAAATAGCTCATAAATAAATGTGTAATTCATGTCTTGTTATTCATTTACATTTGTCTCAATGATAAACTGAACATTCAGCGCCAAACTCCATATTACGTTAAATGCTCTTTTTTAAAAGGACGCTTAGGATTGGCCAGTTTTTTTTTCCTGAGGGGAAAGAATGGGCCTAGGACTGCAGTGTGCACATTGTCCCAGAGTACCAATGCAATTCTGAGGATGCAGCAAGGCGAGCCCCACCATTAAGCAAAATGAGACAATTGCCTCAGGATGCAGTTTGTGTGTGTCATGAAAGAGCAACAAATTGCAAGCAATTTACCTTATTATTATTATTTTTTTATTGTCTCAGATACCAAAATAATTTTGGTTGGCATTGGGTACTAAGCACCTTGACCCCGGAGGTAGGGTTGCCAGAGGAAATACAGGACAACTGACATGGTTGTTCAGAAGAGTAAACTTCAGCAACTGTTCTTGGCATGACAAGAAACACCTTCTAGAATCCCCTCTCCCACTCCACTATTAAAATACAGGAGCCCTGTCCTTGATTTCACCTGGCAACCCTAACAGTGTTGTTTGAGGAAGGGTTGTTTCTGCTTTGTTTCAAACAATTGGGTGCTTTTGTCTCAGTCAGTAAGATGTAGGGAGGATGACAACATGCTAATAGAAACATAGATTTTCTTTGTTTTTTTTTCCTGGCTGTGAGACCGTGTTCTGGAATAGTTTCTTTCTGACGTTTTGCCTGCAGCTGTGGCTGGCATCTTCAGAAAATGGTTGGGTAGGAGTGTTTGTGGACTTATATATGCTGTGACCCCCTGTTGGGGAGTATATGTAAATTTGTGTAATTGAAAGGTTAGTTTCTGGATATAGAAATGCAAGGCTCGTTAGTGCCTGTTTGGCTATTGGTTGGTTGATGGGCCATTAACCGCTGCTGGAAATCCCTGTCCCTGGGAGGAATTCCTTTGTAAGTGTCTTTTCACACTATACAATTATAGCATTATGATATAACTTTAACTGCTATGGTTTCATCCTATGAGTGGAATCCTGGGGCTTGTAGTCTGATGAGGTGTCAGAGTTCTCTGACTGATAATTCTAAATGCCTATCACTACCCTGCAAATTCCAGGATTTCTTAGGATGAAACCATTACAGTTGATAAGGAATAGAAGTGCTGTAACTATGTACTATGATAAAGTCCTTACATAACTGATTCATTCAGCAGCCTAGGATCGGGCCTGAGTGGGAATATGCTAGGTCTTATCCTGGGTTGTTCAAAGAAAACTTAATCTAGTTGTCCTACATTATTTCCAGATTAATATTCTTTTAACAACTGGCAATAATTCAGGAAACTCAGATTACTTTCCAGTGGGACCATGCCGAGATCTGAACTACCTGAGATGTACTAGAGACTTGGGACTTTATCAGACCAGCCCCTAAAGATGATCTTTTGTTGGCATAAAAAAGCCATTCTTATGCCAGCAAAAGAACGTCCCACCACACTTACCTTCCTCAGAGTTCCAAAGGCTTCCCTGGCACTGAAGGAGGAAGTCAAAGAAGCCCTGTTCACTTCCTCTTTTGAAATCCCATGCAATTTCATTGTGTGGAAAATTTAAAAGTAAAAGAAAAAATAAAAATCAAAAAGTTACACCAAGCACCTAAACACACTTTAAAACTTACAAGTAAACCAGGGAAAGTTATTAAAAGTTTGTCACCTACCTGGATGCCGTGATCTCACCCAGAAGTGTTCTGGCCGGTCTGGCCATTGTCGGGGTGAGTACAAGAAAAGTATGAGGAAAAAAACCCTGCGATGTTCCATACACTGGCAGTGCTGGCACAAAAACACCATAGAGATCTATTGATGGCTTAAGCTGTCAATAAATAGGTATGGGTTGGGGGCAGAATATAACCATGAAAGGGCAACACCATATTTGACTCATCTGATAAAGTCCTTGGTGACTAGTATAGTAAAGGGAGGGGTTTCCTGCTCTGAATATTTTTTCATAGCCCCCAGAAGATCACAAGGGATTATGAGGCTTTGGGTAGGAAGCTGAAGAACGAGGATGCACAGATAGTAATTTCAACTGTCCTCCCAGTGGAAGGGCATGGCCCAGGAAGGGAGAAAAGAATAGTGGAGGTGAACAACTGGCTACACAGATGGTGCCACCAGGAACAATTTGGCTTCCTGGACTATGGGATGCAGTTTCAGGGAAGTGGACTTCTGGCAAGAGATGGGCTGCACCTCGCAGCAGTTGGTAGGAATGTTTTTGCAAAGAGTCTGAAAGATCTCATCAGGAGGGCCTTAAACTGAGTTGTATCGGGGAGGAAGACAGTACTCTTGTAGGCAGGAGTTCATTGAGTGCTAGAGATAATATCCTAAATGTTATACAGAGAACAAAGCAAATAACACAACAACCCAACAATGGAAGGAATAAACCCTTAAAAGGCAGATAGGGGAAATGGCCCATGGTCTCAGATGATATCATAGGCATCACTAAAACCTGGTGGGATGAGTCTCATGATTGGAATGTCATAATAGAGGGGTATAGCCTATTTCAGAAAAATAGACTAAACAGGAAGGGTGGTGGAGTAGCATTATATGTCAAGGATGTCTACACCTGTGAACAGATCCATGACTTAAATCCTGGGAGCCAGGTTGAGAGCATTTGGGTAAAAATTAAGTGAGGGAGAAATAGCAGGGATATCATTCTTGGGGGCTACTACAGACCTCCAAGCCAAACTGAGGACTTGGATGATGCCTTCCTGGAACAGATGACCGCACATTCAGAAAGGAGAGATGTAGTAGTAATGGGGGATTTCAACTATCCTGATATTTGTTACAAGTCCAACTCAACCAAGAATTTAAGGTCCAACTAATCCCTCACTTCCCTTGCAGACAATGTCATTGTCTAGAAGGTAGAAGAGGCAACAAGGGGATCAGCTATTTTAGGTCTGATCCTAACCAATGGGGATGGTCTGGTTAATGGTGTGGAAGTGGCAGGATCCCTAGGGAGGAGTGATCATATTATCCTGGAGTTTGTTATTCAGAGGAAAGGGGAAGCCAAGCATAGTCAGACATTCATTCTAGACTTTAAGCGTGCTGATTTCAGAAAACTTAGGGAATTACAGATGGCAATCCCATGGTCAGAAATACTAAAAGATAAAGGAGTTCTTGGAGGATGGGAGTTTCTAAAAAGTGAGATATTGAAGGTAAAATTTCAAAAAGTTCCAATAAGGAGGAAAAAGGGGAGTTGTCTAAAGAAACCAGGATGGATGTCGAAAGAACTCTCAACTGAGCTAAAACTTAAAAAGGGCATGTACAAGTAATGGAAAAGGGGGGAAATCACCAAAGAAGAATTCAAACAAATAGCCAGCTCATGTAAGGGGAAAATCAGAAAAGCTAAAGCTCAGCTGGAGCTCAGGCTTGCTAGAGAAGTTAAAAACAATAACAAGGGCTTTTTTGGGGGTATGTCCATACCAAAAGGAAGAACAAGGAAATGATAGGGCCACTGCAGGAAGAAGATGGTGAAAGGCTAACAGGGGACAGAAAAAAAGCAGAATGATTTAACACCTTCTTTGCTTCAGTCTACTTCCAAAGGGGGAACAGTGCTCAACCTGGAGAAGATGGAGCAGATGATGCAGTAGAGGAAATATAGCACAGAATTGGTAAAGAGGTAGTTCAGGAATATCTGGCCAGAATAAATGAGTTCAAGTCTCCAGGGCCAGATGAACTTCATCCAAGGGTATTAAAAGAACTGGCAGAAGTAATCTCAGAACCACTGCCAATAATCTTTGGGAATTCCTGGAGAACAGGAGAGGTCCCAGCAGACTGAAAGAGGGCAAATGTTGTCCCCATCATTACAAAAGGGAAAAAAGTAGACCCAATTAATTACCGCCCAGTCAGCCTGACATCAATACTAGGAAGGATTCTAGAGCAGATCATTAAACAGACAGTCTATAAGCACTTAGAAAGGAATGCTGTGATCACAAAAACTCAACATGGATTTCTCAAAAACAAGTCATGACAGACTAATCTCATCTCTTTTTTTTTTTGATAGAGTTACAAACTTGATAGATGAAGGGAACACAGTGGATGTAGTGTATCTTGATTTCAGTAAGGCTTTTGACAAGGTATTTTGACATGATATTCTTGCAAAAAAGTTAGTAACTTATGTGCTAGACAATGTAACTGTTAGGTGGATTTGTAATTGGTTGACTGACCAAACCGAAAAGGTAGTCACCAATGGCTCCTCTTCATCCTGGAGAGGAGTGACCAGTGGGATGCCACAGGGTTCTGTCCTGGGACCAGTGCTATTCAACATCTTTATCAATGACTTGGATGAGGGAATAGAGGGTATGCTTATCAAGGTTGCAGATGACACCAAATTAGGAGGACAGGAACAGAATCCAAAATGAACTCAACAGGTTAGAAAGCTGGGGCAATATTAACAAAATGAATTTTAACAGAGAGAAATGTAGGATACTACACTTGGGCAGTAAAAATGAAATGCACAGATATAGAATGGGTGACACATGGCTTGAAAGCAGTACATGTGAAAAGGATCTAGGAGTCTTAGTGGACCACAAGCTGAACATGTGTGATGCAGCAGCTATAAAAGCCAATGCAATTTTAGGCTGCATTAATAGGAGTATAGTGTGTAGATCAAGGGAAGTATAGTGCCACTCTATTCTGCTTTGGTCATACCTCACCTGGAATACTGTGTCCAGTTCTTGGCACCACAATACAGGAAAGATATTGAGAAGCTGGAACATGTCCAGAGGAGGGCAACCAAAATGGTGGGAGGTCTGGAAGCCATGCCCTATGACTGCCTTAGGGAGCTGAGCATGAGAAGAGAAGGTTGAGAGGTGACATGATAGAAATGTTTAAATATTTGAAGGGATGTCATACTGAGGATGGGGGAAGCTTGTTTTCTTCAGCTCCAGAGACTAGGACATGGAGCAATGGACTCAAACTAAAGGAAAAGAGATTCCACCTAAATATTAGGAAGACGTTCCTGATAGTAAGAGCTGTTTGGCAGTGGAATACACTGCCTTGGAGTGTGGTGGAGTCTCCTTCTTTGGAGGTTTTTAAACAGAGGCTGGATGCTCATCTGTTGGGAATGATTTGATTGTGTATTCCTGCATGGCAGGGGGTTGGACTGGATGGCCCTTGAGGTCTCTTCCAACTCTATGATTCTTTGATTCTATCATTAATTCGCTAACGCCTTGTCTAGGCAGGCTATTTACCCCATCTTGGCCATATCTTGCCTCAGCCCAGAAGCAGAATGGCCCTCCCTGCATCCCAACTGCCATTGCCCTGGCAAAGGAGGGAGAGAAGGAATGGAAGGCAGAGCTCCATCTTGCCTCAGACAAGAAGTGGAATGGTCTCCCTCCTGTTAGGGTTTTGAATATGTAGCCTTTGGAAATTTATGTCATAAAGAGATACCATATATTCCATTTATCTGTAGAGGACAAAGTTGAAGGTTAAACAGCTCCGTAGTAGACTAAGGCAGCTGATGTTTTTCAGCCAGCTTATGTCAGTATGACTCAGAAAGGAGATAACATACCAGGGATGATGTCAGATGATGTCACCACTCACCAGCTGAATGAAGGGGAGTTGCTAGAACTTGCTAGAACAGGTAAGAAAACCCTATATAAGTCATGGTGCAAGGCAGCCCACTTCACTTCTTCAACTGATTTCTTTGACTGACTGATAACTGTAAGCTTAGTATTAGAGCAATGATTTTGTTTATAGTTTAGGATATAAACAATAAAGACTGTTAGTTTTTTAGACACCAAGTGTGTCCATCTACTCATTGAACGTTGAGCATGCTGGAAGCATCTGGAACAAGCTTTTGCTACTCTGCTAACCTGACTGCTGGCTGGACTCCTGAACAATAACTCCAGCAAGCTGTAGCATGACACCTCCATCCCAACCACCTTTGCCCTGGCCAAGGAAGGAGAGAAGGAGAGGCAGGCCAGAGCTCCATTGTGCCTCAGCCCAGAAGCAGAATGGCCCTCCCTCCATCCCAACTGCCATTGCCCTGGCCAAGGAGGGAGAGGAGAGGTAGGCAGAGCTCCATCTTGCCTCAGCCCAGAAGCAGAAGGCCAAGGAGGGAGAGAAGGTGAGGCAGGCAGAGCTCCACCTTGCCTCCGCCCAGAAGCAGAACGGCCCTCCCTCCATCCCAACTGCCATTACCCTGGCCAAGGAGGGAGAGAAGGAGAGGCAGGCAGAGCTCCATCTTGCCTCCACCCAGAAGCAGAATGGCCCTTCTTCCATCCCAACTGCCATTGCCTTGGCCAAGGAGGGAGAGAAGGAAAGTCAGGCAGAGCTCCAGCTTGCCTTGGCCCAGAAGCAGAATGGCCATCCCTCCATCCCAACTGCCATTGCCCTGGCCAAGGAGGGAGAGAAGGAGAGGCAGGCAGAGCTCCACCTTGCCTCAGCCCAGAGGCAGAAGGCCAAGGAGGGAGAGAAGGCGAGGCAGGCAGAGCTCCACCTTGCCTTGGCCCAGAAGCAGAACGGCCCTCCCTCCATCCCAACTGTCATTGCCCTGGCGAAGGAGGGAGAGAAGAGAATCCTAGACTTAATCCCTCCCCCTACTGACATCCTTTTCCTTTTGTATCATGTCTTCATTGGATTGTAAGCGTGAGGGCAGGGAACTTTTGTTGTTCTTTTACTTGTAAAGCACCATGTACATTTATGATGCTATAGGAATAAAATGTAATCATCATCATCATCATCATCTTAAAGCATTTATCCCTGGGCAGTCCTCACAACACCCTCGGCAAAGATGGGCTAAGACTAGACTAAGATGGGGTAAAGCCTATTAAAATATTTTATTATCCTTCTGGACTCCATCCTATTCTTTGCAGGTAACAGGAGAGCAACGGGCCTGATCTGGGGCCAGAATATGCTGGTGGGAAGCTGGCATATTCTAGCCAGTGTAGACAAGGCCTAATTAATTTTAATCAAGTGGCTGTGTTTTCTGTCTCATCTTACTGTATGGGGACAGGGATACTGATATGTCTATGAAGGAAGTTCTTTCAACATTTGAAACTATTTGTATAAATTATAATTATTATTATTTATTGGGTTGTAGATGCAGGTTGTTGTTGCCTAGATTCAGAGCCACTTGCTTATATAAGCAAGGTTAGTACATAATGAAGTTAGTGCCTTTTGCTCACTAACCCATCTATGATCACAAACAATTTCCCCTTTCACCAAATGCATGCATTAATCCTCAGTTGGGGCCATCTCTGCCTGCTTGAGATAATGATCATGTGTTAATGTTTACACGATTTCTTATCTTGAGAGGAGGCACAGAGATGTCTATTCAAGATCATTAATTATCCAGAAGAACTTCATTTTCAGTTCACTTCATGGCATGTCTTTCCTCCATCTAATCAATCCACAAGCTGTATTCTGCAGCATGAAAATATTTCAATTTCCCATTAAGTTTCTGTTTCTGCCAATAGTTTTGAGCAGTTAGTTGTTATGTGACTCATATTGCATTGACCACACATCAAAACCTAGAGTGTGAGAAAGGAAATATGAACAGTTCAGATTTTGCTTATTTGAATAGATTTTGAATGCTAATTAGGGAGGAATGAAAAGAAATCCAGGCATCTAGACACCAGGGGCACATTTAAAATTTGTCCTAATGAATAGCACATGGACTGCTCAATGGCAGAAAAAGGTTCTTCACGCTTTCCATGGATAGTGTTGCACACTGAGATTGATGGCTGGAACTCACATCATCCTTTTCTTCATACAATTATCTTCTTTGTTATCCCTCATCACCACTTCACTATCCCTTTATTTATATTTTCTGCCTTTCATACATCCCTCTCTGTTATGCAAACTTGCATCTACAAAAAGACTGCAAGAATCATAAGAGGCCTGAAAACCATGTCCTATAAGGGACAGTGGAAGGAACATAAAAGATATAAAAATCTTACCCCATGTAAATATGTAGTCCATGTTTCAGTTCACTGTTCTAGATGATGATGATCATAGAATCATAGAATTGTAGAGTTGGAAGAGACCACGAGGGCCACCCAGTCCAACCCATTGCCACGCAGGAAATCACAATCAAAGCATCCCTGACAGATGGTCATCCAGTCTCTGTTTAAAGACCTCGAAGGAAGGAGACCCCACCACGCTCCGAGGGAGTGCGTTCCACTGCCGAACAGCTCTTACTGTCAAAAAGTTCCTCCTCATGTTGAGGTGGAATCTCTGTTCCTGGAGCTTGCATCCATTGCTCCGTGTTCCAGTCTCTGGAGCAGCAGAAAACAAGCTTGCTCCATCCTCAGCGTGACATCCCTTCAAATACTTAAACAGGGCTATCATATCGCCTCTTAACCGTCTTTTTTCCAGGCTAAACATACCCAGCTCCCTAAGTCTCTCCTCATAAGGCATCGTTTCCAGACCTTTCACCATTTTAGTTGCCCTTCTCTGGACATGCTCCAATTTGTCAACATCCTTTTTGAATTGTGGTGCCCAGAACTGGACACAGTATTCTAGGTGAGGTCTGACCAAGGCAGAATAGAGCGGTACTATTACTTCCCTTGATCTAGACACTATACTTCTATTGATGCAGCCGAAAATTGCATTGGCTTTTTTAGCTGCCGCATCACACTGTTGACTCATGTTCAACTTGTGGTCTACTAGGACTCCTAGATCCCTTTCGCACGTAGTCTCGTACAGCCAGGTCTCTCCCATCCTATATCTATGCATTTCATTTTTCCGCCCTAAGTGCAGTATCTTACATTTCTCCGTATTGAATTTCATTTTGTTAGCTTTGGCCCAGCTCTCCAGTCTATCCAGGTCATTCTGAATTTTGATCCTGTCTTCTAGGGTATTAGCTACTCCCCCTAATTTGGTGTCATTGGCAAATTTGATAAGTATGTCCCTAATTCCCTCATCCAAGTCATTGATAAATATGTTGAATAGCACTGGGCCCAGGACAGGACTCTGTGCACCCCACTGGTCACATCTTTCCAAGACGAAGAGGAGCCACTGCTGAGCACCCTTTGGGTTCGGCCGGTCAACCAATTACAAATCCATTGAACAGTTAACTTGTCTAGCCCACATTTTACAAGCTTGTTTGCAAGGATGTCATGGGGAACCTTGTCAAAGGCCTTACTGAAACCAAGGTATGCGATGTCCACAGCATTCCCTTCATCTACCAAGCTGGTAACTTTATCAAAAAAAAAAAAAAAAAAAAAAAGAGATCAGATTAGTCTGGCATGACTTGTTTCGCTGAGACCCATGTTGACTTTTTGTGATTATGGCATTGCCTTCTAAATGTTCACACACTCTCTGTTTAATGATCTGCTCTAGAATTTTCCCTGGTATTGATGTCAGACTAACTGGACGATAATTGATGGGATCCTCTTTTTCCCCCTGGGGACAATGTTTGCCCTCCTCCAGTCTGCTGGGACTTCTCCTGTTCTCCATGAATTCTCAAAGATTATTGCCAGTGCCTCTGAGATTACATTTGACAGCTCTTTTAATACTCTTGGATGTAGTTCATCTGGTCTTGGAGATTTAAATTCATTTAGATTAAGAAGGTATTCCTGTACTACCTCTTTGCTTATTCTGTGCTGGATTTCCCCTGTTGTGTCCTCTGTTACATTATCCTCAGGTTGGTCCCCCTTTTCCTTTTTCTGAATACACTGAGGCAAAGATGTTGAGTAATTCTGCCTTTTCTCTGTCCCCTGTTAGCATTTTGCCATCTTCTCCATGTAGTGGCCCTACCATTTCCTCCTTCCTCCTTTTGCTGTGGACATACCCCAAAAAACCTTTTTATTGTTCTTTAACCTCTCTAGCAAGCCTGAGCTCATTCTGCGCTTTAGCTTTTCTGACTTTACTCCTACACGTGTTCGCTATCTGTTTGAATTCTTCTTTGGTGATTCCCCCCTTTTTCCATTTCCTATACATGTTCTGTTTAAAACTTAGCTCCATTGAAAGTTCTTTAGTCATCCATCCTGGTTTCTTGAGACATCTCCCATTTTTCTTCCTCAATGGTACTGTATGAAATTGTGCCTTCAGTATCCCCCTTTTGAGAAAGTCCCATCTGTCTTGAGGTCTCTTCTCTTTTAGTATTCCTGACCATGGGATCACCCCCAGTATTTCCCTGGGTTTCTTGAAATCAGCTCTCCTAAAGTCAAGAATGTGTGTCTGAGTATGCCTGGCTTCTCCTTTCCATTGTAAAACAAACTCCAGGAGAACATAATCTCTCTCACCTAAGGATCCCACCACTTGCACCCCATTAACCAGGTCATCCCGGTTGGTTAGGATCAGATCTAAAATAGCTGATCCTCTTGTTGCTTCTTCCACTTTTTGGACCATGAAATGGTCTTCCAGGCAAATAAGGAATTTGCTAGAACTTGAAGTTTTGGTCGAGTTAGATTGCCAGCATATATCAGGATAGTTGAAGTCACCCATCACTACTACATCTCTCCTTTTTGCGTGTGTGTTCATCTGTTCTAGAAAGGCATCATCCAATTCCTCTGTCTGACATGGAGGTCTGTAATAGAGTCCCACAATAACAACCCTGTTGTTTCCCTCCCCTTTAATTTTTATCCAGATGCTCTCCACCAGGCTTCCAGTATTGGTGTCATGGATCTCTTCACTGGTGTAAATATCCCTGACATATAATGCTATTCCTCCTCCTTTCCTGTTTGGCCTGTTTCTCTTATAAAGGTTATACCCCTCTATTCCTACATTCCAATCATGCGACTCATCCCACCAGGTTTCAGTAACACCTATTATATCATATTTGTTTTGTAGTGCTAGGAGTTCAAGTTCATCTTGCTTATTTCCCATGCTCTGTGCATTAGTGTAGAGACATCTAAGATCATGTGTTCCCTTTACTTGCTGCCTGTGCGCGTTTTTTTGCCTCCCACTGTTGGGTCCTTGCGCTATTTGCCTTGTTCCCTCTATGACAGTTTGTCTATTTTATCCAGCCTTTTTTCCTTCCAGAATTCTATCTCCCTCCCCCATATGACTCAGTTTAAAGTGCTCCTGATCAAATTCTTGAGACTGTAGGCAAAAATGTTTCTGCCAACTGTCGAGTGATGCACCCCATCCCTTGCCAGAAGTTCCCCCCTCATGGAACTGCAGCCCATGAGCCAAGAATCCAAATTGTTCTCGGTGACACCATCTACAAAGCCAGTTGTTTACATCGGCTATTTTCCTCTCCCTTCCTGGACCATTCCCTTCAACTGGCAGAAGAGACGAGATGACAACCTGGGCATCCATTTCTTTCAGCTTCCTCCCCAGAGCCTCATAATCTCTTCTGATCTTCAGAAAGATGTGCCTTGCCGTATCATTGGTTCCCCACATGGACCAAAAGGAAGGGGTAATGATCTGTCGGCTTGACGAGTCTTGTCAGACTCTCCATCACATCATGGATCTTTGCCCCACGGAGACAACACACCTCCCAAGACATCTTGTCAGGCCCACAAACCACTGCTTCTGTACCCCGTAGCAAGGAATCCCCCCCCCACACTCCTCCCCTGAGGCTTCGCAGCTGCTGTTCCTTGCAGTGGTACTCTCAAGCTCCCCTGCTCGGCCCCTGAAGTCTGTTCTTCCTCATTGTCCTTGATAAGGGAGAGGACTTCAAATCGATTCTGTAGCTGCAAGCTGCTCGAAGAATCCCTGGATTTTCTTGTCCTGTGTGTGACATTCCTCCAGCTGTCTACCTCCTGTGTCTGTGAAGTGACCCTCTCCTCTGCAGCCACTTCATCTGTGCGGTCCCCATCCAAGACTGTTTGTTCTGTTCTGTCCAGGAAAACCTCTTGCTCACGAATCTGTTGAAGTGTAGCTACCCGTGTCTCCAGCTGATGGACTTTCTCCTCCAAGAGGGCTACCAACTTGCACTTGGTGCATGTGAAATTCCCCACATCTGTAGACAAGAAGTCAAACATCCAACATGTGTTGCAGGTGACTGCAGCAGTTCTCTCAGTGTCCATGGTGAGAGCTTTTAGGTAATCTAAGAAGTCTTAGGTAATGCTGAGTACTCTAAGCTGTGGTTTTAGGTATGCTGTATTTTTGCTTGGTAACCCAAATGTGTGTGCTGTTAGGCTTGCACCTCTGCAAGGAGTTATATAGAGCTAGGCTCCCAGCTCCACCCCCTAGTGACTCACATATATGACTCACAGAAGCTCCACCCACTCAGCAACAAGCACACTCTCCCAAGAGTTTTAAAAAATTCAAACTCACAGAAGCTCCACCCCCTCAGTAACAAGCACACTCTCCCAACAGTTTTTAAAAAAATTCAAACTCACCCACTCAAAATGGCTGTCCAGAAGCTGCTCTCCTTCTTCTCTCTGGCAGGAAACTCAATAATAATGATGATTCATTATTTTTATTATTATTATTATTTAACTTCAGCCTTTATACAACTTTTCTACATCAGCCTTCCAGATGTAGAAAAGAGAGTTGAACCTCTGAAACCATTACAAGAAACAACAAACTTAGTGAAAGAGTACAGAGTTCTAGATTCAGTTCAACGAAACATCATATGGTCTATGAAGCAGGAGACAGTCTTAGATCCAATCCAATGACTGATAATATGAGGCAGCAGGTCTTGGAAAGACTTTCACTACTGAGGCCTTGGGAAAGGTCCAGTTTGCAACAGTTGATAGTACTGAACTAGATAGACCAGCACTCTTCATTAGCTGTTTCTGAAAGTGGGAGAGATAAGCTATACAATTTTAATCACCAGTACTGGTGAACAATCTTCTCTCACCTTGTTTTGGAATCACCTTGATGATTACAAGCTTTCTCTGACACCATTTGAAGGAAACCAACCAAACAATCAAGCTTCCAAAAGTTCCACGCTGGTTATATTGGGACACATATATGAATGGTGTCCCATAATATACATTGTATCATATTGACTATTGGGAACTGCTGTCTCTAGGTTCAATGAAGGAAAAGGAACTGGCTGGAAATTTGCCCATGCTAGAACAAACATATACAGTAAACACAAGATAAAGGGTCCAAATGGATAGATAATGTATGCCATATAAAATTGGCTTGGTTGGGTGGTCTGGTCATATAGTTCACACAGAAATTAACAAGAGGTTCACAAATACTAAAGGAATTATTAAATCACTTTTGTGCATGCACCCACAGGCCAGCAAGTTTTGAGAGGCTGGGCTCCTGACTGCTCAACATACAGGCTTATACTCCAAGTTCAAGAAGAACTTTACAGGGAGACATAATTCACTTTATAATCCATCTGCAAATAACACAAGCTGCAAAAATTCATATTTTAAGTGAGATAATTTCAAATTTTGGGAATATCCCTTCATATCAATTTAGCTGAAGTAAAGGAAATGGAAGGGTGACTTGGCCAGAAGGAAGCTATCTCACATAGGATGTAGGAACATGATGAGTTGTATGGCTTTCAAAAGAAATTTGTGGTCACAGAGACTAGGAAAGGAAGGGTATTGAGGGGGAAATAGCTGTCATACCCAGAAGGTCAATGACATGAACAGTAGTGGAACACAATAAAGGGACAGGGATGGAACTATATTTCAGATATAGAGATTTGACAGGTTCTGCATTATTTTTGTTCCAAACAGTAATACCTGTGCCTGTCAATTTAAAATGTTTGTAGTCACATTCACTCACTTTACTTCTTCCAGTAAAAAGTGATGCATGAGTATCAGATTAGGAAACTCATCAGCTCATCAGTTCAAGAATAAAGCATTGCAGCTATTGACCACAGAGAACACTTTGGCATGAAACAATCAGCCATCTCACCTAGGCAGTTTTGTAATACATAGGGGAAAAATCAGGAGATGTATATGGGCCAGGAGGGCAATGTGGAAATCTGTTCAGGGAGGGGGAGAAACTCACTCCATAGCAACCATGCCCTCTTCACTTTCTTTACAAGGAAATCACTTCTGGTATCTTCTATATCATGTATATTTATATTCATGACCAATTTCATGATGTCCAAAATATTGTATGAGTAGATATCCTGCAAAGTCTACCTTCCTGTGGTTTTTTTTAATGCTAGCTTCCATTATTTTAAATGATAAAGAAGACAATCCCCCCCCCCACTGATAGCCCCTCTGTCTGCAGTGGTCTACAGAAAACATATGATCTGCAATACAAATATAACTCAGCAATCTTGAGTTCGCATCTTACACTGAACTGTGCAGGAGCATTCTTCATCTTGGCAGTTGTGGAGGGAAGAGGGGTAAAGGAAGGAAAAAAGACCCCTTGTCATTTTTTGCTATCTTTAGGGAGGCAAAATGCTATTTTGCAAGAAGGGTAAAAAAAAATCAATTTTATTAAAAAAAACTTGGAAAAATAGTTTGGTTTTAATATTAATTGAATTGTCTGCTCAGTTTAATTCATAGTGCTGTTTCAGAATGAGCTTAACAAAAAATTGACTATGCAGGAGCAACTCAAGCTCTCTTCCTGCATGAGGCAGGAGGTGAACTGCCACACTCCACATATCATACTGGCTGATGGGACATAGAGCTCCCTCAGTGAAGAGGAGATGATGTGCCACTCAGTCTCATGGAGGAGGATGTAGCTGTACATACCCCTACCCACTGGCCTAAGGGGAACCACACCTACCCAGGGAGGAGGAGGAGGAGGATACAGCTGCAGCTGCAGCTACACCCGTCCCATTTGCCCAAGGAGAAGCTAACATGACTGCAGAGGACAACATAGTAGATGAGGAAGATGATACGGAAGAACTCGCCCCACACACACACACACAAACAGGTAAAGATCACAGTATAGGTCAAAAAAGTTTCAGGGATATGCTGAGAAGCAAGAAGTGTGTTGCAGCCAAACTGGGTCACCATGAATATTATAAAACTTGTCTTGGCTTAACTGGTCAAGTGTTGTGTAAGTATGACCTGAAATCCACGTGGACATTTATTAAGTCAGACCCATCTTTTTGGTAATCTCAGTGGACTGCATGAAATGAGAGGTTCCAGGTTCGAGGGGACCCCTACTGAAGTGTCCTCCTGTGGACTTTCTCTTTTATCAGTGAGCTCTCCCAGGTCATCACGGGAGGTCATCTGTGGCCCTGAACAGATAATATCTTGGGATTATTGTAGAAAATTAAAATGGCATCTCCCAAACCCAGCTAGAAAGGTCTGCAAATGTTTGGGGAAAGGAGTTTAGGGAAGATGGCAGTGACAAGCACTGCCTGGATTTAAGAAACCAAGAGCTACCTGGGGAGTCTGTATGCTGATGCAGACTTGTGTAGTATGGAGGAATACCCCTGAGTTCCTATTGTTTCCTTGCAGGCTATAGCTAATGGACCACATTCACAGTAGACTGCAGGCTTGCCACAAACACTTGCTCCATTGTCACATTTGCTCTTTTCACATTTTTAAACAATTCCTCATTTCCACTTGCCTTTAATTGCTCATTCTGGATTAGCGTACAATGGCTAACCTTTCAGAAGGCAAGGTTGCTTTGCACTTGTCCAGAATCCAGAATCCTTCTTCCACAAACCAAGGGATAGATGAATCTGTCTGCTTCAGTTTCTATAACGTTCAAACTTTTCAAAGCATAAATTACTCCATCCAAGTAACAGTTCCATATCTGTTTGGATTTTGGGGGTGGGGATGGGAATGTGGGGAGTGAGATAAAAGTCCACATATTCATATGTAGTTTTCCATATATGCATGTTGGTATACATTCACTGAATGTGTACATTTTTATGAATATTTCTTTTAATATACATATTAAGAAGAAGACGACATCAATATACGATGCCGTATTGATGGTAGCTTGTTTGACTTAAGCTGTCTGAAGGCTTGCACTAAGACACTAAACTATCTAGTCCATGAGCTGCTCTTCGCTTATGATGATGCCCTTGTTGACCACACAGAAGCAGCTCTGCAGCGCCTAACATCCTGCTTTGCAACAGCTGCAGAGCTGTTTGGGCTGGAAGTCAACCTGAAGAAAACGACAAACATCACCATCCCCACATCACCGTAAGCAAATCTGTGCTTAAGTCCGTTCAGCAGGTCACCTACCTGGGAAGCATCATCTCCTCAGATGCCACGATTGACAAAGAGATTGATCACAGATTAGCAAAGGCATATAGCGCATTTGGAAGATTTTACAAAAGAGTCTGGAGTAACAAACACCTGAGGCAAAGCACAAAAATCAGTGTGCATAGAGCCATTGTACTGTCTATTTTTCTTTACGGGACTGAAACATGGGTCACCTATCGCCACCACTTACGACTCCTCGAACGCTTTCATCAGCGCTGTATACGCACAATCCTAAATATACACTGGACTGACTATGTGACAAATGTTTCTGTCCTTGAGCAAGCAGGGATCACCAACATCGAGGCCATGGTATTGAGAACACAGCTGTGCAGGGCAGGGCACATTTCCAGGATGCAAGACCATCACCTCCCCAAAATAGTACTCTACGGTGAACTCGCTACGGGTCAACATAAGAGGGGCGCTCCAAAAAAGCGATACAAGGACTCCCTGAAACAACATCTCAGGCTCGGCTAAATTGATCACCAACAATGGTCCGCCCTGGCCTCACATCGGGAGACATGGAGACGCACTATCCACAATGCTGCAGCCTTATTTGAGAACTCACACTGAACAAGTCTTGAAGAGAAATGACAACGCAGAAAGAATCACAACCTGGAAACATAACCCAAGGAGACACTCTGCTGTGCTTTATGCAACTGGACTTGTTTATCTCAGATTGGCCTTTTCAGTCATCAGCGTGCTTGCAGAAAGCGTGGGATGAGTCCTTCCTGAATCTTCGTTTGCGAAGAAAAGCCAGAGAGAGTAAGAGAAATAAATGAAAAAATAATAAATTATGAGATATGTGTATACACATGCATCAATATTAGGAGACATCCATACAAAACTGCATATCTATTTCTTTAAAAAAAAACATAGTAGTAAGAAATCTGAAGGATAATTGCATTACACTTTGCATATTAATGTGGAATGTGAAAAAAATGTTAAATTTCTCTCCCATCTCTGTCCACCTCAGGTCTGTAGCACCATTGTCCTTGAGATGAAATCTGACTGGAATTTACCATGAACAATGTTTGATCATATGGGTTGTCATCTGGTTTGACAACAATCCATATGAAAAAAGATCTAGGGGTCTTAGTAGATCCCAAACCAAACACGAGCGAACAGCGTGCTGCAGCAAAAAGCCTAAGCTACATAAATAGGAGTATTGTGTCCAGAACAAGAAAAGTAATGGTTCCACTGTATTCTGCCTTGGTCACCACACGGAGCATTATATGCAGTTCTGGGCACAGCAGTTAAAGAGATATTGAAAAGCTGGAACATGTCCAGAGAACAGTGACCAAGATGGTATAAATTCTGGAAACCAAGCCCTGTGAACAATGGCTTAAGGAGCTGGGGTATGGTTAGCATGGAGAAGAGAAGACTGAGAGGTGACATGATAGCCTTTGTTAAATATCTCAAGGGATATCTTGTATGGAGGAAGCATATTTTCTGCTGCTTCACAGACTGTAACACAAACCAATGCATTCAAATTGTAAAGAAAAGAGATTCCATTTAAACATTTAAAACAACTTTCTGACAGAAAGAGCTGTCTGACAGCAGACAGATGGAGGGTGGTGGCCTCTCAGTCATTGGAGGTCTTTAAACAGATGTTGGATGATCTTCTTTCAAGAGGGCTTTAGCCGAAGGCTTTCATGGCTGGCATCCATAGGTTTTCCATGGTTTTTTCCCAGACTGTGAAAAAACCCAGAAATTAGCCATTCAAATACACAAATTTACATATCCTCTCCAACAGGGTCTCACAGTGTATAACCCCCCCCCCCACACACACACACTCCTACTCAACCATTCTCTGAAGATGCCAGCCACAGATGCAGACGAAATGTCAGAAATAAACTCTTCCAGAACACGGCCTCACAGCCTGGGAAAAAAAACATGGAAAACCTAATATCTGTTGGTTATTAGGAGTAGAATGTGTGTCTTAAATAAACTCACAGCCTAAAAAACCTCAAGAGGTCAGAAATGAAGCAAGTGTGTAATCAAGAATCACTGTCAGGAACATTAGTTCTCTGCTAAGGAATCCAAAATCAAGATAAGAATCAAAGCTGCAAACCTGAAAAAAAAGTAACTAATATTTGAGGAAATGAAGCATGAAATAAAGCACTGGTGAATTCTACCATTACCATTTCAGGCCATATTTAGATTTTCAGAAACTTTAGTTTCAAGACACTATAGAGCCCAATATGACCTATAAAATTGACAGGTGAGCCAGATAAAAGGCAGCCTTTAATGAAGCATTATTGATCAAGAGCTACAACAGTGAAGACAGTTAACCTGTTGGCAGTCTTAGCAAATATCTCTTCAGAGAACCTGTGTCCCAAACCAGTTGTACCTGCTGTCTGCTAATGGTCACTCATATTTAGAAAGTGTGTGTGTGTGGGGGGGAGAAGGCCATTTAGATTTATTCCCTCCCCCCACCCGGAGCATCCAGAAAAGCTGCCCTGGTGAGTTGGGGTAGCCTCTGGAACAGTGTGAAAGGTAGGTTGTAGGTGTGGTTTGGGGGCTACAGGGGGAAGGTGAACTTTTGAAAAATCACCTCTCTCTTTCCTCCACTGTGAGTCTCTCTTAGATTTCCATATCTGCCAGAATCCTTTCTCTCTCTCTCTCCTTTCTTTTAAATACAGTATGTCATCTATTACATCTGCTAGAAGAATGCTAAAATGAACTGACAGGCTTTATTAAGATGATAAGCTCTGTACAACCAAAACAGAAGGCAGAAGGGGAAATTGTGTTTCTTCATTACATACAACGAACCCTCCCCCCCCCTTTGTGGCACTCAAACCTGATAGATATTATAGAGATGCCCCCCCCCATGTCATGAAGAATGCAGAGACAAGATCTCTCAAGTTAATAATGGAATCAGGATTGTTATACTAATTGCAGAGGGAAACCACACCGAGAACTGTATAATGCAGAATTGTCATGCATTTTAGCTGAACAACTAATTGTGCTTTATAATCTGTTGTTTCTGTCTTCATTGTTATGTTCAGATTAATGATGAACTACCCACTAAAAGTACAGACATGGAGTGATTTATATATACTGAATTACAACTGTTTAATTAAGACAAATAATAAAGTGTGAAGACTCCACTACCTGTAATTCACAGGGCTTTCTTTATTACCTGATCAAAGTAAGTTTGTAAAGTAAGAAATTTCAGAAAAAAGATGAGCTGAGCCTGTTGAAGAAGAGATGAGACAGTTGATATAGCAAGGACCATTTGATTACTCATCTCCCCAAACTCCATATTCTACTTGGTTTCATCAGAAGGAAAGATGGCATGCTAAAGATTTCTCCATTGGCTTGGTCGTATCACAAGAGTTTTCATGGGAGTAGCCATGTTAGTCTGTCACAAGGGGTGGAGGTGAAACAGCAGCAAAGTCCATCATGCTTTCAAGGGTAACAAGTCTTGTTTGGCCCAAGCATGAATGGACTGCAGTCCACTTAATATACAGTCAAACCCCTGTATCCATGGAAACAATATCGGTGGTTTCAGTTATCAGCAAGAAACAAAATAGGGGACACATACCATAAAATTGTGCTGGAAAATGCCTAGGCATCCTCTCTAGGTATATTCTAGGCACTCCAATGCAACTCTATCATAGGGTGTTTGTTTGTTTGTTTGTTTGTTTACTAGAGGCCCTTTATTTTAATAGGGTTCACAGTTATCTGCAGTTTCTGGTAACCATGGAAGTCCTGGAACCAAACCTGCATGATTACAGGAGTCTGAATGTATAATGTTTGAGAGATAAAAAGGCATCCTCACATATTGACATATAGATACATAGGAAGCTGCCTTATACTGAATCAGAACCTGGATCCACCTAGTGTGGATCGAAAGAGACTGGCAATTGCTCTTCAGGATTTTAGGCAGGATTCTTTCCTAATCCTACCTGAAGCTCCCTGGCATTGTCCATCCAAGTATTAACCAGGGTCAACACTGTTTAGCTTTGGACATCAGATGACATTTGGCATGTTTATGGTTGTACAGTGATATATATTAATTATGGTAATTAATTATAATGAAAAGGCATTTTTTCAGTCCCTGCCCAGGAACATCTAGAGCTCATCTAGATGAGGCAATATCATGCGGATTGCTTCATACTAATGCAATGTTCATTTGTCTCCACATTTTTTTTTGGCAAGATTGCTGGTATGTGAAGTTATCCATGTTTGTAGTTCACACAGATGAATGTCTGTGAATCAATGTAGTGACCGCGAATGAATTACTTGCATTATTATTCTCCACAAGTTGCCACCACTGCACTGCACAGTGGGATCTTTTTTTTTTTTTTAATTTTTCTTATTAAAACAGCAAAACAAAAGGAAAAGAAAAAGGAAAGAAAAATTCTGTTCATACATATAGAAAATCATGAAGTTTTGTGACATGCATAATAATAGAAGTATTTTAAATACTAAAACTTATTTTATTTTAATTTTAATTTTAAATACTAAAATTTAAAAATACTAAAACCCCGATTGCGTTGCAGAGGGGCGGGATAGAAATAAAATTTTATTATTATTATATTATTATGACTTTAAATCTAAGGTGTGCAGGTGTGACCTTCTACTTAAAAAACTATTTGGTCGCCTTACCACTGCAAACATGTGCAGGATTGCTGTAATTCCCCAAAGAAAACAGAAATGGGGGGGGGGGATTAGAGATAGTGAAAATATTGGCCACCCAGAGCCATCCTGCCTTGAATCCAAGGCTAGGAACTAATCAGGTTTGCTGATTGGTTCCTGGCTGCACCAATCATGGTGACATGACTATGCCACATTCTGGGAGCTTTATCCATCTTAATGCATTAAGGTAGGGTTCCATCATGTCCCCACACCCACTTGGTGAGACTAGGGGTGCTTCTTTCATGGGCATCTATGTTTACCACTGTGCCATATGTGTGAATCAAGCTGAAATGCTTTGCCTATGGTTTACAGTGTTCTCAGCAGCTCAGCAAGTCAGCCTGAGTAATACATTATTATTTAATCAAGAAAAACCAAAAGAAAAAAAGTTCACATGTGGAACAGAATCTTTGCCACTGCTGTGCTTCTCTGCTACTTCCATGTTTCCATTAGGCCCATCATATGTTACAGTAACATAATGAATAAGCACATAGGAAATAACTCCCCAGTGATTTCTGGCTTATCAATCCAAACAGCCTTAAAAGTACTGTATGTGTAAACATTTCCTTTAAATAATTAAATATGATTTATGTGACCTGATGGATTCAAAACTTTTATTCAAGGGATCGAAGTATATTATTTTTTTAAAGGTAGGATATTGATCACTTGAACTTGGAGGATCCCACTGTGAGTATATCCATCTTAAATATGACACATCTTTGGGCTTTTTGTTAGAATAAATTAGGATGATTTAGTGTATTTTTGTTTTATGTACTCCAATAATCTACTAGCAGGATCATACTTACGGTATTCTGTTAGCATTTTTCAGGAAAGAAATGCCCTAGAGAGTTGTCTGGCTACTCAGACTAATGGATTATTATTGAGGATACGACACAGTGGAAGAATAATTATGCATTCATTCAGAGAAAGACCAAACTGTTCTGAAAAAAAAATTGATATTCCTAGCCATGAATGTACTGAAGACGGTACCGGTTTAGCAGAGTTAAACACATTGTCCAGAATATCACAGCAATGAAATACTGTTAATTTCACAGTTATTTTGCTGCTATTTTATCATATTATAGAAATCTCCTGGTAAGAGATCACCACAGAGGGTCATGTCTTGTTCTGTTTGGATTTGCCACACATCCATGAGTAAAAAAATGTCGAGATGCACACTTTTAAATGTTAAGAATACACACAAGTCAAATAAGTAATACCAATTACAGCAGCAACAAGAACAAAAATATACCTCAAAAATATCAAATGCAATTGGGCTGAGCCACCAAAGCTGGGTTATAAAGGAGATACTCTTAATTGTTAATTACTCTTAATATGTTTAGCCTGGGGAAGAGAGGGTTTAGAGGTGATATGATAGCCATGTTTAAATATTTGAAGGGATGTCATACTGAGGATGGAGCAAACCTGTTTTCTGCTGCTCCAAAGACTAGGACATGGAGCAATGGACTCAAACTACAGGAAAAGAGATTCCACCTAAACATTAGGAAGAACCTCCTGACAGTAAGAGCTGTTTGGAAGTGGAATACACTGCCTTGGAGTGTGGTGGAGTCTCCTTCTTTGGAGGTTTTTAAACAGAGGCTGGATGGACATCTGTCAGGAGTGCTTTGATTGGGTATTGCTGCAAGGCAGGGGGCTGGACTAGATGGCCCTTGTGGTCTCTTCCAACTTTATGATTCTATGAATTTTACATATGCACACCATCCATACTTGATTAAATATTTAGTATTAGGTGTGCCTACCAAAGTACAGAGCCATTGTGGTGCAGTGGTTTGAGTGTTGGACTATGACTCTAAAGACCAGGGTTTGAATCCCTAGTCAGCCATGGAAACCCACTGGGTAACCTTGGACAAGTCATATTCTCTAAACCTCAGAGGAAGGCAAAGGCAACCCTCTGAACAAATCTAGCCAAGAAAACCTCATGATGGGTTCACCTTAGGGCCACCACATGTCAAAAATGACTTGAGGACACAGAACAACAACCAAAGGATGATTCAAAAAGCATAGTGAGAACTGGTGCATAGTGTTCTTCAAATCGTTAATGAAATGAGACACTAAAAATTGTTCACATTTACAGTTCTTTTATTTTCTGTGTTAATATTTCCTTGGTGACTATGCCTGCCTCTCTTGTGTGAATGCCTAAACTAAATTTCTAAATGGTCAAATGAAATTTTAAGATGCTGCAATGCTAGAAATGTAAGGACTGAAGGAAAATTGGGGGGGCAGAATTCTTATTTAGGGAGGCAACGCCCAATTTGCCCCTTCCCCCATCACTGCACCCCTGTCCTAAGGACACAGTTGGACAGATACATGATAGGTAGGTAGATGATGTAGATAGATAGATAGATAGACAGATAGATAGATAATAGAGAGATTAGAGCATTTTTAGCAAAAAGGCTCACAGAGCAGTTTATGTAATAGTAGTTTTTAAATATCCCTAACCCAATAATTTTGAGAGCCAGTGTAGTGCAGTGGTTTGAGCTGGACTACAACACTGGAGACTAGGGTTTGAATCCCTATCAGCCATGGAAACCCACTGTGTGACCTTGGGCAAGTCACATTCTCTCAGCCTCAGAGGAAGATAAAAGCAACCCCCTTCTGAACAAATCTTGCCAAGAAAACTCTGTGATAGTTTGCCTTAGTGTTGCCATAACTCAGAAATGAATTGAAGGCATGCAACCACCCCCCTACAATAATTTACAGGCTATAACAAGAAGAACATAAAGAAACACAGACACCAATTTTTATCTGTTTATTATTTTTAAGAAATACATAGTAATGCAAGAAATAACCTCTGAAGCAGCTTACTGACAAAATGTAAACAGTGCAAATAGGACACAACAACATTTGATAGGAACAAATAGGATAATCTCTAACAATCAGCGAAAAATCAGGTAAGGCTTTCAACCCATACACACTTATATGTGATTCAGTGACTTTGAGTTCAGTGGGGCTTACTTCTAAGTACACAGGCATAGGACTGTACTGTGAGAAAGCATCAGCGTTATAGCAATAAACTTCATAAATCAAGATTAAATATTAAAAATATTTGGGGAAAATTAAGCAACTAGCTGGAGGCACCCCATGCAATGCATCAGTTGATGTTCAAGATATCTGGGCATTTTTATAGAGAAGTGGGTGTTCATTCTATTCCCCTGGTCCCGGTCCATTTAAGCTGCACCCTCAAACAATCTGGGGACCAAGTCAATCAAGATCTGTCAATATGGTTTCATGACACATAGGACCTTCCTCTCTATTTTTTAGAAATGCCTCTTAACAAAGGACAGGCCTGGAGATTTAATAAGAACAATCCCTGATCCATGTCACCCTAATAGATCAATATGAAATGACTGAGAGATCAGGATTCAGGACTCCAAGGTTTGAATTTCTCTCTCTAATAACTGGGTTTACTGGTTTGGGGAAAAAAGCTCCTCCAGGCACTAAGGACTTTATCACACTACACTGTTACAGTGTTATTATTCTGCTTTAACTGCTCTGGCTGCCTCCTGTAGCCTCCTATGATTTGCAGTTTAGGGAGGGGCATTTAGAAGTCTCAGCCAGAGAGCTCTTAGGCCTCACTAAACTACAAACCCAAGAATTCCACAGGAGGTAGCCATAGCAGTTAAAGTGTAATCTCTCTCTGGCTTTTCTTTGCAAATGAAGATTCAGGAAGGACTCATCCCACACTTTCCGCAAGCGCGCTGATGACTGAAAAGGCCAATCCGAGATAAACAAGTCCGGTTGCAGAAAGCACAGCAGAGGGTCTCCTTGGGTGATGTTTCCAGGTTGTGATTCTTTCTGCGTTGTTGTTTCTCTTCAAGACTTGTTCGGTGTGAGATCTCAAATAAGGCTGCAGCATTGTTTGATGTGCGATGTGCGGCCAGGGTGGACCATTGTTGATGATCAATTTGGCCAAGCCTGAGATATTGTTTCAGGGAATCCTTGTATCGCTTTTTTGGAGTGCCCTCTTATGCTGACCCGTGGTGAGTTCACTGTTGAGTACTATTTTTGGGAGGTGATGGTCCTCCATCCTAGCAATGTGCCCTGCCCAGCACAGCTGTGTTCTCAATATCATGGCCTCAATGCTGGTGATCCCTGCTTGCTCAAGGATAGCAACATTCATCACATAGTCAGTCCAGTGTATATTTAGGATTGTGAGTATGCAGCGCTGATGAAAGCATTCGAGGAGTCGTAAGTGTTGGCGATAGGTGACCCATGTTTCAGACACGTAAAGGAGAACAGACAAGTACAATGGCTCTATGCACACTGATTTTTTGTGCTTTGTCTCAGGTGTTTGTTACTCCAGACTCTTTTGTAAAGTCTTCCAAATGCGCTATATGCCTTTGCTAATCTGTGATCGATCTCTTTGTCAATCTTGGCATCTGAGCAGACGATGCTTCCCAGGTAGGTGAACTGCTGAATGGACTTAAGCACAGATTTGCCTACAGCAATGTGGGGATGGTGGTGTTTGTCCTGTGGTGCAGGCTGGTAGAGAAGTTCCATTTTCTTCAGGTTGACTTCCAGCCCAAACAGCTCTGCAGCTGTTGCGAAGCAGGATGTTATATAATAATAATAAAATAATAAAATTTTATTTCTATCCTGCTTCTGTGTGGGCAACAAGGGCAGCAGCATCAGCAAAGAGCAGCTCATGGACTAGATAGTTTAGAGTCTTAGTGTGAGCCTTCAGATGGCTTAAGTTAAACAAGTTACAGTCAATACGGTAATGTATATATACATGCTGTTTTCTTCTTCGAGCTCTGCCATAGCCCTTTGGAACATCATATTGAAGAAGATTTTAAATAAAGTTGGAGCAAGAACACAACCTTGCTTCACTCCATTAGTTATTAGAAAGGGCTCTGAAAGAGCATCGCCATATCTGACTTGACCATGCTGGCCCTCATGTAGCAAGATAATTTTAAGGAATTTGTGGGGACATCCTAGTCTTTCCAGGATCTGCCACAGACCTTTTCTACTTACAGTGTCGAAGGCTTTGGTGAGGTTGACAAATGTTACATAGAGACCCTTGTTCTGCTCTCTACATTTCTCTTGCCATTGTCTAAGGGCAAATACCATATCTGTAGTACTCCTATTGGCTCTGAATAATAATAATAATAATAATAGCACCTTAACAGTATAGTGTGATAGAGTCCTAACTCTCTCTTTAAAAATAGACAATTAACCAGAGTGGCTCCAAGTAAAATTGAGGTAGAAGGGAAGAATTCAGGTCAAGGACAAGATGATTTTGCAGCTAAAACAATTGTGTCTGTATTAACAAGACAGAAAAAGATAGCTATAGAGACCAACAGAACAGTCTATATACAATACAAGTCATTAATAGCAGTTTCTCAAAGGAAATGAGGGGCACAATGGAAAAGGTACTAACAACCCCACTACATACCAATTTAAGGTGTTACCCTAAGTGCTCTTGGAAATTCCAAGAAAATATTGAGTTTCTAATATGTTGGGGAAATTAGCAGCAACTCAAGTTTAGCAATCCAAAAAGGGATAACACAGAGAGGGATCTTTACACCTTTGTATACCCCAACTAACTCTGAACAGACACACATAGATGCAAAGCTGAAAAATTAACCATGATATTTATTAACAACTTAATAACTTGGTGTTAAAAATAATAACACCAAGCACACACACTTTCATATGATAAAGCATTCACACAAGACCACTAGGAATGGAAGTAGAGAGGTTGACCTCATTATATTTCCTCACAGTTTGGAATTTGTTAGTAGTCTTTCCTTTGGGTGATGCATGGCTTTCAGCACATGCCTTTTTGGGATCCTTACAGCAAGTCCCTGAAACTTTATTGCTCTTCCATGTGGAAGACCATATTAATAAGCCAAATTATTAATCAGCCAATTTGGGGGGTTTCTGTAGATGGGCACTAACAAAAGGGACTAGAGGGATGCAGCTATGCTTAAGGGACTGCAGACTCTCACAGATTTTCCCACCTTCTGCTGCAAAGTAGGTCCAAGTAAGCTGGGTGGCTGAAGAGCAGGGCAGCTGGTGAGGGGAACTGCATGGAGGAAGGAGATCATCTGGAGAGAGCAACTATCTTACTAATACACACACACACACCTATTCTAAATTTGGGGCTGTCACCTGGAGTGAGGGGACACCTCAGTGTGGGGCAAAAAAGACCTTAGTTATTCTATGGAGGGTTTGAAAGTCCCATGTGCTTGAGTGTGAAGCCTATGGCTCCTGTGCAAAGGTTTTTGGTCTGTGTGACATCATCAGGGGGAGGGTGACACCAACTTTAGTGACTCCACTGGTAATGACTCTTAGATGGTCTGGGGAGATGAACACAATGAAGTTGCATACTTGAGACAAAACCAATTAAGTATAGACGTTTACCCCCCCCCCCTCAAATCAAAATAGGACTGCCCAAGGTCTCTGAAAACTTTACAATACCTTACAATGAGTGTGTGTGTACTACTCTGAGCCAGTTTGGCAAGGTATCCATTCAGTGGAGGTAAACAAAGAAACTTAAGCACTGATTGCTCTCCTGGATGCACCAATGAGACCATTTCCTTGTCAGCAGGAGGGAGGGAAATTTCAGTTTGTACTTTAAAATGAGGCTTGACTTCTCCAAGATGGACAGGGATTCAGGTTTTTCACTGCCCTACTAAATGTCTCTTTACAATGCATACAGACTCTGGCAAGAGGCAACTCCCTGTCTGATGCATCAAAGTCGACTTACAATTCATATCTATCGAACATAACTCATAACAAAGAAGTCTTCTTAGAAAGAAAAATGTAAGGTCTTCGTGATTTCAAGTTAAGTTAAACATGTATGAAACATTCTGAGCCATGCTCTAAAATGAGTCACATTCTGTTGATAAAGGATTCCAGCTAGAATACCAAAGTAAGACACAAAGAATAACCGTGACATACATAGTTTGGCAATAGCTCTTGCTCCTTATTGGTGCCTTTGTATAGCTGTATGCAAAGGGAACTTGTAGTACCTTTGAGACTAAGGACATTTCAGACACCGTTTTATCATTGCTAGCAAGGGAAGAGCTCCCGGGAGAGGGACGGGGCTCTTGCGTGGCAGGGGGTCATTTTCAGATGCCTCCGTCCCTCTCCTGAAAGCCTCAGTGTCAGTTCCGTGAAGCTTTGGAAGCCGCAGAGCCATATTTTAATCACGGAAGTTGCCCGTGTCTGAAAATGTCCTAACTGAGAGAAAGGACTTTTTCAGACAAGGTTACTGTGCAAGAAGCTTGCGGAAGAGGTACGGTGCTGTTGCACAGCAAGGGGTCTGTTTCGGATGACACCATCCCTCTCTAGGCATCGTCTGTGTCAGTTCCGTGTATGATTGAAGGTAGCCACACCATATTTTATTCACCGACAACTTCTGTGAGTAAAATATGGTGCGGCTGTCTTCAATCATACACGGAACTGACATGGACAATGCCAAGAGAGAGATGGCATCGTCAGAAATGGATCCCCTGCCACGCGACAGTGCCTTACCTCTTCAGCAAGCTTCTTGTGTGAAAAAGTCCAAAGTTGGTAGCATAAGCTTTCATAGACTTAAGTCTACTTCCTCAGGTGCATGGACTGAAGTCTCTTTTGTAGACTTAAGTCTATAAAAGCTTATGCTACCAACTTCTTTCTCTCTGTTTCAAAGGTACTACAAGATCCCTTTGTATACTGATATTCTAGACTAGCATGGCTGTCTTTGAATTCTATTTGTATAGTTGTAATAGCCTTTTGTTGTTGCCACTGTGTGTGTGTGTGTGTTTTTCCCCTTCCAGAATTCTGTATAAAGTTGGTTTTATTGCTTGTTTGG
Source organism: Gambelia wislizenii (assembly GCA_030847615.1). NCBI lineage: Eukaryota > Metazoa > Chordata > Lepidosauria > Squamata > Crotaphytidae > Gambelia > Gambelia wislizenii. Next base: position 325,821,306 of record JAUMIR010000001.1, read on the forward strand.
TGTGGGCCCTGAGCTTTGAAGTCAGAGTCCCCTGGTGCTGCAATAGTGAAGATACTACTGCCTTCAGTTCACTAATGCCTCCATTCTTGAATCCAAAATTCTTGAACACAAACTGGGAGCAGGGGAGGAAGGTTCCCCTTCAACTGGAAGACAAATTAACTTTCTCTTCACATATACAGTGAATAGGTTGGACCAGGCTAATAACCTGCCAAGGAGGCCCATGATATCCTTCATATGATGGCCATTTCAGTTGTTGCTCCTAGGTTGCTGATATGTTTAGGTAGCTAATACAATTTTTTCATTTTATATTAAAAGTTATTGAGTGTTTCTCATCATTTCTCTGCTTTGCTGTTTAATTAATTAATTGAACTAGAAACTAGAATTGATTTACTTAGAATCATAGAATCACAGAGTTGGAAGAGGCTGAAAGGCCCATCTAGTGCAACTCCCTGCCTTGCAGTAATACACAATCAAAGCACCCCTGACAGATGGCCACCCAGCCTCTGTTTAAAAACCTCCAAAGAAGGAGACTCCACCACACTCCAAGGCAGTGCATTCCACTGCTGAACAGTTCCTATATACTTGCTTACTTTAAAGGTTGGCTTCACCTATGTGCTACCCATTTGAACATGGCTGGTCAAGGACGTAAAGGAGAGTCTGTCCTGCAGAAGTGTGTGAGCCTGATTTCTCACTTAGCTCAGGTGAAAGTGTTACTGAAAGTATGAATGGTGGCAGTCAATCAATGGTGACTGCAGACAGTAGATGCCTTGTAGAAGTACACCAGATTGCCACATGTCATATGTTCTGTTTCTTAACATGACTGGAGATGCCAAACACTTTTCATAGGCAGACCCCAGATATAATGCTTAGCAGTTGTCTAGCCTGGAAGCCACCAAGGTATGGAGAGCTGTGGTAAATAGATTTATATTTTTCCTTGAAGGTGAGTTTTGTGCATGCTCTGTGTGATCATTCCAGCCTCCTCCATAACCAGGAAGGTTCAAAGCTGCTCACAGTAATGATTAAACAAAACCACCATTATTAGACTGTAAGCCTGCAGGCAGGGTTATTATGAATGTTTACTTCATGTAAAGTGCATTGTGAGAGTACAGCACACTAGAAAGAATAGATGCTGAGTGTAATTATCCGCCCTCCCCAGCATCATAACAAACAACTGAACAGTTTATACAGACAAAATAAGGTCATAACAAATGGTTTTGTTTAAAATATTAAAGTTAAGATTCTTGACTTTATCACAAAGGCAGCTTCTACTACAACTACAGAGAACTCCCTGCACATAATGACCCCATAGATACTAACATCCTATTTAACTATAAGAGGAATATACTGCAAATGCTTTTTCTAATTAGTAGAGACTACTCTGATCAGCAAATTCTTTCTGAAACATTCATGACCTTCACTCCTTTGTCTTGTTGGTTTATCATGTTGGGAGCAACATCCTAATAAAGACAGACTCAGTGCTAGGCACTTCTGAGGGGGGATTAGTCACATTTGGCAAGCTGGCAGACACATTCATTTGTAGAATCTCTTGTTTAATTCATCATTACATCTTGTCTTTCATAACTCCCACTTTGCTTTGCAGTGTCACTAGATTTGCAACTTATGTCATCAAAGGGGATCTCCCAGCTTAAAAATTGGGCTTTTGCACATATTAGATAAGAATAAAAACCTTATTTGCTCTTTGTAACATTAGAATACTGATAGAATTGATGAGTGGAAAAGTTCGCTTAGTGGATTTGGGGCACTTTTATCACTGGGGTGCAGCTAGGGGGAGGGGGTGGTGGCAAAATGAGGGCATTGCCCCCCAGTTAGACTTCTGCCTCCCTGAATGAAATTTTCCTTTGGTTTCCAGATTTCTACCATTGCACTAACTTAAAACTTTTCCAGGCAGAATTTAAAGTGCTGGTTTTGACCTTTACAGCCTTAAACGGCTTAACTCCTGACTATCTGAAAGACAGTATCTCCCTATACAACCTGGCCCAAGTGTTAAGATTAGCAATGGAGGGCGTTCTCTCAGTCCCACTACCTTCACAGATGTGGTTGGTGAGGACTCAGAAGAGAGCCTTCTCTGTGGCTGCTCCTAGATTGTGGAACTCCCTGCCACGGGAGGTCTGATTGGCCCTCTCCCTGCTCTCTTTTTGTCGGCAGTTGAAAACCTTTTTATTTAGGGAGGCATTTGAAATGTGAATTTTAATTGGTGTGCAACTTTTACTATTGTATTTTTAAATTAATATTATGTTTTTAATTAATGTTGTGTTTTTAATTATCATATTTTAATAATGGTAATTAATTTAATTATTTTTTAACATTTGTAACTTGTAATGTTTTAGTTGTATTTTTTTTAAATTATTGTAAGCCACCTTGAATTCCATCTTGGGAGAAAGGCAGGATATAAATCCAATAAGTAAGTAAGTAAATAAATAAATTTACATATCCAAGTAATGGGGGCAAGCAGATACCAAGGGAATCTGAACGCAGCAGTTCTAGATGTGAATGATTTCCTGTGTCATATTCTCTTCAATGAGAGAAATTTGTGGACTGAAAGAAAATTTAATTGGGGTGAAATTCTTGAGAGGGGCATTACTACATCCCTGACCTTCACCCATTTAGCAAATTCTAGAATGGATCTGCTGGTCCTGCATCTTAAGACAACATGGCCATTGGCCACAACACACCTTATGTGTAGTCATCATTAGTTACTCTGAGGTCATGAGATTACCCAGTGATGTCATAAAAAAACAGGCCCATGTATTTAAGATCATAGACACAGGGGGTCCTTTCTCACTAATGTTGAACTCATGCTTGCCAGGGGCATGGGCAATCCCTGTAAAGGTGTGCAGTGGTGGGGGGCAAAGAAAAGAAAAATAAAAGAAGGAAACACCCATGACAAAAAAGGTGATTAAATGAAAATCCAAAGTTTGTGCAAAGCTATTCTGGCCCAATGCATTTTGAACTACATTTATTATGGAGAGTACTGGGGAACACAATAGTTTTTGTAAAGAAATGTTTTTTATTGAAACCATTACACTGGTATAATCTTAATTTTTGTGCATTCTTGAGATTTTGTTTTCCCTCTTTTCCTGGTATTCAGTGTGTAAATGCCCCAGCAAGTGTAATACTGCTCCTCCCACAGGTATTCTTAGGAAATATAGTCCCACATTCTGAAGGACATCCCACATAATTTGTTTAGCTCCCCCTAGAAACCAACAGATTTTGGTGGGCACCCTGTAGCGTATGTCTCAGATCTGACTATTGTCCAGAATTTATCCAGAACATTTTCGTATTATGCCTCTTAAATTATTACTCCTTGGAGAATAGGAAAGGTCTTGCCAAACTGATTTATATTAAAGACCACTTTGTAATGAACAGAAGTGGAAGCTGATGCTTTGATCTGGAGCAATTGGCTATTCACAGTACATGAGTTTATCTCATACTGGCTACAAATCAGCTAGGTGCAGAGCAGCCAAAAGTATAAAGTAGACATGAATCTAGAGGGAGAAGGATGGAAGAGAAAAGTCTGGACTCTGCCTGCTTTCTAGGATGCCCAAGGCTGTCTTTGTTCCCTAGCACAGTTAAACAGATGGTCCCATGCAACTATCAGGCTTTAAGAACCCACCCCCCTCTCTCTAACTCTAATTTTTTTTAAAGCACACCTGTCTATATATGGCACTATGCTAATTCATAGTTTCTCTACTTATATTAGAGAAGGAGTCCTGAATTATAACTTTAATTAGAAGCTATTGTTATCATACTGACTTGCACATGTCTTTCCAAATCTCTTCAGGGGATGGTCAGATGTAAGGAGTAGTGGATGACAACTTCCGTATCAGTGGGAGTAGTGAATCAGTTCTCAGTTATAGGACATTTTCAGACAATGCTTACCGCGGGATCAGGTCCTGGGAGAGGAACGGTGCTCTTGCGCAGCAGGGGATCCTTTTCAGATGCCGCTGTCCCTCTTCCAGGATCATTCGTGGCACATCTGTGAAGCTTTGGAATCGGCCACCCCATAATTTAAGCACGGAAGAAGTATTAGTGAGGTTGGAAATATTAAGTTATGTTAATGTTCTGCTTGTTCTGTATGTTGCTGTGTTACATAAGTAAATATTTGGCCCATGATTAGGGGTACTTCGATTTTATGAGTCTCCAATGAATCCCTCTGTAGTTGGCCATGTTTGTGAAAGCTGAATTAGAGTTGCCATCTCTCTCTCTCTCTCTCTCTTTCTCTGAGACTTTCCATCTTTAACAGTTTCATGGCTTGCAAGTACAACATAGTCCTCTCCACTCTGAAAACTGATTATTTTGGCTGGGGATAATTTTGTTGTAAAATCTTTCAAAAATACACACATTTCTTCATATTCAAGATGGGGATTTTTTTAAAAAAAATGAAGATGAAAATAGTTCCCTTTCCTACTGGGACAATAATGCCAATCTATCTTACAAGGGTATTGTAAGAAGTACTGAAATAATTCACATGAGATGCTTGGGGGGGCGGGAGTGATCAGCATTAAGGCTGCAATCCAAAGACATGTGTAAATAACTCCTGCAGGTTTTGGATGGCTTTTAAAATTGTGTGTCTCAAATAGCTGTCCCTGCTGCAATGTATCAAGCTGAGGCGACATTCAGAAGATGTCTGTGATATGATAAGTAGCTACAGGATCTGCTGTGTGATATTCAGTGGAAGAGAAAATTAAATTCTATAGAAAATGCACAAATTCAAGGGTGTGTCAAAAGTAGGTCTCTTGATCTTGGCATAATTGTTGTGATTGCATCTGTTTAAAAACTTGTCCAGGAAATAGGTGGAAACATGTTTTCCATGATGTCAGAAACCCCACCCCACGAATCTTTTACCTAAGCAAACAATGAGGAAGAAAAGCTGTACCGAACAAGGTTAAATGGCTCCCTGTTTTCCAGAAGTTCAATATCTTCAGGCTGCCATTCTAAATTTATCAGCTGTCTTAATGCCTGTCAGAGTGGTTTTTCTTTCCCTTTTACCTTTTTGGTCAGCCAAAAGGAGTGAAATGTGTTAGAAGAACAGGCAATAAATGTTTAAATGCTGCCACCACTTCCAGTGCAAAAGCGTCAGTCTGGCACCATTCATTTGCTTATCCAAAACAGCAACAAGAAATGATGTCAAAATATGAAGCCAAACATGCTTCTCCTGAAAGACAATGTGAATGCAATTGTGCCTCAAGGGTTCATTCAGGCCATCAATAAAGGGATGAAAGTGAGAAGTTCTTGCCATATATAAATAGCCACCACTGCCTCCCTGACTATTTTGCATGCTGAATTCTGGAAAGGCAGGTCAGAATTCAGATGCTTTTCAAAAAGGAGCCTGTAGTAAGCTGCTTTTGCCCAATACCACAAAGCATGCCTGCAAGCCATGGGGATAAGCATAGAAGTTATAAACCCATTCCCTGAGGTAGACGGATCAATTTGTGACTCATGAGCTTTGGCACACCTCCACCCTCCAGTTAACTTATGTTATAATTTACTTGGATTCTCCCCCCTCCCCCATCTATCCCTTTCCTTAGGGCTAGAAGTAAGTATAAAACATTTTGAAAAGTGGTAATGCTGCTTTTAGAAATTGTGACCCATCAAGCTAAATGTATGATGAATTTCATGTTTCATTCCTGTCTTCAAAAATGGGGCATGGGGGTGTCAAGTAAGTGGCAGGCCTCAATACATTAGTCTTTGAATTCAGTATTGTGCTTAAATCTCTTCTATAGAATTCATACTCCTTAAAATTTCAAGCCATGGGAATCAATGGAAATTAAAACAGGTAACTTTTAATGAGGATGACAATGAAGTGATTCTCTTCTGTGATTTAGAGAAGGCTGAAAGCCACTTTTTAGTCCTTTCAGCTTTAAAGGTTTGGGGTGGGGCTTTTGTTAAAAATGTACTCAAACTGTACTAAATGTTTTCCATCAAAATTCTCACTTCTTCCCTTGTATGTTGTATAAAAATAAGAGATGAGTGGAATTTAGGGATGCACACACGTGCACGCTGCCCCATCCAGATAAGGTAGTAGAGAGCTCATGCACATTATTTCCTCACTCCTCATCCCCTTCATTACTTATGGGAAAAGGAACCCAGAGCCAGATTAAGTGGCTGAGTTGTGCCTAAGGCTGTTGAGATGAGTACTGACTGGTAGGGTGTTGGGGATTTCATTTCATTTTACTTCATGTACATTTATAGTGTTATATTTTATTCTCCAGTCTCTTTGATTGTCTAGGTTGATGTTCCAGCCTTTGATGAAAAGGGTGTTTATATAAATAAACATCATAATCATCATCATCATTATTAGAGCAATGTATGGAAGTCTCCGCTCATGCAGTGTCCTACCTGAAAATAAGTAAGCAAGGGGATCTTGTAGCACTTTTGAGACTAAATGAGAGAAAGAAATTGTAGCATAAGCTTTTGTAGACTTGGTCTACTTCCTCAGATGGATGGAGTTAATGCATAGAGTCATGCATCTTCAAATGCATGGATTCTCTCCATGCATCTGAGGAAGTAGACCAAGTCTATAAAATCTTACACTACAATTTCTTTCTCTCATTTAGTCTCAAAAGTGCTACAAAATCCCCTTGTTTACTGATATTCCAGACTAACATGGATATATCTTTGAATTCTTGTTGAAAATATTGGCACAACTATTAGCCGGCAGCTGAGTTGCTATATCTCCTGTTAGACCTAAACAGGAATTGAGGTTTGCCATCTTTCTGCCTCATTTTTATTCCAAGTAATTCAATGCAGGGTTGTTGTTGTTTGTTTTGTTTTGTTTTTGTTTTAGCCTTGTAAGAACCCTGTGAAGGAAGCCTGAGATATCGGACTACCCACTCACCTGCTTAGCTGATCAGGGATTTGATGCTGGTTCATTGCAAGATCTAAAGCCAAAACTCTAGCAACCATACCACAATGGCAGCGATGTGATTCTGTATAGACTGAAGGGGTGCATCAACACTGTAGAAATAATGCAGTTTGACACCTCTTTAAGTGCTGTAGCTCCATTCTATGGAATCCTGGGATTTGTAGTTTTGTGAGGCACCAGCACTCTTTGGCAGAGAAGGGTAAAGACCTTGTAAAACTACAAATCCCAGGATTCCATAGGATGGTGGTACAGCACTTAAAGTGGTGTCAAACTGCATTATTTCTACAGTGCAGATACAACCAAGGACTACTGGAAACAGGGCAAACTAAACAAAGGGACAAACGACATAAGGGGCTTCAGAAAACTGTTATGTTATTAAAACAACAAAAGCCTGGTGACACTGTAAAGACTAAGAAGTTTGGCATAAGCATTCATGGACTGCAGTCCACTTCATCAGATGTGTCTGATGAAGTAGATTGTTTCATAAATGATTAGGCCAAATAAAACTTGTTAGCTACTTAAGGTAACAATCTTCGATGTTTTGGTAGTGAAAGACCAACATGACTAGACCTATAAATTGTTGTTGTCATTATTTAATCTGTACATTCTACTTTTTCACATAGGTGCATTCCAAGCAAGAAAAGCAATATGACAACAGCAATATCCATTAAAGAATTGTTGCAGTAACAATGTACTATTGTGGTCAAACTAAATTATAGTGTGTATTCAAAAGTGGTAAAAGATGTCTTTGTTGTAGCACATGATTTTCCTCAAATGCACTTGCTTTTAGTATACTCTCTTTTCTAATTGATATATACACACACATATGTGTGCGTGTGTATAGAGAGAGATGTATGTAGAGAGAGGGGGAGGGAGGGAGATAAACGTACACTTAATTTGTGAATCTGATTGTTGAAGCATACATCTCTGAAGAAGCTTTGTTGTAAGAAAGAAAATACGTTAATCACAGGGAATTCCATTAAAATATAATAATGGGCATTTCTAGGCAACTGAATAAATTCTGCTATAACCCAACTCCATTGCAATAATTGTTGGAGACAACAACTAAAACTGGAACAAATTAATTGATGCTATTTATTCTTTGGTGCATGCAATAAATGTTCCCAAAGCAATCAGAAGTGTAATAACGTAATTAGCAGTGAATTCTTCAAAAGCACAAAATGAAATAATACAGTATACATAATCTGTAAAACTAATAAAACTATAGAAAGAATCAAAATTTCTATTGTTGTACCTAACATATTTTGACATTATCCAGTGTAGCATAAGAGCCAAGCAGGTGGATTTTCACTATGGCTCTCCATTTACCACACTTAGGACTCATGTTTTTTCTGTTATAGCCTAAATGGCTGGTAGAGAACAGGGCAGGACTGGATAATTAGTCATAGACTTCTGAGATCTACCAGGTTCTTGGCAACTAATGTTATCAGTCTGCACCAGGCTATGGGGCATAGCCAGATGCTCCTCCAATCCCCCCGCCAAGCTTTCCATTACCATAAAATGGTCATCACCACAAAAAACAAAAACTGTGTCTTGAGGGAGGGCTTTGGTCTTTAGAGAGAGTGGAAGGGAATGCCAACCTCCTCCATGACACATGAAAAAAAAAGACATATGCAGGCATAAAATAGACTTACATTTGTACATGCCACTAATAGGATGCTCATCTGCAAACTCTTTAATCAATCTCAAAGCAAATTCAGGAAGTATTAAAAATGAGGATAGGGTATTGCCCAATTGTCCAGGTCTTGCCCAGGTTCTAGCCATGCTGCCTAGTGCCCATTTATGCCATTCGCTGACACAGATTCCAAGTTTTCATTTAAACAAACACACACACACACACACACACACAAGTCTATAGGCCTCCTAGAAGCTAAGTTAGGAGGCAAATGATGCAGTCACAATTTTGCAAGAAGTTTTACCTACCCTGACATTCCCCATCTTGGAGTATCACATAATTGGGACTATATAATAATTTGGCTTGATGTGGTCTTCCACATGGTTAGCAAGTAAATTAGGGACCCGAGATACCAAGGCAGAAGTCACATAAAACATAGGGAAGGGCCTTTTGAAATTCCCCAAGCAGGTATGCATTCTAGACTTTAAGAAAGCTGATTTCAGAAAACTTAGGGAGTTACTGGGGGTGATCGCATGGTCAGAAATACTAAAAGATAAAGGAGTTCATGAAGGACGGGAGTTTCTAAAAAGTGAGATATTGAAGGCACAATTTCAAACAGTTCCAATGAGGAGGAAAAAGGGGAGGTGTCTAAAGAACCCAGGATGGATGTCGAAAGAACTCTCAACTGAGCTAAAACTTAAAAAAGGACATGTACAAGAAATGGAAAAGGGGGGGGGGGAAATCACCAAAGAAGAATTCAAACAAATAGCCAGCTCATGTAGGGGGAAAGTCAGAAAAGCTAAAGCTCAGCTGGAGCTCAGGCTTGCTAGAGAAGTTAAAAACAACAAAAAGGGCTTTTTTGGATATGTCCGTACCAAAAGGAAGAGCAAGGAAATGATAGGGCTGCTGCAGGAAGAAGATGGTGAAAGGCTAATGGGTCAGAGAAAAGGCAGAAAGTCTTAACACCTTCTTTGCTTCAATCTTCTCCAAAAGAGGAAACAGTGCTAAACCTGGGGAAGATGGAGTAGATTATGCAGTAGGGGAAATACAGCACAGAATTGGTAAAGAGGTAGTTCAGGAATATCTGGCCAGAATAAATGAGTTCAAGTTTCCAGGGCCAGATGAACTTATCCAAGGGTAGTAAAAGAACTGGAAGAAGTAATCTCAGAACCACTGTCAATAATCTTTGAGATTTCCTGGAGAACAGGAGAGGTCCCAGCAGACTGGAAGAGGGCAAATGTTGCTCCCATCTTTAAAAGGGGGGAAAAAGAAGACCCAAATAATTAACGCCTAGTCAGCCTGACATCAATACTAGGAAAGATTCTAGAGCAGATCATTAAACAGACAGTCTGTAACCACTTAGAAAGGAATGCCGTGATCACAAAAAGTCAACATGGATTTCTCAAACACAAGCAATGCCAGACTAATCTCATCTCTTTTTTTGAAAGAGCTAAAAACTTGATAGATGAAGGGAACACAGTGGATGTAGTATATCTTGATTTCAGTAAGGCTTTTGACAAGGTATTTTGACATGATATTCTTACAAAAAAAGTTAGTAACCTCTGGGCTAGACAATGCAACTGTAAGAGAATTTGTAATTGTTTGACTGACCAAACCAAAAGTGTAGTCACCAATGGCTCCTCTTCATCCTGGAGAGAAGTGACCAGTGGGGTACCACTGTCAGGGATGATGGGAGTTGTAGCTCTTCACCTCTGGCTCAAACTCACCACCTTGTTATGCAGCAGAGCCAACCAGCTTAGATCAGTGGTTAATGCTTTTCTCCAAAGCAGCAGAGTTTCAGAGAATAGGCTGAAGATCCTGACAAACCTCCAAGCCCTCTCACTCTTCTCCAGGTGTCTCCAAAACGTCTCCAGGAATCACCCAGGCAACTCAGTAGTTTTATATAAAACCTACTTTATTCTTCTATATAAATATACTATATGGTCAACAAATCACAATCTCTACACACTACTCCACAATATCTCCAAACTACTGTACCTCTATTCAACCACACAAATACATTGGCAAACATTGCAATTTTATAGCCATTGTTTAACACCACCCACTAGTTAGTTTCCACCCAGTGGGTGTGTACTTCCATTCTGATTGGTCCACATAGTTCCACCCATACTTAAGACCAACCCATGTATTTCAACATTTCACCTTGTACACTTAATGATTCTCAGGTGTTTCCAATCTGCATTCAGTACCTCTGTCCTTGGCTCTCAGGCCTTCTAGATTACATTAGCAGTTTCACCTGTGTAGCCCCATAATTGCTCTTGCTTAGTCATTGTGACTTTCACATACATATTTTATTTCTTTCACTGTATGTCCCATGTTGCATTTTCCTTAACAATCCCCTCCGAAATAAAATATTGTATGTGTCTTACAATGTCATTCCAACCATTCGTGTCAGCCTTTCATGTTTTTCTGCTGTCAATGCTTTTGTGAACAAATCTGCTATGTTGTGTTGTGTTTCTATATATCTCAATTCTATTTCACCCTTCTGAACCATGTCTCGCACATTTTGATATCTTACACCAACATATTTTGTTCTGTTCTTCAAACTTTCAGTTTCAGCCATCGCTATGCATGACTGTGAATCTTCCAGAATTTCCACTGGTATCTTGTAACTTTCATTTAAATCATTTAGCAATTGCTTAATCCACTGTACCTCATTTACTATCTCATTCAAAGCAGCGAATTCTGCTTCCGTTGTGCTTATCGCTACATTAGTTTGTTTTCTACTTCTCCAAACTATTGGACTTTCACTATATTTAATTATCATTCCTGTAACTGACTTCTTGTCTCCTAATTCTGATGCAAATGAACTGTCTACATAACAATCTAGATCTGAACTACTGCTTCTTATAATCAATTTCCTATCTAAGGTTCCTTTCAAATATCTCAATAAATGTTTTACCGCTGTCCAGTCTTCAATTTTTGGATCATTAACCCTTCTAGACAATACATTTACAGCATAAGAAATGTCTGGTCTGGTGTGGCAAGATATGAATTGTAAAGATCCTATTATACTTCTGAAGAGAGTCTTGTCCTCAAAAGCTCTAGTTGTTTCCTCAGACACAAAACCAGTTGTCATTGGAGCTCTTACTATTTTTGCATTCTGTAATCCACACTTTTCAATCAGTCTTTCAATTTTATTTCTCTGACTTAATAAACAATGTCCTTCTTCTGTCCATTCAACGCAAATACCTAAATAAGACTTCAATACACCTAAGTCCTTCAAAACAAACTTCTTAGACAATTCTCTTTTTACTGACTCAATTTCCTGTTTTGACTTTGCTGCTACGCACAAATCATCTACATAAATAACTAATACTATGTCTCCTTTTGTATAAACACAAGCATCTGCAATGCTCCTCTTGTAACCTAGCTTAACTAGCTCATCATTGATGCACAGATTCCACGCTCTGGCACTTTGTTTTAAACCATACAACGCTTTCTTTAATTTATATACTCTCTGACTACCATTTTCTTCGAAACCTTGTGGCTGTTCCATAAATATTTCTTCATCCAGAACCGCATTCAAGTAAGCTGTCTCAAAATCAAAATGTTCTACAACTAAATTCCTTTTTACTGCTACAGCTAGAACCATTCTCAGACTTTCTGGCTTTGCAGTTGGAGAATATGTCTTATCATAGTTCTCATAGTGCTGTTGTGCAAAACCCTTAGCCACTAATCTAGCTTTATATTTGATACTTCCATCTGGCATTTCTTTCCTTTTGTATACCCATTTACAACCAATTACTTTCTTGTCTTTGGGTCTGTCAACAATTTCAAAAACATCTTTATTTACCAGGCAACCAAACTTATTATCCATTGCATCAAACCATCTTTCCTGTTCTTCACTAGAATAACTTTCCAATTCTTCAAAACTTTCAGGCTCTTCTACTGCTAAACAAGCTCTTGCCTTTGTCACAACAAACCTATCTGGAGGCTTTCTAACTCTATGACTACGCCTGGGAATAAAATCTGCTGTTCTGTCTCTTTCATCCTCACTTTCTCTACTAGGAGTTGTAGTTCTATGACTAAATCTCTTGTCTTCAGTCATTCGAGTAGTAGTAGGCCTAGATGCTATCTCATCATCGGAAGAACTACCACTGCTGCTAGGTGATGCTTCCTGCTTAACTGAAACCCCTCCGTTTCCTGAGGTTGGTTCAGTTTGTGCTTCTGACTCATTTGAACTCCCTAATCTCAAAAACACTTCTTTATTGGCATGCAGTTTGTCCCAACCAGCATGTCTCTCAAAATTTGCAGACCTAGAATACTGCACTTGTTTTCCTCCCAAATGAAACTTGTAGCTATTTCCAGAATACCCCAAAAACCTAAGCCTTTTGCTTTTGGGTTCTCCTTTCCTCCTGAAACAAGCAGGTGTGTAAACATGAGCAAATTGTCCAAAAACCCTTAAGTACTTGTAATTTGGCATTCTCCCATACAATACCCTGTAGGGAATGTCTTCAATTTCTGAATGATACAATCTGTTACTGATATGTATTGCAGTCAAAGTTGCTTCTGCCCAAAAACTATCTTTCACCCCTGCATCTGCCATCATACAAGCAGTAATTCTTTTTATATCTTGTATTTTCTTCTCTGCTAACCCATCCTCACTAGGACAAGCAGGGTTTGTAGTTTCATGCCTTATTCCCACCTTTTGGAACCAGTTAAACAATTGATTATTTAAAAATTCTCCTCCTCTATCAGTAATGATGGTGCCTACTCTGCTATCAAATTGTCTTTCCACCATTCTTACCCATGCTTTTAAACTTTGCCCAGCATCAGATTTGTTTTTCATTATTCTCACAAATGCAAACCTTGTATACCTATCAACAATTACTAGGAAATACTTGCTTCCCCCTAAGGACAAGCAGTTAGCTTGGGCGACATCTGCATGTACATATTGAAATGGTCTTTGAGCAATTCTTTTTGTTTTCTTAGCTACTGGAAAAGCTCTGACCTTTACCTGTTGACATACCGTACAATCTAAGTGGTTTTTGCATTCAGTAACTTTTAAATCTGGACACATACTGATTAAATTCTTTAAACATTTGAAGCTCGCATGGCTGAATTTTCTGTGAAGTTCATGTATGCAGTCTTTGTGGATTGGAATATTTTCTATGTTATTAGCTTCTTCAACCCTGTAGCTATCAATATTGTCCTCCAAATAATAAAGTTTGTCCTTTTTCAAACCTATGCCACGCAATTCCCCATTCAGTTTTATCTTACACATGTTCTTTTCAAAGATGACTGTGTAGTCTCTTTCTGTTAATCTGCTTACTGATAACAAATTATTTTCTAACTCCTTTACATGTAAGACATCATTAAAATTCTCTTTTAGCCCTGGAATGTACACAGTACCCATTTGATTTACAGTACTTAGCTCTTTCCCGTCAGCCAAAACTACAGCATTTACATTAGCTGATTTTCTATTACTTATTAAATTTATGTCATTACACATCAAAGATGTGGCTCCTGAATCAACTAGCCATTTAGAATTTGCATTTTGTTTTTCCTTAATCATGGTTGCAACCCCCTTTTTATTACCACTGTCCCTCAAAAATGGAGGTCTGGACTGTTTTTGATACTGCTGCGGCTGCCATCTGCTCTCTGCTTGCTTGCGTCTCTCAGCTGCAAAATGTTTACAATGTCTCTGCAGATGACCAATCTTCTTACAATAAAAGCACCTCCGTTGCTCCCTTGTAGAGGCTGCTTCCTCCTGCGTTCGCCAGTCAGGAGTTGTTTGTTGTTTTGGCACAGTCTTTAAGCATGCTGAGTCACCCTGCTCAGACATTCTTCTCTGGTTCTCTTCCAGTATTCTGGCCACAATTAAGTCTCTATTAAGCTCAGCTTCTGGCAAGTTCTGCAAGCTGTTCGTTATGTTGTCCCACGAAGAGTCTAGCGATTCTACTAAAATGTAGCATTGCTGCTCTTTGCTAATTTGCACTCCCCTCAGTTCAGCTTGCACAAACAAATCTTGCATTATTTTTAAATGTTCTATCACACACTGGCCTTTAGCCATTTTTTGCCTATATATTCTTTTAGACCATAGCATTTTTGCAAAAGCAGTTGAAGGAGTGTGTAATCTCTGCAAGGTATCCCACACATCCTTGGCAGACGTTTTATCTCTGACGTCATTAATTAAGTCTTCTTCAAGCATGAGATAAAGACAGGCTTTTGCTTTACTATCTCTCTCTTGAGTGGCTTCATCAGCATCAGCTGCCAGCCCTGTTTCAACTGTTGACCACAGACCTTCCTTTACTAGTAGAGATTGGGCATAAATCTTCCAGGTAGAGTAGTTGTTTCTATTCAATTTACTAAACTTTAGAAATTCCATCTTGATTTGTGCAGTGACTCAATTTGACACAGTCCTTCTGAGTATGCACAGCCCACCCGTCTGGGCTCAAGCAAAACACAAAATGATTTACTCACGAGGCTTATCAGTGCAGCACAAACAGCTTGCTCTGATCTATCGTCCACAAAGCTTTCTTCCACTCTCTGGAACTTTCAGCTTCTGTGGATGCTGGGTGCTCTAGTAACTGGGCCCATAACCCTTGTCAGGGATGATGGGAGTTGTAGCTCTTCACCTCTGGCTCAAACTCACCACCTTGTTATGCAGCAGAGCCAACCAGCTTAGATCAGTGGTTAATGCTTTTCTCCAAAGCAGCAGAGTTTCAGAGAATAGGCTGAAGATCCTGACAAACCTCCAAGCCCTCTCACTCTTCTCCAGGTGTCTCCAAAACGTCTCCAGGAATCACCCAGGCAACTCAGTAGTTTTATATAAAACCTACTTTATTCTTCTATATAAATATACTATATGGTCAACAAATCACAATCTCTACACACTACTCCACAATATCTCCAAACTACTGCACCTCTATTCAACCACACAAATACATTGGCAAACATTGCAATTTTATAGCCATTGTTTAACACCACCCACTAGTTAGTTTCCACCCAGTGGGTGTGTACTTCCATTCTGATTGGTCCACATAGTTCCACCCATACTTAAGACCAACCCATGTATTTCAACATTTCACCTTGTACACTTAATGATTCTCAGGTGTTTCCAATCTGCATTCAGTACCTCTGTCCTTGGCTCTCAGGCCTTCTAGATTACATTAGCAGTTTCACCTGTGTAGCCCCATAATTGCTCTTGCTTAGTCATTGTGACTTTCACATACATATTTTATTTCTTTCACTGTATGTCCCATGTTGCATTTTCCTTAACAACCACAGGGTTCTGTTCTGGGCCCTGTGCTATTCAACATCTTTATCAATGACTTGGGTGAGGGAATAGAGGGTATGCTTATCAAGTTTCCAAATGACACCAAATTAGGAGGGATAGCTCATACCCCAGAGGACAGTATCAGAATCCAAAATCACCTCAACAGATTAGGAAGCTGGGGCAATATTAACAAAATGAATTTCAACAGGGAGAAATGTAGGATAGTACACTTGGGCAGTAAAAATGAAATGCACTGATATAGGATGGGTGACACATGGCTTGAGGGCAGTACATGTGAGAAGGATCTAGGAGTCTTAGTGGACCACAAGCTGAACATGAGTCACCTGTGTGATGCAGCAGCTAAAAAAACCAATGCAATTCTAGGCTGCATTAATAGCAGTATAGTGTCTAGATCAAGTAAAGTAAAGTGCCACTTTAATCTGCTTTGGTCAGACCTCACCTGGAATACTGTGTCCAGTTCTGGGCACCACAATTCAGGAAGGATACTGAGAAGCTGGAACATGTCCAGAGGAGGGTGACCAGGGTGGTGGGAGGTCTGGAGGCTCTGTCCTTAGAGGAGCGGCTTAGGGAGCTGGGCATGTTTAGTCTGGAGAAGAGAAGGTTGAGGGGGGATATGATAGCCATTTTTAAATATTTGAATGGATGTCATTCTGAGGATGGAGCAAACTTCTTTTCTGCTGCTCCAGAGAGCAGGACATGGAGCAATGGGTTCAAACTACAGGAAAAGAGATTCCACCTAAACATTAGGAAGAACTTCCTGACAGTAAGAGCTGTTCGGAAGTGGAATACATTGCCTTGGAGTGTGGTGGAGTCTCCTTTGGAGGTTTTAAAACAGAGTCTAGATGGCCATCTGTCAGGAATGATTTGATTGTGTATTCCTGCATGGCAAGGGGTTGGGCTGTATGGCCCATGAGGTCTCTTCCAACTCTATGATTCTATGATTCTAATACCTAGGTCAGAGTTAACACCTGGAGATGAGTCATCCACTAATCCACTCAATGACATCAGAGTCCTCGATGGTTGCAAAATGAGTTTTTCCTCTCCCCTTCCCCTAGACCATAGAAGTTGCCTTCTCCTGTTCAATTATAGATAAATCACCTATTAACGATCATTAACTCTTCCAGAGAATGCTTTGTTTTAGCCTGGGAAACTCAGAGAGACATTGTACTCCACTCTAAATCCCATCCCTTATCACATTTAAATATCACTCTAAAACACCACCAAAATGTCTACAGTTCCTCTTCCTACATCCATGTTGCTGGTTTGCTCTGACACCCTCACATGCATCTCTGAGCATCCTCTGCTGCATGAATCTCTGCTCCTCTGATATGTATTGTATCACCAGAGAACCCCCTTATTCTATTCCTCTGTCCAAATACTTCCTTCTATTTTCGATATCCTTGTGTGATTGCTTGAAGCCTGAGTGTTGCATGAATGCTGTTAAGATTAATTTCCAATCATTTAATTGTACATTCTGACTTGCAGTCTCCTTAGCGTTTACTGTTATACATAGGTCAAAAGATCCTGTCATTGTCCGGCCTTTCGCTGCCATTTTGAACAAATTAAATATTCCCCATATTGATATTTGGACATTAATGGGATCCTTGCAAACTCCACACAATTCAGATAACAGAAGCAAGCCTACTACTACCTTTCAATGTGCTCAGCCAATACGTGAAGCCATCATTGTTTGTTTGATATTTTCAGGGGCCTCATAGGTTTGTAATGGAAGAATGATACACTGAATTCTTAGTAGAAAATCTACACAGTCCTGGCTCTGATACACATTCTCTGAAAAAGCGTTTCTGTTCATTTCTTTAGAGTGAGAAGCCCCTTGCTGTCCATCCTATCTCCACTAAGTTAGCTGTGAGCCCAATTGAACTCAACGATACTTACTTTTAAGTAGATATATATAGAATTGTATTGTTAACTGACCTTTAAAAAAGGAACTTATTGTATATCAAAGGCAGGAATTCTTCCATACATGTTCAGAGATAATTGGTCCTCAGGTCCATTTTTGAAAATGGAAGACAGTTCCTTTCTCAGACAATGAATAATAATATAATAAGTGGTCTCCCACTACTAAAGTGAGGTCTCTTCAGTTGTTAAATGTTCACACTTAACTCACTAAAATGGTTTTGCACTTTTTTCCTTAGCTGAACTGCTTGCTGCAACTGTGTCTGGAACATTTGTGCTCTGAAATTGAGATCTGCAACCATTTCTGTTGCTGTTCACCTGCTGCAACATTCTGAATATCCCTTGCAACATATCAAAGGACTTGAAGTCTCAAAATCTTTTTCTAGTTCTGACATGGCACTCTTAAATTTTTTATTCCCCTGCTTTCACACTCTATGTGGCCCCTGAACACACTTCAAGTGTCTGGTGCTGAGAACTTTCCATATTAAGGAATTTTTGTTTGCCACTCTTTGGCCTAATTTTTCTGTTTCAAATTTAATGGAATTTTAATATTTGACAGATATTGATTTTGATGACTCAAGCTAGGGAATTAAAGAATATTTGTTGTTATTCATTTCCTGGTGAAAATAAGGGTGTTTTCCTAATACTTGGGAAACCTGGCACACATGGGACACATGGAAGAATAAAACAAAAGTGAGAATTTTATTGTGTGTGAAAAACGTGTGGGGCTTTTTGCACAAAACCTCTGTTCTTCATGCAAACCCCCACATATATTTCTGAATGGAATAATTTCCTGAAACATCTTGGCACATGCATGTACAGTTGGCCCTCTATATTCATGGATTTGGCATCCAGGGATTTCATCTTCCACAGCTTGTAAATATATATATATTTTAAAAAATCTAAGAAGCAAACCTTGATTTTGCCATTTTATATAAGGGACATTTTACTACATCATTGTATACAATGGGACTTGACCATCCATGGATTTTGGTATCCGTGGGGGGTCCTGGAACCAAACCCAGCAGATACCAAGGGCCCACTGTAGTGTGTTAGAACATCACAGAAATTTTGACTTTTTCTTGCAGTGGTGAGAAAGCTGAAGAATTATTTGTCTCCACAAGTGAGAATAAAATTTAAGTTGAATATTTGTGTCCCTACCTCAAGCAGGACATCAAACTTAGTGGGACCCTGATTCCTGAAAGGCTATACCAGTTGAATATCTCTATCACTTTTTGAAGGCACAAGAACCCTGTGGTGATCAAGGCTGCTAAAAAGGTTGTAAAGAAAAATATTGGGGTTGGAATTAGTTTGAGCATGGAAGCACATGTGACTGACAGCTCACAAGTTTGTACACCTGCATTACATTAAGCAAAGCCTTCTGTTTCCTATCTGCAAAACAACTTTGAAAGGGATCAAAATTGTATGGAATATTAGCCAGGGGAGTGGCTGTCTCCCATATTATTTGCATAATGATTAATCTAAGGATATAAATAATTGAATATGAGGACAAATAATTTCCGCAGTTTTCTCCCTCCCATGGTGAAATTAAATATTTTTGCACAATTCTTGACTGGTCTTTGCACATCTTGAAGCATTTTGGGAAATTATTCAGGACATAAATGCATTTTTTTGTGTGGCTGAGGAACATGTTTTTCATACAAAAAACACTTACTGGAATCCGCTAAGCCAGTTATGAATGTGTAACCTTTGTTTTTGTTGTTGTTAACTTCCATCAAGTCAATTTCAACTTATGGAGACACTATGAATGAGAGAACTCCAAGCAACCCTATCCTCAACAGCCCTGCTCAGGTTTTGCACACTCAGGGACGTGGCTTCCTTGAGTCTATCCATCTGGAATATGGTTTTCCTCTTTTTCTACTGCCTTCTACTGTACCAAGCATTATCGTCTTTTCTAGTGAGTTGTGTTTTCTCATGATATTTCCAAAGTAGGTCAGGCTCAGTTTAGTCATCTTGTCTTTTAAGCAGTCCACTGTATTCGTAGAACTCTTCTCCTGCACCACATTTCAAATGACTGGATTTTCTTCCTATTAGCTTTCTTCACTGTCCAGCTTTCACAACCATATGTAGAAATTGGAAATACAATGATATGGACAATTCTAATTTTACTTTTCAATGATACATCGTTACACTTCAGTCTAGTCTTCTTCTGTTCAGTCTGTCTAGTTCCCTCATAAGCTGCCCTTCCAGTCCTAGTCTTCTTCTGATTTCTTGATTCTAGTCTCCATTCAGATTAATGACTGAGCCAAGGTATGGAAAATCTTGAACTGTGTCAATGATTCCATCATGTACTTTAAAGTTATGTAAATCATTGGTGGTCATTAATTTGTTTTCTTCATGTTCAGCTATAGACATGCCTTTGCTTGACTTTCTTCAGTAATTGTTCCAAGTCTTTAAAATTTTCTGATAGTCTCTCTCTCTGGCTTTTCTTCGCAAATGAAGATTCAGAAGGACACAACCTGCGCTTTCTGCAAGCACGCTGATGACTAAAAAGGCCAATCCAAGATAAACAAGTCCGGTTGCAAAAAGCACAGCAGAAGGTCTCCTTGGGTGATGTTTTTGGGTTGTGATTCTTTCTGCGTTGTCGTTTCTCTTCAAGACTTGTTCGGCATGAGTTCTCAAATAAGGCTGCAGCATTGTGGATAGTGCATCTCCATGCCTCCCGATGTGAGGCCAGGGCTGATAGTAGCATGATGTCATCTGCATATCTTAAATTGATGATGTTCCTTCCTCCAATTTTCTTTTTTTAATTAATCTTTATTAAAACAAATAATATATAATTACAGAAAAGAAAACTCATATTATATTACATTATCCATTCCTTAATACTTCTTATATTATCTTTTTTTCCTAGTCAAATAAGATGTTATTAAATAACACAGCTGGCTATCACTTTACATGAAGCTATTAATACCATTCCATACATTTTGTTCTTCCCACTTCCCTTTTTCCTCTTGTGTTAAACCTTGACAAGCTAATTACCAATTTTAATTCCTGTTTACCTCTTTATATCTCTATTATATTCAAGACTCTATCATATATGTTCAAACTTTCATAATTGTTTTAAAGTTTCAATTGCTTATGATCAATACCAAATATCATTATATATATATTTCTTCTACTGGAGAAGGAAAAACTATATATAGTTATATATATTGTTTTTCCTTCCCCAGTAGAAAATACATCTCCTTTGAAAAGATCAACTTATATATATTTCTGTTTATATGTATAAAGATAAGAAAATAAGGGAAATTTGTAAAGTTAATAAAATAATATTTTAAATAATTCAAATAATGTTTGATTTATCTCATTAGTAATCTATCTATCTATCTATCTATTTATCTATCGTATTTATTTTCCACCTTTCTGTAGTTAAATCATCCTATCTTTCCAATATTTCTTATAGTAATCCACCACTTTTTACCATTGATCATCAGAACTTTTGAGTGAATGATTTTTTTATTAGTATAGTCAATTTATCCATAAGCATAATCTCACTCACTTTTAATAGCCAATCCTCCATCATAGGAATGTTACTTGATTTCCAATTCTTGGCATATATTATCCTTGCCACCGTGATCATATGAAGTATAACTCTTTTATATTTCCCTTCTGTTTTCTTATTTGTGATGTTCAATAAATATAATTCTGGTTCAAAATTCAAGATTAGTATTTTAGATATTGTATCATGGATTTTAACCCAATATTTTCTTGCTGTTTCACATGACCACCATGCATGATAGAAAGTTCCTTTATGGGTTCCAAGTTTCCAGCATTTCCCATCTCCCTTTTTTGTCATTCTAGCTAGTTTAGCTGGTGTCATGTACCACCTATAGTACATCTTATAATAGTTTTCTTTCAAATCATTACTTAGAGTGAATTTTAAATTTGAATTCCACGCTTTCTCCCAATCTGAAATTTGTATGGTATGTCTTATTTTGCATCCATTGGACTGTACATTCTTTTATTGTCTCTGTTTCCATCTCTCTTTTTAAGAATAATTTGTATAATTTTGAAATCAGATGATTTTCCTTTGTTGATATTAATTTGTCTAGTTCTGATTTTTCTTTGCTTAGTCCGATCGTTTTAATTGCCATTTTTGTTTTTTTCTTAAATATGTCTATGTGTAAATCATTGACATATTATTCCTTCTTGACATAGTTCTTCTCTAGTTTTCATTTTAGGCTTATTATTTTCCCAAATTATTAACTCTTTTAAAGTTAGCCATTTTTCTTGATTCATTAAGTTCTGCTTTACAAAGGCTTCATGAGGTGACACCCATTCAGGTATTTCTCTATAGTGCCGAAGTTTAACTTTTTGCCATATTTTTATAAGCGTCTTCCTTATACAATGAGTCTAATACTTCTTTACGTATAATATTTCAGCATCCAAGATAAGCAGATAGGGTGATAAAAGGCAGCCTTCCTTTGCCAATTGGAAACAATTCTGTTTCTCCATATTCTGTCCTGATGGTAGCCTCTTGTCCTGAGTATAGGTTACACATAAGGACTATACAATGTTGTGGCACACCCATTTCTTCAAGAGGGATCCATAGATTTCTTGATCTACACCATCAAAGGCTTTGCTATAATCTATAAAGCACAGGCTGATTTTCTTTTGAAATTCTTTGGTGTCCTCCATTATCCAATGGACATACACATTTGTGACTGCTTTGTATTCATGATCCCTCTGTATCTCCTAAACTAGTATCCTCCAATCTCCACTTAATGGGTGGCAACCAATATGATCAATGGGGGTTTGATCCCATGTTGATCAGGAAGTAGTTGACTGACATTCCCATCTCCTACCCCCATACAAGCAATCGCCAGTGTGAGAAAAGATTGTGACAGAGATCCTGCTTCTTCCTGCCACAACAGAGCTCACCCACAGGAGGAGGTGAGAATGTCAGCCAGCTGCTTCCTGAGCAACAGGGAAGAAACCCCCATGAATCAGAATGGCTGCTGGCAGGTAGGTGGGGATGTGGGTCTCAGGCCAGGAATCGCTAGGTAATTATGGTGGGTACACTTTCTTAACTTTTCTTTCTTTCTAAACACTTAACCAAGTGAATTCTAGCCACTGTTTCCAGACAGCTGTGTTTTTAGCACAAAAATAGACATTCTCACAAAAATAGATAATAGATATGCAACTATTTTTAGGGGCAAAATTACTCTTTTCTTGTTTAACCCCCCCCCCTTCAATTTTCACTAAACACATGTGGCTTTGTGTGTGTCTGTTCTCACCAAACCTCGCAATCTTGCCATGCAGTAATACACAGCTACAGCATTCCTAAGAAATGACCATTCAACCTCTGTTTAAGACCTTTAAAGAAAGAGAGTCTACTGCTTTTTGAGGCAATCTATTCAATTGTTGAACAGCTCTTACTGTCAAGAATTCTTTCTAATTTTTAGATGAAATTTCATTACTTGTAATTTGAATTAATTAGTTTGTGCTATAGTCTCTAGAGCTGCATAAACAACTTTGCTCCATCTTCTACATGACATCCCTTGAGATATTTAAAGGGGGCTGTCACATGCCCTCCAACATTGCACAGATGAAAACCAGGATGTGTGTGGTGAAGCAACATCAGAGTGTGATCAAGATGGCAAAAGTTATTACAGAGGAAGACCAGACAAACTAGGAGAAGCAGCAGCAGTTTGCTTTTGGAAATTATCAGATGGGCTTAATACCCCCAAACAGGGATGCAATCTTTCCCTTTCAGATGACGTCGTCCTGTCCTGTTCTGCCCCTGTGCTGCCTCAATTCAGTCCCTGGTTTTTTTATTAATGGGGAAGAGTCATTAATAGATCACCTGTTCCGTTTCTGTAATGGAATAATGGGTGTGCGAACCAGTGCCCTGTTATGCTTGTGCGATCTGGGAGGTCCGTGCCGAACACTTCCAGGTACTATCAGGACATCCAGGTAAGTGACAACCTTTTTTGTACCCTCCCTGGGTTACCTGGTTTTTTTAAAGGTTGTTTAGGTGCTTGATTTAATGTTTTGAGGCTTTTTTAAAAAAATTTAAATTCCCCACATAATGCAGGTCTCCCTGTAAGGTCCGTCCAGAACACTTCCTGGTGAGATTAGGACATCCAGGAAAGTGACAGCCTTTTTTGTACCATCCCCTGGTTTTGTGTGTGTGTGTGTGTGTTCAGGTGCTTCGTTTAACTTTTTGAGGCATGGGGTTGTTTTTTCTCAATTCCCCACAGGATGCAGGGCTCCCTGTAAGGTCCTGGAAGGTCCGTAAAGAACACTTCCAGTGGCCTTTGAGAGACCTCCATTCCCTTCCTGGAATGTTAGGGAGCAGTTTCTGTTGCACAATTAAGGTAGGTGTCTGGAAAAAACAATTCAGCTACAGGGATGGGAGTGGGGTGCGAATTAGAAGGTGAGATGGGGATGCTATATTTGTCCCTATTTGATAATCTCCTTTGTCTTAAGCCCCATCTATACAAGGGGAAAAATACAATCTACTCAACAGCTGCAACCTGTCTTAATGGTTAATAGCCCCCATAAACTTTGCATGCCCCCTAGCCAAGATGGCAGCCATGAGTGAATTACTTGTGCTTTTAAATCTGCCACTGCCAAATTATTATTTAAAAAAAAATACCATGGTGTGCACAAGCAATACTTCATATTTACAAAAGAAAAAAAAAAGAATAAAATAGAGGAAAAGATCACTATTTCATCACCTTACCGATCTCTCGCTTAGCCCAAAATCCAACATGGTGGCAGCAGGCGCTTTCCCTGTTTTCAAGCCCCCATGCTCATGCGGCCAATCAGTTTGCATTGCTTTGGTGAAGCAACGTGAACATGACTGTCTTAATGATCAGACATTCGTATCCCATACAGAGCTTTTTAAAAACTCTAGGAAAAGCTCTGAAGGCTTCTGTTTGGAGCGTTATGGTGGTTTTGTCTCCCCCCGCTTCCGAATAAGACATGCCAATGTGACTGCCCATTTAAACAGATTGCATCCCATGGGAATTCTATGAGGATTATTTTCACCATTTAGGCAGGACCTTAATATGCAGGGAAGGGCAAGATTCTGCCCCTTACTCTCCTCTCCCCTACTGCTGACTTAATGGAATCCAAACAATGTTTTGTACTATGAATTCAGTCTGGAGCAGTTGAAGTAAGATGGAGACAAAAGGAGAAAGCAAGGGAAGGAAAGAGAAACTGGGACATTTTAAAAGAGACTGAAAAAGTGGGATAGGAGGGGATTAATCAAGACTGCTCCTGACAAATCTGGACAGTTGGAGGGTATGCTCTCAATCTTCTCTTTTCAAGCTAAACATACCTAGTTCCCTAAATTATTCTTCATAGGGCGTGGTATGCAGTTATAAGATTCCAACACAGTGGAAACCAAAGGGAGTTTCACCTATGTATCTATATAGCACTTCATCTTTCAAAAATCATCTGTGACAAGCAAAGGTGTGGGTTGTTTGGACTCAAACTAATCTCACTACAGATTTCTTCCATATCTTTGTGGA
Source organism: Gambelia wislizenii (assembly GCA_030847615.1). Classification (NCBI taxonomy): domain Eukaryota; kingdom Metazoa; phylum Chordata; class Lepidosauria; order Squamata; family Crotaphytidae; genus Gambelia; species Gambelia wislizenii. The sequence continues at coordinate 325,846,514 of JAUMIR010000001.1, forward strand.
TTTGACTTTAGGTGATGATCCCTGAGGTCACATTTTTGGCATAGTCCACGGTTCTGTGCAGAGCTGATGTTTCACCCATCACCACTTAAATAAATGGGATTATGATTCAACCAATGAAGATAACGAAACTGTGGTAATGTACAGCCAAGGCTGTGGAGTAGAGGATTAACCTCACTGCTTTGAACAGAGAAGAGAGAACAAGAACATGTCTGCCTTTTCTTCCCTTATTTCTTAGAAAAGCTTAGGGAGGGAAAAACCCATCTTATTTATTTTTGCTCAAGGAGATATGTCAGTAAATTGTTGTTCTGCTAATCTCTGTGTTTTCCAGTAGCAAATGCTACAGTGGCATTCCCACAAGGAAGAAAAGGTATTAACTTTACAAGGGATAGAAAATTGAGAGGATAAGCAAACATCTGCACATTTATCCAACTGCCCCAAAGCTTAACAGGATTAACAGTAATGACGATATTTCTGGATGGTAGTTTGTCTGTGTCTGTGTGTATCTATGTGACATTATATGTCTTCCTTGCCCAGTTTTTAAATGAGAAGTCTGGGACAAATCAATTGTAGAGTCTGTACCTCATCCCCCCACAGTCAAACCTGTAGAACAATTTTGGCAGGTTTCTGCATGGGTAAACATCCAAGAAATTATCAGAGAAGCAAAATGTTGTAAGAAAAACCTGGGGTGGGTGGGTGTTGATGTGGATGGAAGAGAAACCCATACATATCTCAGAATGTATCTGACCCCACTTTAACTTCCAGTGCTTTGTCCTGTGGGATGCTAGAATTTGTAGTTTGGTGAGGTACTTCTCTAGTTCACTCCACTGAACTATAATATTAGAGGAAAGTACCTCACCATACTATAAATCCTAAAAATCCATAGGGGGAGCCATGGCAATTAACACATTCTCAATTGCTGTCAATGGTCACATATAGTGACATCCATTTTGCAGAGAATTTGGAGTTTTCTGTGAGGTAAATTTTTTATGTAAGCTGCTTAGGAGGTGTGTGTGTGTGACTGAGTGAAATGTACCCTACAATTAATTTCTGTGCAGTGAGTCATTTTTTTAAAAAAAAAATCCTTTGCTCCTCCATCTGTGATATTTTGTAAGCACAGGGGGAAAATGTCTTTTTTAAAAAATGCATTCAGAGAAGCTTTTTGTATTCACCAGTTTTGAAATACTCTGTCTCTGACATTCAATTGTTTACATATTAATGCTCCTCTCCTGACCTCCACACATGGGCTCATATGCACAGACCTGGCCACGGTTCCTTTTTACAAATATTCAGAGTATCACATTATGCATTCACTACTGAATAATGCTTGGGATGCTCCTCCAGCCCTCTACAACCCTTCCTAGGGAAGTGGTTCATACTTAAATTAGCTCTTGATTAGAGGACTCTGTTGTTCTGTATGTGGGTATTCCCTTGAAAAGTATGTGAAAGCTACAGCAACAGTAAAATGCTAGATTTTTAAATGAGGTGTGCTTTTGAGACCACATATCACCAGTCTTGTACCAGCTACTTCAGCTTCTAGTTTGCTTCTGAGCTTGCACCAGAATCTGAGATCTTCAGCAGAATTCCTGATGCATGTCCCACCACAGGCCTGATAAGGGCTTAACACAGGGTTGGGCAAAGTGCATGTGCCCCCTACAGGACTATTTTTGTGGGCCCCAGGTGGTGGTGGGTCCATTTTTAATAATAATAATAATAATAATAATAATAATAATTGTTTGCTTCCAAATGCCCAGAAATGATCTCTAGGGAGTGTGGAGGGCATTTCCACTATATCTGGAGCTCCCCTTGGACCCCAGGAATAAAAACAAAAATTTGCATTTTTTAAAAAATTGCCCCCAAATGCTCTCTGGTGGCCCAAGAAGGCCTGAAAACACACCCCCTGATGGACTTTGGGAGGCTTTTGGGGCAAACAATATATTTTACTTCAGGAATAGGTGTGGTGCTGGGGGCACCTGGAGGGTTACAGCATTATCAGACTAGCGTCTAAAATTCTGTAATTCTGCAAATGAATATAGCAGAAACATCATGGCATTATAACACTTGTTATAACACACCACTGTAATCACATGAAAGAAAAGCCATGGAATTAGCACATGACCACCATTAGCACTTTAAGAATGGGAGTTTACTTCTGTGATCTGGCATGGGTGAGATTTTCGTGGTTCTCATGAGAAGACACAAGCGTGCTTAAAACTCCAAAAACCCCTTAAATTAACAAAGTAAATGGCCACAGAAGCACTTAAACAAACATAAAAATGTGCAAACCTACTGGGAGAGGTCATAAAAAGAGTGCCCTGTGCTTCATTTTCCCATTCTCACCCAGAAGTTTCCTCTCTGAGGACTGCCCAGTCATGCTGTAATCTCACAATTACAACAGGACATGATTTAATTTAATTTAATTTAATTAGATATTTATACCCCACCCTTCATCCACATTGGCAATCAGAGTGGCTTACAAATTGTTTTTAAGCAATAGCAATTTACACATCTACACTGCATTAAGCAGCTTCCAATGTGTGCTAGCTAATTGCCCCCACAAGCTGGGTACTCATTTTACCAACCTACGAAAGGATGGAAGGCTGAGTGAACCTTGGAGCCCTCTGAAATTGAACTTGCAGTACTAGCATTTAACCAATAGCGTGAAAAAAATGCTATTGATAATATATTGACAGCTTCTGCCATCAGTTAGAACTGACACCTTTTTCACGGCTGGAGCACGGGGTAATAATACGAAGATGATGACATCATGTGATAGTGGGGTCCGTTCACACTACCCTGACATCATAATTCCTCAATTTTTATTGCATCTGATAATGTCCTTGGTGCAGCCCTCTAGTCTTCCACAGTTGCCCCCTTCTGGCTTAACACATTCTGTCTTTTCATCACCCTCTAAGGCTTGGCTGGTGAGTACACAAGGGAGAGATTTCTCTCTAGCACCACCTTGATTGCGCAGCTACCTCCCAAGAGAAATCAAGCTGGCACCCATTCTTGCTAAGTTTTCAGTGGGCATTCAGAATTCAATTGTTTTATATGGTGTTTGGATTTTAAAGCCAGGGTTCTTTGGGAGACTATTTTAATTGTGTGTATTTCATTAAAAAAAAACCCGTCTGGTTTTAAAACTTGATTTAATCTGTTTTTAATCAGTTTTTAATCTGTTCTGCTTTATCCCAGAAACTCCAGTGAACTAAGATGTAATACTAATAATCATATCAATATGTACATTCAAGGTGTACATTCAGAATCCATTCAAGTGGTACCTTTGAATGGATGGAAAAGAAACTGAGTATATATTTCCCTATTGAAATGTCCTTTTCATGCTTCCAAGAGGCTGCCAGTGGAAAGAAATACATCTAAGCCTTGGAAAGTCATATATTCCTTTGGTGATATATTTGGCAAGGAAAAAAGGTGTGCACAAAACCATGTATAAATTTGAAAAATTTGCATGATTATAAATAAGTATGTTTGAAAAGTGAATACAAATGTGCTTTTAATCGCTTAGGAAAATATATAGAAAAACAGGCACATTCATTAAAAACATGTACAGATATGTGTAAATCTTGAAAAAATACACATTTGAAAAAACACACAGATCTCTACATGAATATAGGGGGGAATCCAATAAGGAAGTGTTTTGTGATGAAAAGATCAGTGGGAGTCCGAGAAACATTCAGTCCTTTTGTAAAATGAATTTATGCAAAAATTAATGTCAGGCAAAGACTAATTTGTTCTCAAGATATCAGAGATGTATGTATATTTTGGGATAACAGCTCATGAGTCAAAAAGAATTCTGATTTCTGCATTTCCTTCGGATATGGATTATTCCCATCAGCCAATCATACTCCCACTCTTTCCCCCTGTTAGGAAGTTATCTTCTTGCACAGCAACATATTTTCCAATTCCTGTTGAAGCAGCCAATTGGTTAGATTTAACTGTGGCAGATATATATAGAAAGTTGCCTGCTAGTGTCAAAAAGTGTTAATGGAGTGGCCTAATTAAGTTTATAGAAATCCATTTTTTTTGCTAATAAAAATCATTAATTCAATTTTTCATGTCTCATTTCTAGAACACTGCTTTGTAATAGCATCATGGGCTATGAGACAGCAAATACTCAAAAGAACAAGAAAAAAAAGTGGAATCCTTAGACAGACACATGAAAGCTAAATAAATACCAGGGCAGGCCGTGGGTAGATAAGGAAAGTTTCAGAATATTTAAAGACTAATAGACATTAAAGACAGCTCAGCACAGATAAATGATGAATAATGGGCTTTTTCTTGAATGTCGTCAGTTCTCTGAAAGTGCTGTACTTGTTGAGAAACAGAAATTTAAGGAGTAAGAAGATCCATGTAAAAAATGGAATGCACAGAAGTCTTGCTGAAGTTAAGGATGGCTGTGCCAATTTATTCAACAGTTGTGGAGGGGAGATGAATATAAAACTGGATGATGGATGCTCAGAATCATGAGAAATGAATCATCATTCTGTCAAAAGCCATCAGTGAGACAATATAAGTAGAAGAAAAGGAGAGCTGGATATTATTTTACTTGATTTCATTTGCTTCTTCTGATTCCCCTGGGGGTGGGTGGGGAAGCTTCATTTGTTAAAATACTAAAAAGGTAAAAAAAATAAAAATACGCAGAATGAAATCAAGACCATGTTAAAATGCATGGAAATTATGTTAAGTCATATCTATGGCTTTTCAGCCCAGAGGGCTGATTATGGTACCCATTTAAAAAGCACAGCATGGATATTTTTTTAAAAAGAAAGAAATAGAATTCATTTGGCTCTAGGGATATAGATCCTGACTTGTTTCATGCTTGCACAGTAAATGAGATTGGGGGGGGGGGATTCTCCTTAGTGCAAACCACTATGGGACTGTGGGTTTTCTCTTCATTGTCTCAGAGAAAATTTCTGCATTTTTTTAGTGGTTTTAGCACATTTCTGTAAAATCTATAGCCTTGGAAAATGGGATAACTGTTGCTTTGCAGCAAAAGTAGTACCGTAGATTTATATGTGGTGTTTGTGCCTTGTGGTCGATTGAACTGTCCTGCTGTACTTGCTCTAAGAGTGTATGTGTCTATGCATGTAGGTGTGTATGCTCACCTGCAGAAATGACAGTACTGCTCGCCCAAGATAAGAACTTTATGCAAAGTATATCATGTACAAATTGCAAAAACATCATTTGGCATCTTGTTGTCCTATGGGGACAGAAAGCTCTTGAGTTACTCTTTCACTGTGCCAAGACTAAATTCCCACTAAATCCTAGGCAGGGTGAGATGACTTCAGAACTGTAATTGGGAAAGAATATTTGATACTCTGAACAGGGCCAGTGTTATTACAGGGTGGGGATTTTGTTGTTATTATCTGCTTTGATTTATAGCAACCCTTGAGAAGAGAGACTTAGCCCCAGTATTCAACAGGCCTCTGCTGGTCTATATACTGAGTCATAGTCTAACACTCAAACCAAGAAATGGAATGGGAGCAAATCACTCTCTCACTTATAGAAAAGACTGGCTCCACTTGGGTGTATCTTGGTTCTGCCACAACCCTGGAGGCTAACCAGCAATGTTGCTGGGACTTTGTAGGTGGGACCTTGGAACAGAAGCATGGCACAGGGAAATTGTTCCCTCTAGTTTGCCCTGGGATTATAAATTTGGGGTCCAGCAGTAGCTTCAGCATTGCTGTCCTTGAAGGATCTTGAAACATCACCTATAAGATCCAGCCCAGCTTGAGGATTAGGGCACTAGACAGCCACAAAGCTGATTTTCTGTCATTGACATGCCTTGTAGCAGGCAGAATATTCTTGCCATTCCTATCAGTATGATTTCAGCACATGGGTTGGATGGTGGAACCAGAGAGCAGGCAAGCTGTGTGTTCTTGGTCCTGTGCCATTCCAAACTCTCTGAGCTATTGCCATATAAAAGCTGTGGGCAATTTTTACAGCATTTGGTCCTAGATGTTTTATTCCTCCCCACACTACCTCTCTCTGTGCTTCCGACACAATTATAAATGCCATGAATTTTTCATTGCTTCTCATTCAGATATATTATGGCATGGCTGGACTTCACCTGTATGTTTTCCATGGGATAAACAAAAAAGGAAAGGCAAACATAATGACATATTTAATTTGATTTACTCTGAACTACTAACAACTGAGGCAAAAGGTCTTATTTTCCAATATCGAAAGGCGCTCTGAGCTGTGGCACTTGAGATAAAATGCAACATGTCTCCCATGTTGGCAGTGGCATTAATTACCATTAATTGTGGCTGGAAGGCAGTTGCCGGCTGTGTGTGTTTAGCTATACCATGCTTATTTTGGCAATTGTTTTTTCCTTGCTAATGGAGGAACTGTTTAATCATTCTGTTTAATTTAAGTTACAGCTGCTCTGGGGATTTGTGTGCCAAGATAGATCCATGTAAATATTGTCTTCCTCTTTTCAAATCTGTTTTAAATTAACATCCTAAAACCAAGAGCAAAGCAAGACTTATCAAAAAGAGGAAATTGAAAGAGGATTAAATTTTTCTAATGGTGAGAGATGAGCTCATATGATTCTGTTGTTTTGCAGACCTCATTCTTCATGGAGTCCAAGCATCTTCTGAAAGCAAATTTAAAACAACCTAACTTATACCTTTCAGGGTTACTTTATTGTTCCCAGATATACCAAAGTTTAAAAGAAAAGAGATCACCTCCATTCTGCAAATTGAGATAAATTTTCAGATTTTTTTTTTTAATTCACAAATGTGAGATGGTATTATGACTGGAACCAAAGGAGATTTTCACACGGGGAAAGTAATCCCCAGGGAGATTGGGAAAGAAATGGGGCTATTCCAGTAGCAGAGCTCTGTTTTGCACGCCCCCTTCCTTCTCCTGATCTCCCATCGTCCTCCCTCCATGCTGCTTCCATTTCCCTCCTGCTATGTTTTACTAATGCAACTTCTTTGTTAGTAAAAAATTGTGAAACATAGCAGGATGGAAATGGAAGCAGCACAGAGGGAGGACGATGGGAGATCGGGAGAAGGAAGGGGGAGTGCAAAATGGAACTCTGCTACCGGAACAGCCCTGTTTCTCTCCTGATCTCCCCGGGGATTACTTTCCCCATGTGAAAATCTCCCAAGTTAAGGTGAGAGGTAAAATAAATGAATTAACTCCTTGTGAATAGAATATCATAGGAAATTGCTCTGCTGTCCACAGGATATTTTCCTATGCTCAAAGTATAGCCCACATTCTAGGTCTTTTGAAGCCATGGCCTCTAAGTAGAATATTTTGGTGATAGATGTGGGGAACCCAATTCAACAGAAGTGGCAGAGCAAATAGTTTAAATAAATAAATAAATAAATAAAATATTTAGAATATAGAATGAGCAATGTATCAAGAAAAACATCCAATTCATGCCCCATAGGAACTAGAATGAGCAGATGGTGAACACAAATGAACTTTTGAAGGCGTGCTATAGAGATAATATAAGCCATTCTGTCCACTCAGCATAGGCTCACTGAAGGGCCCCTGGCACAGCCTGGGGACAAACTAACCCAGGAGTAGCCAAATGGCAGAACTATGCAGAAGAAAGAGCATAAAAACAAAGGCTTCAGCTAGCAGCCGTTTCAAAGCTCTGACCCACTTTCACACACAATAAGAGACTTACAGGCACTGAGATTCATCCAAAGATATTTGGAGGCCTTTATCTTCAGTATAAACACAGTATATACACAACAAACCTCATTAAGCAATTTCTCCAACACCTACCAACACTCCTCTTTCTCCATGACACCAGCCCACACACAATGCACCTTGTGCTTTGACTATATAGGAGTATTTGATTGTCAGCCTTCTGCCTAGCCACAGCTGTGAACAAACCCACTTCAGCTGTGGTAGTGTGTTCTGTTGCTCCGACATTTTTTTTTCCTTTTGTACTTAAAGTAATATTACCCTAACACATTCTTTCTTTTTAGCTTCCTCTCCACCATTGGTATTTTTGAAATCCTGATTGCCATAGAAATTCTCCAAGTTTGTTTATATTTCAACCTGGATATTTATTTCTGCCTGTGTTCTCAGACCTTTTTTTAAAAATTATACACTCATTCCCTCTTAATTTCCATGCTTCTTCTAATTTTATTACCATGGAGACCCTTATGTTTCCCCCCTCCCAGATACCTTCACATCCGTTGAATGTCACACCAGGAGTGTGCACATCTACCAAGTCTGCATGGGCATACATTCTCCCAATGTTCATGTCTGGTTTGTGTCTGGTTCTGTCATGGTTTTTCTTTTCTTTTTGAGAGACAAGGTCCCTCTTTTTTTCTTCTTTAAAAATGTTCACGTTTGCATGCATTACATGGATGTATTCCCCTATTGACCAATGTATGCTGAAGCTGTGTTTTGCATGCATTTGGAACATGCACATTTTAAATGCATGTGCCAGTACTCATCAATGTGACTATCTCCAGGGCTCAAATTGCATCTGCCTTGTGGTCAGTCCAGGAAGTGGTGCCCATTTAGGAATGTAATTCTTGGCTAATTTTCTTCTTGGAGTCAGCAATGAGTAATTTTGGGAAATTTTTGCTCTCTGTGATGGTGTTTTGGAAAACTGTTCAGTTTCTGAAGACTGCTAACAGTTTGGGATTACTCTGTACAAAATTTTCTTCTAGTATTTTTTGCACAGAAAACAGCATTTTCCATGCAGGAGACATCATTTTCTGTGCAGAAAATAATATTTATGTACAGAAATATTACTTTCTGTGCAGAAAGTCCTGTGTCCTGTACCTAAAATGCATTTTCTGTGCAAAAAACACATCAAAATTTTGTGCAGAATAAATCCTAAACTGCAAAGAATCTAATCCATGCAGGTTCCTTCTCATAAGGGTTTTTCAACATTCAAGAAACACATTTTTCATTCATTTTTGGGGAATATTTTAAAAATATTCTTTCCATCCCTAAGCCCAATGAAGCTAGATTCCTTACAAATTCCTAGTCAAACCTCCATGTGACCAGAACATCTTCCTGAACATTCACTGATATCTTAAATGAACCAGAGACTAGACATTTTTCAAAATCTTCCCATATTCTACTTGCAAGTACTTTAGGATTTGTTCATGTGTTTTTCTTGAAACTGAAATAACTATTAGTGCTTGTTTAATACAGATTGTAAGCTTGTTAAGGAAAATGCAACATGGAACATACAGTGAAAGAAATAAAATATGTATGTGAAAGTCACAATGACTAAGCAAGAGCAATTATGAAGCTACACAGGTGAAACTGCTAATGTAATCTAGAAGTCCTGGGAGCCAAGGACAGAGGTACTGAATGCAGAATGGAAACACCTGAGAATCATTAAGTGTACAAGGTGAAATGTTGAAATACATGGGTTGGTCTTAAGTATGAGTGGAACTATGTGGACCAATCAGAATGGAAGTACACACCCACTGGGTAGAAACTAACTAGTGGGTGGTGATAAACAATGGCTATAAAATTGCAATGTTTGCCAATGTATTGTTGTTGAGTAGAGGTGGAGTAGTTTGGAGATATTGTGGAGTAGTGTGTAGAGATTGTGATTTGTTGACCATATAGTATATTTATATAGAAGAATAAAGTAGGTTTTATATAAAACTACTGAGTTGCCTGAGTGAATCCTGGAGACGTTTTGGAGACACCTGGAGAAGAGTGAGAAGGCTTGGAGAGTTTGTCAGGATCTTCAGCCTATTCTCTGAAACTCTGCTGCTTTGGAGGAAAGCATTAACCACTGATCTAAGCTGGTCGGCTCTGCTGCTTAACAAGGTGGTGAGTTTGAGCCAGAGGTGAAGAGCTACAACTCCCATCATCCCTGACAAAGCTAACTATCCAGGTACCAGAACACCTCTGTAGTTTGTACAGAGTTCAATGTACATTTTGATTCCTGTATTCACAGGGGTTCTGTTTCCAGACTTACCACGGATAACAGAAACCACAGATATCAGAGAGCCCTATTAAAATAAAGGACTTCCAGTAAAAGTGTACGATAGAGTTGGACTGAAGGACCTAGAAGATGCATAGAGTGGATGCTAATCTAGACATTTTCCAGCATGACTCTATGGTGTGTTTCCCTATTTTGTGTCCTGCAGATAACTGAAACTGCACATATTGGTTCCACAGATATGTGGGTCTGTAGTGATGTAACACAGCAGAAGAAAAGTCATTTTGATTCTTTAATTTCTGCAAGATTTCCAGGAAGTCAAGAAATCTCATAGAACTAAGAGCATGAGTCTAAAATTGATTGTATTATTTTTTAATTAAAATTGCATTCTGAATATAAAACATTGCTATAACGCACACTGTTCTCTGTAGTTCATCTTAATCTAATCATGGTTGAAAGCAGATGCACATGGCAGTCTCAGTTTTTTATGAATACAAATCAACACAATACGTCTTATTTGGGTGTTCACTGAAAAGACATAGAGAGGACAGCAGGACTATGTGTGCAAGCTCCATTGTCAGGAATGTCCATGTGATCACTGCAAGATACCTTTTCACACTGACCCAGAATTAAGGTTTCGAACCAGAAGGAGGATTTTGAGAACATGCAGCTAAATGAGCTGTGGAGAGAACAAGGAAATCTCTTCTTAGATAAAATCGTAGTGTGATGAATAAGAGGGAATATGCAAGAGTCTCCAGAACTTGTGTGTGGTATGTCTATTCCACCAGTCCCCTTGTTTCCTGAAAGGATGTGATGGGAGATGGAACTATCACTGTGGGAAAAGTTCCTCTCAAAATTCTCCTATTTGTGGGCAAATAAATTCAGGGACAATTCAGTGAATGTATCACAGGGCAGGAGAAATTCTTCAGCAGTTTCTCAAGAGCGAGACACACTGTTAACCAGTGTACATAACTTACTTGGCCTAAGCTGCAGCATAACTTCCTTTTGTCCTAAGGGAGTTGGGTTTTTTTGGGGGGGGGTAATCAATGTGCTTGGTAACAGCAGTAATTGTGTTGACAACCTGAGGAGCCACCATTTTTCGTCTTATGAGAGTGGGGTGGGGTGGCATGGAATTAGCCACCTGCCAACTAAATGACAGAGAAAATTTGGAAGAAAACATCTTCCAAGTGGCCTTTGGGGAAGGGGAAATAAAGAACTCATAACTTTTCTCTCACACACACACACAAATGTCTTCCAAAAAGTTTTGCTTCAGCTTTTTGTTGGCTTTCTCTGCCTTTCTTCTTTCACAAGTGCCCCCAAATGTTAAGATTTTCCTAGGGTATCCCTAATGAGATGCTCATAATACCATTTATTCTTTGCAACAATCAGTTGTGTGTGTCTGTGTGTCTGTGTTTGTGTGTGTTACATATGGCCTAACTCTAATTGCTACTCTCAACTACAAAAGAGCAAGCCATGAGGAAGAAATGAACATTTGTTCTCCAATTTGTAAAAAGTTTTTGGCCTTATTAAGAGCCTCTCTTTTTTTCTACCTCATACTCAGGACTATTTGGGTGATACTTTAGAACCTACTGTATCATAATGGGCTGGGCTGATGGCATTGTGTGTGCATTATCTTTCCATTGCACAACTTACTGTGCAGCATCCTTGCCTGCTCCTATTTCCTACTCTGAAAAGGTCTTGTGCAAAAGCAAAGTAACCTAAAGCTTAGGGCCTCAGACTAAAAAATAAAACAAAGCAAAATCATTTCACCAAAAAAATTGAAATGTTAGAACAATACACTTTTTGGCGTCATGGTTCTCTTAAACTTGACATCGCTCAGACTTTGTCTTGTATCAGAGGCTTTACTTCATGATGCCTTCCCCCTGGGCTTTAACTGAAATGTGAAAAGTTTGGGAAAGTGCAGGATGCTGAAGTGATGGTTGTACAAAAAAGACAAGACACACATCCTTACACATCATATGAGTAAGGCAAACACAAGAATGCACTCAAGAGAATTTCTCTGAAACCTTCTCCTTTGAACATTGTTTTCAAAGGCAATTTATTTTCTACTATGCTGAATGAGAAAAGGGGGGAAATGGAAGGGGTTTTTTTGTTTTTTTTTTGTTTTTTGCACAGTGCTTGAAAAATCAGCAGGCAACTTAGAATAGAAAACTGGGACCTATTTAATGGAGAGTAGCAAAAGGAACAACTCACATGGGTCTACAATTTCAGTTTGGTTTCTAAATTCAACAAAAATAGGAAAGGTTGGAGTCTAATAATGTAGTTATCCATAGATGAATGGCCAAAGAGCCTTGCAGTTTGTCCTAAGCTGGGATGTAGCTGTAGGCCTCAATCTCTATCACTCCCTGCTGCTGAATGAACATATTATAAGGGCAGAGGGCTTCCACTTTTCTCTCCTCTACTGAGCTTTCTTCTTTGTAGTTGCTTTCTCTGAAGTCTCCTCAGTCTGTTTCTTCTCTCAAATCTTCACCTCTTCTTTAGAAATTTGTCACAACCCTCCCTCCTACATTCCCCTCAAAAATCCTTCCAGAGTCTTCTGTGAAGAGAAAAACCTTTCACAGCCATACGGCCCTCAAAGCTTCTGCTCCAGGCATCTTGCAGGGGTCTGCACTTCACAGGATTACACTTGTTTACATTAATAGAATGAGTCTCTTAACTCACAAAATAGCTCATTTAAGAAGTCTGTCATCCTTCTGACCTTACTAAGATACTTTACAGTGATTTCTTTAAGCTTTGCTCTACTGAGAATTGCAGTCCAAATGTATTTACAGCTTCTGATTAAAGCAAACTCTGGGGAATTGTTTTGTATTTTATTTGATGTCATTAGTAAAATAATAATCTGGTTAGTGTTTCATTCATGTTCTTCCAGTTTTCTGCATACACAGAAGCACTATTCAGGGTCATAGAATTGCAAAGTTGGAAGAGACCATGAAGGCCATCCATTCCAACCCCCTGCCACGCAGGAAATCTTGATCAAAGCATCCCCGACAGATGGCAATCCAGCCTCTGTTTAAAGACCTCCAAGGAAGGAGACCCCACCACGCTCCGAGGGAGTGTGTTCCACTGCCGAGCAGCTCTTACTGTCAAAAAGTTCCTCCTAATGTTGAGGTGGAATCTCTTGCTCCGTGTCCCGTGTCCCAGTCTCTGGAGCAGCAGAAAACAAGCCTGCTCCATCCTCAGCGTGACATCCCTTCAAATACTTAAACAGGGCTATCATATCGCCTCTTAACCGTCTTTTTTCCAGGCTAAACATACCCAGCTCCCTAAGTCTCTCCTCATAAGGCATCGTTTCCAGACCTTTCACCATTTTAGTTGCCCTTCTCTGGACATGCTCCAATTTGTCAATATCCTTTTTGAATTGTGGTGCCCAGAACTGGACACAGTATTCTAGGTGAGGTCTGACCAAGGCAGAATAGAGTGGCACTATTACTTCCCTTGATCTAGACACTATAATTCTATTGATACAGCCCAAAATCACATTGGCCTTTTTAGCTGCCACATCACATTGTTGACTGAACATCATGTCCAAACAGGAACTGTCAAAGCATGGAAGAGACACAGGGTCATCTATGTTGGCCCTCTTCTCCAATATCCTCTGTGCATGCCATGTAGGGTGGACTTATCAAAAAAAAGATGGGGCTCTTTATATGCAAGAGTTGTGCAGAAACGGGAATTTCAGCCAAGAACATTCACATTGACTGTGTATTGAATCCTTGACCTTTTTTAATTGAAAGGATAGTCAAAGCTGGCTTCTACACACATGTACTTGAATGTCAGTATAGCAACCCCAAACAATCAAGAACCTGAATACAGGAAGCCCCCATTTATCTGACGAGATAGGGACTTGACAACTGTCAGTTGAAAAGTAGAATCCAAGTTTTTTTTCCAGCTTCCAGATGCATCATGGCTGCCCAAAAACATAAATACCACACTGTATATCACTTTTGAATGTGTGCAAAAACTAAATTAACTCCCCCCCCATATATATAGATATGTGTGTGTTTGTAAAATGAAAAACAGCTTACTTTTAATGTCCTTTAATGTCCTTTAATGAGATATGTATGATAAGTAATTTTCTTTCAGGCGATAATGTAAAATTAGGTTTTATTGCTTTTTTGGGGAATAAAACAACTAGACAAAGCCTACACAAGCACAGGAGCAGCTCTGCAATTTCTTAGGGTAACAATATTCACATTTTCTTTCAAAACAAACCACATTTACAAAACTTCTACTGTAGGTTAAAAAAAAAGCTGAGGGGGAAAAAGTTAGCCCCTTATGCGTAAGCCACAGAAAGTGTGGAGTATCACAGGAGCCTACAGCTTGGAATCTGTGTGTGTGTGTGTGTGTGCACTTGCGCCCATGGGGGCACACAGGAGGCAGAAGCAAGGAATGTTAATCTTTTTCCAAATGTCTGCACTTCTACCATAACTGCCAGACAGCTAGACATTCAGGTGAATTTCTGTGCATTAAGGTTGTAGGATTGTGGAGCCTCTGTACAGTATTCCAACAAACACTGAGCTGGGCACATCAGAGTGAACAACCCAGATACATTTTCTCCATGTTGGAAGAACTTTAAAGGTCTGTCAACATTCCTGCCTCCTGCTTCTGCCAGCTCCACTCCCTGCTTTCAATCCCTTCCTTGCTCCCTTGACTCAGCAGCTGCTTGTCAAACTCACCTTCTCTTCCTCCCCCTCGCCCTCCTTTCCCCTATGAGATAAAAATCAATTGCAGTTTGAACTCTCTTCCTTTTATTTCCCCAGTACACATTTATACTCCCTCCTTAGAATTAACAGAGTGAAATCCCCCATAGCAATAGTGGAACCCATTAATTTGACATGTGTTTGAAATCATGGACCAGACACAGGATTAATGGGTTCTGCCTATAATTTAAAAGGGTCAAAAGAGTGGGAGCATCCTGTAAAAGCAATTGTTCATGATTGTGGTGTTTCTCCTTGTGTTAAAGCAAGTGTGGGCACAGTCCCTCTTCAGAACTTCCTTCTCAATGCCAGGACTATGGCCTTGAAATCCTGTGGGACTGACAACAAGCAGAACTATTGGGAGCTGTGCTAAGCCACATAACTTGTTCATCTCAGTAGAAATTGATGTATATACATGTGTATTTGTAGCAGAAGACACAAGAGACATCTACTTTTAGCAGCAGCAACAAAAACAAGCTAAAATCTTGTTTAAGATTTTAAGGAACTATTTAAGGATGGTTTGATTAACCACAATGAGATTAATCAAAGGGGACTGAGATCAAAATGTTCTGTCAAGTATCAGACATGTAGGCCTGATACAAGGTAGAGGAAGACTTCTGCAAGAGTAACTTCTAGTGCCTGAGGCACATATCTGACAAAAATCAGGAATGTGATGGCCAGCATCTCTGTATTCTGCATGAACTGTTTTGGGGGACAGAACAAATCAGTTAAGTCACATATGGTCAGGTTCTATATTTGGCATTAACTAACAGTAAGGCCTTTGCAGTTAAAGAAAACTTACTTATATAGCTATGATTAATTATACTTATGGATTGTCTTTCAACCACAGTAGCTAGCAAGACCATTTACAATGAAAACTACCTAAAACAAAACAAATAAACCAGTTGCAGCAGCAGGAGGTGTTCCAATAAGTGACTCTGCACTCTCCACCTACCCAATACCCTCACCTTCTTTATGGTTCTTTGTTTCCCTAGCCCCTGTACTTCCTCGATGAAGCAGCTAGATAAGTGTATGGAGCTTTGCCTTTGGCATAATGAGTCTCTTGTTGGAGGTCTGTCATTGATAGGATCACCATAGGTAAGAGCCAGCTTGATAGCACATAAAAATAACAACAACATAACAAATATTGTACACCCACTCAGAAGTAAAGGATGTTATCAGGCACATCAAAAACCGTGTCATAAGGATGCAACGACACAAAGGTGAAATTATCAGATGACGTTGTTGTTCAGCTGTTCCGGGGGCATAGTGTGGGCATGAATAAGACATCCCTTTTTAGTGACAGCTCAGCCCATCAATAAAAAAGTGATGCCTGTTCCATGCCAGCACTACACCCTGGGATGGCTGAGGACGTGGGTGTTTGATAATTTTGCCCTTTGGGCTATTGTCCTATCCTTGTGATGCAATTTTGGATACATTTTTGCTGCATTTTCTTGCATCTGATAAAGTCCATAGAAGCAAGATACTTGCAAAGGGGGGAAAACCTGGGCCGCATTTTATTCAACTGTTTACAATCCCTAATCTGCAGTGGTGCCTTCCATAGTGTGGAAATATGCATGACAGAAGAATTCTTCTCTGACCTTACCCTCTCCATGACAGGGCAAGCCACCTAGTGCCATTCTGTTACTTCACAGCTCATCATCATCTTGTCACTCATCACAAGAGACCTGCCTGACCAAATCCCTCTCAAACCCTGTGCTTTAAAGGGCAGATCACATAGGACATTCCCTTCCCAGCAGCTCAACCTCATATAACCCAAGGGGCAGGCCCAGAAATCAAACCTGCCCCTATAGCTGTTCACCTACCCTACAGTCCTTTAAGCTTTTCTACACTGCCCACTCCTTGTGACTTATTTGAAAGGCACCATCCACCCAATTGTTCCCTTATGTCTTGTGAGCAAACCAGTGCAGCAAAAATAGCATGACATTTTTTAACTTTTCCAATCAGGCGACAGAGCCGAAAAGTTCCTACATGGCCTCATGAGCCACCAGTCAATGCCTGCACTGACACACAGGATGAGAAGACAGGCCAGTCAGCAAACAAGAAGGCTAATGCCTTGGTGTGCCAGAGTTTTGTACTCCACCAAACTCTACTTTAATCCTGGTTGCATTATGACACAAATACCATGGCGCTTGCGATTTCCTCTTCTGGGGCAGGGAAAGGCATCCGCTCAGTTACACCTGAATTTACAGAGGGGGAAAACAGAGCTGAAGTCTTTACTTGTTACTTCTAAAACATTGGTATTTGAGGGTCATTTCAAGGGATTTGAGGCCAGTTTGGATGAAATTATCTTTAAAAAAACAGTGCTGTTGCGACCTTGCTATTCACATCCCAAATAATGCATCATAATTAATATTATTACCATATTGACACTGGAATCAAAAAGAACAAAAATTTCATCTGTAGTGGTAACTCCCAATATTGCAAAAGCTTTTGTGTATTTTTTTTAAAAAATCACTGCATTTTGGGAGTTTTTGTGATAAATATGCACAAAAACAAGTTTGCTTTTTTGTTCAAATGAACTTCACACAAAAAATGCCCAAATGCAAAACAACACAACAAAACCCTCTCAAAGCCGTGTACCTTTTTCTCAGTGAGGTATCTTGTGTCTCATGAAGGATAAGAAAATTTACTGGTGTAGCGGTTTGATCATTGGACTGTGACTCTGGAGCCCAGCAGAATCCAGGTTTGTTGAAACAAAAAGTGTGGGGAGGGCACCCCACCCACCCACACATTCTGTTTTGAGAAAAAGGAAGCTAAGGTTCCTCCAAAATGGAACCCATAGATGAAACAAGAGACAAATATCAAGATGCCCCCAAAATGGTTATTTAATTTTATAAACACCCAATGCATTTCAGCCTAGGTGTATTCTTAGGCCTTGTTCAGAGAGCTATAGAAAATCATAAAAGCACAGCAAGTAAGTACATAATAATTTAAACAATGGTGCCGTTTACATGGCAAAATAAATCCTCAAAGAATGTGACAAGAAGCCTGACAGTTCCCACGCATTTTGAAGCCACAGCACCCTTTTCAGAAGGAGGGGGAGCGAAAAACCCATAAGTTGTGCAGTATTTTCGCTAGTTTTCCTAACTTTTTTGATATAGTTCACGAAAATGTGCACAATTGGTCATGTGAACTTACCATTCACAAATGTCTGTGTGAACTTGCAGCAACCTTTTCGAATTAGCATGAGCAGAGCTGAATCCTGATTGGTTGGAGTGACCATTGTGCCTTCTCCGAATAGACGGAGGAGTTGGAGAGAGAAATCCACCGAGCCTGCCATTTGCCCCTTCTTCTGCTTCCAGCCCAGTTTGGGAAATCTGCTCTGAGCCCTTCCTGTTTGTTTCAAAGGAAAGCTTTGGGGGCAGGGAAGATGATTGGGAATGGGGCTAGCCCCCGCTTGGGTGGGGTGCGTGTGCATGTGCATGTGCATGCTGTAACCTGCTGAACGCTCCATCGTTCTTTTGTTTGTTTGTGCTTTGCTTCACTCCTTTGTCTCTATTTAAGGCTTTGGGGCAGGGAAGATGATTGGGAACTTGGGTGGTGTGTGAGTGTGTGTGTGTGTGAGCGTGCTGCAACCGACAGATCGCTCCATCATTCTTTTGTTTGTTTGTGCTTTTCTTCCCTCTCATTATTTACGGACTATTTTCACCTCAGGACCCCCTCCTTGCTACCTCCCCACCTCCTGCCTGGCTTTAATCATCTGGAGGCCAAGCCCCCCCCCCCACCTTTGCATGTGTAAACTAAGGAAAACCGAAACTGGCTGCATCTTCCAAATAAGCAAGAATTTGTGTGAATTATGCACTGCTGATGTGAAAGAACGGTAATTTGGAATTTCACGAACTTCATTCTGTCGTGGGACTGGCACCCAGGTGATCTTATATGTTGACCTTTTGTGATTTTGTAAAGCTTGCTGAAGAAGACCTTAAGGATACACATAGGCTGAAATGTGTTGGGCTTTTTTTTTAACTGATAAACAACAATATTTTGAGCATCTTCAGAGGTCTCTCTTGTTTCTACTGTGGATTCCTTGGCACCTCGTGGAATGTTGCATCCATGATCTTCCTGTGAATGGGTAGTGCTTGCAAAATTATTCTTGGCAGTGTATGACATATTTGCAAAATGGACAGTTATGTGTGATTCTGAGTGATTTGTGGCTTGCTTTTTGTGCTCAGGGTCTGCTTGTGCTTTCTTATGCCTCCTTTTGGCTTGCTTTGCTGCCATGTATAGATTGGTGGCCTCTTACTGGCAGGATGGCAGTGTCCCTTGCTTAATTAAAAAAAATCTCCTTTTAAAAGTGATTAGGCAGAAAGCACCTTGTCTGATGTTATTGACATGTTAATGGGATAGCATCTCAGATGACTGAGATTAATCAGAGTAAATGCTCTGTGTGCTTCAAATTAATCAGTAGGAGACAAAAGGAAAGAGGACAGATAACAAACTGTCCCTCTGCTCCTAAGGCTATGTCACTAAATAAATTGACAGGGATAAGAAACTGAAACGTGGAGCCTACAAAATATAAGCTCCACTGCTTGTTGGCTGCTCACAGCTCATGGTGATCTGTGGGATTAGTTTCTTTTAAGTCAGTCACCAGTCAAACTGAGATAGAATAGGTTTGGGCCCAATGGATATACTGAAGATACCAGAGGTCTCTAGAGGATAACAGTCTGACCCATGCGATTTGAAATGCATTGTTGTGCTATTGTATACCTTCAAGTTGTTTCTGACTTATGGTGACTCTAAGATGAACCTATCATGGGGTGTTCTTGGACAGATTTGTTCAGAAGAACTTTGCCATTGTCTTCCTCTGAGGCTTAGAGCCTGTCACTTAATCAAGGTCAGCCAATGAGTTTCCATGGCCTAGTGGGGACTTGAACCCTGGACTCCCAGAGTACTGGTCCACAACTCAGACCTCTACACCATGCTAGCTGCTCATAATACATAGTACCAAGAACATAGTGAGAACAGATATAACACTGGCCACCATCACTTAAATGTTTGTTTTTTCTTTAACAAACTATTGTCAGAGTCAATGAGACAGAGTGCAAATTAAGACAGAACTAAATAGAAAAGCATATAACTTTATGTTCATTGTTTGTAAAGACTTTGGGCTTATATACATAGGCTATTTACCTTGTTCTGCCCCTGTCTGAGAGCACAACAGTCCAAATGATGCAGAGCATTTGTCCCATTCTGGCTCTTCCTTATGACCCCGGGGCAGAAATGGGGCTCAGATGGTGGAGGGCTGGGGTAGGGCCGGTAAAGTGATTTAACAAAATACCTGGTTTACTCTGTTTCTGCTGGGAGGAAATGTCTCAGGCCCCACATGTCTGCAGGAGCCTGTATCTGCAGGACAGCTGGTAGCTCTAGATGCTGGTCACTCTTACTCTTCCAGGTCCGGGCAGCAGGCCTGCAGCATGTGATCAAAGCTGGTCATATGCAGGGGGCCTTGTCACATGGTGCGGACCAGCTTCCTGGACCCGACAGAGCAAGGAAAATGGTGGTGATGGTAGCTGCAGGGATGGGCCAGTGTTCTGTTTGGGCTATGGGCCATTTCATCCAGGTAACAGGGGCAGAATGGGCCTGATCTCCAGCTCATGTCTATAAGTCTTTTGATAGTTTTTCTTGTACTGAACACAGTCATCATCATCACCATGACCAACACCACAACAGCCACTGACACCATCATCTCTAAAAAACAGGGCAGATGAAAATCCTGGAATATTAGTCAATATTAGTAATTTGTGAACATCATCCAAGTCTGTCTCACCCTGAGGTTCATCTGGGTTTTGTGAATTCTGTCAAATACTTTCAAAAGCCTTGTGGTGTTTTGTGAGCTTTCTCTGGGAACCCTGCCAAATCTTAGATGACTTTTATGGCCTTTCACCTGCCCTCAAGCCTTCCATTTCACAAACAAAACACATCCCAATGGGAAATGAGCAGCTATCAGCGCAGAAGGCTCAAATGATAAAACTCTTTATTTTAGGAGGAAATTATTAACCTGAGTATCCTCGGGATTATCAGTTCTTGGTCAAGGATTAGACAAACAGGTGGCTTGATAGCTATTGGAAGTCATGAACACATTGAACGATTTGCCAGCCGATTGCAGAATAAAGAGACCACACACATGAAATGGGGTGAAATAAAATGTATTTATTAACTCAACCTATTTAATTCCCTTCTAATATCTTCAGCAGGGGGAGGCAATCTGGTGAGGGACCAGCTGAGGCAGTAGGTTTATACCGTACCACACCCCTCAGCCTTCCCTGGCGAACACCTGGGCCCTGGAGAGGAACCCCAGTTGCCTGGGGTTGCTCCCCACCTGGCCCACATCTGGAAGTTGAACCCAAAATTCCCTCACCCAATCCCCACGGATTGGGGTGAAGGATTATCCTTTAGACCAAGCCCAAGGCGGGTCTCCTTCCGTCCCCTTAGGCTCCACGACCTGAAGTGGGCCTTCCAGAGACCCTACCTTCACCGAAAATTGGTGCCAAGGTGCCTACCGAAGCTACGCCTCCCCCTTCCCTGCCATAGCAAATGGGAATTTACCTATTCAGATACCACCCGAGCCAATTTCGCAAATGCCGCTATCCTAGTATGGGGTAGGCAACCCCCCCCCTGGAGAAAGGGGGGAATTCCTACCCGGCTCCTGAGCAACCAATTATCACACTATTCAAGTGCCGAGAGGATGGGTCCAAGATCACTGATTAAAAGAGTAGGAGGTGAGGGGCAGGAGCACCTTTATACACTCCGGCCCCTCACCCTCCGTTGCAGGCTTTCAGACAGCCTGTGACCAGGAAGTGGTCTCAACCCCACAAGGAGGGAGGCAAAGGACAGCTCCCTGCACCGAGCTGCTCCGTTGCCTGGTGGGGAGCCGAATTGCCAGCCGATTGCGGAATAAAGGAATAAAGGAATAAAGCCCCACGGATTGGGGTAAAGGATTATCCTTTAGGCCAACCCAAAGGCGGGTCTCCTTCCATCCCCCTAGGCCCCACGACCTGAAGTGGGCCTTCCAGAGACCCTACCTTCACCAAAAATTGGTGCCAAGGTGCCCACCAAAGCTACGCCTCCCCCTTCCCTGCCACTGAAAGGGGCAAGCGTCCGCTTAGTCCTTTTCCCCCACCAGCTTGTACAAAATGTTCCTCATCCCCTGATGAAGATCACTTAAGAATATCAAATTCCCAGTGTCCAAAAGGTGCACCCCGTCAGCTCTGTAGAGCTCGGGCCTTTTGGACACTATATCCGGGTGAGGCAGATAATGACCCAAACCCCGAAACATGGCATTCTTAATTTCCCGGTTGGCTCCCCTGTGGACTTTATCAAGTGAATGGGGTTCGCCCTCCCCTCTCCAATGCCATCTTGGCAGCATTGCCGACCACATGACGATCACTTCGGGCCACCATGCCCTGATCACCCGTATGTCATGGATCACCTGAAGGAACAATGCCTTGCCCTTCAACAGCCCCAAATCATTCCCCCCTAAATGCACAATCAAAACATTAGGTGGAGGCCCCTGGCGCTCCTCAAAAAGCAGTGGCAACAGGCCATGCCAACGTAAGCCCCTCTTCCCCAACCACTCAACAGTTACTCCATTCCCCAGACTCAGGTGAGGTCCAAAGTGGCAAATCCGGGCCTGTTGGGCCACCCAGTAAACCATACTGTGGCCACAGATCAGCACCCGCATCCTCCCCAGCATCGACCTAGAATCTGGAAAGCAAAAGGGGAAGATCCCCATTAGAAGGTGACAGAACGCACATAGCGCCGATAGGAGGAGGATCTCCATTGACCAATCCCTTGGATTGCTGTTGCTGGCATACCCATTGCAGATGCTGTAGAAGCAGCTCCTATGTGAAAGGAGTGCGTCGCAAAGTGTACCCCTTGGAGACCCAACTTACCTAACGCTTTAGTCGTCAGGGTCCAAAACTGGTATTTCGTCAGAGGGGTCAAATCAGCATGAACAAATGGAGGCCCGGGTTGTGGGCCCGAACCCCCAAAAATTGTTGTAAGGCCCTAACTGGGCATAACTCTGGGTCACTGCAAATCAGCAAGGAACATTGCTTACCCCTTCCACGCTGGTCTGTTTTCAAAAAACACAGAGTTAAGGTGACCTGTTGACTCTCTAACGTAACATCCCTAAATTCAAGGGCCCTATGGGAAGTATCCTTCTTGGATGCCTGCACAAGCTCGCTAATGTGCAATGCACCAAAAAAGGCAGTCAGTGCCACCGCGTGAAAAAGCAGTGCCTCATAAGGGGACATACAAATACTAGACCAGACCTTAGCCAACCCTTTCAAAATGGCAGGAGAAAACAGAGCCCGACTACCAACCCTATGGCCTCGTTCCCTGGACCAACCTTCCAGGGATTTCTGAATGCAGAAATCCCCCAAAGTATCGGATACCCTGTGTTTTCAGCCAAAACGCAATTGCCAAAAGACGATTTTTTATAGATTAAGTGGACAACCCCTTACGATGTAGAAACAAGAAAAACTGAAACAAGTGCTCAAAGGGAACTGGTACACTGTGTGTTAAGCCCAAGCGTTCCTTAAACTGAAAAAATTCTTGCAAGGCCATAGTGTAACCCTTTTTTGTGCTCTTGGCCATTGACATACCTAGAACCCTTACAAGCTCAACCTCCCAAGCCTCCACAGGCTTGCTGGCATCGGATTGCCCTCGGGTGCCAACTCTCTGAAGCGCTCTGTCTGCATGTGGGAAAGACAGTCAGCAATCCCATTGTTAACGCCTGCCACATGCCGAGCGACAAACAGAATATTGAACTTCCAACACTGTAACGTAAAAGCCCTGACGAGCACCATCACCCGAGGGGACTTTGAGGTGAGGGAGTTTATTACCTGGACGGTTGCCATATTATCGCATCAAAAGTGCACCGAAGAATTTGCTAACTCCTCAGCCCAAATAGTGGCTACCACCAAATTGGAAAGAATTCAAGAAATGTCAGATCACCCTCCATTGCAGGCTTTCAGACAGCCTGTGACCAGGAAGTGGTCTCAACCCCGCAAGGAGGGAGGCAAAGGACAGCTCCCTGCACCAAGCTGCTCCGCTGACTGGTGGGGAGCCGAAGTCTTCCAAGATCAATTCAAGGTGCTAATTTTGAACTTTACCACCCATATAAAGATGGAACATATTTCAGAAAGCACTTTTCTTCATATAAGGCCTGGGCCTATTAAGACTGTCAGAGAAGAAGACCATGTTTCATATTTATTTATCTATGTACTAAGGATTGGCTATCTAGATATACATCTCTCCTGTCCTTCAGAAACACATACAACAACCTACGTATCTTGTGGAACATTTGGGCACTAAAAAAAGGGAGGTGTTTTAGACAGAATGTGGGTGTTCTAGAAAATTGACCAAGAGGGTTTTTTTTTAAAGAAAATTGTTGTTCTCTTCTATGATCAGAAGAAGGGCACATGGTTCAGTTTTTATTTGAACAACCTCATGGGACATTTTTTAAACTCCAAAACTTTAAATTGGCTGGGATAAAAAAAAAAATCCCTGAGGAGAAAATATCAAGGGTTTTACTGAGAAAATGTATGTCCCAGGGGTCTGGGTTTTTTGTTTGTTTCTTTCTAGAAAGAGAACTCCATATGATGAGCACTTGGATCTGCTTCTTTGGATCAGTTTTCACTTCAAAAGTTTGACCCAGTGCTTTTCACTGGCTGAAATAAAAACACACCCCAGTGGCAAGAATAAATAGATTTCTTATGATGTTTGCAGTACAGCTATTTTCTTGTTTATAGAAAGAAACTACACTTTAATTTTGTTTGTTGCAGATCTCTATGAGTTTGATAGCATTGTGGCCATTTGAAAACTAAGATAATGTCTTGTGTCTTTATTTGAGGGTGATAAGACAATGTCCTAGAAGTATTACTTTGTAGCTCTACATTTGTATAAGCAGTGAAACAAAAAGTGCACCAACGATAGTATCTTGCCCCACAATGTTGGATGAAGATATGAATGGTGTCTAGTAACTCTCCTGAGTTACTGTAGCACAAAACAAGAAATGAGACCAAATTGAACTCTTCAACATACTTCATATGGGAAAGAAATCATAATGTGCTTGTTTTGTTTTGTTTTCCTGGTTTTGTTTTGTTTTTTTTTTGTTTTTTTTTATAGTTGTGACAGTAGTGTTGCATTCAAAATCCCATTTGAAATAGCCTTTAAAGTCAGACGTGGAGACTAATGACTTCCTCGTGATCATCTTGTCATAATAAAAAGAATTGTCATCCATACCAATTGATTTCACCTTCTTTTCTAACTGCTTAAAAAATTTGTCAATAAAACAGATGGATGGAAGAAGAAACCAGGCAGTAATATTATAAATGCATGCATCTTTGCCATCCGGAACCTTGAAAGGGGTGTGGAAACAATATAAACTGGGTATTTCCTCATAATAAATATATGCTGCATTCAATAGAAATACAACCATAGTCATTTAAGGAAGGCATTTTCTTTCTGAATCTGATGAAACAAGTCCCAAACCAGCATATGACAGAAGCTTGATGCAATGTGCTGCATAACCATGGACACTTTCCTTTTGGATTGCAGAACTGCATGTGTGTGTGTGTGGGGGGGGGTCAGATAACAGGATGCAAACAGATCAGCAGCAATAAGGTTTGTCATGTTAGATGTGGGAACACTGTATCAAGTTTATTTGTATATTTGCACTGTTTGTTGTTATAGACCTTTGAATCAACTCAAACTTGCACCAACATTATAGTTGATTTTTCTTGACAAGATTTGTTCAAAGGATGTTTTCTATTACCTATCTCCAAGGTCAAGAAACTGTGCCTTGCTTAAGGTCACCCAGTGGGTTTCCATGGCTGAGCAGGGATTCAAACGCTGACGCCAGGGCTCCTATTCCAACACTCAAACACCTACACCATTCTGGCTCCCTTTCCATTACATAGAACACAATATTAAAGTGTCTACCACCGTGGAAACAATTCTCAAGGAATGATCACCATGACATTAGCTCTTCCATTTATGTTAACTTTGAGAATTTTGAGAAAAATATTTCAGGAAATAGTACTTTCCTAAGTTTATTAGCAATGTTACCAAATTTCATAATCATCTGGTTTCGAATACTAATTTGTCTACCTCATATTGTTCAGATGAATTATGAACTGGGCCATCAAGGGGGTTCAAAGCTTTATTCTTCATGAATCTGTCCAGCTTTCTTTGTAAAGTTATCCAAATTGGTGGCCAACACTCCATGTTTTGGTAGCAAATTTGAACATTTAGCTGTGTGATCAGATTTTTTTTTTCCTCTGCCAACCTTCCCATCTTTCAGTTTTAGTGGATGACCTCAGTCTCTAGTATTATCAGATATGTTTGCTTCCATATCCACATTCTCCCTGCCTTGCCTATTTTTAAAAACTACCATGTCTCTCCTACTGATCTGTTGAGATTTCTAATCTCAACAGCACCAAACACAGGAGTGTATGGTGGTGGTGGTAGCAGCAAATAACTTGTCCTCCCAAATAAGAATTCTGCCCTCCATGGAATTTTCCTTCAGTCCCAAAATTTTTAGCCCCGAAGAGAGTGAGGCATTGAAAATCTTTCACACCTAGAACTCTCACATTTGCTGCTTATCATATTCCTTTGATATCTTTGCCTGCCCCTTTTCTTTGGATGACTAAACTAAATTTCAAAATGCTCAACTGAAATTTTATGTTACTGCAATGCTAAAAATTTCAGGACTGAGAAAATTTAATCAGGGGGAAGAATTCTTATTTGGGGACCAAAGCCCTCATTGCCCCCACCCAGAGTTACACCCCTGCCCCCAAATAACAACCTCCCCTCGTGCAGGAGTTACTTCAGCCCTTTGATCATTTTGTGTGCTCTTCTATGAACTTTTTCCAATTTTACAAACAGATCTGGTGACTAGAGCCATATTCCAACTGTGATCACACCACAGGTTGGTATAAGGGCAATATGATATTGGCAATTTTATTTTGCTTCCTTTTCTGATTAAAGGAAAACCAGATGGAGATAAGACAGTCATATACCAAGCTCTCCTTCCTTGTAATTTGACTTCACTGCTTTGCCTTTTGCTTGCTCCATCTTCTACACTAGTGCTGCTCATCTCAGGCAGTCAGATGAGAGGGCCCAGCAACCATTTTTTTTTTCCATTGAGCCAAGACCAGCACCATATTTGCATCCATTGGCTACAAAAGTTTTTTCTTTCTTTCCTGGTAACCCACCAGGAACAGGCATCTAATGACTCAGGGTCCAGCACCAGTCTAGGGACCACTACTTTGAGTAGCATGTTCAACCCAACATATAAGCTAAGTATACTTAAATGCAACATGTAATTTCACTAGTAGTTCTACAGCACCCACAAAACACCTGAGTTCACGAGAAGACATAAAGAGACCTCTCAGTATTATAACAGGAAAAAGAGATTCTGGAAAGCAACCAAGTTACATATCCAAGTTCATAATTCAGTTACAACAACTACTACTACTAGCAATAGCAAAACAGGCTTGTGAAGCTACTAAACTAATGTCACTATCATGATGATTCTAAAATGGTACCTGGCTCTATTGCAGTATGTTGTGGTCGACAGAATATTTGACTGTTGTTATTGTAAGAAATAAAGTGCCAGAAATTCATCCCTGCATAATTTATGTGATAGATTGGGTGAAGCCTTACCGGGGCTTTTCTGGCTTTGCACTCTTTCTTTATTCAAGCTTTAAAGGGTTTATTTCAAAGAGAATGAGGCAAAGGAGGAAGGAAAACCCCATCAAATACAAACGGGCTCACAACTTCATAAATCTAAAATGCAGATGATTTGTAAAGCCTGCTAACTGGCCAATGTTCACAGTGCTCTGGGATTGTTACACAACTGTGTTCATATTTTACATAAGCTCCACTAATTAGATAGAATGCTAGCACATACTGGCCACAACCCAGAGGCTGGTGAGCACCACAGAAGGCTCTTGCCAGCTGCTGTGCTCAAATTTCTTTTAAGGACTGGAGAACAGAAATTGTACACAGGCCAAACTAAGACCTAAGAGACTTTGCACCCAGTTGGGCACATAAGGTGCCTTTCCAACTTTCTTATTCTCAATTATTAGGGGCAAAAAGGAATAGACCAGGAATGTTTCAACAACATATTATTGAAAGCTTGACAGGTTCCATGCCACCTATCAAACACCTGAGCTAATCTCTTTCTTCTTCTGAAGCAGCAAAGATTAAAGATGGAGAAGAAATCTGTTCAGCTCACTTTTCCATGTGATCCTAACTAATTTTCACTTCTCAAACCAATACCCAGTACTGAAACACAATTAGCCTGGGGCATTCACACCTCTCCAGATTTTGCAAAGCAGTTGTCCAAGCAAGTAAAAGTATTTTTAAAGTACATATATTTTGAGAAAGTGAGCACACAAAATATATTTATTTGTGCAATATGTAGTAACATGAAAAATGCCTTATATTAGAGAAAATCACTGTCAAAAATGTGCATATGGGGGAAAATTGCATAGAGGAAATTCTTTAGGAGACATATACTTAAACACTCATATGGAGTATTTTAAAGTATTTTAAAAACAATTGCAAAATTAGGCAGCAACAGAATGAATGGAATAAAAGACTGAAAAACTGAAAAAACTGAGAGAAACTGAAACTCACAGTTCAGTCTGTATTTGCAAAAATGCTATAAGCAATGATGAACCACTATAGGTGAAGAAGATTTGCTCTGTGTAACAATGGTAGATGGTTAAAGACTGAAGAAATCCAGTGTAGGAAACAATTCTGTTCCCCCCTCCCACCTTTCACTGTCAGAGAGGAGGGAGGCAGTTGGCAGGAACAGACTGTGTTAAAGGAAAAGACATGAAGAAATTGGTTTGTGTACTGGAAAGCTTATATTTTGCAAGCAGCACACGTTCAAATCATGAAGTGATCAGATTTCATCTTAAAAAGCTGGTCTCTCTCCTCCTGATTGCAGACAAAATATTGGGGGAAATAAACGGGGGAGGGGGGAATGATGATGTCTTATTCTTACATCCAGGCAGCTTATCTCTCCCTTTCCTTTAAAGTATGTTTCTGTACATCTCTCTTTTCCTTCCCTCCTCCTGTCTACCTTTTCTTGCTCTGCTGGCTTCTGTACATATTGGCTACAGTGAGGTTGCTTGAATCCCACAGAAATCAGTAGGATTTAAGCAAACTACCTATCCTCCGGCTTACAGCTATTTCTCTTTGTTTTTCTAACTGTCCATTTCTTTTATCAATAGAGCACATCCTCATTACTTCTTTATGGTGAAAGTGACAAATTGGTATGGACCAAAGAACTATGTCTTGGAATTCATCACCAAGATCCACACCTTCTTCTCTACAACACCTACACCATCTATCTAATAGAGCTTTCCATCACCTGGGTGACTGACCTTGGTCTTCACTGCTGTCTTCAGTCCCAGCTTTGGGGACAAAGGGAGGAAAATAAATAAAAATGACAACAGTGAAAATGAGGGAATGATGGGGGGAAGTGGTAATCCATGGAGAAAGCAGAATCAAAGTCAAAGAGAAACAAAGGATTCTGACATCTCTACACCTATAAATGGAGATTCAGCAACTCTAGGAAAAGAAAACAACTGTGGTTCCAATGGTGCTCTGGGAGCAATTCCAGACACAAACAAAATTACAAAAAGTGGCAATGCTTGGAACATGCTGACATTACAGTATTTGAAGGTATCTCACTGATTTCTAGATTCTTGGATAGAATCTGAATCACTGATGGGCCAAAATTCCAGTCAATAACATCTGCTCAACTGCCAGACCAAGAATAAATACGTAAACCATCATCATAATTCACATACATTGCAGAATCTTTACTGCAACTATGGGCCATGCTCTTGCCTCCATTACTCATCTTGGGATAGTAGCTGTAGTAACCAGCACTACCATTTCACCTGATAAAAAGTCAGCAATTTTGTGCCTTGTCTATTTGAGGCAGAAAGGAACAGACTGCTCCACAGTAAAGGCAACTCACAGCAGCTGTAATTTGTTTTAATGTTTTTTTGTTTTGTTTTTTGTTTTTAGGTGGATTGCAGGCATGTGAAGCTATCCAAATTTGCTGTGCAAACAGGCATGCCTGCAAATCAAGATGGCAGCCCCGGGTGAATTACTTGCATTTTTACTTACCAATTTGTAGCTACCGAACAGTATATTTTTTTCTAAAAAACAAAAAAACACCCTATTCCCAAGGTGTGATAAAGCAATATTTCACCTTTTCAGAAAAGCAAAAGCAAAAAAAAAAAAAAAAATAAATAAAAAAATAAAAAAATAAAAAAATCCCCAAACCCCCATTTCATCGCCTTAGCGCTTGCTTGCTAAGGGGAAAAATCAACTTGGTGGTTTGGGGCTCTTGCCTTGTTATCAAGCTCTGCCCCCACACTCATCAAGCCAATCAGCTTTCAGCTTCTGCTCATATGGGAAAGCAAAGGTAATAGAATCACTTATCCCAATGAGCAGGAATGTGCATTCACCCTGCTGTTATTTAAAAACAGCAGAGTATATGGCACATTTGTATATGGCGAATATACAGAGTATATTCCTGCAGAGTATATGGCACATTTAGCCCCCTCCTTCTGAATATGGTGATACGATGTGGGATGCCATTAAGACAAGTCATATTCTCCTTGCATTCTATAAGGAGTATTTTCTCCATTTAGACAATGCCCTAGTTTGCCATGTGGGATAGAGTTTAGGTAACACTTCCTCTAGGAACATCTCATAGGAGTAAGATGCTGCATGTATGTACCAGAGTCCTTTGCCCACTAAGTTGTCTTCCTAGAAAATGAAGCTCTTATTCCTCCCAAAAAGAACATCATTTGCTCAAGACTATAGGCAATTTCAAAATCACACTGGTGTATTTCCGGTAATAAAAAGTGATAGGAATGTACAATAAAGCCCAAGGTGGGTATCCCTATGGTGGAGGCAGCATCAAATTATCTGTCTCCTCCCCCTGGTCTTTTGTTGGTAATATTCAAGGAATGTAAGATGGATAGCAATGGATTTTGAAACATGGGAGAAAAAAAGTTTAATTTGGAAAGTCATTCTTCACTGATTTTCTGATGTGCTCATTAAGCACAGCCAGCCCAGGTGGGAGTGAAGTTTATCTAGAACTTCCTTACTTACCAGGAAATGATGCCAGGTTTAACATCTGTTCCATTCAATATCTTGGCAGCCGTTTAGCACATGTATATAGGGAACTGACAGGATTGCAGTGCAGTATGTTAGTTCTGCACTTGGTTTCTCTCTCTACAATGCTCTTCTCTCTCTCTCTCTCTCTCTCTCTGTCACACACACACACACACACACACACACAAAGGGATAGACACAGGCACACACAAACACACGCATTCACCAGATCCACTGTCTATAAAAGTTTCCATCTCTCAAAATACTTCTCATCCTTCCTTAGGCACAATGTTCATACTAAAACTTTTTTTTAAAACAAAATATTGTACAATTAAACAATTACTAGTTTCTTTCACTTACATTTCCAAATTTTTCCATCTAATACTAAACCTTTTCACATGCATACTTATTACCTCCTGAATAATTCTAGAGTGGGAGTGAACATACATTAAGGAAGGATGAAAAGAGATTGGCTGGATTAAACCCAGTGAAAATGAGATCCTGTATGTTTGGTTATGGAAATGTGAGAACATTTTTTGGGGGAAACAATTGTACATAAGGAAGAATGGATCTGAGGTTCACATAGAGTACATGCTTATGAGCCAGAATATGCTGGCTCTCCACCAATCCTGGCTGCAGAGTTGACCCGTTCGTCTGAATAGAATAGGCCAGGGTCCAAACAGGCACACCAGCCCATCCCTGCAGCCACTGCTGCTGCCATTTTTATTTTTGCTGACTGGAAAGGCAGAAAGGGGGGGCACAACATGTGACTAAAGGCCCCTTGCATGTGACCAGCCTTGGTCACATGCTGAGGGACTCCTTCCTGGCTTCTGAGAGAGATAGGGAGATGACAGTAGCAGTGAGGACTGGCATGCCGGGCAGGCTACTGTGGACATGTGGGGTCTAATCCATTTTTTACTGGCAGTAGCAGAGAAAACTGGGTATTTTCCTATAAAACATTAATCGGACCCTAACCTGCCTTTCCTTGTCTCAGCCCCATATCTGCCCTGGGGTGGTGAGGACTGCCAGGGGGCAGAATGGGGCAAATGCCCTGCATCATCAGGACTGCAGGGCTCTGAGAATGGGACAAGATGGGGCATTTAGCCCATGTAGACAAGCCCATAGTAAGGTCAGAGATCCAAGAATAAAATTAGTGGTTTCATTATTTTAACAGCCTGTCTTCCTTTAACAGAAATCTTTTGTTTTCTGTTTCCTTCACTCAGGGGCCATCTACATTGCAGAAAAACAGCACTTTGACACCACTTTATCCACCATAATTATATCTTATGAAATCCTAGCATTTGTAGTTTTGTGAAATATTTAGCCATTTCTATCAGAGAACTCTGGTGCCTCAACAAACTATAAATACCAGGATTCCATAGGCTAGAACTATGGTGGATAAAGTGGTGTCAAACTGTTGTATTTCTGCAGTGTAAACAGGCTCTAAATTTCACAACCTACCCAAGAGCTCCCACCATGGCACTACCTTTCTGTGGTGGCGGCACTGTGTGCTTCTGTGAGGGAGGAGGCTGTGTTGACAGCAGCAGTACTACTGGTAGGTTCTCCCATGTTACCCAGGAGCCAGATAAATGTGCCAAACAGCTACTGGGTAGCAGCAGTAGTGTGGGGTGACACTGGCAGAGAATCTCTCAGAGACAGTGGCAGTGGCATCACAGCTAACACTTGTTACTACTGCACAGAATAAGACAATGGTAAACCACTACTGAAGCCTTATACCTTGAAAACCCTATGATGAGACGGGCCAAAATGAAACAAGAGATACTGCCAGAAGAAAAGACTTTTAGGTCAGAAGTCACTTAATAAGCTACTGGGGAAGAACAGGGAACAAGTAGGAATACTGTTCTGGCTAGTGATGCAACTGGACTCAAGCCAAAAGGACGTTCAGACGTTGATTTGCTAAGAGATGTAAGGAAAGTCCAAAGCTGCACAATGTATATTACAGAAACATTGAGTGTGAGAAACATGAATCAGAAGAAACTAGACATTGTAGAATATGAAATGGAACACATAAACATTGCAATATTCTGGGTCAGCAAGCTAAAGGGGACAGGAAAGGGACATTTTGAGTCAGATAATTACACTGTTTTTCTGAGGAAATGGAAATCTAAGAAGAAATGCAGTAGCATTATAGTGAAGAGAGATGTAGCAAAAGCAGTCAAAGTATATAATGGAAAGTCTGATTGAATCATATCAATAAAACTTCATGGAAAACCCATCAATATAACCATGATCTAGGTTTATGCTCCAACTACAGAGGCAGAAGAAGAAGAAATTGAAAGATACTCTGCTGGAGTCCAGAAGGAAATTGATCACACATCAGAACAGGACTTCTTGCTAATCATAGGTGATTGGAAATCAAAAGTAGGAAACAGAGCAGAATCAAAGATTGTAGGAAAATTTGGCCTAGGTTTAAGAAATGAAGCCGCTGAGTGACTGACTGAATTTTGTGAGGCAAACAGTTTGTTTATTGCAAACACATTCTTCAAACAACCAAAGAGGTGACTTTATAAATGGACATTACCTGATGGCCAATATAGAAATCAAATAGACTACATGATTGGAAGCAGAAGATGGAGAAGCTCCATTCCACCTGAAAAACAAGACTAGGAGAGGATAGTGGCACAGACAATGAACTGTTTAATATCAAAATTAGAGAAAAGCTAAAGGAGAACACTATAACAACCATCATGCCACAATAGAACCTGAGGAGCATCCCCAAAGAATTTAAAGGAAATGTAAAGAATGGATTTGCACCATTAAGCCTAATTGATCAGGAGCCAGAAGAACTCTAGACTAAAGCCAGGGACACTGTCAAAGAAGAATGCAAAAAGACAAAACAAAAACAAAACAAAACAAAAACAAAACAAAACAAAAACAAAACAAAACAAAAACCTTATTGGATGACCGATGGAATTCTTCAAGCAAGTAAGGACAGATGAGAAGCAAAAATAAAAGGTGATAGAAATGGGGTCAGAACCCTGAATGCAAATGTTCAATGACTTGTGAACAGGTACAAGGAAAACTACTATAATCATCAATGCAGAGAAAGAGACAATGACAACAAAAAAAGGAAGAACAAGAGGCCTCTTCCCAAAGATCCAAGAAATCAGAGGGAAATTTGAACCAAGAGTAGGGATGCTCTATGACCAGCAAACAAGCACATCACATGATCAAGTAGAAATAAAAAAGACTATGGAAACAATACAATGAAGACCTATGTAAAAGAGATGAAAGGATGACAGAGTCATTCAAGGAAGGACCATTTGAAGATGAATCTACAATTTTAGAAAGTGAGGTGAAAGCTGCATTCAGAGATAGAATCCACTCAAATTCTTATTAAAATCTATCAGCAAATATGGAAAGCAAAGAATGGCTCACAGACTGGAAATGCTTAATGTACATTTCAATTCCCAAGAAAGGGGACACCAGGATATTCCAGTAACTATGGAACCATTATATTAATCTTCCATGCAAGCAAAGTGATGGTCAAAGTTCTACAACAAAGACTTTTATCATATATCGAGCAAGAAACACCAAATGTCCGAGCTGGGTTCAGGAAAGGAAGGGGCACTAGGAATCATATTTGAAATGTATGATGGATATACATATGATTGATAATGGAGTGTGGCAGTCTGTGCTTTATAGAGTATAGCAAAGCCTTTGATTGTGGACCATGAAAAACTAGTCATCACTCTTAAAGACATGGGTGTGCCACAGCATTTGATTGTCCTGATGCATATCCTATACTCAGGACAGGAGGCCACCATAAGGACCGAATACAGAGAAACGGAATGGTTTCTATTTGGCATGGGGGTCAGGCAAGTCTGCATTTCATCACCTTATCTGTTTAATTTACATGCTAAATGTATCATACATTAGGCAGGATTAGACGTGGAGGAAGGAGGTTTGAATATTGGTGGAAAATCAACTTTTTAAGGTATGCAGATGATACCATACTACTAATAGAAAACAGCAAAGACTTGGATCGATTACTGAAGAGAGTCAATGAACAAAGTGCAAAGTCAGGTATACAACCGAACATTAAGAAAGCAAAAAAAAAAAAAAGACCACAGGTGATTTACAAAACATTAAAGCAGATAATTAGGACTTTGAAATTGTTCAATATTTTCCATACCTTGGTTCAGACATTAATCAGAATGGAGACTGCAGTCAAGAAATCAGAAGAAGACTAGGACATGGAAGGGTAGCTATGAAGGAACTAGACAAGACCCTGAAGTGTAAAGATGTATAATTGAATAGTAAAGTTAGGATTGTCCATGCCACCATATTTCCAATTTCTATGTATGGTTGTGAAACATGTACATTGAAGAAGACCAATACGAAGAGAATCAACTCACAGAATCATAGAATGCTGGAGAAGAATTCTGCTGATAGCCTGGACTGCCTAAAAGACAAATAGCTGAGTCCCAGGCCAAATCTACACTACACAAATAATCCAGTTTGAACCTGGATTAGTTGCCATGGCTCCTTCCTATGGAATTCTGGATTTGTATCTCAGTGAGGCACCAGCACTCTTTGGCAAAGAAGGCTAACGGCTTTGTAAAACTACAAATCTCAGGATTCAATTGGAAGGAGCCATGGCAAGTAATCCAGGTTTAAATTGGATTATTTGTGTAGTGTGGATTTGGCCCCAGAGAAAATCAGGTCTGAGCCAAGATGTGCAAACTGAAACTGTCGTACTTTGGACATATCATGAGAAGACATGACTCACTAGAAAAGACAACTGTTTAGCAAGGTGGAAAGCATTAGGAAAAGAGGAAGATCACATTGCAGATAGATAGACTTAGCCAAGAAAGCCACAGTGCTGAGTTCAAAAGACCTGTGCAGTGCTGTTGATGATATAATGATTTGGAGGTCTCTCATTCATAGGGCTGCCATAAGTTAAAAGTCAACTTGATGGCATTTAACAACAAACAACAAAGTAACAGAAAGAAAAGCATATTCACTGGTAACAGATCTTACAATGCAACAAATCTGGTGATATGAAAAGTTTGCTTGGAGGAATGCTATTTCCAGTTCTATTTGCCAGCCTTCAAGCTGATATAATATTTTCACTGGGAAATCTATGGGCCAGTTCCATTTGCACTGTGATTCCTTCAGCTACATGCTGGAACTAACGGCTCAGATGTCTTTCTGTTTTCATTCTCACTCACATGAGAAATGTGTCAAAGGCTTCACGACAGGCTGCATAAGCAGTTTGCCATTCTCATGATTGTGAAGGCATATCTTTCCTCTAGGTTGTTATTTCCTATTGTGAAATATTAACAGTTTTCAGGAGAGGCTCAATATATTGGCCTGTAACAAGAAGCAGCAAGGGGGGGAATCTTTACTGAGATTTGTTTGGTTTGTTGTCCAGTGGGTGTTATCTATCTTTTCTATAGCAAATCGCTTGGTTTCTTGCTGGGGTCATCTGGTACA
Source organism: Gambelia wislizenii (assembly GCA_030847615.1). Lineage (NCBI taxonomy): Eukaryota > Metazoa > Chordata > Lepidosauria > Squamata > Crotaphytidae > Gambelia > Gambelia wislizenii. Next base: position 325,882,775 of record JAUMIR010000001.1, read on the forward strand.
TCCATATGGAAACATCTATGTCACACTATAATCTAGATTATGACCTCCAATATAATATATGATGGAGTGATGTGCAGAAGGTCTTGCTCTTCTACAGGAAGTTGATTTTGCAGGCAACAAGACAGTGCATAGTACATAGCCATATCTATTATTTTTTCCTTACACAAAAATCAATGTGCAACATTCAATATGGATATTGTCAGCAGGATATAGATGGACTTTCACATCTTGCCCATATCATACCCAATCTCAATCACCCCCGATGCATAGGCCAAAAGATTTCATTCAATTTACCCCCCACCCATGTAAATTTAATGATCACATTCATACCAAGGGCAAGAGGCAGGCAGGCCCCTTCTTCACAACAGGTGAAAAAGGGTTAAAGCCCCTTCCTCACCCATGCCTCAGGTCTCCCAACTTTGAGTAAGAAAAAAGAACAGACATATTACAGACAGCATATGGACTCTGAGGGCAGATCATTTAACAAGTCCCTCACTCCTGCAGAGGATGAGTCTCAGAAAATCTAAAGCCTGCTAGGCAGGCCTTGTCCATGACAAGGAATTTCTTTCAGATATCCTTATCCATAGAAAATCTTCATTCTAGATAGCAAAAACTCAATCGATAGTATGCCCTGTCACATGTGTAGGACTGAATATTAATTGAAACAGATTTGTAGTTACCATGAAAAAACCAGGCCTGGGGTGTGTGTGTGTGAGACAGCACAGCATGCCTGTAAAAAATTCCGCCAACATGATAATTTGGGGAGAAATCAACAACATCTCTCTTAGAATATCTCAAGTAGTTCAGAAGGGGAGAGAACTGGGCAGCTGAGCAGGCTGTATACCAGCAGAATCCAATCCAACCCAGTCCTCTCTTTCTGCCCTAGCACTGCATGCCAAGTATGAGTATTGAAATTTTGATGGTAACTGGAATAGGGTCCCGCAATAGGAGTTGGATTCATGATAGATAAATTGCAGCATCACTTCCCCACCTCTTGAATTTTGCATGGTGCTACATCCAAAAGCTGTTGGGCATAATTGTACCAAGGTGACACCTGTCAGTATATCTAGCCAGATTTCACTCACACCTGCCAAGTCATCTGGTTCATAGGTTACATGATTCACCCCTGACACTGACCTGACATTAAACAGCATTGCTTTATGGCCAGGTAAGAGAAGTAAAGCAGCTGTTAGTTAGAGAGTAAACCAGAAAAAGGACAGGCCACATGATTTGTCCTCTCATTTCTCCCTGGTATCTTCTGTTTTCAGTGTCATTTCACCCCCTGCCCAATACAAATAGAAGGACCCCTTCCCCTCCTTCCCATCCAAACACATACTTAGCCTTACAAAATATAGCAACCCCCCTCCCCACCCTGAGATTGGTTAAAACTAGAATGTGCCCTCTCTAAATGGTGGCAAAATGAGAACATTGTTCCCTCATATATATATATATATATATATATATATATGGGAATAATGTTCTCATTTTGCCACCATTTAGAGAGGGCACATATATATGGCTGCTTCCAACTGAAATTTCTACCTCTGCAGTAATTTAAAACTTCAGTTAAGCATTTAGAAATGCAGTTTAGGTATATATACCCTTGGAAGGCTCTGTGAAGGCCCCAGGGAGCGAGGGGGGGCCCTATGGAGGGAGGGGGGAGGGCCATGGAGGCCTCCACGGGGCCTTGGGAGGGTCTCCGGAGGCCCCGTGAAGGCCTTGGGAGGGAGTGGGGAGTCTGGGGAAAGCAACTATGGGGCCTCCGGAGGCCCCATGACCTCTTTGGCGGGGGAAGGGGGCAATCAATATTCGCGGGTTTTTTACATTCGCAGGGGTCCATGGAACCTAACCCCCGCGAATGTGAAGGGTCAACTGTAGTTGCATTGAATTCCATATCATATCAACAATATGATAAAACAACATAAACCAATTATAACATAAAACATTTGTAACATTTTGAAGTGTTTAGATCCCCTGGGGCCATTTAGATAGTAGTTATTGTCGTGGGGCATCCCGAGACTTATTGATCCTGTATTCATCCCTCGTTGTTTACACGATTTTTGTCTCTGATTTGGATATCCCGGGAGATCCCGGAATCATTGTTTACATAGCATCATGTCCCATGTTATGTCTCCTCTCCCACTATATTCTATCCCATGTTTTTGTTTGTTTGTTTGTTTACATGTGTTTATGGTCCCAGGGTTTTTTTTTTTTTTAGCTTTCAATCAAGGATGCGATTACTCATTTTTTCACAACCTTGCTGATAACTTCCCCTAGAGTTTCCCACCATGAGTGATGCTATTGGCTGGCACAAATGTTTGTTCAAGCTTCTGCATTGGTCAGAGAAGGATGTCGAAGACAGCCCCCTCTGCAAAATTTGATTAAAAAAAACTTGATGGGCAAATGCCCCCCAAAAGTTAAAATCTATGTAAAAGGAGAATGCCAGTACAGACACACAGGTCATTTTAAAAGATAAACCTCAGTTGTTGTGATTGTCCACCCAGTCACTGGCAGTTTTTACTGTGCCTTTAAACCCACGATGGAGGGGATGCTGCCAGGAGGGGTGTGGATGAATGAGTGATTCTCCACCCACCCGCTTGCAGTGTTTACTGTGTAACCCATGGAGGGATGCAGACAGGGGATGAATAGCGCAATCGTCCACCCACAATCTCTTTAAAATTTTCTCTCTTTATAATTTACTCTCTCTTTAAAATTTAAACCCAGCATGCAGGGGAGGGACAGGTTAAAGCTGAAGATTTTGCAGTGTAGTTCAGTGCAGTTCAAATCCATTGAACAGGGTGACTTAGTGCAGAGACACACACAAAAACCTACATGCAGCTGGAAGGGAAGCCTTTGTTTTCAGCTGGTGAGGCTGAATCTATTGAATGGGTGACTGACCCCCTCCTCTGATCTCTGAGCCCGCCCCTGGTCACATCAATTTCCGGTCATCACCAAGTACCGAGATATCTTGTCCTGGGCTGTTTACATTTCCGATTTTCTGAATCCTCCCGTGACTTTTTTTAAAATCACTACAAACTGCAGGATGGAAAGTCCCGCTGGTTGAAGGATAAAAGGTGCCCCCCCTTTGGAAATCTCAGGACCGTCACGATGTACGTGCAAACAACCAGGGATTGACATGAATTCATCCCACTACATATTCATCATGTAAACAGCGCCTCTGACAAGAAGAATCACAGACTAAAAAGAATCTTCACAGTTAGGAACTTATTAGGAGCAAAATTTTCATGTGGTTGTTTGGCACAGAAAACAGCATTTTCTACACAAGTAACAGCATTTTTTTTGTACAGAAAATAATATTTCAATGCAGAAATATCAGTTCCTGTACAGAAAATACAGCTTTCTGTGCAGAAAATGCTGTAACAGGGTTTATTGAGCATAAAATTAACACATGGTAAATTTGCATATAAAACAGCATTTTCTGCACAGGAAACTGTATTTTCTGCACAGGAATTAATATTTCTGTATTGAAATGTTATTTTCCATGCAGAAAATTCTATTTCCTATATAGAAAATGCTGTTTTCTCTGCAAAACAACAACATGTGCATTTTACACAGAAAAAGTCTTCAATTACAAATAACCAGAAACTGTTGTGGTTTTCAAAGATTTAATTGCAGCAAGAAGAAAATTGCTGAAATTCTTATTGCTACCTTTGAGAAGAAACTTAGTGAAGAATTACATCCTTAAGATCTGCAGGGGTGGCTCTCCTCTGTGGCCACCAGTGTGGTGACTGCATTGTGTGAGGACATGGGGGAGGGCCTTCTCTCTTCTCTAATTTTGTTATTTAAAACTTATAAAGTGATCGTAAAAAGCAATAGAGAGAGAGGACATCCCCGTGCCGTGCCTCTTTGTATATTGCAATGTCTTGTCTTTTCTCCATTTATGATTATTTTTGCTCTCTGTTCTTTATACATTGCTCTCATCCACTTTAAAGTGTTTGTTCCTAGGTCTATTCTCACCATTGTTTCCAACATAAATTCCCAACTAACATAGTCAAACACTTTCTCCGCATCCAAAAATATAATCACCATTTGTCTATCAGGTCTTTTTTCAAAGTGCTCTATTACATTTATCAAAGTTCCTGTATTGTCTTTTAGGTGTCCATTTGGCAGAAAGCCTCTTTGATCTTCGTGAATCCATGTGTGTACAATTTTCTTCAGTCTTTCTGCAAGGATACGGGCAAAAAAAGTATCATCTACATTAAGCAGGGATATAAGCATATAATGTTTAGCTTCAGGTGTTACTTTGCTTTCTTTTTGGATCAGAGTAATACTGGTGTCACTCCAGGTCTCCAGTAAGTTCCCTGTTATGATAGCATTCATTGTTTGTTACAATGGTAATGCAAGATGCTCTTGCAGTTTTTTAAATAATAAATTGCGATAAGGCCATCTGGTCCTGGAGACTTTTCCATCTTATAACATTTAATGGTATCTATCACCTCCATTACTGCTATTTTCTTTATTTAGTTCTTCTTTCTGTTGTTGTTTTATTTTTATAATCTTTTGATTGTTCAAATATTTTCTTGTCTTTTCTATTTGAGTCTGCTTATGTTTATATAACTCTGTGTAAATTTTTACACAAATTTTACACCTTCAAGTTATTTCTGACTTATGAAGACCCTAAGGCAAATATATCAAAGGGGTTTCATAGAATAATAGAGTCAGAAGAGACCATGAGGGCCATCCAGCCCAACCCCCTACCATGCAGGAATAACCAATCAAAGCATTCCCAACAGATGGCCATCCATCCTCTGTTTAAAAACCTCCAAAGAAGGAGACTCCACCACACTCCAAGGCAGTGCATTCCACTGTCAAACAGCTCTTACTGTCAGGAAGTTCCTCCTATTTTCTAAGGGCTGAGAGTGTGTGACTATCCTAAGGTCACCCAGTGGGTGATGCTACCCCCTCAAGAAACCCCACCTTTTCAGTCTGCCACTGTCTCAGTCAAAGGGTCCTGCAGATCAAGATGTGTATGCCTGCAGCACTCTCCCCAGTTCCAAAGTGCACCAAGAATAGGCAGCTGAAATCCTGCTGCAACTGCTTATCTAAAGGCATCCTGTGACCAGGGGAGAGCTGTAGGCATAATTTTCTAGTGCTCTCATCTGCAAAGGCTTGGAAACCCTTTGGCCAAGGCACTGGAATTCATTCATTAAGTACTGTAAATGTGAATCCACGGCAGTTGCAAAATCATAAATCCAGATTACATTCTTGGAACTACTGAAAAGGATTCAAACCAGTGCTGTTTATGAAGCCTTTGGGCCTCATTGATTTATTTAAAAAATGTTTTAATTTTTAAAACCTATTCTAACTTCTTACAGTGTTTAATATATTTTTAGTCTATTTCAATTATTGTTATTGTTTTAACTTGTTTTAGTGTGTTAGCATTAATTTTACCTGTACGCGCCCTGAGGTTTTGTGATATGTGCAGGACAGAAATATTTTAATAAACAAATAAAATAAATGTATCTTTACAGGTGGTTGGGTAAAATGATTGAGGGAGGGTCTACATTCCCAATCAGAATTGTACACAGCAGTTGTTTCTATCTTTGTTTTTCCAAGAAGTTCCCCAGTTACTTGAAGGGAAGTCAGTTTTCACATACAAATCATGACTAAGTCACACAATGGTAGTGAAAGCAAGGCTGTAATCCTAAACAATGATTGAGTTAGAAAAGTTAGATTGAGTTTGAAAATTAAATCAATCAAAATCAATAGGACCTACTTCAATGAAAATCTGTGTAAAAGAGGAACAACAATGTGGACCATTGTTCCTCTTTCAGAAATTTAACACGTAGGATTTAGATCTCCCCCTGTCAACCCATTAAATGTTCTTTTATCTCTTACACCCCTTCCTCAATATATATTTTTTCTGATATCACACAGTCTCTGAACTTTCTTGGTCTTTTTTTTTTAAAAAAAGTTTATTTCTTGTCTTTTCGACATTTCTTAAGAATATATTTTTTTTTTTTTTGTAGAAAAGACCAGAATGTATTTGATCAGAGTACGGTACATTTTATTTTGTGTTGGTGCATGGTTAATCTCATCAAGATTAGGAAACCTCTGCATAAAAAGTAGTATATTGCAGTGTTATATGCATTTTGTACTAATTCTCAGGCAGAAGGTATTACTTTCTCCAGAACTTTCATAGATAACCTGTGTAATGAAAATATTCTCAACAGAGGGCAGTGACTTTCCCCCCCTTTGGCTCCTTTACACATGTACTATTTTCTCTTTGCACTTCTGAAACATTGCCATATGTTATGACAAATTACATATGCACTAGGATATTTCCTGATATTTGTAGGAAGAAGAATTCAGCTCATCACAAAGAGTAGTAAACCTGAGCCCAAATCTGTGTATAGAATAAAAAAAAATAGAAAAATTCAGCATTGGCATAAAATAGAGAGTCCTTCAGATCTTCTTATTGCTTGTTTGATGCAGTTGGTAGAACTTTTCAGTTCAATCAGTCACAAAGCCTTCAAAGGCAAGGATGATGGGAAGGAAAGGGGAGGAAAACCTTGGTACTTCAGAAACAAGCTTTTAAATAATAAGCAAGTGTCAAGCCTGGGATTTCTCCAGCATATTGAGCATGGCTGAGGGGAAAAAAACATGTTTGCTATCCAAGATGTTCCAAGATTATTTTCACATGCAATGCAAAATTGGTTTCTAATACACAGAAGGCATTGCTTGTTGTCACTTACTGTTATTGTTACTCTTATGGAGCACATGTTGTAATGTAATTTCTGTAACTCTATGTGAGTCTCAAGTTCTGTTGCAAAACTGAGGACTTTTTCAGACAAGAGTTACTGCACAAGAAGCTTGTGGAAGAGGTACGGCACTGTTGTGTGGCAGGGGGTCCATTTCGGACAACACCATCCCTCTCTTGGCATTGTCCGTGTCACTTCCGTTTATGATTGAAGTCAGCCACACTATATTTTACTCACGGAAGTGATTGGTTAGAGCACCTAACTGATTGGCTAGAGCACAGTAATGTGTGTGTAGGGGTAGGGGAGGGCTATGCATTGTAAATACATGGCAATGTAAGCTCTTTTATATATGAACACCAAACACATAGTACATGTCTAGTGGTGGGCACATCAATGCCATGGAAATCAAAAGCAGTAGATGTGATCCCATTTGCCTACCCATTAATTCCCCAGCATTTGGGAGGGCATTTGCATGCATGGTCCCTGGTCTGTAATTGAGAGCATTTGGAATACAGTTGGGTCAATCATCTCAAAAATCTTGTGATAAGTGAACAGATATATTCATGAATATCTGTTCAAAATTACTAGGAGGTAGCATGCATTTACTGCAAAGAGATACCCTGTTGGATCAGGTTTTGTTTATTTTAGAAATAGAAGTTGCTTGTCACTCCCGTCTTTGAATGGTGCACTAGCTGCATTTCTTCTTGGGAAATTAAGAGCTTTCCATGTTGGCCTTACAACCAATTTTAAGGTTTGCTGTGGGGATTGATTTATATGTGTGGTTTTTAAAAGTCAGGTTTTTTTTTTAATTCAATCTGTTGTTGCAGACTGTTTTTATGTGTTCCATGCTGCTTTGGGAGGTAATGAACAAATGCTTAACAATCAGTCAATTTCAGGAAGGCCAACTGAAACAATGGTTGAGAACCTACACTGGTGTTGCATAGTGCAAATCTCCACAAGCAGAGTTTCTCATTAATTTGTGTTACAAAACCCTTGTGTTGAATGGCATTAATTTGTGTTACAAAACCCTTGTGTTGCACAACTGAACCAAGACAACAAATGTCCTACCACATGCGTCTTTATGCACCATGCACACCCATACATAATGCACAGTATCCATCCATGTGCATCTGCATGTGCAAGTGCACTCATGCGTAAAATGCCAGCATAATTCCAGCCAATTTCTTTAGCTCAATAGAAACAAAAATAATGCAATGGATCACAATCATCACCACCACCACCACATGATTAGACAAGTAGAAGAAACAAATGGCAGAATCAAGTAAAAAGAAATTCATTGAGAATTTGGAAAAGTTCTTGGAAAGACTGTTCTGGAGATGGAGCAAAATGCTCTACCAATCCATTTCACTGATTACCAACCACTTAACTTCCTGCAAGAGGGAGCTAGCATAGTATAACCATCTGCTCCTGGATAATGGAGGAGTTACAGTAGAACAACATACACATTTTCATTGGCACTATTATGCTTTTCACCCACCTCTGGTCATCTTTATATCCCCAGACCAATTATTTTGTCTTATTTTGCTGGATTTAGCTTTAAGCCTCTGGGCTACAAATGAAAGAAACTCAAAGCTACTGGAAAAGGTGCTCTTCTCTGAGTGATGAAGAATCAGGAAATTCAACCAGGTGTCTATTGCACAGTCTGTAGAACTTAAACACAAATTTAGGGACTTGGGATTTTTGGAAACCCCTTCATTCAGATAAGCTTGGTGATAGTTTTCAAAGCAAGATCAACGTGAGAATGTTCATGCTGTTATTGGAAGGAGTGATGTTGTTCACATTTTTAGTGTAAGAAAGACCATGATAGATACATTGCTGAATGCTTGTGAGAGAGAAAGATATTGAGGACATATGAGATTCAGAAGGCATTGGAACTTCCAAGTAAATACGTTTTCAGTATTGAAAGGGCAATGGAGAGCCTCAGGGGTGAAGCCCTTTTTATTTAAGAAAATCACCACTTTTTGATTGTATTGCAGGCAGCTCTGCAATCCTTTTGTCCACATCTATTCACCAGTTGTACTCTTTGTCCCAGCAGAATCAATGATGGTAGGTTTATGTAAACACCAAGAGTAATAATGTTGGGCTTTTTAAGGCAAATCACAACATTATGGGCTAGTCACTTCTTGACACTGGTTTAGAATGGATTGAATGAGGATATTTAGGAAACATTCAGTACACAGAGGGAGGCAGGAGTTAATGCATTGGCTCATTATTGAGGGGACATGAAGGCAGTAGAACTTACCTTCCACAGCACCACAGACATCACAAAAAAGCAAGTTAAATCATATGAAACATTGTTTTCAGTTAACTGTGAAATGGCATGGGGGAGAGAAAAAAGGCAAAATGTTTTCTTGATCTGCTATCCCTAGATGAGTAACAAACAAATAATAGATATAAACTGTACTAAATTACAGGTATGCTTGGTTTTTGGCAGTATTTTTTATCTTAATCTATGTTGTGACTTAGGGTGAGTCCCATATTGGGAGCACAGTGGAATATCAACTGAAAGAATGAATTTACAAAAACTGTTGCTGTTTGCTTGGAAACACCATGCTTCTATGAATATCTGATTCTGCCTAAACCAGGAATGGAGAAACTCTGGCCTGTGGAGGTTCCCTGTCCAGCCTGCAAAGGGACCACTAGAACTCCCACTTTTGCAATTGGTGAGATGGTTGCCCAGAAAATATCCTTGTCACAAAGTCTCTGCTTCTTATTTTAGAGTGCTGTGTGAACATGGTCTCCTGATATTCTCCACTTGGGGGCAGAGAAAGTGTGTGTGCGTGCACGTGCGTGCACACAAAGGGAGTACATGGGGGGACCATTTCATCAATTTTTTTTCCTAAGTGATTTTTTTTTTTAAAAAAAATATCTTAACAGTTTTGCACAGCTGGGGAGCTTACCATTAGAAGTGGTGAGAGCAGAGCCTTTGGTCTTCCTAATTCTAAAGATTACAGTATGACCCCCATATCTGCGGTGAATGTGTTACTGGACTTACTGTGGAAGTGCAAAAACATGGATAATAATAAAGCCTATTGAAATGAATGACTTCTGGCCCAAGCATACCTTAGATTTGTGCTGGAGGACCTAAAGATTCCTAGTTAGAACACCTCTCTAGACCTATTTCAATGTCCTCCAGAGTGAGTCTATGGTCAACTTCTGACAGAAGCATACCATAGAATCACAATGGAGGACCTAGAAAATGCCTAGAAAAAAAATATTTTTTGGACATGGGTAAGTGATACCTCAGGTACTGGTCCCATGGATCTGGAGGCCATACTGTATAATGTAAGGATGAAAAGAAAGTTCTATTAAAAATGATGGCAATACGTGATTCTCAAGTTTCAGGAAAGACTGATGAGAAGAATCCTAGACTTTACGTAGGTGCTTTTGTGCATAAAATGTTATTTCTGTGCACAGAAATTCTGTTTTCTGTGGGAAAAAGAACACCAGGTATGAATTTGGTGCAGAATAAGCCCTCAACTATAGTAGTTTCTGTGCAGAAAATATTTTGCACAAACTTTTTACAGAAATAGGAAATGTTATCTGCATATAAAATCCTGTTTTATATGCAAAAAATACCACATGTAAATTTTGGACCAAATAAGTCACAAACTGCAAATAGCTTTCAAAAACTGCATAGTTTTTTTTAAAAATTGCAATGGGAAGAAAATTGCTCATATTATTCATTGCTTCCTTCAAGAACAAAATTAGCACAGAATTACATCCCTATTGTATTGTGGTGATACTTTTAAGAAGCCAGCCAAAATGACACAAAATTCATTGTGCTAGCTTCTAAAGCTTTTTTCCTAAAACAGTGTGTGTGTACTTGTCCTATGACAAGTAGCAGCCGCAGCAACCACAGCCTGGCCACCATTATGTTATCCGCTACCCTCTTTTCCAAGTATACAATCTATTTATCTTTTTTTATTTCTCTAGACAAAAAGTCTACGGAGACATGGTGCCCTCCAGATGGTTTGTACTACCATCTCCATAAGCCATAACCAGTAGGGCAAAGGAGCAAGCCTTATTGGAATCCTAGTCACAAACATTTGGAATGGAAGGTACCAGGTTGGGGAAGCCTGCTCTAGGGACTTAGAGAAAAAAATAGTCTCAGCCTGTCAGAACAATGTATTCTGATGAATTTTATCTCTACTCTACTGTGGTTGGGAAAAAGAGATTCAGAATTGGAGTCCAGTTACAATATTGGCATTTGTCTCATGGCTGAGGCCCAGCTTCAGAGTTACTCTTATCTAGTCCAAGATAATTTTTTGCAGCAAGTTTGCCTTTTCATTAACTGATCACTTCTAAGATTTATGCCATAAAGTCACTTATGTAGGTCAGGAGATTGCCAAACAATAATCTTGCAGAAGGTCAGCTACTTTTATAACTATCAGAATACACCATTGTCTTCTTATGTTATTCAGCTTCCCCCATCCAGTAGCATATTCAGTGGTTCCCTTCCTCATCAATAACAGTGCCATTCAAAACCCCAGGCCAGCAGCATCCACTAAACTTCATTGCTGACACCAAAGGGAATGAAAAACAATGACCGTACAGGGGAATAAGATTGCATTATTCTCAGGGTGGAAAGAACATACACAAGAATAATGAATACAGAGCTAGTGTTTTCAGGCTAGACAAATGTGAATTGTACTCTTTTCTGAAAGCAATGCCTCTAAAGCAAGGCAGCAAGCTTTGGAGCTTTGTAAAGCTTTTCTCTCCCCCCTTCCATTTTTTCATGCTAAGTACAAGCTCCACTGGGTGACTCAGAAATTAATTACTTTCTAAGTGGGAAGCATTCAGAAAAGGGAAAACATTATAAATAACAGTTTAAGATTAGCAAAGATGAATAGATTGTATATGTGTGGGTTATATGAATAACCAGAAGGATTATGCACTCACCTTCAGTCATGCCAGGAGGTACTGAAAAGACTGTTAGACAGGCAGTCCTTTACACTAGGATAAGCATTACATTTGTGGATCAGTGAATGGCCTATGATTTGAAGTGAAGCTGTTTTTAGTCATAGAATCATAGAATTATAGAGTTGGAAGAGACCACAAGGGCCATCCAGTCCAACCCCCTGCCATGCAGGAACACGCAAGGAAACATTACTTTTCAACTTAGTATGAGAGTTCTTTGTCACTTTGCAGTGCCGAGTGGATTCCCAGATGTGATTTGTGTGGCGGGGAAGAGAGAAATGGGAGAGGGAGGAGAAAAATATTCTTATTAATGGTTTCAGTATTTCAAGTCCCAAAGGCATGCATTATTGAATTATAAAAAAAAAGCCATCTCATGTTGTATTAGAGACCTTAGGATATTGCGTTTTTTACAGTGCCAGAATAAATACTTCCATATCAAGAGGCATGCATCTCATTTAACTCAAGCTTTCAGGTTCATTCTGCCATTAAGAATTTGGATTATAATACGACAGAAATGTTGCTGTGGAAGTGTTTCCTATGGTGATATGGGCAAAATAACTGAAGTTTTTTTCACACCCATAATTCTCTAATATACAGCTTCTTCTAATACAGTAATATGGTGTTTTTTCTTCACCAATGATGAAACTGTGCCCTTTTCTTTTTTCCCCATTGCTCTGTTTTCATCCTCTTTTCTCTCTACAAGTACAGCTCCCCTCAGCTCCAATTCACATGGAACTCAGGTAGTATACAGAATCCAGAAGCTCTTTACATAACCTGTGGTTGGGGGCCAGAAAATATTTGTCAATTCTACAGAAAATATCCTCCACTGACAGGAAGCCAGTACCATCAAATTAAAAATCTTTTTCTGTGAAGTGTCTTTTAATGCTATGATCTGACATAATATTACGGTCCTGATATTGGCTGCTGCTACACTGCAGAAATAATGCAGTTTGACACCGCTTTAACTGTCATGGCTCAATGCTACGGGATTCTGGGACTTGTAGTTTTGTGAGCTATTTGGCCTTCCCTGTCAGCGAGCTCTGGTGCCACAACAAACTACAAGTCCCAGGATTCCATAGCACTGAGTCATGATAGTTAATGTGGTATCAAACTGCATTATTTCTGTAGTGTGGCAGCTGCCATTGAGTATCACAACACCTCTCTATAGGTTATAACTAGGGATGCACTTCTTTGCAAATTTCATTCTCAAAGGAAGCAAGAAGTAGTTTTAGAAATGTACTTCCTGTTGTGAAAAAGTCTTCCAAAACTGTACATTTTTTCAAAGACTCTTTGCTGTTTTGGACTTATTGGCCTCAATCCAATATCCTCTCAGCATACTATAAATATCCACATGCAGACCAGCACTATGCTAAGCCCTATAACTTCCTTCTCACTTACTGATAAGACCCTAGTGCTTCCCTACAGAGCCATTTTGTGCTTCAGAGCAAGGAGGAAGGCTTGAAGAAGAATCTGGCTACTTTCTCCATAGCCAGGGACAACATGATTCACAGCAATTTGAGAACCCTAGAGGACTGTGGTGGAGCTCAGTGCTGATGTCATCATTTTGCATCTGACTATTCGGGATGTAGCCAGACACAACCCTGAAGCAGTCTGCTCACCAACAAACAAAGAATGGCCATGCGGGGTAGCATCAGAGGCTTATCAGTAGGTCAGAGATGGGATTTGGGTGCTGCACAGGGAGGAAGGGAATACCAACTCCCTCATGACATCCACATGTGTAAGGGAAGCTTATGCATGCAGATGTCCATACCAGAATTCTAACCATTCTTCATGAAACTTGCATGTATATTTGTGTGTATGTCTCTGTGTGTGTGCACATGCAGAAAATAGCAATTTCTGTGTAGGGAAAAATGCAAGAAAATGCTGTAATTGGGGACTTATAATGTACAAAATTTTCACTTTTTTGCACAGAAAATGAAATGAAGATCTTTTTTTTTCTCAGCAGGGTTTGTCAGGGATGATGGGAGTTGTAGCTCTTCACCTCTGGCTCAAACTCACCACCTTGTTATGCAGCAGAGCCAACCAGCTTAGATCAGTGGTTAATGCTTTCCTCCAAAGCAGCAGAGTTTCAGAGAATAGGCTGAAGATCCTGACAAACTCTCCAAGCCTTCTCACTCTTCTCCAGGTGTCTCCAAAATGTCTCCAGGATTCACTCAGGCAACTCAGTAGTTTTATATAAAACCTACTTTATTCTTCTATATAAATATACTATATGGTCAACAAATTACAATCTCTACACACTACTCCACCTCTACTCAACCACAAAAATACATTGGCAAACATTGCAATTTTATAGCCATTGTTTATCACCACCCACTAATTAGTTTCCACCCAGTGGGTGTGTACTTCCATTCAGATTGGTCCACATAGTTCCATCCATGCTTAAGACCAACCCATGTATTTCAACATTTCACCTTGTACACTTAATGATTCTCAGGTGTTTCCAATCTGCATTCAGTACCTCTGTCCTTGGCTCTCAGGCCTTCTAGATTACATTAGCAGTTTCACCTGTGTAGCCCCATAATTGCTCTTGCTTAGTCATTGTGACTTTCACATACATATTTTATTTCTTTCACTGTATGTCCCATGTTGCATTTTCCTTAACAATCCCCTCCGAAATAAAATATTGTATGTGTCTTACAATGTCATTCCAACCATTTGTGTCAGCCTTTCATGTTTTTCTGCTGTCAATGCTTTTGTGAACAAATCTGCTATGTTGTGTTGTGTTTCTATATATCTCAATTCTATTTCACCCTTCTGAACCATGTCTCGCACATTTTGATATCTTACACCAACATATTTTGTTCTGTTCTTCAAACTTTCAGTTTCAGCCATCGCTATGCATGACTGTGAATCTTCCAGAATTTCCACTGGTATCTTGTAACTTTCATTTAAATCATTTAACAATTGCTTAATCCACTGTACCTCATTAACTATCTCATTCAAAGCAGCGAATTCTGCTTCTGTTGTGCTTAACGCTACATTAGTTTGTTTTCTACTTCTCCAAACTATTGGACTTTCACTATATTTAATTATCATTCCTGTAACTGACTTCTTGTCTCCTAATTCTGATGCAAATGAACTGTCTACATAACAATCTAGATCTGAACTACTGCTTCTTATAATCAATTTCCTATCTAAGGTTCCTTTCAAATATCTCAATAAATGTTTTACCGCTGTCCAGTCTTCAATTTTTGGATCATTAACCCTTCTAGACAATACATTTATAGCATAAGAAATGTCTGGTCTGGTGTGGCAAGATATGAATTGTAAAGATCCTATTATACTTCTGAAGAAAGTCTTGTCCTCAAACGCTCTAGTTGTTTCCTCAGACACAAAACCAGTTGTCATTGGAGCTCTTACTATTTTTGCATTCTGTAATCCACACTTTTCAATCAGTCTTTCAATTTTATTTCTCTGACTTAATAAACAATGTCCTTTTTCTGTCCATTCAACGTAAATACCTAAATAAGACTTCAATACACCTAAGTCCTTCAAAACAAACTTCTTAGACAATTCTCTTTTTACTGACTCAATTTCCTGTTTTGACTTTGCTGCTACGCACAAATCATCTACATAAATTACTAATACTATGTCTCCTTTTGTATAAACACAAGCATCTGCAATGCTCCTCTTGTAACCTAGCTTAACTAGCTCATCATTGATGCACAGATTCCACGCTCTGGCACTTTGTTTTAAACCATACAACGCTTTCTTTAATTTATATACTCTCTGACTACCATTTTCTTCGAAACCTTGTGGCTGTTCCATAAAAATTTCTTCATTCAGAACCGCATTCAAGTAAGCTGTCTCAAAATCAAAATGTTCTACAACTAAATTCCTTTTTACTGCTACAGCTAGAACCATTCTCAGACTTTCTGGCTTTGCAGTTGGAGAATATGTCTTATCATAGTTCTCATATTGCTGTTGTGCAAAACCCTTAGCCACTAACCTAGCTTTATATTTGATACTTCCATCTGGCATTTCTTTCCTTTTGTACACCCACTTACAACCAATTACTTTCTTGTCTTTGGGTCTGTCAACAATTTCAAAAACATCTTTATTTACCAGGCAACCAAACTCATTATCCATTGCATCAAACCATCTTTCCTGTTCTTCGCTAGAATAACTTTCCAATTCTTCAAAACTTTCAGGCTCTTCTACTGCTAAACAAACTCTTGCCTTTGTCACAACAAACCTATCTGGAGGCTTTCTAACTCTATGACTACGCCTGGGAATAAAATCTGCTGTTCTGTCTCTTTCATCCTCACTTTCTCTACTGGGAGTTGTAGTTCTATGACTAAATCTCTTGTCTTCAGTCATTCGAGTAGTAGTAGGCCTAGATGCTATCTCATCATCAGAAGAACTACCACTGCTGCTGGGTGATGCTTCCTGCTTAACTGAAACCCCTCCGTTTCCTGAGGTTGGTTCAGTTTGTGCTTCTGGCTCATTTGAACTCCCTAACCTCAAAAACACTTCTTTATTGGCATGCAGTTTGTCCCAACCAGCATGTCTCTCGAAATTTGCAGACCTAGAATACTGCACTTGTTTTCCATCCAAATGAAACTTGTAGCTATTTCCAGAATACCCCAAAAACCTAAGCCTTTTGCTTTTGGGTTCTCCTTTCCTCCTGAAACAAGCAGGTGTGTAAACATGAGCAAATTGTCCAAAAACCCTTAAGTACTTGTAATTTGGCATTCTCCCATACAATACCCTGTAGGGAATGTCTTCAATTTCTGAATGATACAATCTGTTACTGATATGTATTGCAGTCAAAGTTGCTTCTGCCCAAAAACTATCTTTCACCCCTGCATCTGCCATCATACAAGCAGTAATTCTTTTTATATCTTGTATTTTCTTCTCTGCTAACCCATCCTCACTAGGACAAGCAGGGTTTGTAGTTTCATGCCTTATTCCCACCTTTTGAAACCAGTTAAACAATTGATTATTTAAAAATTCTCCTCCTCTATCAGTAATGATGGTGCCTACTCTGCTATCAAATTGTCTTTCCACCATTCTTACCCATGCTTTCAAACTTTGCCCAGCGTCAGATTTGTTTTTCATTATTCTCACAAATGCAAACCTTGTATACCTATCAACAATTACTAGGAAATACTTGCTTCCCCCTAAGGACAAGCAGTTAGCTTGGGCGACATCTGCATGTACATATTGAAATGGTCTTTGAGCAATTCTTTTTGTTTTCTTAGCTACTGGAAAAGCTCTGACCTTTACCTGTTGACATACCGTACAATCTAAGTGGTTTTTGCATTCAGTAACTTTTAAATCTGGACACATACTGATTAAATTCTTTAAACATTTGAAGCTCGCATGGCCAAATTTTCTGTGAAGCTCGTGTATGCAGTCTTTGTGGATTGGAATATTTTCTATGTTATTAGCTTCTTCAACCCTGTAGCTATCAATATTGTCCTCCAAATAATAAAGTTTGTCCTTTTTCAAACCTATGCCACGCAATTCCCCATTCAGTTTTATCTTACACATGTTCTTTTCAAAGATGACTGTGTAGTCTCTTTCTGTTAATCTGCTTACTGATAAGAAATTATTTTCTAACTCCTTTACATGTAAGACATCATTAAAATTCTCTTTTAGCCCTGGAATGTACACAGTACCCATTTGTTTTACAGTACTTAGCTCTTTCCCGTCAGCCAAAACTACAGCATTTACATTAGCTGATTTTCTATTACTTATTAAATTTATATCATTACACATCAAAGATGTGGCTCCTGAATCAACTAGCCATTTAGAATTTGCATTTTGTTTTTCCTTAATCATGGTTGCAACCCCCTTTTTATTACCACTGTCCTTCAAAAATGGAGGTCTGGACTGTTTTTGATACTGCCGCGGCTGCCATCTGTTCTCTGCTTGCTTGCGTCTCTCAGCTGCAAAATGTTTACAATGTCTCTGCAGATGACCAATCTTCTTACAATAAAAGCACCTCCGTTGCTCCCTTGTAGAGGCTGCTTCCTCCTGCGTTCGCCAGCCAGGAGTTGTTTGTTGTTTTGGCACAGTCTTTAAGCTTGCTGAGTCACCCTGCTCAGACATTCTTCTCTGGTTCTCTTCCAGTATTCTGGCCACAATTAAATCTCTATTAAGCTCAGCTTCTGGCAAGTTCTGCAAGCTGTTCGTTATGTTGTCCCACGAAGAGTCTAGCGATTCTACTAAAATGTAGCATTGCTGCTCTTTGCTAATTTGCACTCCCCTCAGTTCAGCTTGCACAAACAAATCTTGCATTATTTTTAAATGTTCTATCACACACTGCCCTTTAGCCATCTTTTGCCTGTATATTCTTTTAGACCATAGCATTTTTGCAAAAGCAGTTGAAGGAGTGTGTAATCTCTGCAAGGTATCCCACACATCCTTGGCGGACATTTTATCTCTGACGTCATTAATTAAGTCTTCTTCAAGCATGAGATAAAGACAGGCTTTTGCTTTATTATCTCTCTCTTGAGTGGCTGCATTAGCATCAGCTGCCAGCCCTGTTTCAACTGTTGACCACAGACCTTCCTTTACTAGTAGAGATTGGGCATAAATCTTCCAGGTAGAGTAGCTGTTTCTATTTAATTTACTAAACTTTAGAATTTCCATCTTGATTTGTGCAGTGACTCAATTTGACACAGTCCTTCTGAGTATGCACAGCCGACCCGTCTGGGCTCAAGCAAAACACAAAATGATTTACTCACGAGGCTTATCAGTGCAGCACAAACAGCTTGCTCTGATCTATCGTCCACAAAGCTTTCTTCCACTCTCTGGAACTTTCAGCTTCTGTGGATGCTGGGTGCTCTAGTAACTGGGCCCATAACCCTTGTCAGGGATGATGGGAGTTGTAGCTCTTCACCTCTGGCTCAAACTCACCACCTTGTTATGCAGCAGAGCCAACCAGCTTAGATCAGTGGTTAATGCTTTCCTCCAAAGCAGCAGAGTTTCAGAGAATAGGCTGAAGATCCTGACAAACTCTCCAAGCCTTCTCACTCTTCTCCAGGTGTCTCCAAAATGTCTCCAGGATTCACTCAGGCAACTCAGTAGTTTTATATAAAACCTACTTTATTCTTCTATATAAATATACTATATGGTCAACAAATTACAATCTCTACACACTACTCCACCTCTACTCAACCACAAAAATACATTGGCAAACATTGCAATTTTATAGCCATTGTTTATCACCACCCACTAATTAGTTTCCACCCAGTGGGTGTGTACTTCCATTCAGATTGGTCCACATAGTTCCATCCATGCTTAAGACCAACCCATGTATTTCAACATTTCACCTTGTACACTTAATGATTCTCAGGTGTTTCCAATCTGCATTCAGTACCTCTGTCCTTGGCTCTCAGGCCTTCTAGATTACATTAGCAGTTTCACCTGTGTAGCCCCATAATTGCTCTTGCTTAGTCATTGTGACTTTCACATACATATTTTATTTCTTTCACTGTATGTCCCATGTTGCATTTTCCTTAACAGGGTTTCCTGACACTTGAGAAACATAGTTTTTGACTGTTTCCTGGGAAAAAAATGAATATTCTTTCCACTGACCTCAATTTGGATGTAGGAAAGAACTAGTGTTGAAACAAATTCCCATTAAGACTGCAGAGGCAATTGGTTAAACTTCTTGGGTCTAGTATAACCAACAGGTAAAATAACCTTACTGCTTACGTAGAACTCGTATAATGATAGCGATACTGACTAATCACTTTGGCATTTTGTGCATGAATTAGTAATGATACATGTTACATAGTGGATTATATTTTAATGGGATTGCTGTTCTTCCTCCTCTTTCTGGACCAAAGGAAACTGGAACGTTTTCTTTGAAAACAGTGGTGTGGATTATGTGAGTAGATCTCTATTGCAGAAATGGATGAATCTGTCAGTTCTGGTTTCTCTCTGTTTTTAATTTGCCAACTGTAGAATCATAGAATCATACAATCATGGAGTTGAGAGACCACAAGGCCCTTCCAGTCCAACCCCCTGTCATGCAGGCATACACAATCAAAGCACTCCTGACAGATGGCCTCTGTTTAAAATAGCCTCTGTTTAAAAACCTCCAAAGAAGGAGACTCTACCACACTATGAGGCAGCATATTCCACTATCGAGCAGCAATTACTGTCAAGAAGTTCTTCCTAATGTTTATGTGGAATCTCTTTTCCTGTAGTTTGAATCCATAGCTTCATGTCCTAGTCTCTGAAGCAGCAGAAAACAAGCCTGATCCCTTGTTTATATGACATCCTTTCAAATATTTAAACATGGCTATCATGTCAAGTCTTAACTTTCTCTTTTCCAGGCTAAATGTTCCTTGCTCCCTGAGCTGATCCTCATGGGGAATGGCTTCCAGACCTTTCATAATTTTGGTTGCCCTCTTATGGAAACGTTCCAGCTTGTCAATATCCTTGAATTGTGGTACCCAGAACTGGACATAGCATTCCAGGTGAGGTCTGACCAAAGCAGAATAGAGTGGCACCATTACTTCCCTTGATCTAGACAATATACTCCTACTGATGCAGCCTAGAATTTCATTGGCTTTTTTAGCTGCCAGATCAGACTGTTCACTCATGTTCAGCTTGTGGTTTACTAAGACTCCTAAATCCCTTTAACATGTACTGTTGTCAAACCAGGTGTCATCCATTCTATATCTGTGCATTTCATTTTTTTCTACCTAAATGCAGTACCGTACATTTCTCCCTTTTGAAATGCATTTTTTTAGTTTGGGGTCGGCTCTCCTGTTCTCTGGGGTAATTGCCAACCCTCCTAATATGATGTCATCTGCAAATTTGATAAACATGCCCTCTATTGCATCATCCTAATCATTGATAAAGATGTTGAATAGCACTGGGCCCAGGACAGAACCCTGTGGCACCCCACTAGTCACTTCATTCTCTTTGGAATGAAGAGGAGTCATTGGTGAACACCCTTTGGGTTCAGTCAGTCAACCAATTACAAATCCACCTAACAGTCTCATTGCCTAGCCCACATTTTACTAACTTAATATAATGGGGGAAATTGTTGAAGACCTTACTGAAATCAAGATATTATATATCCACAGCATTCCCTTTATCTACCAATACTCATAATAAACTCATGCGTCTGAGTATACCTGATGTGTTGTGAAAGCTCGATAGTTAAGAAAACTGATAGGAAGAGAATAAACTCTTAAAATGTAGTGCTATAAGAGTGTTCTATAGGTGCTACAAACTGTCAAAAAGACAAATAAATGGGTCCTAGTGCAAATCAAGCCTGAACCCTTTCTTCCTGGATGCAGCACAACAGCCAGATGTTGCTAGGGGTCTGTTCTGCCCCATGGGTATTGAGTTGCTGCATGGGTGTGCCCCAGTGTCATCTGGCTGCCATTGATCAGACAGGGAAAAGGCATTGTGCAATGAGAAAAGATGTAAATCTTTCCCACATTTGAGCAGAAATGACAGTGCTTTTCTCCCAAATCTGTGAAAGAGGGGTTCACAACTCTTGACCATTGCCTGTATTTTGGCACTTCATTTGAGAAAATCAATTTATGCAAAAATAAGCATGTTTTTTTCCCTGTGCCAAAATGTATTTTGGGACTGAAAATGTGTTTTCTGCACCAGAAGCAATATTTTTGTTCATCAGACTGTTGTTTCCTTTGCACCACCCCCTTGCATTTCGTGTAAAAACAAAAAGGATTTTCTGCTCCCCCATCATGTTTTATGCAAATGAATCAGTGTATTTTGAAGTTAATGAAAGTGTATACCATTTGCAAAACTTCACACAATCCCCTACACAATCCCCTCAGATGTTTTGTTGAGGAAAATCACATGTACTTTGGGTAAACAAATATTCCTGGATTAAGTCTCAAAGTGTGAAGAATCTCATGGCTATTTTCCTCAGTAAGTTGTATTAAATGTTGAGATCCTGCCCCTTTTTTGATCAAAGATGCAAATATTAACAAGTATTCTTCACATTTCTAGCAAGAAGATACTGAGTACCTCCTTTTGCAATGCCCCTCAAAACTCTCATACTGGCATAACTACCCTGTTTTCCCAACATAAGTCATCAAGAGGATTCAGGCCTAAGTCTTGCTTTATATAAATCAAAGACGCAGGTTAAAATGGAATTACTACTTCTCAAATACTGCTGTGTTTACTGGATGAGGAAACAAAGCAGATTGAAAGGAAAATAAACATACGTAATCAGTAAACCTTGCAAGGGATTTAAGCTATAGATTCATCAGGGAAGAGTTCACTTCCTTTAAACCAAACTTATCCACACACTTTTTCCCTGAAGAGATAAATCCCTTTTGCCAGTTCCATAACTAATGCTGGCCTCTGCAGTACTTGTTAGTGCTGCGTGACAGTTTGGTGTCACACAATAACCGTAATCCATCTCAAGGTTAGAATCTATTTTGTGTTTCAAAAATCTCTCAAATCTCTGACCACTTTAGTTTAAGGGGGATTAACATAAGTATCCCAAATCAGAAAGAAGCAACAAAAACCAAGATTAGGCTTTGATCTTCTTGTGTATACATTTGCCAGACTCCAGTAATTCAGTATTCAGCAGAGCAGGGAGAGAAATGAAAATGCTGAGCCCTGTGTCATGGCTTTTTGCACTGGATGCCACATAGAAGCATATTAATGGCTGCACGTTGGCTGCTGCTTGCAAGTACTTTTATGCAAAACTGTATGGAAAGGGAGAGGGCTTTGCAAAAGTCTGTAGGCCATGACTCTGAAGCTCTGAAGGCCATAATATGTGGAGGAAAATTTAACAGTGAATTGTGGGATGGGAGGGAGCTAGAAGGCTACTTCACCCAATCATTAGCATAGAGGAAGAAACATTCATATCACATTATTACATCATGTTATTCTCCTCCAACCAATAGCTGCTGTTCTGCTTAAGAATTGTGAAAATACTCTCTCACAGTGGGTCACTATGAAATGAAAGCTTCAGACAACCAGATTATCGTGTGGCAATTTAAGTCAGACATCTGGGGAATAATATTAGTACCTCCTTTTGCAATGCCCCTCAAAACTCTCATACTGGCATAACTACCCTGTTTTCCCAACATAAGTCATCAAGAGGATTCAGGCCTAAGTCTTGCTTTATATAAATCAAAGACGCAGGTTAAAATGGAATTACTACTTCTCAAATACTGCTGTGTTTACTGGATGAGGAAACAAAGCAGATTGAAAGGAAAATAAACATACGTAATCAGTAAACCTTGCAAGGGATTTAAGCTATAGATTCATCAGGGAAGAGTTCACTGTCAGACCTGTGATGGTGCAGAGCTGCCTGTAATGACTACACAACACAATCAATGAGATATGATAGGCCAGATTCTTTCAAGCCAGTTGATTCTTATTAAATACACAAACCCCCAAATATATATATATATATATATATATATATATATATAGTTTCTTCATATAAACCAGGCAGCAAAACATACAGGAGGGGCATTCCATATATGGAACATGAACTGGACCTACATTACATCACCAGATAGGACTGAAATTCCATCTTGTCCAGTACCCATTATGAAGCGGAGTCCTTCATCTCCAAAATGAATGACATTTATTCATTTCCCATTTTAATATGAGCTTATCTAACTGCACTTCCTGAACTAATCCATGAACCAAAAAATAACTATATGTCAATATTTTCATTTTTCTGAAATTTGCAGGGCAATTTGCAGGGGTGGGGGGATTAAGAGTACAAAATGTGTATGTTAGGGGAAATTTCATACTAAAATATGTATGGAAAATTTGTGCCCATGCAAACATTTCCTTAAAATCCTGATTTTGAAATAAGGTGAAATGATCCTAGTTACTTGAGGGAGAAGCTAGCAGCCACTAGCTCTCTATATAGCTGAAGTCTCAGTCCCTGGAGCTCAGCAAAAAGATCTCATCTAACAGGCGGGGCCAACAGGGGTTTGGCATGGTTGTTTAGCAGGGGAGTTTGAAGAGGGAGGCCCAGAGTTCTGATAGATTATGGAATATGGATAGTGAGAGAGATGCTCAGGAATATTAAAAGAGAAGAGACCTCGAGACGGATGGGACTTTCTCAAAAGGGAGATACTGAAGGCACAATTTCAAACAGTACCATTGAGGAAGAAAAATGGGAGGTGTCTCAAGAAACCAGGATGGATGGCTAAAGAACTTTCGATGGAGCTAAGTTTTAAATGGAACATGTATAGGAAATGGAAAAGGGGGGAAATCACCAAAGAAGAATTCAAACAGATAGCGAACACGTGTAGGAATAAAGTCAGAAAAGCTAAAGCGCAGAATGAGCTCAGGCTTGCTAGGGAGGTTAAGAACAATAAAAAGGGGTTTTTGGGGTATGTCCGCAGCAAAAGGAGGAAGAAGGAAATGATAGGGCCACTGCATGGAGAAGATGGCAAAATGCTAACAGGGGACAGAGAAAAGGCAGAATTACTCAACACCTTCTTTCCCTCAGTGTTTTCAGAAAAGGAAAAGGAGGACCAACCTGAGGAGAATGGAACAGAGGACACAATAGGGGAAATCCAGCTCAAAATAAGTAAAGAGGTAGTACAGGAATACCTTCTTAATCTAAATGAATTTAAATCTCCAGGACCAGATGAACTACATCCAAGAGTATTAAAAGAGCTGGCAAATATAATCTCAGAGCCATTGGCAATAATCTTTGAGAAGTCCTGGAGAACAGGAGAAGTCCCAGCAGACTGGAGGAGGGCAAACGTTCCCATCTTCAAAAAGGGGAAAAAAGAGGATCCCAACAATTATCGTCCAGTTAGTCTGGCATCAATACCAGGGAAGATTCTAGAGCAGATCATTAAACAGAGAGTCTGTGAACATTTAGAAGGCAATGCCATAATCACAAAAAGTCAACATGGGTTTCAGAGAAACAAGTCATGCCAGACTAATCTGATCTCTTTTTTGGATAAAGTTACCGGCTTGGTAGATGAAGGGAATGCTGTGGACATCACATACCTTGATTTCAGTAAGGCCTTTGACAAGGTTCCCCATGACATTCTTGCAAACAAGCTTGTAAAATGTGGGCTAGACAAGTTAACTGTTCAATGGATTTGTAATTGGTTGACCGGCCGAACCCAAAGGGTGCTCAGCAGTGGCTCCTCTTCGTCTTGGAAAGATGTGACCAGTGGGGTGCCACAGGGTTCTGTCCTGGGCCCAGTGCTATTCAACATCTTTATCAATGACTTGGATGAGGGAATTAGGGGCATACTTATCAAATTTGCAGATGACACCAAATTAGGAGGAGTAGCTAATACCCTAGAGGACAGGATCAAAATTCAGAATGACCTGGATAGACTGGAGAGCTGGGCCAAAGCTAACAAAATGAAATTCAATACGGAGAAATGTAAAGTACTACATTTAGGGCGGAAAAATGAAATGCATAAATATAGGATGGGAGAGACCTGGCTGAATGAGACTATGTGCAAAAGGGATCTAGGAGTCCTAGTAGACCACAAGTTGAACATGAACCAACAGTGTGATGAGGCAGCTAAAAAGGCCAATGCGATTTTGGGCTGTATCAATAGAAGTATAGTGTCTAGATCAAGGGAAGTAATAGTGCCACTCTATTCTGCCTTGGTCAGACCTCACTTAGAATACTGTGTCCAGTTCTGGGCACCACAATTAAAAAAGGATATTGACAAATTGGAGCGTGTATCCAGAGAAGGGCAACTAAAATGGTGAAAGGTCTGGCAACCATGCCTTATGAGGAGAGACTTAGGGAGCTGGGTATGTTTAGCCTGGAAAAAAGACGGTTAAGGGGCGATATGATAGCCCTGTTTAAGTATTTGAGGGGATGTCACGCTGAGGATGGAGCAGGCTTGTTTTCTGCTGCTCCAGAGACTGGAACACGGAGCAATGGATGCAAGCTCCAGGAACAGAGATTCCACCTCAACATGAGGAGGAACTTTTTGACAGTAAGAGCTGTTCGGCAGTGGAACACGCTCCCTCGGAGTGTGGTGGGGTCTCCTTCCTTGGAGGTCTTTAAACAGAGGCTGGATTGCCATCTGTCGGGGATGCTTTGATCAAGATTTCCTGCGTGGCAGGGGGTTGGACTGGATGGCCCTCGTGGTCTCTTCCAACTCTGCAATTCTATGATTCTATGATTCTATGCTGTAGGCACCTGAAACAGTGGTATGTTTGTATTCTTCCCAGAGGATGTGAGTAGGTATACCCGCAGGAAGCACAAGTTTGTGACCCTGTTGGAATAGATGTTCCAGCAACTTGAGGGCTGTGTATCTACACTTCAGCATATTAAAGAGCATGAGGTTTTCTTGGGTAGAGTGGAACAGACTGTCCTGGATGAAGAAAACACAAGGAAAGTCTCTGAGGAGGAGGTCATTTCTGAAACACAGGAGATAAACATTTGGAAGACTGTGACACATAGAAGTAGAAGGACTAGAAGGACTTCTGTGAGTTCAGAGCTACAGAACTGATTTGAAGCTTTCTCCTTTATCAGAGATGATGAGGAACAGTAACAAGAGCAACAGTTCCAGTCTGCACAGAATGTGCAGGTGACTTTACAAAATTCATTACATGGAATGTCCCCTGCCAATCCCCAGAGGAATCATGTGGTGGTGGTAGGGGACACTGCTGAGGGGAACAGAAGCAGTAGTTTGCAGGCCTGACAAGATGTCTTTGGAGATGTGCTATCTCCCTTGGGCAAAAATCCATGATGTAACAGAAAAGCTGGCAAGACCTGTGAAACCGTTACCCCTTCCTTTTGGTCCACATGGGAACCAATGACCCTGCAAGGCATAGCCTTCAAGATATCACAAGAGGCTCTGAGTAGGAAGCTGAAGGACCTTGATTCACAGGTTGTCATTTCATCTCTCCTTCCAGTTGAAGGGCATGACCCAGGAAGAGAGAGAAGAATTGTGGAGGTGAACAACTGCCTTGCACAGATGGGAATGATTTGGCTTCTTGGACCACAGTCTGCAGTTTCATGAAGATGGATTTCTGGCAAGGGATGGGTTGCACCTCATAGCAGTTGGCAGGAACGTTTTTGCCAAGAGATTTAAAAAATCATATCAGGAAGGCTTTAAACTGAGTTATGTGGGGGAGAGTGATAGCATTCCTGAGGGCAGGAGTTCATCAAGTGCTGGAGATAATAGCCAAAATGTTATAGCGAGAATTAGGCAAATACTACAAGAACCTAACAGTGGGAGGTGGGGAAAAAAAAGGATATGGACAAGCTGGAACGTGTCCAGAGGAGGGTGACCAAAATGGTGGAAGGACTAGAAGCTGTGCCCTATGAGGATTGGCTTAGGGAGATGGAAATGTTTAGTCTAGAGAAGAGGTGACATGATAGCCATGTTTAAATATTTGAAAAGATGTCATACTGAAGATGAAGCAAGCTTTTTTTCTGCTGCCTAGAGACTAGGAAGCAATGGATTCAAACTACAGGAAAATAGATTCCACCTAAACATTAGGAAGAATGTCCTGATGGTAACCAGGCTCCCCCCCCCCCCGTGGCTGCGCAGCCTCCGGGAGGGAAATCCCATTTATGGGCAGCGCCAGAGAGGGAGGCCCCCTCCCTTTGGTTGCGTCGTTGGCAAGCGCCAGCGACGTGGAGCGATGGGCGGGGGGAAAGGCTATTTAAGCCTGCCCGCCCAGGACTCCGGTCTCTTTGACAACTCAGCGACCCACCCTCCCACCGCTGGAATAGTGTGATAATGGTTGCTTCGGAGCCGGGTAGGAATTTCCTCCCCCCCTTTTTCTAACGGGGGGGGGGGGTTTCGCCTACCCCATACTAGGAAAGCGGTAGATGGGAAAATTGGCTAAGGGTGGCATCTAATTAGGTCAAATTCATTGAATAAGAGCGGAAAAGGGGGAGGCGTAGCTTATGGTGTGCACCTACAGCACCGATTTCGGTGAAGGGATGGTCTCTGGAAGGGTCTCCTTAGGCCGTACGACCTGGGAGAACAGAAGGAGATCTACCTTGGGGTTGGCCTGGAGGATAATTCCCACACCTTAACGCGTACGCCTTGGGTGGGGGACTTTCGGGTTGACCTTCCAGACAAGAGCTGGCTAGAGGGCAACCACAGGGCATGTGGTTGCTCATCAGGGCTCAGGTGCTCGCCAGGGGAAGCTGGGGGCATATGTCCAGTAGGGACAATCTGCCCTAGCTGCTCCCTCACTAGGTTGCCTCCCCCTGCTGAAGAATTTAAAGGGATTTAAATAGGTAGGGCATCAAATAAAGACCCTTTATTTTACCCCTATATCTGTGTGTGGCCTCGTTATTTCTCCGAGTCTGACCATAAAAGCTGTTTAACAGTGGAATGCGCTGCCTTTGAATGTGATGGAGTCTCTTCTCCGGAGGTTTTTAAACAAAGGCTGTATGGCCATCTCTTGGGAGTGCTTTGATTGTATAATTCAAAGCACTGGTCTTGACCTATAAAGCCCTCATGGCTTAGGTCCAGACTATCCAAAAAATCATATCTCCCTCTATGAACCTGCAAGGGTTTTAAGATCTGCAGGGGAAAGCTTTCTTTTGGCCCCACAACCATCACAGTCTCGCTTGGTGAGGACACGAGAGAGAGCCTTCTCTGTGGCTGCTCCCACCCTTTGGAACTCCTTCCCATGGGAGGCTAGGCTGGGCCCCTCCCTGTTGTCATTTCACTAGCAGGCCAAAACATTCTTGTTTAAGCAGGTATTTGATGTATAATTGTGGCTTTTATCAGAGTGTGTTTTTATGTTGTTATCTATTTTTATATTTTGCATATTTTAATTGCTTTTAATTGTAATTTTAATTGTTCTGTGTGCTGCTTTGGGTCCTAGTTTGGGAAAAAGGCGGCATAGAAATTTCACTAATAATAAATAAATAAATAAATAAATAAATATATTCCTGCATGGCAAGGGGTGGACTGGATGGCCCTTGTGGTATCTTCCAACTCAATGATTCTGTGAGTCCATGAAGTGCCACCAGGTTGCTCTCATGTAAGAGCACATAAATTTGCATCCTAGCCACCTAATCCTATGCATGATTATTCAAAAATATATGGCACTAATTAAGAAATGTTCTACCTCCAGAGTCCACTTAAGAGTACTGCAAATCACTTAGGCCCATCAATCACAAAATGGTGCAGGTAGAGCCAATCACAAAATGGTAGTCAGTGCACACACAGCACAGAACACTGATCACTGAAAGCAACATATTAAGCATATTTTTAGAAAGAGTAATTATAGGGAATTAAATCATAATTTTAAAAGGAACCAGTTCTTACTTTCTGTCAGTGAGATGGATGAACTTGACATGCTGCAGAACCAGTGACATAAACTAATTGAAATCCATTAAATTATCAGTTTCAGCTAGAACTTTTCTAACAAAACAGGGCAAATTAATCAAATGTGTTGTTTTTAATGTCTTTTATTAACTTTTAGAATTTCAGGATTGACTTAATTCCATAATTTGTTAATTTATTAATTAGTTACACGAGATACATGCTATATTTAGCCTATAATTTTCACATTTTCCTGCTAACTCTTTACCCAAAGCCTTGTTGTCTTCAATTTCTGAAAAACTGCTTCCTGATTTTTGTTGGACTCTCAGGGTTGGGGAATTATAATGTTTAAAGTCAGAAAATTCAGATGCAAATGGTTATAGAAATCCTTCTTTATTTTAGTAAGGGTATCAATTGTTAATTCCAAGGTTAAAAGATTTTAAACCAACAAAACAGGTGGTTCTTTTTTTATCCATGTGTTCCTCCTGTTTTACACAAAGGTGTGTCATCTGTCTCAGGAAACTCAGGAAAGTTTAAAGCTCATATCCCTTTGACTTTTTCTGGGACCAATGTTTCACTCAATAAAGTAAAGAAAGGAAAATAAATTAGATTAAAATGGATGGAGAAAGGGAAAAACAAAAATTAATACAGAACTTTCCTTCCCTTCCAAGCTCAAGAAAGATATGGGTGGAGAAGTAAAATCACCGAAGGCAGATTTTAGCTTCATTTAGTAGCGCTTTAAGTCTGGCTTTTCTTCTTCACAAACGAAGATTCAGGAAGGACTCATCCCGCGCTTTCTGCAAGCTCACTGATGACTAAAAAGGCCAATCCGAGATAAACAAGTCCGGTTGCAGAAAGCACAGCAGATTTTAATTTAAACTTAAAAATGACAATTTCCCAGAAACGTAATAGTTATTTCCCCCTTTCTAACATAAATCCTATTGATTTTGTTTGGCTTATTATAGCTTAAGTATACCTATTACTCCTTTTCTACTAACTTTCCTTTCTCTCTGCATAGCTTCCTTCAGCAATTGTGCCACCACCCACAAATGGCTTCTCCACAGTTCCTCTTTCTTGTTATTCCAGTTGCTCTCTGATCATAACGAGGGATTGGTGAGAATTTTGTTTCAGTTATTTAGCCTGCCTTAGAAAATGCTAACATACTGGGCTGACACAACTATGGGGTGAGCTTATCCACTATTGAAAACAGACATATTGACCACTAAAAATTATTTGATTCAGTTATGCTATTGAAGAAGCTTAATGAAATGACTAAACACATTCCTGGGACTGGTTGTTTTGCTATCATGCCTAAAGTATATGCATGCAGATGTTAACCTCTCTGTGTGTCTCTTTTTATCAGGTTGAGTTGGGATTTAACTGCTTTCTGTGAGGGCTTGTAATCTATTTTATGACTTGGTGGACTCCTATTCTAGTCAGATCTGCATTTTTGTGGTTATTTATCTTAGTTCATTAGTTATCTTCTGGGGATGTTGATATTCATCTTGGCTAGTATTCTGTATCAGTATACAGTGACCTCTCTTGATTCAACCAACCTACCCCACAAACCTGATGGAAATATCATTCACCCATGCTCTAATCGCCAGCAGAATGACTCTCTTCCTCATGATGCAGCTGATGCCTGGTAAAGTAGGATGGTGTGGAGGAGTTGTGATCATGACAACAGTGTCAAACTTCAGGATATTGTTTAGTTCCTTTATAAGCTGTCATTCCATGTCCTAATCTTCTTCTGATTTCTTGACTGAAGTCTCCATTCTGATTAATGACTGAGCCAAGGTGTGGAAAATCTTGAACAATTCAATGTTTCCATTGTCTGCTTTAATGTTTTGTAAATCACCTGTAGTCATTATTTTTGTTTTCTTAATGTTCATTTGTATACCTGCCTTTGCGCTTTGTTCATTGACTTTCTTCAGTAGTTGATCTAAGTCTTTGCTGTTTGTACTAGTAGTATAGTATCATCTGCATATCTTAAATTGTTGATCTTTTCCCTCTAATTTTCTTGTCTACTTCCTCTGAGTCTAATCCTGCTGTATGTATATATGTATGATATATTCAGGGTACAAGTTAAACAGATAGCATGATAAAAGACAGCCTTGCCTGATCCCTTTGCCAGTTGGAAATTATTCTGTTCCTCCGTATTCTGTCCTGATGGTAGCCTTTTGTCCTGAATATAGGTTAGTACACTTAGCATACTAGTATACAAACTATATTATGAGTAATACTTAGCATATTTAATATACTTAGTATACTAGTAAGTATACTTATCTAAATATTTGATATAGAATAACAACTATTGTGTGAAATTTTGTATAAAATATTACACAGTTGGCCCTCCATGTCCATGGAATCTGTGATTCAACCATCCAGAGCTTGAAAATACCCACCTCCCCCCCAAATAATCTAAAAGGAAACCTTGATTTTGCCATTTTATATAAGGGACACCAATTTACTATGGAGATTATCAGACATGGAGAAATGTCCCAACTATGTTAGAAGATTGCTAAAAGAACAGAAAGGGAGACCTTACCAGATGCTATGTTCTTCTGCCATTCTGGGTGCTGCCACGAATGAGGCTTCCCTTTTCCATTGATGGGGAGAAGCTGCTAATCAAAAGGGATGCCTTACTGACACCCACACTATGCCCCCTGAACACTGGAGGATGACATAGTCTGGTAAGATCACCCCTACCTGTTCTTGTAGCAAACTTCTGACACAATTTTTTGCTGCATCTGATAATTTCCTACACTGCTATATATAATGGGACTTGAGCATCCATGGATTTTGGTATCCATGGGTTGTCCTAGAACCAAACCCCAATGGATACTGAAGGCCCACTGTATATTGTTTCTATCATTTATATCATTTGTTTGAGGCATATTTACTTATTTCTTATGGTCTTGTTTGATATGTTTTCCAAGAGAATCCAGGCCAGAATGCTAAAACTGCAGGTGGGCAGAATGGGATGTGTACAAGACTGCCAAGACCTATAGTGAACAGCATAGCCACCGATTTGGGGGTCAATACCCATATTTTGAGAAACATGCTTTGGGCCATCTACACGGTAAAAAAAATATGTACGCCATGCAGAAGATCAATCTTCTGTACACATGGCCATTCAGATTCATACGTGTAATTCGGAAGGGGGGGCTAGCAAATCCCCCATAAACTACATGGATTCAGCTTTCGGAAGGATTAGTGGATCTTGGCCTAAAATCCGTACAGCCTTTCAAGTGGTTGATTGCCTGTACCCCACATTTGCACACATACGAGCAGGCAGTGTAATCTCGTTGGCTGGCTGAGTAGAGGGGGTGGGGCTAGCAAGGAGGGGAATTGGGAGCGGCCAGCTTGTTGGATTCCTAGCTAAGCGAGAGTCTGGTAAATCCATGAATTTTATCTATATTTATTTTTATTTTACATTGTAAATAGGGAAAACCGACTGTCTGCAAAGCAGGCAACTTTTTAAATAAATAAAAAAAGCAGAGGGAGATTTCAAACCACCGCTTGGCTTGCTCACTCCAGCCAGCTGGGGAAGGGGGGTCATATGGAGTTTAGGGGGGTAAAAAATTGTGTAGGCAGATCATAGGTATTCGAACGACTGCCTATTTATATTTTTAAATAATAATAATAATGATAATGATAATTTTTACCCTGCCCCTCTGTTAAAAACAATCAGGGTGGCTTACAACAGTTAAAATAAAACAATACTGACGGAAACCCCAAAGCCCCACTCACCCCAACCTCCCCCATAAAAAGATATTAAACTAGTATCAAATTAAAATCCACCTAAACTAAAATCACATAAATAAACAAATACAAAAATCATCAGCCAGTGAGACTAAAAGAGGCCAGGAGACACAGCTCCTGAGGCCAGGATCTAATCAGGAAAGGCCTGCCCAAAGAGATCCGTCTTTAGTGCTTTTTTAAAAGCTACTCAAGCTCGTCATCTGATGGATCTCGTTCAGCAGGCCATTCCATAATTTGGGGGCGATTACCAAAAAGGCCCTCTGTGAGGTTGCAGACAGCCTAGATTTTTGTGGCTGAAGCAAATTCCTCCCAGAGGACCGGAGTGCGTGGGGAGGATTGTATGGGAGGAGGTGGTACCGAAGATAAGTTGGACCAAAGCCATTTAGGGCTTTAAGGGTAATAACCAACACCTTATACTGGGCCTGGAAACTGATAGGCAGCCAGTGGAGAGATTTTAATACTGGAGTTATATGGTCTCTCCAAGATGTTCCCGAGACCACTCTGGCTGCCATATTTTGTACCAACTGAAGTTTCTGGACCAAGCACGAGGGTAGCCCCATGTAGAGCACATTGCAGAAATCTAGACGAGAGGTTACCAGCACATGCACCACAGTCTCGAGGTCCCTTACTTCCAGGAATGGGAGCAGCTGGTGTATCAGCCAAAGCTGATAACAAGCACTTGTTATGGCCAGCTAGGACTCTGAGGAGTCAGAAGACGAGGAGGCTAGGTCTGAATCTATCTCTGCTTTGCCAGATACAGAAGAACCCAGGACTCAGCAGCCTAGCCCTCCCCCAGCACAGGGTCTAAGCCTGGGAGACATAGTTGAGCAACAGCAAGAGGTGGAGGAGCAGGTACCTACCTTTAGCTGAAGAAGAGCAGAAAGGGAGGGGCTGCAACACTCTCGGGGGCTAAAAGAAAGATGTTCATTAATCACCAAGCAGCTGTGAGTGGGAGCTGGGGCCAACATAAGCAGCTGAGGGAGAGCTGGATTACTTGTCAAAGGCTATCTGCGTTCCCTGGAGGAAGCCTCTGCCTTTGACTCTCCTGGCTCTTGGAATCTTGTTTCTGGAAACCTCGGATTATCTGGACCCTGGACTGTATTCATTGACCCACCTGCCGGAACCCTTTTGACCTCGGAGTGCCTCATTGTTCTTCACTCTCTCTGGACTCCTGACTCTATAGACTCCTATTGACAACACAAGGTACTATGCTTCGGAACTGAGTTGTTGCCGAGCCGGGCTGTTTTATCAACTATTGACTTGGTGGCTTTCCCGGACAGAATAGCCTTTGACCCAATTAAGTTGATAAGATGGCTGAGTCTGCTGTGATCCAGGAACTTTTATCTCAAAACCAGTAATTAGCAGCCCAGCTGGCACAATTAACCCAGGACTTGGCTGCACTATAGAATTGACCCCCACCCCACCCCCGGGGAAAATCTATCATCGCCCTGCCTGAGAAGTTTTCTGGTGATAGAGCACTATTGGACAATTTTATAGCAAACTGCAAGCTGCATTTCAAAATCAGAGGGGCTGATTTCCCCACAGACACTCACAAATTGGCTTTCATTAGCAGTATGTTAGCTGGTCCCACAATTAAATGGGCTACTCCCTACCTTAATGAGGATAGACCTGTCCTCACTGGTATCTTACCAATGCTTGTATCTTACTAAGTATCTTGTATCTTAGTATCTTACTAAGCTTGCAGGACTTCCTGCAAGAAATGAGAGCTACCTGGGGAGATCCTGTTAAAACTGAAACTGCTGAGCACCGGATTCAAAGCCTCCAGCAAGGCAAGGGCTCTGTGGCAGAACATGCCACCGCCTTCTGGCTCATAGCCCAGGACTTAACCTGGAACCAGAGTGCCTTGCAGGCCCAGTTTTGCTGGGATTTGGCAGACCCCATTTTGGATGAGCTGGCCCCCTCAGAGCCTCCAGACACTTCAGCTGCCTTAATAACTCAGGCAACACGCATTGACTGCCGCCTCTCAGCTCGTAGGCAGGCCAGACGATCCAACCCGCCCTCTCCTCCAGTGGTTGCTCCACAGATGCCGGTAGTTTCCCCTATCGCTGCCCCTCCCGGGCCTGCAGAAGAATGAATGCAGCTGGGAGGGGCTCGGCCGCAGCTCACTGGGGCTGAGAAAGAATGAAGGAGGAGAGACGGGCTCTGCCTGTACTGTGGCCTCAGGGCATTTTGCCAGAAATTGCCTGGCCAAGGGACCACCGAGCACCACTGCTGGGAAACGGGCAGTCCCAGGTGTAGAGCAGGTTCACCACCTGGGAGCATCTCTGGAACCTGCTTCCCCCAGCACGACCTGCAGCTAAGACCCGTTGTTGGTGGTGGCTAGCCTCAGACTGCCTTCCCTGGAGCTTGTTCCCCTGGGAGCCATGATAGGCTCAGGAACTACCAACAATTTCATGGACTTGGGGTTTGCCGCCAGTCATCAGATACCGCTGGAGGCCCTAGCCGAGCCTAGACTAGAGACTATTGATGGGCGGCTCCTGTGGTCCGGTCCTGTAACACACCAGACTCCTTTGCTCCACTTGGAGATCCAGGGCCACATCAAGGATATCCAGTTCCTGCTGGCTGAGGTGCCTCACTTCCCTTTGGTCCTGGGGATGCCCTGGCTCTCCAAGCATGATCTGCACATCTTGTGGGCCCAGCGGGAGGTTCTGTTCACCTCCAAGTTTTTCCACGAGCAATGTTGGCTGGAGCGGATCCCGGCTGCAGTGGCAACAGATGCCAAGGAGTGCTCAGTGATGCTGCCCGAGAAATACCAGGATTTCGCCAAGAAGGAGGTGGATCAGCTCCCACCACACAGACCTTATGACTGTGCGATTGACATAATAGCTGGGGCCCTGATCCTGGCAGGATGCCTCTATTCCTTCTCAGAGCCTGAGCTGGCAGCTCTGAGGGATTTCTTGGAGAAGAACCTCAAGAAGGGGTTTATCTGCCCTTCTAAGTCTCCTCCAGGTGCCCCTGTGCTGTTTGTGTGGAAAAAGCATCGGGAGTTATGTCTCTGCAATAACTTTGCTCTCTCTGGACTCCTGACTCTATGAACTGCTATTGACAACACAAAGTCCTGTGCTTTGGAACTAAGTTGTTGCTGAGCCTGGCTGTTTTATCAACTATTGACTTCGTGGCTTTCCCGGACAGCACTTCTGACTGTCGCAATCACCTGACTAGTCATCTGAAGTGATGAATCAAAGAGCACCCCCAGACTGTGAACACAGTCCTTAATGGAGAATGTGACCCCGTCCAGGACTGGAGGTTGCAACCCAACTTCTGGTTTCAGGGCCACTACCGTGAGCACCTCCGTTTTGTCCGGAGCCCATTACTGCTTTAAGACAGTCATTAAGAGGAGAGATACCATCAGAATTTGAGGCC
Organism: Gambelia wislizenii; assembly: GCA_030847615.1. NCBI lineage: Eukaryota > Metazoa > Chordata > Lepidosauria > Squamata > Crotaphytidae > Gambelia > Gambelia wislizenii. The sequence goes on from JAUMIR010000001.1 coordinate 325,918,821, forward strand.
GACAATCGAGACAAGGAGAAATAGATCTGGGTGTCATCAGCGCACAACAGCATCCAAAAATTGCCAGCAGACTCATGAAAATTTGCATAGATTCTTGTTGAATTTACAGTGTGCGAATCCATAAAGTGCTCTTTTGTTTTGAGCACCATGGCAACAAGCATTTCTTCATTTCATAATACTTTAACTCACTGATGTCAAACTACCTCATCTACAATCTTATTGAATTGTACATCTCAAATGAAACCCATGTTGCACTGCAGACCTAAATTTAGCAAATGTAAACATAGATTCATAGGACCATAGATTTGGAAGGGGCCCTATGGGTCCTCAGGTCCAACCCAATGCTCAATGCAAGATCTCCAGCTAGAGCATCCCCAGCAGGGAGCCATCCAGCTTATTTTTGAAGACATCCAGAGAAGGAGACCCCACCATCATTCTAAACAATTGGTTCCATTGCCAAAGCACTTTCACTGTCAAGAGGTTCTCTCTAATGTTCAATCGAAATCTACCCTCCTGTAACTTAAAAACTTTAGACCAAGTTCTACCTTTTGAGGCAGCAGAGAACAAGCCTGCACCCTCCTCTTTGTGGCAGCCCCTGATATATTTGAAGAGAATGATCATGCCCCCCCCAGTCTTCTCTCCACCAAGCTGAACATGCCCAGCTTCTTCAACCTCTCTTCATATGTTTTGTATCCCATGCCTCTCAGCATCCTCATTGCCCTTCTCTGAACTCACTTCAGCTTGTCTATGTCCTTTTTAAAATGAGACATCCAGAACTGAATGCAGTACTCTAGATGAATCCTGACCAGTGTAGACTTTTACTTCCCTCAACTTGAAAACTACTAATTAGCCTGTTTCTATTAATGCAGGCTAAGATACCATTTGCCTTCTTTGCTGCAGCCTCACACTGCTTCCTCATGTTCAATTTTGTATCAACAATAATGCCACAATCCTTTTCACATGTAGTACTGCTGAGCCATGTACCCCACCCACATCCCATACCTGCACATTTGGTTTTTGCACCCTAAAGGTAGAATTTGCATTTGTTTCTGTTGAAGTAAATGTTATTAATTTCAGCCCAGAGTTCTAGTTTATCAAAGTCCTTTTAAATTCTGTTCCTATCTTCCAATGTGTTAGCTACCCCTCCCACTTTTGTATCATCCACAAATTTGATAGGGATTCCCTCCACCTCATCATCTAAATCACTGATAAATATATTGAAGAGTGTCAGTCCCAGGACAGAAAACTGCAGTACTCCACTTGAGACCTTCCAGTCTGAAGCACAGCCACTGTTGACAACTCTTTGAGCGTAGTTTTCCAACTAACTATGGATCCATCTGATTGGTTATTTAATTCTTCGGGTACCCTTGAGGATGTTCATATAGTTTTATGATGGAGTAGGTCTGTAAGAGAACTTTGCATATGCCATTAAATTAAAGGGTCTTTAACAAACAATTATGGTATTGAACTGCATGATGATGGCTGAAATCCACTTGGGCAGTTATGAATGTGTAACCTAGAGTGACTGTTTGGTGTTCATGATTTGTATGTAGACCCTAAGAGAGAGGTTACATAGGGACTGTGAAAGCCCCCCAATTCCCACTTACTGGTCATAAACCACTGTGATTGATAGGGGTCTGTTCCCGTATCAGGAAGCAGCTGGTTAAAGGTCCCATCCCACTCATGCAAATGATCACTGGCACGAAGGGAAATTGCATTGGGGACCCTGCTTTTGCCTTCTGTAATGACTGATCGGTCATAGGAGGGGGTGGGACTGTCAGCTGCTTCCTGATCAACAGGGGCAGACTCCCATTGATCGCAGTGGCTGCTGCCCAGTAAGTGGGGATTGGGGAGGATCAGGACAGGAATCATTGCATAGCACCTTAACTCTCCACTCTCTCTCTCTCTCTGGCAATTGTTTTCAGATTCCCTCCAGTACTACCATACATATTTGTACACTGCTGAGCCAGTTAATACACATTATAACCTAAATCACATTACAAAGAAAGCTGATTGCAACAGTTTCACTACCAGCTCAAGTGGCAGCTAGGCTATCTTTGCCAGTTCAGTTAATGGCATCAAAGCCTGGGGCATGGATCCTAAGTCGATGGAAATTCCACCAGACAATAATTGCAAAGTTGGCTGCATGTTTTTATTTTTATTAGGTATTTCTACCCTGCTCTTCAGCCATAAAGGCTATCAATTTGCTTTAAGCAATAGCAATTTACACATCTACACTACCTTAAGCAGTTTCCAATGTGTGTTAGCTAATTGCCCCCACAAGCCAGGTACTCATTTTACCAACCTACGAAAGGATGGAAGGCTGACTGAACCTTGGCACCCTCTGGAATTGAACTTGCAATGTGGTGACTTGAAGTATTGGCATTTAACCACTACACCACCAGGGCTGCATGCTTTTATTACTTTGTGCATGGCACTAGTAATATATTGATGCCTATGCCCATTTCTTCCACTACTAAAGTTATACACCACTGTAACTCAAGTAGGGACTGTGAAGCAGTTCCCCATAGCATATACTCTTGTAGCTAGAAGAAGTAGAATAACAGTACAACAAAATTGCTATAAACCTGCTGTGAACTGAAAATGATGTGCTTTTAAATGTTAGCTAAAAAGCTTGTTTAAATGTATACTTTGTGCAGGAAAGAAGTCTCTTTCTTCATTTCCAGTCCTTATTCTTCCTATGTGTTTTTTTTTTTTTAAGTGGGGGAAGTTATTTACAAGAACGTAGGAGTGGTAAATGCTCATGTTTAACTCTGCAGATACCATCTAGGCTACTTTGTGAAAGAGGCATATTTTAAGACTGCATTTGATGAGATGAGATGGGAAAGAAAGCTGAATTGATTATAGAACGATTTCATACATAGGATTTTATTAGACACCCAAAATACGGCATCATAATGATGCCACATAACTGCAAAAGGTGCGCGGATCAGACAACGTCACCCTTTCATGGTTAAAAACAGCCCAAACCCCATATCTTTTAATTGATGGCTTAAACCATTGATAGATTTTCCCCACTGCTTTTTTGCTGGTATTGCCAGCATGTGAAACCTCGAGCCATATAAATCTTGTACTTATCCTGACAATGGCTGGGCTGGCCAGAACACTTCCAGGTGAGATCAGGACATCCAGGTAAGTGATGAAAGTGTTTGTTTGTTTGTTTGTTTTCACCCTCCCTGGATTACCTGGAGGATTTTTAGTGTTTGTGTGCACTTGGTGTGACTTTTTGACATTTATTTCTATTTTTATTTTTGAATATCCTGCGTGATGAAATCATGAGGAAGTGAATGGCCTCTTTATTCACGGAGCTGTCTTTCCTGCGAAAGCAAGGTAAGTGCAGGGGAAACGTTCTTTTGCGAGCATAAAAAATTGATATTTTATGCCAGCAAAGGAACATTTACAAGGGGACATCTCATAATGTCCATAGTTCTTGAGTCCTTTATGACCTATACTGTATGGTCCTGGTGACAGTGAAACCTCCAAGAGCTATTTAGTGACATATATATTTCTGTAGTGTACCTGTTCTCTAAAACACAGTGGTTTGGACTAAGTATGACAACTAGTTCCTTTCTCAAGTTAAACCTGAGTAGTAATTTGGGGCGCACCTATTGTGTATCTGTAGCCAGCTTAAGTGTAAGCATATCTTGATAAATACAGAATTGTTTCTCTATCTAGTTCAGTCTGGATTCAAGTGAAGGCTGGAACAAAATTAGAAACTGTAGGCCTTGGCAGGCAAGAAGGTAATTTCAGGTAGATCCAAGTGATTCTTCTGGACTTTTCAGCATCATTCTGTTAAGTCAAATTATTTTAATATACTTTGTTGTTTTAATATGATGTTGTTCTATAACTTATATGACATGTCATTATTTATTTATTTACTTTTATTTATTTAGTTATTTATACCCCGCTCTTCAGCCACAAGGCTATCAGAGCGGCTTACAAATTGTTTTAAGCAATAGCTATTTACACATCTAACTACATTAAACAGTTTCCAATGTGTGTTAGCTAATTGCCCCCGACAAGCTGGGTACTCAATTTACTGACCTACGAAAGGATGGAAGGCTGAGTGAACATTGGAGCCCGCTGGAATCGAACTTGCAACGTGGTGGCTTGCAGTACTGGCATTTAACCACTGCGCCACCAGGGCTTTTAAAATTTGGATATAAGTACAGAATGAGTCTCCCTTATCTGAAATGCTTGGACCAGAGGTATTCTGGAATATTTTGGATTTTGGAATTCTTGCATATACATAATGAGGTATTTTGGAGATGGGACCCAAGTTAATCACAAAATTCATTAATGTCTTATATATGCTTTATATGCATAGCCTGAAAGTAATTTTATACACAGGTTTTAAAAAAATATTTTTGTGCTTGGAACAAAGTTTGTGTACATTGAACCATCAGAAGGCAAAGGTATCACAAGCTCTACCACCTATGTGGACAATTTTGGATTTTGAAATATTTTGGAATTCTGGATAAGGGACTCAACCTGTAGTATGTAAGTGAGTTTGTGTGTGTTTTTAAATAGGAAGTAAAAAAAAAATCACCTCACATCAATGGATTGTATTCAAAGTTATTTTGATTCAGTTCAGTAATATGATTCTGTTATTTAACATCTTTCCACATTGGGTATATTGGAGCAAATAGCAGTGCAATCCCATACATGTAAAAAAACCAAAAAAGCCCTGTTGAGTTCAACTGCATCTTTTTCCAGGTAACTTACTCCCAAATTAGTATTGCAGCCTAAGATCCCATATGGGGGTAAGGTTGAAAAAATAATTAGCTGCTCATCAGTAATACCTATTCTGTGAACATCAGGAAGCATTCAGGTTATGAGCTGAACCAGCCAACAGGTTCAATTAAAGGCAAAACAGTTAAACGCTGCAATAATGTTTTACTCCAGCCCAACCAGACAGGATGTGACTGGAAGTTATTTTTAAAAATGCTGCAATCATATCTGAATGCAGAGCATATAGGAAAAAACACAAAATTATATAAACCAAGGATGGGCAAAGTGTAGTCCGTACAGTGCGGCTGCATTGTTCCACAGGGAAGTTTGGTAATCCCTCAAGGTTCTTCAGTAGCCTTAATTTCTTTTTGGAAACAAAGGGGTATTATTATTATTATTATTATTATTATTTTGCCCAAACTTTCCCTCTCCCATTGTTGACTTCTGATTTTCTTCCTAGTTAAAAAGAAGCCAGCTCTAGGTGTAAAAAAGCATGGGAGAATGTGGCAAAATTGATGCATGCGGGGCATTTTAGCAATAAATAAGTAAATAAATAAGTCATGAGACATGGGATGGGTGCAACCCTTCAAGGTTGTTTGGAGGAGCAGTCTTCAGTGCATAGCAATAGTCCCATCACTGATATAAATGGAGAACAGCCCTATCCTGGCATTCTAAATAAAGGTTAACTGAACACACAGCAAGGGCAAAAGCAGGGCTCAGAGTCATACAGACACCCTGCATACATACAAGGGCTCTTTGCTTCACACACATAATGCACACAGTGACAGGGCTAGCCATAAGTGGAAGGGGTAGGGCTAACATGTTTAGTCAACTGTTATTTAGAAAGCCCCCAAAGGGCTAGTAATATTGTATTAATGTTTCATAAAGGAGAGTGAACAAGAGATTCCAGAGAAAAGAGCTAGTGTCTGAGGAGAGTGAGGGAGACTGTGAAACAGAAGGGAATAAAGTGCAGTGTGAGTAACTCCGATTTCCTTCTCCTGAAATTTCTATCCAGGGTTTAGAAAGGATTTCAGCCATTTTCTCCTGTTCAGGGATGTGTGATAGACACATCATGGCAGTAACCCACAAAAAGGAGGAATTTCTGACTAGCAATTCCTTTGCCCTTCCTTCTGCATAATATTAATAAGGGTCTTGTGATGGAAGATGTAGCTTCCTAAATATCCCATCTGTTCTCTGGTGTCATTTGGTCTTTTGTCCTTTGACAGCTCCAACCTGTGGTAGAACAGGGGTAAGCAACTGTGGCCTTCCACATACAGCTGGAATGCAATTTCCTGGTTGGACTGCAATTCCAATCAGTCCTAGGCAGCATAGCTATTAGTGTGGGATGCTGGGAATTGTAGTAAAACAACATCTGGATGGTCACAGTTGTCCACTCCTGTGGTAAAGATATATGGAAAAATATACTGATTCCTTCCTTCCTTCCTTCCTTCCTTCCTTCCTTCCTTCCTTCCTTCCTTTAAAACTAGGTTAAGGGGTAATGAGGGTTCACATTGTATAATACTGACTTCATATCTTCCACAATCTCTTTTTTTGTTGTTCAACAGTTTAAAAGCAATTGATGGAGAAAGATCTTATTGCTTTTAAAACACATATTTCCAAATTCAAGGCCTCTGGTAACATTTCCAATTATCTATAGTGTGTATTCATTCTCTTCAGGTTCTTCTCTTCCTTCCGTTATCTAGAACTCAGATTTTTAGTTGACATAAAAGCAATGAGAGCCATTTGCAGTCAGACCTTTTCTACTAAAAAATGTGATTAAGACAGAGGCTAAAATCCCACAGCTCCTGATTTCATATAATGTTTCCATTTGGGATTTGAGCTAATAAAATATTATTAAGCAAGGCCTCCAAAATGAGACTTCGCATAGAAGTTATATGAACCATTTCCATAAGCATCAAAAAAAAAAAAAAAAGGCCTCTTGTGGTATTTTGAGTTGTCCTGAAGTACCAGTGGCAACAATAATCTCTAGCAGAGTGGGTTGAACTGAGGCATGGAAGTGCACTGGGAGAGGCATGGCACTCTTCCAGAACTTCAGTTTATGCGTTTGCAATGGACTGTGGCCCATAGCACAGCCACACACTCTGAACTGGCTGCCTGCAGTGAGTTTAAAGTCAATACATACATTATACATCAGCTTTGGTATAACAAATGCTCACAAGAGTGACTCAGATGGAGTGGCATAACATAGGAAAAGCAAATCCACAGACAATGCAAGGAGATTGCAGACAAGCTGCTGCTGCTGCTGCTACATTTTCCATAGGAAAGTGTTATAGGATTATATTCTGTGTGAATAAATTACTTCAAGGTGGAGTTATTTTCACAGAAACATTTCCCAGATGTGAATCAGCTCTTTGGAAAAACAATAAAAATAACAACCTCAAGAATCTGCAGGTATTCAGGAAGGGACCTCACTTAAAATTTCCCCAATATTTCTTCATATCTTGAATTTGACAGGGTGTAAGAAAAGAGTCTATGAGAGTGCAATGGACAGAATTTGTCATTTTAGAATGGGTGGATGGGAAGCAAAATGGACAGTTTTGCCCACTCAGAATGGCATTTTTTGGTGTGTTTGTTTGTTTTAAATTATAAATATTTTAATTTAAATTATAATTTTAATTTTAATTAAATTATAAATATTTTAATTTATATTACCTAGCTCTTAAAAGCTTAGGTTTGAAACACTTTCTATTCAATCATGATAGCGCTAAATTATGGCTGTTCACGCCTTCTTTTTCTCACAGACTCCTCATAATTAATAGCTACATGGCATGTAGGTGCATTATGGTCCTTTATAGAATTTGGCTGGTGCAGCTAGGGTAAGAAATTTCATTTTTTAAACTAAGGATTTAACACAGTTCAGAAATTTCTTCACAAATCAGATAGAAAGAATTTGAGTTTTTCTTTCAAAAAATGAATGGGAGATTTCTCCATCTGTAAAGGACCGTTGTTGTTGTGCACCTTCAAGTCATTTCGGACCCTAAGGTGAATCTATCATGGGGTTTTCTGAGGCTGAGAGTGTGTGATTTCCCCAAGGTCACCCAGTGGGCTTTCATGGCTGATTCAAACCCTGGTTTCCATAATGCAATAAGAAACAGAAGGAATTATTCTCCCTTCTGAAAATCCCATGGTCCAGAGCTTTGTGACACTACAATAAATTTTTGGACTAGTAGTTGTGCCAGAACATGGGGCCCTTCCACACTACTCAGTTATAGCTGTATGATCCTACTTCAACAGCCATGGCTGGATCCTATGGGCTCCTGGAATTTGCAGTCTAGTGAGGCACTAGAGCTCACTGGCTGATAAGGCTAAAAAACCCTCCCTGAACTCCAAATCTATAATACAGTAGTGTGAAAGGAACCATGTTCTCACTTCCACAAATGCAGAAACAGTGGTTTAATGCTGATTAAGTGTGTGGATTCACGTGGCATGGTTGCCACATGATGGTGTTACCTACTGTAACACCCCCTGCCCCATATCTATAATACATTGGCAATAATAATTAGGTCAAATGTGACCCTCGATGTGGTGTGGTCATTAAAGCAGGGAAAATTCTGCAACCAGGAATCCCAAACCCTGCTCAGTCAGGAATGCACTTAAGGAGGGGCTACCCTAATTCCAAAAAGAAATGTTAATTCAGAAGGCAACTAAGGGGGAGAACACATGGCTAATCCTATCAGCTAAGCTAAGATGCTCAAACCTGTAAACAATCCCCCTACCTTACCCTTCCACAAACAAAGAGGGTTGCTTCCTCCATACAATCGCAAAGTATCTGCACATTAAGATGCCATTAACATATCTGGAGTGTGTATTGTCTCACCCTGAGTAATTCCGAGAAACATTATCTTCCATTCTAAATCCCATCCCCTGAAGGCAATAAAAACTATTTTAAAAGACTGTAAAAGACTATAAAAACCCTTCCAAAATTTCACTCAAGTGAGCACAGAGTCCCTTCTTGTGGACGCTATGTACTTTTTCAGACTAGTTTTACTGTGCAAGAAGATTCTGGGAGAGGTACGCTACTATCGCATGACAGGGGATCTGTTTTGGACTATGCCATCCTTCCTTTAGCATCGTCCATGTCAGTTCCATGTCTGATTGAAGACAACCGCACCATTTTTTATTCACGGAAGTTGTCCGTGAGTAAAAAATGGCACAGTTGCCTTCAATCAAACATGGAACTGACACGGACGATGTCAAGAGAGGGACGGTGTAGTCCAAAACGGACCCCCCTGCCATGCGATAGCGGCATACCTCTCCCAGAGTCTTCTTGTGGAATAAGCCTAGTCTGAAAAAGTCCTAAGTCTGTCTGTGTGGCTGTTCCTGCATCGGACCCCCCACTTTACTGGTTTCTTTTGCAACCTCATCTCTTCAGTTCGGTATAGCACTACACAAAAACAAACTCCCTTCTCTATCACCTATCCCAACACTTCCTACTTTATTTGCTATCCTTGTGTGAATGCTTGATGCCAGAATGTGTGTGTGAATGTGGTTATTATTATTTCTCAAATAAAGACCAATATATTGTACTGTCTAGTTTAACGTCTCCTCCTGAGTACCAGTAAACATAGATTAAAAGATCCTGCTATCTGTTTCCCCCTCTCGCATAGCCAAGCTGAGCATATTAATTCCCCAAATTAATATTGATATTTTGAGGGTCCTTAAGACCCCTGAGCAGGCTCTGAAATGTAAGTCAACACACTCTGCTGTCAATTTCATTTAAACAGCAAAGGTCTCAGTGTAGATCCTGAGTTCTTCTCTCATGTACATGCATCTGAGCTTAGAAAGTATCCAGCTTGGAAGCGAATGCCATAAGAATATAGAATATCCTTCTTCTTTCCTTCATGAAATCAAAGCCAAGTGCACACTAAGCCAAACATGCTGCCAAAAATGTGGACCATCTCTTTAAAAGGTAAGGTCTTCCATGCAAGGTGAGGGATATTATGATTCTAACAGTGGGGAAGGGTAAGAATTCCATCAAAGTAGAGTAGTTCTCATCCTGGCTGGCTTGGTTTTCAGCTGCTACCTTTCCATGAGTTTAGGGAGGTTGGTGGATGGGTTTTAAGCAGCTCCCTTTTTCCAAGTTTAGGGAGGTGGTTTAGATCAGCAATGTCTTCCATGTTGTGGGAGGCAGTTTTGAGAGAGAGCTTTCTGATGGGAGAAGTGTCAAGTCTTGTTTCCAAATTTTCTACTTATTCCTTGCACTGTATTTTCATTATTGTTTTATATTATTGTTCTAATTCCAGTTCTTACTTATTCCACCTTGCATATCTCCTGTCAAAAAGTACAGTAGAAGTACTACAATAAATAATCAATAACAAACACAGTGTATGAGATTCCCCTTTTGAATACACAACTCAGGGTTGTGTGCAGTGAGGAAGGAAATGAGCACAGAGTATTTCCTGATGGAAAGTCTCAGTCCCAGCTGCTGGGGCTATAAGACCACTTTATATGCAGGGCAAGCTTTAGTAGTACTACTACAACTCCTGTGGCTGATTAAAAATGAATTGGATTCAGGTAATTGTTGCTTCTGCATATATAGTAGAAAACTCATAATTGAGGGAGCTGCTTCATATTCTTTTGTGTGTGGGCAAAATTGTATGTCCAAACATACTTTCATCAGTCTTACCTTTATTTATATATTTAAAACCAACCAATGTTTGCGGGGGGAAATAAGGAACATCTAGGGACAGGAGGCTGAAATAGCAAGCCTACAGTTTGAACAGAATGCTAATAAGGATATGCATAGAATATCCCTTACCATTCTGACTGCTGAAATGCTGTGAAGGATGATAAGAGGCAACCAATGGTGACTGGTGGCTTCCATTTCAGTGGGGTGGTGATTTTTAGTCCAAATATTAAAGGGACTATCTAATGTGTTGAACCTATTTGGGGGTTTGCAGTTCAGCACCTTGGATAGGTCACTTAGACCTAAAAGGAATCCATACCTTTGCTAACATAGAAACCATCAGCCACCACTGGGGGCTTCAAGACATTAGTAACTTGTTTCACAGCAGTCTTTAATAATTAAAATTATGTCCATGATGTAATTTGATGCCTATTATTAGAGTTCTCCCCACTGACACTATAAACAGATAGAGTGTTCATAATTAGCTTTGTTAAGAGATAGCCTTCCAAGTTTGAGCTGTAATGAGATTGGTCCTGTCATCCAGCAGAGTGAGACAACCAACTTCAGGTAGCACTACAATGACAAGAGCAATGGCTTTTCTTTACCGGGGACCCCCTTTAAATATATTTTGCTGTCATGAACCCCCAAGACTTAACTCAAAATTTAAAACAACAACAACAACACAATTACACCATCCATGAAACCTCAGAGGCACTGGAGGGGGAGGGAAGACTTTTCTCCTGCTTCTTCCTGCAAGTCTATGACTAGGGCAGTTTGATTGGCAATGTGCAGGCCAGGCCTGACAGCCTTTCCTGCCACATGGTCACTCTATATCATGTAGGAGGTAGACCAAGCAACCTTCAAGCTGTTGCAGTCCCCCTGTGAGGATATTGCAGCCTGCTGGGGGTCCCCAGAGCACAGGTTAAGAATGACTGGACAAGAGAGATAGGGTATGGTAAGCACTGGTGTCTGTAAGGTACAACAAGGTCTTTCAAGGAGCAGGATATAGGCCCACTTCAGGCTGCAAAATGTCTTGGCTGGCACAGACCTTCAAGTTGCCAATGCAGTATGTGGTTTAAGATCTTTACACTGAGCATGGAATGATAGTTAGAGACATAGTAAGGAGCTGGACACTGGATGTTTGTAGTCCTGACCTGTTTCAGTGTGGACATAGACTACATTGAAGCAGGGCTGCCCAGAACATTTATTGGACTTGACCTGGGATACATGTGATGTTGGACACTTTGCTGCTGCTTCCTATAGGTGTTGATGTATATTAGGTCATTATTAATTTTTTTTGGAGGGGGGAAGTATAATTTCCACAATCTCCCAGAAAATATGCCCAGAGGCCATAGTAGATTCTGAGATTTGAAACCACCCCAGCTAGTAGCCTAGTGGCCATATTGACTAGGGGATTCTGGGAACTATAGTCCAAAGTACTCTTTCAAGTTTTAGGTCTGTGCCAACTCTGGAGTCTGGTCAATTGGAGTCTGGTACATTGAAGATTTCACCCTATACTGGTTCCTGGGAGCCTTGATCCTCCCCTGATCACTTTCTTAAATTTTCCATGCTGAGAAGCAGTGCAATGGGGGACAATGCGATGAGCCCCCATGGATGCTGTTACCCAAATTGCATGGGTCCGTGGGGACCCTATAATGTCCTAATATTAACTTGGTGAATTTAATTAACTCAACTTGGCATGTGAGAGGCTAGAGAATGGCAAGATCTTTTATCCTATGCATACCAGTAGTAACAGAGGAGACTCTAAGCCAACAGGTACAATTAAATTATTTTTATTGGAAATTAATATCAACAGCATTCACACAAACACTCAGGCTTCAGACACTCACACAAGGTTATTGAAGATAGTAGGAGGTATTTGGATAGAGGAATAGAGTAAGGGGGTAGGGGGTTATACTATACCAATCCTGCAGAGCTGAGATCACAAAGTAAACTAACAGCAAGGAGGTTCAGAAGGCAGAATGGTAACTCAGATTGATATGGAGTCACAAGGAAGAGGGTCTGTGCTCACTTGAGTGGTGTTTTAGGGTGATAGTTATATGGAATAATTCCCCTCAAGTGATAGGATTTTGAGTGGAATACAAAATTTCTCGGAGGTTCCCAGGACTAGACGATGGGTGCACCAGAAGAGTTAACGGTCACTAATGAGTACTGTATTTAGGTTGAATAGGAGCAGACAAAGTCTTCTGTTGGAATGGGATGAGGGAAGGAAATGGATCTGTTTTACAAGCATCAAGAACTCTGCTGTCATGGTCAGTCAGGACTCTGAGGACTCAGAAGGAGAGGAGGCTGAGCCAGTAGCAGAAGAGCTGGCTGAGTCTGAGTCTAGCCCTGAAGAAACCAGGGCTCAGCAGCCTAGCCCTCCCCCAGCTCAGGGTCCAAGCCTGGGAGACATAGTAGAGCAAGAGGTAGAAGAGCAGGTACCTACCTTTAGCCAAAGGAGAGCAGAGAAGGCGTGGCTTCGTCGTTCTCAGAGATTAAGAGACAGAAGCTCATCAATCACCCCACAGCTGGGAGTGGGAGCTGGGCCAACATAAGCAGCTGGGGGAGGCTGAGTTCCTTGTTTCAAGCAGTCTGTGTTACCTGGAGGAAGCCTCTGCCTGTGACTTTTCTGGAACCTTGCTATCTTGAGACTTTGGATATCTTGACCTTGGACTGCCTTCGTTGACCCACCTGCCGGAACCCTTTTGACCTTGGACTGCCTCTTCGTTCTGCACTCTCTCTCTCTGTATACTTCTGACCCTGTAGGACTGCTACTGAGAACAACAGGTACTGTGCTTTTCAACTGGGTTGTTGCCGAGCGGAGCTCCTTATCAGCTATTGAGTTGGCTTCACGACATCTGCTATTGTTGAGTGGATTAGTGAATGACTCACCTCCGGGTGTTAAGGGCTGACCTGAGTATTTGGTTTTAGGGAATTTCCAAACACCCCTCCTTTGGTTATACAGTCGTCCCTCCACATTTGCGGCTTTCACATTTACGATTCCACATATTCATGGTTTGCCACTTTGGGGTGGGTGGGTGGTGGGTGGGGGAAGCAGCAACAGAGCTTCTGAAGCACCGTTGACACTTTTGGGGGGCAGGGTGCAGAGGAAAAGCAGCAACAGGGCTTCTGAAGCCCCATTGCCACTTTGGGGAGGGCGGGGTGGGGGGTGGGAAGCTGCGACGGGGCTTCTGAAGTCCCCTTGCCACTTTGGGGAGGGTGGGGGTGCGTGGGTGGGGAAAGTGGTGACAGGGCTTCTAAAGCCCCGTTGCTGCTTTGGGAAGTGCGGGGGGTTACAGGCAGGTGGGGGAGAGGCCTATCATTATTCGTAGTTTTTTCACATTCGTGGGGGTCTTCCACCCCAACCCCCCATGAATGTGAAGGGATGACTGCACATGAATCTGGCCTTAGGTGCTTGGGGGTTCCTGGTTTATACCTGCAACCACATGGATGGCCACATTAAGCCAAATTATTAAATATAGCCAATTATTAGATATTCCAAGATGGGGGCTATCAGGATCAATGATGCCAAAAAGCTATGAGAACTGTAGTTTTCATGTTCTACACCATTCATACTTCCATAATATGAATGCTAACTTTTGTGCATCCTTTTAAATGTTGCCATTGCATCACCAATATCTTTGGTAATATTCAACCTTTCCTTTCCTTTCCATCTCAATCCAAAAAAGCTGTTTTAGTGCTATACCAGTGTTTGCTGTCAGCAATGGATCGGATGAAGTTGAACAAATTGAAGCATAATCCAGACAAGACAATGGTGCTCTTGGTCAGTTGGAAGGCAGATCAGAGAATAGGGATTTATACTCCCCCTGAAATTTCAAGCTTGCCCCTTGGATATACTCCTGGACACAGCCCTGAGCCCGGATACCTAGGTTTCAGTGGTAGTCATGAGGGCATTTGCACAGTTGACTAGTGCTCCAGCTGTGTTTGTTTCTGGTGATATCAGACCTGGCTACAATGACACATGCTTGGATTACATCCCATTTTGACTATTGTAATGTACTGTACATGGTATTGCCTTTGGAAACAGTTAAGAAACTTCAGCAGGAGCAAAGTGCTATGGCCAGAGTTCTGACTGGGACCAATTATATATAACTCCCTTGTTGAAACAGTTTCACTGGCCACTGATTGTGAGCTATAAAGTCTTTACATCATGTCCATCTGAAAGACCATATTTTCCTATATGAATCTGCCTTAGTGTTAATATCTGCAGGGAGGGCTTTCTCTCAGTCCTACTACCAACATATGCCTATCTTTTGAAGACATGGGGGTGGGGCTTGTTGACTGTTGCTTCCAGGCTGTGGAATTCCTTTCTGTGAGAGGCTTGGTTGGCCCCTTCTTTGCTTTCCTTTCGCCAGCAGGGCCTGTCTGATCTTGGAAGCTAAGCAGGGTCAACTCTGGTTACTATTTGGATGGGGGACCACCAGAGAATAACAGGTGGTGTAGGCTATATTTCAGAGGAAGGAAGTGGAAAAAAACACCTCTGCGTATTCCTTGCCTCAGAAAACCCTATGAAATTAATGGGATCACCATAAGTCAACAGCCAATTTGAAGGCATATAAACAGACACAAAGATATTTTTCATAAACATGCATTTGATGATTAATTGGTTTTGCAGAAAGGTCTTCAGGTGGGGTCTGTATGTGCTGTATTGATGTCTTTATTGTCATGTTTTTAAATGATGGGATATGTTTTAAAGTTAATGGTGATTTAATCTTATAGGTTGTTAATTGCGTTTCAGTTTTAAATGATCAGGTTTTTAGAGAAATCTTATTTTAATCCTGCTGTAAACTGCCTTGGATCACATCTCGTGTGTGTGTGTGGTTTTATGGTTTATGTTTTTAACCAGTTTTAATGTTTTTTATGGTTTAATTGATTTTCTTTTCAACATTTCTATTTTATGAATTTTTAACTTTTTAGGAAATCTGTTGTACCTTGAGTCCAGAATTGGTAAAAATATGGAAGATGATGATGATAATAGGAGAAAGATGGTATAGTCATTCATTCATTCATTCATTCAATCAATCAATCAGTCACATACCCTTCATCTCAAGTATTTAGGTAGGTCTTTCAGCTGTACACAGATATATTCTTAATCCACAAACAAACTGAGGCTAGGAGGAAATTTCTCAAATTATTATTTGGCATGGAATATATATATAATCCTACACTGAATGGGGATGGATGGAAACTGGGCCCAATACATCTGAATATTTAAAATGTTCACATAGACACACAAAATCAAGACCTTTTCGTAATTATTCATGAACAAAGGGAGAGCTGGTTTGTCAGATAATTTATTCACACCATGTAATTCATCCTGATCCAGTTGTGAAGATTAATTAGCAAAGAGCTTTGAGGATGAAAAGCTTTGTAAAAGTGCTAAGTGATATTAATCATTGTGATTATAATGTAATTGTTTTTACTCCTCCTCTGATGTGACACAAAGGTCTAATTTGAGGAGAGAAATACACTATTTGTGTAAATTATTTTAAGTAAGATATTTACCTGTACTATGTGTATTGTCCTTCAAACATTTCCACTGGGCTCTGTTTAAGGACTGTGGACAAAATAAATTGTTGAATAAATTGTTTTTATAATGATTCACATTGTTCCTATATTGACTTCATAGGCAATGGAATCCCTCGATCTTGCTTTCAAATTTGACAGCTTTTCTTTATGCCCTAATGCCCAGTTTGAAAATTGGAACTTTCTCAAACCACTCCAAGTTGAAGTTCAGAGAAAATCATACCACTTGAACAACAGCAGCCTTTAGTTCCTGTTTGCTAAAATCCAGATTAGGATATAGTGTGCTTTACAACACCCATGTAATGCCTGGCACTTGGAAGTAATTATATTGAATAACTAGTTACTTGTCAGTAATTTCTTAATGAGCCAGCATGGTGTAGCAGGTTGAGCATAGGACTATGTCTCTGGACACCAGGGTTCAAATCTCTTCTGGGCCATGGAAACTCACTCGGTGACCTTGGGAAGTCACACCCTCTCAGCCTCAGAGAAGGCACAGGCAAACCCCCTCTGAACATACCTTGCCAAGTAAACACCTTAGCATTGCCATAAGTAGAAAACAGCTTGAAGGCACACAACAACAAAAATTTCTTTTTCTATTACCTTACTACATTATGTTTGCTATTACAACTTAATTTTGTTGTTGTTAACTGCCTTTGAGTCGACTTCAACTCATGGTGACACCATGAATGAGACACCTCCAAGACCCCCTAAGTCAACCATTCTGCTTAGTTCCTGCAGGCTCTGGGCCATGGCCTCCTTGATTGAATCTATCCATCTGGTATGCAGTCTTTCTGACTTTCTATTGCCCTCTGCCTTTTCTAGCATTATTGTCTTTTCTAGTGAGTCATGCCTTATGATGTAGCTGAAGTAGGATAGTCTCAATTTAGTCATCTTGGCTTCCAGGGAGAGTTCAGGTTTGATCTGTTCTAGGACCCATCTGTTTGTCTTTTTGGCTGTTCACGGTATCTTCTGCACTCTTCTTCAGCACCGCATCTCAAATGAGTTGATTTTCTTTCTATCAGTTTTCCTCACTGTCCAACTCTCACACCCGTACATGGTGATGGGAAATAGAATGGCTTGGATGATCCTAACTTTGGTGTTCAATTTTATATCTTTTCACTTTAGGATCTTGTCTAGTTCTTTCAGAATCATTTCATAGCTGCCTGTCCCAGTCTTAGTTTTCTTCTGATTTCTTGAGTGCAGTCTCCATTCTGATCAATGATTGATCCAAGGTATGGAAAATCTTTTAACTATTTCAATTTCCTCATGGTGTAGATTGAATTTATGTAAATCCTCCATGGTCATTATTTTTGTTTTCTTATTGTTCAACAGTAAGCCTGCCTTAGCTCTTTCTTCATTGATTTTCTTTAGTAATTGTTCCAAGTCTTCGCTCTTTTCTGTTAGTAGTATGGTTTTGTCTGCATATTTTAGACAGAAGGAAGGGATATCAACAATCTTCACTCCTCCTTTCTCCAGTTGCATTCCTGATTCTGGTTCTGTCTCCCTTTTATTTTGCTTCTCATCATTCCTTTACTGCTTGAAGTTTTTTGCCTGTCATCCATGGGTCCTTCTCTTTCTTTTTGGCCAACTTCATTATTATTACTATTACTACTTCAGCTTATTGAAGGATAGCTTTACACCTTTTGTCTTATACCCCTTACTTTTTCTTTCCTTTTATAGTTATGGGGTTTGAGGGAGGAATGGTGGAGGAGGAATGTCACATGGTTCAAATGCTGACAATTTCTCTTGCCTTGTAGTCCTTTGTGAATGTTGAATTGACAATAAAGTGAATATGGTAGAAGAGTGTGTTGTAGAGCACAGGGCTTGCAGCACTATGATATTTTTTTAAAAAGTAGCTGAAGGCAATAGTTTTTGGTACTCTAAACGTTATTCATTGCACTAAAAAGTAACAGTGTTACTGGCTATGAATTTATTTTATAGCAATAAAATAGTTACACTCATGTTACTTCCAAAGCAATATGTTACAGGATATGTTGTCATTGATGACATGTTACTTCCAAAATCTGCTTAAAACAGGTGCCCTGCCACTGGTGTTATAACTAAAGGGTTTTCTTTTGCATAATTAAGCCACTGGAAGGCCTGCGGTGTTGGCTCTACATGGTCAAAATATAGTAAAACTGTGATGCCCCTTTGATGTGTTAAGATTGTAAATTGATAATTAGCTTCCAGAGACAAAAAAGAATGCAGGTATTGTCTACACTGGATTGAATCAATGTACACCATCACTGCTTGTGGGGGCAATTAGCTAACACACATTGAAAACTGCTTAATGCAGTGTAGATGTGTAAATTTGCTATTCCTTACAACAATTTGTAAGCCGCTTTGATAGCCTTGTGGCTGAAGAGCGGGGTATAAATAAATAAATAAATAAATAAATAAAAATACTTTATTATATTGCCTCAAAATTAATTGGATCATTTTGGAGCAATACAAGTTGCAGTCTGGACCTGGATCACAATAGAGAGGCAAGATTTAAGCCCCCCTACCCTATGCATGAAAGTGCGAAACTGTATTGGATCCCCTTACTTCAGAAAAAAGGGGGGAAAGGAGAGAAGAAGACATTTTTTGTTAGCTATGTCTTTAAAGTAATGCATAATCTGGGTTTCCATCACTGACAAAACAGAAACTCCTGGGAAGCTCAGAAGTAGCCATAGTGGTCCAACTAGACTGGATCCACTGAATCAGTGGGGACTTGGTAAGTCAACACTGATGTAAGTTCCATTGACAGAATGGTTCTCCTCCAGTTGGGATTATGTTAGATTTAGGCCAAAATTTTCAGAACCAAATAATATCAGCATGTTAGGTAGCAACTTTTGGATTGTCACAACAAAAGTAAAAAATCATATGTATGCTATCATTGTATATCATTTACATATACATGTTGAGTTAGAATCATAGAATCATAGAATTGTAGAGTTGGAAGAGACCATGAGGGCCATCCAGTCCAACCCCCTGCCACGTAGGAAATCACAATCAAAGCATCCCTGACAGATGGTAATCCAGCCTCTGTTTAAAGACCTCCAAAGAAGGAGACCCCACCACGCTCCGAGGGAGTGCGTTCCACTGCAACAGCTCTTACTGTCAGAAAGTTCCTCCTAATGTTGAGGTGGAATCTCTGTTCCTGGAGCTTGCATCCATTGCTCTGTGTTCCAGTCTCTGGAGCAGCAGAAAACAAGCCTGCTCCATCCTCAATGTGACACCCCTTCAAATACTTAAACAGGGCTATCGTATCGCCCTTTAACCATCTTTTTTCCAGGCTAAACATACCCAGCTCCCTAGGTCTTTCCTCATAAGGCATGGTTTCCAGACCTTTCACCATTTTAGTCACCCTCCTCTGGACACGCTCCAATTTGTCAATATCCTTTTTTAATTGTGGTGCCCAGAACTGGACACAGTATTCTAGGTGAGGCCTGAACAAGGCAGAATAGAGTGGCACTACTACTTCCCTTGATCTAGACACTATACTTTTATTGATGCAGCCCAAAATCCCACTGGCCTTTTTAGCTGCCGCATCACAGCTAGTTGTCATGGCTTCTCTCAAAGAATTCTGGGAAATATTTTTTGGCAAGGCTGCTAAGAATACTCTACACAGATTGCTGGATCACTTCACAAAAGTGTAGTTTTGAAAATTTCCTGGGGAGATGGAGTGCCAATTAAACCAGTTTAAGCTTCTGTTGTAGATGTGCCAGTAGTGTCTTGCAACCTAATAAGAGAAAGCAATAGGGGGGGAAAGGGGGGGTACAAGAAAAAGACATTCCCTATGTAAGAAGAATGGCTTTTCTTGATGCTTTATTCTCATCTTTGATGAACGTAGTAATAGGATTGGATAAATATTGTGCTGTTTTATTTTTTTGACACAATCTTTCTAACATGAATGGGGCAGTATTTCTTACTGCCTTGTGTTGCTTGTGAATTATAGAAACCCGCTCTGTAGTTTTGACCTTTTCTGTAGGCTATATTTTGGATAGATGTGCCTTCCACTCCATTTTATCAGCCTCACTTAACTAGTGGAGTAGGGATTGAAATATTTAAGTAGGAACAGTTGAAAATGTATTACTAAAAAGCTTCAAAGCATAGGATGTTATTTCCCAGGACATATTCAGCATTAACTTCTTGCTATCTCTCTGGAACTAAGATAACAGAAAATTGTGCTACTGAGAAGCCACAATTCTCATACTAAAAATTGAAATAACAAAGCTGAACAGTGCACACTTACACTCATTCATCCTGTATGGCAAAGATGAGGATTCTTACATTCCTTTTGGACAGAAATGCAAATATACACTTTTTCCTTGCTTTGAACTACTCTCAAAAAAGAATAATAGAATCATAGAATTGGACGAGACCAAGCGGGCCACCCAGTCCAACCCCCCACCATGCAGGAATACATAGCCAAAGCATTCCCAACAGATGGTCATCCAGCCTCTGCTTAAAAGCCTCCAAAGAAGGAAACTCCACTACACTCTGGGGAAGTGTATTTCACTGTCAAACAGCTCTTACCATCAGGTTGTTCTTCCTAATGCTTAAGTGGAATCTCTTTTCCTGTAGTTTGAATCCATTCCTCTGTGTCCTAGCCTCTGGAACAGCAGAAAACAACCCTGCTCCTTCTTCAATATGACATCCTTTCAAGTATTTAAACATGAGTATAATGTCACCTCTTAACCTTTTCTTCTCCAGGCTAAACATACCCATAAACATTCTCCAGGCTAAACATAGCTTCCAGAGCTTTTACATTTTTGTCACCCTCCTCTGGAGATGTTTCAGCTTGTCAGCACCCTTATTGAATTGTGGTGCCCAGAACTAGACAAATTATTGCAGCAGAATAGAATATTGGTTACAGCCAACCCTCCACATTTGTGGGTTTCCCTTTTGTGGATTTGATTATTCACGGATTATTTGCCACTTCTGCTGCTGCTGCCCTATGTCATTTTTGATAGGGACTGCAAGCCTTGCAAGAATGAGAGACTATGAACAAGGCTTATAAGTCCCTATTAAAAATGGTGTAGGGCAGAAGAGGAGGCAGCAGCAAGGCCTACCAGCCACCTGCTTCTGCCTTGCGAAGGAACCCGGACATGTTGAGGGCATCCAGAGTGGGTTGAATCTGTGGATCATGCTTTTTGTGTGTGTGTGTTAAATATGGTTTGGGGGACAGCTAGAGTTATCTGTGTGTTTTTTCCACTTTTGCAGGGATCCTGCACCCTAACCCCAGCAAATGTGGAGGGACAACTGTACTTATTATTTCAGAAGGAAAGCTCAGCCTTGTATAACTCTTTATTACAGCAAGCAGCTCCACTAAATCTTTTTTGTAGCAAGAGGTCCATGATGCAGGACCTATGCTGAAGCTTAACTTCTCTTGATACAGTTAGTACCTGGATAGGAGACTGTGTGGCAACCATATGCAAGCTGCCCTGAGTATACTGAAAGACTCAAACTGTGTTCAAAGTGTAAAAGCAGGGGGGAGAGGAGAGGGTTGAATGGAATCTTACCCTTCCCAGTAGGCTCAGGCAGAAACAAATCTTTGCAACCTTTCCTAGCTTGTGTGTTCCTCATCATTACTAACTTTGGGCATCTTGATCACACACTGATGTTACTTGACCACACATGTTCTGGTTTTCATCTGCAAAATGTTGGAGGATCCAGAAATGTCATGTGCCCAGTTGAGACAGCCAGACAGCCAGCCACTTCTATGTGCAGTCTGTTTGAAACTGTTCAATATGATATTGTGTGGGGTGATTCCATATTGCCTCAAGTCAAGTTCCAAGGGCATGAATTTGTGGCAGTCTTTAGTTTCCCCAGTTTTAATAAGGGCAATATACTTATAAAATGAAATAAGGAAATGGCATTTTCTTTACTAAGCCTTAGAATGATCTGCTAAATATTATTTTCCAGATCTCAAAGCCACAGGAAGGACCTATCTATGTGGGCAAATCTGCTGCACACACTCCCTAATTCCTTGTAAACCAAAAGCAAACAGTTTTATCCCTTTGTGCCTCTTGTTTGCCAGAGGGAAGCTGAGAGTCATAATTAACTGTCAGGTTTCACATGGACAAATAGGTTTTGGGTTTTTTTTTTTTTTTTAAAAAGCCTCTGTGTGAAAGTTAGGAGGGAATGTGGAAATCCAGAATTAACAAAGGGTCAAGTCAAATATGATGGCTAGTCCAACCGTACCATGATGTTTCTTTGATATATTGATATGTGTATTTGTTATTCAGAAGCATATATACACACACAAGGCTGTATGAGCAGCCTTGTACACAACTCATTTATTACAAAGAAGAAACTGGACCTGAGTAATATTTTCTTGGCAGGGCTGTAAAGAATACTTGCAAATTTTCTTGTCCTCATTTACACAGGGTGCCTTGACAAATCAAGTCTACTCATGAACAAATGGTCAGCCACTGCAAGATTTTTCACATTTTGGGATTCTTTTTTGTTGTTCCAAAAAAAAAAAAAAAAGAAAAAAAAAGAAAAAAAAAGAGCAAAAATGTTTTGATGTAGAAAATGGTATGTAACTTATACCTGTTTCTCCATAAACAAATCCTGAGATGAGAACTTGTAATTTTACCTAGGGATGGGTAGATATTTTTAATTTTTTATTAATGAATGAATGAATGAATGAATATTCCATCTTTCTCCTAACAGAAGCCCCGTGGTGGTGGTAGGGGGTTGTTGTTGTTGTTGTTGTTATCATCATTATCTTAATTTAACCTCCCTTTTTCCCAAGGCTGGGACCCAAACCGGCTCACAGTTCTAAAAACACACAATTAAAACCTATAAAAGTGCACATTAAAACAGAATTAAATCAAATTACAACATAAAAATAATCAAAATATTTAAAAGAATAAAATACTGTATACTTAAAAGTTTTAAACACATTTTTTTAAAAAATAAAAAGCTGTTAAAAACAGCCCAACCAAAACCACACAACAGCCCCCAGCCTGTTCTTTAAAAAGCCTGTCTGAATAAAAAGATTTTGGCCTGCCACCGGAAGGACAACAGGGAGGAGGCCAATCTGGCCTCCCTGGGGAGGGAGTTCCAGAGTCTAGGGGCAGTCACTGAAAAGGCCCTCTCATATGTCCCCACCAACTGTACTTGAGGTGGTGATGGGACTGAGAGAAGGGCCTCTCCCAATGATTTCAGGGCCCGAGCCAGTTCATTGAGGGAGATACAGTCTGTCAGATAGCCTGGACTTAAGCCATATAGGGCTTTATAGATCATAAGCAGCACTTTGAATTGTTCCCAGAAACAGACTGGCAGCCAGTGGAACTGTTTCAATAGGGGTGTGGTATGATCTCTGTAACCCACCCCAGTTAACAGTCTGGCTTCAGCCCTTTGTACTAGATGAAATTTCTGAACACTTTTCAAAGACAGCCCCATGTAGTGTGTGTTACAGTAGTCCAAGTGGGATGTAACTAAGGAATGTACCACTGTGACCAAGTCAGGTGTGTCAAGGAATGGGCACAGTTGGCACACATGTTTTAAGTGTGCAAAAGCACTTCTGGCCACCACAGAGACCTGGGCCTCCAGATTCAAGGCTGAGTCCACAAGTACCCCCAAGCTGCGAAGCTCTGTCTTCAGGGGGAGTCTAACCCCATCTAACACAGGTTGAATCCTTATTCCCTGATCTGCCTTCTGACTGTCCAAGAGCACCTCTGTCTTGTCTGGATTAAGTTTCAATTTTTTGCTAGTTTAGGACCAGGACAGCCTCCTTGGAATGGAGTGGAAAGGAGTAATAGAGTTGGGTATCATCTGCATATTGATGGCACCACACTCCAAAACTCCAGACAACTTCTCCCAGCAGTTTCATGTATGTGTTGAATAGCATGGAGGATAACACGAAGCCCTGAAGGACCCCACAGGCCAACAGCCAAGGGGTCCAAAAGGAGTCCCCCAGCATCACCTTCTGGGTTTCCCCCCCCAGGAAGGAATAGTGTCACTGTAAAACAGTACCTCCAAATTCCATCCCAGCAAGGTGGCCCAGAAGGATAGCATGGTTTGGTGGTATTGAAAGGCACTGAGAGGTCCAGCAGAACCAACAGGGACACATTCCCAGTCTAGTTCCCTGCGTAGGTCATCCACCAAGGTGACCAAAGCTGTCTCTATTCCATAGCCAGGCCCGAAACCAGATTGAAATGGATCTTTTGAAATTCTCCATTCCTGTTTGCAACAAGAAAATAAGCATCCTTACTATTAAGCTGAACACAGGTTATCTACTATGTATGTATGTGAATTCGTTTCTGTTCCTTGTGACTTGAAGCAAACTGTGTTTATTGTGCAATACAAATTATAAAAACACATACACAAAAACAAATGTAACACACTAAGCCCGCATTCATTTAAATGGATTGTGAGAACTGTCTGACAGTGGAAAAGACTGTTGGGGTGGGAGAAGATTCTCCTTTTTGGAGGTCTTTAAACAGGTTGCATGACCATCTCGCATGAATGCTTTCATTGTGTATTTCTGCATAGAAGGGAGTTGGACTAAATGGCCTTTGTGGTCCCTTCCAGCTCTCCTATTCTGTGATTCTACAAGTCTCTGATTATAAGGTGTAGTTGCCAGATTTTACAGCAAATTTGTTGATGTGAGTAGTACACATCCAAGCATGCTAGGTTTAAATTCAAGTGTAATTCTAATGGCTGTTGTGCACAGCCGCCATTATGTGGCAGAGATCAGCCTAGCTGTCAATCAGCACATTGGGTAGCAGATTCTGTGCATATTTCTTTTTCTAGGTATCAACAATGCCATTCACCTGACTGCCAGAGGTGAGTATCCCTTGCCATCTTGTGAGAGATAACCGTAACAGTTTAGGTAAGAGCAGAAGCACATTTTGTCTCCTGTGTTCATTCTTATCCAAATCTTTATAGAAGAGGGGAAAGATTCTGTTTCCACTTGTGGCTGTGTCAGTGGGGGATTGAATCTGTTATGTGTTTTAGTCCATATTTTAGTCCATATTTTAGCACCTTAGATAGCCCCTTTAGAGTCTAGGCTAAAGCCTGGGATGGATTTGCCACCACACTGATATGGAGTGGAAGCCACCAACCACCCCCATCTTCTTCTCTCTCCGTTTCTTATGGATGGCTTCAGGGAGAGGTGGGTTCTTCACTATTTTAGGAAAGTTTGGAGATGAACAAAAACAGAAGAATAATTTCTGGCATTTCTGTCTTTCTGTGAAGCTTTCTTTAAGAAACTTTTTCTCTCCCCCCCACCTCAGTTCCCCCGAGGAAAAACAGTTTTCCTGACCTGCAAGAAACTTTGGTGAATGACAGGAATGCCAGACTATCTCCCCACTTTTCATTCCCTTTTCAAAAATTTCCTGCAAGTGGGAAAAGTCCAAGCAATCATAGTGGTCTTGGAAGAGAGGTAGAAGTTTTTCTTGTGCTACAGTTTGATTGCATTAAAGAAGAAATGGCAAGGTATTTTTCCTACTGTTTCATATCTTAATCCATACCTCTATACATGCAGAGAAGGCCCCGCCTCTGTTCCAACCCTTGCGTAGTCACCAGAGGGCTTGACGATGAGACGGCACATACTCTACAGGAGTGTAGCTATGTGGGGGGGGGGGGAGAATGAGGACATTGCTCCCCTCAAATAAGAATCCATCCCCATTAAAATTCCCTTCAGTCTCCAAATTTCTAGCATTGCAGAGAGGGAGAGGCACTGCAGATTGCTCACACCTGGAACTCTTACATTTGCTGTGTTCTCATTCCTTTGGGAACTTCGCCTGCTCATTTTCTTTTGATATCTAAACTGTATTTCTAAATGCTCAGCTGAAGTTTTCAATTATTTCAAAGGCATAAATTTGGAAAAATTTCATGAGGGGGCAGAAATCTTATTCTCAGGGCAAAGCCCTCTTCCTGACCCCCTGGAGTTATGCCCCTGCTCCCAAAGATGTTTGGGTGAAGTTAAAGGGAGAGAAGAGAGGGAGGAAGGCCTATTTTTTGTTTCATTTTCTATTGTATGTTTCCCACACTCCCAAATAAAAAGTCCATGGCCTCTTCAGAAATCCTTCTGCACATGCTAATGTGGGGTTTCAAGGTACAAAGGGTAGTGAATGAACCTTGTTTAGTAAGCCAAGTAGACAGTGGTTGACTTCTACTCTTACTTCTTTATTTGTTTTGCTGCTTTGAAATAAAAGTGAGATCCTGTGTGGGCTAAAAGGAAGTCTGACATTGTGATGTTCTGCTCCCGTTGTGAAGCATCCAAGGAGAACATCCCTGAAAAGCAGCAAAAACAAATGTTAATAAATCCTTGCCCATCTTCTTTTTCTCAGCTTCCTCAGCTGGGAGAAAAATACACCATCCAAGGGCTTCAAACACCCCTTTTATCTTTACTAGAAAGGACTAGTGAAGGAGCCCATGTGCCAATGGCCAGCCCTGTAAATGGAAAATAATTTTCAATAATGTGAATACCGTTCCTGGTCATTTGGCAAACTCCTTGGGAAAATACAGAGGGCCAGTTGTCAATACTAATTAAAATGTAAATGATTAAATACTCCAGCTAGCTCATAACAAGGTTGGTCAGTCATGTTAATAAGGTATAAGCTGCAGTTTTGACTTTGGATCAATGCAGCAAGGGGCTCTTTCCAACCAATCAATGTTAATTGTATCCACTGGCTACTTTTCTTGGCTAATGGGATTTTTAAATATATATTATGATAACAATGCAAAGGTGGGGTACATAAAATCCTCCTCCTGCCATCCTCCTGATGTTTTTCAGTCCTCTAGTCTCTTGCTATAGGAAGAGTTCAAAAAGGCATCTGTCTTCATTTTGTTAAGCCATGACTTAATATGCAGTGTGGACTAGAGAAAGTAGTACTGGGGAATGGGAAAATATTGTTGGTTCAAGTTTATCACATATGCAAGATCAAGTGGTAAAAATTTGGGGCAGTAGGGGTATGTGTCTGAACGCATGTGTGTGGGTCTGCTTTTGTGTGCATGCATATTGTAGCAGTGTCAGGAACTAAGTAAAATCAATTATGAATTAAGTTCAATGTTTTCTAACAAAAAGAGAGAACTTAATTTATTTTAACTAAAGTGATTGTCTTAAGTTGAAATTTCAGGATGAATTTAATTCCAGAACTAAATTTTTAATTACAACATTGATTAATTTATCCAAGTGAGAAGTAATTTTGTATGAATTGATTTTGGAAATGTAAACATTTGTTGTCTCTTTAGCATTACCTCTCATTTAATTAATCAAATGAAGCAGATTTGCAGGAATGAATTCTGTTGGATTTTTGCAGTTACTTCTCATTTGCTGATTTTGGAAAGCCTAGTTCTGTTGGATTTTTGCACAACTGCTTCTTACTTTTTAGCCTCTTGTCATTGAGGAATTACAAGATCACAAGGTCTGAACTACTTACTCTAGGGTCATTCCAGTGAGATGAGTTGGGTTAAAGGCTTTGGAAGTTACTGAACTTCCACCCACTCCCATTGGAAGTCTATGTGAAGTAAACAATCTCCCTCTCCCCGAAAGAAAAGAAAAGAAAAGAAAAGAAAGCAAACACATACCTGAAGGACATAATTTCAGTCAACATTTCTGCTCTGCATTGCAACACACTTTTTGGATAAAATCCAGCTACCAGTCCGAACTACATTAGACCTAATGAGTGAAATTTATTTATTTACGTAACACAGCAGTCCGAACTACATTAGACCTAATGAGTGAATTTTATTTATTTTGCATAACACAGCAGTTATGTGCATTCCACCAACTGAATAGGTTTCTCCTACTGGGAAGGAACCGAACATGGGCCATACTCTCAAATACAATCTAGACCTTTGGTCCACTAGATGTTTTGGATTTCAGCTCCCAGAATCTATTGCCACTGGTCATACTGGCTAGGGCTGTTAGAATATATTCTTTTTTCCTATTATGAAATGGTTAATAGATTTTTTCCAAGTGCAAAGAAATATATATTTCAACAGAAGCCAAGGTAACCAATCCCCAGCTTTTGTTATTGGTATTGGCATTGTAGAGGCCGGAAATGCAGGGAAGATCCAGCAGTAGAGCCTGGAAAGGCTTGCTTCTCTATGAGAAAGTACATTCAGGCAGCAAGCCTGAGAAACAGCTTTTGTTGACAAGACTATATGTCCCATCCAGCTGTATATATATCTTTATCTATACCATATATATATATTGATTGTGCTTGGTTGCCAAATGTTTTTGCTCTGATCTTAGACAGGTAAAGCCTGCTATGCTGTATGCTCTGCCTCTGAGTGATTTCTCTGGGCATGAGGCCACTTGCATAGCTAGTGCTGTGATGATGCCTAACTCTCTGCACATGCTCAGGAGGGTCTAGCATCTGACCTTTATAAGGGTTTCTATGACCTGAAGACCAAAACATCTGGAGGACTGAGGGTTGAGAATGACTGATCTAGGCAAACAACTTGAATCGCTAAAATTTAGGACCACAGATATATGACTGCTTTAGGTGTTATCACTGTTGAGCTAAATGCCCACTGAGATACATTTGTACAGACCTGTGAAGGTCTGCTTAATTTTAGAGGTTTCTCACAAAAGGGAAGGTAAGCAGCAGTAAAGTCCAATAATTGCACCTCCCACCTTGCCTTATCACATGACATAAACATGACATTAGCATGCTTCAGCTGTTCTTCTGTTCCAGTCATATGAGAGATGGTTGCAAATGTGATTCTCTCCACTCCATCATCTAAATGATTGATAAACATGTTGAAGATTGTTACCCACCCAAGGACAGAACCTTGTGGCACTCCACTTGAGTTGGAAGCACAGCCACTGATGACAATTCTTTGAGCATTGTCATCAAGATACTTGCAAACAGACTCCTGTTTATATTAATATTTTTCCTGGTATTGAGGTCAAGCTGACTGGCCTATAATTTTCTGGATCGTCTTTTCTTGCCTTTTTTGAAGAGAGGGATAATGTTTGTCCCCAGTCCTTTTGCACTTCACCTATTTTCCAAGATTTCTGGAAAACAATGGCAAGTGGTTCAGAAAGTTCATCAGCAAGTTTCTTCAATATTCTGGGATGTAGTTCATCTAGTCATGAAGATTTGAACTCGTTTAGGTTATGTTACCCAATTGCATGAGGTCCATGAATAACCCACCCTCATGTCCAGATATTAAGATGGGGAATTTTAATTAGCTCAATATGGCACTGACAGGCCAGGTAACTATGGGACCTTTTGACCTATGTATACTGGTACTAACTGATGAGACTCCCAGACGGGAAATAAAATAAAATGTTTTTTATTGAAAAATAATATTGAAAGCATTCACACCAACACTCATGCTTCAAGTAATCACACAAGGCTATCAAAGAGAGTAGGAAGTATTGGGATAAAGAGATAGAGTTCAGGGTGATGGGCTATACCAGCATTTCTCAACTGGGGTTCTGTGGAACCCTAGGTTTCTGTGAGACATGGCTAGGGATTCCAGAAGTAATAGTAATGAGACCTGTTGGGATTTAGAACCCAGCTGTGCCCTGACAGCCTCCGATGGCTCCTCAGAGCACCTCGCCAGCTCTTTTCTGTGCAGGATGAGCCCACATATCCACCACATTGAACTCGATGGGACTCAGCCCGGAGTTGGGAGAGCCTGGATGGTACTCTTGTGGGTTTTGGTTCTAGGGCAGAGTTTGACTTGCTCCAACTCCCACCTCTGGTTCTTTCCTTTCCTCCCTCTCATTGCCCTTTCTTCCTTTCTTCCTCTCTTCTCTTTCTTTCCTCCTTCTTTCCTTCTCTTTCTTTTTTCTTTCTTCCTCTCTTTCTTTCCTCTCTCCCTCCCTCCTTCCTTCCTTCCTTCCTTCCTTCCTTCTACTTCCCCCCTGCATCTAGCCTGGATGAGGACTGTGAGGAAAGACAGAGACTCAGCCCTGAACCCTGACCTTGGAGCGGTGGGCTTCCTTTCCTCCCACCACTTTCAGGGTCTCGCCTGACTCCCCTTGGCTGGCAGCCCCCCCATATCACCCTGAGTTGCCAGATCCAGATCCAGATCCAGATCCAGAGTGAGCAACGGAGGGCTCCACCAGCAGCTTTGGGGTTGACTCACTGCTCTTGTACTGCTCCGTGAGCCCCTTGGCTAACCTGGCCAAGGGGGATCCAGTGCTGGTGGGCAATGGGCACTCCCCACTGGAGCTCAGCCCCCACTCAGAGCAGTTCAGCAGCAGTGGCTGATCTTCGCCACCTTGCCCAGCAGGGACTGCTTGGGGGCAGCAGTGGCTGGGACCCCCCACCCAAAGCATCCAGATGTCCACCTCCAAGGTGGTGGCAGCAGTGGCACCCCCTCCCAGTCCTGGATGGTGACCACCTCCTTCCGGATCCGGGACATTTTTGCCAACTGTAAGCCACTGGCTGCTTATGCCCCTTACACCAGCAGGACCCATGTGTGGGGCAGCACCCGCAACTCAGCTACACTCTGCCTCCCAGCCAAGGTGGCCCAGGACTTCTGTGAGAAGGATGAGAAGGGTGGTGGCAGCAGGAACACCTCCTTGGACTCTGAGTACAAAGGTAGGCCTCCCCTACTCCAACCCCCACAAAAACCTCCCAGTATGTGTTTCAACCAAAGCACAAAACTCAACGCTGTTCCCAAATATCTGGTCCTTCAAGTGAAGCTGCGACTAAATTGGGAGGTCTTTCTCTGACTTTTTCGGACAGGGTTTTGTAATGTGAGCAGCCTCGTCCCCGTTGCGAGGCTGCTGCGCTGCAGGGCATCCTTTTCGGATGACGCTGTGCCTGCACCGATACTGTTGTGGAAGTGCTGGGAGGCTGCAGTGCCATATTTGGTGATTTCCTAATCACAATCAACTTTCATGATTAGAAAATCACCAAATATGGTGCTGCAGTCTCCCAGCAATTCCGCAACAGTATCGGCAGGGGAGAGCGTCATCCGAAAGGGACATCCGCAACGGGGACAAGGCTGCTCACATTACAAAACCCCATCTGAAAAAGTCCTTTATGTATTCACTAGTTTGGGGAATACGTAGGAACCATGAAAGTCCCCCCATACTCACTTAGTGGGCAGCAGTTGTTGCAATTTACAGGGGTCTGTTGTCCTGTCAATCAGGAGCAACTGACTGAAATTTCCACACCACCCTCCCCATGCGAGAAATCTCTTGTGTGAGGGGAAATGGTGACAGGACCCTGCTTCTGGCTGTCACAATGGTGATCAGTCATGGGAGGGGGTGGAAATGCCAGTCAGCAGCTTCCTCATTGATAGTAAAACAGACCCACATCACTCACAGTGGCTGCTGCCTAGTAAGTGAGGACTGGGAGAATCAGGCTGGGAAACACTGCATAGCTATGTAACTAAGGTGGTTACATAGCTAAGTATGTGATACAGAATCACAGCTATTGCTTCTATTTGAAAGCATTTGTAAAATGTAAAATTTGTAAAATGGCATCACAGAAGTTATATAATTCCAATGATCTGAATGGTCAGAGCAATTCCCTACTAATCAATGTTAAAAGAACTGCTGGTTTAACAAGCAAGAATCTGAGAAATAAAACATCTCATAAAACATCTTCCTATACAGGTCTGCTATCTAACACCCTCCACCCTCACCCTAGAAATCATCCCCAATATAAAGGCAGAGATTCATCATGGACAAGATCCATCACTGTCAAATCCACAAATGTTATGGATAGATTTTTAGAACGCATACAGCATGTATCACCATTAAAACAGGATCAAAGCAGAAAAGACAAGAAAGGCTGATCAAAGGGAGGAAGGACTCAGAATGGGAATAAGAGGTGCTGGCACTTCACCCCTCCTCAGAACTCAAGAAGAGAAATGTAATATAATCAGCTGCCTTTATTCAGTCCCATCTTCACTGGAATTATCAAGTGGTAACAGTGGTATCTTTCAGAACTGAGTATTTCAGAGGTGGCCAGCTGGTGGTCTTGGCAGCAGTTTCCCCTTGCCCCAGTGAGAAAGCCAAGAATGTGGCTCACAGTATCACTTAGAAAGTCTGCACGAGACTGGAAGGGTATTCTAAATATTGTTTACTATTCTTCTCTTTCATGACATAGGATCAAAGATTGATGAAATGTGTCAGAAACCTGCACTGTTGTAGTGATCAGTAGATGATCTATGAAATTAATGGGGTTGCATAAATTGACAGGCGACTTGAAGATGCATACACACAGAGAGATGAACTTGTGTAGACATACTTCACACAATAGAAATTGGATCATGTGGTGATAGCAAAGTTATACTATCTGACTAGCCATGGAGGAAGGGGGATGAAGTTGTTCTGACACCCAGTAAGGAGAAGAGAATAACAAGGCAACCCTTGGTGACACAGAGAACTTGCTCTTCCTACACTGTGGGAAACAGGCATGCATCAATCAATCAATGTAACAATGAATCACTGTATTTATATGTCCCCCTTTCCCCCAAGAGTGGGATTCAAGTTGGCCAGCAGAATAAAAAGAGATACAAGTAAAATCACATATAGCTAAAAAAGCATAGGAAAGGTTTAGATTAAAATAATATCAAACTATCTATAGATTTGGAACTGTGTAAAACATTAATTTACAAGCATAGATTAAAAACTGTGCAACATTAAAACCAAAAACCCATTATATAAAACAATCAGTTTACAAACACCTGCTGGAACAGGAAAGTCTTGGCTTCACAATAAAAGGACAGCAAGGAGGGAGACCAGACGAGCCTCCCTAGGAGGAGAATGATAGCACCTAAGAGCAGCTGTAGAGAAGAGCCTCTCCTGTGTTCCCACCCAACATGCTCATGAAGGTACCTTTGCCTTTGCATCCTACTCACTAGCCATTTATTTCTACCCTAGGTCTTTAGATAATGTAAACTGGTGTGAATCCATTGATAATAGGAGCATTATCTCCTCTGGAGCACTCTCGGATCTAAATGTCATTCCACACCACATCCTGGGCTCCTCCTCAACCCCAAACCTTGGGGCCTCAATGGGTTATATTGTTTTCATTAATCTGAGATTGGCCTAGGCTCATACAAAGAGATACTGTGAAGCAGGTAAGGAAGATGTTATTTCTATCCCAGCTTCAATGTTGCCATCACCAAGAAGAATGTTAAGTAAAACAAAAACTTGGAGAGTCCTCTGTTTGGGTCATCACAAAAACTGAGTAATTCCTGTTAGGATTACTGGCAATATTACTGGCAATATAAGTAATAGGATTACTGTTAGGATTACTGGCAATATTTCCTTCTTTCTCCAATCTATAAATGTCTCTCCAACAAGCATCCTTCACATGGCTAGTGGCATTCAACCACCTCAGAAATGCTTGCTTGCTTGCTTGCTTTATTTATTTATTTATTTATGGCAGCATACATTAAGAAAAGGAAGCACTGGGTGGCATTAAGGCTAACATGCTCAGCTGTCAGGCAGCCTTTATTCAGAATACAGGCACTTACTGACAATTTGATTGCAATAATTGTATTTATGGTTGAATCCTTTGAACTGATACATCGTTCAAGAGGTAGTATCCTTTTTTCAGTTAAAAATTTGTTTAGCAAAGTCTAACAATTGATCCAATTATATCTACACAGTGAAACTCCTCAGTGTTTAAAGAACTGCTCTCTTTGATAGTGCAAACATTTTAGAAGATCTCAACACTTTGTTTGTTTGTTTGTTTCTGCTAATGACTTTGTTGTTGTTTTTGTTCTGTCCCAAAGCTTGAGGATGGGGCTCAGAGATAACTATCGTGTGTCAGTGCTATATGCTGATGGATGTTTGTACCCCCGGATATCTGTTGAAATGCATTGTGCAAATACATTGTATATGCCTTTAAGTCATCTGTTGACCTTATGGCAACCCCATGAATTTCATAGGACTTTCTTAGGCATAGAATATTCAGAGATGATTTTGCCAGCACCTGATATTCATTGGCAGTCTCCCACCCAAGTACTAACCAGAGCTGACCCTATTCAGCTTCGAAAATCAGATGGGGTCTGCTGCCTTTAGGGTATGTGGTCCTCTGCAAATATGTTTTACTTTGTACAAATTTCTTAGACTCCACAGAGCAGAACATCATGTATCTGCAGAACAGAATAAGATGTTGGGAGCTGACATATAAAAAAGAAAATGGACCTCATTCGTATAAACTAAAGAGAATTCTATCTTCCCTACTCTTGAAATGTACAGGTGCATGCCTCATATTCTTGCCTATAACAATAAAACTGCAGTGGCAAATGGTGCCATTATGTACTTTTCCTGTGTCACATCAATGTAAAACAGGAACACAGTTCAACAGCCTTCTGGCTTAGATTCAGTTGAAATGCCAACACTAACCTGAAGCCTACAAAAATGAGCAGAAATTATAGTGTTTCAACACATGCAGAATGAACTTCCTATACTGCCAAGTAAACATGTGATGCCTTATGTATAAAATCTGGCCTTAAGAGGTGTCTGGCCTGAAAATAAACAGAAGTAAAACATCTATGTTCCCATTTAATTTAAATGGACAAGAAAAGGAAGAGATAGAAAATAAGACCGAGTTTAAATGGGACAATAAGATCAAATATTTGGGAATAAATATAACTAAAAACAATAGTGATTTAATTAAAAACAACTATATTAAAATGTGGAAAGAAGCAAAGAGATCATTAGAAGGATGGTCTAAACTGAAAATCTCAATGCAGTTATTAAAATGAACATCCTCCCCAAAGTTCTCTTTTTATTTCAAATGATTCCTATTATAAATAATGATGGTATCTTATATGACTGGCAGAAAGAGTTAAGTAAGTTTATTTGGGCAGGCAGAAAGCCGAGAATAAAGTTAAGATACTTGCAGGATGCAAAGGAAAGGGGAGGCTTGGGTCTCCCAAATTTGAAATTATATCTGCATGCCAGTTGTTTACACTGGGTAAAGATAGGGTGTGACCTGAAAGATGAAGCAATATTAGCGGTGGAAAATGATAAATTGAGATTTGGATGGCATGCTTTTGTCTGGTTTGATAAGGAAATAGCGAACAAAGATTTCAATGATCACTATATACGGAAACCGCTTCTTAGGATTTGGAAGAAATACAAAAGCCGATGTTTACCAAAAACCCCATTGTGGATTTCCCCACACGAAGCTTTCTATAGGAGGGAAAAACTACGAGATGTTGAATGGTTAAAATATGGAGATCTGATAAAATGGAAAGGGAGCAAACCAGAGATTAAAACTCAAGAGGAGTTAAACATAGAAGGAATTAACTGTCACTGGCTATTATATCGGCAAGTCCGAGAGAGGCTGAAACAGGATATGAGGATTTATGGAATAAAACAAAATAATTCAGAACTGGAAGAGATAATCGTATCAGAAGATACTAAAATGTTAGCTAGGATCTATAAGATTTTATTAAAATGGGATTGTGAGGAAGAAACAGTAAAGGAAACCATGATAAAATGGGCCCAAAATATTAAAAATATAATTAGATTTAATCAGTGGGAGAAACTGTGGAATCAGACATTGTCATTAACAGCATGCCAAGATTTGAAGGAGAATTGTTGGAAAATGTTTTATAGATGGTAAATGACCCCTGATAAAATATCAAGAATATATAAAACATCTAGTAATCGATGCTGGAAGTGTAAAAAAGAAGTGGGAACTTTTTTTCACTGTTGGTGGTCATGTGCCAAAGCACGAAAGTTTTGGGCAATGATTCATTCCACAGTTGAAGAGATACTGAAAATATCCTTGCAAATGAGACCCGACAAATATTTGTTATGTATTTTTGATGAGCCCATTGGGAAAAATAATGAGAAAATTATGTTTAATTTAATTTTGTTAGCCAGAATAACTTATGCACGACACTGGAAATTAGAAACCATCCCTACAAAACAGGAATGGGGGGGTTAAGGTGATCGAACTTATGTATTTGGATAAACTAACAACTGCTATTAGAAATAAGAATATGAAAGAATTTGAGAAAGAATGGAAAGAGACGAAAGAATATTTGTGTGAAGTATGGGGAAAGGGGATGGATATTGGGGTTCTGATGTGAATAAGAAAATCAAAAGAGAAAGGAAGTTTGAGAAGCCCCCGTCTGTTAGGGAAAACCAAATAGGGGATTAAGTCGCTGTGAACACTAAGCTGATTAGAAAGAGGGGCAGAAAGGAAAAATTTGGATAGTGAATAGATCTCAATGATGAAACTTGATGGGAAGTGACAAATGAAGTAGAATGAGTAGAAGTTTGAGTGTTAAGGTAAGACTGGTGAAGAAGATTTTAACTATTTGTTAAAAAGGAAAGAAAGATTGGATGACTGTGCTGTATTGTTAGATAAATGTAAAATGTGTAGATATATGGAAGAAGAAATATAAGAATGTAAGGTAAATGGAATGTATGATGATATGATTGTATACAAGACCTGAATATGGATGAAATCAATAATAAAAATTATATTATAAAAAAATCTGGCCTTGATCCAAATAAACGTATGAGGAAAGAAGCTGGCAGAAGGTGACATTCCTGCCTTCCTCTTCTTCTGGGCAGACCCCCATCCCCTCTACAGCATCTCTGAGAGTAAGGTGACATTGCAGAATAGATGGCTTAGGCATGGTGAGCTGAGGAGGAAAAGTGAAATGTGACAATTAGACAGCCCAGTTTTCAGGGAAACCCCACTGAACCTGCCACACCATAGACTGGACAATTGATTAGGGTCCCCAGATCCTTTGTGAGGTGTGTGTGTATGTCTGGAAGCTATCTTGTAGGAGGAGAATATGGGAGCATAATCTCTCAATTTTTCATGGTTGCTTACAAAGACAGCAATGATAAGCATGTGTATTCATGCATGCACATACATTTCACATATAAAATCCATCTGTTACTTGAAGAACTTGCTAAATCCATAACTTTTCATTTCATTTTATTTTATGAATTTATACTGTGCCTAACATTATCTTGAAACAGGAGAAATGCAAGAAGGAAAAAAAACTTTCAGTTTACTCCTATTGTTTTCATTTTTTAACTTTGTATTTTTTTAAAAAAAAATTAAAACTTTATCCATGTGAATCATATTCAGTTATTTTTTTATAACAAATAGCTTCAGTAGTAGACCCAGAGAAACTTAGCTGCCTGTAACTTTTTTAAGATTTCAAAGCTTCACTGGCTTCTTCATCAAGATGTTTAAAATCACAGAGGAGAAAAATGGTGACAATGTTAGAGTCTCAAGCCTACAGTCTGACCAAGGTGTTGTCAGTTATGATGGTATTGAGGGATTTCAGTGCAGACAGAGGTCACTCCCCTTATTGGCCATGTGAAGACTAGAGACAAAGAGCAATAAACGACAGGAAATAAAATGTCAACTCCCATTTGCAAAACAAAAGTAACTTCTCTTCAGATCCAGATGTCCGCAACCTGTGTGAAGCCAAAATGGCTACCCATGAATACTGCCCCCAGATTTCAAGATACCAAATTTAGCCACAACAGGGAATTCTAAACAAGAAGGAACCAAAAGAGTGGGATTTAGTTCTTTGAGATTTTCTACCTACATCAAAGGTAAAACCATTTCACTGGACTACAGTTTGGCAAATTTTACCTAAACACTACCTAAATGTTTTTCCAGATGTAACAGTGTACAGACTCCTTGATAAATGCAATGTTCCGTGCCTAAGAAAGGAGCAAATAGGTTTGCACAGGGCAGGGGCATGTGCATCTCAAAAGAAATTACAGTGGGCCCTTGGTATCCACTGGGGTTTGGTTCCATGACCCCCCGTGGATACCAAAATCCGTGGATGCTCAAGTGCCATTATATACAAGGAAATAGTAAAATGGTTTCCCTTATATAAGACAGTGAACATCAAGGCTTGCTTTTTTTTTTTTGTTTTGTTTTGTTTTGTTTTTGTTTGTTTTGTGGGGGAGCGGAATATTTTCAAGCCATGGTTGGGTAAATTCATGGATAAAGAATCAGTGGATATGGAGGGTCAACTGTATTTTTCTGATGCAAATGGGAGTTGAAAATGTTTATCTATCTATCTATTTATTTATTAAATTTATACTCCACCTTTCTCCCAAGATGGAATGCTATGACAAATGAATGGGTCCTAAAGCAAATCAGGCCTGAACTCTCATTAGAAACCAGGATAACTAAACTGAGCCTATTGTACTTTGAGTATATCTTGAGATGATGTGACTTGCTGGAAAGTATTATATTGTTTAGTAAACTGGAAGAGAGTAGGAAAAGAGGAAGACCACCTTACAGGTGGATAGATGAAATTAAGGAAGCCACTGTCCTGAGTTTACAAGACATGAGCAAGGCAGTTGATGACTGGGGCTACTAGAGTCTCCCATTCACAGGGCCATTCAATCAAAGTTGACTTGATGGCAAATGACACCAAAAACAAAACTGTGGACCTCTAGATATTGAACAACAACTCCTAGAATCCCTATTTTTATTATTATTTATTACTAGCTGGACCTGGTGTACCATACACCATTAAAAAACTCCCCCTAAAATGCCCAGGAGACCTCATGACAACCCTTTTGAGGTAGGCTGGTGGGTTTAACTCACCCACCTGCTGCTCGTTCTGCACCCTGCTGCCCCCCCCCCACTTGTTTCCTCCTTGCCACCTGCCTCATTCACTTCCTTGCTCAAAATCCTGCAAGACTGTCGTGCGGGAAATTCAAAAACAAAAACAAAAATGAGACATAAAAAACTACACAAAGCACCCACCCACACTTTAAAAGTCCCAAGTAACCCGGGGAGGATCATAAAAAGAGCGAAACTTACCTGGATGTCCCGATCAAACCTGGACATGTTCGCACCGGACTGGCCATTCTTGCTGCAGTGACGAGATTTAAGTGGCCGGAGGTTTTGCACGCTGGCAGTGCTGGCACTAAAACTGAGCAGGGGATCTATTGATGGCTTAAGCCATCAGTTAAAAACTACTGGATTTTGACAGGACATAACCATGAAAGGGCAACGTTGTCTGATCTGTGCACCCTTTCATGGTTATGTGGCATCATGACACTGTATTTTGTCCATCTGGTAAAGTCCTTAATGAAACTTATTGCATAATTTTTAAAGGTCTGTTATTATATTTTGTTGTTCTTTGTTTAGAAAGATATGTTTTATGGCAACTGTATATTTTATACAACAGAAAATCAATGTTTGTTAGCATTATACACTGTTTTCCGAGAGAAGTGAATATGCGTTTTGTTCAAGGGCCAATTTACCAAGCTAAATGTTGTCCAATAATTATAATAAAAAAAATTACAGCAGATTTGAATTCCTGACATCAAAAGACACATTTTTATCCCTTAATTCAAAAATTTGTGAAAAATAATTTTAACACTCTAATAATGACACACCCTAGTGCCTCACCCTGTATCTGCCTGCCTGGCAATTGAAGTCTGTTGGAAGAGCCCTCCTCTTTGTCTTATACTGTGGGAGGACATGGGAGAGGGCCTCATCTGCTATGGTGCTCTGATTATGAAGAAACCTCCTGCTTTAGAGGCCTGATTGGTGCTAGTGCTAGTGTCATTCTAGCACCAAGTCAAAATATGCTGTTTTATTAAAGCCATCAGGGCCTACATGATTTTATCCACTTTCCACTTGTCTTATGGTTTATATTATTTTATATTGTTTTAATTTTATTAAATGATTTGATATGCTTTTAGTCCTTTTCTAGGTTTTAAATGCTTCTAAAATATTTGCTTAGATCTGCAGATATAAGGTAGGAAATAAATATTCCAATAAATAAATACATAGGCATATGCAAATATTTATACCAATCTGTGTCCCCCTTTTTGATGATTCTTATGTTGATGTCTTAATATGTGGTTTTAGGGGGGAAAGCAGGATATAAATAAAATAACAGCAAAATTAAAAACAACTCCAGGTCCTTATTTAAGCATTTTTCAAATTATTTTTCTTAAATTTCATGAGAAAAGTGGGGGGGGGATTTAACTTCAAAATAGTATCTGAACAATGGCAGTGGGAGAGAATTTTCATTTTAGATCATTTTTGAAGTATTTACCCAATGCATATTTTTCCCCCTTCATATTTGGCGTGGAAAGAACTTGAGGTTTAAAAAATTCTAGCGTGAAAGAAGGTGAACCTAACAGACTTTCCCTTTCCTATCCTTCGCTGCACTGTGACCTGAGAACAAATTCTGTGAGAAGTGAGATCAGATTCTGCTACTGGGTGTTCAAGACATGACATTCCCCAACTTTAAAGTTTATGTAAAGAAGGGGGGAAAGAATAACAAATAAAATGGTATTTGTCCAGTTTTTTTTCTCCATGTGGAGAATCCTTTTGTGTCATATGAGGATTTATTGAAATCACATTATCAGCAAGTAGCATTTCAGCAACACCTTTGATTATAACCTTTTATTATATTGTGCTGCTTCCCAACAGATTTCCCAAGCAACCTGATCTTGAAGTAGCCTCATACAGCTTTTAGGAAGCTTCAGGGCTGTTGATGGAGGGATTTAAGACTCTTTGGAGCATAAATGCTATTGGTAATGTGAAGTTTATAGCTCACATGAAAGATAGATGCAACACAAATCCAGTAGCCTTAAGAACTTCCTCTGTACTAGCAGCCAGTTACAGAGGGTGTAAAACTTGCTGGAAAAGGAGAGAAGACTCTCAGGTTTTGGCTCAGGGTGATCCACTGTGTTATGAAAAAATCTTTATCAATCCAATCCACATAAAACAATGAAAACCTTCTCGTTCTTAACTGTGCAGGACCATACCACTCATGGTCTCAGCGATTAAGAGGGAAATCTCTCATGTGACACCCCCCCTAATTAAATAAGCTGTAATGAAATTCTGTTGAACCATTCAACTATCCACAGGGCAGATATTAATGAAAATAGCTTGATCCTTTTTGACATCATTACTATGCTTCAGAATATGTGAGGGCAGCATTAAGGAAATGACTGATTTTTTTTAAAAAAAAAATCCCTGAAATCAGATCCTTAAAAAAAAGATTTAAAACTGTTATTGCAGAAGTTTTGAGCAAGCAACTTTAATGACACAGCTGCATTTTAGTTGTCAAGAGTGAGAGCTTTCAAAGTACTTTGCTGATGCAGATGCCAGTGAAACACTCCAGGCGCTTTGCTGGGAGAAACACTGAAGAGGTTTGTGTCACCAGAGGATTTGCAAGCTCACAGAGCTAGCCAAAACACTTTTGGAACAGAAGTTAGTGAGACACAAAATAGGCAGGCTGATTCAATACATTTGCCACCACTAAAGCAACAGCATCCTCCTGAAAATAGAGCAGTGTCTTGTGGAAATCTACTAAATTTATTTATTTTTTCCAAGAAAATATTAGGTAGCAGGGAATGGGGCAAACGTGGCCCTCCAAATGTTCTTGCTTTGCAACCTCCATCAGCCTGAGTCAGCAGAGCAAATAGTGAAGGATGCTCACAGTTGCAATCCAAGAACATTTGGGACTTTATCAGATGCACAAAATAGGGTGTCGTAACGATATCACATAAACACACAAGGGTTGTGCATATCAGATGATGTCACTCATTTGCATTTATGTCTTGTCCTTAAGCTGATCTATTTTATTGACAGCTCAAGCCACCAATAGATAGGCTGTGCCATTTTTTTGCATAGCCAGCATGTGTAACCTCACATCTCCCCCCCACACACACACATACTTACCTCATGAATGGCCAGACCAACCAGAACACTTCCAGGTGAGATCATAACATGCAGGTAAGTGAAACACTTCTTAAAATCTTCCCTGGTTTACTTGGAAGATTTTAAGAGTGCCTTTGTGCTTTGTGTAACTTTTTATGTT
This sequence comes from Gambelia wislizenii, assembly GCA_030847615.1. Lineage (NCBI taxonomy): Eukaryota > Metazoa > Chordata > Lepidosauria > Squamata > Crotaphytidae > Gambelia > Gambelia wislizenii. The sequence goes on from JAUMIR010000001.1 coordinate 325,960,504, forward strand.
TTATTTTTTGTTTTATGTTTGAATTTCCCACACGATGAAGTTTCACACAATTTTACACGAGGAAGTGACCAGGGATTTTTTCATTTCATTTCATTGACAGGGAAGCCTTTGCCAGGAGAGAAGGTAAGTGTGGTGGTGGTGGTGGGGCATTCTTTTGCTGACATAAAAATGGAATTTTTTTTATGCCAGCAAAAGCATGTTTTAAGGGGCTCGTCTGATAAAGTCCTTGGAGAGCCAAACATTGCCCCCTGCCAATCATCATCATCATCATTTATTTCTATAGCACCATCAATGTACATGGTGCTTTACAAGAAAAAGAACAACAAAACAGTTCCCTGCCTTCAAGCTTACAATCTAATGAAGATACAAAAGGAAAGGGGATGGCAGTAGTGGGAGGGACTAATTCTAGGGGTTCATTTACATGGCAGATTTATTGCGGCAAATTGCACTTTAATTCTTTTCCGCAGCTGTGCCAGTCAGTTTTTTTTGTTATGTCGCTTTATTGTTCAGACATGGAATGGTGCGGGGGCATGGCCTCCCAAACAGAGACGGGCTTTATGGGGAAGAGGATAGATCCTCCATGACTGAAAGGATTGGAAGCCTGTTTTTTCTTGCTACATAAAGGATCACAGACTGCCAAAATAGCAGGGGGGGGGGGAGATCAAAGAAAAGTCAGTCTCTTCTCTCTCTCTCTCTCTCTCTCTCTCTCTCTCTCTCCCCCAAGCACAGACACATTTAATCGAGGAAGTGGGGGAAAGAGAAAGATATGTGGGGAACAGATCTTCCCTGACTGAAATGACTTGGGAATCCTTTTTCTTGGCAAACTGGATTCACACAGACTTGCAAAATAGCAGAGAGGATTTTTCAAAATTTCCTAATCGCTACTGAATCTCCCTCCCTCACTCCCCCTCTTTTAAGCCCACCCCTTCATCATAGCAACCAGTCAAAGTGCAGCTCTGCTGAAGCCCTTAGTGGAATGGTTGTTTACACTAGCAATAATGCGCTACTTTGCAAATAACTCGGCAAAAGTAGCGACATCCCTTGCCAAGCTATATTTGGGTGTTTTACCTCCCCCCTTCTGAATGAGGCGATGCTTTGGTGCAATCCATGGGAACAATGAGCTATCTTTGTCGTATATTTAGGGGAATCTTTGCCCGTGTAAACGAACCCTAGCATTCTCTTCTCTCTCTCTGCAGCCAGGGCAATGGCAGTTGGGATGGAGGGAGGGCTGTTCTGCTTCTGGGTCAAGGCATGATAGAGCTCTGTCTGACTTTCCTTCTCTCTCTCCTTGGCCAGGGCAATGGCAGTTGGTATGGAGGGAGGGCCATTCTGCTTCTGGGTTGAGGCAAGATGGAGTTTTGCCTGACATTCCTTCTCTTCCTCTGCAGCCAGGGCAATGGCAGTTGGGATGGAGGGAGGGCCGTTCTGCTTCTAATATGCAAGGTCACAGTGACCTTCTTGAATCTTGTTGGATATCTTCTGTTTGCAGTAGAAATGTGCCTGCCTTCTCCCTGCCACTATTACACAGCTTTGCTTGTGTGGCTCTCCTTAGCCAGCCACCATGGAAGCCAGATCAGCAATCTCCCATTCCTTGAGAGTTCAGGGCCAAGACCCAAGACTGCAAGTTGAGTCCCTGTGATATGATATGGGCAAGGCATTATTGAGGAAGGGATGGAAGTGTTTCTGGGCTAGCTGATTGTTGAAATAGGCATCAGGTGAATCTAGGTGAAACCTGGCTAAGCAGGTAATGTGGCAATCCATAGCTAAGGAGGAACACACCACTTTTGTCAGCTATACACCCAGAAGCTACTATTCCCACTGTTTCCACTCCTTGCTTCCCCTTCTTTACAGCACATGGGAAGTTTCTCCAGGCCTGTGCTGCTGTTGGGACATGTGGAAGGCTTATTGTCAGCTCACAAGGAGCAAAACGTGGAGCACTGTGGGAAGAGTGGTGGTAAAATCATGAGTTAATCTAGTGCTCCCATGTGAGTGCAACAGTGAATCCCCTCTGAGTTTTAGGACAATCACACCAGGCAGTTAGCTTGCAGCAATTGTGTTTTGGAAACAAATGGAAATATATCAGTATTAAAGCAATAATTATCATATCTCCATTTCAATACCAGTATGGTGCTGCACATTCCATCCACACTGCTTGCTTCCTCCCTGTTATTGCTCTATTATTTAGGGTATGCAGATTGGGCCAGAAGAGAGGGGGAAGAGAGATCAGGTCAGGGAAGGGGGGGGAAGAGAGATTGTGCCATGAAGGTGGGGGAAAGAGATATCAAGGTAGAGAGGGTGGGAGGTACATATAAAGGCTGCAGAGGGAGGGAAGAGAGATCAGGGCAAGTAAGTTGGGGAAGAGAGGTCAGGCCAACAGGAGGGGGAGAGATTAGGCAAGAAAGGGAGGGGGAAGAGACATTGGGCCAGCAGATCACAGGAGCAAAAAAAGAAAAAACAAAGAGACACAGCTGGCCTGCTTGAGAACAGCATCAGGGAAAGGGAAAAGACAGGAAGAGAAGAAGAATCCACCACCTTGTGCCACATGACTGCTGTCTCTTCCATTTCTGAAGTGGAAGAGATTACTGCATGAGGCAGACTTCTGGGATAGTAAGGCTCCCCTCCATTCAGCAGAGCCGTTGGAGAAGGGAGCCTCATTTGCCATTCGTGAAGGGTGAAATGAGGTCCTTTTCTGTTGTTCTGGCATGTGTGGCAGTGACAAAGACCGAGGGACAAGGGCAGAGGCTAATTAAGGCCCTGCTGCCCTTGCTCCTGCCTCTTTGAACTTCAGCTTCCCAGTATACAGTAGCAGCAATCAGAGGCTTCTGCTAGGAGGGACTGGGCAAAGAGTTGGTGAATGGCAGCCAGCATTTGGTCCAGAGCAGGCGAGCGGCGAGCGGGGTGGGACATCTGTAGGAGAACAGCGGTCATTCAACCACTAGTCAGAGGCCATTGGGCTGGTCACCGGGGGGGGGGGTCCTGAGGCCATCGGGCTGATTCCCAGTATGGGTGGTCCCAGGATAGAGGGGATCCCCCACACAGAGGTTATTTTAACATCCTATGGTAATATGGGGCTCGATCGGAACCATTCTGGGCATATTAGCTCTGGGAGTGGGACGATTGGGCAGTGGAACCGGGGGCTCTTGGGGGTCTGTACATGGTTGGGGTAAGGACCTAGCATGCCCCTGTGGGGACTGCGCAGTGAGCCTCTTTGGCCCTGGGGCTATTGAATTTGGGGACCATTATACTAGGCATGTGGCTTGGCCTAGTCCGCCTTGTGCTGAGGTCCAATTTGGGGCTCAGTCCTTGGCGGGGCCTACTTGTGTTAGGCTGGGTGGGCCTAGCACATGCCACAGCCTAGTTCCAGGCCTTAAGCCTGATGGGCCCCTGTGTGAGGCCTATAACTGGGCCCATCAGGCCGGCGGGGCCTAGCCCTTGGTGCAGCCTAATTCCAGGCCTGAGACCTGACAATCACCTTGGTGGGGCCTAATGAATCCCAGGGGCCTAGCATGTGGTGTGTCCTAGTTTGGGGCCTTAAGCCTGACTGTCGCTTGGTGGGCCTACTCAGCCCATTTACCTCATGAAGACATGCTGTGGTCAAGTTAGGCCTAGTGAGGCTGGGGCCTCTCGAGCCTATAGAGCCTTTTTGGTTTGGCAATAACAATAACAACAGTAGTATAGTTACAATATTGGTAGCTTTTGGTATAGTTTTCAGTTAGCTGTACTTTCCTACAGCTAGTAGGCCCAATATATAATTGGAGAAGGTGGATTAGGGTGGATTGAGTGGCCAAGGTGCTTGAGCGCCAGACTTGCTTATTGTGTCTTTGATTTTAGGTTGTGCCAATGGCCCCTGGGAAAGGTAAAGGGGGTAATAAAAGGAAAGGGCCCACACCAAAGTGACTGGCTATCCCAGATCCCCCATCTTCCAGTGAGGAGGAGGAGGAGCAGATACTGTGGCAAGTGAACCTGGATAGGATCACAGACTTAGAGAAGATACAAGGGATGGTGGGTTCAGGTCCAGTACATAGGCCAAGGCATCAGTGTAAGAAGTGCAAAGTTGCTGAAAATTTTTTGGCCCATTTAGATGCCTTGGAGAGGACCATTAATGCTGAAGGGGCTGGTGGTCCGCATGGAAGGCAATCCAGCTTTGGAAGTGAGGCCAACAGAGACATCTGTACCACCACTGGATGCAGCTGGGAACCTGCAGCCTCCAGGTGAGTCCCATGGGGACACAACAACTTCTCCTGTCAGCCCTACATGGTCATGGGGGGTTGGCCAACATACTCATCCCCTGACACATCACAGATGATGGATACATAGGCATCACAAGTTAACTGGACCATAGCCCAACCAGTTCTTAACTGGTCTACTCCACAATGGTTGCCTTGGCCACCATATGCAGCAGGGATGGTTGGGTGTGCCCCAGTAGGAGAGCAGTCATAACCTGGGCTTTCCCAGGTGACCAGATATGGGGCTGTGGCCTATTCAGCCATCCCTTTTGGGGAAATGTCCCTTCCCCTAGTGGATCACTTATTACAGTCCACTAGGGAGAAGATCCTAAAAGGGGATTATGTGGATGTTTTTTCCCTCTTCTATAGAGAATTAGAGAAAAAGGACAGGGAAGAATTGGATGATAAGGAAAAAGAAAAGCTGAAAAGGAGAAGGGTGGAATGTAACTGGACTAGTTGACTCTCAGGCTTCTTAATCTTGGCCAGTGTGATAGCTAAGTCCCAACCCATGCAGGCTGTGACTCTTTTTCAGTATATTGATATTATTCATAGGGTCTATGTAGATTTCGCCATCTCGGCTTGGCTTCTTTATGATGTAGCCTTCTGAATGCAGGCTGTAATATACCCCACACTCCAGTGGGACATATCCATCCACAGTTGTGGATGCAGCTCATGACTCCTGCGAGACCAGTCCAAGGCAAGCGGACTCACAGCGGCCATTTGATTCGGGGCACTGCTGGCACTTCACTTCATGTTCCCGTCATTACTAGTCCGGCCCAAAAACTTATTTGCTGGGAGTTTAGCTCCCAGGGGACTTACCTTGAAGATTCAGCCATGAGTGCTCTACAGCGAGTCTCCCCATTCCTTTCGGAAGGGCAGTAGAGGTAAGGGCAGTTTCAGGGGGTAGAGCTTCCCCAGCAGGGGGTCACAGAGGAGGTACCACTAGCCAGCCTTCAAAAGGGCCCCACTCCAATTAGGCTGGAGGTATTTGAACAGTGGCTGGAAGGGTACCCTGATAGGAAAGCAGCCACCTATTTATTTCAAGGGTTTCAGTTGGATTTTAGGATTCCCTTTCAGGGGATTATATGTCCATACATGGCACATAACCTACAATCAGTAAAGGGTAAGGAAGGGATTGCGTGGGATAAGATCCACAGAGAAGTCTTGGAAAGACAGGTGGCCCCTTCTCTATACCCCCACTGACGAAACTTAGGGTTTCACCATTGAGCATAGTGCATAAGAAGGCTCAAGTCGAGTTTAGGCTTATTCATCATTTATCATATCCAAAGGGGGAGTCTGTTAATGACTCCATACCAGCCGAGCTGTGTACAGTGAGGTATACATCTTTTAATGATGTCAGGCAGGTCCGCTAACATGGTCTGGGAGCAGAGCTGGTGAAATACAATATCAAATCTGCATTTCACTTGCTTCCGGTGCATCCTAAAGACTTTGAGCTGTTGGGGTTTCAGTTTGAAGGGCACTTCTATATGAACCATGCCCTCACTATGGGCTGTTTGGTCTCGTGCAATGCATTTGAGACCTTCAGCATGTTTTTGGAATGGGCATTGACAACCAGGATGGGGTTTCCAGGCGTCATCCATGATTTGGATGATTTTTTGTTTATTGGCAGATATAGGTCAGGGGAATGTAGTTACGTATTGCTCCAGTTTGAGCAGATGGCTGAGGAATTGAGAGGTCCCCTGGCTCCCGAGAAAACTGAGGGTCCATCTCAATGCTTAACCTTTTTGGGGATTGAGATTGACACCATTAATCAGCTATGTAGGTTACCTGAGGCTAAGGTCCGGGAGCTTAGGCAACGGGTTCCCTTTTTATTATTAGACACAAGGCTACTCTCAGGGAATTTCAGGTTCTGATTGCACACTTGAATTTCACCTGTAAAGTAGTAGCTCCAGGTAGAGCTTTCCTGCACAGGTTATGTGATGCCATTAAGGGGGCTATGTTGCCCTACTATAAACTTCTGATTACTGCAGAAATCCATGAGGACTTGTGTGTTTGGCAAGAATTTCTGGCACACTTTAATGGCATTTCGTTTTGGTGTGCAGAACTCAAGCTTCAGGGTGCGTTTCAGATTGTGTCTGATGCTGTTGGTTCTATTGGATTCGGAGTTTATTTTGGTGGACACTGGTTTGCTAGTACTTGGCCACCAGATTGGGCTGCCTCTGGCATCATGGCTGATTTAACTTTCTTGGATTTTTTTGCAATTTTAGTAGTATCCACCATTTGGGCATTGTGTTAGCTAACTCATTGGTACACTTTTGGTGTGACAATTTGGCTACAGTCCAGATGATAAACTCCTTCTCATCCAAATCCCCGAGAGTGATGAAGTTTGTGTGAGCTTTTATCCTGCAGTGCTTAGACATAACATTCTGTTTTTAGCGTGGCATGTGGTGGGTGTTAAGGGTTTCATTGCTGATGCTCTTTCCCACATGCAGATAGAATGCTTCAGAGAATTGGCTCCAAACATGGCTCCCATTGGCAACCGGATGCCGGTAAGCCTGTGGGAGCTTGGGAACTTGACATTTTAAGGGCATTGGGGATGTCCATAGTGCCCAGCACCAAAAAAGGTTACGCCAAAGCCCTGCAGGATATTTTTTAGCTTTAGGGAGCATAGAATCACATAATTGTAGAGTTGGAAGAGACCACAAGGGCCATCCAGTCCAACCTCCTTCCATGCAGGAAATCACGATCAAAGCATCCCTGACAGATGGCCATCCAGCCTCTGTTTAAAGACCTCCAAGGAAGAAGACCCTACCATGCTCTGAGGGAGTGTGTTCCACTGCCAAACAGTTCTTACTGTCAGAAAGTTCTTCCTAATGTTGAGGTGGAATCTCTGTTCCTGGAGCTTGCATTCATTGTTCAGTGTTCTAGTTCCTGGAGAAGCAGAAAACAAGCTTGCTCCATCCTCAATGTGACACCCCTTCAAATACTTAAACAGGGCTATCATATCACCCCTTAACTGTCTTTTTTTCCATTTTGCAACAGCGTGTTCCTGTACCAGTGACAATTACTGCAATTTTGTGTCTCTTTGTATCATAAGGGTTTGGCACCACAGTCCATCAGGGTTAGATTATCTGCTATTGCCTTCTGGCTGAAAGCTCAGGGGGCAGCAGACACCACTGGAGATTTTTGTATCCGAAAAGCTCTGGAGGGATGGACCAGGGAGTGGGGCAGGAGGGTAGACACTAGGGTCCCTCTTTCCCCTGCTATTTTGAAGGGCTTACGTGGAACTTAGGCAGATACTTGCATATCGCTCTATGAGACACTGTTTTTTTTCATGCAGCTGTGGTCACAGCATTCTTTGGTGCCTTACGGGTAAGTGAGCTGGTACGGGCATCAAAGTCTGATGGATCTAATGGAGCTTTGGAGTTGAAAGATGTAATTTTGAGACCTCATGAAGTTAATTTGACTTTGAGATTTTCTAACACTGATCAACAAGGGGTGGGGAAGAAATGTTCATTGTTAGAATGTAGTGATCATGACATTAGTCCTGTTCATGCCTTGGGTGACTACATGCATGTATGGGGACAATCTCAAGGTCCTATATTCATACATGTGGCGTCCACAGTGGCTACAATGGGCATGCTGCTGGCAGCAATCCAGAGGATTGACTGTTGGAGGTCCTGTGTATCAGAAATATGTCCTACCACTCTCTCTTTAACTTTTTGTCTTCCCCTTTTGTTTTATAGGTCCTCAGACACTGAGGGTGGTATATTGGGTTCTGATCTGCACAGTGATGGTGACACAGTATAGTCTACTGGGTGGCACGGCAGGCCTGGTTGTGGCACTATGGACCTCACCTGGATTTTGGGGATCAGGTAGTAATTGAGTGGTTGGGACGGAGGAGGCTTTGCTGGCACAGCCTTATGCCATTGCTATTTAGGGAGCACCCAGGGCCTCCACCAGATATTGTCATTCTCCACTTGGATGGGAGTGACTTGGGCCTTTTAAAAGGAAAGTCATTGTTCATTCAAGCAACACATGGCATGGAGGTGATCAGGTCATTGTGGCCTGCAGTCGTGGTTGTGTGGTTGGCCATTCTGCCCCAGAAGATTTGGCGTGGGGACGGTGATCCTCGTTTGATTGACAGGGCTCAACAGAGAGCCAATAGGGAGATTCTGAATGTGCTTGGGTGAGGTTTGGTAGTCTGTTTACCACACCCAAACATTGTCTTTGAGAGGCCCAAGCTCTACAGAGTGGAGGGGGTGCATCTCTTGGATGCTGGAAATTTGATATTTTTGAAGGATCTTCAGCGGGAGTTGAGGGACCTCTTGGACAAGCTAGTGGTGCATTAAGGGACTAATCAGATGCTTTCCCCTTATCTATGATGGGAAAGGAGGAGGAATAGCTTTCATTGTGCACCTTGGCACTGATTTAATGTGAAGGTAGGGTCATTGGAACAACCTACTTTAGGTCATGTGACTTAGATAAATGAAGGAGACTCACCTTGGGTTGGTCTGAAAGATAATCCCTCACCTTAATCCATGTGGTTTGGGTGAGGGACTTTTGGGTTGACCTTCCAGATGCAGGCTGGCTGGGGAGCAACTCTATTCATTGGGGTTCCTCTTTAGGGCTCAGGTGCTCACCCGGGGAAGCTGTGGGGTATCGGTCTGGGTTAGACCATCTGCCCCACCTGCTCCCACACTAGGTTGCCTCCTCCCACTGAAGATTTAGATGGTACTAGATAGGCAGGGTTAAATAAAACCCTTTATTTCACCCCATCTCTTGTGTGTGGTCTCGTGATTTCCCTGAATCGGTTGGCAACAGCATTATTAGAAGTCATTGACAGGGTTTTCCTGTCAATGATAAGGTACATTTCAGGAACGACTGAAGTACACACCAGCAACAGGATGAAGATGACGCTGTGCAGTAATTACTGCTGAATAATGCTACTATCTTGCTCTAGTTCCACAACAGAAGCCTAATGTGATAAAGTCCTTAGTATAAAATTTAACGGATCTATCCACATTTAGACAATAGGGTTGGTAGCCAGCATAGCTCCTTTAATGTTCAGACTAAAATCTGTAGTGGATTAATCACTCCACTGACATTTCATTCTCACAGGGAAGAATGAGTAATTGTATCCTTCCCCCCTCTTAGTGTAAGGAAGTTATAAAAAACTGCAGTTTTTGAAGACTATTCATTTGGAGATGTGTTGTCATGATGGAGTTCCCATCATCCTGCCTGAATGGTGATACATTCCCACCATTCTGCAATGACTACATTTCCCATTATCTGAAAACAGTTATTGTCTTGTCAGCATGGCATCAGGTAAGGAAAGGGTTAACTGGAGGTGAGGGCCTAAAACACCACCTCTACAGAATCTCCTGCGATAGCATCATCAATGACATCAGATCAAATGTGACAGCTTTGATCAATCAAGAATGCCAGAGTGGGAATTCCAAATAAGGTATAACTGCTTTGTGTGAACACATGGCTAGGGTCAGACCATGAGGTTTGAGGCAGACAAAGGAGGCTCTGAAACAAACACCATGTTTTAAAGCTAAGAGAGGCTGGGGATAGCTGTTACAGCAGGGCAGGCTAGCCTAGCTCACAGCTCCCCTGATTCCAGATGGATATGAACTGCATCCTATATATGACTACTTGAGATTGTGAGTAGAATCTTTAGGGACTGTTTAGATGTTACATCAGAGCATTTCTATTTGATTTCTTAAACTGGCTGAATGTAGCTGAATGTAGCCGAATGTAGTTTAATGTAATTCCATACTTTTGCTATTTCTGTAACTCTAAGGTATATCTGGGGGCATGGAAGGTGCCTGCCTTCATGAGAGATTAGCATGACTTGAACATGCTTGAATAAAATACGCTTTTTCTAATTTTCCTATATGCTAATGCTGCACATGCCTTTGTTTCTTGGGCATTTGTACAGTTCTCTCTTTTTCTGGGATAGGAGGGAGGATTTTGTTAGTTCTACAGTGTGAGTAGTTCTACTGATTAATCATAGACCCCACACAGCTTCTTACTGCAATGTGCGAGAAAGAGGGGGGGCAACTTAGTGAGTTGTGGCAGTGTTTTGGCCTGTAGGGGGCACCCTTGAGTGAGGCCACTCAGGGTTACCTTTACAGGGAGGCTAACTCTGGGGGTTCCAAGCCAAGAGTCTACAGACTAGCCTGACACTTGTCCTGTCCTCAAAATGCTCATTTTTGACCAGAAAAGGACATGTTTCTTGCACAAAGCAGTGTTATCTGTGTAGAAAATAACATTTCTATGCAGAAAACAAACTGTTACTGCAGTTAATTTGTTTTCTGCAGGAATAATAAATTGTATTATTATTTTTAGATTAGTTGCTTTTAATTTATATTTGTTTAATATCTTTTTATGGGGGAGGGGGTGGGTGGGTGGTGTTTTGGGATTTTTATCTGTATTGTATTTTAATTTTTGTAAGCTGCCTCAATTGTTTTAACAGAGAGGCGGGGTATAAATTATTATTATTATTATTATTATTATTATTACTTGTTTTCACTTGTGCTATATGTGTTCTAACTCTCATATATCAAAATAAAAAGCAAAAAGCTGTGAGCTAATATAAAATTTTGCAAGGCAAGTTGCCTGGGTTTAAATAGTCTTTGGGTTGGAGACTTCACTGTGCCTCTGTCCTTCTAGAAGTCCTAATTTCACTCTGGCATCTCATCTGTTTTTCTATATTTTGTATATATATATATTTTTGTATACATACTTTGTATACATTGTTTTGAATGCTTGCATCTCTTAGCTCAGTAGACCATCCTGTCTTAGCTTCTGAAATAACCCTATATAAATATGTACAAGTACTCAAAAATAATGTATTTCCCCTGTTTTAATCACTTATGTAGATTCTCTGCGCTTAACCTTCTGAGAAGGAAGGAAGAAAGGAAGGAAAGAAAGAAGGACATTTTAATTTCAATGGGATGATTAAAATGAAAGCTGTGTATTTGTAAACGGCTATCATGTCTCTCTCCTGCTATCCCAAAAGAGTGCTACAAATATGTTGTTTTCCAAAATGATCCCCTCAAGCCTAGTACTTCAAATCAGATAACATGTTCCTAATGGACAATAGACAGTTAGGGCTACTGGCTGTAAAATGCATCACCTACTTTGGAGGCCAGCAGGGACAACTGGTACAATTTTGGGACCAGAGAAAGAGAAAACAGTATGATTGTAGAGCTGGCTTGGAAATACAGTCAGAAGGTTTCTGGCTGGCAGAAGCAGCATTTAAGATGGTTGAGTGCTGGGCTTGATGGATGCTGCTTTGGAATGAGCTTCCTGATGTGCTTAACCTGTGCTATTCTAAATGTATATGTATTACAAGACACTATTTAATAATCCATTAATTTTTTCCTCCAGTAAAAGCTGATCCTGGAGAGTTGTCAGTAACAGGAACAGTGGAGGGAACCTGTTGTACCACTGCCTAGAAGTATCTCCTTAAAAAATAATAATAATCCCAATGAATAATAGCAGACCATCCTTTTACCCTCTAGGAAACCCTACAACTGGAATATCAACTTGGAACTGGCTCTTTTATTAAAACAAAGCAAAACAAAACAAAAAATGTCTTCGCCTGCCAAAACAAAAAAATCTTTGCCTGCCTACAAAAGGATAGCAAAGAGGCATCCAATCTAACCTCTATTGGTTCTCTCCCATGTTCCCACTTGATGTACCTGTGAAGATGGTGGAAAGTGAGAAGGGCCTCCCCAGAAGTTCTCATATGAACCTTCCCAGCAGGTTCATATAGAAGAATATAGTCTTCCAAATAACCTGGAAATGATCCATATAGGCCTTTGAATTGTGCCGAGAAATGGACTGGCAGTCAGTGGAGCTTTTATAACAAGCAGAGTTTGTTGTTGCTTTCTGAATCTTTTGCCTAAATCTGACATGATGTTGGTATGTGTCACTTAGCTTCTCTCCACCCTGCAGCAAGAATTCCCACTCTGGGTGCTTTCCTAGTCTTTTAGAGCATGTTTTTGGATGCTTAGTGGTCTGCAGAGGGAAGGGAAGATCATTCCACATGTTAGTTATACACTTGTGTAAGCAGATGTCCAGCACTGGACATCAAACATTTGGTTGGGGGCAATAAAATGCAATCCCTTATTCAGATGTAACACTAAGCTATCATACCCTCCAATATTTTGCAGATGAAAATGAGGATGTGCATGGCCAAGTAACACCAGAGTGTTGTCAAGATGACAAAAAGTTATTAATGAAGAACAGACAAGCTAGGAGAGGTTTGCTTTTTCCTAAGCCTGCAGGGAGGGGCATGACTCCACCTCCTCTCCTCTTACATCCCTCCTGCATTAACTGGGTGAACTTTGAACTCAGTTTGCAGCAACTGAAGTAAGCCAAGGACAAAGAGATAAAGGACATATCAGACAAGGGGGAAAAGGTGCCAAAACATCATGATAACAACATTACGGGTCATCATTATCAGACAACATCATTCTTCTCCCATGGCCAGTCTGCCAATTAGCTGGTAATAGGGCACCACTTTCAATTGACAGCTTAAGCCATCAATAAATTGGCAGTGCCAGTTTTTTTGCCGGCATTGCCAGTGTGTGAAACCTCCAGCCCTTTAAATCCTGTCACTGTAGAGTAAATAGCCAGATGGGGCCCAACACTTCCAGGTTAGATCACAACATCTAGGTTAGTGACAAACTTCTAATGACCCTCCCTGGGTTACTTGGAAGTTTTTAAGTGTGTTTAGGTGCTTAGTGTAACTTAAAATGCTTTATTTTTGAATTTCCTACACAATAAACTCTCGCAAGAATCCGCAAGATTTCAGAAGAGGAAATCTTCTCTTCAATGCTGGGGAAACCATTGATAGGGAGGGAAGGTAAGTACAGTGGGGGACATTCTTTGGATGGCATAGAAATGTTTTTTTTTTTCTATGCCAGCAAAAGAACATTTAAAGGGGCTCATCTGATAAAGTCCAAACTGGGAGTGGGAAAGAAAAACCAGGACACTTTAAAAGCAGTTGGAAAAGTGGGATGGCAGATGGTTAACAGAACACTGTCTACTAAACAAAGACAGTGGGAGGGTTTAGCCAACTATGTCTACTTTGTTCACCTAGTCATGCAATCAGGTGGAGTAAATAGGGAACATAAGTAGGCTGAATGTACCAGCTCTCACAGATTGTAGGATTTGTGCTTTATGTGGCATGTCAATGCATTCAAAATATTGCAAACAATTTCCTTCCCCACCCTATCTAGGTCACTTATTGGAAAGAACTTCCTTGCTTTCCAGAAGATGTGGATCAAGGTAAGAAGAGGACTAACATTTCAACCCTAGTCTCAAGATGCGAGGGGCATTGTGTCACTAGGGGACCTTGGAGTGCTGCACCCTCTCTCACAGCCCCCATTACAACTGCACTCTCATATTTAAACTTTCCTTGATGTGGGGCAGAAATGACTTCCGTGCCCCAGAGATAGTACTGGCGTGCAATTTAACAACGGGTTTCCCCTCCATTACTCATTTTAGGTCCTGGAGAGGATTTTTTTTTTCAAATCAGGAAGGTAAACAATGAAAATTACTTCCTATTTTTTTAAAAAAAAACTGTCCAGGTGTTAAAATGCCCCCCCCAGTGGCAAAATTGTCCTCAGGAAATGTGGGAATAAATTTGACATTTTTTTAAGAAATAAAAATGGGGTACTAGAGGGGTTGGAGGCCTTGGGGGGCACAAAAATGGCCTTGGAGTCTACATGTGCCCACAGGTCTCACCTTTCCCCCTTTCAATTTTTGGACATTTTTATGGGGTTTTGTATTAGTCTGCCAGAGCAAAGAGGATTAAGGAGTTTTTTGATGCCTGAAAGACTAACAAGTTTCATTTGGCATAAGTGTTTTTAGAATGGGAAAGTAAACTGTAGCCCACAAAAGCTTGTGCCTAATAAAATTCATTAGTTTTTAAGGTGTATTCTGCTGACTTGCTTATAAGGCACTAAGCATGCTGTGGTAAGTGTGCAGTCACATTATCATTCATCATGAATAAATCATTAAGCTGGGATATTTATTCATCAGTATTGAAGGCAAATGCTATAGTTCATGGTCTAATGACAACAAATCTACAGTTGCTGAGATACTGTGCTAGTAAATGTGAAAAGAAAATGGGGAAAAAGCTCTTTTTACATTTGTATTTAGATACCAACAGATGGACAGTCTGTTAAGCAGCCCTTCCTAAGAGTTACTTGTCATTTAGGGTTTTTTTTTTTATGTAGTGCTTTTTCTTCCTCTTTACTGTGGCAATGAAAAGAAAAACCTTTGTAAACAGCCTCACTGAGAACATATATTTCTTGCTACCTAATGAAGGACATAAGTTGACCATGGGTGATGTTGAGTGTTATCACTGATTTGACTAGGAATATATTGCCTATTAATATTTTCACAAGTTTTGTTGTTGCTTTTTGCTTTTGAGTGGACCCCCAACTTATGGTGACCCTGTGATAGGGCTCTCTTGGCTAGATTTATTCAGAGATTTGACATTCCCTTCCTCTGAGGCAGATTTGGCCATGGACAGTCAGTGGATTTCCATTGCTGAGTGGGATTCAAACATCCTGGTCTTCCAGAATCCTTGTCTGCCACTGAAACCATAGTACTGTTCTAGCTCTCTTTCAGAGTCTTAGTGGAAGAATATATTCCCCCTTCCTGTCATTACACAGATGAAAGGTGAGAGTTGTATGGTCCTCCAGATGCTGCTGGACTGCATCTCTCAATATATCTCACTACTGGTGATACTGGCCAGGGGTGCTGGGAGTTGCAGTTCACCAATATCTGGAGGTTCAGGTGATGTGCACCCCTGTTCTAGCTGCTGGTGGTTGTTAATGGCAACTTCAGCTATGGCACCCCTATGAATGAGAGACCTCAAAGTCCCTTTGTTATCATCACCCCTGTTCAGGTCTTACAAACTCAGGGCCGTGAGTTTGATTTAGTCTATCCTACTGTAATGTAGTCTTTCTCTTTTACTATAGCTTCCCACTTTACCAAGCATTGTCATATTATCTAATGAGCCATGTCTTCCCATGATGTATCCAAAGTACAACAATCTCGATTTAGTCATCTTGGCCTTTAGGCAGAGTTGGACTCTAATCTATCTTGGTATATAAAGTAAAGTTGAAAACCCATACTTACATACATAAATTCATTCTGGAAGTCAAAAGATGAACTACACAGATGAGGATTAATCAGAGAAGTTGGGGGGGCAATGAGACCCAGAAGCATTATCCAAGTCCAGGTAACATCTTCACAGATGCACATTGTAGGAAAGAGCTATTTTTTCTTCTAGCATTGCTTTGAAGAACTCATTTGGAGCCTGCCCAATGCCGTCTGCTCTTTCAGTAATTGATAGAATGATCATTCCTGCCTCTCAGATACAGCAATTGCCTTTGAATTAAAGTCGTCAGAACCGCAATCAAATCAATTTGGACAGAAGACGATGCATTTAAACAAATGAAAACTTACAGAATCATAGGAGTCAATCATCATTTTTGGCATGGTTCTCAGTCCAGTCAAAATATTTTTGAATGACAACATCTGCTTAAGATGACTTAGAAGAAATGAAGGAGACATTGCCATTAGAATTGGAAAAGAGAAAACAAAATGAGATAAAACTGGGGATTAAGGTAAAATGTGAGTGAGGATAATAGAATGTGTCCTCTATTTGGATGGAGTCATTTCACTTTAGAGATAAAGCAAATGTGTGTTGTATGTAACATCTGCTATTGGAGATGGGTGCCGTCCTGAAAAGCAACTCCTTTGCAAAAGTGTCATTGGATCCAGTGAGGGGAAAAGTGTGTGTGTGTGTGTGGGAGCTCATTTCACAATTAGACCAATTGCCTCCAATTAAGCAACCTAAACAGAGAATGAGTTTCTAGCCAACAAATGCTTTGAATGGAAAATTGAACAATGAGCTATAGCAAGACATAACACGTAATAGATTGGGAGGGAATGCTTTGAATGGAGAATGTTCACTACCAACAGCTGAATATATGCACTGTCCTTCACTGAGCTTGTGCTTTCAACAAAGTATGAACATAGAGCCATAGCCCAACAATGAAGCAACACTAGTCAATTGACAATTCGGGACATTTGGAGCAACAGGAACATCTACAGTCGTCCCTCCACATTTATGGGTTATGCATTCATGGATGTGATTATATGTGATTTGATTAATACGTTCTCTCTAGGAATTTGTAGGTCCTCCAGCATGCTTCTCTGGTTAACTTCCACAAGAACGTGATCATATAATCATGCTAGAGGACCTTCAAATGCCTAGAGAAATGTATGGTCATGTAAAAAAAATAGTGGCCTATCTGTGGTCTTTCCACTTTCACAGGGCTGCAAAATTTGAGGACCGACTAGTTTTCTGCAACTGTTCCAAAGGTATCCTAAACATGTATTTCCCATACTCATGTCACATGCAGGGTGTGTGTGTGGAGGGAAGGTTTTATAACTTCTCCCTCCACCTGTCCATGAGATCCTATTAGTGCCTGTTCCAAAATGCTGCAAAATTCTGGGGCAAAATCAAGTTTTCGTTGTTTATTCCAAGCACATAATTCCACAAGCCTTTAGATGTGTCTGCTGCTTCCAAATCACCCAGAAAGAATATAGTTGGAAGAGAATTCTCCAGTTCCATACTAGCTAGACACCTGCTTACATTTTCAGGTTTGCAGAGCTCCAAATTCTGTGCTGAAGTTTGAGTGCTCATAATGGCTAGCAAATTACTGCTTTGCTGTATTCTAATATTAAGCTTCATTTTTCACTTCCGTTAGATATAAATTCTCCACCTCCTGTTTCTGCAGCTGGTTTTTTTTAATTTTTTTTAAAAGCCACTGCTAGTGGCCTAGATACAATATGTGTGTGATTTGGATTACTCAGAATACAAAATAAAATAAAACCAGTGAAATTCACAGTTTTGTGCAAGGGAATATTTGCTTACATGAGCATGAAGGATAAAAAGAAAGAAAGAAAGAAAGACTTTACGCTCTGAAGTTTTGTATATTTGGACCTTGAGGCTTTCTCCCACATCACTTAAACAATAGGATTCCTAGCATGGTCATGACTGCACTGTAGGAACCCCTTTTAATGGAGTTCAGGATGGAGGCCTGGAGGCCTATAATGTTGCCTAGGCACCTGTGCCATTACCAGGAGAGCAGAGGGCAGGTCTACAGGGAATTTAAACCTGGCTGCCCTCTGCTTCATCCTTTTCGTCGTTTGATCAGCCCGCCCTCCTGCCACTGAATCAGTGTGATTTAATTGGTGACTTCGCGTAGGAATTTTTGCCCTTTTACCTGGGGTCTTTTTGCCTACCCCACACTGTGGATGCAGACTTGATATTTGGCTTGGGGTAGTATCTTAAATAGGCAGTCACCTGGCAAGCGGAGGGGGAGATTTGGTAGTTCAGTGAGCACCTTTGGATAAACCCTTTCTTTAATTCCTGTGAATTAGGGGGGGGGATTTTGGGCAGCCTTCCAGATCTGGGCTGACAGGTGAGCAACCCAGCTTACGGATTCTCCCTAGGGTTCAGGTGCTTTTGCCCAAGGGAAGTTGGGGAGGGGTTTTTGGAGTTGACCTCCAGCCCTAACAATTCATACACTAGGTTATTCCCCCATAGCAGTTCTCCCAGAAAGGTGATAAATAGGTTATAGCTAAATAAAAGTGGCCCTTCATATCCCAGCTATATGTGTGGACTCTTTATTTGTATCTGGTCCCCTTACTCCTGTGTCTACCATCAAATGCCTTCTGCAACTATGATATTGAAAATTCCATTTATTAGGACTTTATCACACTAATAGTGCTATTATTCTACTTTAACTGCTCTGGCTACCTCCTATGGAATCCTGGGATTTTTAGTTTATGGAGGAGCATTTAGAATTCTCAGCCAGAGAGCTCTTAGGCCTCACTAAACAACAAACCCCAGAATTCCATAGGAGGCAACCATAGCAGCTAAAGTGGAATAATAGCACTATAACAGTGTAGTATGATAAAGTCATAAGACAAGTATGCTCATCACTAATCTATTGATGTGGATTAAAACCTACCAACTTTCCTCTGTATTTCCCTGTCATTGCTTTTCCACATTATTTAACCTGTTTCAGGTATTTTTTTCCAGTTTCAAATAACACTGAAGACATATATTTCTGTCTATTTGCCTATCGCCAGCCAATAAATATTCATATTGTTCTCTGACATTACCTGGCTGCAGCTAATTCTAACCACATTGTGACACACATAAAAGCTGAATGCCTCCAGTAGAACTAGCACACTAATTTGTGTGTAGGATGCACAGGTGTAGTTGTACATACTGGTTTACCCATTTGCTTATTAAAGCACACCAGTATTTTGAACTGGCTTATTTTAAATCCAACAATTCCACTAGTATGAACAGGGGACATGAGAATAATAGAATCATAGAGTTGCAAGAGACCACAAGGGCCATCAAGTCCAACCCCCTGCCCTGCAGGAATAAACAATCAAAGCATTCCTGATAGATGGCCATCCAGCGTCTTTTTAAAAACTTCCAAAGAAGAGACTCCACCACACACCGAGGCAATAAATTCCACTGCTGAACACGTCTTTCTGTCATGAAGTTCTTCCTAATGTTTAGATGGAATCTCTTTTCCTGTAGTTTGAACCCATTGCTCTGTGTCCTAGTCTCTGGAGCAGCAGAAAACAAGCTTGCTCCATCCTCAGTATAACATCCTTTCAAATATTTAAACATGGCTATCATGTCCCCTCTTAACCTTCTCTTCCCAGGCTAAACATGCCCAGCTCCTTTAGCTACTCCTCACAGGGCATGACTTCCAGACCTCCCACCATTTTGGTCACCTTCCTTTGGCCACGTTCCAGCTTATCCATAAACTTCTGAAATTTTGGTGCCCAGAACTGGACACAGTATTCCAGGTGAGGTCTGACTAAAGCAGAATAGAGTGACACTATTACTTCCCTTGATCTAGACACTATACTCCTATTGATGCAGCCTAGAATCTCATTGGCTTTTTTAGGTGCTGTGTCACACTGCTGACTCATGTTCAGTTTGTGATCCACTAAGACTCCTAGATCTGTTTTCCATGTACAGTTGTCCCTTCATATTCACTGAAGTTTGGTTCCAGGACCCTGCCCCCCTCCGTGGATACCAAAATCTGTGGATACTCAAGTCCCATTGTATGCAATGATATAGCAAAATGGTGTCCCTTATATAAGATGGCAAAATCAAGGTTTGCTTTTTGGATTATTATTTTTTAAAAAATATTTTCAAGCTGTGAATACTTAAATCAGTGAATACCAAATCTGTGGATACGGAGGGACAACTGTACTTCCATCAAGCCAGGTGTCACCTATCCTAAATCTGTGCTTTTCATTGTTAGTGCCCAACTGTAATATCCTACATTTCTCCCTGCTGAAATTCATTGTGTTAGTTTTGGCCCAGCTTTCTAATCTGTTAAAGTCATTTTGGATTCTGATCCTACCCTCTGGGTATTAGCTACCCCTCCTAATTTGGTGTCATCTGCAAGCGTGATAAGTATGCCCTCTATTGCATCATCCAAGTCATTGATAAAGATGTTGAATAGCTCTGGTCCCAGGATGGAACCCTGTGGCACCCACTAGTCACTTCTCTTCAAGATGAAGAGGAGCCACTGGTGACACCCTTTGGATTTGGCCCATCAACCAATTACAAATCCACTTAACAGTTGCATTGTCTAGCTCACATGTTACTAACTTTTTGCAAGAATATCATGGGGGTCTTTGTCAAAGGCCTTACTGAAATCAAGATACACTACATCCACAGCATTTTCTTCATCTACCAAGTATGTAACTCCATTAAAATAAAAAAGGAAAAAGAAAGAGAGAGAGATAAGAGTAGTCTGGCATGACTTGTTTTTCAAAAACCCATGTTGACTTTCAGTGATCACAGCATACCTTTCTAAGTGTTTATAGACTGTCTGTTTAATGATCTGCTCTGGAATCTTGCCTAGTACAGTTGTCCCTCTGTATCCACGGATTTGGTATCCACTGATTTAAGTATTCACAGCTTGAAAATATTCTTTAAAAATAATAATCCCAAAAGCAAACCTTGATTTTGCCATCTTATATAAGGGACACCATTTTGCTGTGCCATTGCATATAATGGGACTTGAGTATCCACGGATTTTGGTATCCAGGGGGTGTCCTGGAACCAAACCCCAGCAACTATGAAGGGACAACTGTATTGATGTCAGGCTGACTGGGAGATAATTATTTGGGCCTTCTTTTTCTCCTTTTTTAAAGATGGGGGCAACATTTGTCCTTGACATACATACCCTCCCCTGGATTCCAGTCTGCTGAGACCTCTCCTGTTCTCCAGGAATTCTCAAAGATTATTGAGAAGTATTGATATTACTTCTGCCAGTTCTTTTAGTACCCTTGGATGTAGTTCATCTGGCTCTAGAGACCTTAATTCATTTATACTGGCCAGTATTCCTGAACTATCTCTTTACCTATTCTGTGCTACCTTTCCCCTACTGAATCATCTGCTCCATTTTCCCCAGGTTGAGCACTGTTCTCCTTTTGAGATAAGATCAAGGCAAAGAAGGTGTTGAGTAGCTCTGCCTTTTCTATGTCCCCTGTTAGCATTTCACCACCTTCTCCCCGCAGCAGTCCTACCACTTCCTTGTTCTTTCTTTTGCTATGGACATATCCAAAATAGCCTTTTTTTAAAATTGTTTTTTAACCTCTCTAGCAATCCTGAGCTCATTCTGTGCTTTTGCTCCTCTGATTTCCCCACTACATGAGCTGGCTATTTGTTTGAATTCTTCTTTGGTGATTTCTCACCTTTTCTATTTCTTGTACATGTTCCTTTTAAGTCTAAGCTCAGTTGCAGGTTCTTTAGACAAACATACTGGTTTCTTTAGACACTTGCTATTTTTCTTCCTCACTGGAACTGTTTGAAGTTGTGCCTTAAATATCTCATTTTTTTAGAAACTCCCATCCATCATGTACTCCCTTCTCTTTTAGTATTCCTGAGCATGGGATCACCCCCAGTAATTCCCTGAGTTTTCCAAAATCAGCTTTCTTAAAGTCTGGAAGGCATGTCTGCCTACGGTTGGCCTCCCCTTTCCTATGTATAACAAACTCCAGGAGAACATGGGCACTCGCCCCTAGGGATCCCATGACTCCCACCCCATTAACCAGATCATCTCTGTTGGTTAGGATCAGATCTAAAACACCTGATTCCCTTGTTGCCTCTTCCACCTTCTGTACAAAAAAATTGTCTGCAAGGCAAGTGAGAAATTCGTTGGACTTTAAATTTTTGGCAGAGTTGGACTTCCAACAAATATAAGGATAGTTAAAATCCCCCATTATTACTACATCTCTCCTGTTTGGATGTGTGGTCATCTCTTCTAGGAAGGCATCATCCAAGTCCTCCAAGTTTGGTTTGGAGATCTGTAGTAGACCCCACAATGAGATCCCTCTGTTTCTCTCCCCCTTGATTTTTACTGAGATGCTCTCAACCTGGCTCCCAGGATTTAAGTCATGGATCTGTTCAAAGGTGTACACATCCTTAACATATAACGCTACTCCACCTACATTCCTGTTTGGTCTATTTCTCTGAAATAGGTTATACCCCCCTGTTATTACATTCCAGTCATGAGACTCATCCCACCACATTTCAGTGATGCCTATTAAATCATATTTGCTTTCCCATGCTAAAAGTTCAAGTTCATCCTGTTTCTTTCCCATGCTCTGTGCATTAGTATAGAGACATATAAGACCATGGATTATTCCCACTATCTGCCTTTTAAAGGTTTTATTCCTCCCATTGTTGGGTTCTTGTACTATTTGCCTTGCTATCTGTATAACATTTGGGCTATTATCTCCAGCACTTGATGAATTCCTGCCTTCAAGAATATTCTCTCCCTCCCCCACACAACTCAGTTTAAAGCCCTCCTGATAAGATCTTTCAGACTCTCAGCAACAACATTCCTGCCAACTACTGTGAGGTGCAACCCATCCCTTGCCAGTAGTCCACCTCCATGAAAATGCACCCCATGGTCCAGGAAGCCAAACTCTTCCTGGTGGCACCATCTGCACAGCCAGTTGTTCACTTCCACTATCTTTCTCTTCCTTCCTGGGCCATGTCTTCCACTGGAAGGACACATGAAATGACTACCTGTGCATCCAAGTCCTTCAGCTTCCTACCCAGAGCCTCATAATCCCTTTTGATATTCTGAAGGCTATGCCTTGCAGTATCATTGGTTCCCACATGGACCAAAAGGAAGGTATAATGGTCAGTGGGCTTCACAAGTCTCGTCAGCCTCTCATGGCTGACATCACAGATTTTTGCACCTAGGAGATAGCACACATCTTGACACATCTTATCAGGCCCACAAACTACTGATTCTGTATCCCTCAGCAAAGAGTCTCCTACCACCACCACATGCCTCCTCTGAGGATTGGCAGAGGCCAGTCTGTGTATTGAACCATCCAAGGTCTCATGCACATTCTCTGAGGCCTGGCTCTGCTGCTCTCCTTCCCATTCCTTGTCATCACTGACAAGAGAGACAGCTTCAAACCAGTTCTGTAGTGCCAAACTCATAGAATGGCCCCTTCTCCTTCTACATCTATGAGTCACATTCTTCCAAACATCGACTTCCAGTGTATCAGAACTTACCTCCTCCAGAGAGACATCCCCTATGTATTCCTGAACCAGGACCTTCTGCTCTGTTCTAAGAAAACCTCCTGCTCCCTAATATGTTGTATGGTGGCTAATCGGGCCTCAAGTTGCTGGACCTTCTCTTCCAGCAACACAAACAACTTGCACCTGCTACAGGTGTAGCTCTGCACATCTATAGTCAAGAAGACAAACATCCCACAGCTGTTGCAGGTGACTGCAGCAGTTCTCTCACTGTCCATATTGAATACTCTGAAGTAGGCACTGCAACAGAACTGTGGGCCTTCCCCTCAAACTCGCCTGCTAAACATCCCTGTTGGCTTCTCTCCTGTTCACCAAGCTCCTATACGCCAAGCTCCAGGGACTTGGACTGCAACTATATACATAACTACTGGCTACTAGCTCCTCCCTCTGTCTCCTCCCTCTGAAGAATATCAGAAAGTGGTTGAGAAGCAACCAGTGACAAGGTTGGTTCTGAACTTGCCCCAAGTCCTATCTGCTGGTTGTGAAGGAGACATAGAAAGTATGGAGGCCACCATCATTTCCTTGGTGATGGCACATCTTCCTCATTTTCAGTTTGAGATCTCACCATGATTCTGAAACTAACCAGCAAATCAGAGTTTAGCTATCTGGTTGATGGTTGGGACTTCCTGGCAGACTGGTGCCCATTCACACCACTCAATTATAGCACTATTATTCCACTTTAAGTGCCAAGGTTCTGTCCTTAAAGTGTAGTATGGTTTGGTCCCTTGTAATGGAAGTCCCCTCCCTAGAGAGCATAAAAATATTTCATTGGCTATTCTGATGGCCAGTCTTTTGGCTCAGAACCTGTGTACCTATCACTCCTGCTTTGGGTATCCTTGTGAAGAAGGTTTAAATCATTAGCCTCTGCAGACTGAATGGAGCCAGCCAATCATAACTCTTGGAATGCTGGAAAAGTGGGCAAAAGATAGGTGCAGACATAAAAGGAGAGGTCTGAGAGTTAAATTATCAGATAGGAGCAGTCAGTAATAGAAATAGGTTTGGTTGAGGATAGAGAAAAGGATAGGCTCATGATAGAACCTATTATGCTGTACTGTGTCATACATAGGTATGCAAATTTTCACTAAGTTTCTTCTCAAAGGAAGCAATGAGTAATTTTAGCAATGTTCTTCCCCCGTTAGAAGGTCATCAAAAAGCCATACAGTTTTGAAGTCTATTTACAATTTGGGACCTATTCTGTGCAAAATTCACACACATGGTTTTCTTGCACAGAACTAACATTTTTTTGCCCAAGAAAGAGCATTTTCTGCACAGTCTGTTTGCTGAGCAAAACATCCACATGCAAGAATAAGGTCAGAACTGTGAAGATTCTTGTCCATCCAAGGTTCTTCACATCAGGGATTTTTGATACTGAAAAACATGGCTTTTGACAATTCCTTTTTTTGAATGTTTTCAAATACTCTTTCCATCCCTAGTCATACAGGATCTCAGACATTGTGACATATGTGCAAAATAAGTTTTTATTTTTATTTTATTTTTAAAAAAGCTTTAAATTCCCTTCAGTCTGATTAGCTTCTTGTGTATAGTTGCCCTCTTATTTTCCTTACAGCTTTATTTTTCTTTCATCTTCAGAAATGTGACAAAGAAAATCTATTCAAGATGTTTAACATGCATCATTCATCACATTAAATAACTTGCCCTTCAGCAGGCAATACATTAGGCATCCATTCAAAATCATATATCATACAGTAAAATCAAACTTCTTGGGAGACTATAACTAGTTCTGTCCCATGAATGATTTTTGAACTTGAGACTCCTAGATCTTATATTATTTCAGGTGCTGAACAATGACTGCACTGCTGCTGCTTCCTTTGCTGCTGGCTAAGGTAAGAAAGATGGAACATGTGCGAGGACCCTGGAGTGTGGCTTCTTTTTCTCATCCCAGTATCAATCTATCAACAGTTGTAATAATACTAACTCCCATGGGACCAGCCCTATATCAGGCAGCAGATATTGAGGGTAGTAGCAAGGTGTTAGGAGATGAAGCTGTGTGTGCCATGCAACCTACCTTGAGCCCCCTAAGCAGAACATTGAAGATGCTAGTTAATCACAAGTACTGAGTTTAAGATTCTACTATCAGTCACAGCTAGAATGGAGTGGCACCAATGTGTCCTTCAGACACCAAGTTGTTTTGGGTGACTCTGAATGAGTCTGAGGCTTTTGTAGTAATGAGACTGTTAAATCAAAGCCCAGGGAAGATATCCTCTTTTTGTAGATGGTGGCCCAGATCCGGTATGATCACTTGCACAGTATAAGCCTACACCAGTGTTCTTCCACAGGACTTCCTCCTCCAAACCCATGTGCATGCCCAGCAGATGGCACTGGGGGATCTCCTCTGTGGCCAATCATTGGCTGGTGTGGACAAGGGGAGCCCAAGACCATCCAACTGCACTTTTGCAGCTGTGATGGGAGCCTTTGCTGTCTCTCACCTAGATAATCTGCCAGGTAATGGGAGGATGAAATCTTTTCTTCTTTCAAACTGCAGCCAGATCATGCCTGGGATCCCTCCATCCCCACCAGCTACTGATTTGCTATGGAGTAACTATCCACTAGCATTGGCACATGGGGTTGATGTCAATGGATGACCCTGAATTCTGATCTTATGAGAGGGAGGAAGATGTCCCCTTTTCTACTTTTCTCACAATGTGCATCCATTTAATAAACCTTTTTTCATCTGCCTTTAATTTTTCTAAGATCATAGGTTAAGGTTCTCTAACTACATGATGCCCTTTATCATCTCTTTTCCAACTTAACCAAAGCCCCATTTGGGAGTTGGAACAATCAGAACTGGATACAGTATTGCCAATGCGTACAAACTATTGAGTAGATTTGTCGGGGGAAAGGGATTACAATATGGACATTTTTATTTTCATTCCCTTTATAATAATCCCCAATATGGAGACTGTCAAAATATAGTGAGCTGATGTTTTCTTCAAACTATCCTCTCAACCCTGAGATCGTTTTTCAGTGAAGTCACCACCTCATCAGAATATATCTAACACTGAGATGAGTAGAGGAAATCTCTAATGTGCTTCACTTCACACTTAGCTTCACTGAACTCAAATTGACCATTGTGTTGTGTTGTGCTGCTTGTTCTCCAATAATAATTCTTTTCAATGTCAAAATTGAGGCAAGGATCCATTTTGGCAAACTACTCATGCAATGGATTATTCCACAAGCAGTCTGACTTTCTTGATGGTTCTGTACAAAAGCATCTACTACCTTGTTATTCCACAGGTTGTCATACATTCATGTCAATATTATCTATGTGTGCAATGTAATCCATTGTATACATGGCCAGGGCAGTGGACACGATTGCCTCTGGGTAGAATGGAGCCAAGCAAGCATCCTTGTTTATTAGGAAGCTGGTGGCAATGAAACTAGTTGGATGGAAACTAGAGCAATGATGGCAGAAAACTTGAAACACATGTAAGAGCCCATTGAAATGCCTCTGTGGTGAAGCTTTACTTCTCTTTTTATTTGTACAGTTTTCCAGTAGAGCTATCTTTGAACATTTGGCAAAGAAAAGTTGCTCATATCTGCTCTGAATTAGATGTTGTAGTTCAAACCAGTCTGATGGATATAATTTTAGCTTCTGTTTATCCTATTATTATTATGTTTCAATTTTGTATGCTCTGAGCACATGGACATGATTCTTGGAGTGGTGAGAGCCTCCACATTTGCTTTAGACCAGTGGTGGCATTTGTGTGTGTGTGTGTGGGGGGAGGTTGCAGAGAGGTGACACCATTGGAGGGAGGGGTGACACTGGCCTTAGTAACACCACAGCTTTATACGCATGTCCCCCCCAGGGGGGGACTGGCCAAGTGGGTAATGAAAGTGGTGAATATTTTGCAGCAGTAAGGCAGGTTTCCAGACTGTCTAAGAGAGTCTGTGGTGAGGCCATTACTAGAAGAAGGAGGAGGAAAAGACCACCCTCTGTGAACCTCACCAAATTTGAGAATTACTAGCCAGTCTCCAAAGTTGTTTTTTGTTTGTTTGTTGTTTTTGCCAAGTTTCTGGACTGTGTGGTGGCCTCTCAGATCCAGGGGTTTCTAGATGCAACATTTATGTAGATCCATTTCAATCTAGCTTCACACCTGATTATGGGAAGAAGACAGTTTTGATTGCCTTGGAGGATGACCTATGCTAGAAACTGGACAAAGGGAGTGTGATCCTGTTGGTTCTACTGGACCTCTCAGCAGCTTTCAACACCATTAAACATGGCATCCTTCTGGACCACCTCTCTGAGATGAAAACTAAGTGTACTGTTTTACAGAAGGTGGTGCTGAGGGATACCTGTATGGCACCCTGAATATTGGCCTGTGGGGTTCCTCAGGGCTCTTTTCTATCCTCCATGCTCTTTAACCTATATATGAAACTGCTGGGATAGGTCATCTAGAGTTTTGAGGTCTGTTACCATCAGTATGCAGATGACATCCAACTCTATCACTCATTCTCTCCTCAGTCCAAGGAAGCTATCTCAATCCTAAACTGGTGCCTATCTTCAGTAATGGACTGGATGAGGAACAACAAACTGAATCTTAATCCAGACAAAACAGAAGTGCTCCTGATCAGTCAAAAGGCATATCAGGTAATAACAATTCAACCTGTGCTGGATGGTGTTATGCTACTGTTGTATGTCTTCAAGTCATTTCTGCCATAAGGTGAACCTATCATGGGGTTTTCTTGGCAAGATTTGTTCAGAGGGGGTCCCCACACCTGTAGTCCAACACACAAACTGCTACAGTACACTGGCTCATTGGATGGTGTTCTGCTCCCCCAGAAATGTCAGGGTTTTTTTAATTGATATGTTTTTAAATGATATGTGTTTTTAACTAACATTATGTTTATATTTTAATTTGTTGTTCCCTGCCTCAATCCATAGGGACAGGTGGGTAAGAAGGAAATGTTTGTTGTTGTTTTTGTTGTTGGTGGTGGTGGTACTACAGTTACTCTTGCACATGACCCTAGATGTACAGGTTTCAGTGGTGGCCAAGAGTGTATTTGCCTAACTCTATATGCCTTGCTGTGAATGGAATCACTTCCACTTCCTTGATCCTTCTAACTCAGCTTTTATTGATCTATCCCATTTTATTTTATGAACCAGAGGTAAAATTATTTTCTAGAAACTTCCCATAAAGGTCAGGACCTGGCCCTGGAATTATTTAACAATGGTTCACAGGCTGCTAATACAGTTTTTTTAAAAAATTGTATTAAGCATATATAACATATTAGAATGTGTGATTTCTTCTATTTTTAAATAATCTCATGATACTCTCTTTTCTTCTTTTCTAAACTATGGTGGATTTTAAAATCCACTCTAATGTTCATAATGAAAGGGAATATCACATTGGACGTATAGCTTTGTGGAGGCAAGTAATATAAGCCACTTCTGAATTTTTCAGTTTATTCAGGGTTTTTGTGTGTGTGAGATAAACAAAAAACAATTAATCAAAATAGAGATTAGACTGTTCCTTTTCTCTCTCTTCATGTTTTCATTGCTCCAAGTCCATCCTAAATAACATTTTGTTTCCAATCTCAGATGCTGTACAATAATCAATGGTAGTTCTAATGCAAAGTAGTCCATCACACATGGTTGAAAAAATGCTATAAAAAGGTATTCAGCATGATGATAATGAGAACAAGGGAAGAGGAAGCTGGCCGAATTGAAGTCAAGACTAATTTTGTGTCATTATACAATATCAGATGTAAATTGCTCTGTAACACATGCATCCATTTAAACTGGGTCGGTCACTTGGAAATAAGATGGTTCCACATTCTCTGAATTATTTCCTTTTTCTCCTTGCTAGTGACATTGTTTTTCAGTAGTTTTAGTTTCCCCTCCACTCTGCAGAAGTGAATGACAGGACTCAGTAGGACATTTGAAAGGTCAGCCATTCTGAGCACACAATAGGAAGAAACATTTATTTCAGCCATTTCTGTCCCATAACAGCCAAGAAAATGATAAATTTCATTTCAATTATCATTTTGATGATCAGGAAAGGAAAAAAAAAACCTACAGAGGTTGTCTCAAATTCAGTAGATGAAGCCACTGGCCAAGAACAATGGAACCACTGGGTTGTATATCCAATGATATATAAAAGCCAGCTCCTGGGTTCCAATCTCTTTATCAGACTTTAGTGTGACACAAAGCTTATCATCTGAGAAATACTTTCAGCTAACTATACATAAGTCTTTCATAGTATCAGAGATTTGTCTGTTGGCAGAATAAAATTGAAACAGAGAACTATTTTATTTTATTTAAAAATCTGCCTGGTCATTTTGAGATAGTTTTTACCCTTATTTATTTATTTTACTTATTGATTTGTTTGATTTATAACCTGCTTTTCTCCTGAATAGGACTCAAAGTGGGGACTCTTGATGCGCATTGTTCAGTTACTATATGTCCTTTGGTGTCAGGCAAGATCCTAGTCCTCTGAAGAGGCTTTTAAAAATCTACCATGTAGCAAAATAGATGGGATTGAAGCAACAGATTTCTAACACATTAAAATACAGTGTGCCATTTCAGATTGTGGACAATCATGTTTATTAATACTTCCCTACATAAATTATTTCTTAAAAGTAGAAAACTATCATGATAGGGAATGTGGATAGGGCTAGACCCTTTCTCTGTGATGTGCTATTTTTGGAAAAAGAAAAAAAAAAAAAAGGTCAAGGGAAGTTTTATGTGGAAGCATATTCCTAAACTGTATGCATTCCAATTGGACATAGTTGAGTCTGTTCTACCAAGGCCTGACTAAAAACAGCCTCCCAAAATTCTTCATCCTTTTCATGCACACAGTGGCAGCTCATGGCTCCAGTGTCAGTTGGGCAGTGAATCTGCTCTGAATTTGAGTCTAAACACATTAAATTAGCTATCCAATGTGTTCACTTTTGGTGAAGCAGCAGTCTTGGATTACCCAGGTGGACTAACCAGATTCTCAATACATGGAGTCTGGAAGCCAAAGCTTATTACTTGGCAAGTGTGTCCCACCCAAGACCAAACCTGTCAAAGTCAGAGAGCGAAGAAAGGAAGGATATACTATGGAGAAGGAAGAGGACTTCTGAGTGTTCAGCTCAAAAAGGGGGGCAGCCACTCAGTGGACAATCAGCCATGAAAACCCAGTGGTGACCTTGGGCAAATCACACACTCTCAGCCTCAGAAAACCCTGTGATAGATTTGCCTTTGGATGGCCATAAGTTGGAATTGATTTGAATGCACACAGGAGGAACAACAACACCACCACCAACAACAAGCCCCTCACTGGATAGATAGATAAAACATATTGAATAAAACAACGTGCCATATTAAGAAAGAGAAACCAAATGCTCGGGGGTCTTAGGGACACTCAAAATGTTGATATTAATTTAGGGAATTAATATACTCATCTTGGATATGCAAGAGGGGGCAGCAGATAGTGGGGTATTTTAACCTTTGTATACCACTAATCAGGAGGATTACTGACAGTACAGACAGTAGAATTAAGCCAGACAGTACAATACTAAATCTTTATTAAGGAAATAATAATAACAACATTCACAAAAACACAGAGGCTTCAAGCATTCATGCAAAGCTAGAGAATAAAGTAGGAAGTACTGGGATAGAGGAATATAGGAAGGAGTTCATTTTCAGGTGATACTGTACTGATCTGAGAAGATGAGGTTGCAAAAAAAAAAAAAACCAGCAGAGTGGGAGTCCTGAAGCTGGAATGGAAACACAGTATGACATGGAGCAGGTAGGAAGGTGAACTGTATGCACTTGAGTGGGGGTTTGCAAGGGTTTTTGTAGTCAATAACTGCCTTCAGGGGATGGAATTTAGAGTGAACACACTCCAAGAAGCACTCCAAGTGCTTCTTGGAGATACTCAGGGAAAGACAATGAATACTCCAGATATGCTAATAGTTCTTAATGTGCTGATACTTTGTAACTGAATAGAGGAAGTGACCTTCTTTGTTTGGGTTAGGGTAAAAGGTATGAGGATCCTGTTCAGAAATGAATATCCCAGCTTTGGCTGGTAGGCTTAGCCAGGTGTTCAGGCGTGTAGTTGCCTTGCAAATTATCATTTCTTTGGAATTTGGGTAATCTCTCCTTAAGTGCATACCTGACTGAGCAGTGTTTATCTTTGGGATTCCTGGTTGTGGGATTTCCCAGGTTTAATGACCACATTACAGGGTAGGGCATATGTGACCTAATAATTAAATATTGCCAGATTATTATATATATGGGGCAGGGGGTAGGTAACACCATATAATAAAATTACCAGATATATACAAACAGTATTAAATTTGAAAGAAAAGAAAAAGACACCTTTTATATTACTACTAGGTTACTATGTTACTAAAACTGGACTGTACCTCTGGTGCTGCTAGCTATGCACTAGCCCAATACTCTTCTAAGCAACCCACCACTTGAAACTTCATTCTTTTTTGTTGCTGCTGCTACTTCTCATTGCCCAGAGCATTGTCAAGTCTTCTCTAACATCACCTTATGAGCCTCTGGCCTTCCATTCTCCCTTAACTCCCAATGTTTTGGACAAACAACAACAACAAAAATTTTGTTTGCTATTTTTGTTGCTTACAGAAAAAGGGGCAAACCCCACTCTCATTTAAGGGGGAAAACTCATGGCTGTTGCCATGTCTGCTCACTCTTTCTCATTAAAGACAAGAAAAGCCACAAATCTTTTCAAGCTGAGGTTGAAACTAGGCATGAATAAACCACTGCACTTTCACATGTGCTTACTCTGTCCCATCCTACTCCCACACTGATCTACAACATCTATGAGAACATACAATATTTAAATGTGTATGTTTTATCAAAATACACATTTCTTTAGTAGTACAGTTGTCCCTCCATATCCACCGATTTGGTATCCATGGATTTAAGTATTCATGGCTTGAAATGTTCTTTAAAAATGATAATCCAAAAAGTAAACCTTGATTTTGCAATCTTGTATAATAGACACCATTTTGCTATGCCATTGCATATAATGGGACTTGAGTATTCATGAATTTTGGTATCCATGGGGGTCCTGGAACCAAACCCCAGCAAATATGAAGGGACAACTGTATTTTCTCTGTAAAAATGCATTTTGGTTTTTTTTTAAAAAAAGTTGAGAATAGCCCATTGTAAAATTTGGAGAAATGCTAATACTAGTGGCAGCTTCGTTCTTGTCTAGACGTTAGTTTGAGTGGTGTCAATAAACTTGTAATTGTTGAGGAATGGGAGCGATAGTAGTTTATTTCACAAGTCGATTAATTAGAATTCATAAGCAGAATGTGAGCAATGACCAGTCCCACACCACAACCATAACCACCTCTCACACAGAATCTAGCAATGAAATAAATGAAGAATAATCAGAAATAAGAATGAAACAAAGAAGACTTGAACTTCTTCGTAAAAAAAAAAATGAAGTAGATTTATTTACAAATACGAAATGCATCTCTCAATCTCTTAGTGAAAAGGTATGGAACCATGGAGGAGATCCCTGGGGCAGAAATGGAGCTCAGACAGGAGCAAGCCAGGATAGTGCCCCATTCAGTGTTCTAAAATAACACTTGCTTTACTCTGATGCCACTGGGAAAAATGGAGTGGGCCCCACATGTCTGCAGGAGCCCATTCTGGCAGGCCAACCCATCACTCCAGCTGCCAGTCACCAACACTGGTTACATGGCCTTTTGTCACACGTTGCATCTGGCTTCCTCAATGCTGGGAGGGCAAGGAAGATGGTGGCAGAAGCTGAAGCAATGGGACAGTGTTCCTATCTGGACTCCAGCCCATTTTGTTAAGGTAATGGGGGAGACACAGGCCTGATCTGCGGGCAAGATATGCTGGTGGGGAGCTGGCTTATCCTGGCTTATGTAGATGAGTCCAAAGACAACTGGAGACTACAAAATAGAGGATGAGCAAACTCAGAATAACTGCAGATGAACTGACTCAGGAAGAGAGAGAGTTTGCCTAAAATCAAGAAAGAGGAAATGGCATACATATGTGGTCTCTTTGCAAGTGGAAAAATTCTTAAACTTACTTATTTTAACAAGACCATCCTTGTCTATATAATATTATTTTATTTACTATTGTATTTTCATAACTACCAATTTGATTTCACTGTATTTATATTGTTGATCTGAATGCCAGTTGGCCCTGTTTTAAAATGTACCCAACATCTGGTTTTAATAGTATGTTAACAGCAATAAAGTGATGGTGGTGGTGATGATGAGGATGATGAGGATGATGAGGATTCAAGCTAGTAACTACTGATCATGAGCATTCTAGGCTTGCTACCTCTAACTGTATTAAAATTCACAAAGATCAGATTCCCCAAGCATGCCTAGCCAGAAGAATGAACGCCAAGTCACCTTAACTCTGAATCTTGCACCAGAGATGCACCTTGCTGAAATCCTTCACTGAAAAACAATGGAAATAAGAAGTCTGTGCTCCTGCCTTGTATCATGCACCAGGTTTAGCCCTGTCTAGAAGAACGGAAATTGGAACTGTGGGGAAAAAACATGGCAGTATGTGACTGTCAACAAAGTAGCTGGCAAATTAGCCATTAAATATGCTGTACACTTTCTGCTTTCTGTTCCTCCCCTGGATGTGATTATATATATGCTTTCATCAAACAGAGGAAGATTAACCCCTATATGAAGTTGCAAGGTTTCTCCTGGTATTCTCAGAGCTTAGAGAAACCAGAACTTTCTCATGTGATAACAGCATCTGTTATTGAAGAATTGTCCGCACAATGTGAGGAGAATGCAAGCTGAACAGTGTGAAAGAAATGAGGTTTCCGATGTTTAGCAAATGTATGCATCATGAGACAAATGCAGATTTTGGAAAATAAAATGTTCAGAACCTGTCTTCCTTCTGTCAAGAAACTGCTGGAGCTGCATTTTAAAAGGGCTCATTACATTACAATACTGTTGGGAAAGGAATTCAAGCACTGACAATTTCAACTTTTCATCATAATCAGAAAAACAGTCATCAGCTGACAATTAATTGGTTTGAGGGTGGCATGAGCCCCACTGGGGCACTTAAAAATCATAAGAACAGAAGGGAAATAAGTTCATAGACATAAAGAGCATGTCAACCATGTCCAGTCAAAGAGGGTAACAGTTTCTCTTCAGACTTGCCTGTCAACACCAGGAAGGCAGGGTTGGGGCAAGGAGGCCAGCACAAATTCCCCTCGCCCATCGTTTATGATTTCTGAACGCCAGAGTAGGGCTCAGGATAAAAATACACTTGTATTTGTGGCTAAAAGAGAATTTTATAAGGGAGAAGAGAAGAGGAATGTAAATAACTAAATGGCTAGTGACTGGACAGTATCACACTACACTGTTATAGTGCTATTATTCCACATTAACTGCTAAGGCTGCCTCCTGTGGAATCCTGAGTTTGCAGTTTGGAATCATAGACTCATAGAGTTGGAAGAGACCATAAGTGCCATCTAGTTTAGAGAATTTAGTATTCTCAACCAGAGAGCTCTTAGGCCTCACTAAACTGCAAACCCCAGAATTCCACACGAGGCAGCCAGAGCAGTTAAAGTGGAATAATAGCACTATTACAGCATAGTGTAAGAAAGTCCACTGTCACTGGAGATTATCAGACAGGAACGCAAAAAGCATTGCTGTCCCACAATCTCCAATCCCGTCCCTGTCCCAGCACAATAACCCTCGCCATCACACTTACCTTCTCTCCCATTGACAGGTAGCTCTAACAGAGCTCCATTCACTTCCTGGACTGAAATCCCACCCATTCTTGCAAGAAGACGCAAGCGTGAGAAATTCAAAAATAAAAAGTGGAACAACACAGAAAAAGTTACACTGAGCACAGAAATACACTTTAAAACTTACAGGTATCCTGGGGGGGGGGTCATAAAAGGTGCATCACTTACCTGGATGTTGCAATCTCACCTGGAAGTGTTCTGGCAGGACCACTCATTGATGCTGCATTCACGTGAGTTAAATGGCCTGAGGTTTCACACACTGGGATTCCAGCACTAAAGCACCACAGGGGATCTATTGATGGTTTAGCCCATCAATAAAATGACACAACATAATGATGCCAGCAGAATGCAAAAGTATGTCATCGTCTGATATTGGTGTCCTTTTGTGTTCCTCTGGCATCATTATGATGTCACATTATCTGCATCTGATAATCTCCACTGTCAAGCAGTATTACATTTTTTATTTTTTTTCCAGCTCAAAATAGCAAGACATAGGAGAACACATTTCAGTTTCATGAATTTGATTGGGAGAGTTAAACAAGTGTATACCTCTGGGTGAATTTATACTTTCATTTTTTTCAGCATTTTGACAGGCCATGTCTAAATATGAAAAGAGAGAGAGAGAGAGCATGCCATATATATTAGACACAATTTTCTATATGCCAATACTTAAACATACTCCATAGGGACAAACAGAAACATCCCACAACCCTTGTCACCACCACATCATCATCATCATCATCATCATCATCACCACTACTATTAGTTTTACTTATATCCCATCCCACCGTCCAGCCGTAGACTCAAGGAAACTTACAACAGGTAAAAGAAGCATAGCTAAAAAGAAAATGCAAAAGTCAAACCTAGGATGCAAACCTTAAAGCCCCAAATAAAAAATATAGAAGTGCAAATGCATAATAGACATTCCACCATAAGGAATGTACCAGTTTTCCACTCTCTTAAAAGCATAATTGAAAATCCCATTACCTTATTTAAGATGAAAAGGGTCTAAACCTTGGCAACTGCCGCTCCTCTCCAGCTCACCCTCTCTTTCTAAACTGAACTATAGTTGTCCCTCCGTGTCCATGGATTTGGTATCCATGGATTTAAGTATTCTGGGCTTGAAAATATTCTTAAAAGAACAATAATCCAAAAAGCAAACCTTGATTTTGCCATCTTATATAAGGGACACCATTTTGCTATGCCATTGCATATAATGGGACTTAAGTATTCACAGATTTTGTTATCCATGGGGGGTCTTGGAACCAAACCCCAGCCAATATGAAGGGACATCTCTCTCTCTCTGGCTTTTCTTCACAAATGAAGATTCAGGAAGGACTCATCCCATGCTTACTGCAAGCACACTGATGACTGAAAAGGCCAATCTGAGATAAACAAGTCTGGTTGCAGAAAGCACAGCAGAAGGTCTCCTTGGGTGATGTTTCTGGGTTGTGATTCTTTCTGCATTGTCGTTTCTCTTCAAGACTTGTTTGGCGTGAGTTCTCAAATAAGGCTGCAACATTGTGGATAGTGCGTCTCCATGCCTCCCGATGTGAGGCCATGGTGGACCATTGTTGGTGATAGTAAGTATATCCCCCTTCTTTAGTGTGTTTCCACCCACTAGGACAAGCCAATAATTTTTTGAGTTATGTGTGCACAGTTGATATATGGGTGTAGAATATGGTTAAAAGATCCAAAGAAAGTTTACACATGTCCTTAGATGACAGAGGCCAAAACTCCTTGAAGTTGAGGGTAGCTGTAGAGGATGTGATGTCAGCTCGCTCCTCACCATACTTCCAGTGTCAACATTATCACATTTTTTTTGTCTGAAAATTAGACAAAGAAATAGATCTTGGAAGAGATTAGAAGTCTACTTCCTTTTTGTACTTCCTGGGTTTTCAATGAAGTTGTGGCTGGGAGGGAGGAAGTTGGAGGTTTTACAGGTCACACTGTGCCTCCAGTGGTTGTGATTTTCTGTCTTAGGACAATTGTTCATTTCTTTCATGCTGGGGTGATCTGGAGGTTTCAGGGATATGGGGCACTTGGGGGCTAAAAAGGGCTTATTAGGACCTGTATGGTGTGACATTACTAAGGCTGGTGTCACCCCTCCCCCTGAAGGTGTCATGTGGTGCAGTTCGGCCTCTCCACAACCCCCTAGTGCTGTTGCTGCCTATATGTAACCCTCAAGATGCAGTTTCCTCACCCTTCAACCCTAATTTAACATTCAGCCGCTCTATAGAGTTCAGAACATCTCAGTGTTAGAAGTCTTCAGTGTTAGAATGCTCTTTCAGTCAGTGTCTCTGGGTATCATAAACTAAATTAATATTACCCTTGAATTTCTTGAAGGATGGCTTAGAGTAGAAAGTTCCATTTCCCTAGAGTTGGTTCAAGTATATTCAGGAAGGGAATACTGTTGCAAAAGATCATGTCAAGGGATAATTTTCCAGTTACACTTATAAGATCTCCATTTTTAGTCTCTGACATTTTGTCTGTTTCTTTGTACACTGCATCCAGAATAGAAAAATGTGCTGCATTTTTGGAGATAAAGGAAAACAAAGCCCCACATTTTCATAGCATCTCCAGCCCTGACTTTAGGCAGAGTGAGACAGCTGTCTCAGGCAGCAGATTCTGAAGGCAGAGACTGGACAAAGCTGTGTATACCATATGGCCCACCCTAACCATACCACACAAGCTAACCAGCTGGCCTCAGATGTGGTCAAAGATGCTGACCCATTGTCAGTGCTGATGTAAGATTTAGCAGCCAGTTCAGATAGCTTTTGAACATAAAATGAAGTGAGTCACCATTTTGTCCTTCACATTAGGCAGCAACATGCCTTTGGCCAACACCTTTCTCCCATCTGTTTCAGAGCTCCTCGCTCCCATTTATATACCAATTTTGTCAGCAAAGTTAGAAATAAACAATGCATGTTTATTGTCTTTGAGATGCTGTGTGCACCCTGCATTCCCAAAGCAATCTACAAGTCAGTAGTACCCTTGAATTTTTTATCTCTGTGACATTTGTCCATCCTTCTTCATAAATATCTCAGTATGAATGGCAATAGGGTATTCCCAGAGAGAAAGAGAGGTGGAGGTAATTTTTCCTGCTAGTAATATTAATGGGATTGGGTGAACTACTCTAGTATACTTAAACAAATTCAGAATCATGTCTCCTAATACTAATACCATACTACAATGTAATACTAATACAATATAAATTGAATTTATGGGATGCACTTTAATTGCCGAAATACATATCAACTCAAATGAGAAAGTTCACTATTTAAAAAGCTTATATTATCATCACATATGTCAGTGTTAAAAGAGGATAAACTTCTGGGCTTCCCCTAGGGATGATGGCATTATAGGGATGGGATGGGTTTCATCTTATAAAGTGTAATTGCATTACATGAGGTCATGAACATTTTCTTAAAACTCAAGTGCAATAAAATCTGGATTAAACTAACAGTTTGTTAGCTGCTCAGCATATTTATCCATGTTGGTCAATGTAGCAGTCAGGCATTATTCAACAGCAATTTGCACACACACACACACTCACACACACACCCCACAGCACGTGCACACACCTATGGATAAAATGTTATCTGGTAAGGATAAGAATTCTTGGAACAAAGAAAACTAAAGACATTGGATCCGCTGGTAATGAAAATGCTAGGTGTGATGCACAGGTGCACCAGCTGAAATGATGTCACCATTCAGCCTGGCTGCCTTGTCACTTTCATTGGCACCACATTGTGACACAAGGGATTTCACCTCCCATGCTGCCATAGAACGAATCACCTGCAGTTCCACACTTAGATGAATAGCACTTGTACTTGGGTCTGGGTGTTTATAGGGTTTGAGGGCTAATTATATATCAGTAAGAGAAAACAACTCATGAATAGACTGAATATAATAAACAAATCTAAAGAGTGGTTTATCGTTGAACAAAAATAGCACTACTAAGAGAGCTTAAGAGATTTCTTGACAGATCTCTTCCGGCAGCCTTCCCAACTTAACTCCTTGCTCCGTACAAGGTGATCTGCGTTGCTCTGTCCACCAATTATCTCTCTTTTTAAACTTGTGTATTCTTGTTTTTTAAACTGTGTTTATTTAATTGTAATTTTAGTATTGGGTTGGGGGGGCTGGGAAGGGACTAATTTTGAATTTTTTTGTGTTCCATGTGTTTTTATTGTTGTAACCCACCCGGATGTCTTGTGATTGGGCGGGCTATAAATAAATAATTTATAATTTATTATTATTAATTTTATTTTATTTTCAGTCCCCCTCTATTCTTCTTGTTACTTATTCTCCCTGCACATTAATTCTTTCCAGCTTCCCTCAAAGCCATGCACCCTTTTCAGCCTCTCCTTAACACATCACATCTTTCAATTCTCAACTCCCTTCTCAACTGCCATTCTCCCTTAACTGTCATTCTCTCAATTGTCTTTCAGGCTTAAAACATCCAGCAGCCCCTCCCCTTTCTGCTTCCTCCCAGAGGATTGGCTCATGAACCACACTGCTCTCATTCGTCCCCATAGCTGTCCATCACACTAGGTAATAAAAGAGTGAGGAAAAAGCTACAGATATGGCCTCTTTAGTGATAAGAAATCCTCTTCACTATGCCAAACAATACTATGATGGCATCATGGGGATGGGGTGGGGTTCATCTTATAAAGTGTAATTGCATTACATGACGTCATGAACATTTTCTTAAAACTCAAGTGCAATAAAATCTCAGGATTAGGAGGAAGAGGAGTGGGGAATTGAAGTCAATGCATTCAAAAGGAATTTAAGATCTGGCTGAGACATCGTGCTGGCAAGCTGCAAAAGGGAGTGAGGGATGGCACTGTGGGAAGAATAGGAGATTGAAAGGCATACATGTGCAGGACAAAGAATACATGGGGAGGAAGGCAGAGATAGCGAGGTGGTATGGGAGACTTGAGCATGGGACCATGGATCTCTGAAGCAGCACAATAATGCAAATGCCGAGAAGTGTGATAATGATTGTTTTCAAATCGGTATGTTCCCATTTGCTTCAACAATAAGATTGCTGCGAGACAACAGGCTGGCATGGTAAAGTCCTATATATGGCCAAATATTTGTGTGTTTCACTTTGGCTTGTGTGACATTCTCTTCAAAACAGTGTGAAATTGCTCCTTTCTGTCCCCTTCTCCATCTCCTGATCTTCAGGGAGAGTCACTGCTTGGGAATAGATTTGCTTGTGGAGAAGAGTGCTGCATCCAGCAGTTAGCAGTGTATAGTATAGCCTATACTATAGGCTATAAATAATACATATCCATATCCAGGAGAAGCCTCTCTCATCATGGTGCCCTCCAGAAGCCTTGGATTGCTGGGTGCCAAACTATACATGTTGTAATTTTTTTATATGCTTGGGATGATAGGAATTCTAGTCCAAATACATATGAGCACCAGTTGGGTTTATAAAACAGATCTGTAACACTCTTGTTATACCTGAGGGCTGAACAACCTCCAAGAAAAGGATTGTTTTGCCAGCATATTTTGCACCATTTTTCTGGTGGCAAAAGTACCCTTTTTATCAGACCTACCTTTTCCAGCCTTAAAAGGCAGCCCCAGTGTTACCGAGCATGAACGGAGCTCTTGTTTACTTCCATGTTTGTGATCTTGTCATTTCTCGTGAGAAGATCCAAACATGGGTTATTTAAAAATACGGGGGGGGGGGGAGCACAAAAAGTACACAAAAGCATAGAAACATACTGTCAACGTCCCAAGTAAACTAGTGAGGTTCATAAAAAGAGAGTCCCCTACCTGGCTTTCTCTATCTCAACCAGAAGTATTCTGCCCATTGATGCTGTAATCATGAGAGGGCAGTGGTGTGCAGTTTCAAATGCCAACAATACCAGCAAAAAATTGCCACAGGAGATCTATTGACAGCTTGCCCCATCATTAAAAAAGAATGCCTTATTCCCTATACATAACTGCAAAAGCACGACATCGTCTGATGTGTGTTCCCTTTCACGTTCATTAGGTATCGTTATGAAACCATATTTGCCACGTCTGATAAACTCCATAGGGTAGTATCCAATAGTGTCCCCCTGCTAACTAATCTGTGCATGGATAGAGAAGCAATTTTCAGCAATTTGCCTCCTTCAATAAGCCCTTCACATACCCCAAATCTGCTTTCAGCCAGGCATAGGAGATGCCACAAAGGACTCCAAGAATCTCAGAAGCTTATCACATGAGGGAAGGAAGTAGCCAAGCACCCTGATAACAGAGCCACCCACCTTGCCTTATTACATGATGTTACCTTGTTTCAGCTGTTCTCCCATTCTGGTCCCATGGGTGAAGGCTGTAAATGCAAGTCTTTTTGCTAACTGGAAAAATCCATGACCGGAACAGCTGAAGACCATCTGAAGCACGCTGAAGTCATGTGATAAGGCAAGGTGGGACACACTACTCTCAGGCTTCACTTCTACTTCCCTCAGTCTTCCCTCAGTCCCCTTAGCCCCAGTCTTTCACACAACATGTGATACCTTCACTTCAGCATAGCAGGGAGAAGATGTATAGGAGAAGGTGAGAAAAACTGTGTCTTCTCCCCACAACTCCCTCAGCCCTGGCAGAAACTACTTTTGTTCTGTGCTGTCTGGATCTTTGAACAAAATCATTTTCTTGCAGGCCTCACTTGTAATAATAATAAATAGGATGGAAAACAATGCAACAGTCTTTTGGCTGCATAACCAGCTGGCAAATGTAAGCTCATCTCCCAGTGGATTTGCATTTAAACAATTATCTCTTATTTCCATCTTGTTAAAGGAATTAGATTACTTAACAATCTTACACAGTGTTACATTAACAAATACCAAGTGTCACTGATGCATTTTCTGGGAAGCCAGAGCAAGAAAGGAGAATTGATCCAATAGATGCAGTGGCAGAAATGGAGCTGTGCTCTCCCCACCCCCTTATCTCACATGCTGAAGACATTTAGAGTTCAAAATTAATTTAAAATAATTACATTCTGTCCTCATGGTAACAGGACTCGTTCATAAATGCTGGCTCCATGATATTTTTCTGTCCATTTGATAGCAACCTTCAAAGAAGTATGCTGATTAACATTTTGTTGTTTATTTTGACAAGGAACATTTTCTTCCAGTCATAAATGTCTAAATAATACTTTTGTGAATGGCTGGACTTATTCAAATCTCTTCTGCTGCTCTAATATATTCCTTCCTCTGACAGACAGGTATGCTTTTCTGAAGGTTTATTGAAAAAAAAAATGAAAGTCTCATATAAAATGTATTGCACATAATTTATTTCTTCTCTATCTCTTTTTATAATCCACTCAGTTTTTATTCATTGAAGTAATCTCCTCCTGAACCTAAGTACTGCAAGGCAGAGATTAAAATGTAGTGTGTATGAAACAGGGTTCATAAATGATTATCTATATCTCCATGCTTTAGCATAACCACTTGGAGGAATCAACGTTGCTGAAAAATTAAATGAGCCAAAGCTGACTTCCTAAATAGATTTCATTCTTCTGTGTCCACACAAATCAGATTTGGGGACAGTCCAAATGTGTAGCAGATACAGAAGGTACTTCTCCCTTCTGAATCTATTCCTAGAATATTAAATCCAAAAGTCTGAGAAACATCTCCTTGAGCAAATCTGTAAAAGCTTTAGTAGGGAGCTGATCAGGATGATTATTTTTTCTAAGGCTGTTTAACTCTACCATTGCATTTTCTAGGGCTTTCATTCTTTTGGGGGGACAGGACTCTTACCTTCTCCAGAAATAGGTCCTTTTCAAACACCTGTAGAATATTTGTTCTTGAAGTGTGAAACCCATATTTGCTATCCAATGGTATGTGATATTTGACAGCATATGTTTTGTCCTTATTGGGTTGTGTCTGATGGGCTTAAATGCTTGCTATTCTACAGCAGATGTGGCTTTCACATTTTACTACTACAGAAAGTGATGAACATGCAAGTATGAAGATGTGTACATGTATGTCACATCGATGGAGTTGTGGCTCCCAAATGATAATGTTTTCATAGAATCATAGAATCATAGATCTGGAAGAGACCAAGAGGGCCATCAAGTCCAACCCCCTGCCTTGCAGAAATCCATAATAAAGCACCCCCTACATGCTTTATGTACCATGTTTAATAATAATAATTATATAATAATACTAAGTTATTTATTACCCGCCTCTCCCCTTAGGATCGGGGCGGGGTACAATATCACAATGCATCACATACAATGCAGTACAATTCAAGTAAGTTATACAATACAATACAATACAATACAATACATTACAAGCAGGTTATACAATTTTTATACAAATCAGAAATCAATACAGACAAACATTGCAGACAATTACAAACAGCTGTACAGTGCAGACAATATAACTGCCAGTAGATGGTGCTGCTGGCACTGCAGGTGTAGTCAGAATGCACTGTACAATGATAAG
Source organism: Gambelia wislizenii (assembly GCA_030847615.1). NCBI lineage: Eukaryota > Metazoa > Chordata > Lepidosauria > Squamata > Crotaphytidae > Gambelia > Gambelia wislizenii. The sequence continues at coordinate 326,003,588 of JAUMIR010000001.1, forward strand.
TGACATGCTGCTTTTTTTAGAAACCGTATTACCATACTAGTTTCCACAGCACATCACCCCAGCTCTTAATAAGCTGGTCCTCATTTTACTGAGTTACAGAAGGCTGAGTCAACCTGGGGGGCCCTGGGATCGAACCTATAGACTCAAGATCTAACATGAGTTCTTTTTGGCTGCAGTGTTGGCTGTAATAGCTTACTGCGCCACCAGGGCCCCTAATGTGATTATTTTATTGACTTTATATTATAATTCATATCATGGGTGGTTTGTGGACTGAGTAAAGGGGGCAACTTCCCAACTATTCTTGGATGAGATGTACCTCTTGGGGGATCATCTACATCAGGTGCTTAACTCCGGGGCCAGTCTGGAACATTATGCTCTGGACTGGCCCTGGATGGATCATGATGGCAGCCATATCCACAAGGCCAAATCCAGTGCAATGGCTGTCATTGTCCATACAAGCCAGCCAGGCCAACACCACCTCAGCCCTGCTGGCCCATCCCCTGTTTTTGGAGCTGCTGCTGCTGCCTCCTCAACAGCCAAGGAGCTCCATGGGAAGTCTTCCCAGCACACCATTGCTTCTGCTGAGGTCAGAATAGTCACCCAGACATGTGACCAACAAGGAGGGTGTTGCTCTACCCCCTCCTCATTGATCACATGGGCTCCCTATTCTGACCTTAATAGAAGCAACGTCACACTGGGTAGTCCTTACATGGACCTCCTCAGCTAGCGAGGAAGCAGTGGTGGTGGTTTCAACAGGGATCCATCCCCCTCCACCATGAGGAAATGGTGCCTCATTTGTGTGCTGATAACTGGATAGGGCCCCATTGGACCCAATTCAGTTTTCCAGACAGCAAAAAACAAAAACCCAAAACCCCAAAAACAAACCAACAAACAAAAAACTAAAGTCACTTGTGAATTTTCAGGAAACCCAGAATTTTCAGGAAACCCAACTTTGCTTAGTTAAGGGCAAGAAACCTGAACAGCTTTTGCCACTAGCATATAATAATTCTTCCATGTGAAAGTGGCCAGTTCTATTTGGTATTTTGTCACATTCACCACATACTGGTTAATTCTCTTACAAAAAACCCTCATCTTCATTTGCACTTGGTGAGGTGTCACTGCACTGTTCCATTGTACAGTCTCTGAAACTGACCCTGAAGCAAATTGGTCCAATTCAGCCTAATTTGTGTCAACTCCAGACAGATAAGATTGGCTTGATTCAGTTCCAGGATGGAATGGCACATTCCAGGTGCCAGTTACACGACAAAAATTGTCACAGGGCTTACCATGACATTGTGATCCCGAATCAGTCCCTCGCTGTTTATACGATTTTTGTCACTGATCTGGATATCCTGGGTGGTCCCGTGACTGATATTTCCACGTCCAAAGTTCCGTTTTTTATTTTAGGTTCCGTGACGCTTTATCCCGTGCCTTTCTTGTTTACACACAGGTAGCGTACCAGGATTTTTTTTTTTTTTGGCTGTCAATCAAGGATGCGATTACTCGTTTTTTCAAACTTTGAGCTACGTGTTTCCGGTTCTTCTTCCCGCCACAGATACAGCGATTGGCTACAGCTTAAACAAAGAAGGACATCACATGTCCTTTACATGTACCTCTTGTTCTATTTTATGGCAACATGGAGGCGAGCACATCGGCTGCTCTGGCTACTGCTGCCCGTTTGCGATTATCTCTTTTAGCTCTTAAGAGGCGGGTAATAATCAGGCATAGGAGAAGGATGCTTCTTATTTTCCTTAGCCTTCTCCATTCCCAAGTGATGGAAACAGCAATTTTTCGACCACAGGTTATGTACTTTGCTGCCGTGGAACCCCCGGAGGTTCTGAAGCATGTTCGCCCTGACCGGAGGAAGCGACGGTGGTGGGTGTACCCGACAACGGACGAGTGGTGGGAGAAATTCATGATGAACATCTGGTCGGACGAATGGCGGATACTGTACTTCAGGATGCCTCGGTTCCTCTTCATGCGCCTTGCCGAGTTACTCCGTCCAGAGATTGCTAAGTCGGACACGAACATGAGAAAAGCCATCCCTGTAGAGAAGAGATTCGCTATTGCCATTTTCCTTCTCACCCAACGCTGCTCATATGGTGCAGTTTCCCAGAAGTTCAGTGTCGGAAGAGCAACTGTATGTAAGATTTTTGTGGAGGTCTTCCTCGCTATGGAGAAGATACTTCTTAAGTGGACAGTCTTCCTTGGAGATCACAGAAAGGTATTTTTATAAATTTTATTTTATGTGCTTGTGAAAAATCATCTAATCGCATTAATTGCTAAGTGTTAAAAAAATGAAATAAGCAGCCCCTTATGTGATACCATAATGATAACAATTACAGCTTCCCCGTATGTTGTTTTGAAGGTAATTGAGGTCATGCCACAGGATTTTGCAATACTTATTTCTGAACATAGTTGTTTAATCGAAAACTCGTTTTTCCGTGCTCTCATTGTACCCTTTTCTTTGGATTTGATATTTTTTAGGTAATGGATTCCTTTGCTGCAATGGGATACCCACAAGTGGTCGCTTGCCTGGATGGATGCCATGTTAATATAACCCCCCCCCCATCCACTAAGGGGACGAATTTATCAACGGGAAGAATAGGTACAGTGTTCTTCTGCAAGGGACTTGTGACCACAGGGGAGTTTTTATTGATGCGGAGATCGGTTGGAGCAGGAAGAATCACGACACCCGAATGTTAAGGAACTTTTTTTTTTTTTTTTTTTTAGACTATGGAGGCAGGCATCTTTGTGCCTAGTAATCCTACACTGACAATTATGGGGAAACAGGTAGTACCTCTAACTCTGGTAGATGGTGCATATCCAATAAGGAATTGGCTGCTTACACCTTTTAGGGGGACCACAAATCCCAAACAGAGACTGTACAATAGGTACCATAACAAAATTCGATCAATGGTGGAGAGATGCTTCGGCCATTTGAAATCGAGGTGGAGGGCTTTAAAATACTGTATTGAGGTTGCTGAGGAGAATGTATGTTCTGTAATATGTGCATCTGTTATTCTGCACAATATATGTGAAACCAAAGGTAGTATCCTTGATGATCCTCAGCGGCGTGTGCAGAGGTTTATACTGGACACGCTGGAAGCTCCGATGGTTAATAATGATGCTGCGGAGAAGGAACGGGGGGAGGCGGTACACAACGCTTTAAAAGAATATTTTTGGCTTGAACATCACCGGGGAGACAGGGAGTAATTTAATGCATGGTTTGCCTTCATATCATTTTCCTGGATTAACTGACAGTCTGCTTAATAAAATATTGGGATTTTTTTATGGTGCCTGTTTTTGCTTTGCCCTTCTTTATTTGAATCACACTTCACCCACAGGTACACTAGCATTGTCTGTTTACTGTAGAATTGTGAATGTATACAGTACACTTTAAGGGCAGTTGAAGTGCACCTTGGAAAGTAGGTCAGACTGGATACAAGTTTATTTTAAAACAAGATGCCTAAAATGAAACATAGTTGCAGTTTGGGCAGTTAAAGCAGTTAGCGGGCTTTTGCCAGGGATTACACTTTCTGGTAAAGGATCCAGACACTGCCGAATTCCTTCAGGTAGATTCCTCCGCTAATTAACCAATCGATTAGCCAACACAAGTTAAATTTTAAAAAGTTAAGCTTATTCCTAACACCATAGGCTTCTTCAAAAAATGAAACAGTCAACACAAAAACTTATAAACTCAAGTTTTCGCATCCCGCCACATGGTGTTACAATGGCCGAAGGGGGGAGAGGACGTGTCCGTCCGGGTCGGTGCATCGCCTACTGGGGCAGCAGGGAGACCAACCTCCTGTTGGAATCCCTGGCCCAGCAGGCCGGTGCGCCCGGTGCATCCTCTAACCGGAGGAACCACAACTTCTTTTTAGAGGCAACGCAGCTCCTCTGGTCGAGGGGCTATATCCGAACTGGCCTCCAATGCTGCTCAAAATTAAAGACCCTGAAGGGTAAATTCTTTGCGGCATTGGAGGCCAGTGACAGTAGCCCCCCCCCCGATGGCGGCCACCTTTTTATGCCATCCTGCATGACCTGTGGGTCCGTGCAGGATGGCCAAGCTGGCGTGACAGGCTCCCCAGAGGTAAGCTTGGCCAAGGCATCTCTGGTGCCAAGTTGTGTGTGCCCATGTGTGTGTGTGTGTGTGTTTTCCTCTGCATGCAGCTAATTTTAATCTGTCTGTATGTTTTGTTATAGTGGTCCGGATTCAGAGACAGGCCACAGGGGAGCCCGTCTCTGATTCCTCCTCCGATGAGGAGGATCATGCAGGCCCGGCATCAGCTGCACCCCCCCCCCAGGTAAGTTTCATTGCAGTACCTATGTGGCAAACCTATGGTGTGCATAGCATAAGAAATGTTATTGTTTCATGCTGAAAACTGACAGCTATCATTCACATCTGAAGAACGTTTCTTCCTTCGAAATAAGGCCAACCTCTCAGTGGGGGACAATGTGGCAGTAGGATTACTCAAATCTGCAACTGAAGAAATTGGGAAAAAACAATCATAATCATAGTTTATTACAGTACTGACCAAGGTACAACAATAACCCTGCCCTGTAACTATTAGATACATACCATTACGTGCAGGTATGGTTGACCACACAGTATCAATCTCTTCTACCACGACCGTGTTGGTACCCTCAGTTTCATTGACTGCCAAGGTTTCAGTATTCTTCTCAGTTAAGGTTAAAGTAACAGTAGATTCATCAGATCCCTGGGTACCAGAACCATCTGGATAAAAATGAAAAGTAAAGGAAAATAAGAGAGTCTAGTAATAGAAGAAATAGAAGCACTTTAAGTAATCCACAGCACTTCCGCACCACTTTTGGAAGAGGTAAACAAATAATTGCCTTCTTAGTTTATGGCTGCTGCCAGAGACGCCATAGCAAACATGCCAAGATGCACACAGCATTTTACAGTCCCAGGGCACACACACAAAAGCGTGCCATTTGCCTTTAACAGCCTTAGTTTGCAAAACAAAGGGGAAACCACAGACCACAGTATCACCACTTCAGGTAATGTTGGTAAATATGGTGAACTGTTTCTGTATAGATAGAAGTGTATGGACTAATGAAACATTTCATCAGTTCAGTACGGAAAATTACAGATTCTATTTGGATGTTGTGAAAATGGAAAATTAAACATCCATGTTTTCACTTTGATACCAAACATTTCTTGTAATGGCAGCAAACAGCAGAAGCTGTAATTGTAGCAGCCTACACAGTAAAGAGACATAGCATGCATATCAGTCATGGGTTAGCCATGAACATTATAAAACTTTTAATTGGCAAAAGAATGAAATTCGAGAACGTGCTTAATCGACTATTCACATACTAATTATTCCTTTAAAAAAAATTAAAGGAAAACTTACCTAGGGGTTGTGAGAACAATTCCTCAGAGAACCCCTGCAGCATCTCTTGGGATGAGGGAGGGAATTCCACATCTTCGTTGGTGAGAGGGGCGTGATGGGGAACCGCTGACCCACACGGAACACAAGCAATGTCAGTGGTGCTCCCCAACCGCATCGGGTGGTAGTTGGCATCACCGCCCAGAATGGCATGCAGTTCTTTATAAAAGGGCATGGTGGCCGCATTGTTGCCACTTTTAGAGTTGTGGTTGTTTACCTGGCGGTAATTCTTGCACATCAGTTTCGTCTTCGTACAGCACTCTTCTGCTGTGCGATCATGCCCTTTGGTTTTCATTTCAGCAGCAATCTTTTCAAACAGGTCAATATTTCTGTGGGATCCCCTCAGCTGTTCCTGCACCTTTTCCTCTCCCCATATGGCCAAAAGGTCAGTGGTTTCGTTGTAGGACCAGGAGATCCCACGGCCGCCTTTCCTGGGACGAGGTGCAGTTTCGGCATCCATCGCTTTAACTGTACAGGTAAACGGCCAGGAGAACAATGGAGATGTATCTTCTTCAAATTTTGGGATGGCCAGAAAGGGGGCAGGTACACCTCCTACCTACTGGCCAGAGCCCGCCCACAGTCAGGGAAATTTCCAGGCATCTCCTGTGCCCATGATATCTTGTCATGGGCTGTTTACATTTCCCATTTTCCGCATCCCCCCGTGACTTTTTTAAAAACCGGCACAACCCACGGGATTGAAAGTCCCGTGGGTTGAGAGACAAATGGTGCCCCCCCTTCCGAAAATCATGTACCCGACCCGATGTACGTGTAAACTGCCAGGGATCGACATGAATTCTTCCCGGGACATTTTCATCATGTAAACGGCACCCCAGACTGCTTCTGACCACAGTGCTGATAAAATGAGCAGGGAAAAACCACAGTGTGTCTCCAATTTGACCATCTATTTTTTTAAGCCTAGGTGGTATAATGTGGATAAGAAAGAGATGTGACCATAGCCAGCTCTAATCTGTAATCTGCGGTAGGAATCTTATCAGTACTCTCTAGTCACAGATCACTGTAGTCACAGTATATAGCCTACTATCTGCTATATCTCCTTGTTCATTTGCCATATTTAGTTGATAGTTGCCAATTGTTGGAAGAGCTGTAGTGAGGGCTTGGGTGGTAATTGATTGTTTTCCGAGCTTTATTTCTTTTAAATTCCCAAACTTTTATATATTTTTGGTGTTTGTTTGCCTTTATTGTTACTTTATTGAGTTCTAGTGTGTTTATCATGCATGAGTCTGTGTGTATTTTAAGAACCAGAAATTATTTTCCTCCCCAACTTTGCCCTTGTTGGCCTTAGCTGTTCTTAGGTTAAGCGTCTAGTAATTCCACAGCAACAATGCCATCCTCAGGGACTGCTGGAGGACCCTGGGGAGCTCCCTGATGATATTGGACACTGTGTGGTCAGCTAGAGAAAAACAGCTGGACACACCTCTGCTGCTTCCTCTGCTTCCCACCAACACAGTAATAGCCATCTTAGGACAGGGGCACTGCCACACTTCAAAAGTGGATTTTGGAAGGGTTGTACTGGGAGATGTATTGTAGCTGCATTTCAGAGATATGTCTCCTGACACAGGATCTTGACTGTTGTTTCCCTTCAACCTCCTAATTGGTTAATTAATTAGTTAATCTTATATATGATTTTTAAAAATACTACTACCATTACATCTGATCATTAATTTAACTTAATAAGTTATGAGTAAGCTTTCTAGCACAAATACAAATCCAGATGGAGTTCTAAGACCAGAGGGAAGTGGACTGGTTTGCCTTCATGCCCCAGTAAGCCTTGTAAATGCTCAGAGTAGTGATAGTGGGAGAAACTCTATTATCAGGAGAGCTCTATTCCAGCCTGTAGATCACAGGGAGGAAGGCAGCTTAGTGGGAGCAAAAGCACCACCACCACCACCATCACAATAGAGACAGAGCCTGAGATGGAGAACAGGCAGTCTGAGCCATAACAGAAAAGACATTAGATGTGGGTGAAATCCCAGTATTACTATCTGTCTTCACTATAAACAGCAAATAAGCAACAATAGATTTTTCGGGGTATTATAGCACAAACAGTCTGTTCTGACACCTTAGATGTATCCGAGGGGTCATATTCTGAAGAGACGGTTGGGGGGAGGACCCAGCAGCCAGGCAGTCATTAAGTATGCTGGGTTCCCCACAGCCTCCCCCACCCCCAAGACTCATGTGGGCAAGTGTGATAGAAATAGGATAGGTATGTCTGCCAGGTAAAATACAGGGCAAGGCTGCTGAAACTCTTATAGTTGCATAGAAGAGGGTATTTCAGCATGTACTGCTCATCACAGAAGCAACATCTGCCAAAATTCACTCTTCTGCCCAACTGTTAAATGTTTCGGAGCCCTGTCCTGTATTTCATTTGGCAACCCTAAGTGTGTGGGTGACTGTGGGGACATGACAAAGAAGCTTCTGATGCTAGCCCAGTTTGCATGCCTTAAGCCCTGAGTAAGCTGTCATTTCATTATTATTTATCCTGCCCTGTGTTGTTATTATTATTATTATTATTATTATCCTTATCCTGCATTTCTCCCAATACAGGGACTCAAGGTAGCTAGCAGTGAGTTTAAAACAATACACAAACTTTAAAAATATAAATATAGCTATGTTTTTTTAAAAAAATCCCAGACTAAACAATTTACACTATTAAAACATTAAAAATATTAAAATACAATAAAACTATATACACCTTATCTTGTCTTATCATGTGTCTTCGTTACATTTTAAGAGACTTAGCTGACTGGTACTGTAGGATCTAGGGGGACACTGCCAGAGCAAGCACAGCATGAATCCCCAAGAGAGAGAGGTCAATAGATCTTAATTGTTTGATTGCTTTTAGAAAAACAGAAAACTTTACAAGCATCCAGTAACGTGTACACACACACACACACACACACACACATGCACACACACACCAGAATTATTGTCCTATCTGAATCAGAGCAGATTAGATCTGGATTGATCAAGATGAAATTGAGCTCACATCCAAACTTCTGAATTGGGCTCCAAACCACATTGGGGGCCTGGTACACAGCCCTAGTATTTTTTTTTAGAAGTGATATTTCACATTAAATTTTGAACCTGAACACTCCTAGCTATATTTCATCTGTACACATTCAATGTAAATTTGCCATCTAATTCTGTTGGGACCTTTCAATCATCACTGGGAAAACACTTGATATAGACAATATACATCAAGTCTTGCAAATATCTAAGCTATGTATACTAATTGATATTGTATGGAACATAAATTGATATATGGGACATAAACCTGATTATGGTCATGGCCATGCATCTATTTAATGGATAAACATAAGCTGCAATACTAGATATCTATTCTGTTTATGGCATCTGTTCATTTTGTGTGGTATATAATATAACTATTGTTATTCACGTTAAATTATTCTTGACAGTTTGTTCCTATATGATGGCAGAGAGCATTTCAATCAAGAGTAGTACTGTAGCACTTCCATTAGGCTCTGAATAATTTATAATGTTACAGTATGTCAGCCTATAGCACTTTTCCTGAGACATACCAAGACTTGTGTGAATTGACTCCCAGTGAGACTCACTTTTCTTTTCTTAGCACAAGTCTACAGGACAGAGAGCACATTTCCCATATGTGCCCTTCTTGATTTCATGCATCGTATGTCTGAGAGACCTCTGTGTTGATGGAAAAGCCTCAAGAGCTCATAACTTCCTTGAAAATGATGTGGTTTGTCCTCATTGACTTTGTAGGCTATATTAAAGGGGTGTTTAAATTATTTTTATTGTTTTAATCTATTCATATTGATTCAATTTGTTCAATGTCCTGAGATCTCCTGATAGTGGTTGGGAAAGAAAGAAAGAAAGAAAGAAAGAAAGAAAGAAAGAAAGAACGAACCAACTTTTCAAAGATCACTTGGTATTCCCAATGATATGCCCTGGACACCTATCAGTGTTGGAAATCAAGTTGTGCATTTCTTCTGGAAATAGATTCAATATGTCTCAAAATAATGTTTGCCTTTCTCAGCAAACAATGGCATCACACATATTAGGTATGGGCCTCCATTTTGGACAGTGTCCATGTCCAAATAAACAGTTGAGCCAGACTTGATGGTGCACTACTTATGGAGTAACCTAGAGATTTGTCTGTAATTTGCCCAAAACACATTGGCAATGCACACCTCCATTCCCATTATCATTTTAGGACATGTTGGCTGACATTCTGATAGTGGCATTGTTGTTGCTGTTGCTGTTGTTATGTGCCTTCAAGTTGTTTCCAGCTTATGGCAACCCTAAGGCAAACCTGTCATGAGGTTTCCTCATGCTGAGAATGTGTGACTTGCCCAAGGTCACCCTGCGTTTTCATGGCCTAGCAAGGATTTTAACTTTACACTCACATGTGTTTGTTATTGTTGAAGAGAAGATCAGTATTGGGGTTTTTTTTCCAGGTTGTGAAGCCGTGTTCTGGAATAGTTTCTTTCTGACGTTTCGCCTGCATCTGTGGCTGGCATCTTCAGAGAATGGTTGGGTAGGAGTGTTGAAGTTGTTCAGGTGTTTGTGGATTTCAATAGCTTTCAAAATCCACAAACACTTGGACAACTTCAACAGGAAAGAAGAAACATTAAAAGTAAACAAAATCTGGCTCCCAGTTTTGAAACACAATAGAATCAAAACTCAACACTTACAAAAGAAGGGGGATTCCCAGGAGACAATGGCCCATCAACCAACCATTAGCCAAACAGACACTAATGAGCCTTGCATTTCTATACCCAGAAACTAACCATTCAATTACTGTGAAGACACACCCAACTAAAGGTGGTGACAGGTTTAGGTGTGCAACGCCAGTACCCTGGTGAGACCAAACTCTTTTACCCAAAAAGGCTCTGATGATGAATATAAAGCTCAAAAAAGGAGGGAGTTTATTTTAAAGAACAAAAGTAAAGGCCTTTCTCCTCCCCAGCTCTAAAAGCTTGAAATAACAGGTACTTTACAGTTTGAGTTTCAGCAATCTTCAGGGTGTCATCTCTCTGGGTTTGATCTTGGTTTGATCTCCTCATTCAATGGAGCTGGTGCAGGGTCTTTCAGCTCCTGATTCCTTTGACTTATTTGTTGTTGGTAACTAATTTGGCTAAATGGTGTAAGAAATGCCCTTCCCAGCTGTCTGGGCCTGTTTGCCACCAATAAAACAGCTCCCTGCAAGCTCACAGCAAAGTCTGAGCAAAAAAAACTAAAAAAACTTCTAGCTAAAACAGAGCCTGCTGGGAAGGAACAAACCAAACCTGGAAAAATGCAGAGGAATTCTTCAGCTCCTCCCACAACTCTAATACAATGAAACATTCCTATGCTCAGACATACTAAGGCCTGAACTAAAATGAAGGAAAATGCAGGGGAGATTCAAACAGTCCTGGCTGGACATCACAATTACACAATTTACATATACTCCCCAACAGGGGTTCATAGCATATAAACTCCACATACACTCCTACCCAAGCATTCTCTGAAGATGCCAGCCACAGATGCAGGAAAAACGTTAGAAAGAAGCTTTTCCAGAACATGGCCTCACAGCCCGGAAAAAATCCAAGGAAAATCTATGGATGCCGGCTGTGAAAGCCTTTGACTTCACAAAGTCAGTATTCTCTCTCTGCTGTAACCAAAGCCTTTCCACCAGAGTCACCATAGTGCCTCTGAAGCCTGCCTTGATTCTATGACTCATGGCGAGTAGTGGGAAGGGATTGGCAAAGCATCTGTCTGTTTCCAAAGTGAGACACACATGACTGCATCCTCCACTGAGATTTCCTGATAATTAGGAATGGAAAGAATATTCAAACGTATTTGAAAAATCGTTTAAAATGTTTTGAGTGTTGAGAACCCTGGTGTGAAGAATCCTAGACTGAGGAAAATCTTCACAGTTCAGTGCTTATTCTGCACAAAATTCACATGTGATTGTTTTGTGTGGAAAACAGCATTTCCTCATATAAAATAATATTTCTTCATTGAAAGATTCTTTCCTGCATAAAAAAATGCTGTAATTAGGGATGCATTTTATGTAAAGTTTTCACATGGTTGATTTGTGTAGAAAACAACATTTTCTACAAATGGAACAGTACTTTCAGCACAGGGAGTGATATTTCTGTATTGAAATATTATTTTTCTGTGCAGAAAATCCTGGTTCTGTGTGGAACAATCACATGCAAATTTTGTGCAAAATAGGTCCTCTATCACAAATGCCCTTCGACAGCTGTGTAATTTTTGAAGACTTTCTCACAGTGGGAAGAAAAATTGCTGAAATAGCTTGTTGCTTTCTTCAAAAAGAAATTTAGGGAAGAATTGCATCCTTCCTGAGGACCTCAGTGGATCTCAGATGATTATGAAATCATTTTGAATCTTTCTACAGTGACAAAGCTAGTCAAAGCATATGCTTCTGTTTAGCATGCCCTACTACCCCCCTCCCCACGTTATTACATAACTGGAAATATTTGACACTTTTTGTAGTCACTTCACTGGGAGGTTAAGCAGACTAGAAGTCAGTCTATGGTCAGAATGACCTAAGAAGTGTCCAAAAATATAATGGTAAGAAAGCCCATATTAGGATTGAGGAGGAAGCCTCAGTAATGGGTTTGTGCTAATGACCCAGTCATTAAAGGGGTTATGTGCTAATCCTTTCTTCCTGCCTTGTGCATTCCTAGCATTAATTCAACCAAGTAATTAAGTGAACATTCTTTAATTCATACCTTACAGAAATATCTCCTATACCCCATACCTGACCAAGTATTACGTGGTTGCTGCAGAACCATCAATGTTTTGTCTTGCTGGGATGAAAGAAATCAGTGGGGTTTCACTCCCTTTGTCTATCCCATGGGAAAGCCATCCAGGCTTTGTCCTAACTGGAGTACTCTTTCAGGATATGAAATAGGGTATAAATATTCCAACCCAGCCAAGCTGGGATGCGTGTCCAGGCCTGTTCTGGCTGCTCTTGGTCACCAAGAGAAAAAGGCAGCAACCTTACACTGGGACAGAGGCACCACGTTCCCCCTCCGAGCTCAAAAGCAGCTGTAATGAGATTGGGCACATACTTAACAGCTCCTCAGTGGCTAGGGAGATAAAGTTTTGTCTGGCAGCACCATGGATTTTGTTTTGAAACAGTGGGAGCAGCTGAACAGAGGGACAAACCTCTCCAACCTCCTGTGAATACACTGGCAGTGACTTATACTCCACTAGCATGTAGGATCTGAATCAGAGTGTAGGATTGGATATACGGTTGTGACTTCATATTGAGGTCCCTTTTCCTGAAATTTGTTTACTCGATTTGGTGTGATCCAAAGTTTAGTTTGGAGTGTACATTACCCCAACATGAGAGAGGGGGGGAGGGAGGGAAAGAGAGAAGCTACTATCAGTATGTTTCACACTGTTTGGCATTCAAACAAGGTATTAGGCCAGGCATGATGTTGTGACTACACACTTATAGAAGACACTGTATAGAGGAGTATTTATACAAAGAACTCTTGACTTCCTTCCCTATGCACTTCCTGGACCTGAGAAAAAGATTGTTCTACTTTGCTATTTGGCAGGGCTATCAGAAAAAGAGGAACCCTACCAAAGTCAAAGTGTAGAATCACTGTGACATCTCTGAAATGAAGGCATGCATTGGCCTACTGTTCCTTGCGGACAGCTTGGAGTCCTAGAGAAACGATGGCATCCAATCTCAATGTCACTTCAGACTGACAATGACTTTATTTTTTAAAAAGAAACCTCAAAAGGCATTCAGGTTTCAACAAGGAAAGAAAATTCATGCTCAGAATCACTAACTGTCTTTTGGGGTTAGACTATGTTTGCTAAGGAACTTTGAAACACACCAGGCACACCACAGCTGGTTTTGTTCAGAGCTAAATGTTTATTCCCAAGTTTTCTTAAGCAAGCCAGGACAACACGACATAAAAACGTGGTTGGCCTGCAATCCCAATCCAGCATGCAGTTTGAAGGGAAACATTTACCTGCCAGCCAACACAGTTACCATGGAACATCTAGCTTTGCTACAGTGAGGTAACAACAGTGGCTGAACCATATTTCTTTCCGAGATGTAATATGGTAGGAGAGATTTGTTTACCAACATAGAACTGGCAGAAAGTCTAAGGCCTAACATAAGTTAACTCCATTCAACAAAAATACATCTTAAATTGTCCCTGCACTTTTACAGTGAGGAAGAGGATTAGAAAAGCAGAATATTATGGAGGATGTGAGAGAAATTTGCTTGCAGGACCACAGCAGCATCTCAGTGTCACACTCTGGTTTTCCACAGGGTGGCTGCCAAAAGGAATGACCCTCTATTGGGGGACATTCCTTTCAGCAGAGACTGCTTTGTTATGGAGGCAGAAAAGTGTCCCATGATGTAATTAATATTAGATCTTCCTGCACATAAATAAAAACAAATGCTTTTGTTCAGTATTATTAGTTTATTTATTGAATTAGTCTATTGACCATTTCAATTACAAATAATAAAAAAATTACAACTACAAAAATACAAATACAATAAAACCAAATTACTAACACTTGTTTTACCTTCCCAAAAATTCCCCCTCCCCAGATATGACTGAAATTTTGCAATGGTGTAATACAGCACCACTCAAAGACAATATAGACAGTTCAGAAGACTATCAATTAATACATTAAAAAAGGTTTTAAAAGAAGATGAAAACCTAGCACCCATCAATACTTTTCTAATGTCAACAGTATATACAGTACTGTTTATACAGTACTGTTGAACAGTCTTCAACAGTATATTAATATTTTTTTTCCTGCCGAATATATACCTTCACAAAAATGCAAAGGTATTGTCACTAATACAGATTAGATAAGTCATCATTACAAACTTACATATTAACATAAAACATCTAGGCAGACTCTTTTTCTGCTTCTTGCTTCCTCTGACTGGCTGCTTTAACTGCAGAAAGGGCAACCCTAAGTGTCACAAAGGGACTGACCCCTTCCAATAGAAAAGTCAGTTTATATTCATCATCCCACAAACTATGCTTTCTTTCAGTGTTTCCTAATTATTTGGGGTGGGATTCAAAGTAAGTTTCTTTGTTATTGTTGGAAATAACATTCAAAGTAAGTTTCTTTGTTATTGTTGGAAATAACAGTAGCAACATTTTAAGATACAGAAATTCTGCTGGTTACTATTTGGGTGGGGTGTGTGTGGGAAGGATAGCTGACAGTGACTCAAATATTCTACCTCATGTAAACATGTGTCTCCTGCCTCTTGGTGTTGTGGATTTCTTGTGAGTCTGAATCCACAAACACTCCTGTGGACCTGGGATATTTTTATACCCTGCAAGACACTGGAATTCCCATGCATCAAAAAAATGCCCCCAAAATTCTTTCATTGAAAGCTTTTAAAAATCTGCCTAGATGAGTGTTAACACAGTGGATTAGGAGAGATAGAATGCTTACACATAGAAAATTGGCATGCCATCAAGAAAGCTAAAGTAGATGTCTTCTCTAGTGATTAGTTGTTATATTGAAAGAATGACTTACATATATAAAAAATCCAGTCATGAAAGTCCTGACCTGAAATATAAAATGATACACAACAGAAATGCATCAGTGAACAGTAGACATTCATTTGTCAGCCTGAACAAACACCTCATAGTTGCATGAGGAAGGCCAACATTTTAGTCTGTTGTGGTATACAAAAGGCAAATATCTGTTGATGGCAATTTGGCCATTGGGTGAATAAACTCACATGGCTTGCTATGGTGCATCAAATTCTAACTAGGTCAACAAAATGGTCTCAGCCTGAATTAAAAAGAGCCCAAGGAAAGGCTATGTGAATGAACACAAAAAACTTGTGAAATAATTAATATCTTTGCTTTCCAAGTCTGCAGAGAAAATGTGTAATGTGACATTGACGACAAATATATCATACTGGTGAAACAGTGCAATTGCCTTATTATATTACAAACATTGTTCAGGCCATTCTTTTCATATTTGGACAGATCCAAATTTAAGGAACAAAACAATATATGGTTTACTGATTTGGTCTTTATTCGCTCTGGGATGGGACATCATAAGAGAAATGAAAGCATGAATCTTTGAATTTATGAATCAATGAATGACCAAAATAGCAGAATAAACATCAGCAGAGATTTTCCACCAAAAATGGTTAAAATCTTGCTCTCTCAACAAATTCATGAAGGCATTTACATTCCGTTGTACTTTGAAAAGCTAAGGTTATTCCTTGCAAAGGGAAAAGAGATCATTAAGAGATTAAAAACAAAAGAACTTTTTAGCTTCACACATAACATGTCTTTTAGTGATGCTATTAGGGAAATTAATGAAACCCATTTTCTTTACTCTGGGGCGCTGGAAAGTCATTAGATTCAAATGAATACATAACACTACATCAATCTAATTTGAAGAGAGGGAATCAGCAAGCCAGATGCAGCTTCAGAGGGATTCACCTTAATGGCAGTGGTGCAAGCTTCATAAATTACAGTAGAAGGCAAATTAGAAACAACACAAACAGACAATGATTCAGCACTGTGCAAACATAACAATTAAGTGTGTCTATATTCAGCATCACCTTGACAATTAAGACCCCACACTGCTAATCTCTAGTTTTGTCTCCTTTTATTTATTTTATGTCTTTATCTCAACAAGGCCTTTGAAGTTGCTGTTCTTTAAATTCTGGTGCATTTAAAAAACTGATCTGGAAGTTCAGTGGAGAAGTGAAATGCAAAGGACACAATTTGGAGAGATGCAGGAAGAAACAAAAGCATTTTCTTGGAAGAGCTGGAAATGTATTGTATAATGTAAAATACCTGAACTTATCAGTGGAGTTTACATTGAGACAGACTTAAGACTTTATCAGATGAGCCCCTTAAAAGCATTCTTTTGCTGGCATAAAAAAATCCATTTATATGCCAGCAAAAGAATGCCCTCCCACCACACTTACATCTAATCCCAGCAAAGGCTTCCCTGGCAATGAAAGAGGAAGTAAATAGAGCTCCATTCACTTCCACCTTTGAAATCCCATGGATTATCATGAGACTTCATTGTGTGGTAAATTTTTAAAAAACCAGAAATAAGAAGAAAAAGTTTACACAAGCACCTAAGCACAGTTTAAAGGTCCCAAGCAACCCAGGGAAGGTCAGAAAAACTGTGTCACTTACCTGACTGTTGCAATCTTACCCAGAAGTCTTTGCGCTGCATTGACATGAGTACAATGGTGTGAGGTTTCACACACCAGCAATGCTGGGACAAAAGCGCCATGGGGATCTATTGACGGCTTCAGCCATCAATAAAAATTGATGGTTTTTGGGAGGGACATAACCGTGAAGGGTAATGCCATCCGATATGCACACCCTTTTGAGGTTATGTGGCATCATTATTATGCCATATTTAATGCATCTGATAAAGTTGCTAGGCTATTGACACATTGCAGAAATAATGCAGTTTGACACTGCTTTAACTGCCATGGCTCAATGCTATGGAATTCTGGAATTTGTAGTCTTGTGTGATATTTAGCCTTCTCTGTCAGAGAGCTCTGGTGCCACAACAAACTACAAATTCCAGGATTCCATAGGATGGAGCTATGATAGTTAAAGCAGTGTCAAACTGCATTATTTCTATAGTGTGTCAGCAGCCTTAGGTACACGAACGCTATCTACTCTGATTGGAGATAATGTTCTGAAGAGCTTTTCAAGAGCTTTCCCAGCCTTGCAAAATTAAGGTTCGTATAACTGCTGGTGTGTATGTTGCCCTCTGTATGCAAAATAGGAAAGTTCAGTGCCTGGCAACTGAATGGTGGATCATTCCCTTTTAGCTTTGTATTTCAGATGATGAGGCTAGTCCCAGCTGAAGAGGAATGAAAAGTTTCTGAGGAGGATGAAAGCTGACCTCTAGCTGATCCCATTGCATAGGAGAGATAGCTGATTTGCCCCAGTCCAAGAGATTTTGCAGCCTAAAATAGAAGCTCCTGCGTCCTCACCCAAGTCAAGGGGTATAGTAGCCAAAATTAGCAAGATAGTTTGCATATGAGGCAGAAGATCTAATTTGCATCACTTTCATGACACGCCAAATCTAGGAGCAATCTTGCATGTCCTAAGTCTGCAGTTAATTCTGATCTGCTTCCCTGTACTTAAGTCTGTATCTGACTGTGTTCCTCTCCTAATGGGGGATGCTTTGATTTAGGCCCCGTCTACACGATTTAAATAATACGTACGGCGTGCGAAAGTTTGCACTTCCGTACAAACGGCCGTTCGGATGCACACGAATGCAAAAGAGGGGGGCCCCAGTTTTCCACCCTGAAATACGCACACACGGCATTCGGGAAGGAAAGTGGATCACGAAGAGAAATCCGTATGCCGTTCGGATGGCTGACGGGTCTGTATGGTCTGTTTGCACACATATGAACAGGCAGGGTAATCTGATTGGCTGGCCGAGTAGAGGGGGCAGGGCTAGCACGGATGGGAATTGGGAGCGGCCGCCATGTTAGCTTCCTGGCTAGCGAGCGTCTGGTAAATCCGTGAATGTATATGTTTATTTATTTTTATTTTATATTGTAAATACGGAAAACTGAATGTCCGCAAACCAGGAAGCTTTTTTTTTTAAAAAAAAAAAAGCAGCGGGGGATTTAAAACTGCCGCTTGGCTTGCTCGCTCCAGCCAGCTTCGGGAAGAGGGAGTCATACGGAGTTTAGGGGCTTAAAAATCGTATAGCCGGTTCGTATGCATACGAACGACAGGCTATTCGTATTTTTTGCCCCCCATACGGATTTTTTAATGATCGTATAGCCGCACCCTTAGTGGAGACTTCCATGACTAGAAGGAAGAAATGTTTCCCCACACCTTGGTGACAACTCTGTGCTGGTGCAAATGGTTCCCCTTACCTCTAGAACAGATTGGGGTCTTGCAGAATTTGTCTCCTGCCCCCTTCTGCTTGCAAAAGTATCTGGTAGATGAAAGACTTTTGATCAACAGAGGGTACAAAATCATGCCCATCATTTAGTTTCAGATGATGTTGAAATCACTTAGTGGGTGGAAATCATTTTCCTGCCTTTTGGGTGATGGACGAAAGATGATCTCTTTCATTCTCTGATATGGGGGCTTTGACTGTGGGAAATTACATGCATTGTTTATTGTATAATATGTTCAAAGTACTTGGATTAGAGAATCTTCATTGTCAGTAAAGTAGCTTGTTTTGACAGTAGGACAGGTCTACTGATGAGCTTAATTTTCTGATTATGCAGACTCATAAGCAACAGGAACACCTGCTCTGGCAGAGAACTGG
Source organism: Gambelia wislizenii (assembly GCA_030847615.1). NCBI lineage: Eukaryota > Metazoa > Chordata > Lepidosauria > Squamata > Crotaphytidae > Gambelia > Gambelia wislizenii. The sequence goes on from JAUMIR010000001.1 coordinate 326,022,298, forward strand.
CAGCCAGTTAAAATTAGGTGAAAAGTACCAGCACCTGCTGAAAATATGTGTGAGATCACAGATCTCCTATATTGACCTTAATAATCACCAGTGCAATGATTGTGACTGATATCCTCTAGCAAGCAGAAGTGTTGAAGAATAAAAGCGGGAGCAACCAGGCACTTTGGAGACAGATATGATTTTTACCAACAATCCCCCATCAATTCTCAGTTAAGATTTAGTGTGACAGCTGACTGAATCTCCACAATAAACATGCTTGAGCATAGTATAGGTTATATCTCCTCAAGAAAATATTATATTTCTCAATGTGGTAACTGTCACTCTACTAAATTTAATGAAAGTCAAGAATATAGAGGAGATTTATAAGCTGGTGGCTTTATTACATTTGCTGTTACTGCTACTGTAGGAAAAGTTTTCTCCCCCTTCATAATCACTGAAACAACCGCCCAGTAAATATAGGTTATAGTTTGTCTAGCAGGAAGTTTTATGCTGCTTCACAAATGTCAAGAACAGTGGGGACAAAAATGTACAGTCTAGCAGTTGCCTGCCTGCCTGCCTGCCCAATCCAGCTAACCTTCCATCCCTATTCCTAACCTTTCCCTCCACCATTCCATTCAGCAGAACTGGTAAGACCATTGATGAGACAAGGGAAGGGCTTGCAACACAAGGAGGAACTGGTGTGCTTTACTTGTAGGAACATACAAATGCAGAGCTTGTTGGACTGCAGGTCCTGGGGAGGGTGATGGGTCCTGTAAGAACATCTGGAGGACTAAAAGCTGCCTCTCCTTGCTTAGACAGTGCATTTTTCTTCCAAATTGCCAGAAGACTTTCATCTTGTCAGTCAAAGTTGGCTCCTTGGGTGGAATGACATCCTCTTCAAGTGAAAGTATGTAAGGAGATGTTCTTGAGCCTGTTTCTTTGCTAGGAACTGGCAGAGTGGAATAATACCAAGACTTTTAATTTGGACTAGAATTCAGTGACTGTTATAAAGCAAAGATCCTTTAAACAGCAACAACAAAAGCAGTAACCATGCTAATGCCAATTGGTAGGTGTTACTGACATTAACTGCTACAACAAAGTCAGCTCCTTTGAGTCATCAGATGGGTTAGGTAAAGAAGCATTTTTTTTTTAAAAAAAAGTCCTTTATGACTAGAACAGGTAATTCAGTAGCCACACTGAAAGTTGCATGCTGAATGAAATGCCATGTGTGATGTAACACATTAAGTACTTTTTAATTGTGATGATTTTGGGCGGGTGGGGAAGAGGGCATGACTGTGCTTAAATTTCTCCCACTGAACTCAATGGGAGTTTAAAGTCTTTAGATCTGATTGCATCATGTGTGTTGCATTCAGAATCCATTCAGCTTCCTTTCTATGAAATTTAGAGTATCAATATATACTGATATATATTTCAAATTTAAGAAAATCCAAATTTGTAGATTTCAGAATTTTGTATCTTGGTCCTCAGCATCCAAAATATGAGATGCTGAAATATCTTTTTGCCCCCACAAAAAAATAAATCCTTCTAAACTTTGGTAGAATCGGTGAGGGAATGGCAGAATTCTCCCTTGAGCCTCCAAGAAGTTGGGGCAATGCCTGGCTTTCATTTTTATAAAGTCACAGGTGCCTGTTTTGTAGGAAAGCTCTCTGAAGTTGATGGGTTCACCTTCTCTGTTATCCCTTTCCCAGAAAATAAGATACAACAAATGTGGTTTGGTCAACAAGCCATTTGCAATGTATTGAGAAGCACTTCCAGACCTTGAAAGATGGGTAAGCACAGTATGAATTTCCTATTTCCTTCACATTTAAGTTAGACTCTTTGAACTGTGAAATGTTTGCTGCCCGTTGCTCTGAGCTGTTTGCTCATCTTCCACATGAGTTGCTTTCATAACCATGTGACAAATATAAACTTTCTTTTACCTAGAGATGCGTGATCTTGCATTTTTATTGCAATAGGAGCATCAGCAGCAACAACAACAAAGGATTTGTAGTGTTATATTTTTGTTCTAGAAGCAAAAATAAGACTGAGTACACCAGAAACAAGTGACTGTAAAGGGAAGTGGGTAATTAGCAATAACAATATTCAGAATAACTGAAAGATAAACACTGTGGCTTGGAAGGTGCATTGTCTTCCTTGTGCACTCCTTGTAACATTTCATTTGAAGTAGAAAATGTTTACCCATTTTATCCTCCATTTTCCGCTACAACTGTATGGAGGGAGGGATCTTGGGTAGGATTAGACTATGCTACCAGGTTAAAATAGTTCAGCCAGGGCAGTTTGAAAGTATGACCTCATTGTCTGATGTGGAGTTTCAGTTTCCTAATCTCCAGTATATGTCCTTGTTGTGACTATTCTTTCTACCCTTCAGACATGGCCTACTTTATGTTCAGCATTGTTGACCAATAAAGATCTACATGCAGCTGCTAAATGAGGCCAGCAGAAATCTGGAATACTCTATCATTGTTAGTATTTTGATGACAGCTGGCTGCTTCTTTCATTCTCTTCCTAAAGTCCAATGGGGAAAGCAGACACTGAAAATTTGCATTTTGAGTAAATCATAGAGTGAATGAGAGTAAGCAAATGGAAGCCTAATTCAGAAAACATGGAAGTATGGCTGGTGAACGTTTCTGATGATCTAGGCACAGGTGTTTGTCCTGTTTTGGACAGGATCACATATGAGTACACACTAAAAAAAACAAACTAGAAATCAAGTTCAAAGTATGAACGACTAGGTAGAAGCAGTGTCTAGGAGATCCAGATTTGTCTGGTAGGACAGCTGTGCTCATTCTTTGAGAAAACAGAAGCAATGGTTGATCATACCATGGTCATTCTCTGGTTATATTGCTACAATACATGCTGGGCTGGCTGTTTTTAAAGAAAGTTTAGAAACTTACATTGGCCTAGAATTGTGACTGTGTCAAATAGGAGCATAGAACTCTGACACTGTGCCATCTGATACCATCACTAGAAATGTCGAATGCTCTTAGGCTCTATTCAGATTTATTTATTTATGTATTTATTTAATTATTGAATTTACACCCCACCTTTCTCCCAAGATGGGCTTCAAGGTGGCTTACAATAATTTTAAAAGAACAAGCTAAAATTGATCGGAACTATATAATTTTTCTTCCCAAATAAGAAAAAAAAATATGGTTCCCTTCTTGAGTAAATCCAAGGGGATTCAGAAAATGAAAGGATCCTTCCACTCTGTTTGTCAGCTACCTCTGCCATAACAATTTCTCTGACTTTGTCTTTATTTACTGGTGGGTGGGTGGTGCAATGCTAGCAATAAAGTCAAGCAGAGAAGCAGGTAAGGGGGAATGTTTTCCTTCCTTCTTCCTCTTTCCTCTCTGTTATTTTCATGTGCTAAAACCCAGCATGCCTGGATTTAGAGAACAGTGACTCTAGAGATTTTCAGTCAATCAGGGGACTGGAGTGACAGCTTCAGGAAGAACAAATGGGAGACCTTGTGGCAAATGGGAGAGTTTGTTGTATGGCAATGCAGCCCCCTGACTTCAGAAATCTACAACCACACCTTCATATACCACTGGCCCTCTTATTTTTAAGTGCCATATACAGGCCAGCATCCTCTTGGTGACATATTGGAGTACTCCCCGGGCACTTAGTTATAGGGACATTGCACAATGCCATTTCAACCAATAATTAAGAGCTTCAGGGTAGCTCTACATTCTCCCAACTGCTGATCAGGTGTGGAGCTGTGTCTAGTCACATTCAGGTTACCCTTTGGGTGTAGGCTGATTCTCTTTGCTGGGTGTGCAAGAACAGCTGGAATACATCCAGACACAATCACACACCCAGTTAATAGTCTAGAGAATGGAGCTGTGCCTGGAAGCTCCCTGTCTGATCCTGAACACAAGAAGAAAGTGGGGACACAGGACTTAACTTCACTCACTCTGACAATGGTGTAAGTATATGGGCAGTGGTTATGCTCCACTGGTGTACTTGCTGGATCTAGGCCAGAATATCCAGCATCATAATGAAGGTGTATATTTATTTATTTATATTTTTCCTTGCCAGACAAGAAAAAAAAAATCTTGCCACTGCCAGTAAATAAGAAAAAAAGGACACAAATTTCAATGCAAATATGGAAATCTGCCAGTTTTGATTTCTCCTACATCATAACTTTGTAAGGATCAAGTTCTTTCCATTATAAGTATGAAGGAATTTTTTGAATTTTGATAAATTTAGATTTTAAACAAATGAAAGTCTCTTCCATTCTTACCAAATACATGCTTTACACTATTGCTGCAGCACTGGAATAAGTGAAATCTTATAATGCTTTATTTTGTCAGGTTGCTCCCGTAGTCTTTTCTTTGATCGGTGCAGGGTTTGTTGGGTGAGGGAGGAGGTATTGAAGTGAGACAAAAGATTAAAACTGTTGTGTGTGTGGGGGAGATACAGCCTTTAATCATTCTTGAGTTATAGCATAACACTTTTTGTTATTGCACACGGCATGCACTTGTTCATTGTATATCATCAACATGCTTGATTCATACAGTCATTAATTTTCCATTTAGCCAGATTTGCATAAAACCTGTATAAACTCACCTGCAAACATATCCTTTCCATATTCCTGTTTATTTATTTAAGAAAAAAAGTTCATTAGAAATACATGAAAGCTCATGAAATGAAAGAAAACGTTCTTAACTATTTTACATGTCTTTGATGCTAACATTTTCTACAGGCAAAAATCCAGAGATGTTTGGTAATGGCAATGTAGGATTTTTTTTTAATTGGTTGTCATTTTTAAGGCTCATATAGAAATATAGCACCCACATTTGATTAAACAAACTAAGAGCAGTCTATCAAAGTACCATATTACAAATTGGAAATTCTCTGTGTGTATGTGTTAGATAGTGCATGAACTGAAAAACAAGTATTATTCAGTATTTCTCCAAACAATGCAGTTCTCTGGTCAAAAATGCATGCAAAAATGTATATATTAGGGAGAAGTACACACAAAAATACAAGCATTAGTGAAAATAATGTACAGAAAGGCATTTCAGTACAGAAAATTGCTTCCAATTAGGTATATAAGGCAAAACTGCATAGAAAATGTGCATATCAGAAGAAATGTGCACAAAAATGAATACAAACTTTTCTGACTTTTAAAATATTTCAGACTTATGTTAAAATGCAAGGAAACAATCCTAAGATTTGGTAAAGATTTGGTAAAGTGATAAACCAAGTCCCCAAATGTGGAAAACTTTCAAAAATACAGTACATTAACAACTTTCATAATAAAAATTTTCCAGCAAAGAAGAAAATGTGTTTTTTTTTAATTCTCATGTGCAAAATGAAGTAAGTAAAGAATACATAGTCTTACTTGAATTAGGCTATTTCCAAACAATGAGGCTGTATGAAGAGACACAGCTGAACAATCTGAAGTTTTTAAAAACATGATACATTTCAGTTCAACCTGGCAGGAACTGTGGTAATGAGAGAGGGAGAGATAGCTGGCATTTGAAGAAAGTCATGTTTTTTTTGTGCAAAACCCTACTACTTAGACCAATATGGTACACATCTTATTATTCATAGCCACAGAAACACGTCAGAGAGATGTGGAAAATTTCCACATTTTGAATGAAAGATTTAAATTAAGTTCCTAACTGGTTAGAAGGGCAACTCAGAAATAATTTGATATCTAAGTATAGGTCAATCAATAAAATAACCCACAACAGTAAAGACAGATGATAATAATAGTTACTTTTATCTGTTCATATGAGCTATGATGTTACCATAACCAATTTTAGCCTGCTGGCAGGTTTACCTTCCTACTCTCTTACTCTTCTGGTTTTAATCCAGAACAGTGCTGTTCAGGTTGTTTTAAATCTGTATAAATACTCACATGTCTCCTCCCTTTGTAGATCCTCCCACCGGCTACTAGTTTGGGCTAGGGCTCACTACAAGTTTTTGGTCCTGGTATTTAATACCCTGAGCTTTATCCTCCCCCAGTATCTGGCAGCTCGGTTAGCATGGTATATACCATTGACGAATTTAAGATCTACAGGCAAAGGATTATTGGTGGCTCCACCAATGCATACGGCTCTATCAAAGCTAAAAGCCTTTCAGGATCTGGCTCTGCATTTGTGGAAGAGTCTTCCTTTACACCTCTGGCTGGAGGAAGATCTTACCTGCTTTTGTAAAGGATTGAAGACCTTCCTCTTCAATTTATCTGATAAATGTGCCTAAGGTGGCCAAGATGGGTAGTGACTGATGAGGATTTTGTTCTGAGTATATTACTATATTAGTTTAGTATTTTAGCATTTTATAGTGTTGTGTCATCATCACCCTATACAAGAAAAAAGGAGCAAAATCCGATTGCTCAAACTATGGAGGCATAACACTGCTCTCTATTACTGGAAAAATCCTTGCAAGGATACTCCTGAACAGATTAGTTCCTGCCATTGCAGAAGAACTTCCTGAAAGCCAATGTGGCTTCAGAGCCAATAGGAGTACTACAGATATGGTATTTGCCCTTAGACAACAGAGAGAGAAATGTAGAGAGCAGAAGAAAGGACTCTATGTAACATTTGTTGACCTCACCAAAGCCTTCGACACCGTGAGTAGGAAAGGTCTGTGGCAAATCCTGGAAAGACTAGGATGTCCCCCCAAATTCCTTAAAATGATTCTTGCTACACGAGGGCCAGCGTGGTCAAGTCAAATACGGCGATGCTCTTTCAGAGCCCTTTCTAATAACTAATGGAGTGAAACAAGGTTGTGTTCTTGCACCAACTTTATTTACAATCTTCTTCAGCATGATGCTCCAAAGGGCTACAGCAGAGCTCGAAGAAGACGACGGCATCTATATACATTACCGTACTGATGGTAGCTTGTTTAACGTAAGCCATCTGAGGGCTTGCACTAAGACTCTAAACTATCTAGTCCATGAGCTGCTCTTCACTGATGCTGCTGCCCTTGTTGCCCACACAGAAGCAGCTCTGCAGCGCCTAACATCCTGCTTTGCAACAGCTGCAGAGCTGTTTGGGCTGGAAGTCAACCTGAAGAAAACAGAAGTTCTTTACCAGCCTGCACCACAGGACGAACACCACCATCCCCACATTGCCGTTGGCAAATCTGTGCTCAAGTCCGTTCAGTAGTTCACCTACCTGGGAAGCATCATCTCCTCAGAGGCCAAGATTGACAAAGAGATCGATCACAGATTAGCAAAGGCATATAGCGCATTTGGAAGACTTTATAAAAGAGTCTGGAGTAATAAACACCTGAGGCGAAACAAAAAAATCAGTGTGTACAGAGCCATTGTCCTGTCTATTCTCCTTTATGGGTCTGAAACATGGGTCACCTATCACCAGCACTTACGACTCCTTGAACGCTTCCATCAGTGCTGTTTACGCACAATCCTAAATTTACACTGGACTGACTATGTGACGAATGTTGCTGTCCTTGAGCAGGCAGAGAACAACAGCATTGAGTACATGATGTTGAGAGCACAGCTGCGCTGGGCAGGCCATATTTCTAGGATGGAGGACCATCGCCTCCCCAAAATAGTATTCTACGGTGAACTCGCCACAGGTCAGCGTAGGAGGGGCGCTCCAAAAAAGTGATACAGGGACTCCCTGAAGCAGCACCTCTAGCTTGGCCAAATTGATCACCAACAATGGCCCACCCTGGCCTCACATCGGGAGGCATGGAGACACACTATCCACAATGTAGCAGCATTATTTGAGAACTCACGCCGAACAAGTCCTGAAGAGAAACGACAAAGCAGAAAAAATCGCAACCCAGAAACATCACCCAAGGAAACCTTCTGCTGTGCTTTCTGCAACTGGACTTGTCTATCTCGGATTGGCCTTTTTAGTCATCAGCGCGCTTGCAGAAAGCACAGGATGAGTCCTTCCTGAATCTTCGTTTGTGAAGAGAAGCCAGCGAGAGAGAGAGAGAGAGAGAGAGAGTCTTATTGTTTTGCTTTTGGTGATATATGTGTGATGTTCCACCTTTTGGTGAAAATAAACATTATTATTTTGTGACCTGCTTCACTTTTATTATTAGTTGTCAGTGATCTAACAAGAGCTAGAGAAAGAAAACAACATTAAGTATATTATATTATTCTCTATGTGTCTGTTTAAAAATAGTGGCTGGCATTCAATATTGCAGTTCCAGATTTGTAACCTAGAGTTACAGATCTGTAATTGCACCGTATTCAGTAAGTTTACAGTAAGTCTTACTGCAAGACTGCAAATAATCTCCAAACTACCTCAACAGATCAGGCGAAGGTCTGATCATCTGCTAATTGGGGCACAAGGAGAATTAAATTTCCAACCCCCCCTCCTGTCAGTGAGTGAGGCTGTGACAATCAGAAGCAGAATCTGTGATGCAATAGCTTGTTGCAGCCTCACTTGCTGAAAGTGTGGGGGGGAGGGGGGTTCGAAACCTCATCCTCCTTGCACTCCAGTCAAAAGTTGAACAGACCTTCTTCATGTGATCTGGCTGCTGGCTGTTAAGGTAGATTTGAGGGTGTTGGGCCAGGAGATGTAACTTAGTAATGTAAATTAGCTATGCCTGAGTAACTACGTAGCTGATGTAGAATATTGCCAAACACTGTTTCAACACAGGAGATTTTCAGACACGATTTTCAGCAGGATATATTGCAAAACAGCCCCATTGCTGCTGCACGGCAGGGGAGCTGTTTTGGACGACGACGTCCCTCTGACGAAACCCTCCATGTCACTTCCGTGACAGAATGGCGGAAACCACGTCGTATTTCATTTGCGATTGTTGCCCGTGAGTGAAATACGACACGGTTTCCTCCATTCTGTCACGGAAGTGACACGGAGGGTTTCGGCAGAGGGACGGTGTCGTCCAAAACAGCTCCCCTGCCGCACGGCAGCAACGGAGCTGTTTTGCAATATATCCTGCCTAAAATCACGACAGACTCATTGAAATTATAACATGAAATGAAAAGGGTGGAACATGGATTGATTGGAGGCGCATTACCCCCATTTTGGTGTTACCCTCACACTTTGTTCACAGACCTGCACTGTCCAGAATTGGGATTCAAGGCAGCTTCCAAATTAAAATAAATCTCTCTCTCTCTGGCTTTTCTTCACAAACAAAGATTCAGGAAGGACTCATCCCACACTTTCTGCAAGCATGCTGATGACTAAAAAGGCCAATCCGAGATAAACAAGTCTGGTTGCAGAAAGCACAGCAGAAGGTCTCCTTGGGTGATGTTTCCATGTTGTGATTCTTTCTGCATTGTCGTTTCTCTTCAAGACTTGTTCGGCATGAGTTCTCAATTAATGGCAAATTAAAATAAATACAATATAGTTAAACTATATGTACAATAGAAGGATTCATTTTCTAATCCAGTTATCCACATAAAAGAAGTAGATGTTATTATGTACAGATAGCTCACTTATTCAGTCCACTCACAATCCCTAAAAGAGGGAGAAAACAACAACCCACTTTTAATAGTGGAGAATATACTATGAAATTCTTGCAAGCTTCACATACAGTTGTGGAGTCTTTGAACTGTAAAGTGCTTTCTCTTCACTGATCTAAGTTGTTTACTCATCTTCCAGATGAGTTGCCTTCATAGATGTATGATGGGTATAATCTTTTAGTCACCCTTTGGTACTTCCCCTCTCCCACAGTACTCTTTCATCCACACACAAACATAATGAGTGATTCCTTTACTGTCAATTAAAACTGTCTCACACAATTCATTCAGTTCATCCAAGCACATACTCACAGCTTTTGCCAGTATAAACCTTTGTAGTTCCATCTCTGTGAAAAAATGCCACTGTGAGAACAATGTAATATCACCTTCCACATTAAAAAAAATACAGATTATTTGCTTCTAAGGGCCAGAATACACAGAATATGCTGGTTCCCCACTGGTGTATTCTGCATGTAGATCTGGCCCATTGCTCCCCCGTTACTTGCATGGAATGGGATGGAGTCCAGACTGGCATGCCGGCTGGTCCTTGCAGCTGCCACTGCTTCTGCCATCCACATCAATCTCTCCATAGCCAGCAAGCCAGCCTGCAGCACATGAGTAATGCCTGCTGCATGTGACCAACTTTGGTCACATGCTGCCAGACTCCTTTCAGGCTATGGAAGAGCAAGGCAGATGGCAGCTGCACTGACAGGTAGGCATGGCAGTCTGGGCTCCTGCAGTCACGTGGTGCTTGATCCATTTTATTCTGGCTGAAGCAGATTTACCAGGTTATATTTCTGGATTTACCAGGCCTCACCCCATCTCCCCCCCCCCTGTCTTGGCCCTGTCTTTGCGCCAGGAGTTGCGAGAACTACCTGGGGGTAATACGGGGCAAAAGCCCTGCATCATCTGGACTGTAGGGCTCCAAGACAGAGGCAAGATGAGGGTAAACTGCCCATTTAAACATGCCCTAATTCTAGTTACTGACTGTGGATATATATATATATATATATATATATATATATATGTTGCTCAGCTATACTTTCAGAGGTGTTTCACCAGATTTAGGAATCCGCTGTTAATATTTTCAATTCCCCTACCAGACCAGATATAGTAGAGCCATTGAAAAGGTAACAAGATAATGCTGAAGATCCATGATAAGAAGATCAAATGGATGGATGAATAACTAGAGTATGAGTAATCCATTCAGTAAGATACACCAAGCCTGCTGGGGAAGTGTAGAATCATAGAATCATAGAGTTGGAAGAAAAGGGTCATCTAGTCCGACCCCCTGCCATGCAGGAATACACAATCAAAATATGCCTGACAGATGGCCATCCAGCCTCTGTTTAAAAACCTCCAAAGAAAGTGACTCCGCCACACTATGAGGCAGCACATTCCACTACCAACCAGCTCTTACTGTCAGGAAGTTCTTCCTAATGTTTAGGTGGAATCTCTTTTCCTGTAGTTTGAGTCCATTGCTTCACGTCCTAGTCTCTGGAGTAGCAGAAAACAAGCTTGCTCCATCCTTAGTATGACATCCTTCAAATATTTAAACGTGGCTATCATGTCCCCTCTTAACCTTCTCTTCTCCAGACTAAACACGGCCAGCTTCCTAAGCTGCTCCTCATAGGGCATGGTTTCTAGACCTTATACCATTTTGGTCACCCTCCTCTGAACATGCTCTAGCTTCGCAACATCCCTCTTGAATTGTGGTGCCCAGAACTGGACACAGTATTCGAGGTGAGGTCTAAACAAAGCAGAATAGTGCCATTATTATTTCCCTTGATCTAGACACTGTACCCCTATTGATGGAGCCTAGAATCACATTAGCTTTTCTGGCTGCCATATTGCCCTGCAGACTCATGTTCAGCTTGTGGTCTATTAAGACTCCAAGGTCTCTTTTGCATGTACTGCCATCAAGCCAGGTGTCACCCATCCTGTATCTGTGCATTCCATTTTTACTGCCCAAGTGTAGTATGCTACATTTCTCCCTGTTGAAATTCATTTTGTTAGTTTTGGCCCAGCTTTCTAATCTGTTCAGGTCATTTTGGATTCTGATTCTGTCCTCTGCGGTATTAGCTACCCCTCCTAATTTGGTGTTATCTGTAAACCTGATAGGAATTTCCTCATTCAAGTCATTGATAAAGATGTTGAATAGCACTTGACAGAACCCCGGTGCAGCAGGACATAACCCTGTGGCACCCCACTAGTCACTTCTCTCCAGGATGAAGAGGAGCCATTGGTGACTATCCTTTGGGTTCTGTCAGTCAACCAATTACAAATCCACCTAACAGTTGCAGTGTGTAGCCCACAGGTTACTAACTTTTTTTCAAGGATATCATGGAGGGCTTTGTCAAAGGCCTTACTGAAATCCAAATACACTACATCCACAGCATTCCCTTCATCTACCAAGTAGAGTTACCAAGTAACTCTACCAAAAAAGATGTAAGATTAGTCTGGCATGACTTGTTTTTCAGAAACCCATGTTGGCTTTTAGTGACCATGGCATTCCTTTCTAAATGCTTATTTAGACTGTCTGCTTAACTATCTGCTCTAGAATCATTCATAGTATTGATGTCTGGCTGACTGGGTGGTAATTATTTGGGTCTTCTTTCCCCCCTTTTTAAAGATGGGACAATATTTGCCCTCCTCCAGTCTGCTGGGACCTCTCCTGTTCTCCAGGAATTCTCAAAGATTATTGACAGTGATTCTGAGATAACTTCTGCCAGTTCTTTTAATTCTCTTGGATGAAGTTCATCTGGACCTGGATACTTGAATTGATTTATACTGGCCAGGTATTCCTGAATTACCTCTTAACCTATTCTGTGCTGGATTTCTCATACTGCCATATCTGCTCCATTTTCCCAAGGTTGAGCACTATTCCCTTATGGGAGAAGCAGGCAAAGAAGGTGTTGAGTAGTTCTTCCCTTTTCTCTGTCCCCTGTTAGCCTTTCTCCTTCTTCTCCATGCAGCAGCCCTCCCATTTCCTTGTTCTTCCTTTTTCTACAGACATAACCAAAAAAGCCTTTTTTATTGTTTTTAACCTCATTAGCAAGCCTGAGCTCCATCTGTGCTTTAGCTTTTTTGACTTTTCCCCTACATGAGCTGGCTATTTGTTTGAATTCTTCTGTGGTGATTTCCCCTTTTTCTATTTCTTGTCCATTTTAACTCTTAGTTGAAAGTTCTTTAGACAGCCATCCTAGTTTCTTTAGTCACCTCCCATTTTTCCTCCTCATTGGAACTGTTTGAAGTTGCACCTTCAGTATCTCACTTTTAAGAAACACCCATCCCTCATGAACTCCCTTCTCTTTTAGTATTTCTGACCATGGAATCACCCTCAGTAATTCCCTGAGTTTTCTAAAATCAGTTTTCTTAAAGTGTAGAATATATGTCTAACTACACTTGGCTTCCCCTTTCCTCTGTATCACAAACTCCAGGAGAACATGACCACTCCCCCGTAAGAATCCAGCCACTTCTACCCCATTAATCAGATCATCTCTGTTGGTTAGGATGAGATCTAAAATAGTTGATCCCCTTGTTGCCTCTTCCACCTACTGGACAATGAAATTGTCTGCAAGGCAAGAGAGGAATTTGTTGGACCTTAAATTGTTGGCAGAGTTGGGCTTCCAGCAAATATAAGGATACTTGAAACCCCCCATTACTACCATGTCTCTCCTTTCTGAATGTGCAGTCATCTGTTTCAGGAAGTGTAGGAGGAATGAGTATAAAAATAAAAATGTATTAAAAATACCAGGGATTTAGCCCTTTTAAAAATTAATAAAAATATCTTCTTTAAAAAGAGTTAAAATCACTTCACTTTCAAAGTCATGCAGAGTGACGCTTAAGAATGCTGAGACAGACAGCTCAATTAACATTTAAAAGTGTATTCTGAGGTCTGTGGTCTGTGATCACCTAGTTAAATTAGACTCATTACAAAAATAAAGGAGTCAATTTAAAAATGCAAATCAAAAGTTTACTTAAGGTATATAAATCTTAATCTACATACTAAAACAAACTTTAAAAAGAAAGGTTCCTAACTAACTAGGAGAATTTAGGGTAGAATGACTCACCCAGCCTTTAGCGGTAGAGGCTGCATGGTGAACATCATGGCATGGCTTCATAGCAGCAGCATGGCTACAAAAGAGATGGCTACAGCCGCATGGAGACTCTAACTTAAAAGAGATTCACACAAAGAGCAATAAAATATAAATTAGGTCATGTGTTGAATGACCCATCTCTCCAGTTCGCTGGAATTGCTCAGTGAAACAAGAGAAAGTGAGTTTGGGAGAACAGAAGCATGCAGGGAAAATTCCTAGACTTATCTTAGGATGTGAATGGGGTACACAAGATTGTTTTACGTTATAATAATTATTTCCCCACATACTGCATTTCCCCTTCTCAATCGTAGGGTATTCCATGAACAATCTTCATTTCTTCTCGTAGTCTCAGGAAACTATCCTTAGGAAGAGGCTTAGTTAAAATATCAGCTATCATTTCTTCTGAGTTGCAGTACTCCAGTTGAACAAGTTGACTCTTGCACATCTCTCTCACCTTGTGGAAAGCAATGTCTATGTTCTTCTTCAGAGGCTTGTCCCTCTGAGAAATTTTGATATAGCTTTGATTGTCTTGCATCAGAATGGTTGGCTTGGGTTCTTGTATCCCAAGATCCAGAAGCAAATTCTGCAGCCTTTTGATTTCCTCACAAGCTGCTTTCACTGAGACGCACTCGGCACCTGTGGAACTATCTGCCACTGTACTCTGCTTCTGACTTGTCCAACTTACTGCTCCACCACCGTAAAAGATGATGTTTCCTCTGGTTGATTTTCTATCCACCGGATCGCAGCCCCAATCAGCATCTGCATAGGCAATCAGTCGTGGCTTGTCACATGCTGGCAGCATCAGTTTGAAGTCAGCGGTCAATTTTAAATATCTTGAATTTCTTTTCACTGCAGTAAAATCTCAAAGAGTAGGAGAATTAACCGTTCTACATAAGATGCCAACAGCATTTGCAATATGGTGAAATTTGCTATGCACAGAAGTTTTCCAACTGCAGTTCTGTACTTTTCACTGTCTCTCAAGGGTTCAGATGCCTCATTGTTCTTTAAGAAACCTACTTCCATTGGGGTTTGAGCATCCTTTGCATCTTTTAAGCCAAGACAGTCCAGAAGATCTATAATCTTTTGCTTTTGATTTAGAAAGAAGCTTCGATCATGGTCTCTTTCAATTTGTACTCCAAGATGGTGTGAGATGTCTCCCAAACTTTTAATATCTATCTCTTTCTGGAGATTCAGGAGTATCTCTTGACTATTTGCTTTGTCTTGACTGCACAGAATCTAATCATCAACATAACTTGCAATGTAAGTCCAACTATTGTTTCTGAATCTTTTGTAAACACATTGGTCAACAGTGCCTGGAGTAAATCCTTCTTTGATAAGGAGCTGATTTAACTTTTTGTGCCATTTCTTGGCTGCTTGTTTTAACCCATACAAGCTTTTCTCAAGTTTACATACTAGATGCTCCTTTCCAGGTACTTCGAGTCCTGAAGGCTGTTGCATGTATAGTTCCTCATCTAGATCTCCATAAAGAAATGCTGTTTTCACATCTAGATGTTGTACATGCATTTTCTGGGAAGCTGCAACAGCCAATAAGGTTCTAATAGTTGTGTGTGTAACTACTGGGGAGAAAGTTTCATAAAAATCTTCTCCAAATTGCTGATTGTAACCTTTAGCTACAAGTCTGGCTTTATATCTTTCAATCTCCCCTTTTGCATTTTGCCTTGTTGTAAAAACCCATCTGCAGCCAATTGCCTTCTTGCCTTTTGGCAATTCTGTCAAAATCCATGTTTTATTTTTTATAAAGATTCCATTTCCTCCATTGCTGCTTTCACCCATTTCTCAGAATCAGACTTTGGCAGTCCTTTGATCTTCTGCCAGTCAGAAGGTTCCAGAAGGCTTTCCCCTTCTATCTATCTAGAAGGCTAGATAGGAGAATCTCAAAGGAGGAACTCCCCTGTTACCCCTCGCAAATTGTCTCACCTGGACTTGAGTTCCTGGCTCTGCCCATGGAGTGCCGTCCAGTCCTCCATCGTCTGGTAAGTCCTGGGCTGAGGGAGTCCCTTCTGGATGCAAAGCACTTGCAGGAGGGTGAAAGATCTGCACACGCTGTGGCTGCTGGTGGTAATCAGGGTCTTCTTCCACTGCAAACACATCTGAATAGAAATCTTTGTTTGGATTAGAATTAAATGGAGGTCTTTCATCAATATAAACAGCACTTGTTATTCTCATTGTGCGTCTATCAGGGTTCAGGATTTTGTAAACACCTTTGGCATAGCCAATAAAAATTCCCGCTTCACCTCTACAGTCCAGTTTGTCTCTTTTCTGTTTGGGAATGTATATATAAGCTTTTGATCCAAAAACCCTGAGATGGTTCAGTCTGGGTTTCACACCATGCCACAATTCAAATGGAGTAACATCTCTGGATCTGGTTGGAAGTCTATTGTATAAGTATGTGGCTGTAAGAATTGCCTCAGACCAATAAGCTTTAGACATGTTAGCCTGTAAAAGCATTGCAACTGCCATTTCCTTTAAGGTGTGGTTTATTCTCTCCGATAAACCATTTTGTTGAGGACTATAAATTCCAGTAGTCTGGTGTCTGATGCCATGTTCATTTAAGAACTCATCAAATTGAGTATTGACAAACTCAGAGCCGTTATCCATCCTCAAATTTTGAATTTTATAATTGAATTTATTAGTGACATAATTAAAGTACTCTTTGAACTTTTCAAAAGCTTGACTTTTCTCCCTTAGGAAGTAGCAATGGCAATATCTGCTGTAATCATCTGTGAGTGTCAAGAAATAGAGCTTTCCACCAACTGATTTCTGACTAAATGGCCCACAGAGATCAGAATGGATCAACTCAAGAGGTTTAGTAGATTGTCTTTCTGTGAGAGGCATGTGTGAAGGTGCAGTAGCCTTAACTTTAATGCATTCCACACACCTTTCATTCACACAACAGTTCTTGAAATGAAAGTCTTTTGCTTGCTCTTGATTAGCCAATTTCTTTATGCATTTAACATTTCGATGAGCAAATCTTTTATGCCATAAATTTATGCAGTCTTTGTGTTTACACTGAGTGGCAAGATTGGCATTTGAGTCACTGATCTCCATGTGATAAAGGCCATCATCCTTTAGAGTGCCTTTAAAAATCAAATGTTTGCCATGAAGACCATAACATGCATTCTTTTTGAAAACTACTCTGTTGCCTCTAGATGTGCTCTTTTTTACTGAATAGAGGGAGCTCTTGAAGTCGGGGGTATAAAGAGCATCCATAATTCTTAATATCTCTGTCTTAGCTCCCAATCTCATAGGAAGACACACAGTTTCAATTCCTTGCACTATAACAGAATCTCCATTGGCAAGAAACACAGGGAATTTTACTTCTTCATTAAAATCTTGGAAATCCTCCCTTTTATTAATAAATGTGTTTCTAGCTCCAGAATCTATGATGAAGGCATCTTTATATTCATTTCCAGAAGCTTGCATTACTTTTTCATAAGCCAATGAAATGTTAAAATTCTGTTTAGCATTAGCTTCTCTATCTCTATGGCCTTTTGCATTCTCTTGCCTCTGGCCAGTCATCCCTTGCTATGAGAATGACTGTCCCTTTCCCTTTGAAGCCTTGAATTGCACCCCATTTGGCTCAGAAGAGGAGGGGGGTTTGTAGTGGGTAGCATTCCATTTAAAATGCTGCTTTTCTTTTTCAGCCAAATTAACTTGTTGGTTAAAGTTAGAATTTTTGGATTCAAACTTGTCATTTTGCATCAAATTTTGCCTATGTTGAAATTCTCTTATTTGAATAGAGGCTTCTGGTAGAGTTAAATCATTCTTTAACTGTAAAGTGTTTATGATGGGATTGTAAAACTTTGGTAAGCTTGCTAAAAAAAAATCCCAACTTGCATACACTTTGTAATCTCTTCTCCAGGAGATTGTAATTCTGCTAATGTAGCTCTGAAATTATTAATGTGTTCATCTAAAAATTTGGGATTCATTAGTTTCATGTTCACAAATTTCATCATCAATGCAACTTTATTTCCCATAGATGGAACATCACATAGATCTTTCAAAGTGTCCCAAGCAGCTTTTGCTGTTCTCTCATCTTTGATTTCAGAAGCTAATCCTTCATCAACTGCTAAAATTATGAAGGCTAAGACCTTTTGATCATTCCTATCAAAATAATTTCTTTCTCTTCCCTGAGGAGGTCTGGGTTTGTAAAACATCAATAAGTCCCATGGCCTTCAGGTATGTTTCAAAAGAAAAAGCCCATCTTCTATAATTCAGACCATTCAGTTTCTCCAAACTTAAAATAGAGCTGAGGCAAGGCGCTTCTGCCATAATTGCTTTATTGCTTTGTCTCCAGCAGAGCCGAGAGAGACCAAAGAGCAGCTGGGTTGATCAGACAAAAAAAAAAAAATACTTTTGCAAAAACAAAAATTAAATTGAGCTTTTAAGTCTTCAAACTGGGAACCATAACCCTTCAATGTAGGAGGTATGAGTCTAAAAATAAAAATGTATTAAAAATTCCAGGGATCTAGCCCTTTTAAAAAGGAATAAAAATATCTTCTTTAAAAAGAGTTAAAATCACTTCACTTTCAAAGTCATGCAGAATGATGCTTAAGAATGCTGAGACAGACAGCTCAATTAACATTTAAAAGTGTATTCTGAGGTCTGTGGTCTGTGATCACCTAGTTAAATTAGACTCATTACAAAAATAAAGGAGTCAGTTTAAAAATGCAAATCAAAAGTTTACTTAAGGTATATAAATCTTAATCTACATACTAAAACAAACTTTAAAAAGAAAGGTTCCTAACTAACTAGGAGAATTTAGGGTAGAATGACTCACCCAGCCTTTAGCAGTAGAGGCTGCATGGTGAACATCATGACATGGCTTCATAGCAGCAGCATGGCTACAAAAGAGATGGCTACAGCTGCATGGAGACTCTAACTTAAATAAGATTCACACAAAGAGCAATAAAATATAAATTAGGTCATGTGTTGAATGACCCATCTCTCCAGTTGGCTGGAATTGCCCAGTGAAATAAGAGAAAGGGAGTTTGGGAGAACAGAAGCATGCAGAGAAAATTCCTAGACTTATCTTAGGCTGTGAATGGGGTACACAAGATTGTTTTACATTACAATAATTATTTCCCCACATACTACAGGAAGGCATCATCTAAGTCCTCAGTTTGGCTTGGAGGTCTTTAGTAGACCCCCACAATGACATATCTGCTGTTTCTCACCTGGTTGATTTTTACCCAGATATTTTCATCCTGGCTCTCACCAGCAGTGGAGGCTGCTCCCTCTGCCCTGCCTCCATCCCAAGTATGACACTGCCCATTCTTTAGGCCCTTCCACATTACATACTTATAGTGGTATGATTCCAGTTTAACTGCTACAGATTCATCTTTTGGAATCCTGGACTTTGTAGTTGAGGGAAGGGCATTCAGAATTCTCAGCTAGAGCACACTAGTATCTCACCGAACTACAAATGCCAGGATCCCATAGGATACAGTCATAGCAGTAAAAGTGGAATCACATTGCTGTAATTGTATAGTGTGAAAGCACCCTTCCTGAAGTGCTCAAAAGTAGCTGAAATGCAGAATGTGATTATTCTGCCTGTGACTCCCCTTTTGCTCTTCCTACCTGGAGGAAGGAGTTTTTCATAGGAAGTACTAGATACCTCTTTCTATAAATCCCTCCATTGTGCAAGCTGTGTTATACTCAGGTATGTTACCAACAGGAGCTATAAGGGGAGCCAGATCATAATCCTATCATTGCTCACTTACAACTTTAGCATTTCATTATGTTCATTTTTCTGGGAAAAAATATTCTAAGTTATGTATAAGAGAAAGATAGCTTCCTTACCCCTTGGGAACAAGTGATCTGGGGATGTCTGTGAATGGATTAGTTACAGGAATCAAGATTATTTCTGTTACTCAACATATGTCCATTCTGTCCTCTTCCCACATTAATCTGCATGTTTATTTTAAAAAATGATTTCAATACATGTTTTAAAATAGATTTTCTTTCAACACATGCATTTCTAACCATATTTTATCTCAAAATATAAATTTATAAACATATTTTCTCCTAATGGTTAAACTTTAACACATTTTGAGATGTTCTTGAACAAAAAACAATGTTGCAGTATTCAGAAAATACAGAATCAAATGGATAACTGAGCTGTAATCTGTATATTAGTCCAAAAGATGCTTGTATTCAGGGTGTAAAAGAATTACCAAATTCTGAATATGTAACATTTTCCTGAATAGGTAATGGAGTCCCCAAGAAGTACTGAGATCCTCTGCTTTGGGGCTGCCAGGGCTAGGCAGCAGACTGCAAAAGCTGTGGGACAAAGCAGTAGCTTGGATTGAAGAGTGTATCAGGACCTGATGGACAAATTCAAGAAAAAAGCCATAATTCAGAGCTGTAGAACTTCCAAGGCTGCAAGAATATGCCAGAGCTCAGGGAGGCCTCTTTTCTTCAGGTGTTTTTAACAACTGATAATCCTGACAGTAACACCAAATTAGATACAATATTAAGCACAGCCAGAATAGACCCATTGAATCAATGGAATTTACATAATTGTTGACTTACCAAGTTCCCATTGATTTAAGGGGTTTACTCAAGTTGGGACTCACAGTTGGGTTTAGGGCTATCTATGGCATAGCCAGTATTTAACAAAAATCATTTAACCCTTGTTTAATTAATGTGTGTGTATGTGCCTTCAAGGTGTCTGTCAATTTATGGTGAGCCCCATGGAGTTCATACGGATTTCTTATAAGTATTTCCTGTTAAAACTAACACATACTAAAGGCTATAATGAAGTACAACTAATATATAAATCCACAGTGGGTGATATTTTTAAAGTTTTGGGTCACATATTGAATGTCTAATGTGAAATAATGAATACCAGGTGGATTATTTGAGCTTGGAATATTAAAAAATGAATATGGGTGATGGAGGATTGGGAACAGCTCTAAAAATAACTTTGATATTAGTCAAGTCTGGGACTATCTTTTGACATGGAAAAGTACCTTAGGAAACAGAACCAAGTCTTCCTCTCTCGTTGCTTTCAATAGTATTGCTCTCAAATTGAAGGTGCCACTTTAATAAGCATTCTGTGACAAAGCTGAATAATTGCATATGGAGGAAGATATATCTGTAGAGATTGGGGAGTTTCTCTTGTTGGTCCATATCCATTGTGTCAATCTCCACATTACTAGTGTAAAAAAGATTATTGCAAGAAAGCCTTGTGGGGCAGGGGAGAATAAGATGCTGCCATTTCATTCCATAATTGATGTACCATAGAATCATAGAATCATAGAATTGCAGAGTTGGAAGAGACCACGAGGACCATCCAGTCCACCCCCCCTGCCACGCAGGAAATTTTGATCAAAGCATCCCCATAGAATCATAGAATTGCAGAGTTGGAAGAGACCAAAAAGTTGTTCTGCTTGTCCAAATAGAATGCACACATAGAGGGAAACAAACAAATTATATAGCACAGGTCATGTCCAAGGACTTCTAACCACTCTGTAGTTCCAAGTGAGAAGTGGTTGTCTAAACTCACCATGAGAAGCTAGTTTTTTATCTCGAGAAGTTAGGAAAGTTACCTTTTAGAGTTCAAACTGCTTAAATCCCCAGCCAACATAACTATTGGGCTTGCTGGCTGGGAGATTGTGAGAGCTATAGTCTTAAACAGAGATGTAATTCTTGATTAGGATGGTTAAAGACAGCATCTATATACGTTACCATACTGATGGTAGCTTGTTTAACTTAAGCCGTCTGAGGGCTCCCACTAAGACTCTAAACTATCTACTCCGAGAGCTGCTCTTCTCTGATGATGTTGCCCTTGTTGCCCACACAGAAGCAGCTCTGCAGTGCCTAACATCCTGCTTCGCGACAGCTGCAGAGCTGTTTGGGCTGGAAGTCAACCTGAAGAAAATTGAAGTTCTTTATCAGCCTGCACCACAGGACCACAGGACGAACACCAGCATCCCCACATTGCTGTTGGCAAATCTGTGCTTAAGTCCATTCAGCAGTTCACCTACCTGGGAAGCATAATCTCCTCAGATGCCAAGATTGACAAAGAGATCGATCACAGATTAGCAAAGGCATATAGCGCATTTGGAAGACTTCACAAAAGAGTCTGGAGTAACAAACACCTGAGGCGAAGCACAAAAATCAGTGTGTATAGAGCCACTGTACTGTCTGTTCTCCTTTATGGATCTGAAATATGGGTCACCTATCGCCAACACGTACGACTCCTGGAACGTTTTTATCAGTGCTGTATATGTACAATCCTAAACATACACTGGATTGACTATGTGATGAATGTTGCTGTCCTTGAGCAAGCAGGGATCACCAGCATTGAGGCCATGATATTGAGAACACAGCTGCACTGGGCAGGGCACATTTCTAGGATGGAGGACCATCGCCTCCCAAAAATAGTACTCTACGGTGAACTCGCCATAGGTCAGCGTAAAAGGGGCGTTCCAAAAAAGCGATATAAGGACTCCCTGAAACAACATCTCAGGCTCGGCCAAATTGATCACCAACAATGGTCTGCCCTGGTTTCACATCGGGAGGCATGGAGATGCACTATCCACAATGCTGCAGCTTTATTTGAGAACTCATGCCGAACATGTCTTGAAGAGAAACAACAACACAGACAGAATCACAACTCGGAAACATCACCCAAGGAGACCCTCTGCTGTGCTTTCTGCAACCGAACTTGTTTATCTCGGATTGGCCTTTTCAGTCATCAGAGTGCTTGCAGAAAGTGAGGGATGAGTCCTTCCTGAATCTTCGTTTGTGAAGAAAAGCCAGAGAGTTTGTGTGTGTATATATACATGTGTGTGTGTGCACATCTCCAAGACACATATCATTATATGGCAATCTCATGAATTACCTAGGGTTTTCTTAGGTAAGGAATACTTGGAGCCCTGGTGGTGCAGTGGTTAAATACCAGTATTGCAAGTCACAAGGTTATGAGTTCAATCCCGGAGGGCTCCAAGGTTGACTCAGCCTTCCATCCTTCTGTAGGTCAGTAAAATGAGTACCCAGTTTGTTGGGGGCAATTAGTGTAAAAAAGCATTGTAAACCACTTAGGGAGTGCTTCAGCATTGAGAAGCGGTATATAAATTTCAGTGCTATTGCTATTGCTAGAGGTTTGCCATTGCCTTCATGACCATTTTATGTCCCAGGATCATGTTCCATCATGGTCTTTGCATGCAGTTCTAGAACAGAAATATCTATATCTATCTATATCTATATCTATCTATGTATTAGAGATGTGGAATCCAGTCCATAGAGGAGTCTCTCACCAGGCCCTGGATGGAGAATACACCTGCATATACTGTAGCTTTAGAATACCCTGAGAAGGAACTGGGACTTTGTTTGTAAGCCAGGCCCCATCCCAATGGGTTTCTGGACTCAAACGCCACTGCCGCTCCCAACTAGCACAGCCAGTTGCTGTGCTGGATGAAATATTCTGGTAACTGTACTCTAAAATAGTAAATTTTCTATTCTCTGGTATGTGCATAAACTTTCTATATGGCTAGCTGGTGTAGTGAGCATGGTCTGTTTTAGAATCCTTGTCAGCATCATGGCCAAAACCAGCTGTCCAGTGGCACAGAAAGGGTTAAATTGTATTTAGTATGCCCTGCTAGATAATTTCAGGTTAGCTATACTGAATGGACTAGAGGAGTAAACTTTCCAGTTAGCAACTTGTAGCCAGCCATGGGGAACTGGAGTGTTAGCTGTGTGATAGTCTGATAGAATTCATTGTTGAGGAGCCCATATTTACTTCTTGCTGTGAGGGGAACAGGAAATGTCACCACAGGACCTAATCACATCATTTCCACTTGTTCATCTTCTAATGTGATATGCCATCCTCTGTCAACAATGCCCTTCAGCACTCTACATTGGGTAAACAGGTCATAAATCAGCTATTAGGAATAGGAATATACAGAAAACAGTTGTAGAACATTTCTGTCTTCCTGGGCATTCCATCTCTGACCTCAGAACAGCTGTCCTTTAACAGAAAAACTAATATACAGCCACAAATGCCAGCCCATCAACAGAAGGGTGAACAGAGATAATGGTTTCCTGGCACACTGCACATGTTATAGAATCAGTTAACACCGTGTCTCATAAAGGCTCTCTTGACCAGTTTAACACATCTCCTTTCTGGTTACCAGCTAGCATCACACTACATTCCAATAACTACCTCCACCATTCATGGGGTTATCTACTCACCCTGGCCTTAAACAATATCTTTCCTCCTGCCTTTGTCCCTCAACAACTGTTCTTAAAACTGAATATGTGACGTCATCACCATACCCACAAATTTTGCATTTCTATGGCTATTCACACATATAGCCTGCTCATAAAGGTCTGTTCCTAGGCCCTTCATTCTATGCATATGTGGATGTAGACTTTAGTCTACGAAAGCTTATGCTACAAACTTCTTTCTCTCAGTTAGTCTCAAAGGTGCTACAAGATCCATGTTGTAAAAGGAAAATTGTTTGCAAAAAGATGTGCATATTAAGCAAAATTGCACACAGTATTAGAAGAAATGCATTCAAAATTATATTTTCTTTACAATATTAAAAATAGTTTTTGATTGTCTGTCTGTTTGTCTTAGGATGAACCAAATTATGAGGATAAAAATTCTCAATCTTTGGAATGCACCAAACATAAGATTGGAAAAATGTGAAACTAGGAGGATCCAAAGTTGACAGATTAATCCATCCCTAATAAGTGAGCAACACTGGTATACCACATGCACCAGTCGACTGCAGATCACAGAAGCAAGTAAAATAAAGCTACTTACTTGTGAAGAAAAGGAAGATGGTCAGAGTTCAGAAAATTCCTTTTTTTGGGGGGGGGGGGAAGGGGGAATGACAGTTCCTAGAATTCCCCATCTGGCTTTACCACTTGGCTGGCTGAGTGATTCTGGGATTATAGCCCCCCATCTTGAAGATATTTTTTCCAAGCTCTGAAAGTGATCACTGTGTTGCTTGTGAGCCAATGACTTCAATTGTTCCTTCCTTAATTTAACAGCCCCAGGTTATTTAACAACAAACCCACATGTTTTGCAGGTGGAAGTGGGCCTTTTAGAGCCGTTTACAATACTGCATATTTTTCTTTTGTGCCTCACAGTTAACAAAACACCTGCTCTGAGCAGCCAGGCTAATACAGGATGAAAAATCCAGTGGGAGTACTATGCAACCCTCATTAGTTCTTCAGTGCTTATGTCTAGTGGGCATTTCTATCCTAATTGCATATTAAGCTACACTTCCTACAAATGACTGGCACTAGTGCTAGACACATCAAGGTCTACTTTGTGTCAGTCCATGCTGTGAGAAATAATATATTCCCTGTAAATATTCCCAAGGCTTCCTCATTGTCCTACTTAAGAGGCCTCCCTTCACACAATGCATTATTGCCAAACTGTCAATGACAGTTGATGTATTTGAGCACATCCCTGCTTCAGTCTCAAATATTTCTCTTATCTGGATAATTATAGTGATGGAATGGTTCAAGAATGTACTGTGTTCAGTCCTCAGCAGAAGGAAAGACCTTTCATATACCAGATTCGCATTACTTACAATCCAGGCTCATAGTTCATCTAGCCAGCAGTAGGACTGCTTATACAATGCACTCATCCTCACAACCTCTAATGTACACACAGACATAGAAACATAGCATCATAGACTTGGGCCATCTAGTCCAACCCTCTGCCATGCAGGAGTATACAATCAAAGCATTCCCAACAGATGGCCATCCAGCCTCTGCTTAAAAACCACCAAAGACGGAAACTCCACCACACTCCACGGGAGTGCATTCAAAACCACACAGGCTTGTGCTTTCCTTATTTGGACACAAACAATAATCCTTTTCTCACAATTTAAGCCATGTACACATATGCTGCTCAGTTAACCCAGTCACCATCTGTTTTAAATAAATGGCTCTATCACTAGCACTAGCAAGCACCTTATTTGTTTATTTTAAATTATTTTTCTTTCACAGGTAAAAGCTGTTTTGTCCATTGGGTGCAGGGAATGGTTTCCCAGAGAAATCTATTTCAGAAAACACCTGCCTTTGACATGAAAATGAAGTTGAAAAGGAGGCATCAAAGGCGCAAAGTAAGATGTGTATGGTAATGGCAGTGCTGATATGGAGCAGGGATATCAGTGGGTGATGACAGTTCCTAGGTCTGGAAAAGGGACCAGGAGAGAGCCAAAAAGAAGTTACAAATTTAGGCTCCTATCCTAGAAACTTGTTACTGTATGGATCCATGTTGTGGATTCCTTCTACAAGACATGTTTTTTTTTTACATTGGAAGCACCTGTCATTCCTTCCAAAATCCTACCTTTACAAAATATTCAATTCAGATAAATAGTTGACTGATGAAATATACATGGAAAACATTATTGAATTACAATGTAACACTGAAACATCATTGCTTAAAACATGAAGGGAGCCATAGGCCACAGGTTCCCAAGGTTTAAACTCTATGCATGTCTGCACATATGTACAGTCACCTAGGAACATATGAACATAAGTGGAGTCAGGCTGGATCAGACCAAAAGCCCATTTAGTCCAATATATTCATATTGAGGCCAATCAGTTGTCTATGGAGAGTCTGCCAGCAGGACATTAGTGCAATTGCATCCTTTGTCTCATGCTTTCCAGCAACTGATATACTGAATATAGGTTTATTGGCTGTGACACTGGAGAAACCTATAGTAGCCATTGATGATCCCAGCCCCCATTAATTTGTCTAATCCTTTGTTAAAGCTATACAACTTGGCAATTATAATTGCATCTTGTGGCAGAAAATTCCACAGTTTAACTATGCACTATGTGAAGAAGTGCTTCCTTTTATTTATCCAGAATTTCCCACCACTTAGCTTCAGTTAATGGCCCTGGGTTCTGGTATTATGTCTACTTTCTTATACACTTCAATTATGTTTCTCCTTACTCACCCCCACCCCCAAGTTAAACAGTCCCAAATGTAATGCTTTCTCATAAGGTAGCTGCTCCAGTCCTTGATCATTTGGTTACTTCTTTTTTTCACAGATTCCAGCTCCACAATAACATTTTATGTGCAGTACACAAAACTGCAGAACCAGCATGCTGTAGCAGTTCACGTGTTGGACTGGGATGCCAGGAGATAATGTTTCAAATCCCTTTTCAGCCATGGAAATTTATATGGGTGACCTCGGGCAAGTCTCAATCTCCTCTTGAAGAACTCTTGCCTTTCCTACCCCCCCCCCCATGATAGGCTTACTTTAGGGTTGCCATAACAACTTGAAGATACATAACAACAAATCAGAACTGTACCATGTATACCAGATGCAGTGACACCATGAATTTGTATAACAGCAGTTTATTGGGGCACTATGATATTGGCAGTTTCATTTCATTTCCCTTTTTTTAATTATGCCCATCATGGAATTTGCTTTGCTTCTTTCTTTTCTTTTTAACAGCAGCCATACTATGGGTTGATATGTTTATTGAATCATCTACCGAAGCCCCAGGAAGCCCCTTTCTTGATCAGTTGCTACCACTTCACTTCCCATCAAAGTAGATGTGGCATTGTGTTTGCACCCAAATCTATCACTTTCCACTCACAAACATGGAATCTCACTGGCCATTTTCATAACCATTTTACCAGTTTGAAGAGAGACCCTTATAGAGCTCTGTGTAATCCAGTTTTGTTGTTTTCACCCCCCTAAATACTTTACTGACATCCCCAACTCACTATTCATTCTCGAACCTGAGATCATTATGGACAAGTTTAAAAGTACTGGTCCCAATACAGATTTCCCCACAGCTCATATCTATCCATTGCAAAACCTGGCTACTTATTCCTACTCTCTGCATCCTGTTATTTAACCATTGATCAGTCCATAAAGGACTTTTTGATATATCCCATGTCTGTTATGTTTGCTTTGGAGTCTTTGGTATGAGATTTATCAAAAGCCTTTTGAAAACCCAAATAGATAATGGCTATTGGATCACTCTGGTCCACATATTTATTGACACTTTCAAAGACCTGCACAAGGTTAATAAGCCACGGCTTACCTTTGCAAAAGTCATGCTGATTCTTTTTCAGCAGGGCATGTTTTTCTGTATGTTTGAATTTATCCTTAATAACATTTCCCACCAATTTATTTGGAATAGATGTTAAGCATTTTGGCTTCTAGTCTCCTGAATCTCCCCAAAGTTCCTTTTTAAATATTGGTGCTATATTGGCCACTCTCTAGCAGGGCCGGTTTAAGGCACTGGTGGTGTCAGCATCCGCAGGGGGCCCCATCATTGTGGGGGGCCCAGTAGTAACCCTCCTCCTGCAAAACCATTATTATAATCTGAATATCCTGTACTGTGAATAGCTTAGGTTGAGTTAGGTTACATTGACCTGAGATAAACATATGGGCCCCCCAAAATAAAGCATTGCAAGGGGTCCCAAAATTCCTTAAATTGGCTCTGCTCTCCAGTCCTTTGTTATAAATGCTGATCTTAGGGACATTGTAACATTTTGATTAGCACACATCGGCAATTTTGTTTTTCAATTCTTTAAGAACTCTTGGGTGGATACCATCTGGATCTGGTGATTTGTTTGTTTGTAATTTGTTAATGGTCAAACTTCCATAATTTTCTCCTTGCAATACACAAGTTTAGGTTCTATTAAGTTCACCTCATTTGGGCAAGACTTCCAATTTCAGAAAAGAATAATAGAATTGGAAGGGGCCCTATGGTCTATCATGCCCAATCCTCTGCTCAATGCAGGATTTCCAGCTACAGCATCCCAACAGGTAGCTGTCGAGCCTCTTTTTGAAGACATCCAGAGAAGGAGATCCCAGACTTTATCAGACGAGGCCAATATCACTAAAAAAAAAACAAAACCCTGCATCATTAGGATATGATGATAGCACAAATGGCTGAAATTATCAGACATCCTCATCATTTGCCCGTTCCTGCTGCATTGCGCTGGGGCGAATGAGGTGTCACTTTTTATTGATGGGCAAACCGCTCTCACTGTCAAGATATTCCTTCTAATGTTCAATTGAAATCTAGCCTCCTATAACTTAAAAACATGAGATCTAATTCTACCCATTGAGGAACACGCTTGCACCCTCCTTTGTGGCAGCCCTTGAGGTATTTAATGAGTGCCATCATGTCACCCCTCAGTCTTTCCTTCACCAAGATGAACATGCCCAGCCCCTTGAACCTTTCCTCATATGTTTCATTCATCATGCCTCTTGTCATCATTGTTGCCCTTCTCTGAACCTGCTCCAATGTCATGTACTAGCTTCTTTGGACTCAGTAACCAGCAGCTTCAGAGTTAAACTGAAAGCTTTATTGCTACAGTAATCTAAAGAGCAAACTATACAAAATTGTTGTTTTGAATGATGCTCATAGGGAAAGCAGTAAAATAAAAAGTATTTACAGTTAACCAAATCTGGCGGGCAATTTCCCCATTAGTCACCCATCATCCACATTCCCCATTCTCATCCAGCTTGGGTTCCAGCTATTGTTTCCCATAGCCCCTGCAGGTGCAAGGCCATCCAGACTGTTTCTATACAGACACCATCCTCCCTTGTCTGCTCTCAGTACACTGGCTTGTTGCAGTGTTAAAGAATGCAAAACATTAAACGCTCAAACAGGAAGCACACAATAACTTGATTCAGACATAACTTTGGCAAGGAGGTTGTTTTTAAGGACCAATCCTGACATCCAACTTATCTATATCTTTTTAAAAATTCTCAGAACTGAACACAGTACTCCAGATGACACCTGACCAGCACAGAATATAGGAGGCATATTACTTCCTTCTACCTGTAAAATAAGCTTCTAGTATTGCATTCTAATATTTTTCCTTGTATTGACATCCAGCTGACTGACCTGTGTTTCCCTGGATCTTTTTTCCCCCCCTCTTTTCAAAGAGAGGGGCAATATTTGCTTGCCTCCATTCCTCTGGGACCTCACTGGTTCTCCAAGATTTCTCAAAAATTATGGCAAATGGTTCTGTGAGTATGTCAACAAGTTCCTTCAATACTCTGGGAAGCAGTTCTTCTGGCTCTGCAGATTTAAACTCATTTAGGTTAATTAAGTGATTCCTGACTATCTCCTTACCAATCTTGATTTGCAATCCAAATTCCTTACTAAGATCTCTGCTGATGCATGGAAGGACACAGTCCTCTTTTAGGGAGAAAACTGAAGTGAAATAGGCATTGAGCACTTCCGCCTTTTCATTGTGATCTGTTAGCATGTTACCATCCTTGCTGAGCAGCGGTCCCACTGCTTCCTTTGTCACTCATGTTTTGAACATATCTGAAAACCTCCCTTTTGTTGCTCCTTGCTTGCCTAGGAAGTCTCAGCTCATTTTCAGCTTTAGTTTTCCTTGCACTATTCCTGCAAGCTTAGGCTACACATCTGTATTCTTCCTTGGTGATTTGTCCTTCCTTCCATCCTTTATACATACTCTTTTTTCTTTTCACTTCCTCCTCAAGTTTACTGTGCAACTGCATTGGCTTTTTCAGATGTTTCCCATTTTTCTTCTTCCACAGAATTGAGGATTGTGCTTTTAGCAGCTCCTTCTTCATGAAATTCTACCTATGCTGAGTGTCCTTTTCTTTTAGCATCTATGGCCATGGGAATCTGCCCAGTATTTTGCTGAGCTTGATAAAATCAGCTTTCTGGAAATCCAAGGTTCATGTTTGACTATATTCTTCTTTGACTTGTCCCACAATCATGAATTCTATTTTTACATGATCAATCCCGCCTAAACTACCAACTGCTTTGATTCCAGTGACCAACCCTTCCCTATTGGTTAGGATCAAGTCCAGGATTGCTGATCCCCTCGTTCCTTCCTCCACCTTTTGAAAAAAGAAATGATGTACATTCTCTCCTCAGCACCAATAAAACTCAAAAGAATCTGTTTTTATCTCTAATAGTTTTCTTTGCATTGCTCAGTAGCCAAGCTGGTGACCTCTTGGACTTTGTAGTTTCCTTGCTGACTCCTAGTATGCATTCCAGTTGAGTCATGGAAAGATTTATATTTTCCCCTTAAATCTGCTTGTTACCAGTTCCTGCCATTTGGAGAAATTTCTCTTTTGAACTCAAATAGAACAGTGTTGGAGTTCTTTGGCATTTCCCCACTAACATATACATTACATCTTATAGCATTCTGGTCACTGTTTCTAGTAGGTTCAACCACACAAGCATCTTGCAATTGTTCTTGCACAGTTCCAACTGTGATTAAGTTCAAAGTTGTATGGAAACAGTGATATCTACAAATGTTATCTCTTTGTTGTGACTGAAAAATCCCTTATTCCAGCCAATGTGGGGATAGTTAAAGTCTCTGATTATTACCCCTAGTCTAATTACTACTCATCTGTGATGCAGACACCTAATCTCTACACACTGTTCTGAGGCTAAGTCTCACAATAAAGTATCATCTCTAATCTGTTCTGTACAGCCATAAACCTAGGTCTTTTTAATGCGCACGGATACCCATGAGAAATCAGGATTTGATTACATTTATTCTCGTGCATTAGCATGTTGTGGTTAAACAATATCAAAACAATTCAGAGTGGGGGAGAAAGAAGTTTTACAAATGTACATTCTTCATATGCAAACAGCATCTGCATATTATGCAAACCAAGTGACTCATGTCCTAGCATTCTGTCCTTGGCATCCTTTCTACATGCTGTGCCAATTAATCTATTGCTCTTTCTTGATAAATGGGCAACATAAAGTCTGAAGGTTCCATGTAATCCCTGGCACATTTTATTGGAATTCTCATAATCCCATTTTCTCATTTTTAAAAAAGCAAAAAAATAATAAAAAAATAAAAAATGAAAACCAAACAAATGAGAAGTGGTTTTACAAAGCCCATGATTGTGAAAATATCTTTGAAAACATAATATTTCCAAAGCTCTTAGGTAGAACCCAGGAGCAAAAAAATAAAATGCAATAGGTATTTTTTTCTCCCACATAGCATAAGTCTCAGCTCAGATTTATGATTTGCCAGAGGCTGATTGTTCCAATATAAGGGTCACAGGAGGTTCATGCCCTGTACATGCAATTGGTGTGAATAATATGCAATTAGGATAAGCCATTTAACCTCCTTTTGTTTTATATAATAATTTCACTATTTAGTTCTCAGTGATAAACAAACCGATTACTGCATCAGTGGTGGTTGTTGTTGTTGTTTTAAATTGGTCTTTCTTTTTCTTTATCCTTTGCATCCCTGGGAACTTTTGCTACCCTGTGACCTACTTTCACACTATATTTCCTTCTCCCCCCTGAGATTTTTCAAACCTAATATCCCTTATAATATTGTTTTAGCAAAATCTGGAAAAAGAGCAAATGTTGGTGGTTTTGCTCTGTAAATAAGAGCATTTTCATTGCTCCACATTTTCCTTAGGAGATGGTGTGTGTGTGTGCCCCCTTTCTTCTTATCATCTATCCTTATTTTGTGGCTTCATTACACATATCTTCTGAGCCGGCTTCCATAGCAGACATGGCAAATAAGCATGGGCTGTATCTTCTATCAGTCTCCAGCCTGTGGAAAAACAAAAGCATTCATATTCCATGTGATCAAGTCTCTTATGCCCTCAGCCATTTAAGGTGATTTCCAACCCAAGTGGGGAAAAACACCATCCCAGTATAAGGTATGTATATCACAAAACCTCCAACATTCCTGCTTTATTAAAAGAGAAAAACACATACAGTGAGTACCACTGGTTGTAATGGCAAGTTGTCTTCATACAACAATCAGGTTTAATTGTTCATTCTGTCACATTCTGGAACTCTTTTAAACACAGATTACTCAGTATTGAATAAATGCATACAAAGTGAGTTGACCCATCACTCTGTACACATCAGTGGAAATAATAAATTACATCATCTCATGAAAATACATCAAGGGGCCAGGGAAGGTCAAGAGCTTGTTATAATTTCTTGTTGTCAATTTCAGATTTAATTTTCTACAACAGAATGTGTTCCAGAGGCTGCTTCGATCATGAAAAGAAGGCCATTATCATTCATATATATATGATACAGAATACATATATATATATATTTTTTAAAACTTTTAAAAAGATGCTGTGTTTGCACACAGT
The DNA here is from genome assembly GCA_030847615.1 of Gambelia wislizenii. NCBI lineage: Eukaryota > Metazoa > Chordata > Lepidosauria > Squamata > Crotaphytidae > Gambelia > Gambelia wislizenii. Next base: position 326,054,922 of record JAUMIR010000001.1, read on the forward strand.
TCTATAAACAGAAAATTCTAATGGAAAAACTGAATTTATGACTGTTGGATTGCAATCACATACATGCTTTCCTGAGGGTGAGCTCCTTTGGAAACAATAGGACTTACTTCTGAGTTGAGAGGTATAGGGTTGTGGTATAAATGGTAGACTGAGGGTAGGTGAGGAAAGATACCCTGGGTCATCTGTTGGTCCTCCAAAGCTTCTTTCTTTGTTCTGGACCTTTCAATTGAGATAAAGAAAATATCTCTTTGTATAAAGAACAAGTTGGGCCCATCTTATGGTCATGGGTGTGCCATTACCAGAGCTAGTTGGGAGATTCTGGGAGTTATAACTTTCCCTCAATTCTAGCAATTTAAGATGAGGGGAAATATTTACATTCAGCCATGTTCAAAGACTTAGTCACATTTATTTACTTACTTAATACATACAATTTTCTCCAGGATATAGTCACTGGATTACAAAGGATTATCCAACCTTGTCTTCAGAATAGACATGTGAGGTAGCTGCAGCTTTGAGAAATGGAGATTGTTCATGACTGTTTACATGCATTGTGTTGCAGGGGCATTTGCTTCAGATAAAAATCAGGGATAATTACTCCAGAGGAGATTTTTACTTATTTAATGGCATTTGTGTGGTATAAATGCCACACTGTGAGAGAAAGTTTTCAAGGTGGCTTGCGATAAGACAATTTAAATATGAAGTAAATACACATAAAACAATTTAAATACAAAATGGAATGTGAAGTCATAAAATCAAAAGCAACATAAAATAAAACAAGAATCAAAACTCATAGCAACCACCAAATTAAAAAGATAGACACTGAAACTAAGACCAGCGATAACAATAGCACTATATTTCTATACTCTTTATCAATGCAAAGCACTCCCTAAGTGGTTCACAATGTGTTAGCTAATTATCCCCAACAAACTGGGTACTCATTTTATTGATCTACAGAAGGATGGAAGGCTGAGTGAACCTTGGAGCCCTGTAGGATCGAACTCACAGTATTGTGGCTACAGTACCAGAATTTAACTACTGTGCTTCCAGGGCTCCTGAAAAATTTAGAAGACATAGATGAGGAGAATCCTCACATTTGGACTGAAACACAATGGCTGTGATCTTGCAGCAGGAGACAGAGGCCTTCTCTACAAAGAGAAGAACCCTGATCCCCACCCCCCGAATCAGGCATGATAATGCCACAAGATAGGTGACCTTATCCCTGAATATGGTGCAATAATGTCACACAACATACAGCCCTATCTGCACCAGATTTGGGGTATATCACCTAAATCTGGGTTTAAGAAGATTTGCAGTTTTCTCCAGAATTTGGTAGAAACTCTAGAGAAAACTGTAGTGTAAACAAAGGATCCACACTGGGTTTGGGTGGTGGTGGTGGAGAGGCAGGACAATTGCTGTCTGATGGGTGCTGCTACTTCCCCCACTTCTTTGGCACTGCCACCATTGGCTCTGCCTTCCCAGTGTGCAGCCATTCATTCTGACCTCAGGAGTGTGCCAGATGCAGCTGCTCCTTCCGGCCTCAGAATGAGCAGCCTCACACTGGGAAGGCAGAGCCCTGGTGCAATCCAAGGGCAGAGTGAGCAGTTGCACTGGGGGTAAAAATCCAGATGAATCATATTTGAGCTTTGGTCAAGGTGCTGCACTTAAATCTAGGCCAAAGTTGTCCAAATTTCATCTGGTGCAGCTCCAGCACAGTTCTGGGCCAAAGTAGTCCAAATTTCAATCAGATTTTTACTCCCAGCATAGATGAGCCCAGAGTGTAACGTTCTGCTCATGCAGAACTATACCCTATCTCTTTCTCACCTCCCTTAAATCACTCTTGGCTGTTGCTGGTATGTAGTGGCTGGTGGAGTTTGTGTGTGTGTGGGGGGGGGGCTGTGAGAGGCATCTGCTTATGTCTCTATGGCTAGATACACAAGATGACATCATCCTTCAGGACCTCTAGAGGACCTCCAGGTAGCCCAAGGGGTTCGACTGGATGGCCCTTGTGGTTTCTTCCAACTTTATGATTCTATGATCTTCAACATTGTGCATCTGGCTATAGGATCATTGCCAGACACCTGTCAGCTAGGGATGGAAACAATATTTGAAAAAAAATGGTTGAAAAATATGTTTCTTGAGTTCCAGGAAAACTTGACAAGGAGAATTCCTGGACTGATGATAATCTTCACAGTTCAGGACTTGTCCTGTGTAAAATCTCTGTGTATGCGCGTATGTGTGCAGAAAACAGCATGTTTTGCCTTGGGAACAGCATTTTCTGGTCAAATGCTGTCTTCTGCGCGCGCGCACACACACACACGTGTAGATTTTTTTGCAAATTCTGTCCCAAATTATGAATCGTTTTCAAAAACTGTGACAGGAGGAAGAAAACCGCTAAAATTATCATTGCTTCTTTTGAGAATTAAATTTATGAAGAATGACATCACTATATTCAGCTGTTCCACCACTTTCCACTAGTCACTACAAAGCTGTGTCATGAGGCAGTAAGAGATAGGTGGGTTTTCAGGGGGGTTGGAGGATCATTGTATGAGGCAGGTAGTGAATTCATCCTTTTGCAATGACCAAAACCCCCCACCAGACCCCATATGCCAGTGTTGTTAACATAGGTCATTGACAGGACGCTAGCCATTTTGTGTGTGTCTGTGTGTGCACACATGCATAAATAGCAGGTGAATGTTTTAAAAGAACAAGCACACACTTTAACATTGTTGAGTTCACTTAGAAATCTCATCTAAAATTTCTGAAGGCTAATGTTACATTTGCTCTGCTTTCAGTGAATATGCTTATGGGTTATATTTACTCACGTATCTCATCCTTGCCTAAATTATTTACATTTTCACCCTAGTTCAACCCTTTTGCACCACATCATTGACCATTCTTGTGAGCATAAGATGTACAATTCTGAATGTTTAAGGCTGTAAAATCTATTATGTAAAACCTACGCATGCTTGCAATGCATCTGCGAAACATCACCTGAAACATGCAAGTTAACACAGAAGGAATCTATATACTTTCTTTTCTTTTAGATAAAAGACCATCTCTTACAGCTGTGATGAAGTTTGCCTCCAGAGGAGAAGTCCTGTGGGTACTTGCTCAGACTGTAAGATTGCCCACTTAAGCTGGAGTGGGAATTTGTAGTCTGAGTTTTTATTGTTGCTGTTCTTCATTTTCGAAACAGCAAGTGACCTAAATATCAATGTTGGTTTCAGGCAAATGACCAGGTGTGGACTATGAGAGTCTGGAGTGATTTAGGCAGGCATTTGAAATGTGAATTTTAATTGGTGTGCTGCTTTTAATGTTGGATTTTTATAGATTTTGTTTTTAATTCATGTGTTTTTAACTATAGTTTTTATAATGGTAATTTTAATTTAATTCTTTTTAAACTTTTGTAACTTGTGATGTTTTGGTTGTATTTTTTAAAGTTATTTTAAGCCATCTTGAATCCCATCTTGGGAGAAAGGTAGGATATAAATCAAACAAATAAATAAAGTGGGTATGGGTTGAATGGTTAGCTGACAATACCCAACTCTCCACAGCTACTGACTCCTGTAGTAAAAGAATCCAGTTATTTTTATAGTGGAGCTCAATAGCTGATGAACCCAATCTGTCATTGTGGGAAACAGAGGCACAGAACAGTGCTTCTCAAGCATTATGATGAAGCAGATTGGCAATGTTTTTCTTTCAGCATGTTATAAACCATATAACCATATTGGTGCCCTATTGCGTGCTGAGGTGAAACAGTCCCCCCCCACTGTTCACCCTACCTCCCTTACCCAACGATAACACAGACACAAATTATGCAGAAAGATATATATTGATACAGATAAAAGTTGATTACTTAGTAAAGTATTGGCGATAACTGGCCACAACTTCGCCTTGGTGATAGCTGCCTGGTTGGCGCCTGAGCATGGGCCTGAAAACCAGATATCGGCCAGCCTGTCAGCTGGTCAATAATGTATCAGCTAGCCCACCTGCTAACCAATCACGTGATCCAGTCATGTGATGGTCACATGATCCAGACCCGAAAAAGAGGGGAGGATAACCTTGGGGGGTCCCCCACTCACCAATGGCCTAGTGTCCACCTTTTTCCCCCAGGGTCTCCGTGGCCATGGCCTTGAACTTGACCTTGGAATGGCCTTGGCCCTGGATCGGAGACCCCTAACCCCGGAGTCTGGATCACAACCTCCATGCTCATTGCCACCTAAGTCGAGCTGCCCACATTCCTGTGGCTTGACTTCCATCAACCTGGCAGCTACCCCCCCAAGTCCGGCCTTCCCCCCCCCCCAAGTCCGGCCCTGCCTGGCTACTTTACTGATGAAGGAAATGGCTGCCAGATGAAGTGACATGGACCTTGGCACCAGGCCTTTTTCCTTTAGGGAGGCAATGTAATGCAGGACCTTTCATTCGGAAGATGGCCAGGAGCTCCCATAGTTGTGCCTCTGTCTGAAGCTGAAGAACTGCTGCACCGTCCTTGAGTAACTGGCCTGGGTGGAAGATGCCAGAGAGTTAAGGACCCCCTGGATCACCGTTCCTTCCCAAGGTGCCAGAGCTTGGCTGGGACGGCCACTGGCGTACAATCCACTTCTGGAGCCAACTCTCCAAACCTGTCTTCCTGGAACGGAGACAACACATCTGCAATATCGTTATTCACCCCTGGAATGTGTTTCACTGAAAAGGTGATGTTCTCTGCCAGGCAGAGGAGCACAAATGCCCTGATGAGTCACATGACCCTGTCAGACTTAGAGCACTGCTTGGTGATAACCCTGACAACCGCCTGATTATCGCACTAGAAGCAGATCCTCTTGTTCTGGAACTCATCTTTCCATAGGCAAACCACCACCACTATGGGAAAGAACTCAAGGAAAGTAAGGTCCCTAATAATCCCAGAGTCCCTCCAGTTGGAAGGCCAATGCTGAGTGCACAAGTGCCAATTGAAGTATAGCCTGAACCTAACTCCTCTCGCTGCATCAGACTGCACCTGTAAACCCACCCCAGTAGATGACTCCTCCTGCCAGAAGGTGACCCCATTGTACCCCTCTAAAAACATAACCACACCCTCATATCCTTCACCACCTGAGTGAGCCAGATATGATGATGCGGGTACTGGATGCCCGTCGTGATCCTCACCAGGCTACTGCAGAAGGCTCTGCCTGGTGAGATGACCCTGCATGCAAAATTGAGATGGCCAAGCAATGATTGCACCTCCTTCAGTGTGGCCTTTTCCTTCCCCAGCAGGTGGTGCAGCTTCTCCCCAATGCCTTCTAGCTTGTCCCCCGGGAGATGGGAAACCAGTGTTTATTCCCAAATAGACAATGGTGCTGGATGGCCCCACTGTCTTGTCCGGTGCCAAAGGGACAACCAGTTCCTGCGCCAGCTCCTGAAAGGCATAAAGAAGAAGACCTCAATCCACCCCCCCAGCTGCCCATACCATGAGGAAATTGTCGAGGTAGTGGGCGACAGAGGAGGAACCAATTCTGTGCCACAGCACCCACTCCAAGAAGGTGCTGAATGCCTCGAAGGCATAACAGCTAATGGAACACCCTATGGGGAGGGCCACATCATAATACCACTGCCCTTGGAACTTGAAACCCAACAGGCAGTGATCCTCTGGGTGGACAGGGAAAAGCCAGAAAGCCAACTGAACGTTGCACTTAGACATAAGGGCACCTGGACCGCATGCCCTGACCAGCCTAACTGCATGGTCGAAAGACACATACTTAACCAACCAGAGCTCTGGTGGTATGGCATCGTTGACCGATGACCCCCTAGGATAGGAAAGGGGGTGAATGACCCTGTATTCCCCAGGTACCTTCTTAGGCACCGCCCCCAGTGGAGATACCCTGAGGTTGTCCATGGGGGGGATGGGGATGGGACCCACTACCCGCCTGGCCACACACTTCTTGGCGATCTTAGCTGCTAAAACCTGTGGTAGGGCTGCAGCAGACTTAAGGTTTCCTGATTCAAATGCCAGCGTGGGGTCTGAGGCAGGAATCCTAAAGCCAACCAAGAATCCCTCATGCAGGTAAGCAGCTGCTTGCCTATCAGGATAGAGAGCAAGGAGTGGGAGCATGGCCTCCAACTTGACAGGGGTGGAAGCCATGCATGGGGTGTTACGGGGGTCACTAGCTTTTGCTGCTGCCTTGCCCAGCACTGCTTCTGGACCCTAACTCCTTCTTCACAGTGGAGAATGCAGGGTGTCCTGATCGAAAGGACTGGGAAGATGACCTAGCCCGGGGGCAGCTAGTCCTGGGGTGGTTCCCATAGCAGTTCTTGCAATAGTGCTCGAACTTGCAGCGGGAGCGGGAGAACTTCCCAGCATTAAATTCCCAGCAGACCAAGTGCTGGGGGTCTTTTTTCTGCGGTGGCTTGGCCACCTCAGATTTCCATTTTATATGGGAGCCCACAATGACCAGCCAAAGCTTATCATTGATGAGGTCCCATCTGGCCCTAGCGCTGCAAGATGCACGTTTTCGGAAGGCAAAGTCATATTCAATGGCTGCTGCCTCCCTGCCAGAGCCCTGGCCTTGAGCACATTCGCCAAATGGTTAGCTAGGTGCCACTCCCGATCCAGGGAGGCCAATTCCACCACCCCCATGAAGACAGTGTACCCAGCCAACAAGTTGAAGAAGGTGCGTTCGACAGGATCAGGCTTGGCCTTGTCTGAATTCTTCTCAGCCTTGGGTGTGCTACCCACCTCTCCCTCAGGTTATAGAAGGGTGAAGACATCGACATAATATCCCTTAAGGATATTATCCCAGGTCTTCCTATCCAGGTGATCATGGAATAGGATGAGAGCAGGGGAACCCGGTGATGCCACCCCATCCCGCCAAGCCCTGGTGGGTCTCAAGGCAGAGGGATCTGAATGGGTCCGTGCCTTAATGGCCCAGGCCAGCAGCCCTGGAACCAGGGTTGCCGCCTTCCAATATCCCACCCGGTCCTCATCACCGGAAGATCCATCACTGTCTGACCCCCTCCTCCTCTTATGCTTGGAACGCTGCTTTTTCTTCTCCCGCTTTGCCTTCTGTTCACGTTCTGGTGATGAGGCTGGTGAGGAGACTACGCTGACATCACTCTTGGATGAGGAACGATGCCTTTTCCGCAGACCCGCTGTCCTTACCAACTGAGAGGATGTTCCTGCCTCACCTGGGGATATTGCCCTGGTGTTGCTGGTGTGTTCAGGTGCTCGCCCCGCACCTGACTTGGGGTCCCTTCTGGACTTCAGCTCCACCACCTCCTCTGCCAGGAAGGTGACTGCCTGGGTTAGTTCCTACAGGTTGGGATCTTCCATAGCAGTTAGGAGATTCTGAACAGCCTCTGGACTGTTGGTTGCTGCCCGTGATGTGCCTTTCCCCACAGCTGCCATCCTGCGTTCTCTTGGTGCCAGCTCTGCCCATGACCTGGGTGCCCTGCCTGTTTGGGCCCAGGTCACCGGCCTATTAGGCTGTGCCTTTTTCTTGGGAGGCATGTTGTGAAGCGATACAGCTCTAGGTACATGGTGCCTTATAAGTGATTTCAGCTTGTCCGCCCTCTCTCTGGCTTGTCCGACCCTTACTTGCCCAGCTTGGGCCTCTCCTGGCTTTTCCGCCCTTTGCTGCCCATGCTTGGGCCTCCACTGGCCTGTCTGCCCTGGGCTTCAATGTCCGCCTTTCTCTCTGGCTTGCCCGCCCTTCCGGTAGGAGCCCAGTGCCCCTCACAGCCTGACTGGGAAGTCCTACCAGAGCTTCCCGGCTGCTGCCTGGGCTGTACCTCCCTGGTGCTTGCCCAGCTGCAGGCCGCCTCTCCTTTAGGAGCCCCTAGGGGACTCCCACCTGCCTCCAGCAGCCACCGGCCAAGCAGTTGCCCGATGTCAGGTTATGGCCGCTGTGAGTCACCTCACAGTCCACCCCCATTACTGCCTGGCTGACCTGGGCCTACCTGGCCTAGTGGTCCGTGCCAATGCAGGCCGCCCCACTTGGCCCCACTGCTGCTCCTCCAGCCTGGATCCTTCCCTCTGGTGGGTAAGCGGCCAAGCAAGCTGCCTTGCTGGCCCCACTGATGCCCCCTTGCCCATGAGTGACCACTGCGAGCTGCCTCGTCAGCCTCCCTCGCCCTGTGGCTGTTGGCACAGCCAGTCATGGCAAACGCTGCCGCCGCTCTGAAGCCACCACCTCGCTCCCTTCCTCAGCCTTCCTGCTCCTGGCCTGCCACCGCTGGGCCCTCTCCCTTGCCGGCCACTGCCTCCGCTTCACCACTGCCACTTCCTTCCTCCACCAGGCCCCCCTACGCCAGCTGCCACTGTCCTCCTGCCGCGCTGCTGCTGCTGCTTATCCCTCTTTGCTGGCTGCCACTTCTTCAGTGCCACCGCCGGCCGTCTGCCTCTGATCACCGTCGCTCCTCTTCTCGGAGGCTTCCTAGAGCTCTCCCTGGAGCTCCTTCCTCTTCGGCTCCTCAGAGCCAACTGCCTGGGTCCGGTGCAGGGTCCTGGGTCCTGCCAGACCTAAGTGGAGACACCCTTTCAGCCAATCAGAGGCCTTGGAGGCTCCGTGCCTCTGACTGGCCGAGGTGATGCCTCATCAGCCAATCAGGGGAGAGAGGCCTCTCCCTGATTGGCTAGTACATGATCCTCTTTCCAGCCAGTGCAAGCTGGCCGGCAAGAGGGTCCCAGCCAAGATGGTGGCGCCCATGCTGCCACGAGGAAGAGGCAAAAGGTAGGCCCTGCAGCCAATTTATTGAATTCTTATAGTTTCCTGGAAACCCACCACAGACTGGCAGCTAGTGGCTTGTAGACCAGCACCAGTCTATGGACCACCATGTTGAGTCGCTCTGGCATAGAGTTTGGGAGACACCTTAAGAGGAAGAGGTCTCAAATACCTGTCCTTGAGTTCTAAATGGATAAGCCGACATTCATGTTGGGACAGGGAGATATCCAGTAACAGGGGGATCTGTATCTTTGTGGAAGCTAAATCAAAATCCTAGAAACCATGGTGAGGAAGGAGATTATTTTTTGCATGCTACACCTAAAGCACAGAGTAGGCAATGAGCCCTGACAACTACAAATAAATTCACAGTCACAGATCTCTCCCCCTACAAAAAAAGGCTGCACTCGACTTTCTGCTAGCTCCATCTAGAATAGGGGTAAATAACTTTGGGGGCCTGTGGGCTCAAGAATGAGGTGCAGGCCACATTCCCACATTATCATGGTGAATCAGAAATATTGCTTTCAAACAAGAATTTCCTGCATGATTTAAAGGAATGTTGTGGTCTACCATCAAATTTTGACTGCAAACCAATAGAACTGCAATTACTTACTTGGTTTAAAGGGGAATTGCCAGTTCACCAATACAATTGAGGAAGGTGATTTGCACAGTTGGAGGGGGGCTGCAAAAATGGCCCTAGCACTACATGTAACTCACTACCGGCATGTCATCCATCTCTGATCTAGAAACTCTGTCTTCATCCTTAACCACATTCACATTACACTCTTTTTTCATGCACACATGCTTTGAGAGCATTGGTTTCAGATCCCTGCATGTAGATAGCCCCTCCACTAAAACATCTCACAGCCATTATGTCAGTCAGTCAGTCAGTCAGTCAGTCAGTCATATCTGGTATCAGCAAGCAAACAGTCTGAAAAGATGATTTGCCCTTGAGGTCTGATCAGGGCCATCCACAAGAGAAGTGATTCAAGGATACCACAATAGAGGATGTGGTTTGCTGCCTTTGGACATGACAGCTTAGTAGAACTGCTCCTTTCAGACACTCAGCATAAAGAATATACAAATGTAACTGAAGCAAAACTAATTACAGACACAACACACAAGGTATGAGACAGGTGGCAGAGATAGTGACACATATTTTGAAAACAATGATAAAGATGAAACCTCAGACTAGCATGCGAGGAGACTAGCATGGCTTTAGCAATGGTAATCTGAGGGGTTAAATATAAAGAAGAGGACATAATAGATGATTTAAAAAGAGCTATGCTGCAGTTAATAAACTGAGATTGGACAGTTGACTTGGTATCATTAGAAAACAAGGCTCACTAATGTAACAAAGCAAATTAATGAAACTAAGGTTCAGCTAATAATATTCTGGAATTAAAATTGAAATAGGAAGCAAAAATTGATAACCTACTGGAAGAAGTTCAAGCTCTTAAAGATAGGAGAATTATTGAGCAAGAAAGCACAAACCAGTGTTTAAATTTAAGATTTCATAGGGGTGGGGGTGGGGGGGGGAAATGAAGGTGTTTGCTTAATTCTATATTTTCAAATAATTTTTCCAGACTTAAATATTACTACTGCTGATGTGGAACACAAACACAGACATCTCAAAAGGCTGGTTGCAGGACATTACAGTATAGTTTGTCTGGTACCCTCAAAAGATGTATTTGTAATAAGGGTTAAGGTGTACCAAGCTTTAGCTTCTAAAACATGTCAGCATATAAGAGCTCTGAAACCTCTCTAAAGCCTCTTTAAGAGCTGTCTGAAATACATGTGGGATTTCCCATTCAAGCTCAAAATGTTCTGGAGGGAAACATGGCCTTAATATGGTCTGAAGGGAAAACTATAATTGCAGCATCTGGGGGGAAAAACGCTGAAAGAGAGGACAATTTAAAGGTTAATGTCCCAGTTAGAATAAATAAAAGAACCTCCAGGAAGTGGCAAGGAACAGGAAGAAGCAGAAAACTAGGGGTGGGGATGCAGGGAAAAAAAGAAGAAACGGCAGCACAGAAGATATCAGTAATTTCTACTGAATGACTTGTTGCTGCCATGTTAGTGCTGTGTGGCATTCATTGTTGATACATAGGCTAATCCACACTCCAGAAATATTGTAATTTGACACCGCTTTAATGATCATGGCTTTATCTTATGGAATCCTGGATTTGTAGTTTGTTGTGGCACCAAGAGCTCTCTGACAGAGAGGGCTAAATATCTCACAAAACTACAAATCCCAGAATTCCAAAGTGTTGAAGCATGGCAGTTAAAGCCGTGTCAACCTGCATTGTTTCTGCAGTGTGGCAGCAGCCATGCAAAGCTGGTAGGGTTTGGGGTTCCATAGGGGTCCACATGGGTCAATAAATATTGGATTATTCTGTTTCTGAATTTCATACCATATAATATCTCATAATGGTTGTTTCTGCTCACAACACAGAAACATCACCCAAGGAAACCTTCTGCTGTGCTTTCTGCAACCGGACTTGTCTATCTCAGAGTGGCCTTTTTAGTCATCAACGTGCTTGCAGAAAGTGTGGGATGAGTCCTTCCTGAATCTTCATTTGCGAAGAAAAGCCAGAGGAGAGGAGGTGTTTCTGCTCCTGCATCCAGTCATGTCCTAAATACACTGGGGGTTTGTCCATTCTTTTTTTTTTCCTGCTTGAGCTGTGATTAACTGTGGTGTAGATAGAGTTTCCTTCCTTCCCTGTCATTCCCTCCATGAACTCTATACTGCCCTTTATCCTCTTCTCCCAGTATGCACTTTCTCTTTTTCATATACTTAATTTAAAAAATATTTTGTTACATAGCCATAAGGCTGAAGAGCTAGACCACTTGCCTACATAGGCAATTTACCCTGCCTTACTCCAATCTTTGATCCCTGCAGTCCTGATGACATAGGGCTTTTGCCCCATTTTTCCCCTGGACAGTCCTCATGACCCCTGGGGCTAAGGCAGGAGGGGAAGATGGAGTAGGGTCTGATAAAAGGTTTTAAAATAATACCTGTTAAGGAGCCCTGGTGGTGCAGTGGTTAAATACCAGTACTGCAAGCCACAACTTTATGAGTTTAATCCCAGAGGGCTGCAAGGCTGACTCAGCCTTCCATCCTTCCATAGGTCAGTAAAATGAGTACCCAGCTTGTTGGGGGTAATTAGCTAAACACATTGTAAAACCACTTAGGGAGTGATTTGGCACTGATAAGTGGTATATAAATATCAATGCTATTGCTATTGCTGTTTAAATGTGTTCCAGCCAGCAAAAAAAGAGATTGGGCCCCACATGACCACAGGCATCCATTCCAGTCCACTGGCCCATCACTGCAGCTGCCCTCTGCCTAGTTCTTTCATAGCCAGCTGGGGGGGGGGGGCGCACAATGTGACCAAGGCTGGCCACATGCAGGGGGATTGTTCACGTGCTGTGAGCCTGCTTCTTGGCATCAGGGAGAGAGATGCAGAGGGCAGTGGCGGCAGCTGCGGCAGCTGCATGAACAGGCCAGTATGTTCATCTGGACTCCAACCTGTTTTGTGTAGGTAACAAGGGAGGAATGGGCTTGATCTGTATGCAGATATGCCAACGGAGAGCTGGCATATCCTGAACTATGTAGATGATCCCACTTTAGTACTATAACTGTAAAAGAGAGTGGGACATCAAAGAAAATTCAATCAGGTAACCAGAAATGTAGTGAGGAAATGAAGGTCAGGGGAAAACCTCTTGCAAAGGTAATATCCTTATTCAACAAATCATCACTGGGAGCACCCAGAAGTACAAGAGGAAATGAGACAATGGAGCCAGATAATTTTTTTTATTGTTTTGTGCCTTCAAGTTATTTCTGAATTATGGTGACTTTAAGTCGAACCTATCATGGGGTTTTCTGAGGCTAAGAGTTGAACAGTACTTGTTACTGTTCACCAACAAAGGCTGTGAAGCCTTTAATATTTGTAAGGAAATCTACACCATTTGTTTTTACAAAGAAGTTTAAGTCTTTTTTCCCCCACTAGACTGTATATCATTTCCTGTTTGTTGGTCTTAGCCACACACTCTTTCTCTTCTTGAGGCAGGAGATTATCAGACACACTAAATATGGCATTACACAAACTCCAGGAGATCTCTAAAGCGCTTCCATTTCATATGATGTCATTCCCGCATCATCGTGCTCCCATTCGGCTGTCATTATGCTCGCACTGCTGTTTATTGACAGGCTAAGCCATCAATGGATCCCCCGTTATGTTTCTATAACGGAATGTCATGCTTCTGGAAAGGTGCCCTGTTATGCTGGCGTGATGCCAGCGTCAATGGGAGGTCCGTACCAGAACACATCTGGCTGAGATCGAGACATTAAGGTAAGTGACACACTTTTTGTACCCTCCTTGGGTTACTTGTTAATTTTTAAGTGTGTTTTTGTGCTTGCTGTCACTTTTTCATGTTTCTTTTGTTTTTTGTTTTTGAATTTCCCACGCTCTTGTCTTCTTGTGAGAGCAGCTGGGATTTCAGTCCAGGAAGTGAAAGGAGCTCTGTTCGAGCTCCATTCACTCCTGGGCTGCCCTGCTGAGGAGATGGGGTGGGGAAAAGGTAGGTCTGAAAAGTTTAAAATTTTTGGTGTGAAAGGGATGAGAGAGGGGCAGTAGAGCTTTTTTTTTTTTTTTGTTCCTGTTCGACAATCTCCTTAGTCTGCAGTTACTCTGAGTTTGCTTATCCTCCATTTTGTAGTCTCTAGTTCTCTCTCTCCTCTCCTCTCCTCCCATGGTTGAAGAGCACTTGTCACAGACCTTATCACCGAGAGATGAAGATATGTCTTTCATATTTGTAATTAAATCTAATTAAAAACCCTCCATATGTTTTTACAAAGAAGTCTTCTTTATTTCATTCTTATTTCATTTTATTTTTCATTTATTCCATTGCTCAACTCTGTGAGGGAGATGGTGGTGGTTGTGATATGGGACTGGTCATTGCTCACTTTCTATTTATTAATATTAATTGATTTGCTTGTGACATACACTACTACCTCTCACATTCCTCAACAAATACAAGTTTATTGACACCTCTCAAACTAATGTCTACATAAGAAGAAAGCTGCCACTAGTTTTAGCATTTCTCCCAATGTTGCAATGGGCAGTTCTCAACTTTTTTAAAAAAGTAAAAATGTATTTTTACAGACAAAATACTATTTTAAAAAATTAAAACAAGTGAGTGGACACGTTGAGACATCCCACTGAAAAAAGGAAACTGCCATGAGATTATCCTCTTTAAATGAGAGTGGGAAATATACCGTGCCCTTTTTTCTGTAAGCAGCAACAATAGCAAACAAAAAATGTTGTTCTTTGCCTAAAACATTTGAGATAAGGAAGAATGGAAGACCAGAGGCTTATAAGGTGATGTTAGAGAAGACTTGAAGATGCTCTGGGCAATGAGGAGTAGCAGCAGCAGCAAAAAAAGAATGGAGTTTGAAGTGGTGGGAGGCATAGAAGAGCATTGGGCTAGCACCTAGCTAGCAGAAGAAGTACAACTCAGTTTTAGTAATATAAGGCACATGGGCCAAATACCCCAGAGCCCTGCAGTCCACATGACCTTAGGTGTTTACCCCAATCTACCCCCGGTCTGTCCTCACCACCCCTAGGGCAGATATGGGGCTGGAATGGGGGAAAGCCAGGATAGGGCCCAATAAAATGGTCCAGGATAATATCCAGTTTAATCCAATACTGCCAGATCAGCTCCCCTGTGTCCACAGGGACCTGTCCCAGCACACCATCCCTCACTGCTACAACCAGCTCCTTAGCTTTTCTGGAAGCCAGGCAGGGGTCCCTCAGCATGTGACCAAGGCTGGTCATATTTAGGGGGTCTTCAGTCACATGTTGAGGACCTCCTTCCTGGATTCTGTGGCAGCAGGGAAAATCCTGATGGCTTAGGCCAGCATTCTGTTTGGACACCGGCCCATTTTCTCCAGGTAGTGGGGGTAGAACGGGCCAGATCTGGGCAATGAGTAGCAGCAGCAGTGTTTAACAATAGGCCTTTGCTCTTGAGGCCCTTATCTAGTGTTTTCATAGCTGCAAGTCCTAATTTTCATCTGATTTCTTGACTACAGTCTCCATTTTGATTAATGTCTGAGACAACGTGTACAAAATCATTAACTATTTTAAAGTCTTCACTACCCACTTTAATGTTATACAATCTGTAGTCCTTACTTTGGTCTTCTTAGTATTCATCTGTAAGTCTGCTTTTGTACTTTCTTCCTTAACCTTCATCAGTTGTCATTCCAAATCCTTGCTATTGTCTGCAAGTAATAAGCTGTCTTCTGCATATCTTAAATTGCTGATATTCCTTCCCCCAATTTTCCTGTTTACTTACTGAGTTTAATCCTGCTTTCCATATGATATGTTATATATATGAATTAAACAGATAGAGTGATTATATGCAACCATTCTGTTTCCCCATATTATGTCCTGACAAGTAGCTCTTGTTCAGAATAGAGGTTATGCATTAGGACAATCAGATGTTGTGGTACACCTATTTCTTTTACAGTGATCCATCAAAAGCTTTGCTGTAATGCACAGACTGACTTTTTTCTGAAATTCTTCACTGTGGTTCCATTATCCTACATAAGTTTACAATATGATCCCTAATGCCTGTTCCTTTTCAGAAACCAACCCAGGCATCTGGCATTTCTCACTCCATATACAGTAAAAGTTTTTCTTGTAAAATCTTAAGTATTACGTTGCTTACATGGGATATTACTGAAATAGTCCAGTGGTTGCCACAATCCTTGGTGTCCTCCTTTCACAGGGACTTAAAATGTATACTGTATTGAGTGTTTCCAATCTGTGGGCCATTGTTTTGTTTTCCATATTTGTTGGGAGCAGGACCAGTTTAACCTGTCTGCCAAATCAGCATTGGCAGGGGCCCCCGAGGTCAAGAGAGGGCCAGTGTTGGCCTCCTTAATCTGATGAAGGAGACAGCCGGTAGGAGCCCCTCCTACTCTCCTCCTCTAAAAACTTCCTGCTGGCTTTTTTTTAAAAAAAAACAAACAAAACAGTCTCTCTGAAACTAAAGAGAAAGAAAAAGAAACAGCAGCCCTCCGTGGCAGAAGCTGGAGGGAGAGGCACATTGGAGAGGGTGAGTGTGTGTGTGAGAGAGAGACAGGGAATTTGAGGGTTTTCTCCCTCAGAAAGGGCTTCTTTCTCTCTTTCTTCCCTTTCCTTCCTTGCACATAGATCCCCTCCAGCCCATCTTTCCAGCTGCTTTTAACCTGTCTTGGTACCTCTCCCCTCCCTTTCCCCCTTGGTCTTTTTCAGCTTCCTCCTCTTGCTGCCAACTGAGTTCAGCCTGCAAAAGAAATGTGTGTGTGTTTCCCTATGTGCCTTCAAGTCATTTCTGACTAAGGTGAATCTACCATGGGGTTTTCTAGGCAAGGTTTGTTCAAAGGGGGTGTGCCTTTGCCTTCCTTTGAGGCTGAGAGAGTGTGACTTGCCCAAGGTCACCCAGTGGGCATTCATGGCTGAGTAAGGATTCAAACCGTGGTCTCCATAGTCATAGTGCAATGCTGAAACTTCTACAACACTCTAGCTCTTTAACAGAAAAATATAAAGAATATAAATTAAAATTTGGAGTAATATTACTGGGAACAATGGTTTTATTGTTTTCACTAAAACACCAGTATCCAATTAGTTGTTATGTGAGAGGCATTGGCCTAGAGCAGTGGTTCTTAACCTTTTCTTTACCAGGGACCCCCTTTAAATATCTTTTGTTGCCCCAATACTTAACTCAAGATTTAAAACCCTAATAATAATAGCTAACAACAACAACAATACAATTACACCATCCATTAAATTTTCCCTCAGAGGCACTCTTGCTTCTTCCTGCAAGTTTGTGGCTGGAGTGGATTGAATGGCAATGTGCAGGCCAAGCCTTTGCCTTGGTTCCTGTCATGTGGCTACTTCACTACAGGGAGGAGGTGGACCAAGCAGTCTTCAAGCCTTTGTGGACCCCCTGTGAGGACATTGCAGACCCCAAGTTAAGAACCACTGAGCTAGAAAATGCTGGAAAAGGAAGAATGCAACGAGACCTTGAGAAGGGTGCTGGCAGGGGGATTCTGGGAAGTGTAATCCAAGAGTAACTTTCCCAGGCTCTGAATGCAGCCTAGAATCATAGAATCATAGGCCTGGAAGGGACCCCAACAGCGATCCCATCTGAACAGTTTCTGCCCTGCAGGAACACACAATCTAAGCATTCCTGACAGATGGCCATCCAACCTATGTTTAAAAAAATCCAAAGAAGGAGACTCCATCACACTCCAAGGCAGTGTATTCCACTTCCAAACAGCTCTTACTGACAGGAGGTTCTTCCTAATATTCAGGTGAAATCTGGCTCCATGTCCTAGTCTCTGGAGCAGCAGAAAACAAGCTTGCTCCTTCCTCAGTATGACATCCCTTCAAATATTTAAACATGGCTATCACATTACCTCTCAACCTTCTCTTCTCCAGGCTAAGCATACCCAGCTCACTAAGCCGTTCCTCATAGGGTGTAATGGCTTCCAGACCTCCCACCATCCTTCTCAGTATCTTTCTTGAATTGTTGTGCCCACAACTGGAAACAGTATTGCAGGTGAGGTCTGACCAAAGCAGAATGGAGTGATACTATTACTTTCCTTGATCTAGACACTACTCCTATTAATGCAGCCTAGAATCACATTGGCATTTTTTTGCTGCTGCATCACACTGCTAACTCATGTTTAGCTTATAGTCCAGTCTTTATTTTCTTTGAGGAAATCTACACCATTACAACAATTGCTAATAAACAACAAATATTATGTTAGTGCCTATAATATAGTTTTTAAACTAAATTATTGGTGGCAAATTATGTAATACAGTAGGCCCCTCTTATCCACTGGGGATTGATTCGGGGGGGGGGGGCGTGGATTCTGAAAACCATGAATAATAGTGAATGCCATTGAAAATAATGGGACTTATGGTTTAAAAGACCATAGAATTGCCTTGGAGGGCGTAGAAAATGGCTAGGGAAGACACATTTTCTAGGAAGACTGTATGGTAGGTGTGCTGTTTTGTGTCCCATGGATAATGAATCCATGGATACAGGGGTCCTACTATAATCTGAACATCCTGTACGGTGAATAGGTTAGGTTACATTGACCTGAGATAAACATATGGGGACCCCAAAGGAAAGCATTGCAGGGGCCCCCAAAATTCCTTAAACTGGCCCTGGTTGGGAGATTTTAGTTAGAATTTCAATGGATTTTGTCTCTGTAGCTTGAAACAGCTCTAATGGTATACCATCTGTTCCTGGTCATTTATTTCCCTCTAATTTCTCAGATCTTGTGGAAGAGGTCTCCTGTTTTACCTTTTTTTACTCATATAAATATGGGCCCAGTTCTCAGATTGATAACATTTTAATCTAAAAATCCTGAAATCAAAAACTCCAAGATATATTTGCCTCAAATATAACATCTGATAATATTAAGATTGGCACAAAAAAAGGAGGAAACATATTACTTGGAGATTAAATTTACAATTGATAACTAAAGCTGAAGCTGTTGCAAAATATGAGGGAAATATTAAAATTATTTTGTTCTAAGATCAAAGCACCTGACCTTAGCCCCTGAATTTCACATCAGAAAAAAGAAAAGAAAAAGGAACATGGAAAATAGTTCATATCAAAAATTGATAATTTAATTATTGTTTGTATGCAATATGCATACTCAACAAACCAGTGGTTGAACAGCGTGGTGCAGACAAGGTATTAGAAGATGTAGCATCAGGATATCCTAACTGTTATCTTCAGAATTCAGAAGGCTCAAATCAAGATTCAGTACTGTAATGTGATTATTTACCATATCTCTTTCTGGCTCCCTTGCCAGGAGGGGCAAATAATTTTAATGATAACATGAACATAGTATTCTGTACCTTTTCACACAGTTCTAGCTCTGCATTTTGAACACTGAACAAGAAACTTGGAGCTTACTCATAACTGGCCTAGATGGCCAAGAACTAGAAACGCCTAGAGCCTACTCGAGGCCAGCTAAAGGTCAGCTGTGTGGAGGAAATGATAGCTGAAATTTACCCAGTTACTCAGCCTGGCTGCTTGCCACTGCTACCTTCCTTTCAGACTTTCCCCTTTATCCCTTCTCTGGACTGGGGTCTGGTTTATTTAAATGCAGTGTGCAAACACGAATCAAGGAACATGAGAGACACTGCAGACTGGGTCAGCCAGAAAAATCAGCAGTATCAGAACATGTTATAAACCAACCTGGACACAAAATGGTATTTAAAAACACCAAAATTCTGGACCAGGCCAACAATTATCATGTCAGATGGCACAGAGAAGCTATTGAAATCCACAAACACCTGGACAACTTCAACAGGAAAGAAGAAACCCTAAAAGTAAACAAAATCTGGCTGCCAGTCCTGAAAAACACTAAAATCAAAACTCAACGCTTGCAAATGAACTCCACCCATGGACACGGGGATTTCCAGCAGATAATGGATGATAAACCAACCATTTGCCAAACAGACATTAATCATCCTTGCATATCTTGACCCAGAAACTAGCCATTCAAATACACAAATTTACATATCCTCCCAAACAGGGGTTCACAGTACAGTATATTAACTCCACACATACCCCTACCCAACCATTCTCTGGAGATGCCAGCCACAGATGCAGGCAAAACATCAGAAATAAACTCTTCCAGAACACAGCCTCACAGCCTGGAAAAAAAACAAGGAAAGTCAATAGATCTCCTATTCTGCTTTTGTGCTGGCATTGCTGGCGTTTTAAACCATGCACCATTGTTCTCACAGGAATGCAGCATCAATTGTCAGAACACTCCTTGGTGAGATTGTGACAGCCAGGTAGGGGACGCTCTTTTTATGAAACACCCCCCCTCCTTGTGTACTTGGGATTTTTAAAGTGTGTTACTGTGCTTGTGTCTACGTTTTGTGCCTGTACAGTATTTTGCTTAGTTTTTTGTATTTCCTGCGATCACAACTTCTCGCAAGAATCTGTGAGAACACAACCCTGGAAGTAAACAGAGCTCCGTTCATGTTCTGTTACTGCTGGAGCTGCCTTTCTGATGCTTCTAAAGGTAGGTCTGGTGAGGTGGTGTCTTTTGCTGGCATAAAAATGCCACAAAGTATTCCGGCAAAAGAATGTTAATGGGGGTAATCTGAAAGTCCTTAGTCTCACTTACGAGGTCTGTCTATTAAATAACAAGACTGTATTTCTACCTTTCACACAAATAAGGGAGAAATTATTGTGAACACTTGAGTGGTGACCTTGAACATGTCTGAACCTGCATGACAAACATCAACACTCTTGGTCATTTAGTTAATTGTCAGTCATTGTTTAAAGCAGCTGTGTTGTCTGTTGTGTGCCAGAAAAATGCTAAGTTTAGAAGTCGAGCAACTTGTCAATTTGAATTTTTTAGTAAAATTGAACAAAACACCAACGGAATATTTTCAAATGCTTACTGAGGCCTATGGGGAAGACTGCATGTCTTGTGCGAATGTGTTTGAGTGGCACAAAAGATTCAGAGAAGGACGTGAGAATGTGGAAGACGATGAATGCCCTGGATGACCTTCCACTTCAAGAACAGAAAAAATTGTGGGAAAAAATCAGCCAGATTGTTCGAGGAGACCGTCAACTCATTGTCTAAATGATCACTGAAGCTGTGAACATTGACAAAGACAGTGCATGGAAAATTTTGCATGAGGATCTCAACATGAGAAAACTTTGTGCCAAGATGGTCCCTAGGTTTCTCACACTAGAGCAAAAAGAGTGCTGCAAAGAAATTTGTGCTGACATTCTTCAGCAACTTGAGGCAGACCCAAACCTTTTTCAAAAAATCATCACTTGTGATGAAAACCTGGATCTTCCAGTCTGATCCTGAGACAAAACGACAGTCAATGCAGTGGAAAACACCATTATCACCAAGAATGAAAAAAGCACATCATTGGGTGTTGTTGCTTTTTTTATTACATCAAGGGCATAATTTTGGCAGAATGGGTTCCAGAAGGCAGAACAGTGAAGCAGCATTATTATAAGGAAGTTTTGACAAAGCTGAGAGAAAGAGTCAGGGAAAAAAAGGCCAGAACTATGGGGAAATGATTTTGTTCTTTATCAAGACAATGCATCTGCTCACAAAGCACTTTCTGCAAAGCAGTTTTTGGCCAATAAATGCATTACTACACTTGAACATCCTCCATATCCACCAGATTTGGTACTATGCAACTTTTTTATTTTCCCTAAAGTGAAATCGGTGCTTAAAGGAACACACCTCTGACCAGTGCGAAACAAGACTGCATCGGTGTGTTTGTGTGAATGGTAAGTATATTGAAGGGGACAAGCATTAGAATTGTAATACATTTAAATAAAGATAGGTTATTGTATCAGTCTCATTATTTAATAGACAGTCCTCATAGTCTCACTCTGTGGTGAAAGGGGTGACCAACTTCCTATAGAAGCACATATAATAATCTTTGAGCTTCTAATATTATGATCAATTATATAACAGATTAATCCACTCTTTGGAGATTATCAGATGGCTCAAATATCCCAGGACAAGGATGACCAGAGATCACTAAAAGGCTTTCCTTTTTGACGTCGTTGTCCTTGTCCTGTGATGATTCCATTCTGTTCTTGTTTCCCCTCCATTTCCTCTTATTAACGATTGTAATTGTTAATAAGGTGCCCGTTCCATTTCTGTGATGGAATCACGGGAATATGAAAAGATACCCCATTATGCTGGTGCAATGCCAGCAACAGGGGGAGGTCCCTCCTGAACACTTCCAGGTGCAATCAGGATGAGGAGGTAAGTGACAGTCTCTTCCCCCACCCTGGGTTACTTGTGGTTTTTAATTTTATTTTTGTGCTTGCTGTCACTTTCATTTCTTTCCTTCACTTTTTTTTTAATTTACTGCATGCTCATTCTCTCACGAGAATGGCCCAGGATTTCAAATAAGGAAATGAATACAGCTCTGTGTGAGCTGTATTCACTTCCTTGACTGTCGGAGGGAGGGGGAGCCATTTCTGTTGCGGCTGCAAGGTAGATCTGAATTAAAAAAAAAAAGTGGTACAGGGATGGGTGTGGGGCAGGATTGGTGGTACCAGGACAGGATTGGGTTTTAGGACCCTTTGTGATAATCTCCTTTGTCTCACACTCTCAATTTCGAGTCACTCTGTCAACCATTCAGCCTCAACTATCTCCAACTGCACAGGCCAAACTCCAAACCAAACTTCACACAGACTTAACTAATAGAAGCTCTCCCTCTTAACTGACATCCACAAGTTCAAACTCTCTGAAACTCCTCCCATTACAGTTTCTTGCTCTGGGATTGGCTCCCTCATTTTCTCTTCTCATTTGTTCAGCTGCATTCCATCACCAGCTCATCACAAGGTGAATCCAAACCCCTCCAAGCCTAGAGGTTTTGGAAATTAGGACTAACATTGCTTTGGCCTCATTTCATGTTAGCACTGTAGTTGTGTGTTCTGGT
Organism: Gambelia wislizenii; assembly: GCA_030847615.1. Lineage (NCBI taxonomy): Eukaryota > Metazoa > Chordata > Lepidosauria > Squamata > Crotaphytidae > Gambelia > Gambelia wislizenii. The sequence goes on from JAUMIR010000001.1 coordinate 326,077,129, forward strand.
TGGAGGAAGTGTGGGTATAGCTTAACTCAGTTCCTCCCTTGCCCAACCGATTCTCTGCTCTCCTTTTTGTTCTTCTGCTGGCAGAAGGGAGTTGTACTTATTCCTAATGTACTGCAGCCAGTGTGTCTTTGAGTTAGGGTTTCACTGTTGAACTCTATAAAATCCTTTAAGAGAAAAGAAGGCAGAAGTTGCTTCCTCATGTATGGAATTATGCAACTATTTGCAATGGCACCACTTCCCAAAAGGATACAAACCAGAAATGGTTTCTCTAGGCATCACTCAGCTGACCAAAATCAGTGTCCACAGTTTTGAAAATATGGCACTTTGCAAAGAGTATAAAGCATGATCCCTGAGACTGTGCAGGCTGGTAACTGACTTCATAAAGCATTTGCTAGCTTTCTCTTACTTTATATTTCAATGTTTTCCCCTACTTGATACATTTGCCAGGACATGAGCTGCTATGAGAAGAATTAATGGTAGCAAGACTGACAGGAGAAGGGGTACATTGGCTCAAAAAATTCTTGAGAGCGCTGGAACAAACTATGTTAGATTTTCATAAACTGAGAAGTGGAGTAGCTTAATACGTGCTTATATATTCATGTTGAATAAAACTTAATGCTCACTCTTAGTTCTTGGGCTATAAAGATTTTTCCCATAGGATTCTGAAAATGTTTCATGTGGTTGTATCTCCAGTTCAAGTTGAAAGTCTTCTCATGTTTATTTGGGAATGATACATTAAAAATTGGTCTTTGCCACGGCTAACCTTGAACGGAAAGTGAACTACAAGGAAGACCACAGATCTACATAACCAACAAACATATAACAATATTGCAAGCCAGGTAGAAGGGAGATTTCCCCCAAATGCTCACCACAGGGCTTCTCAGGCTACATAGGTATAGTGCTATGATTCTAACTTTAACTGTCCTGACTATGTCCTATGGAATCCTGGGGTTTGTAATTTGATGAAGGGTTAGAGGAGGTCTCTGGCAATGAATTCAAAATGCCCCTTCCTCAATCGGAAGTCCTAGAATTCCATGATGATATGCCAGTGAAAGAGGAATCATAGTATTATAATTGTGTAGTGTGAAAGGACAGCAGGAAAAATCAAAATAATGAGTCAATTCCCAATTGAATAATGAGCACCCTCCTCAGTAGTCAATGTCAGTTAATTGCAACTACCACTGACATTGAGGTAAAATTGGATCTATCCTCTTGTTGCCTGAGGAACTTGTCATTCAGAAACCTCCCTCACTTAAAACCAGTCTTTTATATGGATTTATCCCACTTTGGCCTGTAAAATTGTGTCCCACTTATCAGATATGAGGATATATTTTGTTAACTTTTCTCTGTGACAGGCTGATTGAGTGAAATGAAAATCTAAGGAGCAGAAGGTTTAAAATATAGACAAACTATAACTGGGCCATCTACCTACCATCATGACCTAGGAAGCCTAATCACTGTATTGATTAGATCTTACACTTTCACATCCTTCATAGAATTCATGGGCATTGCAAATTGCTTGGAAAACTGGTGTTTTGTTTTGTTTTGTTTTGTTTTTTTTGGACAGAATTCCTCAACCAGCATGGCCATTCTTGGATTTATAGTCCAAAAATGTAACTTTTCCTAGTTCTGGACATGTGTGACTTCACTAAAAGGGGAACGTCTGAGTTCATACTGCAGCAAAGGATTCCAGTCAGTCCTGTTATCAGATACAGAGCAGGAAATGTCTTGGAAATATCTTCAGCTGGACCAATTCAGATCAGAAAGGTCAGTTAAAAGAGTCCACTTTGTTGGTCTACGAATACAAAGCTTTTCAAGTTTTATAACCAACCTGCTTGTAAAGTCTGTCAGAAGCCCCTCATCCACTGTGGATCCAGTTCTGAAAGTCCATTTCCAAAGGGGTTTGTAATCCCAGAAAGTCATTTCTAAAGAGGCAAGAAAGATCAGGGTGATGAAACAAAAGCATCTACAAAAAACACTCAGCTGAATTCAGACTGAGGTCTTTAGCACCTCCTGAACACCTGTGCAATGTACACAAAGATTGTTTACTTGTTGCAAAATTTCTTTGGAGTTAATAACCTTCTCCCAAATGCAATGAGGGACCTATATCCCTGCAAATATTATTGGACTCCAAATCCCACTAGCCCCAGAAAGCTGGGGCTGGTGGTTACAGATGATGGAACCTATGGTCCAGGAATATTTGCAGAGCCACCGGTTCTTCATTCCTACCAAATAAATTGATCTTGTAACCCAAAATTAAACAAGGGATTGGTTTAGTTTAACAATACTTCCCAAGTATTGTTTAAACAAGGGATTAAATTAAGATTCAATCTGGGTAAATAAAATAAGGAAGTGCACATGGTAGTCACATGGCTAATTTTCTCTGTGCCGTGCTTAGCTTTATCCTGGAAACTGTGCCTAAGAATGGCCTTAATGTAATTTTACCTTGGGGAAATTGTTGTTTGATTTCTCCCTCAGTCTGTGAAATACCACATATGCCAGGGATGAGAAAGACTGCTTTTGGGCTGCGGTGGGGTGGGGAGAGAATTCCAAGTTGAGTAAAGTCTTATAGTGTCTGAGGCAAAAGCCAAGTAGGTATAAATCTGACTAATATTTCCCAGTGCAACACATTTCAGGCCTACAGAATCTTCTCAGTTTGTAAATATACAAAGTCTTCCTGTTCTATGGACCAGAGTTCTTGTTCCATGCCAAGCCTTCAAGCCTATGAAACAGAACTTGTTTGAATGCAAAGCCTTCCATGTCAGTTAACCAGAGCACTTCTTCCATGAAAAGCCTTCCTGATTTGCAAAGCAAAGCTTCTGATCCACCGAAAGCCTTCACAATTTGCAGTGCAGACCTCATGATCCATCCAAAGTCTTCCATATCTGACCAAGTAAACTAGAATTCCCATTCCATTGAAAGTCTTCAAGGTCTGTAGAACAGATTTCATTTCAATGAAAAAACCTTCACTAGTTTTAAATACCGTAGTCTGTTATCTGTGATCACTGATTGAAAATGAGGGCACCTTCCCCACCCCCATACACACACATTCTGAGTTAGGTCACATGCCAGAGTTTCCCTCCCAGATACTATTTTTTGTCATTCCAAGGCAAATCTCCAATGACTGCCTATTAAGAGCTTGACTACACTGGCGGGAAAACCCACACCTACCTTCTAGCCACAGCAGATGGTTTTGATCCTCAGCAGCTCTGTAAATGCCACACTCACTGGGGCTTCTGTGGAGTATCCCACCACACTGTAATCATAGATAAACTCACAGCAATATAAAATGGTGGTCCTACACTTATCACATGTCCTGTATGTCATATTATTTCCAGCCTCATGGCCAGGGCTGCCCTTTTTCTCCCCAGTCATGCATGTGAATATATGTTGTCCCAGAGTACTGTATTACTGGATAAGCAGAAATGCATGTATCTGTGCACAATCAATATCTTAAAAAAAAAAATACACCAGAACAGAGTCCCATCCACCAGAAGTCTTGCCCCTGGTGTCACACCAAAGCCAATCCAAGGCCACCACATGGCCAATATTCTGGGTTTCCCCTCAAACACAAAGCAAACTGCAAATCATTTAGATCTGGAGTTTTCTGCAGAAACCCCAATGAAGTTGCAAATCATCAAAAACATCATGTGGCAACTGTACCAAGATTATGGGAGTGAGTATGTTTGTTTTGCTCATGTAGACAAGGCCTAAGACAAATATAAATGTAATCAGCTTTAGACTCAGAGCTCATGCTTATTTTCTTTTTCCTATCCCCATGTATAACTACAATAAAGTGAAAGGACACCAAAGCAAACCACATAAAATTAAAGATCACACATGCAGTTTAAAATATATGTTGGTGGTAAACCTGTGCATTTATTTTGGACCAGAAAAGAATGACATAACCCCACTGCTAACAACACTTCTGTCCTGGTGTTCAAGTGACTCTTCAGACCTTTTTCAGCACCTGAGTTAATGAGTGTCGTAGGTATTACCGAAGGATAAACTAGCAAGACACTGATATGATGTGTGTTGGCTCCTACTCATGGCCATTCCAGTTTGACACTAATTATTCTTTTATAATCAAACACCAACAGGAGGGATTTAAAATATAAATGCCAGTGGAGCTGGAAATCCTTGTTGCACGCTGTTCATAGTTACTGTGTCCAAGAGTAAAAACACCTATTGACATTTCAACAGCTGATTTAATCTTTTGTTTTCCTGCAGGGCTTTTAAAAAGCAATGTGAGAACTACCCACTTGGCTCTGATCCTAACACACTGCAGTTGCCTGATCCAGAAGATAAGATATATGAGAGCATGGGACATTGAATCTGTACTATCAACACTGCTTACCAGGGGTTTTCAGACCCAAACTGGTGATTACTTTTAAAGTTCAGTATGGTTGGCATAGGAGAATTTGATATGTTTTTTTGTTTTGTTTTGTTTTTTGCAGCTGCATGAACTGGCCAGGCTGTATGATTGGCCATGGTGGGTCTCCTCAAGTTCCCACAGGTAAAATATGTTATGCTGGCAGGCACAAGAGTCAGGGCCTTTTCAGTGGTGACCCTGTTCTGACAAATAAGCTGCCCTGGAATATGTAGGTAACAGATGTGGTTGTTTTGCTCTGTTCTTTAAAGGAAAGGATATCTGTCTTTATAAGTTTGATTGCTTTTATTATTTTAAATGATTTATTTAGTAGAATTATATTCTACCTGTCTTCCAAAATGGAACCCAAAGTATGAGTTAAAACAAAATAGCTAAACAAAATATGTGGTACAATATGTGGTGCTGGAGAAGAATTATACAGATACCGTGAATAGCTAAAAATACAAATAAAAGGGCCCTAGAGCAAATCAAGCTTGAAGTCTCCCTTGCTACACGACATCTTTTACTCTGAGAAGATGCGAGAAATGGAGAACTCGATTCTGTCACCCACTGTACTCATGATTTGTTGTGGGTAGTAAAGCATCAGATGTGTTGTTTACACCCCTGTATCTCATGCCTCCCCTCCTCCAGCCTCTGCTTCCTTTCCAGCCTCTATTCCTTTCCCAGCCTCCATGCAGAGAGCCTTCCCAGCCTCCACTTCTGTCCCAGCCTCCGCAAAAGGAGCCTTCCCTTCCCCCCAAGCCAAAACCAAGCAAGCTCATGTAGCGGCCGGCAAGACCTCCACACAGCCAGGAAGGGAGTGTGAGCCGGCTGTGAAGCTGTGGAGGGAGGGCAAAGGGCAAGTCAGTCATGTCAATGAGAGGAGAGGGCCAGCTAGCTGAGCAGCTGAGTGGGGAACATCTGCGTTCCTCCTCCATGACTGACAGCCAGCTTCTGCAACCAAGGACCAGTACCTTGCAATACCAAGCAATAAAGCCAGGGGCAGAACCAGGGGGCTGTTTGAGCCTGCCCCAGACCAGACATCAGCCCTTTTCCTCTTTAGTTGGCTCACCTTCTCACTCCAGGGTTTTACGGTTAGCGTGGCTGATTGGCTTAGGGCTAGATATTTTGAACCCAGCTCACCTGATTAGCATACTAAACAAAAGATGGGTGGGGACTTTTTGCTTATCCTGAAGATACTCTTATGGCATCAGGGATGTGCTAAAACACATATGTGGCTGTAACACAGAAAGAAGTGCAGAATAGGAAGAACTTAAACTGATGAATCATTTAGTGAAGGGTAGCAGCCTAAAGGCACCAGATCACATGTAATCTTGGAAGGTAAGCAGGGTGATCACTAGTATGGGAGACTGCCACAAATACTAGGTGCTGTAGGCTATATTTCAGAAGAAAGAACTGGCATAACCACCTCTGAGTATTTCCTGCCTGAGAAAATCCTATGAAATTCATGTGGTCACCCCCAAAGAAGGCTGTCCAGGAACTATCCTGGCCTCTGTTTAATATTCTGGCCTAGGAAAAGCCTCCTTGCATTGGTTGCTTAATTGCAAATAAAAGTTTTGGCCCTGATGAAAATCATCACTGTTGTCTTTATGCTATAATTTATGCTGGGCATGAATTCTTCTTAGAACTTTTCTTTTCTTGGAACCACTGAAATCATACAAGAAGTCTGGTGTACTACAAATTTTATGTGAGGGAGGTACATGTAAAGGAACTCAGATCAACATACTTGGGCTGGCTTATTTCTGTCACAGTAAACCTATCATGTGGGTTAGGCAGAGAAATGTGCCAAGTGCCAGTGAGCTGTATGGCAGCAATTCATGCCCCAGCTATAGCTCACAATTCCACACCAACTCATTGTGTGTGCTTGTGGCTAATTCTTTGGATTATTTATCATGTTTTTAAGAAGTAGGACATTCACAGGAACACATGGAGACATCACTAAAATTCCACATGAAAGGTATCCCTGGGCATTCTTGACTGATTGATACATGAATGCATCAAGATTGCATTCTTGCATTGTCTTATTCCTGTATACATGAAGTTCACTACTTTTGGTGAGAGACTCAAAGAGATACAAAGGAAGAGAAAGAAATAGAAAGCAGCAGGAAATTATTTTAGAAATGCTCCTAGTCAAATTGAAATTCAGTCTTGAGCTTATGTGTTTTATTTTATATTCCTGAAGGAGGCCAATTGAATGTCTAAGGTTAAGTGAAATGATCTCATTGGCAGAGCTTTTATGGGTGAAACCTGTGTCTGATGATATAAGTAATCATAAATGAAACCTTTGCTTTAAAAAAAAAAGTTATTCCAGTTCATTTTAAAGATGTAACTAGACATTTTCCATATGATTTTAAAAATTAAGATTGGTAACACTGTTACTATCTTCTAATTATTATATATTGTGTTCCTTGAATAACCTTGTTCACATAGGTTTTCTCTACCTACTCTTTCACATGTGTCAGTAAGGTGACCTTGGCTTCAAATTGGCTTGTGCTTTGAACAGAAACTGAGCTCTACAAGGGCACATAGACCACCTACAGTCAGGTTAACATCAGCCTGTCTAAATTTTCCACAGATAAAAAGATTTGAAAGGAAGAAATTGTAGCAACAGAGCAGAGCAAATGCTCAGTATGCAGGAGGCCACAGGTTCTGTACCTAATGCCTTTTGGGTTTCCTGCTGGTCAGAGTAGCTGATATTGATTGTGACAGATAGTTAAGTGTTTCATATTCACAATCACGCCTTCATCACTGTTGTGACACTATTGCTATGAATGTAAACCACCTTCCCAACATACTTTACCAGTCATCAGCTGCATGTGGAGAAGGAGGTTCATTCTGCTGGTGAACAGAGCATGGGTGAATGACACTTCCATCAGGTTTGGGGGTGTTGTGCCTGGAGAGGTTATTTAGTTAAGTATAATTAAACTAAGTAGCTGATACAGAATCCTGGCCCATAATTAAATTATCAATAAAGTTAAAGCAGCTTAAAAAGCAGTTAAAAAAAACACCATTAAAAAAGAACAACAAATTAAAATAACACAGCACAGTGCCAGTCTAATCTCTCCAGGAAGGGAGTTCCATAGCTTGGGAGCAGCCTCAAAAAGTTCCTCTCTCATGTTCCCACCAGATGAATCTCTATGGGTGGTGGGGCAGAGATAAGGACCTCTGCAGAAGATCTGAAAACATGGCCAGGTTTAGCTCAGTCATTCCATGTACATCTAAGGGACTCTCTAAATGGTGAAAATATTCATCATGGAATGAGAGGAGTATCCTACCTGTCTTAATGGGATCCTGCATTATTATGCTGTATTCAGAAGGAGGAGGGGGCAAAAACATCAAGAACTCTGAAGGAAAAGCCTTTGTGGCTTTTTCCAGAGGTTTTTTTTTTTTTTTTTTTTAAAGCTAGGGGTTTGCACATTCCGGCTTGTTGGGACAAGCAATTCACTTTGAATCACTTTCCCATACAAGCAGAAATGCAAACCTGGATGATTGGCTGGATGAGCACAGGGGTGGAGCTTGCGAACAAGGCAAGCACCCGGAGCTGCCATGTTGGATTTTCAGCTTAGGGAACAAGCACTAAGATGATGAAATGGTGTGTGTGTTGTTGTTTTTTTTAGTAAAGGTGAAATATCACTCTATCACACATAGGATTTTTTTTTAAAAGTTCAATGTCAGCAAATTCAGGTACATTAAAATGTGAGGAATTCACTTGTGGCCATCATCTTGACTGGTGGACATGTGAAGCTTTTGGGGGGCAATAAACCATTAAGGAGTACTACAGATATGGTATTTGCCCTTAGACAACTGTAAGAGAAATGTAGAGAGCAGAACAAGGGTCTCTATGTAACATTTGTCGACCTCACCAAAGCCTTTGACACTGTAAGTAGAAAAGGTCTGTGGCAGATCCTGGAAAGACTAGGATGTCCCCCCAAATTCCTTAAAATGATTATCTTGCTACACGAGGGACAGCGTGGTCAAGTCAGATATGGCGATGCTCTTTCAGAGCCCTTTCTAATAACTAATGGAGTGAAGCAAGGTTGTGTTCTTGCATCAACTTTATTTACAATCTTCTTCAGCATGTTGTTCCAAAGGGCTATGGCAGAGCTCGAAGATGAAGATGGCATCTATATACGTTACCTTGTTGATGGTAGCTTGTTTAACTTAAGCCATCTGAGAGCTCACACTAAGACTCTAACTATCTAGTTCATGAGCTGCTCTTTCCTGATGATGCTGCCCTTGTTGCCCACACAGAAGCAGCTCTGCAGCACCTAACATCCTGCTTCACAACAGCTGCAGAGCTGTTTGGGCTGGAAGTCAACCTGAAGAAAACAGAAGTTCTTTAGCAGCCTGCACCACTGGGTGAACACCACCATCCCCACATCGCCCTAAGCAAATCTGTGCTTAAGTCCATTCAGCAGTTCACCTACCTGGGAAGCATCATCTCCTCAGATGCCAAGATTGACAAAGAGATTGATCACAGATTAGCAAAGGCATATAGCACATTTGGGAGACTTTACAAAAGAGTCTGGAGTAATAAACACCTGAGGCGAAACACAAAAATCAGTGTGTATAGAGCCATTGTACTGTCTATTCTCCTTTACGGGTCTGAAATATGGGTCACATATCGCCAACACTTACGACTCCTCGAATGTTTTCATCAGCGCTGTATACACACAATCCTAAATATACACTGGACTGACTGTGTGACGAATGTTGCTGTCCTTGAGCAAGCAGGGATCACCAGCATTGAGGCCATGATATTGAGAACACAGCTGCGCTGGGCAGGGCATGTGTCTAGGATGGAGGACCATCGCCTCACCAAAATAGTACTCTACACTGAATTTGCCACAGGTCAGCGTAAGAAGGGCACTCCAAAAAAGTCATAGAAGGACTCCCTGAAACAACATTTCAGGCTCGGCCAAATTGATCACCAATGGTCTGCCATGGCCTCACATCAGGAGGCTTGGAGATGCACTATCCACAATGCTGCAGCCTTATTTGAGAGCTCACACTGAACAAGTCTTGAAGAGAAATGACAACGCAGAAAGAATCACAACCTGGAATCATCACCCAAGGAGACCTTCTGCTGTGCTTTCTGCAACTGGACATGTTTATCTCGGATTGGCCTTTTCAGTCATCAGCGCGCTTGCAGAAAGCGCAGGATGAGTCCTTCCTGAATCTTCATTTGTGACAAAAAGCCAGAGAAAGAGAATGTGTGTGTGTGTGTGAGAGAGAGAGACCATTAAGATATATTGTAGCTGCTGTGATTTGCCAGTATTGTGGAGGAATCCATGGTTTTATTGCCTTGTATGGATGGGCCCTAAGGCACTATATGTCCCAGTACTGATGGCCTTAAAACATAAATAGAGAACAAAGACAGAGCTTGGATGGAACCCTGTGGAAGCCCTATGTGACCCTTCATTGCTATGAGATAGAGACCAGAGTTTGCAAGAATCCATGTGAGCATAAAGTAGAAGAACAGGAGCAGAAAAAAACACAAAAGTAAAAAAGAAATAAACCATGAAATGTGCTTTAATATGACATATCAGCTGCTTAGTGACATTTTTTTTTTTGAGTTTCTGTTTTAGAATGGAAAGGAAAACAATAGCTTAGTTCTATATAGATGTTCCCAATCTTTTTCTCCCCTTCAGCATACCAGTCAGGATGCAAATATTCATGTAGTCTTCTATCTTACACAACAAAATCACAGGAGGGTCTAAAAAGAAGGCAAAAGAACAATTAAACTTGTGGGACGGATTTGTCTTCTCTCTTACATTTAATATGATTTCAAGACCAAAATGCCATTCTAAAATTGAAACCGAATATCACTGGAAAAACAGGGATATAATTTAGTAGTTCAGTGGTGGAATACATACTTCTGTATGTGAAGTATGCACTCCACCACTGACCTACTAAGTTTCCAGGTTCACTTCCCAGTATCTCTGGGTAGGCTGGACAAAACTCCCAGAAAGCCTAGGGAGCTAGCACAAGAGAGTGTCCCCAGTGCTGGGCTAGATAGTCCAATGGTCTGACTCAGAATAAGGCACCTTCTTATGTTGCTATGATTTTGTTTGAAGTTTCAAGAACAAAAAGCACTCCTTCCATACTCAATCATAAATGAGTATCAGGGCCCTTTCACTCTATACAATTATACCCTGGGTTTGTCTAAAGGAGGCCAAAAAATGGGGATTGCTCCACAGTAATGGCAATTCACAGCAGCTGCTATTTGTCTTAATGTTTTGGGTTTTGTTTTTGTTTTTTGGCAGATTGCAGGCATGCAAAGCTATCCATGTTTTCTGTGCAAATGGGCATGTCTGCAAATCAAGATGGCAGCCTCGAGTGAATTACTCGCATTTTTGCTTACCTCAATTTTCTGCTGCCATACAATATTTTTTAAAACCATATCCAAGGTGCAAAAGAGCATTCATTTCCTTTAACAAAAAAGCAAACCAAAAAAAGCAGTTTTATCATTTAGCGCTCCCTCACTAAGGTGAAAATCCAACATGGCAGCTCCAGGGACTTGTCTTACTAGCAAGTTCTGCCCCACCCCCACCCCGTGCATGTCTGACCACTCAGCTTTCAACTCCTGCTCATATAGGGAAAGAAAATCAAATCAAATCACTTGTCCCAATGAGCAGGAATGCACATCCCCTCCTGTTTATTAAAAAAAAACTTCAGGAAAAACTGCAAAGGCTTTTCCCACACAGTATATTGTGGATTTAGCCCCCCCCTTCCCAATATGTCTGAATGATGCAGAATCCCATTGAGACAGATCATATTCTCCTCACATTCTGTGAGGAGTATTTTTGCCATTTAGACAACCCCCCATGATTCTACTTTTTTTTTTGCCATGATTCTATCCTATGGAATCCTGGGATTGGTAGTTTAGGGAGGGGCCTTTAGAATTCTCAGCCAGAGTGCTCCTCTAGTACCTCTGCCCAAACTGCAGACCTTAGGATTCAACAGAATATAATGCACTCAGACACCTCAGAAATGTCTTTAAGGTGGGGGGGGGCTACACATTGCCACAGTTTCAACTGTGCCTACATGTAGGTACATTTATTTTTCCAAAACAATGACAACAAGGATGCATTGCATTAAAATAACAATCATCAACTGAAGCAGGAAACAATCTAACTGCCATGAAAACAACAGCAAAATAATACATTAATGTTACAAAAATGAGTAAATAAAATCCAGTAAAGAAAAATATGTAAGATTCTATAAGGTACCTGTAAGGTTTCCTATCACATTTTCCCCTCCACTGCACTACTCTCAACACAAAATATATTTACCAAGATTGAGCTGTAGAGAATAAGATGAAGGAAGGGCAGAGTCAGGGCAAATGGCAATCCATTCATTATCATTCAGTTATCCTTAAATATGAAGACTTTTGAAAGCACAATATGTTTTTGGAAATCCCCTCCATGTGTTCAGTATAGTTTACTCTCTATTAAGTATGCATATGATAGATTGCAGGTGTAAGGGGCCAGGTACTAAAAGAATAGACCTGTTGCAGTAAGACCTGGATGTCTGTGTGGATTGTGGGTGAACTCTGAATCAGCAGGGAAAGATAACACTTCTTTGGCCAAAGAGTTAAGCCTCCCTTCAAGAACAGCATAGCTAAGCCATCTGGATCAGGAGCAAAGAGGAACAGTTTATTGAAAAAACTGAGAAATTTATAATCTTACATAGTAACAATTGTGGTGATGATTAGGAAACAAGTTTGCAGGTTTGTACATTGTAGATTTCCCATTACTTCATCTTTTGCGGTGTTACGATTGAAACAGTAACATTAACAAAGAACAGTTGTAACTTCATTTCTATAACCAGTGTTAAAACTTAAGCTTTCTTGCTGTTCTGAATTAACAACTATAATCCTTCAGGCATCAGTGGTTCTCAGCAGTCACTACAGCAAATTCAGCAAATACTCTCATTTTCTAATTAGGGCCAGGTTAGTATCACGGGAACAGTTAAATTAAATATGGCTATGCTTTGGTTCACTATGTGTTGTGGATTTAGAGTTACAGGCTGTTTGTGAGGCAAGAAGGCAACTCTCTTTATTAGGCCTGATCTACTGAACTTCTGTTAAAAGGGGTTCTGGTCTACCTTACTGTCAAAGCGAGTGAGCTGTTTATGGTGCTGTAAGTCTGGCAAGGTCCAAGCTACCGACTATCAAAAGTGAATGTGCTATCCCAGGTGTTATGAGTGCTATGCATAACTCATAACATGCATAACAAAAAACGCCATTCTCTGAAGATGCCAGCCACAGATGCAGGCGAAATGTCAGAAAGAAACTATTCCAGAACACGGCCTCACAGCCTGGAAAAAAAACCAACTGAAAGCTATGCATAACATTGTGCTATGAGCCTGTGCAGCATGTCAGAATGGGCTGATTAAGGAACACCTGTTTCCAGCCCTTTAGGGCTATTTTAACTCTTTCAGAGGCAGCCTTTATTATTCATGGGAGGGCTCAGCTACGCTAGATGTCCTAAATTGTGTGTGTGTTCTTGAACATTCAGCACACTTCTGGTGGCTATCTCCTGAAGGGGCACAACTACGTAGAAGTCTTGGGAGTCCAACTGGCCTTATCATATTGGGTGGAGGGCTCAGCCATGGAGGGGCTTGACACACACACACACACACACACACACTAGAAAGGCTTTATCCCTGATAATGCCTGCATTTTTAATGGATTAACTAAAGAATCTCTTTGATTTGGCTGTTTGCCAAGATTTTGCACAGTGACCAAAAAGATACTGTGCCAGTGTATCTAGCCCAATATTGAGTACATGATAATTACATAGGAAAATAACTAGAAGATTAAGGAAGAGGCAGGTGGGAGGGAGAGAAGGAGAAAGAAATCAGAGTGGAGGGCAGCTAAATAGATGGCAACTTTTTCTTATGTTTGCAAACCACTGACTTACAGGAGCTGCTTAGAAGAAAGATGCCTCACAGAGAAGATATGGAATGTATATTTCAAACTAATTTCCCACATAATACACAAAGTCAGAAATTTGTTGGCCTCTTTATTCATCTTTGCAACTGTCCCAGTACTTATTTTACAACAAATTGCATAGATTTTGTCAAGGATGCTTTTTGTAGATTTTAAAACTTAGGCAGATTTATTTCATAGGCAGTGAGAATATCATATTCTTTCTTTCTAGTCAGGAGTTTAAATAATGCCTAATTTGTAGATATTTTTTTAAAAATGTAGTATATTACCTTCTAGTTATTTTAGTATCATGTCATAAAATTATATGTTAGGTTTTTTTTAAAAAAATGATGGTGATTTTGAATAATGACTCTGTGTCTTGCTTTTCTTTTAATTAGATAGTTTCATATGTAACAAATCCCATTGTCATGGATGTCTAACCACCATCATCTTAATTAGTTGTGCATACATTTTATGCCTTGAAAGCTTCCTCATTAGTTGTTTAGGCATGGTAAATTTAACTACTGTACAACTCCTCTTTCCCATTTTCAACATGGAATCCTTTCATACAATTCCTCATTCCCCATGGTACTCCCCCCCATGAATCAGCTTTATATTATATAGACTGACAGAATTCCTTCCACAACAGTAGCATCAATACATCCACTGTGTCATATGAGTTAATGGAATCATGCTCAGCCTAACTGGCTACTTACCGTTACCAATTTTGCCTGTCTCTACTACAGCAACAGTAAAGCAATTTGTTTTTATAGGGAACCATTAGGGTCTGCCTACTTAGAAGTGAGACAGGATCTACTCCCACTTGTGGAACTATCTTTTGCAAACAGATGTCATCAATGCCTAGGTAAATGGATATTTTTCTTCCTTGCACATATTTATAGGCATACATTAGCTATGAATAAAATATAAAGCCAAACCCCAACAGAAAAGTGTGTAATTGCATCATTTAGAATTAGAAATAAAAGGAACAGAGCTATACTTGCTAGATAGCATCTAAATAATGAAAACAATTATCAGTAAAATTCATTGCCGGGCTCTTTACAAATGGAAAGAATAATTGATTCTGTTAAGCTGTCTCTTGTCATGCATTCATTCCTGTTGAGTCATCACATAAAATGTTCTTTCCCATCTGTCATATGTGTTTGCAGCAGGCAGCTGTTTATACAACCTAGATGTTATTTTCCATAGATGATAACAGTAGGCACCCTTTCTAGTAGACTATGGTAGCAGCATGTGGTACTATTGATGCTCAGGCCATAGATTCCCAAACCAGAGAACAATCCATAGAGGCCATTGCTATACCTCTTCTTAAGAGACAATCAAAACTTTTCTTTCTTTGTGACAGAGAAAATATATCACTAGGAGGCTACAGTTGTGTGATGCAGAAGTGCCACATACCCTCCAACATTTCACAGATGAAAACCTTACCAGGACATATGTGGCCAAGCAACATCAGTGTGTGGTCAATATGGAAAGGTTATTAATGGGGAACAAACAAGCTAGGTGAGGCTGCAGCAGTTTGCTGTTGCCTGAGTCTACTGGGAAGGGTAAGATTCTGCCCCTCCTCTCCTTTCCTTCCTGCTGAATTGAGTGCAAATTACTTTTTCACTTTGAACTTGGTTTGCAGCCATTGAAGCAAGCTGGGGACAAGGGGAAAAGTGGGAAAAGAAGAGAGAAACTGAGATATTTTAAAATTAACTAAAAATATGAGTTACAGAGTATTAATCAGGGCTGTCCCTGCCAAATTGGGACAGTGGGAGAGTATGGAGCCATAGTATCTAAGGAATTTAGCACACAAAGGAGGTAAATTGAAATTATAGCTGGATGATACCATCTTTGGCTGGAACATGTCACACAACATTGCATCTGTCCTGTTGCTGCTTTGCCTTTCAGTCACTGTTAGAGCACACCTTTTCATTGATGGGAAAACTCATCAGTGTCTCTCAAAATCACTGCATTAGTGCGATAGTTCAGATATTCCAGCAGTCATGTGACATGAGTAGGCATAATTTCCCTCCTCTCCTCCTCACTATTCCTAAGCAGCCTGAGGTTGCTTTTATAGTCAACAATCCACAGAGTTTGTAGCTGCTGCTTAAATAACTCTACCTCCTCGCCCCCTTCATCCTCTCTGCCTCCTTTCCTGTCAGCAGCTACACCCCTTCCCTCTTTCCCACCTTGCCACCTCTATGTCTCAGCCAGACCTTAAACCCCTTCCCAGCTCATTGACTTCAACTCCCCACCCCTCTCAGGGTTAGGAGGAAGATGAGTGGGAAGCTGAAGTCAATGGGTTGGAGAGGAGTTTATGATCTGGCTGAGATATTGTGGTCAAGCTGGAAAAGGGAGTGAGGGTTGGCCCTCTTGGAAAGATAAGAGACTGAAAGACGCACATTCACTGGGTAGAGCATACATGGGGAGGAAGGTGGAACTAGTGAGGTGGTGCAGAAGAGTGAATACGGGACCATGGATCCAGCATAATAATGCAAATGCAGAGAAGTGTGATAATGAGTGTTTTCAAACTGTTATGTTTCCATTAGCTTCAACAATGAGATTGCTAAGAGACAACAGGCTGGTGTGATAAAGTCCTAAGTGTGATTCCTCCAATACCTCATCATTTCTACATGGGATTTAGAGCAGTTTGTAATAAGTTCTTACCTCTACAAGGGGCTTAGAGCAGTCTGGATAAGTGATAAGTGACAACAAGAGGAACTTCATGCAAAGTATTGTGATTTGGAGAAGGTCTGTAATTTGCATAAAATCTATGTATGTATAGATTCAGATTTGGAAATAATTATGATACTTTAAATAGGGAGAAAACACAATAATCTTCTTATAGTAGAGATAGCTGTGATGACTGTGTGCTTACACAGTCTGCTGTGCAGTTGCTGAATCTTGATGGATAGCCTCAAGGCCCCAGCTCTCCCTTCTTAAGGTCCTTCCGGCTGACAATCTTTCACACAGGGAATACCTTCAAATCAAGGACTGTTCTCTGTGAAGTAGTTGGTTGTAACTAGAGCATGTACCTTTACAGCAGCTCATCCATTTTCCCCACAACTGGAGTCTATTTGTTCTTAAAAGATACATATCAAATTTTGTATGTTTGCTTATTGTTATAAACTTTATCTATTTATTACTTCCTTTGTTTCATTATGTTCTGTGGTGCTGTTCTGTGGCTTTTGATTTTCCTGCTATATTTGTACTACTGTATTATTTTTAGTAGTGCTCTATGCGTGTTTTCATTTTGATTGTAAGTGGTAGTGTTCTATTTAGTTCTTCATTTTTGTATTCCCATTTATGTGTTATCCATATAGGCTGTAAATATCATTCTCATATGTAATGGTTATTATGTTGATTAATATCCTTTTTTCTATGATAAGTTGTTCTATTGTTAGTAGCTGTGGATGGTGGCAGTGAACTCGCCCTCAGTTTTAATACAAACTTTAAGGACCTATGATGGCGCAGTGGTTAAATGCTAGTACTGCATTTATGAGTTCCATCCCAGAGGACTCCAAGGTTGATTCAGCCTTCCATCCTTCCATAGGTCAGTAGAATGAGTACCCAGCTTTGGGGGGCAATTAGCTAATGCATTGTAAAATGCTTAGGGAGTGCTTTGCACTGGAAAGCAGTACAGAAAGAAACATGCTATTGCTATTCAAGATGCTGAACTCATTTGAGGCATAGGGATAGGGTCAGCACCTTGGATAGGTCCTTTAAGGTTTGGGTAAAAACCTAAGAGTAGATTCTGGACCGCTTACATGGAAACCACAGCCAGCACTGATTGTTAGCACTATCATTGTACTAACTCTGCTGGGCTCTTTCTATCACACTGGCACATAGCAGATAAACAAGATCATTCAGAGTGCCATTACCATACAGTTGATCGGGTTTAGATGTAAATTAGATCCTTCTCTACCAAGACTTACATAGTCAGTTTGGGTAACGATCCTGGAGCCTCCTTTGCTTTCAGTGTGGGAATAGTCATAGAATCATAGAGCTGGAAGAGACCACAAGGGCCATCTTTTCCAACCCCCTGCCATGCAGGAATACACAATCAAAGCACTCCCGACAGATGGCCATCCAGCTTCTGTTTAAAAACCTCCAAAGAAGGAGACTCCACCACACTCTGAGGCAGCACATTCCACTGCCAAACAGCTGTTACTGTCAGGAAGTTCTTCCTAATGTTTAGGCAGAATCTCTTTTCCTGTAGTTTGAGTCCATTGCTCCATGACCTGGACTCTGGAGCAGCAGAAAACAAACTTGCTCCATCCTCAGTATGACATCCTTTCAAATATTTAAACATGGCTATCATGTGACCTCTCAACCTTCTCTTCTCCAGGCTAAGCACACTCCAGACTAAATACCCCTAGTCTCTTTAATTTTTCTGGACCTCCACTGGTACTTCTCAAGCAAAACAAAAAAATCTGTTCCCACACTGTCATCTTCTCTTTTAACATTTCCCTTTCTTTCACCACAATTTGCCATCATCTTTCTCACATCTCCTTTCAGAAGAAGCCCAGGTCACCATTAAGAGGTGTTCAACAACTATAGTGCCATGGTTCAGTTTTACCTCTCATGGCTGCAACCTACAGAATTGCAACCTGGCTGATAATTCTGAACATGACTCCTTAACTGCAAATCCCAAGATTCCATGGCAGGAACCATGGCAATAAAAATAGAATCATAGTGTTATAACTATGGACTTTTTCAGACAGGACTTACCACACAAGAAGACTCCGGAACAATTACGACACTGTTGAGCGGCAGGGGGTCCATTTCAGATGATGCCATCCCTCTCTCGGTGTTGTCCCTGACTGTTCTGGGTATGATTGAAGGCAGCCACACCATTTTTTACTCATGTACAACTTCCGTGAGTAAAAAATGGCATGGCTGCCTTCAATCATATCCAGAACAGTCAGGGACAACACTGAGAGAGGGACGGCATCATCTGAAATGGACCCCCTGCCGCTCAACAGTGTTGTAATTATTCCGGAGTCTTCTTGTGTGGTAAGTCCTGTCTGAAAAAGTCCTATGTAGTACGAAAGGCACAAGCCTGTACAGTCTGATTACAGGCTCATGAGATTCCTTGGGTGCATCTACACTATAAAAATAACACAGTTTGACACCACTTTAAGTGCTGTATCTCCATCCTATGGAATCCTTGGAATTGTAGTTTAACAAAGTCTTTAGCCTGCT
Organism: Gambelia wislizenii; assembly: GCA_030847615.1. Lineage (NCBI taxonomy): Eukaryota > Metazoa > Chordata > Lepidosauria > Squamata > Crotaphytidae > Gambelia > Gambelia wislizenii. Next base: position 326,095,665 of record JAUMIR010000001.1, read on the forward strand.
CTGCCAGAAAGTGATGGTGCCTTACAAATGTACAAATCCCAGGATTCCGTAGGATGGAGCCATAGCAGTTAAAATGGTGTCAAACTGCATTATTTCTACAGTGTAGATGCACCCCTTGTGCTCCTTTGAGGAATGGACTCTTCATTGGGCACATAAATGTTTGCAATTTGTGGTGTGTGTTTCTTCATCAGGCTTTGAGATTGATCTCCTTTTGGGGCTGAAGCGGGAGAAGAAAAAAAAGAGAGAAAATTGAGTTAGTCAGGTTGCCAGAGTGTCCTTGTTTGATTTCAGAATTGAAGACAAGGATGAAAAGAGCAGACATGGTCAAAAGAATCTCCAAACCTGCCTGAGCCTTTAATCATCAAAATACCCTGAGAGGATTTTTACAGCTGAGAAAAAGGAGAGAAAAGAGGATGGGATTCTGAAAAGTCGTCTCTCAGACATCTTGATGGGCAACTCACAGAACAGGCTTCTCAGTACCTTTGTTTTTGAAAAGAAACAATGGGAGCTATGTATAATTTGTTTCCCTAGGTCTTATTATTACTGAACCCTTTGTTCCATGCAAATTATCAGTGCTATGCTAATTGCTTCCAAGATACATATTAAGCATGCACTGAGGTAGATGGAAAAATTGTTTCTTTGTATTCTAAAGATCTATCTCCTTTTATTGCTATAGCTTGCCTAACTCTCAGAAGGAGACAATTTTCATGGAGGAATATTTCTTCTAAAAATTTCTATCCTAATATATCTTTTTAGACTCCCTTTTATTATTACAAAGACTGTCACACTACTTTTTGTATTTCATTAGTAATTTATAGTCAGATACTTTTCCAATGGTAAATCCATGACTTTCCACTGAAAACTTTTTCACATTTCTGAAATAATTATTCTTTTCAGCACCCTCATAGAAGTAAAAAAAAATTTTTAATGTTCAGTAACAATGAATTCCCTCATCCCTAGTTCATGGACAACTGGCAATGGCAATCACACTAGTTCTAAATCCACTTGCTGGACTGTACATTGCATTAATTAGCTGGCAATTAATCACAAATGCTTGGTCAGAATAATAACAAAATATTATAATGTCATGAGTGAGTGAAGAATGAGTGAATGAAGAATGTACTTCCAGTGTTTCAGCTCAAGGTATAAGCCATGTAGATGGAACCACTTTCTTCTCCGCCACCCCTCTGAACTGATCAGGAGCAGCATCCGTTAGCAGACACCTGGGCTTCCATGGGCCAGACTCCTGTAGGTATCATGTATGGGTGTATCCTCCCATTCTGCCAATGTATGTCCTTACCAGGTCATTGTGGAAAGAGGTAACTAGTATCTCCTTTGGGCAACCCCAGCTTGAAGAAACCAGGGCATATTCCCTCATACAAAAAGTATTAACTGATGTTTTACTGGCAAATATAGGAGAAAATGGCTGATATTCTGTTTAACTGCTAGTAGAGTAGAAATCTTCAGTGGCCTACCTCCTTGTATTAACTGATTCTTTCTCAGCCTAAATACTTGCTCCTTGTCCTTGCACATTGGTGCATAGTACACAGTTGTTATAACCAGAAAATACCTGCAAAGCACTTGAAGCTGTGGTTGTTACCAAATGTGATTCATTCATGATAGTCTAAGTAAACCTGAACTAATGGAAATCAGTGTTTCCTCTCTGTCAAGAAAGGACTATTAATAAAGGATTTTTCCCCTCCTTCATCTTCATCACATGAAATGATTTAGATGCTGACTCATATGCCTATGGATTTAAGATGCATAATCTCCCTTTAGTGGAAATAAAGATTAATATTGTTAAAATGAAAAGATTTGCTCATGTTCACAGGTGTGCTGGGTGGGGGAACAGCAAAGAGAAAACACTGGGGCCAGAATCCTGTTGGTGGCATGTCCTGGCATAACTGCTGGTTACATTAATATATGGGGTTCGAATGACATATAATCTCCATATGCAATGTTGTCAGCCATTGGTGTGTAGAAACAGTGATAGCATGGGTCAAAAGCTCTGGGAGGCAGGCCTTTCTTGGACTACATACAGCCACAAAATCTTAAACAACTACACACTTACAACAGGATATATAAAATGGATAGTAATATGGTTGTCCCTCCATATCCATGGATTTAAGTATTCATGGCTTGAAAATATTCTTTAAAAAATAATAATCCAAAAAGCAAACCTTGATTTTGCCATCTTATATAAGGGACACCATTTTGCTATGCCACTGCATATAATACCTCTCCATTGACGCCCCCTTGTCGTGGGAGAGAGGCTTGCGTACCCTAATGATGTTTTGAGCTATGCTGGCAGTGGCATAATAGCCACTGGTAGGGTCTCCCATGCCAGACAGGTCAAAACCGAAGGGTCTGACAAAGAGCGTCAAAGGGCAGGATGGGCTCTCTAGCCTTGTGGCAGCCGTCCTAGGAGAAGGAAAACTCTAATCCCAAACCCGGGCAGATGGTGCTCGTCCAACCCTGTAAGGTCAACCATCTAAGAGAAGGAAACTCTAATCAAACCTACGGCCCGAGGACCTCACTGCCACGTCCATGCTTGCAAGGCCACGGCAGATGAATCTCTGGTTTAAAGGGTGAGGCCAGTTCTGTGCACGCTGCGCTCCACCAGAAAAATCCATTGCACAGGCTCGAAGGACAAATCCATTTCCAAAAAAGCCCTGTAGCGACTGGCGAGGGACGAAACTGGCAGGTGTAAAGATGCACTGGAAGCCGCAGCCCCAACCCTGCATGCAGGCGGTTCAGGACATTGGTCGCTCAAGCCTGACCCGGGAGATGACAGTCTTGTTCAGCAGCATCCTGAACGACCAAGCAGCCTTTTTTAAGGAGAGCACTGCTTGCTCCATATGGAGAGGGGCCTAGAAAAGGTGGCCTAACGAAAGCTCATCCCCAACTACCTGGTTGGCTAGCCACGGCCAACGGGAATCTTCTGATGCGGTCAAACCAAGGCAAAGAAACAAAGGCACACACCGGCCTCCAAAGGTGTAAATAAACTGACACTTGCATGCTGGAACATCAGAACCATGCAAGACTCTGAAGATAGTGGACGGCCTGAGCGTCGTTCTGCCCTAATAGCCCTTGAACTATCACGGCTTAATATTGACATCGCTGCTCTTAGTGAAGTTCGCTTCCATGAGGAAGGCAGCCTTAAAGAACATGGCACCGGCTACACACTTTACTGGTCTGGCAAACCCAAAACCGAAAAACATCTTTCAGGAGTAGGCTTTATGATTAAAAACTCCATTGCCTCCAAACTCAAACCTTGCCAACAGGACACTGTGATTGCATTATTTCCTTACGCCTCCCACATGTTGTTCTCTTTAGTACATATGCCCTAACTATGCAAGCCGACCCTGTAGATAAAGACAAATTCTACACAGACCTACGCCAACTCATACAAAAAGTCCCTGTAGAAGATAAAATTATTATCCTTGGTGACTTCAATGCCAGAGTAGGAAAGAACTCCGAAGCCTGGAAAGGTGTCTTAGGCAAGCATGGTGTTGGAAATTGCAATGATAACGGACGCCTCCTGCTAGAGTTCTGTGCAGAACAACAGCTGACTATTACAAACACAATCTTTCAGCAGAAAGATAGCTTGAAGACAACCTGGATGCATCCCCGATCCAAACATTGGCACCTCATTGACTACGTTCTAGTCCGTCAGAGAGACATTCGTGATGTCCGTCATACATGAGTGATGCCCAGTGCAGAATGCCAAACAGATCATCGCCTTGTCAGATGTAAACTAAATCTTCATCTTAAGTTCAAACCTAAGAGGGGTGGCATCTTAAAGAAGAGACTCCAAGTCAACAATCTTCAACAAGCTACCATGAGAGACAACTTCCAGGCAACTCTACAAACGAAACTTGAAGACCATCCTACAGATCCTTCTCCTACAGTGCTTTGGCAACATATCAAACACAGTATCCTCCAGTCTGCAGAAGAATCCCTCGGGTTCTCCCACAAGAAAAATCAAGACTGGTTTGATGAAAACAACCAAGAGATCCAGGAGCTGTTGGCAAGGAAGAGAGCTGCTCACCAGGCATACCTCGCCCAGCCAACCTGTCATGTAAGAAAAGCAGCTTTCCACCTCACATGTAGCAAACCACAACAAAAACTCCGAGACATGCAGAACAAGTGGTGGATCAATATAGCAGAAAAGACACAACACTGTGCAGATCTGGGTGATCATAGAGGATTTTATGAAGCTCTTAAAGCAGTGTTTGGACCTACTTATCAGGTCCAAAGCTCCTTATACAGTACAGATGGTCAAACATTAATTACTGATAAAGCCTCCATCCTAAATTGTTGGGCTGAACATTTTCAAAGTCTCTTCAGTGCCAACCGAGTAGTCCAAGGCTCAGCTATCCAACATATGATACAAAAACCAATGAAAAATGAATTGGACATAGCTCCCACTTTGGAAGAGACCCTTAAGGCCATACAGCAGATGAAAAACGGCAAGGCAGCTGGGATTAATAGAATCCCACCTGAAGTTTGGAAACACGGAGGTCATGCACTCCACGAAAAATTCCACGAATTCCTTGTGAATTGCTGGGAAAAAGGGGAACTGCCATCAGACCTCCGAGACGCAGTCATCATCACCCTGTACAAGAAAAAAGGAGCAAAATCCGATTGTTCAAACTATCGAGGCATAACACTACTCTCTATTGCTGGAAAAATCCTTGCAAGGATACTCCTGAACAGATTAGTTCCTGCTATTGCAGAAGAACTTCTCCCTGAAAGCCAATGTGGCTTCAGAGCCAATAGGAATACTACAGACATGGTATTTGCCCTTAGGCAACTGCAAGAAAAATGTAGGGAGCAGAACAAGGGTCTCTATGTAACATTTGTCGACCTCACCAAAGCCTTCGACACTGTAAGTAGAAAAGGTCTGTGGCAGATCCTGGAAAGACTAGGATGTCCCCCCAAATTCCTTAAAATGATTATCTTGCTACACGAGGGACAGCGTGGTCAAGTCAGATATGGCGATGCTCTTTCAGAGCCCTTTCTAATAACCAATGGAGTGAAGCAAGGTTGTGTTCTTGCACCAACTTTATTTACAATCTTCTTTAGCACGATGCTCCAAAGGGCTATGGCAGAGCTTGAAGAAGACGACGACATCTATATACGCTACCGTACTGATGGTAGCTTGTTTAACTTAAGCCGTCTGAGGGCTCACACTAAGACTCTAAACTATCTAGTCCGTGAGCTGCTCTTTGCCGATGATGCTGCCCTTGTTGCCCACACAGAAGCAGCTCTGCAGCGCCTAACATCCTGCTTTGCAACAGCTGCAGAGCTGTTTGGGCTAGAAGTCAACGTGAAGAAAACAGAAGTTCTTTAGCAGCCTGCACCACAGGATGAACACCACCATCCCCACATTGCCGTCGGCAAATCTGTGCTCAAGTCCGTTCAGCAGTTCACCTACCTGGGAAGCATCATCTCCTCAGATGCCAAGATTGACAAAGAGATTGATCACAGATTGGCAAAGGCATATAGTGCATTCGGAAGACTTCACAAAAGAGTCTGGAGCAATAAACACCTGAGGCAAAGCACAAAAATCAGTGTGTATAGAGCCATCGTACTGTCTATCCTCCTTTATGGATCTGAAACATGGGTCACCTATCGCCACCACCTACGACTCCTCGAACGCCTTCATCAGCGCTGTCTACGCACAATCCTAAATATACACTGGACTGACTATGTGACGAATGTTGTTGTCCTTGAGCAAGCAGGGATCACCAGCACTGAGGCCATGATATTGAGAACACAGCTGCGCTGGGCAGGGCACGTTTCTAGGATGGAGGACCATCGCCTCCCAAAAATACTACTCTACGGTGAACTTGCCACGGGTCAGCGTAAGAGGGGCGCTCCAAAAAAGCGATACAAAGACTCCCTGAAACAACATCTCAGGCTTGGCCAAATTGATCACCAACAGTGGTCCGCCCTGGTGTCACATCGGGAGGCATGGAGATGCACTATCCACAATGCTGCAGCCTTATTTGAGAACTCACGACGAACAAGTCTTGAAGAGAAATGACAATGCAGAAAGAATCACTACCCGGAAGCATCACCCAAGGAGACCTTCTGCTGTGCTTTTTGCAACCGGACTTGTTTATCTCGGATTGGCCTTTTTAGTCATCAGCACGCTTGCAGAAAGTGCTGGATGAGTCCTTCCTGAATCTTCGTTTGCGAAGAAAAGCCAGAGAGGGCATATAATAGGACTTGATTATTCACAGATTTTGGTATCCACGGGGGGGGGGGGGCTGGAACCAAACCCCAGCTAATATGAAGGAATAAGACCCTACTGCAAACCCAGATACCAACACTGTCCCCCCATCTATTCTGGGAGCAATATTACAATATTATAATAACATCACCCACAACATCAGAGGTACATTTACTTCCTCCATTATCTTATATGCTATCGTATTCCAGCAATGCCCATCTACACTTTACATTGGACAAATAGGGAAGCCTCTATGCAAGAGGATTAATAGATACAAATTTGACATTAGAAAAGCCCAAAACCAGTGATAGAATATTTCGACTTTCTGGGACACACAGTAAGGGATTTACAAGTCACAAGTCCTTGAATAAGGAAATAACAAAGGAAAATTAGAAAGAGAAAGAGCTGAACTGAATTACCGTATATTCCGGCGTATAAGACGACTGGGCGTATAAGACCACCACCCCAATTTCCAGCCAAAAATCTAGACTTAGGCATATATTCGCCAGATAAGACCCCCCCCCCAAATTTGGCTGGCTGGGGGAGCCTTGCCAGCTGATCCTCTTTGTTTCCCAACTCATGAGGATCTCCTCATGAGTTGGGAAAGTGAACAGGATCAGCTGGCAGGGCAACATTCACCCCTCTCTTCAACCTTCCAGCCAACTGGACTCGAAGATGGAGGAAAGGGGTGAAAATGCCCAGTTTGCCTCAGCATCCCCCTTCCCTCCATCTTGGCTCTTCCAAAGGGGACCAAGGCGGGGGAAGCGAGGGCGGCCGTGGCAAACCCCTAGATTCACCCCCTCCCCCCACCTTCAAGGAAGGTGGGGAGAAGGGGTGAACATGCCCCGTTTGGATCCATAGGGAGGACGCGGGGTCGTGGAGACAAACCCCGGGAATTGCCCCCTCTCCCCACTGTCAAGGGAGAGGGAGTGAATCTAGGGATTTAACTCCACAGTCCCGATCCCTCCTTCTGGGCTCCCTCCTCCCATAATTCCCCAACACCCAGGAGGCTGCCCAGCCTCCTGGTGGGTTGGGGAATGTGGGATGGCCAGCTGGCTGGGGGGGGTTCTTCCTCCTCCCACAATTCCCCAACCCACGAGGAGGCTGCCCAGCCCACTTTTGGGTTGGGGAATGCAGGATGGCCAGCTGGCTAAGGGGGGTTCTCCCTCCTCCCACGATTCCCCAACCCACGAGGAGGCTGCCCAGCCTCCTGGTGGGTTGGGGAATGTGGGACGCCCAGCTGGCTGGGGGGGTGGACGGAGGGGGCTTCGGGGAGGGTGGAAGGATGGTTGGAGGGAGGGGGCTTCGCAGCCACCCACCCTCTCCCCGAAGCCACGATCTCCAGCCAGATTGTGGCTTTGGGGAGGGGGGTGGCTGGAGGGAGGACACTGGAGGGAGGGGGCTTTGGGGAGGGTGGAAGGGTGGTTGGAAGGAGGGGGCTTCACAGCCACCCCCTCCCCAAAGCCAGGATCGCGAGCGGGATCGCGACTTTGGGGAGGGTGGTGGCTGGAGGGAGGACACTGGAGGGAGGGGGCTTTGGGGAAGGTGGAAGGGTGGTTGGAGGGAGGGGGCTTCTCAGCCACCCACCCGCTCCCCAAAGCCACAATTGCGAGCGGGATCGGGGCTTTGGGGAGGGGGGTGGCTGGAGGGAGGACACTGGAGGGAGGGGGCTTTGGGGAGGGTGGAAGGGTGGTTGGAGGGAGGGGGCTTTGCAGCCACCCCCCTCCCTGAAGCTGTGATCTCCAGCTGGATTGCGGCTTTGAGGAGGGGGGTGGATGGGTGTCTGGAGGGAGGGGGCTTTGCAGCCACCCCCCTACCCAAAGCTGTGACGGAGGGTGCTGGAGGGAGGGTAGACAGGTGGCTGGGGGGAGGGGGCTTTGCAGCCGGGTGTCCCGGTGGCTGGGGGAGGGGGCTTCGCAGCCACCCCCCTCCCCAAAGCTGCGATTCCAGTGGAATCACGGCTTTGGGGAAAGGGGGTGGATGGGCGGAGGGTGGCTGGGTGGCTGGGGGGGGCTTCGCAGCCACCACCCCTCCCTAAAGCCATGATTCCAGTGGAATCGTGGCTTTGGGGAAGGGGGGTGGATGGGTGGAGGGTGGATGGGTGGATGGGGGGAGGGGGCGAATCCCGGGGTTTGGCTCCATTGCCCCGCGTCCTCCTCCTGGGCTTCCTTCGGAAGGGAGCCCAGAAGGAGGGATCGGGGTCATGGAGCCAAACGGGGCATTTTTGCCGTTTTCCTCCACCTTCAAGCAAGGTGGGGGAAAAGGGCGAATCTAGCGGTTTGCCTCGGCCGCTGCAGAGGCGATCAAGCGGCGGCTGCAGCAAACCGCAACGTTTACCCCCCTCCTCTGTCTCCGTTGCTCCCCAAAGGGGGAGAAGTTAGAGGAGGGGGGAAATGTACTGGAAAAGCACTTTGCTTCACCCCCCTGCCCCATCTCCTGCCTCTTCCCTCTGTTTGCGAAGAGGCAGGAGATAGGCAGGCAGGTGAAGCAAAGTATATCTGGCATATAACACGACTGTCGATTTTGGAGGGCACTTTTGAATGCTTAAAAGTCATCTTATACGCTGGAATATACGGTATATTCATGAATGCCAATCCAACAGCAGAGGTATGAGCAAAGACAATGGCTTAATGGCATACTGGGTGTATTAATAACAAAAGGAATTTTCTCAGAGAGAGTTTAGACCCCTGGGAAACAGAAATTTGGTAAGCAGATTTATTGCTTTCACACATCAACACTAACTGACCACTGTGAAGATCTGAAAGACCTATATCACCTTGCCCAGCCTTTTTGAAAATTTAGGATAAGAGACATGATTTGCATCTTCCTGGATCCTAATATATTCTATCCCACTCTCACATCTGTATAAATATGCTTTATATCTGAGACCATAATACCCCTGAAGACATGGGCTATATCCATGAAAGCTCATGCTAAAAAATAAATAAATAAAAAGGACTAGTTGATCTTAAAAGTGCTGCCACTTTTCTTTTTTCCCCCTCTCCCTTTCTCCTTTTTATGCTACAATTTTCAAAGTAATAGGAAGGAAATGGAAAAAAGTATCACTCTTATTTGTCTGGTTCATGAACCCACTGAATCCCATCTATCAACCTCTATGGACCACAGGTTAAAAGGTAGTTTGACTGAGAAAGAATGCATAACACTGCAGTATTCAGTCACTTCAGAGAAATCTTCTATTACTCTCCAAGAAGTCATTTCTATAAAGTCCCGGAGTCCACAATGCAACATTAAGGACTTTATCAGACGAACCTCCCAAAATGTATCTTTAGCACCACTTTTTGCTACATTCTTCCCCGGCACAATAACCCTTCTCATCAAACTGACTTGTGATTGCCGAGGGGAGAGTTAATTGGGAGAATATATGAATTATTACTAAAGTTGGAAATGGAAGAAGAAATATTTAAGCAAAATATGATTAAATGGATAAAAATATATAGGACATCCAACTGAATTTGAGCAGTGGGAATATGTTTGGAAAAAAGGAATAAAATTCACTTTATCTTATGAAATGAGGGAAAATGTATATAAAATGCTATTTAGGTGGCATTTAACACCAGATAAGATAGCAAAAATATATAAAGAAACAAATGATAATTGTTGGAAGTGTTCAGAAATTACAGTCACTTATTATCATATCTGATAGAGCTGTAAAAAAGCTAAGGAATATTGGAGAGAAATCCATAATATTATTCAAAAAAATGGTAGGGATTTTTTTTTTTTTAAAAAAATAAACTGGAAACATATTCATTAAATATAATAGAGGAAAATATTAGACAGGATACTTTACAGGATATGAAAAAAAAAATCTCATATATGGTTACAGCTGTCAGGATAGTGTATGCCCAGTACTGGGAAAGAAAGAAAATTCTGATGAGTGAAGAGTGGATATTGAAAGCTGAAGAATTAATTGAAATGGATCTACTAACAGCTGGATGAAAGGAAAAACAATGCAAAGTTTTCATAGAAAACTTTGGAAAAAATTAAAAAGTAAAAATGAAATGATAATCACATGAAAAGTAGAAATGAAAATGTAAACGTAGAATAGAATAAAGAATAGAATGTGAAGTTTGAGAGATTAAAAGGAAAAAAGAATATGAAAAAAAACAGTAGATTAACATAAAAAAAAGAATTCGCATGGAAATAAGATACAATAGCTAGACACTGATAGCTAACTTTTGGTGTTGGCGGGAAGTTGGTAGCAATATAAGGATAGTAATGTATGTGTCTGATGTATGTTTCCGATGTTTGAATTTTAATATTTGTTTTGTTTGGAATGAAAAAAGTAATAAAAGTACAATTAAAAAAAAACACTGACCTGTAATTATGAGAAAAAGCAGCCCCAGCATTACCAGAGCATGAACGTTAGCTCTGTTTACTTCCACGTTTGTGATCTTGGTGATTCTCATGAGAAGACGCGAGCACAGTAAGCATTTAAAATACAGCTGAAGAAACACACAAAAAGTATAGACAAGCACAGAAACACACTAAAAAATGTTCAAAGTAAGCTGGAGAGGTTCATTTAAAAAGTGCCCCCTACTTGACTTTCACGTTCTTAACCAGAAGTGTTATGCCCATTGACACTGTATCCATGAGATAAAATGGTGTGAGGTTTCAAATGCTGGCAATACTGGGAACAGAATGTCACAGCAGATCTATTGAAGGCTTGGCCTATCAATAAAAACATACACCTTATTAACAGCAGTGGAAGCTCAAATACAATGTCATTTTATATGCATGCCCTTTTGAGTCCATTATGACACCATATTTGGCAAGTCTGATAAAGTGGTAAGAGTAGTCCTGATTTTGCAGCTTCGTCACACTAGCACTAGTCTTGTTTTTCAGACTTCCATTTGGCAGAAATATCTACTCTCTGAAACACTGACATTTATTGTTACTTCTCTGGCATTTTATTGTTGTTATTGTTTATTTTTGTATTGTTGTTCTTCACTGTTAAGCAAATCCCAAATTCTGGTTGCACAGATATTTGCTATGCATTTCTGGAAATTGCCACTATCCTTAAGGACACATATTCAGGGTTATGCAGCAAACTAAAACAAAATGCACAATCCACAAAGCAGTGATACATTTATTGGGCCAACTAGAGAGCACAAAATTCACCATGCAAGCTTTCAAAGCTACACTGGGTTCTTCATCAGGCGAACATGTTAAAAATCATGTTGTTAACTGCTGTTAAGTGATTTTGACATATGGTGATCCTGTGAAGGAGAGACCTCCAAGTCACCCTATCATCAACAGCCCTGCTCTGCTCTTGCAGACTCAGGGCCATGGCTTCCTTGATCAAATCTATCCATCTGGAATGTAGTCTTCCTCTTTTCTTACTGCCTACTCATGTCTTCTCATGATATGGCCAAAGTATGACAGTCTCGGTTAGTCAGGCTTTATTTGCTCTAGGACCTATTTATTTGTCTTTTTAGCAGTCCATACAACCCTTCTCTAGCACCATATTTCAAATGAGTTGATTTTCTTCCTATCAGCTTTCTTCATTGTCCAGCATTCACAACCATACAGAAAAATGGGAAATACATGGCATGGACAAACCTAACTTTATTATTCAATGATATATCTTTTCACTTCAGGATCATGTCTCGTTCCTTCATAGTTGTCCTTCGAAGCCCTAGTCTTCCTTCTGATTTCTTGACTGCAGTCTCCATTCTGATTCATGACTGAGCCAAAGTACGGAAAATCTTTAATTATTTCAATGTCTTCATTGTCTGCTTTAAAGTTCTGTAAATCATCTGTGGTCATTTATTTTATGCTCAGCTATAAACCTGCCTTTCCACTGTCTTCAGTAAGCATTCCAAGTCTTTGTTATTTTCTGCTATGAGTGTGGTATCATCTGCATATCTTAAATTGCTGTTGTTTCTCCCTCCAATTTTAATGCCAGCTTCTTCCCAGTCTAATCTTGCTTTACATATGATATGTTCAGCATATAAGGTAAACAGATAGGGTGATAAAATGCAGCCCTGCCTGATCCCCTTGCCAATTCAAAACCATTCTGTGTCTTTGTAGTCTGTCTTATCAGTAGCCTCTTGTCCAGGTTATACAGGTTACATATAAGGATAATCAAAAGTTGTGGCACACACATTTCTTTAAGAAAGATCCATAATTTTATATCATATACACAATCAAAGGCTTTGCTATTATCTGTGAAGCACAGGCTAATTATCTTCTGAATTTCTTTGATGCATTTCATTATCCAACATATGTTTGCTATATGATATCTAGTGCCTCTTCCTCTCCTGAACCCAGCTTGGACAGCTGGAATTTCTCACTCCATATATGATAAAATAATCTATTGTAAAATTTTGAGCTTTACTTTGCTTGCATGGGAAATTAATGTAATGGTCCTGTGGCTACTGCAATCCCTGATGTCCCCACTTTTAGGGATTCAATTGTATACATACTGAACGTTTCCAATCTGTAGGTCATTGTTTCATTTTCCATATTTGTTGACAGATTTTGGATAGAACTGCAGTTGATTCTCTCTCTGTAGCTCAAAGCAGGTCTATTGGTTATGTCATCTGTTCCTGGTGATTTATTTCTGTCAAATGCCCTGAGTGCAGCTTCCACTTCACTTCCTAAAATTGTAGTTTCATCCTCAAATGGTTCTTCCTTGGATGAATCTGCCATCTTTTCATCTCTTTTATATAGTCCTTCAGTGTATTGTTTACATTGTCTTTTTATTTGTACTTGGTCACATCAGTAGGCATGGAGACACACTATCCACAATGCTGCAGCCTTATTTGAGAACTCACGCCGAACAAGTCTTGAAGAGAAATGACAATGCAGAAAGAATCACAACCCAGAAACATCACCCAAGGAGACCTTATGCTGTGCTTTCTGCAACCAGACTTGTTTATCTCGGATTGGCCTTTTCAGTCATCAGCGTGTTTGCAGAAAGCATGGGATGAGTCCTTCCTGAATCTTCATTTGCGAAGAAAAGCCAGAGAGAGAGAGATTTGTACTTGGTCATGTAATGTGTTCCCCTGCTGAATGTATATCATCTCCACTCTTGGTTTAAAGTTCCATTTGATCTCTTGGAGCTTGTGGAAGAAGTTTTTATTCTTTCTTTTGGTTGTCATCTTCTATTTCTCTCCATCCATTATTATAGTTCCGGTAGTTCTCTTTTTCTTTGTGCTAGGGATGGAAATTGTTGATTTTCCCACTTCCCGACAGATGTGAAGGAAAAGGCACCTGCATTTCTTCCCATAATATTTTTTAGTTTTTTAGACTGCTTGATAATAGGCCCTAGGCCTAAAGCAAAAATTACCATCATTCCCCTTTCATCTTATTGTCTAAGGAACCCCCAAACAATGGACTGTCTGGGCTCTGAGTCTGTACTCCCCTTCTTTCTTGACCTGCCTTCCTACTCTGATTCCCTCTTATCTTTGCTAATTCACTTCATCTCTGCCCAAACCGCTCCTCCCCTGCTTCCTCCTCCTCGGCGGCTCTTTCTTGGCTGGGTTTTTTAAAACAACTTGCTCCCTGACAAGAGAACATTGGATTTCTCAAGAAATCTCTGTACTGTTATATCTGGAAACACTTTTAAGTGCTGTATAGGTAAAACTAAAAGTCAGCCAAGTTTATAAAATAAGCATAAGCCCTACGCAACTAAACTAGACAGTTCCCTAATCTATTTACAAGGGTGCAGTTCAGATGTGCTGGACATTCATGGGGATTGGGAGTCTTGGTATTTCATCTCAGCCTCTACTAAGCATCCCCACATCTGGTATGAGTGTTCCCCTGGCTCATGCCTTTCTTTGTTCTTCTCTTTGCCTTGTGACTCCAAGGCAGTGTTTATCACCTCTTCAAAGAAGCATCTTGAAGTTTGCTCCTGCTGGACATCTCCATTGGTCAGCTATCCCTCATGACCTTTGACTGCTTCATGATGCTAACCTCCAATAAACTGTGACTTTAATCTCAACACCTAGTTAACCCTTTGTTTATCTGGTTGGCTGTGCTGCCCAAATAATGGGAGAGCCCATTATCACAGTTGTGCTATGCGACCCTCAAGTTGAGTGGCATGATTGTGTAACAGAACTAAGACAGCAAATATGCACTGGAATGCACAACCGCCTGTGCATGCACATCCATGTATAATACGCATCTGTGAAATGCACCATCAGCAATGCCTACCTATGCATGCTGTGAGCAACAATCCATGTGCAACTCCACTTCTCTAACCTTGAATTGATGACCAACACATGAAGTAATGAGTACAGACATAAAGCTTCAGTTAAAATAGGGGTCACGTTATTTATTCTATCACCTAATTAATCTTTATTCCTTGAGAAATGCAAACTAGGGGGGAGACCCAATGTGGGAAAAGCTGGAGCCAATGGTATACCCAGTATAGCCAATGGTGAAATATCTGAGTCCAGAGGTGGGGGGTTCCCATCAATTGGCCTACCCCCTGGGCACCATCTGCTGGAAGGCAAAATCTCAGGATGAGACAGCTCCAATTGCATGACTTCTGGTGAGGGCTGAACCCTCAAAGCTGGCCTCAAGGATACTCTACTCCCCACCCACCCCAAATCATGTGACCTTTAAAAGGTAGTTTGATAGAGCTACAAGGGAGCCATAGGTGAACTAATTCCCATCTCCTCCACAACCTGCCACAGATAAGGGGCAAACCTATCCCCCACCAGGCTGGCTAATACAGCCCTCCCCCTTGTTGCATATCCACAAAGAATATCTCGATCCCCAAATCTATCCAGTGGACCCCATCTGACCTATACAATCCAGGTGGCTGATATATAACACCAGGATGTGGTAAAAACTGTCCAAGCCACTTGGCCATGACTTTGTGAACCTCCCTATTTATTCCCCACTGAGCCAGATCTGAAGCAATTTAAAAGATAAACAACCAACCAGACAGAAGGAAAGTGCTTCAAGTGGGGAATCAGGCCTAAACATAACAAAGAAAACATAACCAACACACTCTAACAACTGAACACAGCTGAGGATGAGGCAAATAAATGGGAGAGCAATTAGCTATCCAGTAGAGACATTATACAATACAAATGCAGCCAGATGAAGACAGGAAAAGCCAAGACAAGAAAAATCAGTCTGAAAGCAGCTGAGAGAGAGCATCTGGTTCCTCACAGCAAGAATTCAATCAAAAAAGGAGGAAGGGAGGGTTTAAATAACCTCTGTGTAAATAGCCTCTGCTCTGCCCCAAACCTCCTACATCATGGCGTGAGATGCCATGACACAATTAAAAGCCTCTCATCATGTGAGGCCATCAAAGCACCTTGCCTCATGCAATGCAATGCTATGCTGTTGTGTGTGTGTGTGGTGGTGTTCACTGAATGCAGACATTCTACGTCATACAAAAATGTCCAACTGTCTCCACAGGCAAGTTATGTGTGCATAAAGCATCAACAGGATTCTGGCCTGAGTCTTTAAAAAATCCAAACAAACCTGGAGATGCCACAGATTGAACCCTGGACCTTCTTCATGTAAAACATCATTCGATAAACTATGGTCCCTTCACTTCACTTCACTCAGGCTTTTACTTTTTTCCTCTTTTAGCTTCAGTTAACTTCTAACTAACTTCTAACATCATGGAAGAGCATTCTGAAGTATTTTTCAACCTTCTGTCACAGGTTCTTAGATGCATGAGAGGCTGTACTTTAATTCCAGAATTTCAGTGAAAATATGAAAATGCTGCCGTTGACTCTTCACGCGCTGTCCACTGTGTTTTGAGTCCGATTTTGAACAAATTTTATATGCTCATCCATGTGTGCATGGAGGAAGGCAATAAATCTATAGCAAATGCATCAAGTGTCTGTTGCAATCCTCAGTTAAAATTGCATTTTTTGTATTGGTCAGATAGCTATTTTTGATTTATTGCCTTTAGATCATTTGCTACATGGTGAGACAAAATGATGATGATAATGCCTAAAACTACCCAGATAAACCATCTTTTTCTTCTGCAATTATGAAGCAAATATCTAGTGGTGTTTAAGATTCGTCCATAAAATATTCATATGTGTATGCAAGCTGACAAATATCAAGATTTCCATGATTAAAAGTGAAAAGTGAAATGTCTGTTTTGGTGACAGACAATCTTTCCCTCTTTTGGATTTTAATATTGTAAATTGACTCATTCTGCTTACCACACAAAGTGATTTTGTTAGCATTTAGTTGGACAGTTTATTCAGAAATACCTATTTTGTCATGTGACTGATAATCCTCAACACAGAGTCTAAAAAAAGTAAATGTGTTCCAAGAGAAGGAGAAAAAGAAAAGCCTTGACTTTCTACTTAAAACAAAGAACTTCCTCACACTGAGTTCATAAAGGTTTCAAAAAGTCAACTAAGCAGGCCATATCCAATGCTTGGAAAAGTTACTTTTTTGGTCTATGTCTCCCAAAGTCCACTGACTAAGGCATTCTGCTAGCTATATTCCTGGTGGGGGGGGGATAACTTTTCCAGTCTCTAGTTATGTTAGATATTCAGACTAAGGGCTCAATCTATACTAGCCAGGATATGTCGGCTTCCCACTGTTTATGTGACAACTCATAACAAGGTGGCTGAGAGCAATCTCCAAAGCACCAGCCCACTTTACCTGAGTCTTTAGCCTTGCTGCCTTCACTCTCTGTTACTACCCCCTCAACTTCCATGGTTCCCTCAGTTCTTTCTGCCTGAACCAGGGATGTGTCTTTTATCCCAGATGTATGGATTATATGGTGTATCCGTGGCAGCATGCCTTTTACTAGCTATAGGTTGAATGAATGACCAAGAGTCTATAGTTGATCAAACAACATAGGATAACTTTATTGAAAGGAATAAGATGTAACTTTGAAATCGTGTGCTGTCATGATGGAGTGACTGTAACTCCCATCTCAACACATCTGCCAGAAGTACATTTCCTAGTCTCTGTAATTACCACTTTCCTGGTCTTCAGACAAAGGAAAATCAATAGGGTTCTGAGAGGGGAGGTGGACCTTATATGCTAAGCATGACATCACATCACCTTACTGGAGAGCCAATCAGATTTGACTAATGGACTTTTGAAGAGACACATGGTCATGGGGGTCTGAATGGAGCAGACCTAATAAATTGCTCCGAGTCTTTATCATCCAGAGACTGAGCCAGGTCCACCATGAGGCCTAGCCTCAATTGGAACACAGACTGATTTGGATGAATCTTCCCAACTATGAGTGGAACTTTTCTTAGAGTAGGAAAATGTGTTTAGCTATATTGCATTAGCTGGTATGAGTTATTTTAATCCTTGACTGAATGTAATCTCAGACTTTACTATATCCTATGTAACTCTAAGTCAAACCTGGAGAGAAATGTCTTTTTCTCCATGTTATGATTACCTCTGAACGGGGTTGCTTGCTTGAATAAATAATTTTAAAAGCTTATCTATTTTTTCCTGCAAAAGCTTATGGCACACTTGCCTTCTTCGGTCATAGCTATCTTGGCTCTTCTCTGGGGATAGAGAAAGGTGGTTGGTAATATTTTAACAGAGCAAGTAGTTCCACTGGTTAACCAGAGAACTGTCCCAGTTTCTCACTGAACTGGGTTTTTAAATGAACAGTGGGTGGTGGCGGCTACCTGAAGGAGACATCATTCTAAGGGACTTCTAGGTTAGGGAAACCCCTGAAAGTGTGTCTTGGAGTAGATAAACACACAAGCCTCTCCTCTTAACTCTGTGCAGAGAGCGCGGGGAGGGCCGTGTGACATGTTCACTTTCTGAGTAGACTGTCTCTTTTCAGTAGCCACTCTTAATAGTAACCCAATTTAAAGTCCTAGCACAGATTGTTCTTGGATCTTTATAATATCCTCCCTTCTCCCTCAGACTCATCCACTCTGTCCAATCAACCTTCTCATTCAAACTTCCAACCCCTTGCACCTAATCTTGTTAAATTCAAACCTCAAACATACAGCACACAGAGAGAGCCTTCTGCTCCAGTCTACTCACACTTCCAGACTCAACTTAACTCCTGGCTAACTGTCATGCATCTCTTCAAACCTTACAGAAACCCCTTCCATTTCAGTCTCTGCTCTGGGGTTGGTTCCTTTCATACTCTTATCCCATATGCTCACCTTTCTGTCCATCACACCCACTGGCATATCCTGGCAGTAGAGATGGCCTCCCCCTCCCCATTACCTGGAGAAAATGGGCCAGAGTCCACACAGGACACCGGTCTGTCACTGAAGCCACCGCCACCAGCATTTTCTTTGCTAACATGGAAGCCAGGCAGGGGTCCTGCAACATGTGACTGTAGGCCCCTGCATTTGACCAGCCTCAGTCACATGTGAGGAATGTAGGGAGGTATGAGTCTAAAATTAATAATGTATTTAAAATTCCAGGGATCTAGCCCTTGTAAAAAGAATAAAAAAATATTCTTTAAAATAATAATAATAAAAAACCTTTTCTTTCAAATTCAGGCAGAGTAATGCAATGGAATGCAGAGACAGCTCAATTAACATTTAAATGTGTGGTCTGATCACCCAGTCAATTAGACTCATTAAAAACAACAAAGAAGTCCGTTTAGAAATGCATATCAAAAGTTTACTGAAGGTATATCAATCTTAATCTACATATTAAAACAAACTTAAAAGATTCCTAACTAACTAAAAGGATTTAGGGTAGGATAAGATTCACCCAGCCTTGAGTGGTGTGGGCTACATGGTGACTTGAAAGGACTCATCAACAACAACAACAACAACATGGCTACAGCTGCATGGAGCCTTAACTTAAAAGGAACTTAAACAAAGTGTCATAATATTTAAATTAGGTCATGTGATGAATGACCCATTGCCCCAGTTGGCTGAAATTGCCTAGTGAAAGAAGAGAAGGGGGTGTGGGAGAACTGAAGCATGCAGGGTAAATGCCTAAACTGAGCTCAACATGGGATACACAAGCTTTTATTGCATTACAATAATGATTTCCCCACATACTACAAGGAACCCCTGCCTGGCTTCTGGGAGAGCCAGGAAGATGTTGGCAGCAGTGAGGAGTAGCATGCCAGATGGGGTCCAGTGGACATGCGGGGCCCGAAACAGTTTTTCCTAGATAAACTGAGTATTTTTTCAAAATGCTTTCTCAGGCCCTATCCTGGCTTGTCCCCATTCCAGCCCTGTATCTGTCCTGGGGGATGTTTCGACTGCCCAGGGGCAGATCGGGGTAAATGCCCTGCATAGTTTGGACTGCAGGGCTGTAGAACAGGGGCAAGCTGGGGGTGTTTGGCTCGTATAGACAAACCCTGATGCTATATCTGCACTGCAGAAATAATTAAATTTGATATCACAATAACAACTAAATGCTATGGAAGTTGTCCATGAGTAAAAAACAGCAAGGCCACCTCCAATGCTAGCCGCAACAGTCACGGACGATGCTGAGAGAGAAACGGCATCGTCCAAAATTGACCCCTTGCCATGCAGCAGCCTCGTTACTGCTCTGGAGGCTGCTTGCACGGCAGAGGCTGAAAGAGGCATCTGAAAATCTCAGTTGTTTAAGGGAGTCCTTTTGTATTGCTCTTTTGGAGCGCCCCTCTGACGGTGACCCATGGTGAGTTTATCGTAGAGTACTATTTTTGGGAGGGGATGGTCCTCCATCCTAGAAATGTGTCCTGCCCAGCGCAGCTGTGTTCTCAATATCGTAGCCTCAATGCTGGTGATCCCAGACCCTTAAGGACTTTATCAGACATGTGAAAAAACATGTCATAAGGACAGATGATAACACGTAAGGGTGAAATTATCAGACAATGACATCATTGCACCATTCTGGGGGCATAGTGTGGGCATGAACAAGGCATCACTTTTTATTGATGGCTTAGCCCACCAATAAAAAAGTGACAGCTCATCTGCACCAGCTCTATGCCCCAGGAACAGCTGAGGACACAGTTGTCTGATAATTTTGCACTTTGGGTTGTCATCCCATCCTTATGATGCAATTTGGGACACTTTTTTGCCATGTTTTCCCACGTCTGATAAAGTCTGTAGCCTGGGTTTCAAATTCCTTAGGAACAGAATTTCGAATGGGCTTCACAGAAATGGGCTTCACAGAAAGAAGGGAATCAACTGGCCACAATGTCTTTTAGTGTAAAAAGGCTGAGTAAGGCTTTGCTTTCGGTTGCTTTGTAAATTGCTGGGGGCCATCAGATCAGTAAAGATCCTTGAATAACGAAGTTGCTCAGCTCTTCTATTTTATACAAGTAAATTCATTTACTGAATCAATTGGTTTCCATCATGAAGTAGTCATTATGAACCAGGCCAAGAAGAGTAAAGCACATTGATTTCCTCTCTTTCCACTGCTCCATAAACTATTGATTTTGTTTTGCTTTTTGTGGATTTTGGACAGTGTTAGGAAAATTCTGTTGTAGCTACAGTATATGTATTTGTTTAATACATAGATAGGCATGTAGGAATTGTACTTCCAGAAAATATCTTCAAGGTGCACACTTAATGAATCCTAGCAACACTGGGGGAGGAAGCCTATACAGAATTAGCATGCAGGGATATAATAAAGTAAAAAAAAGGGGGTAGCATAGAGCCCAAGAAAGGAATGAGTAAGAGGACTGAAGCTTAAACAAAAAACCAAAAACCTGTCATTGCATTTTTTAAAAATTTTGCTCAGTTTCAAATCAAAATCCTATTTTTTCTCTTTTGCAATAGATGACTTATTGTTTTAGCAAGTCATTTCATTTGCTGCAACTTATATGCCTGGATGATTTCACAGTCAAAGAGACTAAAGTTATGTTAAGCAATGTGGTATCAAAGGTATTTAAAAGGCATTAAGAAACAAGGTTTTTGAAGCAGAGGTGGATAATGTAGGCATGAGTGGTTTGTGGAGGCACCTCTTACATGTGCGCTATCTATTCTGTATATGGAAAAGAAAGTGGTTGACATAATGGTATAAATTGAGCTTACGCCATTGCAACTCACTCTTTTTGGTCATTGTGGAAGTTGGAATTCTATTCCGACCTTGCAACAACCAAAATCCCCTCCCAAACATACCTTGTAAGCAGTGCACCCCCCAACATAGACATTTCCATGTTGTTGGGGGGGGGTAGATCAAGGATGTGTCCAGATGTTTCCTTGTATCCATTTGCACTTCAAGGATGTCCTCTGCACAGATGTCCTGAGAATCCCCAGAAATCCCAACCAACGTCTGCTGCAGCGTGTCCAATTACAAGGAAATGGTTGGATGGATTCCCCTGGAAATGGTCATGTGGAGGGAGAGGTGCTGCTTATAAGTGAGTTTTTCTGCAAGAAGCACTGGAAGACATAGCTACAGAGATGTAGCAAAGTGATAAGCATATGTTTCCCAATGCAGAACCTTCACCATTATGGTTGGTTGATTGGTTTAGCACTGCTTTCATCCCATCTCAGAATGGATGAAGCCAGCTTAATGTGACTTCAGAGAGAGTCCCACAGCTGAGGTGCTGCCACAGAGACAAGACTGTCATGTGTACCCAACCAGCCTAGCCCCACATAATGGTGGTACATGCAACAGGACCTCTGCCAAGGATCTTAGATTTTGAGCAGGTTCAAATGATAGGAGCCCAATCTTTCAGATATCTTATAGCACAAACATTCAGATAGTACAAATCAGATAATTCAAATATTTGTACTACCAGATATTCAGATACTACAACTGTTTCTGTTCACTTGTAAAGCCAGCAGAATTAGATATTGGTTATAAGATAGGTTTGGATCCAAAAATTACTGCATCAGTGCTCATTCAGCAAACTATGTGTCTATGAACAATTGTGATCAGATTCATGATTGCCCATGTATCAGCTTAAATGGCCAGGAGAAATCATGTTCCTTGCCTGGGGTGAATTTTTTTTCAGAGGAAGTGAGTTCAGCTTCAGCTCAGGACAGTGGGCCATTTTCAAATGTGGGCTTTTAGACTTCCCTGCTCTCTGAAGTCTGAAAACTTCTCTAGAAAAGGTCCTTATAGACAGGCCAGGGATGTTACAGGTCTCTCTCTTTCCAGGCACATCTCTTTAGAGATTTTTGGATGTCACACCATCTATTTCTGTCACATTGATGCAGCTCCTTATGGTATCAGAAATTGAGGGCTCAGTTACACGGCAGTTTTTATTGCAATAGTTTGCACTGTAGTGTTTTTTCGCACCAGCGCCGGATAGTTTACATGATTTACTGCAATTTGGTTGATCTGTTTAGTTTTCCATTTTCTAGTTCACACAGACAGAGGTGGGGGGGGCATGGACTCCCAAGCACATCTGGGGGAAGATACAGGGGAGATAAGAGGGAGAGAGGGAGAGAGAGAGAGAGAGAAAGGTCTGGTACGTTTCCCTCCTCTGATTACCAGAGGAATGCCTGCTAGTTTTACTCCCTTAGCAGGGAGTGCTTCCTCTTCTTCCCAAACTGAGAAGGGTGGGAGGAAGGAGCCTTTCAGCCACTGACGAGCCATCCCCCCCATCAAGCCCCCTTTCCCCTCACCCACTCTTCCTCTCCCTCCGTCTCTCTGTCACAAACACACACACATGCACACACGCACACACGGGATCACAGGAGTGTGAGGGAGTGAACAGCCGGAGAAGCAGATCACTACTCAATCTTGCTTGGCAGCAGCCAGGCAAGCCAGGAGGCAGACAGCTGGGCAATTGGGATGAGGATAGCACTGGCTGGGTCTTTTCTGTGGATGGAAACAAACAGTGGCTGCATCTTTTCATTTCAGGCTCCTCCATCCCCTCCCTGGTCAGTCCAACCAATCATGGCTCAGCTCTGCTGTTGTTGTTTTGGGAAGATTGCTGGTAATTCACACAGACTTTTCCGAAATTGTAGTTCACACAATCGATAGTGCGCTAAGTTGTGCTACTTTTCAAAAAAGTCGGGAAAAGTAGCGAAAGCCCTTATTATGCTACTTTTGAGTTTTTGAGCTCTCCCCCCCCCCTTCTGAATGAGATGATATTGTGGCACAATGTGTATGAACTATTAGGAATCTTAACAAATTCTTCATGGACTTATTTTGCCATGTAATCAGGGCCTGAGGGTCAGGAGGTGGCAGGCAAGTTTGGTCCTGCCATTAGGAAAGATAGGGTGATTGGTCAGGCACCTCATTTTCATGAAAGAACAACAAACTCTTAAGTTTCTTAACTTATTTTCATTGGGTTGCAGCCACCTGGTCCTACTATGATGACAGAATGCCCTTTGACTCAGCAGATGTCCTTGTGAGGTGATTTCCAGGGATTCCTCCTCCTTAACTCTTCCCACCATTTCCCATATTGTACCAAAGCATCCCCAAACACACAAAAGCAAATTTAGAGGGGAGAGTATTAAAAATAGCTTCTCATTGGTGCTAGCTTGTGCTGTATCAGACAGCTTTTCATCAGGAGAGCAGAGTGACATGAACAGGATATACTTACTTATATTATTACCTCCAGCTAGAATGCTGTCTACCTTGACTTGAGAGGAGATGGTGGCATTTGCTGTTCCATCATATCTTGGTGGTGGTAGAATATGTTTGACTGGCCTGCCCTGGCCATGCCTTGTGCCCTCTAAGATAGCTTTCTGAGCTACCCCCTTCTGAATGAGGTGATATTGTGGCACAATGTGTGTAAACTATTAGGAATCTTGGGTGCAATGGAGGATGCTGTCCTGTAGAACCTGCATGGAGAAGGTGATTGGACTGACAACTGAATCTTACTTTATGTTTTAACTGCTAGTCCAATTGACTTTTGAATGCAGGTGCTATTTTGTCCTTTTTTTCCTCAGGAAATTTAGTGCTTGCTTAAGAAGCTTTACTTCCTATAGGGAGTAAAAAGCAATGACAGATTTTGAGAAACTTACTGAACACTTTATATATTTTTTTTAAAAGGAAGAAGTTAATTTTTACTAACTATGTAAAAAAGAAAACCAAAATGGATCTCTAGTCCTCAGCTTAACAAGATATTCCAATGATTCAAGTGCTCTCCTTCAGAAGGCTACCCAAAGAAAGAAAGAAAGTATGTCTAGGTGGAGGCCTTTCAAACAGTAACCTGTGGAAGGCATTAATTTTACTCTTTTTTTCAAAATGTTATGTTAGGAACAACAGAATGTCTGTTGAACAGCAAATATGTTCTCTCCATCAGCCAGTCCTTTGACGTGTGGCCTTGCGCAGGTCAGTGGCAGCAACATCCACTTTCAAAATGAGTTGTGTTAACTTTTCTTCCATTTGCATTTAATAATAACTTAACCCTTCAATCAGAAAGAATATGTGCAAACACATCCACAAATAAACACTTAGTGAAGGCCAAACAGATACTAAAGACAGACACATTGACAAAAAATAAGGTAACCTTGATTCACAAATGTACACAATATAAGTTCACAAACACATGTGGAGTTTAGGCAGGAAGAAAAATGTTGGAAAGTGGTATGGGTGATGCACAATACGTAATATATTGAACAGTAAGGAAGAGACCTTCCAAGGGTACAGGGAAATGCAGCAGGAATTGCCACAAGGTGCTGGATAAAAAGGAAAAGGGAGATACTGAGAAACAAAAGGAAACAACTATCTGTCTGCCTGTTTGTTTGTTTGTTTGTTTAGGATTGTACCTAGACAAACAGAGTCAGAGGGCAGGGAAATGACTTCCTTCTGTTTTGTTCTGTTTTTTTTTAAATATTAAACACTTCTTTTTCAATCTAAAAACAACATTCAAGGAGAAGCATAATATAAAATGGACAAAACAACGTAATCTCCCTCTTAAACTAATTTCTAACCCTTTCCCACCTAAAAATAACCCAAACAAAACTAAATAGAAAAATAGACAAATTGACCCTAACACAGGATGAGTTGATTCTAACCCAGTTACTAAAAGGCTATAAAGTGTTTTTTTAACTGCACACTCTTTTTTTTTCAGAGTTGCTCTTGGAACTGATTGGCAGTCCCTGTGGATGAGAGAGTTGAAAAGGCTCTAGCTAAGCATTAATGGGGAGAAACTGGTAACTGAAACACTGCAGCACTTCATTTCCCAACTGCTTTCAGACTTTGGATGATTTCAGTAAATCAGCATAGGCTGAAGGATCGGGCTTGATTGCAAAACTTCATTGTAAATAAGTCCATAGAAATAAGCTTCTGTTGAGCAAATTCAAGAGGGCCAGAGGAAGGGAATCTGCAGGCTAGTAGGCAAGACAGAAAATGAAATGCAGTTCATGAGTCCAATATCCAAATCAGGATCTCCAGATTAATATTTTAATATTTTTTATTTACTAAGATGCCCTTACATCACCTATAAACACAACCATGGCGATTATCCAACATGGTGGAACATGGGAAAAAAAAACGCATTCCAAACAACCTCAGAAGAACACAACAGGAACAGAAAGGGTGACATTATCAGATGCCTGCATCCTTCAGCCATCCCTGGGTCATAGCGCCGCCACAGACGAGGCTTCCCTTTTGTATTGACGGGGACGAGCTGCTAATAGAAAGGGACACCTTACTCATGGCTGCTGTATGACTCAGGGATGCTGGAGGATGTCATCATCTGATAACCTTGGCTCTTCCTGTTTTCTCACCATCTTTTGATGCAGTTTTTGCTGAAGCTGATAATCTCCTGTCAGGATGAAGTGCAATAAAATCAATTTAACCAATTAAAACATTAGAAAGCAGTTTTTAAAAAGTAAACAGATTAAAAGCATATTTAAAAACAGCAGTTTCAATCAATTTACTTAAAATGATTAAAACCAGTTTAAAACAATAGGGCTAAAACTAGGAGCTATATAGCGATAATAAATATGAAACAGTCATGAATGCATAACTTTCAGTTATACATTCATAACTGCTCAACTGGGTTTCAGCCAATATTAAGAAAAGTATGGCTGAATTCGTGTTGATTAGGCCCAAGTTGAATAGATCCATTGAATCAATTTGATTTACCTAAATAATGACTCATGATTCAACAATTGTTTGAATGGGTGTACAGTTGCCCCTCCACATCTGCAAACTTAGCATTCACGGTTTTGAATATTCATGGTTTTGGGAGGGCCCCACCACCCTCCCAAAAGCAGTGACACGGGGCCTCCGGAGGCCCCTTGAAGGCCTAGGGAGGGAGTGGGGAGGGCTGGGGAGGCGATCAGGGGGCCTTTGGAGACCCTCCGGAGGCCCCATGAAGGCCTTAGGAGGGAGGGGGTGTCCTGGGGAGGTGATCACAGGGCCTGCGGAGGCCCTGTGAATGCCTGAGGAGGAAGTGGGGAGGTCTGGGGAGGCTACCATGGGGCCTTCGGAGATGCTCCAGAGGCCCCATGAAGGCTCCAGAGGCCTCCAGAGGCCCCATGAAGGGAGGTGGAGGTGGGAGGAAGCGGCTATAGGCTATATTTCAGAGGAAGGAAGTGGTAAAACCATCTCTGAGTATTCCTTGTCTAAGAAAACCCTATGAAGTTCATGTGGTCATCACTGTGTCCAGTTCTGGGCACCACAATTCAAAAAGGATATTGACAAATTGGAGCATGTCCAGAGGAGGGCGACTAAAATGGTGAAAGGTCTGGAAACCATGCCTTATGAGGAGAGACTTAGGGAGCTGGGTATGTTTAGCCTGGGAAAAAGACGGTTAAGAGGCGATATGATAGCCCAGTTTAAGTATTTGAAGGGGTGTCACGTTGAGGATGGAGCAAGCTTGTTTTCTGCTGCTCCAGAGACCGGAACACGGAGCAATGGATGCAAGCTCCAGGAACAGAGATTCCACCTCAACATTAGGAGGAACTTTTTGACAGTAAAAGCTGTTCGGCACTGGAACGCACTCCCTCGGAGCGTGGTGGGATCTCCTTCCTTGGAGGTCTTGAAACAGAGGCTGGATGGCCATCTGTCAGGGATGCTTTGATCGTGATTTCCTGCATGGCAGGGGGTTGGACTGGATGGCCCTCGTGGTCTCTTCCAACTCTGCAGTTCTATGATTCTATGATTCTATGACTATGGGGCCTCTGGAGGCCCCATGGTCACTTTGGTGGGGGACGGGGAGGGCAGTTGTTATTCATGGAATTTTCACATTTGCGGGGGTCTGTGGAACATAACCCCCATGAATGTGAAGTAACGAATATATTCTAATTCAGACTAATGGGGTTTTAGCCTACAAGAGTTTAAGCTCTTTATCAAATGAACCTCCATAAACATTTCTTTCCCACCATATTTTGAATTTGTTCTTCTGTCAGCAAAAGAGCCCATTCTTTCAGACCTACCTTCAGCAATGTGAAAATGCAGCCCCTGTATTATCAGACCATGAACAGAGCTCTGTTTACTTCTGCATTCATTATCCTGGTGATTCTCAAGAGAAGACATGAGTGCGGTAAAATTAAAAATACACCAAAAGAAAGACACTAAACATACACACAAGCACAGAAACACACTTTAAAACTTAAAAGTAAAACGGGGAGTTTCATAAAAACAGTGTCCCCTACCTGGCTTTTGCATTCTCACCTGGAAGTGTTCTGGCATTGATGCTGAAATCACGAGAGGAAAATGGTGCAAGGATTCAAACGCTGGAAATATTGGCAAAAAAGTGCTACAGGAGATCTATTGACAGCTTGGCCGATCAATAAAAAAGAATGCCTTATTTTCAAGACATTATTGCAAAAGAACAATGTTGTCTGGTATGCATGGCCTTTTGCATTCATTAAGTGTCATTATGATTCCATATTTGTTGCATTTGATAAAGTCATAAGGCTGATGCAGACAAGTAGGAGGCAGAGATGTGTGGACTTACAATTAGGGATATAAATCCTCTACTGTTTTGACCTTGAATGCAAGGATGAAACATCATGATCATGGCCATTGTCATCATCATCAAGAACATCATCATCCTGCCTTTTTCCCTGTACAAGTGTCAAGTACTGTTGTTTTCTCCCTGCTGCAATATTTTACACAATTTTATTCCAGTAAAGAGTAAACCATTTGCTGGGACATACAGAAGCTTCTGTGCTCACAATCAAACTGAATGGGGCTTTGGTATGTTTGGAGGAAGTACCATGGCTCAAGCCCCGATGCTGTGCGATATAGTTCATTTAATTATTTTTTCAATTCCACTTTTGTCAAACGAGCACCTAGTGGCACTCAGGTTTCTCTGCTCCCTCTTCCTCATTTTTTTGGGGGGGGGCGGGTCCTCAGTACAGCCCCACAAGGAAATTTAGATTGAGACTTTGTCCATAGAATCATAGAATCATAGAATCATAGATTTGCAGAGTTGGAAGAGACCACGAGGGCCATCCAGTCCAACTCCCTGCCATGCAGGAAATCATGATCAAAGCATCCCCGACAGATGGCCATCCAGCCTCTGTTTAAAGACCTCCAAGGAAGGAGACCCCACCACACTCCGAGGGAGTGCGTTCCACTGCCGAACAGCTCTTACTGTCAAAAAGTTCCTCCTAATGTTGAGGTGGAATCTCTGTTCCTGGAGCTTGCATCCATTGCTCTGTGTTCCAGTCTCTGGAGCAGCAGAAAACAAGCCTGCCCCATCCTCAGCGTGACATCCCTTCAAATACTTAAACAGGGCTATCATATAGCCTCTTAACCGTCTTTTTTCCAGGCTAAACATACCCAGCTCCCTAAGTCTCTCCTCATAAGGTATCGTTTCCAGACCTTTCACCATTTTAGTTGCCCTTCTCTGGACACGCTCCAATTTGTCAATATCCTTTTTTAATTGTGGTGCCCAGAACTGGACACATTATTCTAAGTGAGTTCTGACCAAGGGAGAATAGAGTGGCACTATTACTTCCCTTGATCTAGACACTATACTTCTATTGATACAGCCGAAAATCGCATTGGCCTTTTTAGCTGCCGCATCGCACTGTTGGCTCATGTTCAACTTGTGGTCTACTAGGACTCCTAGATCCCTTTTGCACGTAGTCTCATTCAGCCAGGTCTCTCCCATCCTATATTTATGCATTTCATTTTTCCGCCCTAAATGCAGTACTTTACATTTCTCTGTATTGAATTTCATTTTGTTAGCTTTGGCCCAGCTCTCCAGTCTATCCAGGTCATTCTGAATTTTGATCCTGTCCTCTAGGGTATTAGCTACTCCTCCTAATTTGGTGTCATCTGCAAATTTGATAAGTATGCCCCTAATTCCCTCATCCAAGTCATTGATAAAGATGTTGAATAGCACTGGGCCCAGGACAGAACCCTGTGGCACCCCAGTGGTCACATCTTTCCAAGGCGAAGAGGAGCCACTGCTGAGCACCCTTTGGGTTTGGCCGGTCAACCAATTACAAATCCATTGAACAGTTAACTTGTCTAGCCCACATTTTACAAGCTTGTTTGCAAGAATGTCATGGGGAACCTTGTCAAAGGCCTTACTAAAATCAAGGTATGCAATGTCCACAGCATTCCCTTCATCTACCAAGCTGGTAACTTTATCAAAAAAAGAGATCAGGATTAGTCTGGCATGACTTGTTTCTCTGAAACCCATGTTGACTTTTTGTGATTATGGCATTGCCTTCTAAATGTTCACAGACTCTCTGTTTAATGATCTGCTCTAGAATCTTCCCTGGTATTGATGTCAGACTAACTGGACAATAATTGTTGGGATCCTCTTTTTCCCCCTTTTTTGAAGATGGGAACAATGTTTGCCCTCCTCCAGTCTGCTGGGACTTCTCCTGTTCTCCAGGAGTTCTCAAAGATTATTGCCAATGGCTCTGAGATTATATTTGCCAGCTCTTTTAATACTCTTGGATGTAGTTCATCTGGTCCTGGAGATTTAAATTCATTTAGATTAAGAAGGTATTCCTGTACTACCTCTTTACTTATTTTGAGCTGGATTTCCCCTATTGTGTCCTCTGTTCCATTCTCCTCAGGTTGGTCCTCCTTTTCCTTTTCTGAAAACACTGAGCCCAACCTATCTCTATAAAGTTTGTAACTAAATCGTGCTGTGAACTAGAGTCATCTCAGTCTTATTCAACCTTCTAGTTGACCACCCTGCACTGGTTCATATTCCCAGGGACAGTTCATATTATCAGCAAACTACAAATGCCTTCTGCTCTAGGAAACATGGAGCCCTTTGTGATTTTTGTTGGCTTGTGGTCAGGATCGCTGAGAGCTAAACCACATCACACATGTAAATGTGTGATGTGTAGCTCAGAATGACTTTCGTTAACCACCTCTGAATATTCCTTGCCTAAGGAAACCCTATGAAATTGATGGGATCGTCATAAGTCTGACAAGCAACTTGAAAGCACATATACACACTCATAATCAGGAAGGGTCTATCTGGAGTGGAGTTAAAATCCTTCCACAGTCATTTCCCCCCAAATGTATTTCCTGTGCAAAGGGTTTAAAACAAAACAAAACAAAACAAAACAAAACAAAACAAAACAAAACAAAACAAAAAAACAAACTTCCTAGGCAGGGCAGAACAAATTTAGAAAGGGAAAATGTGACAAAATGCTTTAAAAAAAAATAGCCAATAGTGGGAGGATTTTAAACTCATTTGTCCCTGACTTGCTCTGTTCTTTTCCTTTTGCTCTTCATGCCAAAACTTTTGAATGGGGCATACTATAAATATAAATAATTCAATAAACAGAAAAAAAATATGATTTCTGTTTCAGATACACCTTTCTGCTTTAGTTTCCCCCTTATTTAGTGATTCAGCATCAATGACTACAATAGCACAATTAGTTTGAAATTGTTTCTTTGGCATAGCTGAAGGTGGCACAACTTGATTGTCCTAGTGAGATGTAGTATTTACTCCGGAATAAAATAGGAGAACTATCTGGTTGAAAAGTAACACTGAGGGACAACTAATAGAGCCATGGCATGAAGAATGTCATATGTGTGGAAGCTAAATTTATTTTACTTTTCCTTGGACCAGTGTAAGAAAATCTAAGCCTAGCAGCTGCTCATGAAAGTTGCAGCTGCTCACAAAAGCTGCAAAGCTACACACACTTACTTGGATGTAAAACCCAATGAATTCAGTGGGACTCACATCTGAGTGGACATATGGCATATCCACATCACATATTTATAGTGGTTTGATCCCACTTTAAATCCATGTTTCCATCCAAGGAAACTTGGGGTTTCTATTTTAGAATTCTCTTTGTTAGAGAGCTCCACTGCACTCCATCCCCAGAACTCCAACACTAGTGCTCTCAGGCAAAAAGAACTCTAAGTACCCAATGAAACCAAAAATCCCAGATTTCCATAGAACAGAGTCATGGTAGTTAAAGTAGAATAAAATTGCTATAATTGTACAGTGGGGATAACCCCTGGATAGGTCTGCACTTTATACTGAAACTCTGATGGTATAAAGTTGTCTTGTCATTATTATGTAAACAGTGTAAACAAAACTGAATGGATTAAAACAGGATTGGGAAACATATGGCTGTTGAGACACTGCTGGACAATGAAGCTCATCATCCCTTAACACTGTCATGCTGAATAGTACTGATGGTACTCTAATCAACAATATCAGGAAGGCCACGGGTGCCCTAAACCCAAACACAACAACAGCAAGATAACCTATTTTCCTGTAAAACTCCTAGGTTAACTTTAACCTAGACATGTATTTTGGCTGCTTTTGTCATTCAGTGATAGTGATCCCATTTCATCTTAATCTTGTCTTTTGATGCATTTAACTTTCCTGTCAAAGCACCTGAATCAATGAACATGGCAAACCTTTCTAAAATGTTAACATGATTCTGCCATGTATATATCTTGGTGAGGAGGCCCAAAATGTATTAGATCTATGTAAAGAACCTGTTGTTGGCAGACAGCCTCCAGCTATGAGTGTATGAGATATTATTTCATCTTCAAAGGAATTCTTGTAAAAAAATAGATGTGTTGCCTAACATATTTCACAGACTGCTTCTTGGACAAACCTGCCTGCAGAAAATGTCTGTCAGGCTTAGGAGAATGGCTCTTTCATTCTCTAACAAATATGGCAATAGATTCTGCTATAACAAATCAGTAATAGATTCTGGAACTTTTGAGAGAGAAAAAAATAAACATCAATTCTAGTTTAAATTCTAGTTTATCCAGATGGAATCTGAGCACCAGGAGGTATAATCAGTCTTATTTTTCTTTCTTTTATACTCCTAATTATACAGAGCAGGACCAGTGGTGGATGAAAACAACAACAACCACAATATGATCACAATAGCACAATTACAAAAAGTAACATTTGGAATATGCCTCATTATCTGACAACACTGATTCATGGATTCTTAGATATAATCCAAATCAGTGATGGGCCAAAACTCCCATCAGTAATACCTGGTAGATGGAGAAATCAAGATATAATAATAGCTATTTTATACCTTCTAACATTTCTTCACCACCCTTACTTAAACAAATATTTTGGATCCATCATTTCTGTGATAATTCTCCTATACCACTAGTGTCTATATTAGAAATAGTTACATTGTTACTGAACTATAATAGTTTTCCTGCAACCATCAAGTCAATTCACACTGTAGCTGAAATGAAGATCTGAACTTGAGATTTCCAGATGCACTGTAGAATTAGGAGGGGCAGGAGTCCCCTGTTCATAGATGCAGATCAGCTAAGTCTGAACTGTTTGCAGATATCCAGAAATGTTAATCTACAGGAAGGGCTGTGTCAAGAATGAAGTCTAGTTAGCCTAGTCATGGGAGAGTTAAAACATCAACTATTCAAGTATGTTATTTTAATTATTAACTGGATTTAATCCCATTTTTCTACACATGGCACTCAAAGTAGATAGATGCACAGCCCCAACAATTGAGAAATGAACAATAATATAACAAACTTCAACTATTAAAAAAGAGTCAAAAGTCAGGACAACAGCAACAATATGCATAAGACAGTAAAGCAGAATGAGACAAATAAGGTTAACTTGACAGGCTAAAGGCCTGTCTAAACAAATCAGCTATGGCTTGGTGGTGAAACAGTCAATGAAAAGGTTTTCTCTCACAACCAGAAACCAACATGTGACTAATAGACTTCTCCAGGATATTGAGAGGGCTTGTAAAGAAGGAGGAGTACTTCAGGTAACCCTGTCCCAGGCTGTTTAGTACTTTATAGTTCAGTGGTACTCAAAGGGGTGGTCCATGGGCTACTGCGGATCTATGAGCTATCAGCTTCTGGTTCCTGGAGAATTCCCAGAAAAGAAAGAAAGAAGAGTAGCCAATGGGAACCAATATGGCAATGGTTCCTGGCATTTGGGGGTGCCAGTCCCCCACTTCAGGTAGTCTAAGAAACACTGTTATAGATCATAACCAGCACTTCCAATTGTCCACAGAAATGAATAATCAAAGAAGCTGTTATAACTTTGGGGCGATATGTTTTCCACTTCTTCTTCTAGCTCACAGTCTGGCTGCAGCATTCTGCATCAGCCTGATTTCCAAATATGTCTAGATGGTCCATAGGACTCAGTTGTACAAAATAGGTCCTGGTTACTAATGAATATGGATATCCAGGCTGAAGGTGAGATGCAGAAGAAGTCTGAAATTGTGATCCTGGGTCTTCAAGGTGACCATAATCTTGCAATACCAGCTGGCCTTTTGCTTATTGATTCACCTTCCTACTGTCCAGGAGCCTTATCTTGTATGGATAAAGTTCCAACTTGCTCTTCTCATTGATTACCAATGCCAGGCACACATCCAGAACTTTAAGCACTTCTTGGATATGAGATAAGAAGGGAAGATAGAGGTGATTATTACTGTCATATTGAAAACACTGAACCAAGTCCCTAATGATCTCTCCCAATGATTTCATGTACATGTTAAATAGGAAGAAGACAAGATGAAGCCTTGTGGGATACCATAGTTAAGAGGTCAAAGGGGCCATCCGCCATCACCACCTGAGAGTGACATCCAGAGCAATTATTGGTTTGCGGACCCAGACCGTACAACTCTTCCTTCCTCCTAAAATGAGACACATACACAAGAAATATGGTAACAAATGTATTGATTACATATTTGGAAACATTGGTTAAGTACAGGTTAGTAGATAGACATGATTGGCAATAAAATGGCCACAACTTGCAGATGCTAAAATGGTTGGCAATTATGCATGAATCATGATCTCATCATTGACCCAACCAATATTGGTCAATGGCCACTCATCCGACACATCCGACTCACACGGAGGAGAGAGGTGATGGCCAAGCCATCCCGCCTGATGCTCTCTCCTCCCCTGCAAACAAGGTAATGATTAACAATTAGGAGGGGGTCTCCTTGAACTTGAACTTAACAGAGACCCCCCCTCTCTTACGCCATGATCACCACCCATGCCATCCACCACAAAAAGAATTCCCCCATGGGAAACTGCCTTCCACCAACCATTCTCCAACATCAACAGGCAGCCCTACAGCTCCATTGGGCCAGGCCAACATCATTCTCTCAGGTCTTAAGTACGCTGCATAGGCCCCAGACCTCCATCGCATGAAGGTCTCTGCTGACAAGCTGCCTTGTGCTGCCATGGTAGCTGCCCCAATCTGAAATGAGTGGCTGCCAAATTCTTCTGCTGGCAGCCCCGTTTGCCTCAGTACCATCTTCAGCACACCCATGAACTGAAACATGGTGAGCAGGGGACCCATCCATGTGTCTGAACAAGGGTTCACTCATGCTGCCCCTTGCCCATAGGAGCTCCTGCATGCTGACCAGCGCACACGGGGAGGAGCCCTTGACCTTCCGCATGTGCAGAGTGACTGCCAGGCCCTGCTGGTCACACTTCGAATGCCATATGTCCAGCATCAGGATCATGTCCTTGATGACTACATCCCTCAGCTGCAGCACCCTGCCAGGCGTGTCCTTCTTGGAGGAACAGACTGCCTCCCCCACTCTCAGGGCACCAAAGAATGCAATGGTGTAAGTGCTGCTGAAGAGCAAAACTTTGTAGCACGAATGCCAGATGTCTGGCAGTATTCCTACCAGCTGTGTCAGCATGCTGTATGACACTGGCCACCATGTATCTGCCACCTTGGATGTCATCCTCCTCCAACCTCCCATGGCCTACATTACCATGAAGGTGTTGCAGGGATCGCTGTGACCAGTTACCTTATTGAAAAAGGATATGCCTGCAGCCTGTCATGTGATGATCCTGGATGCCAAGCCTCGCTCCTTCAAGGAAGGTAAGTAGTGCAGCACCTCTCTCTCTGATGCTAGTCAGGCAGCTCCATGCCCATGCCGGAGCTGAAAGGCCAGGAACTGGGATGTCACTGTCTTTTGCTAGCCCATGTTGAGGGTGCCAGGAAGTCCACCATGCCCTGAATCACTGTCCACTCCCAAGACTCCAAAGGTCGTCCGGAATGGAACTGCTGTCATATCTGCATCCGAAGCCAGTGTGCGGAACCACTCAACCTGAAACCAATATAAAGCATCTGCTCTCTCGTTATCCACACCCAGGATGTGCTGGGCAATGGAGCCACCTATTATCAGCTCTGTCGCAGCCCCCCTTTGACGTCATCTGGCCACACCAAAGCATGGCCAGATGACCCACCTCAGGATAAGTGGGAGCCAATCAGGGCTGGGCAGGCCCGCCCCAATTGGCTCCCTCTTCCCCTGGCCCTCCCGGCAGCAGGGCATGCCAGGAAAGGGACAGAGGGAAGATGGTGGCCCCCATAGCGACTGGCTACATGGTCACCAACAAAGAAAAAGGGGGGAGCACCCCTCTGGAGGGTCTCCAGTGCTGCTGGTCAGGCTGCAAATAGGCCTGCCGGTGAGCAGCAAGCCCCCTTCTGATGGCTTCTACATAGAGAATTTTAAAAGTGGACTTTCAATGCATTGTACAGTGGACAAGGGAAGATCTAGGGAGTTGAGGCACTCAACAGTTAAACAGAATTGAATCTTAAAATTTATTAGTCACCAAGATCAAGCTCAACAATGAATGTTCAAATTTTCAAAGGAATGGCTGAACCCTGGAGAGCAGAAGTCTGTGGGTTTGGTTTATTTCCTATGGCTATGTAGCTTAAGGGAGTAGTTATAGCACCTCACATTTGGTAGTAAAGGGAAAATACTTGAATGCTTAAGTCCAACTGGAGCATTTCCTTTGTAAATATGCCTTTTGATACCACTCATTTCTTGCTTTTCTACTTATATATTATAGGTTCTGCCAGCAAATGTCTTGTTGCGTTAAAAAAAAAGATGTATACGTGTAGGGGTAAGAGAGGGCAATATTTGCATACTATCAATTGGAGCTGATACAAAACCAAACAGAGAGAGCCATACCTGAAACCAAGCTGTGTTAAACAAACAAATAATAAGCTAATGATTTTCCAATAACTCAGCTGCCCTCCTTACATTTTTGAGATACTATAATTTTCTTTTCTTCTTCTTGGAGGAAGAAAAAGATGTGAAGCTTTGAATTACTACAGAAGGGCCAATGTAAGGTGACTGCAAGGGGGCTGAAGGCTTTTATTTTGCTGCTTCTCTCTGATTGATTGGTGCTTCAGCACTTTTTAATTTCATGTTCCACTTCAGCTTGGCCTCACCACAATTGCCATAGATCAAAAGCAAGAGAACAAAATGTGTCAAGCCCAGCATCTCATTCCTTCAGCTGTTTATGTGCACACATGCACGCACGCATGCACACACACACACACACACATTTACATTTCAAAAGTGAACACTACCATTATCACTTGATCATCCTCTATAATACTGGCATGATTTTGCCAATGGAGTGTTGTCAGGCACCACGAAGCATGATGCGGTAAGAGATAGAGTAATCAGCAAATCATTTCAATGCAAGATCTCAGTGAAGACAAAGATGCCTATCCCAATTTCCCAACAAAGCTTGAATCACTTGGCAAAATAATGGGAGAGGACACTTGAATCAGCTAGCATTGTCCCCAGACTGTTGGTAAATGCTGCTGAATTTTGCTAATGCATAAAACCAATAGAGGGTGACGGGAAAAGCAAAATTGTGGAGATTCCACTTTTTGTTAAACAATGATTTTTAGAATATATTTTTATTTAGATCAGTTGGGTGTTATGTGGCTTATACTAATCAGGCTAGCTGTCTGTTATTCAAACTCAGTCTTATCTGTATTTCCAGAAGCTGACAACCTATTTTTCCCAACTTTGTTTCATCACTGCAGGCATGAAATCAGGCGTGTATCCCTTATTCCTAGCCAGGAATGGGCAACTTCCCTTGGAATTAGGACCAGTTTCAAGCCCACCCCCTCCAAATTCCATGTGGACTGCACAATCCTTGAAATTCAGCAGCATTGCATTTTCTGACTGGTGGGCTCCAATCTTTGCTTCATTGTTTTCTCTAATTAATAAAGTAGGAGTTACACCACATAACTGGTCATCTGCTATTGTAGTCCCAATCTATAAAAGTGCCCTAGAAATGACCCAGGAAATTATAGGCCTATTAGCCTGTGGGATGTTTCTGGGAAAATCTATACCAGATGGAGTATTGGGTGGAAGAGCATGCATTGCTACCTCCAGGACAGGCTGGCTTCCCTCAAGCAGGTCAACCTTGGATAACTGTTTTATGTTGAAACATGCTACTGATAAATATTTGGCAGGAATCGTAAAGCATATTTTTGTGGCATTCATAGATTTGAAGGCTGCTTTTTCTCCATCTCAAGGGTACATCTCTGGAACAAATTACAGTCTATGGGAATTGATACAAACCTTTTAAGATGTATGATAGCCTTTCACTCAGATACATCCTTGAAAGTAAGAATGGATGATACACATATTTCAAACTCGATTCCTGTCTCCAAAGGTGTTAGACAAGGGTGTTTGCTTGCTCCCCCTCTTTTCAATTTATTTATAAACAATGTAGTCAAATTCCTAAAAGGTGACCAGTTCTTCCCAGTTAAAATTGGAAATTAGAAGTATTCAGTTTTATTGTATGCTGATGATGCTATCCTGATTTCTTACACTCAAGTAGGCCTCCATAGACTGTTGAATCAGTTTAGTGCATATTGTAAGAATGAACTTCATTCCATCAATTATATATAAAAAAACAAAAGTATTTGGGAAATCCAAAAAAAAACCTATAACTGGCTACTCAATTGGAATAAATTGGAACAAGTTATTTCTTTTAAATATCTTGGGATAGTCTTTCACTGGATGGGTAACTGGTCTTCACAGATTCTTTCGAGCACCCTGTTAGCTGAAAAAACTCTAAATGGCCTACTAAGATGCTTTCACACAAAAGAGAACAATATGATCCAGCCTACTTTAAAACTTTATAGACTTAGAGTCCTGCCAAAACTGCTGTATGGAGCACCACTATGGGCTCTGGCCAATGTAGACATTATTAGAGAGAGCACAATTTTTTATTTTATTTTATTTATTTATTTATTTATTTATTTTGCGCAGACTTGTGGCAGTTCCCACTTCCAGTGAATTAGCACTACTTCATGCAGAGCTAAGTTTAATGTCAATCAAAGCAGAGGCTCTTAGATTAACCCTTCTATTCTGGCTAAAAATTATCTTTAAGCAGGTATCTGAGTTCCTTTTGATGTCTCTTGATGAGCCAGACCCAAATTCATGGATGCACAAAATGCAATTGGCTGTCATGAACTTGGGGTTTTCTGTTCCTTTTTTTTCCTGACACAAGGATATGATAAAGCAAAAGTACTAATTCTCCAAAGATGTAATAAAACTTTACAAAAACAAAAAAGAAGAAAAGAAAGAAAAGGATATTACGATGCAATCTCAGATGGTTGAGATTAAGTCCTGCCAATCTAATACAGTTTTTGTTTCCTTTATTCCACTGAATTTGCCACTTCCTCACTATTTGGTTGATCTTCCAACCCTTAAAATGAAGTTAGCCTTCTGCATGTTAGACTAAATGTCCTCCCATTGGCAATTTCAATGGGCAGATATAACAATGTCCCTATGAAGGATAGAGTTTGGTGCCAGTTACACGGCAATTTTTGTCACAGGGCGTCCTGGGATTTCTTGATCCTGTATTCGTCCCTCCCTATTTACATGATTTTTGTCTCTGAGCTAGATATCCCAGGAGATCCTGGGATCATTGTTTACATGGCATCACATCCCATGAGTTTACATGGCATCACTTCTCCCACTATATACTATCCCGTGTTTTTTGTTGTTGTTGTTTACACGAGTTTACGGTACCGGGATATATTTTTTAGCAGTCAATCAAGGATGTGATTACTCATTTTTTTCACAACCTCAGTGATGTACTTCCTTTAGAGCTCCCCACCAGGAGCGATGCTATTGGCTGGCTCAAATGTTTGTTAAAGCTTCTGCATTGGGGATGAGGGGGAGCGATCAGTGGCTAAACGCTGTGCTTTCCTTTAGAAATGAAAGATCACCATTTAAAGCCAGCTAAACTGGGGGGGGGGAGAACTATCAGTTGGTGCTGGGGAGTGTGAAAGAGATCAAAAGCAGAGCCAGCATGCACACACGTGCGCACACACAGAAGCCCAAGCTAGTACAAGCGGAGTGAAGGGGGCAGAGGCTTGCCGTTGTCTTGTCTCTTTAAAATGTTAACCCTTTAAGCAGAGGCAGCTGTGGAGTGAAGGTTTCAAGCCAGTGACACACAAGGCATTTTGAAAGACCCAGAAGCTGGCATTTTTTTCTATGTCTTGAGGGAGGGGGATGAATGAATGTGTGATCATTTGCTCAGACACTGGCATTTTTTATTGTGCCTTGGGGGGGTGATGAATGTTTGATTATACGTTCAGACCCAGGGAGGGGATCCAGGCAGGGAATGAATGGGCAATCCTCCACCCACGATCTCTTCATAATTCATTCTCTCTTTAAAATTTAAACCCAGCATGCAGGAGAGGAAAAGTTTAAAGCTGAAGGGTTTGCAATGTAGAAATCCATTGAACAGGGTGATTTAGTACACGCACACACACACATAAACCTTCGTGCAGCTGGAAGGGATGCCTTTGTTTTCAGCTGATGAGGCTGAATCTGTTGAACGGGTGACTGACCCCTCCTTTTCTGGTCGCTGATCTCTGAGCCCGCCCGGTCACCATTTCCAGTCATCACCTAGTACCGAGATAGCTTGTCCCAGGCTGTTTACATTTCCGATTTTCTGAATCCTCCCGTGACTTTTTTAAAAACCGGCACAAACTGCGGGACTGGAAGTCCCGCAGGTTGAGGAATAAAAGGTGGCCCCCCTTCCGAAAATCACGTGCCTGACCTGACGTACATGTAAACAACCAGGGTTCAACACGAATTCTTCCCACTACATTTTCATCGTGTAAACGGCACCTTTGTATGTGTAACTCTGCTTCAATAGAAGATTAAATTCATCTTCTGCTTGAATGCCCTGTTTACAAAGATATCAGGAATAAGTATATATTCCCTCTACTTAAGTTTTCTAAGAGAAATTCTTCCTCTGTAACGGTTTGCTTTCTTTTGTACGATACTGAGAAATATGTGTTTTTTAGAACATCCAAATTTCTTGTTGGGGCCTTATATTTATGTGCCACAAAGATTAAGGGGGGGTATAGAAAGTGATTTATTGATTGTTGATTACTGTTGATCATCTATTATATGTAAATTGGCTTGATTGTTTTTATTTCTTTCCCTGGTTTTTGTGCAATGGCTGGATGCTGTGATGCAATAAAATTTTCTGGTTCTAGTTCTGGAAATTCAGTAGCATGGCAAAAACCAAAAGCAAAAGGAGAAACAACAACAACATCCCTAATTCTTGCACCTGAAATGAATTTCCCCTATTCTTGGGATTGCATGCCTTGTTTTAGAGGAGAAATTTGCTTCCCAAATGGAAGCCCCCCCCCCTTTTATAATTTGATTTAATGTACAAACATATGTTTACATTCGGTTTGTATAGACACTTGTGCAACTAGTGCCTTATTTCTGGATGCCCTCCTTCACTTCTAAACTACTAGGCACAGCACCATCAAAGTTTCAAAATCAATATAATGGTTGGAATCATGTTAGTGACTTATTCCTGGTTACCTCCCCCTCCTTCCCTCTCTATTCTGTCTCCATGCCTATTTAATGGCCAAAGGAACATGCCCAAGGGGTGTGGACACTGGTTAAAGTTGAGAAGTTATGGAACTGTGTGGGCAGAATGGCTATGCCCCCTTACACACTATCTAGGACCTTGTCCAATATGTGTCTTTTTAGAAATATGTATCATTTCCTTTTTCTTATTGAAAAATAAATGTCCTGGCAACTCATGGGAAGCCAACTTTTGGTATGTTTATCACAGTGTGTTTCAGAGACACTTTCATTCTCACAGAGTCATGCACACACACAGGGAGAGCCCTCCTTTCAACTGTCAGCAAGAGCTGATCTCTTTTTTAAAATATGGGCAAGTCCCCCCCCCCGGTTTGGAATCAGTTTGAAACTGAAAACTCTTCCAAGCAATGATGGCAGCTTTTTCTGAAAGGAATATGCATGAGGGTTTTCAGGCCATTGAACACAACTCTCCCAAAGCAACGCAGTGGCCAGGGGCCTGGCCCAGAAGGTATTTGAGAGATAAAACACAGGACTTTGTGCAATTCACATGCCTTATGGCAATCTGAATACATTTTAGTGATTCATCAAAAACCTGCTTTGAATTTCCTAGATTTCAAGAAACGGCCTCTCCCTTTTGTTACTTTCCTCCTGCCTTGGTCTCAGTAGATTTTTTTCCTGCCTTGTGTGGACTCCAATACTAAGTAGAAAAGCTAAAACCAATTTTCTCTGATCAGAGTTTGGAAAAAGTTACTTTGGAGATATGCAGTTCCCAGAGTTCTCCAGCCAGATGGCCATTGGCTCTGCTGGCTAGAGGATTCGGAGTGTTGTGGTCCCAAAAGTAACTTTTCCAAGCTCTGCCCCTGATCATAGAAACTTACCTCCAGATAAACATGTTTAAGGACTGAAGTTTTAGAGTCCAACATGCACTATGAAGGAAACTAGGTGTTAGCTTATAATAGTAACAAAAGTATGGAGTGAAACATTTTCAGGGGAAGAATTGATGGACAACATATTACTACTCCCTTTCCCTGCCTCTCCAAATATTCCCCCAGATCAGATGATGTAAAACTACAGCTTCCCGCAGCCTTCACCAGCATACCCAATGGCAAGGAATGCTGGAAGTTGCAGCCCAACATCTGTAGGGCTACATGATTCCCACCTCTGTCCTAGGTAGGTTTTATCCTACCATCCTGTTACCCAAATAGGTGGGGGGCTGTGAGGAGCCCACTCATGACAAGAAATATCAGTTATTAATTGGGGAAAATATTATAGCTCAAATGTATGACTACAAGAGGTTGGATATCTTCCGGGGCCTTTGCACTCATGTATACCAGTACTAACTGCAGAGACTCAAAATTAAAGTAAAATAAAATGGTTTGTATTGGAAAATAACACAGAAGCATTCATGCAAGCACACACACTCTCAAAGAACCAAACAAGACTAAAAAAGAGTTTTGAGGCAGAAAGGTTGGATAGAAAAATAGATTTGGTAATAATATCCAGTTCTGAATAGCAGAGTTCCATGCAGCAAAAAGACATAGGAGATTTTCACACGCCTAAAATACCCTTTGAAGAAATCGGGACAGAAATATTTCTGTCCCAGAAGCAGCGCCGTGGTTCGCACGCTCAGTCCCCTCTCCCGATATCCCGTCATCGTCACGCTGGGTTATTTCTTCCCTCTTCCGGAATAGTTTACTAACGGGAGTTCACCGTTAATAAAATATTCTGGAAGAGGGAAGAAATAACCCAGCGTGACGACGACGGGATATCGGGAGAAGGGACTGGGCGTGCGAACCGTGGCGCTGCTTCCAGGACAGAAATATTTCTGTCCTGATTTCTTCAAAGGGTATTTTAGGCATGTGAAAATCTCCTCAGACTTGGAAGTGAGGGTGGCACATCAATCCGACAGAGTGACAGTATCCAATTGTGGCACACATAGCTATTGTTTGTGGACTAATATTTGTACTGTATTTTGTGTCTTGAAGGAGTGTTTGAGCTTAGAACAAAGTATAAATGGGTTTCCCAGTATTAAGAGAAACCACATCTCTGCTGATTGCTGTTAATGGCTGAGATACTGAAGTGGATGGACTTATGACAACCTCCATATTGTGGGATAGGAAAGGCATGAAGGAATATTTCCTGGGGATAATGGTTCTTTTGGTCACTTGTTTGTGATATGATTCATCGCCAAGGTTCCCAAGAGGGGATTAGCACTTTCCACCCTGATGGCTCTGTTTACTAGGGCCTTTGCTTAATCCTATCTTGGATGGGACTGCATGTAGTTTTCAATGACACCTTTAGGCCCTGGTGACCTTTGTCTGACCTAACATTTAGCCCATCCCAGTCTACTAGACCCTGTGAAGTGTCTCAATATTGCTAATATTGCCCTGGTGGCACAGTGGTTAAATGCCAGTACTGCAAGTCACCACGTTGCAAGTTCGATTCCAGTGGGCTTCAAGGTTTACTCAGCCTCCCATCCTTTTGTAGATTGGTAAAATGAGTACCTGGCTTGTGGGTGCAATTAGCTAACACACATTAGAAGCTGCATATTGCAGTGTAGATGTGTAAACTGCTATTGCTTCAAAAAACAATTTGTAAGCCGCTCTGATAGCCTTGTGGCTGAACAGCGGGGTATAAATAAATAAATAAATAAATAAATAAATAAATAAAAATAAAAAAATATGAA
The DNA here is from genome assembly GCA_030847615.1 of Gambelia wislizenii. NCBI lineage: Eukaryota > Metazoa > Chordata > Lepidosauria > Squamata > Crotaphytidae > Gambelia > Gambelia wislizenii. The sequence continues at coordinate 326,139,442 of JAUMIR010000001.1, forward strand.
ATATTATAGGGAGAGGGTGTAAGGCATGGTAACAACCCCACCAGTAAAACTTTGAAAGGAGAAATTAGCTTCAGAACCAGAAATGCAGGAAAGGAACATTGGGAAGGGTAATCATATGGTTGAAGTCAGAGTGCTCTGAGGTTGGATACTGTCTGACATTCCTATCAGCAGCCTGGTAGAAAGGTGGTCATCATTTTCTTGCTGTCCCCCGGCTTCTTTTTCAATTATTTCTCTCCCATTGATTCAGGGGGATAGAAATTCTGTATGCCAGTTTCAGAGCTGTCATAAATGTTCTTCAGAATTAAGGGTGTGGCTCAGTTCCTATTTTGGGGGGAGTCAGGAGGCTGGAATACTGGGACCAATACCTATAGCCCTATGGCACAGAGTGGATGAACTCTTTTGCCTTGATCAAAAATAGGCTTTCCAGATTTCAGGTCCTAGACCTTTTCTCCAGTCCTCAGGGTGAGGTTAAGGAATCTGAGGGCAGAAGTCTCTCTTTGTTTCTCTGTGTTGTATCCTGCCACCTCCCTCTGCTGCAGGCTGTTCAGGGAGTCCATGTGTCCACCTTTCTCCCACCTTCCTCTCCTTTCTCAAACCATGAATGACACTGGGGCTCAGCAGGAGGGAGTGGTCAGTGCAGCAAAGTACTAAGCTGACTCAGGAATTGCAGCCTACAGTACTGCTGCTTTGTGGCTTTTAATAGCATATGCATGCAGTAGCTAACTACTTAGATTAAGGGGCACTGACACCAATGGCTACAGAAAACAAAACAAACCTTTATTATAGGAATTTCATTAGAGATAGGAAAGCTCTCGGTGGGTGCTAGACTTTTTCAGACGGGGTAAAATAACCCAAGGAGGTCAGGAAGAGGACGGCTCTGTTCTGCTTCCATCAAATGGTTTCAGACGCTGCTGCCCTCCTCCTGTCCTTTGTTTGTTCTCCCTCCATCCTTCATTCGTTTCCCTCTGACACTTTTTATTGACAGAAGTTTCCCATCTGGAAAAGTCCCAAAGCTAAGGTAAAACAGGAAGTTGATTCGTTTTACCTCTGGAGCAGTGAAAGAGCAAAAAGGTGATGGAGAGAAGAGGTAGAGTGATCGCTAAGAATATCAGTCTAAGAAAGGATAGGACAGGTCAATAAGACACAAGGAGATTTTAGGTCACTGAAACACTCATTTCCCTATCACTAAGGGCTCATCTACACAAGCTGTGGAACTGGCCCATTCTTCCTCCATTACCTGTATAGAATGAGCCAAGTTCAAACAGGCACACTGGTCCATCCCCACAGCTGTTGCTGCTATTTTCCTCACTGTCTCAGAAGCCACATGTGACTGAGGCCCCCTGAATGTGACCAGCCTTGGTCACATGCTGCAGCACTCTTTCCTGACTTCTGGGATTGCTAGAGAGATGGTGGCAGCAGCGATGGCTGGCAGGCTGGACAGGCTCATGAGGACATGTGGGGCCCAATATGTTGTTTGCTGCCTATAATGGAGTAAACCAGGTATTTTTTTTAAATGGTGTACTGGGCCCTACCCTGCCTTTCCCAATCTTAGCCCCAGGGTGGTGAGGACTGCCCAGGAGCAGAACAGAGCAAATGCCCTGTGTCATATGTGTCCTGAACTCACAGTAGCAAGTACCTGAAGAACAACAGGGGAGGAATGCAGAAACAACAGGGTAAGGGATGCAGTTCTATACTGTTGCCAATTCTCCACAAAAGAAGCAAGAGAAGTCAAGAGCCAGTCCAGAAGTCATTCACCAATAGTCCATACAAGATGCAAGAGTAGTCAAAAGCCAGTCCAGAGTTCAATTACCAGGTGTCCATGTCAGATGCCAGGGAAGCCAATAGTCAGCCCAGAGTTCAGTATTTTCAGGTCTGAGGTCCAAGTCTGTGTTTAGCAGGAGTTAATGCATTAGTCCCGAAGTCTGTCTAAAGCCAAGGCAAAACAGGGACATGAGAGGAATGCAGCAGCTTGAGATAGGCAGTTGTCTGCTCTGAGATTTGAAGGGAAGCTGCAGCTAGATTTATAGCTAGAGTTTCAGGGCCAGGTGGAGCTAACTGAGGAAGCAAGTCAGTGTTTGGTATTTAAATGGCAGCATTGGTCATTGGTGCTTCTCCCTCCTGCGTTCAGAGAAAGAGGCAGCATGTCATTGAGATCATCCATCACTGGCTGATTAGCTGTTTGTTCTTGCAAGTGAGGTATGTGTTTTTATATGCTTCAGCTGCCCTCTCGGGGGAAGCCAAGGTAGCATCTTCAGGCTGAGCCAGGCTGTCTCCTTCTTCAGTCTCAGCTATGACTTCCCCCTCTGCCTCATCTGCATTCTCTGCTTCCTCCTCCTCCTCCTCCTCCTCTGAATCCTCAGCCATGGGGTTCATGACAATATGGACATCAGGGCTCTGAGATGGGGCAAGACAGGGTAGTTAGCACATGTAGACAAGCCCTTAGAATACTTTACTCATGAAATGCTTAGTGTTGCACTTCCAACAGTTTTTCCCACCAATTCCCCATTTCCTCACACCCCATCCCAAATGGCTGAAGCAACAGCACAATTTCCTTTCTTGGTTTGAGGCACATGTATATTCAGCCATTGTTAGGAAAAGCAGGATATGTATGTCTTTTTTCCCTTGCTACTCTTTTTAGGCAATTTATGCCTTTCTCTTTTAATTCCTTTCTTTTAATTTTTTTATTATTTTTTTAAACCTCATTACAAAAAGAAAAGAAATAAAGAAAGAGAAAAAAGAAAAAAAGGAAAGAAAATACATAGGCTATGAACAGGGGCCAGGCATATTCATTAAGACAACCTCACTGTATTTCCAAAAATATACCGTATATTTCAGCGTATAAGATGACTGGGCATATAAGATGACCCCCAAATTTTCAAGTAAAAATGTAAAGTTTGGCATATATTCGCCATATAAGACCACCCCCAATTTGGCTGGCTGGCTGGCTGGCTGGGGGAGCCTTGCCAGCTGATCCTCTTTGTCCCCCTCATGAGTTGGGAAAGAGAAGAGGATCAGCTGGCAGGGCTCTCCCAGCCTGCCAGCCAGACAGCCACAACGCTCACCCCTCTCTTCCACCTTGGTTGCTCCCCAAAGGGGGTGAAGGCAGAGGAGGAGGACGAATGAACCCGGTTTGACTTGGCCACCGCCCATTCCCTCTATCTTCATTCCCTTTGCGAAGGGAATGAAGACGAAGAGGATGGGCGGCGTCCGTGGCAAACTGCAGCATTCGCCCCTCTCTTCCACCTTCCAGTCACCCTTGACTCCTAGGTGGATGACAGGGGCAAAAGTCCCTGGTTTGCCTCGTCCGCCCCATGTCCATCTTCATTCTCTTTGGAAGGGAATGAGGACGGAGGAAGTGTGCAGCGTCTGTGGCAAACCGCAGGATTCGCCCCTCTCTTCCACCTTCCAGGAAGGTGGACGAAAGGGGCGAAGGTACCCAGTTTGCCTTGTCTGCCCCCCCTCTGTATTCATTCTCTTTGGAAGGGAATAAGGACAGAGGGGGTGGGCAGCACCTGTGGCAAACCACGGGATTCGCCCCTCTCAGGAGCAAAGGTATCTGGTTTGCCTCATCCACCCCTCCTCCATCTTCATTCTCTTTGGAAGGAAATGAGGACGGAGGGGGTGGGCAGCGTCCGTGGCAAACTGCGGGATTTGCCCCTCTCATCCACCTTCCAGAAATGTGGAAGAAAGGAGCAAAAGTACCCGGGTTGCCTCGTCTGCCACTCAATCTCCTGTGTCTTCATTCCCCAGATCAAGCTGCGGCTGCGGCAAACTGCAATGTTCACCCCACCTCCTCTGACTTTGGTTGCTCCCCAAAGGGGGAGAAGGCAGAGGAGGGAGGAGAATGAACCAGTAAACACTTTACCTCACCCCCCCGCCCGATATCCTGCCTCTTCGCTCCGTTTGCCAAGGGAGCGAAGAGACAGGAGATCGGATGGCAGGTGAAGCAAAGTGTATCCGGCGTATAAGATGACCCCCGATTTTGGAGGATATTTTTCGGAGTTCAAAGGTTGTCTTATACGCCGGAATATACGGTATTTTCTTCAAACTGATGTATATACAATATACTGGTGCACAGCTCAATTTTTTTCTTTTCTTTTCCCACTTATTTTCTGCTGCTGAGGCTCAGGTTTCATTAATTATCTTTATTACCACTCCCCACTCCATTTCCCCCTGGACTCCTTTTTTCATCTATATCATTGATGGGAAACCTTTTGAGCTTGGTGTGTCAAACTTCACCAAAAAGCATAGCATAACGCAGGTGGTGTGTCACTTTGAGGAAAAAACATTATCTCTGCTGGCGGAAGTGAGGGCAAAGATCCCAGCTTAACCAGAAGTCCCAGAACTAGATGCTCTGTGCCAGACTTTTTTTTTTTTTTGGCCTCCAGCCCTCCAGCACAGAGTGTCTAATAGGGGAGGATGAAACATTTGCGACTGCAGTTGTCCCTCCACACTAGCGGATTTCACATTTGCGGTTCCACATATTCACAGATTCCCGCTTTGGGGAGGGTGGGAGGAGGGAGAAATGTGGGACCAGGGCTTCAAAGCCCTGATCGCCACTTTAGGGAGGGGCGTGAGGTTGCAGCAGGGGGGAGGCCTAAGGCCATGGGTCATCAGAAATGGCTACGCGTGTCAGTGCTGACATGCATGTCATAGGTTTGCCGTCACTGATCTACATTTTCCTGGATCAGTTTTCCTCAGTCTTCTGACACTTCAGGAATGTTTATCTTAGAATAGGGTGGTGTGTGTGTGTGTGTGTTTTAAATCTTAGGCCAAACAGCTAAGCAACTGGGGCCATAGAGAGTTGGCAGAAGATTAGAGGCAAATGCAGTATTTTATAAACCCCTACTTTTGTGTGTTATATATCTTTCATGTAGGAGACAACTTCATCTGATTATTTTCTCCAAAATGTTCTAATCAAGTTGATTATAGGGAGCATATAATAACCTTGCTGCAACAACTCTCCTGGCTACAGGCCTGTTTCTAATATACAGTATCTCTCTCATCTCAGGACCTGGCCTAGGTTGTTGCCACACTAGAAACAAGGCAGTTTGACACTGCTATAACTATCATGATCCCATACTAAGGAATCTTGGGATTTGTAGCTTGTTGTGGCACCAGAGCTCTGACAGAGAAGGCAAAATATCTCACAAAACTACAAACCCCAGAATTTCATAGCATTGAGCTATGGCAGTTAAATCAGTGTCAAACTGCATTATTTCTGCAGTGTGTTAGCAGCCCTAGAATCTCTGAGCATCATGGTGAGGGGGAGGAATCTCAGGGTGAGAACAGAAACTTGAAAAGAAAGTGTGTGTGTGCACATGTGTGCGTGCACACACGTGTATGCACACACATGTGCATGTGTACCCTATATTACGATGTGTTCCTAGCCTTTCAAAAGACTGCAGTAGACTGTATATTGGAGGTCCACCTGGCCTCTCCTTCCTCTCTAACATTACTAGGGACAGCCCCTAGGTCTCAGGATTTGGTCCTGAAATCTAAGGGACTGGGATCCTTCTGACTTGTCAACTGCCGTTTCCATATTATGATCTATACAACTCTGTACAGCTTTGTTGTTGGCCCTCATCACACTACACCATTATAGTGTTGTTAACTACCATCAGGTCAACTTCAACTTTTCATAACTCCATGAACTAGAGACCTCCAAGTCACCCTATAATCCATAGACCTGCTCAGGTCTTGCAGACCCAGTCCTCAATATCAATGGAACTCTTCTCCAGCACCACATTTCAAATGAGCTTATTTACTTCCCATCAGTTTTTTTTTTTCACTGCCCAGCTTTCACAACCATACATGGAAATGGGAAATGCAATGGCATGGACAGTCCTAATTTTACTATTCAACTATATATCTTGACGCTTCAGGCAGGGCCGGTTTAACCTGTCTGCCAAATCAGCATTGGCAGGGGGCCCCGAGGTCAAGAGAGGGCCCCGTGCTGGCCTCCTTAATCTGATGGAGACAGCCAGGAGACAGCCAGTAGGAGCCCCCTCCTACCCTCCTCCTCCAAAAACCTCCTGCTGGCTTATTAAAAAAAAACCCCAAAAAACCAGGGTCTCCCAAAGAGAAAGAGAAAGAAGCAGCAGCCCTCAGTGGCAGAAGCTGGAGGGAGTTTGCTGCTGCAAAATGCAAACCAGCCAGGCACATTGGAGGGGGTGAGTGTGTGTGTGTGAGAGAGAGGGGGGGGACTTGAGAGTTGTCTCCCTCAGAAAGGGCTTCTTTCTTTCTTTCTTTCTTTCTTTCTTTCTTTCTTTCCTTCCTTCCACATAGATCCCCTCCATCCATCTCTCCAGCTGCTATTAACCTGTCTTGGTTTCTCTCCCCTTCCTTTCCCCCTTGGTCTTCAGCTTCCTCCCCTTGCTGCCAACTGAGTTCAGCCTGCAAAAGAAATGTGTGTGTGTTTGCCTATGTGCCTTCAAGTCATTTCTGACTACGGCGAACCTACCATGGGGTTTTCTAGGCAAGGTTTGTTCAAAGGGGTTGTGCCTTTGCCTTCCTTTGAGGCTGAGAGAGTGTGACTTGCCCAAGGTCACCCAGTGGGCATTCATGGCTGAGTAAGGATTCAAACCCTGGTCTCCATAGTCATAGTGCAATGCTGAAACTTCTACAACACTCTAGCTCTTTTAACAGAAGAATATAAAGAATATAAATTAAAATTTTGTTAGTGCCTATAATATAACTTTTAAACTAAATTATTGGTGGCAAATTATGTAATACAGTAGGCCCCTCTTATCCACTGGGGATTGGTTCAGGAGGGGGGGCGTGGATTCTGAAAACCATGTATAATAGTGAACGCCATTGAAGACTTCTGGTTTAAAATACCATAGAGTTGCCTTGGAGGGCCTAGAAAACAGCTAGGGAGGACACATTTTCTAGGAAGACTCTATGGTAGGTGTGCTGTTTTGTGTCCCATGGATAATGAATCCATGGATACGTGGGTCCTACTGTAATCTGAACATCCTGTATGGTGAATAGATTAGGTTACATTGACCTGAGATAAACACATAGGGCCCCCAAAATAAAGCATTGCAGGGGGCCCCAAAATTCCTTAAACCGGCCCTGGCTTCAGGATCTTGTCCAGTTCCTTCAAAGCTGCCCATCCATATCGTAGGAAATTATCAGATGTGGTGCAATGCAGCCAAAAAAATAATAACAACCCCAGACTGCATCAGAAGAATGCAACAGGAACAGAAAGGATGACCTTATCAGATGCCTGCATCCTTCAGCCATCCCTGGTTCATAGTGCTGCAGTGGTATTGATGGAGACAAGCCACACTATGACCTAGGGATGCTGGAGGATGATGTCATCTGATAATCTCACCCCTTCCTGTTCTTCTCATGATCTTCTGACACAGTTTTGGCTGTATCTGATAATCTCCCTAGTCTTCTGATTTTTTGACTGCAGTTTCCATTCTTATTCTATAGCACTATATTCTGCTTTAACTGCCATGGCAACAGCTTACAGAACCCTGGGATTTGGAGTTTAGGGAGGGGGTATTTAGAACTCTCAGCCGGAGAGCTCTTGGGCCTCACTAAACTACAATCCACAGAGCTTTACAGAATGTTGCCATGGCAGTTGACATGGAATATAGTGTTATAACCTCTACAACATGCTGGCAGCTTGTTTTCAGGCTTTCTGGAAAACTGCATCTCCCCTTACAAACCTGGGCCCTGAGATCCTTGAGAGAAGACTTCCCCTCAGTCCCTTTGAAGGTATGACTGGTGAGATTTTTGACTATGGCTGTCCTTGGGCTCTGGAATCTTCTTCCTAGGGATAGACTACAAGGATTACCTCCTTGTTCGTTTTCTGTCCACATGGTTTTATGCCACCAGGCTGTTGAGAACTGAAAAGACTGAACAGACTGCTGTACTTTTTTAATTGTACTGTTTTAAAACTGCTTTTTATTATTTTTAATTGTATGTTTTAAAAGGTTTAATTACATTTTAATGTTTAATGTTTTATCTACATAGCAATCATTTTAATTTGTAAGTTTCCTTGAGCCCTAGTTTGGATGAGGAGTCAGGATATAAATGAAGGAGGAGGAGGAGGAGGAAGAGGAAGAGGAAGAGGAGATGATATCATTGTCTGGTTATTGAAAATCATTCATTTTCATTTGCTTTCTGGCATATTGTGTCTTCATTTTATTATTTTATTTTATTGCATTTGTATGCTGTCTTTCTCTCAAAATGAGACCCAAGATGGCTCATAGACCTGATTCCTCATTCATCAGTGATTTAAATAAATCTTATTGCACCTCTGAATAGCCTCAGATAATCTCTGTTTACACCCTCTCACCCACTATCGCAAATATATAATCTCATTTTAAGGGGACATGGTTGGGAGCTTTGGGTCCTAAGAATTTGCCCATGCCATGCCCCTGGTCCTCCACCCTTTCCAGTGTTCACGTGTTCCACTTCTCTTCCTTATGGCATGAGGAACATACTCTCCAACATTTCACCCATGAAATCCAGGATGTGTGTGGTCAAGCAACATCAGACTGTGGTCAAGATGACAAAAGTTATCAATGGGGAAGAACACACAAGCAAGGAGGAAATGCAGTAGTTTGCTTGTGTCCAAGCCTACTGGTAGAGAAACAAGTACATTTTAAAAGCAGCTGAAAAGTGGGATGAGAGGGGATTATCTTGGAATGTCCCTGACAAAGTGGGGATGTAGGAAGGTACAGAGGAACACTGTGGAAGGTACCATGGAATTGTATCAGAAATGACTTTTCATTAAACAGAATTTAACTACTAAATCAAATAGTTACTACTTTTACTACTTGAGTAAAAGATCATGAGCTGTCTATTCTGTCTGTATGGGGCCATTCCCTCAGTTGAAGTGAATGGAGAAATCCTTGTCGATGGTGGAGGTAGAACTCTATGACAACCACAGAAAAGCTGTTTATTAGCTGAACCCAAAGCACTGAAGTTCAGTTTACTCCTTAAATAAAGTGTGCATGAGAAATAGCCAATGGCTATATTTCAGCTTTACCAGATTTTTGAAGAAACAGCCAAAACAGGCATCTCTTTTATTATTTTGTTATCTGCACCTTACTTTAAAAAAAAAAGAGTTCTTTTCATTTATTAGTTTTTCCTCTCAAAGGAAATGTAATATCGAAAGACATAACAATGTTAACTTCTCTGGGGTGTTTTTCTTGGTAGATTACTATGCATAAACAATACATTTGATTTCAGATTTTATTGTATTAAGATAGGGCATGTGTTTGATTAGGAAAGTTATATATTGCACCAAATTTAAGTATTATTACCTTTGTCTGAATTTCCGCATGTTTATTACTTCATTACCCTGCTGCCCCCCCATTTTATATGAAACATTATCTTTCATAATAGGAAACTAATAACTTTATTACTAAATGGATAACAAAGTTTATAATCATAAGTGATACTGGTCATAGAAGAAATAATTAGTTTAAACACATGCCTATAAGATATTACAAGCTATCTCTTTAAGAGTGCAGACTGGAAAATCTAATTGGCATACTGATTTCTTTTGAATTGTGAGTGATCACTCTTGGAGAATTCATAATAATTCCCTGATTTGCTTGGCAGGACTGAAGACATGTTGCAGAATTTATGGCACACAGTCTCCACACGTTTTTGTGGGTATTTGTTTGGGATTCTAAAGCCTTTGACATGCATTGTATGCACAATTATTAAAGAGTAGGGGGTTGTTCTACAGAACACAGTGGGAGTTATTTGTGAATAAACATGTGCATGTTTATTTGCCTTGCTCATATGGTCAAACTAACAGCCAAGGAAGGACCAGAAATTGGCAGTAAATAATTATAAAGAATGAGTTACTGGCAAGTAATTTACTTCTACAATAACTAACATATTACTTATTTATGTTACAATTGTAATATTAAGAAGGATAATTTCACATCTTTTATGAGGTAAATATAACAGTTCTGCCTACATTTCTAGTTATAGGGGGTCTCTCTCTGGCTTTTCTTCGCAAACGAAGATTCAGGAAGGACACATCCCGTGCTTTCTGCAAGCGCGCTGATGACTAAAAAGGCCAATCCGAGATAAACAAGTCCAGTTGCAAAAAGCACAGCAGAAGGTCTCCTTGGGTGATGTTTTTGGGTTGTGATTCTTTCTGCATTGTCGTTTCTCTTCAAGACTTGTTTGGCGTGAGTTCTCAAATAAGGCTGCAGCATTTTGGATAGTACGTCTCCATGCCTCCCGATGTGAGGCCAGGGTGGACCACTGTTGGTGATCAATTTGGCCAGGCCTGAGATGTTGTTTCAGGGAGTCTTTGTATCACTTTTTTGGAGTGCCCCTCTTACGCTGACCCGTGGCGAGTTCACCGTAGAGTACTATTTTTGGGAGGCGATGGTCCTCCATCCTAGAAATGTGCCCTGCCCAGCGCAGCTGCATTCTCAATATCATGGCCTCAATACTGGTGATCCCTGCTTGCTGAAGGACAGGAACATTCGTACAGCCACACTAATGAGGTCTGTTTTATATCACAGTCTTGTAGCCTTCTGATTTTTGTTTGTTTGAAGTAGTAGTTACTTTGGAATATCAATACTTTGGCAATTTGGGGCTTTATCATACCACCCCCATAAATGTTCTTTTGCTGGCATATTTTAGTTGTGTCAGAAAGCATGAATGGAGCTCTGTTTACTTCTGGATTCCAAATCTTGCTGATTCTTGTGAGAAGATGTAACATGGCAAATTCAAAAATGCATTTAAAAAACACACAAAAAGTACACACAACCACAGAAACACACTCACAAAGTCCCAAGTACACTGGGGAGGTTAAAAAAAAAGAGTGTCCCCTACCTGGCTGTCTCGATCTCACCCGGAAGTGTTCTGGCAGTTGACACTGTATTTGCTGAGCACAATGGAGCAAAGTTTCAAATGGCAGCAACGCTAGCAAAAAAGCACCATGGGAGATCAATTGACAGCCTGGCTCATCAATAAAAAAGTATGCCTTATTGACAGCACATGATTGCAAAAGGATGATGTTGTATGGTATACGCACCCTTTTACGATCATTAGACATCCTTATGACACCATATTTGCTGCATCTGATAAAGTCCATAATGTGCATATTTCCAGTTGTTCTAAATAACTATAATTAATGACTAGAAAATGTGTATCAAAAAATTTAAGACAAAAGGAGCCTAAACATGAGATTGGTTGGTGTATATTTTAGCTTCAGTTAGAAAAAAATAGGATGAATCATCAGACTAATTATGAGCTTGCAGTTGTGAATACTTAGAAAAATAAAGCGTTACTGTTTTAAAAATTGAAATTACAATGGCAACAAACTGCTTGTATGGGGCTTTGAATAGGGGTGTAAATCTTCATAGACTTTATTCATACAGGCAAGAACAAATAATTTGACCATTTTTTCTTCTTGGTGGGAGAAAGTCCCAGTTTTTTACTATTTGCAAATCAGGACTTATTTGCTGTGAAAAATGTATGTGGGTCTGATGGTGGGTTGTTTTTTTACTATTATTTTTACTATTATTTTTATTTATTTTATTTTGGTAGTATTTTGTAGAAAATCTAGGATGGAGGACTATTGCCTCCCAAAAATAGCACTCTGTGGTGAACTCGCTACGGGTGAGCGTAAGAGGGGCACTCCAAAAAAGAGATACAAGGACTCCCTGAAACAACATCTCAGGCTCGGCCAAATTGATCACCAACAATGGCCCGCCCTGACCTCACATCGGGAGGCATGAAGACGCACCATCCACAATGCTGCAGCATTATTTGAGAACTCACACCAAACAAGTCTCGAAGAGAAACAACAATGCAGAAAGAATCACAACCCAGAAACATCACCTGAGGAGACCTTCTGCTGTGCTTTCTGCAACCAGACTTGTTTATCTCAGATTGGCCTTTTCAGTCATCAGTGCGCTTGCAGAAAGCGCGGGATGAGTCCTTCCTGAATCTTCATTTGCGAAGAAAAGCCAGAGAGAGAGAGAGAGAGAGAGAGAGAGATATTTTGTAGAAAACAGTACCGTATATTCCTGCATATAAAACTGCTTTTTAACACTATAAAATCTCCTCAAAAGTGTGTGTGTGTGGGGGGGTAGTCTTATACCCCCAGCAGATCTTTTCCCCTGCTGTGAAAATGACTGCCTTGTCTTTGAAGTGTTGAATAGCCTGGGTAGTTTTCCCAGCAGATCCTTCCCCCTGCTGTGAGAATGAATGCTTTGCCTTTGAAGTGTTAATTTGCCCTCCATTTAGCTCAGGAGAGTCAAAATGATATTTCTTTTCAGGACAAGTTAGCCTAAAATTAGAATTTCTGGATTCAAACTTATCATTTAGCATCAAGTTTTTCTATGGTGAAATTCTCTTGTCTGCCAATGTGGCTCTAAAATCATTAATGTGCTCATTCATTAATGTGCTAATTCAAAAATTTGGGATTTGATAGCTTCATATTAACCAACTTATTAATGCAACCTTACTTTCCAAAGACTGAACACCACAGAGATTTTTCAAAGTATCCCATGCTTTTTTAGCTGTTCTCAGTACTTTAATTTCACAGGCTATTCCATCATCTACAGCCACTGAGTTGGCTGGCTGGTGGGGGACAGGGTTTCCAGCTGGGTGGCTGGCTGGACGGGGGGGGGGGGGAGGCACAAACTATATATTTTAGCTTAAAAATTGGGGTTTCGTCTTATACGTCCAGTCATCTTATACGCCGGAATATACGGTATTTGCTACACACTAAAGCTGGAGATGTTGATGGTCTAACAGATAGGCTAACAAACTGCTTACCAAGTGAAAGAACTACAGAGATATGCAGGGGAAGGTCTAAGGAAGCAGATAGGCTACAACATGAGCTTGAATATTATATAGACTAGGAATGAGGAATCAATATATTATTGATTCTAGCTTGATTCAGGAGAATCAGCTAATAATAATATGTAGAGAAAATGCTGTGATGGCATTATAGGGTTTTATTTGGTCATCACTAACACCCAAGTCCATGGAGACTTCCAAGAGCAGAAAACTCTCCTTAGGAATGGTAACTTTGGTGCTGTTGCATGTATTTGCAGGATGGGATTTTAGGTTAATAAAGTAGGCAGATATATAATTTACTTTATGCCTTGGTATGCATGGGATGGTGGTAGGAGGTACACTAGCAAAATGAAATGTAATTATTCCATGATACCATTTATTGGACTTGCAACTGGATAATCAAGAATGCAGACCTTCTGATGTAGAGTGTCAGACCAGAAATACAACCTCCAAAAGTTCTGTTCAGCTACAGCTCTGTGTTCTGTATCATTGTCTCAAATGTGAGCAAAATCTGGGGGAAGTCCCATTGATTCTATTTACCCTGCCTGTGAAAGTTATCAACAGGAACATGAATATATATTAGCAGTCTCGTTCTTTTTCATGTGATACCTGCAGAAGAAGATAAGGCTGCAAAACAATGGAAGCGGCTTCCTCTGCTACAGCCAGGGTCAGATGCATTTCTTACAGCTTGAATTATGTGGGAAGAAAAGAAGACTGGTGTTTTGCATACCAAAAGTACCCTGTTGCTTGCTGAGCAGAATGGCCTCCGTGACTAAGTTAGATAAACTGTTAGCAAGCAGGAAGGCTCATAAGGCAAAACTTTGTGTTGCTGAAGCAAAGATTATTGAGCTGTTCCAAGGAAATGGAACTGATTGTGCTTCTTTCTTCTATTAGCACCAGAAACATTTTGAGGGCCTGCTGGTTTAAAGTAAACGAGAAGGATGTTTTTAAAAGAAGTTGCTATCTTGACCGAGTCATCTGTGACTGAACTACAGATTTCACTGACTTAAACACAGGAATTTGTATGGTTTCTCTGACTTTCCAGTTAGTCTTCTAGCAAAAGCAAGCTATTGTGGGAAATTGCTGCACAAGTAAGTAGAAAGCAGTATGACTGCCACAATTTGCAGTAGTCTAAAAGTTTTTGAACACTTTTCAAGGGCAGTCCCATGTACAGAGTGCTGCAGTAATCTAGATGTGAGGTGGTGAAGGCACAGACCACTCTGGCTAGATTGGGTTTCACCAGGCAAACTAACCCCTGAACATCTAGGAGCAATGTTGGATCCAAAGGTACCCATTGTTTTAATTGTGTCTTGTGATGTTGTACTGTTGTACGTTGGAGTTCCATCAGTACATTATAAGAGAATTTTACATGACTGGGTACCAATATATAGATATTATTTACTATAATACTGATTAACCAGCAGGCAGTGAGAATGGCAGCTAGAAGACTGGGTAGTGGTAGGAGCACAATGTGGTACCATTTATTTTGTTATAAGGCTTCACCTTAGTGTGAGTAAAATTATGCTGGACTAGCCAACTACTCAGTTTTATAAACCCAAAATTTACAAATTGGGAATCAAGTGCTTTTTAGAGTTGTGTTCTCTCTCTCTGGCTTTTCTTCGCAAACGAAGATTCAGGAAGGACTCATGCCGCGCTTTCTGCAAGCACGCTGATGACTAAAAAGGCCAATCCGAGATAAACAAGTCCGGTTGCAAAAAGCACAGCAGAAGGTCTCATTGGGTGATGGTTTTGGGTTGTGATTCTTTCTGCGTTGTCTTTTCTCTTCAAGACTTGTTCGTCATGAGTTCTCAAATAAGGCTGCAGCATTGTGGATAGTACGTCTCCATGCCTCCCGATGTGAGGCCAGGGCGGACCACTGTTGGTGATCAATTTGGCCGAGCCTGAGATGTTGTTTCAGAGAGTCTTCGTATCACCTTTTTGGAGCACCCCTCTTACGCTGACCCGTGGCGAGTTCACTGTAGAGTAGTATTTTTGGGAGGCGATGGTCCTCCATCCTAGAAACGTGCCCTGCCCAGCGCAGCTGTGTTCTCAATATCATGGCCTCAATGCTGGTGATCCCTGCTTGCTCATTCGTCACATAGTCAGTCCAGAGTATATTTAGGATTGTGTGTATACAGCGCTGATGGAAGCGCTCGAGGAGTCGTAGGTGGTGGCGATAGGTGACCCATGTTTCAGATCCATAAAGGAGGATAGAAAGTACGATGGCTCTATACACACTGATTTTTGTGCTTTGCCTCAGGTGTTTATTGCTCCAGACTCTTTTGTGGAGTCTTCCAAATGCACTATATGCCTTTGCCAATCTGTGATCGATCTCTTTATCAATCTTGGCATCTGAAGAGATTATGCTTCCCAGGTAGGTGAACTGCTGAACGGACTTGAGCACAGATTTGCCGATGGCAATGTGGGGATGGTGGTGTTCCTCCTGTGGTGCAGGCTGGTAAAGAACTTCTGTTTTCTTCAGGTTGACTTCTAGCCCAAACAGCTCTGCAGCTGTTGCAAAGCAGGACGTTAGGCGCTGCAGAGCTGCTTCTGTGTGGGCAACAAGGGCAGCATCATCGGCGAAGATCAGCTCACGGACTAGATAGTTTAGAGTCTTAGTGTGGGCCCTCAGACAGCTTAAGTTAAACAAGCTACCATCAGTACGGTAGCGTATATAGATGCCGTCGTCTTCTTCAAGCTCTGCCATAGCCCTTTGGAGCATCGTGCTAAAGAAGATCGTAAATAAAGTTGGTGCAAGAACACAACCTTGCTTCACTCCGTTAGTTATTAGAAAGGTCTCTGAAAGAGCATCGCCATATCTGACTTGTCCACACTGGCCCTCGTGTAGCAGGATAACCATTTTAAGGAATTTGGGGGGACATCCTAGTCTTTCCAGGATCTGCCACAGACCTTTTCTACTTACAGTGTTGAAGGCTTTGGTGAGGTCGACAAATGTTACATAGAGACCCTTGTTCTGCTCCCTACATTTTTCTTGCAGTTGCCTAAGGGCAAATACCATGTCTGTAGTACTCCTATTGGCTCTGAAGCCACATTGGCTTTCAGGGAGAAGTCCTTCTGCAATAGCAGGAACTAATCTGTTCAGGAGTATCCTTGCAAGGATTTTTCCAGCAATAGAGAGCAGTGTTATGCCTCGATAGTTTGAGCAGTCGGATTTTGCTCCTTTTTTCTTTGTACAGGGTGATGATGACTACATCTCGGAGATTTGATGGCAGTTCCCCTTTTTCCCAGCAATTCACAAGGAATTCGTGGAATTTTTCGTGGAGTGCATGACCTCCGTGTTTCCAAACTTCAGGTGGGATTCCATTTTTCATCTGCTGTATGGCCTTAAGGGTCTCTTCTAAAGTGGGAGCTATGTCCAATTCATTTTTCATTGGTTTTTGTATCATATGTTGGATAGCTGAGCCTTGGACTTCTCGGTTGGCACTGAAGAGACTTTGAAAATGTTCAGCCCAACGATTCAGGATGGAGGCTTTATCAGTAATTAATGTTTGACCATCTGTACTGTATAAGGAGCTTTGGACCTGATAAGTAGGTCCAAACACTGCTTTAAGAGCTTCATAAAATCCTCTATGATCACCCAGATCTGCACAGCGTTGTGTCTTTTCTGCTATATTGATACACCACTTGTTCTGCATGTCTTGGAGTTTTTGTTGTAGTTTACTACATGTGAGGCAGAAAGCTGTTTTTCTTACATGGCAGGTTGGCTGGGCGAGGTATGCCTGGTGAGCAGCTCTCTTCTTTGCCAACAGCTCCTGGATCTCTTGGTTGTTTTCATCAAACCAGTCTTGATTTTTCTTGTGGGAGAACCTGAGGGATTCTTCTGCAGACTGGAGGATACTGTTTTTGATATGTTGCCAAAGCACTGTAGGAGAAGGATCTGTAGGATGGTCTTCAAGTTTCGTTTGTAGATTTGCCTGGAAGTTGTCTCTCATGGTAGCTTGTTGAAGCTTGTTGAAGCTTGTTGACTTGGAGTCTCTTCTTTAGGATGCCACCCCTCTTAGGTTGGAACTTGAGATGAAGATTTAGTTTACATCTGATGAGGCGATGATCTGTTTGGCGTTCTGCCCCTGGGTATCACGAATGTCTCTCTGACGGACTAGAACATAGTCAATGAGGTGCCAATGTTTGGATCGGGGATGCATCCAGGTTGTCTTCAAGCTATCTTTCTGCTGAAAGATTGTGTTTATAATAGTCAGCTTTTGTTCTGCACAGAACTCTAGCAGGAGGCATCCGTTATCCTTGCAATTTCTGGCACCATGCTTGCCTAAGACACCTTTCCAGGCTTCGGAGTTCTTTCCTACTCTGGCATTGAAGTCACCAAGGATAATAATTTTATCTTCTACAGGGACTTTTTGTATGAGTTGGCGTAGGTCTGTGTAGAATTTGTCTTTCTCTACAGGGTCGGCTTGCATAGTTGGGGCATATATACTAAAGAGAACAACATATGGGAGGCGTAAGGAAATAATGTGATCAGAGTGTCCTGTTGGCAAGGTTTCGAGTTTGGAGGCAATGGAGTTTTTAATCATAAAGCCTACTCCTGAAAGATTTCTTTCGGTTTTGGGTTTGCCAGACCAGTAAAGTGTATAGCCGGCGCCATGTTCTTTAAGGCTGCCTTCCTCATGGAGGCAAACTTCACTAACAGCAGCGATGTCAATATTAAGTCGTGATAGTTCATGGGCTATTAGGGCAGAATGACGCTCAGGCCGTCCACTATCTTCAGAGTCTTGCATGGTTCTGATGTTCCAGCATGCAAGTGTCAGTTTATTTACACCTTTGGAGGCCGGTGTGTCCCTTTGTTTCTTTGCCTTGGTTTGACTGCATCAGAAGATTCCCGTTGGCCGTGGCTAGCCAACCAGGTAGTTGGGGATGAGCTTTCATTAGGCCACCTTTTCTAGGCCCCTCTCCATATGAGCAAGCAGTGCTCTCCTTAAAAAAGGGTGCTTGGTCATTCAGGATGCTGCCGAACAAGACTGTCATCTCCCGGGTCAGCCTCGAGCGACCAATGTCCTGAACTGCCTGCATGCAGGGTTGGGGCTGCGGCTTCCAGTGCATCTTTACACCTGCCGGTTTCGTCCCTCACCAGTCGCTACAGGGCTTTTTTGGAACTGGATTTGTCCTTCAAGCCTGTGCAATGGATTTTTCTGGTGGAGCGCAGCTTGCACAGAACTGGCCTCACCTTTTAAACCAGAAATTCATCTGCCGTGGCCTTGCAAGCATGGACGTGGCAGCGAGGTCCTCGGGCCGTAGGTTTGATTAGAGTTTCCTTCTCTTAGATGGTTGACCTTACAGGGTTGGACGAGCGCCATCTGCCCGGGTTTGGGATTAGAGTTTTCCTTCTCCTAGGATGGTTGCCACAAGGCTAGAGAGCCCATCCTGCCCTTTGTTTTGACCTGTCTGGCATGGGAGACCCTACTGGTGGCTATTATGCCATCGCCAGCATAGCTCAAAACATCATTAGGGTATGCAAGCCTCTCTCCCATGACAAGGGGGCGTCAATGGAGAGGAGAGTTATGTTAATGTGTTGTTAATTGTTATAGTTAATTGTTTAACCAGAATTTATTGTTATTTGCGTATTCTTTATAAGAGCATAAAATATAAAGGGAATGAGGTGGCATTACAAGTTAGCTGGGGCTGAGGGAGATGTGACAATGGCAAGGTGCTGTGTTGTTGCAGAGGAAGGAGAAACAGATGCTTAATACCTTAATACTTAATAGATTAAAGGTCCTCCCTCCATTTCAACTGCTACTGCCCTGGCCTTAGAAGGAGAGGAGAGGAGACACAGCTGCATCATGCCTAGGCCCAGAAGCAAATGAAAGGCCCTTCCTCCATCTCAACTGTCACAACGGTGGCGTCGGAGGGAGAGAAAAAGATGCAGTATTTGCTGAAACTTAGTTCCCTCACACACTGCCATCCCCTTTTCCTTTTGCGTCATATCCCTTAATTAGATTGTAAACTTGAGGGTGGGGAACTGTTTTGTTGTTCTTTTACTTGTACAGTGTACAGTGATGATGCTATATAAATAAATGATGATGATGACGACAACAACAACAATAATGTTTAACACCTGGGTGCCAGTTACACAACAGAAATTGTCACGTTGCCTACCGTGACATAGTGATCACGAATCCGTCCCTCGCTCTTTATACGATTTATGTCTCTGATCTGGATATCCCGGGTGGTCCCGTGACTGATATTTACACATCCATAGTTCTGGTTTTGTTTAGGTTTTAATTTTTTTTTTTTTTTTTGGCTGTCAATCAAAGATGCGATTACTCGTGTTTTCACAACCTTGGTGACGCACTTCCTTTAGAGTTCCGTGCCACGAGCGATGCTATTGGCTGGCTGGGGGGGGAGAGGGGGGCAGAGGTTTGTTATTCCCCCTTGCTTCTTGAACATTTTAACCCTTTCAGAAGAGGCAGAAAGCATTTGGAAAGATCCAGACAGATCTTTCGCTCAGACGAAGGGCTTTCCTTTTGAAATCAAGCTGAGTGCTTTGAAAGCAAGCTGAGTGCTTTCCTTTTGAAATCAAGCCACTTGGTTTTCCTCTTGCCTCTTTAAAATATTAACCCCTACAGCTGGCTGCAGAGATGGCTATAGGCAGGCGTTTTGAAAGACACAAACACAGAGAGGGGGAATTAAAAGGTGCTAATTTGCTCAGAGGCTTGAATATTTTAATGTGCCAGGGAGGTGACCAAGCTACCACGATCTCTCTGTAACATGCAGTTGAGGAAAAGGTAAAGCTGAAGGGTTTGCAGTGTAGAAATCCATTTAAAAACGTAATTGAGTACACGCGCGCGCGCACACACACACAACCTTCGTACAGCTGGAAGATATGCCTTTGTTTTCGGCTGGTGAGCCTGGATCTGTTGAACGGGTGACTGACCCCTCCTTTTCTGGTCCCTGAGCTCTAAGCCCGCCCCCAGTCACCATTTCCGGTCATCCCAGTACCGAGACTTTTTGTCCCACGCTGTTTACATTTTTGATTTTCCGAATCCTCCCGTGACTTTTTTAAAAACTGGCACAAACCAGGGGACTGGAAGTCCCGCAGGTTGAGGGATAAAAGGTGGCCCCCCTTCCGAAAATCACGTACCCGACCCGATGTACGTGTAAACTGCTAGGGATCAACACGAATTCTTCCCAGGACATTTTCATCGTGTAAACGGCCCCCTGTATTACCTTCCAGTCATCCTGCCATCTTCAGGAACTTTGAGTGAGCCAAGCCATCTTGCTCCTGTGTAATGCCAGATCAATTAAAAATAAAGTACCTAAAATCTATGTTCTCCTTACAGTTGAGGAAGCTGACCAGGCATACTGACCTGGCTGGTATATTATAGTAGCTCAGGTTCTTCCAGCAGGGCACTGTGTTAGTGAGCAGGTAAGGGAAAACATGTGGTGGTGGGGAAGGGTTGCTGTGTATCTTAACCTAACCAGATTACCTATTAGGAAGCTTAACCACATTGAGTGGATATATGTGAGCCTAAAGACCAGCAATAGATTGGGGATTCTGTTAGTGGACCATCCACCCCGCTGCCTATCAGGATCCCTGGCTGAGTGCACAGAACTGGTCTCAGATTTGCTGTTGGAGTCTCCCAGACTTTTGATCTTGGGTGACTACAACAACCCAGTCTGTCAGCTGCAGCTCAGAGGTTCATGGCATCCACAACAAACATGGGCCTATCCCAACTTATTTCAGGGCTCACACATTCAAGAGGTCACACGATGCCATTTTCAGCTCTATGGGTGGAGGTGATTAATACCTCCGAGCTGTCATGGACAGATCAGTTTCTGGTCAGAGTTAGTATCACAGCCACTATCTGACCCTGCAGGGGTGGTGAACCTATTAAGGTGGTGGACCTTCAAGAAGTCCCAGAAAATGTTAGAGGATTTTAAGGCTGGTACCACCAATGATCCTGTTGAAGCCCTGGTCAATAAATGGAATCAAGACCTGGTTAGGGCTATTGACACAATCACTCCCAAACGTCCTCTCTGATCCATTACTAATTGGGATCCTTGGTATACAGAGGACCTCAGGGAGCTGAAATGGGAAGGGTGATGATTGGAGCACAGATGGCAAAAAACTTGTCTTATATCTGAGAAGACATGATACAGAGAACATCTTTTTTTCCCTATAAGGTGGCTATACTTCTTCTCTGCATGCATTGTGTCTGCAAATTCACATCCAGCAGAATTATCCAGGGTGGTGAAAGATCTAGCACAGGCACCTTCCCTTGAATCCATTTCTCGAGTCTTCATCAGTTCATTGTGATGCTTTTAATTATCACTTCAAGATAAAATCTCTTGGATAAGATCTGACTTAGATATTGTCATTACAGCAGAAGTTGACAATGCGGTGTCCAGCCACTCTATGAGTAGTATTATGCTGGATCAGTTTCAGTTGGTGAATACCGCTGATGTGGAAAAGCTGCTAGGATGAGTAAGGAAGACACTTGTCCTCTCGATCCCTATCCTTCTTGGCTGGTCACCCAGGGAAAAGATGCAATTAGATCTCAGTTACAATATAGTTTTAACACAGCTCTCAGGGAGGGAAGTTTTCATCTTATTTAAAAGCAGTGTTGTGACCACTTCTTAAAAAGCCCTCCATGGACTTTACGAACTATAGACCAGTATCAAATCTTCCTTTTCTGGGCGAAGTGATTAAGAAGACGGTTGCCTTCCAACTCTAGGCAGGCTTAGGTGATACTTTGTAGACCCATTTCAAACCAGATTGAGAATAGGATATGATGCTGAGACCACTACAGTTGCCTTAGTGGATTATCTTTGCCTGAATGTTGACAGGCAGAGTGTGTCCGCATCAGTGATTTTGGACCTCTCAGTGACATTTGATGGCATTGACTATGGGCTCCTTCTGGAATGCCTGAGGGGTTTGGGAATCAGAGGCCTTGTTTTTCAGTGGTTCTGGTCCTATTTCTTGGGGAAGTTCTAGATGGTGGTGCTTGGGGATAGCTGCTCCTCAAAAAAGTTACTGCGATATGACATACCAGAAGGTCCCATTCTATCCATAGTGCTGTTTAACATCTACATGTAATTACTGGGACTGAACATTCAAAGACATGGGGCAGGATGCTATCAGTATGCTGGTAACACCCAAATATACTTGCCTATGTTTTCAATAAAGGTATCAGTTGAGGATAGTATGTCTCTTTTGAATGAATGCCTGGAGGAAGTAATGGAAAAACAATCTGAAACTGAAGCCAGACAAGATAGAGGTGCTTACTATCAAAGGTCCCAATCTGGGGTTGGCCCCATGAAAGCCTGTGTTCACAGCTTAGGGGTGCTCCTGTATCCATCACTCCAAATGACAGCCCAGATAAATGTGACAGTCCTGAGTGCTTACTATCCACTGCTGTTATGCCAGCTGTGCCCCTTCCTAGAATTGGAGGACCTAAAGATGGTAGTGCATATGCTGGTAACCTCAAGGCTGGACTTCTGCAATGTGCTGTACATTGGGCTACGTCTGCACCAAATTCAGAAACTTCAATTAGTTCAAAGAATGGCAGCCAGATTAGTCACTGGTACATCCAGGACTGATCATATCACACCAATATCAATATCACTCGCTGGCTGCCAATTGGTTTCTAGGTGAAGTACAAAGTGTTGGTTATTACATTCAAAGCCCTGCATGGTTACCCACAGGATCGCCTTCTCCCATATAATCCACCCAGTACACTCAGGTCCTCTGGGGGACATTTACTTCAACCAGCCAGGACTAGGCTGGCTGTTACCCAGAGGACTTAACCAGAGGACTTTTTTTTTTTTTAATATTTTTATTAGTAAGACAGAACATACATCTCATACATAAAAAGAAAAATAACAAAAACAAGAAAAAGAATCCTCACTCATCTACCATCCTCTATAACGTTCTCCTTAACGCACATATTGCTCAAACATACTGACCTAACTTCCTATCCAGCTTTCTCATGAGGGTTTAAATTGTAAAAATAACTTGTAATATCTGATTTAACTATACCGTGAGTATGCCTGTAAGTTCCAACACATAAACGTATCTCTTACTTGTCATTTCTCTATTTGACTGTTTTTCTCACTCTCATATTTATCTGGATTGCATCATATTGCTTCTCAATTTTCCTTGTATATGCAATTTAAATTCTTCAACAGAATATAAAGGACTGAGATTTAAATTTAATAATAATAGATTTGAATTTGATAATGTTACTTATACATAGGTTTTATACTCTTGCTTTCTTTACATTAATAGAGTTATTCAATAGGGGATTGTTGCGAAGTTCCCCCATCTTTTTTCCAGAAAGTCTGATAGGCTCTCCCAAGCTATCCGATAGTCTTCTACAAACTTACCTTTTAATAAGACAGTTAATTTATCCATTCCAACCATGTCATAAACTTTAGTTAGCCATTGATCGATTGACGGTATATCTTGACTTTTCCACATTGATGCACAGATTATACTGGCAGCTATCAGCATATAAAATATTAACGTCTCTTTCCCTCGATCAAATTTTTCTTCATACATTCCTAGCAAGTAGACTTCTGGGGTTAAAGGAATGTTGCTTTCTAAAATTCCATTCATTATTGTTTGTATTTGCTTCCAGTATTTTGTGGCATGTTCACAAGTCCACCATAGATTGAAAAAGGTACCTATAGATCGCTTACATTTCCAACATTCATTTTTCACCCCCTTATACATTTTGGACAACTTGTCAGGTGATAGATACCATCTGAAATACATTTTATACCAATTTTCTCATACATTTTGACTAAGAGATAAGTTTATTCTAAAGGTCCATATTTTTTTCCCAATTTGCTAACTCTATTGGGTGTCCTACGTTTTGGGCTCACTTAATCATGCTATCTTTAATAACATCTTCTTCCGTGTCCCACTGTAACAATTGTTGATAGAATCTTGTAATCAATTTTTGATTTCCAGATTGAGTTATTTTTTCCCATGTTGCTTTGCTTATGCCAATAACTTCTAATTTCTTATCCATTCTGTATCTTTCTGTAATTTGTTTGTAGAGGTACCAATGACATCGGAGTCCTTCTTTCTCCATTTTCTCTTGACTTTTAACTGTCAGTTGTTCCCCTTTTATTTCTAAAATATCTTTATATATTATCCATTTTTGAGCATATATTTTTTCCTTGCTAAAAAGTGCTTCGTAAGGGGAGAACCATAAAGGTATTTTCGGACATAGTCTTTTCCTATATTTTTTCCATACTTTCAAAAGGCTTTTTCTAATTTGGTGGTTGTTAAATTCTTTATTTATTGTATCTTTGTTGTAGAATAAATAGGCATGCCAACCATATCTGTTATTAAATCCTTCTAATTTCAATAATCTTTCATCTTTTAAGGTCGCCCACTCTTTTATCCACATTAAAGCACAGGCTTCATAGTAAAGTCTTAGATTGGGTACGCTTAATCCTCCTCTTATCTTTATATCTTGTAATGTTTTCATCTTGATCCTGGGTTTTTTCTCAAGCCATATAAACTTCAAAATATCTCTATGCCATTCGATAAAAATCTTTCCATTGTGAATAATAGGGATCATTTGGAAAAGAAATATCATTTTAGGTAGAATGCTCATTTTGATTGCCACAATCCTGCCTAATAGGGACAGTTTTAGATTTCGCCAGTTTTTAAAATCATTTTTAATTTCAATCCAAAGTTTTTTTATAATTATTTTGAAATAACTCTGTATTTTTGTTCATAATATTAATTCCCAAATAGTGTGCTTTTTTCACTATTTTATATTTAGATAGATGAATCAGTTAATTTTCTTCCTCCCGTGTCAAGTTTTTTGTTATAATTACTGTTTTTTCTGTACTTACTTTCAAACCTGTTAACTTCTCATAGTCTCTTTTTTTGTTATTGTTTTCATCTCCTCCAGTGGATCCCCAAGTGAGATTAATAAATCATCGGCATATAGTTTTAATTTGTATGTGTAGTGTCCAACTTTCACTCCTTTGATTATGTCTTCCTCCCTTATTTTTTTACTCAATGTTTCCATAACTAATATAAACAAAAATGGGGAAAGGGGGCATCCTTGCCTGGTTCCTCTTTCAGTTTATATACCTTTTGATTTTTCTCCATTTATGGTAAATTTGGCAGTTTGTTTATTGTAAATAGCTTGTATCCAATTTATGAAATCTTTTCCCGTGTTTATTTTAATTAGAATGTCAATCATTATGTCCCAATTAACACTGTCAAAAGCCTTTTCAATATCAAGGAAAATTAAGGCCAGCTTCTTCTCATTATGATGTTTGTAATACTCTAACAAGTTAATCACGTGGCGTACATTGTCTTTTAAGTATCTTCTGGGTAGAAATCCCCTTTGATCTTCCTTCCCAGAGGACATTTTCTTCAGCCACCTCAGACTTTGGAATGACTTGTCAAAAGAGATTTATTAGCATGAGATGCTTTCTGAGTTTAAATCAGCAGTAAAGACTGGTCTCTTCTGGCAGGCCTATCCAGATTATTTTTAAAGTATGGCTTTAATATATATTGGCTTTACATACACTTTTAACTGATGTTATGTGTTGTATTATTTGTTGTTCCTTGCCTAAATCTACAGGGAGATGCAGGTTAAAAAAAATGTTGTTGTTGTTGTTGCCCATGAGCTGTATACATTGTCCCTCACTGGTTCTACTTTCATCCATGGTTGGCTTATCTACTGACAAATGGAATGGCTTTCTGGAATGAAGCTATTCCATTCCTTCACAGCACCCATACAATGGCCTAGGATGATAGAATCCATTGATAGGATCTTCTAATACAGCATTTCAAGGTCAATATTCTAGATTCTTACAAAGTTATTTTTTGTGAGTCATAAGAGTAAACAAAATCTCCTGTGTACAGAGGTTCTGAATTCTGACATTTTGATCGCCCAAATAAAGATCTCTGTGGTGTGCGTGTGTGTAAGTGTATGTTGGCAAATCGCAAGTATTCATGAGGTCATGGTACATGAAGCATACTATATAAATACATCAAACTCATATAATAAGGCAGTAAATGGGATTTAATCTCATAAAATGTAAAACGCTTTGAGTGGGTGTGCAACATCCTTGTGTCAGCTTTTGATTGCCCCCTGTAGGCAGAAGAATTATACTCTTAATAAAGCTGCATAGATTCATACTTACTATCTTCACTCCAAAGATATTAAAAAATACTCTGTAAAATCAGATTGCTATTGCCTGTATTTTAGTTTTATTGAAAATATAGATAAGTGCTCTGGATTAAAAAGCTATTGGACTAGCTACATTCTGTTGTCCAAGCTGACAGTCACTTATGGTGGGGGCAAAGTTGTATGGCTTCATGTGCAGCTTGGTACAGCCTACCAGAACCTTGCTGCATTTGGGGGTCCAAAATATTCGGCAGTGATAGACATATTACTTTCTGTAAGAGAATTTAGAGTCCTTATCATGTCCAATTAAAGTGAAGCTGAAAGGTATTTGTACCTACTTCACCCATGATACCCTTGTCTCTTCCTTTGTTTCCTCTCTTTCATTTGCCCCAATGCCAAATATGGTTTAAGGAACACATTACATTGGATTATAAGGTACACCATCATCTGGTGAGAGTGTGGGTACGTATGAGTATTAGCTTTATAGTTATCTATATTAGATATGGAAACAATAATCATTATTCTTCATCCCAGGATGAAAAATAGAGCCAAGAAACCCTGTCATAGATCAACAAGAATCTTCTGCACTTTTCTCTCCATATTCAAATACCCTAAAGTATTAAGGAGGAAGTAAAACCTGTTAGGTTGCACAAAAACCCACCACTCCCACCATCTTCACTCCTTTTCTGCACAGAAAACACTTTCCTGTGCAGGAAA
Source organism: Gambelia wislizenii (assembly GCA_030847615.1). Taxonomy (NCBI): domain Eukaryota; kingdom Metazoa; phylum Chordata; class Lepidosauria; order Squamata; family Crotaphytidae; genus Gambelia; species Gambelia wislizenii. The sequence goes on from JAUMIR010000001.1 coordinate 326,166,099, forward strand.
AAAAAATTCTGCACAGAAAACACACTTTTTTTTTCTCCACACAAAAATTCCCCTCTCAACACATCATCATATTCAAATACAGAGAGAATACTGTGGAGGAATATTTGTTTTCTTCTGGAGTGAAGAGAAAATGACCATAATTATTTGTCCTGACATGAGAGAACAGGCCTTCTCTGTAACACATAAATGTTCCATGTTGTTTTCATGTTTCCTTTGCCAGCATAAAGCAAGGCTTGGCTTAGCTATTAGGGAGAATAAAGAAAAGTGCTGGGCTCTTAAAGCAACTGCCACATCTTTACTTACATCCAACACAGCTTACATCCAACAGGACCAGCCTGGGACATTTTAGTAGGCAGACCAGGGTCACAATGAGAAAAAGCAAAGGGTAGGAGGAGGATATGAAAAAGCAGGGAGCAGTAAGGAGGACACAAGGTGGAAGACAGCCATAGTACTTCTCCTTGTAATGGCAACAGTCCTTGGGTCACAGACTGATCAGAACTGCTGCTGTTTCTGCTCTAGGACTTATTCCTACATTGGTTTCAAGGGTAATTACAGGTCCAAAATAAATGTGCCATTAAATGCATATTTGTATTTAACATCTCCCCAAGCCAAACATACCATCAGGCAAGACCAGCTGTGAAGACTGATAATTGTTGAGACACCAGGTGGTGGGGAGGTGGAAGTTCAACTCTTTTTCCCCCAGAGGAATTTATTTCCTTCAAAGCTAGTATTTGCTTTGGAGGACAAATTCCCAACTGCTTGCCTGATGGTATGTCTAGTTTGGTCCTTAAAGAGCCTGATAATATGCATACTCCCTGGAGAATAGCAGAATGTCTCTCAAAAATGGTGTTTCGTTTTACAGAGGTCAGTGCTCTAATACAAAAGTTGTAAGAAGATATTTTTCTTTGAGAATGCATTGAGTTGGTGATGTAGATGGGTGACTTCTAGCGTGGCTGTGAAGAATTTACCCCTCTATCATAGTTCAAGGCAGGTTTCCTGAGACACCAAATGACCAAGATTCCCCCCCCCCCGCTGTGAACAGGAGTCAAAAGTGGGCTTGCAAGATCAGGTCCTGCTTAAATTTCCAAAACATAGAATGGAGACTACATGCTCTTTTTTTTAAATGGTTAGGCGAAGGGAGTGGAGAGGCCTTGAGGTAACCCATCAACAGGGAACACTTGGAGAGCAGACCAAGGAAGCACACAGGTCACCAGGTCACATGAGGAGATGTACTACTACTGCAACTGTGGCTCATAGGCCACATGCACATATAAGGGGTATTTTTATACCTATGATATTTGCTGGACCTTCCAAATCCTCCCCCCTAACCCTGCAAATTTGGGGGATGGGACTAAAATCATCCCTCCCAACAGCAATTTTTTACATTTTGCCCCACAGGAATATCAAGTACACCACTTGATAGCCTGTTGTGAACTCTGCATGACACTCTGGAGATAAAATCATTTGGGTGTGCTCCAACTTGGATGCTGCAATTGATACAGGTCCAGTGGATATAATTTTGGTTCCTGCTTGCCCCAAGTTAATAGATATATTTCCATTTGTGTAGCCTGAGGATGTGGACAGGATCCTGGAGATGTGAGAGCCACCACATGTGTACTGGAACCTTGCCCTTCTTGGCTTATAAAAGCACCTGGGGGGGGGGACTGGCTGAGTGGATAATGGGAGTAGAAAATGCCTCTCTGAAGCAAGGCAGAGTTCCATCTTGTCTAACAGAAGCTGTAGTGAGGCCCCCTACCAAATGAAAACCCTCCCTGAACCTGGCTAGACTGGTTAACTACCAGCCAGGATCCAATATTCCTTTTTTGGGCAAGGTTCTGGAGCATGTGGTGGTATCCCAGCTTTACGGGTTCATGGATGAAACAGATAATCTAGATTAATTTCAGTCCAGCTTCAGGCCTGGCTATGGGAAAGAGATGGCATTGGTCACCCTGGTGGATTACTACACAGGGAACTAGACAGGGGGAGTGTGTCCCTGTAGGTTCTGATAGACTTTTTAGAGACTTTTGATACCATCAATTATGATATCTTTCTGAGCCATCTCTCTGGCATGGGACTCAGAGGCACTATTCTGCAGTGATTCTAGTCCTTCTTGGAGGGAAGAATTTAGAAGGTGGTTGTGATGTTGGCCCCATCAGGCTGGCCCTGCAGTTTGTAGCACTGGCTGCCTGTCACTCACACCTTGCTCTAGAGTCCCCCTTTCAGATCCCTTTCTGGATTTGGGGCCAGGGTCTCCAGGTGACCTTTTTGTGGACAAGTTTGGCTAAAAGTGTCTCTTCTGATGGCAAGTGTGAGCAACCCTTATTCCAGAGTGAATTCCTGAGTCTGTGTGAACAATTTAACAAACCAGTTCATATTATTTATTATAAGCAAGCCTTAATAAATTCCAGGATTTGGTATTAACTATGTTAATATTTCAGACAAATGGCATCAGACCTTGCCTCCATTCAATTCAATATATGCAGTAACTTTCATTCCCCAATGACTCTTACAACTGACCCATCCAACTGAGTCAACAGTCAACTCTCAACTGTCATTCCCAACTGACAATCTCACAGACTCTCTCACTCCTTCCTCCAATCACAGCATTCCGTGCAGGGATTGGCTACCCTCTTTCCTTCTAAGAACTGCTTCATTCCCATTCATCTAAACACACTTCAGCCACATAGTTGCAAGGTGGTACTTCACAGTGGTGGTGGTTGATTCTTGTCTGACCCCTCATGCATGTTGGCCTGAGGGGTTACACAGTGCTCAGTTTTTTCTCCCATGCTATTTAACATTTACATGAAACTTCTGCGAGAATTCATCTGGAGTTTTGGAGTTGGATGTCACCAGTATGCTGATGGCACCCGACTCTACCTCTCCTTTCCATCCAATTCCAAGGAAGCTATCCCTGTACTAAACCAGTGTCTGCTGTCAGTAATGGACCAGATGTGAGCAAACAAATTGAAACTTAATCCAGACAAAACAGAGGTGCTCCTGGTTGGTTGAAAGGCAGATCAAGGAATATGGTTTCCATCTGTTTGGGATGGGGTTACACTCCCCTTGAAATCTCAGATCTGCAGCATGGGCATGCTCCTAGACTCAGATTTGCACTTGGATGCTCAGGTTTCAGTGTGCTTGCACAGCTAAAACAATTCCTTGAGGTGTCACATCTGGCTATGGGGACACATGCCTTAGTTACATCCTGTTTAAACTACTGTAATGCATTCTCTATGTGAGGCTGCCTTTGGAAACTGGAAAGTTCAGCAGGTCCAAAATGCTGCAGTCAGAAGGCTGCCTGGGGCCACTTACAAGGATCATATAGCCCCCTTGCTGAAACAGCTCCACTGGCTGCTGACCCATTCCTAGACAGAATTCAAAGTGCTGGCCATGACCTTTAAAACCCTACACAGCTTAGTTCCAGACTATTTGAAAACTGTATGACCCACTCCCTGCAGCCTTTCCACCAACAGATGATTTACCTTTTTATTTAAGGAAATGTTTGGTTTTTAGTGTATTGTGGCAGATAAAGATTTTTATGAGAATGTATTAATTTTATTTTATTATGTTTTAAGTCTCTTTTGATGCTGTTTTTAGCTTAATTATGTTTTAACTTTTGACCTAAGAGTTTTAAAATTGTAGTGTGCTTTTGAAATGTTGTACACTGCCTTGGAGACCATTCTAGGAGCTAGGCAAGATATAAATTAAATAAATAAAAATTCAGCTGTGTAATGGCCAGTTTTTAACAAGGTGAAGCTCAGCAGATGGGCATATGGGAAAATACTGCCTCCTGTATTTGCCACAGTTGCCTAACCCATACTTGCATTATAGAATTATTTCTGATTGTAAATCTATATAGAGAAATGGGCATATATACATTGTACACAGATCTACTTCCTCCTCCTCCTCCTAAATTATTCCACCCTAAATGCTGTGAAAAAGTTTGTATGGGAGGGTGCAGTCTTCTATACTCCTCCCAGGGTCTATGAATCTATGAACTTGCCCTTATCAAGACCATTTTACTTGTCAGGCAAAAATGATAATTGTATAAATAATATGAATTATATAAGCAGGTATTAGAGGTTGCAACCTTGTGTGCCTATACTCATTTGTACTTTGCTTGTTTATAGGTTTCCTGTTTGTTTTCTTTACCACACTTACTCTCTTCCTGCATAATTCTAACCTTCAGCCATTTTTCTTTCTTTTTCCCTCTCCCTCCTCTAATAATCCATGAATTTAAATGTGCAGAAGTAGTTTGTAAAGCTATGTTTATATGTTTCATAAAGGAGATTTAACTTGTTTCCTTTCTCTGGTAGAACAACCTGGGACTGGTTGTTGTGTGGTTTCTACCTTTCCAATTTGATTATTCTGCTTGAAATATCCACCACTATCTCCCCCATTTCCCAACAGTTAATGTCTTGAAGGACATTGACCTTGCAGTGCTCAAATGTGTATTTTGTTGCCAAACTGAATAGATTATATATGTGCAATTACTCGGAAGAATAGGATGTGAAGGTGCCTTAAATATATCTTCATGAGTCTTACTCCCATTTATCATGTGATATTTAGACAAATGAATATTTAATAGGTGGGATTTATTATTTTAAGAAAGTAGATTTCCAGTTATGTCAGGAAATTCATTTTATAGAAGTTTGCCATAGCAGAGGCTATCCTTCTCAATAAATGTGTGACTTTGCAGAATAATGGCTAATGTCCTGCCTGCTTATTGCTTAAGTACCGTTGATATTTGTCAATAAAAGATAAATTAGTCTCCATCCAGCAAACTTTGACTTAGTATTTGGATTAATCTAGTACTCCATCTTGTTGAAATACTGATATAAATGCTTTGCAGTTGTACCAACTGGTCATGAGGAATGGAATGAAAATGAAAATGACAATAAAGTTGCAAATAAGCAGAAAATTAACCTGGGGAGTTTAATCGAGAAAAATAATATATACATGATCCGTTAATTTCTTTTTGAATCTTAGTGTTTACAAGCTGGCTTGAATGATTGTTTAAAATTACTTGGATGAATATCATAGGCAGAAAAAGGGAGAAACATTCTAAAACCTTTAATACTGAAGAAAATATGGTTACCAAAATAATGTTGGTACCACAGAGCCAATGTGATGTAGTGGTTTGAGCACTGGACTATGACTCTGGGGTCCAGGGTTTGAATCCCTGTTTAGTCATGGAAACCCACTGGGTGACCTTGGACAAGTCACACTCTCTCAGCCTCAGCAGAAGGCATGGGCAACCCCCCTCTGAACAAATCTTGCCAGGAAAACCCTGTGATAGGCCTCAGGGTTTCCATAAATCAGAAACAACTTGAAGGCACACACCAACAATCCCCTTCATCCTTAGAGCCCTCCACTCCAAGCATTTACACAAGTTATATGCACAGCATAATTTAAGAGAATTAAAAAAGAATATACTGATAGAGCTCTGGTTGGTACTGTCAAAGATTCAGCTATGGGTCCCTCTATTCTCTGAGAATCTCTTTTTGTTTAATCAGAGGTGTTACAATGTTATTCTTCCATTCCTGTGGGCAGGTTTCTTCTTAGCCCTACCTGAAGATGCCCAGGACTGAACTTGAGGTCTTCTACATGCAAACCACTGAGCTACACTCCCATCCCATAATGGCAATTATTTATTATTCAGTCAGTTTAGTAAAGTAATTCAATACCTCTGACACATTCTCTACTTCCATGTTTCCCAGACCTCTAAGATATAGAGTACTGAAGTACCCCAAGGAATTACAGAATTAGGTTTTCAATTGACATAACAAGTTGGGATCTCACAGCACACTGTCCTGTCTACTGGCTGTGAGTGTGTGATATACTGATATACTGTATACCGTTCCAGGATTTCCTAAATAATCTAGGGATGCACACTTTGTGGGACATGATCCCAAAAGCAGTCCTGAGAAATGACAGAAACATTGGTTTCCAGACTAAATTAAAAAAAAAAATCCAGTACAAGAAGCTATCCAGAGTGTTTCTCATCTAGTTGCATACAGAGGAAGGCAGACAAGATGATCACAACACTTCCTTAATTTGTCATCTCCTTGCTTAAGACAACATTAGGAGGAACATCCTAACAGTAAGATCTGTTCAGCAGTGGAATGCACTGCCTCGGAGTGTGGTGGAGTCTCCTTCTTTGGAGGTTTTTAAACAGGCTGGCTGGCCATTTGTTTAGAATGCTTTGGTTGGGTATTCCTGCATTGCAGGGGGGAGTGGTGGATTAGTTTGCCCTTGTGGTCTCTTCCAACTGTATTATTCTACCATACAGATGAGGAAGGGAAATACAGCATTAATGCTTAATAAATTTAAGCCTTGGTGTTCATGGCTAGAGCAGATTGGATCTCTGTCCAACTTCTGGCAGTGGAAGGGAAAGCTGCTCAAGGAAGAAAGATCTCCAGACTGGAGGTCTCTCCTGCACCCAGGCAGGAGGGGAACTATTGCTTGCAATAGTGGCTGGAAAACACCAAAATGGGATGCCCTGATGTACCGGGAAGACTTCACTTATGCTAGTCTGGAGCTGGTATCGGAAAATTATAGCACTTGAAAATGTATTTTGTTTCTTTAAAAGTTTCTGCTACTCATTACAGTATTTAAAAAGCAACCTGTTCCCATTATTTGTTACAATGATGCTGTTCCTTAGCACATGCATCATTTGCTGCATTACTTGTTGCTTTTCTGTTACTTTTTATCGAAACTTTGAGCAGATTTTATTTTTAAAAAAATGTCCATAGGATTGATAACAGAGTGGGAGAAAGCCTGAAAACTTGCTTTCAAAATGTCTCTAAAAAGGCCCTCTAAATGTAACCTCTGAAAATGTCTAGAAATATCACATCAGTACAGTCACTTCACTTTTCTTTATTATATTACGTTTGAAATGAAACTTTGCTGTACCTTTACTTCCTTCCACTCTAAAGAGATTTTCACATGGGGCCAAAATGCCCCGTTACTGCCCCGCCACCTCCTCTCCCATTCCTATCATGGTATAACGTAAATCTTTCACACACTTACCTTAATTCCGTGGCAGGAACGGGCTCCCCCTCCCCTCACTGGCCAGCTGTAAATGCAGCCGTCATAAGGCTACTTTTACGACCAGCCATCTGAAATGTTATCACGTTATCGCGTGATAACAGCCGGGTGGTAAATTTAAAAAATAAAACTCCCCCAAACATAAAATCATTCACCAAGCACAAAAACACACTTTAAATCACACAATCAAAACAGGGAAGGTAGAATAAAGGGTGCCACTTACCTGGATGTCCAGATCATACCAGGAAGTGCTTGGAATGGACCTCCCCTCCACGGCTGTCATTTCGGAACAGGAACAGGGCTCCTGTTCGCACACCCGTGATTGCATGATACCGATGGAATGGGAGGTCTATTCACAATGAAAAATTGTGATTACATTGTTCCAAAACAGTCACGGGAGCAGGATGGATGAAGGACAGAATGGGGTCAATGTCATTCGAAAGGAAAAACCTTTCCTGACCCTGTTCTGTTCCTGCCATGGGATATATAGCCTGTGTGAAAATCTCCTAACTAGCTACAGATAACTACATTGCCTGTAACTTGTTATTTCCAAACTCTGAAAAAATCACTACCACTGTGTGTGGGTATGTGGTGAGAGTATGCCTTATTAAAATAAGCATACTCTTGCTTTCCAGAGCCTTTTGGGAACAGAATTCTTCTCTAAAATAAGGCATGCAGACCCCATAATGCCTAATTTTAGCAAAAAAAAAAAAAAGGGATTTTTCGCTACCTGGATGTTCCCCCCTCCTCCTGATTTCCAATTGTTGCTGTACCACCACCAAACTTTGGCCATCTCTGGTGGTGACATGGAGCCCCTGGGAGTATCTGTTATGTGTTCTCATAAGAGTTAGCACAAAGAAGACCAGCATGATGAAGTTATGCAAAAAAGCAGTTAGTGGAAGTGAACTGTTTGGGATCTGACAGTTGTGCAAGGGTGAAAAGGAGTTTTCTGCAAGTGGCAGACTCTTTGCTCTGCTGACACTGTTTGCTCCAATGATGCAACTCCATGAGCATTTGCTGCTTATAATGCCTCATAATAACAAGATGCTCCAAAGAAATAGTCACATGTGCTCTGAAAGTGTGTTCTGTAACTGTGCTCCTGGATTTATATATAGATATGTCATATACCCATAGAGATGATCTTATTGCTTGTGTCAAAACCAAATTACAGCTTTTCCTCTTTCAATTAAATGGGATACAAGGTCAGTTATTATCACAGGAAAGCTATCTTTTTTTTCCTCCTTCAACTAAGCCTCATTTGTATATAGGAACTGAAAAATTGATGGTCTGTTCTTTCACTAACTACAATTTTAGCTACATTTCTAATTGCCTACTGTGTTTATTTGACTGGTAATAATTCAAAGGCTTGGGTAAATAATTATAGAGGAGGGAGGGAGGAAGAGGTGAGGGGAAGGAAGGAAGGAAGGAAGGAAGGAAGTTGGTTGATCTGGCCAAGAAAAGGACGGTTAAATATCATTTAACAATCATATCTCTCAATCTGTTTTGACTGGAATTGTGTACAATGCCAACATTTTGCACATTATCTCTACCGATGCATATTCAGCAAGATGCTGATGACTCCAGTTTTTTCTCAGACTATTTTATTTGTCACAGAGCATAGCATCTATACAAGTAGCAGTGACTCTGTTTTATCTACACTTTCAAAAAGAGGGACTGATGTATACTGCTACCACAGACAGCAAGTGTTCAAGTAGGTATGTTCAGGTAAATATATGCCCTGTTTCAATGCTTCCAAGTAGAACTGAGGGATGCAGGGCAATAATAATGCCAGTACAGTGACCTTCCATCTTCATCTCCCCATACACTGGGTTTCAACAGCCCACCAGTTTACCGTGAGTCAGGGTAGGGGGAGGAAGAAGCAATAACAGGCCCTTTCCAGCCCTTTCCTGCTAGTATTGGGAGATTATCAGTTTGGCAAAAACTGCATCAGAAGATTGCTAGGAGAACAGGAAGGGGCAACATTATCAGATGTTGTCATTCTCCAGCATTCCGGGGGCATAGTGCAGCCATGAGTAAGGCAACCCTTTTTATTGGTGGCTTGCCCCCATCAATGAAAAAGGGAAGCCTCATCCATGGCAGTGCTACACCCTGGGAATGGCTGAAAGATGTGGTGTCTAGTAATGTATTCCTTTCTGTTCTCCTAGCAATCTTCTGATGCAGTTGGGAATGTGGGTTTTTTGGCATGTTCCCCCATGTCTGATAATCTCCCTGGCACTGAGAAAGACTCAAGGAAGGTTCTCACTCACAGAGTCATAGAATCATAGAATCATAGAATTGCAGAGTTGGAAGAGACCACGAGGGCCATCCAGTCCAACCCCCTGCCACGCAGGAAATCTTGATCAAAGCATCCCTGACAGATGGCAATCCAGCCTCTGCTTAAAGACCTCCAAGGAAGGAGACCCCACCATGCTTCGAGGGAGTGCGTTCCACTGCCGAACAGCTCTTACTGTCAAAAAGTTCCCCCTAATGTTGAGGTGGAATCTCTGTTCCTGGAGCTTGCATCCATTGCTCCGTGTTCCAGTCTCTGGAGCAGCAGAAAACAAGCCTGATCCATCCTCACCCTGACATCCCTTCAAATACTTAAACAGGGCTATCATATCGCCTCTTAACCGTCTTTTTTCCAGGCTAAACATACCCAGCTCCCTGAGGTTGAAAGCAACTTGATGGCAAATAATAAGTGGGACTACTGGTTTCAAAATCACCATGGGAAAATTAGAAGGGGGGCAAGGAATATAAATAATTTCTTCAGTTGAGATGTGTGAAGCCCCACTGAAATACATCCAGAGCTGTAGGGAAACTTTTCCAGAAGAATTTGGGGTGAGTGATATGTTGAGGAATAATGTCCTAATTATTGAAAACTCTGTAGGTGAGGTTGTGTAGTTCAGGAGGTGCAAGTCATATTGATCTCCTTTCCAATGAGAAACAAAATTCTCAAGCCTCCTATCCTCCATGCATCATTCCCATTAGGGTGAAGGCATGCTGAGGTATGCCTTTCATTTAATGCTAAAAATCTACCATGTGCTTTTACTGTTTTTATAATCCAGCCCCTATTTTATTCACTAAAAAGAGCTGGGGATGAAAAGTGTATATTCCATATGATCAGGAACAGCTACCTCTAGAGGGCATAAGGAGCGCATGTATATATTCTTACCAAGTTTGATGAGAAAACATCCATCTGTTCAATAGGTCCAGCTCAAGGCTGTTTCTTACCCTCAGTACTCTTGTCCTCTTCTCAGACCACAGGAGGGAAAGAACAGGGGACATCTATCTTGAACTACATGTTTTACTCATACGTCATTTAGGTTTAGAAACAAGGTGTGCATCTGGTTTTAAAGGGAAGATGCCATTTTTTAAAAATAGTAACAAGGCGCATGGAGAATGTATAGCTTGATTTATACCGGGGGGGGGGGAACCACTGTGTCACTGTAGGAGTTGGGATATTGAGGTGGGGGCACTTGTTAAATGTTTTCATGATTGTTACAGGTTAACTGTGTCCCATGAGGCAAATAATGCCCATGCCTGGCATACAATGTGGGAAGCTCTTAAACTGGGTAGGAGAGCAAAGCTTAGTTGTGTGAAATGATTCAAGACAAAGGAAAAATAAATGTCCTTAGGTAAGGGATTTTAGGAAAGTGAAATCTATGGGCAAAAAAAGAGTTATCCCAGAAGTCTACCATATGTTGACAAACCTGCTTTACAGTACAGTATAGGGAAACACCCTGGCTTGCCTTGCATCCTGACTTTCTTCTTATTGAGGTGGGTTAGACCATGTCAAATTACAGATTGTTTGGCTGATCCTTTCCTCACTTCCTGAATTTCCTCAGTAACCTCCAATAGATATTTCCAGGGTGAATCACATTAGTATTCAAATATTGTAGGATGTAGTCAACAAGTGAAAGAGTGGGTGGTGGTTTTATTGGTTATTAAGTCTTTTTAGTCATAGAAGAGAAACAACAGAAATTAGATAGGGTAGGTATTTTTAGACTCAGTGAGCTCATTCAAGTCATCAACCTAGTCATTTATAGCAAATGTGATGGGACAGTGGAATCGGATGAACACAGACAAGGTATTTATTTTATTTTTTACTTATTTAATTTATATTCCATCTTTCTCCCAGCTTGCCTTGGGACACAAGGCAGCTTATAATATAAAATTGTGGTTGTGTATTCCTTCAGGGCAGGGGGTTGGACTAGATGGCCCTTGTGGTCTCTTCCAACTCTATCATTCTGTGATTTTATGAAACAAGGTATCATTAAAAACCTGATAATTAAAAAGTTTTAAAATGCAAATTTTATCATATTAAAACACCACTAAGTATAAAAGCATTTTAAAAATCTAACAGTAATGAAAGTGGTACAGCTCACATTGTTGTTGCTATGTGCCTTCATGTCATTTTTGACTTTTGGTGACCCTAAGGCAAACATACCATGAGATTTTCTTGGCAAGATTTGTTCAGAGGGGGTTTGCTATTATCCTCCTCTGAGGAGAGAGAATATAACTTGCCCAAGGTTGTCCACATCCAGCTCACATAGCCTATTAAAATACCCTTCTGTACAACTAGCTAAACACCAATTGCACCTGTTTAAATAGAAAGGTCTTTAGCTGCTGGTAGAAGGAGAAGAGGGAGACAGCCAGCTTAACATACCATGGAAGAGAATAGCACAGCCTGGGAGCAGCTGCCAAGAAGGCCCTACCCTGTATCCTTACCAGATGGGCCTGTATCAATGGTGAAACTGAGAGAATATCCTGAAACTAGGTAGGAAGGCAAAGATTATTCAGCATGCCCTACTAGTCTCTCCCTATAATATCTCATAATTGAAAGTATTGGACACTTTGAAGATATCAGGTAGACTGGGGTGGGGTGATCCAAAAAGAGTCCAGATGGAGGTCACAAGGACCTGGGAAGGTGTCTTAGAAATGTTTTAGCAAGCAAGCCCAAACTAGGAGTGAGTGGAAGCCCCTTAGTAAACAAAACCATTAAGGAGGTATGTGTTAATTGCATCTTGGGCCCCTCAGTGGTGAGTCACACAACCTAAACAATCAAGTCACTGTTCCAGCTCAAATCCCCAGGAACCCCCTTCTCCTGCAATGCAAGGTTGTCATAAACCAATAAATTCCTATCTTCCAGCCATTAAAAGCCATCAGCTAAGTTTCAGATTCCTTTGTCTACTCAGTGGAAAACCCATCTAAGCTTTGTTACTAGGCAAAATACCGCCTTTCAGGTTATGAAGCAGAGTGTCTGGAAAGCAACTAGGTAGCAACAAAGTATAAAAGCACTAGTCTGGGAAGGGAGCCAACTGTTAATTAGCTCACAGGAGTGCAAACACAGCCAAAGATTTAGTCTAGTAACACAGTCCAAAGGGTCAGAGGATTACAACAATCAGGCTGTATGGTCCAAAGCAGTCCATGGGTCAACAGGAGCAGGCAGCAGAGTAGTCAGGGACAGTCCAAGGTCTAAGCAGGAGTCAGGGTAACAGAAGTCAAGATAAGCAGAATCCAGGCACCAAAGTCAACAGGAAGCTTTCTCCAGGAAGATCAGTTGATCTCTGACAAAGCCTTCATCACCTCTCCCAGCATATATAAAGCAATTAAGGCTTTGTCAGGGTTTCTTAACAAGCAGGTTTTTCTCACAAAGTCTCAGAGACTTCCTTTGAGCTTTCTTTTGAGCTCACTGCTGGGTATACAACGGTGGAGGTAAATTCCTCTTTTCTTCTTTGTCCTTATCTGAGTGGGCAGAACTCTCTGCTGGGACTGATGCCAACCCACTAGGACCAGGCTCTCCCTCTGCTCATACCTCTAGGTTGGCAGAGGTTTGCCAACTTCCTTGCTGGCACAGATGTAGATAAAATGTGCCATGGTCTCTAGGGCTGTTCCCTGCCATGTCCTCCTCCTCCTCCTCCTCCTCCTCCTCCTCCTCCTCCTCCTCCTCCTCCTCTGACTCTATAGCCTCATCAGGCTCACAGGACATGACACAGAGTATAAATATTAGTCCCCTAGCAATAAAAAGGTGTCCCACTGTGAATTAGCCTGCTTGAGTCAGTTGCAACTTGAAGTGTGTAGGAAAAAAGCTCCATGAAAGAGACAGCAGCAGCGACAGCAATTACTGGTTTGGAAGCAAGTTCCAACCAGTAATTCTCTCCCTGGACAAGGGAAGAGTGAGGAGATCACCCACAAGGGTCTGAAAAGCTCACCAAGCTTGTGGGGACTGTTGCAGTTGATTGGAAGTGAAGCGAGAGGAGTCCATAGGACGTAGGACTTGTATATTTCAAATGTATATGATATGAGAGTGGGGTGTACTGAGAAATAGCTAAGGAAAGCTTAAAAAGAAAAATATATCTTAAAGGAACTAGTGATATGTAACACAAATGGAGGCAAGACTGTAACTTTCTTTGTGGATGGTTGGGAGACACAGCTGATTTTATGCCAGATTGATGTTTAATGGGAAACTGAAGGAGGCAATTTTATTAGTTTAACAGAAATCTCTCTCCCTCTGGCTTTTCTTTGCAAGTGAGGATTCAGGAAGGACTCATCCCACACTTTCTGCAAGCGTGCTGATGACTAAAAAGGCTAATCCAAGATAAACAAGTCCGGTTGCAGAAAGCACAGCAGAGGGTCTCCTTGGGTGATGTTTCCGGGTTGTGATTCTTTCTGTGTTGTCGTTTCTCTTCAAGACGTGTTTGGCGTCAGTTCTCAAATAAGGCTGCAGCATTGTGGATAGTGCGTCTCCATGCCTCCCGATGTGAGGCCAGGGCAGACCATTGTTTGTGATCAATTTGGCCGAGCCTGAAATGTTGTTTCAGGGAGTCCTTGTACACTGACCCATGACAAGTTCACCGTAGAGTACTATTTTTGGGAGGTGATGATCCGCCATCCTGGAAATGTGCCCTGCCCAGCACAGCTGTGTTCTCAATATCATGGCCTCAATGCTAGTGATCCCTGTTTGCTCAAGGACAGCAACATTTGTCACATAGTCCAGTATATTTAGGATTGTGCATATACAGTGCTGATGAAAGTGTTCAAGGAGTCATAAGTGTTGGTGATAGGTGACCCATGTTTCAGACCCATAAAGGAGAATAGACAGTACAATGGCTCTATACACACTGATTTTTGTGCTTTGCCTCAGGTGTTTATTACTCCAGACTCTTTTGTAAAGTCTTCCAAATGTGCTATATGCCTTTGCTAATCTGTGATCGATCTCTTTGTCAATCTTGGTATCTGAGGAGATCATGCTTCCCAGGTAGGTAAACTGCTGCATGGACTTAAGCACAGAAATATATATAGTTAAGAGGCAAATTGATATGGTTTTGCTTAACTTAGGTTAGGGTAGGAGTAATAGCAATAGTTGGAGATTACTAATAGAGATTACTAATACATATGCTCTGTGCTTGTATGTGTGTGTCTGCATTCAGTTGACTTTCTGTGGGGAATATATACACACACACACACTATATGTGTGTGTGCGTGTGTGTGTGTGTGATTTTTTTTAAATTAATGTTATAGAAAGGAGGTTGATGATTTATTGTATGAGAGAAGCATTGATTGGAAGTAACTTTTTATCTTTCTTGCTTTCTCTTTCTTTTCTTTCTGATTCTTTTTTTCTTTTTCTTGTCTTTCTGCTTTCTCTTGTTGTTTCATATATTGTTATTGTTTTGTTTTATATATTTGGAAACCGTAAATAAAAAATATTTTAAAAAGGAAGAAGGGCTAAAATTGAAGTTTGGGTAGACACTAGGCTGCCAGGTGTCCACCCCTTATTCAAGATAGCTTGCCTCTTCAGAAAGCTTGCCTCTTCTAGGACTGAAAGGTGTTCCTTACTATAAGGGTTTGCCTATAAGGGATTGCCCCTATTTGAAGACTGGAAAGCTTTTCCTTTTATAAAGAAAGAACGAGATGCCCAAAGTACTGTATTTTGGAGGTGTTGTCCCTTCATAAAGATGTAAATGTATACATCATGTAATTTATGAATGTAAACAATATGTTAGTTTTATAGATGGCTAAGTTAACTGATATCAACACTTTCATTTGGTATTTAGGTAGAACACAAACTTGCAAATAACTACTCGTTGATCGCCAACTATGCACATCATGAATTTCAACTGTCCCTTATTAGTATTCTGAAAACTTGTCAACACTTGTTGATACGCATCTCATGGACTATATCACAAGCTTGCATGGGATGGAAGAGTTTAAAATATTCCTCTTCTCTGCTCTGTAATCTCCAGGTGGTGGGTAGAAAAGTACCCACGAGATTCAACCTCAGGCTTGGCTAGTTTTTGTTTTGTGAGTGCTGGATGGGGACTAGATGGGGAAAGACTTGGTGGGAGGAAGGCTCATTAAGTTTTAGGTTTTCTTTGCCTGAAAAATTGAAAGCACCAGATTTTGTTTGAGACTTTGTTTTTTACCTAAAGAAATATAGAATCCATGCTGAGGAGTTGAAGGGTGAAGACAGGCCAGGTCAGAGCATCAAGAGAGGTTTGTACAGAAAAATAGTGAAGGAGATTTATGTTAACCCGTGTTTGCAAAACCTGCAAATCAGGCCAAACCAGATTTGTCAGACTACCTAAAACACCAGACTAGCCCGACTGAGTATTTCATGGACAAAAGGGTCCCCCAAAAGTTGTGGGACTTGAGGTGGAGGCTCTACCATCAGGTTCTTAATCTGAGGGGAAGGAGACCGTGGACCGCAGAGGATGAGCAGACTTGTCCTCGTCTGAAATGTAAAAAGGCTGAGATTTTGAGTGGCGTGGCACAAAAGGAGACAATCAGACATTTTGTCCAGGACTGCCCGCGTGCCTGGGAAACATGGGAGGAGGTGGCCCAGGTCCTGGATTGGCCAGATTTGGCACAACAGGCTTGGGAGACAGTGCTTTCGGGGACTGAACCTCCAGAGGGTGTCAGGGGACCCAGAAAGTCAGTGGGCCAAAAGAGGAAGAGGAAGGAGCCTGGTTCCATGGCTGAGAGTTTTTGGAAAGTGCCCTGGTCCACGGTGCGCCTGGTCAACCTCTATGTGATGTTAAGGTTATTTTTCCAAAGACAAAGGGAGCTGAAAAGTCAAAATCTGCAGGATGTAAAAGGCACTGCTTATTATTTGAAGAACGTAATTGAGAATTTAGCTCTGAGTGAAAAAGAGAAATTGCCAAACCATCGTTGGAAAAAGTTTTGGCCGTGGTTTATAGTGAGACAACCCCAGCAATAACTTAAAAGGATATTTTAAATAAATATTTTATTATTATTATTGTATTTTTGTATAATTTTGTATTATTTTTTAATTAATCTTTTAATTAATTTTTTTATTATTTTTTTCTTTTCCAAATAAGTATAATTTTATTGTGTAAATATAATGTGATTATAGTGTGTTTAGATTAAGAGGAAAAATGTATTAGTGTTAGGATAGATAGTTTTATTTTTGTATTAGTAAGAAAAGAGGAAAACAATATTATTTTTGTGTTATTGTTATGGTCTTTTGCGGTCAGGTGTATTTTTCAGTAGAATGGTCTTATTCCAATAAAAAATTCCTACCCCCCCCCCCCAAATTCCTAGCATCATACCATTTCAATCAGAGTTCAGCAATCCTGTATTGATGAGGGGTTTAAATGCAGGGGACTTAAATTTACCAACTACTTTCCCTATCCATGCCCATGCAATTCCTCATAGATTCTCCATTAGCTTTGAAGACATTTTTCAACATGCATGCCTTTGCAGAATCAGTAGGCCCAACCAGATGTTGTTGGTTATTACTCAAATACCGGATAATCTTGCCGTCTGTGTTTGTATCTGCATAAGAGATGTTCCCAGTCAGAAATGACACCAATACTGTGGGGAATCCAGAGATATCAAAAAATATATATAACCACATCCATTACCTTTGCTCTGTTTCAGACAACTGCAGGATTAGCTATTACCACTTGTATGCCTTCAAGGACAATAGATGGCTACAATTTCATTCTATAGTACACCCAATTTGCTTTGTGCCGACTTGAGTCAGCTTCCAATATTCTATCCATCTTCTCCCATGCCCTAACTTCACATCTTGTCCTGTGAGGTTATCACTTTTCATCTTCTTCCAATGTAACTAAGCACATTCCAATATGTAGAATTGTATATTAGATCCTGCTTATGCACTGGAAATAAAAGCTTGAGAAAGGCAGCTCTGTGGCCTGAATAGAGTAATCCAGCATGCCCTCCTAGAGCTGTTTCACAGATACTGGAGTTTGCCCTTCAAAAGCTTACAGTGGAAATATAACATTTCCATATGTGAAAAATATAGAAATGTCTAATTTGAGGGAGAGGGTGTGCACTAACTTTCATAGTTTTTTGAGACTATCTAACAAGCATATGCCAAGCAAAATGAATTTTCACACATGATGGCTCATGGTGGTGTATAAAAGCTGCATAGAAAACAAGCCACCTTTTCAGTACACATACATGTCCATGGCACTTAAACAGAGAAGAGAGAGAGACAGAGAGTGCAGAGGCATCTCTGTCACTGAGCCTTATTTTCTCCATCAAAGTATGCTTCTTGTGATTTCCATCCCTGTAGGATATTCCAGGGTTCTCTGTAATGCTCTGGCACTCAGTCAGTCTACTGAATACTGGCATCCCCCACCCCCTAATGAACCTACTGCCAGCACTTATTGATTTGTAGAGACCTCTCCAGTTAATATTCCTGGCTGTATAATTCAAAGCCATTAACACTCCTTTCCCACCATATTTTTCTGTGTCATTGTCCCACCAAAGTAACCCTTTCTATCACACCTTATCTTCTGTAGCATTAAAAGGCTGCTCCAGCATTGATGGAGCATGAACAGAGCTCTGTTTCCTTCCGCGTTCGTGATCTCGGTGATTCCCACAAGAAGACGCAAGTGCGGTAAAATTTAAAAACACACCAAAATAAACACACCAAATGTACACACAACCAAAGAAACAGACTTTAAAACTTTCAACTAAACTAGGGTGGTTCATAAAAAGAGCATCCCATACCTGTTTTTTGCGATCTCAGCCAGAAGTGTTCTGCCCATTGATGCTGTATTCACGCAAGCTCAATGGTGCATAGTTTCAAATGTGGGAAAAACCATGAAAAATGCACCACAGCAGATCTATTGATGGCTTGGGCCATCAATAAGAAGGAATACCTTATTCACATCTTACAATTACCATAGCACGATGTCATGCAGTATAGGCACCCTTTCTTGTTAATTAGGCATCGTTGTGACGCTGTATTTGCCATGTCTAATAAAGTCCCTAGTGTGTTAGCAGACCAGACCAGAGTGAGTTTAATTAGTAAGCATACAGTTCTTTATGAAACATGACATACATTACAAGTTGTCACTTGAGAAAGTATCTAATCCCTCTTCTCACTTTCTGAAATGATCCCTCATGAGACATCTCATCATAGTTGGGGTAAGTAGGACTCGGTGACCTGTGTTCCTGGTCCATCTGCAGTCCTGGATTATTTATTTATTTATTTATTTATTTATTTATTTATACCCCGCTCTTCAGCCTCAAGGCTACCAGAGCGGCTTACAGTTTGTTTTAAGCAACAGCTATTTACACATCTACACTGCATTAAGCAGTTTCCAATGTGAAGTTGATGGAAAACTTCAAGATCCCTGCTCTCCCCTCTTATGGCCACCTTTAAAAGGGTATTAGACTTGATACCCCTTTAGATGGAGGAGGGTGTTAGAGGCACAAATGTCCTCTATACAGTAGGACAGAATATTTTACTCTCACTCCTAAAATATGCCCTTTTCTGCTTGTTAGTTTCCATCTCGTGCTCTCCAGAATATAAGTTACAAAGTTCCCCCCCAAAACAAGAGTTCTGACTAAACATGAATGCTCATTAGTGGGCTGTGTTACAGCTCCAACAGTGAGGGTGTCCCCATTTTCTCCCAGCGAATCTCTTTCTCCTTCCAAGAGGCCCACACAAATTTTTCAGGCTTCAGGGAAGGGCAGTGAAACAGAGCGAAACAGAGATTGGTACGGGCAGGAGCTATTCTTCACCTGGAAGTTTTTGCTCACGTTGTGTGAAGGGGTATAAATTCAGGATCGCATTGGCTCCTTCAGCACTTGGCTTGAGCAACCTTACCACACACCCAAACTTATGACAAATCAGTTCAACATTTGATTGAAGTAGAATTGATTTGTCATAACTTTGTCATACAGTCTCCCATGGCTGTTCAAACTTGATTTTTTCACAACTTCATGGTAGTGTGGCATGGGAACAAGATCCAGTTGGGGTGAAATGTGGGAGCAATAACTTCCCTTTATTCTCCAGTCCCTTTATGGGACCTTGGGGATGCAGGCATGTGGGGTCAGGCCTAGCTCAGGGTCTAAGGACCTGCCTCACTCCCAGGTGTCAGGGCCCACACAGAGGCTGTGAACCCATGTCCAATCTATCACCCCATAACATCTCTCCCTGGTGAGAGCCTGGAGAGATGGGTTTATCAAATGACAGGTCAGTTATTCAATATCCAGATCTGTGCCTCATGATATGCTAATGCTTCTGAGCAACATCCAATAAAAGTTGTGGCCATTTCCCTCCAGTTCTGGTGATGTGTGAGTTTATGCATCCCCATAGTGATTGAGATAGCATCTCTATGCTAGGACTGCAAATGCCAACTTCTTTCATTTCTGTTGAGGAGAAAATTATTCTCTGAAAGGACCTCCTTAAATATAGCACTTCTTGAGAAAATGTAAACAAGCAGCAGATGTAATTTAAAGTGGCATTTGTCCAACAGGTGCTGGCCAGTTTGATATTATCCTTTTTCAACACATAAGGCTATATCACACAAAAGAAACATCTGAGGAACCTGGCAAACGTCTAAGAAAACTGAAATACACAACTCTTGTTTTTCTTCTGTTTCCCATTGCTTCCTACATGTGGGATTGATTTTCATTAAATCCCTCTGAAAACTGGGGGGGGGGAATGCAATATGCATTTTATGTAAAGATATGTTCTGCATTATTCTGGAAATGAAACTGATGGAAGCTTTCTTCTTATAAGCTTAGAGGAAGCAAACATGAATCTACTGTACTTCTAAGGCCTTAACAAAGTACATTTTTCTTTCTTTTTTATCCAGAACTAAAATAGTCAAACAGAAAAGCAGAGGCCTAGAGTTGCTTTCAGAAAGATTAAGAATCCAGTGGGACTGTGTGCTTGAGTATTATTTTATGATTATTCAAATTATTTTTAAAAAAATGGGGAAAGGGTTAGATGAGGAAAGAACTTATAAATCATTGCAATAAGCAAAAAAAGGGGGGTGGGGAAGGAAGGAAGAAAGGTGGAAATTTCACGCACGTCTACCAAAAAAACAATATTTCTATGGGGAATTTTAACTAGCTCAAATGTGGCAGTGAGAGTCCAGGTAACAATGGGATCTTTTGACCTATGTATACCGGTACTCCCTGAAGATACGCACAGCCAGGAAATAAAATAAAAATGGTTTTTATTGAAAAATAATCAAGGGAACACACACACATGCATACGCTTTCACACACTTTGGTTGTGTTTGGGGGGGTCATATTTATACTCAATTTCTCCACTGAAGGTGTAAGTTTGAGTGGAATACAATGTCTGCTGGAGTTTCCCAAGGTTAAACAATGGATTATCCAGATGTGTTAACGATTACTAATGGTTGAAACATTAAATGGGTGGGTCTCAGGGAAACCTCTATTGTTTTAGGGAAAGGTGTAAGGAAAAACCAGTTTCGCAAGCAAAGAGTGTCCAGCTACCTTGATGGGGTTATTGAATGACTCATTTCTGTGAACATCCAGGATAATTAGCCCATTTCCTCCCTAACTCGTCAGTTCCAGGGGGGTTCACTTAATCCTTTCCCAGGCATGTCTTTTTAGGAATTTTATCAGGCTGCTTCCTTAGGCCTTCTGAGCAAACCTTGACTCCTTGTACTTGGGAGTCCCTGGTCTACCAACCAATCATATGGAGTGCCAATAATAAGCCAATATATGACATTAAATAGATTTTCAGACTACACTGTTATAGTGTTACTATTCCACTTTAACTGCTCTGGCTTCCTGCTGTGGAATTCTGGGGCTTGTAGTTTAGTGAGGCCTAAGAGCTCTCTGGCTGAGAGTTGCAAATGCCCCTCCCTAAACTGCAAATCCCAGGATTCAACAGGAGGCAGCCATAGCAAATAAAGTGGAATAGTAACACTATAACAGTTTTGTCTGAAAATCTAGTAAGTCATTTGATGAATTATTAAAAGATTGATGGGGATGTTTGCAGGTAACAACCATATGTTTTATCTTAACATACAGCACTTCCATCCCACTCTCAAACAACAACAACCCTTCATCTTAGTACTGAATACTGTTGTTAGTACATTATTTAATATTGCCAGGCAGGTAACAGGAAGGAAGGAAGCACAGGCAGGCAGGCGAAAGCAAGAGTTTGCTCTAACAATTGATTGCTTCATGTTAGATTAGGTCTAGATCATTTTAGGGTGGAAATATAAGTTACAAGCTCATGTTTTGATGTCATGCAACTTAGGATAAAACCTGATCAATATACAGGCTAGCTACATTGCACTTAGCATGCTTGAAATAGATAAGCCAAGTCAGCAAGTCCCTTTGGATGGAATCATGGTTATCCCAAACTAGGGGTGTTGCAAGCATTGAAAAAGGAGTGTTTGGAAAAGGAGTCACCACTGTTTGACTGTGCACAAAAGCATGATCAAAATGACTATGACTTTGAGCTCCTGCTTCTTCTGGCTTCCCTGTCCCACTATTGCTTCCCAGTTGGAGTTGGGTAGGAGACAAGTACTGAAAGTAGGCATCCTGACAGTCCCAGAAAACTGTTTTTGATATCTGGGACTACCATCCCATAAGCCAGAGTGAAGAAATTATTCTTTTATTTGCACAGAGGAGAAGAGGAGAAGTGCTCAAAGTGGCTGCTCACAAAAGTTTAGCCTTTTTTGGGGCTGAACATCAGGATGTACATGCTGTCTTATCCAAAATTTAAAGCTTATGGTGGCTCATTCTGACCTGTATTAAAGAGGTGTGTATGTGTGTGCATGTTTAGATCGGTGCATTTTTTCAACTCCTGGATACCATATTGAATGAAATCAAGATCAAGCCAAACAACGATGAGCGTGAATAGTGTCTGAACCAGTCTGAATTGCTTTGCATTGATTTGGTGACTAGAACAGTAAAAGAAAATATCTCAAAAAACTTGCAAAACAAAACAATTAAAAAGTATAGGGAGAAAGGTAAGCATGGGAACAATGTTCAAAAATATTTAAAATTGATTGGAAAAAAGGTGTTTCTCAGGTGTTGAGAATTCCAGACAAACATCTTGGACAGACAAGAAAAGTTGCAGGTTGGAATTTTTTCATTGTCCAATGTTGTTTTCTCTTCAGGTAACAGCATTTCCGATATAGAAAATAGTATTTCTCTGCAGACATGTTATTTTCTGCATGGAAAATGCTGCTTTCTGCACAAAAATTGCACATGAGTATTTTGCACAGATAAGTCTCAAACTGTGACTAGTCTTTGAAAACAGCATAGTGTTCAAAGACTTTCTCACAACAAGAATATAATTACTAAAATTGCTTGTTGCTTTTTTTTTCCTTTGAGAAAAAAATATTAGCAAAGAATTACAGCCCTAGAGAAGAGGCAGGACCTGAAGCTGGAATTCCTTCACTGACTGCTGTAGCTTCCAATGTGGGGTGAAAATCTGAGCATCATTCTCTAGAGACAGTACTTGTAGGGATGGATTCTTTTGCCCTCTTGCTACTTCTTTGTTAGCAAATTAACATTTTTGGAGAGTGCTAGTTTGGATCTGAGCATCATTCTCTGGTGATAGTACTTGTGGGGATAGATTCTTTTGCCCTCTTGCTACTTTATTAGCAAATTTAACATTTTTGGAGAGTGCTAGTTTGGTGGTTTGGAAACTTCTTCCTTCACACTGCCAGTACCAACCATCAATCCTCTCTTCCTAATCCTTTCCTAATCCAGCCACATCCTTCTTTACTCTGGATTACTTGCTTATCTGACTGAGTCTTTGTGCTGGTCTCAATATTATTTAATAATAGTTACATTTGGATGAATTACTTCCTTTATATTTTCAGCTGCATCCCTGTGACCAATTTGCAGTGACATTGTATTTATTTATTTATTTGAATTGTACCCCACTTTCCCCTCAATATGGAACCCAGAGCAGCTAGGGTTTTGATAAGTTTTTGGTTTGAGTTAATTGACCTACAACATCAAAATTGTAGAATCAGACTGTGTACCCAGTTGGACAGGGCTTACACAACATTTCTTTGTGTCTGTGTGTGGTTGCTGGTGGGCAGGTTTTCCCTGAACAATGATTGGAATAAACGTTTGTGTCCCTTCCACATTATTGGAATGTTCATGAAATATTACTCTTGCACATTCAGAATAATATTGTGATTTAGGAAAGTTGAATTAAACACATCAAAATAAACTGTCTGATCCATTAACTGGAATTCTAAATAGCAAAAACTCCCTTTAAGGAAAGTTGAGTGAATTATTTTGAGCCAGGTTGTAATGTGACACTACACCTTTTTAATAAACTCATAATTGGCTACATTCTATAATCTGGCTTGGTTGGCAGTAAACCGGGACTCCGGAAACACCAAGGCTGGAGTCATGTTTAAGGGGAAGTACAACCTAAGGAAGGGCCTTCTAAATTCCCCAAAAGGTCACACCCCCAGGTAAGGATTATGCACAAGCCCCAGAAGACTGTCAAAGTTTGGGTGATCGTGGCTAATTCTCCCTGAGCACCTCTGGAAGTGAACTACAGTTCTCCCTTCACATTCGCATGGGTTATGCCCGCCAGACCCCCGCGAATGTGAAAAAAACACAAATAACAATCACCCCAGGGAGTGAGGGAAAATCTCTCAAACCGGCTATCTGCTATCTGCTGGGCTTTTGCCCTCCCTGGTTTAAGGAGGTTTTGCCTCACACACCCCCTTTCCTGGCTTTTCCTTGCCTTTGTGAAGATCCAGGGAAGCCCAGGGAGTGAGAGAAAATCTCTCAAACTGGTTGTCTGCTGGGCTTTCACCCTCCCTGAAAAGGCAACCAACCTCTCTTTAAATATTTCCAAACAAGAATAATCTGAGGCACTCTATCCCACTGTCAAACAGCTCATGCTATCAAGAAGTTCTTCCTGATGTTTAGGTGGAAACACTTTTCCTGTATTTTGAATCCATTGACCCATGTCCTAATCTCTGGAGCGGTAGAAAACAAGCTTGCTCCATCTTCTACATGGCATTCCTTCAACTATTTAAAGATGATTATCATATCACCTCTTGGTTTTCTCCACACATATATATGCAGATCCCTAAGCTGTCTGTAATAGGGCTTGGTTTCCAGAATTTCTACCATCTTGGTTGTCTTCCTTGGGGTGTGTTTCAATTTTTTAATATCCTTCTTGAACTATGTTGCCCAGAACTGGACACAATATTCCAAGGGTGTTCTGACCAAAGCAGAATAGAGTGGGAATACTACTGTCCTTGATCTGGACACTATACTCCAGTTGATGCATCTTAGAAAGGCATTGCTGTTTTTATCTGCCATATCACACTCTTGACCCCTGTTTAGCTTATGGTTTACAAACCCCTAGATCCTTTCCACATGTACTGTTGTCAAGTATGGTGTCATCCACCCTGTATTTCTGCATTTCGTTTATGCCTTCTGAAATTCATTTTATTAATTTGGCCCAGCTCACCTATCTACTAAGGTCATTTTGAATCCTGATTCTGCCCTCTGGGGTATTAGCTACCTCTCCTAATTTGATAAGCATACCTGTTGTTATTGTATTAATATTCCACCTTTCTGGGACTAAAAAAAAACCCAGCTTAAAAGAGTTAAAACAGATGAAGGCAAATCCTTTACATTGCACAAAACTTAAAAAATATAATTAAACTATCAATAAAGTTGAAATCAAACCATTAAAAAGAACAATAGACAATTTCTGTCCCATCATCCAAGTCATTTATAAAGATGTTGAACATCTGCATTAAAAATAAAAAATGAAATCAGGATTATGATGGTCATTTTTATAACATCTCCCTAAGTGGAGGAGCCCATTTAGTGCCAGGGTTTGTTTGTTTGCTTGTTTTTACTTAACCATTGTGCCACAATAAAAAATATTTTCCATCTTCACAGTGTTGCTACTTGGTCTACACAGTGTGTACATCAAGGGGTAGCAATGGCAATTAAATCCATTTAAATTCTAGATTATAACACCACAAAATGCCAAAGGGGGAGAATGGATACTTTAGTAAGGCATTATGTTTCATTGTAACAGCACACATAGATAAGACCGCCAGTTCATAGGGAGCTCATGATTCATGTAGTATTTGCATCTACTGTATACATAAAAAAATTACTTCACAAATTCTCATTGATTCAACAGGTGTATTCTAGTTGGGACTAACAATGGATTTGGGTCATTACATCCAACATAAATAATAACGCCTGTGTGTGGTATGTATTTGCCCTAATTTTCCTCATTAATCTGCACAGTATGCACAGAGAGACTATCATCAGACAGACATGTTTTAGCTAATGAATCATTGATTAGTATCCAAGAAGCCACTAAGCAAATTGTATTTCTTCCAACACATTGCAGTGACTTAATTATATAAACAGGCGACATTATTTCCCTGATCTGTTCACATTTAATGCCCACAAATATTGGTCTGTGTGTAATTAATTCAGCTGAGGGCTGCATTGATAAAGGGCCAGGACCTCAGTTAATAATAAACCCTGCATTGAAATGGAGGTATTGTACTCTAGTTGTCAACTCTCTACAGTGAAACCACAGTTGAACAATACACTGCAAATTATGACTGAAATACTTACAGAGCTATCCCTGTTATTGGAATACTGATTATCAAAGAACTTGAATTCACAGCATAATTCTTCCTAGTAGCTCCTAGTTTATGAATACTTCAGTTTTACTTATCCAAACATCACAGGGACCAAAAATTCCTATTCTATGTTCAAATAAATTGGACTATATGTTATTTCTTTTAATAATTGTCCATCACATGGTAGAAGAAGGGTCGACAGATTACATTCAGGACACATACACTCTCTGTAGACCTGTGCAGTTATTCATATGTAATGGACCTCACCTTGAATACTGTGTCCAGTTCTGGGCACCACAATTCAAGAAGGCTGTTGACAAGCTGGAATGTGTCCAGAGGAGGGTGACCAAAATGGTGAAAGGTCTGGAAGCCATGCCCTATGTAGAGCAGCTTAGGGA
This sequence comes from Gambelia wislizenii, assembly GCA_030847615.1. Taxonomy (NCBI): domain Eukaryota; kingdom Metazoa; phylum Chordata; class Lepidosauria; order Squamata; family Crotaphytidae; genus Gambelia; species Gambelia wislizenii. Next base: position 326,192,425 of record JAUMIR010000001.1, read on the forward strand.
GCTGGGTATGTTTAGCCTGGCAAAGAGAAGGTTAAGAGGTGACATGATCGCCATGTTTAAATATCTGAACGGATGTCATATTGAGGATGGAGCAAGCTTGTTTTCTGCTGCTCCAGAGCCTAGGACATGGAGCAATGAACTCAAACTACAGGAAAAGAAATTCCACCTAAACATTAGGAAGAACTTCTTGGTAGTAAGAGCTCTTCAATAGTGGCATGTGCTACCTCAGAGTGCAGTGGATTCTCCTTCTTTGGAGGTTTTTAAACAGAGGTTGGATGGTAATCTGTCAGGCATGCTTTGATTGTGTGTTCTTGCATGGCAGGGGGTTGGACTGGATGGTCCTTATAGTCTTTTCCAACTCTATGATGCTATCATTATACATGGTTTCGAACAGGGGGATTCGGATGATAGTCCAGTATCCTTTTGACTACTGACTGGCATTCTTCTGCCTGGAAGAACATGCCACTGAATACTATAAACTTTGCGTTGCTTCTGTTCTCAAGTTTCTTGATTCATAATGGTAAAATTAATACTAAAAATGTATCTCAAATTAATGGATTGCCCCCCTTCCCAAAATAGGCAGTTTCTCATAAAAGTGCTGTGTTAACTACAGGTAAATTTGGGGGTAAAAGTTCCACACTCATTCTGGGCACTTGCTGGTGTCTGGTCCTGCTCTCCCACACCCAGGCTATGGAATTGTTTGTAATCTGTGAAGCAATGAGATATGAACACCCCACTGAAGAGACTGAAACTCACCTTGGAGTACATTAAAATAAACACATTTTGGTCACTATCCGGTTGGCTAATGTAACATTGCTATCGTAGGTTGGCAGCAGTGGCATAAATGGCAGTCAGGGGTGTAGCTACAGAAGAGATGCAAAATGAGGGCATTGTACTGGCAAATAAGAATTCTTCCTGCTTTAATGAAAATTTCTTTCACTCCCCAAATTTCCAGCATTGCAGTAATTTAAAACTTCAGTTGGGCATTAAGAAACAGAGTTTGGTCATCCCAAGAAAAGGGACAGGCAAAGTTACAGCAAACAGAACAATTCTAAGTGTCAACAGTTTACAGTCTCTCTCTCTTTCTCTGCAATGCTTGGACATTTGGGGAGTGAATGAAAATTTCACGGAGGGGCATAATTCTCATTTGGAGAGTCAAGGCACTCCCTCCCCCAATAGCTACGCTACACCCCTGAAGGCAGTGAAGTTGCAGATGTAAAGTGGCTACAGGTGCTAAGTTGACAGGGTGGGAAGTAGTAAAGACAAGAGTTAAAGCTGCCCTGCCAACTGCTTTCAAGGCAGCTTCTTCTCCTGACCATGCACTGCTCCAAAAAGGTACTTAAGTTGTTATATTTATTTATGTATATATTTTACATCCCACATTAATATATATATATATATATGTGTGTGTGTGTGTGTGTGTATGTGTGTGTGTAAGACCCAGGGCAAATCACAACATAGACGGAAGTGGAATAGACCATTACACTGGGCTCGTCAATATGAGGCAATAAAATGTGGATTGATGTGCTATAATGCCAATTCGCAGCAGCTTTCATTTGTCTCCATGTTTTTTTCAAGATCGCAGGCATGTGAAGCCATATGTGTTTATTGTTCAAACAGGCATGCCTGCAAATCAAGATGGCAGGTGAGAGTGAATTACTCATTTTTATTGTCACCAGTTGCCACTGCCGAATGGTATTTTTTAAAAAAGTAAATCCAAGATATGGAAGTGCAACTTTCTTCTTAAATAAATGGGGGGGGGGAGGCTGTTTTGTCACCTCAACACACAATTGCTATGGCAAAAATCCAAGTGGCAGTCCCAGGCACTTGCTTACCACCAAACTCCATCCCCTCCGCATGTCTGACCAATCAATGTTCCGCTTCCGCTCTTATCGGCAATATGCAGCAAAGCAAATTGGTTGTTCCAATGAGCAGGAATGTGCATTTCCTTCTGAGTTTTTTCAAAAATATGGGGAAAACCACAAAGGCTTTTCCCATGGAGTATTTGGAGTTTTTAATCCCCCTCCTTCTGAATATGGCAAAATGATGTGGGATCCCATTGGTACAAAACATATTCTCCTCAAATTCTATGAGGAGTATTTTCACCGAATAGACAAGCCCATTGACGTAAGACACTGACAGAATTCTGGCCGTTATTTAAACAATTACATGGAGTGTGAAATGTATATGCAATAAATCAGGGAAATCCATGTACAGTTGTCCCTTCATATTTGCTGGGGTTTGGTTCCAAGATCCCCCATGGATACCCAAATCCGTGAATACTCAAGTCCCATTATATGCAATGGCATAGCAAAATGGTGTCCCTTATATAAGATGGCAAAATCAAAATTTGCTTCTTGGATTATTATTTTTTTAAGAATATTTTCAAGCCATGGATACTTAAATCCGCGGATACCAAATCCGTGGATATGGAGGGTCAACTGTACACATATATTTGCAATCAAAATAAAGTCTGTTTGTATCTGATTTAAAAATCTAACTACTTGTGTAACATTTCACACACTTCCCACTGTATCTTTGATAGTGAAGAGATGGTTCATGAGGCTCTGCTGAAAAGAATGAAATGTGTAAGAAGTAGGTTAAAAAGGGGGGGTAGTCTTCCAGTCTCCCTCATAATTCTCACACTCACTCACACACACACACACACACACACACACACACCCTAAGAACACCTATGGCAGCTCCTATCCAAAAATGTTTGTGATCCAGGCATTTGGCAAAGGACTAAAATTTATATGGCTGCTTAAAGTGAACATGCATTCATCAGTTCATACAACCCTATCTGCATCCACTCAAATTAATGGTCACTGTGTACATGATCTGTCTCTCTCTCTCTCTCTCTCTGGCTTTTCTTCGCAAATGAAGATTCAGGAAGGACTCATCCCGTGCTTTCTGCAAGCGCGCTGATGACTAAAAAGGCCAATCTGAGATAAACAAGTCCGGTTGCAAAAAGCACAGCAGAAGGTCTCCTTGGGTGATGTTTTGGGGTTGTGATTCTTTCTGCGTTGTCGTTTCTCTTCAAGACTTTTTCGGCGTGAGTTCTCAAATAAGGCTGCAGCATTGTGGATAGTGCGTCTCCATGCCTCCCGATGTGAGGCCAGGGCGGACCACTGTTGGTGATCGATTTGGCCGAGCCTGAGATGTTGTTTCAGGGAGTCTTTGTATCGCTTTTTTTGAGTGCCCCTCTTATGCTGACCCGTGGCGAGTTCACCATAGAGTACTATTTTTGGAAGGCGATCTGTACTCTGATCTGTACTCTGGATTAAATAGGACTGCATTATTTCAGTACAAATGAGGTATAAATGCATGCAGATATTAGCCTTGAAGGGTTACCAGTTGTGTGGAGAGACTACACATATAGAAACTCCTCTCTTCAGACTGCAGTTCTCCAGATGTTGAGAGTGACAACAGAGCTATGTTTTCACAACCAGCTGTACATAAAGTCTGTATGCATTTCAATGCCAGTTAATTCATCTGCTTCTCCTTTTTTCTGTTTTGTGCAAAGAGAATTGAAGCAGTTTGGGCTGAGTGACACTGTGAAATGTTGTAATGTTTCTGTAAAAAAAAGTTTTCAAGAGGTGTTATATGTATACCAATCTGCTACCTTTGGTGGTAGGCAGCCCTATATTTTGAATTGCTTTGAGTATTCCCATCTTTTCCTAGAAAGGAAAGAACACGGAGTTCTTACATGCTTCAGTTCCTCATCCTAAGCATAAAATTTGAAGTGACAGGAGATGTTCTCTCTAGTTTTATATAGAAACCCTTCCCTTTTTGTGGGTCTCATTACTAAATTGTTAGATAATTCCTCCTCAAAGACCCACTGTAGCTGGGGCTGGGAAGTTGATATGTGGAAGTGATATGTGGGTTTGTGATCAAGTGGTATGTGGGTTGTAGTGAGACAGCCACTTCTAAAATAACAATGCCTACTTTCTAAGCCACAGAATGAGCATCAGGCCTATGCACTTTGTCCCATCCCCCCGCCCTTACCTTCTCACGCTGCAAACCAGCTTCAAAGCTTCAGTGACTGTTTATAGAAACAAGTGTTCCTCATTTCCTCTGGTTTCATGTCAGTTTACTAACCAAGATCCAAGGGATCAGTTACATGGCAGTTTTTAATGCGGCAATTTGCGCTTTAGTGCTTTTTCGCACCAGTGCCGGATAGTTTAGACGATTTATGGGGGATTCAGTTGCATTGTTTACTTTTTTGCTTTCTGGTTCAGACCGGCAAAGGTGCGGGGGGCATGCCTGCCTGCCTGCCTCTGAAATGCCTGCCTCTTAAAGCCACTCACTGAAAACACACACAGTTGACGGAGGAGGGGCTTGATGGGGGGGGGGAATAGCTCCTCCGTGACTGAAAAGGCTTTAATTGCAGGCATTCTTCAGAAGGGGAAAAGAGACCGTAAAGTTGTCTGTATACAAAAAAAAAACAAACAAACAAAAAAAACAAAAAACAATATCGCCTTTCACAGATTCAACTGAACTAGAGAAAACCAGAAAGCAACTAAAAAGCAGGGAGACCCAGGAGGGGGGAGGAATAATGGCAAAGGAGGGAAGGAAAAGAATTCTCTTTGCTTTGCATTTCTCCTATCTGAGTAGACTGTTTTCTCTCCCTCTCTCATGCCGGCGCTGCCTGCGTGCACACACACAAAACAACTGTCTATCAATAGATCAGCTGGTGGAGCATACACAGAGAGGGAGGGAGGGATGGAGGGATGGGCAGAGGAACAGTAATTATGCTAGATAACAAGGCAGCTGGCTAGATCTTTTCTCATCTCTCGCAAGTTCACTCCCTCCCTCCTTGATAAATTCAACCAATCATGACTAGTTCTGCTGTGGCAATTTTGGAAAGACTGCTGACTGTTTCCACGGCCGTAAGCGAAATGGTCATTCACATAGTCAATAGTGTGCTAACTTGCGCGACTTTTCAAAAAAGTTTGGGAAAACAGCAAAAGCTTAAACTGCGTGACTTATGTTTTTTTTTTCCCCTTCCTCCTTCTGAATATGGCGACTTTGAGCCGAAAGATGTGGGAACTATTAGGACTGTTTGTGAATTCTTAGAGGATTTATTTTGCCGTGTAAATGGCCCCCAAGTCTAGTTAGTACACAGGCATCCAAACAGAACTTCCCATTTCAGTCATAATAGGAAACTCTGGTTTAAATTTTAAAAAAAAAGTTTATAAAGAAAGGAGATGAAGGGCAAGGGCCTGATGCTCATTCCTGTCTTTCTGAACTATGGTTTAGGAAAACAGGATTGCTGGGCCTGCATTATCCCATCCAGTCCATGCATCAGCCCTGAGAAATACCTTGCAGATACAGAGTAAGGTAACAGTCATCAACACAGCTAAAAGTGTGTGGGCTGGTACCAGAGAGCTATGGATCTAAAGGACAATCTTTACTTTCATATGAAGATGCAAAGAGTTCAGTAGGGCACATCATACTATGTCTTATCTCCTTAGATACCAGTGGGACTTCACTTGTTCAAAATCACCCTGACCTCAGAAATTCCCTGTTTTGTGCAAAGGTAAGCATGCCAAGGGGGAAACTCATTTTTGAAGTCTTCTTCTTGATGTTTTAGCTTTGTGCTGGCCACAGAGATTTTGATGTGCAATGATCCCCCCATGTGTATTCAAGTTGTCATTGTTCCACAGGAAGATCTTCCATGACTTTTATGAATGCCTAAAAATAATTTTCTCCAGTTCAGGCCAGACCTTTCTCTTCAATAGCCCTTAACCCAGCTCTATTGCTTAAGCCAACTGGATCTCTCTCAATAGTTTTATGATATATTTTAAAGGCACAGGGGGACATGCATCTGTTCATTCCTATCCTTGCAGAGATTGAGGGGCGGGGGAATCACCTTTTGAGCTACAATTCCCAGAATAGGCCACTGGATTCTGGAAGTTGTAATTCAAAAAAGGAAATTTCCTATTTCCGGATTTGCTTTGTGCCTCCAACATCTCTCTTGTACCATCTAAACAATATGAATTTATCTTACAGGGCTATTTCTATAAAGAAGACTTTGCCAGACTTAAACAGTTGGACCAGAAAACTTCTAGACCTATATATTTTCCCCCAACCACACACATATACATACACAAACCATACCTGTGCAATCTGGGACTCATTGAGGTCAATGCAGCCCACCAACTGTGCTTGCCAAATATTGTCAAGCTCTGGTTTGCACTCTGGGCATGCAGGAAAACAGGACTGTTTATAGACCCATTCAGCCATACATAGGTGGTGGGCTTAATGGATCCCATCTGAACTATCAAGAAGCTCTTTGCACAGTCTGATGCAGAGTGATCATGGCCAGTTCCTAAAAGCTGTTGCTATGAAAACCTGGTTCTTGCAGTAACCCTCACAATGCTTGGAATGCTGTTGGTTAGTCCAATTAGAGTAGACCCACTGAATCCATTTTTGAATGGCGGGTCAACATGTAGGTAAATTTCATGGATTGAATGGGTCTGCACTAGTTGGGACTAGTAAAAAGATCTACCGGTAGGTGAAATCTTTTGTGAAGGAAGCCAATGGAGTTATTTTGAACAGTTAGACTACCTAATCTATGAGTTGCTTCCTAGCCATTTTAATTTTATTTACTTTAATATTTTTTTGGTTTTGTTTTCTTCCCCCTACCTTCTTCTCAGAATATTTGTTTTTATGGCAAAAGGTCTCAATGCTGAAAGGTTGTAACTTCTATCAGCATGTAGATAAGGAAATATTGCATAGCAGCCCTGTCAAACACTATTTTTCCCAAACCTTCCAAGATACACAGGTGCTAATTATCCCTTACTTAATGCACATGATGGGGCCTAAAAATGCCATTAACAGATGGAGGATTTCATTTTCAAATAAAGTCTCCTCTGAAAAGAAACTGTGTGCAAAGAGGGATGTTAAAAGGTCCCCTGGGAGCACGGCTTTGATGGTTTATTGATCTCATTTGAGGCTTTTAGAGTCATTAATAGTCACCTTTCTTTTGTCATTCAGTCCAAGGGAGTAATTGAACATTATGGAATTGCAGGTCATTGAGCACTTTGTGGTAGTTTATTCAAGCAAACAGTGCACAGTGCTCCTGCTAACTGAGTGCCACTATTAAGAAATCAGAGGGGGAGGAAAGGATTGCTAAAGAGAAACAAAGCACATTTTTGCAGCAAGGGGAAAAAAAATACCCAACAACTCACTGGAGCCAATCACTTTAAAAAGTGACTTGTGTACAGGTGCCCTGTGTCTCAGTGTTTGTGTTACATTAAAATTACAGAGGAAGGCTGATCATTTGACAAGCCTGAAAGCTGGGACACAAATGCTGGTGCTGGAGACAGATAATAGTTTTTGAGAGGGTTGACAGTGGTATGATAGTAGCATTCCCCCCTTTCCCACCCCCACCCTCTACACACACAGTATGTGTATTCACCCCACTATAATTTATGGCCCCTCGAGCAAGCAGGGATCACCAGCATTGAGGCCATGATATTGAGAACGCAGCTGCGCTGGGCAGGGCATGTTTCTAGGATGGAGGACCATCGCCTCCCAAAAATACTACTCTACAGTGAACTCGCCACGGGTCAGCATAAGAGGGGCACTCAAAAAAAGCGATACAAAGACTCCCTGAAACAACATCTCAGGCTTGGCCAAATTGATCACCAACAGTGATCCACCCTGGCCTCACATCGGGAGGCATGGAGACGCACTATCCACAATGCTGCAGCCTTATTTGAGAACTCACGACGAACAAGTCTTGAAGAGAAACGACAACGCAGAAAGAATCACAACCCAAAAACATCACCCAAGGAGACCTTCTGCTGTGCTTTTTGCAACCAGACCTGTTTATCTCGGATTGGCCTTTTTAGTCATCAGCGCGCTTGCAGAAAGCGCAGGATGAGTCCTTCCTGAATCTTCGTTTGCGAAGAAAAGCCAGAGAGAATTTATGGCCAATGAAATTTGAAGAATTATTTTTTCACCGCTTCAGAAACTTGCCTCAGTAAAGATGATAATGGGACAAATAATGGGGAACAGTAGGTGCATCAAACCACATTTAACATATGGATGTGATATAGTACAAGGACTGTCTATTAAATAATGAGACTGTCTTTCTGCCTTTCAGACAAATCAGGGAGAACTGATTGTGAATGCTTGAGCAAGTAAGCTTGAACATGTCTGAACCTGCATGACAAACATCAACACTCTCTGCTTCAGTTAATTGTCAATTGTTGTTTAAAGCAGCTGTTTTAATCGCTTGTGTGCTGGAAAAATGCTAAGTTTAAAAGTCGAGCAACATGTCAATTTGAAATTAAATTGAAAAAAACACCAACGGAATATTTGCAAATGCTTACTGAGGCCTATGGGGAAGACTACATGTCTCATGTGCATGTGTTTGAGTGGCACAAAAAATTCAGAGAGGACATGAGAATTCGGAAGATGTTAAACACCCATGATGACTTTCCACTGCAAGAACTGAAGAAATTGTGTGTGTGTGTGGGGGGGGGGAAATCAACCAGATTGTTCAAGGAGACCACCGACTCAGTGTCCAAACGATAGCTGAAGCCATGAACATTGACAGAAACACTGTGTGGAAAATTTTGCATGAGGATCTCAACATGAGAAAACATTGTGCCAATATGGTCCCTAGGGTTCTTACACCAGAGCAAAAGGAGTGCCACAAGGAAATTTGCACTGACATTCTACAGCAACTTGAGGGGGGACCCAAACCTTTTTCAAAAAATCATCACTTGTGATGAAACCTGGATCTTCCAGTATGATCCTGAGACAAAATGACAGTCAATGCCCTGGAAAAAAACACCATCACCACCAGAATGAAAAACAAACAAACAAACAAACAAAAACATGTCAAAGCAAGTTCACATTCAAAACCATGCTCATTTTGGGGGGGCAGGGATTGACATCAAAAGCTTATTTTGTCATACTGGGTTCCAGAAGGCAGAACAGTGAAGCAGCATTATTATAAAGAAGTTTTGACAAAGCTGGGAGAAAGGGTCAGGAAAAAAAGGCCAAAATTGTGGAAACATGGTTTCATTCTTCATCAAGACAATGTGCCTGCTCACACAGCACTTTCTGTGAAGCAGTTTTTGGCTGATAAATGCATTACTACACTTGAACATCCTCCATATTCCCCAGATTTGGCACCATGCAATTTTTTTTATTTTCCCTAAAGTGAAATTAGTGCTTTAAGGAACATGTTTTGAGTCAATTGATGGAGTGAAGAAGAAAACGGCAGATATGTAGAAAAAGCTGACATAAACTGATCTTCCCTGTGCCTTCAAACAGTGGAAAACAAGACTGCATCGGTGTGTGAGTGTGAACAGGGAGTATTTTGAAGTTGACAAGCATTAGAATTGTAACACACATAGATAAAGATGGGTTATTAGAGATTATCAGACACGGCTAATGTGGTGCCATAATGACACCAGAGGAATGCAAAAGGACACCAATATCAAATGTCGACATCCTTTTGCATTCCACTGGCATCATTGTGGTGTTTCTTTTTATTGATGGGCCAAGCCATTGATAGATTGTCCGTCCCATTTTGGTTTCAGCATTGCCAGCATGTGAAACCTCAGGCCATTTCACTCTTGTGAATGCAATGTCAATGGGCAGTCCTGCCAGAACACTTCTGGGTGAGATTGGGACATCCGGGTAAGTGACACACTTTTTATGCCCCTCCCCAGGTTACTTGTAAGTTTTACACTGTGTTTCTGTGCTTGGTGTAACTTTTTGTTTTGGTGTATTTTACTTTTTATTTTTGAATTTCCTGTGCTCACATCTTCTCGTGAGAACAGGTGGGATTTCAGTCCAGGAAGTGAACGGAGCTCCATTAGAGCTCTGTTCATTCCTGGATTGCCCGTCAAAGGGAGAGAAGGTAAGTATGATGGGGACAGTTATTGTGCCAGAGTAGGGGCAGGATTGGAGATTGTGGGACAGGAGCGTTTTTTGCATTCCTGTGTGTGCAATTTTTGCATTTACAGTGATGACCACTGTATCACTCTCATTATTTAATAGACAGACCTCATGTGTCTCTGGTCTAAATATCTCAATTAAGTTAAAAGTATTATTCAGAAGATCAAGATATGAGACAGTGTATCTTTCAAATGAGACAGGCTGGTCAATGGATGGCACATCTCAAAGGCCTGTCTTTTGATAATAGCCAAACAGACCTTTCTGGAATTTCTAGGCATGATTGCAATATTTGTTGTCATGTTTCCAGATCTCATGACATTCTTCAGTGAGTACCTGTCTTGTTTCTAAGTTCATGACTATTAATTATAGGAAAACTGTTATGATCCATGTAGTCAACAAAATATTTCCCTTAAACCATGATTTGATTTACAGTCATAACACTCTTCACTTTTCCCATTAATTTCAATTTGGTTAAACAATAAGTTTGGGTTTAGGTAATTCCTACATTTTTTGTTACACTGCTCATGAAATATCTTGATGAATATACAGCATATTGTGTAGTGTGTTAACAGGTGCATCTGATGCATTTCTAAAAACAGAGTCACAAAGGGTTTAGCGGAAACCAACTTATTCCACTGGTTTTACTGTCCTTTAGTCATTATTAGTTCAATTTATGAATAACTTATCCTAGGCTGCAGTTACACGGGAGGTTTTATTACAATAAATTGCACTTTAGTGCTTTTCTGCACCAGTGGTGGGTAGTTTACACAGTCTATGGAGGAAACAGCTGTATTTTGTTGCTCTTTGGTTTTTTCCACTTTGAGATTCACACAGCCAAATGTGGTGGGGGTGTGGCCAAGCATTGGAGAGGAGACAAAGGAATGCCATAGGAATGTCTGCCCTGGCCCCAACTCCGTGTGCTTAACAGCTGATGGACAAAGAATGTCACCCTTTGCCTCTCTCCCCCCAGCTCCCGGCCCACAAATCAAACTCCAAATGGAAGGTTTTTTCTCCTTGCTTAACAGCTGCTTGACAAAGGGGCCAGTTACACGACAGAATAAAGTGAGCGAAATTCTGGATTTCTGTCCTTTTGGAACAGGGGTGAATAGTTCTTAAGATTTATGGCTAATTTGGATGAGTTTTGGCTGTAGTTTACACAGACAAAGGTGGGGGGATGGCCAGGCAGCTCTATCATTATCATTAAAGCCAGGCAGAAGACAGAGAGGAAGGCAGTGTGAGGGTACCTTCGTCTGCATATAAATCAACAAAAAAGGAGGGAAACCATGGAGGAGATTAATAATTAAGTGGGAAGGAAAGCAGCCACACACACACACACACACACACACACAAGCAGCTGGCTATGATTCCTTTGCTCTGCAATCCCTGCCAGCTGTGCTTTTCCTATGCTAAAAGCAAGCTGGTTGGCTGGATGTTTAAAGCAAGCAGTAGACACGAAGGATTTTATGGATCGCTACTGAGTCTCCCTCCTGGCTCCACATCTAACCAGCCCACCCTTCATCATAAGAACCAATCACAGTGCAGCTCTGCTGCAACTGTATCAGGAAGATTGCTGATAATTCACACGGACTTGCCGTTCTCACTAGCAATAATGTGCTAAGTCGGGCTACTTTTCAAATAAACCGGCAAAAGTAGTGACATCCCCTGTTACACTACATTTGGGTATTTTGACTCCCCCCCTTCTGAATGAGGCGATACTGTGGCTCGATCCATGGGAAGAATGAGCAATCTTAGCAGTATATTTAAGGTAATATTTGTCCGTGTAAACACAGCCCTAGATCGTAGCCATTATCCAATTATAGTGAATCAATATATTTAAGCTAAATATTAGATGGTTGAGGTTTTTCTCTGATACACTGATGGGTGACTGATACCATTAAACGAAAACTTTTTCCCCATCAACAATAGAAATTCTATATGTATATACCCCAAAACAGGTTGCATAGAGACCACTGGGGCATATCATGGATAAGGGGTTATCAGATTGCAGCTTAAATTTCATTGTTCATGACAGCTTAGTATCTCATCTTTATTTGAAATCTGCATTAGACATTAAGCAGAATGTGATTATTCCTTGAAAATTTGAGCAAATTGGATCAGTAAAGGTTTTGCTTTGCAGTACAGAAAAATGTCAAAAGATAAGCAGTTACAAAAAAAGGGGGAGAATGTAGCATACCTGTTTAAGACTCTTAAAACCTGAAGATTACAACACTGTTTGAAAGTCGGAATTGCTGTGACTGTAGTAGCATACCATTCCTCCAAAGACTGTGGAGGTGAAATCATTGTACAGGGCAGTGTTGAGAGAACTACACAGAACTGAGGGTGATACCTTGAAGAAAATATGTTGAAGATCTTCAATAACTTGAAGAAAAATAAATGAAGAAAAGTTTGGTGTTGTTATTTTTCACCAGTCTGGGGTTTGAAATAGTAAAAATGCCTGTGATGTAAATCAGTGTTATTGTTGTTGTTGCTTAAGTTGTCAGTCTCTTTAGGATAAGGCATGGACACATGTAACAATTTTGATTTCCCCCCTCCATTATCGTTTGTTAAAAATCTCAGTCTTCCCAACCAATCACTGAAGAAATCTGAGAATTTGGACACATTTTATAGAACCCAACTAAATGAAATCTTCAACCTCCTGCACTGGCCAAATTCAGTAGATGCAGCTATTTCCAGTGTATATAAACTAGCATGTCTTGGAGATGTTAAAGATGAGGAACCCTGAGAAAAAGGAGATGGCAACTCTAATTCTCTGCCACAAACATGGTGGTTTGAATACACATTGATTCAAAGACAGAAAATTAAGAGCTTGGCACTGAAACCTCTGTGCCCAGATGGATGGATGTTTCAGTTTTGCTTTCACTGACATTTAAATGTTTTTTGTTGGAGAATCTCAAGTTCTTTTCATCATATTTATAAAGAAATGTATGCATTTTGGAAAGTCCTTATCAAAACTGATTCTCACTCATCCCTGTTTAGGTTGGTCTCTTACAACAGCTGCTTGAAAAGATTCAATTTTTTTTTCTTTTCAAATTTTGCATATGGCACCCTAATCCCATGGCGATCCAGTGTGCTGTAAAGTTTGGAGTGTTGGACTATGACTTTGGGAGAAGAAGTGATCTTGGACAAGCGGAATCACATTCTCTCAGCCTCAGAATAAGACAATGGCACCCTCCTCCCAAATCTTTCCATGAAAATTCTGTGATAGGTTTGCCTTCAGCTTGCTGTAAATTGGAAATTACTTGAAGGTACACAACAACAAAAGCCCAAATCCCATTGGTGAATATTAGTTGTTCTTTTAAAGAGTGTGTATGTGTTTGGAAAGTGCTTACTTCTAATTGCTTGGACTTTTTTATGGGTTTGTTGTGATATTATTACGCTGCTCTTGAAGACTTCTGTGTTGAAACATGTTTGAGTTATGATGTAATATATTTCACAGTATTAGGCTACTCAGGTTTCTATTGTTTGTATGGTATTATGAATACAATATTTATAGTTGATGAAACAAAGGATCCTGCAGAGTGTCAATTTCTTGACTTTTCTCTAACTTTATTCCTACAAGAAAACAAGTCATTTAGAAAACATGTGCTATGACTTCAACATCCAGATGACTAGAAAATAATGGGATAAAGGTTTTGTCTCCCTGGGCCACTTTTGTGAACCACAAACAAACTCTTTTTATGTTGCCTGTTAAAAATACCATCCAGATTTTTATTGTTAAAGAGGTCATTGAAGACAAGAATGATCAAAAGAAAGGTCCCTGATAGCAGTATTTCACTTCATTTTCATTGCTAGTTGATAGCAGAAAAAAAAAAAGATTTAAGCATCTAAAGCTCTGCCACATGAAATCTATTCTGTGGCTTAAGTCATACTATGCATGCAGTTCAACAACTTGCATGATTCAAGTGAGGAGTTATTATAATCAAGAAGGATAAGATGCCATTGCTTTCAGAAATATTTCAATGAAGAATCTACCAGAGATGTTCGTGAATCTGTATGCCAGTGATGCACATGTGTCTCTAGGGAATTATGGGCCGGTCAAATTCCAAGTGTTTCTTGACCTTCATCTATGGCAAATAAATTTGGACATTGGGAGAGCTGTCTGGTTTGTTAAGGCTACTTTTACCATAAGAGATAATGGTGACAGAGACAGTACTGAACTGTTAAATGCTTGCCAACAGGATAATGCCCATTTCAAAAGCTGGGCTGTGATCAGTGTGATGAAAATTTAGAAACAGAAAAAAATATTTTAAGGAAATAAGAAAAGAATACATCAGATACAGAGACACAATTTGGAGGGGGGGTGGACTAGTGAAACACACACTGGTATCCATGTCAGTGCCACCTGACATCATTTGTAAACTATGATATCATTGAGGGAAAATCATATTCACAAAGGTGTATTCACATTTGTTACTAAAAAAGAGAATATAGAAAGAAGTCAGGACTTCCAGCTGACCAAATTGATTTTCAAAACCAGTTCTGATATTCCACACTCTGGATCTATGATGTAAAGCCTACTCCAATCTTTAAACCCCTGAAGCTTACACACCATTAGAAGAAGGGAAGGCCCTATAGTGACTAACCCTAGTCATTAGAAATATGACTCCTTATTCTCCATCATAGCATAATTCCTAGGGAATCTGTGAGAGCTTTGACTGCCCAGCCAGTTGTCAGAACTTGGAAACATTGCCTTTTTAGAGCACAACTCCCAGACCCCCCCCCCCCAGTCAGCATGGTCATAGCCATAGGGGTTGTGGTCAAAAAAGTAATCTTTCCAAACTCTGCTTATTGCATATTTCTGCAAATAGGTGTTTGTCATGATTAAAGGTTTTAGCAGTGCAAACTACTTTGCCAGAAGTTTCACTGAGTTCAATGGGACATATTCCCAGATAAAATGTATAGAAGACTGAGGAGACCTTGCTTCATTAGGGCAGTCAAACTGCGCTGAAACCTCTGCACACGAGCAGGATGTGGAGCCTGCATAGTCCCTCCCTAGGCCATGTTAGATTGATCCCTCCCAACATGCTTGCATGTATTCCATGAATGTTTGCAGACATGTATGTGAGTATGTCTCATGTGATCTGGAACCCCTGGAATTCTCAATTGCATGTAAACCTACTTATATACAGCAGTATGCTGGTAGGCCTGCTTTCTCCAGATATTTGTGTTATTGTATATATGCAACATCTGAGTAAGCTCTCTATCACACATGCAATGTCTGGAAATCGTAGTGATGGAGAGTTGCATGGCATGTAGAGATAAGTCTCTTTTTGGATGCCTAAACAGGACTAAGATTCATAGGAAGGGAAAGAGAACTGAAAGTCTGAGATGCACGAAGTCTCAGGGCAGAGTTGATCCCATACTTTAGCTTCCTAAAAGCAGACTTGTGTTGGAATATATAGAATGCAGTAAAAAAAATCTGATCTCCCACTTCAAGTCTGCTAGTGCTTTAAGTTAATGAAACTGATCTGATGCCTGGAGCCTTTTATAGACAACATCATTATGACACTCTAGTTGAATGGGTTCAGCTGGCTTTGTTTACTTCTACTGGTCTTTTGCCATTTGATTAGTTGACTGATTTTAGCAATATTTTAATGGAAATTTTACTGCAATGCTTTGGATTATTGAGGTAAACTGCTTTGTTTCTTTGCATATGGTAGCTGAAAAGCAGAGGAATGGAATAAATGAATGAAAAAGAAGTGAACTAACATCAAGGTAAACTAATGTGTAACACAGGAGACTAGTATCTATTGATACAGAATATCTGAACTGGAACAAGAAAAAGGTATAAGAAAAACATAAAAGTAGAGAAGATTTAAGACAACTGTACGTTTTAAATCTATTCCCCAAATCCATAAATAATTACCCCTGAACAGGATGCTAGGTTCACACATAACTGGATGAGTAAAATGGCACCAGTTTTATGCCTGTTCATTCTCTCTATATAAAATGAGGTTTCTCTACATTTAGGCAGACCTACATTTAGGCAGACCTCTTTCAAGATGAGCCAGCTTTGCCCAGACTTGTACCTCTGTGCCACTATAGCTGAAGAACTATGCTGGGTAAAATTTAATGTTACACAAGCAGATGTCCTCTTTGCTACACTGAAATTTGCCTTCCTATCTTTCTCCCTGAAGCTTCAAGAAGATTTAATGCGTACAGGGAATTGTAGCAGAGGGTAATTCCATCTGCTAGGGTTTGCTTGTGGATGGACACTGTCAGATACAACCCACTATGGAGCAAAACCAGCAAAGCTTGCTGACTCTATTCAATTGTCAGGCAGGAAACACCCTCTGTTATTTCAGCTGAGACCTGTGCTTGCCTGTTTGCTTGCATATGTATGTGTGTGTGTATAATCTTGGGTATGTTGCCTTTCCCAGTGTGTTGATTGGCTGCTCAGGAAAAACACCCAACCAATCACCACCCACATGCAAATTCCCTCTCCACCTAACAATCCACTCCTGCCACTCAGTCTGTGGCCCAGACTGGGACCCAGACAGTCAAATGGTGTTGATGGTGGTGGGCCTCCTACGATGGGAGGCAGTCAATTGATGACAATGGCAGGACACTTCGGCTGAAACATCTCTGAAGATGCCAGCCATAGATGCAGGTGAAATGTCAGGAATAAACTCTTCCATAACATGGCCTCAGAGACCAGAAAATAAACACATGAAAAACCTAAGGACCCAGATAGCCAACCTGTGGTGGCAGTGGCAATGGACCACCAGCGATGGGACCCAGGCAGTCAACTGGTGGCAGCAGTGGTGGTGGCAGGGTAAGAGCAAGTCACCCTCAGCAATTCCAGGAAAAGTGTGGAACATTGGGAAGGTAGAGGAGGAATTTAAAAATCCATGAGCCTACCTTACAGGGTAGTCATGAGGTCTACCAGACATTTTGGGGAGAGTGTTTTTTTACAGCATATGTTACACCGAGTACAGCTAGTTTAATACATTACTCAAATGGCAAATGCTCTTAGGATGTTTACAATAATAAAAAATGGCAAGAGATGAAATGACTGCTGGAAGGGAAAGGTATTAGCCAGCATCATCCAAATGTATTAATGACTAATGTCTAATTAGTGTAAATATATATATTAAGGGTGTCAGATGGATTACCCTAGCAGGAGCATTCCATATCATCTTTGAGGTGTCCTAGTTGATCCATAATGATCTACTCACCCACAGAATGCCATCTTGTTACCCAAATTGTATCTCTCAAATTAACATATCAATATGGGGAAATTTAATTAGCTCAAATATGGCAGTGAGAGGCCAGGTAACTGTGGGACTTTTGCACCTATGTATACCAGTACTCACTGATGAGACTCCAAGCCTGGAAGCAAATTAAAAATGGTTTTCATTGAAAAATAATCATAGAATCATACACTCATGCTTCAAGCAGTCATACAAGGCTAATGAAAAATTAGGAGGAAGTATTTGGATAAAGAATAGATTTCAGGGATGAATTCTATACTATACTTTACTTGTCCAGAGAGTAGAGATTCATGCAGCAAAGAAATACTCAGGCTGGATGCTTGAGGGTTACAAAGAAACTAGCAGAGTGAGGAGGTGGGAGAAGCTGTGTACACTTTCGTAATGTTTTGGGGTAATATTTATATTCAATATTGTACCCTTAAGGGGTGTTTTGAATGGAGAACAATGTTTGAGTAAATTTTCCAGAGTTAAACAATAGAAGCTCTGGCTTCATTAATTGTTGTTGATGGTTGGAACATTAAAACTGATGGGTTTGAGATGACCTTGTATTGTTGGGTAGACAGAGTGTGAAGGGATATCTTTGCAGAGTAATGGGTTTTCCAATCACTTGTTCATTTTAGAGATGACCTTGTATTGTTGTATTGTTGGGTAGGCAGCGTGTGAAGGGATATCTTTGCATCCAAGGTGGATTAGTACATCCCCCCCCCAACAACTTGTCTAAGGAGGCTTCACATAACAAGTCCTGGGTGTGTCTGAGTGTTGGGAATTTTCCAAGACAATTTCCATTAGGTCTCTGGGTGACCTTTACATGAACCCTTCTGCAGAGGTCCTGGTCAATTGAGACCCACTTGAACTGTTGTTAGATTTCCTATCAATAAAGTTGCAATTGAAATCACAAGTAGACCATATAGGAACTATACAGTGCTTCCTCCAGACATCAAGGAAACTAGTCAACAATAAGAGGTCTCAGGGTTAAAGTTAGACACTAGGCAATCATTATCCCTTATGTCAGACCTGCATAACTTTGGACCCATTCTTTTGAATACAGACATGATTTTAGCTGAATTAGCTTTAAACTTAGGTCAAATGAAATAAAAAAAGTACATCTGAGGTACAGATGATCACTACTGTTTAACCAGGAACATAACTGGAAAGGTAGTAGATTTATACAAATAGCTGAAATGTCAGATAGGATGTAAAAATGTATGTAGAAGGAGTATAGACTCTCATGTCTCTAACCTTCTCTTCCTTCCAGTGTCATGCTCTACAGCAGATTTTTACTCACATGCCTATAATATTAAATCTCTTTTAAAAATCTAATTTGATTTTTCCCTATTGCACTGATGAAACATTTGGTACCAGATGGTAATTAAGTGTATTTTAAAATTACAACAAAATAATAAGAAGGATAATCAATGGGGGTTTAACATGTTTGTTAAAATTTGCCATGCAAAAATAAGCCCAGCATTAAAAATTCAAGCCTTTGACTAACTGTGTAGCATTTGGGAAAGACTTTTCAACTAAAGATTCTCTCAGAAGAAACAGAAGAAATAGTTAAAGCCCAACTGTTCTTTCATATATGTGGAAGCAATGCAAACCTGGCAGGAACAGAGAGAAACTATGAAAAATTAAAGGTAAGTAAGGAATCAGATCTTTGTTTTATTTTAAATATCATATTCCCACAACAGCTTTAAAATAAAGTTTTAAATAAAGTTATAGCATTTATAATGGCAAACAGCTATTAGAGGCCATACTGTGCTATGTCCTGACAAAGCAAAACTTAAATAATTAGCCACCTTATATAATAATAGTTAACAATGAGGAAGGTTGACCTGAAAAGTTGTGATGGATCAAAAGTTTGAAAACTACCCAGTCTATATAATTGCTGTAATAAGAACCAATACAAGAAACTATAATGCAATAATAGCATGTTAACCAGTTCATTTGGAGGTAAGAAACCTTCACCTGCCAAATACCTTTTTCTGCCTATTAATTCCAGGAAATTAGCTTTTTGCCACTCTGGCTGTCAAGCTATATGCATCAAACAAAGAGAAAAGAAAATGGGCAAAATAAATACTCTACTGCCATCTCTGTCAGTGATATGAGAGAAACACAGACTGTCAATTTTCCAGTTTCTCTGAAAGTCATGGGGATACTTATGGAAGTGAGGAGGATGGAATGCACTATAATGAAGCAAAGAGAAGTCTTCAGTTTGACTCTTTACTCACTAGATGATTTCAAGATACACGTGGGAAGCCTATGGTCCTCTAGATGTTGTTGGGCTTCAACTTCCACCAGTTCTAACCAATGTAGCCAGTGGTCAGGCATGATGAGAACTGTAGTTCAGTAACATCTATAGGGACAGAGATTCCCTATCCCCACCTTGAGCAAGCAATTAATCTTGAGAAGTGTCATGCCTTTCCTACTGCTGAAGTGTACATAGCAAGGCTTTTGCAAGGAACCTGAGATATTGATGGAAACTGAGTCAAATATTTTAAAGCACAGTATGAATGCTAAGTATTATCATGTCTTGATTATTCACAGAGATCAAGTGCTACAAATTAAACAGAAGTTAACTTTCAGCTGTACTGTACATTATTTTTCTGAAGAGCCTGGGTGTTATAAATACAATTTGGATTAGACTACAAATATAAGCAAGCCCTAGATATTTAACATACACCTAAAACTAATTTTCACACTTCGCATATGTCCCATGGATGTTATCCACTACAAAAGGAACATGATATCTGCAGGGCATTATTATACTAATATCTTGGTACCTGATATGGTACCATAAGAAGCATAATTCAAGAATGCTTTAACTGTGGATTCCTGTAGACAATGGGTTGGACTTGATGGGTCCTGGGGTTGCTTCTAACTCTGTAATTCTATGATTCATGTTTCTACAAAATACCACAGAGCACCCCCAGTTCCCTTTGTCCTACAGTCAAGAGTTTCAAGCACATCTAAGATATGTTACAATTGTAGTGGAACAGTGTTGTGGAATAATGACACTTTTAGGTTTCCAGTCTGAATTCTGAAACAATGAATTATGTTCTGAAGTGGCCTATAGGTTGGAGAGAAGATTGAAGATCAGTTTGGGAGATCTGGTTTCAAATCCTCAATTCACCATGTATCTCACTGGATAGTATTGGATCAATTACATTCTGCCAGCATAATTTACCTTGCAGGGTTATTGAGACTGAGCCACATGTCCTTCTTGGATGCCAGGCAAAAAACAAAGTTGGTAAATATATAAATGATGATGTCAAATAATAAAGCAGGAACAAATGGCATGTATAAGTGGGTGATATTCTGGACTATTGTTTCATTTAGGGCTGCACATCTCCCCCTCTGATTCAGTCTGGAGCCCAATTAGGTAATTCAGATCAGGGCCTGATTCAGACTGGATTAATTTCTACCCAATAAAGGCCAGTCTGGACTCTGAGTTGAAATTTGTGAATCCAGATCACTACTTCTCACCAACTGATATGAATTGGGAACCAACCAAAAACTGGCCACTTCTTTTCCTCCCCCCCCCCCGCCTCATCTGACTAACATTTGGTGACATGAATAGGAGATTGTGTGTGTGCATCTGCCAGAGAAGATGGCTACTTTAAAATAGATTATAAATACATTGGACTAGTTTAAGATTTCCATACCTTGGCTCAATCATTAATCAGAATGGAGACTGCAGTCAAGAAATCAGAAGAAGACTAGTACTTGGAATGGCAGTTTTGAAGGAACTAGAGAAGATCCTGAATTGTAAAGTTATATCACTGAATACAAAATTAGTATGATCCATGCCATCATCATATTGCCCATTTCTATACATGGTTGTGAAAGCTGGAGAGTGAAGAAAGCTGATAGGAAGAAAATCAACTTATTTGAGATGTGATGCTGGAAAAGAGTTCTGAGAATACTACGGACTGCTAAAAGGATAAATAAATGGATCCTACAGCAAATCAAGCCTGAACTCTCCTTAGAAGCCAAGATGACTAAACTGAGGCTGTCATACTTTGGACATATCATAAGAAGACATGACTCACTAGAATAGACAATAATGTCTTAGATCTTAGACAATAAGGTTGAGGACAGTAGGAAAAGAGGAAAACTGCATTCCAGATGGGAAGAATAAATCAGGGGAGCCTTGTCCCTGGAGTTTGCAAGACCTGAGTAGGGCTGTTCAGGACACGGTGACTTAGAAGTCTCTCATACATAGGGGCACCAAAAGTCAAAGTTGGCTTGAAGGCAGCTAACAACAATGTGCCTTCAAGTTGTTTGTGACTTATGGTGACCCTATCAATTTCATAGGTTTTTCTTGGGCAAGGAATACTTAGAGGTGGTTTTGCCAGTTACTGCCTCTGAAATATAGCCTACAGCACCTGGTATTCATTGGTGGTCTCCCACCCAACTTCTAAGAATGGCTGACCCTGCTTAACTTCCAGGATCAGATAGTATCTAGTGCCTGTAGGGCATTTAGGCCTAAACAGGAAAGGAGATTACCCCAACCCAGTTTCAGATGGGTACTGTTTTGTGCTCAGCACCACTAAAAACTGCTATTTTTCATTAAATGAAACAATTTAAAAAGCTGCTGGCCAGCATCCTTCTAGTGATTTATTCATCCATAATGTATTTAGTTAGTTAGTTAGTTATTATCCTGCCTTTCTTCCAACATAGGATCCAAGGTGGCATAAGAGAATTTATGAAAGTACTCCTATGCATCCTGTTGTACGTTTTTGGCCATGGCATAATGTTGTATTCAGTTCATAGTTGTGTAAGTAAAGTTCTGCAAGTGCAACCATTTTATTTGCAGTTGTGCATTCCTGGATGGTGTGTAGCTACCCATCAATGTCTACAATGTACCATTTGGTTTACTGGGATTGCAGAAACAGCAATCATGTTTGCAGGCACACCTTTGGTTGCACAATAGCGTATTCAGCAGAAGCACAGTGTAGCACAGCCAGCACTTAACTGAAGTGTGCCAGCATAGTCTACACTCCTGGCTTCTTTGTTGACTACTCAACAATCCATTTTGCACTGCTTTCATCCTGGGACTATTACCCTAGCTAATTAGTCTGCAAAGTCTGTTAACATTTAACTAAGAAAAATGATAATGATGATAATAATCATGATAGTATACTTTAAGAGAGGGTGATTTTTTTTTATTCACCCAGCAAACTGACCAATGAGAATCAATATTGAAGCATGTGGAAGTAGGAGGGTGACGAGAGCATGTTTTATTTGCTACCAGCAATCTAAGTGGCAAAATGTGCCTGATAACTCCCCTGCTCCATTTAAGGCATTTTGTGATAAGCATTGGTGTTAGAAACTTCCCTCTAATGGCCCCATATTTCCCTTACCCGATCTCTTCCAGCATTGCCTGCCAAAACCTCTTGTGGACAGGAGGGAGTAAAAGCTGCTGCCACCATGTCTGTTACTCCAGCTGTATGGGCCTTGCCTCTGCTTCCTGTCTGCTTTGACTTTTCTTCTGTCTCTGTTCCATCACCCTGTATTTCTCCTAAAGTAAGAAAAAGGATCTGCAAATTTGATTCTGAAAATATCACTGCAGCCGAACATTGCTTGTAAATCAACTGGAATGACAATACTACAAAAGGTCAACATCGCCCACCTCACATCATCAGCAGAAGTAGTTAATGGACAGAGTTTAAGGTTCAGCCTGGATTATTCCACAGGATGTGTCAAAAAAGGTGTGAGAGTAGCAATACACTCACTAACAAATAATTATAATTAAAGCAGCATCTGAGACACAGTCTGCATTTGTCTTCATCATTCATCATAAAAAAAAGAGTGAGTTGTCTGATTAGAGATTTCATGCACAGATAGGGCTCAGTATGAGTTACAAATTAGAATATGTGATGGGAAAAGAAAGAAAAGAAAAGATAATGTTCGGGCATGAATATTGCAGTGAAATATAACAAAATACACTCATGTTCAGCTACTGATTATGGTAAAGCATAAGGGATGCCATTCCTCTAGTAAAAAACAATAAGTAATGGATGTTTGAGGAAAATCATTTTTGTCTGTGTGTGTGCTCCTTTCTGTGTGTGCAGTTTGGCTTATTTGGGTGCGAGGTAAGGTATGCATGCTTACCTAGGAGTAAGTTGCATTGTAAACAATCGATCTTGTTTTAACCAGGCAAGTCTAAGCTTGCACTCTTGAGAGTTTTGCAAATAAGTCACAAGTAGGCAAGACATTACAAGCCCTAGAAGTTGTAGGTCACCGCTATGAAACAGAAATAGAGTGGAATAATTTGAATAAACTAGATCAGTGGTTCTTAACCTGTGATCTGCGGACCCCCCGGAGGTCATGATGTCCTCACAGGGGGTCTGTGAAGGCTTGAAGGCTATTCAACCCACCTCCTCTCCACAGTGAAGTGGCCACATGACAGAAGCCAAGGCAATGGATGGCTGGCCTGGCCTGGCCTGTGCATTGCCATTCAATATGCTCCAGCCATAAACTTGCAGGAAGAAGCAGGATAAAAGTCTTCCCTCCTCCTCCTCCCCCTCCAGTACCTCTAAAGGATGGTATTTATAATCATCATCATCATCATCATCATCATCTTCATCATTATTTGTTGCTGCTGTTGCTGTTGCTGTTGTTTTTGTTTTAAATCTTGAGTTAAGTCTTGGGAGACCATGAACTAGCTTGTTTAATGGGATGTCCAGAATAGTACATATCAGCCCATTTTTGATAAATTTCCTCAGCCCATTTTTGATAAATATATTTAGATAGATATAGATACATGTCTTCATATTCAGGATGGAAAGAACTTTAGATGAAAACTGTTCAAATCAGAGTCAGAAGCTCTCACTCTCTATTTAATGATTTATGCATAGAATAACGAGACAGGACACAAAAGATGGGTTGAAATATGGGCCAATTTATTTTTTATCCTACCTATTTATTTTTTATCCTACCTATTTATTTGTTTATTTCCTGGGGTATGCAAACCCAAAGGGGAGACCCTGTGCAAGACATGCTGGAGCAGACAATCACCTTGGACCTGTTTCCCAACTTCCCTGTGTGAAATACCTGAGCCCTGAGGGGAATCCCAGTACCTGGGATGCCCCCCCCCCGGCAGAAATCTACTGGAAGGCCACACACCAGGACATAAATCCTCAAGCTGCATGACTTCTAATGAGGCTTACATCCTGATGCCAGCCTCAAGGATAGCTTACCTCCCTGCACCCCATCCACATGATATGTAGGTGCAGTTTGATAAGGCCATCCTTCAACCCAAAATGGGGTATCATAGGTGAACTCTGAATACCCTGTCTCCCCACTCCCTGTCATGGATAAGGGGCAAGTGTCCACTTAGCCTCTATCTCCCACCAGGGAAGCCAATACAGCCCTCAGACCGGCTCGCATACCATCAAGAAATAACTGAATCCCCTTCTCGAATAAGTGGATCCCATCAACCCTATAGAGATCCACACTCTTGTATAATAATAATAATAATAATAATAATAATAATAATAATTTCTTTTATCCCGCCCCTCTGTTAAAAACAATTGGGGCGGCTTACAAAAATTAAAATACCAATACAAATTAAAATCCCCAAATACCACCAACCCCCGCCCTCCCCCATAAAAAGACATTAAACCAAACTCATTAAAACAACTGATATAAAATCACATTAAAATAATAAATAATAAACAGCCAGTGGACTAAAAAGGGCAGGAGTCCCTGATGTCGGAAACTAATTAGGAAAGGCCTGCCAAAAGAGATCCGTCTTTAGCGCTTTTTTAAAGCTACTCAGGCTCGTCATCTGACGGATATCGTTTGGCAGGCCATTCCACAATTTGGGGGTGATTTCCGAAAAGGCCCTCTGGGAGGTTGCAGACAGCCTAGATTTTTGTGGCTGAAGCAAATTCCTCCCATAGGACCAGAGTGCATGGGGAGGATTGTATGGGAGGAGGTGGTTCCGAAGATAAGTTGGACCCAAGCCATTTAGGGCTTTAAAGGTAATAACCAACACCTTATACTGGGCCCGGAAACTGATAGGCAGCCAGTGGAGAGATTTTAATACTGGAGTTATATGGTCTCTCCAAGATGTTCCCGAGACCACTCTGGCTGCCATATTTTGTACCAACTGAAGTTTCTGGACCAAGCATGAGGGTAGCCCTTATTGCAGAAATCTAGATGAGAGGTTACCAGCGCGCGCAACACAGTCCCTAACTTCCAGGAAAGGGCGTAGCTGGCGTATCAGCCGAAGCTGATAACAGGCGCTCCTGACCATCGCATTCATCTGACTAGTCATCTGAAGCAATGAATCAAGGAGCACCCCCAGACTGCGAACACAGTCCTTAACGGAGAGCGTGACCCCGTCCAGGACTGGAGGTTGTAACCCAACTCCTGGTTTTGGGGCCGCTACTGTGAGCATCTCCGTTTTGTCCGGATTTAATCTCAATCTGTTTTTCCTCATCCAGCCCATTACCGCTTTAAGACAATCGTTAAGAGGAGAGACACCATCGGAATTCGAGACCGACGATCGGGACAAGGAGAAATAGATCTGGGTGTCATCAGTGTACTGATAACACCCAGCCCCATAACTCTGAATAATCTTACCCAGCGGCTTCATATAGATGTTAAACAACATCAGGGGACAGGATGGTGCCTTGCGGAATGCCACAAGTAAGCTCCTTTCTGCTGGAGCAGTTGTCCCCGAGCAGCGCCCTCTGGGACCTGCCCGAGAGGAAGGACCGGAACCACTGGAGAGCAGTGCCTCCGATTTCTAACCCATCAGGCGATCCAAGAGGATGCTATGATCTATTGTATCGAAAGCTGCTGAGAGGTCCAGAAGCACCAACAGGGTCACACTACCCCTGTCGATGCTTAGACACAGATCATTGGTTAAGGCAACCATGGAGGTCTCATCTCCAAATCCCATCCTAAAGCCAGTTTGAAATGGGTCTAGATAATTAGTTTCATCCAAAACCACTTGGAGTTGAAGCGCAACTGTCCTCTCGATCACTTTGCTCAAGAATGGTAACATAGAAACCGGCCTGTAGTTGTTCATGTCCAGGGGGTCCAGGAAAGGTTTTTTTCAGGAGCGGCCTAACGGCAGCTTCCTTTAAACAGGATGGAACATACCCTTCCCTGAGGGATGCACTGATGATGTCTCTAAGGAACACCATCAAGGCACCCCCCCCCGGATGGCCAGCCATGACGGGCATGGATCGAGAGGGCAGGTCGTCTTCCTCACCCTACCAAGTAGCTTGTCCACGTCCTCAGTACTCACGGATTGAAATTGATCCAGTAAACTTACATCAACGGAGTTGCTGGACACCTCGTCAATTGTTTCTGTCAAAATACTGGCATCTAAGTCGGCTCTTATCCAAGAGATTTTATCTGCAAAGAAGTTGTTAAATGTGTCATAAATGTATGAGATATTAGGGTATTGGATGAAACGGCCTAAGCCAATATCCATTGCCCTGTGGATCTCTCTATTCACCTTTTGCGGGCTATGTCCAGCTGCTTGGTATCCCTGTCTCCAGGGTAAATCTGTTATGGAATGATGTCCAACCAAATCAATGTCACGTGTGGCCATACTGCCTTGATGTACCTCATATCTGCTAATGCCTAGAAGATCAATGCCTTACCCTTAAGCAGGCCAAAATCATTTCTCCCCAGGTGTACCACCAACACGTGTGGCGGACGTCCACGATGCTCCTGAAACAGCAAATTTATTAAACCATTCCACTTCAGGCCTCTTTTGCCCAACCATTCAATTGTGGCCATTTCTCCCAGGCCCAGGTGGGTGCCCAGGTGGCTTGTCTTGGTCTGGCATACCACCCAATAAACAAAACTGTGGCTGTAGATCAATACCCGATATCTTGTTGGCCACCCAATAGCATCTATAAGACAGAACACACCAGAAGCTTAACAATCATCAATAAAAAATTAGGTGAACCTACCCCTGTAAGGCCCCAACTTCCACCTTCCCAATTTTTGATTGCTTCAGGCAGCATGCCCATTGCTGCTGCCATTGAAGCTGCCCCAATTCAGAAGGAATGTGTACAAAAAAGCACCTGCCCAATCCTAAACTTTCCAAAGCCTTAGCTGTCACTTCCCAAAATTGGTAGCGGGTTAAGGGTGACCTGTCCGCATGGCAAAATAAGGGCCCTAGCTGGTTGGGCCACACCTTAAAGTACTCCCTTAATGCTGTTACAGGGCAGAGTGTCCTGACATGATTTTCATTGAATACAATCCTAACCCCTTTTCCCAGCTGATCAGTCTTAGAGCACCTGATGAGTAATGCAGCTTGGTTAGTGCTTAGGCAAAGATCCCCCAATCCCAGTGCCCTACTAGATCTGTCCTCTTTAGACACAGCCACCAGCCCCCGCAATAGCATCACACAGTCAATGAAGGAAAGCCCTCTCATGTGTCACAACTTTACTAGCAAAATTTAGATGCCCAATTAATTCCTAAAATTCTTTGAGGGTTGCCTTTCTTCATGCCAGAAACCTTGCCCACTAGTTCATCAATTTTGCCCAAACGTAATCTGCAAAATTGCTCAACTGTGTTAATTTTGATACCTAAGAAAGTCAGTTGGTTAGCTGGGCCCTCAGTCTTTTTGTGTGCAAGGGGAACTCCAAAATAGTCAGTGAGTGCATGGAATTCTTCCATAAGGGAGCAGCATACTCCTGAACTGAACTTCCCAATAAATAACAAATCATCCAAAAAGTACATGACCCCCTTACACCCTGTCTTGTGCTTTATGGACCATTCCAAGAATGTACTTAACCTCTCAAATGCAGAACAGGAGACCAAGCAGCCCATTGGCATTGCTTAGTCCATGTAAAACATCCCATCAAATGAGAAGCCCAACAACTCAAAATCATCAGGGTGAACTGGCAAAAGATGAAAAGCAGACTTAATGTCGCATTTTGCCAGCTCAACCCCATGACCATGCTGCCTAACGTCCTTAACCACTGAATTGAAGGCGTTATACTGAACTGTGCGTAAATCATGCGGAATAAAATCATCTATAGACTGCCCCTTTGGATAAGATAGATGATGTATCAGGTGATATTCACCTGGTGTTTTCTTTGGAACAATCCCCAATGGGATTTGTTGACTGGTGGCAGGTCTCAGAGAGGCCACAAAGACCCCGGGAGGGACAGGGCAAGGCTGGCAGCAGACCTCAGAGTGGCTGCAAGGGCATGGCCTGGCCAGTGGCAGGCTTCAGAGAGGCCACAAAGTCCCTGGGAGGGGTGTAGTAAGGCTGGTGGCGGGCCTAAGGGAGGCCACAAAGGTCCAGGAAGGGGTATGGCAAAGCCTTCAGTGGGCTTCCAAAAGGCTGGAAGGCCAGCAGTGAGCCTAAGCCTGGGAAAGGCTGTGTGGGATAGGGCCATGAGGCACAGGTTGGGCACAAGTGGGTCAACAAATGCGTTGGCAACCCTGCCCTCATCTATCTCCTTCTGAATTTTTTTGTTGTACTATGTGTTGTACCCTTGTACTGATTTCAAATTTGAAGCCCTAAAGAGCTTACGTTCACCCTGGTAAGGGATATGAAATCCAAATTGAAACCCGTCCCACAAATATAAAGCTGCCTGCCAATTTGGATATATGGACAACCAGGCAGTGAGATTATACAATTTAATTGGGCTGGGCCCCTTTTGCATGTGGGGTAGGGTTACCAGAGCCCTTCTCCCCCCCCTGCTGATCCTTATTAAATTGTCCCTTTCCTTTCGTACAGTTTCAGAAGGAATGTCCCCCACCACAAATTGAATATTCGTGGCGAAAATTACAAGGATGGCAGGAACATGCCCCTTTTGCACCAAACTCCCAGCATAGGAGTCAGCGCTGCTGAACTGTTGGCTGAGAAAATTGGACAGGTTGGCGAGAAACATTACTATATCTTGCATTCTGAATCAGATGCCCACTCTGTGCCCTTTCCCCCAGTATAGGCTGACCTGGGGACATTACCTATAGCCATAGGTGTGAGTTGATCACATCCCACCACATGGATGGGTACGATGCAGCCATTAATCTGAATGATTTATTGTATTGCAACCAAGTCAGACCTGAAAAATCTACAAATGCCCTGTATATAATGTTGAGGTACCTAATAAGGGCATAGGCTCTGTGAGGCTGGCTCTGGGAAACAACCCCAGCATATATCAGAAACCCCACCAGCCAGTTGGACCATGTTCTATCAACACACCTCTTTTTTTATTTTCTCCTTCTCCCTATCATCCAGAGCCTCCTTCTCCTTTTTATCCAGCTCCCTATATAAAAGAGAGAATATGTCCACATATTCTCCCTTAAGGATCTTTCCTTGGTAGCCAGGGCAAGGTGCTCACCCAAAGAAGGCACATGTTCAAACCCAAATGAATTAGAGGGAAGCCCCATGGCTGCCGTATTAAAAATATGGTGCCCCTACCAGCCCGGGTGTGAATGGCTGATTGAATAGGTAAGGAGATGTGAGTGGCATGCCATTACTAACCATCTTATGTCCCAGGTACCAGCCCTGTATGCCAATGGCTGCAGTACCCGTATTATTGCTAGGACCTTGCATGTTTAGCTCATTGTTGGGATCAGACTGCCCCCATGGCCAAGCATATGTACTATTGGTGTTGTGATGTAATAAAAACTCACTCTAAACTGAAGGATCACTCTGTTGCCCTGCCCCACTGGGTCCTTCACCATGAGGTTCCTCATCTTCCAATGCGATATGATTCTTAGCTGGTTCTCCTTACTCTTCAAAGGCCTGTATGTGGGCAAGAATATGCTTAGCCATATCAGGTGTTAAGCCCCTCAGTTTTTCCTTTGCAGGCCTTTTGGCTGGCTTTGGTTGCTATGCATCCTCCAGTGCTTGCAAATAGTCCAAAATCTGCTGCATAATACCATTAGTGTCCTTGCTCCCTGTGTCAGGGATTGGAAGAGAAGGACACTTCCTACCAGTTTTTGGAGCAGGACCCAGTTGAGCTGCCCCCCATTGCCTTTCTTTGGTGCCATAAGAGCTAACTAACTATTGGCCTCCCCTCCAAGAACCAACCTGTGCTGGCCCTGCTTCGCTTCCCAATAGAACAGGAAATGATTAATCTAAAATTGGACCACCCTCAAAGAACCAACCCATGCTGGCACTGCTTATCCTCCAAGAGTGAACAGGAAATGATTGATCTAGGCACTGGCCCCGCTTAGGTTCCAGGATTAAATAGGAATCAATCAATCACAAGGATGAACTCCCCTCCAAAAACCAACCAATGCTGTCCCTGCTTAGCTTCCCAATCAAACAGGAACTGTTCAGGACTTAATGTGGAATACACAAAGACAAGATATAAGGTCTCAGCAGAACCTTAATACGGAATACACAAAGTCAAGGGATCAAGCCTAAGCAGGATAAAGCGGGCCTCAGAGAGGCTGCAAAGGCCCTGGGAGGGGTGCAGCCTGGGTGGCAACAGGCCTCAGAGAGGCTGCACAGGCCTGGGAGGGGAATGGCCTGGCTGGTGGTGGGCCTCATAGAGGCCACAAAGGCCCTGAGAGGGGCGTAGCAAGGCTGGTGGCAGGCCTCCGAAAGTCCACAAAGGACTCAGGAAGGGTGTGGCCTGGCTGGCAGCAGGCCTTAGAGAGGCCACAAAGGCCCCAGGAGGGGTGTGGTGAGGCTGGCGGCAGGCCTCCAAAGGGCTGCAAAGGCCCGGGAGGGGCATAGCCTGGCCAGCAGCGGGCATCCGGAAGGCCACAAAGGCCCCTGGAGGGGCTTGATGTGACTGGCGGCAGGTCTCAGAGAGGCCACAAAGGCCTCAGGCATGGTGAGTCTGGCAGCGGACCTCAGAGTGGCCGTAAAAGTCCCAGGGGGGGCCTAGCCTGGTCAATGGCAGGCCTCAAAGAGGCCGCAAAGTCCATGGGAGGGGTGCAGCAAGGCTGGCGGTGGGCCTAAGGGAGGCAACAAAGGTCCCGGAAGGGGCGTGGCAAGGCTGTCAGTGGGCCTCCAAAAGGCTGGCAAGGCAGCAGTGAGCCTAAGCCTTGGAAAGGCCATGAGGCCGCCGATGACCGAGTGGTGGGAACAGGCCCTGGGTGGAGAGGCCGCCGGGCAGGGCGGGGAAAGGCCCTGGAATTAGGGTGTTAAAAGGCCAATCACACACTCACTCATTCACATACTCACTCAACCCCCACTGACACGCACACAACAAACATGCCACCCAGCAAGAACTTAGCCTCCTGTGATCCAGCAAAGGTCCCAGCAATGCAGCCGTGGAAAGTTTGTGAAGCAGAGTGTGCCTTCCATGTGCCACATTGTCACAAAGCAAAGAGGAGGAGGTCAGGGGTAGCAAGGGGCTAAATGAAGCCAGCTCTGCACCTGCTTCCTCCTAACCATGGCGTGGCCACACCATGGCCAATCCTGTGCTCTCCTCCATGCCATCATTAAAATACCTCCCCTGGCTCAACCATTCCTGCTGCTCACGGGGGGGGGGGCAGTGGCTGAACTGCAGCTTCAGTCTCTGGAGCTCGGCGTACAGGAGCAAGGCAAACAGGAGAGAGGACAATAGGGGTGTTTGGTGTGGGTTTGGTGGAAGAGACAGAATAAGGTAAGCTTGTGGCTGTTGAATTAAACTTCTTCAGCCCAGAGTTTGTTGGGCTCAGGCTACTGTGCTTGCTTGGGTTAAGGCTGTTTGTGTGGGCTGAGTATAGGCTTGCCTGGAAGAGGGGCTCATTAGCATTTGTTTGGTGAGCTGCTTCTCTTGAGAGCAAATGAGTTATAGAGACTGTTGAAAGGAAGTAGGTCAGAGGCAGAGGGAGTGGCTAAGAAGTAGGTCAGAGAAATAGGGAGGAGCTAAGAAGTATATCAGAGGCAGAGGGAGGGGCTAAGAAGTAGGTCAGAGAAAAAGGGAGGAGCTAAGAGGTAGGTCAGAGGCAGAGGGAGGAGCTAACAGCCAGTAGCTCTTGCTCTCTATAACTGCAGCTTCACTCTCTGGAGCTCAGGGTATAGGAGCAAGGTGAACAGGAGAGAGAACAACAGGGGTGTTTGGTGTGGGTGTTTAGTGTGGGTGTTTGAGGGGGAGGCAGAACAGTTCTTTTTTGAGTGTGAAGGTCTTCTGCTGAGCTGCTGAGCTGTCTGGGGATTGAGTTAGCAGGCACTAGCTCTATATAACTGCTGCTGTAATCTTTCCAGGTTAATCTTAGAAAATCAGTAGCAAGTGCCTTGTGGCATGCACAGTTCTGACATAACATGGGCATAGGAGCTCTTCTGAGAAAGAAGGCCAATGGGCATTGGGTCAAGGGGGGATACTAGAGGAGTTTGGACAGGGAAGCCTAAAGTTATCTTTCAGTGACTATTTAAGAAGACTGAATATGGCCAGTGCGGGAGCTGCTGAAGTCACCTGCAGCACCTGTGGGATGTTTGTCTTCTTGCCAGAGGAGGTGGTGAGCTATATCTGCAGCAAGCGCAAGTTGGTGGCCCTGCTGGAAGAGAAGGTCAAGCATCTTGAGGACAGGGTATCTACTCTTCTGAAAATTAGGGAGCAGGAAGTTTTCTTGGAAAGAGTGTAGAAGATCATCCTAGAAACAGAACACAACATGGTGGTGTCTACAGAGGAGGCCACTATACATACGTAGGAAATGAATTGGAGGAATGTGACACAGAGAACTAGAAAGGCCAGGGCTCCTTCAACCAGCTTGAAGCTACGGAATTGATTTGAAGCTCTCTCTCTTTCCAAAGAAGAGGAAGAGCAGTAGTGCCAGATCTCAGGGAACATACAGGAAACCTTGGTAGATCCAGCACATGAAGTCGCCTCTGCCAAGACTCAAAGGAGGAGGAGGGTGGTGATGGTAGAGGTTTCCCTGTTGTGAGAAAAAGAAGCAGTAGTCTGCAGGCCTGACAAAATGTCTTGGGAGGTATGCTGTCTACCTGGGGCAAAAATTAAAGATGTAACAGAGAGGCTGACAAGACTCATGAAGACTTCTAACTTATTATCCCTTCCTTTTGGTCCATGTGGGAACCAATGACACTTCAAGGCATAGCCTCCAGAAGATCACAAGGGATTATGAGGCTTTGCGTAGGAAGCTGAAGAACCTGGACTTCTGGCAAGAGATGGGCTACACCTCACACTAGTTGGTAGGAATGTTTTATTGAAGAGTCTGAAAGATCTCATCAGGAGGGATTTAAACTGACTTGTATGGGGGAGGGAGAAAGTAGTCTTGAAGGCAGGAGTTCATAGAGTGCTAGAGAAAACAGTCCAAATTTTATACAGAGAACAAGGCAAATAATACAAGAACCCAACAATGGGAGGAATAAACCCTTTAAAAGGCAGATAGGGGAAAAGGCCCATGGTCTCAGATGTCTCTATACGAATGCACAGAGCATGGAAATAAACAGGATGAACTTGAACTCTTAGCATAGCAAAACAAATATGATCTCATAGGCATCACTGAAACCTCGTGGGATGAGTCTCATGATTGGAATGTACTAATAGAGGGGTATAGCCTATTTCAGAAAAATAGATCAAACAGGAAGGGTGGTGGAGTAGCAGCATACATTAAGGATGTGTACACCTGTGAACAGATCAATGACTTAAATCCTGAGAGCCAGGTTGAGAGCATCTGGGTAAAAATTAGGGGAGAGAGAAACAGCAGGGATGTCATTGTGGAGGTCTACTACAGGCCTCCAAGCCAAACCGAAGACTTGGATGATGCCTTCCTGGAACAGATGACCACACATTCAGAAAGGAGAGATGTAGTAGTAATGGGGGATTTCAACTATCCTGATATTTGTTAGAAGTCTAATTCTGCCAAGAATTTAAGGTCCAACAAATTCTCACTGGCCTTGCAGACAATTTCATTGTCAAGAAGGTGGAAGAGGCAACAAGGAAATCAGCTATTTTAGATCTGATCCTAAACAATGGGGATGACCTGGTGTGGTAGTGGCAGGATCCTTAGGGGGGAGTGACCATGTTCGCCTGGAGTTTATTATACAGAGGAAAGGGGAAGCCAAGCATAATCAGACATGCATTCTAGACTTTAAGAAAGCTGATTTCAAAAAACTTAGGGAATTACTGGGGGTGATCCCATGGTCAGAAATACTAAAAGATAAAGGAGTTCACGAAGGATGGGAGTTTCTAAAAAGTGAGATATTGAAGGAACCATTTCAAACAATTCCGATGAGGAGGAAAAAGGTGAGGTGTCTAAAGAAACCAGGATGGATGTTGAAAGAACTCTCAACTGAGCTAAAACTTAAAAAAAGACATGTACAAGAAATGAAAAAAGGGAAATCACCAAAGAAGAATACAAACGAATAGCCAGCTCATGTAGGGGGAAAGTCAGAAAAGCCAAAGCTCAGCTGGAGCTCAGGCTTGCTACAGAGGTTAAAAACAATAAAAAGGCCTTTTTTTGATATGTCCATAGCAAAAGGAAGAACAAGGAAATGGTAGGGATGCTGCAGGGAGAACAGAGGCTGGATAGCCATCTGTCAGGAATGATTTGATTGTGTATTCCTGCATGACAGGGAGTTGGACTGGATGGCTCTTGAGATCCCTTCCAACTCTATGATTCTGTGTTCTATAAAATGTGGTAGAGGCCAAAACTGACAGATTCATCAATCTAGCCCCAGGGCTTTCAGTGCGGAATTCTTTAAAGTCTGGGTATGAATCCTTGTGTACTTGAAATGTTAGAGCAGGTTGAGGCTGCCACTGTCCCACCTCCAAAAGTTTCCTCATCATTAACCTGTGTGGCAGGCAGGTATAAATAGGAACTAGCATTCTGGGAATATCTGTGCCTATTGAATTTGATTAGTACAAACAGCAAGGGATTATTTTCAGTTGACTTTTTAAGAGTTCCCCAAAATTTGCAAAGTTCTCTGAAGACCATGAAGTCTAAAAAACTCTAACATGGGAGAAAGCAAAACAAATGGATTTTGCCATACTTAGCCCAGGAAAGTCCAAATTAGTATTCCAGGCATCCTAAATATACCCAGTGATGTGTAGTAACAATGTCATCTTCACTGCATACTGGAACTGGAGGCTCCGAAACTATCTGTGAATTGAACCATCTGTGAACTGAACCATCTTTCCTTCCACTACTTGAGGTAAAAGAGATGAGTGCTGGATGGACCCAAATTGTGACAAGTAACTATCCAAAAGGCACCTGAGCCTGACTGATCTTGGAAGCTAAACAAGGGCAGCTCTGGTTAGTACTTGGATGGGAGACCACCAATGAATACAGGACCGGTTTAAGGAATTTTGGGGCCCCCTGCAATGCTTTACTTTGGGGCCCCCATATGTTTATCTCAGATCAATGTAACCTAACCTATTCACCGTACAGGATGTTCAGATTATAGTAGGACCCCCGTATCCCTGGATTCATTATCCATGGGACACAAAACAGCACACCTACCATAGAGTCTTCCTAGAAAATGTGTCTTCCCTAGCCCTTTTCTAGGCCTTCCAAGGCAACTCTATGGTATTTTAAACCAGAAATCCCATTATTTTCATATTAAGGAGGCCAACACGGGGCCCTCTCTTGACCTCGGGGCCCCCTCTTGACCTCGGGGCCCCCTGCCAATGCTGATTTGGCAGACAGGTTAAACCGGCCCTGAATGAATACCAGGTGTTGTAGGCTATATTTGAGAAGAAGGAACTAGAAAAACCTCCTCTGAGTATTCTATGCCTAAGAAAAGCCTATGAAATTCATGGGGTTGTCATAAGTTGACAGGCGACTTGTAGGTGCGCTCATGCGCATGTGCATGCATACATTTTAGACTTTCATTAGGCCTTGGGTTTTCCAAGACAGGCACACCAACAGCACCTGGCATCATGAGATAATATTTCAAATGTAGAATCAGTGAGAGTAAAGAAAAATGGGATGTTTTGAATAAATTATATAGAGAAATGTTATTCTTTTGCAGAAATAAAAGGTACATTATATCCTCATAGTAACTGACAAGTTAGGCAACAAAAAGAAAAATTGCCTCTGAAACTTGTGCCCAGGAGACCTTGAGAAAATATGACTGGTTTTGTCAGTGGATGTCTGTTATTATAATGGTTGGTATAAAGGTTAGTAACACCCTTGTGGATTTGTAAGAGAGAGTCTGTTATTTACGCAGTACAATTGGGATTGCAAATGATGAAGACAGAACCTGAAAGGGAATAAATTAATAAACCATAAAACCCCAATCACATCCCATAGACATTGTTAATAATTAAATCCCAATCCACTGAAATGCATGTTTAATAAAAGCATTAGAAATTAAATTAGTTATTTAATTGCCATTTTCTCTGGTCATAATATCTCCATGGCAAAGGGAGAAGGGATTTCCCCATGCTCACAGTTCGTTCATTCTTCATGATCAATAAGTGCTTGGGAATTCCTTGGTTCAGTGTACTTATTTCACTTCAAAATAGTAGTAGTAATCGTCATCATCATCATCCCATCACTTTAGCTTGTGGTAGGAGTTGATACATAAGCCAAAATTCTTCCTAAAGGGAGAGATGAGGAAATCTGCAGGTTTCACATTTTCCTGCATTTATACTGTATATTCCTGCATATAAGATGACTGGGCGCATAAGACGACCCCCCAATTTTTAAGTTAAAATATAGAGTTTGCCCCCCCTCCAGCCAGCCACCCGGCTGGAAAGCCTGCCCCCCACCAGGCAGCCAGCTCAGTAGCTGTAGATGATGGAATAGTCTGTGAAATTAAAGGATTGAGAACAGATAAAAGAGCATGGGATATTCTGAAAAATCTCTGTGGTGTTCAATCTTTGGAAAGTAAGGTTTCATTAATAATGAAGTTGGTTAATATGAAGCTATCAAATCCTAAATTTTTGAATGAGCACATTAATAATTTTAGAGCCACATTGGCAGACGTGAAAACTCCTGGAGAGGAAATACCCAAAACTATGCAAATGGAAATCTTCCTGGCAAGTATACCAAAATACAGTCCCTAAATGGAGGACAATTTAACACTTCAAAGGCAAAGCAGTCATTCTCACAGCAGGGGGTCAGCTATTTTAGATCTGATCCTAACTAACAGAGATGACCTGGTTAATGGGGTGCAAGTGGTGGGATCCTTAGGTGAGAGTGATCATGTTCTCCTGGAGTTTGTTATACAAATGAAAGGAGAAGCCAGGGATAGTCAGACATGCATTCTTGACTTTAGGAGAGCTGATTTCAATAAACTCAGGGAAATACTGGAGGTGATCCCATGGTCAGTAATACTAAAACAGAAGAGACCTCAAGACGGATGGGACATTCTCAAAAGGGAGATACTGAAGGCACAATTTCAAACAGTACCATTGAGGAAGAAAAATGGGAGGTGTCTCAAGAAACCAGGATGGATGACTAAAGGACTTTCAATGGAGCTAAGTTTTAAACGGAACATGTATAGGAAATGGAAAAGGGAGGAAATCACCAAAGATGAATTCAAACAGATAGCGAACACATGTAGGAGTAAAGTCAGAAAAGCTAAAGCGCAGAATGAGCTCAGGCTTGCTAGGTAGGTTAAGAACAATAAAAAGGGTTTTTTGGGGTATGTCCGCAGCAAAAGGAGGAAGAAGGAAATGATAGGGCCACTACGTGGAGAAGATGACAAAATGCTAACAGGGGACAGAGAAAAGGCAGAATTACTCAACACCTTCTTTGCCTCAGTGTTTTCAGAAAAGGAAAAGGAGGACCAACATGAGGATAATGGAACAGATGACACAATAGGGGAAATCCAGCTCAGAATAAGCAAAGAGGTAGTACAGGAATACCTTCTTAATCTAAATGAATTTAAATCTCCAGGACCAGATGAACTACATCCAAGAGTATTAAAAGAGCTGGCAAATATAATCTCAGAGCCATTGGCAATAATCTTTGAGAACTCCTGGAGAACAGGAGAAGTCCCAGCAGACTGGAGGAGGGCAAACATTCTTCCCATCTTCAAAAAGGGGAAAAAAGAGGATCCCAACAATTATTGTCCAGTTAGTCTGACATCAATACCAGGGAAGATTCTAGAGCAGATCATTAAACAGAGAGTCTGTGAACATTTAGAAGGCAATGCCATAATCACAAAAAGTCAACATGGGTTTCAGAGAAACAAATCATGCCAGACTAATTTGATATCTTTTTTTGATAAAGTTACCAGCTTGGTAGATGAAGGGAATGCTGTGGACATCACATAGCTTGATTTCAGTAAGGCCTTTGACAAGGTTCCCCATGACATTCTTGCAAACAAGCTTGTAAAATGTGGGCTAGACAAGTTAACTGCTCAATGGATTTGTAATTGGTTGACCGGCCGAACCCAAAGGGTGCTCAGCAGTGGCTCCTCTTCATCTTGGAAAGATGTGACCAGTGGGGTGCCACAGGGTTCTGTCCTGGGCCCAGTGCTATTCAACATCTTTATCAATGACTTGGATGAGGGAATTAGGGGCATACTTATCAAATTTGCAGATGACACCAAATTAGGAGGAGTAGCTAATACCCTAGAGGACAGGATCAAAATTCAGAATGACCTGGATAGACTGGAGAGCTCGGCCAAAGCTAACAAAATGAAATTCAGTACGGAGAAATGTATGGTACTGCACTTAGGGTGGAAAAATGAAATGCATAAATATAGGATGGGAGAGACCTGGCTGAATGAGACTACGTGCAAAAGGGATCTAGGAGTCCTAGTAGACCACAAGTTGAACATGAGCCAACAGTGTGATGCGGCAGCTAAAAAGGCCAATGCGATTTTGGGCTGTATCAATAGAAGTATAGTGTCTAGATCAAGGGAAGTAATAGTGCCACTCTATTCTGCCTTGGTCAGACCTCACTTAGAATACTGTGTCCAGTTCTGGGCACCACAATTCAAAAAGGATATTGACAAATTGGAGCATGTCCAGAGAAGGGCAACTAAAATGGTGAAAGGTCTGGAAACCATGCCTTATGAGGAGAGACTTAGGGAGCTGGGTATGTTTAGCCTGGAAAAAAGATGGTTAAGAGACGATATGATAGCCCTGTTTAAGTATATGAAGGGATGTCACGCTGAGGATGGAGCAGGCTTGTTTTCTGCTGCTCCAGAGACTGGAACACGGAGCAATGGGTGCAAGCTCCAGGAACAGAGATTCCACCTCAACATGAGGAGGAACTTTTTGACAGTAAGAGCTGTTCGGCAGTGGAACACACTCCCTCGGAGCGTGGTGGGGTCTCCTTCCTTGGAGGTCTTTAAACAGAGGCTGGATTGCCATCTGTCGGGGATGCTTTGATCACGATTTACTGCGTGGCAGGGGGGTTGGACTGGATGGCCCTCGTGGTCTCTTCCAACTCTGCAATTCTATGATTCTATGATTCTATGATTCTATGATCTGCTGGGAAAACTGCCCAGGTGATTTAACACTTCAAAGACAAGGCAGTCATTCTCACAGCAGGAGAAAAGATCTGCTGGGCCTATAAGATGACCCCCCCCCACTTTTGAGGAGATGTTCAAGTGTTAAAAAGCAGTCTTATATGCAGAATCATATGGTAGTTTAAAAAACACAAGTCCTTTCTAATCTGGAAAAACCTGGAGAATCCAGCCAATTCTTCAAAAACTCAGAAATTAATTGAAACAAAATTTTCATCCCTTCGTATCAACCAAATTCAATAGGAACAGTTGTTCTCAAAAAGGAGAGGACCATACGGTACCAGCCTGCCATATCAGGGGCAGAAAAATCTAGTGACACCCTATTTCAGCACTAAAAAGGTTGGATATATAGTCAGCCCTCACGTTTCATGGGGGTTAGGGCCACATGACCCTCACAAAATTGGGAAAAAATGTGAATATAGGCCAACATATTTTTTTAACTGAGATAACAGTTTTCTAGGCATGTTATCTCTGCCACAATTCTATTGTCAATTTTTGGCAGACATTAACCATAGTCACACTGGAGGACCCAGGCATGCCTAGAGAAGTGTTCTATCTAGGCATGTCTAGGTCTTCCATCATGTCTGTATGGTCAATATCTGCTGGAAATTAACCATAGAATCACTCTGGAGGACTTAGACATGCCTAAAGAGAACATATTTTTTGGTTGCATATAGGGCAGTGTCATGATGGAGTGACCAAATCCATCATGGAGCATCTCATCTGCAAGAACTACAGTTCCCATCATCTATAAATTTCCATTATCTGATTTCCTGGCAAAAGGTAAGGCAGAGGGTGGACCCTCATTTCCTAAACATGACATCACATCATCTGACTAGAGAGCCAATCAGATTTGGCAATGCAGAGCCAATCAGATTTGGCTAATGGGGTTTTGAGTTTCTGATGCCTTTGACTGAGGACACATGGCTTAAGAACATCAAAGAGCCACATGGTCTTGAGGAGGTCTGAGGAGCAGATCTCACACACATGGCTGAGGAGTGATAAAAACCAGCCAAAAACCAGAAGTCTGGGGCACAGACATCTCAAAATGTCTCAGAATCCCATCATCAGAGACTGATACATGGAATTCATAATTGTAAGTTAGCATTTTCTTAGCTTAGGGATATGTCTAGGTAGAAGTGCGTTAGTTGTTATGATTTATTTTTCATTCCTCTGACTGAATGCTATTTACTGTAACTGTTAAGCTGAGAACCTGGAGAAGAGATTTCTCTCCATGCTAACTGTTTAATCGCTTGGACTAGAAATAAAAAACTGTTTCTGTTTGTCCTATTAACCCATGTACACGTGCCTGCCTTGGTCATAGCTATCTGGATTCCTGTGGGATAGAGAAGGGGGAGCTGGTGATACTGTAGAAGGACGTGTAGTTCCATTGATAGCTTACACAGCTTCCCGTTGTGCTGTGTAAGAAGGGGAACAACTCAGTGGGTGGTGACAGATTTTGAAGAGAACTAAATTTAAGGGGTTTCAAGGCTAGAAAAATCCCTCAGGTTTGGGTCTACAAGAGTTAGCTCTGGGGATTTCAGGATGAGAGACCCCAGGGCCCCATCACATGGATGTCAGTGGTTTCTGAACCATCGTGAGCAGGATTGCAGAATAAAACAGATTTTTCTGGCTCTGTTCGGAAAGTCTGTGGCTTTCTTAGTTCAAGCAGTCACAGAACAACAAGTAGTACTACTAATACTACTATAATCTACAAACCATCTGATCCACAAAGGCTTAACCTGCAAATGTGCAGGGATGACTGTAGAGGGATTCAAAGCTAGATTGTTCAGAGTCAAACGCTCAAAAGCTCAGGATCTAGAAGAACAAATCTGTCAGGTTTCAAGTTTCCTCCTTTTCTTCTTCCTTTTTGAAAACAAAAATATCTTAAAATTATTTCCAGTATGAGTGTGAAAGAATGTTCAAAATGTTTGACAGATTCTTATCAAAATAAACTGAAATAAGCTATAGTCCATCTGTAACAAAGAATAATCTAGGAATGGGTGGACTCCCCTTAGGCCTTCCTCTTTTTTTCCCTCTGCCTAGCTCACTGCAAGCAAAATAGTCAACAAGATAGGGAACCACCAAGGTTATATTGGTTCCCAGATTGGGCACCTTATTTATGCAACTCTATAACCAGCAGTGCTTTTAGGATCCCAGATACCAGGGATCATGGTACCTTCCCAGGAAGCCAAAGCACTCAACAGGGCACCAGGCACTCTGGGAATTGCCTGTCCAGATTCATGTTCTGGTCTGGAGTTGAACTTCTTGAGAAAATTGTTCTTGAATTGTTCTTGAAAATACAGTCATGTCATT
This sequence comes from Gambelia wislizenii, assembly GCA_030847615.1. Taxonomy (NCBI): domain Eukaryota; kingdom Metazoa; phylum Chordata; class Lepidosauria; order Squamata; family Crotaphytidae; genus Gambelia; species Gambelia wislizenii. The sequence continues at coordinate 326,234,227 of JAUMIR010000001.1, forward strand.
ATGAATGGGAGATTTCTTAACTGAGTAAATCCTAGGATAATTCTCATAATTCACAGATGTCTACATTTTTCTCAGCTCAGTTTATGAGAGTACTACAGAGACAAAGAACAAATTCAGGCTTAAATCCAATTATTCACCCTAGCAAGAGTAGAACCATTGAATCAAAGGAATTTACATGTTGATTTTGTCAGGTCTCATTTGATTCAATGGGTATGTTCTTTTTGGGACTAACAGTTGGATTTAAATTTATACATCAGTTATATATTCCCACGGCACTGTTTATGAGCTTTACTAGAAGTCCTACTGGAGGTCAGGACAATAGCCCATAATTAATAAGTGGGTTTCCCTCTGTATGATTACAATACCCAAACTTGAGAGAGGGAGAGAGAAAAAGTCGATACTTCATAAAATAAAAAATTGATCAATATTTTGCACCCCAGACTTTGTTTATTATGTGAGCTTTCTTCTTCTAGATTTTGAATGAGCCATAATTCCTTCCATTAAAATTGCATCAATGTATTTAATGATTTTTCTGCTAATTTCTACCCCCTACCCAGTTCCACTGAGGTCCTGGAATTTCTCTGAGCTGCAGTCTGCTTATTTTGTGAACCAACTGAATATTAGGTTCTGATAGGCATTGATTGAACCATGTAGTCTTCAAAGATATAAGCTATGTCCTGTATTAAAAAAAAGAAAAAGAAAAGAAAAAAGAAAGCCCTAAAACCTGCATCTCTTGGGATGATCACAAGGGGGGACTCAAGAGAGGGCTAGGCACTTACATTTTAATCTCCATTGCCACACACTGTGCAATTAACTAATTGAGTGTCTTCGATTTTGCATGGAGTTGGAGGAACTGCAGGGAGACCTGTGTGTCCACCTTAATGAGGAGCAGTTAATCTTGCCTTTTAACTGAGTTTCATTTAGAGTAAAAGCACAATGATTGAGGGGAGCAACAAATGTACTTGCTGACCATTCAGCTTAGCGGGTGTTAGAACTCTACAGAAAGATATTGATTGATTCTGAGCTGCTACAGCAGACTCCATTAATAATCAGATAAATTGTACCTTGTGATATAAATCATGAGATGGCTATTATGCCTTCTGACCTGAGGTCAACGGTCTAAAATCAGCCCACCACAATAACACAAATAGTTGCAGTTGTGGTTTTGCATCATCCAGTCCATACTAATTTTTCTCCATTTAAACATATATCTGCATACATGATTGCATGGAGAAAATAAATTGTCTGCTCAGGAAATATACTCCAACAGGACAGTGAAGAAAATGACTCCTGGCATTTGTGTAATGCCATATTTAGCTCAATATTTAGGTCATATTTAGGTCAAGTCAGATATGGCAATGTTCTTTCAGAGCCCTTTCTAATAACTAATGGAGTGAAGCAAGGTTGTGTTCTTGCACCAACTTTATTTACAATCTTCTTTAGCACGATGCTCCAAAGGGCTATGGCAGAGCTTGAAGAAGACGACGGCATCTATATACGCTACCGTACTGATGGTAGCTTGTTTAACTTAAGCCGTCTGAGGGCTCACACTAAGACTCTAAACTATCTAGTCTGTGAGCTGCTCTTCGCCGATGATGCTGCCCTTGTTGCCCACAGAGAAGCAGCTCTGCAGCGCCTAACATCCTGCTTTGCAACAGCTGCAGAGCTGTTTGGGCTAGAAGTCAACCTGAAGAAAACAGAAGTTCTTTACCAGCCTGCACCACAGGACGAACACCACCATCCCCACATTGCCGTCGGCAAATCAGTGCTCAAGTCCGTTCAGCAGTTCACCTACCTGGGAAGCATCATCTCCTCAGATGCCAAGATTGACAAAGAGATCGATCACAGATTAGCAAAGGCATATAGTGCATTTGGAAGACTTCACAAAAGAGTCTGGGGCAATAAACACCTGAGGCAAAGCACAAAAATCAGTGTGTATAGAGCCATCGTACTGTCTATCTTCCTTTATGGATCTGAAACATGGGTCACCTATCGCCACCACCTACGACTCCTCGAGCGCTTTCATCAGCGCTGTCTACGCACAATCCTAAATATACACTGGACTGACTATGTGACGAATGTTGCTGTCCTTGAACAAGCAGGGATCACCAGCATTGAGGCCATGATATTGAGAACACAGCTGCGCTGGGCAGGTCACGTTTCTAGGATGGAGGACCATCGCCTCCCAAAAATACTACTCTACGGTGAACTCGCCACGGGTCAGCGTAAGAGGGGCGCTCCAAAAAAGCGATACAAAGACTCCCTGAAACAACATCTCAGGCTTGGCCAAATTGATCACCAACAGTGGTCCGCCCTGGCCTCACATCGGGAGGCATGGAGACGCAATATCCACAATGCTGCAGCCTTATTTGAGAACTCACGACGAACAAGTCTTGAAGAGAAACGACAACGCAGAAAGAATCACAACCCAAAAACATCACCCAAGGAGTCCTTCTGCTGCGCTTTTTGCAACCGGACTTGTTTATCTCGGATTGGCCTTTTTAGTCATCAGCGCGCTTGCAGAAGGCGCGGGATGAGTCCTTCCTGAATCTTCGTTTGCGAAGAAAAGCCAGAGAGATATTTAGCTCATCTGATAATCTACCAAAACAGATTGGGGTGGGCGATAAACTTATCCATTCTAGAACACTACATGCTGGTGTAATGACTGAGGCAGATTCACAGTTTAGTGATACAGCTTTCACTGCTGTTCTCCCCTCAACCATGATTTCAACACTAATCACCACTTTATCTCCACCTTCCCACTGCCACCTATGTCTACACTGTCTACTCCTGTGCTAGTGACCAATAATATCTTGGCTCTTATCTCTATTTTTAAAACAGTTACTAGCCTGGTAGGTCGGAGTAATGGTGTGGGTGCAGTATACCTTGATTTCAGCTAATGTCTCAAAATGGTTACTGATAATCTTGTCAAATTGTTGATATGTGGACCAGATGATGCTATTTTAAAATGGATTGATAGCTGATTGATGAACTGTATTCTTGTTTATCAATGGCTCCTTATCAAACTACAGAGGAATGATGAAGGGGTATACAGGGTTCTGTCCTGGATTCATTTTAAATGATTTTCATGAATGATTTAGATGAAGGAGCAGAAGAGGTACTCATCAAATCTGTAGTGGCCCCAAACTGCAATGACACCAATAATATCCATTCCATTTGAACAAGATTCATACTCAAATTCATGAAAAGAACTTCAGATTAAAAATTAAAATAAAAAAACCAAATGAGACACTGAAACTGACAAATTTGTTCACCCAGGCCCAGGTCTTTAAGTGCATAAACAAACATTTAGATCTTTGTATATTTGGCCATGCAATTGCTAAATGAGGGTTGCAACCTCTCCTTTTCCCATTGGGCTTCTCATCTTTAACATACATGTGGCAGGCAGATAGAGCATGACCCTCTCCAGGCTGCAAATCAGTGCACCTATTGGATTTGTCCAGCAAAATGAGGGGGAGGGATTTGTTTCACTATGAATTTATCACAATTCACACATCATATATTTTTTTGGGGAAAAAACTCCTTGACATTTTAAAAAATCTGAAAGCAAAAGTAAGTGAGCCAGAGAGATTTTTTGATTCCTACTTTTGAAATGTGATTATCTAGTTTACCTAGAAAGAATAAGTAAAATATTAATTATTCTATTAATTATTAAGTGCCCACTTGGAGTGGTTGCAAATGATTACTACTATTTTTATGAAGGTTTTATGTTTTAGCAGGGTGGAAGATAAGCTGGCTTTTTAACAACAAACAATTGTTGAAGGACTTTTTCAGATGCAAAAAAGTCGTCCTGAGGGACTGGGAGAGGTACACAGCTGTTCTATGGCAGGGGCCCAGTTTCAGACTACGCTGTCCCTCTCCTGTTGTCGTCTGTGTTTGATTGAAGGAAAAGGCACCACATTTTACTCACAAAAGTCCTTTGTGAGTAAAAAGTGGCGCCTTTTCCTTCAATCGAACGTGGAAGGAACACGGATGATGACAGGAGAGGGATGGCGTAGTCTGAAACTGGCCCCCTGCTGAGGAACAGCCACGTACTTCTCCCGATCCCTCAGGACACCTTTTTTCTGTCTGAAAAAGTCCAAAGACAGTTACAGAACAATATTAGAAGAATTGGGGGCAGGTTATGTTCTGAAACTAAAATCATAGACCTAATGTTGCTGTAATTGGCACAAAGAATTACCTGATTGGCTGGGCTGATAAACCTATTTGCTTTAGGAAATAGTGAAATTCAGCAGTTAAAAATTCTTTATAGAATTTGAATTCAAAGTGAATATGTTTGCTTTTAATTAATGTTATAATTTTCCTTATAATTTTGTAATATTTATAAGCCCAGAATAACCAAGTATAAGAAATCAAATAATATCCCATTTGGTATCACTTCAGACTATGAGACATGATTTCTATGAAAACAGGGTCCAGCCCCTGTAAAGCACTGGTTGAAAAAGAAATTTGTCATCATGAGTTATTGTGACTATGTGCTGAAGTCTCACACCTCCTTGGGGTGCTAATTGCTCACAAGAAATGGTTCTATTTACTTGGAAATAGCCATGTTAGTTTATTGAAGCATAAAAAGGAGGAAGCAAGGGGAAGAAAAATGAAAGGTGACAATACCTTTAAGACTAACTGATTTTTATTTTAGCATGAGCTTTCATGGATATAAAGCCACTTCTTCAGATGCAGTAGAATGATATTAAAGCCTTGTGTATAAACCATAATTATACAGTTGTGGGAGTGGGATAGCAGACAAATACTTTGTGAAGTCAAAGGCTTTCACAACCAGCATCCATAGATTTTCTTGTGGTTTTTTTCCAGGTTGTGTGGCCATGTTCTAGAAGAGTTTATTCCTAATTTTTCGCCTGCATCTGTGGCTGGCATCTTCAGAGAAACATCAGGAATAAACTCTTCTAGAACATGGCTTCACAGCCTGGGAAAAAAACCCACAAAAAACCTAGACAGAGACTTTATTTCCATTATTGACCAATAAAAACACAATCAATAAAACAAACAACATATATAGTCTCTAACATTGATAACTATTACTGACCATTTGTGGGCGAAGCTTACACATAATATAACAGCATTTTGCTACTTTTAAAGAAATAGTTTTATTCTGATTATCCAACAAATAATGTAAATAAAAATCATCAGAATGTCCTGGGAATTGAAGTAATAAAAGGATAATCAACTGGTGATGAATATCCCTGTAAAACTGAGAATAAAAAAAGTACGTGGGCTGTAGTTTCTATTGTGCCCGTGTAACAGGGACGATATCAAATTTCATAGGTGATGTGAAGTCAAAGGCTTTCATGGCTGGCATCGATAGATTTTCATTGGGTTTTTTTCCTGGCTGTGAGGCCGTGTTCTAGAATAGTTTACTTCTGATGTTTCACCTGCATCTGTGGCTAGCATATTCAGAGAATGGTTGGGTAGGAGTGTGTGTGGAGTTTACATACTGTGAACACCTGTTGGGGAGTATATGCAAATTTGTGTATTTGAATGGTTAGTTTCTGGGTATAGAAATGCAAGGCTCGTTAGTGTCTGTTTGGCTAATGGTTGGCTGATGGGGCATTATCTGCAGGAAATCTCCCTGTCCCTGGGTGGAATTCCTTTGTAAGTGTTGAGTTTTGATTCTATTCTTTTTCAAAACTGGGAGTCAGATTTTCTTTCGTTTTAGGGTTTCTTCTTTCCAGTTGAAGTTGTCCAGGTGCATAGCTTCTCTGTGCATTCTGAAATGATAGTTGTTGGCCTGGTCCAGAATTTCTGTGTTTTTAAATAACATTTTGTGTCCAGGTTGGTTTATAACATGTTCTGACTACTGCTGCTTTTTCTGGCTGGCCCAGTCTGCAGTGTATCTCATGTTCCTTGATTCGTGTTTGCACACTGAGTTTAGTGGTCCCTACACATGGACAGATATCTACACAAGAACTCTAAGCATCACCCGGGACAAAAAAGAAGCACAATAAAAAGTTTGGTAGACTGCACAAAAAAGATCTGCGAACCCCACTACCTGGAGGACAAACTGAGGCACCTAAACTGGGCCCTACAGGCTAATGGTTACTCCAGATCAGACATCACAAGAGCAGCCAGGCCCAGAAAAAAAAAAACAGGAATGAAGAAGAAAAACAGCCACCCAAAGGAAAGGTATTTTTACCATACATCAAAGGAGTCACAGACAGAATAGGGAAACTGATGAGGAAACACAACCTCCAAACAATCTATTGACCAACCAAGAAAATCCAAGAAATGCTATGCTCAGTGAAGGACAAAAGAGACACTCTCACAGCTTCAGGAGTTTACCACATACCATGGAGCTGTGGAAAAGTTTACATAGGGACCATTAAATGCAAACACAAATCAAGGAACATAAGAGACACTGCAGACTGGGCCAGCCAGTAAAATCAGCAGTACCAGAATGTGTTATAAACCAACCTGGACACAAAATGTTATTTAAAAACACAGAAATTCTGGACCACCAGGCCAACAACTATCGTGTCAGAATGCACAGAGAAGCTATTGAAATCCACAAACACCCTAAAGAAGGAAAGAAGAAACTCTAAAAGTAAACAAAATCTGGCTTCCAGTTTTGAAAAACAATAGAATCAAAACTCAACACTTACAAAGGAATTCCACCCAGGGACAGGGGGATTCCCAGGAGATAATGGGCCATCAACCAACCATTAGCCAAACAGACACTAATGAGCCTTACATTTCTAGACCCAGAAACTAACCATTTTAATACACAAATTTACATATCCTCCCCAACAGGGGTTAACAGTATATAAACTCCACACACACTCCTACCCAATCATTCTCTGAATATGCCAGCCACAGATGCAGGTGAAACATCAGAAGTAAACTATTCCAGAACACGGCCTCATAGCTCAGAAAAAAAGAAAGGAAAATTCATAGGGGATTTCCCTGTATTTCCCTTCCAACACAGCTGTTGGGAGACCGTTAATCCGGGCTAAAGTCAAAGCTTTCCTGAATTTAGGGACTGTGATATGGTATAGATAGGTAGCTAGTTTGGAAACCAAAATTTGATCATTTGCAAAAACGTTGTATGAAAAAAACAGCAGTTTCTATCTGGCCTTCTATGTCTAATATCCTTTGTCTTAATATTGTTCTAGCTTTTTCCATCCCTAGAGTTAAGATGTTATCACTGGAGAAGCCATAATGGCTTGATTTCTCTTGGATAGCTGTTTACCAAGAGGATTTGAAATTATCAGTCAACATTAGATGAGACAGTCCACCAGAATTATAGTAAAAATGTTTAACCAGAGATTAGATTCAAGTTTGCTGCTTCCCATCGCAGTACTGCATTTGGGACACATTGGGTTACCTGAAAGATGCTTCTCAAAAATTTTGGTCTGAACTCTTGCTAGAGTGATCATACTATTATATGGTCCTAATTGAACATCATATAGCAGTTGTGCCTTGGTTTAGCCAGAAATAGCTTAATTGCAGTAGGAATAAACTGTGCTTCTCTGGTAAAATAATAAATTTGGATAGGTGTTGCAGATCTCTGTGCATTGCAGGAGACATCATCTAAAAGGGCATTTCTGCTTCCTGAAGCTTGAAAAACTACCCCTAAGTATTTAAAGATCTTAACCTGCTCAATAGACTGACCCCCTAAGTTCCATCTTCTCTGTTTTGGGTGTTTGGAAAAAAGTAAGGATCTTGGTCTTGGAATAGTTTATTATTAATTCCTCTTCACATAGTAGTGTGTGAGCGATCTCAAGGCCATGAGTGGGATAGCCTGTAATAGGATCCATAAAGATGTAAATCATGTTCAAAGAGCTGGGTGAGGTTATACAGGTCTTTTAGATCTTTACAGTGGTCAGTTACTGTTGATGTGTGAAAACAATATTTCTACTTACCAAAAGTCAGTTTCCCTGGGGTCAAAACTCTCTGTGAGAAATTCCTTTTGTTGTTAATGCATGTAGTGTGCCATAAAGCTCATACCTCTTTGCTCATACCTCTACTAATTGATTGGAATTTGTGAATATAATTCAATTCAGCTGTCTCTTTCTAGTCTTCCTTTGCAATTCCCTTGTTCACAGATTGCAACCTGTAAACTGTGGAGATTTTCAAAGGGGAACAAAAAAAGTGTTCCCATGTCGCAATCTCCTCTCCTGCCCCATCCCTGTAACACCAAAAAATAAAAAGTTTTCAACCCTACCTTGTTCATGCCTTGTACCCTCAGCAGGGCAGCCCAGGAGTGAAAGGAGCTCCAACAGAGCGCCTTTCACTTCCTGGACTGAAATCCCAGCTGCTCTCACAAGAGGGTGGGAAATTCAAACTGTAAAAAGAAAATACACATCAAAAAGTTACACTAAGCACCTAAACACACTTAAAACTTGACAAGTAACCCAGGGAGGGTACAAAAAAGTGTGTCACTTACCTCAGTGTCCCAATCTCACCCAGAAGTGTCCCGGCACAGACCTCCCATTGACACTGGCATCACACCAGCATAATGGGACACCTTTTCACTTGCAGGACATTCTGTTACAAAAACAGAAAGGGGTATCTATTGATGGTTTATCCCATCAATAAAAAGCAGCACTGGTGGAATGGCAGCAGAACAGGAACATGACAACACAGGAATTATGTGGCCTGAAAGGGAGGCCCTTTAGATATCTCCTGGCATCATTATCATGCCATATTTAGCATGTCTGATAATCTCCCCCATTACTGTTTGTTGAGGAAGGTTAAAATGTTCTGCAACTGGTTTTGGGGTACTGACATTTCCAGTGTTGGATTTGTGTCCATTAATTGCCTTGTGTAGAAACTCTCCTGATTTTCCAATGTAGAGTGTAGCGGGGCGGGGGGGGGCATTGCTTGCATAGGACAGCACATTGGAGGAAGAACAAATAAATGCACCTCAGATGTTGTGTTTGATGTTATTGGTTCCAGAGTAGATGTGGGACAAAGTTGGTATCTGTGCATGTGGCAGGGTCTTGTCCCTGTATTATAATCCATGTTATTCATTCTGTTGTAAGCAAGTAGCTAAGATTTGGAGGTTGTCTGTAGGCTAATAAAGGTTTGTCACCCAGAACTTGTGAGAAGGCTGTGTTATTCTCCAGATTTGGTTGCAGCTCTTGATGATGCATTTCAGTGGTCTCAACTGAGGACTGTAGATGACATGTAGGGGTGTTCTGACATATTGTGTTTTTGGTCTATTTACTTGGGTAAGGTTGGTTGGAGAGGAGAAGAAGAGTTCCTAACTGCTTCCATTACAAATCAGTGTTTGCTTGCTTGCTTGTTTGCTTGCTTACTTGCTTGCTTACAAGTATGTGTGCCATCTTAATTCTAGTCTCAATCTGAAGTTCTAGTTCTAGATTTTTTTAAAAAAAATATTAAAATATAGACATGCATTTTCACCCAATGAATCTTCTCCTCAACTACTCTAGTTTACCTTCCCCGGCTCTGCTGCTTAGGATGTAACAGCTCCCCAGACAACATGACTGGAAGTGGCAAAGAGTGACGTGTTTATTTGCAGTCTACATTTGTTCATTGAAAGCCAGTTCCCCATCTCTATGTGCACATTTATGTTCATTTTATGCTCAGTTGTTTACTGAGTTCCTCCAAATTGGCCAAAATTGGTATTGAATTTGTGTGGTTAGATTAAATTAGGGATTTGGGACATCGCAGCTGGCATGTTTAATCAAGGATTATTTAAGGACTGCACAGGCTGCCAGTAGACTCTCTGACTGCTGGTTATTTACTAGGTTCATATTGAGTGTCCTCTCTGGGCATGGGAGATGTTTTAAAGCAATGCTTCCTTTTTTGAGTACAAATATATTAAGGATGCAACCCATGCAAAATACAGTCAACCTAAAGGTAACCACTCACATGATTCAAGTCAAAGGCAAATGTTACAGTTTCTTTAGGTGTTGCATTTTTATTGGTGTGATCAGTTTTTTGCAGATTTTTTTTTCCAGGGAGCTGGTGAGTCTACACAATGACAGAGTGGTAAATTTTGAAATATAGGTGCTCGTTCTAACAGCCCCCCCCCCCGGTTACATTTCCAGGCAATATCCAAATATGAAAGCAATGCTTTTGGTTCTAGGCTCTAGAAGTTTTCATCTCCACCAGGAGCAGCAACTTTGTCAAGCCAACAAGTCTTAGTTGTCCGTTCAAGACCAGGCCAATCTAAAATACATAGGATTAAAACAGGGATAGCTCACAACATATATACACAGGTTAGAAATAAGTTCAGAACCAAGAACACAACTATTCAGTGACATGTGTGCAGTGACAAAGACAACTGCTATTACAATCAATGGAGAGAAATAGAAGACAACAACAAAAAAGTAGAACATGAGACCTCTTCCAAAAGATCTGAGAACTGAAAGGGAAATTTAAACAAAGAGTGCAGATGGTCTATGAGCAGCATAGAAACACACTGCATGATCAAGAAGAAAGAAAAAGCCAATGGAAACCATGCACTGAAAAACTATATAGAAGAGATAAACTGATGACAGATTCATTCAAGGAAGAACCATTTGGAGATGAACCCATAATTTTAGAAAGTGAAGCGAGAGTTGCACTTAAAACACTTGGGAGAAATAAATCACTAGGTACAGGTGGCATATGAACAGAGCAGATTCAAGCAACAGAGATGGAATCCAGTCAAATTCTTACTAAAATCTGTCAGCAAATGTGGAAACCAAAAGATTGGTCCACAGATTGGAAATGTTCAATATAAATTCCAAACACCAAGAAAGGGGACAGCAAGGATTGCAGTAACCACTGGAACATTGCATTAAATTCCCAGTCAAGCAAAGTGATGCTCAAAATTCTACAGCAACGATTTTTCCATATATGGAGTGAGAAATGCCAGATGTCCAAGCTGGGTTCAGAAGAGGAAGAGGCACAAGGTATCATATTGCAAACATACATTGAATAAAGGAGCAAACCAAAATTTTTCAGAAGAAAAGCAGCCTGTCCTTTAAAGATTATAGCAAAGCCTTTTATTGTGTAGATCATGAAAAACTATGGATCACTCTTAAAGCAATGGATATACCACAACATGTGATTATCCTAATGTGTAACCTGTATTTAGGACAAGAGGCCACTGTTAGGACAGAATACAGAGAAACAGAATGGCTTCCAATTGGTAAAGGGTCAGGCAAAGCTGCAGTTTATCACCCTGTTTGTTTAAATTGTATGCTGGATGTCCATATGCAAAACTGGGTTAGACTCTGAGGCAAGGGGTGTGAAAATTGTAGGAAGGAATATCAACAATTTAAGATATGCAGGTGACACCATATTACTAGCAGGAAGCATCAAAGACATGGAATGATTACTGAAGAAAGTCAAGGAAGAAAATGTAAAGGCAGGCATTAAGAAAACCAAAACAATGACCACAGATAATTTATATAGCTTTAAAGCAGACCAGCATTTCTCAACCGGGTTCTGCAGAACCCTGGGGTTCCCCCAAAGATGGCCAGGGGTTCCGGAGAAAACAGTAATAAATTAATAAATCACAGAGAAGTGGTGAGCTGAAACGTTTTATCTCTCCCCTCACAACAGAGAAAGCCAAGTGAGGAATGAGTGTGTGTTTGTTTGAATATTTTCACACCAATGGAGCCTCAAAGGCTCCTCTTATGGGTGTGGGGGGAGGATATTTACATGCCAAATACCTTGCTCTCCCTCCCAGCTTTTGAACTGCTTTAGATATGCTAATGAAGCTCCTCATGGCCTGGGAAAGGGAGAAGGCAAAGAATGAGTGTGTGATTTGCTTTCTTTAAGCAGCCACTGACCCAGAACTGAGGCAAAAGACGACCTGGCTTCCCTAAAACACAATTAAAGGTACAAATGCAAAATGAGGGTTTTTAAAAAATTCAGAACAAACCAAAGAGAATTGCAATATTGTACAGCTCTTACCCAATTGGGGGGAACTGGCCAAGTAATACATGTAACCCCCTGGTCAGTCAGCTACTCAGGTCCCAGCTGTGGATGGGAGAACCCTGATAAAAGTGACTTAGGGCTTATTCTTTTTAAACCAGATTTGGAGAGGGCAGAGACATTACAGTAAAGGAGTCATTATAGATAGAGAAAGGATTCTTGAACCGCGGGTCTGGTAACTGAATGTGGGGATCACAAATAGACTGACCAACTCCCATACTATTGAAAAAAAATCCTTCCATTTACCTTGGCAGGAAGCTACAGCTTCCTTCTCAGCCTGCATCTGGCTGCTTACTAAGTTGCTGCTTTTTGCAAGCTGTGTTAGTTCAGAGCTCAGTCTTTGGCTCAGAGTCAGTGATGTAGCCATACTTAAATATTTGAAGTGATGTCATACTGAAGATGGAGCAAGCTTGTTTTCTGCTGCTCCAGAGACTAGGACATGGAGCAATGGGTTCAGGAAAAGAGATTCCACCTAAACATTAGGAAGAGGTTCCTGACAGTAAGAGCTGTTTGGCAGTGGAAGGCATTGCCTGGGAGTGTGGTGTGGGAGTGTGGTGTGGTGAAGTCTCCATTTTTGGAGGTTTTTAAACAGAGGCTGGATGGCCATCTGTCAGGAATGATTTGATTGTGTATTCCTGCATGGCAGGGGGTTGGACTGGATGGCCCTTGTGGTCTCTTCCAACTCTATGATTCTATGTTGTTGCCTCAGGCAGCAGATCATGGCAACCTGAACTCTCCCTAGAAGCCAAGATGATTAAACTGAGACTGTCTTACTTTGGAGAGATATATTTATATTTATATTATATTTTATATTATATTTGTCTTATAGAAATTTCTGACCCTGCAAGTATCAAATACATATTGCTAGCAATGTGGAATATAAGCATCTATTTTTCCACTGTTTCTGTATTATTATTATTATTTTAAAAGAGCTGTAGGTATAATTATTACGTAGGGGTTCCCTGAGATCTGAAAATTATTTCAAAGGTTCCTCCAGGGTAAAAAGGTTGAGAAAGGCTGATAGACAATGAAGACACTGAAATAGTGAAAGATTTCCTATACCTTATCTCAGTCGTTAATCAAAATTGGGGTTGCAGTCAAGAAATCAGAAGACTAGACTTGGAGGGGCATCTATGAAGGAACTAGGCAAGATCTTCAAGTATAAAGATATATCATTGAATACCAAATTTAGGATTGCCCATGCCATTGTATTTCCAATTACTATGTATGCTTGTGAAAGCTGGACAGTGAAAAAGACTGATAGGAAGAGAAACAACTCATTTGAGGCATGATACTGCAGGAAGGTTCTGCAGATACTGTGGACTGCCAAAAGAACAAATAAATGGACACTAGAGTAAATCAGGTCTGAGCTCTCCCCAGAAGCCCAGATGACTAAACTGAGACTGTTGTACTTTGGGAATATAATGGGAAGAAATGACTGACTAGAAAAAGCAATAATGCTTGGCAAGGTGGAAGGCAGTAGGAAAAGAGGAAGACTGCATTGCAGATGGATGGACTCAGTAAAGGAAGCCACAACTCTGAGATTGAAAGGCCTAAGCTCAGAGGATATAGGAAGCGTGAATAGTATCGCAATGATAACATTGGCTGCTGACACACTGCAGTAATAATCCAGTTTGATACTGCTTTAACTGGCATGGCTCAATGCTATGGAATTCTGGGTTTGTAGTTTTGTAGGATATTTAGGACTTTATCAGATGCACTAAATACGGTGGCATAATGTTGCCACATAAAGATGAAAGTATGCACATACCAGATGACGTCGTCCTTTCGTGTTTATGTCTTGTCAAAAAGACATCCTATTTTATTGACTGGCCAACCTATCAATAGATTGGCTGTGGTGCTTTTTTGCTGGCATTGCTCGTGTTTGAAGCCTCACAACTTTTTGCGTTATTTTCACGAAACCTTGCGTTATTACAGTGTCAATGGCTGATCCGGCCAGAACACTTCTGAGTGAGATTGTGACATCCAGGTAGGTGGTGCTCTTTTTATGAACCACCTTAGTTTACTTGGGACTTTTTAAGTGTGTTTCTCTGATTTTTAAACCTTTTTGTGTCTTATTTTTGTTTTGTTTTTTGAATTTCCCATGCTTGCGTCTTCCTGAGAATCTGTGCGATTTCATTCAACTCCTCCATCATTGCTGGGGCTGCCTTTGCATCAGATAGGAGGTAAGTGTGGTAAAGGGGGTTCTTTTGCTGCCATAAAGACATCACAATTTATGCTGGCAAAAGAACACAAAAGTAGGGTGGTATGATAAAGTCTTTAGCCTTCTGCGTCAGAGACCTCTGGTGCCACAACAAACTGCTAGCCCCAGGACCAATGTTCCTCGTTTCTTATGCACCCATCCAAACTTTCTTGTGATGCACTATCCAAACTCTTAGGGCTTGTCTAGGTGGTCTTGCCCCCATCTCAGAGCCATGAGGTCCTGGTGATGCATGGCATTTGTCCCATTCTGCCCATGGGCAGTCCTTACCACTCCCAGGGCAGATAAGGGGCTGAGATGGGGGAGGCAGGGTAGGGCCTAATAGAACATTTATAAAAATTACTCACTTTACTCCATAACCACCTGCAAACAATGGATTGGGCCCCACGTGCGAACAGGATAGCTAAAGGAATATTTCACCTTGAGTTCCTACATTGGGAGAAAGGCGGGATATAAATAAATATAACAACAACAACAACAGAAAACATTTGAAAATGGTTTCTTGAGTGCCTGGAAATCCTGACAAGGAGAACAATAGGTGAGAATTTTCACTGTTCAGGACACATTTCCCATAGAGAAAACAACATTTTTCTGTGCAGAAATGTCAATTTCTGTGTAGAAAATGCACAGAAAGCTGCCTTCTATGCAGGAAATTTGTCTTCTGTGCTTAATTGTGAATTGTCTTCAAAAACGACACAGTTTTTGACCCATTTCTCCTTGTGCAGAGAAAAATTGTAAAATTAATTGTTCTTGACTGGGGGGGGGGAATGAAATTTATATAGATATAGATATATAGATATAGATATAGATATAGATATAGATATAGATAGCATTCCTAGAACAGAAGCTCATGCCATTCCTAGTGTTTTCGAAATGTTCCTTGGAAAATTACTAGGGTTTCTTCTTTCAGAAGCCTTTCCTGATTAGATCCCGGCCTCAGGAGCTGCGTCTTCTGGCCTCTTTTAGTCTTGTTGGCTGTTGATTTTTGTATTTTTTTAATGTGATTTTAGTTTAGGTGGTTTTTAATTTTATACTAGTTTAATATCTTTTTATGGGGGAGGGTGGTGATGGGTGGTGCTTAGGGATTTTAGTCAGCATTTTTGGATTTTAATTGTTGTAAGCCTCCCCAATTGTTTTTAACAGAGGGGCGGGGTAAAAATAAATTATTATTATTATTATTATTATTATTATTAGAACCACCACAATGGACAAATCTCCTACCAAAAGATACATTTAGGGAGAACTGGGCAGGGCATGAGGGACGGGTTTAAGTTTTTGTTTTTTTTAATGTCATCTCCACCTTTGACTAGATAGAGGAACAAGAGATACAGTCACCAGAGCTGTGTTGAGAAAGAATGTGTTAAAAATGAGAGTTTTAATAAGTTGGACTGAAAACTAGATTTCAGTTAAGTTAGACTTTAAGTTAGATTTTTAGTAGAAAAACAATTATTTCAATCTTCATGGCCAATATACTTCTGTTAGTTTTTGGTTATTTATAACGGAGGCCTCAATACATTTTTAGGTACATAAAACAATGGGTTCATTAAAAATTGCCACATGGAATGTTCGTGGCTTGAGAACTGAGAATAGGTGCAATGAGATTTTGCCCTGCCTTGGCGGCCTGCGTTATGACATCATTGTGTTGCAGGAAACTCATATCTGTAACGAACAACAGCGGAGCCGGTGTCAGAGATTGTGGACACAAGGACCTTCTGTATGGTCATATGGGGAGTGTGGCGATTGGGGAATAGGGGTACTGTTTAGGTCCAGGAACAATCTGACCATTGATTTCATGTTAGAAGTAGTTTTGGGGAGGTTGGTGGTGGTGGATTTTAGTATGGAGGAAAAGCAGAAAGATGGAAGAGTAGAAAAGAAAGCTTTCAGGCTGTGTGGGCTTTATGCTCCTGTAAAATATGCCGAACGGAAAAAGTTTTGGGGGTATTTAAAAAATCAGTGTAACACTCAACGGCATCTTATTATCGTAGGAGATTTCAATAACAGGGCAAGGATGATGGACAGGAGTGCTTACGCAGACCAGAAAGAGCAGACAAAGTTGTCCTTGCCCAAACCCCTGACAGCAGAAGAAAGAGAGTTGGAGTCTTTTCTAGAGAGGCAAGGTCTTAAGGATGCAGCTCTTGATGTGGAGAATGAGTTAGAATTTTTTCCTGTTTTTTGCAGAAAGGCTTTTGGTTCAGATTTTCCCCCAATGGAAGGAGTTCGATTTACTCATTATCACAAAACCTCAGCCAGCAGAATAGACCGTGTGAGAACAGTGAAGGAAATGAAGGTGGAAAAGTGCACTATTATGATCACTCCTTGGTCGGATCATGGGCTCGTGGCTGTAGAGTTCAGTATAGGCCAAGTTTACCCCAAAGGAAGACCTCTTTGGAGGTTGCGCCCTAAATTTTTGGAAGATGTGGCATATAAAGAACGCATCGCCTCAGCACTAGCCCACAGCCTAACTCTTGCGGACATGTACAAGGATGATTTGTGCAGGTGGTGGGAACATGTGAAACACGCAGTTCAGGCCACTAGCCGGGCCTACGAGACCAACAGTAATGGGAAACAGATTCAGGAGTATCATTTGGCCATTTATCATTTTTTGAAGTGTCATTATCGATTGAACCAAGGTGTTCCTTTTTCAGAACTTAACTGGGCGAAGGGAGTGATAGCAAGATTTTGCCAAAAGCAAAGACAAAACAGAAAGAGGAGTAAAAATTTCAGGACTCAAGGTGGTGTGGTTGACGTGGATGAGTGGGCAGGCGCCCGGAGTCCAAGGGCTCTGATCGAATTAAACGGCTTGAGGGCCTCCGAGTCAGACCCTATTGTATTTAGACCAAGTGAGATGCTGGATATCATGGAAGGATATTACAGGCAGTTATATGCTCGGAAAACTATAGATATAGAAGAGATTAAGGGTTTTTTTCAAGCTTTTTCAGAGGACCAGATGGGCACCCTCTATAAGGGTCTGAGTCCAGAGGACAGGAAGAGGTTGGTCTCTCCTATAGAAGAACAAGAAGTTCATGAGGTCATAGTTCAAGGGAAGGGTAAGTCTGCCCCTGGCCCAGATGGCCTGAGTTGGAATTTTTATCAAGTTTACAGGAAGTGGATTGTTCCCCCTTTAACAACTTTGTTTAATTTTTTGTGGGATAATAATGAGCTCCCTGAGACATTTTATCAAGGGGTCCTGATTTTTTTCCCAAAGGAGGGTGATCCTACCCTCCCAAAAAACTGGCGCCCCATAGCTCTGACCAACGTAGACTACCGCATGTTGGCAAAAATACTGAACAATCGGCTGGCTAAGGTGGCTGATAAGATTGTGATGGAAGCACAGACCAGTGCAGTGCCGGGTAGGACTATGGTGGACTCTGTTTGTTTTGGGAAGTGTTCCGACTCAACAAGGAGGGAGCTTGGACTGGTCAAATCCTACAGGTCGACCAGATGAAAGCTTTTGACAATGTAGATCATACGTTCCTATGGGAAGCTCTCAAGTGGAAAGGGGTGCCAGAGAGATTTATTGCTTTAGTTAAATTGTTTTATAGGGATGCAGAGGTAGTTTTGCAAGTCAATGGTCATAGAGGAAAGAGGATTAAGTTAAATTCTGGGGTGAGGCAAGGTTGTTCCCTAAGCCCTCTTTTGTATGTTATTGCTTTGGATGCTATTCTGTGTAAGATTAGTTTGGACAAGAGCATCTCGGGGATCCAAATTCCGCGTCCGTTGGACAGTTCATGGTTGGTTTGATATGAATCTGTTAAATTTGTTGCCCATGCTGATGATGTGTCCTTCTTGGTTAAGGACAGGATGGAAGTTAGAAAGATTAAAGATGCTTTTGAGGCCTATGGTCGAGTTTCTGGTGCTTGACTTAACATGGAAAAGAGTTTTTTGATCAGGATTTTTGCTGCAGAGGGCAAGATGGCAGCTATTCCTCTAAAGGACGTAGTTGGAGAAAAGGAAAGGTGGCAAGCAGAGCAAGAGGCAAAGATGGATAGGGTGAAGATCCTGGGGCTGAATTTTGCGTTGGCTCCAGAGGGATGGAAAGAAAATTGGTATCGCTGGTTGGAAAAAGTGAAAGAGAGGGTGGCCCTCTGGCAGAGATGGAAGCTGACCATTTACCAGAGAGCCACTTTTATAAATACCTACCTGCTTCCGGTGGCAGCCAACTTGGCGGCTGTTTTCCCACCTCCAGATTCAGTGATTAAAGAAGGTGATCGGGTTCTCTTCAAGTTCCTTTGGGGAATGGCCACATTCCCCCTGGCAAGGACAGTGGCTTATGGGCAGGTAGAACAAGGGGGCCTAGACTTCCCAGCCCTGGGACCTAAGTTCATCGCCATCTTTTCTGCTCAAAACTTTGGGAAAGTTTCTCTGTTACAAAAGGGTCATATTCAACCTCAGGCTTGGCTAGTTTTGTTTTGTGAGTGCTGGATAGGGACTAGATGGGGAAAGACTTGGTGGGAGGAAGGCTCATTAAGTTTTAGGTTTTCTTTACCTGAAAAATTGAAAGCACCAGATTATTTGAAAGACTTTGTTTTTTACATAAAAAAATATAAAATTCATGCTGAGGAGTTGAAGGGGGAAGACAGACCAGGTCAGAGCATCAAGAGGAGTTTGTACAGGAAAATAGTGGAGGAGATTTATGTTAACCCGTTTTTGCAAAAGCGTCAGGCCAAACTAGATTTATCAGAATACCTACATCACCAGACTAACCCAATTGAGTATTTCATGGACAAAAGGGTCCCCAAAAAGTTGTGGGACTTGAGGTGGAGGCTCTACCATCAGGTTCTTAATCTGAGGGGAAAGAGACCATGGACCGCAGAGGATGAGCAGACCTGTCCGCGTCTGAAATGTAAAAAGGCTGAGATTTTGAGTGGCGTGGCACAAAAGGAGACGATCAGACATTTTGTCCAGGACTGCCCAAGTGCCCGGGAAACATGGGAGGAGGTGGCCCGGGTCCTGGATTGGCCAGATTTGGCACAGCAGGCTTGGGAGACAGTGCTTTCAGGGACTGAGCCTCCAGAGGGTGTCAGGGGACCCAGAAAGTCAGTGGGCCAAAAGAGGAAGAGGAAGGAGCCTGGTTCTGCCGTGGCTGAGAGGTTTTGGAAAGTGCCCTGGTCCACGGTGCGCCTGGTAAACCTCTATGTGATGTTAGGGTTAGTTTTCCAGAGACAAAAGGAGGTCAAAAGTCAAAATCTGCAGGATGTAAAAGGCACTGCCTATTATGTGAAGAATGTAATTGAAAATTTAGCTCTGAGTGAAAAAGAGAAATTGCCAAGCTATCGTTGGAAAAAGTTTTAGCCGTGGTTTAGTGAGATGACCCCAGCAATAACATAAAATGATATTTTAAATAAATATTTTATTAATTTTGTATTATTTTGTATTATTATTTTTAATTAATATTTTATTGGGTTTTTCTCATTTCTAAGTAGGTATAATTATAATGTGTAAATATAATGTGATTATAGTGTGTTTAGATTAAAGGGAAAAATACATTAGTGTTAGGATAGATTTACTTTTGTATTAGTAAGAAAAGAGGAAAATAATTAGTATTGTTTTTGTATTATTGTTATGGCCTTTTGCGGTCGGGTGTATTTTTTTTAGTAGAATGGTCTTACTTCAGTAAAAAATTCCCTAAAATTCCCTAGCACCCCCCTCTCTCTCTCTCTCTCTCTCTCTCTCTCTGCATTCAGTATGCCAACATTCCATCTCATGAATAAATGATAGTGTATTTACAGTTCAAAAAACAGACCTGACATTCAGGCAGTCTCTTTTTCTCAAAGTATGCTGTTTTCTCCCTACTTATTTATCTCAGAGCATGCTTGGGTAGAACAGACAGCTGGCCAAGAGGGGGGTTACACCATGTTATGGGAAGTCCCTCATGCTGCACTATTGTGATACAATGCAGAAATAAAGCTGAGTTCATGTCCTCAAGATCAGCACTTTGTCCATTATTCCCAAACAATCCTTTTTTTAAAAAAGGATGAACTGATTATTTAACAGATAAATGGCATGTTAGAGCAGAACTTTTATTAACTTTATTCATTTCTAATGGCAGCCTGGGCTTTAAAGTTGTGTATTACTTTCTGGTAGCCAGGGTGGTTTAGTAGCTTGAGTGTTGGCTAGGACTCTACAACACCAGAGTTCCAAGCCCCACTCAGTCATGGAAACCACTGGGTGATCTTGGGCAAGTCACAGTCTCTCAGCCTTTGAGGAAGCAGTGGCAGGACCACACCAGGTGACACCATTGTGGGGAGAGGGTGACACCAGCCTTAGTGATGCTATAGAGAGGAAGCAGTGAAAAACATCTACTGAACAAATATTGACAAGAAAACCCAGTGATAGTTTCACCTTAGGGTCACCATAAGTCAGAAACATCTTGGAAGCACCAAACAACAATTACTTTTTAACATTTTGAAGGATATGTATTTTAAAAATGGGGGGGGGGCACGAATAAAGGTAACATTTCAAAAAAACTTGCTTCTTTCTTTCCAAACCTTTACGTTTTACTAGAGATGCAAATACACATTTCTCTTGTTCTCACCTGTGGGCACAAAACAGTTAATAGGGTTGTTTTTCTTGGTGGATGAGACCATGAGAGGTTTTATGCCTGTTTGATGATTTTTATTCATGGATAAACCATGGATAATAGTGAACACCATTTAAAATAATGGGACTTCCAGTTCAAAATACCATAGAGTTGCCTTGGAGAATCTATAAAATGGCTAGAGAGGACACATTTTCTAGGAAGACTTTATAGTAGGTGTGCTGTTTTGTGTCCAGTGGATAATTGAATCAATGCATAAAGAATCAGTGGATACAGGTGTCCTGCTGTATATGCATACAACGTAGATCTGCCTATGCAGATATTTCCAGTCAACTTCCTAATATCCACTTTTAGAACTTGATTAAAGTAAAGAAACAACTGGAAAAAAAGGCTCCTAATCTAGTATTTGAAGACTGGCTCTTGGTGTTTTATTTGAAATGTCTGTTTTTGCCATCTGAGAATATAGTTCTTTTTCTCTACTCCAGGCAGGTGGCCTCATGATAGCCCAAACAAGCATATTTCCTTTGGGAGTAAAGGAAAGTTCTAATCTTTGATACATGTCTTTTCTTGTGGCTCAGAGAATGACGTGCAATTCCATCTGATCTTTTGTAAAGAACTTCTTACAGCTATCATTGCTTCACATTCTTCTGATAAAACCTATAACTTAAGGAATAAAAGCACCCTAATAAAACATCTCTTTGCTTTGATCTTTTAACTCTGTTTACAGAATTTCAATGTACCCAAACTCTTTTCCTTCCCTCTTATCACTGATATCCATATAGCTTTATGAAAGTATATAACTCTAGGAGAGGCCACACACAGACACGATCAAATGAACCAACTTCTAAAGTTCATCTCTGTAAATTCCACTGAAGGACTTGTTCTCACTGTTCTTAAGTGTGCATATACACATCTGCCAAGTCTGCCTTCACAGATGTCTTAGTTTTCCTGCTTTCATGTCTGGTCTGTTGCTGCTTCAACATAGTTATTTAAAAAGAATAAGCCAAAATCCACCCCCTTTTGCTTTCTTCTTCCCAAATGTACACATTTTTGTATGTGGGGTGTGTGTGGTTAGACCATAACATTGTTTGCATGCATTCCCTCTATTCATTAAAACATGCACATGCTGTGTTTTGTCCACATTTGAAATTTTTCTATGTACCCTTTTGAAATGTCCATATTGTCACCCACATCTGTTTCATAATATGTAGATTCAAAAACACAAATGCATCTAGTGTGCATCCCATCTAGGCAGTGTAGATTGGGAAAACTGTGCATAAAAAACCTGCCAAAATGAATTCTCTGCATATTCCTGGTTCCAGGATAAACTAGTCCAAGTATCTAGGAACCTCCTAGTTTAAAACGCTTATTGACTCTAGTATCTTGCCGCACAGTAGCCATCTTGATGCTTCTGGAGGCCCACAAAGTGAGCATTAAGGCAATAGCCCTCCCCTTGTAGAGTCCTCAGAAACTTGCATCCTGAAGAATACTGCCTCTGTACATGGAGGTCCATCTAGCCATCATGGCTAATAGCCGCTGATAGCCTTTTCCTACATAAACATGTCTAATCTTCTTTTGAAGCTTTCTAAGACAGAGGCCCTTCCTGAGTTATGTCAGTGAGTACCTTAAGATTGTGCTACATCACAGGTGGGTAAACTGCAGCCCGTGAGAATTTTTGAACCTCAAAGGCCTGCACCAGACCCCTTGAGCCCCCAATGCCATATAAATATTGGGTGAAAATAGCCCCTATTCAGTGAAAAGCCACTCTTGGGAGAATGAATACTGTGAAAATACTCTGAATCTAATGCCAGTTAGTTTTACAAGATCATTGAGTGACTGATTGATTTATTTTTCTTAGTCTACATCTTTTCCCATTGTTTCAACTCAATATTATATCCAAAATTTTGAGCCCATTTAACCATACATTCTTTAACTTGTTCGTTTTCTAACTCTTATTTTAATAATATCTTATATATCTTCCCCATCAAATGTTCATTTGTACACAATTTAACCTCAAACTCTGTTTTTTTTCTTTTTCAAAACCAAAGATTTTAATCAATCTTAAAAATCTTTGTGACAATTCTTTATAACTATACAAAAAAAAGAAGTCCTATCCATCATTTGCAATTTCTTCTTGAGATTTAAATCTAAACTGATTATTTTCCCATACAAGCAAATCATAAGTAATTCATTTCTTATGTATCTTTTAATCAAACCTATAACATGCTTCTCAAGCAGAGATCCTCAGTGGCATTTTGGGGCACAGTCTGGGTTTGTATCTGTTCCAGATTCTCAAAGTGGCACATATTAAAAAATGATTATTAAAGTCAATATTATGCTGTGGGTGAGAATTTTGGTTTTGGACAGTTTTAGATGAAATTACCTGTAAATTCAATTGTTTTTTAAAATATATATATATTTAGGATGGAAAAAAACATCAGCTTAATAATCTTTGCCTGTGAGAGACTTAAACTGTGCATCCGGGCTCATGGCTGTTGTCTTAACTCTGAAAAGTCTGGGTTTGCAAGTGTTACCTGCCTTGACACCCCCCCCCACTGTTTATCCTCAATAATTGGCAATATTTAATAATTTGGCCAACTGTGGTCTTCCCAGAGTATGGCAAGTAAACCAGGAACTCCTAAAAACCAGGAATCCCAAGGACTAGCACTGAGACTAAGTCATGTATGTATGAGGGAGCGGCCATTACAAATTCCAAAGAAAGGTAACCCTACTGGACAACTTTTTGCATGAACACCTGGCTAAACCAATCAAACCTAGGTGAGGTACTAGGTTTGTAAAGAGCTATCTTAACTCTACCTCCCTGCAAACTAAGAGGATTGCTTCCTTCCTTCAGTTTCAAAGTAACAACACATTCGATTTTCCTTGCTTTTTTTCTGGGCTGTGAGGGCGTGTTCTGGAATAGTTTCTTTCTGACGTTTCACCTGCATCTGTGGCTGGCATCCTCAGAGAATGTTTGTGTAGGTGTGTGTGTGGAGTTTATATGCTGTGAACCCCTGTTCGGGAGGATATGTAAATTTGTGTAATTGAATGGTTAGTTTCTGTGTATAGAAATTCAAGGCTCGTTAGTGTCTGTTTGGGTAGTGGTTGGTTGACGGACCATTGTTTGCTGGGAATCCCCCTGTCCCTGGGTGGAATTCCTTTGTAAGTGTTGAGTTTTGATTCTATTGTATTTCAAAACTGTGAGCCAGGTTTTGTTTACTTTTAAGGTTTCTTCTTTCCTGTTGAAGTTGTCCAGGTGTTTGTGGATGTCAATAGCTTCTCTGTGCATTCTGACATGTTAGTTGTTGGCCTGGTCTAGAATTTCTGTGTTTTTAAATAGCATTTTGTGTCCAGGTTGGTTTATAACATGTTCTGCTACTGCTGCTTTTTCTGGCTGGCCCAGTCTACAACATATTAAGGGTCATTAACATTTCTGGAGTGTACATTGTCTTATCTTGAGACCCTCCAAGAAGCATTATTTTTTACTCTAAATCCCATCCCCTGAGGGAAAATATTGGATATAAAAAACCCTTCAACTCAAGTGCGCACAGTTCATCTTCCACTTAACTCCACATCAGAATGTGTAACTGTGCCTGCTTCTGGACCCCCACTCTGCTGGTTTCCTCTTTGAACACAACTCCTCTGATCAGTACCATAACTCCTGAAAACAACCCCTTACTCTATTCCTCTATCCAAATCCTTCCTACTTTATTTGCTAGCCTTTCATGATTGCTTGAACCCTGAGTGTGTGCATGAATGTTATTGTTGTTTATTTATTTAAAGAAAGACAATTTAATTGTATCATCTAGTGTGCTAGTCTCCTGCTGAGTTCGGTATACACAAGTCTCAAGGTCTTGCTCATTGCCCTCCTCTCATATCACCAAGCTGAGTATATTAATTCCTCAAATTAATATCGATATTTTAGAGGGTCCCCATGAACCCAAGCTTTTAGGGTAACACAAGAGTTTCAAATAATATTCAAATATAGTATTGTTAAACTAGATTTACACACTTTTTCTCCTGAGAGACTGCTGATCATTAAGACCTGCAGAGGAGCAAGGTAGAACAAGGTCATCTCCATGTTGGGAACAGCAGTCCCTACTGAATTTGGCCAGTGAAAATGTGATGGAATTTTGCTTCATTTTGCTTTCGATATTTTACCAACAACCACAGCTTTTTCATATTTGGAATGAGGAAAAAAAACTCTTGAGATTTACAAAATTTTGAATGTAGAAGGAAGTGAAATATATACATTTCCACATCCCTAGTGAATACCAAGCAAAATTGGAAGAGGCTAGCATAGGAGCAGAGCAGACCTTGATATCAGACTTGGAAAATGTACTTTATTGGATGACAACTGACAGAAATCTCCCAGCCATTTGCTGGTGGCCATACTGTCTGAATGTGTGTGTGTTCTGGGAACTGTCATCCAAAAAAAAAAAAAAAAAAAAGAAAGAAAGAAAAAAAGAAAAAGAAACAGAAAAAGAAATGCCTGCTCCCAAGTTTCACTTTTAAAACTGTTCACCGTTACCCATTCTGCCCTTCCACTGTTCCCACACACAGTACCTGGCCGCTCCAGTGACCTTGGGTTTCACACTCACAGTCATCTCACCAGCACCCCCTCTCATTTCCAAACATCCTTTGAACATGGCTAAAGAGCTGCCCAAGTAATGCAAAGCAAAACTTTAACATGGCAGAGATACCTCTTTTGGGACCCCCTGACGCTCTGATTTACACCTTCTATGTTTGTTCCATAGGTCAGTTGCCTCACAACACTGCAGTCATCATTATGCCATGCAGCCTGTTTTCCCTCCCTCCAGAAGCACATGCAAAAAACTCCTCTGCCCCAGAACTGTGCTGAACATACCTGATTTGGAGGGGTGGAGTGGGATGGCAGGAAGACCCAATTCTCCTTAGCATCTTTGAACAACTTTCTTTCTATTTACTCCCAGCTCTGGCACAAGAGTGATGAGATGCTGAGCAAAGCCATATTAATTTCTTGTTGATTGTAACATCAAAAGGTGATTTTTATTACAAACAATCACAGATTAATCAGCTCATTTCAAACACAATGTCAGTCCAAACACAATATTTTTCAACAGAATGTACATATTCAGTAATCAAGCAGAGAATAATCAAATGCTGATAAAGATAGGGTAATGTCATTAGCTGATCTGGCACAAACACACAAGGGGGAGCGAGAACATGCTTGCTGCCCACACTGGTCAAGAATAAATACTTATCCTCTGACAAACTAGATATCTGTGTGCAGCCATTCTATTTGAATACATCCTGCAGACATACGAGAAATCCAAATTCTGTGTTCTTGAAATCCCACATAATATTTGCAAATTCATGATGCAGACTGATCCTGGACTAAGGTTGCCAGGTCTCTGGCTTTCATGGGTCATCTTCAGACAGGAGACACAGGTGTAAATTTTTCAGTTTTGGTGGACTTGGCTTTGGGCAAGAGGAAAGAACTGTGTGCAAATATCTAGCCCAGCTAGCAAAGCAGCAATTTGCTAAAATTTTGCAAGACTTAATTGATTTGTTCCTGCAACTTGCAAAGACTCTGTAGAGGTCTATGTAGTTACTTAGGACATTATTAGACACAGCAAAAATTGCAGGATTATGACTTCAGGATAGTGCAAATGGGCCCCACTATTGCACAACATTGTTGTCTTCACACTCTTACTCCATGCTCCAGCCACAAAAGGCATTATTTGCAATTCACAGGACAAGCCGTCAATAGATTACTATTAGCACTTTTTTTCATGGGGCTGACTGCGTGCAAAACCATGCCCATTGTAATTGCACGATTACAGTATGAATGAGCAGTCCTCAGCAAGGAAACGTCCTGGTGAGAATGCAAAAATGTAGTACAGGGTGCTCTTTTTATGATCTGTCCCATTTAGTTTGCACATTTTAGGTTTGTTTCAGTACTTGTATGTTCATTTACTTTGTTAATTTAGGGTTTTGGGGGGCTTTAAGTGCATTCACATCTTCTCACAAGAACCTCTGAAATATCACCCATGCTAAATCACAGAAGTAAACTCCCATTCTTAAAGCACTAGTGGGTGTTGTGCGATAATTCTGTGGCATTTCTTTCATGTGATTACAGCAATAATAAGTGCATGCAATAATAAGTGTTATAATGCCCCAATGTTCCTGCTATCTCCATTTGCAGAATTATAACGGTTTTAGACACTAGTCTGATAATGTCCTTAGTTATATTCCTCCTTTCCTCCCAGTCATTGTGGTGTCAGGACACAACCTCTACTCTGTTCTGTATTCACCTTCTGGCTAGAAGCAATCCCCTCAAGTCATCTTGATCTGAGAACAGCTCCTTTAGCTAAAGTTTCTGTCTTAATTTCCAAACAGGAAAATATGTATATGTGTGTGTGTGTGTGTGTTTGAATGACAAGCTCTGACCAACTATAGTTGGTACTTAATACATAATGCTTAATGACATTGCAAGGGGTTTTTCCTAGGACTCAGGTTTTGGCCTGGTAACCTAAGGGCCTGGAAAGATCCTCAGTTGGCAACACTATCCTAGCCTCATTGGATTTTATGAGTGTAGGCCATATTAAAATCAACCATATTAAAATGTCATACACACAAAGTAGGAATGACCAAGACTGGGTCAAGTTTGCCCACTAGGGAAATGGGCCCAGTCTTAGGTAAATATTGCTCAAGCTGAGCTCAAGGATTTACCTGCAGAGGTTTACCTTAACTTGGATAATCTCTTTCTCTTGCTTTTGGCCTTTTTAGTCATCAGCACACTTGCAGAAAGCATGGGATGAGTCCTTCCTGAATCTTCATTTGCAAAGGCAAACGAAGATTCAGGAAGGACTCATCCCACACTTTCGGTAAGCGTGCTGATGACTAAAAAGGTCAATCTGAGATAAACAAGTCCGGTTGCAGAAAGCACAGCAGAAGGTCTCCTTCGGTGATGTTTCCAGGTTGTGATTCTTTCTGCATTGTCATTTCTCTTCAAGACTTGTTTGGTGTGTGTTCTCAAATAAGGCTGCAGCATTGTGGATAGTGTGTCTTCATGTCTCCCGATGTGAGGCCAGGGCGGACCATTGTTGGTGATCAATTTGGCCGAGCCTGAGATGTTGTTTCAGGGAGTCCTTGTATCGCTTTTTTGGAGTGCCCCTCTTACGCTGACCCGTGGTGAGTTCACCGTAGAGTAGTATTTTTGGGAGGCGATGGTCCTCCATCCTAGAAACATGCCCTGCCCAGCGCAGCTGTGTTCTCAATATCATGGCCTCAATGCTGGTGATCCCTGCTTGCTCAAGGACATCAACATTAGTTACATAGTCAGTCCAGTGTATATTTAGGATTGTGCATATACAGCACTGATGAAAGCGTTCAAGGAGTCGTAAGTGGTGGTGATAGGTGACCCATGTTTCAGACCCATAAAAGAGTGATGATAATAATAATAATAATAATAATAATAACAACTCTGTGTAATTTATTAATAGATGCACATTGAAGGAAGTCAAACTCTGAGCCAAATCAGACCACATTGGTGCAACTCTGAACCAAGTTGGTCTACATTTCAGGATGTTTTATGAGTTGTCCCATCAGCAAGCACTTACTTCACACTCTGCTTCTGCAGCAAGTAGTACTTATGTAAACAAAGTTTTAGTGGGTTGTGATAACATATGCTCCTTAAATGAAACATTTGTTATTGTTGTGTGCCTTCAAGTTGTTTCTGACTTATGGGGACCCTAAGGCTAATCTATGATGGTGTTTGCTGAGGCTGAGAGTATGTGAATTGCCCATTGCAGGTACTCACTGAAATATTAAAATACAAACTTATGAAGAATAAAGGCACAAAATCAGGATAGCCTCTTTGCAAAACTGATGTGCAGTACTCACACTATAATTAGCAATCACATTTGACTTTGCCCTGGGAGAATAAAACTGTACCCAGGGAGAATTCATTAAATTCAATAAATGTGATTGTTGCTTTGAATGTCTCATGTCAGTTCTATTCAGTTTGCATATAAAAATACAGTCCAGCTTCATGTTGCATTCATATCTCCTATCCACTTTAATTCCTCTCCACTGATTCCCCCTCCCTACCTCCATTGACACTTAAGACACCAAGATTTAAAACGTGGACCAAATGAAATTTTCCCTTATCTCTCAATAATACAGCTACCTTCCTTGATGTGGTGTCTTCCTAATGATCTAGACTACAATGTCTAGCATTCCTACCCATGCTATCTTGGAAGGATGAAAGGTGAAGTTCAACATATCTGGAGGTCACCAGATTAGATGTTACAATATGCTACCTTCTCCCAAAAGATCAGTGTCTCTTTAAGCCAGAGTGAGGAACATGACTTTTCAGATGTTGTTGAACTGCAACTCCTGTCACCCCAGCCATCTTAGCTCATAATGATGGGAGCTGAAATCCAACAACTTCTGGATGACTATGTGTTTTCCCATTTATGTTTCAGATTCAGCCTAGCTGGGCAGATACAAATATTGGTTTTGCACATCTGAAACAAGTGCTGTGGCTTCAGCATATAATGATGCAGTTTACTTGCCGAATCTGGACAGTGAGGCATATCCACTGTTGGCGAGTGGCTTCCATCGAACTAAGTGGTGAATTTGCTCTAGGTTTTAGGACTTTATCAGATGAGACTATAATTGCATAATTACAATATCATGGTAGAGCGAACAGGTTCCCGCTATCGCACTATGTTGTCATCCCATGGTTACTGTATTCTCCAGCTGCCAATAATGTGTCCCTTTTAATTGATGGGACAAGCTGTCAATAGCTCTTAATATCACTATTTTCGCAGTATTGAGACCATGCGAAAACATGTTATCATGAGAATACAGCATGAATGGGTGGTCCTCTTTCCACCCTCCCCATTCCCAGTGAGAAAACTTCTGGGTGAGAATATGAAAAATGATCTATAGGATGTTCTTTTAATGAACTGTCCCATTTTGTTTGCATATTCTTAGGTTTAAGTGTTTATGTGTTCATTTAGTTCGTACATTAAGGGGGTTTTGGTGTTTTTAACTGAAGTTGCATCATCTTATGAGAACTGCCAAAATCTTGCCTGTGCTAAATCATGGAAATAAAATCCCATTCTTAAAGTGTAGTGGCGGTCATGCGATAAGCAATGTGCAATAATAAGTGTAATAATACCACAATGTTTCTGCTTTCCTCAATAGTGGAATTGCAGCATTTTTAGATACTAGTCTGAGAAAGTCTCTAGTTTGAACATTAAAATAGCTACTGTATCTAAGGGGCTGAATTCTATTCCCAATAGAAGTTCAGCACCTTGGGAAAGTGCTTTAAAGTTTGACGTAAAACCCATATTGGATTCACTGCTCCGCTGACATGGAAGTCACCAACTAACACTGAGCATATCCCAGGAAACATCTCAGATCTCTCTATGCAGCCACTTTGGAGCTTAAGACACTTGAAGCAGTGCCATTTTGGCAGGTCTGAGACTTATCTGAAGCTGCATGCACATCTGACCTAGAGGAGGCTGTGTGGGAGCATTTGATTGACTGTTCACTTAATATCTCTCATGTACTAGCATGGTTCAGTTTGACTAATATTGGATGAAGTCTAAGTGCTGCAATTCAAACTGCTCATATATAGGCTTTCCAGTGCAGTAACTGAGCATAAGGTCAGTGAAAGAAGGGGTGTCATCTGACCTGTTCATTTTGATAATACATGACATAATACAAAAATGATATTTTTAATAACTGACAAATGAATGCTCTGCCTATCATTTTAGGAAGTAGTGACCAGTGTGATAATCTTATCTCACAGTTCACGCACTAACATCCAAGAAAACAATGTTTACTTTATACTTTGTGATTGGCTAGCTTCTAAAAAAATAATGAGAAAGATAGACATTAAGTATGTTGCAGGCTCTTATATCTCAAAAATCTCCACATGCAACTTGTGAGCAAAGAAACATAAGATATATAATATGCAGTTAAATTCTTATTCCTGGTGAGCAAACCTAGCATTAGACCACAGCATTAATATCTACTCTGAGAAGATTGCTGGAGGGGAAAAGGTACCCTTGGTGCATTTAACTGGAACTGGAACTGGAAGAAGTAGTCGGTAACTGGAAGAAAGTGTCACATGCCTCTACAAAGTTCTTTTCTTTCTCTCTTAAAAAATGTGGCTTAACAACAGTCTCATTTAGAAAAGGAAGTCCTGTCAACAGTTGCCCATAAACCTCAAAATATATACTCAAACTGTAGTAGCTGATCACTCACTGGGGGTATGAATTTAATTTGGTTTAAGTCTAAATTATAAAACAGCTGTCAAAGGTGCTGGACCTATTTTGGGAGTTAGGGTTTGGCACCTTGGCTAGTTCCTTTAATACTTGGACTAAAACCCAGAACAGATTCACCACCTAACTAGCTTGGGAAGCACCAGTCACCATTGATGAAGACATGTCATTGGACTGGACCAAATATCCCAAAGGCACCAGTACTAACTGATCTTGGAAGCTAAGCAAGGTCAGCCCTGGTTATTACTTTGATGGGAGACCACCAATGAATACCAGGTTTCTTCCATGTAATCTTGCAGGTGGATTACCTGCTGCTAGCATCAATCAGCAATGCTTCCTCCTAAGGCTAGCCTGAGAGATTTTGCTGCCTGGATCAAAGGATAAGATGTCACTCTACCATCTCTATACAAGCCAACCAGACTGGCAGTTGAATCTTACTTCAACATGGGTGATGGGACAAATGTGTGTGTCAACTCTGTTCTCCATCCTTCACCAATATTGATCTTATCTCTCCAGAATTTACCACCTGAGGCAGCTACCTCATTATGCTACAGTCAGCCTTCCTTTCTCCTCACCCACTGAAGGTACATATACCTGCCTTGCTGCTAATTTATAAGTCCATCCTGCCAGCTTTCTGCCTTTTTTTGGGTAAGCCCTACCTTGGCTCCAAGCCTCAGAGCAGTGAAGTTCCATCCCCTTTCCCTTCATTACTCACATATCTTATTGGAATACCCCAGGCCTGATAGAATTCCACACCCACTCAATGAGACTTGGGAAATCAGTGAGGTTTCCACAGCCCAATGGTATTCACATTTAGCTGGTGAACCATGATAAATGTGATATGGCAATCTGCCTTCAATATTCTGATACCAATATTCCTTAATCCTCTCAATCCATCCCTACCTGCATCCAATCTGTTGGCTGATTGTGAAGCATTCTAGACCCAACTATTCTAGTGGAAAACAGCAGGGGGGAAAGACTCCGGGGCCACAAACCGTAACAGTTCCTCCAGAGGTCAAAATGTTGTCCCCAGTACTGGCCACCAGGCTGTATCAGGTCAGAAGTGTGTGTGGGGGGGAAATATTACCAAATTAAACTAGAAGTGGCCAAAAAGCCACTTCAAATTTTTTTGCAGGCATTTTTTTTAATTGAGGGCTTGGGAAAGGGCCTGCATATTGTCCAGGCCTTCAGGAATGGTGGCATCAATTTTCATGAAATATTTTGGGTAACTGATAGACAAAAAGGCTTGGGGGGGGCGGGCTCACAGGTCACAAAAATGGCCTTAGTGGATGCACCTTTTCACCCTGAAAAAAGCAGACTTATCCAGGTCATCATCCTGTTTCGGTGACTTCAACCATATATGCTTCTTGAAGGCAAAGGGACATAATGGCAACAGCTTGCACTCAGCTTTGATCCCCACCAAGGGTTATCCAGAGGCCTCTTGCATCTGATATTGAAGGAAAGACAATGCCATCATGACTTGTGCCCTTGACAGCCCTACCCTCTACTACAGCAATAGAACTGTTGGCCAAGATCTTCCTCACCCTAGCCTGTGCCTTCAAAATATGGAAGTCAGTAGAAAGTTTTATCCACCATCTGCACCTCTGTATGTGATCACAAGTGTCTTTATCTCACTGCTGTCGCTGCTTGCAAAGACATTTGATCAGGGACATTTCATTATTTGACAACACTTCAGCTCTGTAATTACCTCTCTGCCTTGTCCTTTAGGTTTCTGCTGCCATTGGCAATATAATTAAGTGTGCATAATAAAATGCAGAAAAACAGTCTGGATGTAGCAAAGGGGCACAGCCATCCTCTTCTTAAAATCCCTTTGGATGTAGACTTGTTTGGCCTCCTCTACTTAAAATCCCCTTGGATGGAAACTTGTTTTCTTTAAGGATGTCTGTAGGTCTTGTGGAAAGTTACATTAAACACACATTTTCCTTCATTATTGATATGCCTGTGGCCTCTGGGCTTGTCTACATGGGCAATTGACTCCTTTTTGGAACCCTCAGAGGGAAATGCCTACTGCTTTGAAGGAGGCCGTGGTACACCCTTTCCTGATGAAGACCTTGCTTGACTTAGAGGTACATGAGACCTACTGCTCTATTGCCAATATTCCCTTTCTGGGGAAGGTGCCTGAACATGTGGTGCCTAGGCAACTTCAAGCATTCTCAAAAGAATCTGGACCCATTCCAGTCTGATTTCAGGTCATGGTATATGTTAGTCAAACAGCCTTAGTTGCTCTGATTCATGAACTACTCCAAGGGAAAGATAGGTGGAGTGTTACCCTCTTGAGCTTCTTGGTTCTCTCAGTAGCTTTTGATACCATTGATCATGGCATCTTACTGGACTAGCTCTGGGGTGGAAAACACTGTCTTATAGTTGTTCTGTCTGCAGGGTCAGTTCTGAAGAGAAGCATTGGGGTATTCTTGTTCAGCCCCATTGTTAATAACCTGTGGGGTGCTGCAGGGTTCCATCTTATCCCCCATACTCCTCCATAGCTATATGAAGTCACTGAGTGAGGTAACTACGGCTTGGGAGTTGGGTGCTATCCATGTTCTGGAGTTTGGTGTCATCACTCTATTTCTCTTTGTTATAGGAGTCAGTTGCAGCTGTGCTACTGCTAGACCAGTGTCTGGAGGCAGTAATGGGCAGGATGAGGGCCAATAAATGGAAGGTGAAACCCAGCATGATGGAGGCTCTGTGAATTGGTGGCAGAATGCTGGCTTGTCACTGCAGCAACTAGCGCCACCACCATTTTCTTTCCTCTGTTGGGTCCAGGAAGTCGGCCCACACTATACTGGCTTTTTAAAATTATGTATATATTTGTTTGTAATGTGTTTTTAGTTAGAAGGGTTTAATTTTATAGTGTTTAATGTCTTTTTATGGGGGAGGGTGGGGATGGGTGGTGTTTTTAGTGTTTATTATAATGTTTTAATTGTTGGAAGCCGCCCCGATTGTTTTTAGCAGAGGGGTGGAGTATAATAATAATAATAATAATAATTATTATTATTATTATTATCGAATAGAATAGAATCTTTATTACAGTCATAGACCAGCACAGGTAAAAAGGGGATACAGAATAAGGTTAAAAACACAGGATAAAAACAGGCTAAAAGCAGTATTTAAAATGTTAGCTCCAGTATAACAAGACTAGATTGATACTATTCTACTGTTGAGGACATTGTCTGTCGGATTTTAACCGCAGCTGCGCAGAATCTGGCAACATTATAAGTTGTTCCTGGGTTGGTGTCTGAAAGCAACAAGTTTATGTAGAATTGTCCAGTGTGCCCTTGATATTTATGCAACAGGGGTGAAATAAGTCTGAGACGTATGTCCCTGTAGTATGAGCACCGGAGTAATACGTGCTCTGTTGTTTCTACTTGGCCCAAGTTGCAGGGGCACAATCTGTCTGAGAAGTGGATCTTCTTGTATCGGCCTTCAAGGACAGCTGAAGGGAGGGCACGACACCGTGCAAGAGTAAAGGCCCTTCGATATTTAGGTATTTCAAGTGTTGCTAAGTATGCCAAAGGAGAGGCGAGGTATCTGTTGGAGTCACTAGCAATGAAGGTTGGAGTATTGGCTAGATCCAGTTGTTGCTCTATATCTGCTACCGATTCTTTGATAGTAGTTTTCGCCCTATCATATCCCAGGCTAAGCAGAAGATCTGGAGAAAGGCCCAGCATTGAAATTTTAGTCATCGCTGTCTGTTTCCAGCTGGATTGGAAATCATCACTTAAGGTTAGTGGAGCAATGCCAGTGGGAAAGAGGGATAGTCTGAGCCAGTAGCTGAGTATGGTCACCCACACTCTGGCCTCTACTTTCATAAATCCTGACTCCAGTCTCAGAGCTGCGTTAGAGACACATTTTGGAGTTTGGAAAGCTGATCTTAAGAATTTGGATTGGACAAGTTCTAATGGAGCAGGGTTGGGGAAGAGTCCCAATTGGGATCCATAAAGCAGTTGTGCTACTGGTTTGGCTTCAAAGAGTTTGAATTCTGCAGGTAAATAGTGGCCTCCTCTTTTCTTAAGAAATTTGAGAATGGCTGTTGTACTCCTCTGTGCGTTGCAAGCAGCATACTCTCCATGCGCTTTCCTACTACCAGTGGCTTGAAAAATTACCCCCAGGGATTTGAAGCAAGAGACCTGCTCAATCTTGTGGCCATCTATATTCCAGTTGTAGTTCTTAGGCCTTTTAGCGAATGCCATGATTTTAGTTTTTTGATAGTTGAGTTCAAGCTGTTCCACTCTGCAATATTGTGTTAGTGCTCTTAGGGCTCTTTTTAATCCAATGGGAGTTCTTGAAAGTACTGCTGCATCATCCGCATAAAGCAGCATTGAGATATGCCTTCCCTCTAATTTTAGGGGGTGGAAGTTGGTGTTGTTGAGGTGATCCACCAAATCATTGATGCAGAAGTTAAACAGGAGTGGAGCTCGAATGCAGCCTTGCTTGACACCCTTCTCAGTGACAATGTCATTGGTGAGATGTCCCTGGGGGTTACATCTTACTTTTAATGAGGTCCCTTCATGCAGCATACGTATTAGGTGGAGTAAACATCGGTCGATCGAAGAAGCCTCTAGTTTTTTCAACAGTTTGGTTCGGGATATAGCGTCAAAAGCTGCTTTAAAGTCTATGAAGGCAGCATAGAGAGAAACTGTGCTGCAGGTGGAGTATTTTTCAATAAGGTGGTGGAGTACAAGGCACTGATCTATGGTGGAGCAGCCTTCCCTAAAGCCAGCTTGTTCTTCTGCAAGTATGTTTTCTTGTTCCAACCAGGTCTGAAATTTCCACTGTAAGTGTCTTGCATAGAGTTTGCTGATTGTACTGAGGAGACTAATTGGTCTGTAGTTGACAGGATCATCCTTGCTTCCTTTTTTATATATGGGGACGATGATTGCAAGGCCCCAATCCTTGGGTGCTTGACCATATTTGTCGATACAGGTGAAAAGTGAGACCAGGATAGGGGCCCAAAATTCAAGGTTGTTTTTAATGGCTTCTGCAAGTATTAAGTCTTCCCCTGGAGCCTTCCCCATGCTCAGCTGGGCTACAAGGTTCTTGATCTCTGTCGCTGTCACTGGTGGCCACCCTTGGATATTTTCTATATTTTGCTAGCGCATCCACTTTCAATGTAGTTGTCCTTATAAAGTGCTTGAAAGTGATCCTCCTATATCACTGGAGGGATGTAACAATCCACTGTAGCTGGCCCATTTCTCTGGGAACTTGATGTAATATGCCAGAATAGAGCTGTGTTGTTGGATCTGACTGCCTGGATAAGTTGTGTCCAGTCATTCTTCATGGCTTCTTTTTTCTTGTTCATAAGCAGCTTTTTGTAGTCTCTTTTCTGCTGAAGCAGCATTGGTGCAGCATCTGGAATGTTATTAGATAGGTAACCCTGATAAAAATCAATGAGGGCTTTTTTAGCATTAACACATTCCTTGTCAAACCATGGTCTGGAGTGGTGTTGTTGTTGTTTGCACTGATGTACACTATTTTGATGGATTAGATATTGGTGTAGAGCTTGGGTAAATGTATTGTAATTTTCCAAGATTTCATCAGGAGACTCAGCTGATATCAGGGCAGTCCTAAGATGCTGAAGTTGGTCTGAAGCCAGTACCTCACTTATTGTTTGGTTTAGTTGGGGGGTCCATTTAGCTTGGTGATAAGTCCTTCCTGATGGTGTCACAGAGAGATGATAGCGCTCCCTGGTGTGTGTTTCCTGAGTGAAGTCACTGAGATGTAGCCAAATTGGAAAATGATCACTTTCAAATCTGGGCATAACTTCTATTTCCTTGGCATAGGGAAGAAAGTCCCTAGAAATGATTATGTAATCAATGGCACTCATTCTGGACCCAGAGAGATAAGTGAATTCATCTGGGCAGTTATTTTTCAGGGCACCATTTAGGATTTGAAGTTTCAGCCTGAATGCTGTTTGATCCAGATAAAGTCCTGCAAAATTTGATTTCTTGTCCTTTGAGCATCGGATGAGGTGGGATCCATCATCTTCAAAATCAGGAGGAGGGCATTTGTGCAGGGCATATAGGGTGTGATTGTTGGGGCCCAGTCTGGCATTCAAATCACCCCCCAAAATTACAAATGCATTTGGGTTCTGCAACATGAGATTAGCAGTATATGATTCCAATTCAGCCCACTGGCCTCTGATTTGGGATTTCTTCTTCATTGGAGGCATGTAGGCATTTATTATCAGCAAAGTGCAATGGTTAAATTGAATTAGCACTGCCATGGCATATGTTTTAAAAGTGGAAAGAGGCCTTGTTATGGCACATAGGGTGGTGGAAACCAGGACGCCCAGGCCACCTCTAGCTCTTCCATGCTTTTTCCCTGGCTCTGCCGGAATTGAGAATGAGTGAAAGCCATTTAATAACAGATTTTTATTAGTCCATGTTTCCTGGATCAGTATAGTGTCATATTGGGTGAGGAAGTGACTAGGACAGGGATCTCTGTGGGCCGTCGGCCACGCAGCGATGTTCCAGGTCATAAGGGTAACCTTGTGCTGGTCTGTAGGAAGTCAGGCAGTCGCGTTGCAAGCCACAGGCTGAATGGGTAATTTATCTGATGGCAGTTGGTTAAATGACTGGGTTGACTGTGGCTGTGTCCTCCTCTGTGGATGGAGGAGTAGTGAATCACATTCCTGTTCTTCCTGCCCTGCCTGTTCTGGAAGGGAGATTGGAAGAACCAATGCAGCATGCGAAGCGAAATGAGGATCACAAGCAAGCAAGGATCCCATCTCTTTAGTGAGGGGGGCATTCTTTGGCTTAGGAGATGAGGTAGGTGGCAGTGAAGACTGTTTTTCCCTTGAACTAGGTTTGCATAGGGATGTTTGAGTCTCCTGGGGTTTAATTGTAGATGGGGGTGCATCTGCAGTATATTGCATTTTTGAAGGGGTGTTGGCTACAACTCGGGATTTCAGAGCTTCCTTGATTGTAAGTAGAGAGTCATCACTTTCGCTTTCATTGTCAGAAAAATCAGAGAAATGCACTGACAGTTTTCTGCGAGGGGGGGCTGATTTCAGTGGGGCTGGATTGCTGTTAGATTGACTCTGGATGGTATCTCTCATCAACTGTATTGTGGGAGTGTGTTCCCAAATTTCTGTGAGTTTTTCTCTCAGTTTAATTACTTCTTGATTTATAGCCTGAGCTTCTTCCTTTGAGGTGTGTTTAGGTTCTCTCTCTTGGTGTGCAGAATTATTGCTTCTTTGTGTTATTGTTGCTGTTTTCCCTGTGATGAGGTCACAGACTATCTCATCCTTAAAAACTCTGTTAATTTCTATATAATGTCCATTCCAGAGGAAATTTATTTTCCGTAACAGCCTGTTAGGAAGATTTGCCTGGCTAAAGGTCAGAAAAATTCACTTAGTAGCTCTTGAGCTGGGTAAAAAGTGGCAGTCTAGTAAATCAATTGTTCTGCTGTGCATGTTTAAAAGTTGGGAAAGATATCTCATAACTGACTTCTGTCTGTTCCACATATGACCGTTGTGATGTATTTGCAGCAGGAGCTGATTTTTCTGTAACACTTGACAGTGATTAACTGCATCCTGTGACATGGCAGGACACATTTCCTCCAAATCTGCTACTTTTTTAACCCCCTGTGTACCATATGGGTTTTGCCTTTGAAAATCCTGCTTATTTGTAATGTCGTTTAATCTTTGCAAAATAAGAATCAATGTCTCTATGGACACTTTGCAGAAATCATAAAAGAGCTGAGCGCTGTTATTGTAGGGAATGCTGCCAAGCTCCGGGAGTTTGACTTTGTTATCAACTTGCTCTGGCCCATAATTTATATTTACACTTTGAGGAATTGAGGAGGCTGTTTTGTTTAGTTCAAGTGTCTGTGATGGCTTAGGAAATAAAGAAGGAACTATTGTTACAGATCTGTTACTCAAGAGCTGTGTTGTCTCTGCCTCTGGGAAGAGTGAGTCAATCCTCATCTGTTTTTCTGCTTTGAAGGATTCCTGATTGTCATTATTATTACAGGGGCTCGTCCGATTACTTTTCTTGCCTTTGGATGACATTTTTGAGGTATATGTAGGTGGTAATGCCAGATATTAGTGGGAGGACAATTCAGAAGTTGTTAGTCCATCGCCATCTTGCCCCTCCTCCAGCCCACACTATGTGACAAGGGCCCCTGCATGTGACCAGCCTTGGTCATATGCTGCAAACCTGCTGCCCAGAACCAGAAGAGTAAGGGCGACTGGCAGCTAAAGCAATGGGCTGGCTGCAGGATCAGGCTCCCAACTTTGGGGCCTGATCTGTTTCCTCCCAGTGGAAATGGAGTAAACCAGGTGGTTTTCTAAACCACTGTATCAGGCCTTACCCCAGCTTCTCCCTGTCTGAGTCCCATTTCTGCCCTGGGGGGTCAAAAGGACTGCTGAGGGGGGAAAGAATGGGGCAAATGCCCTGCATAGTTTGGGATATAATGGGGTAAACAACCTGTGTAGATAAGAGCATATGGGAAAATCTTTAATGGGGAGCATGTGCTGCATTTTTTAAATTGTTTTTGTCATGCTATTACATGCTTTTATACTGTTTTAAAAGTAGTTATTTGAGCTTATTTATTTGTATTTAAAACTTTTTATTACCAATTTTTAAATCACTACACCTTGTTTTTATTGTTATTGTTGTTGTATGAACCACCTGGGGTTCCATTTAGCAGAAAGGCTGGATATCAATCAATCAATCAATCAATCAATCAAAATAGTGTTGAGTACATATTTAGTCAATGGATCATTTTAAACTGTTTTAACTTGTTCCCATTTTTCACTTTTACACTGAGATCTGACATATTGTTGGATAGAAATATTTTGATAAAGGTATAAGTAAGAAACAAGCAGCTACCAAAAATAAAATAGCATTTTACACACACATCCCTTTGAGCTGCCGTATCACAGGCTATCTTATTCCCACACCCCTGTCCTACTGTCTTCCAGTTTGAATTAGTTTTGAAACCAGCAAAGTTTCAA
Organism: Gambelia wislizenii; assembly: GCA_030847615.1. NCBI lineage: Eukaryota > Metazoa > Chordata > Lepidosauria > Squamata > Crotaphytidae > Gambelia > Gambelia wislizenii. The sequence goes on from JAUMIR010000001.1 coordinate 326,274,180, forward strand.
TTGTTGTTTAGCCTATTGACCGCTGCCCAACTCACTTTGCCCACAGTGGCTTTTGTGGGGCTGGGGCATCCCCTTCCTCCCCCTTTCCTCCTCGCCGCATGGCCGGCATGGGTGGCACCATGCTGGGAGGATTGTCTTCCTCCCGACAGGCTTTGCCCTGCCAGGAAGAGGATTGTGATCCAGCCAATCAGGAAGAGGCTCCCTCTCCCTGATTGGTCAGATTTCAATCAGCAACAGCCAATCAGGAGTGGGCCTTGCCTGGCGGGGGAAGGAGGCCTGCTGATCCTGGCAGCAGTTTTTCCCTCTGGTCCTACGGTCAGGTATAAATTCCCAACCGTCGGGCCAGATCTGGCAGTTGTCTCCTGTGAGCCGAAGACCCACCCACCCTCCCTATTTTCATGCTTAGGATCTGGTATAGTCTTATTGTTTTGTGCCATTGTGCTATTGTCAATCCTATCACAACTTATGAAGGGGTTTGGCAGTGAGCATGGGTTCTGATCCAAACTCAGGGTACAGGGGTCTCCGTCAAGTTCAAAGCCAAGGTCAAGTTCAAGTCCATGGAGACCCCAGGGGGAGGAAGGTCTAGGTCAAGCAAGACATTTTGGGGCTCGCTGCTTGGAATTCCTCCCCTTACCACAATTTTGGATCACGTGTTCTGTGTAGCCCTGGGGGAGGAACAAAGGGGGGCAGGTGAGTAGGGCCTGCAGCAACTCCTCCCCTTTCAGGGGCAATTGACTGTCGACAGGGGGGCTGACAGTGGATCCATAGACCTAGCAGACAGGGTGGTCGATGCCCGTATTAGAACCCATGCTTAGGTTCCAACCAAATCAGCTGTCACCAAAGAAAGTTGTGGCCATTTTCTGCCAATTTTCTATTTTCATTCACTTTGTATCAATATTATATTTTCCATTCACTTTGTATCTTGATATAATCTTCTGTAACGTCACCTTGTGTCCGTGTCTTATTGGGGAGAGGGGGTAAGGCGAGGGGACCCATTGCCCCTAGCCACGCAAAGCTGCACACCTTCTGTGGCTCCTTCAGTTACTGGGTGTATCTGTAAGTTTGGCAAGGAGTTTCCTTCCTTTTCCCCAGCATGCTACACCAAGACACTTATATAATAATAGGAACCCCATCAGCCTGCCAAACAACTGTTTGACAAGCTAATGGGAGTCTGATCCTACTGGGAAAGAGGCTGCATGACATTCCATTTATGCTCTGTTTTCTAGCTTAAACTGGGTGGGAGGGTGGGAAAGAAAAAGCACAAAGAGAGCTTCCCACACACACTTTCTTTCCTTTTTTAACCTTCTCCTTTTTAAAACAAGAGGGAGTTTTTGAGATATCCTGTTTTTAAAAAAATTTAGAGCTTTTTAGGAAAGAATGAGCAATCAACAAGGATAGAAAGAATATTTGAAAATAGCCCAAAAAATGGTTGAAAAACATGTTTCTTGAATGTCAGGATACCCTGAAGAGGAGAATCCTGGGACCATCTATATGTGGGGGGGGGGAATGGAGTACCTTGCAGTAATGGCATTTTGCAGCAGCATCGACTTGTCTTAATGGTGTTTCTGCCCCCATACGTCCCCATAAGCTTCACATGCCAGATAGCAGCCACGAGTGATTTAGTTGCATTTGTACTTTGCCATTTCTAAACTTTGCCATCTCTAAAAAAAATATATGTCCAAGGTGAAAGAAAAAACCCACCCTGTTTTATTTCCTTAGCGATTGCTTGCTAAGGCAAAAATCTAACATGGTGGCAGTAGGCACTTGGTCAATAAGCTTTGTGCTTCCTCTCCTATGGGAAAGTGATTCAAAGTGAATCACTTGTCCCAATGAGCAGGAATGTACAGCCCCCACTGTTTTTTTTTTAAAAAAAAAACTACAGGAAAGCCACAAAGGCTTTTCTTGCATTGTTTTTGTCATTTTGGACCCCCCTTCTTCCAAATACAGTGTATTGATGTGGGATCCCATTTAGACACGTAGGATTCCCAGTGAATTCCACAATGGATATTTTTACCATGTAGACTGACAGGAATCCTTAAAATTCAGAACTAATTTTTTGGCAGAAAGCAGCCTTTTCTTTATAGGAAACAACATTTTGTGTGAAGAAAATGATGTTTTCTGTGCAAAAAATCCATGTGAAAATTTTATGCAGAGCATATCCTGAACTGTGAATAGCCTTTTAAAACTGCACAGTTTTTCAAAAAGTTTGCCACAATGGAAAGAACATTGATAAAATTACTCGTTGCTTCCTGGGAGAACAAATTTAACTAGGAATTGCATGCCTTGCTCAGAGCTATTTATATCCCACTAAAAGATTGCAAATGATCCAAATAATCAGCCTCACTGGAGAAAGGTTTGAGTTTCATTGCCACAACTCATTTTAGGACTGAAAGAGTGGAGACAGGTCAGTCTTCCTTTGAAATTGCCCAATATTTCTTTTTATGGGCTAAAAGAATGTTTATTCAAACACATCAGGATTCCAGCTTTATTTCTCAGAATAGTAAGAGGAAAGGAGACTGCTCTCAAAAAGAGCACTGTGAATTTGATTTCATCTCTGTTAAAATCTTTGGCCACCCACCCCCCATTAGACAATATACAGTAGAGCTTCCTGGTCTGAAAAAGAGTATGGCATAACCAATTCTCTTCTTTGGGTGTACTCATATAATCCAATTTTTCTCTAATAAAACCCTGTTGGGAAAAAAAAAACTAACAAGAACTTGCAATTTTTTAAAAAATCAGCAGCTCTGGTGATTAACAGTATTGGAAAGTAAAATTTTAGCTTGGGCAACATTACCATCTTCACTGCTGCTACTCACTTGAGCCACAGATAGGCCAAGCTGGTCCCATGTTTTTAATTCCTGCTCGCTAATGGGCCTGCTAATTAAAATGGTCTGTGTCCAACTCTCTCCTTCCACTCATGGAGGACTCTGTGAGCCACTGAAGCTTCCCTGAATGGAAGGTGGAGCAGGGTGAATTGTCTTTCTCCTGCACTCTTTCCATGCCACACTGTCCCATAGAATGCTTCATCCTTCTGGAATAGATGCAGAACCTACATGTTAATATTAATTACAATGCTGGAGGGGAATTAAGTCAGAATGTGAAGCAGCCCATCTCCCAATGAAACTTGGTGTAATTTTCATGGCACTTTTTCCCCCTGGGGAATAATAAGGGGAGGGGTAGCATTTGCACATATTCCTTTATTTTCCATTCTTGGGGGAATTTTTTCCTCCATGGTGGCAAGAGTCACATGAGACTACAGAGACACACAGAAAGGGCACACTGATGAGGGACAAGACACAATGGAGCAGTCAGAGAGAAAGACAAGCAGAGAACTGAGAAAGTAAGACCCTAAGGACATTTTCGGGCAAGCTAATTGTAGCGCTAGCAGCCTCACCACGTTGCGAGGCTGCAGCGCTGCAGGGCATCCCTTTCGGATGATGATCGACTATCGTGAGTAAAAATCTCCAAAATATTACAGTCAAATGTCCCTGTGGTACCGCAACAGTACCGGCAGGGATGGGCGTCATCCGAAAGGGATGCCCTGCAGCGCTGCAGACTCGCAACGTGGCGAGGCTGCTAGCGCTACAATTAGCTTGTCCGAAAAAGTCCTAAGAGTGAAGGAGATTTGAGAGATGAGAGGAAGAAGGCATGGAAGACTAGAGAAGGACAGTGACAAGGCAACACATGGACAATAGAAGATGGAGATGAAGAAGAATTTGAAGAGGACCATAACTGTTGGTCTCTCTCTGCTTCTTAAAATGATTTCTGACAATTCTTAGGGAGTATTGTTGGTGGGTAAACTAGGTATTGTTGATGGGGAGGGAAGGGGTGGCTCTGGCTTAATTTATTTGTACTGTAAAGTTAAAAGCCCCCCCCCAATCCTTCCTCTGTGTGTGCATTTGTTTCTAACTTCACTCATTCCCTTGCAGTGGATGAATGAGTGAGATCCCCCCCCACAACAAAATTAATGGAGCTGTTTGCTTTTTCTCCCAGGCTCAAAACTGGGATGGGGGAGAGGAGTGAAATCATGGATAGGATTTTCATCTGGATTCCAATAAGACTTTTAGTACAGTAGTGTAAGAAATGTAAAGTCCAAGTTGGAATCCACATAATTAAATATAGTTTTCAATATACTGTGTGTGTGTGTATAATTAATATAAGGTTTTTAAAGCATTTTAGTGTAAATGTAACATAGTGGCAGGTCCTCTCTAACTTTCCTATCTCTAAATCAGGCTGAAGACGAATCAGCAAAAAGTGTCTCTTCCCCTTACAACACACCATGGATCAAAGAAACATTGGTGAATAAAAATGCACAACTCGTTACAACTTCATATATTTTAATGTCAAAATAGGGATTTTGGAAATGATGTTTATTATGAAAGTCTCAACACTTGGGGTTTCTAAAGTAGGAATAGGAAGATACTTCATTCGACTTGAGTTCTTGATAAAGAAGCCTTTTTGCACCTAAGACTTGTTATGAGAAAATGTGCCTCTTCCTCAAGCATTTGCATATTTTGTGAGGTTCAGAGCTTTTCTGAGAAACAAAAATCAAACAAAGCAAAGGCTGGAATTCACAATCACAGTTACAAATGTGTAATCTAGGACTTTATCAGACCAGGCAAATATGGTGTCATAAGGATGCCTAATGATCATGAAAGGTTGCACACACCAGACAACATCATCCTTTTGCCATCATATCTAGTTAAAAAGCCATCCTATTTTATTGACAGGCCAAGTGGTCAATAGATCAGCCATGGCACTTTGTTTCTGGCATTGCCGGGATTTGAATCCTTGCACCATTGAACTCATGTGCATGCAGCATCAATGGGCAAACCCTTCCAGGTGAGATTGCAACAGCCAGGTAGGGGATACTCTTTTTATGACACTCCTCCTTGTGTACTTGGGACTTTGAAAGTGTGTCTTTGTGCTTTGCTGTACTTTTTGTGTGTGGTTGTTGTTGTTGTTGTTGTTGTTGTTGTTGTTTGCTCTATTTTTTTAAATTGCCTGTGCCAGCATCTTCTCATGAGAATCAGTGAGATCTCAACCCCAGAAATGGAGCTCTGTTCATGCTTTGTTACTGCTGGGAAAGCCTCTTTAATGCCAGTAAAGGTAGATCTGGTACAGAGGGTTCTTTTGCCAGCATAAAAAAAATCACAATTTATGCTGGCAAAAGAACAGTAACATGGGGTGGTCTGATAAATTCCCTAGAGTTACGTATCCATTACTGATTGATATTCATGTTATCCCTACATGGGATCATAAAAGCCCCCCCCATCCTGACTTACCAGCCAGCAGCCACTGTGAACAAGGGGGTGGGGAGAGTCTGTTCTCTTGTTGATTGGAGTGCAGTATATTTATGTTTCCACCCTCTCCCTCCAGAGCTCTCTGGTGCAAGGAGGAATTACAACAGGGATTCTGCTTCCAACTGAAATCTTTCTCAGGAGGCAGGTGGAAATGTCAGTTTGTTGTATCTGGATCAACAGGAACCCAGACCCCTGTCACTCACAGTGGTTCCTGCCTAGTAAATCAGGATTGGGGGAGTCTGGCTGGGAGATGCTACTTAGTTATGCAATTAATGTAGTTATGTAACTGATTAGCACAACTAGAATACTGGCCACTATGCATATTTGAAAATGTGAATGGCTAAAATGCTCATAACTGGAAGAAAAATATACAGTAACATGCTTTACTCAGTGTGGAAAGGGTGTATACATTAGGTAAACTGAGCAAATACATATTAAAGCATTAAATACATGTGCATTTCAGTGAATTTCAAGAAGAAAATGTAAAATCTCCCAAGTATGGGAAGAAAATGCAAGTAACATTCAGAGAATCCAGAGAAACTCAATGAGATTGAAACTGGGAGATTTTCACATCCTCATTCTAAAGGGATTTTATTTATTTGTGCCCCCCCCCCTTTTGGGGGAGATTTACTACAGCCTCTCCCATTTCAGCTTTTAAATACCCTTAAGAGTACAGGAGGCCAAAAGTGCTACATTCTAAATCCCACCAGACAAACTGTGAGCCTCTGGGTTTTTCCCTCCCTACAGAGTTCTCTCTCTTCATCTGCAGTGTGTGAGGTCAGAATATTTACAGGCAAGGTCAGACCTGCTGTATTCATAGTTATAGTACTGATCCACTTCCCCCCTTTCTCTTTCCCTTTGTTAAAACAATATTACTGCTAGAACCAGAGGGATTTCAAAGACTCTCATTGGGTCAGAGGTGTTTTCTCAGGCTTCTCTAGTTCTCTATTTTTACTGGCCTTCCTATTAAGAGAAGAAAATGAGCTTTGTTAAAGGTGAATAACCAGTAAGTACCAGATAATCAACACTTGACCAGTGAAAAGTGAATGCTCCTTACTTTCCTGTCACTAAATCCTCAATCCAGATTGACCAAATTTCTTCAAGTAGGAAATGTATGTGTGTGTGTGTGTAGGTTTTCAGCATTATCTGATGGAAGTTTGGGAAATCAAACAGGGCTTTAGGCATTACTTTCAGGGGATAAGGGACTGAAATTGTACCCTACACAAATCTTTGTATTCCTTCGGGAATATTTCAAAGGACTACCATAATCTGCTCGGCCAGACCTCAAATCCAGAAACATATCGATCTAATCTGGTCATACCTCCAGGCAAGTCACAAAATGCCATTGTCCAAATTATTTCCTTCCCCTGTTCCCCTAGACTGGTACTTGAACGTATGGATGTGATATTTTGTAAAGCGCTGTATTTTATGTGAGATGAACGTGATGGTACATCTGCAGTGGGCTACCTGTGCATTAAAAACCTTCACTTCAGCATAATGTTTAATAGCCAGAATCTTCTTTATAGAAATGTAAGATATACTCTCTAAGACACAGGTCTCTAGGCCAACACTGATCCCTGTGCTGCATAGCATGGCACAGGGGACACAAGCAGCCCCCAAAGTTCCCCACACCCCCACTTGCACCCCTAAAATTCCTGAACATTTTGGGGGTTTTTTTGGGGGGGGGAGGAAGGCCCTTACAATTGCAAAAGGTGACTCCCTGAATGGCCCCAAGGTTCCCATGCCCCTTAAACATTCATGATCAGTTCCTGTTTTGAAAACAAACAAAAAACAAAACATGTTTGCACAGGTATAAAAATAGCCTTCTCCACCATATCCCCAAATGTGGCAAAATGGAGGCTTGGTGTGGTTTTGTTCATTTGGTGTCAGAAAATAAAAATAAAATCAGAGCGAAAAATTGGGGAGTGGGTAGAATGTGCAGGGGTTAAAATGGAGGCACATACCCTTCCAGGCTTGCATGGGGAGGATTACAGCACTCCAACCCCTGGCTGATGGTACTGGTATCCAGTACATATATTACTGGATGTGAAATAACAATTCATAGTCTTCTTGTGAACAGGGCTCAATACCATTTTAAATATTTAGTTATTTCATCCCATCTATGCTTCATTTTAAAGCATTATGCTTCTAATTAAAGTTTTCTCTACCTCTGTTGTAATTCTTGCATCTTATTTGTGATTTAATTATTTGAGTAATGAATGTTGTTTTTAGGATTTGATTATATATTATGTATGTTTAATTGGTTGTAATCCATTTTATGAGAGTTGTTACACTGTAACATGGAATATAAATCCAAACACTACTATACTACCTCTAGCAGTGATCATCACCTTCATCAGAAACCAGAACAATGTGATGTTAACTGAATTAATTGGTAGGTGTTATAAACACACATGTGTGAACCAGCCCAAATGAAGAACAGACATGCAAATTCCAGCCCTTATGTTTATTTTTTAGTATATATGTGTAAATGTGATGGGATCTTGTATGTTGCTTAATTAGAAATTGTTATATCAGGAGCAAATGGAATAGAAGCATGTTTATTTTTGGCATGTTTTGCTTTGTTGTAGCTTTTAGCTGTACCAGTGATGCATCATAGCAGGATCATTATCTAATTCAGGAATACAGTAAATCATTATTATTTATATCACAATCTCGCCAGCAAAGAAAATGTATCAGGCCTTAATGCTTCAAATTTCCTTTGAATGATTTGGTGAGGCTACTTCATACTTTATTAAATTCCAGAGAACTGCTATTGCTAATTCAGTATAAAAGGGCTATGCTTTTAAAAAATGCACCTTTGAAATGCCCATTCAGAATACAAGAACACTTTCTGGGAGATAGGAAATCAATGGTCTTTCTAGACTTTTGTAAGCTTAGAGCTATCTCTCTCCATCATAGACTGGTTTGGTTGGAATGGACATTGGTGATTCATTTGAGTCCAATTCCCTGCTCAATGCTGGATCTGCAAAGGAGGATTCAACAACAGCATCTTTGGTAACTGGATCTTAGACTTCATTGAAATGCACCCAATGAAGGATAGCTTATCACATCCTGGGGCAATCTGTTCTACTATTCCTAACAGTTCTTACACTTGGGAGATGTTTCCTAATGATTTGCAGAAATCTGCTTAATGATAGAGCCAGACACACATTTACCAGTTTACATTTGTCTAGTTAAGCTCTTGAGGTTTTTTTAAAGAGTTTCTTAGAGTTGCATGTCTCCATGCATCTGAAGAAGTAGACAAAGGGCTTGTCTACACCAGCCAAATACCCCAGCTTGCCCCTGTTTTGCAGTCTGCAGTCCTGATCTGCCCCCAGGCAGTCCTCATTACTCCCAGGGCATATACAGGGCTGGATGGTGGCAAGCCAATATAGGGTCCTTTACCACATTTTAAGATAACACTAAGTTTAATTTGGTACCATAAGTTCAGGCCCCATGTGTCCACAGGAGCCTGTCTCATAATGCCATCCCTCACTATCACCATCAGCTCCCTCCCTCTCCTGAAAACCAGGCAGGTGTCCTTCAGCATGTGACCAAGGCTGATCACATGCAGGGAGCTTACAGTCACATGTTGTGGGCCTCCTTCCTGACTTCCACGTCAGCGGACAAAATGATGGCAGCTACAGCAATGGGCCAGTGTTCCTGTGTGGACTCCAGTCTGGTTTCTTCAGGCAACGGGGGAAGGACAGGCCATCTCCACAGCCAGGACATGCTGGTGGGAAGCTTGCGTATCCTGGGTGGTATAGATGAGCCCAAAGTCTATGAAAACTTATGCTACAACCTCTTTCTCTCAGTCTCAAAAGTGCAACAAGATCCCCTTGCTTGCTAAGTTTGTTGGTTCAATAACCCTTAACTGGATTGGCATCTATGCCAATGGGATTTCTCTGAGACATGTCTGTCTCAACAGCAGTATAAGCCAAGGGCTGATTCATTAAGATTATTATTTCATCCTTTGTTGAAGTGGCAAAGCTGGGGCTGTGTTCCCCTTGATCAAGCAAACAAAGTCAAAAAAATTAAACTTAATCCAATTAATTGTTACATGCCCTTTCACCCCTTCCTGTACAATAATTCATAAGATTGACATTAATCGACAGTTCATGTAGCTCCTGGTAGACCAAGCCAGAAGGGTTCACGCAGAGGTCACCAGAGACCTAAACAAAATTGTCTGGGAAAATTCCCAAAAATACAGACATGCCCAGGACTAATTGGGCATGTGGAGACCCCTTAGATGAGTCATTAGGGAAGAATGTCCTAATCCACCCTGGTTGCACCTGGCAATGAGTCATACTCCAACACAAATGAGTGACCGGAACACCCATTACACTGCAAAGGTCTCCCTTCACACCCTTCCCATCCAACAATAGAAAGGTTGCCTCAAACCCATCAGTCTTAATGATCCAACCACTAACACTTAAATAACGAAGCCAGAGCTTCCATTGTTTCAATCTGGGAAATTCACTCAAACATTATTCTCCACTGCAAATACCCGTAAGGGTGCAATATAAGATATAAATATCGTCCCAACTCAGCCAAAGGGCACACAGTCTTCCAGATGCTGTTACTATGCTGGTTTGCTGTGTCACCCAGCGTGAATAGCTTTACTTCTTTGCTGCATGAACCTCTGCTCATCGGACAGGTAAAGTATAGCCCATCATCCCAAAATCTATTATTCTATCCAAATGCTTCCTCCTGCTTCTTCATCAGCCTTGTGTGATTGCTTGAAACATGAGTGCATGTGTGAGTTGTTCCATGATTATTTTTCAACAAATACCATTTTTATTTACTTCTTAGCTTGGAGTCTTGTCAGTGAGTTCTGGTATACCCGGGTGCAAAGGTCCCATAGTTACCCGGCCTCTTATAGCCAAATATGAGCTAATTAGAATTCCCCATATTAATATCTTAATTAGAGTAGCACAAATGGGTTCTCATTAACCCCACACAATTTGGGTAACACCATTTTGACAGTGTACATCAACCTTACCATCTTGTGGCCATCACTAAATATTATCTAAAGTGAAATTCAAGATGAATTGGGAGGGTTACTTCCTTCTGAGACACAAAATATCCAAGGAATTCTTAGGAAAGCCCGCAAAAGATTTTTATTTGCAAATCCATCCAGGAAACAAAGAAGCAGCAGCAGAACATCAAAGACAGGTAAACTACGGCCAGATTTTAGCACTCCTTTCTCTCCAGAGGGACTCAAGCAGTACAGGTTTAAGGTGAGGCAGGGGTCCCTCCTGACCACCCCCTCAACCATGCCACTTGTGAGCTATTTCAGGCCCTAGTGACAAGGCATACACAATTGTGTGCCACCAGCTGATTGTCTTTTGCTTGGAAGCTAGTGTGCTGCTCACCTGTACTAACATGCAAGCATGACCAACAGTTTTAATGGACCCACCCAAGCCAAGTTTCCTCAGATTCTCTACATGCTTTAGTGTATCTGTGCTTTCAAGTCCCCTGTTAACTTACAGTGACTCCTTGAATTTCATAGGGTTTTGGCAAGCAGGGAATACTCAAAGGTGTTTTTGCCAGTTCCTTCCTCTGAAATATAGCCTATAGCACCAGGTGTTAATTGGTGGTCTCCCATCCAAGTACAGTCGTCCCTTCACATTTGCGGGGGTTACGTTCCACGGACCCCCGCGAATGTGAAAAAACCGCGAATACTGTTTGCCCCCCCCTTCCCTGCTATAGCGACCATGGGGCCTCCGGAGGCCCCATAGTCGCTTTCCCCCGCCTCCCCAGGGCCTTCGCGGGGCCTCCGGAGGCCCTCCGGAGGCCCCGCGGAGGCCTTCCCTGCCCTCCCCACTCCCCCCAAAGGGCCTTCGCAGGGCCTCCAGAGGGTCTCCGCAGGCCCCGCGGAGGCCCTCCCTGCCATGCCCACTCCCCCACAGGGCCTTAGCGGGGCCTCCGGAGACCCTCCGGAGGCCCCGCGGAGGCCTTCCCTGCCCTCCCCACTCCCCCCACAGGGCCTTCGCGGGGCCTTCGGAGGGTCTCCGGAGGCCCCGCTAAGGCCCTGGGGGGGAGTGGGGAGGGCCTTGCCCTGATTGACTCCCAGAGCACCAAACGGAGGAACTTCTGACTGCACTGAAATAATGCGGTTTGACACTGCTGTAACTGATGTGGTTCAGTGCTATGGAATTCTGGGATTTAAAATCATAGAGTTGGAAGAGACCACAAGGGCCATGTCATTTTGTGAGATATTTAGCCTTCTGTGTTGGGCTCTGGTGCCACAACAAACTACAAATCCCAAGATTCCATGGGATGGAGCCATGATAATTAAAGTGGTGTCGAACTGTATTATTTCTGCTGTCTGTCAGCAGCTATTGTCTCTCCTATTCAAAAAGTCTTGGCATGTTGACCCTGTGAAGCTGGGCTCCTTCCTAATGTGAAGTCAAAGGTTTTCACGGCTGGCATCCATAGATTTTCCTTGTTGTTTTTTTTCTGGGCTGTGAGGCCGTGTTCTGGAATAGTTTCTTTCTGATGTTTCACCTGCATCTGTGGCTGGCATCCTCAGAGAATGTTTGTGTAGGTGTGTGTGTGGAGTTTATATATTGTGAACCCCTGTTGGGGAGTATATGTAAATTCGTCTAATTGAATGGTTAGTTTCTGGGTATAGAAATGCAAGGAGGATTAGTGTCTGTTTGGCTAATGGCTGGTTAATGGGCCATTATCTGCTGGAAATCCCCCTGTGTCTGGGTGGAATTCCTTTGTAAGTGTTGAGTTTTGATTCTATTGTGTTTCAAAACTGGGAGCCAGATTTTGTTTAGTTTTATGGTTTCTTCTTTCCATTTGAAGTTGTCCAGGTGCATAGCTTCTCTGTGCATTCTGACATGATAGTTGTTGGCCTGGTCCACAATTTCTGTGTTTTTAAATGACATTTTGTGTCCAGGTTTGCTTATAACATGTTACGTACTGCTGCTTTTTCTGGCTGGCCCAGTCTGCAGTGTCTCTCATGTTCCTTGATTCGTGTTTGCACACTGTGTTTAGTGATCCCTATGTTAACTTGTCCACAGATGCATGGTATGTGGTAAACCCCTGCAGCTGTGAGAAGGCCTCTTTTGTCCTTCGCTGAGCGTAGTATTTCTTGGGTTTCCTTGGTTGGTCTATAGATTGTTTGGAGGTTGTGTTTCGTCATCAGTTTCCCTATGCTGTCTGTGACTCCTCTGATGTATGATAAAAATACCTTCCCTTTGGGTGGCAGTTTTTCTTCTTCATTCCTGTGTTGTTGTTTTTTTGGGTCTGGTTGCTCTTGTGATGTCTGATCTGGAGTAACCATTAGCCTGTAGGGCCCACTTTAGGTGCCTCAGTTCATCCTCCAGGTAGTGGGGTTTGCAGATGCTTTCTGCACTGTCTACCAATGTTTTTATTGTGCTTCTCTTTTGTCCTGGGTGATGATTGGAGTTGTTGTGTAGGTATCTGTCTGTGTGGGGGGGGTTTTCTGTATACCTTGTGGCCTAACCATTGGTTTGGTTTGCGGATGACTAGGACATCCAAGAATGGCAGTGTTCCTTCCTTTTCTTTTCTTTTGAATTGGACATTTGGGTGGATGCTGTTCAGGTGGTTCAGGAATGAGACCAAATCTTCTTCTCCATGGTTCCAAATGGTGAAAGTGTCATCCATATATCGGAACCATGTTGTGGGCTTTTTTGGTGCTGTTTCCAGGGCTTGCTTATCAAAATGTTCAAAAGAGCTGACAGTTTATCAGTTTGATGTGGTTGGAGTTTGAAGTGGAACCTGTCAGTGAGGAGTGTCTGGAAGACAGAGGGAAGGAGAAGGTAGGCTTTAGAGTTCGAAATGGATACTAAAGGCAATACTGACAGAAAGTAATGAACTGTCATGGTGCTTTCTGTTACAAAGAGGCCTTTTGATAAAGAAGCTGTTCCCTGTTGATGTTGTTGTTTAACTTCTGCCTAAAATGTGTGGATATGCCTGTTTGAGGGTGTATCCATGCTAGGCAATTATAGACAATTATAGACAATTATAGCATTTTGATACCACTTTTGCTGCCAAGGCTCCATCCTATGGAATCTTGCCATTTGTATTTTGATGAGGTACTTAGAATTCTCTGCTGTAAGATTAGGGTAGTAAAATAGAGCTCTCTAAGCAAAAAATTCTAAGTATCTCTGCAAACTACAAATCCCAGAATTCCAAGCTACAAATCCAAGACTGAGACATGTCAGTTGAAATGCTATAAAAGTGCTATAATTGTGCAGTGTGGATGCACCTTAAGTCTTCACCACACACCTTCAAGGAACCCTGAAAACACACAACCTTGTTAATGTTTGGAGCCACCTTAGGTTCCCTAGAGTGAAATCCAATGAAGCTTTTACAAGAGAGGGTAAGTTAGATGTCACGAATCCAGGGTTAAATGATAAATTAGTAATTTGGATGGAGCTCTAGTTAACAGACACCTAGTAGACAGTTTAATCATGTGGCTCACCGAATTAGAATAATGAAGGAATGTTTTATACATACCATGATTCTCTTCATTCCTCATCAACCTGTGCTACCAAGACCACTGTGTGTCATGATCACAGAGAAGAATTGAACAGAAAATTGGTTTGGTGATCATAAGCATTACAAGTAAGACAAACTCTTCAGGATTTAGTACAAGTCACAACATTTCTGTATTCTATGCTGGTTGGTACTATAGTACAACATAATTTCAGCTCTCTTCACTAAGTCATTTGCTTTCCCATTATTTTATTACTTACAGTACATCTGTAACTTCATTCAGATTAAGGATGCACTAGATTCCTAAATGACACTGTCACTGTTTTGATTTATTTTTACAGTAATTTTAGGGATGTCAAGAAGCTGTCAACTCTTCTGGAGCCAAACCATCTTAAATAAATAGCAAATGGATAATGGCCATGAATGCCGAAATGGAAACAATTTCCAAAAGACATATCTGATCTTGTTCCTGTCTTATGCAGAGAGTCACATTTTAGGAAAAAAAATAGGTAATGAACCACTATAATAAGGAAGGAAAGCAAACTTCTATATTAAATACATTTGGACCACCAAATCTAGCAAATAAAGAAGAGAGTGTTATCTTTCAGATACTGTTGAATTCCTTCAATCAACATGGCCAATGGCCAGGGATGATGGGAGGTAATTTGACACTCTCTCCTCACTTAGAAGATACTTGATCTATTATGCCTGTAAAGGACTTAGCCAAATAAAAAGAGGTTACATACACATCTAATATGACAGAAGCAACACAATATAACGTTGCTTATGATTATTGTGAGTCCACCACAAATTGATTTTGCTGTAGTATTTAAATTGTGAATGTGTCCACCTGGAAATTACAGGTTAAATTCTCACCTTACCTATATTAAGGAAGCCACTATTCTCCCAGTCTCAGTCTTGCTCCCTCTAGAGCTTTGCATCTGCAATATGGAAAGGACAGTACTAGCCTACCTAAAAGGAGAATTGTAAAGATTATTGAGATAATTCATGATTGGAACTACAAAATCTAAGTAAATGCTTGGTATTATATTTATCATGATCATGTTTCCAGGCTTTTGCAATTTGTTCTTCCACAGTTTAGGAAGTTAGATAGACAGTTCTTGATTTCTTCAAACAGCTCATGATTGCATGAATGCAGCCTGGACTAAAACAACAGTGGGATACAGAGTTGCCAGAGTGCAAACTGGAGAGAGCTCCTGTATGTTTAGTAGTTGTGTGGGAGAGGGAATTTCAGCAGATGTTGGTTGTTTCCTGGTTATATGACAAGCAACATCTCTGAAATTCCCACTTCTATACAACAAGGCAAGCTCAGGAATAAACATTACAGTTATATTCATACAAACATAAAGACTTTTTTTCCAGTGACGTGTGGGGTGACAAACCATGGACTGAAATTCTTGTTCCGGGTTCTGTTCTTTCCATTTGCTCATCCTTACATTAGAATAAACTTGCTCTGAAATAGTACTTGACCAGCCTTTGTGTTTTGCTCGAATCAAATAACATCTTTTCCTACATCTTCAACTTCAGCTAGTTTGTTTCTTCTATCATGAGACATGAGCAATTTTGCCACATCCCACACAGCTCAGTCCTTTCCTATCTCTTATCATGTCAGTCACCAGGTTGTGTCCTCTGGGCTTTCCACTGTATTCATGCATTGGGGTCACAGAGGTTGCAGTTCACCACTCTTGATATATTGGAGGAATCTATCACGAAGTGCATTCACTACTTTAGACAGGAACCTGAAGCATCCGGAGGGTTACAGGAAAACACAGTCGCACAGCACTGTAATAACTTTTCTGCTCTCTTCCAATATGAGATCCAAAGTTCAAACACAAGGGGGAAACATGTGAAACATCTCATCAAAATCTAAGACATTACCACTGGGAAGCTGAGGGTCATTCTTCACAAGATGTTAAGTTGTTATTTATGTACCATTCCAAATGCCCAGCGTGCAGATGAGATTTTACTCTTGTCCACAATGTATCCTTTAAAATATAGTTGAAAGGTAATTTCTAAACTTTGAAAGTTGTCTTGAGAACTAACTTCTAAAGAATTTTTACCCTTTAAGAAACTTAATGAATTTTGGCTTTAAAAGAACCCGTCTCCTGCCCCCTTAATCTTGTTATCAGTATAAAACAGCATCTATTATTTCTTTTGCCAAATAATCCTTCTTTGTCTATACACAGGATGAAATGAATGAAATACTGCAGCTGGAGTGCTCACAGGGTCTAGTTACATGGACATATAACTCCTTTAATGAACAGCTTCACTCACTGCTGGTTTGTTTCCAGGCCCAATTCCAAGTGCTTGTTATGACCTAGACCAAAGCACTATACAGCTTAGGTCCAGACTATCTGAAAGACTATATCTCCTCATATAAAGCCGAGTCTTAAAATCCTTAGGGGAAGGCTTTCTCTTCAGACATTATCAGACAACCAAATTAAAGCATTACAGGCAAGAGAGGAGATCATGAAAGGGTTTCCCTTTCAGACAATGTTGTCCCTGCGTCGTTATGCGCCCATGCCCCTTCTGTTCTGCCAGCAGTTCTTCTTATTCACGGGCTAAGCCATGAATTGACCTGTCATTCCGTTTCTGTAACTGAATGATGAGTGAATGAAAAGGTGCCTCGTTATGCTGGCACAATGCCAGCATCACTAGGAGGTCCATGCCGAACACTTCTGGGTGTGATTGAGACAACAAGGTAAGTGTCACACTTTTTTTACCCTCTCTGGGTTACTTTTTGTTGTTTTTTAAGTGTGTTTAGGTGTTTGGTTTAATTTTTTACAGTGCATTTTTCTTTTTAACTTTGAATTTCCCATGCGCTCGTCCTCTCACGAGAATGGCCCATTTCCTTTCCCAGAAGTGAAAGCACCTCCATGAGAGCTGCATTCACTCCTGGGCTGCCAGAGGGGAGGAGACACAGTTTCTCTAGCACGACCAAGGTAGGTCTGAATTTTAAAAAAAAACAAAAAAAACCTGCTACATGGACGGGAGTGGAGTAGGAGAGGAGATAGTGAGACAGAGACACTATATTTGTCCCCGTCTGATAATCTCCTTAGTCCTGCCACCATCATAGGCCTATCTGGTGAGGACTTGGCAGAGGGCCTTCTCACTGGATGCTACTACACTGTGGAACTCCATTCCACTGCAGGCTAGGCTGGCCCTCAACTTTGCTCTCCTTTCACCAGCAGCTAAAGGCCTTTTTTAAAAAATTAAACAGGCATTTGATTATTTACTGGTTATGCAGAAGGATCTTTTTATGGGAGGGATATGCTGTTTTTTATTTTTTATATATATATTTTTAAAGAGTTTATACTTTTTAAATAAATGGTGTTTTAATATGACAACTTCTTGTTTTAACATTTTTATTATCAGGTGTTTAGCTCTCTCTTGTTTTCACTGTGTTGCAAGTCATCTTGGGTCCCATGTTAGGAGAAAGATGGGATATGAATGAATGAAAGAATGAAAGGAAAGAAAAAGTATCTCAGTGGAATGTGCCCTCAAACTCTTACTGTAGATCATGTTCCAGAGTGGATGCTTTTATATTTACTTAACATACAGGCTAGGATCCAACTTGTCTCCTTTTTCACCCTTGAATTGATGGAAGACACCTACCAGTGGGTCTCAGAAAATGTTATTTCCTGCCTTGCACACAGCCCCTGTGTGCCCTCCTTGACTTCCCAAATCTCCATGACACTTGACAATTTGTTTGGGGGGGGGGTCCCCCTGCCCTCTGGAGCAGGTGTTGAGGTCAGACATTGAAGGGGAATCCTCCTCCTCATTTGATGCACAGAAGGGCTTTTTCCATCAGTACAAAGAATCCAGCTGTGCATGGTGATCCTAAGATTTATTCTATGGTGTACTTATTCTAGAATAAATCCTAAGATTTATTCTAAGGTGTACTTTCATACACCATGCATATATTTTAGAGGGGAATACTTCTGTCTCCTTCCTTCCTTCCTTCTTTCTTTAATATATGTTCTGCCTTTCTACCAATATGGGCCCCAATGTGGCTTACTGTATAAGATTAAAACACTTTTTCATGACTGGGAGGGACAAATATATTGGTCTCATTTTATCCCCCATCTGAACTTCTTGTGATCTCAAGCCCTTTCCATAGAATTCTTGAAGGAATTTGCAAATCTTATAAAAAATAAGCCAAATGAAATTCTCAGCCGTCTTCACTGGCTTCACTGGTCTCATTCACCTGGTATAATACTCTCTCAATAGAGGGCTATGCTATATCTGCCAGCCAGGTAGCTGTTCTGACAGAAAGTGCTGGAAACAAGAGGTGGGAAGCCTCATTCAACAAAGGGAGAAACCCTAATGCAACCCTTTACAGTGTATAGTTTTCACTGTAACAACCACTGGAGTACACACAAACAGACTCATTGGTCACACAAAGGATGGCTATATTGTAATTTCAGTTTTCTGCTGCCACCCTATACATACTTACTAGGGGATCTGCCCCATTGAACTCAATAGCACTTAATCCAGAATCGACATACATAGGATTGTGCTGATACACTCCCACAGACTTGTGATGTTGTTAAAATAGGCAGTATTTAAAGAAAAAATAAAGCCTTTGAGAAGGAAAATAATATTTGTCACAAATCCCATACAAAGGTAGAAGCCCAAAGGTCTAGACATAGTTCAGTTCAGTATGTAGGTTAACCAGCAACACACTCAAGGTTTCCCCAGAAATCATGTTTCATCCAAAATGAAGTAGTAATAACTATGTGATCTCTTCTCCTTCTTCTCTCTCTCCCTTTCCCTCTTGCTTCTTTATGTCATTGTGCACTTCTTTTGTGTGAAACAAGGTTTCCTGTTTTTCATCATGCAAAATCCAGCAGTAAATGTTCACAATGTCCCAGGGAAAAAGCACTGCCTCATCTAGCCACAGCCAACTACTTCCCTGTTTTTGAAATATGAAGCTAGAAACCATACAGATTGCACCTCTCCTCCTCTACTTTATATCTCAGAAGATAGAACTGACTATGGTGGCAGGAAGGATGATGACAAATGCATTCACAGAGGAGATGCTATTCCTCCACTTTATGGAGAATGGATGGCTTTGGATGAAATTACAACTGCTGTTCAGTTACAATAGCAGATTGCTGAACAAGCTCCAGAGTGACAGGAGTGCCGATGAACAATAGGGCTCCTTCAAGCCTCAGCATTAGAGGGAGAAAAAAACCCTATATTTTCATAAATCGGCAGGCCTTTCCTAATTAGATCCCAGCCT
The DNA here is from genome assembly GCA_030847615.1 of Gambelia wislizenii. Classification (NCBI taxonomy): domain Eukaryota; kingdom Metazoa; phylum Chordata; class Lepidosauria; order Squamata; family Crotaphytidae; genus Gambelia; species Gambelia wislizenii. The sequence continues at coordinate 326,293,227 of JAUMIR010000001.1, forward strand.
CAGGGGATCCTGGCCTCTTCTAGGCTGCTGGCCATTTATTATATTTTATTGTATTTATAGTTTTAAATGTGATTTTATATTAGTTGTTTTTAATTTATATTTGTTTAATGTTTTTTTATGGGGGAGGGTGGGAGTGGGGGTGTTTAGGGATTTTATTTGTATTGTATTTTAAATTTTGTAAGCCGCCCCGATTGTTTTAACAGAGGGGTGGGGTATAAATAAATATTATTATTATTATTATTATTATTATTATTATTATTATAAATCACAGTCTCTCAGGACCCAGCCGGGAGGGAACCTTATCTAAACCTGGGCCTGGAGGGAATGTTCTCTAGGTCAGGTTATGGGTTTAAGTGGGAGCTCTAAGTGCAGCAAACAGAAGGTACCCCATGTTGAGTGAAAAAGGAGTAAAATCATACTCTTAAGTATTTATACTATCAAATCCAAGAATATTATACTGCCTGTAAATCACAGCAACTGATGTTGTACAAAACTATTCCAGCACCAAGGTCTGAACACAAATAAGCTTTGTTCAGATGTTACCTACTTGGTTTCAACATGCAAAAGAGAGGGAGAAAAGAGAAGTGTGTCTATCCTCACCCCCCTACATTGTTGGTCCATGATGTGGAAGCCCTGTTGGTGCAGTAGTTAAATGCCAATACTTCAGCCACAATGTTGAAAGCTTTGTCCCAAGGGCCCCAAGATTCACTCAGCCTTCCATCCTTTCGTAGATTGGTAAAATGAGTACCCAGCTTGTGGGGGCAATTAGCTAACACACATTGGAAACTGCTTGGAGAGTGCCTAGCACATTATAAAAGTGGTGTAGATGTGTAGGTGCTATTGCTTATAATTTGTAAGCCACTCTGAGAGCCTTTGTGGCTGAAGAGCAGGGTATAAATACCTAAAAATAAAATAAATGTGGGAAGGGACTGTGAAGAGCATCTCTGCAAACAAGGCTGCTAGAAGATCTGTGTTCTCACTCATATGGAGAGTTTCCCACTTGAACAGAAACATTCCCACTTCAAACTTGTCACTTTCCACATGATCAAAGCAATGATGGAGGGGACAGGGCTAGGCCTCCTCCTTTCTACATACTGATCGAAACAGTGTAAGGAGTGCCTGAACAGGACCATAGTCTGTGCTATGGGGTAGATTTCAGACCCGGACAATGAGGTGTATTTGCAAGCCATGAAAACCCTAAGGCTGTGCAGAGGTCCTCCCTGCCCCTCCCTCACTGCATATACAGAGTGGGAAATGGAGCTCAACCTTCCAGTTCTGCTTCCTGTTACCCAAAATGCTGGGGTGGGGTGGGGTCCAGGAGAACCCTCTAACACTCTAATATTAATATGGGGAATTAATACATTTGATTTGGCAATATGAAAGGTGGGAAATGGCAGGACCTTTTAGACCAATGTATACCCGTCTCTAAGCAAAAAAGGTACAATTAAAAGACCTTTATTGGAAAATAATATCACAACACTCATGCAAACACTCAGGCTTCAAGCACCCACACAAGGTTAATGAATAAAGTGGGAACGATTTGGATAGAAGAATAGAGTGAGGGAATGATGGGTGATACCACACCTGCCCTGTAGAGCAGAGATTCCTGCAGCAGAGGCTGAGTTGTGTTCTGAGGGTCTAGCAGCAAATTGTCAGCCTGGATGTAGGAAGAGGAGGAGCTGTAGACAATTTGGTGTTTGGGAGTGATATTTACATGAAATAATTCCCTTTTAGGGACAGGAGTTGTGGGTGTTCTTGGAGGTTCCCAGGCTAAAATAAAGAGAACTCCAGAAGAGTAAATGGGTCACTAATTATTGATATTTTGAAACTGAATAGGAAACAGGCCAGGTCTATTGTTGGAGGAAAGAGAAGAGGAAAATCCCATTTACAAGCCTTAAGGGTCTCCGCTGTCACTGAGTGGATTAGTGATGACTCACATCCAGGTGTTGAGTCTTACTTGAGAGTATTTGTTTTTGGAAATTTCCACTGGCCCCTCCTTTGGTGCATATGTGAATCCCACCCTGCTGTTAGGAGGTCCTTGGTATACCTGTAAACCATGTGGATGACCACCTTAGCCAAATCATTAAATATAGCCAATTATTTGATATTCCAAGATGGGGCCTATCAAGGTATGTAACACTCCTCATGATCAAACACTTAGTATTGGTGTGAAAGTGACAGTGGTGGTGGTGAAGATGATCTTTTTAAAAAAATTCTAGACCAGAATTGGCCTTATTAGATAAAATTAATTAACAGGTTCAGGTCCCATTCTGGATATTCTTTTAACTGGTCCAAAACTCAGGCTATGGCTGTTGAGGCTAATGCATCTTCTGAGTTTGTCAATTAGCAGTTTTCAGAGGTATCCAGAACCTATTAGATAATTTGTCAAATTGGCTCCTCAGGATATTACTTACATGATTAAACTGAATTTGTCTGCATTGCTTGCTGAAATATTTCTGGATTTGGATAGGTGGGCATCAGTCAGGTTACATATTTAGACTAAGGTTAAAATACTCAAGATGATTTTTAAATAATAGTAATAATAATAATATGGATATTGTATGTTCTCCATACTGTCTAATTGTTTATCCCCAAAGTTTACTTTAAGAAAATCAATATTATATTTTAAAGAAATTTATATGGGATCCATAATACCCTGTTTTTCACTTGAAAGGATGCTCCTGTCATTTTCGGAAGGTGGATTTAATTTTCAAGACTTGTGCTTGTATCATAAGACTTACTGTATCTCCCGAGTTGTACAAATAACGGGCAAATACAGCCTAATCCAGATACTCCTACTTGGGTAATCCTGGAATCAATTTACTTGGAAACTCTTTTTTGGCTGAATTAACTTAGATTCTGTTCATTTCAAAAAGAAAGGGATGGTGACCCTGCAATGCTTTTTTATTGCTAGGCATACAATGTCAACTGCAATTTGATCAGCATAGGCATGCTAAATTAACTAAAGAACGTGAAATATCCTTTTTTTATGGAAAAGGGATTGATTCTGAGATTTATCCTTCAGCTGAGTTGACTGGTCCAGAACAAGTCAACTTTTTTGCAATTTTAAATACTGCACATTACATATTAAGTACCCATAGGTGCAGTGTGGTAATATTTATAATTGCTAGCAGTGGCGCAATGGAGGAAGGTCCCTTGCTAATTTCAAAAAGCAAGTAATCTGTGAAAAAATATATTAATGATAATTACAATGTATAAAAATAATATATACTATATAATAATTAAAGAATAACTTAAATATAAACTAGGTAAAAACCCAATGATCTCAGACAAAATACATTGGCAATAGCCAAAAACATATTAACAAGATGTTAGACGATCTGTAAATCAAGTATAAAAAAAGGATAATAAACATCATTATAACAAACGTGAATTAGTAATATATGTAATTTATACAACATTACATTTATAAAAGGTCCATATGAAGCATAACCAAATATAATGACACAGAATTATATTAAATAAACATTAATGAATAACCAAAAGTAGACCTGAGAGCACAAAAGAAGTTTTTAATTCATTATGGAAATTTTGTAATGTTTTCTCTAATATTTCAAATCTTTTTTGAGCCTTCAGAGGATTATTCTCATTCTCTAATTGAATCTGAGTTTCTCCCATTTGTGACTGAATCATCCCCAGCCCACTCCCACCAGCCAGTGATATTGTGATGAAGTGCTGAGGCTGGTCCTCATAGTGGTCACTGCTTCTCCTCCCCATGGCATTGCTTTATGACGGGAGCGGATTGGTCACCTGATCGTTTGCTAGCAACACCGCTCTCTATTGCTTGGAAGGACTGACAACTCACAACAACCAGGTGGCCGAGGGCAACTTCAAAGCATCAGCCTGGCTGCCTTTTTACCCTCTGTTCTTCCCACCTCACTTTATAAGTTTCCCTTAGTTCTCTCTTTTGAACCAAGATTATACCTTTAACCTAAATGTGTGGATAGTATGTTATGGTCACTTACCTTTAACTATCTTTATTCCACTTCAGGGTGGAATCTTTGGTTTTAACCAGCACTTATATCTTTATAATGTCATTCCTTACTTCCCAGCCTCATTCACTCTTTGTCCAGTCACTCCTCTATTCCCAGTTAGTAACCTCTGCACACCATTTTACCCCATCCAAGCTCTCATACAGCACACACATATGGAGCCTTCCACTCCAGCCAACTGTCATCAACTCCCTTCCACTCAAAATTCAGAGGGCTCAGTTACACAGCAGTTTTTATTGTGACAGTTTGCACTTTAATGCATTTTCACACCAGTGCCACATAGTTTACATGATTTACTGAAAAATTGGTTGATCGGGTTAGTTTTCAGCTTTGTAGTTCACACAAGAATGTGATCACAGCAGGGCAAGGGAGCGAATGCCTGGTGGAGCAGATAAGAGGCTGGGAAGCACAGAGAAGGGCAGGGAGGGAGGAACGGACGATGGCAGCCTTTCAGCCATGGAGGTGTCCAGGAGGAAGGAGGGATGGTCTTGTGGGGGATGACACACACACACAAGAACGCAGTGACAGCAGGCTCCCCTCGCTGCCCACTCCGTAGTCAGTCCAATGAATCATGGCTCAGCTCTGCTGTAGCTGTTTCAGGAAGATTGCTGGTAGTTCCCACAGCCTTTTGTGAAATGATAGTTCACACAACTGATTGTGCACTAAGTTGTGCAACTTTTTAAAGGAGTTGGGGAAAGTTGTGAAAGCTTGTATTACACTACTTTTGTGTTTTTTTAGCTCCCCCTTCTGAATGAGGTGACTTTTTGATGCAATGTGTGGGAACTATTAGGAGTCTTAGTGATTTCTTCACAGACTTATTTTGCTATGTAACTGACCCCCCAAGCTTAACTGAGCCCCTTCCATTTCTACTTCCTGCCAGAGGATTGGCTCCTAGAACAAACAACTCCCATTCACTCATCCAGTCATCCATCACAGTAGTGATATCATAAGTCTATCTTAGGACATTGTAACCGATTAACAGGATTCCAGCCACTGTTTTCTAACATCCAGTGTGGCTTTTTGTGTGTGTGCAAGATTGCTGTTTCCTATAGAAAAAACACACAACAATTTTGCACAACAAAAATTTTGCACAAAATGTTGTGTGCAAAACGCAGCAAACTTACACAAAAATAGCCACATCATTCTGTTATGCAAAACAGAGACAATGCATAAACATGTTTACATACCTTAAACAGATTGGTTTTTTGGTTTATATTGAAAACTGATATGAAAGCAGAAATCAACTTCAAGATAGAAACATGAGAAACCAAGTGAAACCAGAATGGACAAATTTGCCTACAGGAGAAGCCATGGCTCAGTGGTAAAGCACATGCTAAGTCATCCAGATGGTCCCCAGATTTAATTTTTGGCATATCCAGAAAAATTCCTGCCTGGAAACCATTGCCAGTCAGTGCTGGACTAGATGCATCAGTGATCTGAGTAATATAAGAGTTCCCTATGTTCCTGTTACACACTAGCATCGGCTAAAGTAGAAGCATACCTTGTGGAAAAGGTCAACACCTCTGTCTTGTCATCACTGTAAGCCATGATAATGGGAAATGCAGCCAGCAGTGGAGACATTGGAAGAAAAAGAAGAAACCAGAAGGAACTCTGTAACAAGGAAAGCTACCTGTGCTGTCCGTTTGGCAATAAGGTGGCAAAATCATCTAAGACTGGGTAGGGCTCCTGAGTTCCCTGACATTTTAGAATGTATATATTCACACAGCTGCTTTCGAACAGGGTGAAAATGTGAATGTGCTTTCAGGAAATCTCAGGCGGGTTGCACTTTTGCATCATGAATCACCAAGATCTGACAAAAGTTAAGCAGAAACAAAAAGCAACCACAAACCCATGAGAAATGAGCAGTGTCAGAATATCAGGGCTGATGTGCCGAATAAGGCAGATGATTAACAGCAAGGTCCCAGGACACAAATCTTTGTTCCAACCTCTTTAGGCTCTAGCAGTTGATTTATTGGTTAGCACCTCGGCACATTCTACACCTTTAGGCAAAATGGGCATGTGGGAGTGTGAACTGTGAAGTATGCAGAGTTTTCCAGCAGGAATAATATAAAATTTATTTTAATGCCTTTGTCCCTCATCATCTCATGGCCATTGGTGTGTGTGCCTTTTTTCTTTGTACATGCCTTCCCATATCCCACCTCAGTATTAAATGCAGATTTCCTGATTGTAACATAGTCCCACCCCCCTGCTGTCTGTATCATTGCCTAATAAAGAAACCTGTGAGGTCCACAAGCTAGTGAAATGTTTTTGTTTTTGTTTTGGGATCCCCTAACAAAGTTTTGTTGTTAACTGCCATCAAGTCAGATTCTGACTAATTGTGACCCTATGAATGAGAGACCTCCAAGTCACCCAATCACCCACAGCCCTGCTCAGGTCTTGCAGACTCAGGGCCATGGCTTCATTGAATGAGCCTATCCATCTGTCATCTCCAAGTGTCATGGGCCAGGACTCAGACTTCAAAGATGAGGAGAACCCTGCAGCTAACTCTGTGGAGTGGCAGACTCAGGAGACACAGAGCAAGGACATACCTGGTGCTGATCCAGCACAGGCACCATCAGAGCATCTGGAACAATCAGAGGAGGAGATGTGGCCCCAAAGCCGTCAGATCCAACGAGCAGAGAAGAGAGCAGAAAAAAGGCATTCTATGAGGCTCCTTGCCAAACAGAAGGAGAAGCATTCTTAATCATGGGCAGCTGGCTGCAGCTAGTTTAAGATACAGCTTTGACTCATGTTTCCTGCTGGAAATTGTCTGATTTCTGGCTTGGCATTCCTACATTCTTGCTCTCTCTCTCTGGCTTTTCTTCGCAAACGAAGATTCAGGAAGGACTCATCCCGCGCTTTCTGCAAGCGCGCTGATGACTAAAAAGGCCAATCCGAGATAAACAAGTCCGGTTGCAAAAAGCACAGCAGAAGGTCTCAACCTGACCTTCGGACTGGCTGACAACCCTGCTTGATGCTTGAACCCTGGACCTAGCTGACGACTGCAGCCTTATTTTCCTCTTGCCTTCTATCTTACCAAGTGTTATTGTCTTAATTTGCTCTGGGACCCATTTATTTGTCTTTTTAGCAGTCCACGGTATCTGTAGAACTCTACATTTCAAATGGGTTGATTTGCTTCCACTCAGATTTCTTCACTCTTCAGCTTTCACAACTATTTATTTATTTATTTATTTCTCGCTCTTCAGCCACAAAGGCTCTCACAGCACCTTACAAATTGTTAAACCATAGCACTTATACATCTACACCACTTTATAGCATGCTAGGCACTCTCCAAGCAAAAATTGGAAAAACAATGTCATGGACAATCATTTGGTATTCAATGATATATCTTTACACTTGAGGATCTTGTCTAGTCCCTTCTTAGATGTCCTTCCAAATATAGGTTTTTTGACAGCAATCCCAATTTTGATTAATGATTGAGACAAGGTATAGGAAATATTTCACTATCTGAATGTCATCATTGTCTAAATTCATGTAAATCATCTGTGGTGATTGTTTTGGTTTTCTTAATGTTCAACTGTAAACCTACCTTTGCACTTTTCTCTTTGACTTTGTTCAGTAATCATTCCAAGTCTTTGCTATTTTCTGCTAGTAGTATGGTGTCACCTGCACATCTTAAATTGTTAATGTTCCTTCCTACAATTTTCACCCATCTTTACTCAGAGTCTAATCCAGCTATGTATATGAGATGTTCAGTGTACAAGTTAAACAAACAGGGTGATAAAATGCAGCCTTGCCTGACCTCTTGCCAATTGGAAACCATTCTGTTAATCCATTTTCTGTCCTAACAGTGGCCTCGTGTCCTGAATACAGATTACATATTAGGATAATCAAATGTTTTGGTATATTCATTTCTTTAAGAGTGATCCATAGTTTTTCATGATCTACACAATGAGAGGCTTAGCTGTAATCTTTAAAGGGCAGGGTGATTTTCTTCTAAAGTTAATCAGTGCACTCCTTTATCCAATGTATGTTTTCAGTATGATACCTCATGCCTCTTCCTCTTCTGGACCCAGCTTGGACATCTGGCATTTCTCACTCCATATACGGTAAAAGGAAATTTGTTGTAGGAGAGTGGTGGAGTCTCCTTCTTTGGAGGTTTTCTAACAAAGGCTGGATGGCCATCTGTCAGGAATGATTTGATTGTGTATTCCTGCATGGCAGGGGGTTGGACTGGATGGCCCTTGTGGTCTCTTCCAGCTCTATGATTTTATGATTCTAAGTTCCACTTCACTTTCTAAAATTGTGGGTTCATCTCCAAATGGCTCTTCCTTTAATTCATCTGTCATCATTTAATCTCTTTTATATAGCTTTTCATCAATAGCCAATGGCTTCCATCAGCTTTGTCTTTCTTCTTGATCATGCAGTGTGTTCCCTTCTTGGTTGTAGAGTACCTCCACTCTTGGTTTAAATTTCCCATTCAGTCTCAGATCTTATGCAAGAGGTTGTCTTCTGTTTCTCTACATTTGTTGTTGTCTTCTGTTTCTCTACATTGATTGTTATAGCAGTTGTCTTTGTCCCTGTACACAAGTCATTGAACAGTTGCATTCTGGTGCTATTTCTATTACCCTTTACTTTTCTTCTCATCTGTTCTTAAGTGTTTGAAGTTTTTTCTGTCATCCAGGATTTTTTTTTTTTTTGACTGCTGATAGTATCTTTTTCCATTCCTCCCTCACAATGTCCGTGGCTTCAGTCAAGTGTTCTTCTGGTTCCTGGTAAATTAGACTTCTGAGTGCAAATCTATTTTTTTTTACATTATCTTTAAATTCTATAGGGATGTTCTTAAAGTTTTATTTTGGTGCAATGATTGTTCTGGTGTTTTTCTTTATTCTAATCTTTGATATTGGAAATTCATGTTCTGTGCCACAATCTGTTCCTTGTCTTGTTTTGCAGAGAGAATGGAGCTTCTTCATCTGCTTCCAATTATATAGTCTATTTGATTTCTATATTGGCCATCAGGTGATGTTCATGTATACAGTCACCTGTTTGGTTGCTTGAAGAATACATTTGCAGTGAACAAACTGTTGACTTTACAAAATTCAGTCAATCACTCTTATGCTTCATTTCTTGATCCTAGGGCAAATTCTCCTATAATCTTTGATTCTGCTTTGTTTTCTACTTTTGCATTCCAATCACCTATGATTACTAACATGTACTGTTTTTACGTGTGATCAATTTCTTCCTGTCCTCCAGTGCAGAATCTTTCAATTTATTTCTCTTCTGCCTCTATGGTTGCAGCATAATCTTGGATTCCGCCCCCCAAGCTCAAGTGTTACTGATATTATTTGGTCAGTCTTTGTATTATATCCCTTGACTGCATTTGCTATTCTCACTCTTCACTATCAATACCCATTTCTTCTTAGATTTTCATTTCCTGAGTAAAACACTGTGTAGTTATCTGTGTGAAAATGTCCCATTCCTTTTTATTTTAGGTCACTCACCCCAAGTATTATATTGCTTATACAGTCCATTTCATGTTTTACAAAGTCTATTACTGACCTCTCTGAGATATAGATGTCAGGAAATGACATGGATGTGACCACAAGATGGAGCTGTAAACTTAGTAATGGAAGTAGTTAAGCCCCAGTGCCAGGTGTGTGTGTGTGAGTCAGCACATGAGAGTGTGCACACCTAAGATGCCTGATGTAATAGGCATTGTTTAACTACCTATAAAAAGGAGATGGGAATTAGCTCCAGTGTGGTTTGTTGTGAATGGTGGTTGGCGAGGCAGTTTGTTGGTTTGAGAGAGATTTATGAGTATTAGAGACGGCTGTCCTATACTCTGTATATATATTGTAAATATAGTGCAAACAAAGATTAAAGCTCTCAAGTTGAGTGAAGGCTGACCTTGTTGCTATCTTTATTTGGCAAGCCAGAGCTCAAGGCGGTGTGCTGGAGTGAAGGAATTTTTCCTTCTCAGCCTGAAGTCTTTTTGCAGAAGTCTCTCCAGAAACCTTCTCCTTGGCATCCTGTCGACGTGGAACAACTCTGCAGGTGGTCGTGGTGGACACAGCATGTCTTTCTATGCCCCAACAAAGGTTATGGGCCCAGTGTCCACGTGCAACGCTTAAGAAGCTGTGGGAGATATAGTTCTTCAATTGGTGAACTGTTTTGTGTTCCTGGAGGGCTGAAGAGAAAAGTCCTGGAGAGGAGTGAGTTAAGTGTATCTACTCACGGACTCTGCTCTTATCTGTTTGCTTTGGAAGGTAATTGTTTTTGGCAGCCTGCCCGGACTGTAATCAGTATGTTTGTTTGCATCTGTTTAAGTCGCAGACTCAGTGCAAACATGGAAACAGCAGTCAGGTTTGAAAAGCTGTCTGAGAAGAACTATGCTTCCTGAAAAATTTGCATGCAGGCTTTGCTAATAAAGCAGGACTTATGGGACTATGTAAAGAAACAAGCTGACCCTACTAATGAGGATGAATTAATAGGTGACAAAAAAGCTAGAGCAACAATAGTTTTGGCTTTAGAACCGAATCAGCTGAATAATATAAGAGATCAGCGTTTGAAGTCTGGAAAGCTCTTGAGAATGTCAACCAACCAGCTGGAGCCTTGTCAAAAATGCTGTGCAGCAGAAAGCTGTATTGTTGTAGACAGCAGGAAGGTGAATCCATGCTTGTGCATTTAAAAAGGATGCAGGATAATTTCGCAAAGTGCAGCAAGTGTGGTATCCAAATAGAAGAAACCCAAAAAGCTTTAATACTCCTGAGTAGTCTAAACATTGAATGGGAGTTTCTAATGTACAATGTCCAAGGAGTAGCCGAAGCTGATTTAAATGTCGACCTCATGGCATCCAGAATATTGGAAGAGGCACAGAGGAGAGACTCAGAGGAGAGCTTCAAGGGAATGACCAGCTGGAGGAGACAACCAACCAACCAATCCACGTCCTTGTCTAAGGAAGGGAGTGCTGCTGTCTCCAGAACATGGAGATGTTTTTCCTGTGGAGAGACTGGACATTTGATAAAGAAATGTCCTAAGGTCTCTGCAGCAAATAAAGGACAGAACTCACAAAGAAAAAGAAAAGACAAGCCCCAAGATGGGAGGGGGCTTGCTACTACTGTGGAGGGAGTTGTAAATGAGAAAAAGGACCAGTCTGTCTGGATTTTGGACAGTGGGTGTTCTCACCATATGACCCCTGATAGGGAAAAACTACAGAACCCAAAGCCAGCACCAGTGGACACTGTGGTATCTGCAGATGGTAAATGGTAGAACACGTGCAGTGTGGGAATGTAACAAATAAGCCACTGCACAATGAGTGTGCTCACTACCTTCATAGAGTTATGGGCCGTATAAGCTTCAAATGTTTGAGAAACCTAGAGAAGGTTTGCCCAGAGTTCAAGGTAGAGAACTGTAAAAGTTACCTGGACTGTGCTATTTGCAAAAAGGTAAAGGTCAAGGCTTACCCTGTAGCGAAGGTGAGCAAATGCATAACCCAGAGGCCTTTTCAGGTTGTACATGCGGATTTATCAGGGCCGCATCAAGTAAAGAGTATAGGGGGTAGCCGGTTTACCCTATTGATAGTAGATAGGCATACCAGATTTACCTATGTGACAATGCTCAAAACCAAAAGTGAGGCTGCTGATATGATCAAAAAATGGGTCAATTCTGTTGAAAGGGAGTTTCCCTACAAAGTTGGCACTTTTGTGACAGACAGAGGTGGGGAATTCTTAAGTAGTAATTTGCAACAGTGGTTTGGGTGGAAAGGGATCCAACATAAAACTACAAATCCCAGATGTCCAGTTGAGGATGGTTTGGCTGAATGTAGGTTTGGGATGATAAACCAAATAAGGGATTGTATGTTAGAGGATTCTGGAGCGCCAGCTAATTTGTGGGGAGAAGCAACAAGAACCGCTTGTCATATTGTAAATAGGTCATGGTGCAGTGCGATAAACCAAACACCATACTACTTATTGTATGGAAGAGCACCAAACCTAAAGTACTTATGAGTGTTTGGAAAATTTGCATCAGTGTACATTCCTCCTCAGTTCAGGAAAAAGAATCAGCCCAAATGCCAAAGGTTGTGTTTTGTGGGCTATGAGGGAAACAAATATAGGTTCCTGATGGATGGGGAAAGGATTTTGTATTCAAAGAGTGCTAAGTTTGAGACTCATGCTGGGTGGAAGAGAGTGTACCCTGACCAGAATGTTGTTGTAGAACAGAAAGCCAGTGTGGTAGATAAGAACAATGGAAATGGAGGGGTACATGCATCCAGGGATGTCTTAGATGAGAAACCAGGTGTGTCACAACAGCCTTCAAAGTAAACAGGGCACTTTGAAGGTGCCTGGGTACTCCAGAAGAGCCTAGCACTTCATTAGACTTGCAACCAAAGCCAGAGATAGTGACTGTGAAAGAAGAACAAGTTAAGACTCATGGGCAAGACACTCAGGCCACTGTTAGTAGCAATGACATTGAAGGTGGTCAAGGTACATTCCTGATTCCCATGAGGTCTCAGAAAGGAAAGTTCTTCATAGTAAAGCAGGGACAAGCCACTTCTGTGGCAGCAGTAAAAAGAACTGAAAACACTCCAGAAAGAGCCAGGAGAACATGCACTAAGTAGGAGGGGTGGAAGAAAACCAAAGCTCTGGTGTGTGTGGTAGAGTATAGCCAGGATATGTTTGGGGGGATGGTCAGGCCTGTAAGTAAAAGGAAATTGACAAATGATAGCACCAGGGAAGCCAGAGCCAGGTGGGTCAGTAGCATGGGCTATCAAGATCTAGCAAAACATTATAAACAATGGGAACAGAGTCTCAGACTCTATAGGTATCAGCGAGTAAGGTCACAGTATATAAAAGGATAGGTGTAAATGACACATGGGACACACCACATATCATTTGGAGGGGAATGTCAGGAAATGACATGGATGTGACCACAAGATGGAGCTGTAAACTTAGTAATGAAAGTAGTTAAGCTCCAGTGGCAGGTGTGTGTGTGAGTTAGCACTTGAGAGTGTGCACATCTGAGATGCCTGATGTAATAGGCATTGTTTAACAACCTATAAAAAGGAGATGGGAATTATCTCCAGGTGTGGGTTTGTTGTGGATGGTGGTTGGCGAAGCAGTTTGTTGGTTTGAGAGAGATTTATGAGTATTAGAGATGGCTGTCCTATACTCTGTATATATATATTGTAAATATAGTGCAAACCAAGATTAAAGCTCTCAAGTTGAGTGAAGGCTGGCCTTGTTGCTGTCTTTATTTGGCAAGCCAGTGCTCAAGGTGGTGTGCTCGAGTGAAGGAATTTTTCCTTCTCAGCCTGAAGTCTTTTTGCAGAAGTCTCTCCAGAAACCTTCTCCCTGGCGTCCTGTTGACGTGGAACGATTCTGCAGGTGGTCGTGGTTGACACAGTGCATCTTTCTACAACCCAACAATAGACTGATATCCTCAGGGATCAATCTACCTCTTCTCTCTACCACCTCTTCATTAGCTCATTTCTATAAAAGTGAAAACAGCTTAGTCCTGCCTTTCTGACCTTGCTTAGCCTAGTTTAGTTTAGCATCCCTAGAGAGCTTTCGTATCTCTGTCTCTTGAGCTCCTATAATAAAATGCGGCTCCCCTTGCCGCCCACGAAGCCTGAGGCTAGGGAGCTCCTTTTGCAGCAGGGAGGAGGGAGAACTCACAGTGATGCTGGCAAGCGCCAGAGACGTGAGGAAAAGGGGAGGGGCCAGGATAAAAGGGCAGCCCGCCCCTCTCCTCGGCCTCTTTCTTTCAAAGCGACGGAGCATTCAGTACTGCAGCATTGGCTTTGTGGTTTGGAAAGCAGGGGCTTGGAGAGCAGGGGTTTGAAGCACGGGGATCTCTTCACTCTGTTTGGAGCGTGGGGGTTTGGAGAGCAGGGGTTTGAAGAGCAGGGGTTTGAAGAGCATGGGGATCTCTTCGCTCAGCTGCTCAGTATCTGGGCAGTTTAATGGGGGAGGGCTCGTGCTTTTACCACCTATAATAGTCACTGGCGCGGGGAGGGCTCGGGCCTTGGGGTCTCCCTACTTGGCTGTTCATTGCCTGGGGCTGATCGCTCTCCCCCCTGGGTGGCACCGATCGTGGCTGCGATCGGGCGGGCGGGCGACTGCAGGGGGGGTGACCTACTAGTCGCTGGTGCGAGGCAGGGATTGGGACTGGGGGTCACCCTGCTTGGCTGCTCAGTGCCTGGGGGCTGATTCCCCCCCCCCAGGGTGGCATCCATCTGCGCACGGCTGTGCCCAGTGGAAAGGGGATTGTGTGGTTTTTGTTCTCCTAAGGCATCAGGTGGACAGGGAGGATAGGTTTGGAAACTACCTTGTAGGGGCAGTGATTGACATTGTGCTTTGTTTTGGCGGGCCACCAGGGGGCTTGTTTACAGCTTGCTAGCATCAGTTAATGAATGTAGCCTGCAGTGCCTCCCTTTTTGGCGGGCCACCAGAGGGCCTAGTTTTGCAACCTGTCAGTAGCCTGCAGTTCCACAGGTGGGCCACCAGGGCCAGGTTGGGGGCCATTTTATAGTTGTTTGTTAGCCAGGCAGCCATTTTATTAACAGCCATTATATTATTATTAGTTATTGTATGTTGCTGTTTTGATTGTTCAGGGAATTTCAATTCAAGGAATTATATTGCTGTTTATGCTGCTTTGAAGCACATTGCTGAATCGAAACTGTGGTGGTGTTACCAATAATAATAATTTCATTGGATTTGGTACCACTTGGGGACCATATTTTGACTGATCATAATAATAATAATAATAATAATAATAATATCAGTTTTAAGGCACAGACAACTGCGTCAATGGCCCCTAAAAAAGGAAAAGGTGGGGCAAAGGGCAAAGGGCCTGCACCAAAGCGACCGGCACCCGCTCCCCCTCTTCCTCAGAACAGTGATGACGAGGAGGAGATACCGTGGCAGGCTATCCTGCAGCGTATTCAGCATCTGGAGAAGGTTCAGGGAATAGGGGAGGTTGAAGCTGTTCCTGCTAAAAGTTCAGTACAGAAAAGAACTATTGCTAACCAGATTATTGCTCGTTTAGACGAATTGAAGAAGAGGATCCACGGGGAAGATGCTTCAGGATCACAGCAACTGGATGTGCCTTCTGACACGCCATCAGGGATCGGTATGGAGCCCAGAGCAGTGGAAGCACCTATTCCTACTGGTAAGTCACCAAATAATGCTAATACACAAGCCAACATTGTGTGGCCATGGGTCAATTGGCATACACCCACAGCTAACAGTGGGGTACAGGGTGATACTCAGCCTGCGCAAGGCGCTTGGGCCATGCCGCAACAGATAGTTGGGTGGTATGGGCCCTAATGGTCTCCATGGGGCTCAGCCGCCTTTGTGGGGGTACACTGTACCTTCCACAGGCTTATCACAGACCCCTGGATATGACACGGTGGCTTATCCGGCTGTCCCCTTTGGGGAGATGTCTCTCCCTCTGGGTGATCACCTGTTACAATCCACACGTGAAAAGATTTTGAAAGGAGAATATGTTGATGTTTTTTCACTTTTATACCGAGAATTGGAGAAGAAAGATAAAGAGGATTTGGATGAAAAAGAAAGGGAAAATTTGAAAAGGCGGAAGGTTGAGAGGACTTGGTCCAATTGGCTTTCTGGATTTTTAATTTTGGCAGGGGTTACAGTGAAGGGTCAACCACACCGGGCTGGGGCTCTATTCCAGTACATAGACATCATCCACAGGGCATATGTGGATTTTGCTGGCCCCACTTGGCTCTTATATGACGAGGCTTTTCGCATGTGGGCGGCTATCTATCCTTCTCTTCACTGGGATATGATGCATCCCCAATTGTGGATGCAGCTCATGACCCCAGCACGTCCAATTCAGGGCGAACGAACCCATAGTGGTCACTTATTACGGCCATCAGCTGCTGCGGGAAATAAAACGTCCACGGCGGTTTCCTCATCTCAGGCAGGGCAAAGGATGCTATGCTGGGAATTTAGTTCACATGGGCAATGTTCCCGGAAGCCTTGCAGGTTTAATCATGAGTGCTCCATTTGCAGAGCCTCGCATTCCTTTTGGAACTGCCCTTGAGGGAGGAGTCAGTTTAGAAGCTCTAGAGGTGGACAAGGTACAGGTAGAGGAGGTGGCCCCCCAGCCCCTCCTCCTAAAGGGCCCCAGCCCAATTCAGCTTGACATTTCGGATGCTTGGCTTGCTGTTTATCCTGATAGGCAGTCAGCTGGATATTTAAGGGTTTTCATTTTGGTTTTAAGATTCCATATCAGGGGCCTAGGCGCCCCTTTCGGGCACGTAATTTAAAATCAGTCCAGGGGATGGAACATGTGGTTAGGGATAAGATTCGGAAAGAGGTATCGGAGGGAAGGGTAATCGGCCCCTTTATTCGACCGCCGGTGCCTAATTTGAGGGGTTCCCCATTGAGTATAGTACCCAAGAAGGCTAAGGGTGAGTTCAGACTCATACATCATTTGTCTTACCCCAGGGGTGAGTCAGTAAACGATTCCATCCCTCCAGAATTATGTTCAGTTAGGTTTACTTCCTTTGATGCGGCCATACGGGAGGTCAGACGGCATGGTCCGGGAGCCGAGCTGGCAAAATGCAACATTAAGTCAGCATTCCGCCTTCTCCCAGTTCATCCTGATGATTTTGAGCTTTTAGGTTTTCGTTTTGATGGGTCCTTTGACATGGACCGGGCGTTACCCATGGGGTGTTCAGTATCCTGTAATGCCTTTGAAACCTTTAGTACCTTTTTGGAATGGGCCCTGAGGACCAGAACAGGCATGCAGGGGGTAGTTCATTATTTAGATGATTTTTTACTTATTGGGGAATATGGTTCAGACAACTGTGGGTTTTTGTTGCGGCAATTTGAACTAATGGCAGAGGAGCTTGGGGTTCCCCTTGCCCCTGAAAAAATGGAAGGCCCGTCCCAACAGTTAAATTTTTTAGGCATTGAAATTGATACGATTAAACAACAATGCAGGCTTTCTGAATCAAAGATTCAGGATCTAAGAGTCAGGGCCAATCAATTTAGGGGTAGACACAAGGCCACCTTGAGGGAGTTTCAGGTTCTTATTGGACACCTGAACTTTGCTTGCAAGGTGGTTGCCCTGGGGAGGGCTTTCCTTCGCCATTTATGTGACGCCATTAAAGGTCTATGAAAACCATTTCATATGGTTAGGTTAACTAAGGACATGCAAGACGATCTACAAGTCTGGCTGGACTTTTTGAATTGCTTTAATGGAGTTTCATTTTGGCGTGAGGAAAGGAGGCTGCAGGGCACATTACAAATTGTGTCTGATGCAGCAGGATCCATCGGCTTTGGAGTTTACTTCGGTGGTCAGTGGTGTGCAAGTAGATGGCCTGCAGATTGGTACGGGACAGACATCACTTTGGATCTCACTTTCTTAGAATTTTTTCCAATTTTAGTGGCTTTATTCATTTGGCCGAGGGAGTTGGCCAATTCGTCAGTACATTTTTGGTGCGACAATTCGGCAACGGTACAGGTGATAAACTCTCTTACATCCAAGTCTCCCCGGGTCATGAGATTAGTTAGGTGTTTTACATTACAATGTCTTAAGTTTAACATCTTGTTTATGGCACGGCATGTGGCGGGTGTCCACAATGAGATTGCTGAGATTGCTCTTTCCTGCATGCAGATGGAGCACTTCAGACAGTTGGCTCTGGATGCCGAGCCCGAGGGCGACAAGATGCCGGTGGGTCTATGGCAGATTGGGAATCCGAAATCTGGAGGGCATCAGGTATGTCTGTGGCTCCTAGCACTAGAAGGAGTTATGCCAGGGCAGTCAAGGACTTTCAGCAATTTATGAAGCAGAAGGGGTTTCAGCAGGGTATTAGGGTCCCTGTTACACATATTTTATAATATTGTGTGTATCTTTATAAAAGAGGCTTGGGCCCGCAATCTATTAGGGGCCGACTAGCTGCATTAGCGTTCTGGTTGAAAGTGCAGGGGGATCATACTTGTGATTTTCGGATACGGAAGGCATTGGAGGGATGGACTCGGGAGAAAGGCAGAAAGAGAGATTTATGGGTCCCCCTTTCGCCAGACATATTAAAGGGTTTACGCCAGGCATGGCCAGTGATCTGTTCTTCCCCCTATGAAATGTTGCTTTTCCATGTGGCTTCCCTGCTGGCCTTTTTTGGAGCCTTACGGATTAGCAAACTTGTGGTGCTTTCCAAAGCTGATACTTCTAGGAGGGCTTTGGAATTGGGGGATATAGAAGTGGCCAGCCAGTAGGTGAGTTTTACGCTACGGTTTTCAAAGACAGATCAATCTGGTCAGGGGAAAACTGTTAGACTCCGACGTTGCAGTGATGACACTATATGTCCAGTATTTGCCATGCAGGAGTATCTTCAGGTACAGGGTCAGCGTTCGGGACCACTGTTTACTCATGCCGATTCTTCTCCCTTGACTAGGTATCAGTTTTGGACAGTGACATCCAAGGCCTTGCAGCAATTGGGGCTGAAAGGTGTCAAGTTCGCGACACATTTTTTTCGTATTGGGGCTGCTTCTACAGCGGCGGCATTGGGGTTGTCCTCAACGGCAATACAGGGCATTGGGAGGTGGCGGTCATCCTCCTATCGGAGGTATATTTGTCCTTTACTTTACTAACTACTTTCTTCCCCTTTTGTCTTCCAGGTTTTAGACCTCAGCCAGTGAGATGTCGGGTGCTGATTTGTGGCCACAGTATGGTCTACTGGGCAGCCCGTCAGGGCCGTTTAAGTTACTTTGGACCTCACCTGAGCTTGGAAGACATGGGGGTGATTGAGTGGTTGGGGAAGCGGGGTTTACGTTGGCATGGGTTACTGCCACTATTGTTTGAAGAACGTGTTGGGCCGCTGCCTGATGTTCTGGTCATACATCTTGGGGGCAATGATTTGGGCTTACTTAAAGGTAAGGCCCTAGTGATTCAAGCGTCACATGATTTGAAGGTGATCAAGTCTACATGGCCTGTAGTCACCATCATGTGGTCAGCTATACTACCTAGGCAGCTATGGCAGGGGGAGGGGAACCCACGCTTGATTGACAGAGCGTGGCACAAAGTCAACAGGCAAATTGGGAAGTTTTTGACTTCAATGGGAGGCTGTTATCTAGCACACCCTGAAATTGTGTTCGAGAGGCCTGAGCTCTACAGAGCAGATGGGGTTCACGTCTCGGACGTGGGAAATTTATTGTTTTTAGGGGATTTTCAGCGGGGGTTGAGGGACCTGTTGTCTCAAGCTAGTGGGGGATTAAGGGACTAAGCGGACGCTTGCCCCTTATCCATGGCGGAAAAGGGGGAGGTGTAGATCATGGTGTACACCTAGGGCACCGATTTTGGTGAAGGGATGGTCTCTGGAAGGGTCTCCTTAGATTGTATGATCTGTGAGAACAGAAGGAGACCTACCTTGGGGTTGGCCTGAAGGATAATCCCTCACCTTAATCTGTATGGATTGGGTGGGGGACTTTCGGGTTGACCTTCCAGACACGGGCCAGCTGGAGAGCAACCACAAGTACTGAGGTTGCTCAACAGGGCTCAGGTGTTCGCCCGGGGAAGCTGGGGGCATAAGTCCAGAAGGGACGATCTGCCCCAGCTGCTCCCTCACTAGGTTGCCTCCCCCCGCTGAAGATTTAGGGATTTAAATAGGTAGGGTGATAAATAAAAACCATTTATTTCACCCCAGATTCTGTGTGTGGTCTCTTTATTTCTCCGACTCTGTGTGCAATTAGTTTGTTTTCTATAGCCATGGGTGACATTGCTCCTTAATCATAATAGCTACCTGCTGCAAGCTCACATTTTCTATCACCACATACACAATTCTGCTTATGATGTTGGGAACAAGGTTCCTTTAAGACTAGGTAAAATATTTTGTATGGCTGTGAAGGGTGTGTAACATCAGGTGTCAACCCTGAGTAATCACCACAGTATATGAATGAGCTTAGACCCAGAGCAGGTGTGGGTTGTATGAAATGGTTGTATACAACCATTACCAGAGATTGGCAAAGACCTGCTGAAACAAGACAGTTTTTAATTGGCTCCAGAAGGAAGATAGGGAGGCTGCCAATCTGACTTCTCTGGGCAGAGAGTTCCAGAGCCTGAGGGTAGCCACTGATAAGGCCCCCTCCTGAGGTTACTCTTGGATTCCTGCTCGATACCTTGGCCGTTGGTCTGTGGAGTCCTTCAGGGTTCAGTCTTATCTCCTGTGCTAGTTCAACATCTACATGAAACTGCTGGGAAGGATGTCCAGAGTTTTGGGGTCAGGTGTCACCAGTATGCTGATATTACCCAGCTCTGTTGCTCCTTTGCACCTAATTCCAAAGAAGCTGTTCCTGTGCTAAACTGGTGCCTGGCAACTATAATGGCCTGGATAAGGGCAAACAAAATGAAGGTTAAGCCAGACAAGAGAGACGTGCTCCTGGTCACTTGAAAGGCAGATCTGGGAATAGGGATGCAACCAGTGTTAGATGGGGTTGGCTTTTCCCTGAAAATGCTGGCATACAATTTGGGGTTACTCCTGAATTCAGCTCTGAGCCTGGAGCCCCAGGTCTCAGCAGTGGCCAGGAGTGCTTTTGCACAGTTAAAGCTAGTGTACCAACTATGCTTGTTCCTAGAGAAGTCTGATCTGGCCACAGTGGTAAATGCCTTGGTTACATCCCGTTTGGATAATTGTAATTCACTCTACATGGGGCTGCCTTTAAAACCTGCTCAGAAACTTCATTTGGTCCAAAGAGCTATAGTTAGGTTGTTAATTGGGGCTGGCTACATGGAGCACACAACTCCCTTGTTGCAACAGCTCCATTGGCTGCCAGTCTGTTTCCAGGTACAATTCAAAGTACAGGTTTTGACCTATAATGCTCTATATGATTTGGGTCCAGGTTATTTGAAGGACCGTATCATCCTTTATGAGCCCATTAGAGCACTGAGATCAACTGAGAGGCCCTTTTCTCTGTCCCACCACCCCCTCAGGCTTGTTTGGTGGGAACAAGGAAGAGAGCCTTCTCAGTGGCTACTCCCAGACTTTTGAACTCTCTCCCTAAAGAGGCCAGGATGGCTCTGTTCCTGCTTTCCTTCTGGCAGCAGGTCAAATCATTTTTGTGCTTCCAGGCTTTTATAAACTGATGACAGTTGGGCTTCCAATGCTGTGTACTGCTCTTTTAAAGGTTTTTAAAGGGTGTATTTATAATTTTAATGTATTTTAATGTTCTTAGTATTTAGTGTTTTCACTTATAAACTGTATAATTTTTTAAAATCTTATATTTATATTGTTATTTTGACTTTTGGGCATTTTTTAACATGTATTGGTTTAAATATGTTGTTAGCTGCCTTGAGTCCCCTTGTCAGGAGAAAGACGGGGTATAAATAAATTAAATACGCATAAAATTGTAGTTGTTGTCATCCAAAAACTGTCCCAAAATAACTCCGTATGTAGCACAATTTATGCCTGCATATGTTACTCATGGGATGCTGTTCTGTGGGGGGGTTGCACACTTTATTTCTTCAAAACTCCCTCTAAGACCTTGAAATGTACAGTGAGCATTTAATGCGAGTCTTGGGAGATGCAAAAAGGCTACTTTCTTCCAGGCTGTTAAATATAACAATATTTATTTCCACCCCTAATCTAGAGCTGCAGATCAGGGGACTAGTAGGGTGTGCAAGTTTTGGAGCCAGATCAGTTGTTCAGTCTTTGGACTTTATCAGACCATCCAAATACAGTGTCATAAGGATGCCTAATGTTTGTGGAAGGGTGTGCATACATGCTCTTTCGCCATCATGTCCAGTCTAATTCCTGACCTATTTTATAGACTGCTCAAGCCATCAATTGATCCCCCATGGCACTTTTGTGCCAGCATTGCCACATTTGAATCCACACACCATTGTACTCATGTGAATGCAGTGTCAATGGTCGGTCTGCAGAGAACACTTCCAGGTGAGATCGCAACACCCAGGTAGGTGACACACACTTTATGACCCTCCCTGGTTTCCTTGGAAGTTTTTAAGTGTGTTTATGTGCTTAGTGTAACTTTTTGTGTGCTATTTTTGAATTTCCCATGCAAGAATATGCAGGATTTCAATAGAGGAAGTGAACGGAGCTGCATTCACTCCTCATTCATTGCTGGGAAGCCTTTTGCCGGGATGGAAGGTAATCATGGCATGGGGAGTTCTTTTGTTGGCATAAAAATGGCAGAAGTTATGCGAACAAAAGAACGGGTTTTGGGGGGCTTAGTCTAATAAAGTCCTTTGTCCTTTTTCTCTCTCCTACACCTTCACTATACACAGAGAGGTGGTCTGAAAAGGCCTACTCTATAGTTACCCCTTCCCCCCTTTTCTCTGTGGGTGTGGGTGTGTACTGCAAAAATGCTAAAAAATGTAGAATTGAGAAGCAGTTTTCCCAATGAACAACTGTAGAGTCTTTTGGACACTGGGAGAATAAGGTTATTTCCACAAATTTTCAGTGGTGCAAATTTAGTGAAACATTGTTTTGGGGAACAGGTGTAGAGGAGGAGGAGGACAATGATTAACATCTCTTTATATGCCAGAGTACTCTAGGATATTTATGCTACTGTGTTATCACAAGGAATAAAAGTAAACTGGAAACATCATTGCAAATCTTTAGCCTTATTCTTGTGTTGGTTTGCTGGCATTTTGATTGTCAATTCAGTTACTTCCTCATAAAGAGAAGTGTTTCACAGAACTCAGACTTTTATAGCTACTTAATCTGGTAAAATGCAGCATACATGTGTGATAAGAAGAGAATAGGCGAGAGCACGGCTCCTAGCTGGAAATGATTGAATGCTCGATGGAATGCAAATGAAGGGCTATTTTAGCTCTGCCAAGTTGCCCCTTGGGTATTTGCACAGTAAATATTAACAAGTTGTTTAAATGAAGCAGATCATTATTCATTTCACCTGTTCTGAAAAATTCCATTCCAATTAACAGAGCCCTGTGTTCTCCGTTACCCTCACCCCCCTAACTCACTCTCAGTCACAGTTACTGTATACAGTCATGGTTTTTTTTCTCCCAACCAACCATGAAAAGATTTAATTTGTAGGCTCTTGGTTTGGATAAATTTAGCATCAATAAATTGGACGTCAGTCTGATTTTACTGGCAAGTGTTATCCTTTATCCTAAATCTAAACATGTCATTACATTCTGAATTAACTGGAATCTGAATTAACCCAAGACATGTACTGCTATTTCTAATGAATGGCTGTGTCATGGATCATCACAGAAGGGCAGAGCCAGCATGCAGTTCCAATAAGGTTAAGCCATGTGGGCCTGCAGCCCCCCAGCCCACATATTCATCCCCCCAGATGTTTACAGAAGGGGAGAGACAACAAGCAGCTCCAAGAATAGCCAGGATTAATGTGGGCCTAACAAGCTCACTCCCACTATGTGTGGCGGGAATTGCATTTCCAATATGTGCACTTCAGTGTTCAGGTTCTCTTCATTAAGACTGCATTCCACTTGAACTACTGTAATACACTGTATATGGGGCTACCTTGGAAGAGTGTTTGGAAACTTCAGCCACTACAAAGACCTGCACCTAGTGTGTTAACTGGGAATGGTAGGGGGACTATATTGCTCTCCTGTTACAACAGCTCCACTGGCTGCCGCTTTGTTTCTGGGCCCAATTCAAAGTGCTGGTCATGACCTGTAAGGTCCTATATGGTTCAGGTCCAGAATATCTGGCAGACTGTAACTCCCCATATGAATTTGCCCAGGCATTGAGATCATCACAAGAGGCCCTTCTCTCAGTCCCATCACTTCACAAGCTCTGGAACTCCCTTCAGTGGGAGACCAGAATGCCCCCTCCTTGATTTCTTTCTGCTGGCAGGCAAACCCCTTTTTATTTCAACAGGCTTTTAATACAGGAAGTTTTTTTTAAAGACTGGGCTAAGGGGGGCTATATTGCTTTAAAGTGAACTGTTTTTAATAGCTTTTTTATCTAATTAATTGTATTTTATTATTTTAAGGGTTTAATATTGTGATTAGTTTAATTCCATTTTTTACTTTTTGTATGTTTTCAGCTATATTGTTCTTTTTAAATTGTAAGCCACCTTGAGTCACAATTTTGGGAGAAAGGAGGGATGATGATGACGATGATGATGCTAGGGCAGTATTAGATGTCTGTTACAGAGATGTAAATCCTTGAATACTTCATACCTGCAGGTGAATATGAATAATTATGATAGTTTTCTCCCCACTGTGGCAGAAAATGAATATTCCTTTTCAGTATTTTCCCTGTATTCAAACATCCTGAAATGATGTGCAGGAATTATTCTGTTCAGGAAAAAAAAGTGTTGTTGGTTTTTTTGCACAAAGAACCTCTCTGCATTCTGACTGGAAGACATACTATATTTCCTGGGTAGGAAACAGTGCTTTCTATGTAAGAAACCCATATTCTGCACTGAAAACGGAATATTTGAACAAACAAACAAACAAAATCCTCCTGTGTTTGTCTCTGCACAATAATTCCTCCACAACACTTTTGTATATTTTAATACCAGGAGAAAATTGTATAAAATTTTACCTGGTCTATTATTCTTTGTGACAGTTTCCTGACTTTTGAGAAACCTGTTTTTCAAACTGGAATGAATAACTATCAATACCCCTACTCTGTTATACTACTGTATCATAGCATATAGCCACATGGATTAAGAAATCCAAGCCCATATACTAATGTCTGACTGGTTCTCTCATTCGCTCCATTTAACCTTAGTCAGTTGGGTATCTTTTAATCAAGTCAAAGTTAAAAGAGAGAGAGAGAGAGAGAGATGTTGAACACGGGACACTGAAAAGTTTGAACACATCCAGAGAAAACCGAACACTGTAGGACAGAGGTGAGAATCATACAGAGGTCCAAATGTTTTTTCAAGTGCAGCTCCCAAAATTCCTTGTCATTGGCTATGATGGTTAGGGCTGCCAGGCCTTGCAGCCCAACCACAGTATATCAAGAGCCACATGATTCCTACCCCTGGCATAACAGATAAGCAATTTGCCCTAATGAGAACCAAGAGGTGAGGCACTTGCATTGAGTTAAGTATGGTCACAATTTTATTAATGTATAACAGAGGAGATTTGCCAGCTGCCTCACAAATTCCCATTACTTGCTTGTCTGAGAGCCAAACGTGGCAGATTGTCTTATTTTACCACATCTGGTCACACCTTTCTGGAAGCCCCGCCCCACATGCTCATCCAGCAAATCAGCTTGCTCTTCCTCTCGTATGGGAAAGTGCAGTGATGAGAATGTGATTTTCTTAATGAGCTGGAATGCACATTCCCTACAGAGCTTTTAAACAACTCTGGGAAAAGCTGCAAAGGCTCTCTGGTGGTAGTTTTTGGAGCTTTTTGCTGCCCCCTTCTGAATATGATGCATCGATGCAAGTTCCCATTAAGACAGATCACATTCCCAGCAAATTCTATGAGTATTATTTTGACTATTTAGACAGGACCCTAGTTTCTTTGTATTGCTCTGGCATTGTGAGTAGCCTGTGTGGACTATTTAGGTGCCTCCACACACTGGCTGCTAAGCAACTTGAGTTACAATGTAGAGCAAAGGTATCTTGCAGAGTCTACCATTATGCTACAATTTTTTCCTCCCACTTCATCTCAAAATTCTACAAAGTGCTACAAAATTCATTTGAATGTTGAGTCAATGGGGCATGGGTGGATTGCTGGTGATGGGAGCCTGTCCTGAGCCACCCAAGCAAGGTCTAAAGAGGTCACTTTCCTTGCCGTCAGGTCCCATAATGCAGAGTGGCAAGTTTCAGTGCTTCATTACTATGATGCTTTCCAGTGTTCAACCAGTAGCTCTATTTTCATACTCTTTTCCCATACTCTTCTGTCATTGTGACCAACCTACTTAAATTATTTGGTCACTGCCTCACCCTTCTTGTTAGTCTTCCTGAATAAACAGTGCAGGCCAGGAAACCTGTTTTCCTCATGCAAGCCTGTTCAACAGTCCAAACATCACAACTTACGCCCCAAGAGGCTGCTTGACATTAGGTCCTGTCTATATGACAAAACCATTCTAAACAGCATTTGAAAGATTGATGATCTGTATAGACAGCCGTTCGAACACAGGCGAGTCATTCGAGGGGTGGTGACAAAACTCACCATAAAGTCCGTGAGCAGTGGATCCAGGGCTTCATCTGGATTTCTGGGAAAAATTCTGTACGATTATCGACTACGTGACTGTTTGTACACCCCCATTCACACAGATACAAACAGATATTGTAATCTGATTGGCTGGCTGAGCAGAGGGGGTGGGGCTAGGAAAGAGGGAATTTGGCAGCGGCTGTCATGTTGGATTCCTGGCTATGCGAACGTCTGGTAAGTCCATGAAATGGAAATTTTTACTTTTATTCATTTTTATTTTATGTTGTAAAGATGTAATAATGGCTGTCTGCATCACAGGGAGCTTTTTAAATAAAAAAAATTGGTGGTGGGAGATTTAAAACCGCTGGGTAGATTGCTCACTGTGGCCAGCTGGGCCAGGGGGTCATGAGGAGTTTAGGGGGGGTCTAAAAATCATGTAGGCAGATCATATGCTTGCAAACGTCTGCCTTTTTTGGATTTTTAACCCCCTGTACAGATTTTTTACCCCTCATGTAGACGGGACCTAAAATTCTAGCATGCCTGGATGTCCAACATAATAAGCACTGGGATGATGATGATTATTATTATTATTATTATTATTTTGGCCACCACCATCCTGATCAGCATTACAAACAAAATGTAAGACTCCACACCAACTTCCTTATGCTCCTCCTCAACCCACCAACGTTTCAGAGTCAGGGAACAAACTCAGTAGCTGAAAGCAAGGACAATCAGCTCAATATGACAATGCAAACTGGGTGTGTGTGTTGCATCTACACTGTAGAAATAACACTGTTTGACACCACTTTAGGTGTTGTGGCTCCATCCTATGAAATCCTGGAATTTGTAGTTTTACAACAGCTTTAGCCTTTTCTGCCAAAGAGTGCTGGTGCCTCACAAAACTGTAAATCCCAGGATTCTGTACTATGGAGCTGTTGTAGTTAAAGTGGTGTCAAACTGTGTTATTTCTACAGTGTCGATGCACTCTAGGGTGAAAGTAACTATTCCTAAGGAGAGCTACAGTTATTGTGCCTGACATGGTAAAGTCCTTTAAATGTATCTCCCTAAGCGCAGTCTTTTCTACAAAGAACTTCTACTAAGAGTTTGAAGGTGAAGGGGTGTAAAAATATTGGCTCATATATAGGATACCATATGTTTTACCTTAACACACAGCACTCCCACCCCCCCTCTCAAAACAACAACCCTTCATCTTGGCAGTGAGTAATGTTATTAGTATAGTATTAGGAGATTATAAGATAGGAATGCAAAAAGTGTTCCTGTCCCACAATCTCCACTCCCATCCCTGTCCCACCACAATCACCCTCCCCACCACACTTACATTCTCTTCCAACAACAGGGCAACCCAAGAGTGAATGGAGCTCTATCGGAGCTCCGTTCACTTCCTAGAGTGAAATCCCACAGATTGTCACAAGAAGATGTGAGCACGGGCAATTCAAATATAAAAGCCAAAATACACACACACACACACACAAGTTACATAAAGCACATACACACACCTTAAAACTTCCAGGTAAACCAGGGAAGTTTTTAAAAAGTGTGTCACTTACCTGGATGTCGTGATCTCACCCAGAAGTGTTCTGACTCTGGGATCTTGCCAGTGAAATGAGGCACCTTGTTGCACACAAAGAAATCTTAGACAGAAACAGAATGACAAATCTATTGATGGCTTCTCCCATCAATAAAAAGCAGCACTGGTGTAACGGCAGCAGAATGGGTGCATAACGATGGGGAACGACGTATGGTAAGGGAATCCTTTTGCGATCTCCTGGCGTTCCTGTAACACCACATTTGACGTGTCTGATAATCTCCTTAGTATCAGGCTGGCTCTTTCCTCTGTTGGCCCTGAAAGTGAATCTGGCTGGGAAAGAGGAACCACCTGAAGAGGGTGTTAGTTTGTAAGGGGGAAGTCAGATGTGGGCAAAAAGTTAAATGCCTTCTTGAGAACATAAGAAAACCTGTGCTAGAGTAAACCAAAGGTCTGTTAAGGCGAGACTACAAATAGAGATGATAAGTTTTTGTTGTTTTTTTTTTTTTAATTATGTACATGAAGTTTATGCCTACTGGACTTTTAGATGATCTCTAACCTACAAGAATGCAACACAGTCTTCAATTTGCCTTCATTTTCTTCCCTAAGTGCTACATAATATTATTGTGAATTGCTAACAAATTGACCTTTTGTCTTAACAAAGGCCGCTTTGTGGACAGATGAGTGAAGGGAGAAAAGGGCCTCTGGCCAATAGCATACTTTTGTAAAAGTATTTTTGTAAAAGCATACTTTTGTAAAAGTTTTTTCCCCCATTAAGATCTTTGGGGTTGAAAAGTGCAGCACTTTTAGATTATGCCCTGTAATTCTTTTCAGAATTGCATACCTGCTGCAAAAAAACATATAGTGAAACAAATGCATCTCCACTCAGTTTATTGATCCATTTCAGTGTAATAATATCCCACTTTATTAAGTTATTATTACCCTGAAAAAGATCAATAAACTCAGGGAGACATTTTTACACTGTTTTAAAATTTCAAGGAGACACAGGAAATAAAATGAGAAATGGGTACCCTTTGAATTCTGCATGACTGATCTTGATTGTGGTTCACATTTTTTGGTATGCTTTGAGGTGCAGGTTGTAACAGAGTCACCTTTAAACTCTATGAGAATTGTCAGTCATCATGTGGATCAATGATGGAAAAGTATCCAAAGGTATTAGCTTCTTATTATTTTTAGAACTAACTTTATGATTCAAAAGAAACTCAAGGTACTGTATTTCTAAGATGAAGTTGCAGTATGTATATCCCACCCAGTAACTCTTTGGACTACAACCACCCAAATCCTTTAGCTAGCTTGGCCATCGATGGGAGTTACAGACCCCCCCAAAGGTAAATTTTCCAGGCTCTGATTCCATTCCCATTGATGACATACTATACATATGACAGTGACAAACCATTTCTCTGAGGATTGGAAAAAATCAGGACAGCAATGCAGGATTGGCTGTTAGGCAGAGTGAAGCATCCATCTCTGTTAGCTGATGCTGAGTGTAGTAGCTGAGGGCTCCCCCCATTCATCTTGAGCTTTCTCTTGCCTTCCATGGGAGACCCTAAGTCATTCCCTCCTGAGCCAACCCACTTGAGGTAGAGAAGCTTGCTTGTTTATTCCTGGCTTGTGTTGACTGGCTCTCTTGCCTAGTTTGTCATTGTTATTATGTGCCTTCAAGTAGACTACGACTTATGGCAAACCTAGGGTTTCTTGACAACATCTGTTCAGAGGAGGTTTGGCATCACTTTTCTCTGAGACTGAGGAAATTATCAGATGCGCTAAATATGGCATTACATGAATGCCAGGAGATCGCTAAAGGGCTTTCCTTTCAGACAACATTGTTCCTGTGTCGTCATGCTCCCATTCGGCTGTTGTTATGCCAGTGCTTCTTTTTATTCACAGGCTAAGCCATGAATAGATCCCCTGTTCTGTTTCTGTAACAGAATGTTGTGCAAGTGAAAAGGTGCCCATTGCTGGTGCAATGCCAGCATCAATGGGAGGTCTGTGCCAGAACACTTCTGGGTGAAATCAGGACATCAAGGTAAGTGACACACTTTTTATGAGCTTCCCTGGGTTACTTGTAAAGTTTTAAGTGTGTTTCAGTGCTTATTGTAACATTTTGTCTAATATTTTGCTTTTATAGTTTGAATTTCCTGCACTCTCATCTTCTTGCGAAAGCAGCCAGGATTTCAATCCAGGAAGTGAAAGGAGTTCCGTTCAAGGTCCCATCACTCCTGGGCTGCCCTGCTGAGGGCACAAGGTATGGGAAAAGTAAGTCTGAAACATTTTCCTTTTTTCACATGACAGGGACGGGAGAGGGGTGGGAGTGGAGATTTTGAGACAGGAACACTTTTTTGTTCCTGTCTGAAAATCTCCTGAGGGAGCATGACTTGCCCAAGGTCATCCAATGGGTTTCTATGGCAATTTTAACCCTGTCCTCCCAGAGTCCTAGTCCAGCACTACAGCACATGGTCACCCTTGCCTAGTAGCTTTTTTCCAACTCATCACAGACAGTGTCACTGAGAAAGGCCCAAATGTGCCAGCAGAGTCAAGTGAATTCCACCAGTTCTCATGAGATTGTTTTTGCCTACAATTCTCATTAGGTAAGTCAAACGGTGATGAATTTGGAGAGTTTCCATTCCAAAAGGGCTAAAGGGCTACAGTTGCCCACCCATGCATTATAGGAAAAACATTCTTCTGCTTTCCTGCTGAGCTCCTATAGTTCAGCTTTCTGTTTCCTACAGTGCCCAACTGCTGTGAACCCCAAGAAGATGACATACAGGCAACAAATCCCTACCTCATGATGGTCCCCAGAAAGTTTCTAGCAATGGTCAATAAGTGCAAGAAACCAGACAACCTATTGTTCAAATACTATAGGTGAGGATATTACTTTCTTGCAAGGAACAAAGAAACCCTTGAATTGTGGGCTGCCAATAAGATTCCTCCCCACCCTGAGTTAACAGAGAGATGCCTTAATAACCATTTACCCACAACCCACTTGTCACCTACCCAGAATTTCTAATCAAAGTCTAGATTATGCCGTTCATTGGTCTGGAGTGATATAAATTCTGGAGCAGATTATTTTGTTCATTGGATTGAAGTCATATAAAACCCTAAAGTGGATTTTATAGTTCAGTGGCCTGGAAGGACAGCATTGCATTGCAGAATCCTATTATCCCATAAAATTACATTCAGGGCTTTGGAACCCTGGTTCTTTTTTTGGGGGGGGGGGTGATTTTTGAAGATTATGGACCAAGCCTCAAATTTTTACAATGCTTTGCTGTGAAGCTTTCTTGAAATTTTAATTATATTAGGGAAAACCTAGGCTGTTTCTCTTAGATGTTTCTCTTTCAGTGCTTTTGAATTATAATTAGAAAAGATGAGCTGATGTCTCCTGTGATTGTTACCTTAATAGTTGTAAGAATGTGTTTGGCTTTGTGCTTTTATGCCTACTGTTTTTTCTCTTAATGCTTGCCTCCTGTTTTTCTGTCACCTTTAATGGTGTAGTCAGAGCTGTGTTACTCAGACATCAAGAATGATAGCCTCATTCTGAGAGTTCATGCTAACTCTCAGTCTGTTTGCACATTACAATGCCTGAGGTTTTGTTGTTGCTGATCCTGTTGAAGTTTTACAGCTATTTGAATATTTGAATAAGTAGTGCTTTATATCATACATGATTATTATTGGGACGTTGTGCTTTGTATTAAATATACATTATTCTTACAGAATAAAGTACATTATTCTTATTGGGACTTCTCCCAATAAGCTGGGAGCCTTTGGGCTAAAAACAGTGGAATTAAGGTTTTGAAAATAGCTAAATACAGAAATGAATAAATACATAAATACATAAATGACTAAATACTAAATAACTAAATACATAAATGAATTTTAAAAACCTAAATAAATGAATGAATACCGTCACCTAAGGAAATGCTTCTGCTGCTCCCCTTATTGCGTCCAGAATGTCTGAAACTCGAAGAAGAGTCTGGACACTGAGTTACTGTATATTCCGGCATATAAGACGACATTTGAGCCCTCAAAAATATCCTCCAAAATTGAGGGTCGTCCTATACACCAGATACACTTTGCTTCACCCCACCATCCGATCTCCTGCCTCTTCGCTCCCTTCGCAAATGGAGCGAAAAGGCAGGAGATCAGGCAGGGGGTGAGGCAAAGTGTTTACTGGTTCATTCTCCCCCCTCCTCTGCCTTATCACCCTTTGCAGAGCAACCGAAGACAGAGGAGGGGGTGAACGTTGCGGTTTGCCACAGCCGACGCTCGATCACCTGTGTGTTCAGTGGACGAGGCAAACCGGGCATTTTTGCCCCTTTCCTCCACCTTCCTTGAATCTAGTGGTTTGCCACGGCTTCCCCCTGCTTCCCCCGTCTTCATCCCCTTCAGAAGAGAGCCAAGATGGAGGGAGGGGGGTGGAAAAGGGCGAAAATGCCCAGCTTGCCTCAGCAACCCCCTTCCCTCCATCTTGGCTCTCTTCTGAAGGGGACCAAGGCGGGGGAAGCGGGGGCGGTTTGCTGCAGCAAACCGCTAGTTTTACCCCTTTCCTCCACCTTCAAGGGAAGAGGCAGCCACCAAGGCAAACCATGGCATTAGCCCCTCTCTTCAACCTTCCAGTCAAACTTGACTCGAAGGTGGAGGAAAGGGGCGAAAATGCCCAGTTTGCCTCAGCAGCCCCCTTCCCTCCGTCTTGGCTCTCTTCCGAACCACCCCCGCTTCCCCCACCTTGGTCCCCTTCGGAAGAGAGCCAAGATGGAGGGAAAGGGGAAGTTGAGGCAAACTGTGCATTTTCACCCCTTTCCTCTACCTTCGAGTCAAGTTTGACTGGAAGGTTGAAGAGAGGGGCTAATGCCATGGTTTGCCTTGGTGGCTGCCTCTTCCCTTTGCAAAGGGAAGGAAGATGTTAGGAATGGGCAGCCGCCGAGGCAAACTGGGTATATCCGCCCCTTTCTTCCACCTTCGAGTCAAGGGTGACTGGAAGGTGGAAGAGAGGGGCAAATGCCGCGGTTTGCCACGGACGCTGCCCATCCCCTCCATCTTCATTCCCTTCGCAAAGGGAATGAAGACGGAGGGAATGGGCAGTGGCCAAGGCAAACTGGGTTCATTCAGCCCCCTCCTCTGCCTTCACCCCCTTTGGGGAGCAACCAAAGGTGGAAGAGAGGGGCGAATGTTGCGGCTGGCTGGCTGGCTTGGAGAGCCCTGCCAGCTGATCCTGTTGGCTTTCCCAACTCAGGAGGAGATCCTCATGAGTTGGGAAACAAAGAGGATCAGCTGGCAAGGCTCCCCCAGCCAGCCAGCTAGCCAGCCAGCCAAATTGGGGGGTGGTCTTATATGGTGAATATATGCCAAACCCTAGATTTTTAGTTGAAAATTGGGGGGTTGACTTATATGCCCAGTCGTCTTATACGCCAGAATATACGGTAGATCGATAAAGTTTGAGTTTAACATCCTGGGTATATCCTTGTAGACAGCTGCAAGTAGACTCTTGTTCTTTTCAGTCTAGTTCTGGGATGAAGTAGTCTGCAAGTAAGTCTAGAGTATTCTGAAAATACTGATCTGGATCAAGGAATGGAGCTGCAACAAACATTACATGCCTTACAGGAGGAGACGCACAAGTCCTTTTGCAAATGTTAGAAAGGAAGCCCCAAAAGTTCGGAAGCACAGCTTAAAAGTGTTTCTTGTTTCTCCTCTTCTTCGGTCCCTTTCACAGTACACACTTATATCTCTGCAATTCCAATTTAACTGTCACAAGAACATCTAGGGTAATCTTGGGGTTTGTATTTTGATGAGACAGCATGGGAACTTTCTGGCTAAGAATTCTAAAAGCTCTTCCCTCAACTACAAATCTCAGGATTCCATAACATGAAACAATGGCAGTTAAAAGTAGAATCTTGGTAAACATAATTATGTATTGCAAAAGGACCCCTTGTTGATGTGAGAGCACTTGCCATGAGTGAAGCAACCCAAGATCCACAACCATTATCATGTCATGGTTGGTTCTGCTGCTCAAGAGTCACCATGGCTCACATATACAGTCCCCTCCCTACGGTCATTTTTTGCAGTCCATGCATGCCATGCCACTGCCCCTGTCATTATTGCACTGACAAAATATGTACCACTTCTATGTCGCAGGAATGTGCAGAGCGCAGTCACTCCCTGTTCATCCGAACAGGAACACATGCAGCAAAAGCGTGTGCTTTGTGAGCAAACAAATACTCCTTTGGTGCAAAAGTAAGTCCATGCCAAAATTCTTTAAGGCTTTTATTAATAACAATTGGATAAAAGGAAAAACAATAAAAGAAAACATTTAGCCATGTTTTCTAGGTTCTCTCTAAGCAAGAGAGGTACACACAAACTTGAAGCTCTCTTCTATCTAAGACTAAAACCAATATAACCCCTCCCAGTTATATAGTCCCTAAACACTCAGTCTTTGGGAGAAACAAAAGTAAAAAAAATAGTTTCAAGTTTCATTCCTTATTTGCAACCCCCAAAGAACAGAATAACAAAACAGACAGATTTATGAACCTTTGATAACCAAACTGGCGCCTAATAATGTCTGGTGAAAAAATTACTCAGGGAGGGGGAGACAGATTCCTGATCACAAAATCTATTTTCCCTGACATTCTATTCATGCCACCCAAACCAGGCAGTCTGTTGTCCTCTCCTTCCAAAAATGCATCTGCCACAGTCCTGTCCTCACATCAAATCTCATTTCTTCATCTTGATCTGCACTGGGCTAGGGGAACTACAACCAAGGGTATTAAAAGAACTGGCAGAAGTAATCTTAGAACCACTGACAATAAATAATCTTTGAGTATTCCTGGAGAACAGGAAAAGTCAGCAGACTGGAGGAGGACAAATGTTGTTTCCATCTTCAAAGAGGGAAAAAAAGAGGACATAAACAATTATTGCCCAGCCAGACTGACATCAATATCAGGGCAACATCCCACTGTTCCAAGCCAGGAAGCTGGCCTGCAACATGTTAGCAAGGCCCCCTGCATGTAACCACCCTGGTTACATGATTTGGGCCTGCTTCCTGGCTGCAAAAGAGTGATGGCAGATGGCAGCTGAAGTTATGGAATGGCATGGTGGTCTGGGCTCCTGTGGGGACTGATCTGTTTTTTGCCAGCTAGAGCAGATTTTACCAGGTATTGTTTTAAAATGGCGTAATGGGCCTGACTGCATCTTCCCCCTGTCTTGGCCCCATCTTTGCCCCAGGGGGTCATGAGGACTGCCTGGGGGCAAACTGAAACAAATGACCTGCATTGTCTGGACTTCAGGGCTCTAAGATGGAGGCAAGATGGGGTAAATTGCCCATCTGGACAAGCCCTTTGTCATGAACAGCCAATTACAGAGGTTAACAGCTTGTACATGGGTTCAGTGTAAAGTGAGAAAAGCCGTCAGTTTGCCAACAGTTCCACAACGTGGCTTCCCTCTCCCCATCTCTGCCTTCATGTCTACCAATGACACAGAAGTACATATAGAAAAATCGTTGTGGTGGCGGCGGCATCACTGGGACTAGGGACCACTGATCTGTTTTTAAGATGGAGGGGATTGATGTTGGCAGGCAGTTTTTTTTATTAATTTTGCCTACTTTCAGGTACATTTTTTACAACAAAATGATTACAACACTGAACACGTTCATTAGAAGAACCACCACCACTACCAATTGAAGCACAAATGCATAAGCTAGAGTTATACATTCATAACTGTTTCATTTTCACAAATCCCGCCCCCCATCTTAAGAGCCAGCTGCTGATAGGGACCCTGGTGATTGGGGTGCTAACGAATGATCTATGACAGGGGTCCTGCTTCTGATTGTTAGAGTGCAGCTCTCTGATGGGAGGAGGCTGGAAACATCTTTCAGTGACCCGAATGCCAACAGAACAGACTTCCGCCACTTAGTGCAGCTTCTAGCTCTTAAGCTGAGTTTGGGGAGTCAGGTCAGGAGATGATGTATAGTTAGTCTGTGATGCAGGATCTTGGCTACAATTAATACATTGAGCAAACAGAAAATTATTTAAGACCTTATTACATAAATATAAGGGAGTCTATAATGCTTCCTATCATACTCATCCCTTCACTCCACCTCTTCAAAAGCAAAACCTGTGGAGATATGTTAGAAGATATAGCATCTTAAAAGAAAGTGAAAAAAACTGTATATCTACCATGCTTGGGGTAGAGAATTAGGTGTAGTTCACTTTAACCAGAAGTGCAAATCACTTCTCACAGTCAGTATCAAACACCATGTGTACTTAGAAATGCCTTCCCTCGTGTGTTTTGTGCAGCTTATTTCCAAATAAGTGTGCATAGGACAGATGTCATGATGTCTTTGTTATTAATGGAAGGAAAAGCTATGTTAAAATGTGTCTGTGCACTTGATCCTTTAGTACTTTTCTGATCAATCATTCCAAAAGATTCAGCTATACAGGAGTTTTAGTGGTCCAAATTCCTAGGTCACTTGGGGGAAGATGGCTCAGCCCCCTTAACCTAGTCTTAAGGGATGCTCAGTCCCTCCCCTGTTCCAGGAACCATGACTGAGACAATCTTGTAAAGACAATTCTGAATCCTGACCCACCACTTTTAGTTATTTCTACCTTGCTTTCTCTGCCCAACAGGACTCCTCAATGGAAGATCAATGTCCATTTTCAGTTTGTATTGAGCTGGGTGACTTTCTTTCCAAGCTCAAGGCAAATCAGGATTGCCAGTTCAGATGTGTGAAGAGCTTTAAATTGAGATGCAAATCCTTTGTAATTAATAAGTATTGATATAATCCTTCTTGGGCCAATTTGTTGCCATGTCTGAGTTAATAAAGAGTCTTGTGATACAGAAGAGAGAGCTGTAAAAACTAGATTAAACCACAGAAAAATGTTTTGCTTGTAAATCAGATAGAGAACTAATTATTGGGGAAGCTGTGAAAATCCCAGCACTGGCTTTCCCCCACTTCCAAATTAATTTGGTGACTATCCGAGGTAGTCCTGTCTGAGCACACATGAATGAACTGGAGTGCTCAAGTTCATGTTTTAATCTGTTGAACATTCTTGTATTGGGCTAATCTAAATGAAATTTACAGTATCTATTATAATACCGAACAACATAATTCTTAAGTAAAAAGGGTGGCAGATTATCTCTCTTTCAGAACATGCAATATAAATTGTTTTTAATTAGCAATAAACTTCCAACAGTAGGATATAAATGTAAACACATTCAGAATTATCTGAATAATATATTGAATAAAGAGATGGCAATTACAAGGCAATAGGAAGCACTTTTTAAAAGGGAACAAGGAGATTTTAGTCTGGCCCAAATTTTTAAGTGAACTGGCCTCAGTTTGCATTTCCTGTACTAACTCCTGAATGCATTTATTCCTGGAAGAAATTCAAATAGCCACTGTCACCATGTTCAAAGTCTATTCTTTTGCTTCATTGTAGCATGACGTTGGGCCCTTGAAAGTTGTGCCAAGTGTACATGCTTGGCAGGTTCTATTAACTTTTTTATTTGGGCCAAGCTGTCAATTGGTTGCCAATGGTGTGGGGTTTGGTGTTTTTTTGTTTTTTTTTGTTTTTTGTTTTGTTCATGTGATATTGCCAGCATCCGAAACCATGTCCCATTATGCTCTTGTGAATACAGTGTTAATAGGTGGTCTCTGCCAGAACATTTCTGGGTGAGAACACGAAAACTGAGTATGGGATGCTCTTTTTATGAACTTCCCCATTTTGCTTGTAAATTTTTAAGTGTATTTCAGTGCTTGTGTGTTTGCCTTCTTTGTTAATTTTTGTGTTTTTAGACTTTTAAGCATGCTCACATCTTCTTGAGAGAACCACTAAGATCATGTGCCCTGACGAACGTGGAAATAAACAGAGCTAGAGGTCATGCTCCGATAAAGCTGGGGCTGCTCTTTCTTGTTACTACAGCAATGTGTGATAAAAAGGTGTGATATGACAGGATACTTACACTTTTAAATATAGTGGGACAAAAATGTTTTTAAGTGCTCGTCTGATAATCTCCTTAGAATACAGCCCTGGTTGCAGACTTGTGTGTTTGCCACCCAGGTACCAGTGTAACCAAGTACAGAAAAGTTTGTCACCAGGAGGTTGGCCACCAGATGGCATATTGCCACAGCAGCTACAAACACAATCAAACTGTGGAGTAGTTGTGATTGGCATGGGAAAAGGGAATCCCTGCTTAGAATGGTATTGATGTGAAGGGGGTTGTAATAACAGTTTCATGAAATTCTTGAAGGATTTGAAAGAAATAGCTGAGAAAAGTAAGATTTTGCTGGTGTCCTGGGAGGTTCCAGGCATGAGAGGGAAAAGGCAGAGAGGACAAAATCATTTGAGAATGCAAGGGACCTTTGATGCTCTGAGGGTGGGGGGGGGCTGTAGGAGTGAAGGTTATGAGCAGGGGCAACTCAGGAAAAAACAGAGATAAAGATAAGGACAAGGTGTGTTGGATCCATCAGATAGGAAACCAGTGTGTAGGAAATATAAGGAGAGAAATATCTAGGTGGATAGATACATAAATACCCTGATGTTAGCCAAATGGAAAGTCAAGTCAAGGGGAAAGATTTCATCTGTGATCCATACCTTACAAAGCCACTTAGTAGTAGTTCACAACAGGAAACCCAGCACAAATCACCTAGAGCGCACAATTTCCAATCAGTGTTGCCTCCGCTAATGTAGAAGTTGTGCATGGTGGGGAAACAGTTACTCTAATTAAATCTAAGAACTCCACAGCTGTGAAACCATAATTTTTTATCTACATCAGTGGTAGTTGTAAAACTGATACTAAATTAAAATATTAACTTTTGTTTTTATCCCCCTGTAAGGCAGCTTATAATTGGGCTGCAAAGACTATTAATATAGGCTAAATGCTGTGTCTAAGAAAGTGGAAAGTCTGTTTATATACTTTCTTTTTTAAAAATAACAACACAACAATAATAAAAATATTTCTGAATTTCTGGAGGGAGGGTGTTCCACATGGAACACATTCCAGTTTTATTGTCATTATTTTCTCTGGATGGGAGAACAAACAACATCTGGTCTGACATTATGCAGGTTGGTATATCTCCCTTTCACAACAGGAAGAAAATAAAGATAAACCTGTGCTAGAGCTAGCCCTGCCATCAGGCTGAATGAGGCCACTACCTCAGGTTCTCCTTCAGAAAAGAGCAGCAAGTGGCTATTTATCAGATTTGTTATTTTACACTCTTTCAAGGTAGGCTTGGTTGGCCTGTTTCTGTTCTTTTTTCCTCAGCAGGCAATGACCTTATTTAAACAGGCCTTCAACTTTTAATTGGTTTGGGTAGTACAACAAAGAGGTTCTGTTTCTCAATATATACAATATGTTCCGGCATATAAGATGACTTTTTAACCCAGGAAAATCTCCTCAAAAATTGGGCGTCATCTTATATGCTGGGTATACGGCGGTTGTGGGTTGGGGAAGCATGGAGGAGTGGCTGTCTGAGTGGGAGGAAGCTTGCCAGCCACCTCCCATACTTCCCCAATGCAAGACTCCCCCCCTGTCCAGCCAGCCACCCCCCGCCCTTCCCCAACCCGCGATGGGGCTGCCAGCCCCATCTCGGACTCGGGAAGTGCAGGAGGTGGCTGGCAAGCTTCTCCCCTCCCAGCCAGCCAGCCACCCCTCCACCTTTCCGGAACCCATGATGGGGCTGGCAGCCCCATCTCAGACTCGGGAAGGGTGGCAAGCTTCCCCTCCCAGCCAGCAACCCCTCTGCTTTCCCGAACCTGAGTTGCTGGCTGGGGGGGAAGCTTGCTAGCCACCTCCCACCCTTCTTGAGTCCAAGATGGGGCTGGCATCCCCATCTCAGGTTCGGGAAAGGCATAGGGGTGACTGGCTGGACGGTGGAGGGGAAGCTTGCCAGCCACCACTACCACCTGCACTTCCCGAAGCCACAATGGGTGGCTGGCTAGGCGGGGGTAGTTTTATATGGCAAGTATATCCCAAACTCTGTATTTCAAGTGGGAAAGTTGGGGGTTGTCTTATACGCCAGAAAATACGGTAATGTGTTTTAATGTGGTTTTTAACTGTTCTAAATTAATATTTTAAGTGGATTGTTCTTTAATACTTTTATTTTTAAAAAAGTGTTATAGACTGTGTTAGCTGTTTTATTTTAACAAATAGTGTAAGCCAGTGGTTCATAACCTTTTCTTTACCAGGGACTCCCTTTAAATATCTTTTGTTGTCATGGTCCTCCAAGCTTTAACTCAAGATTTAAAACAAACACAACAACAACACAATTGCACCATCCATTAAATCTTCCACCAGAGGCACATGTTAAGAACCACTGATGTCAGCCACTTTGGGTCCCATATGGGGGTGAGGACATAATTTAAAAAAAAAAAACTGCCAAGTTTGGGGAAAGGAACTTCACAGATTTTCTACCCCATGGGCTGAAATAAAATGACTGGCTTTGAGAACTGTGCGCCTTGACAAGAGCGTAAGGAGAGGGAACAATTCACTGCTCTGTCTTAGGCAGTGAAATACTTTGGGCTGTGCCTGTGTTGGACCAATTGTAGTAGCAGCAAGAAGGGTATGGGAACCTAATATTATTAGGAATAATAGCATTAGTATTATCCTAGAAATAGCAGTTTTAGTTATGAAGCAAGGAATGTTGTTTAACTATGGTGAAGTAAGACCATCCAAGAATAAAGATGTTTATCCTTGTAAACATACCATTTGTAGAAGAAGAGATGTGTTTACCAGGGATTTTATCAGACACAGTCTTTAAAACATTCTTTTGCTAGCACAAAAAAACCCCAAACATTTTAGTGCTGGCAAAAGAAAATTCCCCCCACATTCACCTCCTTTCCTGGCAAAGGCTCCTCTGTGAATGAAGAGGAAGTGAACAGAGCCCCATTCACTTCCTTGTTCAAAATCTTATGCCATTTCATTGCACAGGAAATTCAAAATTCAAAAAAGAAATAAAGCATTCAAAGTAAACACAAGCACCAATACATACTTAAAAAAAACAACAACCAAGTAACCTGGGGAGGGTCAAAAGTTCGTCACTTACCTGGATGTCCAAATCTGACCCAGAAGTGTTCACACCAGTCCAGCTGCTGATGGGGTAAGTATGAGATTCACGGTTATGTGGCATCATGATGATGCCATATTTTCCATGTCTGCTAAAGTCCTAGGA
The DNA here is from genome assembly GCA_030847615.1 of Gambelia wislizenii. Lineage (NCBI taxonomy): Eukaryota > Metazoa > Chordata > Lepidosauria > Squamata > Crotaphytidae > Gambelia > Gambelia wislizenii. The sequence continues at coordinate 326,334,016 of JAUMIR010000001.1, forward strand.
CAATGTTTCATACTAAGGTTTATAGAAAAGGAAGGCTGTGTAGCCATCTGATCATAATGGAATAGGCCAATGAATAGTATCATGGCTGAAATAAAAAAAAGAAAAAATCTGGTTATGTGGTAACCTAATTTTGTGGGACAGAATACGTTCTTTTGTACATAAAGAAAATGAAGACTTCACATACATCTTCAAACACGTATATAAAACAAAATTCCATTTAAAAAAAATGAAGATATCATATTTACCAAAATTCATTTGCAATCTACAAGAGAAAATAAAAATAAACTACCAACCACAACCACAGAACACATGACTTCTAGCGGGACAACTGCTGTTCAACAAGGAAATATATGATGCTGGAGCTGAAAGCAAATGGACCACATCTACATTAAACCCCAAGAGACAAGATGTCCTGCTACCTTTTTCAAGACTATTTATTTAGGTGACAAACTGGTAGGTCTGTACTTCCAATCCTGAGAAGTAGGACAGGCTGCCAGACATCCTTTGTCTATACTCCCCGTAGCTATGCTGCCACCACTCACACTGACAATACCTCCTATGTCTTGGATAAGCAAGAAACCAGGCTCACACTTACAGAGAAGGGTAGACTTAACTCTTTGCCAGTCAAGTTAGGGCATGAGTGAAGCCAGCCCTCAGACTAGGCAAGAAGGTAAATCATCCCTGGTTTCTAAATAGGGTTTCCCAAATGAAAACTGGAGCTCTCTTGTCCCTTTAACAGTCATGTAGAAGAGGGAATTTCAGCAGGAGTAACAAGCAACAGCTGCTGAAATCCTCTCCCTCTACCCAACCATTAATGATACAGGAGCCATCTCCAGTTTTCACTCTGGCAGTATTCCACCCCCAAGTAAATATATGTATTACAGAAGCAAACAAAGGCAGATTTGGAAAGGGTTACTTATAAAACAATATGAACAAATAAATCATGAAAATCCTAGGATAAACTCACCAAAGGAACTTTCAGGGAAGAATTACCCTTGGCTAGCCAGGAGAATAAATTGGGGAAATCGTTTACAGCGAAAAGCTTTCTTTGGGGGCATGGGGTGGGGAGAGTTGGCATTTCCCAACAAAGTAAATTCAAACTAACCTGTCTTGGATAACTGGTCACCCAGATAATTTCTGAGTCCACTTTGAATATGCATAGAATTGTGAATGGGGGGCTTACAGTTGCCTGGCTATTCACATTTATAGCCAGAAGGAGAGGAGAGTGAGAGGAGGACTGAGAGGAAGAGGAGTGGGGCAGATAAGGGGTTTAAAATCAAGCTGAGGTATCATGGTGGCAAGTTTGGAGAGGAAGTGATGGGCTAGCACTGTTGGAAGGACAGGAGTTTGAGAGGAGGATTGGCAGGAAGAGAAGTGGGATGGGGCAGGGAGGGGAGGTCGAGCTAGTTCAGCAGCAGGTACAAACTCAGGAATAGCCAAATCCATGGAAGAAAAAATCATGAATGTGGAGGGCCAATTGTAGTGATGATTCTGTATAAAGATAGATGCAAAGGGTGGTCTGGGTGATTTTGACTGACATCACATTTTGATACAAAAATATTGTCTAAGATCTGAAACCCACATTACATACACTGATATCCAAAGTAATTCCCGGAACAAGAACCTGTTCCATGCCATCCCCCCCTTTTTTTATTGGTGGTTGTTGCACTTATTGGTGAGCAGGTGAAAAGATAATGGAGGGGAGTTTATTGTTATTTTTGTTTACAGGAATATTTTTAAACCTGAATAAATAAATGTATTTTTTATTTGAAAAAGTGAAATAAATGCTCGATTTTCATTTTGACCTTTCATTTTACCTTTCATATCCACCAGTGCTAGTTCCCCCTGAGCTACATTCTGGAAAATGTTGCACTTGCTTCTTTATAGGCATCTGAGATGTTTACATACTGGCAGATCCGCATAGTATTTCAAATGACACCTCAAATAAGTGCAGAAAACAAAGTTTGTGGCAGACCTATAATATCTCATTAGACGCAGGCAAACACATGTATCAGAAGAAGCAATTTAATGTGTGGTGGCAAATTGAATCAGAAATACACACTTACTGAGAGAATTGTGTTTGATCTCCATAACTATCATCTATGTTGGACTACATCTAAAGCATCTATTTTCCATGAATTATTTCTGCCTGTACACAATAGGAGAGAAATAACAGACTAGAAAGGATGCAAAACATTTTGATTTGTTTCCTCAATATTAGATGGTACCACATTAGACAGTACAATATAGTAGCAAGCTACAGGTGGGAAAATTTGTCCCCCCCTTCTGTTTTGGTACCACATTGTACTCAGCTATCTGGAAGATGGGTGTTGAAATCACCTTTACAAATATCTTAGGGATGAGATTTTAACTGCAGACCTCACAAACACAACATCTGGTCTGATCTGGGGGCTTTTCCATCTCCTGGTTTTTCATGCTACCATGCCTGATGAAGAGTTCTGGAGCAAAGACCTTCACAATTCTGTGGAGCTTTGCTAAGAAAGGGTTACCCAGATGTGAATTCTATTTCAAACAATGATGACAATGACAACAAAAACAGGAAGGAATGTTATGGTGCAAAAGGAGTTAACTTGCATTTGTGTTACCTTGCAGGAATAAACTTTTTATATATGGATGGGGGAGTCTAAACAGAGCCTGGAAATGTTACATTTTGATCTAAAGCTCCATGGCACCATCCACAATGCTCAATTGCAACTGTGCTGGTTGGGGAATTATGGGACTTGGAGTCCCAAAAATAATATTTTCAAGCTCTGGTTCTTCAATAGGGCTAGCTCCAACTGCGTTAGTTGGTACAAGGGGGAACTGAACCATAGCATATCTTTCACATTGATTTCACCGGCGCCTCAGTTCACCTATCTTAAGGCAGAATCTAGATGCCAGGAACAGGGAATGTTTTTCCATCCCACATTTCAGTTTTCAGGCCACATTCTTGCAGCAGATTAAGCAGATTCAGTTTGCAGGCCACATTCTTGCAGCAGGCCACATTCTTGCAGCAGATTCTTGCAGCAGGTGTGGCCAATATAAATTGGCCAAGGAAAAGTAGGTGGGGAATCACATAATGCTAACTAATTTGTTCATTTCCCCCATCCTTTATAAACAGCACAATCCAATTCTATGCATTTCTACTCAGTGGTAAACCACCATGAAAGATTCTATAGAACAGCGGCTCTTAACCTTTTCTTTACCAGAGACCCACTTTAAATTGGGTTTTTTCCCCACAAACCCACAAGACTTAACTCAAGATTTAAAACCCTAACAACAACACAATTGCACTACCCATTACCCCTTCCCTCAGAGGCAGTGGAGGGGAGGGAAGACTTTTACTTTGCTTTTTCCTGCAAATTTGTGGCTGGAGCAGATTGAAGAGCAATGTGCAAGCCAAGCCAACCAGCCTTTGCTTTGGCTTCTGTCATGTGGGCTGAGCAGCCTTCAAGCCTTCACAGTCCCCCGTGAAGACAACATGGCCCCCTGGGGTTCTGTGCACCACAGGTTAAGAACCACTGCTATAGAGCACACTCAATTTTTTTTTTTTATGCCTCCTAGGAAGTATGGTATGGTGCAACAGCTTCCTCGATGGCAAACCAGGACTCAATACCATGCCACACTTCCTAGGCTGTAAGCCAGAGCTCAGTTCCAAATAACTGTTCCCTCGGCTGTTCCCAGTGCTCAGTTCCATGCCATAGTTTCCTGGGTTGCAACCCACATTTCAGCATTATGCAACAGCTTCATAGGCTGAAAGTCAGAACTCGTTTTCATCCAGGCTGCTGTCCTGGCTGCAAAACAAAGTTCACTTCTGTTAAGTTGCCTTCTTTAAAGATCCTAACATTTCACTGATGAAAACTGGGGCACATATGGCCAAGCAACATCAGAGTATGGTGCTGCCTTGAATCCCATCTTGGAAGAAAGGTGGGATATAAATCAAATAAATAAATGACACAGTGCAGCAGGCCTTATCATTAAACATGGGAGGAGCCAGGAAGAAACACATAAATGTGAGGCAGGGCTAATTATGTGGCATTACAGGCCCCTTGTACTCACAGTGTTCTATTACATATAATGCCATGTAGGACATGTAGGCCCATGAAACAACCATATTGTCAAGCAAGGTCTGAAAAGCCTGGTGGTCTTCTCATTGGCTGCAACCTGGCTGGCAATGTTGCTACTCAAATAAAACTGCTGCTTAACAAGCAAATAGAAATGTGTCTTCTCTCTCCTGTCACTAATGACTCTCTTTTCTACTGGATTACTTGGGGCTGGTTTACACGGCAGGTTTTATTGCATTAAGTTGAGATTTAGTGCTTTCCCACATCAGTGGTGGGTAGTTTACACGGTATATGTTTACACAGCTATATTTTGTGGCTCTTTGATTTTTTTCTGCTTTGAGGTTCACACAGCCAAAAGTGCTGGGGGCATGGCCAAGCATTGGAGAAGGAAAGGAATGCCATAGGAATGTCTGCCCTGGCCCACACTCCATGCTTAACAGCTTAGAGGCAGTCGCCCTCCCCCACAACTCCCTTCCCACAAATCAAACAGAAGGTTTTCCTCCTTGCTTAACAGCATTTTCTCCCAAATAGAGGAAAGCCAAAGAGAGGGGGGGGGGAAATAACAGCTTAGATCTGATGCAGCCCTTCATGAAATGGTTTCTCTCCCTCCCCCATGCACAGGATCACAGCTGACGAAATGAGCTATTACATACTTGCAAAACAGCAGAGAGGATGAGAAGGAATGCTCCCTGAATGAAAATTGTTGGGAATCGTTTTTGTTTGCAAACTGGCTTGCAAAATAGCAGAGAGGATTTTTCGAAGTTTCCTCTAATCACTACTGTCTTTCCCTCCCTCCCTGCCCTTCTTTTAAGCCCACCCCTGCATCATCAACCAATCACAATGCAGTTCTGTTGTAGCCCTTAGCGGAATGGTTGTTTACACTGCCAATAATGCGCTACATTGCAAATATACCTGCAAAAGTAGTGACACCCCTTGCCACGCTATATTTGGGTGTTTTACCTTCCCCCCTTCTGAATGAGGCGATGCTGTGCTGCGATCCGTGGGAACTATGAGCTATCTTAGCGGTATATTTAGAGGAATATTTGCCCATGTAAACGACCCCTTGGACAGAGGGGAGCCACATGGTTTTGAGACAGCACCCAGTGGTGTCTTCTTCATACTGCCTGTCATTCTCTCACCCTCTCCCCATACACAAGATACCTTCTCTTCAATTCTTCAGTAAAAGCTATCTCCATGATGAACGGTAGTGATTCTCCACTCGTGATGCTGCGTGCAGTGCATTACAGCAATACAGCTGTAGTTACAGCTGATGAAGCACCCCCATTACATTTCCCTGGTTTGAACTCTTTGTAAAATAATTATCCTCTGGACTGAAATTTCTCACACTTGTTTTCAACCCAAGGGTGAGAAATTTTTTGGAAAGCTTCATAAAAACCCATTTGGGCATTTTATGAGAGAATGAAGGCTGGGAAATAAAAACAAGTGTTCTATGCTAGTGAAGAAAAATTTCACAAGCTTTATTTCTTCTCAGGTAAGTCAAAATCAGTTTTTGTCTCCTTTTAAAAACAACAACAACAACACCTTAGCAATTATTTCTAACTGTGCCTTTGACATGAAGACATTTTATTTAGAAATAATAATAACAATAACAAAGGCTTTGAAATTGCTTACAGGGAATGTGCATAGCCTGCTCTTTTCTCCTAGAATTTAGTGGCATGTTTAAGAGCCCAGTGCCCTTAAGAGTGATTTTTATTTTTTTATATAGTTTTTAATTTTTAATTTATTTTTGCCAACCGTATTTGATGTTTCCATGTATTTTCTTAAAATTTATTTTGGCTGTGTAAGTACAAGTTCTGATTAAGTTCATAAACACATAGTCATGGCCAGATTTCACTTTGGTTGATGAGTCACACAACAGAAAATGAGAACTGTCTCTATTGGAAAAGACTGATGTTTGAGGTGATGTGAAGCAGTGTAAACCTTCTGCCTGCAGTTTTGACTCATTTGTATAAGACAACCACCACTTAATGCTGTACATCAAGGGGGAGCATGCATGGATGAATCACCCTCAGAAATAAAGAGCAAATATAATCACCTTTGCCAATTTCTTAAATCAATTTCCAGTTGCTGCCTAATAAGTTGCCTCCATGTACATTGTATGGATGTGAGCTTCACTGATATGAGATTTGGAGCCACTTCATTCAACTACAGTTTGCTTGGCATGATGGCTATGAGACTAAAGATGTTTTTTTTGGGGGGGGACGGGGTGTTCTGGTGACAAATCTTGTGACTGTTTCTATATCCAAAGCAATTGACTATACTTAACGTTGACCAAAAAACACATGGTTTCCATTGTCTAGAAAATAGTATAGTCAGCACTCTGTAACCATGGGTTTGGTATCCACAAATTTCACCACCCACAGTTTGAAAACATTCCTACCTCCCCACCCACCCCCCAAAAAAATCCAAGAAGCAAACCTTGATTTTGCCATTTTATATAAGGTACACCATTTGACTATGCCATTATATATAATGGAACTTGAGCATCCACGGATTTTGGTATCCATGGGGCATCCTGGAACCAAATCCCAGTGGATACCAAGGACCCACTGTAATATTATTTTGCATTGCCACTAAACTTGTAGTTAGAGCATTAAACTTTAGAGAGGAAGATCAGAATTCTAATCTTATCTGCACTTAATCATGAAAGTCACTATGGTCAAGCTCCAACAGAACCAATGCACAAATGGTGGTGGTGGTGGTGGTGGTGTGTGTGTGTGTGTGTGTAAAGCCTGCTTCTTCTTTCAGTACCCAAGCACACTCCCAAGGCCAATCAATAGTTGTGATGGGGCTAGAACGTCATTCAGGAACCCCTGGCTGCCCTTGAACACCCAGGGCAAAAGTGAGGCATGTGAAGGTACTGGATACCTTCTTTTACAATATCTTTAAAAGAACATACGGTGGCATAACTGGGGGTTACACCAGTATAAGCCAGCAATGCTATTGTGGCCTATGGGATCTTGGGTAACTAATTCTTTATCCTATCTCCACTGTGTATGCGCAGTTGCATGACGACAATGGAGGGGCTTTTGCATCCTGCCATGTGTGTAGCGTGGTGTGTGTAGCATTGTGTGTGTGTGGCATGGTGTTTGTGTGTATGTGCAATTGCTGCAGAGGGGCTCTCATGTCACACACACTGTATGTCTGTGTGTAGTGTGTGTGTGTGTAGCATGGTGTGTGGATACACGTGGTTGCATGGTGGCAGTGGACAGGATCTCATGTCCTGGCAAGCGTGGTGTGTGTGTGTGTAGTGTGTGTGTGTAGTGTGGTGTGTGTGTGTATGTACCGTGTATGCACAGTGAGGGGCTCTCATGTCCTGGTGTGCATGGTATGTGTGTTTATGCGTGTAGTATTGTGTGTGTGTCTATGTTTCTGTGTGTATGTGCAGTTGCATGGCGGAGGTGTTCTTGGCATGAAACTAGCCATTATAGTTGATTTGAAAGGGTATATATTGATGCTTCAAATGATCGTACTTTTGACATGTTTCCTAAGTGGCCAATCAGCAGAGTGGAAATGGAAACATACTGAAGTGTTTTATATATGTAGATAATGGTGTATGTTACACCGGGTATAGCTGGTATTAGTAGAATTTGTCCCACTTCTCTCTTCTCACACCCCTTTTTATGCTCAGGGTCCACAACCGAAACAGCACACACCAGTTCTCACTGACTTGGATGACTGGCACTACCAACCATGGAGAAAAAAGCTGCTGACAGTATGCAATGAGTTTAATATTTGGCTCTATGAGATTTAAGAAAGTTACTGAAGGAGAAGCAGTATGAAAATTGACATCTAGGTATGCAAGGAGAGGCAAATTTGAACTGGTATATTCATTCTTGGACTAGGACTCTGGGCGCCAAGGGTTCAAATCTCTGCTCAGCCACGGAAACTCACTGGGTGACCTTTGGAAAATCACATTCTCTCAGCCTTAGAAGAAGGCAATGGCAAACCTCCTCTGAATAAATCTTGCAAAAAAAAAATTAATAATAATCCTATGGTGGGGTTATCATAAGTTAAAGTCAACCTGAAGGCACATAAGAACAACAGTTCTGTATAATATATTCTCTCAGACCCAATGTGTTTCTTAAGTATGGCAAAGGAGAGTGGGCTGAGAAGCCAGTACTTCCACTTAGAACTGCTAAGTACCCTTTAATACATTGACTAGTTGTGCCTTACCCTTTAACTGTTGCCTCCAGTAAGAAACCTAAAATAGACTGGGTGAAGTGCTAATTGCAGTTTCTTACCTTCTTCCCTGGGGGCCAGATCAAACCCTCATCCGTTTGCTCACTCAGTTACGCCTGCAGAGCTTTTCTGGAACACTCACCAACCTGCAGGAACATTGGCTAGGTCAAAATATCAGGCTGGGTCAGGTAAATATAACTGCAGTAAATATTACTCTTGCCTGTGCATCTGAGAAAGAGAATACTTTCAAAGGATCCATGAAAGGGTGGAAGCAACACAAAGGGCATGACCCACAAGATGCCTGATGCCAAGTCTGGTGGAAAGAAAGCAAGAAAGATATGTGTGTGTTTTTTCCTCCTGCCTCTTGAAACAGCTGGCAATTTCCTAGGTTTTCTTTATAAATGGGAAGAAATTGCATTTTCCCTTCAGGCTGGCTAATCCAGCTTCCTCTGGGACTAAACTAATAACTTTCTAGACTACTGAAGAGTTTACACCCACATTGTTCTCAGAGAGGAGCTGAAATCTAATTGGCCCTTCCAGAACTGGCCTGTTAGTTGTTCTCATTTGCATCTAATATTGAATGCAGATAGAACAGCCATCTGGTCAGTTTTGAACCAACTGGGCAAGGATTTTTTAAAAAATTATTTTTAGCTTTATTTCCTGATATCTAACATTTCTTTTCTGTGTGTGTGTTCAAGTTGCCTGTTGACTTAGAGAGACCCTGACTTAGAGAGAGTATTTTCTTAAGGCAAGGAATACTCACAGGTAGTTTGGCCAGTTCCTTCCTCTGAAATACAGTCTACTGCACCTGGTATCCATTGGCAGTCTTGCATCCAAGTACTAACCAGAGCTGATCCTGCTTAGCTTCCAAGATCATACAGGAACTGGTGCCTTTAGGGTATTTCTAGCTTGCTTCAAAAACAGATAGTCCTTAAATTTACATACAATAAGTTAACTAACATATGTAAAGAAGCAATAATGTTTTGACCCATGAAGATACCTTCTTCCACAAGGAGATCAGAATTGGTGTTGTTCCATTAAAATCCAAACCTGGCCTTTGCCTAAATGCAACCCGCATATTGTGACCATACATTTATTTCAATAATTTACTCAATTTTGTCTTGGACTGTGGCCTTTTAAATTAGTGAGATAACCATATCACAAAAAATACAAGAGAAGTGAGACAGAAGTGCAAACTTCACTATAGTCAATGGTGTTATTCAGTACTGTAGGTTAAGCAAAAAAATTCCTTAGATCCACCATAAAGCCCTGACTAGAGTATACACTAAAGGCTGGAGAACCTGTATGAAATTCCAACTTAGCTATATGATAACCTTTAGATCACAGTGGACAGCTTGGATGAGTCCTTTGATGTTTAGCTTAACTCTAAGGATCATAGTGAGGCTAATACATCAACCCTTAGATCTTTGAACATGAGATAAAAAAATGTAGTAAATACAGTTTCCTGAAACATTTGGATAATGAAAAGATTCTGATTTCTTAAAAACTGGGGCAAGATTTTTAACCAAATAATAATAATAATAATAATAATAATAATATTTATTTATACCCCGCCCCTCTGTTAAAACAATCGGGGTGGCTTACAAAAATTAAAATACAATACAGATAAAATCCCCAAACACCCCCCACCCCCACCCTCCCCCATAAAAAAAATATTAAACAATTATAAATTAAAACCAACTGATCTAAAAACACATTTAAAAACAATAAATACAATAAAATACAATAAGTGGCCAATAAATATGGGATCAACCCATAACTTATACTACACAATAGGTAATATTCAACTTCTGATCTCCCTTACTTTATTTCATTCGGAAAATTCCACTAAGCCCATAGTTGACAGCGTTAGACTAAAATGGTGGGTTATTGTCGGGATCAGTCCCACATGTGACTTTTCCTGCCAAATTCACATTAGCTGTATAACATTGTGGCTAACTGTATTTGCATTTTTCTGTGCTTGTTAACAGGTATGTAGGCTGGTTGTAAAATGGAGTATGTGCTCTGTGTCTAGGGCGGTTTGATAAGCACTGCACCTCAGCTGAGAAAAGGAGGCTGAGCCCTGGTACAGTGGGAAATGTTTCATTCTGAGCAAAGAACTTGTAGCGATAGCTCTTTGGATTACTGTGACAGTTTTCTGTTTTGAGCTCTGAAACCGCTGGTCACTGAGTTTGGAGATGCCAATACATGACAGTTATCTGTCTGGGCCTAGCAGTCTGTAACCCACCCAGATGAACATTATTCACCACAAGCAGAAAGTTTATGGTGCCCCTAATGAACCATCATGTAGAGATAGCAGATCATATTTGACGTGAAAGTTACCAAATTATGTACCCTTCAATAAATAATTATTACATTCTTACACTTCCTACTTCTGTGGATTTCTGAATACTTAGGGAAGTGAGGTATTATGTGGTTTATCTCTGCTATAAGTAGAAAGTAATTCCCTCCCCAAGTTTTTTTTCTTTCATGATAGCAATGTGCCAATTGCTACATTTCAAGATGCATAAAAAATAATTGCCAAAGCTGGAACAATATAGGCTGATGGGGTCAGTTGGATCTTACTGCATGTTTGCAAACAGTATGCTTTATGGGAGAATTCTTCAAGCAAACCCTAATGCATTGATGAAGCTTTATAGCACTTTTGCACAATGGTGTGTCAGTAATATACACCCTGTTTTCAGGGAGTTACAAAAGATGCTGTCATCACATAAAGCACCCATGCAGCCTCCTTCCCCATTCCCTACCCACTGCTGCTTCTCCCTTGCAATGCCCAAATTTTGGTGAATTAGCAGTAAAAAAATTAATCCATTTTTTTGGGTAAAATAAGAAAAATCATCCAGGAAGCTTGCATCTTCTTTGGAACAAGGCACATGTGCCTTCCCATGGCACCTTTCATGGCACCTTTTCACACTTCTGCTACAAACCCATGGTGGGTTCCAGGGAACAAATGTTCCAGGACTCACCCACATTGGCTAGGTTTAAAGACAAGATCTTGAAAGATAAGTATTCATTAATTGGTTGCAGTGTTCTACATCTTGCTCTGTTTTTTTTTATACAGTTGTAATAACAAATCATTCCTGCTTAAGCATTCATGGCCTCCACTATGCTAGTGTTCCCAAAGAAGGAAAGAGTGGAGAAAGATGCAATATCTGGTGCTCTCAAGTGATAGTCTGCTGTAACAATGAGTAAGATCATTCTGAAGAGACACAGTCAGCTGGAGAGCATATGTTGCAAATGCCCATCTCTCTCTCTCTCTCTCTCTCTCTCTCTCTCTCTCTCTGGCTTTTCTTCGCAAATGAAGATTCAGGAAGGACACATCCCACGCTTTCTGCAAGTACGTTGATGACTAAAAAGGCCAATCCGAGATAAACAAGTCCGGTTGCAAAAAGCACAGCAGAAGGTCTCCTTGGGTGATGTTTTTGGGTTGTGATTCTTTCTGCGTTGTCGTTTCTCTTCAAGACTTGTTTGGTGTGAGTTCTCAAATAAGGCATAAGCCGCTGAATACCAGGGAAGAACAGCAGAATAGAAGACAAGTGTTGTACTTCCCCATGGTGACTTTATGCTCTGTACTCACATAGCTTTCCTACTCAGAGCTTTGGAATCCAGCTTCCCTGATCTTAGTGTTCAGCTGCCTGTTCTACCTTCATTATTCTAACACTTGGAAAACTGAACTTACGTAGAGCCATTCCAGAACAGACCAAAGGTTATAGAATCATAGGACTTTATCAGATGCACTAAATACGGCATCATAACACCACCACCACATAAATGCGAAAGGGTACACATATCAGACAACATCATCCTTTCACATTTAGGTACTGACCAAAACCTGTACTTTTTTCTTGATGGCTGAAGCCAGTTCAGCATGAACACTTCTGGGTGAGATTGCAACATCCAGGGAAGTGACACACTTTTTATGACCCTCCCTGGGTTACTTGTAAGTTTTTAAGTATGTGTATGTATTTTTAAAACCTTTTTGTTTGTTGTTTGCTTTTTGAATTCCCCGCATAAGCATCTTCTCACAAGCATCTGTGGGATTTTAAATGAGGAAGTGAATGGAGCTCTGTTCACTTCCTCTTTCATTGCTGGGAAGCCTTTGGGTGGGAGGCAAGGTAAGTGCAGCATGGGGAGTTTTTTGCTGGCATACAAAAAGTGCAGCATGGGGAGTTTTTTGCTGGCATAAAACCAGAAAAGTTATGCCAGCAAAAGAACAGGCTTTTGGGTGTGGTTGAGATAAAGTCCATAAAGTTGGAAGGGGCCTGATGGGCCATCGAATCCAGTTCTCTGCTCAATGCAGGAACTCTAGCTAAAGCTTCTCCACCAGGTAGGTGTCCAGCCTCTTTTTGAAGGTGTCCAGACGAGTTGCAGCATCCTGTGTCCAACTGAAGCCAACAGGACTTAAGAATCTTTGAAGAAAGGTGTGGTAGTGGTAGCTACCTGGCTACAGGAGTATTTTCATAAATGTCATCCTTCAGGCAACAATGAATAATTTTACCATTTTTATCTTCACTGCAAGAAACCTATTGAAAATTGTACCATTTTAAAAGACTCTTTGCAGTATAGGTGCAAAAAAAATATATTATGTAGCCTTTTGCCAAAGAAAACTGTGTTTGTTGCTCAGAAAATACTGTTTTCTATGCTGGAAACTTGTTCTCTTCACAGACATGTTATTTTCTTCACAAAAAAAAATGTCATTTTCCACACCAAAATATATTTTCCCCACACAGAATCAGTCCCAAACTACAAAAATTCTCATTTGTCTAGGATTTTCCTTATGTTACCTGAGAAACCCATTTTTACACTACTACTACTTCTTTTTTTTTCTTTTTTAATTGTTTTTGAATCCATCCATACTCCTGAGGCATTTTGGGCTTGGGGATTCAATTTAGTTATGCCTTAATGCTATTTACAGCCCTCCACTCTCCATGGATGGCAGATGATTTAATTGTTTTCTTTTAAATTAATGAATTAAATAAAAAAGAATTCATTCCACTTAATCTCTAAAATTTGTTACCAGCTTGTCTAAAAAGTGAAAATTGTATTTCCATTTTCAGTTGAATTCATTTAATGCCATTCTTGGTAATACAACTGGGCTTTTTAGCACACATGCTTTGACAGCACTTTTCTTATTATTGAACTGGGATAGCTTTCATAGTGTCTTTGTGCGTACGTGTGTGTTCATGCCCCAGTTCAACGTACAAAGGGCAACATTTCTTAAAGTGTTATTATGGAGGAGAAGGTAACAGTTCTTATAAAGAATCATGGCCTATTTGTTGCCACTTGAATTGCAGCAAGTCAACTGTTAATACTATATATATCTGCTATTCAGAGAGTGAACTGGTCAATTTGCCTCACTGTTGTTCTTTGTCAGCCAAATAGAAAATCATTCTGTTGGTGTTAAATGCACTGGAAAAACAAGGAAGTGGGAACGCGTAAAATTTTTATCCAAGCTCTTAACCTGAAGGAGAGACAGTAGAGTTGCATATAGTCACTTGAGTGAACTCTCTAATTTTGTAGCTACTGACTATTTTACTTTCATCTTCCTGCACAATGCATCAGTGATGGAAAAAACAAGAGCCAAAGGGGCCACCAGGAAGTGTCTGGAGATAGTACAAAGCCAATACCTGAGGCCTGTTGCATAAATTCTAGCCATAGGTTTGTTAGGGCAAGTTGAACTGCAGTAAATTAGCCTGCCTCAGATGTGGGATACATACATCAGGACCACTTCAAAAATAAATAGAAATGGGACAATTATTTGAGCAGGGTCTCTCAAAAGAGATGAGAGCTTTCACAATTTGAGCTGGACACTGCATGGCAGGATTCTAATAAGGGCTCATACATCTCTGCCTTTAACATTTGCTGCCAGAGACAGAGCAGCCTGCCAAAATGGCAGAAATATCTGGCCTGCTTCCCTATCCACTGACACATGTCACCTCAATCACTTTCCAAAGATAGGAGGGTTGGTGAAAAAGAGCTACTATGTTAAATTTGCATTTCAAAGCAAGATTTATGTTAATTACTTTTACACTTAAAAAGAGCACTTTTATAACACTTAAGTTAATTCTAACTTGGCATGGAATGTTAGCATTCTGTTTTGGCTTTTAAATTTACATTACATTACTATACTAAAAAGCTTACTGGAATGACAGTGACAAATGCATCATGTTTTTGCTTCTCTTCCTTTCCTTATCCCTATTTTGAGCTAGGAAGAGAAGGAAATAGCTAAATGAATTCTGGAAATCCCTACTTCTCACTCTGCCAGCCCTGAGAGGAAATGAGTGTGGTTAAAAAGAAATACCAACACACACATACACACAGAATGTAGGAAACAAAATCCTTTACCTAGTACAGGAATGGGAAACTGTGGTGGAACTGGGAGCTGCATTCAAGCTTGTTTAACTACCTAGGAGCTGTTGAGAATGAGCAGGATTTCAGCTAGCCAGTCATAAAGGCAGCATTTACAGCCAGCTGGCAAGGTGTGAGGGAGCCCTTTCCTGCAGCGGAATGGAGGTAAGTGTGTGAACATTTACCTCCATTCCATTGCAGGAATGGGAGAGGAGGTGGTGGGGCAGTAATGGGGCATTTTGGTCCCATGTGAAAATCTCCTCTGTCACACATACTGTTAGGCCCTGCGTGCAGGGCCTAGCAAAAGATTGGTTCAGGCTGCATTTGACATGCTAGGCCCTATTTTCCTTTAGTAGAATGGGTCAAGGAGAGGTTTCTCTCCACAGTTGGAGGCGGTGGGAGAGAATGAGAACATAATCCACCAGCCAAGGAGATAAGGATGTTTTGAGACACCTGGGCACCTGGCACAATAATTGGCATGAGAAAATCTCCCCTTGGAGATTGGCTTGAGAAAGTTTCCTTTCTACCCACTATGTTTGCGAAGCTTCAATGACAAAAAAACGTACAAAGTGGGGGCAAGACACAGGGCTTCACCTCACAGCAGTGTGCAACTCTGCAGAGCCAGTTTGTATCTTTCTGCTTTGTCTGTCTGATTGATGAGAATATGCCTGTTCACTTTTCTATCTGCTGCCATTAATAAAATAGCCTTCTTTTTGAGCCCAGAACTGGTGTATGGTCATTTTGCTTGCTTCGTATCCTGAACCAGCAGGGGCCCCCCAAGCCTGGGAGGTGCTACCAGTGCAACACACACACACACACACACACACACACAAATATAGACCAAGGGTCACCACTTGTCCTATTCAAGTTTTGCTTTGAAAAGGAAGGTAAGTGTGCCTGAATAAAACTATTTTCATTGTGGGATATTTGTTCTTTTTTCCTGTACTTGTGTTTACAGGAGTGAATGAGCTGGAGTTCTAGAAACAGGATGTTGGGAATGCAGCAGTGGTGGTGTTTGGGGTATAGAGGACAAAATGAGATTGGGGTTTAGAGGAGAATAAATGATGGACTTCTCTATATGAGGCAACAAAATGTGGATTGATGTGTAGTAATTTGCAGCAGCTTTCATTTGTCTCTGTCTGGGGTTTTTTGTCAGGATCGCAGGCATGCGAAACCATACACATTTGATGTTCAAATGGGTGTGTCTGCAAATCCAGATGGTGGGTGCAAATGAATTACTTGTGTTTTTATTGTCACCAGTTGCAGATGCTGAACAGTATTTTATTTTTAAAAGCAAATTCAAGGTGCAAATCCACTTAAATAAACAGGACACACACACAAAAGGCTGCTTCATCACCTCAGTGCATAATTACTATGGTAAAAATCTAACATGGCAGTTCTGGGTGCTTGTCTTGCCAGCAAGCTCTACCCCCTGCACACATCTGACCAATCAGCTTTCTAATTCCTCTATTATTGGTAAAGCACAGCAAAGTGAATTGGTTGTCCCAATAAGCATCAATGCACATTTGTATCACAGTATTTTTTAAAAGTCAGGGAAAGCTGTGAAGGCTTTTCCCACAGAGTATTTGGAGTTTTTGACCCCCGCTTCCAAATACGGTGAAATGATGCAGGATTCTGTTGGGACAAAAGGTATTCTCCTCAAATTCTATGAGGAGTTTTTTCACCATCTAGACAACCCCGGTGACCAAGGAAGCTGGAGAGTGGAGAGGGCAGGAAGACAGGGTGGGAGTGGGAGTGTTTGCAATAGGGATGGCAAGAATATTCACAAATATTTAAAAAATGGTCAAAGAATGTTTTTCGAATATTGAGAAATCCTGATGAGAATCTTTGCAGTTCAGGACTTAATTCTGCACAAAATTCACACATGGTTGTTGTGTGCAGAAAACACAAATTTCTTTCAGCTCCTAACAAATGGCCAGAAAAGAATTTGTCTCCAAAAGGGGTAGGGAAGCAAAGGAAATGCAGATCCTTGGGTCTTCATGCCCCAAACTGCCCTGATTCAATCTTGCTCTGCAAGGCTCCTCCACTTGTGCCTTTAGAAGATACATTGAACAGCACAAACGGTAACAATCCACCCTCAGAACAGTTTCCCTGGGGAAGCAGTGCATACAAATGAGCTATAGGATCCCTGCCTCCTGGCTGCCTGGCTTTGTGCAGGCTGCTGATTGTTTTAAGTTGAGCCAAACTTCTGTTATTCTTCTAGCAAACACATAGCTGCTATTCCACCGGGAGAAAAATCATTTTGGTTCTTGTAAATTGTTTACTTACCCATTCTAAATAAGTACCAGTGATTACAGTTGGAGTTGAAGCAATAGACATGGAAGTAATACAGAAAAGATGGAAATAGGTCATGTGGTAATAGCTATTCCTTGTTGCTTCCCAACATCCTAGACTCCTAATGAGAGTACTGGGATGGTCCAAGTAACAAGCTGTCAGCTGCCACCCAGTTCTGCATTTTATCCTTAACCTAGCATATATCCAGGAGTGAATAAAAATAGCCTTGGGGTTTTTCTCCTTCTCCTCTAAAATATTATCTTTGAGACCTTTAGGGTAGATGCTGCATTATCCCTAGAGAGAAAGGCAATGTTGAGTCATGTGCTCATGGACTTCCCAAATAACACTTTGGCGGCTCCAATTAGGCACACCAGGAAAGTTTTGGCCTCTCTGGCTATATGGTTTTCAATGGAGTCTTATACAGTTAACCTTTGGACAAATATTGTCATTACATAGGAGGAAAAACATCATTTAACATGGGGCTGGCTACAGGGAGCACACAACTCTCTTGTTGCAACAGTGCCATTGGCTGCTGGTCCATTTCTGAGCACAATTCAAAGTGCAGGTTTTGACCTATAAAGCCCTATATGGCCTGGGTCCAGGTTATTTGAAGGACCGTATCTTCATTTATGAACCCATGATTGCTCTTAGATCATCTGGAGAGGCCCTTCTCTTTGCCACACCACTCTCTCAGGCTATTTTGGGTGGGAACAAGGGAGAGGGCCTTCTCCTTTCAGCAACAAGTGAAAACATTCTTGTGCCATCAGCCATTTTCAATCTGATGGGGGCTGGGCTTGTATGTGCTGTGCAGTGTATTCAAATATTTTTAATGTTTTTAAATGTTTTAATACTGTAAATTGTTTAATCTTTTTTAAATTTTCATATTTATATTTTTAATATTTGTATATTGTTTTAAACTCACTGTCCCTATATTGTGAGAAAGGCGACATATAAATAAATGTAAATAGATCACAAATGATTATGCAGAGATTAAAGCACCAGATCAGTGTAAGGTCCTGCATGGAAGTTCTAATGAGAGCACAAGAAGGCAAATTCTTCTTGCTTGACAATTTTTCATTCCAGCTGTCACATTAGCATTGTTAGAGCTGTGTCACGTTCCTCCCAGTTCCTCCTAATTCCCTGCAAATTTTATTCTTCTGTGAGCCTTAGGGTTTCCCCCCCCCCCTCATTCTTGTGATGCTTTAGAATTTCATTTCGTGGCATTCTGTTTTTAGTTAACTTTTCTTTGAAGTAAACAGCACATCAACATATGAATCAAGTGACCAGTAGGAAGAGGTGATGGAGAGCTGGATGGTCCCTGAAGCCACCCCCCCCCCGCTTTCCTTATATCTATGTACTTAGGTTTTTTCCTTTCCACCTACCTTCTGAGAGTACTCCACTCTTCTTCAAGAAGCATAGCCAGTTTCTTTTGTCCCCTTTGTCTGAGTAAGGAGCAGCCCATAATGGTTGCTAGCTTATTTCTACACATAAAAACAAAAACAAAACACAGATTAGATAAACTCTTTTTTTCATGCTCTTTTTCATCCTTGGATGGCTTTTCCAAGAAAATAAACATATTCTTCTTACCTTCTCTTATTCTTATTCTTCTCACTCCGTGCATCCAAATTCCAGTTTCTACCTCAAGCTCAATTACATTAGGTTGTTTCCTTCTGTTTAGCATGAATACTAAATACGCCTACAATTGTATTGTTGCAAAGTGGCCAAAAGTACTGTGAGTTATTAAATTTTTTATTACACATACGCTTAGGCTGATGCCACACTGCAGAAATAAGGGGGCTTACCGGCTAAATAGTGGGCCGATTTCCGGCCCAGCCGGCACACCCCAGCAGCTCCTCCATCTGCGGTCCCAACGGTCACATGGCCATCGTGGGGGTTGCCATTGCTGGGCTCCTTCTTCCCGTTGTGGCCAGGATGGAGCAGGAAGTCGGCAGCCAATCAGGGCGAGCATCCCTTGCCCTGATTGGCTCCCAGAGCACCAAAGGGAGGAACTTCTGGCTGCACTGAAATAATGTGGTTTGACACTGCTGTAACTGATGTGGTTCAATGCTATGGAATTCTGGGATTTAAAATCATAGAGTTGGAAGAGACCAGAAGGGCCATGTCATTTTGTGAGATATTTAGCCTTCTCTGTTGGGCTCGGGTGCCACCACAAACTACAAATCCCAAGATTCCATGGGATGGAGCCATGATAATTAAAGTAGTGTCAAACTGTATTATTTCTCCTGTCTGTCAGCAGCTATTGTCTCTCCTATTCAAAAAGTCTTGGCATGTTGACCCTGTGAAGCTGGGCTCTTTCCTAATGTGAAGTCAAAGGTTTTCACGGCCGGCATCCATAGATTTTCCTTGTTGTTTTTTTTCCAGGCTGTGAGACCGTGTTCTGGAATAATTTCTTTCTGATGTTTCATCTGCATCTGTGGCTGGCATCCTCAGAGAAAGGTTGTGTAGGTTTGTGTGTGTGGAGTTTATATGCTGTGAACCCCTGTTGGGGAGGATGTGTAAATTTGTGTAATTGAATGGTTAGTCTCAGGGTATAGAAATGCAAGACTTATTAGTGTCAGTTTGGCTCATAGTTAGTTGATGGGCCATTATCTGCTGGGAATCCCCCTGTCCCTGGATGGAATTTCTTTGTAAGTGCTGAGTTTTGATTCTATTGTATTTCAAAACTGGGAGCCAAATTTTGTTTACTGTTAAGGTTTCCTTTTTCCTGTTGAAGTTGTCCAAGCGTTTGTGGATTTCAATAGCTTCTCTGCACTGCAGACTGGGCCAGCCAGAAAAATCAGAAGTAGCAGAACAGGTTATAAACCAACCTGGGCACAAAATGCTATTTGAAAACACAGAAATTCTGGACCAGGCCAACAACTATCATGTCAGAATGCACAGAGAAGCTACTGAAATCCAGAAACACCTGGACAACTTCAACAGGAAAGAGGAAACCTTAAAAGTAAACAAAATCTGGCTCCCAGTTTTCAAATACAATAGAATGAAAACTCAACACTTACAAAAGAATTCTACCCAGGGACAGGGGGATTCCCAGCAGATAATGGCCCATCAACCAACCATTAGCCAAATAGACACTAATGAGCCTTGCATTTCTATACCCGGAAACTAACCATTCAATTACACAAATTTACATATCCTCCCCAACAGGGGTTCACATCATATAAACTCCACACACACCTACACAACCATTCTCTGAGGATGCCAGCCACAGATGCAGGTGAAACATCAGAAAGAAACTATTCCAGAACAGGGCCTCACAGCCCGGAAAAAACCCAAGGAAAATCTGTTTCCTAATGTTGGAAATGCAACAATGCTAACCAGTAAATATTTCTTACCATTGAATGCACTGTGATATACCTTGTGGAAATTTAAGTGATTTACTTTAAAGGATTTATTTTGAATTGTAACCAGGCAGCACTGAAGTACATTTCATTTATTTCAGTGTAACTTATTTGTCATCATTGTCATTGTCATCATCATAAATTACTTAATACCCTGCCTTTCACCCAACTCAGGACCTTAAGTGGCTTACAAACATTTAAAACAAAATTCAGCTAACATTTTATTTTACAAAAGATTTTTTTTTATGAAATAAATAATTTTATTTAAAAATCTATGGAGATTTCCAGACCAGCAAAACAAAAACAAAAAACAGGAGCACGAGAGGACAATGTTACTCTCCTGCAAATGGGTCCCTGTTTCAGATGACATTGTCATCCTCGCGTGCTGACTCCATGCTGTAGCCAGAGTAAGGCATCCCTATTCATTCAGAGGACCTCCCCATCAATGAAAAGTGATGCCTTACTCACGGCTGTAGCACGCGAGGATGACAACAACATCTGAAACCATGACCCGTACGCGGGACAGTAACGTCATCCTAGCATGCTCCTGTTGTGATTTTTTGGACACGTCTGATAATCTCCTAAATGTACACAGTCTTGCAAATCTAGTCTTTAAATTGTCTGCTACAAAATAGCCACACATTTACCATAAAGGCAAAAGCAATTGGACAACATAAAGGCAAATAGACTCATAGTTACAAAAGGGTTAAACTGATATGGGACTACAAATGCTGAATTCATAAAGCTTGATGTTCTCATAGTAAGGGATTAGAGCAGTGATTGTTCTGCAGGCTACTAAAAGGTTAGGAGTCTGACTTTTGGGGGGACCTGATCTCCACTGAAATCAATGTATCCATGAGGCTGAGGCTAAATCTATGCTACACAAATAATCCAGTTTGAAACTGAATTACTCACCACGTCTCCTTCCTATAGAATCCTGGGATTTGTAATTTGGTGCTGCACTTGCACTCTTTGGCAGAGAAGGCTAAAGACCCTATAAAATTACAATCCCAGGATTCCATAGGGAGGAGACATGGCAAATAATCCTAATTCAAATTGAATTATTTGTGTAGTGTGAAATTGGTCTGGGTGATATTTTCATGTAGACAAGGTGTAATTGTTTTTATTCAAGTAGGCTTCTGGCAAATGGCAGTTTAAAAATGGGGTTTAATGGGCTGCTGCTGTACATTTTTAAATGGGGTGCTTTAAATGCCCTTTTTATTCCCTGTTCTCAATGTAATTGGCAGTCCCAGCTAGAACCGACCTACTGAAATAATTACAAAATCTTAAATTGCGTGTATAAATTCTAGCCTATTAAAACTATGTTTTAATATTGCAAGTTTGTGGGTTTATCTGTATCTTGTGGGTTAATCTGTACACATACACACAAACACATACTTGCTACAAGCTACCTTGAGCATTTTTTTTTATTTTTTTTTTTTAGGAAAAATGGGCTATCAAGCAAATGAATTAATGGTGGCTTTGGGTGGCTTTGGATGAACTGAGGCACCTAAACTGGGCCCTACAGGCTAATGGTTACTCCAGACCAGACATCACAAGAGCAGCCAGACACAGAAAAACCACAGGAATGAAGAAGAAAAACAGTCACTCAAAGGGAAGGTATTTTTACCATACATCAAAGGAGTCACAGACAGAATTGGGAAACTGATGAGGAAACACAACCTCCAAACAATCTATAGACCAACCAAAAAAATCCAAGAAATGCTACACTCAGCAAAGGACAAAAGAGGCCCTCTCACAGCTGCAGGAGTTTACTGCATACCATGTAGCTGTGCACAAGTTTACATAGGGACCACTAAACACGATGTGCAAACACAAATCAAGGAACATGAGAGACACTGCAGACTGGGCAGCCAGTAAAATCAGCAGTAGCAAATATAAACCAACCTGGGCACAAAATGCTATTTGAAAACACAGAAATTTTAGACCAGGGAGATTTTCAGACAGGCAAAAATCGCCCCTTGCCGCGCGAGCAGCCTCCCGAAACTGCTGCGCGGCAAGGGTCTTTTTCGGACGATGCTGTGCCTCTAGCGAAGCCGTCCGTGTCACTTCCGTGAAGCTTGGGACGGCTCCGCGTCATATTTCAATCACGGGCAGCCTCCGTGCTTGAAATATGACGCGGAGCCGTCCCAAGCTTCACGGAAGTGACACGGACGGCTTCGCTAGAGGCACAGCGTCGTCCGAAAAAGACCCTTGCCGCGCAGCAGTTTCGGGAGGCTGCTCGCGCGGCAAGGGGCGATTTTTGCCTGTCTGAAAATCTCCCAGGCCAACAACTATCATGTCAGAATGCACAGAGAAGCTACTGAAATCCACAAACACCTGGACAACTTCAACAGGAAAGAAGAAACCTTAAAAGTAAACAAAATCTGGCTCCCAGTTTTGCAATACAACAGAATCAATACTCAACACTTACAAAGGAATTCCACCCAGGGACAGGGGGATTTCCAGCAGATAATGGTCCGTCAACCAGCCATTAGCCAAACAAACACTAATGAGCCTTGCATTTCTATACCCAGAAACTAACCATTCAATTACACAAATCTACTTAACCTCCCCAACAGGGGTTCACAGCACATAAACTCCACACACACCCCTACCCAACCATGCTCTGAGGATGCCAGCCACAGATGCAGGTGAAACATCAATAAGAAACTATTCCAGAACACGGCCTCACAGCCTGGAAAAAAACCAAGGAAAATCTATCAGCAAATCACTTTCATTCTTCCAATGCAATGCACATATATTCAATTGAGATCCTGTAAGTAAGAAGTTCAATGGAGCTTCTGCACCTGTGCTGTGTCCTCTGGCAATTCTCAGTATAATCTAAAGATATCAAGACTGTATTTGATTGGTTTTATTATGTCCTTGTGCTGAGAGGAGAATTTGGAGACTGCAGCAGCTGCCTATGTTGTCTATGTCAGTGGGACATTGAATTTGCTTCAGGTTTTAGTCTGAGCTTCAAAGAATCTATCCAGGGTGCTCAAACTCTTTTGTGGAATAGAGTGCTGCTCCTTGCATAGCTCCTTTAAGCTCTCCTAAACTTCAGACTAAAACCCAGACTGGATTCACAATCCCAGTGATATGAGTGGCTGCGCCAAAGCCATGGTGTAAATCCTCCCTCTCCCATTATTTTCTCAGTCTTGATTTAAAGGACTAGCAGAATTTCCCACTTGATTTCTGCTTACTCCAAGATGCAATAGACAAAGATTTAACATCTACCACTCTGGTATATGTTAGTGTTCAACAATATAAATAATTTGCCATTTATATTTATGGTTCCCCAGCTTGAAACCTTTTGGATAAAATATTGTAAATAAAACAATATAAAATAAGGTATTTCATCCCACATTCAGTGGGCTATCTCAGAGGCTGATACATTAGTTCTTCTGAAGCCAGACTCAGTATTATACAAGGCCAATAATCTTAAATTGCAAAGTTTTTAATATTGTACATATAGGAGAAATACCAGTTCAGCATAATGAGTAATGTTAGCATGCTCTAGTACCCCCTCCCTATAACATCTCATAATTGGAAATATTGGAAACTTTGAAGGGGTCAAGTTGACCAGGGTGATCCAAAGAGAGTCAGTTGGAGGTCACAAGGACCTGGGAAGGTGTTTTAGAAATATTTTTGCAAGCAAGCCCAAATTAGGATTGTGCAGAAGCCCCCAGTAAACAAAGGCATTAAGAAGGTGTGTGCTAATTCCTTCTTGGGCACCTCAGCAATGAGCCATCCAATCTAAACAATCAAATTACCTTTCTAATCCCAATCCCAAGGAAATCACACCTTGAAACCCATTCCTGTCCTGCACTGTGAGGTTGTTGTAAACTCATCAACTTCTACCTCCCAGCTATTAACAACAACACCTAAGTTTCAGTTTCCTTTGTTTACCCAGTGGGAAATCCATCTAGGCTTTGCCCTAGCCAAAATACCCCCTTCAGGATATGAAGCAGGGTATAAATATTAGTCCCCCAACAATAGAAAGGTGTGCCAAAGTGTAAGAGTCTGGCCACTCCCTTTCTCAGCATGTCTTCCAGTGCCACCCTCAGACTCCTGTCTTCTTTGAAACTCCACTCTTCAAGACTGGTATTTATTGCCCTATTTCCCAAATCTATCCATTTATCCAACCTTTATGCCTTACTCTTTGATACTCTTGTGTGGTTCTTAGGAACGTGTGTTGCATGTGTGTATAATTTTTGTGTTATTTCCAATGAAATACCTTTATTTCACTTTAACCTGGAGTTCTTTGCAGTTAATATTGGTATAAATAGGTGAAAAAGTCCTGCAGTTACCCCCCTCTCATAGGCATACTGTTTGATCTAATAATTCCCCCATCTAGACTTTGATATCACAGGTGGGTCTCAAGCACGCCTGACCTCTTAGGATAACAGTAAAGAATGCTGTAAAATAACTTCAAATAAGTAAATGTCAATTTTTTATTTAAAAGAAGAATTCCATGAAGAATTACAATCAGTAAGGAAATGTAGCTAATATGTTAGATCGTCTATGAATCAAATAAAATTCAATATATAGCATTTTTCCCCTCAACTGATGAGAACATTTCTAGCAAGGTAACCTCCACAAGTGCAAAGAGAATGCTAACAAAATTAAATAGACAAGGTACTCCATTCCAATCAAATGTGCACCAAGAATGTTCATTTTCTTAGACAATAACAAATGGACTTGTCAAAAATAAACAGAAGGAAGCCATAAAATAAAACACCTGCTCTTTCTTTTCCTACAGATGCACTTGCATATGGCCATTGCAACACAAATATAAAATACTTTAATTATTATTACCAAGCAAATTAATTGCTCTGCCACAATCGCCTAACCTCATTCACAATAACAACACCAAAATAACTCCATAGCTGAGGCTCAATAGGTGCTGCTAATTGCATTTAAAATATCCTTTCTTATAGATTCATTTTGTGGGCTATACATTCAAAGTGTTCAGAAAGATATAATTTGCAGTGGGGGTGATGATGTAATAAAATACAGATGGATAAGTGTTTTTCAGCTTGATTAACAAAATCCTTAAGGAGACATAAGGGGAGTTGGGTTTTTTTGGTCATCTTTTTGGAATAAAATTGATTGGAAACATAATCATAATGATTTGTACCAACTATATACCCAACTGAAATATTGGAGAAGACTTTCTGTAGTCCCCATAACTCAAGACATTACATAATAAGGAGGCATATTTATTGATAGTGGCATAACTTTGATCAAGAATTGTTGGATCTCCTGGAGCCAGTGGGAAATATTTGTTGATGCCATTATGTATGACCACCACACTGTGGCATTTACTGATTACTGTGAATTGACTCACTTAAATAAAATTTTCAGTTTTGCCTGATTGAGGTTAGACATAGAATCACTTTATCCCTCACTCCCACACACATTTTCTTGTGTTAAAGAAGTCAGAAAGCCCACTCTGTCTTTCCTTAAACTCTCTTTCTCAGCCTCTTTTTTTTCCCCAGACAACTTGCTACTCTGAGATGATCTTGGACTATGTCTAGTAATGCATCCTCACTGACATTTGATACCTTTCCAAGTGTCAGTAAAAGGACTTCCAGTCCACTTAGTGAAAAGAGCACTGTTACATCGCTAACCACAACAGACAAAATGGCTCCCCTGTTAAGGAGGGCTGCTGAGTAACAATAAAAGTGAGTGTAAACAGAAACCTGAAGCACCTTTGCTATTAACACAGAGAACCAAAAGTAGAGCAACTAGTCTCCTCATTTTGGAATCTGATGGTCTCAGTTTAATGTTAGGTCAAAGTGTTTTTAAAAATTTATCAATTTCACTAAAAAAATGATTGTGGGAAGTGAAAGAAGGGAAAACCATTATTAAAAGTTAACAACATGAAAACAAAGTTCTTTGTTATTTTAAGTGATCGATGAAGCATTTAAAGTGTCACTAGGAAAGCTAGAGATGGGGCAAAAATTATTTCTATTCACATTTCAATGCAGATTATTTGCACTTCAATCAAAGCATGAACAAAAAACAAAGTTATTGTCTAATATTCTCACAAGGTAGATTACATTGACTGTCCCACAATGTATCAGTTTTGTAATGGCACTTGGAGACAAACATGTTCTTTTAAATGATATCCCCAGTGATATGGAATTTAATTAATGCTTGATGTGGTTGGATCCTGTATACCTTTAGTGTTGCTAAAAGACTTATAATCCAAGGTTGGAAAGATAAACATTCACCATCTATTTTCCAATGGTCAGAAAACTACACTGCTTTAGCTTATCATGATGTTTATTTCATAGATGTCAGCTTCAAGAAAGTGTGCTTTTGGTAATATGGTCAACTTATATTAGTGTATATGCCTAGCCCATGATCATATCCTATACACTTCTCCCTCCCTTCTCTCCTCTATTTTTTCTTTGTAATAATATTTTCAAAAACTATCTATCTATCTATATGATATTTGCCTTGAGATAAACCAGGACCACAAAATTATTTAATTTCCACAAAACAAAAGTTCTGAAGTGAATCCTTACAACTGTGCAGGATCCACCGTAATGAGGATGTCACCATGCAACCATCCCTGCCTTAATTCCTGGCCCAAACTTTTCAAGTGTTGATAAAGGCCCTTCTGAACCACTTCTCCTCCTAAGCTCCGTAATGTTCGGTTTATGAGCCAGCTGACCCCTTCCACAGCATAAGAATGTGCTCCCAAAGCCCAGAGTAGCATATCTTGTGGTGTTTCAGAGTACTACTACTTTCCTTAATTCCATGCAGAGAACTGTCATTGTCACTGATTAACTAACCTATTGACATGAGTTGTCAATCTCTGTCCACAGGAAGCAATGCAGAGTACACGCCAGGGATGGAGGAAGAGCTGCTGTGGCCAATCTGGTCAACAGCCAAAATGCCCCTAGTCAGCCCATATGCAACCTGCTAATCTATGCTGCAAAACATGGGAAAGACACACATTGAAACAATAATGAAAGATGGTTGGCTGGGTCAGCATTGGCTCAGATACCCGTTTATTAACAACATCTCTACTTGGCCATCTAGACATTTCATATACAGTATCTGCACAGCACAGCCCATATCTCTCTTCACCATACAGGAGCTTGGTGCAATGTTATATCTGCTGTTAGCCATCTGAATAAGGTGGGAAGAAATATAATTCCTATTAAAATACCTGCAAAAATGATTAGGGTTGAAAACTAAACAGAAGCAATGGAACATGCTGACAAAGCCATACATAGGCATGCATGTTGGGCATGTAGTACTCATGGCACTGATACAATGGCCTGAATTCTACTGATATGCTGAATGAGAATAAACTCATAAAATCAAAGGGATTTACATAGGTTTTGACTCACATTCAACAGTTGATTCAACAGGTCTACTGTAGTCAGGTCTACCAATACAATCTGGGTCAGTGAGTGTGTTTTTATGATTTCCATATCAGAACCTAAGTACAAAGTTAACTTCTGAGAGGTATCAAGAGTGAACAAGAGAGCCCACTCATAACCTGAAGCCCAATTGATGCAGTTGGATATGAAAAAGGCAGTGAATGGATAAAAATCAGGTGGGTCATTGCATTTTAAATTTTGAAAAATAACAGGAATCCCAGTGGATTGTAGCTGGCAGAAGGGGGGCAGGTTGTGGGGGAGTTCAGTAAATTGCAGAAAAAGAAAATTGGCTTCCAACAACTCTGAAAATTGAAACAAAAATGAAAACTAAAAATAAATGGTCATTTCAGCAATAGGATGCTCATGTAGTAGTTGTGGGCAGCTGTAGTACCAAAGGAAATGGTCTACTCATTAGTATTTTTAGATGCCATAAGTATAGAGATCAATATTACACACTGCTTGAAGCATGAGGAACCAAAGCAGTGGGGAGACAGTGAAATCTAATAATACATGTATTGAGTCAGTTCCTTTCTAATAGACAGATGTAGTGTAAAACTCAACATTTTCCCTAGTAGCTAAGTAAAGCCAGTCGTCACAAGAGTTCCAGTGATATCTAGATAAGCTTTTTCCTCTTTGGATTAATTCTAAGGCACAAACAAGATGTGATGCTTGATGGTACCAGTAAGAACTTCTTCATCTCAGGGTTAAAAATGTCATGGAAGGGGATGATTGTGGGGGTATCTTGGCTGGGGAGGGAAGGTCAAAGCTCCATTCCCTATGTCCTGTGGTCACAAGGAAAATTACCCCAGGCCTGTCATTAAAAAAAATAAATAAATACTTTATGTGCTTTCTAATTATTGTCTAAAGTAAATTACTAGTCCCAGCTAGAAGAGATGACTGTTAAATGGTAAGTTACCATTTATATAAATTCCACTGATGCAACAGATTTACTCTAATTGGGGATAGCAATTGGATTTAGGCCTCTTTGTTTATCAAGCTTTCTTGCTTTCTTGTTTGCTTTCTTGCGGGATCAATACTGTGCCTTTTGGCTCAATATTCCTGTCCTTTGTGTGTACGTATGTGCAAGTGTGCCCATGCACTTTGCTTAACAAACAGAAAGAGACTAGCTTTATGCAGAACTTCTTGCATAAATTGCAGAGAACATGGCAAGGAGAAAGCAGTTGTCATTTTGCTCTCATTAAAAGCTCTGTTGCTCTTGCCATTTTTTTTCCCAACGGCATGGCTTATCATATTGAGATACCCTTTCCAATCAAGGGTGAAAAATTTACCCAATATTCTGTACATCCCTAAAGGGCAGACAATCCCAGAGCCAACAGTGTTCCATATAGTGTTTTTTTTAAAAAAAAATAAGAAAATGATTACATACATGCATGGTACAGTGAATTTCCATGAACTTGTAAGCTTCCGGTACCTGTGCAATGTTTGGAGTACATATAAGAGAGTTAGTGTAACTCATCTTATTGGCAGGAGAGGGAACTCTGAGTAAGCTCGGAACCATTTTTTAACTATGACTGGAATCCTGTTGGTTAGTCCTAACTAGAGGCAAACCACTAAATCAATTAGAATTACCTACATGTTGACTTACCATTCAATAATTGATTTAGACTAACAATAGCATAAAATTATGCCTATATTTTATTTTTGTTAAATTTTGTGCTGAGAAAAACATGTTTTTTCCCCACAGTATTTTCTGGGAAGGAACCATTGCATGCACACGTGTGAGGATGAAACAGGGATTTACATCCTAGTATAAGTGCAGTTGCTTTAAAACTGTTCATATTTCCTAGTGACCATTCTAATTGCTATACTTTTTACTGATGTTAATTTTTCTGAAATGCCTGGCTGCAGTCCCAGGGCTCCTGAAGACTTAGTTTGGTACTAAAACCTGTCAAGACATCACCGTTATAATATAAACTTTATTGGTGCAAATAATGCAGCAGGTGTCTATAGCAGCAAAAGCATTCCAATTCTTCATCTGATACAGGAGATTTTCAGACTACACTGTTATAGTGTTACTGTTCCGCTTTAACTGCTTTGGCTTCCTCCTGTGGAATTCTGGGGTTTGTAGTTTAGTGAGGCCTAAGATCTCTCTGGCTGAGAGTTGTAAATGCCCCTCTCTAAACTGCAAATCCCAGGATTCAAGAGGAGGCAGCCATAGCAAATAAAGTGGAATAGTAACGCTATAACAGTGTTGTCTGAAAATCTCCTAAGTCCAGCATTCCCTTACAGCAAGTTGTAGAACTGGGACCCTTAAAAAATAAGTGTACCAGACTATCCCATGGTTGATGTTCTAGTTACCCATGCTGGCTGAGCATGAGTGGAGGCCAATGAAAGAAGGATAATCAGGGTTTATGTAGTACAGAGGCAAACCAAGGAAACCGAAATGTATAGGCATGACTATCTCCTATCCCAATAGCTATGAGGACTGTACATGCAGCTTGATAATAGTGGAGAAGGTTATTTCTCCAGTCCCTTCTCCACCTTGAACTGCTAAGGTAAAGCAAAATGATCTATCAGGGTTTACTGAATTCAGATTAACCCTTTATTCAAATTAACCCACCAGACAGTTATTATTTGGTCATTATGATAACAAGGGCCACTGTCCTGGTTGCAGAGGCTGCTTGGTGCAATAGTTTCCAAAATGTTTCCAAGGGGAGCCCCCTATGCAAGACATTACAGTAACCCAGATGGGTCACATTCTTCCATATTTAGGCCCCGTCTACCCGATTTTAAAAAAATCCATTTGGGGGGTAAAAAAATCTGAAAAGACAGCCATTTGTCTGCGTATGATCCACCGACACGGTTTTTTACACCCCGCTAAACTCCATATCACCCCCCTTGCCCAGCTGGCTGGAGCGAGTGATCCAAGTGGTGGTTTTAAATCTCCTGCTGCTTTTTTAAAAAAAATTAAATACGTGCCTGTTATGCGGACAGTTGGTTTTCCATATTTACAAACTAAAATAAAAAGGAAAAAAATGTAAAATTCTTGGACTTACCGGACTCTTGCTTAGCCAGGAATCCAAAATGGCAGGCACTCCCAATTCCCCTTTTTGCTAGCCCCCCCCTCTGCTCAGCCAGCCAATCAGATTACACTTCCTGTTCATATGTGTGCGAATGGGGTGTACAGACCATCGACAATATGAATGGCTGTATGGATTTTAAGTCAAGATTTGCTAATCCTTGCCAATGCCGAATCTATGGAATCTATGGGGAATTTGCTAGCTCCCCTTCCAAATGACACGTTTGCACCCGAACGGCCGTGGGTACAGATGGTTGATCTTCTGAATGCCATACATATATATTTTTTTACCATATAGAAGGGCCCTATATGACATTCACAGGAAAATTCCTAAACAATTGTCACTGACAGTCTTTACAGAAGGAAGCCTGGGATTTCAAAGCCCTTACAGAGGGAGTTGTACAATAAAAAGAGGAACAAAGGAAATCATCATTTCAGTCTGAATTACACATTAAGTGTAGATTCTCAACAGCATCAATAGCATGAAATTTTCTTCAAATGGTTCTGAAAGATAAAGAGGGGAATGTAGATTAATATCAGAAGACCTGCTCTACAGTAAAAGTCCATGTCCAGCTGCTAAATTAGTTAACATTCCCTGATCTTTTTATCAGCTGTGATACCCATAAGGCTTGTGCACTGGCAACTAAAGTAAATTTATAAGGCCTCCTATAGATTCTTTTTTGGGGGAGGGAAGTTTATTAGATCTCTTGCACCCTTTCAAGAAATAATTTCAAAGCAGTGTGATTACAATGGCTTACTTTCTATTATTAAAAAAAAAAAAAAAGAATTAGTGAAAACTCAGCATGTTCCACTGGGCTCCATTGTGCTTCAGTTGAAAATACATTTAAATGTTAAGTTAACACTGAACAGTAGTATGACACATTGGAGAGAAGTAAAAACACCCTCTTTTGTGTCCTGAAAAGAGAGTGAGAGAGAGCATTAAGAATATTGTGTAGATGCTACAGGGCTCAATAGCATTTTCTCCTTGGAATCTGATTAATGCCTGTGTGTTTTTACCTGAAGGTGGTATTATTTTGGCAGAAAATGAGAAGCCTTCAACAAATGACAGCCCCAGTAATGATCTGACATGCAGGGAAGGATCTAAAAATATTAATGAAAGATCAGTGTTCCTCAGCTTTCATTAAATTGAACTGGATGACCAGATGGCTTAGTCCTACAAAAGCTACAAAACTCAGGAAACTTTTTTCAAAAATATCATTTTAGCCATTGTTATTTTTTTCATTCATAGACAACACATTATTTTGTTGATTTTTATTTCAAAAGCAATCAATTAAAAGACACAAAGTTGGCCCAAAATACACTCCCCAGCCCCAAATACTCCCCATTAGGAGTAATGAAGTGGGACCCAAAAAGTAATGCTTTCACTAGACAAACTTTGCACATATTTTGCACAAAGAAGCTCCTCCTAATCCCCCCACTCCCAGCTCTCTGAAGCCCATGAACCTACACAGGTGGTTCAAGCAGTTCTAAATGCTTAACTGTTGCCTTTGCCCTCAGGTGCCCTTCTTCCTACTTTTACAGCAGTTGGTTCCAATAGCAAAGCCTCTCCAAAGCCAACATTATGTACCAGTAATAACTTTTTTACAAGTCTTAATCCATCTCCTCATTAAGGCAAGCATCCCCTCTGGGAACCCTTTCTTTGAGGGTTCTCCTAGTCCCTTGTGCCTGGCTATTTCTAATAACTAGTTAGACCTGTTTCCTAGACACTCATTTGGCCCTTAAAAGGATGCTGGTGCTCTGCCACTGTCTAGGAAGTACATGAGGCTGGCCATAGATCTCCTGGTATTCCTGTCATGGGTAGGGTCACTGCAGTCTATACATCCAAGCAAGCTAGATGTAAAGCCTCTGTCTGTAAAGCCAACCTGGTTCCCTCTGGCTCCACTGCTTGTTTTCCCCTTCCTTTAAGTCATCCTACCAGATCTATCCTTTTAAGATTCTCCTGGAGCTCATCTACACCAGCCAAATACCCCAGCTTGCCCCCATCTCAGAGCCCTGCAGTCCAAATGATGCAGGTCTTTTGCCCTCTTCTGCACCTGGGGAGTCTCACCACCCCCAGGGCAGATACAGGATTGAGATGGGGCAAGCTGGGATACTGCATTTTAAGAAAATACTCAGTTTAATCCATTTCCACTGGGATGGGATGGCTTGGGCTCATGTGTCCATGGAAGCCCATCCCAGCAGGGTGTCCCTCACTGCTGGTGCTGGTTGCTCTTGCTCTGCCAGGTCTGGGCAGCAGGCTTCAGCATGTGACCAAGGCTGGTCACACGTTAGGGTTTGTCATATGGTGCAGCCGGCTGACTGGACCTGGCAGAGCAGGGAAAATGGCAGTGGCTGCAGCACCAGGCCAGTGTTCCTGTGTGGACTCTGGTCTGTTTCCTTCAGGTAACAGGGGCAGAACAGACCATTTCCACAGCCAGGATACACCAGCAGGGAGCTGGCATATCATGGCTGGTATAGATGAGCCCCTGTTCTCCCTTACCCGACACAGGTGGTTTTCATTTCTTTCCAAGTTTCCTTGGATGTGCCAGCAAGCTCTACTGCAGTGTGTCCCTACAGCTTCTTACACCAACACATAAAATGTTAAAGACAATGCCATTTGTAATGCACTTCTTCTGAGCTTGGTCTGACATGTTTCTCTTAAACTAGGGATGGTTGAAGGAGATGGGTCTACATTTTGAAGTGAACTCATCTTCTTGACCAAACATGTAGATCAGGATATAGGACTTTATCAGATGATGTACCTACTGTACAAAACCACATTATTTAGGATGCAACAATCATACAAAGGGCAAAATTATCTGACACCCTCATTGTTCAGCCATTCCTGGGGTGTAGCACTGGTACAGATGAGGCATCACTTTTTATTGATGGGCTAAGATGTCAATACAAAGTAACGTTTTATTCACACCTGTGCTATGCCCCCAGAACAGCTAAACGATGTCATCATCTGATAATTTTGCCCTATTGTGTTATCATTGCATCCTTATGACATAGTTTTTGCCACGTCTGATAAAGTCATAGTCTTCTTTCAGAATCTAGAGCATAAAAATTCATTCTGAAGGATTCTAAGACTGCCTTTAAAAAAGCAGATGCATTACTTGAAATTTGGCAGTTCCCCTCAAGGTGATGGTAGGCAGGATATGATTTTGCAGTAAAGTCATGGCTGAGGAGCACTGTGCCCACTGTTTTTCTCAGGTAACCTTTCCCCAGCATGGGTTTCAGGCCACTGTTTCCAAACACATGTCCGGAACCCCAGCTGGGAAAAAAAAAATGTGGCTGAGAGCCATGGGTGTTGCTGCAAAAGGCACACAGCAGCCAGATTTTCAATATATGAAGTAGCACCACAAGTTGCTAAAATACTGTAATATGTTTAGATTATGCTGATATTTGCTAATTCTTTTTAATATATTGCTAAACTAAAAAAAAAAAAGCCCAATTTTTGTTGATATAGTGAGCACCACATAAATGCCAGATTGCACATTTTGAAACTGAGCAATGCACTGCTTGGTTGTATATATGAGGGATATATTTCTGAAATAATTAGCCAGATTTCAGGAAAGCTGGGGGTGCAAAATGGAGATTTTCATGCTATCTACAGCAAAGCAAAACTATTAAAGAACCATCTCCCTCTACATGCTTTTGACATTCATGCTTTTGACATACAAATTGAATAAATGGATTTTCTAAATGAAAGGTTTCTACCACTATAGCCCTTTGAGTGTGTTCTGTTTTCTAGATATCAGCCCACAAAAATACCTCAGGTAATAAGCAACATTTTCAAAATGCAATGCACAATGAACTTTCTTCCATAGAGTTCTTGCATCTTGACATCAAACTAGTAATTGTGGTGCTATTGATTACTCTTGTTTTGTGTGTTTATGTGTTTGTGAAATATGAAGTGAAACAACTGCCAGTAGCATATACAGAGGGTTTAAAAGTAAAATAAGAAGTCCCAAAGAACTGAAGAAGAACAAGAGAGAAATTGGAAAGACCCTCCTCAGCAAATTAGCAGGTGTGAGAATTATAGGCTAAAAAATGGAATTGACTATTATGATTGAAATGACTCATTACATGTTTTTCTCTCTCCTTCTTTCTCCAGCCTGACTCCCACATAGTACATTAGAAAAATAACAGGTTCAGGTGTGGACAGAAAATTGCCTCAGCAAAAGAGTTTTTAAAGATATTTTCCGCAAGTCCAATGGTAGGTGGATATAACCAGAACCAGAAGCTGATGAGCTCATCCATGGGGCACAGAATGGTGGGGGGTGAGTCCCCCCAAAATGATGAACAAAAATGAATGGATGGATGGATGGATGGATGGATGCTATTACAGGGAAATCCTTCCAGGAATAACAAAGACCATATGCCTTTCATCCTCTGCACACTTACTTGGCAGTAAACTACATTTAACACACAAAGGGGATTTCTAAGTCCCCATTGTTCTTTTAAGAGTGTTCATAGTTTTTTTAAAAATATTTTTATTAAAATTACAAGTTCATATTAGTTATAAACTAAGGGTACATAAATAGAGGGGGTAATCACTTCCCTCTTCCCCTCTTTCTTATCCCCGTAATCTTATCAAGCCACTATGTTTTATGTTAAAAGGAAAATAAAAATTAAAAACAGCAACTTCCTTTGTAGTAAATATCTCTAAGAGTTGAAATGGTAAATGTAATCTGCCCTCCCCTGAATTCCCCCTCAGGCACTATGATAGCTGTTGTGATGGCCTGACTAGAGATTCCAAATTACAATGGGAGGTAGATTGTCCTGCCCCCAATGGATCCCCTTCTCTGTCTTCATGTTCCTTCCCATCATCTGAGAGGCCATGACAGGAATACCAGGAGGGGCGCTGATGATGGGGGAATAGAAGTGATAGAGAGATTTCCTCTCTCTCTGGAAAACAGAATAAAAATGTGGAACCCTAAAAGTTTTTCTGACAAAAAATGATTTAATAAAGATCAATGGGGAAAGGGAAAGAAGCAGATTATCAGCTGCATCAAAAGTGGTGTTACAGAACCACCAGGAGATTGCAAAAGGGTTCCCTTATCAGATGATGACATGCCCCCTCCTTATGCGCCCATTTTGCTGCCATTCCGTGGGTGCTGCTTTTTATTGATGGGAGAAGCCATCAATAGATCTCCCATTCTGTTCCTGCCTTGGATGTTCCTGTGTGCAACAAGGTGCCCCATTTTGCTGGTGAGTTCCCAGCTTCAATGGGAGGTCCCTGCTAGAACACTTCCAGGTGAGATCAGGACATCCAGGTAACTGACACACTTTTTATGACCCTCCCCAGTTTACTTGCACTTTATAAAGTGTGTTTTTGTGCTTACTGTCACTTTTTTGGTGTTCTTTTTCTTTTTGAATTTCCCATGCTTGCATCTTCTCGCAAAAATCCGCAGGATTTCGACCCAGGAAGTGAATGGAGCTCCATTAGAGCTCTGTTCACTGCTGAGCTGCCTGACTGAGGGGAGAGGAGGTAAGCACAATGGGGAGGGTGATTGTGGCATGACAGGGGTGTGACAGGAGCAGGAGTGGAGATTGTGGGACAGGAACAATTTTTGCGTTCCTGTCTGATAATCTCCTACGAATAGTAATTTAATTTAATTTAAATTTCTAAGGAAAACAAATAAAAACAAACAAACAAAAACCCACTAGAGAAAGGAGCTCAATAAAACAATTACCCAGTACTAGATAGCCCTTAGGGCTTCTCTCCTGCATTATTTTCTGGAATGGAGATTTAGGGCACAGCTAACATAAGAGATGCTGGGGGAATATGGAGTGAGGGCATTTGTCTGCATCCCCCTCCACTTCATGTTTTCTTCGTGGTGCATTTTATTCACTCCACACCTCCACCCATGGCCTCCCTAGTCCTGGGTGTGATTTTGAGTACAGCCAAAAGGTTTTTTTTTGGGGGGGGGGGATCTTACCATTATAGAAAGCACAATGTAGTGCATGGCACTGTAGAATTTTTTAACATTAAAAAAACATAATAACACTCCCTCTCTGCCAATGACTTAGGTGCATCTAATACTACACTATTATAGCACTATATTCCACTTTAACTGCCATGGCAACATGCTATGGAGACCTGGGATTTGCAGTTTAGGCAGGGTCTTTAGAATTCTCAGCCAGAGAGCTCTTGAGCCTCACTAAAATACAAATCCTAGAATTCCACAGGATGTTGCCATGGATGTTAAAATGGAATATAGCATTATAACAGTGTAGCATGATACAGTTACTAATTTGACAGAGTTCCAGACACAAGGGCCATAAGTCCTCCTCAAAGTGCCCTGGGAATGAACCTGGCTTGGTATTATAATACTTGGAGCAATTCCAGGGAGGAAGCAATTCAGTGCTGGCTAGGACAATACAGTTGCCCCTCCACATTCGCGAACTCGGCATTCGCGGTTTTGATTATTTGTGGTTTTGGGAGAGGCCAGCCCGCCCTCCCAAAACCACAACACGGGGCCTCTGGAGGCCCCGTGAAGGCCCTGGGGGGGAGAGGGGGGAGGGCCGGGGAGGCCTCCACGGGGCCTTCGGAGACCCTCTGGAGGTGCCATGAAGGCCATGGGAGGGAGCGGGGAGGGCTGGGGAGGCCACCACAGGGCCTTTGGAGACCCTCTGGGGGCCCCGTGAAGGCCCTGGGAGGGAGGGGGAGGGCCGTGGAGGCCTCCATGGGGCCTTGTGAGGCCCCGTGAAGGCCTTGGGGGGAATGGGGAGGGCTGTGGAGGCCTCCACGGGGCCTTGCGTGGCCCTGTGAAGGCCTTGGGGGGAGTGGGGAGGGCTGCAGAGGCCTCCACGGGGCCTTTGGAGACCCTCCGGAGGCCCCGTGAAGGCCCTGGGGGGAGAGGGGGGAGGGCTGGGGAGGCCTCCATGAGGCCTTCAAAGACCCTCCAGAGGCCCTGTGAAGGCCCTGGGAGGGAGGGGGAGGGCCGCAGAGGCCTCCACGGAGCCTTGTGCCACCCCGTGAAGGCCTTGGGGGGGAGTGGGGAGGGCTGTGGAGGCCTCCATGGGGCCTTGTGAGGCCACATGAAGGCCCTGGGTGGGAAGGGGGAGGGCCGGGGAGGCCTCAATGGGGCCTCCGGAGACGCTTCGTAGGCCCCATGAAGACCCTGGGCGGGAGGTGGAAGGGCCGCTGAGGCCTCCATGGGGCCTACGGAGCATCTCCGTAGGCCCCATGAAGGCCCTGGGCGGGAGGGGGGAGGGCTGGGGAGGCATCCACGGGGCCTCGGGAGGGTCTCCGGAGGCCCCGTGAAGGCCTTGGGAGGGAATGGGGAGTCCATGGAAAGTGACCATGGGGCCTCTGGAGGCCCCGTGGTTGCTTTGGTGGGGGAGGGGGGGCAATCAATATTCACTTTTTTTCACATTCGCGGGGGTCCGTGGAACCTAACCCCCACGAATATGAAGGGACGACTGTACTTCTGCACAACTGCCACCAAAAAACACACACCAAGAAATTTTAAAGAAATAAATAAAAGAATCAAAAAAATAAGAGAAAACTGTCATGGTAACTACCCCTATGCTTATGAA
The DNA here is from genome assembly GCA_030847615.1 of Gambelia wislizenii. NCBI lineage: Eukaryota > Metazoa > Chordata > Lepidosauria > Squamata > Crotaphytidae > Gambelia > Gambelia wislizenii. The sequence continues at coordinate 326,372,306 of JAUMIR010000001.1, forward strand.
GCATTTCAAGCAGCAACTGCCAGAAGAGGCAGGCTATAGTAGGAAGATGCAGTTATGGGCAAGTTCAGCCCAACCTGGTTACACACATGTAGTCAGAGGGAGTTTACTGAGGTTGAAGAGAGGCACAGTAGCAATGTCTCAGCTGTTCTAGAATCCATCACGAGAAGCCAGAGGTTATGATAACCTGAAGCCACAAGGGAAAGACAAAGAGGCATATACTTTAAGTCAATCCAGAGATCAAGAATCCAATAAACCAATGAGCAGGAAGTGCACAAAAGCCAGGGATAATGAACAACTGTGAGCAACCAAAGATCCCAGTAGCTGCTGGGATTTAGAGCCACCTGACCTTCAGAAGCCAGATGCTTGATTGCTCAATGTTTGTTATTTAAGAGGCGTTCACTCCTTCCTTGCTGTTCCTTTTCCTGATGACATTCCACAATAGAAGGTATCTCCTCAGTATCCCTCAACTCCATCTGGAGTGGGGGACCATTGTTTGTATTGGCCCCTAGCTTCTTAATTTCAAGTTGGTGAGGCAGGGAGACCCATCATCTGGAGCCAGAGGCCTTTCTGTATCTGACTCTTCTTCATTAGGTATCTAAGATTTTATGAAGTGAGCGATGATATATTCCAACTTCAGAAGACACTTGATGTGCTCAGTACAATCCCAGTTTCCATGTAGCTCCATATTTAGAAACGTTGCCTCATGTTTGCCCTATGTACAGTTGGGAAAAGCACAGAAGCTACACCATGAGGAAAAAGGCATCAATGACAACTCAATATTACCTCTATGACTTAATAGAAGTATCCCTCCTAGCAGCCTATCAATCTGCTTTGCTCAGAAGACGGATTATGTGAACAAATTCAGAGCTGCTCTTGCTATCATACTGAATGACATAACATTCTGTTGTGGTCCTACTGAGAGATAAGTGCGGTATTTTTAGGAAATGTTTTTATGATAGCCAGCATAAGATATAACCATTGGTTTTCTGGGGTGGCCATCACAGATAAGGTATCATACAGCTTTTATATTGTGAAACTGTAGTACCTATCAGTGGGAGTCAAACTACTTATATATTCAATAAACTATCATTTGAACTGCTTGTGCAAATGAATTAGCAGATAGATAGAAAGGATATGCATGCATACACACTTGCACACATAAACAGATATACAGCATGTATAAATGGTTAGCCTGTGTTATAAAATGGTGAATCATTAAAATGTTGTGTTTAAATTTTTATTAAGTCTTGTACTACATTTGAATGTCCAATTTCTTTCTTACTGAAAGTGCAACATAATCATTATTATATATAACATACCAATATAAATAATTAATGTGCCTCCCAACTTAATGATTTAACAAAAATAGATTATACTATTTTTACCATATTTATAAACTAACAAACAAAATCTATTAATCTGTATTTGTTTGTGAACCACCCTGAAAAATTCTAATCTGGGCTGAAAATATAACTAAATAAATAGATTTTTCACTGATGACTTTCTTCAAATGTAATGTCCAGAGTGTCGCCTCCTCACCCCCCACTTTTTTTGACAAATGGTTATTTATTCGTTCAAGCCATTCATTATCCTATGTGCACCTGAACCCATTCTGTTTGACACTATAGTGACAACTGAGAGCAAATTGTATTGACAGAACCTTCTCTGCTATAATTACTTGGAAAGAACCATCCTGAATCAATTAATATTGTAACTCAGTTTTAATTTTGTGGCTCTCCAACTTTCAGAGAAGCAATCAGTTTCATGGCTTGTGGCCAAATCCTGCTCTTTTGCTCAGGCTTACAGTGTTGATGATTTCACCCCTGGTTAAAAGGTCAACCAATGACTTCAGTGGCACACATCATTTACACAAGGTGTGAACCTAGTTCACTGATTTTAATTGGAGTGTCTGCCTGAAGAACGTCTTCAAATTTTCAGCATGGACCATGGGAAAGGAAAATAAGACTGTGTTGAGCAGATTTCCATCACTGAAGTAGGATTTAATTTTTAGGGAATGGGGTCAAAATGTCCAGAGGACAGAAGGGAAGAACCACCAAGCATTGCATATGTAAGCTGAGACCTTACTGAACTTGGGCTCTAGAGGTATAACATCACATTGCACTGGCAAATATGTGTTCCCTACTGTTGTAGCTGCTGATTAACATAGAATCATAGAGTTTGAAGAGCCCACAAGGGCCATCCAGACCAACCCTCTGCCATGCAGGAATAAACAATCGAAGCATTACCAACAGATGGCTATCCAGCCTCTGCTTAAAAATCTCCAAAGAAGGAGACTCCACCACCCTCTGAGGAAGTGCATTCCACTGCTGAACAAACAGCTTTTTCTGTCAGGAGGTTCTTCCTAATATTCAGATAGAATCTCTTTTCCTGTAGTATGAACCCATGGCTCCGTGTCCTAGTCTCTGGAGCAGCAGAAAACAAGCTTGCTCCTTCCTCAGTATGATATCCCTTCAAATATTTAAACATGGCTATCATGTCATCTCTCAACCTTCTCTTCTCCAGGCTAAGCATACCTTGCTCCCCATAGGACATAATGGCTTCTAGACCTCCCACCATCCTTCTCAGTATCTTTCTTGAATTGTTGTGCCCACAACTGGAAACAGTATTCCAGGTGAGGTCTGAGCAAAGCAGAATGGAGTGATACTATTACTTCCCTTGATCTAGACACTACTCCTATTAATGCAGCCTAGAATTGCACTGGCATTTTTTGCTGCTGCATCACACTGCTAACTCATGTTCAGCTTGTAGTCCATTCTTTCTTTTCTTTGAAGAAATCTACACTGTTACGTTAATTGCTAATAAACAAAAAATATTATGTTAGTGCCTATAATATAGCTTTTAAACTAAATTATTTGTGGCAAATTATGTAATACAGTAGGCCCCTCTTATTCACTGGGGATTGGTTGGGGGAGGCGTGGATTCTGAAAACCATGAATAATAGTGAACGTCATTGAAAATAATGGAACTTCTGGTTTAAAATACCATAGAGTTGCCTTGGAGGGCCTAGAAAATGGCTTGGGAGGACACATTTTCTAGGAAGACTCTGTGGTAGGTGTGCTGTTTTGTGTCCCATGGATAATGAATCCATGGATACGGGGGTTCTACTGTAATCTGAATATCCTATATGGTGAATAGGTTAGGTTACATTAACCTGAGATAAACATATGGGGCCCCCAAAGTAAAGCATTGCAGAGGGCCCCAAAATTCCTTAAACTGGCCCTGATTCTGAGAGTCTAGGGGACCTTCCTTCCGTCCGTCTTTCCTTCCTTCCTTCCTTCCTTTTTCTTTTTGGCCTTGGGATTCTCCTAAGCCAGAAGAGCAATTCTATTGAAGCAGAAAGAGACAAAAAGGTCACTTCCCATTACAAAGAAACAGAGCCCTCCCCCTTTTTTTTAAAGAAATTAGCTTTTTGTAAAACAAAGTATGATGTAGGTACACTTTGTTTTTAAATAATAATTGTGTCTCCTAGAGTCATAGTTCTCTTGGTTTATTTAAGGCCTATTTTACTTGTGGATAGTTTTGTTGTTGTGTTTGCTCAGGGTGGGGGTCCATGGGCCACAAAAATAGCTTTGGGCACCACATGCAGCTTGAGAACAGCATGCCCCCCATAGGATGGTTTCACAAGATTACCTTTGACACTTCACAATATGATTTTATAGAAGTCACAATGGTGGATTAGGCTGCACTATTCCCCCTAGTTTACTTCAATATGTTCTGTATAGGACTTTTCTTGAGGATAGCATGGAAAGCAGCTAGGGCAAAGTAGGGTGAAAGGTATTAAAGGAACTTCACAAGTGAGTTGACAATGTTAGTTTAAAGCCCGAGACTGCCTCAAAACCTGTCTAAAGATCTCAATGTGCTGAGGGAGCTTTCCTTTGCATCCTACTGTGGGGAGTAGTACATTATATGGGGCTGTGAGAAATCACCCTCTTAGCAATGGCACTCTGTTTATGGAATGCCCTTCACTTGGAGACTCAGCTGGTACCAAGAATGGCCCCATTTTGGCATTAAGCTAAGATGTGGCTATTTACATACCCATGTGTTTTGGTTTTATCGACTCAGATCTAATTTACCATTGCTGATTTTATACTTGATTGCAAATTATTGTTTATAGTTTTACAATGCAAAGTTTTATTGGGTGTAATCTACTCCAATTTCCTTTGATATATAGCTGGTTAAAAATATTTTAATGACTCAATAAATACACAATAAATGCTCTGAGACTGCAAGCCAAAACATGTTCAGTGGGCTGACTATTTTCATGGATATAAGAGTAGATAGATACAAGAAGGAAACATTTAATGCAAACAATTTTTGTTTCCTTCAGATATTTCAGGATCATTTCATGTGTTCAGGTAATATCACAATCTACTTGGGGAGCTGATTTCATTGAGAGCAAATGACCCAGAGCAACCTGTGTGGTTATTGTGTAGCACTGCCTAGCTCAGATGGAATTCAGGTCACCTGTTCTCCAAGAAGTGCAAACATTTTATCAGCAGTTTTGATGCCAAGGTGTGCCACAGTTGAATTCAAGAGCAGCATCCTGAATATCTCCATTTTCCTCCTATGTATAGATATAGTTTTATATTTTACTCTTGGTCTTTTCTTTTAGTGCACTAAATACTTGTCTGATGTCTAAGGAGGAAGTATGCTTGTGAAGTAAATACAGAGTGCCCTGTTTGTTAGCTAATAAGAACAGCAAGAGTTATGCAGGAGGAAAGGGGTATCCCAAAATTCTCAGTTCTTCCCTGAATCAGGCTTCTTCTAAAAGCTCCCCCATCCTAACCAGGCTTAATGAAAGGAAACTGTTGTGTCAGAATCAGCCCCTGACACTGCCTGTTTATGCCACTTTTAGTATTCTCTTGTAAACTTGCCATTAATGGTGCTTTCATTTCTTTGTGCTTGTTAGCAAGTGTTCTGGGATGACAATGGAGGGGAATATAATGTTTGCTAAGAGAATGGAGAGATAAGCCTGCCGCTGCAGAATCAGTTTGGGAAAAATGAAATGGATGGTGCATGGGGAGAGCAGGTCAGGGGATGATGGCTAACCAATAGTATTGTATTGTGTGGAAATAACACAAAATGTACTGACACACACAACACACACTCCAAAGAACCATACAAGGCTATCAAGGAGTAAGGCAGAAAGATTGTATAGAGGGAGAGATTCAGAAAAATAGGGTGATAGTTACCAGTCTTGAAGAGCAGAGTTTCATGTAGCAAAGATAGTCAGACAGGCATTTGACGGGTACACAGGAGGTTCTGATCTGGGGATGAGGAGAAAGAGAGTGTCTGGGTTTGTCCACTGTGGCACACCTTTCTATTGTTGGAGGACTAATATTTATACCCTGTTTCCTATCCTGAAGAGGTACTGTGGCTAGGACAAAGCCAGGATAATTTCCCCACCAGATAAACAAAGGAAACCAAAACTTAATTGATTGTGTTAACAGCTGGGAGATAGAATTGATATGACAACATAACAAAGCTGGACAGGAGTGGGTATGAGCTGAGATTTCCATAGGAATAGATTTGGGAATGGTCACTTAATTGTTTGGTTGAATAGGACTCATTGCTGAGGTGCCCAAGAAAGAATTAGCAAATACCTCCCTAACAATTATTTTTATTGAGGGCCCTCCACACAATCCTAATATGGGCTTGTTTGCCAAAATATTTCTAAGATACATCCCAGGTCATTGGGACCTCCACCTGACCTTTTTCATTCACCCCAGCCAACCTGACCCCAAAAGGTGTCCAACATTTCCAATTATGAGATATTGTGGGGAGGGGGTAGTAGGGCATGCTAACAAAGTCATCCTAGATCATGGAATCACAAAGTTGGAAGAGATCACATGGACCATCTAGTCCAACACCTGTCAGAACAAAAATCTACATCTAAAGCACCCCTCAGAGGTGGCTATCCAACCTCCATTTAAAAAGTTCTAATGATGAAGAATCCTGAAGAATCCACCATTGAATGTCTTCTGTTCCAACATCAAGCAACGCTTACTACCATTACGTTCTTCCTAATATTTTATTGGAATCTTATTTCTTGTAATTAGAATTTACTGGATCTGAATCCTACCATGGGGAGCTGCAGAAAATAGGCTTGTTCAATTGCCTACATGATTTCCCTTCAGATACTAAAATGTGGCTATTGTGTTGCCTCTTTGTCTTCTCCCCTTCAGGCTAAATATACTGAGTTCCATCAACAATTCTTCATAAGGCTTGGCTTTCAGACTTTTGACCATCTTGGTCTCTCTCCTCAGGGAACTCTCCAGCTTGCCAATATCCTTCTTAAAGTGCCTAGAATACAATATTCCAAGTGAGGTGTCATCAAAGCAGAACAAAATGTTATTGTTTCTTCCTGTGATCTGGACACTACATTTCTGTTGCTGCAAACTAGAACTGAAATCTTCCCTTCTCTCTCTCTCTCTCTCTCTCTCTGTGTGTGTATATATGTATGTATGTATGTATTTTTTTTTTTGCTGTTTTAGCTGCCACCACATCCACTAAAAGCCCAAGATTCTTTTCACAGTCACTGCTTGTTAAGTCAAATACAGTAGGTCCTTGGTATCTGCTGAGGTTTGGTTCCAAGAACCCGCCCCCCCCTCCCCAGTGGATACCAAAACTAATGGATGCTCAAGTTTTATTATATACAATGGCATAGTAAAATGATGTCCCTCATATAAAATGACAAAATCAAAGTTTGCTTTTAGGGATTTTTTTGGGGGGGGGGATATTTTCAAGCTGTGGATGGTTGAATCCGTGGATGCAGAATCCTTGGATACAGAAGGCTCACTGTACTATAGATGTGTGATTTCCCTTGACTAAATTTAAAATTAAATTTAAATTATCCTAACTGGCCCAATTTTCTTATTTATGAAGGTCATCTTGAATCCTGCTGATATTAGGCACCCTGGCCATTTTGGTGTCATATGCTTATAAAATGAGGATGCCCTGGATTTCATTGTCCAAGTCATTTATAAACATGAACAACATTGAGACTTCTCATTTCTCTACTAGATGACAAAGAGCCATTGAGTTCAGTCCATTGACTAGCTGCAAATCCATCTAGTAGCAGCATTGTTACATTCACATTTTTACCATTTGTCTGCGAAATCAAAAACTTTACTGAAATCAAGATGCACTGCAACTATAGCATTGCCCTGTTCTACCAGGCTCGTAGCACTATTAAAAAGTGGTAAGATTAGCCTGGCACAACTTGTTCTTGAAAAACCCGTGCTGGCTCCTAGTTATCACAGCACTACGTACTCACTGTTTAATGATCTGTTCTAGAATATTTCTTGGTACTGGCATCCTACATACCAGTCAGCAGTTGGCCACATCCTCTTTCTTCTCCTTTTTGAAGATGGGATGTCTGCAGGGACATCATTTGTTCTCCAAGTATTGTCAGAGATTGTAGCCTAGGCTCTAAGGAGTGTCTGTGACTTATAGACTTCTGGCTTAAACAATTAATGAGCTATCTTTTTGTAATCTCACCCTTGGAAACCCAACAGAAACAAAAGAGAAAGACCATTCAGATGTTGTATTGCTGGAAAAGGAATGTCCTTCTACCAATGATACAGTATATGTTTTGCATACATATTCTTTAGTATGTGGCATCCCCAAGCAGGATTGGATGAGCCACTGTCCAAAGTGCTGAAGAGATTATTCCAATATACTATATCCAGAAGTGGCAGGACTTATGGTTTGAAACAGTGAAAATGCAACATTCTATACACTAAAGATTGGGATGCCAGTCTGGAGTAGCCATTGCTGTAACAGAGACTGGTTTGTGTACATAGTTTTAAATGCTTCTCCATTTAAACAATGCTTCTTTTTAAAAGAGAGCCCAGCATGCAACTAACTACAGTTATGTCTTGATACCTGCAGCCAGGGAAATGACTGTGTTTTAAGGGTAATGCTGTTTTCATGTACAAGAGTGGATGTTTAAATCTCACTGATTTCACTGTAAAGGAAGCTAACTTTTTTCTTTGAACTATAGATCATATCTATATTTATAAATAATGTATACGATGTATAGTTAGTAAATTACATTTATTGACTATAAATAGATTGCCTATCATACCTCAAACACCAAACACTCTAAATTACACTCTGCTGTTGCAGAGATAATTTAGCCTATATATTGATATCCAGATTTCTTCATATCCACATACAAATCTGCTTTACCATATGAAGGGGTTTTGCTGCTCGCTGGCAGGCCGATTTGCGGCCCGACCAGCCACCCTGCTAACCAGCCCTCCTGCCCCCCCTTCTCTCTCGGCTTTGTTACCTGAGGGAGGGGTGGCCACATGGTGAGCCTCTGGGTGCTGCCATCTTTCCGTCTCCTTCCCAGCCTCTTTGGGGCTAGGAAGGAGGGGAAAGGATGCAGGCCAATTGGGGCTGGCCTGCCCGGCCCCGATTGGCCCAGATTTCAGTGGAAATCTGGGCCATTTAAAGGTCGGACTCCAGCCGGCCTGCCTAGATCCGAGGCAGTGGTGGAGACGGCCAGCTGTAGACTCCGACGCTGCCTCACCAGCAAGGCTCAAGGGAGCCAAAGACCCACCCACCCTCCCTGTAGGATCAGAATTTCATGTCACGATTTGCTGAGTGGATGTTATGCATCGTGATAAGGTATTGCAGTCCAGGCATCTCCGTCAAGTACAAGTTCAAGTTCTAGTTCAAGGGAGACCCAGCCTCTGTTTTGCTAACAGTAATTTGTTTTTAGGGGAGGAGAGAGTTGAGCAGATGGCCCGGCCATTGGCTCTCTCCTCCAGGGGAGTCAGGATTGACCGACTCATAGCCATCGCCCACATGGGTGGGCAATGAGGAGATCATGACCCATACATTGCCACCAACCATTTAGCTTGCAAGTTGAGACCAATTTATTGCCAATAATGTATTTACTCAACTATATATTAGTAACCTGTACTTAACCATGTTTTCTGAATATGAAACCAATACAATATTGAAAGAGATTATGTGTATGTGTGTTATTCAGGAGGGCGGAGGGGCTGTATGGTCTGGGTCCACAAAAGCAGATGTGTTTTTTTAAAAATGTTTGTTCTTATCTGTTTCCTTCACAGTCTTTGCGTCTCTGAAAATATAAAAAGAAAACTTGAGAGTAAGAGGTTATGGGAAAAGGTTTCATTTTCAATTAGTAGATAAGGTTGATTATTGAAGATTTTCATTCTTGTTTTCATCTTCCACCTTAGTGATTCTTCTCATCTTTGTGCAGTGAAGATTTTCACATGAATGTGTTCATTTAGCTTGTCAGCAAAAAAAAAAAAAAAAAAAAAAAGTGAGGGGGGTGGGAAGATTGGATTCTTTTTCAGTTGTAATAAAAATGACATGGAATCACTGAGTAGCAAATGCAGCTTCTGCAAAAAGTGTGGAGGGTATGTTGGCATTTTCCAAAATGCTTCTCAAATACTTTTGAAAAGATGGGCTATTACATTATTTGAGAGACAGGGAGAAAAAATAGGGCTGTCGTTTTCCTTGCTTGAGATCAAAATATAAAGTGAAATATAACCTACAGTATAGTTCATTACTTCACTACCAAAGAGAAGATTGAGAATTCTGGACCAGGTAATAGTGTGTACTTCATTCCAAAAAAGCAATCATTAAAAACCAGGGATGTGCACTGACCACAAGATTCAGTACAGACACTTCTTTTGCAGTTCATAAAACAACCCAGTTCATCTCAAAACATCCTAGATGCTGCCTAATCCAAATCTAGTCCAAATCTAAATCTTGATCCAGAAATCCAAATCTACATATCATCCATTGTTACGGGAAATCAGCAAACACCTTCTTCCACTTTTTCCTAATTTTTGTAGATCTAGTAAACTCCCAGGAGGTAAATAAGTGCAGAGCTTTGAAGGTGTGCCAATATTTGTTTTGTCTGCTGGGGTGGGGCAAGAAATTTGCAGGGATAATTTCCTTCTCTGTGGAGATCTCTTGCTAAATTTCAGAAGAATAGGTGTAGAAAATTTTGTCCAAGAATAAATAGTCTGAGGAATCCCAAAGACAGACAGACAGACAGACAGACAGAAAGAGAGAAAGAAAGAAAGACTAAGAAGTGTAGGAATATTTTGTATATGCTACCTGGACCCAGCATACCATACACCATTTAAAAACTCCCCCCAAAATTCCAAGTAGATCTCATGACAACCCTGTAAGGTAGGCTAGTGGATTTAAATTTCTCCTCCCCATCTCAACATCCCACACTTTCCCCAAAATTGCTGAGGGTGACTCACTCTGTTATCCTGCTGTGGCGGCCGCTGCCAGTTGACTGCCTGGATCCCATAACAGCCCGTAACTGATGAGTGGCTGAGGGAGTGAGAGGAGGGAGGGGCCCTTGTGAGGCAGTGATGCAGACTGAGTGAATTGTGAGGTGGTGAGGGAATTTGCATGTGGGTGGTGATTGGTTGCATGTGTTTCCTGAGCACTCAATCAGTACACTGAGAAAGGCAACATACCCAAGAGAAATAGATAGATAGATAGATAGATAGATAGATATTAAGCAAAGTGCAGCTGTGCTAGTACAATATGAGCTTTTTGTGGAAACAGGAGTAGAGATCACCTCCATATCTGTGGGGATATTTTCCTGGACTTGCCATTTATAAGTGAAACCATGGATAATAGCAAGCCCTAAAGGATTTCCAGTACAAACATGTCAGAGTTACATTGGAGGACCTACAGATTTCTAGAGAGCATACCTTTCTAAGTATTTTCCAGTGTGACTCTATGGTATGTGTCCCTATTTTTTCAGCTGTGGATAACTGAAAGTGTGGGTAATGGTTGTGTAGATACAAAGGGGGGTGCAACCTGTAATTACTCTGGATGCTTTCATGAGCTAAAAAAAGAAGAGAGAAAACTTACATTTATTGTCTCGAGAAATTAATCTTAGGATAAGAAATGAGTTAGTCAAAAGAAGATGACTTATACTTGGTTACAAGGGTGCTGACAAGCTGGTTCTCATGTTTGAAGGTAACTTAGCATTCATTATTGATGTTGGAGCCCAGGGATGTTCCCTTCCCAGACAAAGGGGAACAAAGAGACTAATTAACTTCTCAAAGTAGGGAAAGGTGAACTCAACAGGTAAGAAAGAATCAAAATCCTTGAGTACATAGATCAAAGAAAGATACAGAAGGTGAAGCAAAAAAAGTAGTAAAAATGTTACCTAAACTCCTCTCTCTCCCTAGTCACTTTATACAAATATTGATACCCCTTTGCTTCCAACAAGAAGATCCATATAAATCATTAGGGTGTTTTGGTGGGCAGTTCTTATGAAGATGACACACAGAAGAGAAATGACTCCTGTGAAAAAAACTGCAACTCTTCAAAAGGATGGCATCAGAGTTTTGGCTGGAACAGGAGTCTTCATGTTGGGTGAGTGTGTGATTTGCTTTCCTTTACATTTTTCAGATGGATTTGGGGCAATTTATGTTAGAACTATGTGTGTCATGAAGGCATTCCTAGGCCCATGACCTACAATATTTCAGAAGCATAAGTTCAGAGACCAGGGAATTATGAAGAAAAAAATAATTAAGCCTTTTTATTATTCTTTTATTTGCTCAATTGGCATCAAAGTTATCAAAAGTGCAATAGGACAGGGGCAACAAAGAGAGTAGGACTTCAGAATCCAGTACAATAGTCATAAATACATGAACATCCAACATTTTCCAATGAAACACCTAAGGATACACTGTCCCAGGTCCAACAGACTGCATCTATAGGTTTATTTTCAACATTTCTTTTCTTTGGAGAGAGAATTAGTGAAGAGTACCACACAGTTGATGAGTCCCAGAATACAGTAGGAGCCTTGTATCTGCTGGGGATTGGTTCTGGAGGGGGGCAGATACCAAAAATGGTGGATAATAGTGAGTACCATTGAAAATAATGGGACTTCCGGTTTAAAATTCCATAGAGTTGCCTTGGACGATCTAGAAAATGGCTAGACTGGACACATTTTCTAGGACGACTCTATGGTTGGTGTGCTGTTTTGTGTCCTGTGGATAATTGAATCAGTGGAGAATGAATCAGTTCATACAGTGGTCCTACTGTAGTCTTTCAATATCCCTCCCCCCCCCCATAGCACAGGAACAGGAAAAAGTACTCACCGTAGTTAAATAGTAGAGCTGCCAATCACAAAACCACCCTTTCCCCCCTCCCCCTCCCTGTAGTGTGTTCTTTATATGGAATATTTGGAGAGAAATGTATCAGTTTTGCAGACCTACTGTTTAGTGTGTGAGTCCATCTGAATAAAACTTGCTAACAAATCTTTAGGAGTATTCAGATTCAATCTACATCAGAAGAGTCTTGCTTCAATTTGGACATCTCTCAGATCTGTCTGAATCAGCTCAATTTAGTTTAGTATTGTCTGAATCCAGAGTGCATTCCTTTTAAAGTGGTTAACATTTTCAGAGCTTGTCAGACATCTCTAGCATGTAGAGAAACTGCTACTTCTCACATGTAAAGGCACTGCATGCTCACTTCTGAAATGTGGAGGCACTATATGTATGAACAGTTACACTTCACATAAAATGAAGCATTTAATATTTTAACGCATAAACCCTGTCAGGCTGCATTCCATGGCTGTCATTGAATAAAACAGATTACTCTTGAGGAAGCTTGGGTAAAAGCTCAATTGCTTACCTGCTGAATTCACAAGAGAGGAATAATGGGCTCCAGGTTGATAGCACACCTGGTGAGCTGAAGTGAAATAAGGGCCCAGTCAGTAGACAACATACATCAAGCAGTTCTCCGGGAAAGCATTGCTCAGGGAAGAACCGTAATGTGGTGAGGTGCCACAGGAAGCTCACATAATTGCTTTCTTCTAGTCTGACACATTTTAATGGGCACTTAAATATTTCAACTAAACAACATCAGTTGTGTTGTTTTTCTCAGCAGCATAGTGACAGAAAAGAAAGGGAAAAAAGCATTTGAAAAAAATCTCTTAACATTTTTAGCACCTTTCAGTTAAACATTACAGACCAATTTGGATTCACAGTGCAAGTGAGTCAGGAGCTTTCCAAGCTGTCAAATTAAGCCATAATAATAATTAAAAAAAAACAAAAACAAGTATGCAATGACAACCAGGTTAAAGTAAGGATAGGAAAAAACTCCAGTAAAAACTGAATGAGAGGTAATAAAAGTAGGTTTCTATTGTTTGCAAGCCTTCATATTATTCCTTTTGCTACATTCTGATAGATGTTAAATGTTTGCCTCCAACATTTCAGAAGTGGAAATGGGAATCAAATAGATGGATATGACTGTTGTGAGGGGTGTATGTCTATGTGCATGTGCCTTCAAGTTGCTTGTTGACTTATGGTGACCCTGTGAATTTCATAAGGTTTTCCTAAGCAACAAATACTCAGAGGTGATTTTGGCAGTTCCTTCCTCTGAAATACAGCACCTGCTATTCATTGGTGGTCTCCCATCCAAGTACTAGCCAGGCTGAGCCTGCTTAGCTTCCAAGAGCAGAGAGGAGCTGGTGCGTTTAGGGTATTTAGGCATATGTTGTGAGAGGTACATACTCTGGAATGGAGATCTGTTATACACAAAAATGGCCCAACTCACCAGTAATGGCTCATCACTCTCCTACTGTTTAGTAAGGGACAAAAAATACAGAGATGGTTGGGGAATCTGCAGACTTGAATAGACTGAGCCCTTCTTCTAGATTTTAGTCTAGATTGATAGGGGGTGGCTTAGAATCAACCCACTTACCTGCCCATCTCCTTCTTTCCTAAATTTACCAAGTTAAGGGAAGTGATAGGGAAAACAAAGAAGAACATGGAGGCTGATGCAGCTGAGGGTTATTTCTAAGCCATTTCCTAATCTCTGCCTCTATCACCAAGATGAACACTGAGAAATAGAAATTTATGTATCCACATAGATGCACACAGACATGCATTATTCCACCTGACTCATTGACCAGGGCAATAAAAATTACAGCTCTTAGAATTCCTAACATAGAGTACCTTTCTGAACATGCTCAAGATTTTGGGCCTAAATTCAATTGCTACTCTCAACTGCAATATTGGATCAATGAGATTTACACAAATGTTGACTCACTATTTAGCAACTGAGTCTATACATTGACTCTAGATAGGTCAAGCAATGTGATGCAGGCCTTTAGCAGAGTGGGGAATGGATAAGAATGGGAACAAAGAGTCAAAAGTGACTTGCACTTAAATTTCAGAGAAGCTCCAAACACTTGTATTGTTTATGTATTAAAAGTATTTATTGAATATTTTTTGCCTACCACACTTCCCAAAGTTATGAAGAAATACAGATACAGTGGGCCTTTTGGATCCACAGGGGCTTGGTTCCAGAACCCTGTGCAGATACCCAAAACTGTCCCATATTATTAAATGGTGGCGACATGAACACTGACACCTCAGTGTGTCTGCGTTCACATTGCCGCCATTTTATAATATGGGACTTGATGATTTGAGGTTGATTGATTTCAAAGATCCGGAGCCCATTGACCCAGAGCGCCCACCATAATACTATTTTTAAAACCACTTTAAAAAAACCCAAAGCCATTTGGACTAATACAGTTTTAGTGGCCCATCATAAGCTAAGCAAGGATGGAGCCTGCCTTCAACTTCACAGCCTGACTTCCCTTCAGTGAGTTACACAACTGAGAACCCTTCTACCTTTCTTGTCAGCTCTCCCCCAGGTCTAAAATGCCTGTGAGTATAGTGGCTTTATGATGGAAGGATTCAGTGGACACATATGGAACTCAGCAAGTCTTTGCTGGGTGTCCAAACAATGTCTGGGCAACCAGCCAAAGGCTGATTACTACACAGCTGATAGTAGTGGCACAGCACAGTCAAGCTAATTACAGGCAAAGGAATCAAGGCAGTACAAAGTCAGACACTTACTTTACTATCAAGCAAAACACATGTCCACAAGATAAATCCAATATACAAGGCCCAGGTCCAACAAACAGAGTTCAGGGTAGTCCAGCAGAATCTAGTTCAGGCAAACACAGCCCAGGTCAAACACAGTGAGCAGGACCACAACAGGTATTCAGGTAGAACAGATAATCTCTGACAATGCCTAGATGGCAGTGTTGCATATTTATAGAGCAGCAGCTAACACAGCTTAACTAATTGCTGCTTTCTGTAAATACACTGAGACTGCCCCAACCCTTTCCTTTTGCTCTCTGTGTTGTGAAGGTAGGTATAGGTAGCTTGTTCTTGGTATCTGAAGGAGCAGGACCTTCTCCCAGAGCTGGTACTACAGTGTTATCTGTGTCTGAGGCCTGTTGCTCTTGAACATCCTCCTGGTCTGGTTCAGCAGGTCCTGGCATGTCCACTGCTTCAGTCTCTGAGTCAGAGTCCATTTCCAAGTTCTAGAAGCGGGGCATGACACTGGGCAACCTGGGCCTACCTTCAGGCTGTAGCTCTGAACAGTGATCTACTAACCCACAAACTCAGGTTGCCTCTATCCCATGATTTGTGTGCTAAAGTGGGAAGTTTTTGTTGCCAGTGATGGGACAGAATATGGCCAGACCAGATACATCATGGTATGCTTCAATGACTCCATGTTCTTTTCTCTCTGATGGCAGCACCTTCACTTGGGCTCAACATCCTCACTGATGTAGGCTGTTTTCTTCTTTTTCTGGGGATACATAGATCTTACTAATTCTCACACACTCTCTAGTCTTCATCCATGCCTATACTGCTCACCTATCATGACTTAGCTGCTCAGGCTTCCACTCTAGCCAGTGCATAGAAATATCACAATTTTTCTCCTCTTATTTCTTCTAGGTTTTCTGTCTGATTGGCTAGCCAATCACAGATGTGTCTTACGTGAAATCTTTAAGGAAGAGTGCCACTTGGCTGGTCACTTGGTTTTTGTTCATGAGGGACTTAGAACTATAAGATATGACTGTTTGTCATCTGGCTCCTGGACCAATGATGTATTAGAACTCATGTGGGCTTTCCTTTGGGCAATATGGTGTGACCAGCCTGTGATTGTTCTCAGTTTCCTGACAGATCATGTTAGTGCTATTCCCTCTCCCCCCACATTGGCTGCCCTATATTCCCCTTCCCTCTCATTGTCCTGGAGGACCTGGGGGGTCTTGAGTGTTTTACTCTTTGTGGTTGGGGATGTCCTACTTTTCTTTTACTTTCCTACTGCATCTTCTCTCAATTTGGTTATTATGCTGGCCCTTTTGAATGCCTGTTCCCTTCATGTTGCTTGGCAAGGAATGTGGATTCCTGCATCAGAAAAAGAGGAGGGGATGCCTTTTGAAATCAGAGACAGGAGGCAAATCTGTAAAAGAGTACATGATAAGGCGGGCCCAAAATTTGGGGCATAATGTATAAATGAAGGAATGGGGAAAATGTGGATTAAAGATATAAAATTTATTTTGGGCAGTAATTTAAATGAAAATATGTACACATTGTTATGTATAGATGGTATTTAACTTCAAATAAGTTGCCCAAAATGTCTGTGAATGCTTCAAATCAATGCTGGGATTGTCAGGATAAGGATTTTTTTCAACATGTTGTAGACTTGCAAGAAGGCGAAAAGCTATTGGTTTTTAAGATTTATATGACAATTCAAAAAAATATAAAGGTAGACTTCGCAATGTCACCAGAAATGTTTTTGTTAGGCATTCTTGATAAAGAATTGGACTACATGTTATAAAGGACAACACAAAATTAACTATATTCTTTAAAAACATATAAATTACATTCTTATACATGTCAAAGAGCATATAAATACCTTTAAACAGAAATTCCTGTTGTTGTGTGAGACACTCTCCAAAGACCATTAAGCAAAGAGAACTAGAGACTACTATTCTTCATTATTTATACATAATCTCAGCTAGTTAGGAGAAAAAGAACCAATGATTTGCACTGGAATGGGTCACAAGGATATCTGATGCAATTACCCTGAATGTTTCATCAGTTTGTTTCTCTGTATATCCCATTATCTTCACATTAGGAATTGTAAAATCAAATATTCATTTATTATCTGTTGACATTAGTGATTTTAATCTTAAAATCCATTCTATATATATATATATATATATATTAAAAATCTTATTTTTTTCTTAATCTTAATTATTATGGTTAATTTTCTCCAAACCCCAACACTACATATCTGATATAGGACATTATCAGACTATAACTTTAAAGTGTTATTTTGCTGGCATAAAAAAATCAATTTTTATGCCAGCAAAAGAACGCTCCCCCCACACTTACCTCCAATCCTGGCAAAGGCAGCTCTGGCAATGAAAGAGGAAGTGAACAGAGTTCTGTTCACTTCCTGCAAAAGATCATGAGAATTCATCACATGGGAAATTAAAAAACAAAACAAAAATAACATGAAAAAAGTTTCAAAAAGCACAAAAACATGCTTTAAAACTTGCAAGTAACCTGGGGAGAGTCATAAAAAGTGTGTCACTTACTTGGATGTCATGATAACACCTGGAATTGCTCACACTGGACTGGGCACTGATGGGGTAAGTATGGGGGGAAAGTGTGTGAGGTTTCACATGCGGGCTATGCCAGAAAAAAAAAACGCTGGGGGGAATCAGCTGACAGCTTAAGCAAGCAGTTAAAAAGGATGGGTTTTGGCAGGGGCATAACCATGAAATGGCAATGTCATCTGATATGCGTGTCCTTTTGTGGTTATGTGGCATCAATAAGAGGCCATATTTGATGCACCTGATGAAGTCCAGAGAATGTTGTGCTTCTAAAAATGATTAACCAAAGAGGCACCCACCTTTTATTTTTAATTGGAAATTATATTAGCCTAATTTTTCAGATTTGAGTGGTGCTCACTTATTCTGCATGTTACAGGTCTAGAAGTTTTTCCCATTTATCTTTTTTTAAAACATACTCACTGAACGGCATAAATCACATACCGTAGCTACTGTTACAGGTACTAAAATGTGTCCGTTTGTATTATTTTTGATCTATATAATTTATAAATGTTGTCATTTTAATTGTATATGCACAGTACAAACAATTTCCACATGGATGGTGCCCTATTGGTTTTTGGATGGTGTCCTATTGTTTGTTTGTTTTTTTCATGTTGTTCAGAGATTTTTTTTTTTTTAAAAAAAAAGGTATAATAGATCTGAGACAACTGTCAGTGGTTGGAAGACTGAACTGGTCCTTGGAAGATATCTCCACACCACTTCCCCTTGAGTTTTTACTTTTAAAAATATGAGGCCCATTATTCCCACATTTTCCCTAAGTGGTGTAGTGTGAAATATTACCATTTTCCCCAATATAAAAATAGATGGTCAGCTGGCACTTAATTCCAAGTTCACTTCCTGATCTTTTTTTTAAAAAAAGGATCTTTTAAGGGATGTAGGGGGAAGCTTCACCATGTTTTTGTCCTCCTTTTAAAATAGGTGGTCAGCTCTGTAGTCACCTATGTAGTAGATTAATTTCCAGTTCACTTCCTTTTTATTTTATTTTTTAAAAAGGCTTCTCTGGGGCCTAAAATGGCATCAAGGGAGGGAATTCCCAGAAGATCCCCAGACGACCTGGGTATGATTAATTGCTCAAGCAGTTTTTTTCAAAATAAATGCTTTTGAATGGGGGGAGTTTAGGGGGGCTGGGAGACCAAAATTGGCCCTGAACAGCTTCATTCATCATGTAGAGTACCCCTTCACCTACTCTGGACAAAATTGCTTTGTAGCTTGTGTGGGAGTACTACAGCGAATACTCAAAGGGGTCTAGTGTGGTTGTGGGCGTGTTGAAGATTGCTTTGAGAACGACCAGCATATATCTTTTTTTCTTTTTCTTCTAGATCTTTCTGGCCACCCTTGATCTGCATGGTGCTGAAATTAATTGCACAATGCCCTGAGAACATCTAAATTTGCCAGGTCATTTAAGGTTTGTCCTGAGGTTGACTGGCTGTGTGCCGCAGGTGTGTACAGCCTCATTCTCCCCTCCACCATGTTTCCTTTTGGATACATCCATGGTCACAGTCTAGATGCTGATACCCCTCCAAGCTTGTAGCAGTTGAGGGAAAAGAGTGAGGCTTCTTAGCATGGGTATGAAACACACACTTTCTCTATCTGATTGTGTTTCTCTGAATCTCACCTACTTTTTCTTACAGAGATTGGGTTGTTATCAGATTGTGATGCTTTGTTTTCAATATCTGCCAGGAAATTTTTATATGTTTTAAGCAAGTTTTTGCTTTTAATGTATTATTTATTTATTCATTAAAAAAAAAATTCCTGACTGAGGAATTTTTGTATGTATTTTTAAACTATTCAGGCTGGTCAGGGCACGTTTCTAGGATGGAGGACCATCACCTCCCAAAAATAGTACTCTATAGTGAACTCACCATGGGTCAGCGTAAGAGGGGTGCTCCAAAAAAGTGATACAAGGACTCACTGAAACAACATATCAGGCTTGGCCAAATTGATCACCAACAATGGTCCGCCCTGGCCTCACATCAGGAGGCATGGAGACGCACTATCCACACTGCTGCAGCCTTATTTGAGAACTCATGCCGAACAGGTCTTGAAGAGAAATGACAATGCAGAATGAATCACAACCCGGAAACATCACCCAAGGAGACCTTCTGCTGAGCTTCCTGCAACCGGACCTGTTTATATCAGATTGGCCTTTTTAGTCATCAGTGCGCTTGCAGAAAGCATGGGATGAATCCTTCCTGAATCTTCGTTTGCGAAGAAAAGCCAGAGAGAGAGAGAGACGTTTTGACCATTCACATCTTAACTTACTCACATTTTAAAATATGGGCATTATTTGTGAGCAATTTGTCTAAAACACCCAATAAACCCTGCAAAGGGGTGAATCATAGAGCTGGGAGAGACCACAAGGATCATCTAGGCTGCCCCCCGCCATGCAGGAAGACACAATCAAAACACTCCGGACAGATGGTCATCCCAGCCTCTGTTTAAAAACCTCCAAAGAAGGAGATTCCACCACACTCCCAGGCAGTGCATTCTACTACTGAACAGCTCCTACTCTCAGGAAGTTCTTCCTAATGTTTAGGTGGAATCTCTTTTTAGGAATTTCACAAACCTGATAATTTCCATAATTTCCCTCATCTCTGTCATCCTGGAAGTTCCATGACTTCATGAATGAATATTGAATATGCACTTTGGGTGTGCAGATTTCACCACCACTCTTGCATACCATCACATTTACTCACACACTTTGCTTGGCAGGTGTGATCTTACAGTGAATGTGCCTCAATTTCTCCTTGTGCAATGGATTGCTCTTTCCCTTTTCTATGTGATTTGTAGTGGGCATACAAGCCAAATGTGAATTCAAAGGAGTGTGTTTTAGTGTGTTGTTTCAATCAGACCCAAACTTCTTCTTGTTGCATTCATAATTCCTTGTAGGACTTTGCAATCCAATTCACTTTATTCTGAGCCTCCTCCAGATAGGCCAGGCCAAATGTGTGGGCCAGGTTTTGGTATTTGTTGCCTTGGTTCTCTAACGTCTTTTTAAAAATATCCAAATTACATTTCTGCTGTCCTAGACTATTTTCTGGCAAGTCCTGCCCTGTCTACAACATTGTATTCCTACCCTCCCATGGGTTTCTTTTTAGTGCCAAGGCATATCAGAATCAAAAAGTGTCCCTCTCTCCTCCCTTCTCTCCTGTTTTTTCACCCTAAATAATGGCAGGAAAGGAAAGGAAAGGAAAGACATCATTATTTTTCATAGAATCATTGATTTGGGAGAGACCACAAGGGCCATTCAGTCCCACCCCCTGCCATGCAGGAATGCACAATCAAACCACTCCTGACAGATGGCCATCCAGCCTCTGTTTTAAAAACTCCAAAGAAGGAGAATCCACCACAAGGCAGTGTACTCCATTGCTGAACAGCTCTTACTGTCAGGAAGTTCTTCCTAATGTTTAGGTAGAATCTCTTTTCCTCTAGTTTGAGTCCATTGCTCCCTGTCCTAGTCTCTGGAGCAGCAGAAAGCAAGCTTGCTCCATCCTCAGTATGACATCCCTTCAAATATTTAAACATGGCTATCATGTCACCTCTCAATCATCTCTTCTTCACACTAAACATGCCCAGCTCCCTAAGCCGCTCCTCATAGGGCATGCCTTCCAGGCCTCCCACCATCCTGCTCGCCCTCCTCCAGCTTTTCAATATCCTTCCTGAATTGTGGTGCCCAGAACTGGACACAGTATTCCAGGTGAGGTCTTACCAAAGCAAAATAGAGTGCCACTATTACTGCCCTTGATCTAGACACTATACTCCTATTAGTGCAGCCTGTGTTGTGTTGGCTTTTTTAGCTGCTGCATCACACTGCTGACTCATGTTCAGCTTGTGGTCCACTAAGACTCCTAGATCCCTTTCGCATGTGCTCCCATCAAGCCAGGTGTCCCCCATCCTATTTCTATGCATTTCATTTTTACTGGCCAAGTGTAGTATCCTACGTTTCTCCCTGATGAAATTCATTTTGTTAGTTTTGCCCAGCTTTCTAATCTGTTCAGGTCATTTTGGATTTTGATCCTGTCCTCTGGGGTATTTGCTACTCCTCCTAATTTGGTGTCATCTGCAAACTTGATAAGCATACCCTCTATTCCCTCATCCAAGTCATTAATAAAGATGTTGATTAGCACTGGGGCCAGGACAGAACTCTGTGGCACCCCACTATTCACTTCTATCTAGGATGAGAGGAGCCATTGGTGACTACCCTTTGGGTTCACTCAGTCAATCAATTACAAACCCACCTAACAGTTGCATTGTCTAGCTGACAGGTTACTAACTTTTTTGCAAGAATATCATGGGGTATCTGGAGATGCAGAGTCTGTCCCAGAATTCAGAGGATGTTCCCATTGCTTCTTTCACCCTTCAGTGTCCAGTTTTGATCTGTAGGACTGCACTATATTTGGACTAGGAAATACAATAATTTCAGTGGGGATAATGCAGTTGTTAGCCTCAATTAGACCAACCTCGTTGAATCAATAGGACTTATTAAATTGATATTTATACATGTCCCACTGATTCTAAATCAAGTTTTTAGTCCCAGAGTGGATCCATTAAACCAGTTTACATTTACATAAATGTTGACTTATTATATGACAATTTATTCAATGGGTCTACTATATTTGGGACTAGGAATTCAATTTAGGCCAATAGGTCTACTCTAGTTGTGGCTAATAGCTATGTTTAGCCTGTACTATTTTTAAAAGGGTTTAATAATCTCACCTGCAAAGCCATCAAGGAAGGTAGTATGTGTGCAGAGGGGGAATTTGGTGCTGCTACTCCCACCATGGTCAAGTAGCACTTGGCTGTAGCCGGAGGAAATCTTGTGGTGATTGGAAACAATGGCCATCACAAGACATCAATATGTGATCTCAACTGAGATCTCATGTGAAGACTTACAAGACTGCAAATCTAATGAAGTGTAATGTGATACCCCAGTTGCCCATTTGCAGCTGAACATTCACCCTCCCTGTGTGCTTTCGTGACCCATGTGATTTCCCAAGCTTATTCTGGTTGCCTTTGGAGGCCAGGAAAGGTTTTCCCCCTCTCTTTCCTTGGGGTTTTATTCATTTTGTATGTAGTTTTTAAGATCCCAATAATACTGGGCTGACTTGCTTTGAATTGTTCTTTCATGCCCTATGTAATAATTTAGCAACTGCTTTGTCATAGCTGGTGGGTATGGAGGAAAAAGGAGAGAATGCTGAGCACTATACAGATTTGAGAAGGGGAAGCCTGGGCAGTTGGCACAACTGATAGCTGGGAATTAACCTGTCGGTTACGGCATCTGCAGTTTTGGCACACCTCTATTGGAATGTTCAGATCTCTCCTTGGATCAGTGAATCTTAGCAGACACTAACTGTCATTTACCAGATACTCTAATCTGTTCCTGTCCTGCTCAGTCAGGCATTAGTCTGAGTTTCCAAGTGCATACATTCCCCCTATCCTTCTTTCTATTAGTTTAGAAGTATTTTGGTTTACATTAATTACTGTGTAATAAAGTTGTGGCCATCCACATTTATCCCATAATTTTGGGGTCTGGCCTTACTGTCTTGGTGCAATATTGCCAAAATATGCCCCCTAGTTAACATTATGGGCCTATGAAATTAATCAGGAAGTCCCTTAAATTTATTCTTCTGTCTGCT
Organism: Gambelia wislizenii; assembly: GCA_030847615.1. Lineage (NCBI taxonomy): Eukaryota > Metazoa > Chordata > Lepidosauria > Squamata > Crotaphytidae > Gambelia > Gambelia wislizenii. The sequence continues at coordinate 326,395,439 of JAUMIR010000001.1, forward strand.
GCTACAAAGAGCCTTAGACAGCAGCAGTCTTATTAAAGAATCATCTATGTAAACATCAAAATTGTTAGCATTTAACATGAAGCTTTAGACATCCACATAGCTCTTTCAAGGTTCTAAACATATAAAAAGAAAAAGAAAAAAAAGAGGAAAGCTTCACATTTCCAGATGTTTGGTGTTTCTATAAATCCCAGTGAATTTGCTGTTCAAATTATGAACATATGTTGAAAAATCGTAAGCCTTAAGTGTGAATGAATTATTTGCATCCCCCCCTTTCAATTAAAACCCAGTTGAAAGCTTGCAAATTGTTGCAATTCCAAATCTTTAGTCACACAATGTGCAGTAATTCCTTTCACTCATCAAGACTTTCTCTTTCTGGAGCCAGAAATGACAGAGAAAATGATGGCTAAAGGAAGCAAACATACCATAAACCTAACCATGAAAGGAACTCGAAGGATGAGCTACAAACTCAGTGCCATATATCTCAACACAGGAGTCATATTTTCCACAAAAAAGCAATTATGCTATTGCTAATTAGTCTCAAGTGACCTGTGGCCTGTGATTCTTCTATGACCTGATAAGCTATAAACATAAATGCAGGAGGTTATACTGGTTTCCCTCTTTCCTTCCATTCTTCCTTCCTTCCTTCCTGTATATTGTGGACATATCTCATCCTGCAGTAAATTCTCAGGCAGCTTGCATAATCAGAATATGACTTCTGTGAAATTCCTCTTTCTCAGTGATTTAGTGTGCCTTGACTCAACAATACATCTCAAGCATGAATTTGCAGGCCCCACAAGATCCTGTCCCACCAAGTGAAAGTGATACAAGGAACACAATTTAATTCTCATCAAGGTCTCAGTTGTGCACAGAGGACTTGTCTACACCATTCAAATAACCCCCCCCCATCCCCATGACTATCAGTCCAGATGACGTAGGGCCCAATCCCTGATTCTGGTGTGAACTGTATCCATGAAATCCAGCCAGTTCTGCACTGGACCTACACTAAACCACCCTTAAAATGGAGTAAAATACCTCACCATTTGCTCTGGATTTTACAGAAAAACTCTGTGTGCTCCATGGTGACATCACACAGACGTCTTCACATGTATCCCTACTGTGTTGCCTGGCACCACTGCCACTGGTGTGAGTTGCATCCTCTGAGATCACAAAAAGGCATTCAGCCATGTGACCCATGCTGGGCACCTCATTTCTGGCCTCGGGATGTAACCTGCACCAGTGGTGCCAGGCAATATAGCAGGGATGCATGTGAAGACATCTACCCAGTGTCACCACAGAGTGCACTGGGTTTTCCTGTAAAACCCGGAGCAAATGGTGATTTTAAAACTCCATTTTAAGGGTAACAGGGGAATCCAGGGTAGCTTCGGGGCCAGAATACTCTAGGCTGCATCCAGATTAACTTGGTCAGTGTAGATGTGTCCATAGTCTCGGCTCATAACTAATGTCCTTTCCTTTTTGAGACACAACAGACACATATACAAACAAATACAAAGTGATCACAGAATGTCTGATGGATTATTAGAAATGATTCAAGCAACAATAGCATTATATGTCAGGGATATTTACACCAGTGAAGAGATCCATGACATCAATACTGGAAGCCAGGTGGAGAGCATCTGGATAAAAATTAAAGGGGAGGGAAACAACAGAGATGTTATTGTGGGACTCTACTACAGACCCCCAAATCAGATGGAGAAATTGGATGATGCCTTTCTAGAACAGATGAACACACATGCAGAAAGGAGAGATGTAGTAGTGATGGGTGACTTCAACTATCTTGATATTTGCTGGCAATCTAACTCAACCAAAACTTCAAGATCTAGCAAATTCCTTACTAGCCTGGAAGACAATTTCATGGTCCAAAAGGTGGAAGAGGCAACAAGAGGGTCAGCTATTTTAGATCTGATCAACAGAGATGACTTGGTTAATGGGGTGCAAGTGGTGGGATCCTTAGGTGAGAGAGATCATGTTCTCCTGGAGTTTGTTATACAATGGAAAGGAGAAGCCAGGCATAGTCAGACACGCATTCTTGACTTTAGGAGAGCTGATTTCAATAAACTCAGGGAAATACTGGAGGTGATCCCATGGTCAGGAATACTAAAAGAGAAGAGACCTCAAGATGGATGGGACTTTCTCAAAAGGGAGATACTGAAGGCACAATTTCAAACAGTACCATTGAGGAAGAAAAATGGGAGGTGTCTCAAGAAACCAGGATGGATGACTAAAGAACTTTCAACGGAGCTAAGTTTTAAATGGAACATGTATAAGAAATGGAAAACGGGGGAAATCACCAAAGAAGAATTCAAACAGATAGCAAAAACGTGTAGGAATAAAGTCAGAAAAGCAAAAGCACAGAATGAGCTCAGGCTTGCTAGGGAGGTTAAGAACAATAAAAAGGGGGTTTTTTGGGTATGTCCGCAGCAAAAGGAGGAAGAAGGAAATGATAGGGCCACTACGTGGAGAAGATGGCAAAATGCTAACAGGGGACAGAGAAAAGGCAGAATTACTCAACACCTTCTTTGCCTCAGTGTTTTCAGAAAAGGACAATGAGGACCAACCTGAGGATAATGGAACAGAGGACACAATAGGGGAAATCCAGCTCAGAATAAGCAAAGAGGTAGTACAGGAATACCTTTTTAATCTAAATGAATTTAAATCTCCAGGACCAGATGAACTACATCCAAGAGTATTAAAAGAGCTGGCAAATGTGATCTCAGAGCCATTGGCAATAATCTTTGAGAATTCCTGGAGAACAGGAGAAGTCCCAGCAGACTGGAAGAGGGCAAATGTTGTCCCCATCTTCAAAAAGGGGGAAAAAGAGGATCCCAACAATTATCGTCCAGTTAATCTGACATCAATACCAGGGAAGATTCTAGAGCAGATCATTAAACAGAGAGTCTGTGAACGTTTAGAAGGCAATGCCATAATCACAAAAAGTCAACATGGGTTTCAGAGAAACAAGTCATGCCAGACTAATCTGATCTCTTTTTTGGATAAAGTTACCAGCTTGGTAGATGAAGGGTATGCTGTGGACATCACATACCTTGATTTCAGTAAGGCCTTTGACAAGGTTCCCCATGATATTCTTGCAAACAAGCTTGTAAAATGTGGGCTAGACAAGTTAACTGTTCAATGGATTTGTAATTGGTTGACCGGCCGAACTCAGAGGGTGCTCAGCAGTGGCTCCTCTTCGTCTTGGAAAGATGTGACCAGTGGGGTGCCACAGGATTCTGTCCTGGGCCCAGTACTATTCAACACCTTTATCAATGACTTGGATGAGGGAATTAGGGGCATACTTATCAAATTTGCAGATGACATCAAATTAGGAGGAGTAGCTAATACCCTAGAGGACAGGATCAAAATTCAGAATGACCTGGATCGACTGGAGAGCTGGGCCAAAGCTAACAAAATGAAATTCAATACGGAGAAATGTAAAGACTGCACTTATGGTAAAAAAATGAAATGCATAGATATAGGATGGGAGAGACCTGGCTGAATGAGACTACGTGCGAAAGGGATCTAGGAGTCCTAGTAGACTACAAATTAAACATGAGTCAACAGTGTGATGTGGCAGCTAAAAAGGCCAATGCAATTTTGGGCTGTATCAATAGAAGTATAGTGTCTAGATCAAGGGAAGTAATAGTGCCACTCTATTCTGCCTTGGTCAGACCTCACCTAGAATACTGTGTCCAGTTCTGGGTACCACAATTCAAAAAGGATATTGACAAATTGGAGCATGTCCAGAAAAGGGCAACTAAAATGGTGAAAGGTCTGGAAACCATGCCTTATGAGGAGAGACTTAGGGAGCTGGGTATGTTTAGCCTGGATAAAAGACGGTTAAGAGGCGATATGATAGCTCTGTTTAAGTATTTGAAAGGGTGTCACATTGAGGATGGAGCAGACTTGTTTTCAGCTGCTCCAGAGACTGGAACACAGAGCAATGGATGCAAGCTCCAGGAACAGAGATTCCACCTCAACATTAGGAGGAACTTTCTGACAGTAAGAGCTGTTCGGCAGTGGAACACACTCCCTCGGAGCGTGGTGGGGTCTCCTTCCTTGGAGGTCTTTAAACAGAGGCTGGATTACCATCTGTCGGGGATGCTTTGATCAAGATTTCCTACGTGGCAGGGGGTTGGACTGGATGGCCCTCGTGGTCTCTTCCAACTCTACAGTTCTATGATTCTATGATTCTATGATTCTATGATTCTATAAACCCATCCACTTCCTGTAAACTTTGGAAACCATGCAAGAAAAACATTACCATGATCATTTTGTACAACTGCAAAATTTTGCTTGACATGCCCAATTTTGTTTAATTTACACAAAACTGTTTCCTTGTTGAGAGCTTCACAAAATGCTTTGCCCTATTGCAAGGCAAAAATAATAATTTTGCACTTCTAGTAGCAAGGACAAGACAAGTGAGAATTTACAACTGTTGGATGGAACAGAGTGAAATAATACAATTAAAATATAAAACACATAAACAACAAGATAAAAAAGGAGTATAAAGATTGCTCAGTAGTGACTATGCAGATCAAATTAAATTAAAAGAGTTAAAAATTTAAAAGGCCATTATGTGACACCAAAATGACTTCCAAGAAGGCAGTAGATGAGTTTCCCTGGAATAGCTTTAATCAGTAGGTACATGGCATAGTGTTTTGAGTGTTGTGCAATGACTCTGGAGACCGGGGTTTGAATCCCTGCTTGGCCCTGAAAACCCACACAAGCCTCAGAAAACCCCATGATAGATTTGCCTTAGGGTTGCCGTAAGTTGGAAAAGACTTGAAGGTACACAACAACAATATTTACACCACCTAAGAGGGTTGGGGCATTTGGAGAATAGGCTCAGATCATGGATCCCAGCCTCTGGTTATATGTTGAGACAAGTAATCCTTTTGGTTCTCTGGTCCCAGCCCAAAAAAAGGCCATGTATCCTGAGGAAGTAGACCAAGTCTATGAAAACTTGTGCTACAATTTCTTTCTCTGTCAGTCTCAAAGGTGCTATAAGATCCCCTTTCTATCCTTAAAGTTCTCCCATGCTTTAAGATTGTATGGCATTGGGGAAAAATGTTTTCACTCAACTTACAATCTGGGGGCCTGAATGTATTCCAATGTAACATTTGGCTCCTTATTCCTTTACCTTTTATTATACCATATGGGAGGAAGGCAGCTGATGGCAATACATATAGTGATAAATAATAGGAAAGCATCCCCTCTCATGCAGATTTAGCCTAGCTTCTTCCAAAATCTATTGTATTGTCTCTGATGTGCATCCTGCGTGAAGGTAAACAAGAAACTAGAGGAACATTTGGAAAATAAATAACTTGAAGATTGGGGCTCTCATTTCTACACTCAGTGAATACAATTCACATGTGTACTGGTTTGGAAATGAGGGATGATCACGGTACATTTTCTCTCTAATAAAAAATATGCCCACTGAATAGTTGAAGTGTGCTCACATACTTTGAAAGGCTGAGCAGGACCTGCCAGTTCCAATCTGCACCAACATCTGTGGTAAATTTAGATTATGTCAGGTGCTGGTACAGCCAGCTTGCCTGCCATGAGACTGTATTGTGTAGGAATGATGGGATGTGTAGTAGTATAGTTTGTTCTGGGGAACATATATCTAACCTGCTTGGTGTTGCATTCCTGTTTGATAATCTAGTGCTAGAATTTTCAAGGTCGATATGCTGTAAGAACAGTGTGTAGAAACTGAAGTAAGTTAACCTGAGAAAATAGAATGTTTTGCTAAATTAACAAATAAGATTGTAGCCCATCAAAACTTTTGGAATTGTTATGCCTTAAAGGTATTATACTAATGAGGATTGGCCATTCCCAATCAGTTGTTACCTGCCCTGACACCCCCACCCTTCCAATAATTCATCAATAGGCTATATTTCAAAATTGGCTCATTTATCGATGCTTCACAAGATTAGCAGTAGACCTGGACTTCCACAAAAGTAGGGACTGGATAAAGGTTTGCTCAAAACCTAATGGAGAGGTCATTCCGAAGTCTTAAAAGACATGCTTGGGTAGTAATTATGCAGACCCCCTCCCCCTTGGACTGATAGTTAGGGTGGAAATGTGCTAATTCTTCTGTACATACCTGGAAGTGAGTCATTCACTAATTCAATCAAGTGGCTGGAAAACTCATTACTCTGCAAACTGGTTTTCCTTTGCATCTCAACAATAGAAGGTTGCCTGACTCCCATCAGTCTTAGGAATTTTTCAAACAGGGGAACCCCCACACCACCAAGGAGGTCAGGAGAAGAACAGGGCTATTGCACTTACAGAGCCCCATTTCAGATGCTGCCATCCTCCTCCGTCCTCCTCCCAACCTTCCCCCATGCTGCGGGTGCCACTTTTTATTGATGGAAAACCTCGCAGCATGAGGGAAGGTCAGGAGGACAGAGGAGGACGGGCTGTCTGAAACTTGGCTGTGTAAGTGCAACAACCCTGTTCTTCTTCTGACCTCCTCGGGGGGGGGGTCCCCCTGTTTAAAAATGTCCTTAATGTCTCAGCCATTAGCGATCATTAACATAGCCAGTGGTCTAACTGTGGGAAATTCCATCTAACATTGTATTCCACTCATAAGACCCCTTCAGGGGGAATATCGAATGTAAATATCACCCCAAAATACTACCAAAGTGTGCTCAGTTTCCCAGAAGTCATCACTCTGTCGGTTTACTGTGTCACCCGGCATGCATAACTGTACTTCTCTGCACAAATCGCTGCTCTTTGGACAAATATAGTATAACCCATCATCCCAAATGCTATTCCTCTATCCCAATATGTCCTCTTATTCTTCGCTAGCCTTGTGTGAGTGCTTGAAGCATGAGTGGATGTGTGTGTGTGTGTGTTCCTGTGATTATTTTTCAATTAAAAAAACATTTTATTTTATTTTCTGGCTGTAAGTCTCATCAGTTAGTACAAGTATACATAGGTCAAAAGATCCTGGCAACCTCCATGATTAAAATATGGCTCTGCGGCTTCTGAAGCTTCACGGAAGTGTCACGGATGGTTTCGGGAGGACAACAGCGTCCGAAAATGCCCCCCTGCCGTGCAAGACCGCTGTCCCTCTCCCGAAAGTTCCTCCCGCGCTAGGCACGCTGAAACACGGTCTGAAAATCTCCAAAGATTGTGGGAAACACTGGTGCAAAGTTATAGGGGTGCCATAATTCAAAAGGGATCTCAAGAAAGCTTCTCTTATAGCTTCTCTCTCTCTCCCTCTCTCCCCCCCCCCTCTCTCTCTCTCTCTTTCTCTGGCTTTTCTTTGCAAACAAAGATTCAGGAAGGACTCATCCTGCGTTTTCTGCAAGCGCGCTGATGACTAAAAAGGCCAATCCGAGATAGACAAGTCCAGTTGCAGAAGGCACAGCAGAAGGTCTCCTTGGGTGATGTTTCCGGGTTGTGATACTTTCTGCATTGTCGTTTCTCTTCAAGACTTCTTCGGCGTGAGTTCTCAAATAAGGCTGCAGCATTGTGGATAGTGCATCTTACAAAAGAGTCTGGAGTAATAAACACCTGAGGCGAAACACAAAAATCAGTGTGTATAGAGCCATTGTACTGTCTATTCTCCTTTATGGGTCTGAAACATGGGTCACCTATCGCCACCACTTACGACTCCTCGAACGCTTCCATCAGCGCTGTTTACGCACAATCCTAAATATATACTGGACTGACTATGTGATGAATGTTGCTGTCCTTGAGCAAGCAGGGATCACCAGCATTGAGGCCATGATATTGAGAACACAGCTGCGCTGGGCAGGGCATGTTTCTAGGATGGAGGACCATCACCTCCCCAAAATAGTACTCTACGGTGAACTCGCCACGGGTCAGCGTAAGAGGAGCACTCCAAAAAAGCGATACAAGGACTCCCTGAAGCAACATCTCAGGCTCAGCCAAATCAAGGTAAAAATCCAATTGAAATTCAGACTACTTTGGCCTGGGGCTGCACCAGATGAAATTCAGAGTACTCTGGCCTGGAATTAAGCACTCCACCCTGGCCAAAGCCCAATCTAATTTATCAGGATTTTTATCTACAATGCAGCCACTCACTCAGAATGAGTGACTGCACCAGGACTCTGCCTTCCCAGTGTGTGGCCACCTGTTCCGAGGGCAGAACAAGCAGCTGTGCTGACCACACTTACTCCAACCTGAATGAGCAGCTATATGCAGGGCTCACCCTTCCCGGCATGCAGCCACTCATTCCGAGGACAGAACACATGGCTTTGCCTAGTACACTTGCTCAGATCTGAATGAGCGGCTGCATGCAGAGCTCTGCCTTCCTGGCATGTGGCCATTCATTCTGAGGGCAGAACATGTGGTTGCCCCTAGTGCATTCACTCCCTGTGACCTGAATGAGTGGCCTCATGTAGGGCTCTGTCTTCCTGGTGTCCTGAGGTCAAAACAAATAACCACATAAAGGGCTCTGCTTTCCCAGCATTCTGAGGTCAGAACAAGCATCCACATGGCAGGAAGACAGAGCCAGCAGCAGCAGGGGGGGGGAATGGTGGCACCTGTCAGGCAGTGATTGTCTGTCTCCCCACCCCTAAGTCCAGTGCAGAGCCTTTGTTCACACTACAGTTTTCTCTGGAGCGTCCAGCAAACTCTGGAGAAAACTACAAGGCCCCGTTTACACAGCAAAATATTCCCTTGAACAAATTGCTAAGATTCCTAATTGTTCCCACACATTGTGCCACAGTATCGCCTCATTCAGAAGGGGGGAGCTCAAAAACTCAAAAGTAGCGTGATAGGGAATTTTGCTACTTTTCCTGACTTTTTTGAAAAGTAGCACAACTTAGCCCACTTTTGATTGTGTGAACTACCATTTCACAATGGTCTGTGTGAATTACCAGCAATTTTTCCAATACAGTCACAGCATTGCTTTGCCGTGATTGGTTGAACTCAACAGGGAGAGGTTTGGACTGACCAGGAGGGGATGGAGGAGCCGCAGATGAAAAGATCCATCTACTCTTGTTTCCAGCCAGGGAAAAGACTGACTGAGTGCTATACCCGTCCCAATTGCCCAGCTGTCTCTTGCTTGGCTACTCCGTCTCTCTCTTTGTGTGTGTTCATTCCCTCACCCTGCTGAGATACCATTTCTGTGTGTCAGAAGAGAGAGAGGGGGGAGTGGGTGAGGGGAAGGGGGATTGCCAGGTTGACACTCCCAAAGGAGTAAAAATTAGCAGGCATTCTCTCTTTCCCTCCCTCCCTCACAGCTCCTCAGTATCTTCCTGCTTGGCTGCTGCCAGCTGAAGAAACCCCAGCTAGCCTTTTCCTGTGTGTGTGTGTGTGTGTGTTCGTTTGTTACCCCGCCTAGCTGAGATGTTGTTGTCTGTGAGAAGAGAGGGGGGTGAGCGGAAGGGGGGGCTTGCTGAAATAAAAGGAATAAAAATTAGCAGGCATTCCTCCTGTAATCAGAGGAGGTAAAGGTGCCAGCACTTTTTTTCTCTCTCTCTCTCTCTTCCCCCAGATGTGCTTGGGAGGCCACACACCCCACCTCAGTCTGTGTGTGAATTACAAAGTGGAAAGAAGTGGAAAACTTACCCGACAGACCAATTTAACAGTAAATCATGTGAACTATGCAGCACTGGTGCGAAACTGCGATAAAGCACAAATTACAACAATAAAAACTGCCGTGTAACTGAGCCCCAAGTTTTCTAATACCTGGATTTATGTGGAATACCCTCAGTCTGGTGAAGATAGGGCCATCTGTTGTATAGCACTATCACACCAGATTCAGGGATAGGACCACACGTCATGCGGCATTGTTAGGCCAGATTTGGGGGAGATTCTGGGTTTTTCACTAGTGTAGAAAAGGGTTTAGTTGGCCACTTCATCTGATCTTTACATGGTGTGCATTGTATTTGTTCTTTTTCTTAAAGCAAAAGGCAACTGGGGGTCACACAGCATAGACTGTTACATAATAAAGCTTTGAGTGGATGCAACATTCTCTGCTTTTGCTCTTTACAGGGAAGGGAAAGACTTTGTCCCTCCTTTCTTTTCCAGAGTGCAGGCTCCCTCCTGTTGAACTAATTGAGTACAAAGTTTTGCACTTTGAAGTCAATTCGCAGGCTCTAACAAGCAACACCATAGCTGAAAGGCAGGAGGGGGGATTGTAACAAACACCCTCTGAGAATTTGGGAATGCAGAGGGCTAACTGTGACCATCTCAACTGATCTGTGACAACTGGAAGCTATGATGTTACTATAGTCAGCTTCAGGTTCAGGATTCAGATTCTGGTCATATTCTTCAGCTAGCCAGAAATTCATTTTCTTTTCCTCCTTCTTTGTACCTTGTCTGCTGCTAAAAGTCAAGGTTAGGGCATCAATATGCCCAAAGGGATTATCACAATGAGTAGTTCTCCTCACCCTCCCACCCATCCACTTTCATCCTACCATACTATTGTCTTCTCATTTTCAATTGTGGGTTTATCATCTGTCAAAGTGGTTGCTGGGTGTTAAGATATGGAAGTCCCAAACAGCTTGGGTGTGCACATTTTTTAAAACTTTGCCAAGCTGCATATGAGTGGGTTTGGGGTCTCTGAGATTAGAATCCATGGACCGTAGGACACAAGAGAATTTAAGCAAAGATGCTTTCACAAAAAAGTGATTATGGTGGCATATCAGTGACAGTATACATTCAAAAATTTCAAATTGTTTAAAAAAAGAAAACAACAAAATGTAGAGCCACACATACTTTTTATTCATAGCTATAGGAACTGTGCCAGTTTTCTGTATCAGCTACATAGTTAGGTATATTTAATTAAATAGCTTAACTAATAGTACTTAACTGAGAGTCAGCATGGTATAGTGGTTTGAGCATTGGAGTACAATTCTGAAGACCAGGGTTCAAATCCTTCCTCAACCATAGAAACCCACTGGGTGATCTTTGGCAAGTCACACACTCTCAGCTCCAGAGGAAGGAAAGACAAACCCCCTCTGAACAAACATTGCCAAGAAAACCCTGTGATAGGTTCACAATAAGTCAGAAACAACTCAAAGGCACACAGCAATAAAAACATAACTAAGTGACATCATTTACCCAGTCGCAATTATGATGAAGTAGTGATTGTGAATTCAGACCAGTTACCTAGATTTACTCATCTGTAACTGCTTCATATTCACAATTCATTCCACCTGTGTAGTACTGCAGGCAGAGAGATGTATTTGCTGGCCTCCATGGGAGAAGAGGCCTTGCAACTGCATCACATGCCTTGTGCCATGATGGAGAGAGTGTGGGGTGGAATCCAAGGATTTATAAGGTCCTGCTTCCCCCTCCTCTCACCTTTGCCTGCTTTTGTCTATGAAGAAAGCATGCAAGTGAGTGGGACACAGTGGCAGTGAGTGGTTCAAGTGAAGACCAAGCGAGCAGTGATTGGGCAAGAAAGGTGGAATGGTTTGAAGAACAGCAGGCTGGGGGTGGGGGCTGGTCATACCATGTTGAGGATCATCAGAACTTGCTGTGGCACTATCAGGCATCCTTCAGTCTGGTATTGGGGGAGGGTGCTTGTGTTGAGTGACCTGGTTGGACTGGCTGAGATCTTGATGGCTCGAGTGGATTCAGGTGAGGCTGCTGACTTAGCTACTGGGATGTCAGGGGGCTATATCTGGCCCTAGGGACCTTGGATTGCACCTATGGGACACCCTAGTATGCTAGGTGCTGACAATACTTCAGGAGCTTCAGGGATTGGGCTGGCAACACAACCTACTTAAGAGTGGATGCAGCCTCAATGGGCACCCTGGTCCAATTATCCCCATAGTGTAGCAACTCAAAACACTGCAGGGCAGGAATCAGGTAGCTATGGTCCCTAGTCCCTACATCTAGTGATGGATATAATGCAGTTCGATATTTGGCCATTCCCTAACGGCCTAAGATGCTCCCTTTGGGTGATCACCTCTTTCAGTCCACAAATGACAAGACACTGAAGAGAGAATACCTGGATGTGTTCATCCAGATCTATTATGAGCTAGAGAAGAAAGATAAGGAGGATATGGGTGACAAGGAAAATGAAAAGTTGAGAAAACACAAGGTTGGTAGGACCTGGGCAAATTGGTTGAATGGCTATATGTGTGTGTGTGTGTGTGTGTGTGTATGTGTATGCTGATGTGAGTGCCAGAGCACAGCCTCTGCAAGCTTTCTGCCTTATCCAGTACATAGATATATTATTTATTGGGCCTATATAGATTTCTCCAGCCCTTCTTGGTTGCTTAATGATGAGGATTTCCATATGAGGACAGAAATTAACTGCACCCTCAGATGGGATCAAATCCAACCACAGGTATGGATGTAGATTGTGATCCCTGTGCAACCAGTGCAAGGTGAGTGGTTTCACAGTGGCCATATAATGCAGAAAACCCAAGGAGGTAGATAATTTGCACCCCTGGTACTTTAGGACAGTCACAGAAGATGCTTTGCTTGGAGTTTGGTGTCCAGGGTGCATGTACATGCCAACTGTGTAGGTTTAAGCATGAATGTTTGATTTGTGGAGGATTTCATTGTTTTCAAAATTGTACCAAGGCAAGAGGTCAGTCAGGTGATAGCTGGGAGCAGCAACCAGGTAAGAAAGGGCCTGGAAATACCTCTCTACCTCCTAATAGGGCCCAGCCCTATTAACCTGTGCAGATGATCATTTTTGCTCTGGTTGTATCCTGTTTAGGAGCCAGCACAGTATTTAGAGAAATGGTTTAAGATAGGTTTTTGGATTCCATGTCAAGGATTTTGTCATCCATACAGGTCTAGGAATTTAAATTCAGTTGTTGGTTTGGAACATGGAATTAAGGAAAAGATTCAGAAGGAGGTCTCATAGGGGAGGGTGGGTGACTCCTTCCTTTTACCCTCTGTTCACAACTTAAGGATATTCCCTCTTTGTGTTGTGCTAAAGAAAGCTCCCAGTGAATGCAGGAATATTCACCATTTGCTGTACCTGAACGGTGAGCCAGGGCGGGGGCAATGACCTAGGTCTGCTGAAGGGCAAGGCTGTTATTTTGCAAACTATTCATGATATCAAGATCATACATCACAACTGGCTTGATGTGGCTATAATGTGGTTTGCCATTCTGCCCCAGCAGGTGTGGTAGGGGGAAGGAGGCCTGAGATTCATTGACAGAGCATGGAGAAGGATAAATAGGGAAATTCAAAATGCCTTACTGAAAGGATTGGCCCAATTCCTGCCACATCCACAGATAATTTTCTAGAAGCCTGAGCTCTACAGAGCCGATGGCATTCACTTGTCAGATGCAGGTAATATATTATTCCTGGGAGACCTGCAACAGGGAATGAGAGCCCTTTTGGCCAGCCTGGTGGGGGAGAGGGGTTAAGCAGACCCTTTCCCCTTATGTGCGGCAGGTAGTGGGGGGAGACAAGTAGGAATTTGGTGAACACCTATGGCACCCTTTTGGTGAAGGGGAGGGCTCTGGAACGCTCTAAGGTCATGGGACCAGAGGAGTGGTGAAGGAGACTTTCCTTGGGGCTGGCCAGCCTGAGGGTTAGACCCTCACTTTAAGTCATGCAATTTGGGAGTGAGATTTTTGGGCTGTCCTTCCAGTTGCAGGCCAGCTTGGGAGCAACCCAGCTTTTGAGTTCTCCTTTGAGCTCAGCTGTTTTGTCCAGGGGAAGCTGGGGGAGTTGGTCTGGGTGAGACCACCTACTTCAACTGCTCCTACACTGGGCTGCTCCCCACTTCTTGCAGCTCTCAGAGGTTAAAGGATAAATAGGTTTAGAATATTAGACCTATTTAGAAAGAAAGTGGCCCAATCTCTATGTCTGGTCTCTTTATTTCCCTGGTTGGCCAGCAATTGCTACTTGGTCATGACTGTGACACTATTGCCACAATTGTAACTCCCACCAACTTACTTTACCAGGCATCAGCTGCATGAGAAGAAGGAGGTTCATTCTGCCAGTGAGCAGAGCATGGGTGAATGGCTTTTCCATCAGGTTTGGGAAGGTAAAGCCAGGAGAGGTTACTTAGTTAAGTATAACTAACTAAATATACTTAATCAAGTAGTTGATATTGAATAAAAGTGTGCAAGCTTCTACATTGTGTTGTTTTCTTTTATACCTAACTAGCATAGTTCATACAAAATACTGGCTTGTATCTACAAGGGTAGGGTTGTGTGAGAAATTTGTTTAGTTACCATTCTCACATAAATGTCCCAAATGTGCACTCCCTAAACTGGAACTAGAATGCAGTTGACTTCAGAAATGGGTAGACTCCAAAACTCGGCAGTACCTTTCACATAATATACACCTGTTGTTGTCATTGTCGTTGTTGTCGTGTGCCTTCAAGTCATTTCTGACTTATGGCAACTGTAAGGTGACCATATCACAGGGTTTTCTGAGGGCTGAGAGTGTGTGGCTTGCCCAAGGTCACCTAGCAGGTTTTCATGGCCGAGCAGGGATTGGAATCTTGGCGTATGTGTAGACACATACATATACAATATTAGAAAGAAAAAGAAAGAAGACAAGGGGGCATACATTATGCAAAATGTAGACAAGATAAGTCTTTTTGAAACATTTGCAACACTTTATTCATTGTGTTGAAAATTGAAAATTGCTTTGAAAATGCATGTTTCAAAAAAATGAAGGCAATATGTATACATTTTAAAATGCATACAAAAATGTCTTTTTTGAAAGGTGCATGAAAATATGCACTATATATGTGTGTGCGTAAAATGCAATTGAATGTGGAATCAGGAAAGGATAAAGTTAGCATTGGGCAAGTTCAAACCTGAGCTTGACAGAATTGTTTAGTCCTACTCAAGAGTTATCTAGACTTACATGGCAGTCTTCAGCCTTGCCCCTTCTAGGCCAATCAATGCACCAGCCAGATTTCTGCATGAATGCCCCCAGCTTCAGGGGTCATTTGAAACTCAGACCTAAGGGTATAAGATATTCAGTAGTAAAATTGAAATGACACTGCAGCATAATGTTGGCAGAAGGAAAGTAACTTTTCTGCCTTGCCTAAAGATATGACACATACTATATACAATAGAAACGCCAGGCATGTCTAAAAACTGAGAGGATTTCCATTTCTCAAGATGATTGTGAATTGAGGAGAACCTCATAGGAGGTCCCTCTCCAGCCTGACTGGAGCTCAGTTCATGAAGTGATTGTTTAAAAACCAGTACCCTAAACCTCTGTGGTACAAATAAATGGGAAAATTATAATGTAATATGGTATTCACTAGACTACAAAGCAGTATAAAACGACAGCTGAAATTGGGCCATTTTTGCCCACACTTATATGTCACTGCCTATTAGCCAATGCAATCTTGGGAGCTCAGCATATCATCTACATGGAATAAAGGGAGAAACTGGATTTTAAAATACTTCATTTCTAAGTACTCTCTATGTGGTATTTAGTTAGTTGATAGGCCTATAGGAATGTACAGTTAGTCAGTAGGCCTAGAGGAGAATACTGTCTTCAACAGCTATTTTTATCTTATTGAAGGTCATGAAAGTCTCCTGAAAACATTTGGTAAAGTAAAGTTTTCCATGGTAAGTAGACTGGACAGGTTGCCTGGGTCAGATTTCATCTTAATAATGTAAAAAACATTTTTTTAAAAAATTCCGATGAGAAAAAAAAAACTAGGACAGAGCTAGGGATGAGAAATTCCATCAGTTTCACTTTCTCCCACATTCATATTTTTAAACTTCCATTCTTTCTGTGGATTTTGATAAATGTTTCAGATATAAACAAAACTCTTCCCATTTAGACAGATATAGCTATCCTAGTACAGAGAGGACTTTGTTTTACCTTCCTGCCAGACAGGTTTTAAAGATAAGGATGCTCAAAAATAAAATTAAAAAAGAGGTAGCAATCCTAATTCAGTATTGCTGAATATATAGGATACAAATCCAAACCTCTAAACAATTAAGCACTTAAAGCCCTGGACCTGGATGGATGCATCTTACAGCTTTCAACTCACCCCAAATATAAATGAAAGCAATTAATACCAAAATATGTAGTTATTTTTTTTTAAAAAATGATTCAGATGATCTCTTTGTTGCTTTTTATTTGGACAGGCTAGGAAAAAGAAAGAAAATAAACCACAAGATTTCCTTGTGGTATTCATAGATATTAACCCATAGAGTGGTAGTCAAGGGCTTGCCATTTGTACTTGTGGTGATTGAAACGCAATATGTTTTATTACAGGCCCACTTGTTCCAGAAAGAAAAAAAAAAAAAAGAAACTGTCTGCCATAGCTAGGGTAGGAACGAAGCACATAAAATTGGCCTTAAATAAATAGTGTTCTATACACTGTCATGCTACTTTCTAGTATGATAAAGCATTGATGGAAGACAGTACCATTATGGTAACTTAAAACAAGCTAGATGCATGGATATTTAACATTTGCTCTCAGACGCAGATCACTAGGTTGAAAATGAACACAACAGGCTAAATAAAAACAAAGTATTGTGATGGAGCACCTGAAGTCTTGCTTCTAAATTCTGTTCCAGGGCCATTTTATTCAAATAATGCTCCCCAATAATGGCAACAAAATAGAAAACATTTGTTAAAATCACCTCAAAGAGAGGAGAACATCCAGTCTTGTCTGGGGGGCATTAAAGCAGGAGAGTTGCAGGCCCACCAGCCATTTTTAAGCCCATTACGTCCTGTACTAATTGCCCTCCATAACCACAAGGTCTCAGCCACAGTGTTTTAGTGCAGTCTTTAGCATTTCCTGTGGAGCAATTCAGCTACTCTTCTTTTTCCTTCAGTATCTTTACCACAACTTTTTTTTCCCTATTGATCCCCTGTCATAGGGCTTTCTTATGAGAGTAATTCTGTGCTGTTCCTCACTTTTCTTCCCACCCCCATCCACCATCTTAGTAGCCTCTGAACACTATTATTGATGCTGCTACAGCACATATGAGTGTTTTTGCCAGACTGGTGTCCATTCTGGTGGATCAATATAATGACTGTTCAAATCCCTTGATTTCAATAAGAAGGCAGATGCTGTCTAAATAAAGCTAAACTAAACATAGTTACTGAGGGTGATTTATAGAAAATTGAAAGTGAGTAAATAATGGAAAATTGAGGTCAATGAATTGTGGAAATTTAAAAAGGAAATGTTGAATTTCATTGGAGATTATCACATAAGCATCTAAAAATGTTCTTGTCCCACTATATTTAAAAGTGTACATGTCCTGGCATAATAACCCTTTTTATCACCCATTGCTGTAGTATCAAGAAAGAGCAGCCCCAGTGTTATCAGAGCACAACCTCTAGCGTTGTTTACTTCCATGTTCTTCAGGGCATGTAATCTCATCGTTTTTTGTGAGAAGACATGAGCACACTTAAAAATCAAAAACCAGCAAAATTAACAAAGAGGATGAACACACAAGCACTGAAACACTTAAAAATTTACAAGCAAAATGGGAAGTTATAAAAAGAGTGTCCTGTACTTAGTTTTTGCATTCTCACCCGGAAGTGTTCTGGTGGAGGCCACCCATTGACACTGCATTCACAAGAGCATAAGGGGACACAGTTTCAGATGTTGGCAATACTGTGAAAAAAATGCCATTGGCGATCAATTGATGGTTTGACCTGTTAATAAAAAAGAATGGCTTTTTCACAGGAGTGGAACGCTTGGAGAACATGAATGGACGATGTCTTGTAATAGGGAAGCCCTTTTGAGGTACCATGTCATTATTATCATGCCATATTTGCCACATCTGATAATCCCCATTGATTGAATTTTAATGGCTATCTCACACCCAGAGTGACAGAACAAGAGCAGCAATGCTAGAAGATGTGTGGCCCTACTATTAGACAGCAAGTCCCATCAGCCCCCCCCCCCCGGCTATACTTGCTAGAGCAAATGAGACCTGCAGATCACCTAACATAACTGGAGCCAAATAACAGCTTCTGGAAGATCCTGTATGGTTACACTTGAATTACACTTGAACTGACTCCCCATATGTAGCAGAAAGTACTCATATACCAATGTTGCTAGGCCAGCTAGGCTAGTGTAGTCCTGGTGTGATTTATTACCACACAATCTGGCTAATTCATATGAGAATCAATTTGGTGTTACTCAAGATATATGAGGCTCAGCTACACTGAGGTAGTTTTGAGCAGTAAAACTTCAGTGACATCAGAACTGCACTAGGTGTACAAGATAGGCTCGGCTCTGGTTAGAGATTCAAGCAGCATTTTCTTGAGCTAGGCTTAGAAGAAAATTTTATGGGCTTGTAAATGTTCCCCTTGAAGGAACAGTGAACTGTTCAAGCCTCTAAATTCTCCTTTGGCTTTGATTAAATCACCCCACTTCCCCAGCTCCCTGTCCTAATCCAGGGGGCCGGTTCCACAACAGGAAAAAGTTCGCAAGATTCCGGATTACCGTTCTTTCGCATCAGGAGTGTGTAAATCACATGACTCCTGGCATTTTCGGAAGATGAAACCAGATCCAGCAACTTTCGGTTTTCCTTGGTTCACACAGGCAAAGGTGTGGGGGGATCACCTCCAGATGATTAAAGCCAGGCAGGAGGCAGGGAGGGAGCAAGAAGGGGGTTATGGAGACCATAAATAATGAGAGGAAAGAAAAAGGACAAATAAACAAAGGATCGAAAGAGCGACCTGTCAAACTCCCCCCCTACGTCTTCACCAGCCCCGAAAGGCTTCTATAAAGAAAGGAGTCAATAAAAGCACGAACAAACAAAAGCATGGTGGAGCGATCTTCCTCCCTTCCCTTCATGCATGCACACACAAACACACACCCAGAACTAGGGCTTGCCTCATTCCTAATTGTTTTCCCTCCCTCCAAAGCCTTGAATAAAGGCAAGTGAATGGAAGGACAAACAAACAAAAGAACGAACATGCGATTGGCTGTTTCCCAGCACACACGAATGCACACACGAATGCACATACACACTCACACCAGTGAAGCAGTGAAGCATTTTCCCAACCCCCAAAGCCTTCCTTTGAAACAGACCGGAAGGGCTCAGAGCAGATTTTCCAAAGTGGGCTGCAAGCAGAAGGAGGGTGAATTTCTTCTCTCCAACCCCTCAGTCTATTCAGATAAAGCAGAATGGTCACTCCAACCAATCAGGATTCAGCTCTGCTCACAGTAATTCGAAAAGGCAGATGCCAGTTTACACGATCATTAGTTCCCACGATAAATTATGCACATTTTTGCAAACTTAATCAAAAAAGTATGGAAAACTAGTGAAAGCTGATACTGCGCAACTTAGGGGTTTTTTGCACCCCCTCCTTCTGAAAAGGGTGCTGTTGCTTCAAAATGCGTGGGAACTATCAGGCTTCCCAGCAGACTGGAGGAGGACAAACATTGTGGGCCACTACATGGAGAAGATGGCAAAATGCTAACAGGGGACAGAGAAAAGGCAGAATTACTCAACACCTTCTTTGCCTCAGTGTTTTCAGGAAAGGAAAAGGGGGACCAACCTGAGGATAAAGGAACAGAGGACACAATAGGGGAAATCCAGCACAGAATAACCAAAGAGGTAGTACAGGAATACCTTCTTAATCTAAATGAATTTAAATCTCCAGGACCAGATGAACTACATCCAAGGGTATTAAAAGAGCTGGCAAATGTCATCTCAGAGCCATTGGCAATAACCTTTGAGAACTCCTGGAGAACAGGAGAAGTCCCAGCAGACTGGAGGAGGACAAACATTGTTCCCATCTTCAAAAAGGGGAAAAAAGAGGATCCCAACAATTTTCGTCCAGTTAGTCTGACATCAATACCAGGGAAGATTCTAGAGCAGATCATTAAACAGAGAGTCTGTGAACATTTAGAAGGCAATGCCATAATCACAAAAAGTCAACATGGGTTTCAGAGAAACAAGTCATGCCAGACTAATCTGATCTCTTTTTTTGATAAAATGACCAGCTTGGTAGATGAAGGGAACGCTGTGGATATCACATACCTTGATTTCAGTAAGGCCTTTGACAAGGTTTTCCATGACATTCTTACAAACAAGCTTGTAAAATATGGGCTAGACAAGTTAACTGTTCAATGGATTTGTAATTGGTTGACCGGCCGAACCCAAAGGGTGCTCAGCAGTGGCTGCTTTTCGTCTTGGAAAGATGTGACCAGTGGGGTGCCACAGGGTTCTGTCCTGGGCCCAGGGCTATTCAACATCTTTATCAATGACTTGGATGAGGGAATCAGGGGCATACTTATCAAATTTGCAGATGACACCAAATTAGGAGGAGTAGCTAATACCCTAGAGGACAGGATCAAAATTCAAAATGACCTGGATAGACTGGAGAGCTGGGCCAAAACTGACAAAATGAAATTCAATACGGAGAAGTGTAAGGTATTGCACTCAGGGCAAAAAATTGAAATGCATTGATATAGGATGGGGGAGACCTGGCTCAATGAGACTACATGCAAAAGGGATCTAGGAGTCCTAGTAGACCACAAGTTGAACATGAGCCAACAGTGTGGTGTGGCAGCTAAAAAGGCCAATGCGATTTTGGGCTGTATCAATAGAAGTATAGTGTCTAGATCAAGGGAAGTCATAGTGCCACTCTATTCTGCCTTGGTCAGACCTCACCTAGAATACTGTGTCCAGTTCTGGGCACCACAATTCAAAAAATTGGAGCATGTCCAGAGAAGGGCAACTAAAATGGTGAAAGGTCTGGAAACGATGCCTTATGAGGAGAGACTTAGGGAGCTGGGTATGTTTAGCCTGGAAAAAAGATGGTTAAGAGGCGATATGATAGCCCTGTTTAAGTATTTGAAGGGGTGTCACGCTGAGGATGGAGCAAGCTTGTTTTCTGCTGCTCCAGAGACTGGAACACGGAGCAATGGATGCAAGCTCCAGGAACAGAGATTCCACCTCAACATTAGGAGGAAATTTCTGACAGTAAGAGCTGTTCGGGGGGTCTCCTTCCTTGGAGGTCTTTAAACAGAGGCTGGATGGCCATCTGTCGGGGATGCTTTGATTGTGATTTCCTGCATGGCAGGGGGTTGGACTGGATGGCCCTCGTGGTCTCTTCCAACTCTGCAATTCTATGATTCTATGATTCTATGATTCTTGTCACATTCTTTGAGGATTTATTTTGCCGTGTAAACGACCCCCATTATACTCAATCTTTCAGCCACCATACTGTCCAGCTTCTCAGTCCTTCAAGCACCTTTGCTCCTCTCCGCAGCAAAAGTACAAGCTATGGTTGGAAAAGAGGAGGAAGGAAGTCTTTCTTCTTTCCTTGATCATTGCTATGTCATACTGTTATGGAGCACACCAGGAATAAAAGGGCTGGTTGCTCCTGGAATTTCTGGTCTTCCATAGACCACACTCCAATGGCAATTCCATGGGCTTTTTCACTAAAGCCCCCACAGTGCTATTACATGCCTGGTGGCAGCTACCTCTGCTGAAAAAGAAGGCAGGGAAGAATGTTTCAGAGGAGTGGCAGAACGTGGAATTGCAACAAAAAGTAACACTGTTTCCTGTAATGCATTATTTTTGAGGTCATCATATGTTTAATCAGTAATAATTGATACCTATTGCAGGCCCTCCAGTTGTCCTGATTTGGCAGTCCTGGGGCTTGTCTACACTGGCCAGAAAAACTAGTAGCCTGTAAAGTATGAATTCTACATATATATATATATATATATATATAGAGAGAGAGAGAGAGAGAGAGAGAGAGAGAAACTCCAACAATATGCCTTCCAGGAGGCTGACATACCTGTTGGTCTGGTCATTTCATAAATAAAAATCAATATCAGAAGGCAACCTGGCTCTGGAAAGATACCATGTTCTCCTCTGTTCCAGAGGGCAAGACTAAAACAGATGTGAGTAGAAATTACAAGGAAGCAGACTTCAGCTAAATATCAGAAGAAATGTTAAAGAGAACAAGTTGTATGGCAATGGAATAAACTATTTGGGGACATGGTCAGTACTTGTTTGGTGGAGGTATGCCAGTGGAGGCAGGCTTGCCATCTGTCAGGGTTGTAGTTGCATCTTTGCATAGAGCAGCTGGGGTTGGATTGGATGAGCTCTAAAGTAACTATGGGCTGGATCCTCCCCGTTACCATGATGCCTGTATCAGTGGCTGCATCCCCTACTGTTGTGCATATAATGTTCATTGGAATTCATTAAATATAATATCAATATTTTATATTTCTAAAAAAATATATATTTATATTTAAATATATACACATTTAAGTATAAAAATATTTTATATTTATAAAAATATATTTATAAAATAAAAATTAAATATAAATATTTAATATTCATTAAATATAATGTTCTTGGAAAAGAAAAAAGAGTGATTATAGTGTGTTTAGATTAAGAGAAAAAATGTATTAGTGTTAGGATAGATAGTTTTATTTTTGTCTTAGTAAGAAAAGAGGGAAACATTTTATTATTATTTTTTTTAAAAAATGCATTATTGTTACAGCCTTTTGTGGTCAGGTGTATTTTTCAGTAGAATGGTCTATATATATAGGAATGGTCTATTCCTATATATGTGTGTGTGTGTGTATATATATATATATATATATTCATATTCTTAATCCCCACAGAAATTCCTAATCCCCACTGTTGCACATCACACCATCTGAAGCTGGGACAGAAGCCCTCAGCATTTGATCAAGGCTGGTCATATGTCCTTCCTGGCTGCAGAGTGACACCACTTATGGTGGATGGTGATACAGACTTGTGTGCAGATATGGACCTTGTGTTCCCATGCTGGATCCATTTGGGTTTTCCTGCATTACATGGGTTTTTCATGGGTTATTTTAAAACATTTTAAATGGATATACCCTGGCTACCCCCCACCCCCCCACTTTGCCTCAGACATGCTCAGAACTATCTGGAGGTGAATCAGGGCAAGAGCACTGCATTTGTTTGGACCACAGGGCTCCATCACCGGTGGGCAGGGGGGACCCAGGGTAAATTGCTCTTCTAGACAAGCCCCTGGTTAATCCTCTGTTAGCTCACTTTTTCAACTGCTTTTAAAATATACCAGTTTCATCTCCTCTTCCCACTTCCCCCCTTCAACTTTAGATTACTTTAATTGCTACAAACTCAGTTCAAAGTGCAAAAGTAGTTTGCACTCAAGTCAGCAGCAAGGAGTGGAGGACATGGTATCTTGCCCTTTCTAGTAGTCTCAGGCAAACTACAGACTCTCCTAACTTGTGTTTTCTTCCTCGTTAATACATTTTGCTATTTGTTTTAAAGTCAGACGTTCCTCTGTAGTCAAGGATGTTTTAGTGTTCAACTAACATTGTTTGGGATATTCAAATCCCAAATATATTTCACGGTCATATAATGCGGCCATGAAATTAAGACTACTTGATATTGGGGGGCAGGGGGGGAATCTGGAATGGCACCATATTGTCACTTCTTTCTCCTTATTGTTGCTGTGGAAGATGATAAGGAAACAGCTGTATTATCATATTGCCTTGGCAATAGCTAACTAACTAACTAAATGACCTGGCAAGAAACAAGACAGAAGAAACAGTGAGAAAAAACAGGGGAAAAATAAGAAGACATCATGGTTGGAACCCCTTACAAAATTCCATGAAGGAAGATGGACAATTGCATAATAAAAGCCTTTTCTGGCAGCACCTTAAATTTTGATTCTGACAGTTATAGACAAGGAATCATTGTGAGATATTTGTTAGTGATTTGGCTTGAGTAAAGTAATCCATCTTCACCCAATGTCTAATTTGCCAGCTTGTCTTTCTATGAGGGTTCCAGAGAGCATGTCCAGAGGAGGGTGACCAAAATAATGGTGGGTGGGGTGGGGTCTGGAAGTCATGCCCTATGAGGAGCCGCTTAGGGATCTGGGTATGTTTAGCCTGGAGAAGAAAAGGTTAAGAGGTGATATGATAGCCATGTTTAAATATTTGAAGGAATGTCATACTGAGGATGGAGCACACTTGTTTTCTTCTGCTCCAAAGACTAGGACACAGAGCAATGAACTCAAACTACAGGAAGAGATTTCATCTAAATATTAGGAAGAACTTTCTGATGGTAAGAGGTGTTTGGCAGTGGAATGCACTGCCTCAGATAATAGCAGAGTCTCCTTCTTTGGAGGTTTTTTTAAACAGAGACTGAATGGCCATCTGTAATGAATTCTTTGATTGCAGGGCAGGGCAAGGGATTGGACTAGATGTCCCTTGTGGTATCTTCCAATTCTGGGGGCTGGTTTACACAGCAGATTTATTGTGGCAACTTGTGCTTTAATTCTTTTCCACATCTGTGCCAGTCAGGGTTTTTTTTTCTAATTATGCTGCTTTTTCGTTCAGACTTGGAAAAGGGGGGGGGTGGCCTCCCAAGCAGACAAAGGCTGTATGGGGAAGGGCATAGACCCTCCTTTGAAGCCTTGCATTTCCGAGCTAAAGATTCACAGACTGCCAAAATACCAGGGTGGAAGATCAAAGAAGTGGCTCTGTCTCTGTGTCTCTGTAAATCTGCCTGTAAATGAACCCACTCCCTGAAACAGAGGGAAAGACCTTGCTGCCATGCCGTGGATCCTAAGGTGAACCTATCACAAGTTTTTCCAGCACGATTTGTATAGTCAGGGTTCACAGACTTGCAAAATAGCAGAGGATTTTTGACTCTCCCTCCCTCAGTCCCCCCTCCCCGCCCTCTCTCTCTCCCTCCCACAAGCAGAGCTGACAGATGGGAACTTTATGACTGAAAGGTCTTGTGAATCCTTTTTCTTGGCAGACCTTCTGCAAAATAGCAGAGAGGATTTTTCAAAGTTTCCTGATGCTACTGAATGCAGTCCCTCTCTTTTAAGCCCACCCCTTACATCATAGCAACCAATCACAGTAAAGATCTGTGGAAGCCCTTAACGGAATGGTAGTTTACACTGCCAATAATGCGCTACATTGCAAATATACCGGCAAAAGTAGCGACACACCCTGGCACACTATATTTGGGTGTTTTACCTTCCCCCCTTCTGAATGAGGCGATGCTGTGCTGTGATCCATGGGAACTATGAGCTATCTTAGCGGTATATTTAGAGGAACATTTGCCCGTGTATACAACCCCTGGGATTTCCTCAAGCCTTCAAAAACATATGCCATTGTAATGAATTACAGTTGTCCCTCCATATCCATGGATTCGGTATCCATGGATTTACATATTCACAGCTTGAAAATATTCTTTAAAAAATAATAATCCAAAAGCAAACCTTGATTTTGCCATCTTATATAAGGGACACCATTTTGCTATGCCATTGCATATAATGAGACTTGAGTATTCATGGACTTTTTATCCATGGGGGGTCCTGTAACCAAACCCCAGCGAATATGAAAGGACAACTGTACTCTAAGGGGGGCAAAGCAGATTAAGGTAATGCTACACAGTTTGAGTTTTTTGAATCCCAGTGAGATGATCTGGCTATTTTGAAAAGAGAAAGAGGATCAGCTGAAATTACCTAATTCCTGCTCAGAGGCAAATCTTGTGGTAATGTAGCCACTTCTTACTTAATAATATAGAAATGAGGAGTTAAAAGAGAATGAATTATGTTATGAATAAATCATAATAGCTAGCAGGCACATGGTATTTTCATTCCTTTCTTGTGTGATATATATGACATTTCCCAGCTGTACATGACCTCCTCCGACAGCTGAAAATCTTCCTACAGAAATCATTCATTCCAGATCTGTTTTTGTTAGATGAACTACAAAGCATAACTATCCTTTCAAAGTGGCTTTCTTTCTGATTAACTCATGTTCAGTGAGTTTCCTATCTCCATACACATATGTGCATCATCATACAAACTTTTACTGGGGTGGCTGGGGAGGGTGGGTGGGAAAGCCTCATAAGCCATACTTGAGAAAAACAAGATACAATTCCAATAGGCCTGGGGTTTGCATTTCTGCTAGGGTTGCAACTTTCACCATGTTGCATCAAGCATACCTGTATGACTGACAATGCTTTGGATCTGGCATGAAGACACATGAGGAAGGAAGGAATGAAGGAATGACAGGAAATTTGGCACAATCAAGAGATAGTACCAGAAGATGAAACTCCTAGACTGGATGGGACTGAATGAGCTACTGAGATACAGCAAAGGACAATATGAGTAGTGCTTTGGCTAATGATGCAACTAGGCTCAAGCTGAAAGTTGTCAATGTGCACACAGGTGAAAGGAAAATCCAAAGCTGCACATTTATTATAGAAACATGGAATGCAAACATGGAATGAATCAGGGGAAGGTAGATATAGTAAAACAAGAAATCGGATGTCAGATGAATAAACATTGCAATACTTGGGGTGAGTGAGCTAGAATGGGACATTTTGAGTCACATAATTACACAGTGTTTTATTGAGGAAATGAAAATCAAAGAAGAAACGGGATGCCATTTATTGTGAGGAGAGATATAGCAAAAATAGTCAAAGGATATAATGGAAAGTCTAACTGAATCATGTCAATAGGACTTCATTGAAATCCCATCAATATAACCTTAATCCAATCTTATGCTCCAATAACAGAGACAGAAGAAGATATTGAAAGATTATATACTGAAGTCCAAGAGGAAATTGATCACATACCAAAACAGGACTTCTTGTTAATCATAGATGATTGGAATGCAAAAATGGGAAACAGCAGCATCAATGATTGTAGGAAAATTTGGACTAGGATCAAGAAATGAAGCAGGAGATTGACTGACTGACTGAATTTTGCAAGGCCAACAGTTTGTTCATCACAAACATGTTTTTCATACAACCCAAGAAGCAACTGTATACATGGAGATCACATAATGCCCAATACAGAAATCAAATATACTATATAATTGGAAGCAGAAAATGGAGAAGCTCTATTCTTTCTGCAAAAACAAGACCAGGAGCAGGTTATGGCATACACTGATGTCAAAAATGAGAGAAGAGTTAAAGAAGGACAATTAACCAACATTGTGGCAAAACACCACCTGAAAAACATCCCCATAGAATTTAATAATGATGTGAAAAATAGACTATTAAGTCTAACTGACCAGTAGACAGACGAACTCTCAAATGAATCCAGAGACATTGTCAGAGAGGAATGCAAAAAGACACTATCTGCATCCAAAAAGGAAAAAAAAGAAGCCTCCATGGATGACAGATGAAACACTTCAAGCAGTTAAGGACAGACAAGAAGTGAAAGTAAATGGGGACAGAGATATAGTCATCAGCAGCAACAGCAGCCTTTATTACGATTAACAAGTCATCAGTCAAGTAAAAAAAAACCATTAAAACACAATGTTATAAATACATTATAACACATAATTATACATTTTATCATATTATAAAATTATATAAAAGAAATTTTCAGGTAGTTTATATAAAACTCGTTAGTATATTTTTGTTATAATCTATACCATAGTCTACTTGTAGGTGAGCCAGTAAATAATTCAACTACAGCACTGAGGCCCTCGGACTAATTGGTTCTTCCATGATCTATTCAACTGCACCTTTTTGTATGGATTGAGTTTCTATCCCTTGGGCTCTGGGGGTATGGTATTATGAGTTTTGTAAGATAGTTTTGCGGGTGTTTTGAGAAACAGAGTCAGAACTCTGAATGCAACTCTTCAGCAACTTGTGCTCAGGGACAAGGAGAACTACTATAATAATCAATGCAGAGAAACAGAAGGTGACAACAACAACAACAACAAAAAGGATCCTGCCTGAAAGTAACACAGCATGTTCACGATGACAGAAAGGTTGGGAGATATAGGAAGTAAGTGGGTCAGGGGGAGGAAGCAAGCAGCACTTTTTTCTTTTAGTATTGGCTGCCTAGCCAGTTAAGGGCCAGCCAGAAACAATTGTACCAATTGAACAATTGAAAATCTGGACCTGATGTGAGCTACTTATGTTGTTGGGAAGTTATTTTATTTATTTATTTTATTTGTTCAATTTCTATGCTGCGTTTCTCCCAAAGTAGGACCTGAGGCAGCTCACGAAACAATTAAAATCCCAGTTAAAACCACTGAAAACATACACAGTAAAAAAAGATAAAAATAACATAAAAAACATTAAAACAGCATAAAAAACACAGACCAATAAAAGACACAATTATATGCCAAAGGCCTGCTTAAGCAAAAATGTTTTTGCCTGCCAGCGAAATCACAAACAGGGAGAGGGCCAGCCTAGTCTCCTGTGAAAGTTTCAATTAAAAGCATAGAATCTTAAGTCGTATGTTCTCATATAAATCAATGTGTATAGAGCCATTGTACAGTCTGTTCTCCTTTTCAGGTCTGAAACATGGATCACCTATAACCACCATTTACGACTCCTCGAACACGTTCATCAGCGCTGTCTACGCACAATCCTAAATATACACTGGACCGACTATGTGACAAATGTTGCTGCCCTTGAGCAAGCAGGGACCACCAGCATTGAGGCCATGATATTGAGAACATTGCTGCGCTGGGCAGGGCACGTTTCTAGGATGGAGGACCATCGCCTCCCAAAAATAGTACTCTACGGTGAACTCGCCACGGGTCAGCATAAGAGGGGTGCTCCAAAAAAGCAATACAAGGACTCCCTGAAGCAATTGGGCTTGGCCAAGTTGATCACCAACAATGGTCCGCCCTTGCCTCACATTGGGAGGCTTGGGGATGCATTATCCACAATGCTACAGCCTTATTTGAGAACTCACACTGAACAAGTCTCGAAGAGAAATGACAAGGCAGAAAGAATCACAACCTGGAAATATCACCCAAGGAGACCTTCTGCTGTGCTTTCTGCAACCAGACATGTTTATCTTGAATTGGCCTTTTTAGTCATCAGTGTGCTTGCAGAAAGTGCAGGATGAGTCCTTCCTGAATCTTTGTTTGTGAACAAAAGCCATAGAGAGACTGTATAGGGCAGAGGGCAGGCATGGAAGTAGTGGTAATTATAGAATTGCCAATCCATCACAAACTGCCAGGTTTGTGTTAGCAATGGGGAGGGAGGTAAGTGCCATAGTTCCAGGACTGATATAGATCTTCCTCTGTTTTGAGTATGTGTGCCAGGAGAATATGTCCTTCATGCCCCAAGATTATTCTCTCCACTTTCCCACCTCTCCACCTTCCCACAGCTGGTGAGCAGCTGACTTCCCTGTCCAAGGGTAGATCTTTCTCTATGGAAAGTGAGACAGCCATTTCTATGGCCTGACAAGAAACTCTCCAAGGAACATCCAACTCAATCCAATTGAATTGCATCCAATTCCTCGCCTGCTCCCCCCTCTCATGCACAAATATAAACATGCACATGTTCTATTTCATTTGGCTTTTGCAGCAAAACCCCATCATACCTTTAAGTATCATTTCTATAAGAATATTCTGACTAATTTAATACTTTTATACAATATTGTGAATTTAAGAGGTGCTGATGCTAAATTTTCTCACCACCAAGAATGGTGCTGATATTCATATACCCTTGATGATGCTTTGGCTTTGTATATTCATCCTTGAAAATTCTTCCATTTACTCCTTTTTTGTGTGATTTTTTTTCTCCTGGATATAAAAATGATAAAAAAAAAATAGGGATGTACAAGGCATTTAACCATTTGAACTTTTTTTTTTAAAATCAGCACTCTCTATGGCTCAAGGCTTCCACCTTAAGAATATTTTAAGATACCTGATTGTATAGAACAAAATATCCCAAAGAAAATACTTATCTCTCCTCTCTCAAACCTCTGCCTTTCCCCCAAGGCCTGAGCAACTGTGGAGTCAGGTTGTGTGTTCATGTTGCTGAAGGATAACATGTCGGAACAATGCTGCTGAGGGGACCCTAGAGCAGTTTGTAGGCTGCTAAGGATACTGAGCAGATGCTGAACTTTGCCTGAGGATTGTGTGTCCTCCAGGATATAGGAAAAGTTCATATGAAGTGGAGATGGAGTCTCTACTAGTCCCCAAGTAAACCACCTCTTTGTTCTTTCAGAAAAGCACCCCAAACTAAAAGAAATTAGGAGGATATTGCTCTCTGATTTCTGAAGAAACCAGCTGCGGTACTCTGCAGTGTGTTACATAATGTACAAGCTGCTTGCATGATGTCAATTTGTTTCATTGTGTATCCATTTAGTGGAAAGCTTACTGAAACAGGTGCATGAAAAAGAAAGAATACACTCGATAGTACATTTTTAAAGCTGCATATACATGCAAAAACTATACATATCTCTTGGTTTAATGAAGATCCTTTGGGGGCCACTAGGCTGTGGGAAAATAACGTTTAACTGTAATATAGCTGCTGCTGTTACTATGGCAGAAGAATCAATACCTGATAATTTAAATAGGATGATATTGTCATAGATTATCTCTGAAACTTAAAGCACTAGCTTCCAAAAATGATGTGAGCCACACTAATAAGTGGGAAACTCTCAACACTATAAACTTCATCAGACCACCTTCCAGAAATTTCTTTTGCTGGCATATTTTGAAACATTTTTATGCTGGCAAAAGATCCCCCTTTACCAGACCTACCTTGAGCAGTGTTAAAGAGAGAGACCGAGCATAAACGGAACATGAACGGAACTCCGTTTTCTTCCTGGTTTGAGATCTTGCTGATTCCTGCAAGAAGACACAAGCATTGCAAAATCAAAAATAAAGCAAAACCCAAAGCATAACATATTAACACAAACACAGAAATATACTTTAAAAGTTCAAAGTATACTGGGGAGTTTCATAAAAATAGTGTCCCCTAACTGGCTGTTGCGATCTCACTCAGAAGTGTTGTGTCATTGATGCTGTATTCCCGTGAGCACAAAGCGCGAGATTTCAAATGCCAGCAATGCCAGCAAAAAAGCACCACTGGAGATCTATTGATGAAAGGATGACATCACCTGATATGTGCGCCCTTTTGCATTCATTAGGCATCATATTTGCCTGGTCCGATAAAGTCCTATGAGTGATTGTGAGTCAATAATAAATTATCTTCTCTGTCAAATTATTATTGCTTTTGAAATGTTATGTTAAACAGGAACAAGTATGGATAGCAGAAATGATGGGCTAGTAAATAATCATATCAAAACATGTGCAAATATTAATGATGCTAAACATACAGACTGGAGACCTTTGTGACATTGTCAAGGATATATAGAGAATGGAATCCTATTGTCTCCCCTCAGAGAAAGGGAGATCTGATATAATAAGCTTGCCTTGTCTGTGCAAAAGTCCACGACCATCAGAGGGCAAAAAGATGATGTGCTGGGGGAATGCTGTGAGAGACTATGGATCT
The DNA here is from genome assembly GCA_030847615.1 of Gambelia wislizenii. NCBI lineage: Eukaryota > Metazoa > Chordata > Lepidosauria > Squamata > Crotaphytidae > Gambelia > Gambelia wislizenii. The sequence goes on from JAUMIR010000001.1 coordinate 326,426,593, forward strand.
CTAGGATCCAAAGTACTCCTTTTCTCTTGATGTTCACCTGGAATGGAGGAAAAGCCTATAGCACCTCTGGAATAGCATGTATCTTCTTCCAATTATTTTTTTCTAATTCAAAAATGGGATTGAGTAGGAAGGAGAAACACAGGGCATGTCTAGACTGGGGGTAAAAATCTGATTGAAATTTGGACTGCTTTGGCTCGGAGCTGTGCTAGAGATGAGATGGATAAAATTTGGACTACTCTGGCCTAGATTTAAGTGCCACACCTCATCCAAAGCCTGAAACTGGTTCATCCAGCTGTTTACCCCCAGTGCAGCCACTTGCTCTGACCTCAGAACAATTGACTGCACCAGGGCTCTGCCTTCCCAGCATGGATCTGCTCATTCTGAGGGCAGAATGAGCAGCTGTGCCCAGTGCACTCAATCGCTCTGCCCTCAGAACAAGTAGCCACACACAGGGCTCTACCCTCCTGGTGTCCTTAGGTCACAATGAGTAGCTGCATGCTGAGAAGGAAGAGCCAGCCAGCTTTGGCAATGCCAAGGAGGGAGAAAAATGGCAGCACTTGTCAGGCAGTGATTGTTCTGTTTTCCCACCTCCCAAATCCAGTGCAGATCCTTTGTTCACACTACAGTTGTTCCAGAGTTTCCAGCAAACTCCAGAGAAAACTGAGTTTTCTAAAACCCAGATTTAGGCGGTATACACTAAGTCTGGTGCAGATAGGGCTGCCGTATGTCATGTGGCATTATCGCACCAGATTCAGGATAAGGGCACTTGTCATGTGGCATAAGCAGGCCAGAGTCAGGGTGATTTGTTTTTTTCTTTCTTTAACTAGTCTAGAGAAGACTTTCCTCCTTTTCCCCTTCTAGTGTGAGTTTGGTAGAGAACAGAAAGTGGAAATTCTTTGCTTCAGTTTCTCTCTTCCAGTCTTCTCACAGGTTCACTATGGATATTATCAGATGCAGTGAAATGTGGCCCCCCGAAACAAACAAACAAACAAAAAAACCCATCCCAAAACATGTCAGAAGAACACAATGAGAACAGAAAGAGTGATATTATCAGATCCCTGTATCCTCAGCCATTCACAGGGCATAGCGCTGGCACACACAAGGCTTCACTTTTATATTGATGGGGCTAAGTCACCAATAAAAAAGGATGCCTTTTTTATGCCCGCATTATGCCCCCAGAATGCTGAAGGACATTGTTATCTGGTGATGTCACCTGTTTCTGTTTTTGTAGGGTTCTTCTGATGCAATTTTTGCTGTGTCTGATAATCTCCTGTGTCATGCTGCACTATATTGATGTGTCTGGTTGAAAGTCCCATTAAACTCAATTGAGATGTATTTTTGAGTGGATACATGCAGGAGTGTGTGGTTAAAAGTTTCCAGTCTCTGTGCTTCTGCTCTACTAAGTACAAATAGAAGAGTCTGAGGTTCTATTTGAAGCCCTCTAGCAAAAGGGTAAATTTTTAGCCCCTACTTTTTCATTGGGAGAATAATTTGAGGAACATTTCTCTTGAGGAGGTATCATAGAATCATAGAATTGCAGAGTTGGAAGAGACCACGAGGGCCATCCAGTCCAACCCCCTGCCAGGTGGGGGAAGAGTTTCTACAGTACAGTACAGTAGCCAGATTGAAAACAGGAGAGGGCTCCTGTACCTTTAATGGTTGTGTAGAAGAGGGAATTTCAGTAGGGAGATTATCAAACAGGAATGCAAAAAGTGTTCCTGTTCCACAATCTCCAATCCCATCCCTGTCCCAGTGCAATAACTCTCCCCATCACATCACACTTACTTTATCTCCTGTTGACAGGCAGCCCAGGCATGAACGGAGCTCCCACTTGTTCTTGCAAGAAGATATGAGTCCAGGGAATTCAAAAATAAAAACAAAAATACACACAAAAAAGTTCACAAAAGCACATACATGCACTAAAACTATTACAAGTAACCGGGGGGGGGGGGAAGGGTTCTCACGATCCCATCTGGAAGTGTTCTGGCAGGACCGCCCATTGATGCTGGCATCATGCCAGCAGAATGAGGCACCTTGTCACACACACGAAAAGCTGGAACACAAACGTGATGGGAGATCAATTTCTGACTTCTCTCCAACAATAAAAAAGAACTCCCTTGGAACAGTGGCAGAACACTTGCATAATGTTGGGGCACAACATTGTTTAAAAAGGAAGTCTTCTTGCAACCTCATGGAGTTGTTATAATGTCATTTTTGACACATCTGACAATCTCCTAGGTGTTGCTTGTCATGCAACCAGATAACAAGCAACACCAACAGAAATTCCCTTTTCTACACAACCATTAAAGGTACAGGAATGCTTTCCAGTTTCTACTCTGACAACCCTAAGTTGTATGGGATGTCTGAGAGCTCTCTGGGCTTTCTTTTTCTTTCTTTTTTTAAACTGATTAAATGTCCAGAGCTTTTCACAGACAGGCTTCCAGTCAAGCAACCCAGACTAGAATTCTCATGTGACCATGGTGATATTGCCTTGTGATATGGGCATTCCAGGAAGTGCTGTCAGGCTGTAAGTTATTTATTTTTGAGGAGTCCTGCACTGCTCCAAGCATGAACAGACCTTAAGCTCCATGTGTAATTCACAGCAGAAAGAGGATTTTTTTGGTTAAACTCTTTCCCCTTCCTAGCCTCTTTTTCAGGACTTTTCATTTCACACATGTTCACATACCTCAAACTGACAAAAAGAAAAGAGGAGAATTCAGTACAGATTTAAAAGAATGGGAGGAATGTGCTCTTTCTGGTTTGAGTCTGACAGATTTTTCATGCAAAAACAATCATCTTTTTCTTTTGCACAATGGATATCCTGTTCTTTTTAATATTCGTCAGAAAGAAACCCCTGAATTTTAAACAGGGTGGTTGGAATAGAATAAATGGATCAGTTTGGAATCAAATTGCTAACTGTAAACTGGGCAATTTTCAGATTGGTTGACCCATATCCAGATTGCATTGAATGAGGGGTAAAACAAATAAACAGGGACTATTACTCCTTCTAGTGTCCCTGTAAAAACTGTGACTGATGTCAAGGCAATAAGGAAGGATGAATGTTAAGGCCACAGACTATGTGTTTTGAGTGTGTAGGACAAAATTAGATATGATGCTAATATCAGCCTAAATCCAATGTTGCCCTGGCATTGCAGTGCCAGCATACAAAGATAACTTTCTTCCATCCTCTCTCTCTGCTCTGCAGCCCTTGGTGCCATTTAGAACTTGACCATGGAAGGTTTCTCAATCCTCCAGAGCAGAGGTTTGGGGTGAACAATATTAGGGAATGTAAGAAATCGTAGTATATCTCACAAGCAGAGTAATTACATTTGGAAGCATAAAATGAACAAGTCCTATATTACCACCACCACCAACAACAACAACAACACAGAGCCGGTATGCTATGGAGTATTGGACTAGGTCACTGGGAGACTAGAATTTGAATCCCCACTTGGCCATGGAAACCCATTGGATGACTTCAGGGAAGTCACACTCTCTCAGCCAAGAAAACCCCATTATAGGATATAAATATGGAGGCAGGTGAATGCTGGCAAATAAGAAATTCAGCTCCATCTCCAATCTTCTAGCATTTCCAAGAGTGAGCTATTGAAAATCATTCACATCTAGAACTCATATATTTGCTCTGTTTGCACTGTCTTGGTAATTTTGCATGCTTATTTTCTTTGGATTCTTAAACTGTATGTCTACATGCTCGGCTGAGGTCTTAAATTACTGTAATGCTATAAATTTGGAAACTGAAAGAATGTTTCATTGGGTGGAAAGAATTCTTATTTGAGGGGGAAAACCCCTCAGTTTTCCCCCAACCATAGCTACACCACTGGACACAAGTCATTCTCCCCTCCTGCACTGACTACTTACAGAAGCCTTTGGGTGTGATCCTGTATTACTTGTATGACAAGTAATCCTCTAAAAGCAGATTTCCACACAGCTAACCTTTCAGTCCCCATGGAAGAATCTTCCAAAAGTGGGGGGGGGGGGTTCAGGAGATACCCAAGTAGCATCCAACAAGTAATTACTATTGTCTTGTTGCACCTGCAGGACTTCAGCCAGACACCGTACGGACTCCTCCTACCTGCCCTTGGCAATGAAATGGCCATAGGAGATGAGTTGCCTTCCAAGGGGCATTGGGTGAAAAGACATTGAATACTTCTGTTTACAGCATCCTGACAGTGACTTACACCAGCATAACCTGAGGTTCCCCCAGGGTCTATTACTAGCAGGATTCTGGCCTTTGTTTTTACCTGTTAGATGTTGTTGGAGAGGTGGTGTCTGCTACTATACAAGCTACACCCATGATATGCTGCCATCTGTGCCAGTCTCTCAGGAGCCAGAAAGGAGTCCCACAGCATGTGACCAAGGCTAATCACATGCAGGGGGCCTTGCTTATGTGCTGCAGGCCTGCTTCCTGGCTTTGGAGAGTGTGACATGGACAGCAACAGCAGCAGCTGAAGGGATGGGCTGACATGCTGGTATGGACTCCATCCCATTTCATGCTGGTAATGGGAGCAATAGGCCTGATCTGGGGCTGGAATACACCAGCAGGGAGCTGGTGTATTCTGCCTGTGTAGATGAGGCCTTAGTCTTCTTTGGGTTAAAAAAATGATGTAGGTTTAATTGCAGATACTAAAGTGTCATATAATATCTCACATTGACAGCCTTGGTAACATGTGCTCTTCAAACATGGAGGAGCAAGAGAGAGAGAGAACTACATACTCTAAACTGGAAGATAAAGAAACCCAGACTAACTGATGCAGGAACTATAGCATGAATACATGCTATAGTTAAATTCTTAGACATACATGCTAGCAGCTACTAGCTACAGGTATATTAATGTTTCTGTCTCTAACAAATAGCACTACTGAAGAGATACACTTCTAATTTTGGTGAGGGAACCAGTTCCTTCAATAGATGCACCCTTTTCAATCCTGGCCATTGTGTTGTGTCTGCCCACCACCACCATGCCCATTTGGAAAACAATGATGTATGGCAAGAGATGAGACTAGATTTGGTAGAATACCTTTGTTACAACACAGAATTCTTCTAGGAGTCCTGTGTTCAAGAGAAACTCCTCACCCATGTTTTGTTTTACAGAGTGGTCGTAGTTTACGGACTGCAAATTGCTTTTGATTTCCTTCTGTGGCCCATGGGCCATGAGTCTCATCCCTAAAATAAAATAGCAATGTTTGTCTCCTTTCATATCCTCTTATCTAGAGGGTCTGGTGTGCTGACCCATGATCTGACTATGGTCCTGTCCATTGGTGGCCATGATTTCCAATGTCCATGACTGCGTCCAACACCAATATGGCCATATTTCATCATGTTTCCATTGCCCACTTCTGTTGTGCACCCCTTCTCAATTCTAGCTGAGGAGAGGTGTGCAGGAGCAGGCTCTCTGTAAGGTTGTGCTATCAAATACTATGGTTCAATCATAAGACTACTCCTGCATACCTCTGACCAAATCAGAATGAAGGGAAGGTGTGTCTCTGCAAGCCTGCACACTTGAAATCGAGGGTTGTTTTCAGACACTATTTTATTTTGCTCCTGTAAGCATATGCAGAGTGAGCATTAAGGCTGGAACCACACTGAAAATAAAGTCAATTAGACATTTATTAAAATAACAGATAAGATGGAGAAAAGTAATAGATATTCATAAAAATTGCTTCCCAGGTAGGTGAACTGCTGAACGGACTTGAGCACAGATTTGCCGATGGCAATGGTGGTGTTCGTCCTGTGGTGCAGGCTGGTAAAGAACTTCCATTTTCTTCAGGTTGACGTCCAGCCCAAACAGCTCTGCAGCTGTTGCGAAGCAGGATGTTAGGTGCTGCAGAGCTGCTTCTGTGTGGGCAACAAGGGCAGCATCATCAGCGAAGAGCAGCTCACGGACTAGATAGTTTAGAGTCTTAGTGTGAGCCCTCAGACGGCTTAAGTTAAACAAGCTACCATTAGTACAGTAACGTATATAGATGCCATTGTCTTCTTCAAGTTCTGCCGTACCCCTTTGGAGCATCATACTGATGAAGATTGTAAATAAAGTTGGCGCAAGAACACAACCTTGCTTCACTCCATTAGTTATTAGAAAGGGCTCTGAAAGAGCATTGCCATATCTAACTTGACTGTGCTGCCCCTTGTGTAGCAAGATAATCATTTTAAGGAATTTGGGGGGACATACTAGTCTTTCCAGGATCTGCCACAGACCTTTTCAAATATGTAAGTTAACAATAAACTATTATTGAGAATATCAATGATATACTCAGATACATAATAGTAGTATGATGGGTAAATAACTATATATAGCATGGAAATTATACTCATTATAGAGACCTGACATTAGTTTACAATATAGAACACAGGAACTGTTAGGTAGGAAGTTGAATGTTAGAGCATGGGTGGGATGTTGAAAGATGGGAAATAAATCATAGAAAGTGAAGCATGTGGGAATGTATGTGAACATGTTTAAATGTTTAAGAGAAGGAAGACTGAGAGAAGATTTTTGGAGTATATAAGAAAAGAAGAAGAAATGTAGAAGAAGAAGATTTTGAAGGGTTTGTAATGGACAGTTTGGGTCATGGTTTGTAATGGACAGTTATAAGAATGTAGAAATGATGTTGAGGAAATATGGGAAAATGTGTATGTGAAAAGAAATTGTAGGAAAAAAATATTTATGTAAATCTGTGGGAATCTTTGGAATACTGTTTTAAGAAAAATATCAATTAAAAAAATTAAGATGGCCCATTAACAAACCAACTACTCTGGAAATTGTTGTTGCTGCTGCTGCTTCGTGCTTTCAAGTTGATTCCAACTTAGGCAACTCTATTCTAGGATTTTATTCAGAGGAAATTCACCATTGTCTTCATTCAAGCCTGAGAGAAATTGACTTGCCCAAGGTCACCCAGGGAATTTCCATGGCTGAATGGGGATTCAAACCTGATATCTCAGAGTCCAAGTCCAAACCACTATTCCACACTGACTTTTACTTGAAACTGGGTTTGTCCAAATCATTCCCAATATCTTGCTTCTCTTTTGGTCAGTTCTGCATGAGTTTATCCAGAGTCCAGTTTGTACAAGACTGCAAATCAAATATTCTTAAAACAAAATAGAAAACATGTATCTATCAGATTTCATTATGTAATTCAACCACAAATGTAAAAAAATCAAGACAATTTTAGTGAGGTTTTCTTTTTTTAAGAAAGAAATCTCAGATCCAAATTGAGCTTTGGAAAAAATCTAGAAGAATATAGCTTATTCAAAAACACAGTAGGAGTACAACAGAAGAAAACAAGGCCTATTAGTTATCTTCAAAATAAAAATAAAATTCTAAAGACAAAGCTGAATTCTCTTCTGATGTTTATAATCCAAACACCTTTTCCTGCAATCCCATTGGTTTTCTCCTAGCAGTCATGTTACGGATTTGCTTCAGTTAATGACTACCTCTATATAGATTAGTTGTTAGATCAAAAGTTGTAATTATCTCTTTGTCATATCTTGCTAATTCATTATGCATATCCTCATTTTTACAGTTCATTTGTATTTCTGGAATTTTCTAAAGCAGGATATTACAGGTGCTAGGTCATCTTCATTAATCTTGGGGCGGGGGAAAGATATACATTTCTTTCCTTTTGGCTTTCCTCCCATTCATTGCTTATCCTCAAAAACACATCCAAATTTGTCATGTTCAGTATAGTTGCAAAGATCCATTTTATCATCTGTGAAGCAAAGTTCACAGCATCCAAAACATAAGGTGGATGCAATAGCACCCCTTTGCTCCTTTTGAATTTCCCGTAGGCACCTGGTTAGCCACTGTGTAACTAAAATGCTGGATTAAAGAGGCCTTTAGCCGTGTTAAACAGAGTTCTTCAAATGTTCTTGTGTTCTTTTGAGTACATCAGTAACACTGCCAAAGGAAATATGGGGGTTTGCTTCTTTTTGAACGATTACTTCCTGCTGCTTGGAACAGAACTGGGATCCTGTTTCTACTGAAGAATGAGTTCATGAACAATGCTAGAATTTTGAAGGGGAAAAAAGTCCAAACTGCAGTGGATGGGGAGAAGGAGGGTATGCTTTAGAAGCTAAGGCTGCATCTGCACTGCAGAAATAATCCATTTTGATACCACTTTAATTACCATGGCCCAATGTTATGGAATCCTGGGATTTGTAGTTTGTTGTGGCACCAGACGTCTCTGACTTAGAAGTCTAGGGACATTATCAGACACACCAAATATGATGTCATAACAACGCTGCTTAAATGTGAAAGGGTGCACACATCAGATGACATCACCCTTTCACATTTATGTCTTGGCCAAAACCTGTCCTATTTATTGATGGCTTAAGCCGTGAATAGATCCCCCATGGTGCTTCAGTGTCAGCATTGTCGGCATAGGAAACCTCGCAACATTTAACTCACACAAATACAGCATCAATGGCTGGTCCAACCAAAACACTTCTGGATGTGATCCCAACCTCCAGGTAGGTGACACACTTTTTATGACCCTCCCCAGTTTACTTGGGGCTTTTGAAGTGTGTTCCTTTGCTTTTAACATTTTTCTGTCTTCTTTTTGTTTTTATTTTTGTATTTCCTGTGCTATGTATTCTCATAAGAATATGCGGGATTCCTCTTTCATTGCCGGGGAAGCCTTTGGATGGGAGGGAAGGTAAGTGTGGCATGGGCAGTTCTTTTGCTGGGATAAAAACAGAAAGGTTATGCTGGCAAAAGAACTGGGTTTAGGGGGATGGTCTGATAAAGTTCTAACTATCTCACAAAACTACAAATCCCAGAATTCCATCGATTTTAAGCCTTCTCTGTCAGAGAGTTCTGGTGTCACAACAAACTATGAATTCTGGGATTCCATAGGATGGAACCACGAGAGTTAATGTGATGTCAAACTGCATTATTTCTGCAGTGTGTCAGCAGCCTGTGGCTTCCACGGTTTAGTGATGAGCCATACACCCACCCCTGTTGTATCCATGTTAATGGCAGTGACCACCACACTCTCTCAAATTTCCTAAAATGCCAACAGGAACCCCAAATAGGAGACTCCTGATTTAAGCAAATGAGGATAATTTATAGAACAGGAATCTATTCTTAAGCAGTCTCTCGATCATCTGGGCATAAATTAATTGAATGAAAATACAAATTTGAGACACTGATTAATTTGAGGTACAAGTTAATTTAAGAATGGGGGAAGTATTTGAGCAGGAAATTGGTTTGTCTTCTGCGAAACATAAATTATCATAAGTATTTTCAAATTTGGATATACATAATAAATAAGCATGTAAATTGAATGTTGCATGCCTTCTTATTTTTTTGGCAATGCACAACTGGCCATTCTATTTAGAAGGATGTCCAGAGAAGGCAAGTACAACAAAAATGAGATGAGTTGCTTTATATTGCTTGATTTTATTATTTTATGGTTTTAATCCTCCACTTTGCTAATACTTGTGCCTTGTAATATCACCTGCTTTTGAGTAAAGAAAATGATACCTGTCAAAATGACTTACCGATCTGGACCAATTTATTTGTGATGTGGCAGCACCTTAAAAGATAAGAATAAAATCTCTTATCTTTTTAATTTTCTGATTTGCTAAGTTATTGTGCTATCTCTTTGAAACTGCAAGGCAAAGTGGAGGAACAAAACTGTAAAACAATAAAATCAAGCAACAACATAGGCCTGAGACTGAAGAATACAGGGAGTTAAGCAGGTTTACGAGCCTTTTGTAACCATTAAACCCAAACACCTGTGGTTGGTGAATGGGCTTTCATTCTCATGAATGTGATCAAAACTTTTAAACCCATAATTGAGTGGGAACATGCCACATCAATGCCTACCTGAGGACTGTCACCTCCCCATATACCACAGCAGAACTGCCAGTGTCAGTGCTTGCAAAAACGGTAACAGAACAAAGAGGATGGCAGATGTTATAAAATGTCTGCTGAACAAAAGTGTGATTATTATAGAATCATAGAATTAGAAGAGACCACAAGGCCCATCCAGTCCAACCCCCTGCCATGCAGGAATACACAATCAAAGAATTCCCAACTGATGGCCATCCAGCTTCTGCTTAAAAACCTCCAAAGAAGGAGACTCCACCACACTCCAAGGCAGCGTATTCCACTTGCGAACAGCTCTTACTGTCAGGAAGTTCTTCCTAATGTTTAGGTGGAATCTCTTTTCCTGTAGTTTGAACCCATTGCTCCTTGTCCAGCTTGCTCCATTTTCAGTATGACATCCCTTAAAACATGGCTATCATGTCACCTCTTGACCTTCTTGTGATGCAGGCCCTTCCTTTCCCTCAATTTGGGTTGCAGGGGCCTTTCTATCCCTCTGCTGCCACCAACTTTGGGATGGCAGCACTCCACCACCCCACCCCAGGAACACCTACCAGGGGCCGGAAATGATCTGGGAGCGGGAATTGAGGTTGTGTGGGTGAAGGGAAGGTATGGTGGCAACAAAGTGAAAATTGTTACAAAAGAAGGAGGGATCGATGTTTAATACCTATCCTGCCTTCAGTTCACTCTGTTTCCCAGAATAAATTGGATAAATTGGAGAGCGCACCAACCCTTCCACAGACCCTTACTCTGCTCCTTTGCAATGCCAAGTTGGTTAAAAACAAGACACATATTATCCATGACCTTTTATTGGATGAGGCTGCCAATCTGGCATGCTTTACGGACACCTGGCTGGGAGAGGCCAGTGCTGCGACTTGGGCGCAGGCACTCCCGGCCGGGTACTCAGTTAGTGAGCAGGTAAGGAAAAGTGGGCAGGGGGCGGAGTGGCTCTGGTTCATAAAAACAATCTAACCTTGACCAGGAAGCCTATCTGGAACACAGTCCACATCAAGTGTATGTACCTAAGCCTGAGGTCCAGGGATAGCTTAGGGATTCTGTTAGTACCCCATTGTCTAACAGACTCCCTAACTGAGCTAACACAGCTGGTCTCAGAGTTGCTCCTGGAGTCACCCAGACTTTTAGTTCTTGGCGACTTCAATATCCCACTCGAGACCATCTTGCTAAATCTAACTGGCGCAGCTCGGGAGTTCATGGAATCCATGACAAACATGGGCCTATCCCAATTGGTTGTCGGGCCTACTCACTATGCAGGTCATACCCTCGATGTGGCCTTTAGTACGGAACAGGAATATCTGTGGGTGGAGGTTATTGAAACTTCCGCATTGTCATGGACGGATCATTTCCTGGTCAAGATGGAGCTAAGAGCCACTGTCTGCCCCACCGGGGGTGGTGGACCCATTAGAATGGTCCACCCTCAAAGGCTAATGGAACCAATTGGATTCCAGAAAGCCTTGGAGGGTTTAATGGTTGGTAACGCCGGTGATTCTGTTGAAGCTTTGGTTAATATTTGGAACACCGACCTCACCAAGGCTATTGACACAATCGCTCCCAAGCGTCCTTTCCAGCCTGCTCCTAACCGTAAGCCCTGGTACTCAGAGGAGCTTAAGAAGATGAAGCGGGCTGGATAACGACTAGAGCGCACCTGGAAGAAGACTCGACTCTTAGCCAACAAGACTCGTCATAGGAATTTCCTTAATTCTTATTGAGAGGCGATACGTGCAGCGCAGAAGTCTTTCTCCACTGCATGTATTGCATCTGCAGAGTCCCGTCCAGCAGAACTGTTTAGGGTGGTGGGGGAGCTGATGCAGATTCCACCTGCACAGAACCCCTTACTCAACCCAACAACGGCCTGCTGTGATGCATTTAACATCCACTTTGCAGATAAAATCTCTCAGATTAGAGCCGACTAAGATGCCAGTGTTATGACTGAATCTATAGACAAGGTGTCCAGCAACTCTGTTGATGAAATTTTATTGGATCAGCTTCAATCTGTGAGTACCGATGATGTGGACAAGCTCCTTGGTAGAGTGAGGAAAACGACCTGTCTCCTCGATCCTTGTCCATCTTGGCTGGCCACCCAAGGGGGTGACACATCGAGAGTACTGTTTAGGGATATTATCAATGCGTCCCTCAGGGAGGGGTCTGTTCCACCTTGTCTGAAGGAAGCGGTGGTTAAGCCGCTCCTGAAAAAGCCTTCCCTGGACCTATAGTTGTTCCCTTGGACAGGAACAACTATAGGCCAGTCTCTTTGCTGCCTTTTCTAAGCAAAGTGATTGAAAGGGCGGTCGCTTCCTAACTCCAAGCTGTCTTGGATGAAACCGATTATCTAGATCCATTTCAAACTGGCTTTAGGACAGTAGAGAACCTCTACAAATGTAGCTTTTCTTATGAATGGAAACACACTGGCATCTAACAACTTACGTTTTGCTACTGCAAAGCTTCTGCTTCTTGCAGAAACTCAGTTTTCACCCTTGCAAAAGTGTCCAAAATCAATCTTCTTCCCTCCCTCCTGCCCTCCCTTTATGGAATGTCTTACAAGTTTTACAACTCATTATGACTTCATTGTACTAGGTGTTGTGTTGTGCTGCAGTGTTGCTTGGCCTAATTGTTTTGGCCTAATCATCTCTCCATATGCAAAGCCCGCCCCTTACATCATAGCAACCAATCACAGTAAAGATCTGTGGAAGAACTTAACAGAATAGTCGTTTACACTGCCAATGAAGTGCTACATTTCAAATATACCGGGAAAAGTAGCGACACCCCCTGGCACGATATATTTGGGTGTTTTACCTTCCCCCCTTCTGAATGAGGTGATGCTGTGCTGCGATCCGTGGGAACTATGACCTATCTTAGCGGTATATTTAGAGGAATATTTGCCCATGTAAACGACCCCCTAGTAACATAAAATTCAATATATATAAACCCTTTAACTTGAACACTAGTGCGCTCCTGCTCTTAACAAATGGAAAAGGCATACTGTTTCTTCCTTCCTTATAGATTAAAAAGGGATTGCTATAATATTTTGAAGTTACCATTTTCCAGTGAGGTTGCTGAAGGCAAATGAAGTTGGAGATACAAGGGGCAATCACCCATATTCTTTTAGCTTACATTTACTTCAGTCTTCTAATTTAACACACACACCTCAATAATAATAATAATAATAATAATAATAATATAATTTATTTATACCCCGCCCCTCTGCTAAAACAATCGGGGCAGCTTCCAATAATTAAAACATTATAATAATGATTAAAAACACCAAACACACCCACCCTCCCCCATAAAAAGACATTAAACACTATAAAATTTAAAAAAATTAAAAAGTAATGTTGTACTTCTGTAAAGTACAACATTAAAGAATATAAGTGGTACTGAACTGAAGAGTTCACGGAGAAGGAGATTAATGGTATTCAAAATGGATGGAATTTGGGAAGATTGATTACTTTAATGTCTTAACATTCACACCTTTAAAAATATCTCTGATAGTTGAACAAATTGGTTGAAAATGAAATTCAAAATTGGAATTGTGGAATTTGTTCATATTTCAAAATTTCGAGAAATGAAATTTTCATCTTTATAGAAGTGCATGTTACCATGGAGCCAGTGTGGTGTAGTGATTTGAACAATGGACTCTGACTCTGGAGACCAGGGTATGTATCCCTGCTCAGCTGTGGAAACCCACTGGATGACCTTGGACAAGTTACACTCTCTCAGCCACAGAGGAAGGCTAGGCAAGCCTCCTCTGAATGAATCTTGCCAAGAAAACCCCATGATATGTTTGCCTTAGGGTTGCCATAAGTCATAATTTACTTAAAGGCACACAACAACAGTAGCAGCAGCAGCAACAACAACATTGCCATGTCAATGTTAAGAAAGGAGAGCTCTGTACTGTGATTTTTCTTTCTATGGATGAAATAACCTTTATCCAAGGAAAATTATTATACTGTAGTATACTATCCATAAGAGAAAGAGGAAGAGAAGGAAGGAGGAGTCAGGGAAATACTGTAGTTACCTTTCTATCCTACCTTTCTATCAGATAGCAATAGATTAGGTAGTATTATGATGAGATGCATCAAAATCATTCAGGCTATAGTAGTTTGATTTTTTATGTATAGTTGTAAAAGCTGGAAAGTGAAGAAATCTGACAGGAACTCATTTGTAATGCAGTGCTGGAGAAGAGGTCTGTGGATACCACCTTGAATCCCATCTGATGAGAAAAGCAGGGTATACATTCAATAAATAAATACATAAATAGCAATGAATTACCATGTAGCCTGAACTCCCCCTAAAAGAAAAGGTGACTAAGCTGTGGAGATTCAAAAATATTCCCCCCCAAATGGTCAAAAATCATGTTTTTCAAGAGTTGAGAAATTCTGATGAGAAGAATCCTGCACTGATGAGAATCTTCACAGTTCAATACTTATTCCATGTAAAATTCTCACATTGTTGCTTTGCACAGAAAACAGCATTTTTGTGTGTGCAGGAAACAGCCTTTTCTTCAAAGAAAATAACATTTCAGTGAAGAAATATTAATTACTGCACAGAAAATGCTATTTTCTGCACAGAAAATGTTGTAATTGGAAATTTATTCTATGTAATACTTGCACATGGTTGATTAGCATAGAAAACATCATTTTCTGTGAAGGAATTAATATTTCTGCATTGCAATATTATTTCCCATGTAGAAAATCTTGTTTCCTGCACAGAAAATGTTGTTTTCTGCACAAAACAACCACAATGTGAATTTTGCACAGAATAAGTCCTGAATTGCAAACTGGCTTTAAAAACTGCTTATTTTTTGAAGACTTTCTTACAGTAGGACGAAAATTGCTGAAATTACTTATTGCTATCTTTGAGAAGAAACTTACAGAAAATTTACATCCCTACTAAACTGAGGCTATTGTACTTTGGATATCATAGCATGTGATGATGTGACTCATCAAAAAAGAAAATAATGCTTTTAATAAAGTAGACAGCAGTAGAAAAAGAGCGATTGATTCAATCACTGAAGCCATGGCCTTGAGTTTGCAAGACCAGAGGAGAGCAGTTGATGATCCAGCATCTCAGAGGGTCATAGGGTCTCCATACTTTGGAATCAACTTGGAGGCAAATAACAGTAACAATGACAATAAATAAGCTAGCAAGTGTCATTTGGGCATACTTCCACAGATCATGTACCTTAAACAGATGTGAAAGACTCCTCAGAGCAAGACTTAATGCATATATTATTTCAAGTATTTGATAATACTTCTTCATTTCATTTTCCATATATTACTAGGGTTTTTGTAAAGCATCCTTAATTACACTATGAAAAGTGTTTTGATAATCTCCATAAAAAGCACACTGCTGTTATAGTAAAATAATAAAAGTCTCTCATTATTCACATTACATAGTCTTCACTGATTATTGTGAATAAAAGACAAACAATTGACTTTGGTGTTCAAATCCAATCTCACTAATTAAATGTTTGAAGAAAGCCATCTATGGCATGGTCATGTCATTATTATTCAAATATTCTGTAATGATTTCTCCTGCAGTGAACAGAATGCATGTAACTAATTTTGCTGCAAACATATCAGCAATTCATTTGAGATAGTCATAGGGGCAATGTTAGCAGCAGCACTGCCATGACCTTAGTAACTGTTCATATCAAAAGAGGATGTCATAAAATAGCATGATATCATTAATCTCAATTTTTTTTTTATTTTACTCAATCAAATTTCTTTCCATAAACATCTGGAGGGCCACAAATTCTCTTCACTGTTGTACAGATTACGTGCACCCCTGTCAATGTCATAAGTAATGGGCAGGTTCCTCCCTCAACACAACATTGTTCCCATTAGGGTTTTACAGTATGGCCTCCGTATCTGTAGGGCTTGTACCTGCGTGTGAAAAAATGTGATCTCTCTTCTAGCTCCTCCAGCATGACTCCATGGTATGCCTCTGCCAGAAGCTGACCAAAGTGTCATGTGGAAGACCTAAAAAATACCTAGAGAAGTGTTCTGTCTAGGCACTTTCTAGGTCCTCCAGCATTACTCTATGGTGTGCTTGGACCATAATTCATCCATTTTGATATTATTATCTGAAGTTTCCAGTATCCATGGTAAGTCCAGGAATGTTTCTGTTGTACTGTCTAGCAATCATTTATACACATGAAGGATAAATGATATTTGTGGGTACCATCAGTGTCAGGACTAAGCTGCCACTGATGATTGCAGTGTATGAGTAGAATGGCAGCATTTTTCTTCTATCA
Organism: Gambelia wislizenii; assembly: GCA_030847615.1. Taxonomy (NCBI): domain Eukaryota; kingdom Metazoa; phylum Chordata; class Lepidosauria; order Squamata; family Crotaphytidae; genus Gambelia; species Gambelia wislizenii. The sequence goes on from JAUMIR010000001.1 coordinate 326,442,711, forward strand.
GTTCTATGTTTCTTTATTATCTATATTATTTTTAAAAAAGGGTCCCTGGCAGATGAAAACCACTCACCCCCCCCAACCCCTACACTAAGATTTCCTGGTTAGATGGTATACTTCTCAGATAGGCTTGATGTCAGGCATACCTTTTCATACAAATTAAGCACTTATTTGAGCTGTGTTGTCCCACTAAACTGTACATTATTTGATAATTACATAGAATTTGCCCTAAGCAAATTGCTTGGCAAATAATATCCTCATTCATTTTCACAGAATTCCTCAGAGAAAGAACATTGATTTCTGTTTTACGGATAGAAAGCTAAGGTGAAGGTCATCTGGTGTTTCTAATAAATGTCACTAAGTCTGATTTAATTTAACTTTGATTTTTGCATAAATCTACCATGGATTTTTGCATAAATCTACCAATGACATCCCAGAATTATGTTAGAACAGTTGAGCTGGGGTATTTGAACCCACAAATAATTAAGCAGAATCCTTGGTAATATCTCCATTAAACATCATTGATAAATTACATTAATTTGTGATTGCTGATAGAGCTTGTAACTCTTCTGTGGTCTAAATGCTAGAAACAAACGACTGAGTCCTTAATTTGAAATTGTGAAATTGGCATATTTTTTCTGAGAATTTTTTTTCACCCTCTAGAAAAAGAATTCTGCTTTGCAGAATTATTGTATCTCTGTATATTAAACTACGTTTCATATCGGTTTCCCACAATGCCACAGAATGGTAGATTCAGGGTATAACTGAAGATCCAAGGTGATGGCCAGGCTGTAAATGCAATTGCTGGTCCTTTTTTTTAAGGCTCAGAGGGAAAAAGAAAGATGGTGTGGTACTGCCTCTACTAATAGTGAGCCCCACACCCCCAAGAAACTTGAAGAGAATTTCTCTTCCTCTTGAGGACATTTAGTGAAATATTTTCCATAAGTTCTCTAACCCACAATAGGATGATGAATTGTGAGAGGCCATTTATACATAGCTCTAGGTGATAGATGATTTTTTTCCCTCCAGGCTAAGTGGCATAAGAAACAGCAATAAGAGCTTTTTAAGATTTTGAGAGAAACTCATTTTAGGCCTTTCCACTACATAACTTTATACAATTGGTAACATAGTTTAGATAGTCACAGACCATAGATTCAAAGTGGAGCAAGATGAAGAAACTATTAAAATAATTTTTAAACTGAAGCAGGATTGTCTCAAAAGGCAGTGAGCTGTGTTGCAATACAGCCTTTCATTAAACCTCACACTGTGTATGCATTGCAGAAGCAGGGCTGCAGAACTATGCATTTTTTTTTAAGTGCACTCTGCACAACACATTTGAGAATCCCACAAATATGAAAGTTGGAACTACATTGGGAGAATAAACATGCACAGCAGCAGTACTGGGCTTAATGCTTAAAAGGATATGTCCTTTTTAGTACTCTCTAGATGAATTGGAATACAATCTGATACAAATCACCCCAACCATATTGTCTTGGAATGATGGGACATGTCTTCAACAACATATCTAGAGAGCAACAGATTGGAGAAAGCTTCAAGTGCCTAAGATGGATGTTAAAGGGCTTAGTTTAATTTCTCCTGAAATATTTGCTGTTAACATAGAAAACTTCCCAAATAAGAGCTCTAAAGGAATTAGACATTGTGAATTTAGATGTAAACTGAGTTGTTCCTCCTTGTACTACTGTACGGACAAAAAGTTAGATGACTTTGCCGAATTATCCAATGTTGAACATAGCACAAAATTCATGAAAATGTATTTACAACTGCTTTATTTTTATTTTAATTTTTTTAGAGAAAATACATTTAGGGCTTGTCTAGACAAGAAGATATAATGCTGACTGTTGCATGTTAATGTGAATTCACAGGAGCATTCATTTGTCTTCGTGTGTGTGTGTTTCTTTGTTGTTGTTGTATTTTTGTTTTTTTTTTTGCAAAGTCACTGGTATTTGAAGCTATCTGTGTTTGAGGTTCACATGGAGTCATGCCTGAGAATCAAGTTGGTGGCCAGGAGTGATTCGCTCGCATTATTATTCTCAACAAGTTGCCACCGCTGCACAATATTTTTTTTTTTAAAGTAAATCTAAGGTGTGGAAGTGTGAGCTTCCATTTAAAAAGCTGTTTGGTCACCTCAGCACAACAAAAAAGTACATGATTTGCTAGCACAAAACTCCAAAATGGCGCTTCTGGCCACTTCATCACCGGCAAGCCAGCCTCACTCCCATGCATGGCCGGCCAATAGGTTTCCACTTCCACTCTTATCCAGGAATGTGCAGTGATGTGAAAAGCTGCAAAGGCTTTTCCCATGAAGTTTTTGGAGTTTTTAGGCCCCCTCCTTCTGAACATGGAGAATCACTGCAGGATATTGTTTGGACAAAAACAAATTCTATGAGGAATTTTTTCACCAGCTAAACAACCCCTTAGAAATTGATATTTATATATTTTTTAAGTGTCATCTTTATTTTTAAAATAATGGGGTAAATAGACTGTAGATAGAATGGACTGCTCAGATTCTCCTTTTAAGAAAACTTTATGCTTAACAAATTACATGATTACATTATGCTTTCAGAATGGCTGGATTGTTATCTTCCAAAACATCTGTCCCAGCCACAAAATAATGGTTTTGTTCACTCTTCATCTGAATTCCTGGTTTGTATTGATGATGGCTAAGAAAGACTTCCTGAAGATTCAGTTCATATTGTGATAACATGATAGTGTGTAGTAGATGTGGGCCTGGTGAATGGTTTTCATTGCACCTTCATATCTTCAAAAACAGAATAATAATGACCTGCCATCTCACAAAAGTGTTGAAAACAGTATTGACAACATGCCATGCATGTTTAAATCGTGAATCAAAGGACTTTTTTGGATGGCGATTTATAACGCAAGAAGGCTCGTCCCTCTTGCGAGGCTGCTGCATGGCGGGGGGGGCGTTTCGGATGACGCTGTCCCCCTGCCGATTCTGTTCCAGAAGATCTGAGAGGCTGCAGCACCATATTTGGCCATTTCCTAATCTCGGTCAACTTCCGTGATTAGGAAATGGCCAAATATGGCGCTGCAGCCTCCCAGCTCTTCCGGAACAGAATCGGCAGGGGGACGGCGTCATTTGAAACAGCCCCCCTGCTGCGCAGCAGCCTTGCAAGAGGGACGAGCCTTCTTGCATTACAAATCACCATCCGAAAAAGTCCAAAGTTTTATGAATCTACCAGTTTGTCTACATGGGCTGAATACCCTGTCTGGCCCCCATGTCAGAGCCCTACTGTCTATACAATGCAGGACATTTCCCCTGTTCTGCAGTCTTCACCACCCCCAGGTCAGATACAGGGCTGAAACTGGGGGGGGGGAGTTTGGGTAGGGCTCGATAAATCATTTTTTTACAAAATACCCAGTTTACAAAATACCCAGTTTATAGGTGACAAACAATGGATCAGGCCCCGCCTGGCCACAGAAACCCACCTGGCATGCCAGCCCTCACTGCTGCCACCATCTCCCTGGCTATCCTGGAAGCCAGGAAGGAGTCCCACAGCATGTGGCCAAGGCTGGTCACATGCAAGGGGCCTTGTTCACTTGTTGCAGGCACCCTTCCTGGCTTCTGAGACAGAAAGGAAAATTGTGGCAGTGGTGGCTGCAGGGACAGGATGGCATGCCTGTTTGGACTCTGGCCCATTCTGTACAGTTAACGGGGGAGGAAGAAGCCAGATTCACAGTGAAGACATGCTGGCAGGGAGTTGCCATATCCTGGCTCATGTAGGTGGTCACTGGTCATATTTATGAACTGCATCTTCCATGCAAGTGAAGCAAACTGAAACATACTGATATGGCCCATACCATCTGCTTAACCGAGACCTTCATATAAATGAACAATAACATCATAAAATGTGTGAACATCTCCACTGTATAGCATGGTGAATTTTCTCAAGATCTACATGGGCTTTGCTATCTGTGATGGCAACCTTGTCTACAGTTACCACACTCATTGCATACCAAATCAGAAGAAAGAGACAGACACACATATGTGTGGGCAAACGAAAGGTCACTTTATTAACTATTTACACCTGATCTGCAACATAGTGCAAAGTATGCTGAAGCAGATGCTTATTTCCTTCCTGTTCCATCTGTCAAGTGCTAACAAGGGTTTCAGAGACAATCCAATAAACTGAGCTCATCCTGGCTGGTCTATTTCCATGAAGTGCTAACCCCCTCCTCAAGCCCCAAGCTCTAAAGGAGAAAAACACTCAAGTCAAGTCTCAAAGGTTGATCCCATGTCTATCCCTGAGAGTCAGAATAAAAGGACTGCTTTTCACCCAAAGGTGCCCATGGGTGTTCACTGATAACCAGCCAAGGTTCCACTCTATCTACACTACTTTGCTAAAGTAACCAAATGTTCCTTATATACAGCTAAATGCCAATTTAGCAAATAAATAACATATAACAGGTCTTAAATGCTTTTAATAAAGTGTTTGGTCTTTTAAAGCACCACCCAAAGCCAATTGTCCCATAGGACCATAGAAAAAAGTAGAAGTTAGGTAAAACACCTTTTCCTCTGTCAAGGTGAAAGGTAAAGCAAAATTCTGATCCAGCCCCACAAATGTGGCCAACCAAAGCCTGAACTAACTCTCCAGGAGCAGGGGTGGGCTGAGTAAAATCCAAAAATGATGACAGAGGGATAGAACTGGGTTTTATAACCTCTTGCTCCATCCTTCCCTCTGCAATTGCTATAGACAATAGAAAGGTAAGGGACTGGATTATCAAATGGCATGGGGATTGGCTTAGCAACTGAAGCTTGTTTGCTACATATGCTTAAGGCAGCATTCATAGTTCTGGACCTGATACAGAGTGCTCCCTTCTCACTTCAGTTATTATAGTTTGGTAGATTTGCTAATCTGGACTAAATCTGATATTAACCCCCCAGATAGGAAAATAACTGATAATATTAGCTACTGGAGGAAAAATTAGCTATTGGGACTGGATTTTACACTCCCTCAGTACTGCTTTCGGGGTGCTTTGATTGTGTATTCCTGTATGACATGGGGTTAGACTGGATGGTCCTTGTGGTCTCTTCCAGTTCTATTGTTCTATGCTGCAAGCTGAAATAAGGATAATAAGATCTATCAGATCAAGAGAAACAACAGAATGGCTGCAGAGATTAAGCTAATCACTTCTTAATTTGTTTTGCCCTTCATTCTGAAACCTTTTAGTGAAATTACCACATGGATCTATTTATATTTTGATTAAAACAGAGATTATGAAGCTGATGAAGAGAATATCAACAAGTGTTGATATTGCAAATACTATTTTATAATTTTCTGCTGCACAGGATCCAAGTTTTACAAAATGTGACATTTGCAGTATGCGTGCAGTCTGCTTGGTTACTAAATTCACTGAAAGATAGGGACACACACACACACACACACACACTGATCAGGATCCTGCATCAAGGAGATAAAGCACAGCTTTACACTCACAGAGTTATGCCTTGATTGTGCTATGCCACCTTATTGCAGTATTGCAACCCAGCAAAACCAGTGCACGTTATACATGCAATAAATTTGCAATGTGTAACACATAAAATGCAGTGGTGTGCAATAGTACCACATGTCTATCTTTGTTTTGTACCCTTCCACTCAATATGGCTGTGACCCATCTGCCAAACACACACACTCACTCGTCGAAGAGAAGTTACACATGCTTTTAATACGTAGCTGGGCTTTTGGAGGCTTTTTATTGGGGTGTGTTTTTATGTTTATTTTTCTCTCTTAACTTTTATGTATTTTATGTAATTTTAGATTTTTATATTGTGATTGTTTTTAATTGTTTTAAATTTTATTTTATGTGACATTTTGTGAGCTGCCTTGGGTCCCTTTCTGGGAGAAAACAACATATAAATCAAATAAATAATAAAAATGTATAAGACGCCAGGATGCCACACACACACACACACTTTTTCAAACAGTGGTAAAATCATGATACATACTCAAGTGGAGGGGGGGGCTTAATGAAATGATAGGAAATTGCTGGGGAGGTAGGAATAAGTATTGCCAGGATATCTCAATTTTGTCTTTAATATTTAATAAGGCTCCAATCCATTCCTCTGCTTGAGTAATATAGCAATTTTTCAGCAAAAGGACTGCAACTTTATTGGTCATAGCCTCTATGCCATAATATTGACATCGCATGAATCATAAATCTGTGATCATCCACAGAATTTGCTTTTGGATGTAAGAAATTATATATAAACCTGAGCTCATTGTTGCCTGCATATACACCAGATCCACTGGAAAAATGTGAAGTCGAAGGCTTTCACAGCCGGCATCCATAGATTTCCTTTGGTTTTTTTCTGGGCTGTGAGGCTGTGTTCTGGAATAGTTTCTTTCGGACGTTTTGCCTGCATCTATGGCTGGCATCCTCAGAGAATTCTCAGAGAATTCCCTGAGGATGCCAGCCACAGATGCAAGCGAAACATCCGAAAGAAACTATTCCAGAACATGGCCTCACTGCCCGGAAAAAAACCCAAGGGAAATCCACTGGATAAACCTTGATTTCAGATGAAAGAATGAAGAAATGAACCTTCACATCCAGGTGAAAAAAATGAAAGGGCTCATGAGCCTAAGAGTGGTGCATTCCTTTCAGGTTTTTGTTTTGTTCTGTTTTTGTTTTCCTGATGCCACCTCTGTTTTATCCTGCACAGATTTTAAATTGGTATCATCAGTGGACATGCAATCACCTTTGAATGGGATGCCAAACCCCTTTGTGAAGCTCTCTCCTCCTAATAAGCCACTTTCCCGTTTACATATTATTGCAATAAGGAGCAAAGAGGAGGCAAGTGGGCGAAAGCTAACCTGAAGCCAGTGTACCCTGCTCGGGGAAATCCTTTGCCAAAGGCATATTTTTTTGTTTAAGATACATGTTCTCCTATGGAGATAAGGAAACTACAAGGTCTAAGAAACATGTACTATGAGATCCAGAGAATAGAAACAGAATACAACTGGACCATAGGAAAGATAAGTCCTATTCTATCAGTATGAGAGACCACAGTTTGAATCAATGTAGGCAAGTTTCTCAACTTATTTTCTCTTCCATGTGTTTGGTCAGTGCAGTTTTGTAGCACTATATGTATGTGTATAGCTCTACGTAGCTGCACTGAGCAAACACATGGAAGAGAAAGTGAGCTTAAAAAACTTTCCTAGATTGATTGCCAACCTTGATGGCTTGCCTACATGATTGCTTGTTTGACACATTTTTGTCCTGCCTTTTCCCTTAAAAAAAAAAAAAAAAGCACTCAAGGAAGGTAACACAACTACAAAACACTTCAACAATAAACACCATTAAAACTATTACAATAATGTTAATACAATGGGTACAGGGTCCAAATACAGGTGGCCCTAATTTCATTTGGCTTTGTACAACCCATTGCTCCATATGTAAAATCTAAAGACAGCCTATGATGCTAGTTTCCCCCCCTCCTTTCTTGCAGAGCAGAAATGTTACTTCACAATTGTGCAGTCTCATATACAGGATGAGTTCTCTTAGCCAGATTACAGTCCCTTTTGATTCTATAGTTAGGCTTATTTGAGTCATTTTAGTCTCTTTTCTAGACTGTTAAGGTTAAAGGTTGGATAACAATGATTTAAATGATAAATTGTATGGGTATTTTTTTTTTTTACTGCTAAGGGGTTTTACTTTTAGCGATTTGATGCCATACATTATGTAGAGTACATATTCATTTTAATAAAAATAGAAAAAGGATTCAATATTTTTTCTTACTTTGTTTGTACAGCCCCAACATTGAATATAGCAGGTACCAATTTGTAGCCTAGGCATAACTAAATGTAGCCCAGAATCATGTTCTGATAGCCAGAACATGACAACAATTACATTATCCTTCAGGATCTCTAGAGGACCCACAGGAGTCCCCAGGGGATGCCCAAATCATTGCTTACTGGCTTTCATCACATAGCTGGCAATGTTCCTGCTAGGTATCAGCTCATGGGTATCAAGGATCATCACTGGCTAAGTCCTGGCATAGCTGGTGATGACTGTCCCTCGGCTACCTTTCTTCCCACTCACAGCATGCCATGTAGTGGCCAGTAGGAATGCTATGGAAAGCCAAGGATAGATCTGGAGAAGGTTCTTTTGGATCCCAGCATTTTGAAATAATTGCCTCTGTGTAGAACAACACAGCTATCTACAGATCTTGTCCACTTGCCCTCTGTCTTACTTTCACAATGAGATCAAGGGTGAGTGGTGATGGCAATGGAGATCAGAGGGGAACTCAGATGTTTAATGGTTACATCAGCTCATATCTCAGGTGGTGACAGAGCTTGGAATGCTGATAACCTCAACAAAGTCTTCTTTAACCTACAGTTGAAATAAGAAATATGTTACTGTGATATGTGCATGTACTTCCACCCAGATCTCAAATGAAGCCCATCAGCATTTAAACCTTTTTGATAGAGCAGAACATTGCTCTCTTGTCTAACAATTAATGGGCTGGCATTTGGTCCCTGGTAGCGTTTATGGGCAACGTGGCTTTATACATGATGTGTTCATTAACTAAATTGCTATTAACAGCTTTCTTGAAATCTCATTACTTTTTTTATTAATTGACTTTTTACAAATTAGCATGATTAATTTAATAAAGAATGCAAAAGAGGAAACAAGATTCAATCCCCCCCCACACACACACTCAAACACAGAGAGAAAGACAAGAAGCAAGAGTACATATTTCATATAGTTCCATATGGAAACGTTGCTGTATTGGTTTGAGATAACATGCATAAGAATGTCTAATATGGACTTCAGTTTCTGTATGCTTTGTAGCAAAAACAGAACAAAAATGATCTATAGTCTCAAATCCATTAATGGTTTGCCATAAGGATCCAAAAAAGATGCCATGTGTCAGTGAATATTATTACTCCACCATCTGAATATTATCATATCTATTACCTAATTTAGTTCAATAAAATCTTCACTATTACTTTGATAATTGTCATTGGCTCTATTGGTAGTGTTAACAAAAAGGGTGAGGAAAGGGTGATATATGTCTCTTGCATTCTTTTGTAATTAAATGAAACTGAACAATATGTTTGGTCAATTTGACTATCATAGAGTTTTCTTGGCGAGCTTTATTTGGAGAAGGTTTGCCATTGTCTTCCTTTAAGACTGACAGGGGGGTTATTCCCTGCACAATTTACCCTGTCTTGCCCTGTCTTGGGACTTTATCAGACATGGCAAAAATGGCATCATAAGGACACCAAATTAACTGGAAAGGGCACACATACCAGACGACATCATGCTTTTGCATTTTCATCTGGTCAAAAAGGTGTTCTGTTTTATTGATGGGTCAAGTCATCAATAGATCTCCTGTGGTGTTTGTTTGCTGGTATTGCAAGTGTTTGAAAATGTGCACCATTGTCCTCTCGTGATTACATTGTCAATGGACAGTCCCGTCAGCACATGTCTAAGTGAGAAGATGAAAGCCAGGTAGGGGATGCTTTTTTAATGAATCTCCCTGGTTTACCTTGAAGTTTTTGAGTGTGTTGTTGCTACAACTGCCAATCTGCCTTGCTCTTCTGGATCCAAGAAGAGGTCCCGCAGCATGTGACCAAGGCTGGTGACATGTAGGGGCCTTGGTCACATGTTGCAGGCAAGCTTCCTTGCTTCCAGGAGAACCAGGGAGATGGTGGAAGCTGCAGTGATGGGCTGGGATGCCTGTCAGAACTCTGGCCCATTTTGTAGAGGTAATGGGGGAGGAACAGGCCTGATCCATGGCAAGGCTCATCTAGATAACCCAGAGTATGACTTGCCCAAGTTCACCCAGTGAGTTTCCATTGATGAGCAGGGATTTGAACTCCAATTTCCCAGAGTTCAAATCCAACACTCAAACCATTACACCACACTGGCTCTTGGCCAATATACATATCCCTGTATATGGGAATGTTGACCTAATTTGCATGCAGGTTTTGCAAGGTTAACACTTTCATCTGTATTACTGAGAATTCAACCCCATCCCTCCAGTCTCTGGCCTTTCATGTGAAAATGTAAATTGAGTAGTGAAAATCACTAGGATGTTTCCCTCTTGACCCTATTGAAACAACTACTTCATAAAGCTGATGATTATAGAAATTATAAATGTATAAATATAGCTACTCACCTCTCTCTCTCTCTCTCTCTCTCTCTCTCTCTCTCTCTCTCTCTCTCACACACACACACACAATTTTTGGTAATGGCTGAGTCATGACCAGTCAAAATGAGTAAAAGAGAAACATTAAAATCCTAATGGTGAAAGGTTAACAATTTTCATATTTTTAGGTCACATAATGCTAAAATTGTTTATCTTGGATTGGCCTTTTTAGTCATCAGTGCGCTTGCAGAAAGCACAGGATGAGTCCTTACTGAATCTTCATTTGTGAAGAAAAGCCAGAAAGAGAGACACACTGTAGAAGTAGTGCAGTTTGATATGACTCACACTGTCATGCCTCTATCCTACAGAATCCTAAGATTTGTAGTTTTGTGATGCACCAGCACTCTTTGGTAGAAATTGCTAAAGACCTTATAAAACTACAGATCCCATTACTCCATAGGATGGAGCTACTGCACTTAAATGGTGCCAAATTGCATTCTTTCTACATGTAGATGCACACTTACAGTCATGCTTCTCAGTTTCAACCCTACTTCCCACACCTAATCTCATCTCTCGAAAAACAACTGAGCTATAAAATCATTTCTCATCAGAAAGTGCCTTCCAAACTTCTATTAGTTTTCTAAATTATTATGTCTTCGAAACATACATACCTATATGAAGCCATGGCCAAATACTCCAAGACCAATACACTTTGTTCAAACAGAACTATTAACTGAATTGTCAGCTTATTTTTAAGTTTCAGACAACTATCTGAAAAATAATCTAGTCAAACTCCAGATATAAGGAGTAGACATTTGATCAGTACAAATATTCTGATGAATTGATAAGATTTCAGTGGGATGGAATGCTGACATGGAATTGGTCAAAGGCATTTTGAAAAATGAAAATCATATATTATGCTCTTCCCCTAACCTAAAGACTCTCTTGGCTCCATTTTTAGTCGAAGGACATTATGTCAGGAAAACAAACACGGATGAACAAGCTAATTAATTCTTTGCATAGCCATAAGAAACTCCCAGAACTGGTCTTGAGGGAAGACTGTGTTGACAAATCCTTAGCTGGGGGGATTTGATAATCACAAATCAAGGGTTTGTGAAAGACATTTGTTACATGACCTAATCTTTAGAGACCTGGACTAATCCAACATGGGGTGTCAGATAGACTAGCTGGATGCATATCTCATGCCTGTTTGTTTATTTGCTAATTCTCATGATATCCTGGCCATGTCATCATTGTGATTTAAAAGACAATAAGTGATTTAATAGACTAAAAAAAAATGAAGACTAGCATTACTGGGTGGTTTGTGGAAACATTTATATCATAGAGCTTTGATACAATGAATGTCAAAAGGTATGTGAAGCTTAGAGAAATAATAAACAAATTGAATTGATAGTTAAATTGTAATCCAAAATTGTGTACATTCCATTGATTCAGAGTGTCTTTTCTACTTGGGACTAGCAATTGGACTAAGCTAATAAAGGTAATGGTTCAAAAGAAATGTGTAGTTATAGATTCGGAGAGAAAAAATGCTCAGCATATTCTAAGTAAATGTAAGCAGAGATCTGATAAAGCATCACATCATGGCTAATTTCTTATTTCCATTATTATAGCAAGAGTGTACTCATTGCTTGTTGATGTAGTTCTCGGGGGAGGGATCTTTAGCTCAGTAGTATGGATGCAAATCTTCATACATTTTGTTCTTGGGACAAGAACAAATAAGTTAATAATTTTACCCTCACTGTGAGAAGGCAGCCTCCGCCCCCCTTTGGCGGTGGGGGTGGGTGGGCAACCGCATGGTCGGCCACCCTGGAGGCTTCCATAGCCAGCCCGTCTCCCTCCCAGCACTCCCTGTGGCTAGGGAGGCAGGAGAACGGCGGGCCTTCTGTGCACGCATTGCACACCTCACTGGGGGGGTCAGGGCACAGCACCACTGCATCCGCTTGATGCGGGGGGACAAGGAGGACATGAGGGTGTGGGTCACCTTTCTAGATCATTACAATGGGGTCAGAACATGGCAGGGGCGGTTGGACCCAGGGTGGACCTGCAAGTTCATTCCGATGCAGTGGGCAGCCTGGGTTTCAGAGTCTACTATAACGGCCACTGGTGCACACAGCCATGGCCACAGGAGTGGACTGGGGCAGGGTTGTCCAGGGACCTCACCTTCCTGGAATTCTTTCCCATTGTGGTGGCCATCACATTATGGAGGAGAGAATTCAGGGACAAGAGAGTGTGTTTTTGGTGCGATAATCAGGCCATGGTTAGGATCATCAACAGGCAGTCCTCCAGGTCAGAGAGGGTCATGAGGCTGGTACGCAGGTTCGTGCTGGTCTGCCTGGAGTCCAAAATCAGTTTCCAAGACCAGCACTTCCCGGGCATGGATAACAAGATAGCGGATGCCTTATCTCATTTTCAGGAGGAACATTTCCTCTCGCTAGCCCCAAATGCTGACGAGGTGGTGGCCCCATTCCCGGCAGAGCTCTGGAGCCTTGGGATCGAACGGTGATACAGGGCATGGCAGATTCCTTGGCGCCATCCATGAGGGCAAGCGACAAGAGAGCAGCCTCCCAGTTTCTAGCCTTCAGTCAGCAACTGGGCTATGGGGTGGCCTGACTGGCATAGGAATGAGAGGTACTGCATTACCTTGCTTCACTGAAAGAGAAGGGTTTGGCATCCAGGACTATTGCAGGACAGGCAGCTGGTATTTCATTCTTCAGCAAAGCGACCAGCCACGGTAATCCCTGTGACTCCTTCATGGTAAGGAAGGCCATGGAAGGTTGGAGGAGGGCCACTCCAAGGGTTGTGGATGGGAGAGGTCCGTTGTCATTCGAGCTGCTGGGGCAACTGGTGGCACTGCTGCCATCCCTATGCCATTCCAAGTCTGAAGCGATACTATTCAGTACGGCTTACACTACTGCCTTTTTTGGGGCTCTGAGGGTAGGGGAGTCTGTCTGCTCTTCCAAAAGGGATGCATCTGGGAGAGCCTTGCAGTTACATGACGTGGGCCTGGCAGACAGGATCCTGACACTGCATATACGGCGTTCTAAGGCTGACCAGCGCGGCCATGGGGCCACCTTACGTCTGCAAAAGGTGGTGGGATCCTCCCCATGCCCGGAAACATCCATGCGGGGTTTCCTGCAGGAGAGAGGCATGGCTAGCGGCCCCCTGTTCAGGCACCTAGATGGGCTGCCAATGACCCAGTTTCAATTTGTGGCCATGCTGAAGAAGACTCTGCATCAGATGGGGCTGCCAGCAGGAGAGTCTGGCAGCCACTCATTCCAGATTGGAGCCGCAACCATGGCAGCAGCGGGGGGCTTGTCAGCAGAGTCCATCATGAAGCGGGGAAGGTGGTGGTCCAGGGCCTATGTGGCATACATTTGGCCAGAGCAAGAGCCGCGGGCCAGGCCAGGGACCACTGCGGACCAGTAGGGCTGCCTGTTGATGTGGTTAATGGTTGGCGGTAGGCGATTCCCATGGGGGAATGCTTTGATGGCGGATGTCTCGGGTCGTGATAAGGGAGTAAATAAGGGTTATCTGTTAAGTCCAAGTTTAAATTCAAGTTCAAGTTCAAAGGAGACCCCTCCCCTTGATTATAACGTTCACTTGTTTTCAGGGGAGGAGAGAGAGTCAGACAGGTTGGCTCTGCCATCACCTCTCTCCTCCATGGGCATCGGGATTGACCGACAATTAGCCATTGGTCCGCATGGGCGGAACAATGAGAGATCACGACCCCAACATGGCCGCCAACCATTTAGCTTTGCAAATTGTGGCCAATTTTATTGCCAACAACATGTATTACTATTCTAGAATATATTTACTAACCTGTATTTAACCCATGTTTTCCAAAGATGTAGTAAAAGCATACTGTTAGCATCTACCTAGAGTGTATTTGTCTTGTCTTTGAGGGCAGAAGGGGAGGTACGGTCTGGGTCCGCAATGTCAACTAGTAGTCTCATCAGCCTTGGCTGCTGCCTGGGAGACCGGGTAGTTATAGAGCTATGTGCACAGAGCACTTATGACCTGCCACTGCCATCTAGGATCTCAGACATAGCCTTAAGTACTGGGAGTTTGGGTACTTGCCTTTCCTAATTATGGATCAGCCAGCATGAGTGTGAGGGCCAGCATGGTGTAGTGGTTTGGGTGTTGGAATACAACTCTGGAGGCCAGAGCGTTGTCCAAATGGTGGAAAAAAAAACACCTCTGCATGGAATGTGAGGAGAATCATACCTGTCCTAATGGCATTCCGTGTGATTTTGTTATATTGTGAAGGAAGGAGGCAAAAAGACCAAAAACCTCACCAGAAAAGCCTTCACAGCTTTCCCCGTCTTTTTAAAAAACAACAACGAGGGGGTGCACATTTCTGCTCATTAAGACAAGCGAGTTGATCTGATTCATTTGCTGAAATGAGAGGAAGCACAAATGTGATTGGCTGAATGAGTGCAGGGGGTGGGGCTTGCTAACAAGGCAAGTGCCTGCTGCTGCCATGTTGGATTTTTGCCTTAGCAGCCAAGTGCTAAGGTAAGAATTTTGGTTTTTTTTTAAAAAAAGTTGGCTTTTGTGTTCAAGTGAAAAATTGATCAATCGCATCTTGGACATCATTTTTTTAAAAAAATAAGGCCGGCAGTGGCAAATTGAAGTAAGTGCAAATGTGAGTAAATCACTTGTGGCTGCCCTCCTAGCAGGCGCGCAAAGCTTATGGTGGCAAAAAACCACATTAGAACAGGTCACAGCTGCTGCGAAATGTCATTACTGCGAGGGACTCCATTTTTTATGGGCTTGTATAGACAAGCCCCAGGGTTTGAATCCCTGCTGGGCCATGGAAACTCACTGGATGGCCTTGAGCAAGTCACACACTCTCAGCCCTACAGGAAGGCAATGGCAAACCCCCTCTGAACAAATCTTGCCAAGAAAACCTTGTGATAGATCTGCTGTAGGGTCACCATTAGTGGGAAATGACTTGAAGGCAAACAACAACAACACAAGCGTGCATATAAAGAACAGAAATAGCATTATCATGTAAGATATAGCTGGCACTTTGTATCCTAGTGGTTTCCAGTTTACAGGATCCAGGTTTATCCTTCCCAAGGATGGCCCCTTCTTTTCTGTGCTGTCGATTGGAAAAGACTTTTTTTTTTTTATCCCAATAGGCTTTTTAAAATAGAAGGATCTTCAGGAATGGGCTTTTAAAAGGGTGCTGTATTGTTTTAAACTGAATTGTTTTTAACAACTTTTTATCTTTTTTTAATTGCTCTTTAAAATTTTAAGGGGATGTTTAAATTAATATTGCAAATAGTTTGATTCCACTTTAATGTTCCATTTTTGTAAGTTTTTAGCTGTATTATAGTAAAATTGTAAGTCACCATGAGTTTCAGTTTTTGGGGAAAGGTTGGATGATGATGATGATGATAATGATGATATCACCCAGTCCCATGCACATTTAGATTACATTTGTGAAAGGAAGCAAAAAAAGAGTTTCAAGGGTTTGAACACAAAAGTTCACATATTATAAATAAGAATAATGTGAATTAACCTTGATAGAATTAAAGGCTCTGATGTCTATAGTATCACAGCAAAGAACAGGATGCTATATTCAGCACAATTTTTTCCTATTCTTTTTTCTAGCTCTTTCTGCAAGTCACAGAATATAGTCTACCAGCCATTAATGACAGCCCACCAAAGGCTCAGTAAACCTGTATGAGCTTATGTGAGATTGAAACATGGGGTTGTCAGGTATTGTGGTTCTTTGTACTTCCAGTCTCCATTGTCACACCACACTGCTTGTAGGCACTGCGTTCATCTTGGTGGACCACAAATTGTGCATTTCTATAAGCACAGATAGGCTATGGAGGTTTCAAGAGTATACATCATGAGCACTGGTGATAGCCATATCATTGGAACATGAATTTCAATTTCAGTTTCAAATTCCAGTTTATGGAATACACACTCATCAGTGATGAGAGCGAAAATATAAGAAAAAATTCCAATGATGACAATAAAAGCACTATATTCTGAACCAATTGAAATGCAACTAAAATGAACAAGAGCCCTACAGAATAGGTATTTTTTAAATTGAATTTACCTTTCTCCTGAGATGGGATCTAAGGTAGATAGATAGACAGACAGACAGATAGATAGATAAGCAAAGCTGGAGATTAATTTCATATAAAAACCAACTGGTTCCCTGCTGCTTCTGTTTTCCTGTGTGTTTGGGAGAGTAACTTGCATAATGGCTGAGTTTTTAAAATATATATATATATATATATATATATATACACACACATATATATACATACATATACATATATATTTTTAAAATGAGTGATCGGTCTATGTAACTTTTCTTTCATTCCATCAGTTCTAGGGACAACACTAGATGTCACCTGAAACCATTAAACCTCCCACTGTAGAGGCTCCTTTGAAAGGCTCTTGCTTTCTCTCTAACTGTATCTAAAGAATGTGATTAAATATGCATGCTTCAAGATAGGGGTGTAAATCTCTTATGATTTCATTCTCACATGCAAGAACAAATGATTTCAAAAGTTCGTGCTGGGTGAAATTATGAGAGTTTTTCTGTAGGTTATAATGATTATTGAATTTTGTGAGTTGGCTGCAAAAACTGTGAACACTTTTACATAAGCATTGTTTTAAACATGCACACAAACACACACACACAAATTTATTTTGAGTAAAACCAATGTGTGTGGGTTTCTTTTCTTTTCTTTCTTTTCTTTTTCTTTTTCTTTTTTTCTTTTTTGGTAGAAACAAAGTTTTTAACCCCACCAAAGTCCTGAAATGTCTCCTCCCCAAAAATTCTAATGGCGGTTCATCATTTTGTTGTCAAAAATGAAAAAACCTCAGGATGGGAAAGATTTCAAGTATTCTTAACATCCCTCCCTCAACAGAAGCAACCTCTGTCCTTCACTTTTAAATTACATTCTGGTTGGCCTAATAAAGGTATTGACAGATTTGGATTTTTTCTTCTTCTAGACCCTTCAACCTGATTGCTTTGTACTTTTAACAGCAACTTGGGTTGTTTAAAAAAATTGTGTTGCTGCACACACTGTCTCCTGTTCTTTGTGTGACCTTCCCCCCGCCCCCCCAGACAAGAGAGAAGTACAGGGAAGACTTTAAGGGTGAAAAGTGATTTCCAGCAATCTGCAGGGGGCGAACTCAAAGGCAGGTGTGACGGAGACTGATTTATTTCTCACTTCTTGAAATAGATGGGACTTCATACCAGCAGCATTCTAGGGATGAGTAGATCTCTCTCATTGCAAAATTATTCTGTGAGTTCATTCTGTTTACTTTCCTATTGAACCTGGAGAATTTTAGAATTGATGTATGCATAAATTGGCTCTGTTGTTCACTTTTCTTTTTCCTGCATGCTATCATGGCATAGCATGGCATAAATCATAGAATCAGAGTTGGAAGAGACCACAATTGCCATCCAGTCCAACCCCCTGCCATGTAGGAATACCCAGTCAAAGCATTCCCGACAGATGGCCATCCAGCCTCTGTTTAAAAACCTCCAAAAATTGATTAAATCACAGCACACACACATACACAAAAAGAATCTCCATGTGATTGCATGAGTGCATCAGGATACTTTTGGGGGCACTACACAAGTCTTAATTACTGCTTTTATTAAGGCTGCAATCCTGTATGCTCTGGCTTTTCTTCGCAAATGAAGATTCAGGAAGGACTCATCCCGTGCTGTCTGCAAGTGCGCTGATGACTGAAAAGGCTAATCCGAGATAAACATGTCCGGTTGCAGAAAGCCCAGCAGAAGGTCTCCTTGGGTGATTATTCTGGGTTGTGATTCTTTCTGCATTGTTATTTCTCTTCAAGACTTGTTCGGCACGAGTTCTCAAATAAGGCTGCAGCATTGAGGATAGTGCGTCTCCATGCCTCCCAATGTGAGGCCATGGCAGACCATTGTTGGTGATCAATTTGGCCGAGCCTGAGATGTTGTTTCAGGGAGTCCTTGTATCGCTTTTTTGGAGTGCCCCTCTTATGCTGACCCATGGCGAATTCACCATAGAGTACTATTTTTGGGAGGCAATAGTCCTCCATCCTAGAAACCTCTATGCACTAACCTGGGAATAAGTCCCATTGAATTCAGTCACCGTATGCACAGGGTTACAGTGAATATCACCATGCAAAAAGAACACTGGATACAACTGATGTTTCTTTTTGTGTCATGATTTAAACAATGCATCAGTGCACATTGGTAACCCATAAGAAGAAGGAAGTAGCAAACATGAACTTCAACAAACTTGCACATTCACAACAATCTGAAGGAAGTCAAGATATCTAAATGATCTATTGATAGATTGCTAACACGTCACTACTGTTCCTCAAAAATGAAATTAGATCAAGGACATATTTGAATGCATCAATACTACTACTTATTCATTATCCACTTCTCCCTATGGATTGAGGTGGGGAACAACAGATGAAAATACAGCAACAAATAGACACATAACACAGTCAAAAACATGAACATCAGTTAAAAATACATAACCATCTGAAAGAATATAACATCAATTAAAATGGTATACATATTAAAAACAATCAATTCATAATTTTAAAACTCATAATCTAAAATCATCTGGATAGGCCTGCTGGAAGAGATTGGTCTTTGATGCTGTTTTAAATGCAAACAGCATATCCAGCTGTTGAATTTCTTCTGGTAGGTCGTTCCACAGTTTGGGGGCGTCTGATGAAAAAGTCCTCTGCTGAACAGTTGCCAGCCTGGTCCTTTCTGACTAAAGCAAATGTCCCCAGAAGACCTGAGTGTATGGAGTGAATTATATGGGCGAAGGTAATCCCATAGATAACCTGGGCCCAAATCATGTAGGGCTTTAAAGGTAACAACCAACACTTTGTACCTTCCCTGGAAACTAATTGGTAGAGTGGTTTTAATATAGGTGTAATATGATCACTCCTAGATGCACCAGTAACTAACCTGGCCATGTTTTGCACTAACTAAAGTTTCCAAACTTGGTACAGAGGTATCTGCATTGCAGAAGTCCAGCTTTGAGGTCACCAGTGCATGCACTTCTGTCTTTAAGGCCTCCAGTTTTATGAAAGGGCACAGCTGGTATATCAGCTAAAGCTGACAGAAAATACTCCTGGCTGTTGTATCTGTAAGACACACTCCTATCCTTTTTGGCAAGGATCTTAAAACATGCAACATTAAGGAGTTGAAATATGTTTTATTTTGCATTAAGAGTGGAGCATCTCACCATCATCACTGTTCACTCTGGTCAAATAGAAGTTGCAGGTGTTACAAAACATGCAACAAACTTGCAAAACCATATTTATCAGAGGTAAATGTAGGTTGAATGTACACATGAGAAGTATGAGGACTGTCTATTAAATAATGAGACTGATACAGCAACCCATCTTTATTAATATGTATTACAAATCTAATGCTTGTTCCCTTCAATATACTCCCCGTTCACACTCACACACTGATGTAGTCTTGTAAAAATGAAATGCATAGATATACGATGGGTGACACATGGCTTGAGGGCAGTACATGCAAAAAGAATCTAGGAGTCTTAGTGGACCACAAGCTGAACATGAGTCAGCAGTGTGAAGCAGCAGCTAAAAAAGCCAATGCAATTCTAGGTTGCATTAATAGGAGTATAGTGTCTAGATCAAGGGAAGTAATAGTGCCACTCTATTCTGCTTTGGTCAGACCTCACCTGGAATACTGTATCCAGTTCTGGGCACCACAATTCAGGAAGGATATTGAGAAGCTAGAACATTTCCAGAGGAGGGTGACCAGGATGGTGGGAAGTCTGGAGGCCATGCCCTATGAGGAGTGACTTAGGACTTTTTCGGACAAATAAAAAGCAACGCTAGCAGCCTTGCCACATTGCGAGGCTGCAGCGCTGCAGGGCATCCGTTTCGCATGAGGCCCGTCCCTAGCGGTACTGTTGCACTACCGCTGGGACATTTGAGCGTTACATTTTGGCAATTTTTACTCACGATCGTGAGTAAAAATTGCCAAAATATAACGCTCAAATGTCCCAGCGGTACTGCAACAGTACCGCTAGGGACAGGCGTCATGCGAAACGGACGCCCTGCAGCGCTGCAGCCTTGCAACGTGGCGAGGCTGCTAGCGTTGCTTTTTATTTGTCTGAAAAAGTCCTTAGGGACCTGGGCATGTTTAGTCTGGAGAAGAGAAGATTGAGAGGTGACATGATAGCCATGTTTAAATATTTGAAAGGATGTCATACTGAGGATGGAGCAAACTTGTTTTCTGTTGCTCTGGAGACTAGGACACAGAGCAATGGGTTCAAACTACAGGAAGAGATTCCACCTAAACATTAGGAAAAACTTCCTGACATTAAGAGCTGTTCAGAAGTGGAATGCTCTGCCTTAAAGTATGGTGGAGTCTCACTCTTTGGAGGTTTTTAAACTGGATGGCCATCTGTCAGGAACGATTTGATTGTGTATTCCTGCATGGCAGGGGATGGGACTGGATGGCCCTTGAGGTCTCTTCCAACTCTATGATTCTATGATTCTATGTTTTCCACTGGTCAAAGGCATGGAGCAGATCAGTTTCTGTCAGCTGTTTCAACACATTTGCCATTTTCTTCTTTATTGCATCATTTGACTCAAAACATGTTCCTTTAAGCACTGATTTCACATTTGGGAAAAGAAGAAAGTCACATGCTGCAAAATCTGGCAAATATGGAGGATGTAAAAGTGTAGTAATGCATTTATTGGCCCAAAACTGCTTCACAAAAAGTGCTGTGTGAGCAGCCACATTGTTTTGATGAAGAGTGAAACCATTTTTCCACAGTTCTGGCTTTGTTTTCTGACTCTCCAGCTTTTTCAAAACTTCCTTATAATAATGCTGCTTCACCGTTCTGCTTTCTGGAACCCGTTCTTCCAAATGGGCTACCATTGAGTAACAAAAACCCAATGAGCTTGACTTTGAATGTGAACTTGCTTTGACATGCTTTTGATGATAATGGTGTTTTACAGTGCATTTACTGTTGTTTTGTCTCAGGATCATTCTGGAAGATCCAGGTTTCTTCACAAGTGATTATTATTATTATTATTATTATTTTGAAAAAAAGTTTGGGCCTGCCACAAGTTGCTGCAGAATGTCAGCATAAATTTCCTTGTAGCACTCTTTTTGCTCTGCTGTGAGAACCCTAGGGACCATCTTGGCACAAATTTTTCTCATGTTGGAGGAGGGGCAAGATGGCGACGGAATAACAACTTCTGCATTGTCCTCCCACTAACATCTGGTATTACCACCTAAGCAATTATGGGACAGAGCAAGTTGATAACAAAGTTGATGACAAAGTCAAACTCCCGGAGCTTGGCAGCATTCCTTACAATAACAGCGCTCAGCTCTTTTATGATTTCTGCAAACTGTCCATAGAGACATTGATTCTTATTTTGCAAAAATTAAACGACATTACAAATAAGCTTTCCCAACAAGATCTTCAAAGGCAAAACCCATATGGTACACAGGGGGTTAAAAATGTAGCAGATTTGGAGGAAATGTGTCCTACGTCACAGGATGCAGTTAATCACTGCAGAGTGTTACAGAAAAATCAGATTCTGATAAAAATACACAACAAGGCCTATGTGCGGAACGGGCAGAATTCTGTTGTCAGATATCTCTCCCAACTTTTAAACATGCACAGCAGAACAATTGATTTACTAGACTGCCACTTTTTACCCACCTCAAGAGCTACTAAGCGAATTTTTCTGACCTTTAGCCAGGCAAACATACCTAACAGGCTGTTACGGAAAAGAAATTTGCTCTGGAATGCCACATTGTATAGAAATTAACAGAGTTTTTAAGGATGAGATAGTTCGTGACCTCATCACAGGGAAAACAGCAACAAAAACACAAAGAAGCAATAATAATTCTGCACTCCAAGAGGGAGAACCTAAACACACCTCAAAGGAAGCTCAGGCTATAAATCAAGAAGTAATTAAACTGAGAGAAAAACTCACAGAAATTTGGGAACACACTCCCACAATACAGCTGATGAGAGATACCATCCTGAGTCAATCTAACAGCAATCCAGCCCCATTGAATTCAGCCCCCCCTCGCAGGAAACTGTCTGTGCACTTCTCTGATTTCTCTGACAATGAAAGCGAAAGTGATGACTCTCTATTTATAATCAAGGAAACCTTGAAATCCCGAGTTGTAGCCAACATCCCTTCAAAAATGCAATATACTGCAGATGCACCCCCATCTACAACTAAACCCCAGGGGACTCAAACATCCCTATGCAAACCTAGTTCAAGGGAAAAATAGTCTTCACTGCCACCTACCTCATCTCCTAAGCCAAAGAATGCCCCCCTCACTAAAGAGATAGGATCCTTGCTTGCTTGTGATCCTCATTTCGCTTCCCATGCTGCATTGGTTCTTCCAATTTCCCTTCCAGAACAGGCAGGGCAAGAAGAACAGGAATGTGGTTCACTACCCCTCCATCCACAGAGGAGGACACAGCCACAGTCAACCCAGTCATTTAACCAACTGCCATCAGATGAATTACCCATTCAGCCTGTGGCCTGTAATGCGACTGCCTGACTTCCAACAGACCAGCACAAGGTTACCCTTATGACCTGGAACATCGCTGGGTGGCTGCGGCCCACAGAGATCCCTGTCTTAGTGACTTCCTCACCCAATATGACATTATACTGATCCAGGAAACATGGACTAATAAGGATCTGTTATTAAATGGCTTTCACTCATTCTCAATTCCGGCAGAGCCAGGGAAAAAGCATGGAAGAGCTAGAGGCGTCCTGGGCGTCCTGGTTTCCACCACCCTACCTGCCATAACAAGGCCTCTTTCCATTTTTAAAACATATGCCATGGCAGTGCTAATTCAATTTAACCATTGCACTTTGCTGATAATAAATGCCTACATGCCTCCAATGAAGAAGAAATCTCAAATCAGAGGCCTGTGGGCTGAAATGGAATCTTACACTGCTAATCTCATGTTGCAGAACCCAAATGCATTTGTAATTTTGGGGGGTGATTTGAATGCCAGACTGGGCCCCAACAATCATACCCTATATGCCCATCACAAATGCCCTCCTCCTGATTTTGAAGATGATGGAACCCACCTCATCCGATACTCAAAGGACAAGAAATCAAATTTTGCAGGACTTTGTCTGGATCAAACAGCATTTAGGCTGAACCTTCAAATCCTAAATGGTGCCCTGAAAAATGACTGCCCAGCTGAATTCACTTATCTTTCTGGGTCCAGAATGAGTGCCATTGATTACATAATCATTTCTAGGGACCTTCTTCCCTATGCCAAAGAAATAGAAGTTATGCCCAGATTTGAAAGTGATCATTTTCCAATTTGGCTACATCTCAGCGACTTCACTCAGGAAACACACACCAGGGAGCGCTATCATCTCTCTGTGACACCATCAGGAAGGACTTATCGCCGAGCTAAATGGACCCCCCAACTAAACCAAACAATAAGTGAGGTATTGGCTTCAGACCAACTTCAGCATCTTAGGACTGCCCTGATATCAGCTGAGTCTCCTGATGAAATCTTGGAAAATTACAATACATTTACCCAAGCTCTACACCAATATCTAATCCATCAAAATAGCGTACATCAGTGCAAACAACAACAGCACCACTCCAAACCATGGTTTGACAAGGAATGTGTTAATGCTAAAAAAGCCCTCATTGATTTTTATCAGGGTTACCTATCTAATAACATTCCAGATGCTGCACCAATGCTGCTTCAGCAGAAAAGAGACTACAAAAAGCTGCTGATGAACAAGAAAAAAGAAGCCATGAAGAATGACTGGACACAACTTATCCAGGCAGTCAGATCCAACAACACAGCTCTATTCTGGCATATTACATTAAGTTCCCAGAGAAATGGGCCAGCTACAGTGGACTGTCACATCCCTCCAGGGATATGGGAGGATCATTTTCAAGCTCTTTATAAGGACAACTACATTGAAAGTGGATACACTAGCCAAAATATAGAAAATATCCAAGGGTGGCCACCAGTGACAGCGACAGAGATCAAGAACCTTGTAGCCCAGCTGAGAATGGGGAAGGCTCTAGGGGAAGACCTAATACCTGCAGAAGCCATTAAAAACAACCTTGAATTTTGGGCCCCTATCCTGGCTTCACTTTTCACCTGTATTGACAAATATGGTCGAGCACCCAAGGATTGGGGCCTTGCAATCATCATCCCCATATATAAAAAAGGAAGCAAGGATGATCCTGTCAACTACAGACCAATTAGTCTCCTCAGTACAATCAGCAAACTCTATGCAAGACACCTACAGTGGAAATTTCAATCCTGGATGGAACAAGAAAACATACTTGCAGAAGAGCAAGCTGGCTTTAAGGAAGGCCGCTCCACCATAGATCAGTGCCTTGTACTCCACCACCTTATTGAAAAATACTCCACCTGCAGCACAGTTTCACTCTATGCTGCCTTCATAGACTTTAAAGCAGCTTTTGACTCTATATCCTGCACCAAACTGTGGAAAAAATTGGAGGCTTCTTCGATTGACCGACGTTTACTCCACCTAATACATATGCTGCATGAAGGGACCTCATTAAAAGTAAGATGTAACCCCCAGGGACATCTCACCAATGACATTGTCACTGAGAAGGGTGTCAAGCAAGGCTGCATTCGAGCTCCACTCCTGTTTAACTTCTACATCAATGATTTGGTGGATCACCTCAACAACACTAACTTCCACCCCCCAAAATTAGAGGGAAGGCATATCTCAACGCTGCTTTATGCGGATGATGCAGCAGTACTTTCAAGAACTCCCATTGGACTAAAAAGAGCCCTAAGAGCACTAACACAATATTGCAGAGTGGAACAGCTAGAACTCAACTATCAAAAAACTAAAATCATGGCATTCGCTAAAAGGCCTAAGAACTACAATTGGAATATAGATGGCCACAAGATTGAGCAGGTCTCTTTGCTTCAAATACATGGGGGTAATTTTTCAAGCCACTGGTAGTAGGAAAGCACATGGGGAGTATGCTGCTTGCAATGCGCAGAGGAGTACAACAGCCATTCTCAAATTTCTTAAGACAAGAGGAGGCCACTATGTACCTGCAGCGCTCAAACTTTTTGAAGCCAAACCAGTAGCTCAACTGCTTTATGGATCCCAATTGGGACCCTTCCCCAACTCTGCTCCATTAGAACTTGTCCAATCCAAACTTTTAAGATCAGCTTTCCAAACTCCAAAATGTGTCTCTAACGCAGCTCTGAGACTGGAGTCAGGATTTATGAAAGTGGAGGCCAGAGTGTGGGTGACCATACTCAGCTACTGGCTCAGACTATCCCTCTTTCCCACTGGCCTTGCTCCACTAACCTTAAGTGATGATTTCCAATCCAGCTGGAAACAGACAATGATGACTAAAATTTCAATGCTGGGCCTTTCTCCAAATCTTCTGCTTAGCCTGGGATATGATAGGGCAAAAGCTACTATCAAACAACGGGTAGTAGATATAGAGCGACAACTGGATCTAGCCAGTACTCCAACCTTCATCGCTAGTGACTCCAATAGATATCTGGCCTCTCCTTTGGCATACTTAGCAACACTTGAAATACCTAAACATCAAAGGGCCTTTACTCTTGCACGGTGTCGTGCCCTCCCTTCAGCTGTCCTTGAAGGCCGATACAAGAAGATCCCCTTCTCAGACAGACTGTGCCCCTGCAATTCGGGCCAAATAGAAACAACAGAGCATGTATTACTCCAGTGCTCATACTACAGGGACATACATCTCAGCCCAATTTCACCCCTGTTGCATAAATATCAAGGGCACACTGGACAATTCTACATAAACGTGTTGCTTTCAGACACCAATCCAGGAACAACTTATAATGTTGTCAGATTCTGCGCAGCTGCAGTTAAAATTCGACAGACAATGTCCTCAACAGTAGAATAGTATCAACCTAGTCTTGTTATACTGGAGCTAATATTTTAAATTCTGCTTTTAGCCTGTTTTTATCCTGTGTTTTTATCTTTATTCTGTATCCCCTTTTTACCTGTGCTGGTCTATGACCGTAATAAAGATTCTACTACTTTCTCATGTTGAGATCATCATGCAAAATTTTCCATGCAGTGTCTTTGTTGATGTTCATGGCTTCAAGCTATCATTTGGATACTGAGTCAACAGTCAAACAATTTGGCTGATTTTTCCCACAATTTCTTCAGTTCTTGAAGTGGAATGTCATCCAGGGTGTTCATCATCTTCCACATTCTCATGTCCTTCTCTGAATCTTTTGTGCCACTCAAACACAGCGCATGAGACATGCAGTTTTTCCCATAGGCCTAAGTAAGCATTTGAAAAGATTCCATTAGTGTTTTGTTCAGTTTTACTAAAAAAATTCAAATTGACATATTGCTTAGCATTTTTCCATCACACAACAGACAACACAGCTGCTTTAAATGATGACTCACAATTAACTGAACAGCCAAGAGTGTTGATGTTTATCATGCAGATTCAGACATGTTCAAGGTCACCACTCAAGCATTCACAATCAGTTCTCCCTGATCTGTCTTAAAGGTCTCGTTATTTAATAGACAGACCTCATAACACTACCTCTTTCATAGCACAGTCCTTTCTGAAAATGCTATCACTTTCAACTAAGGATAATCATTCTCGATTTTCCCTGTCCTGATGGAAAAATCCATCTATTTTCTGCACTGTTGTGAGTGCAGGAAACCACACACACACACACACACACACACACACACATCAAGATGACAAGAAACTGCAAAGCTTTCACTGGAAACAACACAGCTTTCATTGAAGAGTGCTCAGTTTTCTTTCCCTATCTTCTCCCCCTCCCAGCCCCAAAGTTGCATAGAAATTATCAACTGTGAAAAGACATTTCAGCTGTCAAACAAACTGAGGGGGAGGAGGGAAGTTGCCAGAAAGTTGACAGCTCTCATTTGAGATCTGCCAACTCTAGCCAGGATTTTTCTGAAAGACTGGTGGGGGAAGGAGAGTTGCAGAGGGAAGTTGTAGGAGGGAGAGTTGGAGATGCTTGGCAGCTGACAATCAAGTTTCTGGTTTTTTTCTCCCCACAACTTCCCTTCCTCCAAGCCCCAATTCTGACAAGAGGCTGTGAAAAAATACATTTCAGCTGTCAAAGCAGTTGTGGGGTGTGTGTATGTGAAGAGCTTTTTCACATCCTCTAGTGAGGATTGCTGGTGCT
Source organism: Gambelia wislizenii (assembly GCA_030847615.1). Classification (NCBI taxonomy): domain Eukaryota; kingdom Metazoa; phylum Chordata; class Lepidosauria; order Squamata; family Crotaphytidae; genus Gambelia; species Gambelia wislizenii. The sequence goes on from JAUMIR010000001.1 coordinate 326,470,074, forward strand.
TGACAAGTTGCAAGAAAAACAGAAATTAGACCATCAGGTGACAACATCAGCAGCATCCAGCATCTTTCACGGAAATCCTCACTAGAGGCTTTGAAAAGATATTTCATCTGTCAAACCAGCAAGAGGGGGGATGGGGGAGGAAACTGAAATGTCTTTCCACAACTTCTAGTCAGAATTTCTATGAAAGATTGGGGTGGAGGAGAAGGTTGTGGATGTTTGGCAGCTGATGATCTAGCTTCTGTTTTTCCTACAGCTTCTCCCCCTCCCAGCCCCAATCCAGATAAGAGGCTGTGAAAAAAGGCCTTATAACATTTTGTGCATGAAAAATAATATTCAACACAGAAATATTGATTCCTGTGCAGAAAATGCTGTTTTATATGCAGAAAATGCTGTTTTCTATGCAAATCAACCATGTGCAAATTTTTACACAGAACAACTCCCCTATTACAGCTTTTTCTTCTGAACAGAAAACAACATTTTCTGTGCAGGAATTAATAATTATGTATTGAAATATTTTCAATTCAGAAAATGCTGTTTCCTGAACAGATAATGCTGTTTTCTGCACATAACAACCATGTATGAACGTTGCACAAAATAAGTCCTGAACTGTGAAGATTTGCATCAGTCCAGAATTCTTCTCACCAGAGTTTCTCGACATTCAAAAATGTGTTTTTCTACGATTTTTTGATTTTTTTTTTTTGAATAATCTTTCCAATCCTACAATACATAGAAACATACAATGACTTCTCTGGTTGAGGTGGCTGAACTAATAGCAAACATTGGTCACTTTGTCCTATTATCTGAAGATGTATTAGCCTCTACTTGCCATGTTATTCCTTATTTAACTTTTGTTTTGTTTAAAAAAATACATTTTATATATGGTTAGTATTCTTACATTTTGAATATTTTCACTCTGCCTTCCAATGAATGGCCTTTATAGTCTTAAAATGGATCCTGCACCACCTGGCTACGCCTAAGGCATGGAATCCCCCCTTGCAGGCTGGGAGGAGGAGAGACCTGCTGATGCGTCATCGGCAAGTGTTTGTAAGCCGCACCAATTGTTTTAACAGAGGGGTGGGGTATAAATAAATTGTATTATTATTATTATTATTAAGTGCCGGTGATGCGAGGAGAGGGGCAGGGGCCAAGGAGATATAAGGGACGCCCATCCCTCTCCTCACCCTCTCTTTTGCTTCGGCGGTGGATGAAAGAGAGTGCTCTTGCGAGCAGGGAGCATTTGTTCTTCGAGCGACTTTGTTGGGGAGCATTTGTTCTTCGAGCAACTTCATTGGGTTGAGCGGACTGCGGTTCGCCGCGGGGAGTTCGTTTGAGTGGCATCCCGCCGCATCAGGCCAGGGTCGCCCAGCCGGGCTCGGACAGGTTTTCTTTTCCCTTTCCTTGCCCCCCTTCTTCCTTCACCTCCCGTCCCTGGGGTTTTTCGGCGGGAGGCCTTTTGTCTTTTGGGGCGCGGGACAATTTGTCAGCGGCGTCTGTAGCTTGGTCACTGTGTGGCTTGGCCTATGGGAGGGGGTCTTTCCTCCCTATCACCACGTGGTCAGCCTGCTGGGGGCCTGGCCAATTCTGGGCCTAGTGCGTGCTGTCTTGGGCCCAGTGGTCATTCTACTGGGGGCAGTAAGGGATTTTTCTGGGCCTTTGGCCAGGTGGTGGGGTCTGTTGGGGGTAGCAGGGGCATAGGCACCTCAGATTGGACCACTGGTTGGTGGACACATGGCGGGGGCATTCTCTGGGCCTCTTAAAGGCCTGGTGGGCCCAGCTTCCCTGCACAGTCCACTCTATACCTACAGGTAGGCCTCAGCCAGGCATGGGTTTTGCTCCATGGTCATGGCAGGCCTCTCCCTGGATGGGAGGGATAATTTGATGATAGGTCTGGGACGCAGATTGGGAGGCACCATTGGGTGAGGCCTTAGGCTTACTTCAGCTGTGGGCCTTTGCCTGTGATTCAGACCTGTGCCCACTAGGCCTCAGGCTGGGAATAGGGCCTTTATTAAAGCGTTAGGCCTGGGTTTGGGCAATTAATAGTAATAGTAATAATAATAATAGTCTTCAGGCCTACCTTGATTGTGGGCCTTGGGCAGGATCAGGGCCTTGGGGCTAATGGACCTCAGGCCTGGACTAGGGCCTTGGGCCTGGTTGAAAGGAGGCCTAGGCCTGGGGAAGAAATAATAATAATAATAATAATAGTAGAACTTATAATCTTGGTGATTAAATAGAGGTGGATTCCAAGTATAAGTGGTGAGGTGCTTCCACCACCACCCCAGACCATAACACTGCAAGGTTCTGTGTGGAAGGATTGCGTTGGATTGCTGTCTGCTGTTGTTGAAGGTCAGCAATAATAATAATGATAATAATAATCACAATTACCCTAGCTAGGAGTCTTGGAAATTCAGGTAACATTCTTAGATATGGTGCCTAAAAAGAGAAGGGCAGGGGGTAAGGGTAAGTGACCGGCTGCACCCCCCCTTACACCTCATCCAGTGATGAGGAACAAGAGGTCCCATGGAAAGCTATTATGGACCGGGATCCAGCAGTTGGAGAGGATTCAAGGCATCAATGGAAGCCAGTCAGTGGCTCCACCCAAACACCCACACAAGTCAGGGAAACTTGTTAACCAACTTCTCACCCGTTTAGATGCACTTGAGAAAAAGATTCATGGGGACAACACTTCAGGATCAAAGCCTCCCTAAGTGATTGAGAATCTGCCATCACAGCCTGATGTGCAGCCTGAGACGGTAGATCCCCCGAGACCATCCGGTGAGTCCTCTGTTGAACCAACCGCAGTTAATACTGGGCCTTTCTGGCCATGGGCGAGCTACAGTGCATGTAGCCGTGGTGGCCAGTGTCCCCGCAGGTCTTTGGTTGGACGGGGTCCCAGTGGCCTTCATGGTATCCATATGCCTTTAGTGGACATATGGTACCCTCTTCCACTTTAGCCGCTGCATTAGGATCGTCTTCAACACAGGGCTATGACACAGTTGCATATTCAACAATTCCTTTTGGGGAGATGTCCCTCCCATTGGGGCACCATTTATTACAGTCAACTAGAGAAAAAATACTAAAAGGGGAATATGTGGATGTCTTTTCACTCCTTTATAGGGAGTTGGAGAAAAAGAATAAGGATGATTTGGACGAAAAGGAAAAGAAAAAATTGAAGAAAAGGAAAGTGGAAAGAACCTGGTCCAATTGGTTGTCTGGGTTTCTGATACTGGCAGGTGTTATAGTGAATGTGCAGCCACTTTGAGCGGCTGCCCTGTTCCAATATATAGATATTATTCACAGGGCCTACATGGATTTTGCAGGTCCCGCATGGCTTTTAGGATGCGGGCGGCGATTTATCCCACGCTACGTTGGGACATGATGCATCCGCAGTTGTGGATGCAGCTCATGACCCCAGCATGGCCAATCCAGGGAGAGTGGACCCATGGTGGCCATCTGCTCAGGGCTACCGCCACTGCTGGGCAAAAGGCAGCCTCCACTAGTGGAGTCAGAAAATGCTCTGTTGGGATTTTAGTTCACATGGAGTAGTTGGCCCCTTCCCCAAGCCGCCGGTGCCTAACCTTAGAGTTTCCCCATTGGACATTGTCCCTAAGAAGGCACAGGGGGGATTTAGGCTTATACATCATCTTTCCTATCCAAAGGGGGAGTCTGTGAATGATGCCATCCCTTCGAAACTGTGTACGGTGCGGTATATGTCCTTTGATGCAGCCATCCGTGAGGTCAGGCAGCATGGGGTGGGCGCAGAGATGGCCAAATGCGATATTAAGTCAGTGTTTCACCTTCTCCCTGATCACCCCGATGACTTTGAGCTGCTGGGTTTCCAATTTGAAGGGAAATATTATATGGACCAAGCTTTACCCATGGGTTTCTCGGTGTCATGCAGCGCCTTTGAAACTTTTAGTACATTTTTAGAGTGGGCCCTGCGGGTCAGGACTGGCCAGTGGGCATTATACATTATTTGGATGATGTTTTGTTTTTAGGTGAACAGGAATCTGGTATCTGTGGTTATTTACTTCACCAATTTGAATTAATGGCTGGGGAACTGGGGTCCCATTGGCACCAGAAAAGACTGAAGGGCCTGCCCAGCAGCTAATGTTTTTGGGTATTGAGACTGATTCCATCAATCAGCAATGCCATCTGTCTGAGCAGAAAGTTGTGGACCTGAGGGACAGGGCTGGCCTCTTTAGGTGTAACTGTAAGTCTACCTTGAGGGAATTTCAGGTTCTTATTGGGCACTTGAATTTTGACTGCAAGGTGGTGTCTCCTAGAAGGGCCTTCCTCCGATGACTCTGTGATGCTGTGGTGGGTATTCAACAGCCACATCACATGATCCAGATTACCAGGGCAATCCAGGAGGACTTGGAAGTTTGACAAGAATTTTTGGATCATTTCAATGGGGTATCATTTTGGCGGGAAGAACGAAAGCTTCAAGGGGCCCTTCAGATCACATCCGATGCTGCGGGTTCCACTGGATTTGGGGTCTACTTTGGTGGGCGTTGGTGTGCCAGTAAGTGGCCTGCTGACTGGGTGGGGACTGACATCACCTTAGACCTCACATTCTTAGAATTCTTTCTGATCTTAGTTGCATTTTCTATTTGGGAAAAAGAATTGTCAAATTCGTCTGTCCATTTTTGGTGCAACAGTTTGGCGACAGTGCAGGTGATAAATACCCTTACATCTAGATCCCCATGAGTTATGAGATTGGTCAGGGCTTTCACCTTACAGTGCCTCTGGCATAACATCTTGTTTATAACAAGGCATGTAGCGGGTGTTAACAACGAGATTGCTGACGCTCTTTCCCGCATGCAGATGGAGCATTTCAGAGAGTTGGCTCCGGACACGCAACAAGAGGGCGACAGGATGCCGGATGGCCTGTGGTGGCTTGGGAACCCAAAATTTGGAGGGCCCTAGGTATGTCCATGGCTGCTAGTATAAAGAAGGGTTACACCCGGGCGCTGCGAGAGTTTTATGAGTTTAGGGAGCAGGACGGGCTGCTGCAGGGGGTGAATGTCCCTGTGACTCAGTTACTGTACTTTTATGTTCATTTGTATAAGAATGGCCTGGCACCTCAGTCGATTAGGAGTAGGTTAGCTGCCTTGGCATTTTGGCTTAAGGCTCGAGGGGCCATTGATAACACAGGTGACTTTCGCATCTGGAAGGCCTTAGAGGGATGGGCCCGGGAGCGGGGCAGGAGGAAGGATTCGAGGGTCCCTCTTTTCCCCGACATATTGAAAGGCCGTTGTCAGGCATGGGTTAGGAGTTGCTCATCCCCTTTTGAGGCCCTACTTTTTTCATGCAGCAGTTCTGATGGCATTTTTCGGGGCACTGCGAGTGAGCGAGTTAGTTTTAGCGTCCAAGTCAGATAATTCAGGTAGGGCATTGGAGCTTCGAGATGTAAGGGTGACGGACCAGGAGGTCACGTTCACCATACGTTTTTCCAAGACGGACCAACAGCAGAAAGGTAAGACTACTACATTAAGCCGTTGTAGTGATAGAGAAATCTGTCCGGTATTAGCTTTACAGGAATATTTGGGGGCACAGGGGAATTTTCCCAGCCCGCTATTTGTTCATGCTGATTTTACTCCACTTACCAGGTACCAGTTTTGGACTGTGACAGCCAGGGCGCTGGAGCAGCTGGTATTGAAGGGGGTTCGATTCGGGACCCACTCTTTTCACATTGGAGCCGCTTCCATGGCCACGGCAATGGGCATGCCGCCAGCTGCAATCCAGCAGATTGGGCAATGGCGATCTTCCTCCTATCTGAGGTATGTTCGTCCCCTTCATTACTAACCGCTTCTCTTTCCCTTTTGTCTTCCATGTTTTAGGCCTCTGACGGTGAGACGCCAGGTGCTGATCTGTGGCCAAAGTATGGTCTACTGGGTGGCCTGGCAGGCCCAGTTGAGTCATTTTGAACCTCACCTCAGCCTGGGGGATAGGGTGGTGATTGAGTGGTTAGGGAAGAGGGGACTGCGCTGGCATGGGCTCATGCCAACTTTGTTTGGGGAGTGTCGGGGGCCTCCGCCAGACATTTTGGTTCTCCACCTGGGTGGGAATGATTTAGGCCTTCTTAAAGGTAAAGCACTGGTAATTCAGGCATCACAGGATTTGGATGTGATTCGGTCCAGATGGCCAGTTGTAGTGTGGTGAGGGGAACCCCCGATTGATTGACAGGGCCAGGAGGAAGGTTAATAGGCAAATGGGGAAGTTTCTGCACTCTTTGGGGGGACATTATCTGGCACACCCACATATAGTGTTCGAGAAACCCGAGCTCTACAGAGCAGATGGGGTTCATCTCTCGGACGCGAGTAATCTATTCTTCTTGGGGGATCTTCAGTGGGGGTTGGAAGAACTTTTGGACAATCTAGTGGGGGATTAAGGGACGAAGCAGAGGCTTTCCCCTTATCTGTGGCAGGAAAGGGGGAGGTGTAGATTACGGTGTACACCTATGGCACTGATTTCGGTGAAGGGACGGTCTCTCGAAGCGTCTCCTTAGATTTTATGGTCTGGGAGAACAGAAGGAGACTTTCCTTGGGGTTGGCCTGGAAGATAATCCCCTCGCCTTAATCTGTATGGATTGGACAGGGGACTTTCAGGTTGACCTTCCAGACATGAGTTGGCTGGTTAGCAACCCCATGGCTTGAGGTAACTCAACAGGGCTTAGGTATTCGCCCGGGGAAGCTGGGGGCATAAGTCCAAGAGGGACGATCCGCCTCAGCTGCTCCCACACTAGATTGCCTCCCCACACTGAAGATTTTAAGGGAAATAAATAGGTAGGGTTATAAATGAAGTCCATTTTATTTTATCCCATATCTGTGTGTGGTCTCTTTATTTCTCTGAGTCAGTCTGCAAACAGAGCTCCCAGGGGGCTCACATATAGGAGACCAGTATTATAGGGCAATCACAGGACTATCACTTGTTGCTTCCTTTGGTGTTCAATACTTCTTGCCCTTTTGATGGTACCATATTAAAATACCCATCTATACTGTATAAGGAGCTTTGGACCTGATAAGTAGGTCCAAACACTGCCTTAAGAGCTTCATAAAATCCTCTAGAATCCCCCAGATCTGCACAGCATTGTGTCTTAAAAAGCGATACAAGGACTTCCTGAAACAACACCTCAGGCTCGGCCAAATTGATCACTAACAATGGTCTGCCCTGGCCTCACATTGGGAGGCATGGAGACACACTATCCACAATGCTGCAGCCTTAGAAAGAATCACAACCCGGAAACATCAGCCAAGGAAACCTTCTGCTGTGCTTTCTGCAACCAGACTTGTCTATCTCAGATTGGCCTTTTTAGTCATCGACGCGCTTGCAGAAAGTGCGGGATGAGTCCTTCCTGAATCTTTGTTTGCGAAGAGAAGCCAGAGAGAGAGATTAAAATACCCACAGCTTTAGATTCACATTTGCTCACTTAATGCAACACCAAACTTCTCTGTTCTCACATTCACTCTGGCAATACCATTACAGATCCTAATAATCCAAAGACCATATTGTGGTGACACTTTGATCAGGCCAACCAAAAGACACAGTGAGCCACAGAGGAAGTTTTGCTTCTGCATTTGAAGTTGTAGCAATCCTCACTCATCCCATACGTGCACAGCTGCTGATCAAGGAGATTCTGACTAATAGGAGATAGACTAAACAGGCTAAACAGTGAAAACAGAGCTTGTCTAAACAGTGAAAATAGTCCTCATAGAATTTGAGGAGAATAGCTTTTGTCTAAATGGGATCCCATAGTGATCTGCTCTATTTGGAAGGAGGAGGACCCAAAACACCATCTACTGCACTGGAAAAGCCTTCACAGCTTTTCCTGAAGTTATTTTTTTAAAAAAAAATGTGAGGAAAATGCACATTCCTTCTCATTGGGACAACTGATTCAGAGTGAAACACATTCTTAGTGAGGATGGAAGTAGATTGCTGATTGGTCAGACATGCACGGGGGTAGAGCTTGCTGGCAATGAACGGTCCGGAACTGTCATGTTGAATGTTCATGGTAGCGATTGTGCACTGAGGCGATGAAATGTGGGGTGGGGGTTTCAACAGGTTTAAGTGGAAGGTCACACTTCAGCATCTTAGATTTACTTTTTAAAAAACTGTTTTTTGGTGGCAACTTGAGGACAATAAAAATGCCAGTAATTCACTTGCCATCTTGATTCACAGCCATGCCCGTGTGAACATAAAACACAGATAGTTTTTCATATTGTTGCCAAAAACTATGGAGACAAATGTACACTGCTGCAAATTGGCATTTGCAGCAGTGCACACCAATCCAAATTTTATTGCCTTGTATAGACAACCCCTGGGACTTGATTTCCTGACAGGTTTCTCTCTTCAACATAAGATAACATTACTTGATGTGAGTCCAACTGATGTGTTTGCATGTTCTAACACCTAAATTTGTCTGCAGCATGGAAGGTGCAGTGTGCTTTGAACAATACTTTAATACCTTTCTTTAGTGCCCCCCATCAGTTCATGAGGGGTGTAGCCTACCCTTTTCATCTTCACAGACCCTCCCTAAATAACAATTCAAATGAAAATGTAGACACCATGATTCCAATTTCCTTTCCCTACATGTTTTCCCCCCATCTTTATCTGATGAAGCCGATAAGCTTAGGTCTACACAATTTAAATAATACGTACGGCGTGCGGAAGTTCGCACTTTGGTAGAAACGGCCGTTCAGATGCTCACAAATGCAAAAGAGGGGGGCAGTTTTCCACCCTGAAATACGCACACGCGGCATTCGGGAGGGAAAGCGGATCGCGAAGAGAAATCCGTATGCCGTTCTGATGGCTGACGGGTCTGTACGGTCCGTTCGCACACATATGAACAGGCAGGGTAATCTGATTGGCTGGCAGAGTAGAGGGGGCGGGGCTAGCACGGAGGGGAATTGGGAGTGGCCACCATGTTGGTTTCCCAGCTAGCGAGTGTCCGGTAAGTCCCTGAATGTATATGTTTATTTGTTTTTATTTTATATTATAAATACGGAAAACCGACTGTCCACAAACTAGGAAACTTTAAAAAAAAAGCGGCGGGAGATTTAAAACTGCCGCTTGGCTTGCTCGCTCCAGCCAATTTCAGGAAGAGGGAGTCATACAGAGCTTAGGGGGCTTAAAAATCGTATAGCCGGTTCGTATGCATACGAACGACAGGCTGTTCGTATTTTTTGCTCCCCATACAGATTTTTCTATGATCGTATAGCCGCACCCTCTAAAAACTAGCATGAAGTATTTTGCCCCATGAAAGGATTCACCACAATATGGGCTTTGGATTTTGTTTTATAGTCAGCATAACTACCCCTACATTTGGTTTTAGACCCTAATAATGTCACCAAAAGCTTCTGGGGTGGAATTGCTTCCAATGTGCCATATAAAATCCTCTGCAAGGTCCTCTACATTCTATATAGGTTGAACAGAACAGTCTCTATACAGAAAACAAATTTAACATTAGCAATAGAAACAGACAAATAGCAGTGCGAGAACACTTAGCCACTGGCTTGTCTATTGTAGAACAAAGGAATTTCCAGGGAAGATTAAGAAAGGATGCATCTGAATTGGGAAAGGATGCATCTGCATTGGGACACATTCAGGATTCAAATCAATTAGCAGAGGTCTGAAGATATATTGTCTTCTTAACACACACACTGCACACACATGCACACACACATGAAACCTGGCTTTCATTATAGTTGTGTGTATAGCAAAAAACTTTCATCAAGAGAATCAATATCCCTGAGAGTAGAATGTGTTGCCTTCACTTGTGAGAGAGAATTAACTGTCTTGCAAGCAGTCCTTTGTTTCCACAGGTTCTGCATCCACAGATTCAGCCAACCACAGCTTGAAAATACCATCCCCCAAAAAAAAGAAAATCCAAAAAGCAAACCTTTCTGTTTGCCATTTTATATAAGGGACACCATTTTACTATGCCATTGTATATAATGGGATATGAACATCCACAGATTTTGCTATCCATGGGGTGGGGTGTATACTAGAACTATTAGCTTATAGATGCAAGAATATTTATGCTGTACCAGCCCTTTATAGGTTTCTGAACAGTGTTACAATTTTCTTTTCTGCATCACATCTCACTCTGACCTCGCCCCCACAACTATATAACTGTATATATACACCTAGGGCTTTAATACTGTATTACATTATATTCTGTGGAAGTAGATTGTAATCCACAAAAATTCCTGCTAAACAGGCAAGCACGCAAGCAAACACACAAACATTTGTCTTAAAGGAGCAACAGGGGGGCCCTCCCCCTCCTTCATTCTGCTCTCTTCAGGTCTTTCTTCACTTCACTTAAATCTCCTGAATTGGCTAATTTAGTAGGCATTTCCTTTGTAGCTTGACATTGCCTCAAACACGGTCATTTGCTGTACAATGCTGTACAAAAAAGTATTCCTGCTTGCCGGTATGCATGTCCAACAGCAGCTTCTTCTGGGATACCACTGGTAACTCAGGAGATAATAAAAGAGAACCATATAAATGCAGTAAATCTTTATTAACTGTCTGTGGCTCTGACCCTATAAAAGAGCACACAGCTTGAATAAACAGACCATCACAGCACAGGCAAAAGGCCTCAGAAGGCTCCAGGATCTGTAATGGAGTCTTCTCAGCCAGCTGCTGCTGAAATTCACTTGACACACTGTAATAAAACCTCTGTCACTGCTAATGCCAAATGGCTCTGCAATAACACCTTCCGTTTCCATCACTGGAAACATCCAGATTCTGTGATGAGAATATGCTGGGCAAACTCAGCTTCATTTTCTAGTTTATTTCCAAAGCACACTTTTCAATATTTTAAAAAGGGAACAGGCAATGTAGGAAGAAATATCTGCACCTAAGCAGAGGACATTAAAACTGGGACATTAAAGCTAGGGAAATTATCAGACGGGGCAAAAATGGCACAAGTATTATGTCACGGTAGCGCAAACAGGTTCCACTATTGCATGATGCTGTCATCTTCATGTGTTCAACCTGTGCTCCAGCTGCAAATAAGGCAACACTTTTCATTGATGGGACCAGCGATCAATAGCTCTCAATTATCACTGTTTTTGTGGCATTGAAGAGAGTGCAAAACCACATCCTGTTGTAATCGTGAGATTACAGCATGAATGTGTGGTCCTCTTCCCCCTTACTCCATTCCCAGCAAGAAAACATCTGGGTGGGAATGTGAAAACTATCCACAGGATGCTGTTTTTATGACCTGTCCTATTTTGTTTGCTCATTTTTAGGTTTGTTTCAGTGCTTGTGTGTTCAGTTAAATGTAAACTGGGAAACGTGTGGTCAAGCAAAATCGGAGTGTGGGCAAGATGGCAAAGGTTGTTAATGAGGAGGAAAACACAAGCTAGGAGAGTCTTCAGCAATTTGCTTTTGCCTGAGCCTACTGGGAAGGGCAGGATAATGGCTCCTCCTTCTCCCCCTTCTGAGTTAATTGAGTGGAAACTACTTTTGCCCTTACCTAATTTTCCAGAATCTCATTTCTTCTCGTGGAGGTAACCCCCCATCTTTTGTCTGTAATGCTTTTTTAACAAATACTTTCCAAATTTTATCAAAGTCACTTTCTTTCCAACTTCCTCTTCTTACTTTGATTCTACATGTTAACTTATCATTTATTGCCATCTTCCACACTTTTTTATACCACTCCTCCACTTGTACATTTATTTGCATTTTCCAATGTCTTGCTATAATTAATCTTGCTGCCGTTAATAAATTTGTTATCAAATCCTTTTCTGCTTGGTTCCCATTCTCTCCATTATAAATTGACATCAATGCTATGCTCGGTTTCCTTTCTATATTTCTATTCAGAATATTCTCTATTTTGATGAAAACCATTTCCCAAAACTGTTGTACAAATTTACAATTCCACCACATATGCATATATGTACCTATTTCTTGACAACCTCTCCAATAATATTTAGAGTTATTCTTATCTATATTATGCAATCTTGCTGGTATCAAATACCATCTCCATATTATTTTATAATAATTTTCTTTTATCCGTATCGACATATTTTTTAGATGTCTTTGTTTCCATATCTTATCCCATTCATGATCTCCAATTTTTTGTTTCAAATCTTCCTCCCATATTCTCCTTAAATATTCCCCCTTGTCTTTTTTTCCCTTATTTTTATCAATATTTTATATAATTCATACTTTCATTATCATCCCTCTTTTCACCTTTTTTCACCAAATTTTCAAATTTTGTAAATTCCCTTGTTTCTTTATGATTCTTTTTCCTATTTTTAATCCATTGTTCTAACTGTATGCAATTAAACCATGAAATTTTCATTCCACATAATTTCTCTCTTATATTCCCTTTCTCATTCATCCATCATATCCATCCCTCTATTTTATCTAGTCCTCTTTTCTTTAATTCCTTTCCCATTTTTTCCTTCAAATTATTTGGGATTTCCCCCCCCATTATAACCGGTGTTAATACTGAATCAGTAGGCAAAAATTATCTCTTATATTTATACCATATTTCCCATATATTTTGTAGAAATGGGTTCTCAATTACTTTAATTTCCTTTTTTGTAAAATTATCAAAAAATATGTTCCATATTCTCTTTTCTTTTCTCCCTGTTTCTGTCTCTAACCATTCTAAATCCCCCTGTCCTACAATTCCTTCTATAACATATCTCAATTGATTAGCTTCATAATATCCTTTTATTTTGGGAAGACCAAGTCCTACCTCCTTCTGTGGTATATACCAAAATAATTTATTTAATCTTGTCCTTTTCCCTCCATTACAATATTTATTCAACATATTTTGCCATTTTTTCAGTTCTACTTCTGATATTTTTATTGGTAACGTTCTAAACAAAAAAAAAATAGTTTAGGTAATATTTTCATTTTAACTAAAGCTACTCTTCCAAACCATGTTAGTTGAATATTTTTATATTCTTCCAACTTCTTTTCCATTTCTTTCCTTAGTACCATAATATTTTTCTCTTCTAGTTCTTTTAAATCTTTTGTAATATTTATTCCTAAATACTTAATATTACTTTTTAATCTTACTTCTAATTTTTTCTCTTTTACAAATATATTTTCTTCTTCCTTAGTATAGTTAAACATCATATCTGATTTGTTCCTATTAACCTGTAAGCCTGTCATCTCCCCAAATACTTTTAAATGTTCTTTAATTTTTTCTATTCCGTTAATCAGTTCCTTAATTGTTAGCAATGTATCATCAGCAAACAAGCTTATCTTATGATTTGTTTCTACTCCAATTCCTTCTATACTATTATCATTTCTTATCACATTTGCTAGAATTTCTATTACCATTGCAAAGAATATTGGAGAAAGTGGGCAACCTTGTCTTGTTCCTCTCATTATTTTTATCTCTCTTGTTATTCCATCATTAACCATCACTATAGCTGTGTTATGGGAATACAATTGATCTATTAATCCCTAAACCTCTTCCCCATTCCAAGTTCTTTCAATATTATTTTTAATGTTGGCCATTCCACACAGTCAAATGCTTTAAATATATCTAATGTTAATATCCCTGCTTTTACTTTTGTTTTGCCAATTATATGTATTTTATTTAACACCCTTCCTAACAAATTTGACGTTTGTCTTCCTTTCACAAATCCACAATGATCCTTTAATATATATTTATACGTACAACTATTCATTCTCTTTGCCATTATTGCTGATAATAACTTTGCATCTTGATTTATCAATGATATAGGCCTGTATGATCCCGGGTCCATCAAATCCTTATCTGGCTTTGGTATCAATATTATGAATGATTGTTGCCATGATGGAGGGACTTTATCTCCCATTATTATTTTGTTATATAATTCTAATAATTTAGGTATTAACTTATTTTTAAATACTTTATAATAATCTGATCCTAACCCATCCATTCCTGGAGCTTTCCCACTTTTTAAATTATTTATTGCTTCCTCAACTTCCATTTTCATAATTGGTTTTTCTAATAAATCCCTGTCTGACTCTTCTATTTTAAACTTCCAATTTCTCCCTACATATTTTTCTATTTGTTCCACTGATTTATTCCCTGACTGGTACAGGTCTTTATAAACTCCTCAAAAATTGTTAGTTTTTCCTTCATTGTTCTACACATTTTACCTGTTTTATCTCTAATCCCATTTATCATATTTTCCATATTCTTCTTCTGTGTGGATCTAGCCAACATTTTTGAATTTTTATTACTAAATTCAAAATACTCCCTTCTTAAATAAATTAAATTTTCCTGTACTTCATCTACTTCCATTTTATCCAATTCCTCCCTCTTTGCTCGTAACTCAATATAAGTTTGCTTTTCCTTGTCTAATATGTATTTATTTTCCAATAATTCTATTTCCCTTTCTAATTTCCCTTTTCTTTCTTCTTCCCTTTTTTTAAGTTAAAGGTTAAGGTCTTTTATGCATATCCCCCTTGTCACAGCTTTCATAGTATCTAACAAAATTCCTTTTGATACTTCTTTATCATTTAATTCCCGTAATTCTTGCCATTCATGCTCAATTTTTTCTACTATGTCTCTGTAATTTAAAATCTTTGTATTCAGCCTCCACCTTTTCACCTGTTCATAATCTCTCTTCATTATAATCTCCACATTTTCCAAGGCATGGTCTGTTATTTTTATATATCTTATCTCTGAATTTATGATTTTATCAATTAAATTTTTTAATACAAAAATATAATCAATTCTTGAATAACTCTTATGTACCATTGAAAAATATGTATATTTCCTTTCATCTCCCTTTACCAATCTCCACACATCTTTCAACCCCTTTCTTTTTATTATTTTATTTAAATTTGTAATATTATCGTATTTATCCCTTAAGGAGTAATTTGATTTATCTTTTATTCTTTCCATTTGCATGTTAAAGTCTCCTGCTACAACAATATTTTGTTCTTGCATATTCTCCATTTCTTTAAATACTTCCTCATAAAATTCCTCCTGTTTTTCATTTGGAGCATATACATTCATTAGAACATATTTATCTTCTGCCATTTCACCTTGCATTATAATATATCTACCATTTTCATCTTTTTTCACCTTTTTAATGACAAAATTACATTTTTTTGCTATTAATATTGCTACCCCTCTAGCTTTTGAATTTCCATATGCTTTTTCATAAACTCTTACCCAATTCAATTTCAATTCATTTACTCCTTCCCTTTTTTGATGTGTCTTCTGTAAAAATATTATATCTGCTTGATCCTTCTTCAATAATGCTTCAATCCTTTTTTGTTTTTTTACCGTGCCAAGGACATGAACATTTAAGGTTGATATCTTTAATGTATTAACCATTAGATTCCTTATTACATTTTCTATAAGATCTTCTGGCTCCAAAAAGTAACCTCCCTTCCCCATACCCACCCCTTCCCAATTTTCTCCCTTTACCTTCACCCCTCCCCCTTTCTCTTCTTTACCTCCCCACCTTGTCTTCCCAAGGCAAATTGCCTTGCTCATGACCCCCCAGGTCTTCCAGGTGAGGAGTGGTGAAGAGATCACCCAATGGCCCAGAACAACTCCCTCCCACGAGTGCTCATAAAAAAAATCTCCTCTTTTTCTTTTTCCCCCCTGTAGTTTATTCTTCTTCCTTCTGCTTTCTTCATCTGTCTAAACTTTTCCATCTCCGCTGTCCGCTCCTCCATCAGCTCCATATGCCTTCTTATGTATTCCCAACTCCTCCAACAGTCGCAGTCCTTCTTCTGGTGTTTCCATTCTATATCTTTTTCCTGCCCATTCAAATTTCAAAAACACTGGGTGTCCTCAAGCATATTTTATACCAGCTTTCAAAAGAGTAGCAATACAAGGCTTCATCGATTTTCTCCAGATTACTGTTTGTGGACAGTAGTCATTATATAATTCCACCCTTACATCTCCATACTTCAGTCTCTCTGGATATTTCTTGACTGTTCTCATCAATTCTTCCTTGTTATTGTAATTAATAACTCTTGACAATAACATCTCTTGGCAAAATACTTCTCCTTCCTGTCAGTTCTCTATGGATCCACTCGATGTCCTCTTTCCTCCATTTCACAGCTGGGGTCACTTGCTGTAGCCATTTCAACACTTCAGATTTCAGGTTAGATCCTTGATCTTTCCCCACAGATTCTGGCAGGAACCTTATTCTGAAGTTATTCCTGTGTTGATAATCTTGCATTTATGTCAGGTTTTTTTCCATATCTGTGATTTTCTTCATATTGTCCTGGATCTGACTGCCTTGAAGTGTTTGGGCTTTAATTATTTCTTTGTTCTCTTTTACTATATTAAGAATATCTCCTTGTATTCCTTGTATTTTTGTATTCATTTTCACAAATCTTTCTTCAGATCTTTTCCTCTCCTTCTGAATTTCTTCTCTTATGCTTGCAAACTCTGAAAACATTCTCTTTTTATCTTCTCTAAATCCTGTCATCATTTTTGTAAAGAGAGAATCCATATGAGTTTTAATATCCTCTCTTCTTTCTCCCCTTCTTTCCCTCCCCCTTGGGGCTGAGGCTCCTGAAGGAGGGCTAATTTCTTTTTCCATCCTTAGTCCTTCTGGTTCACCTTTGTTATTCTGTGTTTCTGGAAATATCCTTTCCAATCTCTTATGCAATCTATCTGATGGTTTACCTAATATTTGTGGTCTCAACCAGCTTTTTCCTGCAGTATTTCTTCCTTTTTTAGACATAAGAAAATCAAAACACTCCAAACTTTCATTTCTTCCCTTCTGTTAATGGCCCCTCCTTCCTCCACCACTTATTTTTTCAAAGCTTTCCACTTATTCTCCAGTTAGATCAAATATTTCTTCCTCTGTTAAATCATCCTTTTCATTTGCCTACAATTGTTTGCTGCTTTCTCCAACCTTAGTGATTTATTAACAAAATGTTCTTTTTAATTATGTTGGAGGCAGCTCCAAGATCGGACAAAACCGAAAGTAACTATTTGTTTACTTTAGGCTTCTTCAAGCTGCAGTTTTCCCTTCTATTAACATTCCTTAGTAATTCACAATCATAAATCTTCCCTCAAAAACTCTCCTCATGCTTTTTGAGGGGAAATTATTAATTTAATTCCATTACCTTGAGCACCTGTCCTGGGAATTGTTCCTACGCCATTGAAGCTTGGCTCCTCCACGTCGGAGCACCCCTTTTACGTTGACCTGTGGCAAGTTCAGTACTAGAGTACTATTTTTGGGAGGCGATAGTCCTCCATCCTAGAAATGTGCCCTGCCCAGCACAGCTGTGTTCTCAATATCATGGCCTCAATGCTGGTGGTCCCTGCTTTCTCAAGGACAGCAACATTCATCACATAGTCAGATCAGTGTATATTTAGGATTGTGCATATACAGTGCTGATGAAAGTGTTCAAGGAGTCGTAAGTGTTGGCGATAGGTGACCCATGTTTCAGACCCATAAAGGAGAATAGACACTACAATGGCTCTATACACACTGATTTTTGTGCTTCTCCTCAGGTGTTTATTACTCCAGACTCTTTTGAAAAGTATTCCAAATGCGCTATATGCCTTTGCTAATCTGTGATCGATCTCTTTGTCAATCTTGGCATCTGAGGAGATAATGCTTCCCAGGGAGGTGAACTGCTGAATCGACTTGAGCACAGATTTGCCGACGGCAATGTGGGGATGGTGGTGTTCATCCTGTGGTGCAGGCTGGTAAAGAACTTCCATTTTCTTCAGGTTGACTTCCAGCCCAAACAGCTCTGCAGCTGTTGTGAAGCAGGATATTAGCTGCTGCAGAGCTGCTTCTGTGTGGGCAACAAGGGCATCATCATCAGTGAAGAGCAGCTCACGGACTAGATAGTTTAGTCTTAGTGTGAGCCCTCAGATGGCTTAAGTTAAGCAAGCTACCATCAGTACAGTAACTCTGCCGTAGCCCTTTGGAGCATCATGCTGAAAATGATTGTAAATAAAGTTGGAGCAAGAACACAACCTTGCTTCACTCCATTAGTTATTAGAAAGGGTCCTAATGCAGTGTAGTGCAGAAAAGAAAAAGCCAGGAGGGACATATAGATCTGGGTCTGTCCAAAAGCCATTTCTCACAGGGCTCCCATGTACAAAGATATAACATGTTCCTAGCTACTTAGGCACTTGTGACAACATGAACCTGGAATTTTGTGTACTTAGAGGAAAAATATGGTCAAAGACATATTTATGGGGGTGAAGAGAAGGAGGAAACAATGTCTAGCAGTAGTCAACTAATTACATGTCACAATTTACAGTTCTGGGTAAATCCTATATTCTCTCTGGCTTGAGTTCATCATAAAAAGAAAGGTAAGATATACATGTAATGAGTAACAGAGATGGATAACTTGCAGTCCTTCAGGTGTTGTTTGGTGTTCTGGCTAGATTTGATAGAAACAGCTGGGTAACATCTGGTACATTAACTGTTGTTCTATGTCTAATCTGATGTTCCTGCCTCAGTCTATAGGGAGAGGTGCGTAAGAAATCATCATCATCATCTGGAAAGCTACATGTTTCCTTTCCTCTGTTACAGGACTTGGTGGAGTATTGTGATATAGTTGGGGATATACTGACTGCTAAATCAGAAGGATCAAAGTCCATGGTGTCATAACCAAGAGAATCCATACTGATATTCATTTTTTCTTTGGATTGGCTGTGTTGGCTTTTGGGTGATCTTATGACAACTATATGTGGCTTGAGATTTTTCCACCTGCCTACCTGGTTCTCATGCATTTCCTGTATTCAGGTTCCTATGTACCTCTAGGTTTTACTCTATATTTTAAATAAGTTATCCCAGATGCTGAATCTATTTTGGGTTCAGCACCTTGGATAGCTCCTTTAAAGTTCAAACTGAAATCCATCCATCATCACACCAACCACAACCTCTGCCGCCTCCCTTCATTTCTTGGTTCTGACACCTGGTTTGTTCTCCTAACTCTTCCACACTAGCATAACTTTTGTCATCTCTTGATAGTTTCTTTTGCTGTTTTCCTATGTCTCACCCTTGATGATTAAGCCACACAAAACATTTGTTGTTGTTGTTGTTATTTAACAATAATTATTTTTGTACCCCCTCTTTCTCCTTGTACAGGATCCAAGGCAGCTTGCATGCAATTAAAAACAGGTTTCAGATTTTAAAAAATTGTACAAAAGTTAAAAATAACAGTTTGGTTAAAACACAACATTAAAACCATATAAAATACAATTAAAACATGGCACAACCCCTTTAAAAGCCCTATGTTCTGCATGAATTAGAAGCCTGAGGTCTGCGTGGATAAAAATGTCTTTGTCTTTTGGTAGAAGGAAAGAGGAAATGGGGTTTCACTCACTACCAGTCTTTGTAGAGCTTTAAAGGTCATAATCAGAACTTTGAGTTCTGTCAAAAAATGGACTGATAGCCAGTGAAACTATTTCAATTTTGGGGTTGTCTCCTCTGGATCAAGACATTTGCTGAACTAAGAGAGAGAGAGAGAGAGAGAGAGAGAGAGAGAGAGAGAGAAAGAGAGAGAGTTACACTATCCACACCTCCCAGACTGACATGGAAATTATGGAAATCCCTGTATTTCCAGCCTTGGATGCATACTCTGGAAGGGAAAAAAGCATGCACTCAACACACACCCATTTGACAAATGCATACTCATAGCATACCTATGTAAAATTCACACAAGCATGGTTTAGTCAGACACACATAAACTTTAATCCAGGCACAGAACAGCTTTTACAAAGATCTATCCCCACAATAGGAAAGCTGTCTTCAGTGGAGTTCCTGCCTTGGTCACTGAAGGCATGAACCTATGCATGTGTGTACATACCCGTGCACACACATACTGCAGGGAACCAGCATAGAATGGACTTGAGGGTGACCAAGGGAGAATGGATGTACCTATTCCTTCTCTGTTCTGCCTTTCTGGACTCAAGTCTGATGACCTGGCTAAAAACATCTTAATCTGACAGAGTTAACAGGGCAGCAGAGTAAGTATCACAACACAAAGCCCATTCTTCTGGCACAAATTATAACAAGGAAGGGGTAAATGAAAACAAACTGAATCCTTGTTGCAATTACTAGAATTTAATGCAACAGTTCCCATTGGATTATCTACATTGCCTTTCAAGTCAGGCATAGTAATCAAAGGAGAACAGGGTTGTAATTTGAACAGCAATTGGAGCTACTGGTAGCTATGTAATGGCAGTGGATTTTTCTTTTCTTTTTTAAATAACTGATCAAGATCATGATATTTTAATGAGACATTAATCCTGTAAAGGTCCTGAATGAGGGAAAGGAAAGCAGATAGATTGAACAAGAACAGTAATAGATGATAGATCACCAGAATACATATGAATAAGAACAAAATCAGAGAGAAGAAAGACATGATGATCATTCAGATGCTGGAGCAAGCATTGGTTGGTTAACATGAGGACTTGAACAAAAGACCAATTCAAAAGTTTGTGTAAAAAATGGTATAAAAAAGTTGTCTCCAGAATTAAAGGGGAATAAGTAATGTCTGTCTCTATGATGCTTTCTGTACTTCATGTTAAGTCTTTGGCAATTCCCACTTTATTATTTACCATTTTCCATTATTTACCTACAGTTTCCTAAAAACAAACAACCCAAAAACACTAACTTCCCTCAAGCTTTTTTTTAAAAAGGTGTTGGTCTTTTCATTCTTCATACAGGACTAAAAAATCTCACAGTGGTTGACTTCCACCCCCTGAGGGAGTCCCATTCTGTTAAGATACCATTTCTTATTAAGGATGAAAACATTTACAAATGTGACAAAATTTACAAATGCTTTTTTCCCCAGGGCTGTTTATGAGCCTGTTCTGAACCTTCCTTGGGCAGCTTGATGAGGTTAGTGACTCAGCATTCAGAGGAACTTATGGAGGTTCCAGAGTCCCCATCCTTTGTCATTCTTGCCATTCTTTAAATCATGCTTGCCATGATTTAGAGGTGAGCAAGTGTGCCTTCTTGCATTGATCATGCCCTGAAGCTTTCTTTGCCCCTAACTGATACTAAACCCTTTCTTAGCCAGCATCCAAAAGCAATACCCCTCCCCTATTATGGAGAGAGACCTGGGTGGATATGCAGGGAGGGGTTCCCTTGCCCCCAAAGGGAGCCCAAGCACAGTACACTGTGAGGCTTACCACTGTGATAGCAATGACACTGGGTGTAGGGGCAGGACAATTATTTATTTATTTAGGCATTTAGACATTGACTTCCTTCATTCTACCCATGCATCGTCCTCTTTCATTCTTCTGGTGCTTGCCCACTTTCCCTATTGTTCAGTGAAGGCCCAGTTAATTGCTTCTGGACTAGTAAGAATTTTTTTGGCACATGAATGATAAAGTTAGAAAAAGGGGGAAGTTACCTAACTGATAAATTACAGAAATTACAAGATGATTAGACCATAAAATCATAGAATTGGAAGGGACCACAAGGGCCATCTAGCCCAACTCGCTGCCATACAAGAGTACACATTTAAAGAACTCCCAAGAGATGGATATCCAACATTAATGACCTCAAACAAACAAGAGTCTATCATTCTCCAAGGCAGTCTATTCCACAATCAAAGTGCTCTTACCATTGGAAAGTTCTTATTGTTTAGGTATAATCTCTTTAATTGTAACTTGAATCATTATTTCTAGTTTTTGGAACAGCAAATAAGCTTGTTCAGTCTTTTACATGGTATCACTCCAGATATTTCAAGTTGGCTATCATGTCTTCTCTTGATTGTATTGAAGCAGCTTTAACTAGACAGCCACAGGGGGAACATACACACAACATCAATAAAAACCTAGGGACACCTTTATTCGTGTAACAGGTTCATTCAAGGAAGGGGACTGTGTTTAGGAGGTGCATCTGGATCCCAAATTCTTTAATCCACAGAGATTTAGGAAGAAAAGGATAATAGAATCATAGAGTTGGAAAAGACTGCAAGGGGCATCTAGTCCAACCTGCTGCCTTGCAGGAATACAAAGTCAAACCACTCCTGACAGATGGCCATCCAGACTCTGTTTAAAAACCTCCAAAGAAGGAGACTCCATCACACTCTGAAGCAGTGCATCCCACTGTCAAACAGTGCTTACCATCAGGAAGTTGTTCCTAAAGTTTAGGTGGAATATCTTTTACTGAAATTTGAGTCTGTTGCTCCATGTCCTAGTCTCTGAAGCAGCGGAAAGAAAGCTTGCTCCATCTTCAATATGACATCCTTTCAAATATTTAAACATGGCAATCATGTCACCTCTTAACCTTCTCTTCTTCAGGCCTAACATACTCAGCTCCCTAAGCTGATCCTCATGGGGCATGGCTTTCATACCTTTCACCATTTGGATTGCCCTCCTCTGGACACATTCCAGGATGATAGCAACACCCTTGCTCAACAGGCAGGGTGGCCAAAGGAAAGATATAAGCATATGCCCAGTCACTGAGAAGGCCAAGGAAGAGGTCCATGGTGGGCTATTGCCTCTGATAGGTTGGTAGGCTCTTTGCAGATGTTGGCAAGTCATGTTTCAAATTATTAATAACATTATGGCCACATTTTCCTTTTAACATGAGGTTGGTCTCTTTTTCACATATTTCATGGGCAAAATTTAGATTTGATGGTCAAGGTTTGTGACACAAACACTAAAAATGAATTGCAGTGGAAATTTGTTGGCGATGACATTTAAGTTTCTGTTCTCTTTGATGTAATATCAAAGTTTAGTCTTATACCCTCCTAAAACAGTCTCACTATTCTTGCTTTAGAATTGATTTCTTCCTCCCAAATAGTACTTAAAAAGCAATTAGTACATTCAAAACTGCTTCTGACTTATGGCTATTTTTTAAATGTCAGCAGCTTACTTTTTATGGCAAATGTTTATGTTCATTAACTTTTTGTGTCACTTAATGTCTTGTTGGCCTCCCCGCTCCCCCAGTCTTATTTTCTTCTTTTAAGTGGCCTAGAAGCAAAAACATCTGAGTGCAAAGTATAACTCCATTATCACCATTTCCATTGGTGTGTGTGAGAGAAAGAGAGAGAAATTAGCAATAATGATAGTTCAGAAATAGCAGTAAGATAATAGCACTAATGTGCCTCAGCTGATATTTTCCCTCCACTTGCTGAAAAATGTTACTTACACTGGCTCTTCCTGATAGGAAAATGAATAGACTTCTATGCTTTCAGATAATCTCTTGGCCTCTTCTTTGAAATTTTAGTGTACCAATTTCATTTCCAGTCATCATGAAAATGCAGCATTTTGGTCTAAAAGAGCATGTTCAAGTATATCTTAAATGGGATGAAATGAGGCAGAATGTGCTGGGTTTTGACTTAATTCTTTTCCTCTTTTCTCAGATATTTCCTGCTTTTATCAAGCAAATGTAACATTTAAGAAACACCAGTGCTCCTAAGCCAAAAAGCTTAGGAGGAACTTTCTCAGGAAAGGTGGGGGGGAATCTGATCCATTGCTCTTTAGATTTTATAGACTGAGTTTATATGAGCTTTATAAGAAAATGTCACTATGAAGTGACATTTTTCTGTATTGTTCCATGTTTGTTCTTACCAATATAACCCCATATGGTAATTTCAAAATGTAATATGCTAGTTAAGTTTTCAACCTATGAATTTTATTAAAATTCTCATATTCTCAAAAAGAGTGCTTTGGTAATGATTGTTCAACATGGAGAAATTACAGGGCAATATAACTTTGTGTTGACATTTCTCTCCACATAAAAACTACCTCAAACGAACTGGGGGTATATGGAACCTGCAGAAAGACTACTGCTTTTCAGATTCATTTTCCTAAGTTTCAAATAATAAGCACATGGGGGAAATGAGTGGGAACAGGAAAGAAAACTGATCTGAATTTCACACCCTGAACCCACATGCAACTCAAAAGACAGGTATGCTCATTTTCCTGAATTTTTCATGCAACCCACGAGTGAAAATGTGTACAAAAATGAGAAATGTTCACAAAAATGCATAGGCTGGGTAATACTGTGTACAAAAATGTGCACAGATGTGCCTACAAATTTATGTTCAGCCTATGGTACAAATATGAGGCAGTGAATTTAAATTTGGAGATATTAGAGACTTAGGACTTTTTAAGATGCCCTAAAACCCGTCAGGGGAGGGTGGGAGAGGTATGTGGCTATCGCGCAGCAGGGGGTCAGTTTCAGATGACTCTGTCCCTCTCCCGTCATCGTCCGTGTTACTTCCATGTTCAATCTATCTATTGAAAAACTTCCATGAGTAAAAAATGGTGCGTTTGCAATAGATCAAACATGGAAGTAACACAGACAAAGACAGGAGAGGGATGGTGTCCTCTGAAACTGACCCCCTGCCGCGCAATAGCAGCGTACCTCTCCCACCCTCCCCTGATGGGTTTTAGGGTATCTGAAAAGTCCTTAGATAAACCACAAACAGGTGATTCCCTTGAGAGATCTCTGTATACATTTGAATTCCATTTGCAATGTCATTTTCTCAAAATAGTTAGATGCTCACTTCCAACAGTGTTCACAATAGTTCTGCATATGTCTGTTTTGTTCACCTTTAAGCTGCATAGTTGATTCTAGTTTCATTGACTGTCATTCCTATGCATATTAGGGGATATTTGATGAGACCATAAGACTATAACGGCAGCTTGGCAGGAACAGGTTAAAATTTTACAAGGATGATGATATAATAAGAATACACAATGCATGTTCCTGTGGCACTAGAAAACATTAGAGCATTTCCTGGTTAATGAACATGCTGTGATTTTTGCAAAAGATTATTGATTTTCCAAGTCTAGTAGCTATTTCTACTTTAATGGAACTGTAAATTTTGAACCAGATTCCTTCCTCTTCCTTTCCACTTCAAATATAAACCCACAAACAGCACAAAGGTAATTGTAGCTGATAATTAGAGAGACCCATGAAGCCTGTGCTTCCCATATAGCACAGTGGGAGCCCTCAGTACCTTCTAGATGAATCACAAGCAGAGATGAATTGTACAAGATTTGCTACCATTTCTTAAATAAAGGAAATGGTGTGTGGACCAAGGATAATTGTTGTTTTATCATATTTTTTCACCTTAGAAAACACATAGAGACATCATTTTCTTATTACTAAAGAAATGCATATAGTGAAACACAAGTTGCTTAAAGGAACATAAAGAAAGCAAGTTTATGACCTACCTGAAGAGGAGTAAGAAGGTCTCCAAATTTGGCATCTCTGTTCTTTGCCTATCCTCTGCCTCAATGTGGCCTGCTTGAAGACAGGGAGGTGTATGTATACTGAAGGGATCGCTCAAGGGACATTTTCTCTATGGTGGACTTAGCATGGAGTAAACTTACTAAAAAAGTTGGCCATCACTAAGTGAAGACGTTTTGCTTACATGTCTTGGGACTGAATTATGTAAGGTTTTGTTCCATCTGGAGACCCTCATCTAAATTCCCTTGCCAACTGAAGTGACTGAGTGGTAATGCAAGAGAGGATATTTTTACTGGTGGCACCCTACCTAGGGAAAGATTTCCCAGAAACGTTTGCATGTCACTAACTTTGTTAGTGAGAGCTGTATAGTGAAGAAAGCTGATAGGAAGAGAGTAAACTCATTTGAGATGTGGTGTTGGAGAGGAGTGCTTTGTGGATGGCCAAAAAGACAAACAATTGAGTCTTAGAACAGCTCAAGACTGAACTCTCATTAGAAGCCAAGATGACCAAATTGAGGATGCTGTACTTTGGACACATCATGAGAAGGAACGGCTCACGAGAAAAGTCAATAATGCTAGGAATCTTGGAGGGAAAAAGGAAGAGAGGAAGACTGCACAGTAGGTGAATAGACTCAATCAAGGAAGACACAGGCCTAAATCTTCATGATCTAAGTAGGGTGGTTGAGGACAGGGGGTCTTGGAGACGTTTCATTCATGGGGTCACCATGAGTCAAAGTTTACTTGAGGGCAGTTAACAGCAGCAGCAGCAACAATCACTACAACAAACACCTTTGTTATTTTTTTGGAACTAAGTTAAACCTATTGTTGTTGTTGTTTTTCAAATCACAAGCCCTTTAGCAGGTTTTTTTTTTTCATTTTTGTTGCCTTTATATTGTTTGTGGGTTTTTTTTACAATGTAATCATACAATAATTTTTCAGAATTAAGCCTCATTGAGTGCAATGAGATTTACTCCCAGGTTGCAGTAGGTAGGGTTTTAAAGTTTCTATGGACTTCTTAATTTTAATATTCTTATTTTTATGCAAAATAGTATTTAATGGAATTTTTATTTTTAATAAAATAATGTTCATTTTATATTAAAATAGTATTTTCTTATAAAATATTGCTTAAAATATTTTAATAGTGTGTGCATGTGGAGGGATTGTTTGACTGGCAGGATATAAAAATTACAAAAATAAAGATTGGTGGGTGTCATCACATTTTGGCTACGGTCAGGCTTTTTGATATTTTTCTATAGCTGTGCTTTCATCATACACCTACCCAGTTCCAAAATTGTGATTCCCTTTCCATGGCCAAGTTACTTCCCTTCCTGTTCTTTCCCCTAGATATTCTGTGGGAAAAGCTCTTATTTGGCAAGCTGTTTACAAGAATCTCCCTAGACATTTTAATCAGGCTGAATGAACTTGTATGCCTGGAATGGCTCTGGAAACTTTGTAGTTTGAGAAAATCTTTTCTTGGATGTGGTGAGTTTTTAAAGTGTTGCCTATTCACCTTCTGAAACAAACTTAGTATTTAAAGTTAGCATATAGGATATTAAGGGTTTGGGAAGTTTTTGGCTATTGTAGTATAGGCCATATGGTCTAAATTCACAACAATCTTGTAGGAGGTAGTCTATAAACAGGATGAAAGTGTTTACAAAGTAGCTCACTTGTGTCCCTTTCATCTTCATCAAGTGATCTGTTTCCTGCTATTCATCCATCTTTCTGGTTCTAGATGTTCATTTTGTTACACTAGGATAGAATGTAAGTCTGCATATATTGAAGAGAGAGAGATGTTGAAAACACATTATTCTTATGTGTTCTTAATAGGGATGCAATTCTTTACTAAGGTTCTACTTGAAGCTAGCAATGAGTACTTTCAGCAATTTTCTTCCCACAGTTTTTGAAGGCTATTCACAAATTTGAATTTATTCTGTGCCAAATTACACATGGCTGTTTTGCACAGTAAACAGCATTTTCTGTGCAGGAAACAGCATTGACTGTATGTAAAATAACATTTCAACTCAGGAATATTAATTCATGCACAGAAAATGTTGTTTCCTGTGCAGAAAAAAAAGTTGTAATTGGGTATTTGTTTTGAGCAAAATTCACACATTTTTTGTTTGTTTGTTTTTGCAGAAAACAACAATTTCTGCACAGGAAAAAGCATTTTCTGTGTGGAAAATATTTCAGTGCAGAAATATTGATTGCTATGAAGAAAATGCTGTTTTCAATGCAAATCAACCATGTGCAAATTTTACACAGAACACATTCTCCATTACTGCTTTTTTTTTTTTGCAATATTATTTTCCATGTAGAAAATTATGTTTCCTATGCATAAAATTATGTTTTCTGAACAGAACAACCAAGTGTGAATTTTGCACAGAATAAGTCCAGAAATACGAAGATTCTCATCAGTCTGGGATTCTTCTAGGCAGGGTTTCTTGACACTTGAAAAACATGCTTTTCAACCATTTTTAAAAAATAATATTATTTTCCTCTCTAGTTACTAACATCAGGAGAAGATATTTTTCAAATTCTAAAATGTATAGGCTATCATACTTTGGACATATCGTGAAAAACTTGACTCACTGGGGGAAAAGTGATAATGCTGTATGAAATAGTAAAAGAGGAAGACCAGAGCACAGGTAGATTAAAGACTATGTGACTGTTAACTATAGCTTCTCTTAGAAGTCTCTCATTCATAGAGTCACAATATGTTGAAGTTGACTTTATGGGAAATAAAAATGATAAAATGTTTGAGGCTAGCTCAAAATAGTGTGAGATAATGTTAATCTCCCCCAGAGCTTATCTCAGCATCCTATTTAAGCTCATCAACAGAGGGTTAAGAGGGGGAAAGGGCATGTTTTTATGTTCTGGACCACTACTGGTCTTGTATTTCTGTTTAGTTAGAGCAAGAATCCTTATTTTCACCTTGCCCATACATATGCTCCATGTATCTTGGTTGTAGGGTATATCCATACTGCCCTATTACATATATGCACCATTACCTATGTGGTAGGATATGCATCCCCCTAAGGCAGCTTCCAAACGTCTTGTTGAGTTGTTGAGTTACAAGAGGTAGAGGAGTGCTGGCAGAGCAACATGGTGATGTGAGAACCTGCCTGACATTCATTCCTTGGTAACTTGTTCTCTCCATGCTTGGATTAGATTATAAGTACAGCTCAGTATGGATGCCAGCAACAGGGTAACAGCCATGGGCAGGGTATGGAGGTCTGTCCATACCAAATGACCCTCTGGCCTCATGTTCATAGCAGGGAGGGACTGCCAATTGATCTCAATGGGATATGCTTGCCCTGCCTGAAGACATGTGCATTTTTCCTGGTGGATGATGCACAGCCTATTTAATAATGTGTTGGGGATATGAGGAATATTTGCAGATTTTTTCATCTTTGATGAGAAAGGGTGTCTCAACACATAGCATTAAAACCACTCCCCATTGAGAAAATGGTCAATTGCTCAGAGATTTTTCTTATTTTGGGACTTCTTTGCAAAAAAAAAAAAGTTTTATTTTTCTTTGATGCTCAAATTCCCTTGTCTTTTACACAAATCTCTTTATTTTGTACAATGTCCTCTATTTTTGCACACATTTTTTCCACAAAAGAGTCCCAAAGTACAAAAATGAATCAAACAATGTGTAAAAACTCCTATAAACTCTTTGTGAATGGAGAAAAAATGGAAATTATTATAGATGAGAACTAAAATGAAGATTTGCATCCTTAATATATTTTACAGCTATTGTGCTTCATCTCAAAATGCTTGAAATGCCCACTATATGCAGGCTGGCCCCATTCAAATTTTCTGGCTATGGGCTTTACCTACAAGAAAAGAGATCAGATAATGGTCTCTGATTAATTCTCAATAAGTGGCATCCAGTTAGGTACATTGTTGTTGTTGTTGTTCTTGTTGTTGTGTGCCCTCAAGTTGTTTCAGACTTATGACTCTAAGGTGAACCTATCAGAGGGTTTTCTTGGCAAGATTTGTTCAGAGGGGGTTTGCCTTTGCCTTTCTCTGAGGATGAGTGTGACTTGCCCAAAGACACCCAGTGTGTTGCCATGGCCAAGTGGGGATTAAGACCCTGGTCTCCAGAGTCATAGGACTTTATCAGACATGGCAAATATGGTGTCATAATGATGCCTAATGAACGCAAAAGGGCACACACATCAGACAATGTTGTGCTTTTGTGATTATGCATAGGGAATAAAGCATTCTTTTTTATTGATGGGCCAAGCTGTCAATATATCTGCCATGGCTCTTTTTTTCTGGTATTGTTGGCATTTGAAATGGCGTGCCATTGTCCTTTCATGATTACAGCATCAAGGGGCAGAACACTTCCAGTTGAGATTGAGAAAGCCAGGTAGGGCATGTTCTTTTTATGAACCTCCCCCATTTACTTGGGACTTTGTCAGTGTGTTTCTGTGCTTTTGTGTACTTTTCTGCTTTTATTGTTGCTGTATATTTAAATTAACCTGTGCTCACATCTTCTCATGAGAAATGACAAGATCACAAATGTGAAAGTAAACAAGAGCTCCGTTTATACTCCGATAATGCTGGGGCTGCCTTTTAACACTAGTAGAAGTAGGTCTGATAAAAATGGTTCTTTTGCTGGCAGAAAAACAGTGCAAAATACGCTGGCAAAACAACATTTGTAGATATGTCTGATAAAGTCCATAGTCAAAATCTCAAACCACTACACCACAGTGGGTCTCAGTTAGGGGCAGACACATGCATAAGTGGGCACCAAAATCACCCTTGCTCAACGGACAGCTGAGAGTAACAGAAGTGGAACTGTGCAGAGAGCATGTTCCTCTGTGCATTGCATGTTGTGGTTGTCCGCTGTGGGCTACACATGGCAGTTGTGCATTGTATATTGTGCATTCTAGCTATACAATGTATATTGGGCCCAGTGGTTGTACATTGAAAAAAATTAGACATTAACCACCCTAGAATATTGTTCTGGAGACAATTTTGAGTTATGGGAAGAAAATAGCTTTTGAACAAATGCTGCACACTTTCAAAGCACCTTAAAATAGATCTTATCCCAGGTCTGATTTTTCTTCCCAGCCTCCTAGACTTGGGTTTCATATTTTCTGATATATCACACATTCCCTTTCTCTATTTTTCATATTTTGATCCATCCTGAACAGGGAATATATTGAACTGATAATATTTGATAGCCCCATATAAAAATGTCAGTTAAATAAAATAATCACTTATTTCCAAGTTGATTTTTAAAGAATAGTTTCCTGCTACTTAACAAGGCTGCACAGATAATCAGTGAAAAGGGTAAAGGAAAAAAAAGAATAGGGAAAAAAGAAACTCTAAACATAGGGAAGCACATTTATTCACTCTTCTGTTCTCTGTTATGTGGGTGTAAGTTGAATCAATGGTGGGAGGTCTCAAGGGTCACATTGGGATAAAACTAGCAAGTATAAGTAACAGCAGAATCCATCACAGTGGGTAGAGTATGTTCTATATTACAACACGATAGGCATTATTCTTTCAGAGCAGTATGGAGCTTGAGCCATTCAGAAAGACACAGGTTATGAGTTTAGCAAGAGACAATGTGACACAATCCATAAATTTGAGAGATTTTTTTAAAAAACAAAACAAAAAACAAAACACCAAACCAATAATGGTTCAGTCAGAAAGATAATTAGAGGGTACCTGTTGCATTATTGTGAACTTGAAATGTATATTTTTACTTGTATATAATTTAATGAACAATGATCTTGATTCTAACAGTACAACAATGCTCTGATGGAGATATTGTGGTTTAACTTGATTTATATACCAAGTAATTTTGCTAAATAGAATTTAATTTGAAACTCAGCAAGGGAAGTAAAGGAATCCCTGGAAGTCATGGCACAGTAATCAGCATTCTTTCTTAAACTGCAGCTGCCACTTTAGTTGTTTTTATGAGCAGTGCCTTATCCTTGATTCTCAGCTCTTAGTGTTATGCCTCTCCAGCTTGTAATGGCTTCACCTTGCTTTGGTGTTCCAAGTGATCCCCAATACTATGAAGAAACAGACAATGGAAGTTGAGGGGGGGGGGAGAAGTATGTGCATGCATGTGCATGCATGCACACACACACACACACACACACCCCTCTACTTGTATCTTGTCTTTTCAGCAGTGGAAATGATAGGGAGGGGGAAGACTATGTCTAGTTGTGAATTTCTTCCAAACTTATGCATTTTTTAAATTGTGTCCTGTTCTACTTAAAATATCACTGGGGTTTATGGAAACCTCCTAAGACACTACAGTCAGCAGTGACTCTTTATTGTGCTGCATGTACAAGCCTGGAGTTACCATAAAGCAAAGTAAGGTGGCTGTCTCAAGCAGCAGATTCTGAATGGATCTCCACTACAGTTGTAGCATTGCTCCATCCTATAGAATCCTGGGAGCTGTAGTTTGCTTGAGTACTCAGAATCATAGAGTTTCCTGCTAGATTTCTCTAGTCAACTCACTCTCCTAAACTAAAGTACTAGCAGGTAACTTCAAGCTCCTGGCATATGTAATATTTGCGATGGATACAGGCCAGTATCTCAGAATACCTTGGCTTAATCCCAAACTGGTCCACCCAAGGATTTGTACTATCCTAGAAGGAAGAAAAAAGAATCTGCTTGCAGGTGTATGTGAGGAAGGAAATGGAATATTACACTCTATATCAAGATCATACATTGAGCAGGAAGAATGTAATACTTCGTCTACACAGTTCTGCACTCTCACACCACCCATCTGGTAGCTGTCAAACCCCAGGATGGGCTCTTCCTACTGCTTACTAGTCAGAAGGTGAGGTGGGGAAAAGAAGTTCAGATGATGAAAAAGCAGTTGGTCTCACCATGGAGCAGGGAAGAATTAACAGTGCAGTGACAGATGGAGTGCCCCTTTCTTTTTCTTCCCCAAGAGCCCAGGCTAGCAATATCTTCATTCTTCAGATTGCAACCTGATTCTCTTGTCTTCCCACAGGTAGTTCCTCTCAGGACTTGACAGCTGCCAAGGGGAAGAGGTTTGGGATGGAATGTAAAAGGCTAGAGACTGCCCCCCTCAGACCCATTCAAAAAGAGCCAAATAAGTGTAGGCCACATTTATGCATGTGTATGTCACTAACAGAATGCCACCCAATGGCTGAAATCCTACATCTCTACAAGGCCATGCATTTCTGTGTCCTCCCACTGCCCAGCAGCTGTCAAGGCCTGGAAGAGGGTGCAGAATAGAAATGTTGTGCAATGCTGCAATTCCGAACTGCACAAACTTAAATGTATTTATTTGTGCAATTTCTATGTAGCCTTTCTCCCAAAGTGAGACCCAAGGCAGCTCACAGAATCTTAAATTGGTTTATGATGTCATAAATTCCCAACAGAATGCCAGAACCTGTTCTCAGAGTATGTTCAGCCCTTCGGACAGCTCTTTTAAAGTCTAGAATAAAACTCAAAGCAGATTCACCATGCCGCAGAAAAGGAAGCCACCACCTGTCACTGGAAGTGAAAGTTTTAGAAAGTGTGAAAATGCTGCTTTCACCAAGTTTGTTGTGTCAAATGACCCCCCCCCCAATCCCTATAACAAGAGGAAATCTGTATAGGGCAGGATTGGAATATCTGGCTACATTTCATCACTTCTTCCTCAGCCTCAGAGCTATGCAAAGCAATGTCAGTCTCTAAAATGATATCCCATGTAAGAGATCTGGGGGGGGAAATCTGTTCAAAATATGTTTTCACACTTTCATAGTATAGGCAGAGAGCTGAGCTATGAACTAAAGTTACTCGCTCAAGACTGGGCAAATTTTACCAGCTTGCTGTGTGGTTTTGTCAGCAGTGTCTGACAAAAACAGCTTTGTGCTTGCATCTCACTTGCACTTAAAAAAAAGTGAGGATATCCCCATCAATATCACTGCATGCTCGCTTGAGGCAGGATTCATCCCAAGTGAAATATTTATAAAGCCGTTAAAACAAATGTATATGCATGAAACTGAAAATGAAGAATGTTGTGACTGTCATGAAGACAAAGGATATGTCCAAGTGATGCATAACCAGATGTTCCCTGTTGACTGCTGGAGTCTGGCTGACTGTTCAAGAAAACAGACAGTCAACCTAGCACATGACTCTCCAGCAGGCACCTATTGTTCCTTGGCAAGTTGGTATATAGGGCAATGACAAAAGAAGTGAGAAAATGGTCCCCTTTTCTTTGTTCCTATGATGTTTATCCCTGTATGCACATAAGTATGCATTGCAAATGGAGGAACTCCATTCCTAGCAATCTGTTATGTGATTTATGGTCAAGATTACTATGGCCAGAATTCACTAAGGTAGTTACCTGAGTTATGCATTCATGACTGGTTTCTACTCACAATCCCTACATACTTTAGTTTAGGGAATACGTAGGGACCATGGAAGTCCCCACTTACCGGGTAGCAGCTGCTGCAATCGGAGCCTTCTGTTCCCCTGTTGCTTGTGAAGCAGCTGGCTGATGTTCCCATCCCCTTGTGTGTGCAACCTCTGGTGCAAAGGGGGATTGCAACAGGAACACTGCTTCTGATTGACACAATGGAGATTACTTATGGGAGGGGGTGGGAACATCAGTCAGCTGCTTCATGAGCAACAGGAGAATAGGCCCTCATCGACTGCAGTGGCTGCTGCTCAGTAGATGGGGCCTGGGCCTGGAGATACTACCTAGTTGTGTAGCTATGGTGGTTATGCAGCTACATACCATATAGATATTTTGTACACATTTTGTAGTAGGTTTACCATGCCATAATTTGTAGCAGTGTCAGCCCAGCTATTATAAGACTGGTCTGTTTCAGTCAATCATGAATAGCGATATATGAATGAAGTATAATCTTCCTTACATGTATCTCACCAGGTCAGGAGCCCTTGTTTGCTTCATTATATGCAGAGTGCTCTATCTGGATTTGTTTTTTAATGCTACGAGACTTGGGGTAGCAAATAATTTGGTGAATAATAGACATTTTTCTACAAGGTACATTGATAATAGGCCATTTATACACATCTATATATGCAAAAGTAGTATAGGCTTACATCCCATTCAGTACTTATGAATTTGTATGATAGACATATGAGTTGGGAGTGGGGTGGTAGGTGAAGATGCTTCCAGCCCTCTCCCAGCAGTGAGGACTTTGTGACAGCAGCTGTTACAGTTCCAAAGCACTTCACTGTCACAAAGCTCCTCACTTCCAGGAGAAGACTGGAAGCATCTTTGCTTGCTGCCCCGCTCCCTAGCACTTCAGAAATTTTGCAGGCAGCAGAACCCTCCTGTCCAACCACAGTCTGTTAAGAAAGGGGGCCCTTTCATAGTACAGAATTAAAGCACCATGATTCCACTTTAATTGCCATGGCTGCATCCTATGAAATCCTGGATTTTTAGTTTGGTGAAGCACTATTGCTCTTTGTCTGATAATTCCAAATACCTCTCCCTGAACTGCAAATCCCAGGATTCCAAAGGATGGAACCTATGGTAATTAAAGTGGAACCATAGAGCTATAGTTCTGTGGTGTGAAAGGGCCCAAGGCAGCCCAGCATTACAAGGACGAATCCCATTCAGAACAGGGAAAATCAGGTACCAGTATCCCTATTTATGAAAGATGCTGATATGCCTAATACTAGGTTATCAGCCTCTTTCTTTCTATCTCATCTGTTTTGCATTTCTCTGCTGCTGTCTAGGCCTATAAAGTATGCTTCAGGAACATTATATAATACTGATAAACCCTTGTGGGGAGGAGGAGGGGTCTAAGGTATTAGGGGACATGCCAGAATAGCTGGAACATAAATATTTACAGTCTAATATATTTAAAATTATTTATGTTGCATTCCTCTAGTTATCCACCTTGGAATACATCTAACTGAACTTAGAGGCAGGTACGTCTAGGTACACATGTACAAGACTGTACTGCTAACTATAGTTGCTGATATTCTACACCAGCTAGTTGGTTACATATGTGTAACTAAGTAATGTCTCATGGCCTGTCCCCTCAGCCCACCTTAACAGCCAGCAGCCACATCAGGTAAAAGAGGTCTGTTTAGCTGCCAATCAAGATGCATAGAGGATGATGTTTCCAGTACATTCCCACCAGCAAGCAAGGCTGAGATGAGAAACTGTGACAGGAGTTCTACTTCTGATTGTTGCAGCTTCACTTGCTGGTAGGAAGGGGTTGGAAACACCATTCTCCTTATGCCCCCATCGGCAACTAAGGAGACCTTATTTGCCTAGATCAGCCACTGGCTATTAAGGTGGGCTTGGGAGAATTTTGCAGTGGTGCTATGATTGTGACTACTTAGTTCTAATGAATACAGAGCAGTTAGAGATCTGTAACTCTAGGTTATGAATCTATAACTGCCATATAGAATGCCATCCATAACTCTTTAGTTATCAGTTGGTTAGAATATTGGTTATACATTTCTCCTAATATCATCACAGCTAAATAGATCATTATACAGTAACCTTTTTTAAAAAAATATATGAAGATGAACTAAAGGGATAAGGCACTGAATGCAACAAATGAGCAGGAGATAAATGTTCTCTTAAATTCCAGAATTTATTCCAGCCTGATAATTTTGGAACTGAGATCCTGCAAAAGGAGGCAGTGGATAAGATTCTGTCCACAAGGAACTATGCTCTATCACCTTTTAAATCCTTTTTAAAAAATCAGTCTTTTACATGCTATGCCTTCCAATATGGTCATGTACTGTCTAGGGGAGAGGAGACGGTAGGGTGGCAGTACTGAAGCATCCAGCTATATGCCTAGAGCTGGAGGCTTTGTTGTCACTGCCCCACCACTGCATTCCACCAGCCATGTTAAAGGGGGTGCCACATATAACAGGAAGGGATTTTGGAGGATGTGGGTCATTGTTTGAGGTAGATGTTGAATTTTCCCCTCCACAATAGCAATAGCAAAAGCATCTTTATTTTCTTTATTTCTATACCACTTATCAGTGAAAGTACTCCCTAAGTAGTTTACAATGTATTAGCTAATTGCCCCCAACACGCTGGGTACTCATCTTACTTACCTATGGAAGGATGGAAGGCTGAATCATCCTTGGAGTCCTGTAGGATTAAAATCACAATGTTGTGGCTGCAGTACTGGCATTTAACCACTGTGCCACAATGACCCCCCCCAAAAAAAGAGAAATAAAAACACCAATATTATTTTGATGTATGAACTAACATGATGCCAGTTAAAGTTTGCTTCCTCTGTTTGCAATTGCTTCTGCAGTTTAAAAACTTTAAAGAAAAAACATCAAATGCATGTAAGTATACAACAAAATACTTCAAAACATTAAGATAAAGCTGTTAAAAATATAGGCCAAAGAATTTACTTTTAAGAAAAAAATGACATCTGGGAAAAGAGCTTGAAATATTCTTGAGATGGCCACCCCTTCCTCAGTATTCTCCCTCTTATGCTTACCACAGTCATTTTGCTGAAGGGATCTATTAAATTAATGTACTAGACCTAACAATTAATGGCCCTGTGGTAGAGCCCCTCTTTGTTATGAAAGGCTAGACCTGTTGGATGAATATTTAGATTAGGAGAGAAGTCAATACTGATCATGCAAAAAAAAAAAAAATAGTGCTATTTGATGTGCCATGGATAAGTATGGCTCCGGTCATGTGTCCAGTTATATGTGGTAGTGTCTGATAGCAAGTCACACTCTTTCTGCCTTAGAGGACCAAACTGCCTGAAATCTTGCCAGAAATCCATGATAGGGTCACCACAAGTTGGGGTCAATCTAAAGACACATAACATCAAACTAGCCTGGCAGCACAATTCCAAGCTGGAGAAGGCAGGTATTGTTTCACATGGAATCTCAGTAGACATTGTAATGACAACAGGAATAGTGGCACAGACATCGTGAGCTGCAGAGAAGCTTTAATATCCAGATAGGGTTAAAGGTGGTTGGGGTGGGGGTCAAAGTAAGCAATATCAGTGCTGAGAGAACAGACAACACATATGGTGGGGTGTGAAAAGATTTGGTTTTTTAAAAAACAAAGAAATATTAATATTATAAGAAAAAATGTTCATCAAGAAAAGTTCTACTCAGCCTTCACCATGCTCACTTTCTTCAGTATAGCATTAGATTCATTCTGCACCACCTCTTCTTGGTGTTTCACTTTTTGTACAACCTCACCATTGGAATACATACTAAGGTATCCGTATGACCCTGGATCCCTGTCATATGGGGTTCAGGTATATAAGTAGGCCTTCCTTTAGCAGATATCCATGCTTTGTGTGCAGATACTGAGACACCTGTAAGCCCTGTTCAGCCCTCAAAACTCATGGGGTAGCTTTATACAAGTCACACTCTCTCAGCCTCAAAGGAAGGAATGACAAACATCCTCTGAATAAATGTTGCCCAGAAAACCTTATGATAGGGTCATCTAAATCAGAGTCACAAGAAGGCACATAACAAAAACAACCACAACTGCACATGGGCTACATGTGTACATTTCCCCACAGAAGTAGTAAGACATGCACAATGGCCTTCTTCAGTTCAAGGTTGTGGGCATGAAGTTCTGGATGTGGTGTCATTGCACAGAGCCATCATACAGGGAGCATACTACTCCCCTATTAGAACAACTCCACTAGTTTGATTCCAGATACAGTTCAAAGTGCTGGTTATGACCTGTACAGGACTATATGGCTCAGGTCCAGGCCATCTGTCAGACTATATCTGTCCACTTGAGCCTGCCTAGTTCCTGAGATCATCAGGAGAGGCATTTCCCCCACCACCATTGCAAGCACAATTGATGGGAACGTAAGATCAGGCCTTCTCGGTAGCTGCCCCTTGACTATGGAACTCACTTCTGAGGGAGGCCAAAATGGCCACCTCCTTCCTGTCCTTCAGTTGGCAGGCAAACAACTATTTATTCCAACCAGGCTTTTAAAAAAGCAAGTTTTAAAAGAAGAGACTAAAGGTGATGTATTGTTTTATACTGTACTGTTTTGAATAGTTCTTATCTTTTTAATTGCATTTTATTCTTTTACAGTGGATCATTGGTATCCACTAGATTTGGTTCCAGGACCCCCTGTGGATACCAAAATCCATGGATGCTCAAGTCCCATTATATAGAATGGCATAGTAAAATGGTGTCCCTTATATAAAATGGCAAAATCAAGGTTTGCTTCTTGGAATTTTTTTAATGGAATATTTTCAAGCCGTGGATGGTAGAATCCATGGATGCCAAATCTGTAGATACAGAGGACCAACTGTAATTGTAAGTCTGAATTGTTTTAATACTGCAAATAGTTTAATTCTCTTTTAATGTTCACTTTTTGTATGTTTTTAGCTGTACAGGTTGTATATCCCTTATCCAGAATTCCAAAATACTCCAATATCTAAAACTGTCCTTATGGGTAGCTGATAAAGTGACACCTTTGCTTTTCAATGTACAGAAACTTTGTGCCATGCACAAAATTATTAAAAATATTGTGTATAAAATTACCTTCAGGATATGTGTATAAGGTGTATATTAATCATAAATAAAGTTCATGTGGGTCTCATCTCCAAGATCTCATTATGTATATGAAAGTACAATATTCCAAAATCAAAAATAAAAATAAAAATCAGAAATATGGAACACTTCTGGTCCCAAGCA
Source organism: Gambelia wislizenii (assembly GCA_030847615.1). NCBI lineage: Eukaryota > Metazoa > Chordata > Lepidosauria > Squamata > Crotaphytidae > Gambelia > Gambelia wislizenii. Next base: position 326,508,830 of record JAUMIR010000001.1, read on the forward strand.
TTTCAGATAAAGGATACTTGATCTGTAGTGTTCTTTTTAAATTTTAAGCTGCCTTGAGTCCCAATTTTGGGGAGAAGGGAGGAGGAAGGGGGAGGAGGGGATACATAGCATGGTCAGGTGAGCACAGTTTTACACTGCATGTTGTGCATGCATATAACACATTTGGTTTTGCAATATCACAATTCACTTAAAAGGTAGCATTGCACAACTATCACATAACTGTGAGCATAAGTTTGTGCTCCATCTCTTTGATGTGAGATCTCAGCCTTGATGCTAAGGGAAGTTTAATCATAGAACCATAGAGCTTTCATCAGCACTGTTTAAGCACAATCCTAAATATACACTGGACTGACTATGTGACGAATGTTGCTGTCCTTGAGCAAGCAGGGATCACCAGCATTGAGGCCATGATCTTGAGAACACAGCTGCGCTGGGCAGGGCACATTTCTAGGATGGAGGACCATCGCCTCCCAAAAATAGTACTCTACGGTGAACTCACCACGGGTCAGCGTAAGAGGGGCACTCCAAAAAAAGCGATACAAGGACTCCCTAAAACAACATCTCAGGCTCAGCCAAATTGATCACCAATAATGCTCCACCCTGGCCTCACATCGGGAGGCATGGAGACGCACTATCCACAGTGCTGCAGCCTTATGTGAGAACTCACCCCAAACAAGTCTTGAAGAGAAACAACAATGCAGAAAGAATCACAACCCGGAAACATCACCCAAGGAAACCTTCTGCTGTGCTTTCTGCAACCGGACTTGTTTATCTCAGATTGGCCTTTTTAGTCATCAGCGTGCTTGCACTAAGCGTGGGATGAGTCCTTCATGAATCTTCGTTTGCGAAGAAAAGCCAGAGAGAGAGAGTTGGAAGAGACCACAAGGACCATCCAGTTCAACCCCCTTCCATGCAGGAATACACAATCAAAGCACTCCCGACAGATGGCCATCCAACCTCTGTTTAAACACCTCCAAATAAAGAGACTCCACCACACTCCCACTTTGCAGTATAACCCCGCTCCCTTATTGTGTGCTGAAGACAATAAGTACAGTAGGAAACACATAGTGATACTGTAATCTGGTCCTCAAACTTTTTGTGTTGTGCACTCCTGCACTGAGTGTATACTATTCCTAAAATAATAGGGAACTGAAAGGAAGTCATACATGAAGGAAAACAGGAAATAGAGAGTTGGAGAATTTTGAATTCTAAGTGCAGGTGTGTAGGTGTTTTCAAAGAAGGGAGCTGTTTCTCTGGAAACAGGATCTGTGATAATAGTTACAGAGGCAGCTTGGCCTTGGATCTCTTTTATCACCAATGGGGGAAAAAAAGTTTTCCTTCTCCACTCACTGTATTTTGAAAATCACATTTTTTTCTAGTCCTATTTCGATCCATAAGCTACAAACAGTGTTTTTCACTCACACACACACACAAAGGCGGGGGGGGGGGAGAAAAAAAGAATAAAATGGAAAGGTCAGCTGTCAAGATAGCGATCTAGCAGAGTTACTGAAAATATGTATATATGACACCACTGCATTTTGTAAAAGAGAGAGAGCAAATGAATTGCATTCAGCAGGTAACTATTGTGAAACATTTAGCACATGGAGATATACATCTGAGCTGCAGCTTCCCTATGTAATAATGAGCACTACTATACTGTCTATCCATCTAAAAATTCCACTGAGGTACATAAATAGATCTGTTTTTCACTTACCAAAATGTTATACTTATCTTGAAAACCATTAAGTGACTGCAGGTTTGACACATGTATAGTATTGTTTCCAACCCATAATAACCACCGTTAGTTTTCCTCTACTTCTTTCATCTATTTTTCTAACTCTGGAAAACCCACTAAGAAAGATAATAATTGCTTGAAACCAGAAGAAAATTATAGTAAACAAATAGAGTACAGTCTCAAAGAATAAAAAAAGAATGGGGAGGGAAGGAAACAAATGTACTGAGGTTCCAGTTTTCAATGGTACAAAGTTCTTAATAATGACCAAGTGGTTTGGAAAGTGGGCTGCTGACTCCACAGATGAAGAACAAGCCCAGGCAGGCCTTCCAGAAATAGCATGGGGAACAAACCTTCTTGGAAATGGCTGTAACAGAGCCAGAGTAGTGAGTGAGGCCTTAAATAACTTTAGCCACACTTTTCAATGTCATAGGTATTGTCTACATGGGCCGAACAAAACAGCCTCCTCCCATTCCCATGCCCAGCTTTCAGACAATGTAGAGATTTCTCCCCAATTCTACTTTGAACTGCCCAGATGACATCCGGGCAGTTCCAACTAGAAACTGGGGCAAAAACCAATTAAAATGGCTTTTGAAATACCTGGGAAAACCCAGGTCATGCAGGAAAAAACCTGGAGCATTATGTGGCAGGAACAGGCAGCTGTCCACATGTGTGTACTCTGCTGTATTGGTGGGCATCTCCTCCGCCAGCACTGGTGTTGTGTGTCACACTCTCTGAGGTCACAACCAGGCCCCCAGCATATGATTAAGGCTAGGTGCTTCATTTCTGGCCTCAGAGAGTACAGTGTGTGATACCAGTGGCAGCAGAAGAGGTGCTTGCCAATACAGTGGAGCACACACATGCAGACAGCTGCCATTTCTGCCAGAGAACCAAGGTAATGGGGGGAATCCAGGGCAGCTCTAGGGCCAGAATACTCAGCCAGAATGTGGAGTATTCTGACCTGTCTTGACACAACTCTAATCATCTGCTAGAATGGCCAGGTGTCTTACTTTATGGAGGAAAGTCCAGGCTCGTTTTCCTTTTTTTAAAAAAAAGAAAGAACAGGGAGCAGGAGCCTTCAACTTTACCATAAACAAATCACAATGGGGCGGCAGATGAAACACGGAGAAGTGTCTTGTGGATATCTTTGAATTATGGCATTTATTTCTAAATTTGCATATTCAGTTTTAAGATGCAAATATGTAAAATTCATGCAAATCTCCTTTTTGGCCCCTTTTTTCTGATGTAGTTCCACCTTTTTTTTAGTGTGTAACTTGCCATCATCTGCTCATCCTCAGAGAGACATTATAAACAGCACAGGATAATGATCTCTAGGGGTCAGCTTTTCCACTGCATTTTAAAAAATGTGAAACTATAGTTCTTTAGGGAGAGAGAAACTGACCCTGAAATATTTTTAATAAACATTGATATTATTTTAAGTTTTTCTTCATTTTAGAAAGTTCGGATGAATTAGGGATTCCTTTCTAGGCACTTTGTCTGTATTTTCCTCCCCACTTGGTCATTTTAAACTACAGTGATTTTTTTTTAAAAAAAAACATGACCTCTTGAGGACTAGAAGAACATGTACATTTCATTCTTCACCCATGGGACCAATTCCAGATCCCCAGAATGATTTTGTTTGGTAGGCAACCCAGTTGTTTTGAGTCTCTGATGATCCTTGTTCTTTCTTCATAGGTCTTTGGGGGAAAACAATCCTCAACGAGTGATGAATTTCCTTTCGTGGAGCTTCTCTGCAGGGCTTAAGGTCCCGCTCTGAGAGCCCGTCAGTTATTAATCACATGCAATTTCTGGGGAAAATTGGAGGCACTTGGGCTCTTTTGCCTAATGATCAATGACTCCAGCTTTTACTCATAGAGCTAATAATTATACTTGTAAGAAAAAAGTCAACATCTCTTAACTATCATCTCATTATACCTTGTCGGTAAGACTTTTGTTGTTGTTGTCTGACAACAGTTGAAATGGTCATGCAACAAATGCTCCTGTAACAGTTGGAATTTTCTTATTTCCCCCTTCCTTTCCCCCTCTGTGCTACCAAACACACAACAACCATGTTTCATTATATTTTCATCCACCAGACAGTACAGAATTGCCATTTTAAAACATGGGATTGCACCACATTGAGCTAGGACTGGGGTAGGGAAAGCAGGGCCCATGGATCACATGTGGCCCCCAGGCTTTCTGTGGCCTCCAGAGCCCCCGATCACATAAAAACAAACATGTGGGTGAAAACATGCTTCCCACAAAGGGGAAGTGAGAAACAATTTTGCCATATGTTGCCACCTCCAGGCCACTTTGGTCCCAGAATAGGCCTTTTTTCTAACAGGATGTGACCCAGAAATTGAGCTTCCAGTTCTTTAAAAGGGCCTCTCCTGGTCCTAAAGTGGCCTGGGGGAAGGACAAAAATGGGGCAAAATTGAACCTTGAGCTCTCCATTTGGGGCAAAAATATCATTTTGGAGGGGAGGAAGAGGGGCATGGAGGTGTGGCCTCCCAATGGCCCCTGGGAGTTCAGTTTGTCCCCCCCCCACAACTTCTGAGACTTGCCCACCATGGATTAGGAAATGTGACTCATGGCATAAAGCAGATTTGGGGACTGCTTTGCTGTATAGCTTTCTGAAGACCACATTTCTAGAGTTGGACTTAACTTTCTATTAATGTTGTGCTAGAAAGACAAACTTTCATCAAGCAGCCAAGCAAATTACTAAACTATTGAAAGTATTTCTCTGCTTTTGATCCAAGGAGATCCACTTTTGATCCATTATGAATGGGTCAGATACAGCTGTGTTAAAAGGGACCAAAGGCTCTGGGGAACAATTGTGCCCCAGAGCAAACTCACAGAGTACTCTCAGGGTAATTATTTCCCTTCATTGGTAAGCTTTTAACAGCTTTAGTTAGTGACCTTTTATCATAAAACTGGAAATGTCATGGAGAATGGCAGGGAGGATTTGCCATGTAAGGAATGCCACTGTAGCTTTTGTTGATCTAAGCTATTCTGTGCACCAACACTGTTCTGTTTATCTGTATAAATAGGCTGCTAAAATGACTCATATGACTGGTTATTGCCACTTTGAGTCCCCCTTTGGGATATAAATCAAATAAATATATGAACAAATAAATACATGTTGCATTGGAGAAGGTGAGATGCCATCCCTGACAGTCTGCCTATGATACTGAGCTGCATGATGTTAGCTGGCTGATCCAGTATTCCCATGATCATAACACTGTTCCATGACTTCTGTTCTTTGCCCATGTGTAGACTTGACACTGTAGTCAGGAAGAAGCTGAAGAGGCACCATTACTACAATAGAATAGCTCTGGGAAATCTTCAGGTGTATCAGAACTAAATTCTCATTCACTGCAAAGATGGCAGCTCCTTCAGTAGCCAACCAAGCAGTTCACTGTTACTTGCTTCAAGTCCCACCGCCTTTCTTTTTCCCAACATCTGTAATATTCTTCTACCTACATGCAGTTACTATTTACTTTATTTATTTAGAGTATTGTTATCCCACCTTTCAGTCACAAAATGGCTTACAAATCATTAATTTGACAGTCCCCTGCTCTCAGTCTTACAATCTAAATGTGGAAAAGAGAATGGCAGTGTGTGTGTGTGGGGGGGGGAGATAAACGGCAGCAGATGCTGGCTGCTCTTCAATCCCTTGGGGTCCAGAGCAATGGCAGTTGGAGCATGGAGGGAGAGCCTCTTACCAGGCACTGGACCAAGGTATGGTTCTAAAAACACACTCCTTCCTAAGGAGTGATTTAGAGACCTTGCAGGTTTAAAACCGGACAGTCAGAAATTCTGGCATATTTCCTCATTTATTCACTCATCTTATCTTTCAAGGTACACCACACAGATGTCTCTGCAGGATTGTTTCAGAATTATTAAAGGATATCTCCAGTGCTACACTCATCTTTTACCTTCTTTCTGCTCTGCTAAATTATCTGTGGCTATCATCAGCAAGTTATTTCAGGACCAGCTTACACTAGCAGTTATGCAGAGGATCAAAAGAAGTACTTTGAATTAAAAGAAATAGCTAGGGTGTTCAAAGGTTTATATTTGGGCTTTAATCAAACATTTCAGCATTGCCCTTTTAAAACACTATTAGTTTCCATATTTGGGTAAGTAAGGAATTTTTCACCAAGAGACATGGGATTATATTGAACCTAAGGATAGCTTTTTTAAAAAGAGTCTAACAGGTGTTATTGGACTTTATCAGACGCACTAAATATGGCATCATAATGATGCCACATAAACGCGCAAGGCCATGCATACCAGACAACATTGCCCTTTTGCATTTATATCTTGTCCTTAAACTGATCTATTTTATTTGACAGCCCAAGCTATCAATAGATCAGCTGTGCCATTTTTTTAAATTTTATTTTTTGCCAGCATAGCCGGCATATGTAACCTCGCATCTTTTTTTCCATGTACTTACCTCATGAATGGCAGGACTAGCCACAACACTTCTGAGTGAGATTGTGACATCCAGGTAAGTGACACATTTTTTATTACCCTCCCTGGTTTACTTGGGTGTTTTTAAGTGTGTATATGTGCTAGATGTAACTTTTTCTGTTTTATGTTTAAATTTCCTGCACAATGAAGTCTTGCAGGATTTCAAAGGAGGAAGTGAACAGGGTTTTGTTCCAGGCATCTAAACATTCATCCTTAGGCAGTGCTTAAGAGATGTAATCAACACTAAGGATGGGCATATTCCCCACAATATTCATTGGGATTCAGTTTGGCTTGTACCTTGATCCAATCCATATCTACAGGAACCCAATGTGACCTGGAGTCCAAATCTGGATCACAATTTGGAAATCTGGATCCTCCCATATATCTCATCTATCTACTGCAGCAATCAGTAAGTGCCAATGTGATTTGTCAAGAACAAATCCTGGCAAACTGATCTTATATCTTTTGTCAATCAGGGGCTTGTCTAGATGGGCAATTTACCCTGGCTTCCCCCTATCTTGGAGCTCTGCAGTCCAAATGATGCAGGACTCTTGCTCTTTATCACCTCTGGCAGTCCTGATGATGCCCAAGACAAGATGGGCAGGGGGGAGGAGCCAGGGTAAACCCATTTAAAATGTTTTAAATTAACCCCTGGGGAAAACTCATGTAATGTGGGAAAACATGGATGGGTCTGGCAAGGGAATCCAGGGTCTATATAGCCAGCTGCTGCCACCACCACTGCACTCACTCTCCAGCTGGAAGGAAGGCCCCCATCACATGATCAATGCCCCCTGCATGTGACCATATGGGATGTTTGGTTTGTTTGTTTTTAAATGTTGCACCTCATAATACACATTTGCCTTCACTGCCTAAATAGCAGGATGGTCTGAAACAGTCTATTTCTCCCAATCAAGAAACAGATGGTTAATCATAGCAGAATAAATTTAAGAGTAAGAAAAATGAGAGAGAGAAAGAGAGAGAGGAAAAAAAAAAAAGGAAAACGCTCACCTATACTATAAATGCACCCAAATTGCTTTGATAATGCAGCAAGGAATGGTTGAGAATCCCATGGCCAAAGTGCACCACTTCAAGTTCAGAACCCTACTTCTCAATGAATTTGGTTGAACAAATATGGGAGGGGGAGTATCTGTCTATATTTTGTGTGCTTTCTGCTTTAGCAAACAAACAAAGCTGTGTCTCTCTGTCTTTCATGGCTGATAGATTATTCCAGGACTACAAAATTGTTTTTATTTAGTGACTACATTTCTCAGTAAACAGAGGGACTTTAGACTAATGGAGGGGGGTGTTGAATGATTGTAATTAGAAGGGATTTTTATGCTCCAAACAATTAGAGAATTCACTAAATAGTTCTTCATAGTAGCTCCTTCGACACAAACAGATAAACTTTCCTTTACTCCCTAAATGGGAGTCTCTTCCAGTCAAAAAGAAGATGGCTTCTGAATCTAGCAGATGTTGAAAGCCTTGGAAAAGAGCGTTTTGGTTTTGTGGGTGTTCTTTTGTACTGCAGATTCTAGACTTGCACAACCAGCATGGTGCCAGCACTGACGGATAGCTTAACTCTTTTGCAGTGCAATGGTAACTTTGTAGTTACTTCAGTCATCGCTTCCATAGATTTGAGATGCAAATATGATTTTGTCCATTTGATTTGCTGAACCAGAATAATGTATTTCTAAAGGACTGTTTTTATGTGGTTTCTCCCCTCCAATTTTGTACTCATGAACATTTGATTCATTTTCTTCTTGCAAATGTGAGGCTGGAGCAGGATAAGACAGTGCCTGAAAAGGATTGTTTCTGTGTTCCTGCACAGATCATGATCCTCCTCCTCCACTTCTCTGATAACTGATGGAAAGGGGTAGATTTTGGATGCTAGGTGTCATGTCCTATGTGGAGGAGACAATGGATGAAGAAGGGGAAGAGAAGAGCCAAAATGATAGGCCCCAGATGAGCCAGAGGAGGCTGATAGTCATGTTATTGTGCTTGCAGAGGCAGAGCCTGGTTCATCCCAGACAGAAGCCACAAATTGGAAGAAGGAGGAGGCATAGGCACTTTACCCTGTGGAGCAATGTAAATTAAACCACCAGAAGCAACACCCAACTCCACTTGAAAAACAGGATGCTGAGCTAATGAGGCAGCTGGGCTGAATTCAAAGCAGCATTAAAGGGCAGGCTTTTCCAGCAGGCCTATCCAGATGGTTTTAAAGTGTGAATTTTAAACTGTGTATTGATTGTTTTGAAATGTCTTGGTTTTGCTTGGGTCAAATCCACACTACACAAATAATCTAGTTTGAAAGTGAATCATTTGCCATGGTTCCTTCCTATGGAATCCTGGGATCTGTAGTGTGGTGAGCCACAGCACTCTTTGGCAGAGAAGACTGAAGACTTTCTAAAACTACAAATCCCAGCAATCCCCTTTGAAATTGGATTGGCTAGACCACACTTTTGCTCATAACTTTGTGTAAACTATGGGACTGGTCAGATTTCCCCCTGCTGGTTCCTGATGTGCTCACCTGTATACTCACCAGCCTTTAAGAGGACACTCTCATAACTTACTGCCAAACCTTACTCCTATGAAAAGATGTATCTTGTGACCCAGTTTGAACTTAATTAAAAAAAATTCCTCAATCTCTCTCTCTCTCTCTGTTGACTATTTTATTTGATCATAGAATTAAAGAATGTTATTATTTTTCTGTAAATCTACAATATATATAGATTAGTTGTGAGAACTGGTTTTCAGTAGAGAGGGTTATAAATAAGTCCTCATTTTGACCAGCAAATTCAAGAGAAGAAACAACTGGATATTTTTCTTCTCCCTCTCTAATCTAATTGGGTGGAGAGATGGTCTCACTATATCTTTCCAATTTTATGGGCACAGCACTGAGCACTGGTGAAGGGGGAAATAGTAACACCTTTTGAATGTCATTCCTTGATAGGTTCTTGCTTTGGTGTACATATGGAAGAACTGTTTATAGTAGAAATCTGAGCAAACTACGGTTACCCTTGATGGGCATGGCTTCCACGGAAATAGTAGAGAATTATATTTCCTCTATGCCAGTACTAAATTCGATCAGCTGAGAACTTCAAAGCAAGCTGCAAGAAGCTACATTTTATGGTGCAATGAATACTAATCTATATATTTAGAGGACAGATCTTAAAACTCAGTGAGCCTGTTCCATCTTCTATGCTTGTCAGCACAGATTTGACTCTAGTGCTCATCTTTCATGTACAGAATGGTGGATAATTTAGAGAGCTTATTAATTATCTTAAAGGTAGAGCTCATAGGCAAAGTGGGAAGGGGATTGGCCAAAATTTAATCCAGTAATTAGAAGGAGGAGGAGCATATATGCTCAGAGCAAGCCAGTAAGCTTCCCTAATGCTGTAGAAAAGAATTTCTTTTAGAACCTGCTGAGATGTGTTTCTTCCTCATATCCTCCCTCCTTCCTTCCAGTGCATAAAGGAAACAAGGCAGTTAAGCTTGTCTGATGGATTGTAATCCAAAGAAACTGATTCTGGAGAGGAAAAAAATGAGAGGGAGAAACTTAAAGAAAAGATATGGAGGGAGACAGATGCTGCCAATGCAATTGTATACATATCGGCTCAGATGTTAATCCTAACACATTAGATGGAGCTTACTTCTGTGCAGATACGTATAGGGTTGCACTTCATACCTTTTATCCACTACTGAAAACAGGAGATACCTTTTATTTCATTTGAGTATTTATACCACACTCTTCAGCCACAAAGGCTCTCAGAGTGGCTTACAAATTGTTTAGCAATAGCACTTACACATCTACACCACTTTATAACACAAGGCAGTCTCTGAGAAGTTTACAATGTGTTAGCTAATTGCCCCCACAAGCCAGGTACTCATTTTACTAACCTATAAAAGGATGGAAGGCTGAGTCAACCTTGGAGCCCTGCTGGATCGAACTCACAACATTGTGGCTGCAGTACCAGCATTTAACCACTGTGCCACCAGAGCTCCTTGCAGAATTTGAACTGTTGTTTTAAAACAAGTAGTTTACTACTTGTTACTTTGCCAAAGTGCTTCTCCTTAGTTTTATTCATTATTAGAAGAGTGATGTGTCACTAATATATTACTAGTTTTTTTGTTACTTTTGAGCCATTTTAAAAAAATACACTTTAAATATTCAAAAATTATGAGGACTCTTTCAAAAGGATCTCTCCCCACCCCATGCAAATTATCATTTTAGGCTTACATGTTATACCAGGCTTTGGGTTACACTCTTTTTGACAGCAATGTATCTGGGATAAGACTATCATTACATTCCCCACTCCTTGCCTTTCTTTTAGTTGGACAACATATCTTGTGTCAAGGTGATGGGACATGCACAGGGAAATTTATAGTGTAAGGAGCTGGCATGGTATAATGTGCTACTGCCTTCAGTGATCAGCAGTGAGCTGGCTAAATGCAGCTGGCTAGCATATCTAAATATTGTCTAAGAGGCCTCTGTGAAAATGGAAGTTGGGAAGTAAACACTTATCTGCCTGGGAAAATGGGATATTGAGAAACACTAACAGTATAATCCTTGACTGTACTGTATCTGTACCTGTATAATAAGATGTTCCCCCACACTGCCTTGTATTTGGATTTTGCTCTTAGGCTGTGCACATGCAGTCTAACAAGTACAGTGCAGGACTGTGCTGTATATCTGCTGTGATATGTAGTCTGTTTGCTTGGAGTTCTAGACTCATTGAAAATATTACTTTAACATGCTCTGGTACAGGAAAGTAGTTTAGGCACAAGCTTGTGTCTGTGTGCTCAATTCTTCAGCCTGATGTTTGCTAACTTTGCTACAAGAGCCATTTGTTGCCTGGTCCTCTTGATATGCTCAGCGTTACCAGTGTGCCACCATGACATCTTGGATGCTTTGTATATTTTCTATTGAAGAATGCATGTAAGCCCTGTACAGGTAATGTGAAATCTGGAAATAATAAATCTTGACATGGAGGAGAGAGGTAGAATTTGCTCACTCCACTCCCATCATTCATATGGTGATTGGATTTTTGTACAGGGTCAGCACATATCAAGTTGTATTCACATAAACTATGTACAATCATGGGAAAGAGGTAAAGGAGATTATCAGACTTGGCAAAAACTGCATAAGAAGATCACAACAAGAACAGCAATAGGAAGCTATCAGATGACATTATCCTTCAGCATTCTGGGAAGCGTAGCACAGGAATGAATCAGGCATCCCTTTTTATTGGCTACACCCCTGGGAACAGCTGAGGATGTGGGCACCTGATAATGTCACCCTTTTTGTTCCTGTCATGTTCTTCTGATGTGGTTTGGTATGTGTTTTTTTGCCGTGTTTCACTGTGTCTGATAATCTCCTAGGTCTGTTCTAGTTTCCATGCACTGAAATTTTGGCTGTTATCACCCTTATCACCATAGGGCTCTAGTGTTTCTTTAAAAGCCTGTCAATTTTTTCCACATATAAGAACGTTAAAGACAAGGGAGCAATATATACATTGGGCCCTCTGTATCCATGGTCAATATTGTCAGATTTGAGAATCTATGGATCATCACAGCATACCTAAAATGGCAGTGCCCATACCTAAAATAGCTCCACCACAACATAAAATTGTGACACCAATACCTAAAATGGCAGCACCCATTGATAAATATGGGACTCAAATATCTGCAGTTTTTATTATCTACACAGGGTTCTGAAACCAACCCCCCGCAGAAATAGAGGATCCCCCTCTGTGTGTGTCTGTGTGTGTGTGTGATATATGTAAACACAACTTCCATTCCAATTGTCTTTGAAATGCATTTGATGAAGCCTTCTCTTTGACTTGAATGACTCAAATGCTTTCTTCGGTTTTCATGTAAAGCAAAGCTGCAGTTGGGAATTCTTTCCTTTGGCTATCTGGGCTCTCTTCAGCCTGCCAAGATGATAGGGTGAGGAATCTTCTCCATCCTGTGGGGACAGCTTCCAGACTAGGAAGGGATTTGAGAGCCACATTCCAGCAATAGGTAGGTTAAAGGCATGGGAGAATACTGAAGCTCTGAAGCTCAGTAGTGTTACCATGCCCTACACCTCTTCCTGTAGTATCTCATAATTTTCAATATAGACACTTCAGGGGGTCTAGTAGAATGGGGTAGGACAAAAAGGGAGGTCAAATGGAGGTCACAAGGACCTGGTAAGGTGTCTTGGAAATATTTGAGCAAACACACCCAAGACAGGATTAAGCGATGCCTCTAGTGAACAACACCATTGAAGAGGTATGTGCTAATCCCCTCTTGAAACCCCTGGCAATGAGTCACACACCATAAACAAACAAGTGACCAAAATAACTCCTATCCACAGGAAATATCCCTCAGCATCCCTTCCTGTTCTACAAAGAGAGGTTGTCATAAATCCATCGATTCCTATCTCTCAGCCATAAACAGCAATCAGCAGAGTTTCAGTTTCCTTTGTTTATTCGGTGGGAAACTCATCTAAGCTTTGTTCTAAGCACAAATAACCCTTAAGGACACGAAATATAGTATAAATATTATGCCCAAACAATCCATGGTGTGCCACTGTGGACCACACTGAGTCATTCTCTGTCAGCGTGCCCTCAGAACTTCTGTCTGAGTTCTTTGCTACTTTTAAAGCCTTGTAATTCTTGCCCTATCTCCTGAATCTATTCCTCTATTCACCCTTTCTGCCTTAAATGCTTCAATAGCCTTGTGTGGTTCTTGTGAGCATGTGTTACCTGTGTGAGTCCTTTCTGTGTTATTTTCCAATAAAAACCATTTATTTTACTTTAATCTGGAGTTCTCTGCAGTGAGTACTGGTATACGTATAGTAGGTGAAAAGGTCCCAAAGTTACCTGCCTCTCACAGCATTCTGTTTGAGCTATAATAATTCTCCCAGCTAATAATAGATCATGGGTGGGCCCCCATGGAGCCCACACTGTGGAGAAGAGGATGCACCAGCTGAATTTACCCAATAATTCAGTATGGCTGCCTCTCCACTACCACTGCCACCTTTCTTTCAGATTCCCCTTATCCCTTCTTTGGACTGGGGTCTGACTTTCTGTGGATAGTATATGTGATTGTGTAGACTCAATTGGTAAGTGTGCCTAATAGATGTCAGTGAGTGAACTAATTCATGACGAGTCTGGACTTTATAAACAAAACACAAAGATTGGTTTATTAACTGTATGTTTGTGACAGAAGTATTTCAATACTGTGCCTCCAACTTTGTTAATTGCTTAATATCTATTAGTCCCACTCCATGATGACCAATTACAAACAGAAGCTTAGATAATATTCTTTGAGCCCCTAATAATAAAACAATATAACCACCAGACTCAACCACTCTTTCTTACTCTCTTCATTTCCCCACACTATAAAATCCATTCCCCTCTCCATTGACACCCCCTTGTTGTGGGAGAGAGACTTGCATACCCTAATGATGTTTTGAGCTATGCTGGCAGTGGCATAATAGCCACTGGTAGGGTCTCCCATGCCAGACAGGTCAAAACCGAAGGGTCTGACAAAGAGTGTCAAAGGGCAGGATGGGCTCTCTAGCCTTATGGCAACCATCCTAGGAGAAGGAAAACTGTAATCCCAAATCTGGGCAGATGGTGCTCGTCCAACCCTGTAAGGTCAACCATCTAAGAGAAGGAAACTCTAACCAAACCTATGACCCAAGGACCTCACTGCTACTGTCCATGCTTCCAAGGCCACAGCAGATGAACCTTTGGTTTAAAGGGTGAGGCCAGTTCTGTGCACACTGCACTCCACCAGAAAAATCCATTGCACAGGTTCAAAGGACAAATCCAATTCCGAAAAAGCCCTGTAGTGATAGGTGAGGGATGAAATGGCAGGTGTAAAGATGCACTGGAAGACACAGACCCAACCCTGCATGCAGGCGGTTCAGGACTTTGGTCGCTTGAGGCTGTCCTGGGAGATGGCAGTCTTGTTCGGCAGCATCCTGAACAACCAAGTAGCCTTTTTTAAGGAGAGCACTGCTTGCTCCATATGGAGAGGGGCCTAGAAAAGGTGGCCTAATGAAAGCTCATCCCCATCTACCTGGCTGGCTAGCTGCAGCCAACGGGCATCTTCTGATGCAGTCAAACCAAGGCAAAGAAACAAAGGCACACACCAGCCTCCAAAGGTGTACATAAACTGACACTTGCATGCTGGAACATCAGAACCATGCGAGACTCTGCAGATAGTGGACGGCCTGACCGTCGTTCTGCTCTAATAGCCCATGAACTATCACGACTTAATATTGACATCACTGCTCTTAGTGAAGTTCGTCTCCATGAGGAAGGCAGCCTTAAAAAACACAGCGCTGGCTACACACTTTACTGGTCTGGCAAACCTAAAACCAAAAAACATCTTTCAGGAGTAGGCTTTATGATTAAAAGCTCCATTGCCTCCAAACTCGAAACCTTGCCAATAGGACACTCTGATCGCATTATTTCCTTACGTCTACCACATGTTGTTCTCTTTAGTGTATATGCCCCAGCTATGCAAGCTGACCCTGTAGAGAAAGAAAAATTCTACACAGACCTATGCCACCTCATACAAAAAGTCTCTGTAGAAGATAAAATTATTATCCTTGGTGACTTCAATGCAAGAGTAGGAAGATCTCCGAAGCGTGGAAAGGTGTCTTAGGCAAGCATGGTGTTGGAAATTGCAATGATAACAGACGCCTCTTGCTAGATTTCTGTGCAGAACAACAGCTGACTATTACAAACACTATCTTTCAGCAGAAAGATAGCTTGAAGACAACCTGGATGCATCCCCGATCCAAACATTGGCACCTCATTGACTATGTTCTAGTCTGCCAGAGAAACATTCGCGATGTCCATCATACTCGAGTGATGCCCAGTGCAGAATGCCAAAGAAATCATCGGCTCGTAAGATGTAAACTAAATCTTCATCTTAAGCTCAAACCTAAGAGGGGCGGCACCTTAAAGAGGAGACTCCAAGTCAACAATCTTCAACAAGCTACCATGAGAAACAACTTCCAGGCAAATCTGCAAACAAAACTTGAAGACCATCCTACAGATCCTTCTCCAACAGTGCTTTGGCAACATATCAAAAAAAGTATCCTCCAGTCTGCAGAAGAATCCCTTGGGTTCTCCCACAAGAAAAATCAAGACTGGTTTGATGAAAACAACCAAGAGATCCAGGAGCTGTTGGCAAAGAAGAGAACTGCTCACCAGGCATACCTCGCCCAGTCAACTTGACATGTAAGAAAAGCAGCTTTCCGTCTCTCATGTAGTAAACTTCAACAAAAACTCCGAGACATGCAGAACAAGTGGTGGATCAATATAGCAGAAAAGACACAATGCTGTGCAGATCTGGGTGATTTTAGAGGATTTTATGAAGCTCTTAAAACAGTGTTTGGACCTACGTATCAGGTCCAAAGCTCCTTATAAAGTACAGATGGTCAAACATTAATTACTAATAAAGCCTCCATCCTGAATCAATGGGCTGAACATTTTCAAAGTTTCTTTAGTGCCAACCAAGTAGTTCAAGGCTCAGCTATCCAACATATGATAGAAAAACCAATGAAAAATAAATTGGACATAGAACATGACTTTCCAATAGTCCTTTTCTTCATCCCCCCCCCCCCCGATATTTGTCATATTGAGAAGCTAAAATTCTGGTCTCATGAAAAAACATATTTCTAATATTTTCTCTATTGTTATATGAACTATTTTCCATCCCCCCCCACCAACAAAATCCGATCCAAGATTTGTACTCTTTTCATTCCTTGGCTTAGGTGTGGAATTGTCATGTAGTGGTGGTGGGATATATGGATTGTCCCTGTTGGGTTCATTGAGGCCAATAGAGCCTCCTGCCCATTTCTGAACAATGCCTATCCTCGTACAAACCAAATTCCTTGTGCTTTAAGACACACACACCTAAATGTGTTTATGTCCCAGGTTATGTCTTCTTTGGTTGTCTGTCAGACTGCTTGGTTGTCTATTACTTGATAGATGACAAGAGGTAAATTCTGATATCAAACTATACATTGGTACAAAGAAATACGGGGGGGGGGATTCTATGTTTGGGAATAATTATTAGAGTTTTCTGTTGTAGTATTTGTTTATGCATTTATTAAAATATTTAAAACTTCTTTCTGCACCAGATATTAATATGGTACCTGAATCATCTTAATATATGCACTGAAATGCACATTTCAGTGTGCATTTCAAATGTGCAGTGGAGGAAATGATGTGTAACAATTATGAAAAATTATTTTTAGAATTTCTCTGTGGAAAAGCTAAAGATGGCATATCTACAGAAGATTATAGAAACAGAATGGGGAAAATCTGCCCATACTTAGCATCTTAGGTATATTTAAATTATGCTTTCAACCTTTTCAATGCTTTTTTAGAATAATTATCAGAGCCTTAGGTTAGTCTACACTGAAGGAATAAAATCCTACCAGTGTCGTCTAACCCAATCTACAGGGAACATGACAGCTATAGGGAATTTAACATGCTGATTAGGGTACAGTCCTAAAAACCCCAACTTGGGAGTATGTTTCAGTGAACTCAGTGAGGAGTACTTCTCAATGGGCATCTATAAGATTGTGCTGTTTTGTTTTAGCACTTTGATAATCAGAAACCTTCCTGTCATGGAGCTCACGCCGAACAAGTCTTGAAGAGAAAGGACAATGCAGAAAGAATCACAACCCAAAAACATCACCCAAGGAGACCTTCTGCTGAGCTTTCTGCAACCTGACTTGTTTATCTTGGATTGGTCTCTTCAGTCATCAGCGTGCTTGCAGAAAGCGCGGGATGAGTCTTTCCTGAATCTTCGTTTTTCCTGAATGGCAGGGGGTGGACTGGATGGCCCTTGTGGTCTCTTCCAACTTTACAATTCTATGATTCTATGATTCTATGTACTTGCATTCCCAGACTCAGTGACCAGCAGTTTCAGAATTACACAGAAAATTTCATTGGCACAATAATCCAGAAAGCATATCATAAAAAGTTGTTGGTCAGAATGGAGATGCAGAAAATAAACAGTATACTAAAAGCAGTTTGCAATCTATGAAATATGGTGGGCTACAAAGCTAATGGTTACCTATCATCCCCTGATCCTTTCTTCCCAAACAATTGTACCTCCTCTCATTCACAGACAACTTCTATCGCTATCTGCCACCTTATCTCCCATTCCATAATGATGGAATACTTCCTACCCCAAAGCACTCATTAGTCATGGCAGAAAAATGAAAACACAATTAATAGCAATGTTACAGTAAGGTTACAGCACTACATAAAAATGGAAAGAATAGGCACCTTCAGGAACTGATCCTGACACTTCCTTCTTAAATAGCTTCATCCATGTCTGATTTAGCTTTCCTTATGAGGATCGCAAATGGATAAATAACTGGATATCTGTCCCAGCCTTCAAACTCTCATGTTATCTTCTTACCACTTTCTCTTGTTATGGATTTCATGCCTTTATCAGAGCTCCCTGCCTGCTTAAGGCTGCTGTTGCTTTATAAGCCCTAAACTCATTGACAATATAGAAATAGCAACAGAAAAGACACATGCCTTGATTACATCCCGTTTGGACTACTGTAACACACTCTATGTGGGACTGTCTTTGGAAACTATTCCTAAATGGCTTGGGTCCAGACTATCTGAATGTGGCCCCGCCAACTCCTGGCAGAGGGGAGGAGACAACTCATGCCTATGCATCCATATATATGATGGACTGCCAAAATGCTCTGTGAACAAGGAGCTTTAATATGGTGTCAAACAATGAATAATATGTCAGGAGTTAGAGACTGAACTCCATTATAAAATGACCAAACAACAGCAGGATCATGGTGAGCCATAATGACTACCAAGTCATGCCTGCTCAGGCCACTAGAGGGCAATGTCCTGTAGATGTATATATAAGAGAGCTCAGAACAGAGCTCACTTCCTCCTCTCTTCTCTTCCTGTGAATGACGAGGCCTGGTGAAGCAGTTTCTCCTTCAGTTGTAAATATTTGTATATATTGCAACTGTTTGACTTTGAAGATCAGAGTGGCCTGACTGCCAGTCCCTGCCAAGTGCCTCTTCTGCCCCTCCTTATTCCAACCCCCCTTTCCCCAATATATCCCCTGCCTTCTTTTCCCAGAGCAGCCTCGTCCACTCCTTCTCTTGCTGCATCCTCGTCCGTTCCCTCTTGCACCGCTGACCTCTCCCTCTCTCTCTCTCCAGCGTCTCCTCCTCCTTCACTCTCAGTCCCTTCCTTAAATCTCCTGCTCTCTCTCAACACCTCACCTCCTTCTCCCTTCCTTGCCCCCACCCTGCTGACACTCCTCCTCCAACCGGGTTCTTCCTCCTTTTACTGTCCCAGCATGCTGGCCCCATCAGCGTTGGGTGATGTGAGCATCTCTGGGTTGGGGTGGTTACGGTGACTGGCAGTGCACACCCCAACCAGTTCCCATGACGCTCACGCCGAAAGAATGTATCTCACTATTCAAGCTGGCCTGGTATTAAGATCGGCAGGGGAGGGTTTTCTCTCAGTTCCACCACCTTCACAAGTGCGGTTGTTGAGGACTCAGGAGAAAGCCTTCTCTGTGGCTGCTCCCAGACTGCGGAACTCCCTTTCACAGACAGTCCGGCTGGCCCCCTCCCTTCTCTCTTTTCATCAGCAGTTGAAGACGTTTTTATTTAGGCAGGTGTTTGAGAAGTGAATTTTAATTGGCGTGCTGCTTTTAATGTTTTAATGTTGTATTTTTATTGATTTCATGTTTTTAATTCATGTTGTGTTTTTAATTATGTGGAAATTATTTTTTTTATTTATTTTTTTGTAAATTGTGATATTTTAGGTGTATTTTTTTTATTGTTGTGAGCCACCTTGAGTCCCATCTTGGAAGAAAATAAATAAATAAATAAATAAGCATTAACTAATTAATCACTTGCTTTTTATCCAAAGGATCATGCAGTCTGCTCATTCACCATTAAAGTACATGTTCCAAAAACCACCATAGAGGTGCCTTGTTGAAAAAAAGGAAACACAACAATTTTTGCAGCCACACCACAGTTTTGTTCCCAGCTGCATTTTGCTACCTATAAAAAGAAAAGAAAGGGAAAAGAAAGAATCAAAAACAGATCTGGTTTGAAAATGAAGACAAATGTCAATTGAAGTGGTTCTCTTTTTAGACACAATCAATGAACTTCTCCTAACAAAGATGGCCTCATTGTATCTGGTTGCTATTAAAGAAAGCTTCTTATTACTTCCATGTGATTTTAATAAAGCTTGCCTGTTTTGTTGAAAAGGTTTCTTTCATGCCCTCTCCCTTGATTCCTCTTTTCTTTTTTTTTTTCAGGGAATAAGGTTTTCTTGTGGGGGGTGGAGGTGGTTAGGAGAGAATGAGAAATAAATATAATCCAGTGTGCGTGTTTGAGCTGAATTCCTTAGGCAGGGAGCTATTGTATTACAGGCTGCATGGCATTCTATAATGTACATTCTCATAATATGCATCTGGTATGAGCTAATAAGCAGGGGTGCCTCAGGAGATGCCTGACCATCTCTAAACACCCCTCTTCTCTCCCCCCTCCCTTGCCTTTCTCTTCCTCTGGATGTCACTCCTGCTTGCACTTAAACAAATCGTTTGCATCTCTCTCCCTCTGCTCACAGAGAACCTTTCCTTCTTCCTTATCTCTCACCTTCAAGGGCTCTGCATCCATCTGTGCATGGCAGATATAACCATTTGGATAAGCAGGGGATGTGGTCTAGCATTTAGAAGGGGAGGAACTCGGCACAATACTTCCCGGATTTTCACTTAGCTGTTCTATTGACTCACTAGAGTAAATCATGCAAGGTCAATTTCTGCCTGCAAACACTTGCGGGGGGCGGGGGTAGCTGTTCACACCCAAGGGCCGCATTTGATATGCATTAAAAAATCACAACAACTATGGCTAAAGGCCCATTCACACAACATGTTTATTTTTCCAGTACCTCTAGAAAAGTATTGTGTAAGTGTTGTAATGTGGTTTGTTTGTTTGTTTGTTTGTTGTGGGGAGGGGGTGGATTTTGCTATATATGCTATAAAGAAGGATGCTTAGGCCAAAGTTTTAATGATGTAGATTTTTCCCTTTCTAGGACAGCTGATGTGCAAATCTATTTCATTCTGTTGTGTTCGCCTTCAGTATTGCTGCCTAAATATTTATCCTGCTATATCTGAAATGCCAAGGGCAGGTATGTATTTTAAAATTATACATATATAATGGAGTAACTAATCCTTCATATTAAGTCTCACTACAATAAAAAAAAAGTCTTTCAGTACATATTTTGGAGTGCATTGGTTGCCTTTTAATGCAAGTGTTCATACTCTAATAGTTCACCCACATAATTCTACATAGCCCCTTCCTGGAATCCAGCAGATTCTAAGTATCTGGAGTGTACTCCCACAATAATGGACTGTCTGGATGGAAAGGAGAGGATACCCAGGCAGCATGTAGCTGAAGCTTTGCAGTTAGGAGAAGAGAACTGACACTGCTTTTCTGTACCTCCATGAGCAATCTGGAAATCCAGGAGAGTAACATCAGCTCTCTTCTTTTGGCTACAGATATGGAACCAGAGACTGCCTTGGTGCCTCCTGGAGCTCTCCTAACAAAAGGCCATGACAGCAGGCACTTCATGCTTAGAAGTTGCTGCAGGGGGGACTGTGCAAGGATGTACTAAATTCTTCCTTCTGAAATGCCCCACATGCATGTGTATGTGTGTGTCATCAAAATGATTCTGGCCATAGGCTTCCAAGGTCTGTGTAAAATCTGGCCAATAGAAGGTGTCACAAATACATTCGCCTGAAATCTGTTACTGGTCCTAACTAAAGTAGACCCATTAAATCAACTGGATTTACCTATGTGTTAACTTACCATTCAACAATTAATTGAATATGCCTACTCTAGCTAGGACTAACCATAGGATTCCAGCCATTATTCTTAAATACAAACTGTGGTAAAACCTACATTACTCCAACTAAAAACTCACAAATACAGTGATTTTTTTCCCCCCAAGACTTCCAGGTAGGGATGTTCTCTTTGTCAATTTTGCCCTTTCATGCTAAGATGAATAACTGAGATGTTTTTCTCACAACTGCAGGAGAAAACAAATTTCTCCGTCCAGAATTCTCCCTGTATCCAAAAGCCCCAAAGTGTTTCAGGCCAGGGGATTCTACAGAAAAATATCTAGTGTGAGTGGAAGAGTGAGTGCCAGTCTTGCTTACAACAGAGGAAGCCCTTAGTATTTGGCACACAGCAAACTATCCTACCCTTTACTAAATCTTGTGGGGGGGGGTCTGTCTCTTGCATGTGCAGATGGTGTCTACTCTTCCTATTCTCCAGGCCAAGGCAAGCAACATACTCCCACTGGTGCCTTATTTTGCAATGGCTGTTGGCCTACCATCACAAGGTTTACATGGGTTTTAGGGTTCCTTGTGAGATTTGAGCTCTTATGGGAGACTAGAGATCTTGCAAGATACCTGTCCTTTTATACAGGGCTTCCAAACATGTTCCCAGCCAATTTTGTTCTGGCTGGCAAGCAATTGAGTCACAGTTAGAAGGCCAGACTTACCTACTCAACACAGAATAAGAGCAGTACTTGGGGAGATATGAATACTGGCTCAGACCCAGGATTTTTTTAGACGGGAACTTTTACCCCGTTTCTGCCTCACTACCCACCCTCCCGCCCCACTCCTGCCCCTGCCATGGAATAAAAAAAAATAGACACCTACCTTCTGTCATGACAGGAACATCCTCCACTTCCCCCTTGGCTGGATGGAAGTAAATGCAGCTGTCATATAGCTGCATTTATGACCCAGACAGCAAATCTCACCCGTTCTCGAAAGATCACACAAGGAATTTAAAAATAAAAACAAAACAAAATGTCAAAAAGAAAACCAAGCCCCAAAACAAATAGTTAAAAAAAAAAAAACTAAGTAACCCAGGGATGGGGGAAAAGGGTGTCACTTACCTCCTCATCCTGATCTGGACTGGAAGTCTTCAGCACAGACCTCCTCCTGCAGTTGGCATCACACCAGCATAACAGGAAAAGAACGGTTCACCTTTCAGACCACTTGTGATTCCATGATGGAAATGGAATGGGTGGTCTATTCACAATGTTTCCCTGTTATTACAATAAATCAGAAGCAACATTGGGTCAACATGGGGTCAGCATGGGATGGGAACGACATCATCTGAAAGGTAAGTCCTCTCTTAACCCTGTTCCATGCCTGCCACTGATTTTAAATCCTGTCTGAAAAAGTCGCCAGAAAAGCCTCGCTGCTCAAATATTCTTCTTAACAGAGTTCCCCATTATTGGAATATTTCTAATAATTGTATTAATGATGTAAGGACAGAATCCCTGTTCCTGTATGAAAACTTTGCAAATTCCAGTGCACTACCATGTAAAAATAATTCTGTATAATGGGTTCAAATGACCCTCCATTTTTTTTTTTTAAAAAAAAATTATTCTACAACACAAATCTCAGGCCGTAATTTATTACAAGATCAGTGCTGTCCCTTATCAGGCATGACAACATTCAATTGAGCTACTAATTTTGCTGCAGTTAAGTGCATGGTCAATTATTGCTAATTAAGCTGTAATTCTTATTCTCACTCATCTTTAATCTGGCAGGAATCATTGAAATAATGTTTAGAACATTGTCTATGCCAAATGCTGTTGAAATGCTCATTAGATACTGTTTCAGTCTACACTGGCAGTTTTCATTTGTGTTTTACATCTAGTCTTGATTTCAGATTAAAATACATTTTCAGATATTGATGACAAGCCTAGTAATTAAGTAGACCTATTGGTGTTTGAAAGGCCCAGTCCTAGGATGGCTGGATTCATAATTAAAAGAAGTTGACTGTCTTTTGATTATGGATTTTAATATTCCTCAGATACCTTGCCAACGTCCAAACATCCAGTCCTGTACACAGCAAAATCCATTTTTATAAACTTTATTTAAGGAAAGCCACAAATGGTAACACACTCTATTAGAATCTATGTGCTGTATCATTGCATATTATGGCTACACTTTACACAATTTTTCACCTAATGTTTGAGGGAGGGGAGCTATCATAAAAAGGGAACAGAAATACCAAAATGGTAATGATCTTTTTAGGTCCTTTATGCACTTCATTTGCAAAAAAAATAAAAAAAATGATAATAAAATATTTACCAGAGCTTTGCCAGTCTCACACAGCACAAATTGAATTGCAGCGTGTCTTGCTTCAAGAATAAAGTGGTTTGATTTAACTGTAAGATAGGTTGGGAACTAAAGTCTGTTTTCCTAATACATTCAGGCGTGTATTGGTTTTTGAATTCAATGATTCTAAATTATTTTTCATTCAAGTTACTCATAGCTAGACGATATTTCTAGGAGTTTCTTCTACATGCCTTTAGCCACAGAACTTTACAAACACAGAGAAAGGAGAGAGAGAGAGAAATTCCTGTTGCTTTCTAGTGAAAGACAATCCTTAGGAAGAAAAAGTTATGTTCTATCTTTCCAAAGCTCTACATGTAAAAAAACCCACAAAAACACAGAGACTAAATACTGGAGATGGGGAAAATCTGTTAAGCCTCTAGTTCTTTTCATTCATTCATGCTTGCTTCACAGAACCCTGGCTGGGAGTGGATAGCACTGTCACATGGACACAGGCCCTCCCATCTGGGTATTCTGTCAGTGAGCAGGTGAGGGGAAGTGGGCGGGGGGGGGCGGAGTGGCTCTGGTTTATAAGAACAATCTGACTTTGACCAGGATACCTGTCCGGAACACAGTCCACTTCGAGTGTATGTACCTTGGCCTGAGGACCAGTGATAGTTTGGGGATTCTGCTAGTATATCAACCACCCTGTTGTCTAGCAGACTCCCTAACCAAGCTGACACAGCTGGTCTCAGAGTTGCTGTTGGAGTCACCCAGACTTTTAGTTTTGGGTGAATTCAACATTCCACTCAAGACCAGTTTGACAAATCTGACTGGTGCGGCTCGGGAGTTCATGGAAACCATGACAAACATGGGCCTATTCCAATTGGTCATCGGGCCCACACATTGTGTGGGTCATACCCTCAATGCGGTCTTTAGTACGGAACAGGAATATCCATGGGCGGAGGTTATTAAAACCACTGCATTGTCATGGACGGATCATTTCCTGGTCAAGACTGAACTAAGAGTCTCTTCCTGCCCCACCGGGGGTGGCGGACCCATTAGAAGGGTCCGCCCTCAAAGGCTAATGGAACCAATAGGATTTCAGAACGCCTTGGAGGGTTTAATGGTTGGTAATGCTGGTGACCCTATCGAAGCTTTGGTTAATACCTGGAACACCGACCTTACCAAGGCTATCGACACGATCGCTCCAAAGCATCCTTTCCAACCCACTCCAAACGTAGGCTATGGTATACATCAGAGTTTAGGAAAATGAAGCAGGTTGAACAACGACTAGAGCACAACTGGTGGAAAACTTGACTCTTATCCAACAGGACTCATCATAGGAACTTTCTTTGGTCCTATTGAGAGGCAATATTGCAGAGCAGAGATCTTTCTCCTCTGCACCTATTGCATCTACAGAGTCCCATCCAGCAGAGGTGTTTAGAGTGGTAAGGGAGATTGACGCAGGTTATACCTGTGCAGAAACCATTGCTTAACCCAACAACAGCCTGCTGTGATGTGTTTAACAACTTCTTTGCAGATAAAATCTCTTGGATAAGAGCCGACTTAGATGCCAGTATTTTGACAGAAACAATTGACGAGGTGTCCAGCAACTCCACTGATGTAAGTTTACTGGATCAATTTCAATCTGTGAATACCGAGGATGTGGATAAGCTACTTGGTAGAGTGAGGAAGATGACCTGCCCTCTCGATCCTTGCCCTTCATGGCTGGCCACCCGGAGTGTGTGTGCCTTGATGGCGTTCCTTAAGGATATCATCAATGCATCCCTCAGGGAAGGGTGTGTTCCATCCTGTTTAAAGGAAGCGGTGGTTAGGCCAGTCCTGAAAAAAACCTTCCCTGGACCCCCTGGACATGAACAACTATAGGCTGGTTTCTATGTTACCATTCTTGAGCAAAGTAATCGAGAGGGCAGTTGGTCTTCAACTCCAAGTGGTCTTGGATGAAATAGATTATCTAGACCCATTTCAAACTGTCTTTAGGACGGGATTTGGAGTTGAGACCTCCATGGTTGCCTTAACCAACGACCTGCGTCTAAGCATCGACAGGGGTAGTGTGACCCTGTTGGTGCTTTTGGACCTCTCAGCAGCTTTTGATACGATAGATCATAGCATCCTCTTGGATCGCCTACATGGGTTAGGAATCAGAGGCACTGCGTTTCAGTGGTTTTGGTCCTTCCTCTCAGGCAGGTCCCAGAGGGCTCTGCTCAGGGACATCTGCTCCAGTAAAAAGGAGCTTACCTGTGGCATTCTGCAAGGCACCTTCTTGTCCCCAATGCTGTTTAACATCTATATGAAGCCGCTGGGTGAGATTATTTGGAGTTATGGGACTGGGTGTTATCAGTATGCTGATGATGCCCAGATCTATTTCTCCCTGTTTCAATTGTCAGCCTCGGATTCTGATGGCATCTCTCCTCTTAATGACTGTCTTAAAGCAGTAATGGGCTGGATGAGGAAAAACAGATTGAGATTAAATCCGGACAAAACGGAGGTGCTCACGGTAGCGGCCCCGAAACCAGGAGTTGGGTTGCAACCTCCAGTCCTGGACAAGGTCACGCTCTCTATTAAGGACTGTGTTTGCAATCTGGGGGTGCTCCTTGATTTGTCGCTTCAGATGACTAGTCAGGTGAGTGTGATGGTCAGGAGCGCCTGTTATAAGCTTCGGCTGATACGCCAGCTGCGCCCTTTCCTGGAAGTAAGGGACCTTGAGACAGTGGTGCATGGCCTGGTAACCTCTCATTTGGATTTCTGCAATGCGCTCTACATCGGGCTACCCTTGTGCTTGGTCCGGAAACTTCAGTTAGTACAAAATATGGCGGCCAGAGTGGTCTCGGGAATATCTCGGAGAGACCATATAACTCCAGTATTAAAATCTCTCCACTGGCTGCCTATCAGTTTCCGGGCCCAGCATAAGGTGTTGCTTCTAAATTACCTCTAAAGCCCTAAATGGCTTGGGTCAACTTTTCTTTGGAACCGCCTCCTCCCATACCATCCTCCCCATGCACCCCGGTCCTCTGGGAGGAATTTGCTTCAGCCACAAACTCTAAGCTGTCTGCAACCTCTCAGAGGGCCTTTTCGGTAATCGCCCCCAAATTATGGAATGGCCTGCTGGATGAGATCTGTCAGATGATGAGTTTAAGTAGCTTTAAAAAAGCACTAAAGACGGATCTCTTTTGGCAGGCTTTTCCTGATTAGATCCCGGCCTCAGGAGCTGCATCTCCTGGTTTCTTTTAATCTTTTAGCCCTTTACCCTGACTCGCTGGCTGTTGATTTTTGTATTTGTTTATTTTATGTGACTTTTAAGTTAGGTGGATTTTAATTCAATGCTAGTTTAATATCTTTTTTATGGGAGGTTGGGGGTTGGTGGGGCTTAGGGGTTTTAGTCTGTATTGCTGTATTTTAACTGTTGTAAGCTGCCCTGATTGTTTTTAACAGAGGGGCGGGGTAAAAATAAATTATTATTATTATTCCAAATGTTCAATTGGTGAATTTTGTTAAATTCTTCAAAACTGAATGGAAGTGATGGCCAGTGTCCTGTTGGGGAGTTACAAATACATAACCTGGAGTTACACATTCATAACTGTTTGGTATCCATGATCCCTTCATACTCCCTAGTTTAGGGGGCATGTAGGAACTGTGAAAGGTCCCTAGTCCTCACTTACCAGGGAGCAGCTGCTGAGATTATTGGGAGTCCATTCCACTCTCGTCCAAGAAGCAGCTGACTGACTTTCCCATCCCCGCCTTTCTATGTGCAATTTCTGGTGCAAGGGGGAATTGTGGCACAGACACTATTTCTGCCTGTTGCAATGGAGATTGTTCATGGGAGAGGAAGGGAACATCATTGAACACCTTCCCAAGTGATAGGGGAATGGACCCAATCAATTGCAGTGGCTACTTCTTGGTATGTGTTGATAGGGTCAGGTGAGGAGTCACTGGATAGTCATGTAACTATAGTGGTTGCACATTCAAGTCCCCTACAGGATTCCAGCTGATATTCTCCTCCATCTGCACTGGCAAAATTCAGTAGGTATAGCCATTTCCAACATGGTGAGGATGATGTTGTACCTGCCTACTGTACAGATATTAGAGATTAAGAGCATCTTACAAAGAAGAGTTGGTAGCTCTTAACTAAGCACTAACATGGTTGGATATATAGGATCAAGCCCAGACCTCGAGAGGTAAGCACTCAAAGCCCTGAGATAGAATCAACCAATCTATATTTCCACTTGATCCAACAATAACAACAAATTATATCTATCTCAAATATGAAACAATGTGCAAATTTTGGAAAAACTAAATAAAATGGAATTCTCGCTCATCCCTAGTATCTATCACTCCATATTATTACAACTGCCATATCATTATGCAGACAAAGATATGTCTGCATAATGTTCACACAGAATGAAGGGAAGGGGCAGCAATGCATGTCCATCTTCCTGAGACATCATGAATTGTGGTGCCTTGAATGGCAAAAAAATCATGGACAAAGAGCAAATACAATAACAAGTCATTTTTCTCTTTGTTCCCTGTATCTTGTATGTAGAACCAATGCATACTGGGGGTTGACCTTTTATCAAAGTTGGGTAAAGTGTGGACAGTAGGCTGTATGTATCCCCTGAGCTCTGGTGCATGGCCCCCAGAACACCTTCATAGATCTTTCAGCCCACCAGCCCCCAAGAAAGCTTTTGGGGAAAAATCTTTGGCTATTTTTTCCTGATTATCAAACTGTTCTGAACATCTGCAAATGCCATGTTTTCACTGACTCACCCAGCCACTTGAAAACCCCAAGACATGCTTGAATGGCCAACACTGGCCAAAAAAAATTGTGCAAAATGCCAGCTTGAAGTGATACACACCACTTCTGTTGTGCCCAGGATACATAGGTGTGGCCCATAGAAGGGGGTAGAGGCAAAAATTGCCCCCTACCCCTATGCAGTTGCCTACCCCTGCCTTTCATGGAATGTTTTAGAGATGAAATGACATTTTGATGGTTTTTCTTTTTCTCTTCACAAGTGCACCCTTACTCCCCCCCCCAAAAAAACCTTGAGAATTTGTCTGAAAATTGTCCATTATTTTTGTAATGTATACCGTTCCCCCATCTCAATCCCAGAATGATTTTAGGTCTAGGGTATAATCTTTAGGCTACAAATACTGTTGCTGCTCACCAGTTCCCCCCTCTGTCCTTCTTTTTTGGGGGCTGGGTGGGTGAGCTATGGCCACTGTTGTTTGTGAGCTGCCTAATTTTAAGAAACTTTAGAAGAATTTCTTCTCCATTGGAGAAATTTGGTGAAATGGTATCACAAATTCTCTGCCATCCAATAGGGTGAAGAATCTTGAAGCTATTTGCAAACATCTTCACCTTCTAATCTAGTAGCCATAATCCAAATTGAAACTCTGGGTTCCCCCAAAGAACAGGCTCTGCATATGTGTGTTCAACACTAGACGGGCATTTAAATACAACCAGTTGAAGGCCTAGTTGAGAGTGTGAAAGGCCATTAATTTATTGGGATATGAACTGAAAAAAAATATCAGATGATCTTATGTCTAACTTGGTTAACGTACACATTTGTGCATGTGAACTAATTTGGCCATCCCTAAGTAGAAAAGGATTGTGGTTCACATTCAAATGAATCCCAAATCCAGAATTGAACTGGGCAGATTTGGAGAGATGTGGGAGATTCAGCAACAGTTTGACCTTGGAGAAATACATATATACAAACAGCATGACCTCAGAAAAAGTGGTCCATTTATCCCCACATCATACATGTAATAATAATTAAACAACAACAACAACAACAACAACAACAACGGGGTGAAGCAAAGAAGATGATAGAGTTTTGAGTTTTACCAGTGCTCTTCAATCCTAGTGCTTTAGGGCAGAATGTTGCAGTGTTCTCTGCAAGTTCTCTCTCCCAACAACAGGAATGTGAAAACAATTTGGATGGAATCTAGGGAGCCTTGGGAAGGAAAGAAGAGCACTAGACATTTGCTTGGAAAATGTTGGATCTTCATGTCCTTTTTGCTCTGCCACTGCATAGTATGTCTCATATCTATCCTACTGGACTTTCTTAGCAGAACTGGTTGAAATTTGCAGAGATAGTGCCCCATCTGAGTGAATCAAGCATGCCAACATTCAAAAGAATGGGCTGGGGGAGATTTATTCAAGGGCCAGCCTTTGCAATTTAAGGGGAGAGAGAGAGAGAGAGAGAGAGAGAGAGAGAGAGAGAGATGTTTACCCCTCTGTGAACAATTGAAAGGGATGTACAAAATAGAGATGGCCCCACTTAGGAGTATACGAACACATATGTGATAGAAGTGTCCCAAGGCAAGAAATATTCAAACGTTCATGAGGAAACAAGTGAAGTGGATAGTCAAAGTAATGGAAAATAATGTAACTTTTGTTTCTGCTCAGTTGGGACTAAAGTCACAGAAATAAAATTATAGGCATTTTCTATTTTTATAGGGGTGTCCATGAAAATATAAAGGCACATAGCAAAATTTGCCAGGTATAATCCACTTATAAGGGGTTTCTATGCATGAAAATTGTATCCAATTCTGAAGAGGAGGAGTGGGAGGTTATAGTTGTTTGTTGATCCCTGATGATAGTCTGTGGCAGGAATATATATTTGGATTTCTGAATTCAGATTAGGATTCAGACCTGATTCAAATTG
Source organism: Gambelia wislizenii (assembly GCA_030847615.1). Lineage (NCBI taxonomy): Eukaryota > Metazoa > Chordata > Lepidosauria > Squamata > Crotaphytidae > Gambelia > Gambelia wislizenii. The sequence continues at coordinate 326,538,884 of JAUMIR010000001.1, forward strand.
CTGTGCTTCCAAACAAATTGGAGTTGAATCAGGCTGTTTTCAGAATCTCCAAATATTGTCCAAACCTAATCCAGTCTGTGCACACCCCTACTAAGCAGTTAATACAACTGGCCATAAAAACAACTCTATCCTTCCAGATCTCCTTAATGTGTTGGAAAGTCAAGAATAGCAGTGTATAATCTACTTTCAGATGCAAAGTGCAGTCTGAATTGGGTTAACTGGTACAATGTGTGTGGATTTACAGCTAGATTAGTCCTTTTGACATGATTTTACAAGTTGTTATATGTTCAGTTGTTTTACCAGCTTATGCAAAGAGTTACTCCCCTGTTGTTGTTGTTGTTGTTGTTGTTGTTGTTGTTTCATTCAGTGCTGGTCAACTTTCTCTTAACATGCTAAACTTGATTTAATGTTTGTCAAGTTACTATATTGTGATCAAACCATCCTGTCTTTCCTCTAACATCTATCTATCTATCTATCTATCTATCTATCTAGACAATTCTGTCCTGTCCTTTATCACAGGCTCTCAGGGCTGCAATACAAACCATTTAAAATGTATGCAAATTAAAAGCACAAATAATTTGAGCAAAACAAAAATCATATTAAACACAACAATAATTAAAATCACTTTAAAAGTGATTGATTAAAAACAATTAATTTCAACAGTTAAAACTACTTTAAAAATGACAACAATTTTAAAAACTATGTACATGTTCACAGCATCTCTGTTTTCCCATACTGGCCAATAATGGCAAGGCCTGGGGGGCAGGGAGGTGGAGTTGCCCTGGTCTATCAGGATTCCATCTGCCTCACAAGGTGCCCTGTCCCACAATTTGCTAGGTTTCAATGTGAGCTCTTGAAGGTGGGTGGCCAGGACAGAATAGGGAATCTGTTGGTGTACCGCCCACACCACTGCACAACAGACTTACTACCTGAGCTGGCTGAGTAGGCCTTGGTGATGGTGTTGGAGTCCCCTCATCTTGTTGTGAGGGCAGGCCTTTCCTAATTAGATCCCAGCCTCAGGGGATCCTGGCCTCTTTTTAGTCCGCTGGCCATTTATTGTATTTTATTGTATTTATTGTTTTTAAATGTGATTTTAGATCAGTTGGTTTTAATTTATAATTGTTTAATAATTTTTTATGGGGGAGGGGTGGGTGGGGGGGTGTTTGGGGATTTTATCTGTATTGTATTTTAATTTTTGTAAGCCGCCCCGATTGTTTTGACAGAGGGGCGGGGTATAAATAATAATAATAATTATTATTATTATTATTATTATTATTGTGCTGGGGGACTTTAACATCCATGTGGAGACCTCTCTGTCAGGAGCAGCTCAGGACTTCATGTCTGCCATGACAACCATGGGGCTGTCCCAAGTAGTATCCAGGGCTGCAGGACACACTCTGGATCTGGTTTTCTGGGCAGGATGATGGTGATCTGGGTGTGGAGGAACTTTCACTACCTGGTGGGGTTTAGACTTACTGAGACTCGGATCCTCTGCAGGGGTGGGGGTACAATTAATATGGTCTGCCCCAGGAGATTTACGGATCCAGATGGATTCCTTATGGCTCTTGGGGAGTTTCCTGTTGCCTTGGCAGGTGATCCTGTCAAAGCTCTTGCTGATCTCTGAAACAGGAAAATGGCCAGGGTGGTGGGCATGATTTCCCGTAAGTGTTCCTTCCCACAAAGTGGAGCCAAGCAAGCCCCCTGGTTTACTGGGGAGCTGGTGGTAATGAAATGTGTGAGACCGAGACTAGAGCGATGATAGTGGACGACTTGGAGTAAGTCCAACAGAACACAGGCAAGAACTCATTGGAAGGCCTATGCTGTGGTGATGGTGGAAGCAAAGAAATCATACTTTTCTGCCACCAGTGCATCTGCACAATGTCATCCAGTGGAGCTGTCTCAAGTGGTCAGGGGCCTTTTACATTCTGGCCCACAAGAAGAAAACAGAGACCACTTTGCAGCCCGCTGCGAAGAATTTGCAAGACACTTTGCAGTGTCTCAGTGCAACTCAGATACTCACTGGTTTGGATGCTATAATTCAGGCAGGTCTGGTGAATGTAATCTTGGCTCCTGCTTGTTCTGTACTATTGGATATGTTTCAATTTGTGCAGCCTGTGGATGAGGGCAGGATCCTTGGAGACGTAAGAACCACCACATGTATACTCGATCCTTGCCCTTCCTGGCTTCTGAAAGCAGCTAGAGAGGGACTGGCCAGGAGAGTAAGGAGGTGGTGAACACCTCACTACAGCAAGGGAAGTTTCCATCCTGCTTAAAACAGGCTGTGGTGAGACCGTTACTAAAAAAAGGCCTCCCTGGATCCCACTATCTGAATAATTATTGGCCAGTGTCTAATATACCATTTTCAGGCAAGGTTCTGGTGCATGTGGTTGCCTCCCAGCTCCAGGGATTTCTGGATGAAATGGATTATCTAGATCCATTTGCATCTGGATTCAGGCCTGGTTATGAGATAGACACAGCTTTGGTTGTCTTGCCTATGCAGAGAACTGGACAGAGGGAGTGTGTCCCTGTTGGTTCTGCTGGCCCTCTCAGTGACTTTCAATACCATCAACCATGGTATCCTTCTGGGTCACCTCTCTGGGATGGGACTTGGGGGCAGTGTTATGCAGTGGTTCTGGTCCTTCTTGGAGAGGAAAACTCAGAAGGTGGTGCTGGGGAACTCCTGTTTGATGCCCTGGCCATTGGCCTGTGGGGTTCCGCAGGGCTTGGTTTTGTCCCCCATGCTGTTCAACATCTACATGAAACTGCTGGGAGAGGTCATCCGGAGTTTGGGGGCTTGGTGTCACTAATATACTGATGACATCCAACTCTATCTCTCATTTCCATCGGACTCCAAGGAAGCTGTCTTGGTACTCAGCCAATGCATGGTGTCAGTAATGGACTGGTTGATGGTAAACAAATTGAAACTTAATCCAGAGAAGACAGAGGTGTTCCTGTTCAGTCAAATGGCAGATCAGAGAATAGGATCTCAGCCTGTGCTGAATGGGGTTACACTCCCCCTGAAATCTCAGGCTTGCTGCTTGGGTGTTCTCCTGCACTCAACTCTGAGCCTGGATGCCCAGATCTCATCTATGGCCAGGTGTGCATTTTCACAGCTAAAGCTAGTGCACCAGCTATGTCCATTCCTTGAGATGCCAGACCTGGCCACAGTGACTCATGCCTTGATTACATCCCGTTTGGACTACTGTAACACACTCTACATGGGGCTGCCTTTGGAAAGTGTTCAGAAACTTCAGCAGGTCTAGAATGCTGTGGCCCAAATGCTGACTGGAGCCAGTTATAGGGAGCATATAACTCCCTTGTTAAAACAGCTTCACTGGCTGCCAGTTTGTTTCCGGGCACAATTCAAAGTGCTGGTCATGACCTATAAAGCCCTATATGGCTTGGATCCAGAATACCTGAAAGTCCGTATCTCCCCATACAAACCTGCAAGGGCACTAAGATCATCAGGGGAAGGCTTTCTCTTGGTCCTGCCACCATCACAGGCTCATCTGGTTAGGACACAAGAGGGAGCCTTCTCGGTGGCTGCTCCTACCCTCTGGAACTCCCTTCCAAGGGATGCTAGGCTCCTACTTTCCTTCTTTACTTTCGCAAGCAGGCAAAAACATTTTTATACAAGCAGGCTTTTAATACATAGCTGGGCTTATGGAGGTTTTATTGGGGTGTTTTTTTATGTTTTTTATATACATATATTTTTAAAATTTTGCTTATTTTAATCTTTTAACTTTATGTGTTTTTATTGTGAGGTTTTTAAAATGATTTTAAATTGTATTTTATGTAATTTTGTGAGCCACTTTGGATCCTTCTGGGATAAAGGTGGCATGTAAGCTAAATTAATTAATTTAAAAAAAAACAAATAAATAAAATGACTGAGATTCTGCACTGTCAAATTACCATGACAGCAGGGTAGGGACTACCATAATAATAACTACCATGATGGTGTGATGTTACAGTTTTTAAAGTGCCACCTTTGTAGCTACATCTAATGATGTAGCTACAAATCCTATATTTTTAACTTCAATAGAAGAGTTCTTGAGAGGCTGCAGAGTGAGATGCTGGAAGTCTGCAGCACTGCTCCAATTACAAGGAGCATTGAGAACAGCAGCTGGAGACACCTTTTAGGCCCTGATGCAACCACTTTTCTCAATGCACCCCATGACTGGGGGAGCACTCCAAATGTCATTTCCCAGTTCCCAGAGCTGCAATGCCTTGGAAATCTTTAGTTGGGGGCTCTTGTCTAACTGCAAATGTAGGTGGGGGAGGGGGTTGAAACTCAGTTGTTAGTGACCATAGTGATGAATTCCAAAAGTTATGAGATCATAACTCTGGCTTACAGTTGTAACACTCAGTGATAATACATTTTATGGCAGTTATCATGGACACCCATTTCCTTAGTGATAGCAAAAGATACCATTAGCTCTACTTGGAGTATGACCATTTCCCTTGAGATAGGACAAGGTACCATCACTTTTGCTTGGAGTATGGGCCACTATTGACAGTAATTATATTGTCAAAAACAGGCTTTTCTGTTTTGTTACCACTTTCATTATTATTGGGTAGCACTTCCGTTTTACAGTGCAACTTTAATTACCCCCCCATGTCCATTTCATGGTTGCTCAATTTAGTTTCCCCTCTACATTTTGGCCACCTCCTTGATGATCAAAGGAAGTGTGCAAGAGCCTTTTTTCAAATTATAGGGAAGAGTGAAATCCTTAAAATAAGCTATAGGGCATGAACTTCATAACTGTCTGGACCCAGAAGATTTACAGGTAACTGGCATAGTCCAGAGAAGCCAAAACACTTTACAAAACAAGAGTCTAAAGGCTAAAGGCAGGAAGTGTGGTTGAAAATGCACTGTGGTCAGGATGGTTCCAGAACAGGCAGGCAAGGAGGTGAATCATAGAATTGTACAGAATTATGGAATCATAGAGATTGGAAAAGACCATGAGGGCCAAGCAGCCTAATGCCCTGCCATGCAGGAATATGCAGTCAAAGCACTCCTGACAGATGGAGTCTGTTTAGAAACCTCCAGAGAAGGACACTCTTCCACACTCTGAGGCAGCGCATTTCACTGTCAAACAGCTCTTACCATCAGTAAGTTCTTCCTAATATTTAGGTGGAATCTCTTTTCCTGTAGCTTGAATCCATTGCTCCATGGTCTAGTCTCTGGCACAGCAGAAAACTCCCTCTTCAATATGACATCCTTTCAAGTATTTAAACATGGCTATTGTGTCACCTCTTAATCTTTTCTAGGCTAAACATATCCAGATCCCTAAACTGCTCCTCGGAGGGCAGGGCTTCCAGACCTTTTACCATTTGGTTGCCCTCCTCTTAAACAAGGTGGTCTGTTTGGCTACTAAAGCAACATGTTATTTGGACTGTGGATGGAAGTAACACTTATATAGAGCTATCCAGGCCCCTGTTAGTTATTCAGGCACACTGGTCCAGCTAGACTGAGGATTACGTTACTCCCTCTAGTCATTGTATGAATGGTGCTACTTCACAACAAAGATCAGGAGGCTGAGATTCAAAGTACATGCTACCTTCAGTAAGCAACATATAGTCTTTTTTTTTTACTCATTAGTGTGTGGGGAACCCTATAGGGACCCTTATGCCCCTCCCACCTTTCCTATGCAAATTGAAAGTGTGGTTATTCACACTATGACAGGAAAAGGATTAAAGTTGTCCCACTACCACCAAATTCAAATTTCTAGTGCTACTCCTAATCTGAACAATAGTCACACTGGCTATTGGGGAATTGCTTTCTGATATGAAGGGGCTCTTACTAAACTTTAGTTCAGTAGGGTTTTGGGTGTTTAACCCTCAACTTGGTCTGCAAAGGTATGTAAATGTTAGGGCATACAAAAATGAATAATTTCATTAATTTTCATTCTACTCCATTAGGAAAAAAATGGTTTCCTGCACAAAATTTGAGCCCTATTGCTACTTCATCAGGGAAAATTCATTTGCATGACATGGCTTTCGTTCACAGAAAATGTGTCAGAAAACATATATTTGTGCAAAATACATTGATTCTTGTAAAAACATATAGCTTTTTGCATGCACAAAGGAGGTTTATCTGTGCAGCCATCTGCATATATGTGCAAATTGCATAAAATTGTACAAATTGAGTAAAATGTACACATTTATTTATTTACAATCCCCCTTTGGCTCAGCCCCCTTTGGCTGAAGCTTATAAACACTAAAACGGGTGCAGATAAGTGTTTATACCACCAAAAACATGCAAGCTTTTAAATGTAATCAAACTATTGACACAATTAAAAGATATTTAAAAGAGTACCCATTTAAAAAAACAGCAAACATTAAAAATTGCACAAATGCATAAATCCCTACACACAAGACCCACATGTAGCTTTCCTGCATTTCTACACCAAAAACTCGATATTTTTGAGCATAAATCAATGTATCTTGCACAAAAATCCACATATTTCCAGGGATGTCTCAAAGTACAAAGAATCTCTCTGTTGATGACCTTTTCTTTAATGGAGGGACTTAGGTGTTTGGATGCTTTTTTTCATCAAGGATGTGAATATTGAGGTACATTCTTCACATTCCTAGCTTGACCAGGGACCTAATCACACTACACAATTAAAGTGTTCCATTTACCTACAATTATAGTATTCCATTTACATTCCATTTACCTACTATGGCTCCTTTCTGTGGAATCCTAAGATTAGCAGTTTAGGGAGGGGCATTAGGATTCTCAGGCAAAGGGCTCTATTGCTTCACCAAATCACAATCCCAGAATCCCATAGGATGGAACCATGACAGTTAAAGTTGAATAATAGCACTATAACTGTGTAGTGTGAATCGGCCCCAGAAAAGCTTAGAGATATCACAGTTTGCCTTATCTCAATGGTGAGAGGCTTTCCTGGGATATACAATGAAGATTAACTCGAAGACATTAAAATTGACCTTTTTTGCCTTTTCCCTCATAGTTCTTTCTAAGTTATGATTAAGAGGGAACATTTTTGATATGAATATGGAAACATTGGTGGGATGTTGCCATGATGGAGATCCCATCATCCTGCCTGCAGGCTGATGAACTCCTATCATTCTACAATGACTACATTTTCCAATATCTGCAAACAGTGATTGGCTGATCAGCATGACCAGGTAAACTAAGGGTTAAGGGTTAAGAACAAGGTGAAAGGTGGAGATCATCTCCTGAGATAGCATCATCATGACATCACATCACCAGACGCTGGACTGGCCAATGAGAATTTGGGAATGGTAATTTGAAAGGTTTTATACTTTGCATAAAAAGTTATTAAAAGTGGAACAGTTTATACAATGATCCAAATTCATGGACATTTGGTTCAGTTGTAGTACAAAATATATTTACCTCACATCAATTGTGAATGCTTAATCTGCTGTCAAATAGATCTTTATTTTCTCTGCTATATATGTGGAGCTCTGATCAGGGGGAAAAGTTCTTTTGTATGTTTCCATAAATATAGTAGGGAAAAGCTGTAGTGTAAATATATGAGGGTATACTATTCATAATTAAGTAAAGTGTGAATGAAGGCAATATGCCATGAACAGATGTCTAGAAGAAGCTTTGAGGGGCTCAGATCCTGTGTTAAAATTAGTTCAACTTGAAACAGCTAAAATCCACAGCATGTTTCCTCAAAAATATCTTTTTAAAAACCCTTTCTGCTCCACCAAATCCAGATATACCGTGTAGTTCTGTGGTGACCAAGATGCTTGTTTCTGTTGTCTGTATGATTCAATCCTTCAACCATGACACCAATCGTGCACCCACCCACCTGAAACTACAATTTTTTTTTCTCAGCACATCTGTGCACTGACCCACAATAAATATCCACTCAACACTGAAGAAAGAATGGTTGTGCCTGGACCCTCCAGATGGTTACAAGGGATTAACAGTCTTACAGAGTGCTTCTGCTGCTGCATCCGACCTAAGGTAAACAGCATTGTTTACCACACATTCTCAGCCATAAAGAAGGATGATGGTGATACCATTTACAGCATGAGAAGTAATGCTGGCATCAGCATTAAAAGGGCTGTTGAAGGACAATCCATGATCACCATGAACAAGTTGGTCTACAGGTAGGAGGAAGAGAAGCAACTCCCCAGCACAGCATTTTTGGGAAGCTATCCCTAGCTCCCCTTCTGTAACCCTAGCAGGAACTACACAACTTGATTAAGAAATTACCTATAGATATTATGACGTTCAGGCACACCAGCTGAATTTACATCATCGTTCAGCCTGGCTGCCTTGTCACTTATGCGGCCACCAATTTTGTGATGCAGGGGCCTTTCAAATCCCACCGCTGCCACCAAATTTGTGACACAGTGGTTTTTCTACTCCTACTGCTGCTATCAAATAGATATCCATGGGGACCGCAGTTCCACAGTTGCCACCTTTTTGTCGAACTTCCCCCTTATCCCTTCCTTGGACTGGGGTTTACTTGTGATGGATAGTACATGTATTGGTGTGCGCTTCCTCACAGGGTTAGCATGCCAAATAAATACTAGTAAGGGAAATAATTCATGAGAAGTCTGGATTAGATAAACAAGATATAAAGATTGATTTATTGGTTGAACAAAATAACAGAAATGTTTTGAACTGTGTTTCCAATCAGTCCTCTCCCCTTCACATCGTATCTTTAACTCCCTCTTTCAACTGTCATCTCTCTCCTTTCAACTGTCATACCCCTCTTTTCACTCTAGGAGACCCCTCACTTACCAGTTTCCTACCACAGGATTGGCTCCTTCATGCTCTCTTCCCATTTGTTCATCAACATTCCATCAGATGCTCATCACATGCTCTCCATGGATGTGTATTACTAATTCAATGTAGATATACCTCAGGAACTTCAACATCTTTTATCTGATACCAAAAATACACAACCCAGGTAACCCTGGGAGCTGATTTGTTTTGATTTTGGATGCTATCATAGCTGGGGTGTCTGGTTGTATGAACAATATTCTCACACTACGTACATGATACCATGAAGGGAGGAGATGAGCAAACCTGGTTGATGCCATCTCAGGGAATGTGGTGAAAGGGGGTCCTATGGGAGAGAAAGGATACAATACTGAGGCTTCTCTCTGAGAGAAGGCAGATGGGGGAAGGCTGGCATTAAGACAGAGAAAGGACTGCAGAGGGATAGTAAGAAGATAGCATAGAGATAGGGAAAAGCTGTAATAGATAAAAGACAGGCAGCCAGGAGGAAGAACTGAGTAGGGTTTGAGGGAACTGTAAACGATTAAATAGTTTAGGAGTTAATGTTTGTTCTAATTGTGTATTAATAAACTTCTACTTGTTTATTTTTTATTTTTTTATGGTTGTGTCTGGCTGTTCCTATTAAGTTTTGATAGAGGGTCTGGTCACACCACACTCAATCCACTGAACTGATAGAGAGTATGTGCAGTGGTTAGAGATCCTGATTAGGGAACAAAGACACCAATGACTTGGAGAAATCCCACATCCACTTCTTCATATAGGGATCACCTTGAGGTCCAAGTACCTAATCCAGGGAGGATCTTGAGGGGCAAGGGGTAAAGTGAGTGACAGAGGCCCAAGGGTTTGTGTGATACCACTGTGGGGGTTCTTCTGCCTGAGAACCCCACAGTTTGGAACTGTGGGGCCATCCTAGAGAGGGGCTCTATTGCAGATACCACTGATTTTCTTAAAAAATTACAGTCCATTGACAATCACTCAGAAAACATGATCTTACCTAGTAAATGTTCTATTACCAGATCTCACAATTCCATCCACAACATCACCAACTTATAAATCTGCTCATCTTCCAAGGCACTATATGCCTTATTTGCTTGCGAGTCAATCTCACTGTAAAATAATAAATGGTCAAAAATCTGAAATCCAAAATGCAGTACACTATTCAAAAGCCAGTGGTGCAACATTTTAGCATCCTTTTCTCTGTTACTGTCCTTCAAGTTGGCTTTAGTTTAAGAAAAGAACCTCAAACACAGCTTTCCTCACACACAAAAAAGGTGAACTACAGCTCATCAGGAGGTCAGCTCTATCTCATGTGGCTTGAACATGAATAGCTTTTTTTAAAAAAAAAATCACACTATATTTGTTAATCAGTTTTCCAATTCAAGCATGTCTGTATTACCACCTTGAGAATGAGTAGCCATTATTATGATGATCTTTTGTGTTTCATTTTCTTCTACTGTGACTGTTTGCTCTATAGTCCCTTTCACTGTGTGCATATGTGCATATACACACCACACCTGTAATGGGAGATGTGCAAGTCAGTAAAACTCAGCCTCATCATCCTCTTCTTTTCAGCTCAAAGCTTCTTCCAGCTCAGTTTTGTATATGCTTATGAGTTATTTCCCTTTGTACTAAAGATATATACATTATATTTCTATGAATATTTTTGAAAAGTTGCAATTTGTGATTTTTCTTTGAAATTCCCACATTTTTCTCCCATTGACTAAAGAATGTTTACGCGTCTCTTTCAAATATACCCATTTTCATGACCATTTTTCAGTGACTTATCAAACATTGTGTTGTTGCTGAGAAAATCTCCAGTGTGAGGATCTCTGACCACAAATTTGATCATTCATTTTGGATAGAGGTTGGATAAATTCCTATCAAAATGAACTGAAAATAATTTCTTCCTCACTCTTACTTTTAACTCATCAAGGCATATCTGAGAAAACGTAGTATAGTCCATGAAATCTAATATGCTAGTACATTTTTACAACAAATTTGTTGCTTTTAATGAAACAAAATAGCATGGCTGTCCCTCCAGAAACTGAAAATAAGCACCAACAACCACTTTAGCTCATTATGAAAATGATCAGGCCCCTTTATTTTCCTCTTTTCCATCTAATCTAGGATTTCCAGTGATTATATTTTTATTGCTGGTTCCCTACAGATTTTCCTTTGTTTGCTTGTGTCCATCTTGTGTATGATACTCTTCTAAGTCTTTATAGATATATTAATTTTCCACTGACACTGTACAGTATTTCCAATTTCCATTTTTCATATCTGATGGTAGAGCTAGAAATGATGAGGCAAACACATTGATAATAAGAAAGATGCAAAATGTATGCAAATGTTTTATAATTTATTTAGATTATTATCCTTTGATAAAATAGATGATCATTTTATATTATTTGTGAAATTTCTGCAATAATACTGAAATTCTCATTCTACCATGAATCATGACCCACATTATATGGATGAGAGAAGAAAAGCAGATTAAATGCAAGGGTAGTTTGGAGAACAGAACAGAAGTGATAGGCAAGTTAGTTTCTCACTGAGTGTGAAGACATAGTGCTCTCATATTTGCATGAAGTATAGGTATATATGTGTATGTTCTCTTCAAGTTGTCTTTCAACTTACAGTGACCTCATTAATTTCATAGGGGTCTTATGGAATAAAAGGATTCTCAGAGGTGGCTTGCCATTGCTTTCCTCTGGAACAATGCATCAGGTATTTTTTTGCTCTGAAACTACAGCATCAGGTATTTTTTTGGTGGTCCCATGTTCAAGTATTAATATGGCCTGACACTATTTAACTTCTGAAATCAAAACCTGGTGCCCTTAAACTGTATGAAGTGAAATCTTTGTGTTGGCTTCATCCTGGGGTCCTGTCACACTACACAGTTATAGTGCTATGGTTCTGCTATAACTGCTATGGTTGCCTCCTATACAATCCTGGTGTTTGTAATTTGTTCAGAAGCACCAGAGGAATTCTCTCTGGCTGAAGATTCTAAATGTTCCTCCCTCAGCTGCCAATCCCAGGATTCCAGAGGATGCTGCTATGGTAGTTAAAGTTGAATCTGAGCAGTATAATTCTGTAGTATGAAAGGAATCCTGTACAGTTCCTTGTGAGAGAAGAAGGCACATCCTGCAGTTCTTGTGAGGAGCTTGGAGGAGCATGCATTTGTGCTCCCCTGCTTATTTATCCCAATAACACTGCGTGAGATAAGTTGTGATAAGAGAAGGTGCTTGGCCTTTTTAATCTCAAGGTTCAATAAGGATATCACCCAAGATTTGATATGCTGACTTGAATTGTAGCTTGGGGAAAAGTTGGGATATAAATAACATGACATATGGATGGATGGATGGATTTCCTCAGTGCTAATGCAAACAACAATTGTTCTGTCTTACACTCAAACAAGTAAAACTCTGTGTGTGTGTGTGTGTGTGTGTGTGTGATAGCACACATTAGTAGATTTGTGCATATTTAGTTGTGGGTTTTTTAAAAAAAAATTATATAACACAAAAGATATAAGACCATGTCTGAGAGGAGAATAAGTATACTGAGAAACACCTGGGACAAAACAAATAAAAATAAAATTAGACACGAAGAAATGCAATACCAGGTGATACCGATATGAAGAAATGAGACTGATAGCTCCCCATGTGGAGATTTTCTTAAGATGCTCTCCCTTCCTTTGAAGATCCAGCCACAGGGGCTGCTTGGTTGTGGTTCCTTATGGACTGAACATCTTCAGGATAACCACATGATTTCTTGTTTGTTTCTAGGAAGCATATTTTTTTTAAAAAAATATCAGCCTGTTGAAGGTAAATAGGAAATACATGATGGTACCCTTTCCCTGAAATTATAATAATTGATCTCACCATTGTTTCTTTTTATAGATCTATATAGTTTTTTTATCCAATATTATTATTGTTTAATGATTGAGAGAGAATTTTTGAGACCTTTGAGGAAGAGAACAGCAGCCCAGGACAGCACCATTGTATCTTGATTCCCGCAGCTTAGGAAAGGTGCTCCCTCCATCCCAACTGCCACTTCTGTGGCATCAGAGGGAAAGAGCAGCCAGGCACAGCACCATTGTGCCTTGATTCCTGAGGCTTAGAAAAGGCCCTCTCTCCATGCCAAAGGAACTGCTGTGGCCTCTGAGGGTGGGAACAGCAGCCAGCTTCTGCTGGACTTACTCCCTTTCCTCCAATGCCATCGTCTTATGTGCCCTGTCTTATTTAGATTGTAAGCCTGGGAGCAGAGAATTTTCAAAGTAACAATTTGTAAGCTGCTCTGGGAGCCTTTTTGGCTGGAAGGTGGGGTATAGATGCTCTAAATAAATAAATATCAATTATTCTTTTATATTCAGTAGCTATCTTCTATTGGTCTCGTATGGCTCTGCTTCCCCAATACTCCTAGTTATCTTAGGAGTCTGTTCATGTAATATGGGTAGAACAATGAGAAAAACAAATAAAAATACAGTAAATAAATGAGTGTACAGGTATTTTTTTCTACATGAAATGAATATTTGTGTGTTGAAATTGGATGTTCAGCACCCCTCAGCTTAAGTGAGCATCAGCTGCTGTTTCAGAAGGGATGCTATAAGTTGCCTGAGGACAAAAGTCTTTCCTAGAACTGGATCTCCAGAGACATACACATGCAGCTTTTATGAACTTCTCACCACAACTACTGAAATGGAATAGCAGGAAGCAGCCTAGTAACAAATGAGCTTGGGACAACTGTTTGGACTGATAGAAAATACAATCTCCTATAAGTGAGATTGGCAATAACTGGTAGTTTATATTATTCGACATGCCATTACTCTTAAGAGAAACCTCCTAAATGCTTCCATTTCCAAACTCATCTCGGCTGAAAATAGGGTAGGAGGGTAAATGAGAGTCATCTACAGTTCATCTCCAAAGCTGCAGCAGTCGTAATGAAATTTTCTCTTTCTCTATTCTGTTTCCTGATGAAATGATAGGATGGGTTCACAATGAGAGAGAGAGATGTTTACAAGAAGAGAAACATACAAATATGAGTCATGAATGCTGAGTACAGCTAATATCCACATGAAAAATGGAGACAGAATGTTAAAGAAGTGTTATTTCACAATTGTGGGCAGTTAATTTACAGTCATTTTAGCTTCAGTCCTTAGTGAGAATAAACTAAACTTGTATACATGATTAACTTGTATCAATTTTTTAATCAGCTTTCAACATTCATTCCTCTTTGGGGCTTAATTTCCTAATGCCTATACTATTCTCTTGGTTACCTGGGTGATAAGGGATAGGTTTTTAAATACTCACATTGTTGGCTTTATCTCTCCCAAAACTACAACCGGATGTTTATCTTCTGAAAAGAACCTGCCTTTCATTTATTTTTGACAAAACACTGGGGCTGCCTTTGTGGCAATTGTCAATGCAATTATCATCGCAGGTGTCCAGAGATAGCAGTTTTCTTATTTAGACTTCATGGCTGGTTATTGTGAAGTTTAGTAAATGAAGTCAGTGGTTACATTTTATGATAGACCCATCACCAGATCCCTGATAGTAGCCACCAAAATATGCAATAAATATATTTCCTAGCAAGATGGGAAAAGGTGTAATGGAGAAATGACATGCAAAGACTTTGATTGAAAATGGAGCTGGAAATAAGGAGGGAATAGATAAATAACCAACCTGAATTAGGCCCATGTTTATTTGAATTTACAATGTTAGTATAGGTTACTGTGCGGTAAACTAATCCATGAAGGAGACTGGCTGGCAACTAGCCTGACCCACCCAGGTAGAGTTTTGATATTTGTCACCACCTCTTCTTCTAAGCCAAGGATGTGCCAAGTGTGGCCTTGGGAATGCATGCAGCCCTGCAGGCTGCTTTTGAGACCTCCAGCTTCCATGGAAAGACTCCTGTGGACAGCTCTTTTCTGGCAAAAATAGGATGGACTAATTATCTTGGAAGCTTCCAGGAGTATGAACTCACCATCTAAATATGGCTCAACCTCTCCATTTCACTGTTAAACATTTAAATTACTACTTTATTCAAAGTGGACTTAGACCACTTCTAGTTTTTTTGTTTGTTTGTTTTACTTTGTAGTAGTCTGTGTGGCCCCTTTCCTCACAAAATTGCCTCCCAGACCTGCTGAAGTTGCCTACCCCTGCTCTAAGCCATAAATTGGCAAGGAGTCCTTCCTGAGTCACTCCCTGTGAATGCCCAAGAACTAAAGTTGTCAGATCAGGACTATTCTTGGTCCTAAGATTTCAATGCCAAACTTGAGATGTAGGAACAGCCCCTTGATATGTGACAGGAGGCAGGCTCTAATTAGGTTACAAAGGTGATGTTACAAGTCACAGACCTTGCTGATCTTGTACCTGCCCACAGAAAGCAGTTAACACATGCTAACTTAAAAGCTCTTCTAACTAGTGAAATCATCTGTGATAGACAGCAGGTAAGCCAGACACTTCTAAGGTGACTACAAGTTATTAGCAGATGAGTAGGTGGAAGGTGATGAGAAGGTGGCTTGCTGCTCACCAGTGAGCCATTTTGTGGCCCGACCGGCACACCCCTAACTGGAGCCCTTCCCACGGGTAGCCCCTATCCCCATGGGGGATCCAGGTCAGGTGACCACATGGGCGGTCGGCACGGGGGCTGCCATGTTTTCCCCCTTCTCTCTCCCAGTGCTCCCTGTGGCTGTCAGAGGTGGGAAAGGGCCAGCCAATCGGGGCTGGGCTGCCAGTGCCCGATTGGTTGGCCAGCTAGCAGGGGGAGGGACATCCGGCTGGGTGGCAGCGCAGCTGAATGCCATGGAGAAAGCTGCGACGGAGCTGATATAAGGCAGCTCCATTGCAGCCGCTGTGCATTCTGGCTCCAAGGAGCTGAAGAGGACAGTTGGTGGCCACTTCACCCACCATCCCCCCAACTTCACCGGCAATCAGGCCTGGAAGACCTGTGGGGGGGAGACAGCGGGCATCCCAGGAGCAGCCGCAGATGAGCAGCTGCCTGGCTGGAGGGGGGTGGGCCATGGAGGTGGCTTGGAGTCTGGAGGCCACGAGCCTCAGCGGCGATCTCCTGACCCCTTCACATTGGGGAGGGGGTTTGGCGGCAGCAGGGAGCCTCGGAGACAGGAGGCCACGAACTGCAGTGGTGATCCCCTGGCCCGGTTACATCGGGGGGGGGGCTTCGCAGCAGCAGGCGGCTAGGAGCCTTGAAGGTTGGGGGCCATAAGCTGTGGCAGTGATCCCCCTGGCCCGTTCACATCAGGGAGGGGGCTTTGGTGATGGCTGTCACCTGGGAGCTTTGGAGGCTGGGGGCTACGAGTCGCAGCAATGTTCCCCTGGCCTGGTCACATGGGGGGGTCTTGGCAGGGAGCTTCAGGTGGGAAGCCACTTCACCGGGGTGCAGCTGCAGGGGGCTGCAGGCCATACACTGCTGGGAGGGTGTCACCAGTGGTGGCGGCGGCGGGAGATGGGTAGCACTTGCGGTTCTCCTTGCGGTTCCAGCAGCTTTCCAGAGAGTGGCCATCCGGCGGGGGGTGGCAGTAGGCCCAGGTTCTTGGGGGGCTCTGCTGCCTCAACCCCCCCTTGGCTGGGCACCAAAAAACACCTCCGCCCATGCCCCTCCTTGGTGACAGTTTGGAACAGCAGTTGAGTGCTCAGGAAGCCAACCTAGCCTGAAAAGGGGGAAGGCCACAACCACACAAGGGGGTGGGTGGGCAGGGCAGCCAGACCAGGAGCCAGAACCCAGCAATGGCTCTGACCTTGTGTCGGGCATACAATCCCCCAAAGAAGTTTTTGTTTCCCCGGCTCTCACCATAGTGGATGTCATGGGGTTATTGTCCATCTTGCTGCAGAGAATGGACAGAGAGTATCCCATGGAGTGACCTGAGACCCAGGCACTGCTGGTAGCTGTGGTGGTGTCTGGGAGTGGGGAACCAAGTATGTCTTCCAGTGTGGGCAGGGCAAATAGCAGTGGGCAATCCAGGCCTTCCACGTCCAGGAAGCAGAGTGTGTCCAGGGACTCGAGGTGATCTGATTCCCGTGGGTCCTCATCGCAATGGCGCAGTGGATCGAGGGGTAGGCAGAGCCTGAGTAGGAAGCACCGGAGGTCACGCCACTGAAGGGGTTCAAGGTCCCATTCCAGTTCCTCCTCAGGTGAGTCTTCGGATGAGGATAAGTTCAGGCACTGGGGAAAAGGGGCTTTCAAACCGGGTCTGCCGGGGTGGGCCCTCAAGCTCAGAAAGGCCAGGGAGAAAGCTGAGGCTGAAAGGAAAAACAGAGGTAAGAACCTCCTGGGGGAGGAGCTTAGGGAGGCCAAGTTGAAAGAGGATCCTCCTAGGGGCCACTTGGATCACAAGGTGCAATCCAAGATACTGCAGGGGTATTACGTTGATGTCTTCTCGTTGGCCCCACCTCCGGGAGAGGAAGCAAGGGTTCACAGGAGTGACAAAAAGGAGAATGGGAAGGCCGTCTCAGAGGCAGTGGACCACACCTTCGCCAACTGGCTTAATGGGTATGCTGTTTTCATGGGGGTGGTAGCGCTGGTTTTCCCAGAGCAGGCCTGGCACTTGATCAATCACCTTCGTCAGGTATTGATGGTAAGGGCTCAGGCAGGGGATGCCAATGCCATCCTGTATGATGGGGAATGCAGGAAAAAAGCTTCCAGGTCATACATGCACAGGTGGGAGATCATTGACTACCCCACATGGCTGCAGGTCACAGGGCCTGGCAGGCTGGAGAAGGGTAAGGCCTCCAAGCCAGCAAAGAAGAAGGAGTGGAAGAATCTGGTATGTTTGGAATACAACGGAGGTAAGTGTACCAGGTACAAGTGCCGGTTGGATCACTCTTGCGACAGCTGTGGGGGCGGGCACCCAAAGGTGAACTGCTCCCATCAAGGGGGGGTGGGCAGTCCTTTCGGAACAGCCGCCCTGCCTCATCTGGTGCCAGGAAGGAGGCAGGGTCTGGCCGCAGCACTAGCACCAGCAGAGCAAAGTGAGGTGAGCACAGGGACGGGGGAAGGGGTCGCATGGCTTGCACACCAGTCAAGCTAGATGCCATGAGACCACTCCTGGAGGCCTACCCCAAAAAAGGAATCAGCTGCCTATCTGGCTGCTGGGTTCGAATTTGGCTTCTGCATCCCATTCCAAGGGCCCAGAGAGGCAACCTGAAATCGGCTGCACAGTTGCCTGAGGTGCTGGCTCGCAAGAATGGGAAGGAGCTCGAGGCAGGCTACATCGCAGGCCCCTTTGACCAGCCACCCCTACCCAATTTGTGCATATCACCACTGGGGGTGGTTCCAAAGAAAGCACCAGGGGAATACCGGCTCATCCACCATTTATCATACCCAAAAGGGTCATCAGTCAATGATGCTATCCCACTGGAACTGTCCATGGTGAGATATGCCTCCTTGGATCACACCGTATGGCTCCTCCAAACTTGTGGGTGCGGCACACTCATGGCAAAATATGATATACAATCAGCTTTCAGGTTGTTGCCGATGCATCCAGATGATCACTGCCTGCTGGGCTTCAAATTCAGGGATAAGTGGTATTATGAAATGGCACTGCCTGTGGGTTGCTCCATCAGCTGCGCAGCCTTTGAAGCTTTCAGCATATTCCTAGAGTGGGCCCTCCAGCACAGGATGGGCTTCCCATTTGTCACACATTATTTGGATGATTTCTTAATGATGGGGCTGGCTGGGGGGGTAAATGTGGGTTTTTACCACATTCCAGGCCCTGGCTGAGGAGATCAGGGTCCCTTTGGCACTGGACAAGATGGTTGGCCCAGCAACAGCACTAGTGTATCTGGGCATACACCTGGATTCAGTGGAAGGAGTGTCGAGGCTGCCCGATGATAAGATAGTGGGCTTGAGGGGGACTCTGGAGGGCCTCCTGGAAAAGGAAAAAGCCACGCTAAAAGAAGTGCAATCACTATTGGGACATCTGAACTTTGCATGCAGGGTGGTTTCCCCGGGGAGGGCTTTCTTTGCACGTCTTGCGCGCCTCACCTATGGGGTCAGAGCACCACATCACCATATTCGATTGACCAAGGGGGTCAAGGATGACATGAGAGTGTGGCTCATCTTCCTTGGGCAATACAACGGGGTCACCATGTGGCAAGGGCGTTTGGAGCTGGGGGGTGATTTGCAGGTGCACTCTGATGCAGCAGGTAGCCTGGGCTTCAGGGTCTACTTCAGGGGCCATTGGTGTGCACAGCCATGGCCGCAGGAGTGGGCATGGACAGGGCTCTCCAGGGACCTTACATTCCTCAATTTTTTTCCCATTCTGGTGGCCGTCACATTATGGAGGGGAGAATTCAGGGACAAGAAGGTCTGTTTCTGGTGTGACAATCAGGCACTGATCAGGATCATCAACAGGCAGTCCTCCAGGTCTGAGAGGGTCATGAGGCTGGTGCGCAGGTTCATGCTAGTCTGCCTGGAATCCAATATCAGTTTCCACACACGACACATTCCTGGCGTGGATAACGAGATAGCGGACACCTTGTCTTGGTTTCAGGACAAACGGTTTCGCTTGCTGGCCCTGGATGCCGACTTGTCAGCAGTCCCTTTCCTGGCAAATCTCTGGAGGCTTGGGAGCAACTCATGATCCAGGGCGTAGAGGACTCCTTGACTCCTTCAACATGGGCTAGCTACAAGAGAGTGGCATCCCAGTTCCTGGCCTTCTGGGGGCAGCACAGCTACCAGACGGCATGGCAGGCATCGGAAAGAGAGGTAGTGCACTAATTTGCTTCACTGAAGGAAAGGGGCCAGGCATCCCGGACCATCACCGGACAGGCGGCGGGCATTTCCTTCTTCAGCAAAGTGACTGGGCATGGTGTCCCCTGTGATGCCTTCATGGTGAAGAAGGCCATGGAAGGTTGGAGGCGAGCGATGCTGAAGGTAGCAGATGTGAGGCGGCCGGTGTCATATGCTATACTGGAACGGTTGGTAGTGTTGCTGCCATCAATATGTCATTCCAGCTATGAGATTCTGCTCTTCAGCACAGCATACACCACTGCCTTCTTTGGGGCCCTGAGGGTGGGGGAGGCCATTTGTTCCTCCAAAAAGGATACATCTGGCAGGGCTCTGCAGATGTGTGACGTGGCCGTCAAGGCCAGGAACCTGACTCTGCACATACGATACTCTAAGGTCGATCACCGTGGCCTTGGGGCCAGCCTACATTTGAGGAAGGTGGTAGGATCCTCCCCATGCCTGGTGGCCTACAAGTGAGGGGCTCTGAGAGTGGACCCCTGTTCAGGCATCAGGATGGGCTCCCGTTGACCAGGTTCCAATTCGTGAGCGTGCTGAAGATGGCTCTACATCAGAATGGGGCTGCCAGGAGAAGATTTTGGCAGCCACTCCTTCAGGATCGGGTCTGCCACCACAGTGGCTCGTGGAGGCCTGTCAGCAGAAACTATCATGAGGTTGGAGCACTGGCAGTCTGGGGCCTATGCAGCATACATCTGGCCTGAGAAGACACTGCTGGCACAGCCAGGGGCCTAGGCGAGCCTGCAGGGCTGCCTGTTGATGTGGATAATGGTTGGCAGAAGGTGGTTCCCATGGAGAATGCCTTGGTGGCAGATGTCATGGGCTGTGATAATGGAGTGAGGTATATGGGGTCTCCATCATGTTCAAGTTCTAGCACAATTCCAAGTTCAAGTTTAAGTTCAAGTTCAAGGGAGACCCCGCCTCTAGTTGCTAACACTTCCTTGTTTACAGGGGAGTAGAGAGAGTTGGGCAGGGCAGCTCGGCCATCATCTCTCTCCTCCAGGTGAGTCGGGATTGACCAATGGATAGCCATTGACCAGCATTGGTGGAGCCAATGAGAGATCACGACCCATGGCATTATTGCCAACCATTTATTTTGCAAATTGCGGCCATTTATTGCCAACAATGTTTTACTAACCTGTGTTTAACCATGTTTTCCAAATATGTAATCAATATATTCATTACAAACAAGCATAGTATATGAGTATTCTTTTAGGAGGGTGGAGGGGTTGTACGGTCTGGGTCCACAAGGGGAGGGGATTTAGAGACACATGAACATGCAACAAGGAATTGGCCCCATCATGCTCCTGATTATTTAATTTGGGGCATAACTGAATTTGATTTTACTCATGATTGGGTGCACAGTAAGTCATGATATTCCCTGATATTGTTGGGAAATAGTTTGGTTTAAAAATTAGGCAGAAGACGGGTTGTTAATTCTCTTTAAAATCATCACACAAATATTTGCTGGATTTTCTGGTGGTCATTTGGGGGGGGGGAAATCAAGTTTCCCTTTTCTCTTTAGGCAAAAGAGGCAAAATTAATATGAAAGGCGGGGGGCTAACTATTGTGAATTAGAAGCCTAAAGGACAATCAAAAGATGCATGATGCTAGTAATTCAGCTTTGAAATATTTTTGCTGTTTGTGTTTTAGTGTGGCTTGAGTTGTTTCCCCTCTTCAAAACAGTTTCCCATACCTGATATCTACAACTGTGTACTCATCTATTTTCCCTCTTTTGGTGTAATTCTTTTTGTTGGAAGTATTGGACTGTTTGCTTTGAAGTCTTGGCTTTTGTTTATCTTTGCTGGCAATTTTTTTTTTCCCAGAGTAAAGGCTTGTCGATGGCCCCCTGGCAAGGCTTTCATTTGTGGAGGAAAGTATTTTGATGAATGCCCTCTTTTTTCTTTGTTTGAACCTTATAGGTAAAAGTTCCTGGAATGTATTTCTTATCCTTATTTCTTTATTTTATGTTTGCTTTCACCTCTATTTTGCAACATCCTCTATTTTAAAAGTGTATTTTCTTGAAGATTGTTCTCTTTCTTAAGTACATTGTAGACCAACAATGATAAGCACAGGAAACAAAAAGAAAAGTTATTTGACATTTTGTTCTTTAAATGTAAGTAAAAACCTACTTTGTCAGCTAAAGTCTTTCCACCAATTTAACAGTTTTCTCAGGCCAGACCATTCTTCTGAAATACTTTTTCATTACAATGTCTTGTATGTCTAATTTGAAAAGTATAGAATAATAGGGCAGGCACCATTTATTTATTTTTCCTTCCTTATTTTGCATGTTTGTTTGTTTTTTGAGAGCAGTTGGTCAATTCCTGCTCCTGGAAAGATAACTCAACCAACTCCCCTCTGATCAGTTTCTGATGCTGTGAAATTAATTCCAGTGACATTAATTAAATTAATTTAATTGTAGCTGGAAAATCATACACATCCAAGTTCGTAGTGTGTTCTAAAACAGAGAAGGAGGGAGGGGAAGAGAGAGAAGACAAAATATGTGCACAGAAAAATACATACATTCAAACACATAGACTTCAGTTGATGTAAAAAAAATGCATGCAAAGTAAGTGCACTGGGAAAAGGAACACACAAAAATGTGAACCAAAATGCACATACCCGTATATTCTGGCGTATAAGACGACTGGGCGTATAAGACCACACCCCCCAATTTCCAGCCAAAAATCTAGGCTTAGGCATATATTCGCCAGATAAGACCACCCACCCCCCCAATTTGGCTGGCTGGGGGAGCCTTGCCAGCTGATCCTCTTTGTTTCCCAACTCATGAGGATCTCCTCATGAGTTTAGAAAGCGAACAGGATCAGCTGGCAGGGCAACATTCGCCCCTCTCTTCAACCTTCCAGTCAAACTGGACTCGAAGGTGGAGGAAAGGGGTGAAAATGCCCAGTTTGCCTCAGCAGGCCCCCTTCCCTCCGTCCTGGCTCTTCCAAAGGGGACCAAGGCGGGGGAGTCAGGGGCGGCCGTGGCAAACCCCTAGATTCGCCCCCTCTCCCCACCTTCAAGGAAGGTGGGGAGAAGGGGTGAACATGCCCCATTGGGCTCCATAGGGAGGATGCGGGGCTGTGGAGCCAAACCCCGGGATTCGCCCCCTCTCCCCACCTTCAAGGAAGGTGGGGAGAAGGGGTGAACATGCCCCATTGGGCTCCATAGGGAGGATGCGGGGCTGTGGAGCCAAACCCCGGGATTCGCCCCCTCTCCCCACCATCAAGGGAGAGGGAGCGAATCTAGGGATTTAACTCCACACCCCCGATCCCTCCTTCTGGGCTCCCTCCTCCCGTGATTCCCCAACCCACAGGAGACTGCCCAGCCTCCTGGTGGGTTGGGGAATATGGGATGGCCAGCTGGCTAGGGGGGTGGAGGGAGGGGGCTTCAGGGAGGGTGGAAGGATAGTTGGAGGGAGGGGGCTTCGCAGCCAACCCCCCTCTCCAAAGCACGGCTTTGGGGAAGGGGGTGGCAGGGCAGAGGGTGGATGGGGGGCTGGGGGAGGAGGCTTTGCAGCCACCCCCCTCTCCAAAGCGCAGCTCTGGGGAAGGGGGGTGGCTGTGCAGAGGGTGGATGGGTGGCTCAGGGGAGCAGGGCTTCGCAGCCACCCCCCCTCTCCAAAGCACGGCTTTGGCGAAGGGGGTGGCTGGGCGCAGGGTGGATGGATGGCTGGGGGGAGGGAGCTTCACAGCCACCCCCCCTCTCCAAAGCACGGCTTTGGGGAAGGGGGGTGGATGGGCGGAGGGTGGATGGGGGGAGGCGGGAAGGGGGCTTCGCAGCCACCACCGTCTCCAAAGCCACGATTCCAATGGAACCGCGGCTTTGGGGAAGGGGGGGTGGATGGGTGGAGGGTGGCTGGGGGGAGGCGGGGAGGGGGCTTCGCAGCCACCCCCCCCTCTCCAAAGCCACAATTCCAATGGAACCGCAGCTTTGGGGAAGGGGGTGGATGGGCGGAGGGTGGCTGGGGGAGGCGGGGAGGGGGCTTCACAGCCACCCCCCTCTCCAAAGCCACAATTCCAATGGAACCGTGGCTTTGGAGAAGGGGGGTGGATGGGCAGAGGGTGTCTGGGGGGAGGCGCAGAGGGGGCTTCGCAACCACCACCCCTCTCCAAAGCCGTGATTCCAATGGAACCGTGGCTTTGCGGAAAGGAGGGTGGATGGGCGGAGGGTGGCTGGGGGAGGCGGGGAGGGGGCTTCGCAGCCACCCCCCCTCTCCAAAGCCGTGATTCCAAGGGATCCGTGGCTTTGGGGAAGGGGGGTGGATGTGCAGAGGGTGGCTGGGGGGAGGCGGGGAGGGGGCTTCGCAGCCACCACCCCTCTCCAAAGCCGCAATTCCAATGGAACCGCGGCTTTGGGGAAGGGGGTGGATGGGCGGAGGGTGGCTGGGGGGAGGGGGCATTTTCGCCCTTTTCCTCCACCTTCAAGCAAGGTGGGGGAAAAGGGCGAATCTAGCAGTTTGCCTCGGCCGCTGCAGAGGCAATCAAGCGGCGGCCGCGGCAAACCGCAATGTTCACCCCCCTCCTCTGTCTCCGTTGCTCCCCAAAGTGGGAGAAGGCAGAGGAGGGGGGCGAATGAACTGGAAATGCACTTTGCTTCACCCCCGGCCCCATCTCCTGCCTCTTTGCTCTTTTTGCGAAGAGGCAGGAGATTGGCAGGCAGGTGAAGCAAAGTATATCCGGCGTATAAGACAACTGTCGATTTTGGAGGGCACTTTTGAGTGCTTAAAAGACGTCTTATACGCCGGAATATACGGTATATTTCTAGGGGTAGAATCATAAAATCATAGAGTTGGAAGAGTCTACAAGGGTCATCTAGTGGAGCCCTGGTGGCACAGTGGTTAAATGCCAGTACTGCAAGTCACCACATTGCAAGTTTGATTCCAGCGGTCTCAAAGGTTCATTCAGCCTTCCATCCTTTCGTAGGTTGGTAAAATGAGTACTCAGCTTGTGGGGGCAATTAGCTAACGCACATTGGAAACTGCTTAATGTAGTGTAGATGTGTAAATTTGCTATTGCTTAAAACAATTTCTAAGCCGCTCTGATAGCCTTGTGGCTGAAGAGCGGGGTATAAATAAATACATAAAAAATAAATAAATAAAAACCCTGTCATGCAGGAATACACTATGAAAGCACTCCCAACAGATGGCCATCCAGCCTCGTTTCAAAACCTCCAAAGAATGAGATTCTACCACAAGAACATCTCTTACTGTCAGGAAGTTCTTCCTAATGTTTAGCTGGAATCTCTTTTCCTGTAGTTTGAGTACATTGCTAATCTGCAGCAGTAGAAAACAAGCTTGCTCCATCCTCAGTATGACATCCCTTCAAATATTTAAACATGGCTATTGTGTCACCACTTAACCTTCTCTTCTCCGGGCTAAACATATGCAGCTCTTTAAGCTGATCCTCATAGGGCATGGCTTCCAGACCTTCCACCATATTAGTTGCCCCCCTCTGGACATGTTCCAGCTTCTCAGAGGTGGAATTTGATGTAAAACTGGGATGGAATGAATATAGTGGTGGCAGTGAAAACTTCAATGAGACTAACTTGACAGGCTTTGCTCACTGGAGTCATGTCCCTATTCCCTAGGTGTAAGGCCCTTGAAAATCTACATTGGGACCAGGTGCTTTTTAAATTGAGTAAGGGGTAAGAGGTGGCTAGATTTACCACTAACCCAAAATTACTTAGGGTCTGAGCACAAAAATAGACTGTGAAGAACTCTCTAAACAGAAAATAGATTATAAAGATCTCTCCAAAACTGAGCAATGGGCATCAAATTGCAATGATATTTGATGTAAGGAATGGTCAAGTAAGGTACACTGGGGATAAAGAAAAAGTCCCAGGCAAATACACTGAGGGGGTCTGTGCTGGCAGAGAATTAATAAGAGATCTTAGGGTTGAGACAAATAGTGTGTGGCTGCTATAAAAAAAAGTTCAAATCCATGTTGGGCATATTTGAATAATACATTGAAAATAAAAATCTCAATATCATACTGATATCATATCATACATACAGTGAGCCAGTGTGATGCAATGGTTTGAGTGTGGGATTAGTACTCTGGGAAACTAGAGTATGAATCTCTGCTTGGCCTTTGAACCCCCTTCCTAGGAAAGCAAGGATAGCTCCATCCTTACTCTCTTTCCACTAACAAGTCAAAATATGCCTTCAGCCTTTTAAAATAGGATAGGCTTTTTAATGATGTGCTATGCTATTTTATGGTTGTATGCAGTATTTTAATGAATTATAATGTTTTTGACTTTATATATCACCATTTAAATAACATATATGTTTATAATTACAGTTGCCCCTTCATATTTGCTGGGGTTAGGGGCACAGGACCCTCACAAAAGTGAAAAACAAGTGAATATCTCTAGCCTCCCCCCAAACCATATTAAACATTAAAAAAAATGGTACAAACCATGGGTGCCTTTGAGTCAGCAGGATTCCTTTGCAAGGCAGAAATGGCCAGCTGGCAGTGCTTGCTGCCACCTCCTCTACTGCCCTACACCATTTTTAAGATGTCAGCCACAGATGCAGGCAAAACATCAGAAAGAAACTCTTCCAGAACACGGCCTCGCAGCCTTGAAAAAACCCAAGGAAAATCTAGGGACTTAAAAGCCTTGCAATGCATACAGTCTCTCTCTCGATCTCATGAGGCTTGCAGTTCCTATTAAAAATGGCGTAGGACAGCAGTGGATGCAGCAGCAAATAATCTGTAAATAATCAAATCAGTATAAGTTAAACCAACAAATGTGGTGGGCTGACTGTATATTTTAAAGTTTGTGTATAATTTTTAATCTATATTTTTTAATATGTTGTAAGGCACCTCAAGTCCCATTATTGGGGGGAGGGGAGGAAGGATATTGATGATGGTGGTGATGATGATGATGATGATGGGCCAAATCCAGTGGATGACCTTGGACAAGTCATACTTTCTCAGTCTTAGAGGAGAGCAATGACAAACCCTCTCTGAACAAACCTTTCCAACAAAACCCAATGGTAGGATCACTGTAAGGTCACCATAAGTAGGAAATTACTCAAAAGCATACAATATGCGTACCATGGTGCCATTATACAGATCCATGACGTGACAACATTGGGAATACAATTTATAGTTCTCAAACCCAACGAGAGTATATTCAAGAGCTGGAAAATTTGTAGGAAAAGGCCTCCAAAGTGGAAGCAGCTTCCCTGTGAGGAAAGATTACATTTGGAATGGCTTTTAAAAAAACAAACAAGGAAGGAAATGGAAGTTATGCATGTTGTGGAAAAACTACACAGGGAAAGGTTTTCTTCTTTGTCTCTTATAATGCTAGAAACCAGAGTCACACACCTACTGGGCTTCCAGTAAAAAACTGTTTGGAATGCTCCCGCACATATGAATTCTTTCCTCCAGTGAATGTTTCCTTCAGTCCCCAAATTTCTAGCACTTCAGGAACTTAAAACTTTAGTTGAGCATTTAGAAATATAGACTTCCAAAGAAAAGGGGCAGGCAAAGGAACCAAGGGAATGCAAACAGGAAATTAAAGGGTTCTATGTCTGAGCAATATTCAATGTTTCACTCTCTGTGATGTTAGAAATGTAGGAACTGAAACAAAAAAATCACTAGTGGGAAAAATGTTTATTTGGTGGTCATCTTACTATACACCTTTGGTACCTAGACCCAGGTAGCTCACTAGGCTTTTGGTCTAATCCAGCATGGCTACATACTTTATCAAAGCATCAGTCTGTGGAGTTGTCTAGGTGGTGAAAATAATCCTAATAGAATTCGCAGAAAATACCCTTTGTCCCAATGAGATCCCACAGTGGTTTGCCTTATTCAGAAGGAGGGGGGCAAAAACTCCAAAAACTATGTGGGGGGGAGTCTTTGTGGCTTCTCCCAAAGTTTTTAAAATAATGCATGGAAATGTGCACCACCACTCATTTGGACAACCGTTTCCCACCGCAGCTCATTCTCAGCGAGGGTGGAAGTGGAAAGCTGATTGGTTGTATGTGCAGGGGGGGGGGTCTTGCTGGCAATGAAGTTTTGGCATTTCATGTTGCTGATCATGCACTTTTTTGCCACATGTAGGTAAGCAAATGGCTTTTTTAAGGGGAAGGTGACACTTGCACACCTTTGATTTGCAGTTTTTAAAAAAATACTGTGCAATGGTGACAACTGGTTGAGAATGTGAGTAATTCACTCTTGGCCAACATGTTGATTTGCAGGTATGGCTCCATGTGAACTTCAAACATGGATAGCTTCACATATCACCGATTTTGCCAAAGGACCATGGAGACAAATGAATGCTGCTGGATTCAACTGTTTGTATTGATATTCTTTTCACATTTCTTCCATCTCCACTGCATCAAAGTCAAATGGAAAGGCTTTTAAAGAAAGATACACAGTCCTGTGCAGAACTCTGGCTCAGTAGCTGCTTAAGCCTGCTGCTCTGGAAATGACAGATGTACCACTGCCTCTGGAAAGTCAAGATGTTTGTGAGGGGATGGATTATTTGCTTTTTTCTTTTTGCTTTTTTTTTTAACTCTTCTGATTTTAATTGTTTCTTTCCTTGACTGTAATGAAATAAGAAGATAATGAGTTCTTCATTGTTCACTAATTGTCTGCTAAAGACGAGGCACAGTCAGCCAACTGTAAACTGCTGTTTTACTGTAATGTGTGGATATTTTAGTACAAATAGATACAAATACATCTGTTCCCACATAAAGTCAAATGCTTTGTTATGAAAATAAGCTGATGTAGGGAACAATTAAAGAATAACCATGATGACTTTTGTTGATTAGAATGTGGCAGCTCATCAGGCCTGCCTTTCATAGCTGAGAAACATTTTGCATCTCACAAGCTAAGCAAAAGCCAGGCTAAATTACAGGTTCTTCTCTCAAGATATTGTATTTAAATTGTTGGCTTGAAGATAAGAGTCAGCTATAATGTAAGCTACAAAATCTAAGTAACAATAAGATAGAAAATGACACAACCTGTTTAAGCACAAACTCCCTTTGCTTTATCTCAAGCCCCTGCTAAAAAGAAACAGTTAAAGGAGGCTGCAAATCAAATAGTATGTTATCATGCAGTTTTGAGCATGTGTACCTTATACCTTAGCGCTTTGTTTATGTTCTCAAGGACAATTCATGCCTATCTACTGTATTATTGTTGCTCCACTACTGTAGACTGTATATTTCTGGTGATGTTTCCAATGGCTCCCCACGTGATTTTGTATACCTCACTAATATCACACACACACACACACACACACACACACATGCATTGTGTGTCCTTTTTATTAATCATGTATTTTTCTACATATATAAAACACATATATAAAGCATCAATTATATGACCAAAGTAGTTATATCATAACTAACAAAAAAGGAAAGACATAAGCAACAACAACAAAAGACACTACAAAATTATGATTTCCTACCCCTAACTGGAAACTATGCAATCCAAAATTATACCATACTTCCTGAATATTAAAATTTATTTGTACTTCCGCAAAAAAATGGTTATTTATTCTCATTTTCAGTGTCTAAGTTTCTAAGCCTACCACTGATATTGACCCCCAATGCAATCATAAATAATACACATCTCTCAGTCTCTCTGAAGGTTATTAAAGCTTTTTATTTGACCAACATTATTAACTTGTCCATCTCTAAAAGTTCGTATGTCTTAATCAGCCATTCTTCTATAGTTGGTATATTCTTCTCTTTCCATCTCTGTGCATATAGACGTCTGGCAGCCGTTATCATGTATTGTAGAACTCTGCTGTATCTACTTTCTAATTTTTATTCCATCATTCCTAGTAGATAGAACTCAGGTCTCTTCTGAAATTTCATTTTTAAAATGTCTTCTAACATTGAATGTATTAAAGTCCAAAATCTCTGGGCCTTTACACAAGACCACCACAGATGACAAATGTCCCAGCTTCTTTTTCACATTTCCAACATTTATTTGTAACATTTTTATACATTTTAGAGAGCTTTTCAGGTGTTAGATACCATCTATGCATCATTTTATGAAAAATTCTTTCAAGTAATAACTCAGAGTAAACTTCAAAGACTTTGTCCAAACCCTTTCCCATTGATCCATCTGTATATGATTACCCACATTCTGTGCCCATTTTATCATACAGTCTTTAACTTGTTCATCTTCCATTGTCAACAACATTTTATGCATTTTAGCAATTAAATGTTCATCATGTACACAATGTATTTTTCCAATTTCATTTCTTAAATTGCAAAGTCAATTTTTTTATCAATCTTAAATCTTTCATACTATTGTCTATATGAAACACATATCCCTCTGATTCTAATTCTTCCCTCAATTTCATTCAATATGGCCCATTTCTCAATATCAACAATTCTTCATATGTTATCCATTTTTCCTTTAGTGAAATATATTTCCTGTAAAATGCTTCATGTGGTGACACACAAAGCAGCAGTTTAAAATAAAATCTTGTTTTATATTTATTCCAGACTTTAAGTACTGAATATCTGACACAATGATTTTGAAATTCTTTGTTTGCTTTAACTTTATGATACCAGAGGAAGCCATGCCAACCAATCTCAAATCTGAACCTTCCAATTGTAACAATCTTTTTAATGTTATCCAGTATTTTAGCCACACCAAAAATCAAGCATAATAATATATTTTCAGATTTGGCAAACCCAAGCCTCCTCTTTGCCTTATATCCCTTAACAATTTAAATCTTACTCTTAGCTTCGTTACTTGCCAAATAAAAGTTGAAATATCTTTTTGCCATTGTTTAAATGGTAAGGATTTTATCATACATGGGTTTTATTGTGGGACTAGAGTAGCACAGTTGCATTATTGGGGAGTACTTACTGCATAATGTCATCTATCTCATTGGTGGTGTGTACTTCATTGATTTCTGAAGTGCACCTTAACATTGATGGGGAAAACCCTCTGAAGCAACAGCAAACAAACAAAGAAAACTTGCTGGAACAAAACTTGCAGATATTAAGTGAGGTAACCCATTTTATTTCCCAGGTGACACTAATAATGAATTTTGTAAACACTACTCTAAGTTAGCACTTTAGAACTCAAGTGTGTCCCCAATTTTTAGGAACTCTTCAATTCTTATGAATTACATATCTGAATAAATTGCTATTCAGTTTCTAGAGCAAAACAAACCACTGGGCCTTCACAGCTACCTAGGGAAATTCAATAAAGTATGTAAATAAATTTTCCTTGGTTTTTTTCTGGGCTGTGAGCCCATGTTCTGGAATAGTTTCTTTCTGACGTTTTGCCTGCATCTGTGGCTGGCATCTTCAGAGAATGGTTGGGTAGGAGTGTATGTTGAGTTCATACACTCCTACCCAACCATTCTCTGAAGATGCCAGCCACAGATGCAGGCAAAATGTCAGAAAGAAACTATTCCAGAACATGGCCTCACAGCCCAGAAAAAACCCAAGGAAAATCTATGGATGCCAGCCGTGAAAGCCATCGACTTCACAAATTATGGAAATCATTGGTCACCCAGTGCTCTGTAATACCTTTCAGTGATAGTTCAAGTAAAGTCAAGTAATCAAAAAGTTGGGAGAACTCAAGGATAATACCTATTCCAAAACAATCTCATAAATGTTTCTGCTTATAGAATAGACCAGTAAGCCTTTCAATCAACATTTGAACATCTGAATGGTAGTTTTAGCAAAATGTCTAAGCTCATTTATAACTGAATACACTGAAGCATAGAAAACATGCTTTACGCCAAATATCAGATACAATAATATGTACTTTGAATGTTGAACATTATGGCAGCATTAAAGAGCCTTTAATATTGCTCTCATTGGGTGTTTATAAAGCCTTTGACAGAACCTAATGGTGTTAACTGTATGAGCTGCTTAAAATATTGAATTATGGTTAATAACTTTATTTTAGTATTCACACAGTAAACAGGTTGAATCTCCCTTATCCAGCATTCCAAAATATTCCAAAATCCAAAATTGTTCACATGGGTGGCTGAGACAGTGACAAATTTTGCTTTCTGATGGTTCAATGTACATAAACTTTGTTTCATGCAAAAATGATTTTAATATATTTCATATAAAATTACCTTCA
Organism: Gambelia wislizenii; assembly: GCA_030847615.1. Classification (NCBI taxonomy): domain Eukaryota; kingdom Metazoa; phylum Chordata; class Lepidosauria; order Squamata; family Crotaphytidae; genus Gambelia; species Gambelia wislizenii. The sequence goes on from JAUMIR010000001.1 coordinate 326,570,480, forward strand.
GACTATGGACTTTTTCAAATGGGGTTAAAAACAAAAACCAAGGAGTTTGAGAAAAGAACGGGGCTATCGCGCTTACAAAGCCCTGTTTTAGACAGCCCTGTCCTCCTCCCAACCTCCTTCCTTCCTTCCCCTGTGCTGTGGGTGCTGCTTTATATTGAAGGAGGAGGATGGTGGTGTCTGAAACAGGGCTCTGTAAGCGCGACAGCCCCGTTCTTCTCCCAACCTCCTCGGGGGATTTTCACCCCATTTGAAAAAGTCCTTTGTATATAAGATGTATATGAAACATAAATGAATTTCATGTTTAGACCTGGGTCCCATCTCTAAGATATTTCATTATGTATATGCAAGTATTCCAAAATCTGAAATATTCCAAAACCCAAAATACCTCTCATCCCAAGCATTTCAGACAAGGAAGACTCAACCTGTATAATCGTTGCAAGGCACATATACTTACAAATAGTTTTTACCCAAAGAGGTCAGGGTGCTTTAGAGCCCCACACAAGATGCCAAAACTATATTAATATTTTGGGGTGTTATTATTAGCTCAAATGGAATGCTGCGAGAGGTGGGTAACTTCAGGCGTTTTTGGCTATGTATACCAGTACTAACTGCAGAGAACTCCAGGTTAAAGTGAAATAAATTGTTTTTATTGGAAAATAACACAAAAAAGCATTTACACATGCAACATAAGTGCATAAGAACCACACAAGGCTATCGGAAATTTTAAGGCAGAAAGGTTGGATAGAGGAACAGAGTCATGAAATAGGGTGATAGTTACCAGTCCTGAAGAGTAGCACAGTATTCATACTGAAGTCTGAGGATGGCACTGGATGTTCCAATCTGGGGGCGCACCTACAGAGAGAGTGGCTGGGTGTATCCATGGTGGCAAACTTTGCTATTGTTCAGGCTGGGATATTTATAACCAATTTCATGCCTTGAGCATACATTTTGGCTATAACAATGGCTTAACTATTCTCCCACAGTAGGAACAAAGGAGAACAAAACTCCACTGATTGTGTTAGACAGCTGTGAGATAGGCATTGAGGGGTTTATGACAACTTCACATTGTAGGACAGGAAGGGGTTTCGGGAGATATTTCTTGGGAATTTGGGTTGTGTAGGTCACTTGAATGTTTAAGATGTGTGACTTACGGCCAAGATACCCAAGAAGGAATTAGCACATACCTCCTTAATAATTTTGTTTACTAAGGGCTTCCATTTAATCCTGGCTTCGGAGTGCTTACTAAAATATTTCTAAGACACCATCCCAGGTCCTTGTGACCTCCATCTGATCTCACTTTGGATCACCCCAGTCTACCTGACCCCTTCAAAATTTCCAATATTGCCAATTATGAGATTATAGGGAGGCAGTAGTAGAGCATGGTAACATAGTCTTCTCTCTCAACCCTTTAATCTTTCTCAGGGTGCTAAACAAGGCTGCCTCCTTCTTCACTGCATTTTGTACTAGCAACAGAACCTCTTCCAAGTTTAATTAGGCCCATGAATGAAATCAAAGGGCATTGTATAGAATAAAAGATCTTTTCCATAAAGCCAAACCAATTTCATCTGGACGTCTAGATAAATGCTTAGAAGGCCTTCAGATCTCTTGGCTCCATAAGTTTGAAATTCTTACATTTTTCAATGATCTATAAAGGGGGAGGGGGAAGAGCCAGAAAGTTCTCTAACAATCTTTGAAGCATTTTGTATAGCTTCCCATGACACAACCAAAAGTCAAATATTAAGACTGTTCAAAATTCTAGTCATATTACTGATTTAAAACATCATGGAGTCTTGAAGTTGCAACATCTTTTACTGAAGGGCAATAGAATAGAATATGGAGTCCCCACCGTACAGCTTTCTACTTCTGCACAATATAGAGAAAGCATATTAAAAATGGTTTATAAGTGGCATCAGTTTTGGAAAGACCTCTTACAGATTCTAAGTCAAATAACAAACCAAGTTATCCACAATTGAGACCCTTTTGTTACTATACATTTTTGTGGGTCAAAATGAACACTATCAACTGTTCGAAATACAACAATGCTTGGCACTGAAGAGTCTAGAATGCCTCAGAGTGGGCAGTAGCATTAGGATTAGATAGTCTGAGTGACCCATACTGTCTACCTATCTTCCCCCCTCTGTAATATAAACTGATATCCTTAGGGATGTTTCCACCTCTTCTCCTGCCCAGAACTCTCTCAGCTCTTCCTAGCGATGTAGCTAGCTTAGAATAGCACCCTGAGTAACTTTCCTCTCTTAGAATGGAGTTCCTACAATAAAGCCTTAATTTGTTTCTCTAAAGTCATTGGTGTCTTTGCCCCTTAAGCCACAGTCTCTAATTGACCACTGCATGAATGCACTCTATGTCATCAACATAAGACCTTGACAGCACTGCTACAAGGAGCGACAAGATTGGAGATTCCTAAGAGGTGGAAATATTGGAAAGACTTAACTATCAGGTGATGGATAGACAGAGTGTGGTCCTTGGCACTTTTTGAAAAACTGATATTCAAAATAAAAAAAATGGTGTGAACACCTAGATAAGGACACATTTGAGACAATTTGGTCACCATTTGTTTTATTTGCTTATAGAGAAACATCCCATCACCAGCCTCACAACTTAAAGATTGGAAAAAATCATTTTTTCATCTCAGAATGTCTCAATGTGCCTAGAACATATGTCCCAGCTATTATGTTTATGTTCTTTGATATACTGTATCTTTACTATTCATCTTCTCTGTATACTTTGTTACTCTTCTTGTTGTTGTTCAGGTACTTTGTTACTATTCTTAACTGATATGTCAATTTGACATTTTCCATGTAATTAAAACTAAATCAAGAATTAATGAAAAAGCTGCTGAGGTTCATAAATGCTCTCATATTATTAACTGATTTGTAGACAATGCATTGCTATTTCTGTCATCATTTAGTTCTATGCTAGCCCATCAAAACACACTTCTTTTTACAACAGTTTTCTGCCTTTAAAATTAATTGTGATAAATCTATATTTTTTTTCTTTAATATAATGAATGAGGAGCAGCATGACCTTCAGGCTCACAACAAGGTTTTTTTTTTTTTTTTTTTTTGGAGGGAGGTGTCTCAAATACCTTGAAATAATCTTAACTAAAAATCCTTGACAACCCATTTACTGTAATTACATCTCAGTAGTAGAGTGGATATATAAAAAGACTTTTAAAATGGTCAGCTGTAAAATTGTCCATGCTAGGCAAAATTGCCATAATTAAAATGAAAATATGCCCTAATTTTTTATATTTATTCCAAACCATTCTTTGCGACTGGAAATTAGCAAAGATTTTTTTTTTAAAAATAGGTTTTTAAAGTATGATTACAATTAAAAGAAACAGAAATAAATAAGGCACAAAAAAAGAAAGAAAAGAAATGGGGAAGAGGAAGTTCAAAAGAAATATGAACAAGGGCTAAGCCCATGTTGATATAAACTGACTACATTTTCAAAAATAATTTTCTTGAAGTTGGCATTTATGAAATATACATTCATGTATATCTAAAGCAGTGATATTTTCTGATTCTTGAACAATGGATGGTGAATGTTTACCTTTCCAACCTTGGAGTATAGCTCTTTTTGCAACATTGTGAGCACACAGGACTAGAAACATTTAACCTAAGTTCAATTTCACATTGCAAGAATGCAATTTAAAAGAACATGTGCGTGTAGAAATACCAAAATGTTTTCCAAAACAAAATTAGTACATCCAACTGAAAGGAATAACCACTGAACATGCCCAACATGTATCACAAGGAAGCCTTATTTGCATCACAATGCCAACATTTAGTTGAAGCAGACAGTTTCTTTCCAGAAAGTTGTAATTGTGTTCAATACACCTGAAAAATCCATTTTTGATGGGTCATACACAGTTTTAGGTCTATAGAGGTTCTAAATTTTGAAGCTATGGAAGTTTTCCATTGGTTAATTTGCATGGGACAATGTTACTCTTTGTTCCACTCAACTCTGACTGCAGTGACATGAAATGTTACTAGCAAAGTGACCAAGTGGTTAAAAAAATCCCACCCAAATAAACAAGCAAAACACTGGAATAGTATGTAATAGGGTGGAGGTGGGGAATCAAAGTCCTGTAGTGCTACCCAGTTTAGTATTTCCAAGAGAAGTGGCTTACATGTCCCCAGTCTCAGCCTCTCTCCTAACAGATTCATAAAGACCGGATTAAATAAACTGAGAATCCCCATTTGAAGCCAGTGTTTACTGTGTGGATGCAATGGGCTACATATTTAGCTCTCTCCTCTTTGTTCTTTGTTGGCCACCCTGACTTTGCATTTGAAGACAGGACAAAACAATTTAGGCCATGGAAAGAGGTCAGCCTATATACATTTAGAAATCTGCTTTTGACATGAGCCCCATTATTTTTGGAGCTGCTAAATAGTAAATTGGAGGATGTCATGATTATCTGGCTTCAAAAAGTGCATAACCTTGTAAAGATATGTCCCACCATAGCTTTCTGAGAGCAACAACTAGCATTGAAGACCTGTGTTTTGAAAGTGGGCTAGTTCAAAGGAATGGTGACTACAATATGTAAAATGCTCAACTTACAGGTTGACACCTGTATCAGTCGAAGATACATTCCAAGACAAACACACACACACACACGGATACCTGAAACCATGGATAATAAGGAATCCTATAGTTTTTAATGAGACAAATACCAGAGGTTGATCATAGCATCACATAGGAGGACCTAGAAATGCCTAAAGAGGACATATTTCCAGACGTGGATAAGTAAAACTGTGGATACCAAATCCATGAGTCAACCTGTACCTATAAGCTAACTGATGGTACCAAAGCTTTTTGGGAGACTGACATCATTATAATTCTAAGGCACAATAGAAATAAAATTGTATTTTATTACCATTTAAAGCAATGTTGGCTAGCACCAGAGAGTCAATGCAGAAAGCAATCCATAGATGGTATCTTATACTGTACAAGTTATTATGGGTAAATCATGATATCCCCGCCCTCCATTATGGTATGGTTGTAGAGATCAGGTTTCATATATGCATATGTGGTTGCTATGTCCAAGCACACAAGCATTTTGGTGAAAACCTACTATTGGAAATGACTGGCAGTAGGGTAGCATGCAGTGGCATGCTTCTTTGGCTTCTAATATTCAGAGGAGCTAATAGGGACCTACCCAGGAAAAATCTTTCTATTTTATTGAAAACAGGTTGATTTCAAATAGGCAAACCCTGGAGGAATGCAGCTGAACTTACATTTCAGAGTTAGTTAGATTGCATTTGGTCTATAGCAGTTATGGAAATGTTAACACATAAAATGAGAACAGTAAGGACAAGTTTATTGAAGTTTCACAAGTATTTATTGCATTCACAAGTAAAGAATCTTCACCTTATCTTCACCCTGCCTCACAAATGAAATTCTGCAGAAGCTAATGTTTGTAGACTGTATTAGTGCCTGATAATTCACTCCTGTTCAGTGTATTATTGCAATTTGCTATAAGTAAATTTGTTGCAATTTGTGCATTAATTAACTCGCCACGGGTCAGCGTAAGAGGGGCACTCCAAAAAAAGATACAAGGACTCCCTGAAGCAACATCTCAGGCTCAGCCAAATTGACCACCAACAATGGTCCACCCTGGCCTCACATCGGGAGGCATGGAGACACACTATCTACAATGCTGCAGCCTTATTTGAGGACTCAGGCCGAACAAGTCTTGAAGAGAAATGACAACGCAGAAAGAATCACAACCCAGAAACATCACCCAAGGAGACCTTCTGCTGTGCTTTCTGCAACCGGACTTGTTTATCTCGGATTGGCCTTTTTAGTCATCAGCACGCTTTCAGAAATCATGGGATGAGTCCTTCCTGAATCTTCGTTTGTGAAGAAAAGCCAGAGAGAGAGAGAGAGAGAGAGAGAGAGAGAGAGAGAGAGAGAGAGATTAGTTTATAAATGATGAATATATATATACAGTATATATATATATATATATATATATATATATATATACACACACACATATATATATATATATATATATATATATGCATTTAATAAATGCTTTAAATGTTAATTTGCTTCATCATCCATTTCATAGTTCCTCACTTTCATCCATGTCACCCTTCAAAATGTGACTTTGGACTTTATTAGATTTGGGGGAACCTGACAGTAAACCGTGTCGCAAACCACATCAGAAGAATGCTATGAGAACAGAAAGGGCTACATTATCAAATGCCTGCATCCTTAGCCATTCTGGCAGCATAGCATGGGCATGAATAAAGTGTCCCTTGTTTATTGATGGACTAAGCCATCAATAAAAAGGGACACGTTATTCACACCCACACCATGCCTCCAAAATGGCTGAAGGACAACATCGTCTTGTAATGTCACCCATTTGTGTTCTTGTAGCATTCTTCTGATGTAGTTTTTGCCGCATCTGACAAAGTCCTTTATCTTAAATTTGCGTATCAATTGCTTCTTCTCCAGGCTAAACATACCAGTTTCCTTTTCCTCATAGGAGTTACATTTCCAAGGACTCATCTACATGGGCCAAAATACGCTGACTCCTCTCCAGTGTATCCTGCCATAGATCAGATCTGTTCCTCCCCTGTTACCTGGACAAAATGGGCCAGAGCCTATAGACAGGCACTCTGGCCTGTCCCTGCAACTGCCTCCATCATCACATGTGTCCCACTCTCCAGATCTAGGTAGGAGGCCTGCAGTATGTGAGCAAGTCTCCTTGCATGTGACCAGCCTTGGTCACCTGCTAGAGGACCCCTTTCTGGATCTAGAAGAGCAAGGCAACTGGCAACTACAGTGATGGGCTAGCATGCCGGAATGGCCTCCTGTGGTCACACAGGGCCTGATCTGTTTTATTTTGGCTGGAATACATTTAAGCAGGTTTTTTAAAAAATGTTTCATTGGGCCCTGCCCTGTCTTTGCCCCGGGGGTTGTGAGGGCTGCTGAGGGGCAAAACAGGGCAAAAGCCCTGCATTATCTGGATGCTGTGCTTCTGTTGCAAATTGTCAAAACCTTTTGATCCACTACATTGCATTGATGATTCATGCTTAGCTTCTGTTCTACTAAAGGAACAGTATCCTTAGATACTTTTCACATGTACTGGTGTGGAGATAGACATCATCCATCTTGTATTTGCTCACCTGATTCTTCCCACCTCAGTGCAGAACTTGACTTTTTACATTTGCTGAATATCTTTTTGTTGGTTTTTCTGGCCCAGTTCTCTGCCATGTCAAGATCATCTTGAGCCCTGCTTCTGTCTTCTAAGATATTAGCTCCCCCACCCTTGTTTAAGCTGTTTGAATTAGGAAGCTTTATTTTTTCAAGGAGAAAAAGAAAGAAATGTACAAGGCTACAATCAAAACAAAATTGCTTCTTTGCTAACTATTACATTTTTTATGGTGTGGGAGACAAACTGAGATGGAAAAGAAGTAGCATTCCTTTGTTATTCCTGTTTGAAATGGCCGCACACAGATATACAAATCATGCTGTGATGATTCTAAATGAATTGACACTTTGAACAAAACCCCCAATCTTATTTCCATTAAAGCCATTGGCTGATTCTTACAATTGACCTCTGCTACACTTATTCAGCTTTGGTAATAACAATGTGAAGAAATTGCTTTCAGTTGGAGCGATGCTCTTCAAATGAAAAAAAAATGAACAAACCCAAAAACCTCAGGTGAGAAAGAGTGGGATGGGGGTGTCACATACGTGTTTCACTTTAAATAGCTATTTTGCAACATCACATGTAGGTAAAGTTTCTTGAGTGAGGCAGAGACTGTGAGGTAGAGACACTCACTAGAGTGCCAACAGATTGCAATTATGGCATTATGTCACCATAAACCCCATCCTGGTTTTAGGAAGAGGGCTTACATCAGAAATCCATCCTGATTTGGGCTCCAGCTTAGGAATAAGGCTTACACCAGAAGGGTCCAGAGTCCCCCAGTGGCCCTATTATTTGGATACTAAATAACACAAAGTGCTTGGTCCTGAGGGCCTTACTTCCTCAGAGTAGAATCTTACCCATCCTGACAAGCAAAGGCCTTCTAGAAGACACTGCCAAATTCTCTCCTCAAAATGATCAGAGATAGCTAAGTCATCTATGTGACTTACATGGGCAACACACAAATGTAGGAGATTATCACATGGAGTTTATAAACCAGAACAGGAATGCAACAGGATCATTAAAGAATTTTTCTTTCATATGACATCATCCCTCTCCTGTTCTGGCCCTGTGCTGACCCTGTTTGGTTTCCGTTTTTGTTTTGTTTTTTAATTAACGGCTTAAAGCCGTTAATAGATCACCCGTTCCATTTTCTGTCACGGAATCACAGGTGTGTGAACAGGAGCCCCGTTATGCTGGTGTGATCTTGGAGGTCCGTGCTGACACTTCCGGGTATGACATCCAGGTAAGTGACAGCCTTTTCTGTATACTTCCCATGTTGGTGGTAAAAATTTTAAGAGTGTTTTGGTCCTTGTTTTAATTTTTAGATGTCTGCTTGTATTTTTATTTTTAAAATTCCCCCTGACAGCCTGCCTCTGTAAGGTCCTGGAAGGTAAGTAGAGAACACTTCTGGTGGCGATCTGGACATCCAGGTATGTGACAGCCTTTTTTGTACCCTCCCCTGTTTACTTGTTTTTTAAAAAGGTTGTTTAGGTGCTCGGTTTAATTTTTTTGATGTTAGGTTTGTTTGTCTTAAATACCCAGTATGATGCCAGCTGTCCTGTAAGGTCCATGCAGAATACGTCCTGCTTCCACTGGGACAGCCAGGTAAGTGGCAGCCTTTTTTTTTTTTTAGTACCCTCCCCTGTTTACTTGTTTTTTTAAAAAAAGCTGTTTAGGTGCTTGGTGTACTGTGACATTTTTTAAAAAAATTCCCCATGCAATTTGGTATCCAAGAAATGGGTGGGATTTGTTCTCCAGGAAGTGGATGGGTCTCCATTCACTTCCTGGACTGCCAGAAGAGGGGAAGCAGTTTCTATCCCGGCATTAAGGCAAGTGTCTGACATTTTATTTTTTATTCAGTTACAGAGATGTGAGGGAGGTGGGTGGGGGAAACTGGGACAGGAATGGATTTTAAGGGCCTGTCTGATTTCTGTATTCTCAAAATAAAATAAAATAACAGAACTGCTTCATTCATTTGAATTTGACCCTCTTCCTGCCTGCACAAACACACATTTGACACTTGCAGGTCTCCCAGATTCTTGGTTGTCAAATTACATCTTTGCCTAGCCAGAAGAGAGCTCTCATGCAAAGCATTTGAGGTAAACAGGCCAGTAGCACATGACCAAGGATGGTCACATGCAGGGCACCTTGGTCACATATTGCAAGCCAACCTGCTTTCAGAGAGAGTAACGGAGATGCTGCCAGAGGCAGCTGAAGTGACAGGCCAGTGTGCCTGTCTGGACTTCCTCACATTTTGTGGAGAAAATGGGGGAGGAACAGGCCTGATCCATGGCCAGGATATGTAGATAAGTCCTAAAAATTCCTTAAAATGATTATCTTGCTACACGAGGGCCAGCGAGGTCAAGTCAGATATGGCGATACTCTTTCAGAGCTCTTTCTAATAACTAATGGAGTGAAGCAAGGTTGTGTTCTTCCACCAACTTTATTTACAATCTTCTTCAGCATGATGCTCCAAAGGGCTATGGCAGAGCTTGAAGAAGACGACAGCATCTATATACATTACTGTACTGATGGTATCTTGTTTAACTTAAGTGTCCGAGGGCTCGCACTAAGACTCTAAACTATCTAGTCCATGAGATGCTCTTCACTGATGATGATGCCCTTGTTGCCCACGCAGAAGCAGGTCTGCAGCGCCTAACATCCTGCTTCGCAACAGCTGCAAAGCTGTTTGGGCTGGAAGTCAACCTGAAGAAAACGGAAGTTCTTTAGCAGCCTGCACCACAGGATGAACACCACCATCCCCACATTGCCGTCGGCAAATCTGCGCTTAAGTCTGTTAAGCAGTTCACCTACCTGGGAAGCATCATCTCCTCAGATGCCAAGATTGACAAAGAGATCGATCACAGATTAGCAAAGGCACATAGCGCATTTGGAAGACTTTACAAAAGAGTCTGGAGTAATAAACTCCTGAAGCGAAACACAAAAATCAGTATGTATAGAGCCATTGTACTGTCTATTCTCTTTTATGGGTCTGAAACATGGGTCACCTATCGCCACCACTTACGACTCCTCGAACGCTTCCATCAGCGCTGTTTACACACAATCCTAAATATACAGTGGACTGACTATGTGATGAATGTTGCTGTCCTTGAGCAAGCAGGTATCACAAGCACTGAGGCCATGATATTGAGAACACAGCTGCGCTGGGCAGGGCATGTTTCTAGGATGGAGGACCATTGCCTCCCCAAAATAGTACTCTACGGTGAACTCGCTATGGGTCAGTGTAAGAGGGGCGCTCCAAAAAAGCGATACAAGGACTCCCTGAAACATCTCAGGCTCGGCCAAATTGATCACCAACAATGGTGACAGTGCAAGGAGACAGACACAAATGAAATGATTCAGAACCTTCTAATTATTTTTCATTCTCCATTAAAAAAAAATCCTGATAATGACTATATTCATGGTGATTTTCTGTTCTTGATCTATCATACACAGGATAAACTAAACTACTAGAACTAGTGTTATGCTCCCACTCCCACTTTCCACTCCTATTTTAATTCTAAGACTCTTTGAACATATCAAGGCCAAAACATGGAGGAGAAAAATCTATGTATAAAGAAACAAGTTACCCAGTCTGGTGTAGTGGTTTGAGTATTGGATTAAAACTCTGTAAACCAGGATCCAAATCCCCACTTGGCCCTGAAAACCCACTAGTGTCTTTGGTCAAGTTACATGCTCTCAGCCTCAATTAACCTAGTGATACGTTTACCTTAGGGCCACCATAAGATGGAAATGACATCAAGGCACACAACAACAACAAATAAACAAGCAACTTTGGACCTGCTATTAGGACCTGCTATTTTGATGGACAGGTGAAGAGAAGTGGTGGGATACTGCTGTAATAAATGGCCTAACAGCTTCAGTTTGAGAATGCAAGCAGGAAAAACTGATTTCAAGTGCTCAGGTAAACATGGGCTGCAAATATTCATGTGTTTAACCAAAGTGCAGTTGTGCCAGGAGATATAAAGCAGAACACTGCTATAAATTCAAAAGTAGTGAGATACAGCAGCCTTTATCTGCTGCAATCCTCACTTCTTTTCCTTTCAATTTTGACTCCTGACCTTATCATTTCTTGAATATTCCAAATATGCTGAGCATGGCTTAGTAAAGCAAGAGTTGGTGTCAGATATGAAATGAAGTTCATTTATAGGCACAGAAGATCTAGGACAAACAGATATTACAAATATATCTGTTTGCCTTTCTTTTATATCTGAGGCCTAATAGGATTCATAATTAATTTCAGAAAAGTCATGCTCTCCAGTGTGGTGAATAGGTTTGTCCTATTTAACTCCATAGGTTTTCTATGTCCTCTTTACATTCCATTTTATCTATAAGAATATCTAAAATTCATACTGGAATTAACATTGGAATTCTTGAATTAATGTGATGCAGCTTTCATTTCCAATAAATTAACACACACTCCCTCCAAAGTAATGAATACACACACACACACACACACATGTTAAGTTTTTGTTTGGCAACAAGGGAGTAACAAAATAAGATTTCAAAATGTAACCTGTGGGAATGATACCACCTTGAGTGGCATGTAATGAGTAATGTGTCTAATTACTTTTAAGAGTATTTAAAAATTTTGGGTAATTTTTTCAAGGTTTATAGTACTCTGTCAACAATCTTTTTTTAAAAAAACTAACACAAAGTAGGGAAAATGACAAGTAACACAATAAATGGCATTCTTGTATTGTTAATAGTAAAAAATTGGAGTTGCTAATGAGCAACATAGTGAATTATTTTAAAAACAGTCACTTTTCAAGCTCTGATTTTCGCCTCTGCATTAGCAATTCAAATGTATAGTTACACATAAAATTCTGCAAAAAAAGAAAAAGAAAGAATTGTTAAGATGATGGCCCATATTACTGTATTAAGTCTTTGTTGTTCTGTACTGATTTTACTGATTCTCACTTATGCTCCTTCACATTGGAAAAACATCATGCCAAAACCCGTCCTCCCTCTGCTCCCCTTCACATCAATACAAGAAGTATGAGCCTACTTTATTTCATCAATGGTGGGAATGTGTGAAAGCTAGGAAATTCTGGGAAATGATAAAGGTTAAAGCCCAGAAGATAATAAAAACAAAAATAGATCTGTCCCCAAAAATATTTCTGTTGGGTATTATAGATATCTCTGGCTTTTCTTCGCAAACGAAGATTCAGGAAGGACTCATCCTGCACTTTCTGCAAGCGTGCTGATGACTAAAAAGGCCAATCCGAGATAAACAAGTCCGGTTGCAGAAAGCACAGCAGAAGGTCTCCTTGGGTGATGTTTCTGGGTTGTGATTCTTTCTGCGTTGTTTCTTCTCTTCAAGACTTGTTTGGTGTGAGTTCTCAAATAAGGTTGCAGCATTGTGGATAGTAACAATCTGCTTAAAAGTGAAAAGAAAAGAAGACTATTATGGCATATAGCAACTCACTAGTAATAGAATAGTATATGCCAGGTACTGTCAATACTGCAGGAGGAAGAATGGTTAGATAAGTTAACAGATGTAGCTGAGATGAAGCAACTTACCTTTCTACTGGAAAATAAATCAAAAGAAAAATATTTGGAAACTTGGCAGTCTTTTGGGGACTATGTAAAAGGCACAGATAAAGTTTGTATTACATCATCGCAATAGTAAGTTAGGGGTATGAATAAATAACGAAATTACAGTCTCTATGGGAAAAGAAGTTTGATATAATATCCTTTCAGCAAAGATGTTGCTTTTTTGTATTAAGCAAATCAGTAGGATTTAATGAACGGATAAATTAAGAATACAGGGGTGTGGAAAAGTTTAATTTCAACTAAGGTTTAACAGAAGATGAAGTCAACCATAGTTTTAATGGTCTATTTGGTTGTTGGTTTACTTAATGATGTTGTGTGGTGTCTTTCTGGTTTGTTAGTTGTGTTCGTATTTTTGTTATTGTCTGTATTCGGTGCTTAATTAAGAAGTTAGGCATACATTCTTAATTTTTATTAATCAAATTTATTAAGTACTATACCTAATTATTATGTACAAAGTAGAAGGATGGATTTGTTTCTTTCATTGGAAAGTGACTGCACTGTAATCATGTTATAAATAACCAATAAATATATTTTAAAAAAACAAGAAGTATGAGCCTATTCTGCACAGTCCCATCTAAAATGTGAAGGCCACAGGAAGTTCTCTTGACTAACTAGGGGCTCATCTACATGGGCCAGAATATCCCAGCTCCCTGCTGGTGCATTCTTGCCGTAGATCTGGCCCATTCCTCCCCCATTACCTGAATGAAATGGGATGGAGTCCAGACTGCCATGCTGGCCTGTATCTGCAACTGCAGCTGCAGCTATCAGCATCACATTCTCTGAAGCCAGGAAGTCATCTTGCAGCATGTGCTCAAGGCCCCTTGCATGTGATCAGCTTTGTTCACATGCTTCAGGACTCCTTCTTGGCTTTGAAGAGAGTAACGTGGACATCAGCTGCAGCAATGAGCTGGCATACAGATATGGGCTCCTGTGGTCACCTGGGGCCTGATCTCTCTCTTTTTATTTTCTCTGTTGAGACAGTTTTTCCCTGGGTATTTTGCTAAAACATTTTATTGGGCTTTGCCCCATCTTCCCGTGTCTTAGCCCCATCTTTGCCGTAGGGGTTATGAGGACTACCTGGGGCAAAAACAGGCAAAGATGGGGTAAATAGCCCATCTCGACAAGGCCTGGGATACATTACAAAATGCGAAGGAACTGTCATAAATCTGTCAAAAGGGGAGGGGAAGCTAAGGAATTATAATTTGCCAACATCACTTCCTAGTCCCCAGTAACCTTTTAACCACTTGTTTCTCAGTTCAAAAAGCATTCATTATTGCTGTATTTATTTATTCATTTATTCTTGGTTTTCCGCATCTATAAAAGCAACATTATTATTCCCTTTCATTACACTGCTGACAGTTTCATCTTTAGCTCTCTTTAAAGAACAAAACTTACCCTTAATTTCATAAGTACTCCCTGTTTTGTCATGCTGTCAGCAGCTGTACTCTGCCTTGTCCACAGCTCATGCCAAGATTCACTTGCCCAATAAATGAGAATTGGCAGGCCTTCTATGAAAATGATCTGATGCCTCCATCAGACAGAATAATATGACAAAGTGATTGTTATACATCTGGACTGAAGAAACAGCTGCCAGCCTATAAATAGAAAGGAATGATTAAAGTAACCTCATTTACAGTAGGAATTTATAGTGTATATTTGTTAGTCATCTGCTAAATATGTTCTAGAACTTCTGATCAGCAACCGCCAGGCAAGGAGAACTGTCCATTTTGCTTTCTTCCAAATTTAATTTGTTATATTTTTAGAGAGAAAAATGTGAAGAAATGTATTTTTTAAAGTATTCCTATGTTATAAAAATAAACTTAAGTTAAGTTCTTGATCATTTGAACTGCCTCAGTTCAGTATGTACATTTATTCCCAGTATGGACAAAATTATGTAATACCACTCAGCCAAATAGCTTTTAAAGCAGAGGATTCTTTCAGTAAAAGATAGTGGCCTAATTTAGCAATGCAAGTAATACAGTGACTCAAAGTCTGACTTTTTAAGAGCCAAGAACTCAAAATCCTCTCTTTGCTTCAGTGGGTCAGTTTTGCTTTCACTCAGTTCTATCCACTGCATGTATGAAGAAATTTGCAAATGTTGGAAAGTTCTTTCTTTTTTAAAAAGAGAGAGAAATGCTCACCCAGCCCTAGTCACTATTATTTTTATTATTGGGACATTAATTTTATGGGTCTTTTTGTACCATCTTCTCCTAATGGTGCATGTCTGTGAATACCTATGATCATAGAAATCTTATGCTGTTAGCTCCAGCATGAAATATAGGAGGTCTGATGTCTCTGCCAGATAAGTTGGATATTAACTCATCTTACCCCTTCGAGATTTATTCCTCTCCTAGAAAAATAACTTGCTGGGGGATAAGATGAAAGTTTCACCTCAGAAGATAGCAGGGATATAGCTAGAAGTTGTACCGGTAGGTTACATAGCTGATCTTTCTCTTCATTTCCAGCCTTTGACACTCCAGAGTATCAGAGGTGAAATGCTGAAATGTGGTGAATTGTCATGGTCCCTGACTTTGGAATCTCTTAGTGTTTCAAGGAACACACAGAAGCAAATGGTGTTTGTAACACTTTCCAAAGGGGGAGAAGAACGAGTTACTTACAGTAACTATAGTTCTTTGAGTGGTCTTCTGTGAATTCACACAATGGGTTAATCCTGCATCTGCACAGAGCACTTCAGAAACTTCTAGCACCACCCCCTCACCCTTGGTGCATATAAGCCCCCACCTCTCACCAACTGCTCAGTTCCTTAACCCATGTTAAATAAACTGTAAGAGATAAGACACCAGAGGGGAGGAGGGCGGGTTTGTGTGAATTCACAGAAGACCACTTGAAGAACTATAGTTATGAAAGTAACCCATTCTTCTTCTTCGGGGTCTCTGTGAATGCACACAATGGGTAAATTAACAAGCTCAGGAGGTTGGACGGTAGGGGTGCCTGGATCAATAAAGACACAACTACAAGGGTATGCTATGAACAACAAACAACTATATTGTAACAGCAGCAGATAAAAGATGTGAATCAGTCATCCAAAGATTATTGTGCAAATACCACCCTGGCAAGGGCTGCATCATCCATTACAGAAGACTCTAGTTTGTAGTTCCTCACAAAGGTGAGGGGCGTCACCGACGTGGCCACTCTGCAAATGTCTGGCAGTGGCACGCCGCTCAAGAACACCATTGAGGTAGCTGTTGCTCTAGTAGAATGGCTTCATATTGAGGAGGGCAAAACCATGCCTGCAATCTCATATGATATCTGGATAGCCGAAGCTACCCACTTGGAGAAGCACTGAGAAGAGATGGGCAGACCTTAATTGGGGCCAGAGTGTAGCAGACAAAGAGCTTATTCATATGGCGAAGCACCTTAGTCCTGATGAGGTAGAGCTCCAGTGACACTGTCACATCTATTGAGTGGTGTGAGCCCGGGGCATTGAGCAAGGGCGGAGCCTCGAGAGATGGAAGTACAATGGCTTGATTTAGATGGAAGGAAGAAACTACCTTAGGCAAGAATGACACATCCAGTCGAAGGACCACTTTGTTCCTATGGAACTGAGTATAGGGGGCATCCACCCTGAGAGCACAGAGCTCACTAGCCCATCTGGCTGAAGTAATGGCGACTAGGTTGGTCATCTTAAAAGTCAGAAGGTGGACGTCCACTGAGTCCAGTGGCTCGAAGGATGGGCACAACATAGCCTGGAGGACAAGCTGCAGGTCCCATGAAGTAACTGGGCCAGCCACAGAAGGATGCAGGTTCTTGTAGCCCTGAAGGAAGCAGTGAACAAGTGGGTCTGTGAAGCAGGTGCCCTTACCCAGGCTCTGAAAATTGGAGGAAATTGCAGCCACATAGGTTTGCACCGATGAAAGGGAGAAACCTTTTGCTGACAAGAAGACTAGAAAGTCGAGAAGTAGTGGAATCGAGGCTTTGGCTGGGGAGATTCCTTTAGCAGCAAGGAACTCGCAGAATTTCTGCCATTTGTACTGGTATGACTTTAGTGTAGATGGATGCTGCACCACTTGAAGTATCAACTGTGCAGTGTCTGATAACTGTACTATTGGCCTATGAGCCATGCCATGGGGTTGATTGTCTCCAAGTCTGGGTGGAAGACTTGTGCATTCTGCACTGATGGAAGATCCTTCCACAGAGGGAGGTGATGAAAGCAATGGTTGGAGAGCAGGAGAAGAGGGGAGAACCAAGGCTGTCTGGGCCACCAGGGTGCTATCAGTATGCAATGTGAGTTGTCTTTCTTGAGCTTGGCCACAACTCTGGAGAGGAATGGGAATGGGGAAAAGGCACACAGGAGAGTTCCCATCCATTTGAACAGGAAGGCATCCCCCAGATTCCTACGTGATGGCCATTACCTTGAGCAGTAAATGTTACATTTGGCATTCTGTCGTGATGCAAAGAGGTCTACTGACTGTAGGCCCTACTCCACGAAGAGTGTTGTTAGGACCTCCGGGGTTAGAGACCACTCGTGGCAGCAGGTCTTAGTTCTGCTCAGTGAGTCCACAACTTTGTTCTGTTCCCCGGCAAGGTGAATGGCTATCAGGAATATGCCCCTGGATATGCACCATTCCCAGATTTGGATTGACAGGTCTATGAATGTCCTGGACCTGGTTCCTCCTTACTTGTTGATATAAAAAAATGTGGTGGTGTTGTCTGATACCACTTGCACCACCCTGTCTTGGTTTGAGGATTCAAAGGCTTCCAAAGTGTTGATGTGAAGGTCTCTCTCCACTGATGACCTTTGGCCATAGACTGCCAGGCCATGAGACTGTGTGCCCTATCCCGTCAAGGACACATCCGTCGTTAAGCGATCTGGATGGGTGAGGGACTGTGAAGGGCAGACCACATCTTACATTGCAGGGGAGAGACTACCACTTCAGTTGTCTGAGTATTGGGCGAGGTGTTGACAGAAGTTTTAGAGGGTCATCTGACATCGGGTCAAACACTTTGAGAAACCATGTTTGCAGCAGTCGCATGCATAGCCTGGTGAAGGGAGTCACCGCTGTGGGCAATGCCATGTGGCCAAGAATGGTCTGGATGAAATGTACCATCACTCTCCTCTGAGTAACACAGTAATTCACCATGGTCTGTAACGTTGCAAAGTGATCCTCTGGGAGAAATGCCCTGCCTTGAATGGAGTTCAATTGGGCCCCAATGAACTTTGCAACCTTTGATGGGACTAAGTGTGACTTGTCCATGTTGATCATGAGACCCAGGTCTCAAAGTAACTTGAGTGTTAGAGCTACATCTCTTGCTACCTTTTCTTTGGATTAACTGTAATTAACCAGTTATCCAGATACGGGAATATCACAATGCTTTTCATATGTAGATGAGTGACCACTGGACCCATGCATTTTGTGAATACTCTTGGGGCCATGCAGAGACCGAAGGGGAGCGCCTTGAAGCAGTAATTCTTGGGACCCACTGTGAATGCCAGGATCCTTCTGTGAGGCCGTGTTATTGCTATCTGGAAGTAGGCATCTTGAAGGCAGATGGTAGCAAACCAGTCTCCTGTTGGAGGAACAGCAGTATAGCGGAGAGGGTGACCATTTTGAAGCATCTTGGGACAATAAAGCAGTTGACCTCTCAAAGGTCTAAAATGGGGTGGAAACCACCATCTTTCTTGCTGATGAGGAAATAGCGAGAGAAAAAAGAGTCTCCTTGTTGGCACTGATGGACCTTTTCTATAGCTGCTTTCTTTAGTAAAGATCAAGATGGATGGAATGGAGGGTGGATTTGAATGACCCCGTTGGGGGTAGGCTGTCGAATTTGATGAAGTAGCTATTCCTGATGATACTGAGGACCCACAAACCCAAAGTAATTGCACGCCACTGGTGGTAAGTGGCGAGAAGCCCATCTGATGGAGATTGGGCCAGCAGCATGGAGGGGAGAGGCAGGTAGTCAGACTCGCTGCTTGGAGGGCTCAGGCTTCTTCTTGTGGAACTGAGACCTTTGTTTTGCAGAGGCTGGGAACTTTTTCTGGTATTGAGCATATGCTGGAGTGGTGTGCTGAGAGTGGGATGATGGAGGGCTAAGCCTTCTACAAAAGGAAGGCAGGAATCTCTTGGTATAGAATTGTGAGCGTGAAGCTTGGCTCCAAGGAGGTATGCCGAAACGCTTTGCCGTGGTTCACATTTGATCCATATGCTCCAACTTCGCATCTGTCTTTGAATGGAATAGACCAGCCTCATTGAAGGGAAGATCTTCTATTACTGATTTGGCTGTAGAGGAGAGGCCAGACGAGTGGAGCCATGCGTACCTGTGGACTGCGATGGAGCTGGCCAAGATCTTCCCTGCACAATCTGTCACCTGACTGGTGTTGGTAGTCAGATAACACAAGGGCCTCATTCCTCATGGTGTATGCAAGGTCCAGATCTTGCTGAAGAAGTTTGTCCAAAAGCGGAGCAATGGTGTCCCAGAGGTGCCCCCCATACATGCAATGTACTTCGGAATTTTTAGGAGAAGGCATGCTGATGAGTAGAACTTTTTGCCCACCACATCCAGCTTCTTGCCTTAATGGTCTGTTGGTGACAAATGGATCCTATGTGATGTGCGCATTTGAGCCACGTCAACTATAATAGAATTTGGTGTTGGATGTGAAGCCAACCACAGGACTGCTTCCTCAGAGACTCTGCAGAGATGTTCTAGTCTCTTGGATGTTGGAGACACAGAAGAAGGGGTGCCTCAGGCTGCCTTGGCGATTTGTGTTAGGAATGCTGAAAAAGGTATGTGAGGTAAATGAGAAGCTTGACTTTGTAAGTCATGGAAAATAGGGTTGTCCACATGTACATCGGTAGAGATGTGGGCAACCCCAGAGACACTGCCATCCAATTCAAAATATCTACAAACGAACAGATGTCATCTGTCACAGAAGCAGGCTCAAGAGTGGTACCCTTATCTGGGGGCAATAGCTTTGGAGATGGAGTTTCCTCATCTGATTCATCTGACTCGCGATCTGGGGTCCCCACAATCACTGGTGTCAGGGGCTCAGGCTGCTCTGCTGCCACAGGAGTAGGAGATTTCCCATGAATTGTAGGTTTAAGTGAAGGCATCCTAGGAGGAGTCTGAGGGGAGGATAGACTTGGGGATCTCTTTTGAGGGGACTTACGCCTTCGAGGAGATTCCATCACAATTGGGCAGCTGGGTCTGTGCTGTTTGTGTTGCTCCTCTGGGGAATGAGGATGTCTGTGCATGTCCTGATCCTCCTTATAGTACTGAGGAGAATTATCTTAGCAGTACCGTCTGGTGCATGGTGCTGGTGAGGGTTCATCGAAGTGCTGGTATCTATGGCTGGGTCCCCAGTAGTACTGATTGGGATAGAGTCAGTCTTGGCAGAGGAATATCATATCAGTACCGATCATAGTGGTCCCACAAATCTTCTTTGTACCACACCAAGTCATCATCTGTGTATTGAGAGCTACCAGATGGTGATCTCGAAGGATGCAGATGTAGCCTTGGTGTATGGGACCGAGAGGCGGAATGGGACCTGTTTCTCGGAGACCTCGGTACTGATAACTTAGATTACTTCGGAGACCCTGGGCCCAGAGACCTTGACAGTGGTCTTGGAGAAGGCATCTTCTGCTTGTCAGGCACCTCTGGCATTGGTGTTCGATGAGGAGAGTGGGAGCGTGGCCCCTGTGTTAGAGATGAGTGGGATTGGTGGATTGGTACCAAGTGGGATTGTGACCAGTATTCCTGATGCTTCTCCTACCAGGACCAGGAGCGAGGCTGGGACCGGGAGCAACATCAAGAGCCAGAGCAGGACCGAGAGCGAACTCGAGAGTCAGAGCGAGATCAAGAGTTCTGCGTGGACTGGAGTTGAGACTGGGAGTGGGAGTGGGACCAGACATGTTGTTGAGCCATGGTGCTGATTTCAAATGGCGACCTTGAGTGAATAAGTCTAATGCTGAGGGACAGCTCATCCACTTTCTCTTCTATGGTGTAAGTAGACTCTTCTTCTCAGTACTGTACCAGGGACAGTATGGACAGGCGTCTTTTGGTCAGGGGCGATACCAGGGAACCTTCTTCTATTTCCCTGTTGGACCTCTTCGACTTAGGGTTACGAGGCTGGTGGTACCGTGTGGCCCTTTTGCATTCCCGAGACCAACTTCTTTTGGGAGACTCCATTAGCCCAGTGGTCTTGGCCTTCTTTGAGGAAGGGTCCTTTGCCCTAGTTGCTCTCTGGGAAGACTCTGGTACCTTCTCTGATGGTACCACCTTCCTCTTACCCATCAAGGTTCCAAGATCTTTGGGACAGGGCCTGCCAGTACCATTATCCCTTACCTGAGTTGACATTGGGATGGACTTGGTCAGGGCCTTGGACAGTACCGAGGTGGAACCTCTCTTAGTCAGGTCCGTCTCTGACTTAGGGGAAGTTCCCAAACCCGAGGCCTTCCCCGACACTGAGGCAGATAGGGCCTTCTCATAAAGTTGGGAATTAAGCCTCTTATCCTGGTTCTTTCTGGCCTGAGGGGTGAAGGCCTTGCAATGCCTGAATGACTGTATATCATTGGCCTCTCCAAGACAGAAGAGGCACTTGGAGTGACCATTGGATTTGGTCATTTTAGCAGAGTATTGGGAGCAAGATTTAAAGAAATGAACTCCAGACATTTTAAGAGGAGATAACACAGTACCGTTCAGTCTGAGGTCAAGAAACAGGCAATCCAGTCCTAGCAACCGAATCCAGAAGAGATGAGAAGATGCAATACCGATGGAATCCGAGGTCAAAAACCACAATCAGTCTGATCCAAGTGACAAAACCAGAGGGAGCAGGTGAAAGAATAGTCAAAGTTCAGTCCAAGGTCAGTAAAAAAAAAAAAGGCAAAAAAAGGCCAATTTGAGGAAAAAGAGAACAATGGGGCTTAGCAGAAGTTCCTTCAATGCTTTCCACATGGTGGAAAAAAAGGAACTGAGCAGTTGGTGAGAGGCAGGGGCTTATATGCACCAGGGGTGAGGGGGGAGCTACCACCCAAAAGTTTAAAATGATGTGCTAGAAGTTTCCGAAGTGCTCTGCACAGGCACAGGATTACCCCATTCTCCGCATTCACAGAGACCATGAAGAAGAACCTTTGGTGCTTTCTCCCATGCCCACTCCCTCAGCTAGATGATATGACTCTACCAATAATCCTCAGACTCAGGACTTTATCTGATGAGCCTCTAAAAACATTCCTTTAGCAGCATATTTTAAAACATTTGTGTGCCGGCAAAACAACCCTTTTTATCAAGCATCACTGTAATAGTGTGAAAAGGGAGCTCTGTACTTCCACATTCGCCTTGGCGCATCATTTAGGCATTTCTCATGAGAAGACATGAGCATGCTTAAAAGTATAAAAATATGAATATAAACAAATCTAAAGAACACATAGGCACAGAAAAACACTAGAACTTCCAAGTAAAATGGGGAGGTTCATAAAAACAGTGTCCCATTCCTTGTTTTTGCATTCTCTCCCAGAAGTATTCTGGGAGAGACTGCGCATTGATGCTAGAATTGCACTAACAGAATGGGGCATGGTTTCAAACACTCCTGATTCCTCAAAAAAAAAAAAGAAAAAGAAAAAAAGCATGCCACAGATCTATTGGACCATCACTAAAAAAGAATGCCTTATTGACAATACAAAATTACAAAAGCATGACGTTGTGTGAAATGGGTGCCCTTTACATTCATTGGGCGTCATTATGATGAGATATTTGCCACGTCTGATGAAGTCCTCAGAAAAGGATACTCTAGTAGCCCTTGAGCTTGCAGAAGTCAAAGGCCTCAGAATCAGGCAGGGGCTCTTTTGAAGAAGATAGGTGGTTCATCCAAGGAGGTCCTGCTTAATGGACAAAAGGCCTTACCTGTCCATACAATGCCTTGGTGGTTTCACAAACCCCTGTTGAGGCAACAGCATGCACAGTTCAATCAGTTGACAAAAAGATGGAAAAGTACAGACATCCATTTGTATCCTTCCAAGGCATTCTTTCTCTCTCTGGCTTTTCTTCGCAAACGAAGATTCAGGAAGGACTCATCCCACGCTTTCTGCAAGCGCGCTGATGACTAAAAAGGCCAATCTGAGATAAACAAGTCCAGTTGCAGAAAGCACAGCAGAAGGGCTCCTTGGGTGATGTTTTTGGGTTGTGATTCTTTCTGCGTTGTCGTTTCTCTTCAAGACTTATTCGGCGTGAGTTTTCAAATAAGGCTGCAGCATTGTGGATAGTGCATCTCCATGCCTCCCAATGTGAACCCAGGGCGGACCACTGTTGGTGATCAATTTGGCTGAGCCTGAGATGTTGTTTCAGGGAGTCCTTGTATCACATTTTTTGGAGCGCCCCTCTTACGCTGACCCATGGCGAGTTCACCGTAGAGTAGTATTTTTGTGAGGCGATGGTCCTCTATCCTAGAAACGTGCCCTGCCCAGCGCAGCTGTGTTCTCAATATCATGGCCTCAATACTGGTGATCCCTGCTTGCTCAAGGACAGCAACATTTGTCACATAGTCAGTCCAGTGTATATTTAGGATTGTGGATAGACAGCGCTGATGAAAGCATTTGAGGAATCATAGGTGGTGGAAAGGCAGTAAAAGTAAATGAGGAGTGGGCTCCGATAAAAAATTTTGGATGAAAAGTTGGAGTATAAAAAAGGACTTAATCAAACTAACAGATTAATAAAACATAACTTGTAAATACCGGGATCAGAAAAAAAAAAGGGGGGGGGATAGCAAGAGACAATATAAGGGAGGAAGAGGGAAAGGTCAATAGAGATGATACTGTGAAGTAGAACCAAAATCATAGTTTAAATTTCTCAATAATTGACATTAAAAACAAGTGAAGAGCGAATTAGAATTATAATCATTTTATCAAAATCAATATATGTATATTTCATATATTTTTATAGATAGATAGATACATCAGCAATTACTAATTGACAGAGGAGCAAGGTGAAATCTAACAAGAAGGCAATCCATATCGAGATGTTGGACAGAGGAAATCAATTTTGTTTGAGGTGTGAAAGGGTGGATGGAGATATTAAAGCACTAAGGTATGTTAAAGAAGAATTAAACTGAGGGTAAAGTATGTGTGAAGGTATGAGTAAGTAGAAAGCAGATATGAGGTGGAGAGGATGGAGAGGCGGATAGTAGGAAAGAAGGTAGAAAGAGAGGTAGAAAGCTGGAATGATGAAGGTTATTGTAAGATGGAAGATGGAAGATGAACTTGAAAGAAAGAAAGAGAAATTAAGTAAACGATATAAATGTATAAGTTTATGTTTATGTTTACGTGTATGTCTATGTGTGTTTATGATTATGATTAAAGATATGTTAATAATGTTTGATTGTGATAGAAATGCATAAGATTTTAGTTTGTTTATTTATGTTTATAAAAGCTTTGTTAAAAATAATGAAAAAAGAAAATTGGCTGTGGAATATTTCCTTTTTAAATGATAGATAAAATGTTTAAGACACAGTATTCATATATTTGTATGTATGTACAGGCCTTCAAGCTGTCTGTTGACTTATGGCAGTCTCATACATTTCATAGGGTTTTCTTAGGCAAGGGATACTCAGATGAAGTTTTGCCAATTCCTTCCTCTGATATATAGCCTACAGCACTTGGTATTTGTTGGTGGTCTCCCTTCCAAGTACTAACCAAAGCAGACCCCCCATAGCTTCCAATATCAGAAAGGATCTGGTGCCTTCAGGATATTTAGGCCCTGGTACTGCCCCTTAATTATTTCTAAAACCTATTAACAGGAATATTTTCATGAAAGACTATGTATGGTATCAGATCACTGCATTTTTTGTCTTGGTTTCCTTTTCTCAGTTCCTTATGGGAATAAATGCTTTAGGTCTGCTTGACACTATGGGAGATGAGGAGAGATGGAATAATTTCCTTTGTTTTGCTAATGCTAATTGTTTCTTCTGTTTTTATTCTTTTTTGCCTGTCCTTATAAATTGGCTTCAGGTTGACTTCCACCGGACTTGTTTATCTCAGATTGGCCTTTTTAGTCATCAGCGCGCTTGCAGAAAGCGCGGGATGAGTCCTTCCTAAATCTTTGTTTGCAAAGAAAAGCCAGAGAGAGAGAGAGAAATTGGCAAAGCCAAAGACGTCCCTTATGGTTCAAGAACCTGCAGCTCCACTTTGTAAGAAAAATTGATTTTTTTAAAAAAATAAATAAATTACATTTGTAATTATTGTCTTAATAAGCTATACTTTTAGTACTGCTGACATGATACTGTTATGCCAAATCAAATTAGACGTAATCCTTTTTTGCTCTTAAAGTGACTTTCCATTTGTAAAAGGCAAAAATATTGCATTTTTCAATTTTTTTTTAAATCAAAGCCCCTGCCGCCAAAAGTCCTCCAAAAAAATCCCCCCCCCCAACATGACTTCAAAATTTCCAGAAATGTTATACCTCTGCCCATGTTTGAATTGGGCAGAGCACCAAGGCATACTTGAAGAAGTGAGCAAATTGCAGTCTGTATATCTACCCCAAGGTATATAGAGGAGGTACATGACTCCCACAGACGTGAGAGGGTTCCAGCCTCTATCATTTATTTTCATAAAGTGCCCCACACATCCTCTGGGGAAATAGGATGCAAATTTGCAAGAGTTGTGCCCCTGCAGTGTGTTGTAAGCCAAGGGGCTTTTTCTTTCAAAACGAAAAACCTTAATCTCCACCGGAAGGATGCTGGCTATGGAGATTTTCACACGCCGAAAATATTCCCTCCAGAAACCGGGACAGAAATATTTCTGTCCCGGAAGCAGCACCGCGGTTCGCACGCTCACCTCCCTCTTCCATTTTTCCGTCGTCCTCGCTTTGGGTTTTTTCCTCTCTCTTCCGGAATATTTTATTAACGGCAAACTCCCGTTAGTAAAATATTCCAGAAGAGGGAGGGAAAAACCCAAAGCGAGGACGACGGAAAAACAGAAGAGGGAGGTGAGCGTGCGAACCGTGGCGCTGCTTCCGGGACAGAAATATTTCTGTCCCGGTTTCTGGAGGGAATATTTTCGGCGTGTGAAAATCTCCTATGTCTTTGAGATGTATGCACTGCAGTCAGGTTGCTAACAGGAGCTGGCTACAGGGATCATAAAAACCCCTTGTAGCAGCTCTACTCGCTACCAGTCTGTTTCTGGGCACAATTCAAAGTGCTGGTTATGACCTTTAAAGCCCTACATGGCTCAGGTCCAGGTTATGTGAAGGACCGTATTCTCCCTTATGAACCAGCCCGGACTCGTTGATATGCTGGGGAAGCCTTTCTTTTTGTCCTACCACCCTCATAGGTACATCTGGTGGGAACTGAGGAGAGGGCCTTCTCAGTGGCTGCCCCGAGGATCTGGAACCCTCTGCCCAGAGAGGTCAGATTGGCACCCTCCCTGCCTTCCTTCTGGAGCCAAGCAAAAACTTTCTTGTTTTGCAGGCGTTTACCAGTCTCTGCTAATGGCTGGGATATGTGTGTGTGTGTGCGTGTGTGCATATATGTGTGTGTATTTCTAAAATTTTAGCTGTTTTTAACTTTTTAGTTGTTTAATTGTGTTTTTAATTTCTGTATTTTGCTGATTTTAACAATGTCCTTTTATTATACGCTACTTTGAGTCCTAAACTGGGGGAAAAGCAGCAGGATAGAAATAATAATAATAATAATAATAATAATAATAATAATAAATCTTCCCTGTTTTCCACTTTTCCTAGTACAAAGGGCCAGCTTTCCTTTTTTTAAAAAAATATTGCTTTTAAAAACATGCCTTTTATGCTTTAACAAACATCTGTTTCCAAGCATGTCTTACCATGATAAACCTATTACTTTCCACATTTTTCCCTATACTTCAACATGGCCATTCTAATGTCCACAGTAAGGAACAAGTCATATGAAGGAGTGCTTTGAATAACAGCCTCCTGCTAATGTGATTTTAGACATTGGTACGGCTCCATGCCCCACATTTCCCATATTGATGTTTTTCATGGCTGTTCATACTGTCCATCAATGGCTTTATTGTATTTCTCTGTGTTGCCTTTCACATAAAATCTTATGACTGCTATATATCCTGCTATGTGTGCAGCATCCTCAGAAGGATACTCTATCTTCATTATGGCCCACTGGGGTCCTTCCTGTAGTTTTTCGTCCTCTGGAGTCCAAATGCATGACTCAGACTTCTAAAATATGTATGGGAAATCCAGAGTAACAAGACAAAAATGAGCACTAAAAATGGTTCATGGGAATATATGGATGATGCAGATAAATTCCTGATTCTCAACATATAAATGCTTTAGGAGAACTTCAGATGTGACATTTCAAAGTCTTCACATTGAACCAAACCTTCTGGTCCCAAGCCTTATTCCAAATGCATAATGTCAATATTGGGGTTCCACTCCTCACCAGAAATGTTTGTATAAGCTGCAAATGTGTAAGTATAGGGAATCTACAAGGGATTATGTTGTGTGCTGAACTAAGCTTCTAAGGAAGCTCACATTTCTTTTCCTATTTTTTAAAAATAAAGCCTCTAGTTTTCATGGTAGTGAACAGGTGTCAGAATGTGTTTGGGTAATGCCTGCTGAAACCAGAAGCCAAGGGGTTGAACAAGATTTCCATTGGCTAGGAAAATTGAGGTTTCCATGCTCTCCATCAATTCCTAAGCTTAAAATAGCTAACAAAATCAGGGGGAAAATAATGAAACTATAAAAACATTCAAATCTACATAACATTTACAAGTTGCAGAACAGAGGGAAAGGCTTGATGCAAAAATGATATTGTCTTGATGCAAGATAGCATTTCTAGTGCTTAATACCCAAATGCATGGGGGACCCACTTGTGACACTAATATTATATTATTTGGGGGAATTATAATTCACTCAAACATATGGCTGTGAGAGGTCAGGAAACTTGCGAAATCTTTACACCTGTGTACTAACTGTTGAGACTCCAAATTAAGTGAAATAAAATTGTGTTTATTGGAAAATTATAATGGAAGCATTCACACATGCACTCACACTCACAAGAACCACACAAAGCTAATGAAGAGTTAAGGCAGAAAGTTGGATAGAGGAATAGATTTGGGAAATAGGGCAATAGTTACCAGTCCTGAAGAACAGAGGTCTGGGGCAGCAAAGAAGACTCAGATGTGAATGTGAAGGTGACACAGCAATCCAGAATTGTGATGATGTCAGTATAACTGTGCATACTTGGGTATTATCTGGGGCAAATATTTATACCCAATTTCATATCCTGAAGGGGTATTTGAGTGTAAAACAATGCTTAGATTGGTTTCCCACAGTAAAACAAAGGAAACTGTGACTTTGTTAATTGTTGTTAATAGCTGAGACATAGGAGTTGATGGGTTTATGATAACCTTATTACTGTTGGATAGGAAAGGTGTGAGGAGAGATGCTTTGGGGATAATGGGGGTTCTGGTCACTGATTGTTTGTGATAGATGACTCATTGCCAATGCTTCCAAGAGGGGATTAGCACATACCTTGGTGATGGCTTTGTTTTCTTAGGGGCTCCTCATAATCCCCATAATCCTATCTTGAGTTTGGATGCCAGTACTTTTCCATGACATCTCCCTTAACTTGACCTCACTTACAGTGCTCCCCAATATAGCCGAATTATGAAATATTAGTGGAAGGGGGTGCAAGGCATGGTAACAAAGAATAGGTGAATAGTTCTCTTGGATCAGACCAAAGGCTTATCAAACGTAGTATCTGGTTTCACACAATGGTGAACTCAGATGCCTCTCTCAGATCTTTCATTAACAGGGCTTCAAGCCTATAGTCCTGCCAGCAACTGTTACTCAGGCACACACTGCCTCTGAACATTAAGGTTTTAAACAGCCATTATGATAGGCCAATGATAGACCTCACCCATGAATGTGTCTAAACCCCCTTTAAAGCAATCACCACATCTTGAGTGGTCCTGTGTTACAAATGCGCAAAGTTCCAGGAAGCTATGTTATTCTACAAATTAATTATGCAGTGTTGAAAGAGTGTTTTCTTTAGTTAGACTTGAATCTCCTGTAAGTCAGCTTTGTTCAATGACTGCAGGATCTCATATTATAAGAAAGGGTGAAGAAATTATCTGTCCACATTTTCTATGTGGTGCCTAATTTTGTACACTCGTATCATGTTCCCTCTCAGATCTCTCCTCCCTCCCAGCTAAATAGAATAAGATGCTTTGGTTTTTTCCATTGTCTTTATGTTGAATATAACCAGGTTTCCCTATGGCCCACGATCAGTAAACAACCCTCTCTGCTATAAATCTTTATCTTGAAGGGCAAAATGCCTGGTTATCTCAACCAATGGCAAGGAATGACTGAATAAAAGATGGGTGTGCCAATGACACCAATTTTTATTATAACTGCATGTCTGTGTATGAATTTACACATGGAGCGTACTAGGGATGTGTAATAATAATTCTGTCAAGAGTGATTTAAATTAATTTGCCTAATCCTCAGCTTTTGGACCAAGTAGGGAAAAAGACACAATTTGTGGTGGGAGAGCTATAGATTCTTCAACTGGTGATGCATTCTATGAGAGAAAAAGTCTTCAATATCATATTCACAGTTGAAGAAATGCACAGAACCCCTATACATGTGCTTAACCAAATATGGCTAGTATACATAAATGCATGCATTTGGAAGCAAGCATGCACATGCATGCATGGAAACACACATGCGTGCACACACACACACACACACACACACATTATAAACACCTATCTCCTCTAAAAAAGTAACAATCTATACAGAAACCTCACATAATGTATTTCAAAGTAAAGAAAAGGGGGAAGTTCATGAAGATGGACTTAGACCTACCTATCCATGTGCATAGAATAAATATTTCTCACATTTGCTTCTGTGGATGAGAATGAATTAAATATTTCCCTTCATGCCAAGGCATGAGCATGAAGGGATGCCTTCTTATAAACATTAGCCTGGGTCTAAGTCTCATTGAACTCAGTGCAGCTTAATTCTGAATAAGACATATATATGCTTACCCTCTTTATTTTTAGGTTTTTTAAAAAATACAAATGTGGATTTCTGTGTTTGCATGTGAATATGGGGATAAATTCAATGGAGGCCTACACAGTAGATTAAGCAAAATATGGTACTTTAGAAGATATTTCTTCACTTCATTGACTTGCTATTTCTTTTAAATGCTGTCTTGAAATATTTTATTCTTATCCCTTGTGTACGCCTCTTAATTTATTTATGTCTCCATTAATGGCTTCACAGTTGCTTGTGTTTGTGCACGCAGGCACACACACATGACTGTGCCTGTTCTTACAATATAATCACTTGCTTTTTCTACCACATACTGTTTATCATCTGGCATAGTTTATGGACAGTGTTTGCCATGAAGATTTGCATGGTACGCTAGCCCCTCTTCTAATAACATTTTTCTTTTTTCTTCATTCATGCACATTAATGTCACATTAATGTCTGCTACTGTAGTGAGAAGAACCACAGAAATGACATTAAAACATAATAACATGATGCAGAAATAAGGATCAAAATTGCTATTATATTTTCAGTCCAACTTTGGAAACTGGAAGTAGAAGATACATTTGAAAAAGATAAACTTATAATACCAGCCATTAAAACAACAACAATATTGGCCAGAGAATCGGTAACAAAATGGAGACAGAGCTTAAACTGCTGGAGAGTGGAGACCTATTAAATTTGTGGACATATTTCTTCCTCCCTTCCTTGTACCTTGCATCCTTACTTTCATACCTTCTCAGTGTCCTCGTGTTCCCTCTTGAATTTTTCTATTCTTATATGTACTCTACAACTACTTGGGATCTTCATGACCCCCTAGATTTTATAGAATGGACTATGGACTTTATCAGACCACCCCCCAGAAAAGTTCTTTTACTGGCATAAATGGTGGCATTTTTATACCGGCAAAAGAACCCCCCGTACCAGACCTACCTTTGCTGGCATTTAAGAGGCTTCCCTGGCAGTAATGGAGCTCAAACAGAGCTCCATTTACTTCCTGGAGCTCCATTTACTTCCTCATAAGAAGACACTAGTGCAGGAATTTTTTTTAAAAAAAACAACAAAACAAAACAAAATAAAGCCAGAAAAAGTTAACACAAGTACAAAAACACACTTTAAAAAGTTCCAAGTAAATGGGGGGGGGGTGTCATAAAAAGAGTGTCCCCTACCTGGCTGTCCCGATCCCATCTGGAAGTGTTTTCCCATTGATGCTGCATTCACTTGAGTACAATGGCACACAGATTCAAATACAGGGGATTGGTTGACAGCCTGGGCTGTCAATAAAATAGGATGTTTTTTAAAACAATATATGATCTTGAAAGGGCAACATTGCCTGGTATGCACACCCTTTTGCAATCATTAGGTGTCCTTATGATGCTGTATTTGACTTGTCTGATAAAGTCCTTTATCACACTACACTGTTATAGTGCTATTATTCCAATTTAACTGCTCTGTCTGCCTCCTGTGTTATCCTGGGATTTGCCATTTAGGGAGGGGCATTTAGCATTCTCAGCCAGAGAGCTCTTAGGCCTCACTAAACTACAAACCCTAGAAATCCACAGGAGGCAGCTATATCAGTTAAAGTGGAATAATAGCACTATAATAGTGTAGTGTAATAAAGTCCATAGAATCTGAGAGTTGGAATGAGCTGTAAGAGCCATCTAGTCCAATACACATACAATGCTTCTGAAAGATGTCCACCCAGCCTCTGTTCAAATACCTCCAAAGAAGGGGAGTCACCACCCTTCAAGGCAGTCTATTTTAATATCAAACAATTGTTATGCTAAAGAAGTTTTCCCTAATGTTTAGGCGGAACCTATTTTCTTTTCTTGATTTGGTTCATGGTCTAGCCCTCTTGCTGCTGTCTTCTTGTTGCTGCCTGCTTGCTGCTTCCTACTGCATATTTTTCTGTGGACTGCTGCCTGCTCCATAGAACCCCTTCAGAACTAGACTCCAGTTACTTTCTAATAAGCTAAAGTATCACCTGTCCTCTTTAAAAGGGGATCAAACCTGACTGCTTGCTGCAGTGGACTCACTGCCAAAGGGGCTACACCAAAGGAGATCTCCCTTTTGAGAAAGATGCTTCAGGGGTGTAGCGAGGGCCAGTCCCTTTGTTTGGAAGAGGGAGAAGTGTGTCAGTTTTGCAGCTTTTTGCCTGAAGTTGTGACCTTTAAAAAAAACAAACAGCCTGCCAGCAAAAGAAAGAAACCTGTTACACAGAGAACATGGGAAGGGAAGCAGGCCAGGAAGCACCACTATGCCATGATTTCCCCATAGGATATTGTTGCTCCCAAATTGTCCCAAATTCAAATGGTCTGGATAGCCTTGGCAAAAGGCTGAAAATGCTGCTCCCTGGGTTGAAAATGCTGCTGCTGTTCAATGCCAGGTTGGCGAACGGTAAAACACCCTTGTTGCAGGACTTGATCCTGGATGAGCATGTCAACCTGGCTTGTGTTACAGAGACCTGACTTGCTTCAATTTGGGGAGGGGGTAACCTCTTCCAGCTTTGGTCACCTGGGTTCTCAGTGCAGCAGCAGGTAAGGCTTGGGGGCTAGGAAGGCAGAGTTGCAGTGATCTGTTGTGATTCCATCTCACTTCCCAGGTGCCCCATCCCATAGTCTGCTGGGTTTAAGTGTGTGCATTTGAAAGAGGGTTTTGGCTGGGACAGAATAGGTGTACAACTCACTCCACTGCTCAACAGTCTCATTTCCTGAGTTGGCAGAATTGGTCTTGGCAGCAATGTTGGAGACTCCCTGGCTTGTATTGGGGGACTTCCACATCCATGTAAAGACCACTCTGCCAGAAGCAGCTTGGACCTTCATGTCCTACATGATGACCATGGCTCTGTTCCAAGTAATATGTGATACCAGCCATGCTGCAGGATAAACCCTGGACCTGGTTGTTTATGCTGGGTGGGATGATAATGATCAGGGTGTGGAGGAACTTTCTATAGTTTTGTTGTCATGGGGCTTGTCTACCATGGCCTTCCTCTGTCTTGGAGTCCTGCAGTCCAAATGATGCAGGGCCCTTGCCTTGTTTCATCTTTGAGCAGTCCTGACAATACCTGAGACAAAACATTTAAAATATTTTTAAATAAAACCAAAGACAACGTGTTATGTGGGAAAACCTGGAGGGGTCCAGAACAGGAATGCAGGGTCCATACCTGCATGCCAGTCTGCATCACTGGCTGCCACTGCTGCTGCCACTGGATTCATGGGTCACATGCTGAGGGCCTCCTTCTTGGATTCAGACAGTGTGTTGTGTGACAATGGGAAAGGTGCCGGCCTATACCAGCCAGTGTGTGCATCATGTGTGTGCAGACTCCTGCCTGTGTCATCAAGGTTATGGTGGCAATCCAAGCCAACTCTGGGCATAGAATATGCCTGCTGGAAAGCAGCATATTCTGGCTGGTCTAGATAAGTCCATGGACAGATCATTACCTGGTGGGGTTTAGCTTCACTGGGACTTAGAGCCACTGCAAATGGTCTTTCCTAGGAGACATATTCAGGGATAGCTGTGTTGGCCATTCAGCAAAATACAACAAAATCCAAAATCCACAAAGTGTGGTACTTTTATTGACCAGCTGCAATGATTGACCTCCGTGATTGAAATATGGCGCTGAGCCGTCCCAAGCTTCACGGAAGTGACACGGACGGTTTCGCGAGAGGCACAGCGTCGTCCGAAGTAGACCCTTGCCGCGCAGCAGTTTCGGGAGGCTGCTCGCGCGGCAAAATGGCATTTTGGCAGGTCTGAAAATCTCCTTGGTTTCCAGACCTTTCATCCTCTTGGTTTTCTTCTCTGGACATGTTCCAGCTTGTCAATATCCATCTTGACCTATGGCACCCTGAACTGGACACAGTATTTCATGTGCTGTCTGACCAAAAGCAAAATTGAGTGGGACTAATAATTCCCTTGTTCTGGATACTATACTCCTGTTGATGCATCTCAGAATTACATTGGCTTTTTTGGCTGCCACATTACACTGCTGATTCATGTTTCTCTTGTGTTGTATGAGGACCCTTAGATCCTTCTCACATGTACTGTTTTCAAGCCAGGTGTCACCATGCTATACAAACACATTCATTTTCTTGCCTATGTCATAAAGCATAAAGCTGGCCCTACTCTTCCAGCAGGAAGGGAAGGCTTCCAGCTTATTTGTACAACTGAAAAACACACTCATAAGGGTTCTCTAGTCTAGACATCCCTTTTCTAAGGGCAGGCCACCACCACTCACTGACTCTACAATTTCCTTTATGGTCTTTTCATGTCTAGGCAGTGAGATCTTAGGCAAGATGTATTAAGGAAACAATGATGTACTTTCCTCTTTCCTAGAGGATTTTAGATAGCTGACCAGAAACAGGCAATTCAGGGCAGGTTAGGAAATGACAGAAAGCTTTATTTCAGTTCTAGGAGTCTATGGAGAGGGAAGTGGGAAGTGGGCGTGCGAAGCGAGGTGTTGCTTCTGGGACAGAAGTAAGTCTGTCCCGATCTGCATTGGGAATACTTTACACATGTGAAAATCTATGTCACTTGAGAATATAAAACATTCCCAGGTTCAGCTTAAGGTTTATAGTTTGCATTCATCCAGAGCACTTACAAAATAAAACATAAATCTAACGCAATCTAACTACACATTCCCTAACGATTACATGCAGGTAACTTACAGTCTCTGTAGATGGAATTTCAGAGTTCTTTTTGGATCCTTTTTGAGGCCTTGGGTAAAGTTGGTTCCCCCCCAACTCTCTTGTTATCATAGTTTAGCATTTTGTAGTTATTCCATGACTGTGTAGGCCATCTGGCCCCAGAGGTAGGCCAGATGCTAGCGGCACCATGTGCTCCACCAGTGTGTCTCAGAACAAAGGAAAAATCAGAACTTTTAAAAGTCCCTCTTGTTGATTTCTGATTGGCTCTGCCAGTGCCCAATCAGAGTGGCTATCTAAGTCAGGTGATGTGATGTCATGTTTATTTAATGAGGTTCTCCCACCCACTTCCCATTTCCAAATAAGGAGTGGAAAAGGTATCCATGATGTCATCATGACAGCCTATATGTAGCAGTTTACATTTTTGCCTGCTGAAATTCATTTTGTTAGTTATGGCACAGATCTCCACCTTTTCAAGCCCCACTACTGCCCACCTTTCGTGTCATCTGCAAATTTCACAAGCATGTCTTCTATTCCATCATCTAAGGACATCACCAGACTAGCATCTAAAAATGCTATAATTCCATGCCTGAGGAAAGCAGAAACATAGTGGCATGATCACAGTAATTATCACACATCACCATAATCACATGATACTACTGCTGTTGAATTATTGCACAGTTACCACTAGCAATTTAAGAATGTGATTGAAGCTTGTGCTATAGTAACACTTGTCATCACATTGCTTTCTAATGACAGAATATTAATGACTCCAGCTGGCTGGCACATGCGCCTTTAAGATAATTTTTCTCTTACTTCCATGATTTTGCATGGGCAAGATTTCAGCTGTTCTTGTGAGAAGGTGCAACTTTGCTCTAAAACACTAAATACAAATAAATAACCAAGGAACTTGACAAATAAACACTTAAACATTAAATGGTAGCAAGAAAGGGCAACAGGTGATTAAATGAGCATCCTGTAGGTCCTCTTCACATTCTCCTCCAGAAGATTAATTATGTGTTCTCATTGGGAAAAGGGAGGGGGAGAAGAGGACAACACTTTCACACTGTAATAGTGGAATTACAGTGGGATGTGATTATTGCACTCTTAATACCATGAAAAGAGTGATATTGAGGGCTATTGGTGGCTTTTGCACATTAATTAAAAGTGGTGCCTGATGAACAGGTGGATCTTGGACTGAGCACAGGAGGATGACAATGTTATGCAATAACAAGAACCCATTCATGCTACTATTCTGTCATAATCATCTGATTACAGCTTCGTGTGATAATGTCCTAAGTCATTTATAAGGATGTTAACAGACACTGTGCCTATGACAGAATCATGAGCCACCCCACTAGTCACTTCTGTGCAAGATGAAGAGCAGCCATTGTTGAGCACTCTTTTGGTCTGGATCCTGATTCAGTCCTTCAAGAAAACAATCTATTTGTGCTCATATGGATTAAAAAAAAACACATCAAAGGCAGTATCAATACTTTCCTATTGTGTGTGTGTGTGTGTGTGTGTTGCTTGTACCTGCAAATTTAATGGGTTGCATCCAGTATTGTTCTTAAAATATCCCAGATTTCTTTGGGAAATCCAGAGTAAAGCAGCAGGGGAGCAGGAAGGTTCCATCTTCCATGCTGCCTTATCACATGATGTTATGATTGTTCCAGTGTTCTTTTGTTCTGGTCCCAAGGGAGACCAAGGTAAAACCATGTCTTTTTGTTAATGGTTTTTTTCCACTTAGCAAAAAGACACAGTTTTACCTTTGTCCCCCATGGGACTGGAATGAAACAACAATGACATCATGCGGTAAGGCAGCAAGGAAGATGGAATGTTGCTGCTGCTTTTCTTTGGAGTGCGGTAAGCCCCTTTCCCTCCCTCCCTCCCTCCCTCCCCTTCTTGCTCCCACAGATTACATTCCACCTTCAGTCTCATGCAACATTTCAGAAACTGATTTCACCAATTTTCATTGAGCCCTTTTTATTATTATTCACAAGTTATAGTCAAAATACCAAAGTGGTTTAGGAGTATTGCACTAATTAAGCATTGAGATCATTTTGTTTTAGTGCTAGCATTCTTCTTTCCCTCATGTGATCTCCATTGAATCTGTGTCCCTGGAGGCATTCTCAAACGAACTGGGATCTGATCTCTCCAACATGGGGTCCAAACCTAAGCTGAGAGTCAGAAAATCAAAAATCTGTACCTCCCATCGAAAATGCAAAAATAGCTATAACTTTTCTTCCCTTCAGTAGAATATCCTTCAGTAGAACTGGATAAAACTGGCAGACCTGGAAGCCTATAAGAGAGGATTACCCCTGTGATGATGCAGTTTTGTTCTGTGTATGTGTGTGTATATATATATATATATATATATATATATGAAGCTGCCAATAACTTTTTAATTATTTTATCATAGAATTGGAATAAATTAATGGCTCTTCTAAAGGATATCAAGGCTGCAGTGTTTCAGATGTCTGGGAACACTTGTGCAAGAGCAGCCTTTGCTCAAGAGCAGCCTTACCATTTTGTTGCTAACTGCTTTTGAGTTGATTTAGACTCATGGCAACCATATGAATGAGACATTTCAAAGACCCCATATGCACAACAACTCTGGTCAGGTCCTGCAGACTCAGGGCCATAACTGAATCTATCCATCTGGTATGCAGTCTTCCTCTCTTTCTACTGCCCTCCACCTTTCCAACCATTGCTATTCTTTTCTAGTGAGTCATGCTTTCTCACGATATGGCTGAAGTACAACAGCCTCAATGTAGTCATCTTGGCTTCCAGGGAGAGTTCAGACTTGATCTGTTCTAAGCCCTATTTATTCGTCTTTTTAGCCATCCACAGTATCCTCAGCACTCTTCTCCAGCACCACATCTCAAGTGAGTTGATTTTCTTTCTATAAGCTTTCCTCACTGTCCAGCTCTCACATCCACACATGGTGATGGGAAACATGATGAGGGTGTCAGAAATATATGTGGTTAATCTTCCTATGTTTCTTGTATACCATGTATGAAAATAACAGACACCACACAAGTAGGCCTAAGTAACAAATATGCAAAGCTCCATGTGTATATCTATAACCCCCTAACATTATTTGAGGATGAGTGATTTATTCCCTCTTCCCTCCTCCATTTTTCGGGGGTGGGGGTGGGAGAAAGAGTGGATACTTCAATGAAATGTCATAAATCACAGGAGGAAGCAACTGTGAAGTTGCAGTCTATCTCTCAAAGCAGAGAGGTTAAGACACCTTAGTAAAATATGTCCTAGGACTAGAAAGTAGACTTGTCAGTCACTCAACTTGAGAATGCTTTAAGTGGAGTGTTGATGTTAACTCTGACTATCTGGTTTAACCACCATCATGAATTGGGCACTCTGGTGGCCAGAAATTGATAATGGAACCCCAGACAGAATCCAGATTAGTTAACAGGTGGTAAGGACCCTTACTCCTTCAGTCCTAAGAGATAGGGGTGTGGAACCACGCCTCTTTCATTAGTGCTATCTATTCCTACTCTGTCTTTACTGTAACAGCATTAACAGTCTCTATGGAATATTGTAAAAGAGACAATTTGGTACTGATTACAATTAAAAAAGGTCAAATATCCTGAGTACCTGACTCCTTTTGCACAGTACAATTTGTATATTGGTGTATTACAGAGCATGTGACCATGTTGCTATTAATGATGGATCCTATACAGATCTACCAGATTAATCCTATTGTTCCTCTCCACAGAGTTTAGTTTGCTAGTCCTGGCTAGATTAGACCCATTGAATCAATGGGATTTACCTGTGTGTTGACTTAGCATTTAACAATTAATTCAGTGGGTCTACTCTGTTTGGAACTAATTAATTGGATTCAAAACTAATGTATAATTTTATACATGAGCATTTCCTGCAAGCATCAATGGACTGTCTAGTTGTATGACATTTGAATGGACTAGTATTGGGTATATAACTAGACTGTATTTTTTCTTGAAGAACTCTGATAGAAACCCCAAACAAATACGGGGGTGGTGGTGGTGGTGAGAGAGAGTGTGTAAAAATGAACTGCTGTATTGAGTTTTCCCTGTAAGGCATAACTTTATTATAATTTGCAATAAACAAATGAAATCAAATTTTACACACTCACTTTATGCATCTTTGCTACCATGGTATGAGCTACTAAAATACCAGGTTCATCATACTTATTTTAGGTGATTCCCTCAGCACTTCCAAACACTCAGGAGATTTTCACATGGGGAAATTATTCCCCTGAGATATCAGGAGAGAAATGGGGCTCTTCCGGGAGCAGAGTTCCGTTTCGCACGCCCCTTTCCTTCTCCCGATCTGATGTCATCCTCACTCTGTGCTGCTTCCATTTCTCTGCCAGTATCTTCCGTCATTTTTTAATAACAAAAGTTCTTTGTTATTAAAAAATGATGGAAGATACTGGCAGAGAAATGGAAGCAGCACAGAGTGAGGACGATGTCAGATCGGGAGAAGGAAAGGGGTGTGCGAAACGGAGCTCTGCTCCCGGAAAAGCCCCATTTCTCTCCCGATCTCTCAGGGGAATAATTTCCCCATGTGAAAATCTCCTCAGTCAATAACTTTGTTCATTTTGCTTCTTATTCCTCACATACCTTAAATGTCATCAGTCTCAAGCCAGTCAGCCCTGGGACTTACAAGGGCTTCAGGAGTTAAGGTGTAGCTGAATGGTCCCTTGAGCCACTAAGCTGTGATAGTCACTGTGACTTTTTTAAAGTGCTACAGTATCTTTGGGATGCTCCCCAACATTGTCCACCATGCCCTGCCTCTACTTCCTCCCTCCCTGCAAGGCACCTGAAGTTATAAGCTGTTTTGTGAAACTAAAAGATTATATCAAACATACTTTATCAGCAATCATTATGACTGAGCAGAGGACAGAAAACCAAAATATGTCCCTCTTGGAAGCCAGTTCTGGAAAAGAATTGTTTTCTGGAAATGGAACCTTATTCTGGAAATGTCACTTAGGACTTTTTCGGATGAGTCTTTTACAGCGCAAGCAGCCTCATCGCATTGTGAGGCTGCTGCGCTGCAGAGCGTCCCTTTTGGATGATGCTCTCCCCTGCTGGTACTGTTGCGTTACCGCGGGGACACTGCAGCGTTATATTCAGTGGTTTTCTAATCACGATCAACTTTCATGATTAGAAAACCACCAAATATAACGTTGCAGTATCCCCGTGGTAACGCAACAGTACCAGCAGGGCAGAGCCTCATCCGAAAGGGACACGAGGCTGTTTGAGCTGTAAAAGATTCATCCGAAAAAGTCCTTAGTCTGCTAACAAATGGGTAAGTACTGTGACTTAAACTGACAGGCACATATACATTGTCTGAGCTGCTGCTGGCAGCAGACAGAGGCAGACAGACACCATGGGGTTAGCAGAGATGGACAGAAAGAGAGAGGGAATGAAGCAGAAAGAGAGTACAAGGTAGAGTGGCAAAGAAAACAGATAGAAAGGCAGAGTTTGGGCATTTTACTTTTCACTTCAGTATGACAACCCCTGGATTCCACAGCCAGCATGGTCTGTCAGTGAGCAGGCTGGGAGAATTCTGGGACCTGCAGTCAAAAAATTTGACATTCCCAAGTTCCACAGAAAGGTGGCACTATGAGTTGGCTGAACTCCATGGCAAAGTTTGGCAAAGGCTATGAGAGATTTCCTGGAAATACGATCAGCTTATATTAATATGCTTAAGGCACGTTCATATCCTGTGTACTTCTGCTTCCTGTTTTCCTCTTCAGCAGCTGCTCCAGCTTATGAAACTATGTTCTGCTGGAACATGGGTCACAGCAGGTTGACATTTTCCCAGCAATCTCTGATGCAATGAGAGCTGTGACGTGGATTCTGCTTCTGACGGTTACATTGGAGATCACTGGCAGCTGGAAATGTCATCCTTCTGTACCCCAATTGCAGCAGAACACATCTTCATTGCTCATAGTGGCTACTGCCAATTGGGCAGGTTGATGATGGTGCCACAATTGTAAGCATGATTGTAAACCACAATGCAAGAAGGATATTGACAAGCTGGAACTTGCCCAGAGGAGGGTGATCAAAATGGTAAAAGGCCTAAAAACCATGCCCTAAGAGAAGCGGCTGAGGGAGCTGGTATGTTTAGTCTAGAGAAGAGAAGGTTAAGAGGTGACGAGATAGCCATGTTTACATACTTGAAAATATGTCACATTGAAGAGGGAGAAAGCTTGTTTTCTACAGCTCCAGAGACTAGGACATGGAGCAATGGATTCAAACTATAGGAAAAGAGATTCCACCTAAACATTAGGAAGAACTTCCTGACAGTAAAAGCTGTTCAGAAGTGGAATACATTGCCTCATAGTATGACGGAGTCTCACTGCTTGGAGGCTGGATGGCCATCTCTTGGGAGTGCTTTAATTATGTGTTCCTGCATGGCATGGAGCTGGACTGCATGGTCTTTGTGGTCTCTTCCAACTCTACAATTCAAGTATTCTATAAGTTCTGAATAATTACAAATGTGTAAACCTAACTTACACATTTGTAACTGCTCGATGGGATGCTAGCCAATGTTTTTAAAAGGCATATGGGAGAAAGGGTGGGAGTCTCAGGGAGAGGAAGCAAAGCTATTTGCTGATTTATTTATTTTTCCTGTGTTTCAATGGACTATGATGGAATGGGAGGGGGTTCTTCATCTCTGTTCTAGACAAAGCCAGAATTTCCACCCAACATGTCTAACAATTCCCCTAGCATTCATTTGATACATCAGCTTCCCCGTCCCCCATTAGCCACCTTAATCATGATGGTGAAAGAAAGTATCAGGAGAACAAGGAGAATATGCTCCCCTTTGCTGCATGCTGCCAGGAACAAGGCACAGAGAAAAACAATCGGTGAACAGGTGGTTGCATAATATCACCATATGGCCTGGGAGGTATATAAAACACATCTGTAGAGTAATATAGTACTCTGGATGAAAGAAGGCTGGTTAAAGGCACCCAGCACTGCTTCATACACCTGGACTTTGATGCTAAAAGAACTGAATGCCTCCAAGGAAGATGAATGTCTTCTTGCATGATTGGAGGATGCACAGAAACATACTGAAGTTACTTATAATTTAGCAACACAGGGTTTTTTCTGGAGAACGGTAGCAGGTGTCTGTGTGTTCTTTGTTTGTCTGGGTCATTTTGTCAGTATTTTTTTTAATCCCCAAATGCTGGAACTTTCATTGCTGCCTTGGACTATCACTGAATGAGCAAATACTGACTTGTCCCATGGGATACTATCAATGCTACATAAGTTTCTACCTCTGTTTACCAGCTTTATCCTAGTTTGCCTCGACAATTCCATTTGTGAGAGCACTCAAATATATGTCTCAAAAACATGTTTGCAGATATGTAATGATCCTGATCTCCCCATGAATAATGAGCCCATTAATGCACAAACAGTCACAGTGTTTGTCTTTTCTGGTGAGATGTACAGCTGTGTGCTAGCCTGAGGTAACGGAATACAATATCTTAGTGCCAAAGCTTGGCATATTCTCAGTAGGTTTGAAAAGGATTTGTTTTAATGATCATGTTCAGTGTGGTGTTGGGTTTTTTTCTCTTAACCCATCTCATATTTTCATTCAGCCATTATCCAAGGATACCTGCACAGAGGAGGACAAAGATTTAATAGGGAAAGCCATTGCCCTGGAAGTGATTACCAAAAAGCATATGCATAGTGCTTAGAAGAACATCAATTATACTTCTTTCCCACCATCACTCTGCTAATGGCCTAACACATAGGTGAATGAAAGAATGTTTTTTTTTAATGTCTTTTCACACATTTAATGAACACTTCAGGGAAGGATACTGGGATCATCTCTCCCCCCAACCTTCCCACATTCAGACAAAGGTATGAAGAGTACCTATGTACAAGTTGTATCCAAATGGGCCTTCTCCATGCTGTTGTACACGTTGCACCCAAATGGGCCTTCTCCATGCAAAGGCAAGAGTCCCTAACTGCATGTGAAGAGCACATGCATTTACAACTTCATGTGCATAGGATTGATCTAGACTCAGCTGGCTATGCTAGACAGAGGCAGCAGATGTGAGTCCTTTCCATTAATATATTTATCTATTATTTGAATTTATATCCAACTCATAGAGTCCCAGAGTTAGATATATGTTTGTTCGATCATCCATTCATTCATTACATTTTTATTCTACTTTTTCTTCAGTGAGGACTCCTCATGGTATTTGTACTCTGATGAGGTACTAACAATTGTCTGTTAGAAACATCTGATTCAGGGGAATGAGTTCACCAGACATCTCTCTAGCATTCTGGTTCCTCACCAAATTACAGATTCTAGGGTTCTCATAGGATAAAGTCATGGGTAGTGGAGGCTGGTGGGTTCCATGTCATGGGATAGATAAATCCACTCCAGTGTTGTTGTTGTTTCAAATTTTGAAGGCATAATCCAAGGTGCTAAATCTATTTTACAGGTTGGATTAAGCACATTAGATGGCTATTCTAAAGTTTACTTCCCCATTAATATGGAAGCCACCAGCCACCATTGGCCATGACAGTTAAAGAGGCACAGTGAAGAGTCCTCACTAATCATTAATCATACTTCCTGTGTGTCTTATGCCACCTGTAACCCTAGCTTTTGCCCAGCCTGTTTCATTGCCTTTAGATCTTCTCTAAAGCATGGATATTTACTTCCATAGCAATATCAAAACCTTCATATTTCCTATGACATCCAGGAATTCTTTGGCTTCTGTAGGTTGCTAGGTACAGATTATATTAATCAATCAACAAATCAAACCTCACAAATAAATGACCTTGCAACAACAACAAGGTTGTTCCAGACCTTCCCTGTACATCAACAGCAAACACCAGGTCCACATGTGTCAGGTCAATAATGTACTTGTCATGGTAGCTGTGAAGTACAAAATCGATATCCACCATGTGAATGTTGACACACACACACACACACACACACACACCACAATCCTGTGGTTCCTTGGAAGCTCCTCTAAGACCACCTTGCCAGCTCAGGGAGAGATCCTGATGGGCATCAGGATGTGTGGTACAGCATGCCTGTTATGACTCTGGACATTTTCAGACGCGTAAAAAAGTTCTGCGGAGGGCTCGGGAGAGGTACGCGCCTGTTTCATGGCAGGGGCCAGTTTCTGATGACGCCGTCCCTCTTGCGTTACCCTCTGTGTTCCTTCCATGTCGCGTGGAAGGAAAAGGTGCCACTTTTTCTTCACAAAGAACTTCCGTGAGTAAAAAATGGCACCTTTTCCTTCCATGTGACACGGAAGGAACACGGAGGGTAATGCGAGAGGGATGGCGTCGTCAGAAACTGGCCCCCTGCCACGAAACAGATGCATACCTCTCCCGAGCCCTCCACAGCACTTTTTATGGGTCTG
The DNA here is from genome assembly GCA_030847615.1 of Gambelia wislizenii. NCBI lineage: Eukaryota > Metazoa > Chordata > Lepidosauria > Squamata > Crotaphytidae > Gambelia > Gambelia wislizenii. The sequence continues at coordinate 326,614,278 of JAUMIR010000001.1, forward strand.
AAATGTCCTCTGTCCCAGCTAAAGTTACAAACCCACAAAACTGGTGCAAAGGGAGATAATTTCCTCTTAAGAGAGAGGGGATCCTTATAGATGACAACAAACTGTACTCTACAACACTTCAACCCAGGCTGATACTATCTGTAATACACACATGTAAAACTAAAGTCATAGGTAGTGGGTCTTTTATCGTGAACTAGTCTGTCATTCAGCAGAAGCAACAATAAACTAGATGGTGGATTGACAAGGCAACCTGGGGGACAGGGGATTGATTGAAACATGGAATAGGTTTCAGCTATCTATTCCGACTTTGCTCCTGACATGTCCTCACTGAAATTTTACCACACCTCCCTGTGCCTAACATTATACTAAATGTGGTGCTCCATTCCTCCCCCAACCCGCAGGTTTCATCCAAGAATATGAACAGACAATACAAACATGCAAGCATGCAAACAAAGAGCAGCAGGTTATCAGAATTAAATCAGGATGTATTTTGGTAGAATATTCCACCAAATGTAAACACACATCAACCACAGTGCTCTGCTCTCACCTGAGTACTTCCTGACCTTCCCTCCAATCCCTGCCTCTCACTCACTCGCTCGCTCACTCACTCACTTCACATTCTAAAGGTGCCCTTCAGAAACAATTTGCAGTTCCATTATTGGTGATACTATTTCACTACATCTGGCATGTTACTTAAGGTCTGTGTCCACTCTCCTGGAGTTCAATCAGGCAAAGTGGTGCCCATGCATCATTCTAATGGGGTTGGAGGGAAAGGGATGACACCCCCTTTAGTGTCATCCATCTACTAGTGGCTGTTGTGCTTTATATTAGTGCTTTTCAGTCTAACTGAAACGAGAGACTAATATTTTTTTTCCCTAATTGTTGGGCTACAACTCTGAAGACCAGGGTCCAAATCCCCACTTGGCCACAGAAATCCTTGGGCAAGCCACACTCTCTTAGCCTCAGAGGGAGACAAAGGCAAACCCTTTCTGAACAAATCTTACCAAGAAAACCCAGTGATAGGTTTGTCTTACAGTCAACCATATGTCAGAAACGACTTGAAGGCACACAACAACAAGCCAGGCACTGATGCCATACTTGTGGCAATTGTCCACAGTTGGTTGTTTCTTTCCTGGAAGCTCACTGTAGGCCAGAAGGCCATCACTTTGAGTAGTACTACTTCATATCTTTCCACCATCCAGGAAGGTGAAGATCCTGGGAGGGGTGGAACCGCTGCTCCTGATCAGGAAAAAATCTTGGACTTGTAGCAGCTAGCATAGCCCCTGTTCTGAGGGGAAATGGCACTTTCCCCTCAGGAAAGCTTTCCTGACTTTTTTTCTCATTTACTATAAGGCATATATTCGAATTGTGTAATGAGCTCCATTTTTAGCAGGTTAAATGGATCCCACTGGTTTGAGTTTCTGGTGGCAGCTGTGGATCAAGACATGCGTTCTGTCTGTTCAGAACTCTCTAGCTAATAAGTTCTTGGTCTGGTGGGAAGCCTTTACTGGTATTTATTCTTCCCTCCTCCCCACCTCAAACAAAGGCTTTACTCCAGCTGGGTTGTTCAATCCTTATTCTCTTTATGATCATAGCCAGTGATCTAAGAGGTGAGTATGTCTGTCTGACCAGTCCCAGGACAATAAGTCCTATGAGACTGTGTGCTTCAAGGGGAGGAGAGAAGTATCAGTAAGTCTTTCTTTTGCATATCAAAATCCTCCAGCATACTAGCAGCTGTATGCCTTCACAATAGAGTGTGACATATAATATAAGGTGTAGTGCCTAATTTCTTCTCTGCTGCTATTGTTCATTCAGAACTGTGTTATCTCCACATAAAATGTCTTTGTCACATGTTGAGTTTTAAAGAGTCATTTTCCTTATTTAAAAAGTATGAGTTTATACTTCTAGGGACATTTTATTTTCCCACCAGGAAACTAAAATGTCAGGAAGGCCTAACCAGACCCCTGAGCTTTTTGAAAAGGATGAAAACTGAGTTAAGGATTCCCACAGGACTCATGTAGCATTTGTACATGGCAACTGTCAGAAATAGACTTTTCTTCTCCTGCCATCCCTCTTTTCCTTTCCTGAAGAGTTATTGGTGCCATGCATTATCCTGTTTTGTGTGCCAAGAGATGAAAGACTATATTCACAGTATTAAATTATGTGTGTGCTTGTGCATGTGAGCATGCATATATGTATGTGTATCAGAGAGAGTGTGTTAAGGAGAAAATTGCAAAAGAGTACTTGTGCATCTCCACAAAAGGAGAAAGAAGGAAATATGTTTGTGTAGAATGTGCATATAATAATTTATGTGTATACATGCACATTTAGAAATAATGACTATGCCCCAAACCTAATTGCAAGTACCAACCAGAGGAAATACACTGAGAACTTTTTCAGACGATCCTTGCAGGACAAGGATCAAGCGGGAGAGCTTCATAGCTGCAGCGTGGCAGGGGGTCCATTTCAGACGACGCCGTCCCTGCGGCGAAATCGTCCGTGTCTCTTCTGTTTAGGATTGGATCCTGCTGCGCCATATTCAGCCAGATTTTATTCACGGACAACCTCCGTGAATAAAATCTGGCTGAATATGGTGCGGCAGGCTCCAATCCTAAACGGAAGAGACATGGACGATTTCGCTGCAGGGACGGCATCCTCCAAAATGGACCCCCTGCCACGCTGCAGCTACGAAGCTCTCCCGCTCGATCCTTGGCTTCAAGCATCATCTGAAAATGTCCTGAGACTGCAAATCTGCTCTAGCCAGAAATTAACAGTTGGATTAAAGCATATAATTTAAATAGAAATGTAGGACATCTGATCATATTGTGATATGACCAGGTGATGAGAGGGGCTGTTTAACCTCTTGTTCAGCTACCAGCTATTTATGAGCAACCTGAGGGCCCTACTTTCCCTTTTCATATGGTTCATTGTCTTGGATTTTGAATGGAAAACCAATCAACAAGAGCACTATCCTCTGTAAAGTATGACATATAGACACTTGAATAGAATATTACATGTTTACTGGATTCAATCCATTGGTCTTTTAGTCGTTTAGTACTGCCAGTATTGAGGCCATGATACTGAGAACACAGCTGCGCTGGAAGGGCATGTTTCTAGGATGGAGGACCATCGCCTTCCCAAAATAGTACTCTACGATGAACTTGCCACAGTCAGCGTAAGAGGGGCGCTCCAAAAAAGTGATACAAGGATTCCCTGAAACAACATCTCAGGCTTGGCCAAATTGATCACCAACAATGGTCCATCCTGGCCTCACATCGGGAGGCATGGAGACGCACTATCCACAATGCTGCAGCCTTATTTGAGAACTCACTCCGAACAAGTCTTGAAGAGAAACGACAATGCAGAAAGAATCACAACCCGGAAACATCACCCAAGGAGAACTTCTGTTGTGCTTTCTGTAACTGGACTTCTTTATCTTGGACTGGCCCTTTCAGTCATCAGCACGCTTGCAGAAAGCATGGGATGAGTCCTTCTTGAATCTTCATTTGCGAAGAAAAGCCAGAGAGAGAGACTGCCAAAATTGTAATGTCTGTTGGTCTGTCTTTCTTCATTCTGTCATCTGTCTGTCTGTCTATCTGTCTATCTGTCTATCTGTCTATCTGTCTATCTATCTATCTATCTATCTATCTGTCTGTCTGTCTGGTGTGATAGACTGAAGCCTTTGGGAATCATTTAGAATAGAGTGATGATAACTTTACATAAGAAACAAATAAAAATTGTGCATTTATTTTCCTAAAACTGAGAAAGTCTCAAAAGTAAGTAGGAAAACACAATTTAGGACAGTTTAAATTGTTATTTACAAGTGATATTATTATTTGTATTCCACCTCAATTAAACAACAAAGTTAAAGAAATATAAACCAAAATTAAAACATAGCATAATAATAATAATAATAATAATGATAATAATAGCAGCTGATGCCTATTAAAAGCCCTTCATGCTACATGAATAATAAACCAATGGCTTATAATTCTACAACCTGGCTCTTTCCTGTGTCCTCACCACATGTGCCTGTGATGGTAGTGGGACTGAGCTGCATCTGCACTGCAGAAATAATCCAGTTAGACACCACTTTAACTGCCATGATTCAATGCTATGGAATTCTGGGATTTGTAGTTTTGTGAGATATGTAGCTTTCTCAGTCAGAGAGCTCTGGTGCCACAATAAACCAGAAATCCCAGGATTCCATTGCATCAAGCCAATCTGGATCCTTATTCCCTGATTTGTCTTCCAACTGACCAGGAGCACCTCTGTTTGGAATAAGCTTTAATTTTATTTATTTATTTATACCCCACTCTTCAGCCACAAGGCTATCAGAGTGGCTTACAAATTGTTTTAAGCAATAGCAAATTTACACATCTACACTGCATTAAGCAGTTTCCAATGTGTGTTAGATAATTTGTTTGCTCCATCCAATCAATTACTGACTACCTATACTGGTTTAGGTCCAAGACAGCTTCCGCGGAAAGAAGAGAGAGAAAGAGTTGGGTTTCATCTGCATATTGGCAACACCAAACTCAAAACTCCCAAAAACCTCTCCCTGCAGTTTCATGTAGAAGTTAAATAGCATGGGGGAACAAAAGCAATTCCTGAGGTACCAACAGGCCAATGGTCAGGGGTTAGAACAGGAATCCCCCAACAGGAATCCACTTCTGCGTTCTGCTCTCCAAGAAGGACTGGAACACTGTCAGGGCTGGTTTAAGGCATCGGCGGTGTCAGCATCCGAAGGGGCCCCATCATTGTGGGGGCTCGGTAGTAACCCTCCTCCTCCTGCAAAAACATTGTTGTAATAATCTGAATATCCTGTATTGTGAATAGCTTAGGTTGGTTTAGGTTACATTGACCTGAGATAAACATATGTGGGCCCCAAAATAAAAGCATTGCAGGGGGCCCTAAAATTGCTTAAACCGGTCCTGAACACTGTAGATCTGTGCCCTCAAGCTCCACCCCAGACAGGCAGCCCAGAAGTATACCATACTTGATGGTATCAAAAGCCACTGAAGGATACAGCACAACCAACAGAGACACACTCCACCATCCAGTTCCCATTGGCTGGGATCAGATCTAAAATAGCTGATTTCCTTGTTGCCTCTTCCACCTTCTGGACAATGAAATTCTCTGCAAGGCAAGTGAGGAATTTGTTGGACCTTAAATTCTTGGCAGAGTTTGACTTCCAACCAATATCAGGATAGTTTAAACTCCCCATTACTACTACATCTCTCCTTTCTGTATGTGCAGTCATCCGCTCCAGGAAAGCATCATCCAAGTCGTCAGTTTGGCTTGGAGTTCTATAGTAGACCCCCACAACGACATCCCTGCTGTTCCTTTCCCCCTTGATTTTTCCAAGATGCTCTCAACCTGGCTCCCAGGATTTAAGTCATGGATCTGTTCATAGGTGTATACATCCTTAATGTATACTGCTACTCCACCACCCTTCCTGTTTGGTCTATTTTTCTGAAATAGGTTATATTAGTACATTCCTATCATGAGACTCATCCCACCAGGTTTCAGTGATGCCTATGATATCGTATTTGTTTTGCTGTGCTAAGAGTTCAAGTTCATTCTGTTTATTTCTCATGCTCTGTGCATTAGTATAGAGACATTAGTCTCATTATGCATTGGTCCCATTGTGCATCAGGATACCACCTACGAAATGTTGTGCACATTGGTGGTAATACATTGGTAAATGAATGTTTTCCACAAAAAAATCAATGGAAAAAAAACCCCAACAAATATGAAAAATGTAGACAACCTTTCTCAGAGGTGAAAAAAAAAACCTTCTTCCTCTCCTCCCCCCCACCTTTTGACATCCCTAGACAAGATCCAGACAAGGTTCTGCCCTCTGGACTCTTGTTTATTTCACTGGAATATGTGCCATAGCATGCATTATTGTCCAAATGAGATTATTGGGAGTTTAATATGGCTACACCACACCACTGTTTTTATAGACTTTGCAAAATTACTGATCAATCCATTCATTTGACATTCGGACTTTTGCCTGAGACATTTCATGGCAAAAAATTGGGTTTTGCTTAGCTTGTTATAGTTTTAGGGTGTTTTTTTTTTTAACTGAATGCTGAAAAATTATTATCTCTTATATGCTCTAATTTTGGAATACTTCAAATATGAGATCTCATCGACTGTCAAGTTGACAGCTACTAATTGACTTTTCATAATGATCTCTCTCTCTGGCTTTTCTTTGCAAATGAAGATTCAGGAAGAACTCATCCGGTGCTTTCTACAAGCACGCTGATGACTAAAAAGGCCAATCTGAGATAAACAAGTCCGGTTGCAAAAAGCACAGCAGAAGGTCTCCTTGGGTGATGTTTCTGGGTTGTGATTCTTTCTGCGTTGTCGTTTCTCTTCAAGACTTGTTCACCGTGAGTTCTCAAATAAGGCCACAGCATTGTGGATAGTGCGTCTCCATGCCTCCCGATGTGAGGCCAGGGCGGACCATTGTTGGTGATCAATTTGGCCGAGCCTGAGATGTTGTTTCTGGGAGTCCTTGTATCGCTTTCTTGGAGCGCTCCTCTTACGTTGACCCATGGCAAGTTCACCGTAGAGTACTATTTTTGGGAGGCGATGGTCCTCCATCCTAGAAATATGCCCTGCCCAGCGCAGCTGTGTTCTCAATATCATGGCCTCAATGCTGGTGATCCCTGCTTGTTCAAGGACAGCAACATTTGTCCCATAGTCAGTCCAGTGTATATTTAGGATTGTGTGTATACAGCACTGATGGCGAACGAATATTACTATATGCCAGACAGTCTGCCCTATCCAAAACAGTACGTTAGCAATTTCTTTAAGTATTTTCTAGTGCCCTCTGAGTTCTTTGGAGGCTTATCGGGATTCCTCAATGAGTAGAAAAGACCAATAGTTTACTTCCAACTCCTCATATTTCTGTGACAAGTGCCAGTTGTTCAGGAGTGGTGGCAGCACCTAGTGGCTTCCATATCAATGGGGTGGTTATAGGCTAAACCAATAATACCCAAACTTTGGTCCTCCAAATGTTTTGGACTTCAGCTCCCAGAAGCCCCAGCCAGCTTCGCTAACAGTCAGGAGTTCAGGGAACTGAAGTCTAAAACATCTTGAGGACCAAAGTTTGGGAATCACTATGCTAAATTTTAAAGGAGGTATCCCAGGTGCTGAATGAATTTTGTAGATAGGGTTTAGCACTTAAGATAGCTCACAGTGAAACCTAGCACTGGATCCCTGCCTCATTGACATGGAATCCATCAGTTACCACTAGTGAAATGTTGAGAGGCAGAGCTGTACACATCACGTACCCAGTCCTGCACCTCCAAAGCTACCTTACTTGCATCAAGTACAATGAAGTATGCTGTTCCATCACCAGGTTGAGATTTGAACACGGACTAATGGATCAAATTCTCCTTACTCTGGTAGCAAATATTTTATATCAGCCCTATGTACTCTGTATTGACAAAGAGATCGATCACAGATTAGCAAAGGCATATAGTGCATTTGGAAGACTTTACAAAAGAGTCTGGAGCAATAAACACCTGAGGCAAAGCACAAAAATCAGTGTGTATAGAGCCATTGTACTGTCTATCCTCCTTTGTGGATCTGAAACATGGGTCACCTATCGCCACCACCTACGACTCCTCGAGCGCTTTCAACTCCTCATTGTCTATGCACAATCCTAAATATACACTGGACTGACTATGTGACGAATGTTGCTGTCCTTGAGCAAGCAGGGATCACCAGTATTGAGGCCATGATATTGAGAACGCAGCTGCACTGGGCAGGGCACGTTTCTAGGATGGAGGACCATCGCCTCCCAAAAATACTACTCTACAGTGAACTCACCACAGGTCAGCGTAAGAGGGGAGCTCCAGAAAAGCGATACAAAGACTCCCTGAAACAACATCTCAGGCTCGGCCAAATTGATCACCAACAGTGGTCCGCCCTGGCCTCACATTGGGAGGCATGGAGACGCACTATCCACAATGCTGCAGCCTTATTTGAGAACTCACGCTGAACAAGTCTTGAAGAGAAACAACAACACAGAAAGAATCACAACTCAAAAACATCACCCAAGGAGACCTTCTGCTGTGCTTTTTGCAACCGGACTTGTTTATCTCGGATTGGCCTTTTTTAGTCATCAGCGCGCTTGCAGAAAGCGTGGGATGTGTCCTTCCTGAATCTTCATTTGCGAAGAAAAGCCAAAGAGATGTACTCTGTACAGCAACAGGAGAATTTCAGATAAGTCCTATGGCACCCTCTCAGTTCTCACTAGTAAACAATAAGGCCCACCTTTGCCCTTCTGAACTGAATATGTCCCCCTGGACCATGTATCAGAATACACTGCAGTATACACGAGTTCTGTAGTCAATATATAGAGACACATTTGGAGAACAGATGTGCAGTGTGTTCGCTGAAAGTAGAAAACACAAAACTGCTTTGATAAAGCATTGTATGTCAGATATGAGATAAGGCTAAACTGCATAATTTGTCAACTAGCAAATGCTGCAAAAGATCAGCTGTCAGGTATCAGATAAAGAAATGAAATACAGTTGCATGACAAATGAAGATATCACATATTTGGAGATTATCCAAGGTCTAAGAAAACACTGGGAAAATGTCTAGCATCAAAGGAAAATTTTGAGCGAAATTTGTGCGATCACATTTTTTTCAGCCCTATGAGAAACATGAATTATTGGTTTGCTGGGTCGGTCGGTCTGTCTTTCTTTCTTTCTTTCTTTCTTTCTTTCTTTCTTTCTTTCTTTCTTTCTTTTTAACTGAGATCCCAGCTGCAAGCTGCTAATGGTTTTGGGCATGAAAGACTTTATACATCCCTGGTCCCTAGTTTCTCCTGTAGAGCAGCCAATTGTCTTTGAAACAATGCCAGTTTAATTGTTGTAGTTTAGTATTCACATCAGCCCAGAAAAGAAAGCAATTTCCTGTGTACGTAAATACTGTATTGTTGTGGATGAGACAACTTAGAAAGAAAGAAAGAAAGATGTTAATCACATTATGTGATATTATCATTTGTTAGGATTCCAGAATTGGTGTGTAAAGCATTTCCAGGACAGTTTTGCCTATAGTTTTATCAGCCACTTCCTAGAATGTAACCATTCTGCCAAAGAAATCAGACTTTGGGCAATAAAGAAGGGGAAGTCTACTGATGAGAGGATTCTCCTGAAAAAGGAAGTGGAAAAAGGAAAACATTGGTCCCAATCTTTGGTCTAAATGATGAAATTGGTTATCTCCAATTCCTTATAAGATATTACAGTGTTTTCAAACCATTCCTTTCCCTCTAGCCCAGATACATCTGCATGCTCTTGAATGTTGTATATTCTTTTTTCTACCATATGTTCATAACATATTTATATCTATACCTATACCTATACCTATATCTACCTTCATCTTTTATTCACATGTTTTCATTCTACCAGTAAAAATGTGCAAATATATTAAAGATTTTATGTAATATGATGTTATGTGTATTCCTTGTATGATTTTCAGCTGATAAAAGACCATCTTTTCAGCAACTTGAAATATCTCTCCTTTTTCTCATTTGGATTTTATTGGACACTTCCTCATTTTTGCTCTTTTAGATACTATGTGCTTTGACTTGGGGTGGGTCATGTTAGTAAGCCTTACTACCCCTCCCCACAAGATTCCACAACTGAATATATTAGACACTTTTGAGGGTCACTTCACCTGGGAGATTAGGTAGACTGGAGCTTAGCCAATGGTCACGATTGTGATGCAGGGGCCTTTCTTATCCCACTGCTGCCACCAAATATGTGATGCTGCCACCAAATTTGCGACAACTCACAACAACCAGGTGGTCAAGGGCAAATTTCAAAGCATCAGCCCCCACCTTTACCTCAGGGTTCAGCCTGGCCACTGCTTTACCCTCTGCTCCTCCCACCTAAATTCCTATAAGGTTCCCTTAGTTCCCTCTTTTGAACCAAGGTTATACATTTAACCTAAATGTGTGGAGTGTATAGTTTTGATAGCTTGCCTTTAATTATCTTTATTCTGTAGGAATGAGCCAGAGTCTGTATTTGTATTAACAACAAAGGGCAACTTTATTAAAGGGAATAAACATACTTGAGGGTGGAATATTTTGTTTTAACCAGAACTTATATCTTTATAATGTCATTCCTTATTTTGCATCCTTATTTGCTCTTTGTCCACTCACACCTCTATTCGAAATTGGTACCTCTGCACAACATTTTACACTCATACAGCCTACTCATATGGAGTCTTCCACTCCAGCCAACTGTCATCAACTCTCTTCACTCAGAACTCTGAGCTTAACTGACACTTAACTGACTCTCTCCAACTCTCACACATACTTAAAACATCCAGAAGCCCCTCCCCTTTCAGTTTCCTGCCATAGGATTGGCTCCTGGAACACTCTACTCCCATTCACTCATCCAGCCATCCATCACAACAATGACCTGGGAGAAGAGTTTCCTGCAAGGGAGAAGAAGGAGAGCAGCTTCTGGGCAGCCATTTTGACTGGGGAGATTGAATTTTTTTAAAAACTATTGGGAGAGGCTGCTTGTTGTTGAGGGGGTGGAGCTTCTGTGAGTCACACCTGCAAGTCACACCTGTGAGTCACTAGGGGGTGGAGCTGGGAGCCTACCTCTGTATAACTCCTAGCAGAGGCTTTCCAGGCCAGTTTCTTGCCAGGGAGAAGAAGGAGAGCAGATTCTGGACAGCCTGTTTCCTGCCAGTTTCCAGGCCAGTTTCCTGCCAGGAAGAAGAAGGAGAGCAGCTTCTGGACAGCCATTTTGACTGGGTAGATTGATTTTTTTTAATTTATTTAAACTGTTGGGAGAGGCTGCTTGTTGCTGAGGCGCAAGCCTAACGGTGCGCGAATTTCAGTGACCAAACATAAATACAGCATATCTAAAAGTACAGCTTAGCGTTCTCAGCATTACCTAAGAGTTCTTAGATTACCTAAAAGCTCTCACCATGGACACTGAGGGGAGTGCAGCAGTCACCTGCCAACACTTGTGCGATGTTTGTCTTCTTGTCTACACACATGGAGAACTTCACATGCACCAAGTGCAAGCTGGTAGCCCTCTTGGAGGAGAAAGTCCAGCAGTTGGAGACACAGGTAGCTACACTTCAACAGATTCGTGAGCAAGAGGTTTTCCTGGACAGGACAGAACAAACAGTCTTGGACGGGGGCTGCACAGAGGAAGTGGCTGGAGAGGAGAGGGTCACTTCACAGACACAGGAAGTAGGCAGCTGGAGGAATGTCACACAGAGAACAAGAAAATCCAGGGATTCTTCGAGCAGCTTGCAGCTACAGAATCGATTCGAAGTCGTCTCCCTTATCAAGTACAACAAGGAAGAACAGCATGGACAGACTTCAGGGGTAGAGCAGGGGACCTTGAGAGGACCACCACAAGGAACAGCAGCTGCGAAGCCTCGGCGGAGGTGTGTGGTTGTGGTGGGGGACTCCTTGCTGCGGGGTACAGAAACAGTGGTTTGTGGCCCTGACAAGATGTCTCGGGAGGTTCTCTCCCTGGGGCAAAGATCCGATATGTGATGGAGAGGCTGACAAGACTCGTCAAGCCTACAGATCATTACCCCTTCCGTTTGGTCCATGTGGGAACCAACGATACTGCAAGGCACAGCTTTCCCAAGATCAGAAGAGATAATGAGGCTCTGAGGAGCAAGCTGAAAGAAATGGATGCACAGGTTGTCATCTCGTCTCTTCTGCAAGTTGAAGGGCATGGTCCAGGAAGGGAGAGGAAAATACCTAACGTAAACAACTAGCTCTGTAAATGGTGTCACCGAGAACAATTTGGATTCTTGGATCGTGGGCTGCGCTTCCATGAGGGGGGGCTTCTGGCAAGAGCTGGGGTGCATCTTACGACAGTTGGAAGAAACATTTTTGCCAACAGTCTCAAGAATTTGATCAGGAGGGCTTTAAACTGAGTCAAATGGGGGAGGGAGACAGTATTCTGGAAGGCAAAAGGGCTGGAGAAAATAGTCAAACTGTCATAGAGGGGACAAGGCAAACAGCGCAAGGACCCAACAGTGGGAGGCAAAAAAAACTTGCACAGGTAGCAAGTAAAGGGAACACATGGTCTTAGATGTCTCTACACTAATGCACAGAGCATGGGAAATAAGCAAGATGAACTTGAACTCCTAGCACTACAAAACAAATATGATATAATAGGCATTACTGAAACCTGGTGGGATGAGTCACATGATTGGAATGTAGGAATAGAGGGGTATAACCTTTATAGGAGAAACAGGCCAAACAGGAAAGGAGGAGGAATAGCATTTTATGTCAGGGATATTTGCACCAGTGAAGGGATCCATGACATCAATACTGGAAGCCAGGTGGAGAGCATCTGGATAAAAATTAAAGGGGAGGGAAACAACAGGGATTTTATTGTGGGACTCTACTACAGACCCCAAAGTCAGATGGAGGAATTGGATGATGCCTTTCTAGAACAGATGAACACACATGCAGAAAGGAGAGATGTAGTGGTGATGGGTGATTTCAACTATCCTGATATTTGCTGGCAATCTAACTCAGCCAAAACTACAAGGTCTAGCAAATTCCTTACATGCCTGGAAGACAATTTCATGGTCCAAAAGGTGGAAGAGGCAACAAGGGGGTCAGCTATTTTAGATATGATCCTAACCAACAGAGATGACCTGGTTAATGGGGTGCAAGTGGTGGGATCCTTAGGTGAGAGTGATCATGTTCTCCTGGAGTTTGTTATACAATGGAAAGGAGAAGCCAGGCATAGTCAGACATGCATTCTTGACTTTAGGAGAGCTGATTTCAATAAACTCAGGGAAATACTGGGGGTGATCCCATCAGGAATATTAAAAGAGAAGAGACCTCAAGACGGATGGGACTTTCTCAAAAGGGAGATACTGAAGGCCCAATTTCAAACAGTACCATTGAGGAAGAAAAATGGGAGGTGTCTCAAGAAACCAGGATGGATGACTAAAGAAATTTCAACGGAGCTAAGTTTTAAACAGAACATGCATAGGAAATGGAAAAAGGGGGAAATCACCAAAGAAGAATTCAAACAGATAGCGAACACGTGTAGGAGTAAAGTCAGAAAAGCTAAAGCGCACAATGAGCTCAGGCTTGCTAGGGTGGTTAAGAACAATAAAAAGGGGTTTTTGGGTATGTCCGCAGCAAAAGGAGGAAGAAGGAAATGATAGGGCCACTACGTGGAGAAGATGGCAAAATGCTAACAGGGGACAGAGAAAAGGCAGAATTACTCAACACCTTCTTTGCCTCAGTGTTTTCAGAAAAGGAAAAGGGGGACCAACCTGAGGAGAATGGAACAGAGGACACAATAGGGGAAATCCAGCTCAGAATAAGCAAAGAGGTAGTACAGGAATACCTTCTTACTCTAAATGAATTTAAATCTTCAGGACCAGATGAACTACATCCAAGAGTATTAAAAGACCTGGCAAATGTGATCTCAGAGCCATTGGCAATAATCTTTGAGAACTCTTGGAGAACAGGAGAAGTCCCAGCAGACTGGAGGAGGGCAAACGTTGTTCCCATCTTCAAAAAGGGGGGAAAAGAGGATCCCAACAATTATCGTCTAGTTAGTTTGACATCAATACCAGGGAAGATTCTAGAGCAGATCATTAAACAGAGAGTCTGTGAACATTTAGAAGGCAATGCCATAATCACAAAAAGTCAACATGGGTTTCAGAGAAACAAGTCATGCCAGACTAATCTGATCCCTTTTTTTGATAAAGTTACCAGCTTGGTAGATGAAGGGAACACTGTGGATATTGTATACCTTGATTTCAGTAAGGCCTTTGACAAGGTTCCCCATGACATTCTTGTAAACAAGCTTGTAAAATGTGGGCTAGACAAGTTAACTGTTAAATGGGTTTGTAATTGGTTGACCAGCCGAACCCAAAAGGTCTTCAGCAGTGGCTCCTCTTCATCTTGGAAAGATGTGACCAGTGGGGTGCCACAGGGTTCTGTCCTGGGCCCAGTGCTATTCAACATCTTTATCAATGACTTGGATGAGGGAATATAGGGCATACTTATCAAATTTTCAGATGACACCAAATTAGGAGGAGTAGCTAATACCCTAGAGGACAGGATCAAAATTCAGAATGACCTGGATAGACTGGAGAGCTGGGCCAAAGCTAACAAAATGAAATTCTGAACAAGACTATGTGCGAAAGGGATCTAGGAGTCCTAGTAGACCACAAGTTGAACATGAGTCAACAGTGTGATGTGGCAGCTAAAAAGGCCAATGCGATTTTGGGCTGTATCAATAGAAGTATAGTGTCTAGATCAAGGGAAGTAATAGTGCTGCTCTATTCTGCCTTGGTCAGACCTCACCTAGAATACTGTGTCCAGTTCTGGGCACCACAATTCAAAAAGGATATTGACAAATTGGAGCATGTCCACAGATGGGCAACTAAAATGGTGAAAGGTCTGGAAACCATGCCTTATGAGGAGAGACTTAGGGAGCTGGGTATGTTTAGCCTGGACAAAAGACGGTTAAGAGGTGATATGATAGCCCTGTTTATGTATTTGAAGGGATGTCTGGCTGAGGATGGAGCAGGCTTGTTTTCTGCTGCTCCAGAGACTGGAACACGGAGCAATGGATGCAAGCTCCAGGAACAGAGATTCCACCTCAACATTAGGAGGAACTTTTTGACAGTCAGAGCTGTTCGGCAGTGGAACACACTCCCTCGGAGCGTGGTGGGGTCTCCTTCCTTGGAGGTCTTTAAACAGAGGCTGGATGGCCATCTGTCGGGGATGCTTTGATCAAGATTTCCTGCGTGGCATGGGGTTGGACTGGATGGCCCTCGTGCTCTCTTCCAACTCTACAATTCTATGATTCTATGATTCTATGTCTAGAAATATAATGGCAGGAAAGCCCAAGTTAGAATTATGTGGAAAGCCCCTTAGTAAATACAGACATCATGGAGGTATGTGCTAATCCAGGACCAGTTTAAGGAATTTTGCGGCCACCTGCAATGCTTTATTTTGGGGGGCCCATATGTTTATTCTCAGGTCAATGTAACCTAAACCAACCTAAGCTATTCACAGTACAGGATATTCAGATTATTACTAATAATGTTTTTGCAGGAGGAGGGTTACTACCGGGCCCCCACAATGATGGGGCCCCCTGTGGATGCTGATGCCACTGGTGCCTTAAACTGGACCTGTGCTAATCCTTTCTTCCAGCCCTGGGCATTTCAGCAATGAGTTGATCAAGCAATTAAATTACCGTTCCTTAATCTATTCCTATGGAAATCTTCCCTATTTCCCCCTCCTGTCCAATCTTGTGATGTTGTCACAAATCAATAAATTTCTGTCTCTCAGCAATTAAAGCAATCAGTTGAGTTTCAGTTTCTTTGACCATCCCATAGGAAAGCCATCCAATTTTTCTCATAACCAGAGTACCCCTTCAGGATATGAAATAGGGTATAAATATTAGACCATAGTCCCCAGTTAAGTGTGCCACAGATGGACACTGACAATCAGCCAGATTCTCTGTGCCACTCTCTGATTCCAGTCTAAGTCTCTTTGCTGCACAGAACTCTTCTCTTTCAGGATTGTAACTATAACCCTATCTTCTCAGAGTTCTCTCTATCCAGTTTTTCTGCCTTTCTTTCCAATATCCTTGTATGGTTCTTAAGTGCATGTTTTGTATGCTAACATATCCCCTGTGTTATTTTCAACAAAAAATACTTCATGTCACTTTAACTGGAGTGCTTTCTACAGTTAGTACTGGTATACATACTTAAAAAGATCCCCCAAATTTGCCTCCTCTTGCAGGCTTCTGTTTGAGCTAATAATCCCCCAGCTAATAATAGAGATTTTGGCATAATGGATGGGGCTCTAAAGTACCCCAACCACTTAGGGTAACTCCTTGTTACCCTAAGTAAACTAAGAGACTATAGACTCCTTTGCTTTGGGTACAAAAAAGCCTAGGGCTATCCATCTCTGAGAAGTTCTCAATGAAGCTATCCCTGTACCTTCGAACACCTCTCCAACACTTTTTCCCCCCTTCCGTGGGAGCTTTATGTAATAAACCCTCAAATGGGTTTACATTGCATTTTAAAAGGCAATCATGAATACTTCACAGACTATTCATAATACAGATTAGAATGTACAGGAAACAGTCACCTTGATTATAAAAAAGGCAACACTGCAGCTAGGCCTCATTAAACTATACACTCTGGCATGGCATGGCAAGAAATAAGAAGAGGTGAGAATTATTTAGCTCCACATGTTTTCCTTTTGGAACTAGAGGTTTTTTTATTTCCCCATCTCCCAGGGGCCAAGCTATAAGAGATATGTGTCAGGTGGGAATTTTGCTGCAGCTACTTCTTCATATGAGAGTGTCTTTTTGTTCTTGTTGTGTGGACAAATGTAACAATCCCTGCTTTCAGTTATGTTTTTGCCTTCCTCTCCAGGGTAGGAATGGCCCTGGAGCATCTAGAAGACATATGTGGCCTCATGGGGATCATCCCACTATAACGAGGATTGGGGTGTAGGAGAGAAGTTTTCCTCTACTATAAAACACCTGCTGCATTCTTTATTATTCAACAACAACAACAACAAAAGTTTATACCACTCTTTCATGCTAGTCTGGGTAATATAAAGATCTCTTAGGGAAGCCTGGAATGGGTCCATCCCAAGTTCAGAATACCTTAGAATAACCTCCAAGACCTCAAGGCCTACATGTAACTGAACAAAACTCATATTATGTTACCTTGTTTTCAAATCCCTGCCCTACTTCTGTTATCTTTCTTCTGTTATCTTCTTTCTGCTGAATTAAAGACTGGATATCTTGGTGTACTTTGTACAATGCCATGTACCTGGAAGGAAGGAGGAACAGGGAGGAGGGTGGATAGCTCCATTGACTCAGAAAATGTATCAGGGATTAATATCTCACTCCATAGCTCTGTAGAACTCCATCATATACATACATCTCCCAGTAACCAAGAGTTGTCCCATTGGTTTCAGGCTGAAAAAACGTTGAGATTGTTTCAACCTAGCACTAAACCAAAGCTAAGGGCTCCTCCAGACTGTCTCAAAACCTTGGAATTTGATGGGATTTATAGCTGAAGTTATTGCAAATGGGATAATGATATCCATTTTACATTATTCACGTCCCTGGTCTTTTCCTATGAAGTTTTAGTACCGGTAGCAATTTTAAAAACCCACTACAGGGTATATTGTGTGTGTGTGTGTGTGTGTGTGTGAGTGAGAGAGAGAGAGAGAGAGAGAGATCTATATCCATAGTTTTGGACCCTCCTCCTGTACATCTGGTGTCCCACTGATAATATTTAGGATGGGGAGGGGGGGACCTTCACAGGTTTTCATTTCATTTCTGGTTACCAAATTGAACACTTATTTTGTTCTTCTTTCTTTTAGACTATTTATCAAGTTTGGAAGAAAGAGAACATGGATATAGGGATAGGAGCATGCGGGGAGACATGCTGAGAATCCTGGACTGACAAGAATTTTCATAGTTCAGGGTTTATTCTGTCCAAAATACACATGTAGTTGTTTTTCTTAGAAAACAGCATTTTCTGCACAGGAAACAACATTTCCTAA
This sequence comes from Gambelia wislizenii, assembly GCA_030847615.1. Taxonomy (NCBI): domain Eukaryota; kingdom Metazoa; phylum Chordata; class Lepidosauria; order Squamata; family Crotaphytidae; genus Gambelia; species Gambelia wislizenii. The sequence goes on from JAUMIR010000001.1 coordinate 326,631,871, forward strand.
GTGGAAAATGATTTTTCAACACAGAAATATTAATTTCTGTGCAGAAAATGCTGTAGTTGGCAATTGTTCTGCTTAAAATTTGGACATGGTTTATTTGCATAGAAAACAACATTTTCTGGGGTTGATTAATATTTCTGCATTGAAATTTATTTTCCACACAGAAAATCCTGTTTTCTGTGCAAAAAAACTGTGTGCGAATTTTGTGCAGAACAAGTCTTGAATTGAAAATAGCCTTCAAAAACTGTGGTTTTCAAACGCTTTCTTGCAGCAGAAAGAAAATTGCTGAAATTATTCATTGCTGTCATCAGGAAGAAATGTAGTGAAGGATTACACCCCTATAAAGTGTTGGCTTTTCCCACTCCTTCTTCAACATAAAGAAGCTTTCACTCCCATTTTCAGTTCTTCACAGCTTACCACATCATCAGGATATGGACAAACTATGATTAACAAGATTACTAGGAGGAAAGGTGACAATTGAAAACCATAGTTTATGAAGCATTTTTCCCAGTAAACATAGTTAAGATTAGTCACAGTTTGGGGTTCAGACATATTGCTAACCTATTACTTAATATAAAATATAAATAGATGCTTTTGATCCCATCCTTCCAGTTGTGTAAAAAAGGCAAAGGGGAGCATGGAGGAAGGGAAGTGGAATTTGGCTTATCATTCTAATACTTAAGCAAGGTTTAGCACTACATGCAAGGGAGATCTTTCAATACAGAGTAAAAGTATAAATAAAACACAAAGAACTTTCAAAAAACAATCTGATGATTAGACTGAGACTTCTGGGGAGGGGGAGCTGTACATGCCCATCAGAACTGCATTACTGGAGAATATATAAAATCAGCCAAACAACCAATGCCTTTTTGAGATAAATTTAATCCTGAAGATGTTTTTCACTTCTTCCTGATTCCCTGTTTAGAAGTACACACTCTGATTAGACTCATATTTTCCATGCAGAAACAGGCACAGAAAGAACTGAGGGGAAATTCCATTCATTACTGTGAGGATGTATCATTCTCTGTAGCAGAGAATCAAGTTTACATATTTCTGGTTGCTACAAAACATTACAATTCTTTTTAGAGTTACTGTTACCTCTTTCAGTGATATTTGTCTTGCTTGCATACTTCCCTGTTTGTACAAGTTTAAAATCTTGTGATCAACAGGGATTTTCAAATTAGCAGATTCAGTTTTCTCAGGCTCTTTTATGAGGTTAGACCCCATAGGTACGTTAAATCAGCCAACTCCCCACACCAAGGGCTCTATTTTCTGCTATTTTCTTTTGATGCAGAAGAATAATCATTGATCACCCAGATCAAAGTGTACTATAAGCCACGAATGAAGAAGGTACATTTTACCAGAACTGTACGTATCAGATAAAGGAGTGTGTTTCATAAATCAAAACCAGGCAGCTCTAATTTATGTATTATACATCCCACAATACATAAGGGCAAATATTATTCAGAGTCATCTTCTTGCAGTATTTTTGGTACAAATTGGGGGGCACGGAGAGAATAGAGATTTTGCTCAGTGTTACATACAATAATCAGATCAACTCTAAGGTCCTTATCCTTCTCTAATTGAGCCAACCCAAGTATTTTGCTCCCTGAATCAAAGTACAAGTTGGTTTCCTTCCATGACACAGAGACAATGCTGTTTCAGCACTGATGATAGGATGTTGTCCCCCATGACCTTTTAATGGGATGTTAATAAAATTGTTACCCCCTGTGCTTTACTGGAAGTACCTTTGCAAAACAGGCACCATAAAATGGATGGCTTTAACTCCCTTTGAAAGCACAGAACGTATCAAGCAGAGTTTCTATTTAAAATACATATGCAGCAGACACGTATTAATCCCAAGCATGTAAGTTTAAGATAGCCACCCACACAAGACTCATCCCCAGTTTATATTTTCTAGCAGTAAAGACTCAAAACACTCAAAAGTTGTTTTAAAAGTATAAAAACATCTTTACTTACAGTCAGTATGCATATCTCAGTGAATATCAGCAGCATTTCAACAAGTGAAGGCTAAACTAGTAAAATACAACTAAAAACTACATGTTAAAAACAAAAATATGCAGGAGCCCCTGCACGGTGGCTCCTAATCCTATGAAAACATCACGGCGAGTGTTAATCCTCATGGCAGCTTTCCAGACAAAGAAAGGACTTGGACACACCTCTTCCTCTGGAAAGCCAACCACATTTCAATAGGAAGTTACATCATACATTCTGTTTACTTCTATCAGTTAACCCTTTCAGCAGTTAAACATCTCAACTTATTGGATTGCAAACTACATATCCTAACACCTTTGAGGTCAACAGGCTAGACAAAAATGCATGACTGACCATTTGGTACACAGGGTTGTGTCCACTAAAAGACAGAAATTGCCCAGGATGCTGAAAACATGGCTGAGGAAAGTGCTATTACCCTTAGTATCTGCTGCCTGATGTTGCTGCAGTTACCTCACAGATGACTATGAGCTCTAGCCTCAATCTGTCCCATGCCTCTAATGATTCAAATTTTTACAGCCCACCAGATGCCAGATAAATCAGCTAAACATTTAAACCAAGATTCAACCATGGGGTTCCTGTCCTGGATATTTCAAGCTCCTTGCTGAATGTTTATCCACAAAAAATTAAAAAAAGAACTAATCTTTTTTCTTGTGGAAAGACAAATAAATAGACTATCCCATTCCTCACCATTAAAATTAATCACTTCAAACATATTAAGCAACTTGCATTTGTATTCTGTTTTTTAAAAAATCCATTCAAAAGGGATCTCAGTTATAAACAGTAATGTTCTAGTATAACAAAAGCAGGAAAATAAAAACACAAAAGGAGAAAAAATAACCACATTGGTCATAAGTTTCTGTAAAAACTGCCCAAATGTCCACAGTATAAGTCCATTTGTAAATTTCATCTAGATAATATTCCGTTGCAAGTGTTGCAAGTGTTGTTAGATCTTCTGCTCATTGGGTTACAGGGGGAGAAAAAATATCTTTCAAGTAACAAACAAACCTTTTAGCAGTCAAAAGGGTGCAAAAATTCCACATCCCACAATATCAAGGAACTTTCCAAAAAGCAAATTTACTCATGTGATTACTTCCTCCCAAAATGTACCTGCTATGTGGAAGAGGAAAGTCCCATATGGCAGACATAACCAACATGGCAAATAGACAAAGCAAAGATCTTGAGGGAAATAGATCAGAAGTGGAAATGTCTCAGTGATGGATTTTGTGGGAAACAACAAGAGACTGTATGAGAACAAGCTGTAAAGAGAGCTTGAAGGTAAGAGTACTTATTTAATTTAATCCAAAAAATTAAAGAAACTAGTGATGGGCATTAAGGAACAGGGCATGACATCATAAATATAATACCAAAGTAGCTAACCTAGGGTTACACAGATAGCACACCCACATACCCCCAGGAGAAAAAATGTCTGTCTCAAAATGTATTGGATACATGTCTCATACAGTAGCCTTCAGTATTTCCTTAAAATTTCTCTGTAGATGATATTAAGAAGATGTTATAAGGGAGAAGATCTTATCTCTAGCTTCACAGCCCCAACAGAATGTTATCTATTTCTGGTGGAATTACACTGATTACAGCACAGTTTCTATGAAAACTTTAATTCTGGCCAGTGTATGGAATTTTAAAAGACTGCTTTAAACTTCCTTTTCAGCTTTATTATTTTCTTCTAAGCATGAACTTTTCAATGATAGCTTCTTAAAAGGGACAAAATGGGCCACGGGTCTATTCCATTGCTGAGATCACTTACAAAGCTGCAGCCATCTGAACTTTCAAAGTATTTTCCTCTGCATTCCTTTCACCACTGTCCTGCAAACCGTACAGCTCAGATAGTATAATGTATAAATGTGTATATCTGTATGCTACATATCAGATCCAAAAGAGAGGTGTAACATTAAACTGAGGCTATCTGAAGTCTTTTCAGGGTCCCATTCTCACATATTTTACATTTCATGGAACCATTCTATTTCAGTCATATTCACCCTCTATGTACTGGTCATTGAAATAAGCTACTATGTATTTATTATAGCAACATTTATTCCCAGACAGAATAGCCTCTGCCATAAAAGTAGTTGCATTCTCTCTTTGTTGTTGCACAGTCCATTTCAATTTCATTTTTCCACTGAATTTATAACTCTGAAGTGCATAATAAGAATACCATTTTTTTTAGAAAAAGGGGAGAGGATTCCTTAATGTATTCCTTAAGAGAGTACAGAAAACAAGAGTATTTCCTAAACTGATGAACAATTTAATTACAATGATGCATGATTAACAATGGAACTGCAAATACTAAGCCAAGCCCCATAGAACAGTTACTGAAATTTAAAGTGGAATCAGAAAATCCTGAAGCAAACAATAACAGCATCAACAGGCATCTGCATAATATTAAGATATAACATGTAAATATGTAAATATTTACCAAAAAAAATCAAGCAATGTTGACTATTGGGCTGGACCCAGATGTGTGCTGCTGATTTATGCTGACACTGATAGAAAGGGGCACAACAATAATTTCCATCAGTTCCTCCTTCCCTGTGTACTATATGTCAAAGCCTGTGGCATCACTAAGGCTGGTGTCACCCCTCTCCCTGATGGTGTTACCTGGTGCAGTTCAGCCTCTCTGCACAAACCCCAGTGCTGCCACTTGTCAAAGCTATTTGTTCATTCTGTTAATCCAGAGTATGGTTCAACATACCCACATAGCACATGGACAGAATACATCAGCAATGAAATCTGGGGAAAATCCACATTTGTCCATCACTGTCCTAAGAGATGGAAGGGAGTTGTTCCCAAACTCACTCATTCCCCCCACCTTTCTCCTGGAATACACCTTTCTCCTGGGATACAAAGGCAATTTAGAAAATGTATCCCTCAAAGTAATTGAGCTCTAGGAAGAAAATGAAAAGGCCCCTCTCAAAAGTCAATTGGCCAGGAGGCAATGGTCCAAGAGATCCCTTTGGCACATCTCTGGACCTTGGTGAGAAACAGCCACAAGCTCTCAAGCATCAGATGCTAGTGATGGACCACAAAGGTCCCTTGCTCTCACAGTTGAATCTGGATATCTTTCCATTCTTTCAGCTGAATATATAGAGAAATGTGGGGAATCATTTTTAAAAGAAATTCTCAGCCATCTGCACTAGCCAAATTAAATTAGTTTGCCTATTCTCAGTATGGAGTGGCGTGTGTTGTATATGTTGTTAAGTAACTGAGAAAGATGCACAGCTTTCCAAGGGTAGGTGGGTGGGTGGGGAAGCTGGTAGTTCTAATCCACTGACCCTAACGTGGTTGAATACTGGGATTCAAACTGAAATGATTAAAATCTAAGTACATAAAGCCCTTTGACTGGGTAAAGAAATATGTCAATTTCACTTTCTTCCCCATTTGATTTTTTTTTCTTTAATCTCAGTGCCAAAAATTATGAAGACAGAGTAGGGGATGAGGTAGAGGGATTAGGACTCTATTAACTTGCTGAAAGGGTAAAACCCACACAAAGGAAAGGAGGTAAATAAAATAGAATATAAGGACATTTTATTCCTTGCTTGTGGAGGAGATGGTTGAAGTAGGTTGAGGAATGCCTTCTTCCTATGCTTTCTCAAGTTTTTCTGGCAGAGCACGATTGGTAATTATAAGTTTTTTTTTCCCTTCCTTCCTTTCTTCTCCTTTTACAGACTTTTTTAAAAAAAGAAATAAAACCAAAATTCCCATCCCACCTTTCACTGGGAGCTCCCTTCATGTGTGCCTCATTCACAAATGTCTTGGTGTGCCTCCTTTTGTCCCCTCCGTCAGTTGAGTTCCACTATCAAAGAAGAAGGGGGCTCAGCCGCTTGCCGGCGGGCCTTTTTGCGGCCTGGCCGGCGCCCCCCGGATACCTCTTGGCTGGCCCGCCCCCCCACTCCGCCAGGGGTGGGGGGGGAGGAGCAGAGGACCGCATGGCCCTCCATGGCGGTCGCCATCTTGCCTTCCCCTTCCCAGGCCGCATTGCGGCCGGTAGGGGTGGAGGAAGGGGTGCCAGCCAATCGGAGAGGACCTGGCCACCACCGATTGGCTGGACCCCTCCCTGAGGGGCGGGTCATCCGGCCGGCTCGGACGCAGCCGGATGACGTCAGAGGAGGGGCGACGGAGCCGATATAAGGCGGCTCCGTCGGCTCTCCCTCCTCTTTTGGCCATCAAGTGCAAGTTCAAGTGCTAGTCCAAGTTCAAGTTCAACTTCAGGGGAGACCCCGCCCCTTATGATTAACGGCTTGTTTTCAGGGGAGGAGAGGGAGTCGGGTAGACAGCCCGGCCAATGGCCCTCTCCTCCAGGGTGTCAGCATGGGCTGACAGGTCTTGGCCCACATGGATGGGCTCAAGAAAAGGGATCACGACCCAGACATTGCCACCAACCATCTGCCAAAATTGCGGCCAAATTTTATTGCCAAAAAACATGTATTCACTAACCTGTATCTAACCTATGTTTTTCTGAAGATGTAACCAAAATATAATCTTTGTATACAAGAACAAGTGTGGAGTTTTCATTCGAAGGGGTGGAGGGGTCGTACGGTCTGGGTCCGCAATTGGCTGCAGACCTTTCACAACCACAGGCAGGGGACTTGCCAGATCTGATCTCCCTTTTTGATTGTGGGCCTTCCCCCTCCCCACTCTCAGATAAAAAAAAAAGACATTTTGTGGCTCCCCAGCCTCTCTCCAGGGACCATAGGATTGCATCCCAAGTTGCAAGTCTCTGGAGAATCAATAAGACATGGTCCATGTGTTATACATGTGTTACAGATGGGCCATGTGTCATCTGTTTTGGGGCAAAACTAGACACAATGATGCCAATGTTCAGTTATTTAAGGTATTTGAATAACTATGATTGGCATCCTGTATGGCAGTTATGGATTTGTAACACATGGCTCTGTAACTGCTCCATATTCACTAATACTACATATTCACAATTATGGCACTATTGCCATGATCATATATACCCCCTCAAACTTACCTTGACAGCCAGCAGCTGCTCCTAGTGATGGAGCTCTTTTCTGCTGGTAATTGGGAGGGGGAACAGAATGATATTTCCAGCCCCCTCCCACCAGTGATCTATGGTTCAATAAGGAGTTGCAACAGGGATCCTGCTTTTGATTGTTGCAGTCACACAGCTGATAGGAGGAAGCTGGAAATGTTATCCTGCTGCATCCCAGCTGCTGGCTGTTAAGGTAGGTTTGGGGGAGTGAGGGTTGTCCAGGACAGGCTACGTACTGTAGTTATGCATTTGTAACTGAGACAGCAATGTAGGATCTTGACCAACAACTCCAAAAGGCATTATATGGATAATAACATATTTCGTACCAATTCTAGATGATTCCAACCATCCTAAAATTGTTTTCCAGGAGGGAACATTTTCCGGAAACAATGTAACCTGGATATTAGTTTGTTTTCACTTACCAATAAACAACTGTAAATGAATCTAACAGTATCCATTCACCAGCAGAACAGACACCAGAACAGGTTGTTCCTTCCCTGCCCTTGTACCCATCCCCCAAATTCACTCAGGAGGGTTTCCACCCCTAGTGGAACAGATTTCCCTTTCTTCTCATATATCTCCCAGATCTGCTCTGTAGGGCTTCTGCCACTGGTGTAACAGATTCCTCTTCCTCCTTTGCGCCTCCACCCAAAATCTGCTCTCTAAGATAGATCTGATGGACATAGAGATGGCTGGGCATTTGATGAAGGGGTAATCCCATTGCACACATGCAAATGTACTCACATTACATTGAGTGTAGCTCAGAGACAGATATGAAGGCCCCAATTTATGTTTTAAAAAAACATTCATACACTGAAACCACACAAGTGGGACCCAGTTCTGTAAAATGGTAAAACTAACAGGGAAAAATATCAGAGAAGTCAGTTAAATTTAATCAGTGTGGAGCTACTCAATGAAAAATATGTACTTCCAAAGCCTACATCTTAAAGTGACATCCTATTCAAATCTGTCATGTTGTATTTGTTCTAGAACAAATTTAAAATCTCATTGATGACCAATCCTGAAATAAGATGACCAGACCAGAAATAAGATAACCCATTTATTTGGGTTAAATTTGGGTCTTATTTAACCCAAATAAGATGATTGGGTTAAATAAGGGCCACTTTATTTGACCTAAACCTATTCAACAGCAATGGTCTAGGAATGAGCAAAAGAGGTGGAGCAACCTGGTGCAGGTCCAGCCAAGGCCTGGTGTCATCCCAGTGACTACCTCCTTAGCCTTCCCTTGGGCAAAGCACCTGACCCCAAGAGTAGTCTCAAATTAATGGGGTGCTCCCTGGCTGGTTGTATTCTGAAAGGCAAAACCCAGATTGCTCCCTCCAAAGCCACAAGACTTATAAAAAAGAGTAAATGCCCAGATGAGGCCCAAGGGCAGACTCCTTCTCTACCTCCTAGGTTGCAGAACCTGAACAGGCAGTTCCAGAGCCTGAGCCTTCACCAAAAGGGTGCCAAGGTGTACAGTGGACTAAACGTTTCTCCCTGTTACCTGTTATATGAAGACCTATTTAATGATCCAACCCCAGCCAATCACCCCAGTCCCACAGATACAGTGTGGGGTAGGTAAAAAGAAAAGAAAAAACAGGAAAGGGGGGGGGATACCTACCCAGTCCTGAAGTGACCAGCTAAGTTCACACTGCACTGAGGATGGGTGGGTGGGTTGCAACAAACCAAGAGAGAGGCACGCAAAGAGGCAGCTGAGGCTTAAAACCCCTCTGCCTCTGCCCCATCATGTGGTCCGCTTGGCACAATTGTGCCAATTGCAAAGCATCCTGGCTTCTATATGGGGAGGCCATCAAACCTTTCAGCTGCATGGGTCTAGGGACGCAAATTACAGACATGCACACTGGCATGCACACACTCCTAATTCTTGTTCCGAGTGTTACAATCTGATAATTATTTTGTCAAGAGACTATTCTCATATTTATCCTACATTTTGCTCAGAGTTCCTATTTCACAAAACCCTTTCTTGCCCCAAATGCCTGTTTCTGCTTGCACAAAATAACTCACAGCTCATTGCAGGGTTTTTTTTTTCTGAGTGACAAAAGGCAGGAAATAAGTAACAACAAGAGGAAGAAAGAGAAGGAGAATCCCTTTCCATTGCCTATTTCCCACTGGATTTCAAGAACAACAAAACTTCATATGGGTTAAGATACGCACAGAAAATATTTTGGCTGAGAATGGGAGAGTCTCACTATCTCATTTATTCAATCAAACTGCACAAGGAGATTGCTTATATTCCTTGTGAATCTTTGATACAAAAGTAGATTTATGACCCAGCTGGTGTTGCATAATAATATGCAAATGGATAAGAATGGTTTTCTTCCAGATATCTCCTGTCAGAACAGTAAATTCGAGGCTACAGACAATTGTGTCAGATACTGTCCTACTCAGGTTTCTCTTTTAGGTTTCTCTATCTGTTAAATCAGACATGAACATCTTCTGGTTTGCATGGTGCTGTTCCATCCTCAAACAATTCACCTTGGTCCTGCTTGGCTGTCTTATTACACATAAAATTGATTTTATGCCACCTACCATTGAAAAGTGAGCCCATGTGGTAGAATTTTAAAGACTAGGAACAAAGTCAATCTAGAGAAATAAGTACATCCTATAAGCTAAAGAAAGATGATAACACATATTAAAACTGCCACACTTTGGCATATCTAAAACCAGACTGTATATTGCTCTTGCAAGGTTGCATATGTTTTTGCCTGGAAGCACTGATACCATAAAAATATTAGATATCATATTAACTGTTACCTTTAACAATTACATTTGTTATTAAATGAAGTCTGCAAGCTGCAAGCACTCATCATTATGAAAGGATTCTTGAGGCATCTTAAGTACACCTTAAGTTTTAACAGTATACATTTGACCAATAATGAAGGAACCAAACTAACCACCTTGGGACAGTAGTTCCACAACAAGGAAGCTGCTATAGAAAAAGCCTTTTCATGTGGTGGACTTGTGAAAAGGTGAAAAAAATATTGGATTCACATGCATTCTAAGATGGAAGACATTTTGAAAGTTAAATTTCAATTGAAACCAGAACTTCTTCTTCATGGAATGATGGAAGAATAGATGGAGAGGAAGTATGGAAAAATTGTGCAGTATATGATCACAGCAGAAAGATTATTGTATGTGCAGAAATGGAATGATGTGGTGCTGCTTTCACAGATGGGGCTTACCAGCTCATCCAGTGGGCCTATTTGCAGCCTGGCCGGCACCCCGCAGTCCATCAGTGATGTGGTCTGGCATGGGGGCCGCCATCTTCACCTCTTCTTAGTGGCAAGCTCCACAGCCAGGAAGACGGGCACAAAGCATTGGGCCAATCAGGGCAAGTTCACCTCACCCTGATTGGGAGTGACAGTGGGGCTTCAGAGTTTGACCAACTGTGCACTATGCCCAGTGGCTGAAGTGCACAGGTTCTTGGAGGTGCACGTCACCAGGCCGGGACCCCTGTTCAAGCACAGGGATGGAATGCCACTGACCAGGTTCCAATTTGTTGGCATCCTGAAAGCAGCATTGCAGCACCTGGGCTTGCCAGCTGAGGACTTTGGGAGCCACTCTTTCAGGATAGGAGTGGCAACCATGGCAGCGCAAGAGGACTTGACCACCAAGACCATCAAGAGGTTGGGAAAGTGGTGCTCTGGGGCCCTTGCTTCGTACATCTGGCTAGAACTGGTGTTAGCCGCGCAGTCCACATCTGGAGGCGGACAGTACGGCTGCCTGTTGATGGCCACAGAATGGTTGGCGGAGGCAGATCCCATGGGGATTGCCTTTTGTGGCAGATGGCATGGGCCCCAATCTGGGTAATCGGGGGAAGGGGGGGTCTCCATCAAGTACAAGTTCAAGTCCAAGTTCAAGTTCACGGAACCCCCCCCCCTTTTGTTGTTAATAACTTTGTTTCACAGGGGAGGAGAGAGTGTCGAGCAGGGTGGCTCGGCCAAGGCTGTCTCCTCCAGGAGTGGGTTGGTAGTGACCAACAGAGATCCATTGGCCAACACAGGGTTGGACAGTGAAGGAATCCGGGCCCATGCAATAGTGCCAACCATTTGCAGCCATTAGCAAGTTGCGGCCTTTTATTGCCAATATGCAACATACTAACCTATACCTAACTTCTTATGTTTATCATGTGATCAATACAATATCTCTAGTCAGTCAGGTGTTGTGTGTGTCTGGTTTCTCTTCAGATCATATAAATCTTTCGCCTTTATATATTGGTTTTTTGTGTTAATAAAAATAATTATTTTTTTTAAAGAAAAACCATTTTCACTTTCAATCTTTATCCAATTTCTGTTCATATTGACTTACTGAAATTTGAAAAAAATAATAATTCAACTATGGAAATATCTGATCTCCTATAAAGAGGAATTATGTTGCTGAGATCAGTAGAATCCATCTGTCCTTTCTTTTTTCATTCAACTGTCCTCTACTGGAGCAATGGGCAATCATTGACAACCCCAGTGCCATCTAGATATATGCAAAAACTCTATGCTGGCAAATCTTAGTTCAAGGCAGAAAAAGAATGTCTTCTATTTTTCTTAGGTCAATTTTGTTCAATGTTTAGTTAAGGGTACATTTTAGAATGTGCAAACTCTCAATAATATGCTACATGGATCAACATATGTAAGGATGGGAATGAGGATGGCTACCATCAGCCCTTCTGAGCAGGCAATCTCATCAGACTTTTCTTCACCACAGCTAAGCTGAGGAAACTCAAGCATGTGCCAAGAAAGAAAAAAAGATTGATGAGTGGATGAAGAGATGAATGGATCTATGGATGGAACATGAGATAGAACTGAAAATGATACAAAGTTGACTTCAGTAGAGAGCTAAGCAGAAGCAAAAAAATTGCATATTTTCTTTCACTGTCAGGGTACAACTGTGTGTCCATATTTAGAAGCCAACATGACTTAACCTCCTTTGTGTCTACCTTGAGATTATTTCTGACCATAAACCTTCAGTGTTTCTGTGATCATAACAATATCATATCCACAATTTTCGTTATACTGTTGTTTCTGTGTATATTCCATTCTATGTATATTCCATTGCTAGTGTCCTTCTCCACCTCACTAACCTCTCTTGCTATCTCTCTCTATTTTTACTGTCAACTATAGACTTAATTAATGTTGTTTACTTCCTCTCCTAGATCATTAATAATTGTATTAAATAAAACTAAGTCAAAACAACAACCCCCTTGGTATATGCCAATGGACACCTTGTCTCAGCATTGATGCATCGCTCGTTATCTATTGGCTTCATTTAAGTATCTTTAGCCAGTTCTCAGTCAATGTGACAGTTGTCTCAGGGGGATCCAATGTTGATTGATTTAGATTTAAAGCAAATAAAATGTATGAGGTTTTAACAAACGCTCACCCCCGTGAGTTAACCTTTACTCTATCGTATTTCTCAAGCAAATGAACAGTGTAGCCACAAACAAGCATGAACTGAAGGTTACCCCAAACTTCAGTATGTGATTATAGTATATCATATGAATCTTGCATGTTTTTATTCCCTATTACAGACACATATAAAACATTTGCCTCCTCAAGGCCAAAGTGGGGATATACATATTTCCTAGGTTGGGTTTCTCTGAAATTTTTCAAATGGTTTTTCCCCACCCCTCAAGCAGGAACTTCCAAATTTGAATCAGAACTGAAGTTTAGTTGATTGCCAGTGGCAACCTTTCACTAATGTATTTTACTTTAGTACTCTAAAAAAATGCTTTCCATTAAATTCATCATATTTCACTAAAGTAGCAATCACCTTGTTTAACTTGGAAGGTTAAACTTGCTGCCAACTTTATAGGCTATTAGTTTTCTGATTTTTAAAAATCAGCTCCTTTCCGATGTCTATAACTATTTCACCATAGCCTCTACTTCTCCGGCACTACCTTCCATTTACAAAGCTATTTGGTTGCCCCAGCACAGCAAAAAAGTGCAGGATTGATACCACGAAGCTCCAAAATGGCACTTCTGGCCACTTTGTTGCCAGCAAGCCCATCCCCCATGCACATCTGACCAGTCAGGTTTCCACTTCTGCTCTTATCCAGAAAAGTGCTGTGATGCAGTTTGGTTGTCCTAATGAGCGGGAATGTGCATTTCCTATGCATTTGTTAAAAAATATCAGGAGAAGCCACAAGGCTTTTCCCATGTAGTTTTTTGGGGGGTTGGCCCCCTTTCTGAATACGATGAATCACTGTGGGATCTCATTGGGACAAAAGGTATTGTCCTTGAATTCTATGAGGAGCTTTTCATCATCTAGACAACCCTCTAGGCAAATGCAAGGAGCACTGTTAGCAAAGCTGGCTAGCATTTTGTAGATTTCACCATCTGAGAAATCTGAATGCAGGTTGAATGAACTTACTTTTTTAATAAATAAAAAAAGCAAGTGCTTAATAAGATAAATATACTATTTCAGGAAAAGGAAGAGAAGTTCTAATTCTCACTAATTAACCAGGCTAAAGAAACAGGGAGCCATGCTTGGCCCCCTTCTCCCGGAACAAAGCCAAGGTTACCTTCTCCTCCTCAGAACAGGATCAAGAGAGACTGAGAATAAGAAGGACAGTGATGTCAACAGCCTGAGTCAGAAGGTAGTTCAGCATAGGCCAAGGACAGTCCAGGAAATTTAAAGAAGTCTATCGATCTACTTGCCAGCCTAAATTCCTTAAAGGTACCAGATCATATCTGATCTTGGAAACTAAGCAGTGTCAGCTTTGGTTAGTACTTGGATAGAAGAATGCTGATTAATACCAGGTACTGTAAGCTATATTTCAGAGGAAGGAACTGGCAAAACTACCTCTGAGTATTTCCTGCTTAAGAAAACCCTATGAAACTCATGGGGTTGCCATTAGTCAACAGGTGACTTGAAGACACATGCATGCACATTTATTTTCTCCTTCCCCTGCAACAAATGCACCTTCCGAATAAGTGGAGCTGCATCTCCAGCATTTCCAACAACTCCAAAAAAGTTTATTTGCGAGAGAGATCCTTGATTTATTCACATGTGATGTAGTGATATGGCTCCTTGGTGAGACTGGCTTCTAGAAAACATCACTGAATGTAAAAAAAAAAAAGAGAGAGAGGAAGAAAGAATGAAAGAAAGGACAGCAAATGCAAATAAAATAGAAGGGGAAGCAATTTCCCCACCCCCTTTTTTTGCTTTGACTCATGAAAATATTTTATTCCTAAACTGGCAATAATTGAAATATAAACAGAGAGACATGAAGAATTATTGCATAATATCTAGCCATTGATAGCTGTGAGAACTGTAATAACATCACATTGGAAAGGCTCGGTGAAGCCATAAAATATTATTTGGTATAATAAATTGTATTTGGTACAATAAATTTATAATGGATAAATTAACTAATCAGATTAGACATATTCTGGGACAAAGAAAGTTGGATGTGTTTAAAACCTGTAAGAATTGTTCTTGAGACACACCCTTTTAAAAAATTAATAAAATAAATAAAAGGATAAATTAAAAACTCAATTGTTAGTAGATCTGAATATTGTTAAGTGATCATTGTATTTTTGTTTACATATCTATAGATTCAGAATTTTAGTTTGTTCTTTCATTTAAAAAATATTGCTTTAAGGCTCTTTTTCCTGTGTAGTATTCTTTTATTAAATGCCTCTCTATTGGCTCTAAGAATTTACTTAGAAAACATCAAGTTAAGAAAAAAGAAAGAAAGCAGGCAATCTCTTGCCTCCATTTTGCAGTATAGAAGTATGAAAGAGGTCAGAAAAGCTTCCAGCATTTTGTTGGACCTGAAGGAGAACAATGAAACTTCAGGGGTCATCCTTCATTAGAGAATATTCTCAGGTCTACCATCCTTTATCCCGGCTGTTTAGTAACGCAATGGATTGTAAGTTCAAAGAGAAGCTCTCAGGACCACTTTGAGCCCTAGAGCTATGGCAGTACCTTGATCAAAAGTAGAGATTCCACAATGCAATGGTTTACTGTTGATTGATGACCCAAGCCAGATGATACCCCTTGTCTTCACCAGGCCCTTACCTGAACATTCAAAAAATCATCATCAGCAACAACAACAACGCAGTATATTTATCTGCTCCATTTTTTTCCTAATTATTGAGACACTCAAGTTGAAATACTGTAGAAACCTTTCCCGCCTTCTGCTTTTTTCCCCAAGGAGAACCCCTCACACATTCTTATATTCCTTAAGCAAAATGGTGTTTATTTTGCATATATCAGCCTGGCTTTCAAAGCCAAAGGGGTCCCAAGAGCAGCTTATCAACCATCATCTAATTTCACTGCAGATATGCTGATGGGATACAAAAAATGAACCGTGAAGTTGAAGGCTTTCACAACTGGCATCCATAGAATTTCCTTGGTTTTTTTCTGGGCTGTGAGGCCGTGTTCTGGAATAGTTTCTTTCTGACATTTTGCCTGCATCTGTGGCTGGCATCCTCAGAGAATGGTTGGGTAAGTGTGTGTGTGTGTTTGGAGTTTATAAGCTGTGAACCTCTATTGGGGAGTATATGTAAATTTGTGTAATTGAATGGTTAGTTTCTGGGTATAGAAATGCAAGGCTCATTAGTGTCTTTTTGGCTAATGGTTGGTTGATGGGCCATTATTTACTAGGGATCCCCCTGTCCCTGGGTGGAATTCTTTTGTAAGTGTTGAGTTTCGGAATGTTATATGTTTGCCTGTTTTGTTCTCACTTGAAAAAAAAAAAAGAATCTCAAAGTTTTTTTCTGAGTTTAAAAAATTAGTTCAGGATGTTTTTGAGAAACAAAATATGCACAAAAACCCTTGGCTTTTGCACAAAACACTGTTTTTTTTGGGATGTATATATCTATGATCATAAAAGCAGCATTCATTTCCAAGTTTTCCCTTCCTTCATTATCTTTAAAAGCTACAGCTCTAGTTAATGATGGGTTCTAGTTAACATAACAAGACTAAAAGGTTAGATACAAATACTACTAAATGTATTCTTCAGTTTTTCCCAATTAACACAGCTCCCTACCGCCTGGTGCAGCCATTTGAGCAGGGAGCCTATTTATGGCCTGGGAGGAGAACAGGAGGACCAAGATGTAGATGTCACCAGCGTGCACCAGTGATGAGGAGTGAGAGGCAGGGCTGGAGGCTATTTAAGGCCCTGCCACCCCTCGTTCCTTCCTCTTTCGATTTGGTGAGGATGGAGAGTTAGACCTCTCCAGAGCAGTGAAGAGGTGGTGGAGAAGCAGAGAAGCAGGGAATAGCCAGGAGCAGGGCGGCAACTGGCAGTGGGGTTCCAGCGAGGAGTGGAGCATGGACAGGAGCAGACACAGCGAAAGGCTTTGATACCACCTGGACAGGGAGTACTGTGGTGGCTGGCCTCTGGGCCCTTGTCCCCCGTGAGTCCTCCTGGGGGGTTCCCAGTGGGAGGGGCAGGGATAGCCGTTGCCTTTCACCCACCTGTCATGGCTGCCACAGCTTGGAGGTTATAGCCCTTGCTTTTTGCCAGCTTGTGGCGGCTGCCGTGGCTTAGTATTAGCAGGTGGAAGGGGCTGTTCCCAGCAGCTGGCAGCCAGGGTCCCTGTTTTGGGAGGTGGGGTACCTAGCCTTGGGTGGCCTTTGGCATCAGAGGGGGTCTATCAGGCTACGGCCATATCTAGCGGTGGAGCCATGTGGCAGGGGTTTTTATCTGTGATTTTGAGCCTCCACAGGCCTCCATTTGAATCGGAGGTCATATGATCTTAGGTTGGCCCACATAGGGCTGTTTTTGAGTCCAGTAGGCCTTAGTTACTGGGGAATTTAGGCCTTGGGCAGCATATCATGTGGTACAGCCCGGTTACTGGATTGAGGCCTTCTACAGCCTACCACCCGGTGCAACCTAGCACCTTAGATTGAGGCCTGCTGTGGCATACCACATGGTGTGGCCTAGTGCCCTCAGGTGAGGCCTCCTGGCCCGGCCTAGGCCCTGCCTGGGGCCCAGTTAGATACTTCTGAGGCCTAGTGTCTAGTCAGGCTTTGGGCACAGATTGGTGACTGGGGCTGGGGCTGGCGTCAGGCCTGATAATCAGTGAGCCTTGGTATCCCTAGGCCATGTCATTGTCTTCCCCTGCCTGGGTGCAGCCTACCCATCATATTTGGTTTGAGGCCTAATAGTGGTAGGCTTTAGGCCTAGTCTAGGAATGGGTGGGATTTAAGTTTTACTCTATTGGTAATTATTACTAAATACTCAGGATACTATTTGATAGTTGTGATACCCCTGTTGAAGTTTGTACTGGTTACTTTTGTTTTGCTAGTTCATATGGGGGGGCACAGTTCCTTTAGAGTGGATTGGATTGGATTCTAGTTTAGGTTCATATGCACCAGACTGCAATACAGGGGCTATAGTGTTTTATAGTTGAGTGGCCTTGGTCAGGGCTGTGATTATGCCTAAGGGAAAAGGGTGAGTTAAGGGGAAGGGTCCTGCACCCAAGTGACCATCTGCACCTGAGCAGCTTTCCTCTAGTGATGAAGAAGACCAAGATCCTTGGCAAGTGATTTTGGATCACGTAAAGACTTTTGAGAAGATGCAAGGGGTTGCAGATGCGGGACATATACATAGACCTAGGCATGCTGGGAAAAATAGGAAGGTGGCTAAAGAAATTTTGGCTCACATAGATGCACTGGAAAAGAGCATCCATGGGGACGATATCTCTGGATCCAAGTCATTGAAGGGTGATGCCAACATGACTGTGCCTCCTCAGGATATGCTGGATACTCAGCTTGATGCAATGGAGGCTCCAACAGCATCAGGTGAGTTTCCTGTTGACACAGTGCAACCTCCCCAGGGGGCTATGTGGCCATAGGGAGGCTGGCCACTAACACCACATGTAGCCACGCTAGAGGGCCCAGGTACAAGGGCAGCACATTTGAGCTGGCCTATGTCTCAGCAGGTGCTTAATTGATCACATCCTCAATGGTCACCTTGGCTACCATTTTCTCAAGGAGGGTTTGGGGGGCCTAGACATTGGGACTAGGCCTTACCTAGCACCTCTCAGGTGACAGGATATGAGGCAGTCAACTACTTAGCAATCCCTTTCAAGGAAATGTGACTTCCCCTGGGAGATCACTTGTTACAGTACACTAGAGACAAAATACTTAATGGAGAGTAGTGGATGTTTCCTCCCGTTTATATCGAGAGCTGGAAAAGAAGGATAAGGAGGATTTGGACAAGAAGGAGAAGGAGAAATTGAAAAAGAGAAAAGTAGAGAGGAATTGGTCAAATTGGCTCTTGGGTTTTTTTTTATATTGGCCAGTGTGATTGCCAAAGCCCAGCCACAACATGCTGTGCCCCTTTTGCAATACATGGAAATCATCCATAGTGCCTATGTGGATTTCACCAATCTGGCGTGGCTTCTCTACTATGAAGCCTTTCACATGCAGGTGGCGATTTATCCATCTGTGCTTTAGTATATGATGCATCCTCAATTGTGGATGCAGCTGATAACCCCAGCCACGCCCATACAGGGGGGATATACCCATAGTGGCCATCTGGTTAGGATTACGGCTAGTCGCTCCTCTAAAGTCCCCACCAATTCTGGCCAAACATCAAAGTTGCTGGGAGTTTAGCTCCCACGGTTCATGCTCCCGGAAGCCCTGCAAGTTTAGCCACAAGTGTTCTATTTGTGGGGTTTCACATTTTTTTCACAACTGTAACAGAGGAAAGTGTCAGTTTTGGGGGGCAAAGGGTCCCAAGGATCAGGTATCCCTGCCAGTCAGCCTGCAAAAGAGTCCCAGGCCAATTAGGCTAGAGTTTCTAGATAGGTGGCTTAAGTTATATCCCAATAAGCAGGCGGCCACCTATTTTCTTAGGGGTTTCATTTTGGTTTTCATATTCCATTTCAGGGAGTTAGGTGTCCATATTTGGCACACAACTTGCTATCTGTTAAGGGTAACCAGCCCCTAATTAGGGAAACAATCCATAAGGAAGTTGCTGAAGGGTGGGTGGTTGGCCCCATCTCTCGTCCCCCCATGCCTAACCTTAGGGTTTCCCCATTGGGTATTGTTCCTAAGAAGTCACTTAGGTGAATCACTTAATGACTCTTTCCCACCGGAACTATGCACAGTTAAATACATGTCCTTCGATGCAGCCATTAGGAAGGTTCGTTGACCTGGGCTGAGAGCTGAGTTGGCAAAGTGTGACATTAAGTCAGCATTTTGCCTGCTCCCAGTTCACCCTTCCAATTTGAGGGGTGGTTTTATATGGACCAGACCCTGCCTATGGGCTGTTCTGTTTCATGTAATGCTTTTGAAACATTCAGCACCTTTTTGGAATGGGCACTAAAAGTTAGGACAGGCCTGGTTGGTGTGGTTCATTACTTAGATGATTTTTTTTTTATATAGGGCAGCACAGGTCAGGCATAGGCAGCCAATTGCTGCATCAATTTGAATAGATGTCAGAGGAACTCAGGGTTCCTCTGGCTCCAGAAAAAACTGACAGCCCCTCTCAGCAATTAACCTTTTTGGGCATAGAGATAGACACGGTTAATCAACAATGTTGTTTGTCCAAAGCGAAGGTTGCAGATTTGAGGGGACAGGTCAGGTTATTTGAAGGTAGATGTAAGCCACCCTGAGGTTATTTCCGGTTCTTATATGACACCTGAACTTCACCTGTAAGTTGGTTGCCCCTGGTAGGGCATTCCTTCGCTGGTTGTGTGACGCCATTAAGGATGTCCAGCTGCCTCATTCGGACAATGTCAGAGATGTTGGAAGACCTTGGGACCTGGCAGGAATTTTTGGACCACTTTAATGGTATCTCATTTTGGTGGGAAGAAAGGAAGCTGCAGGGTGCCCTACAGATAGCCTTGGATGCTGCTGGGTCCATTGGGTTTGGGATTTATTTTGGTGGACGCTGGTGCATCAGCAGATGGCCTCCCGACCGGGTGGTTTCCAATATTACTATGGACCTCACATTTCTGGATTTTTTCCCCAATTTTGGTGGCCTCCACCATCTGGGCTGGAGAGTTGTCAAATTTGTTAGTACATTTTTGGTGCGATAATTTGGTAATGGTCCAGGTGGTTAACACCTTCATCTCTCAGTCCCAGTGAGTCATGAGGCTGGTTAGAGCCTTCACATTGCAGTGCTTTAGGTATAACATCTTGTTTGTTGTGCAGCATGTGGTGGGTATTAATGGAATTGCTGACACTCTTTCCCGCATGCAGATGGAGTGCTTCAGAGCATTGGCTCCAGATGCAGTGCCTGAGGATGACAGGATGCTTATAGGCCTGTGGCAGCTTGAGAGTTCAAAATTTGGAGGGCCCTAGGTATTCAGTGGCACATAGTATGAAGAAGGGCTATGCTAGGGCGGTTCAGGAATTTTTTTCATTTTAGGGAAAAAGAAGGTTACCCACAGGGTGTGCCTTTTCCTGTGGCACAGCTGTTACAATTTTGCATATGGTTGTACAGCAAGGGTCTGGCTCCCCAGTCTATTTGTAGCAGACTGTCAGCCATATCTCTTTGGCTTAAGGCCCAAGGAGCAGTAGATAATACAGGGGATTTTCTGCATTCTGAAGGCCCTGGAGGAATGGGCTAGAGAGAGGGCCAGGAGGACTGATACTAGGGCCCCTTTGACTCCCAACATTTTGAAGGGTTTTCTTGGGTTATGGGCCTATATCTGCATATCACCCTATGAATTGACAGACCTCTATGTGGGTAACCAGGAGGTTACTTTTACATTTTGTTTTTCCAAAACAGATCAGTTGGGGAAAGGTAAGCACGGTAAGTTGTTGAAGTGCAATGACACTGACATTTGTCCAGTTTTGGCCTTGCAGAGATACTTGCAGGTTCGGAGGGTGCAATAGGGCCTCTTGTTTGTTTATGCAGATTTCCTCCCTCTTACTAGATACCAGTTTTGGTCCATAACAGCTAAGGCCTTGGATAAGATGTGCTTGGCCTGCGTTTGCTTTGTGACACACTGTTTTCAGATAGGGGCCACATCCACAGCGGCTGCCATGGGCATGCCACCAGCGGAGATTCAGCATATTGGGTGCTGGAGGTCTGCCTCCTACAAAAGATATGTCCGACCACTCTCCTATTAATCTATTTTTCCTTTTTGTCTTCCAGGTTTTAGACCGCTGATGGTGAGATGCCGGGTGCTGATCTGCAGCCACAGTATGGTCTACTGAGCAGCACGGCAGGCCCAGTTATGTCATTTTGTACCTCACCTCAGTATGGGAGATAGGGTGATTATAGAGTGGTTGGGGAAGAGGGGCCTTCACTGGCATGGCCTTATGACATTGCTGTTTAGGGAGTGCCAAGTGCATCTGCCAGATGTTCTCATTCTCCATTTGGGTGAGAATAATTTGGGACCTTTGAAGGGAAAGGCATTGGTTTTACAGGTGATATCTCCATGTCAAGGTGGCCTGCAGTGATCAGGTCAAGGTGGCCTGAAGTCATCATCATGTGGTCGGCCATTTTGCCCAATCAACTGTGGCAAAGGGAAAGAGATCCACGTTTAATTGATTGAGCCTGGCATCAGGTCAACAAGCAGATCCATAATTTCTTGGACAGGGGATGGTGACTTTATTTGTCACACCCAGCCACAGTGTTTGAGAAGCCCAAGCTCTACAGAGCAGATGGGGTGCATCTCTCAGACTTTGGGAATTTAATATTTTTGGCTGATCTTCAGCAGGGGCTGAGGGACTTTTTAGATGAGCTAGTGGGGGATTAGAAACCAAGCGGATGCTTGCCCCTTATCTATAGTGGGAAAGGGGGAGGCATAGATTTTATTGTGCACCTATGGCACTGATTTCGGTGAAGGGATGGTTTCTGGAAGGGTCTCCTTAGGTCGTACAACCTGGGAGAACAGAAGGAGACATACATTGGGGTTGGCCTGAAGGATCATCCCCTCACCTTAATCTATATGGATTGGGTGAGGGACTTTTGGGTTGACACGAGCCAGCTGGAGAGCAACCCCAGTCATTGGGGTTGCTCTACAGGGCTCAGGTGTTCACCCGGGGAAGCTGGGGGGTATAAGTCCAGGATGGATGAACTGCCCTAGCTGCTCCCACACTAGGTTGCCTCCCCCCACTGAAGATATAGAGGGTATTAAATGGGTAGGGTTAAATAATACCCCTTTTATTTCATCCCATTTCCTGTGTGTGGTCTCTTTATTTCTCCAAGTCAGTCTATAAATGAAGCTCAAATGATTTTTTTTAACTTGCTACCTTCCTTACAAAGGACTTTAATCAATTTTTAAATGGAGGGGGAAAGCCAACTGGAGAGTTCAATATTAGTTATTTTTCTTTATGTCATGTGCAAATGCCTTTACTTTTTTTTTTTTTTTTTAAAGATACATACAAATGATTGTTGAAAGAAGGGTTTGGGGAAAATTCCAATGCACATAGTATCAATTTCTTGCAGCCTGATGTGTGACTCTTAATGTCATAGGCTTTCTGTACATAAGACAGTAAACCTGTACAGTTACGATTTGATTGTCCCTGCAAAAGCTTTTTTAATTATTCTACATGGAAAAGCAGAATATAAATCAGCAAATACAAGACAGAAATAAAACTTGATTCCTTGTTTCAGTAAGAGAGAGAGAGAGAAAAATATTAGAATCAGGAATCATTACCATTAATGTTATATGATACAAATACCAGGTCTTAAAGTCTATACATATTAAATTTACTGCTTCCTTACATCTTTTCAGAAAATGTAAAGTCTGCTGATGAAGAAAGAAAAGAAGAGAGCAGCCAAAATTAGAAAAGACCCCCTCCATGACTTTCAGCTTTCTTTAGGGTCATTATATGTCTAAAGATATAAAGTAACAGTTCTCCAGCTAAAAATTACTTCGTACATTTCTTCTGCTAATATAAGCCTACTAATTATCAAGCCAACAGTTATCATGTCACTCTGTTCTTTTCCGCAAAAAAGATAATTGGGGTTGCCAGTCCTTCAATAATGTCTCTAATGAGTTTTCTTTGATCAAAGCTGTCCGTTTTGGCTAAGTCTTTCACTTTCAATATCCTGTTCTCTTTTGTGCATATTATGTTCTTCCATCTTTGTGCATACCACAGTCTTGCTGCAGCAGTCATATAGCATAGTAATCTTCCATATTTCCTTTTTAATTATTCATCCATTAATCCCAAAGGACGAGTTCAGTGTTTACTTGGATAGTAACCCTCGAAATCGTCTATATTAAAGTATGTATTTGAACCCAAAACTTTTTAGAGTTTTCACATGCTCAGTACATGTGATAAAATGTCCCCACATGCTGTTCACATTTTTGACATACATTTCAAACATCTTTACACATTATAGCAAATTTTTCTGGGGTCATGTACCATTGATACATCATTTTATTAAAAAATGTCCTTAATATCATAGCACAAAGTAAATTTCCATGCTTTTGACCATTGTTCCATTTGTGTATCATAATCCAAAATTCTGAACCCATTTTATTATACAGTCTCTAATTTGTTTCTCTTCCATGTCCAATTTTTAAAAAAAGTTTATAGATTTTACCAATCAAGTGTTCATCATCAGTACACTACTGTAACTCAAATTCAGTTTTATATTGTTCAGACCCATAAATCTTTTTATATTAAAATATCTTTATTCCAGTTTTCTTTTTTAAAAATTGTACACATAGACACTTAGAAGACACACATACTTTTACATTAGACAAGTGACATATACCCTAATACCCAACCCTCCCTTTCCCCCACACATACAACTACACATACCACCACCACAAAATTTAAAATGACTTCCCGCTTAATCGTGTCAGGTCCCCTATAATACAACAACAATACTCCTCTATGGTTCACCATCTAAGCATTTCTTATCCAATAATTCGTACTAGTCGTACACCCCTTATTAATGACTTCCCTTTCCTAATTAACTTCATTATATATCCAATATAAGTAGTTTTATCCTATAATTCTATCTTTTTTTCTATAACTACCCTCTTCCAACCTTATGATCCCATGGATATTTATTCCTTAACCAAGCTTCACTAATATACATCCCTCCGCTTATTTGTCAAAACCAACCACATTAATTTCCCCCTCTTTATATTTAATGATTTCAATAAAAGGTTTCCATTTATTGAGATAATTCTCTTTTGGTTTACCTCTTATTATATTTGTTAATTTATCTAAACGTGCTAATTCCATTACTTTTCCTCTCCAGTCTGATAATAAAGGGATTTCTTTAGTTTTCCACCTCTTTGCAAAACTAATTCGTGCAGCTGTGATTAAATAAGTTATTAAATCTCTATGTTCTCTCTCCTTTTTACTCTCTACATTTATCATATTTAGTAGATATAGCTCAGGTCTTAAACCTAATTCAAATCCCACCATTTCTTCTATTCCTTTGTTTATTTTATACCAAAATTTCCTTGTCTTCCCACAATCCCACCATATATGATAAAAAGTTCCTAATTCATTTTCACACTTCCAACATATATTTGAGACTTTTTTATTCATTTTGGCTAGCTTGATTGGAGACATGTACCATCTATACATCATCTTGTAGAAACTTTCTTTGAGATTATAACAGCATGAGAACTTTACACCTCTTTTCCATACCTCTTCCCATTGTGACATTGAGATGTTATGTCCTATATCCATCGCCCATTTGATCATACAATTTTTCACCTGTTCATCTTCTGTTTCAAATTTTAATAATAATTTATATAGGGAACTAATTAAGTGACAATTACCTGAGTTTAATAATCTTTCGAATTCTGACATTTCTCCTTCAAATGGGGTCTCTTTTAGTTCTTCTCTCATTTTACCTCTGATTGCATAATAATTTAACCATAAAATTTGTTTTCCCTCTTTTTTAAGTTCTTCCCAATCCTTGATTTCCCATTTTCCTAATTTCTTTACCATTAGATCTCTATATCTTAACCAATTATAGTTTCTTAGTTCTCTTTTCATAAATGCCTCCTGAGTTGAAACCCAGCCTGGTACTTTGGGACAGAGTATATTTTTATATTTTTGCCACACTCTAAGTAACGATTATCTTATCACGTGGTTTTTTAATTCCTTGTTGATTTTGGCTTTATCGTACCATAGATATCCATTCCACCCAATCAAAATATTATGTCCTTCTAGTTCTAGTGTTCTTTTATTTTCCAAAGTAATCCATGGTTTCAACCATGACAAACATGCAGCTTCAAAATATAATTGTAGGTTTGGTAACCCTAACCCTCCTCTCTCCTTGCGTCTGCCATGATTTTCCATTTAACCCTTGGTTTTCTTCCTGCCCACAAGAATTTGTTTATACCACTTTGCCACTTCTTGAAAATCTCATTTGTATAGATAATTGGGATTACCTGAAAGAAGAACAATAATTTAGGTAATATACACATTTTAATAGCCGAAATTCTTCCCAGGAGAGATAAGTTTAAATCCTTCCACCTACTCAATTTTTTCCTTATCTCTTCCCACGATTTAATATAATTATTTTCAAAAAGTTGTTGATTATTAGTTGTTAAGTTAACCCCTAGATACCTTACTTTTTTTACGATTTCGAAGTTCGATAACTCATATAAGTTTTCTTTTTCTATACCATCCATATTTTTTACTAACATTTTGGTTTTGTCTACATTAACTTTAAACCCAGCGTATCTACCAAACTCTTCTATTAATTTAAGTACCATCTCAATCCCATTTAAAGGATCCTCCAATATAATTACTAAATCATCTGCGAACGCCTGCAGCTTATATTCTTCCTTACTTATTTTGATGCCCCTTATCCTTTTTTCTTTTCTTATTTTGTTATTCAAAATTTCTAATGTCAGAATGAACAGTAAGGGAGATAGGGGGCAACCTTCTCTAGTTCCTTTCTCGATTTTGAAGAAATCTGATGCTTTTCCATTTATTACTATATTTGCACTTTGGTTTCTATATATAGCCTGGATCCAGTTAATAAAGTTGTGTCCAAATTCCATCTCAGTTAATACTTTCATTAGGAAGGGCCACTTTAAGTTGTCAAACGCTTTCTCTGCATCTAGAAATACCAGTGCTCCTTCAATTTGGTTATGATAGTGTAGATATTCAATCACATTAATTATTATTCTCATGTTGTCTCTAATTTGTCTTCCAGGTAAAAATCCATTTTGGTCCTTATGTATATACTCTTTTAGGAAAAGCTTCAATCTATTCGCTAATATTGCTGCAAATATTTTATAGTCATGGTTTAGTAAAGAAATAGGTCTATAATTTTTCAACTGGGTCTCATCTTTATTATCTTTTGGTATTAAAATTATATTGGCTTCTTCCCAGCTAGGTGGGATTTGATTTTTCCTCAATATGTCCTTTAAAACCATCCACAGCGGCTTTGCTAATTCTTTATAAAATATTTTATAATATTCTGCTGGTAAGCCATCAGGCCCCGGAGTCTTCCCTGTTTTCATACTTTTTATTGTTTCTATAATTTCCTCTATCGTTATTTCTTTATTTATTTCTTCTTGTTGCTTTTCAGTGAGCTTAGTAATTTGACACTTTTTAATATATTCCTCTGCTCTATTTCTTTATTTCTTCTTGTTGCTTTTCAGTGAGCTTAGTAATTTGACACTTTTTAATATATTCCTCTGCTCTATTTCTGGTTGTTACTTGTTCTTGGTATATAGTTTTAAAATAATTAAAAAATGTTTTTCGAATCTCTACATCATTTGTTATCTCCTTATTACCCATTTTTAACTTTGATATGATCTTTGTGGACTTTTCCTTTCTTAGCCTGTAGGCTAACCATCTCCCGGGTTTATTTCCATATTCAAAATCTTTCTGTTTTAGGTAATCTAGTTTCTTTTTCATTTCTTCTGTCATTAACATTTCTAATTGTTCTTGCAACATTTTTAGTTGGTTTTTAATTTTTTATTTGAGGGGGATGAAATTAGTTCTTTTTCCTTGTTTTTAATTTCCTCTAAAAGTTTTACCCTTGCCTCTTGTTTCTTCTTATAACACTATTGAATTCCACTGTCTAAATAAACCTCTCACTACTGCCTTTCCCGTGTACCAAACTATATTGTTTCCTACTCCCTTTTCAAGATTCATTTCAAAGTATTCTTTAATTTTTTCTCTAATTACTTTGATCACCTCCTCTTTATGTAACAGTGCCTCGTTTAGTCTCCATCTTCTAATACTGTGCCCATACTTCAGCACCATTAATACTGGATTGTGATCTGATAATAAATTTTGTGGTCTGATAATAAATTTTGGTAATATTTCCACCTTTTTTATGTGATTCGCTAGATTCTTACTAGTCCAGATCATATCAATCCTTGAAAACGAGTTATGGGTATCTGAATAAAAGGTAAATCCTCTACTATCACCTTCTTTATGTCTCCATGCATCTAACAATTGGAATTCTTCCATCATGTTGAAAAATTCACTAGTTAACTTACCTTGATTTTTCGCTATTCTCTTATTCGAATATCTATCAATACTTGGTTCGACCACTCCATTGAAATCCCCAAGAAGGCAGTAACTTTTATAATTTGACTGAATCTTTTTATCCATCTTTTTTTTAAAATATATTTTTATTGATTCTCATCAAAAATATTACAATATTTCTTTTATATTCAATGATACTTATCCTAAAAATAAGATACACATTTTTTATCTTAATATTAACATTGATTTAATTCTCTCTAATCCCCTACAATGATCCCCACCCCTAGGACCATCAATACCAATTATTCCATTTTCCAGAATTGCAATAATTCTCTTGGATGTGTATATCCCCTTTTTCTTTAAAAAAAAACATATTCTATAAATGGCTTCCATACTTCATCAAAGTTACAACTTTTCCATAATCCTTTTTTAACTTTCAGTCTACACGTTCTTTTATCATTAATAACAATATCCCATACTTCTCTATAGCATTCCACTATCTGATAATCTCCTTGTATCTTCCATTTTCTGGGTATCATTAATCTTGCTGCTGTTAATAAATTTGTAATCAGATCCTTCAAAACTTGGGTGTAATTGACCTTGTCATAAATTGATAATAATGCAATATCTAGACACATTTCTAAATCTTTTCCTATTATCTCTCTTATTTCTTCAAATACTGTTTACCAAAATTTCTGTACATAGTTACAACTCCACCACATGTGAACATAAGTGCCTTTTTCTTGACACCCCCTCCAAATTCTTTTAGATAAGATTCTGTTCTTTTTATCCATCTTAAACCTTTCAAGTATTTGCCTGTAAGAAAACCATTGAAAACCAAAGTCCTGTAACAATAATTTCTCATTGTATTTAATTCTATATTCTTGCTCAAAGGTACCAGGTCTTCAATCATTCTCATTCCTACATTCTCATTCAGTTGCTCCAAATTCATTCTGAACCTCTGGCATTCTTCTTTTCCTCTCATCTCTAGTAGGGCAGCAGCATCCAAGTTTCTTTCTTGGTCTATCATGATCTAAAGTACAAAACACTGTTTTTTGAACAGAACATGGGCTTTTGTGCAAAACACAAATAATTTATTTGCAAAACCTCTTTAAATCAGGAATATTTTTACATCCCTATTAGTGGGTAAACATGAGTATCAAGGAGAAGTGAGTGGGAGGGTGCAGCAATGTTGTGATGGCACCCTGCAATTTCCATTTTTAAAGGCATACTGAGATTTCATGACAAAGAGTGGCTTTTTTGGCTACTGAAATTTAACAACATGATGGTATATGTGGTGGCAGTAGAGGTGTAAATGTCTGAGGAGACCAATGTGGTCTTCAACCTACATGCTGTCCACCCCATATTATGGATGGATGTCTGAATGTCCTCTTCCCCATCTCCATCCTTTGTTGATTCTTTTGCCACTAAGAAAGGACTATGAAATAAAGGATTTTTTTTATGCTGCCTGCCTCTCTTGCCTGGCCCTGTCTGATGTCAGCAGAGCCAACTACCTTCGCATGTGTGCATCCCCATAAAATTATGTTTTGGGAGAAAGCATCATTCAGTAGGAGCCAGAAGAGCCAGAAGTACAGCTATTGGAGGGGGCAAAAGAAGAGCCTTACCTCCTGTAGGAATTCTGCCTGCCAAAATGAAATGTTCTTTCATTCAACAGATTTCTAATTTTGCAGAGAAGAAGAAATTGAAAATTGTTCACACCACTTCTATTTGCTGTGTTTGGATTCCCTTGGGAACTTTACCTGCTCTTTTCCACTGGATGCTTCAACTAAATTTTGAAATGCTAAACTGAATTTTCAGGTTACTGCAAGGATAGAAATTTGGGAACTGGGGAAAATTTCAATGGGGGGGGGACAGAATTCTTGTTGGGGTGGACAATTCCCTCATTTTCCCCCTCCCCCATGACACAGCAAACATTTTGCATATAGAAGATCCCAGGTATAATTCCTGTCATTAGCATTTAAAAACATCAGATAGCAGGTGATGCTAAAGACCTCTACCCGAGATCCTAAGGAGCTAATACTAGTCTTAGAAAAGCCAGAGGAGGAATACTAGTCACAATAGATAGTACTGGTCTAATATGGTAGAAATGAAATTTGAAAGGGGCGGCCATATTAGTCTGTTTCTGAAAAAACTGCAAAGAGTTGTCTGTTCCCTTAACAAATGAATTATTGCATGAGATTTTGTGGGCTATACTCCTCTTCATCAAATGCATCTGGGGAAGTGGATTTAAGTCCTCAAAAGCTCATGCTATCATAAATCTGCTAGTCTTAAGAGTTCATATAACTTCTCCATTATAAATAGTTGTGCATGTTTCCTTCCATGTGGAAATGGAATTTGGCTCCACACACCCAATGCAGCTATGCCTCAGGGGCTGCTTTTGACCGGGACCAGGAAAGAGATGGATGTGTTGGCTGGGGCACATGCACCTCAGCACGGAGAGCTGGGGCAGAGCTAGAGCCTATTTAGGGCATTGTCTCCCCAGCTCTCCTTCTTTCTTTGCCATCCAGGCACATCGAGGTCCAGGCACCTCCACCTTTTGGGGGTGAAAGGGGGATCTGGAACTACCCCTTTAGGTTCTGTGAACTGGGGGTGGGGAAAGTGACCTCCTTTGGGGCTGGCCTGAGGGAGAACCCCTCCTTTTAATTTATGCAAATTGAGGGACTTTTGGGTTGGCCTTCCAGATGCAGACTGACTATGGAACAACCCAGCTTACGGGTTCTCCCTGGGGTTCAGATGCATTTGTGCAAAGGAAGTTGGGGATGTGGTCAGCGAGATGACCTCCTGCCCCAGCAATTCCCACAATAGGTTGCTCCCCCATTGCAGATCTCTTCGGAAATACTTAACTACGTTAAGTTTAATAAAGTGGCTCTATTTTAACCCAATATATTGTGTCTCTCATTATTTCCTGGGTCTATCAGCAAAGGGCTTATACTGTATTAAAGGACATGACTGGACACCAACCCTGTCAGCCAGACTTCATGTCCAATGCTAATGATTTCCTTTCCTACCATCCCTTTCATCATGACTTCATCCCCAAAGCTAATAACAGTTTCCTCTTAATAGGGAAACCTAAGAAGTATAGTTCTTGGGGTCGGGAGGTAGACTAGGGCTTATTAACAAAGAAGTCTCAGCACCTCACAACACTGCCATTTAATTTAATTAGATATTTATACCTCACTCTTCAGCCACAAAGGCTATCAGAACAGCTTACCAATTGTTTAAGCAGTAGCAATTTACACATCTACACTGCATTAAGCAGTTTCCAATGTGTGTTACCTAATTCCAAAGGTTCTTTGGGAGAAGCCATAGCAATCTAAGTGGTATAAACTCTCTATGCTGGTAAGATATGCACCTATTAAATACAGGTTTTTCATTTCCAACTTCTGGTGACCCTAAGGTGAATCTATTATGGGGTTTTCTTGTCAAGATTTGGTCAGAAGCAGATTGCCTTTGCCTTCCTCTGAGGTTGAGAGAGTGTGACTCACTCCAGCTGCCCAGCGGGTTTCCATGGCTGAGCAGCAATTCAAACCCTGGTCTCCAGAGTCCTACCCCAATGCTCAAACTACTACATCATGCTGAGTCTCAGGTATATCCCAGTTAATGAAATAGATGTATAAATAAATAAATTCATGGACATTACTTCTTTAACAGAAAATCTGGTACCAGAGGTACAAATAACATGGGAATTATAGGGATAGGTCCCAATATCATTGCGGGGGGGGAGGGAGAAGAGCAGTTCAATGTGTTTCACTAAAGTTTTATTCAAAACGACCAGCATACACATGGGAATGAAACAACCAGGACAGGTGAACTTTGCATAAACAAATGAAAAGGTTTTGAGCCTTCTACAGACCACTTGAAAAATTCTTCCAAAAAGGGTGCAGAGATATTTTGTTTCACCAGCATCTGGTTTTGCTATGATTTCATTTTGGTAGCCAAATTTATAGCTGTAGCTGGTGAGGCAGGTTAATTTACTTTCCTCCTTTCTCTCTGTTTTGCTTTTCACATATGCTCAAGTAAAGGACACTAGAGGCAGTTGCTGTTACTTTATCTGTTTTGTAGGAAGGTATAACTAGAGTAAGATCAGTTGAAGAGTAACCCACTTTATTACACTTTATTACTGGCCGATTGCAGAATAACAAGACCACACATGTAAAATGGGGTGAAATAAAGTACTTTATTAAATTCAGCCTATTTAATTGCCCTCTATGATCTTCAGCAGGGGGAGGCAACCTGGTGAGGGACCATCTGAGGCAGTAGGTCTATGATGGACCACAACCCTCAGCCTTCCCGGGAGAACACCTGGGTCCTGGAGAGGAACCCCAGTTGCCTGGGGTTGCTCACCAGCCAGCCTGCATGTGGAAGGTCAACCCAGAAGTCCCTCACCCAAGCTGCACGGGTTGGGGTGAAGGATTATCCTTTAGGCCAACCCCAAGGGCGGGTCTCCTTCTGTCCTCTTAGGCCCCACGACCAAGTGGCCCTTCCAGAGACCCTATCTTCACCAAAATTGGTGCCAAGGTGCCCACCGATATTAAACCTCCCCCTTTTCCGCCACAGTAAGGGGCAAGTGTCTGCTTAGTCCCTTTCCCCCACCAGCTCATCCAAAAGGTCCCTCAGCCCCTGCTGAAGATTGCCAAAAAGATCAAATTTCCAATGTCTGATAGATTAACTCCATCAGCTCTATAGAGCTCGGGCCTCTTGGACACAATGTTTGGATGTGACAGGTAGTATCCCAACCCCTTGTACATGGCATTTTAAATTTCCAAATTAGCCCCCCTTTGGGCTTTGTCAATCAGACGGGAATCACCATCCCCTCTCCAAATTCCCTCACTTCTAGGCAGCATGGCCGGCCACATGATGGTAACCTCAGGCCACCAAGAGCAAGACCTGATTACCTGCATGTCATGATTCACCTGAAGGACCAGCACCTTTGTTTTTAGAAGCCCCAAATCATTCCCTCCCAAATGTATAACAAGAACATCAGGCGGAGGCCCTTGGCGCTCCTCAAACAGCAATGGCATAAGGCCATGCCAATGCAGCCCTCTCCTGCCCAACCATTCAACCGTTGCCCTGTTCCCCAGACTCAGGTGAGGCCCAAAGTGACAAAACCAGGCCTGTCAGGCCACCCATTATACCGAATCAGCATCCACAGCCTCACCATCATCAACTTAGAATCTGAAAAACAAAAGGGAAAGACAGCAGGTTAATAGGTGAGTGGATGCACATAGTGCCGATAGGAGGAGGACCCCCACTGGCCAATCCCCTGGATTGCTGCCGCCGACATTGCCAATGCAGAGGCCATGGAGGCGGCTCCTATATGCAAGGAATGAGTAGCAAATCAGACCCCATGAAGGCCCAGCTTACCTAGTGCTTTAGACATCAGTGTCCAGAATTGATATTTGGTCAGTAGGGAAAAATCAGCATGCACAAAAAGCAGGCGTGTCCGAGGCCCCCGGACTCCCAAGAATTGCTGTGAAGCCTTAACTGGACATAACTCTGGGTCACTGCATGGTAACAACCAACATTGCTTACCTCTGCTGTGCTGATCCGTCTTGGAAAAACGGAGGGCAGAATAACTTGGCGCTCCTACAGGAGGATATCTCTCAACTCTAAGGCTCTATTGGAAGCATCTGTCTTGGATGCCAGCACCAGCTCACTAATACACAACATGCCAAAGAAAGCTGTGAGCGCTACTGCATGAAAAAGCAGCACCTCATAAGGAGACATGCAAATATCTACCCAAACCTTAGCTAACTCTTTCAAAATTGCAGGGGAAAGCTGTGTCTTATTGTCGGCCCTTCACTCCCTCTCCCTGGAACATCCTTCCAGGGCTTTCCTAATGCGGAAATCCCCTATAGTGTCTGAGACCCCTGGGCTTTAAGCCAAAAGGCGATAGCAGAGAGCCTAATCCTTATGGATTGAGGGGACAAGCCTTTACAATATAGGAAATGACTGAACTGAAAAAGCTGTACAAAGGGAACAGGAACACTGTGCTTGAAGCCCGATTGCTCTCGGAACTTAAAAAAACTCCTGAAAGTTCGAGTGAATCCCTTCCTGGTACTAAGTGCTATGGACATACCTAATGCCCTCACGAGCTCAGCCTCCCAAGCCTCCACAGATTTGCTGGCATCAGATTGCCCACAGATGAAGCGTTGGAGGACAATTCTTTGAAGCGCTCCATCTGCATGCAGAAAAGAGCATCAGCAATACCATTGTTAATGCCCATGACATTCCGAACAACAAACAGAATATTAAACTTCAAACACTAACATGAAGGCCCTGACGAGCACCACCACCCGGGGGGATTTCAAGGTAAGGGGGTTTATCACTTGAACAGTTGCCATATTGTCACACCAAAAATGTATGGACAAATTTGATAGCTCATCAGCCCCAATGGTGGCCACCACCAATATTGGAAAACATTTCAAAAACGTCAAATCAGACAATATGTCTAAAGCTGCCCAACCAGGAGGCCACCTGCTTGAGCACCACCGGCCACCGAAATAAACTCCAAACCCCATTGATCCTTCTGCATCTGAGGCTATCTGCAGATTACCCTTCATTTTTTGATCCTCACACCAAAAAAGACACCATTAAATTGGGTCAAGAACTCCTGCCAAACCTGCAAGTCAGCCCTTATATCCTTAGTGATGCGGATTTTAAAATGGGGCTGTCGTACACCCTTGATGGCATCACACAATTGACGGAGGAAAGCCCTACCTGGTGCTATCACCTTACAGGCAAAATTCAAATGTCCAATCAGGACCTGGAGTCCCGTAAGGTTGCTTTATGCCTTGCTAGGAAGTGAGAAACTCTGTCCCTAATGTCGGTGACTATAGCTACAGATAACCAACACTGCTGGTTGACTGTGTAAATCTCAACACTGTGAAAAGTCAACACTTGTGCTGGTCCTTCAGTTTTTTCAGGTGCCAGTGGAACCCCAGGCACCCTCACCAATGCTTCAAACTGATGTAACAAATAACTACACTGGCCAGACTCATAGGGCCCTATTACCAAGAAGTCATCTAAATAGTGCACCACACTGTGTAAACCTGTCCTGGCCCTCAGTGCCCACTCAAGAAATGTGCTGAAGGTTTCAAACGCATTGCACGAAACCGAACAGCCCATAAGGAGGGCCCGATCCATGTAAAACTGCCCCTCAGACTGAAAACCTAATAATTCAAAATCGTCTGGATGAACTGACAAAAGGTGAAATGCAGATTTAATATCACATTTTGCCAGCTTGGTCCCCCAACCCTGAAGTCGGACTGCCCTGATGGCAGCATCAAAAGATGTATACTTCACCGTACATAGCTCATGGGGAATAGAGTCATTCACTGAATCCACTTTAGGGTATGATAAATGATGAATGAGTCTAAACTCCCCCGGTGCTTTCTTGGGCACCACACCAGGGGCAAGACCCTCAGGTTGGGGACTGGAGGACTAGAAAACGGGCCCAAAACGCAACCCTCAGAAACTTCTTTCCTAATTTTTTCTTTAACTACATGGTCCATACCAATAACTGATTTCAAATTGCCTCCTAACCCCTTGAGAAGTAATCCTGAACCCAAACTGGAAACCCTCAAGTAAATATTTATCAGCTTTCTTATCGGGATAGACTTTAAGCCAGTGCTGCAAAACTTCATTATTGATTGGGCTGGGGCCCTTTTTGAGATTGAGAGGCAGAGCCTCCACCCCTCCCTCCTTGATTGGCCCTACCACCATGACCAGATGTTTTGTTTCTGGGGCAACTCCGAAAGGAATGCCCCACCCCACAGATTGAGCACTCGTGGCTGAATCTGCAGGGTTTCTGGGTACAAAATCCCTGAGAGCTGAATTCCCAACATGTCTGTTTAGTGGCCAAGGCCCTGCCGGCAGGGGAACGAGCCATGGAACTGGTAGTTGCTTTAACCAAATGTCCACTATGCATCCTCTCCCCTTGAATTGGATGAGCCGGGGTCATGAGCTGCATCCACAGCTGAGGATGAAGGGTAAATTGCCACTCTCAACCTAAAAGCCTCATCATACAGGAACCATGCCGGACCTGCAAAATCACCATATGCCCTGTGAATTATATCCAAATATTGAAACAGGGCTGCCACATGATGAGAATGTGCTTTACCACTACCCCAGCATAAATGAGAAATCCTGAAAGCCATTTGGTCCAGTTTCTTTCTACTTTTCTTTTTGTAGTTTCTCCTTATCCTTCTCATCCAATTCATCCTTGTCCTTCTTCTACACCTCTCTATAAAGTAGAGAAAATAAGTCTACATACTCCCTTTCACTATCTTGTCCCTTGTAGATTGAAGCAAATTGTCACCTAATGGGAGGGACATTTCTCCAAAGGGAATGGCAGAGTAAGCCACTGCCTCATAGCCAGTCCCTTGAGAAATACCAGGCAGGCACTGGCCCCACTCTGGGGGGCTAACCAATGATCCAGACACATAGGGCGACCAATGGGACCATTGTGATGGGGGCCAATTCAGTAACTGTTGGTGTTGAAGGCCCTGAACAAGTGTGTGCTATATTTTGTGCAAGAGGCAGCCAAGGGCCCCAAAGCCAATTCACTCCTGTAAAAGGAATAGTTGGCTCACTAGGAAACTCACCTGAACTCCCTGGAATCACATTCTCAGTTGCTGGGGGTTCCTGAGGATTGACAGGGGGCAGCTCAGCACCCACTGCATCATCTGTGTGCTTGGACCCCGAAGCTCTGTCCGCGTGTATGTTCCTTTACAATGCATCTAGGTGAGAAAGAATATCAACAGCAACCCTCCTTTTCTTAACATGGTGACTGGACTTGGTCACTTCTTCCTCCTGAACACCCTGAAGCCTCTCAAGATGCTGAATCCTAGCTAATATTGCCTTCCATGGGATCTGATCCTCCTTATCACTAGATGAAAGAGGACCAGGGTTCACCGGGAGTTAGGGTGGCTATGTATCAGCACACCCCTTTTCTTTGCTACCTACTTTACCTTTTTGGGGGGCCATTGCACTACAACCAGATCAACTAATAAAGTAAAATTCTGAGTGTTAATGCTGCTGCTGTTATTGTTGCTGTTGTTGTTATTGTTTTGTGAACACTGCCAACCAACCCAAGCACTGCAAATCCAAAGCACAATAACTGTTCAGTCTGTGACTGCAACCACAGCATTTATTATTATTATTATTATTATTATTACTAAACAACAGACATCCAATGCAGTAACAATTCAAGGAATGAATACCCAACCCCCACTCTAACTGTAAAGTAACTGTCCCAAGGGGAATTCCTGGCACACAAAAGAAACATAATGGCTGCCACCTCAGCAGAACAGGCACCTTAAAATGGCTTCCTGGGGAAAACTGCAATTATTAGAGAAACACTGGCCCCGCTATAAACAGGCCAACCCAAATCTGGCAGCTCCCCCGACGTCAACTGATCCGCCCCCATCTTTAATACCCTTAGCGATGTGCTGTTTTACCTGAAAAAAACAGGCTGGAATCCACACAGGAATGCTTGCACATTGCTGCAGCTGCCACCACCATTTTCTTTGCTGTGCCGGTCCAGGCAGTCAGCCGCACCATATAACAAGCACCCTGCATGTGACTAGCCTTGGTCACATGCTGTAGGCCTGCTACCTGGACCTAGCAGAGCAAGGGCTACCTGAAGCATTAGCAAGGAATGGCATTCTGGGATAGGCTACCGTGTGGGTCCCAGTCTGGCAGTGCCAGATTAAATCGGGTATTATCTTATATCACTGTAAAGGGCCCTATCCTGGCTTGCCCACATTCCAGCCCTTTATCTGCCCTTGGGGGTCATTTGCACTGCCTACGGGCAGATTGGGATAAACGCCCTGCATTATTTGTACTGTGGGGCTCTGGAATGTGGAAAAGCTGGGGTAAATCACCCATGTAGATAAGCACTTAGTCTTCTTCATAAAGTATATAAAAGTAGTTTTACTCATAATACTTGTGCATAATCACACAGGTTCAGCTTCTTGAGAAAGATAAGAACAATAGCGAGTTCTACATAGTATCAGAAAGCTGGAGCATCTCATGCAAGGAGAGTCCTTCTCACCACATGTTCTGTGAAGGCAGGCAGGCAGGCAGGCAGGCAGGCAGGCAGGCAGGCAGGCAGGCAGAGAGAGAGAGTGCTAGCAAGTACAGGAGACACCAGAGAACAAAGGAATGCCTACATGACCCGGGAAGAGAAGGAGTGTGAACAAACACAAACATGAAGCTACGATAAACATGCTCTGTGCCTAAATCCCTAGAGAGGACATGCAACCCAAACTACCAGTGAGTATAGGCATGCAAAGGTTGCTAGACTCCAACACACAGAATTAAAACTACTTTCTAAATGAGATAACAGCCATAGAAGATATACCACTATTGTGATTTCTAAGACGTCTGCATATCTAGGTTTCTGTTCCTATTAGTTACAAGAGTAGACCTTGGTAGGATGTATACATATACAATAATATACAAAGCTGGTTGGTAGAATTTGGTTCAAACTTCAGGAAAACTTCAGAGAAACAAATGCAAGAGGTTGAGAACTAGAAACCTTTAAAGTTTGTTTTGTTTTGGTTTTTAAGGGAACTGGTTCTTACTGCCTCTAAAGTTTTTATTTCTTGTCACAAGTGAATACAATTTCCAAGGATAGTTGTGACTTCTAAGGGGCAAGTTTCAGAAGAGGCTACAAACTTGGAGGGTGTACAAAAGAGAAAGAGAGAGAGAGAGGTGCTTATCCCCTATAATTTTTTTTGCAGGGGGTGGGTCTTGGATTTACTAATTTCTGGCTTTCCTTTTGAAGGAACACAGGAGAGTACACTGCAGTGGTGTAGCATTCTTGCCCGGGAGTCCAGGAAGCAGTGGAGGTAGTGGTGATGGTGACCTCTCTTTGTTACATAGGCCTTCCTCTTAGCTGAATTTGAATGAAAATAGTATATGCCATAGACATTATCCTAGACCGGAAGCTTGTAAAAGTTTAGAAGGATATGTGCAGGATTGAGAGAATTGCTGTGAATGAAAAACACTTTTAACCTTTTTTCCTTTTGGCTCAGTCTGCATCAAAGTCACAGAAAGTTCAAATAGGAGAGGGGTGGATAATGGATATGGAGCATACATTGGTAGAAGGACTTGAACAGAAAGCATTTGCCAAGCAGGTATTCAGGGCTCTACTTTCCCAGTCTTACAGAAAAAAGCCTCCATGAAAACAATTTTAACATACCAGCTGCTGGGAGAGAGAATTAATATGGCAGGGGGTGGGGAGAGGACAATGGATCAGTCATGCGATATATTGCTTCCATAAAGTACTGGGATTGGCCAGCCCTGGTGAAAGCATCCAGAGATTAGAAGCTAAAAATGCCAGTCACAAAACTCCATGCACTCCTTTCCCTACCATATCTTTTACCACCATAGTGGCTTTTTAATAGAGTTTAGGAAGAAATGTATTACTTTTGCAGACACATAGGACTTTATCAGACCATGTAAATACGGCGTCATAAGGATGCCTAATGATTGCTAAAGGGTGCACATACCAGACGATGTTGCCCTTTCACGATCATGTCCAGTTTAAAAACCGTCCCATTTTATTGACAACCCAAACCATCAATAGATCTCCTCTTGTCATGCCCTGTGAGTCTAATGAGGGTATGGAGTCAGAGGAGGAGGAAGACGTGGCATTGAATGGCCCCATGGAATCTGGCATAAGTTTATCTACACCTGTGCCAGCAGGGAACTCTGCCAACCTAGAGTCCCAAGCGGAGGAAGAGACTAGTCCTAGTGGATTGGCACCAGTCCCAGCAGTGAGCCCTGCCAAGTCAGATAAGGAGGAGAAAGAGGAAACAGACTTACCCATACTGTCCTTCATCCAACAGAGATCCCAAAAGGAAGCCAGGAGAAGATCACTGAGACTTTATCTTAAATACTAGGTGATTAAGGAGCACCTGGGAAAGCCTTGATGATGGCCCTGGGGGAGCTATGGAGTCTTTGTCAGAGATTAACTGATCACCCTGGTGAAAGCTTTGTGGCTGTTATCTGTGACTCCTCATCTTTCTTGCCTTAAAGCTTGCTTGGCCTTGGATCCCCTTGTGACTACGCTGCCTGCTTATCCTTTTGAACTACAGACCTGCTTCCCAACCATGCTGTCTTCTGTAAACCTTGACTCTTGGACTGTATTCTGGACTATTTTCTGTGTGGTTTCCTGCTTGTTTTGAACTTTACTTGGCTCCACTGTGTTTACCTCATTATCACTAAAAGTTGGCTGCTTTCCCAAACTGTTGACTTTATCAAAGCCTACTTCTAAAGGTGTTTATATTTTTCTGGCATCTGGCAGCTTTCCTGGACACCTCTAGCACTTTTGTGCTGGCATTGCTGGTGTTTAAATCTGCATGCCATTGTATTCACATGAATGCAGAGTGAATGGCCAGACTGGCCAGAACACATCCGAGTGAGATTGTGACATCCAGCTAGGTGACATACTTGTTATGACCCTCCCCAGTTTACTTGTAAGTTTTTAAGTGTATTTATGTGCTTAGCAGCATGGAAATACTAGTAGTAAGTAAGTAGTAAGTAAGTAATGTGAGTGTTTACTGTCAAAAACAGAATCTATTCTATTTCCTCTGACTTTATTTCCAAGGTTTCCAATAGATAATGGCATACCATTACAGGAGTCTTGTTAACTCCCCACCACCCCGGGGAAAGAAAGAAAGAAAGAAAGAAAGAAAGAAAGAAAGAAAGAAAGAGAAAGAAAGACAGACAGACAGACAAGGCTTGGGATGTCAAAACAAAGTCACAAAGTTCCAAATGATATCTAGAGGCCATAAAGTACAGATGTCTCTCTCTCTCTCTTTTTTTTTTTTAGTAATGATGAATCATACTCACAATCCCAACAAAAGCTACTCACTTGGTATATTCTCTGGGGCAAGAGGGAGAGAGATTTTTCTTCCCCCTAAGGTGAACTGCCAGCTGCCAATGGAGGAAATCAGTGAGCAAAGGTTGTCTGCTGGGACCAATTAAGAAATCCTGGATCTAAAGAGGGGACAAGAATGGATTTCCTGACTTGCTTTTTGCTGGTGGCTTGCCAGTGTTGGCTCTCACACAGAGTACAAGGTATAGAATACTGAGGCAGTGGAGAGGGATAGACAAGCCTGAAAAAGAACTTGTGTGTCAGTCATGTTCTAGGATGAAGCTGCTGCTTTCATCACCTGGCCATAAACAATTAAAAGGAGCTTTAGAGACTGCCAGGGCCTTTCTATTGTCTCTCCCCCCCCCCCGCCCCCAGACCACCCAGGCAGACAGTGTTCTGACAGCCAGCTGACCAAACCCTACTCAAAGAGCACCATGGCTTCACTCTCTCCTCAGGCTGTTCAGTTCTCAATTAGCTTTTAAGTTGCATTATAGATCTGCTAACAGTTGTGTAGTTAAATCATTAATTACTTTCCCCAGTCAGCTGGGAACTCAATTTCACTTTAGTTTGCAGTTTGCACTTCATACTAGATTACTTAGCTAATCCATATAACCATCTTCAGATGCTATAATTTAAAGGAGTTAATGATGAGGAAGCTTAGATAAGTTTATCACAAAATAATTCTTAGAGGTTTAAAGAACAAAGTTTTTTAAAAGCCCTTCAAAAGCAAAGGACTCTAGTAGATATAGAAATCTCTTCTCCCCCCACTCCCCGCCCCCGCCCCCCCCCACACTATAATTCACGGAACAGGTAATGTAACTATGAACTTATTTGGCACAAAATGATTTTTTCAAGGTTTCTGAAAAAGTGATTTTTAATTTGAAAACAGGGTAGGAGTTGTACTGTAATCCAAAACTGCTGTTTTAATATTCAGTTTTTGAATGGATGTCATTCTGGGATCTTTGCCTAATCCTGTGTTAGGTGTGACAATGTGGTGTAGTGATTAAAGTGCTGAACTGGGGAGAGATTCAGGTTTGAATCGCCAGTCAGCCACAAATTTACCTTCGATTGTCCTTCGAGCCTGTGCAATGGATTTTTCTGGTGGAGCGCAGCGTGCACAGAACTGGCCTCACCCTTTAAACCAGAGATTCATCTGCCATGGCCTTGCAAGCATGGACGTGGCAGCGAGGTCCTCGGGCCGTAGGTTTGATTAGAGTTTCCTTCTCTTAGATGGTTGACCTTACAGGGTTGGACGAGCACCATCTGCCCGGGTTTGGGATTGGAGTTTTCCTTCTCCTAGGACGGTTGCCACAAGGCTAGAGAGCCCATCCTGCCCTTTGACGCTCTTTGTCAGACCCTTCGGTTTTGACCTGTCTGGCATGGGAGACCCTACCAGTGGCTATTATGCCACCGCCAGCATAGCTCAAAACATCATTAGGGTACGCAAGCCTCTCTCCCACGACAAGGGGGCGTCAATGGAGAGGCCACAAATTTAACTTGGGATTAATTACTGACTCTCTAATCAACCTAGCTCACAATGTATCATGTACACTTTCATTTTGAGAGAGCACCACGATGCTTCCATTTTGGCCTATCAGACTATCTTCTGAGCTTAACACAAAAGTATACTTTATGTCTAGATACATGAGCTTGCCAGTAACAGCTATGATATTAGCATGGAACAGGTGGGTTTTGCAGGGCCCTTCATACTCAACTTATGGGTAGACATGCACAGGATTTCATGGTAAGAGATCAAAGAAGAGCACTCCTGCAGCTCTCTGCACAAACTTTGACCAAACAATTATTATGTTGCTTTGGAAGATTGCTTTTGAGTAACATAAAATTGATAACTCCTTGAATGTTGCCTCTTTTATTTGTGAAAATGGTAAGACAGAAAGAAAAGCCCACCAAACAAAATGATTTATTTTAAGTATCAGAAGCATCAAATATCCTTTTTTAAAAAATGCATTGACTACCTGGGTATGGCATTGGTTAACCTCCTTTAGTCTATCACAACTGCCTTTATTTCTTTTTTTTCCTTTTTCTTTTTGATTTTGCATATGCTCTTTTTGTACATGCCAGGTAGAGTCATACTGTTATCAGATTTAACCTTTCAGTTAAACAATTTTGAGCATCTTTAGTAGATTTCAACCTTCTTTTTTAAAAAAAAGGAAGAAAAATTGATGTCTTGACATCTCATACCTGTCTTGACATCTTTGGGCTCCCATCTAGGTTTAGAAGTTATTTCTGATGCACATGTACATTTCTGTGAGGAAATATTGACTCCTTTATCTTGACAATGCGGACATATTCCCTTCCTCCTCTTTACACACACCCTGTGGAACAGATGTGGGAACTGTGTGGCTATCTTTTATCAGACATTTATCAGACAAGGCATATTGCCTCTAATATGAGAGGGACTAATGTTGCATTAGGACTGCTATCTATTGAAAGCCTTATCATCTATGAATTATAAAATCCCCTTTTAAAACCATCCAAGTTGGTGGCCATTGCTACATCTTATGTTGCCAAATATTATGTTGTGTGAAGAAGCACTTCTTTTTGTCCATACTGAATATCCCACCATTCAGTTTGAGAGAAATTGAAGAAAACCTTCTAGTTGAATGGATCAATTTTGTCTGAACATGTACTGATTTTTCATCCAATAATGACTGTAATAAAATGAACTACTGTTTCATGCACTATGGCCTTACACCATGCCGTAACACTTGCATTGTGTTTGCCAACCCTGCAATGCAGAACATTGACTAATATTGGACTTTTAAATCTAAA
Source organism: Gambelia wislizenii (assembly GCA_030847615.1). NCBI lineage: Eukaryota > Metazoa > Chordata > Lepidosauria > Squamata > Crotaphytidae > Gambelia > Gambelia wislizenii. Next base: position 326,674,968 of record JAUMIR010000001.1, read on the forward strand.
TTTTAAATATTAAAGTACTGAAGATATATTACTGTGATATTCATGGTATAGTGGTGAAACAAACAGCAAACAAAACTAATTTAAAATCTAGAACTCAAATGATTGTGACTGTGACTTCTCCATAATTCATGGATGATTTGCTTCAAAGTATATATTATCTTAATGAGTCTCCTCTAAATGCAGTGATTGTAATTTTTCTAAGCTTTTTCCTTTGAGAAAGCAATAAAACCTAAGTGATAACATTAAAACAAAATCCCTATTTCAGTGGTAGTGCACAGTGCATCTGGATGTAAGTTAATGGTTTACATATTAATTTGCTCATCTCTCTGATGGGCAGAAAATTGCTTTAATATAAATGCAGTTAAAATTGTCATTTTACATCTACACAGCTTATGCTGTGAAATTTATTATGGGACCCAACAAATTGTTCCATAGCAATTTAGTTGGCTTTTGTGGTTGTGTCTGTATAGTCTCTAGGATGGATTTTTAAAAAGCTATCTTCCAATAAAACTCATGTATAGTATCATCTTGGTTGTCTGATCAAGACAAAGGAAGAAAGAGTTGGACTTGATCTTTGTGAATAATGGATCTATTGCCTGAAAGAATGAGGGTATTTTTGTTCAGAAAACAAAACCAAGAGGGGATATTTTATTTTTGAAAAATGAAAATGGAAGCCCAGCAAACTCACTAAATTTAGGTGTAAGCAAAGTGTGTTACCCTCACCAGTATGCTTCCCTCTGATTGTAAACACAACACACAAACTCTTCATGTCCCCATACATCCTAGCCCTGCTTTCCTGAGCTTGTTGTGTCTTAAGGCAGAATGAGGCAACTGCCTCAGGCAATGGATTTAAGGTGTCATAAAAGTGCAGCAATTTTTTAGTGACTTTATTGACATTATACATATGACACCATACTACTAGCAGAAAGACCTGGAACAATTACTGAAGAAAGTCAAGGCAGAAAGTGCTATGGCAGGTTTAATGCTGAACACCAAGAAAACAAAATAACGATCACGGATTATTTATATAACATTAAAATAGACAATGAGGAAATTGAAATATGAAGTCAAAGGCTTTCACAGCTGGCATCCATAGATTTTCCTTGGTTTTTTTCCGGGCTGTGAGGACGTGTTCTGGAATCCTCAGAGATTCTCTGAGGATGCCAGCCACAGATGCAGGCAAAATGTCAGAAAGAAACTATTCCAGAAGACGGCCTCACCTGAAAAAAAACAAAACAAAAAAAAACAAGGAAAATCTATGAAATTGAAATAGTTAAAGATTTTCCATTACTTTTGATCAGTCATTAATCAGAATGGAGACTTCAGTCAAGAAATCAGGAGAAGACAAGGACATGGAAGGGCACCTATGAAAGAACTAGATGAGATCTTGAAGTGGAAAGATATTTCACTGATTACTAAAGTTAGGATTGTCCATGCCATTGTATTTCCTATCACTATGTGGGAAAATGTGAGAGCCAGATATGAGAGCTGGATGGTGATTAAAGCTGATAGGAAGAATGCCAACTGATTTGAGATGTGGTGTTGGAGAAGAGTTTTGTGGATACCATGGACTGCTTAAAACACAAATAAATAGGTCCTAGAATAAAAGCCTGAACTCTCCCCAGTAGCCAAAATGACTAAACTAAGGCTGTCATACTTTGGTCATATGATAAGTCATGACTCACTAGAAAAGACAATAATGCTAAGAAAGTTAGAAGGCAGCAGGAAAATAGGAAGACCACATTGCAGGTGGATAGACTCATTCAAATAAGCCGCAGACATGGCCCTGCAAGACCTGAACAAGGTCGTTGAGGACAGGGTGTTTTGGAGATGTCTCATTAATGAGGTTGCCATAAGTCAAAGTTGACTTGAGGGCAGTTAATGCACACACATTTATGGTACCAGGATGAGGAGACAGACTTTTGTGATTATCTTTTATACCAAAGTAACTTGGGTGGCTTTGGGTACTGCACACTTTGATTTGGGTGAATAGAGTTTTGTACTATTTAATGTTCTGCCTCAGGCAGCAAAACACCTTGCTTGTACCTCTAAAAGTCATTTAGTATGAAGAAAGGCTTAAAGAGTCTTTCTAAGATTTAACTCTCTGAAAGTAGCAGGGTGTCCCTGAGGTAGGTGAGATAAATTTAGAGGTCTGAATCCTGTTGGGGTGTTATACTAGCATAAAACATATTGCACAAATGCTTGAACTTTCTAAGAGGTTGAGTAAGTGTGGTTCCCAATGAAGGTAATCATTCTGCAAGCACACACAAAGTCCTCTCTTTCATTTTTGACTTGGTGGCTGGGGAGTTAATTGATTATTACAGAGTAAGTGAGCTGAAGGCCATGGCACCCACTGTGAAGAATCAGTTATGCAGCTGTGGGATCCAGTATGACTGCGCTGGCATGTTGTTGTGTGCCTTCAAGTCATTTATGACTTATGGCAACCCTAAGGTGAACTTATCATGGGGTTTTGATAACAAGATTTCTTCAGAGGAGGTTTACCTGTTCCCTTCCTCTTCGGCTGAGATAGTGTGACTTGTTCAAAGTCAGTTTCCATGGTTCAGCAGGGATTTAAACCCTGATCTCCTGGAGTCCACACTCAAATCACTGCATCACAATGGCCATCATGACTACACTGGTACATAGTGTATATTATGCTATATAGTAAAAGTACATAGAATCTAGGCCATAGATTGCACAGCTCCATGTGATGCTGTCCAGTGCTCAGGATCTGTGCTCTCTGAGTTACATCAAAGGGTATATAATTTCCTGGAGCCTTAAAAATCAAACTTGGGTGGGTGGGCAGGTGGGTGGGTGGGCTGGTAGGGAGATTTCACAGCTTTGCCAGCTGTGATTAGTGCCCAGGCTCTAAACAAAATCTAGATAAGCCCTCTTATTTACCACCGATATCAAATGTACCAAAGTGTTGTTGTTATCTAATGTTGATTTGAAAATTGGAATTTGCAAAGATTTGAATCACCTCTAGTATGATGGGTGTACATCCCCAAATGATAGAACACTGTTGTCTTGAAAGGAATTTACATGTCATGGGATATATATGGCATCTAATAGATGTCTTCTCCATCTATCTAGTATGCTGGGTGTTTAAGTCCACTGCAGCCATGACAGCAACATCCTTCTCAATTGTTTTTGTTGTTCATCTTTCATAATTTCTGCTGTCTTCATCTTTCACTCTGTGATATCTAGTCAGTGGCTTTTAAATCACAAGATGTTAAGGGTACTACATTCTCTCTCAATTTCTATAGTCTAATATATCTGACTTCATTAACACTGTGATATGTTTGCTGATATTTTATTGCAGCAAGCCTGAGTACTTTGTGCTTGCTTTCCATCACATAAAGAGTTGTTCTATAAGAATTCATGTTCAAAGTGGTACATGGTTTATAGTTTCTTGGCCAGAGACTCATCTGACAAGCATGGTGTAATGTTTTCATCCTTCTCTTTAATGTACCAGATATTTAATATTCTGAAGGATAACATGGCTTCCTGTTTGGTTATGGAATTCGCAATTTAAATTTTGATATTACTTCAGAACAATAATAGGAAGTAAAACCATTAACTGAGCAACTAGTGAATGGAGGAAGAGGAGATATAATAGGCCTTTCACACACAGTGACATTCCATAGGTGCTTGATGTCAAAGCTTAAGAGAGCAGCCCTATTGGCACCAATAGGAGGGGAAATCAGTATGCCATGCCAGGGCTAGTGTCCCTTTTCTTCTTTTTTGTGGTAGGATGATTGGACAAATTACATGACTTTGGAGCTCATGTATCCAAGGCTTCTCCCAGTTTTCCCCAGTAGACCCCAAATTCTCTCCCCACTACAACCAACAAGGGGTGAAGTTAAGGGGCAGCTCAGATTTATCCCTTTCCATATCCTTTCACCAAAAACTTTTCCTGAAGACACCCCCCCCAACCTCCTTCCAATAGAACCATAGAGTTGGGAGATTTTCACATGGAGAAATTATTCCCCTGAGAGATCGGGAGAGAAATGGGGCTCTTCTGGGAGAAGAGCTCCGTTTCGCACACCCCTTTCCTTCTCCCATTCTGACGTCGTCCTCACTCTGTGCTGCTTCCATTTCTCTGCCAGTATCTTCCGTCATTTTTTAATAATGAAGAACTTTCATTATTAAAAAATGTCAGAAGATACTGGCAGAGAAATGGAAGCAGCACAGAGTGAGGACGACGTCAGATCAGGAGAAGGAAAGGGGCATGCGAAACAGAACTCTGCTCCCGGAAGAGCCCCATTTCTCTCCCGATCTCTCAGGGGAATAATTTCCCCATGTGAAAATCTCCTTGGAAGAGACCATGAGGGCCATCCACTACAACCCCCTGCCATGCAGAAAGCACAATCAAAGCACTCCTGACAGATAGCTATCCATCCTCTGTTTAAAAAACCTCCAAAGAAAGACTCAACCACATTCCAAGGCAGTGTGTTCCACTGTCGCACAGCCCTTGCCATCAGGAAGTATTTCCTGATGTATAGATGGAATCTCTCTTCCTGCAGTTTGAGTTGATTGCTCTATGTCTAGTCTCTGGAGCAGCAGAAAACAAGCTTGCTCCTTTTTATTCAATAGATCATTTATAAAACATCTATGAAAAATGAATCAATTTGTAGCTCCTTTTGATTTGGTCACTAAGGGATTCAGTGAACTGTTCATCAAACTACTATTTGATGGTAGGGGAATTGTGTCACAACTTACTGTGTGGAATGTGGGGAATCTTACAGAGGAGTCAGATGCTGAAAGGACCCTGGCTTCAGAAGATGGCTTCTTCCATGACTCTCAACAGCTAGTGGCAGGTGTAGGTGACAGGAAACTTTAGGAGGAAAGGCCCCATCCCAGACAGTATTGGGAGACACATAGGAGATGCCCCCATCTTTTGAAGCACTTTGTAGTTATAGAAGTAGTGTCTAAGGAGGCAATACTTCTTGTAGAAGCTTAGACATGAAACACTGAGCAATTAACCATCTGGCTTCTCAGGGTCAGGCAACTATAAATCTCTGAGTAGCTGCTGGAAGCTCTTCTAGTTCACAAATATTGGTTTTGCCAGGCTTTTTATACTCTGTGCTTATGGATTTATTCTGGATTCTTGACCTCTGCACTGGCTTATGTTTTACCTCTGTTTGTCTTTCCCTTCGGGCTTTGGTTGTCATGACTACTTGCTTATCATGAGAGATTCTGGAACAGCAGAGACTTTGCCACTATGACTTCCTTCAGCTTTGCTGAATTTCCTTGATTATCTGGGTATGACCTGAAATGGCTTGACTGACTTGTAATTGTTTCTCTATTACAGCCTGCCTCTCTTGGCACTTTTCTTTAGCCACAGAACAAATGAATTCTTACCAGAATTATTTCTCCTTTTTGGGGGAGAACGTTCTTGGAAAAGTTCTCAGGCAGATCTGATTGCCTTCTACTTTCAGATTCCTCTAAAAAAAAATTAGCAATCATTAGAGTTAGGGTGATCCATGATCAGTTTTGAAGTTCAGTACACTAGATTGTTCAACTAGGAGTGAATTGGTCAAATCTCATCATGGATCACCCTAACTCTAATGATTGCTAAATTGTATTGATTTAGAAGCTGGTTTTGAGCTGCTACTTAAATAAACAGTTGTCCCTTCATATTCACTGGGGTTTGGTTCCAGGACCCCCTGTGGATACCAAAATCTGTGAATACTCAAGTCCCATTATATGCAGTGGCATAGCAAAATGGTGCCCTTTATATAAGATGGCAAAATCAAAGTTTGCTTTTTGGATTATTATTTTTTAAAGAATATTTTCAAGCTGTGAATACTTAAATCCATGGATATGGAAGGACTAGTGTATGTACAGAAATTCTTGAACTTGGAAGTTTTTTTAAAAAAATTGATTTTCTACTATCTTCTGCTTTTGTCATTTTGTGACTTATCTGTGATTGTAATAAAGTTGATTGATTTGACTTGTTAACCCAACAAATTAATAAGAACTCTTGCTGTGCAGGTCATTGGTGACTATGATAGTGGCAGGCATTCAAAGATAAGGGTTAGGGTTAGGGTTAGGGTTAGGGTTAGGGTTAGGGTTATCATCTCTGCTGATGCCATATTTAGCTATTGTCAGGCCATGGGAAAAACTATTCATCCTTCATGGACTACATAGTGGCTTTGGGGTAACGCTGCAGCCCACATTTAGGCTATTTGTTCGTCTGAATGAAAACATGAATCCTTTGGTGGCAGTTGGAAGAAAACTGGGTTCTGCCTTTCCCAATGAAAAGTTACCAACTTGACAGGCGTTTACATTTTGAAAAAACTACTAAAAATGTATATAAAAATGTGTATTTTAGGATATAATGATTATAGTGACACATATTTAAAATACATCCTGTTTGGATTACACACTCTGTGTGGGATTACCTTTATATAACATTCGGAAACTTCATCTGGGCCAAAGAGCTGCAGCTAGAATGGTAACAGGGGCTGGTTAGAGAGAGCACATAACTCCTTTGTTACTAAAACACCACAGGATATCAGTCTGTTTCCAGTCTGTTCAAAGTGTTGGTTATGACTCATATAAGACTATGGAGATTATCCCACAATCTCCAATTCCATCCTTGTCCTGGCACAATAACCCTCCCCATCAGACTTACCTTATCTTCTGTCCAAAGGCAGCCCAGAAATGAACGGAGCTCTAATGGAGCTCCATTCACTTCATGGACTTCACTAATGGAGCTCCATTCACGAGAAGATGCAAGCGCAGGAAATTAAAAAAGAAAAAGAAAATTACACACAAAAAAAGGTTAACAATAGCACACACATGAACACACACACACAAAAGTAACCTGGGGAGAGTACCTACCTGGTTCTCATGATGCCATGCAGAGTGGCAGGACCACCCATTGATGCTGGACTCACGAATCAAAAACGGTGTGAGGTTTCAGATGCTGGCAATGCCAGCACCAAAACGGGATGGGTGATCCATTGAGAGCTCCGGCCTATCAATCAAAAGAAACACCAGAATAACGACAGTGGAATGCAAAAGGATGACGTCATGTGATATTGGCCTCATTTTGCATTCCACTGTCATTATTCTGGCACCATGTTAGCCGAGTCTGATAATCTCCTTAAGCTCAGGCTGTCTAATAAACTGTCTCTTTCCATATGTGGATTTGCATGTTCTGAGATCTTCAAGGGAGGCTCCTCTCTCAGTTCCAGCATTGTCACAGTTGTGTTTGGTGAGAACATGAGAGAAGATCTTCTTGGTAGCAACCACAGACTCTTTAACTCCCTTCCTAGAGAAGTTAGCCTGGCCCTCTCCTTGCTGTTCTTCCATTGGCAAGCAGAGACTCTTATGTCCAACAGTCTAAGAGGAAGTGACTGTAACAAATTTTGACAGTGAGGTATTTTGTGGATGATATTATTGTTAATGGCCATGGTGTAATATTGTGTGTGTGTGTGTGTGTGTGTGTGTATAAAAAGACAGGACATAAAATAAATAAATAAAATAGTTTTCAAGCTATAGTTTAATTATGTTTCAACAGTAACTTTTTAATGTTTTTACTTATGTTTTTATTTGTGTCAGTTTAAATTTTTATAAACCACTTTGAATCCAAGCTCTGATGAAAAGACAGGATATAAAGAAATGAAATACTACCGCTGCTCTCACCACCAATAATAACAATATGAGCAATAACAATAACAACGATGCATAAATGTACACTTGAGGATTAAAAATGTATGAAGATTATATTTGTGCAAATCCCATTAACCAGGACTAGCAATTATTCATAGAGGCCAGTAATAAATGTTTAGCAGATATGGTCAAACCATACAACACAGGATAAACTATGGCAAAATTGCATATTTTTAGATAAAATGTTTATATTTAATTGTGGCTTATACTTTCTTAAAAAATCATAGATTGATATAGATATGGGACAGAAAGCATTTATGAAGGAACATTTGTTAGACAGACACAGATCGGAAATACATCCTTCCATTCTTATTTTATGTACATCTAAGGGTGTCTGCACAACAACTGGGATTTCTATTTAATACCCACCCAGTCATTAAATAGCCATCTACTACAGCTAGAACTAAAAGCAAACAAGACACAAAACTTCTTAGCAAATAGCAAAATATAGTGCCATAGGTTCTCAGCCCCAAATGTGAGAAAGTGAAGTGCCCCCAGGCTACACCAATGGCCACACAAAACTGCCAACAAATAAAAAATAAAACAAAAAAATACCTGTATATATACGTGGTCAGAAGTCCAATTCTGGCTTTGAAAAATTCATACTTTTCTCTGCAGGGAAGACATATTTGAAAAGTCAATCACTACTACTGGAGGCTTCCAAGAGGGCAACTAACCCATTTGGGGGCAGAATAATAATGGTTGTTGTATTATTTATATCTCACTTTTTCCCCAGTAATGGGAATCAGGGAAGTTTACAAATTATAAAACAGCCAGTACATATTAAAAATTCAATAAAACATCAGTAATCCATACAAAACATTAAAAAAATAAACAATCTTCTTTAAAACACACGTTAGAAATAAAGAAAACAGCACAGCACTAAAAGCACATAACAGTCAATTCCTAAAAAGCCTGTTGGAATTGGAAAGTTTTCACTTCATGGCAGAAAGAAAGCAAATCCTAGCCTTACTAGGGAGGGACTTCCAAAGTCTTGGAGCAACCACCAAGAAGCTGCTCTCCCATTTTCTCGTCAAACAAGCCTGAGAAAGCAGTGGGACAGAGAGAAGAGCCACAAAGAAAGGGAGGTCTGTGGGAGCTGGAGGTGTCAGGAAGCACACATACCCTAAGGTTGCATGCTGAAGACCCTTGATACAAATAGATATGGACATGCACATGGGTATGCCCAAACACACTCACTCACTCACACACATACAGGAATTTTTCAAATGGGGGGGGGACCCAAGGAGGTCGGGAGAAGAACAGCGCCATCCCACTTACAGTGCTACGTTTTGGATGACACTGTCCTCCTCCTGACCTTCCCCTGTGCTGTGGGCATGAGAAATGTGCCGCTTTTATTGATGGAAAAAACCCATCAATATAAAAAGTGGTGCCTGCAGCACGGGGGAGGTCGGGAGGAAGATGGCACCATCTGAAATGGAGTGCTGTAAGCTCGACAGCGCAATTCTTCTCCTGACCTTCTTGGGGAGAGGGTTCCCCCATTTGAAAAAGTCCACACACACACACACACACACAGAGAGAGAGAGAGCTGTAAATGGCTTAAATTAACATGTGTCTACTCCAGCAATCTTTCCAGCATCAAGTAACCAACCGCCTTGTTCTCACTGCCCTTAACAAAAATATACTAATCACTATTAAGATACTAGCATAATTTTATCCATTCACTAGTGTTTATCATGAAATTGGGCTGATCTTCCTTGTTGCATGGCCAGTAAAGACACAATCATTTGCTGATGACCTCGAGTATAAAGAGCTCCATCCATTTCCCCAAGATATGCCATGAATTTCATTTTGTGGTTATTACAAAGACAAACACCAGAGACATAGGAGAACAGCAATATATCTTTCACAAAGCATTTGATAATTTAACACATTAAATGTAGACAAAGTGAAGGGTAGAAGCTTTAGAATATTTAAACAGGCTGCTAACTAGAAAGGACTTTCATAGAAGATACCTGAGCAAAGTGAGCAAGTTGTATATGCATTAGCAATAAGAACATGATAAGAAATATTTGCTTTATTAGGGTCGATGCAGAGTTAGATATCATTTGGGGAAGGAAGAAAGGAAAGAAGAAAGGAAGAAAGGAAGAAAGTGAGAATCCATTTTAATGTGCTGTCCAAAATTACTATTATTATCATTAACAAACTATTACAGAAAGCTCTACAGCCATCTTAAATGCCCCAATCGTGAGTCACAACGTTGAGGCTGCTGATCAAGCACTGCTTTCAAAGTGATAGATCCCTGTTTCCTGCTCCAGGGAGGGATCTTGAAATGCGTGAAAGGGATCATTAAAAAAATAATAAAAAAAAAAACCTCAGCTTGAAAACTGCTGAAATACAAAGACACTCTTTTAATCCAAGTAGTCACTCACACAATTAAAAAATTATCTATTTCTATATCTATAGCTATATCTATATCTGAAGACATATCCTACCACTGAGGACTATGGCAACTGCAGGATTTTCAAATACAGTGGGCCTGCCATATCAGCAGACTAATCATGCACAGCTTGGAGTGTCCCTGGATGGCCATGGCCCAGGTTATTAAATAGTGGCATGTGCACATGGGCATGTCAGTGTGCTGCTGCAGGCACACACCACTATTGATTAATATGGGGCTTGAGCAGCCATATTTTTCCTCTGTGCAGGGGGGTGGCAGAAACGAACCCCCATGGATCAGAAGGGCCCACTGTATCAACTAATGGTTCAAACAGACAAGCAACTTTATCAGATGCATAAAATATGGTGGCATAATGACTCTACATAAACACAAAAGGGTGCGCGTACCACACAACGTCACCCTTTCGCATTTATGTCCCTGCCAAAGCCCATACATTTTAATTGACTGCTGAAGACATCAATTGGTCCCCTGTGGCACTTTTGTGCCGGCATTGCTGGCATGTGAAACCTCATGCCACTGTACTTGTGTCAATGCATCAAGAATGGCCAGTCCAGTGTGAACACTTTTGGGTGAGATCATGACTGCCAGCTAAGTGACACACTTTTTATGACCCTCCCTGGGTTACTTGTAAGTTTTAAACTGTGTGTATGTGCATTGTGTCACTTTTTGTGTGTTCTTTTTTTTTAAAAAAAATCCTCCATGATGAAGTCTCCCAATAATCTGCGGGATTTCAAAGGAGGAAGTGAATGGAGCTTCGTTCACTTCCCCTTTCATTGCTGGGGAAGCCTTTTCCAGGAAAGCAAAGTAAGTGCAGTGGGGGGTGTTCTTTTGCTGGCATAAAAATGGATTTTTTTATGCCAGTAAAAGAACGCTTTAAGGGACTCCGCTGATAAAGATCAAGGGTGAAGGTCCCACTGGGCAAAAGGAATGAGTTAGTGGTGTGGTTCTTTGGATTTTAGCCTAGTTATAATATCACTGGATTATTTCTTTTTCCAAAAAAGGAAAAATGAGATATCAACAAATTTATGGATCTATTTCAATTATCTGCTTCTAAGGAAAGTGTGGAAAGGTATCCAGTCTCCCTGCCCCCATTGGGACTTGGGTTCCTGCCCACTGTTCTATAAAGACACTGCTTGAGAACTTAGGTATCTATTGCAGAGCTGTTCTGTTATTATTATTAGGGCACTTTTGTTGACAACAGAAGCTGCAAAAACAAAATCAGTTTCTAGAAACTCCAGACCATTCTCTCTTCTTAGGTAAGTAGAATAGGTGATTACAGTAGTTCCAACCATTTGTAGTTCTCTCCCCTTCTGGCTTCTTACTCATGCTTTCCTATACCCACCAGACCTCATTCTCCTGCCTGGGACAACCATGAGACATTCAAGGTGCCAGAATGCATCTTTGGATGAGAACCCTGTGGAGGATGTTTCATGTGCGGCAGATGTAAAAGAGATGTCTTCTTTTCTCTCTTCTTTCTCAGGGCCCTCCCTTCTTGCCTTTTTTTTTGGTAGCCTCTCCACTCCTCTTCCTCTTTACTGTCCTGTCTTCCATTGACCCTCCTTCCTTTGCCAAGACTGCATTTCCTCCTTCTTCCTTTTGCTCCCTTCTCATTGCCTCATTCTGCTTGCCCTCTTCTTCTGTCTCTTCCTAGGTTCCTCTGTCCTTTGCTTCTCTTCATTCCCTTCCTCTTATTGCATTTCTTCCACCATGCCTCCAACCTTCTTCCAGTCCCTTAGCTATTCACCCTTTCAAACCTCCTATATGTACTCTCTCTTTCCAGGCTCTTCTCCCCTCCTCTCAGCTGCAACTTCTCCTGTGCTGCAGCTATATCTGGAGATGCATGGAACCCTGTGTTGATATCATCAATAGATGTCACTGGCTCCCTTGGTTCACAGCCAGCTTTGTCACCACTACTGATACTGCAGTACACTCCCTGTTTCTTCGCTCACTCCACCACTGGAAGCCACTATCTGTACAGCTTCAAGCTTGCTTTGCATTCTTCAGCTCTTCCTCCATCTCAATCTGCTTAAAAGTTCGTTGTAAACTTGTTTGCCACTTTCCACGAGCTTCCTTAACCTCCATAAATTACCTCAGTCAACAACATTGTTCTCCTTTCTAGACCAAAACCCACAACTTCCACTATGCATCTTTGTCTTTCTGACCTTTATTTTCACTTACAAATCACAGAATGGCTTTCCATGTTTATTTATTGAGGATCTGAGTTGGCACAGGTTGTAACATCTTTTTTCAGTTACCTTTTGCAATGAAATTCAGTGCCACAGAGTTGCTATTCAGTTTCCTTTCCTTGTGAAATTCTGTTGTGGACTAACCATGTAGACAGGTCATATTCTGTCCCAAAATATATGCTCACTAGTCTTTATCTAAAAACACAGCCGCTCTGGTAACTATTTCATAATATCTTTATTAGCCAACACAGAAGCATAGCAAACTCTATTTCACTTCCTTAGTCTTATACTTTATACTCAAAGTTTGTCCCAAGAATAAAACATATGATTGCAACAAATACCTTTTAAAAAACCTAAATATGTTTGTCTAACAACTAGGATAGGCTGATGAATAATTGTACAGTCCTTTTGAGCTTACAAGGTGTGATAAGCTCCAGTCAACTGTCACATAACTGCTGTATTATAATAAGCGAAATGCTTTCTTAGTGATAGAGATATGAAAAGGTGCTGGGTGAAAGATGTGAAGGGGAAAGCCTGGCCAGTTGAAGAGTGACTACAGAAATTAATTCCTTAGTAAGTGTCTGGAATAAAGACATTTTCAGTATTTCACTCTGGTAACTTTGGATTTCTAAAATCCAACAGCACTGTGTGTAACAGCCCTCAGTCACCAGCCTGGACTGTGTTTGTCATGCTATTGCTAAATTCAGCTCAGAAAATGAAGCAAAATTCTAAATAGTCTGCATAAATGTGGACGGAGATTGCACATTGAAGACTACAGACTTTATCAGATGAGCCCCTTAAAATGTTATTTTGCTGGCATAAAAAAATCCATTTTTATGCCAGCAAAAGAATGCCCCACACCACACTTACCTCTAAATCCAGCAAAGTCTTCCCTGATAATGAAACAAGAAGTGAACAATGCTCCATTCACTTCCTCATTCAAAATCCTGTGGATTCTTGCAAGACTTTATCATGAGGGAAATTCAAAAAAAACAAAAACAAAAACCCAAAAGAACACACAAAAAGTTACACAAAGCACATACACACAATTTAAAACTTACAAGTAACCCAGAGAGGGTCATAAAAAGTGTGTCACTTACCTGGATGCAGTGATCTTACCCGGAAGTATTCACGTCGGACTGGCCATTGATGGTGCATTCATGTGAGCACAATGGCACGAGGTTTAAAATGCTGGCAATGCCAGTTCTAAAGCACCACAGGGGATCAATTCAGCCATCAATTAAAAAGTCTGGGTTTTGTCAGGGACACAAATGCAAAAGGGCAACGTTGTGTGGTACATGCCCCCTTCACATTTATGTGGCATCGTTATGATGCCGTATATAGTTTGTCTGATACAATCCTCTATTGCATCCACTCCTTTAAACTGGCAGTGTCTTATGGAAAAAATAGATTATTTGCATTGCACTCAAAGTTTCCCTGCTCTTGTAAGCCATTGCCAATGACATTTGCTCTTACATTTTACACTTGGATGGGTGTGTTGTCAGGCCAAAGATAGGATAGTTAGTGAAAATGTGCAATGATGTTATCTTTACACTTAAAAGCTTTTTAAAAAGTATGTTGATTGCATTTTTGTTGGAAAGGGGATATTTATTTTAATGTACAGTACTTTGAATCTAACTTGGTATTTAAAATTTGCATTACATTACCACATTACACAGCTTTTCTAGAATGCAATAAAAAAACCTCATCCATTAATTCCCTTCCTTCTTATTTTGGGTATGGGAAACAGGAAAGAGCTCCATGAAGTTTAGAAAAATCAATTTCTCACCCATCCGCCCACTGAAAGGGAATGAGCAAAATTAAAAATAATTGAACTTACACAACAAGGATGCAGGAAACCTTCTCTAGACCATCCCATTCCCAATCAACAATCAGCTTCACAAGAACAATTGTCAGGAATCACTTTAAGTAACAAAGACCGGGGATTAGAGTCCTCTTAATCTCCACTGACGGATCCACTGACTAACTGTTGGTTGATACTGTCCTTCTTCAGAGTCCTAGACTCTCTTCTCCCCATCTGTGCATTCATCCTCCCACTTCTCTGCTGTCCTGTCTGATCATCCTGTTTTGTCCTTTCTCTCTTCCATTTGTACTCTCCACTCTTCCATTGTGTCTCTAGTCTCATGTGATTCCCTCCCTCTGCTCTTTCTCATGTCTATCTTCCTCCACTTGCCCTTTTGCTCTTTCTCATGTCTCTCTTCCTCCACTGGCTCTCTCTCATCTTATCTCATCCATCATGGTGATATATCCACTCTTTTTTTAAATCTCGTTTTCTGCAAAGGTTGGCCTTTCTTTCCTGTACACAGCAATGCATCACAAGGCAACACACCATGACCTTCTGTTTCCTGCTTCTCCTTCCATCCTGTTCTTTGCCACCCATCACACTTGTCACTTGTCACCAACAACAGTGCCCATCCACCCACCACAAAATGAAAAATTCTGGTGAGGATGGCAGGGAGGTGGTGGATAGGGAAGCAAAGTAGTACATGAGAACTCTCCCCTCCTCACATCATTCACAGGAAAATGCCATCAAAATTATACTACATCTGACTAGGAGAAAGTGTACTTTATATTGTTGATATTTTTTCCCCAAGAAAATGCAGTTTAGCATAATATTGATGCATTTGTTCCAAGTTCTGGTTCAGGCTGCTGCTGCTTCATGCTACAGTCATGTATTCACCATCCCCTCTACTTCTACTCTGAATTGTGTTAAAGTCCTGCTCAGTCATCTCAAAAGTAAACATTATATGTTCATTCAATATCTACAGAGAAACCAAGGACTAAAATGACATTCCCCTTGTGTTTTCTGAAGTAATGAATCTCACTGAGAGATGCTCAGAAAACTAGAGAACATCCCATTTCATATACTTGTTTAGACAAGACAGATTTCATCCTGGTATTTTACATTACCAAAACAGAGGGCCTAAATACACTGAAGGTACCAGGTTCCAGCTGATCTTGGAGGCCAGGCAGGGTCAGCCTGCTTGGTTAATACTTAGATGGGAGACCACCAACAAATACCAGGTTCTGTAGGCTATATTTCAGAGGAAGGAACTAGCAAAACTACTTTTGACTATTCCTTGCTTTGATGAAACCTTATGAAATTCATGGGATCACCATGTCAACAGATGACTTGAAGGCACATTCACACACAATTAAGGGTTCACTGTGTTAAATGTAAGCACTGCATAGAAAAATTTGAAAGAGAAAGCTAGAGCAGCAGGTTCAGTTTACAGTCTAAATATGATTTAAGTCTGAGAGAGCACCAAGAAAAATAGTTTGCTTGCCACCGCTCGCCTCTTGACAAAAATTTGTGTTCTGCCTTCTCCACCTTCCTATCTATGCTTGGAATATTTTCATTCCTAAATCTTTGATGAAGGCTGAATGAGATTTGAAAAACAGCTAGAGGACACGTATCTACACATACCAATTTGTTTATGTACAAAACATGCATCAAGAATTAAATGCTATTTAATGGGGTTGTCTGCTTTTACCTGCCTCTATCCTCCTGTGGCCACACTCCATCTCCAAAGGTGCCCTAAGGACCCTGTAAATTATAAATAAGTTATTTGGGGAGAATGCTGGTATTTTTTCCTAAAATAATTTACTTTTAATTGGTATATGCAGTGGCAAGTACAACATGCTTTCCTATCTCATTGGAAGCCACTGAACTGCTTAATGTAAGGTGATGGAACTCAGGTGATGCTGACCAAGAGCTTGGGGAACTGACATCACTTTAAATTAATTGCTCATACATTTATGTATCTGAACAAAGAGATGCCAGCACATTTATAAAAGGGATGAATAATTTATCATGGAATCATTTAAAAGTCTATCTGTCATACCTGGTGAAGACACTGATCAAGCCATTCTATTGTTTCCAGTTTCAGATGTCAAATCATTCTGCCATCATAGAGAAGGACATCAAATACGTTTTTCATAATACATCATGATTTTTAAAGTAATATTTTGAAGTACAAAGGTTACCTTCCCTAATATACATTTAGTGGAGGAAATTTGAGAGGGAGGCCCAGAGATCTGTTTCAGTGTCTACTTAAGACTACTGAATATGGATGGTGAGGGACCTGCTGTAGTCATCTGCAAGAGCTGTGGTACGTTTGTGTTCTTGCTGGAGGATGTGGGTATCTACACCCAGAGCAAGGGACATTTAGTTGCCCTAATGGAAGAGAAGGTCAAGCAACTTGAAGCCCACGTATCTACTCTTTAGCATTTGGGGGAGCATGAGAGGTTTTCTCTGAGAACACAAAGCATATTGTCCTCAATGATGAACAAACAAGGAGATCTCTGAGGAGGAAGTCAGTTCTCAAACAGATGAAGTTGACATTTGGAAGAAAGTGACATTTAGAAGTAGAAGAATCAGGGATCATTCTGTGAGTTTGGAGCTGCAGAATCAATTCAAAGTTCTCTCCCATATCAGGGATAATGAGGAACAGCAACATGAGCAACAGTATCAGTCCGCAGAGGCTGTGCAGATGACCCTGGAAGATTCAGCACATGAATGGCTCCTACCAATCCTTAGAGTAGATGCTAGGGGACTCCCTGCTGTGGGGAACGGAGGCAGTGGCTTGTGGACTTGGCAAGATATCTTGAAAGGTGTGCTAACTTTCTGGGGGAAAATTTGTGATATAAGAGAGGCCAACAAGACTTATCAGGGCCGCTAACTGTTAGGCCTTCATTTTGGTCCATGTGGGAACCAATGATACTGTAAGGCATAGCTGTGAGGATATCAGAAGGGATTACGAGGCTCTGGGTAGAAAGCTGAAGGACCTTGATACATATGTTGTCATTTTTTTTCTCCTCCCAGTTGAGGGACATGGCCCAGGAAGAGAAGGAAGAATAGTGGAAGTGATTAACTAGCTTCAGAGATGGTGCCACCAAGAACAATTTGGCTTCTTGGACCATAGTCTGAGGTTTCATGAAAATGGATTTCTGTCAAGGGATGGCATGCACCCCACGACAGTTGACAGGGACATTTTTTCTAAGAAGCTCACAAACCTGATAAGGAGGGCTTTAAACTGAGTTATGTGGGGGAGGGAGACAATATTGTTGAGGGTAGGAGTTCATTAAATACTGGAGATAATAGCTCAGTTGTAATCAGAGCCAGTTTAAGGGCCCTGCAGCACCTGCAGCTGCAGGAGAGCCCGTCGTTGTGGGGTGGTATCATAACCCTCCTCCTGCCAAAACATTATTAGTAGGAATGCATCTGACCCTCACTGCATTGGGCACCGACTGGCCGCAGAAGGGGGAAGCCACCATGGGGGGGGGGAAGCAGCAGTGCAGGGAGGCACCTTCACCCCGGCTTCTCCTTCTGACAGCTTTTTATCCACAGAGAGCAAAGTTTGTGCTTTGAAAAGGGAGAGAAAAGGAAAAGCACTGGGAGAGGTCAAGGTTCCCAAAGGGGTGAAGACAGAGACAGATGCACAAGGTCTGGGGGACCTCTTCCTAAGATTCTAAAAGTAAGAAAGGACAAGATGCATTAAATATACTAAACTGGACTCAGCTCTTTCTTTTCCTGATTTCAAATTCTGCATACTGAAACTAGTGTTTTGTCATTTTGATTTAGTGTGAATGGGCTAGACTTTTGAGATTTATTTAATAGAAATGATCTACTTTAAATATTAGGAGAGTGTTGCATT
Organism: Gambelia wislizenii; assembly: GCA_030847615.1. Classification (NCBI taxonomy): domain Eukaryota; kingdom Metazoa; phylum Chordata; class Lepidosauria; order Squamata; family Crotaphytidae; genus Gambelia; species Gambelia wislizenii. Next base: position 326,692,937 of record JAUMIR010000001.1, read on the forward strand.
AGAGTGTTTTGTAATATGTTTGTATTCTGTATGGGTGAGGAAATCTACACCAATATTACATTAGTGCCTATATTACAGTTTTTTAAACAAAATTATTGGTGACAAATTATGTAATAATCTGAATATCCTGTACTGTGAATAGTTTAGGTTACACTGACCTGAGATAAACATACGGGCCCCCCAAAATAAAGCATTGCAGGGCCCCCCAAAATTCCTTAAACCAGCCTTGATTGTAATAGACAGAACTGGGTGTACAGGAATCCAACAGTGGATGGGGAAAAAAACTTTAATAAGTAGCTAGGGGGGATGGTCCATGGTCTTAGATGTCTCTATACTAATGCAAAGAGCATGGGAAATAAACAAGATGAACCTTAATTCTTAACACAGCAAAGTAAATATGATATAATACGCATTGCTGAAACCTGGTGGGATGAGCCTCATGATTTGAATGTAGTAATAAATTGGTATAACTTATTTCAGAGAAATGGACCAAACAGGAAAGAAGGAGGAGGAGCATTCTATGCTAAGGTTGTTTACACCTGTGAAGAGATCCATGACTTTAATTCTGGAAGCCAGGTTGAGCCCACCTGGGTAAAAATTAAGGGGGGGAAAACAATAGTGATTTCATTGAGGGGGGGAGGTCCTACAACAGACCTCCAAGCCAGACTGAAGACTTGAATGATGCCTTCCTAGAACAGTTGAGCAAACATTCAGAAAGGAGAGATGTAGTACAATGGGAGATTTCAACTGTTCTGATATTTGTTGGAAGTCAAAGTCTGCCAAGAATATAAGATCCAACAAATTTTTCACTTGCCTTGCAGACAATTGTGTTGTCCAGAGATGAAAGAGACAACAAGGGGATCAACTATTTTAGATCTGATCTGACCAACAGTGATCACCTGGTTAATGGGGTAGAAGTGGCAAGTTCCTTAGATGGGAGTGACCATGTTCTCCTGGAGTTTGTTATACAGAGGAAAAGGGAAGCCAAGTGTAGTCAGACATGCATTCTGGACTTTACGAAAGCTGATTTCATTAAATTTAGGGAAATACTGGGGGTGATCCTGTAGTCAGAAATACTAAATGAGAAGGGAGCTCATGATGGATGGGTGTTTCTTAAAAGTGAGGTATTTTGAACAGTTCTATTGAGGAAGAAAAATGGTGTCTAAAGAAACCAAGATGTATATCTAAAGAACATTCAACAGAGCTAGGATTTAAAAGGAACATGCACAAGAAATGGAAAAAGGGACGTCACCAAAGAGGAATTCAAACAAATAGAAAAGCTAAAATACAGAATTAGCTCAGGCTTACTAGAGAGGTTAAAAACAATAAAAGGGTTGGGGTTTTTTTGTTATGTCTGTAGCAAAAGGAAGAACAAGGAAGTGGTAGGTCCGCTGCATGCAGAAGATGGAGAAATGCTAGCAAGAGACAGAAAAATGGCAGAACTACTGAACAACTTCTTTGCCTCGGTCTTCTTCCTAAAGGAAAACAGTGCTCAACCTGGGGAAAATGGAGCAGACAATGCAGCAGGGGGAAATGCAGTACAGAATAGGTAAAGACATAGTTCAGGAATGCATGGCTACTCTAAACAAATTTAGGTCTCCAGGACCAGATGAACTACATCCAAGGGTATTAAAAGAACTGGGAGAAGTAATGTCAGAACCACTAGCAATAATCTTTGAGAATTCCTGGGGAAGACAAGTCCCAGCGGACTGGAGGAGAGAAAATGTCCCCATCTTCAAAAAGAGAAAACCACTTCAGAGAATTTTTTTCTGTGGGTAACGAAAATAAAAATATTTCAGCCGCATCTAATGAAATAATGATTTCTATGACACTTCCCTCAGAGCCGGTTTCCATAGCTGAAGTCAGTAGCTTAGGACTTTTTTGGACACGAAGAAAGTAACGCAAGCAGCCTCGTCAGCTTGTGAGGCTGCTGCGCTGCAAAGCGTCCCTTTCGTATGATGCTCGTCCCTGCCGGTACTGTTGCGGTACCACGGGGAGAGTTGAGCATCATATTTCGTCATTTTTTTTACTCACAATCAACTTTCGTGAGTAAAAAACGACGAAATATGATGCTCAACTCTCCCCGTGGTACCACAACAGTACCGGCAGGGGCAAGTGTCATACGAAAGGGATGCTTTGCAGTGCAGCAGACTTGCAAGCTGACGAGGCTGCTTGCGTTATTTTTCTGCGTCTGAAAAAAGTCCATTTTACATCTCAAAAATGGAAAGGCCCCTGGAAATGACAATATTCCTGCTGAATTTATTAAAACTAATAGCCACTGGTGGGCTCCTCTACTTGCTGCTCTGTTTACTCAGATAAATAACTTTGGATTGGTTCCAAACAGCTGGAAAGTAGCAATAGTGTACCAGTCTATAAGAAAGGCCAAACTAATGACCCTGGAAATTATCAGCCAATAAGCTTCTTATCCATTATAGGTAAACTTTATGTTCATTATCTTAATAACAGACTGACCTCTTTTCTAAATGATAACAACATTCTCTTTGAGGCCAAAGCAGCCATTAGAGAAGATTATTCCACTTCTGACCACTGCTTGGTTCTTGCACACCTTGCAGGAAATATTCAAGACCTATGCACGGTAAGCTCCTTGCAGCTTTTATGGATATGAAAGCTGCATTTTATTCTATTCCCAGATCCAAGCTCTGGGCCAAGCTGGAGTCTATATTAACAGATACCAGACTCTACAGCCTAATTAAGGTACTATATAATAATAGTCAACTTCATATCAGGTGTGGTAACCAAGGCCAGCTCTCTCGAGTTATACCCATGGTAAGAGGTGTAAGATAGCGATGTAGTCTTGCACCAACCTTATTTAACATCTATCTAAATGATCTAGTGGATACCATGATGGATGAGAATGGCCACTTACCCAAATTATGTAATAAGAAAATCCCTGTTATGCTTTATGCTGATGACACTGTAATTCTTTCAAGATCTAGAAAGGGGCTTAAACTCTTATAAGGGGAAATTTTCAGATTATTGCACTGAGAATGAGCTAAAGATAAATACTGTAAAATCTAAAATTCTTGTTTTTCAAAGGAAATTTAAAATATCTAAATGGAGTTTAAATGGCTATCCCCTGGAATGGGCCAGAAGCTTTCAATACCTTGGGCTTGTTTTTCATCATAAAACCTTATGGTCCTTCCAAAAATCAGCAATAATCAGGAAAGCCCTAGGTTGTAACTCAGCCATCTTTAAAAAAAAAAAAATCACACCAAGGGGAATCATTATGTACCTGCTGCTATTAAGGTCTACAACACTAAGATTATGGCTAAATTGCTATTTGCAGCTGCAATTTGGATTGAGGGATTTAACTCTGAGCTAGATCATTTTTATGCCAGATTCTTAAAGGCCCTCCTTCAGATGCCAAGATGTGTTGCTCAGTGTTAATGCTTGAAACAGGGGAAAGCCCTCCCTCTATGAGAGCATGTCAGACAGCCATGAAACTTTGGCTTAGAGCCATACTCTTCAAGCATGGTAAGGGTCTACTTAGCCATCTTGCAACGGGCACTTATTAAAGCAAATGGTCCAAGTATATTGCCCAAAAAGCAACCACAATTGGGCTTTCACCGTCCTTCCTTCTAAACCTGGGTTATGACATAGGCTTGAAAATGGTTAAACAAAGACTTCAGGACATTACCTTTTGCAATTCACAAGCTAAATTCTTTCTTTCATGCTCACCTAGTGCATTGCATATACCATGTTCAGGTTCATTTGCTCTGGCTAATTACATAAAGATCTTGACTGTGCCAATCTATTGCATATTATTTACTAAGGCCATTTGCATCAAGGCTCTGTCCATGTGGGTCACAGGAGGTGGAAACCATGTCTCATATCCTACTATCCTGCATCCTTCATTCTCAGAGTCGTAAACAAACTGATTTCTCCCTTGCTATGCCATCTACCTGGCCATTCAGAGAGGTTCTATGTAAAATTCTTATTAGAGGATAAATGTTCTAATATTACTGTGACAGACAGCCAGGGAGCTAATGAGGACCTGGTATTCCAGGAGCCAATCCTCTGTGAGGAAGTGGAGGGAGGAGAGACTTCTAGAGGAGATAAAGGGGAAGTGAGTGAGGAAAGTTTTCAGTTTAAGTTTCAGTTTAAGTTAAGTTTTCAGTTTAGTTAGTTGAGATGAGGTTTTGAGTGATTCAAGACAGTTAGAGGCTTAGATAAAGAGTGAATGTTTGTGCAGGCCCAATAACTTGATTATACAGTTACATGGTTTATTCATTTAACAATAAACGTTCTTTTGTTGATAAAAAACATCCAGCCTGGCATAAGTGATTCTCAGGAAAGGAGATACAGCCAGGAATACACAGCCACACCTGAGTACTTGTGCTATATCACTGGGAGACGTTGTTCAGCTGTGATGTGGAAGTCGTGCATCACAAAGTGGTGACAGGGAGGGAGGTGGAAATTCCCCTTTCTCCACAAAGTGGTGGCAGCAATGGCATAGGAAAGGCCCCCATGCCACTAGAAGGATGCCAGGCATCACAATTACCCTGACATTTGCTAAGTTCTTATCTTTGGTCATTAAGACCAGTGAGAGAGAAGTTAATAGGTGAATAAGTTGGATGAGCTACAAAAAAGTCTATCAATAAGTATCCTAATTTTATTGGTTTTATATTATGGTTTTATCTATTAATGTACATCATGTCTGTTGCTTGATGGTTCTATGGACTGTATGAATAAATTGAAATAAAAAAGAGAAAAAAAGAGGACCCAAACAATTACTGCCTGGTCAGCCTGACACAAATGCCAGGAAAAATTCTAGAGCAGATCATTAAACAGACAGTCTGTAAGCACTTAGAATGGAATGTCACAATCACTGCAAGTCAACATGGGTTTCTCAAAAACAAGTCATGCCAGGCTAATCTGATCTCTTTTTTTGGGGTCCGTCTATACGATTAAAAAAAAAATCCTTTGGGGGGTAAAAAATACGAATAGGCAGTCGTTCGTATGCATACGATCTGCCTTTTTAACCCCCTAAACTCTGTATGAGCCCCCTTTCCCAGCTGGATGGAACGAGCAAGCCAAGCGGCAGTTTTAAATCTCCCATCACTTTTTATTTATTTATTTAAAAAGGTGCCTGCTTTGCGGACATTCCGTTTTCCCTATTTACAAAGTAAAATAAAAATAAATATATATATAATTCACAGACTTACCAGACTCTCGCTTAGCCAGGAATCCAACATGGCAGCTGCTCCCAATTCCCCTCCTTGCTATCCCCGCCCCCTCTACTAGGCCAGCCAATCAGATTACACTGCCTGTTCATATGTGTATGAACGGGGCATACAGACCATCAGCCATTCGAATGGCTGTACGTATTTTATGCCGAGATCCGCCAATCCTCCCGAATGCCAAATCCTCATAGTTTACGGGGGATTCGCTAGCCCCCCTTCTGAATGACACGTATGAATCCGATCTTCCAAACAGCATACGTAATTTTTTTTTTTACCATGTAGACGGGACCTTTGATAGAGTTACAAGCTTGGTAGAAGAAGGGAATGCTGTGGATGTAGCATAACTTGATTTCAGTAGGGCAACTGACAAGGTCTTCCATAATATTCTGGAAAACAAGGTAGTAAATTATAGGCTAGAAATGCAACTGTTAGGTGGATTGTAACTGGCTGATTGCTCACCAATGGCCACTCTTCATCCTGGAGATAAGTGACTTTTGGGTGCCACAGGGTTCTGTCCTGGGCCCAGTGCTATTCAACATCTTTATCAATGACTAGGATGATGGAATAGAGGGCATGCTTATCAGTTTTGCAGATGACACCAATTTAGGAGCGGTAGCAAATACCCCAGAGGACAGGATCAGAATTCAAAATGACCTTTAACAGATTGGAGAGCTGCTCCAAAACTAACAAAATGAATTTCAATAGGGTGAAATGTAGAGTACTACATTTAGACAAGAAAAAAAATGAAATACAGAGACACAGAATAGGTGACACTTAGCTTGACAAATAGTACATGTGAAAGGGATCTAACTGAACATGGTGAACATGAGTGAACAGTGTGATGCAGCAGCTTAAAAAGCCAATGTAATTCTAGGCTGCATAGTGTATACTGCATAGGAGTATAGTGTCTAAATCAAGGGAACTAATAGTGCCACTCTATTCTGCTTCAGTCGGATCTCACCTGGAATATTGTGTCTAGCTCTAAGCACTACAATTCAAGAAGGATATTGACAAGCTGGGACATGTCCAGAGCGGGCCAATCAAAATAGTAAAGGGTCTGGAAGCCATGCCCGATGAGGAGTGGCTTAAGGAACTGTGTATTTTTAGCCTGGAGAAGAGGTGATATGATAGCCATGTTTAACTATTTGAAGGGATGTCATATTGAGAAGCTTGTTTTCTGTTGCTCTAGAAACTAAGACACAGAGCAATGGATTTGTAGGAAGAACTTCCTGATGGTAAGAGCTGTTCAACAGTGGAATTTGCTGGCTTGGATTGTGATAGAATCTGCTTATTGGAGGTTTTTAAAGAGAGGCTGGATGGACATCTGTTGGGAGTTGCTTGATTGTGTATTCCTGCATGGCAGGGGGTTCAACTGGATAGCCCTTGTGGTCTCTTCACCACTCTATGATTTTATGATTGAGTACTCACACTCAGAAATACCTTGGATCAGGTGACTCACCTAACTGTGCACTGTGCAAAGTCTTAAAGCCTTGACAAACTTCACCTAAGAATAAACAGGGCCATGTATAATGTAATATAAAGGTGCACATCTGGCATTCCTGCATTAAACATCAAATAACACTCATACTGTATATTTAATTTTGTTCAAGTGAGATCTGCAAGACAACACTCCCACAATTCTATAAATAAGGAATTAAGATAATAAGAAGCTGCTTTTCATGGAATGCTCTTCCAGACTCGTATAAGGAAGTGTGTGTTTCCATTGTATAACTACTTGAGTTTTCCCAGGTTTTTCCCAGGTGTTTTTACCTCCAGTTGTTTTCCCTCCATTTATTTTTGTAGCTGTTCATAGTGATTTCTTGTATCTTTTTCCAAAGCCCCCCAAAATGGGGGCATGATTTGCTGATGTGGTTCTAGGTCAGATTATCTTCTTAAAAAAAAAAACACTTACAATTATTATGCTATAGTGTAAAAGTGCTATTTTGCTGATACATTATAGCATTATAGCTTTAAAATGAAAATTAAAGAGAAAGAAGGATACTTTTTCCCCATTCCAGTATGTCTTGGAATTAAAAACAAACCCACTCAATGGAAAGAATAAAATGTTGCACATTGGGCCGGAATTGCCAGAAAATGGAAATGTAATTTGGATTTTTTTTAAAACACACACACACACAAAAACAAATAAACAAACAACTACAAAAACAAACAACCAAAGTAATACAGCAACAAATACCACACTCTCCAGTAATCTTCCAACACATTTGCCCAATCCGGAGTCACCAGATTGCAATGCAGAGAAATGAATGACAATGAATGTCAAATGGGCAACTACCGTATATCTGTTCAGTCTGAGTGTCTAAGTAATTGTAACACCTTATAATGTCTTCTACATGCAAATATGTGGGTATATTTGTATTTCCTTAGCCCATTGTTTATTTCTTAACATTTTGCCTCCTGAGATTCTCATTTTTTTTTCCAAGAAGTAAACACAAAGAAAAGGTTTAGGCAAAGAGGGTACTAAAACAGATATACATTGACTGTCCTTCTCCAATATTTTCCAAGAAGAGCCCTCCTGCCCCTTCCTTTGCAATTGGCATGGGGCATGTAGAAATATGCCAACAAATCTTTCCACCAGATTCATGATGCAATGATGCACAACAAAAGTTTCTTTAAAAAAAAAAAAGTGATATGTTAACATTAGCCATTACTTAAAACAAACAAACAAACCCACCTAACACTTAAGTTTCATTTGTAACAGGTTACTTTATAAGTAAAATGCAGTATGGTTCCCATATTGGGAGAAAGCCAGGATTCAGTCAATACACTATTTGAATGAGTAATAGTGACGTATTCTTTTTAATTAAGCTTAGCTTTTAAAACAAGGGAAATAGCCAAAAATAGCTCTGAAGTCTCCCATCTTCTGATGATGTCAGAGCCCAAGCCAGCTCATAGAGAGCAATACGGTCTGCCAAATAGCCTGGACTTGAGCCATATAGGGCTTTATAGGTTATAACTAGCACTTCAAATTGTGCCCAGAAGGAAACTGGCAACCAGTGAAGCTGTTTCAACAGGGGTGTAGGATAGTCTCTGTAACCAGTTAATAGTCTGGCTGCAGCTCTTTGGATCAGCTGAAGTTTCTGAACACTCTTCCGAACACTTCAATGTGTCCTAGTTAGCTGCAAATAAAATTGAGTTCTGACTTTACCCTGTTGTGGTCTGGATTTAGGTTCATAAGTGCATCCTGGTAAAGCCTTATGCTGATCAGTGTCAGTATTTACATAATTGACTCCTGAACAGAGAGTGTGGGTTGGAGTAGCTACAGGTAACAACAAATAGTGACTTATAGCTGTCAGTTTGGATTTGGGTGGATTGGGGAATACTGGACTAGGACATGTATGTGATATGGATCTTGAGACAAAAACCACAGCAGAATATGGGATGGCCACTAATCCCAATCACTCCCCTAACATTCAAAAGATTTTCACACGGGGGAAATAACCCCCATGGAGATCAGGAGAGAAACAGGGCTGTTTTGCTGCCAGCGCTCCATTTCGCACACACCCTTCCTTCTCCTGATCTTCCATCATGCTCCCTCCATCCTGCTTCCATTTTCCTCCCGCTATGTTCCACTATTTTTTACTAATGAAGAACTTTCGTTAGGAAGTTTTCAGAAGGAAAATGGAAGCAGAACAGAGGGAGGACCAACGGGAGATAGGGAGAAGGAAGGGGGTGTGTGAAACAGAGTTTCTCTCCCAATCTTCGTGGGGATTATTCCCCCCATTTGAAAATCTCCTTAGTCACCATGTCATAAGGACTTCATACATTCTTGCTGCTTTAATAACTTTACTTCCTGAAATAAGATTTCCTAGAGTAATCCCTGCATTTTAAGTTATTGCAATTGATAGCTACTAATAGATTTATTCTCCAGGGATGTGGCTAATATTTTTTTCAAGCCATCCACACAAGTGGAAGTAACTTTGAAATTGGATGAATTTCAAAGCACAAGTGTACTATAAAGGCAGGCTTCAGAATTGCAATGCATAACCTAATTTGCTATATATCTCTGGATCTGATTATGCATCTGCATAGTTCTCCAGTTCCTACAGCTTATCTGGATCACTTCCAATATTTAACAGATGAAAACTAGGACACATGTGGCCAAGCAACATCAGATGCCTAAAGATATTAATGAGAAAGGAGACACAAGCAAGGAGTGGGCACAGCTGTTTGCTTTTGCATGTGTCTACAGGGAAGGAAAAGATTCCACCCCTTCAGCCCTCTCTCCTACTGAGTTAATTGGCTGCAAATGACTTTTAACTCAGTTTGCATTAACTGAGGTAAGCTCAAAACAAGGGGGGTGGGAGGAGAAAAGAGAAACTGGGACATTTTAAAAGTGGGGTGACACAGGATTAAATGGGACTGTTTCAGCTAAATCGGGACAGTTGGAAGGTATATAGATGTCCAAGAATATAATTTTAACATGAGCATGGGCCCAGTGACTAAAATCTGGGCAAGTGAATAAGAATAGTAAGGAATATTTGTTGTGGAGTTTACTCTCCCACTGAGTACTGCTTGAAATCATCCCTCCTAACATTGCCATACTGAGTTTTAGGAGACCTGCCAGTGTCAAATGCCAACAATGGCAATTTCAGCCATGTGCATTGCCCTGTGGCATAAATGACTGACCACTGTTCATGAATGTTGGAATGGATGGAACTTGGGATGATACACCGAGATGCTTCTGAAGTCCTTTATATTCTCAGTGTTAAAGAGAACACCTCTATAGTCAAGTTTTCCTCAGTCCAGAAATACTGAAATCAGTCCAAAGATGTGTCTGTATGGAGTGGGGACAACGCCAAAGCTTCACCTGACCAGAGGGACATGCCTCCAGCAGCTCAACAAACACAGACAATTCTGCTCTCTGCATAGTGGAATTTTCTTGCTTAATGGTGGTGTAGCATATTGTGGTTCTTTGTTCATAAATGAATGCTTGGAATGGAATGACAAAAGCAATAATAAAATCTTGGGGGGAGGAAGAGAATTCCAAAGAAAAAGGAAGGGAAATGATATAAACTGCAATTTGGTCTGCACTGTGGCACCTCTATCAAGAATCCATTATGCTGCCTGGAGAACAGATCACAGATTTAAACATAAACCTCATTTAAGGTCTATTATCTAGACCAACAGTACCCAGAATGAGGTATTTAGTGATCTAAAGCAGGTGTATTTTGTAAGATACTGTCTGATGCAAATGTGAGGAAAAAAGGCTTTAAGTGGCAGATAACACTTCCTAATATGCATATTTATATACAGAATCAGTAAACGCCAGAAGAATTTAATCTACCTATGAATGAATGCTTGTTTTCATGCACAGCAATAAAGTCATTTTTGATGCTACTAAAGTGGGGTGGGGGAGTTGCAAAGACCACTTACTACTATCATCTGAAAGTAAGACACTTACAAAAACAATCACTTTTGAACTGTATAAAAACTATGTGTGGGTGGCATGATTATTATTTTTTTCCTATTTTGTTTTCCTTTCATAAGAATTAAAGTTGACAAATTTCTCATATTCAGGATGGGAAGAACTTGAGACTAAAAAGATGTGAATGTGGAAGAAACTGAAACTGACTTGTCCACCTAAACCCAGAATTCAGAATGCTTAACTGTTTAAGTAGCTGAGGTTTGTTGTTGTGTGCCTTCAAGTAATTTCTGACTTAGAGTTGCCTTGGGGTCGCCATATCATCGGGTTTTCTTGGCAGAATTTGTTCTGAGGGTTTTTTCCCTTACCTTCCTCTGAACCTGAGAGAACGTAATTTGCCCTAGGTAACCCAGTGGGGTTGCCATTGCCAAGTGAGGATTCTAACCCTGGTCTTCCAGTGCCATAGTCAAACATTCACACCACTACACCACGCTAGCACCAGCTGAGGTTTAAATCCCAGTTAGGGCTGAATTTGAGTTGTCACCTGTTATCTGGCCTTCTACTAATTTAGCAATATTGGACATTCTCACAAGATCTAAGTAGATCAGGGCAAACAAAAAAAATGTTCAAGTGAAGGTCACCCAGGACCTAATGAAGATATCTTTTGGAAATTCCCAACAAACAAGATGGAATTAAGCGGATCCCCTTAGGATCAGAGTCATCAAGGTGGAATGTGCTAATCCCCTCTTTCACCCTCTTCCCTTTTCCTTGGCCCCATGGGCAGTAAGTCATACTCCAAAAACAAACAGTGACTGAAACACCCCTCCTCTCCCACAATAAAGAGGTTGCCATAAACCCATCAACCTTTATATCTCAGCCATTAGAAGCTATTACAAAGCTGGAGTTTCCTTTAACTGTGGGAAACTCATCCAAGTATTGTTTTACACTCAAAGCACCACTTCAGAATACAACATTGGGTACAAATATTAGTCCCAAACAATAGCCATGTGTGCACAGTTCTTTTGACACTGTCATTTTGCTGCTTTGCTGTATCACCCTAAGATACACACCTGAGTCCTATTTTCTGCACGAACCTCTGCTCTTCAGGACTGGTATTGCCCATGCTTCCCTGAATCTTTTCCTCTATCCAACCTTCCTGCCTTATTCTTTGTTAGCCTATATGGTGTGTGACTGTATGTGTGAATGCTTCCATGTGTGAGTGTGACTATGTGTGAATGCTTCCATGTTTATTTTCCAATAAAAACATTTTTATTTACTTTAAACTCAGACTCTGCAGTAAGTACTAGTATACACAGGTGCAAAGGTCCAGCAAGTTACCCGACCTCACGCAGACAAATCTTTGAGCTAATTAAAATTCTCCATGGACCCCATGCATTTGGGTAACACACTTTTTTTTTTTTTAATGAGAGGCTGCTCATTTTGAATACCCTTTATGACAGAAATGGACAACATGGTCCTTTCCATGCTTGGAATATCTGTTGGATTTCGGCTATTTTAGATGACAGAGACTTTCATTTCAATTCATTTGTGAAGAATTTACCAAAATTTGCAAATTTCTTTATATTCTGGAAACAATTTGAGGTTTTAAAAACCTGAAGGTGAGAGAAAGCAAACCTGCAAGATTTCCCCATTCCTAATAAGAGCGTTGTGGACATAAATTAGGGTGAAGAACAATAGTACAAACTTCTTTGCCTTACATTCACTAGGATGTAACACTTGCTTTAGCTGGAGTGAATTTCTTCTCAGAGATTTATAGTGTTGTATGCAAGATACCTTTTTCTGAATCCAGTCTGTTGTATAGTTTCAGGTACTAGAACAGGCAAACAGTTTTATTTAGGCCAATCTCATAGGCAAGGACACCTTCTTTTCTTCTCTTTGACTGCAGGATAAATACAGGGGCCACTCTTTGGCTCTTAAACAATCAGGGAACAAACTGGGCTCTGAATGGGGCAAAGATACCATTACACCACCAACTCTTTTCTACTGATGTATACAGTATTAAAGAATCAATTTTACTATTAGGACAATACAACTGCATACACAGTATTTCTAATCAAGATCTGGAATGTTCTCATCAGTATTTTTATTTATGTGCTTCTGCCATTTGGTCAAAATGACTAAACTAAGGGTATTGTACTTGAGACACTGTAGGGCCTTTATGTGAGAGGTCCCACTCTTAATACCACTGCTGTGTTACCAAATGTAGGGGGTTTCCAACCCTTATCCCACCAACTGTGGGGTTTACACTTGAGCACTCTTACCATTGACACCCATTGTGTGGATTCCTCTCAGGCAATCACACCCCTGGGACCAAATGTGGGGTTTCTAAAATTGAACATACCAACTGTGAAGACTTCCATAGTGCTAACTGCAATTACTAAGAGTGAGGGCGTTTCCAGATCCCCACCTCTGTGATACCAACTTTGGGGAATGTCTATATGTCCTCATGGTACCTATGAAGATTTATGCAACTTTTATCCATAATGGATACCACCCCTCTATATTCAATGCTACCATGACATCACCCTTCTGAATGCAGGTTCTCAGATAGATAGTGTTTCTGGAGGCTAAAAGTATGTAAAAACAAAAACTTTTTTTATTTACAGAAATTAAGCATAATACTGTAAAGTTAGCTAAGTACACTTTAGCTAACAGAAGCTCTCAGATTCAGAAGAACTTTATTAAGCTAACAGAGATCACAGTACATAAATATTGTCAGGACTGAAGGTTTGTTTAGTTACACAATATACTTAAAGCCTACACAGTTCAAGTGTTACAAAAGTTTACACCCCATTTGTAAACTAGTCAAAACATTCTGTCTTCACAGCACTACCCCTCCTTAATTCCCCGTACCAAGCTTCTCACAAGAATGGCATTGGGCTACTCACAATTCTTAATTCCTCCTCACACAGTTGCTCATTATCCCAGACCACAAATATATACAATTATTACTTCCCAGCACCTCACACAACGGTTTAGCACATCCCATCATTCTTTATTATGAAACATCAGCCCAAGCATGACAATGGTCAGGATCAGTCCCTGACAGAGCCTAATCCAGCAGTTTTGGTTATTTTTCTGTTACCTTAATGCTCATTGTGTTTTGTTTTTTTGTACTTGCTAACAAGTGTTCTTTGCCAACTGTGGAGGAAGGTGGTAATGGTTAAAGTTAAGAATGCAGCTAGAGTCTTTGTCCTAGGAGAAGGAGGCTAGTCAGTGTAAGGGAATGTCATGTCAGCGGTTGATGGTAGTAGAACCCACCAGATTTTACAGACTGTAATATGCTTTTATTATACAGTAGTGTGTAGCCCTTCAGTTTCAATAATCTTGAATGATATGCTTCTTGGATTTCTGTGTCAATAAATTCTTCTGGTTACTCTGAACCTGTTGGTCACTGCATCTGGGAATGCAAGTACATGACAGTTTGCTGAGAATTCCTTTGCTGTCCTGAATGGCTGCAACATGCAGTCAAAATATGACTATCTGAATGCTGACAATGAAAGGGCAGTGGCAGCCCCCTCTGCCCCACAAAAACATCGATAGACTCCTTTGAGGAAAATGGAGCTACAGAGAATGTTCTTAAAGGAGCATGTCTTGGAGGACTCTTTTGAAAGGGGACACAGAAGGATTCTCCTGAGGGAGCAAAGGAAAATTTGCCAGCTGTTCAGGTGGACATCACAGGACAGGAGGAGTTTAAAAGCTGTGACTAGAGTTAGTGGAAGTGCATAGCTCTTTGCAATTCCTGCTGTTGGACAAAGCCAGTGGGGGCCTGACAGAGGCAGTGGAATTGGAAGAGGATAGCGGTGGAACCTCAGAGTCCATGGAGGCAGCCGATGCCCTGCCCAAGTGCCAAGACACATGGTGGTGGGATACAAAATGCATAACTGCAGAGTCAGAACCTTCCAGGGAGAACTTCTGTGACTTTTCAGCAGTGTTTCCACCAGCATGTGCTGGAAGAAGAAACCGTCAGCTTTACACCCAACTGCAGTGGGTAAAGGATGCCCTGCAGAGGCTGCAGTTGGAGCAACCATCAGAGGATGGGGCATGCTCAAACCCCCTACAACCAATTCCCCCAGTGCCTTGGGTCACCCAGTGAGTCCAGACAGAGTAACCAGGGAGGCCCCAGTCACAGCATTGTCCCCCATCTTGGCTGCTGGTCCTGAAACCAGGCCAATCCCCCCAGGGTATTTGGGGAATCAGGAACAGGAGGTGAGCGTTGATGGCAATCCTGAAAGGCTGCCCTACTTCTTGACCAAAGTATGGGTCTGTTTGTTTGTTTGTTTTTAATAGTGGGGTGCGACATTCCAGGACAGAGAATTTTTATTCATTCCCTGTATTTTTATTCAGTCTCTGTATGGCTTGAACTTGAGTACAGCCCAAAGCAACCTTGTTAAGGCTGCAATCTTTACTTGGGAGTAATTTCCATTGAACTCAGTGGGACAGTGTTAGGACTTTTTCGGACAAACCAAAAATAACGCTAGCAGCCTCTCGCCAGGTTGCGTGGCTGCAGCGCTAGAGGGCATCCGTTTCGCATGACACTCCTTCCCAGCGGTACTGTTGCAGTACCGCTGGGACATTTGACCGTCATATTTTGGATTTGACTGTCATATTTTACTCACGATCAACGATGGGAAGGAGCGTCATGAGAAACGGACGCCCTCTTGCGCTGCAGCCTCGCAACCTGGCAAGAGGCTGCTAGCGTTATTTTTGGTTTGTCCGAAAAAGTCCTTAACAAATGTGGAATGAAGCTATTCAAGTGTGGGAACTGGGACCATTGATGCATGAGAGGGAACAAGGAGTGTATGTCACTTATATTTCTGGTGCCCCAGATTCACTGAAATGTCTACATCTCTGCTCTTTTGTGTAGGCCTGATGAAGCTGTCTTACACTGTGATACATTGTTAGTCCATCCAGATCAATACTAACTTGTGGCACCTCTTAAAGATCTCCATGTTTTCCAAGCTGTGGCAACTCTAGTTGGCATGGAGTGAACTGTATATGCTATTCCAGGAGTGGGATATTGACATGAGTCTGGGTGCCAGTTTTTTGCTTCTGGAACCCTCTGGGGTTTCATGGACTGCAACAAAGAAACACAAACAAAATGAGGAGACAGGAAACAGAAGTGACCAGAAGTCCTCTTCGGGGATGGAAACATATTAGTGAATTACAAGGGCATAAGTCAGACTTACTTCATCACAACTCACTTTTTTTTTGTTGTTGTTGCACAGGACAGAATTCCCTGCTGACATACAGTGACCTAACCCCATCCCTGATCCACCTTTTTTCAGAAGTAGATATGTGTCCAGCTCAGAAGTAGATATGCATCCAGGGACCTCAAGGGGTTCACTGGAGATCCCTGAGAATGATGTCATTGCTGTCCATCCACCTGCAGGAAAAGAGCTGGACACTCATCTGCTGCCCCCCCCCCGCTCTCCACTGACCGCAAAATGGCTGAGTTTGGAGCTGAGAAAAGGAGTATTGGAGGGGTGGAGGGGTAGTTGGAAGAAGATTGTAGCTATGTCCTGTAGCTACATCTTTTGATGAAGAGTCACAACCCTAGTTTTGAAAAACAGGCATTTTTGACCTTTAGTCAAAGGTGAATTCTTATTTATTTATTTATTTTTGTCAGCTTTAAGGCAAAACAATTCATCTTGGGGAGCATCAGGAAAAGGATGATCTTCAGAGTTTGGGGTCAAGGGCTGTACTTTGCCCACACCATGCTATATGCTACTGGACTCTGTCTCTTCTCTTTAAGAAGGAGTAGAATGACCTCTGACTAAGTCACCTGCAGTGATGTCTCTACACAAATCTTTTCTTCCAGAGGAGGAGGCGACTGTTTTACTTCACAACCCCAGCAGCTCATGTGTACATCTTTCTGACTTTCTGACACTATTGGGTTGCTTCGTGTCTGATCACTCTTATTACTGAGTTGCATTTTGATTTCCTACTTAGCCATGGGAGCTAGTTTCTCCACCTATGCTTTAAATTGGAAATTTGATTCTCCGATCACTCTCCTCCTGCCTTCCCATTTTCTCCACTGTCCCAAATGAATCAATATAGTTTTAAAACACTTTGCATATATATGTAAGCATGGGTGTACATTTGCATGTTGATTGGTTTTGTTATGTTATTTCCTTTCCCTCTTTATTATAAATGGATTGTTATGAAGGAAATATGTTTCTTTGCCAAGGGTGATAAGCAGTGCTAATTCATTGTAGTGCTGCAGTGTTACTGGAAGGAAGTTTTGCTACTTATGGCCCATTGGGTTTGGGAGGATATGGAAATGTGGTGCCATGTGAGAAAAAGAAAAGATTTCAATCTTCCAGTGACTGAGCTATGATCCTTCCTTTGGCCATGATACTATCAAAACACATTGTGGGAGTAGGTTTAGACTCATTGAACAGTTGCTCAGGACAGTAAACATGTTTGCATGTAGTGAATGAAATATAAAAACTGGGAAATGTTGCACTGCCCATCTGGTTTGGAGGACATTCTGGAGATTATTAGACATGGCAAAAACTGCATCAAAAGATTGCTAGAAGAACAGGAAGAGCCAACCTTACTAGACAACATTGTCCTCCGGCATTCCAGGGGTGTAGCACAGCCGTGAGTAAAGCGTCACTTTTTATTACCAGCTTGTCCCCGTCAACCGAAAAGTGAAGCCTTGACCATGGCAGCACTCTGCCCCCAGAACAGCTGAAGGACATGGGCATCTGGTAAGGTTGCCCTTTCTGTTCTCATAGCAATCTTCTGGTGTGGTTGGGAATGTGATGTTTTGGCACATTCCCCCACGTCTGGTAATCTCCTCCGTTAAATATAGTCCCCTAGAAAAGAAACGTTCTCCGCACCTAGAATGTTTCAGAGCTGGTTAGTAGACTGAAATATGTAAGACATTCTTTTCCAGCCAGGCACAACTGCTTTTGGAACTGGAATCCACTGCTTTGGGATGTAGTGACAGCTGAGAGCACATCTGGGTTCCAACAAGGGGGTTGTCTAGACAAAAAGATACAATACTGATTGGTGCACATTAACACAAATTTGCAGCAGACTTCATTTGTCTCCATGGACCTTTGGCAAAATTGCTGGTATGTGAAGCTATCCGTGTTTGAAGTGCACATGCCTATGAATCAAGATGGTGGCTGAGAGTGGATTACTCATATTATTATTTTCCACAAGTTGTCACTGCTGCACAGTATTTTATTTAAACTGTACATCAAAGGTGCACAAGTGCAAACTTCCAATTAAAAAAGCTATTTGGTTGCCTCAGCACAGCAAAAAAGTGCATGCTTGCTAATGCAAAACTCTAAAATGATGCTTCTGGCTACTTCAGTGCTGGCAAGCTCACCTCCTGTGCATATCTGACCAATCAGCTTTCCACTTCCATCCTCGCCGATAATGAACAGCGATGTGAATCGGTTATCCAAATGAGTAGGAATGCACATTTCCACACATCATTTTAAAAAAAAAAACTTCAGGAAAATCTGTGAAAGTTCCCCTCCCCCCACAGCTTTTTGAGGTTTTGCCCCTCCCCTCCTTCTGAATAAGGTGAATCACCACAGGATCTCATTGGGCCAAAAGGTATTCTCTGCAAATTCTATTAGGCTTTTTTTTCACCATCTAGACAACCCCAAGGATTAGAACTTCAGAGAAGATAGGAGTATTTATTGGATTTTGAGTACAACTGACATTGCATGTGCCCTGTTGCCTGGTGTAAGGTAGGGATGACAAACCACTCAAGGTCAGGGGGGTGCACGTGCCCCTCACCAGACCACAAGGGGCCACAGAGTGTACAACAAGCCCCCTCCTTCTTTATTTTTTACTTATTCATTTTTTAAAATTAAAATGACCCACACCATCATTTAAGTGGGGTGTGCGGGATAGTTGCACCTCATTTCTCCTCCCCAGACTACTTCAGGGTGAGGAGAGGCCTTCTGAAAACCAGAAAGAACTTGTTAACTGCTGTCAAGATGACTTTGACTTATGGTGATCCCATGAATAAAGAGGCCTTTATAAAACTAGAAGCAATGCAAAAATCACTTCTTGTTTTGAATAAACACCGCCCCCGCCCACACACACAGACACAAATCCTGCTTAAAATAGTCCAGGGAGCAAAATGAATCCCAGACTCACAGAGCAGTGGTACCTAAATTGATTGTTGATGGACTGGTGCTGGTATATCAGCCTTTGCCCGCTAGTCTATGGCAAGTTTCCAGAAAAGAAACAGTTGTTGTTGATGGGCACAATATGGTACCAGTCACTGGTATGTTATGAAAAAAATATTGCTGACAATGAGATAGCCTGCGAAACACTGGCCTAAGGACATGGGGAACATTTTGTAAATATTTTATTTAAAAATAAAAATTAGACATGTGGAGGGACTCAAATATTTGTGGTTCACACGTGGCCTGCAGGCTGCATGATTTCAGTCCTGGTAAGGTAACAAATCATTAGTTGTGTAAAATTTGAAAAAGTGTTTTGACACCTACAACACCTAGAGCCTACATTTGTCAAATACACAGTTCAGACTAAGTGGATCATTAGTCTGGTAAAATGGACTCCATAAGGTGTCATCCAAGTGAAAAATCCTTGATGGAGGGTATTTTAGATTTCAAACAACTGAAGTTACTAAATATTCTTAATTTTTACTCTGCTTGCAATACCTGTTGAATACAGAGAGATAAATTATGCCATGTTGGGCCATCACTTTATTTGGCTTTTGTCCATCCTTCATCTTACTGTCTAAGGGAAGGGGTTGCTAAATACTGTGGCCTCACTAAGGTTGGTGTCACCCTTTCCCCCAATGGTGTCACCTGGCGTGGTTTGGCCTCTCTGCAAACCCCTAATGCCGCCACTGGCTAAATATTAGAAATATCAATGGATGGATGGGTAGAAATATAGACAGACAGATAGATAGATCAATGAACTATGATAAAACTAAACTCAAAACACTAATGGAAAACACTTAGCTTCATTAAAGAGGTGGCTACATGGGCTGATCTTTCATCCCCTTCCAAAGCCCTAGGTAAAGAATTGTGATCTTGACTAGCTGATGTAAAGCATAAACTGAAGGTACCAGATGAACCTCAGAGCAGAAGGAAATCTATGGATATACAGTATAAGCTTCTCTAGGAAGGACTTTTTCCTCATTCCCACCACCACCTTAGGGACATTTCGTGAGGGCAGAAAAGAGAACCTTCTTTGTGGCTGTTCCCAGGCTGTGAAATATCCTCCCTCATGAGTTTATACTGTCCCCCCTTTGGTCTCTTTCCACCTGCAAGCAAAGACCTTTTTTATTTATTCACAACTTTGATTGTTAACTAGTCATTGCAGAAGGCCTTTTAACTGAGCTGTGCTGTATTATTATTGTCATTATTACGTTTTTACTGCTTTTTTACATTGCTGTAAGTTAATACTTTTAATACAATGATTTAATGGTTTTTAATGTTGTATTATGCCTTGATTTAATATATTCTGTTTTAACGTATATTGTAAGCCACCTTGGGATCCATATTTGGAGAAAGATGGGAAATAGAGTAAATCAAATAAATAAATAAATACAGTCTAGGAGGTAGCATAGAGCAGGCTCTTTTATGGACTGCCATCTCAGAAACCACTATTGATAGCAAGGCCTCAATTGCTATTAAGAACACTTCAGCAAGTCTATAGCTGCCATTTGCCCTGTTTGGCTGAATTTTTATCTGAATTCTAGGCATGTTACCCAGTGCCTATTACCCTGGACCATATTCCAAGCTTTCATTAAAAACAAACTCTATCCTTTGTAAAGGCTAAGATATGGGACAAAACATGGAAGCACTCAGTAGTCAAAATGTTCTGCAAGCAACAAATCCACCTGGGAATTTCAGTCATAAGGTAAAGGAGAGTGAGTGGTACAATAAGCGGAGTGGAAGAACCAAGTGAGAGGTGCACTGCAAGGGTGTGAGGTCAGGTAAAGGAGAGAGGGAATAGCAGGGGAGAGTGAGTGGAGTGAGTGGGGGGAATGCAAGAAGCAAATGAGGAGTCCACTGTGAGGAGGTGAAGAATGGAGTTGGAGGGAAAGGCGAGCAAGAGGTGTGAATGATGGGGTGGAAAAAAAACAAGCAAGGAGAACATTATGGAGGTGTGAGGCAAGGTGAAGGAGAGAATTGGAAGAAAGGGAGAGTGAGGCAAGGGAGGGAAGGAAGTAAAGGGAATGGAGGATGAGAGTTACAATGGTAGGTAGAGCAAGATAATTAGGCATGATAAGGAGCAAGGTATGAGGGATGGAGTGTTATATCACAAGGTGAAGGAAGGAGGGAAAGGAGTAGAGGATACAGCAGCAGAGTACAAAGGGAAAGAGCAGGGGAATCAGAGTCCAGGGAGGGGGAAGAATGGGGATGGGGTAAGTTAGGGGAGCACAATAATGAAGGCAAGGCAATTATCAGCAGAGGTCCATGAAGAAACTCTGTCATCTATATTAGACCAATTCCACTCTGACATAAGTGATTAAGGCCTGATTCCCTTGTTCAGAATTGAGAAATGTTAGTCTGGTGAGCAGAAAGGAAAGAGCATTTTTAGCAAAGGCCCAACAAGTGTGGGAAATGGTGCCAATTTGGATGCATTTGACCTGGTCATTGCAAGCCATCAGGAAAACACTAATGGTGCATTTATTTTCTTCAGTTTTTTCTTAAGGTGCATTTTGTGAGTTGCTGAGTTAGCTGCAATTATTTAAAAATGTATTGAATGTTCATATTTTACTGGGCTGGATGTTTTAAATTTTTATTGCTGGCTCTGATTAATGGTTATTTTGTTTTGAAGTTTTATTGTTCTGGTTATTATGATTGTGTTATATTAATATTGGAAGCCACCCGGATAGAGCTTTGGCTCTTAAAGGTGCCCTAAACATATTTCAAAAAGAGAGAGAGAAAAAAAAAGCAGTGCTTTTGGAAGCTTAATCTGGTTTAAAGTGAGACACAGCTGCCATATACTTCTTTCCCACTGTCGTCCATAATTTATAGGAGATGGACTCTGGCTGTTGTGTGCCTTCAAGTAATTTCTGACTTATTGTGACCCTAAAGTGAATCTATGATGGGGTTGTTACCTGAAGAGGTGGGGGTGCTTTAGAGACCCAGCCATGACAACAAGACCTCTATAATATGGGGAAATTATTAGCTCGAATGCAGGGCCGGTTTAAGGAATTTGGGGGTCCCCTGCAATGCTTTATTTTGGGGCCCCCATATGTTTATCTCAGGTCAATGTAACCTAACCTATTCACAATACAGGATGATCAGATTACAGTAGGACCCCCATATCCATGGATTCATTATCCATGGGACACAAAACAGCACAACTACCATAGAGTCTTCCTAGAAAACCTTTGTCAGATAAGGAGGTCAGCAGGGGCCCCCCTTGACCTTGGGGCCCCCTGCCAATGCTGATTTGGCAGACTGGTTAAACGGGCTCTGCTCGAATGGAAGACTGTGAGAAGCGGGTAACTTCTTTTCACTTATGTATACCAGTACTAACTGTAGAGAGCACTCCAGTTTAATGTGAAATAAAGAATTTTTATTGCAAATAACACAAAATGGATTCACACATGCAACACATGTTCCTAAGAACTCTACAAGGCTATAGAGGAGTAAGGCAGAAAGATTGGATGGAGGGAGTGATTCGGGAATATAGGGTGATAGCTACCAGTCCTGGAGGGCAGAGTTTCATGCAGTGAAGATACTCAGGCAGGCTGCTAAGGGTGGCACAGGAGGTTCTGATTTGAAAGTGTGTCAAGAAAGAGAGTGGCTGGGTTCGTTCACTGTGGCACACCTTTCTATTGTTGCGGAAATAATGTTTACACCCAATTTCATATCCAGAAGGGGTACTCTGGTTATGACAAAGCCTGGATGGCTTTTCCAAGGGATAGACAAAGGAAATCAAAACCCAACTGATTGTGTTAATGACTTGGAGATAGGAACTGATTGGCTTATGACAACCTTGCAAGGGTGGACAGGAGGGGAATATGAGGTGAGATTTCCTTAGGAATAGATTTGGGAATGGTCACTTAATTGTTTGACTGAAAGACTCATTCCTGAGGCACTCAAGGCTGGAAGAAAGGATTAGCACATACCTCCTTAATTACTGTATTTACTAAGGGGCTTCCACACAATCCTAATATGGGCTTTCTTACCAAAACATTTCTAAGACGCATCCCAGATTATTGTGACCTCCAACTGACCTCTTTGGTTTGCCCAGCTTCCTTGATCCCAAAAAGTGTCCAATAGTTCCAATTATGAGATACTGTGGGGAGGGGTAGTAGGGCATTCTAACAGGGTTTTCTTGGCAAGATTTTTTCAGAGGGGTTTTTCCATTGCCTTCGTCTGAGGCTGAGAGAGTATGGTTTGCCCAAGGTCATCCAGTGCTGTGTGAGGACTCAGACACTGGTCTCCAGAGTCATAGTTCAATGCTCAAATCATTATACCACACTGGCCTCTAGACTCTAGGTAAACACAAGAAATGATATGATATTACACTGTGGGTTATCCTGAACACAGGCTGTTCAGCATAATAATAGCAGGTACTGTGATGCAAAAATGGTGTTGGACACCTCATGTTTACTCAGATGTTATGAGAACAAAGTGGCCAAAGAAATATGGTACAATAGCACCTTTATGTAACCCCACAACACTTTATATTGTTTGACTAAGGTGATTTCTATATTGATGGCATTCATATAATGCCATATTGTTCTTTACATCACAGAGACCTGTCTGCTGTAGACCTATATGACTGATTCCATTCAAAGAAGTAATTCCATAAATTATTTTTTATTGATAAAAAATATTTTAAATCACTTCTGAAAGTTTTACCGTGGCCTGGGCTGAACTTTCGGCTAAAGGCTAGTACCGAATTTCTGCACTCGGAGATAAAACAACAGAATGAAACTGCATTCTGTCTTTTACATTTGTGGGATGTGATCATGGGGAATACTTACTATAGATATTGAATCTCTAACATGGGTTTCCTAGATGGCACAGGGAGTTGAGTTTTGTGGCATTTCTGGATAGGAGGGGTTAGGCTATGACATAGACAGAGACTGACAATCTAAGGCCCTTCCAACATTTTTGACTGCTACTCTCATGCTGATGGGAGCTGTAGTCAAAATCCTCTGATACTTCTGTCATAAGGCCATGGGGATAAAGTAAGTCAGGGGCTGCCAGTTATTCAAAAATGGCATGAATGATTTTTGATTACAGCAGATAATTTGTCCATTTCTGCTAATTCATACAGTTTTAACAACCATTCCTCCTTTGCGGGTAGTACTGTATTCTTCCATATTTATGCATATAGCAGTCTTGCCACCATGATAATATATTGTAGTAATCTTCCATGGTTCTTTTACAACTATTCATCCATAAATCTCAATAGAAATGTTCTGGTTTTAACTTGATATTAACCTTTAAGATTCTCTGCACCAAAGTATGTACTTGAACCCAGAACTTATTAGCCTTTTCACATGTCCACCACACATAATAAAATGTCCCTTCATGTTGTTCACATTTCCAGCAAACATTTGAAACACCCTTATACATTCTAGACAATTTTTACAGCATCAAGAAGTATTATCTCCTGCACAGAAAATGCAGTTTTCTATGTAATACAATGTGGGAATTTAGTGCAGAATAAGTCCTGGACTGTGAAGATTCTGGCTTCCCCACCATCCAATTCGGTGGGGAATCCTATTTGTAGCCTGCGAGGAGGCAGAGAACTGGATGATCACGTCACCAGCCGGTGCCAGTGCTGCAAAGTGAAGGGCAGGGTAGGAGGCTATATAAGAGCCTGCTGACCCTCGCTTCATCCTCTTTTCCTTTGTCGACCCACCCTCCCGGCACTGGAATAGTATGATAATACTTGCTTCAGAGCCGAGTAGGAATTTTTAGCTCCTTTTCTGGGGTGTTTTTTTTTTCACCTACCCCATACTAGGAAGGTGGCAATGGAGGAATTGGCTAGGGTGGTGTCTAACTAGGTTACGTACAAACCCATAAATGGAACGGGAAAGGGGGAGGCATAGATTACAGTGTGCACCTATGGCACCAATTTCGGTGAAGGGACAGTTTCTGGAAGGGTTTCCTTAGGTTGTACAACCTGGGAGAACAGAAGGAGACTTACCTTGGGGTTGACCTGAAGGATAATCCCCTCACATTAATCCATACAGATTGGGTGAGGGACTTTCAGGTTGACCTTTCAGATACAAGCTGGCTGGAGAGCAACCCTAGGTGCAGGGGTTACTCAACAGGGCTCAGGTGTTCATCCGGGGAAGCTGGGTGGTATAAGTCCAGGATTAATGAACTGCCCCAGCTGCTTCCACACTAGGTTGCCTCCCCCCGCTGAAGATTTAGAGGGCATTAAATAGGTAGGGTTAAATAAAGACCCTTTTATTTCTATGTGTGGTCTCATTATTTCTTTGAGTCTGTCTACAATCTCATTGATCCAGGACTGTTCTCATCAGGGTTTCTTAACACTCAAAACCATGCTTTATGACCATTTTTAAATATTTTTGAATATTCTTTCCAACTCTTGAGTAGTGGCATGGGAGCCATCTTTAAATATCTAGAGGGATATCATGAAGAAGATGGAGCAAACTTGTTCTCTGCTGCTTCAAAGATTAGAATTTGAACCAATGGATTCAAATGACAAGAAAAGAGATTCTGTCTAAACATTAGGAAGAACTTCTTTACTGTAAGAACTGTTCAACAGTGGAATAAACTGTCTCTGGGAGGGAGGCAGGCAGGCTCTCCTTTTTTGGAGGTCTTTAAACAGAAGTTAGATGGATGTCTTTCAAAAGTGCAGTAGTTGTGTATTCCTGCATGGCAGAGGGTTGGACTAGAGGCTAAAAACACTGTAATTCCACTATTGAGGAAAACTGAAACTGAGGACTTTATCAGAAACACTAAATATGGCATCATAACAATGCCACATAAATGTGAAAGGGCGTGCAGATCAGACAACATCTCCCTTTCACATTTATGTCCTGTGAAAATCCCGTACCTTTTTATTGATGGCTGAAGCTGTCAATAGATCCCCTGTGGAGTTTTAGGACTTTTTCAGATGAGTCTTTTACAGCGCAAGCAGGCTCGTCCCCGTTGCGAGGCTGCTGCGCTGCAGGGCGTCCCTTTCGGATGACGCTCTCCCCCGCTGGTACTGTTGCGTTACCATGGGGACACTGCAGCGTTATATTCGGCAGTTTTCTAATCACGATCAACTTTCGTGATTAGAAAACCACTGAATATAATGCTGCAGTGTCCCCGCGGTAACGCAACAGTACCAGCAGGGGAGATCGTCATCCGAAAGGGACGCCTGCAGTGCAGCAGCTTCATAACGCAACGAGGCTGCTTGCGCTGTAAAAGACTCATCCGAAAAAGTCCTTATTAATGTCAGAATTGCCAGAATGTGAAACCTCAGGCCATTTAACTCTCTTGAATGCAGCACCAAAGGCCAGTCCAGCGTGAACACTTCCAGGTGAGATTGGCACATCCAGGTAAGTTTCATTCTTTTTGTGACCCTTGCTGGGTTACTTTGGTCTTTTAAGTGTGTCTAGGTGCTTGGTGTAGCTTTTTAGGCGTTATTATTGTTTTTATTTTTGAATTTCCATCACAAGCACTTTAAGAATGAGATTTTATTACCATGATTAAGCATGGGCAAGATTTCTGCGGTTCTCATGAGAAGACACAAGTACACTTAAAAACTCCCCAACCCCCTGAATTTACAAAGTAAATAAACACACAGGTACTTAAACCTAAAAACCAGCACACAAAATGGTACAGTTCATAAAAAGAGTGTCCTTTGGATAGTTTTTACATTCTTACTCAGAAATTTTCTTGCTGGGAACAGGGAGGGGGAAAGAGGACCTCCCATTCATCCTGTAATCTTGTGATTATAGTGGGATGTGGTTTTGCATGCTCTTCAATACTGTGAAAAAAGTGATATTGAGAGCTATTGATGGCTTGTCCAGTCAATGAAAAATGACACCTTATTTGTGGCTGAAGCACAGATTGACCACAGGAGGATGACAACATTGTGCGATAGTGGGACCAATTCATACTATTGTAACACTGAAATTGTGCAATTTTTGCCACATCTGATAAAGTCCTAGGTGGCCCTTGTGGCCCCTTCCAACTCTAAGATATTCTTATTCTGTGATACTAAAAAAAAGATAAAGGCACCATACACCACATTAAAAGACCCTTCTGCTGCACAGTTAAGAGCCAAAAGTCTGCTTAAATCAAAAGGTCTTTCTCTGCTGGCAGAAAGACAACAAAGAGAGGTACAAGTGAACCTATCATAGGGGGAAGGTCCATAGCCTGGGGGCAGCCACTCCCAAGTCTCTCTCCCATATCCTCACCAAGGTTCCTGTGATGGTGGTGTAAGTGAGAGAAAGCTCCCCACTGGGGATTTTAAAATGCAGGCAGGTTTGTATATTGCAAATTACTGGTTCAAAGGACTGAGGGATCCTGAAGACCAGTCTTTCACAGTGTATGAGGCTGCACAGTGGGTGGTGAAATCAGTATCACCCACAAGAAGTTGCACAGTGGCATCATTAGATTCATGCCAAAGCAAATTTAGATAATTCAGATCTCATTGCAGGTATATGAGTGTGGTGTGCAGTTGTATTTAAATATTGCAGGCTTCAAAGTGATGTCAACATTTGTACTTTGCATGATTTCTTGTAGTAAGAATAATATATTTAGACAACATTCTGACCACCAGTACAAACACACACACACACACACACACACACACACAGCCCTTTCTTGTAGTTTCATCATATCCCATAGTGCTCATGGACCATTTAGGGAAATAATCATCCAATTTGGTATTTCTCTACAAATAAACAGCAGAAATTGCTTCTTATTAATGAGCAGTAATGAAAGAAAACTACTGCTGTTCCAGTTGTCTGAGACCACTTTCTGAAAACAAGGAATCTGCACTCCTGCAATGCATGCTATGGTACTTGTATATTGAACTGAAAAGAAAAATGATGCTGGAAATACCATTAGAGCAAAATATCTCAAAGCTAATCTTAGATACATGGTGAGTAGCATGTCTTAGAGCTGGTCCCTTTGTCATAGTCCTACACTGGTGCATTTGTGGATACACACATTTACCATCTATTTTTCCCCACTGTAAAGAGTTCTTGATGTGTTCTCAATTACTGCTATGGGAGAAAATCCTAGGAAGACCGTGGCCTCTTCACCCTCTCTTTCTTCCTATCAAAATTCTATGGCTACATCAGTGGACAGATTAGCCTTCCTAAATCAGAGAAGGCTGGTCTAGTCATTAGATAACTGAATGTGTACTCCCCAACTCACTAGAAGCAACAAGTTTTGAATCACAGCTGCAGCTATAGTGAGGATAGGTGATGTGAGGACAGGTACCATATTCCTGTTTCCCTTTCCCAGAAGCCTGAATGGTTTTCCCAGGCTCTGGTATAGAGTGAGAAAGCCAGTCAATCAGAGGGAAGGTGAGCAAATCTGAATGTATGTTGTGGACCAATCAGAGGCAGCCTGGTTGGCTGGCACAGTGCAGTGCCTGCAAAGATATGGAAACTTTACTCTTGTCCTTCCCAGGCTCATATAAGTAACTTCTTCCATCATACCAGGAGTCATTTGGATACCATTGTCATCATCTGCTCAGCTTCGCTCTATGGTTCAAACCGTTACAAATCTACCCAGTAGTAGCATTGTCAAGGGCACATTTGACCATCTTGTCTGCAAGAATGTCATGGGGAATCTTGTCAAAAGCCTCACTGAGATCAAGATATATTATGAGATATACTATATCCACAGCATACATCTGCTGATCTAGGAAGCTTGTTACTCTATCTCAGAGAGGGAGGGAGGGGAGAGAGAGAGAGAGAGAGAGAGAGAGAGAGAGAGAGAGAGAGAGAGTCTTAGTATGGCATTATTTGTTTTTTGAGAAACCCATGCTGCCTCTATTAATCACAGCATTTCTTTCTTATGGCGCACAGACCAGCTGTTTACTGATGTTTTCTAGAACCTTTTCTACTACTGACATCAGGTTGACTGGTTGGTAGCTGCTCAAATCTTCTCTTGCCTTTCTCCAGTCTACTGGGACCACTCCTGTTCTCAAGAATTTTTAAAGGTTAAAGTTGAAGTGGTTCTGAGATTCCATTTGCACATTCCTTTAGTACCCTTGGATGCAACTCATTTAGCAAAGCTACTATAGGTACTCCTTTTACTACCTCTTGACCTTTTCGGGGCTGTAGTCCCCTTACTGCATCATTTGTTCTATTTGTACCAGATTGTACCACTGTTTTCCTTTTGGAAAAAGACTGATATAATGTAGGTGCTGAACAGTTCTGCCCTCTGTCTCTATAGTATTTTATCATTCACAGACTGAGAAGCTGACTGATATTGCCTGCTGTTACTCAAACTTACACCTCTAAAAAAATGCATTAGGTCAAAATGGTACTTCAGCCTTGATTATCTGACCTACCATTCAATTTTTCTTTGGTGAGGAGTAGAGAGCTAACAGTGGTCATGGTGCATCCACTGCCCACTTCAGAATAGTTGTGAGATTATAGATTGAAAGTTTACTTCCTCATCAAAGCACCAAACTAGACATTTCACTGGCCATGTGAAACCAACAAATATGCACATCATTAAAAATTGATCGTGTTTGTATAATGTAATTCCCAAAACCTGAGTAGATATACAGTAGTGTTGAAAAAGAATACATTATTCTCCAGCTCCTAAAATCCATTCTATCCTACTTTTTCCAAAGAACTAAGATTCTCAGTACACATCACTCCTAAATTGAGTTTTGCAGTATCAGGTACAGAAACTATTTGTGTGTGTGTGTGTGTGTGTGTGTGTGTAAAACAGCATTGTGTGAGATATAGATATTTTTCCTCCTGGGGCTGGAATAATAATAATAATAATAATAATAATAATGTATTTATTTATACCCCCCCCCCCGCTAAAAGCAATTGGGGCAGCTTCCAACAATTAAAACATTGTAATAACAACTAAAAGTACCACCCACCCCCACCCTCCCCCATAAAAAGACATTAAACAATATAAAATTAAAACCATCTAACTAAAATCACGTTAAAAACAAATATATACAAGATTTAAAAAAAGATGCAGCTCCTGAGGCCGGGATCTAATCAGGAGAGGCCTGCCAAAAGAGATCTGTCTTTTTTAAAGCTACTTGAGCTCGTCATCTGACGGATCTCGTTCGGCAGGCCATTCCATAAATTGGGGGCGATTATTGAAAAGGCCCTCTGGGAGGTAGCAGACAGCCTCGATTTTTGTGGCTAAAGAAAATTCCTCCCAGAGGACTGGAGTGCACGGGGAGGATTGTATGGGAGGAGGCAGTTCCGAAGATAAGTTGGACCCAAGCCATTTAGGGCTTTAAAGGTAATAACCAACACCTTATACTGGGCCCAGAAACTGATAGGCAGCCAGTGGAGAGATTTCAATACTGGAGTTAAATGGTCTCTCCGAGATGTTCCCGAGACCACTCTGGCTGCCATATTTTGTACCAACTGAAGTTTTCGGACCAAGCATGAGGGTAGCCCCATGTAGAGCACATTGCAGAAATCTAGACGAGAGGTTACCAACGTGTGCACCACAGTCTTGAGGTCCCTTACTTCCAGGAAATGGTGCAGCTGGCGTATCAGCCGAAGCTGATAACAAGCGCTCCTGAATCAGCCACAAGATCACATACACCTTAACACAATTGACCTAGGAAGGAATTTTTGATGTAATTGCAGTGGGCCCTTGGCATCTGCTAGAGTTTAGTCCCTGAACCCTCTATGGATACAAAAATCCATGGACACTCAAGTCCCTTTAAATACAATGGAATAGTAAAATTGTGTCCATTATATAAAATGGCAAAATCAATGTTTCTGGGGGGGAGGCTTGGAATAGTTTCAAGCCATGGATGGTTGAATCCATAGGTGCAGAATCTGTGGATATGGAGGGCCGACTGTACATATAACTATGGAATATAGCAAAGTGGTCACCCCACCCACCTGCGTTGAATCATTCAGTGGGGACTGTCTGATTTCCCATCATATGAAGGATGAACACTACACATAGCCTCAGCCCCCACACCCCGCTGCCATTTTCCTGCTATATCTTCACTTGATTTCTTTCATCTTGTATCTCCAGCTCTACTTTCTACCTGCTCACCTACATTTCCAAACTGTGATGAGAGAAAATACCAGAAAGGTATTGTTCTTAGCATTAATAACCAAACTCAAGAATAGACTTTGTAATTTTTTAAACCTCTTCCATTTACATTTCTGTCCTCAAGAACACTTGCCAATGAGGGTTAATCCTATAGGCATTCCCCCCGCCATTGCCTCAGAGGGCAAAAAGCAAATTTAATTTCCAGGGTTGCCCAATTTTTTCCATACCTTTCTGCTGAAACAGCCGTCATTCTGGCACATTGCCCTGCCATTGAATTCCATTTAAATGCTGAAAAGGTTAAAAGGAGGCATCATCTCTTGCCCCCACCTCTGCTTCACAAAATTTACAGGGATAAAGTAGTTTTTAAAATGGTGGTATAGCTGCAGAGTTACAGATATGTACTATACTGGTACTTGTTGGAGAACTGAAGGTTTCTTTTTGGAGCAATGCATTTTTATGGTGTGTGTGGATTTGTTTTTGTTTTTGTTTTGTTTTTTTTGGCATAATAACTGAAGCCCTCAACTCCTTCATAGAAATGACATGCTTGCAACTGTCACAGTGTGTGTGTGTGCATGTGTTCCTTTCTTTCATCCCTGGGGCTCAAGGCAGACTACAAAAGTTCGAACAGATACAGCTAAAAGTACACATCATGTAAAGGTTAAAACATAATCGTGCTATCAATTGAATTAAAAGCAGTTAAGAAACGTGCCCATTTTAAAAAGATGAACAGCAAATATAGACAATAGAGTACACTGTACAAAGTCCTTTCCCCATGAGCAATCAGTCCTCAAAACCCTGCCAAAGGGGGGTGGAGAATCTTAAGGAAGGATAATAAGGAGGGTGCAAGTCTAGCCTCGCTAGTAAGGGAGTCCCACAGCTTGGGAGCAGCCACTGAAAAGGCCCTCTATTGATTTTCCTCCAGATGTGTCTGTGAGGGGGTGGGGCAGAGAGGAAGTCCTCTCCAGAAGGGAGAAGGCTCAAATGATTGTGATTATGATTTCTTCTTCTTATCTGCCTGTGGATTGAGGGAGGAAACAACAATAAATAACATAACACACAACATCAGTTAAAAGAGCATAGAAAACCAATACATATGCCAGCATGGTGTAGTGGTTTGAGTGTTGGACTACAACTCTGGAGACCAGGGACTAGTCTAGACAAGAGGATATAATGCTTATTCCTGCTTTTTATTGCAAATTCGCAGCAGCGTTCTTTTGTCTCCATGGTCTTTCAGCAAACTGATAGGCTAAGAAGCTATCCATGTTTGAAGTTCATATGTCCACAAATCAAGATGGCAGCTGTAAGTTAGCATGTTATACATTGCTGCCACTGCACAGTTTTTTTAAAAAAAAATGTTAAAGCAAAGGTGCACAAGTATGACCTTCGGCTTAAAAAAATTATTTGGGCGCTTCAGTGCAGCAAAAATGTACATGATTACTAATGCAAAAATACAACAGGGCACTTCCAGGTCCTGTCTTGCTGGCAAGCCTGCTTCTCGTGCATGTCCAACCAATCTAACCTCCAGTTCTGGCCTCTATGAGAATGTGCAGCAAAATGGATCAGTTCTCCTAACAAGCACTAATGTGCATTTCCTCGCATTATTTTTAAAAATTTGGGGAAAGCCACAATGGCTTTTCCTGCACAGTAAATAGAGTCCCTGCCCCTTTTTGAATAAGGCAAATCACTGTGGGATCTCATTGAGACAAAAGGTATTCTCCTCAGATTCTATGAGGAGTATTTTCACCATCTAGACAAGCAGCAGGGTTCAAATTCCCACTCGGCCATGAAAACCAACTGGGTGACCTTGGGCAAGTCATACACAAACCCCATGATAGGTTTGCCTTAGGGTTGCCATAAGTCAGAAATGACTTGAAGGAACATGAGAACATATTAAACTCCTGCAATAAATACTTGAAAAACCATAATTTTAAAATAATCTGGATAGGCCTGCCAGAAGAGACTGGTCTTTACTGCTGATTTAAACTCAGACAAGCATTTTCAGCTGACGAATCTCTCCTGGAATATGTGGAGATACAGTCTGTCATACAGCCTGGTCCTAAGTCACACATTTCCACATGTGACTGAAGGACATTTCACAAATGGTCATATTTCAGGAAGGTTTTATGAGCTGCCTAACATCCAACCTTCTTCCTAACAGACATGCATAAA
This sequence comes from Gambelia wislizenii, assembly GCA_030847615.1. NCBI lineage: Eukaryota > Metazoa > Chordata > Lepidosauria > Squamata > Crotaphytidae > Gambelia > Gambelia wislizenii. The sequence goes on from JAUMIR010000001.1 coordinate 326,725,903, forward strand.
AAAAAGAAGGTGGGTGTGCGTGCACTTAAATTTTAAGCAAGAAAACATTTAAACCACTACAACCACTAGATCTTCCACCCTTCCCCCATCTATACATATAACTTTTAACCTCTCCTGCTACCAATAGTGTGTGAAACATTTAGGCTGAACATATATTTAACAGCAGAAAGGACACTGGATTGTAGTGATACAATGTATTCAACCATATTTCATCTGGTCATGTGCAATAACATGGAAGCAGGCATGGACTAGAAGTTGAGAATTTCAGCAGCCAGACCATAACTGTTTTTCCAGAAAGCTTGTCAAGGAAACAGCAGAAATCACTGTGGCCTTTTAACAATATCAGCAGTTGCCAGGTTGGCCTTTGGATAATCATAGGTTTATTGTTGCTTGGAGACAAAGTTAACCTGATGGGGCTGCTGTTCTTCCATCCAGAAAAAGGATCACTCTCTTGGCATACCAAACCCTTCATTAGATTACAAAACATGCCAGCAAGGAGCGGTTTTGCGAAATGTGATCATCAAATATTATAGCTATCTCCAGAAATGTATGGGCAAGAGAAGAGTACTGTCAAAAAGGAACGTTCTGGGAAACTCTGGAATGCCTACAAAGGGTAAAGTCTTTTAGCAATGAAAAAGTAGGGGTACAATCAGCTGTATCAAGGGGGAAAGTGACATACTTTACATCTATGTATAGCTCAGTTATTTACAGTAATTAAATTTAATCTGGCATTGTCTTCAACCAGATCATTTCCTACTGTTCTTCTCCTGTATGATTCCAAAATATTGTCAAAGTCCCTCATTAAAATCACCATGAGTACTTGACAGCCAGGTCAAGTTTTTAGGTTACATCCTTCACTCCTTGGTTAATCACTCTCCTCTTGAACAAATTTGTGTCCTATTAGCTGGCAACAATGTGTACCACACTGATATGGTGGCAAAATTTGCTTTGGCTGCTAATAAGATAAGAGCCAGATATCAAAACCAGCAATAAACATTTCACAGTACTGATATGTAAACAGCTCTGTACAATAATGTTTTAATTCCTTATAGTTTTATATTTTGGATATCCATGGTTTTATTATTATTGTATGGTTTTGTAATTGTTTGTGTATGTGTGTTCTAACTTACTTAAAGTAATTGTATTGTGACGGCTTATAGCTTTTAGCAATAAAGATTTATTTCATTTCACCCATGGTCCCATCTGTGACAGCGAGTGGCTCCCATCCATTCTGATTTTAATCTGATCTTTAAAGGATGAATCCACAATGGTGACCAGGATTTAGAACCTTGGGTAGCTCATTCAAGGTTCACACTAAAACTGAGAGTGGGTTCAACGCTCCACAACATGGAAGCCATCAGCCACCTGTGGAGTCAGTCATAGGCAATAGTGAATGCTTAAAAATATTACATGTTCTCTGATAAACATTTCTACTTACAGAGTAGAAGAAAAAGAGAAATTTGCAGTACTGAAAAAAACTGAATTGGATATCTGCTTCTAGACCAGGCAACTTTAAAGTTCCAGTTGGAGTCCTCCTGTATCTTACTGCATTGTAGGAAGGAACTCATGTTGGCTTTGTGGGGAGAATGCTTGCTATACGTGGATTCCACATGTTATCCCTAATGGGGTAGTGGGTTGCTTTATCCCTAATGGGGTAGTGGGTAGCCAGGTCGGTTAAAAACAAGACATATATTATCCATGACCTTTTATTGGATGAGGCTGCCGACCTGGCATGCTTTACGGAGACCTGGCTGGGAGAGGCAAGTGCTGTGACTTGGGCGCAGGCATTCCCGGCCGGGTACTCAGTTAGTGAGCAGGTAAGGAAAAGTGGGCGGGGGGCCGGAGTGGCTCTGGTTCATAAAAACAATCTAACCTTGACCAGGAAGCCTATCCGGAACACAGTCCACATCGAGTGTATGTACCTAAGCCTGAGGTCCAGGGATAGCTTAGGGATTCTGTTAGTATACTGGCCACCCCGTTGTCTAACAGACTCCCTAACCGAGCTAACACAGCTGGTCTCAGAGTTGCTGCTGGAGTCGCCCAGACTTTCAGTTCTTGGCGACTTCAACATCCCACTCGAGACCAGCTTGCTAAATTTAACTGGCGCAGCTCGGGAGTTCATGGAATCCATGACAAACATGAGCCTATCCCAATTGGTTGTCTGGCCTACTCACTGTGCAGGTCATACCCTCGATGCGGCCTTTAGTACGGAACAGGAATATCCGTGGGCAGAGGTGATTGAAACCTCCGCATTGTCATGGACGGATCATTTCCTGGTCAAGATGGAGCTAAGAGCCACTGTCTGCCCCACCGGGGGTGGTGGACCTATTAGAATGGTCCGCCCTCGAAGGCTAATGGAACCAATTGGATTCCAGAAAGCTTTGGAGGGTTTAATGGTTGGTAACGCCGGTGATTCTGTTGAAGCTTTGGTTAATATTTGGAACACCGACCTCACCAAGGCTATTGACACAATCGCTCCCAAGCGTCCTTTCCAGCCTGCTCCTAACCATAAGCCCTGGTACTCAGAGGAGCTTAGGAGAATGAAGCAGGCTGGACAACGACTAGAGCACACCTGGCGGAAGACTCAACTCTTAGCCGACAAGACTCGTCATAGGAATTTCCTTAATTCTTATCGAGAGGCGATACGTGCAGCACAGAAGTCTTCCTCCGCTGCACATATTGCATCTGCAGAGTCCCGTCCAGCAGAACTGTTTAGGGTGGTGGGGGAGCTGACGCAGATTCCACCTGCGCAGAACCCCTTACTCAACCCGACAACGGCCTGCTGTGATGCATTTAACATCCACTTTGCAGATAAAATCTCTCGGATAAGAGCCGACTTAGATGCCAGTGTTATGACTGAATCTATAGACGAGGTGTCCAGCAACTCCGTTGATGAAATTTTATTGGATCAGCTTCAATCTGTGAGTACTGATGACGTGGACAAGCTCCTTGGTAGAGTGAGGAAAACGACCTGTCCCCTCGATCCCTGTCCATCTTGGTTGGCCACCCAAGGGGGTGACGCATCGAGAGTACTCCTTAGGGATATTATCAATGCGTCCTTCAGGGAGGGCTCCCTTCCACCTTGTCTGAAGGAAGCGATGGTTAAGCCGCTCCTGAAAAAGCCTTCCCTGGACCCCTTGGACAGGAACAACTATAGGCCAGTCTCTTTGCTGCCTTTTCTAAGCAAAGTGATTGAGAGGGTGGTCGCTTCCCAACTCCAAGCTGTCTTGGATGAAACCGATTATCTAGATCCATTTCAAACTGGCTTTAGGACGGGTTATGGAGTGGAGACTGCCATGGTTGCTCTGGCTGATGACCTCCGCTTGGGTATCGACATGGGTAGTGTGACCCTGTTGGTGCTCTTGGACCTCTCAGCGGCCTTTGATACAATAGACCATTCCATCCTCTTGGATCGCCTGAGGGAGTTAGGAATCGGAGGCACTGCTTTGCAGTGGTTCCGTTCCTTCCTCTCGGGCAGATCCCAGTGGGTGAGGCTTGGGGACAGTTGCTCTACTAGAATAGAGCTTAACTGTGGCGTTCCTCAGGGTGCCATCCTGTCCCCGATGCTATTTAACATCTATATGAAGCCGCTGGGAGAGGTCATTCGGAGGCATGGAATGCGGTGTCATCAATATGCGTATGACACCCAGATATACTTCTCCATGTCTCGGTCATCGGCTTTGACTTCAGATGGCGTCTCTCCTCTGAATGATTGTCTTAAAGCAGTAATGGACTGGATGAGGAAAAACAAATTGAGACTGAATCCAGACAAAACAGAGGTACTAACAGTTACAGGCCCAAAACCAGGTCTGGGAATACAAACTCCAATCCTGGATGGAACTACACTCTCCTCCAAGGATTGTGTTCGCAGTCTGGGGGTGCTCCTGGACCCGTCGCTCCAGATGACTAATCAGGTTAATGCGACGGTCAGGAGTGCCTGTTATCAACTTCGGCTGGTACTCCAGCTGCGCCCTTTCCTGGAAACTAGGGACCTCGAAACTGTGGTACATGCACTGGTAACCTCCCGTCTGGATTTCTGTAATGCGCTCTACATGGGGCTACCCTTGTGCTTGACTCGGAAACTTCAACTAGTCCAGAACATGGCAGCCAGGTTGATTTCTGGCGTTTCCAGAAGAGAGCATATAACACCGGTGCTAAAAGCTCTCCACTGGCTGCCTATTAGTTTCCGGGTACAGTACAAGGTGTTGGTTATGACCTTTAAAGCCCTACATGGCTTGGGTCCAACTTACCTCCGGGACCGCCTCCTTCCGTACGAACTTCCCCGCAGACTTCGGTCCTCTGGGAGGAATCTGTTACAGCCTATGAAAACAAGGCTGTCGGTGACCTCCCAGAGGGCCTTCTCTGCTGCTGCTCCCAGATTATGGAATGGCCTGCCGGATGAGATCCGTCTTATTACCACCTTAGACAGCTTTAAAAAAGCTGTCAAGACGGATCTTTTCCGGCAGGCCTTTCCTGAATAATTATCCCGGCCCAAGACTCAGCTGCCCTTTCTAGACTATGATTGTATGTTTTAAATTTTTTTTCTTCTAATTTATATATATTTTAATTAATTCATGTTTTTAATCCTTTGTAATTTAATATTATTTTAAGGGGTGGGTGGGCTAGGGTATTGTGACTATGGGGTTTTTATATTGTAAGCCGCCCCGATTGCGTTGCAGAGGGGCGGGATATAAATAAAATTTTATTTATTATTATTATTACTTTCTGTTCTTTCCTAGTAGGGATGAATAAATCTGTCAATTTTGGTTTCTCCCAGTTTCTATTCCCCCCCCCCCAGTTTTAGTTCAGATTGTCCCCAATTTTGAGGATTTTATCCATTTGAAGTTTGGTTCACCTCAAAATTTGAGGACTTAAAAAAGAAAACTTTGCTTGATAATATGCTCAGATGTTTTCATGCATTTGTCTTAAACTTTGAATATTTGTACACAAGTTTGCCTCTTTTTGTAAGCAAAAGATAAAGAATTTTTCAAGGCTATTTTAAATAATATATACATTTGTATGCATTATTTGATTGGAGAACTCTGCAAGTTTCAGAGAGGTGCAAATTGTAAAGGAGAATTGAATTTTGATTCATAAGGTACTGTCTGAAAAGAGCAAAATTGGTGTTCACATTAAATGATGATCCAAATGCATTTCTTCCCATCCTGGTTCATCAAAAGAAAGCATGCATATAGGCAAATATATTTCAATATTTAGCTAGATATTGTGGGAGTTTTGGAGAGAACCCATTTAACTCAGCAAGGGGAAGAAGAGAGATGTGAAACTCTTGCTCTTCCCAGTAGGCTCAAGCGAAAGGAAACTGCTACAGTCTCTCCTAACTTGTGTGTTCTTCCTCATTAAGACCTTTTGCCATCCTGACCATGCTCTGGTGTTGCTTGGCCACATACATCCCAGCTTTCACCTGTGAAATGTTGGAGGGTATGGAAGTGGAGAATGAAACATAAGATATAGTGGGAGGGTGGGGCACCATGATGCCTGGAAAATCTCTGATCATTGCAAACTAAAGATGGAAAGAATATTTGAAATTTTTTTTTAATGGTTGAAAAACCATTTTTCAATAGTTGAGAAACCCTTATGAGAAGAATCCTGGACTGATGAGAATCTTTGCAGTTCAGGACTTATTATGAACAAGATATGTGCATAGTTGTTTTATGCAGAAAACATCATCCCCTGTGCAGAAAACAGCATTTCTCTGCAGGACATTCTATCTCTACAGAGAAATATTATTTCCTACACAGAAAATGCTGTTTCTTGTACAGAACATTCTGTAATAGGGAATTTATTCTATGCAAAATCCATACATAGTTGATTTGCATAGAAAACAACATTTTCTGTGCAGGAAATAGCATTTTATAGGAAATAATATTTCTGTGTAGAAATATTTTCTGAGAAACATTTCTGTTTCCTGTGCAAAACAACCACTTGCAAATTTTGTGCAGAATAAGTTCTAAATTGCATAATACTTTGAAAAGTGGGTGGTTTACCAAGACTTTTTCACAGCAGGAAAAAAAATGATTAAATTGTTCATTGCTTTTTTAGAGCAGATACTTGGTGAAACATCACATGCCTATTGCAAACCACGGGGTTTTTGAACTGGTGGTACACTGACACCCTGGTACTCCGCAAGACTGATAAGCAAACTGAAACATGGCCTACCAAATTCCACATAAAACAACTGTACAACTAATCTTGTACAGCTGTACTAGCTGTACTAGCCTAACCTGAGAGTGAGAGATAAGCATTTGCTCAGGAGCTGCCAAAGAGTCTGTGGCTTAGAAAGGCACTGAATAAACAGGACCAAGTCCAGAAATTCAAGCAATCGGCCATAATTACCTCTTTATCATAAATTAGTCAGTAAAGCTTTCCTGGAATCAGCAGGATTTCTTTCACATAACACGTATGTATTGATCAAAATTTTGTTCTTTATTCTCTTTCACTTTCAAAAGAACAGCTATATACCTGTTTGTATTTTAAGAGTCAAGAGCCAGAGAGGTGGGACAGGAGACAAATGCCATGTTTTAGGTTTCTTCTGAGCCACTCTAAAATTAAGTTATAAACAGAACTGTTTTTTCAAACAGCAGATACAGTAACTGTTTAAGTCCTGTCTTGCTATTGTTTGTGTAAATTGGGAATAAATGGCTTTATAACTTGCTCATTTTGAGTTCCTGAAAAGATGGGATTCTGTTGTTCTTGGCTGATAATTCAGGATCAGCATAAATGTGACATTATTATATTAATTAAAATCAACTTAATTAAACAGGGCCTGTAAAATTATTGAATTTTCTTTGAAAAGATTTATAGGAATACCATAATGCAATTATAATATCAGAAAGAGGACAGATCTCTTGGTGAAATGCCTTTCTGATGGTAGGCCTGCATGTAAGAACATTAATACTGTAATCCTTACTCAGAACTAAGTTTTATGGAGTTTAGTAAGACTTCCTCCTTGCATTTTTAGGATTTCAGCTTGATTGATTTGTAAACCAGGCAGAGTCTTAAAATGGTTTCCCTGTCCTTTAATGACAGACCCCGGAGCACAAGGACCTGTAACTTGGGAGATTTTCAGACGCCTCTTTCAGCTTCTTGCTGTGCAAGCAGCCTCCAGAGCAGTAACAAGGCTGCTGTGCAGCAAGGGGTCCATTTTGGACGCCCCCTTTTCTCTCTCGGCACCGTCCGTGACTCTTGCGGCTAGCATTGGAGGCGGCCGTGCTGTTTTTCACTCATGGAAGTGAGTGCCTGAGGAAGAAAATCCCAGAAGTGTCTTTCCTTGGAATTTAAATATGGAATAAAAATAAATTATTTTCTGCTACTTCATGACATCTAAAATCAGATCTATGAGGTGTCCCCCACCCCATGGTCCATAATGTCTAAACAGGGAAGAAATCTTTGCTTATCTTGTTCTTGTTCTTCTGCATAAGAATTTAAAATCTCCAACCACAACCACCATAATAATTCTCCAGTGGGTGTGATTGGGGTGTGTGTGTGATAATTAGCCCTCCCATTATCTGGGCAACACAGCTGAAGGGTATAGCCTCCATTCCAGATAAACAGAGTCTTGATGGTGTACCGGTACAAGTTACATTTATTGGGGTCAGCTTCACAGAGGAGTCATGGAAACCATGGGAGACAATTGCCCAATGAAGATGGCCAGTCTGGAAGATGTGCCAAAGCTTCTGGGTGCTTCCAATAAGAGGTTATAAAAAACTCAAGGGGCCATGAGACAAAGGGAGATGTCACACAACACTTTTATAGTGCTATTATTCCACTTTAACTGCTACGGCTGCCTCCTGTGGAATTCTGGGGTTTGTAGTTTAGTGAAGCCTAAAAGCTCTCTGGCTGAAAGTTCTAAATGCTCCTCCCTAAACTGCAAATCCCAGGATTCCACAGGAGGCAGCCATAGCAGTTAAAGTGGAATAATAGCACTATAACAGTGTAGTGTGATAAGGCCCAAAGAGAGACAAAAAGAGACTGAGGCAGCATCCTCACCTAGGGAGCTGGTTGCAGACTAAGACATCCAGATTCCCAGCTCCCTTATGAACATTCAAGGTCCAGAAAATCTGTATCATGAGTAGAATAGAAATGTTTAGCTAGTCACATTAGAGGGTTATGTTTATTTTTAACCTTGGCAGAATAAGACCTAGGCTGTTTGTAACTTTGAATTATTCTTAAGTGAAGCCTGAAGGAAAGTGCTTTCATGTAAAATATAGTCAGTCCTCTGTATCCACAGATTCTGCACCCATAGATTCCACTATGCATGGCTTGAAAATATTTTAAAAATCAAAAGCACACCTTGATTTTGCCATGTTATAAGGGACACCATTTTATCATGCCACTGTATATAATGGGACTTGAGCTTCCACAGATTTTGGTATCCATGAGGAGTCCTGGAACCATACCCGAGCAGATACCAAGGGCCCACTTGTTTTCATATATATATATATATATATATATATATCTCCACATATAGATCTCATGGACATAACTCAACAAAAACAAAAAACAAATACAAGGCATTACTTAAAAAATAAAATACAATAGTTACAACACTATTCTATTCTATTTACAACATTCAATTTTTGAATAAAACACATATATAAACATATATTTTGACTTCCTACTTTTCATTTGAAGTGACTATATTTACATTTTTATTCTTATAAATCTCCCCTCCTTTGTTTTATCCAATTTTTGGATAAACATTATACTAAAACCTCTCTTTTTCCCTTCTACATAACTCTAGTTTCTATCTTTGTTTCTCAGGTACTTGTTTTCTAATGTAAATTGCTTGCTTAGAATAAAAAGCTTTCATTAAAAGACCTCTGCTTTCCACACTCATTTTACATGCCTTTTTCTTGATGTGTGTACACATGCACACATGTAGGATTCTCCGCTCCCCCAGGGGAGGGGAAAGGGAAAGTCTCTTCAGAGTCAGAGATGGAAAAATTGCAAGTCCCGCAGTAACTTCCCACTGAGTTATTGGTTCATGTGGGTTAAAATCGGTGGGTGGTGGAAGGTGATTATTTCAGTGGTACTGTCTCCTACACAGGAGCAGGAGTGGAACGCTTCACGGTGGGCAAGATGGAAGAGTTTCTGCACACTTTTGGAAGAGAGGTGTTTCCCCAACACCATCACCATTTGAATTTGCCAGGTTTTTTGGTACAAATTCTGCAGGTGGCTTTTGCAACAGTTTTGGTATGAACTACTATTGCTGGTGCTACCATATATATTGCATGAACTTTTCTAAAGTAGAAGCATTAGATGGATTGATTGCATCTCTTTTTAATCAATAGTCCTGTCCTTCTGTGCTTGCTGAATATCTGCTTTGCTTGGTAAAGGTGCACAGAGGCTACTTTTGTACAGAAGCTTCTTGCACAAATTGACCACAAAAGTTGATATCTTCACTCTCCCTTGGGGTGGTGGTGTCTCTTTTTAATTTCTCACCATCCATTTTTACCAGCCTTTCTCATTGAGGATAAGAAAACTAGTGAATATTCTTTACATCCCTGTGGGTAAAGCCCTGGATTAGACACACACGCACACACAGACAGACATACACACTTTATTTTTCTTCTAGTCTCATTCTGCCTACTTCCCCATTGGATAGGTTTTCCTAGCTGTTCTGAAAGAGTTGAATCAATTGGTTTTTGTCTTTTATAAAAGATTGAACCTTAGCATGTCCTATGAAATTTTGCTAAGTGCTCTCAGTATTTCACCTTATCTTTTGAAATTCCTACAAAGATTTCATCTAAAGAAGTATATTGATTTTAACACACACACACACACACACACACAAAACCATATGTTGACATTTCAGTAAAACTCTAAATAATATCTTCCCTGTCGGCTACCTAAGCAAGTGTGCTATCCTAGGCAGTTAACTGACTGGCATGCCCCTTTCTTAATCATGTTGCCTTCATGCATGAAATTCTAGTCTTTTGAAATATAAATGCAGCCTTGAGGGGAACAGTGGGAATATCGACTCTATTAAGTCAGCTCTTCATATATTCTGCTGCATATGATTCTTTGCCCTTGCCAAAAAAAGAGGAAAAAAGTACCAACATAATGAAGCTTGCATGCAATGCCTGATATTTTTCATACAGGTGCAACAGTAGAGATGGCTTTTGAGAAAGCCTTTGACAGAGGATGCTTGTGTTATTGGCATGCCATTCAAAGAAAAGTGGCTTTATTGTTTGCTTTATGTCACCCAGCAGACAACAGGGAGAAATCATTACAGCTCTCTGCTGCCTTGTTGTCCACCCCAGTTGTGTCCTGTCAAATGAAGAAAAGTTGGATATGTTTACTTTTATAAAATAGTAAGAGATTGTCACAGAGATGGGAGGGAAGCAGCTGTTTTCTTTTTCACCAGATACATTTTCTCATCTGCCCTCCATCAATATGGAAACTCTTGAACCTTTCAGTAAAGGGACAATGGTTATAGATCATTAGAAAGGAAGAAAGATTTAAATAAAAGCATGATTCCAGTCTGCCTTCTTCCATAATGGTGACAGTTTTGTTGTTGTTGTTGTTGATGATGATGATGATTTAAAAATAATTATAGATTACTCTTCAACCAGTTGGAAATTCAGTATTAAAAGCATGATATAATATGAAGTACAGCTGCAAAACCCAATGGCATTTGAGCTGTGGGGTCCTGTAAAGTTCCATCTTATCCCTCATGCTTTTAAACATCTGCTTGAAGTAACTGAGTGAGCTTCTCTAGGGACTTGGAAGGACATCAGTGCCCTATTGACATGGTGTGCTATTTCTCCTTGTTAGCCCAGTTGGGTGAAGCTGTGAAGATGCTGATTTTGAGATGGGCTGAGCACTGACAAGATGGAGGTATTGAGGGACATGTGGTTCCTGGTCTAGGACACTGATATCAACTTGCTCTAGATGCAGCCACACACAGTGAAGGAACATCTGTGCAATTTGGGGGTGCTTCTTCATCATTGTCAATAGTGAAAAAAGACTGAAGGCTGGAAATGGGGAGTAAAATTTCATTTTAACAACCTACTTGCACAGTGCTTATAGCTATAGGGATGGGAGATTTTCATCCTTGTGCAATTCAATTTCATTTGTTTCTTTCTGTGGTCTAAACACCATGTGAGCCCATCATCTATTGGTTTCACCCTGAGGGAGAGAAGTACACCACAGCTAAGGGATTCCAATTAGCAGCTACAAGGAAATGGACTGTTGGCCAAATTCTACCACTTGTTGTGAGGAGATGCTGGACCCCCATCAGCTAAAGGGCAAGAATGCTTTCTCTGCTACAGACCACCTGTTCCATCACTTAGATCTATAAGTAGATCTCATAACAGTGTTTCATTCTTAGTACCAATGCCTTAAGGAATCCTGGAATTACATCCAGTCCACCTCAGAACAATCTTCTGTGGACTTTCCAGAATATGAATAATCTGGCCATAATGATACATATTTTGGTAATTTCCAGATGAGATTACTGTAATGCCACATTACTTCAGGATACCCTTGAAAACAAGTTGGAAACTTTAACTAGAAGAGAATTTAGCTGCTAAAATTTTGGCTATTTTATTTTGATTTTTAAAAGGAGCAAAAATTGGGAGCTTGCATTGAAATCTACAAGAAATATTTCATATCATTCAAGAAGATGGAAGATGATCTTCTTTGCTAAAAAGCATGATGCCATTTTGGTTTATGATATTCTTATAGCCTTCTTTGGGGGAGCAGATCAAAACTGCAGAAATTTCAAAGCAAGCAAAACTGGCAAAATGAAAGCCAGGTTGTGGCACTAAGCTGGAACGTGCTTGACAGACAGGCAGCCTGGTAGGTGCTGTTCTCAAAAGAGATATGCAGAGAAGAATTTACTTATTTAGTTATGGCTTGTGTACATCATTCCAAAAATATAGTTCTATGTGTGGTTTGCAATAAACAGACATTACAAAAAACCCCCCATTCATATACAAGATAAAACAAAACCATAAAATGAAAAGCCACATAATATACAGTGGGAAGACAAAACTTACTGCACCCTAAAATTAAGCATAAATATTTTAAAATTGAGAAGCCCAGACAGCATCAATTATCCAAAAGGCCATAATGAACAGAAGGGTCTTCACTTGGCACAGAAAGTACCTCTTTGATGACAGAAGCACCATTTCTGGCAGTTACTCAATTTACTTTATATGGTGGGGGCACATGGATGAGGAACTCTGGGGAAAATTTTAGGGTTTAGCTAGATGTATATGGAGAAGATGGTGATTTTGGTAAGATACAGTCCTGCTCTTATATATTTTGGGCAAATCCCAGTTTCTAGTTCCAACTAGCATCACACTACATTCCAAAACTCCCTCCACCATTCATATGATCATCCACACAGCCTGACCTTAGGCAACATCTTTCCTCCTGCCTTTGTCCCTTAATGACCATCATTAAAGTGAACTTGTCACCTCATCACCACACCCACAAGTTTTGCATTTCTATGACTATTCAATGCAGGTTTTCACAGCTGGCATCCATAGTTTTTTTGTGGTTTTTTTCTGGGCTGTGAGACCATGTTCTGGAAGAGTTTATTCCAGATGTTTCACCTGCATCTGTAGCTGGCATCTTCAGAAGATGCCAGCCACAGATGCAGGTGGAACATTAGGAATAAACTCTTCCAGAACATGGCCTCATGCCTGGAAAAAACCCACAAAAAGCTATTCAACAGCTTGCTTATAAGGTCTGTTCCTAGGCACTAGTTCACTCCATGCATCTGAGGAAGTAGACCAAGTCTACAAAGGCTTATGCTACAACTTCTTTTTCTCAGTTAGTCCCAAAGGTGCTACAAGATCCCTTGGCATACTGATATGCCAGACAAACACAGTTGTCTTTGAATTTTACCCCCTATTTCTGTGTCATTTTTTAAAAAAGCAGCCCCACTTACAATGCATTGCAGTAGTCCTCACAGGAAGTTATTGAAGTGTAGGTACTGGCAGCGGCCAAGCTGTCTCCATCCCTGGCCAGCCTTACTGTTAGGCAGAATGAGGCAGCTGCCATAGGCAAGAGATGCTGCTGGTGGTGTGTTGAAGTGGAGTACTGCAGGAGGATAGAACTGTATGTGCAATATTAGCCTGTACCCCTGATCTAGTCTTCTTATCTCCAATGCAGTGGGAGGTACTATCTCATTATTAGTGTTGAAGAGGCTATTGTCAATCTACTCAGATTCTACTGAGCCTCTATACATGGAAAGGGGAGAAGGTATCTCTAGTCCTTTGCCTCAGGCACTCAATGTCTTGAACTAGCCCTCGTCCAACCAGATAGAATCAAGGTGGCATATCATATACCCTCCATGATTTCAGAGATAAACACTGAGTCATGTGGCCAAGCAATATCAGAGATATTTTGATATTTTGGTCATGATGGCAACAGTTATTACTGAGGAAGAATACACAAGCTAGGAGGGGCTGAAGCAGCCTGCTTTTGCCTGAGCCTAGTGAGAAGGGCATGATTCTGTCCACTCCTCGCTTCTCTCCTGATGGGTGAATTGTGTGCAAACTGCCTTTGCGTTTTGAAGTCAGTTTGCATCAGTTGAAGTAAATGGAAGACAAAGGGGGGAAGATGGAGGAGGAAAGAGAACCTGGGACATTTTAAAAGCAGCTGGGAAAATGGGATGACAGAGAAGTAATAGGGACTGTCCATGCCAAATTGGGACAACTAGTTGGAGAGTATGTTATGCAAAGTTGCACAAAAGTACTTTGAAACACAACAGTCACTTAAGTAAGTATTTATTGAGAATGGTGGATCAATAATCACCCCCCCCAAAAAAAGCCCTGATCTACTGGGGGAATATAGCCCTATGTAGAAACAGGCTGAACCATATCTCCGTTTCACCTGGAGTAAACTACAGTTTTTTTGTTCTCAACCAGTCCATTACTGTGGAGAAGCACTGGAGTTCTTAAACAGCATAGGAGAAAGAACAAAAACTTGTGGGACATGGAAATAGGAAGATAACTATACTGAAAGTTGATTTTGTCCCATGAACATTTAGATGGCCAGATGACCTTTTTGCCCAGCATTACTTTGCACAGAGTTAGCTTAGAGTTGGTTTAGTACCATGATGACACCCTGAACACAACTGGTCTCATCTGATTTAGGAAACTAGACAGGAGCTGGTTAGTACTTGGATGGGAGGCTACCAGGGATCTTCAGGTGAGGCCAGAAAGACTGCTGCCTGAAACCCTGTGGGACTGACCGGTACCATTTGAGTCCCATTATTGGGAGAAAGATGGGATGATGATGATGATGATGATGATGATACAACCAATCATCTGACTCAGTATAAGGCCACTTCTTATGGTCCTTTATCTGCAGTATTTGTATAAATGCAAAAGAGATCTTCTTACTCCTTTGTAGAAATCATAATAGTGGCAGCTGAATAGCCCATTCAGCCCCACCAAGTAGGAACTACAGTAACCCCAACACAGCCATAACTGACCATGATTTTCTTAGAGAAAAGCCACAATTGTTGAAAGTGATTAAAACAACATTTAGTAAGGAGCACTAGCTAAGCCTTAACAACTTCGTAGTAAACTGGTAGCTAACGTCTCTGATATTATCATTCAACTTTCTAATTTGATTGGATGTGACGAGCATCAATTGATCTTAAAGAAATGAAGCCTATTAACTTTGACTTTCCCTAGTTTCTAAGCCTGACCACCAGTTTACAAATATTTACTGTGAATAGCAAGGACTAGCTATATTAGCCATTATGGAAATAAGTCAATGTTATGTAAAAACCAAGATTTATTTATCAGCGGAAACAGTTTGTAATCTGAAGAAAACATCAACCCATAATGATCAGTGTGCTTGGGGTAGTGCGGGTGGGGAAAAGGGAGAATACTGGGGTTTAATCAGCCTAAGAAAATGAAACACAATCAGTGGAGTGATTAAACAAGGAAAAGATGGGAACAATCTAAATTTTAATTTGTCAAGTGGTGATAATCCAAAAGCTTGATATTTAAAACTCTCCATGGAGGATGATGAGCTGCTGATAGACCTACTTGTTCTTGCTTATCAAAATGAGTTAATTAGGAATTACAAATTTAGTGCTTAGCATATCAACTTTGTTTTTAGTATTATTACTCCCCAGGTTGGCGGGGGGGAGGGAATCACAAGGTTAAGTAAAGCATGTTCTAGGAAAGCAAATTCTTCCACTGAATAGTTTTGGCCTGAGTCTCTCTCTCTCTCTCTCTCTCTCTCTCTCTCTCTCTCTCTCTCTCTCATTTATGTACAACATAACTGGGATAGGGAATGGCATTATGAGTGCCTAATTTTAAACCAGTGTGGTGGAGAGGTTTGATTCTAGGAGACCAGTATTTGAATCCCCTGCTTAACCATGGAAACCCACTGGGTGATCTTGGGCAAGTCATACTCTCTCAGCCTCAGATGTAGGTAAAGACACCCCCCTCTGAACATATCTTGCCAAGAAAACCCCACAATAGGTTCACCTTGCGGTTGCCATAAATCAGAAATGACTTGAAAGCACACAACAACAACAACAGCAGCAGCAGCAGCAGCAGCAACTTCAAGATCTATCTACTATCCAGGCCCCCTTAAGTTCATCTTCATGTGGAACTTATGCAGACATCAGTGGGCATCTTGGGTAGACATGTGCAGCCAGAGCTCAGTGCTCCTTTGGGTGCCATTGAAGAAGCTAGACGCATATGGTTTTGGGGTGTGTTTCCCTGTTCAGGATCTCTTTTTGCCTATGGCCTATGTTGGTTCATAAAGAGTCAATTAATTCATTGGAAAGTAGTACAGCATCCCATTTTGCAACAGTGGAATGATTCCATGTAGTCAAAGCTCATTACATAAACAGCAGAAATGCTAGAAAATAAAGGTGCTTATCCAAATAAGAAGTTGAATGAGAATAGGTCCTGGGCTTCTCCAGTACTTTTCTTGGTGCCTAAATGTCTAAATAAGGATTGAGGAACTTGAAGTACTTCAGATTTTTTTGGACTGCTACTCCCATCATCCTAGCCAGCATAGCTAATAGTGTGGGATGACAAAAGTTATAATCCAATAATATCAAACATGACCACAAGTTCCACACTGCTAGCTTAAGTGATGCAGTAGCAGAGATGTGCATGCTAAATGGACAGGAAGGGTAAGACTGCCTCTCTATAAGCAGAGACAGAGGGCTCCCTGCCAGCATATCCTTGCTGCAGAAGTGGCCCATTCTTCCCCTGTTACCTCCATGGAGTGGGCTGGAGCCCACACAGGAATACCGGCCTGTCCCTGCAGCCACTACCACCATTTTCTCTGTTGACTAGAAGCCAGAAAGGGGGCCCACAACATGGGACCAAGGCCCCTGCATGTGACCAGCCTTCTAGGAGAGCCAGGGAGTTGACAGCGACAGCAGCAGGATCTGGCATGCTAGACAGGCTCCTGAGGATATGTGGAGCCTAATCCAGGCTTTGGCTGCCAGTACTGGGTTAAATTGGGTATTTTGCTATAACATTTTATCGGCCCTACCCCCATCTCAGCCCTGTATCTGCCCTGGGGTTGGTGAAGACTGCCCCAGGGGAAGAATGGAGCTGGGGTATTTGACCCATATAGATGAGCCCTAAATCAAGGATAGGCAAGTTGCCCACTACAGGTATATCTCTCTATGGCTATAATTTACAATGTCTATGGCTGCCTCCCACGTCAAGGAGGCATCTACTCTGCCAGATTGATCAATGAATTCCAGACTACAGGACAGGTTGTATCACCCACCATAAATCCTCTTGCTATTTCCCTATCCAAGTCCTTCCTACTGCCTTTCTATAGCCTTGTGTGAATGCTTTTGTGTGACTGTGCATGTGATTGGTGTTATTTTTGAACCCTTAATAAAACCATAATTAATTTCACATGTGTGTGTATTCCATCCAGGCTAGTACTGGTATACATAGGTTCAAGATCCCCTTGTTGCCCCCACCACATTGCTAAAGTTGAGTTGATGCTAGTTTCCCCAACATATTAGAAACTCGATATTTCCTTGGAATTTCCAAGAGCATTTTGGGTAACAATGTTTACATTTAATAGACACACCTCCCACCAGCAAACAACTATGTTTACTGCATGGACAGAGAAACTCTGCAGTCCAGCAAGCAAAAAAGGGGTGAAATGCTGCTCTTGGAGTGCCAACTTGCAAATTTTATAGGCAGCAGGGAAAAATGAGGCAGCAGCTCTAGAAGTTGAGAATTACAGGACAGTCATAGAAAAAGAAAGCTTTCCTTTCTACTTTAAGTTTCCTTACTAACTTTGTTTCTGTTCTGCTAGTATGTTATTCATCTAAAAGGCTTCATTTTTAAAAAATGCACAACCTCACTCCTGAAAGTGGTGGATTGTATCTTTAGCGCACAATATCCTTCAGTGTTCATCCCATTTGGAGCCATACAGTTCCATCCTTGAGGAAATTCAGGTGTAATCTTATGATCTACAACTCTGAAGACCAGGCTTCAAATCCCTGCTTGGTCCTGAAAACCCACTGGGTGACCTTGGGCAAATCACACACTCTCAGCCTCAGAAAACCACATGATAGGTTCACCTTAGGGTTGCCATAAATTGGAAATGACTTGAATGCACACAACAACAACAACAACAACAACAAGTCCCACTGAGCACAACATGCATGGACTTGCTGTGGAAGAACAGCTTCCAAAAGAGGGAATTTGCTTCCTTTCTCTTCCCCAGAAAGCTCAACTTTCTGCCCAGTAAATCACACAAGTGAAATTCAGATTGAATGGGAAATGCTCATAAAATATTCCTTCATGCAGTTCTTTTGTAAAAAAAAATCAGAGGTTATCCGTATTTAATCTTATCTAATTAAGATTTTCATGTACATTGGGTTAACTGTGGTCCTCATACCTCCTATTAGGTTGCAATTCCAAGCACACTTTCCTAGAAGTAAGAACTTCTAAATTCAACCAGGCATCTTTTTGTTTAAAT
This sequence comes from Gambelia wislizenii, assembly GCA_030847615.1. NCBI lineage: Eukaryota > Metazoa > Chordata > Lepidosauria > Squamata > Crotaphytidae > Gambelia > Gambelia wislizenii. Next base: position 326,743,873 of record JAUMIR010000001.1, read on the forward strand.
CTGCACAGGAGCAGTGTGAGTTTTGTAGGACCAGATGGGTCACAAAAGAGTCTGGGATTCCTTCAGTGGCCTCGGGGCTCAGTTAAACGATATAAAAAAACTGTGAAGAATTCGCTAAGAGTTCTAATTGTTTACATGTTTTGTGACTCTAAATCGCCTCTTTCAGAAGGAGGGGTGGGAAAAAACCCATCTGTAGCATATTTTAGGACTTCGTATTTTTTCCCGTCTTTTTTAAAAAGAACCGAAAATTATCACTAAACCGATGATGTGAACTACCTTTGCGTTTTTAAATCGATTCCTAAAAAAGTACTGGAACTGCAGAGCTTTGCCATGATTGGTTGAACTCACCAGGGAGGGGTTTGGACAAGGAGGGGATGGAGGAAAGATCCATCCACTGTTGTTTCCAGCCACGGAAAAGACTGTGAGAGCTGTGTGTGTGTGTGTGTGTCTTTCCTCCCTCACTCCTTGGTCTCTTCGAGCTTGGCTGCAGCCAGCTGAAGAATTCCTTTCAGTCTCTGTGTGAATGTTCTTCGTCTCCCCTCCCTCCCTCCTCCCTCTCTCTCCCTGTATGCTCCACCAGCTGATCTATCGACAGATCGTTGTTTTGTGTGTGCATGTTTGTGCACGCTCGCAGTGCTGGCATGAGAGAGGGAGAAAAAACAGTCTACTGACATAGGAGAAATGCACAGCAAAGAGATTTCTTTTCCTACCATCCTTTGTCATTAATCCTTCCCACTTCCTGGTCTCCCTGCTTTTTAGTTGCTTTCTGGTTTTCTCGCTGAGATCAAGCTGTGAAAGGTGATCTGTTGCTTTGTATACAAATCCCTTCTGAGGAACGCCTGCAATTAAAGCCCTTTCAGAGGAACTATTCCCCCCAACAAGCCCCTCCTGCTTCAACTGTGTGTGTTTTCAGTGAGTGGCTTTAAGAGGCAGGCAGGCAGGCACGCCCCCTGCACCTTTGCCATCTGAACTGAGAAGCGAAAAAATAAACAACACAACTGAATCCCCTATAAATCATATGAACTATCCGTCACTGCTGCGAAAAAGTGCTAAACCACAAATTGCCAGATTAAAAACTGTCGTTTAACTGACCCCCAAGGTTTTGTGATGAGCAATGTACCCCATCCCTGTTGTTGCCATTTTAATGATGGCTTCCCCCCACACTTTCTCCAATTTCCTAAAATGTCAACAGGCCCACAAAGGTTAAAGACTCCTGATTTAACTGAATGGAGCTCATTTAAAGAACAGGACTTTATTGTTAAGCAGTCTCTTCATTATCTGGGCATGAATTAATCAAATAAGAATACTTATTTGAGTTACAGATTAATCTGAGGTACAAATTAATTTAAGAGAGAAGTATTTGAGTAGGAAATTGGTTTGTACTCTGTGAAACATAAATTCTAGTACGTCTTTTCCAATTTGGATAAACATAATAAATTAATACACAAATTAGGTGTTGTATGATTTTTTGACAATGTACAACTGGCCACCCTACTTGTCAGGTTGTCCAGAGAAGTCAACTACAATACAAAAAAACAAGAAAAATGGTTTATATTGTACAATTTTATTATCTATATCTATATCCATATTTATGCATGCACACATATAATACATTTATATACATTATTATAAATTACCATATTTGTTTATTTATGTTTTGAACTTCCACTTTGCTGATTCTTCTGCCTTGCTATGAGGCTTGTTTTTGAGTAAAAAAAAGGGGGCCATTTTATGTGTGATGGGCTTAAAGAGGTAGGGTTTAAATGAGCCCTTTGCTTTCTAATTTCATGAACTTCTGGTGCAACCTCTTTGAAAAGAATACAGGGAGTGCAGCAGGCTTGTTTGGTAATCCTTCTGTAATCACTCAGTCCAGACACCTGTAGTTGTGAATGGGCTTTCATTCAGATGAATGGGATAATTTAAAAAAAAATATACACAGAGAGAGAAACAAATGGGACCATGCTGCATTGATGCCTGCCTGAGGACTGAAACATGCCCATCTACCAAAGCAGGTTTCCCAGCCCCAGTGCCTGAAAAATGGTAACACAAGAGGGAGTAGGCATACTGTCACCAGGTGCCTGCTAATCCAAAGTATTAAGCTCAACAAGGCAGTAAGAAATTGTAACATGGGGCTTAACTCTAACTTGGACATGGGTGAAGAAAAAAATAAAACCAGAATTATTCAAGCTGGGCTCCACCAAAAGCTGATGGCTTTTTTATTTTTTTATTTTATGTATTTATTTATACCCCGCTCTTCAGCCACAAGGCTATCAGAGTGCCTTACAAATTGTTTTAAGCAATAGCTATTTACACATCTACACTGCATTAAACAGTTTCCAATGTGTGTTAGCTAATTGGCTCCTCTACCTATTTTTGTTTTGTTGTTTGTGGCCAAGATGCATCATAGTTTAAAAGTCTGGTGTTACTTTGTTTGGCACCTCAATGCTCTGGACTAAATATATTTCATTTTCATAATATGGGAGGATGGTTCCTGGACCTGGTATCCTATCTCCAAGCACTGGGTTTAATCACCAGACTTGAGGTGAGTTTGCCCTCTTGGGAAAAGTATTTCTGCATAATTAATATTTCTGGGACTGATGGGAAACAACCGAACACCCAGTCCCATTTGCTCCTGTCCCATTTTCATCTTTAAAGTTTTCCTGCTATGTTCATAACAAATATGATTTATCCTTTCATATTAATATAGAAGACATGGACCAACTGCTTATTAAGGGCAAACAAGCAAACAAACACACCTGTTGAACTGCCTGGGACAAAAGGCATTTCTGAAACTCTAGGTGTACATTTGTTATCACATGGCAACTGACATATAGTTGTTAAAGATGTGGAGCATCTAAGGGGGGGGGAAGAGATGGCAACCTTAATTAAGCACTAGAGGAGTTGAAAGCCTAGAAAGGTTCAAACCCTAGAAATTTAAGAGTTAAGCACCCCAAAGTCATGGTCTTGGATGGACCAACTTCTCCATTTCTGTTTCTCCCACATTCAGGTTGTTTCAGCCTTGCATTTCCCTCCATATCTGAAATATAATGACATTTGTGAATTTTAGTAAATTCTTATTTTAAAAAAATAAAAATAAAGAAAATTCTTCCCCATCCCTCCTTAGAGTACATTTTTCTTTTATTAAGGCAAAAACTGTGACAAAAACAGTGGTTAATAGTTTCAAATTCATGCCAGAGAAAAAAATATTCAAATTTTTGCTAATCCAGAAACGTAACAGCAGAGCTCTGGTTATGCTCTCTCTCAGCCTATCCTACCTCACAACAGGTTGTGAGGATTAAACAGGCTGAATTGTCAGATGAATACACAGAGCAGATATTGCTGTTGGCTGCTATATTTGTTGTCGTAGCTCTTGGGGCTTTTAAAAACAAAAACAAGATAGCATTTGTGTTATCATGGATTTGCCATGCTCCAGCAGGAACAATTGCTTCCTAACCCAGAGAGTTTTTTTTTTAAGAAAACCCAGGATACATCACCAAAAAAGAAAAGAAAAAAATCAAAGAGACTATATCGTTCTATACACAATGTTCCTTGGCCATTCCTCCTCCTTGCTGCCTGAAGGGCCATGGGAAAAAGACATCCCTTACACTTACATTAAGATTTTCAGAACACTGTTACTTTAAATAAGAAGTCTGGAGCACAGCGGAAAGGTACCGAAAAGATCTGCATGGTGATTGACCAAGTTTCATGAGAGCTGAATAGTGATTGGATAAAGTGTGTACAGTCTTTTATAGGAACTAAAATCAGTTCTGTCCTGGAGGTGACACAAAGAGACAACAACCATTAATAACTGAGGTTCTCTGATGTGAGAGGTCTCATTTCATTGCCGGCCGATTGCGGGAATAACGAGACCACACACATGAAATGGGATGAAATAAAGTATTTTATTAAATTCAGCCTATTTAATACCCTCTATGATCTTCAGCAGGGGGAGGCAACCTGGTGAGGGACCAGCTGAGGCAGTAGGTCTATGCTAGAACACACCCATCCGCCTTCCCGGGTGAACACCTGGGTCCTGGAGAGGAACCCCAGTTGCCTGGGGTTGCTCACCAGCCGGCCCGCATCTGGAAGGTGAACCCAAAAGTCCCTCACCCAATCCCCACGGATTGGGGTGAAGGATTATCCTTTAGGCCAACCCCAAGGTGGGTCTCCTTCTGTCCCCTTAGGCCCCACAACCTGAAGTGGCCCTTCCAGAGACCCTACCTTCACCAAAATTGGTGCCAAGGTGCCCACCGGAACTACACCTCCCCCTTTCCCACCATAATAAGAGGGAATTAACCTATTTAGACACCACCCTGGCCAATTTCCCAAATGCCGCTATCCTAGTATGGGGTAGGCGAAAAACACCCCGAGAAAAAAAGGGGGGGAATTCCTACCCAGCTCCGAAGCAACCAATTATCACACTATTCAAGTGGCGGGAGGGTGGGTTGACGATTGCTGACTGAAGAGGAGGAGTTGAGGGGTGGCAGGGCCTTATATGGCCTTTGGCCCCGCCCCTCTCCTCCTGTCGCAGGCAACACTGCCTGCAACATTCTGAGGGTTCTCTGAAAGTTGATCGTGAGTAAAAATCACCAAATTATTACACTCAAATGTCCCTGCAGTATCGCAACAGTACCGGCAGGGACGGGAGTCATCCGAAAGGGACGCCCTGCAGCGCAGCAGTCTCGCAATGTGGCGAGGCTGCTTCCGTTGCATTTTACTTATCCGAAAATGTCCTAGGTCATGTACCATAAGGTCAAGGTGTACACAGGTTAACAGGGAAACAAAGACTTTGGGGGATGCTTCTGGAGACCCAGAGCAAATATTTTACATTCAAAGTCCCTTAAAGTAGAATAAACTGAATATTTTTCAACTTTGCAGACCATAGAGCAAAAATGAAATGGCACTTTTGCATTTAAATGCTGCAGTGCCAAGACTCTTTAAAATAGAGCCAGGGAAATGTTCTGTCCAACAACAAAACCCACAGACAGGGTATGAGTGGATGTGAAGGTAGCAGCAACCTTCAATACTTGGCATAGACTGCTGTAGGGACATGCTGGGTTAAATGTGCAGATGTAAAATGGGTGACACCTGGCTTGACAACAGTACATGTGAATGGGATCTAGGAGTCTTAGCAGACCACAAGCTGAACATGAATCAACAGTTTGATATGGCAGCTAAAAAAGCCAATGCAATTCAATATGAGTCTAGTGTCTAAATTGAGGGAAGTAGTAGTACCACTCGACTCGGCTTGGTTCAGACCTCACCTGGAATACTGTGTCCACTCTAGGCTCCACAATTCAATAAGGATATTTAGAAGCTGGAACGTATCCAGAGGTGGCCAATTGAAATGGTAAAATATCTGGAAGCCATGCCCTATGAGGAACAGCTTACGGAGCTGGGTATGTTAAGAGGTTAAGATGAGGTTAAGAGGTGGCCTGTTAGCCAAGTTTAAGTATTTGAAAGGATGTCATATTGAAAAAGGAACTAGCTTGTTGTCTGCTGCTCCAGAGAATAGGACATGGGGCAATAGACTCAAACTACAGGAAAAGATATTCTACCTAAACATTAGGATGAATTTCCTGATGGTAAGGGCTGTTCAACAGAGGAATATGCTGCCTCTGAAGGTGGTGGAGTCTCCTTTTTGGAGGTTTTCAAACAGAGGCTAGATTATCACTATCAGTACTGGTCTGATTATGCATTCCTACATGCACAGGGATGGACTGGATGGCCCTTGTGGTCTCTTCCATTTCTATGATTCTATGAAATTATTCATTCCTGCAAGGGAGAATGAATAATTTAATCTATTTTCTCCAAGCTGCCAGCCATTAAAGAGGTTGCAGGTGTGGAGAAAGTCTCTGGCAATGAGGGAGGGCTAGCCTGTTCCCATGTGATAATGAATGGGTGCCTTTCCTTGGCTGCCTTTCCCTCTTGCCTGACACACATGGCATCAAGAGGGAGGGAGGCAACTGAGGATATGGTGTTCCCTCTTGGCCACCCACAGTGATTAGAGTTGGGGGAAGCTTTAGCCTTCCAGATCTCAATTGCTTTCCCTTGTCATTTGTCCAGCATGTAATAGAGGGAGGAAGCAACCAAAGCTGTAGCCTTTCAGGATTTTTTCCTGGCTTTTCTGTACCCACTCATCTTGTGACATCAGGAGGCAAATCTTTTTGAGAACTGGGGGAAAGGGGCTTGATGAAGATTCTCTTCATTGGGGTTTTGGACACTTCAAAAGCCACCTTCTCACCCCCCACCCACCCCCGAGCACTGGAATATTCCATCTGTACATTATAGTGATATCTCTTGCTCCTTTAGACAAATCTGGAAGAGCCATCTATGATTGGTCTGAAGTTATGATTTGGAATGATCCAAATTATGAGTTATGATCTCATGGCTGCTCACCCATAAAACCAAAGTAATGGCAGGTATATGAGTATGAGCATTCTCTATACTTCCCATTGTGTTCATGGGACACTGCCTGATTCATAGAAGAGCAGGTAAGGAGATCACACATGCACAGCTGAATCTGTACACTTGAGTTCTTGTATATAGCTGCTTGATCAGACATGTTATACTGTATATAATCTTCTGAATTTCTAGTACCCCAGCAGGCTACAATATGTGCCACTCCGAACCAAGATTAAGATTGGATTTTCTCTAGTCAATTTTCTGTTATCCTTTGTGAATCTGTTTTCTATCTAAACTGGAAAATAGTGGCAGTTTCTCCTAAATTTCTTTATTTTCTTTCTTTCTTTCTTTGCTTCCTAGTAAAAAAACACAGGCTCTTTTCACTGCACATTAGTATATTTGTTTATGCAAAAGTTGCTACAAAGTACAAGTTATTAAATGCTTGCTGGGTTTAGAAAAGTGTGTATCTCTCAAAATTAAATAGATATGCCAGTAGCAAGAAGACATATTGAATAATAAAATGCTCAATGTGCCTTGCACTGCATTGTTGGGTAACTCTACATTTATTTATAGATTTTGATTTTATAATAGGGTTTCAGTGTATCTCTGCTTTATGGTTTGCCAATGCACCCGGAGGGAAAGTTCATTCTAATCAAATTTAGTATCACAGAAATAAGTGCTGAGACAAATCAACAAACCTCTGGCATTGCAAACATTGTAAAAAGACAGATGATTATGTTGCTAAGTTGTTTCTACCTTAAAACAAATTCTCTATGGCTCAACTGTTGATTCCCTTACTAGGTAATGCTCTTCTAAGTTTGTGTGGAGTTGTACTTAAAGCAAGGCACAGTGCCAAAGAGATATGAAAGTGTCATGGAATAATCAGCATCTAGACAGCCATTTAACACTTACAATTATATCGTTGGCCCTCTCCATTGACGCCCCCTTGTCGTGGGAGAGAGGCTTGCGTACCCTAATGATGTTTTGAGCTATGCTTGCGGTGGCATAATAGCCACTGGTAGGGTCTCCCATGCCAGACAGGTCAAAACCGAAGGGTCTGACAAAGAACGTCAAAGGGCGGGATGGGCTCTCTAGCCTTGTGGCAACCGTCCTAGGAGAAGGAAAACTCCAATCCCAAACCCGGGCAGATGGTACTCATCCAACCCTGTAAGGTCAACCATCTAAGAGAAGGAAACTCTAATCAAACCTACGGCCCGAGGACCTCGCTGCCACGTCCATGCTTGCAAGGCCACGGCAGATGAATCTCTGGTTTAAAGGGTGAGGCCAGTTCTGTGCACGCTGCGCTCCACCAGAAAAATCCATTGCACAGGCTCAAAGGACAAATCCAGTACCAAAAAAGCCCTGTAGCGACTGGCGAGGGACGAAACCGGCAGGTGTAAAGATGCACTGGAAGCCGCAGCCCCAACCCTGCATGCAGGCGGTTCAGGACATTGGTCGCTCAAGCCTGACCCGGGAGATGACAGTCTTGTTCGGCAGCATCCTGAACGACCAAGCAGCCTTTTTTAAGGAGAGCACTGCTTGCTCCACATGGAGAGGGGCCTAGAAAAGGTGGCCTAACGAAAGCTCATCCCCAACTACCTGGTTGGCTAGCCGTGGCCAATGGGAATCTTCTGATGCGGTCAAACCAAGGCAAAGAAACAAAGGCACACACCGGCCTCCAAAGGTGTAAATAAACTGACACTTGCGTGCTGGAACATCAGAACCATGCAAGACTCTGAAGATAGTGGACGGCCGGAGCGTCGTTCTGCCCTAATAGCCCTTGAACTATCACGGCTTAATATTGACATCGCTGCTCTTAGTGAAGTTTGCTTCCATGAGGAAGGCAGCCTTAAAGAACATGGCGCCGGCTACACACTTTACTGGTCTGGCAAACCCAAAACCAAAAAACATCTTTCAGGAGTAGGCTTTATGATTAAAAACTCCATTGCCTCCAAACTCGAAACCTTGCCAACAGGACACTCTGATCGCATTATTTCCTTACGCCTCCCACATATTGTTCTCTTTAGTATATATGCCCCAACTATGCAAGCCGACCCTGTAGAGAAAGACAAATTCTACACAGACCTACGCCAACTCATACAAAAAGTCCCTGTAGAAGATAAAATTATTATCCTTGGTGACTTCAATGCCAGAGTAGGAAAGAACTCCGAAGCCTGGAAAGGTGTCTTAGGCAAGCATGGTGTTGGAAATTGCAATGATAACGGATGCCTCCTGCTAGAGTTCTGTGCAGAACAACAGCTGACTATTACAAACACAATTTTTCAGCAGAAAGATAGCTTGAAGACAACCTGGATGCATCCCCAATCCAAACATTGGCACCTCGTTGACTATGTTCTAGTCCGTCAGAGAGACATTCGTGATGTCCGTCATACCCGAGTGATGCCCAGTGCAGAATGCCAAACAGATCATCGCCTCGTCAGATGTAAACTAAATCTTCATCTTAAGTTCAAACCTAAGAGGGGTGGAATCTTAAAGAAGAGGCTCCAAGTCAACAATCTTCAACAAGCTACCTTGAGAGACAACTTCCAGGCAAACCTACAAACGAAACTTGAAGACCATCCTACAGATCCTTCTCCTACAGTGCTTTGGCAACATATCAAAAACAGTATCCTCCAGTCTGCAGAAGAATCCCTCGGGTTCTCCCACAAGAAAAATCAAGACTGGTTTGATGAAAACAACCAAGAGATCCAGGAGCTGTTGGCAAGGAAGAGAGCTGCTCACCAGGCATACCTCGCCCAGCCAACCTGTCATGCAAGAAAAGCAGCTTTCCACCTCACATGTAGCAAACTACAACAAAAACTCCGAGACATGCAGAACAAGTGGTGGATCAATTTAGCAGAAAAGACACAATGCTGTGCAGATCTGGGTGATCATAGAGGATTTTATGAAGCTCTTAAAGCAGTGTTTGGACCTACTTATCAGGTCCAAAGCTCCTTATACAGTACAGATGGTCAAACATTAATTACTGATAAAGCCTCCATCCTGAATCAATGGGCTGAACATTTTCAAAGTCTCTTTAGCGCCAACCGAGTAGTCCAAGCCTCAGCTATCCAACATATGATACAAAAACCAATGAAAAATGAATTGGACCTAGCTCCCACTTTGGAAGAGACCCTTAAGGCCATACAGCAGATGAAAAACGGCAAGGCAGCTGGGATTGATGGAATCCCACCTGAAGTTTGGAAACATGGAGGTCATGCACTCCACGAAAAATTCCATGAATTCCTTGTGAATTGCTGGGAAAAAGGGGGACTGCCATCAGACCTCCGAGATGCAGTCATCATCACCCTGTACAAGAAAAAAGGAGCAAAATCCGACTGCTCAAACTATCGAGGCATAACACTGCTCTCTATTGCTGGAAAAATCCTTGCAAGGATACTCCTGAACAGATTAGTTCCTGCTATTGCAGAAGAACTTCTCCCTGAAAGCCAATGTGGCTTCAGAGCCAATAGGAGTACTACAGACATGGTATTTGCCCTTAGGCAACTGCAAGAAGAATGTAGGGAGCAGAACAAGGGTCTCTATGTAACATTTGTCGACCTCACCAAAGCCTTCGACACCGTGAGTAGAAAAGGTCTGTGGCAGATCCTGGAAAAACTAGGATGTCCCCCCAAATTCCTTAAAATGATTATCTTGCTACACGAGGGCCAGCGTGGTCAAGTCAGATATGGTGATGCTCTTTCAGAGCCCTTTCTAATAACTAATGGAGTGAAGCAAGGTTGTGTTCTTGCACCAACTTTATTTACAATCTTCTTTAGCACGATGCTCCAAAGGGCTATGGCAGAGCTTGAAGAAGATGACGGCATCTATATACGCTACCGTACTGATGGTAGCTTGTTTAACTTAAGCCGTCTGAGGGCTCACACTAAGACTCTAAACTATCTAGTCCATGAGCTGCTCTTCGCCGATGCTGCTGCCCTTGTTGCCCACACAGAAGCAGCTCTGCAGCATCTAACGTCCTGCTTTGCAACAGCTGCAGAGCTGTTTGGGCTAGAAGTCAACCTGAAGAAAACAGAAGTTCTTTACCAGCCTGCACCACAGGACGAACACCACCATCCCCACATTGCCGTCGGCAAATCTGTGCTCAAGTCCGTTCAGCAGTTCACCTACCTGGGAAGCATCATCTCCTCAGATGCCAAGATTGACAAAGAGATCGATCACAGATTAGCAAAGGCATATAGTGCATTTGGAAGACTTCACAAAAGAGTCTGGAGCAATAAACACCTGAGGCAAAGCACAAAAATCAGTGTGTATAGAGCCATCGTACTGTCTATCCTCCTTTATGGATCTGAAACATGGGTCACCTATCGTCACCACCTACGACTCCTCGAGCGCTTTCATCAGCGCTGTCTACGCACAATCCTAAATATACACTGGACTGACTATGTGACGAATGTTGCTGTCCTTGAGCAAGCAGGGATCACCAGCATTGAGGCCATGATATTGAGAACACAGCTGCGCTGGTCAGGGCATCTTTCTAGGATGGAGGACCATCGCCTCCCAAAAATACTACTCTACGGTGAACTCACCACAGGTCAGCATAAGAGGGGCGCTCCAAAAAAGCGATACAAAGACTCCCTGAAACAACATCTCAGGCTTGGCCAAATTGATCACCAACAGTGGTCCGCCCTGGCCTCACATCGGGAGGCATGGAGACGCACTATCCACAATGCTGCAGCCTTATTTGAGAACTCACAACGAACAAGTCTTGAAGAGAAACGACAACGCAGAAAGAATCACAACCCAAAAACATCACCCAAGGAGACCTTCTGCTGTGCTTTTTGCAACCGGACTTGTTTATCTCGGATTGGCCTTTTTAGTCATCAGCGCGCTTGCAGAAAGCGCGGGATGAGTCCTTCCTGAATCTTCGTTTTGAAAGCCATTGAGTGATCTTGAGCCAGTTACTCTCAGCCTGAGCTACCTTACAGTGCTGTTGTGAAGATAATGTGTGGAGAAAGAGCAGCATATACATTGCCTTGACCTCATTAGAATCAAAGTGAGACATAAATGCAGCTAATAGGTAATAATTATAAATAACTAGACTAAAAAATGTGGCAAAGATTTCCAAATGTGTGAAGGAACACACTTTAGATCAGAAATGAGAAAGGTGTTTCCTTCCAGAGGTTGCTCAATTAAAACTCCCATTACCATTAACCATGTTGTGGCTAGGGCTGATGGCAGTTTTAGTCCAATATCTGGATGTCCATAACTTGTCTGCCCCTATTTTAAATGCAATATTGATTTGAATTGTCACAAGAAATCTTCTACATGGCCATGTCCCTAGAGGTACTCCTTGCAAACTCCTTGCAAAGTGATGTATTAATACAAAGTCTAACCCTAATTTTTTTCCGAAGGTATTTTGATTTACTCCAGCCAGCAAATTGGCTTATATTCTCCAATAATCTTAAAGAATTTCTCATTTGGTTTCATATTCACTCAATATGTGTGGCTATTATTTGCGGCAAGTGTCTGCACTCCCACTGTGATTCAGTCATTAGATAAACAGGCAGGTGATTGTGAGTTACCTACAAAATATATTTTTGTAGCATCTCCCTACCGTTAAAACAGTTGATGGAGAGGAAGTTGAAGCCTGTGGCTGTGATAAAAACTATATTTACTGTAAATACAGGACACATGAACACAGATAAAAGTAGAAAAAGCAAGATCTTTTAGCCTTTGAGAATCCATCCAAGTTTTATTAACTCTGAAGGACCCAAGACTAAATTTAAAGTGAAATAATTTACCCAAATTGTGCTTGAATGAGTAGAGGAGACTCCATCTTAATGGAGAGTCCCAGAGAGCAGTGAGTGGCCTGTAGGCAGGAGTACTTCACTGGAGGGAAGGCCATTTGATTGAATGAAGAGGATTCCATTTTAAGAGAGGGGAAGATCCCAAAGAACAGGAGATACCCAGTACACACTGTGCAGCATACAGAGCAATAGTTCCTTAGAGGTGAACATATTGTGAGAAGACATTGATAACATTTCCCCTAGATATATTCAAGTTAATTAACTATCTGCATGTCTAAGTTGCTGTCTATCTTCATGTCCTTCTGCTGTCCATCTTCCTTTTCCATGCTTTCTTTTTACCTTACATCAGGGCCTATAGTGTTATTCCCATCTACCTACCACACTTCAGCCACTCACCAGAAGAAGTAGAAAGCGAATAATAGGAAAGCACAGTTGTCACTATACTGCATACCAATGAGTGAATTCATAGCCTTCCTACCTCCAAACAACTCTGAATATTTGAGTCCTCAGCAAACATAAGTGGTGAAATATCCTTCCCACATTTGCTGTCTAACGAATGGAGGACATTTCATTGTAGCTCCCTCTCTCTCTCTCTCTCTCTCTCTCTCTCTCTCTCCACACACACACATACACGTGAGTGTGTGTATGTTTATGTGTTTGCATGCCAGATCCTACCAGATAAGTGGCCAAAAATAGGTTTAAATGGAAATTAGGGGTTGGAGCTCAAAATGTAGCAGGAAAGAAATTACTGTTTTCTTGACCAGGCCAGGATTAAAGACCAGGCTTCATGTATCAGATCTAAGAATGGGGTGTCTTGAAATGTATTCTTCTAATACATTTATATATATTTACTCTTGCCAATCCATCATCATCATCACCCCTACCACCCGAATATTTCCCAGAGCTGATGCACAAGGCAACAAAACTGCATAATTGCTTGACTAGGTCCAGTTAAAGGTTCTTCAATTAGAGTTAGGTGGGCAAAGCCTCTTCTGTTAGAATTAACTGCCATGGAAGTCTATAGCATCCATCTATCAGGAAGCTAGAAAGACCTTGTTTAGGGGGCTTAAGTAGAAGTTAGCCACTTCTGACAGTTGCTTTAGCATTGGATTCCTACACTGACAGGGATATAACTAGGCGGTCCTTGACATCCCTTCCAATTCTGTGACTCTATCCTGTTATTCCAATTCCAGATTCCACTGTCCTTGCACCATGTAAAAGCAGTTACCTGCTTTTGTTAGAGCTTAGAGAAGATTTTGTAGTTTTTCTCTGTGTATGTTTTAAAACTGACTCATCATATTTTGCTGGTTTAAATTGCTTAAAGACGTGTGGTTCAGCTCAAAGGGAATCTAAACACCAGTCTCTCATTACAGCTCTGCCCTAGGTTCATCACCAAGCTATCAGAAAGTCCTACTACTTCACTAGCCCATCAGAGAGTTAGTTTCCATAGATTGTCCATTGGATTATATGACTACAGATAAATTTTCAGTAGCAAGAGGCCCAGTTAAGATGGTCTTGGGTGCAATTGCAAAGATGATGACACGTAAAGTCCAGATGGCTTTTCAGCAAGTTACTATAAATGCCTTGGAGAAGAACTTTACCAGACACTGCAACAAACCTTTAATTCAATTATACAAAAGAAAAAAAAATCCCAGATTCATGTGAAGGAGCAACAATAACAATATTACCTAAGGAAAGCAAAGACTTGACAAAGGAGAGTAATTATAGACCAATATCCCTTCTAAACAATGATTATATGATATTCACTTCAATTTTGTCAGAAAGAACTAAGACAGTACTACAACAAATAATTCATTAAGGTAAAAATTGCTTTCTAGCAAAAAGACAATTACAAAATAATATGAGATGTGTATTAGATGTTTTGGAGTACTTAGACTATCATAGTGAACAACAAGCAGCATTAATATTCTTAGATGAAGAAAAAAGCATTTGATAAATTAAATTGGAGTCTTTCTTTTTACAATATTAAAGAAGATGGAATTTGGCAAAAAAATAATAATTTGGATTGAGGTATTTTATGGCTACCAGGCCGCAAGAATTTCAGTCAATGTTGAATTAGCAAACGTGTGTAAGATTCTTAAGGGGACAAGACTAGGATGTCCCCTTTCTCCTCTATTGTTTATTTTATCTCTAGAATTTTTGGTGAGAGTGATACACCAGGAAGATAAAAGGACTGCACATGAATGGAAATAATTATAAAGTGAAAGCATTTGTGGACAATTTGATGCCAATCGTGAAAGACCCTGTGATCAATAGTGATGTATTGCTGAAAAGAATAGAAGAGTATGGAGGATTGTAAGGGTTTAAAATCAACAAACAAAAAACAAAAATGTTAATGAAAAACATGAGGGGAAAAGAAAACATGGCATGAATTTATCAATCTAGTTTTAACATAGAGAGGAAGGTACTTAGGCATTTTCAGATAAGAGCTCTTTGTTATTCCAGGGCAATTATGTTAAAGTATGTAAGGATGTTAAGCAGGAACTACAGAGATGGAATAAACTCAAATTATCACTACTAGGTCAAATCTCAGTTATCAAGATGAATATAGTAACAAAAATGTTATATCTTTTTCAAACTATTCTAATATTAATGAATAACAAATCATTTAAGGGTTGGCAGAAGGATTTGACAAAATATTTTTGGCAAAGGAAGAAACCTAGAGTAAGTTTTAGGGTACTTCAGAATGATAGACTAAGAGGAGGTTTGGGATTACCAGATTTTAAAATCTAATTTGCTATAAATCTAATAGCGCTTTGTTTTATAATTCTGCTGTTTCTTCCCTTTTTTTAAAAAAATAAAAATAAAATAAAATCTAATTTGCAGCCTGCTGTCTGATCTGGGTAAAAGAATGGATAATGCTAAAAGATGAGAGAATATTAAATCTAGAAGGACATAACCTGGGATATGGATGCCATGGATACATCTGATACACCAGAATTAAAGTCACTGTGGAATTTAAGAAATAATTATGTTTGGAGAGCTATTTTGATAATATGGGCCAAATATAAAACCAGGTTATGGCCTAAAGTTCCATTATGGGTCTCTGTACAGGAAGCCTTCCATAAATTTGACAAAAATGAAAAAAAAAAATGGGTGACCTATCTGGAACTGTTGAAATTTGAAAACAGTCAATGTAGGATCAAAACAAATGAGAAGCTCGTGTTAGAGGCCTTAACTTCCAATAGTACCATTATAGACAATTGGTGGAAAGATTTAAAGCTGATAGAAAAAAGTATGGTTTTGAGCAAAAGAAAACAGAACTAGAGTTGCAGTTATGTATGAATGATGGTCATTTGATTAGTAGAATGTATAAACTACTGTTGAAAATAGAGTTGGAAGAGGAACAGATAAAATAATATATGATTAAATGGGCTCAAAATTTTGGTTACAATATTGAATTGGAAAAATGGGAAAGGAAGTGGCAGCAGGGCTTAAAGTTTACATTAATAATCTTAAAGGGTACATCTACACTGTAGAAATACTGAAGTTTGACCACCATTTTAACTGCCATGACTCCATCCTACAGAATCCTGGGATTTATAGTTTTGTGAGGCACCAGCACTCTTTGGCAGAGAAGGCTAAATACCCTGCAAAAAACTACAAACCCCAAAATTGCACAGGATGGAGCTACAGCAATTAAAGTGGTGTCAATCTGCATTATTTCTACAATGTAGATGCACCCAATGAGAATTGTTAAAAGATGATATTCTGATGGCACTTAACTCCAGAAAATTGGCTAAGATGTATAAAGCAAGAAGGATCATGCTATTATATTTTGAAAAGAAAAAAAAAGAAGAAGCAAAACAATATTGGAAGCTGATTTATGAGGTGCTGAAGATGATTTTAAAGATTGAGGACTTTATCAGATGAACCCTCAAAAATGTTTCTCTCTCACCACATTTCACACTGTACTCATCCTGGCACAATAACTCTTTTCATCACACTTATCTATAATAGTGAGAAAAAGCAGCCCCAGCATCAAAGGAGCACGAATGCTAGCTCTGTTTACTTCCACGTTTGTGATCTTGGTGATTCTCGCAAGAACATGCAAGCATGGTAAAAAAAATGTTAAAAAGAAAAATTTAAAGAGTGTGTGAGTGCTTTTTAAAACTTTTAATGCTTTATTTGTGTTTTTATTTTTGAATAAAAATAAACAGGGCTCCGTTCACTTCCTCTTTATTGCTGGAGCAGCCTTTGCTGGGAGAGGAAGGTAAGTGCAGGTGGAGTGTTCTTTTGCCGGCATAAAAATGGGAGGGGGGGTATGCCAGCAAAAGAACATTTTCAGCGGCTAGTCTGATAAAGTCCATAGTCTTTCCTTGTGACAAAGTACAGAAAATGGTAAGGGCTCGCTGGGAAGCCCCCAAGGTGTGTTACCAGAAAGTAGCCGATGAATATGGTGAGTTTCTTTTCCTAGAAGCCTTGACTCTTTGGCATTGACAATCAGAACTTCTGTAGAAAGGACATGTCATGATGGCCTGCTCTGCCATCATGGGATCTCACCTCAACAACCTACATTTTACTAGGAGAGTTCACTTCAACAACCTACATTTTACTATATGGGAAACTTCCACTCTTTATTTGGAAATGGGAAGTGGGTGGGAGAACCTCATTAAATAAACATGATGTCACATCACCTGACTAGATAGCCACTCTGATTGGGCACTGGCAGAGCCAATCAGAAACCAACAAGGACTTTTAAAAGTTCTGATCTTTCCTTTGTTCTGTGTGAGACTGGTGGAGCATATGGCTAGCTGAGATGGACTCTGATCCACATGGCCTAGCTCTGGGGCCAGATGGCCTACACAGCCATGAAATACCCAACAAGATACAAACTGTGATAACAAGAAGGGTTGGGGGGAACCAACCTTATCTAAAGGCCTCAAAAAGGATCCAAAAAGAACTCTGAAATTCCATCTACAGAGACTATAAGTTATCTGCATGTAATAGTTAGGGAATGTGTAGTTAGATTGCGTTAGATTTATGTTTTATTTTGTAAGTGCTCTGGATGAATGCATATGTATAAGCCTTAAGCTAAACCTGGGAATGTTTTACCTTCTCAAGTAACATAGACTCCTAGAATTGAAATAAAGCTTTATGTTATTTCCTACCCTGCCTCGAATTGCCTGTCTTGGTCAGCTATCAAGAACCTTCTTTAGATTAGAGAAAAGGGGTATTATTATTCTCATAACCGGTCTGGCTTCCCATTGCACTAGACAAGGAAAGAAACCCCTTAACTTTAACTCAATGGGTGGTGGCGAACGGAGAGGAATCTCTTGGGTTTGGGATTGGAAAAAGGGCCAACCCTGGACTTCAGTCAGCAGAAATCTAAGGGCGGCTTTCACAGGACACTATGGGCATTTATTTGTCTCTGGTCTTCAATAAATACTGTCTTAAATAAAGCATGTGCATTGAATTAAAATATTTATTGCCTGCTGGCTACCTTTTAACTTACCATTGCATTACTCCCTATTTCCCATTATGTCTGATTCTTCTTTATTCCTTAATTTCATTGTACCCTTATGATTGGGCAATGAAGACTGTGAGTTGCAGAAGGCAACCCACAATTAATGATAACATTATGGAATATTTGCATAGCAGGAGGCTTCAAAGGACACCCTCTGACATCTAGTATTTGGCATTGTCCAAATTCTTGATCCCAAAATCTACTGCAGCAAATTTTACTACCCTCCCCTACATACATACACACAAGTACTTTTTGACATTCCTCTGTATGACAGCCCTGCAGCATTTCCCCTCAGTACATGTTTGGACAATACATTTTTTACTGTCATTATTTGTTTTTACTTGCCAAGAAATACCATGGTTGTAAATATCAGACAGCCATTACCACCCTGACATTAAAACACACACACACACACACACACACACACACACACTGCCAATTTGAAATCAATGTTGTCACCAATGTGGAGGATGAACCTTAAAAATTATTCTCTGAATTTCTTTTAGCCTATGTTCAGTATTGATGAGACCATAAAAATGGGTACACTAATAGTGAAGGAAAACAGCAGCTGAACCATTGAGGGAAAATCTAAAGGGTTGGATTTAACATAAATTCTGAAGTAGCTCGTAATTCATCTGAACAAATTCTGAAAGAACATACCACAATGGGCAGATTAGGGAAGTCTGTACCACCATGCCCTGCAAATGAACCACACTATCATTGATCATTATATCTCTGACTTTAGAACAAAATGGAATTGGCTCAAGTTAATTCTAAGGATTCTACAACCCCACTCATTTCTAAAACTTCACAGACATTATTTCATTAATCCTTATAACTATCGTGCAGGGTAGGTCAGAATGACAATCTGTGCATGGGGCTACTGCCACTTGAGATACTCAGCTGCCCCAGGAATTGGTTTGGACTGAATGACAAACTCATGTGGTGCCAGTGGTTTCCATCTTTAATCTTTAAATCCATATATCAGCACACTGTGATCTAAACATCTGGAGGGTTTCCCTGAGAGGTGTTGTGTAGATGTTATATATATATATATATATATATATATATATATGAGACAACATTGAAACTGTTCTGACTTGGATGTGGGAAAATCTTCGAAAACCATGCCAAATCTATTGACGATTTGGAACTTCCTGCAGAGAAAATGCTGTTTTCTATGAGAGCTGACTTGGTGTAGTGGTTTGAGTGTTGGACTAGCTAGAATATCACACTACACTGTTATAGAGCTATTTTTCCACTTTAACTGCTCTGGCTGCCTCCTCTGTAATCCTGGGGTTTGCAGTTTAGGGAGGGACATTTAGCATTCTCAGCCAGAGAGCCCTTAGGCCTCACTAAACTACAAACCCCAGAATTCCACAGGAGGCAGCCACAGCAGTTGAAGTGGAATGATAGCACTATAACAGTATAGTGTGATAAAGTCAGGCCTCTGGAGACCAAATCCCTGCTCAGCCATAGAAATCCACTAGGTGAGCTTGGGCGAGTCACACACTCTGAGCCTCAGAGAAAGGCAAGGGCAAACCACCTTTGAAGAAATATTGCCAAGAAAACCCCATGATAGATTCAACCTAGGGTCATAATAATTTGGAAATGACTTGAAGACAACAACAACAACAACAACAACAACATGCAAATCAACCATGTGCACACTTTATGTAGAACAAATCCCCAATTACAGAATTTTCCACATAGAAGACCATGTGCAAATTTTACAAAAAATAAGTCCTGAACTACAAAGATTCTCATCCACCCAGGAATCTTCTCGTCAGGGTTTCTCAGCACTCAAAAAAAAAAAAAAAAAAAAAAAAAAAAAAGGGGGGGGGGAACCATAAACAAACCATTTGTGACCATTTTTCAAATATTTCAAATATTATTTCCATCCCTAGCAGCAGCTTTCTGTAGAACACAGAATCATAGAACCATAGAATTGTAGAGTTGGAAGAGACCACAAGGGCCATCCAGTCCAACTCCCTGCCATGCAGGAATACACAAACAAAGCATCCCTGACAGATGGCCATCCAGCCTCTGTTTAAAGACCTCAAAGGAAGGAGACCCCACCACGCTCCAAGGGAGTATATTCCACTGCCGAACAGCTCTTACTGTCAAAAATTTCCTCCTAATGTTGAGGTGGAATCTCTGTTCCTGGAGCTTGCATCTATTGTTCCATGTTCTAGTCTCTGGAGCAGCAGAAAACAAGCTTGCTCCATCCTCAATGTGACACCCCTTCAAATACTTAAACAAATGTTAAATAGCATTGAGGATGAAACAGTACCCTATGACAACCTGTAATGAAAATGCCAGGGGACAGAAGAGTATCCTCCAACACCACATTTTTAAACACACTCTCTGGGTTAGAATGAAAGTACTGAACAGTTGCCTGTATAGCTGCTTTAGCAGTGGTCAAGGAACATACAACCATTGATGCTATCAAAAGCTGCAAAGAAGTTGAATAAGAAGAGCATGGTTGTGTTCCCCCTACTTCTCTTGATAAATGTCATTCATCAGGATGACCAAGGACAATTCAGTCCCCAAAGCATTTCTTAATACTGGCTGGACAAGATCTAGATAATTGGTTTCATGTAAGAATACTTGCAGTTGGCCTCTAATAACCTTCTTGGTCACCTCACTCTAAAATGGAGTATTTTTGACAGGGTGGTTGCTGTTGTAAATTGTTGGATCCAAGAAGGATTTTTTCAGGAGCTGTCTTATTGTAGCCTCCATCAAAACAAAAGGCACCAATTCTACATACACTTATCAACAACACAACCAATCATATTCCATCAAGCAACTTTAATTAGCTATGAGGGACAAGAATCAAAATGGCACATGGTAGCAAGGGATTTCCCCCCTTTTTTTTTAGTTATACATTCAGAAATTGGGGAAGAAATAAATGGGGAGGTCTTTCCTTAGTACCACAAAAACTGGCCATGTGGGAAAAAAACAGACAGAGCACTGCTTCTGTACTTATGGTCAGGTTCTCTCAGTTGATATATTTTCATAGAATTGTAGAGTTGGAAGAAACCATGAGGGCCATCCAGTCCAACCCGCTGCCACACAGGAATTCTTGATCAAAGCATCCCCGACAGATGGCTATCCAGCCTCTGTTTAAAGACCTCCAAGGAAGGAGACCCCACCACGCTCCGAGGGAGTGTGTTCCACTGCCAAACAGCTCTTACTGTCAAAAAGTTCCTCCTCATGTTGAGGTGGAATCTCTGTTCCTGGAGCTTGCATCCATTGCTCCGTGTTCCAGTCTCTGGAGCAGCAGAAAACAAGCCCGCTCCATCCTCAGCGTGACACCCCTTCAAATACTTAAACAGGGTTATCATATCGCCTCTTAACCATCTTTTTTCCAGGCTAAACATACCCAGCTCCCTAAGTCTCTCCTCATAAGGCATCGTTTCCAGACCTTTCACCATTTTAGTTGCCCTTCTCTGGACACGCTCCAATTTGTCAATATCCTTTCTGAATTGTGCCCAGAACTGGACACAGTATTCTAGGTGAGGCCTGACCAAGGCAGAATAGAGTGGCACTATTACTTCCCTTGATCTAGATACTATACTTCTATTGATACAGCCCAAAATCGCATTGGCCTTTTTAGCTGCCGCATCACACTGTTGACTCATGTTCAATTTGTGGTCTACTAGGACTCCTAGATCCCTTTCGCACACAGTCTCGTTCAGCCAGGTCTCTCCCATCCTATATCTATGCATTTCATTTTTCTGCCCTAAGTGCAGTACTTTACATTTCTCCGTATTGAATTTCATTTTTTTTAGCTTTGGCCCAGCTCTCCAGTCTATCCAGGTCATTCTGAATTTTGATCCTGTCTTCTAGGGTATTAGCTACTCCTCCTAATTTGGTGTCATCTGCAAATTTGATAAGTATGCCCCTAATTCCCTCATCCAAGTCATTGATAAAGATGTTGAATAGCACTGGGCCCAGGACAGAACCCTGTGGCACCCCACTGGTCACATCTTTCCAAGACGAAGAGGAGCCACTGCTGAGCACCCTTTGGGTTCAGCCGGTCAACCAATTACAAATCCATTGAACAGTTAACTTGTCTAGCCCACATTTTACAAGCTTGTTTGTAAGAATGTCATGGGGAACCTTGTCAAAGGCCTTACTGAAATCAAGGTATGCGATATCCACAGTGTTCCCTTCATCTACCAAGCTGGTAACTTTATCAAAAAAAGAGATCAGATTAGTCTGGCATGACTTGTTTCTCTGAAACCCATGTTGACTTTTTGTGATTATGGCATTGCCTTCTAAATGTTCACAGACTCTCTGTTTAATGATCTGCTCTAGAATCTTCCCTGGTATTGATGTCAGACTAACTGGACGATATTTTGCAGATCTCCATTGTTGTTGAATGTTAATCCAATGTCAAGTGTCTCATATTTGTATGACAGAAGTGGCTACAATTAGATTTATACTATTTAGTCCAAGTACACTGAGGCCAAATCAACACTACACAAATAATCCAGTTTGAAACTGGATTATTTGCCATGGCTCCTTCCTACTGAATCCTGGGATTGGTAGTTTTATAAGGTCTTTAGCCTTCTCTGCTAAAGCATGCTGGTGCCTCACCAAACTACAAACTCCAGGATTCCATAGGAAGGAGCCATGTCAATAATCCAGTTACAAACTGGATTATTTGTGTAGTGTGGATTTGGCCTCAGTCACCCTGGTGCTAATTGTTGTAGATCTAAACCTAACGGGGGGGGGGAATGTTCACTAACAAGGCACAATTGCAGTCTGGATGCACTGATCATTATTGGTTTACAACATCTGAAGAACTCGCCCAGTCTTCCCAGTCAAATAGTTTCCCTTCAATGCCAACTTGTACTAACCACTTCAGATGCCCCCTTCTGAAGGTGATGGCACAGCACCAGAAGGCAGCTTTGCCTTCATTGGGTGTTTATCAAGCTAACAGCAGTGGTTCAATGTTTCCACTGCGGCTAATTTTCATGCTGGAGCTGCCTGAAATTATATTCATGAAGTTGTTAAAGATGTTCACTAGAGGGAACCTTCAAGCGTTTGATTAACACAGAGACAATGATAAAGATACTTGTCCTCCACCCTGCACTATCTAGAGGGAAAGGACCATTTAGGTAAAGTAGAGGAGCTGTGGGACTGTTGCTACTTTTTGTGTAGGACATTAGGGAAGTTGGTTGCAGGTGGGTTGGCACTTTATGATTATGAAATGTGTCCTATCACCAGTAAACCCACCTGCCTGTTGTTAAGAGGTGATTACTGAGAAAACGACTTATACGGTGTCAGCAAAATGGCTTGAACACAGCTCCCAGCTGAAGTGTTACTGCCCTTAAGTCATAGAAAAGGGTAACTGCCCTTGAAACAACACCTTTTTTGCTCTAGCTTTTTGGGGAAAATAGATCAACTCTTGGACTATAAATCACACTCCTTCCCTGAGTTATAGGACTGTAAAAAGAGTCTTTAGAAGAGTTATGAAGTAACAATGGAAAACAGAGGAACTGAAACCACTTTTTTAAAATTCCACATTGCTCCTTCATATATACACACCAGCATGAAGCTCAAAGAAAACACTTTGTGAACATTTTCCTAACTGGTTTTGACTGCAAGGAGAACAAAATAGTGACACCTCTGAAGCAACTGCATAATGAGAGGGGGCTTGCTTGGAAGGAGATAGCTCTCCTTGAAAATGTCTTCTCAGTTAAATTCCATATGTACTGTGGTGTTGTATGTGTGAGTGAGTGTATGAGAGAAAGAGGGAGGGACAGAGAGAGGTTCCCCGCCCCCCTCCGTGAGAACTTTGATTATTAAGAACCATCCTTGTTTTGAAAGTCAGATCAAGGACATCACAATAGCTTTGAAAAGAAAGTATCTGCTGAGAAGATTAAAAGCAGTTGCCACTTGATTCCTGTCTCCCCTTTTGAGATCTACCACAGACAAATTGCATTCCTCCAGCATCATAATTCTGGGCAACAAGAAGGAGAGGGGAAAAGAGACATATTTGGCAGTACTAGTTCCTTTTGAATTTAAGTGAAATAAACAAGCCCTCTAAATATATGGCCAAATAGAGAAAACAGTACAAAGTCTAGTCTAGAAGTTCATCTTCAAGGGGACTTTTGACTGCTCTCGCCATTTTTAGAAGCACTGTTCGGAGAACAATGGTTAGAACACTTCTTTTTTTAAAAAAGATGGATTATTCCATCTGTTTTGGTATAGACTCATTCATGTATTACTTACAGGACTTGAATCAATGTGCAAGCAGGGTAGTGTCTAATCCTGCCCCTCTCCAACATCACTTTCTTCAGATGGAAAGCTACAGGTTTTAGGAGGAAAACTGTTTTTGTGAAGACTGTCCACAGAAGTAAGGACTCTGCATTGCTAGCATCTTTGTGCATAGAGTCTCCATGTGAATAGGCACTCCTCTTCTTCAGAGTTGTCGCTTTGCAAATAAGGAAAACAATGATGGAGAAGGGTGAAGATACACAGTCTCCTGCCCACAGGTCAACTCACAGCCACTAAGTAATGCCTGTGGTGTGTGTGTCCCTTCCATATGTATATGTATTAATCTATTTTTTTAAAATAACCTAAAATTTGCATTCAGATATGTATTCACATTGCATACTTTCTTCCCAAAGTATGTGTTCCTAATGCATTCTCACTCTCCCCACTCTTCTGCATTCTCTCTTTCTGTGAACACTTGATTAAATAAATATCACAAAACAAAATATTATTTTGCTTTCCTGCTCTATCAAAACCTGTGGATGAAAAGCAGAAACACTGATTCAAAGGAGTAAGCTATCTCCTTAGAAAAACTGGATGAAGCCCAAATGAGTGACATTGATCCTTGAGACTGTGATTCTACTGTACTTTTTAGGCACATCACAGAATGAATATCTTCTGAATTGATTTATTTATCAATTACATATTCTCCAGTGAACTCAGGGCATACAAGGCTCTCCTCCACACAGCTTCATCCTCACAACATTCCTGGGAGGTAGGTCAGAGTTAAGAATTAATCTAAGGTACTCCAGTGAGTTTCATGGCTCTGTGAGGACATGAACTTGTATCATCCAGATCCCATTCCAACACTCTTCACTGCTAGGCCACATTTATTCTCTCCTAAACATTCAGACCTGAGCTCCTTAACTGCAATCTGTTGAACTGGATCCACCCTGTTCTGGTTATGTGTATGCTCATCCTGCCTCTGCAACATGCTTGAGAACACTTACCTTTCCTCTACCTATCTATAGGCAACTATCTGGTTGACTGACCCGGTTCGCTTGACCTGGGCTGACATTCTGTATTGCTATTATGGATTGGTAACATATAGTTAAAGTTCTGTAACTGCTCCATATGCAGTAACACTGTGTAGCCACAATTATTGGAATAATCATAAATGCCCCCCAACCCACCTTAACAGCCAGTAGCCTCATCAAGCACAGGTGGTCTGTTCAGCTGGCAATCAGGGTGCAAGAAGGATGTTTCCACCCCCCTACCATTAATGAGTGAGGTTGTGACAATCAGAAGCAGAAGTCTTGTCATGATTCCTTGTTGCAGACTTACTTGCTGGCAGCAGCAGGCTGGAAACATCCTTTTCCTTGCACCTTTTTCATCAGTGAACAGACCTCATTCTATCAATGTGACTGCTGGCTGTTAAGGTGGGTGGGGAGGTTGAGGCCAGGAGATATTGCTTAGTTCTGCATTTATAACCAAGTAGCCAATATAGGATACTGGCGCTTATCTTTACTTGCTTTGATGTCTTTTCCTCCAATTGGATTTGGGAGTATAGATTTATCTTGGATATGTTCACATGCATTCATACCTTATCTCAGGAAATGGCTTCTACCATAGTGTCCCTCATCCCTAAGTCTTGTTCCAGATTCAGTTTCATGGGGAAGCCAAACTCAGGGCTGGTCTAGACAAGGTCATCTGTTTCAATTATTTATTTATTTTGCAAGGTTACTGGTGTGTGAAGCTCTCTGGAGGCATGCCAGAGAATCAAGATGGTGGCCACAAGTGAATTACTCACAGTTTTGTACTCCCCAATTTGCCCCTGCCAAACAGTATTGTTTTTTTTAAAAAAAACCCTAAATCCAAGGTGCGGAAGAGCAATCTTCTGCTTAAATAATGAAAAAGAAGAAGAAGGCTAGAAAGCCTGTTTCATCACCTCAGTACACAATTGCTACAACAACAATCCAACATGGCAGTTCAATGATCTGCCATCTTACCAAGCTCCTCGACCAATCAGCTGTCCTCTTCAGCAATGCAATGCAATAAGATTCAGTTGTCCTCACCACACAGGTGAGGGTGTGAGGGTTTCTATCAGGGTTTAAAAAAAAAAACTCGGGAAAAGTCCTGGAGACTTTCCCTGACTTTTGCTCCCCCTCCCTCTGAAAAAGACGGAATGCTGCAGGATCCTGTTTGGACACATGGGATTATCTGTGGATTCTAAGAGGTTTTTTTTTTTTTTTTTCACCATCTGGACTATCCCTCAGTTCCAGCAGAGGCAAAACCTTCTTCCACAGTGCTCCTCCTTGTTCCAGAAGTCTCTTGAGAAAACTATACCCAGCTGTGTTTCTGAAAATGTGTTTGAAAAAAATTCCCTTGAAATGAGACTTCAAGAGCATTAGACTGGTCGTTGTCATGTTTGTGCTCTGGCTCCTTTGTTATTTTTGTTATTTTTGTTGCTACTGTTATTATTAATGCTGCTAATTGCTTTGATTTTAATTTGCATTATTTTTTATTATTTTACGACTGATCTTGTTTGATATCTTTTTAATTCTTGTAAAATTGCTGTAAAAATTTTTGGATCAATAATGGTATAGAAACATAATTAACACAATACTTGAATCTAATTTCTATCTTGCCTCATAATCCTTCCCTCCCTTATTACAGTCTGACTGCTCTTTATCAAACTTTTTCCGGTTATGCACATCACAAACAAACCTCATGGAACATCTTGATCAAGCAGTGATAATAATCTAAGCCCAGGCATTCAGCCTAATGAGGCACTTCAATAGATTCAGAGCGCATGCAGAGGAAACTGAATGAATATCTTCTAGAGGAGAACAAATGAATCCATAACGAATCTGCAACCATTCTGTTTATTGTTCTATGGAAGCCTTCCCCAAAATGGTACCCTACAGATGGCCATGGCCATACTGGATAAGGATGATGGGAGTTTTAATCCAATGTGGTTTAAGGAAATCTGTTTTATGGTCCAGTCCTCTGAAAGAAGTGTATCCACAACCAACTATTCCTACTATTTAAAAAAATCAATAAAATGCCCCCCCAAATTGCCCCCATACTCATTCATGGAGAGTAATATACCAAAAACAAAACAGAACAAAAAAACCATAATGTTTTAGGCTGAGGGGCTTTTTTCACAACCAGAAGTGACTTTTGCTCACTTTGGAAACCGCACTTCAAAAGTCTGAACTCCAACACGAATGAGAAAATTGTTCCAAAGAGGGTTTCAGGAGTGACTTTTATTCATGTTTTTGTGAGGGTGTGCATGGGTGGCATGAATTAGCACAAGAGGAACAGTAAGGTGGCTCTGCCATTGGGCAGTATGAAGTCACTGTGTCAGGCAGCTAGTCCTGGGGTTGGTAGTGGGAGTCCCACCCCCAGCTCCTCATCCTAGTATTCCTATCTGATGGATGACATTGATGTGCGTACTACAACACTAGGGATAGAAAGAATATTAGAAAACATTTGAAAAATGGTTGAGGAAGAAACATGCTTTTCAAGTGTCAAGAAACCCTGATGAGAAGCAATTCAGGACTTATTCTGCAGAAAATTCACACATGATTGTTTTATACAGAAAATAGCATTTTTGTGTATGTGTGTGGAGTAACAGGTTTTTCTGCACAGAAAAGCATGTTTCTAAATAAAAACATTATTTCCTGTACAGAAAAAGCTGTTTCCTTCACAATACATGCTGTTCTCTGTGCAAATTGACCATGTGCAAATTTTGTGCAGAATAAGTCCTGAATTGCAAATAGGATTCAAAAACTGCATGGTTTTTGAAGACTTTCTCACAAAAGGAAGAAAATTGTAAAAAATATTGTTGCTTTATTTGAAAAGAAAATCAGTGAAGAACTGTATCTCTATCCTGGACCCCTTAAGCTAACTGGCTGTCCTTAGGTATGGTGGCAGATGCTTTCTAGTTGCCAGTGTTGAAATTAAAGTCCAGTCCATTCATCTTCTATAAGTGGAATAAAGGGAACATCTCCAAGGAATTGCCTGGTCCTTTGGCACTTGGGTTGGCCCTAAGCAGGGTCGATGTTTATCTCAGGTCAATGTAACTTAACCTATTCACCTTACAAGATGTTCAGATTATAGTAGGACCCCTGTATTCACGGATTCATTATCCATGGGACACAAAACAGCACACCTACCATAGATTCTTCCTAGAAAATTTGTCCTCCCTAGTTGTTTTCTAGGCCCTCCAAGGCAACCCTATGGTATTTTAAACCAGCAGTCCCATTATTTTCAATGGCATTCACTATTATTCATGGTTTTCAGAATCCACACTCCCCCCCCGAACCAATCCCCAGTGGATAAGAGGGGCCTACTGTATTACATAATTTGCCACCAATAATTTAGTTTAAAAACTATATTATAGGCAGTAACATAATATTTTTTGTTTATTAGCAATTAACGTAATGGTGTAGATTTCCTCAAAGAAAAGAAAGAGTGGACTACAAGCTAAACATGAGTTAGTAGTGTGATACAGCAGCAAAAAATGCCAATGCGATTCTAGGCTGCATTAATAGGAGTAGTGTCTAGATCAAGGGAAGTAATAGTATCACTCCATTCTGCTTTGGTCAGACCTCACCTGGAATACTGTTTCTAGTTCCACTTCAAGAAAGATACTGAGAAGGATGGTGGGAGGTCTGGAAGCCATTACACCCTATGAGGAATGGCTTAGGGAGCTGGGTATGCTTAGCCTGGAGAAGAGAAGGTTGAGAGGTGACGTGATAGCCATGTTTAAATATTTGAAGGGATGTCATATTGAGGAAGGAGCAAGCTTGTTTTCTGCTGCCCCAGAGACTAGGACACAGAGCCATGAGTTCAAACTACAGGAAAAGAGATTCCACCTGAATATTAGGAAGAACCTCCTGACAGAAAGAGCTGTTCGGAAGTGGAATATACTGCCACCTTGGAGTGTGGTGGGGTCTCCTTCTTTGGGTTTTTTAAAATGTAGGTTGGATGGCCATCAGAAGCCGATCGGATGGGATGGCTGTTGGGATCCCTTCCAGCCCTATGATTCTATGATTCTAGGCTGCATTTAGAGCCTGCGAAAGTTACTCTTGGATTACACCTCCCAGAATCCCCCTGCCAGCATCCTTCTCAAGGTCTGGTTGCATTGTTCCTTTTCCAGCATTCTCTAGCCCAGTGGTTCTTATCTTGGGGCCTGCAATTTCCTCACAGGGAGTCCACAAAGGCTTGAAGGTTGCTTGGCCCACCGCCTCCCTGTAGTGGAGTAGCCACGTGACAGGAACCAAGGCAAAGGCTGGCTGGCTGGCTTGGCCTGCACATTGCCATTCAATCCACTCCAGCCTCAAACTTGCAGGAAGAAGCAAGAGTGCCTCTGAGGGAAAGTTTAATGGATGGTGTAATTATATTTTGTTGTTGTTAGCTTTTATTATTAGGGTTTTAAATCTTGAGTTAAGTCTTGGGGCAACAAAAGGTATTTAAAGAGGGTCCCTGCTAAAGAAAAGGTTAAGAACCACTGCTCTAGGCCAATGCCTCTCACATAAAACTAATGGGATACTGGTGTTTTAGTGACAACAATAAAACCATTGTTCCCAGTAATATTACTCCAATTTTAATTATATTCTTTATATTCTTCTGTTAAAAGAACCAGAGTGTTATAGAAGTTTCAGCATTGCCCTATGACTGTGGAGAACAGGGTTTGAATCTTTACTCAGTCGTGAATGCCCACTGGGTGACCTTCGGCAAGTTACACTCTCTCAGCCTCAAAGGAAAGCAAAGACACACCCCCTTTGAAAAAACCTTGCCTAGAAAACCTCATGGTAGAATCATAGAATCATAGAATCATAGAATTGCAGAGTTGGAAGAGACCACGAGGGCCATCCAGTCCAACCCCCAGCCATGCAGGAAATCACGATCAAAGAATCCCTGACAGATGGCCACCCAGCCTCTGTTTAAAGACCTCCAAGGAATGAGACCCCACCATGCTCCGAGGGAGTGCGTTCCACTGCCGAACAGCTCTTACTGTCAAAAAGTTCCTCCTAATGTTGAGGTGGAAACTCTGTTCCTGGAGCTTGCATCCATTGCTCCGTGTTCCAATCTCTGGAGCAGCAGAAATCAAGCTTGCTCCATCCTCAACGTGACACCCCTTCAAATACTTAAACAGGGCTATCATATCACCTCTTAACCGTCTTTTTTCCAGGCTAAACATACCCAGCTCCCTAAGTCTCTCCTCATAAGGCATGGTTTCCAAACCTTTCACCATTTTAGTCGCCCTCCTCTGGACACGCTCCAATTTGTCAATATCCTTTTTTTAATTGTGGTGCCCGGAACTGGACACAGTATTCTAGGTGAGGTCTGACCAAAGCAGAATAGAGCGGCACTATTACTTCCCTTGATCTGGACACTATACTTCTATTGATACAGCCCAAAATTGCATTGGCCTTTTTAGCTGCCGCATCACACTGTTGACTCATGTTCAACTTGTGGTCTACTAGGACTCCTAGATCCCTTTCGCACATAGTCTCATTCAGCCAGGTCTCCCCCATCCTATATCTATGCATTTCATTTTTTCGCCCTAACTGCATTTCTCCATATTGAATTTCATTTTGTTAGCTTTGGCCCAGCTCTCCAGTTTATCCAGGTCATCTTAAATTTTGATCCTGTCCTCCAGGGCATTAGCTACTCCTCCTAATTTGGTGTCATCTGCAAATTTGGTAAGTATGCCCCTAATTCCCTCATCCAAGTCGTTGATAAAGATGTTGAATAGCACTGGGCCCAGGACAGAACCCTGTGGCACCCCACTGGTCACATCTTTCCAAGATGAAGAGGAGCCATTGCTGAGCACCCTTTGGGTTCGGCTGGTCAACCAACTACAAATCCATTGAACAGTTAACTTGTCTAGCCCACATTTTACAAGCTTGTTTGCAAGAATGTCATGGGGAACCTTGTCAAAGGCGTTACTGAAATCAAGGTATGCGATGTCCACAGCGTTCCCTTCATTTACCAAGCTGGTCTCTGGCTTTTCTTCGCAAACGAAGATTCAGGAAGGACTCATCCCGCGCCCTCCGCAAGCGCGCTGATGACTAAAAAGGCCAATCCGAGATAAACAAGTCCGGTTGCAAAAAGCACAGCAGAAGGTCTCCTTGGGTGATGTTTTTGGGTTGTGATTCTTTCTGCGTTGTCGTTTCTCTTCAAGACTTGTTCGTCGTGAGTTCTCAAATAAGGCTGCAGCATTGTGGATAGTGCGTCTCCATGCCTCCCGATGTGAGGCCAGGGCGGACCACTGTTGGTGATCAATTTGGCCAAGCCTGAGATGTTGTTTCAGGGAGTCTTTGTATCGCTTTTTTGGAGCGCCCCTCTTACGCTGACCCGTGGCGAGTTCACCATAGAGTAGTATTTTTGGGAGGCGATGGTCCTCCATCCTAGAAACGTGCCCTGCCCAGCGCAGCTGTGTTCTCAATATCATGGCCTCAATGCTGGTGATCCCTGCTTGCTCAAGGACAGCAACATTCGTCACATAGTCAGTCCAGTGTATATTTAGGATTGTGCGTAGACAGCGCTGATGAAAGCGCTCGAGGAGTCGTAGGTGGTGGCGATAGGTGACCCATGTTTCAGATCCATAAAGGAGGATAGACAGTATGATGGCTCTATACACACTGATTTTTGTGCTTTGCCTCAGGTGTTTATTGCTCCAGACTCTTTTGTGAAGTCTTCCAAATGCACTATATGCCTTTGCTAATCTGTGATCGATCTCTTTATCAATCTTGGCATCTGAGGAGATGATGCTTCCCAGGTAGGTGAACTGCTGAACGGACTTGAGCACTGATTTGCCGACGGCAATGTGGGGATGGTGGTGTTCGTCCTGTGGTGCAGGCTGGTAAAGAACTTCTGTTTTCTTCAGGTTGACTTCTAGCCCAAACAGCTCTGCAGCTGTTGCAAAGCAGGATGTTAGGCGCTGCAGAGCTCCTTCTGTGTGGGCAACAAGGGCAGCATCATCGGCGAAGAGCAGCTCACGGACTAGATTGTTTAGAGTCTTAGTGTGAGCCCTCAGACGGCTTAAGTTAAACAAGCTACCATCAGTACGGTAGCGTATATAGATGCCGTCGTCTTCTTCAAGCTCTGCCATAGCCCTTTGGAGCATCATGCTAAAGAAGATTGTAAATAAAGTTGGTGCAAGAACACAACCTTGCTTCACTCCATTAGTTATCGAGTGATGCCCAGTGCAGAATGCCAAACAGATCATCGCCTTGTCAGATGTAAACTAAATCTTCATCTTAAGTTCAAACCTAAGAGGGGTGGCATCTTAAAGAAGAGACTCCAAGTCAACAATCTTCAACAAGCTACCATGAGAGACAACTTCCAGGCAAATCTACAAACGAAACTTGAAGACCACCCTACAGATCCTTCTCCTACAGTGCTTTGGCAACATATCAAAAACCAAGCTGGTAACTTTATCAAAAAAAGAGATCAGATTAGTCTGGCATGACTTGTTTCTCTGAAACCCATGTTGACTTTTTGTGATTATGGCATTGCCTTCTAAATGTTCACAGACTCTCTGTTTAATAGAATCATAGAGTTGCAGAGTTGGAAGAGACCACGAGGGCCATCCAGTCCAACCCCCCTGCCACGCAGGAAATCACAATCAAAGCATCCCCGACAGATGGCCATCCAGCCTCTGTTTAAAGACCTCCAAGGAAGGAGACCCCACCACGCTCCGAGGGAGTGTGTTCCACTGCCGAACAGCTCTTACTGTCAAAAAGTTCCTCCTCATGTTGAGGTGGAATCTCTGTTCCTGGAGCTTGCACTCATTGCTCCGTGTTCCAGTCTCTGGAGCAGCAGAAAACAAGCCTGCTCCATCCTCAGCGTGACATCCCTTCAAATACTTAAACAGGGCTATCATATCGCCTCTAAACCGTCTTTTTTCCAGGCTAAACATACCCAGCTCCCTAAGTCTCTCCTCATAAGGCATCGTTTCCAGACCTTTCACCATTTTAGTTGCCCTTCTCTGGACACGCTCCAATTTGTCAATATCCTTTCTGAATTGTGGTGCCCAGAACTGGACACAGTATTCTAAGTGAGGTCTGACCAAAGCAGAATAGAGCGGCACTATTACTTCCCTTGATCTGGACACTATACTTCTATTGATACAGCCCAAAATTGCATTGGCCTTTTTAGCTGCCGCATCACACTGTTGGCTCATGTTCAACTTGTGGTCTACTAGGACTCCTAGATCCCTTTCGCAAGTAGTCTCATTCAGCCAGGTCTCTCCCATCCTATATTTATGCATTTTATTTTTCCGCCCTAAATGCAGTACTTTACATTTCTCCGTATTGAATTTCATTTTGTTAGCTTTGGCCCAGCTCTCCAGTCTATCCAGGTCATTCTGAATTTTGATCCTGTCCTCTAGGGTATTAGCTACTCCTCCCAATTTGGTGTCATCTGCAAATTTGATAAGTATGCCCCTAATTCCCTCATCTAAGTCATTGATAAAGATGTTGAATAGCACTGGGCCCAGGACAGAACCCTGTGGCACCCTAGAATCTAGAATCTTCCCTGGTATTGATGTCAGACTAACTGGACGATAATGGTTGGGATCCTCTTTTTCCCCCTTTTTGAAGATGGGGACAACGTTTGCCCTCCTCCAGTCTGATGGGATGTCTCCTGTTCTCCAGGAGTTCTCAAAGTTTATTGCCAATGGCTCTGAGATTATATTTGCCAGCTCTTTTAATACTCTTGGATGTAGTTCATCTGGTCCTGGAGATTTAAATTCATTTAGATTAAGAAGGTATTCCTGTACTACCTCTTTGCTTATTCTGTGCTGGATTTCCCCTGTTCCGTCTTCTGTACTTTTATCTTCAGATTGGTCCCCCTTTACCTTTTCTGAAAACACTGAGGCAAAGAAGGTGTTGAGTAATTCTGCCTTTTCTCTGTCCCCCGTTAGCATTTTGCCATCTTCTCCTCGTCGTGGCCCTACCATTTCCTTCTTCCTCCTTTTGCTGCGGACATACCCAAAAAAACCCTTTTTATTGTTCTTAACCTTTCTAGCAAGCCTGAGCTCATTCTGTGCTTTAGCTTTTCTGACTTTACTCCTACATGTGTTCGCTATCTGTTTGAATTCTTCTTTGGTGATTTTCCCCTTTTTCCATTTCTTATACATATTCTGTTTAAAACTTAGCTCTGTTGATATTTCTTTAGTCATCCATCCTGGTTTCTTGAGACACCTCCCATTTTTCTTCCTCAATGGTACTGTTTGAAATTGTGCCTTCAGTATCTCCCTTTTGAGAAAGTCCCATCCGTCTTGAGGTCTCTTCTCTTTTAGTATTCCTGACCATGGGATCACCCCCAGTATTTCCCTGCATTTATTGAAATCAGCTCTCCTAAAGTCAAGAATGCGTGTCTGACTATGCCTGGCTTCTCCTTTCCATTGTATAACAAACTCCAGGAGAACATGATCAGTCTCACCTAAGGATCCCACCACTTGCACCCCGTTAACCAGGTCATCCCTGTTGGTTAGGTTTGCCTTAGTCAGAAATGACTTGGAGGCACATGGGCAAACACACAAATTCCTTTTGCAGGCTGAACTCAGTTGGCAGCAAGGAGAGGAAGCTGAAGAAGACCAAGGGGGAAAGGGAGGGGAGAGGAACCAAGAAGGGAAGGGAAGGGAAGGGAAGGGAAGGGAAGGGAAGAAAGAAAGAAATTCTGAGGGAGACAACACTAAAATTCCCCCCCCTCTCTCTCTCTCTCTCACACACACACACACACTCACCTTCTCCATGCCTCTCCCTCCAGCTTCTGCCACAGAGGGCTGCTGTTTCTTTTGCTTTCTCTTTGGGTTTGTGAGATGCTGTTTAAAAAAAAAAAGCCAGCAGAGGTTTTTGGAGGAGGAGGGTAGGAGGAGGCTCCTACTGGCTGTCTCCTTCGTCAGATTAAGGAGGCTAGTACGGGGGCCCTCTCTTGACCTTGCCCCCCCCCACCAATGCTGATTTGGCAGACTGGTTAAACTGGCCCTGGCCCTAAGGTATTGTTTACTTTCAGTTTCATAGTGTCATCCTGAAAGGACTTAAGCATACATATGAACCAGAGAGAAGTATGTAGACTGGGTCCAGGATTATACTTAATGGTTGTCTAGACAGTGAAAATAATCCTAATAGAATTTGTAGACAATAACTTTTGTCCCAATGAGATCTTGTGGTAATTTGCCATATTCAGAAGGAGGTGGGCCAAAAAATCCAAAAACTGTGGTGGAGGGAGCCTTTCCGGCTTTTTCCAAGGGTTTTTTTTTTTTTAAATAACCTGTGGAAATGTGCATTGCCACTTGTTTGGACATTCAGTTTGCAGTGAAGTGCATTCTTGGCGAGGGCAGAAGTGGAAAGCTGATTGGTCAGACATGCGTGGGGTGGGCTTGCTGGCAATGAAGTGGACAGAAATGCCATTTCGGAGTTTTGCGCTGTCGTTTGTATGCTTTTTTTGCTGCTCTGAGGCAACCAATCAGGCTTTTTTAAGCAGAAGGTCGCACTTGTGCACCTTTGATGTACATTTAAAAAAAATACTGTGCAGTGGTAACAACTTGTGGAGAATAATAACATGAGTGATTCACTCTCGGCCATCATCTTGATTCACAGGCCTGGCTGTGTGTGCACTTTAAACATGGATAGCTTCGCATACTAGCAATTTTGCCAAAGGACTATGGAGACAAATGAACATTGCTGTGAATTTGTGTTAATGTGCAGTGATGCATATTATATCTTCTCATCTAGACAACCCCTTAGAATACATCCAATGTTATCAAT
Organism: Gambelia wislizenii; assembly: GCA_030847615.1. Classification (NCBI taxonomy): domain Eukaryota; kingdom Metazoa; phylum Chordata; class Lepidosauria; order Squamata; family Crotaphytidae; genus Gambelia; species Gambelia wislizenii. The sequence continues at coordinate 326,779,557 of JAUMIR010000001.1, forward strand.
GACTGAGATCTCACATGATTGTGACTTCCACCCATCCTGGCAGCTTTTAGGTCTCAGAAGGAATCCTTGTTGTTGTTGTTGCTGCTGATGATGATGATGATCATTGGGGAGAGGAGGGAGAGGGTAGGCACTTTGGATGATGAAGCAACAGCTGGTCTCAGTTTGGAGGGGAGAAGAAAAGAGAGTGTACTCACAGATGGCATCTAGTCTATTCTTCCTTTCCCTCAGAGCCCAGAGCAGCTATATCTTCATCTGAGTTACTTCCAACACACTTCCCTCCCTACATATAGGCATCAGCAGCCCCTCCTGGGGTTTGACAACTGTTGGGGGGGGGAGTGTTTTGGTGAGGATTTAAAAGGTTTGTCAATATGCCACTTCTAGTAAGAAATGTATATACATATAACAAGATAAGATAAACCAATCTCTGATATTTTCTTTTAGTCTTTCTCCAACTATGTATGTTACTGGAAATGTTCAAAGTTATGCTAATGCTATTGTTAGATTCTTTTTCTAAAGGAGATTTTCATACACCATCTGTGATAAATATTTTCCAGGATAAACTTTTAGAGAAAATATTATATGGCTCACAGCTGGGAATATATATCAAAACATTTGTTCCCTAGAGGCAATACTATCTAAATTCCTGACAAATATCTTTGATGTTCCACACTAACATTCCCAACATCTTACTTAGAGTTGAAGCCAGGATGGTTCCTCTAGAAGTGTATGACTGGTTCCTTATAAGTAGCTACTTGCTCAAACTAAACTTCAGCCCATTTGGACTAACCATCTTCATATTATTGGACAATTTCTCCTCCATCTGGTTGAGGTTGTTGTTGAGGAGAATCTATAGTGATATGGATCCCCCCAATCAGCTCTACTTCACCTGGGATCCTTCAGAGCCAAAGGGATAATCAGACAAAGGAATAATAGAATCACAGAGTTGGAAGAGACCACAAGGACCATCCAGTCCAACCCTCTGCTATGCAGGAATACAAAGTCAAAGCACTCCTGACAGACAGCTATCCATCCTCTGTTAAAAAAAACACAAAAAACAACAACAACAAAAAACCAAAGAAGGAGACTCCACGACACTCTGATGCAGCGCATTCCACTGCCAAACAGCTCTTACTGTCAGGAGGTTCTTCCTAATGTTTAGGTGGAATCTCTTTTCCTGTTGTTTGAATCCACTGCTCCATGTCCTAGTCTCTAGAGCAGCAGATAACAAGCTTGCTCCTTCATCAATATGACATTCTTTCAAATATTTAAACATGGCTATCAGGCCACCTCTTAACCTTCTCTTCTCTAGACTAAACATGCCCAGCTCCCTAAGCCACTCCTCATAGTGCATGCCTTCCAGACCTTTCGCTATTTTGGTAACCCTCCTTTGGACACATTCCAGCTTCTCAATATCCTTCTTGAGTTGTGGTTCCCAGAACTGGATACAGTATTCCAAGTGAGGTCTGACCAAAGCAGAATACAGTGGTACTGTTACTTCTCTTGATCTAGACACTATTCTCCTATTGATGCAGCCTAAAATCTCATTGGCTTTTTTTAGCTGCCTCACCACGCTGTTTACTCATTTCCAGCTTGTAGTTTATTAAGATTTTTAGATCCCTTTCACATGTACTGCCATCAAGCTATGTGTCACCCATCCTATACCTGTGTATTTCATTTTTACTGCCCAAGTGTAGTATCCTATATTTGTCCCTGTTGAGATTCATGTTGTTAATTTTGGCCCAGCTCTCTAATCTGCTAAGGTGATTTTGAATTCTGATCCTGTCGTCTGGGGTATTCGCTACCCCTCCTAATTTGGTATCACCTGCAAATTTGATAAGCATGCCCTCTATTCCATCATCGAAGTCATTTATAAAGATGTTGAATAGCACTTGGCCTAGAACAGAACCTCACTAGTCACTTCTCTTCAGTATGAAGAGGAGCCATTGGTGAGCACCCTTTGGCAGGCGAGGTGGCAGTGATGGTGTCACCAAGGGGAACAGGCCAGTGGGGCCAATGCAGTGAGTGTGTAGACATGTGGACAGCTGGGTTGTTCTGGTTCCATCCTGATCCAGCTGTCCACACATCCAAAACACCAGGGCCACTCTGGAGTTTCCTGGAAACTCTGGAGCAATTTGTACTTTCTATTAAGTCAGATTAACAGCTAAATGCATGCATCATGTGTTCAAATAGCACCAGATCTGGGGTGAGTACACATTTCATCCTTCACATAGACAAACCCGGAGTTTCATAAAAGAGACCTAAGTCCAAATCCAACTTTAGGAACTAAACACAGCTGCTAGTCCCAATTGGAGTAGATAATCTAAATATAAATGGTATTATGATAAATAAATGTGTAAATAAATTTGATTGATTCAGTTGATTGAGACTAAGAATTGGATTTAGGCTTATAGATCTGATTCCCACTTAGAGCATGGAATCTTAGACTTGAAAATTAATTTGGTAATGTTTACCACTGGAAATTTAGGAATTGATTCACTACCGTTAACACTAATAATTCAGATAGTTTAATTGTTTACAATTTTTAATGTTTGTGTTGGGTCAGGCGCAGGATTTGCAGAGAAGCATCTGTTGACTTTAAGAGAGCATGGTTTGTTATTAGCTCCTTCAAAAGTCATCTCCCCCTCTCCGCATTTTAAAGCAGCCTTCTTCCAACCTAGATTCCCCTCCCTCCCCCTGCACCTGGCCTACAGTGCCCATAATATGACTGTAGCCATGCTTATGGTTGGAGTCCAACACACCCAAGAACTGTCAGTTTGGGAAGTGGTGCCCTGGATAATGAGATCTTATCTTACAACCTTTTCAGTTTCATCTGCATCTCTCTTTTCTTTCCACCTCCAGCAACATGCTTTGCTTTTTAAAGGTTAATAAGGAATCATTTAGTTCAGTCAGAGGGCACTGATCTAATGCAGATGCAACAATACCAGCATGCAAAATGCAAAACATTGTTTTCTTTATAACAGAAGCATGGTATCATTTCTGCCTCCTCACACCCAATCAAGAAATGTGGTCTACAAAAATCAGTAGAACTCATGTTTTGTATAGAGCAGCCAAGGATCCCAGGTTCAGCCCCTGTTCTCTCCCATTTAAAAGATTTGGTATCTAAGAAGCCCACTATTATCTGCAAACCTCTTACTATAACCATGGTATGGGAGGAGGAGGGAGAAGGAAATGGGAAGGGGTGGGAAAGAGATGGAGAAGCAAAGAAAGAAGGAAATGGGGGAGGGGATGGGAAACTTTTCATTTAATTACTCAAGTGCATAACAGTGTGAGAGTAAAATAAGATCTTAAAAGATAGCTGTTACAACATACTCAAAATAATATTATGCAAGTATGTATACTATACAATAATATACAATAGATACTGGTCCAGAATATAATCAGTAGAGGACATGTTATTGAAGTGAATCACAATGCATGTCCACCCCGCCTGAAATACACCACTATTTCAAGACTATAAGAGGCTTGACATTCTGAAAAGAGTCCTGGTTGTTTGAGGGTCTTGTTCTCCTGCTAAGCAAACAAATCACTGCTATCCACAATAGGGATGGAATGGGAATTTGTCAGTTTCCCAAATGGGGTTGAAATTAGAGAGCCTGACCTCTTTGGGAATTGGTGAGGGAATTAAAAAACAAAAACAAAAACCATGAACTTGCCACAGCTTTGCCTAGACTTTTTTTTCTTCCTGGCCCAACGGTTCACAACTTTCATTGAATGTTCAGCTTTTCCAGCTGACATGTATTGGGTACTGTTTTTATACAGCTTTTCTTCCCTTTCACCACCTCCCACCAGTCACAAAATTGTGCAGAAATCATCAGATGTGAAAAAATGTTACAGCTGTCAAACCAGTTAGAGGGGTAGGGGGAGAAGGCAAGTTGTTGGAAAGTTGACAGCTCTTGTTTGAGCCCAAGTTGTTCCACAGCAATCCTGGCTAGAGACTGTGAAAAGACTTTTCACTTTCTTCTCCATTGGTTTGACAGCTAAAATGTATTTTCAAAGCCTCTAGTCAGGATTTCTGTGAAAGACAGGGAAAGGGAAATTGCAAATATTTTGCAGCTGATGATCCAGTTTCTGTTCCTCTCTCCACAACTTCCTCCCCACCAAGCCCCAGTCTTTCACAGAAATTCTGACTAGAGGATGTGAAATAACTTTTAAGTTTCCTCTCCCACCTCCTCCCCTAAGTTCCTTTGGCAGCTGAAATGTCTTTTTCACAGCTTCTTGTCAGGATTAGGGCTTGGAGGGAGGGAAGTTGCAGGAAAAACAGAAACTACATCAGCAGCTGCCAAACATCTGCTGCTCCCCCTCCATACCCATACAGTCTTTCACAGAAATCCTAGCTAGAGGCTGCAGCTTTCAAACAAGAACTGTCAACATTCCAGAAACTTCCTTCCTCCCTCTCAGCCACCAGCTGATTTCACAACTATAGCTGACAATTTCTGCAGAACATTGAGGTTGGGAGAGAGAAGAAGGGAGAGAAGATTGTGGAAGTACATGTCAGCTGGAAAAGCTGGGCTCTTTTCAATGAAAGCTGTGCATTTTCCAGAGAATGCTGCACAGCTTCTTGTAATCTTGCGGGGGGCAGGGATCCTGTACCTCTCAATAGCACAGGAAGAAAAATAGACAGATTTTTCCTAACATACATTGGGATGGGGAAAATAAAGAATTACCATCCCTAATCCTCAGTCATTCCATTCTAAGACTCACTTTTTAAAAAGCAGACTCTTTTTTTTCTCTCCACAAGCCCATCTCCTCTACTCTTACCTGGGCACCAGAAAGTTCTCTCTCTTTCTCCTTCCTGATGTCTTTCCAAAGAAACCACACAGATTACTACTGCCTAACAATAGAGTCATGTGATGCATTTCTTCCCATTCTCGTTTCTTCTCCTGAAGCAGCAGGTTCGTGTTTCACTGAATGTTGCATAGGGAGATGTAAACACACCCTAATAAATTCCAATGACAATCACTGGCATTCTCTCTTGCAGTTATTGATTCATAATCTATAGTTATGGATCCCTAACTGCTCTGTATTCATGATTGTCATGATTGTAAATGCCCCCAACCTACCTGAGCAGACAGAAGCTGCACTGAGCCATGGAGACCTGTTCTTCTGGCATCCAGGCACAGCACGATGGTACCCCTTCCCACTAGCAGGCAAGGCTGTGACAAGGAATTGTGACAGAAGTCCTGCCTCTGATTGTAGGATCTCACTCCTAATTTGTTAATGTATATTTTTAACTTCAGCATTAATTAGGAAATCTAGTGAGTTAGAAGAAAGGCACTAGAAAAAGGCAAGGGAATTAATAACTTAATCCCAAATCTCACACAGATTACTTTCTTAATGTTTATACATTAATGGAAAATGTATTGGCAATATTCTTATTACAACTTAACATAACACAGGTAAAAATACTTCCTAGCCACCCTCCACTGCACAATTAAAATGTTTTAGTATAGAGTTGGGATGAAACTGCTTATAATTTTCATAAACTTGTTCAACAATGCACCTCTTCATTTAATGTTAATATTTATTTACAGTGCTTCTATTTCTCTTTAACTTTGCTTGAAGAACTGCTTACATATAAATCTGTCCAGGTCTTAAATTCAGCCATAGAGACTATACAGTAGCACCACCATATCAGGACGGGATTGGTTCCAGGGCCTCCCATGGATGATTTCTGTGGATAATAGTGAACACCATCCTGTTCTCACCTCCTCCCCTTCCCCCTTCTGGGAAGGGGGCAGATAAGTGATTTCAAACCCCCTTCCCACCCTGATCACCACCGCAGCAGGGACATGGTGGGGGGAAGGGGATGGAGAAGCAAACTTTCCCCCTTCTCCCTGTGATCGCTGCCATGCCAGGGCAAAGAGGGGAAGGTATGAGATCACTTTTCTGCCCCTTCCCCCCTGCCATGGCAGTGATCATGAGAATGAAGGGAGAAGGAGAGGAGGCTATCTTGCCTCCTCCCTTCCCCCTTCACCCCTGCAATCGCTGAGGCAGTGACAGAATCACTCCCAGGGGCAGGGACAGGGAAGGTGAAAACACCAGAACACTTCCAGATGCTCTTTTTATGAACCTCCCCAGTTCACTTTTAAGTTTTAAAGTCTGTTTCTGTGCTTGTGTTTTTGTTTTCTGTCTTTGTTTTGCTGTATTTTAAAAATTTACCATGCTCTCGTCTTCTTATGAGAATCGCTGGATCACAAGCGCAGAAGTGAATGAAGTTTGTGCTCCATTAATGCTGGGGCTGTGTTTTCACACTGCTGTAGGTACATCTGAAAGAATGGGTTCTTTTGCTGCGACAAGTACTCTAATAGCTTTTGGTGGGACAGAAACGTTTTTGCATGGTTAATCTGATAAAGTCCCAAGACTCTAACCATTACACCACACACACTTACGAGCCTTTCAATGCATGATTTATAATATAGTGGAAGCACTCATGTGATCAGTCCAGGAATAAGAAAGCAACAATACTAAGCAGGAATAAAAAATAAATCAAATAAGATATAGAAAAGTTGAACATTTGCAAAAACTAGAGTTTTGGGGGTAGAGCTGGGGCAGGGAATCTTCTAAATTCTTACAACCTTGGCAGAGAGAAAGGCAAGTTATGACTTCAATAAAAATGAACAAGCAAATCAACCGGCCAAAAATCAAAATAGAAGAATAATTCGTGCAGTTCTGTCAATGTCCCACTGATTTCCAGGGGATTTATGTTGCCTGTGTTCAAGACTGCTTCCTTTCTGTTTTCCTTCTGCCAAATGATGTATTTTAGAGCAGCTTTCCTTTCACTTTGGCACCCCATGGCATGGGGCTGTTTTATAATGTTCTGAGGCTATTTCCTGACACAGTAGTTTTCCTGTTCCTTCCTCGTCTAGAATGCTTAATTGTGGGTCGATTTATCAAACCTGTGGTTTCCAACATTCCTTCTTAAAACTGCTTCCCAGGAGAAGTCTTCAGTTCCCCAGGCCTGACAAGCACATAAATTATTTCTAGGTGTTACAGCCTTCTGTGTTTGTGGATGAGTTATACTGTTCACCTAGGGAAGCTCTTGGGTTCATGAAGAAATCTCCTGTGATTGCTTTCCAACACTGGTATTATGAAAAGTAGCCTCAATTCTTGGCCCTGAATCTTTGATCCTGCCTCATAACAAATGGACTCAATTAGTGAAAATCCTGCATAGAAGAGTATGGTAATACCATCTTGAAAGAATTACATTTATCAAAACTGGAGACGAGCAAGCTTTGCAAATGCCTGTCAAATGAATTTGAAAGAAATGGGGTGATGTGTCATGAACAAAATGTACACCTCTTCAGAATTTCAGCTTTCCAGAGCCACAGCACTGGGTGTGCAATGAAAAGATGTGGTAGATTTAGAACACCAGAGGCAGATGGGGGCTTCATGTGGTGTCAAAGCCATTTCTGTGTAAACTTTCGGACATTTGATGTTAATGAAGCTTGAACTGAATGGAATAGAGTTAAGATTGTCCTATACAAATCAACCAGTGGAAAACAGACCTAGCTTCAGTATCTAAAATTTCTTTTGATTTAAAGCTGCATTTAGTTCAGCAAAACTTGATGCTTTGAGTATATTGGACATTAGACCTCTTTAGAAAGAAACTATCTACTTCAACTAAATGTTGAATATTATCTGTAATACAGATAATGCTTCCTTGTAGCATATGATGTAGATATTTCAATGGTTAGCAATAGCACTTACATTTCTAAGTATGGAGGATGTTCAAGTGTAGTAATGTGTTTATTGGTCAAAAACTGCTTCACAGAAAGTGCTATGTGAGCAGGCTTATTAAACCAGTTTTCCACAGTTTTGGCCTTTTTTTCTGACTCTTTCTCTCAGCTTTGTCAAAACTTCCTTATAAAAATGCTGGTTAACTGTTCTGCCTTCTGGAACCCCTTCTGCCAAAATTATGCCCTTAATGTAAACAACAACAACAACAATGAGCATGGCTTTGAATGTGGACTTGCTTTGATGTGCTTTTTTCATTCTTGGTGATGATGGTGTTTTCCACTGCATTGACTGACATTTTGTCTCAGGATTATACTGGAAGATCCAGGTTTCTTCACAAGTGATGATTATTTTTTTTTTAAAAAAAGAAAAGGTTTGGGTCCACCTCAAGTTGCTGCAGAACATTAGCGCAAATTTCCTTGTGGCACTCTTTTGCGAGAACCCTAGTGACCATCTTGGCACAAACTTTTCTCATGTTGAGATCCTCAAGCAAAATTTTCCATTCAGTGTCTTTGTCAATGTTCATGGCTTCAGCTATCATTTGAACACTGAGTTGGCAGTCTCCTTGAACAATCTGGCTGTTATTTTTCTACAATTTCTTTGGTTCTTGAAGTGGAAGGTCATCCAGGGCATTCATCACCTTCCACATTCTCACATCCTTCTCTGAATTTTTTGTGCCACTCAAACACATGTGCATGTGACATGCAGTCTTCCCCATAGGCCTCAGTAAGCATTTGAAAAGATTCTGTTGGTGTTTTGTTCAATTTTACTAAAAATTTCAAATTGACAGGTTGCTCAGATTTTAAACTTAGCATTTTTCCAGCACACAACAAACAACAAAGCTTCTTTAAAAGATGACTGACAATTAACTGAATGGCTGAGAGTGTTGGCTGATGTTTTGTCAGGGAGGTTCAGACATGTTCAAGGTCACCACTCCAGCATTCACAGTCAGTTCTCCCTGATTTGTCTGAAAGATAGAACCAGTCTTGTTATTTAATAGACAGCCCTCGTATGTCCAAAGTATGACAATCTTCTCATTATTACTGCCACCCCATTTCTTCTTAGATGTTCATTTCCTGAGTAAAACACTACATAGTTATCTGACTGACAATGTCCCATTCCTATACACTGTAGCTCACTCAGCCAAGTATTGTAATGTTTATACATTCCATTTCTTGATTTATAAGGTCTACATTCCCCTGATTCATGCTTTTACGTTCATACAATGTATGTTGTATGGCTTTGGACTTTCTTTTCACTTCTGAGAATGTCAACAGCTGAGCATCCTTTCGGCTTGAGTCCAGTTGTGTCATTAGCCACAGCACTACTTGAATTTGTCATTTATTCTTCCCCAGTAGCTTATTGGGTACCATCTGACCTTGGGGTTTCCTTTTCTGGCGCTATCCCTTATTTTATTTTGGACTGTCTCATCATAGGGTTTTCAGGGCAGAAGGCTTCAGGAGTGGTTACCATTGCCTTCTTCTGTGCATACTACCTAATGTTAGTTAGGCTGCTCTTACCATTCTCTCTGAGAAATCCTCTGTCAATGTCACACACACACACCCCACACACACACTGCTGCTGCTGTTGCCCCATAGCTGTTTGGCACATTTAGTCTTGCTCCTCAGTAACAACCTTAAAAACGACACCCTACTAGCAGCACTGCTACTGTCAGCATAGCATCTTGCCTCACTGGAGCATGCAGTCCCACATCACAGAAAGGTAGTACTGTGGTGGACATACCTTGTTTAATGATGCAAATATGGAAAGACACAGGAATGTAGTTCCACCTGTGCCCATCACACATCATCATCTAGAAGGGATCCCAAACTTTCCTTATAACTTCCAGGTAGTCATTTGCCTGCAAGTTTACATAGAGACTGGAAGCTTCTTGGTGATTTATGCTCACATAAGTGGGGGCCAACAGGAGTGCATATTTAAATCTTGTGCAAGTAGGTAGCTAGTATCTCCTTACACATTGTTTTCTCCTCTGGCTGCACAATGGCAACTGTGGATGCACAGGTGAAGCTCCATTGCCCAAACAACTTCCCAGGTGAACTCCAGCTGCTGTTGCATAGCCAGTGGAAAAAGAGTACTGATACAGTTTTACATTCTGCCAGAGTTCAGTAGGCTCTTGACCATAAATAACAGTATATTTACCAATACTCATCTTGAAAAACCCTTCTGTATAGCCTTCTATGTACATCTTCAACAGCAGGGATTCTTATGGTGAGTAATAGTCACTGCACCATAATCTATGTGTCAACATAAAGCCATTGGCAAGGATGGAATGAAGAGGGAACACTGTCTGAATCTCTCCACTTCCATAGATGAAGCTGTGCCAGAGTAGGGAAGAGAACTGTGACCTATGTGGGGTTTCTTTTTTAACTCTCATTCTTCCCACCCCACAATTAAAAAAAAAACAACAGTGCTCCTCCCTTCAGTCTCTTCATGTCATACTGGTTGGGGTTGTGCTTCTTCTGCTTTACAGAAACAATGTTGTTCTGTCTTATCCTTTTAAACTCAGTGGTTTCCTTGTGCCTTTAAAAGAATATTTCAGGTCACGGGCCCTTCCCTCGTCTGAGTGCTTGTCTTATTAGGTGTAAAACATTTGTTTCCTTTCATTTGTAAACCTCACTTAAAATATTAAAGGTATCATGTATACTAGATCCGCAGAACTAAAAATGTGCTCATGCATAATGAATTGCTCAGAAAGCTTAATTTGGATTCCTTGGTTTCTGTTTAGGACTTAAAATGAATACTAGCCTCTGTACATCTATCCAGCCTGCATGCTTGTTGAGTGTATTGCATTATAAGGAAATCATCCCCCAAATCCACATCATGCTGCATTGCCTGCAGTTCCCCTGACTGAACAGTAAGTAACCTGAAGGTCATGTGTACTGAATGGAGCACTCCTGACCTCCCCCACTGGAAGCCCACCAAATCCCCTCCCGCTCTGTCAGGAAATCTACTTCAAAATATCTCAAGCAAACTAAGGGAGCAGCTTTGTCTCTGTTGGTGTCCAGCTGTTTTAATGGAACCAGTTATTCTGGTTACAGTTTCACAGGGTAGTTGAGATCCTACATTACTGAGTATAGTGTAAAGTTTCCACAGGCAGAACTACAATATGGTTCCTGATGATATATCATCCACTGAGATCCTTCAAGAGGACTCAGCAGATGATGTAATCATTCTGTGTCTGGCTATGGGAACCTAGCCGGATGCATCTCCAGTCTCTTCATCTCCCCACCAGCCACTGAATGGCTATGGAAGTAGGGGTATTCTAAGTGAAATGGTGAGTCCTGGGGGTGGTGAGAGAAAAGCTGCAAAGAGAAGAAAGCAGTAGCCCCAGCCAGCACAGCAAATACCGATGAACTCTCAGAGCTGCTCCAACAACACCCAGAAGGCCACACAATTTCCATCCCTATATTAGAGGCTTCCAGAATGAACCCGTCTCATCAGGAGTACTTCATTTCTGAGAAATACTTTGCTTTTTGAGTCATTGCAGTTATTGTTTCCTGAAGTGCTAGTGTCCTCAGGGACTTGGAGATAGCTCTTAATCTGTCTCTTTTTCCAAGCTCTCCTGATCTTTTGGGGATTGGCCTTTAGCTATCATTCCTGAGGATCTAGGCTCCTCCTAGGCCCCAGATTTTGCCAGTAGGATACTGCTGGATGGGGTCTTCAGATAGGAGCCTCATTTGCAAAGGAGTCTTCCAGGAGGTGCAATCTTTAAAGCCTGAAATGGTTTGCATCTAATTTATCTTGAAGGACAATCTTTACCCAAACTGGCCTAGTTGCTGGAGTCCTAATCATATGCTTGACAGGTAAGACAATGAAGTTGGCGAGCACTAGGAAGCAGGCTTTTTTCAGCTATAAACACAGTCGTGGAATATGGTACTACTTGTTGTAAATGAGAATCCCACCATCGGAATTCTTTAGAAAAGCTCCTATGATGTACTTGATTTCTTTGGTCGTTCCTGAATGTAAGTTTGATAGCATGCTGAACTGAAATGGTTTTACCTATTGTTAAATATTTTCAGGTTTGTATTTTCCTGAACAGTGGTCTAAATTCACCAGTTAGCCCAAATTAGAATAGATCAAATTAGAAACAAGGGGAAGTTGTTTAATGGAAACTTGGTAAGTCAAAACTGATGTAAGTTCAGTTGGGCTATAGTTGGCACTATCAATTAGATTTAGGTCAGCGTGTTAACTGTTAATATTGTAACTTGTGTTCATAGCAGCTGAGGCAATCATTTTGCATCTCACTATGGGGACACAGCAAGAAGCTTCTGTGATCTCTTTTCTCCACCAGGCATGGAATGGTGGGAGAGGGCTCCAGTTGGGTGGGAGGTCTTTGGTCTCTGCAGAGGAAACAAGGGAATGCCAACCTCCAGAGTGACCAGAAATAGATATAAACAGGCATAGGGTTAATTTACACCTACCTACGAATACCACTATGTATGCAACAGGATGCCAGCCCAAATGTGTTTATGAATGAATGGCTTTACATTTAGCTTTGGCTCCACCTGCCCCAATGGGTGGTCACACTCATGAGTGGTACACATCCACATTTTTCCCTGTGGGACTGCATGCGGCCCTTGGAGGGTGGGAGGTTTTCTCACCATTGCGTGTAGTGTGGCAATGTAGTACCCCACTGCTCTTGACTACAAAATTGGAAAGACTTGCAATTTGTACAACTGACATTAAATCAAATAAAGAAGAAACAGCACTAAAATGAATCAAGAAGGTGATTTGAAATTATAAAATGGTTGTTTTTCCCAAAACAAACTGATGCAAACATAGCAGGAGCTGTTTGGCTGACTCTTGTTTTGGGTTTCTGTTTTGATTTTTGTCCTTCAGTTAGAAAACAAAAAAACAAAGATTTATTAATGCAGCAGGAAAATCTTCAGATAAAGATCTTGATTAAACTAGCCAAAATACTTCTATGTGTCTTTAAAAAACCAACTATTACTCCTCAACAGTTGGACTTTTAAATAGCCAAGATCCCATTTTCCCTTTATTTTTCTCATGTGTCCAATTACACCACATATTTCCTCCAAGCTATTAAAGATCTATGTGCACAAAAAATTACAGAAATGTGTCAGGAAAGACTGTGTGAAAATCTCTTTCTTTTATCTACTTGATGGGAACAAAAGAGATGGCAAGAGATTAGGCAGAAAGGAGATTTCAACCTCAGAGTATAATCTACATAACAAATCCTAAAATAACACATCAGATGTAGGAGGGAGACAATTCAAACCCTGCTTGAATAATTAGGTGTTCTTTTTTAAGCTGGGAAATTGTTGTCTGGTGTTTTTTTTATTTTTAAAAATCCTCCCTAGGTAGTTTTTGTGCCCTGAGTAAGTAAAGTACCTTAAGGTTCTCTGCCTGACTTGATATGCATAAAAGAAAGGTGCTTTTATGTGCAAATTTCCCTCCAGTATTAGATGAAATTACACAGCAGAGCAAGTCTAGGATTAGATATGGGCCTGGTAATGCTAGGTATACTACAGCAAAGTGGGATTCCTTCTTATTAAATACAGCATCCTTACTTGAGTTTCCAGACTCAAATGGAACATTTCAGAAAATAATGCAAGCTAGCATGCATCGTTTCATATTTTTCAGTTATGTCTTTTGATTTAAAAGACTCCCGTGTCCTCCAAAGTATTTTCCCTGTTTCCCAGAGCATTTTAGAATATCTACATTTAACCAATGTTATGTAAAGGAAGTGACACAAATTGGGCCTTAAAGCCTGGAATTATCTATAGAGCTGTTTAGTGCTTCTGTCCAGTCTGGAGCCACAGAGGAAAGACTACACAGCTAGAAAAAGTTAGGTAAGATGATCCAGTGGTAGAAGTACAATGACCATCACGCAAGTGTGAATATCAGTAGCTATATAGACAAAGAGACTAAAACTATTGTTCAGGATCCAGAGGATGATTGCTGGGAAAAGAGAAATCCCTGACTTTCCTGACAGAGAAGAAGCACTAAGGGTATGTGAGAGACAGGAAAAGTAATTACCAATCCTCTTTTATTCTAATAACTTCAGATAGTGCACTTTATCAAACCACCCTCCTTTCCTGCTCTTTTGCCAGCATAATTTGTGAAGTTTTTACCTTTTCCACAATTACTTGCAATCCCATCCAAAGGCAGCCCCCACAATGACTGAGGAGTGAACAGAGCTCCGGTCACTTCCTGGAACGAAACCCCACAGATTCACACAAGAAGACACGAGTGTGGGAAATTCAAAAATAAAAGCAAAAAATAACACACAAAAAGGTTACAAAAAGCACAGAAACACACTTTAAAAGTCCCAAGTAAACAGGGGAGGTTCATAAAAAGAGTGTCACCTACCTGAATGTCATGATCTCACCCGGATGTGTTCTGGCCGAACCGGCCATTCACAATGTGATTATGAGGGGAAAGAGGTGTGAGGTTTCAAACACCAGAAATTTCAGCAAAAAAGCACCACAGCTGATCTATTGACAGCTTGTCCCATCAATAAAATAGAATGCCTTATTTACAAGACATAAACGCAAAAGGACAACATCGTCTGGTATATGCGCCCTTTCACGTTCATGTGGCATCATTATGATGCCATATTTGCTGCACCTGTGCCACAAGTCCAGTGGCCAATAGCCTACATCAGAGTGCAGCTCCACCCACACAGTCCTGCATCCCCCTCCCTCTCTAACAGCTATCAAATCCAGGTTGAATTGGTACCACTCCTTACTGTTGGAGAGGTGATGGATGAAAGAGGTAATTCACAGCGTGAAGTAGCAGCTGGACCCAGCTTGGTGGCTGGGGGAAAGAAATGAGGATGTGATCACAGATGGAGTGTATCCTTCTTTTCCAGCCCCCAGCAGAAGATTGGCTATATCTTCATGGTCCAAGTCACCTCCCCCCTTACCACTGATAAGAAGCAGCAGCCCTTACCAGGGCTTGACACCTGCTAGGGACAAGGATTTTGGATGGGGTAAAAGGGCAAGAAAATAGCTGCTTGTGCCCACTCCGAAAAGAGGCATATATACACATATGTTGCTCTTAGGTGAATGCATGTCACTAACACAATGCCAGACAGTGTTTCCCAAACTTTTAAACCTTCAAGATCTTCTGAACTCCTTCTATTACCCATCCACAAATCAAACCACACTTATAAAGAGATTCTTAGGTAGTCTGCTGCTGCAGGCAAGGTCCACTGGCATGAGTAGTAAACCAACACTGGGTTATTTATTTGTTTATTCACAAATATTTATTAGCCACTTCCATATTTCAAGGCAATGTACATTTCAAGGCAATGTACACAAATGAGGAAAACATACAATATAAAACAGTACTTGTAAACAAGAGACAAAATATCAAGATACAATATTTAAATTATTCAGTATGTCAGTGTTAAAGCAAACTACAACAGGAAGGTTTACCAAAATAAACTTATCTTCAACATATGTCTGAAAATAAGATTTTTTAGATAACTGCTTATATCTAAGTAGAGCATTCCACATAGAAAGTGCCACTATAGAGTCACTATGTCATAGTGAATGCCTTACTCCAAACAACTGTAGAAGACATACATGTGCTTTTGTTTTATTCAACATTTTCTTTATGTGCTTTTGACATAATTAATTGAAATAAAACAATACGTACATGCCTATCTACCTCTTCTGGAATATGCAGAACCAAAGATTAAATGCATCTATAAAGGAGAACCAGGTCCCAAGATGTTCAGACCTTGGTAATTTGTCCCTAGGTAACCTTATTTGCTCCTACGGTTTTCAGTATCACTTATACGCTTGATGACACCCAACTGTATTTTTCCACTCCAGAACTCTCTCCAGATGTTGAGCAGCGAGTGTCATCATGTCTATCTGCTATTTCTGGTTGGAAGCTCCGTCGGCACCTTAAGCTCAATGTGGACAAGACTGAGCTACTTGTTTTCCTGCCAAAGCTAACTCTGCATTACTCATTTTCAAACGCAGTTAGTGGCACTAATATTCAACCTGTGAAGGAAGCGCAAAGTCTTGGTTTCATTTTCGATTCTTCCCTTTCCTTTGATCCTCAAATTCAGGGCATGGCAAAGTCTTGTCATTTCTTTCTTTATAATCTAGTGAGAACTAGGCCTTTTCTTTCAGTTTTTACTGCTAAGACTTTGGTTCATGCACTGGTCATTTCTCGCCTGGATTACTATAATTCTTTGCTGACTAGGCTTCCTCTTTCCCATTTTGCCCCCTTGATTTCGGTACAATACTCTGCCGCTAGGATATTTTTTTCTGCCCACCATTATGATCATGTCACTCCATTGTTGTTCTCCCTTCACTGGTTCCCAATCCCATTTAGAATTCATTGTAAGCTGTTATTATTAACTTTCAAAGCTCTTCATGGTTTGGCCCCACACCTATTTGTCAGCACTTGTTTCCCCCTATTTTCCTGTTCATGCCTTGCACTCTAGTGATTCAGGGCTGCTGATTCAGCCAAGGATTTCCTCTGCTTCTACTTGGATATGCCCCTTCTCCCACACTGCCCCCTGTTTTTGGAATCTCCATCCCTTGAATTTGTGGGAAACCACCTCTCTAGGCCACTTTAATTCTAAATTAAAGACTATTCTATTCAGGGAAGCCTTCCAACTTTCATCTTGATTTTACGTCCATATTATTTGTATTAATTTACACTTTTATAGTATTGTTTTAATCCTGTTATAGTAATATAATAATAATAATAATAATAATAATGTAGCCACTGGTAGGGTCTCCCATGCCAGACAGGTCAAAACCGAAGGGTCTGACAAAGAGCGTCAAAGGGCAGGATGGGCTCTCTAGCCTTGTGGCAACCATCCTAGGAGAAGGAAAACTCTAATCCCAAACCTGGGCAGATGGTGCTTGTCCAACCCTGTAAGGTCAACCATCTAAGAGGAGGAAACAACTCGAGGACCTCGCTGCTACCGTCCATGCTTGCAAAAGGCCAGCAGACGAACCTTTGGTTTAAAGGGTGAGGCCAGTTCTGTGCACGCTGCACTCCACTAGAAAAATCCATTGCACAGGCTCGAAGGACAAATCCAGTTCCAAAAAAGCCCTGTAGCGACAGGCGAGGGATGGAACGGCAGGTGTAAAGATGCATGGAAGCCGCAGACCCAACCCTGCATGCAGGCGGTTCAGGACATTGGTCGCTCGAGGCTGACCCAGGAGATGACAGTCTTGTTCAGCAGCATCCTGAACGACCAAGCAGCCTTTTTTAAGGAGAGCACTGCTTGCTCCATATGGAGAGGGGCCTAGAAAAGGTGGCGTAATGAAAGCTCATCCCCAACTAACTGGTTGGCTAGCTGCAGCCAACAGGAATCTTCTGATGTGGCCAAACCAAGGCAAAGAAACAAAGGCACACACCGGCCTCCAAAGGTGTAAATAAACTGACACTTGCATGCTGGAACATCAGAACCATGCAAGACTCTGAAGATAGTGGATGGCCTGAGCGTCGTTCTGCCCTAATAGCCCATGAACTATCATGGCTTAATATTGACATCACTGCTCTTAGTGAAGTTCGCTTCCATGAGGAAGGCAGCCCTAAAGAACATGGCACCGGCTACACACTTTACTGGTCTGGCAAACCCAAAACCGAAAAACATCTTTCAGGAGTAGGCTTTATCATTAAAAACTCCCTTGCCTCCAAACTCGAAACCTTGCCAACAGGACACTCTGATCGCATTATTTCCTTATGCCTCCCACATGTTGTTCTCTTTAGTATATATGCGCCAACTATGCAAGCCGACCCTGTAGAGAAAGACAAATTCTACAAAGATCCTACGCTAACTCATACAAAAAGTCCCTGTAGAAGATAAAATTATTATCCTTGGTGACTTCAATGCCAGAGTAGGAAAGAACTCCGAAGCCTGGAAAGGTGTCTTAGGCAAGCATGGTGTTGGAAATTGCAATGATAATGGACGCCTCCTGCTAGAGTTCTGTGCACAACAACAGCTGACTATTACAAACACAATTTTCAGGAGAAAGATAGCTTGAAGACAACCTGGATGCATCCCCGATCCAAACATTGGCACCTCATTGACTGTCTTCTATTCTGTCAGAGAGACATTCGTGATGTCCGTCATACCCGAGTGATGCCCAGTGCAGAATGCCAAACAGACCATCACCTCGTCAGATGTAAACTAAATCTTCATCTTGAGTTCAAACCTAAGAGGGGTGGCATCTTAAAGAAGAGACTCCAAGTCAACAATCTTCAACAAGCTACCATGAGAGACAACTTCCAGGCAAATCTACAAACGAAACTTGAAGACCATCCTACAGATCCTTCTCCTACAGTGCTTTGGCAACATATCAAAAACAGTATCCTCCAGTCTGCAGAAGAATCCCTCGGGTTCTCCCACAAGAAAAATCAAGACGGGTTTGATGAAAACAACAAAGAGATCCAGGAGCTGTTGGCAAAGAAGAGAACTGCTCACCAGGCATACCTCGCCCAGCCAACCTGCCATGTAAGAAATGCAGCTTTCCGCCTCACATGTAGTAAACTACAACAAAAACTCCGAGACATGCAGAACAAGTGGTGGATCAATATAGCAGAAAAGACACAACGTTGTGCAGATCTGGGTGATCATAGAGGATTTTATGAAGCTCTTAAAGCAGTGTTTGGACCTACTTATCAGGTCCAAAGCTCCTTATACAGTACAGATGGTCAAACATTAATTACTGACAAACCCTCCATCCTGAATCGATGGGCTGAACATTTTCAAAGTCTCTTTAGTGCCAATCGAGTAGTCCAAGGCTCAGCTATCCAACATATGATACAAAAACCGATGAAAAATGAATTGGACATAGCTCCCACTTTGCAAGAGACCCTTAAGGCCATATAGCAGATGAAAAACGGTAAGGCAGCTGGGATTGATGGAATCCCACCTGAAGTTTGGAAACACGGAGGTCATGCACTCCACGAGAAATTCCACGAATTCCTTGTGAATTGCTGGGGAAAAGGGGAACTGCCATCAGACCTCCGAGATGTAGTCATCATCACCCTGTACAAGAAAATAGGAGCAAAATCCAACTGCTCAAACTATTGAGGCATAACACTGCTCTCTATTGCTGGAAAAATCCTTGCAAGAATACTTCTGAACAGATTAGTTCCTGCTATTGCAGAAGAACTTCTCCCTGAAAGCCAATGTGGCTTCAGAGCCAATAGGAGTACTACAGACATGGTATTTGCCCTTAGGCAACGGCAAGAAAAATGTAGGGAGCATAACAAGGGCCTCTATGTAACATTTGTCGACCTCACCAAAGCCTTCGACACTGTAAGTAGAAAAGGTCTGTGGCAGATCCTGGAAAGACTAGGATGTCCTCCCAAATTCCTTAAAATGATTATCTTCCTACACGAGGGCCAGCGTGGTCAAGTCACATATGGCGATGCTCTTTCAGAGCCCTTTCTAATAACTAATGGAGTGAAGCAAGGTTGTGTTCTTGCACCAACTTTATTTACAATCTTCTTTAGCATGATGCTCCAAAGGGCTATGGCAGAGCTTGAAGAAGACGACGACATCTATATACGTTATCGTACTGATGGTAGCTTGTTTAACTTAAGCCGTCTGAGGGCTCACACTAAGACTCTAAACTATCTAGTCCGTGAGCTGTTCTTCGCCGATGATGCTGCCCTTGTTGCCCACACAGAAGCAGCTCTGCAGTGCCTAACATCCTGCTTTACAATAGCTGCAGAGCTGTTTGGGCTGGGAATCAACCTGAAGAAAACAGAAGTTCTTTAGCAGTCTGCACCACAGGACGAACACCATCATCCCCACATTGCCGTCGTCAAACCTGTGCTTAAATCTGTTCAGCAGTTCACCTACCTGGGAAGCATCATCTCCTCAGATGCCAAGATTGACAAAGAGATCGATCACAGATTAGCAAAGGCATATAGCACATTTGGAAGACTTTACAAAAGAGTCTGGAATAATAAACACCTGAGGTGAAGCACAAAAATCAATCTGTATGGAGCCATTTACTGTCTGTTCTCCTTTATGGATCTGAAACATGGGTCACCTATCACCACCACTTACAACTTCTCAAACACTTTCATCAGTGCTGTCTATGCACAATCCTAAATATACACTGGACTGACTATGTGATGAATGTTGCTGTCCTTGAGCAAGCAGGGATCACCAGCATTGAGGCCATGATATTGAGAACACAGCTGCGCTGGGCAGGGCACGTTTCTAGGATGGAGGACCATCGCCTCCCAAAAATACTACTCTACGGTGAACTCGCCACGGGTCAGCGTAAGAGGGGCGCTCCAAAAAAGCGATACAAGGACTCCCTGAAACAACATCTCAGGCTGGGCCAAACTGATCACCAACAGTGGTCCGCCCTGGCCTCACATCGGGAGGCATGGAGACGCACTATCCACAATGCTGCCGCCTTATTTGAGAACTCAGGCCGAACAAGTCTTGAAGAGAAACAGCAACGCAGAAAGAATCACAACCCAAAAACATCACCCAAGGAGATCTCCTGCTGTGCTTTTTGCAACCGGACTTGTTTATCTCGGATTGGCCTTTTTAGTCATCAGCGCGCTTGCAGAAAGCGCGGGATGTGTCCTTCCTGAATCTTCGTTTGCGAAGAAAAGCCAGAGGAATATTTTATTCATTCTATAATCTTTTTTGTGGTTTTAGATTGTGAACCTAGGCAGGTTTTTGTGTTTATTTTGGATTGTTGTTTTTCTCCTTTGTAAAGTGTTATGTAAAGCCTGTGATGCTATATAAATAAACATCATCATCATCATCATCATCATTATCATATCCTAATGACATTTTATACCCAGCTCTGTAGCAAATACATAGCACAATTCCTTCACCAGAGGTGTTGCATGTGCTATTAGGTTTCCATGCTTGACTAGATGAAACATTCTGTGACAGCTACAACTTCTGGACCAGCTTTAAGGGGAGCCTCAAGAACACTGCAACCTTGAGGTTACCATTATCTGGACCACTGTGGACAAGTTATTCTTGTACAAAAAAACAGCTGTGGCTGGTTTACCAGCTGAACTTGGCAGAAGCTACCTTATTCCTCTGAGGTTATCTGGGCTCACAGAGACAAAGGTGGATGCTGGAATCCCCCCCCCTCCCCAAACTGCACAGTTTAGAATCCCTTACAAGGAGTACAACCCCATCCAGAACAGTTAGGCTACATATCTCCCAAATCTGGAAACTTCTCCCTTAAAAAGTTTCTATCTTATTGGTATTTGTTGACTTTAAGGTAGCCCATCACTGTATTCAGACACTAACTGAGAAACCAGACAGCTGTACCTCATTCAGAATACTTATCATAACAGTGATGTACCTACCATATTTGGCATGCAGCGTAAATCATTTTCTAACAGAAGTGGGAGGGGAAAGAACCCACCGATCATATGAAAAGCAATGAGGTTTGTTTGGTGGAATGTTCAATGACTTACACTCATAAGCCCAGAATCTTATGGGGGGATATTGTTGCTGCTCCTCTAATCTCATGATGACAAGGAGAACAGTGTCTGGCAGTGGTTCCCTACCAGCTCACTCTTCCCTAACTAAGGTTGCCATAATTCTCTGCCACAAAACTGGAACTGAGCACACACAGTGGGGAGGAGGAGGGGGGCCCTCTTCTCTCCCCATATCCCTGTGAGAAGGGCATCCAGAGCTCCTCCTCCTCCCCGTGGAGAAAGGAGGAGGAGGAGGAGGAGGAGGAGGAGGAGGAGGGCTCCTCTCTTCCCCCATCCCCACAAGGAGGGCACCCGAAGACTCACTGCAACTCTGTGTGGGTAGCAGGTGTGTGGGCATGCAGGGAAGGAAGCAGGTGGGGGGGTGAGGCAAGAGCAAGTAAGTAAGTCCAGAAGGAGGGCTAAGTCTTCTGTGCAGATGTAAAAACAGAGGGACTGTTATGTTGATGCTTAGAATACCATCTGAGCAGGACAAAATCCACCTTTCTGGTTCAAATGAAAGTTCAAGAAGTTACTTTTTTTTGACTCCAGCTTCCATAAAGAGGGATTATGGTGCTGCTGAATTGAGCTTTCTAGACACACATGAAGATTAAAGAGGTGGATACCCAAACAGCAGAACAACTTGAGTAGGAGCTATAGAAGCACTGAGTCTTGTCTCAAGGCCACGCCTCCCTCCTACTTACCAGTCTGACTCTACAGACAATGTCCCTCCTTACTGCTTGCAACTGCAGGAACCACTTTCACTGCCCCACCCTTTGAATGCCACTGGATAATAAACCAATTTGAACTTTACTCAAAATTCTCCTGGTAATTGTCCTCAATCATTTTGTATCGATGTTGGAAATGAAATGGTACACCATGGCACAATTGCTGGGGGCATAAGTCTTTAAATTCCACTCCTTAGGATCAGCCCTATATGTAGGAGTAGAAGCACTGAACTAAAGTGCCTCATGTCCCAAGACAATCTAGATGGATATCACATTTGATGGACTCAAAAATTGTCGAGAGACTGTGCAAGAACAACAGGGCTGCACTCTCCCTCTCCCTCCCTCCCTCTTAGTAAATGTTGTCCATCAAGTTGTTCAATGATTATTTAGTACTGAAACTAGGCCTTAATCCAGATTGCAATGGCTAGATAATTTGTATAATCCAAAAAGGCATGCAGATGTCCCACCACAAGTCTGCTGAGAAACTGCCCCTGCAGAAATTGTGACCAGACAGTTTGTCAAGAACCATTGGGCATATTATGGGTTTCTTTAAGATTAGCCACACCACTCCCTCCTTAGGGACAGCAGGAACCACTTTCCCATATAAAGATGCATTCACCACATGCTAGACTCAGCTAGACCATATTCCCTTGTTTAGCTTTAATCAGTCACACAGAATAAGTATCAAGAGGCCACATAGTCACATGCATTACTGCAACACTTTGTCCACACTCTTTGTCTTGTAGTGTTAGAAATGGCAGTATAAGATATCTCTGACACCAGTACAAGATATCAATGATGGGAGGTCCTGTCAAAGAAAAGCGACCAATGAAAAGTGACACCTTACTCATGGCTGCAGAACAGAAGGAGCATGTGAGGACAATGACACTCT
This sequence comes from Gambelia wislizenii, assembly GCA_030847615.1. NCBI lineage: Eukaryota > Metazoa > Chordata > Lepidosauria > Squamata > Crotaphytidae > Gambelia > Gambelia wislizenii. Next base: position 326,802,369 of record JAUMIR010000001.1, read on the forward strand.
GAAATCAGGACCCCTTTGAGTGACAGTAACATAGTCTTTTCATGCTCCTGGGGTGGATTTTGCAGCATCTGATAATCTCCATTGTCTGATTTGTCTTTGTTCTAACAGTTTGTCTGATATATCTTTGTTCTCTAAAAGGATGCATGTGTAAAATATTTGTGGAATCTATGAACAAAAGGTCTTTATTCCCTTGGTTGTAAATAAAATTCATGACCTGAGCGTCCTATAATGTGACCCAGTCACAAGGACACAAGTAATGGGAGTGCCACATAAGTGCAAGTGATTTCCTGACTTCAAGCTCATTATCATAGTTAAGCAACCATAAGGTAATTTACAAACCAGATAGTCCATAGCTTCATTGGAAAAAGTCCAGTCCTACTGTGGCTGGTTCCACAATACACAAATAATTCAGTTCAAAACTAGATTATTTGCCATGGTTCCTTTCTATGTTTGTAGGTTGTTGTTGCACCAAAGCTCTCTGGCAGAGAAGGCTAAATATCTCACAAAACTACAAATCCCAGAATTCTATAGCATTGAGCCATGGCTATCAATGCGGTGTCAAACTGCATTATTTCAACGTCGTATCCTCCTGTTGTGGAACTGCTCCTGTTGTAGTATCCTCCTGTTGTGGTTTCCTTTAAACTGCATTATTTCTGCAGTATGGCAGCAGTCTCAGATGATAAGGAGAAACAAAGCTGTATCTCCTCAGCATATTCATGGTACTTCATTCTAGTCATTTAGCTACTCCAAACAGATTGGGTCGGGGGACTCATAAATATAATATTGAGTCTTACAGGACACCATAGGTGAGAGGCCAGCACCATTCTTGCTGTTTACTGAAACTGACCCTGCAGATAGAATCAGATCCATCCAACACCTGTCCTACAGCTTGATCGAAGAAGATACTGTCACCTGAACCCAGACAGGCCTCTTAGAGTAAGAATACATGCCTTGTGTACTAAATCACAATGCTGAGAGAGGAAGAGTCTTTCAGGCATTTTATTAAATCTTGCAAGATTGAAGCACATGAGGCTGTAGCAGCAAATCACATGTTCTCGCCATTTCTGATGAGCACAAAACTTTTATAAATTTTACAGTTACATCTATGACATCAGAGCAAGTTGTGATTGGAAGATTCTCTCTCTGGCTGTTCTTCGCAAACGAAGATTCAGGAAGGACTCATCCCGCACTTTCTGCAAGCACGCTGATGACTAAAAAGGCCAATCTGAGATAAACAAGTCCGGTTGGGGAAAGCACAGCAGAAGGTCTCCTTGGGTGATGTTTCAAGGTTGTGAGTCTATCTGTGTTGTCGTTTCTCTTCAAGACTTGTTTGGCATGAGTTCTCAAATAAGGCTGCAGCATTGTGGACAGTGCCCCTCCATGCCTCCCGATGTTAGGCCATGGGGCCCATCATTGGTGATCAATTTGGCGGAGCCTGAGATGTTTTAAATATAAACCATGGCCTAAGCTCATGGATACTGTATGCCTACTAACTTTTTAATTGGCTGCTCAGGCTTCGCTTAGTACGTTACATATATGTTTGTTGTTGTTTTTGCTTAGAGATAGCAAAACTGAATTCATCTATTGTCTATTCACCCCTCAGAGACATGTTATCTATTATACCTGTACTCCCTTCAATTCCCAGGAAAAGAAATGCCAGTATACAACCTCAAGGCTAAACCATCGTTGCCTCTTGATGAGTGTGTTTTTCTCACTTGACCAAAGTCTGCTTTTCTGAAATGAGGCTGGGGGCTTACTTTCTGTTCAGGACTAAGTCCTTCGGCTATCAAAACCATAGTCACTACTATGAAAAGCTGCTGAAAGGATCAAGGATCAACTGCCTTCTGTTCTCCTATCTCTTGTTTTTTAAAAAAAGGTTTTCAGGGTGATGGAAGAGAGAAGCTAGTCAAGCCAGCCAATCACAGCTCATGAAATGCTGAGAAGGAGGGGCTATTGGGGAAAGATTATAAAACCAGAAGCATGTCTGTTAAACTGTCAGTTATGAGCCAGGTAGAAATAGAGACAGAGCAGATAATAGGAATGGATTAAAATGTGAGAAAATCAGATGAGAGGGGGCCAAATAGGAAGAGAGGAACGATAAGGGTTAGGATAAGATAGGGGCAATAAGTGAGTGGGAAGTGGGAAATTTGGTTTGATGAGTGCTGAGCATGTGGAAAGAGCTCAGGGAGAATTGTTACTTTGATTTAACTGAGATGTTACATCGTATTGTGAATAGAGCCAGCACCAGGCATATACAATACAATCTCTGTCTAGATGTTTTACATTTTAAGAATTAACAAGGCAGGTCTGTCATGCATTATTACACTGAACACACTGAGGAACCCATCTGTTTGTCCTTTATAAGTGTCACCATGGGATGGGGCCTGAGAACCAAATTGAGGAAGGAGTTTTAAAAGTAAAAGGGCAAGGTGGGTGAGATAGAAACCCAAGGGTTGGAATTGCAAAGCAAATCTGGATAGGAGACTTGTCCAAGTGACCAGAAACATGTCAGTACCAGATTCAGGCAAGATTTAAAACAAGTGTCTGCAATCAACTTCCATTGAGCCACCATATTCAAAAGCTTGTCCAAGAAGCCAGTCCTCCTGTCCAAAGGGAGTAAGGAACTCTGGGAGCTATAGCTCTTGAAAGAACATATTGCAAAACATAGTGCACCTTTTGTGTGCATACCAAATGACAAATTCTAGCATTTCCTGTACTAACACAGATACATCATAGACACACATGCACATGCGTGATCTGGACACTCTTCTGTATATAGCAGAATTTTGCAGCACATGCTTTGAAGGTGGGGGACCCAAGTGTCAAGTGGGTCATCCTCCCTCCCAGGATATTAATGCTACATGGGTTTTAAACTCATTCTGTTTTCCCATAAACTGTAAGCAAAACCTGGCTCATTCAGCCACTTCTCTATCTTGTTATTAAGGTGGTACACAATAAGAAAATCAATAGTGTGTATTTGGATGGAGTGTGTTTTCCCTAACAAAAGCATATGGTCTAACCTCATTTCCCAGGAAAAACATTTCTAAATCAGCAGGCTTGCCAGCTCTAATTTTTTCATTAGAGTAGTGAATTAAAAATTTAGAACTGAAATCTATTTAATCAGGCAGGAATAAGTTCCTTCATTTTAAACCAAAGAAAAAAAGCGATACAAAGACTCCCTGAAACAACATCTCAGGCTCAGCCAAATTGATCACCAACAGTGGTCCGCCCTGGCCTCACATCGGGAGGCATGGAGACGCACTAACCACAATGCTGCAGCCTTATTTGAGAACTCACGCCAAACAAGTCTTGAAGAGAAACGACAACGCAGAAAGAATCACAACCCAAAAACATCGCCCAAGGAGACCTTCTGCTGTGCTTTTTGCAACCGGACTTGTTTATCTCGGATTGGCCTTTTTAGTCATCAGCGCGCTTGCAGAAAGCACGGGATGAGTCCTTCCTGAATCTTTGTTTGCAAGGAAAAGCCAGATAGAGAGACTATGGTCATGCTGTAATTCAGGGTTCTCTTTAGAAAAGCAAAATAGAAAATTCCTCTGTTGGGTGTCAAAATGTTAAATATGCTATTTATTGATTATTCAGGTGCATATACAGGCATATGTCAGTTAACAAAGCCCTTGACAAAAAGTGCATTTTTACAAAGTCTTTTTACTCCTGCTAAGCCCCCTTTTCTTCTCCATGCATTGATGCTGGACATTTCTTAGCAGCTTTGACACTAGGAGGATGGTGTGGTGGAGGGAGACAAACATAGACAAGTGTCAGGTTGCAACAGCATTTTTAGAGTAAACAATGCAATACAGCTTGAGCTGGGAAAGAGCAGGATTCTACTATAGCAAGTCCTACTGTAGCCATATGTGCCTGCAAGCAACAGGCAAGGTAAACAACAGAATCCTTGCTGAGTGTGCATGACCAGAAAAACAGGAGGAAAAGGGATGAGCAGATAAACCTGTCTTACCATAGATGGTGCTAAAAACATACATACGTGTGTGTGTGTGTGTGTGTGTGTGTTTATAGGCATAGATCTATCTATCTATCTATCTATCTATAAATTTTATAATCATACATTATATTATCCAATCAATACTTAGTTAGTATAACACATAAAATTACTGTAAACATCGCAATTTTTCTATTAACTAATTTCAAAAGTTAACATAGATTCTTTACAATAATTCTATTCAAAAATATTAATTCCCCTAACCCCCCCCCACCTCAGTGCTCCCCTTCACTGGAACCATTATCCCTTACCTAATCTTTCCAGAATCTCATTTCTTCTCGTGGAGGTAACCCCCCCATCTTTTGTCTGTAATGCTTTTTTAACAAATACTTTCCAAATTTTATCAAAGTCACTTTCTTTCCAACTTCCTCTTCTTACTTTGATTCTACATGTTAACTTATCATTTATTGCCATCTTCCACACTTTTTTATACCACTCCTCCACTTGTACATTTATTTGCATTTTCCAATGTCTTTCTATAATTAATCTTGCTGCCGTTAATAAATTTGTTATTAAATCCTTTTCTGTTTGGTTCCCATTCTCTCCATTATAAATTGACATCAATGCTATGCTCGGTTTCCTTTCTATATTTCTATTCAGAATATTCTCTATTTTGATGAAAACCATTTCCCAAAACTGCTGTACAAATTTACAATTCCACCACATATGCATATATGTACCTATTTCTTGACAACCTCTCCAACAATATTTAGAGTTATTCTTATCTATATTATGCAATCTTGCTGGTATCAAATACCATCTCCATATTATTTTATAATAATTTTCTTTTATCCGTATCAACATATTTTTTAGATGTCTTTGTTTCCATATCTTATCCCATTCATAATCTCCAATTTTTTGTTTCAAATCTTCCTCCCATATTCTCCTTAAATATTCCCCCTTGTCATTTTTTCCCTTATTTTTTATCAATATTTTATATAATTCATACTTTCATTATCATCCCTCTTTTCACCTTTTTTCACCAAATTTTCAAATTTTGTAAATTCCCTTGTTTCTTTATGATTCTTTTTCCTATTTTTAATCCATTGTTCTAACTGTATGCAATTAAACCATGAAATTTTCATTCCACATAATTTCTCTCTTATATTCCCTTTCTCATTCATCCATCATATCCATCCCTCTATTTTATCTAGTCCTCTTTTCTTTAATTCCTTTCCAATTTTTTCCTTCAAATTATTTGGGATTTTTTTTCCACTATAACCAGTGTTAATACTGAATCAGTAGGCAAAAATTATCTCTTATATTTATACCATATTTCCCATATATTTTGTAGAAATGGGTTCTCAATTACTTTAATTTCCTTTTTTGTAAAATTATCAAAAAATATGTTCCATATTCTCTTTTCTTTTCTCCCTGTTTCTGTCTCTAACCATTCTAAATCCCCTTGTCCTACAATTCCTTCTATAACATATCTCAATTGATTAGCTTCATAATATTCTTTTATTTTGGGAAGACCAAGTCCTTCCTCCTTCTGTGGTATATACCAAAATAATTTATTTAATCTTGTCCTTTTCCCTCCATTACAATATTTATTCAACATATTTTGCCATTTTTTCAGTTCTACTTCTGATATTTTTATTGGTAACATTCTAAACAAAAAAATTAGTTTAGGTAATATTTTCATTTTAACTAAAGCTACTCTTCCAAACCATGTTAGTTGAATATTTTTATATTCTTCCAACTTCTTTTCCATTTCTTTCCTTAGTACCATAATATTTTTCTCTTCTAGTTCTTTTAAATCTTTTGTAATATTTATTCCTAAATACTTAATATTACTTTTTAATCTTACTTCAATTTTTTTTCTCTTTTACAAATATATTTTCTTCTTCCTTAGTACAGTTAAACAACATCATATCTGATTTGTTCCAATTAACCTGTAAGCCTGTCATCTCCCCAAATACTTTTAAATGTTCTTTATTTTTTTCTATTCCGTTAATCAGTTCCTTCATTGTTAGCAATGTATCATCAGCAAACAAGCTTATCTTATGTTTTGTTTCTACTCCAATTCCTTCTATACTATTATCATTTCTTATCACATTTGCTAGAATTTCTATTACCATTGCAAACAATATTGGAGAAAGTGGGCAACCTTGTCTTGTTCCTCTTGTTATTTGTATTTCTCTTGTTATGCCATCATTAACCATCACTATAGCTGTGTTATGGGAATACAATTGATCTATTAATCCTCTAAACCTCTTACCCAATCCAAATTCTTTCAATATTATTTTTAGTGTTGGCCATTCCACACAGTCAAATGCTTTAAATATATCTAATGCTAATATCCCTGCTTTTACTTTTGTTTTGCCAATTATATGTATTTTATTTAACACCCTTCCTATTAAATTTGACATTTATCTTCCTTTCACAAATCCACATTGGTCCTTTAATATATATTTATACATACAACTATTCATTCTCTTTGCCATTATTGCTGATAATAACTTTGCATCTTGATTCATCAATGCTATAGGCCTGTATGATCCAGGGTCCCACAAATCCTTATCTGGCTTTGGTATCAATATTATCAATGATTGTTGCCATGATGGAGGGACTTTGTCTCCCATTATTATATTATTATATAATTCTAATAATTTAGGTATCAACTTCTTTTTAAATACTTTATAATAATCTTTATAGGCATAGATCTATAAGTTTGGCCACTAAAATGAAAATCATAAGAGAAGTGGAGGCTGGTGTAAGAAAAAGTCATTCCTGGATGCATTTTGGAAGAAGATTTCAAGTGGTCTTTAAAAGGTTCAAAATGTTTTTGCTTACTTATGCACGACTTATCTGACCTGGTTGTTTCATTTCACATGTGCATATTGTTTAGTTTTGAGTATGTTTGCTGAAATATGTTGAACTGCTCATCTTTTTTGAGGAGTAGAAACCTATCCCTATTCTTTCCATATTATTCCTGCCTCTGGTACCAAATTTTCTATTAAAGAAGTAATGTCCAGGAACACATCTATTTTGTTAATTAAGTTATACCTGTATACAATATCCAACTCAAATGGATGATGAGTTGGAGTATTAACGATAGCTAATGGCTGAAAAATTGGAACTGATGCTCTATTGTTTTAGGAAAGGGGTGAGGAAAAACCAGTTTTGCAAGCAAAGAGTGTCCAGCTACCTTGATTGAATTAGTGAACGACTCATTTCTATGTACATCCAGAAGAGTTAGCTCATTTCCTCCCTAACTCACCAGTCCAAGGGGGATTCTCATAATTACTACCCAGGCATGTCTTTTAGGAATTTGGGTGGCTTTTTCTTTAGATTTTTTGAGCATACCTTGAGCAAACAAAACAATAATTCCATTTTTTAAAAAATCCCTGAGTCTGTTTCAGTTCTATGACTAGGATTCCAATTCATAAGTGAATATATTAGGGAAGTTTAAAACATGAGGCATTTGTGAGGCCATGGTCTACTACCAAACACATGGAGTGCCAATAATAATTCGATTTATGCAATATAGCCAATTGGTGAATTATTGGAAGAGTGGGGGGGCAAGATAACAGAGTGTTTAAGAAATGTTTTGTCCACATTTAAAACATGCATATTTTTTTCACTGAGCACTTTTCAAATGTGCACACACACACACACACACAAACATATTAACAACTGTTCATCATCAATGGGAGAATTCACCAGTACAAATTGCATCCACCCTGGAAGCAGTACAGGGAAGGCAGACAAGGGCTAGCCCACTGAATCTCAAAGGGAAATTAACTTGATATCCTTAATTTATCTTTACCTGGAAGGCTGCTGTGGATGGTTGCTCTCTGCACTCTAGTTAAAGGAAAATTCTTTTCCTTTTCAGCAATCTTTGTTTTTCCTCTTAAAGCAAAATTGCAGCAAAGCTGTTTAAAAAAAAAAAAAAGCCCCAAGAGGTTGTGCAAATCAGCCCTCAAAACACTGGTAAAGAAAAGTGTTTAACCAGAAGACATAACCAAGAACTTCAGATTATGAAACGTGTGTGCATGTTTTAAGCTGTTCTGTACAAAGTATGAATATTTAATGATCTGGAGACACTGCTGCTAACAAGTTCTAAAATACAGAAAAGACAGGATAGACAAATAAAGATGATGACATGCATATTTAACTGGGATAGGTTTTTAAAAATTATTCACAACTCTTTTTTCTTCATATTTGCGTTAAAGTTTTTTTAGGAATGTATGATGAAGTGGCATTGTGATTTCCCTGTGTATTGCTGCAGTAAGTTCTGTATGAATTCTACATGTACTGAGTAGCTAAACAGCTAAAAATAGTTTGGTATCACTACTCAAACTCTGGAAATCTAAATATTGAAAATCAGTGATTGACAGGTCATTCTCTGAAATTGAAGGCAGACATAATATTAAAAGAGAATACACAGCACATTCTTCAACTGTACTTTTTTCACAACTGAAGGCAACATGAAGAAAAGAAGCAGTAGTTGGATGGGCAAGAGTGGGAATAGGAAGAGAACAGCAAAAGTATGTTAGGTTTTTTTTTTCCACATTAAACAATTATTTGTAAGGTGTCTAGAATTCTCTGCCATAGAGTTCTATTGCCTCAGCAAACTATACATTACAGGATACCATAGGATACAGCCATAGCAGATAGAGTGATATCACCATTCTATAATGGTATAGTATGAAAGTCATGTTAGTTTCATTTAGTTGTGACAGTGTCCTCCCTGCTATGTAGATATGCTGCAAGGTTTTTTGTTTGTTTGTTTGTTTTTGTTTTTGGTAGCACATCTGTCATGAGCCTAATTCTGAGAATTTTCATTTATAGAATTATAGCATCATAGACTTTAAGGACCATCTAGTACAAATCTCTGATTGCTGCAAGATTTTCAATGCAGAATAATACATATATTTATAAACAAACTATAATATGAAAATAAACTACTGCTTCTATGACAGATGGTTGTTTAGCTTCTGCTTAAATATGCCCAATGAAGGATTTTCCAGCTATAGATATGAACTAATAAGCCTAAGAGCTGCATTTGTAAACTGCTCACTGGCCAAACTGTCTAGGCAGTGCACAAAATTGAAATTATAACAAATTTTTAAAATAATAAAATCATATAATAAAATAATGACTCAAAAAGCAGAATATGTAATATAACTATGTTTTTTTTAAATTACCAGGGAATGAAACATTTCAGCATATGAAATGAACTAAAACCAACAACAGATTAAGGGCTAAATACAATCACTAATTTCAAAATTTCTGAGGTATTAACATAACCCTGTGTTTTAACCTGGTGCCACAAATAAGCCAATCCCAGTGCCAGTCAGGCCTCCAAGGGAAGGGCATTCTACAACTGGGAATGTTACAAAAGTCTACCAGGGTTTTTGTAGTTGTTTTTGTTTTTGTTTTTGGCTGAACACAATGGCAAGATGGTATTTTGGAGAGCAAAAGTAAAGAAAGAACAAGAATAAAAGTGATGGAAAAGAAGAAAGCAGGCTCTCTGCTAAACAGCAATGGCAACAGCAAGTCCGCTTTGTCTGAAGATCAGCTACTCCATTAATAGCTGAAGGTGATTTCAGAAGCAAAAGAATAATTGAGATGAGAAAATGAAAGAAGACCTAACAATAAGAACAAGGCAAAATGAACTTTTGAATGGAGGAAAAATTATTACTAATCTGACTATACAAGGAAGAATTCTTGGCACGCTGTAGAGAATGATAAAGGAGATAATAGCAATTAGCTGAGCAATATCAGAAAAGTGATCCTTAATACTAAATTACTAGGTATTCTTGCTATGCTACAAATTATTACATGATAAAGTGCAGGGAGATTGACTATAATGCATTAATACAGTATGCATAATTGAGAGAATATTAAAAAAAAAACCTAATGAAGTTATACTGGAATGATTTAGAATGAAAGACCTGGATATGGATTGATATGGATATGGATAAGGATATGGTATTCACAAACCAGTATTTTATTGCCGTTCTTTGGGTTAAAGAAATTTGGCTGAAAAGACTTATTAGAAGATCAATTTCACAGTACTGCTACAATAAAACGGAACCATTTGTGTTGAGAATATGACTGTGGAATAGGTTATGGGATATGCAGATGTAATTGAAAGGTGTAGCTATATAGAGTGCGGTATTACATTCTACCCTTCATTTCTACATGGAGGTAGGGCTGTTCTACTTATTATGTAGAGGAACATTCAAAGATACGATCCCCCGCATCGTATCACATACCAAATTGCTTGATTCTTACTGTACTCTATATTTTGTTCTTTTTATTATTCATTATATTAATATTTGTCAAGAAAATTACACCAAGGCCAGAATCTAATGGAGGACATACCTCCTGATTCAATGGAATCAGGAGGTATGTGATCTCCTTTCCTCCCTGCAGTCTCCTGTTCACTCCAAAAGTGGCCAGGAAACCCTTTGGAATTGGTTTTTATGTGTCACCAATGGCTGCAGGAGGGGGTGGGAGAGGAAGAAGTCCTGTCATAGGAGTGCTGCAACACAACTGCTGGATCTAGGCCCTGAAAGTTGCAAGCATATGCATTGTTAGGGGGAGTAAGTCCAGGGACAAGGGGAAGGAAGGGCACATGCATGAAGATTTGAAAAGGGACCAGAGTATCAGTAGCTAATTGGTGGATTCGAGCAGGAAGCAAATGTTGTAACAGATGAATAGGTGGCAGTTGAAGGCGGCAGCTGCAAACTTAGCATGTCAGAGTTTGGGACAGCCTCAGTGGGGACTTTCTGTTTTGTCTGATGATGGAAGGTCCTTGGATTGGACTGTATTTGAAGTTGGGGGGAGGTAAGTTCTCAGAATGGAACAGACCTTATTTCTATGAACTCTGCAGTCCTGTATCCCACTAAGCATCCAAAGAGACAGCCATGCTCACTGGTATAAATTCCCCCTCCTCAGTGGTATTCTCAGAGCTGGACTTGGAGTGAGAAGTCCAGGGGCTTGTCTAGATGAGAATATATAATGCTGGTTCCTGCACATTATTGCAAATTCACAGGAGCATTATTTTGTCTTCACGGTCTTTTGGCAAAGCTATCTGCATTTGAAGTGCACACGCCTGTGAATCAAGATGGCAGCCGAGTAAATTAATGTGCTATTATTCTCCACATGTTGCTGTCACTGAACAAGTTTTTTGTTTGTTTGTTTGTTTTTACTTTAAAGCAAAGGTATGCAGGTGTGACCTGCTTAAAAAAGTTATTTGGGCACCTCAGCACAGAAAAAAAAAGGGGGGGGCACAATCGCTAATGCAAAAATCCAGAATGGTGCTTCTGACTGCTTCCTTGCTAGCAAGCTTGTCCTCTGCACATGTCTGACGAACCTGCTCTCCAGTTCCTCCCTCTGCAAGAATGCTCAGTGATGTGAATCAGTTGTCCTAGCAAGTGCTAATGCGCATTCCCACACATTATTTTTTAAAATTTGGGAAAAGCCACAAAGGCTTTTCCTGTGTAGTTTTTGGTCTCCCTCCTTCCGAATAAGGTGAACCACTGTGGGATCTCACTGAGACAAAAGATATTCTCTTCAAATTCTATGAGGAATATTTTCACCATCTAGGCAACCCCAGGTCAGGGCCCCACTTAGTAGAATGAAAACCCCTCCAAACCCTGCAGTACTAGCTGTACCTGTACAGTCATTTGGTGACTGTGGGAATTTTTTTTTAGGGAATTTTTTTATTGGAGTAAGACCATTCTACTAAAAAATACACCCGACCGCAAAAGGCCACAACAATAATACAAAAACAATACTAATTATTTTCCTCTTTTCTTACTAATACAAAAGTAAATCTATCCTAACACTAATGTATTTTTCCCTTTAATCTAAACACACTATAATCACATTATATTTACACATTATAATTATACCTACTTAGAAATGAAAAAAAACCAATAAAATATTAATTAAAAATAATAATACAAAATAATACAAAATTAATAAAATATTTATTTAAAATATCATTTTATGTTATTGCTGGGGTCGTCTCACTAAACCACGGCCAAAACTTTTTCCAACGATAGCTTGGCAATTTCTCTTTTTCACTCAGAGCTAAATTTTCAATTACATTCTTCACATAATAGGCAGTGCCTTTTACATCCTGCAGATTTTGACTTTTCACCTCCTTTTTTCTCTGGAAAACTAACCCTAACATCACATAAAGGTTTACCAGGCGCACCGTGGACCAGGGTACTTTCCAAAAACTCTCAGCCACAGAACCAGACTCCTTCCTCTTCCTCTTTTGGCCCACTGACTTTCTGGGTCCCCTGACACCCTCTGGAGGCTCAGTCCCTGAAAGCACTGTCTCCCAAGCCTGCTGTGCCAAATCTGGCCAATCCAGGACCCGGGCCACCTCCTCCCATGTTTCCCGGGCACTCGGGCAGTCCTGGAAAAAATGTCTGATCGTCTCCTTTTGTGCCACGCCACTCAAAATCTCAGCCTTTTTACATTTCAGACGCGGACAGGTCTGCTCATCCTCTGCGGTCCATGGTCTCTTTCCCCTCAGATTAAGAACCTGATGGTAGAGCCTCCACCTCAAGTCCCACAACTTTTTGGGGACCCTTTTGTCCATGAAATACTCAATTGGGTTAGTCTGGTGATTTAGGTATTCTGATAAATCTAGTTTGGCCTGACGCTTTTGCAAAAACGGGTTAACATAAATCTCCTCCACTATTTTCCTGTACAAAGTCCTCTTGATGCTCTGACCTGGTCTGTCTTCCCCCTTCAACTCCTCAGCATGAATTTTATATTTCTTTATGTAAAAAACAAAGTCTTTCAAATAATCTGGTGCTTTCAATTTTTCAGGCAAAGAAAACCTAAAACTTAATGAGCCTTCCTCCCACCAAGTCTTTCCCCATCTAGTCCCTATCCAGCACTCACAAAACAAAACTAGCCAAGCCTGAGGTTGAATCTGACCCTTTTGTAACAGAGAAACTTTCCCAAAGTTTTGAGCAGAAAAGATGGCGATGAACTTAGGTCCCAGGGCTGGGAAGTCCAGGCCCCCTTGTTCTACCTGCCCATAAGCCACTGTCCTTGCCAGGGGGAATGTGGCCATTCCCCAAAGGAACTTGAAGAGAACCCGATCAGCTTCTTTAATCACTGAATCTGGAGGTGGGAAAACAGCCGCCAAGTTGGCTGCCACGGGAAGCAGGTAGGTATTTACAAAAGCAGCTCTCTGGTAAATGGTCAGCTTCCATCTCTGCCAGAGGGCCACCCTCTCTTTCACTTTTTCCAACCAGCGATACCAATTTTCTTTCCATCCCTCTGGAGCCAACGCAAAATTCATCCCCAGGATCTTCACCCTATCCATCTTTGCCTCTTGCTCTGCTTGCCACCTTTCCTTTTCTCCAACTATGTCCTTTAGAGGAATAGCTGCCATCTTGTCCTCTGCAGCAAAAATCCTGATCAAAAAACTCTTTTCCATGTTAAGTCGAGCACCAGAAACTCGACCGTAGGCCTCAAAAGCATCTTTAATCTTTCTAACTTCCATCCTGTCCTTAACCAAGAAGGACACATCATCAGCATGGGCAACAAATTTAACAGATTCATATCGAACCAACCATGAACTGTCCAACGGACGCGGAATTTGGATCCCCGAGATGCTCTTGTCCAAACTAATCTTACACAGAATAGCATCCAACGCAATAACATACAAAAGAGGGCTTAGGGGACAACCTTGCCTCACCCCAGAATTTAACTTAATCCTCTTTCCTCTATGACCATTGACTTGCAAAACTACCTCTGCATCCCTATAAAACAATTTAACTAAAGCAATAAATCTCTCTGGCACCCCTTTCCACTTGAGAGTTTCCCATAGGAACGTATGATCTACATTGTCAAAAGCTTTCATCTGGTCGACCTGTAGGATTTGACCAGTCCAATCTCCTTCCTTGCTGAGTCGGAACACTTCCCGAAACAAACAAAGAGAGTCCACCATAGTCCTACCCGGCACAGCACTGGTCTGTGCTTCCATCACAATCTTATCAGCCACCTTAGCCAGCCGATTGTTCAGTATTTTTGCCAACATACGGTAGTCTACGTTGGTCAGAGCTATGGGGCGCCAGTTTTTTGGGAGGGTAGGATCACCCTCCTTTGGGAAAAAAATCAGGACCTCTTGATAAAATGTCTCAGGGAGCTCATTATTATCCCACAAAAAATTAAACAAAGTTGTTAAAGGGGGAACAATCCACTTCCTGTAAACTTTATAAAAATTCCAACTGAGGCCATCTGGGCCAGGGGCAGACTTACCCTTCCCTTGAACTATGACCTCATGAACTTCTTGTTCTTCTATAGGAGAGACCAACCTCTTCCTATCCTCTGGACTCAGACCCTTATAGAGGGTGCCCATCTGGTCCTCTGAAAAAGCTTGAAAAAAACCCTTAATCTCTTCTATATCTATATTTTTCCTAGCATATAACTGCTTGTAATATCCTTCCATGATATCCAGCATCTCACTTGGTCTAAATACAATAGGGTCTGACTCGGAGGCTCTCAAGCCGTTTAATTCAATCGGAGCCCTTGGACTCCGGGCGCCTGCCCACTCATCCATGTCAACCACACCACCTCGAGTCCTGAAATTTTTACTCCTCTTTCTGTTTTGTCTTTGCTTTTGGCAAAATCTTGCTATCACTCCCTTCGCCCAGTTAAGCTCTTGTTCTGAAAAAGGAACACCTTGGTTCAATCGATAATGACACTTCAAAAAATGATAAATGGCCAAATGATACTCCTGAATCTGTTTCCCATTAATGTTGGTCTCGTAGGCCTGGCTAGTGGCCCGAACTGCACGTTTCACACGTTCCCACCACCTGCACAAATCATCCTTGTACATGTCTGCAAGAGTTAGGCTGTGGGCTAGTGCTGAGGCGATGCGCTCTTTATATGCCACATCTTCCAAAAATTTAGGGCGCAACCTCCAGAGAGGTCTTCCTTTGGGGTAAACCTGACCTATACTGAACTCTACAGCCAAGAGCCCATGATCCGACCAAGGAGTGATCATAACAGTGCACTTTTCCACCTTCATTTCCTTCACTGTTCTCACACGGTCTATTCTGCTGGCTGAGGTTTTGTGATAATGAGTAAATCGAACTCCTTCCATTGGGGGAAAATCTGAACCAAAAGCCTTTCTGCAAAAAACAGGAAAAAATTCTAACTCATTCTCCACATCAAGAGCTGCATCCTTAAGACCTTGCCTCTCTAGAAAAGACTCCAACTCTCTTTCTTCTGCTGTCAGGGGTTTGGGCAGGGACAACTTTGTCCGCTCTTTCTGGTCTGCGTAAGCACTCCTGTCCATCATCCTTGCCCTGTTATTGAAATCTCCTACAATAATAAGATGCCGTCGAGTGTTACACTGATTTTTTAAATACCCCCAAAACTTTTTCCGTTCGGCATATTTTACAGGAGCATAAAGCCCACACAGCCTGAAAGCTTTCTTTTCTACTCTTCCATCTTTCTGCTTTTCCTCCATACTAAAATCCACCACCACCAACCTCCCCAAAACTACTTCTAACATGAAATCAATGGTCAGATTGTTCCTGGACCTAAACAGTACCCCTATTCCCCAACCGCCACACTCCCCATATGACCATACAGAAGGTCCTTGTGTCCACAATCTCTGACACCGGCTCCGCTGTTGTTCGTTACAGATATGAGTTTCCTGCAACACAATGATGTCATAACGCAGGCCGCCAAGGCAGGGCAAAATCTCATTGCACCTATCCTCAGTTCGCAAGCCACGAACATTCCATGTGGCAATTTTTAATGAACCCATTGTTTTATGTACCTAAAAATGTATTGAGGCCTCCGTTATAAATAACCAAAAACTAACAGAAGTATATTGGCCATGAAGATTGAAATAATTGTTTTTCTACTAAAAATCTAACTTAAAGTCTAACTTAACTGAAATCTAATTTTCAGTCCAACTTATTAAAACTCTCATTTTTAACACATTCTTTTTCAACACAGCTCTGGTGACTGTATCTCTTGTTCCTCTGAATGCATCACCTCTACCTCCTCAGGATTTTCCTGAGGTGTAGCCTTACAAGTGTTGGAGATGGATGGACTGTGGGGCAGCTGCTCCCAGGCACTATCTGGCTACAGCTTTGCATCTAAGAAAGAGGAAATGTCATTACACTCCCAGACCTCCAGCAAGTATTTATTATTTACTAACATGCCTTCTAACACCTTTTGATCATAAGATCTCAGGGCAGCAAACAGATAAAACAAGAGAAACAATTTGGAAAACTCCCAACTAAAATCATGAAATAATTTCAACAGGATAAAAACATATTAGGCAAAGCAAATATGGTAGAGATCTAGGAGGGCTTTTTGCTTTTCCCCATTGCAAAACTGCAGTGGGATGGTGGTCGGGAGCTCCCCTAGCCACTGCTTGACCATGAGAGAGTTGAGGTTATGTCAGAATACATCACCAACAGGATTCCTGCACTTATTTCCCCTGTGAAAACAAGGGATAGATTTTGGAGAAGGGGTAAAGTAGGTCTTGGGAACTGCAGGGTCAGAAAAGCTGATCAAGAAGTGGGTTCTGAAACAAATGCTTTTAGGTAAAATCCTATGCACTTACTTGGAGTCAGTCTGCTAAAATCAAAGGGACTGTTGCTCTTGTTAACTGCTGTCAAGTTGACTTCGACTTATGGTGACTCCATGAATGAGAGACCTCCAAGTCGCCCTATCCTCAACAGCTTTGCTCAGGTCTTGCAGACTCAGGATTGTGGCATCCTTGATTGAGTCTGGCCACCTGGAATGCAGTCTTCCTCTTTTCCTACTCCCTTCTACCTTACCAAGCATTATTTTATTTTCTGTGAGTCATGTCTTCTCATGATGTGTCCATAGCACAACAGTTTCACTGTAGTTGCCTTTGCTTCTAGGAAGAGTTCTGGCTTGATTTGCTTTAGGACCCATTGATTTGTCTTTTTTCAAGCACCACATTTCAAATGAGTTGATTTTCTTCCTAGCAACTTTCTTCACTATCCAGCTTTCACAACCATACATAGAAATTGGAAATACAATTGGAATGAGACATCTGAATGATGCATCTTTACACTTGAGTATCTTGTCTAGCTTATTCATGGCTTCCCTTCCAAGTCCTAGTCTTCTTCTGATTTCTTGACTGCAGTCTCCCTTCTGATTAATGACTGAGCCAAGGTATGGAAAATCTTGAACTATTTCAAAGTCTTTATCTTATAATTTAAAATAATCAAAATCATCTGTAGTCATTTCTTTTTCATGTTCAACTGTAAATCTGCCTTTTCACTTTCTTCCTTGACTTTCTTCACTATTGATCTAAGTCTTTGCTATTTTCTATTAGTAGTATTGTGTCATTGGCAAATCTTAAATTGTTGATGTTCCTTTCTCCAGTTTTCACACAGTCTTCCTCCAAGTCTACTCTCAGTAAGTATACAATGGGTTGTAAGAATTATTCAGAAGATTCTAGATGGACAGCGCAGATCTGTGCATAATAAACATATAGATAGACCTTTTCTTTTTCCTGAACTATATATGTGAAATAGTAGAATCATAGAATCATAGAGTTGGAAGAGACCTCAACGGCCATCCAGTCCAACCCTCTGCCATGCAGGAATACACAATCAAATCATTCCCAACAGATAGCCATCCAGCCTCTGCTTAAAAACCTCCAAAGAAGGGGACTCCTCCACACTCTGAGGCAGTGTATTCCACTTCCGAACAGCTCTTACTGTCAGGAAGTTCTTCCTAATGTTAGGTGGAATCTCTTTTTCTGTAGTTTGAACCCATTGCTCCATGTCCTAGTCTCTAGAGCTGCAGAAAACAAGCTTGCCCCATCCTCAGTATGATATCCATTCTAATAATAAAACATGGCTATCATGTCACCCCTCAACCTTCTGTTCTCCAGACTATACATGCCCAGCTCCCTAAGCCGTTCCTCATAGGGCATGCCTTCCAGACCTCCCACCATCCTGGTCGCCCTCCTCTGGACACATTCCAGCTTCTCAATATCCTTCCTGAATTGTGGTGCCCAGAACTGGACACAGTATTCCAGGTGAGGTCTGAACAGAGCAGAATACAGTGACACTATTACTTCCCTCGATGTAGACACTATACTCCTATTAATGCAATGTAGAATTGCATTGGCTTTTTTAGCTGCCGCATCACACTGCTGACTCATGTTCAGCTTGTGATCCTCTAAGACCCCTAGATCCATTTCACATGTACTTCCATCAAGCCAGGTGTCACCTATCCTGAATCTGTGCGTTTCATTATTACTGCCCAAGTGTAGTGTCCTACATTTCTCCCTGTTGAAATTCATTTTGTCAATATCGCCCCAGCTTTCTAATCTGTTCAAGTAACTTTGGATTCTGATCCTGTCCTCTGGGATATTACTACCCCTCCTAATTTGATGTCATCTGCAAACTTGATCAGCATACCCTCTATTCCATCATCCAAGTCATTGATAAAGATGTTGAATAGCACTGGGCCCAGGACAGAACCCTGTGACACCCCACTGGTCACTTCTCTCCAGGATGAAGAGGAGCCATTGGTGACTACCATTTGGGTTTGATCAGTCAACCAATTACAAATCCACCTAATGGTTGCATTAGCCCACAAGTTACATTGATGGTAAATGTTTTGCAAAATTGAGTTAGAGTGGTTGATAAATGTATTTGTCTACTTGTTATATGTGGAGTGGTATTCAAGTATTTAGAAAAGGACTGTGGTATCCTGGGTGGGCATGTAAGTACAGTGGATCAGGGTATTCACAAAGTGAAAAAGAAAACTGAGCTTCTTTTGATTCAATTGATATTAAAACAGAGTTTCCAAGAGGCCTCTTGTTGTTTTGGCATTTTGGTTGTTGTTGTTGTTTTGCAACTTTCCAAAAATCAATTCTGCAATCATTCTTGATGGTAAAACTAAACTTTTAAAAATATGCAGGATTTCAGCATAAAAATTAACTAACCCAATAGGCAAAATTCTAACCTGCCTGATTTTATTGTTGACCTATTTCTATGACAGTATTTCTATGAGAAAGTAGGAAGGAAGCCATACATGATATAAAAACTCCAAATATAGTCAAGTTTTGTGTGAAAGACAAGGACAAAGAGAAGAAAATAAAAAGGTGGCACAGTAATTGGAGACAAGCAGAGGAAGGATTTAAGAGGAAATGCAATTCTGTGTGACAAGAAAAGGCTTATTTTAGAAGGGAGAACAATGAATTTTTGTTAGACTTTCAAGAGGAACTGTAATTTCTAATTCAAATCAATATGGAACAGAAGTTGTTACAGTGGTGCAATATTTCTCTTTCTCTTCCTAGTTAGGGATGCTTGAGGAATTCACTCTTTCCAAATTCAAATATTAAAAGATCTGATCCACATATCTCATGCTAATGAATGTGTGGCTCATAACTTAACTAGCCACCAAAGTGTATTTTTCTTTTAATTTTGCAATGAAGTTATTGGCAGTTTGACCTACATCAAAATCCACATTTTAAATACATATTTTGAGAGTAAACACACACACACACACATATATGGGTAATATGTATTTAACTCTTCTGTCAGGAGATTCTGTAATGCTCACTTTCCCAGCAACTGTGCTCAAAAAGTAACCCAGAAGATTGGGGAGTCTCCACAGCAGATTTGGGAGAGGGATTCATTGGTTGATGCGACAAGTCGGGGAGGGGGGAGAAAGCCTTTGTGTGATTAAAAGATCAATCACACAACAGTGGATTTTGTCATATGTATTTTAAAAAATAAAAATTACGCAGTGGCATATTGTTAGTGAGCTATGAAGCCCAACTTAACCTATTGTAAACCACTATTGTGGAGGTTGGAATTCTGTTCTGAACATGCAATGACCATCTTTCTCCACAAATCCACCTTTGCACTGAGGCAGCCCCACAGATAGCCATTTCCATGTCAGTGGAAAGCAGGGGGACTGGCAGAGAAGCATTCAGTTATTTTCCTATAGATGGATGTGTATCAATGACATCATCCTCAGGGACTGCCAGAGGTTCCCTGCGAGGTCCTGGAGAATGCCTGCCACAGTTAAAAGAAAAGAGCTGGTCATGTTTCTACTGCTTCCCTCACTCTCCACCAACATGCAGCTTCCTATCTGGGAGAACTGCCATACTAAAAAGGTGGGTTTGGAGAGGAGTGTACCAGAGATATCTCTTCCAGTGCAAGAAAGATCTCAGCCATGATTTTTAAAATGCAAAATAACCTTAATTTATTTTGGGTGATACTGATTAAAAAAAGAGAGTAGTATTGTACAGACATTATTTCTCTGGTCTGAATCAATATACAAAAAGGGGAGTGTCTCTGCTCTCCCCCTTCACTATTACAGTTGCCCCTCCACTTTTGCGGCTTTCACATTTGCGGTTTTGACTATTCGCGGTTTGCTCAGGAAGCACCTCATTTAAATCAGCTTCACTCCCTGGCACACAAGGGAGAGGAGCCAATTTAAATGGCGTACTTCCTGACCAAACCATGTTGCCTAACTCCCTGCTCTCCTGGGGCTTGGCTCCATTTGGGGTGGAGAGCCAAGTCCCGGGAGAGCAGGGAGTTTGGGACAGAGGCGATTTTCACACACACACACACACACACTGCCCTTCCCAAAGCAGCCATGGGCTTCTCCTGAAGCTCATCCTGCCTTGGGAAGGGTGTGTTTGAAGAGCCTCCCTCCTACCCCTCCCTTCCCTTCCCAAGGCAGATCGCTGTCTTGGGAACGGGGTGGTGGTGAAAAGCCTCCCTTCCACCCCTCCCTTCCCTTCCCATTGCAGATCGCTGTCTTGGGAAAGGGGGGGGATGAAAAGCCTCCCTTCCACCCCTCCCTTCCCTTCCCAAGGCAGATCGCTGTCTTGGGAAAGGGGTGAATGAAAAGCCTCCCTCCCACCCCTCCCTTCCCTTCCCAAGGCAGATCGCTGCCTTGGGAAGGGGGGTGAATGAAAAGCCTCCCTCCCACCCCTCCCTTCCCAAGGCAGATTGCTGCCTTGGGAAGGGGGGGTGAAAACCCTCCCATCCCCAGTTCATTTCTTATTCGTGTTTTTTTCACATTCGCCGGGGTTGGCTGCCCCTAACCCCCACAAATGTGAAGGGATGACTGTATTTATCTCACATTGAGATATTCCTGTCTGCATGGAGATGCTTCGTGCAAGCAGGAACCACCGTTTTGCAGGGTCTTTGCTTGTTTAGATAATCTCCATGTGACCAGGCAATTCTTCTTTTCAAATGTGTTGCTCTCTGTGTGCGAAGTGATGACAGAGGGGGCAGAAGCAGATACTTGTGGATTCACTCCTGTTTCTAGTTCATCCCCAGCTTTTGTACAGTACAGTTGAACAGATATAAGAGCTAGTGTGCAAATCCTATTTGCATGGAAGATGCAGTGGGAAGTGTTAGGGCTGTTCCAGACTCATCTAAAGAAGCACAAGTTCTCATGCTATAACTCATTAGGTTTTGCCACGTTCTTCACCATGTCTATTTGTTCCATTCTTTGGGGGGCTGTTTGTTGTGATTTATTAGACCTGCACAAGGACATTTTCAACATTGCTTTAAAAAAAAAAACTTGGGTGAGGTTTGCTGAGGTGGTACAATGGTTTGAAGGGCAAATTTTCTCTTTTCTGAATTTATTTTATTTCATTATTAGTTAAAAAGTTGCAGAATTATGGTGCAAAAGTGTATTTCACTTATGCATTCTAGGACTATTGCTCTAAACAAAAGAAAAAAGAGGAAGGGAAAAGAAAAGAAGAAAACATACTGTTTTGACATGTCTCAGAATTGAAAAGAAATCTACTTCAGGGTGGGAGTAAATTGTTGAAGCTGTTACCAGGAATTGCAAGAAAATAATCCGGAACAACAGAAATGTCATTTGGATTTATTTTATTAAAAAAACAAACAGAGCTACAGCAACAAATACAACAGACTCCCAACACATTTATCCTATCTGGAGGAGCCCTCAATCAAGCTCTTCCCCCTAGGGGACATTTATTATAGGGCCAGTGGAGTGACTGTATGTTAAAACCCTGTCAGATGGATTGAATTTTGCCATTTTAACTAGAAACCAGGAGGCTGTTGCTACTCTAGTTTATAATCAGAAAACAGCTTGGCAGATCAATCTGGAAATTGGCAGGGTAAAAGGGATTGCTTTGAGGATGGTTCAAGTCAATCTAGAGGTAGAAAGGTTAAGAAATGGTTTATTTATGGAAGCTTAAATTTTGACTAGCCTCCCCCAGCAGTTTGAACAACAAAGATTCGTAAAGCATCTAAAAGACTGATACATTTTTTTTATAGCATGAACATCCGTAGACTATATAGCCCACTTCTTCAAATGTAGTTAGGGCCACTGTTGCTTTTCTCTGTGGTTTGTTGTTATTGTTGTTGTTGTTGCAGACAATCATTTACCTTGATTGGCCAGTTCTGCTTTTTTTCATAGCATCTTTTGTGAAATTGTTTGTTGACAAAAGCCTAGTGGATACCTTTCCTGAGTAGTAGTGTAACAAATCTGCAGAATTTATAGAAATATGATTTGCAGGGAGGGGCTGTTTTATTCTAAAGAGGCTCTTCAAGTCAAAATGGAAACAGACTCAGCACTGTGCCAAGCTCCCCAACCGCACACCACCTGGAGCCATTACCTTGTCTTTGCATCACCAGCTGAAGCCACCTGGTGACCCAGCAGCCCACTAAGCCTCCCTCACCAGAACCTGCAACCAACCACCACCCCAATCTGCTAAGCCCCCACCCACCAATCCAAGGTGCCTGTCATGCCCTACTTTGAATGCTGGGATTTGCAGTAATCCAGAGTAGGTCCTGACATGGTTTAGGTAGGCCCTGACAGGGGTTAGTTCTCTGGGGAAAATTCATAGAACACCTTAACTCCTGGAGCCAGGCCAGCCTGCCTTAAACTCCACAAACATCTCCTTCTGGCAGCCCAAGATCCCTGGCTGCACCCATCCTCACTAACAGTTCCCAGGCATACAGGGGATCGAAACCTAACAATGGCCTTATCTGTCTGCTTTGCACTGGGGCCAGTCAGAACTGGTTTTGGAATGAAACCGTATGCATATCCTTGATCAATAAACCGTGTTGCTGCTACATGAGTGTTGATTCAGTGTGTGCATTACCTGGTTCATCACAGTAAGTCATTTTTGCCAAATTTCTACCCGTGAATTGAAAGCGAAATGTCTGAAGTCATGGAGATGGAAATCCAGACAGAGGGAGATGCAGGAGCAGGAGCAGGCCAGGAAGCCGGCCTGCCAGATACCGGCTCTGAGTTAGAGGCAGGACAGCTGAGTCGGGAATGACAGAGGGCCAGAAAACTATTCCCTCCCCCTGACCTGATGGAGTTGGGAGCCAGGCAGGCTCTAGGAGCCGGCAGCTTTCCCTTCTCCGAGACACCCGGGTGTGGCCATGGGAGCCAGCTGGCCCTGGCCAGACAAACGAGGTCGAGAGGACAGCAGATCGCTGAGGTGGGACCTACCACAGACGAGCTAAGTTTGTGAACATGGGGTGAGACGACCTCCCACTGAGTTGGAGAGAGAGGTGCACCAGCTAAAGCAGCAGATGGAGCTGATGCAAACTAGCCTCATGGAAATCTTACAATGGCTGCCCCAGCAACCAGCACCTCCTGACCAGCAATCCACCCCCCAGCCACCAGCACCCCCAGGGGACGGAGGTCTTCCCGGCCCAGGGCCGGCACCAGGGGGGCACCAGGGGGAGGGGTTCCAGCACCTCCAGGAGGGGTCCCAGTCCCGCTGGCTCCTGGGGCTCCAGTACCCCTAGAGGGAGCTGGCCCGGTTGCGCCTTGGCCATGTCCATGCGGCCTCAAAGCACTGGGAGCTGAAGGCAATGTTTGATGGGGATGCCATGAAGCTACGATTCTTCCTCACTCAGGTGATGGGATTCATATCTCATTGGGAGGAAGAGTCCAGACAGAGGCCGAGAAAGTGCAGTACATCTCCAACCACTGGAAGGAGAAACAGCGCAATGGTTGGTGGGGCTCTAAGACATGGGAGCCACAGAGTTGGAAAGCTTCCACAACTTCATGGTGGTGCTCTGGGCCCAGTTCGAAGAACCATTGCAGAGAAAGCGGGACATACAGAGCTACAGCGACTGCGACAGGGATCACAATCCATGGCTGAATACGCCACAGATTTTCACCATCTCGCCAATCAGATCCCTGACTGGACTGAAGCCACCAAAGCACAATATTTCCAGAATGGTCTTAATGCTGATATCCTGGAGTGGGCCCTAGTCCAGGGGAACCCAGAAACCCTACTGGGATGGGTCCATCTGGCTGGGGAGGTAGAGACCCTGAGGCAAAGCATGAAGCTGGCGAGGCAATGCCAGGGCCTGGGCGGCAAACCCAGCGGGGGCCTGGCCAAGAAGACCAAGGCAGCGTGACTGATGAGCAGCCCAGCGGCGGAGACGGAAAAGGAGTGACGGATGCGAAAATGCTTATGTGTTCACTGTGGGAAGAACAACCATTGCATAGTGCAATGTCCAGAGAGACAACCTAAGAGCGGCCACCAAAAGAAGCCAGCCATGAGATCGGAGGGGAAGCCGATGGTCCTGAAGATGCCATCCAAGCCGAAAACCAAGGCAACAGCATGCTCCCTGGTCCCTGGCCACCCAGCTGTGGAGTCCTCCTGAGAATCAGGGGACAGCAGATCCTCCTCTGCTGTTGAGCCAGTGGGAAATGGATCCAGCCCGCCCTACTATGCACCTGAGGGCAACCTAGCCCTGAAGGGCACCCAACTGCTGTGGTGAGTGGAGTCAAAGCTCCATTTTTTATTAAGGCCAAAATAGGGGTTGAGGGGAAGGGGGTCCCCCACAAAGTCATGGTGATGGTGGACTGTGGGTGCACGCAAGTACTGATCCACCCGTCCTTAGTGAGGGAACTAGAACTGGGTTCCTTGAAACTGGACAAGCCCATATAGCTCTCCCAGATGGATGGAGGGATGATGAAGGGGGGCTCCGCAAGGCGAATGGCTGATCCTGTGGGAATGAGAATGGGGGATTACAAAGAAGAGCTGCAGTTTGTAATCACCCCAGGTCTAGTGCCTGCCACAGTGGTCGGCCTGAATTGGCTAAAATTCCACAACCCCTCCATAGACTGGATCAAAGAAATTGTGACTTTCACAGACCCCCACTTGCATCCAGGAACATACTCTGGTTGTAGAGGGGAGGGGCACTGTGACTGAAGGGGCTTCTTTAGATGAAAGATCCCGAGAATCCCTAATGGGTTTGGTGTGGGGGGAAATAAAAGACCTACCTGTGAAATATAAGCAATGGTGCATTGTTTTCGAAGAGAAAGAATGTGACATCTTAACCCTCCCCACAGACCTTTTGACTGTGCTATTGAACTTGTCCCAGAGGCCAAACTGCCTAAGCCCAAGATTTACTCCACGACACCGGAGGAGATGGATGCTTTGAGGAACACATAGACAAAAATTTGGCACGGGGTTTCATTAGGCCCACAACCTCCCCCTTGGGGCCCCCGGTTCTGTTTAGGCGCAAACGGGATTCCTGTCTGAGGCTGTGCCTGGACTACCACGGTCTAAATGCAGTCAGTGTCACAAATCAGTACCCTCTGCCTTTCATGAAGGACATGTTGGTTCATTTAGCCAAAGGCAAAATCTTCACCAAGTTGGACTTGAGGGAGGCGTACTATTGGGTGCGGATCAAGGAGGGGGATTAATGGAAACTGCTTTCAACTGTCAACTAGGAACATTTGAGTTTCTTGTAATGCCTTTTAGATTGTTGGAGGCCCTGGGGGTGTTCATGAACCTGATTAATGATGAGCTCAGGGAATTTTTGTACAAAGGGGTATTAGTATATCTCGATGATGTGCTCATCTACTCTGAGGACTACATGTCCCATGTTAAATTAGTGGAAAACGTACTGAGTAAGCTGGCTGAAAACCATTTGTACGCCAAACTTTCTAAATGTGAGTTCCACTAGACCCGGTTAGACTATCTAGGGTATCACATCTGTAGCAGGGGGTTTGAAATGAATCCAGAGAAGGTTAAGAGAGTTTTGGAATGGGAAACTCCCAAGAACAGAAAAAAACTGCAAAGTTTTCTGGGTTTCAACTGTTTTCAAAGTTTTCAACCGCAAATTTTTACAGGTCCTTCATCTCTGACTTTGCAGAGGTTGCTCTACCCCTCACTGTGTTGCTCAAAACGAAGGGGTTTGGTGGACGGAGTAAAAGCAAGGAGGGGAAACGCAAAAAGCCTCCCCCCAAAATTGTCTGGACTAATCAATTCCCAATGGTCTTTTGAGAAATTGAAAAGGTTGTTCACTTCTGAACCCATCCTCAAACACCCAACCCTGACAAACTCTTTGTGGTGCAAGTAGACGCCTCTGACGTGGCAATGGGGGGGGTGTTACTTCAACGGGGACTCAGACCCTGTGCATACCTCTCCAGGAAATTAAATGAGATGGAGCGAAATTGGCCAGTTTGGGAGAAGGAGACAGGGGCCATCAAAGTGGTGCTGGAGACATGGAGCCACCTCCTGGAAGGGTCTTCCAAGCCTTTTGAGGTCTGGACAGACCACAAAAATCTTGAAGCTCTCAAAAACCCACATTGGTTGAGCCCCAAGCAGATTAGGTGGGCTGATTTCTTTTACTGGTTCAACTTCACACTGAAGTTTATCCCGGGAAAAAGGAATTTTTTTGGAGTACGCTTTGTCTAGGCTTCCGCAGCATGAGGGCAAAAGGAAAGAGGTCTTTGACACTGTTTTCTCCCTTTCACATTTGGGTCTTGCAGTCCTCACATGCAGTCAAGCGAAATGACATGCCATGGAGGCAGGCCCCACCTCAAGCCATTCTCCAAAGCAGAAGTGGGATCCTGGCCCCACTCAGCCATGCTGTCCTGTGTTACCCCAGTCTGCCCCCCTGCCGAGGTCCCAGCCCAAAGGCCCCAGTCTCAGGTCCTGCCAAGGATGGGGGTTGATCTCTGTCTCAAAGTCCTCAAAGCAGTTGCAGAAAGATCTGAAGCGCACCAAAGCCCTCCTGGCTGATGCTCAGGTCATGCTGGACCACCTGAAAAACCATGCTCCCAGCAAGCAGAAGATCACTCAGCTCAAGAATCACCTGGAGGAGTCGGAGTTCAAGTGTGCAGCTGCCGTCAAAGCTCGCAAGTCCATGGAGGTGTAGATTGAAGACCTGCATCTACAGATTGATGATCTCTCCAAGGCCAAGGGAGCACTGGATGAACATTTGAGCCATTTACAGAGGGAGAAGAACAAAGTGCAGAGCCGCTTGGAAGAGGGCCAGGAAGACATGAATGAGCTCATGAAGAAACACAAGGCGGCTGTCACTCAGGCCTCCCAGGACCTAGCTCAGATCAATGACCTGCAGTTGCAGCTGGAAGACATCAAAAAGGAGAAGCAGGAGCTACAGGAGAAGCTCCAAGCCCTTCAGAGCCAGCTGGAGTTTGTTGAGCAGTCCATGGTGGACAAATCTTTGGTCAGCAGACAGGAGGCCAAGATCTGTGAGCTGGAGACGTGGCTAGAATTCAAGAGGACACAAGTCAAACACCTTGAGAGCTTGGCCACTCGCTTGAAGGAGAACATAGAAAAGCTGATGGAAGAGAGGGATCAGCGGATGGCAGCTGAGAACAGGGCGAAGGAGCAAAACAAACAGCTTCAGTGTCAGCTATGGGACACCAAGGAGGAGATGGCCGAGTTAACCAAGAAGGAAGCTGAGGCCAGCCAGAAGAAGCACGAACTGGAGACGGACCTGGAGAGCTCAGAAGCTGCCAACCAGAGCTGGCCTTTAAGCGGATCGGGGACTTGCAAGCCGCCATCGAGGATGAGATGGAGAGCGACAAGAATGAGGATCTCATCAACAGTGATGGTGATTCAGATGCTGATTCGGAGCTGGAGGACCCCATGGATGGCATGAAGTCGTGGCTGTGTAAGAACAAAAGTTCTTCCAAGATGGTCTCCGAGGACGGCAGCTTGAAGAACAGCAGCCCTCCATCCTATCAGAAATCATTTCTCCCTGACAAATTTGATGAGTGAGACATCTTTGATGGTGCTCCCAGGTCCAAGTATTCTTCCCAGAGTTACCTGAGTGACAGCGATTCGGAGAGCAGACCAGCAGAAACCACAGGTGACTTCAGCTTTTCGTTGCGACTCAACTTACTTGCATACCTTATGCCAGGCAGGCATAGCAGTTAGGCCTAATGCACAAGCCAAACACAGTGCAACCTGTTTGTGCTGAGGTCCAGCTGAAAATGGCAAACTGCCACATCACCAAGCCTATATGTGCCTGGCAAATCATGTTCTAAGTCTCGTTTTCTGGTGTGAGAATCATGCCAGATCCCACTGGAAGTCTCATGATGGCAAGGGTAACACAAGACTTTCCAACATCAAGTGCCTGTGCCTGCCTCTCAGAGATTCAGTGCAAAAGGCCCCCCTCCATAAGCAATGGGGGGAAAACTTTCCCCACATTCTGTGTCCTCCACCACTTTTTTCTCTAAACTCAGCCTGACAAATTTTCATTTTTTTTTTAAATGCCTATTACATTTTTAAAGGCTGCAATGCTAAGCATGTTTGCCAGGGATTAATCTCACTGGGACTTCCTTCTGAATAAACACACTTAGGGTTGCAGTACTCTGCCAGATTTTTTTTTTTTAAAAAAACACATATAAAGCATAGCTGCTTCAGAAAGGGTTGGGCTGCTCCACTACTGCCAGTGCCATTTTGCTAGCTTGGTGCTCATGGTTTGCAGGGAAGGGGTCAGTATCCAGGGTTGTGGAGGCTCCCGGAAGTCCTACTCAGCATAGCCAATGAAGAGAAAAACCAGGACCTGCAGTACAACATCACATTATTCCCAAGGAGGGAGTGGGTGCAGAAAAGATTTATAATAAAGATGAGTAGAAGCAAAATATGTGAAGGTGGTGTTAATCTGGTAAAAGGTTCTGCCACATTGTATTGGCACTTACTTGAAATTTACTTTGTAGGAGGTAGGCAAGCAGGTAGCTGGTGAAGAAAGAAGATATAAAGCAAAAAGGAAGAAAGGAAGAAAGAAAGAAAGAAGAACTTCATCTTGAAGAGCAACTTGAAGATGCATGGGAGGAAAATGATGTAAGAAAAGCAGAGAAGGGGTGAGGAAGTTTGAGGGAGAACAGGAATGAAGTATAGCCAGGCAGCAGTGACAAGCGGTTCCCCCAAGAAGAAGAGAATGGAGCAATTCACTGCTCTTGGCTGCTGCACTCAGCCTAATGGGTGAACTAGCTGTGCTTGTTGACGACTTCATGGCAAGGATTACAGTGAACTATGGGTTTCCCATTTACTCCTCTGCCTCTTACTAAATGTTACATCTCATAGGTTTTGAACTTAACTAATATGCTGGTTGAAGTACTAATATCAAAGATCACACATTTAATGATACAATGAGATGTTTTATTCTAAATAATGCTCCAGCCTCTCAGAGCATATATTCTCAGTTGTAAGAGAGGCAGCATTTTAAATTGTATAATTGTATAATGATTTATTTGTTGAGTTTTAATTGTCTGCAATGACAAATTGCTAAATTGCAATAAACATCTAGTTTATTTGCAATTATAGCAGAGCAACAACTCTACCTGGTTTTTTAAAAAACATAATGGCCCAATATTTACACTATTTCCTATAAAATGTTAAAAGTTACACCAATCCATTATGCATAACGAGGACAAGAATAAAAACATTGTAAATAAGAATAAACTGAATTAACCAAAAATGTAACATAATTGGGCTAAAAAACATAATTGGAAGACAAACATGCTGGAAATAAGAACTGAAATTCAATTTTGATGTCAGTTTGATGGCTTAAGATATTCAATATTAGCCAAAAGGGTTACACTAAAATTTAAATGAGATTACAGGGTCCTTGGGTAGGATATCTATGTGTACCAGAGAAATTTTAAAAAATAAAACAAACTGACTGAAATTATCTATTTCTGTTTTGAGTAATCTCTTTATCTGCCATGGCTACATCCTATGAATCCTATGGTACTCTCCAATTGAGAATTCCAAATGCCCCTTCCTAAACTGCCAATCCCAGGATTCCATAGGATGGAACCATGGCAGTTAGAGTGGAATCATAGTACTATAACTGTGTAGTGTAAAAGGGCTGTTAGTTGTTAGGTCATGCCTTTTACCAAATTGTTGGGTCATTTCTTCTATCAAAGCTGTTAATCAAAACTGTCCTGTACCAGCTGTCAAGAGCTGGCAACTTTCCATCTTTGGGCTACTTTTTTTCTACTGCAACTGGAAAGAAGGAAATTGGTTCTTTATGTAGCACTATTGTATTAATCTTGGAAAAGATATTTGAGAGCACCTACTCAGCCATCATATGAAGCCATCATTCAGAATCAGACTAATTATTCCACAAGCAATGGACATGGTCATTTTACATGGTTCTCTTCTACTTATCTGGACCACAACCTGTAAGACAGGTTTCCTTGAGAGGTAGGGACTGGCCAAAGGAACTAAGTAAGCTTTGTGAGCTTAGGCATTTAAACTGGGATCTCCCTATTCCAGAACCAGTGTTTGAACCGTTACACTATACCACCTCTCTTAGATCAGAGCTTCCTATATAAATAGTTTCAAGGGTGAAACAAAATGGTGGAGACTACTGGCTAGACAAGCAATGCCACATTAATGCAGTGTTAAAATAAGCTCTCTGGGTATAGAGAACTGAAATATAGTAGCCCTCGCACTGCCTTCAGTGCCCTTGGCTTCACTAAAACTAAACAGAACGGGCCATGCAGCACGTTGCTGTGAGCAAATTTGAAGAGGGGAACTGGAAACTGTGCCTGAGATCAGGCTCAGGCACTTTTAAATAAGGCAAGCCAGGACAGTCAGAATACTACAGGATTTTAATCTTAACATAATTTAGGACCCTTCATTAAATAAGCTGAAGCATGTTTGAGGGTCTGTTAAAGTGTAACAGCTGTCTAACTATTTCTATAAACAATTACATTGCCCTAATTGCTAAGTATGCTAGAGGAACATATCCAGAATAAAGAGATTGCTAGAGTTATTATATGCTATTAAAAATGACTAGAACAATGCTTACAATACACAGCTGTGAGCAACAGCATCTTAAATAGAGTATATCTGAGAGCAAGGCCTTCAGACCTGATAATCTTTCCCCTCCTGATCAGCCACCCACAAACTGAAGCATTGTTCCTCCTTCAGAAATGATGCCCCAGTTCTATCCCTGATTCATATAATCAATAAATTATTGCTGTCAGGAGCAGAGTCACCTGTATTAGCCTTTATCCTTTGTTCTCATCATCCCTTCAAAGTTGGAAGAGAAAAGTACAAGGGATGAGTTTATTGCAAAGCTGAGACACAGATAATCCTTTGGAAGTAATGACGAGTGATTAATAGTGTTAAATGATGTGTTAACAGTTTGATTCCAGCCTCCATTTTTTATTTTCTAGGTTTTTTTTTAAACTATAGTTTCCAACATATTCAAAACTGCCAGCAAAGATATTTGCTTTATCTTTATGTAAAGTGAGAAGTAAATATAAAGCCACCAGAACTAAATGGATCTTGAATAAGAAATGTTGCTAGGTAAAGATTGTCAAGGGAATTATTACAGATTATCATAACAGCCATTTAACTAGCGATAGCTGGATTTACATTTTCTGTTCAACAAATATTTTCAGAATTAAAACTACTTGTAAAGCAGATATATTTATCTTCTTCTAGGTTATGAGGCTTTGCACTTTCTAAAGAAGACTTAGAATTCAACCAGTTCTTCTAGGTTCAGAAAAACTGTTAGTCTCAGAACACCCTTTAATCCCTTGCTATCCAAACTGAGTGGTAAAATATCCCTATATACTTGCAAAAGTGGGTTACTATCTTGCTCACAGAACACATTACACCTAAAACTATCATCTAACAACATAATAATTCAGGAAGGCTGGTAAATGCACACTTATTTGTCTTGTTTGTGTGTTGCTTTCCTTCACAACCCTAAAAGTGGGTGCAGGTCACAAAAAATTAAGAGCAAGCATAAACATAGCAATTCAGAAATAAAAAATTAATATAGAACTCCCAGAACTATTAAAATACTATAAAATCTTTCCATCAATGCCAGTTTCATCCTATCCTCCACAAAGCAGTCTAAGTAAGCAGCAAATCCTCATAAAAGAGTTAAACTCAAGCATGAAAAAAGCTAGTTTTTGGATTATAAATCCCAGAATCTTCCACTCAATATGGTAAGACTGGCTGGGAAAATCTGGGAGTTGTTACCCAAAAGCAACTTTCCCAAGCACTTTCCTAAACTTTTATAACATGGGAATTCTATGACTGAAAAATAGCTGGCTGATAACAAATAGTCCAATTATACCTGCACTTGCCTTTCAGACCAAGGGCAATGATCAGGGCTATGGGGAAAAAAATGAAGGTTTTTTTCAGATATTTTATAGGCCAAACATTGCAGAGAGTTTTGTCTTAAGCATGAAATAAATGAATATATTGTTGAAAATCACTGAGTTCAGGACCATGAGGGTTGGATCAGTAGGAATTTTGAAAGCTTGCTTTTTTCAGATTTACATAGAATTACAGAATGAAGTTTTCTCCCACATTTCCCAAAATGAAATGAACAGGGGGGGGGAGTAAAAATAAAAATAAATAAAAGAAGGATATTTGTTACTGTTACTACACTGTACCACTAGCAAAAGCACCCAACATTGCTTGGGTTGGACTCATTCATAGTGTAAGGACTTTATCAGATTTGGCAAATATGGCGTCATAAGGATGCCTAATGATCGCAAAAGGGCGTGCATACCAGATGATGTCATACTTTTGCGATTATATCTTGTCAGAAACCTGTCCTATTTTATGGACAACCCAAGCCATCGATAGATCTCCTCTGGTGCTTTGTTGCCAGCATTGCTGGCACTTGAAACTTCATGCCATTGTGCTCATGTGAATGACAGAACACTTCAGGGTGCGACTGGAACAGCCAGGTAGGGAACTGTCTTTTTTTTTTTTTAACCTCCCCGCTCACTTGGGACTTTTAAAGTATGTGTCTTGTGCTTATGCATACACTTTATATCTTTACTTTACTTTTATTTTAAAATTTCCCACACTCTCATCTTCTCATGAGATTCGCAGAGATCATGAGCATGGGAGTGAACAGAGCTCCATTCCCTCTCCATTAGTGCCTGGGCTGCCATTTTATGCTACAGAAGGTAAGGTCTGGTGTGTGGGTGGGTGGGTGGGGGGGTTCTTTTGCTGGCATAAAAACAGCACAAAACATGCCAGCAAAAGAACAATAGTGGAGGGTGGTCTGATAAAGTCCTAAATCATCAAAGTCTTCAAGCACATTTGTACAACTGTCATAGTAAGATACATTGTGGTTGTCCACTATGAGATATGTCATAGCTCTAGCATCCCTAGGAACATCCCCTGCCATGGAGCATACTCCTCTAAACGGATGAGTGTGGGGTCAATCTGTACCCATAAGAGTGTGAAGGAGACAGGCCTATAACTGTCTTTTGAACTCTAACTTCAAATTGAACTGCAAAACTATGTGCTAGTTAAGGGATACATAATTACTACGCCACCCAGTGACTGAAGATGGAAATTCAGGCTTCAAACACATTTAGGTTAATTACTGTAGTATGTTTTAAAACCTAAATAAGCCACAGCAGCATCCCTTTAGTATTCATGCTATGCTTTAGATTTCATTATCTTGGAGCTATGGATGTGAAAGACATACACATAAACTGTTATCAGTACAGACAGAAAATAAGTTCTTAAAAACCTATGCTACTAACAGTTGTGTTGACATAACTCAGGCACAACTAGCATTTTCGTTACCTGTTGTCTCACATCATGCACCTGAGACCTACCACAAACAAGGCAAGACAAGGTCATATGGCATGTCATAAGATTACTGGGAGCAACTGTGTTGATGGGCAAGACCAATTTGTTGCTCAACAGCTGTTCAGTGTTAGAACAACAGCAGAAAAGCTGTCAAGCTCAGTGTATATATGCAGATCTCTCAAAGAATTCTGGAATCCAATTGACTGCATGAGACTAAGTGTGGAATAATCCAATTTGGCTATTACCCACTACTGGAATTCACTAGTATTTCATCTCATTTCAAAGAGTAGTCAATTGAGCAAGACAGCAATGCTATTTGGATCCCCATCATGTCTGGAACACCAGGGCAAAGTCCTACAGTAAACATTAAATTCAGTGCTTGCTCCACAAGTTATTTTAATCAGTTACTATTTGGGTTTGCTTCAGGTCATGAAAGAAGAAGTAGCCTTAGGATATATGTTAAATTTGTCCAAGACATTGGGCTCATCTACACAGCCCAGAATACACAGCCTCCATGTCAGCATATTCTGCCAGAGGATCTGGCCTGTTGCTCCCCCATTACCTGCAGAAAATGGGTTGGAATCCAGACTGGCACTCCAATCACTCTCCACAGCCACCACCATCACCACCCATGTTGCTCCTTCTGAAGCCAGGAAGCCAGACTGCCTGGTCACATGCTGCAGGACTCCTTCCTGGGTGCGGAAAAGTGAAGCAGAGGGTAGCTGCAGTGACAGGCCAGCATGGCAGTCTGGGCTCCTGCGGTCACAGGGGGCCCAATCCATTTTATGTTGGCTGGAATGGATGTTACCAAGTATTTTTTTTTTAATGGTATAATGGGCCTTACCCCGTCTTCCTCCCATCTTGACCCTGTCTTTGCCCAGGGGATTGTGAGGACTGCCTGGGGGCAGTGGGTCAAAAGCCCTGTGTCATCTGGACTGCAGGGCTCCAAGACGGAGGCAAGATGGAGTAAACTGCCTGTCTAGACAAGCCTATTGTTAGGATATCTACATACTACTTCCAGGTAGGATATATCTACCTTATTCAGTAAATACAGATCTGACTCTGAATCTGTTTAAAGGTGGCACAACAACTCACCATGTAGTTGTAAGGTATGATGGGTAGGGCTCGTGGTAAAGGCCAAAGGCCTCAAGTAGGTCCCTGACCAATAATGGATGTTATTGGATGTCAAACATTTCCCCATTTTCCAACAGTACAGTGGAATACACGTGCAGCTCTGCTCCCACCACTGCCACAGCAATCACCAGAATCTCCCCAGAACAGCCTCTGGAGTAGATGGGAAGCTACTAGCAGCCACACTGCCCCCACTACTTCTATTGTCTCCATTTGCACACATAATGCTGATAGAACAATAAGTTCTACTGGATGAAAGTATCCTAAGCTCAGAGGCCTTGGAGTAGAGGTGGAAAGAATATTTGAAGATATTCAAAAATGGTCACAAATATGTTTCTTGAGTTTCAAAAAGCCCCAGTAAGAATAATTCTGGACTGATAAGAAACTTTGTCAATAAGAACTTATTTCGCACAAAATTGGCATGTGGTGTCTTTGTGCACAAAATAGTGTTTGCTATGCAGGAAAGAACATTTTCTGCTCAGAAATATTATGCAATAATACCATGTGCACATTTTGCACAAAATCCCCAACTACAGCATTTTCTGTGTTCTGCATAGAAAATAATATTTCAATAATGGTGGTATGTGTGGGCCTGTCTATACAAGGGGAAATGTGGATTAGTGTGTACTCACGCAAATTCGGAGCAGGATCACCTTGTCTTATCGGTGTCTGGCAAAATCGCAGGCATGAGCCTAGCCACTTTTGCTGTCCCAACAGGCATGCCTGTGATTCAAGTTGGCCACCATGACTCACATTTTTTTCGCCAGTTCCCGCTACCAAATGGTATTTTTTTTAAAGGGCATATGTAAGGTGCGGAAGTGCGATAGTGTGCTATTCCACCTAAATAAACATAAAAAAATTTAAAAAGGCTGTTTTATTACCCCAGCAAACGATTGCAAAGGCAAAAATCAAGATGGCAGTTCTGGGGCACTTGCTTTCTTAGCAAGTCCCGCCCCCTGCTCCCATCTGGCCAAGCAGCTTTCTAATTCTGCTTTTCTGAGGTATGTGAATAAATTTGATTGCCTGTCCTAATAATTGATCATTTGAAACCCCCCCCCCAGAGTTTTTAAAAAACTTCAGGAAAAGCCCCAGAGGCTGTTCCCTTAGGGTTTATGGTGGATTTCCCCCCTCCTTCTGAATACAGCGGAATTATGCAGGATCCCATTAAGATGGGTAGGATTCTAAGCGAATTCGAAGAGGATTATTTTCACCATTTATACAAGCCCTGAGTATGTGTGTGTGTACAAAAATACCAAATGTGTATTTTGTGCAGAATAAGTCCCAAATTGCAAGTAGTCTTTGAAAAAAAATTTTTAAGCCTTTCTCGCTATGGGGGGGGGGAATCCTGAAATTACTCATTGCTGCCTTTGAGAATTAATTAGCAAATAATTACTTCCCTACCACGAAGATTCCAATTTTCTCTCCTAATGCAAAGGCGTAAAAGTCCTAAAATTCAGGCAAATGTCTGAATTGGTCTTTCATAGCTGAGGTGAAATTTTTTCCTCAAGGTCCACTGTCTGAGAAATAAAGGGCTGGTCTAGCCAAGGGAATAAAATGTAGATTGGTGTGCACCTATGCCAATTCTCAGCAGCTTTCATCTGTTTCAATGATTTATTTTTTTTTTGCAAGTCACTGGTGTGTGAAGCTATCCGTGTTTGCTGTTCACACGGAGGCATGCCAGCAAATCAAGATGATGGGCACGAGTGAATTACTCACAGTTCTACACTCCCCAACTTGCCCCCACCAAACAGTATTTCTTTTTTTAAAAAAAAAAAATTAAAGTGCAGAGGAGTGATCTTCTGCTTAAATAACAAAAGAGAGAGAGAGAGAGAGAGAGAGAGAGAGAGAGAGAGAGAGGGGCTGTTTTGTCACCTCAGTGCACAATCGCTATGGTGAGAATCCAACATGTGGGTTCTGGGTGCTGCCTTCTTAGCAAGCTCTGTCCCCCATGCACACCTGACCAATCAGCTATCCTCTTCAGGAGTGTGCAACACTGTGGTTGTCCTAAGAAGTGGGAGTGTGCATTTCCCCCACAGTTTTTTTTTAAAAACACTTGGGAAAACCCATAGTTTTCCTGAACATTGCTCCCCCTCACTCTGAAAATGCTGGAACACTGTGGGGCTCCACTTAGACACATGGGCTCCCCCCCCCGCCCAAATTCTATGAGGATTTATTTCACCATCTGGACTACCCCAAAGTGAAAGAATGGGAGGCATTTTCATCACCCACATTTGACATATGGTCTTGTCAATGCATAGGTGGCCCATGCTCTGAGCAGGGAGGGGGGAGGACTCATCCCTTAGTAGCAGAACAAAGCATCTTGCTTCTCTAACCATGGCCACCACTAAAGGATTCCTAAAGCCTGACTTGAGTAGGGGAGTATTTTTCATCTTCAAAAATGAGAACTTGATATTGCTTGGATGCATAAGTT
The DNA here is from genome assembly GCA_030847615.1 of Gambelia wislizenii. Taxonomy (NCBI): domain Eukaryota; kingdom Metazoa; phylum Chordata; class Lepidosauria; order Squamata; family Crotaphytidae; genus Gambelia; species Gambelia wislizenii. The sequence goes on from JAUMIR010000001.1 coordinate 326,839,770, forward strand.
ACTAATATAGAATTTGAAATGTATGGGATTGGAACAATGCTCAATTAGACAGACTTTAAAACACATGTGTGTGCAGATAGGGGAAACAAAAAGAGGTTAATAGTTTATGGACTCAAATACTCTTGATCAAACCTTACATCACAGGGGGTAGGATTCCTTTATTTCCTCCCCCCCCTCCCATCTTCATGTCCTTTCTATATTTGAATGCTACTATTTATCATGCTCTTTAAAGGAAGGGAGAAGTGAAGATCAAATGAGATGAGTTTTTAGTCTGGCTGTGTAAGAAGATAAGATCTCTTAATAATGTGTTGTTATCAAAGAAGAAAATGAAAAACAGAAGAAACATTGATTTCAGTCTTCTGATCATTACATTTCTGATTAGTTTTTACATCTATCAAGATCTGTAGAATCTGCATAGCTCAAAGTTTTTCCCCTCACTAGTTTCTTTATCTTTGCAGTCCCCTAAATGCTGACATCATAATTATGTGGGACCAGATAGAGCAAGCTTCTTTACTTTATACTACGTTAGGCCTTCACCCTCGAAAGACATGGGTAAATAAGGACTTTTCTTCAAAGTTCCCTTCATTCATCTTGGTTCTAATAGCTGTTAGAGGAGAGAAACATTTTTTAAAAATAGAGTGTCTTAAACAAAGGCCTAAAAAGATTTTAACTTTCAATCTGTTTTAAAGATTTCTTAAAAGTGTACTGAATTTTTCCTGATTAAGTTAATCAGGTTTGTGGTATCAGTGACTAGCACAACAGCTCGCATCATCCCTGAACATTAGTCATGTGGGGGGACTAATGGCAGTTAGAGCCCAACAATATCTGAAGAGCCACAGGTCCACCACTACAAATGTATTGATATGTTGCTATATATTGTCAGACCACTGACCTGTCTATTCCCAGTACAAACTAACTGGCAAGGGCTTTCTGTGTGTATGAAGAAGAAGCCCTGCTCCTTGATGTGAACACTGAAGCTGGTACAGTCCATGCCATAGACCTTCTTTCTGTGGTGACCCCACAGAATTGTGTAAGTCCAAATGCTGAAGGCTGACAACCGCCATACCGCCTCTTCCACTTGCCTCTATTACAGAGCTTTAAATTATACATAAGGATGGATATTCTAGAGAGATTAGTTTTACTGACTTTTTCCTTAGTGAAATGCAAAACAGCTTTGGGCACTCATCTGCAGGCAAAGTGTCAGTAAAATCTGTCATAGCAAAATTGTTTATGGGAGCATTTTGCTCAAGGCAGAACATTGCTCTTTGTGATGGGTTGGAACCAACCTTCATATTTTGCTACCCCTTTAGTTTGTGAGATCCCTGATACCCTTTGACCTGAATCATGTTGGTTAATCCCAACTAAAGTAGCCCTATTGAATACATTTTTGGTTGGTGAGTCAATTCATAGATAAATTCCACTGAATTGGTAGGTCTACTCTAGTTGGGATACCAAGAGGATTCAGGCTTTTATCTCACAGGGACCAATCAGGACCATAGCACTGGGAACATGCTATGTTCTCAATGGAAATCAGACCTTCCCCTCAAAGTGGCTCTTTTTCCTGAATATACGACATGGTATCAGTGTCCTGAACTCACACTAGCAAGTGCCTGAGGAGCAACAGTGGAGGGTGCAGTTCTAACCGGTTGCCAACTGTCCACAAAAGAAGCAAGAGAAGTCAAGAGCCAGTCCAGAAGTCATTCACCAATAGTCCATACAAGATGCAAGAGTAGTCAAAAGCCAGCCCAGAGTTCAGTTACCAAGTGTCCAGACCAGATTCCAGGAGAACCAGTAGCCAGTCCAGAGTTCCGTAGAGTTAGGTCCAAAGTCCAATTCCAGGGTCAGCAAGGGGTGACTGCAATAGTCCAGAAATCTGTCCAAAATCAAGACAAGCAAGAATCCAGGAGGAGTGCAACAGCTCAAGATAAGCAATTGTCAGCACTAGAATTTGAAGGGAAACTGCTTCCAGATTTATATCTAGAGTTCCAAGGTCAGGTAGAGCTAATTAGCAAGGAAGCAGGTCAGCATTTGGTATTTAAACAATGCTGGGCATGGCATTTCTCCCTCCTGAGCTCAGAGAAGGAAGGTGGCCTGTTGTCTTGATCATCTATCACTGTCCGACTGACTGTTTGTTCTACAGAGTGAGGTATGTTTTCTTTCTCTGGTTCAGCTGCCCTCTTGGAGGGAGCCAGAGCAGTTTTTGATTCTTCAGACTTGGCTATACTTTCCCTCTCTGCCTCATCTGCGTTCTCTGCCACCACCGCCTCCTCCTCAGCCAGGGGGTTCATGGCAATCAGTATGTTTTCCATGGAAAAGCAGCTTTGCTGTGGCAGGGTATAATGTTAATTTTCTTCAGGAAAATGTAGTGGTGAGTTGTGGTTCCCATGGCAGTGGAGCAGTGAATCCATTCCAGGTATTAGTCCAAACTTCAAAAGAGCTCTTCATGGTGCAGAACCCTATCCACCAAATAGTTCCATGACCTATTTTTCACCACTCGGAAAATGTCATGAAGGTAAAGGTTAATCCTCTTCCTCTAATGTAGCAGTCATCTAATTCCACACACAATCTCTGCAGCTCCTATTAAACTTTGAAAACTCTGTCACTGTTGCATTTTTTTCCCTGAATGCTCATGCCTTTATTTGTTGGAAATATTCAGATTTTTTGCACTCAAATAATAGCAATAGCACTTACATTTCTATGCCGCTTTATAGTGTTAAGCACTCTCTAAGCAGTTTACAATGTGTTAGCTAATTGCCCCCAACAAGCTGGGTACTCATTGTACCAACCTATAAAATAATTCTGTTGCCAAATAAATGACCTTAGAGCTTGGAAGTAAATAGTTACAAATAACTATTTTGTTTTGTGTGCCTTCCAGTCTTTTCCAGGATAAACCCATCACAGGGTTTTCTTGTCAAGATTTACTCAGAGGTAGTTTGTCATTGACTTTCTCTCATGCTGAGTGTGACTTGTCTATGGTCATCCAGTTGGTTTCCTTGGCCAAATGGGGATTTGAACTTGGTGTGCTAGTCCAACACTCAAGCCACAGCACTATGCTCTGAATAAAGCTAGTTAGAAATAAGTAGTAATTAATTCTCCAATAACAAACACATAGTTTCACTACGTTGTGATTGTAACTTAATGAGAGATAGTTTCACTCCTTTGCAATGAAATTGTAACATCTAAAGATATTTTTTATAACAAGGTTGCAGTAGAAGAGAAATATCACATATTTGAATGGCTGGGCCTCATGATGCTACCTCTTACTCAACTGTGGTTGATAAGGTGATATTGAAGTGGGAATGTGAAAATTATGGTTTTCTACCACAGAATGGCAAATTGTACCATTCAGATTTCCCCCCCCCATTTTTTTTCCAAAATAGCTATTTTGGTTACTTTTAAAGAATGATAAAAGTACAGTCTTACATTTGAAAAATCCAACTATAATCATGCCAAACTACCTCGGGGAGTGTATGCTGAAACTGTAGCTATAACTAATTTGTTTTTTAAAAGTAACTTCCACATTCTGATTGACAAATGACCTTGAGATATACAATGCTTTGATTTTCTTATTCTAAAATGTTATGATTTCTGGGACACAGTCCTAAAGATTTTCAGGATTCATTGCATAGCCAATGGCATCTACCATCTTTATTGTGGTTCGTAAAAAGATTTCCAAGACAAAACAAAGAGCTTTGTGCACTGCCTCCCTTATTGCCAGTTACAGTTTCATGAAGTTCATTGATTTGACTCAATTATGTTAGAGGCAACAGCTATCAGGAAACAAGTCCCTGAAAGAGGGAAGAGCAGAGTAGATCTGTGTCATACTGGGACAGGTGAATCACACCTAGAGTTCTAGTGTCATATTATCTATAGATCATCCAAATAATATGGATTTGTGTGCTTTACTCTCCCCTCATAAATCAGTTCCTCCAGCCCTAGATGCTTCTTTTGCTTGTTCATAATGAAAATGTTAAAGTAGACTAGCCAAGGCTAGGGATGCTTACATAATTCTTCCCAGATATAGGGTTTCCAAATTATTCTGGCTAAGATCCTGTTTAAAGCTGGCAAAGCATTCTATCAGCACAGTCCTCTAGAGGTCCAGGTGCTGGAGAGGGAGCATGAAAGTGGCCAGCTGTGTGACAGTGTAAGCGAGTTTTTCTAGTGCACCCTATGGGCAAACATGGGCCAGATGGCAGCCACTGAACAGCCAGGCAAAACATAAGGAGGTAATAGATGATACAGAATAGGCCTTAGCCAGGCTATTGATGTGTATCCCACAAGTCTAGGTATGGCCTTTTCTAGGTTTGTTGGAGTCCTGAGCAAAGAGCTCCACAGTGGGACTTCTGTTGTGTTAATGGTCCTTCTCAGATTTACCTGGTGGTAGTAGCAGTATTGCAGAGGTGTCCAGGAGGTGTCCTTGTAATTTCCCCATGTGCCCTGAAGAGCCCAGTACAATGTCACCCCAGAATATTTGGGAAGTCCAGTGTAAGATTGTGAACCTATCTATTGATGGCAAATGCCAGGGTGTTCTGAAGTACTGCGTAACCATGCCAGAGTCTGATACTGGCCTAATCCCAGAATGTAAAAGTATTAAATGCAGGAAAGGGATATTCCCCAAGCATTAGTTTCTTTGGAAGCCATGCCTTCTGTCAACAAAGCCTTAATTTGTGGGATGGGTTTTGGTAAACAATAGTGAGAAACCATCACTCTGCACATATCCAAAGACATTCTTATCTATTATTACCTTTAAGTCAGTTTCTTCCTTTCATTCAGGATTGTTGCAATGGAAATGCAAAGCATAACACTGTCCAAAACACTCATTTGCCTTATGACTGCCTGTCTTCTGCCTTTGTTTCATCATATGGACAATGATTAGATGCTCCTGTAAATATGACAGAGTGGCTCTGAGGTTATTATAAGCCTCATTTGTGAAAGCTGGCAATTAGAAGCATGGAAATATTTCTATCAGAATGTGCATTAATACAGGTCATTTGAGGCAGGGGCAGCAGCACTCTTTCTGCCCTTTCTAAATGGGCCTCTTTTTTTCTTTTCTTTTTTCTTTTTTTGTCAGAATGAAGGACAGACAGAAAGAAAACTTACAAATACATGATCCGGGTCCTGAAAGAGTTGCCAGTCATGAAAAAGCTTGCCACCTGGACAGATTAATGGGGAAATGGGTCAAAAAGAATAAGGAAAACCAGATCATATCTGAGCAGGGGAAAAGTGCTACCATCATCCTGAATGATAGAAATGGCAGGATACCAGCAAAAACGATAATGTCAGGAACTAGAATTCATACCATGTAAAACAAACTTAAAGCCATTGTGATGTAGTGGTTTGAGTGCTGTACTAGGATTCTGGGACACTTGGGTTTGAATCCTCACTCAGCCATTAGAACCCACTGGATGACCTTGGGCAAATCCTGCCAAGAAAGCCCTGTGATAGGTTCACCTTATTTTTCCATAAGTTGGAAATGACTTAAAGGCACACACCAACAAACAAAACAGAAACTTATCTCTTCTGCATACGTAGCAAAAAAAAATTAATAGAAATGCTGGTAAAGTCCTCCTGTGATGATACAATTGAGTGCACCATTTCAAACTGCAGGGTAGTGATCACATTTTGAAATGCATCTCTACAGAAGGCAGAAAATGCCTCCTTGAAAGCAGAAAAAAATAATTTATCCAAGATTAGACTGAGAACCAGTGTGGCATGGGGTTTTAGTGCTGGACTAGGACTCTGAGAAATCAGGGTTTAAACCCTTGCTTAGCCACAAAACAAAACAAAACAAAAACAAAAACAAACAAACAAAAAAAAAAACACTGGGTTACCTTGGCAAGTCATACCCTCTCAGCCTTAGACAACAGCAATGGCAAGCCTCCCCTGAATAAGATATTGCCAATAAAATCCTAGGTTAAAATTACCATAAGGGGGAAACATATAACTGGTGAATAAGAAGCAGAAGCAAGGAGAAGCATTGTATGTCCTAAAGGAGAAAAACATTAGCTAGGGAAAGGATGTTCAGAGATTCTAGAAAAAATAGATACAACATCAAAGGAAGGCTAAGGAAAAAAAGAGGTCACAAAGGGACCTTTTTGTCTGACAAACAAGATGACACAAAATCCCTTTTGTTTTGTTTTTTTCCATGTAGTGGCAGGAACCACTGGTGACTTCTCTAGCAGATAATGACAGAGAATCATACATCTGAGAATCCATTCAGATTTTTTCAAGAAGTGTTAATTTTGGCCATATCTACTATGCCTGTCCACCTAGGGAACTCAGCAATATCACCTTGTGCTCAGAAGACTTCTAAGCCATATAGTGTACAGATTTCATCACGGGCATGAGGATGACACGTCTCTGTTCTGAGCAGCATGGTATTTGAAGTAAGGAAATGTCATAGTAAACATTATTACAAAATTAACCCAGCAGTCTACAAATATTGCTGTTTCCCAGAGAACATAATAATAATGTGGAAGCGCAAAGCAAAAGAGGTCAAGAGCAATCAAAGGAAACCTATCAACTTGGGCAGTTCCCATTTTAGTTCCAAGTTATAGCAGAAAACTGCCAAGGAATCGTCATTGTATGGGCTCAGAAAAAAAGTGGGGGAAAAACCTGTTTCATCATGAAATACCCCCCCCCCAAAAAAGGAAAAAAAAAAACAGCAGGGGGAGGGGGAGAAGCCAAGGTAGAAAGAAGGGAAAAATAAGAAAACATCACTGGCTATTTATTATCTCTAAGGTGAAAAGAGACTGAAATTTTTGCTGTAAGACAAGACCTCTGTGGGGTGCAATTTCTGTAACCATGTTTTCTGGGGAAGGCAATGAACTTGCCACTGAGTTACATTTTATAATTGTAGTCGTGGTTGTGCTTGTTTGCAAGGAGGTGAAAAAAACCAACAACCTGAAAGTGTTGCTTTTCCAGCACTCCAGGCTTCAGACAGAAAAGCCCCATGCAGACTCTAACAAAGAGAAAATCCAGTGTGTGTCTAAACTTTAGAACCTGCTACTGAGAAGCTTGCTTTCTATATCACCACCTGCAAAGAAGGTGGACATGCTACTCCAAATGAAATTCACCTTTTTAAAAATTGCAGCTCTACTTCTGAGAGGTTGAAGCAAACATCTCTATTAACTGATTAAAAAGAGGTTAAAAAAACAGCTATCACTATTGCCTTTGTTTATTAAAATATTTGCTCAGCAGGGCTTCCAGGGACCATAAAAATTCTCTGCTGTTACATGAGGACAGGGACAATAGAACAATGTTAGAAAACACCAATAAAATAGATGGTATCGGAAGAAAACCACTCAGGTACACGTAGGTCTATTAAGGTATAGCCTTCTTGAAGATTTCTAATAACTTGAAAGAGAATACCATTTTCTGTTTATAATGGTGGTTCAGACAACCATTTCTTCCTCTTTTCTTTAGAAAGAACCCCCTGTTGGCATGTTGGCCCAAGTTATTTCCCCTTTCTTATACCGTCAACAAAAAGGAACTTGATTTTCACATTTTGCACATAAATTCAATAGGCAATGGAGAGAAGAACACTGAAAACAACTGAGTTTAGAAAATTGGTGTTCAATGTAAATAGTCACCTAGTTGACATTAATAATCCTGGGATGGGGGCAGGAGAGAGAATATTCAGTGAAATGTTTTGAGACATGACAATCCAATTAGTGTTATAGCCACTCTGCACACTTATAAGGATGAAAGAAGAACTATGCTGGATCAGAAGAGATATCTATCTAGTCCAATGTTCTGTTCACACTGTAACCTATCTGTTGCCCCTGGGAAACCCACAAGCAAACCATGAGAGTGACTATGCTCTCCATCTCATGCTGTCCTGAAACTGAGAGAGAGAATGCTTCCTTTGATACTAGAGATATCAATTTCTAGCCAAAGAAACTTCACCATAGAAGATAGAAGATGACTACCACAGAAGATAGAAGATGACTATCCAAAGAGATTTTGGGTCCCATATTACATTCCATATTGGGTGAAAGGCAAGATATAAACCATAGAGGGAGGGAGGGAAATGAAGGACAGAAACTGGCAAGAGTATTAAAATTCCCAAGCTCTGGAACACCTTGCCAAGTGTGGATAGATTGGCTCTCTCTCTGCTGACTTTCAAGTGGCAGGGGGGAAAATATTGAAATCAGACAATCCTTTAGTTTAAAAACTGTTTTGTTACTGGATCAGTTTTAACTAATGGGGTATTATTCCAACATGAGGAGGAACTTTTTGACAGTAAGAGCTGTTTGGCAGTGGAATGCACTCCCTCAGAGCGTGGTGGGGTCTCCTTCTTTGGAGGTCTTTAAACAGAGGCTGGATGGCCATATGTCAGGGATGCTTTGATCGTGATTTCCTGCATGGCAGGGGGTTCGACTGGATGACCCTCGTGGTCTCTTCCAACTTTGCAATTCTATGATTCTATGATTCTACCATGAGGTTTTCTAGGCAAGGTTTGTTAAATGTCTTTTTTTAAAAAAAGATTGAATGTTATTATTAACTGCCTTAAGAGCAATTTTGAGCAGAAAGACAGGCTACAGATGTAAAAATAAATTTATATTTGTAGTCTCTAACTGATGTTCCTGACCCATCATCATCATCATCACCACCATCACCTCAGCTTCACAACCTATCAGATGTTACTGACAGGAGCTCCAGATCATCAATGATTTGGATTCTGTCCAAGAATCTAGGAGTCAGTGAGATTTCTTTGGAAATGTGGCATATTCCAAGCACTGTCATTTTGTGTAATTGTACTATTGTGATCCTATCTGTGAAAATTTCATTCAGATATTTTGTTAGTCCATTTGGAATTGCTACCTGAGCACCTATCATCACTGGAACCACTGTTATTTTCTTTTCTGAGATGTGCTGAAAATGAATTTTTCAGTCTTGGAATTTCATACTCTTTCCCCTTTCTTTGACTTCAGTTCTGCTCTGTTGCCACATCTATAATCCAAGCTTTCTTTTTCTCAGCCACAGATATGTCTAGCATATTATGTTCTAATTGTTTATCAATATGAATCTTAAGATTCACCACTTTTTACAAACTTTTAAGGCTTATGATCCCACCAATGATTTTCAGAGGGTAGTTCATAATAATAATAATAATATTTTTTTGCACCTATAGTCATAGAATCATAGAATCATAGAATTGCAGAGTTGGAAGAGACCACAAGGGCCATCCAGTCCAACCTCTTGCCATGCAGGGAAACACGATCAAAGCATCCCTGACAGATGGCCATCCAACCTCTGTTTAAACACCTCCAAGGAAGTGCTCTGAGGGAGTGTGTTCCACTGCCAAACAGCTCTTACTGTCAGAAAGTTTCTCCTAACGTTGAGGTGGAATCTCTGTTCCTGGAGCTTGGATCCATTGCTCCATGTTCTAGTCTCTGGAGCAGCAGAAAACAAGCTTGCTCCATCCTCAATGCGACATCCCTTCAAATACTTAAATACGGCTATCATATCGCCCCTTAACCATCTCTTTTCCAGGCTAAACATACCCAGCTCCCTAAGTCTTTCCTCATAAGGCATGGTTTCCAGACCTTTCACCATTTTAGTTACCCGATTCTGGACACACTAACAGTTGTCAATATCCTTTTTGAATTGTGGTGCCCAGAACTGGACACAGTACTCCAGGTGAGGCCTGACCAAGGCAGAATAGAGTGGCACTATTACTTCCTTTGGTCTAGACACTATATTTCTATTGATGCAACCCAAAATCGCACTGGCCTTTTTAGCTGCCACATCACACTGTTGACTCATGTTCAACTTGTGGTCTACTATGACTCCTAGATCCCTTTCACACGTAGTCTCGTTCAGACAGGTCTCCCCCATCCTGTATCTATGCATTTCGTTTTTCCACCCTAAGTGCAGTACCTTACAGCTCTCTGTATTGAATTTCATTTTGTTAGCTTTGGCCCAGCTTTCTAGTCTATTCAGGTCATTTTGAATTTTGATCCTGTCCTCTAGGGTATTAGCTACCCCTCCTAATTTGGTGTCATCTGAAAATTTGATAAGTATGCCCCCAATTCCCTCATCCAAGTCATTGATAAAGATGTTGAATAGCACTGGGCCCAGGACAGAACCCTGTGGCACTCCACTGGTCACATCCTTCCAAGACGAAGAGGAGCCATTGCTGAATACCCTTTGGATTCGGCCGGTCAACCAATTACAAATCCATTTAACAGTTAACTTGTCTAGCCCACATTTTACAAGTTTGTTTGCAAGAATGTCATGGGGAACCTTGTCAAAGGCCTTACTGATGGCTCTCCCAAACTGTGAGCTCCCAATCCATGGTTTCAACCATCTTCAGATAATTGTGTCCCATACCTAAAATGGCAGCAACATACATGTCGATGTGTTGATGTGTCCATTGTACACATGTTGCTGCCATTTAATAATATGGGGCACAACCATTTGCCTTTTTTTACTTCTGCCCGGGGTCCCAGAACCAAACCCTTATGGATCTGGAGGGCCCACAGTATTCTGTGTATCATTGCAGCTGCTATATTGTGGTTGTTCATAAATTGAGTCTGTGCAGTTTTGCTGCACAAACCAAAAAGGTGTCAAGGGTTTCATTTTTGTTCCTTTAAAGAGACATTTACCATCTACTATGTAGATAACTACTTCCATAACTACTATGTAGTTCTCAGGGCTGGTTTAAACATACCACCAAATCCACATCTGCAGGGGGCCTCACAGCCCCAAGGGGTCCCGTCAAGAGAGAGAGAGAGGGCACAAGCCAAAAACCTCACATGAAGCAGCGCTCCTGTCTCCGTCCCTCCCTCCCCCGCCCAGTAGCACAAGCTGCAAAAGAGAAAGAGAAAGAGAGAAAAAAGCAGGTCAAGCTGTCCTGTGTGGTGCTGGGTGTTGGCGCTCACCCACTCTCCTGCCTCAGTTGACCCAGGACTGAAGGAGCCCCTTCTCCTTCCCGGAGAGAGATTGCAAGCAGCTGCCGCAGGAAACAATGTGTAGCAAATGGAAAGGAAAGGAGGAGGAAGAAGGAGAGTGAGTGGGCAGCACTGCTCGAACCACTTCCCTTGATATCACTGCCCAAATAAGGAGGTTTTAAACAAACCCTTTTTCCAGAGCTGGGGCCAGAAGCATCCCCCAGCCCAGCCCAGCCACTACACACACACACACACACAGACCGGGGCACCTGAGGGTGGTTGCAGGCTTCAAGGTGAAGGCGAGTCCTGGGATGGGAGGCTGAAGCAGGAGTGCAGTGGCAGCAAAGAACGGCCAGGATGGGGTAAGGAAGGGAGCCAGCTGGGCTCTGCTGCCTGCCAGGTGGGAGTGGCTAGCAAGGGAGGAAAGGTAGGTGCTCCCTGGCTCAGCTCGGATCAGCTAGGTGGCCAGCGGCGAGGGGGGGGGAGGCAACCCCGGCTGTCACCCTTCTCCTTCTCCTTTTTCTCGCACCATGAAAGCGAGCCAGTGGCATCTCTCTCGCTCCCCAATGAGGTCACACTGGCTGGGGATGAGCCCTGCTGGGGACTTCGGTTCTGCCTGTTGTCCTCTTGAATCTGGGGCTGGCTCTCCTTTGGAGCATGTTTGTCAGGCCCAGAGCTGCCAGCCCTAGGAAGCCAAGCCCGCCCACCCCCACATGAAATCTCTGCCCCAATCCTCAGCTTGGGGGGCTGTCACTGGCCTGGGGAGGAGGGAGGAGTGGAGGAAGCGGCAGGGGCATCAACCCAGGACAGGGGTTTCCTTGGCCTGCTTTCCCCAAGGGCCGCTCGATGTTGACCCCCCCCCAGCAATCAGGCTGGCTTGGTGGAGTCAAAGGGTTTGGAGTGCCCATGCAGTGGTGGGGTGTATGGACTAGGAAGAGGTGGTGGGACACGGGCAGGGCCAGTTTAAGGGCCCCACAGCACCTTGAGCCTCGGGAGGGGGCATCATTGTCGGGGGGGCATCATTGTGGGGGTTATGTGTCATAACTCTCCTGCTGCAAAAACATTATTAGTAATAATCTGAATATCCTGTACTGTGAATAGGTTAGGTTAAGCTTAGGTTAAGGTATATTGACCTGAGATAAGCATATGGCACCCCCAAAATAAAGGGTTGCAGGGGCCCCCAAAATTCCTTAAACCACCCCTGGTAGTTATTTTTAATTTTATTTTATTAAGATATTCCTTGATGATATTTGTCTCAAGCACCTGTTCTTGAGCCACAAGTTCCTCAGTTTATTTGTTCAGTGTTCTGTTCTTTAAAGATTTTCAGATTTCCACCCTCTCAACTTTTCTTTCTGTGTTTTTGATGTACTGAAGATGTAGTGGCATGTTTTCCCAGGCTTCAAGGCATTTTCCCCCATAATTTTCTTTTTTATATATGTCTTTTGTATCATAGATGTTCAATAAATTCTCTCTTTATATATGTTTATATATATATATATATATATATATATATATATATATTAACATTTTTCTTTGCTTTCTTTGACATATTCAAAGATCTTTCTCTCTGTAAACAAACTATTGTAGAAGAGAAAAACCACTGAATGACTTAATATTACTATTAGTATTAGTATTTTAGCCTACTTTTCAGACTAAATCCCTCATGAGGCAGATTGTAGCTTACATATAAAAATATATAATGAAGCCCTGCAAAAAAAATACTTAATCCATGCCTATAAATAATTAATATAAGATATAAGATACAACAAATAAAATAGCTGCAGCAGAGACAGCTTTAGTTAAAAGCACACATTAAAATCAATACAATAAAAAAAAAAGATCAGCCTTAATCACTTCCAGGTTTTGCATGTTGCAGAACTTGTAAAGTGATTTTTAAAAATAATTAGTTGCTGTCATAGCTCCATGGTCTCTAAAAGTTATTAATTACCATTAAAGCTCCAGGTTTGTTTGGTGTTGCTTTAAAAAAACAACTTTAACTCCTTACTTTCTCATTTCTCAGAACTAGCTACAATAGTTACTCTTAGTTACCTTAATGGCTCCTTAGAACCTATATCACTACATGAGACAGCACCACAAGGCACAGCATGACTGAGTCCTTGAACCATATGATATTCTTCCTCCACTATTTAGTGAAACCACACCCCCATAACTATAAAATTAACTAAAACTTGGAGTAACACCACAGAAGGAAGGATATCCTTTGCTAAGCTACAATCATAATGTAATATGGTTATACCTTCATTACTAGAAAAGGGAATTAGGTACTACAAGCATATATCTGTTAACAAAGCCTCTGACAAAGAAGCATCTATTTTTTACACCAGCCTGCCCCTCCCATTTCCATCTCATCCTTTGTATAGCTGGAAGTTTGTTAGCATCATCAGCACTAGAAGGCTTGTAAATGAGGGCTGGGGAAACACCAGCTTTCAGTGTCAAATTGCATCAGCATAGCTGTAGCAAACAGTGAAATAAAGATTGGGCTGGGGAAAGAATGGGATTCTACTCTAGCTGATTAGATAATTTTTGTGCCAGATTCTTAGGGGCCCTCCTTCATATGCCGAGATGTGTTGCCAATCCAGTTCTAATGCTTGAAATTGGGGAAAGCCCTCCCCCTGTGAGGGCTTGGCTGACAGCCATGAAACTTTGGCTTAGAGCTATACTCTTCAAGCATGGTAAGGGTCTACTGAGCCAACTTGCAATGGACAATTATGAAAGCAGATGGTCCAAGTGCATTGCCCAAAAAGCAACCACAATTGGTCTCTCACCATCCTTCCTTCTTAACCTGGGTGATGACACAGCCTTAAAACTGTTAAACAATGACTTCAGGATATTACTTTTTGCAATTTTCAGGCTAAATCCTTTCTGTCATGTAAATCCTTTCACCCAGTACATTGCATATACTGATCACCACCACCCCCAGCATCACACAGAGTTGTGCAGGGGGAGGTGCTTTAATGGCTCAAATGGAAAGAGAGAGGCAATTGGACCATGGCGTAACACATCATGGCAAGGAGGAGGCTAGCCCCTTATCTGTGGCAGGCTGTGGGGGGAGATGCCATTACTTTGACATTCACCTTTGGCAACCCCTTTTGGGTGGAAGGATGGGTCTGTCGAACTGCACCTGCTGGCCATACAGCTGGGGGGCGGCGGCAGGGAGATGGGCTGTCCTTGAGGCTGGCAACAGGTTGCAGACCTCATCGGAAGCCATATGGCTTGAGGTTTTAATCCTGGGGTCTTGCCTTCCAGTAGATGGTGCCCAGGGGACATCCAAGTTTATGGGATTCCCCTCAGAGCTCAGGTGATTTGCCCAGGGAAGCAGAGAGATGGGTCTGTGGAGACCTTCAGCTCCAGCTTTTCCTGCATCTGGTCTCCCCCTGGTTTGCATACCTCAAGAAATAAATACTTAATAGGATATAATTCAATAAAGCAGCCCATATTTCAACCCACTGCTTGTGTCTGTCTCGTTTTTTAATGCATGGGTCATTAAAATACTGAGGATCATTTTCTCTGGCTGATTACATAAAGAACTTGACTGTGCCAATTTATCACATATTATTTATGAAGACCAGATGTAATGTTTTTTCTTCAGTAATGCTCTATGGTAGATACACCGGGCAGCCTTTTGTATCAAGGCTTTGTCCATGTGGGTCGCAGGAGGTGGAAACCATGTCTCATATTATACTATCCTGCATTCTTCATTCTCAGAGTTGTAAACAACTATAGATTTTTCTTGGTTTCTTTTCTGGGCTGTGAGACCCCGTTCTGGAATAATTTCTTTCTGACGTTTCGCCTGCATCTGTGGCTGGCATCTTCAGAGAATGGTTGGGTAGGAGTGTATGTGGAGTTTATATGCTGTGAACCCCAAGATTTGGTCTCATTCCTGAACCACCTGAACCGCATCCACCCAAATATCCAATTGACAATGGAAAAAGAGAAGGAAGGAACACTGCCATTCTTGGATGTCCTAGTCATCTGCAAACCAAACCAACGGTTAGGCCACAAGGTATACAGAAAACACACCCACACACCCACAAACAGATACCTACACAAGAACTCCAATCATCACCCAGGACAACAAAGAAGCACAATAAAAACATTGGTAGAGCGTGCAAAAAGGATCTGCAAACGCCACTACCTGGAGGATGAACTGAAGCACCTAAACTGGGCCCTACAAGCTAATGGTTACTCCAGATCACAAGAGCAGCCAGACCCAGAAAAAACCACAGGAATGAAGAAGAAAAACAGCCACACAAAGGGAAGGTATTTTTACCATACATCAAAGGAGTCACAGACAGAATAGGGAAACTGATGAGGAAACACAACCTGCAAACAATCTACAGACCAACCAAGAAAATCCAAGAAATGCTGCACTCAGCAAAGGACAAAAGAGACCCTCTCACAGCTGCAGGAGTTTACCGCATACCATGCAGCTGTGGACAAGTTTACATAGGGACCACTAAACGCAACTGTGCAAACACAAATCAAGGAACATGAGAGACACTGCAGACTGGGCCAGCCAGAAAAAGCAGCAGTAGCAGAACATGTTATAAACCAACCTGGAAACAAAATGCTATTTAAAAAACACAGAAATTCTGGACCAGGCCAACAACTAACATGTCAGAATGCACAAAGAAGCTATTGAAATCCACAAACACCTGGACAACTTCAACTGGAAAGAAGAAACCCTAAAAGTAAACAAAAGCTGGCTACCAGTTTTGAAGAACAATAGAATCAAAACTCAACACTTACAAAGGAATTCCACCCAGGGAAAGGGGGATTTCCAGCAGATAATGGCCCATCAACCATTAGCCAAATAGACACTAATCCTCCTTGCATTTCTATACCCAGAAACTAACCATTCAATTACACAAATTTACATATACTCCCCTACAGGGGTTCACAGCATATAAACTCCACATATACTCCTACCCAACCATTCTCTGAAGATGCCAGCTACAGATGCAGATGAAACGTCAGAAAGAAACTATTCCAGAACACAGCCTCACAGCCTGGGAAAAAACCAAGGAAAATCTATAGATGCTGGCTGTGAAAGCCTTCGACTTCATAAACAACTGATTTTTCCTTTGTTAAGCCATCTACCTGGCCATTTGGAGAGGTTTTATGTCAAATTCTTATTAGAGGATAGATATGCTAATGTTACCTTGTCAGTTGCCAAATTCTTATCTGTGGTCATTAAAACCAGTGAGAGGGAAGTTAAAAGGTGAAAAGCTGAAAAGTTTACCAATAGTTATCCTAATGTTATTGATTTTTGTATATATGGCTGCCAACCTGGTTTTATGTATTAATGTACACCTTGTTCATTGTTTGATGGGTCTCTGGACTGTAATGAATAAATTGTTGTTGTTGTACTCTAGCTGATCCTACTGTAGCTATATATGTCTACAACAGTCTGGAAAACAACACATGGTTCCAGAATCCCTTACTTGAAGATGTGTGAATGGCAAAAGAGAGAGCAGATAAACCTGCACCACCACCTACATCCAACATGTCAAAAAAGCACAGATCTACGGGCTTGGTGACCAACATGGAAATCATTAGGAAATTGACAACTGGTGAAAGAAAAATAATCCCTGGATGCATTTTGGAAGAAGCTTTTGAGTGGCATCTGGAAGGTTCAGAATGCTGTTGTTTACTTACACTTACCTGACCTTTCACATGAGCACATTGCTAATTTTGAATAAAATGCTTGCCGAAACATATCTCTACTTCTTTATGATGCGGGAACATATTATTTCCATATTATTTTGCCCTCTGGTACCAATGTTTCTATTAAATTCTTCTATTAAAGAAGTAATGCTCAAGAACATATCTACTTTGTTAACTGAGGTATACCTGTAGCTGGGTCTAAGCTCTGGGATGTGGTAGAGCTAAGTCCATACCATTTCTCTCATTTATGAAGTCTGAGGAATTTCTCTCTGAGAAATTTCACCCTTCTGAAAACAGGTATCATTAAAATGATACTTCAAGTTTTAAAAATAAAACAGGAGATGTATTTTAGAAAATGCCCTGGATTTTCACCACACAAAAAGTGAAGCTTAGGCAGCAATCCTATCCATACTTGCCTGGGAATAAATGCTATTTAATAGGATTGCACTATTATTGCTGCTCCTCAAAGAGCATGGTGGTGGCAATAGCTACGGCACCTTGGGCTAACCATGTTATATTAGGAACTCATAATACATTTACTCAATTGTTTTTGAAACAATTCTTGTTCCACCAATTTATCTGAAAGCCTTTATCTATTTTTTTAAAATCACAGCATTAAAAAAAAAATCTCCAATACATATGATAATTTTATCTAAGGTAACACTTAACTATTTGGCACTAGCTGCCTATTTCCACTTGCACCAAACACATTGTTCAGATTTGGATGAGGCAGAAATGAACAGTGTTTTCCAATCTGGAAAAAAAAAAATAGTTTCAGATATCCATCCTTTTTTAGGACTACTTGAATTTTTATACCCAGTTTACCATGTCTAAGGAACCTGCACTATATTTAAAAAAAATAAACAGAAGGAAAGGAGGTGGGAAGGTAAGATAGAAACTTCTTCCTCAAATGAACAGCCTGCTGTATCTTGTGTAAGCATCTGTTATATCTGCATGTTGGGAATTGAATGGCTTATTATAAATGAAAGGGTATAGGCAGCACCAACACATGTGTCAGTAGCTGCTAATCTCTGAATATGTGTTTGGGAATAAGTCACATCTGGAACTACAGACCATATTTTTTTTACTGTTTTCAAACTTCTCTCTCTCTCTCTCTCTCTCTCTCTCTTTTTTTTTTTTCCTGGTATAAGCTGGCCGAAGACTGTGCCTTTAATGGATCCCATAGCATCACTACTGTTCTCCCTCCCATCCCTCAACTAACATATAATATTCTTCTCTACTAAAGTTCACTTTCCTTGATGCAACCAGCAATTTCCACTTCATTTGTATGCACATAAACATTCTTGCTCTTCTTCCCTCAGTACTTCTTTCCTTCCGCACTAGCTTTCTTTCTTCTTAATGATTTTTTTTATCTTCAGTTACCCCAGTCCTTTGGACTGGTTTCAATAAAATTACAGCTGAGACATGAATGACCTAGTCTGGTTGGTTGGTTGGTTGGGCACAACAAAAAGAAACCTCATAGCATTTAGCACTTAGTTGGCACAGATCCTGTGAGCCAGAAAGCCTATGGGATGCAGCACAAAGTGACTGGAGATGATGTATCATCAACCTACTACAGCTCTCTATAGGCAGAGGCAATATCTGGCCCAGGAGAACCATTAGGCTCTTTCATTACTGGACATATATTATTTGATTTTTAATGTTATATGTAAATGTGTTATATTAATATTATTGCTCGCAGGCTGAATATGAAAGTGTGTGTGTGTGTGTGTGTGTAAAATTTAATTTTGCTTGCTCATTCACCTATGCAAAGAATCAGGGGATGCAATAAAGAGCCAAAATAATGTAGGGGTTTAGTGTTGAGCTAGAAGCCGAGCAGCCCAGGGTTCAAATCCCTGCTCAGCCATGGAAACCCACCTTGGTTAAGTGACACTCTCTCAGCCTCAGAGGAAGGCAAAGGCAACCCCCCTCTGAACAACCTTTGCTAAGAAAATCTTTGATATTGTTTGCCTGAGGGTTGCAATATGTCAGAAATTATTTGAAGACACAAAATACCAAATAGTGACAAACATTTATTTGTCAGCTAGTACAGCATCTTCCACAATGTTGGTGATGGGCTGCTTTCATATATAAACGGCAACTCATGATGTCTCATCATGCAGCGCCAGCCCTACCATTAGACACAGTGAGGCTACAACCTCAGACAACAGTTGATCTATTGGAAGATGGCTCATCTTGCACCTGTCAAGCTAGCCTGCTGTCCTCAGGTGCAAAGAAAGATGGTGTTTCCTTGCCAGTGTTGAAGTAAAATTGAACTACCAGTCCAGTTTCCCTCTCTACATGGAGTGGGAAAGGGATGCCATCTGGGTACTTGGTTCAGGCACAAAACATCTTGGGCCAGCTCAGCTTCATGCCAGGGTTAAGACAGTCCTCTGAGCCATTGCATCAGCCCAGCCAATTATATAATGGAGTTTTTCCTTTCAATTTTTCCTTCAACTAACAACAGCAATCACCCATAAAACTGTGACAGCCACTGAATGCCATAAATAATGAGAGATGAAAATGATGTCATACAATCTCAGTTATAGATGCTTCTGAAAGTGAAACACTTTATCTAGTAATATATTGTGTGGCTGCTAGAGCTAATCAAACTGTGGGTTTGAAATTGGAAAAAAGGATGAAACGAGGGGCAATGTTAATAGTCCTTAAAGAAGGAATTGGTAAATTTACTGTATACATGAATTTTCAGAGAGAAACTTTTTATTATAGAGTTTATGAAAATGTTTAATATCAAACCTAGTATAAGTAATTTCATAACATCACTTATGGCTCACCTTAATACACAGAAGCAGAAAATGAAACAGAGCACGTTATCTCATGGCACCACAGGAATGACAATTGTAAACAGAAGAACAGTGTACCTAATACAAGTCAAAAAGTCCTCTACAGTAAGACGTTAACACACATTGGAAACTGCTTAACACAGTGTGTAAATAGCTATTGCTTAAAACAATTTGTAAGCCGCTCTGATAGCCTCGAGGCTGAAGAGCAGGGTATAAATAAATAAATAAAAAATAAAATAAAATAAATAAGAAAGAGACAAACATGTCACTTTGAAAGAATGCCATCATTAATGAATTGCACATGATAACAAGAAGTAGGGCTGCATTGCTGTCCGACACTGTGGGAGGGACAGCAACAGAACTCCAATCCCAGTAAGTGCATGATTCCCATAATTCCTGGAAATAATAGCATCAAGTACTCAGTGATATAACAGAAGTAATGAAAATGGAAGACTTCTGCAAGAGAAAATGCTGAGGCTTAAATGCAATTGGTTATAGAATCATAGAGTTGGAAGAGACCACAAGGGCCATCCAGTCCAACCCCCTGCCATGCAGGAATACACAATCAAACCATTCCTGATAGATAGCCATCCAGCCTCTGCTTAGAAACTTCCAAAGAAGGAGACTCCATCACACTCCAAGGCAGTGTATTCCACTTCTGAACAGCTCTTACTGTCAGGAAGTTCTTCCTAATGTTTAGGTGGAATTTCTTCTCCTGAAGTTTGAACCCACTGCTCTGTGTCCTAGGACTTTTTCAAATGGGGGAACCCCCCCCCCCGCAAGGAGGTCAGAAGAATAGGGCTGTCGCGCTTACAGCACCCTGTTTCAGATGACACTGTCCTCCTCATGACCTTCCCCCATGCTTCCTCCATGCTGCAGGCACTGCTTTTTATTGATGGAGGTTTTCTGTCAATAAAAAGCAGCACCTGCAGCACAGAGGAAGCACAGGGGAAGGTCGGGAGGAGGATGTCGTCATCTGAAACAGGGCGCTGTAAGCACAACAGCCCTGTTCTTCTTCCGACCTCCTCGGGGGGTTTTCCCCCCATTTGAAAAGGTCCCTAGCCTCTGGAGCAGCAGAAAACAAGCTTGCCCCGTGGATTAGCCCCACCTAGAGTAGGCATGGTTCCATTAATTTAACAGCTCTGTTCTTGTTGGGAATAAGAATCAGATCTGGACCATCACTGATGTTTGAAATACTTTAGAAACATGCATACAACTCTAATAATATTTCCTTCAGAATCCCTAAAGTTTCTTGTCCATGTCATGTTCTACAGGTCTGGTGACCCCTATGAAATAAAACAGCACTGTCCTATAAGCACTTTAGCAATTGTCAACTGGAATACCACCAAGATAATTATAAGGAAACTGCCATGTCTTAGAGGAGGAATCCTTGGATGAAGAAGGAGGAGTACCAGGATGATGAGCCCCAGCCCAAGCAGTCTGGCAGCCCTGTTGTGAAAGAAACAGAGCCTGGTCCACTCCAGATAGTGCCTGTAGATTTGGAGGAGGAAATGGAATCTCTCCATCCTGTCACATGCTGACAGCTTAAATGCCAATGACAGAAATGCCAGAAACACTCCTCTACCTTAAGTAAATGATGCCAGTTAATGAGGCCAGCTGTGCTAATTTACTTCTGGCTATAAATTAGCCCTGCTAAGGCCATTCTGGTGCTGCAGACAATTGATTCAACACTTCTTGTTGTCCTTGTGTGATTTCGTTGGTTTCCTGTAACTCTGACTCTTGGTTTGAATTTGGACAAATCTCTCTGGCATTTTCCTTCTTGATTTCATAATCAGCTTGGGGCTATTTGCTTCATTTGACTTTGGACTGTTTGGACTACATTCCTGTTTCTACAAAAACCAGTATCACCCTGGGAATACTGGCTTTCCCCTAGTAATTCTCTGTGAGTATGCACTCTTGGCTGTGTGACCACTTTCAATCAGGATAAAAACAAAGTTTTTGAAAGAAGAATATATGGTTGTAAATACCAACTTACTACTAACCCTCTGATTCTGAAGAACACCCAAGTGAGAAAGAGTCTTAGTAATTTGTATTAACTAGCAAACAGTCTTCGATTCCATGCCACACAGCTCAATATTTCATGTACCGAGGAATATAAAGGGAATATATACCATTATACAAAGAATATTGTAGAATGCGCCTAATATAATGCTGCTTGTAAGCTACAATGGCAATGAATGGCCTAGAATGAAATATTGTTCAGACCAATGGGTTCAGGGGGACTCCCTTAACACAGTATTATTCTGGCTAGCTCTTGTGCTGCACTTACCAATATTACATCAATCAGCCTTGTGGATTAGTTCAGTTTCCAAAAGACAGAGGAAAATATCATGTGCCTTGTATGTATAGTTGGATTAAAAATATTTGCTGACTCTCTATAACAGACTATCAGCCTTATGAAAACCACAAATATCTTTAGGGACAATTGGAAAATGTGGTTTAAAGATAAAAGCGAAGATCCATAGCAACAGAATGTATGATGGACACTTGCCTGTTACCTACACTTGATAGTAATTCTATCTCAGAAGAAGCAACTGACATACACAGATCTACAATCATCTTGTTAGAAACCTTATAGACAGAAAAAAGCAAAGTAATCCATGCTAGTCCAAAACCCACAGTCAGGTAATAGCTTTATTTGGACCAACCAAGAAGACATACGATAGTGAGCAAACATTCAAATTCTCCAGAATTCTTCACCAGACTGAGAATGTTACACAAAATAGTGGGGGGAGTATTTTTCCTCTTCTGCCCCACCCCTTTTATGTGTAACTTCTGACATGATAACAATTTCTGGAAAATTCAAGAAGCCACTCACTATTTTGAGATACACTGGTTGGTAGATATCATGGGAGCAGCTGACAATAAGTAGTTATGTGTTACATCACTTTACAAGCTCTGCCATGACCTATATTATCGGAACCAGTGACAGGGAAACTACTTAAGATGGAGGGGGTACAGAGAAGTGAGAAAGGAAAAGAAAAGAGCATCCCTCCCTTGTTTCCAACCTAAGGGTATGAGTTTCAGATAACATGGTTCCTCTGCTTTCACACCTCAGTCCAGCCCAGCTCCAGTCAGTAAGGCTGCAGTCCTATACAGATGTGTCTAGAAGTACACTCCTTTGAGCTCAATTTGTCTTACTTCTGACTAGACATATAGGAAACTGAGAGTGAGTCATCATCCTAATCTAAATAAAATAAACCTAAAAGATAGAAATCCAAAGCCTTGATTGCCAAGTACCCGAAGGTTTGTATCAATTTTTTAGTCCCAGCAAATAAACCCATTGTACTGGGTTTATTTGCTGGGGAAAATCCATTCTGATCACCACTCATGAACCTGGCTTCTAATAATAACAGAACACCTGCAACTGTATCTTTACCCTGTTTTACATGTAAAGCTGCTATGATAGGCCATGTTACCCTTTGTATTTGTTTGCATATGGGAATCTCCCATTATTCAATGGGTTACGGAGCAGAGCACGGTCAACAAATGGAAATGGTTGAAAAGCAGAACCATCTTTTAAAACTTGCAGTGGAATTCCCCCCCCCAAATGGAATAAAATTCACAACACAATTCAAGCAATTTTCAAAATAAAATTCACTATGTATCCAGAAATCTGTTTCTTAAACATGACAAATAGGATAAAAAGGACAATAAAAGGAAACACAGCCAAGTCATTCTGTATCTGATAACTTCTGCAAGGATTCTTTTAGCCAAATATTGGAAAAAGCCCAAAGTTCCAAGTATACAAGAATGGCACACAAAAATACACAACATGATGGGAGCAGATAGATGAACCTTAATGCTGTCCAAAAATAATGCTAACATTGAAAAGGTTTTGGACCCAGTACTGAATTATTTTCAAGGATGTAATTCATGATAACCTCCATAATATTTAGCTGAAAAAGATTAGATCCTGTATGTTTGAAAATAAGGAATAAATTTATACTCATACTATTGAGATCCATATACTTAAGTACGATAAGTATTGGAAAATAAGGAACAAATAACTTTTTTTCGAAAACAAGAAGTAACTATGAGAATATGATTTTTTACATATTCTAGTTAAAGCAAACTAGATTTGCTATTCCAGAAGCTAAACTAAAGAAGACATATAAGCACTCTGACTTTAAGAGTAGCTACGAGGAAGTGCTTAAGTGTATAGGTATTATATACAGTATTTTTTATTTTTTATTTTTGTGATTTGTTGTGGAAACTGTTATATAATTTTTAAAATAGAAACTAAAAGAGTTGTTTATGTATGTTAGTAGTATGCAAATGGATATAGAAAGATTACATGTCTATATGTGTTTATGTTTATATAGCTGTGTTAATTCAGTTTTGTTAATGTATTAGAACTGTCCTTAGATGTTTTTAAAATAAAAATTAAAAAAAATTAAAATACAGTTGTCCCTCCATATCCACGGATTTGGTATCCATAGATTTAAGTATTCACAGCTTGAAAATATTCTTAATAAATAATAATCCAAAAAGCAAACCTTGATTTTTCCATCTTATATAAAGGACACATTTTGCTATGCCACTGCATATAATGGGACTTGAGTATTCATGGATTTTAGTATCCATGGGGGGCGGGGGCATCCTGGAACCAAACCCCAGCAAATATGAAGGGACAACTGTAGATTAATAGCACTATAAAAAAAAAATAAAACTTGCAAATGCAAGACTGAACACTAGATGGCACTGAATCAAATGAAAGAAAAAAACAATGCACTGAGTAGATTGAAAGAAAAACAGCAATAGCACAGAGTCTACTGGGGTGGGGGGGAGGCAGTGCTTGGTTGAAAGAGTGGGCCTAGGGTTGGAAGTGCAATACATGGCAATAATTTATATCTTGTTGAAACAGTAGAACGTTGAAAAACAGGTTATCAAAATGTAGGAGATACCTGTACTCTGTTACTGTCTTTAATTGGTATGTTAATTCAGTGCTTCTGTGTTCATTAACTGATTCAAAGGCAAAGACAAAAAATGGAACTTACATAAGCATAACTTACCAAGTTATAATAGATTCAATGAGACTACTCTAAATGAAGCAATAGGATTTAGGCTGGAAAGGCATAATAAAGGAAACATGGATGTTACCCCATCAGTAAAGGGTCTACAGCAAAGTAAAAGAGAGCAGAAAAGGATATATTTTGTCAGTGCTATTCAAAACTGTGTAATTGTTACCACTCAGACTTAAAAATATATAACTAATACCAGAGGCATTTGCAGAAAATACAAAAATAAACCATGTAATAGTTGGCTGCCCTTCCTTATCCAGTACAGAATTATCTTGCTAGATATAGTGTTTGCAAAAATCATTCAATGCCGACTGGAAGTGTAGTCTGAAATATTCCATTTGGAAATTACAAGGCTATGTGTATTAGACTATACTTGTTCATTTTTAAGGGGATTTTGATTTTGGTTTATTACTGTGATAGAAAATGAAAAAAAGAAAACATGACTGATTCTTTCTTCAGTTTAGTGTCTAGTAGCCTCATTTAATAAAATGAGCAATAAAATCCCCTCCATTATCTCAATTGTTCCCATAATTTTTCATAATATATACATTTACTTAAATATCATTGATTGTTGGTTAAAATGAATATTATTAAAGTAATTCAGATTTTTCAGTTGCTTGGCAGCCTGAAAAAATAATACTTTGATACACAAGGCTCTTTCCCCAAGTACTTTAAAATGCTTGCTTGTTCATACTTTACTTCATTTTCCAATCAGACTTATTCTCTTCCACTTTTCCCCTTCCCATATCTGCAGTTGCTCATATTCTTGATGAACTCCTCCATAGATGGACAGTCTGTGGCTCTTGGGCTGATTCCTGCAGCCCTTGGCCTAATTACAACCTCCCACCCTCCGTGAGGGATAAATTCAGGACTCTGTGAGACAAATCTGTTCCTTCCCCAGGCCAGCTAGGCAACAAGAGATCTTATCAGAATGCTGTAATTGTGTAGTAAGAAACAGACCTATGATCTCTTTCACACTACACAGTTACAGTAGTTTGTTAACACATTAACTACCATGGGTACATCCTATGGAATCCTGCAATTTGTAGTCTGGTGAGGTACAAGAGCTCTCTAGCTGAGAATCCTAAATTTCTCATGAAATCACAGATCCCAGGATTCCATAGGACAAGGCCTTGGCAGTTAAGGTGACATCAAAGTGCTATAATTGTATAGTGTAAAAGGGACCTGAGAGAGAAGGGAGAAGAAAGAAAGAAGCATTGGAATTGCCTACTTTTGTATCTGGTCCTATCTACCACTGGCTTCTACTGCTAGTATGTGGTTTTGACAAATTAACCTCAAGGGAATGTATCTCTCAACAGAAACTTTCTAAACCTAACCTTAAGTGAGTTCATTCTACCAAATACACTCTTCACTCTCACAAATTGGCAGAATCCCTCCCTGTCCTCTTGATAGCCCTGTTCAGGCATTCAAATTATTCCTGCACTGAGTGGGGCAGAAAACAGTTAGATTCCTATTTCTGTTGCTATCCTCATTCCTCATCACAGAGGTGAACAGTGCCAGTAACAAGCCAGAAAAGAGCCCTCTCTACTCAAGGAGGCTCATCATATGATTTAGGGCCTGAAAAATTTAGATCTAAATCATGACAGAATCCTATCCATTAGAAAAGCTTTTCCACCACTGGCCCTGCTCCCAGCTCATGCAGCCCAGCATAGACAGCAGCAAAAGGTGGGTGGTGCTAAGATGTCTGCCCTGGCTTTCCCTCATCATGCAAGTACTTTCAAGATCTCAGGACAGCTTCTCATACCCATAAATGGAAGCGGGTTAATTGTGAGCAATTTCCGCCTCATGTTATCTCTGAAAACATTTTTTTAAAATAATCTTTCTATCTAGGTTAAAGCTTTGCTCACTTGCCACCTAATGAATGAACACAACAAAAGGGAGATTCAGAGATATTTTTCTAAGCAGCCCAAGAGGGATTTTTGTTTGTTTTGTTTTCAGTAAAGCCCCAGTTGTAAGTTCCTACAGATGTTTCGATCATTTGTCTTACCTGGGATTCTGAGCAAAGTCCAACAGTAGATAATTAAACTCCAAGGGAGGCAAGGAGGTGGGGAGAGAGAGGGAGGGAGAGAACTAAACCATGAAGAAATTATTCCGGGTTGGATCCAGAGAGGAGCTAGCAGCAGGAATTCTGGCTGTGGCATTATTCCACAACTGCAATGCAAGAATTCAAAGACATAACTATGTTAATCCAGATCACTATGTAAAGGGATATTGTAGCACCTTTGGGACTAACTGAGAGAAAAATGTTGGTAACACAAGCTTTTGTAGACTGAGGCCTAATTCACACTATGTAAATAATTCTCCTTGAAATTGATTTTTTTTGCCATGCATTCTTCCTATGTGATCCTGAGATTTGTAGTTTTGCAAGGTCTTTAGCCTTCTCTGCCAAAGAATGCTGTATATTTAAGACTTTACAGGAAATAAAGGTTATAAAAGAATGCTGAAACCTATTAGAAGAAATAATGATGATGAGACAGGAAGGTATGAAAGGGTTAGGAGGTAGGATCTCTATGTTATTAGATAGGCAATATAAGGCCTATCAGGAGTACAGGAAAAGGATAAGAAGACTAATAAGAAGGAACCCCATCAATAGCTACAAGAAATTAAAACTATTAAAAACAGTAAGATTAGAGAATTACAGATGAAAATAATAGGAAGAACATCACAGCACTTAGCATATATTAATAAAAATGTTTCACCTGCTTGTTGGTATGGGTGTGGAAGCAAAGGAAACTACATTCATATATGGTGGGAGTGTTGTGATACAATATCACCAATTATCCTATATCCCATTTCCTTCAGTTTTCTTAATACTATGCCTTTGTCAACTTCTCCTTCCTTCTTCAAATATTCTATTGGGTGCCAATAGTAACTATCTATTTTCAAACCCCTCCCATTTTTCCATATTAGCCACATTGTACAAAATGGTCCTTCATTAATTTTAATTTCATCTCCTTTAGGTCTCTCATTTGAAATGTGGTGCTGGAGGAAAGTTGCACTGATAAAATGGACTGCCAAAAAGAGAAACAAAAAGATGCTAGAGCAAATCAAGCCTGAACTCTCCCTAGAAGCCAAGATGACTAAACTGAGATTGTCGTACTTTGAACATATCATGAAAAGACATGACTCATTACAAAAGACTATGATGCTTGGCAAGATAGAAGGCAGTAGGAAAAGAGGAGGACCCCATTCCAGATGAATAGTCCTATAAGGAAACCACAGCCCTGACTTTGCAAGATCTGTGCAGGGCTGTTTATAACAGGTTGACTTGGAGATCCCTCTTTCATTGTTGTTTTTGTTGTGTGCCTTCTTGTCATGATTTGTTCAGAGAGGATTTGCCTTTTGCCTCCCTCTGAGGCTGAGAGAGTGTGACTTGCCTAAGGTTACCAAGTAGATTTCCATGGCTAAGTGGGGATTCCATCTTTGGTTTCTAGAGTCATGGTCCAATGCTCTTGTTCACAGGGTCACTATAAATTGAAGTTGCCTTGATGGTAGTTAACAATAACAAATTTAGAACTTTAGCCAGAGAGTTCTTCTAGTGTTCATAACCAAACTATTAATCCCAGGTTTCTATGGGATGCAGCTATGGCAGTTAAGGAGGAATCAGAACACTATAATTGTTTAGTACAAAAGGGCCCTAGGTTCTGAAGCCCTGAAATCTAGGGCATGTTCTCATTCAAAAGAAAAGAAAAGAAAAGAAAAGAAGAATGAATGAACATGGAGTAGCATGTTCTCCCAAAAAAATCCCAGCTGTAGGTTTGTGGAAGTGCATGACCTCTAAATTGTCCCTTGTCTGCAAAGCCCTAGGGGCAAGGGTGCCCATGTGACAGCTGCCTCCTCCTGTCACAAATGTTCAGTGAACACCTAGAGGAAGGAGCAGCAGAACCACATGCTTGGAAACCCCTGCCTCATGTCAGAATGTCTCCAGGATACACTTCCAAATACTTGCATGAATACAGGAAAAGAGTCCTCCATATATGCAGCTATTTGCACAGAATGACTTTTTTCATCAGTGTAACTGAACTGTGAAGGGCAGTGGAGTGCCCCTCCTCACACTTCCCGTGTTCAGGAAAAAGGGCTAATGAGTGATTGTAGTTGCCTCACTTTTTCCCCTGTTAAACTCACCAGTTTCATGCCCCCTCCCTCTGCTGTCTCTTCTGAATTTAAAGACCAGGGAGAACAGAACCCTTGTTTTCTGTCACTCTTTTAGGTGTCATTAATAAAAATATAAACAAATGAAGTATAATGGCATTTCAAGTAATCCAATGAGATTCTAGCATTATTTTCCTTTTCGGTACAGCTTTGCCACTGAGGGGATGTGTTCCTATGCCATGCATTTATCTCTCCTCTGCAATTAAAAACATTAATAGGAATTTGACTTAGCTCAAAGTTAGCCATAATTCCCCCTCCCTTCTCTCTTCCTCATCACAGAATTTTGATCTCCTCTCCTCTCTTTCATATAAAGTTCTCTTAAGGAATTGTTGTGGCAGCATTTTTTTAAATTAAAAAAAAATAGAAGTGAGATTTAGCTTTTGTTTGTCCCTTTAAAGCTCAAAATCCCATTTGCTGTTGCTTTTTAATTCTCCAGACTATCTAATCACTAAGCAAGCAGTTTTCCACAAAACATCCAAAAGCTTCTGTTCCCCCACACCCCACTTTCTTTCTTTCAGCATGCCAGCAATTTTGAGCTCCACTCTCTGTGGGCCCATCACGCGTATGTGGGCGAGTGATCTAAAAAAACCCTAATTATTTCTGACCACAGTCTAGTATGTTTATTATGGCTGGGGACCAGCAAATTACTCACAACAAAGACTTTAATGCTCCAAATAAATTCTCTCCTTAAGGATTAAAGTCAAGACCACTAATGCAATTTTTATCCGCCTTTGATACAACTTGCTGGTGATGTGGGCTGAAGCTGCAGCAAAAGCAACATGGTTAAGTCTTGGGAATTTTAAAGCTGAGGTTCTGGAAAAGACAGCAGCCCTGGGTTGGGATGATCAGCGAGGAGATCAGCAAGAAGGGAGACAATGGGAGCATTTTTGTTCCACTCTGCATCCTTGATGCAAACTAGACAGGAAGCCCTCTCAGTCCCACTCCTCCTCCTCCTCCTTCTATAGGATTAGCATAACTTTGACACTTCAGACAGTGGAGACAAATTAATGATGCCACCAGCCAAGGAAGAAAGTTGGTTTCAGTGACTGACACCACTTTACCATCTGGGGTCTGACTTGCACTGGTTCAGTAGTTTGATTATGGTAGATTGCTTGAATTCTTTTTCCCCCCAGATTGGCAAAAACTAGCTATTGATAAATTAAAAGATATGAGACCCCTGCTTTTGGCAAGGAGAGACCCGTTTTTTAAACCTCACCTTTTAAAATAGTGTTCCCTACAGCCACCACCACCATACTTTTTGTTTGTTTGTTTTTGGAATAAAGAACCCATGAAGTACTGTACACCTCTCCCCCCACTTCTCTCTTTCTGTGTGTGTGTGAGAGAGGGGGGGGGGAAGGAGGCAGGAGTTTGTGTATGTGTGAAGGAGGTAGGAGTGTGAGTGTGTGTGTGCGTGCATGCATGTGAGGAAGGAGGTAAGAGTGTGTCTGTGTGTGTGTGAAGGAGAAGGTAGGTGTGTTTGTGTGTGTGAAGGAGGTGTGTGTTTGTGTGTGTGTGAGGAAGGAGGTAGGAGTGTGTCTGTGTGTGTGTGAAGAAGGAGGTAGGAGTTTGTGTGTGTGAAGGAGGTGTGTGTGTGTATATATGTGAGGAAGGAGGTAGGAGTGTGTCTGTGTGTGTGTGTGAAGAAGGAGGTAGGAGTTTGTGTGTGTGAAGGAGGAGGTAGGTGTGTGTGTGTGTGTGTGCATGTGAGGAAGGAGGTAAGAGTGTGTCTGTGTGTGTGTGTGAAGGAGGAGGTAGGTGTGTGTGTGTGTGTGAGGAAGGAGGTAGGAGTGTGTCTGTGTGTGTGTGTGGAGAAGGAGGTAGGAGTTTGTGTGTGTGAAGGAGATGTGTGTGTGTATGTATGTAGTGTGTGTGTGTGAAGAAGGAGGTAGGAGTTTGTGCGTGTGAAGGAGGAGGTAGGTGTGTGTGTGTGCATGTGAGGAAGAAGGTAGGAGTGTGTATGTTTGTGTGCGTGTGTGAAGGAGGTAGGTGTGTGAGTGTGTGTTAGAGAGAACTCAGATCACACCATGGCTTTTGCACTTCACGCTCTCGATGAACTGGGCTCGCGAAGCTCCCGCCATAACGAATGCTTTTTGCCTCCAAGGTGTTGTATTTGGTTTTATTTTAAAAAAGTGTGAATAAAAAAAGAGAGAGCCCTGGAGCCCCAAGACGGGCTTTTCCTTTCCCGCCTGGGCCTCCTCGCCGAGTCCGAGCTCCCCCCGCTTCTCCTCTCCCTCCCCCCCCCCCCGCTTCTCTTCCTGGGTGAGGCCTGCGCGGATCACCCCCCTTAGGAGCCCTCCTTTCCCTCCCTCTGGCGACCGGCTGAAGCCGCACCTGCATCCCGGGGCTTGGCTCCTGGTGCTGAGGACGGATCCTCCCCGGCGAGCGGAAGGTGTGACCGGCGGGCGGGAGGCCGCGGCGGAGGCGGAGCCAGAGCTTGGCGCGGCGGCGGCGGAGGCAGTTCCCGGCGCCTATAAGGAGCTGTCCAGCTCGGCTGTGGCTGAACCCCGAGCGCGGCTGCCGGAGGTTGGGCTGCGGTCCGGTGGATGTGTTGGGGGCCGCCGCCTGCCTGCCCGCCTGCTTCGGGAGCGTCTCTTGGAGGCGCCTTTGGCCAAGGAGGGACTCCTCCTCCAGAGCGCCTGGATGCCGGATGGAGTAAATGAGCGCAGCCACCAGGCGAGCAAGCCCGAGCCGCTGCGCCCTGAGATCGGGAGAGGAGGCGGCGGCGGCGGCGGCGGGGGCCGGGGGGCAGCGCCAGGGGCAAAATGGAGCCTCTGCCCCGACTCCTTCGCCTGTCGACTCTCCTGCTCTTCGGCTCCTGGCAGCTTGGATTAGCAGCTCCCAACTGTAAGTCTGGACCAAGCTCTTCCCCATCCCCATCCCCGCAGCCCCCTCCCTCTACGGCTTGGGGTCGGGAGAGCCCTGTGGATGTTTCTCGCTTTCGGGGGATTAATAGAGAGTAAACTACCGGGATTCCCCAATAAAGTTAGGTAAAGCGCCCACCCACCCCCGCCCCGAAAGTCGGCCTCGAACTAGAACTAGGGAACTTAAGGCGAGGACGGTCCTTTCCCTCCTCCCTTGCCAATAATCGAAGCGGCTCCTCCTGGGCGAATGGGGGCTTCTTTCCTGCTCCTGCCTGTTTGCTGCTGCTGCTGCTGAGGAGCTCAAGGAAATGCCTTCAGTCCCTTCGGAAACTGAAGTGAAGGGTCATTATGCCACACACACACACCTTTTTTCCAAAACTGGATCACACACACACACACACACACACAGGCATTCTCTTTGTTGTGTTCGACTGTGCAGTTAGGGGATGGATTCTGCCTGCTCTCTGCTGTCCTTGTCATTCTGATTTTAGGGTTGCCTGTCGTTGTGTTTTTCAAGGAAAGGTCTGGAACAGTTTCTGAACCACTCAAACAGCAGCTCTGTGCTTGCTTCAGGTATTGCCCTGGCTGTCTTTCCCCAAGCCAGGATGAATGACATGTAAGAAGGTAGGAAAGTAGATCTGAGCAAGAGGCATGGCATTGAAACTGGAAGCACATGTGACTGACTGAGTGTAGGCATGAAAGGTTTGATGTGGATTTTCATTAAAGTGTAGGGATCCCAATGTGGTTATGGGGAACTATTCGGTTAACAGTTGCACCTCCATCACTACCTTCCTGCCTCTTCCCCTCCCAAGCCATCAACTGCATGACTTGGATCATCACCCCCTTCTCCAATTGATGAGAACCCCCCTCCATCCCCATCTTCTGTCCTCCCCACCACTCCCCGCCCCCCAAAATGTTGCAGGCATTTTATTCCTATCTCTTTCCCACTTGTGTTAGATATTGCTAGGTAATTATTGGAACAAGACAGGTTGTGGAGAACATTGTCACAGCAAAGAAGAACAGAAAGCCAGATATGGCTATATCCTTTTTAGATATTTATTTCTGTGGCAACCATGGAACGGTTGTTGCTATCCTCCCAACTTGAGGGTGTAACATTGTGATTCTCCGCATGTTGAGTTGGACTGCCCCCAAAGCTCTGTGGGACCAATTCACCTGTAAGTGTGCTTAGAACTGCAGGGTAAAAGAGTAATGCATTGTCAATTTTTGGCTTTGAGAAGATGAAGGGCTGGAGGGAACAAGTAACAGGGAAATTAGGAGAAGAGCAGCAGTGTTGAAAACTCAGTAATGCATGCAGAGTGGCCAAAAAAATGACTAGATTTTTGCTTCTGTGTCCAGGTATTTCCACGCCAGGAAAAGTGACAGAGGTCATAACTGTTCACCAAAATAGATCCAGCTCACATTACTATTGGAATTAGATTGTGGAAACTGTTCTTCATGAGATCCATTTGGTACATTTTAATGTGGCTTACCTATGCACTGTTTACTGAATGTAGTTTAAACCTGCTAAGGATAGTAAGGATATTTATAAAACAAATGACATTCTTCATGCAGTGGTGTAAAAGAATTAGTAATTTCTTGTGTTCTAATGGCTTTCTGAACACTAGAGGTCACTCTTGCCTTTTTGATTCACCTCCTTTAAGGCATAGGGGGGGAGCACTAAAACATGAATATTTTGTCTACATAGCTGAAGTAATAGAATTCCTTGAATAAATAGAGAATGGCAAATTCAATAAGTATCATGAATGGGTAACAGCCCACTTTGTGGGTGCACTTTGGTGTTTGATTTTAATGAATAAAAATACTAAGCAGAGAAAACTTTTTCCTGGCTCCAATCACATAACAGTTAATATGGTTTAATAATGTTCAGGAATGCTAAATGGAAGGCAGTTTAACCCAAAAGGCTTGCTATTACCAGTCTAGTAATAAAAATAATTTGTATCTTTTAAAAGAGAACTCTGCGCTAATGAGTTTTAGTATTTCATGGGTGACACTTTAATTTCCCAGTGCCGATATACATTCCCATTGAACACACAAACTGCTCTCTAAATATTTGGGACTCAATCTTTATAAAGCACAATGATCAATCCTTTTATTACACTGTACAGTTTTTACTTATTCATTAAGCAATGAATAAGGTTGGATGCTCTTTCCCAGGAGCTCAGTTAAGAATTCTGCCATGAAATGGCACAGCTAGAAGTTTCTCCCAGTTTTTCAAAGCCTTTAGAATGGTTTGTGCTTGATCCATAGCGTACATGTTTTAGCCTTTATTAAAAGTGTTCACTTTTCAGTAAAGCAGGCCAAAGCAGGTTGGTCAAAATCTGGAGCTGATATAGGATAGTTAACTCTCATTTTAATTATGTTTGAACAATTTCAATTTTTCTTTCTTTCTGAATGCTTGAATTGTCATCCTTTGTAATCTTCCTTCAGAGGTTCACACCAATACATCATTAGGAATAATTCATTTGAATGGTTAATATTATAAATGACTACAGTAAACAATGACTACATCAATATACAAAGACTACATTACTTTCACTTCTTCCAGTGCTGGCCTATCAACATGCAAAAAGATTACTTTGAAGTGAGTTATTTCTTAACCTTACAGTGAATCCTGTGCATGTATACTTTGTAGTAAATCCCAGTGTGATTCAATGGGACTTGTTCCCAAGTAAATATGCATATGAATGCAGCCATAAATGGTGCAGCTGAAAGTTTAAAGCAAAAAGGAAGATGCATAATAGTTTGTTGGTCTGTAACCAAACTTCCATACAAAAATGTAGCTGTAGCAAGACTTCTAGTTTGTGTTCTGACGGTTTTATTTCAGGTACTGATTTGCACACAGTTCTCAGCATGTCATGGGATGACAGCAAAATCCATGAAACAAATGCTGCTTTGCACAAATGCAGCATACATTCTAGTATAACCATACATAATATAGTTGTCCCTTCATATTTGCTGGGGTTTGGTTCAAGGACCTGCGTGGATACCAACATTGGTGAATATTCAAGTCCCATTATATGCAATGGCATAGCAAAATGGTTTCCCTTATATAAGATGGCAAAAACAAGCTTTGCTTTTTGGATTATTTTTTAAATATTTTCAAGCCGTGAATACTTAAATCCGTGGATATGGAGAGACAACTGTACATTCATCATCCATGACTCTAGTTACTTGGTCTGTCTAGTAGTACCTGTCTGTCTGTTGGTGAGCACACTAGTTTAGAGTACCAATTAATTGGAAAGTGTTGGCTTACCAGAGGGTCAACTGGAATTGATGGAAGTCGAAATTTCTTGTAGGGAAACCGAATTCTTGGCAAGGCAAGAAAAAAAAAATGATGAACTGTTAGAATTGAAAAGAATGAGGAATAGAGGTCAACTAGTTCTCACCTCTGTACTAAGGTGGGATTTACCAGACTACTTACAGATTAGCCTCATGTCAGTCTGGATCATAGTGTACAGTGGTTACAAGTTTGATGCCCGAGGTTCTTGCGGAATAAGGAATAACCATGGTAAAACTCCTGTTAACTTTCCTAAGTGATTTCTTCATAGATTGGCATTCAACAAATTTAAATTCAGATATATGATAACACAAGCACTATTGTCTAGCTCCTTTATTTTTGGCACTGTGTTATAAAGAAATGTCTTTGATTGTTAACGTTCTTGATCAGTTGCCACATGATTACTAAGAAAATGTCTCACAAAACTTCATAATCCTGGCTACAGGATACTGGGGAAAGGGAGGTGTCAGTGGATATTGTTACAGACATTAAAGTTACGTACTTCTTTATAATGTCATTCCAGAAAAACCCCAGGCTTGCTTCATTACAACACTTTATTAGATTAAATAACTACAGTAGCAATGAGATTTCTCCCCAGGATACTAATTACTAGGAAACAGGTTCAATACACACACACACACACACACACACACTACTGAATGCCATATCTCATATGTAATGGGTGACATGTTTATATACATATAATATGATGCTAAGCCTGAAAGAACAGCCCTCTGTTTTAATTTTCAACCTTTCTTCCTATTGCCCTATTCAGTGGTTCCACAAAACGTATTCCTCTTTTAGCCATTTGTAGGCTGACTTGTGAATTTTGGTAGTAGGTTGTAGAATGCTGTACCAATTACAACATATCAGAGCTGGGCAATACCTCTATTGGGAACAGTAAGATGATACAATGTGGCATGCTTATTGCCTTTTAGCTAGCTTGGGCAAATCATAATAAACTGGGGTGGGGGGGTTCAAACTGAAAGATTGTGGAACAGTTGAAGGAAATGAAACAAAACCATGACTGGGGGCCACAGAGGCAGGTGGTTCCTTCTGTATCTATGGGTGTATGGTTTTTTTTCTAGCATGACTTGCTTGGAGATAATCCCATCCCACTTTAGGTCCTGTCACAGGAGAAATAAGCTCTCTCTCTCTCACTGTGTGTGTGTGTGTAGTCCTCCTATACCACTTTTGATAATCTCTTGAAGACCCTCTTGTCTGTCAGCAAATCCAGCCCTTCTGTAGTTCATGTTGAACCACGTTGCACATTCATACTGTTTTATTTAGATCCAAGCCAGTGTGTTTAGAGTTTGAGAGCATGATGAGTTTCTAGTTAGACTGTCTGCTTTAAAGTGACAAAGATGGAAAAGAACCCATGGAACAGAGGTTGTGCTAAAATAAGATCTCATTGTAAAATTTATAGTCAAACACTGAAGGGCATTACAGAAGTATTCCTGGTTTACTAAGACCCTAATTTGACTCTTTAACCTTGAAATGGAACAAATGTTGAGAAGGGGTAGGGAACTGGTGTAGATTGCAAGAACTACATCCAATATATAGCAAGAAATAATGTGGAGAGAAAGGGAAGGGACTGCTTGTGCAGCTATTTTTTCTTGCTTTCTTTTGTTTTCTGGGCATAGCAGAAATAATTGGTTGGAGAACTACAAACAGTTATTAGGTCAAATGGTCACATTAGGAATAACACAAGGTTTAGAAGTATGCCAAGCTCCTAAAGTGATAACAGATACTCAGCACAGGTATGTTTGGGTTTTTCTGTTATAAAAATGTACTGTAGTCCTATTATGCTTCAAAAGAGCTGAACATAAAAATTCCATTTTAACTGGAATGATAATCATCTCGTGATGCTGTATAACAGGTTTCTAAATTGCACAGTTATTATATATTTATCTTATGGTATATAAAATAAATTGAAAAGATGCCCATGTAGGAGGCAAATATGGTTTGTTTTTTGTTTTTGGTACAAAAATGTTCCAGAACTCTCTACCCAAAAAGAAAGAAAAGACAAGAAAAGAAAAGAAATGGTAGCAGCAATTTTTCCAAATATTATCACTAGTTTGGCGGGGGAGGGGGGTTACATGAAAGATCCTCTACATATTTTCTTTCTTTCTGTCTGTCTGTCTGCCTTTCTGTCTTTCTGTCTTTCCTTTGGGGGAGGGGAGAATTATATGCCCTTCTAGTTTGCTTGTGCACACATTTACATTGGCCAAGCAGATGCTTTTGGGAAGCTTACAGGCAAGGCATAAGTGGAATAGCTCTATAGCTCCCAGTTTACCAGTATTCAGCACCCAGACATGATATATAACTGGCAGGCCTTGTATCCATGGATAAACTTTCCATCTACATGCTGGTTATGTTGACCAACCTATCATGGGGGTTTCTTGGCATCTTTCTTCCGGGGGCAGGGTTTGCCTTGGCTTTCCTCCTGAGACTGAAAGAGTGTGACTTGTCCAAGGTCATCCAGTGGGTTTCCATGGCTGAGCAGGAATTCGAACCCTGGTCTCCAGAGTCGTAGCTCAACACTCAGACCACTACACCACACTGGCTTTCACGTGCTGGTCTAATCACTTTTTAAAGGCAACTAAGTTAATGGTCATCTCTACAAATCCCATATTCTAATTATACATTGTTTGATGGATCATAGTATCTTGTTTCTCCTAGATCAGTTGTTAATCAAGCCTACTTCAAGTATTCACCTTATGCCACAAGTAAACATGCAAAGAGGGGCAGTATACCAGCCTTTCCCTTTCTTATCAGTTCTTTTGCCTCTCTAAAGAGAAGAGCCTCTTTTATCTGAGTAGGCTTTCTGTATGAGTTTGAGTCCACCAGGTTACAAATCACATGAAGCACTTGCACATCTAGTACAGCAGAGGTAGAGAACATGTGATCCCCTAGATGTTGTTAAACTACACCTCCCATCATTCCTCATCATTAGCTATGCTAGCTGGAGATGATAGATGTTGCAGTCTAACAATATCCGAAGGACTGTACAGTTCCCACCTCTGGACAAGAACATACATGACTCTGAGCTGGACATAATCCACAAATGCTTCCAGACAAGGTCTCATTCACAGGATTTGATGGGTGAGGGTTATTGGGGGTTGTTTAGATATCATTGTTACACATTTGTAACCAGCTTGTGTTTTTCCATCACTTCTTCCTTTAAAGTTTGTTGAAGGAAAGGTGGAGTAGCTGCGTACACACTATGCTTGGGTTCATGTGAGAGAAAATGATACTTCTCTGTTTCCCAATCCATAATAATGAATAAGATTAAGCAATAAATATATTTAGCATCCCATTAAGTGCACCAAAGAGGAATTTATAGGGGAGAAGATGCTATGTTGGAAAGCCATAAATACAAAAGTAATGGTGCAACTGGATGGGAGCAAATCAACCAATGTGCATGTTTCTCAGTCTCTTGATAATTGTGCCCTTAATCCAGCTCTCGTTATGTTTCTTATCTCCCCAGATGGAGATGTGGAGATACTTAAACCTGTCCCTGTCTACATGCAGCATCTATCTCCACTGGGGACTGAGATAATATCATCATAATGTGAATGAGTATGTTTATCTGAATAGGGACATATATAGAAATCAGCTTGCATCCTGCTTGTGCCGGTGCCATAATCATAAATCCATTCCATCCAATTTAGGAAGATTCTGATTTTTTTAAAAAAAAATTTTTAAAAGAACAAAACAATTTATTTTTATATGGCACATATCCTAATACCTGCATATTGTACAATGTTTATTAATATTTATTTACAAAACATGTTTCATATTCCAAACTTATATCTAAAGATCTCACCATCAGACACAGGCAGTTTAAAACAATTCAAAACACTTCAGCAAGACAAAAAGTGTTTCACAGTATACACTAAATTAGAATTACACAAACAGATCACAACAGGGCCACTGGCTGCTAGAAGCTTTGTGGAGCCATAGGGATGTCATTTTGCAAGTGCTTTTGTTCAATAAAGGCATCTTGAAGGCATTTTTCATTATTATACATATTTTTCACTTACCACTTGAACCAAGAATTGCAATTCAAAATGTGAAGTACAGAATGTGAACAATAAGTGTGTTCTCTTCTGTATCTTGGTTTGTGAGGTGGACATGATGTTGAAAGTCCACCTCAAACAAAAGTCTACACCAAGGGCTGGCAAATTCCAGGGGCCAAAATTTCAGACAACTAGCCACACCAGAATCAGAAGTAAATGAACCAACAACAACAACAAAAAAAACCTAAATGAAATTAAACTGGAAGTGATCACATGTCCACTTCTGTTTTGTTTTTGTTTTGTTTTGTTTTGTTTTTTGTGGGGGAGGAGCTTTTAAGGGAGTTGGGGTGCTTAGAGAAGGCTGCATTCTATTTTAGCCCTAAATTACTGGGGTAAAAATCTTGACTTTTTTTAGTATGTGTGTGAGGGGAGAAGTTTTGGAAGGCTTGTGGACCTCCCCAGGTCTACCACATATACCTGCATCTGAATACCCACTGCCAGTTATAGTATTTAGTTGAATCAGCAATGCACGGTGCTCTTATGTACCACCAGATTAACTTTGACATAAGATTATTACAGACCAGTTTTGTAACACATCTTGCTAGTTAGCCTTTTAGCAAACAAACCCTTGTTTGCTAAACTCCTTTTCTAAAGGCTTCATCTGGCCATTTTGCAACTGCAGTGGGAAGCTCCAGTGAGGTTTATCCCCATGTAATTAATTTCTGCTTCTCCCAACAAGATCTCAGAGACCCTGACTGTCAAGGAAGGGAGCATCAGCACAGTGATCAGCCTATCTACTGAGCATCTGTAAAAGAGGTAGATTTCTGTGTATATTACTGGGTAGATGTCACTGATAATTAATTCACTTGTATTAATTTTATCTTTGCATTTTGTAATTACCCTGCACAGATTCTTATGAGCTGGCCCTGCCATCTGTTCTGCAGCTCAGTAGAATTGATTGAGTTTTAAGTGCTAACAACACGGCAATATAGAATCCAGAAAAGGAAGTGGGTGCCAAAATATTGCCATATTTTATTTTTAATTTTCCAGGCTGTTACAACAATTTTAAAAGAATAACCACTGAGAATTCAGGAGCATGATAGCAAAAATTGCCATGATAGGCAGATGTTCAGTAGGTTTTTCAATTCTGGCAAATATCTGCTCTTCTGAAGAGAGTAGGAGTGGGGAGACAAAAATATAATTTCTTAGAAGTAAACAGAATGCTTTAAGTCATTTAGGATTTCTTTGGTATTTTTGCCATTAGGGATGGTTTCTCCATTTAATCTGTTATTTTTACTAAAAAGACGCAATATTCTTGTTAACTCCAAGTGTTTCTTAAACTCAAAATGTGTCTCACCAGTGCTTTCCCACTACTTATTCCTCTTCATGGTCATTTTCTTGCTAGTGAACATTGGTTTCATCACACAATCTGATCCAAGGGTAGGGAGGATCTTGGGAGGAGAAATTATGAGGAAAATCAGTGTTCAAAATGCTTCTCATCTTATCTAGCTGCAGAACACCCCTGTGAAGCAAATCTGTGTTCTCATTCCCCCATATTGCAGCTGGGGAAACTGAGGATGTGAGAAAGTGGTTTGCCCTGAGTTCACCTAGTGAACTCACCAAGGCCAGATTAGAATGGAGGTGTTCCTGATTCAGCCACCATGATACACCTGTTCTTACTCTTGCCGAATACAACCCCAATTTCTCCATTGCTGTACATATGAGACAGAATCTAAAGCCAGAATAGGGCAGATTACCAACAAATGTGGACATAGAATGAATGCATTGGGTTTACCCAAGAAATTTGGGAGTCTAGCCTATAGTCTTCCCAGTATTTTCATCACACAGTCTGATCTGAATGTGGGGCAGGATCTTGGGAGGAGGAATTATGAGGGGAAATCAGTGGGTAGGGGAGATGTTAAATAAGTTACTTTTCATCATTTTTTTTCTCCTGAAAATATATTTTTAAAAGTATTTCTCTGTACACCTTACATGGTAAGCATGGATTTGCCATGGGAATTCTGTTTTGCTTTATAGTCTTGTCTACATACACTGGATGTCAAAATCCTGTGGATGGTCTGGCCTTGGAAATAAAGTGGTATGCTGCACATAGTGCAGGTGATTGGAAAGAGAAGTACAAATGAATCCCAATGAAATGCTAACAGTTTTGTATCTCTTTCTCTTGTTCTTTCCCTCTCAGCAGTTCCTTCTTGGCCTTCTCAGGCAACCCAGGCAGCACTAATTGGCCCCACACTGTGCAACCCACACCAGGAAATTCCCTAAAGGCCTATCAGAGCTGTGCCTATAGAGGCTCGTAAGTTTGGAATTTATGAACACAGCAGTTAGACAAAACTAATAGCAGAAAATTGAGTTTCATGAAATGGTTTATGGAAGAGTCTCTGAGCAATGCTTTCACCTCCAATGTTCTTTTCTGACAGTTTATCAAAGCAGCAAGGACCAAGTGGCTAGGGCTAGTTTTCTCAAAGGTAAGGTACCAGAGAAAGCACACCTTATTTTTCAGCCTGTTTCTTACCTTGGAGATGGATAGTGCCTTTGTTTGCCGCAGTGCTGCCACCCCAACTGGTATGATCACTGGTGTCTCTTTCCCACTGGAATGTTTAAATTTGTGCTGCCATCATAACCTCTGGCTTTCTGCCACTGGCCTGAAGGAATGTAGAGCAGGGGTGCAGAGTGGTTAAATGCCACTACCGCAGCACAACGTTGTGAGTTCGATCCTGCAGGGCTGCAGGTTAACTCATCCTTCCATCCTTCCATAGGTCAGTAAAATGAGTACCAGCTTGTTGGGGGCAATTAGTTAACACATTGTAAATTGCTTTAGGGAGTGCTTTGCACTGATAAGTCATACTGAAATATAAATGCTATCAATATTGCTATTTCTGTTGCAGAGTTGCTCTGCCCTGCATAATTTGGAATAATTTATGAATATTTTCTTTGAGGGAGGTATTGGTGGTGAATTAGCCAGAGATGCCTTTTGCATCATCTCTGTGATTTATAAACCATCACATTAAAACTAGGGGTGGGAAGTACATAACCCACGGGCTTCATATGCCCCTTATCCATTTTTTCAGCCACCCCCTTTCAGAATCTCTGCTGTGGCTGCTAAATTTTCAGTTGCAGTGTCAGCTATAAAAAAAAGCACCACTTTTCATTTAACACAAAAAAGAAGGTCTCACATGCCTTGTTTGCAAATATCATACACATCAACTGTTCCAATTTGGCAGGGATAGTCCTGGTTAATCCTCTGTTGTTCCACTTTTTCAGTTGCTTTTATCTCCCCATTTCTCTCTTCTCCTCCCCCCTTTTGTCCTCAGGTTACTTCAACTGCTACAAATTGAGTTCAAAGTACAAAAGTAATTTGCAGTCACTTAGCCCAGTGAGGATAGAGAGGAGAGGAGGGGGCAGGATCTCCCCAGTAGATTCAAGCAAAAGCAAACTGCTACAGCCTCTCCTATCTTCTGTGGTCTTCTTCATTAACTTTTGCCATCTTGACCACACTCTGATATTGCTTGGTCACATATGATCCACTTTTCATCTGTGAAATGAAATAGATTCATTCTCTTGGAGGTTCCCTGGATGTGCAGTTCTACTTGTCGACAAGACATAGGGAGCACACCCCTTGTTCAGTGAAAAAGAGATACTTCACAGTGATGAATTCAGCAGTGGTGGTAACGGTGAAGGACATTCTGTCAGGTGGAGCGGGAGTGGAAGGTTCAAACCCCTCACTAAAAAATGGTTAAGCATTGCACAAATAATCCTGAACAAACCTCAAACATTATTCAGCACAAGCCTTAGGTTCATGTCACACACTCCTCCTTTCCACACACAATATGGAAAGCTTCTGCTTTCATTTTAAAACTAATCACAGTTCCTTCAGGATGTAAATTCAGAGAAATATTATTTTTTCTAAATACTGTTTGTTAAAAATACAGTTTGATAACCTCATTTGTTCACAAATGATTCTTAGAAAAAGCTGCAACACTAAATCATAGTATTACATACGTATGTAAATCTTCTCTTATTTTCTTCTTGCATGCAAGAATAAAAACTTTCAAACAACTTTTTCTTTGCTGGGTGAGATCACAAGAAATTTCATGTACTTTTGTTTGAAATGTGATTGTTCTTGGACAGTTCAAGAAAACTGTCCAATTGGTTTTGTATTTAAACATTTTGTATAGAAATCTGCCTTTTGTGCAATAGGCTTTTTTATATGCAAACTTTATTTTCAGTTTTATTTATAAATAAATAAATCGTGAAATGAAGGACATGGTGAGGTCATCTTGACCACTTTCAAAAAACAGAGTTCCTCTATGTGCTGATGAGAAAATT
Source organism: Gambelia wislizenii (assembly GCA_030847615.1). Taxonomy (NCBI): domain Eukaryota; kingdom Metazoa; phylum Chordata; class Lepidosauria; order Squamata; family Crotaphytidae; genus Gambelia; species Gambelia wislizenii. The sequence continues at coordinate 326,882,906 of JAUMIR010000001.1, forward strand.
TTTGAGAATTCTTTGCACCCCTGATATAAACAGGAAGAGAGAGAACTGGAATCCTATTGGTGTCATTCAGTTGAGTAAGGTGTTTTGTTTTGTTTTACGCATGTGGTTGTACCTTTCTTTCTTTCTTTTTTTGCCATTGTGCAACATACATATTTAGTTCATGGTTGCTTAAGCAGAGTTCCACAAGAGTTCCAACTAGAGTAGAGTCATTGAATCAAGCAGATTTACTTGAATTGTCGACTAAGAATTTAACAATGGATCTAATGGATCCTCTCGTTGGGACCAGCCAACAGGATTCCAGCCATAAAGCTACACATGCTTGGATGGTATGTATTATAACTATATATTAATGCTTTCAGTGTATCACTAAGGTTGCAGAAACAGCCACTGTACAGTCCCCATAGAATAATGGGAAAATAAGCAGGTATACTGGCACCTATATATAGTTAGCACAATGCTAACTGTGTATGTCAGCACAAAGGTGGTGTAGTGCCAACTCCTACTTAACTACATCTGCATAGATTTAGGAGTTGTCTAAACAGTAAAAAAAAAAAAAAAAAACCCTCATGGAACTCACTGGGAATCCTACCTGTCTAAATGGGTTCCTGCACCAATCCCCACTATTCGGAAGGAGTGGGGACCAAAACGGCAAAAACAACACCTTTGCGGCTTTCCCCGTACTTTTTTAAAAAGTGAGGGGTGCACATACTTGCTCATTTGGACAATCGAATGACAAGAAATTTGAAGGGAAGCACAAAGCTGACTGGCTGGGTGACAGTGGGGGGTGGGGCTTGCTAGCAGGGTAAGCACCCGCTGCCACCGTGTTGGATTTTCGCCTTATTGATTGCTCACTAAGGCAGTAAAACAGGGTGGTTATTTTTTGTTTTGCTTTCCTGTAAAATTGAAAAATTGCTATATCACTCCAGTGCACCTTGGGCAACTTTTTTAAAAATGGTGGCAGCAAAGAACTAACATGAGTAAATCATCGCAGCAGCCATCTGGAATGCGAAGTTTATGGGGGTCCTGAGGCCAGAAAAACCATTAAGACATGTCGCTGCTGCTGTGAGATGCCATTAATATGAGGTACTTCATTTCCCCCTTCATGTAGATGGACCCTTATACTACACCTGGACAACGTAAGATCCCAGCCAGAGGGAAGGCTGTTCCAGAAGAAGTATTTTTATTAAGTGGAACTTGGTTCAAAAATTAAGAAGAAATAATTTCAAAATTAATAGCAGAAAATGTTATAATAATAATAATTGAAGTAATGTGGCCAGGGCACATCAAAGTTTGCCTTAAAATAAACATGCAATGGTCGGTTCTGAAGAAAGCTGAAGGTGAACTCAAGGATCCATTTAAGGATGCATAAAAAGCCAATATAATAAAAAATTTAAAAGCTTTGTTCAGGTTCTTTCCAGTCTTTTAACGGCATCCTATACATGGGGAGGGTGGAGTGGTACCATAACATTTATTAAGAAGCAGTAAGTTGTATCAAAGGTCAGTAGTTGGAGGAATATGAGTCCCATCTCTAATTTATTTAAGGTTCCCTGGGTTATCAGGACTACTGCACTAATTAGCTGAACTGGAGTCTTTACCCAATGGGATCTTCTGAGTGGTCTCTGAGGCCCAGAACACTCACATATTAATTCAAAGTTAATCTCCCAAAGAACCAGTTATCATGAAACACCTCCCCCTCATACATAGATGAATCCTCTGTAATACTCAAGAGTGCATTGTGGGATAGTATATTTTCTGTGCAACTCGTACAACTTGTTTACCAGATCTTTTCACAGTTTTGATATTCCCACACCTTTCCCCAAAGCTGACTGAAAAGGATTGCTTTGCCTCCTGTATAATTAAATCCTGGTAAGACTATAATTCCAGAACATCACTTTATGAAGACAGTACTAGACAGAGAGGCAAAACAGCCTGAGTATCTGCCTTCCAACTTGGTGTATTTGCTCCCAGAGGCCACTGCTATAAAACCCAATGAGTTGTAGTGGTTTGTGAATTGAACTAGAACTCCAGGAGACCAAAGTATGAATCCTCACTAATCCATGGAAACCCATCTGGGTGACTGGGTGAGTCACACTCTCTCAGCCTTAGAGGAAGGCAATGGTAAATCTCCTCTAAACAAATTTTACTGAGAAACCCCCAAGACAAAGTTACATTAGGGTCACCATAAGACAGAAATGACCTAAAGGCGTACAACAACAAAAAGTAATTGCTGCAGTGTTCCCTTCTAGCAAGTGAGCTGGGAAACATGCAGGTGAGCAGGCAGGGTCTGCCCCTTCATCTTGCTATCATCATTTGTCCCTGCTTGTCTAATCAGGAAAGAAAGCAGGAGGAGGAGAAACAGCAGCAGCTATGGGATGGTGGGCTTCCTGCAGAGGCATAGGGCTCCGGAGATGTATAACTGTGCCTAACCTTTGGTGCTAGTTTTGTCCCATCAAGAAGTGTGGAGAAGAATGAACATGTGAAATGGATGCTCCAGTTTTCATGATGTATAATTTTCTGGACTAAAGCAGATTTGCTCATTCATTTTTTTTTTTTTACTTGCCGCACTTCTTTGGGTGAAATAAGGCAACAGAGAAAGGCATATTTGCTAAAATGTCAATCTCTTACAAAGTGTAATAATTGCTGTCATCAACTGCAAACCTCAAATGTTACAAGTCTAAGCCTGGACACTATGTACTTGGATTAAAATGATGACCTGCTTTATTTATTTATTTATTTATTTAAATACTGCTTCTGTTTTTGGTATTTTAGAAGTTGTAACACAAATTAGGACTTTATATGGAAACATTGGCTGCCATCTAGCATCTTGTGCTGGAGTAAAGAGATGTCAATTTGCACAATCATGCAAAGGGCGTATTAATGCAATCCATTAATTGAAAGAGTTTTATTGTTCCCTGAGTACTGTCTAGTCATGCCTAGATGTGCAAATTATCATTGATAATACTTTAAAAAACTGCCAGCTGTTAATATTAAAATATACCAAGGAAAGAAGTGAAAAACAAAGACACATGGGTCTTCAGAAGAGCTATCCTTTAGCCAGAGACTGCAACCAGGGAGGCGAGGGGTTAGCATACAGTAGCAGACAAGATCCAAAAAGACAGCTTTGATGACATGTGAGTTTACTGATCATAGAATTTTAGGTGCAGACTCCAAGATCTTTTGCATAAATGATTCCCATTTAAAAAAAAATCTAGGTACAGGCCACAATCTTATATGGAAGATACATGTATGTAATCACGATTGTTACAGTGCTACGCAGTGAATTCTGGCCGAACGCGCCAAATCTCTGCTTACTGGGCAGCAGCCATTGCAGTCATCAGGGGCCTGTCTCCCTGTCTCTCAGGAAGCAGCTGACTGTGATTCTACCCTTCCTGTGAACAATCTCCTGAGTGAGAGCTGGAAGTAGGGCTCCTATTGCAATTGCCCCTCATGCTGGCAAGCACTTGCACAAGGGGGAGTAGGACTGTCAGTCAGATGCTTCCCATTCAACAGCATCATTGCTGAAGGAAATAAATACGTAGCTGTGGGAAAGACAGAGGGGAGAACCTAAATTAAATCCACAAGTCCCACCCAACCCCTGACTTTCCCCTTCATGCTAGTGAGTCCAAGGTCAAAGTGTAAATGGCCTAACAATTCCTTTAAGAATGCAGGAACAATCCCATTCACAGGGGAAACAAATTCTTCCTGCCCTGTCTTGCCCCATCTCAGAGCCCTACAGTCCATATGCAAGAGAGAGCCTTCTTGGCAGCTGCTCCCACCCTCTGGAATGCCCTTCCACAGGAGGCTAAGCTGGCCCCCTCCCTGCTTTCCTTTCACCAGCAGGCAAAGATGTTTTTATTCCAGCAGGCTTTTAATTCATAGCTGTGCGTACAGAGGCTTTTATTGGATGTGTTTTTACTGTTTTTGTTCTTTTAACTTTTTATATGTTTTATGTTTATTTTTAAATTGTAACAATTTTAATTGTTTTTAACTTTTAATGGTCACATTTTAAAATTGTTTTTATGTTTGTGAGCTGCCTTGGGTCACATTCTGGGAGAAATGTGGCATATACAGTAAATCAAATGATTAATTAAATAAATAAAAGGCATGGCATTTGCCCTGTTGTGCCCCTGGGCAGTCCTGACCACCCTGGGGTAGATACAGGGCTGAGATGGGGGAAAGCAGGGTAGGGCATGATATACCTTTTTTTTAAAAAAATACCCAGTTTACTTTATCACTGCCAGAAAAAATCAGATAGGGCCACACATGTCCACAGAAGCCTGTCTGGCATGCTGGCCCTTGCTGCTGCCGCCATCTCTATGGCTCTCACAGAAGCCAGGAAGAAGTTCTTCAGCATGTGACCAAGGCTGATCACATGCAGGGGGGCCTTCAGTCACATGGCATGGGTCCCCTTCCTGCCTTCTGAGTCAGCAAAGAAAATGGCCATGGCAGCAGCTGCAGTTACAGGACAGCATGCCTGTTTGAATTCCAGCCCATTCCATACAGGTAACGGGAAGAATGGGCCGGCTCCACAGCCAGGATATGCCAATGGGGAACTGGTGTATCCTTGCTCATGTAGATGAGCCCTTAGAGGAGTTATAAATAGCTCCCACTTCTTTCAGAGCTGTATTCTGTATAGAAGGCAAGCTGAGCTACTCAGGCAAAATAAATTCATCAGTGAAAACCAGTGTGTGCACATGATCAAGATAATAGGCTGAATTTGTAGGGAGGTTTTTTTTTTTCAGGGTTTTTTGTGTGTGTTTATGTGCTTTCCCTTTTGGAGTTCTGAATAATTCATCTTGTTCTATTTGCTTGGAAAAACAAACAAACAAAAACAAAAACAAACAAAAATCCCACAAACCTATGTGCACATAGGAACTAATTAGAAAAGTTAATCCTACAAATGGCTGAATATGGAGAAAATTGGCTTTTTTGGTTTTAAAAGGCAGATTCACTCCAATCTGTTCTAATATAATTTTGCTAGTGGGAGTATAATTTAAATCAAACAGACTGAGCAGGGGTTATGCAAGAAATAAAGTTCTCAATATTTAATAGAGGACAACAAACTGTCAATTGTGCAGGGAACCAAGCCAAAGAGAATGGACTGTTTTACACTCTGATATTAGAAGGGTTTATTGGGAGGGGAATGCTGGGGAAAGTATTTTTCATGCCTGCAGGGAACACCAGTTAACATTTCAGAGCTTAAGTATACCAAGCAAGAAGAATTCTTTGTATTAGCGTAATTACAAAATGAAGATGGGATGATCCATGTGAATGTAACATATTCCTAATTTGGCAACCTCCCCATCTCTGACCAACTTGCCACACAGATAAAAGCAGGAAAGTTGTGTTTGACAAACAGAAGGTGCTTTTAAAAAAATATTTAGAGAGGCTATAGACTTTTCATACTGTCACACAGGAAGAAATTCATCAGGTGGAGTTTTTCCTAGTGGGAATGCCATTACGAAAAAGGCTTTCACAGCAGCTCAAACGTAACTCCTGGGGTGATTTCATTGTAACTGGGTTTTTTTTAATTTAATTTTATTATTATTATTTGCCAATACCTGTAGGAAATGTTTTACTATTTTAAGGAGCTAACTTGGTTATGTTTGTCTTTTTTCAGATTTGTTTTCTGGGGACATGTTCATTAAACCTGTTAAGAGAGATAAATAGGGTTGTGTAAAGATTGCTTTTGCATGGGTGGTTTTTGACATCATTGTCTTTGTCAGATAGACAGCCAGAATAGAAGGAAAAGAAAACTCGAATACTCAGTTGTTGTTTTTTTAATGGAAAAATTGGGTATGCTTGGAAAATATAAACTGTTCCCAAAGTGTAAATTAGGGTAGATGGTATCATTCCCCAGAGTTTCCTCCAGAAATAATATTTATTACTGGTCTGGATTACTGTATCCCCCTGAATGCCCATGTTTATCAGTCAATGGCGGCACTAGTGGGGTATGGAGAGGCCAGACTGCACAAGGTGACACCGTTAGTAACACCACCACTATCAGTTAGCATTTGCAAAAGCTAAGAAACTTTCTCAGACAAGTGACAAAAGAGTACTATTGGTCATCATTCAAAAACTTTCACAGTCCACCATTTAAAAGCATGCAGTTAAAAATAACTAAAGGAGGGGATAGGAATCCATTGGAACAGGGAACTCAAAGAACGCTTCCCACTGCATTTACCTCTAATCCTGGCCAAGGCTTCCCCAGCAATGAAAGAGGAAGTGGGTGGTGCTCCATTCACTTCCTCGTTTGAAATTCCATGGATTATCACAAGACTTCATTGTGTGGGAAATTAAAAACAAAACAAAAGAAAAATAACTCTTAAAAGGTTAAAGAAAGCACACACACACACTTTAAAGGTCCCAAGTAACCTGGGGAGGGTCATAAAAAGTATGTCACTTATCTGGCAGTCACAATCTCACCTGGAAATGTTTGTGCCAGACCGGCCATTCACGCTGCATTGACATGTGTACAATGATGTGAGATTTCACATGCCAGCAATGCTGGAACAAAAGTGCCACAGGGGATCTATTGACGGCTTCAGCCATCAATAAAATACTATGGGTTTTGGCAGGGAGGTAACCACAAAAGGGCAGCATCTTCTGATATGCACACCGTTTTGCAGTTATGTGGCATCTTTATGATGCCATATTTGATGCATCTGATAATGTCCTAAATCCAATTGTTAGTCCCAACTAGAATAGACCTATTGAATCAGTGGAACCCATAGAAGCATTGACTTGTAATATTCCCATGGATTCATTGGGTCTAGTTGAGATTAGCAATTGGATTTAGGCCTTCATCTTTTCACCTGCTGGTTCTTATCACCTTTTTGTGATCTCATATCCAACTATGATAATTTTTCATATGACAAGCCATTCTTTTGTAGAACCCTAAGTTTATCTTTCTCTGACCTAAAACAATTAGTAAATTTTTCCAAATGTTAGGATTTAAAGGCATTCTTTAAAACTGGACTGTAAGATTTTCAAGAATTCTCCTGCAGTATACTGCTACATCAGGAGGTGGCAAACCAAGAAGGTCTCAGTACTAACAAGCTTTGTGGAAGGTATACAAAGGAATGCTTTCAGCCTTGGGCAGAATCAGGTAGGAGCAGTTGAAGTGTTCAGCCATTTCTTCAGAGACCAAAATTATCTGGGTCTGTTCAGGGAAGTTTTAAGTTTCTTTAAAGATTGGTCTTGTGTTCTGTGTTCCAGGAGTCTTAAAAAAATAAAATTAGTTGAAGATATTTCTATGTTGCATTGTTTTTCATATCCATAAATTTAGTTATGCACCTCTGTGTCTTTTATACATAATGGCTTTTGTATAAAAGTTTTCTTCTGCTCTGCAACCACTGTTCTCACACAGAACATTTCTCCTGTGCTTTTGTCTGTACTGTCCTAGTAAACAGCATTCATTTATCTGCAGTGTTATCTGCCATGTCAGTGGGGTGGTGAATCTGTACTACCTTTTTGCTCTGAACCTGTTGTGGGGATAGCATTAAGCACTTTGGATAGCACCCTTAAAGTTCAAGTTAAAACCTGGAGTGGGTTTACTCACCAACTGATTTTTTCATTGTTACCTGGTAGATTGTAATACTTTTCTTTCCTCTAAGCCAGTGGTTCTCAATGTGTGGGTCCCCAGATGTTGTTGGACTACAGTTCCCAGGAGCTCTCTGAGGTCTCACCTTGACAGCCAGGTGGTCTTTTCTGTCATTAGTGAGGCTGTGAGTTCAATCCTACAGCCTCCCTAATGACTGGGAGGACCACCTGGTTGTCAAGGTGAGATCTCAGAGGGCTTCTGGGAACTGTTGTCCAACAACATCGGGGGACCCACAGGTTGAGAATCACTTGCTCTAAGCATTCTGCTCTGGATTGTAGACTCTATAACAAAATGTTTAAATCATTTGCATGTGTTGTACTATTTTCCTAATGAAGAGAACTCCCTATTTGGGTATTGATTCCACATGTTTGGCAATTTGTTACTCTTTCACCTGTAATCTTAATACAATGGTGGCTTCCATGTCAGGGGTGTGGTGAATTCACTCTGAGCTTTATTGCAGAATTTTATAGAGCTATCTAAGGTGCTGACTCCTACCCCACAAATAGGTTCAGCACTTTAAATAACTCCTTTAAAGTCTACAATAAAAGTGAGAGTAGATTCACTACATCCCTGACATGGAAGCAAGTGGAATCTATTGACTTTGTGTGATCTGTGCAAAATCCTACTTTCTTTGATTTCTGACTTGTCCTTGTTTGTCCTCTTGCTTGCTGCACGTTTGGGCCTATGTCCAATTTCTAGTCCCAACTAAATCAATTTCTATTGAATCAATTTGTGAATGGTAAATGAGCACTTATGAAAACCCCATTGATTCCATGGGTCTACTTTAGAAAGGACTAGTTATTGAATTTAGGCCTTAATCTCCTATTTCTGCTTTGCCTTCTGTGATGTTTGGCTCCCTGACAGATTCTCACTGCTTGGTCTAGGGCCAGTTTCTATTAAAGTGTGATCCCTTATTATTAACTTAATGAGATACTCAAAATTATAAACCTGGTTAATTGATTTTAAGTTCGAGGAATTCTTCAACACCTTATTTGAACTCTTATGTAGAGCCCTCTCTGAAATGGCTCACTTCCCTTGGGTGTGTGGTGTTTTCTGAACTTTTGTAAAACAGTCACATGTTCCCTTCCCATCAATTTAGCTGTGCTCTGTTAAGGACTTCTACCACCCATAGCCGCATTTCTAACTATGTTCTTTGCTCATCTTCCTTTTAAGGATACACATTTCTTGCACAGATTCAAAATATGTTAACTAAGTTTTCCCCGCAAGACTCAGCAGCTTTAACCTGAAAGTTTTAGTTCCTTGGGAATTTTTAAATGCACCACCATCTCTTCAGCATTTTTCTTTATCTTCTTCACTTTTAGCCTCACACCTGGTCCCATGTGCCATTTTTTTTTTTGAAGAAACAAGATTTCTGATTTGAAAAAGAACATTCTTTATTAAATTGCACAGATGGTATTTACAGTGCTGAAAGAATCTCTTTATAGGGTTGATTTGTCTCTGTACAAGCTAGATTCAGTCTCAGACACTTAGATAGCATATATACAATAAGTTTTAAAGAAACAGTGTACAGTTCCCACAGCCCCCTCATGGATTACAGGTATGAAAGTCTGCACAGAATGAATGGGAAGTCATTCCTCTTCACAGCCTTATCCTCAGTTCTGCCTCTGAACATCAGTTCATGGGTTGCAACTCTTCAGATGCCCAGTGTGTATAAAAATAGGGCAAGAGCCCCTACAATGTTGGGGTAGTGCCTACAGTCAATTTCTGGGCAGAATTCAAAGTGCTGGTTTTGACCTTTAAAGCCTTAAACGGCTTGGTTCCAGACTATCTGAAAGACTGTATCTCCCTATACAAGCTGGCCCAAGTGTTAAGATCGGCAGGGGAGGGCTTTCTCTTAGTTCTACCATGTTCGGAGGCATGGTTGTTGAGGACTTGAGAGAGCCTTCTCCATGGTTGCTCCCAGACTGTGGAACTTCCTTCCATGGGAGGTCCGGTTAGCCCCCTCCCTACTCTCTTTTAGTCAGCAGTTGAAAACATTTTTATTTAGGCAGGCATTTGAAATGTGAACTTTAATCGGTGTGCTGCTTTTCATGTGGTATTTTAAAATCAACTTTCTGTTTTTAATTCATGTGTTTTTAAATATATTTTAATTTAATTTTTTTAAAACTTTTGTAACTTGCCACAGGTCAGCGTAAGATATTTTAGCTCTTTTTTAAATGATTGTAAGCTGCCTTGAATCCTATCTTGGGAGAAAGGTGGGATAAAAATCCAATAAATAAATAAATAAGCAGGGCCCTAATTCCCATAAGTCATTTGGAATCCTGACACATGTATGTTTGAAAAAGAACTTAGGATTCAGAAGCAGCAATGTTCTAGAAAAATTGTATTTATAATGAGGTCTCTGAGACAGAGATTTGTGTGTGTGTAGTGTCTCAGTCAGTGTCTTTTTGTATTAAATTCATCAGACATCAATTTTGGATCAATGGTGCTTAGTTGACTGCATTGACGCAATCGTTCTCTTCCACATGATTTGCTGTTAGCTGCGATATCTTTCTACCATAGGTAAATATAGATCCTCTGTGAATACTAGATTTAGATTACCATTGGCATTGATCAGTGCCAATTTTTAGTTGAGAACAATGCAGATCCTCTGAAAGTCTAAAGCCACAAGTATATGCCCAAGTGGCTCTGCTCCTGTTTTTCAGGATCAACAATTCTGTTCTTGGTGGCTAAGGCATGCAAATGCAGACCTTGGAATAGTTAACATTTTGGAGTAGGACTCCCACAACCTTATAAGAAATCTGGGCAACCTTATAAGAAATCTGGCCCACAAACACTAACTTTTCCAAGCTCTTCATAAAGGTTGTTCCATATTCTTATCAATTTTCTTTTATGCATTCTATATGTTTAAAGCAGCAGCCCTATGAACAAATACTTGGGAGTACAACTCTGTATGGCTTACTTCTGATTTAAGATTCATTGGACTTTCAGACTAGAGTGGGTGACTGATTTCCCTTCAGATGTACAGGGACTGCAACACTCATCATCCCTCACCATTACCTATGCTAGCGAGGGCTGATGAAGATGGCAATTCAACAATATTTGGAAGGCCACACATTGTCCACCACTGGACTAGAGCCAGGATAAGTGCAAGTTCAAGCTTGAATAAGCATGAAATCATTAGCCACTGTACAGCTATCCTCTGCATGCTGTGGGTAAACAGACAATGCTCTTGTCCAACACAAGCTGAGGTTTCCCCCTTCACTTTACTATTGGAGACAGCTCTGTGTCTGTGTTCTCAAGAAGGCTTGTGCTTGTTATGTTCTCAAAACATAAAGGACTATTTCTTTCCCCAGTATCTGTTATCCCATCCCAATCTACAGAAACAAATACTCAGTGCATGATAGTTGAAGCCATTCTTGTACAGCTCAAGAGAGGCATTCCATTTCCTGTTGAAGAATCTGCAATTTGAAACCACTCGTGCTTACTGTTATCTTGTGCAAAATATCCATGATAAAACACTGCATTAAGGTGTGTTGGGCAAAGGGCCTACCCCTGTGATTGTGAGAGGTATGCACAGTGGGGATCCCATTCCTCTGGCTGCTTTTGTATCACAGATGATAATAATGAGGCTCCCTTCAAAATTTTCAAATGAATGATCTGTCTCTCTTCCTCTTGATTTTCACTCCACGAGGGATGGCGACTGTGGGCAAAGGCATCTGTGTCACATTCTACCTGGATGAAAGATTCCCTTCAGAGACTCTTATGCCATCAAAAGAGCCAACATCTATGTGCTTGTAATGGCCTTAAGGAAAGACACAGGGAATTTCAGCCATGCATAATTCTGAAAGGAAACAAGCTCCTTCTTCTTCTTCTTCTTTTTTAAAGAGGGTTATCCTGTAATTTCACTTTAACTAGCATAGTAACCACACACACATATGGCGAGGGGGATACCAAACCAGAATAAATTCTAAGGTGACTCAAAAGTGCAATGATAATTTATTTGTTTTATTTGTATGGTGGCTTTATTCTTAAAGACACTCAGCTAGTGTATCTCTGGATTCAAACCGTGTTGCTTTTACTATTGCAATGTGTAGCCACATTGGTATAATATAAGTCTTATATAAATAAGTAAATTAATTTGTAATGACTGAGCATGTGGATCTGGTCATCATACTGTGAATCTCCATGTTTCCACTTCAAGGTTCAGGGTGTGTGGAAGAGGACATGAAGATTCACAATGTAGTGACCAAGAATGCATTGATAACATTTATCTTGCAACCCCCTGCCAAATTCTGCTGAGTCTTTTTTTTTTTTAAGTGTGCATAACACATGCTCCTGCAGCCCACTTTTAAAATGTTCCCATTACGGAATGCTAGTGCATTTTCCTTCTGCATGCACCTTTGCACTTGGAGTCAAGGTCCATTAGAGTTAAGAAGCCTACACAGAGAGGCAGAAAATCTGGACAACTGGGAATTTGACAGCAGTAGTGCACAAAAGTGATATTTTCAAGCTTTAATTGGAATGAGGGGAACAAATGCCATCCCTTCTTACATGACTCCTGGATATGGCTTTCAATACCTCTAGCTTTTATTCGCAAATGAAGATTCAGGAAGGACTCATCCCGTGCTTTCTGCAAGCGAGCTGATGACTGAAAAGTGGTCTGAGATAAACAAGCCTGGTTGCAGAAAGCACAGCAGAAGGTTTCCTCGGGTGATGTTTCCAGGTTGTGATTCTTTCTGCGTTGTCATTTCTCTTCAAGACTTGTTGGGCGTGAGTTCTCAAATAAGGCTGCAGCATTGTGGATAGTGTGTCTCCATGCCTCCTGATGTGAGGCCAGGGCGGACCACTGTTGGTGATCAGTTTGGCCGAGCCTGTGATGTTGTTTCAGGGAGTCCTTGTATCGCTTTTTTGGAGCGCCCCTCTTACGCTGACCTGTGGCGAGTTCACCGTAGAATACTATTTTTGGGAGGCGATGGTCCTCCATCCTAGAAACGTGCCCTGTCCAGGGCAGCTGTGTTCTCAATATCATGGACTCAATGCTGGTGATCCCTGCTTGCTCAAGGACAGCAACATTCGTCACATAGTCAGTCCAGTGTATATTGAGGATTGTGCATAGACAGCGCTGATGAAAGCGTTCAAGGAGTCGTAAGTGGTAGCGGTAGGTTACCCATGTTTCAGACCCGTAAAGGAGAATAGACAGTACAATGGCTCTATACACATTGATTTTTGTTCTAGGCTTGTATTAAAGTCTGGAATGCATGTTCCTTGTTATTAAACATCTAACCTCATCTTCTGTTCTTGCCACACACTTTACTCACTGTGATGTGCGACTTGGATGAGCAATGTATAGGAAATCTTTTTTGATCTCTGGAACAGTGTTCCAATTACTGAGTAAAGTCACCTGGGGGAAAGGTGATTTCCAGACATCCTTTTTTCTAGGAAGTCTGCAAGGGTTCACTGGGAACTGAACAGTGCACCCAAGGGTACCCATTGCACCAAATAAGAAACCTCTCTCTAGACCATGGCCCTGTTTACATGGCAAAATATTCCCTTGAATAAATTGCTAAGATTCCTAATTGTTCCCACACATCGTGCCACAGTATCACCTCATTCAGAAGGGGGGAGCTCAAAACCTCAAAAGTAGTATGATAGGGGATTTCGCTACTTTTCCTGACTTTTTTGAAAAGTAGTGCAACTTAGCGCACTTTCGATTGTGTGAACTACCATTTCGCTAACAGCTATGTGAATTACCAGCAATCTTTCCAATACAGTTACAGCAGAGCTTTGCCGTGGTTGGTTGGTTGAACTCACCAGGGAGGGGTTTGGACTGACCAGGAGGGGATGGAGGAGCCGCAGATGGAAAGATCCATCCACTGTTGTTTCCAGCCACGGAAAATACTAAGCGAGTGTTATACCTATCCCAATCGCCCAGCTGTCTCTTGCTTGGCTGCTCTGTGTGTGTGTGTGTGTGTGTGTGTGTGTTCATTCCCTTGCCCTGCTGAGATCCCGTGTGTGTCAGAAGAGAGGGGGGAGTGGTTGAGGGGAAGGGGGGCTTTCCAGGCAAACAAATTAGCAGGCATTCCTCTGGTAATCAGAGGGGAAGGTGCCAGCACTTTCTCTCTCTCTCTCTCTCCCCCCCCAGATGTGCTTGGGAGGCCACGCCCCCCACCTCAGTCTGTGTGTGAATTAGAAAGCTGAAAAAAGCAGAAAACTAAACCAATTGACCAATTTAGCAATAAATCATGTGAACTATGTAGCACTGGTGCAAAACTGTGATAAAGCACAAATTACCACAATAAAAACTACCGTGTAACTGAGTCCCATGACATTTTCACACCAAGTATTGGCTATAATCCATCAACTTATGCCTTCATTTGTTTTTTTTTTCCTACTTTTGTTTAGAGATGTAGGGGGGGAAATCTTGCTGGTGCAGAGATTTTGATTGAGACAGTTGAGCTGGAAAGAATATTCAAAAATATCTGAAAAATGAGCCAACTCACCCCACATATTTGTCGAATGTCAAGAAAACCTGGTGAGAAAAGTAATGGACAAGAGTCTTCACAGTTTGGGAATTATTCTGCACAAAATTCAGAAATAGTTGTGTGTGTGTGTGTGTTGCACACACACACACACAAACAAACAATATTTCAGGAAATGTTTTCTGTGCAAAGAAAAATGTAAATTTTGTGCAAAATAAGTCCCCAACTACAGTATTTTATGCATAGAAAATAAGTCCAGGACTGCCGATAGTCTTTGAAATTTTCAAATTTTCAAAGCCTTCCAGCAGCAGGAAGGAACTTGTTAAAAAGACTCATTGGTTCTTTTGAGGAAAAAAATTAGTGAACAATTACATCCTTATGAGACAGGCCATCTTGGTGTGATAAGGCAACCTGTTGAGGAGTTGACAGTTCTGATGAGAGAGCTCACTTCCATAATGAGAGCAAAGCACCATGTGACTCCCCATTATATTTTCTGTGTATTGTGCAAAATGCATGTGCTAAGCACATATGCACAAAGCAAGCACAAAAGGACAACCTGATTGATCATAAAGAAACCTGTGGTGTACATTGATTTCTTTGTGTACCATTGTGGGTATAACTACACTGACATAAGTTACAGTGAAAGCACACTGGGGTACAGGACTGAAAAGAAAAGAAGGCAGGTCTTTAGGGTTGTCAGCTTGAACAGAACCATCCTGGCTCAAAGCAGCCTATTTCTTCAGTATTGGCCTCAAGGGGAAGGAGTTGTCCTTGGAGTTAAAAGTGTTCTGGGAAGGGTGGCTTCCAAGATTTCCTACCCACAGGCAATTTGGCAAGTCACCATTCCCAGAGTACTTTTACCTCTGTGGACCTCCTGAAAACCAGCACTGAAGATAGAGGCTGTTTGGAGACAGCAGTCTTCTTTGTCAGAAAACAACCATGAAGAAACTATCTTCTTTCCCCCCACCCTTTGTGGCACTATGCAACCCAGAAAAAGTGCATTAAGGTAGACATAATGGACCATTCTACTAGAATAATGCACCAGCAGGATTCCAGCCAAACAACCCATCTAGTGCTACTTCTTTGAGTTGTCTATACAACAAGGTAACAATTACTGATTTCTGCCCGAGTTTGGTACACTTTATAGAAATACACCAAAAAATAGTATGGAAAATGCCCCAAATCTCTTCAAGGCAAACAGAAAGAAAATCTTGTGTGTGTTGTTCCAAGTCAGGACTTACATCTATATTTTGGTTGGGCTGCAGAACAGCATTCATACTCAAGTCATCAAAATAGATCTGTTCAGTAAGCCTGGGAGGAGCTTTGAGTGCTGTGGAGGGAGGAAGGGAGTACTAAGCCCCGCAGCACCCTAAAAAGACACATACACATATAGGTGAAACTGAACTGTGTGTATGTTCCTAACAGGATGCCAGCCAAGGTATGGTAGTGGAAGGAGGAAAGTGTGGAAAGAAGTCTTATGCATCTTTCCACACTGGGGCCATCAGTGGAGATAAGATGGTGATAAAAGCAGCGTCAAGTAAGGGCACCACTGCTGATCAATGATACCCTTCTGATATCAGTAATTTGTGTCTACAGCCGGGCTATAATCCAGTCACCAACTGGGTCCCTACCAGAAGCCACTCCCTCTGTTGGCACCACCTACTCCAAGAAGGTAGTGGAAGACCTCTTTCCCCCTATTGTCCTGCTTTAACTAGCAGTAATTGCCTACATTGCGCTTTCTCAGAAGCCATCAGTACTGATAGTCCTTTCATTCTCCTAACTCAGAAGAGAGTTGGCTAACAGGCACAAAGGGACCACAAAGACATCCAGTACCTTGCCCTATTCAACACCATTGCTAGCAATACACTGTTTGGCACAAGGAGAAGAAACATCATATATATTTCGTAGCCAAATGGCACCATCGACACATAAGGGGGGGTATCATAAAGCTTGTGGAAAGTTTGAGGGAGTGGGAAAAAATTTTCTGGGGCAGAAGGGAATTTTAGGAAGGAAAAACGCCTTTGAAACAATCCAGTGAGAAACAAATGTGCTCAGTTAGCACGGTAAACTTACTGTTGGGGGAAGACAAGGAAACTTGGGGATGGGCATGAAATGGAGAACTGTGGAAGAGGGGATGACTGACTAACTCGGAGCTGTAAACAGAAGACTTTCACCTCCTTTTTATTAACAAACAATTTTGTTTTTTTCTGGATTTCGGTTTTGTTCAGAACTACCAGTGCTGAACCATAACTAATTTGAGCCCTGCCTCTGCCTCTCTGTTTTTGGCCCAGGCTAGCCCCACAGTTCCTAGTGCTGGCAGCCTGTCACTCTTGCCTTGCCCTATGGTCCCCCTTTCCAATCCCTTTTTGGATTTGGTCCTGGGCCTCCAGGTCACCTTAGCGTGGACAAGACTGTTTAAAAGTGGTTTCTGTAATGGTAAGTGTGACCAGCCCTTGTTCCAGGGTTAATAAAGCCAGTCTGAGTCAGAGTTAACAATTTAAAAACAAGTTAATATTATTTATTATATTGTCACCTGAATCCAGAAAGGCACATTGTGATGTTCTACAATATCCAGTAAAATCAAAAAAGCTTTAACAAGTTCTAGTACTTGGTTTCAATTATACAGTTGTCCCTTTGTGTTCGCTGGGGTTTGGTTCCAGGATCCCCCGTGGATACCCAAATCTGTGAATACTCAAGTCGCATTATATGCAATGGCATAGCAAAATGGTGTCCCTTATATCAGATGGCAAAATCAAGGTTTGCTTTTTGGATTATTATTTTTTAACAATATATTCAAGCCATGAATACTTAAATCCCTGGATACCAAATCTGTGGATAATGGAGGGACAACTGTATAATAATGTTGCACTTAAGTTGTGTCAGACCTTTGCCTTCAATCACTTTAGACAGCCATTACACATTCACTCTGCACTGACTCTCACTACCGACTCATGCAACTGTCTGTTTCAACAGGCAACTCTCTATTGTCTCCTTTAAAAAAAAAAAATCCCCCTCTCACTCACAGAGGCCCCTCCTTCCCTCCCTCCCTCCCATCACAGCATTCTCTGTGCTGGGATTGGGTGCCTTCTGTTATCCCCGTGCATGCTCCTGCTGCTGATTTATTTATTTATATCCCACCTTTCTCCCTATGGCAGGACTCAAGGCAGCTCACAACATTTAAAAACAACACTAGCTAAAAACACAGTACAATAAATAAGAATTAAAAGAGATAAAACCATTATATAATTAAAATTCCACATGAATAATAAAGCATTTATAAAACTCCATAAAGTTAAAATAAATCTTAAAAACAGGAGCACCAGCAGTCCAACCTTCATTTGTCAGCAACGGCCTGGTATCATAAATATGTTTTAAGCTGCTGCCTGAAAGAGAGTAAAGATGGGGCCATCCTAACCTCTCTGGGGAGGGAGTTCCAAAGTCTAGGAGCAGCCACTGAGAAGGCCCTCTCCCTTGTTCCCTAGAAACGAGCCTGAGAAGGTGGTGGGACAGAGAGAAGGCCCCCTCCAGCTGATCTTAATGTTCTGTTGGCTTCACACCCATTCATCAATGCAGAACTTAACAGTATAGTTGCCAGGTGGTTCTTCACAGCCTCCCACTGATGGAAGGGTTCCTTTCATTGATGGGATGCTTCTGGCCCGTAGAGGAACTCCATTTATAGAAAAGGGATGGGGGGGCAGCTTGTTCCCCTCCAAACCTGTTCCAGAGTGTTGCTGGGGCCCCAGAACAGGTTGAGGACTGCAGAGAGACAGGAATCAACAAAGACAATGTATCACAATTTTTCCCCCAGTGGATTTTTTAAAAAATAGAACTCCACTGAACAACCACTTTGGCTGAGGGGGGGGGGAAGCAAACAGGATCCCACCCAATATCATCAGTTTCTCTTGCTAAGGCAGAAAATGATGGCAAGGCTGTTTGGAATGCTCACATTTCTAGAATTATAGGTCCCACTGCTAAGTTCCAGTGTTGTACAGAAGGTGACGTGGAAAATCAATTTGTCCTCTTGAGCTTAACATTAAATCGTGCCTGGCACTGATATGGAGACTTCAAAGGGGAACCTTAAACTACCATTGGAAGAAAGCTCACCGAAGCACTTTCTAGCACCTCACAGTCAGCCATATTTATGCATCCTGCTTGCAAATATCCAGAGGCTTCTTTTGCCACCCTCCATTATTACTTACCAATGCATGGATGCTATTCAAATGGCCGAGAGCTGCTACCACTTGTATTTCTCTCCTTGCTTCTTTCTCTGTCTCTCTGCCATGCTTTTTTTTATTATTATTTCAACAGGGGTTTATTTTTCATCACTAACCTCATTATTCTATTTGCTCCAGGGAGTTACAAGACTCCTACCTGCCACTAAGACAAATCTGCCTGCATTGCTTAGGTTTTGATTGTAAGATTTTCTGCTCATCCTTCCCCCCCCCCGCACTTGTTTTAGCAAGAAAAATACTGGTATGGAGTGTACCAGGATGTGCTTTAAATTCAACATGTGAAAAAGTAAGTCTTCTTTAGCTGTTTTCTCTCAGAATGCCTACTGCCCTGCTATTGTGACTTGCGGTAGTCCTCTGGTCTCGTGTTCTCTACCATGTCAAGGCAGCTTCTTTACACAATAGATGGAAACTGGCCAATTTAAAAAGTCAATAGCTTGCCAGGTGAGTATATCTGTATAATGCATCTGTATTATTTTGTCAATGTGTGTCACATTTTTCAGGTTTAGAGCTAACTTTAAAACCTCTTATACAGTATTTCAAAAACGGAACATATAATGGTCCTCAAAGCCTATCCAGATGTGACTTTAGAGTCTAAGCCACCCTGAACAGAGCTGTAAAAGGGTAGGTTTTATCACACCTGGGCTTGGAGCTTATAGGACAATGAGGCCATAAACTCAACTATTCAACTCAACTATTCAGTCAAGTACTAAATCAAATAATACAAACAGTTCATCTTTACTTGTCAAGCTTACGGCACTGGCATTTGCAGCCAGAGATGTTTTAATATTTGTGTGTTTTTAAAATGGATGAGTGAATATTTTGTTTCCTTTATTCTTTTTTATGAGAACGTTAAAATTTTTCCCAGTTTCTTCTTAAAATATATAGAAAGAACTTGAGATTTTTTATTAAGGCATGTGGGAGGAAGTGAAACTGACAGACTTGCTCATCCCAGCAGAGACTATTGAGTGTGTGAGTCATTAAAGCAGGGCTGGACAACAGTCAGGAGCTAGTGGCCGGGGGGAGAACATGGGCCTTTCAGGGGACTATGGAGGGCCACACACCTGCTGCACCCACAAAAAAAAAAAGTTCCTTAATTTTGCCTTCCTCCATTGCTTTCTAAAGGGACAATTTTGTCAGGATATTGGGACATACAATAGATTTGTCCTGTAAAGAGCTAGAATGTAACAAACAGTCTGTAGAAGCAAACTAGCTGGGTAAATGTATCAATATTGACTGAGCGCAGGAGCTGAGTTGGTGCGGGGCTGGGTTGAGAGCTAAGCAGTTTTGCTTGGGATTTCACAATGTGAAGAAGTTATGTGTTGGATTTCACAGAGGGAAGACGTTTTTCTTTTGAATTCTGTATATATCTGTAAATATTCTTTACTATGCCCAAGTAAGGAGAAGCAGTTTATTTTAGACACAAAGCTATGTGTCTGTGTCTTTATTCTGATGCCTGAAGGAACAACACTCTGCTGTCTATTTTATGCTGCCTGGGACCTGTTTAGTTTCCCAGTGCGCATTACCACCTGACAAATTTCACCACATTTTTAGCCCTGTCTGGACCATTTTAGCTCCAGGATAGGACTTTTTCCCCAACAGGAAGTGATATAAAAGTCAACCCTGGGACCCACAAAAATGGACCAGGGGGCCATGTGACTCCTGGGCTGAATTATTCCCTTCCCTTCTTTAATGTCTGGTTTTGAATCCCTGTGGATTCTGCTATGTAGGTGGTGTTAAATTAGAATTGCCACTTCTCTTTTGTGACTGGCTTCTCATCTTTAACAGCTACATGGCACCGCAGGTACCACATGATACTCTCTGTTCTGCTCTTCCTAATGAATTTGGCAATTGCAGATGCTTGGGAACCTCGTTGGTTGTTTCTAAAATAAATTTCTAAACTTTACAAATTCCCCCATAAATTTAACAGAAATAACCTAAGATTTTTTAAAAAATGAATTTTAGGGAAAGCAATACACATTTATCCATCCCTACTTTTTAATCTTTGGGAGAAGGTCAAATAACATTTTCTATTCATCATGTAATAGCTCACAGTCAGATTGTGCAGATTTATCACCTTTATATACCTTGAACACCTTAGCCCAGATCTTCTATATGAGTTGATGTCAACACAGAAGGAGTGGGGCGTGATCTACCTCTGCCCCCTTTGACGTTCTTCTCCTTACAGGGAGGAGAACCTCTATGCATCAAGGCTCTCCATAAAGTTTAGAACCCTGATTTTCAAAATGTTCCAAATCGCACAGAGGGCCTCCATTCAAAGAAGTGGCTTTCCACTTTGGAGTGTTGCTCTCCATTTGATGAGAGCAACATTCGAGAAAGAAGACCCTGTTGTTATGTGTTTTGCAAACTAGTTTAGAATGCCTGAAATGATTTGTGTTTTCATCAACTTGGACAATCTTTCCACAAATGCAGATCAGAGTTAGTCCACACTGCCCTAGTGTTCATAGTTGGCTGTGCTCTATTTGTCACCTGGTGGCCAACCTTCTGGTGATGAGCCTTTTTGTACTTTGCCAGCCTTGCTTTTGAACAGCAGATATCCAATTTGCCTTCTGAGTCATTCTTAAAGCCTTACCAACTTGGTAGACACTGTTGGAGTTTGTTGTATGACCTTTGGGAGTCTAGGATCATTCCCATGTGTAAAGGGAGGCAGCAGAGCAGGACTTTGTGACAGGTCATCATTTCATGTGAGAAGGATAACTCATGCATGACTTATGTATCTGAAGCCATGAAAAGGCAAACAATGCAATCAAACACAAGTCCAAATTTTAAACAACTACTCACTTACAACAGGATAAATAACACAGACGATAATAGAGGGACAAGACCCTGCCACAAACTCAGATGTCAACCCTGCCCAACATCTACTCTGAAAAAAATATTACAGGGGCCAATAATATCACTAACATCAGGGGTGCATTTACTTGCTCTTCCTCCAGTGTGAAATATACCATCCTATATCAGCAGTGCCCCTCTACACTCTGCATTGGACAAACAGGACAATTTCTACATAAGAGGATAAATGGATACAAACCTGACATTAGAAATGGCAGTACCCTCAAAACAGTTGCAGAACATTTCAGCCTTCCTGGACATACAGTAAAGGATTTACTGATTGTGGTCCTATGAACAAAGGCAAAGGCTTCATGCCACACTACATGTATTAAGGCAAGAGTTCTTGCTACTGCACATATAACAAAAGGAATCTTCTCAGAGAGTTTTGAACCCAGGGAAACTGGCTTTTGGTAAGCAGATTTATTGTTTTCACACATCAGCACTAAATGAAGAGTGTAAAGATCTGAAAGGCCTGTATCACCTCACCCACCCCTTTGAAAATTTAGGGCAAGGGTCATGATTTCCATCTTTCTGGATCCTATTACATTCTATCCCACCTCCACAACTTTGTAAATATGCTTTATAACCTAAGGCTTTAATATCACAATGTACTTTATTTGAAGAAGTGTGTTTATAACCACAAAATCTCATACTAAAATAAAAACCAGTTAATCTTAAAGGTGCTGCCACATTCCTTTTATTTTTCTTTCCCTCCCTTTCTCCTTTTTAAGTTATTCAGATGAGCAAATTGAGTTCCCATGGCATCAAAACAAAATAATTGTTTCTCTCTCTCTCTCTGTCTCTCTTTGTATGGGTAGTGGTTAATATTATTGCATATCCTCACTGTCATTTGTTTAGAATGCAGCTACAAAAATAATTTACTCAGCACATTAATTGCTAAAACAGATCAACTTGATCCTACATGTCGCTGTGGAACAATATGGAAAAAATGCAGTGGAATGTTGGGAAAACCTAACCTCATTCAGCAAATATTTTTTTCAGAAGGATATTTTATCCAGAAGGAACATGTCCAGAGAAGAATGACTAAGATGATCAAAGGTCTGGAAACCAAGCCTTATGAAGAACTACTTAGGGGAGCAGGGAGGAGAGCTTGGAGAAGAGAAGACTGAGCAGTGACATGATAATATCATGTATTATATTGTATTATATGTTGATTTTAATTTGTATTGATTTAATAATGTTTTAAGGGGGGGGAAGGGATTTTGAATTGTTTTATACCATGTACTATTTTACTGTTGTAAGCCGCCCCTATTGTTCGCAGAGGGGCAGGATATAAATAAATTTATTATTATTATTATTAACTCTCTTTACACATCTGGAGGGATGGTATGTAGAAGATGGAGTAAGCTTATTTTCTGCTTCTCCAGAGACTAGAACATAAACTATTGGATTCAAATCATAAGAGAAGAGTTCCCACCTAAACACTGGGGAGAACTTATTTACTGTAAGAATGGTTTGACAGTGAAATAGAGTGTCTTGGAGCATGGTTAACTCTTCTTCTTTGGAGATCTTTAAAGAGGGACTGGATTAGCATCTTTTAGCGATGCTGTAGTTGTACATTCTTGCATGGTGGGGGGCTGGACTAGATGGTCATAATTCTACGGTGTTATGCATGAATTGTGAAGGACGAGGCCTCATCTAAGTAGCCTGCCAGGAAAACCTAGCTATAGCTCTGTGCCTTTGCCCCTACCAATAGGAAAAGGGAATGGCAGGCAGCGATTACAGGGCTTTGGTTTCAGTCTTGTTTACTAATCGCCTTCCTGGAAGTAAGGCACGAGAACTACTACAGCTCTGACATGCCTAATGTGTTTTCTATGCAGAAGGTCCCAGATTCCAGTGTTGGCATCTAGATTAAAACTGTATCAGGCAGAGTTTGCAAAAACTGGCCATGCTAGCTGGTGGATTCTTGGAGTTTTTTGTGGAGCAGGGGGTTAAAAATTTTAATAAATATTTATTACAAAAATGTTTTTTTAATACTGTACAGTTAGTTCATATCATTAAAAAATCCATGTAAATTGCCCAATAAAACTCACATATTGATTCCATTAGCTCAAATAGCTTCCCTACTATAGCAGAAACAGAGTTCAAGGTCATTGGTAAGGTCATTGGTAACGGGTCTCCTTCTTTCTCCTTGGTATCTTTTTCTCCCCAGAAATTATGTGAATTGTAGTTGAACAAAGTAAATTTACCAAGTCCTGGGCTAAGATAGCAGGTGCTGAGAAAGAAAGGCTTTTCTTTTCCCAAGGCTCTGGAAAGACACTGCAATGGAAAATACTGGTCAAAGTGGACTAATCACAGTGGCTTGACCTGAGAGAAAGCAATTTCTTGTGTCCTAAGATAGAAGGGTAGAACCAAAACCTAGAACCATGCCAACAAGAAGAAGACTTGAATCTCAAGCTGCTTTCTTTAAAGCTGTTAAAATTAGCTCCATCCAGAGCTGGGGAAGCAGTAGATCAGGCTTGCAGGAGCAGAGTTCAGTGAACCAGGGGAAAAATGATAAAAGTTTTTTTGTTGATGCTATAAGGTTATTTGGCAACAAAACAAATTTCATGTTCTTTCTCCTTCAGATGTTGTGGTTGTTGTTCCTTTTCCTGTTATATTTTACATTATTGTTATTGTATCACAAGCTGCACTAATTTTTGGTGTTATATTTGCCTTATTTAAGTTCCTGAAGATGAAATGCTTGTGTGTTGGATTGTAGAATATTATGAGATTAGACACACACTAGTTCCAAGCCTGTAGACAACCTAATTCTAAATAGAGATAAGCTTGAATGCTTGAAAGAAAATGGAAGTAGATGACCAGTTTATAACAAACCCAACTGTATAGGGTAACTGGCTGATGCTATCAGGATGGAAGGCAGCCACAACCCAACTGTATTTGGTGTGTGATGTCATATCTTAGATCTTTATTTTGATTGGATGAGAGATATGTTTATGCAAACAAGATGCATTTGAGATCTCTTGGGACTTTATCAGATTACCCACCCTAAACATTCTTTTGCCAGCATATTTTGTGGTGTTTTTATGCTGGTGAAAGAACCCCCCCCCCAGACCTATCTTTAGCAGAGGCAATGAGACAACTCTGGCATAAATGGAGCACGAATGGAGCTCCGTTTACTTCCGGGATTGACATCTTGCTGATTCTCGCGAGAAGACATGAGTGTGGCAAATTCAAATAATTAAGCAAGACAAAGACATAAAAAAATTAACACAAGCACAGAAACACACTTTACAACTTACAAGTTAACCAGGGAGGTTCATAAAAAGAGTGTCCCCTACCTGGCTTTTGCAATCTCACCTGGAAGTGTTCTGTCATTGACACTGTATTCATGTGACCACAATGGCATGAGGATTCAAACACTGGCAATGCCTGCAACAAAGCACCATGGCAGATCTATTGATGGCTTGGGCCATCAGTAAAAAAGAATGGTTTTTTAACAGTACATGATCATGAAAGGACAATATCATGCACACCCTTTTGCAATCATTAGGCATCATTATGACGCCGTAATTGCCACATCTGATAAAGTCAGCTGAATGGAGGCTGGGGAGAGTATAAAATAGAAGCTTTGGGGGCAGCAAAGAACCAGGTTTTGCTCTCAGCAAAGCTGGTCTACCTTTTGGTGGCAGCGGATGCAATTACTGATAACTCAAATTCCTACATGTGGTAAATGTATTCCTCTCTTGATGATGAGAAGTGTGCCTGGACTGTTCAAGGTTTGGTAAGCTGTGCCCCTGAGGACAGCATGTTTATCTGTCTTGTTTCTGTTACCAGAATAAATATTAGTATAAAGCTGCAACTCATTCCTGACAGAACATGGCTTAAGAAATACTTAAGGGGACTACAGATGTTGACTATTGGATAAGGCTGAGTTTTACAAGCCTGGGAGCCTAGATGACCAATATGGTAAATTCTAGAAATTCTGAACAGACTCAGAGCTTGTCTAATGAGGCTATAAAATGTGGATTGATGCACACTAATGCCAATTTGCAGCAGCTTTCATTTATCTCAACATTTTTTGACAAGGTTACAGGCATGCGAATCTGTGTTCGTTGTTCAAATGGGCAAGCCTGTGAATCAAGATGGTGGGTGCAAGTGAATTACTTGTGTTTTTATTGTTACCAGTTGCTGCCACCAAACAGTATTTGTTTAAGCCTATCCAAGGTGCGGAAGTGCAATATTCCACTTAAATAAATAGGGAAAAAAGGGGGAAAGGCTGTTTCATTGCCTGAGTACATGATTGCTGCAGTGAGAATCCAACATGGTGGTTTGGGGTGGTTTTTGCCTTGTTAGCAAGCTCCCCACCACCACACACACACGTCCAACCAATCAGCTTTGCATTTCTCCTCTTATCAGGGACACACACCAAAGAGAATTGGTTGTTCCAATGAGTGGGAGTGTGCATTCCCCACAGAGGTTTTTTAAAAATATGGGGAAAGCCACAAAGACTTTTCCTACATTTCTTTTGGCATTTTGACCCCCCCCTCATTCTGAATACAGAAGATTGATGTAGGATCTCATTAAGACACATCATATTCTCCTCAAATGTTATGAAGAGTATTTTCACTCTATAGACCAGCAGGTACAGTAGGACCCCCGTATCCGTGGGGTCTGGTTCTGGGCCCCACCACGGATAACAAAATCCATGGATAATATCAAATGCTGGGCTTCCCTCACCACCACCACAAGGAACAATCCCCCTGCCCCGTGGAGAAGGGAGAAAGCAGACGAGCTCACCTCCTCCCTCCCTCCCTCCCTCCCCCACCCAACCTCCCATCTGCTCCATGCACCACTGGAAACTTTCTGAGGGGAGGCAGGGGGAGGTGAGTTCACCTTCTCCCTCCCTCCCCCATCCAACCCCCACCAGCTCCATGAGCCACCAGAACCCTCTGGGGTAAGGGGGGAAGTGAGCTCCCCTACCCCTCCATCCCCCATCCAGCTCCCATCAGCTCCACACACCACTAGAACCCTCCCAGGGAACGGAAGGGTGGAAGTGAGCTTGCCTCCTCCCCTCCCTTCTCCATCCACCCCCCTGTCATCACCATCCATGGATAATTGAATCAGTGGATGGTGAATAAGCAGATATGAGGGTGTTACTGTATAAGCAAAAGAACCTTCAGTCTTCTAAACAAATATAGGTGCAGCAGAACCATCCTTGTGTTGACTGTTTTCATCACTGTGTTTCATTTTAGCTATATACATGGGGAGATTTAAGTTCCTCGAGCACTGGGTCTTCTCCATGCTTCACACAGAGATCAGACTAGTTTATGTCAGGAGCAGGCACTCTTTATCTCCCAGCTCCACTTTCTTAACCCCTGCATATATCCTCATAAGTCAGTGAATATTGCAGTTCTTGTATGATTGTATCCCCAGCTGAAAACTGCTCAATGGAGCACTATATTGTGCTGGAGAGGAATACAATGCATTGGAATAGCAATACACTTGCTGATGGTGTACTACTACTGTAGTAGTGTCATGATGGAATCCCATCATAACTCAAGTTTGATTGCAGTTCCCATCATTCTGCCAGAGAACTACAACTCCCTTTATGTGTAAACAGTATTGTCTTGCCAGCATAGTATCAGGTAAGAAAAGGGTTAATGGAAGGGAGGGTCTAAAACACCACATCCACAGAAACTAATGAGATGACAGCATCAATGACATCACACCACCTGACCTGAAATGGCCAGTCATAGCTCCAGACCCGGGAACTCTGACTAAGATGTAACTGCTTTTGTGTGAAGCCATTTTTGTAGAACAATCCTGGCCATGTGGCTTTGAGGACTGAAGTATGGCTGGTACAGCAAGGCCATCCCCATCTGGCTTGGCTCCCAGCTTGCCTTGATACCATCTGGAGGCAACGAACTGCAAGTATTGAGTAGGAATTAGGGTCTGATTAGTTGTGTTAGGGAATTTCTTTTAATTTCTCTACTTTAATTGGATGTAGTCAAATTAGTAACTGAATGTAACTTTGAATAATTGAATGTTTTGATTTTAATACTCTGTGATTCCTCTAACTTTAAGCCTGCCTGAGGTATGGGAGAATCCTGCCTCATGTGAGACTCCATCATGACAAGTAGTAATGTAATTCTGCCAGCTCAAGAGAAGAAACTGGTGAAAATCTGGGCATAGCATAGCTGTCCTAACTCCTTCTCCCATTGGTGCTTTCTTGTACTTTAAGGTCATTTATAGGCTTTCTCCTTATTGTAAATTTGGAGGATGCCCCCCCCCCCAAAAGAAGAAAGCTATTTTTGCTGATGGTCTCCTAGTTTTGCAATGCTTTCTCCATGGAATTGCTCCTGGCATCCATGTTGCTTTGTTTTGGGCACCTGGCCAAGACTTTTGTTTCTCCCAGTCATTTTAAATCTTATCATTTTAGCCTCCATGATCATATTTATGGCTTGAGCTCCTGTGTTTAGTGGCTGGCTTTAGTTCTGCAATTTGACATTGTATTTATTTTATTTTGTGTTGTGTTGTGTTGGCCTTTGTGTGACAGGGTTTTAAATTTATTGCTGGACATAGTAATTCATGTGTAGAATGCCAAGGGAAACATTTTATAGGTATCTAATAAATATTTTAAAAAAACAGATGAGGTAATAATTTAGTCAGAATCCTATGCATGCTTTGAGGTCAACCTTATGAAGATGTGCCATGATATATGTAAGAATGGAGCTATTGATTACAGGCATCAGCTGCTTTTCTTGCAAGCATGGATGGTTTCTGGCAGGAGAGACATTGCATTCCATCCTTGTCAGCTTGTTTGGTCATTTAGTGAGTCTAAGATGTTGTGGATATGGTGGGATGATATCATCATGTCATTGTAACTATTGTCAGGATTTGACAACAGTCTTCCAGACATCCTGCCTTCCTTATAGCTGATGTTGGTGGGGTGGTAGGTGATGGGGATCACCGCTATGATATCATGATTGATGGTGGATGATTGAGCAGGGCAGGAAAGTATTTTGTGAGAATGGCTGTTGGTGTTTCCACATTAGTGTTTGATTCAAAAGCTGTTTGTGTGTTGTTGCTGAATATAGGATTGCATCTACATTATGCTGAAATCAATCCAGGCACAGTTTCTAGTTTAGTGGGAGCATATCAGCATCCCACCCATTTTTATTTTTATTTTTCAAACACATTGCATCCAACCCTTGGACCTAGATATTCTCCCAAACCTTACTTCATTTATCCCAAGCAAGCATTTGGCTTATCTAATCCTTCTTTCTATCTAATAATTCCCTCCTGGATCATATGAAAGTTTGGTGACCAAAGGAAGCAACAGAAGTGGCAGCATTTTGATTGATCATTCCCTTTTTGCTCATCTTATAGAAAAATCGTTGTGAGACCTCTTTATCCAGGCTGTGCATCAAGCCATTCTTTGCACATGAAACTTGCCACTAGTTTGTTCAATAAATTTTCAGCCCTATTGGGAGGGGGTTTGACAGTGTATGATGGCTTAAATATGGCCCCTCTACTGATAAATATGTGTCCATTACAGGACGGATTCTAAAATGCATGGCACATATAATTATCGATCTTGCCGACATACCCAAATGATTTTTACGGTTGCCTTAGGCTCTATTAGCAATGTGGAAAATTGAAAAGGACTTTCAGGCAGGAAGTGCCATAAGACTGAAATGACAGCTGAAGGGCTGTCAAGAGGTGACATCCTGATAAATGATAAAGAGTACAGGCCAGAGATGGAATTAGACTTTGGAGGTTTAATAAAATCGATGCTGACACAGCAAGCACTGCAAAAAACTTCCTGTAGAGAAGTGTGTGCATATGTACTTGTGTAAAAGTAAAGAGCAACTGGCACAATGATACTGTCTTTCTGTTTCTGAGTTGAATTCTAAGCGTAAGAAGTTGATGACATTATACCAATGAAGTTAAAAATTTTGGGGTTGAAATATCTCTCAAACATATAGTTTTAAATCTCCCCACACAAACTTAACAAACTAATTATGAATATTTTCTTGCATCATTTAGGAATTCTATTTCGGTCAGGCCAGTTTCTTTCCTGTCAACTAATTAGAAGTTTCTTATCAGATTAGCGCTTTTTGTTTAAATGTACCAATCAACACGCCAACTGACTATACTAAGTACTACAGTACCCCAACATATGGAATGAAACAGGATTTTTCATAAGGGGAACTGTCAACTAAATGCCACAGAGAAATCATTTTTGATGGCAGGAAAATCAATATACACAGAAAATGCTAGGCTGAAGAATAGGAACTGGTAAAAACTGGGAAAGTGGGCAATACAGAAATAGAGGTGAGCAAATGCCACTACACTCTTTCTCACTTGCTCTGTGGATTTCTTCTGAACTACATTTCTCTACTTCTTAATTCTGAATTAAACAGGAGAATGTTAGAAATACTGGAACTGGAGAAAACACAGTTTAATGCAGCCTCACATCCTTCAGTTCATTAGTATCTACTCATTACTACTAATTATGTCTTACTAATGTACAAAGTTTATGCACTGGTGCACTGAACAAAGCAATCTTGATGAAACTGTATAGACAATTGCAACAAGATTCTTTTTGTGTGATGTTTCACAGATGTGCACGTGTTCCAGAGCATTGGTTAAAACACTGTACAAAAAGAATGACACTGATAACCATCAATAGACTGATGGCGTAATGACTTCAGTGCTAAGGGATTGGCCCTTAACACGCATTCATTATCAGTATGAATGTTGTATACACTTGGGAAATTAATCCCAAATATGAAACAGTTACAGTTGGGTAACTTCTGTATTCAGTGGACTTTATCAAACTGCACTGTTATTTATTTATCTATTTATTTATACCCTGTTCTTCAGCCACAAGGCTATCAGAGACGCTTACAAATTGTTTTAAGCAATAGCAATTTACACATCTACACTGCACTAAGCAGTTTCCAATGTGCGTTAGCTAATAACTTTAGTGCTAGTATTCCACTTTAACTGCTATGGCTGCTTCCTGTGGAATTCTGGGGGTTTTAGTTTAGTGAGGCCTAAGAGCTCTCTAGCTGAGAGTTCTAAATGCCCTTCCCTGAACTCCAAATCCCAGGATGCCACAGGAGGCAGTCATGGCTTTTAAAGTGGAATAATAGCATTATAACATTGTAGTGTAATAATCTCCATGATCACTAGTTAGTCATGATGTTGACATTATTGCCATGATTATAATTCTCCCCAACCATTTTTACTGGGCATCAGCTGCATGGGGAGAAGGAAGTCTATTCTGCCAGTAATCAGAGCATGATTGAATGATGTTCCCTGTCAGGTTTGGGGGGAGGTTGGGCCAGGAGATGTTGCTTAGTTAAGTGCTTAGTTCAGTATAAGCTGATACAGGATTCCAGCAGTTAGTCCCAACTAGAGTATTTCCATTGAATAAATTGCTGAATAGTAAATCAACACTGATGCAGATCCTGCTACTATATCAACGTCCTGCTTCCAGAACTTGGAAATGGACTCTGACTCAGAGACTGAAGCACAGGACCTGCTGAACCAGAGCAGGAGGATGTTCCAGAGCAATAGGCCTCAGACACAGACAATAGTGCAGTACAGCTCTGGCAGATGACCCTGCCCTGTCAGATACAGAGGACAACTTACCTATACCTACCTTCACAGCGCAGAGACAACAAAAGGAGGGCTTGAGGCAGTCTCAGTGTATTTATTTATTTATAGGAAGCAGAAATTAGTTAACCAGCTGTTGCTCTATAAATATGCAGCACTGCCATTCAGGGGTTGTCAGAGATAATCTGACCTACCTGAATACCCATCGTGTTTCTGCTCACTGTGTTTGACCTGGACTGTTTTTGTTTACTCTGGACTCTGTTTGCTTGACCTGGATTCTGCTGGCCTACCCTGAACTTGGTTTGCTGGGCCTGGATCATGTATATTGGACTTTGCTTGTGGATTTGTGTTTTGCTTGCTAGTAAAGTAAGTGTCTGACTTCATGCTGCCTTGATTCTTTTGCCTGTAATTAGCTTGACTGTGCTGTGCCACTACTATCATCTGTGTAGAAATCAGTCTTTGGCTGGTTGCCCAGACACCGTTTGGACATTCACTTTTAAACAACAAAGATTTTAAGTGAGTTCTGTACAGAAAGTGAGCGAGTTTTGGAAATATATAACCAAGAACTGGAAGAAATGCAAGAGGAAGATGGGATGGAGGAGACATCAGATCATGATCAAGATGAGACGCAAGTGGAAGGGGAAGAAGAGAAAGTTACATCCTCTGCTGAAGCTGTAGCCTCTTCTAAGTAATTGGCTGGATCATGGAATACAAATGCCTTATGTGGAATATAAATGGAGCAAATACTCCTCAAATAAGAAACAAAAAATGCCATTATTTGAATACATTTAAGCAATGTGTGTGTGTATGTGTACAAAAGTCTGGTTTGCAGGAATCACACATTAGAAAAAAGGACATTTAAGTGTTTGAGTTATGAAAAATATGTGAAGAATTTATCTCTTCAGGATGGAAAAAGAAAAATGGAGTTCTTTTATACAAAGATACTCCGCTATGTCCAGAATTTATATTGGTCAATGAACAAGGTAGATACATGGGGGAGCAAATTTATATGCAAGGGGTCCAGACTCCAGTGGTGTGGTTTTGCGCCCTGAATGAGGACAAGATTACTTTTTATAAGGAGCTAATGGACAAATTGATGGATCAGTCTTATGAAAATTGGCACCTCATGGGAGACTGGAATGGGGTCGTATCCTCCCCGGGGAGAGAGAATGTATAAGAAAAAGATTGGGATCTCTCAGGGCAAGTTGCTACAAGTTTCATTTCATTTAGAGGACTATTTGGAGGTGATACATGGAGATTTAAATATGGTGATTTTAAATAATATACATACATTTCTGAAAGACAAAGAGTGTTTTTGTGAATACAGATGAGTTGAATTTCTAAGACTTTTGTTAACAGGATTTGTATCATTTATATATTACAATGGACCTCCTCAGATAATCCAGTGATTTTAACTCTCAAAAACAGAAAGGAAAACTTTAGATGAAGATTGAATGAAACTCTTTACAGAATGAAAAGGTTGTAGAGAATTGTAAAACAAAATTGAAGGAATATTTTGAGAATAATTTGAACAAAGGTACAGATATTAGAATGGTTTGTGTTGTTTATATTGAACCATCAGAAAGCAAAGGCTTCACTATCTTAGCCACCCATATGGACAATTTTGGAATATTTTCTAGTTTCATAGTTTGGATTTCTGGTTAAGGGACACTCAACCTATAATGAGAAGCAGGTTGCATTGCTTTTTTTCTGGATGCAGAAAAGGCTTTTGACAGTTTGAATGTGACTTTCTTCTTTGGAGTTCTGGAGGAAATGAGTTTTGGTGATAAATTTATTGAATGGCTTGGATCATTATTTGTAACTTCTGTAAT
This sequence comes from Gambelia wislizenii, assembly GCA_030847615.1. Classification (NCBI taxonomy): domain Eukaryota; kingdom Metazoa; phylum Chordata; class Lepidosauria; order Squamata; family Crotaphytidae; genus Gambelia; species Gambelia wislizenii. Next base: position 326,915,457 of record JAUMIR010000001.1, read on the forward strand.
GTATAAATTATAGAATTTTATGATTCTATGATTTATACATTTCTCTCTCTCTGACTTCTCTTCACAAATGAAGATTCAGGAAGGATTCATCCCGCACTTTCTGCAAGCGCGCTGATGACTAAAAAGGCCAACCCAAGATAGATAAGTCTGGTTGCAGAAAGCACAGCTGAAGGTTTCCTTGGGTGATGTTTCCGGGTTGTGATTTTTTCTGTGTTGTCATTTCTCTTCAAGACTTGTTCAGCGTGAGTTCTCAAATAAGGCTGCAGCATTGTGGATAGTGTGTCTCCATGCCTCCCGATGTGAGGCCAGGGCGGACCATTGTTGGTGATCAATTTGGCTGAGCCTGAGATGTTGTTTCAGGGAGTCCTTGTATTGCTTTTTTGGAGTGCCCCTCTTACGCTGATCCGTGGCGAGTTCACCGTAGAATACTATTTTGGGGAGACGATGGTCCTCAATCCTAGAAACATGCCCTGCCCAGCACAGCTGTGTTCTCAATATCATGGCCTCAATGCTGGCGATCCCTGCTTCCTCAAGGACAACAACATTCATCACATAGTCAATCCAGTGTATATTTAGGATTGTGCGTAAACAGCACTGATGGAAGCGTTCGAGGAGCCGTAAGTGGTGGCGATAGGTGACCCATGTTTCAGACCCATAAAGGAGAATAGACAGTACAATGGCTCTATACATTACAGAAATTACAAATAATGGTTCTTCAGAAATGGAAAGTTAAGAAAACAAAAATAATTGAGAGGGAGAAAGACAAGGATGCCCATTGTCTCCACTTCTGTTCCTCTTAGTTCTTGAAGTTTTGACTGGAGGAATAAGACAAGAGGAAAGAATTTTGGATATAAGTATTAAAAAGAAACATACACATTAAAGGTGTTTGCTGGTGACTTGGTGATAGTATTGGGAAATCCTTTGGAATGTATAGATTTGTTGATGGGAAGATTAAAAGAATTTGGTGTGTTATCAGGTTTTGCTATTAATAATCAAAAGACAATGGTGTTGACTACAAATATGAAGAAGGAAGATCAAATATATTTGATGGATAAAACTGGTTTTAACATTGAGAAGAGAGTTGAGTATCTGGCTATGCAAACATGAAATGTATGTTGTTCCAAAATAATTATGTTAAGATGTGGACATGTGAAAAGTCTAAAAAGTTCTGAGTTCAAGTACATACTTAGATGCATGGAGATTATCACATTATACTGTTATAGTGTTATTCCATTTTAACTGCTGTTGGTGATTCCTGTGGCATCCTGGGATTTGCAGTTTAGGGAGGGGCATTTAGATTTCCCAGCTAGAGAGCTCTTAGACTTCACTAAACTACAAACCCCAGAATTCCACAGGAAGCAACCAAAGCCGTTAAAGTGGAATAATAGCACTATAACAGTGTAGTGTGATAAAGTCCACAGAAGATTGTAAAAGTTAATATCCAGTTAAAATTAGAACTGTTTGGGGGGGGAGGATTTATGGATGAACAGCTGAAAAAGAATCATGGAAGATTACTGCAATATATGATCATGGGAGCAAGATTGCTATAAGCACAAAGATGGAAGAATTCAATACTACCAACAAAGAAAGAATGTTAAAACCAAATGAATGAGCAGAAATGGACACATTTTCTGATCTGATTACAGAAAAATGATTAGTGACATTCTTGTAAGACTGGAAACCCCTGATGGACTTTTTATAAAAAAGGAATAAATGATTTGATAGCTTGGACTTTGAGAATTAGTAAGATTTAGCTATCAGAAGAGGAGTATGATGTAAATTTAGAAAGAAATGTATGATTATCTCCATAACCACTGAAAAGAAAGTCAAAAGCCACATTTCTATTTTCTATTTCTATATATTTTTTTCTCAATCTTGTTTTCTTTGTTATTTTTTCTTTAAATACTTGTAATTTTTATTGTATTTGGAATATTCATAATAATTTTTTTTGAAGGTTGGAAAACATATTTTTGACTTTCAATGAACCCTGATGGGAAGAATCCTCGACTGATGAGAATCTTCTCAGTTTGGGACTTATTTTGCACAAAATTTGCATGGAGTCATTTTGCATAGAAAATAGAATTTTCTGCATGGAAAATAATACTTCGATGCAGAAATATTAACTCTTGTACAGAAAAAAAAGCTGTATTTCCTCAGAATTAAATGTAGAAACAAGTGCAGAATGTCATTCCTTGCCTTTTCTTACTATAAAAATGTCTATAAATTCTACTCTCAACTACTCTCATTATTTATTTGACCATATTTCTGACTTTAAAGGCAACTTCATAATTATGACAAGCATCATGTTCCTGAATGCTATTCAAATATTTAGGTGTGCTGTGAGAAGAAAGATTTAGGGGTTCCCAAATAGTCAAAAAAAAGTCCTCACTGATTGTGAGGAGAATCCTACTGGTCCTAATGGCATTATATGTGATTTCGCCATATTGTGAAGCAGGGGAACAAAAAAGGCCAAAACATTGCCAGAAAAATCTTTGTGGTTTTTCCTGTCTTTTAAAAGCAACAACAATGAGGTGGTGCAGATTTCTTCTCATTAGGACAAGCTTGATTCGCTTGCCCAAATGAGAGGAAGTACAAATCTAATTGGCCAGATAAGTGCAGGGGGCAGGGCTTGCTAGCAAGGCAAGCACCCTCTGCCACACCATGTTGGATTTTCACCTTAGCGGACAAGCGCTAATGTGAGAAAATTGGTTGTTTTTGCTTTTCTGTTCAAATGAAAATTGCACCTTGGACACCATTAAAAAAAAAAAAAGAATAAGGTTGGTGGTGGCAAATTAAGTGCAAATGTGAGTAACTCACTTGTGGCCACCATGTTTACTAGTGGTCATGTGATGCTTATGGGGGCAAAAACCCCCAAACATTAGGACAGTTTGCAGCTGCTGTAAAATGTCATTACTACAATGGGCTCCATTTTTTGTTGACATGTATAGATAAGCCCTTAATTTTCCTTTAGATTATACTGCAGAGAGAAAAGAAAGACAGATTTATAGAATAGCATACTTTGTACTGCTTCAGTGGTTGCATTGTTAATTAGGTTTGAAGCAAAAAAAAAAATTCAAATGTACAGGCTGAGATTTGGCTTAATGTTGCCAAATATAAAGCTGTGTATGGATTCTTATGCGGCCAACAATGTTATATGCAACATTCTAATGGTCATTCTAGAATATAGCAGCAGCCACTCTGTCTTGGGGAGTGCAGCTGGGCCTGTGCATGCCACCAGCCACTATCCCATTGTTTTGCAAGTTGAATGGGGAACTGCTTGTGTAATGGGTATTGGGTGCCTCCTTACAAAGCATGTAAAAAGTACAACAGCTGTAACCCAGAGTTACACTGCTGTAACATCCCAAAAGGATACCAGCCACTGGAATGGATGTACATTATATGTAGGACTGTGTCTGCTTAACCCACCAAGGTTAAGTGCAGACAACAGATAACTCCCAGGCTGTTTGCCAAGAATTAACATCTATACAGGAGCAACAATTGCAGGGTAGAATTTCTAGACAACAAAACCAGTCCATTTTACCAGTCCATTAGACAAGGGTCACGGCTAGCAGGGTGCCCAGTACAATACAAAGGTTGAGGTCAAAGCAAGGCAAAGAGTCTCCAGGAGCAGTGGTTTTCCACCAAAGTAATCAGATAATGTGAAGTTGAAGGCTTTCATGGCCGGCATCCATAAATTTTCCTTGTTTATTTCCCCCCCCCTGGGCTATGAGCCTGTGTTCTGGAATAGTTTCTTTCTGACATTTCGCCTGCATCTGTGGCTGGCATCTTGAAGATGGAAATTAATGCTTGCAGGAAGCCTTTTTGTTGTGTGTTTGTGCTCTGTTTTTAACCATGTTATGTTTTTGAATGATTTTATTTATTTATTTTGAAGTTATTGACCAAGATCCTGTTCAGTAATTACAAATATGTAACCTACAGTTACACATGCACATTCCTAGTTTAGGGGATACATAGGGACCATGAAAGTCCCCTAAAACCCACTTACCAGCAAGTGGCCTCTGCAATCAGCAGGGGTCTGTCCATTGTCCTGTCAACTGGGAAGCAGCTGCATGATGTTCTCCCCACCCCTCATGTGAGCGATCTCTGACATGAGGGGGATTTGCTACAGGAGTCCTTTTTATGCCTGTCAGGCCAGAGATCACTCATGACAGGGGGTGGGAATGGCAGACAGCTGCTTCTCCATCAACTGGGGAACAAATCCCTGTAAGTGAAGTTTTTTCGGGGGGGTCCACATCAGAATTCACTATATAGCAACATTGTTACAGTGCTACATAGTGCATAGTGGTTGTATGGGATTCTGGCAATCTGTTTTAAAATTTTGATTTTTTTAAATTGTGCTTTTTTATTGTCAGGTTTTTAGCTGACCTTGTTTTAGATTTGTAAGCCATAAAACAGCCAAGATCAACATTTCTGCAATAACAAGTAAATGTTACTCATTATGAATTTTAAAATGTTTTGCATCTTTTTATTAAGCATTTTAAAATAATGACATTGTTCCTCATTTTTTTAATATGTAACAAAAATGGTGTTAATTTTAACACATTACTTCCAAACTTTGTGAGTAAATATGTATATCAGTTAGATTGTGGATGCTTGCAAAATCGTTGCAATATTTGCAGATGAAGGATTGGAATATATTTAAAATTAAAGTATCTTAAAAGAAAGATTTGTCTTCGCAATTTGAACTATTTTCATTTTCATAAATTTCCATTCCATTGCACCTTTTATAGAGAGGCAATAGATCAATTCATCAAAGCACACATATTTAGACAGCTATAAACTTAAGTTAACCACAGCACGATTGATAATTCTTAGCCTGGGGAAATGATATAACTAATTAAATTGTGAGATATTAGGCATACTGTAAAAATAATTTTTATTCCATGCAAATAAAGCAGCCAAATCCAGATTTTTAGCAGTGATTGCTTCTGAAGAAGATGTCTCTGCATTTTTAAGTGATGCTGTAAATTGTCCCAGATTTCAGATTGGCATGGATAGGACTGGATAAAGCCTAAATATAGGCAAATAATTTGTAAGGGTGTGGGGGAGTGGGAAGAATAGAAATCTTGAGCAAGAGTACTGACAGTATACTGTCAGTTAGTTAATTAATTAAAATATTTTTTCTCACCCTCTATCAGAAACAGCCAAGGTGGCATAAAATAAACTCAATGTTAACAATTTAAAACTTAGACTATTTAAAATTTGAAACTTAGACTAATTTAAAATTTAGACTATTTAAATTATTTACAAATAATTTAAATAGTCTAAACCATATTAAATGTTAGAAAAAGAGAAGACAAACCATAAAAATTGGATAAAATAATTAGATTCTCAAGGCTTTGATAGAAAGAAGTGTTTAATGTTGTACTGGAATGGGGCCAGCATTAGCACCAATTGGGCCTCCAAAGTGAGGACATTCCACAGCGGGAGCTTTACAGCTGAGAAGTCTGTCTCCTATCTTCTCCTGCTATGTGTTACCTCTACTGGTGGAACAGAGGATGGCCCCTCCAACATACCTCAGTCCTTGGGCAGGTGTACATAGGGAGACAAACTCGTTCAAGTATCAGGCTCCAAGTTGTTTAAGGATGTCATCACCAGCACCTTGCATTCACATCAGAAGCATAGTGGTATCCCGGACAATTCCTTGAAAACTGATGTAATATGGTCTCTGTGAATTGCTCCTTTTGGCAATGTAGCTGCTGTATTTTGCACAAGCTGCCGCTTTGGAATCATCTTCAAGGGTTATATTACATTGCACAAGTCTAATACATATTAGAAGTATGTTTATATAGTCTGTGTTCATTGAGGGAATGGACAGAAACAGGTATATCCACTTAGAAAGATATAGGAGAACAGCCTAAATCCCATTGTTAGTCCCAACTAAAGTAGAGCCACTGAATCTATAGGATCCTGCATAAGGGTTGAATTACTGACTTCCCAATGAGCTTCTTCCTCCTGAGACTAACAATTGGATTTCATTCCCTGATTCTCAATTTTATCATCAACAAAATGACCCCAACACACAGAGAGAAAGACACCAAACATATATTGTTGAAATGATGAAACCTTGAGATCCTTAGGAGTGGGTTTTTTATGTGGAAGGGCTATGAGTTCTGTTTAGTTCTGGTACTCCAAGCAAATTCCTTGGCTCACAATTCTAAGCCCTAGTCCCACATTTTTTATATGTTCATCAATAATTGTGTGAGGAAGGGTATGTGGTCTAGATTTATGTATATTTGGTGGAACCTATCTAATAAGTGAAATGGTGTTGAAATGGTGTTATGTTCATGAAGTATTAGAGACATCTTGGGAATTATTTGAGGGCTGCACTCAAGACTAGTCAAGAGATGGAGAATGGAAATGACATGTGAAGAAGTTGGATTGCCCAGTGTACATTTGAGGACCCTTCCACTACAAGGGCATAGCAAAAATCACACTTCAAAATGAGGGCATAAACTCTTTTGAGCTTCTGTAATAACTCCATTGGAGTATTCAGCACATGGGTATGCACTGGATGCATGAAGGGACCAGCAGGATTATATGAGAACTAGCTTCACCCCCTCAACAACAGTGTATCTGTGGCCATGACTTTCATTGGTACATGATCAGTTCATTCTGAAAGGGTCCAGCTTTATGCCCAATAAAAGGGCATACCATGAAGCAAGAAGTAGGTGGGGAGCCTAGGTGGGGGAAGCCAAACACACCCTTCGAAATTGCTTTGGGGAAAAGGCTATAACCTAGAGCAGTGGCTCTTAACCTTTTCTTTACCAGGGACCCCCTTTAAATACAACAATACCTGATAATACAATAACAATAGAATTATACCGTCCATTAAACCCTCCCTCAGAGGCACTGGAAGAGGAAGGAAGACTTTTCTCCTGCTTCTTCCTGCATGTTTGTGGCTGTAGCTGATTGAATGGCAAAGCACAGGCCAAGCCAGCTAACCAGCCTTTGCCTTGGCTCCTGTCACATGGCCACTCCGCTGCAGGGAGGAGTTGGGCCAAGCAGCCTTCAAGCCTTTGTGGACCCACTGTGAGGACATTGCGGCCCCCTGGGGATCCCTGGGGAACAGGTTAAGAACCACTGACTTAGAAGTTCATCTATAAAAGTGTTAGTTAGGACAGTCAGAGACAATAGGAAGGCTGATTAGGAGGAAGTAATTGGAGAAGAGCTGAATAGAGTGAGCATAGGCTAGGACTGTGAACAGAATTCAGGGAGTGCATGCTTAACCTAATTGTTATATGATACATTTTTACTGGTTTAATTTTTTACAAATGGTTCTGAGTGTTTTGTTTTATGAAGAAAAAGGGAGAACTAGTCACACAGTACAACACTGAACCCACTGATCAACATTCCTACTTGTCCAATATAGTGGTCACCTTGAGGCCTGAGTGCTAGATCCAGGGCAGGATCTAAGGATAAAAGGGCAAGGTGTGTGGCAGTTTTGGGGCTGGGGAGCCAACCTGGAGAGGAGTTCCATCACACATAGGTTTCCTTAAAGGTGGTGAAGAACCATAATTTTAATTCCCATCTCCATGATAGAAACTTTGTGTATGTAGAAGGAAGCTCACTTCAGGTAGAGTTGATCACATGGCACTAAGAGGGCAAGGCTAGCTCTTACATGTTGCTTTGAAAGTTATCAACTGTTCTAAAACTTACGAAACAGAAAACTATGGGGAGGAACTTCATTCCATTATTTAGCATAAACCTATGGGGTTTTCTTTTCTTTAACATGCAAATAGATATATATTGAATGAACATAAATGTTAATCTACCTGAACATGAACTAATTTTTAATGGTGTTCTTTGTGGGAGATTTACAGATCTCAGCAGGTGTGATTTCTATGTGCCCTACTGGGCACAGCTGCAACTGTGTAGTCTCTTGTTTTCAATTGTTTTTTTGAAAAGATTATAAGCTCAACAGAGAATGTTCTTTTCAACATTAAATCCAGCACTGGGATATAATCATAACAACAGAGATAGGGTTGGGGCGGGGGCAGAGAGAAATGAGATCTCCTTCCTGGGTGTTATCAGTTTAGAAGCCCTTATCAGAACCAATGGATATTGTTGTAATTATATTTCTAAAACCTTTTCTGTAATAGAAAATTACTGGCTGTCCTGATATGGTGGGGCTGTGGAAAACTAATTTCAAAAGGACCGTCAGAAGTTATATCATTTCATCTTCCATTATCTGTCTGTTTTAAATCATGTTCCCTTATTTTGAATCTTTTTAGTATTCATTTTGTGGAACTTGTCAAAACAATGGGCTTTAAGTTCAGGCATGATCACCATTCCAAGAAGTGATTAATCAGTGCATTATCTTTTTCTTTCTCTCCTGGCTGTGTTTGTATATGCACAGTGACTGTGAGTTGAATGAAGAATGTGCAAAAGCACAGGACATTGTGCACACTGCCAGGAAGGCAAATAGGGAATATTTTTGATATGTAATAGATCAGGGCATTTCTTACTCTCAGTACTTATACAAGAAGCACTTTTAAAAATGGCCTAAATCTTTGAACTGTATTTTGAATGTCAAGTCAACACTTATGTAAAGTGGGTCCCTGTTATCCACTGGGGCTTGGTTCCAGGACAACCCCCCCCCAACATGGATACCAAAATCTGTAGATGTTCAAGTCCCATTATATACAATGACATAGTAAAATGGTGTCCCTTGTATAAAATGGCAAAATCAAGGTTCTTTTTTTTGGGGGGGGGGAAATCCTGGAATATTTTCAAGCTGTGGATAGTTGACTCCATGGATACAGTATCCATGGATATGGAGGGCTGACTGTAAATCCTATTGATTCAATGGGTCTCCTGTTTAGTGGGGTCTAGCAGTTGGATTTAGTCTTTTATCTGCTATGGACAGCTTTGTTGCAATTCAGCTGTGGGAAAGGGTGCCACTATTCTGTTGTAGCACTATGATTCCACTTGAACTGTCAATGTTCCATCCTATGGAATTCTTAGATCTGCAGTTTAGAGAAGGACATTTGGAATTCTCTTGCAGAGATCTCTAGTGCCTCACCATATATCGTATACCTCAGGATTGTTGGGAGTGGGATGACAGAAATCTTTTGAAATTATATCTGGAGATGCTAGGGTCTAAACCTGAAACTTTTTGTGCTATGGAAAACAAACGAAAAGAGTTAGGATATGAATATATACACACACAAAATGTATAAGTATGTATCTAATATGAAACATATAATAAATCTCTAAAACAATCAATTCTTCAAATTAAAGCTACACTGCCCTAAATAAAAAATAGCAGTATGAGAGAAGGTCAGTAAGACAAAAATCAATTGTCTAAAGAAAATAGATGGCCCAAGGTCTTGTCACAAAAAATAAGCCACTTTTGTGAAAACTTTTGTGCTACACTAGTAAGCTATGGGCCAGTCATCACAGAACCAGAGAATAGGAAGAAAAACCTCCTTAAGTGCCTCTAAGGTACTCATTAACTTTACTGGGAAACCTGGAATAAGTCAGTTTCACAAACTGCATAGGGTTGTTGCAAAGATAGAATGGGATGTCTCTTAAGCAAGTTGTTTTTCTTGCTGTTGCTGCTGCTGTTATGTGCCTTCAAGTCAATTCTGAGTAATGGCAACCATGTCTTGGGGTTTTCTTGGCACAATTTATTCAGAAAGGGTTTGCCATTGTCTTCTTCTTCTTAGGCTGAGAGATAATGGCTTACCTAAGGTCTCCCAGGGGGTTTTCATAGCTGAGTGAGGATTTGAGCCCTGGTCCCTTGGAGCCCAAGTCCAGCACTCAGGCCAATGCACCACTTTGGCTCTATAAGTAGGTGGCTCTGAGCAAGATGAAAGAAGTGCAGAGTACATATCTGGCAAAGTGGGACCCATATAGTTTTGTTTTGAAATGACTGATGTCTTCACACACCTAGACAACAATCTCTCCTCACTGGATCTTCCACAGGCTGAAAGTGGGTGGTGAGGGGACTTTTCCTGGACACTGGAAATAACATCAAAGTAATTAAAAGCCTATTGCTGACTCTCACATTTCAACCATAAAGATCTCTTGACCTAATTTCTGTACTGTGCTGCTGTAAGTAGAAATGGGATGAATCTTGTGCTTGTAAACACTTCAAATCAAAGTTCCTTAGAATAATGGCAAGATATGGATTCATGTAATAATTAAGGATAACATAGGCAAATCTGTCACTCTTACCTATATCTAGGGGATGCTGATAAACTGTAACAAAAAACAAACAAAATGAAATGGAATTCTAGTACATCCCTGATGGAGGCCATGGTAGAGCTGCTGTCTATCAGAATTGTTTCAGATCTGGGCCTCCATGTACAATATGCCCTTCCCAATAAATCAGTGTGATTTTGTGTGTCTCAAAAAACAAGCCATTTAGAGACACAATACTGTTTACAAGAGTATATAGGAATAAATTCTAATGGAATTTAGTGGAACTCACCTCAAGGTAAGCCTCCCAGAATTGGACTACAGGTTACAGACAGCCACAGTCTGCAATGGCCATAATTTTCATCTTCATTAGATTTCCTTACCTGCCACTGACCTAGACAGTAAATATAGAGAACGAAGATTTTTATCTGGATTCTCCTGGGTGAATTTGGCTAATTCATAAAAGCCCAAGCCCATATACTGCTGTATGTTTCTCCTTGTGATGCCTCAGAAAAGTTATGAGCTGTTCAAATGAAAGACTCATTGGGGACCTAATCCCTCTCACACTATGCAACTAAAATGGAGACATGAATTACAAGGACACCAGAACATTCTCTCACTTGGGGGATATCAGAATGAGTACCACAAAGATGCATTCATGATCTAAATTAAGTTGAGAACAAAATCTGGTAAAGCCAGTCTGCCATGTGTTCCATAATTGGACTGAGAAACACATTAATAATTTCTTTCACCAATGAAAAGTAGTTTTGAAACGATATGTGTATTTTCAGAGAGACCATCAGCATGGGCTTTAACCAAATCAGTGTAAATGAACAACCAAGGTTTGTGTATGCTGCTTAGCATCCAACTTCTAAACATGCTCAGAGCCTGCATTGCTCATTCTGAAAAGAAAGGATCCCCTTTTAATTTCTTGTGATTTCTTTACCTGGAGGACTAAAGCAAACAATTATTCCTGGAGTTCTTATCATGGTTTCATAGGAAAGAACAGGAAATAGGGAGAGAGTGTACCTTTGTAAACTGTTTTTGGCTACCTTTCCTCAATCTATCTCCCTCTTCTAATCCTTAGCAATCCACTAGGTCTGTAAGCTAGGGGACATCAGAGATAAAAGAATGCTGGTGAAGGTGGAGAAATTCTGCCCAACACCATTCAGAAAAGCCAAACCCATTTTCAGTGGAAATGAACAAGTTAAGTCCATTTCTACTTTACATGTGTCTTCAATAATAAATCTCAACCAGAGCTTGGACAAGTTACTTGGTTGGACTATAACTGGCTGGTGGATTCTGGGACTTGTGGTCTAAAAAGCAACTTTCCATAGCTCTGATCTTAAACCACATATCCCTGCAAGAAGCTCTGTTCCCTGATGGAAAGTACAATGGATGAAACCAGATTTAAGCCTGAGCCTAATGGTCTTCATCCAAGGGCGTGTCTACACTTACTAAAATAAAATATATATATAAAAATCTTACATACCCTGTAGTTGTTGTGACCAGTTCACACAACATTATGGAAAATCAGTAGGGAATGTGCTTCAAAGGGCTTAGTTCTGCTTTTTAAAAAACTCCCCTTTTACCCTAGACTTTCCCCCCCAATCCAGATTATCCTGTGTGTGGCTGGCACTCTGAGGTGGCTTCAGCATGGAGCCAGGGGTGGGAGGAGTTTTTGTTGAGTGGGTTTGGTTGGTTCCAGCACGCATGGTGTGTTTCACAATGTTTGTTGTTTTTACTTCAGCGCCAGGCACTGCCCAGCCCAGCCCAGCCCCTCCCGATCATCAGCCTTGTGTCACTTTTTTCCCCCTGCTGTGAATGTAGGTATGTGGATGTCCACATGAGCAATGAGCTGACCAGCCCACTCACTCCCCTTTCCTCCCCCCCGCCATCACTTGCTTGTTCACTCACTAATGTGGTGATTCTCATACCTATATTCAGGTCAGGGGGAAAAAAAGGTGAGACAAGGCTGATGGGAGACAGTGGGGGAGAAGAGGGGGGAGGTAGCTCGATCTACCCCTTCACCATTGGTCTTGTGGCTGAACATGTTAAAAGTTGTAAATATAATAAAATAAAAAATTGTATGTGTGTACAGCCCCTCACTGGGCCACAAAAGGGGAAAGGGGATAGGATGGGGGGGGCATCCACCCAGAGTGGATCCAATTGATTGACAGGCAAACTATAAGGGCTATTGGCTGATAGATCAATGTATGCATGCCAGGAAGGGAAAAACAGCAGAGCAGACATGACAGTGTGACTTTGCCAGGAGGAAGTGTGTGGTCGGTTATGCTGATGTCACTTTGATGTGTCCTGTGTGTGGCATTAACGGGGTCACTGGAGGGGTCACTGTGGACCAGGATAATGTGAGGTGGGTCTGGATCCCCCCCCCGCATGAGTCCACATGAGTGCTATCAAATATGAAAAGCCCTTATGCTTACTATATAGACTTTTTTAGTGTGTGGGGAATGTTCAGTTTTCAAATTAGAGGAGTGGGGGAATAAAGGAATGGCTTGTTTCAGCTCCTGAAAAAGATTGTTACACTCTTTTTAGCTAACAGAAAATACTTAGCTCACCCGTTTTAAACTACTGCTATCCATCTCTGCAAACTGACCAACTCCAGCTTAAATGTATTCCATTTGTCTTCTCTGTCCATGTGTTGTGCTTTCAGGGGCCTATTAATGTGAGTCTAACAGACTTATCCCACTATAGGGATCTTTCTAAGAGTTGGAAGAAGGCAAAGAAATGAGGGATGGGGAGAAGTGACCTTACGGAGGAAGAACAGAAGTGTTTAAAGGCATTAAAGGAAAGGGAGGATTCTAAGCTCTTGTGCTTCAGGGATTGCAGAAAGTCAGTAACCCAGTTTAAAGCAACATTTGTCATTTTAACCCTACAAACTTCATATTGTCACCGAGCAATGTCAGCCATTAAGAAATTAATTCTTATATCCCTTCCTAAGGGAGACAAGTCAAAATTGCTTCCCACATTTAACTGACAATAATGGAAACCTACAGGGACATGGGCTATTTAGAGATGATCATCTTGTTCAGCTCTCTGACTACATATTCTAAGTAGTGGGAGCTGAAAACGTTTTTGTTCTATTTTCTTGAAAGGAGTTCCCCATCTATCTAATAGTACTGTCCAAATAAGTATCTTACAAAAGAATATACCACTTACATTCTTGGCTTCTCCTTAAATAACACCAATACGTACTTTGACAATAATGTGCATGTGTATGTATGTGTGTCTTTTATTTATTTGCTTAGTTCTTTTGCATGCTGAGGTGCAACTGGTCCTCTTCCCTTTGCCTTACCGCCCCCCAGGAAATAATAACAGACACAATGTACATGCAGAAATATATTTGGATTTTTTTTTATGTTGGCAATAACTGGCCACAACTTTCTTTGGTGATAGTTGCACTGGTTGGTGCATGGGCATGGGTTTGAATCTGGACATTGACCAACCTGCCTCCTTGGTCGATGATTCTTCTGTCAGCCCACGTGCCAACAGATATCTGCCCCTGAAAGGGGGGGGGACCAGATCACGTGATCCAAACCCTTGTGGGAAAAGGGGGAGGGTAAACTACACCCCAAACTTGGCATGCGTTTCCCAGGCCTCTGAGGCTCTGACCTTGAACTTGAACTTAGAATCATAGAATCATAGAATCATAGAATTGCAGAATTGGAAGAGACCACGAGGGCCATCCAGTCCAACCCCTTGCCATGCAGGAAATCATGATCAAAGCATCCCCGACATATGGCCATCCAGCCTCTGTTTAAAGACCTCCAAGGAAGGAGACCCCACCACGATCCAAAGGAGTGCGTTCCACTACCGAACAGCTCTTACTGTCAAAAAGTTCCTCCTAATGTTGAGGTGGAATCTCTGTTCCTGGAGCTTGCATCTATTGCTCCGTATTCCAATCTCTGGAACAGCAGAAAACAAGCTTGCTCCATCCTCAACATGACACCCCTTCAAATACTTAAACAGGGCTATCATATCGCCTCTTAACCGTCTTTTTTCCAGGCTAAACATACCCAGCTCCCTAAGTCTCTCCTCATAAGGCATGGTTTCCAGACCTTTCACCATTTTAGTTGTCCTCCTCTGGACACACTCCAATTTGTCAATATCCTTTTTGAATTGTGGTGCCCAGAACTGGACACAGTATTCTAGGTGAGGTCTGACCAAGGCAGAATAGAGCAGCACTATTACTTGCCTTGATCTGGACACTATACTTCTATTGATGCAGCCCAAGATTGCATTGGCCTTTTTAGCTGCCGCATCACACTGTTGACTCATGTTCAACTTGTGGTCTACTAGGACTCCTAGATCCCTTTCGCACGTAGTCTCATTCAGCCAGGTCTCCCCCATCCTATATCTATGCATTTTATTTTTTCGCCCTAAGTGCAGTACCTTACATTTCTCCGTATTGAATTTCATTTTGTTAGCTTTGGCCCAGCTCTCCAGTTTATCGAGGTCATCTTGAATTTTGATCCTGTCCTCCAGGGTATTAGCTACTCCTCCTAATTTGGTGTCATCTGCAAATCTGGTAAGTATGCCCCTAATTCCCTCATCCAAGTCGTTGATAAAGATGTTGAATAGCACTGGGCCCAGGACAGAACCCTGTGGCACCCCATTGGTCACATCTTTCCAAGATGAAGAGGAGCCATTGACTTAACAGAGACCCAATGACCCCTGAGTTTGGATCAGAACCCATGCCAACCGCCATCCCCAGAAAGTTGCGACAATGTACAAAAGACACATAAAATTACAGCGTATCTATGCTAATACAAATACATACTAACTGAGGGAGAGTGGGCAAGTCTTTGGCTCGCAGCAAGCCAACTGGCTGGTCTGGTGGAGCGGCCAGGTTTATATCCCCGACCGCTGGACCTGAGTGGAAACCTGCCACTTGCTGCGGCAGGTCCTGCCCATCAGCCAATCAGAGGACTAGTGTGCCCCAGTCTCTGATTGGTTGAGGGGTGGCATGGGCCAGCCAACCGGGGAGGAGGAGCTGCTTCCCCATTGGCTGGCCTATGATCCTCTTCCTGGCCCACACAAGACATGCTGGGAAGAAGACGCTTATCAGGCATGGTGGCGCCCATGCCTGCCCTCCCAGCCACGTGGAGAGCAAGCTACGGGGAACCCACCAGCCCACAAATTAGGCTGCCAGTGAGTCTGGGCAGCCGTTTTGCGTGCTGAGGTGCAACTGGTCCCCTTCCCTTCTCCCTAACCTCCCCCCTAGGAAACAATAACAGACACAATGTACATGCAGAAATATATTTGGATATAAAAATAGATGAACATTGGCAATAACTGGCCACAACTTTCTTTGATGATAGTTGCACTGGTTGGTGCATGGGCATGTGTTCGATTCTGGACATAGACCAACCTGCCTGCTTGGTCGATGCTTCTTCTGTCAGCCCACGTGCCAACAGATATGGATTGCAGGGCTCTGAGATGGGAGCAAGATAGGGTATTTAGTCCACGTAAGCAAACTCTTAGTCATTTTTTTAAAAAATAGAGAGGCCAGGATCCTGTTGAGTACATTGGCTGTTGGAAGAAGTTTCTTCAGCAGATCTGGAAGGAGCTGATTTCCTTCTCCAAGCAGTAGAACTTTCTCCTTTCGCTGTCTCCTCAGCCCTCCAAGCCATCTGTCATTCTGATCTGGACTGGTTTCCCACCAGTGCTTATTCAGACAAGCTCATGAGTGTCACAGTTCTCACCTTTGCTGAGGCTCTAGCAAGTCTTCTGAGATTTCAGCCATAGAACAGAGCCAAATTAACAGCCTTTAAATTAACAGAACACTCACCCCTGAAAGGGGGGAACCAGATCATGTGATTCAAATCCTTGTGGGAAAAGGGGGAGGGTAAATCACACTCCAAAGGTGGCATGGGTTTCCCAGGCCTACCCCCAGGTCTCTGAGGCCCTGAACTTGAACTTGACTTAACAGAGACCCAATGACCCCTGAGTTTGGATCAGAACCCATGCCAACTGCCATAAAAGACAAGCTCATCCCCACAACCTGAGCTCAGCAAGCCAACTGGCTGGTCCAGCGGAGTGGGCAGGTTTATATCCCTGACCGCCGGACCTGAGTGGAAACCTGCCCCTCACTACGGCAGGTCCTGCCCCTCAGCCAATCAGAGGCCCAGTGTGCCCCAGTCTCTGATTGGCTGAGGGGTGGTATGGGCCAGCCAATTGGGGAGGAGGAGCTGCTTCCCCATTGGCTGGCCTATGATCTTCTTCCTGGCCCATGCAAGGCACGCCGGGAAAAAAAAACGCCTATTAGGCATGGTGGCGCCCATGCCTGCCCTCCCGCCCACATGGAGGGCCGCCGGTGAGTCTGGGCAGCCATTTTTATTTAATAAATAGGATAATACTTATGTCAAACTATTCCATATGTTTCAATTATATCTGTAGATAAATCATTTTAAAACAAAGTGCCCACATAATTGTCAGTGTCTACCTAGTACTTTTCATGACAGTAATAAAAGGTGCCCAGTATATCCTGAAATGAATTATGCACTGTTTATTTTCTCTTAGTTACACACATATAGTCAATTTTGACATTTCTCATCCCATCCATATTTGTGCTAATTACTTTTTGTTAAAATGAGGGTGCTTTAACCTCTCCAATCTTTGGCCATCAAACTCCCATGCCAAGGCTCTGATTTCATTCAATATCCTAAATAAGAGATCTTAAAAGAACAATATCCTTAATCATAAAGCTAGTGGAATGCACACATTCATCATCTAAACATTAAATGCAATCAATCAAATGTTGTTGACTTGCAAAAGAAGGAGTAACATCTGGTGGTCAACAGGTTTCCAGATCTAATTGCTGCTTAGAATGTTACTATATGTAACCTTGTAACAGCACAGGATACTTACCATATCCATATTGCCTAAGTATTGCATCTTTTAAGGATGTGGTCCTTAATGCTGCAATTTCCTGTCATTTTTTTGGAGTGTGAGTGTTCTGATAATTTAAAGGCTGTTAATTTGGCTCTGTTCTATGGCTGAAATCTCAGAAGACTTGCTAGAGCCTCAGCAAAGGTGAGAACTGTGACACTCATGAGCTTGTCTGAATAAGCACTGGTGGGAAAACAGTCCAGATCAGAATGTCAGATGGCTTGGAGGGCTGAGGAGACAGCGAAAGGAGAAAGTTCTACTGCTTGGAGAAGGAAATCAGCTCCTTCCAGATCTGCTGAAGAAACCCAACAGCCAATGTACTCAACAGGATCCTGGCCTCTCTATTTTTTTAAAAAAATGACTAAGAGTTTGCTTACGTGGACTAAATACCCTATCTTGCTCCCATCTCAGAGCCCTGCAATCCATACATAACAGGGCATTTGCCACGTTCTGCCCCCAGACAGTCCTCAACATCCCAGGGCAGATCGGGGCTGAGATAGGGGGAAGGTGGACTAGGGCCCAATGAACCAAAAACTGAGTTGGGCCCCACATGTCCATAGGAGTCCATCCAGCACGCCAGCACTCACTACCACCACCATCTCCCTAGCTCTGCCAGAAGCCAGGAAGGAATCCCTCAGCATGTGACCAAGGCTGGTCACATCCAGGGGGGCTTTATTCACATGTTGCTAGCCCCCTTCCTGCCTTCAAAGTCAGCAAAGAAAATGGCGGTGGTGGCTGCAGGGCCAGGCCAGCCTGGCATGTACAGGAAATGGGGAAGAACATGCCATATCCTGGCTCATGTACATGAGCCCAAATTGGTAGTCAAGGTTGTAATAATTGTAGTAGTGGAGTAGTTGTCAAAGGCTACCTTGCTGCTTTAACATTGCTTCACATTACAATCTCCTTAAGACTGCTGTAAAGAATTGTGGGTTCTCATGGCATAGGACTTTATCAGGTGTGGCAAAAACTGTGTCATTAGGACACAATAATAGCACAAAGGCCTGAAATTATCAGACATTGTAATCATTTACCCATTCCTGCTGTGTCATGCTGGCGTGAATGAGGCATCACTTTTTATTGATGGAGGAGATGTGTCAGCTAGTTATGCTTTCTGTGTTTAAAACAGCAGTAAAGACCAGTTACTTCTAGCAAGCCTAGGCAGCTGATTTTCAAATCAATGAGTTTTAAAGTTATGTATGCATTGTTTTCATATGCTTTTAAAACTTGTTCATTGTTGTTTTGTGCCTTCAAGTTGTTTCTAACTAATGGAAACCTGAATCGTATCTTGGAAGAAAGGTGGTATATAAATCCAGTAAATAAATAAAAATAAATAAAGGTGTATTTATTACTGGGTTTTCTGAGGCTGAGTGTGTGTGACTTGCCCAAGGTCACCCAGTGGGTTTTCATGGCCAAGCAGGAATTTGAACCCTTGTCTCCAGAGTCAGCCTCAAACTACTACACCACTACTCCTCTTTAAATTTGTATTATGTGTTTAATGAAAAAAATAATGATGATGATGATGATGATGGTGGTAATGGTAATGGTAATGGTAATGTCTGTCTCTGACCCGTATCACACTACACTGTTGTAGCACTATTATTCCACTTTAACTGCCATGGCAGCATCCTATGGAATCATGAGATTGGAAGCTTAGGGATAGGCATTTAGAATCCTCAGCCAGGGAGTTCCACTACTTTTCCAGACTACAAACCCCAGGATTCCACAGGATGTTGCCTTGGCAGCTAAAGCAGAATATAATGCTATAACAATGTATAGTGATAAGGATCAAACTGATGGGAGATAAAGAGAAAGTGAGTGAGGTGGATATGTCAAGTAGGACATGGATTACAGGTTTTAATTGTTCATATATATGTATGCTATACATGTGCTCACTTCTTTGGAAGCTCCTCTGTGTTAATGTTTCCATGGGAATACATAGTGAACACATCACCCAGAATAGAATAGAATTTTTATTACGGTCATAGACCAGCACAGGTAAAAAGGGGATATAGAATAAAGGTAAAAACACAGGATAAAAACAGGCTAAAAGCAGTATTTAAAATATTAGCTCCAGTATAACAAGACTAGGTTGATACTATTCTACTGTTGAGGACATTGTCTGTCGAATTTTAACCACAGCTGCGCAGAATCTGGCAACATTGTAAGTTGTTCCTGGGTTGGTGTCTGAAAGCAACAAGTTTATGTCCAGTGTGCCCTTGATATTTATGCAACAGGGGTGAAATTAGGCTGAGACGTATGTCCCTGTAGTATGAGTACTGGAGTAATACATGCTCTGTTGTTTCTATTTGGCCCGAATTGCAAGGGCACAGTCTGTCTGAGAAGGGGATCTTCTTGTATCGGCCTTCAAGGACAGCTGAAGGGAGGGCACGACACCGTGCAAGAGTAAAGGCCCTTCGACATTTAGGTATTTCAAGTGTTGCTAAGTATGCCAAAGGAGAGGCCAGATATCTATTGGAGTCACTAGCAATGAAGGTTGGAGTGCTGGCTAGATCCAGTTGTCGCTCTATATCTACTACCCGTTGTTTGATGGTAGCTTTCGCCCTATCATATCCCAGGCTAAGCAGAAGATCTGGAGAAAGGCCCAGCATTGAAATTTTAGTAATCACTGTCTGTTTCCAGCTGGATTGGAAATTATCACTTAAGGTTAGTGGAGCAAGGCCAGTGGGAAAGAGGGATAGTCTGAGCCAGTAGCTGAGTATGGTCACCCACACTCTGGCCTCCACTTTCATAAATCCTGACTCCAGTCTCAGAGCTGCGTTAGAGACACATTTTGGAGTTTGGAAAGCTGATCTTAAAAATTTGGATTGGACAAGTTCTAATGGAGCAGGGTTGGGGAAGGGTCCCAATTGGGATCCATAAAGCAGTTGAGCTACTGGTTTGGCTTCAGAGTTTGAGCACTGCAGGTAAAAAGTGGCCTCCTCTTGTCTTAAGAAATTTGAGAATGGCTGTTGTACTCCTCTGTGCATTGCAAGCAGAATATTCCCCATGCACTTTCCTACTACCAGTGGCTTGAAAAATTACCCCCAGGTCTTTGAAGCAAGAGACCTGCTCAATCTTGTGGCCTTCTATATTCCAGTTCCAGTTCTTAGGCCTTTTAGCGAATGCCATGATTTTAGTTTTTTGATAGTTGAGTTCTAGCTGTTCCACTCTGCAATATTGTGTTAGTGCTCTTAGGGCCCTTTTTAGTCCAATGGGAGTTCTTGAAAGTACTGCTGCATCATCCGCATAAAGCAGAGTTGAAATATGCCTTCCCTCTAATTTTGGGGGGTGGAAGTTAGTGTTGTTGAGGTGATCCACCAAATCATTGATGTAGAAGTTAAACAGGAGTGGAGCTCGAATGCAGCGTTGCTTGACACCCTTCTCAGTGACAATGTCATTGGTGAGATGTCCCTGGGGGTTACATCTTACTTTTAATGAGGTCCCTTCATGCAGCATACGTATTAGATGGAGTAAACGCCGGTCAATCAAAGAAGCCTCCAGTTTTTTCCACAGTTTGGTTCGGGATATAGAGTCAAAAGCTGCTTTAAAGTCTATGAAGGCAGCATAGAATGAAACTGTGCTGCAGGTGGAGTATTTTTCAATAAGGTGGTGGAGTACAAGGCACTGATCTATGGTGGAGCGGCCTTCCCTAAAGCCAGCTTGCTCTTCTGCAAGTATGTTTTCTTGTCCCAACCAGGTCTGAAATTTCCACTGTAAGGAGATTTTCAGACAGGCAAAAATCGCCCCTTGCCGCGTGAGCAGCCTCCCGAAACTGCTGCGCGGCAAGGGTCTTTTTCGGACGACGCTGTGCCTCTAGCGAAGCCGTCCGTGTCACTTCCGTGAAGCTTGGGACGGCTCCGCGTCATATTTCAATCACGGGCAGCCTCCGTGCTTGAAATATGGCGCGGAGCCGTCCCAAGCTTCACGGAAGTGACACGGATGGCTTCGCTAGAGGCACAGCGTCGTCCGAAAAAGACCCTTGCCGCGCAGCAGTTTCGGGAGGCTGCTCGCGCGGCAAGGGGCGATTTTTGCCTGTCTGAAAATCTCCTAAGTGTCTTGCATAGAGTTTGCTGATTGTACTGAGGAGACTAATTGGTCTGTAGTTGACAGGATCATCCTTGCTTCCTTTTTTATATATGGGGACGATGATTGCAAGGCCCCAATCCTTGGGTGCTCGATCATATTTGTTGATACAGGTGAAAAGTGAGGCCAGGATAGGGGCCCAAAATTCAAGGATGTTTTTAATGGCTTCTGTAGGTATTAGGTCTTCCCCTGGAGCCTTCCCCATTCTCAGCTGGGCTACAAGGTTCTTGATCTCTGTCGCTGTCACTGGTGTCCACCCTTGGATATTTTCTATATTTTGGCTAGTGCATCCACTTTCAATGTAGTTGACCTTATAAAGAGCTTGAAAATGATCCTCCCATATCCCTGGAGGGATGTGACAATCCACTGTAGCTGGCCCATTTCTCTGGGAACTTGATGTAATATGCCAGAATAGAGCTGTGTTGTTGGATCTGACTGCCTGGATAAGTTATGTCCAGTCATTCTTCATGGCTTCTTTTTTCTTGTTCATCAGCAGCTTTTTGTAGTCTCTTTTCTGCTGAAGCAGCATTGGTGCAGCATCTGGGACGTTATTAGATAGGTAACCCTGGTAAATATCACTGAGGGCTTTTTTAGCATTAACACATTCTTTGTCAAACCATGGTTTGGAGTGGTGCTGTTGTTGTTTCCACTGATGTGCGCTACTTTGATGGATTAGATATTGGTGTAGAGCTTGGGTAAGTGTGTTGTAATTTTCCAAGATTTCATCAGGAGACTCAGCTGATATCAGGGCAGTCCTAAGATGCTGAAGTTGGTCTGAAGCCAATACCTCACTTATTGTTTGGTTTAGTTGGGGGGTCCATTTAGCTCGGCGATAAGTCCTTCCTGATGGTGTCACAGAGAGATGATAGCACTCCCTGGTGTGTGTCTCCTGTGTGAAGTCACTAAGATGTAGCCAAATTGGAAAATGATCACTTTCAAATCTGGGCATAACTTCTATTTCCTTGGCATAGGGAAGAAGGTCCCTAGAAATGATTATGTAATCAATGGCACTCATTCTGGACCCAGAGAGATAAGTGAATTCAGCTGGGCAGTCATTTTTCAGGGCACCATTTAGGATTTGAAGGTTCAGCCTGAATGCTGTTTGAGCCAGACAAAGTCCTGCAAAATTTGATTTCTTGCCCTTTGAGTATCGGATGAGGTGGGATCCATCATCTTCAAAATCAGGAGGAGGGCATTTGTGCTGGGCATATAGGGTATGATTGTTGGGGCCCAGTCTGGCATTCAAATCACCTCCCAAAATTACAAATGCATTTGGGTTCTGCAACATGAGATTAGCAGTGTATGATTCCAATTCAGCCCACAGGCCTCTGATTTGGGATTTCTTCTTCATTGGAGGCATGTAGGCATTTATTATCAGCAAAGTGCAATGTTAAATTGAATTAGCACTGCCATGGCATATGTTTTAAAATTGGAAAGAGGCCTTGTTATGGCACTTAGGGTGGTGGAAACCAGGACGCCCAGGCCGCCTCTAGCTCTTCCCTGCTTTTCCCTGGCTCTGCCAGAATTGAGAATGAGTGAAAGCCATTTAATAACAGATCCTTATTAGTCCATGTTTCCTGGATCAGTATAATGTCATATTGGGTGAGGAAGTCACTAGGACAGGGATCTCTGTGGGCCGTCGGCCACCCAGCAATGTTCCAGGTCATAAGGGTCACCTTGTGCTGGTCTGTTGGAAGTCAGGCAGTCGCATTGCAGGCCACAGGTAATTCATCTGATGGAAGTTGGTTAAATGACTTGGTTGACTGTGGCTGTGTCCTCCTCTGTGGATGGAGGGGTAGTGAATCACGTTCCTGTTCTTCCTGCCCTGCCTGTTCTGGAAGGGAAATTGGAAGAACCAATGCAGCATGGGAAGCGAAATGAGGATCACAAGCAAGCAAGGATCCTATCTCTTTAGTGAGGGGGGCATTCTTTGACTTAGGAGATGAGGTAGGTGGCAGTGAAGACTGTTTTTCCCTTGAACTAGGTTTGTATAGGGATGTTTGAGTCCCCTGGGGTTTAATTGTAGATGGGGGTGCATCTGCAGTATATTGCATTTTTGAAGGGGTGTTCGCTACAACTCGGGATTTCAAGGCTTCCTTGATTGTAAGTAGAGAGTCATCACTTTCGCTTTCATTGTCAGAGAAATCAGAGAAATGCACTGACAGTTTTCTGCGAGGGGGGGCTGATTTCAATGGGGCTGGATTGCTGTTAGATTGACTCAGGATGGTATCTCTCATCAGCTGTATTGTGGGAGTTTGTTCCCAAATTTCTGTGAGTTTTTCTCTCAGTTTAATTAGTTCTTGATTTATAGCCTGAACTTCCTTTGAGGTGTGTTTAGGTTCTCCCTCTTGGTGTGAAGAATTATTGCTTCTTTGTGTTATTGTTGCTATTTTCCCTGTGATGAGGTCACGGACTATCTCATCCTTAAAAACTCTGTTAATTTCTATACAATGTGCATTCCAGAGGAAATTTCTTTTCCGTAACAGCCTGTTAGGAATATTTGCCTGGCTAAAGGTCAGAAAAATTTGCTTAGTAGCTCTTGAGCTGGGTAAAAAGTGACAGTCTAGTAAATCAATTGGTCTGCTGTGCATGTTTAAAAGTTGGGAAAGATATCTCACAACTGACTTCTGTCCATTCCACAAATGGGCATTGTTATGTATTTGTATCAGGAGCTGGTTTTTCTGTAACACTTGGCAGTGATTAACTGCATCCTGTGACGTGGCAGGACTCATTTCCTCCAAATCTGCTACATTTTAAACCCCCTGTGTACCATATGGGTTTTGCCTTTGAAGATCTTGTTGGGAAAGCTTATTTGTAATGTCGTTTAATCTTTGCAAAATAAGAATCAATGTCTCTATGGACAGTTTGCAGAAATCATAAAAGAGCTGAGCGCTGTTATTACAGGGAATGCTGCCAAGCTCTGGGAGTTTGACTTTGTTATCAACTTTGTTATCAACTTGCTCTGGCCCATAATTTATATTTACACTTTGAGGAAATGAGGAGGCTGTTTTGTTTAGTTCAGGTGTCTGTGATGACTTAGGGACTATAGAAGGAGCTGTTGTTACAGATCTGTTACTCACGGGCTGTGTTGTCTCTGCCGCTGGGAAGAGTCAATTCTCATCTGTTTTTCTGCTTTGAAGGATTCCTGATTGTCATTACAGGGGCTCGTCCGATTTCTTTTCTTGCCTTTGGATGGCATTTTTGAGGTATATGTAGGTGGTAATGCCAGAGGTTAGTGGGAGGACAATTCAGAAGTTGTTAGTCCATCGCCATCTTGCCCCTCCTCCCCCGAACACATCACCCAAATGTTGTTCTTGATATATTAATGCTATCTATGTTTGAAAAAGGACATAAGGAATAAGCTTTCAAACCGTTTGCACATCCAAAATGTTACCATATAATGGAAAGTGGTTCCATGGCATTACCATTGTAGCATGCCTTGCTCACCATGTATATCTGCTCTGCATTTTCTTGAATAAAGTTCCCAGTCTCACAGCTGTCTGCTCATCTCTGTGCTGAATATGCCTGGTAATGTATACACACCTGTTCTTTCAGTATATAGCATTGCACTCCAACAAGCAGATGTTTTATTTGTGTTTAGGAGTAACCACACAATAAAATACATCGTGTTTTCGAAAATGTTTGACTTGGGCTTTTTTGGAGGCTCTTGCATAACCCAATTGCTCACCAGTAGGTGTAATTCTCTCCTAATGACTTTCTAAAAACCTCACATTACCTGTAATTAACAAACATATTAGCAGATACAATTATCAAACATTTTCAATCCATTGCATGAGAACAGGCATTTCATATTGAGCAGCTGTTTTATTGTTCTTTCCCTCACTCTAAATTTGTTCTAGAGCGACACTAACACTCTATTTCCTTCAGTGGAAGATTGTTTCCACGCCAGTGAAATGGCTAGGCCTGAGAAGCATGGAAGGACTTCAAAGAAACATAGAAGGGTGAAGTATAGAAATGATGATAGGATCTTGGAATGTGAAAAATTCAGCCTCTCTCCTCTACCTGTCTTGTTACAGGCTGGATACTATTTTTATCTGTATGCACACTTAAGGCTCTGAAATCAGTCATTAACATTAACAGCAAATTGTGACAGGTCTGGAACTCAAGAATAGGAATGAAGTGTTAAAACACAAACATTACAGTTTCAGACAAAGAAGTTATAAAAGTACAGACCTGAAATCTGAGTCTGGAGGTTTAGCCACGCTAATTCATAATAGCTCATAAAAAGAAATCACATCAGTTGTCCATCTGAGAGCTATAGTAAATAGGTGACATAGCCAGTTCCAGCGATTAATGACCTTGACCAAAAAAAAAAAAGTTCATTAAAAAGTCTAGTAAGACACTGAACAGGAACAAGTCATCAGCATCAGAAAGCTTAGTCAGAGGTGCCCCACTAAAGATTCGTCTCTGATTGGTGGAGATTTAACATTACCATATAAAGGGTCCAGTCAGCAGACTGGATGATGAATTGACAATGAGCAGCTAACTATAAGATAAAAGCCAAACTCAGAGAAACACAGCAGAGTAGTTAACAACTGTTTCACTGAAAATCCTACCTTAAAATGCTGGGGTGTGAGAGTGTGAGAGTCTTCCTCCTTCTCTCTTGGTACTGAATTAGACTGAATAGGATGTGTTCCTTATTGCATGGAGTATAAGAAAAGAGTATAGGTTTCTCTCCACATGAATGAGAGATTCCTGCATAAAGACGTGTAGATTCTTTAACAGATTTTACACACACATATGACTGTGCCAAGACAATCTAAGTCTTATGTTATGCAATCCTCCTCAAGGGAAGTGGATAACTGTATAAATTGAATTAACTATCTTATTAAAATAGCCTAAAGAGTACAAACTGCATACTTATTCTACCATCTTAAAATTCCTGAATTCTAGTGATAAAGTGAGTCTTAAGGGGAGTGTTGATGTTAGCCTGCCTAGAGGGAGAATACTGTTCAGAAAATTGGAAGACTGTGGACTTAAGGAAACTCCAAAAACTGGCAAAAAGGCAGAAAATCCTCAGCTACTCATAACTAAATGGATAGGGATGGGAAACCATACCTGTTTCAGGCTCCTCCTAGCAGAAGATAGGAATGCTTGGAAGACCCACTACATATGAATAATCAACATGTGGGTGGGAAAGGCAGCTCATCTTTGCCAGAACCATGCTTTATTGCAGCCCCCTCCCTTCATTCCAGCAGGCCCATTGCTTTCTGTGCAAGGAGTTCTGCAAAACAGATTTTCCTCTAAATGATAACAAATCCTACAGGTTTTCCACATTGACCAGGAAACTGGTGACTTGGACTGAGAGACAATTGGTCTTCCATAACACCTTCTCTAGTGTAGTTATTAATGCTATGTGTGAGACTTCACTCATTAGTTGAAAAAAAAACAAACTCAAAAGCAAACCAGGCTCCTTTCTTGCAAACTGTTAAACAAAAGAATTGTTGTACATGTTGCCCAATAACTCCACTTATACATGGGGTA
The DNA here is from genome assembly GCA_030847615.1 of Gambelia wislizenii. Taxonomy (NCBI): domain Eukaryota; kingdom Metazoa; phylum Chordata; class Lepidosauria; order Squamata; family Crotaphytidae; genus Gambelia; species Gambelia wislizenii. Next base: position 326,942,124 of record JAUMIR010000001.1, read on the forward strand.
TTGACTTGAATTTTTAAAACATGTAGCTGCAGCAGAGTTGTGGGAGACCCATTGCAATGAGCTACTTACTCAGGAGGCAGAGGCAGCGTAGAGAAGGGGACCAACTGCAGACTGGAAGAAGTGGTGGCTTCTGGGGAGAAAGAAGCCAGGGAACATTGCCAGCTTCCTGGCCTGACTGGTTTGAGGTGGCAAGGCCGGGAGTGAGATCCAGCAACAGCGGAAGAGTCTACTTGCATTCCTTGAGGACAGCTGAGGATGCCTGGAACTTTGCCAGATTGGACTTGAGCCAGCCAGGAGCTGCTGAACCTCTAGCCTTGTGGGCTAAGGAGGCAGGTCAATGGGGATGTGTGTGGGGTGGGGGGATAGACAATAAACAGACCAGCATCCTGCAGTCAGAGGGAAGAGACCAGAGCAGTGAAAGGCTCTCAGGAAAAAAAAATCCATGCCTAGGATAGGGTTACAGATGGTTGTGGAATGAGAAGCACAAACAAATGAGTGCTCAGAGAAAGCAGGAGGCTCCCAAGTCTGATCTGAGGCAACAGGACTTCATGAGGGGGCAGACAAAGACCTGTAGAACAGAGAGCAGCTTCCTGGTGCAGGAACTGAAACTATGCCACTGCTATTCTTACCTAGAACCCAGACCTTGCAGAGGGACTAGCAAAGTGACATGATTACCACAGTGAACTGTACAGTACTTACCTTAGTTGGGCATCAGCATTGTTATTGCCAGAGTGAAGTAACCACTCTTGAGTTGTATCCCCCTTGCTTCGAGGGAAGTCCTAGCAAACTTTTATGTACACTGTAAGATACAGTTCCTGTGAGACATATTGACTCCAGTAAACCTTTTGAGATTGTGGCTTTGTTCATGGAAGGAATGCTAGGCCTGTCACATTAAAAAAAAAATAATGAACGTTTGGAAGCTGGGGGAGAAGGCGACCCACATGGACACAAGGTGGCATGTCTAAAAGCTCACTCCATCCCAAAGCTATCAAAGGGAGCCCTGGTGGCGCAGTGGTTAAATGCTAGTACTGCAGCCACAATGTTGCAACTTCAATCCCAAGGGCTTCAAGGTTCACTCAGCTTTCCATCCTTTTGTAGGTTGGTAAAATGAGTACCCAGTTTGTGGGGGCTATTAGCTAATACACATTGGAAACCGCTTAATGCAGTGTGAATATGTAAATTGCTATTGCTTAACAATTTGTAAGCCACTCTGAGAGCCTTTATGCTGAAGAGTGGGGTATAAATACCTACATAAAGAAGTAAATATAAATAAATAAATAAATAAATAAATAAAAATAAATAAATAAATAAATAAATAAATAAATGGAGGGTTGTGGGTTTTTAATTTTTTTTTTCAAAATTTGTTCAGAGGGGGTTTGCCTTTGCCATCTTCTATTCCTGAGAGAATGCGACTTGCCCAAGGTCAGCCAGTGGGTATCCATGGCTGAGCAGGGATTCAAACCCTGGTCTCTAGAGTCTTATTCCACACTTAAACTACTACATCACACTGGCTTTCACAATCTTTGCAAAAAATCTAAGAGAACTAGGCTTCTGTGATAAGAACTTGCTAGGGAATGTAAAATTTGTAGGCGCTTCAGAACTGTCTCTCATTTTGTTAGTTAATAACTTGATTAATAATTGCTGAAATTCCAGCTTAGATCAATCACTTAATAGATTGAGATATTACTTCATAGCAGCTTTTGGCAGGTTCATAGAAGTTTTAGGAAATATAGTCATACAGCGGGTAACCTTATTTACAATCACTGCATTAGTTATTCCATCTGTGTTAAACTTGGGAAGTGTACAGACGGACCTCAACTTTCATGCAGGTTGGAGTGGAGGACTCCCACAAAAGTGGAAAAACCATGAATACAGTCCCACCTTTTTTTACTTGAAAAAATACTTCTCTAGGCATTTTTAGGTCCTCTAGCACAACTCTATGGTCAACTTCTGGCAGAAGCATACCATAGAATTGCACTGGAGGACCTAAAAATGCCTAGAGAGAGAACATATTTAATAATCTGCAAATAACCAAATCTACAAATGTTTTACCTTCAAATGTGGAGGGATGACTGTACTAATTTAGTGACAAGTTTTTATTGAGAAGTTCATTGATCAATTGACAAGAAAAAATATATACTGAAGGATGCATTTAATTGCAATATGAAAGGTTAGATTGATCTTTCACAGTATCCTTAAATTGACATTTCACAGTAAACTCTTGTATATCAGTATATCAACCTGAATTGTTATATTAATGATTAATTAAATGAAGGATTCAATTAAGAACATGGAGCATAAATGCTGAAGTACAAATAGGCTCATTCCCCTATAATGATGAAGTTGGCCACAATGAAAGAGATCTCAAGTTCTGTGTTCTTGGAAAGGAAAATGACATGTTAAGTTCTTTGTGAAGGCTTCCCCAGCATTTTATATTTATTTATTTATTTGTATATATATTTATACCCCGCTCTTCAGCCACAAGGCTATCAGAGCGGCTTACAAATTGTTTTAAGCAATAGCAATTTACACATCTACACTGCAAGAAGCAGCTTCCAATGTGTGTTAGCTAACTGCCCCCACAAGCCGGGTACTCATTTTACCGACCTACGAAAGGATGGAAGGCTGATTTTAACTGATTAAATAAGCCATGCATCCTTAAATGATCAGGCAAAATTGATCCACATGGCTTATCTGCCAACGAACAATGTAGGTTTTCTTGCACATGGGTGCCCTACCAGTATAATTTGATATTGTGTACTGGGGAAACAATGTCATTAGCACTGCACAGAACTCTCCTCTGGACTTACTGACAATTGAACAGTCTGTGTGGGGACATATATGGCTTTTATTTTTTTAATGAGAGAAAACAAAAATAGGTTTTCCTTGGTTTTTTTCCGGGCTGTGAGGCCGTATTCTAGAATCGTTTATTTCTGACATTTTGCCTGCATCTGTGACTGGCATCTTCAGAGAATGGTCGGGCAGGTGTGTGTGTGGAGTTTATATGCTGTGAACCCCTGTTGGGGAGTGAATGGTTAGTTTCTGGGTATAGAAATGCAAGACTCGTTAGTGTCTGTTTGGCTGATGGTTGGTTGGTGGGCCATTATCTGTTGGGAATCTACCTGTCCCTGGGTGGAATTCCTTTGTAAGTGCTGAGTTTTGATTCTATTGTATTGCAAAACTGGGAGCCAGATTTTGTTTATTTTTAAGGTTTCTTCTTTCCTGTTGAAGTTGTCCAGGTGTTTGTGGATTTCAGTAGCTCCTCTGTGCATTCTGACATGATAGTTGTTCGCCTGGTCCAGAATTCAAAACTTTTTAAAAATTTATTCAACTGGGAGAGAATAGCCAAAGTGGTCAGCACAATGGAACAAATGACACATGTCATGCTAATTCTCCTTGTACAATATTCTTCTAATGTATTGCCACTATACTCCTCCCTGCAAAAAATGCAAAAAAAAAAAAAAAAGCAAAAACAACCCCCGCAAAACCCACCAGTATGTCTTAAGAACAAATGTCGTAATTTATCAGTATGCACACAGGCACAGGCACATGAACTCACATTCATACACAAATGCGTGTGTGTGGGGAGCAGCAGTACCATCAGCAGTTACGCACTCCACCTCACATCTTTTCTTAAAGGAATGGCTTAAATATGCTTATTTTGCTCATGGTATATTTGTGTATAACATTTGTCACTCAAGTGCAGAATCTATGAGTTGTTCAGAGATACAGAAGCCTTTGAAGTATAATCACTTGTAGCCTAAAACAGTAGGGGATGGGAGGGAATATCCCTTTTGTCTCTCCCCTTGAATATTTCTGACTTTTTTTGTTTACCTATTTCCTGTCATCACACCTTAACAAAAGAGCTGTACATGTAAACATGCAAGCAATACACTGTTGTACGTATTAGCAACACACTGTTTCCTGAAGAAGTGACTTTAGAGATTTTAGCTATGATTCATTTCATTTCAATGCATAAGAGGAAAAAAATAAGGTAAAGAGAATAAGAAACGTGATGAGCAAATAAGACATTTGAACACAGTATCTCATTATGCTGTGTTTTGGGGGTGAAATTGCCATTAGCTAGATGGATGTAAATTCAAGTTCTCCTCTCTTGGCCCAGGGGAAGGAAGAGAAAATCATCCAATATGAACCATTATGCAAGCAACTGTGTAACAGTGTGATGATGTCCTGGTAACCTAAATATAATGATAGATCACAAATAATTACTCCATTCCTTAGCTGGCACTTTGCATTAGTAACAGATAAGTGAAGACATTACCCTAATATAATCTGTGCTTAAACATGCATATGAATAGTTCATGCAATATCAGTTATCTGTTGGGCTGGTTGACATTTCTGGTTAAATTTCTTCCCCATCCAAATAAAAATAAATAATAATAATTGAATTTTCTTCTTTTTTAAAATCCATAATTTCCTCCACATATATCATTCAGATTTTATAGCATTTTTTAAATATATATATATCTTTAATAACATACATAAACAACAAAAATAAGTAAAACTTTTAAAATATTAAAAAAGCAAACCATATATAACATATAACATTACATGACAAATAATCTATCTCTAACTTTACATATAAAAAATAAAAGGACTTCCAATTTCTGTGTTTGCTCTTCTATCAGTTTGTTCTCTCCATATTATACTTATATTTGTCATCTATTATTATAGTCTACTTATCTTCCACTTAATTTTTTCTAAAATTCTACTCTCTTAATAAACAGCTTGCCAAAGGTATTTTAACAGTATTCTATCACTTCTTTCCAGTCTCTCTTATAGACATCTATAGTTCAATCTTTTATTAAACAAATAAGTTTGGCCATTCCATGTACTCTTGTAATTTCAGAATCCAATCCATCATTTCTTTCTACGCATAAACTTCACATAAACAGTTCTCACTGCAATTATCATGTGGAAGAGGGAAGAAATAACCCAGCATGACGACGAGGGCATGTCGGGAGAGGGAACTGGGCGTGCGAACTGCAGCGCTGCTTCCGGGACAGAAATATTTCTGTCCCGATTTCTCCGAGGGATATTTTAGGCGTGTGAAAATCTTTGAAGTCTTCATTTGTTGTGTTTAGTAGATGCATTTATGGTTCTTTTTCTATCTTGCATTTTAAGATTTTCATTATTATTTCATGTATTTCTGTCCAGTATTTTATGGCTTTTTTGCATGTCCAACACATATGTAAGAAAATACTGTTTTTTCTTTGCATTTCCAGCATTGATTTCCAGAGTGCTTGTAAATTTTTCTTATCTTCTATGGTGTCAAATACCATCAGTATTTCATCTTGTAGAAATTCTCTTTTAATTTATAATTTAATGTATGCTTTATTCTTCTCTTCCAGTTTTTCACCATTCTTCCAATTAAAATATAGCAGTTTAATTTCAAGATATTAGGAGCAATACCAACATATTTTGAGTTGTAACAAAGACTAGAATGCACTTCATTTCACTGACAGTTGGACTGATTTGTATATTTATATTCTCCAGGGTGGGAGATAGAACCCAACAACAACAATAAAACCATTACTTTATGGAGCTATTTGTGGATGCTTGCCTGAGGCTGCTGCAACACTGCAGAAATAATGCAGTTTGACACCATTTTAACTAGCATGGCTCCATCCTATGGGATCCTGAGATTTTTAGTTTGATGTGGCACCAGTGCTCTCTGACAGAGAAGGCTAAAAATCTTACAAAACTACAAATCCCAGAATTCCATATCATTAAGCCTTGGCAATTAAAGCAGGGTCGAACTGGATTATTTTTGCAGCGTGGCAGCACCCTTGGTTTTCAATTAAGTACAATAACCCCTTTTACCAGATCTAATAGAACAGGCCTGTGGAGTTTTCTAGTTAGAAAAACTCTGATTTTGCCTCTGTCTAAACCTTTATAGAGGATTTTGTTATCATAAACACTTTAAACAGTTCATTCACACTAAACAAATAATCCAGTCTGAAATGGGATTTTTTGCAACAGTTCCTTCCTGTGGAATCCTGGGATTTGAAGTTTGGTGAGGCATCAGCACTCTTTGGTAGAGAAGGCTAAATACCTTGTAAAGCTACAAATCCCAGGATTTGATAGGATGGAGCCATGGCAAATAAGCCAGTTTCATTTTTTATTAGCAAATCAATCTTGCCATGTATTCAAGCAGTAACAATTCAACCTATTTTATATTCAGATCATGCACCTTTAAGGATGACTTGGTGCCTGGAAGAAGATCTACCACTGTCCAAGATCTGGTGTTTTAATCCTCACCTGCTACCTAATAACCAATTTTTAAAAAATTCAGGACACAATTCAAAATTTTATAAGGAGAATAGAGCTCCCAATACTTCTGAGACACTACTTTGGGACACACTTAAAGCAACCCTTAGAGGTCTCATCATCCAGGAAGTATTTAAGAAAAAAAAAAGAGGTGCTAGACCAGTAATGCTTCTCTCAGGACTTCTCCCAGACTCTCCCATACCCATAAGGTATCACAAAACTTCCAAATTCTTTCATTACTAAATAAGAAAAGAGCAGAATTAGAGGAATTAGATTTCCATAAAATTCAGTCATCTTTATTATTTATGAAAGCCTGTTCTTTTGAAAATAACAAGAATTTAAAGTTATTGGCTAATCTAGCTAAAAAGAGACTATTCAAAAATGATGAGTATTCATTTAACAAATGGTGAGGTTAAATTCAAACTAAGAACTAGCCTATTAGAATTTAAAAACTTTTATTCTACTTTATATACCCCAGAATTGCCCAATGAATTAGTTTTGATGATTTTATAAATTCCCTTTGTCATGGCCTACCCAGGATTCTGGGTGTTAGACTGATGGAGTTTCTAGGGCTCCTAGAATCCAACACCTTGTACTGGGCCCCGAAGCAGATAGGCAGCCAGTGGAGCGACCTCAAAACCAGAGTAATGTGGTCCCTCCTAGATCTTCCAGAAACTAGCCTGGCTGCCATATTTTGTACCAGCTGTAATTTCCAAACTAAGCACAAGGGTAGCCCCATGTAGAGTGCATTACAGAAATCAAGACGTGAGGTTACCAGCGCGTGCATAACACTCTCAAGATCCCTTACTTCCAGAAAAGGGTGAAGCTGACGTATCAACCGAAGCTGATAACAAGCGCTCCTGACTGTCGCATTTACCTGATTTGCCATCAGGAGTGATGAGTCAAGGAGCACCCCCAGACTGCAAACACAGTCACTGGAGGAAAGTGTGACCCCGTCCAGGACTGGAGGTTGCAACTCAATTCTTGGTTTCGGGGACGCTACCATGAGCACCTCCGTCTTGTCTGGATTCAGTCTCAATCTGTTTTTCCTCATCCAGCCCATTACTCCCAAAGACATTCATTGAGAGAAGAGATGCCATCAGAATTCGAGGCCAATGAACGAGATACAGAGAAATAGGTCTGAGTTTCATCAGCGTACTGATAACACCCAGCTCCGTAACTCCAGATGAAATTAAACAGGTAATTAAAAATTAAAAATTGAGTAACTCCCCTGGCCCTGATGGGTTTACAAGAGAATTTTATAACATGCTGCAAGTTGATTTAATCCCTCATATAAGAGACTTATTTAACAAACTGATGGATGGTGATTCACTCCCCAGAAGCTGGAAAACATCTAGAATAGTCCCAATCCCTAAGACTTCAGAGGAACATCTGACAGTTAAAGCATTTCACTCAATAGCCCTTATTAATCAAGATTCCAAAATCCTTACCTCCACATTGACTAATAGAATAAATTATTTTATTATAAATTATATCAACTCAGATCAAGTAGGTTATATCCCTAAGTGTAAAATATCAGATGCAGTAAGAAGGGTGTTAAACGTAATCCATCATTCCAATAACTTAAAATTTCCTCTAACAATAATATCTCTTGATGCATTAAAAGCATTTGATAGATTAAAATGCAAATATCTTTTTAATATTCTATCAGCGATGAATTTTGGAGCCAAATTTATGACCCTTGTCAGAAATCTCTATAAAAACTATGAAGCTGTAATACAAGTAAACCGATGAGATTCATCTCCAATTAGATTACAAAGAGGTACTACACAAAGATGCCCACTGTCACCACTTTTGTTTGCAATTGCAATTGAAACACTTGCAAACCTTATTAGAACAGACCTTAAGATAAAAGGCCCCCAAATCAATGAATCTCAACAAAAAATAAATCTTTATGCCAATGACATTTTGCTTTTTAAAGAAAACCCATAAGATTCACTTTCACATCTTATCAATACCCTTAATGAATTCATTAAGTTTTCAGGAATTTGAATAAATTATCAAAAATAAAAAATGCTTAGTTTCAATACCCCATTAGGTCTCCAAAGAAAGTGGCATGAAGAAATTAATCTTCATCTGCAACCCTCTGGTATTATTTACCTTGGGGTTTACATCACAAAAGATTTGACTCAATCCCTCTTAACTATAAACTGATTACTAAATGGATACAAGTTAAGATAAAAGAGTAGAAAAATTTAAAGTGGTCCCTGTTGGGAAGGATAAAAAAAAAGTTTCTTTTACCATTTTTTTTAAAATTCCAAACACTACCCTTGGTCCCTCCCTCTTCAGATTTCAGAAACTGGCAATCATTGATTAATTCTTTCATTTTTGATCAATGGAGACCTAAGTTCTCTAAACAAGCAAGGTTTGTCAATGTTGAATTTTATTTTATAGCAATTCAAGTAAATCAAGTTTTAGAACTAATAACAGACAATTCTCATAAATGGGTATACTTAGAAATTAGAGATGAAACAACTCCTGAAATGAGTTTACTGTTTTCTTATACCACCTCTAAAAGAGTCAGATAAATTATAAATTCCTTCCTCAAAACATCCCTTACATTTTGGAGGAAATTGAGATTTTTGTTGGCTCCTGACCCATCCCCCATTAGAACTTTTCATATGCACCCTCAGTTTCAATATAGTTACAATTTCTACCAGTTTAAACTTTGGAAAGATAAAGGGCTATACACAATACAAGACCTATTTTCTAAAGGAAAGCCCAAAACTATAGAGGACCTAGCTGTAAAATTAACCTCCATTCAACCCTCTTAGTTTCAGCTCCATCAAAGTACTTCTTTTGTGTTATGTCTGGTTTGAGATGGGGAAGCCCACACCTATTAACAACATTTGAGCATCTTTGTCTTCCTGATAACCAATGTGTTAAGGGTGCGTCTGCAAAAATATATAGTTGGATTATAGAAGAAATTGATGGTAATGGGCTATTTCATAAAAAGGGATGGGCACTCGATTTAAATATGGTAATCTCTGACTTTGATTTGAAACAAATTTGGAGCCTTCTACCCTTCAAATCAGGCTCTGCACATCTTAGGGGAAACTCTTTGAAATTAATACATAAGTGGTACCTTACCCCAGTCAAAATAGCAAAGATTATTAAAAAAACAAAACTCACCTACTGAATGTTGATGAGGATGTAGTGATACAGGGACCTATTTGCATATGTGGTTTAATTTTAGTAAAGTGCATCAATTTTGGCTGTTACCTCTATAATTTTGGGCATTACAAAACAAAATATTGTATTATGTCCTACTCTTACATTGCTCTCAATATTTATGGGTAAGAACAAGGATTTACAGCATAAAACACTAATTTGTTCCTTAATTGCTGCAACTAGATTGGAAATTGCAAAAAATTAGAAGACAGGAAACTTTTCATTGGAGGACTGGTGGCATTGGGTTTGGGACATTCTGTTGATGGAAAAGGTATCTACAGCTTCAGAAATTATAAATTATAGCATACAACATTTAGATTTCCCATCCTGTCAGCTGAATTTCTGGAATGAGGTAATCTCAAGTGATGTAAAATAGCAATGTAAGAGTAAATGAGTGATTATTGTTTTCTCCATATTTCTATTTTGTGTTGATGGTATCCATGTTTGTTTATTAGGTAGTACTGAAATAAAGTATTTTATTTTTAAAAATCCCATTTCAAACTGGATTATTTGTATAGTGTGGGTTAGGCCTTGGACTTCTAAGGCTGAGTCTCCTTCACTTTTTACCAGTCTTTGTAATTACCATTATTAATAGTGTCTCTTTGGATCACGCAAGGCAAGATTTGGCTATAAATAATAGAGATGTGCTCTGGTTTCTGCATTACCTGGCAAGTATCTGCTTATCTGGTGCCATTTGGTGATTTTGCTGACTAAGGAATTGTATTAACAGTCAAAATAAACCTCATAGAATTCACTTGGAATCCTACCTGTCCTAATGGCATTACACATCAGATCACAGTATTCAGAAGAAGAGGGGATAAATGCACCCTAAACTCTGCTGGGAAAGCATTTGCGACTTTTTCCATATTTTTTTAAAATCTCTATAAAGTGTGCATTGATGCTTATTTGGACAATCGGATTCACATTCATTCGCATTCCCAGTAAGAAAGTGGAAACTGATTGGTTGGACATGGACAGGGTGGAGCTTGCTAACAAGGCAAGCAGCCAGAACCTCCATCTTGGATTTTCATTTTAGCAATTCTGAGCTTAGGTGATGAAACAGCTTTTCTCTTTTCTCTTTAAAATTTATTTAGGCAGAATATCACACTTTTGCACCTTACATACGGTATATTCCGGTGTATAAGACGACATTTTCAGCCTGTAAAATTAGCTGAAAAGTCAGAGGCTGTCTTATATGCCAGATACAAGTCCGAGATGGGGCTGTACCAACCCCATCTCAGACTCGGAATGATGGAGGTGGCTGGCTGGGGGAGGAGCCAGCTTATCCCCCCCCCCTGCCCAGTGCAGCTGCAGAGGAGGGGATCTTTTCTGTGACTCTGAGTCATGGAGAGGATCCCCTCCCAGCCAGCAAGGCTGCAGGGGGGGAAGCCTTGCTGGGCAGGAGGTGGCTGAGCCTCTCCCCAGCCAGCCAGCCATCCCCTGCGATTCCCCAACTCATGAGGAGGCTGCCCAGCCTCCTCGTGGTTTGGGGAATCACGGGAGGTGTCTCAGCCTCTCCCCAGCTGGCCAGCCATCCCCCACAATTCCCCAACTCAGGTGGCCATTGCTGTCGGCTATATCTCAGAGGAGGGAACTGACAAAACCACTTCTGAGTACAGTTGTCCCTCCACATTCGCGGGGGTTAGGTTCTTGAGACCCCCGCGAATGTGGAAAAACCGCGAATAACAGACGCTGCTCCCAGAGTGGCCACGGGGGCTCCTGAAGCCCCCGCAGTCACTCTCCGCCACCCCCCCACCCTTCCCAGAGTGGCTGAGGGGGCTCCTAAAGCCCCCGCGCTCACTCTCCGCCCCCCCGCCTTTCCCAGAGTGGCCGCGGGGGCTCCTGAAGCCCCCGCAGTCACTCTCCTCCACCCCCCCGCCCTTCCCAGAGTGGCCGCGGGGGCTCCTGAAGCCCCCGCAGTCACTTTCCTCCACCCCCCCCGCCCTCCCCAGAGTGGCCGCGGCGGCTCCTGAAGCCCCCGCAGTCACTCTCCTCCACCCCCCCGCCCTTCCCAGAGTGGCCGCGGGGGCTTATGAAGCCCCCGCAGTCACTCTCCTCCATCCCCCCCGCCCTTCCCAGAGTGGCTGCGGGGGCTTATGAAGCCCCCGCGCTCAATCTCCTCCACCCCCCGCCCTTCCCAGAGTGGCCGTGGGGGCTCCTGAAGCCCCCGCAATCACTCTCCTCCACCCCCCCGCCCTTCCCAGAGTGGCTGCGGGGGCTTATGAAGCCCCCGCAGTCACTCTCCTCCACCCCCCCCCGCCCTTCCCAGAGTGGCCGCGGGGGCTTATGAAGCCCCCGCAGTCACTCTCCGCCACCCCCCGCCCTTCCCAGAGTGGCCACGGGGGCTTATGAAGCCCCCGCAGTCACTCTCCTCCATCCCCCCCGCCCTTCCCAGAGTGGCTGCGGGGGCTTATGAAGCCCCCGCGCTCAATCTCCTCCACCCCCCGCCCTTCCCAGAGTGGCCGCGGGGGCTCCTGAAGCCCCCGCAATCACTCTCCTCCACCCCCCCGCCCTTCCCAGAGTGGCTGCGGGGGCTTATGAAGCCCCCGCAGTCACTCTCCGCCACCCCCCCGCCCTTCCCAGAGTGGCTGCGGGGGCTTATGAAGCCCCCGCAGTCACTCTCCGCCACCCCCCGCCCTTCCCAGAGTGGCTGCGGGGGCTTATGAAGCCCCTGCAGTCACTCTCCTCCATCCCCCCCGCCCTTCCCAGAGTGGCTGCGGGGGCTTCTGAAGCCCCCGCGCTCACTCTCCTCCACCCCCCGCCCTTCCCAGAGTGGCTGCGGGGGCTTATGAAGCCCCCGCAGTCTCTCTCCGCCACCCCCCCCGCCCTTCCCAGAGTGGCTGCGGGGGCTTCTGAAGCCCCCGCGCTCACTCTCCGCCACCCCCCGCCCTTCCCAGAGTGGCTGCGGGGGCTTATGAAGCCCCTGCAGTCACTCTCCGCCACCCCCCCGCCCTTCCCAGAGTGGCTGCGGGGGCTTATGAAGCCCCCGCAGTCACTCTCCGCCACCCCCCGCCCTTCCCAGAGTGGCCACCGGGGCTTATGAAGCCCCCGCAGTCACTCTCCGCCACCCCCCCGCCCTTCCCAGAGTGGCCACCGGGGCTTATGAAGCCCCCGCAGTCACTCTCCGCCACCCCCCCCCCGCCCTTCCCAGAGTGGCTGCGGGGGCTTATGAAGCCCCCGCAGTCACTCTCCTCCACCCCCCCGCCCTTCCCAGAGTGGCTGCGGGGGCTTATGAAGCCCCCGCGCTCACTCTCCTCCACCCCCCGCCCTTCCCAGAGTGGCTGCGGGGGGCTTATGAAGCCCCCACAGTCACTCTCCGCCACCCCCCCCGCCCTTCCCAGAGTGGCCGCGGGGGCTTATGAAGCCCCCGCAGTCACTCTCCGCCACCCCCCCCGCCCTTCCCAGAGTGGCCACGGGGGCTTATGAAGCCCCCGCAGTCACTCTCCGCCACCCCCCCCCGCCCTTCCGAGAGTGGCTGCGGGGGCTTATGAAGCCCCCGCAGTCACTCTCCGCCACCCCCCCGCCCTTCCCAGAGTGGCTGCGGGGGCTTATGAAGCCCCCGCAGTCACTCTCCTCCATTCCCCCGCCCTTCCCAGAGTGGCCACGGGGGCTTATGAAGCCCCCGCAGTCACTCTCCGCCACCCCCCCCCGCCCTTCCCAGAGTGGCCGCGGGGGCTTCTGAAGCCCCCGCAGTCACTCTCCGCCACCCCCCCCCGCCCTTCCCAGAGTGGCTGCGGGGGCTTATGAAGCCCCCGCAGTCACTCTCCTCCATCCCCCCCGCCCTTCCCAGAGTGGCTGCGGGGGCTTATGAAGCCCCCGCAGTCACTCTCCTCCATCCCCCCCGCCCTTCCCAGAGTGGCTGCGGGGGCTCCTGAAGCCCCCGCAGTCACTCTCCGCCACCACCCCCCGCCCTTCCCAGAGTGGCTGCGGGGGCTTATGAAGCCCCCGCGGTCACTCTCCTCCATCCCCCCCGCCCTTCCCAGAGTGGCTGCGGGGGCTTATGAAGCCCCCGCAGTCACTCTCCTCCATCCCCCCCGCCCTTCCCAGAGTGGCCACGGGGGCTCCTGAAGCCCCCGCAGTCACTCTCCGCCACCCCCCCGCCCTTCCCAGAGTTGCTACGGGGGCTCCTGAAGCCCCCGCAATCACTCTCCTCCACCCCCCCGCCCTTCCCAGAGTGGCTGCGGGGGCTTATGAAGCCCCCGCAGTCACTCTCCGCCACCCCCCCCGCCCTTCCCAGAGTGGCTGCGGGGGCTTATGAAGCCCCCGCGCTCACTCTCCGCCACCCCCCCGCCCTTCCCAGAGTGGCCACGGGGGCTTATGAAGCCCCCGCAGTCACTCTCCGCCACCCCCCCGCCCTTCCCCGAGTGGCTACGGGGGCTTATGAAGCCCCCACAGTCACTCTCCGCCACCCCCCCCGCCCTTCCCCGAGTGGCTACGGGGGCTTATGAAGCCCCCGCAGTCACTCTCCGCCACCCCCCCGCCCTTCCCAGAGTGGCTACGGGGGCTTATGAAGCCCCCGCAGTCACTCTCCGCCACCCCCCCGCCCTTCCCAGAGTGGCTGCGGGGGCTTATGAAGCCCCCGCAGTCACTCTCCGCCACCCCCCCCGCCCTTCCCAGAGTGGCTGCGGGGGCTTATGAAGCCCCCGCAATCACTCTCCTCCACCCCCCCGCCCTTCCCAGAGTGGCTGCGGGGGCTTATGAAGCCCCCGCAGTCTCTCTCCTCCATCCCCCCCGCCCTTCCCAGAGTGGCTGCGGGGGCTTATGAAGCCCCCGCAGTCACTCTCTTCCATCCCCCCCGCCCTTCCCAGAGTGGCCGCGGGGGCTCCTGAAGCCCCCGCAGTCACTCTCCGCCACCACCCCCCGCCCTTCCCAGAGTGGCTGCGGGGGCTTATGAAGCCCCCGCGGTCACTCTCCTCCATCCCCCCCGCCCTTCCCAGAGTGGCTGCGGGGGCTTATGAAGCCCCCGCAGTCACTCTCCTCCATCCCCCCCGCCCTTCCCAGAGTGGCCGCGGGGGCTCCTGAAGCCCCCGCAGTCACTCTCCGCCACCCCCCCGCCCTTCCCAGAGTTGCTACGGGGGCTCCTGAAGCCCCCGCAGTCACTCTCCTCCACCCCCCCCGCCCTTCCCAAAGTGGCGTAGGGGTCCCTCGCTGCCTTGGGAAGGGACTGGGGTGTGATGAGGGAGGCTTTCCACCCTCCTTTCCCAAGGCAGCGAAGGAATTCCTGAGAACACCTTCGCTGCCTTGGGAAGGGACGGAGTGGAGAGGGGGGGCAGGCGGCTTTCCGCGAATAATCAAAACCGCGAATGTGAAAGCCGCGAATGTGGAGGGGCAACTGTATTCCTCACCTAAGAAAACCCTTTGAAATCCATGGGGTCATTAGAAATTGACAGTTGACTTGAAAGCACATAAACACACAGTGGGACAGGAGAGAAATTGGCCAAAATGCATCTTCCTTTTAAATTTAGGAGGGAATGAATAATCAGGCAAAAGCAAGTCAGACAAAATGAAACCCGATTCTTCTGGCAAAGTGAACAAGAGGTCACCAAATAACCACTTCTGATGTGTGATTCCCAAGCTGGCCAGCCTCCTCGTTGGTTGGGGAATCACGGGAGGTGGCTGAGCCTCTCCCCAACTGGCCAGCCATCCCCCGCGATTCCTCAGTCAGCTTCAGGAAGGCTTCAGGAAGGGTGGCTGGCTGGAGAGGGGGAGCTTTCCGGCCACTATCCTCCCTTCCCAAAGCCACGAAGGGGAGCCCGATCATGGCTTTGGGGAGGGCGGGTGATGCGGGGGGTCATCTTATATGGCGAGTATACCCTAAAGTCTATATTTTGACTTAAAAATTGGGGGGGGGGTCATCTTATATGCCCAGTCATCTTATACGCCGGAATATACGCTATGCTTATTTTTTTAAAAAAAAATACTGTTTGGCGGCAGCAACTGATGACAATAAAAATGTGAGTAATTCGCTCGTGCCTGCCATCTTGCTTCAGAGGCATGCCTGTTTGGACAGCAAAAGCAACTAGCTTCACCTGTCTGCAATTTTGCCAGAAAACCGTTAAAACAAATAGACGCTGATTCAAATTGGTGTTAGTGCGTATCAATTCACATTTTCCCCCCTTGTATAGACAGGCCCTAATAAAACCTTAAAAGTTTGGGTAGCCCCACTCCTTGTAGTGTCTGTATGTTTTCATCTGGTTTTAGAACTTTCTTCTGTCTGTCTATGTTAGGGTCACCAACAAGTGTTTGTTCTACACTTAATAAGTCTGGCTGAACTAGATTTTACTTCAGCACCATTTGCTACCTTCCTGCTCTAATGGGTGTCTTAAATTACCTGTAGGGCTCTTGTCTTAGAGCTTCTTTGATGCGTTTGTAGATTATGTCAGTACACTACAACGTGGTGGCTCATGGACTGGTGCTGAGTCAGAAGCTATTGGTTGTTGGACCTTGGTGAGTTTTCAGAAAAGAAATGATTGTAGTCATTAGGCACAAATATGGTACTGATCCCTAGCACATGGCAGGAGGGGGAATACTTGCTAGCTTCCTCATATCAGATAGCTTGGGGAACAAAGGATTAAGTTTTAGCTACCTCAGCTTTTAGTTACGGGTCTTGTCCACACAGTATAAATAAAGCATCCTCCCCCAGCAACCATCCCATGCCCAGCTGCCCAGACGATGCAGGGTTTTGCCCCCAATTCTAGTGTGAACTGTCCAGACAAGATCTAGGCAGTTCTGACTAGACACCAAGGCAAACCTCCCCTTAAAATGGCTTTTAAAAATACCTGGGAAAACCTGGATCCTGGGGGGAAAACTGGAGCATTCTGTGGCAGGAATGGCCAGTTGTCCACATGCATGTGCTCTGTTGTATCGGTAGGCGCAACTGCTACTGATGTCATGCATTGCACTCTCAGAGGTCCCAATGAGGTCCCTAGCATGTGATCAAGTCTGGGCCCTTCGTTTCTGGCCTCAGAGAGCATGATGTGCAACAACAGTGGCAGTGGCACCTGCCGATACAGCGGAGCATGCACATGTGGACAGCTGCCTGTTCCCACCATGGAGCACAGGGTAACAGAGAGGGGGACTCTGGGGCAGCTCTGGGGCCAGAATAATCTGGCCAGCATGCAGACACGGCACCAGTTTTAGTTATCAAACCATCTGTGACATAGAATCATAGAGTTGGAAGAGACTACAAGAACCATCTAGTAGAGATGGAAGAGACTACAAGAACCAACCCCCTGCCCTGCAGGAATACACTTTTATGTTATTGTCACTCTAATGCTATTGTAGTTTTATCATGTAACTTTTTAACAGTAAAATGACAAGCATTTTAACTGATTTTTCATATCCAGCTCCATTCCCACATGGCACAGCATTCTGTGTGGGAGGAGCTGACTTTGCTGGTGCCTGGAGGGAAAGACACCAGGTATCTGATGTCATGTCAGAGCGCTGTGACATGGAGCATGAAAGAGCAGAGCCAGAGATGTTATGAACTCCAATCACCCCCTCTTCTTCCTGTTTCAATGGATCTCTTTGACCCACCCTCATGCCTTTAGTGCAGAGTAATCTTAGTGTGATGCTTTGAGATCAGGAAGAATTTGCCCCCTTTCCTTTTTTTATTTATTTTTTCCTGGGGAGGGTACCCTACACTGTAGCCAGAGAACTTTGACATTCAATAGGTGGTTACTTGGAGGCGGGGGGTGGGGGAAGTAGGCTATGGTGAACTCATTTGGCACCCATTTGGTGAAAGGGGGGGGGCTCTGGATCTGCTTCTTTAGGTCATGGAACCCAGAGAGACTCCCTTTAGGGCTGGCCTGGGGGGTTGCACCTTCATTTTAAGTCCTGGGATTTGGCAGAGGGCTTTCCAGGTTGCCTTCCATTAGGAATCCAGCTACTGCAAAGCTGAGGAGGGTCAAGGGGAGACCACCTGCCTCAGCTGCTTCCACACTATTTTGCTCTCCCCCTTTTGAACATCTCAGGAGTGTCCTGCTCTTAACTATACACTCTGTGAAGCCAAAACTCTGTAAGCCATTGTCAATCAGAAACCAAGAGCTAGTAAGGACCATCAGGAGTAAGGGATAGCCAGTGTCAAAGAATCAGGGTCAAGAAAGCCATAATTCAGAGCCAGGTTTCCAGGGAGTAGCTGGGACCCCCATCCTTAAGTTGAGGGGTTGTAAATCTGACATCAGCAACTTGAAAGCGGAGCACTCATGGGGATTGAAGCTCTTCTCAGTGAGGTAGCTGGTGTTCATAACTGCCTTTTATAGGCAGCACGTTCAGCCAGTGCTCAGATCCCAGGCAGTATTTAAGGAGAGTGTTCCACACCTGTGCTTTTGTCTGTGGAGAATGGCCTGGGCCAGAGGTCTCTGCCTTTCTCTAGGACTGGGAGGCTTTTCCTCCAACTCTTCACCAGTGACAATATGGAAGATACATGACAGTAAATTGAGGAAAGTTTTTCACCACTTTTATAATACAGGTTGACCTCCATATCTCCGGGGGATATGTTCCAAGACCCCCATGGATACCTGAAACCATGGATAATAGGGAACCTTATCATTTTCAATGAGATGAACACTGGAAGTTGACCATAAAATCACACTGGAGGACCTAGAAATGCCTAGAGAGAACATATTTTTCCAGATGTGGGTAAGTGAAACTGGATACTGAATCCACGGATATGGGAGTTGACCTGTAGTAGAATCCAGGGTCCTCCAGGGTAACTGAATTGTGGGAGATTCAGGAAAGACAAAAATGAAATGCTTCTTCACACAGTGCTACCAGAAGATATAGGAATGGCTACCTAGTGGTACCTTTTTTAAAAAAGTCAGAGCTAACTGTATTAAAGCCTTTGTTCTAAAGATGGAGTGCTTAGAATTTTTTTTAATGCTGTACACAGTTAATTAACTGAGAATGAGGAGCAGAGTGCTTAGAATACTTAGGATCTTCTGATCAATGAATTTAGGAGTTCAGACTATGAAAACATATTTAGGTACCTTCTCCATGTTTAACTTGTCTAATTTCCTAACGCATTAGCTGTATGCAAGCAATTTCTCTTTCAAATATATATTTCATATACATATTTGATGGCTTATTGGAATTAGGATAAACAGGTATGTAAATGGGTTTCAGTGATGATATAGTTCTCACCTTATGGGAACATCTTGTGGAATTGGCATAATTCAGGTATAACACAGGTTTGGCCCATACTCAAAGTGGGAAGGTGGTACCTCACCCCAAAGTGACTGGGAAAGAACCCTTCATTATTCAGACCATGAACTATTGGTACTATAAAATGTCCTGTAATGCAGTAGTTCATAAGCTCTTATAGCTGGGGAAAAACAGTGTTTCTTGTAGTGGATACCTAAAATAGCATCCATGATTTGACAAATGGGACAGAGCATAGCATTTGTACTACAGGGAGATGAATAGTGAAAGGCAAATACAGGTTAAGCTGAACTTGTGCAGTTGCTATCTTCAGGGAATGTAAGTCAGACATCTGTAATGTATCACTACATTCAGCATGCTTTGGGGCAATATCATTAAATTCTTGCCTGCAAGCCTATGTTACAATTAAAAAAAAATCTTAATTTGTTGCCTCTATTAGAGATTATCAGTGAATGCTATAGATGGGTATAATGTTTTGAGATGAGTAGACTTGGGCTAGGTGGGCAAGAAATTTCCCTCTGGAAAAGGTTTTTTTGCCTAACATTTGTTGAATGAAAGCAAACTACATAGCCTGTAACCCATCAGGTCATGCCAAGCTCCTCAGGTCCTCAACAGACTGTCTGGTTTTGCTAGCTATTTTTCAACAACCAGAATGGGTATTAATCACCTCTTTCTTAGTGCTTATTGGATAGTGGTTCTTCTTGTTGATGTTTAGGAAACTTGTAGATCAAACTGTTGATTAAAGGAAAGCTTGGGGTAGCAGTCAAATCTCTTTCTAGCATGTGTCCTAGGAGCCTATTTTTTCATGTAGATTGCAGATTTTCTTGACCAGAATCTCTGGCCATGTTATTCTTAATTGTGCTCGGAGGCCACACTGTCCATTGGGTCACTTGAAAAGCAACACAGTATTGGTGTCCATGCTATCAAATTCTTACCCTTAATTTCAGCTCATAAATGTCAGGGGTGGGGCATAGATCAAAGAAAAAATAGACACATGCTTTATAACAGAAGAGCAATCAAATGCCAGTGTGGGAGATGCTTACCAGTTAATCTTTCTTCTAAGATAAGCCTTTGTATCAGGTAGAGAATATGACACATATGTAAATTCAGTTCTCTTTCTTTCAGCAGTTGCCAGTAGCTCTTTAAAATTGTAAAAATAAACATTAATGAAAGAACTGTTTCTATCCTATGGCTTATAACCAAACTATTGACTGTATAAATGAAATTGGAAAGAGGGGGGGGGGAAACCCTGTTGGCTCAGGGTGCTGTCTGAAAACAAGATCTACCTTCATTCAGGATGTATTCCTCTTTGTGGTGCATCTTTTATCATGTTTTACAATAGCAGTCTCTATACAGAACTGCTGGAAAGAAAAACCAGTCATTGTTGCTTCCTCTTGCAACTGACATAGCCACTCTAGATTTTCCTCCACATTAGGTGAGAATGTTGCTGGATGTGCTTGGCCTAGCTTATGTTATTGCAATTCACTTTTCAGACACCTTTTCACCATTTAGTATTATTATTTATGACTGCTTGTTTTCCTAAAGTGCCAATACTGCTTGAAGCCTGGGGGTGCAATGGTTCCCTATTATATGTAGCCAACAATGTGACTGTTTTCTATAGAGAAGTAGAAAATAACTTCTAAGATTTATTTACTTCATCACCTTGTAAATAAATGAATTGCATGCAGAAGGTCAAGGGAATTCAGATATTAGCACAGACTTAGTAAAGAACAATAGAAATCATTCATAACATGTGAATGTCCAGATGCAGATCTCTGCAAAACAATTCTGTTGTCTGCCAACAAGGCAATTGCCGGTCAACCTTATCCCCCCCCCCACACACACAAAGTTGCCATTTCCTTTCCTGATCTATCTGCTAGGAAGGATTGAGCTGGAGCTGATCTATACCTTACACATAAACCCTTGTCTCTGTGAGAAAAAACTTCATGGGTATGGTCTGTTTTCTTGTTTGTTCATTTTCTGAAAGTTATCCCATTAGACTTTCAAAGCACTTTACAATTTAAATCTGAGAACAACCCCAATAAAATATCAAATACGACAATCCCATAGACTCAGCCCTCTGTATCCACGTATTCTGCATCCACAGATTCAACCAGCCGTGGCTTGAATTTTTTTTTTATTATTCCAAAAAGCAAACCTTGATTTTGTCATTTTATATAAGGGACACTATTTTACTATGCCATTGTATATAATGGCACTTCAGCCCCCACAGATTTTGGTATGTTGGAACCAAATCCCAGTGGATACCAAGGATCCACTGTATATTAATCAGAATAACATCTAAG
The DNA here is from genome assembly GCA_030847615.1 of Gambelia wislizenii. Taxonomy (NCBI): domain Eukaryota; kingdom Metazoa; phylum Chordata; class Lepidosauria; order Squamata; family Crotaphytidae; genus Gambelia; species Gambelia wislizenii. The sequence goes on from JAUMIR010000001.1 coordinate 326,963,072, forward strand.
TAACAAAAACAGCCATTAAATTGTTAGCCACAAGTTGTCAAGCAGAACCTTTCCCTTGTTAGCAAAGGCCTTTCTAAAGAAGGAGCCATTTATTACAGCTTGTCCACCATATACACAGAGGTTATGTTCCCAAACTTTCCACAGATACTTAAAACCATGGGTAACAGCAAACACCATAGAATCACTCTGGCAGACCTCGGAAATGCTTAGAGAGACCATATTTTTCAGACAACAGATAACTGAAGCTGTGGGTACCGGTCCCACACATACGGGGGGGGGGGGGGCGGCTGTATTTGTTAGTATATTGTTGGCCTGGCATGCACCCTTCAGAAGAGAAAAAAATAGTTACTTCCCTGCTTTTGTATTGTTGTGCAACTTCTTTAGTGTCAGTATGAATGTTTTTGAAAGAGCTTTGTTGGAGCTTAGTAATAATTCTTTGTTTTAAAATTACCCCTAGTGTTTCTCCTTCCTTCCTTCCTTCTGATAGTACCAACCTTCAATCCCCCTTTCCTAATCCTTACCCAATCCAGTCTTATCCCTTTGAATGTGCCTTTTAAGATGGTATCAGTATGCATTTTTTTTTCAGGGTTGGTCTGTTAGACAATGGCATCCATCTAACTGCCTTAACCCTCTCCTCCCCATGTAACACAGTTTTAGATAACCTTTGATTTTGATATTAATCTGTTTCTTTTGTTTAGTATGCTTTGTTTGTCTTTAGTTTTACCCCCCACACACGTGTCTGTCTGTAGTGTATGTCAGTTACTCGTACATATTAAGGGCTTATCTACACAGGCAATTTACCCCATCTTGCCCCCATTTGGAGCCCTGCAATCCTGATGAAACAGGGCATTTGCCCCATTTTGCCCCTTGGCAGTCCTTATGACCCTCCGGGGCAAAGACAGTGCTAAAATGGGATAGGGCCCAATAACACATTTTAAAATAATACCTGCTTTAATATGTTTCAGCCAAAATAAGCCGGGTAGGGTCCCATGTGACTTCAGGAACTTGTTCTGGCACCCAGCCCATCACTACAGCCACCTTCTGCTGTCGCTCTTCCACAGCAAGAAACAGGCCAACAGCATGTGACCAAGGCTGGTAACATGCAGGGACCTTGAGACAGTGATGGCAGTGGCTACAGTGATGGGCTGGCGTGCCAGTCTGGACTCCTTCCTGTTGCATGCAGGTCTCTGGCTTTTCTTCGCAAACGAAGATTCAGGAAGGACTCATCCCGCGCTTTCTGCAAGTGCGCTGATGACTAAAAAGGCCAATCTGAGATAAATAAGTCCGGTTGCAGAAAGCACAGAAGAAGGTCTCCTTGGGTGATGTTTTTGGGTTGTGATTCTTTCTGCGTTGTCGTTTCTCTTCAAGACTTGTTTGGCGTGAGTTCTCAAATAAGGCTGCAGCATTGTGGATAGTGCGTCTCCAGGGCAGGCCAGGATAGAGGCCAGGGAAGACCATTGTTGGTGGTCAATTTGGCCGAGACTGAGATGTTGTTTCAGGGAGTCCTTGTATCATTTTTTTGCCGTGTTCCTCTTGCGCTGACCCGTGGTGAGTTCACCATAGAGTACTATTTTTGGGAGGCGATGGTCCTCCATCCTAGAAACGTGCCCTGTCCAGCGCAGCTGTGTCCTCAATATCATGGCCTCAATACTGGTGATCCCTGCTTGCTCAAGGACAGCAACATTCGTCACATAGTCAGTCCAGTGTATATTTAGGATTGTCCATATACAGCGCTGATGGAAGCGTTCAAGGAATCCAAAGTGTTGGCAATAGGTGACCCATGTTTCAGACCCATAAAGGAGAATAGACAGTACAATGGCTCTATACACATTGATTTTTGTGCTTTGCCTAAGGTGTTTGTTACTCCAGACTCTTTTGTAAAGTCTTCCAAATGCACTATATGCCTTTGCTAATCTGTGATCAATCTCTTTGTCAATCTTGGCATCTGAGGAGATGATGCTTCCCAGGTAGGTGAACTGCTGGACGGAGTTGAGTACAGATTTGCCAAAGGCAATGTGGGGGTGGGGGTGTTCGTCCTGTGGTACAGGCTGGTAAAGAACTTCTGTTTTCTTCAGTTTGACTTCCAGCCCAAACAGCTCTGCAGCTCTTGTGAAGCAGGATGTTAGGCGCTGCAGAGCTGCTTCTGTGTGGGCAACAAGGGCAGCAGCATCAGCAAAAAGCAGCTCACGGACTAGATAGTTTAGAGTCTTAGTGCGAGCCCCTCAGATGGCTTAAGTTAAAAAAGCTACCATCAGTACGGTAATGTATATAGATGCCATCTTCTTCTTCAAGATCTGCCGTAGCCCTTTGGAGCATCATACTGAAGAAGATTGTAAATTAAGTTGGAGGAAGAACACAACCTTGCTTCACTCCATTAGTTATTAGAAAGGGTTCTGAAAGAGCATTGCCATGTCTGACTTGACCGTGCTGGCCCTCGTGCAGCAAGATAATCATTTTAAGGAATTGGGGGGGGGTATCCTAGTCTTTCCAGGATCTGCCACAGACCTTTTCTACTCACAGTGTCGAAGGCTCTGGTGAGGTCAACAAATGTGACATAGAGACCCTTGTTCTGCTCTCTACATTTCTCTTGCAGTTGTCTAAGGGCAAATAAGATATCTGTAGTACTCCTATTTGGCTTGGAAGTCACATTGGCTTTCAGGAAGAAGTTCTTCTGCTATAGCAGGAACTAATCTGTTCAGGAGTATCCTCGCAAGAATTTTTCCAGCAATAGAGAGTAGTGATATGCCTTAATAGTTTGAGCAGTCAGATTTTGCTCCTTTTTTCTTGTACAAGGTGATGATGACTGCATCTTGGAGATCTGATGGCAGTTCCCCTTTTTCCCAGCAATTCACAAGGAGTTTGTGGAATTTATTGTGGAGTGCATGACCTCCGTGTTTCCAAACTTCAGGTGGGATTCCATCAATCCCAGCTGCCTTGCCATTTTTCATCTGCTGTATGGCCTTAAGGGTCTCTTCCAAAGTGGGAGCTATGTCCAATTCATTTTTCATCGGTTTTTGTATCAAATGTTGGATAGCTGAGCCTTAGACTACTCGGCTGGCACTAAAGAGACTTTGAAATGTTCAGCCCATCGATTCAGGATGGAGGCTTTATCAGTAATTAATGTTTGACCATCTGTACTGTATATGGAGCTTTGGACGTGATAAGTAGGTCCAAACACTGCTTTAAGAGCTTCATAAAATCCTCTGTGGTCACCCAGATCTGCACAGCATTGTGTCTTTTCTGCTATATTGATCCACCACTTGTTCTGCATATCTCGGAGTTTTTGTTGAAGTTTACTACATGTGAGGTGGAAAGCTGCTTTTCTATGGCAAGTTGGCTGGGCGAGGTATGCTTGGTGAGCAGTTCTCTTCTTTGCCAACAGCTCCTGGATCTCTTGGTTGTTTTCATCAAACCAGTCTTGATTTTTCTTGTGGGAGAACCCAAGGGATTCTTCCGCAGACTGGAGGATACTGTTTTTGATATGTTGCCAACGCACTGTAGGAGAAGGATCTGTAGGATGGTCTTCAAGTTTTGTTTGCAGATTTGCCTGGAAGTTGTCTCTCATGGTAGCTTGTTGAAGATTGTTGACTTGGGACTTTTTCGGACAAGTAAAATGCAACGGAAGCAGTCTCGCCACGTTGCAAGGCTGCTGCGCTGCAGGGTGTCCCTTTCGGATGATGCCTGTCCCTGCCGGTACTGTTGCGGTACCGCAGGGACATTTGAGTGTAATATTATGGCGATTTTTACTCACGAAAGTTGATCGTGAGTAAAAATCGCCAAAATATTACACTCAAATATCCCTGTGGTACCGCAACAGTACCGGCAGTGATGGGCGTCATCCGAAAGGACGCCCTGCAGCACAGCAGTCTCGCAACATGGTGAGGCTGCTTCCGTTGCATTTTACTTGTCCGAAAAAGTCCTTGGCGTCCCCTCTTTAAGATACCACCCCTCTTAGGTTTGAACTTAAGATGAAGATTTTATTTACATGGTGAAAGGTCTGGAAACGATGCCTTATGAGGAGAGACTTAGGGAGGTGGGTATGTTTAGCCTGGAAAAAAGACGGTTAAGAGGCGATATGATAGTCCTGTTTAAGTATTTGAAGGGGTGCCACATTGAGGATGGAGCAAGCTTGTTTTCTGCTGCTCCAGAGACTAGAACACAGAGCAATGGATGCAAGCTCCAGGAACAGAGATTCCACCTCAACATTAGGAGGAACTTTTTGACAGTAAGAGCTGTTTGGCAGTGGAACGCACTCCCTCGGAGCGTGGTGGGGTCTCCTTCCTTGGAGGTCTTTAAACAGAGGCTGGATTGCCATCTGTTGGGGATGCTTTAATCAAGATTTCCTGCATGGCAGGGGGTTGGACTGGATGGCCCTCGTGGTCTCTTCCAACTCTGCAATTCTATGATTCTATGATTCTATGATTCTATGATCTTTCTAGGCAATGATCTGTTTGGCATTCTGCACTGGGGATCACTCGAGTATGATGGACATCGCGAATGTTTCTCTGGCGGATTAGAACATAGTCAATGAGGTGCCAATGTTTGGTTCGGGGATGCATCCAGGTTGTCTTCAAGCTATCTTTCTGCTGAAAGATAGTGTTTGGAATAGTCAGCTGTTGTTCTGCATAGAACTCTAGCAGGAGATGTCCATTATCATTTCAATTTCCAAAACCGTGCTTGCCTAAGACACCTTTCCATGCTTCGGAGATCTTTCCTACTCTGGCATTGAAGTCACCAAGGATAATAATTTTATTTTCTGCAGGGACTTTTTGTATGAGTTGACGTAGGTCTGTGTAAAATTTGTCTTTCTCTACAGGGTCGCCTTGCATAGTTGGGGCATATATACTTAAGAGAACAATCTGAGGGAGGCATAAGGAAATAATGCGATCAGAGTGTCCTGTTGGCAAGGTTTCGAGTTTGGAGGCAATGGAGTTTTTAATCATAAAGCCTACTCGTGAAAGATGTTTTTTGGTAAACCAGACCAGTAAAGTGTGTACCCGGCACCGTGTTCTTTAAGGCTGCCTTCCTCATGGAGACGAACTTCACTAAGAGCAGTGATGTCAATATTAAGTCGTGATAGTTCATGGGCTATTAGAGCAGAGCGATGCTCAGGGCATCCACTATCTGCAGAATCTCACATGGTTCTGATGTTCCAGCATGGAAGCGTCAGTTTATTTACACCTTTGGAGGCCGGTGTGTGCCTTTGTTTCTTTGCCTTGGTTTGACCGCATCAGAAGATGCCCGTTGGCCACAGCTAGCCAACCAGGTAGATGGGGATGACCTTTCGTTAGGCCACCTTTTCTAGGCCCCTCTCCATATGGAGCAAGCAGTGCTCTCCTTAAAAAAGGCTGCTTTGTCATTCAGGATGCTGCTGAACAAGACTGTCATCTCCTGGGTCAGCCTCGAGTGACCAAAGTCCTGAACCGCCTGCATGCAGGGTTGGGTCTGCAGCTTCCAGTGCATCTTTACATCTGTTGTTTCGTCCCTTGCCTATCACTACAGGGCTTTTTTGGAATTGGATCTGGCCTTCGAGCCTGTGCAATGGATTTTTCTGGTGGAGTGCAGCGTGCACAGAACTGGCCTTACCCTTTAAACCAAAGGTTCATCTTCTGGCCTTGCAAGCATGGACGGTAGCAGCGAGGTCCTCAGGTCATAATTTTGATTAGAGTTTCCTTGTCTTAGATGGTTGACCTTACAGGATGAGCACCATCTGCCCGGGTTTGGGATTAGAGTTTTCCTTCTCCCAGGATAGTTGCCATAAGTCTAGAGAGCCCATCCTGCCCTTTGATGCTCTTTGTCAGACACTTTGGTTTTGACCTGTCTGGCATGGGAGACCCTACCGGTGGCTATTATGCCACCGCCAGCATAGCTCAAAATATCATCCATGCAAGTAACAGGGAAGGAACAGTCCTGATCCATGGGCTGGATATGCCAGCAGGGAGCCAGTGTATCCTGGCCATGTAGATGATCCTTCAGTCTTAGTGTGCAAGCAGCACACATACTTTACCTTCCTACCATAGTGTGAAAACAGCATATCTATTAGGAAAACATCAAATGTATTAAAGCCCAGGACATGTACCTGCTGGGCAAGTGAGTCATCAGCTGGCTAGCATGATGGATCTCTTTACCACCAGCCTCATGCTGGCAGAACTGCTATCTCCCAGTGACAGATAGATCAACAGCATTGACCTTTCGCCTGTCATCCTAAAAGGCAAACTGCTGAGAGACCAGTATTTTGTTATTTCTTTCATAGGCCTGCTTTAAAGTATGGCAATGAGATGATGGCAGTACGAATTGGGCTGGAGCAATTCCTTGGAGCAAAATCAGCCAGGACATAGATTTCTGCCCATTGCTGGTCAAATTTCATGATCAAGAGGAGCACTCCCCACTTCCATTGGTGTTCCACCTAGGAAAGGACGCTGGAGAAAAAATTCCAGTTGTCTTTTCAAGTGCTAAATACTATGTCATGATGGAAAGAATCTCCCTGGTTATCAAGCAGCATAAAGAGACAATGTTTCCTGGATAGCCTCAGCTAAACCTCTGTGACATGGTGGTCATGAACTGATTTCCTTCAGGCGGTGAGAAAATTGGGAAGTGTTTGAATGCTCCTAGCTCTTATCCTAAGAAGTGCTTTTGGCCTTACTCAGCATCTCCTGACCTTCACACACCTGGGCCTGCTTTAAAGTTGCTACTGCCTGTTGGCTAGATATTTGGTGGCAGCTACTCCTTCTGCATATGATGATCATATTTTGTCAGGAAGAAGAGCACTAGTGGAATAGGCCCAGAATGACTTCTGTTATCTACATGGGTTTTCCTCCTCTTTTTCTCAGTGTTATACCAATAATCTTTTGCAAAGTCAAAACTCTCAAGAGGGACAAGATCAAGATGCAGTAACCTCAGTTTAGGTCAAATATGAAGCTGAAGAAGAAACTCCTTTACTCTTTTCTCACCTGCTGTACGTTCATTCAGGAATGAATTCTTGCAGAATCATGTCTGTCCTTTCGCACAGGGCCTGGCTCCCTCCTTATATGGGTTGTGCTGAGAATCAAAAGGGGAAAGGGCTCAAGACCCTCCTGCTTCTGATGACACACTTTCTTGTGCCACTTACAAATCTTAAAGGCTGATAGATTAGTATTAAGGAGCTACAACAGATGTATATTTTTGCTTAAATTTGGAAGGGGAAAAGCTCTGGAAGAGCCAGCATGGTGTAATGGTTCAAGCACTGGATTGGACTACAGCCCTAGATAGCAGGGTTTGAATCACCACTCGGCCATGGAAACCCATTGGGTGATCTTGACACACTCTCAGCGTCAGAGAAAGGCAAAAACAAACTCCTTCTGAACAAATTTTGCCAAAAAAACAACAACCCATAATAAGTTCACCTTAGGATCTCCATAAGGCAGCAAATATGAAAAAGGAGAACAAGAAAAAGAGGACCTACCTGTCTCCTATGTTGCCGGGTTAATCTCCTCTCAGAATGTGACCATGTCTCAAGATTTCATGAAAAAAAGCAAATATAAAAAATGTTATAGCTTTTACTGGCACGGAAAAAAAATTAGTCCTCAGCCTATTTGCCTATAATTTGGCAGCATTATTAAACTTCTTTGAGAGAGTTACGATGGCCTGAGTGTTATTGGTAGCTGACAAGTAGATTAAACCCAGTGAAGTAATGGGATCTATGTAAATGTTGACTCAACATTCAACAGTTAATTTAATGGGTCTGCTCTATTTGCACATGTAAACAAAAACAAAAAAGTGATGTCAATGTTGAGTTTATAGTGAAAAATATATGTATGGTATTGTTGTTGTTGTGTGCCTTCAAGTCATTTCCAACTCATGGTGACTCAAAGGCAAACTGGATTTCTGCATGTTGATTTGGGTTTGCATATGGATGATATCAAATAAGGTCTCAACTAAATTGGGGTCCAATATGAATCACTGAATCTGGTCCCAAAACAAACTGGGGAACTCTGCACAGCCCTAGTAAAATGTTAATAGCAACCTTTGGATGCAGTTTGGATGCTGAGAAGCTGTGATTGCCTTATGAAACTCCTTTGCCTTGTCTTGAAATTTTCTAGACTTTCTTTCACTTTTGTGTGTGTGTGTGTGTGTCTGTGTGTGTGTGTGCATGCATGTGCATGCACACACATACATGACATCCCTAAGAGTTGATGTTATTAACATCTAAGTGCCTGAAGGGTACTGTTAAGCAAACAGAAAAAGATCCTTAAAATCACTCAGATTAAAATAACTCAGCTAAAGTTCATTAGTTGGGAAAGCATTTGCAGAAAACTACGCTAATTGTGTTCAGAAAACATATAGGTACACATTTGTGTATAAAACCACACTGTCTGCAGTAATTTGGAATCCAAAAGAAGCTAGTTGGCCAATCTCCAGGTCCAGTCAAACACATAATGTTTCCTGTGAAAATGGAGCTTAAGTGAAATCCCACCAATTATAATAAGTCTGCCATTAAAAATAATGGGAGTTAACAACATACTGTGCTTCATTTTGGATAAATGATGCTCATTTTCACCTTTTAGCTTACAGTATGGTTGCAAAAACTGTTTTGAGTGAGAAATATGAGAGATGTTATTGCATCATAATTTGTAAAGCATTTAATGAAAAATAACATCAAGGTAAATGTGATGTCCAAATTGAATGATTCTCTGATTTAATAGTCATTATACTTTACAATGACATGTAACTGCAATTAAAAAAAGATGGAAGAACATTTTGTTTCAATTAATTGTTGATAAAAATGTATCAAGATTGATTTTTTCACATTTGGGTCAACAAGGACTTGACATTTAAAAACTGAATGTGGTGGAAATTTGAATCGGCAAGAGTCATACATACAAGTGTGGGGTTGTGAGTACTTAGCCTTAACAAATTCTGGGCTTGGATCTCCATTTATGTAACCTTGAATTAAGATTGCCACCTCTATTTTTTCCCTGAGAGACATCACTTTTTAAATGCCTGTGTCATGTGTGTTGGGAATAACCATGTCTGTTAAATTTGATGAGAGAATTTCATTTCTCTGTGTGTGTGTTTTTAAAACTTGAGTAATATTTGGAAATTTCATGTTTAAGTAGCAAGAACTTGAGGTTCTAAAAAATTCAAATGCAAGTGTAAGCAGAACTGATAGATTCTGTCATCCCTAGTTTTGAAGTCATCCATTGAATTATTTTTGGGGGCTTGGGCTGGCATCCTTCCTTTAGAGGCCAAGACTTGGGTTAAAGTTGAAAGAAGGGACATCACACCTAAGAAATAAATGTATTCCAATTTGTAAGTGTTTCCTTTTCTTTTTGTGTTAAAGATTCAAATGCTGGACCCTCTTCCCACAAACCTGTTCATTTTTGCTATTTTCTGTTTGAGGTAGAGCTTGTCTTCCTTAATTTGCATGGCTATGCTCTCCCAAAACTGAGCAGTATCTTTTAATAACACCTTTTGTTCAGCTTCTCATGCAAAGATGGGTCACCAAGGACTGTTTCCTCCCTTTCCAGAATAGCCCGTGGGAAGATGGATATTGTCAATGCTGATCTTGCAAATGTGCAGAAATTATAATAATGCTTGGATTATAGCAACAGAAAAAAGACTGACAATAGCATGTGCATAGCAAAGACCTTGTGGATGAAAGTTCTCACTGTCTTTTGTTCCTTGGCATATTGTCTTTTCAAAGATAGAGAATTGTGCAGTGGGAAGGGAACCTGAAGGTCATTTAAGGCTCCTCCTGTATAACTTTACTTAGAAAGTAGGTTGTACTTAGTTCAGTGGCATTTATTTTCTAGTGCATGAGTGCATGCATGATTATTGTATTTTTCTGCACTGAGGTAGAATCCTCCTTCGAGAAAATCTTCTCATGGATTAGTTTGTACAATCTAGATCTGTGTTTCTCAGCTGATGTGATAAACTGATAACTTACTTTTCCCCATTGTGAGAAGGGGCTTATACCATATTTGTGAAGTATTGTTATTGAATTCCCATAAATTCCTGGAAATATGTAGCAGACTGGCAGGTGATGACCAGTACTAGCCCACAGACCACTATTGTAGCACTGTACTAGATCACATCATCATCTTCATGAAGTTGAAAGCAAAGATGCTTAAGGGACAGTGAGCTCCCTCTAAAACTAACTCTGTGTTCCTTTCTGTAGGTGAGTTTCTGAATTTCTTGAATTTCTGTAGGTGAGGAAAATATGTGGAGTAGTGCCAGTTCCTAATGAGTTGTGTCTTAATTTGCTCATTTTATTTTATTTTATTTTATTTTATTTTATTAGAATTATATCCTGCCTTTCTGACAAAAAGCAGCTTACAATATAAGTTAAAACAAAATAGCTAAAACTATATGGGTTTGTTGTTGTGTGCCTTCAAGTCATTTCTGATTTACAGAAAACCCTAAGGCAAGCCTATCACCTTTTCATGGCAAGATTTGTTCAGAGTGGGTTTGCCATTGTCTCCCTCTAAAGGTGAGAGAGTGACTTGCCCAAGGTTGCCCAGTGTGTTTTAATGGGTGAGTAGGGATAAAACCTGGTCCCACCCACCCCAACCAGTTAAAAGCTGGAGGCTTATTTGGATAAAAAGGTATTTTTCTGCCAATAAAAAGAAAACAGAGAGGGGAGCAATTGAGCATTCCCTGGAAAGGAGTTCCATAGCCTAGCAACAGCTGCTAAGAAGACTCTAGGGAACATAAGCACCAGCCTTCAAAGTCCATCATGTTCAGAACTGTGTACACTAGAGGTGAACAACTGTAACCTTCCAGATATTTTGGACCAGTTTCCATAATCCCTCATTATTAACTACTGTATTCTGGCACAGTTTGCTGGGGAGGTTAGTAATAATAATAATAATAATATTTATTTATACCCTGCCCCTCTGTCAAAACAATCAGGGTGGCTTACAAAAATTAAAATACAATACAGAAAAAAATCCCCAAACACCCCCCACCCCCACCCTCCCCCATAAAAAATTATTAAACAATTATAAATTAAAACCAACTGATCTAAAATCACATTTAAAAACAACAAATACAATAAAATACAATAAATGGCCAGCGGACTAAAAAGAGGCCAGGATCCCCTGAGGCCAGGATCTAATTAGGAAAGGCCTGCCGAAAGAGATCCAACTTCAGTGCTTTTTAAAAGCTATTCAGGCTTGTTATCTGACGGATCTCATTCAGCAGGTCATTCCACAATTTGGGGACGATAACCGAAAAGGCCCTCTGGGAGGTTGCAAGCAGCCTAGATTTTTGTGGCTGAAGCAAATTCCTCCCAGAGGACCGGAGTGCGCGGGGAGGATTGTATGGGAGGAGGCGGTTCCGGAGATAAGTTGGACCCAAGCCATTTAGGGCTTTAAAGGTAATAACCAACACCTTATACTGGGCCCGGAAACTGATAGGCAGCCAGTGGAGAGATTTTAGTATTGGAGTTATATGGTCTCTCCGAGATGTTCCTGAGACCACTCTGGCTGCCATATTTTGTACCAACTGAAGTTTCCGGACCAAGCATGAGGGCAGCCCCATGTAGAGCGCATTGCAGAAATCTAGACATGAGGTTACCAGCGTGTGCACCACAGTCTCGAGGTTCCTTACTTCCAGTAAATGGCACAGCTGGCGTATCAGCCGGAGCTGATAACAGGCGCTCCTGACTGTCGCACTCACCTGACTAGTCATTTGAAGCGATGAATCAAGGAGCACCTCCAGACTGCAAACACAGTCCTTAATGGAGAGTGTGACCCCGTCCAGGACTGGAGGTTGCAACCCAACTCCTGGTTTTGGGGCCGCTACCGTGAGCACCTCCGTTTTATACCGTTAAGTCCTGGTCTGTACTGACTTGCAATTGTTTGTTTGTTTGTTTGTTTGGTAGGTTCCAGGCAGGGTCTTTTTCAGCCTTTCCTGGAGATACAAAGTATTTGAATCTTCTGCATGCAAGGGATAAGCACTGCACTGAGTAATACTCCAGACATTGTCCTGGAAAGAGCAAGGCATCTTTGAAGCCAACAGACTATTGTATACAACTAAAAAAGAAATACAGGAACGGTGCCTTTTGTTGTATTTGCTGTTGTTGTAACTTTGAATGAATGAAAGATAACAAAATCATACTTTTTTCAGGAAAATTAAAAGGGTATCTTCATTGCCATTTGTTTCCCAATATGTACATCCAGAAGCAATGAGGGAGCAGCTCCTGCAGAAATACAGTTCCTTGGGACAATCTGGTGGGCAAGATGATATTATTTGGGTGCACCCCAAACTCTTCACCTGACATCATCAGCTCCTGAAGAAAGACAGCCAATCAGTGTAGTCAAGGCAAGAGAAACTGTGGTGTATTTGGTCTACAACCCCCATCAGCCCATTTCAACTTTCCCTGTTAAGAAAAAGCCATGGAATCCATGCTTCTCTTTCACTGAGACACAGATTCAGCTGGTGCTTGGAGGAGCCTCTCAGATCATTTCACATGGTGCTTACTCTACTCATTGGGGTAGCACATGTCAATTTGGGGGGCATCCTGCTGTTACCTCTGATCAGAGATCAATGATGGCAGATAAAATAGGATTTCCCTGTGTACAACACATCCTCCTGATGGACACCTGGCACAGGCAGTATTTCCATTATATGCTCTGATCATTGCTTGAAGATAACAGTAAAATTGCTTGCCCTTCAGTGTGTAGTATGCAGGGGAATCTCCTTTCCAACATATTGATTGTGGGGCGTCACCTAAGGGCTTGTGGAAGGGCTGTCTGTGGGACTAATTGCATGTTGGATGCGGAACCTTCAGGTTTAGGCTAATGGGCTGGCAATTCTTCCTTCTTGGAATGGAGTATGAATGACTTGCCAACTTTTGAAATGCCTTTCTTATGGCCCCACTCCCATTCTTCAAAGACTATTGGAAACTTCCTTGTTCTAACTGAGAAAGGGCTCTTGACATATTGAGACAGATAAATGTGTTTGTGTGGGGGCTTGTCAGCCATCATGAACTTTTCAGCCCTGAAAATGACAAGTCCTCCCCTTTCCTTGTTTTCATTGTGTTGTTTTTTCCCCCCACAAAATGAAAAAAAGTAGAAAGCACACACAGACATTTGTAATCTAACACACAGATAGAACATGCCTGAAATGCTTCATTTTCATGTGCAAGAACAAAATAAAATAAAATTTAAATCTCCAGGCTAGATGGATAAGTAGTCTGTACTGCTGCAAGGCAACTTCCTAATCATTATTTTGGGGCCTGTCTACACTGCAGAAATACAGCAGTTTGACACCACTTTATCTACCATAGTTCTAGGAGATTTCCGGACACCTCTTTCAGCCTCTTGCCACGCAAGCAGCCTCCGGTGCAGTACCGAGACTGCTGCGCGGCAAGGGGTCCATTTCAGATGATGCTGTTTCTCTCTCGGTGTCGTCCGTGACTCTTGCGGCTAGCATTGGAGGCGGCCGCACTGTTTTTCACTCATGGAAGTTGTCCGTGAGTAAAAAACAGTGCGGCCGCCTCCAATGCTAGCCGCAAGAGTCATGGACGACACCGAGAGAGAAACGGCGTTGTCCAAAATGGATCCCTTGCCACGCGGCAGCCTCGGTACTGCACCGGAGGCTGCTTGCACGGCAAGAGGCTGAAAGAGGTGTCTGAAAGTCTCCCTAGTTTACGGAATCCTAGCATTTGTAGATTGGTGAGGTATTTAGCCTTTTCTATCAGAGAACTCAGGTGCCTCACCAAACTACAAATACCAGGATTCCATAGGACAGAACTATGGTGGATAAAGTGGTGTCAAGCTGCTGTATTTCTGCAGTATAGACAGGCCTTTATGACTTTCTGGTGTAAAGAAACATAACATTTTTCTGCGGTAGTTCCACCCTGGCCTAGCCCCAGAGACATACCATTTCAGTATCTTTCTTCCAATCTATTAATAAAATTCAAAAGTAACCATTCAATATTTAACTGCAACCAGATCTTCCAGATTTCCAGGGCTGCTGCATCTTTAGCAGATGGCTGGGGGAAAAAAATAAGAAATGTTTCCCTTCTCAGCAGGAGGAGAAATCTTACTGAGTTTGGACCCTGAACACACTTAATCAAGTCACTGAAAGCAAGACAAGCAGCAGGAACAGTTTGAAGCTGGCTTTATTATTGTTGAAAGCCTTAGGCAGTAAATGACCTCATCAACTTGATCCTCCTGCTTAATATACCTAAGTCTGGAAGTGGCCATACTGCCTCATTCAAATGCAGAGCTGAGGGAGCCAAGCGCTCTTTACAGACTGCAGGAGGCAGCTGTTCCAGTTTTTCTTCTTGTTTAATTTCTTCCTTGCTCTTTCCAGTTTAACTCCTCAGCTTCCCCACTGATGGCACTTTTCCCCCACTGTGGTTTGCAAGGTAAAAGTCTCTACTGTATATATTTCCTTGCTAGTAAAACACCCGTTAGGTTTTGAGGGGTTGTTTTTTTTTTCTTTTTTTTTTTCTGCAGGAGGGATGATCAAAAAAGGTAGCATAAGTAGCAAAAGCAAGTCAAATGATGCTGCTAGTAAACTCTTAGAGTGATGGAGTCTTGAATCAGCAGGATTCCCCCCAGACTTAAGATACTGAACACTAAATAAATCATTGTAAGTCCCCTTAAAAAGAGAGAGGATGTAGTGATGTTTTTCATTCCAGTGGTACAACCAGGTCATTTTAGAAGAGAGGTAAGAAATACATAATAGTTTATATACACCTGTCATGATGGAGCGCACAACTCCATCATGGGGAGTTCATCTGCAAAACCTACAGTTTACAGCATCTGGATCACAACACCCCACTCCAAAGTTCCCCACTGCTGCAGATTCACTGCAGCTGGGACCAAATTTGATGTTTTAAATGAAAACAGGCTGGTAAGGTGTCTACACCTTGTCTAACAATGCTCCTGGAAGCACTATTTTCTCCACAGTCAAGGTTCACAGGACAAATGGGCCACATTTGCATGACTAACAGCATGTCTCAAAGTGCTATCTGTTCTGTTCTCATAGAATAACAATGTGGTGGTGGTAAGTTTGTCCATCCCTGTTTTAGGACTTTTTCAAATGGGGTAAAAAAAAAAAAAACACCCCGAGGAGGTTGGGAGAAGAACGGGGCTGTTGCGCTTCCAGAACACCATTTCAGACAGCCCCATCCTCCTCCGTTCTCCTCCTGACCTCTTCCCGACATTCCCCATGCTGCTGGTGCCACTTTTTATTGACAGAAAACCTCTGTCAATAAAAAGCGGCACCTGTAGCACGGGGGAAGTTCGGGAGGAGGACGGGGCTGTCTGAAATGGGGCTCTGTAAGCACAACAGCCCCATTCTTCTCCTGACCTCCTTGGTTTTTTTTTTTTTTTTTACCCCGTTTGAAAAAGTCCTTAGACTCTGGACCTAATTGTCTTTCAAGGTCCTCACCCTTTAAAATAATTTTGGTGAATGGCAGGACACTAACGCTGCTTCCATACTGCAGAAATAATGCAGTTTGACACCACTTTAGCTATCATGGCTCCATCCTATGGAATCCTGGGGTTTGTAGTTTGTTGTGGCACCAGAGCTGTCTGACAAAGAGCTCTCTCACAAAACTACATATCCCAGAATTCCATAGTATTGAGCCATGGAATTTAAAGCAGTGACAAGCTGCATTATTTTTGCAATGTGGCAGCAGCCAGAATGGGGAAACAGCTACCATTCATGATTTGCTCTTGGATGTGCATTCTGACCTGATGTGCATCACAGAGACCTGGCTGGATGGGTGTGTGTGTGTCAGGGGGTTATCTTTCTCAGCTTTGTCTAGCAGGATTCTCTGTGCAGCAGCAGATGAAATGTGGGGACATGAAGATGGAGTTACAGTAGTCTACTGAGATTCCATTCCCCTTGACCAGGTGCCCTATCAAATAGTTTTCTGGGTTTAAGTGTGTGTACCTGAAGAGATTACTATGGAGATGTCATAGTTGGTGTTGGATCCTCCTGGGTTATAGTGCTGAGGTAGTGAAATGAAGCTTGTAGTGCTGAGACTGCCCTGTTGGTAGTGGCTCAGGACTTCATGTCATAGAATCATAGAGATGGAAGAGACCACAAGGGCCATCCAGTCCAACCCCCTGCCATGTAGGAATAAACAATCAAAGCATTCTAAACAGATGGCCATCCAGACTCTGCCTAAAAATCTCCAAAGAATGAGACTCCACCACACTACAAGGCAGTGTATTCCACTGCTGAACCAGTTTTAACTGCCAAGAAGTTCTTCCTAATGTTTAGATGGAATCTCTTTTCCTGTAGTTTGAGTCCATTTTTAAGTATCCTAGTCTCTGGAACCTCAGAAAATAAGCTTGCTCCATGCTCAGTATGACATTCCCTTCAAATATTTAAACATGGCTATCGTGTCCTTTTAACCTTCACTTTTCCAGGCTAAACATACTCAGCTCCCTAAACTGCTCCTCATAGGACATGGCTTCCAGACTTCCCATCATTCTGATTGCCCTCCTCTGGACACGTTCCAGCTTGTCCATATCCTTCTAGAATTGTGGTGCCCAGAACTGGATCCAGTATTCCAGGTGAGGTCTGAGCAAAGCAGAATAGAGTGGTACTCTTACTTCCATAGATCTAGACGTTATACTCCTGTTGATACAGCCTAGAATCACATTGGCTATTTTAGCTGCTGCATCACACTGCTGACTCATGTTCAGCTTGTAATCCACGAAGACACCTAGACCCCTTTTGCATGTACTGCCATCAAGCCAGGTGTCATCCATCCTATATCTCTGCATTTCATTTTTACTGCCCAAGTGTAGTGTCCTATATTTCTCCCTGTTGAAATTCATTATGTTAGTTTTGGCCCATCTTTCTAATCTGTTAAGGTCATTTTGAATTCTGATTCTATCCTCTGGGGTATTAGCTACCCCTCCTAATTTCATGTCATCTGTAAAGCATGCCCTCTATTCCATCATCCAAGTCATTGATAAAGATGTTGAATAGCACTGGGCCCAGGACAGAACCCTATGGCACCCCGCTGGTCACTTCTCCCCAGGATGAAGAACAGCCATTGGTGACTACCTCTTGGATTCGGCCCATCAACTAATTACAAATCCTAAAAGTTGCATTGTCTAGCCCACATGTTACTAACTTTTTTACAAGAATATCATAGGGGACTTTGTCAAAGGCCTTACTGAAATCAAGATACACTACATCCACAGCATTCCCTTCATCTACCAAGTATGCAACCCTGTCGAAAAAAGAGATAAGATTAGTCTGGCATGACTTTTTTTTCCCAAAAATCCATGTTGACTTTAAGTGATCACAGCATTCCTTTCTAAGTGCTTACAGACTATCTGTTTAATGATCTGCCCTATAATCTTTCTAGACTGACTGGGTGATAATTATTTGGGTCTTCTATTTCCCCCTTTTGAATGATGGGGACAACATTTGACCTTCTCCATTCCGCTGGGACCTCTCCTGTTCTCCAGGGTTTCTCAAAGATTATTTCTAGTTGTTCTGAGATTACCTCTGCCAGTACTTTTAGTACCCTGGGATGTAGTTCATCTGGCCTTGGAGACTTGAATTCATTTATACTGGCCAGGTATTCCTGAATAATCTCTTTACACATTGTGTACTGTATTTCCCCTACTACATCATCTACTCCATTTTCTCCAGGGGAAGAAGATCAAGATAAAAAAGGTGTTGAGTAGCTCTGCCTTTTCTCTGTCCCCTGTTAGCATTTCACCACCTTGTCCCTGCAGCGGTCCAACCACTTCCTTGTTCTTTGTTTTGCTATGTACATATTGGAAAAAAAAAAGCCCTTTTTACTGTTTTTAACCTCTCTAGTAAGCCTGAGCTCCATGTCTGCTTTTGCTTTTCTGATTTTCCCCTGACATGAGCTGGCTATTTGTTTGAATTTCTTTGGGTGATTTATCCCTTTTTCCATTTCTTGTACGTGTTCCTTTTAAGTCTTAGCTCAGTTGAAAGATCTTTAGACATCCATACTGGTTTCTTTAGACACCTGCCATTTTCCCTCCTCATTGGAACTGTTTGAAGTTGTGCCTTCAATATCTCACTTTTTAGAAACTCTCATCTATCATGTACTCCCTTCTCTTTTAGTTTTCCTGACCATGGAATCACCCCCAGTAATTCCCTACATTTCCTGAAATCAGCTTTCTTAAAGTCTAGAAGGCAAGTCTGCCTACGTTTGGCCTTCTCTTTCCTCTGTATAACAAACTACAGGAGAACATGGTCACTGCTGCCTAAGAATCCCACCACTCCCACCCCATTAAGCAGATCATCTCTGTTGGTTAGGGTCAGATCTAAAATAGCTGATCCCCTTGTTGCCTCATCCTCCTTCTGGACTATGAAATTGTCTGCAAGGCAAGTGAGGAATTTCTTGGACCTTAAATTTTTGGCAGAGCAGGACTTCCAACAAATATCAGGATAGTTAAAATCCCCCATTATTACTACATCTCTTCTGAATGAATGTCTGGTCATCTCTTCTAGGAAGGCTTCATCCAAGTCCTCAGTTTGTCTTGGAGATCTGTAGTAGACCCCCACAATGAGATCCCTGCTGTTTCTCTCCCTTTTGATTTTTACCCAGATACTCTCAACCTGGCTCCAAGGATTTGAGCCATGGATCTGTTCACAGGTGTACACATCCTTAACGTATAATGCTACTCCACCACCCTTCCTGTTTGGTCTATTTCTCCAAAATAGTTTATACTCCTCTACTAGTACATTCCAATCATGAGACTCATCCCACCAGGTTTCTGTGATGCCTGTTAAATCATATGTGCTTTGCTGTGCTAAGAGTTCAAGTTCATCCTGTTCATTTCCCATGCTCTGTGCATTAGTATAGAGATATCGAAGAACATGGGTCATTTCCCCTATCTACCTTTTAAATGGTTTATTCCTCCCACTGTTGGGTTCTTCTACTATTTGCCTTGTTCTCTGTGTAAAACATTTGGGCTATAATTTCCAGCACTTGATGAGCTCCTACGCTCAAGAATACTGTCTCCCTCCCCCACACAACTCAGTTTAAAGCCCTCCTGATCAGCTCTTTCAAAGTCTTAGCAAAAACATTCTTGCCAGCTGCTGTGAGATGCAATCCATCCCTGGCCCATAGTCCACCTTCCTGAAACTGCTCCCCATGGTCCAGGAAGCCAAACTGTTCCTGCTGGCACCATCTGTGCAGCCAGTTGTACATGTGTGCCATGTAAACCATAGGTCTGCCTCTTGTCATGCTGCTGGGCAGACTCTGGACCTTATTTTCTGTAGTGGGTGCATGACTGTGATCTGGGAGTGGAGGAATTGTCTATAGTTCCATTGTCATGGACAGATAACCATATAGTTGGGTTTAGATTTGCTGGGACTCAGAAATGGATCTGGATAGATTCCTGATGGCTCTTGGGGAGTTTCCTGCTGCTTTGGCAGGGGATTGTTGAAGCCTTGGGCAACTTCTACAATAGGAAAATGGTCAGAGCGGTGGACATGATCACTCCCAAGCATCTCCTCTCACAAAAGTTGGTGGTGATAAAACATGAGAGAAGGTGACTAGAGCAACTTTGGCAGAAAATTTGGAGCAGGCCCAGTTGAACACAGGCTAGAGCTTTTCTGGGGGCTCTACTGTGTGGCAACACAGACAAATTTCTTCCCCACCTCTATTGCATTTGTAAAGAGCTTGCCAGAGAGATGTTTTGAGTGGTCAGGGATCTTTTACACACAGGCCCAGGAGAGAAAACTCCAGAGAACTTGACAGACCACTGTGAACAACCTGACACTTTGCAGATAAAATTGCTTGGATCTACTCTGTCTTGGATGCTATAATTGGTACAGATCAAGTCGGTGTAACTTTGGTCACCGCTTGTCCAGTGATAATGGATACTTTTCAATGTATGCAACCCACGTGTTTGCATAAGATTCTTGGAGAGATGAGAGCCACCACATGTGTGTTAACTCCTTGCCCTTCCTAGCTTATTAAAAAGCCAGAAAGGGACCACCCAGGTGGATGTAGGGAGTGTTCAATGCCTTGCTAGTGCAAGGCAGAGTTCCAGCCTACAGGTATAAAATGATTAGTAAAAAAATCCTCCCTGCATCCCACCATTATCGATAATTATTGGCCAGTCTCTAAAATTTCATATTTGGACATGGTTCTGAAGCGTGTGGTGGCCTCCTAGCTTCACGGTTTTCTGGATGAGATGGATTACCTAGATCCATTTCTGTCTGGTTTCAGGCATGGCTATGGGGCAGAGACCACTTTAGGATCCTTTGTAGATGACCTATACCAGGAACTAGCTTATAGAAGTTTGACCTTCTTGGTCCTGCTGGACTTCTCAGAGGCTTTCAGTACCATCCAACATAGTATCCTTCTGTGCCACCTGGCTGGGAGCTCTGTCTGAGTGCTCTGCACAGGCACAGGATTTACCCAGCTATGTGGATTCAACTGGGACTTGGGGGGTGCTGTTTTACGGTAAGTTAATTCTTTTCTGGAGGGACAAACCCAGAAGGTAGTTCTGGGTCATTCCTGTTTGAGCCCTTGGCCCATAGCCTGTGCAGTCTCTCAGGACTCAGTTCTGCCTTCCCCCACTGCTATTTAATATGTGCATAATACTGCTGGGAGAGGTTTCCAGAGTTTGGGGTTTGGCGCCACGAGTAAGGAGATGACACTGAACTTTACTACTCCTTTCTACCACAATCCAAGGAAACCGTTTCAGTCCTAAACCAGTATGTGTCATCAGCAATGCACTGGATGAGGGTAAAGAAATTCAAACTTAATCCACACAAGATGAAGGTACTTCTGGTTAGTTGAAAGGCAGATCAGGGAACAGGAATTTCGTTTGTGCTGAATGGGATTACATTCTCTGTGAAGATGTAGGTCTGCAACCTGGGTGTGCTCCTGTCTTCAACCCTGAGCCTGGAAGCTCAGGCTTCAGAAGTGGCCAGGAGTGCACCAGCTGTACCCATCCCTTGAGATGTCAGGTCCAGCCACAGTGATACATGGCTTAGTTATATCCTGGTTGGATTACTGTAACACATTCTATGTGGGACTGCCTTTGAAGAGTGTTCATAAACTACAGCTGGTCCAAAGAGCAGCAGCCAGATAGCTATCTGGGGCTGGCTGTAGGGTGTACATAACCTCCTTGTTGTAACAGCTCAATTTCAAAATGCAGGCTTTATAGGTATAAAGCCCTATATGACTCCAGTACAGGTTATCTGAAAGACTGTATCCTCCATTATGAGCCTGCCCGTGTTTTGAGATCTACTGCAGAGACGCTTCTAACTGTCACATCACCCTCATGGTACATCGGTTGGGAACACAGGAGAGGGCCCACTCAAGGGCTTCCCCCCTGGCCATAGAACTTTGCTGGAAGACCTAGACATGCCTAGAGAGAACATATTTTTTTCAGTTGCATATAGGGTAGCAGCGGGTAAGAAGTAGTAGTAGTAGTTGTTGTTGTAGTTGTTACAGTAACCCACTAATGATAAAATATGTGAATGCTTAACCCACAAAATAGCAAGGATTATGGTATAAGCAGATAGCCTCTAAGCAGGTAGCCTCTAAGTGTTTTCAGAAAAGGAAAAGGAGGACCAACCTGAGGATAATGGAACAGAGGACACAATAGGGGAAATCCAGCTCAAAATAAGTAAAGAGGTAGTACAGGAATACCTTCTTAATCTAAATGAATTTAAATCTCCAGGACCAGATGAACTGCATCCAAGAGTATTAAAAGAGCTGGCAAATATAATCTCAGAGCCATTGGCAATAATCTTTGAGAACTCCTGGAGAACAGGAGAAGTCCCAGCAGACTGGAGGAGGGCAAACATTGTTCCCATCTTCAAAAAGGGGAAAAAAGAGGATCCCAACAATTATCGTCCAGTTAGTCTGACATCAATACCAGCAAAGATTCTAGAGCAGATCATTAAACAGAGAGTCTGTGAACATTTAGAAGGCAATGCCATAATCACAAAAAGTCAACATGGGTTTCAGAGAAACAAGTCATGCCAGACTAATCTGATCTCTTTTTTTGATAAAGTTACCAGCTTGGTAGATGAAGGGAATGCTGTGGACATCGCATACCTTGATTTCAGTAAGGCCTTTGACAAGGTTCCCCATGACATTCTTGCAAACAAGCTTGTAAAATGTGGGCTAGACAAGTTAACTGTTCAATGGATTTGTAATTGGTTGACCGGCCGAACCCAAAGGGTGCTCAGCAGTGGCTCCTTTTCGTCTTGGAAAGATGTAACCAGTGGGGTGCCACAGGGTTCTGTCCTGGGCCCAGTGCTATTCAACATCTTTATCAATGACTTGGATGAGGGAATTAGGGGCATACTTATTAAATTTGCAGATGACACCAAATTAGGAGGAGTAGCTAATACCCTAGAGGACAGGATCAAAATTCAGAATGACCTGGATAGACTGGAGAGCTGGGCCAAAGCTAACAAAATGAAATTCAATACGGAGAAATGTAAAGTACTGCACTTAGGGCGGAAAAATGAAATGCATAAATATAGGATGGGAGAGACCTGGCTGAATGAGACTACGTGCGAAAGGGATCTAGGAGTCCTAGGAGATTTTCACACGCCGAAAATATCGCTGCCAGAAACCGGGACAGAAATATTTCTGTCCCAGAAGCAGCGCCGCGGTTCGCACGCTCACCTCCCTCTCCCGTTGTTCCGTCATCCTCGCTTTGGGTTTTTTCCTCCCTCTTCCGGAATATTTTACTAACAGGAGTTTGCCGTTAATAAAATATTCCGGAAGAGAGAAGAAAAAACCCAAAGCGAGGATGACGGAACAACGGGAGAGGGAGGTGAGCGTGCGAACCACGGCGCTGCTTCCGGGACAGAAATATTTCTGTCCCGGTTTCTGGCAGCGATATTTTCGGCGTGTGAAAATCTCCCTAGTAGACCACAAGTTGAACATGAGCCAACAGTGTGATGCGGCAGCTAAAAAGGCCAATGCAATTTTGGGCTGTATCAATAGAAGTATAGTGTCTAGATCAAGGGAAGTAATAGTGCCACTCTATTCTGCCTTGGTCAGACCTCACTTAGAATACTGTGTCCAGTTCTGGGCACCACAATTCAGAAAGGATATTGACAAATTGGAGCGTGTCCAGAGAAGGGCAACTAAAATGGTGAAAGGTCTGGAAATGATGCCTTATGAGGAGAGACTTAGGGAGCTGGGTATGTTTAGCCTGGAAAAAAGACGGTTAAGAGGCGATATGATAGCCCTGTTTAAGTATTTGAAGGGATGTCACGCTGAGGATGGAGCAAACTTGTTTTCTGCTGCTCCAGAGACTGGAACACGGAGCAATGGGTGCAAGCTCCAGGAACAGAGATTCCACTTCAACATGAGGAGGAACTTTTTGACAGTAAGAGCTGTTCGGCAGTGGAACACACTCCCTTGGAGCGTGGTGGGGTCTCCTTCCTTGGAGGTCTTTAAACAGAGGCTGGATGGCCATCTGTCGGGGATGCTTTGATCAAGATTTCCTGCGTGGCAGGGGGGTTGGACTGGATGGCCCTCGTGGTCTCTTCCAACTCTGCAATTCTATGATTCTATGATTCTATGATTGTTAAAAGTACAGCTGATCAGAGCTTCATCACTCTCAATTGCATTTTCAGGGTTGTGAAAATGGGGATCAATTGATCCATATTTTCTATTCATCTAGACAAAGGATTTTATCAGACCACCCTCCATTAAAGTTCTTTTGCTGGCATATTTTGTGATGTTGTTATGCTGGAAAATGAACCCCTCTCCCCCGACCAGACCTCACCTTACTCATGTTAAAGAGGCAGCCCAGTCACTAATGGACAGTGAATGGAGTTCCGTTCACTTCGTGGTTTCAGATTTCACCAATTCTTGCAGAAAGAAATGAGCATGGGAAATTCAAAAATTAAAGTAAAATAAAGAGACAAAGGAAATTTTCACACAGGGAAATTATTCCCAAGAGATCGGGAGAGAAATGGGGCTGTTCTGGAAACAGTGCCGCGTTTCGCACACCCCCTTCCCTCTCCTGATCTTCCATTGTTCTCACACTGTGCTCATTCTATTTCTATTTATTAACGATGAACTCTCATTAATAAAAAATTGCGGAACCTAGCGGGAGGGAAATAGAACAAGCACAGCCTCAGGATGACGGGAGATCAGGAGAGGGAAGTGGGTGTGCGAAACGCGGCGCTGCTTCCAGAACAGCCCCATTTCTGACCCAATCTCCCCAGGGAATAATTTCCCCATGTGAAAATCTCCAAAATGTACACACAAACACAGGAACTCATTTTAAAACTCCCAAGTAAACCACGGAGATAAAAAATAAAGAGCATCCCTATACCGATCTCACCCAGAAGTGTTCTGATAATTGACACTGTATTCACTGAGCACAATGGCACAAGGATTCAAATGCTGGCACAAAAGCAGAATGGGAGATCAATTGACAGCTTGGCCCATCAATAGAAAAGTGCACCTTATTGATAGTACATGATTGTGAAAGGACAATGTCATTTGATTTGTGCCCCCTTTTGTGATCATTAGGCATTGTTATGATGCCATATTTGCCACACCTGATAAAGTCCAAACTCTAAAGAATACTTTTGTTTGTTTATGCAGCAAAACACACAAAGCTAGTGGTGAAGCCAGCCAGTGATGGTCCTGGAGCTTCATCAAAGTCTTGAACATTTATCTAAGATGCCTGAAGGCTGGCCTCCCTAAGGCTTGGAAGGAAATGTAATCTGTGTATGCTGAAAGGAACTTCCTCTCTTTACACCAGATCATACATTTCACATAAACACACACACGCACAAGCATGTGCATGCACATACACTTCCCTGTGAGTGACCATTGGCAGTGGCAGCTGGCAGCTTCCATGACTATGGAGTAATGAATCTCATCATCATGGGGGGTCAGGGCTGGCAAGAGAAGAGGGAAGCAATATGAATTACTAGGGCATGGCTGTCCAGAAGGAGCCCTGGGGTGTGACTATGTTGCTATATTTTTGTCTTACTTGGTAGTATCATCATTTGTCAATTATTTTTCACATCCCTTGTAAAACCAGCAAATTTCAAGAAAATTAGTAATGATATACAATGTTTGTATTACAAAACACTAAAGATTTTTAGCCAGTCCATCAGGAAAGAGCAGGACTGAGTCTCAAGTGAAGGAGAGGAAGCTGCAGGTGAGCAAAGGGAGGCAATAACACCAATGGATGGGATGAAGGGAATAAGAGGGGATAGTGGACAGGTGGCATTGGAGGAAAAGGAGAAGACATGTGACATGAGAAGAGGGTAACTTTTGGGTACAGGTCAAAAAGTGAGGTCAGGTGGCTGCAGGGGATGGGGAGCCTGTTGGTTATAAGTGCAATGACTCTGTGTCCTCCTCCCACCCACCACAAAGACTTAAATAACCTTGAGGAAATGAGCAAACTTCTAGGACGAGCAGATCTTTTCACTGAATTTTGTGGAGCTGGTGGTAGTTGTGATGATAATTTTGACTCCTCCCCAAATTCCTCTCTTCCCATCTGGGACTTCTTTTATATATATATAAATGGTATGTGCTCTGGGGCATTGGTTACCTGAGTCATGGTCAGAGCTTGGAAAAGTTACTTTTTGAACTGTGACTCTCACAATTTTTCACATTTATAGTGAATTTCACAATTCTTCAGCCAACATGGCAAGTGCATTGCAGATAGGGAATCTAATGCTCTTAAGGTAGCATGACAACAGTCCTCTGAAGTCTTCATGTATTTCTAGGACCAGTTTAAGGCACCAGCAGTGTCAGCATCCGTAGGGGACCCCATCATTGTGGGGCACCTCGTAGTAACCCTCCTCTGCAAAAACATTATTAGTAATAATCTGAATATCCTGTACTGGGAATAGCTTAGGTTGAGTTAGGTTACATTGATCTGAGATAAACATATGCCCTCCCCCCCCCCAATAAAGCATTGCAGGGGGCCCCAAAATTCCTTAAACCGGTCCTGTGTATTTCTTTCAGCATACTGTGTATGGCTGTCCATCGTTTGGATATTTATAACTGATTGGTGAAGAAGACAGATTTATTCCAGCATATATATGCTTTTTTCCTACTGATGGTTTATTTCATTTAAAAGTTGTTTTAATTGTCATCTCTGCCTGCACATACTGATAATCTTTGTATTTTTATTCTCTTTTGTTGAGAGTAAGGTTGGGTACCATATTCTGAGTTTAAGTGGCATTGCTTCTAAGCTACAGCCCACCCTCCACTTCCTTAAAATGGCCACAGATTCTCCAGATGTGAATGGTATAGGGAGAGAGGTGTTTGCAAGCTGCTTTGGTGGGTGCAGGAGACACTAGAAGTAAAGAGAATAAATCTTTCTCTCTGTGTATGTACAAATGGTTGGCTGGATAAACAGATAGACAAATGGGTGGGTAGGTAGGCAAGCTGAGTAGACAAATAGCCTTCTGGACATGATGCTGTTTATTCAAGATGTCTGGAGAGACCAACATGAGGAAAACAACCAGCAGTCAATGGCACATCTGTTATCAGTGTTAGATAAAATTTTAGAATGATATGCTAAATCAAAAGGTACACTACTGTGAAACTTTCCTCTTTTTCATCTTCAAAGGACCAAATTCATCTCTTAAATATCAAGATTTGAGATAATAATATAGTGATAAATCCATCATTAGTCCTACCTAGAGAAGTCCGCTTCAAATGAATGGGACTTTTGTTAGGCAGGACTGACTTAAGTCACATTGATTTCAATCTATCTACTCCACAATGTTGGAATTTGCCCCTGGAGCTTCTTGAGTAATACAAATTGTAGTGGTTTATTTACTGAAAAAACAAAAAACAAATTGCAAACAAACTTGTTCAAATTGCAAACACTACCTATAGTTGTTTTTCTGGCCCCTGCAGGAGAAAATCTGTGATTTTCTTTTTCAGCCTAAACAAATATCTGGCAACAGATCTGGGATTATGTATCTTTTCCTTCTTGGTGTTCAACATGCGTAACAATAAAGATATTGAGCTAGAAAGGCCCAACACTTGTGTCCTTGCTATGAACTCTCCTGATGAATTAGTATGGCTGTACTTGGGATATGCAATTGTGTTCCCTTATGGAGTACTTTTGTTGTAGCTATGCCTTGTGTGATTAGGCCTGTTGAAAAACACAGTGATGGCCGTTAGGGGGAAAAAATCTGTCTATTTATAGATCTCATAACTCTGTAGGTTTTCTTACATGGCAAATCACTATAAATAAGGATTTGCTGTGAGTGAATTCTTATGAATTCATAACACTTCAATATAGCCATTTGAAAGGATATGATTTTTAGATATTAGCCCAAGGTATTCAGTAGTATAATGTATGTAATGCATGGCTGGTTATAAAACCAAAGAAAGAAGGAGGGAAGCAAAGCTTGTGAGTGACTAGTTACAGATTAGTTACTTCTAATAGACACAGTTTTCAAGTAACTAAGGACTTTTTCGGACAAGCTAGTTCTATGAAAGGTTAAATGGTTTTATGGAAGGTGAGGAAGTAACACCAGAAATGTTGTGCCTTCTACTGTTATTGTAGTAAAAATTGTTATAGTTATTTCTGAGAAATGGTTAAAAGAGTAGCTTTTTAAAAATGTAACTGCAATGGTAAATCAACTATTTTCTAGGGTCTTTCAGGGTCTGAAAGTAATTAATTACTTTTTAAAGCATGGTTTCAAGATCACTTCTGAAAGGAAGGAAGGAAGAAACTAACTCATCCCAATAGCTCAAAGTAGGCAGTTGTATTGGAAAACTTCCTTTGGAGCACAGAAGCAGGCATTTCTAGGAACCTCCAGTATCGCAGGCAGTTTGGGGGATCTGTTACCCAAGTTGTGTGGGGTCTGTAAGATCCACTTGTGACACTCAAATTATTATATTAAATTGGGGGATTTTAATTATCTCAAAATATGGCAGCAAGAGGTGAGGTAACTTTGGGATCTTTACAAATGTGTATACCAGTACTAACTGAGGAGACTCCAGACCAAAAAGTAAAATAAAAAATGATTTTTATTGGGAAATAATCATGGGTCTACTCACACATGCACTCACACTTCAAGCAATCACACAAGGTTAGCAAAGAATTAGGAGGAAGTATTTGGATGAATAATTTTGGAAATGATGGGCTGTGCTTTACCTATCTGGAGTACAGAGATTCATGCAGCAAAGAAATACTCAGGCTGAGGGTCACACAAGCAGACCAGCAGAGTTACAAGGTGGGAGAAGCAGTGTGCTCTTTTGTTATATTTTTGGGTAATATTTATACTCAATATTGTACCCTTAAGGGTTGTTTTGAGTGGAGAACAATGCTTGAGTGAGTTTCCCAGAGTTAAACAATGGCAGCTCTGGCTTCGTTAATTGCTGTTAATGACTGGATCATTAAGACTGATGGTTTGAGGTGACCTTGTATTGTTGGATAGGCAGAGGTCTGAAAGAAGACCTTTGCAGAATAATGGCTGTTCTGATCACTTGTTTGTTTTAGTGTATGACTCATTGCTAGGTGTGTCCAGAGTTGATTAGCCCATTCCTCCCTAACAACTTATCTAAGGGGGCTTCTCATAACCAGACATGGGCATGACTGTTTTTGGAGAATTTCTAAGATAACTATGTTTAGGTCTCTGGTGACCTTTGCATAAACCCTTCTGGGGATGGCCTGGTCTACTGGGACCTACATGAACTGTCAGTTATTGCTAATCTATGAATGATTGCCAATTAATGAATTATTGTAGGGGAGGGGTTGTAAAGGCATGTAACAAATCTTTCTTTGAAGATTTTTTTTCTCCAAAGTTTGCACTCTGCAATATGAGAAGTTTGCACTCTGCAATATGACAAATAGTGCTGGATGATCAGATCCAGCTGCATGTATATCACCCTCATATTAATCAGTCCAATATTGGGAAAGATCACTTCTTGACTCCAAATAGTGCAATCTGTCAGACTCTGAGTATATAATTGCATATATCTGTTTTGACACAGTGAAGCCACATGGGGTATTTAAAGCAATGAAAAGATGCTTGTATTTCTATTAATTAGATGAGGATTCATTCCCATCCACTCCAGTCATTAAACTTGGAACAGCAGAACTTCCTAAATGTGTAAACTAACATTGTTGTGTGCCTTCGTGTCATTTGTTGCTTACGACAAGAGTTTTCTTGGCAGAATTTGTTCAGAGGGGGTTTGCCATTGCTTTTCTCTAAGGCTGAGAGTGTGTGATTTACCTGGGTCACCCAGTGGGTTTCCATGTTCGAGTGGGAATTCAAACCCTGGTCTCCCAGTGTCCTAGTCCAACACTCAAACCATTCCATCACACTGGCTCTCTAAACTAACAGTAGTTTCCCATAAAGAAGATATTTACCAAGGAAATTATGCCAGCCATTCAGATTCCTATCTTGAACATTACCAGTCCTTGTTGTTGAGGAAAGCAGTGTGTGATGGTGTCAGTAGCCATTTTTTGTAGCTATGACTGAGATACAAGGGTGTGTGTGTGTCTTGCATTGTTTCTTGGGATCAGCAATATACATTAGCGATGTTGTGCTCTGTTACAGTTAGACAATTCTAATTTTCACTGATATATATTAATGACTATGTCATATCTCTTAGAGCAGGGGTGGAGAACATTTGACCCTCCAGAGATTGTGTGCTTAAACTCCCTGAAGCCCCAGACAGCATGACCAATAGCAAGGTATTATTCTAGTTTTAGTCCAAAACATCTGGAGAACCAAGTGTTCTTGCCCACCCTGGTGTACGCCTGTACTCTGAAATTCTTGATGTGCATAGGATTACCATTGGCAGATGGAGCTGATGGAACTCAAGTGTTTCCCCCTCTTTACCAGCAATGCAAGCACCATCTTTGTATCAGTAGGCCAGACCTGCATTGTTGGATGATAGCCCTGTTTAAGTATTTGAAGGTATGTCACGCTGAGGATGGAGCAGGCTTGTTTTCTGCTGCTCCAGAGACTGGAACACAGAGCAATGGGTGCAAGCTCCAGGAACAGAGATTCCACCTCAACATGAGGAGGAACTTTTTGACAGTAAGAGCTGTTCGGCAGTGGAACACACTCCCTCGGAGCGTGGTGGGGTCTCCTTCCTTGGAGGTCTTTAAATAGAGGCTGGATGGCCATCTGTCAGGGATGCTTTGATCAAGATTTCCTGCGTGGCAGGGGGTTGGACTGGATGGCCCTCGTGGTCTCTTCCAACTCTGCAATTCTATGATTCTATGTTAGTAATTCTCTGTCATTAATATACAGTATGTATTATCTTCTGTGGTGTAATGAGAGAATGCACCTCCCCTGCCCCCATTCTCACTGAGAGGAATAAAGATACATCTTGCACTGCACTTTACTGGAAGTAATCTCTTCTTTTCCTTCTTCTTTTTCTAAAGAATTATCTAAGATGCTTAACACAGAGTTGCTACATGGCAACCTGTTGCAACATGGTGTTACCCAGGTATTGTTGGACTATAATTTCTTTAAGACATTTATATGATGTCTTGGCTGAATTGGATTTGTAGTCAAAACTTTTGGATAATATCACAGTTGGGAAAGCTGTCACAGAGAATTGCAAACCTATATTGATTTCCCCTCTCCTTAATGTATTCCCACCCTTCTTATGTACTGCTAAAGAAAAACACAATAGAACATTATCACATTGTTCACTTCCATGTCCTCCCACAACATCAGCTAACAAAATGGCGGAGGCACAGGGAAACAGAATTTGTGATAGTATCCCAACCTGTGTCTCTGTATTGCATGCTTGAGGGAAAGGAAGGGAATATAATGATGGGGGGGGGTGTCGTTCTCAACAGGAACTTTGTGATTGGCATCAGATCTAACTGTTCCTTGACCCTTGTTGATGAAAAGCTAACATCAGTTTTATCAATTCTATTTTATTTTTGTTGTTGTTGACAGTGGGAAATGATCTGTCAGTAGTTGAAGCAGCTTAGCCATATGGGCCAAGAGATATTCATGGATCCCTGCACGTGCTGTGCACATTAAATGACAAAAGTGCTACCTTCTGGTTACAAGATGGGCTCTTCTCTTGGTGCATGAACTGGACTGACAAAATGGGAGATCTGTAGCATGCCACCCTAGGCAAATCTTCTTTTTTTTCTTCTTTTTTTTTACCCAGGTGCCATCATTGTCAAACATTACAAAGTTCTGGCACTGGATTTCATTAGAGCCTCTTCCTGGTCTCTTTGATCAAACTGTGCCACTACTGATAAAACATCTCTACCATAAGGAGGTTTATTTTTCAGAATGTTGCACATGGCTTTCGACCATGTGACTCCATTAAAAGTTAATATGCATTTCCTATGACAAGCCTCATGGCAAGAGAGGATTCTTTTGATCTTTAAAAGGCTGTGCCAAGCAGAGGGATATATTTGAATAGTATACTTATTCGTGCAAACATTTGCAGGTAATTAGATTTTGAGTCTCAAGGCTTGAGGAGTTTGCAGAAATGATTCACATTTCAAAGGGCTCAAAATAAATGCCAGCTTTTGGTGCATCCCCAGAGATTTAGGAGTGCATGAACCAAAAAATTAATGATTCACACCAGGTTTTGCTAATTGTTTAACCTACGCAAAGAGTCCTATAAGAGGCCGTGGTTTGAAAAGGGACATAGACAAATAGCTAAACTTTGGGATATGTGAGAAAACAAGTTCAAAGGGGGTAGTGATTAAACTAAATCCAAAGCTTCATGTTAAGTATGATGCCACTACTAAATTCTCATTTTTTTGTACTTTTAACTGAATATATACTAAATATATAGTAAGTCTATAGCATAATTACATATGAGGCATTTCAGTTTTTAATTCACCTCGGAGGTGGAGGGGGGAGATATATTTATACAAGATGACAAGCAATTAGTTAGTCCGACTAAGCAGTCTGTTTGTCATCTTTGAAAAGAAATTAAGCAAATTAGTCCCAAAGTTGTTCTAAATTTAACTCCTGTGCTTGTAAATGGCATCAAATCCCACATATTGAACATATGCCATTTTTATAGAATTGACAGAAATGTGTGTGTGTGTGTGTACATGAACATGAGTGTGCATCATGTGTCAGTAAATCAGTAAAAAAATTAAGACATTTAAATAATAACACAAATATCAAAATACAAAATACAGTTGGCTCTCTGTAACCACTGATTCTTTATCCATGGAGTCAACGAACCACGGCTTGAAAATATTAAAAAATAATAATCCAAAAAAGCAAAGCTTGCCGTTCACCATTTTACAGAAGAGGCACTATTGTACTAGGCCATTGTATATAATGGGACTTGAGCATTCATGTATTTGGCATCCATGGTGTGTGTGTGTGTTCTGGAACCAAACCCCAGTAGATACCAAGGGCCCACTATAGAGTATATGAAAACAAGATTTTGCTCAATTTTGAGTAATGTCTTTCTGGTCTTTTACACATTCAGTTTTTGGCACATCTGTATAATGGAAAAATTGGGATACAATGAATAATCTCAATTATTTTGGTCTTTGTGCAAAAAACTGTTTTTGTGCAGAAAACTGTATTTTACACAAAACATGCTTTTTTCTGCACATACATACAAAAATACTGAAATGTAAAAGAAAATGGTTGAAAAACATACAAAACTCTCATAAACTCACACACCTTCAGAAACTCTTCACTTTTACATGCCTGAATAAAACAAGCAAAGATTTATATCCCTATCAGCATTATAGACATATATTGTGGAAATGGAACACATGATTTTATGCTATAGTATGTTGTGGGATTTGGATTTCCTTATTGGACACCTTTAACTGAATAGCACCAATGGTTCATCAGTTATATGAATCTTATAGATTATAAAGCACCGTGGCAGAGTCTCACGGTTTGGATTCAAAACCAAATTTGTAAGGTTTGTTCAGAAGTATAGTTATAATTACAAACAATTTTGTAGAGTAAAAGCTGATAGAGTAAAAGCTCAACGTACTCACTGAATGAAGGGGCAAGTCACAACTACCACCAATGCATGCACAATTCAAATGGCATTTCACTGATTTTTTTACCCTATAAGAGGGTGGCTTGTACTTTGCAACCTCTCTAATATACTACTCCAACTTTCTTTGTTCTAGGATCAGAAGTTTTATTGCAGGTCATTTTTCACTTCCTGCATATTTTTAGGTCAACCCCACCTCCCATCAGTATGAGCAGCATGAATATGGATGAAGAAAGGCCACAGGCAGCTGTGAACAATTGTTTGCAAATGGCCTTTGCAGTGTTTGCTAGTGCTTCCTATTAAAATTGTTAAACAACCTTACATGGTGTGTGTGTGTGGGGGGGTGTTGTATATTTGATAAGGCAGTATTATTCCACACAGCAAAGAACAAGTAAATAACCACCACTACCACCATCATCTTTTCTCCCTCTTATATTTCGCCCATAACACCAATAGCTCCTGTAAGTGACAGTGACATATTTGCAGGATTTATAAGAATTAAGGCTGTGGTCCTATAGTTATTTATGTGTAACTCCTATTGAATTCAAGATGGGCTTCAGTCTGGGTAAGCATTGGGCGAGATTCTGTATGGGATGTGTAGCTACAGTGTTGTAGCTATGCTCCATCTCCTGAAACAAACCCTTAAAATGACCTTAAAGGCCAAGCAACCATTCCAAGTAAAGGAGTTCTGAAGCACTTGCAAATGGATGATGTGGCCAGTTCCCTCTGAAGGAAGGATTTGGCCAGCACCACAGTGTGATGAGGAGTTATGACAGGACCCCTGTGGACTCCCTGCTTCTGCTTATTGCACCATAGCTCACTGGTGGGATAGGGCTGGACACGTCATCCTTCAGCACTCTACCTGCTAGTGTCTCCTTTTCTCAGTATAGCTACCTGGCTTTTAAGGTGGGTTGGAGGGCATTTGAGTTCATGGCAATGTTGCCTTCCTACAAATAACACGTACTGTGGCTTAACAAAAAAAGAAAAAGAAAAAACATTGCAAATTACAAAGATCATAAAATTTCATGTGTTAAGCTAGGTCACTGTGACCCTCCATTTTTGATGTGAAAGTTGGTGTTTCTGATGCATGGATATGTATCTTGTAGTGTTTGCCACATTTTCCATCTCCCCCTTGTAGCCATTGTTCCTCCAACCAGCTGCCTGCTGCAGCATGGTGGCACTTCTTTAAATTTTGAAAGACCTTCCTTATTGCATGTTCCCACTCAATCAGGGATCATATAGTTGTTTCATGGCACTATGCAGCAATTCAGATTTGGCTCTGAGAAGATGTTAGTGCGGTAAATGAAACTCACACATTGCCCTATCTCTGAGTGAAGGAGGGGGGGATGTGTCCCACTGCCAAGGCATCTGGCAGACAATCCACATTGCTCTGTTGACTTTATTGCTCTGGCTGCATTGCACTGATTGTTTATTACTCACAAGCAATGTGTAGTGACACTTTCCTTTTTGGTTCAGCTGTAGGTTGCTTGACATGTAACCTGGATAGTTTGGATGGGAACATTGCACTCGCAACAGAGGATGGAAAAAATATTTTTAAATGTTTAGAAAATGGTCAAGTGTCAAGAAAGATTAATGAGAAGAATCCTGGACTTTATGAGAACCTTTGCAGTTTGGGTCTTATTCTGTACAAAATTCATACAGGTTTTTTGGGGTTTTTTGCACTGAAAACATTTTCTGTGCATGAAATAGCACTTTCCTGCATAGAAACTACTGTAATATTTCTGCATGGAAATATTCACCAATAATTAACTAACTAAGTAACTGAGTTACACTAACTGTGTAACTAAGTAACGTCTCCTGGCTCAACCTCCCCTTACAAGCAAGCAGCAAGATCAAGCAAAGGAGGTCTTCTCAGCTGGTGATTGGGGTGCAAGAAGGATGATGTTTCCAATCCCCTTCTGCTGGTAAGCAAGGACGACTTATGCAAATCTTGTTACCCTAAGAGGTGAGGAGTGCTTTAGAGCCCCACTCATGATGCCAAAACCTCTATTATTATCTGGGCGGATTGCTAGCTCAAATGGAAGCCTGCGAGAAGAGGGTAATTTCAGGGATCTTCTCACCTATGTAAAACAGTACTAAATGTAGAGAGCACTCCAGTTAAAATGAAATAACACAAAGTGAACTCTCTCACACAACACACATTTAAGAACCATATAAGGCTTTGCCAAAGTAAGACAGAAAGATTAGATAGAGGGAGAGATTTATTCTGCTGCCGTTCTGCCGGTACTGTTTTTTTTTTTTTTTTTTTCATTAAAGCCTAAGCCATGAATTGATCCCCCATTCAATTTCTGTGACGGAATTGACAGTGAATGAAAAGGTGCCTGTTTCACTGGTGTGATACCAGCATCAATGGGAGGTCAGTGCCAGAATACTTCCTGGTGAGATCGGGACATCCAGGTAAGTGACACAATTTTTTGAACCCTCCCTGGGTTACTTGTAAAGTTTTAAGTGTGTTTAGGTGCTTAGTTTAACTTTTTGACCTGTATTTTGCTTTTTTACTTTTGAAATTCCCGTGCTCTCATCTTCTCGCAAGAAAAGCAAGAATTTCAATCCAGGAAGTGAAAGGAGCTCCTTTAGAGCTCTGTTCGCTCTTCGGCAGCCCAGCAAGCATGAACAAGGTAGTTGTGAAAGTTTTCGTTATTATTCCATGACAGGGATGGGAGAGGGGCAGGAGAGGAGATTACAGGACGGGAACACTTTTTTTGTTCCCATCGGATAATCTCCTTTGTTAATGGCTGGGAAATAGAAATTGATGGGTTTGTGACAACCTCATAAGGTTGGACAGGAAGTATAGGAGAGATTTTCATAGGAATAAATTAGGGGATGGTCACTTTATTGTTTGATTGAATCCCTGGAAGAAAAGATTAGACATACCTCCTTAATGACTGTTTACTAAAGGGCTTCTGTGCAATCCTAATTTGGGTTTACTTGCCATCATATTTCTAAGATACATCCCAGGTCACTATGACCACCAACTGACCTTTAGTTTGCCTCAGTCAACCTGACCCTGAAAAGTGTCCAATATTTCCAATTATGAGATACCATGGGGGGACAGTAGGGCATACTAACAAGTTTTTGTCACAGCCTTGCTTGCTGGTGGGAAGGAGTTGGAAATGCCATTCTCCTTGTGCTCTGATCACCAGCTGAACAGGCCTCCTTCACCCAATCCAGCTGCTGGCTAAGATGGGTGGGGACATTTGCATAGCAGTCTATTGAATACACAACAGTTACAGCTCTGCTGGATGTAGGACATTGCTTGTTCTTCCATGGGTCCCATGGTAAAATAATTGGTCCCCTCATGTTGAAATGAAAGCAGCTGTTATCATTTTGATAAGTATTAACCATGCTAAAGGAGAACATTTGCAAATGAATCTGAAAAGCTAGCATGGTATAGTGGTTTGAGTGTTGGACTAGGACTCTGGGAGACCAGGGTTCAAATCCCTGCTCAGACGTGGAAAACCCATTGGGTGACCTTGGGCAAGTAATGCACTCTTAGCCTCAGATGAAAGCAATGGCCACACACACACATACGCACACACCGCTCAACAAATCTTACCAAGAAAACACTGGTTTGCCTTAGGGCCATCATAAGTTTGAAATGACTTGAAAGCACACACCATCACAGGTGAATCTGAGCAGAGAGGTTTGGATGGTGGGACTCACACTGCAGGCACACAAATTCGTGCTTTCTAATGGCTTTCCCATTATCTTTTACAAAGTGGCAGTACCATGACTAATAAAAAGAACAGTGAGGATGTTACACACAACACATGCACAAATGTATACCTACATCTCACAACACGAAAGCAGTGTTAACCTTTCTTTACAACAGAGCTCTTAACTTGGAAACTGCCTCCTTATCTAAAGTATTCACTTGTATAAAGCACTCTTCTTTTTAAGAAAAAAATGGATTTTTCCCTTAAGAAATGCATTTTTGTTTGAGGTTACTGAGACATGAAATGATTACTTATCATCCCATGAAATGACATTACATTTTAAATGCAATGCTACATGGGCACTTACTACTGCCTTCATCTCTGCTAATCCACACTCACAGTCTGCAAATTCAACATCCTCTCTCAGCTCTATGGAAAGCAGTCAAGCTCCCATCCGAATTATAATTGCTTTTCAGTGTGCCTTTCTGCATGTTATTTGATTTGAAAAGATTCCCTTCCAAATAAGAAAAAAATAGCAAGCACCATTTGGTGTATGCCTCTTCTATTTTTAATCGGCTGCAGTCATAATTTGAAGGATTGAGTGAAGCTGCAGAGAAAGATGAAAACGGAGCTCATCTGACCATGATGAATTTGAAAATTCAGCGTGCAGTTCAAACTTTATTGATGTTTTAAAATTTCTCCTCATAACACATGGACATGTCTATGGAATACTTATGACATTTTATGTCTTTATCACTAGTTCCACTTCTTGGTTTGGAGTCAAGGGCTGCAGATTTACAGTGTGCAAGGAATACATCTAGCAAGAAAAGGATGAAAGATTGATACCCACTAAGATAGCGGCCTTCTTGGATTTCAATCTGTCTCAAAATTACACACACACACATGGAGACATAAATACCCACACACAAATGTCATTATAGCCTGTGGGGGAAACAGAGGTCAGTACTAATAGACTCAGCATGGAAGAGATCTATCTGGTTGAGAAGATTATATTTACAGTCGCTATGTTAGCTGTAGTTTTCACATTTGATTATACAGTTGCTGGATACACACTAAGTCATGACAGTAATTTTAACTAATTCATGTTCTGCTTCCCATAGCTTATGTTCCATTTTGGACATTCTTACCATAGATGCATCAGTATAGGAAGCTGTTTTAGCCTTTGCTAGGCCACTACTCTGTCTAACTAGTGGCAGCTAATGACTTGCATATATTAAAACAAGGGAAGTTCCCCTTGAATGCAGATCTTAATAATGTATGTACTTCAAAAAGGAGCTATCCAAGGTGCTCAACCTATTTTGGGGCTAGAGTTCAACATCCTGAATAAAATTCAGAATAAAAAATCTGAGCAGATGCATAGAAACCAGCTGCTTCTGTATCAAAGTTAATATTCTCTATATTTACTGGCATGGTGCTCCAGGATTTTAAACAGGAGTTGTATTCAGCTCTACCTGGAAATGGCAAGGATTGAATCTTTGACCTTTCCATGCAGATCATGTGAACTATGATTGAACCATGGCCTATTCCTCCAAAGAGACCTTGCACTTTCACTTCCTTTGTATCTCAGATGCTTTCAAAATTGGATACAATCAGGGCATTAAGATTAGGTGGTGTGAAATCTTTCTTGACACATTATAGAGCATAATAAGCACTGAAACTTTTTTCTTGTTTGTGTTTTATTGTATTTGATTTCTGAAATTGTTTACCTATTTTGAAGGAGGCAGTATGCAGTTAAATACAGGGGCTTATGTACGATTAACTGCTATATAATTATATAAGATATAAAAACATTATTCTTAAAAAAGGCGAGACCTCTGGAGGCTGAAGTTGTTTCCTAATTCCCGGTATCTTATTGGTACAAAACTGTGAAATGCAGCCAAATTGTTCAGCTCAATAAGGGCATGAGATTTATATGCTGCTGAACCCCAAATCCATCATTTAATTATCTAGTATTGAATATTGCCATAATTGAGACATTCTTCTGTTTAAAATAAGGAAAGTAAGTATTTCCAAGCTATACAACCATTTATTTGGAAGTGGTATGTAGATGCATGGTAATCACATCTACATAGTTTATGATAACCGTAAATAAAGAAGTGGATTTCTGTACCCCAAAATAATCCAGTGGAGTGTCTTCTGTGAGATGCCATTATGTTCCATCTGACCTGAAGCTCTTTGGACATGTGCATGCAAGATAACATAAGGTATGCCACAATTTGCTAATTACCATAAAAATGACCCAAAGAATAAGGAAATGAGTCTGTGTACCTGAAAATAAGCAGCATGCCATACAAAAATCATGCATGCTTGCATCCAGGACAGTATGCTCTGTGAGAAGCCACTGAGTTTGGTCTGACCTAAGGCTGCTTATATTTATACAGGACACTACCAAATGTGCCCATTTGTGCCCATTACCACAGAAATTAATCCAGAGAAAAAGGTAGTAAGCATGTGTGCCCTAAAAGAAATAGGGATATTTAAAAGGTGGATTTGGGGTGCAGAGACATATAAATCTCATACCTTACTCAGCTGAGTGATTTAGTGGTGCTTCACAGTTTTGCAGAGATAAAGAACAGAGAACTGGGATTGATTCA
Organism: Gambelia wislizenii; assembly: GCA_030847615.1. Lineage (NCBI taxonomy): Eukaryota > Metazoa > Chordata > Lepidosauria > Squamata > Crotaphytidae > Gambelia > Gambelia wislizenii. Next base: position 327,002,266 of record JAUMIR010000001.1, read on the forward strand.
ACAACTTTCTTCATCAGGTTTCTTAGCTAAACAATGTTATACAGAAAAGCTGTGAGATAGAGCTAGTGGCCTGATGGTATATAGGATAGTGAATGGAGGTACCAAGGATAATTTATGGTGTTATTCTGATACTGCCATCAATCTTGTCTTTTTGCTTTCTGCTGCTTCACAGAGGAAAGAGAATTGTCATACAGCAGTCTTAGACATTATTCAGCCTAATGTTGAAATTAAGCGGTTCTGAGTATGCTATCTAGTTTATGTCCTTGTTTATACTCATAGGATAGCCCTGTTTAAGCATTTGAAGGGGTGTCACATTGAGGATGGAGCAGGCTTGTTTTCTGCTGCTCCAGAGACTAGAACACAGAGCAATGGATGCAAGCTCCAGGAACAGAGATTCCACCTCAACATTAGGAGGAACTTTTTGACAGTAAGAGCTGTTCAGCAGTGGAACACACTCCCTCGGAGCATGGTGGGGGTCTCCTTCCTTGGAGGTCTTTAAACAGAGGCTGGATGGCCATCTATCAGGGATGCTTTGATTGTGTATTCCTGCATGGCAGGGGGTTGGACTGGATGGCCCTCGTGGTCTCTTCCAACTCTACAATTCTATGATTATTCTGAAGCTGCAGCAAGTACCCATTCAGCTACAACTTCAACACAGGACTGGGAGGTCAGCGTCAGATTCAAGGATTATGGGTGTGTTGCAGCCCATCTAGGTGAGGGCAACCACCTCTTTCTTGATTTTCAAAGGGATAGTCTGCTATTAAGAATATTTCCTCTTTCCCCATGCTGTGGGAGGAATACACTGTGGGGAGACATGCGGAGAAGGCTTTCTCTGCTGGGACACCCCATTTCTGAAATGATCTTTGCTCAAAGGCCTAGTTGGAACTAGTATTGGCTTTGTTTTTCTGCCAAATAAAACATGGCTTTCTATTAAAACCTTTGGGGTCTAATTGATCTTTCCCAAATGTGCATGTATGTGGTTTCTAACTGCTGTAAACTTTTAACCTGTTTTAATGTATTAAATTGCTGAATATGCTTCCAGCATGTTTACATTATCCTTTTTTGGTTAGCATTAAGTGTTGCAGTTACAGATTCCTAGCCTAGAGTTACAAATCTTTAATAGCTCTGTATTCAGTAAGACTATGTAGTCTTACTGTAAAATTACATAAATGTCCCCTCCAGTCCACCTCAAAAGCCAACAGCTGGATTGAGTGAAAGAACTCTGTTCAGCTGCCAAAGGAGGCACAAGGGGAAGGATGCTTCCAGCTGCCTCCCACCAGTGAGCATGAGCTAGGCTATAACAAGGTCTTGGGACAGGAGACCTGCTTTTGATTGTGGCAGGCTTGCTTGCTGGGGGGAGGGGGTTGGAAACATTGTCTTTTTGGTACTCTCATTGGCAGCTGAACATACTTCCTTCACCTGATCCAGCTGCTGGCTGTTAAGGTGGACTGTGGAGGGAGTCAGGCCTGGAGATTTTACTTACATACACATACATAACTAAGTAGCTGGTGTAGAATATCTCTATCTATCTATCTATCTATCTTTCTATCTATCTATATTTTTTTGAACTTTTAAAATTAATTTTATTTGTATACCACTTTATACCAGGAAAGAAAGAAGGAAAGAAAGGAAGGAAGGAAGGAAGGAAGGAAGGAAGGAAGAAAGAATTACCCACTTATTTGACAGGTTAGAGACCAGACCACTGTCAAAACCAGGAAATTGTTGAAATGTGGAACCCAGTCTTTAAGTCTGACTTAGATGAAGGAATAGAGGGTAAGCTTATCAAGTTTGCAGATGACACCAAATTAGGAGGGGTAGCTAATACCCCATAGGACAGGATCAGAATCCAAAATGACCTTAACAGATTAGAAAGCTGGTCCAAAACTAACAAAGTGAATTTCAACAGGGAGAATGTAGGATAGTACACTTGTGCAGTAAAAATGAAATACACAGATATAGGATGGGTGACATATAGGATGGGTGACACCTGGCTTGATGGCAGTACATGCAGAAGAGACCTAAGAGTCTTATTGAACCACAAGCTGAACATGAGTCAGCAGTGTGATGCAGCAGCTTAAAAAGCCAATGCGATTCTAGGCTGCATTAATAGGAGGATAGTGTCTAGATCAAGGGAAGTAATAGTGCCACTGTATTCTGCTTTGGTCAGACCTCACCTGGAATACTGTGTCCAGTTCTGGGCACCACAATTCAGGAAGGATACTGAGAAACTAGAATGTGTCCAGAGGAGGGTAACCAGGATGGTGGGTGGTCTGGAGGCCATGCCTTATGAGGAGCGGCTTAGGGATCTGGACTTGTTTAGTCTGGAGAAGAAAAGGTTCAGAGGGGACATGATAGCCATGTTTAAATATTTGAAGGGACGTCATCCTGAGGATAGAACACACTTGTTTTCTGCTACTCCAGAGACTAGGACATAGAGCAATGGGTTCAAACTACAGGAAAAGAGATTCCACCTAAACATTAGGAACAACTTCCTGACAGTAATGGCTGTTTGTAGTGTGGAATACAATGTCTCATAGTGTGGTGGAGTCTCCTTCTGTGGAGACTCTTCTTAAGCAGAGGCTGGCTTGCCATCTGTCGGGAATGATTTTATTGTGTATTCCTGCATGGCAGGGGTTTGAACTGGATGGTCCTTGTGGTCTCTTCCAGCTCTATGATTCTATGATTCTGTGATTCTAAGGGTGGAGGTGAAGCTGCTATGACCAAGAAACTGGCATGCACAGTTAGAATACACGGGAGGGGGAGGGGGAGTGAGGGATGGACGGATGAGGGGTGTAAGGGGGTAAAAGTGTCTGACTGAAGTACACCTTCATGAACCTCACAACAATAATCCACCTTCTTTTCTGGGAGGGCATTTCTGATTGGGTGAGGTTTTGAGAGGGCCAGGGTGGATTGAGTGGAAGAAGGGAGTAGTTCTGGTTACTGTAGAAAGAACAGATTGCAAAATAAAAGTTCCAGGGCAAATGATGCAGCAGCTTTGCTTAAATAATGCAGATCTAACTCTTGTCAGGGTCAGGATAGGAAATTGCTCCTAAAGCCCAGGTGAATCCATTTAAGTTTTTCTTCTGAACTTTAAAGAGGTATCCAGGGGTGTCTGAGACTCAGCACCTAGGATAACTCTTTCAAATTCAGACTAAAATTCAGGGCAGAGTCACCAACTAAATTGACATGGGAGCCACCTACTGCTACCAGAGAAGCCTATGTGAATTGTACGCCAGCTTGAGTCCCATAATGAAAAGAAATGTGGAATATCTGTTTTCTCTTTGGTTGGATACTTTGGAATGAACTGGAGAGGACACGAGGGGCTTGTGTATGGCTGCACAAAGGCATTGCCAAACGTGTGATTTCAATATTTAGTGAATGTCAAGATTCCTTATTCACACCCTCACACACACATAAAGTTACAGAAAGAAGCTAAGTCAGAGTTTCCTATTTTGTGTAGAAAAACCAGGGAAGTTTCCTGTCTTCCTTTGACAAGCACTATCACATGTCTCTAGGACTGAGTCACTTAGGTCCCTTGCCAGTTGTAGTCTGTTGTCGTTGCTGTTCCCTGAGATCTAAATGCTGCCAGGCTATAATAAAATCTATTTCTGATGCAAAGATGGCCTGTGTTTTCTCCAGAGATGACAGCTGGCTAACGAGATCCTAGATCACAGTTTCATTCAAGAAGGGCTCTGCACAATTGGCAGTGAGGGAGGCACATTCTGGGACACTTCCAAAGACCTTTTTTCACTTATTTGAATGGGTTTTTGTACTTCACACATTTTGATGTATCCCAGCTGAACAGAATGTTGTTACTCCCCTCCACCCCATATAGATGAACTTGGGGAGGGGCATGAGATGAAATGGCAACAAGTTTCCAGGAGAGAAAAAGAAAAATACTTCAGGAAGGCTAGCATTTTACAATTGTTTTTCTTGTCATCCTGCAACGAAGATAACCCAAGCCCTTCAGTTGGAATAAGCTGTAAAATCAGGTGAATTGACATGAGCTTTCTAGGCTGCAGCTAACACACATTGGAAACTGTTTAATGCAGTGTAGATGTATAAATAGCTGTTGCTTAAAACAATTTGTAAGCTGCTCTGATAGCATTGTGGCTGAAGAGCGGGGTATAAATAAAAAAAAAAACTATGAGAGCACTTCCTTAATTAGTAGATCTATTGAATTATGTACAGTTCACTTCACAACAAACATTACTAAGACTGGGTTGCAAATCCACATATTCTGTTTGGGTTGCTCAGCTTGTCATTTTTCTTTTTTTCTTTGTCAAGAACTGAAATTAGGAGTGAGTAGAGAGTTGAAAGACATAAAACACAGTGAAGGGACAAGGGTGAACTTTAGATTTACAGACTGTAATCTGGAATGATGGAAGTAGTATAAATTGCACTTGGCAAACTTATCTGATCTCCAGCTATGGAAAGCCCTACTTCCTATAATTGGATGTGGGACATGTACGAGCCTACAGAGATGTCTTCTGGTTTCATGTGGTGGAAATTGATCTTATTTCTCCTATCACATACACTAAAAACAGATACATGGCAATAATGTAAGGAATACATGGAGATTGTAAAAGTCCCCCAATTCTGCCTTACTGAACACCAGCCAATGGGAGCAACAGAGATCTTGTCTCCTATCAATCAGGATACAGACAGATGTTCCCATCCCATCCCACCAGTGATCCATGGTGCAAGGAGAACAGCAGGGATCCTGCTTCTGATAGTTGCACTGGAGATTGCAACATGTACTCGCCATATCATTCTTCTGAATCCTGACTGACAGGAGAACAGACTTCCTCCATCACTCACAGTAGCTGGTGTCTGGTTGGTAGGTTGGGCGAGGGTTAACTAAGTATCTGATGTACAATCTTGGCCAATGAAAACACACACATCTTTGTAATAATTAGTAAGAGTAACAGTAATAATAATATGCCAGCTGAAGCAGGTAACACTCTGACTGCTATGAAAGCAATGACAAACTAAAAAATGAAATATAGTTTCCCCTCCACATTCGCGAACTTGACATTCGCGGTTTCGGTTATTCGCGGTTTTGGGAGGGCCCCCCGGGCCCCCCCAAAACCACGAGATGGGGCCTCTGGAGGCCCCGTAAAAGCCCTTGGAGGGAGCGGAGAGGGCCGGGGAGGCCTTCACAGAGCCCTCGGAGACCCTCCGGAGGTGCCGTGAAGGCCCTGGGAGGGAGGGGGGAGGGCCGCGGAGGCCTTCACGGAGCCTTCCAAGGCTCCATGAAGGCCCCGGGGAGGGTGCAGAGAGCACCCGGGGAGGGTGGGGGACAGCTGCGGAGGCCTTCAGGGAGCCCTCCAAGGCTCCGTGAAGGCCCCGGGTAGGGTGGGGGGCAGCGGCGGAGGGTGGGAGAGGCGCTGGGGAGGGTGGGGGGAGGCCGCGGAGGCCTTCACAGAGCCTTGGAAGGCTCCTTGAAGGCCCCAGGGAGGGTGGGAGGAGGCCCTGGGGAGGGGGGGAGGCCATGGAGGCCTTCACTGGATCCTTGGAAGGCTCCGTGAAGGCCCCGGGGAGGGTGGGGGACAGCCGCGGAGGCCTTCACGGAGCCTTGGAAGGCTCTGTGAAGGCCCCAAGGAGGGTGGGGGGAGGCGATGGGGAGGGTAGGGGACAGCCGCGAAGGCCTTCACGGATCCTTGGAAGGCTCTGTGAAGGCCCCGGGGAGGGTGGGGGGAGGCAATGGGGAGGGTGGGAGAAGGCCGGGAGGCCTTCAGGGAGCCCTCCAAGGCTCCGTGGAGGCCCCGGGGAGGGTGGGGGGAGGCGCTGGGGAGGGTGGGGAGGGTGGGGAACAGCTGCGGAGGCCTTCACGGAGCCTTGGAAGGCTCCGTGAAGGCCCCAGGGAGGGTGGGGGGAGGCCGTGGAGGCCTTCACTGGAGCCTTGGAAGGCTCCATGAAGGCCCCGGGGAAGGTGCGGGGAGTGGGGGGAGGCGATGGGGAGGGTGGGAGAAGGCTGCGGAGGCCTTCCCGGAGCCCTCCAAGGCTCCGGGAAGGCCCCGGGGAGGGTGGGGGGAGGCACTGGGGAGGGTGGGGGCAGGCCACGGAGGCCTTCACGGACCCTTGGAAGGCTCCGTGAAGGCCCCGGGGAGGGTGGGGGACAGCCACGGAGGCCTTCACGGACCCTTGGAAGGCTCCGTGAATGCCCCGGGGAGGGTGGGGGGAGGCCGCGGAGGCCTTCACTGGAGCCTTGGAAGGCTCCATGAAGGCCCCGGGGAGGGTGCGGGGAGCCCCCGGGGATGTTGGGGGACAGCCGCGGAGGCCTTCACAGAGCCCTCCAAGGCTGTGTGAAGGCCTCGGGGAGGTTGGGGGGAGGCGATGGGGAGGGTGGGAGAAGGCTGCGGAGGCCTTCACGGAGCCCTCCAATGCTCCGTGAAGGCCCCGGGGAGGGTGGGGGGAGGTGCTGGGGAGGGTGGGGGACAGCCGCGGAGGCCTTCACGGAGCCTTGGAAGGCTCCGTGAAGGCCCCGGGGAGGGTGGGGGGAGGTGCTGCGGAGGGTGGGGGACAGCCGCGGAGGCTTTCACGGGGCCTCGGGAGAGTCTCCGGAGGCCCCGTGATGGCCTTGGGAGGGAGTGGGGAGCCCTGGAAAAGCAAGTATGGGGCCTCCGGTGGCCCCATGGTTGCTTTAGCGGGGGAGGGGAGGGCAATCAATATTCACGGTTTTTTGACATTTGTGGGGGTCCGTGGAACCTAACCCCCGCGAATGTGAAGGGACAACTGTATTACAAACCTGAGTAGCTTGCTAACAAACAGCTGGCCCTCCACATTCATGGGTGTTGGGGCAGCCCACCCCCATGAAAGTGGAAAAACAACAAATAACATACCCCCCCAATGAATTCTAGAGATTCCTTTCTCACCAAATGTCTCAGTTCATACGTCCTTTTCCCAGCTTGTCACCAAGATCCTTCAGCCCCATTCTCAAAACCTTCTCTGCTAAAATATCTTCCCATCACACACCTTTAGTTTCCTCCTTCTCCCAAATATCTCCTGCCCTGCCAAAACCTCCAACCACTCCCTCCAGTTTCCAGCTTGCCAGCAGCTTGCAGCAGAAGGAGTGGTATGGAGAGGTACCGTATATTCTGGTGTACAACATGACTGGGCGTATAAGACGACCCCCCCCAATTTTTGAGTTAAAATATAGAGTTAAGGATATACTCACTGTATAAGACTACCCCTCCCTCTTATATGGAGAGTACAGTTGTCTCTTCACATTCACTGGAGTTTGGGTCCAGGACCCCCCGTGAATACCCAAATCCGTGAATACTCAAGTCCCATTATATGCAATGGCATAGCAAAATGGTGTCCCTTATATATGATGGCAAATCAAGGTTTGCTTTTTGGATTATTATTTTTTAAAGAATATTTTCAAGCTGTGAATACTTGAATATGTGAATGCCAAATACATGGATATGGCAGGACAACTGTATATCTCAAACTCCCTCCTCCAGCCTCCACCCTCCAGCCACCACCTATCCACCCTTCCCAAAGTTGTGATGGGAACACCGATCGTGGCTTTGGGAAGAGTGGGTGCTAGCTGTAAAGCCTCCCCCCTCCAGCCACCACCCATCCACCCTTCCCAAAGGAATCGAGGTAGAGGAGAGAGGCGAATTTAGCAGTTTGCCTCACACGCTGCCCATCTCCTGCGTCTTCGCTCCCTTAGCAAAGGGAGCAAAGACGCAGGAGACCGGGCGGGGATGAGGCAAAGTGGGTACATTCACCCCTCTCCTCCGCCATCACCCCCTTTGAGGAGGAATTGTATGTGGAGGAGAGGAGCAATTGTAAGGATGGCTAGCTGGGGGGGGGCTCTCCAGACACCACCACCCCTCCCTGAAGCCGCAATCAGGAGCCCGATCATGGCTTTGGGGAGGGTGGAAGGGTGGCTCGAGGGGGGGATTTCCAGCCACCACCACCACCCCTCCCCAAAGCCGTGATCTGGGTTCTTATTGCAGCTTTAGGGGGTACAGAGGGGTGGCTGGCTGTGCGGGGTGTCTTCTTATAGGGCTCCCCATCATGACTTCAGGAAGGGTGGGTGCTGGCAAGCCTCCCCCCCCCATCCATCCAGCCACCCGTCCTTCCCAAGCTGCGATGGGGAGCCCTATTCCAGCATATAAGATGACCCCCTAATTTGTAAAAGATTTTGAGAAGGTTAAAAAGTCATCTTATATGCCAGAATATATGGTATTTCAGCCAGGAAAGGTCTTGAGAATGAAGCTGAGGGTTCCTGGTTGCAAGCAGGAAATCAGAGTGAGTAGCAGGAGGCTTTGGCAGTACAGGAGATACTTCGGAGGTAGAGGAAACTGATGAATGGGGTGGGGAGGTATTTCAGCCAGGAAAGGTCTTGAGAATGAGGCTGAGGGATCTTGGTGGCAAGCAGGAATCTGGAGTGAGTGGCTGAAGGCTTTGCAGGACAGGAAATAGTGGTGAAAAGAAGGGACAGATGGAGTGGAGCGAGGAGATCGGGCTACATAAGCAGCAGCTACAAACTTGCAAGTAACCAAATCTGTGAAAGTGAAACATGCAAATGTAGAGGGCCAACTAGAGATAGAATTGATATATCAAGCAAAGGGAGAAATATATAAGACTCTACTAAGTAAATGCAAAAGTGTCTGTGTGATTTCCTAACATTCCAAGCTCTCCCATATACAAATTTATTTTACAAAAGGCTATGAGATGTGTTGTTGTTGCCACCATTGTTGTTGTTCGTACACTCAACTCCCTATGGATTGATGCAGGGAACAACAGATTAAAACACAACAGATGGAAACATAACATTAGTTAAGAACACGTAACACCAATTAAAATACATAACCAGTTAAAAGAGCATAATAACAGCAGTTAAAAAAATCATATTAAACATATTTAAAACAATCAATTCATAATTTAAAAACTCATATTTAAAAATCATATGGATAGGATAGGCCAGCAGGAAGAGAATGTTTTTTAGTGCTGTTTTATACTCAGTGAATCCAGCTGTCAAATCTTTTCTGGCAGGTCATTCCACAATTTGGGGGGATCTGAAGCAAAAGTCCTAGGGAGAACAATTGCTAGCCTATTCCCAGATGACTGAAGTAAATGTCCCCCAGAGGACCTGAGTATATGGGGCAGATTATTCAGGAGAAGGTAATTCCATACATGGAGCTAAACCATGTAGGGCTTTAAAGGTAACAACCTACACTTTGTACCTTACGTGGAAACTAATTGGCAGCTAGTGGGGTGATTTTAATATTGGTGTAATGTGCTCACCTCTAGATGTACTTGTAACCAGTCTAACTGTCATGCTTTTAACTAATTAGAGTGTCCAAAATTGGTACAGTGGTAGCTTAATGTACAGCACATTGCAGAAGTCCAGTCTTGAGGTTACCAGCATGTGCAACATCATCTTTAGGTCCTCTAGCTCTAGGAAGGGGTGCATGTACTGTAACAGCTGAAGCTGATAGTAAACACTCCTGGCCTTTGAATCTATCTGAGCTGTTGTTTGGAGTGATGGATCCAGAAGATGGATCCAAGCTAGGGCCACAATCTTTCAGGGAGAGTGTAACTCCCAGGTCTGGTTGAAACACCTTCAAACTCAAATTAGGACTCCATCTTGTCTGGATTCAGTTTCAGTTTGTTTTCCCTAACCCAGCCCATTACCTCCTCCAGCATTCCTTCAGACTATCCATAGCAGAGGCTTTTTCTGAAGGCATGGAGAAATAGATATGGGTGTCATCAGCATAGTGGTAACACCTCACTCCATTTCCCTGGATGATCTCTCCTAGCTGTTTCATGTAGATGTTAAAAGACATTGGAGATAGAATGATACCTTGTAGTATGCCATATCACAGCTGCATTTTTCAGTGACAGCTATCCCCAAACAACACCATCTGGAGCTTACACAAGAAATAGGACTGGAACCACTGAAACACAGTGCTCTGATTCTCAAATCACTCCGGTATTTCAGAAGGATACTATGGTCAATGGTTTCAGACAGCACTGAGAGATCCAAAAGCACCAATGTTCAGGTGAAAATCATCCACTGAGGTGACTATAGTGGTCTCAACTCTATATCCTGCTCGGGAGCTGGTTTGAAATGGATCTAGAAAACCTGTATCATCCGAGATAGCCTGGAGTTGGGAGGCAACTGCCCTCTCAATTAGCTTGCCCCAAAAAGGAAGATTTGATACTGGACTATAGTTGTTAAAGTCCAGGAGGTCAAGGGAGGGCTCTTTTTTAGAAGTGGTTGTACCATTGCTTAAAATGTCCCTCCCTGGGAGATGCATTAATAATATTTTAGAGCTGAGATCTAACTACATCTCCTCCCTGTATGACAAGCCAAGAAAGGGAAGGATCAAGAGGACGAGTTGTCCTCCTTACTCATCCTAGCAGTTTGTCCACATCTGTGATATTCACCAACTGAAATAGATCCAATGTAATCCTACTCATGGGGTGGCTAGACACCCCATTGCCAGCTTCTGCTATAATGATAGCATCTAAGCCAGCTCTTATCTGAGAGATTTACTTGTGAGATGGTCATTAAAAGCATCACAGCAAACTGTAGAAGACTCAAGAATCGGTTTCATGAAGAAGGTGCCTGAGCAAGATCCCTCGCCACCCTGAATAGTTTAGCTAGTTATGAATTGGCAGATGCAATGCATGCAGAGAAGAAGGCTTTATTTACTGCACATATTGCCACCTTATAGGAACAAAAGTCATTATCCTTCCTGTTTCATTTCCCTGAGGTCTTCTGTAAGCCAAGGAGCCTGATTAGTAATGGGTTGGAGAGGATGTTTGGGAGCAATCAAACCTAGTGACCAGGGCTTCTCAATGGGATCATTGGTGATACCAGCCATTAAGGTTTTTTTAAAAAAAAATCCTGAAGGATCCATTAGCCTTTGAGGGTGGACCATCCTAATATGTCCACCACCCCTGAAGGGACAGATAGTAACTATATTGCTAACTCTGACCAGAAAACAACTCTGGTAGTAATTACCTCTGACCACAGATCCATCTGCTCAGGATTTAAAACACCATCAAGGGTGAGACCTGCTGAATATGTGGGCTCCAAGACCAGTTGGGATAGGCCCAGGTTTGTCATGGATGCCATGAACTCCTGAGCTACACTTGACAGACAGGCCTCAAATGGGCTGTTGAAATCACCCAAAAGTGTTAGAAGATAGAAGACTGAAGACAAAATTTCTCCAAAGAAAATGCAAAACATTTTTATCTAACAAGCTTAAGGTGGAAGAAATGTGTTAATGCAAAACCTGGATTGGCATTATAATGAAGTGGCCAATTTTGGTGATAAAAATAAAATATTTAGATAAGTACAAAAACTTTTCTGTGGAAAGATTAGAAGGATCTATCCAAACTGGGATAATGGGCATTAAAATGGTAACTGAAAATTCAGTGAAAGCTAGTGTAAAGTGATGCATATTGGGGCAAACACCCCTATCTCTACCTATCAAACCTATATACTGAGGGGATCTAAGCTGATAGTGATAGTGATAAATGTCAGCCTAGTGTGTGCTTGCTGTTTAAAGAAAAGAGGGGAAATCAAGTTGAGTATAATTAGAAAAGGAATCCAAAATAAAACTGCCAATATTGTATTGCCTTTGCACAAATCTTTTGTAAGAGCACATCTGGAATACTGTGTTCAGTTCTGTTACCACACTTAAGAAAGGATATTATAGAGCTGGAAAAGGAGTAGAAAAGGAGTAGAAAACAGTAGAAAACTGTTCACTTGAAAATTGGCCAAAGGACTCTGAAACCCCACACAAATCCAGTGGTATGCTTTCTCTAACCCCTCAGAGCCCCCCGCCAACTGCACCAAAACCCTGAAAAAAGGGGAACGGATTCAGCTGAAAATTGGGCAAAATGGCATATAGAACAGACATCATCTCATGCCCACCCCAATGTAAAGGATGAGCCCTGTCACTGAGCTTTGATCATTCCTTCAGAGCCATAGAGAAGAAAGTTCCCAGTTTGCTTGCTATTATAACTGAAGGTTTCTTACATTATAGTGGGAAAAACAGGATGCCGTTTATCAATCAGTGCCACTTCTAATGTGTTATAACTTGGGGGGGGGGAGCCAACAATGTGTCTGCATCAGCAGATGGATTTCCCAGCTGCTCATGTGGGCAAGCCAGCCTCAGAGAAGAAGTGAAGAGGTTTTCCTTGACAGAAAATATGACTACATCTCCCTCCCTTTCCACTTCATTTTTTTAAAAAATAATTTAAAAAATAGGTGGCAAAACAGAAACAAGGGAACCTGGGGGAAAAATCTGCATATGTTGTTGTTAGTAGGAGTGAATATAGGGCTGCCCACACTCTTTTTAGCAGGAGATATGACAGCTGTTCTGTTCTTTTCACTTGTGTGTGATTAGTTCTGAATTCTCTCTTTCTCTCTCTCCCTCTCCCTCTCTGGAGATTATCAGACAGGAATAAAATAAAAAAGTATTCATGTCCCACAATCTCCACTCCCGCCCCTGTCCCATCCCTGACCTGACACAATCACCCTCCCCACTTACCTCCTCTCCCATCAACAGGGCAGCCCAGGAGTGAAAGGAGCTCTAACAGAGCTCTGTTCACTTCCTGTACTGAAATCCTGTGGATTCTCACGAGAAGACGTGAGCGCAGGAAATTCAAAAGTAAAAACAAAAATGCACACCAAAACATTTTGAAAAGCACATACACACACTAATAAATTTACAAGTAACAGATGTGAGGGTGATCTGGCTGTGACATCTGTCACCCCATTGATCGCTGGGGTTGATTCGGCTGATCTGGCTGGTTAGGTGGGTGTCCCCTTCCTCCCTCACCACTCTGTGTGTGTCCCTCCCAAAGCTGCGTGCTCAGTGGAAGAGGACAACCATCCCAGAGAGGAGTGTACCATTCTTTGGTCAAGGGTATACGGCAGCTGCGTTCCCCTGCTAGAACCTCCAAACAAGCTCAAGAAATTTACAAGTAACCCAGGGAGGGTATAAAAAAGAGGGTAGCTTACCTGGTTGTCCCAATCTCACTCGGAAGTCTTCTGGCAGGGGCCTCCTATTGATGCTGTGATCTCTCCAGCATAACGGGGCACTTGTTGCACACAGGCAAATCTGGAACACAAACAGAATGGGGGATCTACTGAAGGCTTCTCACATCAATAAAAAGCAGCACCAGTGGAACGGCAGCAGAATGAGTGCATAACAAGGGGGGGATGTTGTCTGGGAAGGGAGCCCTTTTGCGATCTCCTGGCGTTGCTGTAACACCACTTTTGATGTGTCTGATAATCTCCTCTCTCTCTCTCTCTCTCTCTCTCTCTCACACACACACACACCTTTTTACTGGTTGCAGTACAGAAGCTACCCAGTTTCCAGTAAGAAAGTCTTGTTTCTGTTACTGACATGTTTGACTTATCAGTAGCGAGGGTGGAAAAGCAATGAGGCTAAAAGCAGGATTTATCACACTCCTAAGTAATGTTGAAAGCATTGTAGAAAAATGCCACATTTATGTCTCTAAAACAAAGTAGGGTGTTAAGCATGTGATGCTAAGAAGAATTTTATCTCTTCTTTTTGTTTTTAAAAATGAGCATTTTCAACCATATGGAAACAATTTACAGTTTCAATCAAAGCTATGCATGCTGTTTGATTATAGCAATATCAGCAAAATTTACTAGGATATTTAAAATGAATATAATGAAATGTTGAAAGCAAAACTCCCAAAGAGTCAATAATGAAAGCCAGATATGTACAATGTCATCCATAATAAATCATTTATATATATATATATATATATATATGCATGTGCGCATGCGCACGCATACATACAGAAGTTGAATCATTACTATACAGCTTTAGCTTTTGATTTGCCTGTTTGTGATAAGGGGTTTGACTTTCCCTTAGTTGTGTCAGTGGCCATCAGATTTGAAGAAAAATTCTTTCCAACTCAAAAAGCTTTTATTAGAAAGGAACAGATTATGATTTTAAGTTTTTTGAGCAATGATACAGTTTTACTTAAAGATTCTAAGTAAATCTTTCATGACTTCAGGAGCTGAGACCCACAAACAGCCATGAAAACATTTCAGTTTAATGTTCCTTGAATCCAGAACAATCATAGGATGCAAGCAATAGATCTTTCCTTTTAGTAAAACTCACAACATTTCAGCTGTTGAGATGCCATGTTTGAGTCCTTCATCATGCAGTATCATGTTGATTGATTTCTTAGTTCTCATCATTTCCTAACAGAATTTCCTTTCTAGGGAATGAGTAGAATGTGGTGGTGTCTTGCCAAAATGCACAAAATGTCAGCCTGTAGTGTAGTCTGATAAAATCTCTTGATTAACAAGATTACATGTATTTTATTTATAAAATCTTTGTTTCAGCCTTACTGGCCTGCATGGTAGGATCAGAGCCCAATAAGTGAGGGGGAAGCTGGTACAAATTATTTGAGCCCAGTGATGAGGAAGTGGGGCTGGGGTACAGCTATCTTGCTTCAACCTCCCCCTTCCCAGTAGTATCATTTTTTTGTGTTGATTGTTCTTGACATCTGCTCTAACATTGGAGAATTTCAAAGCAAATAAATAATAATATGCAAACTTTGAAATCATGTATAAAGATTTTTAGCTGGTCTGCCAGTGGTCTCAATACTGCAGCTGGGCCTACCAGGAGAGGAAGCGGGATTCTTTGAGAGTTGCTCCCATAGCTTCTAGCAGAAGTGGCATGACAATAAGAGCAAAGGAGGAAGGTCCTTCTGCCTTCTGCTAATGCAGGTGCCAGGCTGCTCCTGGCACCAGAGACCACCATCCCCTTTCCATCCTTTCCACCACACCAAACAGCTGCCTCCCATCCCATCCCATCCCATCCCATCCCATCCCACCCACCTTCTTTGTACCAGGAACACCATGGGTTTGCTGACTTCATGGCCCCCAGGGAACAGGTCTCCAGACTCTCTTCCCCATCTGCAGGAAGTCATGTGGGGGTGGGGATGGGAGAAGATACCCTTCCTTGGATCTATCCCATCATATACAGCTGGAAGCTCCATTTCTACACCACCCAAAGAAACCAATTTGACCCAGAGGTGCTTAGTTAGCTGGCCAGCACATGGTCACAAGCCATTCTCCCAGAAGTGTTATGCAGATGTGCTGCTGGGAGCCCACACAATTTCTCCCCTACTCAAACCTGAACCCACTCTTGATGGCCTTGGCCAGGGTGGGGGTTACTTCCACAAGAACCCACATTTTGAATGGCCAATGAATGGGTCAACTCCTCTCCCCTTTCCAAAAAGAAGGGTAATCCCAGTGTGGCATACGTCATTTACTTCTTTCTGCTTTTTCTGACAAAAGTGTTTTGTGTATGGGTGTGAATCTTTTCTGCTTCTTCACTTTTTAAGCCTTGCTAATGTAGTTTTCAAAGCATATCAAGTTAATGGTTCCTATTTTGCCGCTGGAAGGTGCAGCAGCTGGAAGAGACTAGGGATACTTGACAGCCCTTTGGTTTCGTTTAATGGGGCCTTGAGCAGCACTGACTACCATACCGTCTGCTTGCACTTTTAACCCCCCCCCCCAAAAAATCTTATGGCTTTATATTAAGAAATCATCCCCACTGAGGATTATTCCCAGGTAAATGAGTAGAGGAGTTCAGAATCTCACATAGGGCTTGTTACATGGGCAAGAAAAACTGTAGTCACCCCATATTTGTGGCACAGTTGACACACAATGTTTTCAACAATGCACATTTTCACTGGGGTTTCTGCAGGAAACTCTGGATCAGTAACATTTTCCATTTGCATGTGATGGGAAACCCCAGATTTTGGGCTGTGTGGTGGCTGAGGATTGACTGCAGAACAAAGTTGAGGCAGGACTTTTGGTTGGCAGGACTCATTCTTGAACTTTTATTTTTTTAAAAACTTTTTTGATTGTGCACATTTCTGGATAAGTGTACCTCTGTTTATCCAGTAATACATTCTCTGGGACCATGTACGTTTGTTTATTTTCATGTATGAGTGAACAGAAACAAACAAACAAACTCATAGTAGCTCTGGCCGTGTGGCCAGAAATAGTACAACATATAGGACGCATTATCAGTTTAGGACTGCCCTTTTACTTTGACACAGCAGGATACTCCGATCTATAATCTGAAAGCCTAGTGTGTGTGGTATTTAGGGAGCCACTGTGGGTCAAAGAAATCTGCTGTGGCTACGAGGTAGATGCAATGTTTCCTGCCAGTGTAGACAAGCCCAAATTCTCTTTAATTCTAAACTGGAGTTTCATAACTCATCTCACTCAGAAATGTAGCACTTTCCTTGAGATGAGGAATATGCAGCATTTGGCCTGAATCTTATTGGTCAGTCCCAGCTAGAGTAGACTCACTGAATCAATACTTGAATGGTAAGTCAACACTTACATAAATCCTTTTGATTCAGGAAGTCTGCTTTTGTTCAGACTACCTAATAGGATTCAGGTCTTCATTTTCTGTTGATAGTTATTGCATAATGATGCCTTTTAATACTCCTGTTCTGCATCCAAGAATAGATCATAAAGTAATGTTAGTTTGGCAATTTATTTTTTATGTTTTTAAGACCTCTCCTCTTTTGTTAGAGCATGGTGATATTTTGTACAAAAATACAAATGTACTGCATAAGACAAATGTGTGAATGTATCAAAAAGAGAAAGATGACAGATGATGAGGAGAGAAAATGAAAGAAGCAAACAAGCTGTCAATTTAATGCTGTTGTAACTGGAATTCATGTGTTGCCCATTTTTGCACTGTAGCTCAGATTCTGTAATTACAAAAGCTCTTGAGCCTGTGATTGTGAACAATCTAAAGCTGTCTTCTATTAGTCTTTAATCTGGTGGAGAAACATCTGAATATTCAGTTGCAGTTCAGATATAGATTTAATCTCTTAAAAACTTACCCATATGTTTGTTAATCTAGAATTTATAATACATTTTCACTTATAAATTTCAAACTTGGTTACTAATAAATAAATATCTAAACAAACCGCTCAAGCAAACTAAACATAAGAAAGATGGATATATGTTTTTAGAAGAAGCTTAAATCCCATATGAAAATCTCCTTAACAATGTTAATTTAGAATACATTAGGGAGGATTGACGTGAACTTCCTCACACACTGAAAGGGAATGTGAGGGAGTCAGAGGCCCATACAGTGTTGTGATGTTTTGCCATCAACACACACACTAGTTTTGGCCTTGTTGGCCAAGTATTCATTGGCCATATGAAGAAGCCCAACCTGCATATAGATGTACACATGCTTAGTTCCTCCATAGGAGGGAGGATCCTGATTGTTTTAGGATCCTGTCTAATATGTTCAGTCTATACTTGTAGATCTGTATATGCAGAGGACTATGCATGCAATTTGTGAGGACATTACAAGAGCAGCCAGACCCAGAAAAAACCACAGGAATGAAGAAGAAAATCAGCCACCCAAAGGGAAGGTATTTGTACCATACATCAAAGGAGTCACAGACAGAATAGGGCAACTGATGAGGAAACAGAACCTCCAAACAATCTATAGACCGACCAAAAAAATCCAAGAAATGCTACGCTCAGCGAAGGACAAAAGAGACCCCCTCACAGCTGCAGGAGTTTACTGCATACTATGCAGCTGTGGACAGGTTTACATAGGGACCACTAAACGCAGTGTGCAAACACAAATCAAGGAACATGAGAGACAATGCAGACTGGGCCAGCCAGAAAAAATCAGCAGTAGCAGAACTTGTTATAAACCAATCTGGATATAAAATGTTATTTAAAAACACAGAAATTCTGGACCAGGCCAACAGCTATCATATCAGAATGCACAGAAAAGCTATTGAAATACACAAACACCTGGACAATTCAACAAGAAAGAAGCAACCCTAAAAGTAAACAAAATCTGGCTACCAGTCTTGAAAAACACTAAAATCAAAACTCAACACATGCAAATGAACTCCACCCAGGGTGATTTCCAGCAGACAACAAACCATTAGCCAAGCAGACACTAATCCTCCTTGCATATCTCCACCCAGAAACTAGCCATTCAAATACACAAATTTATGTATCCTCTCTGACAGGGGCTCATAGCATATACCCCCCCACACACTCCTACCCAACCATTCTCTGCTGATGCCAGCCACAGATGGAGGTGAAACATCAGAAATAAACCCTTCTAGCCCTCACAGCCCAGAAAAATCCCAAGGAGAATCTATGGATGCTGGCCGTAAAAGCTTTCGACTCCAGCAGAATTTATTCAAGTTTATGTATTGGGATTACTGCTAGTTGATTTGCAGGCACAAATAATAATGTAATCCCTCAGAACTCAGCCGCAGTATCAAGACAATCTCTCAGAAAATAGAGAGGAAAGGATTGATGGGACAGTCATGGGTTCATATCTTCCACAGTCCCATTTAATCTTTTGCTGTCCAGATTTTTTAGCTGCTTTTAAAATGTCCCAGTTATTCTCTCCTTCTTCCTCTTTTGCCCTTTGTCCTCACCTTATTTCATTTCCTGAAAACTGAGTTCAAACTGCAATAGTAGCTTGTTGTTGCTATTGTTGTTGCATGCCTTCCAGTCATTTCTGAATTATGGTGACTATTAAGCTGACCCTGTCATGGAGTTTTCTTGGCAAGATTTGTTCAGAGGGAATTTGCTATTGCCTTCCTCTGATGCTGAAAGAATGTGACTTGTCCAAGGTCACCTAGTGAGTTTCCACGGCTCAGTGCGGATTCAAACCCTGGTCTCCAGAGCGCTAGTCCAATGCTCAAATCACTATACCACACTTGCTTTCACAGTAGTTTACTCTCAGCTAATTGAGCAGGGAGGGAGAGGAAAGGAGGTGTAGACTCAGTAGACTCAGGCAAAAGCAAACAGCTGCAGCCTCTCCTAACTTGTGTGTTCCTCCTCATTAATAGCTTTTTCCATCTTGACTGAATTCTGATGTTATTTGGTTACATATGTCCCAGTTGTCATCTGTGAAATGTATATGTGGGTCTTCTTTGGATTCCTCTTTGTCTGATGGGCACTGATTTTCTGTAGGCTTGTCCGTGTGCAGACTACTGTCTTAAGAGATGGGAAAAGTGCTGAGGAAGCTATAATATATTTTTTTTTTTAAAAAACCCCTCTGTTATATTCATAGGTAACATATGCTGTAGTTACAAATGTTAGAATTGCACAGATAATTGCCATTCTGCAATGTAGATCAAGTACGCTCTCTTTGAGCATCTGATGTCTTCATAAATTTTTGGAGCAAGTTCATGGCTTAACTGTTAACCAGATGTATTCAAGGGGATTTTGAGCACTGCAAGGGTAAGGCTGGTGTAATTTCATTGACTTGGATTACCCTCATTTCTCCAGCTGGAAGAGCTGGGCAATGGTGAGGTGTAGGATGCTTAGGCTTTGATAGGTTATGCAAGGATGAACCTGCCAAGGCCCAGTACATATAAGCTCCTTACAGATTATTGGGCTGCTGAGGGAAGGATTTTTTTTTTTATGTATAATACTTCCTGGAAGGTTGCTTGGTGTAACTCATCGCATCCATGCTTGAGAAAAATCCCAGCTATTTGCTTCTGTAGTCTGACTTAAAATATGCAATGAATTAATATTTCTTAAAGAACCCAAGCATTTTCATTCCTTGACTCTTTTAACCTTAATGTAACATTAACACATCTTTATATATAAATGTGCTAAGCCATATTTATATGAACTGGGAGATGCTTTAGAGCCTGAGATTTTATTACCTGCAGGACTTCCTCTTTAATTATATACTCAAGTTTATCTCCAAGGGAGATTCAGTGAAAAGCAGTGGGTTTATGTTTGAATGAAATCCACCGCTATATATACTAACTAGGACTGTAGGCAGGTAATGGAATAAGAAATTAGCAAGCCTGTTTTTGTCAGTAACTTCATTTTCACAAAACAGTGTAGGTTCAAAAGGAGAATGGAGGATTGGACTCAAGCATGGGGACATTTTCCAAAGATCATTAAAGAGAGAGAAAGACTGATGATCCTCCCCTTTCTTGCTGCCCAACACTATCATGAGTTATATTGGGTAAAAGAAAAATCAGTGCCAAACCCCAAGAGTTCCACTCATTATTTGAAGGGGCAATGGATACCATATCATAAAATAAATATTTTCAAAATATAAGAGTTTTCAACATTTTGATTATTGTCACAGAGCTGGGCTGCATATAATTTTGAAAAGAGTTGTATGACCTGTTATGTGCCAGGATGCTGTACTCTGCTTGCCAGGGGATAGACAACAGCCTTCTAATTTTTGCGGCTGCAGAAAGAGAACAGCAAGCAAGCAAGCAAAAACAAATACCATGTATACGTGATGCTTTGTGTTCAGCTTCATGAGGCATGAATTCCATATGCTCACCATGGGGACAGCTTCCCCCCCCCCTCTTCTCCCTGTTTCCTTATAATTGCTGTAGTCAAATAAAAATGTCCTGTTGGTTGCACCACCACCACCCTTGCGAGAATGGCATGTCTCAGTAGCCACTTTTTTGCTATGCAAGCCTCCTTGGAAGTCTGACAAAGCCTTAAATTGAGTTGTCCTCCTCCTTCTTTTTCAGAAGCTACAAGCAATCTTTTGATTGAGCCAAGACTTTGTGGGCTGGATGGGAGCAGGCTGTTTCTGTGGCTTTTCAAAAATGTTTCATTTGTAGTTGTAGCTATTTAAGACATATCTTGCTCATGAATTCAACTATCTCTAGAGAATGCAGATGTGGCTTTTTATTGGACTATGGCAATTGCAAGGAAATATGTATGGAGAAGAAATAAAGCCATCTCTATGACTTTATGTCATCTCCTCTTTCTTCTGCCTGTTTCTAACAAATAATTATTCTTGATAAAGAAACCTGTGGTTTTTAAAGCTTGCACATGAATTTTGGGAGTTTTTGGTTTACTTAGGCCTTGTATGCACAGGCCAGATAAAACAGCCTCCTCCAATTCCCATTCCCAGCTGTCCAGGTGACACAAGGTTTTGGCTCTGATTTCAATCCGAAATGTCCAGATGATGCCCGGTGAGTTCCAACTAGAAAATGTGGCAAACCTCCCTTAAAATTGCTTTAAAATACCTAGGGAAACCTGGCTCCCATGGGAAAAACTGTAGTGTTCTGTGGTGGGAATGGGCAGCTGTTCAAATGTGTGTGCTGCACTGTATCAGCAGGAAGTCATCCATCATCTCTGATGTTACACATTACACTCTCTGAGATCACAATGAGGCCCCCAGGGTCACTACAAGGTAATGGAGGGGATCTGGGGCAGCTCTGGGCCAGAATACTCCAGCCAGAATGTGGAGTATTCTGGCCTGTTCAGAGGTGGTCCTAATAAAGGTACTAAACTCTGGATTTTATTATTATGGCCAACCCACTTATGTCTGTGTTTGTTTCATTTTATTTTTTACCAATGGTGTCCAGGTAAATTATAAAGTGCAGGCACTAATCATGAAAATTTTTATGCTCACACTTTTGGGAGATTCTAAAAAAGGAACATGTGGCTGAGTTGACCCATATCAACACAGTTTTCATCTCCTGTTCTTTTCATTTTACAATGTCCAGAGAAGGAGGGGTGTGTGTGTTTTGACAGTCAAATCTGTGAAGATTAATTGGACATGTAAGAAATATTATTGTCTTCTGTACTTGAAATTTCTGTTAGCTGCTTCACCACAGAGGAAGGAAACTATAGCCTTCCTAAGAGAGAATAACTTTGGAAAGATCAAGGTTACCAAGTCATGACTATCCCAGGCTCTGAGATTTCAACGCCCAAAGCCTGAGACCTAAGGATGATGCCCCCCTTGATGCCACAGAACATGGGCCCTGTTGTTGTTTTATGGGTGATATTACAAGGTGGAGCCATTTCATTAAGCATGATACATTAAGGACTTTTTCGAATGGGGGGGGGAAACCTGAGGTCGGGAGGAGGATGGTGCTGTCTCGCTTACAGCACTCCATTTTGGATGACACTGTCCTCCTCCTGACCTCCCCCTGTGCTTCCTCTGTGTTGGGGGAGCAAGAAACATGCCACTTTTTATTGACGGGGGTTCTCCATTAATAAAAGCAGAATGTGGGCTTCCGGTTCAGCACGCGAGTGAGGGAGACATGAGTTCACAGTGCTCCTCTGCGAGCTCGCCGCTACAGCGGGTTACTGCCTGCAATAGAGGTGAAGGCAATTCGTCTTGGCCCCCAAAGAAAGGGGAGAAGCTAGAGAGGCCGATGACAAATGCCCCCACTCCAGCACTGCTGACTAGCATCGGTGGGTCTACGGAGAGGAGTGGGACAGGCAGCCACAGCCCTAACAGCGCACCTACTGTAGCGAACTGAGGAAAGGCACTGCCTAACCGCTATTTCCTACTGCCAAATTTCTTCTAAGGTAAAACAAGCTGAGAATTGGAAGCTTGGAAAGAGGTGTATTGTGGAGCCTCTATTAAGACAAATTTGAGAGAAAACTTTGAGATTTGAGGCCCCAGGGTGGAGGAGAAGAGGAAGTACACTGTGCAAAACCAGTTAGTGTTCCTTGGAGGAAGTAGCTTCATGGAAGATGCTTGTCCTCTTTGTTAAATTGCCACGACCAAAGTATTGATCTGCCCAATGGGAAGGATTGGTGTATGACTGAGTGGGCTGTAAAATACTGTTAATACATCTCAAACCTTAAATTCTACAGATTGGGGCACGAACCTTCCTTTCCAAGCTATTGCCCTCCCAACTGAGTTTGGTTTAAGAGAGGAATTACGAGTCTACTTCCACTTCCACAGAGACTCAGAGAAAGAGAGACTTGAAAAAAGAGACTTGAAAAGTGGGGAGTGAAGATAGACGACAGACGATGGAGGAAGAGAGGAGGAGAGGGAAAAGAAGAGAAGAATATGGAATAAGGAATAAAGAATATGGAAAAAGAAAGGAGGTTGGAACAATAAGGAGAACCCGAGAGAAGGGGCCAGACACGTGAGGGTTAAGGAGGAGGGGAAAAGACTGATGCTTCATTGAGGAATGGTTAATGAATTTAGAGATTAGCGTG
Source organism: Gambelia wislizenii (assembly GCA_030847615.1). Taxonomy (NCBI): domain Eukaryota; kingdom Metazoa; phylum Chordata; class Lepidosauria; order Squamata; family Crotaphytidae; genus Gambelia; species Gambelia wislizenii. The sequence continues at coordinate 327,025,262 of JAUMIR010000001.1, forward strand.
GGGGGAGTCAAAGATTAACTTGATGGTTCCGATGAAATTGATTTGATGAAGTTGAGTAATTTAGTATATATATATTGATCAATATAATTTAGATCAAACAATTTGGAGATACTGGGTTATAAGTATTATAAGCAGATCAAGAGTATATGAATTAGTTTGTGATTAATTAATAAACTTGTATATGATATTAGATGATTGAATGAGTTCCTATTAATATACTAAGGGACATTATTGTTACTACAGATATACATATATTTTGCCCCTATTGTATTAGTTGGATTTATCAAGTTAAGGTTACTCAATTTAATAAGTGATTAATAATTAATTAATTAATTAATAATTGATTAATTAATTGGTTGTCCTAAGGGATTAATTGCTGAATTGGTTAACTGATTAATTGATGTAATTGATTGACTGATTAATGGACTTGGCTGATTGATTGATTAATTGATTAATCTTGATTAATCTGGGGTGACTAGGGGATAGATCATCTGAATAGTTAATTGATTAATTTTGGCAGTTGATTGGTTCATTAATGAATTAATTAATTTTGAGGCATTGAATTAATTTAGGAGGGTTATAACTGGAGGAAGTATTAAAGAGGTGGGACTGGTTAAAGATATAGATAAATAAATTTATTGCTTAAGTATGTCAAAATTAAGAACGGGGGAAATACGAGGTATGGAACCACTATTTCAACAAAGAAGGGATTTTTGGGAGGAACCCCCTGATTATCATAAAAAGTTTATGGAGGAGATGAGAATGTTTATGAGAGAGATTAAGCAGGATATAACTGAGTTAAAATTATAGGTGGGGGAGATGAAAGAATCGCTAGAACAGGTTAAGACAGAGGTGGAAACTAATAAAAAAGATATTGAGGTTAATAAAAAAGAAATATTAGATTTGAAGAAAAATCACATCAATCTTTTGAGGAGATGGACAGACAATTAGATAGAGTAGCCTTAATAGAACAGAAACAAATGGACTCTTGGTTAAGGATTAGAGGTCTGGAAGAGGATAAAGATGAAAACATTAAAGAGAAGATGGTTTCTATCTTGGCTAATGGAGATAATAAGAGAATTTGGAGAGTGGGCAGGCTTTAAAATCAATAAGGAGAAAAGGAATTTCTTGAGTAAACATTTAAAAAAAGAGGAGAAGGCTAAATTAGAAGAAATGTGGGGAGTGAAAGCAGCAGAGAAGGTGAAATATCTAGGCATAACAATCTCCGTTAACAATAGACAACTTTTCCAGAATAATTATGTTCCAATATGGCAACACGTCAAAGATAAGATGGAAATCTGGAAGAAGTTGGATATATCTCTAATGGGAAGGATATCTCTAATTAAGATGAGTATTTTGCCTAAGATCCTTTTTCTGTATCAAATGATACCAATTTTGACACCACCAAAATGGTTTAAAGATTGCAACAAGGAACTAAGTAGGTTTTTATGGTTGGGAAAGAAACCGAGATTAAAATTTAAACTACTGACAGACATAAGGAGTAGAGGGGGAATGGAAGTTCCGGATTTGAAGAACTTCTATGAGGCAAGCTGTTTGATGTGGGTGAAACCATGGATTATTTTAGATAATATAAGGCTCCTGCTATTGGAGGGCCACGAGCTCCATTTTGGGTGGCACTCCTTTCTTTGGTACCATAAAGTAAAAGCTCAAAAACAATTTAATAACCACTCTATCAGAAAATCATTATATAAAACCTAGTTGAACTATAAAAGACATCTGTTTCCAAAGCTCCCAAGCTGTGTATCTCCAGGGGAAGCATTATCAATCAAAAGTTTAAGAAAGGGATCAGAATGGCTGATTTATAAAGAGCTAATTGGGGGTACCAAAGAAAATCTTAGTTTAAAAAGTAATTTACAGCTATATCAGGAAGGTAAATATATACAATGGTTCCCATATCTTCAAATAAAAGAGAGATATAAGCGAGATATGGCAGAAGGTGGTATTGAACTTGCTAAATCAAATTTTGAAGAGATTTTGGAGAAAGGGAATGCACATTTGCTATCTAGAATACATCAATTACTGTTGAGGATGGATAAGGAAGACGAGACTATTAAAGAATACATGGTGAAATGGTCTGTAGACATTGGCAGAAGTATTGATTTTGAAGGATGGGAAGCATCATGGGCTAGAGGAGTTAAAATCACGAGATCATATAGTCTGCAAGAAAACTCGATAAAAGTAATGTTAAGGTGGTACCTCTCCCCCGTAAGAATAACTAGAATGGTAGGAGGAGCCTCCAATAAGTGTTGGAAGTGTCAGGAAGAGAAGGAAACCCTTTTCCATCAATGGTGGGGATGTAAAAAGCAAAGAAATTCTGGAATATGATTAGAATAAAAATGCAACAGATTCTTAAAAAGAAAATAGATATGTTGCCAGAAATATTTTTGCTAGGCATCTATGAATTTAGTGAATGAAAATGGGAAAATAAAAAGATTACTCTGGCACATGTGTACAACAGCTAGAATTGTATACGCCAGGTATTGGAGGAGAGAAGAGATTCCATCAGAAATGGAATGGTTAGAAAAACTATTAGAGGTAGCAAAAATGGATAAGCTGACCTATTTGTTAGAGAATAAAACGGACTCATCCTTTTTTGAATCCTGGAATCCCCTGTGGATATTTACAGGAAGTGGGGGAAAAGGAAAGAGAAGTGAAATTTGAAAGCCCAATTGATTGATATAACTTAACGGAAGAAGGACAAGATTTAAATTTTAGTTGTGGGAGGGTTAAGAGGGAATTGATTTGTTAGGAAATGGAATGGTAAAAAAAGGAAAGGAAAAAGATTTATATAGAAGTTACCAACACAAGATGATTATGGGTCACGAAAATGGGAAATTAAAGATGTTAAATATGACATAGATAAGTATTTTTGTGGTTATAAATAATTCTAATACTATCTGTCAGAATAAAAAATTAGTATAAATAATAGATATTGAAAACAAGAGAATGATTACTATATGTATAGTTGTAATTTGAGAAATATGTATAGTTGTAATTCGAGAGATATGTTGTTTGCTTGTAATATTACTGGAAAAATATAGAGGAGTAATTATTTAAATTTATGAGATTGCAAGGAGAGAGTGATAAAGAGGTTATACCAAAATGGAATTTGACGGATGGGGAGGTCTTGAAATTTTAATGTGGGGAAAAAGATAGAAGAAATATAGGATAAATGTAGACTTTAGTTGGATATTGGAAGAAGAACATGGATACGATTAATGTCTGTGAATTTATTGAAGAAATTACTAATAAAAAGTATTTGAAAAAAAATAATAAAAGCAGAATGTTTCTCACACCTGTAGCATGGAGGAAGCACGGGGGAAGGTCGGTAGGAGGGCAGTTTCATCTGAAATGGAGCGCTGTAAGCAAGACAGCACCATCCTCCTCCCGACTTTGTGGCCCCCCCCCATTTGAAAAAGTCCTTAGTGTCAACCACAGTTGCACAAAGTATGTGATTTAAATACAAAAACACCAAGTTTAATGAATGAGAAAAAATACACACACACACACATTTTTCAAAGCAACACTTTTGTCTTGAGAGTTCTCACCCTCACTCTGAGGCCTAGAGAAAAGGGCCCAGGCCTTGGAAACCCTAGAGGAGATTGGCATTTACTAGCACACTGCTTGCAGAAGGTTCTATCCACTTGAAATGCCAAACTTTACTACATGGCAATGTATCCTCACACAGGCACACAGAGTGAGTCTAACTTAGTATATTACAGAATATAGGTGATGGCAATTATTACAGCCATGCAGGTTTATTCCATCTAGAGTGGGGCTGAAGATACTGCCCACCACTGACTTTCAGAAACTTCTACCAGATCTGTTGAAAACTCATCCCCACATTTTCTCAAAGGAAAAATATCAAGTCAGCCTGTTTGTTCTGCTTTATTTTTTTCCACAGGTGTTTTATCAACCTTGTCTCTTCCAGGAGCAGCTAATTAGCTGCAACATATAGGAAATCAGACAGTTTTTGTGGGCGGGGAGCCTACAAAATGTATTGATAGGCCAAAGGTGTACTTCCCTTATATTTGATGTCTGCTATATTTTCTCTTTTTCCACAGATAATTGTGAGGACCCACTGGTACTCTTGTTACCTGCAACAGCATTTGACAGCTCCTCCGAACTCTCCAGCAGTCACAGTGCCAGCTTTGCAAAGCTCATCAAACGGGATGGTAAGATCACTGACAATTGCTATGATACATAATTCATTAGAGATACTCTATGTTAAGCTTTCAGTCATCTGAAGCAGAGGCCTCCCATAATACCCATCAGATAGTGTTAGTTCAAGTAGAAAATGATAGAAGCTCCTCATGGAACAAATTTGAAGAACCCTATCACACTTGTTGGGAAGTCACACCATTGTTGGGAAACTTATGGCCCTCCATATGTTGTTCCCCATTGGCCATGCTGGGTGATGGGATTTGATCTCCAACATGTGGAGGGCCAACACACTTGAATTATATACAAGCTGGTGGGGAGGGGGGAAATTCCTCTAGACTTCCTAGGTCAATTTCTTAAATTCACTTAATGGCATGAAAGCCACCCCAAACCCAGGACATTTTCAGACACGTCTTACCATGCTAGATGCTTTTGGGAGAGCTTCGGTGCTGCCGCGCGGCAGGAACTCCATTTTGCATGATGCCATCCCTCTGGCGAAATTGTCCATGTCACTTCTGTGTAGGATTGGAGGCAGCTGCACCATATTTCACCATTTATTCATGGAAGTTGTCCGTGAATAAAATATGGTGCGGCCACCAGGAGCCCTGGTGGTGCAGTGGTTAAATGCCAGTACTGCAAGTCACCACGTTGTAAGTTTGATTCCAGAGGGCTCCAAGGTTCACTCAGCCTTCCATCCTTTTGTAGGTCGGTAAAATGAGTACCCGGCTTGTGGGGGCAATTAGCTAATACATATTGGAAACTGCTTAATGCAGTGTAAATGTGTAAAATTGCTATTGCTTAACAATTTGTAAGCTGCTCTGATAGCCTTTGTGGCTGAAGAGCGGGGGATAAATACCTAATTAAAATTAAAATTAATTAAAACTTCAGATGTGCATTAGGAATAGGAATACACAACAAATATTGCAGAATGCTTCAGTCTTCCTGGGCATTCCGTCTTGGACCTCAGTACAGCAGTCCTTGATTCACACTTCTAGTTGGCTATGCAGGAGAACATATTCTAATCAACAGAGACCTTCCCTTGGTTTCCTCTTAAAAACATTCCAAATCAACCCTATATTATTTGCATCATTTTTGCCTACAGGTCCCTTCCTGATTAGGGGATTCTTGGAGATATGTTTGAAAAATTAATATTTATTGTGTGTACCTGCTATTTAGTCTTAGGACTTTATCAGACATTCCCTTTAAAGTGTTCTTTTGCTGGCATACCCCCCCCCACCCTGCACTTACCTCTAATCCTGGCAAAAGCAGCTCTGTAAATGAAAGAGGAAGTGAATGGAGCTCCTTTCACTTCCTCTTTTGAAATTCTGTGAAATATCGTGAGACTTCATCACATTGAAAATAACAAAAAAAAAACACTTTAAAAGTTTTAAGATACCACAAAGACACACTTAAAACTTACAAGTAACTGGGGGAAGATCACTTAACAGGATGTCGTGATCTCAACTGGATGTGTTCACGCTGGACCAGCCACTGACATGGTAAGTATAGGGAATAAAGGATGTTTTGCTTTCTGAGTTTCCATATTTTATTTAGTTATTAAATTTATATTCTGCCACCGAAAGTGATGCATAAGCTACCATGTCATTGTGGCCACATCCAGGGCCAGTTTAACCATACCGCCAAATCAGCATTTGCGGTGGGGGCCGTAGCCACAGGGACCCCTTCCCAACATAAGCCCTCCCCCACAGCAGCCCAGCACATGCGCCCTGATCTTCTCCGCCACCCACAACGCGCTTCCTTCCCCCAGCCACGGTCCGCTCTGGGCAGCATTCCCTTCAGGGCGGCACTCTCGGCTGGCCAGACAGCAGCCACTGGCTCCCCCCTCCTTCCCCTGGTCACCCGGCCAACCTCCTGCCGCTCCAGCTGCCCATGCCCCAAGCAGCCAAGCACAGCCAGGCAGGGAGAAGGGGAGCAGGGGAAGAAATGGCAGCTGGCAGTCCCCACCTCCCGTCGGCTCCCCGCCCACTTAGTGCCATGCTCCCACCATCCCTGATGTCCATGGCCACCGAAGCCCCCCCCCAGGAGCACTGCCCGCCCCCCAGGAAGCTAAGCCAGCCCTGGTGCCTCGGAGCAGAAGCAGCTGCTGGCCCTCCTGGCCTCACTCCACATCCCAGCTTGAGGCAGAGCGGCGGCAGCAGAGGAGGCCGAGAAGAAGAGGAGGCGCGTGGCCCACCTTGCTAGGCCCTTAAGTAGCAGGCCCGGCAGGCCCCCCCGCGTTGCCATGGCAACCAGGCGGCTGGTGGTTTGGTGACTGGCCTCCCAACCCCCACCTGCAAAATGGCCAAAGGCAGCAAGAATCTCCTCACAGGCTCTGGGTGGTAGAGGAGAGAGATGGAGAGCAGTGGAGGGAAAGCGCCGGTTGCCACGTTTCAGGCAATATAGGTGATCATATATATATATATATATATATATATATACACACACACACACACACACACACACAAAAAAAAAAATATAGATGTACATACACACACATATACACATGCACATATAGATTTATAGACATGCATATATATATATACACACATACACAGACACACATATATTTCTACAGACACACATATATAGATATACTGTATGCACATAGATACACACACATAGAGATATATAAGCATATACTTTACAAGCAAATAGGCTAGGTTACATTGACCTGAGATAAATATATGGGGGTCCCAAAATAAAGTGTTGCAGGGGGCCCCAAAATTCCTTAAACCGGGCCTGGCCACATCCATCTCATCTTCTGTCTTTATGACTGAAAAAGTGATTTCCTTTATATCATCAAGGACTCAGGTCTCCAATAAAGCTTTTCCTGAAGTCCTGAACCATGTCTTCCTAACTCTCCCCAGTCTATTTCTTGTTCTGTCCATTTCCTGTGCCCTTTTCTTAATGTGCTGGAGAGTATTCCCTCTCTGTGTGGGAAACAAGTACTCTTGAAATTCTCTAGAACACCTTGCAAAATGTTGTCACATAAAATATATCTTAAATAGTAGAAATAAGAGTAGACCCTTGGGGTTTCTTCATGCATCACAAAATTGTCATAGTTTGGCTATAGACATTAGTTTTGTGATTATCTAAATGGTGCATTTATGCACGGTTGAACATAGACAATGTACTGACAGAAGCTGGCTATTGGAGTGTCATTGGAGTGACAACCTGTACTCTAGAGAAATAAATTATGTGGTAGCTCAGTGCTTTTCTAGTGATAGAAAGGGTATCTTGTCTCAGCCAAAATCAACTCAGACTATTCCAACAGAGGGCTGATTTTATGCTTTGTGAATGGGCTAGCTTACAACTGAGTCAGAATAGTGATCCAGAATGTGGAATGGTAATATATATCTTATCACTGCTCAGTTGCCATCCTTATTCAGTTGCCATGTGGGGATGGCAAGACCTGAAATGATCCATCCTGTCATAGAGCCAAGTTAATTTTCTGGAAACTAAGTTGTTTTTAATTATGCAGTAAATTCTTTGGCCTTTGACTTCACTGTTCCCATTGATGTTCCAAGTCTATTAAGAGCCAAGAACTTTCAGACTTCACAAAATCAATCCAGGGCATTTCTATATGCAGCTGGAGATAGAAAATACAGACATAGAATGAAAAAAAAAATAAACTCATTGGATCCTCATTTCCATATGGAAAGACCCATTTTCCACTTTCCAAGACTGCAAGTAGAATGACCATCAAGTCTCAGTAATCTGTATGTCTTGCAGAATGTTTTGGAGATTCGGGAATGCAAAACTGTTCATGGCTAAAAATGTGTGTGTTTGGGGGGTGGGGAGTGTGCAGAAACAGAAGGCTGGCACAGTTAGGCAACAACTCAGATGCAGATACTCTGGGCAGTGATGACAACATCATAGCTGTTCCTTAAGAGCTCTTCAGTTGTTCCCTTTTGTTGGAGGACAGTGTTGTGTATCTGCCAGCTCAGATGTGATGTAAAGATGCCATTCTATTGCAAGTCTTGGAGGAAAATTCAATGGCAAGTTCACTTAGTTTCTGTTTTGAACTGGGAATGGATGCCATCTGGTCCTTCACTTCTGGCAGTGAAACTAGTCAGTACAAGGGAGGGGAGCATACAAAATATAAACACCATAAAAATGAGGATAAAATCTTGAAAAAATCCATTGGGGAGGGGTGAAAAAAAGGAAGAGTTGCAACACGATATGAAAATAGGAATAGAATGAGAATGTCATCAGGAAATGGAGACATTGAATGAGAATGAGACTGATGGATTTTTACATCCACAATACACACTGTTCAACATACTGAGGAGAGTGTGAATGGGATCAGAAAATTGCAATTTCACTCAGAAAATTGAGGCAGCCTATAACGGACTTTGCCTATAAAGAAGTCGAGTTTAAATGGTTTCCATGTCTGGCATTATCAATGTCACTTTATTTGGGTGATCAACTATCTCAATCCATTCTCCGTAGCTTCCCTAGAACAAAATGAATGAGGAAAAAAACAGCTTTGTTGCACATTTATATGTTGTATTACTGTGTTGTATGCAACATAGGGACAGGGATACAAATTCATACTTCTCCATATACCCTTTGGGGCTCCTCCAAGTTCAGAGGCAGTATTTCTCTAAAAATCAATTCTCCTGTGGTGAGTGGGAGAGGATGAATGACTTTCCGACCTACCTGTGAGATTTCCTAGAGGGATCTGGAAAAGGATTGTATGCTATATTGACCTTGCATCTGAATTAGTGGTTTTCTTCTGAAGTCCTTAAGTGGACTCAGTTATTGTTTCTCAACTACAACTTTTCACTTGTAGTTTGAGAATAATTTGATTTTTTTAAAAAAATATTAATTTCATTGCTTCCTTTATAATTTTGCTCTGTGAAAGGCACCTAGACAACAAAAATGTCAGTGAAAACATCGAATTACAATTATAAACTACACAATCATTTCAAAAAGGACAAAATATGAATATGGATGTCCTAGTATTTAGGGTTTTTGTGAGACCAGATTTGATAATTATTCAGATTACACCTAAAAATGTGTTTCTGAGAGGTCTGGATGGTGTTCCCAAATAGCTGGGTGATACCAGGAATACAATCTGATGAAGCCTGCAGATTCTAAGTAGGACAGGTGATTCTATTATGCAGTTGCAGAACCTATAGGCTAGGGATGAGAATTGTATGGCCCGCTGGCCACATGTACCCTTTTAGGGGTCCTAGTAGAGCTTCAGATGCTCCATGTACACCTAGAAGCCCAAGAGCAGAATCCCTGAAAAAAAATCTACCTCGGATCAGACCAGGCTTATCCAAATTGATGAGGGGGATGTGAAGCAGCCTTTTTTATTATTATTTAAAAGATGGCTGAAAGTGAAAAATTGTCACTTCTGGTTTGCTAAAATGACACCTGTAGTGAGGCACTGGAGGAGCCCAAAAAGGAGAGCAGCTTCTGGACAGCCATTTTGACTGGGGAGATTGAATTTTTAAAAAACTGTTGGGAGAGGCTGCTTGTTGCTGAGGGGGTGGAGCTTCTGTGAGTCACACCTGCGAGTCACACCTGTGAGTCACTAGGGGGTAGAGCTGGGAGCCTAGCTCTATATAACTCCTTCCAGAGGCTTTCCAGGCCAGTTTCCTGCCAGAGAGAAGGAGAGCAGCTTCTGGACAGCCAGTTTCCTGCCAGATTCCAGGCCAGTTTCCTGCCAGGGAGAAGAAGGAGAGCAGCTTCTGGACAGCCATTTTGACTGGGGAGATTGAATTTTTTTAAAAACTGTTGGGAGAGGCTGCTTGTTTCTGAGGGGGTGGAGCTTCTGTGAGTCACAACTGTGAGTCGCACCTATGAGTCACTAGGGGGTGGAGCTGGGAGCCTAGCTCTATATAACTCCTTGCAGAGGCTTTCCAACCCAGTTTCCTGCCAGAGAGAAGGAGAGCAGCTTCTGGACAGACAGTTTCTTGCCAGGGAGAAGAAGGAGAGCAGCTTCTAGACATCCATTTTGACTGGGGAGATTGAATTTTTTAAAAAACTGTTGGGAGAGGCTGTTTGTGGCTCAGTTTCAGTGACCAAACAAAAATACAGCATACCTAAATGTACAGCTTAGCGTTCTCAGCATTACCTAAGAGTTTTTAGATTACCTAAAAGCTCTCACCATGGACACTGAGGGGACTGCAGCAGTCACTTGCAACACTTGTGGGATGTTTGTATTCTTGTGTACAGACGTGGAGAACTTCACATGCACCAAGTGCAAGCTGGTAGCCCTCTTGGAGGAGAAAGTCCAGCAGCTGGAGACGCGGGTAGCTACACTTCAACAGATTCATGAGCAAGAGGTTTTCCTGGACAGAACAGAATGAACAGTCTTGGACGGGGACCGAACAGAGGAAGTGGCTGCGGAGGAGAGGGTCACTTCACAGACACAGGAAGTAGACAGCTGGAGGAATGTCATACACAGAACAAGAAAATCCAGGGATTCTTCAACCAGCTTGCAGCTACAGAATCGATTCGAAGCCCTTTCCCTTATCAAGGACAACGAGGAAGAACAGCATGGACAGACTTTAGGGGCAGAGCAGGGGACCTTGAGAGGACCACCGCAAGGAACAGCAGCTGCAAAGCCTCGGTGGAGGCATGTGGTGGTGGTGGGGGGACTCCTTGCTGCGGGGTACAGAAGCAGTGGTTTGTGAGTCTGACAAGATGACTCGGGAGGTGTGTTGTCTCCCTGGGGCAAAGATCCATGATGTGACGGAGAGGCTGACAAGACTCGTCAAGCCTACGGATCATTACCCCTTCCTTTTGGTCCATGTGGGAACCAATGATACTGCAAGGCACAGCTTTCCCAAGATCAGAAGAGATTATGAGGCCCTGGGGAGGAAGCTGAACGAAATAGACGCACAGGTTGTCATGTCGTCTCTTCTGCCAGTTGAAGGGCATGGTCAAGGAAGGGAGAGGAAAATAGCCGATGTAAACAACTGGTTCCGTAGATGGTGTCGCTGAGAACAATTTGGATTCTTGGATCATGGACTGCGCTTCCATGAGGGAGGACTTCTGGCAAGAGATGGAGTGCATCTTATGATAGTTGGAAGAAATATTTTTGCCAACAGTCTCAAGAATTTGATCAGGAGGGCTTTAAACTGAGTCAAATGGCGGAGGGAGACAGTATTCTGGAAGGCAAAAGGGCTGGAGAAAATAGTCAAACTGTCATAGAGGGAACAAGAAAAACAGTGCAAGGACCCAACAGTGGGAGGCAAAAAATCTTGCACAGGCAGCAGGTAAAGGGAACGCATGGTCTTAGATGTCTCTACACTAATGCACAGAACATGGGAAATAAGCAAGATGAACTTGAACTCCTAGCACTACAAAACAAATGTGATATTATAGGCGTTACTGAAACCTGGTGGGATGAGTCACATGATTGGAATGTAGGAATAGAGGGGTATAACCTTTATAGGAGAAACAGGCCAAACAGGAAAGGAGGAGAAATAGCATTATATGTCAGGGATATTTACACCAGTGAAGTGATTCATGACATCAATACTGGAAGCCAGGTGGAGAGCATCTGGATAAAAATTAAAGGGGAGGGAAACAACAGGGATGTTATTGTGGGACACTACTACAGACCCCCAAATCAGACGGAGGAATTGGATGATGCCTTTCTAGAACAGATGAACACACATGCAGAAAGGAGAGATGTAGTAGTGATGGGTGACTTCAACTATCCTGATATTTGCTGTCAATCTAACTCAACCAAAACTTCAAGGTCTAGCAAATTCCTTACTTGCCTGGAAGACAATTTCATGGTCCAAAAGGTGGAAGAGGCAACAAGGGGGTCAGCTATTTTAGATCTGATCCTAACCAACAGAGATGACCTGGTTAATGGGGTGCAAGTGGTGGGATCCTTAGGTGAGAGTGATCATGTTATACAATGGAAGGGAGAAGCCAGGCATAGTCAGACATGCATTCTTGACTTTAGGAGAGCTGATTTCAATAAACTCAGGGAAATACTGGGGGTGATCCCATGGTCAGGAATACTAAAAGAGAAGAGACCTCAAGACGGATGGGACTTTCTCAAAAGGGAGATACTGAAGGCACAATTTCAAACAGTACCATTGAGGAAGAAAAATGGGAGGTGTCTCAAGAAACCAGGATGGATGACTAAAGAACTTTCAACGGAGCTAAGTTTTAAATGGAACATGTATAGGAAATGGAAAAGGGGGGAAATCACCAAAGAAGAATTCAAACAGATAGTGGACATGTGTAGGAGTAAAGTCAGAAAAGCTAAAGTGCAGAATGAGCTCAGGCTTGCTAGGGAGGTTAAGAACAATAAAAAGGGTTTTTTGGGGGTATGTCCGCAGCAAAAGGAGGAAGAAGGAAATGATAGGGCCACTACGTGGAGAAGATGGCAAAATGCTAACAGGGGACAGAAAAGGCAGAATTACTGAACACCTTCTTTGCCTCTGTGTTTTCGAAAAAGAAGGACCAACCTGAGAATAATGGAACAGAGGACACAATAGGGGAAATCCAGCTCAGAATAAGCAAAGAGGTAGTACAGGAATACAATCTTAATCTAAATGAATTTAAATCTCCAGGACCAGATGAACTACATCCAAGAGTATTAAAAGAGCTGGCAAATGTGATCTCAGAGCCATTGGCAATAATCTTTGAGAACTCTTGGAGAAAATGAGAAGTCCCAGCAGACTGGAGGAGGGCAAACGTTGTCCCCATCTTCAAAAAGGGGAAAAAAGAGGATCCCAACAATTATCGTCCAGTTAGTCTGTTCGGCAGTGGAACATACTCCCTTGGAGCGTGGTGGGGTCTTCTTTCTTGGAGGTCTTTAAACAGAGTGGATTGCCATCTGTCAGGGATGCATTGATCAAGATTTCCTGTGTGGCAGGGCGTTGGAATGGATGGCCCTCATGATCTCTTCCAACTCTACAGTTCTATGATACTATGAGTTCATGATTCTAAAATGGTCACATGCAGCCTTGTAGATGCTAAACATGCCCATCTTGCTTTAGCCCCTGCTTCCAACATGTGTCATACAATGTTACACAAATGTAGCATGAGTGAACTTCTAGCATGGGAATGAGGCCCTCATGGTCACCAGGCATTTTTGGCCCTTCTTGTACTTGTTGCTGAAGGCTTGGAAGGCACAACAACCTGTCTGTGTCCAGTTCTGGGCACCACAATTCAAGAAGGATGTTTACAAGCTGGAGTGTGTCCAGAGGAGTGCAAACAAAATGGTGAAAGGACTGGAATCCATGATCTATGAGGAGTGGCTTAGGGAGCTGCGCAGGTTTAGCATGCAGAAAAGAAGGTTAAGAGGCGAACTGATAGCCATGTTTAAATATTTGAAGAGATGCCATATTGAGAATGGTACGAGCTTGTTTTCTGCTGCTCTAGAGACTAGGACACGGGGCAATGAACTCAAACTACAGGAAAAAAGATTCCACCTCAACATTAGGAAGAACTTCCTGACATTAAGAACTGTTCTACCATGGGATACACTGCCTCAGAATGTGGTGGAGTCTCCTTCTTTGGAAGTGTTTAAAGAGAGTCTAGATGGCTATCTGTCAGGAGTGCTTTGCTTGTATATTCCTGAATGGAAGGGGTTGGACAGGATAGTCCTTGAGGTCACTTCCAACACTGTGATTCTATACTTTTATGGGCTCATCTATACAAGACAATAAGATGTGGACTGGTATGCAGTAACGGCAAATATGCAGCAGCTGTCATTTGTCTCCATGGTTTTTTTTTTTAAGATTGCAGGTATGCAAAGTGATCCATGTTTGATGTTCAAATGGGGATGCATGCAAAACAAGATGGTGGGTGTGAGTGAATTAGTTGTGTTTTTATTCTCACTAGTTGCCACCACCAAACAGATTAAAAAAAAAAAAAAAGCAAATCCAAGGTGTGGAAATGTGACTTTCTGCTTAAATAAACAGGAAAAAAAGCCTCTTTTATTGCCTCAGCACATAATCGCTACAGTGCAAATCCAACATGGTGGTTCCAGCAAGCTTCTCCCCCTTCACACATCTGATCAATCAGCTTTCCACTTCCACTCTTATCAGGAAAGTGCAGCAATGTGAATCGGTTGTCCCAATGGGCAGGAATGCACATTTCCATCACAAAGGCTTTTCCCATGGAGTATATGGCACTTTTGGCCCCCTTTATTCCGAATATGGAGAAATGATGTGGGATCCCATCAGGACAAAAGGTATTCTCTTTGAGTTCTAGATGGGGTATTTTCACCCTTTAGACAAGCCCTATGATTCTATGGTTCCTTATAGGTCTGTAAGACAGCCTGGAAAAACTCTTCTCTGCAGCTTCTGATTGCTGTTGTAGACCAGTGGTGGCATCCTTTCCCTTCTCTGAGTGGGTGTACCATTGTATAACACATAAAGACTCTGAACCCCTCCCTCCTTTTTTCTGAATCTTAGCAGCAGATTTTGATTTGAGCAGATAACCTCCTTTAGAAATCTCCTCCTAAGAATCACAAATTTGCCTGTAGAATTCCTCCAAGGTTTTTTTTTTTTCACTTTAATTTTTATTGATTTTAAAAACAACTTAGATGTTACATTCTCTTCATCTCATGATATATATTTACATGATCTGTTCCTGAGACTTCCTTTAGTATTCCCTTAGACTAAGTTTCTGCTTCACAACAAAATACATAACTGCCTTCAGTTTTAACATTACAAAAAATAAACAAGGATGATAAAGTGAAATATATATATACATCTATTTCTTTATCTAATTAATACTCCATATATTTACTTGATATTTTTCAATTCTCTTATCATTCGCAGTCTCATTCCACATCCATAATGACTGTCCTCCATATCTAACACGTATTATGTATTATGTATTAATTCATCGTTTTACAGCCTTATTATCATAAATCAATAACATATCATAAATTCATATAAGTATGTATTCCCTCTGTATTTTTCCAGTATTTTATTAATGCTGACCAATCCTTTTGGATCGTGCTACAGGGTTTATTTCTTAGAATCATAGAATCATAGAATTGCAGAGTTGGAAGAGACCACGAGGGCCATCCAGTCCAACCCCCTGCCACACAGGAAATCATGATCAAAGCATCCCCGACAGATGGCCATCCAGCCTTTGTTTAAAGACCTCCAAGGAAGGAGACCCCACCACACTCCGAGGGAGTGTGTTCCACTGCCGAACAGCTCTTACTGTCAAAAAGTTCCTCCTAATGTTGAGATGGAATCTCTGTTCCTGGAGCTTGCATCCATTGCTCCGTGTTCCAGTCTCTGGAGCAGCAGAAAACAAGCCCGCTCCATCCTCAGTGTGACATCCCTTCAAATACTTAAACAGGGCTATCATATTGCCTCTTAACTGTCTTTTTTCCAGGCTAAATATACCCAGCTCCCTAAGTCTCTCATCATAAGGCATGATTTCCAGATCTTTCACCATTTTAGTCACCCTCCTCTGGACACGCTCCAATTTGTCAATATCCTTTTTGAATTGTGGTGCCCAGAACTGGACACAGTATTCTAGGTGAGGTCTGACCAAGGCAGAATAGAGCGGCACTATTACTTCCCTTGATCTAGACACTATACTTCTGTTGATGCAGCCCAAAATCGCATTGGCCTTTTTAGCTACTGCATCACACTGTTGACTCATGTTCAACTTGTGGTCTACTAGGACTCCTAGATCCCTTTTGCACGTAGTCTCATTCAGCCAGGTCTCCCCCATCCTATATCTATGCATTTCATTTTTCGCCCTAAGTGCAGTACCTTGACATGTCTCCGTATTGAATTTCTTAATCTAGTTGTTAGTTCATCTAGTTCTAGCATATTAGTTAGGTTTGTTTCCCATTTCTCAACAGATGGTGCTTCCCTCAATTTCTCCTTTTTTGCTCCTGTCAACCTCACTGCAGTTGTCATGTATAATATTATTTTCCAGTACTGATTTTCTTCTTTCTTGTTTAAACACTTAATCATATTTAAAAGGTATAACTTTGGAATGAATTCCAGATTTACCTGTAGAATTTTTTTGATTTTCCCATGAACTTTTAACCAGAAATTTTGAATTTCTTTACATTTTTACCATATGTGGAAAAGAGAGCCTTGATTATTCCTGCATTTCCAACAAGTATTATTTATTGGCTTGTTCATTTTACTGAGCCTCAGCGGGGTAGAATACTATCTTATAGAGATTTTGACATAGTTTTCTTTTAAGTTTTGGCTAGATGTAAATTTCATAGATGTTTTCTTAGCTGTTTTCCAATCTTCCAGTTTCAAAGAATGTCCTATGTCCAATGCCCATTTCAACATATATTCAAATTCCTCCAAGGAATTTGGAACACGGCAGTGGAAAAATAGTGCTATAACAGAGTAGTGTGATAAAGTTAGTCTAAGTTTATCACACTGCACAGTTATAGCACTATTATTCCACTTTAACTGCTATGGCTGCCTCCTTTGGAATCCTGGGGTTTGTAGTTTAGTGAGGCCAAAGAGCTCTCTGGCTGAGAGTTCTAAATGTCCCCTCCCTAAACTCCAAATCTCAGGATTCCACAGGAGGCAGCCATAACAGTTAAAATGGAATAATAGCACTATAACAGTGTAGTATGATAATAATTGCCAAAAGGCATCCCATACAGTATAAAGGAAGACTAGATACTATAATGTTCCATATAATGCACTTTCTGAATACCAGTAGCCATATAACATAGAAAAGCAGCAGCCTGGAGAATATATATATACCGTATCTTCGGGCATATAAGACAACTTTTTAACCGAGGAAAAGCATCTCAAAAGTCGGGGGTCATCTTATACGCTGGGTGTCATCTTATACGCCTGGTGTCATCTTATAGGGCTCCCCATCACAGCTTTGGGAAGGACGGGTAGTGCCTGGCGGGGGGCAGACTTGCCAGCCACCACCCACCCTTCCCAAATGGGAGCCGCAATGGGAGGGTGAGGCAAACCCCTAAAATCTCCCCTCTCCTGGGCTTTTGCTCTCCCCGCAAAGGGAACGAAGGCAAAGCAGAGGGGCGATTTGAGAGGCTTTGCCTCACCTCCTGCACTTACCTGTGTCTTTGCACCCTTTACAAAGAGAAGCAAAGACCCAGGCAAGCACGGAGGCTCCCCATCGCAGCTTCGGGAAAGGCGGGTGGTGGCTGGCTGGCTGGGGAGAGGCTTTTTAATTGTTTTTTTTAATTTTTATTTGGTGTACATTGGAAGATAGGTAGTCTTATACAGCGAGTATACCCCAAACTCTAAACTTTAACTGGAAAAGTTGGGGTCGTCTTATACACCCAGTCGTCTTATACTGCAGAAAATATGGTAAACAGGGAAGCATTTAGATTGATTGGGAGAAATAAACACAAAGTTAAATCAAGCCTGACCCAGTTCTGCATTAGCTGAGGGTTTATTAGCAAATTTGCCATGTTTCGCACAATGTAACGTAAGCTTTTGAATAAATCATTTATGGATGCCTTTAAAAAAATTGAAGATATAAGTTGTTAAAGGAGGGACTAATCAATGCTCTGCATATGACAGAATGAATCTCATTATGCTTGTGTAGTGGGCTTGACTTGCACATGCATGCAGGTGGGCCTCCAATTTTCTTTTAAAAATGGCATTCCTCCTGTATTTCCAACGTGGCAGAGGAAAGCCTCGGTGGAGGAAGACAGGAACACATGCACAAAAGAAGCCAACTTGGTGGGGACAGCCAAAGGTATTTTGCCAACCAAGGTGAAGAAAGGTATTTTGCCAACCCTACCCCATTTTCCATGTTCAACTACTGCCCCTTTTACATGCCTCCAACATTGCACAGGTGAAAACCAGGTCATGCATGGTCAAGCAATATCAGATTGTGGTCAAGGTGGCAAAAGTTATTAATGAGGAATAACACAAAAGCTAGGAGAGGCTGCAGCTGTTTGCTTTTGTCTGGTCCTACGGGGGTGGGTGGGAGGATAAGATTCCTCTCCTTCCTCTCTTCTTGTTGAGTTAATTAAGTGTAAATGGCTTTTGTACTTTGAACTCAGTTTGCAGTAATTGAAATGAGCTGAGGATGAAGGAGAAAAGTGGTAGGAGGAGAGAAAAACTGGGACATTTTAAAAGCAGCTGAAAAAAAGTGGGATAACAAGGGATTAATCTGGACTATCCCAGCCAAATTGGGAGAGTTGCGGGGGTCCTTTTACATTAAACAATTCTAGCACCATGATTCTGCTTATTTCAGTCTTGTAGATCTTAGTTCAATCTGGGGTTTGCAGTTTAGGGAGGAGCATTTAGAATTCTCAGCCAAGGAGTTCCTCTAGTGCCCTTAAGTAATCTACAAACCCCAGCATTCCATAAGATGCAACCATAGCAGTTAAAAGTGGAACCATAGTGCTATAATTGTGTAGCATGATATGGCTCCAGACTAGCTGTTGAATCTTATTTTTATACTGGTTATAAGACAGTGGGCTTGTTTACCCCATCTTGCCTCTGTCTCAGAGCCCTGCAGTCCTGATGAGGTAGGGCATTTGCCCCGTTCTTCCCTGCAGGCAGTCCTCACCACCCCTGGGGCAGATACGGGGCTGAGTTGGGGGGAAGGCAGGGTAGGGCCCAATCCAGTATACCTGTTTTACCCTGTTTCTTCTGGGAGAAAATGGATTGGGCCCCATGTGTTCTCAAGAGCAGGCCAGCCCTCACTGCTGCCACCATTTCCTTAGCTCTCCAAAAAGGCAGGAAAGAGTCCTGTAGCATGTGACTAAGGCTGGTCACATGCAGGGGGCTTGGTCACATGTTGCGGGCCCCCTTTTTGCCTTACAAGATGGCAAGGGAAATGGCAGCAGCACCTGAAGCAACAGTCTGGTGTGCCCACCAGAACTTCCTCCCATTCCTTGGAGAGAACATGGGAACAATGGGCCTGATCTGCAGCCAGGACACGTTGGTAGGGAGCCAATACCTTATTGCCACATCTCAGTCTCTGTCATCTGCCATTTCATTCTGAACTGTCTCATTCTGTCTAATGTTAGCTCTGACTCTGACACTTGGAAGCTCCATTGCATCTACAGTTTTTAGCTGTTCAGTATGAGTACCGATTGAAGTTACAGCTATATATGGGTATAGCAGCTTGACACTGTTTTCATCCTAAGGAAAGTGGAGATTTGTAGTTTGCTGGGGAGCTTATGTACAGAGAGCTCTACTGGACTCATTCCCCAGACGTGCAGCACTAGGGTCTGTCATGATGACTTGCCAGTCATCATAGAATCCCCATCACAACTTCACAGTGAACAACACTGGAAACTTTCACTCCTTATTTGGAAATGGGAACGGGGTGGGAGAACCTCATTGAATAAACTGATGTCACATCACTTGACTAAGATAGCCACTGTGACTGGGCAAAGGCAGAGCCAATCAGACATCACCACAAAAGACTTTTAAAAGTTCTGATCTTCCCTTTGTTCTGAGCTAGGTTGGCTGAACACATGGCCTAGCTACAGCATGAGCTGAGCTGAGCTGAGCTGAGCTGAGCTGATCCACATGGCCACATGGCCTACAAAGCCATGGAATGAATAATCAACAAGATACCAAACTGTGATAACAAAAGGTTGGGGGGAGCCAATCTTGCCCAAAGGCCTAAAAAGGATCCCAAAGGACTCTGAATTCCATCACAGCGACTGTAAGTTACCTTTGCATGTAGTAGTTTAGGGAACGTTTAGTTAGGTTGCGTTAGATTATTATTTATTTTGTTAAGTGCTCTGAATGAATGTATACTTGTTTAAGCTTTAAGTTGAACCTGGGAATGTTTTTGCCTTCCCAAGTAAGATAGACTCCTGGAATTGAAAAAAGCTTCTGTTATTTTCTAACTTGCCTTGAATTGCCTGCTTATGGTCAAGCTATCAAAACCTTATCTAGATTAGAGAAAAGGGTTATTATTATTTTCATAACCGGTCTGGCTTCCCGTTGCACCAGAGAAGGAAGGAAACTCAACGGGTGGTGGCTTCAATGAGCATTTCTTGGGTGTTTAGGATTAAAAACATAAGGCCAACTTTGGACTCAGGCAGCATAGATCCTTGGGTGGCCTTATGACAGGGTCTCTAGCATATTATTATTATTACTACTATTATTATTATTTATTCTAAGTTCCTCACCAAACAATACATTCCAGGATTCTACAGAAGAGAGAGATAGCCATTAAAGTAGTATCAAAATGGCAGAATCATTGAACAAGATATAACAGAAGCCTAAATGATCATTACTGTTGTTTGTAGAGTTGAAGAGGGTTATGAAATGGAAAAGAAGTGTTTAATACATAAAAAGGATCTATTTTCAATGTTTTGTATGATCTCTCCCTTTACATATTCTTAACCTAAATAGTATGTTTTAAAAGACACCTTCTTTCCTCTTTTGTCAGATCTACTGCATTTGATTTGAGTGTTAAAATAAGGCTAAAACAGGAAAGTACCAGGCAGTCTGAGAGTGAGAAACCACAGTGTAAAGCCATTTGTGCTGAAAAACTGTCCTCTCCTTTATAGCTATAATGTATTTTTCCTCCTTAAGTAGCTACTTCAAAGTGATATTTGCTCAAAAGAGACAGCCACACACAACATTACTGCTGGTGAGCTAAATTCAGTATCTCTGAGCTAAAAAACAATGTAGAGAATGTTAGGAATAATGCATGAAGAAGACACTTCAGTTACTTCGGCTGGTCGTTTAATTAAAAACACAATTTCTAATTCTCTCAAACTGGAACTTAATTGCATCTAGGAATATATAAAATTCCCCTGGAAAATTTCCTCAGTCTTAACAAACCTCTTGTAGCTTATCCAACATTGGATGATTGCCTTAGGGAATCATCAAGTTTACCTTGAACTTTGCTTTGGGAAACATTTGGTGACATTTATATTCACATCAAAACAGATATGTTCCATTGAAGTTAGCATAATGGCCTCCTGACATTGCATTTAGCAGAGAAAGTAAAAGTACAACAGATTGAGAAAGAAGACATGTCCTCTTTAGGGGCACAAAAAAGGTGTGTGTGTGTGGGGGGGAGAAATACCTGCATTGCTGAACCATTTCAGTCAAAACAAGTTGTCTCAGCATGGCAAGACTGGTTATCAAGCATTCAGCAACCCCTTCATGAGACTTCCCTTCAGGACTGATTTTGCGCAGTTTGCAAGCAGATGTTTTTTGGGATTTTTTTGGGGGGGAATAGAAAACATTTTTCTACACAGAAAACAGCATAGAAAATGCTGCACAAAAGAACCACGTATGAAATTTGCACAGAATAAGTGAAGATTCTCATCAGTCTGGGGACTTTTTCAGATGGGGGGGGAACCCCAAGGAGGTCGGGAGAAGAATGGGGCTTTTTCACTTACTGAGCCCCATTTCAGACAGCCCCATCCTCCTCCATCCTTCTTCTGACCTTCCCCAATGCTGCAGGCACCGCTTTTTATTCACGGAGGTTCTCCATCAATAAAAAGCAATGCCAGCAGCATGGGGGAAGGTCAGGAGGAGGAGAATGGGGCTGTCTGAAATGGGGCTCTGTAAGCAAAACAGCCCCATTCTTCTCCCAACCTCCTTGGGTTTTTTTTCCCCATCTGAAAAAGTCCTGGGATTCGCCTAATCACCATTTCCCAACATAGGCTTTGACCATTTTCCAGATGTTTTTGAATATTCTTTCATTCTCCTTTTAAGTAAAATGACTATGTGATACAGTACTTTCTTTTTGTGAGGCTAAGCACAAACAGGGCAAACAAGAAGGGGCAGGCTGGCTGCTCACAAAGAAATAACCTATGGAAAGCTACTATTATTTCTAGTTTACGCAACAAGCAAGAATTCCCATTGGTTTTGTTCATTTAACAGAAAAATGACCCCTCAAAAAAGGCCTTAAAATGTGCAGAATCTTTAAGATCAACAGCTAAAATCTTACCAACTCGCTGTGGGGAGATGTTTTTGTGTATGCTGTCCCATATACTGCGCAAAGACAGACTCAGGCCTTGTCTACACTGGCCAAACACCCTGGCTTTTCCCCATTCCAGAGCCCTGCAGTCCAAATGACACAGAGCATTTACGTTGATCTGCCCCTGGGCAATCCAAATGACTCCTGAGGCAGATACAGGGCTGGAATGGGGGCAAAAGATAGGGCCCTTTATCGTGCTTTAAGAAAGTACTGTTTTTACTCTGTTTCTGCTGGACTGAGCCCTGCATGTCTGCGGGAGCCCATTTGGCACACCACTTATTGCTGCTGCTGCCGCCAGTTCCCTGGCTCTTGCAGAAGCTAGGCAGGGGTCCTACAGCATGTGACAGAGGCTATGTGGCTTCCACATTAGCAAGAAACTGGTTATGGTGGTGGTGGTGGTGGTGGGTTCAGTGCCAGGCTAGCCTCTGGCCCATCTCCTGCAGGTAACGGGCCACCTCTGTAGCCAGGATCTGCTGGCAGGGAACTGTAGATCAGACCTCAAGTCAGAATTTACAACCTTAGCACTAAATGATCGACCCTTTAGCCAAGGGAGTAAATTCACACACACACACACACACACACGATTTAAAATAACATTTATTCCCATTCCTTATTTTAAAATACAGCATAACAATATACATGCTTGCATACAAACCTCTGCACTCTTCTTAAATAATTTCCCACTTTGACTTGGTTTGTGTGTCATCTGAGCTGTTTCTTTCATATTAGGGTGCATCTACACTGTAGAAATAATTCAGTTTGGCACCTCTATGTGCTGTAACTCCATCCCACAGAATCATGGGATTTGTAATTTTGTGAGGCACCAGCACTCCTTTGGCAGAGCAGGCTAAAGTCTATGTAAAACTACAAATCTCAGGATTCCATAGGATGGAACTACATCACTTAGTGCTGTCAAACTGCATTATTTCTGCAGTGTAGATGCACCCTTAGTTGTTCTTTAATGAGAAAACCCAGAAGGTCTGCATCTCTTAGTTTGTATTTATTTATTTATTATCTGTTTGTTTGTTTGTTGTTCAGGGAATTATTGTCAAATGCATTAGAGGCCTTTTTTAAAAAAAAATGAAGTTTGAAGACATCTTACAGCAAAATAAGCAAAATTAAAAAGAAACTCAGTACAGACAGTATAACACCCTGCATTCAATTGCTAGAGTAGAACCACTGAATTAATTGATAAGTGGAAAATCACCATTTATGTAAATTTAGTTAATTCATTTGGCACGCACTAGTTGGGACTTGTATTTACATTTAATCAGGAGTGGGAATCATGTGGTCTTCCAAATGTTGATGTACTGCAGCTCCCAACAGCTCCTAGTCAGCATAGCCTATTTTGAAGAATGCTGGGACTTGTGGTCCAACATTTGGAGGGCTGCATGATTGTCAGCCCTGTTTTATACCATAAGTTAACAATATATTTTGTTGCTATAGAAAACCTAAGTTCTATACAGGACCCCAGTGAGAGAAATTTGCTCGTGCCATTTGAACCTTCCAGCTGGCAATATGAAAACAAACAAACAAACATGAATCTTTGTGAGAATTTGCTTCTCTCCATACCTAGATAAAACCTTCCTAGGAATGCCAGTTGAATATTGGAGTGGCAGGGAGAGAAAGGGAAAAGAGGAGACCCCATAGAGATTATTTTGAAAATCACTACTTCTGTCAAAGCACCATCAGCCATTTTATGTTTCTAATTTCATGAGAGATTCTGGGACACTGTGGATATTTCTGGTGCTGGTGGGGAATCTAAACAGAACAGAAGTAATAAAAGCAGACATAATTGGATGAGCTCCTCTTAATAAGAGAATCGAGTCTTTGAAATATGTCTGCCGTGTACGCCTCTGCTTGGGCTTTTAACTTCCTTCTGTACTATTTCATCTTCGTGCTATTGCTGATGCTGTAGCAATAAACTTTCATTTTCCTGGGCCTCGACGACTGGCATATGCTCCCTGGAGTGTACATGTCACAAGAGGGTGGTGTAACAGATGGCAGGAAAGAAAGCAGCACACTCTAAACATGCCAAAATATGCACATTCATCGCAATATTTTTTAACAAAAAGAAAGAAAACAATCCAGTGAATTAATTGGGGGGAGGAAGGAAAGGGATTCCTCTTAGGAACAGATGCAAACCTGTCTTCAGCTTCCTTTGCATTAATTATATATGTATAAAAAATCATGCATTGTGTTTAGGAAATGCAAAAATATTTACTTTGGCAACTTTTACAACACCTGGCACTCAGGCGAGTTCTGCAGAGTTGAGCATCATATGGGCATTCAGGATGACTTGCAATAGCATTTTGTTTTATTTTAAAAAATGCTCCCCAAATATTCTGATAATAATATTGGTGAATATATATTTCTGCACATTTGTTTTCTAATCTGCCCTGAGAGGGTGTCATAATTCTGGTAAAACAATAAAAACATTTTAAACACTCAACAGTGCAATTCTGTGCACAAGTATGACTCACTATGAGGGACAATGTGGTGTAGTGGTTTGTGTGTATGACTAGGATTGTAGAAGACCAAGGTTCAAATCTCCACTCACAAATGGAAACCCACTGGGTGACCTTGGGCAAATCACATACTCCCAAGTTTTAGAAGAACCACCTATGGATAAAGCTTGCCAAGAAAAAAGCTCTGTGAGAGGGGGCTTGTTTACCGGCCAAATACCCTGGCTTGACCCCATTCCAGAGGCCTGCAGTCCAAATGATGCAGAGCATTTACCCTAAACTGCCCCTGGGTAGTCCAAATGACCCCTGGGGCAGATACAGGGCTGGAAGGGGGATAGTTGGGATAGGGCCCTTTATAGTATTAAAAGAAATATCCAGTTTAATCCGGTACTGCAGGATTGGGCACCACATGTCCTTGAGAGCCCATCCCAGAATGGCATTTCTTGCTGCTGCTGCCAGCTCCCTGGCTCTCCCAGAACTCAGGCCAGGGGTCCCTCAGCATGTGGCTAAAGCTGGTCAAATGCAGGGAGTCTGCAGCCAGATGTTCCAGGACTCCTGCCTGGCTTCCACGTTAGTGAGAAAATGGCAGTGGAGGTGGTGATGGGCCAGCATCCTGTTTGGGCTCCAGCCTGTTTTCTGCAAGTAACAGGCCACCTTGGCAGCCAAGGTATGCCTTCAAGGAGCCAGAGTATCCTGCTTGATGTAGATGAGCCCAGAGTCACCATTAGTCAGAGCCGAATTGAAAGAACATAACAATAACAGTCCACTGCATTTCCAATGACAAAAACAAACTGGCTAATGTGTTTAGTCTGATTGCCCAAGTAGGCCTGTGATTGGGGTGTGGGTGAAAGGCCACTGAGCCTGTCGGCCCAAGTGGGTGTGCCAATGGGGGGAGGGGGTGAAGGGCCTATGCAGCCAGTAGGCAGTAAAAATAAATTGATTTAAAATCAACTAAAGTTAAAGCCTAGACCATTCAACTTAACTAGACCATTCAACCTCCCCCCGGGGCCCTCGTGGTACTTCCCGAATAGCTGGAGGTGGAACTGCCGATGCTTCCTCCTTCAGCATCAATTCGGAAGAGGCTGAGGCGAGGGGTGGCACGGCCTTAAATGACCTCTCATCCCACCCCTCCCTCGGCCGTCATGGCACACACAACCTTACGTCACTGCCCTCTGGCCTTCTCCTCCCCTTTCCCGGCAAAGACGGCTCCCTCCCCAGCACAGCTGCACTGGCTGGGCGGTGAAGCGGATTAGGATTACAAGCAATAAAAGTAAAGCAGTGCCAGTCAAAACTGCAACCTGAGCTACTCATGCAGTTTTACATCACATAGGGAGAATATTAACTATCTGAAGAAATTTGAGTATATTTTTCTGGTTTTGGTGTCACATTTCCAACTCAAAAATTTTGGTAACATTTCCTGATTTTAAAACTGTGGAAGACTTAGGAAAGTATATGTCATGGGACAAACACTTATATATAAAAAAAGAGATTTCAAGAAGGAAACCATCCTTCTTGCTGTATCTATTATTGTACAAGGAGCTGTGACCTTGAAGTGTCATGCAAGGAGATGCAATCAGGCAGCATGACCAGTCTGTGTTATTGTAAATCAAAATCAAGCAGAGTATAACCCTCTGAAGGTCATTAGACAACAACACCAAGAACCCCTGGCCAGCGCAGCTTGCACTGTGCAATCTTGAGAGTTGCAGTCCGTCCACATCTGGAGATATGCACTTTGCCCACTCTGGCTATAAGTGGAGGGCTGCTCAGGTGAAAGCATCAGCTATTGATTGGCGTCCTGAAAGTGACAAACACAGGTGTGAGTCCATCTTTTACCTGCATGTTTGTGGTCCTTTTATCATTGTAGAGGTTGGTATTCTCTTCCCATCTGTGCAACAACCAAAGCTTCCCTTGCTCACCATTTAGTAAAAAATTGGGAAGGGGGGAATGGAATAAGTGGCTGGTATCCCTGTACCCACATGCAGACTGATGACATCTTCTGCTGGGAACTCCACACTCCTTTGTTCTCCACCAACCACTGAATGGCCATGTGGGTATATGTGTGTGTGGCTGTAGTGGCTAAATGGGGAGTCAGGGCGGGGGAGAGGTTGAGAAGAGAGGTATAGCCTGTGGAACTATTATGCTATTCTGTTGTATGCAGGATCTCAGCAAATGCAAAGGAAAATAGTGTACTAATTATCTGTCATTTCCTGTGATGTCTTCAGCTGGAGAAGAATCCTCACTATAAGCTTTGGCTTGGGATCTGAGCAGTTTCTCCTGTTTTTACCACCTTTCCATTAAGCCTGTGTGACATGCAGCATCTGTTTAAAGCTAAGAACCCAATGGCTGCAGCTCCACTTTTTCCACGTTCTAAGCTCCATCTCCTTTTGATCCTAACCTGGCTGTGGTTGCTCACAAGCTGCAGTATGAGTGAGCATCCCCAACTCACAGCTAGCGAAGGTTTGGAATGTAAAGAATACTGTCAAATTACCACCTTCTTGATGAGAAAGGGTGTCTTGTAGCATCAAAACATCCCCCCAAAACATTGCTCAGCAGTCATAAAATCTTTCATGTCACAACTTTTTGCAAACATTCCATTTCCACAAAATCATTCTGTTTTGCACAAAGCATTCTTTTTGTGGGGAAAAATGGGGCTGTGCAGAAAATACAGTTTTACACACAAAACTGTTGTTAGTACAAACAAAATGTTAGTTAAAAAAAAAAAACCAAAAAAGTGCAAAAAGTCTTATCATATCACCCAGTGGTAAAACAACAACAACCTTTTTACTGTTTTGTGCTTCTGTGTGAGAATGAAATAATCAAGGATTTGCATTCCTAGTGATGGGTAACTTTTGCCTCCCACCTGCACTCCCCTCACTTTGTATTAGCTCAGATGGCCAGCACAGCAGCTCTTTTTTTTTTTAACTTTTTAAAACAGAGATAACATAGATATTTCTCGCCGCCTTCTATAAGCGCACCAGAAGAGGAAAGGAGAGATGTAATCTCCTTTCTTCTCTGTCCATAGCCAAAATTCTGCAACTTGCTTCATCACGTAAGTCTCAATAATATGAGAAAATAGGGCTTGGTGCAGGTAAACTGTGAACATTTCTCCATCTTGAATTTTAGTGTGAGCTACACCAGAATGTGGATGTTTCATAATACTGGCTTCTCTCTTGAGAAACTTCACAGGCTGGCATTCCCATTATTATTATTATTATTATTATTATTATTATTATATTTATTACTGTTATTGTACAGTCAGCCCTCTGTAGCCACAGGTTCTGCATCTATGGATTCAACCAATCATGACTTGAAAATGTTTCTGGGGGGGGGAATGAAAAAGCAAACCTTGATGATTGCCATTTTACATTTTACTGTGCCATTGTATATATAATGGGATGTGAACATCCACAGATTTTGGTATCCACGGAGTCCTGAAACAAAACCTCTGCAGATACTGAGGGCCCACAGTATTCTTTTATACCCTGTTTCCCCCCACCAAAAAATCTGGGATTCAAAGCAGCTCACAAGTTAAAAGAACAATACAATTAAAAGCATAGAAAAAGTGAATATTAAAATAGAATTAAACTATTTACAGTGGGGTTGTCTAAACAGCAAAAATACTCCCCACAGAATGTGAGGAGAATATGATCTGTCCCAATAGGATCCCACATCTATTTGCTGTATTATGAAGGAGGGGGGACCAAAATGCCTTCGCACCTTTTCCCATAATTTTTGAAAAACAGCGAGGGGAATACTCATTCCTGCTCATTGGGACAAATGACCAAATTGATTTGCTTTCCCAATACAAGCAGATGATTGATTGGACATGTGCAGGGGGCAGAGCTTGCTAACAAGGCAAGAACCTGGAGCCACCATGTTGGATTTTTCACCATAGCAAACAAGCACTAAGGTACTAAAATGGCTTTTTTGTTTGCTGCTTTTTTGTTGTTGTTGTTAAAGTGAAAGGTTGCACTTTCACACCTTGGATATGATTTAAAAAAAATACTGTCCAGCAGAAGCAAATTGAGGTAAGTAAAAATGCGAGTAATTCATTCATGGCCACCATCTTGATTCGCACGCATGCCCATTTGCACAGCTTGCACAGCAAACGATGATAGCTTCACATGCGTGTGATCTTCCAAAATAACCATTAGGACAAATTGCAGCTGCTGCAAATTGCCATTACTGTGGAGCAATCCACATTTTTTTCCCTTCATATAGATAAGTATTAAAACAATACACCTCAGAAAAACCTGAAAACCTCAGCAAAAGAATAAAATGCCATTAAAAAAGATAAAAAGCTCTTACAAACAGTTCAGTTGAAACAATACAGCACCCCCTAGCCCATTCTTTAAAAACTTTCTGTTTTAAAAGCCTGTCTGAATAAAAAGGTTTTAGCCTGCTGACTGAAGGACAATAAGGAGGGGGCCATTCTCCCAGTCTTGGGGCAGCCATCAAGAAGGCCCTCTCTTGTGTCTCTGCCAACTGTGCTTACTATGGTGGTAGGACTCAGAGAAGGGCCTCCCCTGATTATTTCAGAGGGCTGGCTCATACAGGGAGATATGGTCTGTCAAATAGCCTGCACGTGAGCCATATAGGGCTATATATGTTATAAGTATTACTTTGAATCGTGCCTGTAAACAAACTGGCAGCCAGTGGAGCTGTTTCAACAGGAGTGTAATATGGTCTCTGTAGTCTGCCCCAGGGAACAGTATGGCTGCAGCTCTTTGGACCAGCTGAGGTTTCCAAACACTCTTCAAAGGCAGCCCCAAGTAGAGCACATTACAGTAGTCCAAATGGTATAGTCCAAACTAAGGCATGTACCACCATGACCAGATCCAGTGTCTCAAGGATTAGGCACAGTTGGCACACAAGCTTTCAATGTGCAAATGCACTCCTGACCACCACAGAAACCTGGACCTCCAGGTTCAAAGCTGAGTACAGGAGTACATGCAGTGTGTGTCTTTGGGGGGAGTGTAACACCATCTAACACAGGATTTATCCCTATTCCATGATCTGCCTTCCAAATGACCAAGAGCCCCTCGGTCTTGTCTGCATTAAGTTTCAATTTCCCTTCAGCCAGTGTTACTGATGACATACACTGGTTTAGAACCAGGACAGACTCCTTGGGGTGGAATGGAGTAGTAGAGTTGGGTATCATCTGCATATTGATGGCACCACCAACTATTGGCCTTTCCCAGTGGTTTCATGTATATGTTAAACAGCATGAGGGACAAAACTATGGGGTCCCACAGACCAATGGCCAGGGGGAGTAAAACAAGACCACCTTCTGTGTTTGCCCCTCCAAGAAGAAACAAAACCACTGTAAAACAATGCCTCCAAGTCTCATCCCACCAAGGCAGCCCAGAAGGATACCATGTTTGATGGTATTGAAAGCTGCTGAGAGGAGCGGAACCAACAGAGACACACTCCTTCTGTCCAGCTCCCTGTGTAGGTCATCCATCAAGGTGACCAGATCTGTCTCTATACCATACTCAGGCCTGAAACCAGATTGGAATAGAGCTAGATAATTCATTTTATCCAGAAATCCCTGGAGTTTGAAGGCTACCACACACTCCAATACCTTGCCCAAAAATGGTAGTCTGGACACTGACTGATAATTATCCATTATAGAGGGGATTCAGGGATGGCTTTTTCAATAAGCCGGCTGCCAGGACTTACCTGGCCGGCCGCATTTGCGGCCGGTGTCGCCCCCCACTCCAGAGCCACCGCATGGCCGGCATGGGCGCTGCCATGCTGGCCCTCCTCTTCCCGGCCTGCTCTGGCAGGCAGGGAAGAGGATCCTAGGCCAGCCAATCATGAGGGGGCTGCTCCTATCTTATTGGCTGGATCGCCTCTCCTGGGTCCAATCAGGGCCCGTGCTCAGCGCGGCCGCTGATTGCCCGGGAGGCGGGGCTAGTCCCCTTTGCGGTCCGCCGGCCGGGTATTTATTCCCAGCCGGCTCTCAGCTGAGGCAGTTGGCTCTTGCGAGCCGAAGACCCACCCTCCCCCCTCTAGTTAGTTGCTTTGTTAGCTAGTCTTGTTGTTATACTATGTATCTTTTTTGTCACAACTTTCTGGTTGAGCGGTGGGCATTAGTTTTTTGGCCCGTCTGGGGGGTGTTGGCAGTTACCGGATGGTGGGCCAGGTCCTGGGCCTGGACCTCCTCTGGGCAACACCCCCCCGGGTGATATCATTAGGCACGTGGACCAGTCACGTGATCCCATCACGTGAGTAGTTCACTTCCGGGCACGCGACCCGACACGTGACATGGTCTCACGGCCAGGCACATGTACGGTCACATGATCCCCCATGTGTCCTGGGTAGGTCCGCCTTTCAGGGCAGACTCGGGTTTTGGCTGGGCAGGTTGAGGGCTCTCATCCTGCCATTCGAAGACTCATGCCCAGACCAACCGCTAACATCTATCACCAAACAGAAAGTTGCGGCCATTCCGCCAATCATCCTTTTCTCCCTTACAATAAACCTTTTTTTGTGCATGTCACATCTGTGTGTGTATCCTTGTGGTCAGGCCTGGGGGTGGGGGGGCCCTTGACACTCGGTTGGAAAGACCTCACAACTGCCTCCTTTAGGAATGCTGCCTTGTTGTAAGGAGGCATTGACAATCCCCTTCACCCACTCAGTCAGTCCTTCTGTGGACTGTTTGATAAGCCAGGAAGGGCAAGTGTCTAGCATACATGTGGTGCCTCTCGTTTCTCCAAAGCTCCTGTGCATAACCTCAGGCTGCACAAACTGAAAAGTATCCAATAACACTGGACAAACAGGAGCTAAAATTACCATTCACTGGAAGTGTATCAAATACTGCATCTAATTTGGAGCAGATCTGAGTGACTTTATCTGCAAAGTGCCATGTAAATTCTTTGCAGCTGGCTATTGAGTGGGATGCTTTTTTCTATTTGAGGATCAATATATAATATACCTCTGACCACTTGAAATAGCTCTGCTGGATGGCTCCTTGCAAATACAATGGTGACAGAAAAAAAAAGTCTTTGCTGCCTGCACTGCCATGGATAGGCCTTCAAATAGACTGTAGCTCATGTTCGGTCAGATTTGCTTTGAATCTTCCACCCGCACTGCTCTAGTCTCCATCTCACTCTCTTCATCACCACCAACTCCCTGGAAAATCAGAGGATACTCAGGAGTGATTGTCTCCACTGTTGTGGCCATTTCCCCATGTGCTCATAATAACAGAACTGCAGAGAATTCCTCCACCCAAAGATCACCGCACCCAGCACATGAGAAAGGGTTGCCAGCAAAGCTCACCCCAGGCTAGAGTGAACTATAAACAAAGAAGACTACTGCAGTGCAGTAAGTCTGGTGAGGGATGATGGACAAAAGGTTATGTGGTTTATTATGCAAACTGAATGTGTTAAATTAGCATTCTTCATTAGTATTATTCCAACAGGTTGTTTAAATTTATAACATGTAGAGAGGGTGTGTTTTTTAAAATGTAGCTTGCATACCTATTCCTAAACAGTAGCTCAGACAGAAATAGATGCAGGAAGTGGGAAGAGAAGATGGGTGGACTAATATATTGCGGGGGTGGGGGAGAGAGAGAGAGAAATAAAAGGAATGTAGTGATGAACATAATAGTTTTGATCTCTTTATATAGTTGTGAAAGCTGGTTAGTGAAGAAAGCTGGCAGGAGAAGAATCAACTCACTTGAAATGTGATGCTGGAGGAGAGTTCTGCAGATACCATGAACTGTCAAAAAGACAAATAAATGGGTCCAAGAGAAAATCAAGTCTGACTTCTTTCTAGAAGCCAAAATGACTAAACTGAGGCTATATCATATGTTGGGCCCAAAATGAAATGGCATGACTTATTAGAAAATATTATAATGCTTGGTAAAGTGGGAGGCATGAGCAGAGCTGTTAATAACAGTATGCTCACAAAAAGAGTTATCCTCCATACAGAGAAAAAATGAAGATAATATATTGTAATATTTATTCTAGGGCTCTGATCTCTTTCTCTTAGGAGCTGGTGGCTGGTCCCCTTTGGATTCTAGTAGGGAACAATGGCTCCAGATTGACTTGGGAGACCGAGTGGAGATTACAGGTGTTGCTACTCAAGGAAGGTATGGAAGCTCAGATTGGACAACTAGCTACAGTCTCATGTTCAGTGATACAGGTCGCAACTGGAAGCAGTATCGAGAGGAAGACATCATCTGGGTAGGTCTGAAACTTTTAGATGAATGGCTTTGATATAATCAACTACCTGCAGCAAAATGTACCATTTTAAATTGAATTTCATTGTATTTTTTTCTTATTCAGACTCATGGGGAAGGATGTACTACTGTAGTATAGCTGCAATTTTTCTTCATGCATAGAGTGCAAACTATGGTAGGAATGCAATAGAAAAGCTTAATAATCCACATTGCTAAAATCTTAAAAGTGCATTTCTAGTCTCCTGGCTGTAATGGAAAGATCAAAGAACTTGCACAATACAGTTTTATATCTCAACAGCTCGAATACACAGCAAATAGAGAGCATGTCCTAATATACAATATATTGTTTTGTAAATCCCATGGCTTATGGTGTTCTGAGGCTGGCAGTTGTGCAGCCCTTGCTCACTATACTACACAGATAAGGTACCATAGTGTGTGTGTGCGTGTTTTAAAATACTGGGTATGAGTGATCACAATGGGCAGTATGCTTTATTCACATAAATCAGTCAACTTTTGTTCTTTTAACTGTATGTAGTAATCTTATGTAGCTCTTGGCTGGTACTGGTTGTACTGTTTTGCATTACCTGTAGATCAGCAGGTTTCAGTAAATGTTGGTGTGTCCATCAAATTAATTCTATTTACTATGTCTGGAGGTCTCAAGGTGAATCAATGTATCATACAGTGGCTAAGAGCATGAAATGTGAACACGGAAGTCTGATTCAAATCTCTTCTGGGACATAAATGTATTCAAAGGCCTTTTAAAGTGGAAGATGCCATTTTCTTAGACATAGCTGTTGACCTCTAATAAGGGAATAAAAATACTAGCATATCTGAGTGCTTTTGTAAGGATGGAATATGAAATGTTTAATATGTTCAACAAGTGCTCTGTAAATGTTAAATGTGCTAAATATTGTTGCCAATTCACTATTCCCAAAGGGCTCACAATTTAAATACCCTTCCTGAATTGTGGTGCCCAGAACTGGACACAGTATTCTATGTGAGGTCTGAACAAAGCAGATTATAGTGGCATTATTACTTCCCTTGGTCTAGACACTATACTCCTGTTAATGCAGCCTAAACCCGCATTGGCTTTTTTAGCTGGTGCATCACACTGCTGACTCATGTTCAGCTTCTGGTCCACTAAGACTCCTAGATCCTTTTCGCCATCAAGTCAGGTGTCACCCATCCTATATCTGTGCATTTCATTTTTACTGCCCAAGTGTAGTATCCTACATTTCTCCCTGTTGAAATTCATTTTGTTAGTTTTGGCCCAGTTTTCTAATCTGTTGAGGTCATTTTGGATTCTGATCCTATCCTCTGGGGTATTAGCTACCCTTCCTAATTTGGTGTCATCTGCAAACTTGATAAGCATACCCTCTATTCCCTTATCCAAGTCATTGATAAAGATGTTGAATAGCACTGGCCCCAGGACAGAACTCTGTGGCACCCCACTAGTCACTTCTCTCCAGGATGAAGAGGAGCCATTTGTGACTCCCCTTTGGGTTCTATCAGTCAACCAATTACAAATCCACCTAACAGTTGCATTGTCTAGCCCACAGTTTACTAACTTTTTGCAAGAATATCATGGGGGACCTTGTCAAAAGCCTTACTGAAATCAAGATACACTACATCCTCACTATTCCCTTCATCTATCAAGTTTGTAACTCTATCAAAAAAGAGATATTAGTCTGGCATGACTTGTTCTTGAGAAATGTCATACTGAGGATGGAGGAAGCTTGTTTTCTGCTGCTCCAGAGACTAGGGAGATTATCGGATGGGGACAAAAATAGCATCCCTGTCTCTCTATCTCCTCTCCCCGCAACCCCCCCCCCACCAACCCTGTCCTGGTACAGTAACACACTGTTTTGCACTTACCTTAATTGTGCGTCCATCCACTCCCCTCAACAGCCCAGGAGTGAATGCAGCTTGCATGGAGCTGCATTCACTTCCTGGTTGAAATCCTGGGCTATTCTCGCAAGAGGACGAGCACGGGGGAAATTCAATAAATAAAAGCCAAAAATACATCCAAAAGTGACAGCAAGCACAAAAACAGATTTAACAAATACAAAGTAACCCAGGGAGAGTACAATAAAGGGTGTCACTTACCTGGATGTCCCAATCGCACCCGGAAGTGTTCTGGAATGGAGCTCCCACTGCAGCTGGCATCGCGCTATGGGAACGGGGCACCTTTTCACTCGTTTGTCATTCTGTCATAGGAATGGAACGAGCACTCTATTCATGTCTTAAGCCATGAATAAGAAGAAAGAAGGGCAAAACAGGCCAGCATGGAAGCATAACAGGACAAGGAT
The DNA here is from genome assembly GCA_030847615.1 of Gambelia wislizenii. Classification (NCBI taxonomy): domain Eukaryota; kingdom Metazoa; phylum Chordata; class Lepidosauria; order Squamata; family Crotaphytidae; genus Gambelia; species Gambelia wislizenii. The sequence goes on from JAUMIR010000001.1 coordinate 327,060,289, forward strand.
GGCGTTGTCCGAAAGGCAAGCCCTTTGGTGATCTCCTGGCATTCCTGTAACACCATATTATGGGTATCTGATAATCTCCTAAGACACAGAGCAATGACTTCAAACTACAGGAAAATAGATTCCACCTAAACATTAGGAAGAACTTCTTGCCAGTAAGAGCTGTTTGGAAGTGGAATACACTGCCTCAGAGTGTGGTGGAGTCTCCTTATTTGGAGGTTTTTAAGCAGAAGCTGGATGGCCATCTGTTGGGAATGATTTGACTGTATATTCCTGCATGGCAGGGGTTTGGACTGATGGCCTGGTGTTCTCTTCTAACTCTATGATTCTATGAAATATAGTGTGATACCAGACTATCTGTCCTCTCACACTTCTTCTAATATTATAACTTAGAATAATATGGTTAATAAAGCAGTGGGAGATCTCTTGAGAGTCATTATTGTCAGCCAGTGTTCTAGCTTGGTTCAACCACTTCTATATTATATTTCTTCCACAGCTGATATGTTGGTCTTTAATGTTGCTTCTCCCATGGTGGCTGAACAAAGAGCAGATATCAAAGAGCAGGTTAAATTAAACCAATTATATAAAAACTGTAGGCGGGGGGGGGGACGACAACACACATCAGTGGCAGGATAAAAAATATTGGTGTTGTCTAGATGGTGAAAAAAAATCCTCAAGGAATGCGGGAGGAATACCTTTGATCCATATGAGCTCCTGCTGGGATTTTGCTATGTTCAGAAGGGGGAGCGAAAACTACAAGTACTTCATGATAACAGGTTTTGCTGTTTCTCACAATCCTTTTTTTTTTTTCCCATACACAAAAATGTGCATTACAGCCTGTTTGAACAATCAATTCAAATTGGGGGCACATCTCAGGAGTCAAAACGTGATTGGTCAGACCTGTTCAGGGGCAGTCTTGCTGGCAACGAAGTTGCTAAAGACACCATTGTTGTCATTCACAGAAGTGATTGTGCGCTATTTTCAAGTGGCGGAGAAAAAAAGAGTTTTTTAAGCATAAGATCGCTCTCTCGCATCTCTCATTTAACAAGCCCCCCTCCAAAAAAAGGGAAATGGACGGAGCTTTGGGGGAATAATAATGCAGGTATTTCACTCATGGCCACCATCTTTTCTCATGGGCTTGCTCTGTGTGAACTTCAAACTCGGATAGCTTCCTATGCCAGTGATCTTGCAAATGCATTATGGGGATAAATGAACACTGCTGCGATAGTGAGTTAATGCACTACTTTCCATAATTAATTCTCCTGTCTATCTGAGCCCCTAGAAAACCTCTGCCAAATTTAAAAGACAAGAGAATATGAAAAAAAGGCCTAAACTTGGCACTCAGATGTCCTAAGAGTAGTTATCCAGCAAATTTGCCTAGGGAGGGATTCCAGAACTTTAGCTAATTTAGTCACTGGTTGGTACTGTGTTTTGGGGTCCTACTTAAAGTGCTAGAGATCCTAATTAAAGCCTTAAATGTCTTGGAACCAGATAACCTGAAAGACAGTCTGTGCTTATATGAACCTGCCCAAATACTAACATTAGTCTTAGTGGTCCTGAACATGTGCCTTCACAAAGCTGGCCAGCAGAAAGGATTGGGCCAAGTGGGATTTGCAGGAACAGGCCTTTTTGGTAGTGATTGTATTCTTGTGGAACTTGTGCATCTACCAGTGATGCCATCCTTGTTTTCAAACAGACCTTACAAACTTGGATATTCCAGTCTGCTTCTGAAGGATAGATACCCATGCCCACGATCCATGTGTGTTGTGTTTGAAGCCATGGAGTATTGGGCTAGAGCTGAAGCAAAGATGCTACAGCATCTTAAACAGGAGCTCTGAATCCAGCAAAGGTCCAAAATAGGCCATGATCTCTTTGTGCTCTGTGTCACCTCTTCATCTCTCTGCTTCTCTACTGGGTAAACTTTTCCAGCTAGAGATCCTCCCACCTGCCTAGAGGTCCCTTCCTCCAGAGTACATCCCCACTTGATAGAGTCTTGTGGCAGCCAGATGGGCACTTTTGCAGTGACTAGCCTAAGGTCATCCAGTGAACTTCATGCCTAGTTGCACATCTGAACTCGTTTCCCCACTCAAACCATTACCTTACACCATTACTTCTCCAGAATGTCCTTAGCTCTGTTCCCCAAAATCACAGAATTAGGCTTTAGGCATTTCTTACCACAGTCAACATTCTTGAGAGTATCTAGCTGCAATCATAATTGCTGAAAGATGCTGTAATCTTAGCCGTTTAGATGTTACCTTGTGGACAATGAAATCTCATGGGGGAAAGGTAATAAAAGAGAATTATATATATATATATATATAGAGAGAGAGAGAGAGAGAGAGAGAGAGAGAGAAAGTAAGTTACACCTTCAAGTAATTCTGTAACACTGTGTGATTCCTTATTTCTATTACTGTTCACCATGGGAACAGATGGCCTGCAGATAACTGTAGTCGCTGCTAATGCTGACAATGGTAAAATAAGTTTCTTATGGGGAACACAGTTATTGGTTAGTAAGTTTAGTAAAAAGCTGAAGGTTAAACCTAACTCTCCCTTCTCTCCCTCATGGTTTAGTGTCTGCCATACTTACCCAATTCAATATAAATGTAAAAATGTAAAAGTAGGGTATAAAATAGAACAAAACTATAGTATACTTCTCCAGATTATAGTAGCTATAAGGAAAAAAAAGACAGAAAGGTAGAGGAAGAGGAGGGAGAAAAAAGAAGAGGAAGAAGGAAACGGGGGCAGCACCAATAACAAATGACTGTATAGGATTGCCCTTGGGATAACCAACAAAACATAGCAAATGATATTCTGGTCATTCCAGGGGAAGAGAAGATTTGTCAGACTTCATACTTCCAGAAGATTCTTTATGATGTTAGAGAGTGATAATTCAGACAAGGGGGGAAAATCAGCCTGAAGAGAAACTTTTCATAGCTCTTTAGCAGCACTTAACCCCAATTGAGAGCACAATAGGTGTTGCTGGGAGTAAAGTGTAGGAGTTTCCTTCTCCCTTTCTTTTTCTTCTGATTGACTTCCTCACACACCCCTATCTTTCTTCTACTTTCTCAAGTAGGATAAGAGCTCAGAAGTGCCAATGGAGCAAGAAAAGAGCCTGCTACTTTATGAAAGCTTTTTCACATATGCACAATAGCAATCTTGGGTTTGTCGCAGAAAGTGCACTTGACAGGACTGGCTTCTTATAGGAGCCATATTTTGGAAATCCAAGTTCACCTCCTCTTGTTATTCATGGTTTACTTTGAGAACTTTCATCCCAGACTTGTAAAATATTGTGTGACACTTATACATCTTTGCAGCATACGTAGTTCCCAGACTGGTTGTATAGCACCCAATTAAGGATTCTGTGGATCTAAATAAATAAATAAATAAATAAACGTCAGTGCTTTAATCTATCTCCCTTGGGTGATTCATAATGGGCAGACAGTGGCTGGTGGGTGGGGATATCCATGTATCTATTCCTGCTTGTGTTTGGATTGTACACTTTGGGTACTTAATGTGTATTTAAGTTTCTCAAGATACTGGACTTCCTTTGTATTAGAGAAAGTAAGAGAGCACAGTATTGTAGTGGAAGCTCAAGCTCTTTTCAGAAATTGTGTTGATTTGTTTCTCGCTCTCTCTCTGGCTTTTCTTCGCAAATGAAGATTCAGGAAGGACTCATCCCATGCTTTCTGCAAGCGCGCTGATGACTGAAAAGGCCAATCTGAGATAAACAAGTCCAGTTGCAGAAAGCACAGCAGAGGGTCTCCTTGGGTGATGTTTCCGGGTTGTGATTCTTTCTGCATTGTCGTTTCTCTTCAAGACCTGTTCGGCGTGAGCTCTCAAATCAGGCTGCAGCATTGTGGATAGTGCGTCTCCATGCCTCCCGATGTGAGGCCAGGGCAGACCACTGTTGGTGATCAATTTGGCTGAGCCTGAGATGCTGTTTCAGGGAGTCCTTGTATCGCTTTTTTGGAGTGCCCCTCTTACACTGACCTGTGGCGAGTTCACCGTAGAGTACTATTTTTGGGAGGCAATGGTCCTCCATCCTAGAATAACATATGCTATATGCACATACCACAGAGATGCCTGAATCAGAGAAGGCTTTGCCTGCAGAGTTGTATGCACAAAGGCCTCCTTGCAACAAGGGTTCAGATAGCATGTGCTGGTGGGTGGGGTTGCAACTATTGGCCCTTTTCACACATTGATTGAACACATGGGGAGTAAGTTCTGAGAAGAGTTTTTATCTGCTTCGTAGCCCTGATGACCACCACCACTAAGAACTAAACCTGCTCCTTAGGGTCTGTCTTACTTGCAGGCAGAGTGATGAAGCTACAGCTACAGCTTGGGGGTATTTGTTGTTGTTGAGTGATGCAGCTACAGCAACAGCTTAGGGGATATTTGTTTGTTGTTGTTGTTGTTGTATTTTGACAGTCACAAATAGGAAAGACATATTTTTAAGATTTTCTGCACCAAAATAATCAGGCTGGCTTTGTACTTTGACCTGGGTGGGTGAGCCACCATTTCCTATTCTGCCTTTGGCAGCAAAATGTCTTTTCGATCCTGTTTGTAGAGCCCTATCTTGGCATCTGTTTCTTATCCAACTAAAGGAGAGAATATTCTTGGGGTATTATGCTGGTGTGATGTTTGGTTACACAAGCAGTTGTACTTTTTAGATACTTGTTTAAGTGTCCAGTACTCCCATTATTCAAGCAACTTCTCCATTTGTCTACTGTGCAATTGCACATGGGTAAAGCTCAACCCCTTCACCCAGACTGGAATGACCATTGAAATACAGTATCTGCTGGGGTTTGGTTCCACAAGCACCCATGGATACCAAAATCCGTGGATGCTCAAGTCCCATTACAGTTGCCCCTCCACATTCGCGAACTTGACATTCGCGGTTTTGCTTATTCGTGGTTTTGGGAGGGCCCCCCGGGCCCCCCCAAAACCGCGACAGGGGGCCTCCAGAGGCCCCGTGAAAGCACTGGGAGGGAGCGGGGAGGCCTCCACGGGGCCTTCGGAGACCCTCCGGAGGCCCCGCGAAGGCCTTGGGAGGGAGGGGGAGGGCCGGGGAGGCCTTCACGGGGCCCCCGGAGATGCTCTGGAGGCCCCATGAAGGCCCGGGGAGGGGGTGAGGAGGGCCAGGGAGGCCTCCATGGGGCACCTGGGGTCGCTCTGGGAGGGTGGGGGGAGGCCGGGGAGAGCAACCACGAGGCCTCCAGAGGCCTCTGGGTCGCTTGGGGAGGGCGGGGGGCCACTGGGAAAAGCCACCGCGAGGCCTCCAGAGGCCTTTGAGTCACTTGGGGAGGGTGGGGGGGGCGGTCGGGAAGAGCGACCACGAGGCCTCCGGAGGCCTCGGGGGTCGCTTGGGGAGGGCGGGGAGCGGCCAGATAGAGCGACCACGAGGCCTCCGGAGGCCTCAGGGTCGCTTGGGGAGGGTGGGGGGAGGGCTGTCATTATTCGCGGAATTTTCACATTCGCGGGGGTCTATGGAACCTAACCCCCGCGAATGTGAAGGGACAACTGTACATACAATGGCATAGTAAAATGGTGTTCTCTTATATAAAATGGCAAAATCAAGGTTTGCTTTTTGGAATTTTTTTTTTATTATTTTCAATCTGTGGTTAGTTAAATCTGTGGATGCACAATCCATGAATATGGACTGTATTCCTAGAATCGCTTCTAGAGAATGGCTGAAAAGCTACCTGACACATACAAGCACACACAGTTATTGCTCCATCACTTCCATCTGTATTAAGTGTGTGAGCTTTATGCTACACAAGCTGTTAAACAGGATCTTGGCCAGAGTGTGACTGAACCATCAGAAATTGCTTTCCCCCATGTTCTGTAAATGTAGTTTTAGCCATATTGTTATGGGTGCACCAAACTGTAATCCCTGTTAGGATTAACAAATGAAAACCATGTTGGGCATTTGTAAATTGAATTCAAATCAATCTTTGTATATTCATGCAGCCTGACTTTGTGGTGTTGGTAAATTCTACAGCTGGGATGTAAGATAAAACAGATTAGCCATTTAAAACCAATTTTCCAAACCTATTTGTGTTGAAATAATCTGTTACAAAAGGCTGTTGTAGTTTACAGCCAACTAGGCTCATAATTATATTTTCAAGACGGATGTCAGCTGCATGTGGACTTGCTGGCTATTGATTGGAAGACAAAGGCACCAATCTCATTTCTTGAGTAAGTAAATGATTTTATTCAGTCTTTTAAGTTTTGAATAATTCAGAGGGTATTTCACCTGCATATGCAGTAAGTACAGCAGTGTCTTTTTGATTTGGATCCAGGCTCCTTTTCAGAGCTGCCAAAGCTTTTATATCTCATACCAACACTTTGAATTTGAAGACGACTTTTAAGAATTTAAAATGCAGTGTTGCATCAAGAATTCCAAGGATTATTCCAGCTCTTCCTCACTCTTTAATACCAATTGCCTATCCTTTTAGCTACTATCACTGTTGAGCTGCTGGTTCAGAGGCAAAGAGGGAAAGAATTAGCGTTCCATGGCTTCTGCTTTCAAAGATGCGACTTCTGATGTAGACTTCTGTGTTTGTGACAGTATTTTCAGGGACCTTTGCACATAAATTGAAATATACCTATGAATCATTGACTTATGCAAAATTCTTTCTCACAAAGAGGGCATTTGTGTGCAGTAGCCTTGAAACTGCTAGAGGAAACATTACATTGCTGGAGGAAATTATGCTATGTTTCTAGTATAATGAGCTCTGTGCTGCTACACACCAAAGTCAATTACTCATTGTACTTGCCCTCAGAAATGCCATCTTCTGCATTATGTGCTGCACAGTATTTGTTTTTGTCAAAATGCAAACCTTTCACTTCTGCTAAATTGGAAACTGTTCAAATAAGGGCATAGTCATGTAGATGGTGATGTCTCAGTACAGTGTAAGGCGGCCACATGCAAACAAAGAGAAGGTCCTTTTTCATATAACTATAAAAGAACAATGTGAAGTCGGAGGCTTTCACGACCGGCATCCATAGATTTTTCTTGGCTTTTTTCCGGGCTGTGAGGCTGTGTTCTGGAAGAGTTTATTTGATGTTTTGCCTGCATCTGTGGCTGGCATCTTCAGAGAATGGTTGGGTAGGAGTGTGTGGGGGTTTATATACTGTGAACCCCTGTTGGGGAGGATATGTAAATTTGTGTATTTGAATGGCTAGTTTCTGGGAGGAGATAAATGCAGTGTACAAACACGAGAGCATGAGAGACACTGCAGACTGGGACAGCCAGAAAAATCAGCAGTAGCAGAACATGTTATAAACCAACCTGGACACAAAATGTTATTTAAAAACACCAAAATTTTGGACTAGGCCTACAACTATCATATCAGAATGCACAGAAAAACTATTGAAATCCGCAAACACCTGGACAACTTCAACAGGAAAGAAGAAGCCCTAAAAGTAAACAAAATCTGGCTGCCAGTCCTGAAAAACACTAAAATCAAAACTCAACACTTGCAAATGAACTCCACCTAGGGACAGTGGGATTTCTAGCAGATAATGGGCTATTAACCAACCATTAGCCAAACAGACACTAATCCTCCTTGCATATCTCCACCCAGAAACTACCCATTCAAATGCACAAATTTACATATCTTCTCCAACAGTTGTTCACACTGTATAACCCCCCCCACACACACACACTTCTACCCCAACCATTCTCTGAAGATGCCAGCCACAGATGCAGGTGAAACCTCACAAATAAACTCTTCCGGAACATGGCCTCACAGCCCGGAAAAAAACCAAGGAAAATCTATATAAGAACAGTTACAGTGGGCACATATCCATCATGATGAGTTGTATCTGCTGAAATTCTCTCTTCTTTTCTACCTTCAAAGGTGTTTTTTTTTTCTTTGAGTGCACTAATGTCCCACCTTTCATTCCATCAAGGGATTCAGAGTAATTTACATGGAGTTCCCAAGCACACTCCCATCCAGGCACTGATCAGATCAATCTTACACTTGGCTTCCCAAGGGCCATGTCCCATGTGCAGAAATTTTCTTTGGGGGATGATCTTTGGAGCTTCCCATACAACACAAAGGAGAAAGCCAGGATTACAGTTGATCTCTGGACTTCCAGCACACTGAGGAAAGAGAGCTCATGCTCCTACAGGGCTCCAAGGTTCACTCAGCCTTCCATCCTTGCTTAGGTCAGAAAAATGAGTAACCGACTTGTGGGGCAATTAGTTAACACGTATTGTAAACTGCTTAGAGTGTGCCTAGTGTGCTATAACAGTGGTTTAGGTGTGTAAGTGCTATTGCTTAACAATTTGTAAGCTGCTCTGAGAGACTTTGTGACTGAAGAGTGGGGTATAAATACTGTAATAAATAAATAACTGTTTTATTATTATTAAATAAATAAATATTCCCTAGGGAGATATCTGTTCCTGAGTTCTGAAAGGAGGCTGTTACATTCCTACCCTAGAGAGTACCATCTAAAGCAGGGGTGAGGAAAGTACCCCGAGGGACCTATTTATGGGTCATTAAAAACCCCTAAATATCCCTGAGGCCCCCAGACCATAGTGGATGTTTTTGAAAACAATGACTGAAAATTTCCTAACACACATACACACACACACCAAAACTGCCACAAAGAATGGTGGTCATGGTCCCCTTGGCCCACACTATCCCCCACCCATCAAAATAGTCCATATTTGACTGATGGAGGTTCACAAGGGAGAAACAGCTCCTTCCCCTTCTGCACTTGTCCACCCTGATCTAAAGATGTAGGTCCGTTTGGGGGCCATGCAAAAGCCCTCACCATATTCTCCCCATATTCAAATAACCTAAAGTATTGTAGAGGGATTATTCTGCAGAGAAAAATGGTTGGGCATCTCCCACAAAATCCTTTCTGTGCAGGAAGCAATGTGTTCTGCTTAAGAAACTTGTTTTCTGTGCAGAAAATTCCTTTGCATCCACCGTAGGACATTTCACTACCAGGATAAAATTTCCCCAAGTTCTTGATGGTCTACTATTCTTCCCAATGAGGTTTCCCAACTGTTCAACATGGAATGAATAATTATGAATATTCTTTCCATCCCTAGAACAAAGTTTAGTAGGTGACCTCCATACTTTGACAGGCTGGTATTGCTGAAGGCTTTAAGACTATTTAAGGTTCTACAGGATATGAAATGCCCCCAGAACTGGAGCAGCTAGTGTTAAGTTCATGTCCCATCTAGGGAGAAAGGCGGATATAAATCAAATAAATAAATAAATAAATAAAGTGTTACTTGGTCTGGTTCTTCACCTCATACCTCCACATTCCATACTAGCTGAAGTTTCCAACCTATCTTCAAAGGCAGCCTAACATACAGTGTGTTAGAGAAGTTCAGTCTGATGTTATGAATGTATGACTAGCTGAGGAGTTTATCCCGTGAGGCTGTTCTCCCACTTTAATAGCACGGTCTGCAAAACCACTATTCAATAAGGATTGCTCTCTTTCCTTGCGCACCTTTGGAACTATCCCAGAATTACAGCATCTGTTTGTGCTAACACTGTACTTCACATGGGACCCACTACCTTCTCCAAGACATTATCCTTACCCATTTTCATTGTTTGGCACACACATATACAGGCACACAGACCTCTCCTCCCCCCCCCAAAAAAAATGTAAATAAAAATGGAACATTGGACTTACTGTGAAAGTTCCTTCTCAGCAGAGTGGGGAGGAAATCCTTAATGCTGGGTTGGCTCCTCCCACACAAGTAGACAGGCAGGGCAACAAACCAATAGATAGAAAGACAGGCATAGTGCTAGGAAGGAGATCCATTCCCCCCCAATGATGAAAAAGCAGACTCCAGTGAACACTTTTTTTTTTTAATTAACACTGTGTGAACTACAAAAAACCCCAGATGGGAAAGGATTTCCTCTCCACTCTGCTGAGAACGAACCTTCACGGAAAGTCCAATGTTCCATTCTCCTGCAGAGTGGGGAGTCAATCCTTAATGCTGGGACCTACACAAGCGGTCCTCAACAGGGGTGGGTATTCAATGTTTCAACACCTGCTGTAACATCCTGCATCCGAAGGAAGCCTCTGCAGATGCAAAGTTATCAATTTTGTAGTGCCGTAAGAATGTCAACTCCGAAGACCAAGTTGTTGCTCGGCAAATCTCTGCCAAAGAGCCCGATGTAGACAAAGCAGCTGAAGTAGCAGCACTTCTCGCTGAGTGTGCCAAAATTCCCTTTGGCACTGGTAAAGAACTATTAGTGTAAGCCAGCTGAATACACAGCCACAACCATCAAGACAAGGTGCTAGTAGAAACTTCCCTTCCCTTTGATTTTTCTGCAAAGGATACAAATAAATTGTCAGATTTCCGAAAAATCTTAGTCCACTCCAAATAATACTTGAGAGCACATCTCACGTCCAATCTGTGCCATTCCTTCTCCCGTTGAGTGGCTGGAAGAGGACAAAAGGAAGGTAGTAATATTTCCTGAGTTCTGTGAAACACAGAATTGACCTTTGGGGGGAAGGATGGATCTAACCAAAGAGGGATAAAATCCTTGTGAAAATGGATAGCTCCTCCCTAACTGACAAAGCCCCTAGCTCTGAGACACTCCTTGCAGAAGTAATCACCACCAGAAATACCACCTTAAAGGATACAAACTTTAGGTCTACACTCCTCATGGGCTCAAAGGGCACTTTGATAAGCACATTTAAAACTATATTCAGGTCGTAAGTAGGGAATCTATGTACCACAGGGGGTTTCAATTGAGACACGCCTTTAAGAAAACTATGTACATGAGACTGAGAACCCAATGGAACCTTCGTCCCACTCTTAGGGATGGAACCTAATGCCGCTATATGTCATCTTAATGTATTAGCCGACAGACCTTTCTGAAGGCCAGCCTGGAGAAAAGCTAGCACTGACCCACAGATGCTTTCTGAGGCTGGTTACCCTTGCATTTACTTCACCTACAAAACGCCCTCCATGTTGGCTCATACAATTGAATAGTGGAGGGATGCCAGGCTGCAAGGATAGTCTCAATGACTTCCTTCGCATATCCCTTAGCTAGCAATCTCTGCTGCTCAAGAACTCCAAACATGGAGTTGTAACCAGCCTGGATCTGTATGAAGAACCTCTACCTGAAGATGAACTAAGTTGGGAAACCATGGTCTCCTCAGCTAGTATGGTGCCACCAAAATGACCTCTGCCCATTCCATTCTGATTTTCCGAAGAACTCAGGCAGAAGAGTCATTGGTGGAAAAGCATAACATAAAACCTTTGGCTACTTGATTGTAAGCACATTGAAGGCCAGCACTTCCTGGGTCCAGAACCAGGATACAATCTTGGGAGCTTATGATTCTCCCGAGATGCAAACAGATTCACCCAGGGATGGCCAAATGTTTAGACAACCATGTGAAAGGTCATGGAGTTCAGACTCTACTCTCCCGGGTCCATAGTCTCCCTGCTCAGCTAATCAGCCTGTGTGTTCATAGAACCTTTCAGATACTCCATCCTGATGGACAAAAGATGAGGCTCTGTGCATTGGAAAGGACAAGTTGTCTCTTCCATCAGGGGGAGGGACCACGTCCTCCCTTGGATGTTGATGTGGGCCTTTGGGGAATGTTGTCCATATGCATCAGGACATGGCTCCCTTGTAACAAATTCTTGAATTGGATCAAGGCCAGTCAAACTGCACACAGTTCCAGCCAATTTATGCTGTGTCTGACCTCCTGTTTCGACCCTGTCCCTTAAGCCATCTGACCTCTGCAGTGAGCCCCCCATCCCCTCAGGCTGGCATACATAGTTACCATTACCCTCCTCAGATCCTGAATAGACACCCCCAGTGCAAGGTTGTCTCCCAATCACCACCTCAGGGAGTCCTTTACTACAGTCGAAATCTCGACCTGAACATTTGTTTTGGATGCAATCTGGTCTTGAAAGGGAAGAAGGAACCACTGCAGAGGTTGTAGATGAAATCTCGCCCAAGGAACGGTGTCGATGCATGCCACCATGAGACCCAACAGCTGTGCTAGCTTCAGCAAGGCCAAGACTTTTCTGTTCAAGGTCAACCAAACCAGTTGTTGTAACTTCTTCCTCCTGTCGGTCAGAAGAAAAACCTTATAAGCCTGGGTGTCTATAATACTCCCCAGATGTTGTATCCTCTGTACTGGTTGTACTTGGTTCTTTTCCTGATTTATCAAAAATCTGAACCGCTCCAGGCACGTGATGGTAGAGCGAACATGCTGATAAGCCAATTGAAGGGAAGGAGTCCTTATGAGAAGGTTGTCCAAATACGGATGGACCTGAACCCCCCTCCTGTGCAGATGAGCCACCAATACTACCAGTACCTTTGTGAAGACTCGTGGAGAAGACAACATGCCGAATGGAAGTTCCCTGTACTGGTAATTATCCTCCTGGAAAGCAAACCAAAGGAAGTGACAATGTGCTGGATGAATGGGGATGTGGAGATATGCATCCCGCAAATCCAGCGATGCAAAAAAAAAAAAATCTCCCTCTTGAATGCTTTCCAGCATGGATCACAGCATCTCCATCCAAAACGTCTTCTGTGCTACCCAATAATTCAGCTTCCACAGACTTGAGAATGAGTCTGTGTTCTTTTGGGGGACTAGAAACAGGTGGGAATAACCCCCCAGGAACCTTTGGTTCATGGAGACTGGTTCAATCGTCTGTATCTGTGACAGGTGTGCAATGGCTTGCTGGACCAAGTGGCATTTTTGCTGCACCCTCGTGGTGCATGATTGCTGAAAGGACATAGCGGGTCTTTGAATAAAATCTATTGTATAGCCTCTTGTCACAGTTCTAAGCACCCAAGCATCTGTTGATATAAACCTCCAGCAAGGTTGAATCCCAGAAATCGTGCCCCAACTAGCCCCTTTGGCCAGTCAAAGAGGCTGGTTGGTCTTTGTCCCCTGTTTGGAGGACTGGGAGGGAAACCCCTTCTGTGCAGCAGAGGACTGGGACTTGAACTGGCCTCTGTTTGATCCCCATTGAAGTCTAAAGGGTCAGAAGAACCTCTGCTTATATTGTGATCTGAAACTGTGAAACTGTTGAGAACTTGTCCAAACCCTTTCTTCTCCTCCCATTTAGGAAGGGAAGGAAGGACCTTCTTTTTCTCCTAAGTTTCCATCAGCACCTCCTCGAGAGCATCACCAAAAAGCTTGGACCCCTTAAACGGATAGATTGCCAAATTTGACTTGGCCTTCGTGTCCGCATTCCAGTTTTTGAGCCAGAGTTGTCTCCTTGCAGCCACCTTCACTGCTAAAGATCTAGATGCAAATTGCATGGCATCCAAACTAGCATCCGCCATGAATGCTGCTACCTTAGTGATTTTGTTGACCCCTTACTTAACTTTGGGGTTCCCACTAGGTAACAACTCAATGATATCCTTAGCCCAGCGAATGGTTGCCCTTGCAAAAAATGAGGTGAGAGCACTCATATTGCCAATACCGAGGCCTCATGAGCTCTCCGAAGAAATGTATAAGCCCTCTTATCCTCGGGACTCTTAAGAGTGCTGTCAGCATTCCAAGGGTAGAGTGACCCCAAAATAAGCCCTGCAACCGGGGCATCCACGGGAGGCAGTGTTAATTTATCCATTATCTGACTAGGTAGAGTATAAAAACCCTTGGCCAGAGCTGGAAGGTTCCTGGCAGCTCCTGACACCAACCATTCCCCTTTCAACATGTCAGAAAATATTTCTGGCAAGGGTATTACAGCCTGATCTGTCCTGAAAGGGGCCCTGATTTCAGGCACATACCCCTCCCCTGCTGCTGTCGATCCTTCGCTGCTTTGGAGCCCCAGAGACTTTTCTGCCTTCTTAAGTAACACCTTAAAGAATTGTGGTTCAAAAAGTCTGGGAGAGAGGTGCTGCGAGGATGGAGCCTCTTCCTCAAAAGAAAGCTTCCCTTCCTCCCTCTCCGAACTCTCTGAGGCAGACTCCTCCTCTCCTGCCTCCTCCCAGTTGGGAGAAGTCTGTTGAATAGACCTTTTCCGGGCCTTTCGAGGGGGCTCCACAAGTCCCTGGAACAGCTCTGATCCTACTCTGCCTTTGCCTGCCACGGCACCCAGCAGAGGGCATTTTGCTGCCTTGGTCGTGTTCAGCCCTTGTGGCTCTACTGCTGCGTTGCTCAACAGCCCACCTTTCCTCTTTTGGCAGTTGGAAATGGTGGGATTGGTGGGTAAAGGGGCCTGTCCCCCTTCCCCCACCCCCTGCACCGCTGCTGCCACAGCCTGGCGCACAATAAGTGCAATCCAATCTGCCAGCTGTGGCAGCAGTTCTTCACCATTGATGACTAGGGGGAGGGGATCTGGGGACTCCCCCACACTCACGTTCTGCTGGTCTGTGTAGCCATCTTTGTGGCCAGTGTGGTCCGGCCCGGACTCCGAGCCTACCTCACGTGTCTTAGAAAGTGCCTCTTGGGTGTCTTGGCTGAGTTGGGATCCTCCCGAGAGGTCTGAGCCACCATGGTACTCCGCCAGACCTGTTAGGGCCTCCCGCTCCATTTCCTCCTCTGAGGAGAGTCCGGGACTCCTTTCCCTCAGCTCCGATCTCTCAGCCATCATTGCCAGGGGAGACTGGCAGTAAAGCAAAGGGCAGCAAATAGCTAGAGTAAAACAGGAAGGATTTCAGCAGACAGAGAAATAGGCCCAGAACAAAGAAAGTTCATCAGAGCTCTTCGCCCTGCTCTGTGTACCTTGCGAGGCAGAACAGAACTGGGGAGGGGGTATGGCTCTGCTTCCCAGCGCTATGCCTGTCTTTCTATCTATTGGTTTGTTGCCCTGCCTGTCTACTTGCATGGGAGGAGCCAACCCAGCATTAAGGATTGATTCCCCACTCTGCTGGAGAACAGTCTCACCTTTTCTTCCTTGTGGATAGATCAGACTCCCCAAACTTAACTGATTGCTAACAGAGGAAAGTTGGAAGCTACTGATCTATCTGGCTGCTCTATTCCTGGCTTTCATGTGACAGCAATTAGTATGTCTCAAGGAAGAGGCAGAGAGTTAACAAAATAAATACTTTTTAAAAACTGTATTAACTCTTTTGCCTTTTCCTCTTACCTTTCCAGGTATGTGTGAGAGTGTGTGTATGTGAGTGACAAAGAGAGAGAATGAAGGTGTTAGCACACCATGACATCATAGTATTGTAGTGACATAGACTATGACACAGTGCTGGAAAAAGAGGTGGGGGGAATGAGCAAAGTCTGTTTTCTCTGTCAAGCCCCACTGGGGGTGCAGGAGGTAATTTGGCAGTGGGTTTTTTTTTTCCTATAGAGAAAAAAAGTTGAAAAGTTTCTTGCAATTAGTTTGCCAACTGAAAGGAAATGAAATTGAAATGTCCACCCCTTCTCATCCCCTGTTCATTACATTTCCCCACCCAAAGCAGACCTCCCTGACCACCCCAAATTGGCATTAAAGCACAATTGAACTTTCACACAGGAAATCATAGCACAACAGAAGCAGGAAAGGAGGTCATTAACAGAATTTTTGGGTTAATAAAAAGAAACTCTTTTAAAATGGCCTCTCACAGTAGAACAATAGAAGAGGCATGTCATGCAATATGCCCCAACTGAAGGCACTATTATCCTATCTATCTATCTATCTATCTATCTATCTATCTAATACCTTTATTAACAACAAAAAGTTTTTGTAATATAAAACAATGTATAGGGAAATAGTACAAAAACCAAAACACAAATACAATTAACCTAAACTACCACTACAACTATAACTTAAAATACTTAAGAAAAAAAATAAACTAAAAAGAGAAATAACAAATGACTTCCAACTTCCCAGCTAATGGTTATAAACTACTTCCTCTAAGTAGATAACGTAATAAACTTCTACCTGTTATTCAATCCTACTATTCTTGAAATCCTACTGTTATTAATCTTCCCCAATAGTCCCCCAATACTCTCAAAAAATAAACAATATTCTCTTTTATTCTTGAAACTACCCACTGATTTTTCTCTAATCAAGGTCATTAATTTATCCATCTCAGCATAATCATACAGTTATATCAACCAATCTTCTTATAAAGAAGTAGCTGTATCCTTACACATCTACACATAAGGTAGTCTGGCCACTATATTTAAATACTTAGTGATTCTTTCCATCAAACCCAGCAAAATAATCATACCTCTACATTTTTGCATGGCAGCCTGGCTACCTTAATCATATATTATGTAAATCTCTCTTTTTTTTCTCCTCAATTTATTTCTCCAACTGACCCCATCAAAAAAGAAAAAAAAAAACCAATATAGGAAAACATTATTTTCAAAATATTCTAGATCTAATTATAGATCTAAATTCCATATTTTCCATTTTTAAGTAAATCCATATAAACTAAACCCATTTTTCTAAATCACACAACAAATATCAAATGTCCAAAGGCAATGCAAATTATTTCAAAAGCAGATTGGCCCCAGCCTTTACTTTATTAATTATATATATTTATGTTTAAGATAGGGTCTCTTGTGAAATTCCCATCGCTGTAGAAAATAAACATAATAAGTCCAAGGGAGTAAACTCAAAAATATGTCTGTTATCCTACTTTCCTGCTACAGTATTATCCTGATGCAATTGCAATTTACTTGCCTTGTGTGATAAGGTTCTGAGTCAAGGCCTGTCTTCTGCAAAGAGGACCAAAACTGGTTAAACTGCCTCCTGGCTATTCCTTCCAGCTAAACTTCCCCAGGAAGCCTGGTAAACTCCCAAATGGTAGCACTGGTTCTTTGAGGGGCTGCAGCCACATTTAAAACAAGCTGTTGAGCCTCCACCCAGAAAAGTCAGTTTTCCCACCCTCTGCACCTCTGTCCTGTCTGCATTCACTTTCAAATTGTTCCATACCACCCACTCCAAAATGGCTTCTGGACACAGATTCAGGATTCCACACCAGCCTAGTGACAAGAAGATTAAAAGGAAAAGTAGGACTTTCTCAGACCACCCTCTTCAAACATTCTTTTGCTGACGTATTTTATGGTGTTATTTTAGGCTGACAAAAGAACCTCCCCTATCAGACTTTAACTTACATAAAAAGGCAGCCCCAACACTAATGGAGCAGGAACGCAGCTCCATTCACTTCCTGGTTCCAGATCTCACTGATTCTCATGAGAAGACACGAGCATGACAAATTTAAAAAATTATGAAAAAGAAACACACAAAATGTACGCACAAGCACAGAAACACACTTTAAAAATTACAAGTAAACCAGGGAGGTTCATAAAAAGAGTGTCCCCTACCTGGCTGTCCCGATCTCACCTGGAGGTGTTCTGCCAATTGATGCTGCATTCACTGAGCACAATGCCATGAAGTTTCGAATGCTGGTAATGCCAGCAAAAAAGTGTCACAGGAGATCAATTGATGGCTTGGCCTGTCAATAAAAAGGAATGGCTTTTGCACAGGACATTACGTGAAAGGAGGACATCATTTGATATGAGCACCCTTTCGTGTTAATTAGACATCGTTATGATGCCATATTTGCCTAGTCTGATAAAGTCCGTAGAAAAGAGTATATATGCATACTGGTGATTGTAGTGTGAGCAGAATTTTGAGTTATCAAATACTGAACTGTATAGTGGAAGAACATACTCAGTGGACTTTAAATATGTATGCAACAGGGAAGATTTATGTCCTGCCACATAATATTTTGGGCTCTGTTGAGCATATCATCGTTTGTACACAAGTTAAATAGAGGAGATACTACACAGCACAGTCAGTAAAGTATTTTTTCTTCTAAGGAGTGGGAGTGAGAATTCATCATTAACAAATCACAACAATTAAACAAATAAATACATCTCTGAAACAAGCTTTCCTTAATTGGATAAAGTAGGTATATGCACAGGTAACAGTATGGGTTTTTTTTTTTTTAAAAGAATAATGCATGAATAAATTAGGTTAGATTTCATCTAAATCACTATGTAGTTAGCTACTCTACATTTCTGGGAAGAGGAAGAAAAAAGACACAAATGTGCATGCGCGCACACACACACACACACACATGCTCCATTAAAACAATGGTGTCATATCAATTTGGAATGAAAGGATTACAGTAGGCCCTCTGTATCCACAGACTCTGCATCCACAGATTCAACTATCCATGGCTTGAAAATATCCCCCCCAAAAATAATAATCCAAAAACCAAACTTGATTTTGCCATTTTATATGAAACACCATTTTATTACACCACTGTATATAATAGGACTTGAGCCCTGGTCCTGGAACCAAACCCTAGCAGATATTGAGGATCCACTGTATTGCAGGTAATGCGAAAGATGCTGCATTCAGCCATAATATCAACCCATGGTTTAAACCTTATGTACATGTGCCAGGTTCAGGCATAAGAAACCACAGTTAGCTAAAAATTGAAGTAAATATTTCTAATCTCCCATTTTTGACTCTATCATAAAAGAAAGGAAGGGGGAATTTAATGCTTAGTATTATGTACAAATAAGGCCAGAGTCTCATTCTTTTGAAAGGTCTGTGTAGAATCCAATCTTCTGGCTGGGTGATAACATCAGGAGGCTCATGGTGCCTTATTACAGATCACTGAAGCACTATGAGAAGATTTACAATATGTTACTCGTGTAATGTGGGTACTTGCCTTACATATTCTGTGGTGGGTATCTTATACGGTAGTGCCACTGTTGTGTGCTGCTGCTGCTGATGATGATTGCGAGTCCTGTGGTATAATCTAGAGGTAGGCAAACCAATAGACTCCAGATATTTTCACTATAAATCTCATAATCCCTGATAATTAGCCATGTTGACTGAGGTTTATGGAGCTGTAGTCTAAAACTTCTTTCTTTCCTTTCCTTTTTTTTTTTTTTTTTTTTTGGTAGGTGGAAAGCCTTTATATTCCCCACAGTTATTGTAGATGCAACTCAGATAGCAGCTGGGTAGGAAGTTGGAGGGTAGGGAATAGAAGGGAATCAGCACACTGGCAATGGGCATGCATGCTTAAGGAATGTAGGAACAACTTTTTGTTTATACAGAGTCAAACCACTGGTCCATCTTGCTTAGTATTGTCTATATTATCTGGCAGTGGCTCTCAGGTTCTCAAATAAAGGTCTTTCCCATCAGCTGCTACCTGAACTTTTTTTAAAAAAAATCAATTTATTAATAATTATTTAACCATATATCTCCACGCAGACGAAACAAAACTGCTGAGCAAAATTACAAGACAAAACAAAATGTAAAAAAAGAAAAGAAAGACAAAACAGATTGCCTAAATTAAAGCCAACTTTAACATTAAAGCACTCACATTCATCCATTCTTAAAATAAAACACAAAGATATATACAAATTATGACTTCCCATTTTTCATCTGAGTTGGATGTTTACTTCTAAAACTTCTTGAGGTCACCGGGTTGCCTGCCCCCTGGTTCTTTTCGGGATGCTTTGAGCATTTTAGGTGGAATGTTAGGCTGTCCTAAGATAATTTTGAGCATTTTTAAAAATACACCTATATAGTTTTATGAAATAAAAATTACATATAATAAAAGTAAATAAGAATACAGCAAACAACACATAACATATAAGACAAAAATCACATAAATAACTATGTGTACTAACTACTTCTACAAACTATGTCTACTAGACCAAATACAAAAAAGTTAAAAGTTGTCTTCCCGCTTTCTTACCAATGGCATAAATGCAATGTTTAATATTTACTTCTTCTAGAAGCCAAAACTAATATCCAGTTCTACTTCTCATGAAAAATAACTAGCTTTAAAAATCTGCAAATGTCATATTTTCTCTTCTGTCCTGCAAAGCTTGCAAAAAGGGCTCCCACTCTTAAAAAAAAAACCTCCACTGACTTTTTTCTTACTAAAATAGAAAGTTTATCCTGCCAGATAGTTTATTTCTGCCAGTTTAAACATCTTCAACACCCACTCTTCTAACAATGGAATCTCCATATTCTTCCACTTCTGACCATATAACAATCTTACTGCTGTGGTCATATATTGTAGTATAATTTCATGCTGTCATTTTATCTGAACATCCATTGGACCCAATAAAAACTGTTGTCATGTAAAGTAATTTTTTATCTTAAGGCTCTTCTGAATCACAATCTATATATATAATTCTCTTGGGTATGTTGCCATTCCCAGTGTGCTGACTGGCCACTTAGGAAACATACCCAACCAATCGTAGTGCTCTATTGGCTGGCCAATAAGCAGCTTGAGGGCATTTTTCAGCACCACCTCCTTGGCCTACAGCTACATCTTTGCCTGTTGAGCTGCAGTAACTAAATAGTAAGCCAGCTCCCCTT
This sequence comes from Gambelia wislizenii, assembly GCA_030847615.1. Taxonomy (NCBI): domain Eukaryota; kingdom Metazoa; phylum Chordata; class Lepidosauria; order Squamata; family Crotaphytidae; genus Gambelia; species Gambelia wislizenii. The sequence continues at coordinate 327,080,543 of JAUMIR010000001.1, forward strand.
GCTGTCTTAATATGCATACATGGGGGAAAATGATGTTGCTTTCTATGTGTCCCCCACCCTCTTCTTGTTTTTCCTACTGTCCTACCTTGCAGGGTAGGTTTTTCCTCCTTCCTCCACTCTTCACCCCTTTCACACCCAAAACCTTGAGTCCTTCCCCCCTCCTCCCACTTTAAGTACAAAAGGAAAAATGTTGGAGCAACGGACCACAGACTAGCACAGCTGAAGTGGGTTTGTTCACAGCTGTGGCTAGGCAGAGGGATGGCTAGCAAACACTCCTATATAGCCAAAGCACACAATACATTGTGTGTGGGTTGATGTCATAGAGAAAAAGGACTGTTGCTTTTGAGTTTGTTAATAAGGTTTGCTATGTATATACTGTGCTTTTTTATATTGAAAATGAAGATAAAGACCTCCAGATATTTTTGGATGAACCTTGCTGCCTGTAAATCTATTTGTGTGTGAAAGTGGGTCAGAGCTGTGAAACTGAAGTCTTTGTTTTTGTGCCCTTTCTTCTGTGCAGTTCTGCCTTTTGGCTATTCCTAGGTTAGTTTGTCCCCAGGCTGGTCCAGGTGCCTCTCAGTGAACCTATACTGAGTGGACACCTTCTGCCCTGAAGAACTCTGAGGCTGAAAAAAAAAACATGGAAAGGTGTGAGAAGCACCCTGGGAGTCCAGGCCCTCCTTTTCCTCCTTAGGGGACCCCTTGGAGTCCTCTGGCTACCCATGGCTCTGTTTCCTATGGGGAGAAAGGCTTTCTTTGCAAATACTGCAGTGGATGGGCTGCTGCCTGCTTAAAAAAAAACACAAAAAAACTCTGGCCAGTGGGAGGAGCCAAAGCCCATGAGGGAGGGGGAATAGAATGTAGCAAAGTGGCTCTCATTGGCTGCTAGCCTTCCCCCAATGGCATCGGAGGAGAAGGCTGAGGCTCTGCAGTCTGTGGGTGGGGCAAATGCGAGCCTAAAGATACACAAAAAAAATTAGAGGTGACCATTCCACCCTTTCTTTCCCTTTTCTATTCATTTCTGTTCAACAAGCAGTAGACAAGGGTCCCTGGACCCCCTCTACTCTAAATGAGGCAGAGCATTTGTGTGCTACTTTCATCAAGTATCTAGACCAGTGGTTCTTAACCTGGGGTTTGCGGACCCCCAGCAGTCCTCAATGACCTCACAGATTGCATGTGAAGGCTTACAGGTGGCTCAGACCACCTCCTGCCTGCAGTGGAGTGGCACCGTGACAGGAGCCAAGGCAAAGGCTGGCTGGTTGGCTAATAATAATATTATTAATATTAATATTAATAATATTTATTTATATCCCGCTGCTCTACAAAAGGCAGTTGGGGCAGCTTACAACATTTAAAAATATACATTTAAAACCCTCCATCCCACCCCCCTTAAAATACAATTAAATTATCCAAAAAATTAAAACATACTTAATAAATACTAAAAATAACAATAAACAATAAACAGTGGCTGTATCGGGATCAGGACAAATTAAATTTTTCTTTCTGATGGACGGGTATCTATTCAGGGAAGTCCCACTGGAAGAGATCCATCTTAAGAGCTTTTTAAAAGCTATTTTAAGGTGATAATATGACGATCTCATCCGGCAAGCTGTTCCATAATCTGGGAGCAATAGCCGAAAAGGGCCTCTGGGAGGTTGAAGAAAGCCTAGTTTTTAAAGGTTGTAGCAAATTCCTCCCAGAGGACCTGAGTGCATGGGGAGGATTATATGGAAGGAGGCAGTGTCAAAGATAAGTTGGACCCAAGCCATTTAGGACTTTAAAGATGATAACCAACACCTTGTACTGGGCCCAGAAACCAATGGGCAGCCAGTGAAATGATCTAAAGATCGGTGTTATATGGTCTCTCCTAGATGTATCCGAGACCAATCTGGCTGCCATATTCTGCACTAGTTGAAGTTTCCAGACCAAACACGAGGGTAGCCCCATGTAGAGTGCATTACAGAAATCAAGATGGGAGGTTACCTGAGCATGTACCATGGTCTCAAGGTCCCCAACTTCCAGGAAAGGGCACAGCTGGAGGATCAGCTGAAGCTGATAACAGGGACTCCTGACCGTTGCATTTACCTGATTCGTCATCTGTAGCAACGAGTCCAGGAGTACCCCTAGACTGTGAACATAGTCCTTGGAGGAGAGCATGACCCCATCCAGGACTGGAGGTTGTATTCTAATACCAGGGTTTGGGGCTGCTACCGTGAGAACCTCCATTTTGTCTGGATTCAGCTTCACTTTGTTTTTCCTCATCCAGTCCATTGCTGCCCTAAGACAATCATTGGGAGAAGAGACACCATCTGAAGTCAGAGCCGAAGACCGAGACATGGAAAAATCTATCTGGATGTCATCAGCATTCTGATAACATCCCGCCCCATGCCTTCAGATGATCTCTCACAGTGGCTTCATATATATGCTGAATAGCATTGGGGACAGGATGGCGCCTTGTGGAACACCACAATTAAGTTCTTTCCTTGCAGAGTGACTGTCCCTGAGCATCACCCTCTGGAATCTACCTGAGAGGAAAGAGCAGAACCACTGCAATGCAGTGCGTCTGATTCCTAAACTTCTCAGGCAATCCAAGAGGATGTCATTATCTATTGTGTCAAAAGCCAATGAGAGATCCAGTAGCATCAACAGGGTCACACACACTACCCCTGTCGATGCTCAGGCGAAGGTCATCAGCTAAGGCAACCATGGCCGTCTCAACTCCAAATCCCATCCTAAAGCCAGTTTGAAATGGATCTAGATAATCAGTTTTTTCCAAGACAGTTTGGAGTTGAAAAGCAACCGCTCTCTTGATCACCTTGCTCAAAAAAGGTAATAAGGAGACTGGCCTGTAGTTCTTCATATCCATTGCCGTTCAATCCAGTCCGGCCATAAATTTGCAGGAAGAAGCAGGAGAAAAGTCTTCCCTCCCACTCCAGTGCCTCTGAGGGAAGGTTTCATGTATGGTGTAATTATATTATGATTATGATTATTAGGGTTTTAAATCTAAAGTCTTGGGGGTCCATAGCACCAAAAGATATTTAAAAGGGCTGCTGGTAAAAAAAAAAAAAAAAAAAAAAAAGGTTAGGAGACATTGTTGTAATTGTATTCTTATTGTTGTTATCAGGTATTATTGTTGTTGTTGTTAGGGTTTTAAATCTTGAGTTACGTCTTGGGGGTCCTTGGCAACAAAAGATATTTAAAGGAGGTCCCTGGTAAAGAAAAGGTTAAGAGCCACTAGCGTAATTGTATTATTATTCGTATTTCAGTTAGTATGTGCCCTGCTGGGATTTCAAACAGTGGTTGCAGTTTGGAACTTGGAGTGGCAGTGTGGCTTTCACATGGTTCAGCTACACACTATTTTAGGGGGGAAATATTACATTTTTTAATATGTGGGTGGTGATTGGCTGAGAGAGTGAGAGGAGGGAGGGGCCCTTACGACGCTGGGGGTGTAGAAGCAGATTGAGTGGCAGGAGTGGATTGTGAGGTGGACAGGGAATTTGCATGTGGGTGCTGAGGGAGTGAAGGGATTGGTTGGGTAGGTTTCCTAAGTGTCCAATCAGGACACTGGGAAAGGAAATATACTCAAGGTTTATTTTGTAAGAATTGAGTCAGTGAAGATGGAACTCCCAACTCATTAATTGGATTTTTGGAATAGTAGACATTGGAGATTTTCAGACGCCTCTTTCAGCCTCTTGCCGCGCAAGCAGCCTCCAGAGCAGTAACGAGGCTGCCGCGCAGCAAGGGGTCCATTTTGGACGACGACGTTTCTCTCTCAGCATCGTCCGTGAGTGTTGCGGCTAGCATTGGAGGCGGCTGCACTGTTTTTTACTCACAGACAACTTCCGTGAGTGAAAAACAACGCGGCCGCCTCCAATGGTAGCTGCAAGAGTCACGGACGACGCCGAGAGAGAAACAGCATCATCCAAAATGGGCCCCTTGCCGCGCAGCAGCCTCGTTACTGCTCCGGAGGCTGCTTGCGCGGCAAGAGGCTGAAAGAGGCGTCCAAAAATCTCTATTATTTGCTCTGTCATAGAACTAGAACAACTTTTGATATGGGTTTTGATATCACCCGGGCGCTCAGTTGGTTACATCATTGCCCCACCACCCCTGCTGCCACTGTGATGGGGTCCTGGCAATCAACTGGTGGTGTTGGCAACAGCAGGGCCAGGGCAACAGGCCGACTCACCCTTAACGCACCACCTGCATATCTTATGTCGGGTACAGCTAGTATCAAGGAATGTCAATGATTTTTTAAAACTATTTAATCCCATTCTTAAGAGAAGTACAGAACTGCTTCTTGGGCTGTATCTGCACTGCAGAAATAATGTAGTTTGACACCACGTTAATTGCCATGGCTCAAATGTGATGGAATTCTGGAATCAGTAAAAAAATTTTTTTTAGATATTTAGTCTTCTTTGTCAGAGAGCTCTGTTGCCACAACAAACTACAAATCCCAGGATTCCATAGCATTGAGACATGGCAGTTAAAGTGGTGTTAAACCTGATTATTTCTGCAGTGCAGATGCAGCCCTGCCCACAAGTGGTGTTGTGATCCTGTTGCTTTATAGCTTATTTTTTAGGAAAAAAAACACCCAGAAAGCAGATTGCAACCAATTAAAAATAGACACTATATAATGCCACAGTAGTATGCTTTTTACTGTTGTAATATTAATTTAACTGAGGAGCCGCACTATTGTATTCCAATTTGGTAACCAAGAAAGTAAAGGATTAGGCAGTAGAGATAAATATAAGAACATATGAGTTGCTGTAACAATCATATTCTTTTCACTGATACCTGGATTTTACAAGAACTTTGAGGCTTGCTTGCCTCCTTTACCCCCAATGCCTATAAGGAAATGGCCAAAATATTTCAGGGATGACCCCTCATCTGTCTGGCTTGAACATGCCAAACCATGCAGATCCATAGGGTGCCTTTGTCCTTTGCACAGCATCCCCTCACAGCACATCAAGCATGCTGTTTTATTAATCCTTCTTTGCATTAATCTCTTTTAGAGATTAAAGGATAACCCAGCATGTTATCTCTTCCATTCACAAATTGCTCAGCAAAGATAAATAATGAATTTCCAAGCAAGTGGCTTCATAATTGTATCAATACCTTGACAAGTGAGGCATGTAAAAGTGGCAAACCTTTCTCAAAGGGGAGGGGCAAGGGAAGGAGTTACTGCAAATCTTGGTGAAGGGTACCATGAAAAGCAGAGTGATCTTTATGTCAAGCTGATCTCTCAAAAAACCCCTAAATGTTTCCCTCCCCCGCTTCCTCCCTAGGAGCAAAAATAGAAGTATGTTTTTCCTTATTAAAACTGAATCTAAGTGTTTTTGACATAAATGGGGGAAAGAAATCAGACATCTCTATGAATGATTCATGGAGAATTGAGGAATTTTTTGAAAGAGTAATTCCTCCCATAATACAGTGGTGCAGCTAGGTAGATTTAGGACTTTATCATACCTCCCCAACCCGTTTTTTTGCCACCATGACTTCTGCCATTTTTATGCTGGCAAAAGAACTCCCCATGTCACACTTACCATGCATCATGGCAAAAGGCTTCCCTGGCAATTAACAAGGAGTGAATGGAGCTCTGCTCACTTCCTTGTCTGAAATCCCATGGATTTTCGTGAGAATACCTAGCATGGGAAATTAAGACAACAACAAAAAGAACACTCAAAAAGTCTCAAAAAGCACACAAACATGCTTAAAAACTTCCAAGTAAACTGGGAAGGGTCATAAAAAGTGTGTCACCTACCTGGATATTGTGATCTCATCCAGACATTTGGTATGGCCATTGATGCTGCATTCACGTGAGTACAATGGCATGTGGATTCAAATGTCGGCAATGCCAGCACAAAAGCACCATGGGGGATCAATTGACAGCTTTGGGGGGGGGTCAATAAAATAGTATGGTTTTTAAACTGGACATGATCACAAAAGGGTGATATCGTCTGGTACGTGTGCCCTTTCACAATCATTAGGCACCTTATTTGTATTGTCTGATAAAGTCCTTAGACTCTGGGCTGGATAGTAGTAAGGAAGGTCAGGTATGTTACCTTATAAGTGAAGCACACAATTAACATTTCTCTTTTTCTTATTTCTCCCCCCCCCCGCCAAAAATACACACCCATACACACACCATTCCATGCTTTATGACTGTTTCCACATTCCTACTTTCCTGAAATATACAATAATAATCTAAACAAACAAAAACAAAAGGTTTACCAATCTGATAAAAACAGAAATACTTTCAACACAAGCATATTAGCATTTTAAGCTTACTAGAACCTTAGCCCTGTCATGAAAACATGGATGAAATGGAATTTGGTTCTGCTGCCCTGATGCTAAACACATTTGTGAATGTGTACTATTACATCTCAGAAAATGATAATATACTTCCAAAATTATACTTTTAAAAATGAGCCCTTTCTAACTCTGTATGTGGTTCCTGCCCTACCTCCTCTGAATGCAGTTGGTTGGATCCAGACATAGGGCTTTATCAAACCAGGGAAATATGGTGTCATAAGGATGCCTAACGATCGTGAAAGGGCATACCAGACATCGTTGTCCTTTCACAATCATGTACTGTAAATGAGGTATACTTTTTTATTCATGGCCCAAGCTGTCAATAGATCTCCCGTTCCACTTTTGTGCTGGCATTGCCAGCATTTGAATCCTCATGTCCAGATCGGAGACTGGTTTGCAACTATCAACCTTCATGACGCATACTTCCATATCACAATAGCTCAACTGCATAGACGGTTCCTTGCATTTGCCATTGGTTCCCACATGTACCGCTTTACAGAACTCCCATTTGGCCTTTGTACAGCTCCAAGAGTCTTTACCAAGTGCATGGCATCAGTAGTAGCACACCTCCGTACAAGAGGGGTGGTGATATTCCTGTACCTGGACGACTGGTTGATAATGGGGCCATCCAAGGTAAAAGTCACCAAGGACGTAGCTTTGACTATTTCCCTACTCAAAGATCTAGGACTTGTAGTCAACCTAGACAAATCTCATCTGGAAACATCACAGCTCACCAAGTTCATTGGAGCACAGCTGGACTCCACACAGGCAGAGCATTCCTTCCAAAGGATAGGTTCAATGTACTACGAGGCATGGTACACCATTGTATTGCCCAGAAAAGGGTAACGGTGCATTTCATTCAGTGCATTCTAGGACATATGGCCTCCACTACAGCTATGACCCCCCCTTGTCAGACTACAGATGTGGCCACTGCAAGCTTGGTTCCTCTGGACATTCAGTCCACTGACAGATGACCCCTTCAGGATGCTTCCGGTACCTCACCCCATACTCAGAGTGCTAGATTGGTGAACTCAGTTGAAGAATGTATGATGTCCTCTACCTTTCAAAAGCCTACAACCCTCCAAGTCACTGACGACAGATGCGTCTATGACAGGATGGGGTGCTCACTTTCATGGACTGAATGTCCATGGTCTCTGGTCCTTGAGGGAATGCAAATTGCACATCAACACACTGGAACTCCTAGAAGTTTTCAAGGCACTGAAAGCATTCATACCGTCCCTCCAGGGATTGGTGGTTCAGGTTGTATCAGACAATACCACCATGGTCTTCTACATCAACAAGCAAGGGGAACCAGATCTCAGATGCTCTTGGATCTGTCAATACAGATAGATTGGTGCGTGACAAGGCGAATATCCCTAAAGGCTATACATCTGGCAGGGAATTAGAACGACATTGCAGATTGATTAAGCTGAGCCCAGAGCAACTGTCACAAGTGGTCCATGGCAACAGATGTCCTGACTGCTCTCCTCGCAGACTGGGGAACATCGGTCATAGACCTCTTTGTGACCCAGCTGAACGTCAAGTGCCAACTATATTGCTCAAGGCAGCCCCCATCGCAGAGGAACCTAGGAGATGCATTTCTCTTCAAGTGGACATGCTTTACGCATTTCTTCCTTTCTCACTACTCTCCAGAGTCATGACAAAGATGCAATACGACAGATCGAGATACATACTAATAACCCCTTGGTGGCCCAGACAACTGTGGTTCTCTCCCCTGCTCCTACTAACACAGGGGGAAGTTTAGGCATCTCCCTCTCCAACGAGACAGCCTATCACTCCAGAACGGCCAGATACTCCACCCCGACCTGGAAATGATTAACCCAACAGCATGGATCATCAGCCAATAGTGCCCCTGTCAGATGCAGCTAGGACTATCCTGCAGGCTGCCCAACGCCCTTCTACTGAAAAGCCTACCAATATAAATGGCAGAAATTCTGCGATTTCCTTAATGGCAAGAATATATCCCCTGTTAATGTATCAGTCCCACTCCTCCTTGATTTCCTTGCAACCCGGTCAGTGAAGGGAATTTCCCTCTCCTCTGTATGAGCCTATGTTGCGGAAGTGTCCTGGAATTTCCAATGACTTGGGATGCAATCATGTTTTCAGGACCCTTTGGTCCACAGCTTCCTACAGGGGTACAAGAACTTGCACCACCCCATAGCTGGTCCAGTCAACTCGTGGGACCTCCAGTTAGTCCTACAGGCTGTATCGGGAACCCCCTTTGAACCTATGGACTCAGTGGATGTACATCTACTGCCTTTCAAAACCACCTTCCTAATTGCCATTGCTTCAGCAAGGCATGTGAGCAAACTGTGTGCATTCAGGGCAGACACCCCCATACCCTGTTCCATAGAGACAAGGTCACTCAGAACAGATGTGGCATTCTTACCCAAGGTGGCTTCAGCTTCACCTTAACCAAGATATAGTTTTGCCATCTTTCAGCTCTCCAACTGCGCCAGGTGATAAGGATGCTCGCCACCTGCATGACGTCAGGTCAGCACTGGAACTCTATTTGAGTAGAACGGAAGCCTTCCGGTGCTCAAACAGGCTGTTTGTCTGCTACTGAGGCCCCAAAAAGGGACTGAGAGTTTCATCACAGCGGTTCTCCAAGTGGGTAGCATCTACAATCCACATCTCCTATGAGGTAATGGACAAGCCCTTATCTTCCTCAATAAGAAGACACTCTACTAGAGCAACAGCTACCTCAACAGCATTCTTAAGTGGAGTATCTCTGCCGGACATCGGCAGAGCAGCCACATGGGCAACACCGCTCACCTTTGTGAAGAACTATAAGCTAGATTCCACCAAGAATGATGGCTCAGCCCTAGCCAGGGCAGTACTTACACAATCACTCACCTGTGACTGACAGGTTACTTCTTATCATAAGTTTTTAATATAATATATCAGTTTTTCTACTATATTGCTGTCTTGTCTTTATTAGTTCGGACACCCCACCTTCTGGGCTCCTTAGCTTACTAGTCTAACCATTGTGTGCATTCACAGAGACCAAAAAGAAGAAGAAGGGGTTACTTACTGTAATTATAGTTCTTTGAGTAGCCTTCTGTGAATTCACACAAACCCGCCTTCCTCCCATCTGGTGTCCTACCTTTCACATCATTTTTTAATATGTGGCTGTAAGGAACTGAGCAGTTGGTGAGAGGTAGAGGCTTATATAGGCCAGGGGTGAAGGGTTGGAGCTACCGCCCAAAAGTTTGAATTGAGGTTTCTAGAAATTTCCGAAGTACTCTGCGCAGGATTCACCCATGATGTGAATTCACAGAAGACCACTCAAAGAACTATAGTTATGGTAAGTAACCCGTTCATCATCATCATCATCATCATCGCTACAGCTCTTTCCTGTTTTGGCTCATATCAAAACTGTGGACCATGTTGCAGTTGTCAACAAGATTCCTCTAGCCCAAGCCAGCACTGCCTCTCCCAAAAATTGAGGCAATGACTGAGAGAGGTGCTTCTGACATTATTTGAGGTACATGGACTAGAGCTATATTACAGTAACTCCCATGCCACAGAAGGCACTGAGAGCATTGAGAAGGGGTCCTCTTGTGTTACTTGCTCATTTCTACTCCTAATGGTCATTATTCTGTGCCACAGTAACCATTGTGCATCTTTGGGCCAATAGTTGCCTTTTATTTTTATTTTAAAATAATAATAATAATAATAATAATAATAAATGTGAAAATGCTAGGCAGACTTCCACTTAGAATTCATCCAACGAGCAACACTATGTTTTTCTGATACAAACATACAGATGCAGAAGAGATAGCATCTTTTTGCCATTCCAAAAAAAAGTACCCTCAGAGAATAAATTCGTATCTACTTTTATTTTATTTTTTCCTCCCTGCTGGTTTCAACATAATATGGATTTATTATTCAGAGGATCTTTTTCCCTCAATGCTAAAAAGGCTTTTAAAATTATTTACTGTTCTCATTATCATTAGGAAGCAAGTTTTATCTGATCCCCCCCCTTTTTATAACTGTCACAGACTCTGCTTTAATATTTCACTTTTTGAATTATAACTCCCTATTGCCTGGAATAAGCAAAGGATGGAGATAAGAAAAAATATCTAATATATGCCCTTTTGCCTGAGCAAAAAAGCAGTGAGGAAGTACGGATGATGGTATCTTTTAAATACATGCAAATATTATACTTCATATAAAGGACAGTGCAGCTTTTTTGATATTCACCCTCTACAAAGCAAAATTATTTGCACTCAATAGCATCTAAATTTATGCAGCATGAACATTTAAAATAAAAGTGCATCTATTCACCTTGAGGGTCATTACTGTGATTAATTTTAATTCCAGATTTTCCTTTCTTGTTGGTAAAAGCAGGCTTGAAGAGATCCCTTATGACGAAAAGAAATTATTGGAGGCATCAGCAAAATTAATAAATCTGTCAGTTCTTCTCCAGAATGTAAGGTGTCTACCAGTCTGTCACTTGATTGTGAAGTATTATGAAAAAACAAGTAACAGTGCGGAGGAGTGAAATACATCAGTCTTGTGAGAGTCATCCTAAATTTCTAGTGACATTCATCAACTTTAAAATTAAAAAGCTAGGAACTTAAGCTAAAATCTGAACTACATCTTCAAGGCTGCTATATCCATTTACCTACTCAAAAGTAAGTTTTGCCAAACTCAGTGTGACTTCCTTCTGAACAAACACACATAAAATTGCAATGTAAATAATTAGCAGGAATTAATAAAATGTCAATATCTTGAATAGAGCTAAAGAAACTTTGACCTCCCATGTGTTTGGGCTTAGAGCTCCCATATGTCCTTACCATTGGCCATATTGGGTGGCACTGATGGGACTGATGGGATAAAACACATGAGGGCCAAAATTTCTGAACCCTGATCTAGAACATGTGGGTACAAGCCTATGGATATTAGCAAATGTTCTGTAAGTCATTGTAGTTATACAGCTTGAAAGGCTTTGCCCTGCTAAGCTATTTCTACTGGGAAAAAAGGTAATCATCCTTTTGAGACCATGAACAGTTTAATATAACTTGTTTGCATTATCTGTAAAATATAGCCAGACCTCTGTATCCATGGATTTGGCATCCATGGATTCTACCATTCATGGCTTGAAAAATATTTTTTAAACAAACTTTGGGCTACTGGTTTTGTGGGCGGAGATGACAGTCGACCTGAGAAGGAGCTCCTGCAGGTTTGACCCCCAAACGAGGCAGCTTGGTGGGTGCTAGATACTTTAACATTGACTAGAACACCCTCCAAGAAAATCCTGTCAGGGAAGGCAAGGTATTGGGACCAGCGAGTAGCCTTTTGAGCTGAAGTCAGAGACGTGGAGAGAACTCCAGGTTGAAGACCTCAGCAACAGTAAAGGCGCAGTAACTGCTGCCCCGCAGCGGGAGCGCTAAGCTCCGAGCCTCCGACAAGCTCACAGCCAGTTAGCTTCAGTTAAAAGCTACAAATATATTTTACAAATCCAAAAAAGTCACATTGATCTTTAGCAAAATAGTGTTTGCCATTACACCTAAACAACGGGACGATATTTGTTGTGAAATACGAAAGGAAACATTCCAGGAAGGCGTGAATAAACGCACAGGAAGAGTGGAATGAGAACAGAGATAGATAGTGTTGCTTTCAGGAGGCTGCTGTCAGGGGTTACGGATGAGAAACAGAGAGGAGTAAGCTGCCCCGCAGTGGGAGAAAGGTGGTGAATCGTTGAAAAGAGGGGAAGACAACGGACTAGAGATGAGAACGGTTGATATTTGTGTACCCTGAGTGTTCTGTTATCCAGGGGGGCTTTGCTGATGCATTTGGAGACTGAGACTGAGTTGGAGAGGGGTGACGTGGAAAGGAGGTGAAAGTAAAGGACTTGAGTAGCAAAAGGGGAGGAGGTGGTGGAAAGAAAGGAAGGAAGGAAGAACAAAAGGATTGAAGAGCAGATTAGAACAGAATAGAACAGAAGGGAAGTAAGACAGGGGAGGATAGAAGGAGCGGCAGAGAAAGACGAGAAGGGAGATGGTAATGCCCTCTCGGTAGATATAATAAACACTACAACTATAATAAGAAGGCGGTATATTGGTGGACTGGTTAAACGTGACTTTGCTAAATTGCTTCTGAATCGACCTAACAGAAAAGTTACTACTAAATTGAACAGTTGAATGATCAATATTACCCTGTTCTAATTTGCCTAATTAATTGACATTATTAATTGATTGATTAATTAATCAATTATATTAATATTATCCTGAACTGCTCATTGTAGATACAATTAATTTTGAATAAGTGAGTTGATGAAATTAATTTAATTTAATTTAATTGATGAACTTAAAGAATTTAATGAATTTTGAACTCTGTTAAGCTAGGTTGTGAATGGTTGAGATTGTGGTAACCCAGGTAAAATAAACGGAGGTGTTGAGGTGTCAACTTTCTAAATTAATGATTGAATGAACTTAAGAATTTGATTTGGAGTTTTGAATCAATGAATTAAGGAATTAAGGAATTTAGGACACAATTTATGATCTTGAATTTGATTCTATGAAATGAGTTACTGAACTTTGTGTGCTTTAAAGAATTTGAGTTATAGTTTATGAATTTAAGACATGAGATGATTATGAATTAATGAATTTAATAGACATATCTTTATGAATTGTACATAAAATTTACGTGGAAATCGGGTTATGCACTAAGAGGAAAATGAATTAATAGGCTGAGAATCAATGAGAAGGTATCAGTTTCGGAATTAATTTTGAAATTTGATTAAGATTTAATTAACACAAGGCCAATTAATAACAAAAGGTTTTGTGTTTAAAAAAATATGTGATTTCAACTTAAAGAAATTACAGATAGTATTAGAGATAGGTGGCAAGGAAAATTGGAGGAGATTAAATTGAATAGAGAGAAAAGAAAGATACAGGACATTAGAACTATGGCAGCAGGGATTAGATCCAGAGTTTATACAGCAACACAGACAACATTGACAAGAAGAGGATCTATAGAGATGCCAGGAAAGCAGGTGGGTGTCAACACTCAAATTTTACAAGAGCTGAGAGAATTTAAGAGGGAAATGAAAGAAGAGTTTAAAAATATGAAGTAAGAATTAAAATCAGACATAGAAAGATTAGGTAAAAGGATGGATAAATTATCAGCTGTAATGAAGGAGATGAAAGCAGATTTAGATGACGTAAAAAACAAAATGCGAATTCTGGAGATGCAATCAGAAAATTTGAAGACAGAATATGAGAAAGAAAAGAATCTTAATTTAATTCAGGAACTTAGATACCAAGAGAAGTGCATTAAATTAAGAGTAATCCCAGAAAAGCTAAAGGAGAATTTAACTGATAGAATAATTCCACCTCTGGCGAAATTTATGGAAATGACTGAAGATCTTCTAATGCAATATATGGACAAAATTTTCAGAATAATCTCCGAGGTTGCAAAAGAGAGAAAAATACCTAGAGATGTGATCATCACATTCATGAAAGCTTCAATAAAGATGAGATCATACAACAAAACTACTTAAGGAAATTAGTTATTGAGGACAATGATATTCTGATTTTCAAAGATATGCCCCCTGAAATACTTAGACGGAGGCAGGAATATAGATCCCTAACACAAAGGTTTCTGAGTAAAGGCATCAATTATAGGTGGGAATGTATTGAAGGAGTTTCATTTAATTACCATCAGAAAAGATTCAGAATCAGTACGGTTGAGAAAGCCAAGGAGTTTCTGGAAAGGATGAATTGAGACGACTTGGAATACGGTCTGAAAAGAAGGAAGAAAAAAGGTGCTGGTAAAGATAAGAAAGAGAATGCTGAAGCAGGTAAAGAAAAAGACAGGAAAGAAAATTCAGAAACTGGACAGGAAGAGAAGAGCAGAAGATTGGATGAAGTAGAGATAATAGATGATGACCAGACTGAGCAGGATCCTATTGACTCGACTCAAGAAGAGAAGGAAGAACAAGATCAGGAATTAAGCACAGAGGAAAGGGAAGAAGTAGAGGTGGGAGAGATCTATATGGAAGAACTTGAATAGATATTACAATATGACATTATCCCTGTTAACTTGGAACATTAAAGGACTAAATACACCGGAAAAAAGGAGACGAATATACTGTTATTTAGAAAAACAGAATGTCGACATCATAGCTTTACAAGAGACCAGAATAAAAGCACAGGATGGTCAATATCTGGAAAATAAGAAACTGGGATATGTATTTCACTCATTGGCCACACAGAAGAAAAAAAGGGGTTGCTCTATATTTAAAAAATAAATTTGAAGTTAAAGAAATCTTGAGCGATACAAATGGTCATTACATTGGAATAGAAATTAAACTAATAGACTGCAAAATCATAGTGATAGCAGTATATGCACCGTTGGAAAAGAAAAAGCAATTTTATGAGCAGTTCCAGAAGGATGTCGGGAAATTAGAGTGGGAAAATATCATAATTACTGGCGACTTTAATGGGGTCATAGATATTACTAGAGATAGATCAGGGGATCAAAAGAAACAACATGGTAATCTCCCAGCAGTTTGTATTGAGATCCTAGCAGACTACAATCTAGTGGATGTATGGCCTTATAAAAAAGGAAGAGAAAAGGGATACACATTTTATTCAGAGGTGCACAAAACCTGGTCATGGATTGATATGTACTGCGTGGCAAAAGAATTAAGTACAAGAATTAAGGAGATAGAAGTACTGCCAAAGATTCTCTCAGATCATAACCTGATAAAAATGATCTTAAACATCAGGAAATAAGTATACTCCTGGAGAATGAAAGAGTCAATGCTAAAAGAAGAGAAATTTATATCATGAAGAAAGAGAGAGGTGAAAAATTATTTTGAAATTAATAATACAAAAGACACCTCTAGTAAAGTTAGGTGGGATGCCTTCAAGGCAATGATGAGAGGTTTGTTCTTACAAAAAGGAGCAAAATAAAAAAACAGAGAATAGAAAAGAAAGAGAGATTATTGGGAGAACTTAAAGAGAAAGAAGAGATATTAAGGCAGAAACCTAGAAACG
The DNA here is from genome assembly GCA_030847615.1 of Gambelia wislizenii. Lineage (NCBI taxonomy): Eukaryota > Metazoa > Chordata > Lepidosauria > Squamata > Crotaphytidae > Gambelia > Gambelia wislizenii. The sequence goes on from JAUMIR010000001.1 coordinate 327,095,887, forward strand.
AAAAGATACTGAGAGAAATAAAAATTATTCAAAAGGAATTAAATCAAGGAATAATAGAGGGAATGGCACATAAGTTACAAAGAGTCAAAAAAATTACTTTGCTAATGCCAATAAAGTAGGAAGTTGGCTTGCACAACTCAAAAATGAATTGGATAAGAAATTGATAATGAAGATTAAAGAAGATAACAAGACTTACACCTCGCAGAAAGATATAATGGAAAAGTTTTCACAATATTATGAAAAGTTGTACTTGGATGAGGGAAAAGGAGTTGACACGGACCTGGAAATCAGGAAATATTTAAGCAATAAGAGTATTAGAAAGATTACAGAAGACCAAGGTGAGATGCTCGGGGGACATATAACGAAACAAGTTATTTCCTCGGTGATACAAAGTCTGAAGACAGGGAAGTCTCCTGGCCCTGGCGGATTTATTGCTGAATATTATAAAACATTCGAGGAGGAAATAATAGACCATATGCAGGAAATGTTTAATAAAATAAAGGACGAAGGTATTCCTGAAACATGGGATAATGCTGAAATAACTTTAATACTGAAAGACGAGAAAGATAAGACCGAGGTTAGGAATTAGTCTAATTTCCCTCCTGAATGTTGATTATAAGATTTACACGACGATTTTAGCCAATAGATTAAAGAAAGTATTAGCAGATTTTATTCACCCAGATCAGAATGGCTTTCTCCCCGGAAGAATGTTGGCAAACAATATAAGACTGACCTTAAACATCTTGGAGTATTATGAAAAGAATAATGAAAAGAAGGTAGCTCTAATATTAGCAGATGCTGAGAAAGCCTTTGATAGCTTAAGATGGCAGTTCATGGAAGGGGTACTTGAAGAAATTGATGTAGGTAATGAATTTTATCAGTGTATCAATCAGATCTATACAAAACAAAAAGCACAAGTCTTAGTAAATGGAGAAAGATCTAACTCAATCAACATTCAGAGGGGAACTAGACAGGGGTGTCCCCTGTCTCCTTTACTGTTTGTATTAGCCATGGAGGTCTTCAACAAACAAATTAGAGATGAAGAATCAATTACGGGTCTGAAATTAAAAGGTCACGAATATAAATTGTTAGCCTACGCAGATGATCTATTATTAATAATTCAAGATCCAATAACCAGCACGGGAAAACAATTTGAAATGATAACCAAATTTGGGAAGGTATCGGGTTTCAAAATCAACAAGGAAAAAACTGTCATATTAACTAGAAATCTATCAAAAATGGAAGAACTCAGCTTAAAAGACAAATTGAGATGAAGGATTGAATCAAAGGCAAAATATCTGGGCATATGGTTGACTAAGAGGAATAGACAACTGAATGAAAACAACTATAAAAAGACATGGCATCAAATAAAGGAAGATCTTAAAAGATGGCAAAAACAAAACATGTCGCTTCTGGGTAAGATCGCCACGATAAAGATGAACATTCTGCCCAGAATGATGTTTTTGTTTCAGAACCTGGTGATATTAACTAATGACAAGCCTTTCCAAGTATGGACAAAAGACTTAAAGAATTTTATATGGAATGGACGTAAGCCTAGAATTAGATGGTCAACATTGTTAGATGCAAAGAATAGAGGTGGTACAGCTCTTCCAGATTTTAAGTTGTATTATGTTGCATGTGGGCTGAATTGGTTAAGAGATGGGATAAATCTAAAGAATGACAGAATAACAAGTCTAGAGTGCTATAATCTGAAATTCGGGACCCACGCGTATTTGTAGTATGAAAAATCAAGAGTAGATAGAGAATTTGAAAACCATACGATTAGAGGTCCCTTGCTGAAAATCTGGAGAAGTGTAAAACAAAAATTGTATAACGGCACCCCTTTATGGTTATCACCAGTGGAAACTCTGCAGGCTAGGTGGACAAGAAGAGAAGACTGGGTGACATACAATGAATTAATAAAGTGGTCTGATGGGCAAGGTTGCTTAAAGATGAGAGAGGAATTACAAAGTCAAGGTTATAATATACAATGGTTACTATATGGTCAGATAAAACAGAGATTTAAGGAAGATGATAGAACATTCGGTTTTGTAAAAGCCCGAAATGAAATCGATAAGATCCTTATTGAGCAGGGAAGAGGGAAAGTTGCTAAACTTTACAAAATACTGCTTGAAAGAGAGTTAGAGAAAGACCTGATCACAGATTTAATGATAAGATGGGCTAAAGATATAGGTGAAAACATAAGTTTGGAAGAGTGGGAGTGTGCCTGGACTAAAACAAATAGTTTTACAGCTAGCCAAGATCTGAGGGAGAACTTCTTGAAAATTGCTAATAGATGGTATCTGACACCAACAAGATTAAGTAAAATCTACAAGTTATCTGCTAAGAAATGCTGGAAATGTGAAAAAGAAGTGGGGTCGCTCCTTCACATGTAGTGGGGTTGCCCAATGATAAAGACATTCTGAGAAAAGGTACATAAAGTAATGCAAAAAATATTTGGAATAACCTTCGCAATGGATCCCAAATTATATTTATTAAACATAACAGTGACATTAAAGAAACGTATAGAGAAGAAATACAGGAGGATGATACTATATTTAGTAACTGCGGCTAGACTGAAGGTTGCTGCAAGGTGGAAAACAAAAGAGGTACCAAAATTAGATGATTAGTTGGATAAGTTGATAGAGATGGAAAACAACAACAAACTGTCACAAATTATGAATAATAGAAAGGTGGTAGAAGTATATGAAGAATGGAGACTAATAACGAATTACTTGAACGAAAGAGGCAACACTAAATAACAGGAAACACATTAGACGAGAGAGGGGGATTTCGATAGTATTTCATAGAATCATAGAATCATAGAATTGCAGAGTTGGAAGAGACCACGAGGGCCATCCAGTCCAACCCCCCTGCCACGCAGGAAATCATGATCAAAGCATCCCCGACATGAGATAGGCGAATATAATCTGAAATTAAATGGCAAACTACACATAATAGATAATATATATAATGAGTGTATAAGAGATGTATATATGGTAATTAAGGAACAAAGAACGAAAAGGTCTTAAGATGGAATAAATCCTTTGGTTTTGTAAATCAGGGGAGGTCAGGATGGTGGAGGGAAAAGATAAAGAAGAGTGAAGTTTGGAAAAGAGAAGGTGTTAGTAGTGCAACATCAGTGGGAGATATATCATATGTTAGATGCTTGAAACATAAATCAGACGACGGTGGATATGTAAAAATTTATGATTTTGTATGATGTATCAAGGATTATCTGGATAAATAAATATATATTTTTTAAAAAAATCTTTTTTAAAAAATTCCAAGATGCAAACCTTGATTTTGCCATTTTATATAAGGGACACCATTTTACTATGCCATTATATATAATGGGACTTGAGCATCCATGGATTTTGGTATCCACAGGGGGTGCTGGAACCAAATCCCAGAGGATACTGAAGGCCCACTGTATGCAAAACAGATTTAATAGTTGGCAAAATCTATCATTAGATCCTAGCTTTTATGAGAGTGTACTTCATTCCAGATAAATGTGTTTATGCATTTACTCAAAAGTAAGTCTGAGAAGCAGACAAATATTAGGGATGGAAAGAATATTCAAAAATATTTGCAAAATAGTAAAAACAAAAAAGAACAAAAAAAACCAAAAAAACAGCAACACCTTTTTTGAGTGTTGAGAAACCCTAACAAGAAGAATCCTGGACAGAAGAGTCATAGAGTTGGAAGAGACCACAAGGGTTATCCAGTCCAACCCCCTGCCATGCAGGAACACACAATCAAAGGACACCTGACAGATGGCCATCCAGCTTCTCTTTAAAAACCTCTAAAGATAGAGACTCCACCACACTCTGAGGCAATGTCAAATAGCTCTTACTCTCAGGAAGTTCTTCCTAATGTTTCAGTGGAATCTTTTTTCCTGTAGTTTGAACCCATTGCTCCATGTCCTAGTCTCTGGAGTAGCAGAAAACAAGCTTGCTCCATCCTCAATATGACTTTACTTCAAATATTTAAATATGGCTATCATGTCACCTCTCAACCTTCTCTTCTCCAGGCTAAACATACCCAGCTCCCTAAGCCACTCCTCTAGGCATGGCTTCTAGACCTTTCACCATTTTGGTCACCTTCCTCTGGACATGCTCTTATTTGTCAATATCCTTCTTGAATTGCAGTGCCCAGAACTGGACATAGTATTGCAGGTAAGGTCTGACCAAAGCAGAATAGAATGGCACCATTGATTCCCTTGATCTAGACACTATATCCTGATTGATGCAGCCTAGAATTGCATTGGCTTTTTTAGCTGCCACATCACACTACTGACTCATGTTCTGCTTGTGGTCCACTAAGATGCACTGATCCCTTTCACATGCACTGCTATCAAGCTGGTTGCCACCCATCCTATATCTGTGCATTTCATTTTTTTCTGCCTAGGTGTAGTACTCTACATTTCTCCCTACTGAAATTCATTTTTTTAGTTTTGGCCCAATTTTCTAATCTGTTAAGATCATTTTGAATTCTGCTCCTTGACTCTGGGGTATTAGCTACCCCTCCTAATTTTGTGTCATCTATGAACCTGATAAGAAAGCCAACTATTCCTTCATCCAAGTCATTGATAGAGATTTTGAAAAGCACGGGGCCCAGGACAGAACTCAGAATGAAGAGGAGCCATTGGTAACTACCCTTTGGTATCTTTGAATATCTTTGCAATTGCACATGGTTGTTTTGTGGAGAAATAGAATATCCTACACAACAAAAAACAGAAAATGCTGTTTTGTTCTGCAATTAGAGATATGTTCTGCTCAAAATGTGCCTGTGGTTGATTTGCATTTTCTGTGTAGGCAACAACATTTTCTGTGCAGGAAGCAACACAGAAAATACTATTTTCTTCTGCAGAATAAGTCCCAGACTGTGAATAGGCTTTGAAAACTGTGTGGTTTTTGAAGACTTTCTCACAGTGGGAAGAAAATTGTTAAAATTACTAGTTGCCTCTTTCAAGAAGGAAGTTTGTAAAGAAGTACATCTGTAGTGGATATGGAATTGTAACAAACAAACAAAAACTCTGGGGAAAAATAGACGTGAGATCATTTTAGTACGGTCTTAAGTTTTTGCTTGAGAATCTGCTAGGGCAGTGATTCCCAAACTTTGGTCCTCCAGGTGCTTCGTATCCCAGAAGCCCTAGCCACCTTGGCCAACAGTCAGGAATTCTGGGAGATGAAGTCCAAAATCTCTGGAGGACCAAAGTTTGAAAACCTCTGTGCTAGGTTGTATCATCAAAAAAGATAGTCAACTTATAGAATCATAGAGTTAGAAGGGGCCCTATGGCCCACCAAGTCCAACCATCAGCATAGGATCTCCAGCTAAAGCATCCCCAGCAGGTAGCTGTCCAGCTTCTTTTTGAAGATGTCCTGAGAAGGAAACTCCACCACTTCTCTAGGCAGTTAGTTCCAATGCTGAACTTCTCTTGCTGTTCCTTCTAATTAGTTCCTTCTAATGTTCAGTCAAAATCTACCCTTCCATAACTTAAAACCATTAGACCTAGTCCTACCCTCTGGGGCAGCAGAGACCAGGCCTGCCCTCTCCTCTCTGTGACAGCCTTTAATGGATTTAAAGAGTACAATCATGTCACCCCTCGATCTTCTCTTCACCAACCTGAACATGCCCAGCAACTTCAATCTTTCCTCATATGTTTTGTTTCCCATACCTCTTATCATTCTTGCTCTTCTCATGTCCAGCTCCTAGGGGTTCAAAGTGGAAGGTAATGACACTAGGTAATTCAAATGTGGTTATTTACGTTCATTCAGTTCTACCAGCTAATTAACCTCCAGGGTTGTTGCTTCCAAACTTTTAAAAATAGTTGTTACCAAAAATATTGCTTTTTTCCAACACAAGTTGTATGGGAAAGGTACAGTAGGGCTTATTTGAATTGGACTGTGTGTGCACAAAAATGAGAAATAGTAAGTAATCACACCAGAGAGAGAAATATATACCAGTTCTTACACAGGGCTCCCTTACTTTCAAAGTCTTGCTAGAGTACTTCAGTGAAGATACAACTCTGCACATAAACACTATTTGTGTAAAATAGATTTTCCTATTTGTGTCCCCAAATAGGAAATCCTTCATACCAGAAAGAGGACAAGAGGATATAAATTAATATAAATTTTAGATATGCTAATCTATATGAGTACCTGTCTTGTGGGGGCAATTAACTAACACAAATTGAAATCCACTTGGAGAGTGCCTAGCATGCTATAAAAGCAGTGTAGATAGGTCGGTGCTATTGCTTAACAATTTGTAAGCTGCTCTGAGAGGCTGTGTGGCTAAAGAGCAGGGTTTAAATACCTAAATAAATAAATACAATATGCAAATAGTTTTAAAATGTGCATCTAGAAACAATTATTTTACTGCAGACAAAATTAGAGGACATATCACCATAACTGAAAGGCTGTGACCAGATAGCCTGTGTACCTACTCAATCCGTTGTCTAGGTGCTAGTAGTTGATGGACAAAATTATGGCCTGTTTTCTCTCATTTTTTCAGTCTTAAGTGATAACTGGATATAAGCAAGGAGCCTTCACACACACACACACACACACACACACACACGACATGTGAATACACGCCATTCACAATGCCATCATTCTCCCTACTGATTACCAACTGGGATTGATCTGAAGTGAATGCATTAGAAAGCCGGGTAGGGAATAGCAGCATATTTTTATTGTTAATTCAGAAATCAAATTTTGCAACTCAGCCAGAATTCTAGGCACCAACAAATGCCTAATTAGTTAATTCTGAGTGCCAGAACTTGTCAGACCCCAAATTTTGCTGGGAAGGGGTGTTGAAGTCCATGGTTTATGTCTACACTGACAGTGTGTTGTAGGTTCCAGCCAAATTGTGCAGATATGCATTCGTCATTTTCAACAGTTGGTTCTAAAGAGTGTGATGGGTATATTTAAGGAGCCCTGGTGGCGTAGTGGCTAAATGCCAGTACTGCAAGTCACCACGTTGCAAGTTCAATCCCAGAAGGCTCCAAGGTTCACTCAGCCTTCCATCCTTTTGTAGGTTGGTAAAATGAGTACCCGGCTTGTGGGGGCAATTAGCTAACACACACTGGAAACTGCTTAATGCAATGTAGATGTGTAAATTGCTATTGCTTAAAACAATTTGTAAGTCACTCTGATAGCCTTGTGGCTGAAGAGGGGGTATAAATAATGAATATAATATAAATAAATAGATTTATTTCTCTATTAATGTCCTAACTATTTTTATGTCCCAAGAGTTACCTCCATTGTCTGGGGTACCACATAATTGCACTGGCTCCTCCTCCCTCTGCACAGACATGGCACAGCCCTGTAAATGTCCTTCTCTGCAGTGCTTAGCTAGTGGGATGGGTTCACCTCTCCTTTGTCACAAGGAAAAAGAGACAGGCTAGGGACAGTTCCCAGGGGAGGAGCCCATGGGAGCTGGCCTTGACAAGGTCCTTAAACCCAGACCCTGCTTAACTCCCCAAGAATCTTCTAGCAGCACCTCACCCTTCCCCTCACACATCAACATGGGTAACTTGGGATGGTGGGGTGTAGATGTTCTGGGGGATGGTGAGTCCTCAGGGTTGACCTTTAACTATTTCTTGCTGTATGCATGCAGTTTAAATGTTCCCTTTGCTCACAATGCAGACTGGGTGGAGCCTAAGGTCAGATTGCTTTGCTTGGGATTCTGGTATATTTTTTAAAAAATTAATTAGGCATTTATACCCTGCTCTTCAGCCACAAAGGCTATCAGAGCAGCTTACAAATTGTTAAGCAATAGGAATGTACACATCTACACTGCATTAAGCAGTTTCCAATGTGTATTTGCTAATTGCACCCACAAGCCGGGTACACAAGCCAGGATATCCTCATAGCTGGTCAGTTGAAGGGTATGTACAATAGCACCTTTCCCAGGATAAAAGCATTATCATGTTACATGAGGATCTATGTTCATGGTGTCATAAGGTGCCACAGCCTCCTAGCCCACCTGCTGCTTCTCCTGGCCAGGAGAAATGTTGAAAAGACAACAGTTCCACTCCCTCAGGATAGGGATGGGAAGATACCTCAGTCTTGATTTTATTGCGTTTTTCTGAATCTCACCAGTATTTTCTTTCCATATTACCTAATGTATGCTACTTTTCTCCCATTGACCAAACATTGACCAAACACCACCACCTATATATATTTAAATTGTTCAGTACGTGTATTGGTTTGCGCACACACAATTTCTTGGAAATGCCCTGTAAGCCTTATACATTTTTGATTGCTAAAAGGGAGGTACACCTTTTATTGCAGTAAGCCTCAGGAGGTAGAAAAATGTTATTTTTGATAACATTTTGATTTTGGTCAATCTACTTTTAATGCCTCTCTCAGAGCCAAGGGATTCTCTTTTCTGTAACAGGCTGACAGTGGAGATACATTTCCATTTCTCTCCTTGAAGAACAGGGGTCTCAAATGATACTTGTTACCCAGAGACTATCTTGTTCCTCATTAGATTTTTTCCCCCATGAGAAGTTCAATAAAAATGTACGTCAACCAATTTCCTGCCTCCAGTGGAACCTGGTAGCTTCCATGTCAGTGGTGAATCCATTCTGCTTTTTAGCCCAAACTTTAAAGGAGTTGTTCAAGATGCTGAAATATATATCCAAAATAGGTTCAATACCTAGGTTAGCTTCTTTAAAGTGCAGATTGGAATCATGAACAAATTCAGTGCCCCATTGACAGGGAAACCACCAATCACCATGGCTTTTCTCCTGTTTTCATTCCCAATATGGGGTGGGGATGGGTGGATGGGCAAAGTGAAAAAAGCTAGCATAGATTTACATTTATTATTTAGGTGGTCCACAAACTCATATAACTTCCATCTTTTAAATAATAATAATAAGTAATGACAATAATAATAAATTAACCATAGAAATTACTTTAATGTGAAATATCTTTTTTTCTGTCAATTTTTTGAACTCTCTAGTAAGACATCTTTTGAGTCAGAGTTAAAAACCAGAGCAAGTGATTGGCTGACATTACCATCTGAGCTAGACACAGGGACTGTGGACTTAAATGTAAATGCTTACCTTTATGATAAGCTTGAATTTCTCTGCATTGAAATTTTCCTCTCCCTGGAAATGATACATTTTGCCAAAGGGCAGAAAGGCTACTGTTTCTTTAAGGCAGCAGAAAGAAAAATCAAATAAATTTTCTCAGTGCTTGAGAGTGAAATATCAAAGATGTAAGTTCACCGAATGTTTCTACATTTAAAATCAAAATCCAGCCACTGAAACATAGTTATATTAGGATGGTTGTTATAAGTAATGGGCATAGACACTCAGCAGATACACAGAAGAAAGTAGAAATATATACACCTGACTAAGTAGACCTTTTTATATATACAGACTGCTGAATCTGACCCTTTCTGCTGATGGAGATGATAAACTTAAAGATAATGCCTATTTTCAATGCCATCGTTTGCGTTATCCTTGAGAATAATGCATTGACTGAGTATTAATGAAGTGTATCTGTAGCTCCTTCATAGAACAGAGTATTTCATGACCTAATGTCAATAAAGGAGATTAAGCATGAAAACTATAAAGAAGGACTGAAAGCAAGCGACCTTTCAAATAGATAAGAAAATGGGGAGAGAGGGGGGAAAGCCAGAATACATTATTTTCAGACTCTAGAAAGCCAGACTAGTATTCTGAGCCATGTGAAGGTTTTGAGCTTGCTGAAAATTGCTTGCTGGTCTTTAATTTTATGTAACTCATTAATATTCAGGCCATAATACTGTACACAATTACTTGGAAGTAATTCATACATGTTCAGAAGCTGACTAGTTGTTGGTGAAACTGCTGCAACAGAATAATCACACACTCTCAGTAACCAGCCCCATTCAATAGTTTTTCTAGACCGCTGAAAGTTCTAGAGCTCTGAAAACCCCTATGTTCAACAAGTCAAGCAATACTTCCCCAGTATCAACTTGTAGGAATACTTCTGCAGAATCTCAGGCCTGCACAACTTGGCAGTAAGTAGGGGCCGAAATTAAAACAGACCAAACTTCCTTTTTTTAAAAAATTAATACTTTATTATCTTTTCAATCTTAAAACCACCACAACAAAAACAACAAAAAACCAGCCACAAAAAACAAAGAGCTAACATAAATCATAACATAACAACACATCACATAAAATAGAAAAGTATAATAAAAAAATCTCTCACATCATATATACATTAACAAAAAACCCCAAACCCCCAAACCCTCTGCCACTTATATAAACAATTATTTGATGACAAATTAAACCAACATTTATCAATAGTAACTGAAGTTGGACCTCCCTCCTTCCTTCTCTGTGCATTAAACTATAACAGAGAGGAAGAGGAAGGCTCCAGCTTTTTGGTACAATTTGAACACCAGCATTCTGCCACCACCCCCTGATGTGATATGAATTGTGAAATGTGATTACAAGGGGACAATCACATTGTTCTTTTAAACTTCCAGCCTTAAATGAGGGTTACCCCAACCCCCTTCTTCTCTATCCCAGAGAAAAACAAGATAGCTATGAACCAAGCTCGGCATGTGCATGGTTATAGGAAAGCAGAAAAACCTTTATTTTAGTTCTAGCGATGAAACAGTTAGCATGGAGGGAAATCTCTCCTCCAGGTTCCTCAGCTTAACACTATATAGAATACATTCAGTCATAGGATTAAAATAAATCACAAAAACTAACACATTTCTAACTAACCACATTCCCTAAGCTATGAAAACAGTAACTTACAATTATGAAGTCCATGTATCAGTCTCATTTGATGGAAATTCAGAGTCACTGAGAAGTTTACTCCCTTAGACTTCATGGTATCATTTGTGGCTCTTTGATGTTATAGAGCCCATGTGGGAGGTCTGCTCCTCAGACCTCAGTACCATCTGTGTCTCTCTTCAAGCCATATGGCATCAAACAAAAGAATTCAGAAACTCAAAACTCAATTAGTCAATGCTGATTGGTTCAGCATTGCCAGATCTGATTGGCTCTCCAGTCAGGTGATGTGATGTTATGTCATGTTTAGGAAATGAGGTTGAGGTTCCACACTCAACCTTACCTGTTGCTATTGAAAGCAGGGAGTGGAAATTTCCAGATGCTGGAAACTGTAGGTTTTGCAGATGAACTCTTTCCCCATGATGGAGTTGGTCACTCCATCATGACAGTAACTTTAAAAGTGACTTCCCACTTCCTTTTCCATGATATTTACACACTTTCATTGATTCTCCTTCTAATTTGTTCTTAATTTCTAAACTTCTATTCAATATCTTCCAATATAATATATTAATATTCAAACCCAACTTCTACTGTCATTTCCCCTTGTTCTTTTAAATATCTTAACCATCGTTTCCAGTCTTCTAAAAAATTTGTTACTGATATTTCTTTTATTAATGTTGTCAATTTATCCATCTCAGCTAACTCCATTACTTTTAATATCCAGTCTTCTTTAGAAGGTATTTCCTTACTCTTCCAGTTTTGCACATATATTAATCTAGTGGCAGATTAATATTGTATTATTTTATATGAGGTTTCAAATCACTAGTTTTTGCACTTAAAGCTAATAAAAAATTTCTGGTTTCACTGGTAATTTTTTGTTAAGTATATTTTCCATTACCTTGTGTATCTGGTTCCATTTTTTTCTTCTTTTGCTTCCTGGCATGTCCACCATATATGATAATATGTTCCAGTTTTCATTTTACATTTCCAACATGAGTTGTCTCCACCTTTGTACATGTTCACCAATTTTTCTGGTGTCAAATGCCACCTAAACATCATCTTGTAGAAGTTTTCTCTGAGATTATTAGAGAAAGTAAATTTCAAACCTTTTCCGCACAGTTCTTCCCATACTTCCAATTCTAAATTATATCCAAAATATTGGTGCTATTTTATAATACATTCTTTTATACATTCTTCCTCCATCTCTACTTTTAGCAATAGTTCGTACATTTTTCTAGTTACATAACTATCATTTTTACATAGCAATAAATCGAATTCTGATTTTTTTTCAAAGCCCAAGGTTTTACTATCTTTTTAAAATGTATTCATCATTTGTCTGTATCGGTACCATTGTAAATGTCTCCCTTCTAACTCCAGTTCTTCATTTGTTTTAAATCTATACTGCCCACTCTCATAGATCAAAACATCCTCATAGAATAGCCATTTTTCAATTTCTTTCTTATCATATTTGTCTGATTTGAATAAAATGTCTTGGGGGGACACCCACAGGGGTATTTTCTGACACAATCTAAATTTATATTCATTCCAAATCATCATAATAGCCTTCCTAATATAATGGTTATTAAAATCCATGTTACTTTAATCTTATCCTCCTGAAGATAACTATGCCACCCAAACCTCAGATTATAACCTTCCAGTGATAATACTTTTTCATTATTTAGTAATACCCACTCTTTCAACCAGTACATGGCACATGCTGCAAAATATGTTTTCAAATGTGATAGCCCCAGACCTAGAATACAGGCACTCTGATTACTATAAATTGTTTCCATCCAATTTATACAATTATTTCCAAATTCCATTTTTAATAGTGTCATAAAAATCCCAATTTAATTTATCAAAAGCTTTTTCAGCATCTTTAAATATTAATGATGCATGTTTCTCATTGTGGGAATCTAAATATTCTGTTATATTCACCACATCTCTTATATTATTTTTTAACTGTCTTATAGGTAGAAAAGCATTCTGGTCACTGTGTATTATTTCTTTTAAAACTTTTTAAATCATTTCTGCTAGAACTGAAGTAAATACTTTATACTCATTGTTTAAGAGGGAAATTGGTCTATAATTTTGAGTTTTACTTAAATCCTGATATTCCTTAGGTATCAATGTCATTGTTGCCAATTCCCAAGTTTTGGGGATTTCCTTTTGTGTTATAATTTCGTTAAGTACTCTTTGCAAAGGGTAACGCTGTTCTTTAAAGTATTTGTAATATTCTGCTGACAACCCAACTGGACCTGGTGATTTCTTTAATTTTTCCCTTTCTATAGTTTCCCAAATTTCCTCTATTGTAATTGATTTATTTAAAATTTCTAGTTGTTGTTTAGTTAATATTATTAAATATTGATTTTAATCTGTTTTGCTACCTCCTCTTTATCAATTTCTTCTTTTTATACAATACTGAATAATATTTATGGATTTTTTTTCCTAATTTTTTCATTACTGGTTACCAATCCTTTATCTCCTCCCACATTTATTATTATTTTTCTCTTTTTCTTTCCTTTTCTAAGTTTATATGATAACCACTTCCCTAATTTATTTGCTGATTATTTTTTTTCTGTTTTATATATCACAACTTTAACTCTTATTTCATTTACCATCAACATAGAATATTGGGTCTGGACCAATTTAATTTGTTTTTTCAATTCTGATTTTGTAGGATCTTTCTTTTGTTCTTCTAACTTCTTTATTTCTTGTCTTTTTTTCTTTTCTTCCACATTTGTTGAATAAATATTCCTCTTATAAAGGCCTTACATCCCATATTACTCTTGTTTCTGTTCCCTTATCTAAGTTATCTAAGAAAAATTCTTTTGGTTTTGCCTTCACTTTTTGTACCACCGTTTTATTATTTAAAATTGTTTCATTCAATTTCCAACCAATAAGTGTAGGTATGTAGGAATTCAAATTAATGTATAGAAAGAAAACATATTAGTAATGGGAATTTATGCACCACTAGAGAACAAGTCAATTTTTAAAAAAAAGAAATAAAGAAATTTTGAATTACCCCCACAAAATATATATTTTGATTGGAGATTGGAATCGTGGGATTTCACCATTATTGGATAGAAAGTCAAGGAAAGAGATAAAAGAAGATCAAGGGAAATTGCAAAAAAAAATATTGAATTAATGGAAAATTTAGGATTAGTGGATATGTGGAGACATAAATATGGGGAAACTAAAAAATGCACTTTTTAAAATAGACACAATTCCTTATCAAGAATAGATATGTTTTTAATATCTAAAACATTAACAACATGGATTATGTTGTTAATGTTTTAGTGTTGTTGAATCATAATCCGATTGAGTTAAAAATTAAAAAGAGAAAAAAGACAGGCCAAACTTCTAAGGGCCACAGATAGATTTTTAGTGGCTCACTTTCCAAGTAAAGGTATAATTAATTGATTGATTAAAATTAATAACAATTAAAAAGGAATTAATAAAGGTATAATTCCCTCCTCTTTCTCTCCCTGGGTTCCTCACTCACTCCACAGTACACTTCTCCCTCAATCTGCCCCAGGGGTGCTTGCTGGGTGGCCGTGCCTCTATCCCCACTGCCACCACCACCAAATCATCTCCTCATGGAGTACAGGAAGGCAGAGGCTGCTTTAGCCTCCAGCAGCCAGGGGCTGGAAAGCACCCTCTGCCTTCCCTTGCCACCGCTGCCACTGCCAAATCGGGTCTTCATGGCCAGCAGGTGGCCAACAGCGAAGCACAGTAATGCAGAGGCCAGCAGCTCCAACATGAAGGCAGGAGCGCCAACACTGATCTCCAACCAATGGAAAGGCAGCAGCTCCAATGTGTCTGGGAGTTTGAGCAGGGGCTGGTTTCTTTTGGTTTGGCTTTGTTTACTTTCAAAAATAAGATTGGTGGCCACCATCGACTAATCAGACTGTAGCACTGATTGATGGCACCAGAAGATTAGGTAAAAGAAAACTTGAAATGTTTACCAACTTTAACCTCTCGTTGCGGGGTGCAGGAAATCCTTGGGCATGTTGTGCAGGCCTGGTTCAAATATATCTTAAACCACTACAAGACAGTGCCAGACATTCTATATGACCAAACACCAGGTTACAATGGGTGATAGAATTGGATGCTGCACCACCAATAGGACACACTCTCTCTATCTAGGTCTTGGAACAGGTTAGGTACCATGGTAACCAAAGGTGTTTCTGTCCCCACAGCCAGGTCTGAGTCCAGACCAGAAAGTACCCATCAACCAGCTTCTTCCACGAAAGAATGGATTCATGTAGCTACCACTCATTCTAGGCTCATATTGAGTAAAAGGAGGATTGGACTCTGGCTGTTAATTAACCAGGATAGTGGGAAACAATGAAGTGTTCCTACACCCTTTCTTTTAAGGGAGATGGAACATAACCCTTCTTCAAAGAAGTGTTTTGAGTCTCTAACATCCAAGTGACCAGTTTCTTTCTGCAGCTTTTACCCAAATGATAATGGGTTCACCAAACAGCTCACGTCACTTTTCTTCAGGTCTTTGTGGTATCTCCTAAAGGTCTGAATCCAGTTAGTCCCATTGGAGTAAACCCACTGAATCAATGGAAACTTGGTAAGTCAAAACTTTTGAAAATTCCATTGATACAACAGGTTTACTCTATTTGGGACTAAGAGTTATAGATGAGATCCTGAATTGGGAGATGTAGCATAAAATTCTACAAAGACAGAACTGTGAAATCTCTCCCCTCTAAGCCCAGCTGCTTCAGCCAGCCCCCGCCCCAGGCTGATTTACTGGCTAGTAGAGAACTGGATAGTGTCAGAAAAGTGTCTAACTATGTTCCTCTAGTTGAATGCATTGTGGCTAGGTATCATCTAGGACCTCCCAGGTGACCTCAAGAGGTGCTAGATGATGATATCAGTGCTCTGTGAAACATAGCTGGATGCATCTCTGCTCCTTCCCCACTCTCCACCATCCAGTAAATCAGCATTTTGGGAAGCTGGCTGAAGCAGCTAAAAGGTGGGTTTGGGAGGGGTAATTGGTTGATTATTCAAGGCTGCTAAAGAACTGTAACTTTTGCAACAACCCCCCCCCCCAAACTCACATAAGTGTAAATTGGACTTACCTCTGCATAGTTCAGTAACAGGCTGCTCCCCTGCCCCCATATTTAAATAAAGGGCCAAGTTTGCAAGACACACATTTTCTGGGAAAAGGAAGAGGTCTGCAGTGATTCATGCCTTAATCATTTTCTTGTTGTTTAGATTTACTCCATTTAGGAATGCCCTTGAACATTGTTTGGCACTTGCGTCTGTGCAAAAGGTAGAAGCTGGACTTATTAGATGTATGTTTTGTTAGAAGTGCAACAACATGTAGCACTGAAGTGTCAAGAATGCCTCAGAATGGGGAGTAATATTAAGGTTAGATAGTTTGAGTGACCCACAGTCCTCCCTGCTTGTCTACCTACCCTGCTCCCTCTGTGATATAAACTGATACTTTTAGGGATGTTTCCACCTCTTCTCCTACCCAGAACTCTCTCAGTTCTCCCTAGAGATATAGCTAGCTTAGGATAGCACCTTTCCTTTCTTAGAACTGCATAAATAAATGGTGTAAATAGAATGGAGTTCATGTAATAAAGCCTTAGTTTGTTTCTTTAAAGCCATTGGTATCTTTGCTCTTTAAGTCAGGATCACTAATTGACCGCTGCACTCACATATTCTCTATCATGTTTTACACTGGTTTGGGATAAACTTAACAGGCTTCCAGTTTGTGTCTAGGCAGAATTCAAGGGTTCCATTTTTTAACTACAAAGCCCTAAATAATCAAGAGCCAGGATAACTGAAGTACCACATCCTTCCATATAAACCTGTCCATAATTTGCATTATTCATTGGAGGCCCCATTATATGGCCCACCTACCACCTAGGTGCCGTTTACATGATGAAAATGTCCCGGGAAGAATTCGTGTCAATCCCTGGCAGTTTACACGTACATCGGGTCGAGTACGTGATTTTCAGAAGGGGGGGCACCTTTTATCCCTCAACCTGCGGGACTTCCAGTCCCGCGGGTTGTGCCGGTTTTTAAAAAAAGTCACTGGAGGATTTGGAAAATCGGAAATGTAAACAGCCTGGGACAAAATATCTCGGAACTAGGGGATGACCGGAAATGGTGACTGGGGGCGGGCTTAGAGATCAGCGACCAGAAAAGTAGGGGTCAGTCATCCATTCAACAGATCCAGCCTCACCAGCTGAAAATAAAGGCATCCCTTCCAACTGCACGTAGGTTGGTGCGGTGTGTGCGCGTATACTCAATCACCTTTTAAAATGGATTTCTACTCTGCAAACCCTTCAGCTTTAACCTCTTCCTCAACTGCATGTTACAAAGAGATCGTGGTGGGCAGAGGGTCGCCCATTCACCCCCTGCCTTGATCACCTCCCTGGGTCTGAATGGGCACAGTAAAATATCCCAGCCTCTGAGCGAATGAACACACTTTTATTCCCCCCCCCCGTGTCTGTCTCTTTCAAAATGCCTGTCTGTCACTGGCTTGAAAACTTCACTCTGAAGCTAAAACTCTGCTGTAAGGGTTAACATTGTAAAGAGACAAGGGGAAACCCAAGCCTCTCCTCCCCTCCCCCACTCAGCTTGATTTCAAAAGGAAAGGGCATGGTTTAATTGTTCCTCCGTCTGAGCGAAAAATCACATTATTGGTCTTTCAAAATACCTTCTGCCTCTGCTTAAAGGGTTAACATTTTAAAGAGACAGGACAAACACTAGCCTCTGCCCCCTCTACCCCCCCAGCCATCCAATAGCATTGCTCGTGGCACGGAACTCTAAAGGAAGTACGTCACTGAGGTTGTGAAAACACGACTAACCGCATCCTTGATTGACAACCAAAAAAAAAAAAAATCCCGGTAAGCTAAACATGTGTAAACAGCAAAAGCACGGGATATAACAGCGCAGGACCAATAAAAACTTTGGTTGTGTAAATATCATTCACGGGATCTTCCAGGATTTCCTAAAGAGTGACAAAAATCGTATAAACAGCGAGGGACGGATACGGGATCAGGAAGTCATGGTAAGCCCCGCGACAATTTTTGTCGTGTAACTGGCACCCTAGAGAAACTAGGCTACTGAAACAAACAGCATGCTAGCTGGGGGATACTCTTTTAAAAGAGATGAGAGTATCCTTTTTGCAAATAAATAAAAAATTAAGCAGGCAGTAAAGACTGGTCTGTTGCATTGCACTTTTCGGGCTTTTCATGTGTTGTCACTCATACAGTACTGTAAGTTTCTGTTGTTTTTACTCCTGTGTGTCTTGTTTTTATATGAAACCTTGAGGTTTTATTTTTCATTGTCCAGATACCTGCTTGGTAAAGGATATTATTTCTTAAACAAACAGACAGACAAATAAATGAAGTGGATGTGAAGTCGAAGGCTTTCACAGCTGGCATCCATAGATTTTCCTTTGGTTTTGTTTCTGGGCTGTGAGGCCGTGTTCAGAACACAGCCTCACACAGCCGGAAAAAACCCTCAAGGAAAATTTATAAATGAATATATATATATATATATATATATATATAAATGTCTACACTATAGTTTTATATGTGAGTCAAACAGGTGGGGAAATTATGGCATAATGAAAAGTCAACAGATGCAAAGAGTATCTGGAGCATATACACAGAACAAGGAAATAATTATTGATGTCAAACAGTATGTAATCTAGATACTCCATTGTTTTTCACAAGCAGAAAACAGAAATCCAGTGGGCATTTTATACAATACTGTGTAAACCTGTGGATTTCTTTCCAGGCATATTTGAGCCAAGAATCTGTAGCAAATTAGTCCCATTTTTTTTAAAAAAATGCAAATGAACTTAAATCTAAGTAGTCCTGCTTAAATTCTGGACTGGGCTATAAATGTGTAGAAATGATTTGCTGGAAAGTTGAGGAGGGAACCTAGAGCTCTATATTAATCAATTGTGGGTGAGAAAGAAGCCAGGCATGACAAGCTGAAAAGAATTTCTATAGACTTTCTTCAGACAGTCATAGGAAAAGAATGACGATGATGATTTATAATTACCATGATGAAAGTAATGATGATTTCGCTGTCATGTTTTATGGTAGCCTCAGGGGGATTTTATAAGTAATTATGCTACAGTCAGGTGATTCTTAGGTATTCATGGTTTTAGCTATTTATCATAAATGGTTTCATCACTTGGACTTAGTGCAGACTGCTTATTTCAGCTGGTTGACTATGGAATGTGAAAATGCATGCAAGCAATTTTGCCTCACAAAGTGTCAGTCTTTGTTTGAGGCAATTCATTCCTTATCCCATTTCAAGGTATTCTTCTACAACTGATCTGCAGAAAATAAATATGATAACTCATCAACCACTCACTGTCTTGTTAACTCAGAGTAAGGACTCTTATGCTCTTACCAGACTGGCTGCTCAGTAACTGATGACAGACATCTTTTTTCAATGTAAAGAACTCTTGGAAGGAAAATTCTTGGAAGAATCTGAGTGGTGGCAGAATCATCGAGTACATGCTGTCCTGTCTCACCAGATATTCCTCCTGATATCCAGATGGTACTTGATGCATCTCTTCGCCCTTCTACACGTTGTTCCTACTCCTACAAGTGGAGCCGTTTTGAGTCTTTTTTGTTGGACAGGGATCCCACCATTGAATCCTGACCACCATGCTCCACCTGTCGGATTCAGGACTATCTCTTTTGTCTCTGAAGTGCTATCTGGCAGCTATCTCCACCGAGCTGCAGGCACAGGGTCAACCTTCTCTGTTTCATCACGCACTGGCCAAGAAATTCCTGAAGGGTTATGCCAACCTCCATCCTCTTGTTATGGAGCCCACACCAGCTTGGAGCCTGGAACTTGTCCTCTCTCGGCTGTCAAAGCACCCCTTCGAGCCCTATTGAGTCCTCACCAAGCGAGCTTGTGATTATGGTGGAACCAAGAGCAAGTCTCCTTCTGATGAACTTAGGGCTCTAGCAGGGTCATATTGGGAGATCTAGTCTTTCAAATCTTTCAAATAGTCTGGACTCAAGCCATTGGCACATGGAGGCATTCATCATCTTTGTTCTGGCTCTCACCATCTTTGGTTTTCCTTCTTGATGCACTGGGGATCAGGCACAGGATAACTGTGTGGAGAGGTTCCTCTCCCTGTCTCTGATATCACTCTGTCACCACCGTCTCCATGTTGAGTAGGGTGTATCAAAAGCAATATATGTATATGAGCATACAGGTAGATAGTGCACACACACCAGAATTCCAGTCATTCAGGCAGAAGTCCTGATTTTAACAGGCATCTATTCAAAAATACAATTGTATCGAAAGCAGGTATTTTCATATGTCCTGCTCAATATGTGGAGCTTGTGGAGGTTATTAGTGTATGCATGATGTCTGCATTACAAAAATAGGGTCTCTTTGAGATCAGCTGTGCAACAGGATACACAATTCACCTGATCTTGACTTGCTGAGTATTTGAGGTCCTAACATCAGACAGAGAACTGAAGAATGAAGCCATAGTCCTTAATGACAGTTCATAGTAATAATAATGGTATAACAGTATCAGTGTGGTTTAGTGGTTTTAATGTTGGATTATGACTCTGGAGACCAGGGTTTGAATTCCCCCTCAGCCATGAAAGTCCACTGGGTGACTGTGGGCAAATCACACAGTCTCAGCCTCAGAAAACCCATGATAGATTTGCCTTAGGGTCACCATAAGTTGGAAATGATTTGAAGGCACACAGGAACAACAACAATACCATAATTATATGTGGCTCCCTCTTTCTAAAGGAACATATTTCAAGTTAGATCCCAACTTTAGTTCCACAGCAGTTATACTCTTAAGGTATTTAAAATAATCACATACTAAGCTTGCACATTCATCCTGCAGCTATTGTCAGAAATATTTCTCTATATTTTACCTGTATATTAAGTAGCTAGAAGACAGCATACTCTAAAATTAGCAATGGGAATTTCATCCCAACTCCCACTGCAGCTTTCATGGACTGTTTTGTCTTTTGCAGTGTATAACACAGTGCAATAAAATTCAATCAGTTTTAGCTTTCGGATTTAGATAATACTTGTATATATTACAGACCTCTGGGGACAGAAAGCAAATCAGCAGAGTGATAAGAGGATGAAGCCTTCTAGATTAATAAGGGGGTGGCAGAATATCCCTGGGGCTCAGAATGTAGCCTTATGAATTTTCAAGCAGATTAATCATCCATGTAAAATAATCAAAGCACCAAGAGTTCTTTAAATGTTTCCTTAATAAAGCACAACTGAATGAATGTGATGGGGAGGGCTTTTTCAATTTACAAATAAAAAAGGGGGATATTTATGTCTTCTATGACACCCTGAAGTTTGGGTTTGCATCCTTTTAGAACTTCTCTGTCTACATTTATATTATTCTTATCTCATTTGATTCACCTTCATTTTATTTAAGAAGGGGCTATTTGCCTTGATGTTGGATTCAATATACAGTTTACAGTTTCACAGACTCTTGACAGGATGTATAGCATTTAGGACATGGGAATCACTACTGCCATGCTGTTTACAGTTGCAGTTGAGGTCTGATTAGGGAGCCTTCCAGACCTAGCGCTGAAGGAGATTGTTGGGAGAAACTGTGAAGGTGGCCTGTAGTAGATCACCTTCACACAAACACATTACTAGATTAAAATGGTCATAACTTTACTGGTTGCATCTGAAGTGCCTTGGTGCAACAGAAGGCAGCAGATCCAAGATAACTTAGCTAAAGTAGACCACACACTGGTAACTTCATGATTAGACTACTGTAATATGTTCTACTCTTGAAGATGATATGGAAGCTATGTGTGTGCATATGCCTTCAAGTTGCCTGTTGACTTATGGTGACCCCATGCATTTCACAGTGTTTTCTTTAGCAAAGAATACTCAGAGGTGATTTGCCTGTATAGTTAGTGCAAAATGCAGCACCAAGATTGCTGACCAGAATACCATATGGAGAACACATAACACTGATTCAAAACTCTAAATGGCTTAAGACCTCGATACTTGAAGGGGTGCCTCTTCATATATATAGCAGCCTGAGAGCAGAGGTCTAGAGGAAGGGCCCCATCTCTGTGCCCCATCAGTAGGCCAATTCTATGTTGGAGGAAATAGTCTATTTACTTTCTTGCCTGCGGTACCATAATTGTGATATTTCCTCCCTTTGGAGGTCTAATTGGTGCCAATGTTGTCTTCCTTCTGGCATCAAGCCAGAACATGGCTTTTTATTTAAGACATTAGGAAACAACAACAACAACAACATTTTTATTTTTTACCTGCCTCTCCCCAAGGCTCAAGGCAGGGTACAATGTGAATTAAAATACAATATCTAACATAAAATCATTAAACACACAGGTAAAAACACATAGGATAAAAACAAGCATTACATTAAAAACATCCATAAATTTAAAATACAAATTTTAAGCCCATAGATTAAAATCAATTGGATAGGTCTGGCGGAAGAGATAGGTCTTTAGTACTATTTTAAATTTCAACAGTGTGATTAGCTGTCAAATCTTTTCCAGCAGGTAATTCCATATTATGGAGGTGGCCAATGAAAAGGTCGTCTGGGTGACGGTTGCCTGTTTCGTCTTGGCTGGTTGAAGTAAACAGCCACCTATATAAGCCTGTTGGTGAAACCCTTTACTCCAACTAGAGTTGCCAGATCTCAGGGCCCAATCCTGAGTCTTCAGTTTTTCTGGGTCATCTCTAGGTGGCAGTCAAGAAAACAAATTCTCCAGTTTGGGTGGGCTGAGCTCCAGACAAGAGGGAAAAAAAATATGTGCTAATCTCCAGTTCAGCTCACAGAGCAGCAGCTTCTTACCAGTAAAAGCCACTTGCATGCAGCTTGCAAGGCTTAACTATTTTTTGCTGCATCTTTAAAAACTTGGGGACGGGCTATGTATTTAGCTTCCTTCTCCCCTCTCAGTTGCTATAGTGCCAGGGATCACCTTCTATTCTACTCTGTGTATGCCTTCTGCCTAGAAGGAAATAGGTTGAATTAATTGTTCCTTATCCCATCTGCCTAAGGAATCGAGGAGGCATAATCCCCTCATTTCACTTTGATCTGGGAATAGCCCATTTAGCAGAGATTTCTGTCTTGATTTTCAAACAGGAAAATGTGTTCTATGTGTGTGTGTTTGAATGACAAGCTGTGAGCAACTGGAGTTAGTACTTAGTGCATGATGTTTAGACATCACTAGGGGTTTTGGCCTTGGTCTCAGGTTTTGACCTGGAAAACACAGGGCCTGGGATGATCCTGAATTGGCAGTCCTTTTTATTATTATTATTATTATTATTATTATTATTTTAATTAATTTTTATTAATTTTTAAAATTAAAAACATACAATTTCTATATAAAACTTAACAAACACATATAACAGTGATTCCCTCCACCAAGGGACTTCCCTTTTACATTCATCCCTCTTTCCAAAATACCATTGTTTCCAACTCAGGTTTGTTTCCTCTGCCCTTTATTAATACAAATTCTAAGAATTTACTCCATTTTTCACCAAAAACATTTTTATTTAACCCTCCCTTTTCTTCCTTAACCATATTTGTTAATTCCTCATTTATAGCTATATTCCATACTTCATCATACCATTCTTCTATTTTGTATTCACCTTGTATTTTCCATTTCTTTGCTATTATTAACCTTGCTGCTGTCAGCAGATTTGTTAATAAATCCTTAACAATTTGAGATTCTTGTATTTTTTCACAATATGATAATAATGCTATTTCAGGGCTTAAAGGTATATTTATCTCCAATATTTCACTTATTTCCTTCATTACTATTTTCCAAAATTTCTGCACATATTTGCAATTCCACCACATATAAATATACATTCCCAATTCTTGGCATCCCCTCCAACACTGTGCTGAATACTTTTTATCTATTTGATTCAATCTTACTAGGGTTAAATACCATCTCCATATAATCTTATAGTAATTTTCTTTTATTCTTACTGATAATGTGTTCAAATGTTGCATATTCCATATTTTTCCCCACTTAGATTTGTCTATTACAGTTGCTACATCTGTTTCCCAAACATCTTTTAGATAATCTTGTACTTCTTCATTATCCATTAACATTTTATATATTTTACTTGTAATACCTTTTATAATAATTTTCTCTTGAATAGCTTTTATAATCAATTCCTCAAATTTTGTACTTTTTCTACAACTTCCCTCCTTTAAGCATTGTTTTGTCCATCGTTCTAACTGTATCAGTTTAAACCATGTAAATCCTTGCTCCTTTAATATTTTTTCCATATAATTTTTATTTTTCATTTTCCCCATCCATTCCTTCAACCTTATTATTATTTGTCCTCCTAATTTTGCTTCCACTTCATTTCTTAAATTTGCTGGGAAACCCTCTAACAATATTACTGGCGTTAATGGAGATATTCCTGGAACAAATACTTTTTTATATTTATTCCATATATCTAATATATTTTTTAAAGAGACAGACTGTATTGTTTCCCTAAATTTCTTTTTTGGTTTACAAATATATATATATATATATATATATATATATATATATTTCTTAATTTTAATGGTATCTCTTGTTTATTTATTTCCATCCATTCCATTTCCTTTACATCCGCAACACTATCAATAATATATCTCAATTGATTCGCTACGTAATATAGCTTCAAATTAGGTAGGCCTAAACCTCCTTTTTTGGGGGGATTTATTCCATCTATTTTTATTGATTCTTGAACTTTTGCCTCCATTACAATAATTATTTATCATATTTTGCAACTTTTTAAATTCCATCTCTGATACTTTAATAGGCAGCATTCTGAATAAAAAAAATATTTTTGGTAATATTTTCATTTTAACAAGAGCTATTCTTCCAAACCATGACAATTTAATTTTCCCATATTTCTCTATTATTTTCTCCATATCTTTCCTTAACATACTAAAAAAAAAAATTCCTCTAGTTTTTCCAATTCTGCCACAATATTTATTCCTAAATATTTTATTTGCTCTTTAATTTTAATATATTTATTTTTACTCTTCATATTTTTTTGCTCTACCTCTGTATAATTAAATATCATCATTTCTGATTTATTCCAATTTACTTGTAAACCTGTCATCTTCCCAAACATTTCTAAATGTTTCTCTATCTCTTGCATTTTTTCCAATGGATCTTGTATTGTTATTAAAGTATCATCTGCAAACATATTCAGTTTAATCTCTTCAGTATTTCCTATCCCTTTGATATCTTCATCGTTTCTAATTACATTAGCTAATATTTCTATTACCATAGCAAATATTATTGGGGAAAGTGGGCAGCCTTGTCTTGTTCCCCTAGTTAAATTTATTTGTTCTGTCTTACCATCATTTACTATTACTGTAGCTTTATTTTTTTTATATACAATTGGTCAATCACACCCTTAAATTTTTCTCCAAATCCAAATGTTTTCATTATATTTTTTAACGCTGGCCATTCCACACAATCAAAAGCTTTAAATATATCTATAGCTATAAGCCCTGCTTTAATTTTCTTTCTTCTAATTATATCTATTATATTTATTACTCTTCCAGTTAAATAAGCCATCTGTCTTCCTTCTATAAATCCACATTGGTCTTTTTGTAAATATTTGTGCATAAATTTATTCATCCTTTTTGCCATTATTGCTGTTAATATTTTTGCATCTTGATTTATTAATGATATTGGTCTATATGATTCTGGATCTGTCAAATCTTTATCTGGTTTTGGAATTAATATAATCAAAGATTGTTTCCACAATGGTGGGATCTCATCTCCTTTTAAAATGTTATTATATAATTCCTTCATTCTAGATATTAATATACTTTTAAATGTTTTGTAATATTTGGCTCCCAAACCATCTTTTCCTGGGACCTTCCCTAGTTTCAATTTGTTTATAATATCTTCTATTTCCTCTTCTGTTATAGGTTTTTCCATTAATTCTTTCTCCTCCTCACTAATTATATCCTTACAATTTTCCTGTATATATTTCTCTAAGTCTTTCTGTGGATCACCTGCTGAATATAATTTTTGATAATATTCTTGAAATATCTTTACTTTATCTTTCATCAAATTACTTTCCCCCCTTTTTCATTTTTAATGATTCCAATCAAACTTTTAGATTTCTTTGCTTGTGTGGCTCTTGCCAGCATTCTAGAATTTTTATTACTGTATTCAAAAAAAATCTCTTTTCATAAATAACAGATTTCTTTTTGCTATTTCTATATCTTCCTTTTCTAACTCTTTTCTCTTTGCTTGTTTTAATGTGTGGATCTGTTTATCTCTGTTTCTAAAATATTCTTTTTCTAGACCCTTAATTTCCTCTTCTAGTTTCTTCCTACTTTTTCCCCGTTTTTTCCACAATGTATGTGCTTCCCGAATAAATATTCCCCTTGCTACAGCTTTCATTGAATCCCACAATAATTCTTGATTGCTTTGTCCTACTCTATTTATTTCCCATATTTCTTTTAATTCTACCTGTATTTTTTCTACTATGTTTTTATAACCCAAGATTTTTGTATCCAATCTCCATCTTTTTGCTTGTTTATAATCTTTTGTAATCTTTATATCTGCTGTAACTGCTGCATGATCTGAAATTTTTATAATCCCTATATCTGTGTTTACAATTTGTGGGACCAGATTTTTTGATAAAAAAAATATAATCTATTCTAGAATAGGTTTTATGTGTTGGTGAATAGTAAGTGTATCTCTTTCCTTCTCCTTTCCATTCTCTCCACACATCTCGTAATCCATTTCTATTTATAATTTTGTTCAAACCAGTTTCATACGTTTTCTTGTCCTCTTTAGTAGGATTAGATTTATCTTTCTGCTTATCCATTACCATATTAAAATCTCCTGCCATTATTATAGATCCCTCACTTATTTCATTTGTTGCTTTAATAACGTCTTCATAAAATTCTATTTGACCTTCATTTGGTGCATACAGATTAACCAAAGTGAATTGTTCCTTACCCCTACTTCCTTGTATAATTATATATCTTCCTTTAAAATCTTTTTTAATTTTCTTAACAATAAAATTACATCCTTTCGACAAAATAGTTGCTACTCCTCTTGATTTTGATGTTCCAAAAGATTTTTCATATGTATTTGCCCATTTCAACTTCAATTCATCCACTCCATCTTTATTTTGATGTGTTTCTTGAAGGAATATTATATCTGCTTTAGATTTATTTAATAAAGATTCTATTCTTTTTCTTTTTATTATGTTTCCTAACCCTTTGACATTTAAGGTCAGTATTCTCAATCTGCCTTCCATATTATGTATAATAAAATTCTACTTGTATTAGTCCCACATAGTGCACAAATACTACAATATTCAAATAAACAATAAATAATAACAATAACAATCCCCCTGCACCACCCTCCACCTCCCCCCTTCCCCCCTCCTCCCTACCCTTCCCACATACACATTTCCTCACCCCCCTCCTAATCCCAGGGATTACTATCCCCGCCATAGCTACAAACTTTGAGGGGGGAGGGGGTATCACCCATCACCGATGTCACCTTTAATCTCATCTCTCTGTTTTTTTTTTCCAGTCCCTTGTCTTTATATCTTCATTTCTCCTTTCCTCCTGTTGCTCCTTTCAGCTCCACTTGGTCTTTTGCTGCTTCTTGTTCTTCCTCTCTCATCCCCAGTGTTATCAGCGGTTGTAATCCTTCTTCCACTGTTTTTATTTTGTAAAATTTCCCAGCATACTTGAACTTCAAAAATATTGGGTATCCCCAATTGTAGCTAATATTGTTTTTTCCCCCCAGTATAGCTATAATGGGTTTGATACCTCTCCTCCATTCCAATGTTTTCGCACACAAATCATTGAAAATCATCACCAGTGTTGATTCAAAAAGTATTTGGCCACCCAGTTTCCTGATTTCTTTCATAAATGTCTCTTTTTTGTAGTAATTGGCCACTTTTACCAGTACATCACTGGGAGTTGTTTTCCTGAATCCAGTTCTACGAATTCTCTCCAAAACCTCTTGCACCCACTGTAACTGGGGTGTCAGTTGCTGGAACCAGTTTATTATTTTAATTCTCAGCTGGGTTGCAGTTTCTTTTTCAAAATGTGGAACATTTCAAATTCTGATATTTGTCCTTCTGTCCCTATCCTCCTGGGCAATAATCTGTGTTTGTATCTCAGCAATCGTTACTTCATGTCTCTGAAGCCAATCTTTGTTCTCATTTGCAATTTTATTTACTTTTTTAATTTCTTTACACATTTCTGCCATTTCCTGATTAATTTGCTGCATGGCACTTTGTAGTTGTTTAGAAACTTCCTGTATTATTTCTTGTTTCAAATTCTGAATTTCATTTCGTAGCTCAAGTGTATGAGCTTTAAAACTTTGAAGTAACTTTTCATTATTCTGTGCCAGCAAAGATTGTAAATCCTCTTGCCCTGACAGGTTTTCTTTCTTCCCATTCTTCTGCCCATTCTTTCCTCCCCCTGCCCCCAGTCGCCATTTTTTTAAATGCTTCGGTCTGTTCTTTTCCCTTCACTTCTTTTAAGCTTTTAATCTTTTCAGTTGCTGTTAAAGTCTCAGCTGAAGCAGCCCTTTCAAGCCTTGAAATTGTTTTGTCAGAGGGTTTATTTTTAGATCTTGTCCATAAGGGAGTTTGCAAGAATTTTTTCCCCCTTATCTCCCCTTTCGTCTCTCGACATCAGCTTCCCTCATAAATCCCCAAACTCCGGGCTATTAGCTTTTAGATAAGGCAGAATTTACTCACAGCATTCCGACACAGGAGAACAGTTTCTTTTACTTTAATTAACTGCTTCAACAAGGTGTTTTCTTTGTTTCAAAGATATCACATCGGAGAGAGCTGGATTCTATGGCCACATCCAGTGCTGCGTGACTCCGCCCCCCCTGAATTGGCAGTCCTGACCCCAAGATCCATTAAGGACTGGCAGACATGGGCACATGTGTTCTATAACCTTTCTCCCTAGCTTGACCCTGCCCAATGCCCCAACCATCTTACTGCAAAACTGGAGTGAGAATGAGCAGACATATAGAGACAAGAGATTCCAGCCCAGGAGTGACAACTCTTATAACAGTTAACACAAAAAGTCTACATACTTTGATTCAAGGGGGAATGGAGAAGATCTTCTGGGGACTGAGGTTGTTGGTGGGGCTGGGAATATTTTTATGATCCTCTGCCATATCAGAAAGGGGTGCACTGATCTGTTTGGCAAGCTCTGCCCCTTAGTTTGGATTCCCAGATTGGACAAAGGATGTGGCTCTAGTAAATTCAGTCCTGAACAGATCTTGGAGCAGAATGAGAGAACCGTAAAGTTCCCTCAAGCAGGATGAAGGTACCCATCCTCTCATATCTTCCAAGCTCCAACTTTCAGCCACCACCATTCCCTCCCTACACAGCTATTGTCATGTCAGATAGCAGGGGAGGAGATGTCTAGGAATTCCTACGAGTCACTAGAGGCACAGCAATAATCTTACATTCAGTGTTGTACGTCTAGCAACAAAGCTGGGCACTTCCCTGAATGCCCTCTGCTCTCTGCTAGGAAGGCAATATCCATGCAGGGAGGAGATAGCTGCAGCTGAAGGTAGGGGTTTGGAAACTGAGGGAGGATAGATATCTTCATCCTGCTTGAGGGAGTTTCAGGGTTCCTCATCCTGCTGCAACATCTGTTCCAAATTAAATTTACAGGAGACCTGTCCCACTTCCTTTCTGGCAACCCTGCCCTTTGTCATCCAGCCTTCCAATTGATTGGGCCCAGGGCATAACATCATACTGGTTAGAGCAAGGTGCATCACCAGTGCAAGCAGATGGCTGCCTGCTTACTACTTTGCAGACCTGGAAACAATCCAGGTAAAGTGGGATTACTTTGTACTCCCAGTAAAGTGAAATTGCTTTGCATTCCAAGTAAACTGGGATCACTTTGTTTTAATTTGTAAGTCACCTTAGATCCCATGCCAGGAGAAAGGCAGGATATAGAATGAAGGAAGGAAGGAAGGAATGGATGGGAACAGCAGTAATGAAGTTAAGGCAGGTTTTTAAAAACAGAGAGGAAACTTAAAAAGGAATTCAGAAAATTAGCGATAACAAAAAACTTATGCCAGATACTTGGACTGCTTTGTGTAGTGTGCGTTCATCCACAAAGTTATGGGTATTGCAGTTTTCTTAAGATGCTGAAGATTCTTTGCTATAAATCCCTTAATTTTCTCAGAATTACAATCCCTAAAATGTTTTACCCAGAAACTACGACACTCATGGTTTAGGTCTGAACTGTAGACATGCATTTAAAGCATGTGACATGATGGAGTTTCCATCATCCTGCCTGCAGGGTGATGTACTCCCATCATTCTGCAAAGACTACATTTCCCAGTATTTCCAAACAGTATTGTCTTGTCAGCATGGCATCAGGTAAAGAAAGGGTTAACTGCAGGGGAGGGTCTAAAACACCACCTCCACAGAATCTCTTGAGATGGCATCATCAATAACATCATATCACCAGACCAGAACTGGTCAATCACAACTCTGAAACTGGGAATGCCAAATAAGGTATAACTGCTTTGTGTGAGCACATGTTTTGGAGTCAGACCATGAGGTCTGAGACACAAAGGAGGCTCTGGACAGAACACCATATTTTAGATCAAAGAGCTGGGGATTGCTGTTAGGGCAGGGTCGGCTGGCCTAAGTTACAGCCCCCCTGATTCCAGATGGATATGAACTACATCCAACAGAAGACTGTAGATTGCGAGTAGATCTTTAGGGAGTGTTTAGATTTGCGTTACGGAACTTTTTGTTATTTTCTTAAACTTTGGCTGAATGTAGTTTAAAATAACTGATTGACTTTAATACCTTTGCTGTTTCTGTAACTCTATAGTGTGCCTGGGAGCATGGAAGGTGCCTGCCCTCATGAGAGATTTGCATAACTTGAACATGCTTGAATAAAATAACCTTTTCTCCATCTTCCTATATGCTGATGGTATACGTGCCTATATCTCTTGGTCATTGCTACACAGGGCCAGTTTAAGGCGCCAACAGCAGCAGCATCCGCACGGGGCCCCATCATTGTGGGAGGCCTCCATAGTAATCCTCCTCCTGTAAAAACATTATTAGTAATAATCTGAATATCCTGTACTATGAATAGTTTAGGTTGAGTTAAGTTACATTGACCTGAGATAAACATATGGGCGCCCCAAAATAAAGCATTGCAGGGAGCCCCAAAATTCCTTAAACTGGTCCTGTTGCTACATTTCCTCTCTTTGGGGATAGGAGGGAGGAGTTTGTAGTTCTGCAGTGGTGGGTAGTCCCACTGGTTATCCAGTCTGCCACTGGGCTGGTCGTAAATACTTCAGTGGGTAGTGGCAGTGTTTTGGCCTGTAGGGGGTGCCATTGAGTGAGGCTGCTCAGCGTTACCTCTACAGGGAAGCTAACTCTGGGGGTTCTAGGCAGAGAGCCCCCAGAATAGCCCTGACAGCATGGATGGAAAACTTGTGAACTTCTAAAAGCTGGCCTGCAAATTCCATAATTCTTGATAACTGACCTTGCAGGCTGAGGCTAATGAGAGTTGGAACTAAGCAACATCTAGAAGGATACAGGTTCCCTATTCCTGCTTTAAAGAAATAAATATAGGGTAGGTAGTGTCTGAAGTACAATATATATATCTTTTGAAAGATCAAGTATGACTTAAACACTTGCATAATTTTGTGATGCCAATATATTTAGAGGATCTGCATGCTCTTCGTGCCAGATTTCTGCAAGACCATTGGAAGGGTGTATGACTGATACACATTTGTCATGCCAATGGAAAAGAGTAGCTGAAGCTGCACTGAGATGTAAGAAAGCAGGGTGCCAGCAGTCTGATGGAAAATGCTCTAAATAAGGGTTAGAGAAGAATTCTACTGGTTTTGAATTTTTTACAGAAATGATTCATTTCATGCTTTCCAAGTCGCACTGAGAAACAAAGCAAACATTGCTTCTAAAATTTAGACATGTGATGTGAGGCATATGGTACATTTTGGAAAAATAAAATATGCATGAGGTCATGCATGATTTTTTTTTTAAAGTGCAAATGGCTAAAAAGGAATACAGTTGCAAAACACATGTAAGAAAGGCATGCAAATTTCCATGTGGGAACTAAAAACAATGTCTTCCAAGCCAGTGTGAATAAGGGATGTGGCAGGAATGTGTGTGGGATTTAGAGAAACTGTACAACAGTGACAGGCAGGATGTTAGGCGCTGCAGAGCTGCTTCTGTGTGGGCAACAAGGGCAGCATCATCAGCGAAGAGCAGCTCACGGACTAGATAGTTTAGAGTCATAGTGTGAGCTGCAGAGCTGTTTGGGCTGGAAGTCAACCTGAAGAAAACGGAAGTTCTTTACCAGCCTGCACCACAGGACGAACACCACCATCCCCACATTGCTGTCGGCAAATCTGTGCTCAAGTCCGTTCAGCAGTTCACCTACCTGGGAAGCATCATCTCCTCAGATGCCAAGATTGACAAAGAGATCGATCACAGATTAGCAAAAGCATATAGTGCATTTGGAAGACTTCACAAAAGAGACTGGAGCAATAAACACCTGAGGCAAAGCACAAAAATCACTGTGTATAGAGCCATTGTACTGTCTATCCTCCTTTATGGATCTGAAACATGGGTCACCTATCGCCACCACCTACAACTCCCCGAGCACTTTCATCAGCGCTGTCTACGCACAATCCTAAATATACACTGGACTTACTATGTGACGAATGTTGCTGTCCTTGAGCAAGCAGGGATCACCAGTATTGAGGCCATGATATCGAGAACACAGCTGCGCTGGGCAGGGCACGTTTCTAGGATGGAGGACCATCGCCTCCCAAAAACACTACTCTACGGTGAACTCGCCACAGGTCAGCGTAAGAGGGGTGCTCCAAAAAAGCGATACAAAGACTCCCTGAAACAACATCTCAGGCTCGGCCAAATTGATCACCAACAGTGGTCCGCCCTGGCCTCACATCGGGAGGCATGGAGACGCACTATCCACAATACTGCAGCCTTGTTTGAGAACTCACGCCGAACAAGTCTTGAAGAGAAATGACAACGCAGAAAGAGTCACAACCCAAAAACATCACCCAAGGAGACCTTCTGCTGTGCTTTCTGCAACCGGACTTGTTTATCTCGGATTGGCCTTTTTAGTCATCAGCGCGCTTGCAGAAAGCGCAGGATGAGTCTTTCCTGAATCTTCGTTTGCGAAGAAAAGCCAGAGAGAGAGAGAGAGAGAGAGAGAGAGACAACAGTGAGTTTTTCACCTGCCTTACATAACTTGTCATTCATGAAGCTGCTTTATATATTAAGATGTCAGTCCAATTACAAGTTCCAAGTATAGTATACCCATTGAATTGTTCACATATATGCTTAATATGCACACACAAGCAATGTAATTTACCACCCAACTAGCAACTAGTGTTGGCCTTGTACCCTCCATTCATGTTTTCATGCCTTACTTCAAGGAGTCCTCCTCATATGATCATGACAACCAAGATGAAAGGCTCCATCAGGAATAACCAATAAGAAATTGGGGTTCTGGCTGGCAATGCTCCTCTGAGGTCATTGGAAGTTGAGAATGGCCTGACATTGCAAAATAAATCCTTTCCAGGAGCAAGGAGAAGACACACATGCTGAGGAAGAGAGGCCTCTACACCTCTGGGGGAGGCAGCAGGAAACAGCTCAGCTGCATCAGAGTAGAAGAGTCTATCACAGCCTGTCTTGCTAGAATCTGGCTTGACCAGCACCAGCTGGCCTCCTCTGGTCTTTTACATATAATATAAGCACAGAGTTAGAATGGACTGCTGGATTCAATGTTTACATTTGGCTGCCGTGAACCCTATTTCTAATGTTCCTGCCTGTTATTGGACTTCCTTGACTTATCTGATCCTTGGCACTTTTCCCAGATTTTTCATTGGATTGCTCTTTGTTTGCTTTTTGAACTGATAATACTCCACTCTGTGTTTCTAATCTTGGAAACCTTGCAGATTGATGAATCTTTCTCTCTGCTCCTTCAAACTCTGACCTCCTTGTGACTCTCTATGCACTGATCCAGGCCTCCCTTTGACTCCTCTTCTGGTTGTTCCCCTGGACTGATTGTTGCTCTGTGAACACTCTACTTGCAGCCAGAGAACAAGACACATGCACAGAGCAATATGCATATCATATTAAATGTACAGTAGAACCAAGGGCAAGTGGAATTGTGACAGAAAGCCACACTATTGACCTGTCTGCATTCACAAGACTTTCTGTATTGTTCCATCATAGCTAATAGACACCAAAACTACAGATGGATAATAAATGAATGGTGGGACCATGATGAAACATATTTCAGAAGTCTGCACCAGGTTTAAATTACTATTGCACTTTTTTCTGGTGTTGAAGACTATTGTTATAATAGAAAGCCAGCACATTCCTGACACTATGTAATATTTTCATATGAGATATCCAGAACCTGAATATATTAATTGAGATTACATTCTTGTAAAGTGCACTACATCCACATTGCCCTTTTAAATTATGTACACAGGGATTCAAAGGTTTCCCCTAGACCCTTTCACATCACAGGCTAACAAACCTTATTGATTACATATGTCATGAGTAATCTAAAAGTAAGAACCCAGCGGGGTTGTATTTTATAGCCAGAGTGGTTCAGGTTTTCCAAGGGCTGTATTAACCATTCTACTAAAATAGCACAGAGTCCAATATAAACTGAAGATTCCACTGTGATTTATATTAATTGGAATATTTCCAGTACAGAATGTTTTATCATTTTTCATTGGAACCCTTTGATGCTGGACAGCAGGACTCACTAAGGACCCACTAAAGGCAAGAAAGTGAAAGGAAACCAATGCATTAATGGAAAATGGATGTTGCTGCCTGACACACACAAATACAAGCGGGGTGGCCACTTTGAAAAGGTTATGAACATGGTGTAAAGAAGCTAGTTCTCCGTGCAAGCAGAAGTGGCTGGTAGCTGCATTATTTCAGTACCTTGCATAGCTCCTGTAGAACGGAGAGTGGTTCCCATAAAATTCAAAATGGGTTCACTATCCTAAGCAATGTGTCACCAGCTGATACTACTGTACATATACAAAAGCAGGAGTATGGAGACTATGGAGATTTTCACACGGGCTATATATCCCGTGGCAGGAACAGAACAGGGTCGGGAAAGGTTTTCCCTTTCGGACGACATTGACCCCGTTCTGTCCTGCATCCATCCTGCTCCCGTGACTGCTCTGGAACAATGTAATCACATTTTTTCATTGTGAATAGACCTCCTGTTCCGTTGCTATCACGCAATCACGGGTGTGTGAACAGGAGTCCCGTTCCAGTTCCGAAATGACAGCTGCGGAGGGGAGGTCTGTTCCAAGCACTTCCTGATATGAGCTGGACATCCAGGTAAGGTGCACCCTTTATTTTACCCTCCCTGTTTTGATTGTGTGATTTAAAGTGTGTTTTTGTGCTTGGTGAACTGATTTTATGTTTGGGGGAGTTTTATTTTTAAAATTTACTGCCCGGCCGTTATCATGTGATAACGTGATAACATTTCAGATGGCCAGTCGTAAAAACAGACTTACGACAGCTGCATTTATGGCCGGCAAGTGAGGGGAGGGGGAGTCCATTCCTGCCACGGAATTAAGGTAAGTGTGTGAAAGATTTACGTTATTCTGTGGCAGGAACAGGAGGCGGCAGGGCAGTAACAGGGCATTTTGGCCCTGTGTGAAAATCTCCAGAATTAGTAGATAATTCCTGCTTGTTAGTATTGCTTTCTCCCACATTTAAACCTAAGTTTTTTTTCTGTCCTGTATATGAAGACATTTTCAAATTTTGGTAAATTATTATCAGAAATGAACTGAAAGGAAAGTCTCTGCCATCTCTGCTTTAGAGTCAGCAATAAATGGGACTGGAATAGAATACAGGTGTGCCTTACTTTGCTTTAGAGCACTTCACTAATACAGCACTTTTCAATTATACAGTACAGCACCATTTTGTTACCCTCATTCAATCTCTTTATAGCATTGTGCACTTCATGTCCCAGTGTCATACTTTGGCAGTTCATACTCTGTGCTCTTAATAAATGATGGTGTAAATATGTTTCTGGCCTTTATATTCACTGGAAAGTGAACAAAATGGCTGTGACTTGCTTTTAAGGCAATATTGGTTTTGTAGTGGTGGTCTGGAATCTAACTTACCATATTAGCTAGGTATACCTGTAGATGTTTGTGAAGAAGTTTTTGCTTTGAACTGATGGGTCAAGGATTATCTCCATCTGAAATCTCAGAGCAGCCATTGTGGGAACCCGCAACTGAAACAAGAGCTACCAATTGATCCTAATCAGTTCTTTCCTTGATATACATGAGGATGGTCGAATCACCATGTTTCAAAGATATACATTCTTATCTCAGAAATACACAAAATGGTGGTAGGCTTCCATAAGCAGACAAAAGACCATGACTTTAAAAATGGGTGAGAAATGCCTGCCGAGCTAAGTACTGTTTTTAAGTTTTCATTAAAAAAAACAACAAATGCAAAATAAGGTGAATATACTTATAATAAGGTGAATATACTCGGAAAACATAGATATTGGAGAGATTAAGGGTTTTTTCCAAGCTTTTTCAGAGGACCAGATGGGCACCCTCTATAAGGGTCTGAGTCCAGAGGACAGGAAGAGGTTGGTCTCTCCTATAGAAGAACAAGAAGTTCATGAGGTCATAGTTCAGGGGAAGGGTAAGTCGGCCCCTGGCCCAGATGGCCTCAATTGGAATTTTTATAAAGTTTACAGGAAGTGGATTGTTCCCCCTTTAACAACTTTGTTTAATTTTTTGTGGGATAATAATGAGCTCCCTGAGACATTTTATCAAGAGGTCCTGATTTTTTTCCCAAAGGAGGGTGATCCTACCCTCCCAAAAAACTGGTGCCCCATAGCTCTGACCAACATAGACTACCGCATGTTGGCAAAAATACTGAACAATCGGCTGGCTAAGGTGGCTGATAAGATTGTAATGGAAGCACAGTCCAGTGCTGTGCCAGGTAGGACTATGGTAGACTCTCTTGGTTTGTTTCGGGAAGTGTTCCGACTCAGCAAGGAAGGAGCTTGGACTGGTCAAATCCTACAGGTCGACCAGATGAAAACTTTTGACAATGTAGATCATACGTTCCTATGGGAAGCCCTCAAGTGGAAAGGAGTGCCAGAGAGATGTATTGCTTTAGTAAAATTGTTTTATAGGAATGCAGAGGTGGTTTTGCAAGTCAATGGTCATAGAGGAAAGAGGATTAAGTTAAATTCTGGGGTGAGGCAAGGTTGTCCACTGAGCCCTCTCTTGTATGTTATTGCTTTGGATGCTATCCTGTGTAATATTAGTTTAGACAAGAGCATCTCGGGGATCCGCATCCCACATCCATTGGACAGTTTGTGGTTGGTTCGGTGTGAATCTGTTAAATTTGTTGCCCATGCTGATGATGTGTCCCTCTTGGTTAAGAACTAGATGGAAGTTAGAAAGATTAAAGATGCTTTTGAGGCCTAAGATCGAGTTTCTGGTGCTTGACTTAACATGGAAAAGAGTTTTTTGATCAGGATTTTTGCTGCAGAGGACAAGATGGCAGCTATTCCTCTAAAGGACATAGTTGAAGGAAAGGAAGGGTAGCAAGCAGAGCAAGAGGCAAAGATGGATAGGGTGAAGATCCTGGGGCTGAATTTTGCAGTGGTTCCTGAGGGATGGAAAGAAAATTGGTATCGCTGGTTGGAAAAAATGAAGGAAAGGGTGGCCCTCTGGCAGAGATGGAAGCTGACCATTTACCAGAGAGCTGCTTTTGTAAATACCTACCTGCTTCTGGTGGCAGCCAACTTGGCGGCTGTTTTCCCACCTCCAGATTCAGTGATTAAAGAAGCTGATCGGGTTCTCTTCAAGTTCCTTTGGGGAATGGCCACATTCCCCCTGGCAAGGGCAGTGACTTATGGGCAGGTAGAACAAGGGGGCCTAGACTTCCCAGCCCTGGGACTTAAGTTCATCGCCATCTTTTCTGCTCAAAACTTTGGGAAAGTTTCTCTGTTGCAAAACGGTCAGATTCAACCTCAGGCTTGGCTAGTTTTGTTTCGTGAGTGCTGGATGGGGACTAGATGGGGAAAGACTTGGTGGGAGGAAGGCTCATTAAGTTTTAGGTTTTCTTTGCCTGAAAAATTGAAAGCACCAGATTTTTTGAGAGACTTTGTTTTTTACCTAAAGAAATATAGAATCCATGCTGAGGAGTTGAAGGGTGAAGACAGGCCAGGTCAGAGCATCAAGAGAGGTTTGTACAAAAAAATAGTGGAGGAGATTTATGTTAACCCGTGTTTGCAAAAACGTCAGGCCAAACCAGATTTGTCAGACTACCTAAAACACCAGACTAGCCCAACTGAGTATTTCATGGACAAAAGGGTCCCCCAAAAGTTGTGGAACTTGAGGTGGAGGCTCTACCATCAGGTTCTTAATCTGAGGGGAAGGAGACCATGGACCGCAGAGGATGAACAGACTTGTCCTCATCTGAAATGTAAAAAGGCTGAGATTTTGAGTGGCATGGCACAAAAGGACACAATCAGACATTTTGTCCAGGACAACCTGAGTGCCCGGGAAACATGGGATGAGGTGGCCCATTTCCTGGATTGGCCAGATTTGGCACAACAGGCTTGGGAGACAGTGCTTTCGGGGACTGGACCTCCAGAGGGTGTCAGGGGACCCAGAAAGTCAGTGGGCCAAAAGAGGAAGAGGAAGGAGCCTGGTTCCATGGCTGAGAGTTTTTGGAAAGTGCCCTGGTCCACGGTGCACCTGGTCAACCTCTATGTGATGTTAAGGTTATTTTTCCAAAGACAAAGGGAGCTGAAAAGTCAAAATCTGCAGGATGTAAAAGGCACTGCTTATTATTTGAAGAACGTAATTGAAAATTTAGCTCTGAGTAAAAAAGAGAAATTGCCAAACCATTGTTGGAAAAAGTTTTGGCCGTGGTTTAGTGAGACAATCCCAGCAATAACTTAAAAAGATATTTTAAATAAATAAATATTTTATTATTATTATTGTATTTTTGTATAATTTTGTATTATTTTTTAATTAATCTTTTAATTAATCTTTTTAATTATTTTTTTCTTTTCCAAATAAGTATAATTGTATTGTGTAAATATAATGTGATTATAGTGCGTTTAGATTAAGAGGAAAAATGTATTAGTGTTAGGATAGATAGTTTTATTTTTGTATTAGTAAGAAAAGAGGAAAACAATTAATATTATTTTTGTGTTATTGTTATGGTCTTTTGCGGTCGGGTGTATTTTTCAATAGAATGGTCTTATTCCAATAAAAAATTCCTAACCCCCCCAAATTCCTAGCATCATACCATTTCAATCAGAGTTCAGCAATCCTGTATTGATGAGGGATTAAATGCAGGGGACTTAAATTTACCAATTACTTTCCCTATCCATGCCCACACAATTCCTCATAGATTCTCCATTAGCTTTGAAGACATTTTTCAACATGCATGCCTTTGCAGAATCAGTAGGCCCAACCACATGTTGTTGGTTATTACTCAAATACCGGATAATCTTGCTGTCTGTGTTTGTATCTGCATAAGAGATGTTCCCAGTCAGAAATGACACCAATACTGTGGGGAATCCAGAGATATCCAATATATATATATATATAACCACATCCATTACCTTTGCTCTGTTTCAGACAACTGCAGGATTAGCTAGATACTTTTATTTTTTGTATTAGTAAGAAAAGAGGAAAACAGTTAATACTATTTTTGTGTTATTGTTATGGTCTTTTGCAGTTGGATGTATTTTTCAGTAGAATGGTCTTATTCCAATAAAAAATTCCGAAAAATTCCAAATTCCAATTCTATCATGGAGGAAGGTCCTCTCTCTTAATAGACAGTTCCTCAGGCCCAGCATCAAATCTACTAGAACACTTTGTTATGCCATCTTTCTGTTTTAAGCATTCTACTCCACCTTTCCTCAGAGGTTGAAGAGGAGTACCTATTAACCAAATCACTAAAAACATCATAATTAAACCACAGTTGGCCCTATATATCCATGGATTTGGCATCCGTGGAGTTCACCAGCCGTAGTTTGAAAATACTCCAAACAAAATAAATCCCAAGAAGCAAACCTTGATTTTGCCATTTTTTTTTAAATGAGGGACACAATTTTACTATGCCATTGGATATAATGTGACTTGGGCAGAAGTGGTTTGTGAGGTGGAGAGGGAGTGAGAGGAGGGAGCGGATTGGTTGATCATTTGTAGAAATTTTCTCTCAAGGCATAGCTCCTTGTAAAACTGATGTTCTTGATCCAAGCCTTTTCCTGTTCTTCTACCTTTATTTCTTGTCCTATTTGTTGAGCCCACTTAATCATGTAATTTTTATTCCTTCTGACTCTAAGGACTTTTTCGGACAAACAAAAAATAACGCTAGCAGCCTCGCCAGGTTGCGAGGCTGCAGAGCTAGAGGGTGTCCGTTTCGCATGACACCCCTTTCCAGCGGTACTGTTGCGGTACCTCTGGGACATTTGACCGTCATATTTTGATCGTCATATTTTCATTGATTGTGAGTAAAATATGACGGTCAAATGCAAAATATGACAGCCAAATGTCCCAGTGGTACCGCAACAGTACCGCTGGGAAGGGGCGTCATGCAAAACGGACGCCCTCTAGTGCTGCAGCCTCGCAACCTGGCGAGGCTGCTAACGTTATTTTTTGTTTGTCCGAAAAAGTCCTAAGTCGAGATTCAACAATAATTTGTAAATTTTTGAAACCAATTTTTTCTTTTCCCTATTTATGATTTTATCAAAATCTACTTCTTCTGGCTCCATACCTTCCAATTTGGTTCCAGTCTTTATTTTTATATTAACCTTTTCCCCATTTTTATATTATATCTTATTTGATATAATCCCCATATTTCTTATTCAATTTTATCATCAATTAACTGTACCATCTCTTTTATATGAGCAGTTATTTTCACCTTATCCCATTTGCTATCATGTTTGCACCGTCCATCTATATTACTAGATGTTATCTCCAGTTCCTCAGAAATTCTCACTCTAGCTGCCTTCAGGTGCTTGCAGCAGTTCAGGGATGTAATAGTACCACTTTATTCTGCATTGCTCAGACCTCACCTGGAATACTGTGTCCAGTTCTGGGCACTGCAATTCAAGAAGGATATGGACAAGCTGGAACATATCCAGAGGAGGGTGGCCAAAAATTTGAAAAGTCTGGAAGCCATGCCCTATGAGGAACAGCTTAGGGAGTTGGGTATGTTTTGCCTGGAGAAGAGGAGGTTAAGAGGTGACATGATAGCCAGATTTAAATATTTGAAGGGGTGTCATATTGAAGAGGGAGCAAGCGCCACAGAGCAATGGACTCAAACTATAGGAAAAGAGATTCCACCTAAAAATTAGGAAGAATTTTCTGACAGTAAGAGCTGTTCAACAGTAAAATGCATTACCTCAGAGTGTGGTGGAGTCTCTTTCTTTGGAGGTTTTTAAACAGAGGCTAGCTGGCCATCTGTAGGGAATGCTTTGATTGTTTATTCCTGCAACGCAAGGGGTTAGATTGGATGACCCTTGTGGTATCTTCCAACTCTATGATTTTGTGACTCTATAACTATATGAGAGATTGCAACCTACTGTGCTGATACTTGCTTCAGTAACACACGAACAATACCCCCAAGTCTGCTCTGTCATACTGAAAAATGGTAAGTTAATCTGGCTTCCTTGCACATCCTTTCAAATGAAATTGGAAAGACATATTAAAAAGAACACACTTTAGATGCGTGCCTTTAGTGGATTCATTACACTGAGCCAGGTTGTGAATTTTGCAATGTGTCACTTAATACCTGCCTGCCAAGTTACAATGTGACTATTGCTTTCACTGTTAACTGTCAGTGTTGCTAATCTTATTAAAGTAGGAACCACATCATCTCTGGGTGTTGTATAATGTGTTTGCACTCATTAGTAGTTATTTAATTGTAGTGCCATTTCTTCAACTCGATGCATCTATAGCCACAGTCACAGAAAAAGTTGACTGCAATGAAACAAATTTGCTGCCTGCATTGAATTAATAAGGAAAGGACTCTGTGGTCTGCATGAAAAGTACTGGGTCTGGTTTATTATTTGTGCTGCTGTGACTCTGGGTTGCAGAAAGAAAAAGATATAAAAAACAATTCTTACCATATAATGAGCAATGCTTCAGTTTAAGGTCATGTCAGATTGTGTCCCTAGAAGAATCAATGCACTTTTTAGTTAAATAAGCAAGGCACCAACAGAATTGTGTTTGGGGAGTGCGAAAACCACTACATTCTGAGCCTCCATCGATCAGTTTGCAGTATGATGGGATGTTCAGCATCAGTGGTATCATTTCTTTTTCTCTCTCTCTCTATTGCAGCCATATTAAAAGCATCCAGGAGACAATTTCTAAGTTTTGAAATGCTGCCTGAGCATTTTGAATTCTCTTGCTTCCAACACTTTATAAGTTGTTGAGTGTTTGTTCAGTCACTTTACCTTTCAGCTACTTTGGTATTCATTTTTTAAGATTACTTCTGCAGGCTAATGAGCAATTTTGAAGCTTAGTTCCCCTCCCCAATATATAGCAATGAAAAAACCAGGCAATGGCAGAGTACTGAATGCTGGAAAAATGAAGTATAACACTTCATTTTCTTCTTATTTTCCCACTTCTGAGTGTGTAATTGTATTAATCTTCTACTTTAAAAAAATCTGCAGTGGCAGGGGTGGGCAGAAAGTAGATCTCTGCACAATCTGCAGTAGATTGGCATGTTTCCATGGACTGAGCTGTCTGACTCCCAAATGTTTGGCTAAGGCAGCAACAGAATGACTCCCCGGCCTGCCTTAAATTATACTATTGAAATGAAGAATGCTTGGGGTGATGAGGAGTATGTAGAAGAAAGACTATGAGTTGTATTCAGTCTTGGCTCTCAAAACAAAGTTCCTAATTGTGCATTTCTAAGTGTATGCCTTTTGTACCAGGCTTTTGGGATTCTAATAAAGAAAATTAAAGCAGATTCAACAAGCCTAAAGTCCACCTATCCTCCTGCTTTGGTATTTGAATACAATATTAGGGTTCATCATAGATAGAAGCAATAAAACATCCCTCATATCTTTAGCCAGTATTTTAGTAAGATAGTGTATAAGGTTCCCAGATTTCAGTGCTTGGCCTCTCTTCTGTCAGTCTCAAGGCAAAGGGGAAGACTCTCAGGGTGGAAACACTGCTTTGGAATGAACATTTATTTCGTTTCAATGGCTTATGCTGTGTAACTGTGGTTGATGCTTAAGTTATCATACTTAATGACATCACCAGGGCCTGTTTCATGTGACATCACAAGAGGTTGCCTTGTTGGGGTTGGGGCCCATGTCCAATCATGGAATATCCATAGAGCCTTATCAGTAGGGCTATCCCCAAGGCACTTGCACTGACCTATCCTGAAGCTTTTGCAGCTCCGGCTTTTATAACACAGCTAGTATAGCTGTACTATATACACTGTTTAGTGTACTATATACACTGTTTAGCTAGTACAGCTGTACTATATACAGTGTATACACATAATATACACTGTTATGTGCCCTGCTGGGATTTCAAGTGGTGTTGTGGTGTGGAGCTTGGAGTGGCAGTGTTCCTTTCACATGGTTCAGCTACGTGATATTTGCAGATGACTGGATGGCCCTCATGGTCTCTTCCAACTCTACAATTCTATGATTCTATGATTCTATGATATTATTTTAGGGAAAAAACATTGCATTGTTTTACATATGGGTGGTGAGTGGCTGAGGGAGTGAGAGAAGGGAGGGGATTGGTTGGGTATGTTTTCTAAGCGGCCAAACAGCACACTAGAAAAGGAAACATATCCAAGAGTTTTATACATATAGATCAGAAACAAACATGAGTTGCTGGGTCAGCATTTGGGTATCCATTCTAGACTTTGTTTGAATCTTCCCTGGCTTGTGTTAGACAATGAGCCACCTTGTTGACCATGGGTTTGGATTTGTCCCTATCTGAATCGTTATAAATGACTTGGGTGATGGAACAGAAGGCATGCTTATCAAATTTGCAGATGACACCAAATCAGAAGGGGTAGTTAATATCCCAGAAGACAGGAGCAGAATTCAAAAAGAGTTTCGCAGATTAGGGAGATGGGGCAAAAAGAATTAATTTCAACAGGGATAAATGTAAGGTACTACATTTAGACAGGGGAAATGAAATGCACAGATATAGGATGGATGGCACCTGGCTTGAAAGTAGTATGAGCCTCCTGAGTTTCAATATCTGTGGGAGTCCCACCACCATCACAGGCTTGTTTGGTGAGTACACAGGAGAGAGCCTTCTTGGCAGCTGCTCTCAAGTTGTGGAACTCCCACCAGAGGTGCAGTTGGTTACCTCTCTACTTTCTTTCTGCCAGCAGGCAAAGGCTTCTTTTATTTAGGCAGTCCTTTGATTTTTAACTTATTGCAGCAGGCAGTGCTTTTAATGGGTTGTGTTGTATCTGTATATTTTTATTATCTTTTAAATGAGATTTTAAAAATTGTTTTTAACATGTGTTTTTAAATGAATTATTAAGTTTTTTAAGTTTTTAGCCTTTGTATTTTTGGCTGTAGTTTGTTTTAACTTGTTGTAAGCTGCCTTGAATCCTGTGCTGGGAGAAAGCTGGGATCTAGGGGGTCTTAGTAGACTACAAGCTAAACCGTGAGTCAGCAGTATGATGCAGCAGCCCAAAAAGCCAATGTAATTCTAGGCTACATCAAGAGGAATATCGTGATGGAGATGTAGGGAAGTATCAGCAACAGCAGTAGTAATACAGTATTCTGCTTTGGTCAGAAGTCAAATGGAATACTGAATCCAGTTCTAGACACACAAAAATATCAGCAACCTGGAACATGTCCAAAGAAGAGTCTCCAAGGTGATCAAAGGTCTGGAAACCAAGCCTTATGAGTAATGAGTTAGGGAGCTGGATATGTTTAAATTGGAGAAGAGAAGAATGAGAGGTGAAATGTTAACCATCCTAAATTATTTGAAAGGATGTCATGTAGAAGATGGAGTGAGTTTGTTTTCTTCTCCCCCAAAGACTAGGACACAAACCAATAAATTCAAATTCCAAGAAAAAGTGATTCTAACTGAATGCTGTTGTGTGCCTTCAAGTTAACTTAACTTAAAGTG
Source organism: Gambelia wislizenii (assembly GCA_030847615.1). Lineage (NCBI taxonomy): Eukaryota > Metazoa > Chordata > Lepidosauria > Squamata > Crotaphytidae > Gambelia > Gambelia wislizenii. The sequence goes on from JAUMIR010000001.1 coordinate 327,140,833, forward strand.
ACCCTAAGGTGAATCTATTATGGGGTGTTCTTGGCAGAATTTGTTTGGAGGAAGTTTGCCTTTGCCTTCCTCTGAGGCTACTAAGAGAGTATGATTTGCCCAATGACACCCAGTATGTTTCCATGGCAAAGCAGGGATTCAGACTCTGCTCTCTAAAATCATAGTCCAACATTCAAACCACTACACCACATTGGGCCTCTACCTAAACATTAGGAAGTACTTATTTACCATAAGAGCTGTTTGACAGTAGGATAAACTGCCTTGGAAGATGGTAGACACTACTTCTTGGAAGGTTTTTAAGCAGAGTGTGGATGGGCATCTTTTTGAAGTGCCATAATTGTGTGTTCCTGTATAGCAGGGGGTTGGACTAGATGGTCCTTGGGTGTCCTTCAAACACTATGATTCTAGGATTCTATGGATACCTGCTCCTCTTACATTTTGGAGTCTCCTACCCTAAACCATGGACTGCCTTGATCTTGTTTTTAGAACCCATCTAGACTTGATCTTGCCTAAAAGGGCATATCTTAGCCACTGCACTGTTTCAAGGCCTAATGAAGACTGCAAGAGTATCTCTTTTCATTGCTACCTCCAGACAAGGTTAAATGAGAAAGGGAAAGTGGAAGCTGGGATTTGGGCCAAGCTGATTACATGTTTAGTCCAAATTTTGGTTTGAACTCTGAGGCTTACCACACTCTAAAGTAAAGCTGCAGTGCAGCAGAAAGGTTCTGTCTTCTGTGCTGCTTTACTGCACAACATCGTCATTCTTTTGTTCCAGTCCCATGGGAGACCGAGGTAAAACTGCATCTTTTTGCTAATCAGAAAAACCCAGTAGCCAAAACTGTGGTTTTACCTCAGTCTCCCACAGGATCGGAACAGCAGAACACTGGAAGAACAATGATATCATGCAGTGGGGCATCATGGAAACCAGAACCTTCCTGCTGCATTGCCACATTATTTCAGAATGCGGTAAGGCTTTCCATTCAGAATTAGTTCAGACTTTTGAAGCAGTGGAAGCTCATAGGCAAAACTCTCCCACTGCTGTAGGCCTGTGGGGTGTATTGTATACGTTTAGTGTTTCTGTCCCCAGCTCAAACCCGTTATTTGTAGTACTTCAAAAACTAGCAAAACTGGTGGTACCAGAAACCTTAACCAAGCAAAACAAATGAATGAATACATACAGTGGGAACATCATCTCCCTGAAGCACATTTGTCTGCTTCCAGCCTAAATATTTATGTTGACAAGTCTGAAAAAGCAAACCTGCTGAAGATAGTTACCACATTAGTAAATAATCACCACCACAGACAATTGCTTCTTTATCACATTAAGCAATTATCTAACAGTGACAATGGATTCTCATTACCATTTTTCTTATCTCAAAGTGACTCTGTGGAGTTGATTTACATCAGAGATCTCTGCCCAACTGCATAATGGGTCAACTGTGAACCAATCTGACCACTGCAGCCTATAGTTATAATCAAACATCTCAGATAAGCAATCAGTTTGATTCCTTTTGACAATGGTGGCTGGTTATCAGGGGATCTGTTGTCAGTGGAACAGTGAACCCAAAGTATTGAATCACTTTGGGGGATAGGGCACAACACCCTGAATAGTTTCTTTAAAGTTCAGACTAAAACTTGGAGAGGATACTTGCTGCCTTTGCTGTTTTTTACTTACATCTTTTTTTATTACTCTCATGTTATTGCCCTGAATGTCTCAAAAGCTGCAAGAAAATGTGCATCCTGCATACCACATCTTTGCATTGGCTAGGAGTTGCAGCATTTATGTTTGCATCACTTTCACCTGTACAATTTCAGGTTTCAGCAGTCCTGCTGCTTCTCTTCCATCCCCAGACAATGCCAGTATTTAGAGCTGCAGGCATGTTTAGTTGCTATGTGAAGGGGTTTTTATTTGCAGAGCGAGAAAGAGGAAGAGAAACCCTCTTCTGGATCAAAAAACATATTGGATGCACAACTCTCCTTCTAAGAAGGCCTTATACCAAAGTGCCTGCACTGTTGTTTTTCACAGAATCATGGACTTGTAAGAGACCACAAGGGCCATCCAGTCCATCCCCTTGACATGCAGGAATATACAATCAACACATTCCTGACATATGGCCATACAACCTCTGTTTAAAAACTTCCAATGCAGGAGACTCCACCACACTTTGAGGCAGTGCATTCTACTGCCAGACAGCTCTTACCATCAGGAAATTCTTCTTAATGTTTAGGTAGAATCTCTTTTCCTTTAGTTTAAGTCCATTGTTCTGTGTCCTAGTCTCTGGAGCAGCAGAAATGAATCCCCCCAGCACAGCATAATGTTGCATGAGGGGAGGTGCTTTGATGGTGTCTTTAAATGTGTCATGGCATCTCATGCCATGATGTAGGAAGTTTGGGGCAGAGCAGAGGCTATTTAAACAAGGGTCGCCCCTTGCCTCGTCCTCTTTTGGTTAAATTCATCCTCCTGCCTGTGTTATATTGTGAGACTTCTGGTTGCTTATGAGCCGGGTAGGAATTTTTTCCCCTTTTCCACAGGGTTTTTTGCCAACCTCAGACTGTTACAAGGGACTTGGGGAATTGGCCTTAGGGTGGTGTCATAAATAGGTGGTCACTTGGCAGGTTGTGGGGAGATGGGGATTAGTTCAGTGTACACCTATGGTGCCCCTTTTGGGTGAAGAATGGCTCTATCAAACTACCCTTGCAGGTCATGCGACTGGAGGGTGGAGAGTAGACTGTCCTTGAGGCCAGCCCAAGGGTTGAGCCCTCACCAGAAGTCATGTGAATTGATGTGTCTTGTCCTAGGGTTTTGCCTTCCAGTAGATGGTGCCCAGGGGTGGCCCAATTGATGAGAACCTCCCCCCCCCGGGGCTCAGGTGTTTCACCCAGGGAAGCTGGGAGGTAGGTATGGGTGTCAACATTGGCTCCAGGTTTTCCAGCATTAGATCTCCCCTCTAGTTTTCATATCCCAAGAAATAAAGAGTAAGTAGGTGATAGAATAAAGTGACCCATATTTTAAGCTTTATATTCTGATGCCTGAAGGAACAACACTTTGCTGTTTATTTTAGCTACCTTGATTTGTTTAGGTATCCAGTGTGACTACCCCCTGACAGGTTATGGGCCCAGGCAATGCTATGCTGCACCAGTATACACATCTGACCAGTAGCACCAGTCTGCACCAGTCTACTGTGACCTGTGGATGCCTGTGAGCTGTGGTGAACTGTCTGAAGGTTCCTGACCAAGATTTCTGATCTGTTGATGAGAAGCAAGGCTGTGTGAGAGGCTTGATAGTTTGCTGAGCTGCTAAGATGGCATCTGCACAGAGTATGAGTGGGCTATATTTTGAAAGGCTGAATGAGCACAATTACCTGGACTGGTGCTTGAAGATGCAGATGTATTTGATAAGAGAGGACATTTGGGACCCAATCATCCACACTTCTGTGGTTCCAACTGTTCCTGAGAGGAAGGCAGAAGAAAAGGCACATGCTACTACAGTCGTCCCTTCACATTCGCGGGGGTTCCGTTCCGCGGACCCCCGCAAATGTGAAAAATCTGCGAATAACGAATCCCCTCCCCCCTCCCTCCCCAGGCCTTCGCGGAGCCTAGCAAGGCCCCACGGAGGCCTCCCCGGCCCTTCCTCCCTCACTCCCCAGGCCTTCGCGGGGCCTCCGGAGGGCCTCCGGGGGTCCCGCGAAGGCCTCCCCACCCCTCCCCAGACCTTCGCGGGGCCTCCGGAGGGCCTCCGGGGGTCCCGCGAAGGCCTCCCCACCCCTCCCCAGGCCATCGCGCGGCCTCCGGAGGGCCTCCGGGGGTCCCGCGAAGGCCTCTCCACCCCTCCCCAGACCTTCGCGTGGCCTCCGGAGCGCCTCCGGGGGTCCCGCGAAGGCCTCCCCACCCCTCCCCAGGCCTTCGCGCGGCCTCCGGAGGGCCTCCGGGGGTCCCGCGAAGGCCTCTCCACCCCTCCCCAGACCTTCGCGGGGCCTCCGGAGGGCCTCCGGGGGTCCCGCGAAGGCCTCTCCACCCCTCCCCAGACCTTCGCGGGGCCTCCGGAGGGCCTCCGGGCATCCCGCGAAGGCCTCCCCACCCCTCCCCAGACCTTCGCGGGGCCTCCGGAGGGCCTCCGGGGGTCCCGCGAAGGCCTCTCCACCCCTCCCCAGGCCTTCGCGGCGCATCCGGAGGGCCTCCGGGGGTCCCGCGAAGGCCTCCCCACCCCTCCCAGGCCTTCGCGGGGCCTCCGGAGGGCCTCTGGGGGTCCCGCGAAGGCCTCCCCACCCCTCCCCAGGCCTTCGCGGGGCCTCCGGAGGGCCTCCGGGGGTCCCACGAAGGCCTCCCCACCCCTCCCCAGACCTTCGCGGGGCCTCCGGAGGGCCTCTGGGCATCCCGCGAAGGCCTCCCCACCCCTCCCCAGACCTTCGCGGGGCCTCCGGAGGGTCTCCGGGGGTCCCGCGAAGGCCTCTCCACCCCTCCCCAGACCTTCGCGGGGCCTCCGGAGGGCCTCCGGGCATCCCGCGAAGGCCTCCCCACCCCTCCCCAGACCTTCGCGGGGCCTCCGGAGGGCCTCCGGGGGTCCCGCGAAGGCCTCTCCACCCCTCCCCAGGCCTTCGCGGCGCATCCGGAGGGCCTCCGGGGGTCCCGCGAAGGCCTCCCCACCCCTCCCAGGCCTTCGCGGGGCCTCCGGAGGGCCTCCGGGGGTCCCGCGAAGGCCTCCCCACCCCTCCCCAGGCCTTCGCGGGGCCTCCGGAGGGCCTCCGGGGGTCCCGTGAAGGCCTCCCCACCCCCTCCCCAGGCCTTCATGGGGCCTCCAGAGGGCCTCCGGGGGCCCCGTGGAGGCCTCCCCTCTCCCTCCAGGTCTTTCACGGGGCCTCTGGAGGCCCCATGTCACGGTTTTGGGGGGGGCGGGGGGCCCTCCCAAAACTGCAAATAACCAAAACCGCGAATGTCAAGTTCGCGAATGTGGAGGGACAACTGTATTATTTTGGGGCTGGAAGATTTGTAGTTGACTAATGTTCGTGATTTAGACACAACCAAGGAATACTGGGATGCTTTAAGTGCATGAGATGGCAGGATCCAAAATCCTACTCACATATTGGATGAAAGCTCTACAAAGCACAGCTGAAACCTGGCAATGATATAAGTCAGCACCTGGCCTATCTTTGTTCTCTATTTGGGAAGCTGCATCAAGCAGGGCTGGATTATGAAGAGCCAGTGAAGGTCTACATGATTTGAGTACCCTTGATTCCAGTTTTTGATGAACTGATAAACAGTGTGGAAGCAATTCCAGAGAAAAACCTGTCCGTGAATTGTATCTGCCGCTTTCTGCTTGAGGCAGAAGAGAGACACACAAAACAAAGGGTGGAAGAAAAACACTTCAAGCCAATGAAGAAGCCTGATGACCCCAGAAACCATAAAGTGGAGAATGGCGAAGGGACAGAGGCTTCATTCGCAGTGAACAAATGCTGGACCTGTGGTTCTGCTAAGCATTTTACAATACAGTGTCCTAATAATCAGAAAAAGAACTGTGGCTTCAAGTCCAAGGCGAGAAAAGGAAGAAGAGCCATGCTGCACAGTGGCCATGTCTGCAGTGGTGAGAAACAACAGTCCATCTGATCAAACTTTGTGGGTTCTGGACAGTGGCTGCAGTATGCATTTAGCCAATAATAACTCTGAATTTGTAGAGATGTCTAAATCCAGAATTCAGCATGTGAGACTTGCTGATGTCTGGAGATCTTGACAGGGAAAATCTTTTTTATGTTTAGGTCAAAATATCGACAAAGTGATTTATGTGCCCTCACTTGAAATTTCTTTACGCTCTGTCAATTCACTAGCAGAAGAGGGGTATGAGATTGCCTTTACTGGCAAAAAGTTTTATTTTAAAGGATGGAAATGTTTGTGCAGAGAGGGAAATGAAAAATCAGCTGTATTATATGCACCCCAAAGCTGGTTTAGCCCAGGCTGTAATGACTAACACTCCAATGCATAATGACTGCATACATTTGATTTACAGAAGAATGGGTCACCCTAGTTATAAAGTTTTGAAACAAATGCCTGATGTGTGTTATGATTTAAAAGTGAACAACTGCAACGTTTTCTTAGATTGTTCAATTTGAAGCAGAGCAAATCAAAGGTATTACTAATTAGGGTGCATCTATACGATCATAAGAAAAATCCGTTTGGGGGGTAAAAAATACAAATAGGCTGTCGTTCGTATGCATACGAACCGCCCACATGATTTTTTACCCCTCCTAAACTCCATATGACTCCCTCTTCCCTAAGCTGGCTGGAGCGAGCAAGCCAAGCGGCGGTTTAAAATCTCCTGCTTTGCGGACAGTCGGTTTTCCCTATTTACAATATAAAATAAAAATAAATAAATGTATAATTCATGGACTTACCGGACTCTCGCTAGCCGGGAATCCAACATGGCGGCCACTCACAATTCCCCTCTGTGCTAGCCCCACCCCCTCTACTTGGCCAGCCAATCAGATTACACAGCCTGTTTGTATGTGTGTGAACGGACCGTACAGACCCATCAGCCATCTGAACGGCGTACAGATTTCTCATCGCGATCCGCTTTCCCTCTCAAACGCCGCATGTGCGTATTTCAGGGTGGAAAACTGGGGGCCCCCTGTGTGAATCCAAACAGTGAATTGTGTGTAAATCCAAACGGTTGTGTGTACCAAAGTGCGAACTTCCACACGCTGTACATATTATTTAAATCATGTAGACGGGACCAATTCCAAGGTTCAGTGATAGGAAATCAAAGAGAATTTTTGAGTTGGTACACACTGATTTAACTGGTACTTTTTCAACATATTTGGGAGGGGCCAGATATGCTATGGCAATTGTTGATGATTTTTTCAAGGTTTGGATTCTGTTATTTATTGAAGAACAAGTCTGAAGCCTTTGAAACTTTTCAAAACTGGTGTAATTGAAAGGAAGCACCAGATTCAGGTTGGCTGCATGTAAAGTGATTCTAGGGGAGAATTTATGTTAGATAAATTTCAGAAATGGCTAAAACAGAGGGGCATGTTCCACAGACACTCTGCCCCTTTTACGCCCAGCCAGAATGGCTTTGCAGAATGCAGATTTGGCATTTTGTAAACAATGAAGGATTCCCTAATGTATGATTCCAAGATGGATCAGAAAAACTGGGTGAGGCAATTCTAAATGCCAGTTATTTACATAACAGACTGTGGAACTCTGTGTTACAGGAAACTTTAGGAATTAAAACTGAAGTGCAACAGGGGCAAGTTTCTAAGCAGGAAGAAAGAAATGATGGGAATCATAAGGTGCCATTATTTTCAATACCTCGACAGTCTGATCGTGTGACAAAAGGGGTACCACCTCATAGAATCACAGTGGATAATGCTGTCAGGGTGTGTAAGGTTACATGTGAACCTAACAATTTCAGTGAGATGTTGAAATTACCCCAAGAGGAGCAGAAAACAGTTAATTTGCAATGTTATGTGGACAGTGAAGCTAATATGTTAACTAAAGCACTAGGTCCTTTAAATACCAGTACAGTTGTCCCTTCACATTCGCTGGGGTTTGGTTCCAGGACCCCCCGTGAATACCCAAATCCGTGAATACTCAAGTCCCATTATATGCAATGGCTTAGAAAAATGGTGTCCTTTATATAAGATGGCAAAATCAAGGTTTGCTATTAGGATTATTATTTTTTAAAGAATATTTTCTAGCCGTGAATACTCAAATCCGTGAATGTCAAATCCGTGAATGTGGAGGGACAACTGTATTTGTCTAAGTTTCGTATGGTTCAGTGTGTTAATAATTAATTTATTAACACAGCACTTTAAGAATAAATATAGAGCGGTGTCATGATACTGGGACATACAGTAGATTTATTCTGTAAAGAGCTGAGATGTAGCAAACAGTCTGTAGAGTACATCAGAGAGAGAGAGCTAGTGGCAGTTTGCAGAAAGCTAGCAAATCTATCAATATTGATAAGCTCTCAGCAATGGTGCAGATCTGATTGGGGGAGGTGCTAGGAATTCTGAAGAGCTGGGTATTTAATTTGTCCTATAGAGTTGAACGGAGCAGTTCTGTGTTAGATTTCACAGAGGGAAGATGTTTTTCTTTTGAATGCTGTATATATCTGTAAATATGTTTCATTATGCTCAAGTAACGAGAAGTTTATTTTAGACACAAGTTTGTGTCTGTGCCGTTATTCTGATGCCTAAAGGAACAACACTGCTGTTTATTTTAGCTGCCTGGACATTTTTAGGTACTAAGTGTGCACTACAACCTGACATATGTGTCTTTATTTGTCTGTTCTGATAAAGTCCTTTGATTATTGGATGTCAAAATATTGAAGACTGTTCTTTGTAATGGAGGCAGCATGGTGTAGCGGTTTGAGTATTGCATTAGGACACTGGAAGACCAGGGTTTGAATCCCTTCTCAGCCATGGAAACCCACTGGGAGAGCTTGAGCAAGTCACATATGCTCAGCCTCAGAGGGAGGCAAAGACAAACCCCCTGTGAACAAATCTTGCCCCCCCCCCAAAAAAAACAACAAAAAACTATGATAGGTTCGCCTTAGGGTTGCCATGAATTGGAAATGACTTGGAGGCACACAATAACAATTCTTTCTAATATCTCTTAAAAAGTCATGTCATACCTACTACTTTTCCTACAAAGCCAAAATGTTCTACAAACCAAAAATGTATGTCCCATTTCATATGGTCCTTGTTCTTGTTTTCGTTTAGGAACTTACTAGGAAAAGAACCAGAGGCTTGTTTGAGTTAAAATCACATGTAAATGTGACGGTTGATTTTTAAAAGAGTTATTGATTTTATGAAACCATCAACTTACTTTCTGTATGGATGAGACAGCTTTTGGCAAGTTTAAAAGTGCATCTTGTAAGAGTTTGTGTTGACACCTCCTTACAGAAATAAAACTGCACAGAATGAAGGAAGTAAAGAAAGCTTAAAATAATACTAAGGGGAATAAAATGTCCCTACATTTTAAATAGTTACTTCAGTCTGAAATACAATGCTCTTGTCATAGACGGGTTTTGTTATTCTTTTGTGTTGTCAGATGTTTTATAACCAATGCTTTGGAGTGGCTGAGTCTCATTGTTCCATCTCCTTTTCTCTCTCTCTCTCTCTCTCTCTCTCTCTGGCTTTTCTTCACAAACGAAGATTCAGGAAGGACTCATCCCACACTTTCTGTAAGCGCGCTGATGACTAAAAAGGCCAATCCAAGATAAACAAGTCTGGTTGCAGAAAGCACAGCAGAAGGTCTCCTTGGGTGATGTTTTTGGGTTGTGTTTCTTTCTGCGTTGTCGTTTTTCTTCAAGACTTGTTCGGCGTGAGTTCTCAAATAAGGCTGCAGCATTGTGGATAGTGCGTCTCCATGCCTCCCGATGTGAGGCCAGGGCAGACCACTGTTGGTGATCAATTTGGCCAAGCCTGAGATGTTGTTTCAGGGAGTCTTTATATCGCTTTTTTGGAGTGCCCCTCTTACGCTGACCCGTGGCGAGTTCACCGTAGAGTAGTATTTTTGGGAGGCGATGGTCCTCCATCCTAGAAACGTGCCCTGCCCAGCGCAGCAGCGTTCTCAATATCATGGCCTCAATACTGGTGATCCCTGCTTGCTCAAGGACAGCAACATTTGTCACATAGTCAGTCCAGTGTATATTTAGGATTGTGCATAGACAGCGCTGATGAAAGCGCTCGAGGAATCGTAGGTGGTGGCGATAGGTGACCCATGTTTCAGATGCATTACATACCCTGCAATAGCTACAGATCAGTCAGGACAGCCAGGATTATTCCTTTGTATTCCCACTTTTTTGTCATTTGTTTTTAAAAGTCCTGGATTTTCCCGTCAAATATGTTTTCCCCCTTTCTTCTAAACAGCTGGCTGCAGCTGCTGCAAATTTCAAAGCTGCTAATTACTTTGCACTCAGCCCAGCAGGAGACAGCCTAGAGTCTTGCTCTTTGCACCAAAATCAGATGTTTCAGCTACTTGTCAGTGGTTTGCTTCAACAGCCTATCTTGTGGAAATCACTGAATTATCTCTTTCAAAAGAGGTAAAGCTCCCTTTTCCTCAAAAGAGTTAAAGCCTCTCTTATAAAAAGGGCTTTCCTTGAAGGAATCTCCTTTAATCATGCTGCACATGCACACACAGACAGAAGCTGGATGGCCATTTGTCCAGCATGTTTCGTTTTTTATGGGGGGGGGGTTGGATTCTTTTTATTAGTTGTGTATTCATACATTATAATATCCAATCAATACTTATTTACCAAAATACATACTATTATCATAAACACAATATTTCTATTAAACTGATTTCAAAACTTAACATAAACTCTTTACTATAATTCTCTTCAGCAATATTAATTCTCCTCCCCTCCCCCACCTCAGTGCTCCCCTTCACCAGAGCCATATCCCTTGCTTAATCTCTCCAGAATCTCATTTCGTCTCATGGAGGTAGCCTCCCATCACTTTTTAGTAGTACTTTTTCAACAAATACCTTCCAAATTTTTATCAAAATAACTTTCTTTCCATAGTCCTCTTCTTATTTTGATTCTACATGTTAATTTATCATTTATTGCCATTTTCCAAACTTCTTTATACCACTCTTCTACTTGTACCTTTATTTGAATTTTCCAATATCTTGCTATAATTAATCTTCCTGCCATTAATACATTTGTTATTAAATCCTTTTCTGCTTGATTCCCATCCTTTCCATTATAAATTGACAACAATGCTATACTCGGTTTTCTATCTATATTTATATTCAAAATATTCTCTATTTCTGTAAAAAAATCTTTTCCCAAAACTGCTGTACATATATACAGTTCCACCACTTATGCATATATGTATTTATTTCTTGACAACTTCTCCAACAATATTTTGAGTTATTCTTGTCTATATCATGTAATCTTACTGGTGTCAAATACCATCTCCATATTACTTTATAATAATTTTCTTTTATCCGTATTGACAAATTTTTTAGTTGTTATTGGAGATTATCAGTCGAGTTTAATAATCTGGGACAGGGATGCCACAGGATTGAGAGAGAGTTTGCTTTTCAGATGACGTCATCCCTGTCCTGTTCCGCCCCTGTGCTGCTTCTGTTCTGTTCCCTTTTTTTTTATTCATGGGCAAAAGGCTGAACTACTCAACACCTTCTTTGCCTTGGTCTTCTCCCAAAAGGATAACAGTACTCAACCTGAGGAAAATGAAGCAGATGATGCAATAGGAGAAATGCAGCACAAAAGAGGTAGTTCAGCAATACCTGGCCAGTATAAATTAATTCACGTCTCCAGGGCCTGATGAACTACATCCCAGGGTACTAAAAGAACTGGCAGAAGTAATCTCAGAACCACTGGCAATAATCTTTGAGAAATCCTAGAGAACCGGAGAGGTCCTAGCAGACTGGAGGAGGGCAAATGTTGTCTCCATCTTTAAAAGGGGAAAAAAAGAAGACCCAAATAATTACCACCCAGACAGCTTGACATCAATACTAGGAAAGATTCTAGAGCAGATTGTTAAACAGACAGTCTGTAAGTACTTAGAAAGGAATGTGATCACTAAAAGTCAACATGAGCTTCTCAAAAAAATTAATGCCAGACAAATATTGTCTCTTTTTTTGAATAGAGTTACATATTTGATAGATGAAGGGAATGCTGTGGATGTAGTGTGTCTTGGTTTCAGTAAGGTCTTTGACAAGGTCCCCCATTATATTCTTGCAAAAAAATTACTAACATGTGGGCTAGACAATGCAACTGTTAGGTGGATTTATAATTGGTTGACAGAACCCCAAAGGGTGTTTACCAATGGAGAAAAGTGACCAATGGGTGCCACAGGGTTCTGTCCTGGGACAACTGCTATTCAACATCTTTATCAATGACTTGGATGGTGGAATACATGGCATTCTTATCAAATTTGTAGATGACACCAAATTAGGAGAGGTAGCCCCAGATGACAGGATCAGAACTCAAAATGACCTTAACACATTAGAAAATTGGGCAAAAACTACAAAAAAAAATATTTTCAGCAGGCAGAAATGTAGGATACTACACTTGGGCTGTAAAAATGAAATGCACAGATATAGGATGTGTAACATCCAGTTTGACAGCATAATATGAGAACAGGTTCTAGAAGTCTTAGCAGACCACAAGGTTAACATGAGTCAGCAGTATGATGCAGCAGCTAAAAAGGCAAATGCAATTCTGGGCTGCATCAGTAGGAATATAGTGTCTAGATCGAGGGAAGTAATAGTGCCGTTCTATTCTGTTTTGGTGAGGCCCCACCTGGAATACTGTGTCTGGTTCTAGGCACCACAATCCAAGAAGGATATTGACAAGCTGGAACTTGTCCAGGAGAGGGCGACCAAAATGGTGGGAGGTCTGGAAGCTATGCCCTATGAGGAGGTTTTTAAACAGAGGCTGGATGGCCATCTGTTGGGAATGCTTTGATTGTGTGTTTTGATTGTGTATTCCTGCATGGCAGGGGTTGGACTAGATGTCCCTTGTGGTCTCTTCTAACTATGATTCTATTTGTCTAGTTGCATTAGTTTAATCCAGAACATGCAGGAATGCATGAAATTTATGTAATATATAAGGATAAACAATTTGATTACTACTGGATCTGCATTCCACTTTATTGGCAAAATTGAATCTTGCTGAGGAGGACCTACAACAATGCGTATGTCTCTATGTGATAAAAACGTTAAATCCAAAGAGACTGAAACACATTTGATTTAGGATAATTGTTGGGTGAACCTAGGGTTTGTGGTGTGGTGGGAGGGAAAGGGAAAGAATGGGGGGAAGGAGGGAGCTTTTTATATTTATATGGCTTAGATTTTATGACTTAAATGGTTTTGTAATGTTTCTGTAACATTAATATTAATAATAGTTATAAAATGTGTTTTATTACATCTCAACATGGTTTACCACTCTGCACTGACATTTTAAAAGATATACTTGAGGGATTTATACCCTCTGCTCAATGGCAGTGGCCGAATTGAATAAAGCATCCAATTTCCTTGAGAGTACAGCAACATTACACAGCCAAATGGATTCAGATTTCTTAAATAATGCCCTGGTCCTTTGATACCTGTGTAAGAATTTAGGACACCAAGGGTTAGACAAAACAACAACAACAACAACATATTTGAATTTTCTGCTGTTCCTAAAAATGATACAATGGCAGAGAAACAGCAACCTAATCCCTAGCGCTAGGATGGTAAAATATTGTCTTGGGGCTGTCTCCACTGGCCAAACAAAACATCCTCAACTCATTTTCACAACAAACTGTCCAGGTGACATACATCTTGAATCTGGGTCTTTTCAGTGCCTAAGGGCTTTAATCTGGACCAAAAAGTGTTGAGATTTACTCTAGCTTTGAGCAGAAAATCCAGATGGGGTCGACTTAAGGGCCCTACAGCACCTGCAGCCACAGGGAGCCCCATCATTGTGAGGGGGGCCATCATGACCCTCCTCCTGCAAAAACATTATTACTAATAATCTGAATATCCTGTACTGTGAATAGGTTAGGTTAGGTTACATTGACCTGAAATAAACACATAGCCCCCCAAAGTAAAGTGTTGGAGGGGGTCCCAAAATTCCTTCAACCAGCCCTGAATCCAGATATTTGTATGTGTGTATGGACTGTGCTCCATAGTTACATAAGTGTGGAACCAGGGCCAGAGTTTCAGCAGGTGGGCAGAAGAGGTCGTGAGGAGGCTCCCTGGGCCAGGCAATCTCTTCCCATTTCAATTTCATTGTTTAGCAGTGCCTTCATTGCCATTTATTTTGCATACATGGCAATTGTTCAGAGAAGCACATACCAGCATACCCATATAATTATTAGCTGGGAGCACCTCCACTTAATAGGATGTCTGAAGCTCCTCTGAGCTGTGAGAAAAGTCATATGTATATTTGCATGCATGGGGGAAAAACAGAGTGACCATGGCCATGAAGCCATGCATATTGCTAATTAATGGACTAGGGTGAATTTGGAAGGAAGAACTGTGTGGAGAGTGCCCCCAAACATGCCTTGATGTGTGTGGTGATCATGTAGACAAGCCCAAAGGTAAGCTGGACATTCCTGTCAGTATAGATGAGCCCTTGAAATGAGGAAAAGAGGACCTCTTCATCAACAAAACTAGCTCAAATACTGCACACTGTTGATCTCTCCTTATCATTTTTCAGTACAGTGGGCCCTTGGTATCCATTAGTGTTTGGTTCCAGGACCCCCCGTGGATACCAAAATCCATGGATGCTCAAGTCTCATTATATACAATGGCATACTAAAATGATGTCCTTTATATAAAATGGCAAACAGCTAAGTTTGCTTTTTTGGGGAAAAAAATGGATTATTTTCAAGCTGTGGGGGGTGGAATCTGTGAATGCAGAATCCATGAATAAGGCGGGCTGACAGTATTTTTGAATTTGTCCCTTTTGGTGGAACTGCAGTGAAAATATATGTGCTGCATGATGTCACTGAGCTTATTCTGGGTATTGTATAATTCTCGAAATGTTCTCCTCTTACAATTCTATTAACAAATTAAAAAGGTAAGAAGAACTTACAATTCTATTAACAAATTAAAAAGGAAAGAAGAACATTCTATTGAGAGGTTCAGTGTTCTGGGATGGGGGGTTGGGGGGAACCTCTTAAGCTCACACTGGTTAAGAAATGTCAGCTTCTCAGTTTTAAATACTAGGAGTTAAAGTTATCATACATACACACTTTATCAAGAAATTATTCTCCAGATAAGTGATAAGAGAGTAAGCCCATTTTCCTAGTGCCATGTAGGGATATAATTCTTGAATTATTTAGGTCTTGAAGGAAGCAATGAATAAGTTTAGCCAATTTGGATCTGCTACAGGAAAGTCTTTGAAAACTGCACAGTTTCCAATGACTAATTGCAGTTTGGGAGTGTATTCTGCACAGAATTTGCATGTTGTCTGCACAGAAAATATTGTTTTCTTGTGCAGAACATGCTGTAGTTGGGAACTTATTCTGTGCAAAATTTACACATGGTATTTTTGCACAGAAAACATTTTCTTTGCAGAAAAAGCAACAGAGAATGCTGTTTTCTGTGCAAAAATATTACCTTTTTTTTAGAATAGCTTCAGGATTGTGAAGATTCTTGTCAGTCCATGTTTCTCCTTGTCAGGGTTTCCCCACACTTGAGAAACACATTTTTTAACCATGTTTTCAATTATTTTCTAATGTTCTTTCCATCCTAGTGTCATGTGAAATGAATCATAACAGGTGAAGAAGTGATGAGAATCATAGAATCATAGAGTTGGAAGAGAGCACAAGGGCCATCCAGTCCACCCCCCTGCCATACAGGAATACACAATCATGTTTTGTGTGATGCCGACTTGTTTGCTGATTTGATTTTCCAGTTAGTGTCATCCTCTTCCTTAGAACTTTTACTCAGAACTTAACTCTGAACCAAGTTTCACAAAGTTCAATGGGCCATATATCCAAATAAGGAAAGAGAGGAAACATAGGATCATGGCCTTATATACCATATTTTATCCAGAAAACCCACCTTTGCTTTCAGGGGACCTGCAGAGAGGCAACTGACCAAGCTGAAGCCTGTCTTGTTATAACAATGTAACAATGGGGGGTTCACTTGAACTTCTCATACATTGACATATTTGCTGATGTCCTTGATCAGTTCCATGCTTATGTGAACCCTGAGGGCAACCTCAAACACGGCAGCCAACTTTACCTAAATGTTCAGCCTGGCCTCCTCCACCCTCTCTGTTCCTGTCACCTTAGCTTCTGATTCATCCTAGTTCCTTTTACTTGAACTAGGATTGAACCTTTATAACCAAATATATGTGGATATGTGGTGTTCTCTGGTAAGCATGCTATTAACGGTCTATATATTGAATGAATCATGAGGAGTCTGGATCTGAACATCAACAAAGGATTAATTTATTAAAGGATAAAGATGGAACATTAAGTCAGTCTTGGGCTTGTAACATGGTATTATCTGGACAGACTGTCACTATACAGTAACCAATCATAAATATCCTAGTGCACAGTTTAACCTTTGGCTATTTTAAAGCTTTCCCTTATATCTCAGGAGATTATCAGATGCAGCAAAAAGTACCTTATGATAACACCAGGAAAGATGTTCCTGTCCCATGAACAGGACCCAGTTTCACACAACATTGTGCTTGTCACGTTCTGCCCCTGTGCTTCAGCAGTTAGTAAGGCAGCACTTTTCATTGACAGGAGCACTGCCTTACTAACTGTTGAAGCACAGGAGCAGAATGTGACGAGCACGAGGATGTGTGAAACTGGGTCCCATTTGTGGGACAGGAACGTCGTCCTGGCATTCTCATAAGGTACTCTTTGGATGCATCTGATAATCTCCCTAGACTCATTTGCTTTTTGTTCATTCAACCTCCACATTTAGACTTCTAACCGCTGCACACAGTTTTACTGGATTCAAACCTCACTCATAAAGCACACAAGCCTCCTCTTTGACTTCAACTGTACACACCCAGAGTCTTCAACTCCAACTCACTAACTAACTAACTAACTAACTAACTGCTACTTTAACTGTCATGCATCTCTTCAAACATGCAGAAACCTCTCCCATTACAGTCTCCTGCTCTAGGATTGGTTCCTTTCAGGCTCTCATCTCATTCACTTATCTTCATGCTCATCACATATGCCTCCCCGCTGCCTTAGGAGCTGTAAAGCCCTGGGAGTGGTGGTGGTGGTGGTGGTGGTGGGGCTGCTGCTATGGCTATTTATTGCCTTAGACAAGGGAAGGAGAATGGGAGGAGATGACTCAAGTGATAAAGAAGTAGCTGGTCTCAGCTATGAGGGGGAAACCTGAAGGTGGTCTCCCAGATAGAGTTCACCCTCTTTTCTCTTCCTCTGGTAGCTAAGACTAGCATTTCTTTGTCATCTGAGTCACCTTCCTTCTCTCTCCTCAGCTAGTAAACTGCAGCAGCTGCCACACACACGCACACACCAAGACTTAACAGCTGCTAGGGAAGATTTTGCATGAGATGCAAGATGCTAAAGAATAACCCCTTGCACACTGTCCAAAAGAAAACATACATGTGCATAACTCACAGTTACATGTGTATATGTCAACAACAGTGTTCCAGCTGATGTGTTATTGTTGGTGGCTCAAGTTGGAGAGCCAACAATGCCATGCTGACCATGTCACCTCCTGATCACATTTAGCAGTACAGTAAATACGCAATTTCTGCATCTGTACTCATAGCTCCTAAAGACTCATCCTGTTTTCACATCCATGATGGGTATCAAGGGGTGATTCTATTCACAATACTTTTTCCTCATGAGGAGATTCAAATGATGCATCCCCTCCTCATATAATTTATTTGCAGACTTCAAGCACTGGTAGCACCAGCATTGCTCCTGAAATTAAGGATGAACATGGGTTTCTGATATTTTTCAAGTGGCAAGGGCTAGGTTGTGGTGTGTCTGTGTCAAGACTCTTTCCACCTAGATAATTACCATGCTAGTTTGAGAATGCTGGCCACTGACAACATAGTTAGCTTTATACATTTATTTCCACCAAGCCGAAACTGAATTTCCCCCCCTGATCAACCTGATTCATATACTAAGATCAAATGATGCACTGTTGCTTGAATTAATGCTTGAAAATGTATCCCATTCATTTCAATATGGTTTGCTTCAACATAAGTATACCTAAGAATTGCATCCTAAATGAAATCTTTGATCATGCCATCAACTAGATATTGCCACAAAACATAAATCTATCCTTTGGAAGACTATCACAGACTTTGGGATGCTAAAGTTTGGTGGCCTTTTGCAACAAGCAAGCATTTCTGTTGTACTTCGTTTGGTATTTGAATCAGAGAAGTTGTATGATTTTGCAGCTCATGATGGGTGTGTTTCTGCTAGACTGAGTCACACAATTAAAATGCAGTCATGTGGAAGGCTGTATCTTATCATGGATTATTATCTCCAGCTGAGCAGACCATCTTCTCAGTTGCTGTTTAAAAATGGCCACCCCATATTATGACTACAAATAAACAAACCAATTAATTATCTGCATCACTACATATATTTTGCTAGAACTCCTAACAACAATTAGAAGGAAATTTTAAAAATAGTGTCCGGTATTCAATCACTACCCAGTGCCTTTTTAAAACAATGGAGAAAAAACTTTGACATTATCAATATGATATTTCTCACAAAACTTAACTACAGAGAGTATTTTCATCTTTTCACTTGACATAGACTATTTATTTATTTATACACTTCTATGCCACCTTTCTCCCAAAGTGGGACCCAATGGGGCTTACAAACAATTACATTTGTTTTAGGGAGAGGATGAGGGTGAGAGGCAGAGGGAGGAGCTAGCAGCCAGTAGCTCTCTGTCTATAGCTGCAGCTTCAGTCCCTGGAGCCCAGCGTACGGGGTGAGGGCAACAGGAAAGAGGCCAACAGAGGTGTTTGGCATTGGTGTGGTGGAAGAGACAGCATAAGGTAAGCTTGTGGCTGTTGAATTAAACTTCTTCAGCACCAGAGAGTTTGTTGGGCTAACAGTAGTGTGCTTGTTTGGGTCAAGGCTGTTTGTTTGTGTGGGCTGAATGTAGGCTTGCTTGTCAGCATCACTTAGTAGGTACCAAGTGGATGAGATTTGTTCAGTGGATTGTAGTGGGCAGGACTTTGCATCTGAACTTCCTTGCTCTGAGCCATTCCGTAATGCAAATTAAGAGCATCCCTAGTCCTTACTCTCCCCACCTCCTTCAGTTCAGATCACCTCTATGACTTTGACAGAAGAGAAAGCATTAGTTACCTCTTCAAATAAGTCCCTTTGGAAAGTAGTTAACCTCCAGTCTGCCATCACACCATTCATGTTTGTGTGCCAACACTGCTTCTTTCCACTTACAGTTCAAACCTACCCCATTACCTGCCTAATAAAGTGGGAGAAAAGATAATCACTGTAGTCATTATGGTAGCCAGCTTGTAAAGATCTGTAAATACATTGCTGCTAGCCATCCTGGGGCTTGTGCTATCAAGTGAGACAGAAAGTTTAACATCAGCCTTGTCCTGATGTTGCCATTCAATTTATTACGCCTTGATGAGCAGACAGCTTTTTCCAAGGGAGGCCTTTGCCTCCTAACTTCCCATTACATCTATAACTACAAGGTTTTGCTTGCCTTTTACACCTGCTTTCTTAAAGGTAGATGCTTCAAGCAGTGGAGGATTCTTCCTACCAGCTGGTGTGCATGACAGAGGCATCACTGAATACTGACTTATTGATTACACAGAGAGGAAAACATCTTGTTGTTCAGCAGTAGTCCCTTTTAAATGGATTGGATTCTGATATTGGCAGGTGCAGTCAAATGAATAGTGTGGCAGATTTCTGCACAGCCCTGAGTTCAAATTATGTGTCTGAAAGAAAGCCTGTATATCTCAGTTCTGTATACATAGACTTGTGCATCACTTTACCTATCTATTTAGGCAATGAAAAGCAATACAATATATTTGTATTATACATCTACCATATGCAACAATGAAGAGCTTAAGATAGACACAACCACCTTTTCAAATCCTCTGTTGTTCAACTCCAAAAAATCACATACTTTCTGATTTTCATTGTAGCAGCACTAGTAATGCAAGAGGTCAAGTTCATTTCAAAATTAGATCCTGCATTGTTTGGAATTATCATCTCACAGGCCCTGATACAGAAACCTGTAAAAATAATAAGATATTTTAAAGGAGGTCTTAGACTTTAAAAAAACCAAACCCAATAGATATATCCACCAAGGTGAGTGACAAGTTCCTTTTGAAACTGAGGGAAATTTGTGGTAATGGCAAATGAGAGGTAGGAATGGTCAGGCTATTCAAAGCAAAATAAAAGTCACTATGCACAAAGCTAGAGGAAGCCCCCTGTCTGACCTCAATATGAGGAACTGTATCCATATATGGAAATTTACCTTAAAAAGAGAAAAAATCTGATGCAGGCCTAAATCCATTGTTAGTCTAAACTAGAATAGATCCATTGAATCAATTAGGTTTCCTTATGTGTTGACTCACTACTCAGCAGCTAATTCAATGAGTCTACTCTAGTTGAAAATGACCACTAAGATTCAGTTTTTTGCTATATTTAAGAGAAGCTCAGGATTCAAATCAGAAGAAGTAACAGGTATATTTTGTACTGGCCAGGCTGCTTCTGAAATACTGTCAATAGTCCTGGCATTTGGGGGGGGGGGGAAATGAGAAAGTGCAGTGTGCTGAGCAACTATGATAATTTAGGTTATGGAAACCAGATTTAATGCAATTACCTACATGTAGTTAATTCCTTTTCATGACAGACATGGTACAACTATTTTATATTATGACTATAACTTAAGGGTTAGCTATACACCTTTCTTGGCGTAGCTAACTTTTCATTACTTTTATAATTATGGCGTGTGTGGCGTCACTAAGTGTTGGAAGGGGGAATGTCATGTTGTTCACATTTTGTTAAATGTTATGCCTATTGCACCTGCCTTGTGCTTTGTTGTGGGTGTTGAGTTGATGATTAGGGGCATATCTAGACAAGCAATATACCTCATCTTGCCCCTGTCTCAGAGCCCTGCAGTCTTGACAACACAGGGCATTTGCCTTACTCTGCCCCTTGGGCAGTCTTCACTACCCCTTGGGCAGATACAGGACTGAGATGGGGAGAACGTGTGGTATGGTCTGATACAGTGATTTAGTATAATATCTCTTTTACTCCATTTCCACCAGGAGGAAATGGTTTGGGCCCCGCATGTCCACAGGAGCCTGTCCTGGCAGACCAGCCCTTGGTGCTACCACCATCTCCCTAGCTGTCTTGGAAGGCAGGAAGGAGTCCTGCAGTATGTGACCAAGGCTGGTCATGTGCAGGGGGCCTTGGTCACATGTTATGGGTCCCCTTGCTGCTTTTCAAGACAGGGAGGGAAATGGTGGCAGGAGTGGCTACAATGATGAGTCTGCTTGCCCATCAGGACTTCCTCCCATTCCGTGGAGGGAATGGGGGAACAATGGGCCTGATCCTCAGCCAGGAACTAAACCTACCATGTAGGCATGGTATGACATTTTCAGTTGTTCCTGTTTTCAGCCACTTGCTATGTATATGTGTGTGTGTGGATGTGTTAGGAAGACCTTAAAAGATGTGTAAGATGAACCCTTCCTACTAACTCTAACCCTGATTGTACAGGGGAATTGCCATGAAGTCAGAAAATAACTCAGAACTCATGCAATATTATTTTAAAAAATCACCTGGATGAGGATTTAAAATTACAAATGTAATTACACAAACTACTTTTTGTAGAACTATAACTGTAGCCAGTAACTTTTTAAAGTAATTTTTTAAACCTCTATTGCCAGGGGAAATGATAAACCCTTCTAGATCTTGCTGGATTGCAACTCCCATCAGCCCTAGCTAGCACACCCAATGGTGAGGGATGCTGGGAGTTGCTATCCACCAACATTTGGAGGATTGCACGATTCCTATCCACACCACACCCTAGGAAGATAAGTTCAAAGAGCTGGATATGTTTAGCCTAGGGAAGTTTAGTGGTAGAAATAGTGGTCTACCAAATATCTTCTCTGTTGCTCCAGAGAGCATAATGAGAATCAATGGAAGGAAACTGCAGCAAAACTTTAGTTTTGGCTTAACTTTAGGAGCCCTATGATCTATTCATCAGTGGAACAGAGCAGACTGCCTGACGAGAGATGTTGAGGATTTTTATACAGAGGCTGGATGGCTATCTATCAGAGGTGAAGCAGTAACATTCTGCCTTGAAGATCCTGACCAGGTGGCTTTGAAGAGCTCTTCCATCTCTTAGATTTTATAATCTGACCTGTGTCTCCCATATACTGGACTTCTTCTTCTGACAACAGTGACAACAAATAGGGCATAAACCTGTTACCTGTGCTTGGATGTGAGCACCAATATTTAAGCAGTGGGGAATAGTTATAGCTAACCCAAGAGTCAACTGTGTTTCTTTTGGGAGATAAAATGAATCATATGCTTCTGTTTGCAAAATTACACAACCTTCTTTTTCCTTTCAGGTCTTCCAAGGGAATACCAATGCTGATAGTGTTGTACAGCACAAGTTTCTTCACTCTGTTAAGGCTCGGTTTGTGCGCTTTATTCCTCTGAAATGGAATCCTGGTGGAAATATAGGCCTGCGGGTTGAAGTTTTTGGGTGTTCATACAGTAAGTATTTGGCATAATATATCATAAACTACTGAATTTATGGAGTCTCTGTTGTAAACTTGCCAGGAAATCACCTCTGTTGCAAGCCTATGGCAGACAGATTCAAATTGGTTTTATCATTGACTTTAGCTTCAGTGGGATTCTGTCACCAATCTTAGTTTTACCTGTATAAACTATAGCGGTTTGGTGTTTGATTTTTTAAAAAAGAAAGTCTTCTTGTCCCATATTCACTTTATTCTTTAATACAGTATATCTCCCTGAAAACCAAAGATTCTTACAATTAAAAAAAGCAATATGTCATATAGTTCATTACAAAGCCCTGAAACTTAATTACAAACTAGGAAATAATAAAATTAGGCTACAAAGTTGGGTACTAAAGGGCCACTTTTATTAACTATGCAACTATTAATCTTTATGTATTTATGATTTTCAGGGGGAAGGGGTCTAAAGTGAGTTCCAGCTGCGACAGGAGGTCCTAGCTTGATCTCTTCCAAAGCCACCTCTGAGTGAAAAATCCAACCTCTGAGTACCAACCACCCTGTTGGCTGGACATCTAGCCAGTTGTTAACAAGGGAGACCTTCTAGGGTGCCTCCTCTGGTGGCCTATGATATTAAGGGAAAATGTACCTCTGGATAGTCCCAAGGGTAGAATCCTTTCCCATCCCCTAGGCCCTGCAGCTCACAGGATCAAATCTGGAGACACCCCCTTCAAAGATGTCATCAAGAAATTGTAGGTAGAGGAATGGTTTGGGGTGATTAGGAAGCGTTGTTCCAGGTAAACCATAAAGATGTTTGTATACCATATCATCATCAGCCAGCTACAACCAGTTCTGGAGAATAATACTGCCCTCTCACAAGCTCTGGGATGCAGGCCTTTATTGTCCTACAGACCGCCTCAAAATCTTTTTTAAAAAACCAACTGCTCAATTCTAACTGGACACATAACATGGATGGTAATACAGGGACAACATCCTGCCACAAGTCCAGATACCATCTCTTTCCCCTCATACTCTAACAGCAATATTACAAGGGCCAATAACGTCACCCACAACATCACAGGTGCATTTACTTGCTCTTCCTCCAATGTAATATATACCATCCTATCCCAACAATGCCCCTCTACACTCTACATTGGACAAACAGGACAGTATCTAAGGAGATTATCAGACAGACTAAGGAGATTTTCAGACCTGCCAAAATGCCGGTTTGCCGCGCGAGCAGCCTCCCGAGACTGCTGCGCGGCAAGGGTCTACTTCGGACGACGCTGTGCCTCTCGCGAAACCGTCCGTGTCACTTCCGTGAAGCTTCGGACGACTCAGCGCCATATTTCAATCACGGACAACCTCCGTGATTGAAATATGGCGCTGAGCCGTCCGAAGCTTCACGGAAGTAGACCCTGCCGCCAACCGGCTCCCCAAAGTGTCTGAATATTGGACATCAATTATAACTTCATCTGAACATGCGGGCCCCAGAGCACCAGCAGATGATGCTCGCTTATGCCTAGATTGTGGCATCTCGGACTTACATACCTGGACTGGAAAGATCAAATATCCCACCCTGACTATAGATATAGATAAAATTTATCTCTACAAAAAGATTACTTAATTTTTTTAAAAAAAAGTCTTTATGTTTTGTATAAACCTTCCATTTAGTGTTCCAAATCCCCCTATGTATACCATAAAAACACATTCCCACTGTGGTAGTTTGATATCTCATCCTCCAAAATCGAGTAGTGTCAAGTCCGTCTGGTACCATAGAAAATAACGTGGGAGGGCCCTCAGCTGTTTTTGATAATCCCAATAAAATGACATCAGGGTCTTCAATTAGAGCGGGCAAAAAACATGTGCTCAGTATGTCACCTAATCCAATTCCCTTCTGTCTTTTCACAAAATAAAATTCCAAAAAGGACAATTTCTACCAACCACCTCTTCATTTTTGTGGATGTCGCCATTTCATGTTTATCCTCTTTCAGTAATTATCCGGGGGATCTCGAACCCACTTAATATAAAAACAATCCTCTTTCCAACTAAAGTACCACCTCAAATATTTTCCTTCTATTATGTATATAAAAACTGGGTATCTTCTCGCTAGCGCAAGAGCCTGTGAAATATAAACATATCTGTTAGATCCAAAAAGGGGCTAGGTCCGATTTTCGTCCTGGGGGTCCTCCCATTGATTCATCTGGCATGAATTATTCCTAAAAAAAATGTAACACTTATTATTCATCAACTTTGTACAATTATATTTGGTTATGGTGTACCCACTTTGATTTTTCTTCCTTTCTGATCAAATAAGTTGTGGGCCATATTTGATCCATGACTACATATGGCCCCTTCCACTTGGGTCTCAAAGCATGTTTCTTTGGACCCAAGTAGAGATACAAAACTTGAGTTCCAATCTATTGATTGAAAAGATATCATTTCCTTTTCTGTCTGAGTGGAAATTTCACTGCTATTAATCCCAGATTCGTTTCATTACCAAACATTATTTCCTATCTCCTGCAAATCCTTTAATATTTGGGATTGATCTACTTTGGTTCCCTCTTCTTTAAACATTTTTATTTATTTCTTACTTTGTCTACATATATATTACTTTGTTGTTGCCATTCTATTTTATTTTCCTTTTTCTTATCTTGGTGGGCTTTGATCCATGCCAATTTTACTTCGGGTAATTCTTTCATAAGAGCCCAAATTTGTTTCCATTGACTAATATGCTTTAAGTCTTTACCATCTGCATTTTTTAAAAAAAAAAAATCTGCATTTTTAAAAAACAAACAAACAAACAAACCATTTTTAGCTCAAAACTGAATTAACCTTGTACACCCATTGTATATGTACTCACTGTCCATGATAATTACAGAGTCTTTCCCTTCCCCCTCTTGTTCTTTCAATAAGGAAAGAACATCAACAACAGCTTGTATCTCTGCCTCTTGTACCCCCAACCCATTGGGGATAACATCTCTTTTCTCTTTATTCCTATTAGGGTTATACCAAGCCCAAGCAGTAATCCTTTCACCCTTTTCCCATCAAGAACCACCATCTGTAAAAAAAAAAAAAAATGTCCTGGGTTTCATTCAGTGTATCAAGCGAAACAGCCCCGTCATTGCCTTCTACATTTATCTCATTACAATCATGTGGGTCCCCCTCCCTTAAAACATTTATCATCAAATCAGGTTGACTTAAGGTCTCAAAATCAACCCCCTTTTGATTCAACTTAACTATCCATTGATTAAGTTTAGTAGTACTAATAGAAGGTGCTTTGCCCTGCAGAATATATTTCAAAACCCCATGACTTGATTGTATTATAACTTTAGACAACCCTATCAAGTATTCCCATTCATCTAGCGCCTGCATAGTCGCTGTTCGCACTCGTTATATTTTTGTTCAGCTCCTTTTAATAATCTACTTGAATAAGCAATGGGTTAAAACTGCCCTTCAATATTCTTTTGGTATAAGCCTGCTGACATAGTTTCTCGTGTCCACCCTGGTCTAATATAAAAAGCTTGCCCCTCTCTTGGTTGCCATAACTTAATTTGCCTTTGAATCTAAAGCTTCAATAATTCCAAGTTATTCTGACATTCTTTTGACCAGTTCTAGGGTTCATTTTTTCCCTAACAATTTCTACATTGGTCTGGTCAACAGAGCATACTGAGGTATATAAGATCTAACAAAACCCAACAGCATCCTCAATTGTTTTATATTTTCTGGGGGCTGGATCACATTCAAACATCTGATACGATTTTCCTCTATCACCCGTCCGCCCCCCTGGATGGTGATTCCTAAGTATTTTACTATAGTCTTAACCAGTTGAGCCTTTTCCAAATTCACCTTAAAGCCAGTATCCCTAATTAATTTGAGGACCCTAATAGTCCTCTCCCAGGTTTCCCCCTCAGTCTTCCCTGTCATCAAAATATCATCCACGTAGGAAATCACTGCCTCCTGATTTTCTGCACTTAAATTTTCTAACATCTGCCGCACATAATGGTGGGCTATGCTGGGCGAATTGTGGAATCCCGTGTGTTACCTGGAAAATGTGTATTGTTGACCCCTAAAGGTGAAGGCAAAATGAGGTTTGCTTTCTTCCGATAAGCGCAATGCAAGCAAAAAAACAACAACAACCAATTGGCCAGGTCTATTACAGAATAATATTGTGCTTCAGCGGACACTTTTCCCACTGTTTCCACAATATTAGCCACCATGGGAGCCATGAGGGGTGTTCCTTGGTTTATTTTCCTAAAATCTATAACTAACCTCCAAGATTTTCCATCACTCTTTTTGACAGGCCACAATGGTGAATTATATGGACTTACAGTCTTTTCTATAATCCCTAGTTGTTCCATTGCCTCTATAGTCTCAGCTATCCCTTTCTCGGCTTCCCGAGCAAGAGGATATTGTTTCTGGGGTGGTACAAATCTTCCCTCAATTACAACCTCTGCATCTTTATGTTTTTCTGCATCAAATTTAGACTGAATTTGTACCCCTGGGACAATTTTCTCCCAGTCCTCTTTTTGTTGTACAGTTTTTGGCCACATACTGATAAATTTTCATCATTCTTTTAGGCTTCATGTCTTTTCTTTGCATAATGATGTCCTCATATGGATCCATCCATAATCCATATTTTGACATAGCATCCATCCCTAAAATTAACTCTTCTGTTCCTTCCTGATCAAAATAAGCTCAGTTTTTATGGGCTTACCCATAATCCATAGCTAAAATTAATTGTTTTTGTACAGGGGGTCCTGAGGCAATTTCTAATAATACTGGTCAAAGAGACTTACTGTCAGGTAGCCATAATTTGGTCATATTAACATTGGCACCTGAGTCTATTAGAGTGACATATTCTCTGCCTCTTTGCTCGGTTGCTACTGCAAATTTCCTATTATCACCAGGTTTTCTAATTAATATTCCTGGCTTTATTTGTTCTGTGGCAGCAGGGCAGCCCTAACAGAGCTCCCCCCCTTCACTTGTTCCATTCACTTCCTCCACAAAATTACTCTTTTAAAAGGGGCTGGCTTCCCCTCTTTCTTGGGTTTAATCCCTTTTGGCACCCATTTTGAGGAGAAGGTAACTTGTTTCACCCCGACTTAAAAGGGAATTTGGGCTTTCTTTATTGTCCCAACTCCTTGTTTCTTAAGGCTAGAAAATACCAATTTAAGTTTTTCCCAAGTGCACTCTGCTTTTGCTTCCCCCTGTATAGCTATAAGCATTGTTAGATGTGTTTTGTATTCTGGGTTTAGCCATTCATAGGGAGCCAAAAAGACACTGGTGTCAATTTCCATTATTTCTGATATGGTCCCTGAATCTACAAATCTTATTTTTGTACCTGTCCCAAAGGTCGTTTTTAGTGACTCTGCTCCCTGTTCTAAAGCCCAACCTCACAAAGCCACCCCTACTCCATTATCTTGGGCTTTGCTTATATACGGTGTCATGCCTGGAATTTGTTTAACTAGTCTAGTTATTTCTTCCAGAGTCATATCATTTTTATCTGCTGCCTTCTATACTTTAATAGCTCACTTTATTTTCCTGCTCCCTGACTGTCCCAGAGATTCTTTTAATTTTCTCATTTTTCCAGATAACATAGGATCATCTGAGACACAATATCTCACCAGCTTGTCCTTTTCCTGACAGCTTTTATTTTAGGATTATCATATTGACTGCCACACTCACTTGGCCATTTTTGCTTCCTTTTCCCCATCTCTGCTAAAGGACTTCAGTCAGGACTATCAGGACAGGTTCTTTCCCAACAACAATCATAATCATTTCCCAAGCTCTAAGAAAAATGTTTTACATAAACATTATTCTTTAGTTGGGATTTGTCCTGATCTTTTTTTTTTCTATATAAGGACTTATTTTAACAGCTTAACTTTTTGTTTAACTGATTTTGGGTTTGTTTGGTTTTTTCCCCACTCTCTGTCTGCTAACTCTTTAATATTTACCTCTAAGAGTTTCTTTTCTTTTCTTAGTGCATTGTTCTCATCCTCAAGCTTAATATTTTCTTGAAACCTACTAATATTATGTAGTGTTAAAACTCCATTTTTCAGTTTCCCTCATCTATTTTTTCCCTTCAACTCATTGGGTTTTAAATAACATTGGGTTATTCCCTTTAAAGCTAAAGGTGTCATGACTTTAGTCTGCTCCCATTTTCTCTGCATTGCCAGCTTCCTGACAAAATAAAGCCACAGCTTTAAACAATTTTTCCTCACTCCTTTAAGTATCTTCCTCTAGTTGTTCCTTTAAATACTGCAAAGCCTTTTCCAGGCTTCTTTCATTTTAGTGTTAGTACTGTTATACAAATTTATTCTCCAATCTCCTGCCTTATTTTCACAATCCTCATCCAAAGGATCCTTCAATTGAACAAAAAGGGTTCCCATAAATGGATCCAAACCTCTCCATTTCCCTTCTTGTCCTTTTTCCTACCAAAAAGAGCCATATTTCCTTCTGACCCTTTATTCAGTTACTCAGTTACTCAGTTATACCCAGTCAGGGGCATCCCCCGTTTTCCACCCTCTGACCTTAACCCTGTCAAAAGTCCCAGAAATCTCACACTTTCCTGATCCTGTTCGTGATGCCAAATATGTTATGACCACATAGAGGTCCTTTTAATTCAGGTAGTGTTTAAGATCTCCCCAGACAAATGACAGGCAAAAAGGCACAGAGAGACCAAATTTGGTTTTTAGTCATGTAACATTTATTTAGACATCAGACATTAAACATTCAATTAAGTATCAAGAGCTCTTTTTTCATTCACACACACACTCGCACAGACATACTCACATACGACCCCCTTGAATCCAATGATCCACGAAGGCCGGATGGTCCGTTGCCGCGGTTTCAGGAACCATACTTGAGGCTGGAAAGTCCAGTAATATTTATACCCCTTTTGCTTCTCCTTTCTTGAGAAAACAGGTGTTGAACATTGCCAAGATATCTGACGAAGGATAGTCCAGTTCCTTATCTTATCTTGGTATGAGGCAGTTCAAAGAACATCTTGTCTGTACGGAACGTCTCCTGGCTAGGTCGACATCTGTAATCGTCCAGGTTTCACCCAGCCAGCATTCCTTTTCACTTTCTCGCCTCACCTTCCAAGTTCCTCCCATGGCAATCCTTTGTGCGGCAACCATTTACTTTGGTTCTCCAGGGCCTTGCCTCATCTGGATCATCTGGAACCCATCCACTCTACACAGTTATACCTACAGGCATACTCTCACAGTTGCAGACTGTCTGTTTAATGATCTGCTCTAGAATCTTTCCTAGTATTGATGTCAGGCTGACCGGGTGGTAATTATTTGGGTCTTCTTCCCCCCCCTTTTTTTTAAAGATGAGAACATTTGCCCTTTTCCACACAATTATACACAATTTTCCACACAATATACACAAGTCCCTATAAGAATATTTATTCTACAAAGACTCATATATATTTTTCCATATAAGCAAGCAAATGAAAGGTTTTATAGAAGCTGAAGCTTTAAGAAAAATGTAATTTTAAATGTAAATAAATGCAGATTGAAGACAAAAGCTTTTGGGATTGCAGACAATATAAAACCCAGTAATATCATTAAAGTGAAGCACAGTTGGGAGGCTAGATGAATCAGAGTCAACAAAACAAAGTTTGGAATTCAGTGGTTTTTTTTACTTTGCCATGTATGATGAAATTAATTTTTCCCCCCACAAGCAATGAGTCAGGTTATATAAACAGATTATATTTGCCATATGCTTGTCAGTCTTAAATCCTCTTCAGGCATCTATCTGAATGGGTGAAGGGACATTCAAGAATATATGAAGCTATTGTCATCCCCTCAACAACAGTATGTGCAACAACCACACTCCTCAGCTTTCACATGTTCAATGCAGTTTCGAGGGCCATGTTCTACACATGTCGTGTTTTTCTCCATAGGGATAGGAAGCATAACTGACCATTTTTTTCTGTCTCCATGTTATAAACACTTGGTGGTGCAAGTGGAAACACTGTGAAGTGGTGGGCATTCAGAATAAGCCAACCCACAGGTCAGCTGTGGGTCAGCTATTGTATGCACCATTGAAGTGGTAGGGCTAGCCACACGTATGCTTCTTGGCCTCTCCATGTGATCACCACTCACAGGTACAAATTCCTGAATGGTACTAGTATTAGATAATGATATAAGCAGTAGACATTGTCAATAGTAAGCCATCACCAACTGGTAAAAATGAGGTCTGGAAACTCAAGTTCCTGAAGTTGAGGAATAAAGGAAGTGAGTTCCCTTATAAATGTATCCTAGTCTGATCTCCCTTTCACACTACACAATTATATCACTATGATTCCACTTTAACTTCCATGGTTGCATCCTACTGAATACTGGGGTTTGCAGTTTGGTCAGAGCCACCAGAAAAGCTCTCTGGCTGGGTATTCTAAATACTCCTTCCCAAAGTATAAATCCCGGGATTCCAAAGGATGAAACCATGACAGTTAAAATGGTATCAAAGTGCTATAACTGTATTGTGTAAAAGGTGACATAATTTCTTTTTTTCATTTTGTGTTTAATAATAATCTATGTGCAAAGAGATAGGGTCTGTGTGTGTGTGTTGTGTCTGGCCGTGGGAGAGTGATCTGTTTTAAAAAGAAACAGTCTGGGTTGTGCTGGGGATTTTCTTCTTCTTCTTTAGCATACTGCCCTTGTCTCTTTAGTTTCCTGCATGGCTCCCTCAAAGGTAGGAGGAATAGATCCTTCTAGTCTTATTCACTGAATTCAGTAAGTACACATGGAGTTTTTTAGGGCTAAACTGAAAAAGATGTCCTATCTGTCTAATGTGGAACAGGAATGTGGAGTAATTTAATTTTAATTTAATTTAATTAGGTATTTATACCCCGCTCTTCAGCCACAAAGGCTATCAAAGTGGCTTACAAATTGTTAAGCAATAGCAATTTACACATCTACACTGCATTAAGCAGTTTCCAATATGTGTTAGCTAATTGCCCCCACAAACTGGGTACTCATTTTACCGACCTATGAAAGGATGGAAGGCTGAGTAAACTTTGAAGCCCTCTGGAATCGAACTTGCAATGTGGTGACTTGCAGTACTGGCATTGAACCACTGCACCACCAGTGCTGTAGACAACAAGGCTACAGGATTGTGGATAGGCAAATAATGTGTGGGAAGAGTAGCAGGAGGCAAAGCCCTGAAAGAAGGCTGGAGCTCAGCTGTTATGATAAAGGGGTATGAGTGCATCTTTAAGCAAGGTGTATGTCCTGGTTTTTCTTGGTTACCTTCCTCAGATTTCTGCTTGAAAGGGTGAGACCCTGAGAATTCAGGTTAAACTACCATCACCCATTGAATTGAATTTCCCATTCATAGCAATACAATGGGACATTACCTAGGTTTCCTTTGTACTTTCCATTCTGACTCTGCAGAGCTTCATCTCCCACCACCTTTGTGGGGAGAGAACTGAGCAAGACATGTGAAAGAGTATGCAGAGAAAGAAGAACATTAAAGGAAGTTTATTCTAAGTGGAAACTACATAGCATAGTAAAGATACCTCTTTTCATGAAAGGCACCTTCCTTTCAGGCACACTTAAGAGTTGCAAAGTTACAGATAGTCTAAGTCATTCCTGCTAACTTTATAAAATAAGCATAAGCCCTAACACAACTAAGCTAAGCAGTTTCCTAATCTACTCAAAGAGAGCTGCAGTCCAGTTGCACTGGATGTTCATGGGAGTCTGGGCCTTTTGGTTCAGACTCTACTAAACACTCTCTTAGCTGGGACAAGAGTTTCCTGGCTCAGGCCTCTCTTTGTTCTTCTCCTTGCTTCATGGTCCCCAAGGCAGTATTTATCACCTCTTCACAGAAGGATCTCAAGCCACCCTCCAGGTGGTTATCTTCATTGGACAGTTATCTCCTGATGCTGACCCCCATAAAATGTGAAACTTTACCTGATACATCCATAACCCTTTGTTAACCTGCTTGGCTGTGTTGCCCAGATAATGGGAAAGCCCTATTATCATAGAGTGATTCCATCTTGCCTAATGGAATGTAGAAACAAGAAGAGAATCTGTGCTCTTGTCAAATTTAGATTTAGACCTCTATCTTTTTGTCCCTCATGTTCCAAAATGATAAAGTTTCTAAATTAACACCAAATAATTTTGAATACTTCTCAGTTCTGAATTCTTAAATGTTTGACCTCCCACACTGAAAGGTTTCTCAGATCCACCCATATCATTTCTGAAAAATGCATTTAGTATTTCAAAGTATCTAATCAAAAGGAGCAACGGAGAGCAGATTAGATTTGGGGAAATGCTGATTTTCTTTACCAGCCTGAACTAAAACCTTCCTTTTCTTATGCAGCTTTGGTAACTGACTGACTGTAGTGTTACTAATGTTCCATGTCAGTAGGGTGGTGACTCTGCTCTAGGTTTTAATCAGAACTTTTAAATGAGCTCTCCAAGGTGGTGAAGCTATTTGGGGGGTAGAATTCAGCACCTTGGACATCACCTTTAAAGTTCAGATTAAAACCCAGAGTGGATTCATGTCTCCATTGAGATGGAGGCCATACGTACACACAAACATACACCTAAACTGATAAAACACAAACTTAACCCTACACTGATAATATTTAAGCATATTAAAAAAGAATGTGTGAAAGACTCCATATATTCCAGAATACCTATTGATCTAATGTGACACTTTTTCATGTGGAGAAAATAATTTATGGGGTTAGATTGTGTAATGGAACATTCTCAAGAAGACTTTATGATTCTTTAACATAGTTCTGACTTCCTAGTCTACATTAAGAGGAAAAATATATTTTAAGTTATATTAGGATATGATCCTAATGTGGGCTACAGGGGCCAATGAGGTCCTACCCTGTCCAAAGTTGTTTGAGAGTCTGCTAGCATTTCTTTGGCCTTTTCTCTCATGTGCATTAGCAGAAAATGAAAAGTGATGAGCTGGACAAGGAATAAAGGGGAATCTGATTGTGAATTAATCAGAAGAACAATTGGTTGACTGCCAAGATGGTACCGTTTGTTTAGGAGCAAAGCCAGGAGAACAGGGCTATGAGTTAAGTGTCTCATTAACACACCAAGGGTGAAATCACAGCAAGGGTTTCATTAGGTGCACCTTTTTCTGATAATACCTTTTTTTTGGGGGGGGGGTTGTTGGGGAAGTGGGGAAGCCTTTATATATTTATGAAACAGAATGCCAATTTGAGATCTGTTGAAATGTACTGATAACTATAAACAATAGTTTGATTTTTTTAAAGGATACTATCCTATGTGTACAATGCAAGATGAGAAAATCATACTATGGTATTGACTTTCCATATTAAATGCAAAATTTGCGTGCAGCTGCTGCCTTCTCTTTCGCTCTCAATCTGAATTGTCAACTCTTTGAATCTAATGATTAGGGATTTATTACTTCACCTGTTAAAGGTCTCTAATTTCCATGGCAACCACAGTCCAACTGATAGCCTGCCTCTCTCTCTTTGGGTTCACTTCTGTAGGAATTTATATACAGTACTTGTGAATGGTTGAATTCTTCCTTTTAAATGAAACTTAAAATGGCGCTTTTAGACACAGTCAGATCTTTTTGAAGTTCCTCTTCACCCATTTAATAAGTGATACAACAAAGATCCCTAAATTGAAGTTTCAATAAATTTTCAAAATAGATTTATCATAGTAAATTAATCTGTTAGCTGATGCAAGGTTAATCAGTTCTCTTTTTTAAAAAAGAATCAATTGACAAGTATGAAACAAGAGGAAACAATTGAGTGAACACAAATAGCAAAATAGAAAGTTTTAAAAAGTAGTAAGAGCTACCTAAAATTGCTAAGAAAGTACCCACAACTTCAAGTATATTCCTTGAAAATCTATTATTTCTAAAGTGATACATACACAGATGGGGTAGTGTATTATTACAACTAGTAGTACTACTACTAAAAGAGCCATACATAGTCAAACTAGAGGGAAGAAAACTGACTTTTTGGACTACAACTTGAAGGCTCAACACGTGGTCATACTGGCTAGGGGATTCTGGGAGTCATAGTTGCCATACCCTCATAATTTGAATGAAGCACCCACCATCCTGTTGCTGAGCCTCTTAGTCAGCCTGCATTTTTTGAATGAATGAATGAATGAAATTTTATTACAGTCAATGACCAGCATAAACAATATAAAAGTACAATTTAAAATAGGACAGTATTATACAATGCAAGAAAATTGTACAATGTTGTACAATGAACAACAACAACAACAAAAAAGGTAAGACACCATTTTTTGCTGGGAAGCTATTGCAGCAATGCAAAAACTTGCCACCTTGGCTGTAATCCCTGGTTGCCTGTCAGCCAAAAGATAGTCAATGTAAAATGTGTCAGATTTACCTGGTATTTTGCCTGCATTTTGTAACTGTTGTCCCCACCACCACCTTCATCTCTCCCTGCTTCAAACCAGGCCTGCCTATGGCCCAGCTTCTGCTGCCACTACCATCCCTCTCACTATCATCTCTTGGCAGTTGTATTAGTAGTGTC
This sequence comes from Gambelia wislizenii, assembly GCA_030847615.1. Taxonomy (NCBI): domain Eukaryota; kingdom Metazoa; phylum Chordata; class Lepidosauria; order Squamata; family Crotaphytidae; genus Gambelia; species Gambelia wislizenii. Next base: position 327,175,515 of record JAUMIR010000001.1, read on the forward strand.
TACCATTTTCCCACTTATTGCCCCCATGGTATGGTTTGGAGCCTGTTAGTGGCAAAATGCTGCTGTCCAAATCCTGTAAGATCAACATTCTCTGTTATGGGAACCACTGGAGATTATGTTAAACTATTCAGTTGTGGAAAGCCAGTTTGTTGATTCATACCATAGAGAATGCAGTTACAAAACTGATGGCTGTAAATCAGCAAGAATATAGTCCACAAACATTTGAAACATATGGCCAGGAAGATCTTGCCTTAGACTCCATAGACCTTATGGTGTCATTCTTGCTACTGAAGTCACATAAACATTTTTTTAATGTGTTTAAATGTATCCTTAAGTAAGTGACTGGATATGCTAGGTTGGGATTCCCATTGTGCTAACCAAAAATGTAAATAGACCTGCATATGACAGATCATGAGAGTTATCATGTTGTATAGTTTAATTGCTAGACTAGTACTATGAGAGGCCAGGGTCTGAATCCCCACTTGGTGCAGAGACCCCATGGGTGATCATGGGCACGTGACACTCTGTCAGCCTCAGGGGAAGGCAATGGTCAAGCTCCTCTGAATAAGGGGAAGGAAAATATTTAGCAAAATCCTAGAATGCAGCTTTCTTAGAAAGTTCTGCAAAACCACCCTGCAGTTGATTTTTCTTTTTTGGGAGATAGTTTTGGAGGCAGAGAAAATCAATGAGACATTTTAGAATCATACAATCATAGAGTTGGAAGAGTGCACAAGGGCCATCTAGTTCAATCCCCTGCCCTCCAGGAATACACAATCAAAGCACTCGTGACAGATGCCCAGCCAACCTTCTGTTTAAAGGCCTTCAAAGAAGGAGACTCTACCACATTCCAAGGTGGTGCATTCCACTGCTGAACAGCTCTTACCAACTTCCCATGGTAGGCCTTTGTGCTCAGTGTCCGATCACTTAGAGAAGACTGGACACTCGGAATATATTGTTCTAAATAAAGAAACAAACTATAGTTCCCTTCATAGACACACTGCATTTTTTTTCTTTTGCTAACCTGACCACCATATCGTGAACCCACTATATAGAACTTACAGTAAACAACCACCTACAACTTTCGCTGGCCTCAGCCATCAAGACCAATGTCAATGGATTGTGGAAGTTATGGTCCAAAAAACCCAGAGGACCAAACATTTCCCACTCCTGTATTAAACAGCTGTAAAGGGTGGAGGTTCACTTCTGTTTTCACAATTCATTCTACACTTTTAAGCTACATTGTGTTCTTAATATAATGTCCAATAATTTTATTGACATTAATTTGTCAGTGTAGTGCAGTCAAAATAATCCACAACTGTTAACTAGGTCTGAAGGGTAGTGTCTGTTTGTGTTAAATGCATACTTGTAAATAAAAATAGCTGCATGTTGGTTTAGGGGAAAAAATGAAAAAAATCCATTGTTGCCTGAGCACCTTGCTGTTTTACAGAGAGTTTATGGTAACATATTGAATATATTGTGTATTGGACTTCCAGTGACAATGTTCTAGAACAATAAAGTTATAGAAGCAATAGTGTCATTGCATTTTTGCACCAAATTATTGCATCTGTTACTTGGGCTTTTTAATTGTGCAGAGGAAGTAACCCTGAAAAGGATGGTTGTACTTTGAGGATTACTGAGAAATTTTTCCCCATGTAAAAGGGAAAAAATAATAAACAAGAAAAATACATAAAGATATTTATGTGTTGTTGTTGTTGTTGTTGTTGTTTAAATATCCTGGCCAATAAGACTATATACAGTACAAATGCAGAAGACACAATTACTGAGTCCCGATCAGCAATCTGATCTGTTGACAAGACAAACAACCAAGGTTATATCTGAAGACATGTGGAGACAAATGGCAAGTTGATTGTTTGGGATGCAAGGAGGAAAACAGGCTATCTTTATGTTCCAGAAAGGCCTTGTTAGCTTATCACAAGCAAATTCTGCTGACCAGTAGTAGATTAAGAAAAAAAAGGATGAGATTTATGGCCACATTTGGGATGCTGATTGTATTCTAAGAGTAGGTAATGGTCTAAAAAGCACAATCCAGCATAAATTCTGCTAACCAGCTAAGAAGAAGGAAGGAGAGGGGAGGGGGATAGAGAGAAAACATTATAATCCAATGACTGCAGGAAACTCTTAGCCATTGGAGATTAGAAAGTCTGATTTCACCTTTGGGAGGTGGGTGAAAGGATACAAACAGGACAAAATAAAAATGTGATATGGGGGGGGGTGTTAGGAGAAAATTATTGTACAATAGCTTTCCTGATGCCATGTCTTCTTTTCCCTCTCTGCCTGTCTTTCATGCCATGAGATAAAATTAATGTTCTGTGGACAAATGCTTATGGACTGGAAGTGGGGATACTTTAATTCTTCATAACAGACAGAGTGAGAGAAAATGAGTGAAATAAATGTCAGGGTTGGCCTGACAGTACAAGCAACCTCAATGGCTACATTGCAAGGCAGTATTTTAGTGATGTCTAGTGAAAAAAAAAAGCAGTGATTGAAGAGTCCCACCTCAGCAGTTTTTGTGACATTGCAAGGATCTTGGAACTTGCCTTCTGGGTCACACCGTGCAGGTGTTTGGGGTGGGGCGGTCCTAGGCTGTCTGTGAGCCTCAAGCTAAATTCAATCACCCTCTGTAAGCAGTCAGTTCAATCACCCTCTGTAAGCAGTTCATATCTTGCAGAAATGATATGTCCCTTCCCCCAACAGTTCACCAGGTGGGCAGGGAGCAGAAACAAAGAAAAGGGAGGCAGAGAAGGTGTCCCCGAAAATATAGAAGGGTGGAATAACCCTGTCCACTTTTTCTTAGGCCTGGCTAATCACTGTCTTTGGCCCTGGATACAGGTGGTACACAACCCACTGGCAGATTACCTCCAAGTGATTCTGCCTATTATCCAAATTGCTTGTGGTCCATGGGGACCCTCTCATGTCCTACTATTAAATTGGGGAATTTAGCTAACTCAAGTTGGCATGCAAGAGGTTGGATAATGGCAGGACCTTTTAACCTATATATACTGGTAATAACGGAGGAGATTCTAAGCCAAAAGGTACAATTAAATTATCTTTATTGGAAATTAGAATCAACAGCATTCACACAAACACTCAGGCTTCAGACACTCACACAAGGCTATTGGAGATAGTTGGTAGTACAGTTGTCCCTTCATATTCGCTGGGGTTTGGTTCCAGGACCCCTGTGGATACCAAAATCTGAGAAAACTCAAGTCCCATTATATGCAACGGCATAGCAAAATGGTGTCCCTTATATAAGATGGCAAAATCAAGGTTTGCTTTTTGGATTATTAATTTTTAAAGAATATTTTCAAGCCGTGAATACTTAAATCCGTGGATACCAAATCCATGGATACAGAGAGAGAACTGTATTTGGACAGAGGAATAGAGTAAGGGGGTTGAGGGTTATAATGTACCAATACTGCAGAGTGGAGATTATGAACTATGCCGACATCAAGGAGGTCCAGAAGACAGAACAGCTACACAGTCTGACATGAAGTTGAGAGGAGGCGAAACTGTGTGCCCTAGCTACACAGACAGACAAGGAGTCAATAGGAAAGATATTTGTATACAATTTAGTGGTGTTTTGGGGTGACATTTATATGAAAAAATTCCCATGAAGGGATAGGAGTTTGAGTGGAATACAATGTTCTTCCGAGGTTCTTATGACTAGACAATGGGTGCTCTAGAAGAGTTAATGATTGTTAATGGTCAATGCTTTTAGAATTGAATAGGAGCAGGCAAGGTCTTTTGTTGGAGGGGAAGAGGGGAGGAAGAACCCATTTTACAATCATTAAGGCCTCTGCTATCATTGAGTGGCTCAGTGAATGACTTACCTCCAGGTGGTAATTCCCTGACCTGAGTACTTGGTTTTTGTGGAATTTCCAAAGGCCCCTCCCTTGGTCTTACATGAATCCCACCTTGGTATTTGGGGGTCCCTGGTTTTCCTTCAACCATGTGAATGGCCACACTTACCCCAATTATAAAATATAGCTGATTATTTGATATTCCAAGACTGATGCTAGCAGGGTAGGTAACAAGCCCACACTTGTCTCCGTATAAAGACTAGTAACTATCTGCATAAGTTGCAGATGTTCTAGAGTGTGATGGTCTACGAAATGTTGTCTGTAATCTGCATAGGTTGGGACCTGAGTACTACAAAGGGCACCTAGTCCCCACATGAACCTGCCTGTATGCAGAGACAATCTTTAGAGGCTCTTCTCATGATGCCTCAGCTGCCTGGGATGAGGCGGGGCAGACAGGAGAGAAGTCTTTTCACAGATCTGTTAGTGTTATGCCATTTATGGAATGTTCTCCTCATGAATAGTCACCTGGAGCCCACTCTTGAGGACTGTTTGGTGCCAGGCAAAGGCCTTTTTTATCACAAGATTTTTATGATTCTATATGTCCTGTTTATAGTCTTGTCTCACCTGACTTTTAGTATATTTTAATCTTATCAGCTATGTTTAAGAACATAAAAAATGTAAGAGCCAGAATGTATCAGGCCAAAACGATATTTACTTCAACATGTTCTTTAACTCATCAGCCTCCTGCTTTTTACTCTCCAGAATACTGCCTCTGATGGCTAACAACTATTGATGGCCTTTCACTCCATGAATTTCTGTAGTCCACTTTGAAATCTATCAAAGGTGGTGGCAATCACTCCATCTTGTGACAGTGAATTCCACAGATTAACTATGCAATGTGTGACAAAATCTTTCCTTTTATTTATTTTGACTCTCCTGCCATTTAGCTGCAGTGGATGACCTTCAGGTTCTAGTATAGTGAGAGAGGGAGAAACATTTCTTTCTGTTGGCTTTCTCCATACCATGTATAATTCATCATAAATTACAGATTCATTATTGTTTTGTAACTCTTTCCCCCTGGGCTTTTAATGTTCTCTGTTTTAAGTGTACTGAGATTTTACTAGCATTAAACATCTTGCTTGCCCTTGTAAGAGCCAAAAGGCAGCATAAAAATGGAAATAAATAAATACAGAAATGGCATCTTCTGAGGGATTATTTTGCTCTATAAAAGTGTTCCTAGAAATCATAGAGTTCGAAAGGGCCCGATGGGTCATCGGGTCCAACCCCCAGCTCAATGCAGAATCTCCAGCTAGAGCATTCCCAGAAAGTAAATGTCTAGCATCTTTTTGAAGACATCCAGAACAGAAAACCTCATCACTTGTGGAGTGATGAAGATGTAACAATATAGTTACTATTACAATGGCATAAATGTACATTAGGTCTTACGCGTTTCCATAGGAAATTGTGGAGAAAGAGGTCCTTGCCCACAAAGAGGTTACAGTTTAGACTAGTCACTGGAAATAAACTATAGAAATAGGTGAAGAAGGGAAGTAAAAATTTAACAAAGGATCATAGAGCTGGAAGGGTTCTCAAGGATGATCTAGTCCAACCTCCTGCCAGTGAAAAAATCCACAACTAAAGCCTCCCTGAGAGATGGCCATCCAACTTCTGCTTAAACACTGCACCAAAGGACAGTCCATTATTTTATTCCACTGGGCTTTTCTATACAGCAAAATTACTCCTTATAGAATTCAAGGAGTACACATTTTGTCCTAATGGGACTTTGCATTATTTTGCTGTATTCGGAGGCGGGGGCAGGATTCCAAATATTCATCCAGAAAATCCTTTGCTGCTTTTCCCAACTTAAAAAAAAAAATCTCAGAAAGAAACATGCATTCCTGCTTGTTAGGACAACCAATTCACTTCGCTGCACTTTCCTGATAAGAGCAGAAGTGGAAATCTGGTTGGTCAGATGTGTGCAGGGAGCGGTGTTTGCCAGCAAGGGAGCCCCCAGAACTGCCATGTTGGATTTTCGCTGTAGCAGTTGTGTGCTGAGGCAATGAAACAGCCTTTTTCTTCTTTTCTTCTGTTTATTTAAGTGGAAGATTACACTTCCACATCTTGGATTTGCTTTAAAAAAAATAAAATACTGTTTGGCAGCAGCAGCTGGTGACAATAAAAACACAAGTAATTCATTCACACTCACCATATTGATTCTCAGGCATGCCTGTTTGAACAACACACATTTATGGCTGTTCATGCCTGCAATCTTAGGGGGGAAACCGTGGAGACAAATGAAAGCTGCTGTGAATTGGAATTACTGCGCATCAATCCACATTTTATTGCCTCATATAGACAAGCCCATCATTGAACAGCACTTGCCATAAGGCAGTTTTTCCTAGTGTTTTGTTTGAACCTCCTTTATTGTCATTTGAATGTATTGGTTGAGTCCTGTTCTCTGGAGCAATCAAAGACAAGCTTGCTCCACCTTCCATATGACAGCTCTAAAGATTATTTAAAGTCTGTTAGCACATCACCTCTCAGCCTTTCGATCTCAGTGTTTTCCGGGCTAAATAGACCCAACTCCTTGAACTGTCCCTCAAAGGACATGGATTACAAGAGTTTTACCATCTTGGTTACCTTCCTCTGAACAAGTTCCAGCAATTTTGTTGTTGTTGTTGTTGTTGTTGTTGTTGTTGTTGTTATGTCTCCTAAACTGTGGTGCCCAGAACAGGACACAGCTCTCCAGGGAAAATCTGACCAAAGCAGGACCAACTTGGTTACAATTGGGAATGAGGGACAAGTGATAATGAAAAAGCTGCAGGGGGGGTGCATTTTTGGTGAAGTTTAAAGAAGAATGGAAGAGAGAAATCATACAAGTCTTCAGGGACAGATTTCAGTGTTATCAGACTGAAACTGAGGGCTTGTTTAGACAAGGTTCAATGAAGATTGATGTGCATCCTCCAATTCGCAGCAGAGATAATTTGTCTCCATGGTGTTTTTTTTGTGTGTTTTTTAGCAAAATCTATTGTATGTGAAGCTGTCTGTGTTTGAAGTGCACACTTAGCCATGCCTGAGAATCAAGATGGTGTCTGAGAGTACAGCACATTATTATTTCCCACACATGTTGTTGCCATTGCACAGTATTTTTTTAAAAAACTTGTAAATGAAAGGTTCACAAGTGTGACCTTACACTTATAAAAAGCATTTTGGTTACCTCAGTACAGCAAAAAACCTCACACTCAATAATACAAAATGTGAAAATGGCACTTCTGGCCACTTCCTTACATGCTGCCCACAGCCTGCATGTCTGACCAATCCTCTGTCCACTCCCACCTTTGCCTAGAATGTGTAGCATTCTGAAATGGATGTTCAAATGAGTGATAATGTGCATATCCATGCATTATTTTAAAAACATCACAAAAATCTGTAAAGTCTTTACCCCCACAGTATATGGAATTTTTGGCCCCCCTCCTTCCGAATATTGCAAATCTCATTCGAGTCTCATTGGAACAAAAGCTATTCTCTGCGAACTCTATGAGGCGTATTTTAACCATCTAAGCAACCCGTGAAAGTCCATGTGAATCACTTGGAAAAGATCCATGAGAAGGGATGATAGATTTTTACTCAATCTAAACAATATGGATTTTGAGTTCCTTTGTGACAGAAAGAAGTGTTTCAACTGTGTTTCTTCCAGGGAACCACTAAACTAAAGCATTGCACCATGCAAAGAGTATGGAATGTATTATGCTGAGAATGTCCAAGAAAGTTTATTTTAAAAGAAACTAAATCAAAATCAAAACTATGTTCCCAGCGCTTAAGATTGCAAATTCAGGGTTGCGAAATACAGAATCAGAAAAAAAGGATGAGGAGAAATTTGATGAGCTTATACTTTCATGCCAATGCATGGTTATGCTTCAAATTTTTCACCTTTTCAGATTGTCCACTGGAGATCTCCAGCTGAATATCATGCTTTAGGAAAAAACCCACAGAAATTCCAGTTTTTAAAAATAATTTTAAAATGCATTATACAGTACTAAGAAAATCGCTCATATGTACATCAGACTAATGTATATGTTACCAATGCATATACTTGGAGAGGTATGAACAAAATGTTCATACAAATTTTATTTTAAAAAACAACACCTCAGAGTTTTGGATGGATCAGATTTAAGATTGAAGAAATTAGCTTTGGAGGCAGATTAATCCATTCCATAGTGAATCCTCAATACCTGAGCCTGAGAGTGGTGTTAAGTAAAATGCCCTGGAGAGATAAAAGATGACACTAGCATAGATGTAAATTCTATTGTTAGTCTTAACCAGAGCAGAGAGGTTGAATCAATTGGATTTACCTATATACTGATTCACCATGGATAATTGATTCATTCGGTCTACTGTAGTCGGGAGTAACCAACAGGATTCCTTCTATAATATTGTGTCCATGACTTAGACATGTCTACAACAAATGTCACAATGCTATGTATGTCCACTCAGTAAAGCTCAACCAATTAGATTAATTGGTTCTGACTCATATGTAAGTGTGTGTAGGGCTACTGTCTCAGTCTATAATACTATGTACAGCTATGTGGGAGTAAGTTCATCAAATTCCATGTGGTTTACTTCTGCTTAGACATGTATGCATAGGGTTGTATTGTCAATTCTGCAAACTAATGCATACACATTTATTAATGATACAATGTAGCTGAGTAGATTTCAGCTTTTGTACTGGATTTCCTAGCACAAAATTGGGGTCACCTTTCTGCAGAACTACACTTTTAGATTCTGAGCTGCAAATCACTGGAGTCTCCTAAATATATATAACCATCAGTTTTAATAGCAGCTCATTCTGTCTGATAATCTTTCTGAGGCTCATTTGTCCTCATTCTGTGCTTCAGAGCACTGGTGGAAAATGTTAAATCTGCAGGCAACTCTGACTGGACACTGTTGAGACATTTGTGAGGCACATGGATTAAAGGTGCAGGTTAACAGGGATACTGGGGAGAATATTAGAAACACACCAGTGGCTCAAATCTAAATGACATCAAGCCAACTCTATTAGCATGGAGTTATAACCGGTAATGACTTCTTTGAAACATAGGCATAATCACTCCTTCTAGTACCAGACTAAGGTATTCAGTACTTATAGGACTGTAGTCAAAACAAGACCCTGAAAAACAAGATGGAATATTAGCATGCTCAGGAGAACTTAAAGTATTTTAGAAGTAAATATACAGCCATGCAGAAGTATTCACATTAATCCCTTTGACTTTTCCATATTTTGTTGTGTTACAACATGGAACAGAAAAGGATTTAATTTGTATTGTTGCCATTTGGTGTGCTCAAGTTACTTCGCACTGTGAAGGTGCAAAATATTTATTTTACTTATTATTTATTTAAATAATTCTACTCTGCCCAATATCACAAAGATCTCAGGGCAGCTTACAAATAATAGCTTTACTGGATATTTTTACTGGAGCACAAAAGTTAAGTAAAGAAAAGCAAATTGTCACTTGTTGGTTGCTAAGTATTCAACCACACCCCAACTCTTCACCATGAGTTGATAAGTGGTAGAAACACCTTTGGGAGCAATTATAGCTGTGAGTCTTCTTGGGTAAGTCTTATCAGCTTTGCACATCTGGATCCTGCAGTTTTTGCCCATACTTCTTGGCAAAATCGCTCCACCTCTTTCAGATTGGATGTACACCAGAGTCATGGTTGGTGAAGATCTGGGTTTTGATTGGGCCACTCTAACATATTTGGGTTATTGGTTTTGATTTAGTTTAGTGTTACTTTGGTTGGTTGATTAGGGGTATATGTCCTGCTGGAAGCTGAACCTCTGCGTCATTTCCAGGTCACTTGAAGTCTGAGACAAGTTTTCCTCTAGGATTGCATTGTATTTGGCTCCATCCATCTTGCTTTCAATCCTGGAAAGTTTCTTATGGCCTGTTGTGGAAAAGTATCCCCACAATATGCTGTTGCCACTGCCATGCTTCACTGTGCAGATGGCATTCTCAGGGCAATGGAAACTGTTTCTTTGGTGCCACACATAGCATGCTGTGGCAAGGCTAAAAAATTCAGTTGATCTCATCAGACCAGAGAAACAACTTCTACATTTGCTGCATCTCTCACATGCCTTTTGGCAAGCTCCAAACAGGCTCTGATATGGATTTGTTCCAGCAAAGGCTTTAATCTCTCCAGTCTTCCATAAAGATTTGTGGAATCTGGACAATAGTTGTTCCATGGACAGTTTTTCCCATCTCAGCTGTGGATCTCTCCAGCAACTTCAGAGTTGGTTTCTTGGTTGCTTCTCTAACACTCTGCTTACACAGTTACTGAGTTTTGGTGGACAACCTTCTCTAGGCAGAGATGTGATTGTGCTCCAGGGGATATTCATTCTTTGGGATATCTATTTATTTATAACCCAAACCTAGATTGGTGCTTCTATAGTTCTTTAACCTTCATGATACCATTTATTTAAGTATGCAATCTAGCAACTCTGGGGACTTCCAGAAACAGATTTATTGAATCTGAGATCATGTGATCCTGGAACTGTATGCAGATGTTCTCTATTCTACTACTTATATGACTTCTAGAGTCAGTAGGTCACACCAGAGCTTACTGAGGAATGTTGTAAAAAGGGAGTAAATACTTATACAACCAACAGGGCCCCGGTTGTTTTTCATTTAAGTTTAGTGCTACAATTAAAAAAAAAAAAAACTCTGCACCTTCACAGTGTTGAATATCTTGTGTCCATCAAGTGGTAAGAATTGCTATCCATTTCAATTCCAAGCTGTAACACAATAAAACATGGGGGAAGGGAATCAAAGAGCTCTCTCTATGTGTGAATGTTTCTCCAAGCAATTAATGACAGGGTGGCCGAACATAACATCGGTAGGAGGAGGACCTCTAGTGCCCAATCTTCTGGATTACTGCAGATGACATTCCCAAGGCAGAGGCTGTTGATGCAGCCCCAATCTGACCAAAAGGAATGTGTCGCAAACCAGATCCCATGTAAACCCAACTTACCCAAGGCTTTGGCCATCACCATCCAGAACTGGTACTTGGTTAAGGGAGAAAATTCAGCATGCACAAATAACAGACCCTGCCATGGCCCCCACACTCTCAAATATTGCTGCAGTGCTCTTACATGACAGTGGTCTTGATTACTGCACATTAACAATCTGCATTGACATCCCAACATATGCTGGTCAGTCTTGGGAAAACACAGTGTTAAGGTAACTTGACACTCTGCCATGGACACATCCCTAAGCTCCAAAGCCCTATTAGTCACATCTGCTTTGAACTCCCTAACCAACTCACTGATGCACAAGGCGCCTAAAAAGGCCGTAAGGGCTGCAGCATGAAACAGCAGCACCTCATAGGCTGACAAGCAAATATATGCCTAAACCCCAACAAAACCCTTTAGTATGGCTGGGGAAAGTGGAGCTGTTCCCTAGTCCATCCTTCTAAGGCTTTCCAAATGCAGAAATCAGTTGTGTTATCTGCCGCACCCTGAGCCTTAGGCCAGAATGCAATGGCTGACAACCTAATCCTAATGGACTGAGGAGCCAGACTCCTCCTATAAAGAGAAACACAGAATTTTAAGAGCTGTTCCGCAGGCACTGGAACACCATGCTGGAAACCTTCCCACTCTCTAAATTGGAAAAAAATCTTGTAAGGCCCTGGTATACCCGTTCCTAGTGCTGGGAGCTATGGACATACCTAAGGCCCTCATGAGTTTAGCCTCCCAAGCCTCCACAGGCTCAATGGCAACCGGTTGCCCTCGGGTGCTGCTTCTGGGGACAAATCTCTGAAGCGCTCCATCTGCATGCGGGAAAGAGTGTCAGCAATTCCATTGTTAATGCCTGCCACATGCTAAGCAACAAACAGAATGTTGTGCTTCAGACATTGTAAGGTGAAGGCCCTGACAAACATCATCACTTGAGGGGATTTGGAAGTCAAGGAGATTATTACCTGCACTGTTGCCAAATTGTTGCACCAAAAGTGTACTGACGAATTAGACAACTCTTCAGCCCAAATGGTGGCCACTACCAAAATTGGAAAAAAATCCAAAATGTCAAATCTGACACAATATTAAAAGATGCCCAATCGGGAGGTCACCTACTAGCACACCAACCGCCACCAAAATAAACTCCGAACCCAATTGATCCAGCGGTGTCTGACACTATCTGGAGCGTACCCTGAAGCTTCCTTTACTTGCACCAAAAGGAGATGCCATTAAACTGTGACAAGAACTCATGCCAAATGAATAAATCATTGTGTATGTCATTTGTATTACAAATTGTATAATGGGGTAACCTGGGCCCTTTTATAGTGTTGCACAACTGGTGGAGGAAAGCCCTACCTGGTGCTCACCATCTTACAAGAAAAATTCAGGTGTCCAATAAGGAACTGGAATTCCCATAACGTGGCCTTGCATCTCAATATAAATCGAGTAACCCTCTCCCTAAAGTCACTGACTGTAGTTGGAGATAATCTACACTGTTCATTGACAGTGTCAATCTCAATGCTGAAAAAGGTTAATTGCTGGGTAGGGCCTTCCATCTTTTTCAGAGCAGAGGAACACCAAGTTCCTCTGCCATCAATTCACACTGGTGCAGTAAGTGACCGCATTCATCAGTTTGATAAGGCCCTATGAACAAATAATCATCTAAATAATGCACGACCCCGCACAACCCAGTTTTAGTTTTCAATGCCCATTCTGAAAAGGTATTGAAGGTCTCAAATGCATTTAAAGACACCAAATAGCCCATGGGGAGGGCCTGGTCCATATAAAACCGCCCCTCAAACTGAAAACCCAGTAATTTGAAGTCCTCTGGATGGACTGACAAAAGGCGAAATGGTGGTATAATATCGCACTTTGCCAGCTCAACCCCTATTCCTTGATGCCAGACTTCCCTAATTGCAGCATCAAAGGACATGTACCACACAGTGCAGAGCTCAGGAGGGATAGAGTCATTCACTGAGTCCACTTTGGGGTATGACAGGTGGTGAATGAGTTGAAACTCCCCAGAGGTCTTTTTGGGCACAACGCCAAGTGCCGAGATCCTCAAAGTAGGTACAGGGGGAGTAGAAAATGGGCCCAACACCTGACCTTCTGAAATTTCTTTCTGAATTTACCCTTAACCAAATACAAATTGCATGCCAAAAAAGGATGCCGAATACCCTGAAAAGGAATCCTAAACCCAAACTGAAATCCCTCAAACAAATAGGTGGCTGCCTTCCTATCCAGATAAACCTGAAGCCACTGTCCTAACATATCCCTATTGATTGGGCTGGGGCCCTTTGGAGGCTGACTGGTGGTGCCACCACCCAACCACCACCTGGGGTGCCTCAACCTCCTTGTAACTGCCCTTTATCCATGCTGCATTTAAAAAAGGAATGCCCCCCCCACAAATAGAGCACTCATGGCTGAATTTGCAGGGCTTGTGATTACATGTCCCCTGGGAACTAAACTCCCAACATAAATGTTTTTGAGCTTGACTGGCACTAGCAGGAGAACAAGAGGGTCCTTTCACCTTGTATTGGGTGGGCCAGGGTCATGAGTTGCATCCACAATTACAGATGAATCATGTCCCAACGTAATGAAGGGTAAATAGCCTCCCTCATGTGGAAGACCTCATCATAGAGTAGCCACACTGTATTCCCATATGCCCTACGAATAATGTCTAAATATTTAAACAATGCTGCCGCACGGTGCGGCTAAGCCTTGGCTATGACTCCTGCATAAATGAGGAAACCGGAAAGCCAATTGGTCCAGTTTCTCTCAACATTCCTTTTTTAAAGCTTTTCTTTCTCTTTTTCATCTAATTCATCCTTGTCTTTCTTCTCCAGTTCCCTATATAAAACTGAGAATATGTCAAAATATTCCCCTTTTAAAATCTTATCCCTAGTCGCCTGTAATAAATGATCCCTGAGGGGAAAGGGCACCTCACCAAAAGGAATGGTGGAATATGCTACAGACTCATAATTAGCCCCTTAGGAAAATTGTGGTAAGCCCTGACCTATTGCTTGTGCACCCAAAAATACCCGAGGTGCATAAGGTGACCATGGGGAACCACTTGGGAGGTGCCCAGTTGAATACTTGCTGTGGCATAGGCCACTTCATTTGTGCTGGTTGTGATCCTGAACCTGTTGGTATAGTGCTGTGGATAGGATAGGCCAACCACCCCAAGGCCAAGCTGCTCCTGAAGGAATGGGGAGGCATCCCCAGAAAACTCACCTGATGATTGCAGGGTCTTGGCTGTAGCTGTAGACAGATCCTGTGCATCAGCCGGGTGTGCATCGGACCCTGCAGCATCATCCAGGGGTTTGGCTCCTGGGGTCCCTTCCAGTTGAACATTCTTCTCAAGGGCATCTAAACGAGCAAAAATCTCATTAACTATTCTCCTCTGCTTACCATGACAGCGGGGCTTATGCCCCGCTGTATCTGGAGCCCCATGGATCTTTTCCAATTGTTTAATTCTCTCCAAGATGGCCAACAATGGGATTTGCTTCTCCTCTTCGCTAGAAGAAGAAGGATCAGGTCCAGGAGGCCTTTTATGTGGCTTCTCATCAGCCGGACCTTTGCCCTTAAGCCCCCTTTTGCCTTTTTTATGAGCCATTTGAATTGAATGAATAACAGACCCTCAATTAGATGTCCTCACAAAGAAGTATTACTAACAATATTACTGTTGTTGTTGTTTACCAATGTTGTTGTTGTTGTTCTTGTTCTTGTTGTTGCAGTCCCTGGGGAGGCAGCCCCAACCTGGCACACACATCCCTAGGCCCAAACCCAGCTCTGCCTACCCAGGCCACACTTAAAATTAGAGGGGAGGGGGCATAGGCTGCAATGGGGCCAAACCAAACCCAACAATACTAACACAGGCCTTGCTCTAAATAGGCCCAACAAGCCAACCTAGGCCCACTTGGCCCCAAAACAGACCAGGCCACAAACTAATGTAGGCCCCAACCCCCCAAGGCATATCAAGTTAGGCCAAGCACGTGGCTAACAAACCCAACAGCAATTAACAACTCAACTCCCCCCCAGCCTAAGACCACCAATGCCCAGACCACAAAAGGCTGCAAATAAACTAGGCCTATAGGCCAAACAGGGAACCAAGCGTGGTAGGCCCTGCAGGCCCAAACACATGGCAGCCCACACTAGGCCATCCAGGCCCCACTAGGGGAACTTCCATCCCCTAGTGACCCACCTAAACCCACCCCAAGCCATTGTAAGCCAAGGATGCTGCAATATGGCCAGGCTGACTAGGCCAAAGGATGTGCAAAGCCACCAACAGCCCCCACTAATCCCCAGCTGACCAAGGGCCCGGACACCACCTGCACAGTAAGCTACAGTTTCAAGGCAGCCATGCTGCCATCTATATGGCCGCACAGGGAAGCCCACCCGGGTACCGGAACTCACTATGCCATTCACCCACCCAGGGAACCTGGTTAAAACAACAAGGAGGGTTTGGGCGAGCCATTAGTCATGGCCAACTCTGGTGAAGCTAGCAACCCAGCCAGTGACTGGCCAAAGGTGGACTCCCTGCATCTGACATCCACCATTTCACCATCCTTAGAGGATGCTCCTGGCCCGCAATTCTCAGCTCAACAGCCACTCCGCTTCAGCTTTGTCTGGCTCGGTGATCTGAGAAGAAAGAGGGGAAGCAAGGGGTGGCAGGGCCTTAAATAAACTCCAGCCCCGCCCCTTGCCTCCCATCACAGGCACCGGCGCCTTGCGACTCTGTTGTGATCTCTGTTCCTATTTACAGCCAGCAAATATGGCTCCCCTTAGCAAGTTATGCTGATTGAGGCGGAGTCCGGTTATGGTTCCACAAGGTTCAACATGTATCTTTAAATTAAGGAAGGAAAAGATTTTAGACCACTAGAGATGTGGCATAATTTATCCAATTTTTGCAGTACTGTACTTAATTATGTGGTTGTTATGGGCCTCAAGTCAACTTCAGCTTCTGGTGACCCTAATATGACCCTAGCATGGGGTTTTCTTGGCTAGATTTGTTCAGGGGGGGTTGTCACTGCTTTCTTCTGAGGCTGAGAGAGTATGAGTCCCACAAGGTCAAGGTCACCCAGTGGGTTTCCATGGAAGAGCAGGGCTTTGTACCCTAGTCTGCCAGAATACTGCTCCAAGTCTTAGTAGATAATAATAATAATAATAATAATAATAATTTATACCCCGCCCCTCTGTTAAAACAATTGGGGAAGCTTACAATAATTAAAATACAATACAGATAAAAATCCCAAAACACCACCCACCCCCATAAAAAGATATTAAACAAATATAAATTAAAAGCAACTATCTAAAATGGCATTTAAAAACAATAAATACAATAAATAGCCAGCAGACTAAAAGAGGCCAGGAGCCTCTGAGGCCGGGATCTAATTAGGAAAGGCCTGCCAAAAGAGATCCGTCTTTAGTGCTTTTTAAAAGCTACTCAGGCTTGTCATCTGAAGGATCTCGTTCGGCAGGTCATTCCCCAATTTGGGGGCGATAACCAAAAAGGCCCTCTGGGAGGTTGCAGATAGCCTAGATTTTTGTGGCTGAAGCAAATTCCTCCCAGAGGACTGGAGTGCGTGGTGAGGATTGTATGGGAGGAGGCGGTCCCAGAGATAAGTTGGACCCAAGCCATTTAGGGCTTTAAAGGTAATAACCAACACGTTATACTGGGCCCGGAAACTGATAGGCAGCCAGTGGAGAGATTTTAATACTGGAGTTATATGGTCTCTCCGAGATGTTCCCGAGACCACTCTGGCTGCCATATTTTGTACCAACTGAAGTTTCCGGACCAAGCATGAGGGCAGCCCCATGTAGAGCACATTGCAGAAATCTAGACGAGAGGTTAACAGCGTGTGCACGACAGTCTCGAGGTCCCTTACTTCCAGGAAATGGTGCAGCTGCGTATCAGCTGAAGCTGATAACAGGCACTCCTGACCGTCACATTCACCTGACTAGTCATCTATAGTGATGAATCAAAGAGCACCCCCAGATTGCGAACACAGTCCTTAACGGAGAGCGTGACCCCGTCCAGGACTGGAGGTTGCAACCCAACTCCTAGTTTTGGGGCCACTACCGTGAGCACCTCCATTTTGTCTGGATTTAATCTCAATCTGTTTTTCCTCATCCACCCCATTACTGCTTTAAGACAATCATTAATACGAGAGACGCTATCAGAATTTGAGACCAACGATCGGGACAAGGAGAAATAGATCTGGGTGTCATCAGCGTACTGATAACACCCAGCCCCATAACTCTGAATAATCTCACCCAGCGGCTTCATATAGATGTTAAACAGCATCGGGGACAAGATGGCGCCCTGCTGAACGCCACAAGTAAGCTCCTTTCTGCTGGAGCAGCTGTCCCTGAGCAACACCCTCTGGGACCTGCCCGAGAGGAAGGATCGGAACCATTGGAGTGCAGTGCCTCCGATACCTAACCCTCTCAGGCGATCCAAGAGGTTGTTACGATCTATTGTATCGAAAGCCACTGAGATGTCTAAAAACACCAACAGGGTCACACTACCCCTGTCGATGCTTAGACGCAGGTTGTCGGTCAAGGCAACCATGGAGTTTCAACTCCAAATTCCGACCTAAAGCCAGTTTGAAATGGGTCTAGATAATCGGTTTCATCCAAGACCACTTGGAGTTGAAGCGCAACTGCCCTCTCAATCACCTTGCTCAAGAATGGTGACATAGAAACCGGCCTATAGTTGTTCATATCCAGGGGGTCAAGGGAAGATTTTTTTCAGGAGCGGCCTAACGGCTGCTTCCTTTAAACAAGATGGAACACACCCTTCTCTGAGGGATGCATTGATGATGTCCTTAAGGAACACCATCAAGGCACACACACCCTGGATGGCCAGCCATGAAGGGCAAGGATCGAGAGGGCAGGTTGTCTTCCTCACCCTACCAAGTAGCTTGTCCACGTCCTCGGTACTCACGGATTGAAATTCATCCAGTAAACTTACATCAACGGAGTTGCTGGACACCTCGTCAATAGTTTCTGTCAAATTGCTGGCATATAAGTCGGCTCTTATCCGAGAGATTTTATCTGCAAAGAAGTTGTTAAACGCATCACAGCAGGCCATCGTTGGGTTAAGCAATGGGTTCTGTGCAGGAATAACCTGCGTCATCTCCCTTACCACCCTAAAAAGCTCTGCTGGACGGGACTCTTCAGACACAATACGTACAGAGGAGAAGGATCTCTGCGCTGCACATATTGCCTCTCAATAGGACCAAAGAAAGTTTCTATGACAAGTCCTGTCGGATAAGAGTTGAGTTTTCCACCAGTTTCGCTCTAGTTGTTGTCCAACCCGCTTCATTTTCCTAAGCTCTGCTGTGTACCATGGCTTACAGTTTGAAGCAGGTTGGAAAGGATGCTTGGTAAGATCATGTCAATAGCCTTGTTAATTAGTATTGGATATACTGGCTGGAAAGCAGACCTTTCTCAGTAGTGGCCCCATATCTTTGGAGTTCTTTTTTCAAAGAAGTACATACCCTAAAGCCAAATGTTAGTCCCAGTTAAAGTACACAATAGACCCCTTTAATCAGTGCAATCCACAGGAGTTTTGACTCAAAACATTCTCACTGATTCAGTGGATCTGCTCTAGTTGGGGCTAATAACTGAGTTTATGCCATGGTGCTGTCTTTTTTTTTTTTTAACTTTCTGAATGGACCTGAAAGATTTATTTGTTTTGAACTGTAGTCTATTAAGTATGTATGTGAGCTGGATTTTAAACTGCCACTGATTGTATTTCTGTTTTTAAAACCATTCCCTGGTTTTAATGATAATTTATAAGTCTCTGGCAAGGGGGGAGGATTTTCTCAAAAAGGTGGTACAGTGTATTGCTGTGTGCTGTGTGCTATGTGCAAGTGCATGTGCGTGCGTGTGTGTGTGTGCATGAACATGAATAGACACGAACACACACAAGTTCCTTCTGATTTTCTATGTGTTTCTTCCCCCCACCCTTGCAGAATCTGATATTGCTGACTTTGATGGAAGGAGCTCCCTCCTCTACAGGTTCAACCAGAAGCTGATGAGTACCTTCAAAGATGTTGTTTCCTTGAAGTTCAAGAGCATGCAGGGAGATGGGGTCTTGTTTCATGGAGAAGGGCAGCATGGAGATTATATTACCCTGGAGCTGCAAAATGGGAAACTTTCTTTACATATCAACCTGGGTATGTCCATCCATTTCAGAATATCATGAATCAGTGTGGTAGTGCGGGTTGGGAGTGGTTATATCCTTTAGTCTACTGTTACCAAATGCACACTGTTTTAAAAGATTAGAGGGAAACTGGGGAGGAATACAATAGTGTGCCTATATTTGATTTTCTAAATGAGTGTTTGTGTTCTAGGGGCTTTTAAAATATTAGTTCAAGAAATCAGAAAGTTCCCAATTTTCCATTCATGTGCAGATTTCCTACTTATGTGTAATCAATATATGTACACTGTGGTGGGAATACACTAGATGATCCCTACCCCCTTATCCTACATAGCCCAATCTGAAAGCAAACTTAGGATGTAAATATTTGACTGTTTCATCCTGCATTCAAGGATGTGAAGGGGGAATGAAAATGGCTTTGCATATGCTAACACAAAAAAATTGCTTGCATCTCTGCTATTTGTGTACCCTGATGCTAGGGAAATTCCTCCAAAATAGCAAGCTGACACTGTGAAGGTTAGATAGCATATTTTTATACATTAAAGAGTGCTATATATGACCAACTTGATACCTAAGTCCCCATCAGATGAATAATTTGCACAGTTTTCTCACAGCAGGAGAAAAAAAATGAGTATTTCTGGCAGTGTTCATCCGGTATTCACACAGTTCAAAGTGTTTTGAGAAATTATTCTGTGCAGTGGATTTATATGAAAACAATGTGGGTTTCTGAGAAAAATTGAGAGTTTGGCACCAGTTTTGCTCACCAAAACATAAATTTGGTACCCCTCAAAAATCCATTAGTATTTTTGGAAACTCCCACCCCCCTTCAACAATTGCTTGGAACAGTAATTGGAGGATGCTGGTGATACCTACCAATATTTCTCTGTGACATCTGAGTTAGGTGTGGCTCTGCATACTCAGTGCCTAGAAGCAGTGCTGAGCTAGATGAGGACAGTGAAGCTGAACCTGAATCCTGACAAGACAGAGGACTTTATCACATGAGGCTTTTATTGTGGGACTACAGCAGGGTAGTAGAGTTACTGGGGAGTACCTACTGCACAATATTGTCTTCAACCTGTTGGTGGTGTGTGCTTCAGTTATATTGGAAGCACATCTTATCATTGATGGGGAAAACCCATCAATGATTCATAATAATGCTGCTATCCTTATAGTCCACCTTGTGCAGTAATCTCTTCCACTTCAAAAACAGAAAAGACAGCTGTTGCGTGCCACAAGGGGATAGGATTCTCCTGATCTTTCCCTCTTTTTCCCTTCCACATGCTGTTGTCAAGCAAGCCAGCAATGCCTTTGCTGTTCTGATCTGCTGGCCCAATCTTGCTTCCTCTGCCTTCCCCATCCTGAGCTCTCTCTTTTCCCGTCCCCCTCCCCTAGGCCAATCTCACTTCTCACGCTCTCCCTGTCCTGTATGGCAATAATGGGGAGGAAGTGGGCCGTGCTGAAGGAATCTGCTACCCATACCGATATTGGAGTGGAGATGTGATAATTATTGCTCCACTACTGATGTTTTTACTTGCTTCTGAAACAGGATTGCTGCGAGATGACTGCCTAGTGTGGAAAAGTCTAGGGGCTATGTGACTGGGTGCTTCCTGGTCTGAGAATTCATCAGATTTCTTGCTCAGGGCTTGAATTTCACTTGAAGGATCAGATTTGTAGTCTTGGGGCCCCTTCTTCGAACTTTTATGTCACTGGAGGTCCAGATAGCTATGAATGCCTTATAACAATTTCAATTGGTATACCCTTTAGGGTGGGGTAGGCTGGGCACAATGATCCATACATTGATACTTCAGGACTGGATTTTTGCAATGCAGTTTATGAAATTAAATCCCTAATATGAATAATTAAAGTTGCAGTCTTATAAGTATTTAATTGCATGCTGGAAGGTTCATAGATAGTACAGTTCTATATGTATCAGCTCAAAAAAAAGTCTCAATTGATTGCAAAGGGAGTGCATGCCTGAGTTGGTGGGTATAACAGGCTTGCAGCTTCAGATATGTTGTGTGTTTTTTTCTGCCAGTTTGCCTGAATTGCATTAATTTTTAAAGGGGCACTGATTACATTGGTCTCATTTTGGCTGTGTGTTCTCCATAGGTAACTGGTTGATTTCTTACCTGCTCACTGCATCTTAAGGCATGAGTAGTGTGATTTTTTTTCTTTGATGTAGGTTAATTTACTTTTAGAAATATGTACCGTATTATTTCCAATCTCCTCAGCTGATTTTAATGCAATGTCTGTCTGCTTCAGTAGGAGTTAATTACTGTAAACCAATAAAAATTAGCTTGTTAGGCTGTCAGCTTGTCAAAAATAATAATAATGGTGATTTTATTTAAGCTTTGTTGATTTCAGTTCCTTTGGAAATACAATGTAAACACTTTCATTTTCAAAAGAACAGCATCACAGTGTCACTAGTGTTTCTTGTAAGTATTGATCTTGGGCCAAGAGACAGCGTGTGCTATGGGAAGGTTGTGTTTTATATTTAAACCAGGAGGATATTATTTATTGAATCCAGGCCAAGACTTAAATCAAATATTGAATAAGTTGATACATTTTTGTACAAGTCAATTGAACAAGTTAATACATTTTCCCCAAAACAACATGCAATGCAACCCCCTCCCCTATTTCTACAAGTTAAACCCAATAGGCATAACTGTTACCCACTACATAATTCCTGTGTAGCATATACATGTTAAGGATGAGAAGCTGTCAGGAGTGGCAACTCTCCAGTTCAGCATTAACATGCAAAAGGATACAGACTTATAAAAGGTAACCATTCAGAACTTTGAATGACTCTCATTTTGGTTTCTCTCACATTAGAATTCTTTACACCTTAAGTCCTTTCCATCGCAAATAGGAATCATAGAGTTGGGAGAGACCACAAGAGCCATCCAGTCTAACACCCTGCCATGCAGGAATAAATAATCAAAGCATTCCTGACAGATAGCCATCCAGCCTCTGCTTAAAAACCTCCAAAGAAGGAGACACCAGCACACTACGAGGCAATGTATTCCACTGCTGAACAGCTCATACTGTCAGGAAGTTCTTCCTAATGTTTAGATGGAATCTCTTTTCCAGTAGTTTGAATCCATTGCTATGTTTCTTAGTCTCTGGAGCCTCAGAAAACAAGCTCACTCCATCCTCAGTATGACATCCCTTCAAATATTTAAACATGGCTATCATGTCCCCTCTTAACCTTCTCTTCCCCAGGCTAAACATACCCAGCTTCCCAAGCCACTCATCATAGGGCATGGCTTCCAGACCTCCTGCCATTTTGGCCACCTCCTCTGGACACATTCCAGCTTGTCCATATATTTCATAAATTGTGGTGCCCAGAACTGGACACAGTATTGTAGGTGAGGTCTGAACAAAGCAGAATAGAGTGCAATTATAGGCCTATAGGCCTATTGATGCAACCTAGAATTGCATTGGATTTTTTAGCTGCTGCATCACACTGCTGATTCATGTCCAGTTTCTGGTCCACTAAGACTCTTAGATCCCTTTTGCATGTACTGTCACATATCCTGTATCTGTGCTTTTCATTTTTCCTGACCAAGTGTAGTATCCTACATTTCTGCCTGTTGGAATTCATTTTGTTAATATTAGCCAGCTTTCTAATCTGTTCAGGTCATTTTGAATTCTGATCCTGTCCTCTGAAGTACTAGCTACCCCACCTAATTTGGTGTCATCTGAAAACAGGATAAGCATGCCCTCTATTCCCTCATCCAAGTCATTGATAAAGATGTTGAATAGCACTGGGCCCAGGACAGAATCCTTTGGCACCCCACTGGTCACTTCTCTCCAGGATGGAGAGGAGCCATTGGTGACTACTCTTTGGATTCAACCAATTACAAATCCACCTAACAGTTGCATTGTCTAGCCCACAGGTTACTAACTTATTTGCAACGATATCATGGGGGATTTGTCAAAGGTGTTATTGAAATCAAGATACACTATATCCACAACATCCCCTTCATCTACCAAGTATATAACTCTGTCGAAAAAAGAGATAAGTTTAGTCTGGCATGGCTTGTTTTTCAAAAACTCATGTTGACTTTTAGTGATCATGGCATTCCTTTCTAAATGCTTACAGACTATCTGTTTAATGATCTGCTCTAGAATCTTTCCTAGTATTGATGTTAGACTGACTGGGCAATAATTATTTGGGTCTTCTTCCCCCCCCTTTTTTTTTTAAAGATGGGGACAACATTTGCCTTCCTCCAGTCCGCTGGGACCTTTCTTGTTCTCCAGGATTTCTCAAAGATTATTTCCAATGGGTCTGAGATTACTTATGCCAGTTCTTTTAGTACCTTTGGATGTAGGAAGAAATGGGCAGACTTAGGTAAATAGAATTCTCATGCATTCCTAGTATCAACTCAGGAAATATGAACCGAGGACATGCATTGTAGAGATGTCATGTAAAAGATCCATTGTTCGAACTATGCCACATCTCTTGTCTCCTCTCCCTGTAAACCCACATTCTTAATGTTGCCCATCCCTTCCACTGTTAGTGAAGAGTGAAAGATGTCTAAGATGCATCACACTATGTCCCTACAGCTAGATGTGTGTTCATGAAGACATTCCCTGGGGCTTCCCAAAGGTTCTCCAGAAGTCATGGAGGATGATGTCATAATTGTGTGTCTGTCTATAGTTATAAAGGGACATAGATATTTCTCAAATGCCCCCTGTTCTCCACTGGCCATGTAGAGGCAGGAAGTACACAAAAAGTGAGTTTACGGGAAGGGGTGTGTGGATGGTTGGTAATTGCATAAAGGAAGCAGAGGAGTCCAATCTCTGCAACGACCCCAGAAAGTGAGGTATGCAGACTAAGTTGTACTCAATGTCAGAAGGCCAGTATAACTCAATGTCAGAAGGCCAGTTGTGATTTTTCTGGCATAAAACATCCCTCCTCCCCTGATAGGATTGCATAGCTCTGATTGGTGGTTCAGTGTCTTTGCTTATTTAGAGATGTTAATTAAATATTATCAGAGGCAGGATTAAGGCATTCATATTTATTCTCATGAATTAACCAACAAAGGAATCTGTTAAAAGCAAAATAGATAATCAACTAGTACAACTAATTGTTAGATTTTTTTTTTTGTTTTTTGTCCCTTTCCCATTAAAAGAGAAAATTAATGTAGAATAATGCACTTAATGTAGAAATAATTCACTTGCAGGCTCTGTCACAAATTTCTCTCACTCCCTTCTCTTCTGGCCCTTTTCTCTCCCTGGTTAGAAAATGATTCTTTTCTCAGATGATCATTTTAGAGTGATGGTGTCTCCCAGCCGATCTGTCCACTTCAAGGATTCATTTCACAGCTGTTTCAGCTCTTCTCTGTGCTGGGTCATCTCTGTCCACGCAGAAAACTGGTCTTTGATTCCTTGTAATTGAACCCCCGCCTTGGGTGAGGTGTGTAAGCTGAATGTGCTGCATCCAGCAATTGGTACACAGCGAAGCAAATAAAAAGAAAGAACGAAAGCCTGGAGTACAGTATATAGAAAGAGAATTCATGTGAAGCAAAAGAAAAGAAAAGACAGAATCAGATCCCCAAGGAGAAAAAGTGAAAAAGGAAAGAAAAAAAAACCTTCCTAGTGTTCTCTTCATTGCTCCTTTTGCAGTGAAATCTCTGTGCAACTGTTCATTAGCATCAGATAAGATCAGATATGTTGTGACTGAAACATAAAAATTTAGCATTACATGATGATTCCTGACCTGTGCTCTCCTACTTTGGAAATAAATAAAGGATTGTCTTGTCTACAATTTGTTCCTGATAATAGATAATAGAATCTTATTTGGTAAGCATTCTTATTATTCTCTAATCAGCAGTATCTTAATCAGAGTCTACAATTGAATTGTTAGAGCCTGGATAGAAGTGATTTCAAAATACTGAAATCCCCTCAGTACACAGATGCATGTGTGTATTATTCTATGGCTGGTATCTGTAGTATGTGGGGAAATAATCATTGTAATGTAAAAGCAATCTTGTGTACCTCATTCACATCCTAAGATAAGTCTAGGGTTTTTCCCTGCATGCTTTCTGTTCTCCCAAACTCCCTTTCTCTTGTTTCACTGGGCACTTCCAGCCAACTGGAGTGCTGGGTCATCCCACACATGACCTAATTTAAATTTTATTGCTGTGTGTAAGTTCTCTTTTAAGTTTGAGTCTCCATGAGGCTGGAGCCATCTTTAGCCATCTTTATGCCATCTTCATCTTAAGCCATCTTTCTTGTAACCATGCCATGATGTTTCACCATGCAGCCTTCTACCGCTGTAGGCTGGTGAGTTTTCCTACCATAATACCATTAGTCAGTTAGGAACCTCTTTTTAAAGTTTGTTTTAGTATGTAGATTGAGATTGATATACCTTCAGTAAACTTTTGATTTGCATTTTAAACTGACTCCTTTGTTTTGTAATGAGTCTAATTTAACTGAGTGATCTCAGACCTCTGAATACACTTTTTAAATGTTAATTGAGCTTAAGTCTGCATTCTTAAGTGCACTCTGCATGAAGTTAAAAGTAAATGAATGATTTTTAACTCCCTTTTTAAAGGAGATAATTCTTGTTGCTTTTTAAAAGGACTAGATTCTGGAATTTTTTAATACAATTTTATTTTTTAGATTCATTACTCCTACAGTATCCTGTTAACAACATACAGAATTGCCAAATCCAATTTTTACCTGTGCGTGTCTTTAAAACAATGTTTTGGTTGTTGTGGAGGATGTTATTCCTTTCCTCCCCCTACAATGACCAAAGCCCCCTCCCAAACTCACAGAACAAGTCAGAGAAGGGCAATGATAATGGTGAGAGGTATGGAGAACAAAACATATGAGGAAAGGTTGAAGGAGCTGGGCATGTTCAGCTTGGTGGAGAGAAGACTGACATGACTGCACTCTTTAAATACCTCAAGAGCTGCCACAAAGAGGAGGAGGCAGGCTTGTTCTCTGCTACCTCAGAGGGTAGAACTAGCTCTAATGGTGTTAAGTTACAGGAGACTAGATTTTGACTGAAGGAACTTCTTAACAGTGAAAGTGGTTTGGCAATGGAACCAACTGCCTAGACAGGTGATGGTGTCATCTTCTCTGGATGTATTCAAAAAGAGGCTGGACAGCTACCTGTTGGGGATTATTTAGCTGGAGGTCCTGCCCTGAGCAGGGGACTGGACCTAATGGTCCATAGGGCCCCTTCCAACTCTGTGATTCTATGAACTTTAATCCTTAACAGATCATGGAACAGGAGGAAGTATCCTAAAGCTCCATCAAGCAGGACCAAGGAACCTGTCCTACCTCACCTTCCAAAGCAAAATGTTCAGCCACAGATCATAGAATCATAGAGTTATACAGTTGGAAGAGACCACAAGGGCCATCCAGTCCAACTCCCTGCCACGCAGGAAATCACGATCAAAGCATCCCCGACAGATGGCCATCCAGCCTCTGTTTAAAGACCTCCAAGGAAGGAGACCCCACCACGCTCCGAGGGAGTGTGTTCCACTGCCGAACAGCTCTTACTGTCAAAAAGTTCCTCCTAGTGTTGAGGTGGAATCTCTGTTCCTGGAGCTTGCATCCATTGCTCCGTGTTCCAGTCTCTGGAGCAGCAGAAAACAAGCCTGCTCCATCCTCAGCGTGACACCCCTTCAAATACTTAAACAGGGCCATCATATAGCCTCTTAACCATCTTTTTTCCAGGCTAAACATACCCAGCTCCCTAAGTCTCTCCTCATAAGGCATCGTTTCCAGACCTTTCACCATTTTAGTTGCCCTTCTCTGGACACGCTCCAGTTTGTCAATATCCTTTTTTTAATTGTGGTGCCCAGAACTGGACACAGTATTCTAGGTGAGGTCTGACCAAGGCAGAATAGAGCGGCACTATTACTTCCCTTGATCTAGATACTACTATTGATACAGCCCAAAATCGCATTGGCCTTTTTAGCTGCCGCATCACACTGTTGACTCATGTTCAACTTGTGGTCTACTAGGACTCCTAGATCCCTTTCGCATGTAGTCTCGTTCAGCCTTGCTGGTGGAGAATGGGATGAGGAAGCATGGAGGAACTCTCAGTTCTGTTCTTCCTGCCATCAAGAACAGCCTCCCATCCAGACTCTGACAAAAACACACAGTAGGATGAGTCTGTGGGCAAATGTTATTAAATATACTAAACTGCTGACACTTTTGCACTCTGCACTTTGCACTCTGTCAATGGTACCTCATCCCATGCCACAATCTGTTAAGGATTAAAGTTACAGCCTAGCAACCCTCATCTTAAAGAGAAATCATGAACTTCACATTGGACTATACTGAACAAATTTCATAGTTATCTGTACATTTAGATTTGGATATAATTACACATAAAAGCACACATATGTAAAATATACAAACATCAGAAAGGTCTCAATGAACATAGGGCAGCTGGCAAACAGGAGGAAAAGTGTGGGTGGCAAAAGAGTATTAAAGAGATAGGTGCTAAGGCATGTCTTGAAGAAAGTTAGTGTTTGCTTATAAGAGATATTTTAAAATAATGAAATAGGTTTAATGATGTTGCTTCTCCTTTGTACAAATTTGATGTCTTATATGGCATTTCCTTACCAGAAGACATATGTTTTGCATAGGGACAAAACAAGGTATTTAAGATGTAGCATAACCTAATAAGAATGCTTAAGAGTTTGCTTTTTAGATCGATGAAGCTTAACACTACCTATGTACTGAAACCTGCTAGGGTCTTCACAACCCCTGTATTTTTTTTAGACTTTCAGGCAAGTGAGAAAAACCACTATCCCTATCCCCATTTGACTGCCCTTCCAACTCATTCTGCATCTAAAGTAGATTATCCTCTTGCCATGTATGCATTTTGGGTGAATGTAAAGCAGTATATAAGGTCCAGTGTTGTGTAGTGGTTTGAATGTTTGTAGGAGTAGCCCCCACACCCAGGAATGGGGTGGGGGTCCTCATCTTCTCTTGACCTCCATAGGAACTTCCAAGAAACAATGATCACAATATCTGCAATTTACTAAAGGGTTTATTACTGACACCCAAAAACATACACAGAAACAATACCCTGAGAAGATAGAGTCTAGGTCTTCCCCTCAGACGTAACTGTTAGGTCTTCCCTTCAGACCTAACACGTAATGAGCATAGCTCTAAAGTCTTACATGAATACAAAACTAAAGCCCTTAACTCTGGGTTCACACACCCGGTCCAGTTATATAGTTGCATAACCCTTCTTTACCAATAGGTCCATGGCCCCTCCTGTCCTTTCTCCATTTTCTCCCACTCTGCTTGCTCTCCCACCCATTGCCTCTGCCACAGGTCCACTTATGCCTTCCCCTTTCTGTAGCTCCCTCATCCTGTCCAGCTGCAGAAAAAGGGGTTAGGGGTTCCGATGCTTCTGAAGCTTTTCTACTTCCACAGGGCTATGCAGTCTCAGGCCCTTGGTCAGGTGGTGCTTCCTTCCTGTCCTCTCCCTTTCTCTCACCACCTTTCCTCCCTGTTGTCACTTACTTCCTTTCCCCCTTTTCCCGTCCACCTTTCCCTCATTCCGTTTACAGCCCCCATTTCCGTCCCCCCATCCCTTCCCTTGGATACCTTCCTTCTCCATTCTATGTCCAATCTCTCCCTCCCCGCTCTGCTCCCCATCCATATCCTCTTCCTCCTTGTTCTGCCTGTCCTCTTCTCTTTTAACTTCCTTACTCTCTACCCTTCCCCTGCGTCCTCCTCTGGCATCCTCCAACTCCTACCCATCCAGCTCGATGGTCCAGATATCGCTGGCTCCTGGGGCTTCTGCTGCTGCTGCCCCATTCCTTGCCAAAGGTCTCCCAACACGGCTGTCCTCAGGGTCCCAGCTGGCTCCAGATGAGTCCGGAGTCCAGCCTGAGACCATGGCAAGCACCCCAACCTCCCCCTCATAGTGCTACAGTGTTGGCCTAGGACTCCAGGAAATCAGGGTTTGAATCCCTGCTCAGCCATTGAGACACACTTTATGACATTGGGCAAGTCCCTCAGCCTTAGAGGAAGCAATGGCAAACCTCCTCTGAATAAATCTTGCCAAAGCCCCAACCCCACCCAGAGGAAAGGGTTACCATAGATTTTATTTGAATTGAAGGCACATAACAGTGATGGCACAGTAGCACTTGGAACATGGCAATCTTTAAAATCAGTGTGGAATTCCATTGGACAGCATCTGGTGTGACACTCTGGCTTGTGGAATGGCAGCATCTAGCAAAAGGTGGAAGGGGGTATTTCTATATACCCCTTCCATTCCCCAAATAGATCTGGAGATATGGAAAACCATCTGATACTCCCCCCCTTTTTGTTAGTGTAGAGGGGTGAAATGGAGAGAAGTGGGTCAGACCTGATCCATTTCAGGAAGTGGATCAGACCTTATCCATGTGGGCTATCTTTGAATAGAACAGTGTGATCCTTGAATTCTTCGAATAAAAGATTTTTTTAAATATAAATCACAGAATACTGTACATACAGGGTAAATAAGATAATATACAGTATAGCCACAGCCATATTTTTTTTTAAATCCTTTATATTAGTATTAATGTTTCAGCACTCCCACCAAATGTCTTAGCTTTCCCTCTATACTTTCCAACTGCCAACTCCAATTGACATCATTCCTCTCAGTCCCTGAAATTTCTTCCATCTCCTTGGTAACCACTCATGGTCACTTCCATTCTCCCACCTTAGGTTGGAGATGTGGACCACTCCTTCATCATTCACTAAGCCCATCACAAATATCCATGAATACCAGGCATCAAAGGGACTCAGGGGTGTAATAATTTGTGTTTTACCATGTGTGGTTTCTTGTTAGCTGATTCTAAGCAGCACCTGAAACAACAACTACTACTTCTACAACTGCAACATTGACAGCTACAAAGGTACAAAGGTTTCAACAGTTTAATATATTTAATGCTGTTTGCCCACAAATTCATCATATGTCATGTTCCCCAGAAAACTGGTGATTAACACAGTATAAGTGGACTCAGCATTGAAAGAAATGTGATAGGTTTTAGAAAGTTCTCACATCATGCCCTATACATCATTTGTAATAAGTAGAGACATGTATAGCTGGTAGCATATAAAGAATTAATAATATGTACTGGCATCCTGTATTGCAGTTATGGATTCATAACCTAGAGGTATGAGCTTGTAACTGCTCCATATTCAGCTATGCTACATATTTATGCAATGTGGCACTAATGTCACCACAATAAAAGACCCCTGAATCCCACCTTAAGCTCCAGAGAGTTGCTTTGAGTGACAGAGGTCTGTGGTGTGTTTGAGTGGGGTGCTTCAGGATGATGCAGCCATCCCCCTCCCATCCCTGAGCTATGGTGTGACAAGGAGAAGCAAAACCCATCACATTGTGGCTTATGGAGAGGAGGGGACTATCCGTGTCATTTTGATGTGCCCCCCCCTTAACCATGCTGCAGACCTCTGTCACTCGGAGAAGCTCCCTGGATTTAAGATGAGATTTGGGGATCAGTTCTTTAGGTCATTCATAGATAGCTATGTTTCAATAGTTAGAAATGTGATGTAGGATCTCGGCGACAGAATTTAACATATGATTTTTAATGTAAATAGTCAGGAGAAAGCAGCAACTGCCTGGTTTTACCAGTTTCCCTGCATATCTTAGATGTTTTCCCTGTGTGGCAAAAAGAACTGGAAGCGTTTCTGTCCTATGGTTCCTGTGCCAAGAAGTCACATCTCCTCCTGCCTTTACATGTCAAATAGCTTTCCGAACTTGCATATAGCTATATGTGCCTGAGCCAGAAAAAAGACTTATTGAATCTTGCTTTATGTTGGGGGTGGCAATCACATAGTCCTCCACATGTTGATGGGCTGCTAGTCCTAGCATTTTTCACCATAGGCTATTTTAGCTGGTGCTGCATATGCATCTTGCAGTCCAAAAATATCTGGAAGGTGACAGGATTCCCACTCCTATTCCTAGGAGGCACCAATTTGGATTTGGAACTGCAAGCTGAGGGGTATGTTTTGCGTGCTGAGGTGAGATGTCCCCCCCCATTACACCCTACCTCCCAGTCCCCAAATGATAACAACAGAGCAAGTATGCAGAAAGATGTATTGTACAGGTGAGTGCAGTGGTACAAATACATAGAATTAGGATACAGATAGAATGTTGATACAGATAGAATAAATTTGGCAATAAATGGCCACAACTCGTAAGGTGATCGTTACCTGGTTAGCCTATGAGCATGGTTGGTAACCAAGGGTAACCAACCCCTCCATTGGTTGATAACAAATTGGTTAGCCTGCCCGCTAACCAATAACGTGACAGGTGATGGGATCACGTGATCCTGCCTATTCCCCCCTTTTGTCTCCGTGATCATGACTTGGAACATGACCTGTGATGGCCTAGTTCCAACACCGGAGCCCCCCAGACCCCGAGCCTGGATCCTGAACCCCCATGCTCACCGCCAACCCCAGGAGAGTTGTGACAAGAAAGGAAATACCCAATAAACAGCTAACCATCCCTATCTAATACAAAGTAAAACCTAACTGAGGGTGAGTGGGTGGGTCTTCGGCTCGTGAGAGACAACTGCCCAGGTCCGGCAAGGAGCCGGGAATTTATTCCCGGCTGCCAGACCTGAGTGGAGACTGCAAGCAGCAGTCTCCTCCCCCTTGACCAATCAGAGGTCAGCAAGCCCTGAGCCTCTGATTGGTCTAAGCTGGCCAATCAGGGAAGAGCAGTCTCTTCCCCATTGGTTGGTTTTCAATCCTATTTAAGCCAGCGTGAGGTGGCTGGGGTAGGAGGTCCCGTAAGATGGTGGTGCCCATGGCCCGCCACGCGGAGGGTGTCTGCGGAGGGGCCTCCCCCAGCCGCAACAGGCCGCAGGACCGGTTTAAGTCCCGCAGCCAATTTGTGCATTCTGGGGACTCTTTATGCATATCCTGCTGGGAGAAACCTGCTTCTTTCAGCTGAGGTTTGTTTTAATAAGTTGTTTATTTGGTTATCCATTTATCACTTGTGCATATTCATTAAACTGTCATCTGGCAGCATTGATGATTTGGTTTCATTGCGATAATCCCAGAACTTGGTTTGGCTGGGACCTGAGCAAACCAGTCCCTGCATTTACCATACACATATTCTACTACAATAGAAAAGTAACTTCTGAGGTTGATGCCGAATGTCCCCAGGGCATTTGTGCATTAATAAGGGGTGAAAGTGTAGGTGACAGCTATTTGGGAGGATGAAAGATAATCTCAAAAGTGGGGCAAACAATTTGGGGGGAGGGAATTCTTCTGGTTCCTCAATACTCATGGTTGAGGCTTAGAATAATTATTTCTGTGGAGTAGAGGCCAGAATCCTCCATCACGGTGTATGTTATGAAATTTTACATATTCTTAGCTATGTAGCAGGGGTGCTAGGAAACCCTGCTAGTGAATTACAAAGATGCATAATGGGACACTGGCCAGAGTGCCCTGATGTTCATTAGATTCCCTAGCTAGTATCCTGATGCTCAATGGGGCTGATGCACTGTGGTTATTTTGCTGGCAACCCTACATAGTAACATAACAGTAGTCCTTTACTAGATACAGGCATTATGGAACAACCCAGTTGTAATTCCTGCAGTCATAAGTCCACTTATGAAGATGTAAGCCCTCAAAAGGGTTGTGGCCACCACTCCTAGAATCTGCCAGTTGTTCCAGGCTCTGGCCATGGTTAAAATTGGCAACTCATACATCATTCATTCCACGATTGATCCCAGAATGGCACCACTGGATGTAGCACTGCTCTGGGATTATTATGGAGAATTAATTATGGTGACCAACAGCAATGAGAAGCCAGGGCAACAGCAATGAATGTTGTGCCTCTAAATTGTCAAACTTTCCCAGTTGTCTCTCCACTTGCAAAAGAGGGGAAAGAGTTTCACTTCTTTCTTTGTCTCTTCTTTATGTAGTTGAACAAAACTTATGAACACTCAGCCGTTCCATAGTGCAAAGATTGTAAACACATTCCTGGAGGTTCCAAAATTCAACCTTCAGAGTTTAATTTTTTTGGAGCAAAACCCTCATGACAAGAGTTTGGAACACTGGTTTTAAGGGGAAGAAATATCCCTAACTGAGCAGTGGTGTGGTGATGACCTGAGTCTGCATTTGCAAGCCCTGACTTAGATTAGGTTGAAACAAGGTGACATTTACTATGTTTAGCTTCTTTGTGCTAATGTAACAACATTTTATTTTCATCTGAAGAAACAGAGCTGAAAGCATTAAAGGAGAAGTTGTTAAAACTCTCTCCTCTCATCTTTCCTATTATGTTTGTTTAAAATGCAAGTGACAATTTCCTGGAGCTTTCCTCTTGTTGTTACATAAACCCATTAACTGCCATTTGTCCTCAGCTAATCCCTTTCTTTCTTGCTTTTCTCCTTTTAAATCAGAAATGATTTCTATTATTCCTCACCTAAAGAAGATTAGTGCACTACAAATGAAAAATAACCATTGCTAAATGAATGTTTAAACACTGAGTTATTTGACTGCAACAATGACTTGGCTTTTCAGATATTCAGACCAAGATAATTGATTCATTTTTAACAGAGAGATGAACCATGGACAGTGCAAACCTACTAGGGTTGGAAACAATGCTTTAAAATAGCCCCCAAAAGGTCAAAAATATATTTCTTGAGTGTCAGGAAAGTGTGATGGACTATCAAGAATCTTATTCTATGTAAAACTGGGAAAGTTCCATTGAGGAAACAGCCTTTTCCTGCACATAAAATTTTGTTTACTGTGCCAATCAGTCAATCAATCACCATGTATTTTACACAGAATAAATCCCTACCTTCCTGTGTAGAAAGTTATTTTCAGAGAAAAATGTGCAAATTTCGTACAGCATAAGTCCCAAGTTTTCAAAGACATTTCCACAGTGGGAAGAAAATTGTCAAAATTACTCATTACTTTCTTCAAGAACAAAATTAGCAAAGAATTACACCCCTAAAACCCACTCCCATTTTGTTGTTGTTAACTGCTGTCAATTTGACCTTAACTTATAGCAACTTTATGAATGAGAGACCTCCAAGTCATCCTATCATCAATAGTCCTGCTCAGGTCCCCCAAACTCAGGGCCGTGGTTTCTTTGATTGAGTCTATCCATCTGGAATGCAGTCTTCCTCTTTTCCTACTGCCTTCTACCTTACCAGGCATTATTGTCCTTTCTAGTGAGTCATGTCTTCCCATGATATGGCCAAAATACAACAATCACAGTTTTGTCTTGTCATCTTGACTTCTAGGGAGAGTTCAGATTTGATTTGCTCTAGGACCCATTTACAGTCATGTGAAAAAGTGCACTTTCTTTGAATTCTATGGTTTTACATATCAGGACATAACAATAATCTGTTCCTTAGCAGGTCTTAAAACTGGATAAATACAACCTCCGATGAACAACAGCACATGACATATTACACTGTGTCATGATTTCGTCAACAAAAAATGAAGCCAAAATGGAGAAGCCATGTGTGAAAAACTAAGTACACCCCTTACTGTTTCCATAGGAATTAAGATGCTAAGTAGCAGATAGGTACTGCTAATCAAATGCCCTCGATTAATTGATCATCAGCAAGTGTGACCACCTCTATAAGCCAAAGTTTTAGGCGTTTGCTGGTCTGGAGCATTCAGGTGTGTGTTAACACAATGCCGAGGAGGAAAGACATTAGCAATGATCTTAAAGAAGCAATTGTTGCTGCCCATCAATCTGGGAAGAGTTATAAAGCCATTTCCAAACCATTTAAAAGCCATCATTCATCAGTGAGAAAGATTATTCAAAAGTGGAAAACATTCAAGACAGTTGCCAATCTTCCTAGGAGTGGACGTCTCAGCAAATTCACCCCAAGGTTAGAGATATGCTTAGAGAAATTGCAAAAAAAAACAAAGAGGTATCTCTCAGTCTCTACAGGCCTCAGTGATCATGTTAAGTGTTAAAAGTTCATGACAGTACACTTAGAAAAAGACTGAACAAGTATGGTTTGTCTGGATGGGTTGCCAGGAGAAAGTGTCTTCTCTCGAAAAGGAACAGGGCAGCATGGCTTAGGTTTGCAAAGTTGCATCTGAACAAACCACAAGACTTCTGGAACAATGTCCTTTGGACAGATAAGACCAAAGTGGAGATGTTTGGCCATAATGCACAGCAACACAAGTGGTGAAAACCAAACACAACATAACAGCACAAACACCACATGCCAGCTACCAAGCACAGTAGTGAAGGGGTGATGATTTAGTCTTGTCTTGCAGCCACAGGACCTTGGGACCTTGCAGACATTGAGTCAACCATGAACTCTTCTGTATACCAAAGTATTCTAAAATCAAATGTGAGGCCATCTGTCTGACAGCTAAGGCTTGGCCAAAATTGGGTCATGCAACAGGATGATTATCCGAAGCACACCAGCAAATCTACAACAGAATAGCTGGAAAAGAAACAAATGCAATGGCCCAGTCAAAGTCCAGAGCACAACCCAATTGAAATGCTGTGGCAGGACCTTAAGAGAGCTGTGCTTAAACAGATGCCTGCAAACCTCAATGACCTGAACAATGTTGTAAAGACAAGTGGGCCAAAATTCCTCCACAATGATCTGAGAGACTGATAAAGTCATACCAAAAACAATTACTTCAAGTTATTGCTGCTAAAGGTGGTTCTACAAGCTATTGCAGCATAAGGTATACTTAGTTTTTCACACATGGCTTCTCCATTTTGGCCTTTTTTTTAATCAATCATGACACTGGTGTAGTATGTCATGTGTTGTTGTTCATCTGAGGTGTTATTTACCTAATTTAAGATCTGCTAAGGAACAGGTTATTGTTATTTTGTCCAGATATATAAAACCAAAGAATTCAAGGAAAGTGTACTTTCTTTTTCATGTGACTGTATTTGTCTTTTTAGTAGTCCATACTATCCATAGAACTCTTCTCCAGCACCATATTTCAAATAAGTTGATTTTCATCAACTTTCTTCACTGTACAGCTTTCACAACCATGCATAGAAATGGGAAATATATTGGCATGGCGTGGATTTTAATTAGTTACTCACATCTTCTGCCACTGAATTCAATGGGACTTTGTTGTTGTGTACCTTTAAGTTGTTTCTGACTTATGGAGACCCTAAGGTAAACCTATCATAGGGATTTTTTGTCAAGATTTGTTCAGAGGGGGATTTCCTTTGCCTTCCTTTGAGGCTGTGAGTGTGTGATTTGCCCAAGGTCACCAAGTGGGTTTCCATGGCTGGGCAGGAATTCAAACCTGGGTCTTCAGAGTCATAGGCCAATGCCCTAACCTCTACATCATGTGGGGTCTCTCAGTAGGACTTACTCCCAGAGAAATACACAAAGCAGGTGTAGAGGATTATTCATCTGGGGATAAATCAGCCAAAAAGCCAGGAGGGCAGTTTTCAGTGCAGCCAGGGCTAATGATGAACAGAGCTGAAGATTTATGGAGGCAAAGTCTCAGGAGGACAGAGCCAAAAGCAGACAGAATTGAAAACATTGCATGATTTCATTGTTCTTTCTGTGCTGTACTATCCCTTCTCTTTTTCTCTTTCTCTCCTCCTCTCTCTTATGCCCATTGTAAAGGAGACATTTCTCAAAAGATTGCTCAGGAGAGCAAGAGGAAATTTCATAAGGCTCTCAATTTCATGATGACCTAATTTCCTCAAAATTAGGGTGTCCAGGAAAGGGGTGATATTGAGGGCTTTCTTAAATTAATGTTCAGGCTCTTGGATTTCAGGTTCTATATACCAGCTGTATAGAATTTTAATACCATCCGGTCTCACAATATGATATGCACTTCAGAATTCCACCTTGCTAGGATAACAGTGTTATGTCTTCCTGGACTTCAATAACCATCTCCTGCTCTAAATCTTGGGCTCAGATTTGATGCAGGAGTTACAATGCTTTCTATTGTTAACCAATCTCCCAGTTTGTTCTCAGACTATCTTTGAATTCTTCAGTAGAGCATTGTTGTGATTCCACCTTGTGATGAGTGCTGCTCTCATGAGTTTTCTGTGTCATTATTTAGGGATAAAAATTTTTTCACTTGCATTTCATATATTTATAAATGAATTATATATTTAAATAATTTCCCACTCATATTTCATTCTTACATACAAGATCAAATAATTTCAAATGTAGGGTAAGATTGCAAGGAGTTTTGTCCATTTTTGCTGGGCTTTTTTGTGCACAAACCATGCCCCCTGGCAAAGTCCCAAAGTGCAAAAATTCTTGTAGTAATTGACCATTTTCTTGATGAGGTGGCTCAGTGTGTCAAGGACAATATCCCTACTCCAGACAACATGGTATTGCAGCTGTCCACCTTTGGTCTTGTTGAGTGTTTATGAAGTTCGTTGCTCCATACTCATCACCTTCTTGCAGTCTTGCATGCTCTGCTCTATACATACCTATATTTTATTTGATCAATGACCATCAAAATTTAAAAATGAATACAAAATGCAATTAAAAGAAAAAAACTGTTAAAAGCTACAAGATGCCACATAGTAATAAAACATTCCATCTCCTATGCCTTAGTTAATATTTTGTTATCTTATAAAATAAAGCTAATATATTATATTTATATAATAAAATGTAATAAAATATAATAAAATAACAATTGTCTTTTCCCTGAGCATCTATTGATAAAAAGTTTCAAATTTAAAATAATAATGATACCAAAACAGTATTTCATTTAAGTTGGGGAGATATCTTTTATCTGGATTTGTCTTGTTTTCATTGCTGCAACACAAAATTTAGCAATTGTAGATATAACATAAGGATTTAAATCTTGGAGTAAATAATGCACATAGAAGTTGTCTGTATACCCGGACGTTTTTCTATTATAGGGGCTATATAGGTTAATCTAATATCCTCATAAAATTTACAGTGTAACAGTACATGTAAAATAGTTTCTACTTCCATTTCTCCACATGGGCAAGTGTGCTCTATTACAGGGACTTTGTTGTATCTGATTTGAAGTAGTGCAGATGGAAGAATAGTAAGTTTGGCTTTAAAGAAAGCAATTCTCAACCTAGAAGATGTTAAATTTTTCAGATATTTTCCCTTTTCTTTCTTTCTTTTTCTTCCTTTTGCTTCATTTTTTGAGTGAGTTAAAGTGTGTTGAGCACTCCAAGGTTGCAGTCCTAAAAATCTGTCTAGGTAAACATTGTACTATGAAGCATGGTATAAGTTATTAGCAGCGGTATCAGTATCATCCCAAGGAGAGAAAGCTGTTAATTGTCTCCCCAAGAGAAACAAACAGCCTGTGGGTGTTCTTTTCACAACCTGTCAAAAAGAATTGTGCACCTAGACCATTTTTTCCTCTTGATTTTTTTTTTTCTGGAAAGAAAAGAAAAAATGAGAAAAGTGATAAAACAGGAGGGGAGGGTTTCAACCTGAAAATGACAATGTCTGGGACGGGGATAGAACAGATTAAGGACTTTATCAGATGCAACAGAAATCTTGGAATTATGACATCATGGTAATATGAATGAGTCCCTCTATTGCATGACATTATTATTACTCAGTGCTCCAGCTGCTAAAAACACATTGCTTTAATTGATGGGTTAAGCCATCAATAGATCATCAGTAGCACTTTTCTGCATTATTGAAGGCATGCAAAACCTTGTCCCATTGTAATTGCAAGATTACAGCATGAATGAGTCATCCTCAGCGAAAAAATGTCCAGGTGAGAACGCAAAAATGAAACACAGAATAGATTTTCCTTGGTTTTTTCCTGGTATTTGTGTATTTGAATGGTTAGTTTCTGGGTGTAGAAATGCAAGAAGGCTTAGGAGATTTTCAGACGCCTCTTGCCACGCAAGCAGCCTCCGGAGCAGTAACGAGGCTGCTGCGCGGCAAGGGATCCATTTTGGACGACGCCGTTTCTCTCTCGGCATCGTCCATGACTGTTGCGGCTAGCATTGAAGGTGGCTGCACTGTTTTTTTACTCACAGACAACTTCATTACTATTATTTCAAGGAATGAGATTGGTTCATAGCCATTCCTCCATTGAAAATTAAGTTCATGCTCAGTGGCTGGCGGGGGGGGGGAGGCACCCCAGATGGGTTATATAGTAAAACTGGTTCCTGATAAAATTGTGAATTGTTGATGCTAAAAATGGTGATGAATGAGAACAAGATGAGGGAGGGAGGTAGAAGAACTGTTGTAAAGATACTTATCGTATCTCTTATGGTAAGCCTCCTTAGATATGTATGGAAAGATGATAAAGTGAACCTTTGCATTTGAAAGGGCTAGACCAGTTTTCTCCAATCTGATCTCATCCACATATGCCAACTAGCATGATCATTGGCCTATGCTTTCCCTTAAAAGTTTTGAATCAGGTTTATTGGAGGAGGGACAGTTTTTGCCCTGATGGACCCATGAGCAGCTGTAGAGCCTTCAAAATGGTTACAAATGTGCCAAAGATTGCATTCAAAAGTGAGTGGAAGTCACTTCCAATATTAATTCCAAGGGATTTCCATCGGTTTTGTGAGTTGGGAGTGGGTGGGGTGTTATAAAGCAAACTCCCATTCCTCTCAGCCATTTTACTGATATTTTCTGGTCCATTTTTTTTGGGGGGGGATAATTTTCATCCCTAAAAGGGAGGAAATTGCAGGTGCTTTGGGAGGAGTTGGGGCATGACCACAGAGAAGCCCCTGGCAGGCCACATGAAGTCCACAGGTCATGTTTGCACCACCCATATCTGCAGCATCAGTCCCAGAGCCTGGGAAAATTACTTCTTTGGACCACAACTACCAGGGCCCCTTTTATACTACACAATTATAGCACGGTAGTTCCACTTTAACTGCTGTGGCTACTTCCTATGGGATCCTGGGGTTTGTAGTCTGGTGAGGCACAATCATTCTCTGGCCAAGAATTCTAAGTTCCTCTTCCTAAATTACAACTCCCGGGATTCCATAGGATCTAGCCACAGCAGTGAAAGTGGAATCAAAGTGCTATAACTGTGTAGTGTGAAATGGCTCCTGGTGTAAACATACTATTTTTCTGACTATTTTCACCAGATAACTATGAGAAGCTTTTGTACCCAAAAGTCTTTTGTGGAGGCAGACAGGAAGATGCTCAAGGGTTATAAAAATGGCCAAATCTTTGTTTCTGTTCAGTTTCACTAGGAACCAAGACTGGGGGCCCATCTATAAGATGGGGGAAATGGAGTCCCTTGTGTGACAGGGCTCTGGGGTCCTTCTGCCTGAAAACCCCCAGAGCTACCCTTTGGAGACCCAAATCTGAGGGATTCTTCTAGCCTTGGAATCCCTTAGAATAGGTTGCCCTTCAGTATCTGCCACCACCCCTTGATTTGAACTTAATTTTGAAATGTGATTACAAGGAGACAATCACATTGTTATTTTACACTTTCCAGCCTTAAATGGGGGTTACTCCTAACCCCTCCCTTCTATCCCAGAGAGAATCAAGGTAGTTTGCCCAAGCCAGGCAGGCGTACGCGGTTTAGTAGAAAAAACAGAAAAAGATTTTTTTCTAGTTCAAGCAATTAAACAGTTAGCAGAAATATTATCATGGAGAAAAGGTATTTCTCTCCAGGTTCAACTTAGAGTTACATAGCACAGCATTCAGTCAGAGGATTAAAATAAATCACAAAAACTAACGCCATTCTAGCTAAACACATTCTCCTAAGCTAAGAAGATTCTAACTCATATTTATGAAGTTAAGGGTATCAGTCTGTGTCCCAACTGGGATGGGCTAGGCCGCATGCTTATCAGAAGCCGGCCTAGCTGAGTCTCTGATGATGGAATTGAGAGTCATATGGGGGCCTTCTCCTCCAGGCAACAGTATATCATATGACTCTCTTGATGACCCTGGAACAATGTGTCCAGTCAGCTTCTTCAGACCTTCTCCAACCATGTGGCTACAGACAAAGGACTGCAGAAACGCAAAACTCCATTAGCCAAATCTGATTGGCTCTGCATTGCAAATCTGATTGGCTCTCCAGTCAGGTGATGTGATGTCATATTTAGGAAATGAGGGTCCACCCTCTGTATTACCCATTGTCTGGAAAGCAGAGAATGGAAATTTACAGATTACAGGAAATGTAGTTCTTGCCAATGTGATCTGGCTCCATAGAGCTTCATAAGAGCTCTATGCACTCCACGATAAATTCCACGAACTCCTTGTGAATTGCTGGGAAAAAGGGGAACTACCATCAGATCTCTGAGATACAGTCCATCATCACCCTGTACAAGAAAAAAGGAGCAAAACCCGATTGTTCAAACTATCGAGGCATAACACTGCTCTCTATTGCTGGAAAAATCCTTGCAAGGATACTCCTGAACAGATTAGTTCCTCCTATAGCAGAAGAATTTCTCCCTGAAAGCCAATGTGGCTTCAGAGCCAATAGGATGACTACAGATATGGTATTTGCCCTTAGACAACTGCAAGAGAAATGTAGTGAGCAGAACAAGGGTCTCTATGTAACATTTGTCGACCTCACCAAAACCTTCGACACTGTGAGTAGAAAAGGTCTGTGGCAGATCCTGGAAAGACTAGGATGTCCCCCCAAATTTCTTAAAATGATTATCTTGCTACATGAGGGCCAGCGCAGCCAAGTCAGATATGGCGATGTTCTTTCAGAGCCCTTTCTAATAACTAATGGAGTGAAGCAAGGTTGTGTTCTTGCACCAACTTTATTTACAATCTTCTTCAGCATGATGCTCCAAAGGGCTGCAGCAGAGCTTGAAGACGACGGCATCTATATACGCTACTGTACTGATGGTAGCTTGTTTAACTTAAGCCGTCTGAGGGCTCACACTAAGACTCTAAACTATCTAATCCGTGAGCTGCTCTTCGCTGATGCTGCTGCCCTTGTTGCCCACACAGAAGCAGCTCTGCAGCGCCTAACATCCTGCTTTGCAACAGCTGCAGAGCCGTTTGGGCTAGAAGTCAACCTGAAGAAAACAGAAGTTCTTTACCAGCCTGCACCACAGGACGAACACCACCATCCATACATTGCCGTCAGCAAATCTGTGCTCAAGTCCATTCAACAGTTCACCTACCTGGGAAGCATCATCTCCTCAGATGCCAAGATTGACAAAGAGATCGATCACAGACAAACAAAGGCATATAGTGCATTTGGAAGACTTTACAAAAGAGTCTGGAGCAATAAACACCTGAGGCAAAGCACAAAAATCAGTATGTATAGAGCCATTGTACTGTCTATTCTCCTTTATGGATCTGAAATATGGGTCACCTATCACCACCACCTACGACTCCTCGAACGCTTTCATCAGCGCTGTCTACGCACAATCCTACATATACACTGGACTGACTATGTGACGAATGTTGCTGTCCTTGAGCAAGCAGGGATCACCAGCATTGAGGCCATGATATTGAGAACACAGCTGCACTGGACAGGGTATGTTTCTAGGATGGAGGACCATCGCCTCCCCAAAATACTACTCTACGGTGAACTTGCCATGGGTCAGCATAAGAGGGGCGCTCCAAAAAATCAATACAAAGACTCCCTGAAACAACATCTCAGGCTCAGCCAAATTGATCACCAACAATGGTCCGCCCTGGCCTCACATTGGGAGGCATGGAGACACACTATCCACAATGCAGCAGCCTTATTTGAGAACTCACACCGAAGAAGTCTTGAAACGACAACGCAGAAAGAATCACAACCCAGAAACATCACCCAAGGAGACCTTCTGCTGTGCTTTCTGCAACCCGGACTTGTTTATCTCGGATTGACCTTTTTAGTCATCAGCACACTTGCAGAAAGCGTGGGATGAGTCCTTCCTGAATCTCCGTTTGCAAAGAAAAGCCAGAGAGAGAGAGAGATCTGGCTCCAAGATGGGAGTTGCAATCACTCCATCATGATACGTTGTAATAATGGCATTTTGCAGCAGCAGTGACATGTCCTAATGGTGTTTTTGGCTCCAGAAGCCCCCAGAAGCTTCTCATACTAGATAGTGACTGCTAGTGACTTACTCGTGTTAGTTCTTTTCTGCTGATAAATTTTTCTTTTAAAAAACATGTTCTAATGTACGCTGGAGCAATAGAGCAATTTTTTTTACATTAAAGGGATAGGAAAACAAAAATGCTTGCTAAGGTAAAAATTCAACATGGTGGCAGCAGGTGCTTAACCTGTTAGCAAGCCTGCCTCCCACGCTCACCCAGCCAATCAGCTTTACACTTCTTCTCCTATGGTAAAGTGATTCTCATTGAAGTGCTTGTCCCAACAAGCAGGAATGCACACCCCCTTGCTGTTTTTTTTTTTTTTTAAACTATGTGAAAAGCAACAAAGGGTTTTCCTGCATTGTTTTTGCTGTTTTGGGCCCCCTCCTTTCAAAAAGTGTAGATTGGTGCGGGATCCCATTGAAACAGGTAGGATTCCCAGTGAATTCCATGAGGGTTATTTTGACTGTTTAGACAACCCCATAGCCTCAAATGTCTCATGCTGGCTTCCCCACCTTTGTATGCTCCAGATGTTTTAGACTACAATACTCCCTATCCCAGAATTATCCATGTTGGTTGAGGCTCCTGAAAGCTGTAGTTCCAAACATCTGGAAAATACCAGATTTGAAAAGACAGGTCTGTACCCATTAAGAAAGGAAACAGCAGGGAAAAGTTTTAAATTAACGTTAGGGCATTGCATCACTTTGTGCTGTGCCTCAGCACAGGTCAGGACTCTAGCACAAATTAAAGAACAAGTATGAGGGAGAAAAGTTTTCTTCTTTTGCTGAAAGTCACTTTAACATGGTTTATTCTTGATTTTAAAATGGTGGAAAAATCCTTTTCTATCAAAGGGCAACATTTTTGAAAAGGGATGCACTGGAAACCAGTCCTTTTTTTTTTCCCCCTATTGAATGTTCGTTGGCAAAATAAATTTCCTTTTCCACTCATGGGTCTGCTTCAGGTTGAACACAAAAACCATGGCTTAGTACTATATGAATGAGACTCAGCAGGACTTTATTTCACACACACCCCACACACCTGTAGAGTCAAAGGCAGGAAGCAGAGGCATCTGTTTACATTTTTAACTTAACCATAGCTCTTGTTGTTGTTTTAATTAAATTGGTTAGTTCACAAAGAGAGGGTCTAAAGACGTAGCCATATTAATCTGGAATATCATTTGCGAAGGGATCTTGTAGCACCTTTTGAGACTAACTGAGAGAAAGAAGTTGGTAGCATAAGCTTTTGTTGACTTGGTCTACTTCCTCAGATGCGTGGAGTGAAGTCCTAGGAACAGACCTTATAAGCAGGCTGTTGAATAGCCATAGCAATGCAAAACATGTGGGTGTGGTGATGAGGTGATTAGGGCTACTGACACACTGCAGAAATAATGCAGTTTGACACCACTTTAAGTATCATGGCTCCACCCTATGGAATCCTGGGATTTGTAGTTTGTTGTGGTAGCAAAAGTCTCTGACAGAGAAGACTAAATATGTCACAAAACTATGAATCCTAGAATTCCAAGACATCAAGCCATAGCAGTTAAAGTGGTGTTTACTGCATTATTTCTGCAGTGTGTCAGCAGTCAAGTTCAGTTTAACAATGGCCACTGAGGAATAATGAGAGGAGGAAAGATGTTGCCTAAGGTCAGGTTGGGTGGATGACCATATGAATGATAGAGGAAGTTTTGGAATGTGGTGTGATGCTAGTTGGGAACCAGAAAGGAGATGTGATAAACTAGCCAAGAGTGCCTTCACAAGACTGGGGTGTTAACTAGTGCTATAATATGTGCAGTGTGGCAGGAAACCATTGCCTTTGTTCAACCCAGTGTTGATGGACTGGAATTTGTGGATATATTCTAAATAAGCTGTTTCTCTTTCATATCTTCCTTTGTATTTTTTGTACTGTTCATGGACTGGAATTTGTGGATATTCC
This sequence comes from Gambelia wislizenii, assembly GCA_030847615.1. Classification (NCBI taxonomy): domain Eukaryota; kingdom Metazoa; phylum Chordata; class Lepidosauria; order Squamata; family Crotaphytidae; genus Gambelia; species Gambelia wislizenii. The sequence continues at coordinate 327,220,380 of JAUMIR010000001.1, forward strand.
AAGTTTTTGTACTCATACAACAACAAAAAGAGAGAGTGTGTTTCACCATAGAAATGAAAGTGAGGAGATAAGGAATCTAGCAGCACCTTTAAGATTAACTGACTAAACAGTTTAAAAAGTGCTGCTAGGTTCTACCCCAACTTCTTTTTATGTCATTAATTTTGCCTATTGCCTATCGGCACAAGCCAAGATCAGACTGAAGTTTCAAATTCAGATTTGTTTTAATGAACCATATTAGTTTCATCATGTTCAGTACCCTTTTACATATGCTTAGTTTCCACATGTTGTGGATGGTATCTAGTTTTCTGGATAAGGTCCTATTCCTCATTAGAAGTCAGACACACAGTTGGTATGTACTGGAGCTAGCTTTTAGATACAGCTTACTGGTGAATACACAAGTGGTATCTATAGTGTGAGCCATCTTTTACCAACTTTCTTTCACCAGTGGCATTTTCTCTTTGAAAGACACACCCTGACCACAGTTATCCATACTCTGGTGACTTCCAAGTTATGTTTCTGAAGTGTATGAGGCTATAGCTAAAAACTGTTTGCAAACCTCTGCTTGTACACAATATAGTGATTAGTTTATGGGGATCTGTGATTACATATCTCCAGTTCTTTGTGATCTCTACTGGCTGCCATTTTGTTTCCAAGTACAATTCAAAGCATTGAGTTGCCTGTGTTGCTGCTATGGTCCTTTAAACCAATTCTGTCTCATGGCAAACCTGTCATAGATTTATTCTAAGATTTATTCAGAGGAGGTTTGCCATTGCCTTCCTCTAAGGCGGAGTGAGTATGACTTGCCCAAAGTCACTCAGTGAGTGTTCATGGTTGAGCAAGGATTCACAACCTAGGGCCCATCTAAATAGTGAAAATACTCCTCATGGAATTCACTGGAAATCCTACCTGTCTAAACAGGATTCAGGGCCTATCCACACTATTCGGAAGGAGGGGGGCAAATGGCAAAAACAACAGGGTAAAAGCCTTCAGAGACTTCCCCGTACTTTTATCACAAACTGTGAGGTGGGTGCACATTTTTGCTCCTTTGGACTATAGACGAATAAAAAAACTTGAAGGGAAGCACAAAGCTGATTGGCAGGGCAGAGGTGGGGCTTGCTAGGAGGGCAAGCACCCGCTGCTGCCATGTTGGATTTTCACCTTAGCGATCACTTGCTAAGGTGATAAAAAGGATCACTGTTTTCTGTTTTGCTTTTTTATAAAATTGGAGAATCGCTCTATTGCACCAGCACACCTTAGGATGACTTTTTAAGAAAACAAACAAACCTGGTGGTGGTGAAGGACAAACATGAGTAAATCACTCATGGCTGCCATCCGGAATGCAAGGCTTATGGGGGCTTCCGAGGCCAGACAAAATGTTTAGATATGTCACTTCTGCTGCAGGATACCAATACTATGAGGCATTTTAGATTTCCCCCCCTCGTGTAGATGGGCCCCCAGTTTTTCAGAGTCTACATCAAATACTCAAATCATTACACCAAGCTGGATCAACTTGAATTACTCTATCAAATTCTAAGCAATTTTGGGCTGGTATAGCTAAAAGAGGTACTTTCCTATGTAAGTAATAAAATGATACCTTTTAGCAGAGCTCCAGAAAGCCTCAAGTCTCATCTCTTTATTCATTTTCTTTATCTTGAAGTGTTTCACTCCTGTTGTAGTGATTGATTTTAGGTCATGCTGTTCATGTGTTGATAGTTTCTTTATTGTATGTGGTTGTGTTGACTTTATTTTATGCAAGGTGCCTTGACCACTATTTGAGAACAAAAGTAGGATATAAATATTCTAAATAAATAATTCTAAATAAATAATTCTTGAGGTGAACTCAAGAATTATTTATTCTTCCACTGTAGTGGAGGTCAAATTGGAATCCTTTGTAAATATCATTTTCATTTGAGATTTCCTCCGTTGCATTCTAAAATATTGGCATTCTTGTTTGTTGTGTTTTGTGCTGTGGAGTTGCCTCAATAACAATGATTCTCATTAAAATTAAAATAAAACCCGTTGTGTGTAATGGCTTGAAATGCCAAGAGTAATTAAACTGTATTACCCCTGGTTGTTAGTGCATCTGATACATTTATATGCTGCAGATTTTCAGCAAATCCAGATGGTGTGCTTAAGTGTAACTCAGCTGCTCTTTAGATCTGGGCAACACGCAATGTAACAAACCTCTTAATACTGTTGTGACAAATGTAATAGCCTCTATACTTCAGCATCATTCAGGAACCAAACTTCTGGATTGGATTACAGATAGTCAGCCACAGCCATTATTGTGGCAGATTCAATTTAGAGTTGACAGAATACATTTTTATTTATTCTACATTTCCTTTTCTCCTGGCAGTGCATTGGAAGTGGAGCACATACTCCATAACTGTTAATTGGAGACAGGCGTGCAGAATAAAGGGGAGAAGTGGCACAATGTGGTAGCATATTCTGTGTTCATGTCATCCTTGTTCTTGTCTTACTGACTCTTGCCCTACTAATAGGTATATTGAAATAAAAAATCATTTTAAAAGTAAAATTATTTTGGGCTTCCCCAGATGGGCCCTTGGACACATTTAGAGTTGGCATTAAAAGAAATGGAGTTGGAAGAGTTTCATCCAGTGGGTGGAATCAATGTTGATGGCTCTTATGGGGCAAGGTAACCTTGTGAACCTTGAGGGGAAGAAGCCTGTGGAAACACATGAGCTATGTTGCATTGCAGAGAGTGGGTAATAAAAATATATTTGGATCATGCAACCATGTTTTTTGCCTGCCTCTGCAGGAGATGCCAAGCTACGTTTCAGTAACGGCCACACCACAGTCACCTTGGGCAGCCTCCTGGATGATCAGCACTGGCACTCAGTTCTCATTGAGCGATTCAATAAGCAAGTGAACTTCACAGTGGACAAGCACATGCAGCATTTCCGGACAAAGGGAGATTCGGATGACTTGAACATTGATTATGAGGTGTGTCAAAAGATTTGTGTAAGAAATGCAGTTATAGAAACTGGCAAATTATTTCAAGGACTCAGCTGTTATGGTCTACCTTGGCTTTACATGCAATAGCAACAAAGTCATCCAGTGTGTCTTCTGCAAGTTTCGATTACTGAAATTATGAATCCCCCTGTTGCGTTAAAAATCAAAGCACTGTCAGTTACAAATTCACAATCGGGGTAACAGGAAATAGGACCTTTTGGGCATACATGAATAATGAACCATGGATGTTACAACTACTGCTGTATGTAATCACTGTGTTATAGTATAAGTATACTACAAGCATGCAGTAATTAAGAGGTGTGTCAGGGCTTCTGTGTAAGAAATGCACTAAATTCAGGGACTAAGCAGTTATGGTCCACCTTGGCTTGGCTTTACATGCAGTAGGAAGAATGTTATGCAGTAAACTTTATGTTATAGCTAATGTGAATAAAATGTTATAGCATAGGTGTGACGACAAGCTTTATATAATATCTTATTTTAGCTTGATTGCTTAGAACAGAAGCAAGGGACTATCATTTTCCTGATTTTTTGGGGCTACAACTCACAGAATCCTTCACTGTTAATATGAGAAATATCCTCACATCATATTTATTTATTTATTTATTTATTCCCCACTCTTCAGCCATAAAGGCTATCAGAGTGGCTTACAAATGGTCAATTTAACAGTTCCCTCCCCTCGGGATTACAATCTAAATAAGAAATGACACATAAGGAAAAGGGAATGGCAGTGGGGGTAGGGATTAAATCCAGCAGATACTGCTGGTTCCTCTCTCCCTCCAAGGGCAGAGCGGTGGCAGTTGGGATGGAGGGAGGGCCTTTCACCTGCTTCTGGGCCCAGGCCTGATGGCGTTCTGCCTGCCTCTTCTTCTCTCCCTCCAAGGGCAGAGCGGTGGCAGTTGAGATCGAGGGAGGGCCTTTCACCTGCTTCTGGGCCCAGGCCTGATGGCGTTATGCCTGCCTCTTCTTCTCTCCCTCGAAGGGCAAAATGGTGGCAGTTGAGATCGAGGGAGGGCCTTTCACCTGCTTCTGGGCCCAGGCCTGATGGAGTTCTACCTGCCTCTTCTTCTCTCCCTCCAAGGGCAAAACAGTGGCAGTTGAGATGGAGGGAGGGCCTTTCACGTGCTTCTGGGCCCAGGCCTGATGGAGGTCTGCCTGCCTCTTCTTCTCTCCCTCCAAGGGCAGAGCGGTGGCAGTTGAGATGGAGGGAGGGCCTTTCACCTGCTTCTGGGCCCAGGCCTAATGGCGTTCTGCCTGTCTCTTCTTCTCTCCCTCCAAGGGCAGAGCAGTGGCAGTTGAGATGGAGGGAGGGCCTTTCACCTGCTTCTGGGCCCAGGCCTGATGGAGTTCTGCCTGCCTCTTCTTCTCTCCCTCCAAGGGCAGGGCGGTGGTAGTTGTGGTGCAGGGAAGGCCTTTCACATGCTTCTGGGCCCAGGCCTGATGGAGTTCTACCTGCCTCTTCTTCTCTCCCTCCAAGGGCAAAACAGTGGCAGTTGAGATCGAGGGAGGGCCTTTCACGTGCTTCTGGGCCCAGGCCTGATGGAGTTCTGCCTGCCTCTTCTTCTCTCCCTCCAAGGGCAGGGCGGTGGCAGTTGAGATGGAGGGAGGGTCTTTTACCTGCTTCTGGGCCCAGGCCTGATGGCGTTCTGCCTGTTTCTTCTTCTCTCCCTCCAAGGGCAGAGCAGTGGCAGTTGAGATGGAGGGAGGGCCTTTCACCTGCTTCTGGGCCCAGGCCTGATGGAGTTCTGCCTGTCTCTTCTTCTCTCCCTCCAAGGGCAGGGCAGTGGCAGTTGTGGTGCAGGGAAGGCCTTTCACATGCTTCTGGGCCCAGGCCTGATGGAGTTCTACCTGCCTCTTCTTCTCTCCCTCCAAGGGCAGAGCGGTGGCAGTTGGGCTGGAGGGAGGACCTTTCACCTGCTTCTGGCCCCAGGTCTGATGGCGTTCTGCCTGCCTCTTCTTCTCTCCCTCCAAGGGCAGGGCAGTGGCAGTTGTGGTGCAGAGAAGGCCTTTCACCTGCTTCTGGGCCCAGGCCTGATGTATATCCATTTATAGTTTGAATATATCTTATCTGAAATGTTTGGAACAGAAGTGTTCCCAGATTTTTCACATTTTGGAATACTTGCATATACATAATGAGATATCTTAAAGATGGAATCCAAATTTAGACACAAAAATTTACGTTCCATATAAACCTTATACACATAGCCTGAAGGTAATTTTATACACAATATTTTTAATAATTTTGTGCATGAAACAAAAGTTTTGCGTAAACTGAACCATCAGAAAGTAAAGGTATCACTATCTCAGCCACCCATGTGGACAATTTTGGAGTGTTTCATATTTCAGAATTCAGGATAAGGGATACTCAACTTGTATATTTCTTTCTCAAAACCATCAATACTACCTTGCTGAAAACCTGTATATAAGGAGGGAGCAGTGTCATTAATGGGATTGGAGCTCAAAATCTTTTTTCTATTGATGGACAAGATCTACAGTAGGGATGTACTTGTGTTTGAGTGAACACAGTTACCTGAGGTTAGGTGGGGAAAACTTTGGGTTTTTTTTAATTATTATTACTAGACACCAACGAATTCCACAGTCAGCATGGCCAATGGTAATTCCAGGAGTCCTAAAAACTAACTTGTTTAAGCTTTGATGGTTATAAAGCTGCATGTGACTGAGAACTCTATCAGAGTTCCTGATCACATAAAGGCCTTGTGACTTGAACACAGTTACATTCCTAAGGAAACCCTTTACTACCAACACAGGGCAGTTTTGAATGGAAGGGACAGGGCTATATATGCCTTCATTCTCCACACATATAGCTCTTGGATGCCTGAAGGGCTTATGGCAGTGCTGGAGTAGTAAGAACTAGGTACAATTAATTCCCTTTCACACACACACCTGCTCCAGTGAATAGATATGGAAGCAACTGGCATGCTAGTTGCAATAATAGATGAGCTCAATTGAATGCATGAGAGTGCATGGCCATGGAAGTATCATTGGCATGGCTGGTGGTGACAACCCACGACTGCTTCATGAATTTACAACAGGCAGTGTTGTGAAAAGCATTCTAGTTATTAATAACTGCCACACAGTGAAGCAGGTGCAGTGTTTAGTGAGGTGTCAATTTTGCCATTTAAACATGGCTCAAAGTCAACACTAGCATTTCTACTCTAGTAGCCTTCTTTGTTACATGGTATTTGGGGAAGCTGAAATAATTGGTTCTCTCATTCCCTCTCTTCCCTTTTGGTCTCAAGTGTGTGCTCACTCTATTTTAAGAAGGGGCCCTTGTAAGTTATGATTTTGTTGGCTCAGTCTTCTCCTCACCCCCACCGCCTTTGTCAAGCCAGCAAACCAGAGAAATATCGGAACATTTTATGTTGCCTTGATAGTTGTTTTTTTGGGATAGGGCTTAATTTGAGCATACTTTTTTGTGTGTGTCTAATAAAAGAACTACTTTAGACTTATCTATGATATGCTATAAAAACATAGCATCTACTGTATAGTATTAGTACAGGTATAAAAATTATATTTTCTGGCATGAAGGCAGAACTCCTCCCCTGATAAAAGAGATACGCAAAGAATCTGTCCAAGAAACCAGTCACAAAGTAGGTCACACATACATAAGAGAGAAGGGGCTGAAGTTTTATGTCTAAGCACTCACAAGGCATGATCAGAAGGTATAGGATGCAACCAGCTTGCTACAGCTAAGCAGGTCTGGGGCAGCTAAGTATCTACAGGGAAGTAGGGTAAAGAATATTTGTAGAGAAAACATGTCATACAGCACATTCATCTGATAAATCATAGCTTGACTCCAGTAAACATATTCACTCCCCTCCCCTCAACTGACTTCAGCTTTGTCCATTCCTTTTTATTGTCCCTCTCACTGTTTCAGTGCCCTGGCTATTTTATTTCCTTCTTTGTCTTTTCAGGCTTTAAATTGTACATGGCTACAGGGGCATATAAAACAAGAATAGAAAATATGCTCTTAGCTCCAAGTGGTAAATATGCTGTTGTGGAGACTTCAGTGGTCATTTATTATTTCTATGGTGTAAAATTGAAGGCTGAAAGGATGGGTGTGTAGGGCTACAGAACATACATACAGGTATTTGCAGGGCTCTAGAAAGAAGAGCTATCTTAAGCCAAACATTTACTAAAAATGTGATAATAAAATAGATTTGGAAGGACAATTCTATGCATGTCCACTCAAAAGTAAGTCCCATTGAATTCAGCAGACCTTACTGTCATGTATGCATGCATAAGATTGCAACCTGTATCTGGATGGGAATCATTTGACCTTCCAGATTCTATTGGACTGCAGCTTTCAGCACTCTTCACTGTTTCCCATCCCTGTCTAACTGCTTTGATTTGCAGCTGATACATTGGTATTCCAGTGGTTGAGTATAAATTCAAAGGGGAAAGAATGCCCTAAAATGCTGTATATTTGCTTTACTATGTCTGGAACTCAACATTGTTAGAGGGAACATACTGCACTGAATGGTCTGTTGCTGGATGGCACAATACTACTTTATGACCTTCCTTCGCTGATATCAACCATTGATTATATGTCTTTTCATATAAAATGGCAGAGAACAGCATTTCATTCAAAAAAAAAACACCCACAACATTCATTTATAACACTGATATTTCAAAAAGTGAATAGAGAATGGTGAGTTTTCTTCTGAACCAGAAATCAATATTCTTTATTTTAAATGTCATGTTAGAATTATTTGATTGCAACTACAACATATCACGGCTTGCGTGCTTATAACAAACCTGATGAATCAGATAATAACAGAAAAATCAGGTGGTGGTTGAGATGAGATCTGGTTTCATCTTGTCAATCTACTAGTCACTGTGACTTTTCCCCTAGTTCATCAGCAGTAACAAGAGGTATATAGGGGTTTTGCTGCTTTTTTCAGTTGTCTTGAGCTCTAAGTAAAGGTTTCAAGAGCCTCTAATACAATACCTCCCCCATTATCTCCTGATGTACCACAGAACTTTTGGGTATTAGTTCACAGCCCAGTTAATCAATGTGTGAATTAACATATAATGACAAACTATATTACTAAAGTGAGGTTTAGGCTCACGTGCTCCCTTTTCCTGCAGTTCCTGCCTGAATCACTATTTCTGAGAATTCATAAGCTTTATTCAGGTGTTCAGAAGAGTGTTGAATCAGCAGGCAAGGAAGTACACCAGCTAGCCAAGCCTCTTCAGTTGTTGCTTTGTTTGAAAATGGCTGGTTCTGAAGAGGAGAGCCTCTTCTACAAGTGGAGGGTTTCCACATGAGCCAGATTCTGAAGTGCATGGAGATTTGCTGTTGTTGGTGGTGTGTGCCTTCAGTCCTAACTCTGATTTATGGCCACACTGCTCTAGGATCTCCTTGGCAAGATTTAGGGTTTGTCTACACTAGTGGGAGACCCCATACCTACCCCGTAGCAGCAAAACCCCCACATCCTGAAGCGGGGGCCCAGGCCAGGATCTTTGACGAGCCCCCTACCTACTGCTAAGTTTAAGTGCAGTAAGATGGTCAACAAGAGTTAGCATAAAAATTTAAATAAGTCAGTTTAAAATGATGACACCAAAGTATTATTTATATTTATTTTTAAAAAACAAAATGGGTTTACATAATAAAAACTTACAATAATATCACACTGGGGGCTCCTATTAATCCTGGGGCCCCAGTCCCCCAGGCTAGAGCCATTTCATCCCCCCCCTTGTGGGGGCCATGCATAGCAGCAGTGGATTTTTTTTATCTGCAGCAACCCTGTAGACAGCACACTCACCGTAGTTCGTATCTCGCCACAATGTAATCCACATTGGAGTAAAAATGTAGTCTCATATTGATCATGTGTCCTATATTATTTCTGGCCACACAGTTGGGGATGCTCTGGGGTTTTTTTCTCTGTTCACTCATGCATGGCCAATAATCTGGGTTTTTCCCATCAAATGCAGAGCAAACCACAAATCTTCTAGATCTGGAGAAACCCCGGATACTATCCAGATTTGCAGAAAACCTGGTGAAGATGCAAATAATTGAAAATGTTGTGTGTCAACTGTGCCACAAATACTTATTCAGAGGAAGTTTATCATTACCGTACCTTTCTCGTAGGACTTTTTCAGATGTCTAAAATGTAACGGAAGCAGCCTCGCCACGTTGCGAGGCTGCTGCGCTGCAGGGCGTCCCTTTCGCATGATGCCTGTCCCTGCCGGTACTGTTGCGGTACCGCAGGAACATTTGAGTGTTATATTTCAGCGATTTTTACTCATGATCAACTTTTGTGAGTATACAAATCGCCGAAATATAACACTCAAATGTCCCTGCGGTACCGCAACAGTACCGGCAGGGACGGGCGTCATGCGAAAGGGATGCCCTGCAGCGCAGCAGCCTCGCAACGTGGTGAGGCTGCTTCCATTACATTTTAGACATCCAAAAAAGTCCTTAGGTTGAGACAGACTGACTTGTCCAGTGAATTTCTATGGCTGATCAGGGATTCAAATGTCGGTCTCCCATAACCCTGGTCAAACATTCAAACAATTACCCCACATATGTAAATCTTCATAAACTTCATTCTCACTGGAAGAACAATTAATTTTACCATTTTCTACCTCATTGTGAGAAAATTTGAAAAAAATTCATGATATTTGGGGACTATTCTAAGTTTGGGAGTTATTTGCAAAAAAAAGTCAATAGAATTTTTCTGCAGGAAACAGCATTTTCTGTATAGAAGTGTTATTATCTGCACAGAGATATTAGAAAATCATGTTTAATGCACAGGGAACTTGCATGGAACATGTCATTTTCTGCACGAAAAAGGTCCAGATATTTTCTGCACAGAATACATCCCAAACTGTGAAGGTTCTTGTTCGTCCAGCATTCTTCTTATCAGGAACACTTGGGAATCTCTTTTTCCATCTATTATTAAAATATTTTTGAGTATTCTTTTCATCTGTAATGGAGACCCTCCATGTGTAGAATAAGCCCTCCTGAAAGTCATGTTTCACATGATTAAAACTAATTTCATGGCTTAATTATAGTAAAACTAGTGTTTACCACAAACCAGAATGAGTTTGAGGGAAGATGTAGAGAGAAGGTAGAGCATACAGTGGTCATAAAGAAGTGTAAAGATCAGCCATGTAAGAACAAGCTGTAATTAGCCTTTGACTGAGAATTAGGTCATAGTTAAGCCCATTGATTCAATAGAATTTGAGTATGTATGACCTTATAGGGGGTAGTGACTTGGATTCATTCTAGTCTATTGATGCTTGAATTCCAGTATAAACTGCTCTGATTCACAAATGACTGGAATGAGGTGCAGATTGGGATTTAGCTAACCATCAGATTTAATGCTTTCTGGATAATCCATATAGTTTTTTGTTTAGGAGATTATCAGATGCGACAAAAACCATGTCAGCAGATCACAATGAGAACAGGAGCAGACAAGATTATCAGATGACATCATCCTCCAGAGTCCCAGGGGCATAACACAGCCATGAGTAAGGTGTCCCTTTTTATTTGCGGCTTGTTCCCATTACCAAAAAAAGGGGAAGCCTCGTCCATGGCAGCACTATGCCCCTGGGACAGCAGATGGACACAGTGTCTGATAATGTCACCCTTCCTGTTCTCCTCCCAGTCTTCTAGCCTGGTTTGGAATGTGTGTGTGTGTGTGTGTGTGTTTGCCACATTCCACATTCCAAAGGGAGACAGGTGGACAAAGAATATGAAGGCTAGTTGGGGGGGGGGACTAGAACCTGAATCTCCCAAATCCTGGTCCATCATCTCATTGGCTGTCACATATTTTCCCATCTCTTTCCTGCTGCATAGAGTCTCCTCCTCCTCCTCCTCCTCTAATTTAAATCCTGAGCCTGTTGTGAATCAGTTTTATACTTAATGTTCCTCTCCACTAGTCTTGAAGCTACTCAGCTTTGGTCTTCTGTTTTAAAGCCTCCATCACTTCACCCCAACACTAGTATGATCTAATAAAATTTATCTTGGTACATTTAAGAGATTAAAGACTAAGGGAAAGAAAACAAAACAATTACATTGGTAATTAAAACTATTACTGATCATTAAATAAACTGTTTTTTTTTCCAATAATGCAGCAGGATAATTGATATTGATTTCCCTGTTTTTTTGAACCCCAGAATGGAATCCCAGAGTTGGCAACTTTAAAAACAAACAAAAACAATAGAGCAGAAGTAGCAAACTGTTGAAAGAGAAGAGTAATGGGTCTTAGAAAAAAAGAACTGCTCTTTAAATTTAATTCTTCCTCTTGATGACATGTTTTCTTTTATCCATGAAATGTATGTGTATACATCCCTAGTATATAGCACGGTGATATTGTAAATAAAGTTTGGTGGTCTTCTTCTTCTTCTCTTTCTCTCTCTCTCTCTCTCTCTCTCTCACACACACACACACTCACCCCTCTGACCTGACCTTATTGGTAGGGGATTCTGGGAATTATATTCCAAAAAAGTAACTTTTCAAAGATCTGCACTTGGGTGAAATACAATGTCTTCATGTATTTAATTTAGTACTCATGTCTGATCATAAAAATTCAATTTTACAATGGGCTGTATCAGAATCAGGAGACCCCATTATTCTATTTGCCTTGCAGTCTTGTCTCTTTCATCCTCACAAGCAAGAGTGTTTATGTTGTTTAGTTGTTCACTTCTCTCTTAATGTTATGGTTTTAAAAGAGTATTGGAGGTTTGTTCTTATGATTTAAAGTGTTCAATTTGTTCTTCTCCCAAAGCTTAGTTTTGGAGGAATCCCAGTCCCTGGAAAACCAGGAACTTTTCTGAAGAAAAATTTCCACGGTTGTATTGAGAACCTTTATTACAATGGAGTCAATATCATTGATCTGGCAAAAAGACGAAAGCCTCAGATCTACATTGTGGTAAGAATACAATACGTATTTGTTATTTTCTTTAATTGGTTGCTGCTGGCAGATAATGCTCACCCTAGCAAATTAAATGCTCTTGCATTTTAAAGCACATTTTAATAGTAATCTGATCCCTGTTTGATCAAATTGTCAGACCTCCTATAATTCCAGCTCTCACTTGAGTCCTCCCAGGTTGTGTATAAAACTACAGTCTAAATTTGCTGGAATCTTCATTGGCTCTCCCATTCATAGTTAATTTTCCATCAAGACTAAGACAGGGAAACATGGAAGGAAGGAGGTGAAATTCATTTGGTTCACCTTTGATAACTGAACTTCTCAAACAAATATATGAACAAGAACTCTGATTTTGAACTTCACTAAATTCTGTGATCTCATTCTCCATATTTGTAAAGAAAAGCATGCACATAGAATCATAGGATTGTAGAGTTGGAAGAGACCACGAGGGCCATCCAATCCAACCCCTTGCCACGCAGGAAATCATGATCAAAGCATCCCCGACAGATGGCCATCCGGTCTCTGTTTAAAGACCTCCAAGGAAGAAGACCCTACCATGCTCCGAGGGAGTATGTTCAACTGCTGAACAGTTCTTACTGTCAAAAAAGTTCCTCCTAATGTTGAGGTGGAATCTCTGTTCCTGGAGCTTGCATCCACTGCTCCGTGGTCCAGTCTCTGGAGCAGCAGAAAATAAGCCTGCTCCATCCTCAATGGGACACCCCTTCAAATACTTAAACAGGGCTATCATATCGTCTCTTAACCATCTTTTTTCCAGGCTAAACATACCCAGCTCCCTAAGTCTCTCCTCATAAGGCATCGTTTCCAGACCTTTCACCATTTTAGTCACCATCCTCTGGACATGCTCCAATTTGTCAATATCCTTTTTGAATTGTGGTGCCCAGAACTGGACACAGTATTCTAGGTGAGACCTGACGAAGGCAGCATAGAATGGCACTATTACTTCCCTTGATCTAGACACTATACTTCTATTGATGCAGCCCAAAATTGCATTGGCCTTTTTAGCTGCCGCATCATACTGTTGACTCATGTTCAACTTGTGGACTATTAGGAGTCCTACATCCCTTTCATACGTAGTCTCATTCAGCTGGTCTCTCCCACCCTATACCTATGCATTTCATTTTTCCGCCCTAAGTGCAGTACATTACATTTCTCCGTATTGAATTTCATTTTGTTAGCTTTGGCCCAGCTCTCCAGTCTATCCAGGTCATTTTGAATTTTGATCCTGTCCTCTAGGGTATTAGCTACTCCTCCTAATTTGGAGTCATCTGCAAATTTGATAAGTATGCCCCTAATTCCCTCATCCAAGTCATTGATAAAGATGTTGAATAGCACTGGGCCCAGGACAGAACTTTGTGGCACCCCACTGGTCACATCTTTCCAAGATAAAGAGGAGCCACTGCTGAGCACCCTTTGGGTTCGGCTGGTCAACCAATTACAAATACATTGAACAGTTAACTTGTCTAGCCCACATTTTACAAGCTTGTTTGCAAGAATGTCATGGGGAACCTTATCAAAGGCCTTACGGAAATCAAGGTATGCAATATCCACTGTGTTCCCTTCCACTACCAAGCTAGTAATTTTATCAAAAAAAGAGATCAGATTAGTCTGGCATGACTTGTTTCTCTGAAACCCATGTTGACTTTTTGTGATTATGGCATTGCCTTCTAAATGTTCACAGACTCTCTATTTAATGATCTGCTCTAGAATCTCCCCTGGTATTGATGTCAGACTAACTGTACAATAATTGTTGGGATCCTCTTTTTTCCCGTTTTTGAAGATGGGGACAACGTTTGCCCTCCTCCAGTCTGCTGGGACTTCTCCTGTTCTCCAGGAGTTCTCAAATATTATTGCCAATGGCTCTGAAATTACCTTTGCCAGCTCTTTTAATACTTTTGGGTGTAGTTCGTCTGGTCCTGGAGATTTAAATTCATTTAGATTAAGAAGGTATTCCTGCACTACCTCTTTGCTTATTCTGTGCTGGATTTCCCCTATTGTGTCTTCTGTTCCTTTATCCTCAGGTTGGTCACCCTTTTCCTTTTCTGAAAACACTGAGGCACAGAAGGTGTTGAGTAATTCTGCCTTTTCTCTGTCCCCTGTTAGCATTTTGCCATCTTCTCCGCATAGTGGCCCTACTATTTCCTTCTTCCTCCTTTTGCTGCAGATATACCCCAAAAAACCCTTTTTATTGTTCTTAACCTCTCTAGCAAGCCTGAGCTCATTCTGCGCTTTAGCTTTTCTGACATTACTCCTACACATGTTCGCTATCTGTTTGAATTCTTCTTTGGTGATATCCACGTTTTTCAATTTCCTATACATGTTCCATTTAAAAATTAGCTCTATTGAAATTTCTTTAGTCATCCATCCTGGTTTCTTGAGACACCTCCCATTTTTCTTCCTCAATGGTACTGTTTGAAATTGTGCCTTCAGTATCTCCCTTTTGAGAAAGTCCCATGCGTCTTGAGGTCTCTTCTCTTTTAGTATTCCTGACCATGGGACCACCCCCAGTATTTCCTTGAGTTTATTGAAATCAGCTCTCCTAAAGTGTAGTATGCGTGTCTGACTATGCCTGGTTTCTCCTTTCCATTGTATAACATACTCCAGAAGAACATGATCAGTCTCACCTAAGGATCCCACCACTTGCACTCCATTAACCAGGTCATCCCTGTTGGTTAGGATCAGACCTAAAATAGCTGACCCCCTTGTTGCCTCTTCCACCTTTTGGACCATGAAATTTTCTTCCTGGCAAGTAAGGAATTTGCTAGACCTAGACATCTCTGTATGTAGGAGAAAATTGCAGAAAAGCCTGTATCTACAGAAAAAAATGCTTGCAGAAATTTGTATAGTTTAAGAAATTGCATGGAACAATTTTCATGCATATTGATATCTATTTAAATTTTGTGCACACTGTTAAAAAATGAAAAATGATATTAAAACTAGGTGGAAAATGTTGTGTTTGAAATCATGTGAACTTCACAGAAAGAGAAAAGGAGATTTATCCAGTCCTAGTATTATGGGTTTTACTGTCTTAGAATACTGTTGGGCCAACAGCATGGGTCATAAGTAGAGCTAGTGCTATTTGAAACCTTAGGTGTTTGGAGCATGATATAGTGGTTTGATCGCTGGACTACAACTGTTCAAGAGTTGTAGAAGAGTTCAAATCCCCACCCTGGCATGGAAACCGACTGGGTGACCTTAGCAAGTCACACTCTTTCAGCCTCAGAGGAAGGCATGGGCAAACCCCCTCTGAACAAATCTAGCCAAGAAACCCCATGATAGGTGGTTTGTCTTAGGGTCTTCATAAGTCAAAAATGACTTGAAGGCACACAAAAACAAAAGCCATGATGCATGAGTAGCAAAATTTTGGGTTGTCGGTACCTATCATTCATTCATTCATTGCACCTTTACGCTATTCTTTAGCCAAAAATTCTCCCAGCGCAGCTTAGAAATGTCAGCAATAAAACATTAGTTTTCCTCATGCCTATAAGCTGAAATACATGACATCAAAAGAATGTGGGCTGGGAAGAAGAGAGCAAAATAGCAAATTCAAGCACTAGTTCTTAGTTACAAACTTCTTAGAGATGTTCAGTATAGTGGAGAAGGGTGCAACATGGTCTTTGAGTCTGTTCTTTGGTGGCTGGTGGATCAGGACAGGTTGATTCCTCCTTTATATGGAAGGAAGGAAGGTCTACTGGGGCACTTGGTTGTCTGGCTGATGGGTGAAACAATTTCAGCCATTGTTTCTGCTCAGTTTTCAAGGTATGTGCTGGGGGAAGGTATTCTCCAATTGAGAATTTACATGAGAGTTAAAACAAGTGGTAAAAATCTAATGAAGTGTTTACCCTACCCCTTAAAGTGATTGTGCTTTTCACTCAGCAATAGTATGCGGTTTTAGGGCTGGCAAACTTCTACTGTTCAGGTGATCAGAGATTCCTCTATAGTTTCTTTCATCTTTGTGAGAGCTTTTTATTCTGCACTGCAGATATAGCATACTTTAATTATAGGACTGTACACTAGACTACTGTACCACCTCTGTGGTAAGAACCAGATCTCGAAAGACTTACTTCTTTAGACTACAACTCCCAGAATCCCATGCTGGTGATGGGTTTCTGAAGTTGTAGACCAGAACTGTTTCCAAGCTGTGATGAGAACTCTTGTGTCACAATACTTCTCATTATTACTGAAGTCAAGTACAAGTGAAGTGTTGATTTCACACACACTGACACATACTACTCTATTGGAAAAGCTGGAAGGTCCTGTCTGCAGCTGGACCCATATAATTATTTTGTTCATGACTGAATCTTTTCACTACTGTGTGGGTGTAGACTCTTACTTGAAAGTGCTCTCTTCCTCCGTCTAGAGTCATTCAATGCAATGTGCCATCTAATTAACTTTGAGGAAATATCCACTTCATTGTGCCAGTTCTTGTAGGAGGAGAGGTCTGTGTTCTGCATCTGCAGATGTCTTTCAAGTAGTGCCCTCACCCACCTAGAATGGAAGATTGTTCAAAAGTCTGTGGACATTTCAGGTGACCTAATATCTTCTTCTGTGCAAATTCTTTTGTGAAGGAAGAAAATATAATGGGAAAAGGAATGGAGATTTCTCAGAATGAAGCACACCATGTACATTGGATCTACTGCTTTCAACTCTTTACTCTCTGTCTTCTCAATTCCCCTCTAATTTACCATTCAGTGAAGGAAAATATATACATTGTCCAAGAGTTCTCTCTGTGACTTCTGTTCATCTTTCCCCACTTCTTTCCATCTTTCTCAAGACATGCTTTGGCTTGTATCCCCCAAGGCTCCTTCTGTAGCTACCCCATTAACTATCAGCACTGGATAGCCACTGATACACCGCTGCCCTGGTACATGAGGAAATCATGGATGGCATTGTGACCAGCTGAGAAAGAATTGCACAGTGGCCCATGAAAAGTTACTGTCATAATCCATTTGTTAGTATTACAAGTGCCACAGTGGACTAACATTGGCCAATATGCACATGGATTGACCTGAATCCATGTTGGTTTACTGCTTCATTTGACAACATCTTCAAGATGATGAAGTCCATCTAAAGCAGACATGGGCAAACTGTGGCCCTCAGGCTACATGCGTCCCCTCCCCAAATATATTTTTTGGGTCAGAACACCTCCCGAATCCCTAGGCCAGCTTATTTCTGTCCAAAAAAGAGAGATGAATTGATGCTCATGGAAACCTCTAATGCAATGATGCAACCTTTAAATAAGCTGCAAGGCCTTCCTCTTCTCTTTAACATAAAAATGCTGATCTTTAAGAACCAAAAATTCTCAAGGGAAATTCTAGCCACTTTGGTTTTATATTCCTTTTACGTTTTGGTAGTCCTTATGTCCTCTGGACAGTCCCAGAACATAAGAGTGGCTCCTGAACCTGCCACAGTTGCCACCCCAGTAGAAAGTCAAGATTCTATAGCCCTATTTGGGTGCTCTTTGAGTAAGGGGGTGGGCATATTCCAACCCTGCCCTCCTTCCTTTCCAAACATCACACTTTGGTTGTAAAAATAAAAAAGAGGAGTAGTAACTGCATTTCGCTGCATGAGGTGGCAGAGTTCTTTGAGAATGGAAGACACTTTCCAGTCACATGGAGTTATGTAACCACATTCCCTTGAATAGAGCTTTTTCAGATCTTTCCCGGGAACATGAGGAATGAGTGAATGGAGTGGGCAGGATTAGAGCACATGCCCCTGTCTTCCTCTATTCATATAGAGAAAAGAATGCCTGAATAGGGCTTATCTAAAGTTCAGATAGTGAAATCTAGTTTGGCACAACCAGAATTTAAAGAAAGCAAGTATCAGTTTCTCTACAAGAACTGTAAGAATCTCTGACCTTGACAGCTTGGAGAGCTGGGCCAAAACTAACAAAATGATTTTCAACAGGGAGAAATCTAAGCTACTAAATTTAGGCAGAAAAAAAATTGAAATGCACAGATATAGGATGGGTGACACCTGTGAAAGGGATCTAGGAGTCATAATAGACCACAAGTCGAACATGAGTCAACAATGTGATGCAGCAGCTAAAACAGCCAATACAATTTTAGGGCTGTATCAATAGGAGTATAGTGTTTAGATTGAGAGATGTTTAGATTGAGAGAGGACTACCTGCCCTCTTAACTCTTGACCTTCGTGGCTGGCCGTCCAGGGTGGTGATGCCTTGAGGATGTTCCTTAGGGACATCATCAATGCATCCCTTAGGGAAGGTCATGTTCCATCTTGCTTGAAGGAAGCGGCGGTTAGACCGCTCCTAAAAAGACCTTCCCTTGACCCTCTGGAGATGAAGAACTATAGACTAGTTTCCTTATTACCTTTTTTGAGCAAGGTGATTGAGAGAGCAGTTGCTCTCCAACTCTAAGCTGTCTTGAAAGAAACTGATTATCTAGATCCATTTCAAACTGGCTTTAGGGTAGGATTCAGAGTTGAGACTGCCATGGTTGCCTTGGCTGATGACCTTTGCCTGAGCATTGACAGGGGTAGTGTGACTCTGTTGGTGCTACTGTATCTCTCAGCAGCTTTTGACACAAAAGATCATGACATCCTCTTGGATTGCCTGAGAAGGCTAGGAATTGGACGCAGTGCACTGCAGTGGTTCCGTTCCTTCCTCTCAGGCTGATTCCAGAGGGTGACGCTCAGGGACAGTTGCTCAGCAAAGAAACAGCATAATTGTGGCATCCCACAAGGTACCATCCTGTCCCCGATGCGATTCAATATATACAGTCGTCCCTTCACATTCGCGGGGGTTCCGTTCCACGGAACCCCGCGAATGTGAAAAATCCGCGAATAACGACTGCCCCCCCTCCCCCAACATAGCGACCATGGGGCCTCCGGAGGCCCCATAGTCGCTTTCCCCAGCCTCCCCACTCCCTTCCTAGGCCTTCCCAGGGCCTCTGGAGACCCTCCTGAGGCCCCGTGGATGCCTCCCCAGCCCTCCCACCTCCCGCCCAAGCCCTCAACGGGGCCTCCGGAGAGTCTCCGGAGACTCCGCGGAGGCCTCTCACGGCCCTCCCCTCTCCCTCCCAGGCCTTCATGGGGCCTCCGGAGCGTCTCCGGAGGCCCCATGGAGACCACTCCCGGCCTCCCCCCTCCCTCCCCGGGCCTTCGTGGGGCCTAGCAAGGCCCCGCGGAGGCCTCTCCCGGCCTCCCCCCTCCCTCCCCGGGCCTTCGTGAGGCCTAGCAAGGCCCTGCGGAGGCCTCTCCCAGCCTCCCCCCTCCCTCCCCGGGCCTTCATGGGGCCTAGCAAGGCCCCACGGAGGTCGCTCCCGGCCCTCCCCCCTCCCTCCCGGGCCTTCGTGGGGCCTCCGGAGCATCTCCGGAGGCCCCATGGAGGCCTCCCCGGCCCTCCCCACCCCCTCCCCAGGCCTTCATGGGGCCTCCGGAGCATCTCCGGAGGCCCCATGGAGGCCTCTCCCAGCCTCCCCCCTCCCTCCCCGGGCCTTCGTGGGGCCTAGCAAGGCCCTGCGGAGGCCTCTCCCGGCCTCCCCCCTCCCTCACCGGGCTTTCGTGGGGCCTAGCAAGGCCCCCCGGAGGCCTCTCCCAGCCTCCCCCCTCCCTCCCCGGGCCTTCGTGGGGCCTAGCAAGGCCCTGCGGAGGCCTCTCCCGGCCTCCCCCCTCCCTCCCCGGGCCTTTGTGGGGCCTAGCAAGGCCCCCCGGAGGCCTCTCCCAGCCTCCCCCCTCCCTCCCCGGGCCTTCGTGGGGCCTAGCAAGGCCCCACGGAGGCCGCTACCGGCCCTCCCCCCTCCCTCCCGGGCCTTCATGGGGCCTCCGGAGCATCTCCGGAGGCCCCATGGAGGCCTCCCCGAACCCCCACCCCCTCCCCAGGCCTTCATGGGGCCTCCGGAGGCCCCATGGAGGCCTCTCCCAGCCTCCCCCCTCCCTACCCGGGCCTTCGTGGGGCCTAGCAAGGCCCTGCGGAGGCCTCTCCTGGCCTCCCCCTCCCTCCCCGGGCCTTCGTGGGGCCTAGCAAGGCCCTGCGGAGGCCTCTCCCAGCCTCCCCCCTCCCTCCCTGGGCCTTTGTGGGGCCTAGCAAGGCCCCACGGAGGCCTCTCCCGGCCTCCCCCTCCCTCCCCGGGCCTTTGTGGGGCCTAGCAAGGCCCTGCGGAGCCCTCTCCCAGCCTCCCCCCTCCCTCCCCGGGCCTTCGTGGGGCCTAGCAAGGCCCCGCGGAGGCCTCTCCCAGCCTCCCCCCTCCCTCCTCGGGCCTTCGTGGGGCCTAGCAAGGCCCCACGGAGGCCGCTCCCGGCCCTACCCCCTCCCTCCCGGGCCTTCGTGGGGCCTCCGGAGCATCTCCGGAGGCCCCATTGAGGCCTCCCCGGCCCTCCCCACCCCCTCCACAGTCCTTCATGGGGCCTCCGGAGGCCCCATGGAAGCCTCTCCCAGCCTCCCCCCTCCCTCCCCGGGCCTTCATGGGGCCTAGCAAGGCCCCGCGGAGGCCTCTCCCGGCCTTCCCCCTCCCTCCCCAGGCCTTCGTGGGGCCTAGCAAGGCCCCGCGGAGGCCTCTCCCGGCCTCCCCCTCCCTCCCCGGGCCTTCGTGAGGCCTAGCAATGCCCCGCGGAGGCCTCTCCGGGCCCTCCCCCTCCCTCCCCAGGCCTTCGTGGGGCCTAGCAAGGCCCCACGGAGGCCGCTCCCGGCCCTCCCCCCTCCCTCCCGGGCCTTCGTGTGGCCTCCGGAGCGTCTCCGGAGGCCCCATGGAGGCCTCTCCCAGCCTCCCCCCTCCCTCCCCGGGCCTTCGTGGGGCCTAGCAAGGCCCCGCGGAGGCCTCTCCCGGCCTCCCCCTCTCCCTCCCCGGGCCTTCATGGGGCCTAGCAAGGCCCCGCGGAGGCCTCTCCGGGCCCTCCCCCTCCCTCCCCAGGCCTTCATGGGGCCTAGCAACGCCCCGCGGAGGCCTATCCCAGCTTCCCCCTCCCTCCACGGGCCTTCATGGGGCCTAGCAAGGCCCCACGGAGGCTGCTCCCGGCCCTCCCCCTCCGTCCCAGGCCTTCGTGGGGCCTCCGGAGCATCTCCGGAGGCCCCATGAAGGCCTCCCCGGCCCTCCCCACCCCCTCCCCCGGCCTTCATGGGGCCTCCAGAGCGTCTCCGGAGGCCCCATGGAGGCCTCCCCAGCCCTCCCCGCTCTCTCCCAGTCCTCCATGGGGCCTCCGGAGCGTCTCCGGAGGCCCCATGGAGGCCTCCCCAGCCCTCCCCCAGGCCTTCATGGGGCCTCCGGAGCATCTCCGGAGGCCCCATGGAGGCCTCTCTCAGCCTCCCCCTCCCTCCCCGGACCTTCGTGGGTCCTAGCAAGGCCACGCGGAGGCCTCTCCCGGCCTCTCCCCTCCCTCCCCGGGTCTTCGTGGGGCCTAGCAAGGCCCCGCGGAGGCCTCCCCCGGCCTCCCCCCTCCCTCCCCAGGCGTTCGTGGGGCATAGCAAGGCCCCGCACAGGCCTCTCCCAGCCTCCCCCCTCCCTCCCCGGGCCTTCGTGGGGCCTAGCAAGGCCCCGCGGAGGCCTCTCCCGGCCTCCCCCCTCCCTCCCCGGGCCTTCATGGGGCCTACCAAGGCCCCGCGGAGGCCTCTCCCAGCCTCCCCCCTCCCTCCCCGGGCCTTTGTGGGGCCTAGCAAGGCCCCACGGAGGCCGCTCCCGGCCCTCCCCCCTCCCTCCCGGGCCTTCGTGGGGCCTCCGGAGCGTCTCCAGAGGCCCCATGGAGGCCTCCCCTGCCCTCCCCCTCCCTCCCCAGGCCTTCGTGGGGCCTCCGGAGCATCTCCGGAGGCCCCAAGGAGGCCTCCCCAGCCCTCCCCCCTCCCTTCCAAGGCCTTCGCGGGGCCTCCGGAGGGTCTCCGAAGGCCCCGTGGAGGTCTCCCCTGCCCTCCCCGCTCCCTCCCAGGGCTTTCACGGGGCCTCTGGAGGCCCCGTGTCGCGGTTTTGGGGGGGCCGTGGGGGCCCCTCGCAAAACCGCGAATAATCGAAACCGCGAATGTCAAATTCGCGAATGTGGAGGGGCGACTGTATATTAAGCCGTTGGGAGTTAAAACATACTTGGGAGTGATTATCTGGTGACATGATAATGGGAGTGATTATCTGGAGGCATGGGGTGGGGTGTTACCAGTACACTGATGACACCCAGATATATTTCTCCATGCCTCGGTCTTCAGCTCTGACTTCAGATGGTATCTCTTCTCTTAATGCTTGTTTTAAGGCAGTGATGGACTGGATGAGGGAAAACAGATTGAAGCTGAATCCAGATAAAATTGAGGTACTCACAGTAGCAGCCCCGAACCCAGGCATTGGGATACAGTCTCCTGTCCTGGATGGGGTCACATTCTCCTCCAATGATTATGTTCGCAGTCTGGGGATGCTCCTGGACCCGTCACTTCAGATGATGAATCAGGTAAATGAGACAGTCAGGAGTGCCTGTTAGCAGCTTCGGCTGATACGCCAGCTGCACCCTTTCCTGGAAGTCAGGGATATTGAAACTGTGGTACATGCTCTGGTAACCTCCCGTCTTGATTTCTGTAATGCACTCTACATGGGGCTACCCTCGTGGTTGGTCCAGAAACTCCAACTAGTACAGAATATGGCAGCCAGACTGGTCTCGGGTACATCTAGAAGAGACCATATAACACCGATCTTAAGATCACTCCACTGTCTGCCCATTAGTTTCTGGGCCCAGTACAAGGTGTTGGTTATCACCTTTAAAGCCCTAAATGGCTTGGGTCCAACCTATCTTCGGGACTGCCTCCTTCTATATAATCCTCCCCATGCACTCAGGTCCTCTGGGAGAAATTTGTTACAGCCTTTAAAAACTAGGCTTTCTTCAATCTCCCGGAGGGCCTTTTCGGCTATTGCTCCCAGATTATGGAATGGCCTGCCGGATGAGATCCGTCATATCACCACCCTAAATAGCTCTTAAAAGCTCTTAAGATGGATCTCTTCTGGCAGGCCTTTCCTGAATAGATACCCAGCCATCATTAAAAAACAAACAAACAAAAAAAACACAGAAATCTAGCTTGTCCTGATCTTGCCACTGTCCATTGTTTATTTATTTTAATTTTATTTTTGTATTTTTAAAGTATGTTTTAATTCTTAAATTATTTAATTGTATTTTAAGGGGGGTGGGATTGAGGGTCTGGATGTATATTTTAATTGTTGTAAGCCACCCTGATTGCATTTCGTAGAGGGGCGGGATATAAATAAAATTTTATTTCTTATTGTTATTATGTAATACTACTCTATTCTGCTTTGGTGAGACCTCATTTGGAATACTGCGCCCAGCTCTGGGTACCACAATACAAGAAGGATGTTGGAAAGCTGGAACATGTCCAGAGCAGGGTGACCAAAATGGTGAAAGATCTAGAAGCCATGCCCTGTAAGAAGCATCTTAAAGAGCTAGGAATATTTAGCCTGGGGAAGCAAAGGTTAAGAGGTAATGTGATAGCCATGTTTAAATATCTGAAAGGATATCATGTTGAGGATGGAGCAAGCTTATTTTCTACTGCCCCAGAGCCTAGGACATGGTGTAATGGATTCAATCTACAGGAAAAAGAAATTCCATGTAAACATTAGGAAGAACTTCCTGATGGTAAAAGCTGTCTGACAGTGGAATATGCTTCCTTGGAATGTGGAGGAGTCTCCTTGTTTGGAGGTTTTTCAACAGAGGCTGGGTGGCCATCTGTTGGGTGTGCTTTGTGTGTTCCTGCATGGCAGGGGGTTGGACTGGATGGCCCATGTGTGGTCTTTTCCAAATCTATGATTCTGTGATTCTGTGAAATGCAGTACAATGGTTCTTAATTGCACAGTCTGCAGTATTATCAGCTGAATGGACCAGCAGAAGCCAGCACAGGCTGAAATATCTCACCTGTCTGGCCTTCTGGGCCTGAAAATGCTGGAACAACACTGCTGATTCTGTACATTAGAACTCCCTGGAGAAGCCACAGGGAAATTCTGCATGGAAACACACCTGGGCTTATCATGCTGCTTTGAAGATCTGCTTAAAGAGTGCTTGATGAGTCCAGGTGCACTGCTTGTAGAGTAACTATTTTAAATTTGGGAGAGCTGGGAAAACTTTGCGAGTTGGACTTTCCCATATGAAGTGTCAAGGGAATACAAGAACCTCAAATTTGTCTCTGGAGAAACCCACCCCACTTACACACACACACACACCTCTGCATGTGAAATCAGAGAAATAGGCATGTAGGCCTGGAAGGATTCTAGTTCCATCAGCTTTCCTGTGAAAAACTAGTTTGTGCTTCCAACTGATAGTGCATTTCTATTTTAGCCCTGTTCAGCTATCCTGCTTCTGTGAATAATAAGCACCTGAAGGGAGAGGGCAAGGGCAAACTCCATGAACTCCACTGCCTTCATCAACTGTTCCCATCCTTTCCTCCATGAGCTGAATGGGCAAATATAGTAAATTGGGATGATTTCCATTTATGTAGTAATTTCTTTCTTTCTTTCTTTCTTTCTTTCTTTCTTTCTTTCTTTCTTTCTTTCTACATACATACATAGCCCACACTTTATGACTCTCACAGCAGCTTAGAAATAGTTAAATTCACAGTCTTACAATCTAAAGACATGTGCAGAAGGAAAAGAAATGCATACCCTCCAACATTTCACAGATCAAAGCTGGAACATATGTGGCCAAACAACAACAGAATGTTGGAGAGACTGCAGCAGTTTGCTTTGACCTTAGCCTATTGGAAAGGACAGGATTCTCCTCCCTTTCCTGTTCCTCTCTCCCTCCTGTTAAGTTAATTGAAGGCAAACTACTTTGAACTCAGTTTGCAATGATTGAAGTAAGCTGACGACAAAGGGGGAAGTGGTAGGAGAAGAGAGAAATTGGGATATTTTTTAAAAAAATCTGAAAAATTGGGACAAGAGAAGTTTAAGCAGGACTGTCCCTACCAAATTGGGACAGGGTATGAGTTTGGTGAAGAAATTAAATTCCACAGTTCCTGGTTGCTCTCCTCCTCCTCCATGGGCCAGAGCAGTGGAACCTGGAACCTGAAGGGATGCCTTCTTTTATGGGGAATGCTTATTTTCCAGGGTGCTACATGGCATTTGTCCTCTCTGTTTAGATTTTGATTCCTGGACAACTTAGAGCATGACTTTTTAAAAGTAACATACCATTCATTGTCTTCAACAGGTGACATCAAGTTATGCTCTTCCCTGATGTCTTTTGAGCAGTATCTGAACATCTATTTCTTCTCAGGATGTGTTTGAAGGCTGGCCAATGCTGTCTTCCTGCTTTGGCTGGTGACTTCCATGTCACTGGAGCCATGAAACAGCTCTAGTTTTAGTCTGAACTTTAAAAGTGTTATTTTCTATTGTGCCAAAGCAAAATAGGTTCAACACCATGGAGGGGTGCCAGGGGGAGAATTCTGTAGTCAGTGTACACCTCGGCACCCTTTTGGTGAAGGGCTGAGCTCTGGTACTGCGTCCACAGATTCTGAAATCTAGGAGATGGGGAAGGACTCTGCCCTTGGGGCTGTTCTGGGGGTTTGCTGTCTCTTATAAAGTCTTAAGTCTTGTGTGGGGAGCAACCTGGGCTTTGCCTTTCAGACTACAACTGGCCGGGGAATAGCTCCATTAATAGAGATTGCCCTCAGGGTCAGATGTTTTGCCCAAGGGAATGCTGAGGAGGTAGTCATCAGGTTGACACCTGGCCTCAGCTTGACCCGCACCATATTGCTCCCCCTCTTTTGCTCATCTGCAGTTTTAGGTCAAATAAAGTGGCCCTTATTTAACCCAATTCTTTTATCCGGTCTTGTTATTTCAGGGTTGGTCATCAATTAGCCTGAACGTTAAAAGTGTTATTATCTATTTGCTGCGCAGCAAATGATTTTAATTTGTAGACCATTGTGCTTCTTTTTCAACGAACAACATTTCTTTTTTTACAAAAAGTCCCTGCCTTTATATGTGCAGCAGCTTGCCTACATAGATTCATGTGTTCTGATGTATGTTCCCCTGCCATCACAAGATTCCTGAGACTTACATTTGCTCTAATTTAAAAGAAACAGCATTGAGGAGGGTTGAAAGAATGTTTATCTGCATGCCTGGCATAAATTTTTAAGGGCTGATGGTGATTAAGTAGCAAGATGAGAGGGACTTTTCATTTTTCTTCATGAGCAGGTGTGCATTCTTTTCTCCTGTGAGCTTGAGGCTTTGACATCAGATGGCTGTGCAGAGTGTGGGAGTGACAGTTTAGAATAGCTGGGGTCACAGTGGCAGCAAAATGGACTATCTTGGGAAATAAACCAAAAATGGTAGCATCAAAAGAATAGAGAAAAATTGCCAGTGACAGGTGAATGTAAGCTAATAATGCATTCTCTTTCTCTGAATTCTAAACACATTACCTCAGTAAAATGCTTTGAGTTTCCTTCAGTCTTGCTTAGATGTTAATTTCATTATTAAGGAACTATTGAATACCTTTGATCTTCATAACCTTATTATTATCAAAGCCAATCACATGCACAGTAAGTTTAGTTTGGGGTAGGGTAGAGAGGCCAGAAGTATGAAGAGAAGCCTTTAAACACATTTTCGAAAAAGAAAAAAAATTGAATCAATTAGGGAGCAGACACATCTAAACATAGTGGGCTATGTCTCAAGGTTGCTACAGAATGCTTTACTGAGCAGAAAATGGATGATAGGTCTAGTTAAGAAATGCAGCATACTTAGGGTGTCTGAGAATATATTATTTTCAAAATGTTTTGGATCACTGAATTACTATTTTTATTTTTTAGCAACCTTTATACAGACGTACACCTGAATACAGAGTAACAGATGTAACAGAGTGTAACAGAGTGACTTCAGAAGGGGATTACAACATTCTGAGATTATAGAAATGGCCATGCCAGTGCAAGAGAGAGAATCATGGTTTTTTTTTTCCCTTGGAGCATATATGTGTCTTTGTGAACATGTGCATCTGCAAATAGAGAATTACCACAGGAAGAAATGGGTTGTGATACTACCATGGCTTATACTGATTACTTGTAGAGTTTGTATTTATCACTTTTTTTATCTCAAAGTTATGGGGGGGGTTCCCCACTTGAAGGAGGATTGAGAAATTGTGTCTTCCACTTGCAACTTGCAATTACCTTATTCTGTTTTGCATCTATTGACCACTCTTAATGGTCACAATCCAAAGAGCTATTTTGGAAATACTTAATTAGATTTTGAATGGCAGACCTCAATATCATATTGCCAAGTGCTTTTCAAAAAAAAACATAAATATAGGATAGGTGACACCTGGCTTGAAATCAATACATATGAAAAGGACCTAGAGGTCTCTGATCACAAGCTAAACATAAGTCAACAGTGTGATGTGGTGACTGAAATAGCCAATGCAGTTCTAGGCTGGATCAGTAGGAACATAGTAGTCCCATTTTGTTCTGCTTTGGTCAGAACTCATCTGGCATATTGTGTCTAGTTCTAAGCACCACAGTTCAAGAAGGATATTGACAAGCTAGAACATGGCCACAGAAAGGCAACCAGGATGATAAAAGATCTAGAAACCAAACCTTTTTGAGGAATGATTCAGTGAGTTGGGTATGTTTATCATGAATAAGAGAAGACATAGAGGTGACATGATAGCCTTCTTTCAGTATCTGAAGGGACGTCAGGTACAAGATGGAGCCTGCTTATTTTCTGCTGCACCGAAGACTGGAACACAAACCAGTGGATTCAAATTCCAAGAAAAGAGATACCAGCTAAACATTAGGAAGGACATCTTTACTGTAAAAGCTGTTTGATGGTGGAATAAACTGCCTCAGGGTCTTTAAACAGAAGCTGAAGGGGTAACTTTCAGGAGTGTTCAAGTGGCTTCTTTTAGTATAAAAGGAAATAAGCCCTTTTAGATTAGAGAAATTGAGTTTGAGTAGCTTTGTAGAGATGGATATGTGATTTCTGAAAGGGCTCTATCAATAATAAACACAGAGCAGCTGCTTCATTAGCTCCACAAAGTTGCACCACATTTTTATTTTATTTTCCTTTCCTTGATTCAAATGCCTTCGAGCTGAATGGGTAGCCATACTATTGGTGAATGAAAAGCAGATGTTTTCAATTTAGGCAATTTAGCCTAGATCAGCAAGAGGAAGAAAATAACTTTGATTTAGGAAAATGTGAAGGTACACTTTGACATTCAGAGTCAGTCTTCAAAGAAAGACATCTGAAAGACATAATTTTCAGAAACAAAGGTGGGAGGCAATCAGAATTCTAGTTCAAATAGTTTCCCACTTGAAAACAGCCATAGTTTGATATAAGCTTGAAATATTTTGTTCTAGACAATAATCCTGATGAACTTCAGAATATTATACCTATGAACAGGAGAGCTTTAGAAAAATGTTGACTACTACTATGACCTCCTCCTTCTCCTCTTCCCCCCCTTCCTCAAAAACAACCCCAATTTCCCCCCATCTAGTATAGCTAGCTTTTCTTGCTTTACTGATTTGGCACAAAGTGTTAAATTTATGCTTCTGCAAAACCACCCCTTCCAACTGCCCTGGCTTATGCTCTTCCAGCAAGGTAAATTTGAAAGACTAGATTCAAGTCTGCTTTCTTCACTGTTCAAAAGAAGGAAATATCCAATGATCTATATTGTGTTTTGTCTATTATTCCCTTTTCTGCCTCTCCCAAATTCATTTCCTAGTAGAATGATTGATGATTTTTTTTTAAATTGGCTGCTGCTGTCCTTTGCAGTTGCACCTTAGCTACTGGACCAGGTAATGAAATGATAATGCTCAGTTACTGTGAGCGTAAAAAGCTGTAAAATCTTTTGTTGCACTCTTGGCCAGTGACCTAAAAGCTTAGGAGACTCAGATAAAGAAAATTCAGTATTGCTTAGCCAAGCATATGATCTTCCAAGTCTCTCAAAGGGATGAAATTTCACTCTGTTGAGCACTTTTCTTTTTGTTATCTGATAATTTTTAGTGCAGCGAAGTAAGCTTTCAGCAAAAGGCATTCCACTATGAACATCTTAGCTCTTTGACGACCATTGATGTCTTCATCCCACCCACTCAAAAAAAAAAATAGCTTAATTTTTGTATAGAAACCCCCCTCCCCACTATATTAAGAATATCCTAAGAACAGCAATTTTCATCTCTATCTGTCCTATCCACCAGAACTTAGAAAAGTTACATTTTAGGACTACTTTTTTGGACTACTTGGCCAAGTATCTATGCTGGCTATGGGATCCAGGGAGTTACTGTCCAAAAAGGTAACTTTACCATGCTCTGACCTCCATTCACAAAAGTCCTCAAAGGCCCTCTTGGTTTGATCACAGACTTTGGAAACAATTTTCTTCCAAGAATAATTTTCTTCCTATAAGGAAGTGTCAGCTCAAAGAAAAGAAGAAAATGGTTCCTGAGCCAGTTTCCTACAGTCACCATGAAATACATGCTGTCTTGCCGCCAACTCTTTTTGCCAAAGGTTTTCCTTGTTATTGTTTTTTTTTTCCCCCTGGGCTGTGAGGCCGTGTTCTGGAATAGTTTATTTCTGACGTTTTGCCTGCATCTGTGGCTGGCATCCTCAGAGAATGGTTGGGTAGGTGTGTGTGTGTGGAGTTTATATGCTATGAACCCCTGTTGGGAAGGATATGTAAATTTGTGTAAGTGAATGGTTAGTTTCTGGGTATAGAAATGCAAGGGTCGTTAGTGTCTGTTTGGCTAATGGTTGGTTGATGGGCCATTCTCTGCTGGGTATCTCCCTGTCCCTGGGTGGAATTCTTTTGTAAGTGTTGAGTGTTTATTCTATTGTATTTCAAAATTGGGAGCCAGATTTTGTTTACTTTTAAGGTTTCTTCTTTCCTGTTGAAGTTGTCCAGGTGTTTGTGGATTTCAATAGCTTCTCTGTGCGTTCTGACATGATAGTTGCTGGCCTGGTCTAGAATTTCTGTGTTTTTAAATAGCATTTTGTATCCAGGTTGGTTTATAACATGTTCTGCTACTGCTGATTTTTCTGGCTGGCCCACTCTGCCGTGTCTCTCATGTTCCTTGATTCGTGTTTGCACACTGCATTTAGTTGTCCCTATGTAAACTTGTCCACAGCTGCATGGTATGTGGTAAACTCCTACAGCTGTGAGAGGGTCTTTTTTGTCCTTTGCTGAGCGTAGCATTTCTTGGATTTTTTTGGTTGGTCTATAGATTGTTTGGAGGTTGTGTTTCCTCATCAGTTTCCCTATCCTGTCTGTGACTACTTTGATGTATGGTAAAAATACCTTCCCTTTGGGTGGCTGTTTTTATTCTTCATTCCTGTGGTTTGTTCTGGGTCTGGCTGCTCTTCTAATGTCTGATCTGTAGTAACCATTAGCCTGTAGGGCCCAGTTTAGGTGCCTCAGTTCTTCCTCCAGGTAGTGGGGTTCGCAGATCCTTTTTGCACGGTCTACCAATGTTTTTATTGTGCTTCTTTTTTGTCTTGGGTGATGATTGGAGTTCTTGTGTAGGTATCTGTCTGTGTGTCGGTGTTTTCTCTATACCTTGTGGCCTAACTGTTGGTTTGGTTTGCGGATGACTAGGACATCCAAGAATGGCAGTGTTCCTTCCTTCTCTTTTTCCATCGTGAATTGGACATTTGGGTGGATGCTGTTCAGGTGGTTCAGGAATGAGACCAAATCTTCTTCTCTGTGGTTCCAAATCGTGAAAGTGTCATCCCCATATCAGAACCATGTTGTGGGCTTTCTTGGTGCTGTTTCCATGGAACAGCACCATGGAACATTGCTTTTCAAAATGTTCCATGTAAAAGTTTGCTATCACTTGGCTCAAGCGGCTGCCCATGGCTACCCCATCTATCTGTTCTAAGAATTGCTTATCTCACTGGAAGTAGCTTTTTGCCAAATTTCATAGGCATACAGTCACACCTTATGAAACAGTTGCATATTCCTAGATACTTTAATGCAGGTATGCCCCATCATCTTTTGTACTGATGTGGTGTATATGCTTTTGTATGTAATTTCTATCACTTGCAACTCATGCTTTCAATTCATAAGGAAAAGGAGACTCATAAAGGCCTGGGTCACTGCTCACAAGGATTTTAATGAGGAGAAATTGTATTTATACGTGAGAACACCTTTCATAACTGTCCCAATATGCATAATTCTATATCCATACATGAGTATATAAGGTCTTCTAAGAAGCAACTGAAAGAAAATGGAAGCTGGAGTGGAGGGGGAGGGAGACTCCTGAGTTTTAGAAAAATGAACATAGATAACTTTTCTTACATTTAAGCAAGGGGATCTTGTAGCACCTTTGGGACTAACTGAGAGAGAGAAAATCCAGCATCTGAGGAAGTAGACTAAGTCTACGAAAACGTATGCTACCATTTTCTCTCTGTTAGTCTCAAAAGTGCTGCAAAATCCCCTTGCTACAGATATTCCAGACTAACATGGCTTTTCTTAAATGTGTTAGCTGTGTTCCATTTGCTGTGATTGTTGTAACATGCTCTCCCACCTATCCAAATTTTAAGCAACCCACACCCTTTATTAAATGTTTATCCTTCCTGAAGGATGATCTGTGCAAAATACAAGGCTGATTGGTTCAGAAGGCACCCTCTGTTCTCATTCAGGTGTTAAATCTAGCTACATAAGCATTTGAGGGGGCACTGAGTTTAATGCTTTTCTGTCTCTTGGGCTTGCATCTGAGATATTAATTAGACTCATCACTTGCACTCACAAATACTACCTTTTTTCAAATATAAAACAGTTACCCACAATTGAACAAAATCAGCAGAACAGCCAAAAAAAAAGTGGAGCAGTAGGTATTGCTCCTCCAGGGAGTCCACACACCTTGACTAAATATCATTACTATATTACCATGCTGCTCAGATTTTACCAAATTTCCTCAGAGGGTTGCTGAGAGGTCAATGAAGACTTCCAATAGCTGGTGCTTTGGTATTCTTTTAAACATATTTTCCCCATCTCCACCCACTAGTTATTGGCTTATGGGAGATAAATCACACATGAATTGTTGTTTTTGTGTGCCTTCAAGTAATTTTCAATTTATGGTGACCCTAAGGAAAACCTATTATGGGGTTTTCTGAGGCTGAGTGTGTGACTTGCCCAAGGTCACCCAGTGGGTTTTCATGGCTGAGCAGGGATTCAAACCTGGGTCTCCAGAGTCATAGTCCAATACTCAGACCACTGTGCCACACTGGCTCCTCATACACGAATACTCACTCTGAATAAGCTGTGCCTCTCTTGTAAAGATTTTGACTAAACAGCTTGTTTCTGCTTTGATAGTTCCTACGATGATCTGGTTGTTACAACAAAGACAATTCCCTTGCTTGCCTTGTCATTCCTGGAAAAAAACAGTGACAGAACACTTGTCAGAGTAGATGAGTGTCAGGATGGTATCTACCAAAGAAATGTTAAATATCTCCATTTAATTGTCTGCATTTAGGAAGTTCAGATTGTAAAAAAAGCAGAAGAAACCCCTTTGGAGTAGATTTCAGTACCTGTTAAAGGAATAGTTAATCAGACTGGAAACACTGTACGCAATGGAGTTCTCAAATGCCAGATGAGCACTAGATGGAATTTTTAGCTGCTAGACACACCTGATCTTCTGCTTCTTCTCTGGAGGCTAGAAACTACTTATCCTATTTCACAGGCAGGGAAAACTTTGTTTGTTTGTTTTTAATTTGAGTGAGTTCAGTTGTAATATTAGCTGTTTCATAGAAGACTCTGTACGTTTTCAAGTGATGCTTCCTAGTCCTGCAAATCACATGTTAAATAACTGAAAAGTATGGCAAATTGAATGATGGCTGGGTTGTGGCCACTACCATATTTCTTCAGTTCTCCCTAACCAGCAACTGTATCATATATGGTCAGTAAACATCACCACATACATTCAGTAACTTGCTTTTTTGAACTATAGCTCCTACAAGAATATATGGCCCTAAAAGTTAATTTTCAAAAATCTTTATTCAGTCACATCAAAAATGATACCCAGTTACAAGAACATTGTGTATGTATGCAACTACTGTATACTCACGAGCTCTTTGTGTGTGCATCTTACTAAATTAAAAAAGGGCAAAACATTTTTTTCTCCATTACCATTTTTATAGCAGAAGGGATTTCCACAGTTTTCTTGACAGTTGTGTAGGAACTTGACAGATAATCAGTAGCAATAACTAAGGGGCCTTACAGAGCAAATGGGCAAAAGTACTGGATGTGTGCCTATTCTTGTCATAATAGATCACAATCCACCCATGTGTGCATGCATGCACCCTGGGGTTCTGCCTATCCCTTTGCTGCAACCATCTTGAGGGATTCAACTTATCTCAACCATTGCCACTAAATGTGATGGCTTTCTCTTATCCCCACCTCTGCCACCAATGTGAGGATCTCCTTCTCTCCTACCACTGTGGCCACCAACTGTGGGAACTGTTGGGAAGCCAACTTAATAGCTGATAAGGAGCCCGGCTTGGCAACAACCCAGTTGAAAAGCACAGTACCTGGTGTTGTCAGTAGCAGTCCTATAGGGTCAAAAGTACACGGAGAGAGAGTGAAGCACGAAGAGACAGTCCAAGGTCAAAAGGGTTCCGGCAGGTGGGTCAACGAAGGCAGTCCAAGGTCAAGATATCCAAAGTCTCAAGATAGCAAGGTTCTGGAGACTCACAGACAGAGGCTTCCTCCAGGAAATGCAGACTGCTTGCAACAAGGAATTCAGCATCCCACAGCTGCTTATATTGGCCCAGCTCCCACTCCCAGCTGCGGGGTGATTGGTGACCTTCTGTCTCTTAATCTCTGAGAACGACGAAGCCACGCCTTCTCTGCTCTCCTTTGGCTAAAGGTAGGTACCTGCTCTTCTACCTCTTGCTGTTGCTCCACTATGTCTCCCAGGCTTGGACCCTGTGCTGGGGGAGGGCTAGGCTGCTGAGCCCTGGGTTCTTCAGGGCTAGACTCAGACTCAGCCAGCTCTTCTGCCACTGGCTCAGCCTCCTCGCCTTCTGAGTCCTCAGAGTCCTGGCTGACCATGACATCATCCCCCCCCCCATTATCCTTCCCCCCCACCCGGAGGAGGACGAGGCCGGTCCGGGAAGCGGTGGTGAAACGCCCGAACCAGGCGGGGGGCATGTACATCAGAGGCATCTTCCCAGGAGCGGTCCTCTGGCCCGTAGCCAGCCCAGTCAACCAGATACTGAAGGCGGCCCCGACGGCGACGAGAGTCCAAGATCTGGGCCACCTCGAATTCCTGTTCACCATCCACCAAAACTGGATCAGGCGGGGGTGCAGGACCAGCATCAGGACGAACCCCCGAAGCTGGAAGCAATAGGGAACGATGGAAGACTGGGTGGATCCACCATGTCCGTGGAAGCTGGAGCCGAAAAGCCACGGGATTCACCTGGGCCACGATCTTGTAGGGCCCTGCAAATCGAGCATCCAACTTCTGACATGGCCGCTGGAGCAGGAGATGGCGCATGGACAGCCAGACCGAATCCCCCACTTGCAAAGGAGGACCCTCCTGCCGACGATGATCCGCGCCCTGCTTATACGCCTCCTTGGCCACCTCAAGCTGTTCCTGTAGCAAGGACTGAGCAGCCTGGAGTTCCTGGAGCCACTGGTCTGCTGCAGGGACCACCGAGCCAGGGGCCACCGCAGGAAATCCCCGTGGATGGTAGCCGCTGGTGGCAAAGAAGGGTGTCTGCTGGGTGGAGGCATGCACGGAGTTGTTGTAGGCGAACTCGGCCAACGGCAGCTCTTCTGCCACTGGCTCAGCCTCCTCGCCTTCTGAGTCCTCAGAGTCCTGGCTGACAATGACAGGAACCTCCTAGATGCCCTCATGGTTCCTGTGTGAGATTTTATTTATCTTTTATTTCCACCACCACTCTTTATTAACTGCTGCCACTGCAAACACCATGTCAGAACTCAACTTTCCAATATTTAGTGTTCTCAGAGGCTCCAGTGTTGCTTTATACAAAAATAATGATTTATTAAACAGAAATTGAATATAACATTGCAGATTACTTATTTAATACATCTAAATCATATCTTACACTCTCTCACACATTCATCTCCTAGCTAACTCTGACCCTGACTCTAACTCTCCTCTCTATTCAGACTCCTAAACACCACTCTAACTAATCTGGACAGACACTGTCTCACCTTGGCTAACTTTCCTACACCAGCCTTTTCAAAATCCCCTCAAACATTCCACCACTCACTCCCAACATTCCATTCTCTCCCTCCCTCCTGACAGATCCTTACCGCATCCATCTAATACACAGTACATGCATAACTATATTACTTTAACATATAATAAATGAAACATTTACCTCAAGAAGGCCAGAACATCACCTGCACATACACACACCATCACCTCCAAAAGAAGTGTAGCAATTTAGTTGTCTGTAATGTGAAATTTACTGGAATTCTAGTTACACACACACACATGATATATGGAATGTTTTCCATGTTCTATGAAGATTAGTTATATTGGGAGAAAATAACTCTTTTAACTAAGCATCTGTCACTAAATGACATCTGAAAATCTTAGTTAGATTTGAGCCAAAATAATAATAATAATAATAATAATAATAATAAGTAGTAGTAGTAATGCCCATGGCATCCTCTCTTCAATTGAAACAATAAAACAATCATCCTTTTACATGGTATTTGATTTGGAAGACTTTACAAAAGAGTCTGGAGTAATAAACACCTGAGGCAAAGCACAAAAATCAGTGTGTATAGAGCCATTGTACTATCTATTCTCCTTTATGGGTCTGAAACATGGGTCACCTATCGCCAACACTTACAACTCCTTGAACACTTTCATCAGCGCTGTATACGCACAATCCTAAATATACACTGGACTGGCTTTGTGATGAATGTTGCTGTCCTTGAGCAAGCAGGGATCACCAGCATTGAGACCATGATATTGAGAACACAGCTGCGCTGGACAGGACATGTTTCAGGATGGAGGACCATCACTTCCCAAAAATAGCACTCTATGGTGAGCTCGCCACGGGTCAGCGTAAGAGGGGTGCTCCAAAAAAGCGATACAAGGACTCCCTGAAACAACATCTCAGGCTTGGCCAAATTGATCACCAACAGTGGTCCGCCCTGGCCTCACATCGGGAGGCATGGAGACGCACTATCCACAATGCTGCAGCCTTATTTGAGAACTCACGACGAACAAGTCTTGAAGAGAAACGACAACGCAGAAAGAATCACAACCCGGAAACATCACCCAAGGAGACCTTCTGCTATCCTTTCTGCAACCGGACTTGTTTATCTCGGATTGGCCTTTTTAGTCATCAGCACGCTTGCAAAAAGCACGGGATGAGTCCTTCCTGAATCTTCATTTGTGAACAAAAGCCAGAGAGAGAGAGAGAGAGAGATTAAGTATCCACTCCACTTTTCAGTTTAGATCATTCTAGAGGTGTCACAGATAAGACACTATTCAAATTATATTCATTGAAATGCAGCTCTTCCTTGTTCTGATTTTCTTTGTCTTGTAATCAAGGGAAAAAAAAGGTGAAAGATCCCAATTAAGCTTCCCCCCCCCCCACCTAGACAGGAATTAAATCTCTTTCCAGAACTTTACTTAATTTCGACCTCAACGAAGAATTTTTAAAAGCTATTGAAAGTCCTTCCATAATATTGTCCTATTCTTTCAATAAGGGAATCCCCAAGCACCCTGAAACTTACCCCGCACCAGCCATCTTTTGTTCATTCTAATGATCCTGTTAGAATGAGATACCAGCTCTAATGAGAGGGTGTGCCACAGAGAAAGCCTTTTACTTCAATCAGGTTTATCAGATTTCAGTTGCTATTTCACAAAGTGTCTTAGTTCAAAAGCAAGCAGTTACAGCTCACCACCACCACCCTGAAACACTCTGGGTTTTTTTTTTCCCCCTCTGGAAAAGATGTGAATATATGCCTCTTCCTCTATTGTTAATTGCTTGTTATATAACTTGGTTGAATAGACTACAATGGAATTACTAAGAACAAAGACACTAGGACTCCAGCTACTGCACAAGAGGGCATTTAGATCTGATATAATGTTGATATCAAGAGTTAGGCGGAAATCTCCAGGGGTGTCTCCACTCACTGCAATGGAACTGCTCAGGAAATGATTTAGCTGGGGAAATGAAATGGCACAATCTGGCCAGCTGCAGTTTAAAACCTTCAGAAACCCAGTTACTTGTCAGTGGTTTTTTTTGTTTTGTTTTGTTTTTTTTGGTTTTGTTTTGTTTGTTTGTTTTGTTTGTTTGTTTGTTTGTTTTGGTGTAGAAATCAGGGAAGATCAGAGCAAAGTGAAGCAACTTTTCATCCTATCCCAGCAAGGGAGATAAACAAACACAGTGGCTGTTGATGTTGCACTTGCGCAGTCCAGTGGCCAGCCTACTTTACTGAAACTGATGATGGCAAATGTTGCATCCAAGGCAACATAATGTGACTGCAATGCTGCTGCTGTTGCTGCTGTTGTTATTTTTCTGGAATCCTAGATCAGCTACTGAGTTTAGGAGACATAACATCTCTTGGTCTGCTACTTCCCAATCTACTTTAAGAGCCAGAAGCCAGATCAGCAAAGGAGATCTGTTCTGCTGATGATTCAGATGCAAGGAGGATGACCTTTCCACCTCCACCTCCTGTCAGCAAGCAGGACTGTGATAAGGACCTGTAATTAGGCCCTGCTTCTTATGGTCACATGTGGGAAGGGAAAGAAAATGTCATCCTCCTTGCACCCTGATCAGAAGCTGAATGGATCGCCTTTGCTCCATTTGGCTGCTGGCTCTTAGGGTAGGCTGGGATGGCATTTATGTAGATTTCTAGTAAGGCTATGTAGTCTTACTGAATACAGATCAGTTATGGATCTGTAACTTATACATAAGTTATACATCCGTAACAGCAATAATACTGAATATTCTTCCTCCTCCTCCTGTCATTTAACACCTAGTAACAGGATTCAAGATTACTTTCAAAAATTAAAACAAATACAGATTTTAATACATCAGAAGACATCAGTAAATCATATAGAAGTTATTTTTAAAAGACAACTAAACAATATGTATAATTAAAACCATTAAAAGTACATTAAAATACATAAGATAAAGACTGAAACAACAACACACCATTAAAATCCCATTGCGGTCAATTCCTATAAGTCTGTCAGAACAGGAAGGACAACAAACAGGGACCCATCCTGGAGTAACGCAAGCTGCAAACCTGTATCTTCAGGGGGAGTGTAAACCCATCCGGCACAAACTGAATCCCTATTCCTCAATCTGCCTCCCCTCCCCCACTGAATATGAGGACCTCTGTCTTGTCTGGATTAAGCTTCAATTTGTTCTTCTGATCCATTACAGACAACAGACATTGTTTTGGTGTTTCCTTGAAATTAGATGGAAAGGAGAGAAAGAATATCATCAGCACATTTTTATTATTTATTTATCTATTTTAGAATAATAAATAAATAAATAAATAAATCAGCATATTGATAGCGCCCACACTCCAGACAATCTCTCCCAGAAGTTTAATGCACATTATGAATTGCTTAGGGGACAATACTGGGTCCTGAAGGTCATCATGGGCCAGCAACCAAGGAACTGAATAGGAATCTCCCAGTATCATCTTCTAAGCTCTCCTTTCCAGAAGAGTGGAGTATCTGTAAAACAATGCCTCCATGTCCCATTCCACCTACTGAGCCCAGAAAGAAACCATGGTTGAGGGTATCAAAAATCATTGAGAGGTCAGCAGAACTAGCAACTTGGCCAATGCTTTGCAGATCAATATGTTTAGAATCATTCTTATTTAGACATTATAGCTGATGAAGATCTAGTGGATATAATTCTGGCCCCTGCTTGTCCAGTTTGCGCAACTCAAGGATGTGGACAGGATCCTTGGAAAAGTGGAGGCACTGCAAGTGTTATAACCCTTCCCCCCATCTTTCTCAGTAAGAAGCCCAAAGGGAATTGGTTGAGTTGGTCAAAGGAGTAGTTAGTTCCTCTTTCAGCATAGCAAGTCCGCAAAATGTCTGAAGAAGGTTGCTAGAAGACCTCCATTGCCCAGGGGTGGGGGCTTTCCTGCATCCTACTACATTGAAAACTATTGACCACTGTCCAATATTGCATATTTTGGGCAAGATACCAAATCATGTCGTGTTTTGTCAGTTCTAGGGGTCTAGATATTGCACTTTACCTACAAAGTTTTGGCCAGGTTGTTCACAGTAATCTGTTGAGTGAGGTCTTCTGCAGGCTAGGTTTTAAAAGACACCTAACCACTTGCAACAGCTCCATTAATGGACCTTCATAGAAGTAATGGTTGCAGAAAAAAAAGTTTTATTTTGCTGTCCACACTGCCATGACACACACCTTCAGATATATTCTAATGTATTTTCAGTTAGTCTCATTCTGAGCATTCAGGCAATGGTGCTCTAGTTGCTATCTCACTAGCTTCATTGTTGCTGGCTCCCTAGAGCATGAGCAGGCTGATTGAGCTCCACTCTGTCAGAAGGGACACTCAGTAGGGATAGTGTCCATCACCCTAGCTATTTTTCGATTCCTGAAGTCAACTAGTTCTGATAGAATTGCTTACCAAGGTAGCAGCCATCAGGAAACTATCCAGATCCATCAGTCTCCTGGTAGACATCTTCCCTAAACCCCTGCATACTCTGAGTCCCAGCAAGTCACTGGGTGGAAATCCATCCATGACAACAGAATTGTAGAAAGTTTCACCATTCACAGATCACTACAATACCATCTAGCATAGGAAACAGGTCTAGCATGTGTGGGGCCAGAAACCACTTGGGACATACACATGGTTGCCATAGTGAACAAGACTTCCTGAGCCATCCAAACAGGGCAGTTTCAAAGTGGAGGTTGAAATCTCTCACCACCACTCCCCAAATCACCCTGGCTTAGCTCAAGAAGTGGTATTGTCAAAGAGCAGTGTAGGCAGTACATCCATAGAGCTGCAGAATCTCTTGCTGTTGATACACCAACAGAATCCTCAGTCTGTCCCAACCAACCACCTTCAGAGACGTACATGGAAACTCTGAAGACTGTGAGATAGGGCACATGGTCAGGGGGATGGAATTTTGATAGACCACTGTGACTCCCTGCATTCTTTCCACCATCTCATCTGCTGTTGCACAGAGAAGCAAGGTGGGCAAAGCTGAAAGATGCACACTCACATACACCAGCCTCAGCCAACCAGGTCAATGTGATACACACCTGGCTGGCCTGCATATTCAGAATCGAGTACTGAATGGTTGTTGTTTCACTGACCTGGCATTGAGAAGCAGCATTTGTAATCTGGAAACTGTTGCCATGGCTGTCCAGTCTGTTTGAACTAGTAGACAGCTGGGGGCAACGAACATCCTATTCTTAACTTCTACAGTTAATTGTGCTACTCCAAGGAAGCACATCAGTTTCCCATTTCCTTATCTTCCTTTACCCCGTATGACTGTGGCAGCTTCTCCTTAACCCCTATCAGCTCTTCCCCTTTGTAGGTATTATCTCTCTCCAAAAAATAGCCAACAAGATATCTCAATAGGGAGGTGTCATTAAGCAGAAAGTTTGTCTTCCATCTCTAAAACAGCAGGACAGACCCTCATCCTCTTGTCACTCCTGAAGGAGAGTCCTCTTTGGTGTTGCCACTGGTGGTGGTGAATCCAACTCTGCAAGAATCACACTTATGATTCCAGTCCAGATAGCCGGCACCATAGTTGAGGGACCTGATTGAGACTTTTGTCTTGGGCCTCAGTCAGGGATGAAGAATTTATCTTTGGTCTGAAGGAGAAATCCCAATTTGAGAAAGGTCTTGGAGCCCACAGTTGAGAAGTGGTGGGGCTAAAAATATGGTGCACAGCTAAAGCAAAGTGGGTGAGGTCTGGTGTGGATAAAGCCATTTGGTCATTTCCCCACCAAACATACAAACTACAGCACAATTCTGTACATTTGAAAATAATTATTCATGCAGTAATTTCTGGACTGCAGAACACAGCTCAGGTCCATGCAGCATCTTCCAGGACTGCAAAGTACAGCAAGGTTGTGTGTGAATGTGTACAAAATTACAAATCCACATTTCAAAATAAGATATACCTGCTGGGATTACACCTGGGCTCTTCTGCATTTAAGCCACGGTGGAGTCTGCTGCTGATCTGTGTACCATATCACAGTCAAGGCATATAGAACTGCATCTCTCTTTGCCCCAGAAATCAAAAATCTCAACACAGCACTAATGTGTGCATTTCCTTAAGTCAATGTAAGTCAATGTGGTATTTCTATTAAAAACAAACAAACAAAAAACAGCAAGGCACTTATTCTTGAGCCTAATAGAAAGTGACTCAGTATCTCAGCAATGTGCCTACTAAATTGAGAAACTTTCTGGTTCTCTATGCTGCACATGAGTGTAACTGTCTATATATTTGTAGCATAATCCTGAAGCTACATTGTTTTGTTGTCCTGCTGCTGTGGTAACAGCAAGGTGTTCAGAGCAGCTGGATGGGGAAACAGCTTGATCATTGTTTGTTGCATTCCTCCCACCCCTTTGTTTTATTGTTTTCCAGGGTAATGTGACTTTTGCCTGCTCAGAACCACAAATCACTCCCATCACCTTTGACAGCTCCAACAGCAGTTACTTGCTGTTACCAGGCACTCCCCAGCTTGATGGCCTGTCAGTCAGCTTCCAGTTTCGCACCTGGAACAAGGATGGCCTCCTCCTGTCCACTGAGCTGTCAGGAGATTCTGGCTCACTCCTGTTGTACCTCCAGCATGGGAGGCTGGCACTCAACATCCAGAAGGCAGCAGAAAGACACGTGGCCATCAGTGCAGGTATTTCATGTCTACCTGGTTGCAGTTTCCCTCCTCCCTTTTGTTCCTAGTATTATTATTAAATGAGGACACAAAGCATAACATATCATTTTGCTTCAAGGGAACATTTAATTGGAGAAGTCAAAAAACAAAAACAACCATCTTTTACTTTCTCTGCCAAATCTAGTGAGAAGGAAAAACATGTAACAATATGCTGCTTTGTTGCCGATATGACAACAAGCCCTGGGCTTGAAGTTAGTCTGAAGGTCACTGGATGCAAAGATGGCAATTCAAAAGCTATATTATAGCAAAATGGCAACCACACAGAGTTGTTCAATTTCATATTTATGTATTGTTTATTTTATTTATATCCCACCCTTTCTCCAACCCAGGAG
The DNA here is from genome assembly GCA_030847615.1 of Gambelia wislizenii. Taxonomy (NCBI): domain Eukaryota; kingdom Metazoa; phylum Chordata; class Lepidosauria; order Squamata; family Crotaphytidae; genus Gambelia; species Gambelia wislizenii. The sequence continues at coordinate 327,262,422 of JAUMIR010000001.1, forward strand.
AAAGTAACCACATCATTCTTTTGCCCCCAAAATACCAAGACAGTTCTGTGATACCTTAAATACTTTGTAGTTCTTCAAAGGTAAAGATTAATGCCTAGATGCAGTTGCTAACCCAAACTAAAGTAGACCCACTGAATGAATTGCTGAATGGTAAGTACTCTTATGCAAACTCCATTAGTTTAATGGGTCTACTCTCATTGGGACTAGCAATTGGATATAGACTTTACTTGCATCACATTAACTAAATTCATACAACAATAAAAGTAAAGTCTTTAAGATATCATACACAGTAATTCTTTCATTTGAACTTTAAGTGGATTCAAAGCTGTCATTTAAATCCTTTGTAGATTCAAAACTGGATCTCCCTTTTCTTATTTTTGATAAATCCTTTTATTTTTCAACATACTTTCCTTGTAACAGTTCTTCCCTGAACTACAGTAATGTGGGCTGGGGGAATGAAGAGTTTAGAAAGAATGTATATAATGAGAGATATAAGCCAAAACCATCTGGAAGGGACATAGGTATCCACCTCAGCTTTAGCTCAATTGGATGGAGGAGCTTTCCACAACATGGTAAAACATACTCAGGGAACACACAGTTGCCTTTGTTGTTAGATGTCCTCAGGACTGGGCCATGGGCAGCAGTCTGTGGTAAGCCAAGAGCCAGGAGCCATGGACACATCAGTAGTCAGAAATGAAGTGTCAGTCAGAAGAAGGGATGCACATATTTGCTTACTTTATTCTCACATGCAAGAATGAACAATTTCAAAGGTTTTCTCAGCACTGGGTGAGATTACAAGATTTTTGTGCATATTTAATTATTATTATTATTTTGGCACATTGGGCCTATTTAGCAGAAAAGAAAATTTGTAAAAAATAATTCTTTTGTGCAGAAAACAGTGTATTTTGCACATGTTTTGTGGTGATAAATTTTTTTGAAAAAAAGGTTTTGAAGCACCCCCCCTCCAACCCCCCCCCACGTTGCATTTCACTGCTGTTGAGTGGCTTGATGCATTGAGATATCCTTTGTTACTGAACCATAGGGAAAACGAGGAACCATGATAAAGGAGCAAATCAAAAGTCAAAACCAAAAGAATAAACCCAAGGATAGAGCAGCATATCAAAGCTTAGGAAACCTTACTGGTCCAGCAAAACCTAACTGTCACAGAAATTCCTCTTATGGTCTGACTTGTCAGGGAGGATTGAAGAACTAACCTTGGTGGCAGAGTCAGTCCAGATCTGAGAGTCCTAACCTGCTTAAACCAATGTTACAACATGTATTTTGTTGACTCTCCAGATATGACAACCAACAAACTCAGCAGCTACATGGCTGAGCTACTGCAGTTTGTGAGCTTCCTCATGAGCTTTGCTGTTTTTTAACTGAGCTGTGATGAGTATCCAATTATCCCAATATATCTAGAATTCACTCTGCCAAGAGATCTGATCACTACTAAAAACAATTAGACTCTTAAATAAAGATATTACTTAGAACTAAGATTGGTGTGCCAAGGACAGCACAGTACAATTTGGAAAATAAATCAGATGTCTTCTAAGGCACAGAGGCTGTGAAAGGTCAAGATGTTCACAATTCAAGGCAAAATCCATCCACTCCAAACTTTTAAACCTGACATGTGATGCTCCAACTTGGATAATTCCATGTAATTGCTGGTTTTGGATGGTGATGTGAATATAAATAAAATAAGCATGGTTTACACAGTAATCAAGCGGAAAAGATTTTTCTGCAGGATTAATAATAATATAATAAAATTTTATTTCTATCCCGCCCCTCTGCAATGCAATTGGGGCGGCTTACAATATAAAAACTCCATAATCACAATACCCTAGCCCACCCACCCCTTAAAATAATATTAAATTATGAAGGATTAAAAACATACAATAATTAAAAATATATAAGTTAGAAGAAAAAATTAAAACATACAATCACAGCCCAGAAAGGACAGTCGAGTCTTGGGCCGGGATAATTATTCAGGAAAGGCCTGCCGGAAAAGATCCGTCTTCACAGCTTTTTTTAAAGCCGTCTAAGATGGTAATAAGACGGATCTCGTCCGGCAGGCCATTCCATAATCTGGGAGCAGCAGCAGAGAAGGCCCTCTGGGAGGTCACCGACAGCCTTGTTTTCATAGGCTGTAACAGATTCCTCCCACAGGACCGAAGTGCGCGGGGAGGGTTGTATGGAAGGAGGTGGTCCCGGAGGTAAGTTGGACCCAAGCCATGTAGGGCTTTAAAGGTCATAACCAACACCTTGTACTGTGCCCGGAAACTAATAGGCAGCCAGTGGAGAGCTTTTAGCACAGGTGTTATATGCTCTCTTCTGGAAACGCCAGAAATCAACCTGGCTGCCATGTTCTGGACTAGTTGAAGTTTCCAACTCAAGTACAAGGGTAGCCCCATGTAGAGCGCATTACAGAAATCCAGATGGGAGGTTACTAGTGCATGTACCACAGTTTCGAGGTCCCTAGTTTCCAGGAAAGGGCGCAGCTGGCGTATCAGCCGAAGTTGATAACAGGCACTCCTGACCGCTGCATTAACCTGATTAGTCATCTGGAGCGACGGGTCCAGGAGCACCCCCAGACTGCGAACACAATCCTTGGAGGAGAGTGTAGTTCCATCCAGGATTGGAAGTTGTATTCCCAGACATGGTTTCGGGCCTGTAACTGTTAGTACCTCCATTTTGTCTGGATTCAGTCTCAATTTGTTTTTCCTCATCCAGTCCATTACTGCTTTAAGACAATCACTGAGAGGAGAGACGCCACCTGAAGTCAAAGCTGATGACTGAGACATGGAGAAGTATATCTGGGTGTCATCAGCATACTGATGACACCGCACTCCATGCCTCCGAATGATCTCTCCCAGCAGCTTCATATAAATGTTAAATAGCATCGGGGACAGAATGGCACCCTGAGGAACGCCACAGTTAAGCTCTATTCTGGTAGAGCAACTGTCCCCGAGCCTCACCCTCTGGGATCTGCCGAAGAGGAAGGAACGGAACCACTACAAGGCAGTGCCTCCAATTCCTAACTCCCTCAGGCAATCCAAGAGGATGGAATGGCTATTGTATCAAAGGCCGCTGAGAGGTCCAAGAGCACTAACAGGGTCACATTACCCCTGTCGATCCCCAAGCGGAGGTCGTCAGCCAGAGCAACCATGGCAGTCTCCACTCCATATCCCATCCTAAAGCCAGTTTGAAATGGATCTAGATAATCGGTTTCATCCAAGACAGCTTGGAGTTGGGAAGCGACTGCCCTCTCAATCACTTTGCTTAGAAAAGGCAGCAAGGAGACTGGCCTATAGTTGTTCCTGTCCAAGGGGTCCAGGGAAGGCTTTTTCAGGAGCGGCTTAGCCACCGCTTCCTTCAGACAAGGTGGAACGGACCCCTCCCTGAAGGACGCATTGATAATATCCCTAAGGAGTACTCTCGATGCATCACCCCCTTGGGTGGCCAGCCAAGATGGACAGGGTTCGAGGGGACAGGTTGTTTACCCTTTACTACTAAAGATTACCCTTTAGTATGGATTGAGATGTATCAGAAACACACATTCAATAATTATGTGCTGGACAAATAGCAGGTTCATCAAAATACAATATCACAGAAAGAACTTCCTTATTTGTTTTAGAGGGGAGGGGAGGGTGTGGGAATGAGTGAGAATTTCAATTCATTTTTTCTAAGAGTTCACAACATGTGGGTTTTTCCCCCCATCATTGGTATAGAAAATGGTTGGGATTCAAAAAAAAAGTATGTGGGAACAACAGATTTGTGAATTCAGGCCTAGAGTCGGAGTACTTAGTTCTTAGAAATTTGAGTTTGAACGGCTGTGTATTTAACCATGGTAACCCCAAATTAGAGTTGCCATCTCTTTTTTTTTCTATGCGGGCTCCTCAACTTTAACACCTACACGGCAGGCAGGTACATCTTGGTCCTCTTTGTCCTTTTCTATATTTAGTGAATTTGACATGCACAACTGGATAATTTCTTCTCATTTTGAGAAATTTGCCAAAATCTTGATTTTTTTTTTCATATTAGGACCAGAGTGGATTTGTAGTAGTAGTTGTTTTTTAAACAAGAAAGTGCTGGAAAGTGAATTTGCATCCCTAGTGGTGGCAGTGAGAAGACGTTTATACTTGTATATATCGCCTCCATTGAAATAAATGGGAAAATTCTGATATGTGCAGCTGCTCTATGTGACTTAATAGTCACTGGCTTGCAGGAACAAGTTTTATCAATGTTACATTGTTTATACTGTTTTCCCTTTTGGTATTACCTGTGTAGTAGTTTTATTATTTCCCTGAAGTACCATAATTATTCACAAGCATCACCTCCTCCTACTCTTCCCCTGTGATTGGTTCATCTGTTTTATGCTCTGTGTTTGTTTCCAGGCAGTAATCTTTATGATGGCCTATGGCATTCAGTTAACATCAATGCTAGGAGACATCGCATCACCCTAACTCTAGATAATGATGTCACATCTGCTGTTCATGCAACCACAGTTTCTCAGATTTATTCAGGGCACAGCTACTTTTTTGGAGGTAAGTTAATTCCCACTGTAGTTTTTTTTAAAATGGTTAAAAACAATGAAATCTGTCCAATTCTGTTGTGTGTGTGTGTTTTAAATACTTTTTTATAAATAAAGTTTTTATTGATTTAAAAAAGAATAATGTATTCTGTTAGTAAACAGTTATATTGCAGTGCCTCCTGCAAGACTGAGAAGCAAAATGTTTGGGGGTTTCAGCTGCCAAAATCTATAAAAAATGAACATTTGCAATATATGGAGAAACAAGACTATATTCCCCAATTCCAGCAAATACTACATGAAAGTGTGTCAGTTTTGTAAACAGCCTGTCAAGGCTGAAATTAATGAAATGTTAGCAAGGTTGTGAGGAAGACTGTGAATAATGGTATTAGGCAGTGGTGGGGAAATTGTGTGGGGTATTGGACTGGATTCCTCTACTCCAAGCCCTCTGTTGGCTTGATGACATCATGGTATGCTGGATGATGTCATCAGATCCACAGCTGGATGGATGGATGGATGGAGAACTTCATTTCTGTATCCAGACAAAAGGAATGCATTTGGCTGAGATGAAGTGAGATCTTGGGTTCTGTCAAAGGACTCCTTAGACCTTCATTTCAAATTTACTCCATGAAAACATTGCACAAAGCAACTCTGAGGATACCTACTATTGTATCTTAATAATATGGATGGGAAGAATATGTTTTTTAAAAAATGGTTAAAAAAATGTTTCTTGAGTGTTGGGAAATCCTAACAAGGAGAATCCTTCCCAATCAAGTATCTTCACAATTCAGGCCTTATTCTGCACACACACACACACACACACACACACAAATGTATATGGGTTTCCCGCCCTCCCTGGGTTTCTTGCATACAAAACAGAATTTTCTGCAAAGAAACCCTGCACAGAAAACAGGTTTTCTGCACAGCAAACAGGTTTCTTGCACAGAAAGGATACTTACTTTCTGTGCAAAAAAAGTCTTCTTTGCAAAAACAATGTGCATTTTCTTGCACAAGTTCCAAAGTACCAATAGTCTTCAAAAACTGTACAGTTTTTTAATGATGTTCTCACAATGAGGAGGAAGAAAGGGTAAAAGTATTCATTGTTCCCTGTAAGAACATTTGCAAATATTTATTTTCCTGCTTAAGAACTTTATGGATCTAGTCCTTGTCTCTCTGGGATCCCCTTGCACTGAGGAGAGGGGAGGAGAGGGAACAGAAGAGAGAAGGAAGAAAGAAGGAAATAAGGAATAAAATGCCTGTTATTTGTCTGCAAATCTCTTCTGCCCCCCCACATACCCTGAGCTTGTCTCCACTTGCATTTCTCATTAAAATTTTCCTTAATTGTATATTTTCTAAAATATGAAAGACACCGTATTTTTTAAAGGAACATTTGGCTCAAACTACATTTATTTTATTTTATTTTATTTTATTTTTAGTAAATAACTACACATTAAGTACATAACTAGGTGAATGTACCTGTTTTATTTTTTCTAAATAGCAGCCATGGGGAAAGGTCAGTTAAGATCAGGATTTGTGGCATGGGAGGACAAAGAATAAAAGTCTTGACATCAATGGTAGTGAACACTACATTCTAGTGTAGGTCTTCTTTGGAAATATGGTGTCAGCAAAAAATTAAATCCCCTCCCCTCATGCACACACACTAGCATGGTCCCAATTCTAACTGCTAACCACTCCTTACTGACTAATAGTTTAACTCTCTCCGCTCCCCAAAAAGCAAAAATAAAATACTCAGTTGTAGCAACGGCATCAAAGAGTCTTCCTGTGATATGTCATAGTACTGTAATTTTAGATTCTTAGCTTCTAGGAAGAGTTCAGGCTATGGATATAAATAACTATGATGACATGGCTTCCAGATTTTAATTGAAAGTTCTTCTTAAAAAAGTAAATCATTCACTGAAGGCTTGACAGGCATTTAGTCATTCAAGGCTCCTGTGATTAAAATGTGGAAAAGGGGCAACAGTAACATTGTAAGCAATTTAAATATACTGTTTTGAAAACACAATTAGCAGGCTTTCTGCATCCTGGTTCTATTGAAGTGTTACAGAAAGTTCCTGGAAATGTGTTTCTTATTTTCCTCTAGAAACCAATATAACCAAAAAAGAATGAAAGAAGCTGTGTATAGACAATTGTTTCTGTGAATTTCAGTGGAGTCTATGGGCTTTTAAAAATCTAATTTTCAAAAAGTTCCCAGCACATTTCTATCACAGATGTGTAACACTGATCACTGATAGGGCCAGTTCAAGACATATTACTGCCCGAGGCAAAGGACATGGTGGTGTGGCTGCCTTCATTCTGTATACAAAGTGGTATTGCCACTAACTGTCATTGGATACTGACTTTGGACTAGCATCTTCCACCACACCTGAGGACATCAAGCGACCCTCCAAGAAAGTGAAAGGCTGTGTGACACACACCATTAGTGGGCTTGTCTAAATGCGATGATATAATTCTGATTTCTGTGCATTATTGCAGACTTGCAGCAGTGTTCATTTGTCTCCACATTTTTTTTTTGCAAGATCACTGGTATGCAAAGTTAACCATGTTTGATGTTCACACAGGCATGCCTGAAATTAAGAGGGTAGCCGTGAGTGAATTAATCACTTTTTTATTCTCCACATGTTGCTGCCCCTGAGCAGTATTTTTTTACATTAAATTTAAGGTATGGACGTGTGAACTTCCATTTAAAGAAGCTTTAAAAAAGATGTTTCATTGCCTCAGCACAGGATCATTACTGCAACAATCCAAAGTGACCATTCTAGCCACTTCATTGCCGGCAAGCTCCACCCCGCGCACACACACACATCCAACCAATCAGTTTTCCACTTCCACTCTTATCAGGAATGTGCTGTGATCCAAATTGGTTGTCCTAATGAGCAGAAATATGCATTTTCCTTGCATTATTTTAAAAACTTCTTGAAGGCTTTTCCTGCGCAGTTTATGGCATTTTTGGTCCCGCTCCTTCCAAATACACTGAATCACCATGGGAACCCATTTGGACAAAAAATATTCTCCTTGAATTCTATGAGGAGTATTTTCACCATTTAGACAAGCCCACTGTCCTTCAACCAAGGGTTGTTGATGGCTTCCATGTCAGGGTTGCCATGAGTCTACTCTGACCTTTATTTGAGACTTTAAAGGAGCTATCAAAGGTGTTAAGACTAACATGGGCAAATGTTTCTATGCCCTAGGTAGCCCCTTGAAAATTTAAATAGAACTGCAAGTGGATTTGCTGCCTCCATCATGTAGAAGCATCCATTGCCCTTGGCTTCAACAGAGGGGGATAGCCAGGGGCTCAAAAGGAAAAGTTGCTGCTGCTTCCTAGTGCCTACTCTGGTTATAGTGGTTGCTACGCTCTACCTAAAGATGGAGCCTGCCCTGATCATTGCAGTTCTGGTCTGTTTGTTTTAAACTTCATTCTGCTAATGTCTCCTAATCCCAACCTTTGGTGCTCTGAAAGCAAGGTTAGGAGAACAGTGTCCCAGTTTAATACTGTTTGGCTATGTTGTCTGTATATGTGATGCTGTTTTTGTTAAAAACCATTTTGACCAATGCAGAGGCTTTAAAGATTTTATTTTGATTTGATCTTTGCACCTCTGATATTTCTCAGAGTTTACTCAGCAGTCCTTGATTATATGCAAGGTGCACAGTGCTATCAGATGACATTTTCATTTTCCCTTTCTGTTTCTCCCTAAATATTGTAGTCATTTTTAGCCCAGATGCTGACATAACCTCAGCAAGCTGGCATGAAGTTCACTGCAATTCAAACGTCATATTGCAAAACGCCATATTCTAGGGCATACCTTGTCAGCAGGTGGCATGAAGCCAATGCCTGAACCTCACCCAGCTGTTGCTTTGCTGCTATTATTAGCTAAGGGTACTGGTTTATGTACTTTTCTTGATTGAGCCAGGTGCACAGATGTTTTAATTTTGTTTCTGTTTCAGCTTACTAGTTGAAATCACATGGGAAGGATTTTAGAATGAGTCTACCCTAAGGGGTTGGGGGTGCTTTAGAGCCCCACCTGTGATGCCATAATCCCTATTATTATTTGGGGGAATTATTAGCTTGAATGGCTGGCCTGCAAGAGGAGGGTTACTTTGGGGATCTTTGCACCTATGTAAAACCGTACTAACTGTAGAGGAGATTCTAGTTGTGGTCAACTGAAGTATATTATTAGAAAAACATAGACTAATACACAAAAATCTACACTCTTTCTAACCATATGAGACTATCAGAAAAGGAAGCGGAAAGGGTTGGAGATAGAGGTCCAGGTAAGAGGGAAATTATTACCAGTCTTGGGAGAAGAAAGTTCTGTGTAGTGAAGGAACTCAGATTGGCCTCTGAGGGTGGCACAGCAGAGCCCTGATCCTTGACATGTAGAGAAAGAGAGTGGCTGCAACACACTTTGCTATAGTGGGGGCTGTAATATTTATAACCCATTTAATTACTTGAAGGCATGTTCTGGTTTTAATAATGGCTAGATGGCTCTTCTGAGGGAGAGAAAAAGGAAAACGAGACTCAACTGGTTGCTTTTCTTGCTGGGAGATAGAAATTGATGGCTTTATGACAACCTTGCAAGGCTGGACAGGAGAGGGGGTATAGAAAGATTTCCATAGGCATAGATTTCTGAATGGTCACTTCATTGTTTGGTTGAATGAATCATTGCTGAGGCACCCAGGGCTAGAAGAAAGGATTAACATATATTTCCTCAATGACTGTGTTTACTAAGGGGCTTCAGTACAATGCTAATATGAGCTTCCTTGCCATAATATTTCTAAAACACATCCCAGGTCATTGTGACCTCCAACTGACCTTTTGTTTGCCCTAGCCAACTTGGCCCCAAGAAGTGTTCTGTATTTCCAATTATGAGATACCGTGGGGAGGGGTTGTAAGGGATACTAACATCTGCATAGTTTAGGACCCAGGATGTCATAGCCAGTGGTGAATTAGGCTTGTACTGTCTGCTGCATATGTGATGCCCCCAGTTTTGCAGTTCCAGCACATAGCAAACAATAAACCACACATTCCTGCTTTCCGATTAGCTGGTCACTAGAATTAGTTACATCTGGGCAAAGGCTGTTGCAACCAAGTTGTTATTCTCTTAATTCTGATGCTCTGGTTTGGAGAACTGTTATTATATTATTGCTTCTGTTTTGGCTGACTAGTCATATCATACATTGATTAACAGTTAACAGTAAATCCATTTACTACTACTACTCTCAGCACTTCTGTTTCATACTTGCTACCAGAGATTGGGACATTAGGCTGGAGACTTAATTCAATAATGTTAAAATTTTGAAATTGGAAAATTAATTTGCTAGCATAAACACTGCTGGTTGAAATCATTTAATTAGTTGAATTATCGTTATATTTATTTAGATATTTAATTAGTTAGTTTGGAGTATTGGGACAGACCTTGGGGATTTACAGAGAATGACATGGAGGTTTTAACTCTTGACCTTAGGGAGGCACATTTTGCTACTGCTTCTTTAAAATGACTCTTTTTGTCTTTTTAAAATTGCCTGAATTCCTCTCACACATCTCATGGTCTGCAAAGCTCATAATAGGATATTTGCCTGGCAATGGTGGGATGTCTAGAAACTGTCATGTTGGGAAAGGCTAATAATAATAATAATAATAATAATAATAATTTATACCCCACCCCTCTGTTAAAACAATTGGAGCGGCTTACAAAAATTAAAATACAATACAGATAAAAATCCCTAAACATCACCCACCCCCACCCTCCCCCATAAAAAGATATTAAACAAATATGGGTTCTCATCTTCAAAACATGGGTTCTCATCTTACGACCTCTTCAATTCAATTTATCATGTGCACTTCTCTTTTCTTTCCAACCCCACCAGCACATACACTTCACTCCCTTCTCTTCAAATGTCTTGTTTTTTTAAAAGTTACAAAGAAGTGATATATTTCAGTTAGAAGGCACTGATCAACCATAAATACATCAATAAGTGCACAGCTAAAAAGATCAAGCACTGAATCAAGAATGAATTCTTCATCTGAAATTTCTGAGTGTCTCCGAGCATATGCAGAACATGTTCTTTTCTGCCTAATTGAATGACTGTATCCTTTCTGCCTCACCCCTTCCAGTCAAGAAGAGTGGCCTGAAACGTTGCAGAAGACTACAAAAACATAATGGAAATGGTGAGAAGAGAGAAAGAAAAAGAAAAACAGAGGAGATTATCAGATGCATGGAAACATGGCACAAAACAACAAAAACCCCGCATCTCAATCCATGTCAGAAGAACATGGTGATAAGAGAAAGGGTGACATTATTAGATGCCCATATCTTCAGCTGTTTCCAGGGTGTAGCGCTGGCACAGACAATGCTTCATTTTTGTACTGATGGGGCTAAGCCGCCAATAAAAAGGGACACTTTATTCACGCCCGCACTACGCGCTCGGAACACTGAAGGACGACATCACCTGATCATGTCTGTTCTCATTGCATTCTGCTGATGTGGTTTTTGCTGCATCTGATAATCTCCAGAGTGGGTTTGAGAATACTCCCCCTTAATTATCCAAGTGCATTGCAAAGGGATTTATTGCAGCTCACCCCAAAGAATCAAATAGAGGAGAAGTTACCTTCATCTCCTAGAAAGACTCCAAGCTCCTTTTTTTCCATTCAGGCTCATGGGGAGTGTACTGGCCTTTCATGCCTAAAAGGCTTGACATTCTGAAAGGGTTTGAGCTGCTTAAAGCCTGAGCCATTGAGCTGCTTAAAGCCTGAAGCCTATCCTCTTAAATAATTGGTCTCCTTTTAAATAAACTAGCAACCCCACACCACCTCCATTCCATTCCAGGGCTCACTTTTCTTCATCTTCTACATTAGTTGTTTCCAAACCTAGTTCTTATGAGGCTTTGGGTAGGAAACTGCAGAACCTGGATGCACAGATAGTCATTTCATCTGTCCTTCCAGCAGAAGGGCATGGCCCAGGAAGGGAGAGAAGAATAGTGGAGGTGAACAACTAGTTCTGCAAATGGTGCCGCTGGGAACAATTTGCCTTCCTGGACCATGGGGTATGGTTTTAGGGAGGTAGACTTCTGGCAAGGGATGGTTTGCACCTCACAGAAATTGGCAGGAATGTATTTGCTAACAGTCTGAAAGATCTTATCAGGAGGGCTTTAAACTGAGTTGTATGGGGGAGGGAGACAATCCTCTTGAAGGCAGATGTTCATTGAGTGCTAGAGATAATAGCCCAAATGTTATACAGAGAACAAGGCAAATAGCACAACAACCCAACAATGGGAGGAATAAACCATTTAAAAGGTAGATATGGGAAATGGCCCATGATCTTAGATGTCTCTATACTAATGTACAGAGCATGGGAAATAAACAGGTTGAACTTGAACTCTTAGCACAGCAAAACAATATGATATAATAGGCATCACTGAAACCTGGTGGGATGAGTCTCATGATTGGAATGTACTAATAGAGAGGTATAACCTATTTTAGAAAAATAGACCAAACAGGAAGGGTGGTGGAGTAGCATTAAGGACATGTACACCTGTGAACAGAACCATGACTTAAATCCCAGGGGGGCAGGTTGAGAGCATCTGGGTAAACATTAAGGGGGAGAGAAACAGCAGGGATATCATTGTGGGTGGCTACTACAGACCTCCAAGCCAAACCGAGGACTTGGATGATGCCTTCCTGGAGCAGATGACCGCACATTCAGAAGGGAGAGATGTAGTAGTAATGGGGGGTTTCAACTATCCTGATATTTGTTGGAAGTTCAACTCTGCAAAAAAATTTAAGGTCCACCAGATTCCTCACTTGCGTTGTAGACAATTTCATTGTCTAGAAGGTGGAAGAGGCAACAAGGAGATCAGCTATTTTAGATCTGATCCTAACCAATGGGGATGACCTGGTTAATGGTGTGGAAGTGGCATGATCCTTATGGGGCACTGACCATGTTCTGCTGGAGTTTGTTATACAGAGGAAAGGGGAAGCCAAGCATAGTCAGACATGCATTCTAGACTTTAAGAAAGCTGATTTCAGAAAACTTAGGGAATTACTGAGGGTGATCCCATGGTCAGGAATACTAAAAGATAAAGTTTTTCATAATGGATGGAAGTTTCTTAAAAGTGCGATATTGAAGGCACCATTTCAGACACTTCCAATGAGGAGAAAAAAGGGTGGTGTCTAAAGAAACCAGGATGGGTATCAAATGAACTCTCAACTAAGCTAAAACTGAAAAAGGACATGTACAAGAAATGAGAAAAGGGGAAATCAGCAAAGAACAATTCAAACAATTAGCCAGCTCATGTAGGGGGAAAGTCAGAAAAGCTAAAGCAGAGATGGAGCTCAGGCTTGCTAGAGAGGTTAAAAACAATAAAAAAGGGGTGGGGTGTTTTTTTGGGGGGGGGTTATGTCTGTACAAAAGGAAAAACAAGGAAATAGTAGGGTCGCTGAGTGGAGAAGATAGTGAAAGGCTAACAGGGACAAAGAAAAGGCAGAACTACTTAACACCTTCTTTGCTTCAGTCTTCTTCCAAAGGGAAAACAGTCCTCAACCTGGAGAAGTTGGAGCAGATGCTGCAGTAGGGGGAATACAGCACAGAATTAGTAAAGAGGTAGTTCAGGAATACCTGGCAATTATAAATGAATTCAAGTCTCCAGGGCCAGATGAACTTCATCCAAGGATATTAAAAGAACTGGCAGAAGTCATCACAGAACCACTGGCAATAATCTTTGAGAAATCCTGGAGAACAGGAGAGATCCCAGCAGATTAGAAGAGGCGAATGTAGTGCCCATTAAAAAGGGTGGGGAGAGAGAGAGAGAAGATCCAAATAATTACTGCCCAGTCAGCCTGACATCAATACTAGGAAAGATTCTAGAGCAGATCATTAAACAGACAGTCTGTAAGCACTTAGAAAGGAATGCTGTGATAACAAAAAGTCAACATGGATTTCTCAAAAACAAGTCATGCCAGACTAATCTTATCTCTTTTTTTGATAGAGTTACCAACTTGATAGCTGAAGGGAACACAGTGGATGTAGTGTATCTTGATTTCAATAAGGCTTTTGACAAGGTCCCCCATGATATTCTTGCAAAAATGTTAGTAACCTGTGGGCTAGCAAGGCAACTGTTAGGTGGATTTGTAATTGGTTGACTGACCGAACCCAAAGAATAGTCACCAATGGCTGCTCTTCCTCCTGGAGAGAAGTGACCAGTGGGTGCCACAGGGTTCTGTCCTGGGCCCAGTGCTATTCAACATCTTTAGCAATGACTTGGATGAGGAAATAGAGGGCATATTTATCAAGTTTGCAGATGACACCAAATTAGGAGGGGTAGCTAACACCCCAGAGGCAAGAAGCAGAATGCAAAATACCTCAACAGATTAGAAAGCTAGGCCAAAACTAACAACAGGAATTTCCACATGGAGAAATGTAGAATACCACACTTGGGCAGTAAAAATGACATGCATAGATATAGGATGGGTGACACTTGGCTTGACAGCAGTTCATGCAAAAGGGATCTAGGAGTCTCAGTGGACCACAAGCTGAACACGAGTCAGCAATGTGATGCAGCAGTTAGAAAAACCAATGTGATTCTAGGCTGCATTAATAGGAGTATAGTGTCTAGATCAAGGGAAGTAATGGTGCCACTCTATTCTGCTTTGGTCAGACCTCACCTAGAATACTGTGCCCAGTTCTGGGCACCACAATTCAGGAAGAATATTGAGTAGCTGGAATGTGTCCAGAGGAGGGAGACCAGAATGATGGGTGGTCTGGAAGCCACACCCTATGAGGAGCGGCTTAGGGAGCTGGGCATGTGTAATCTGGAGAAGAGAAGGTTGAGAGGGGACATGATAGCCATGTTTAAATATTTGAAGGGTTGTGATACTGAGGATCAGTCAAGCTTGTTTTCTGCTGCTCCAGAGACTAGGACACAGAGCAATGGGTTCAAACTACAAGAAAAGAGATTCCACCTAAACATTAGGAAGAACTTCCTGACAGTAAGAGCTGTTTGGAAGTGGAATACACTGCCTTGGAGTGTGGTGGAGTCTCCTTCTTTGGAGGTTTTTAACCAGAGGCTGGATGGACATCTGTTGGGAATGATTTGATTGTGTATTCCTGAATGGCAGGGTGTTGGACTGGATGGCCTTGTGGTCTCTTCCAGCTCTATGATGCTATGATTCTGCTGTGATCTGGGCTCAGAAATTTCCTCTTCTTCCTCCCCTCCCTTCCACTCCTCCTTCTGTCTTCTCAAATATATCACACAGATTAGCCTACCTAACAACAGAGCCTTCATCTTCCAATTCTAATATTTTTCTTTTTTTCTGAGGGAGCAGGCCTTCTTATTTTCCTGAATGTGACAGGAGTGATACCCATCCCAATGAATTCTATCTGCCTAATTCCCTAAAGTGGCTGAAATACCCTAAAAGCATTAGATCCCACCTAATCTTGGAAATTTAGCAGGGTCTGCCCTTTTGAGACACTGCCAATGAATAGCAGATTGTGTAGGCTATATTTAAGAGGAAGGAACTGGCATAACAACCTTTGAGTATTTATCGCCTAAGAAAACCCTATGGAATTGATCAGGTCACCATAAGTTGACAGGAGACTTGATGGCACATCCATACACCAAAAGTTTTAGAGCATATCTAACTTATACGTTAATTGGGGGAGATCTAGTGAGCAAAGGGACTTGACTGGAAAAAAATAGTGAGTGATTTAATGGCTTAACAAATTAATTAGCTCTGGTTGCCACATATCTCCATACTACATTAAAATGTTTTATGCTTTATTTATTTTTATTTTTAATAGATGAAAATAAAACAATAAAAGATTTAAAGGCATGGGAAATATTAAACCCTATATGGGAAGGTAAATGGGGAAAGGAAGCTAGAGTAAAAACAGATATTGATTAAATGATGGATAATTGTAGTAAATTGAACATGAAGAATATCGACATATATAGATAGCTAGATATCTATATATGTATAAATATATATATATATATATTATAAAGAAGGTTGTGGTATATATGTACCTGTATATGTATAAATATATCAGTATATATATAATGGAAGTTAAATTATATACAGAGACAACTAGAAAAAAGGGGTAATAAGAAAATACAGAAAGCAGATAAATAAGAAAGGAAACAAAAATAAAAAGAAAACAAGGGGGAAAATAAGATGGGAAAAAGCAAAATGGAGAGCAAAGAGCTAAAGGAAGTAATGTGCATGAGTTTTGAGTGGAGCTTTGGGAGTATGAAACAGTAGAAATGTATGCGGGAAAGAGAAATCAAGAAGAATAGATTGTTTTTGATATATAGTGATGTAATGGATGTATTGTAATGGATATACGTCAGAGAAATATTTGTAAGTTGAGTGATGTATTATTTTATGTTTGAAATTGAAATAAAAATATTAAATAAAAAACTGTTTTATGCTGATTTTTACATTCTTATCCATTCTTGTAAGGTAGTGGATAACAGGGCAAAGGCTTTTTTGAGCATTTTTGTATGTACACTCTAAAATCACTACAGATGTGACTATTCTGGTTAGGACTATGTGGGCGACTATGGAAGGAACACATAAATAACAGGCATAGATAATGTGGATAAGAGTTGGTAATGGGTCTGGGGTCTGACAGAAATCTCTGCTGGTGCATGGCCACTGTTTGTTGTATTTAGAGCCAGTGTGGGCAACTTGTGACCTCCATTTTGTTGGGTTGGAACTTCTGTCAGTCCTCACCCCAGGTTATGCTGGTAAGGCTGATGGAATTTGCATGGCTAACAGCATTTGGAGGGTCCTAGCACCCTGGCATCTCCAGCTTAAAGGTAAGAGAAAACCTTTTCTCTGTCTGGGGCCTCATCTACACCAGCAGAATATTCTGGCTCCTTACTGGTGTATTCTGCCCATGGATCTGGCCCATTGCTCCCCTGTTACCTGCACAGAACGGGATGGAATCCAGCAGGAAGCTGACCTGCAGCACGTGAGCAAGCCCCCCTGCATGTGACTCGTCATGATCACATACTACAGGACTCCTTCCTGGCTGAAGAAGAATGATGCAGAGGGCAGCTGCAGTGACATGCCAATGGGCTGCTGGGGTCATGCAGGGCCCAGTGCATTTTATTTTGGCTGAAGGAGATTTTACCAGGTATTTTTTAAAAAACACACACACACACACAGTGTAATAGGCCGTACATATCTCCCCCCACCCCCATCTTAGCCCCATCTTTCCCCTGGGAGTCATGAGGATTGCCCAGTGTCAGGACTGCAAGGCTCCAACATGTGGGTAAGATGGAGTAAACTGCTCTTCTAGGCAAGCCCTGAAACACTGGAAAGCTGCTGCCAGTCAGAGTAGAAAATGTTGGGATATCTAGATAGACTGAAGATGCAATTCTTCACTAAATTACTGTTCAAAGGAAGCACTGAGAATTTTAGTTGTTTTCTTCCTACTCAAGAAAGCCTTTGAAATCTGTGCAGCTTTCAAAGACAATTCCAAGTTCAGGACTTAGTCTAAGCAAATTCTCTGTTTGTTTTATACTTCCACATTTTTTCCATAGGAGATAGAATTATCTGCACATGAAACAGAACTTTGTGGACAAGAACTAATATTTCTGTAAATAAAATGCTCTTTTCTACACAGCAAATGGTGTTTTCTGTGCAATAAAAGCAACTTCTTTACAAAATGAGGTCTGAACTGCAAAGAATCTCATCATGATTTCTCAACACTTGAGAAACATGCTTTTGACCATTTTTGCATGTTATTTTCTTTCCACCCCTAAGATGAACCAATACTGTGACCTTGTGTAAATCAGCTCCTCCTTGGTATTTTCACAGGAAATATTCCAAGTGGGTTGTGCCCTGGCAGAATCACTCCATAAGCAGTCAACAGACAATGGCTGCTGACCCACTGCAGAAATAATCCAGTTTGAAACTACTTTAACTACCATGGCTCCATCCTATGGAATCCTGGGATTTGTAGTTTGTTATGACACCAGAGCTCTCTGAAAGAGAAGGCTAAATATCTCACAAAACTACAAATCTCAAAATTATATGTCATTGAGCCACAGCAGTTAAGGTGGTGTCAAATTTCACTATTTCTGTAGTGTCTCAGCAGCCAATGGGAACAGTTTTATTAAATCTGGATTATACAGTCAGCCCTCTGTAGCCATGGATTTTGTATCCATG
This sequence comes from Gambelia wislizenii, assembly GCA_030847615.1. Lineage (NCBI taxonomy): Eukaryota > Metazoa > Chordata > Lepidosauria > Squamata > Crotaphytidae > Gambelia > Gambelia wislizenii. The sequence goes on from JAUMIR010000001.1 coordinate 327,280,142, forward strand.
GATTCAACCACCCATGGCTTGAAAATATTCCAACAAATAAATAAATCCCAAGACACATTTTGCCATTTTACATAAGATACACAATTTTACTATGCCATTGTATATAATGGGACTTGAGCATCCATGGATTTTAGTATCCAGAGGGACTCCTGGAAGCAAACCCCAGCAGATGCTGAGGGCCCATTGTAATCTAGATGGACCAGCAGTCTGACACTGACATATACAATATAGCCCTGTGTATATCTATATCATCTATTTCTCCTTCCCCCCTTCCCTCTGTGTGCGTATGTGTGTGATTATATATCTCTGTCCCATCAGCCTTCCTGATGGGAAGGCCATAGTAGCTTCTTCACTTGCTTAGACGTGACCAGGCGTGAACCCATGAACAAAGATCACCCTAGAGAGCCACCTAAGCTCCACCACTGTACTTGTATATGTTTTATTTTTATATAGCACCATGTATACTGGTTGAATAACAACAGCAGCAACAACAACCAGAAATGTTGGTCTTATCAAAGTATCTTTGTTCCTTCAACATGATAGCATGTTCAGGCACTGGTTTTAAATCAGTTGCACCCCACCAGACCTAACATAATCAAAACACTTATATAGGCTTTTGAGTGTATCTTGTATCTTAAAGGGACTCAAATGAAAACTTTGAATTTGCTCAAGTCACTCTTTTATCACATTATTGTCCATTTGCTTTCTTAATTTTTTTCATTTATTACCATAGAATTTGTAACTCAAATGCTCATGTTGAGCAGGTGATGGAAACTCTAGGAATAATTAGATTTTACATTGGTAAATCCCCAAGAAATAAATTGTCATTTAACTATACTTTGTGTCTCTCTTTCCCCCTCTTTGTCCTGCAGGGTGTCCTGACAATTTTACCTATTTGAAATGTTTAAATCCCATTATGGCTTTTCAAGGCTGCATGAGACTCATCTTTATTGATAACCAGCCCAAGGACCTCATTTTAGTTCAGCAAGGTTCCCTGGGGAATTTTAGTGATCTGCGCATTGATCTCTGTGGCATCAAAGATAGGTAATTATTCTCTCTCCTTTTCTTATGCTTTGTTTTCTTTCAGCTAAGTGGCTTATAAGTACAGTTTTCTTTATAACTGAAAATTTCTAATCCACCAACATTACTGATATTAGGGATAATAGAATTGCTGATAAGAAGTATTGCTGTGAAGATCTGGATAATGGTAAATTGCATGAGTCTCTCTCTATCTCTCTCTTTCCTCTCTGTTCCTCTCCTCTCCCCCATGCCAGTTTGTTAAAGACAGAATATGCAAAATTTAAGCTGCAAACATGTGCAAGGGTTATATTTTATGCCCAAACTGTGTTTGATAGCTTTGAAGTTTTAAAGGGATGAGAAGGAAATTGTGATGTTGTTTGAATCATCAAAACATGTCATCCTTTTAATGCAGTTGTTCTTTTGTTTAAATGGATCATTTACAAGATGTACGCTGTAAGGTATCATAGCATTTTTGGAAGAGATACACAGTAAAGAAATGTCTACATAATGGAAATGAAAGAAACTTTAGGAAGTTTGATCTAGTGCAATAAAGTTTCCCCTTTATTCTCTTCTCCAGGATTGTAAATGATCACTTACCTGATCACAGGTGGTGAGGAAGAATTGAAAATAACGCCTAACCCAAAACTAACAGTGAACAATGAACAAAACACTTAGAATAAATCATGCTCAATCACTCAAGGAACCCAGATGATGATGACGATGATTGACCCTTAAATACCCACAGACCCTTAAATACCAGAACCGAAAGTTTGAAATGGTCCTGGCCAAAACTGGTAGCCAGTGAAGGGATCTATGGAGGGACCAATAATTGGTATTGTGGTATCTCAGACCAATAGTTGGAGTCTGACTTTTGAGAAAAATGTGAAGACTTCCCAAAACAAGCGCTCACTGTATTAGCCACTGAAGAGGAAGGCTAACATCAAAATATGCATGGCTCTTGTATACTATAGATTTATTTAAAGTGTATGTTATCAGTCTTCTACCACTACTAAGTTGAGTTCCCAGTTGATTTTCACTTGTAGAGAACTGCATACCTCTTGTATCAAATGTTTATTCATGTTTTCCTTGGAGTTTTTTTTCTGGGCTGTGAGGCCATGTTCTTGGGGGGGGGAGGATATGCAAGGAGCGTTAGTGTCTGTTTGACTAATGGTCCCATTGTCTGCTGGAAATCCCCCTGTCCCTGGGTAAAGTTCATTTGCATGTGTTGAGTTTTGATCTTGGTGTTTTTCAGGACTTGTAGCCAAACTTTGTTTACTTTAAGGGTTTCTTCTTTCCTGTTGAAGTTGTCCAGGTGTTCGTGGATTTCAATAGCTTCTCTGTGCATTAGGACATGATAGCTGCTGGCCTGGTCCAGAATTTTGGTGTTTTTAAATAACATTTTGTGTCCAGGTTGGTTTATAACATGTTCTGCTACTGCTGATTTTTCTGGCTGGCCCAGTCTGCAGTGTCTTTCATGTTCTTTGATTTGTGTTTACACACTGCCTTTAGTGGTCCCTATGTAAACTTGTCCACAGCTGCATGGTATGCAGTAAACTCCTGAAGCTGTGAGAGGTTCTCTCTTGTCCTTCACTGAGCGTAGCATTTCTTGGATTTTCTTGGTTGGTCTATAGATCATTTGGAGGTTGTGTTTCCTCATCAGTTTCCCTATTCTGTCTGTGACTCCTTTGATGTAGGTTAAAAAATACTTTCCCTTTGGGTGGCTGTTTTTTTTTCATTCTTGTGGCTTTTTCTGGGTCTGGCTGCTCTTGTGATGTCTGATCTGGAGTAACCATTAGCCTGTAGAGCCCAGTTTAGGTGCCTCAGTTCGTCCTCCAGGTAGTGGGGTTCTCAGGTTTTTTTTTGCACAGTCTACCAATGGTTTTTGTTGTTGTTGTTCTTTTTTGTCCTGGGTGATGATTGGAGTTCTAGTGTAGGTATCTGTCAGTGTGTGGGGGTTTTCTGTATACCTTGTGGCCTAACTGCTGGTTTGGTTTGCAGATGACTAGGCTGCTGGCCATTTATTATATTTTATTGTATTTATAGTTTTAAATGTGATTTTAGATTAGTTATTTTAAATTTATATTTGTTTAATTTTTTTTATGGGGGAGGGTGGGAGTGGGGGTGTTTAGGGATTTTATTTGTATTGTATTTTAAATTTTGTAAGCCGCCCCAATTGTTTTAACAGAGGGGTGGGGTATAAATAAATTTTATTATTATTATTATTATTCCTTTTCTTTTTCCATCGTGAATTTGATATTCGGGTGGATGCTGTTCAGGTGGTACAGAAATGCAACCAAGTCTTCTTCTTCGTGGCTCCAAATGGTGAAAGTGTCACCCACATATCAGAACCATGTTGTGGGCTTTTTTGGTGCTGTTTCCAGGGCTTACTTTTCGAAACGGTCCATGTAAAAATTTGCTATCACAGGGCTCAGAGGGCTGCCCATGGCTACCTCATCTATCTGTTACAATTTGTTATCCCACTGGAAGTATCTTGTAGAGAGGCAATCATTGAACAGGGCTGTGATGACTTCTGAACCTGGAGACAGACTGATCAGCTTTGTTGTGGTTTCCTTGTTCACCAAGGTCCCCATAATGGACAACATGGCACTCATCCAACAAATATTTCCCGAAGACCATTAGCCAAACAGACACTAATCCTCTTTGCATATCTCCCCCCAGAAACCAGACATTCAAATGCACAAATTCACATATCCTCTCCAATAGGGACTCACAGTATATAAACTGCCCACACTCCTACCCAACCATTCTCTGAAGTTGCCAGCCACAGATGCAGGTGAAACGCCAGGAATAAACTCTTCCAGAACATGGCCTCACAGCCTGGGGAAAAAAAAAACATGGAAAACCTATGGGTGCTGGCCATGAAAGCCTTCAACTTCATGTTTATTCATGTATTTACAACAAATCATATGGATTATGTATTTACAACTAATTTGTATACATTCTTTAATTGGTTGAACTCAGTAGATTTATCTTAAGACAGACACAAACACATGCACACAGAGATTTAGATAGATAAATAGATAGATAGATAATGAAGTAGATCTTCCTGGACCCCCTTCCATGAGCAATCTCCAGTCTCTCTCTCTGACTTTTCTTCACAAATAATGTTTCAGGAAGGACTCCTCCCGTGCTTTCTGCAAGCGCACTGATGACTAAAAAGGCCAATCCGAGATAAACAAGTCCGGTTGCAGAAATCACAGCAGAAGGTCTCCTTGGCTGATGTTTCTGGGTTGTGATTCTTTTTGCGTTGTCATTTCTCTTCAAGACTTGTTCAATGTGAGTTCTCAAATAAGGCTGCAGCATTGTGGATAGTGCATCTCCATGCCTCCTGATGTGAGGCCATGGCGGACCATTGTTGGTGATCAATTTGGCCGAGCCTGAGATGTTGTTTCAGGGAGTCCTTGTATTGCTTTTTTGGAGCACCCCTCTTACGCTGTCCTGTGGCGAGTTCACTGTAGAGTACTATTTTGGGGAGTCTTCAGTGCAACAAGCAGAACTAAAGTTAATAGATTTTCCTTGGTTTTTTTCTGGGCTGTGAGACCGTGTTCTGGAATAGTTTATTTCTGATGTTTCACCTGCATCTGTGGCTGGCATCTTCAGAGAACTAAGGTCGCTTTCACAACCCCCACTTGCACCAGAGATTGCTCTTGTGAGGAGGTGTGGGAATGTTAGTCATTTGCTTCCTGATCAACAGGTGAAAGATCCCCATCAGTTGCAGCAACTGGTGCCCAGTAACTGGGGATTAGGGTTTTTTCATCTCTCTCTGGCTTTTCTTCGCAAACGAAGATTCAGGAAGGACTCATCCCGCGCTTTCTGCAAGCGCGCTGATGACTAAAAAGGCCAATCCGAGATAAACAAGTCCGGTTGCAAAAAGCACAGCAGAAGGTCTCCTTGGGTGATGTTTTTGGGTTGTGATTCTTTCTGCGTTGTTGTTTCTCTTCAAGACTTGTTCGTCGTGAGTTCTCAAATAAGGCTGCAGCATTGTGGATAGTGCGTCTCCATGCCTCCCGATGTGAGGCCAGGGCGGACCACTGTTGGTGATCAATTTGGCCAAGCCTGAGATGTTGTTTCAGGGAGTCTTTGTATCGCTTTTTTGGAGCGCCCCTCTTACGCTGACCCGTGGTGAGTTCACCGTAGAGTAGTATTTTTGGGAGGCGATGGTCCTCCATCCTAGAAACATGCCCTGCCCAGCGCAGCTGTGTTCTCAATATCATGGCCTCAATACATACCCTAAACTAGGGAATATATAGGGATCTTGAATACAAAACAGTCATGAATGTGTAAATCTTGGTTATGCATTCATAACTGACTTAGTGGATTCTGGCCAACATTGCTACACAGATTTTTTTTTTTTCTGCACAGAAAAATATGCACATTTTCTACAGACTACATCACAAACTGAAGTTTCATGTGAGTCTACCATTCTTCTCATTGTGGTTTCTCAACACACACAAACTATGTTTTTACCATTTTTTGAATATTTGAGTATTCTTTCCATCCCTATATTTATATTTATTTGGATAAGAATTAATAACAGCAAATAATTGGTACTGATTTTTGTTGTTGTGTGCCTTCAAGTTATTCCCAACTTCTAACAACCCTAAGAGAAACCTTTCTTGGCAAGATTTGTTTCGAGGGGGGTTGCCTTCACTTTCCTCTGAGGCTGAGAATATGTAACTTGCCCAAGGTCACCCATGGCTGAGTGGAGATTTGAAATGGTCTCCAGAGTTGTAGTCCAATGCTCAAACCACTACACCATGCTGGCTCTTAATTAGTACAGATATTTCTCTTTCAAGATTGTACTAGCCATATGCTAAAGATAAATGTAAGTAAGAGCCAAGATTATATAAGCTTACAATTAGCCAAGGCTCCTACTGCATACACTTCTGCAGAAAAAAACGAACAAACAGTCAAAACGGTCAGTATGATGAAACAATTAACACAGAACATCCTAAACCTCATTATACAAAGTTCTTATGATGTATTTCCACCTACACAGCCACTCTTTTTTTATTATAGATGTTGTTTTATCTTTCCTGCTTTCAGCTTTCCTTAAAAAATGTACAATGTAATTTGAAAACCATCTAGGCCATGGTTCTCATGGCTATATCACACATTATGAAGATCTCTCTCTCTCTCTCTCTCTCTCTCTCTCACACACACACACACACACACACACTTTGAAAAGTTATTTTTGGACTACTGTTCCCAGAATCTCCATGCCACCATGGCTGCCAGCATGGGACTCATGATTCATGTATTTTCTACCTCAGTGTTGATTTAATACACACACACACATTTTGTTTGCTTTCTTTCTTTATATGTTATATTTTAATTTGTGTGTGTGTGTGTGTGTATGCCTTCAAATTATCTGCTGATTTATAGCATCCCCATGAATTTCATAGTTTTCTTAGGAAAGGAATATTCAGAGCTGGTTTTAAAGCCAGTTCCTTCCTCTGAAATATGACCTACGGCAGCTGGTATTCATTAGCAGTCTCCCTTCCAAGTACTAATCAGGGCTGACCCTGCTTAGCTTCCAAGATCAGACAGGATCTGATGTCTTTAGGGTATTAGTATATACAGTACATGAAAAATATTCTTCAGTAAACTGCTGAAATAACTCAGCATTTCATCTTCTTCCTCCCCCTACCCTCTTCCTGAAAAACAAACAAACTGTGAAGCTCTAAATTGCTTACAGCTGGCTGGAGTTCAGAATACATTGCCAGCTAATCTTCACTTATCCCTGCCCTCTGATGCTGCATCATGCTAGCCTTGCCTCTAGAGATCAGCTAAGAAATCTATTTCTGCTTTGTGTCACATTTGCATATGTTCACTCATAAATATGCTCCACGACTTTTCTACATTAATTTGCAATATTTGGTGATTTATTTTTTTTTAAAAAAAGGGTCTGCACAAAAGTTCACATTTACATATGTATTTATATATCATGGGGGTGTTTTCCTCACAAAATCCATATTTCTAAATACGTCTTATTTCAGACTGAGAAAAAGTAAGAGAACTGAGCTGCATCACACTCTGAGAAGTATGCTACTCAATGTGCAGCTGCTTTCGGATCTATATCTATTGTTGTGGGACGTATGGATGAGAAGAGATCGCGCACGGTATAGTGGTTTGAGCATTGGACAATGACTCTGAAGACCAGGGTTTAAATTCCTACTTAGCCATGGAAGTCCACTGGGTGACCTTGGACAAGTCAGAGGACTTTTTCAGACAGTACTTACCATGCTAGGAGGTCTCGCGAGAGGCACGGCACTGTTGCGTGGCAGGGGGTCCATTTCGGACGCCTCCATCCCTCTTCCGAAATCATCTGTTTCACTTCCGTGAAGAATTGGAAGCAGCCACGCCATATTTTAATCATGGGCAACTTCTGTGAATAAAATCTGGCAAAATATGGCGCAGCTGTTTCCAGTCCTTCATGGAAATGAAACAGATGATTTCGGAAGAGGGGCGGCGGCGGCTGAAATGGACCCCCTGCTGCATGACAGTGCCATGCCTCTCATGAGACCTCCTAGCACAGTAAGTACCTTCTGAAAAGTCCATACTCTTTCCGCCTCAGAGGAAGCCAAAAGCAAACCACCTCTGAACAAATCTTGCCAAGAAAATCCCATGATAGGTTCACCTTAGAGTTGTCAGAAATTACTTGAAGACACACAATAACAATATACATGAGGCCATTTCATATCAAACTTGGAAATATTGAATTCCTGAGACATTCCTCTTCCCCTCCAGGAGGAGTGTCTGAATTTTCTCTTTTTCAGGCCACATTATCTTGAGTTACAATGTCAGTCAACACAGGCATTGAAATCTGCACAAAGAAAAGAAACCTAAAGAACATGCCGTCATACTGTACCTGTTATCTTTCAATTGTTCACTTAAGTAATGAAGAAGGAAGTGGGCAAGAAGCTTGCACATGAGGGAGTACACCTCGACTAGTAATCACCACATAATTAGTGTAATGAGAAAACTTTGTCATTCTTGACTTTTGCCCACTAGAAATGGAAAAGTTTATATTAACTGAAATTTTGTTTTAAAAATTATTCAGTTCATGTCAATGAGATTATTTATAAATGGGATTGTGTTTATTTCCTTCTGTTTCTTGTCACTGAGAGGAAATTGGAAACATTGGGGTGTAGTTATGGGGAGTACAGTAACGTCAAATGTGAGGTGAGTATCTAGAAATACAGTTAGGCATCCAAAGAAAAGATACAAGCAAAGTTACCAAGGGAATGAAAACATAGAATTTTCAGTGTCTCACTCTCTGCAGTGCTAAGAACTTGAGGATTGAAGGGGGGGGATCACTGGGGAGGAGAATTCTTATTTAGAAGGGTATTTTGCCCCCCTCCCACATAGCTACAACCATGGAAAATTTCAGATGTTTTGCTTTCCCCCCCCCCAGTGATATGCAAGTCAATGTGCATAGGAAAACAAATAAAATAAAATAAAATACATGTAAGCAGGTTTTATTTAGTCCAAGGGAAAGTATGTTTTTAACATGGGATGTCTGTGTATAGGATGCCTGTGTATGTGATTATGGTGACCTTGAATTCAATAGAGCTTTCTTAGGCAAGGAATATTCAGTGGTGGTTTTGCCATCTCCTTCCTCTGAAACATAGCTGGCAGCAGCTGCTATTACTTGGCAATCTCCCATGCAGGTACTAACCAGGTCTGGCTCTGCTCTAGCATCCAAGATCAGATAGGATCTGCTGTCTTTAGCGTATTTAGGCTATAAAAATGGGGTGCATTAAGAAAAGAATGTGTACCAAAATCCCTACAAATGTCTGCATAGGAAGCAGATGGAAGATGTCTTGAAACTTCCTGGAAACTTAGATGGGGTGAAAGTGCTGGTGGGATGCTGAAAAATCTAAAAACCCCCCCACAGATTTGCAGATCCTGAGTTCGGTGATATTTCAGCCTCTTTGAAGTACTCCTATTGTTTAAAACTGAAAACCACTTAAAACATACCTTGCTAAAGTTGTGAACTCTTCTGCTGTAAATCTCAACTCTATTGCTGGTTTGCTGATAACATGGATGAATAAAATAATCTAACTGTTCAAAGGAGAGAAATGTTATCTCTCTGTTTCCTTCCAGAAAACACAATAAGGATAACATACAAAATTTCTGTTGAGTGCATGGATGACTTTGATGAACATGCAGTGGATATTTGAAGCAGGAAAGGCACTAAATTTACAAAAGCAATTTCAGGAGGTTTCTTGGTGGACTTGGTAGATTCCTGGGTAATGGGCACTATCACCACAGTCTCTGTGGAAATCTAAGTGGAAGCAATTAACAGCAAATAGATGTACAATCTAAGGAATGTACAATATAAGGGCCCTTTCACACTACACAATCATAGCACTATGATTCTACGTTGACTGCCATGGTAGCATGCTATGGAATCCTGGGGTTTGTCGTTTTTTTGAGGAACTAGCTCTCTGGCTGAGGATTCTAAGTGTCCTTGCCTAAGGAGCAAATCCCAACATTCCATAGGATGTTTCTATAATTAGAGAAGGATCATATTATAATAACTCCATAATGTGAAAGGGCCCTAAGAAAGACCAAGGGGAACAGCAAATTAAGAAAAGTGGGAAAGACAAGGATAGGAGGCACAGAATGGGGGAAATGCAATGATATGCTGTTGGGTAACACTATGAATGAAGATTGAGGATCTTAATCACATAAAGTCACAAAAAGTCAACATGGGTTTCAGAGAAACAAGTCATACCAGACTAATCTGATCTCTTTTTTGATAAAATTACCAGCTTGGTAGATGAAGGGAATGCTGTGGCTATCACATACCTTGATTTCAGTAAGGCCTTTGACAAGGTTCCCCATGACATTCTTGCAAGCAAGCTTGTAAAATGTGGGCTAGAAAAGTTAACAGTTCAATGGATTTGTAATTGGTTGACCAGCCGAACCCAAAGGGTGCTCAGCAGTGGCTCTCTTCATCTTGGAAAGATGTGACCAGTGGGGTGCCACAAGGTTCTGTCCTGGGCCCAGTGCTATTCAACATCTTTATCAATGACTTAGATGACGGAATTAGGGGCATACCTACCAAATTTGCAGATGACAACAAATTAGGAGGAGTAGCTAATACCCTAGAAGACAGGATCAAAATTCAAAATGACCTGGATAGACTGGAGAGCTGGGCCAAAGCTAACAAAATGAAATTCAATATGGAGAAATGTAATGTACTGCACTTAGGGTGGAAAAATGAAATGCATAGATATAGGATGGGAGAGACCTGGCTGAATGAGACTACGTACGAAAGGGATGTAGGAGTCCTAATAGACCACAAGTTGAACATGAGTCAACAGTGTGATGCAGCAGCTAAAAAGGCCAATGCAATTTTGGGCTGCATCAATAGAAGTATAGTGTCTAGATCAAGGGAAGTAATAGCGCCACTCTATGCTGCCTTCGTCAGGTCTCACCTAGAATATTGTGTCCAGTTCTGGGCACCACAAATAAAAAAGGATATTGACAAACTGGAGCGTGTCCAGAGAAGGGCGACTAAAATGATGAAAGGTCTGGAAACCATGCCTTATGAGGAAAGATTTAGGGAGCTGGGTATGTTTAGTCTGGAAAAAAGGTGGTTGAGAGACGATATGATAGCCCTGTTTAAGTATTTTAAGAGGTGTCATATTGAGGATGGAACAAGCTTGTTTTCTGCTGCTCCAGACGCTAGAACACAGAACAACGGATGTGAGCTCCAGGAACAGAGATTCAACCTCAACATTAGGAGGAACTTTCTGACAGGAAGAGCTGTTCGGCAATGGAACACACTCCCTTGGAGCATGGTAGGATCTCCTTCCTTGAAGGTCTTTAAACAGAGGCTGGATGGCCATCTGTCAGGGATGCTTTGATCATGATTTCCTGCATGGCAGGGGGTTGGACTGGATGGGCCTTGTGGTCCCTTCCACCTCTACACTTCTATGATTCTATGAACAGCTAGAATATTCTATTCATGCATGTTATCAGCAAACCAGCAATAGAGTTGAGATTTATAGCAGAAGAGTTCATAACTTTAGCAAGGTATTTTTTTAAGAGGTTTTCAGTTCTAAATAATTGGAGTACTTCTCATTTTACATCATTATCATCATCATCAACAACAACAACATCCAGGCATCCAAACAGGACTACAAGACTTCTCATCCAGCTTCTTGCAGCATGCCACAAGGGCACTCGTCTTCAGCTGCTGGAAGTGCATTGTAACACTGTGCTGCAAATCCCCTCTTGTTGTTCAGCTAATCTGGACCAAGTAGACATAGTGGAGTCTACCAATGCTTTCCTGGAACTTCGTAACTTTCTGTACCTTCACACCTTCAGGTGTCCACTAGGTGCGCTGGGCTCTGCCTTTTCACCATTGGGCCTTTATCACAAATAAGAGATTGCTGATTTTCAAGAGTTGGGGACCTTGTGACCTCAACAGTTACTACCTCATGCCATCATCAAACCCTATCTCCTTAGGCTTTGGAATGCTGGAGATCTGGAAATTGTATGCATATGGTATGATCTGAACTTCATTCAGATGGGGAAAGAATATTTTTTTTCAGAAAGAAAAGAACCATGGGAATTTATATGTGTTTAGGTTTCTCTAGGTTATTTCTTTGGCTGATTTTGCACAACTCACTAGGGTGGTGTCTCAATCCTACTCCTAAAGTGATGTCACTTCATACTCTGATATCAGCAGTCTTGACCTGATATTGATTAGGAAAGGGAAGATGTGTAGAACAATATTAAGCATACATTATTCATTCTGCTTCTGCTTCAGCTTCATTTCCCTATCCAGTATTATCAACACTGCCTTTCATAGACAGCACCTAAATATCACCATTGTTTGGAGAGAATGGAAATGAGATGTCACAGTTAAACCCCCTCCCATGTTGAGGTGTTGAATGTTGAGAACCTACCTACATGGGTGTTTCTTCTTCAGGAGAAACAGAGGGGTCCCATATACTTGAGCCCAAGGGAGCACTAAGGCTTCAATTTCCAACTAAGCAAGCCAAGACAAAAGGTCTGAAACATACATTTTATGAAGACAATATGTGACAATTATATTTTTAAAGGCAAAATGTCGTTAATAGTTTCATAACTTTCTAACATGCATTAGGTATTTTACATGCTTGAAGAAATGTATTTTGTCTGCTCCCTTGGGAATGTTCAGCCCAATCTGCAGGTCTGTTCTTGGAAAATTCTGCAGTCAAAGCAGTGAAAATATACAGTAAGTTCAATATCACCAGCACATGAGATTCATCTGTCTGAAAATCCACTGGACAAAATTATAAAACTGTGATTGTCTTTTGATTGTCATGGCAACATCCTATCCAATCTTGGAGTTGGCACTAAGGGAGAGGTATTTAGAATTCTCTGCTAAAGAGCTTTATTGCCTCACCAAACTACAGACCACAGGATTCCATAGGATGTTGCCATGACAGTTAAAGTGGTATCACAGTGCTATAATTGTATGGTGTGAAAGGACACTAGAACTCAGATAGTTAAAGTATTAAAATTATTTATTCATGGAGCATAAAACATGTAGAATAAGTAGTTATCTAACAAACAAACAACATTATATTGGTTCTAATAACCCAGCCCAACTTCTCTTACCTCACAGACTCTTCTTGTACTTGTCTTCTGATCAACTCAACTTGTCCACTCTCTGTGTTACCTCAGCTCTCAGCAACTGTCTGTCCATGTTTGCTACATGAATTCCCTGCTTCTAACTCCTCAGCTGTTTCTGATCCAACTTACAAAGATGTCTACCTCATGTGGAAGGAGGCTCTTCACTCCAGTCACACTCTGATCTCCTGACTACCTGTGCCTCATGTGCTACTGCCAATTCCCTATAGCGCACCACTACTGCTGTTACTGCCACCCTCAGTGCTTGTCTGTCATGTGTCCCACCTGTAAAGAAAATGCACAGATCATTTTACTTTCTACATTAGGGCAGGTTTGGAAGTGGAAGTGAGGCCAGGTGAGATGAAAGAAGGGGGAGTAAGGTGGCTGTAAGGAAGATGGGAGAGGCAGCCTTACTTCTCCTCACACTTCAAGAAGCTCAGTCCAACCCTGTTACTAACTGACCTTCCTGAGTGACATTGATTCCATCCATCATTCCATTTTGTCTTTTGCTGTCAATCATTTCTCCATTTTTTCTGCTGCTATAACAACTAAAAACATATTTTAAAAAGAATTAGCTCAGTTTGAGTAGAATGGCTGCTAATCAGAGTGACTTTTAAATCTATGATTCTGCCTGCTGCCAGCTTGGATCTCCTTTCTGTGTGCCTGTCGAGCTCTCTGCTTTGAAATTTAATTTTGGACTTAACATTTTTCTCTCCCCCGCTTGCATGTCCTATATTACCAAAAAAAAAAAAAAAAAAAAAAAGACCACTGGGAAATCAGATGCTAACACAAGGGTTTTGTGGGGATGGGGCTTTGTGTATATGTGTGTGTGTGTGTTTTAAGAGGAGGAAATACAAATGGAAGGTTGTTTTTGCAGATGCCAGTTTTTCTCTAACATTTAATTTGGGGAATACAGTTCAAATTATTAATTTCCTCTTTTTAAATAAAGCTGGCCATAGAAATGAGATAATTTTCTCTCTAATTATGCCCCATGTGTGCTTCAGTGTTATTTGTTTTATAGTGAAATCAAATTCCCTTGCTGGGATGGAGTAAGTGAATATTTAATATTGTCTTTGGCCTGAAATAATTAACCTACAGTGAGCTAGAAAATGTTGTCAGTGAGGATCCTACCTGGCAGTCTTCCCTGCCTGGTCCTTAGCTGCTTTTAGTCTTCTTTTACTTTGAAGAACTAGAATGCTCACTTCGCATTTTCCCTCTCCATGCCCACACTTAATTTCCAGCAACATCACTACCCACATCACCATGTAGTCAATGTTAGTGGCCTGGTTTCAATAAAAATGATTCAAGGTTGGCCCCATTAATGGTGGAGCCTAGGTGGCTCTCTAGGGTGATCATTGTTCATGGTTTCATTCCTGGTCACCTATAAGCAAGTGAAGAAGCTACTGTGGCCTTCCCATCAGGAAGGTTGATGGGACAAAGATATATAATCACACACATACACACACAGAGGGAAGGAGGGAGGGAGAAATAGATGATATAGATATAAATAGGGCTAGTTTGTATATGCCAGTGTCAGACTGCTAGTCCATCTAGATTATAGTGGGCCCTCAGTATCTGCTGGGGTTTGGTTCCAGTACCCACTGTGGTTACCAAAATTCATGGATGCCCAGTCTCATTATATACAATGGCATAGTAAAATGGTGTCCCTTATACAAAACAGCAAAATCAAGGCTTGCTTTTTGGATTTTTTTTTTATAGTATTTTTGAACCATGGTTGGTTGAATCCGTGAACATGGATGGCTGATTGTACTACTGTAATCTAGGGAAGCTTCACATTCAGTAGCCAAGGAAGACTCTTTGCCCAGTCCTGCTATCTGAAACATGGAGATGTCAGGGATTGAGCCTTGAACTAGAGTGGAGCCAACATTTCTCAGAATATAATTAGTCCAAAAATTATCTGGTGATTTTCTTTTTCTGGCTTCCTCAAACTGTTAGGGGATTTGGAGTAAGAGTCAATAATATTTGGTGAAATACCCCGCTGCCTTCTTAACAAATAGAGTGCAGAATTTCAGGTGCAACTATAAATCCAGTACAGTGACTGATATCCTGTATCACACAATGAGGAGCATAATGCTCTATCCAGACAGTTTTGCCTGGCTACCACTTCTTGGGTGAGCAGGCCTACTTGAAAAGGCAGGTGTGAGTTCCCTTGACCTTTTAGTGACCAGGGAGTGTGAGAGACAGGTGAGTAGCCTCTGGCTACACTTTGGCAGCTGGGAACAATCTGAAGCTGTGTCTCTCTTGGCAATCCAGGAAGAAGACAACTGCTCTTTGCTCTTGGCTGCAGCCAGTGACTGTTAAGGTGTTCTTCCCCATCCTCTAGCCACTGAATGGCTGAGGGACTTTTACTGAATAGCTCCTTCCCTCTGAATGTAAAATGAAATGCAAACACGTGTACATCACTGACAGGATCCTGGCCAATATATTTTAATACAGTTGAAGGAGATAATGTGCTTGAAGGAGATGATACATTCCTTTTTAGGGATGAAAATAATATTCACAAAATTTCAACTGGCCAGAGCAGGTGAAGAAATTCCCCTGGAAAAAAATAGTCAGCTACCATTAAAAAAATGTTACTGAGCGAGAGTCAAATAACTAGCGCTTTTTGTTCATGTTTTGTCTTTTTGTACAACTATTGCATCTTATGCAAAATCAGTTCTGTTCCCCACAAAATGCAATGTTTTGTGGAAAATGTATTTTAGATGAGATTCCCCTCAAAAATTGCCTTTGTGAGCTTTTTGTTAAAAGTCCCAAAATACAATAAAGAATGAAAGAAAAGATAACCATGCACAAAAACCTTTCCAGTCTTCCCCCGTAGAATACCAAAATGAAATAAAGATTTGCATTCCTTCAGTGACAGAAAGCTACTTCTCCTCTGGCCTCCCTATATGCTTCCCAGAGGCATCTGGTTGATTGATCACTGTGGAAAACAGGCTGTTGAACTAGATAAACCTTTGGTCTGATGCAGAATGATTCCTCTTATGTTCTTAGGGCTTCTTCCATGTTGACCTTGCCCAAGATAGGACAGAGCATGTTTCATTGGTACATAGTAAGTCATGAATGCAATTTTGTGTTCAATTGTGTATGTGATGTGTGTGTGTTTGTGCATGCATGCAACCAAACATGAAAAATGTGGTAACAGTTTCAAAGGTGGGCTGGTTTAGAAGTTGCACCACTGGAATAATCTGTGTAACCTGTGGTTGGTAAGATAACTTATATAACAAAAGTATAAAAACAGATAAAAAACAGATAAAAATGACCATAGATGCTGGTGTAAGAGCAGCAGCAACAACATAATGCAAGAAATCTACTAGACATAGAATGGAACTCTCAGTTAACCTCTTTGGAAATAGATGGAAGTTACTCTTCATTTGTAGCCCATATTCTTCCCTTGTGCAATGGTCTGCTTTTTGTGTGGGCTCCGGTTACACAGAAATTCAGGTCTATCCTTCTCCTTTGTATATTCATCCATACCCAGCTTGGTCATGCTGTCAGTGGTTGAGTTTCCCTATCTGATTGTTCTTAGAGTGTCTCTGACAGGGAGGCATAATAAAATTGAGAAATGGCATTGCCAGCTCTTGGGAGAGCCAGAGAGCTCCTTCTGTGATAATTATCTGGGTAGAGTTTATTATTTGTCAAGAGCAAGGACACAGCAAAATGAGGCAATCAAGCCAGAACAACTTGGGGAAGGAGTTGCAGTGGGAGGCCACTTTCTCTAATAATCCCATGGAAAGAAAGAAGGTTAAGGTTTTGGGTCAAAGCCAAGGCTATGAGTCTTCCCTTTCTATGCTCTTTTTTCTCCTAGCAGGGTACTGTAGGAGGAGGAATATATGGACATAAACATTCAGATCATCCAAAGACACACCAATGACTAATTAGTAATTCATTTATTTAGTTACAAGTCCTTTCCCTTCCCTGAGGGATTCAAAACTCTCTAAATATAGTAACTTTGTGTGTTTGTCTTTTTGAACTTGGACAAAGCTCAGAATTCCAAGTTCATGAGGTGATAGATAATACAGTATAGATATTAATTCTTGCCTTGGATACACAGTTCCTCAGATATACAGGCCAGAATCCTATTGGGTTGTTACAAATGCAGAGCTATGCAGTAAATTCCAGCCCAACCCCTCCCCCCATCCCCACTTACTTCGAAGTAGTCACTGCAGTTGATGGGGTCTATTCCTCTGTCACTTGAGAAGCAACTGACTGACTTCTCACCCCCTCTCATGAGTGATCTCCATTGTGACAGGCACAAGTGGGATCCCTTTCACAATTTCCCCTTGCACCTGTGATTGCTTGCACAAGGAGAGGGTGAAAACCTCAGTCAGCTGCTTCCCAAGTGATAGAGCAACATAACCCCATCAATCACCACAGCTTCTTCCTAGTAAGTGGGGATTGGGGGACTTTCAGGGTCATGAATACCACAAAGTTACAAATGTGTAACTCCAGATCACACATTTTTAACTCCCCAACTGGATTATGGCCATCAATTCTATGATGGAAGAAATTTGGACAGGCAATTGCATTTGAACAATCTGTTGTAAACCATGACAGCAAGTCACAACACTCTCTTGTTAGAGGGCAACTTTGAATAGATAATAACTTCAATAGTTTTATGTCAGAGGTACTCATATAGCCACAGGTATGTTGCATGTGTTTGACTGCATTTGTAGCCCTTCCTCCAGGAGTGTAGGCCTTATTTATAGGGATGGAAAGAATATTCAAAAATATTTTTTTTAATTGTCAAAAACATGAAAGAAACTCTGATGAGAGGAATCCTGGACGGATGTTAATCTTCTCAGTTTGGGACTTATTCTGCACAAGATTTGCATGTGGTTATTTTTGTGCAGGAAACAGCATTTTTTTGCACAGGAAGCAGATTTTTCTGTGCAGAAGAGCTGTTTTCTATGCACAAAATGCTGGGGAGTTAGTCTGCACAAGTTTGTGCACTTGAAGACTTAATCTGCACAAGTCTGTGCACATGGTTGATTTGCCTATAAAGTAGCATTTCTGTGTAGAAACCAACTTTTTCCATGCAGGAAATGCTGCTTTCTGTGCAATACAACTATGTGAAATTTTGTGCAAAATAAGTCCTATGGCTTTCAAAGATTTTCTCACAGTATAAGGAAAATTGCTAAAATTACTTGTTTCTTCTTTCAAGAAGAAACTTAATCAAAAATTCAATCCTTGCTTGTTTATACCTTAAAAAGTTATCAGGAACTTTAATGTTAGTGTGAAAAACATGTGGGTGAGTGCAACCTTCATACTATTCAGGAGAATCAAATCAATCTTTTATTCCAGTTTGATACATTTATTAGAGCCATGAAAAGAGAAGTTCAAAAATGTGAATTTGTTTTTTAAATAAAGTGAACAAACCAACCATTGCCTAACTAAACTTATCCAAATCTTTAAAATATCATCCTCTCCAAAGCAGCATACAGGAAAAGGGCATCCCTGAACTTTTTGGACTAGCTTGAAGGTAGTCTTCCCTTCTTGCTATTCAGTTGAAGAAAAAGGAAGCCTTTTTTACAGCCCCAAACATTCTTCTGGGGTTGAACAACTGCCCAAGAAAGGAGAATTGAAACTGAGAAGAGAATAGCCTTGGAGGAGTTGGCCATGAGTCCTCTAAACTTTTCATGGGAACCAGCTTAATTTAAAGCCAAGTTGTGATTATCCCTCTGTACCAATTTGACCAAATTTTGACATATCCTGGCCACAATTTGCTAAGAGAGTTATGAGTGTGTGATGTAGAGTTACACATTAGTGACTGGTTTGTATTCACAATCCCTACATATTCACTAGTTTAGGGAATACTCATATGTAGGGACCGTGAAAGTTCCCACTTACTGGGCAGCAGCAACTGCAGGTGACACGGGTCTGTTCTCTTGTTGATCAGGAAGCATCTGACTGATGTTCCCACCCACCCCTTCTGTGAGTGATCTTCAGCTCCAGAGGGAAATATGACAGGAACCCTGCTTCTCATTAGCACAGCAGAGATAACTCCCAGGACAGGGTGGGGACATCAGTCAACTGCTTCCTGGGAGGCAGTGTCATGCCCCATGAGCCAGAGGAGGAGAAGGACTTGGCAGAGAACAGCCCTAGGGACCCTGGCACAGGTTTATCCACACCTGTGCCAGCAAGGAACCCTGCCAATCTAGAGGCTCAATCAGAGGAAGAACCTGGTCCAAATGGGTTGGCATCAGTCCCAGCAGAGAGTCCTACCCATTCAAATAAGGACAAAAAAGAAGAGAGGGAGTTACCTCCACCATCATATACCCAGCAGCGAACTCAAAAGGAAGCTCAAAGGAAATCTCTGAGACTTTATGAGAAAAACCTTCTTGTTAAGAAACACCTGACAAAGCCTTAATTGTTTTATATATGCTAGGAGAGGCGATGGAGGCTTTGTCAGAGATCAGCTGATCTTCCTGGTGAAAGCTTCCTGCTGACTTTGGTGTCTGGATTTTGGTTATCTTGACTTCTGTTACCTTGACTTGTGTTTAGACCTTGGACTGTCCCTGACTACTCTGCTGCTTGCTCCTGTTGACCCATGGACTGTTTTAGACCCACTCTGACTGACTGCTGTAAGGCTTTGACCTTTTGGACTGTGTTACTGGACTAAATCTTTGATTGTGTTTGCATTCATGTGAGCTAATTAACAGTTGGCTACCTTCCCAGGCTAGTGTTGTTTATACTTTTCTGGTAACTAGTTGCTTTCCAGACAGACAGGGGAGCAGAGACCCCTGTCAGTTGCAGTACCTGTTGCCTCATAAGTGGGGATTTGAGGGTGTTGGGATATATATATATATATATATATATATATATATATACACACACACACACATTTAAAAATACATATACAGTTTTGTTCAAATTGTATATCTTGGAACTACCCTGTAAGCCTTGCAAGTGTCAAATGCCAAGGCAAGATGTACATTTTTTGCAACAAGTCTCAGGGTGCAAAATACTACTTTTTTGCCATAGCTAGGTCCTCACATAGTTATTTTTGTTAACTCTGAATCTCTGGCATATCTTCAGTTAAGATGCATTTCTAATACTAAGTAAGGAGCTTGAATCAGGGAGGAGATCTGAAAGAAGCAGTGTTGAAACCTGTATCCAAGGTGGCCCTGCAAGTGCAACCCTTGGGTTCCTATCAGTCACCTTGGCCTTTTACACTCAAGATCTCTCCCTGGCTCTGGTACTTGGGCTTCACAATGACCATTATCTTGTGTTTCCCAGTAGGTTCAGTGTAGTAAGGTGTAACTGAATTCTCCTCATCAGTTCTTAAATGAAAACATTCAGACAAAGATATAGAAAATAAAATCCTGAAATATTTGTTATGTAACAATAAAATAAACATGCAGCCTTATGTTAGTTGCATATACAGTACACTGTAACACTTTAGTTTCAAAGAAGATAACACTTCTCCCTGAACTCATTCCAAAGTCTCAGCCTCCCCCGCACCTCCACACAAACCCCACACACATCCAGATCTGCTCCATTCCCTTCTTCTTAACTGGCCCTATCCATATCTATTTTTAACTGGCCTTTTTCTCTATTTCTACCTGACCTTATCTAACCCTTTTAGAGACAATCCTGTAGTTTTTATATCCCCCCCCCAATAGACCCTCACCTCACAGCATTCCATTATCTATGATTGGCTGGCTCTACCCAGGCTTGTAGAGCTTCTCATTTCACAGAAGATCCCACAAAAAAGCAAGTGGTGGGGGGAGAGCCCCTCATACAAGCATGCTGAGAACTGTCATTTCTGTTGGAAGACAAGGGCCAGAATCCTGTATGGGAGATATGTATGTATAAACACTGTAGTTACAGTGTTATGCAGTGAATCTTGGCCTGACCCATCTAATTCCTACTTATCAGGAAGCAGCTGCTGTGATCAAGGGGGAAGCAGCTAGCTGCTGTTTCCACCCCCTCTGTGAATGATCTCCAGTTTGAGAGGCAGAAGCAGGACCCCTGTCACAATTTCCCCTTGTACCAAAGATGGCTTGTGCAAGGAGGTGGCTGGGAGAGCCAGCCAGCTGCTTCCTGAGTGACAGGAAAACACCCCCTCCCATTGATCGCAGTGGCTTCCCAGTAAGTGGGGATTGGAGGAGCTATGTAGGGATCACGAAAACATAATAGTCACAAGTGTGTAACTCTATGTTGTATATCTGTAACTGCCATAGATCATTCCATCCATGATACCTGGAACATTCTTTCATTTCAGCATTCTTTGTCCTAAACATTCACTGCATACTTCCTGTGTTAAGCCATCAGATATGTTTTTAGGCAAGATATGGAAGTAGCTGTGGTGGCAGGATGTTGATGGCCTACGAAGGACAAGCTCATTACCAGCTGCAACTGAACTTCAACAAAAATTGGGCTCAGCTTATCATGTGCATAGGATGGGGTACTCTCAAGCTAATAACATACAAGTATGAGCTCTTAGTTAATAATTATTAGATGGGTATGCAGTAATTAGTTCAATAAATGAATATAGTACATTTTTGTGGTTTTTTGAATATTGTTTGAAGGCACAATTATATGTAGTAGTTGATTGGTGAAGAATGAATCTGTTTTCAGTAGCAGAATTGTAATTCCCCAGGATACAGGTGAAAGTAGAACTGTTAGGTGTCTTTTTATCTTTATAAATAGAGTAGGGAAGTAATTCTTCAGTAGGTTCTTCTCAAATGTAGCAGTAAGTAATGTCAGTAATTTCCTTCCTGATGTGAAAAAGTCTTTGAAACCAGTTTTCAAACGCTATTCATAGTTCAGGACTTATTCTCTGCAAAACTTGCATATAGTTCTTTCCCACCAAAAAAAAGAGCATTTTCTGTATGGAAAATAATATTTCAATGAAAAAAAATCACTTCCTGTGCATAAAATGCTGTTTTCCATACAAATCAAACATGTGCAAATTTCATGCAGAATAAATCCCCAATTAAAGCATTTTCTGCACAGAAAAACCATTTTCTATGCAGGAATTAATATTTCTGTGTTGAAAAATTATGTTTGACACAGAAAATACTGTTTTTTTGCAGAAAACAACCACATGCAAATTTTGTGCTGAATAAATCCTGAACCGTGAAGATTCCCAGCATTCCAGGATTCTACTTGTCAGACTTTCTCAACACTTGAAAACGCTTTTTTTAACCATTTTTGAATTTATTTGAATATTCTTTTCAGCCCAAAGCCAGAAATGGTTATCTATCTTCAGTGGCATTATACACAAGCCTCTCCACAAACACTGTGATGTGTCATAGGAAATGATTTCCATGGGTTAGAAACTGGGACTACCACCCCATTCCAACTCCACCTGTCACTTCAGACCACCATGGAGCATCCCACAGAGAGATGGATCAGAAGTACTTTTGTGGGCTTTCTTCCCTGCCTTGGGAACAACCATTAACCATCCTTAGTGATCTGAAAGCCCTCAGATCAGTTTGGTGTTGTGTAACCCAATCCAGAACACACTGTGCCTGTCACAAACTTATCCTAATTGCACACATAGTCTTGTGCAATCATTGGTTGTTATTTCTGAAAGAAAGAAGCAAAAGAATAACAAGTCTTATGGAAAGCATTTCTATAGAGTCCAACTGATATTTTGAATTCAGTTTTATTTTTCTACAAAGAGCAAGAGAACAGAGGGGGAGAAGCTGTTAAAAATGTGGGCTGACCTTCAATGTTTTAAATTATTTGCTAGATGTAAACTCAAGTTGCATAAACATTAGGTTCTGTTCCAGATGCAGACCTATTGAGACATGTTAATCACTAGCAATTAACTTTTTGGATTAATATGGAAAATGTATATCCTGCAGTTGATAACACAGATCTGGTCATCTTTCCTTCCCATTATCTATTCCTGTACTCAAAGCTGTATAATTTCTATCTATTCCCACCATGAATGTTACATCACACTACATAAGGGATGGCAAAAAGACAGGGTTAACTAACTAGCTAAAGTCTGAAAGGGAGGAAGAATACAAGAATACAAGATGAAAGAAAGAACTGAAATCAATCACTTTTTAAGTTTAACTTAGCAAGCATTTGAAAGTAGACTTCATGAAAGCAGAAAAGGTTCAGATGTAGAGCTGGCAATCTGGAAAATAAATGTTCCTTGAAGAAACAGTAGAACCCTAATTCCCATCCACATGATAGAATTGTAGAGTGATGCCAAGCCCTGTCTGACTTTTAGCAAGGAATAAAATACTGCATCCTCATACATGCAATGAAGCCTGAAATAGGCATGTAAGTTTCATCCGAAAGGTAGTAAGAAGTAATTTCAGCAATTTTCTTCCTGAAAAACTTTGAAAACCACACAGTTGTAGAAAGTTATTTGCAATTTGGGACATATTCTGCACAAAATTTGCAATGAGGTTGTTTTGCACATAAAACAACATTGTGCAGAAAATGCTTTCTGCACAGAAGAAAGCTGTAATTGAGGATTTTCTGTGTAAAATTCACCAATTGTTGATTCTCGTAGAAAACATCATTTTGTGTATAGGAAGCATAATTTTCTGCATGGAATAGGCTGTTTTCTATACAAATCAACCGTGTGCAAATTTTACACACAAAAAAATCCCCAATTACAGCTTTTTTTGCTGTGCAGAAAATGTATTTCTACATTTAGATATTACTTTCCATGCAGAAAAAGCTGTTTCGTGCACAGAAAATCCTATTTTATGTGCAAATCAATCATGGGTGAATTTTGCACAGAATAAGTCCTGAACTGTGAAGATTCTCATCAGTCCAAGTTTCTTCTTATCAGGGTTCCTTGACACTAAGAAAAAAGTTTTGTGACCATTTTCCAGATATTCTTAAACATTTTTTCCATTGCTAGCCTGCGATGTATTGGCCTAAATCCTCTTTTACACCTGACTAGAGCAAACCCATTGAATCCATTAGATTTATCAATATGTTGACTCACCACTGAATAATTTATTGTCTGGGTCTGCCCTCACTGAGTTTAACCAACAGGGTAACTATAATCCTTGTGTAGCATCATGTGCAGGCCTTACTAGATTTCCCTAAACAAGTACAGAGATAGCTGCCACTTCAATGAGCTGGTGATATAATTGTTCTACCAAACAGCAAAGTAAATTGCCTACCAACTCAGGGAAATAAAGAGACCAGACACAAGACATGGGGTGAATAAAAGGGTCTTTATTTAACCCTACCTATTTAAATCCCTCTAAAAGCTTCAGTTGGGGGGGAGGCAACCTAGTGAGGGTGCAGCTGAGGCCGTAGGTCTATCCAAGACCTTACTCCCCAGCTTCCCCAGGTGAACATCTGAGCCCTCAAGAGGAAGCCCAGTGCTGGGGTTGCTCTCAAGCCGGCCTGCATCTGGAAGACCAACCCAAAAGTCCCCCACCCAAGACCCATGGATTAAGGTGGGGGATTATCCCTCGGGCCAGCCCCAAGGTGGATCTCCTTCCCTTCCACTAAGTCCCACAACTTTATTGGTCATTTCAGAGACCCTACCTTCACCCAAATAGGTGCCAAAGTGCACACTGATATCTACGCCTCCCCCAATTTCTAACCACATTGGAATTTACCTATTTAGACACCACCCTGGCCAATTTTCCCATTTGCCACTTACCACAGTATGGGGTAGGCAAAAAAAAAAAAAAACCTGAGAAAAAGGGGGGAAAAATTCCTACCCGGCTCCGAAGCAACTATTATCATATTATGTCCACGGCAGGAGGGTGGGTCAACAAAAGCAATAAGGAAGATGGGGAGGGAGGAGCAACATTAAATAGGCCACCAGCTCTGCCCCTTCCCCTTCTTGACATTGGCAATCACGCCAGATGTCCTAGGAGCTGGTCTCTGCCCCTCCTGGTTGGCAAATGCCAATCCCCCTTCCAAACGGCTATGCCCAGTGGAGGGGGATTGGGGTATATGACACAGACTTGTGCCTGACTCTCCCTCAATCTACTTTTTAACATTTACTTTGAATATTTTGATTACCATTTTTGATCCAGACAGTGCCCAGCCCATACATATCTTTTTGCTGACTTTTTTTTTATTGCATTAAAATATTTTTTAATGTTTTCATTGTAGCTTCTTTTCAATCAAGTTTCCTGTTGTTAGCCACCTTAAGTTTCAGGTTTTGGTAGAAATGAAATATGTATGATCTCACCTTTCAGGAACTCCCATGGGCCACAAACTCTTTGAGCATTTCTGACCATAGGATTTCACCCAGTATTTCCCCAAGCTGACTAAAAGCAGAAGTGTGCATGTGTGTGTGTGCACATGTGTTTGTGTGCATGCATGCACATGCATGCCATTTCTTGTTACACTTTAGACAGAAAAAGGACTTTGTCTACACCAGGGTGGTCTTGAAGGCCCGTATGTCCACAAATGCATATAGAAATACTATGATTGAAATGCATGCTAAATATTAAACACAGCTGTGTCCTTCATGCTTTAATAACACTTTTCCCTGGGCACAGACAAATGCATTGATCCATTTGGCTGCCCAAAGGTTTTACATGTTAAAATCTCCAAAGAACAACAACAAACTGAAAGAATCCAAGGCCTAATGCACTGTCAATGCAAATTGATGCAAATGTCCTGATTTTTATACTTGTTCATACAGGCTGAAAATGTTGAACCTCAGAATGAGTAGTCCTTAGTGGGAAGTGAAGGGGAAATAGGGACAGTAAGTGAAGGTGGATTAATTTAATGTATTGATTTTATGAATTTATATCCAAGGCAAATTATTCCCAGGGCAGGACAGTTGTAGAGATGGAACAGAATCTATAAACGATCTCCATGGAATATATGATCTGCTCAGCATTTAGTGATCAAACCTCTATCCTGTGCATGTTCTATAGATAATTAGATTCTTCTTGTTATAGATTTTGATCACAAGATACTAAAGCTTGGCAGTTTTAAAAAAAACACAACAGAAGATTAAACTTGAAAGTGGTATGATAGAAACATTTCTGCCTATAGTGTTTGCACTTATTTATTTCATCCCTTCCATTGGCTCTGTCCAGATATGTTTTTGGA
Organism: Gambelia wislizenii; assembly: GCA_030847615.1. Lineage (NCBI taxonomy): Eukaryota > Metazoa > Chordata > Lepidosauria > Squamata > Crotaphytidae > Gambelia > Gambelia wislizenii. The sequence continues at coordinate 327,305,852 of JAUMIR010000001.1, forward strand.
GGGGGGGAGCTTGTGTGGGTAGGGCTTTAGCAACTTAGAAAATGTGCTGTAACAGAGATGAGAGGAGAATGAAATGAAAAATGACATTCAGTGATAATTCTCACATACTACTCTGGCAAAACTATTATCTGTCTCGAACCAACGTGAAATGGGCAATTGATCTAATGCTGTAAAACTGCTTTTACCTTATTGCTCTTGAATGAATATAATTCTTTTTCAGATGTTTAAGTGCATACAGTAATACACATGTGAGGCAGGCTAGTAGAAGAATGGATATGGACTCACACTCTGTATGCATAGGTTGTGCACATGTTGGCTTACTGGACAACGCCAGTTTCTGCATTATACAGATGAGTCAATGTGCACAGAAAAGGGTAGCTGGCATCCTGTTAGTGACTTATCCATTGTGAAGTGGTGAATTAGGCAAGCCTGGATAGAACTAGCCAATCACAACCCATGGAATGCTGTGAAGCAGGACCTGTGGGCAAAAAGGATATCACCTTGTCTGTAAAAGGAGTTAGTCTGAGACAGAGTGATGACCAGTCAGGAAGGCAGGAAATGACAAGATTTGAGTAGGGGTTTTGGGAGCTGGGAATGTGCAGAGAGTTCAGGGAATTCATATTTAACTTAATTGTTATATAATTAGGTCCGTATTCTACATCACCTACTTTGTTATGCATATGTAAATAAGTAATATCCCCTGGCCTGATCTCCCACCCACCCCACACCAACCTACTTTACCAGGCATCAGAAACATTGGACAAAGGAGAGTTGTTCTTCTGGCAATCAGGATGAGCATTCATAACATTTCCACCAGCAAGTGAGGTTGTGTTTGTTGCAGCCTTGCTCTCTGGCTGGAGGATGTGAAAACCTCATCCACCTGTGCCCTGGTTGCCAGCAGAACAGAGCTTCTTTGCCTAATGTGGCTGATGCCCAATAAAGTAGGTTTGGGAGGACATTTAGAAACATGGCAATAGTGCCATAATCATGACATTATAGAGATAGTGATTACAAGCAATTACAGATAGAATCATAGAGCTGGAAGAGACCAAAAGGGCCATCTAGCCCAACCCCCTGCCATGCACAAATACCCAACCAAAGCACTCTTGACAGATGGCCATCCAGCCTTTGTTTAAAAACCTCCAAAGAAGGAGACTCCATGACACTATGAGACAATGCATTCCACTGCCAAACAGCTCTTACTGTCAGGAAGGTCTTCCTAATGTTTAGATGTGTACACATATGTAACTGCAATACAGAATACTAACCTAAATCTTTACTGATTTTAGTAAGCAAGGGGATCTTGTAGCACCTTTGAGATTAATAATTACTTACTGATATTGCTTGCTTACTGATAGTCCAGACTAACATGGCTATGTCTTTGAATTCTTTACTGATTTTATTTGCTACAACAGTGTCTAAATAGTTTAATTTAAGAAATGAAAGGGAGAACTGGTCACACTTTACCACATTGAACCCGTTGATCAACACAACAATTTGTCAAGTAGAGAGGTCACCTTGAGCCTTGAGTATAAGAGCCAGGGAGGGACTCTGAGAGTAAAAGATCAAGGTGAGTGACAAAAGCCCAAGGGTTAGAACTGCAGGCCCTGCCTGGATAGGGATTCTACCATTTAATTTACAATTAATCCATGTGTAAATTCCTTTATGTGTGTGGTTTTACTTGCTTAGACGTGGTGTAACCTCCGTATTAAGATAAAGGTGGTAGTAAGGATATAATTATTCACTGGCTTTGTTCTTGAAGGAAGAAACAAGAAATTTCAGCAATTTTCTTCTTGTGAGAAGGACTTCACAAAGCACACAGGTTTCTAAGTCTATTCACAATTTGGGACTTATTTGTGCAAAATTTGCATGTGATTCTTTTGCACAGAAAACAGCATTTTCTATGTAGCAAACAGCATTTTCTGTGCAGAAAAAGCTGTTTGCCCACAAAATGCTATTTTCTATGCAAATCAACCAGGTGTGAAATTTGCACCAAATATATAAGTCTGAAGTTATAGCACTTTTGTGCAGGAAACATAATTTTCTGTAAAGACAATAATAATTCTATGGGAAAACAGAAAATGCTGATTTCTCTGTAAATGCAACATACAAATTTTGTGCAGAATAAGACTAGAACTATGAAGATTGTTGTGAACCCAGGATTCCTCAAACAGGTTTTCTCAACACTTGAAAAAGATGTTTTTCAAACATTTTTTTTTAAAAATATTCTTCTTGATGTAAGATCTCAGCCAGTCAGACAGTCTGGTGGATATGCATAGCTGGAAGTGGGACCTGTAGTAAGAAATGGATGAATCAGTTTCCCTTTCTCCCACATAATGTTTCAATCATAAATTCTTTCCATTGACTTTATGAAGAATTTGCAATGTTGAAAAGTTCATATCTAAAATGAATATGTATATATACATATGCACACACACACACACACACACACACACACCATCTGCACAGTTCATATTCAGTGGGTATGGTTATTACCACTATGGAGAAAATCAGCTTACACTTGCCTACTGAGCAGCTGTTAAAAATGTGGAACCCTCTAATTCAGTGTCATAAGCATGGTTCAATAATGCATACAGAGCCAGTCTTTTAAGAAGGAAACACTCAGTACTTTCTGCCTTGGTTGATAATTCTATCAATTGGCTGGAATTCTTCTGGTGTGCTAGACCAGTGGTTGCACTTTTTCTAGGGTTGTGCAGGGGTGGTGAGAGAAAGCACACAAAATTTGCCAACTCTGAGCTATCTGTTTTTCCACTGGCTCGCTTACTTCATGGCTGCTGTTCCTGTCAGTTTTTCCTTTCTGCTGCCACTGTCTATACTACCAAAAAGATTCTGACCTCCTCTGTTCATTAAAAAAACAAAACAAAAACAAAAAACAAAAAACAAAAAACAAAAAAACTCAAATGTATGACAAAATTTGAGAGTTTTGGACTGTTTAAGAAAAAGTTCAAAACCAATATGAAAGTTCTAGAAAATACCTCTGAACATGTACGGAGTGATTTTCCTTTCATTGCTGAAGAACTGCAGCCTCCAACATACTTAGGCTGGGATCCCGTTAGCACACTAGTTACATTAAACAATTACACTAGCTTACTGCACTTTTACCTGGTTGTGTAGTACAATAAAGGAAGGCAGACAAATTATTTGTGGTCATTCTCAGGAAGAGAATGTTGTTGACTCCTTTTGGGAGAGTCCTCAAAGCTAAAAGTGGCCTGGTAAGGGTGGCTTACACAATTGCCTGTCTTACCGTAGAGGCAGTTTTGTAAGCCAACCTCCCCAGAGCACTTTTAGCACCAAAGACCTCCACCTCTGGGAGGCCAGCATTAGAAAAATAGGCCACTTGGAGCCAGCAGCCTTTTCCCAAACATGAATGTGAAGAAGCTACCTTCCTCTTTAACACTGTTCCTAAAGCCTTTCTGCTTCTGCCATCTCTGTGCTGCTAATGAAGCCTATGGACATTTTCAGACATGGTTTTATCGTACCTAGTGCAGGAAGAGCTCCCGGGAGAGGGACGGGGCTCTTGTGCAGCAGGGGGTCATTTTCGGACGCCGCCATCCCTCTCCCGAAAGCATCTGTTTCAGTTCTGTGAAGCTTCGGAAGCTGCAGAGCCATATTTTAATCAAGGAAGTTGCCCGTGATTAAAATATGGCTCTGTGGCTTCCGAAGCTTCACGGAACTGAAACTGATGCTTTCAGGAGAGGGACGGCGGCATCTGAAAATGACCCCCTGCCACGCAAGAGCCCCGTCCCTCTCCCGTGAACTCTTCCCGCGCTAGGTATGATAAAACCGTGTCTGAAAATGTCCTATGTTTTTAATGTTCAGGGGGTGGGAGCTATCCAAGGTTAGAGGGTTGCATTGGCCCTCCAAGAGACCTGGAAGATTCCAACTCCTGCAAAACAATTTTAAAAAATGCCTGTAGGGAAATGGAACATTTTGTTACTTTTTTGCTCCACTGTGCCATTTTTGGCCCAGGAAAAGCCTTTTTTATACAAAAGGAAATCACCTAGATATTACTTCCTGTTTATAAGAAGGGTTTTTCTTGGACCTAAAATGGCCTAAGGGTGCTCAAAATGTGGTGGAAATGTTATCCACACCCCAAAATTGTTTTGGAAATGGTCCTGGGGCCACACTTTGCCACACTGGTCTAGTAGGTTAGATCATGAATAATGTGAATGCTTAGCTCTTGAAAGTCTGACTTTGAATCTCTGTGTCATGTTGGTAAGCTCTGCCTACTGACCCACCCCAGCAGGCTGTATATCTTCAACCATTTCATAACAGGCAGGTTCTGGGCAACATGTTCCTCTGCACTGCCAAAATTCAATTGGTACACCTATATCCAGTATGGCAGGGGTAGGCAATTGTGGTTTGGAGATGTCATGTGCTATGGAGGCGGCTGGAATGTGTGTATGGCTGAGGGAGTGTATGTGCAGTAGGAATATTGTTGAGAGAAATAGAAGATAATTAGAATACAGTGTGAGAGGAAAGAAAGAAACTAGTAACTTGTTATTATGTCTGGCAGGTTCTAGAATTATATGGTCACCACAGAGTGGGACTAGCAACCAGTTTGAAGTTAACCAAGTTGGATACAAAGTTCAAAGATTTCTGTTATACTCTTTACACATTGAAGCAATTTATGTTTTATTCATCAAATCCAGACTCCTCATGAATTATTTCCCTTACTAGTATTTATTTGGCATGCTAACCCTCTAAGTAAACACACACCAATGTAAGTACTATCCATCACAAGTCAAACCCCAGTCCAGGAAGGGGAAAAGGGGAAGTTTGACATAATGGTGGCAACTGTGGAACTGTGGTCTCCACAGTTAAAATTGTGATTTCGGGGGTCTACATTTTGTATCAGCCCTGGACAACATAGTAAATGAGGAGGAGGGCCACATATCATCTTGCCAAAATTTTCTAGTTTCTTGGTAAAGTTCTTGGACTATACATAAAATGGCTTTATATGAATGTCAGAGAAAACAAAACCATTGTTTGACCTTGGCCTAAACTGAGGCTGCTACTCACTACTGCAGCTTCTGATACCATAAAACCTTTATGAAGTTTATGTTTCTCTCTTTATTTTCCCAAGCTCTTGGTAATGAACCAAACTGGCAAGGGTGGGAAGATGAACATATAGAATGCTAATCATAAACTGATATGTTTTTAACCCATGCATTATTTGTGTGTTCATTAAATACAGCTAGACGCTCAGATTGGCAATTGAAATTACAATGGCAAAAGAAAGGGGTGATATAAATAGGCCTCGCTGAGAGAAGATTTTGTGTTGCTTTTCATCTGGTATTTGTTCTCCTTATTGGAGCCCAGAATAAAACAGGAATATTTTTGCTGCCTAGACACAGGAGAGAAGCAAAGCCTGCCCACCCTGCTTGTTGGTATCAGTTTGGGCTCCTCTTTCAATTCATTCTGTTCATTACAAACAATTTTTTCAGAAGGCTTTTGTTTTCAAACTAAACATAGCACTGAGACAAAAACAACCGGTTTCCATCTTTGTGCCAGGATATGTAGCCATAGATAATATAAAGGTTTTGAGAAAACAGGTGAAGGGCAGTGTGTTCAATTGCACATGATGTCTGCTGCTTAAAACAAACTTGCACTTTTTGTTGAACTCTCCCCCATCAGGTGTTTGCCGAACTACTGTGAACATGGAGGAAAATGCTTCCAGTCCTGGAACATGTTCCACTGTGATTGTAGTGAAACTGGTTATACGGGAACAACCTGCCATAACTGTAAGTGGATCATATTGTGAACAGGATAAAGTGAAAAATCACTGACAGAAATGTAAAAAAGAATCATGGGGTAACTTAGAGAGGTTCATTCATCAGAATTACACAGCATCCCCTTTATATGAATTCAGCAATTACTTTTGTAAGACATTGAAAGTTAAGAGTTCACTTCAGGGAGATAACACTTGTTGAAGCCCATAGTTCAGTGGTGAAACATATGTTTTACATGCAGAAGGGCCCAAGTTCAATCCTGGTAGGGCAACAAAAACAACAACAAAACCTCTCTAAACCCCTGGAGCTCTGCTTTCAGACAGTATTGAAAATAATAGGATCGGTTGGCCATAGGACTGACAGTGTAAGGCAGATTCCTCTGTTCCTAAGTAGTTAATTTAAGCATGGTAGAAATAAATGTCTATGAACCCAGTGGGGCTTACTATCAAGTATGTAAGCATAGAACATCTCTTGCACCACTGAATACAATTCTTCCCAATTCTCCTGTGTAAATACAGATCATATTGTTGTTGTTTCCCTTCGAGTTGTTTCTGACTTATAGCAACCCTAAAGTGAACCTATCATTGGCAAGATTTGTTCAGAGGGGTTTGCCTTTGTCATCCTCTGAGGCTGAGAGAGGGTGACTTCCCCAGTGGGTTTTCATGGTCAAGTGGAGATTTGAACTCTGATCTTCAGAGTCGTATGATTGGCACACTTTAAATTCCCCCCCCTGCATCTCTACCTTTTGTACTGCTCTTAATGGTGGGACACAGATGAGAGCTCCACTGTAGTCCTTAGTAATTGTACAAGTATACAGATAGGGACAGATGTGGTCAGCAGTGGTCTGCCCTTGGCTTCCTCTGAGGCTGAGAGAGTATGACTTACCCAAGGTCACCCAGTGGTTTTCCATGGCTGAATGGGGATTCAAACCCTAGTCTCCAGAGTCATAGTCCAGTGCTCAAACCACTATAGCACTCTGGCTCTCAAATACAGATTACATGAAAGTATATATTGCATTGGAGAAGAAAATGAATGGGTTCTTGTGGATGACTTCAATAAGGAAGCAAGCAGAAGGAATAAACAGACACTTTTCAGATGGCAGGAAAGTAAGTTGCAATGTCATCAAGGAAGCTGTATTACAACTGTTCTTATTTAACTTTTATAAAAATGCTCTAGAACCAGGCTGAGCCAGGGTTACTATCAAATCTGGAGATGACAGAACATACTTTAGGATGGTGAAAATTGAAGCAGACTGGAATAAGCTCCTAACCTAGAGATGGGAAACTTGGTGCTCAAAAGTGACTTCATGCTGATCTCACCCAAGGTTCAATCCCCATGTATTTTATAAACTTGAACTACACTGGCTTTGCCCCTGACAACTCTGGTTCTGGCTCCACCCATTGCTAAAAACAAGTTCCAATCAAAATCAGCATGTGGCCTCTAAAACATTGTTGTTGTTAATTGCCACCAAGTTGGCTTCAACTTATAGTAACCCTATGAATGAGAGACCTCCAAGAGAACCTGTTATTTACAGGTCTGTTCAGGTCAAACTCAGGGTTGTGGCTTCCTTGATTGTGTCAATCTATCTGTGTTGTGGCATTCCTCTTTTCCTATTCACTTCCACTTTACCAAACATTATCATCTTTTCTAATGAGTCATGTCATCTAATGGCCAAAGTGTGGTAGTCTCAATTTTGTCATCTTGGCTTCTAGGGAGAGTTTAGGCTTTCTTTGCTGAAGAACCCATTTATTTCTCTTTACTGTCATCCATGGCACTTGGAGAACTCTCCTCCTGCAACACAATTCAAATGCATTGATTTTCTTCCTGTCAGCTTTCTTCACAGTCGAGCTTTTACAACCACACACAGCAATCAGAAATACAACATTATGGATAATCTTGACTTTGACATTTAATGATGTACACATTATCAGACTATCCCTGAGGAATGTAGCCCCCGGGGGGGGTGTTCACACCCTATCCCAAAGGATCTTTCCTGATGGGTATAAAAGTATAAAATGATAAATGAAGTTCAGTGTGAGTTTTTAAACGATAATGAGTTAGTGTGACATGATAAATAAGACTGTGAAGAGTATTTGCACATTTTCATATTCTCAGTAGGAAAAGAGAAACCCTGTTTAAAATAGTCTCAATAGCCACAAGGGTTTTTTTTTTGCATTTGGGCTTTTTTTTTTTTTGCCAATGCCCCCCTACACAAATGGTTTTGTGCATACACACACACACACACACACACACACAAATAATTCTGTGCAAAAACAATGCCTTTGTACAAAAACCATGTGTGTGCGTGTGTACCTTCAAGTTATTTGTCGAGTTACAGTGGCCCCATCAATTCCCAGCCAAGTGCTAACCAGTGCTGACCCTGCTTAGCTTCCAAGATCAGACAAGTTTTGGTGCCTTTAGGGTATTTACCATGCTTCATGCAAAATAAAATGGCCGGGATCCTATACAGACAAACTACTCACAGAATGGACCATTCAAGCTGGCTGACTGTCTCATTCTTCTGTAAGGAGTTATCCAAGCAGTATCTGCCTGTAAGTGCAGAAGAACAGCAACAAATGGCAGCAGGCAACCCCAGTCATACACCCCACTCAACATGCATATTACTTTCCAAAGGCTGGGTGTATTTTTTATTTTTTTCCCCCCCTAAATATCTTACCCTGCAGGGCCGTTGGAACCAGGTCAAAATGAGACAAGTATCTTAGGAAATCATGTGTCAAAAAAAACCACAGGCAGTTTACCACACCACCCCTCCTATACTGCATCAATTCTGAAGACCCCACAGAGACAGATGTTGAATTAAAACACAACTGGCATGTTTGGGGTGGTGTGTGTTGGTGATCCAGCATACTAATGCTGGTGAAATTATTGGATCTCATGCATGCAGGAGTGAAATGTAAGAGAATATATACACCAACAGTTGTAAATCAAGTGAGATTCAGACTTCAATACTGAACTAACAGTGTACATTTCTCACTTTCCTGCAATAGCATTGCAATGATTCACCCTGTGCATGCATAACATTAAGGTTTTTATACCTTTCGTACCTTTCACACCAGCATCTTCTGTCAAGAACAGCTCATGCCCCCAAGCTGGATAGCTTGGATGTTGGCTTTCACTTTGTCACATATGGATAGCAACAGTAACAAAAGCTAGTTGTCTTCATAGAAAACAATGAACATATCCCAGAACATTTGTATTGAATGGACATATTTATAGAGGAGTTAACTGAAGGTTTAGGATCAATGGCTATTTCCCACTTTATATTTTTGTGTGAACCATTTTTTCTATTAAAAATGTATTAGAAGAGGGTTTTTTTTTAATTGTCCTCAGCTGTAAAACAAGCTGTGGATAGCTGTGTTTGAATAAAACCTATATTAAAGTGTCTCAGACTTGATCTTTCACATGGCATGGCAATTTTGTTTTATTATAAGCAGAAGCATGTTTCAAAGTAGCTCTTCTAAAGTTTAAATCACTGCAATTTAATTTTTTCCCTACCTGCAAAGTATGCTTTCCTTTTCTGAAATTGTCTTCTTGACAAAGGTGGTGGTGGAGGGGAGAGAAATTGGTCTCACAGTACTAGGAAGAGCTAATTGCTGCTCTGTACAACCTGCGGGAAACTGAAACTGGGGCATTTGGCTTTATTGTCTCCCTGGGTCTCCGAAGCATTCTTTCTTTCCCTGTTTTCCTTAACAATTTTGTTGGCTCTATTTTCCCAGCAAGCAAAAGTTGTATGAAACACTTGAAGAAAAGCCAAACTGCACATGGATACAGATTGGCCCATATAAATAGCTAGGTCTATTATTTTTCCCTGCTTGAGAAATATCATCTGAGATCCTGGACCAGGAGACTAGCAGCATCTTTAAGACTAACTGGCTTATTATATTATGAGCTTTTGTTTTTTTCAGTCCATCTCATCAGATGCATTGATGGAGTTAATATCAAAACATTAAAGTGGCTATATCATAGAATCATAGAGTTGGGAGGGGCCTCATGGGCCATCAAGTCCGACCCCCTGCTCAGTGCAAGATCTCCAGCTAAAGTATCTCCAGCAGGTAGTCTCTTTTTGAAGACATCCAGAGGAGACCCCACCACCTTTCTAGGTAATTGGTTCCATTGGTGAACTACTATAGCTGTCAAGAAATTCCTTCTTGTACATTAAAACCATTAGATCTGGTCCTACCCTCTGGGGCAGCAGAGAACAGACTTGCCTCCTCTTCCCTGTGACAGCCCTTGGAATTTAAAGAGTACAATTATGTTGCTCCCCAGTCTTCTCTTCACCAAGCTTAACATGCTCAGCTCCCTCAACCTTTCCTCGTGTGTTTTCTTCTCCCTACCTCTTATCATCCCTATTGCCCTTCTCTGAACCTGCTCCAACTTGCCTATATCCTTTCTTAAAATGAGGCACCCCAAAACGAATGTAGTACTCCAAAGTAGACACATGGTTGTGAGGGTAAGATTAGAACATAGTAGAATACAGATGGAGGCAAATTGTGAACCTAGCTATAAGACTTCAGAGGATTGTATGAAATAATAGAGGGCTAAGAAGTGTAAAATTACTATACCTGCTTCTCCCCTGAAGTGAATAATTTCTTCTAGAGGTCCCTGAGAATGATGTCATTGCTGTGCATCAAGCTATAGGAAAATAGAAGGATACTTTTGTGTGATTCCTCCAGCTCTTCACAGGGCAGGAAGTGCATGTGTCAGGAAGGCTGCAATAGAGAAAATGTGCAGGTTTGTTTTAGGTGATTTTGGTCATTGTATGGTCATCACAGAATGCTGACTTCCTGAACAATTGAAAAAGTGAGCTATGACAGTGAAAGTTTGACTTACACCATCATAGTTCAATAACAAGATGCCAGGCATCATTTTATGTTGTGCTTTCTTTTGTACTGTTTTGCTGGGGGCTTTTTTTTTTGTTGTTCAAAGGGAAATAAAGCCTAGCATTTATCACCCTCTTGTTCATAACATTTCATTCCATGTTTTCCAAGTCTTGCTTAAACCACATCTTAGTCTCCCACATGGGTGACAGTGAGCTCCAATGTCATTTGGTGTCCTGGCCCAGAAGCCTGACACCTCTCAGCCAGGAGATATTTCCAAACAATGCTGAGGACAGAAACAAAGCAGTCCCTGGAGCTCCACAGGAGTGAGTCTCCAAAACAATGATCTAACTGGAGCAGAAGTAAATGAATATGCTACTTTCAGTCTTTATATTGTAGTAAGCAAATTGTGGCCCTCTGGATGGTGTTGGACTGCAACTCCTAGCATTCTTCCCCATTGACAATGCTGGCTGAGACAATAACTGAAGTCAAGAAACATCTGGAAGGCTTCATTTTGTTCACCTCTGCACCAGAAGCTTCCATGGAGGAGAGAAGTGTTAATGGCATGAGGCCCCTGTCTCTGGCTCCAGAAGAAAAAGATTTGCCATTCTCCTCAGACTCAGTTGACTCTTCCCCTTGTTTCCTCCATTCACCCATGCCCAAGGGCAGCAGAGGCCTTTCAAACTTTCCAGAGTGCAAGGGATGGGAGAATCAAATATCTCAGAAGTTTTCTCCCTGCTGGTTGAGATTGCAAGCATTACTGCACTTAATTTTGGGAGTTATTTGCAAAAACATATTTTTGTGCAACCTTTTTGCCAACCCCCACACCATGAAAAATAATTGAAAGGTATGCTTGACATATTGAAAAATACTCTAGTCATCAATTTGTGTTGAGACATTTTCTCATCAAGAGCAAGAAAAATTGCAAATATTCTTTTCATCTCCACAAAGTGCACACTTGAATATTAGAATCTAGTCATAGAACCACAGAATCATAGAGTTAGAAGCTCTATAGAAATATAGAGTTGGAAGAGTTTCTTCATCTGTCAATCAGGCTCTACCCACAAAAGTCATGGTTTGGTTGAGCTGTAGCTCCCATCATTCCTTACCATTGCTGGCCAAAACTGTTGGTAGTTGGTAGTTGCATCCCAATAGCTGGAAGTCTTCAAATTGTCCACCCTTGTATAAAACTATTGTCAGTTTTTGGCTAGTACTACAGCAATACTCCTAAGACATGGGTGGAAACATGTTGCCTTCTTCAAAAGTGTTGGACTTCCATTCCCATTAATCCCACATACATGGTCAGTGGGGAGAAGTGAAGGGAACTGAAGTTGAAAACATCTGGAGCACATTCACACTATAGAATTGTAACATTCTATAGTTATGTCATGGTTCCATCCTATGGAATTCTAGTTTTTATGGTACAGGGAAGGGCAATTAGAATTCTCAACCAGAGCATTCTATTGTCTCACTAAAGTACAAACTCCAGTATTTGACAGGATGGAACCAAGTCACTCAGGAGGTTATCAGACTAGCCCCTTTAAAATGTTCTTTTGCCAGGATAAAAAACCATTTGTATGCCGGCAAAAGAATGCTCCCCACTGCACTTACCTTCCTTCCCATCCTAAGGCTTCCCCAGCAATGAAGAGGAAGATTCTCGCAAGACTTCATTGTGTAGGAAATTCAAATAATAAAAAAAACCCTAACACATAAAAAGTTATATGTAGCACCTAAACACACTTTAAAAGACCAAGTAACATGGGGAGGGTCATAAAAAGATCGAAACGTACCTGGATGTCCTGATCTGACCAGAGGTGTTCGTGCCAGCCCGGCCATTCTTGCTGCAGTGATGGGATTTAAATGGCCCAAGGTTTCGCACGCCAGTAATGCCAGCACCAAAACAGATTGGGGGGTGGAAACTATTGATGACTTCAGCCATCAATAAGAAATACCAGCATAATGCCAGCAGAACGCAAAAGGATGACATCATCTGATATTGGCATCCTTTTGTGTTCTGCTGTTCTGCTGGCACCACATTTGCTGCATCTGATAATCTCCTTAAAGTAGACAAATAGTCCTATAATTCTGTATTATCAATGAGCCCTTTGAGTGCTAAATATTCCCTATGTCAGTGGTTCTTAACCTGTGGTCCATGGACCCCCAGCAGGCCACGGTGTCCTCACAGGGAGCCCACAAAGGCTTGAAGGCTGCACAACAGGAGCCAAGGCAAAGACTGTCTGACTTGTCCTGTGCAATACTATTCAATCCACTTCAGCCACAATTTTGCAGGAAGAAACAGAAAAGTCTTCCCTAGTGCCTCTGAGGGAAGGGTTAGTAGGTGTGTGGTTGTTGTTGCTGTTATAATTAGAGTTTTAAATCATAAGTTGTCTTGGGAGTTGGCAGAACAAAAGATATTTAAAGGGGAGGGGCTGTTAAAGAAAAGGTTAAGAGCCACTGCCCTATGTCTGTTCTAGGCTGCTTACTGAGAGTAATATGTACAGTTGTCCCTTCATATTCGCTGGTTCCAGGACCCTCCATGGATACCAATATCTGTGAATACTCAAGTCCCATTATATGCAATGGCATAGCAAGATGGTGTTCCTTATATAAGATGGCAAAATCAAGGTTTGCTTTTTGAATTATTATTCTTTAAAGAATATTTTTGAGCTGTGAATACTTAAATCCGTGGATACCAAATCCGTGGATACGGAGGGACAACTGAACTATCTTGCATGATCCTGGAACTTCTGTAACAGGGAGTTCTCCATGGTTCTGACTTTCAGCATATTGCCACAGGGTCCAGTTAGTAACAGCTAACATAATTGATAGTGTTCATTTGTCTCTCCCTGCCTCCCCCCAATATCCTCTCTTTCCTCCAAGGCTCTCAGGGAAAATGTGTGTGTCCCCTCAAGTTATCTTGCAATAACCCTGAGCTGTATAAAGGGATGGAAAGAATATTTGAAAATATTTGGAAAAAATGGCCAACCCCCTATTGTCTTTCAAGTGGTGAGAAACCTTGAAGAGAAGAATCCTGGACTGATGAGAATCTTTACCGTTTGGGACTTATTCTGACCAAAATGTTCCCAGTGCTGTTTTGTGCAGAAAACAGCACTTTCTGCACAGGAAACAGAATTTGTCTATGTGGAAAATAATATTTCCACACAAAAGTGTTAATTCCTGTGCACAAAATGCTGTTTTCTGCACAGATAATTATATAATTGGGGGTACATTCTCTGTAAAATTTGCACATAGTTGATTTACATAGAAAACAGCATTTTCTGCACAGAAAACAACATTTTCTGCACAGGAATTAATATTTCTGCATTGAAATATATTTTTGCCATCAGAAAAATTTTTTTCCTGCACAGACAATCCTGTTTTCCGCACAAACCAACCACCTGCAAATTTTGCACACAATGAGGCCCGAATTGCAAACAGCCTTTAAAATGGCATGGTTTCTTGCAGCAGGAAGAAGATAGTGGAAATTACTCTTTGCTATCTTTAAGAAGAAACTTGGTGAAAAAATTACACCCCTAATCTTGTATCCATGAGAGATTATGATAAGCACAAACTTCACAGCTGAGCAGGGATTTCAAGTTCGTTTCACTGATTCAAGTAGAACAGAATCGGATATTGTGTTCATTGCTACACAGTGACTGTACTCAGAGCAGGATGAGGAAATGCTAGTAGTGGCATTCAGAATGCCTTAGTGAGGAGGAAAGACCAAACAGAAGTATCATAAACCAATAAAAGGAAAGCTAGTATATATATATATACATTGAATGCAAAAATGGCTCTCTTCTACTTTTGATACCATAGGACAAGAGCTTGTAAAAGTTACTTTTTAAGACCTCAACTCAAAAAATCCCCTCACCGCCATGGCCAGAAATCCAGCATGGCCAGAAAAATTTAATAACTAATATTTTCATTTTCTCCATATGATCATTATCCTCATATTAGAGATGCTTTGGTGGGGGGGGATACATCTCAGACACATTTTCTTGAATTGTGTCTCTTCTAGAACTTGGAAATACTACCTTTTGGAAAATGCTTCCCAGAATCCTCCAAGCAGCATGGCCAGCTCTTGTCTTTTCATGCATTAATATTGCCTCTTTTGCTGATACAATTTCAGTAGTGTTTTGTGTGATTTTCATTTCCTGTCATACTTTTTCCTTTTTTATCCTTCTACTGCTACTGATCTTCCATTTTCCCCAGTTATCTCTCCCTAAAACCTATAGATTATCTACTATAGATCCTTCTTTTCTAGTGGTGTAAGAGAAGTACCTTTGCCCTTATACTCAAAAAGATCAGCACTTCTAAACATCTTACCATGAGAAATTTAACAAAAATTATCACCAGATATTTGACTTGGTGCATGCTAAATCTTGTACATACAAGAAATATCTCTTAGCAACCTTCCTTTGTTGCCAGAGGGATGTTCCTTATAAAAAAAAATGGGGAAAGAAATAAATGTCAGGCAATTTCCAATATAACATATGCAGAATATTAAAGCGATTCCATAAATGGAAACTCTGTCCCACAAGAAATGTCAACATTTCAACATTCATTTTGTCCCCACATTGAAATGACATACTAAATGTAGCAATGTTCATGTACAATGAAATTTCTCCTTCTTAAAGTGCTCTTTAAAAGATAAAAAATACTTTCATTTTTACATAAAAATGTGGAGTCCCATTTTCTCACATGTCTAAAGTGGATTGTTTTTGATGAGGACATTTTTACTTTTGTATGGTTCCAGGACCCCACATGGATAAGAAAAACTGCAGTTGATCACCTCCCATATTATTAAATGGTGGTAATATGTGCATGGACACTTCAGCATGTGCACACTGCTGCCATTTTAAGTATGGGACATGGTGATCTGCATTCAGCTGAATGCACAGATCTGGAGCCCATGGGTAAGCGCCTCACTGTATGTTACTTTTTATCCACTACTTTGGTCAGCTATAAGTAGCAGTATAAGGAAACACCTTCCCAGCTGCTATTTCATAATAATCTCTCTTTCTAATGGGACAGTTGACTCTGAGAAAGTGCTGAGGACAATAGATAGAAGAAATCTGGCCAATGGAATGAAAGGTTTTACTGGCTTAAATAAATAGGCTTTTAGATTGTGACAAGAATCTGTGAATTTTCCCCCCAGTGTGAAGTACCAATTTAAGTAGGGATAGAATAAATGTTGTGGTATTTAGAAAAGGCAGGACTCTTTTTCATATCCCTTATAAAAACATGATCACAGCAGAATTTTGGCTATGCGTAAAACATTCCTTTATTAGTTACTGTATAAATATAATGAGAAATAAATACCTGCTATCTCCTTGATGATGAAGAGACTAGCAGACGTACCTAGTTCTACAAAGTTTATAAACTCCTTAGTTCCCCCTCGGCCCCATCTGAGTGCACTATCTCTTTGCCAGTCTCTCTCTCCCTCCAAAGGAGAGCTCATTCAGCCTTTCTCTCTGCTGAATACCCTTTTCTCTGCTGTTACCCAAAATGCTCCTTGGAAAATTCCAAGAAAATATCGAGTCTCTAATATGTTGGGGAAATTAGCAGCAACTCAACTTTTAGCTATGTGAAGAGGGGGTAACCAGGGAATCTTGCAAACCTGTGTCTACCGGCACTAATCTGGATGGAATTACACACATGTAAAATTAAGTATGGTTTTTATTAAAGAGTTCAAACATAACACCAAACACACACACATTCACCCAGAAAAAGCATTCACACAAGGCTATAGGAAAAGCAGTAGGAAAACTTGGGATACGAGGTAGCAAGAGGAACTGTTGGGGTGATACAAACCTGTCCTGTAATCAATCCGGCAGAGTGGATGGAGGAACCTGGGTTGGCTAACACAAAGTAACAGGGTTTCCCCCTATTACTGACTGTGCGCAATGAGGGATATTTTGGGGGTGATATTTATACCTCCAAATACACCTGAGGGGATTGGTTGCTTCATGGGTTGAAACAATAGATTTCCTGAACCTTCATGGATTGCACAATGAGCTTCTTAGTCTTGACAAAAGGGGAGAAAGACGCTAATGTGTTTTTTAATGTCCAGTGATTGGTTTTTTAACAGCTTGAGCAACTTGTCTTTAAGGTTTGGGATTGAGGAGAGGAAATTTCACAATCAGCAAATACAAAGGTTTTCGCCCACCCATTATCTGTTTGGCTTTTAGCCTTTAGACTTCCTATGGTAAGACATAGATGACCTTTTCTGAGACCATAATGCCTTTTTCTTTGTGGAAGGCCACATTGATGAGCCAAATTCTGCCAGTTTCTGACCCTGTAAAAATAGGGGTGTCTGGAAGTGGGGTATAAGCTGTGCTTAACACTGCCCTTTGCCAGACTTCAGGACATCCTTTCACTTTCTCAGAAACATTTGAAGAGCTTGAACAGAGGGAAGCAGAAACTGCTGCTGTCCAGGAGCCTTCTACACAAAAAAAGACCACTTTAGATTTTTTCTTTTTTAAAAAAAAGAGTGTGGTTAAATTTTGACACTAAAATGGTCCTGTGACCCTCCAGTAGTGTCTTGCAGGGGAAAGGTATCCCCGAAACACTTCGAAGTTACCCAGACCTTCCTATAACTTCCCTGCTGCTGGAAAGGGAAGGTTAGAGGACTACAATTAATTATCCTATTTGTTTCCCATCACTTTTTAAAAACCAGAGATGTACATACTTAGGGTCTTCTTAGACTGGAATCCTGTTGTTAACATATGCTAGCATAATTCCTGTTACATCAGACCTGTTTTGGTAATTGCAGAATGAGGAATCCAGTACCTCTTTGCACAATAACCCCTTCCCCTCCCCACGCAACACAACTTGAAGGTGCCACATCACATATCCCATGTCCAATCACTTGTTGACTGGAAGGCAACTTCCAAGGCACCATCTTTCAGTCAAGGAAAAAAAAAGAACCCCCTTCATCCTTCTGGACCTCCAGCCACTGACTGGCCATGAGGGTAGAGTGCAAGCTGGGGCTGCACAGCCAGAAGAAGTGAAATCCCAGTAGAATTTCTGCTAACACTTATGGAGTATTTTGGCCTTAGTTTCCATGTCAGGTTTCAGGTGTCTTGGTTTCAGATTTAAGAGTCTTGGTGTTATGTCGAAGACAAGAAGACACAACAAACCGACACAGATTAGCACAAGACTTGTTGCAATCCGGATTTTACTAAAAGCACATCGGGAAACACCCCCCCCCATAAAAATGGTTCAGGGTTTCTAAAACACTGTCTCCCTCATTGATCTTTGGATAACAGTCTTCTTCTCTTCAGCATGCTTGATTTCTAGGTGAAGGGAGCTTTCATCCTCCTCATGCATTCAGAGTACATAGTTTCTATTCTGTTTAGGAGACACAAGTTCATACAGTTTCCAAGACAATTTTGGTGAAAATGTTCATCTCCTGTTGGCTCTATGGTTGCCTTAGATGATGAATGGTTGCCTTAGCTGATGACCTTTGTCTGAGTATCGACAGGGGTAGTGTGACCCTGTTGGTGCTACTGGATCTCTCAGCGGCTTTTGACACAATAGACCATGAGATCCTCTTGGATCACCTGAGAAGGCAAGTGGTTCCGCTCCTTCCTCTCAGGCAGATCCCAGAGGGTGATGCTTGGGGACAGTCGCAGTGCAAGAAAAGAATTTAATTGTGGCATCCCACAGGCACCATCCTGTCCCCGATGCTATTCAATATATACATGAAGCTGCTGGGAGAGATCATCCAGAGGCATGGGGTGGGGTGTTATCAGTATGCTGATGACACCCAGATATACTTCTCCATGTCTCAGTCTTCAGCTTTGACTTCAGATGGTGTCTCTTCTCTTAATGATTGTCTTAAGGCAGTAATGGACTGGATGAGGGAAAACAAATTGAAGCTGAATCCAGACAAAACGGAGGTACTCATGGTAGCAGCCCCAAACTCAGGTACTAGGATACAATCTCCAGTTGTGGATGGGGTCACACTCTCCTCCAAGGATTGTGTACGCAGTCTGGGGCTGCTCCTGGATCTGTTGCTCCAGATGACAAATCAGGTAGATGCGATGTTCAGGAGCATCTGTTATCAGCTTCAGCTGATCTGTCAGCTGTGCCCTTTCCTGGAATTTGGGGATTTTGAGTCTGTGTTACATGCTCTGGTAATCTCTGGTTTTGATTTCTGTAATGCACTCTACACGGGGCTACCCTCGTGCTTGGTCTGGAAACTTCATTAGTACAAAACATGGCAGCCAGGCTGGTCTAGGGTACATCCAGAAGAGACCATATAACACCGATCTTAAGATCACTTCACTGGCTGCCCATCAGTTTCCGGGCCCAGTACAAGGTGTTGTTTATCACCTTTAAAGCCCTAAATGTCTTGGGTCCAACCTATCTTCAGGACTGCCTCCTTCCATATAATCCTCCCCATGCACTCAGGTCCTCTGGGAGGAAATTTCTTCAACCTTAAAAAACAGGCTTTCTTCGACCGCCTGGAGGACCTTTTCGGCTATTGCTCCCAGATTATGGAACTACCTGCCGGATGTGATCCATCATATCACCACCCTAAATAGCTTTAAAAAAGCTCTTAAGATGGATCTCTTCTGGCAGGCCTTTCCTGAATAGATGCCTGGCCATCAAAAAGAAAATCTAACTTGTCCCGACTTCGCTACAGCCACTGTCTATTGTTTATTTTGATATTTTTTTAAAGTATGTTTTAATTTTTGAACTATTTAATTGTATTCTAACGGGGTGGGGGGGTGGGATTGAGGGCGGGATGTATATTTTAAATGTTGTAAGCTGCCCTGATTGCATTTTGTAGAGGAGTGGGATATAAATAAATTTCATTATTATTATGCTATTATTATATTATGACACATGGCCAGAAGCAATCATACAGGAGTTCTTAACTATAGAAATTGTACCATGGTCCCATATTCAGAAATGAACTCATGAAAGAGATGGAAGGAGGGCGAGGATTATCTTCAACCCCAACCCCTGGATGAAGGTACTCCCCTAGAAACCCCATGTTGCTATCAGCTCTGAGCCTGAGGAGGCCATCATCCCAGAATCTGAGATTTTCCACCTGGAAACTGTAATAAAGCCACCATGTTTTTTGCCTTTGCACAATGGGAGCCAACAGCTGCTAAATCAGGCGAGGCCGTCTGAACTTGAAGAGGCTTCATTGGGTATAGGCAAAATTAGCCTGATGTAAGCTTCAGTTTGAAGCAACACTTTATCCTGATGTGTGCATACATGTAAGTGAGCATGTCATTATCCAGACTGAGTCCCATTTCTTGCCTGCACTTTAGTGTCTGCTGAAATTCATGCTCACATCTAATCTACCATCTGCTTGTGACCACCAGCTGGAACAGAACAAATTGCCTGTATGGGTTCACTAATACATCCTAAATCACTTTCATTTATTTGAGTTCCAATGGTAAGATACAGGTATATGCAGTACAATACTATTCATGCCTATTCAGAAGTAAGTTAAGCCCCATTGAATTCAGTAGGTTGCTCTCCCTGGTACATGTGTAAAGAACTGCAGACTTAAGAATCTCCCCCCACCCCAAAGTAAGCTTCTTTAATACCTATTTCTTTTCCTCTTGAATTTTTAAACTTCTCACACTGACAACTGCTGCTGACTCAGCTGTGGTCTGCTAGTTTTGTTTCCCATCACCCTTTATTCATAATCAATAAAGCATATGTGGATCTCTACCCAGCTTGAAACATGAAGCCCTATTTTTGCCTGAATGAAGAATACATCCACATGGTAGCCATCTCACTGACCTGAGAATTGTGGAAATGAAGGAAACACATTCTGTGTCCAACGAAAGAAATAAAAGAACATTCTTACACTTCCTGACCAATCTCACTATCTTCTGTTCTCCTGCTCCCCTGCCCCTCCATTCCCACCCACATCCCATGTTTGGCTATTTGCCTGAAGGCATGAAGACTAAGGAGATTTTCACACAGGGAAATTATTCCCCGGGGAGATCGGGACAGAATTGTTTCTGTCCCAGAAGCAGTGCTGCATTTCACACGCCCACTTCCCTCTCCCAATCTTTCGTTATCCTGACGCTGTGCTTATTCTATTTCTTTTTATTAATAATGAACTCTCATTAATAAAATATCGCAGAAGGTACCAGCAGGGAAATAGAATGAGTAAAGCGTCAGGATGACAGGAGATCGGGAGAGGGAAGTGGGCATGCGAAATGCGGTGCTACTTCCGGGACAGAAACAATTCTGTCCCGATCTCCCTGAGGAATAATTTCCCTGTGGAAAATCTCCTAAAAGAATATTAAGCACTACAGAAGTAGGAAAACTGAAGCTTACAGGCCCATGTGATACTTAAGAGCACCTTTGTGCTTACAAACTGCCACTGGAGCTTCCATACTCACAAAAAAAATAAATGAATCAGTGGTGTGCAATCTCAGATCCTGCTTCACTGATCATATAGAACATTCTATTCTCATTCAAATGAATGCAGCTTAAGCACTCCTCCCTACCTAAAACTCAACAATTGTGAGGACAGGATGAGGAGGTATGGGGTGGGTCTAACATAGAAAGGACTGTCCCTCTAGCCACATACAGTCTTCAGGCTTGCCTCATTATTGCTTCTCTATTACACTACAGACTCATGTAAAACCATTCAATTCATTTTAAGTGAGAATCACACAGTAGATGAGTTGTAAAGGTCGGAGGGCCTATCTTGCAACTGTCTGGCCCTTGGCAGGCCACATCCACTTTCTCAAAAGAATAAGTGACAGTGGGAACTTGTCATTCACCTTCCACCAGTCATGTGAAGGTGAGGGACACAGAAGATGAAAGACAATGATGGTGGCAGAAATGGCTCTAGCATCCACTGTCTGCTGTCTAAGGCAGAGGCAGAGATGGAGATGTTTGCTTGCTTCCATACTTCCTGTATGGAAGCATGGGCATTTGAAGGGGTGACCAGGTAAATTGTCTGTCAACCTTCCCAAGTGCCTTTGCTCTCAGAACCCTTGTAAACATTTGGGACATTTTAGAAAGAATTGGCAGCTATCCTTTCTATAGTAAGAGGAGGAGGAGAGTGTGTGGCTGATGAATACCAGATTTTTTTAAGTCGTTCTGTGCTCTAGAAGCAATTGAGACAATTAAAAAAGAGTCAATAGTAGCCATGCATGCCTTCTTCTTCTAAGCAAGAGGAATTTGCTTCCCCCCCCCCCCCAAAGTGGGGGTTGTGACAGGAAGAGAAGGGTTGTCCACTGCTGAAATTTGATGCCAAAGGGGTTGGGGGAACACTGACGGGGGCAACTAGGAGGCACTGGTGGCCAAAAACAGGGTCTTACGGGGCCTCATGCAGCTTATGGATGACACTATGTGCCTCCCTGTCCTAGCTTATTATTACATGACAGCCTGATTGTTTGAAATCTGTGGAAGCAAAGAGGGTGAACTGTGTCTAAGGCCAGGAAGAAATAATGCATAAACAAGAATGTTATTTTTAGATCTGATGCATACAGGCTTACAGGCCTGTATGCCTGGGGGTGTTTAGGGATTTTATTTGTATTGTATTTTAAATTTTGTAAGCCGCCCCGATTGTTTTAACAGAGGGGCGGGGTATAAATAAATTTTATTATTATTATTTTATTATTATTATGTGTGTGAGTGTGTGTGTGTGTGTGTGTGTGTGTGAGAGAGAGAGAGAGAGAGAGAGAGAGAGAAAATGTTTTTATCTTCATTTTTAGGTTACCCCTAAAGAAGAAAAGAATTACATTTCTAAAACATACTGGATTTTAAATAATCTCAGGCACTGTTGAGAATCGGTTTCTTATGCCTTCTCTCTATTTGAAATCCCTAGAATGTCTTTTCAGTATGTGTGTGCTATTAAAACTTGAAATGGAAATTTATTTGCCCCTCTTCCTGGGCAACTCCTAGCATATGGATATTTCAAATATGAATGTGAATCTGAGCCAAATCATACTTTCCTCTCCTCTCTCTCTGACAATGTATAAGTTGACTGGGGAAAAACTCCTCAAAGATGGTCCACACTGAACTTTGAATTTCAGGCATTGATTTTGCAGTTCTGTTTTGCAGATGTTGACAAAGCATTAGACACCCACTACCCCAAATGTGCTTTTGAGCATCACTCTTGTAAATAAGATGGATAGATTTTATTTCATCTGATATGAAATAATATGCCATCCTGTAGCAGAAGATCTCTGGGCACCTTGCAGTAAAAATTAAGAACAGTTAAATACTCTCTCTCTTTTTAGAGTATCATTATTCCCACTTCCCACTTTGCCTGGCTACACATATTTCTGAAACCAAAAGGAAAGGAAAAGAAACTCTAATCCATTGGTAGTCTATTCCCAAAAGAGGCTACAATCACATAAAAAATTACTTTATGAAAATACATACTTTCCTGGGATAACACATAAAACTTTTTGCCACAATGAATCTGCTACTTTTTAAGGTGTCATAAGAGTCTTCCATTTTCTGTATCAGACTAATACAGGTGCCTTTTTTGTAGGCTTGAATGTGATAAAAATAATCCTTCATTCTCCTTTAGGTTCTAAGACTCAGGGGTTTTAAAGGCTCTGTTTGATTACAAAAAAAGCCCTCATACCATTATTCTATTTTTTTATTTTTTTGGTAAATCATGTCAGTAAATATGTATTTTTAACAAGAATAAAATGAGCCATCTGTCATCCATGAACATCGCAGCAGGGACTTTATTAGTCTGTCAACAGTGAGGCCTTGTCAAAGTCAGTTTTTCAATAGTGCTGATTTCATTTCTGTTTGGCATTTAACATGACAATTGTATTATTGCTAAGTTCACTGCCTGCCTCTTAACACTTTTGTCTTTAGACCAACAAAGAGAGGAGCATGGCTTCCTCCCACTGCTTACTGCTTTATTTCTTGTTACCAAAGAGAATGTTTTTATTCAACCCCATTATTCCAAACATCTCTAATTATGCCTGTCTGATCAGATAGATAAATGTTGGCAGTGATATCAGAGTGGTGAATTCTCCCTCTAGCAGTCATCTACAGTGAACTTTTTCAGCCCCACATTGGTAATCATTGTCTGTGGGTGGACAACTTAATGCTTCCAGAGACGTTCTTGGAATTGGGAAGAGCAGGATTTAGAATCTAGAATATGAATGGATGAATCTGCTAATTTTGCTTTCTCCCACATTTGATTTTTTAAATATTTTTTGCAACAAATTATTTTAAAAGAACAGTTCTCTGTTCCTATTTATTGAGCTTTAGAAATCCACATGGGGGCTGCCTTCTTAATGCATTGCTGCTGTTGGTTGAGTAATCCTTGGTGACATTTTGTAAAATGTTAATCCACAGATGAGGAAAGACTTGCTTTTGCAGCAGTCCTGTTGGCTATTTTTAAATATACGTTTGATACTTTTGGCCATTGTTCAAAGGGGTAGTGCTGCTAGCAGATCTCCTTTCATCAATGGAAATGTAGAGTCCCCTGCTACAGCTTTTCATTTACCCTGAAAATTAACTCCAGGAGTCTGGAGATCCTTCTGGAACTTTTTTTTTGAGGGGGTGGAAATTGAACTGAGTGCTATAGAAAAGAAAGAGAAAGAACATTCCAGTATGCTGGTGACATAAGTTTTAGGCCCCTGTCTTTATGCCTTCCAATAAATTACCAAGGACTGAATTTAGGATGACAGGTGTGCAATTTTATCAGTAACTCTGCTGGCTGCTGTGGTAGTGTTTCTCTGATATTTATTTATTAGCCTTTTATTATCTACTTTCCAGTCCTCTATAAAGAAACTGATTTTAGTGATGTTACAGATTTAAGTTGAATTGTGTGAGTGCTCTCAGGCAAATGCCATAGAGCTATGGCGAAATCTAATGTTTTCATTTGTTGTTTAATTTGAATTAATCATAGGATACATTAAATAATAATAATAATAATTTATATAATAAATAATAAAATTATAAATTATTATTATTTAAAAACATTATTTAGAAAGTAGTACTATCACAACACATTATGACAAATATAAGAAAATAAAGAAACAGAGGACATTTCAATCTAAAATTGAAATTCAAGCCAGGGGAAAGGGAGGTAAGAAAAATAGGAGGATAAGTCTATTTAATGAAATAGACTTCAGCTTAATTTTGATGAGTGATTTTGACTTTGAGCTATAGATTACAGGATTTGTGATCTGGGGAAGGGTATGAAAAAAGAGAGAGAGGCAACATCATGTAAGAGTCAGCAAGGGAGAAAGGGTTAAGCAATTGGGGCTACTAGCTCCAATGTCAGTGGGTTGGTGAATCCAATCTTAGTTTAACTTTGAACTTTAAAGGAGCTATCTTAGGTGGTGAAGTGAATGATTGATTAGGTGCAAGAGTTTTGGACTGGAGTGAGAAGTTCTGGGGTGTGAAAATGAAGGATCACCAAGGAGAAGGTTGTGGTAGCCAAGCAGGAGATTATCAAGTGTTGACTCCAGTTATCTCCAACAGGATGCAATGGCAGGGTTATATTTTTATTTTGCATATATGGAGAAGTAATATAGCATATCTTCATAGAATGGAAAGGAAAATACATTAAAAGCCAAGGCTTTGTGTTTGTTCAACAGGGTGGGTGATGGTAGCATCACTAATGGACGTGGGGAGTATATGATGAAAGGAGGCCTTAGGAAGACAGATGAGAAGTTAAGTCTTACAAATAATGGTGGGTAGGCATACAATTCTATTCAAGTCCTTGACTGAAAAACCTTGTTTATTGTGCAAGTGGTTTTGTAATGATCTCTGCTTATGGGATAAGAATAAACTCCTGAGTGCTGTTGACAAATTGCACCCTCTACTGAGTGATTTTCTTTGCAGTTTCTTCCTTCCTCTGTTTCCAGAAGATTCATATTTCTTCCTTGTTAGATATATTAGGAGAATTAGTGTAGTGGAATGGAGTGGAGTAAGGCTATTGGAGACCAGGGTCTGAATCCCCGCTCAGCCATGAAAACCCACTGGGTGACCTTGGGAAAATCACACTCCCCCAGACTCAGAGGATGACACTGGCAAACCCCCTCAGAATAAATCTTGCTAAGCAAGCCCTATGATGGGGTTGGCATAGGTTGGAGTAGACTTGCAGGCACATAACAAAAAGAAGAAGAACATATTCCTACCTTATAACTACTGGGTGACTTGCATGGCTCTAGCTATGTTTCTTATATTGTATTATTCAGTATTTCTGGCAAACTAAAGTGAGAAATGATTCCCTGTATCATACATTTTTAAAGATGCAGCAGGAATTTACATCACTTGGGAAATGTATGGGATGCAAGGCATATTCACAAAGTTTCTCATCCTTACAATTAAAAAATGCTCAACCACCCTAAGAGAGGAAGAAGGGGAGAAGACCTCTTCCAAAGAAAACTTTTGGACACTTGTTTTGGTACAAAAGCAATATTTAAACAAAAATATTGGGATTTGTACAAAAAAGAGGATCAGGATTGCGAACCAAAAAAACAAAAAACAGAAATATGCAAAAACACACACACACAACCCTCTCATAATATCACCCAAGTTGGGGAAGAAAACAATTTGGATCCTTAGTTCTTGCCTGTGAGAATAGCCAGCCAAGATCTATACTCCCTAGTATGGCCAGTAGTTCAAATAAGAAAAGTGGCAGGGATAGTTCAAGTATTCAGAAGGATTCTATGGTACTGATCTCGGTGCATTACCATACTTGGATGATTTTTTTTTTTTTTTTGCTTTATACAGGGAACTTTTGATTTAAAAAAATAAACATAGCAGTTTCTCCATGCACACTGAGGAAGTAGTGCCATATGTGGAATGGGTCTCATGCCCTTTCTGAAAGGATCTGAATAAAACATACTGAAAGGCACATTCGCATTGCCTGCAACAATCATATCACCACAGGATATTTGTGCAACATGCTGCCAAGAAACTAATCAAGGAAACAGAAGTGACAAAAATCCAGGAGAAGGAAACCAAAATATATGGCCAAATCATAACATTTGGAGAGTGTGCATATTCAGGAACTGAAAAAGGAAATCTCTACCTTCCTTTCATTTCTAATTTTATCTCTCTGAAAACATCCTTGTCTATTCTTGGGCAGTTCTTTGCCATTTTAAGCTCAGTATATATACTTTGGCTTTCAGGATCCCTCACAATCAATTTCTGTGATAACCTCTAAAGGATCCTTCTCTTGGCACAGATGCTACATGATTCCATCTGCTGTCATTACGAATGAGTAGGGCTTTGTTCCTTGTTAATTTTGAGGAAATTTACTATTGCTGCAGTAAAAATTACTGAAAGACTATTAAAAGGTCAGTTGTGAGGACCAGCTTCTCCAACATCCAGCTATAGGTGCTTTATGACCAGAGAAGGGGAGACTCCCTTTAAATTTAGGGGTCAGATGTTCCCTCTGCTTGGTTCACAAGCAATCTACATCTAACCCAATCTGTTTTACTACTTGTTGTGAAGAAGGCAACTCATTTTATAATGAGAATTTTAGGTACAATGACTACTCCCATATACATACTTATATCCACTGATGATTGCCAGAAAACACAGTCTACACAGAAGAGTTTTGGTTCCATCCCTAATGTATTGGTTCCCACACTTGAGTCTCCTGAGTCACTTGAGATATTGTTCGACTTAGCTCTCAGAAGCTCCAGTGAGAAAGGCCAATGCTTAGGGAGTCTCTAATTTCTCTAGAGACATATTGAGCAAGGGGGAAATGTAACATGGTTGGTGTTAGGCTGCAAAAGCTTCAAATGCTAAAATCCACACCTTGTGTCACAAGGCACTACCCTAGAACTACAAGAATTGCAACAATAGGTATGCATGTGCATTCAGAATTCAACATGTACTGAAATGTACCACAAAAGGGGAAAGGTACTCCATTTTGCTAAGAGGCCTGAAAGGAAGGAAGGAAGGAAGGAAGGAAGGAAGGAAGGAACTAATACAAGATAAACGTCATTTGGCTCTTGAGGGAAAAGAAGCAGCAAGCACAGCCGCGAAAACCATGTTCTCAGACATTTTGCCAGTCTAGATGACCCCAGTTATTCACAGAGCCATATAGTATTAACTGTCACTGAAGCTTTCATCCTGTTCTTATTTGGAGGGAAGGAACATATATGCATGCTGAATGCTATTCTATTTAAAGAAAAGATATATGAAGCTTCTTTAGGACAAGTGGAAAGGCAGAACTGAATTTCAATACTTTTCCTCAGCCCTCCAAACTGAATCCTTCCATACCAGACTTATAACTCTTATCAGCTTATTGCTGATTCAATTTATCTTTAGGTTCCCCCTACCTCTAGTAACATAGACAATTTCCTCCATTAGTGCGTTTCCATATTTAGTTATGACAAGTTTCTTTGAGGCTGCAGTCCTTCCTATATATACTCATCTGGGGCTGGTTCTAATGAAACTGCAGTAGTGGGCAGACAGCCAGAAAAAGAACAAAAGGCGGGGGGGATATATCATTGCAACCCATTACTAGTCATCTCCTAAACGTTAGATTTATTTTTTCTGCACAACAAACCAATATGGAGTCTCTTTTCTCCTTACCTCATTAAGCTTATTTTTGCCATTATCTAGAAAAGCATTTTATACCTTTTCCCAACATTAACAAGTGCCTGAGAATATAGAATTATCTTTTGTTTTCTCCTTCATTTTCTCCCATCCCTCACACTTATTCTACCCAATACCTTCCCTATCCCATTAAACCTCACTGATCAACCTGGCTGACAGTGGCAGAAGCAGTATGGGTGGTCACAAGGAAAAGTTAGGAGAGGTCTCTTCAGGGCTGGGGAGGGAGGGAAGGTGGGCAGAATTCCTCAGGAAGAACCAGGCTTCTAGGGACCCTTCACACTACACAGTTAGAGCTCTATGATTCCACTTTAAACTGCCAAGGCTGCATCCCATGGAATCCTGGGATCTGTAGTTTGATCAGAGGCACCAGAGGAGCTCCCTGGCTAAGGATTCTGAATGCCCCTCCCTCAACTGCACATCCCAAGATTCCATAGAATGAAGCCGTGTCAGTTAAAGTAAAACCATAGTGCTATAAATGTGTAGTATGAAAAGTCCTATAGATAGTGAGCCAACAAACAGCACACTGCAAAATCTTTGGTTGTCTCAACAGACCTGAGAGTTTCTGTCACTAAATCACAGCATATTGAAACCTTCCCTAAACACAAATTAATATTTGTCAGAAACAGCAAAGCACAGCATACACCTTGAGATCAGAAGAACTACTAGGCCCTAGTAGGAGTAGTAGGAGTAACATTTGTTTTATAAGATTAAGGAGAAGGGCCCAATCATGCATTTGGCCCAGTCTCAGTGGCACACTTTATGAGCACACCGAAGGCCACAAAACATAAAATGACATCTATATTTCTCAAAGTCCCCAAGGAGTACTTGAGTGTCAAGACACTGGTTAGAGGAGGTGCCTTCTTTTGCCTTATTGCTCAGCCAGTTTGGCAGTGAGTCTTATTGAGAGAGGAAGGGGAAAACACTTCAGGGATTATTGTGTGATAGGAGATGGTACGGAGGAGGTCTGAAGTTTCATGAGGGACTGAAGAATTTGGCTTTGGCTTGGAAATAAGCCAGCTTCTTTTCATGCTTGTGGGGTGAGGAGGTTAGCCTACTTATAAGCCTGATCTCTTGAGGTCACTAATCATTAACATGGTATCCTTAATTTAGTTTGTTCCACACACAGAAGAATAATCATAAATGATCCACATGGTGCTTCTGTTTAACGTGTTTTCCTTTATGCAAAAGAATTGGTTCAACTCTTGAGTAAGGCCAACCCACCACACACACACAAAAATACTTCATCAAATCAGACTCAAAGCAACAGAAAAGTTGGCATTCAATAATATGTTAAAATGTAAAGGCATTAATTGGTTGGTGAAAAGCTAGACCCTTCATCACTAAACTTCTTCAACAAACTAGTCATGTTATTCAAATTTTATCAGAGATGTGTGTGCATGTGGTGGGTCTATACACTTCACATAATTAGGAGGGAAAAACTGTTCCAGAAAAGTAGCATATATTTCTCTGAGAGGTTTATGTTCTGTCAGATGTGACTCACAAATAAAAGCTGAGGATTCATATATGAAAACAACCTGCCGTTTTTCCAAATCAAAGCTTCTACACCAATCAAAGCTTCTTTCCTTGATAACAATCTTATGAAGCAGCGAGCACAGATCTTGAGGGAAAAGAAGCAGCAAGTGTACTTTTGACAGCTGAGGGAATCACTGCAAATTTTAGAGCCAGGAACAAAATAAATGGAGTGCTTATAGTGTCCCCCAAGTCTCCCTCAGTCTGGGAGTTCGAACTATACTTCTGCACAGCATTTCAGCATATCTGTGGGGTGTTAAATATAAATTGGAGATTGCAAGGCAACACAAATATAGATTTGACCTTGGAATGGCCAGTAATGAATAATTATTCCTAATCCCCTTGCTATATGTTAACAGTAGCACCGATAAGCTTATTATTTTATTACAAAGGGCAAACATCTGTGTTTGTGTGCATGTTTTCAAACTATTTCTGCCTCCTATAGAGGGAAACAAAAATATTTTGATCAATTGGCTGCGTACGGCAGAGTGCACATTTTAGCACCCAGCTAAGGAAAACAACACCAGTAAGCAAGCTGTTATGGCTAATGAACTCAAATTAATGTATTATGGGAACAGCTGATTCCAACTTCCTAAAGTAGAATCAGAAGGGTATGTTTTTAGTATATATACAAGTATACCTCAGTTAATGAAGTAGATGTGTTCCTGAGTATTACTTCTTTATCATAAAATTTGGTACCAAAGGTAGAACTAATGTGGAAAGAATAGGGACTGATTCCTACACTACAAAAGAAAAAAAAAATAAGAAGAGCAGTTCAATATGTTTCAGCAAACATTTCATCCAAAACTAGCAATATACACATGTGAAATGAAACAACCAGGGCTGGTACACCTTGCATAAGAAAACATAAACATTTTGAACCTTCTCAAGATCATTTGAAGCCTTTTTCCAAAACACATTCAGGTATGTTTTTTTCTTTCTCCTGCCTCCACTTTTTTTTATGATTTCCATTTTGGTGGCCATGCCTGTAGAGCTATGCTTTTTTAACATGCTGAGGGGAGCTAATGAAACAGGCTTACCTGCTTTTGTTGCTCATGTTTCCTCATTAAGGGATTCGGGGGGCAGCTGCTCTTTGCTTTGCCTGCTGTAGGCAAAAACACACAGCCGCCTTGAGTCCCATTGGTGGGAGAAAGGTGGGATATAAATGAATAAAACAAATAAATTAAATAATGCAATAATATTGACTATAAAGAGAATCCCATTCTTTCCCAGTTCAAGCTTCATTGCATTGTTTACTGCAGACAGCCTGCTACAACCCAACACCAAAAGTCTGTGTTTCTTCAGCCCTCCTTCACCACCCTCCCAATGCCAATGCTGGGGGGAAACACCTTTCAGCAAGACAGAGGACAGGGAGGAAAAGTGGGCTGGGTGGGCTTTAAAGGACTTCATAAAAAGAGCTTCTTTCATAGAGGCTGTTAACTGCTGTATGCCTGTATTGGAGAAATGAGAGTCCAGGACTGGTCAAAAGGACTAACATATAGAAGCCAAGAATAAGGACAGGCAAATGTTATATTAATTAAAATGTGTATTTCCCATAGCAAACCCTGAGATTTGAAAGTTACTTTTAAAAGTACAGTTGGACCCCCATATCCATGGAGGTAACCAAAATACAGGTAGTGATGTTTCTGTTACTTCAAAAGCATCAAAATGCTAGACACTGCCATGTGGGGGTACAAAACTTTCTCTCCTGTTCATATCATTGTTGTCTCCACACCCTTGAAGAACACTAACTGGCAGCACAAGGCATAGCACAAGGCATACCAGACTTCAAGTATACATTTCACCTTCCTTGAGTGAATTATGCTTGCATAATTATCAGAGTAACTAAAAGTTATAGTTGCACCTCAGGAGTCATTAATAGACATAATGTGATGCAATAAAACCTCTCTTATTGGGGATAAGAATTAATTACCTTGTACTTTTTAACTATTTGGCTAATATCTTGCATGAGGAGATGAAGGTACAACAGCAGGGCTCCACCACAGTAGCTATGTCTTCCAGTGCTACCTCTGCAAACCCACATTTTCAGCAGCATAGCCCCCTCCAGCAGAAGGATTTCCTAGGTTCCTTCTCCTGGGAGTGACGCACTTTGCCATAGGCAGCTGCGACAGGACCTCACAGATGTCTGCTGAGGCTTGTTGCAAAGTGCCTTGCTGCCAGGAGAGAGCTGGAGGCATCATTGCACACAGCATCACTGTCCAGTACCTTGGAAATCCTTCTGTTGGGAGGTTTCAGGGGGCACTTTTGGTCATTGCAATTATGCAGCTACCATAAACATGAATTCCAAAAATTGTAATGTCCTAATTCTGGCTAACAATATCATAAATACTGAACAGGATGCTAGCCATTTATTCCAAGTACAGTTGTCCCTTCACATTCGCGGGGGTTAGGGTTGCCAGACCTCTGCAAATGTGAAGAAACCGTGAATAACACTCACCTCTCTGCTGTGCTTTCTTTCTCCCTGCAAAGGGAGCGAAGAAGCAGCAGAGGAGCGATTTCAGAGGCTTTGCCTCCCCCCCCACTTGCCTGGACCTTCACTCCCTTTGCAAAGGGAAAGGAAGAGCCCGGAGAGTGGTGGGTGGGTGAGGGAAACCACAAATACTCAAAACCGCGAATGGCAAATCCGCGAATGTGAAGGGACAACTGTACTCACCAAGTCCATGAGAAAGGGCATTATAATCCATATTTCAATACCTGAAAAAAAAAATTCTCATGCTTAAGGATTTTGAGTTCAAATGACATTTGAGCACCCAGCACTTTCCACTTGTAGTAGAACTTCCTCTGATAATCTAAACTTAATTGGCTGTTTGTCTTTCTCAATGGCTTTTTGTAAACTCCTATACCCTTTTCAAATGCTAACATTCAATTTAATATTATACATCGAGGGGACCACAGGTCTTGAATGACACAGCTGTGATTTAATGAAAGAAATTGATATGAACCCTTTTCCTCTGTGTGAGATGGCAAGGACTGGATCCTGTGCTGCAGGTCTGCAGCAAACAAAGTCCAGTGAAATACTGCTGAGTTTGCTGCCATTTAAACAGGACAATATGCAAGTGGCATAAAACTGCTTGGTAGCTGCTCAGAATCTCATTGTGCAACAGCTGTATCCATGTGGGAAGGCAGTTTTGTATACTAACTGGCCATGCATTTGCCATGCCCTTGTGAGCTAACTGGCAATAAGGTGGTGGAGGCAGCAAGTGTGTGTGGTATTATCAACTTCACTCATTAGCCATCAACTGCAGATAACTGGCTCCATATATAGAAGTAGCTACCATGCAGTGAGACAGGAAGTTATGTGACACAACACTAAATTGTCCCAAGCTAGCCAAAATATTATTTCTGAATATATGTGTACTGTAAATATCTATTTCACTTCCTTTCAGCTATTTATGAGCAATCATGTGAAGCCTATCGGCACCAAGGGAAAACATCTGGTTTCTACCACATTGATTCTGATGCAAGCGGTCCACTTCCACCACTTTTAGTGTACTGCAATATAACGGGTAAGAATATCCCCATCATCACATCTGCATTTAGTGCTGGTCATAATGTTGTTGCTGTTGTTATGAAATATATAGCCTAACATCTGTTTCATCTGTCTGTGTTCATACAAATGAGCTGGAGGAGTAAAATGGTGAATGTGTTCAGTGGATGATGATGTCAAGAAGTTGTATAAAAAGTCTCAAGGAGTATTATAAAAAGTGAAAGACCAAGTTGTATAAAAAGGGAAAGATGAACCATGGGCATCTCTGCTGAGTAAAACTAAACCACAGACCTTTCTCTCAATGAACACCACAAACTTCAGAGATCTAGTGGGGTAAACAGATCACACCACACTTCACACATGCAACTAGAATCACAGCTCACTCATACTTTGCTCAAGTCACTTGTCCTGCTTCTGTGTAATGCTTGCCATGGGTGGGAGGCATAATTGACAGAACTGATACATTATATGGGACAATGTGGCTACTGGCAGGGAAATCTAAGCAATACTAGAATGTGCTCAGCCACCCACATCTAATTCTCTTATATACAGCTTTATTTATGTCATGCATGCACATTGCCAAACAGTGGGGGCTGATGGCGTCCATATCTGTGAGGCAGTGAATCCACTCTTGAGGTTTAGCCTGTAAAGGTACTATCCAGGGTTCTGACCCCCTATCCAAGTAATATTCTGAGTAAAACTACTAAAACAGTTCCAACTAATATCTGAATAAAAATTAAAAGAAGCATGTTATAGTATTTTCATCAATGTAGAAATGGGTGAAAATTGGTAGAGAGCCATGGTCCATTTCTACCACTGAGCAGAGAATAAAATACATCGGAAAGAAGCTGTTAGGAAAACTGTATCAAAAGTGGTACCCCCCTTTGTTATAGTTTGAGTCTGCCAAACTGGTCCCAGCAGTTTTGACAATCTTCTGAAAAGAAAGGATACATTTTTCTGGCAAAACCCTTGATGGTGGTGGCAACAAAATGTGTGTTGAGTGGGTGTTCTTTATATGTTCCACCATGATTTGCAACCTCTGTGTCAGAGACTTTCCCACCAAAGAATGGAGAGGGAAGATATTTGGTCCACTGTTAACTTGTGCATTTAGTTACAGGACATTTTCAGATGCCCCTTACCACGCAAGCAGCCTCCGGAACAGTAACGAGGCTGTTGTGCGGCAGGGGGTCCTTTTCGGACACCAATGTCCCTCTTCTGGGATTATTTGTGGCACATCCATGAAGCTTTGGAAGCGGCTGCACCATATTTTAAGCACGGGCAACTTCCGTGCTTAAAATATGGCATGGCCGCTTCCAAAGCTTCACAGACGTGCCACGAATAATCCCGGAAGAGGGACGGTGGTGTCCGAAAAGGACCCCCTGCCATGCAGCAGCCTCGTTACTGCTCCAGAGGCTGCTTGTGCTGTAAGGGGCATTTGAAAATGTCCACAGTCAAGAGTCTTTGGGGGAAGGGGTCTTTTGCCAGCATGCAAGCCTGCATATCCAAATCACATTGCAGCCATACAAAGAGTCACATCAAAATTACTTCTTTGCAAATTGTTCAAAGGGTATCCACACACCTTAGGACGTTATCAGACAAACCTATAAAAACATTCCTTTCCCACCGTATTTTACTTACTTACTTATTTATTTATTTATTCAATTTATACCCTGCCTTTCTCCCAAGACAGGACTCAAGGTGGCATACAACAAATTAAAAATACAGCTAAAATATCACAATTTACAAAAATAATAAAAAACATTAAATTAATTTCCACATAATTAAAAACACAACTTGAATAAAAAACATAAAATCAATAAAAAATACAACTTTAAAACATTAAAAGCCGCACACCAATTGAAATTCACTTCTCAAATGCCTGCCTAAATAAAAAAATCTTCAACTGCAGATGAAAAGAGAGCAGTGAGGGGCCATCGGGGCCTCCCATGGAAGGGAGTTCCATGGTCTGGGAGCAGCCACTGAGAAGGCACTCTCCCGAGTCCTCACGAACTGCACCCATGAAGGTGGTGGGACTGAGAGAAAGCCATCCCCTGCCAATCTTAACACTTGTGCCAGATTGTATAGGGAGATAATGCCAGGGGATGATAGGACACTCAATCCCTGGCAGAAGCCAAAAAATGATCTCAGCTGACTTAGTAATAACCCGTTCCCAAGAATACTCACACACAGAGTGTTTTGACATCCAGAAAAACAGGAGGCACCTTGATCTTCAAGTTCAAGCAGTTGCATGATATACAGATATTTACACTTTTGTCAGTCAAACTGCTACACCAGACAACCATGAATCGCAAGAAGATTATGAGCTCTGGCTAAGCTCCCTTATATACACATCTACAGCGCATTGGCTTACTCAACCACATGGGTGCATTACATCAGATCTTGCACTCCAAAAGCTATGCCCTCTAGTAACCCTTTTCAGCAGCTGTGGCATGACTAGGGTTGACTTGGCAGTTCATGGAGTCAGCCATCATGACTCAGCATGACTCTGCAGTTGTTTGGCCATTTTATAATGGAGTTCAGTCTCTAACTTCTGACAGATAAACCATTTCCCCCCATTTTTAATGTTTTAAAACCATTAGTGTGCTGTCAAAAGAACTCTTTATATTAAATGCTTCTACAATAGTGTGAAAAAGCAGTGTTGGTGGGTGTGCATGATCTTGGCAGTTCTCATGAGAAGATGTGAGCACGCTTAGAAGTCTAACAACAGCTAAATAAACAAACAAAATTAACACACAAACACTGAAGCACACTTAAAAACATATCTGCAAAACAGAGAGCTTCATAAAAAAAGCATCCCATAGCTAGTTTTCACATTCTCAACCAGATGTGTTCTAGTGCGGACTACCCATTGATGATGGAATAGCACCAGCAGAATGGAGCATGGTTTCAGACCCTCGCAATAACGCTAAAAAAACCTGCCATGGATGATCAATTGACAGCTTGGCCTGTCAATAAAAAAGAATGCCTTATTTACAACACAAAATCACAAAAGCACGATGTCATGCAAAATGGATGCCCTGTTGTGTTCACTAGGCATCGCTATGATGCCGTATTTGCCGCTTCTGATAAAGTCCTTAGTAACATGGAGCAAGGAGAAGATATGAAGAAACTGGAAGCTGAAACTTAAGTGTACATGCTCAGATTCCACAATTAACATTAGAAATTCTCCTTCTTCAATTGGAATTCAGGAGGAGTAGAATGTAGGGCAGAGGGAATACCCAGAGCAACAGAAGAGGAGGAGAAACCATATCCATCTCTCTAGTATCCTGAAATACCAAGGACAGAAAGGCCAGCTTTGTTTTTCTTCTATGAAATGCCTCAAATTAAATTTTCATTTTGAGTTAATTAGGCAATCATTGTACATGAATTAAACACTTGCCAGTTAATTATTAAGAATGTTTTTAATTCAGGTGTAACAAATATTTAACAAGATGTGCCTGTGAAAACAGAAGTTGGCTCTTCACAAATATCAGGATTAAATGCTGGGATCTGATATGTTTAGCTAAGCTCAAGCTCTTCCACTCTCCATTCTCTTAAATAAAATGACTTGGGGAACAGTGATTGTGATGAATGAAATGTCTATCATTTTCTCTCTGTTCTTCTTTCCTCTGTCTATCCCCTGCTCATTGATGGAGCCAGGGATACACCTTCATCTGAAGTGGTAAAGAGAATCAGCCATGTCCATATTTCTTTCCTGCCACCATGTTTGACTAACCCCAACATTGCCCCCAAAGGTGCTGTTGTGCTGGGCCATCATGGCCGGACACCTTTTTTCCAGGCTGCTCTGAGCTGCAGCTTGGAGCAGGCCTCAGAGGAAGTCTTGTGATGGCATTTGATGTGAATCTCATGCCACATCTCAGGAGAAGTCTCGTGGGACTGCAAATCCTGCAGAACTTCACTTGTGACCTGGCTGGCATATGAAGGCTTGCACACGCAACTGCCAGCCAATTTGTCCACATTTCTTTCCTACATTAGGCTGTGAAGGAAAAACGATTTGTGTTAATTCATATTGATATGTATGGGTTTAATGGTGCTTTAAGTTATTTTCTATTGAGATATATGGGGTTAATGTTCAGTGGTGAAGTTTAATTTGTTGAAAAATACATGGGCTCTGTAGAGAAAAGAAAGGGAAAGCAAAATTGGATATATTAGTGAACCAGGCCTTTAAAAAAAATGGTTCATACTGAGAGCTGGAAGAAAGCTTCAAGTGGAAGCTGAGCTGAAGCTGTGGAAAGACAGTAGAATTATGTTGAAGTGAAGAAGACAGGGTGTATAGCAGAGAAACAAGTAGGACAACAAGGAAAAGCCCAAGAGAGCAGTCAGAAACAGAGAAATAGCTATTGCAATAGAATTCAAAGACATAGCCATCTGGATCGGTATGCAATGGTGTTATCCAAAATGCTCCTGGAAATTCCAAGAAAATATCAAGTTTCTAATATGTTGGAGAAATTATCAGCAACTCGACTTTAGCAATGCGATAGGGGGCAACAAGGGGATCTTGAACCTATGTATACCAGTAGTAGCCTGGATGGAATACACACACATGTGAAATTAATTATGGTTTTTATTAAGATTTCAAAAATTAACACCAAACACACACACACAATCACACAAGAAGCATTCACACAAGACTATAGAAAAGACAGTAGGAAAGACTTGGATAGAAGAATAGGAAAAGGGTTTGCTGTGGGCTGTCTGGAGTCCAAAGTTCGTAGAACAGTCCAGCAGAGTGGATAGAGGAATCCAGAGTGACTATACAGGGGGACAGAGACTCCCCTGGTCTGTGCACACTGAGGCAGATTTTGAAGGTCATATTTATACCCCCAAATAGCCTCTCAAGGGGAGAGGATGTTTCATGGGTTGAAACAATAGTCTCTAAAGATTGCTCAATGAGTTCCAGGAAGACTCCTGGCCTTGACAATAGGTGTCCGAAGATGCTAATGTGTTGCAAACTATCCTTAATGTCTGGTGATTGGATTTAAAAAGCTTGAGCTGCCTCTTTAATTGCTTGGGATTAAGGACAGGAAATTTTAAAACTAGCTTACAAAGGATTGCTTCATCTATTCATCATCTTCCTTCCAGATGTAGAGTGGAGATTGTGTCCTTTTGACCTTTAATACTTCCTTGCACCTTCGAAATAGTCTTAGTCTTCCCTAGGGCAAAGCATGGCACTCAGCAGATCTTTCTGAGACCATCCTGCTTTTTCCCTTGTGGAAGGCCACATCAATGAACCAGATTATTAATATGTCAATTTATTAATGCACCAATTTTTGGGGTCTTTAGAGGTGAGGTAACAGTCTTCCTAACAAAGGGATATTGTAGCACATTTGAGACTGAGTGAAAGAAGGTTTTGTAGACTGGGTCAATGAAAACGTATGCTACCATCTTCTTTATCTTAAGGCTTGTCTACACAGGGAATATACCTCGTCTTGTCCCTGCTCAGAGCCCTGCAGTCCAGACAATGAAGGGCATTTTCCCCATTCATTCCCTCAGTCAGCCCTCACCACCCTGGGGGTAGATGCATGTCTCAGATGGGGTGGGGGATGGGAAAGGTGGGGTAGGGCCTGATACAACATTCTAGAATAGCACCAGTTTTACTCCATTTCTGCCAGGAGGAAATGGACCAGGCCCCATGTGTCCACAGGAGCCTGTCCCAGCAGGCCAGTCCTCTCTACCACCACTATTTCCCTGGCTCTCCCAAAAGGCAAGAAGCAAGCCCACAGCATGTGACCAAGGCCACATGTTTCAGGCCCCCTTTCTGCTTTCTGATACAGTGAGGGAAATGGTGGTGGCGGCGGCTACTGCGATGGGCCAGCATACCCATCAGGACTTCCTCCCGTTTCAATGGGCCTGATCCGTAGGAAGCCAGTGTATCCTGGTTGTGCCCTTAGTTAGTTTCAAAGTTGCTGCAATATTCCTTTGCATAGAGAAATAGACAGTGTGTGAGGCTTGACATGTGGGAGAATAGTTTTGGGGGAAAAAGCTTGCCAGTAGGCCTCTGCAAAGAATTGCTTGCCTGAAACCTGAAAGGAAGATAACAGGAAAAGTGGAAGACCTAGATTACTTAGGGATTGTCATTAAACAGGCTTAGAGGAGTCCATTCAAATGGGATTTAGTGAAACAAACTATTTTTTTTAAAAAAAAAAATAGGATATAACTGTGAACTTTAATAAAAGAAAAGTTGTATTGTTTTTATATCAGACTACAATAGTAAACTTTTTTAAAAAAATGTCATTATTGCTGTGATTTGCAGTTATTGATTGTCCAACAATAACTTTTTAAACCAATAAGGCCTAAAAAGTGTTACCATTTTACCAAAAAAAGGATTCATTGGTAAAATAAAAAGTCTGGGGGAAACAGC
This sequence comes from Gambelia wislizenii, assembly GCA_030847615.1. Lineage (NCBI taxonomy): Eukaryota > Metazoa > Chordata > Lepidosauria > Squamata > Crotaphytidae > Gambelia > Gambelia wislizenii. Next base: position 327,345,419 of record JAUMIR010000001.1, read on the forward strand.
CTAATAAATAAAAATCTAACTGGTGGCAGCAGAAGAGTTCAGGGTATGTGGGGTGGGTGGGGCTGGGGGAGTAAATGCACTACGGCAAAGGAATGCACATGATATTATGGGCAATTTCCCTTCCCACCATGAGAAGGCAAGGCCGATCTGTAACAAAGCTCTGATATATACAAAAAAACAGTGTTAACCTATTAATTTCAGAAAATATTAGGGTCCTTTGCTTATCATACACCACACTCGCATCAGATCAGTGATGAGCAATTGTGGTGAGCAACTTCTGGCTCTCCAGACATTTTTGGCATACATTTCCCAACAGTCCTAATCATCATAAGCAGTGGTAAAAGATTATAGGGGCTGCAATCCATATACCGTATATTGCTGCATACAAGACTACTTTTTAACACTTGAAAATCTCCTCAAAATGGGGGGGGTGGTCTTATACCCCAGTAATCATACTCCCCTGCTGTGAGAATGATTGAAGTGTAAAATGGCCTGGGCAGTTTTCCCAGAAGATCCTTCCTCCTGCTGTGAGAATGACTGCTTTGCCTTTGAAGAGTTAAATGGCCCCCCATTTAGCTCAGGAGAGTCAAAATAATGTTTCTTTTCAGGACAAGTTAGCCTAAAATTAGAATTTCTGGATTCAGATTTATCATTCTGCATCAAGTTTTGTCTATGGTGAAATTCTCTTGTCTACCACTGTGGCTCTAAAATCATTAATGTGCTCATTCATTAATGTGCTCATTCAAAAATTTGGGATTTGATAGCTTCATATTAACCAACTTACAGTATTAATGCAACCTTACTTTCCAAAGATTGAACACCACAGAGATTTTTCAAGGTATCCCATGCTTTTTTAGCTGTTCTCAGTCCTTTAATTTCACAGACTATTCCATCATCTATAGCCACTGAGCTGGCTGGCTGGTGTGGGACAGGCTTTCCAGCCAGGTGGCTGGCTGCGGGGGGTGGGCAAACTCTATATTTTAACTTAAAAATTGGGGGGGGGTCGTCTTTTGCGCCCAGTCGTCTTATACGCCGGAATATACGGTACATCTGGAGAGCCACAGTTGTCTACCCCTGCTGTAGATCATACACAGGGATTAGTAGATACTCCACTAGGTTGGTGAGGCTTTTCCTGTAATTGAACCACAGTTCTGGAACACTCTTCTAGATGAGAGGAAGTTGACATCTTACCTGCTGAACTTAAGACAGGCTGTAAAAATGTGCTATTAAGTTAGAGTTCCATGGATTTTGATTTTGTTTTGGTGTCTTTAAAGAATGTTTCCTTTCTGGTTCTGTTTGGTGTGATTTTAGTGTATTATTGAGCAGGTGTTTTAAATAGTACATAATTTTCAAGGCCCCAGTGGGGAGAAAAATGATGTGTAAATGGTTTTTTAACCTGATGATGGTAGTGGTGTATGCTAGTAACAACAGTAATATTGTTGTCCAGCCCTCTCTGCTTCATTTATTTATTTAAGGGAATGCCAGTTCAGAATGTAATGGAGCAAAAGGGAAATTAAAAACAGGAGGTACGTCTAAATTTTTTATGCCTGATAATCGCCTGTCAAACTAAGGTCCATACATGGTGGGTAAGCAGAGAACGGCTTTGCTAAGCACTACAGAGATCTTTTCATACATAGATGGTAGCCTGGGGCGAGCCCTTTAATGATATCCTACAATGTATAAAAAATACACATTTGAAACACTGCAAAAGCCATGGCTAAATCCACACTACACAAATAATCCAATTTGAAACTGGATTATTTGCCATGGCTGCTTCCTATGGAATCCTGCAATTTGTAGTTTGGTGAGGCACCAGTACTCTTTGGCAGAGAGGGCTAAACACCTTGTACAACTACAAATCCCAGGATTCCATAGAAAGGAGCCATGGCAAATAATCCAGTTTCAAACTGGATTATTTGTATAGTGTGGATGAAGGACATTATTAGACAGGGCAAATAAGGCATCATAAGGATGCCTAATGATCACGAAAGGAAGTGTGTACCATAGAACATCACCCTTTTGAGATCATGTCCTATGAAAAAATCATCCTTTTTTTATTGACGGCTCAAGCCATCAAGTGATCCCCATGGTGCTTTTGTGTCGGCATTGCCAGCATTTGAAACTTTGCACCATTGTATTCACGTAAATGCAGCATCAATGGCCGGTCCGGTGAGAACAATTCTGGGTGAGATTGTGACATCCAGGTAGGTGACACACTTTTTATGACCCTCTCTAGTTTACTTTGGACTTTTTTTAGTGAGTTTAGGTGTTTTTTGACATTTTTGAATTTCCCTCGCTATGCATTCTCGTGAGAATATGTGGGATCTCAAAAAAGGTAGTGAATGGAGCTCCGTTCACTTCTTCTTTCATTGCCAGGGAAGCCCTTTTGCAGATAGGAGCTATGTGTGGCATGGGGAGTTCTTTTGCCAGCATAAAAATGGCAGTTATGCTGGCAAAAGTACAGGTTTAAGGGGTGGTGGTCTGATAAAGTCCTAAGTCACAGCTAGGAGCAAATATGCTGAAAAATATGTTTGTTTCCAATTAATATGTGAGCTGACCTTAACATATAGATTGCTCTCTTTGTATTTATCAGTGCTACTAATAATTTTCTTCAGCCTGAATTGATAGCCATGCCCTCTATGGCTTGTACTGGCTTACTGGCTTGCTACTATATAAATGAAAAATGTTTAAAATGAACCCTCCACGTGCGCAAAGGGACAATGTTTTCAGTGTCTGAACACTTTGGTTACAATGCTTCAGCGTTCAGTCATTCTACTGCTACATTTCTCCCAGTGTCACAGTTTTGTTAGACACAGACCCCAGCCAAGAAATCAATAACACTTAGAAATTGGTATGACAAGATCAATGCTTAATTTTAACTTGGCCAGGTATTTATCCGTTATTGAAAGCCTTGTTGTTCTTGCCTTTGAGAGAGTCGGGCATGGGAATAATGAAAATCTTTTTCTTTTCTTTTTTCTTTTTTGCAATTGGCAATACCAGTGCCCTCATCCCTCTGAAAAGGCCCTGCCTCCTGGCCATGAATGAGATCTTTTACTTTAACAACTTAGAGGTTCCTCTTTCTTTTCATTGCACTGTGGTTGAAAAGGCAGCTCTCGTTTCCTTCTTTCCCAAGAGAGACAAAAATAATCCAGACCAAGTAAAACACCAATGTGAACAAGAGATATGACTATGCCATGTGAATGGGCTAGACAGGTATCTCCCAGGAAGAAGTCAAAACCATACTTAAATGACCAAATCCATGTTAGGGCAATAACTTTATCTGGCTACCCCAAAGATGAAAAACAGTGAGCATTCACTAGAACTCTTTCATCAAGCTTGATGTTAAAGCAAACTTGCAGCAGGGTGAAGCTTGCTGATGTTGAAACTATGGAGTCCCCATATGGACACAATCTTAAATTGGCATGTGGGAGGAACATTGGGTTCTTAAACATTAGGCTCTGCTACTTGTTTTTGATGACTTCAAATCAGAATGGTCTCTAAGGGTGCTGAGATGGAGAATCAACCACCATCTATTTCTTCATTTTTTTTTTCTTTTAAAGAGAGAGAAACTCTAGCTGGTATTTAAATCTGTCCCCACCTTAGGTAAAACACACACACACATTTTGGTAGATGGAAAAAAATGATGCAAAACATAGGATACCCAAGTCAAATGGAGGAACGGGAGAAGTCTTGGAATGCAAATTTAAAATTCATGCTTAGCAATTGCCAGAATGACAAAAAGTAAAGAAGAAAACTGTTGGAAATGTGGGAATCAGCGTGGAACATTTTATCATGCAAGACGACTATGGGAAAATGCAAAGCTGTTTTGGTCAAGAATGCATGACATGATATCTAAATTATTGAAAATAAATTTTGAAATGAAATAAGACCTACAACTATTGAATATAACAGACACAAAAATCAGAATAAAAATACAAAACAGGCCTACTTCACATGATTACAGGCAAGGTCCCAGCAGACTGAAGGAGGGCAAATGTTGTCCCCATCTTTAAAAAGGGGAAAAAGAAGACCCAAATAATTACTGCCCAGTCAGCCTGACATCAATACTAGGAAAGATTCTAGAGCAGATTATTAAACAGACAGTCTGTAAGCAAGGATGCTGTGATCACTAAAAGTCAACATGGGTTTTTGAAAAACAAGTCATGCCAGACTAATCTTATCTCTTTTTTCAATAGAGTTACATATTTGGTAGATGAAGGGAATGCTGCAGATCTAGTGTATCTTGATTTTGGTAAAGCCTTTGACAAAGTCCCCCATGATATCCTTGCAAAAAGAGTTACCGGTAGTAACATGCAGGCTAGACAATGCAACTGTTAGGTGGATTTGTAATTGGTTGATGGGCCGAATCCAAAGGCTCCTCTTCACCAATAGCTCCTCTTCATCCTGGAAAGAAGTGACCAGCAGAGTGCCACAGGATTCTGTCCTGGGCCCAGTGCAATTCAACACCTTTATCAATGACTTGGTTGAGGGAATAGAGGCCATGCTTACCAAGTTTGCAGAAGACACCAAATTAGGACGGGTAGCTAATACACCAGAGGACAGGATCAGAATTCAAAATAACCTTAACAGATTAGAAAGCTGGGCTCAAACTAAAAAAAAAAAATGAATTTCAACAGGAAGAAATGTAGGATACTACACTTGGGCCATAAAAATGAAATGCCCAGATATAGGATGGGTGACACCTGGCTTGATGGCAGTACATGCAAAAGGGATCTAGGAATCTTAGTGGACCACAAGCTGAATATGAGTCAGAAGTGTGATGTGGCAGCTAAAAAAGCCAATGCAATTCTAGATGGAACAATAGGAATATAGTGTCTAGATCAGTGGTTCTCAACCTGTGGGTCTCCAGCTGTTGTTGGACTACAGTTCCCAGGAGCTGTCTGAGGTCTCACCCAGACAGCGAGGTGGTCCTCTCAGTCGTTAGTGAGACTGTGAGTTCAGTCCTACAGCCTCACTAATGACTGGGAGGACCACCTGGCTATCAAGGTGAGACCTCAGAGGGCTCCTGGGAACTGTAGTCCAACAACATCTGGGGACCCACAGGTTGAGAACCACTAGTCTAGATTAAGGGAAGTAATGGTGCCACTCTATTCTGCTTCAGTCAGACCTCACCTGGAATACTGTGTCCAGTTCTAGGCACCACAGTTCAAGAAGGATATGGACAAGCTGGAACATGTCCAGAGGAGAGTGACCAAAATGGTGGGAGGTCTGGAAGCCATGCCCTATGAGGAGCGGCTTAGGGAGTTGGGTATGTTTAGCTTGGGGAAGAGAAGGTTAAGAGGCAACATGGTAGCCATGTTTAAATATTTTGCAGGAATGTATGATGAACGCTTAGATTAGTGAGTTAATTTGGCACATCAGGAAACTTTAAGATATCACCAAGAAAAAAAGAGGTAGCATAGGAAGTGGTAAAATGCGAGTTTAGGAAAAAGAACATGGTAAAAAATAATAGGAGTGTGAGTAGAAGTTAATTTTATAAGAACAAAGTAAAATTGAAATGATGTATAAATGGTAGATTGTTGGGATAGAAGGATAAGGAGTAGTTCAATGGATTATTACAACCAGATTGGGCATACATAATAGTGGAAATCAATGGAGATTAAGTAATGGAATAGTTTGTAATCAATATTTTGCTTGTATTGCATGATTATATGTAAAACCTAAAATAAATAAATAAATAAATAAATAATATTTGAAGAGATGTCATACTGAGGATGGAGCAAGCTTGTTTTCTGCTGCTCCAGAGATAAGGATACAGAGGAATGGATTCAAACTACATGAAGAGATTGCATCTAAACATTAGGAAAAACTTCCTGATGGCAAGAGCTGTTTGGTAGTGGAATGTACTGCCTCGTAGTGTGGTGGAGTCTCCTTCTTTGGAGGCTTTTAAGCAGAGGCTGGATGGCCATCTGTTGGGAATGCTTTGATTGTTTATTCCTTCATGGCAGGGGGTTGGACTAGATGGTCCTTGTGGCCTCTTCCAACTTTATGATTCTATTATTCTATGAAGCTGCCATTCAGCTTGTTCCTTCTATGTCGTACCCCGCCTTCCACAATAGTCTGTGCATCTTCAGCAGATGTGTTTAGCAAAAAGAGTCATTACAGAAAGTAGTGAATGACAGCTTTGATAATTTTGCATCACAATGTTTTCAAACTTTATTATGACACTTTAATGTGTCCACTAATGTCATGGAAAGGCCCTGCCCAATTTTTTTTCAGAAGCTCCTGAGCTAAACTGGCTGTGCCTGAATAAGTTCAGGCTAATAGATAGTGAGCAGCCAGCCTAAGGTTATTAAGTGAATTTTATAACTCAATGGTATTTTGAACCCAGGTCTCCCCATTTCAAATACACTATCCTCTGTACAAGGGATGAGAAAAATGTGGCAGGCAAGAATTCTACTACTAACCGCAAATGTGCTGGTCATACAGATGTTGTTGGATGGCAACTCCAGTCAGCCCTAGCCAGCATAGCTACTGTTGAGGGTTGGGGGGACTTGCAGTTCTACACCTGGAATACCACACTTTCCCCATCCTAGCACTGTCCCATATGGCTCACTATCTTAAGCTAAATGGGGAAAGGAATGTGTTAGGAAAACATTGTCTGAGATCATGAATTTCTGGACCTTCTTTCCTTACAGACACAAAATAAAGACTATTTGGAAGCTAGATTATGGATAGGTATTATAACAAGAGTGTTCATAGCATGCTTAGGCAGAGCTTTAAGAAGACTTGGGAAACATTGCCAGGCACATTGAACAAGGCATTGTATCATTTCTCAGAGCAATTTTTCACTCTTGTGCTCCTGTAGCATTTACCATGTGTTTGGCTTGTTTGAAGTTTAATCAGTCTGAATAATCTTGTTTGGTGACAAACATTCTAAATCACAGGGACATAATTTTGTTTTCAGGAAAAAATCATTTCCCACAGGGATATTTCAAACAAGACAAATACAAAATGAGAACTGGATTAGAACTTCTGGGGGGGCTGGGAAAAAGGACAAAGTTCCCTTCTTTTTGTCCAATTTAATTTATAGGCTGTCAGTGCCAAGCCATGCTGTTCAGAACTAAGATGGAACTGTGAAAGGACTTAAGCTCTTTCTTGTTTTAGAGAGTATGCATGCATTTATCTGTGTTATGATTCATAAAATCACAGAATTTGAAGAGACCACAATAGCCATCCAGTCCAACCCCCTGCCATGCAGGAACACACAATCAAAGCATTCCGGACAGATGGCTACCCAGCCTCTGTTTAGAAACCTCCAAAGAAGGAGACTCCACTATGCTGAGGCACTGCATTCCACTGCCAAACAGCTCTTACCATCAGGAACTTCTTCCTAAGTTTGAGGTGGAATCTCTCTTCAGTATATATGTGTGTGTGCATACGCACACATACATGCATTATGTTTTTCAGGTTTTAGAGCTCCCTACAGGTTTGGGACGTGGCCTAAATATGATAAAGGCACCAGATCCTGTCTAACCATGGAAGCTAAGCAGGGAAGCTAAGTAGTGTGCCCTGGTTAGTACTTGGATGGGAGACTGCCACTGAATACCAAGTGGTTTGGGCTCTATTTCAGACTAAGGAACTGGCAAAAACCACCTCTGAGTATTCCTTGCCTAAGAAAGCCCTAAGAAATTCATGGGGCTGCCATAAGCCAAATTAAAGCACACACACAGGTTTGGGAAAGGAAGTTCATGGAGTTCCACATATTTCTTACTGGATTTGAGATTCTATACATAGATATTGCTGCTAAGTACAAAGCCAATTTCCTGATTTCTTGGCAGTACCAACTGTCCAAACCTTAATAGCAATAGATGACTTCACCTCCCCAATCCGTTCTACCCTCTGAGGCCCCAATGAAGCAATCATAATCAGTTCCCACAGCAGTCTGTGCAATGGTCCTTGGTAGTAGTCATGCACATGCAGTAGTGTGCAGAACTCTATGGAACAGAGCACTAATTCAATACTGGTATTGAAAAGAATAGAATACCTCCTGTACTAACACACAGCAGTTAATTATTAGAACCAAGTGGCCCTGCAGTACAAATCAAGATCGGATGATGGAACTGGTGGACCAGACATTTAAACCAATCCAGGGCCCTGTCACACTACAAAAGTACAACACTATGATTCCATTTTGACTTCCATAGTCCTAACCTATGGAATGTTGGGATTTGCAGTTTAGGGAGGAGTGTTTAGAAGTCTCTAAACCAGACTGCAAATCTCAGAATTCCAAAGGATGCTGACATGTCAGTTAAAGTAGAATCACAATGCTATAACTGTGTGGTATAAAAGGACTCCCTATGTAAATCGTTCAGAATCCTTCCTAGTGGGCATTCCACCCACCTATTCAAGGTCAGGAAGGGCCCACATATTCATTCTTAAAGCTCCACCCCAGGTATTTCCTGCTGTCCAAGGGAGGCCTAGCTCTAAACCCATTATTGCATGTAATTTATTTTTTTATAAATGTCTGTCTGTCTGTCTGTATGTATGTATGTAAGGGGATTGATCAGTCCATCTTCTACAGTGAAATTACATTGACTTTCAATATCAATGTGATTTCACGCTAAATAAGGCATATGCAGCCTTATAAATAAGGTAGAGAGGCCAATTTTTACCCTTGTATCAGGCCACACAGTGTCATTTCAACCTTAAAATCAGCCAAAAATCACAAACAGAAGTCATTTTCATTTCCAACATATAGGTTTGGCAGCATCTGCGGGGTTTGAGGGAAGGGGGTCTATTGGGGACAAAAGCAAAGTTACCAAAGAGACCAAAGTCTGATGGAGTGGCATATGTGCATTTGGGGCAAAAAAAAAAAATGCCTAAAAAAAAAGTAAAAAAAAAACATTTGTGGGGAGGTGTTGGGGACATGTGGGGTTTGGGAAAACTTTGTTGGGGGGGGGCAAAGCCCATGGGAACTGCTTGTGGCTCATGGGGTGCATAAATCCCACCCCTGCTATTGATGTTAAGGCATTAAATCATCATTTTTTAAATGTTTGTCTCTTGTATAGTAGGGTTGGGATCATCTTTAGTCTTGAGTTTCCCCCTCAGTGTTCACCTTGACTGAGTTCTGCAATATTTAGTGTAAATGTAACTATAACACTTCACTTGTAGCCTGACTGGTTTTGTCCAGTTTGAAGACAAGTAATGTACTCAATGCTTTCTAGAAGCATGTTTGCATTTTATGTTTTGACTATTTTATGTCATACCTTTTAAGTGAAATTGTAAAGACTAATCTAATTGCTTAGTTTCTGAATTTAGAAGAGTCTTCTGCCCACCGAAGCAAAACAGATTCAGCTCTGGCTGGATTGTAGCACTTTAAGCTTCTGGAAACTTGTGCTTATTTTTGGCCTCCAGGGAAGTCAGTGGCAACACACTAGTACTGGCAGTTTGATCATCTTTAATCTTTGCTCCCAGAGTTTGTCTGTGTGCAATCTTGGGCTATGTAAGTTTACTCACGAGGTTGGTTCTCATGTTCTTAAAAGACAGCATTTGATCATACAACATATGTGCCTGGAATGCAGAAAACAGCTAGTTGTTCCTTGAAAACCGTGGTATTTTTATCCATGCTGTGAATTCAGTGAAAGGGAAGGGAAACCTTATCAGCCAAAAGCATGAAAAGGAAACTAGGGCAGGCAAAGTCAAAATGAGAACTGCTCTGTCCCTCTTTTCACCAGGCAAGAGATCAGAGAAGAAATAAGGCTTAGATATGTAAGATTTACACAAAATGTATACTTTATAGGACCATCCCTCAGGGCTCTCTGCACACCACAACCTTTTAATAAACTGGGCCATTAAATAGCTGCTAAGACATAAAGCTGCAGTGTTCTTGTGAAACTGAAGCATTGTGACCTATGCATTACAAGACAATTTAACAAGCCCTTAGCTATTTGGGTTTTGCTGGCTTAATTTAACTTTTCCAGGTTAGCAGCTAGGCAAAGAAGTTGTCCTTCACCTGCTTTACTTGAGCCTGGTCTGAAACTTATCCAAGAGTGTAATGAAATAATAAAGCTGAGTGTGTTGGGAGAGGCAGGAGAGGAGCAACCTTGTGCAGAGAGCTGTTTCCTCATTCTCACTGCTTGCTTGCAAATCCAAAGAGACCTAATTAATTAGAGTCAATGGAGAGAGAAAAAATAGGACATAAATGTGATAATGTTCTTCCATGTTTATTGAAATGAGGAAAGAAAGTAAGGCTTGTTTGCATATCCTACGACTCACAGCCTATTTGGCCATGCCCTTTGAGCAATTATTTTTAAGGCAAAAGGGCAAAACAAGAAGACACACAATTTGACTGGGCCAGCACCTGCAATCTCAGAAGAGCCAATTAATTCTTTCAGAAATAAAGAGCTGACTGTTGCTGAGGTTTGGGGTGGTATCTCCAAGCAGTCAGAGGAGGTCATAATCCTTTGAGATGGTAGAAAAACACTCTTTCACCAATCGAAATGTATGAGGAGGAGAAGGAAGAGGGGCAATGAACAAATACAAAACCATAAGTGGCCAATATCCTTGTTAGGAAAAGCAAATGTGCCCCCAAAGTATGCAGTCTTTTAAATTCCTCATGTTAGGGGGCATAAACAAGCATGGGATGAATGAAGAAACAACAACAGTCCAAAACATTGATGCTGTGGCTGTGAGGACAAGTAAGGCAAAAGCCCAAACAATCATTTGACAATTTTTTCCTGATTTTTCTGTACCAACTATGCAAATGAAAATTATGGACTCTTACCAGAATTGCATATATGGGCTGATTTCATAGAAACAAGGAGAAAGAGTGGTACATGGTATTTTGAAAAAAGAAAATAAAAGAAATCAACTCTCTTGAAACTCTAATTTTCTTTTTAAACAGCAACACATATTTGACTTGCAAAGTAAGAGTGACATATGAGAAACCAGGGGAAGAGAAAAGAAAAAGACTTCCAGGAGATGGGGAACAGGTCTTCAGGGAATAACACCGCTCTTTGCTCTTTTTCATGCCCAGTAGAGACAGAATAAATTATGCCAAATAATGTTATGCTAATCTGTTTGACCTTTATAATTTACACAAGGCGCAGAATCTAGATTTTCTCAGTGCAGAATTTAGTATTATTATGATTACAATTTGAGCTCATGCAACCCTGGGTTGGGTATCCTTAATCTGCAATCCTGTACAGACTTCTTTAGGAGTAAGCACTGTTGAACTCAATGCATTTTACTTCTGAGTAGACATGTTTGGGAATGTGCTGTCAGTGAACATTCCTAGTCCAACACTGAGCTTGTATACCAGTGTGTGTGCCTGGTATAATTTACAGTCAATTTACAGCTAACACACATTGGATGCTGTTTAATGCAGTTAGATGTGTAAATAGCTATTGCTTAAAACAATTTGTAAGCCGCTCTGATAGCCATGTGGCTGAAGAGCGGGGTATAAATAAATAAATAAATAAATAAAAATAAATAAATTTACAACTGAGCCACTTTTTTGGAAGAAAAGTACATTGCAAACATTTACCATTAAATTCTGGTACTCCCCCATTTCTTGTGATATCTATAGAAACACTTTTCTTTTGGTTTCTGGGAAACTGACCAATTCTATAAGTACTCTTGTCTATTTCCTCACTTTTTTTTTCTTTCCTCTATAACTTTTAAAACCAGTTTGTCTTTCATATTAAGTGAGTATATAAAACACAGGGTACAGCTTACTCCCAATGAATTGTCCTAAGTACACAGCAAATGAGTCATTGAAAAAACTACCTGTTGGGAGTAAAAGACAATGATCATTTTTACCCATCAATAGATCCATTTAACCCAAAGTAAGCATGCTATCTCTGTGATTTTACTATGGGTGGGTGGTTTTGTTTGGCTTTTAAAGACTTTCTTATGTGGCTGCAGCTTTAGTGATATGCAGAGTGACAAATATTTTTAGTTTGAAAGAGGATAGCTCAGCAGAGTCTTTCAAGCAGCACAATAAGCCACAATCATCACTGGTAAAACAGGGAATTTTGTCAAAGACTTTAATAGATCAGGAAATGCCTTTTAAAAGTTAGTATACATTTGCTTTGTCTCCCTCCCTCATTCCCTCTTGAATTACCACACAATCCAATTATAGAACAGCCCTGGAAGTCACCATGCCTACTTTCCATTCTAAACCTGTAATGTGCAACTTGTACTAATGTTGCCAGAAGATCTAATTGAATTTGGGAAACATAAGAGTAGAAAGGAAGAATTGCATGCTAGAATCCATATCTCCTAAGGACTGGGAGAGAACCAAATGTGGCTGTAATGATAATGGCAGGAAACCTTCATGGGAGATAAATAGAGGAGGGCTGCCACAGATGAAAAAAGTCTTCCATCATTTTTTTATGATGACATTATTAAAACAAGGTTTTGATGTTTCTTGGCCAGAGGCAGAACTAAAGGAAGGGGACTAGGGAGGAAAACACCTTAAGTTCATTCAAGTGTCCCATGTAAAACTCCTTTAAAGTTAACCTAAAACCCACTGCAATCAACACCTCATTTACATAGGAACCACCAGTCTCCAGTGCCACTCCCCCAATATATATAGATATAGAATTAGATATAGATAGGTATAGCAATAGTAACAAATGTATTACTATTTGGTATCCACTGGGGTTTGGTTCCAGGGACTTCCGTGGATACCAACATCCGTGGATGCTCAAATCCCTTTATATACAATGGTATAGTAAAATGCCATCCCTTATATAAAATGGAGAACAGTTTGCTGTTTGCAATCCTACCCAAATATTTTCAAGCCGTAGTTGGTTGAATCCATGGATACAGAATCTGTGAATACAGAGGACCAACTGTATTTGCAATAAAGTTTGTCCCACATCACACATATGGCTGCCATCTTGTCAATGAATAACAATGGTATAAGTCAGATTTATGCTAATGCAACTCACTTTTTTGGTCATTGAGAAGGCTGGTATTCACTACCAATTGTGCAACAGCCAAAATCCCCATTCAAAACCAACTTGTCTTAGCAGTAGTCCCCCAAATCCAACCATTTCCTGAGAGTGGAAGAGCAGCTATTTTCATAAAATAGGCTACAGAGCAGTGATATCATCTGCTTCCTCTACTCTCCACCAATCTGGAAGTGGCTGGGTTTTGGGGGCTGCCACAGAGAAGTTGTGGGATTGGATGGAAGACTATCACAGCTACATCTTGTGAATAATATTAGTGAATATTAACAAGAATACATGCATATGGAAAAAAAGAATGCGTAAATCTATCTTTTGCTCTTCTGAAAATATAGTTTGATCTGCCAAAACAGCTAGAGGCTATCAAACATACATGCCATCTCCCAGGTTTTGTCAAAGGAAGTATAGCCTATTTTACATCATTCTGATAACAAGGTGGGGGATGAATAGAGAACATTATATTGTCCTATTTTGATAGCTAAAACTAAGCACTAGGGAGCTGAAAAACCAGAGATCAGGAACTCCTGCAATTGAATATAGAGCATTAGTTAAAATTCCAGCCCTTTCTGTTCAGCAGTTCTTTTGTGCCTCCTCCCTCCCCCCCCCCACTTCTTGGTTCACCCTATTCAACCTGATTGAAATGGAGATATGGCTCCTAGTTTGCATTTCTGTCTGGTGCAGCAGAGATCTCAGGAGATATGCCAGTGCAGTGTGTGTGTGTGTGTGTGTGTGAGAGAGAGAGAGAGAGAGATAGAGAGAGAAAATGGAGGAAGATGGGATACAGGAAGATGTGTAGATGATGATGACGACGATGATGATGATATCTTACCTGCCTCTCCCCATGGGAGAACAAATATATGGAGTGTGTTTGTCTATGAATGAGGTGAGGTGAAATGTACCTTTTTATGAGCAAAGAAGAGCCTGCCTCTGCATGCCTCAGGCCAGGAGGAACTTGCTTTTCGCTGATCCACTCCCTTGATCACCTCATCAGCATGGGCTTCCCAAAGGTCCCTGAAAAAAAAAACCCAGAGGGATAGCCCCAGATTGAGACTCTGTGGGAAGGAGGTCAAGGGAGCAGATTGTCAAAAGGCAACCCAGTAACTCTGTCTGGCTTGAGGTGTGCAGAGGCCAGCTCTAGGGCCTTTTTGGTAGCCTCAGCTTCCTCCTTCTTTCTCCCCCAAGCTAGGCAGACCAGCCACTGCAGCCTCAAGCCAGGAGGAGGTTGCTGGGTTGCTTTTCAACAAGCTACTCCCTTGGCCCCTCCCCCCTGGTGTCCTGATCTGTGACAATCTCTCTGGATGGCTTTGCAGGGACCTGTGGGGCTGGAGGGGGGAGGTCATGGGAGGATTGTCAAAAAGCAACCCAGCAAGCTGCTTCTGGCTTGAGGTGCACAGAGGTGGGCTCAAGGGCCTGTTCAGCAGTCTTAGCTTCCTCCGTCCTTCTCCCCTAAACTGTATGGGCCAGCCTCACCCACCATTGACCCATGGATAGGTTGACCCAGATTTTAAAGGTTATTTTTTTTTTACTAAAATTTCTTGACTTATAGTCAAGTATATGTGATAGGATGACAAATGCTCACAACTCATTTTTTTTCCTTTTAATGCTGAGCCTTGTCTCTAGGTTTCACTTAGGTATCAGATATTTGTCTTTCAACTAGTGTCAAACCTTGATATTATGAGATCCTTCCTCATGAAGATCAAGGGAAGTAATAGTGCTGCTCTATTCTGCCTTGGTCAGACCTCACCTAGAATACTGTGTCCAGTTCTGGGCACCACAATTCAAAAAGGATATTGACAAATTGGAGCGTGTCCAGAGGAGGGCGACTAAAATGGTGAAAGGTCTGGAAATGATGCCTTGTGAGGAGAGACTTAGGGAGCTGGGTATGTTTAGCCTGGAAAAAAGACGGTTAAGAGGCGATATGATAGCCCTGTTTAAGTATTTGAAGGGATGTCACATTGAGGATGGAGCAGGCTTGTTTTCCGCTGCTCCAGAGATTCGAACACGGAGCAATGGATGCAAGCTCCAGGAACAGAGATTCCACCTCAACATGAGGAGGAACTTTTTGACAGTAAGAGCTGTTTGGCAGTGGAACGCACTCCATCGGAGCATGGTGGGGACTCCTTCCTTGGAGGTCTTTAAACAGAGGCTGGATGGCCATCTGTCAGGGATGCTTTGATTGTGATTTCCTGCATGGCAGGGGGTTGGACTGGATGGCCCTCGTAGTCTCTTCCAGCTCTATGATTCTATGATTCTATGATTAACCTTCAGGATGCTGCAGAGCTGGTTATTCTACCTTATTGTTCTGAATCCTAGATCAATGCAAACTTGCAGTGGGGTTCCTAGTGATGAAATATTAAAATAAAAATCCATCTTTTTATACAAATGTGGTAACTGGCTATTGACTGCTATCAATGGATATATTCTGTCTCCAGGACCAGGAGCACAATACTTGTTACTGCTAAACAACAGTTGGAGAGGACCATTGTTCTCAAATTCGCTTGTGAGCATCCCAAAGGCACCTAGCTGACCACTGTAAAAACAGGGCGACTGGAGTACATAATTTTTGGTCTGATCCAGTAGGGATTTTCACATTTTATTTGTATTGTGAAGAACACTCTCTTAATAGAAATTAATAGATTTTCTGCAATGTCTTTTCTCACTCTCCTACAGTCCCCCACAGCAGCTACTCATTGGTCTCATTCTTCAATATGCTACCAGCCATCACTACATTGCAGGCAGCATGGGAGTTTAGTGGACAATATGCTTAAAATATATTCTGTTTCTTAATTGGCCCTCAGACCAGTCGCTAATTTAATTGCTGACAACATATGTTTTGTTCTTTTTCTTTCTCATTTTTAAAAGCTAACCACTGTTCTCACTGCATAGAAATGTACACTATTACCTTTTTTCTCTTTGCTATGTTGGAGAGCACTTACAGTTGGATCTTGCTCCCCCATCATACCCCACCTTCACCATAGACAGTAACTAAAAAGAGAGATCTGTTCCGTTTTACCCTGTAAATGAGAGAGCAAAACATCTTTTTTACAGTTCACTAAAACTCAAGTACAATGTTGCCTTTCCATCAGACAGGGGTCTTCAGGGTCAGTACTTAATAGCAGACAAAGAATTCTCTTTTTTTGTTTAGGAGTTTTCTTCTGAAGGAGCATGAGGACACCAACCCTAATTCTAATCCAGCCATGTCAGTGATTTAGTTGGACAAACTGCTGTGGACATTGGTGAACCACTTCAGTTCAGAAAGTGTGAAGATGTCCTAGAAACAGTGACTCAAAGAGCATAGATCGGTAGTTTTTTTTACAAGTAATTCTAGCAAACCACATTATCATAAGAATTGTTTTTGTGGCTGGTTCTTCTCAGATGTAATTGTAAATGTTGCAATGATGACTGAAATGAATCAGGTAGATAAACAATCCTGAAACCAGGCCAGCAGGAAAGCGATCAGGCAGGTAAACTTCTGTACTTATTTGCAGATAAGCTTGCTTTGTCCTTGGCACCACTTCAGTTCACACATTGGTTTTAAAATGGTCATTTTGGGATGCTTCCTGTTTTAAAATCAGCACTTTATCAAAGGGCATCTGTTTCATTGCTCTCTGTCTGATGTTCTTGTATCTAATGGAGAAATGTGTCTGGCTTCAGCTGCTCTTGACTTTTTCCAGCTTGCTTATCTCTTATCCCTTTCATTTAACTTAACAGAAGATAAGAGCTGGACTGTAGTCCAGCACAACAACACTGAGCTGACTCGAGTCCATGGGACTGATCCTGGGAAGCCATACACCATGAGCTTTAACTACAACAGCAGCATGGAGCAGCTGGATGCGATGATAAATAGTGCTGAATACTGTGAACAGGAGGCAGCTTACCACTGCAAAAAGTCCCGTCTGCTCAACACCCCAAGTAAGTGCCATAAAGTGGAATCTTTCCTCCTTAACTGTTATTGATTGTGCGGCAGACACCAGTCCACACTGCAATTCCAGCAAAAAAGCAGAGTGCAAAGTCAGGAACCTCCTTGCTTTCTGTCTCTTTCTGTCTCTTTCTCTCTCACACACACCTATACCCCTTGATGTGCTTCATGCCAAATATTCTCCTTGGATAGGAAGCAGAGGACCACCCAGTACAGCCATACTGCAGAACCAAACACATACCAAATAGCTGCAATAAAGGCATGGCAGTATGGGACTCCCACCGGCTTGTAGGTTACACTCCCATCAGAGAGGAGGGGAACAATCCAGGTTTCTCAGCCACTCCTCCCTTCCCTTCTGCCAATACATGGAGGTGTTTATTCCCAGAGAGCCTCTATTAAACAACCCTTAAACCCCAGGAGGCTAATTACCAGTCCAACTAACTCTTTCTTCTTTAGAACTTAGGGCACTTAGCGTACCCTCCAACATTTCACAGTTGAAAACTGGGGCAGGTGGTCAAGCACCTTTTGTGTATGGTCAAGACTTCAAAAACACACATTGGAAACTGTTTAATGCAGTGTAGATGTGTAAATAGCTATTGCTTAAAAAACAATTTGTAAGCCGCTCTGATAGCCTTGTGGCTGAAGAGCGGGGTATAAATAACTAAAAAATAAAAAATAAAATAAAATATTAATGGGGAAGAATGCACAAGCTAGGAGAAACTGCAGCACTTTGCTTTTACTTGAGCCTACAGGGAAGGGCAAGATTCCATCCCTTCTCTGCCCCCCCACTGAGTTAATTACATGCAAACTGCTTTTTCACTTTTAACTCAATTTTTAGTAACTGAGGCACGCTGAGAGCAAAGGGGGAAGTTGGCAGGAGGACAGAGAAACTGGGATATTTTAAAAGTAGGTGAAAAAGTGGGAGGGCAGAGGATTATTCAGGACTGTTCCTGCCAAATTGGGACAGTTGGAGGATATGACTTGGGTATGGTATAAAAACAAGGCCTCAGGGGAAAAAATCCCCTCTTAATTATTTGAATAAGGCAGAGGTCAGCAAAGTGCAGCCATAGTTCCTAAGGCTATTTTTGTAGATCTTAACCCCTCTAGACTCTGGCCAAACAAAGTGTTAATTCTCACTCCTGGAACCCTCCAGGAAGAGCAATTCATTTTTTAAAAAAAGTTTATTGAGTGTCAAGGTGTGAAATGTCCCCCCTCACCCTTACCCCAATAAAACACAGACACAGTGATACTTTTAGAAATATATTGTAACATAAGATGGTATATATATTTCTATATTGGCATAAATGGCCTCAACTTTCTTTGACAACAGTTGCTTAGGTTGGCACATAGGCATGGGTTTGAATTCTAGTCATCAACCAACCTGCCTGTCTGGTGGATGAATCCTCTATTGGCCCTCCTGCCAACAGTCATCCGCCCCACCAGGGGGAGTCCTTGCAGGCATACCATTTGCCTACCTGCCACCGTTCCTCCACTGTGGGCCACCATAAACTGTGATCCAACACTTCCTGGAAAGGGGGGGGGACTCCAGGACCAAAACGCCCCAAAATGGCATGCATATTCTGGACCTCCTCCCCCAGGTCTCCTTGAACTTGGCCTAGAACTTAAATTTTGGCCTTGAACTTGAACTTGACGGGGACCCTTGTAGCCCCTGAGTTTGGATCAGAACCCCATGCCAACTGCCAACCTCACTGAAAGTTGTATCATGAGAATAATCAAAACATTAGAACAATAACAAAGCAAAATACAGAACAGAGGGAGAGCAGGTGGAGCAGCTCTCCATGAGCCACTGCCTGGTCTGGTGTTGCAGTCAGGACTAAATACCCGACCACTGGACCAGAGGGAAAACCTGCTGCCTGGATCAGGCCTTCCCTCCAGCCAATCAGAAGGCCAGGGCCATCCCTGTCCCTGATTGGCTGTGGCAAGTTCAAATCGGCCAGTCACGGAGAGGGAACCTCTCTCTGATTGGTCAATTTACAATCCCTCTTTCCAGTCAGGCAAAGCCTGCCAGGAAGCAGAGACCCAGCATGGCAGCATCCATGAAAGCTGGCTATGCAGGGGTGATCATCGGGGGACCCTCCAGACCCCTACAAAACAGCCACCAGGTGAGTCTGGGCAGCTGACTTGCCACTGAACATTGAAAATACCAGAAGTGGATTTCTGGCCACTTTCTATTTGGGCTTTTGCTGGTGGTTGGTGGGTTTTGTTTTTTTTCATTGTTGTTTTGTTTTTGTTTTAACCATTTTTGTTTTAACCCAGGGGGTCCCAGCAGCAGAAAATGAGTATCCTCATCCACAACAGTTCCTCACCCTTGAGCTGGAGGAACAAATTCAAACAGTTTTTGAGACAATGCTTTTTTATGGGGGAAAATTGTTGCTTTGGAACAGCTTGAATAATTAGTCTCAAAAACAAGTTTAAGATGATCAGAGACAAATCTAAACACATGTTAGACTGTTTGCCCTTATCAAGCAATAATTATATTTTAAAAAGCAGCTTCCATGTATGTCACTTCACCTTTTCCTGACTGGATCCACTGCAGGCCTTGGCTTCCTTCTGCAGCAGTCCTTTGCCTTCAGTTCTGGATCTCTCAAATCCACTCTTCTCCCCTATGTTGTTCTGCTTCCTGTCTTCTCTTAACTGCCAGCTACCTTTTCTAGCTTTACTTATATACTGTATTTTAACTCCCCCTCCCACTGTCTTAGTCATTCAGAAGCAGAATAGACTCCAGGTTAAGCTTCTATATCTCCTTAATTGCCAGGTTCAGATCTGAACCTTTAGCCCTCCTTTGAGCTCGTTTTCTTTCCTTAATCATTAAGTTCCTGGGCTAAACTTTCTTGACCCTCCTGTGAGCTTATTTCCTGTCTTTAATGCAAATTCCTGGACTGAAATTGTTCACCCTCCTGATAAAACCTCTAAAAGAAAAGGCAACTATTTTAAAACCTTAAGAGTCAAACACAAAATTGCTGAGAGTTTTATGCTTTCACAAAGGTAGATCCGACATCATCAAGTAAAGTCAATTAACTGTGGCTGTTGCCCTGTCTCTGAAGATGCCAGTCACAGATGCAGGAGAAATGTCAGAAAGAAACTATTCCAGAACATGGCCTCACAGTCTGGAAAAAAAACAAGGAAAAGCTATACATTGTCCCTCAGTTTCTTATAGGCCATGAATGTTCTAGTTGGGCCCAGTTTACTGTTGTGAAAGTTTTCAGCTTTATCTTTGGAAATTAAAATTCTAAACAAACAAATAGAGACCAACATGGAGAAATTGGATTAGTCTACTAGCTTCTGATGTTACAATGACTCCTACCTGACCATTAGAGGAACCTCTAGGCCTTACAGCTGTGCCTGGTAGACTGGCTCACAGCATTTTGAGAGCTGTAATTCAGCTGAAGGTTGATAGGTTTCCAAAACCATCTGTTTCTTCCTAGCCTTCTGTCCTGCCTGTACTAGTGAAGCTGCTCAGCAGAAAACTGTAGACACACTCATAGACTGGTTGATAATTATTTCAGAAGATGAACACTAATTTCTTTGGCATCTTTCTCAATTTCATATACAGTATATTGTTAACATCAATATTTTGTTTTGTTGAGGAATAGATGGCTTTGAGAGGAGGGAGGGGAGAAGAAGGGGAAACACTGGAGAGTTATTTTATGTATTAAATGTATATTCTGCATTTCTACCAAAAATGGCACTCAAGGTGGAATAATAAAATTCAAATAAGAAAAGAAACAAGTTCTTATATAAGTACTTATTCCTAATGGTGGACAAACATATTCATTATTTTATATTGGGCTATTATAACTACAAAATGTTCTTGCAGCAAGTAAAATGAATTTTATATATGTATCACAATCAGAAATACAGGTCTCCCCCTGTATCTGTGGGAGATAAATTCCCAGATTTACCATGGGTAGTGAAACTGTGGATAATAGCAAACCCTATCTATATATATAGTTCTCTTGGGTATGTTGCTGTTTCCAGTGTGCTGATTGGCTGCTTAGGAAACTGACCAACTCATCACAGCTTGGTTGGCCAGCCAATCAACACAATGGAGATGGGAACATGGTGCCATGGTGGCGCAGTGGTTAAGTGCCAGTACTGCAAGCCACCACATTGCAAGTTCGATTCCAGCGGGCTCCAAGGTTCACTCAGCCTTCCACCCTTTCGTAGGTCGGTAAATTGAGTACACAGCTTGTGGGGGCAATTAGCTAACATACATTGGAAACTGCTTAATGCAGTGTAGATGTGTAAATAGCTATTGCTTAAAGCAATTTGTAAGCCGCTCTGATAGCCTTGTGGCTGAAGAGTAGGGTAAAAATAACTAAATAAAAAATAAAAAAATGTGGGTGTAAACATGTCCGCCGGCAAGGAGTAGCAGGGTGTGTGTGTGGTATGGTATGTGCACGGAGCTTGGGGAGGGTGGCAGGGGGTGGCAAGGGCTGTGGTGGGGGGTGGGGGGCAGGTGCTGTGTGGGGGGAGGAGGGTGGTGGGGGTGAGTGGGGAAGGAGCAGTGTGTGTGTGTGTGTGTATGCGGGAAGGGCAGCAGGGGGCAAGAGGGCCATGGGGGGCAGGTGCCATGTGGGGGATATGAGGGGGTGGGGTGGGAGCAGCATGTGTGTGTGTGTGTGCATGGGCAGGGTGGGTAGGGAGGGCAGCAGGAGATGGGAGGGCCACGGTGGGGGGAAGGTGCCACGTGGGGGGAGGGAGGTGGCATGAGGAGAAGAGAGGTGGTGGGGTGGGTGGGGAGGGAGTGGCATGTGTGTGTGCATGGGGGGGCTGGGGAGTATGGCAGGAGGTGGGACGGCCGTGGTCGGGAGGGCAGGTGCTGCATGGGGGAGGGTGGCGGCATGGGGTGGGGTGAGGTGGGAGCATTGTGTGTGTGTGCACATGCACAGGTGGGGGAGGGGAGGGAGGCAGGAGATGGGAGGGCTGTGGTGGGGGGAGGGAGGTGGCGGGACGGTGGGGAGGGAGCAGCATGTGTGTGTGCACACCGGGGCCCCAGAGAGGGTGGCAGGGGTCAGGGTAGCCGCGGTGGGGGAAACAGGTGCCACATGGGGGAGGGGGTGGCTTGGGTGTGGTGGGATCAGTGTGTGCATGTGCATGCACAGGGGGCAGGGAGGGCAGCAGGGGGCATGGTGAATGCTACACCGGGTATATAGCTGGTTGAAATGAATTACTTCTAGCCCAACTTCCGGCAGACGCATACCATGGAATTGCACTGGAGGACCTACAAAATGCCTAGAGAGGCATTTCTGGACATCCTGACAAAGACTAACTGAGCATGTCTAAGAAATGATGTACATCAGGCATCTTAATAAAAGTAACACATTTTAACAACAGGCATTTAAATAAAATTAGTTTCAGTAGCTTCATAGGTAGTGATAGTGTGTGACTATCATGTCTGTGTGGTGGTGAATCTCATTCAGGTATTAATCTGGACTTTAAAGGGTTTGTCCAAGATAATGTCTCCATGGTATTTGATCTCTGCTTGGCTCTTTCATAAATATGTGTCTGAACCAACAATTTGGTGTTAAACAGTTTGGAAGGTAAAATTATGTTTTGTTTTATTATGTTTATGTTTTCTTTATTTATTATTAAAGCAAGTTCATTTATCAGTTCTTTGGAACCGCATTTTTTCTGAACCTTTCAGGTGTTTTTATTTTGCTTTTACTGCATCTCTTACCATTTCTTTGCAGATGTTTAAGTCTTCAGAGATTTTCAGACGCAATTTTCGGGTCTATATATTCCAAAACAGCTCCGTTGCTGCCGCGCTGCAGGGGAGCAGTTTTGGACGACACCATTCCTCTGCCAACCCCTCCGTGTCACTTCCATGACAGAATGGAGGAAGCCGTGTCATATTTCACTCATGGGCAACAAACATGAGTGAAATATGACACAGCTTCCTCCATTCTGTCACGGAAGTGACATGGAGGGGTTCGGCAGAGGAACGGCGTCGTTCAAACTGCTCCCCTGCCGCGTGACAGCAACGGAGCTGTTTTGGAATATATAGACCTGAAAATCGTGTCTGAAAATCTCCTTCCTTAAACTGTAGTGTATACCAGACATAGTATTCCATTGATAACTTAATCAATACCAAGCAAAGTACTGTCACATCCTGTGTCTTGTGTCCAGGTTTCCCACTAATGCCTCAGGAATGAGTACTGTATTTTTCTTCAGTATTTTTCTAAGGACTGATGAAGGTACTAAGTATAGAAGAAGCTTGTCATTAGAATATCTACAGTGAAAGTGCAAATAATGGTGGTAGCTCAAAACTGGTTCCATGTTTCATAGTACTTTTCAAATAGTAAATGATCATAGACAATACAGCCCCCAAACCTTCACCTGAAGGCTGAAGACAGCCTCAAAAACCACACACACACCTGCACACATATCAAAACTGTTCACAAAATTGTCTTTCTTGCCTTTTAAATCATTTCCATTTTGATGAAGACAGTGCATATACATGCAAAATGTATGCATGCAGTGTTTTCAGATAGCTTCAGATGAACACATGGAATTCAAGAGCTGGGACAATGGACACAATCCCAGTTCTGTCCACTGAGTGTTTACCAAATGTGTCTACTGACCATCTGGAATAGGCTTGTCTCTTTCTGTGGTGTTGTTGTGTGCCTTCAGGTAATTTACAACTTATGGTTACACTAAGGCAAACACAGAGTTTTCTTGGCAAGATTTATTCAGAGTGGGTTTGCCTTTGCTTTCCTCTGAAGCTGAAAGAGTGTGACCTGCCCAAGGTCACCCAATGGATTCCCACAGCTGAGTGAGGATTTGAACCCCTGCCTTCCAGTGTACTAGTCCAACACTCAAAACACTATACCACACTGGCTTTCTGTAGTTCACGTTTATTTGGTGAAACAGAGAAATGGCTCCACATTATGGAAGTACAACCAACACATTTGTGATGTGACCAAATTTATGCCCCCAATCCATATTTCCATTCCCTTTTGCTTTTAATTATGTTTGACATTTGTTATCCTGAACTTTTATTGTTTAGCCCA
Organism: Gambelia wislizenii; assembly: GCA_030847615.1. Classification (NCBI taxonomy): domain Eukaryota; kingdom Metazoa; phylum Chordata; class Lepidosauria; order Squamata; family Crotaphytidae; genus Gambelia; species Gambelia wislizenii. The sequence goes on from JAUMIR010000001.1 coordinate 327,369,310, forward strand.
AGGCTGTGGAATTCAATAAGATAGGGAGCTTGTGCATAAATAAATTGTGTGAACTATAGAACTTGCAAGGTTTCTGAGACAGCTTGTCCTCAGCTGTACATAAGAGGTCTTTAAATGAAAGGGAACCCTCAGGGCAAAAAGTGTCCATGATCAGAATGCATCATTGCACTCATCAGTTAAGGAAGAAGAACATTCCTATCTCCCTGTCTCTTCTTCTATGATATCCTAAAACAGTCTAAGTTGTACATGAGCTGTTGTGTTGTCCGGGTCATGGTCTGCCAGGTTAAGATGTACTTTTGCTTAAAAAGGTATTTCAGCTTTCTAATATGAATTAGCCCGTCTTTCTCAATACTCTGTCCTCTCATGAATCTGAGGAAGGAGACTTAGGGATCATCTACATGGGCCAGGATACACTAGCTCCCTGCCAGCATATCCTGTCCATGAATCAAGCCTGTTCTTCCCCGTTACCTGGATGAAACAGGCCAGAATCCAGACAGGCATGCTGGCCTGTCCCTACGTCTGCCACCACCACACAAGTCCCATTCCAGACAGGAGGCCTGCAGTGGATGAGCAAGGCAACTGCTGCAGGCCCCCTTCCTCGATCTGGAAGAGCAAGGCAACTGTCAGCTACAGCTATGTGCTGGTGTGCTGGGATGGGCTTCTGTAGTCATGTGGGGGGGGCAATCTGTTCTATTTTGGCTGGAATGCATTTTAACAGGCACTATTTTAAAATGTTCTATTAGGCCCTACACTGTCTTCTCCCCTCTTAGCCCGTCTTTGCCCTGGTGGTTGTGAGGACTGCCCACAGAGAATATGGGGTAAAGGCCTATGTTGTCAGGTAAGATGGGGTAAAATGCCCATGTAGACAAGTCCCAAGTCTACGAAAGCTCATGCTACAGCTACTTTTTCTCAGTTAGTTTCAAAGCTGCTACTAGACCCTTGTGCATACTGATATTCCAGATTAACACAGTTATGTCTTTGAACTCTCATTGAAACTATATGCCTCTATACCAGGGGATGGCCCTAGGGCTGTATATGAAACTCTCCAGGGATGTATTTATCGTGTTTGTGCTCTCCAGTCACTCTGGACTGTTTTCGTTTTTCTTTTCCTGCACTCACTAAAAGGAATGAATTGCCTCGCTGCTGTGAAACTTGAAGCAGCAATTCGCTATTTGAACTAGGTCCTAATATACTATTTAATTGTTTAAAAGTCTGTTTTTTCCTTCAAAACAAGAAGTGGACTGTCATCCACTTCCCATTTTGGGTACATGGAATGTTTCAGCCTGGAGCATTTTTGGTGCTTTGTGAGCTCCCTGGAAGGTTCTAGAAACAGAAAATTGGCCCCTGCAGTTGCCCATCACTGTTCTGCACCCTAAGTTGTTACAGACCTCTTTGGATTGTTCCCTTTTGCTCTCTTGTGGCTACCTTATAAATGAACCTAGCCTACATGCTATTTCATGCTGTCTCAAATATTTCTTCCCCATGTTCATGGAAATTTAATTCCTGCATTTCAATTCCTGGTAACCTGAAGCCCACAGAACCTTTGGGAGTGGGAGGGGTGGGACGGGGCAGAGTGATCTTTATTAGAAAGTTGTCTTTCTTATACTCTATTATTTTGTTTTTGTTCTTAATTCTAATTTTCAAAGGTATGCTGCAGCTCAGCAGTCACAACAGCAGTATGGAGTTTTGGCAACAGATGGTCTCCAGGCTGTGAATAGCTGCATCTGTTGAATTTGGCTGATAGAGAGGAGTTTTGTTTAGCTTTTTCTTTTCATAAGAATTTTCAAAAAATTGTAGATCACTTCATACATTTGAGAGAAAGAACTTTAGGTTTTTAAAAAATAATAAAGCAAAAACAAATCTGTGTTGAAGAAAGTGAAACTGACAGACTTGACCATCTCAATTGAAGCCACCCCTCCTGCTGTTACCACAACCCTGCTTTCACACCTTTGCCAAAGTCCTTGGGGCTCATTCTAACAGTTGGTGTGGGCAGAAAGCCAGATCATATCAGTTTCTTGCACTCGTCACATACACTAGCATCTAGTACATGTAACACCTCATTATAAAGTATAATTAATAGTAGTTATAATTTAGGATACATATTAGGTTGCATTTCTAAAATTTTTAGATTCTCCCCAACCCCTATCAAGAACAGAAGGGGCAGGGTCTGGAAATTAAGTACAACTTTAAATTCTACTCTGAGAATTGAACTCTGTCTTACACCTTTGTATACAGTCAGTAGGTTTTACACTTGAAAGGGTTACACCTTTGATAGCATTTTGCAAAACACTCCCCCCCAGGTGCTATTGTGATAATATAGTGTGATCTTGGAAACAGCAGAACAGTGTGGGAACTGTAGTGTCCCAAGCAAAAGAAGATAAGCATTAACATATAAGTAGGTATGGGGGAAGAGAGAAAAAAAGAAAAGAACATTTCTTATGATATCTTACAATTCCAACATGACTTTGCTCATCTCTTAAAAACCTGTGTAAAGATCCAGAAGGAAAACAATCAAAGGCACAAAACTTAAGTCACACTGAAATGAAGTGAAGCAAGACTGGCCCAAGCTCCTTTCAAATATGGATTGCCTGAGATGGGTACCAGGCCATACTTAAAGCCTTGCTGCAGAGTCCTCACAGGGCTGTTTGGCCTGTCTGCAAAATCCATGCATTGAATATAGCAATCTGAAAGAGAAAATCTTCACTTCTCAACCTCCAGGCACTCTAGCTTTCCTCACCTTGTGGAATCATGACCATGAAGGGTTACAGATTGTAGGAAAGACCTGCATTGGCAGGTGTTTACATGCACATGAATGTTGGGGCATAGAAAGACGTGCTGTGTCCATCACGACCACCTGCAGAGTTGTTCCACATTGACAGGACGCCAAGGAGAAGGTTTCTGGAGAGATTTCTGCAAAAGATTTCAGGCTGAGAAGGAAAAATTCCTTCACCCCAGCACACTGCCTTGAGCTCTGGCTTGCCAAATAAAGACAGCAACAAGGCCAGCCTTCACTCAACTTGAGGGCTTTAATCTTTGTTTGCAGTATATCTACAATATATATACAGAGTATAGGACAATCTCTCTTAAACCAACAAACTTCTTCGCCAACCACCATCCACAACAAACCCACACTGAAGAGAATTCCCATCTCCTTTTTTATAGGTAGTTAAACAATGCCTGTTACATCAGGCATCTCAGCTGTGCATACTCTCAAGTGCTGACTCTCTCTCTCTCTCTCACACACACACCTGCCACTGGAGCTTAACTACTTTCATTTCTAAGCTTACAGCTCCATCTTGTGGTTGCATCCATGTCATTTCCTGACATTCCCCTCCAAATGACATCTGGTGTGTCCCATGTGTCATTTACACCTATCCTTTTATATACTGTGACCTTACTCGCTGATACCTATAGGGTCTGAGACTCCGTTCCCACTATTTACAATGTCACAGTGTTTTCCTAGACCTTGATAGCCCATGCTACTGACCCACCCGGCTCTGGCTTCCCAGGTGTTATCATTTGTCAATTTCCTTTTACTTACAGGCCTGACCATCCCACCAAACATATCCTGGCTATGCTCTGGCTACACACACCAGAGCTTTGGTTTTCTTCCACCCCTCCTGCTTAGTGCATGTTCGCCTGGCTCTTTCTGGGGTGTTTTCAGTTCTTTTTACTGCTGCCACAGAAGAGGCTTGTCCCTGCTTTACTACGAAGAACTTTCCTTTCTGAGACCTCATGGGAATCAGGAATGTAGCTTGACCACCCTCAGTGTCACTGCTACTAACACTGGCTTGAGTGTCTTGCCCATGAGTCTCAACTTGTTCTTCTTTCACAGTCATTATCTCTGGCTTTGGTTGCAAGTCTAATGAAGTGCTAGGCTCTTCTGGAGTACCAGGCACCTTCAAAGTGCCTTGTTTACTCGAAATTCCAGGCTGTTGTGACACACCTGGTTTCTCATCTAAGACATCCCTGGATGCATGTGCCCCTCCATTTCCATTGTTCTTATCTACCACACTGGCTTTCTGTTCTACAACAACATTCTGGTCAGGGTACACTCTCTTCCACCCAGCATGAGTCTCAAACTTAGCACTCCTTGAGTACAAAATCCTATTCCCATCCATCAGGAACCTGTACTTGTTCCCCTCATAGCCCACAAAACACAACCTTTGGCTTTTGGGCTGATTCTTTTTCCTGAACTGAGGGAGAATGTACACTGATGCAAATTGTCCAAACACTCTTAAGTACTTCAGGTTTGGTGCTCTTCCATATAATAAGTAATATGGTGTTTGGTTTATCGCACTGCACCATGACCTATTTACAATATGACATGCGGCTCTTGTTGCTTCTCCCCACAAATTAGCTGGTGCTCCAGAATCTTCTAACATACAATCCCTTATTTGGTTTATCATCCCAATCCTATGTTCAGCCAAACCATCCTCAGCTGGACATCCAGGATTTGTAGTTTTATGTTGGATCCCTTTCCGCCCAAACCACAGCATGCAAATTACTACTTAAGAATTCCCCACCTCTGTCAGTCACAACAGTGCCAACCTTGTAGGGAAACTCCCTTTCAACAGAATTGACCCATTTTTTGATCATATCAGCAGCCTCACTTTTGGTTTTGAGCATTGCCACATAGGTAAATCTGGTATGCCTATCTACTATCAATAGGGTAAACCTGTTACCTCCTATACTCTTTACTTGATGCTGCCCTGATAAATCAACATGTACAACCTGAAAAGGCCTCTGGGTTATGCATATGCTCACCTTCGCTACAGGGTAAGCCTTGACCTTTACCTTTTTGCAAATATCACAGTCCAGGTAACTTTTACAGTTCTCTACCTTGAACTCTGGGAAAACCTTCTCTAGGTTTCTCGAACCTTTGAAGCTTATATGGCCCATAACTCTATGAAGGTAATGAGCACACCCATCATGCAGTGGCTTATTTGTTATTCCCACACTACACCTGTGCTACCATTTGATAAATGTGATTTTTCTTTATGGTTTTACCACATACTACTCCCTCCTTGGACACAATCCCCTCATCTCCTTTGAAAAGGATTTCATATCCATCACTGGTTAGGGATGCCACACTTACGAGGCTATTTTGTAGTTTTGTTGCACACAGTACATTATGAAATACCTTGTTTAAACCAGGGATTAATACAGACCCTTGAATCTCTACACTGCCAGATTCACCATCTGCAAATACCACAGTGTCCACTGGTGCTGGCTTTGGGGTCTGTAGTTTTTCCCTGTCAGGGGTCATATGGTGAGAACACCCACTGTCCAAAATCCAGACAGAGTGGTCCTTTTTCTCATTTACAACTCCCTCTACAGTAGTAGCAAACTCCCTCCCATCATGGGGCTTGTCTTTTCTTTTTCTTTGTGAGTTCTGTCCTTTCTTTGATGCAGAGACCTTAGGACAGTTCTTTATCAAATGTCCGGTCGTAACTGACCCTAGAGTTTCTGCTGCCTGAAGTCCAGGGTTGGCCCTTTTTCCAATCCCAAACCCAAGGGATTCGTCTTCATTTTGCCACCACCCACTGGTGGTGACTCTATAATTTCCTTTTTTTTTTTTGTATAATCAGTGAGATTTAGACAGGCTGTATTAAAGAAACAATGATGTACTTTCCTCCTTTCCAGAAGAGTTTAGATAGCTGACCAGAAGCAGGCAATTCAAGGCAGGTTAGAAAATAACAGAAAGATTTTATTCAATTCTAGGAATCTATGTTACTTGAGAAGGTAAAACATTCCCATGTTCAACTTAAGGCTTATAAAGTATGCATTCATTCAGAGGACTTACAAATAAAACATAAATCTAATGCAAGCTAACTAAACGGTTCCCTATTCTACTAATATAAAGTAAATTACCGTCTCTGGAGATGGAATTTCAGAGTCCTTTTGGATCCTTTGAGGACTTTGGGTAAGGTTGGCTCCCCCCCAACCTTTTGTTATCACAGTTGAGTATTTTGTGGTTATTCTATGGCTTTGTTGGCCATTCTCTGGTCTCTCTGCCATGGAGCTCAGTCAAGAGGCCCCTAGGCCATCTTTAGCTCAACTACTAGGCCATGTGCTCAACCAGTGTGTCCCAGAACAAAGGAAGATCAGAACTTTTAAAATTCCTTTGTGTTGACCTCTGATTGGCTCTACCGTTGCCCAATCAGAGTGACTATCTAGTCAGGTGATTTGACATCATGTTTATTCAATGAGGTTCTCCCACCCACTTCCCATTTCCAAATAAGGAATGGAAGTTTCCAATATTGTTCTTGTGAGTTTGTAATGGGATTCCAAGATGCCTGTAGGTCATCATGACACCATCCCCCTCCTGTCATCAGTTTTTTGTGAGTAAAAAGTGGCGCGTTTGCAACAGATTGAACACGGAAGTAACACGGACGACGATGGGAGGGGACAGCTTCATCCGAAATTGACCCACTGCCGTGGGATAGCCGTGTACCTCTTCCGCCCTCCCTTGACAGGTTTTAGGGCATCTGAAAAAATCCTTACACCATCCTATTCATAGTTTTCCTTATTTTTATTATTTCAAAATAATAAAAATAAATTTATTATATATTTTGGGCTCAGGCATTATTCTTATTTTGTTGTTTAGGTCACTCTGCCCCTCCACCAATGAGATTGACCATCTCCTATATATGTCAGTAAACACCTAACTTCACATAACTACTAATGGTGACTTCTGGGTGAGGGTGGATTGAAGTCCCTTCATGGAGCTCCATGAAAGGGAAAGCTGCAGTGGTGGTAGGTTTTCCATGTTTTTTTTTCAGGCTGTGAGGCCGTGTTCTGGAAGAGTTTATTCCTGACGTTTCGCCTGCATCTGTGGCTGGCATCTTCAGAAAATGGTTGGGTAGGAGTATGGAGGGGTTATAGACCATGAGCCCCTGTTGGAGAGAATAGGTAAATCTGTGTATTTGAATGGCTAGTTTCTGGTGGAGATATGCAAGGAGGATTAGTGTTTGTTTGGCTAATGATCCATTGTCTGCTGAAATCACCCTGTCCCTGGATGAAGTTCATTTGCATGTGTTGAGTTTTGATTTTAGTGTTTTTCAAAATAGATTTTGTTTACTTTTAGGGTTTCTTCTTTCCTGTTGAAGTTGTCCAGATGTTTGTGGATTTCAATAGCTTCTCTGTGCATTCTGGACCAGGAAAACAACTATCATGTCATGTTCCAGCTTCTCAATATCCTTCCTGAATTGTGGTGCCCAGAACTGTTCAGAGGGGGTTTGCCTTTGCCTCCCTCTGAGGCTGAGAGAGCGTGACTTTTCCAATGTCACCAAGTAGGTTTCCATGGCTGGGTGGGGGCTCCAGAATCCTAGTCTAATTCTCAAGCCACTATAACACACTCATAGAAGTATAGAATGAGACAATCATAGAGTTGGAAGAGACCACAATGGCCATCCAGTCCAACCCCATACAGTCAAAGCACTCCTGATAGATTGCCATCCGGCCTCCACCACACTCTGAGGCAGGCTATTCCACTGTTGAACAGCTCTTACTGGCTATTATCTTTTTTGCTTATCACTGTTAGTAATGATGGAGGTATTACTGGCTTTTGACTCAGTTGAGATTTCAAGTAGGGAGCTCCAGTTCATCACCAATATTATTATCACATTTTTAAAACCTCACACTATTTTAGTTCTGTTGTTGTTGTTGCTGTTGTTGTTGTTGTTGGGTCCTCCAAAACTTCTAGCTGTCAGATGGACACACACACACGCACACTCAAAAGTTGGTGTCTATGTAAGCAGTACCAAAAAAAATCATAGATTTGCTTTTCCTGTAATTACCTTATATACTGATCATGTGAAGAACAGGTGTGTTTTATGAAAATTATGCCTTATCTGACTAAGACTTCAAGACAGAATACATAATTGATAAAGCACTGGAGGTCATATTGAAAACATGTCATGACTGAGAGGTTTCCAACTGATTCATTTTATTAAGTACAGTTTTAAATTTGAAAAATCCTTTTTTAAAATCTTAGATCAATATATTAAAAATAGTTTGGCATATTACACTAAAATCTGTAATGGTTGTATTAATTCAACCATAGCTGAGGGCCTGGATGAAGAAACATCATTCGATGTCTCACTACAGTCTAATTCCATGTCCTTCTGGCTTGTGTTAGCCAAGGCAAAAGGTTAAGGGGAACAGTTTTACTGGATTTTTCAGCTGAACAGTTTTTACTTTAACCCCCACCTCATTGGAGACAATAGAAAGGATATAGTTATACCAGACAAGGCTGGGACATCTCTGAGGCCTATTCCATCCCTTCTCAGAAAACAGGCCAATGGATCTAAAGCTGGTTGTGCCCCAACCTTCGAATGTGTTGTTTGCTGGACCTTATGTCTGCTACTACCAGTGGCAACACTAGGGGGTGCAGACAGGCCAAATCTCACCAGGTGACACTGTTGGAGGGAGGGGTGACAGTGGTCTTGCCACAGGTTACTACTGCTTCACACACCAGCAGCAATAGCTTTCTATGGGTGGGAAATGGACCCATGGGCCTCCACCTCATTCTACCCAAGGTAGGTGACAGCTTTATTCACTGGAATTGCTCTGTGATCAATTTAATGTATAGTATGCAATATGAGGAGGTAAGCCCTCAGAAATTTCCCTAAACAGTGAAAAATCCCTATGCTTGGGCATGTAATTAAAGTAGCCCTTTAACTAATTAATCAATGAACACCCAACTCTAGCTTTTCTGTTGGCCTAATTATGAGTGTATGTGATGTCTTCAAGCCCATCCTGTCAATGGGCTGTCAATTACGTTACCTTCAAAAATAGAAAGCTCAGAGGTTCTTGACTATAAAGGCCACTATCTTCATTCAGTGACAACATGTATGTTGTCCAGCCCCATTTTAAGCAGTATGTGGTCTCCAGATTCTTAACGTTGATAGTAAGTATAACATTCATAAAGCGCCACTAAACAACTGCAATGGAAACGCACTCATTGGGAAAACTGAATCACCTTGCTGCACTTTCCCGATAAAACTGGAAGTGGAAAGCTGATTGGCCGGACATGCACAGGGGGGGTTGGAGCTTGCTGGCAAGGCACCTCCCAGAACCACCATGTTGGATTTTCACCATAGCGATCATGTGCTGAGGTAACAAAACTGTAGTATGTGGGGAAATAATTATTGTAATGTAAAACAATCTTGTGTACCCCATTCACATACTAAGATAAGTCTAGGAATTTTCCCTGCATGCTTCTGTTCTCCCAAACTCCCTTTCTCTTATTTCACTAGGCACTTCCAGCCAACTGGAGTGATGGGTCATTCAACACATGACCTAATTTAAATTTTATTGCTCTTTGTGTGACACTCTAAGTTAGAGTCTCCATTCGGCTGTAGCCATGCTTTGAAGCCATGCTGCTATGAAGCCTTGCTATGATAATATGCCATGATATTCACCATGCAGCCTCTACCGCTAAAGGCTGGGTGAGTCATTCTACCCTAAATCCTCCTAGTTAGTTAGGAACCCTTTTAAAAGTTTGTTTTAGTATGTAGATTAAGGTTGATATACCTTCAGTAAACTTTTGATATGCATTTTTAAACTGACTCCTTTGTTTTGTAATGAGTCTAATTTAACTGGGTGATCAGACCACAGACCTCAGATACACTTTTAAATATTAATTGAGCTTGTCTGCATTCTTAAGTGGCACTCTGCATGACTTTGAAAGTGAAGTGATTTTAACTCTTTTTAAAGAAGATATTTTTATTTCTTTTTAAAAGGGCTAGATTCCTCAAATTTTTAATACATTTTTATTTTTAGACTCATACCTCCTACAGAAACATCCTCCCTGCCCCCGTTTTTTGTAGTGGAAAGTCATACTTCCACACCTTGGATTTGCTTTATTTTATTTTTTTTAACTGTTCAGTTGGTGAGAATAAAACTGCAAGTAATTCACTTGCCCCCACCATCTTGATTTGCAGGATGTGAAAGTGTATAGCTTTGCATATGTGTGATCTTGGAAAAAAACATGGAGACAAATGAAAGCTGCTGCAAATTGGCATTACTGTGCAACAATACACATTTTCTTGCCTCATGCAGACAAGTCCAGTATTCCATAAGATGTGGGTATGGAAGTGGAATCAGCACTACAATTATGTACAGTAGGACCCCTGTATCCTTGGGGAATTGGTTCCAAGGGGCACAATAGATAAGAAAATCCATGGATAATAACAAACGCCCCATTTCTGCCATGGGAGTGATCCCAGGCCAAAAGGAGGTGGGAGGTGAGTTCTCTCCTCCCCTCCCTTCGCCCCCACACCAACATTTCTGCCCTGGGAGCAATCCCAGGGAGCGATCACGGGGACAAATGGAGGCGAGCAGCAGATATCTCCTCCCCTACTTTCACTCCCGTGCTACCATTTCCACCCCAGGAACAATCCCGTGGAGGAATTCCAGGGGCAAAGGGAGGAGCGAGGTGAGCTCTCTCCTCCTCACTTCCATCCCCGATCCACACACCCCCCCCTGCTGTCGCCATCCACAGATAATTGAATCCATGCATGGCAAATCCAGATGTTGGGAGCTACTATTAGTATGAAAAAGCTCTTAAGCATAAACTGCTTCCTCCAGTCATTTTGACTCCTGTTAAAAAAACTGGATCTCAAAGTTTCAGCATATCTTCCATCTCTTCCTACAGTGCTGTGACAAGTTCCAATAAAATGAGTTAAGAACTTATTCTGTGCAACAGCAGCGACTGCCAGTGATGTAGTTAAAGTTTTAATCAAACTTTAAAGGAACAATCCAAAGCATTGAATCTATTTTAGGGATAGTGTTCAGCGCTCGTTAAAGTTCAGACCATTTAGAATTCATTGCCACACTGATCCACCAGCCACTCTGGTTCTATGGCATCTTACCAAAGTTGGCAAGCCAACTTTTTACAGATGAATAAAGTCTTTTCAATAATGTTCAGTTAGTTTCCCATTATTTCCCATGTGACACTAATCTGTTTATAGTGCTGGGCATTATTTACTGATTTAAATATTTATGTCCTGCCTCTTCATCTGGTAGGGCCACAAAATACTTAAAATCCATAAATCAATTTAAAAGAAACAAAACAAAACAATTGATAAGCAATAAACAAGAGCAAGTAAGACACAGTGCTTAAACAGCAGGAAAAACACATTAATCATAGAATAACCAGTATACACAGCATCTGAATGAATTTTAAATTTGCACATATGAAATATGGAATATTGAACCCCAATCCACCAAATATGGTTACCTCTATAATATTTCTCTAAAACCCTTGAAGTTTCCCCCCAATTTCTGCATCAATGAGTATGTTACAAATTTACTTGTTCAATTTCTATTTATTAAAAAAAAAAAAAGGTTTTCAAACCTTAAATTCTTCTCTAATATTGGCCTATATCCAACCTGCTGCTGGTACTGCAATACCAGCATAATGATACTTCCTTCCTTCTCCTCCACAGCCCTTTTGACATGGCTGAAAATTGGCTCCAGAAGATGTCCAAGGCTTGTAGAGCAAGTTTGTAGGTTACATAGGAAGAGAAGGTTAATACGTAACATGATAGCCATGTTTAAATATTTGAAGGGATGTCATATTGAAGATGGAGCAAGCTGGTTTTCTGCTGCTCCAGAGACTAGGGCACATAGCAATGGACTCAAATGACAGGAAAAGAGATTCCATCTAAACATCAGGAAGAACTTCCTGACCTTAAGAGCTGTTTGACAGTGGAATGCACTGCTTCGGTGTGTGGTGGAGTCGCCTTCTTTGGAGGTGTTTAAACAAAGGCTGGATGGCCATCTGTCGAGAGTGCTTTGATTGAGTATTCTTGCATAGCAGGAGGTTGGACTGGATGGCCCTTTGTGATCTCTTCCAACTCTATGATTCTAGGAGATCAACCCCCACTTCTCTCATTGGATTCTTTTGTTCTGTCAGCAGGCATTCAGAATTGGATCTTCTTCTCTGGCACCAGTGCATACTGGATTTAAACTCCAAAAAAAGAGATTCCACTTAAACATTAGGAAGAATCTTTTTAATGTAAGAACTGTTTGACAATGGAAGAGATTGTTGCAGAGTGTGGTGGACTTTCTGTCTTTGGAGGTCTTTAAACAGAGATTTTATGGGCATCTTTCAGGAGTGCTTCAGTTGTATATTCTTGCATGGCAGGGGTTGGGATGCATGGTACTTGTGGTCCCTTTCAACTCTTAAGATTCTATGATTCTATGAAATCGCTTTTTGTATTCACACACCCCCAAGTTCATTTATTCCAGTTTTGTGCAATATATTTCTATGGAAAAAATCCAGCTCACTCCTTTTCTCTCACCTTATTCTGCTTGAGTTGCCTTACCTTCAGTACTGTCAATTATTCTCTGGAACTGAAGGCCTCAGATATTCTCCAATACGCCCTTGCATTATGTTATTCCATTGTGTTAGGTTTGTAGTCTTGAGGCTTGTCAAATATTCTGTTCATGAGAATGAAGCTAAACTATTAAAAGATACTGAATAATGACTGGCAAGATAGAGTTTAGCTGTATAGCTGGTGCATGTATGTGAGTGAGTGTGTGAGTGAGTGAGAAAGAATTCTCGCCAACAAGGAGGTGTGGAGACATGTGCCTGAGAAAGTCACATTCATTCTCCTGCAGTGGCTAAATGTTCTGCTCCAAGTATCTCATTTGTTTGCTCCTGGGTGATATTTTCATCTGGCCTGAGAAGCCTCTAGAAATTGCAAGGTTTGATATATGGAGAAGCTGGTGACAGAATATACTCAGAAAAAATAAATGTGGAAGATCCCTTTAAGCAAATAAATCCAGTAACTTTGGCTATATATGGAATGTTTATTCCTAATGTTCAACCAGCTCACAATCCAAACACTTTATGGGGAAGTAGAATGGCAGGCAGTGGGGATAGGGCAGGGGAGGAGAAGTCAGCCAAGACTAACAAGCATTGTGACTTGTGATATCTCGGATTTTAAAAGTATAGAGACTATATGTGACCTTTCCTAAGTGCTTAGGTAAATCATAGTCTTGTTAATAGTGAATAAGAGCTTGGAAAAATTGCTTTTCTTTATTGCAGTTCCCAGAATCCCCCAGCAAGCATGAGCACTGTTTTCATTGTTTTTATTTGTTTGTTACATTTTGAACTTCTTTTTACAAAATTCATCCCAGGGTGGCTTGCATAAAAAAGATTGGGTTTGTGTAAAATGCAACCTATTTTTGACAGAAAAGATTGGTTTTATGTATATAATCAATTTCTGTGAAAAATCTGTTTCTTGTGCAAAAACAGTTGTTGCTATTGCTGCTTTTGTCTTAAAAATACTGCTCTTTTTGCTCTTGCATGAGGGTAAAAAAAAATCTTGTGGCAGGTGTCAGGGTTTTGTTTTGTTTTTGATGTATTATTTTGGCCTGTTGAGACACTTTTTCCTCATGAAAGACAAAACAATTTATAATTATTCCTCCAGCTATTCAAAGATACCATGTGTCTAGTGGATGCTAGACTGAAAACCTGGTCCTTTTTGAGACATCTCCCCAATAAAACAGTTCTGCAGAGTTCTGCTATTTTTAAGCCCTAACTTTAGATTAGTAAGAAATGAAGGTGATAGATTCTTCTCTCCACAGGACTGCAAGTTATTAGATAATTTGTTAGAATGTATTAAGGGGAACAATTAGGGGGCTTATATTTTGTAGAAATTATGTGTTTGTGTGTTTGGGGGGTTTGAGTTGGCACAGGCTCCAGGACTGTTCTACCTGTGCTCTACTCTTTCCTCATCACTGTGACAGCCAGGGAAGTAACGGATTTTATGTAGAGCCATTGAAACATTATTCATACATCTGTTTTTTCACTGAAGTTATAATGGGGCTAAATTAAGCACTGCAGTAGATATGCACGACCGTATTTCCATCCGCTTTAAACATCTACAAATAGCCTCAGGAGAGGGAAGAATGTCCTAGCCGTCACTATGCAAGCAGGAGTACCTGTCCCAGGGACAAGAGCCTTGAGGGAATCCTGGAGAAAACAACTGGATGGGTGGGTAGAAAGATAGAAAAGAACAAGCAGGAAAGGAGGAGGAAAAAGTCTTGTAACTTAGGTGGGATGGTGGGATTCTGAGAAACTTAGGTGCGATGGTGGGATTCTGAGAAACACAATTAAAACAAAATTGACAAATTTTCACACCCCTGTTTCCAGGCAGAAAAGCAAATTTCATCAGTCAGTTGGCTATGACTGAAATTAACTGTTGCCCAGACAACGGCCAAGTCTTTTTAGCCTTACGAGATCAAGGGAAGCCAATGAGGTGCTAAGGTGAGTTGAGCCACTATATAACATTAAGAGGCATCATAAACTAGAGGAGCCTTCCAACCTTCAGCACGAGGTGTCATATTTGCAGAAAAGCACAGGCCCAAAAATTATAATTTTGGACCCCAGTGGTTCCTGTCATTTACCTCAAAGCAGCTAACAACATATTTAAAAACAATGCAGATGGAAAATGATACAAACACTTCAATAAAAGTATAAATATAAAACTTATTGAAAAAACAAACAAATGATAGAGCAAAAAATATTAAAATTTATTAAAAGACTATATACAAACCATAAATACAGCACCACACCAAAAGCCCATCCTAGACAGTTTCTAAAAACCTGGCATAAAAATGTTTTAATTTGCCACCCAGAAGGATAGCAAGGACAGGGCCACCAGGGAAGAAGTTCGAAAGACTAGAAGCAGCCACCAAGAAGGCCCTCTTTCCTGTTCCCATCAACTGAACTTGAGGAGGTGGTGGGACAGAGAGAAAACTAAGATCACATTAGTTCTGCAGTTCTTTTTCCTCAGCCATGGCTTTGAGTGAACCGAGGGCCATTTGCTAGAGCACTCCAAGGCAGTCCTCTCAACTGAAGAAAACTAATGGTGAGTGCAGTTACCCTTATTGGCTTTGTCTGACAGATGTAGTATGTGCTAATAAAGTTCAGTGGAGTGGACAAAGTGTGACATGCAAGCCACACACATCCACCCAAGGTCATATTTGAGGCTCACAGCCCCTCCAAAGCCCCCTTCCAGGCAAATGAATACCTTTTTCTTCTTTAAAATAGGAGGTTCTTTTTTCTTCTGCAACAGGAGTGGCAGTTTAGTGTGTAAACAGATACAAGGTCTTCCACCACCAGCACCACGACCACTCAATTTTTTTTTTTTAAAAAAAGAACCTAAAAGTAGAGTTCCAACTACTTCCAGATTTAACCTTTTTTTAAAAAAAAAAACTACAAGCAGGGCTGGTCCACTCCCAGGGCCAAAAACATAGCCCCCAGGCCATTCAAAGTTCCTTGCCACTACACTAAAAACACACACATACACACACATTTAAAAATGGGGAAGAGAGGATATTTGTTTGCCAATAATTATTGAAGTTGTGGAGTTAGAAATCAGAAAAAGAATGGAAAGCTAGAGACCAAATACAGACGGCACCGGAATTACTCTTTGCTCAAATCAAGAAGCAAATTGAATGCCTCCCAACATTTTCCCCAGTGACAGCTTACACAGACTCCACACTTCACATACTCACATCTTTCAAAACACCTTAGTTAGGCAAGGAAACTTTTACTCCTCATGGTATTCACAGATCCCCACTTGTAACCCCCATCCCTCTGCACCTTCATTCACACATCTACTTTTACAAGAATAAATGGCTATGGGCTATTTAATAAGACCATTATAGTTGAAATTTAAATATGGAAAGATACACTGTTTACTCTGCTAAAGAAAGGGGCCAGTATCCTCCACAGGACAGACAGCTTAGATCTCTAAGGTAGTTACTTTTCTGTTGCTAATGGAGTTGAAATTTGGTTACCTGGATTTTACTGCTCTTTGTTTCCCAGTCCATCTTAACTGACAGCAGAGGTAGCATCTTAAGACAATATGTAGGCCTGTGACTCTAACATTGTCATTTTTTTTCTTCTTCTCTTGTATAATTTTTAATACCTTTCCTTGATGAAGAAGCCTGTGGAGCTTCAAGAGCTTGCATGCTGTATCTTGTGCTTTTTTAGTTGGTCTGATAAAAGCACCATTGTTTTTGCATCAGGGCCAACATGCTACTCCTGAATATGTTTACAGAAGAAGATCAGTCTTTCTGTAACTTATCCAGGTAACTTATCCTCTGGAGGAATCAACTGTGAATTACAATCACTTCTGTTCAGTTCATTCAGAACTCACCCAAAATATTCACAGCTGCTCTTACAGGGCATTTTTTTCCTCTGTAAAAGGAGAAAAAATATTCTAAATCAAATATTGTTTGGACTGTTATGAAAATGTAGCAGCTCTTTCATGGTTCTGCCAACTTCATTACTGTTGTGTGGCTTGCAGATCTTTTATAACAGAAGGATATGTAAAATTTCTTTTAAACACACTTTCTTCTTTTTCAGTCTTGTTTTAAATGTTGAAGAGGCTGAAGAGAGAGGGAGAGTACAACTACACACAAAATGCCTTGCAGCACTTTGTGGAAACATTATTTGACTTTCATGAGGCATCAAACAACATACACATTTCACTCCCCCACCCAGATTTTGGAGTGATTTCATTGGGTTCTGCTAAGGAGCTCTGTAATCTTTGGTGGCCTGAAACAAAATTGGTCTTTTAAAAAGTATCTTCAAGATTTTTGTTTTCTTTCTGTATGGCTGGGGAGACTTGGGTTTGAAAGCAGGAAAGACTTTTGGGATTGACTTCTATCCTACATGGCAGTAACACTCCTACTTAGTAACAATAGCACCAAGAACAGCTCTGCCTACCTATCTATCATCTATCTATCCTGTCTGTCATCTATCATCTATCTATCCTCTCTGTCGATCTATCTGAGATAAATGGAATCCCTGTTACTGCTAAAAAGAGATAGATAGACAGAGGGAGAAACTGAGAGATATCAACAGTGGCCACACATTGTCCATTGGAGGGTAGTATAGTCCTTAGGATTCCCACCAACCTGCTTAAGCCTCTGACATTGCCTCAGTTGTGGCTGAAAAATTCATTTGGGGCCCCAAAAATAGCCACCACTCACTGCTATTTTTAAAAGGCCTTAAAATGTTGTTTGCCTCTCTACTTGGAGACAGCAGCAGCAGCAGTAGCAACAAAACACTGAAAATCCTGGTCAGGTTGCCCAAAACGATAGCTGAAGTGGTGCACTGCAGCTCTCCAGATTTCTGGAGGAGTGATGTGATCTGGAATGTTTCTACGCAAGTTTTTGTTCATATTGATTTTTTAAAACAACAACAACAAAACAGGAAAAGCGGGGGGAAGTGTTTTTAAAAAAAGATGTATGTAAGATATGAATGTGAGCTAGGCATATACATTAATAAACAGTAAGCCTAATGTCTGTCCAAAAGTAATTTTCTTGAAGGTGATATGGGTAAAATAGATGCTCAGGAATAGCTAAATCAGAAAGGTTTCTGGCCATTGAAAAATGGGTAGTGAAAGCTTTGCTTTTCTGACCTTCAAAAGTACAGTAAATGTTTTGGCAGCAGTAAAAGCATGCATGATCTTACAAGGTTGGCCCTTAGTTAAATTTCAAGTTTCAGGGATATAAATTAAAAACATATGTCATATCTACAAATGTCCAAGGTTTTTGTTTTTTTCTCTTCTAATCAAGGAGATTATCAGACAGGGGGGAAACCAAATCAGAAGAACATGATGAGAACAGAAATGGGCAACATTATCAGATGATGTCATTCTTCAGTATCCTGGGGCGTAGTGTGGGTATGAATTAGGTGTCCCTTTTTATTGGTGGCTTAGCTCTCTCAATACAAAAGTGAAGCCTCATCCACACCAGCGCTATGCCATCACGTTCTTCTGATGCAGTTTGGGATATGTGTGTGTGTGTGTTTTGCTGTGTTTCCCTGTGTCTGATAATCTCCATAAAATGGATGTGTTGTGATACCTTCAACTAGGAAGGTGTGATGATTGAGTACACCAACCTCATATGCCACAAGGAAGCGCCATCTGTATTGCATTTTGTGCAAAATGAAAAAAATCTCACCTGCAGCAGAACACCAAGAGACCAAACGTTTTTCTTTTTGTCTAGTTTGTTTTTCAATTTGCACAAAATTTCTCTGTGCAAAACCAATGTCTTTATGAAAGTAAGCACAGACACAGAAAGCACAAAAAGACAGGCTGACCAATTGCAAAGATACACACAACTCCTCCCATGTTACTACTTTTACTAGTCCATATAGCAAAGGAACAGACATAGTTTTCCATTTTGTGATTTTTACAGACAAACTTACATTGAAAATTTGCAGAACTTTTCTGAGACCAACAAAACAAGAACAAAACTTCCTCCATACTTTGTGATGAGCAAAAATCCTTTGCATGTTTTCATTTACTGAATGAAGATGAACCAAGCTGTAAATTACATTCTCAGTGACAATTAACCTTCTCTGCAAGATTTATCAAACACAATTGTCAGAGAGTGTGGGAGCACAGAAGAAAGTTCTTTTGGTGTCTTCAAATGCATTTCATTTGACCTTGAAGACTTGTTCTCATGTGAGGTAGCTAGGTGTCATCTGACCAAGTTTTTACCAAGGTGAAACTTCAGTGTTGAATGGCAGTGTGAACCCACCAGCACACTAGATATTAAGGTTGCACATGGGATTTTTGGGAGAAGATGGAGGCAAAATAGGAATTACATAGTGCCACCTTCTGTTTGTATGTTTGTCACCTACTAGAAGATAGATATGGGTGTCCAGTGGCGGGCCTAGGGGGTGCAGAGAGGCCGACCCACACCGGGTGACAGCATCATGGGGAGGGGGAACATGAGCCTTAGTGACCCCACAGCTGGTGTCAGCACTGTACTGCAATTCACTATAGAATCTTAAGACACAATTTGCTCTTAAAAGTTCAGATTAATTTGTCACAAAGAATCATAGAATCATAGAGTTGGAAGAGACCACAAGGGCCATCCAGTCCAACCCCCTGCCATGAAGGAATACACAATCAAATCATTCCCGACAGATGGCCATCCAGCCTCTGTTTAAAAACCTCCAAGGAAGGAGACCCCACCACGCTCCGAGGGAGTGTGTTCCACTGCCGAACAGCTCTGACTGTCAAAAAGTTCCTCCTCATGTTGAGGTGGAATCTCTGTTCCTGGAGCTTGCACCCATTGCTCCGTGTTCCAGTCTCTGGAGCAGCAGAAAACAAGCCTGCTCCATCCTCAGTATGACATCCCTTCAAATATTTAAACATGCCTTCACCCCATAGAACTGTTTGTGAGATATACTCTCACTGGAGTCTTGGGAAAGGAGAGCTTCATTCATTTTGTACATCTGAACATTAAATTTATTGGCTGAATTCATGTACATGTCTATTCAAAAGTGAGCTGCACTTAGCTCAGGACTTACTCATGGGTAAGCATGTATAGGACTGCAGGCCATGGCCCCCACATCCAGGCCAGGATCTTTGGTGGGTCCCCTACCTACTGCTAAGGTTGAGGGTAGCAAGATTCTCTACAGGATCTAGGATAAAAATTAAAATAAGTCCATTTAAATGATGACACCAAAGTAATATTTATATTTATTAAAAAAAAACAAATTGATTTACATAATAAAAACTTACAATGATATCATGTGGGGCCCCCTCCTCATCCCAGCCTCCTGTGCCTCCAGGCTAGAGCCTTCTCAGCCCCTCCCCCCCCCCATGGGGGCCATGCTGCAGGCTCATGGTTTTCAGGCTGCTCGTGCCATCTGAGCAGTAGTCAGTCCAAAACCTGATATACCCTTTCTGCTAGCTGTCTGCTAGCTGGAAGTTAGGAAGAACTTCCTGGCAGTTTTAAATCTATTTATTTTCCCTACACTTTGCCCACCTGATTACATTGAGTGCTACCTGTCTCCCTCCTTCCACAGCTAAGACATTTACTTTCTCATCCTCACTTCTCCAAAACCGACAGTTTATCTAAAGGTTAAAAATTATGCATTCAATTAACAAGCTCCAGCACTTCTTCCACATTAGCATTAATAGTGCATGAAAAAGGGCTCTTTGTAGTTGGACTCTGCAGCAGGCAACCGTTCCTTCCCCCGCCCCATTTTTCTTTCTATTCAGCCTATGTCAGTTAATGAGGCCATAATGTTAGCAGCAGCAGTTTGCTGATGGAATGGCTAAGGTGATAATGGTTCTGGATCTGTACATTATTTTGCCTCCCCTCTCCATTTTTTACTACCAAACTTAATGTTACCCTGACATATTTTCTTTGCTGATGAAATCAGGCCTCCAGAGGAATAACCAGTTGGAGAGAATACCCTTTATTGTAATCCTCATCATTTGCATATGAAGGGGAATAGCCAGTGTTTTTTGTTTTGTTTTGTTTTTATTTTTGTTTGTTT
Source organism: Gambelia wislizenii (assembly GCA_030847615.1). Taxonomy (NCBI): domain Eukaryota; kingdom Metazoa; phylum Chordata; class Lepidosauria; order Squamata; family Crotaphytidae; genus Gambelia; species Gambelia wislizenii. Next base: position 327,389,648 of record JAUMIR010000001.1, read on the forward strand.
TTTGCTACCACTAACTCAAGTGGTCACTATATAGAATGGGGGAATTCTTTCAGCTAGACTGCCAACTTCAGTTTCAGAAGAGGTTGCATGAGGGTGATGGGAGGGGGCAGAGTCAAAAAGGTAGGTTGAACAATATCAATGTACTTTAGCTTCAAATTCTTATGGCAAGGACTAAGCCTTAGGTCAAGAGTGGGCAAAGTGCAGCCTGTAGGCTGTGTGAAACCCTTGGGGCCACAAAATGTGGCCCTTGAAATCTACAAATTCCACAGACTGCTTGAAAATGAAATCCAGATGATTGTTCACCCAATCCCCCCAACAGCTTAGCATGCTGCAAAACACAAAGGTTTTGCACCCCAAACCCCCAAGTGCCCCAATAACTTGGAACAGTTGTTCTTAAAGTGGGGTCATTGGACTCACAGGGGTATGTGGTGTCCTCACAGGGGGTCTACAAAGGCTTGAAAGTCCCTTGGCTCACCTCCTTCCTGCAGTGGAGTGGCCACATGATAGGGGCCAAGGCAAAGGCCAGTTGGCTGGCTTGGCCTGAGCATTGCCATTCAATCCACTCCAGCTACAAACTTGAAGGAAGAAGCAGGAGAAAAATCTTCCCTCTCCCTCCAGTACCTCTGAGGGAAGGTTTGATGGATGGTGTAATTGTATTATTATTATTATTATTAGTAGTAGTAGTAGTATTGTTCTAAATCTTGAGTTAAATCTTGGGGGACCAGAGAAATAAATGATATTTAAAGGGGGTCCCTGGTAAAGAAAGGGTTAAGAACCACTGTCTTAGAAGCATTCCAGAAGCCCGCTCCCATAGCTGAAAATCTACCGAAATCAAAGCCATAAGTGACATTGTTTCAATTTTGTTTCAGTTTTGCCCAATTTGGAGGCAGTCGGGAGGGTGTTCTGGTACAATTCCAGTGGGCAACCAAAACTGCTGCACTTGCAACAGCTCTGAGCTGTCTGAGGAGTATTGGGGCCAAAAAACAAAACAAAACAAAACGCTTATACTTTTTTAATGTTTACAGGGTCTGCAGGCTTTGGCATGCTCATGAAACCTGGCCAACGCCTCTTCTGCAGTTGCCCACTCCTGCTTCAGCAGATGCATTTCAAACTTATAAAAAAGTGGGGGGGGGGGACCATGCAGAAGCTGGGAAAACCACCAGGGGCAACTCCCAGAGAGATGGCATGGGATCTCAGAATGTCTACATTTGGACCTATCTCCAGAGGTTCTCCACCCCTGAAGTAGAGTAGGGGAAAGGGGAGGATATACAGAGGGCACACTTTCTGTATCCTTTTCTATGAAACCTTCTTGATGAATATTGTGCATATGAGTGCAAGATAATTTGGAGGGACCCAAAGAGAAGGAAAAGAAGGGAGGAAACTTCTGGTGTGAAAGTATAAAGCTCAATGATTTAAAGTAGTGACATTGCAACTATCAACACTATATAGAACTATAATGTAAATACTTGAACGATCTTGGATTATAAAGCTTAAAAACAAAGTAGTGTGGGCATGAATAAAGCCCCTTTTGAAAGGGGGACCCTCTTTTGTCTTATGGAAGGTATAATGATAGAAATAGAAGTGCTATTGCTGGATTTTATAATTTGTTCAGACTTCTGTAGTGTGGAAGAGATAGTAATTTGGTAATTCACCAGGAAGATAGTTGATAGGTGGTTACAAAAAGAGCTGAACTTGAAGAGTCATTATCACTCTTCAGAACTGACCTGCTCCTCATTTCTCCAGCTTGTTGTGGACCATAAACCATACAAAGAGGCTATTCTGAACCAGAGTTCTTGGATACAGGCTTTTTTTTGAGTGGTGGAGGAGAAGATGAAAACCATACTCAGCTCCAGTGATGGCTGCTGGTTCCCGTTTCAGTGAGGCAGTGAATTCATTTTGTATTTTAAGGACAAACTCAACACTTGGAACAGCTTCTATAAAGTCTAGATTAAAACCCAGAATAGCCTACTGTCACGGGGCTCAAACCTGAGTTCCCTTCCCAGGAGCTCCAGGCTAGCCCTCTCTCTGTAGGGTTAGTCCTGGGTGTCCTCACCCCAGGATCCTCCTACAAACTCCAAAAACCATCGGTCTGCCACCACCCACTGGGTTTTAACTGGGGGGGCTTATTTCCCCCTTGGGACCCCCCCTTTTACACGCACAACGCAGTGGGAAGTTGTGCGTAGTCTATGTTAATCAGTGGCACTCCTTGCCACTATAGAATCAACTAACTCCCTCCTCCTAACCCCAGAGGAGACTCACAGTAGCATAGCCAAGAGTAAGGCACGTGGTCAGCATCAGCATAGGAAGATAGAAGTTTACTTTATTCAAGAGAAGTAGTCATGCAGTTTCACATGAGGCAGGGTTCTCCCCTACCTCAGGCAGGCAGGCTTAAAGTGATAGCAATACAGAGTATCAAGATCAAAGCATTACATTACTCAGGTTACATTCAATTACTAATTTAGCTACATTCAACCAAAGTAAAGAAATTAAAAAGAATTCCCTAACGCAACTAAACAGGCCCTAATCTCTACTAAATACTTGCAGTTTGTTGCCTTGAGATCTTGTCCAGGCAGCTGGGAGCAAAAGCCAGAGATGGAATGGCTGTGCTCTACCAGCATAGCAGTCTTTGTTCCTTCACATTTTCCAAAACCTCTTTCTCCAAGTCCCACTCATCTCACTCACTCTCTGGTCTCAAACAAAAGCAATTAAAACCTCTCCAGATTTCCCGGGCTTAAAGCTGTAATTGGTCAGTCCAGTCACATGGTGTTATGTTAATGATGTCCTCTCATTAGCTCTGTGAAGGTGGTGCTTGCTCCCCTTCCCATTAACCCTTTTCTTACCTGATACTATGCTGGCAAGACAATCTGTTTACAAACAAAGAGTTATAGTTCTCTAGCAGAATGATGGGAGTTGCACCTTGTGGCAACATGATGGAACTCCATCATGACACGCCCCCCAAATCTCAGACGGTCTGGGACGCTGAAAGCAGGACCAAACAGTCTGGGATTTCAACCTGTGAGCTAGAGCAGAAAGAGTTAGAACATATGCAAACTCAAACAATACATTGAAACAAAGCATGGTCATAGAACAGCATGCAACACCAGTACTCCTACCCTCCCACCAAGTCCCTGCGAGAGAGAGAATCTGCAACCATGTTTGAGGTTCCAGACACATGTTGAATTTCAAAGTCAAAGTCTTGAAGAGATAGGCTCCACTGGAGTAACTTCTTGTTAGCCCCCTGGACATTGTGGAGCCATCAGAGATCAGCATGGACATCGCACCGGAGTCTCGGAGCTGTTGAAAGACTATCTTCAGGTGATGTAGGGGATCACCCCAGTCATCAGGGAAAATAACAATGACATCTAGGGAGGCAATCGCAAAGGCCCAACCACTTCTCCACAGAGGGGTTACAAGTCCCTGGAATGGTGTGGGCACTTTGTGAAGGCCAAAAGGAAGAACACTGAATTCAAACAGGCCCACATGGGTTATGAATGCCGTGCTATGGCCATACCCTATGGCTAAGGCCCCCTGCCAATAGCCTATGGTCCAAAGCAAGCAGAATAGACACAGGACAAGTCCCAAATTCTTGAAAGGGTCTCTTGCATGCAGCATTGGGCAGTGTTCAGGATCCACCTCCTCCTCCAAGGCCGTCATCCCGGCATGTGACACACGTCCAGGCTGCCCTGAAGATGGCTTGCAGTCGTCAGCAGCCACCACATGCTGAGGATGAGCGGTGAGACCTGGAACAGGTGAGAACAATGATGCAGACTTGGCTGCCAACTGAATGAACTGCTGCTGATGGTTCTCGTTGAGGTTGGAAGGGGGTGTAACATCCTCCAGGCCACCACCTTCCACACGAGTATCACAGGCACTATCCAGCCATTTCCCTTCATCCTCTTCTGGGATTGGCAGAGTCATAAGATGCTTGGGTCTCTTGTAGAATGTCTGCAGGGAGACCACGTAGTTCATTGTCAGCTTGAGCCCAACTTCCAGAAATTGGACAAGGCATTCCACAGTCCCAAGCTGCTCTAACACTGTGGCCATACCTTCCCATGACATCTCCGTCTTGGTGGGCCAGATCAACTGGAGGACTAACACAGGACCTCTCAGCATGAAGGAACATCGTCCTGCACCCTGGTTGTGCCAAGGAGTCTGTTGCTGTGGAGCCAGCTGGAGGTTCTCATCTGTAGTCACCCAAGTCACCCTGGGCTTCTCCTGCAACCCAGAAGACAAATCTCCTTTCCACTGGCACTGTATCAGACTCAAGGGTCTGACGCTGAACTTGGAGTGGACCAACAGCTGTTCCAGTGGCTGCCGGCCTTCCTGTTGGCCATCCGGCCAAGTCTCTTTGGAAAGCGGGTCATTGGCAATCACAACTCTGGCCTGCTGGGGACCTGAAGGCCTCTGTTTGTCATCCTTCACCTTCTGCCCAGCAGCTTGTTGAGTCTGATCATCTTGCTGCTCCTTTTGGAGTTGCTGGAACCCCACCGGACCGATATCTTCCATCGGGATCGCAGGCAGGCATGATTCAGACTGTTGACCTTCCAGACTTGCCAATGAATCATTGTTGACAGGGACAGGTTCTCCCTCATCAACTCCTGTGTGTGTGTCGTTGACCACAGCATCCTGTAGGGCTACATCTTCCGCTATGGCGCCATCTGATGAGAAGTCCTCCTCGTCAGAATCCACAGCTGTCGGATGTAGACCTTCACTGCGCATCTGCATTGGTTGCTGCTCTTGAGTCTCATGGAATTGTTCCACATGACAGGCCAAATCTTCACCCAATATAGCAGGGCAATTGAAGTCATTGTAGACTGCAAACGTCCATTGGCCCTTCCATCCTTTGTATTCCACTGGCACACGAGCCGTAGGAAGCTTGATGGGTGGGCAGTGGAAAGGTCGTACAGAGACTAACGTGTTGTCCTTCAAGAACTTAGGATCAACATAGGTACGATGAATCGCAGACAGTTGAGCCCCTGTGTCCCTATACGCCACTACTTCCTTCCCATCCACCATCAATGTATGGCGTTGACGAGGCGGAATAGTCATAGGGTCAGGTGGCACCTCCTTCTCATCTGCCATATGCGCAGACGTGGATGCCCTTATCATGTTAATTGCCTTGGGCTCCTGTTTACAGTTCGCTTTGATATGGCCAATTTCTCCACATGAGAAACATGTCAGGCCAGTCTTCACCTTCCCCTGTCCTTGAGGAGGTTGCGCAGCCTCCTTGGGAGCCGGTTGGGATGGTTGCTGCTGCTGTTGGTTAGGCACACCTTGTGATCCCATCTTCTGGAATTGTGGATTCCGGTGATCTTTGGTGGGGGATTGATTCCCCGACTTGTGGACAGATTGATTCCCTGACTTATGCTTGTGTGGTTCCGCTTCCTGTGGCTGCAAGTTCTGGTTCCCTCGGGTTTCCATAAACCGTTGAGCCAGCGTAGTCACCTCAAGCATAGTCTTAGGGTCTTTATCCAAAATATAATTGCGCATAGCTGGCGGTGTATGCCACAGAAACTGTTCCATGGCTATCAAAGAGATAATGCTTTCGACGGTGTCAGCTTTGGCAGCTTTAGCCCAGAGTTCACACTTGCGAGTGATACGATGTCCCAGCTCACGACAATTGACTGTAGGTGTCCACCTTGTGGCCCTCATGTGTTGTCGAGCTGCCTCTGCTGTTAAGCCCAGACGGCTCCTAGCCAGCTCCAAGAAAAGATCAAAATCATGCATCTCTTCTGGTGCCAACCCCGCCTCCACAGACCTGAGAATTGGTGGGAGCAAGGGGCGCAGCTCACGCATGTAGTGCTCCTTGCGTATCCCATAGTCAACACAGACTCTCTGAAAAGTCGTGATGTATTCATCAAAATCCTGTCCCTCCTGAAATGTGGGGTAATGGCGGGTTGGAGCTGTTACCATGGCAGACGGCTGTGGCACATTGGTTATTGGGTTTTGCGCCTGTTGCGCCATTTTCAATTGAAATTCCTGTTCTTGTAGTTTCAATTCCAGTTCTCTTTGCTTCAGCGCCATCTCCTGCATTTGCAATCGCAGCTGGCGTTCAGTGTCTTTTTCTTTAGCTTCTGCCTCCTGAAGTTGAAGCCTGAATTGAAGTTCCTTTTCTTTGTGCTGCATTTGCAATTCCTGCAATCTCAGCCATCTTTGTCTTTCTTCAAATTCCTGTGGAGTCATCTGGGTGACATCCAATAAATCATCAGGTACAGGAGAAGCAGCAGAAGTACCAGCATCACTGGCTGTCACAGGGTCAGTCATGTTGGCTTTAAACTTCCCAGATCTCAAAATCATGTGAAAAGTCAAAGCATGTACTTTCCTAAACTCCTATCATAGCAGAACCCGTCCACTATATAAAAAAAAATTTAAAACTTACTTTGGTTGAATGTGTAATAATTTCTTTTTGCCAGCAGAGGACAGTGATTCTGTGGGGGGGATTGGCTGCCCCCCCCAGGTAGAAGCAACAGGAAAGAACAGAACACAGGCCAAAAGGCAGATTAGAAAGACAGGCTAGAATCCTAATCAAGGTTCCCCTCCCTTTCTATTTAACAACAGGAGAAAGAGAAAAAAAACTTTAAATGGTCCAAGTAGCACTTGGGACACAGGGAAGGTCCCCCCTCCCCTAGGAATCCAGCTAGCTCCTGCAGTTGCCTAGCAACAGTAGCCAGCCACACAGAGAGCTTCAGCTCCTCCCTAGTCCCTCCTCTCAGCTCAGCTCCGCCCCCTTAGCAAAACCACTTTGCAAGAAGGAACCAGCTTTAAACTTAGGCAGGGACCCCAAGAGCTAGCATCTCCACCTGGAGACCAGATCAAAGGGGATTGCTCTCTGCTACAGTGAGTGAGACAAAGGAATGGCCTGCTGGGCTTCCTGCCCCCTCCCTTCCTATCACTTACACAGAAGCACATCCAACACAAAAGAAATGCAAGGACACCTTTCCCTCCCAACAAAGGGAAAACAGCCAAGACTTGAGACCTCTTTGTTCACTTTCAGTTCCACCAAAAGCAACCAACCCCTCCCTTCCCAGGGAGTTTTGGGCACAGCCTATGAGCGAATGGAGCAGAGACCTCAGCCTCTCTCACTTTCTGCTCTCTGTCCCCCACTTGAGCAAGCCAAGACTACAGCACCCCCCAATCTCCCTTTCTCTGAAGGCAAGAGGCAGAGCCTGTAGTTCTCCTAACTTCCCAAACTGAGCTATGTCCAATCCCGCAAGCTGCCATCCATGTCACGGGGCTCAAACCTGAGTTCCCTTCCCAGGAGCTCCAGGCTAGCCCTCTCTCTGTAGGGTTAGTCCTGGGTGTCCTCACCCCAGGATCCTCCTACAAACTCCAAAAACCATCGGTCTGCCACCACCCACTGGGTTTTAACTGGGGGGGCTTATTTCCCCCTTGGGACCCCCCCTTTTACACGCACAACGCAGTGGGAAGTTGTGCGTAGTCTATGTTAATCAGTGGCACTCCTTGCCACTATAGAATCAACTAACTCCCTCCTCCTAACCCCAGAGGAGACTCACAGTAGCATAGCCAAGAGTAAGGCACGTGGTCAGCATCAGCATAGGAAGATAGAAGTTTACTTTATTCAAGAGAAGTAGTCATGCAGTTTCACATGAGGCAGGGTTCTCCCCTACCTCAGGCAGGCAGGCTTAAAGTGATAGCAATACAGAGTATCAAGATCAAAGCATTACATTACTCAGGTTACATTCAATTACTAATTTAGCTACATTCAACCAAAGTAAAGAAATTAAAAAGAATTCCCTAACGCAACTAAACAGGCCCTAATCTCTACTAAATACTTGCAGTTTGTTGCCTTGAGATCTTGTCCAGGCAGCTGGGAGCAAAAGCCAGAGATGGAATGGCTGTGCTCTACCAGCATAGCAGTCTTTGTTCCTTCACATTTTCCAAAACCTCTTTCTCCAAGTCCCACTCATCTCACTCACTCTCTGGTCTCAAACAAAAGCAATTAAAACCTCTCCAGATTTCCCGGGCTTAAAGCTGTAATTGGTCAGTCCAGTCACATGGTGTTATGTTAATGATGTCCTCTCATTAGCTCTGTGAAGGTGGTGCTTGCTCCCCTTCCCATTAACCCTTTTCTTACCTGATACTATGCTGGCAAGACAATCTGTTTACAAACAAAGAGTTATAGTTCTCTAGCAGAATGATGGGAGTTGCACCTTGTGGCAACATGATGGAACTCCATCATGACACCTACTGACTTGGAAGATCAGCTCTATTGAAATGCCCCAACTATGAATGCAATCATATTTTCCTGTAAGACAATAATAATAATAATAATTATTATTATTATTATTATTATTATTATTTATATCCTGCTCCTCTGTTAAAACAATCAGGGCAGCTTACAAAAATTAAAATACAATACAAATAAAAATCCCTAAACATCCCCACCCCCACCCTCCCCCATAAAAAAATATTAAACAAATATAAATTAAAAAGCAATTGATCTAAAATCACATTTAAAAACAATAAATACAATAAATAGCCAGCGGACTAAACGAGGCCAGGATCCCCTGAGGCTGGGATCTAATTAGGAAAGGCCTGCCGAAAGAGATCCGTCTTTAGTGCTTTTTAAAAGCTACTCAGGCTTGTCATCTGAAGGATCTCGTTCGGCAGGTCATTCCACACTTTGGGGGCGATTACCAAAAAGGCCCTCTGGGAGGTTGCAGACAGCCTAGATTTTTGTGCCTGAAGCAAAGTCCCCCCAGAGGACCGGAGTGCATGGGGGGGATTGTATGGGAGGAGGCAGTTCCGGAGATAAGTTGGACCCAAGCCATTTAGGGCTTTAAAAGTAATAACCAACACCTTATACTTCTGGACCTCCAAACTGATGCTGCTTGCTCAAAAGGGTTTTTAATAAATTGTATTATATATTGATTTTAATTTGTATTAATTTAATAATGTTTTAAGGGGGGGAAGGGATTTTGAGATGTTTTATACTGTATACTATTTTATTGTTTTAAGCCGCCCCGATTGCTCGCAGAGGGGCGGGATATAAATAAATATTATTATTATTATTATACTGGGACCGGAAACTGATAGGCAGCCAGTGGAGAGATTTTAATACTGGGGTTATATGGTCTCTCTGAGATGTTCCCGAGACCACTCTGGTTGCCATATTTTGTACCAAATGAAGTTTCCGGACCAAGCATGAGGGCAGCCCCATGTAGAGTGCATTGCAGAAATCTAGACGAGAGGTTACCAGTGCGTGCACCACAGTCTCAAGGTCCCTTACTTCCAGGAAATGGGACAGTTGGCGTATGAGCCGAAGCTGATAACAGGTGCTCCTGACCGTCGCATTCACCTGACTAGTCATCTGAAGTGATGAATCAAGGAGCAACCCCAGACTGCGAACACAATCCTTAACGGAGAGCGTGACCCCGTCCAGGACTGGAGGTTGCAACCCAACTCCTAGTTTTGGGGCCGCTACCGTGAGCACCTCCATTTTGTCTGGATTTAATCTCAATCTGTTTTCCCTCATCCAGCCCATTACTGCTTTAAGACAATCATTAAGAGGAGGGAAGTCATCGGAATTTGAGGCCGACGCTCGGGACAAGGAGAAATAGATCTGGGTGTCATCCGTGTACTGATAACACCCAGCCCCATAACTCCGAATTATCTCACCCAGCGGCTTCATATAGATGTTAAACAGCATCGGAGACAGGATGGCGCCCTGCGGAACACCACAAGTAAGCTCCTTTCTGCTGGAGCAGCTGTCCCCGAGCAACACCCTCTGGGACCTGCCCGAGAGGAAGGACCAGAACCACTGGGCCTCCGATTCCTAACCCACTCAAGCGATCCAAGAGGATCCAATGATCTATTGTATCAAAAGCCGCTGAGAGGTCCAGAAGCACCAACAGGGACACATTACCCCTGTTGATGCTTAGACGTAGGTCGTCGGTCAAGGCAACCGTGGCAGTCTCAACTCCAAATCCCGTCCTAAAGCCAGTTTGAAATGGGTCTAGATAATCAGTTTCATCCAAGACCACTTGGAGTTGAAGCGCAACTGCCCTCTCGATTACTTTGCTCAAGAATGGTAACATAGAAACCGGCCTATAGTTGTTCATATCCAGGGGGTCAAGGGAAGATTTTTTCAGGAGCAGCCAAATGGCTGCTTCCTTTAAACAAGATGGAACACACCCTTCTCTGAGGGATACATTGATGATGTCCTTAAGGAACACCATCAAGGCAGTCCCCCCCCTGGATGGCCAGCCATGACGGGCAAGGATCGAGAGGGCAGGTCGTCTTCCTCACCCTACCAAGTAGCTTGTCCACGTCCTTGGTACTCATGGATTGAAATTGATCCAGTAAACTTACATTAATGGAGTTGCTGGACACCTTGTCAATTGTTTCTGTCAAATTGCTGGCATCTAAGTCGGCTCTTATCCGAGAGATTTTATCTGCAAAGAAATTGTTAAACACATCACAGCAGGCCGTCATTGGATTAAACAACGGGTTCTGCGCAGGAATAACCTGCATTATCTCCCTTATCACTCTAATCAGCTCTGCTGGACGAGACTCTGCAGACGTAATAAGTGCAGAGGAGAAGGATCTCTGCTCTGCATGTATTGCCTCTCGATAGGACCAAAGAAATTGCCTATGATGAGTCCTGTCGGATAAGAGCCGAGTTTTCGGCTAGTTGTGCTCTAGTTGTTGTCCAACCCGCTTCATTTTCCTAAGGTCTGATGTATACTATGGCTTACGGTTTGGAGCAGGTTGGAAAGGACGCTTGGGAGCGATCGTGTCGATAGCCTTGGTAAGGTCGGTGTTCCAGGTATTAACCAAAGCTTAGACAGGGTCACCGGCATTGCCAACCATTAACCCCTCCAAGGCTTTCTGGAATCCTATTGGTTCCATTAGCCTTCAGGAGTGGACCATTCTAATGGGTCCACCACCCCCGGTGGGGCGGGTGTGGTGGACCCATTCAAATGGTCCGCTCCTCTTAGTTCAGTCTTGACCAGGAAATGATCCGTCCATGACAATGCAGTGGTTTTTATAACCTCTGCCCACAGATATTCCTGTTCCGTACTGAAGACTGCATCGAGGGTATGACCTGCACAATGTGTGGGCCCGACAACCATTTGGGATAGGCCCATATTTGTCATGGTTTCCATGGACTCCCAAGCTGCACCAGTCAGATTTGTCGAGCTGGTCTCAAGTGGAATGTTGAAGTCACCCAAAACTAAAAGTCTGGGTGACTCTAACAGCAACTCTGAGACCAACTGTGTCAGCTCAGTTAGGGAGTCTGCTAGACAACAGGGTGGTTGGTATACTAGCAGAATCCCCAAACTATCCCTGGTCCTCAGGCTAAGGTACATACACTCAAAATGGACTGTTTTTCAGACAGGTATCCTGCTCAAGGTCAGATTATCCTTATAAACCAGAGCCTCTCTGGCCCCCCGCCCACTTCCCCTCACCTACTCACTGACAGAATACCCCGCTAGGAGGGCCTGCGCCCACGTGACAGCGCTATCCTCTCCCAGCCAGGTTTCTGTGAAGCAAGCCAGGTTGGCATCCTCATCCAAGAGAAGATCGTAAATAATGTGAGTTTTATTCTTAACCGACCTGGCATTGCAGAGGAGCAAAGTAAGGTTCTGTGGAATGGTTGGTATGCTCTCCAACCCATTCCGGGAAACAGGGTGGACTGAAGGTGGGATAGCTAACAAACAGCAGTCCCACCTTCTTTTGTACCATCTGTTCACTCTGTTCCGACCATACCTCCCTTTCCCCAGCACAACTCCAATTTCCACCTCCACTCCATTCCCGGCCTCAGTTGACTCCAATTGCAGGCTTAGAGTCCTTGTGGCTGCAGGCTGGTGTTCCTGAGGGGTGTGGGAGTAGCTTAAGATGCCAGCCACTCCTGGCCACACCCTCTCTCGCTGCTGCCTCACTGCCAAGAATTCCTCAGGGCCCCACTACAGCCTTCTGGCCCAGTGGAGTGGGGTAAAAGGCTGCTGCAGGCTGGAGAACCTCTGCCTTACTGGCTGGTCAACAAGCATACAGTTTTGAGGGAGGTCACTTAATTTGCACAAGATAAATCATTTTTTTATTTCATAATGCACAGCATTGCTTCCCTGATGAGGCTGATTAGGATTTCAGTCCAAAATGTAAAAAGTCTCTGGTAAATAGATAAAAAATTATAGACTGAAGAATCATCACCTCTCTGAACCAATGTAATTACCATCTGTAGTTGAAGGTTCCAGAGGAAGAGTCTGCTCCCTCCACCTCCATGCAAGAACGACCCATGACACTTTATCTTATTTTTGTACAACATGCAGGGAATCCACAGCCATATTGTAGAGAAGAACATTGTATTATGGTCCATGTAATTTACAGCATTGCAGAGATTAATGGTTAAAATAACATCATAGAACAGACCATTTTAGATGTATTGTATTACTGTTCCCACAACAGTATGATTGAATCAAAAGTATAAGTAACAAAATAAATCGGAGAGTAATACACTGATGTGGACTACAAAAAATGTAGTGTTTCTTTAAACCAAGGTGATAAATATTCTAGAATTATGGCTCACAATTTTAATTCATTTCTGTGCTGGGGATTGACAGTACTGCACACTATAGACTGGTAATGTTACCTTTGCTTGGATATACAACAAAAGGTTGAGGAAATAAGAACAAAAATAATATAAAAAGCACTTTCAAGGTAAATCAATATTTAATTGATATTTTAGTGAGAAGCTAAGGCTGCAGTCCTATACATACTTACCTGGGAATAAGTCCTATTGAGCTCAGTGGGGCTTACTTCAAGGTAAACATGGATTAACAATTTTAGGTCCAATGACTTAATCAAATGTTAATAAGTGCAAAAGGTTGTGCTAAGTGGGGGAATATTGAGTATTTACTGAACAGTGTCAGAGAATCTTTGGCCTACACCTCACTTTAGAAAGTTGGAAATAACACAATAAAAGAAAGGCTGTGCATAAGTCTCATAAGAACATATTCTTTTATCATTTTGTAGTGATGTGCTTAAAAAGCAAATTTGACTTATGGTGCCCTTATCATAGGATTTCCTCAATATTGTTTGATGTTTACCAATGCATTCTTATTAGGCTGAAAGAGTGTGACTTGCCCAAGGTCACCCAGGGAGTCTCCATGGCTGAGCAGGGATTCAACCCCTGGTCACCCAGAATCCTAATCACTCAGACTAGTACATCATGAAGTCTCATTTATCATTATCCAAGTCTAAAGATCAGCTGTCACATCCAATCTGGTTCTCCTGTTCAACCCTAGGTCCATAGGACCTGGGTTCCTTTAAACCACCATTTTTAAAATGGGGAGATCAGAAGTTATATTTAGGATAGGGCTTATACCCATAGTCCAGGCTTCAGCACAAGAGTGCTATTCAGAGGAAATTGCAGAATCAGCACAAATTCCCCACTCTGATTATGTGTTATCCAGTGTGAAATGGAGCTGGCTTTTCTCCTGTTTTGATCACTACAGCATTCAACTGGGGGTGTAGGGACTGGTTGATTAGATGACACCTAAAGGATAAAGACACACAGGAAGTTGGAATTCATAAGACAACCTACCATACATACTTGGTCTGGTGACTGAATGCGGTTGATGGTCACACACTTTAGAAGGTTGTTCAACAGGAGTTCCCCATGTAGCTTAGTAGAAAGATGTTGCTATAGTGAAATTGCAAACCCCTTGCAAAACTGTGAAAATGTGCAGGTCCTAATTGTAGAATTAGGTGACCAGTTTAAGCAATAATATATCATCTAAGCTAATGAAAAGACATTCTCATTAAATAATGGACCACATCACAGATTTAATTATCCCAGAGCAAGGCAGTTGGTGCTTCATACAGACAAGGTCAATTACCTTATCCAAGAGAGCCAGTTTGAAGTGTATTATGAATAATTCACAGACCTAGAAATTAGCTATAAAAAATGTCCTAGATATAATGTGGTGAAAACATTCAAATTCATTCCTCATGTATTTAAGATAATAGCCAAAGGACAATTATGGTTCCTTAACTGCAACACTAGTTAGGTAACAAAAATGACATTTGTACATTCAAAGCCATATTAAAACATTTTATACTCTTTTGTACTAGTTTTAACACAAAAGGACAACATGCTGGGTTTATTCTCCTTCCAGCCATTGTCTTCTTTTTCTCCATTAAAGCAAATATGAGATGATAGCTTTATATACTCTTCTTTAAAAGGCAACAAAAGATAAATGCCAGTTTGAATAATGCCAGTGGATGCATCATTTCTTAGACATGAGAAATAATTGCTTGGCCCTTTTTAATCAGCATTATCATTGTAATAGTGCACAGCACTGAGATTATCTGCCCCCAGCTGGACAAGAACAAGCCACTCATGTTTGACTTTCAAAGTTCATGAGAAACTGGAATGAATCCATAATAATCTCATCAACAAACATTCTGAATCTAGATTTAGAAGATGCTAGTTTTAGATTCAAGGGAGAGAAAAAAGAGGAAGTGCTTTATTACTGAGTAGTCAGTTAAACAACTGATGTCCAAGGATTTTTTTAAAATGTCTGATGAGAGCAGAAGGTAGTGAGGTGGGATGTTTTTGAGGATCCACCATGCAATCCAACCAGAGTTGGAAAAGGGGCACAGGAAGTATCTAGCTCACAGGGAATCAGGGCATGTGCAAGGTTGGAGGATAGGTCCTGGGAGGCTATTTAAGTCAAATTTGTTGCACCTGCCTTAGCTTCTTTTGATTTCCAGTATCTATCTACTCTCTCTTGACCTCAGTGTAGGACTGGTTAGCTGCTGCAGGACCAAGCAGGATTTCCCCCCCACCCCACCACCATAAAACAAATTGGCCATGTTTGTGGAAGGGGGCACACACACTATGCCGTGTGCTTGTGGGTAACAGTTACAGTGGATGTGACTGTAAAATCAGTTACTTTGGTCACATTTGGCAGGAATGTCTGTAAAATGTAAGCAACGGGTAGGATATTACACAAGTATTCAGGAACATTTATGACTGAATAGCAATTGCTGAGATTTCTTGAGACACTGGGGACACATAACATTTATGGATCATCTTTGTGGCAACCTGTCTCACAGCTAGGGATGGGAGGGATTGGAAATATTTGATCATTGGTCAAAAAAAGGGGTTTTCCAAGTGTCGTTAAACCTCTAAAGAGTATTTTCATACATCCAGTTTGGGCTGTTCCTGCATGAGAATTCCATGTAGGTTTTTTTGGATTTTTTTGCAGGAAACTGTTTTATGTACAGAAATCCTATGCATACAACACATGCTTTTTCTGTGTAGAAAACAGGGCTCATGAGCAGAAAATGCAGTTTTCTGAATCAAAAAAGTTGTGTGTGTATGTGTAACATGTGCAGAAAATTCCTGAACTGTGAACCGTCTTACTTGGAGTTGGAATAAATCTGTGAAAATCACATATTGCTGCCTTTCAGGATGAAATTCCTTTAAATGAATGAATGAATGAAATTCCCTTGGGAATGAAATTAGTGAAGATTTAAACCCCTGCATACAATCTGCTGAGTTGTGGGTGTGGGTGTGACTCAGAAATGTTCTTGTCAAATCTGACCTGACCTCAATTGATTTCTCTTTATTTCTGGTTCTGGATACAAGCACAAATCTGACTATTTCTGGTCTGGGTCATATTGACATATATGTGTACTCTTTAGTTTATTCCATCATATCACCACATTAACCTGCAATTCCTCTTTTTTAAAAAAAATATGTATTCATATAGGTATGTACCTTCTCTCTCAACATGTCTAATTTTAAATAGGAGGGGCAGCTGCTGCTGCCTGCAGACCGGGGCACCGGGGGCACAAGAAGGCAGCAGCGCCGAGCTATGTGGGGTGGAGGCCGGAGGCTACAATGCACACACACACAAACAAAGCGCTCAACCACTCACTCACACACACACTTGACCACTCAAAGCTGGGCCGCTCAATCACACTCCACACCACATTCAAGCACAATCACACACAGCCCAGCCAAACACTTAGCTCTCCCTCATGACAAATATGGATTCACAATGATCCGCCACAGAGCCATCTGATTCTGCCAGTCATCTCAAAGAGAGAGGAGGTGGCCAGGGACAGCAGGGACCTAAATAGGACCTAAATAGCTCCACCCCTGCCTCTTCCCGGCCATGGTGTGGCACGCTGTGGCCAATCGTCTTGCTCGTCCCCTATGTAGTCATTAAAGCACCCCCCCCCCGCCATAACTGCTTGCATCTCCAGGGTGGGTGGGTGGGTGGTCATTTTAAATATATTTCAAAAGATACACATATATTTTGAAGATTTTTTTAATGCAGAACTGCAGTAGAACATTTGGAAAATGAAAATTAAAAAAAGGACTGTAGTGGGTAATTACATTCTCTTCTGCATAGTACTCTAACAGGTACAGATTAGGTCAGTTTGTATCTATATGGATAAAATTCCTCAGGCATCTCTACAATTGCTACGTTTCCCAAAATAATTCAATAGGACTGACCAGTTGTATTTAATTATGAAAAAGTAGAAAGGGGCAGTTAAACAAATTTGAAGACTAGAAAGTGTGGAGAGTGATAGATTGGGAAAGGATTATGTGTGGGAAAACATATCTAAAGTGTTATCACCAATTACCATTAATTAAACTGATAGTCATGAAGGCTTGAAGAGTTGTGGGCATTTCATCCTCAGGGAAGTTTTGCTTGACTGACCATTAAATTGTTGCAAACCATTGCTGTAAATTTTTCCTTATGACTGACCTATAAAACTTCCCATGAAGACATGAAGGGGGAACAATTTTGTGGTATGTCAAAACCACCATCAATAGAACCTTTGCAAGTTTGCAAGCTATAGCTATCCCCCCCCACACACACATACACACAAGTGAGGATGTATAGTTTTCAAGTAAGATGTGTGGTGTGTGTGTGCATACACATGCTTTAAGTAGAGCCTAAAACACATCATACTTTTTTTTTTACAAGCAGCTTTTTTCATGAACTGGCATGCCATCTTTTTTCTCTCCCTTTTGTTCTCTGAGCAATATTGGTTAGAGTAGGGTGCCTAAGGCAGTTTCAAATGAAAAGTAAAATGATGCTATAGAAGACCAAGCTGGCTTGACATATGATGACCTTAGTGGAGTATTAAAACTGCTGTAAAGTTGCAAGTCAAGGGAATAACAAGCTCTTTCAGCATCTTGTAGCTTTACAGAAAAACTAGCAACCTCTGCTTCCTTGCTTTGACTTTGGAATAAGCTGTGATGGCCAAAGGAAACTTCTTTGGGCTGCATTTTTAGGGCTGTCTAAGGAGATAGTGACTAATCCATTAGATGCCTTTGTTTAAGTGTCTGCATTTAAAGAGTTGACATTTTGTGGGTTTTGAGCTTACCTGCTTTATTTGCTCTAAAGGGAAATTTCAGCAGAATGTGAGACAGTGCTAGAGAATGGTGTCCCTAATGAGGCCTCCTCCTGTTGTTGTCAGTGTCACAGCACACAGTAGAGACTTGAAAGCAAACTTGTTGAAACCTTGACTGAAGTGGCAGAGGTGGAATGGCAGAGGGAAATAAAATTTACTTACTTTAAACATTGGCTTCCATAGTTCTCTGAAGAGCTTCGATCTTGAACAAATAAGAAAATTTTACATGTGTTACATTCTTTGCCAGTGTTACCTCTCCCAAAGGCTTACCTGAGCAAAAAAAAAAGTTGTTTTATCCATTATTTTTTACATTTAAACCAATTATTCTATGTATAAAATACCATGTATTCTGTGTATCCCCATCAATAAACTACATGTTTCACACACTGTGTGAGACTCAGTTTCATTAGTTAGTTGCACTCCATTATTTGTACTGAGGGAATGTTGAATTCAAAGTTAGTCATGCTTTCAAAAGTTAGGATTCCAGTGGATCCTAAGGGCTTGTCTACACTGTCCAAATAAAACAACCTCACCTCATTTTCACCGTGAGCTGTCCAGATGACATATGGCTCAAATCCGGGTCTTTTCAGCTCATCAGGTCTCTAGCTGGTACAGTAGGACCCCCTTATCCACTGGTGATTGGTTCTGGGGGGGCCTCGTGGATATCAAAAACCATGGATAATAGTTAACACCATTGAAAATAATGGGACATCTGCTTTAAAATACCACAGAGTTGCCTTGAGGACCCACAAAATGTCTAGAGAGGACATATTTTCTAAGAAGACTGTATGGTAGGTGTGCTGTTTTGTGTGCCTAATCAGTGGATAATTAATCAGTGGATACGAGGGTCATACTGTATAGCCAAAGGTGAGGAATTCTGAGAGCTGTAGTTCAACAATAACTGGAGTGCCACACAATTCATACATTTGGTCTAGAAAACACTAGCTGCTAACCCAAACATGTTTAGAGAGCAAAATCTACCATTTGTCTTAAACTGAATGCTCTTTATTGTGTATACCACTAGGATACAAAAATCCAATGTCCAAAAATGTCCTAAGAGACATTCCAGCTGATAGTCTCATTTGCATGAACGAACATGAACAGATGTTTACATCGGCATGTTAAGTGGACCTGCTGTTTGAGAGCCATCAATATATTTTGCCATAATGCAAAGCTGTGTACTTGAGGCCATTTAGGTCTCTTGACAGGAAAGCCTTGAAAAGGCAAGCAGGTACTGCCTCTCTCTCTCCCCATAGCACAGCCTCTGTTGGTTTTATCACATAGCTGCAACCTACTTGCTCTGGTAGACATCTGTACTTTATCTTACTATGGAAGGACAAAAAAATACTGCAAAGAATGTAAAGTCAGAGGTTTTCACGGCCGGCTTCCATAGATTTTTCTTGGTTTTTTTCTGGGCTGTGAGGCCGTGTTCTGGAAGAGTTTACTTCTGACGTTTCACCTGCATCTGTGGCTGGCATCTTCAGAGAGAACCATTTTCTGAAGATGCCAGCCACAGATGCAGGCGAAACGTCAGAAGTAAACTCTTCCAATGCCCTCACAGCCTGGAAAAAAAAAAAGGAAAAACTGCAAGCAATATTCTTTCAGTATATTTGTTCAAGAACTGCATATTCTGATTTACAGCTATTTGCATGGGCTTGGCTATTATTTTAATCTCTGTTGAAACACAATATAAAACTGGAGAATATCTGTGTTCTTCAAAGCAAACAAAGGGTAGATTCAGTCCTTATATCCTACAGAAATATCATTAACACCTTATCTAAAGGTAGAGGGAAACATTTGAAAACTCAGGTTACAATCTTCTTCAGCATGATGCTCCAAAGGGCTATGGCAGAGCTCGAAGAGGATGACGGCATCTATATACGTTACCGTACTGATGGTAGCTTATTTAACTTAAGCCGTCTGAGGGCTCACACTAAGACTCTAAACTATCTAGTCTGTGAGCTGCTCTTCGCTGACGATGCTGCCCTTGTTGCCCACACAAAAGCAGCTCTGCCGCGCCTAACATCCTGCTTCGCAACAGCTGCAGAGCTCTTTGGGCTGGAAGTTAACCTGAAGAAAACAGAAGTTCTTTACCAGCCTGCACCATAGGACAAACACCACCATCCCCACATTGCCGTCGGCAATTCTGTGCTCAAGTCCATTTAGCAGTTCACCTACCTGGGAAGCATCATCTCCTCAGATGCCAAGATTGACAAGGAGATCGATCACAGATTAGCAAAGGCACATAGTGCATTTGGAAGACTTTACAAAAGAGTCTGGAGTAATAAACACCTGAGGCAAAACACAAAAATCAGTGTGTATAGAGCCATTGTACTGTCTATTCCCCTTTATGGGTCTGAAACATGGGTCACCTATCGCCACCACTTACGACTCCTTGAACGCTTCCATCAGCGCTGTATACACACAATCCTAAATATACACTGGAGTGACTATGTGACGAATGTTGCTGTCCTTGAGCAAGCAGGGATCACCAGCATTGAGGCCATGATATTGAGAACACAGCTGCGCTGGGCAGGGCATGTGTCTAGGATGGAGGACCATCGCCTCCCCAAAATAGTACTCTACGGTGAACTCGCCATGGGTCAGCGTAAGAGGGGCGCTCCAAAAATGCGATACAAGGACTCCCTGAAACAACATCTCAGGCTTGGCCAAATTGATCACCAACAATGGTCCACCCTGGCCTCACATCGGGAGGCATGGAGACACACTATCCACAATGCTGCAGCCTTATTTGAGAACTCACGCTGAACAAGTCTTGAAGAGAAACGATAACGCAGAAAGAATCACAACCCGGTAACATCACCCGAGGAAACCTTCTGCTGTGCTTTCTGCAACCAGACTTTTCTATCTCGGCTTGGCCTTTTTAGTCATCAGCGTGCTTGCAGAAAACGCGGGATGAGTCCTTCCTGAATCTTCGTTTGTGAACAAAAGCCAGAGAGATACTTATCTTGCCTTTCCCCCAA
The DNA here is from genome assembly GCA_030847615.1 of Gambelia wislizenii. NCBI lineage: Eukaryota > Metazoa > Chordata > Lepidosauria > Squamata > Crotaphytidae > Gambelia > Gambelia wislizenii. The sequence continues at coordinate 327,410,035 of JAUMIR010000001.1, forward strand.
AACTGGGATTCACATCAGTTTACAAAAAATTAAGCAGATAAAAACACAAAGACATCAATTTTTTAAAAAGTATTTCTCTTCTCATAGATGCTACAATATGACATATCATAGGAAGAGGAAACATGTAGTCTCTACTGAAGGAAATTTTGTTTTAAAACTAGGCCTGGTGTGGCTTATTATTTTGAGCACAATTTTTTTAACAAACACACACAAGTGAACTTGCAGTAACTTCTGGTGCTGAATTCTGACAATGTCCAGCGGAGGAAGTGAACAGCCTTCTGGTGCTGGTGGGTCTGACCCGGAAGAGTGCCAAAGTTGCCTTTTACAGGATGGAGTTCTAAGTGTCCTGTGGTCAGTACTCTGTTACTGATGTATGCAAGTTTAAGTCCACCGTATACCTGTGCATGCCTTTTTTGGGAGGGGGGGTTCTTACAGAAGTTGGTATTCTCTTGCTTCTTCCACCATGACCCAAACCCTCCCAGGACTCACTGTTTTGCTGCAGTAGCATCCCCCCCCCACACACACGCACAGACTTTTTTTTCAATGGCTGGTAGAGATTGGGGGGGTCAGATACATTTTTACCCCATAATTATGTCCCCATATCCAGATGCAAAACAATAGCATCATCCACTGAAGCCTCCAGAGAACCCCAGCAGATCTCAGTGGATGACATCATTGTTCTGTGTCTGGCTATGGGGACATAGCCAGACATTTCTCTCGCCTCCCCCTGCTCACCCCCAAACACTGAATGGCCATGAGGGGTTCAAAGGGACACATAACATAGTTAGGCCTGCAGAACTTTTACACCATAATCTGAAAAATGGTATCACAGCCATAGTATGTGTCATGGTGGTCTATCAGGTTCAAATGGGGGGTGGTGTTGCTATAAAATGCCTTGGATTAATTATAAGGAGCCATAAATTGGACTTTAATTATTATTCAGAGATGGAGACTAAAATAGCCCCATGTCTTAAGAGGTGCACAACAAAAACAAAGAGGCTTGGATTCCCCATAACGTGATATATATGGGAGGTTTTTATGGCCTGTTTTAAAGGTGGGAGGGTAGGACAGTAAAGCATAGTAAGTAGAAGAGTTGAGAGCTTGAAAATTCATTATTCAGGAGGCAAGAAAAACATTTCGAAACTGATTAAGATGCTCCATAAAGAAGACAGGTTATTGGCATGCTGACCTTTAAAATTAGTCAGGATGTATTGCTGAGAATCTGCTGGGTACAGTATTCTATGAATTTTCTCATTTCTCTTCTCTTGCCCTTTTTTCTTTTTAAATCCAAACATGCTGGCTTATATCCAGTTCATTTCATGGAGCTGCCTATACATATGTTCTGCTATGGCTGCATTTTTCCAAACCGCACAATCTTGCAGCCCTTGAGCACGCCCTGAGATGACAAATGACATCCCTGCTGCTTTGACCAACAGAGACATAATTGCAGGATTGCGAATGGGACAGCTGAGCCACAACAGTGCAGTCATTTGTAGATGCCCTTAAGTTGTAATTGACTGCATTTGTTTATTGCTGCATGATTCCCCCTTCCACCTCTTAGACTATTAACTACTGACATTAATTGTAACTTTTCCTGTGCAGAAATTACTCAGAGGCTGACAGCTATGTTGAATCAGCAATTATTTATTTACAGCTGCTCTTTAATGTATTTTTTTTAACACATTAGACAATAAGGAAGTTTAATGAGGGGTATTACCGCTATTGGGTGACTCACAAAGTGTGGGATGTGGTTCCTTTATTAGGAGAAAAATAAGGGTAAATAGAGCCCTTCTCCATTGATGGTGTTGGCTTTTCACTTGGGAGGGTTTATTGTTCTGCCATGGTTGGTGAGTACAGGCATATGGGTGGATTTGCTTATAATGAACATAGCAACAATTGGGGTCAGCGTGAAAAAGTGGGCATGGATGTATGCATATATTTTATCCACACCACAGGCTTTAGGGCAATGATGTCCCCTTTCTTCATATCCTTCAGCAAAAAATGTTTGTAAATGCATACCCTCTAACATTTCACAGATGAAAACAAGGATACATGTGTCTAAGCAGCATCAGAATCAGCATCAGAAGGTGACCTTGATACCTGAACATTAGTTTAAAAAAAAAAAACACACCCAAATTTCAGCCACTTGTCATGTAAAGTATGTTTGGGGGTCACTTCCAAAACAGCTGTGGGAAAATATCCCAAGAACTTAATTGCTTTTTGCCATGGGGTACTTTTTTTTTTTTTGTCTCAGCCAATGTAACATATTGGTTCAGAAAATACCCATTGTTAGTGAGAAATCCAAATTTCTTTGATTGTGGGAAGAATTAGAATTCTCACTGGGTCTAACTTTATACTCACTCTTAATGCACTGGAATTCTCATTGAGATCAGGAAATACCCATAACTCACAAACTGCAAGTTTTCTTTTAAAATAAATAAATAAATAATCCCAGTAAGTGGCTGTTAAATATGGAGATTATCAGACGCAGCAAAAACAGCGTCAAAAGAATGCAATGAGAACAGGAATGGGTGAGATTATCAGATGACAATGTCCTTTAGCCTTCTGGGAAGGTAGCACAGGTGTGAGTAAGCCATCTCTTTTTATTGTTGGCTTGTCCCTGTCAATAAAAAAAAGGAAAGTCTCATCTGCGGCAGTGCTATGCCCCAGGAATGGCTAATGACACAAGTGTCTGATAATGTCACCTTTTCTGTTCTCCGAGTCTTCTGACGCAGTGTGGAATGTGGTTTTGGCTGCATTTGACCACGTCTGATATTCTCCTATGAATAAAATAATTAGTACCCTGTGACAGGAGTGGCCAAGTGCAGTAGAGCTGTAGCCCACTTATCAGGTTGGCTGGGTGCTGAAGGGTTATTTTTTCTTTTCTTTTGTTAGGATTGGCACTACAATGTTTAAAAATAGATTAACATATTTATTATATGTCAATTTCATTGCTCTGTATATTATTAAATTGTCATTTGAAAACATCACGCCTGAAATAAAAATATCTGTAAGTTGCAAGAGAGTCCATTTGGACCCCATATTGGCAGAAAGGTGGGCTGTGGGTTTATTGATTATAGAATTACAGAATCATAAAGTTGGAAGAGACCACAAGGGCCATCTAGTCCAACTCCCTGCCATGCAGGAATAAACAATCAAATTATTCCCAACAGATAGCCATTCAGCCTCTGTTTAAAAACCTCCAAAGAAGGAGACTCTACCACACTCCAAGGCAGTGCATTCCACTGCCAACAGCTCTTACTGTCAGGAAGTTCTTCCTAAGGTTTAGGTAGAATCTCTTTTCCTGTAGTTTGAACCCATTGCTCCATGTCCTAGTCTCTGGAGCCACAGAAAACAAGCTTGCTCCATCCTCAGTGTGACATCCCTTCAGATGTTTAAACATGGCTATCATGTCACTCCTTAACCTTCTCTTCTCCAGACTAAACATACCCAGCTCCAAAGCTGCTCCTCATAGGACATTATTAATTAAATTATGATGGTGGTGGTGGTGATTTATTGTTGTTGTTGTTATTGCTATTATTATTATTATTATTATTATTATTATTATTATATTGTGTACCTCCTTGAGCTCTTCAGATAGAGGGCAGGATATATAGTTAAATAAATAAATGAAAACAGATTTTTAGTTAAATGGTTGTCACCCTTCCCGCCCCCCACTCCCTCTGCCTGCTCCATTCACTTTCAGGTGCATATTTACTGCTTCTCCTTTCTCCCCACATCTCCTTTGCTGAAAAGGGGTGATCCATCATGGTTCTCTCCTCTGATTGCCTCTCAGCAAGTGGCAAATTGAGCCTACTCAAGTTTTGTCTATTGCCATGAAACAGGAAAGCAGCCCTCGGCCCCATGCCAGGTCAGAAAAATGAGATCCACTAAGAGGAGGCTTTGGCAGAATCTGCCGTGACCTTGTCACAGGACAAGCTCATCATCATCCCAGTCAAAGAAAGATCAGGAAGGACAGGGTAGGAAGAGAAGACACAGTAGTTGGCAAAGGAATTTTCACTGTGGATGGTGCATTGAGAAACTGGAGACTTCTAGGTATAGGAACATGAGGTGGGAGGGGTGAAACCTTTTGGTAGAGGATGGTGGCACAAGAGAGGAGACGCAGAGGCCAGAAAAAAAGATGTAGTGAGTTCTGTGCAAAGTATGGAGTGCTTAGTGCTTTGCTGCCAAGGCAGTGGATTACACCATCCATTTTCAGCAGCAGGATTTTTAATATGCATTCACTATGATATATATTTTGATGTAAGCATCAAAACAAATATATGGGCTAACTACATGATGGAAAAGACCAGACCTTGAAAAGTGCATATACAAATCTGTGCAATTCCATCAGGAAGCCGACAGGAAGAAAATAAACTTATTTGAAATGTGATGCTGGAGGAGAGTTCTACAGATACCATAGATCACCAAAAGGGCAAATAAATAGGTCCAAGAGCAAATCACAGTCTTAGAAGCCAAAATGACTAAACTGAGGCTATTGTACTTTGGACATATCATGCAATGGTATGACTCATTGGAAAAAATAATAATGATCACCATAGTCATAATAGGAAGAGAGAAAGACTGCATTACAGATGGATAGACTCAATAAGGGAAGTCATGGCATGAATTTGCAAGACCTGAGCAAGGCTGCAACTAACAGGCTATCTTGGAGGTGTCATTTGTAGGGCTGCCATAACTCAAAGCTGACTTGATTGTAAACAGCAACAACAATTCCACCGAACAACCCCCAGAACATCAGCAAATGAGACATTGAAAATCGACTTCAGAAAGTTTATGGAAGCATAAGGATTTTACATAGGGCCAATCCACTTGAATTTCACTGGTGCTTTTATCTTAACAGACCCTTGTGAAAAGACCTTTGATCCTTTCAGTATTTTCAAGACCTTGGAATTATTTCACAAATGAATTCACTAGATTTTTCTAGTGATTTCCCCAACTCACTAGATTTCACAATTAATGTTGACATTTCCAATATGGTCTGGCATCCTATTAGTGACTTAAGATGACATAAGTCCAACCTATTGCACTAGTACGTTGCTTAAACTAAAAGCCCTCCCAAATCTTTCAGCTGCAGAAGCCCTCTCTCCACAGCCATCCTGTGACACGAGGCTAGCAGGGGGCATCAGAGAAGAATGTAAGAAAGGAGAGATTCAGATGAATGACAAACTGAATTGAAGAGGTTGTAATATGAGATTGCATGCTTTGGAAAAGGCTTTCAGGTTGGGTCTAGTGACAAGTAGTAACAAGTTCATAAAACAGCACCAGTAACATAATGTAGTTCACTCTTTCCCCCCTTCTTTCTCTAACTGATGAAGTTTGGATAACATAGCAAACCTGTGGGTGAAATCAATGTTGGATCTGTAGAGTTTTTCAACAAATGCAACCCCCCCCCGAACCCACATAATCACATCTGATTTCAGCTGCTAAGCATGGTCAGGCCTGGCTAGTTCTTGGATGGAAATCATGAGGTAGTACCAGATATCTCTAGGTAGGATTAGTGGGTCTTGGTGCCCAGGATATAAAGACAGGCTTAGGGAGAGTTTTCTTCCACCTGTGTAGCCATATGCTATTGTGTTGTGTGGAAGAGGAGGGAAGAAGAATTTTGCTTTAGCTTATGATAGCACTTTCAAACTTCTGACATTGCTGAGTAATGCTAACAATAAAGATCATGCTTTCTCTCTCTCTCTCTCTCTCTCTCTGGCTTTTCTTCGCAAATGAAGATTCAGGAAGGACTCATCCCATGCTTTCTGCAAGCGTGCTGATGACTAAAAAGGCCAATCCGAGATAAACAAGTCCGGTTGCAGAAAGCACAGCAGAAAGTCTCCTTGGGTGATGTTTCTGGGTTGTGATTCTTTCTGCATTTTCATTTCTCTTCAAGACTTGTTCAGCATGAGTTCTCAAATAAGGCTGCAGCATTGTGGATAGTGCATCTCCATGCCTCCCGATGTGAGGCCAGGGCGGACCATTGTTGGTGATCAATTTGTCCGAGCCTGAGATGTTGTTTCAGGGAGTCCTTGTATTGCTTTTTTGGATTGCTCCTCTTACACTGACCCGTGGCTAACAATAATAAGAAGAGCAGTAATTATGCAATCATACCATAGGACTACTGGAGTCCCATCTCTTCAAGGCTTATCCTTTCCCCAATGATGAAGTTAACAAAACTCTAAGGAATAAACGTAAAGACCATATATGTCAGAAGATGTTGATTCACTGCATGCCCTCTAACGGAACTTACAATGCATTAATTTTCCACATCGGTGCAAAGGACGTTTAATTTGCTTGTACCGACTGACTGAGAATTCTTAAGTGTCTCCTTGTGTTATTCAAGATCCTGGAAGTTTAATGCTAGATTCAGTTTCTCTCCTATTTTCTCCACTGGGCTATGTTTGAAATAGAAGACACTCTGGAGAATCATGTCAACAAATCTTGACAAATATTCTGAATATGGCAGTAGTAGAACTATAGAATTGCTGTTTCAATCTAACAGTCCAACATCAAAAGCTAACAAAAGACTCTTTTTTTTTTTGCCCATTACTTCCTAAATTTAAAGTGATTACAAGGGCCCATCTAAACGGTGAAATGCCCCTCATGGAATTCACTGGGAATCCTACCTGTCTAAATGGGATCCAGTGCCAATCCACACTATTCAGAAGGAGGGGTGCCCAAAATGCCAAAAAATAACACGGTAAAAGCTTTTGCAGATTTTTCTGTACTTTTTCAAATACCGCGAGGGGGGATATGCATTCCTGCTCGTTTGGACTATCAAGCAACAGGACATTCAAAGGGAAGCACAAAGCTGATTGGCCAGGCCAGAGCAGGTGTGAAGCTTGCAAGCAGGACAAGTGACTGCTGCCACCATGTTGGATTTTTGCCTTAGCGAGTGATCGCTAAGGTGATAAAACAGGATGAATATTTTCTGATTTGCTTTCCTATAAAATTGGGAAATTGCTCTATTGCACCAGCACACCTTGGGACAACTTGTAAAAAAACACTACAGTGGTGGTAAAGAACTAATGTGAGTAAATGACTCGTGGCCACCATCAGGAATGTGAGGCTTATGGGGGCTTCTGAGGCCAGAAAAACCATTCAGACATGTCACTTCTGTTGTGAGATGCCAAAACTATGAGGTACTTTGGATTTTTTTCCTCATGGAGATGGGCCCCAAGAGAACATTGCCAAATTTATATTCTGAGTACAGTATAAACAAAGAAATCAAGATGTCATCACAATATATATATAGCCTTGAGTATGAGCACTAATTATATAAAACACACGATGGTATTTGTGAACAACAGTAACCATGTTATTTTTTTCCCCAAAGTCTTTCAAACATATTTTCTCAGTATTACAGAGCATCCCGGTCCTCTCTATGGGCATATCTGCCCCTTATGCAACTGAGCCATGCATCTCTGCAGTCATAAGAAAAGGATGGCAGATCTTTCCTCCTGCTTCATATATTTTTTATATATCTTTTGATACACTACGTCCTAAGCACTTACACTGGCACTTGGAACACTCAAATGGACAAATGTCTCTGGGCTTGTCTAGACGAGAAGATATAATGTGGATTACTGCACATTAATGCAAATTTGCAGCAGTGTTCATTTGTCTGCAAGGTCTTTTTGGCAAAATTACTGGTGTATAAAGCTATTTGTGTTTGAAGTTCACATGCAGCCATGTCTGTGATTCAAGATGGTGGCTGAGAATTAATTACTTGCATTCTTATTCTCCACAAGTTGTCACCGCTGCACAATATTTTTTTAAAACTGTAAATTCAAGGTGCACAAGTGTGACCTTCCACTTAAAAAAGCTGTTCAGTCACCTCAGCGCAGCATAAAAGCACACAATTGACAACACAAAACTCCAAAATGGTGCTTCTGACCACTTCACTGTCAGCAAGCCTGTCCCCTGCGTACGTCCAATCAGTCAGCTTTCCACTTGCCAAGAATGTGCTGTGCTGCGAATCAGATGTCCAAATGAGTGGTAATGTGCATTTCCATACATTATTCAAAAAACCTTGGGAAAAACTGTGAAGGCCAACAAGAGCCCTTGCTGAAGAGGTTTGTCTTGATTTCATGGAGGAAGGTAAGAATAGGAATTGTGTCAGGATAATCTCCCTTTAAGGGCAGAAAGAAAATGTTGGAGCAACAGACCACTCTGATAGCACAGCTGAAATGGGTGTGTGCATAGCTGTGACTAGGCAGAAGATGACTAGCCAAACACTCCTATAAAGATACACTCTGTGTGAGCTAGTGTTGTGTAGGGATGGTCTAGGATCTGGAAGACCAGGGTTCAAGTCCCTGCTCAGCCATGGAAGCCCACTGGGCGACCTTGAGGAAGTCATACTCTCACAGCTATAGAGGAAGGCAACCTCTTCTGAGTAAATTTTCCAACAAAAGCTGAGGATGGGATCACCATACATTGGGGCTGACATCAAGGCAGAAAACAAAAAGTCTATCTTTCTGTTGCCTCTCCCACCCCAACTTCCCTTACAAATTGTGGAGGGAAGGAGAGAGAGACCAGGGCTTTGAAATGTTACCTTTTGGACTCCAATTCCCATCATCCCTCAGCCAGAATTCAAAGTTCTGGAAAGAGGAGATGGAGCTGTGGATTGGTATTCAGTTTGTTTTATTTTGGCAGTGCCCATACATCTTTTGTCATATCTAGTATATGAAATCAATAAAGGGCACAAAGGTTGACAGTTATGTATCTTCTACCATGTTATATTGGGCAAAGGGATGTTGACAATTATATAACTTGCACAAAACTGTATTTGTGGACATGAATGCTCCATAGCTGTTCTGCTTCTGTTTTGTTCAGCTGTTTTTCTGTTGGTGTTTTTATTTACTAGCTTCCTCTTTCTCCTGTTCAGTTCTCTTTTTTTTGTTCTGTAATAAAAATCCTAATATGTCTATTATGAGTGAATTCTTTGTCCTACAGAACAGGAGAGGGAAACAATATATCAACTCTAATGTGCGTATTCATGCAATGCGTTTCTGCCTGGTATTTTTCAGTAAATAAATGTATTACAGGAAATAATATGAACATTAAATCAAGGAGCTACAGTGCTTTGCTATGGGTGGGTTTTTATTCGTGGACACGTAAAATTACATTTTTTATCTGCAAGGCCTGTTGGTTTGTAGAACTTAATATGCTCTTCAGAAGGAATAATGTGCCTCAGCTTTTAGTAGAAAGAAAGGTACTGGATGGTTTTGAATGTATTCCTGTACTTTAAAATGGACAAGAAAAAAAAGGACAAATATGAAACTTTTTGGATCACCCTTCTCCAAACCAGTGCTCTAAGATCTGGAAGACAACTTCCATCATCCAATGATCCTAATTCAGCATTAAATTACAACATATAATAAAGCTTTAAGATCCTTTGAACAAGATTTTTGTGTACAGAAAAATGACATGCAATAAATGGATGATGTTATGTACTGATGATAAAAATACAGATATAATAATAAAACAATGACAACCCACTGACCTTTTTTTAATTCAGTAAAATGTTTGAGTGAACAAAAAATATTCAAGACACAGAAATAATTGCATATATGGTAACCTTGGTTGCTTTTTGATCCACCTGAATGCAATATAATTGCAAGCAGTAGGAGGTGATCATGACAATATAAATTAACATAGCAGGAAATTATTGCTACTGAAAAGTAACTGTGTATTTAATATAACTTTGTGTTTTGCATGGAATCTGACACACTTATTACTACCTTTTTCATACAATCATAGAACCATAGAGTTGGAAGAGACCACAAGGGTCATCTGGTCCAACCCCCTGCCATGCAGGAATACACAATCAAATCATTCCTAACAGATGGCCATCCAGCCTGTGCTTAAAAACCTCCAAAGAAGGAGACGCCACCACACTCTGAGGCAGTGTATTCCACTGCTGAACAGCTCTTACTGTTAGAAAGATCTTCCTGTTCATTTCAATTGTTTATTTTGTGTGCTTTTCTCTTTCTCCTTTCCCCTTTATTTCACCCTGCTTTGTTTCTTCATATTCTTCTTATTGTTTTAAGTCATTTTAAGTTTATATATTATATATTAAATATCAAATGTATGCTTTTTAACATTTCATACTCCTAAATTATCTGTTACTTTGTTTCATCCAGATATATTAAACACATTGTTTATATGATTTGTTTTCCCTTTTCTTCTCTTTTTCTTTCTTCCCCGCCTTCCTTTCTCTACCTTTGTTAATTCAAGAATAATGAGTGATGACAAAGGAGAAATAAATGTATGAAATACAACTGTTTGAACAACATCGGATGTGCAAATACAAAGACATAAAAGTTGGGAAAGCCAAATAGGAAGTTAGATTGGAAGGAGAGCGGAGAAGATGGGTGAATGAAAGGACAAAATGAACGAAAGAATGTATGATTTTAAGTTAAATGGGAATATAGATGCACATTTTTAATCTACTTATCTGCTTTGATTATCTCCACTTATTTTGTTTGTGTAAGTAAAACGTATATAAAACATATACAATATATAAACTTAAAGCAATGTTAATATATACAATATATACAAAACTTACCATGTTTATTTTAGAGGGAAATAAGAATGTTACAAAGGGAATGAGACCACATACTGCTGCTTGTTCTGATGTTTGATATGTTATTATTAATGATTGCTGAATATTGAAACTGGTTATGAATAAAAATAATTTTAAAAAGCAAAAAACAAAACAAAAGAAAGTTCTTCCTAATGTTTAGGTGGAATCTGTTCTCCTGTAGTTTGAGTCCATTACTCCATGTCCTTGTCCCTGGAGCAGCAGAAAGAAAGCTTGCTCCATCTTCAATATGACATTCTTTCAAATATTTAAACATGGCTATCATGTCCCCTCTTCACCTTCTTTTCCCCAGGCTAAACATACCCAGCTCCCAAATCTCCCACCATTTTGCTCACCTTCCTTTGGATGTGTTTTGCATTTAAAAAAAAAATCAACCAAATATATGAAAGATAAATTTCTACAGATGTGTCCATGTCCCCAGATTAAATTTGGAGCTCATTTACACCAGCCAGGATATACCAGCTCCCCATCAGCATATCCTGGATACAGAGGTGGCTTGTTCTGCCCCCGTTACTTGAAGAAAATGTGCTGGAGACCACACAGGAACACTGGCCCATTGCTGCAGCTGCCACTGCTGCCACCACCACCATTTTCTCTGTTCTGCCAGGTCTAGGCAGCTGGCCATACCATGTGACAAGCCCCTGTGTATGACCAGCCTTGGCCACATGTTGCAGGCCTGCTGCCTGAACCTGGCAGAGTAATGGCAACTGGCAGCAGCAGCAAGGCTTGGGATGGAGCCCAGACTGCTGTGCTAGACCATTGCTGCAACAACAGCTGACACTGCCAGCATCCCACTCTTTGAAGCCAGCCCACAGCATGTGAGCAAGGCCCTCTGCATGTGACCAGGCTGGTCACATGCTGCAGGCCTGCTACCTGGCAGTGGAAGAACAATGCCAGGCAGAAGCTGCAGCACAGGCTGGCATGGTGGTGTTGCCTCCTGCAGTCACATGGGGCTTGATACTTTTTTTTTTCTTTTGCTGGCTAAAGCAGTTTTTCCCAAGTATTTTTTAAATGTGGTGTTAGCAGGCTTTACCCTGTCTTGGCCCCATCTTTGCCCCGGGGATCATGCAGATGCCTGTGGGCAAAACGGGGCAACTGCCCTGCATCATCTGGACTGCAGGGCTTCAAGACAGGGTAAATAGCCCTTCTAGACAAGGCTGTAATTTGCTAACACAATGTTTTATTACAATAAGATAGTAACCAAAGTTCCTTGAAAACTGATGCCACTTGGGGGAACATCTCAAGATTCAGTTTAATGCACCAACTATTACAAGATTTCTTTTTCAAAACCATCATTATTTTTTTCAACATGTAAATTCCAAGCATTTTAAAATAGCCATGCAGATTCACTCATCCTATTGCAGACATTGGGATGAGGCCAGATGCCACATTAGTCATACTTAGTTATACATAATTGTACTTAGAGCAGACTCATTGAACTCAACAGTTACTAACTTAAGTCCCATTGCCTTGAATGGATTTCCTCTAAGTATGACTAAATTATGCTAATGATAACCTATGTAAACTGTACATGCTGTATGCTCTAGCTTTTGCCATTGAGTCATTTTTCATGGGCTCTTTTGTTTTCTTTTGGTCCAGTTTAGGGGCTTCACATTAAACATGGAAGAGGGCCTCACTAAAAAATAATTAAAATACAACATTACAAAATAATTATATTGCTCCTAAACAGCATGTTAAGCAAACAAATGCCAATAATAACAAAATTAAATCCTTCTCCAGCATGTGCTAAAAGTTCTTCGTTGAACCAATATGAGGGTCTATATGACCCTCATTTCTCCTCTTATTGCAGTTCAAGTGAGCTACTATTTCATTTCTTAGTGGCAGAATCAGATGCTACAAGAGATACTAAAAAAGATACATTAGACCATAGATGTCTATTCTCTATCCTTTGTCAGATTGTTCCCTCCAGTATATTAGCAGGTTCTCTATTTAGCTTGGTTTTAAATGACTCAGGCTTTGGCAACTGCACTGCTTTAAGGAGACTTCCATAAATCTTTGGGTTGGTTTACAACGATAAAATAGAGATAGTCAAACACAGAGAAGATATTATAAAACTGTTCACTCTTAATACCCTGGTGCTGGCTGTTTATCTTTTGACTATGCTCTAGTTTAATGAACCTTTTTAAAAGGCAATAATATGATGCTTGACTTTGATTAATGCTCACTATTATTTCCTAATAGCTGCACAAACTTACATTTTAAAGCTAAATATTGTCTTCCCCAAATTAGCACATTTTAATTAGATAGATCACTTCTATCATGTCTACTTGAAATGTCAGTAAAACTAAAGAGCTAAACCTAAATACTCTTATATGTACTTGAAATTCTACCAAAAGCAAAACAAACATTTTAAATGGTTCTCTGAAGATGCCAGCCACAGATTCAGGCGAAATGTCAGAAGTAAACTCTTTTAGAACATGGCCTTATAGCCCAGAAAACACACACACACACACACACACACACAGAGAGAAAACCTATGGATGCCAACCATGAAAGCCTTCAACTTCACATTTTGATCAGGATTTTTTTTTGGGGGGGGAGGGGGTTGTGTTTGTTGCAGCAAAAACAACAGAGTCTTCTGGCTTCTTAAAGACTAACAAATTTTATTGGCTGTAAGCTTTCATAAAAGCCTGCATCTGATGAAGTGAGTTGGAGTCTATGAAAACTTGTGCTGAATAAAGACTTGTTAGTCTTTAAAGTGCCTTAAACGTTTTGATAATATTCTTACTACATTCTTAGCTTTTCCCTCTACCCCAAAATTTCTTTGACCAATTTGTTTAATAATAGTAGAGCATTGCTCCTCTTAGAGAAAAGTAACTTGTTCCCAAAAGAAAAAAAAAGTGGAGAGAGGCATAAGTAAACTCTCAATTTCAACAACAGAGATAAGTGAATTATAAGCATCCCCTGCTTATTCAATGGGTTAGGGACTAGAGCATTGTCGAAAAGTGGAAATGGTTGAAAAGGGGAACCCAGTCCATGGGCTCTGGATCTGTAGATTTGACCAACTGTGGATCATCATGCCCCATGCCTAAAATGGTGACATGCATGTAGATACCATGAATCATCCACAAGCATGTCACCACCATTAATAATATTGAATATGACCATCCACACCTTTTGGCATGGAGGAGGGGGAGGATGCAGCAGTTCCAGAACCAAACCCTCATGAAGATAGATAGATAGATAGATAGATAGATAGATAGATAGATAGACAGACAGAGGCTAAGGCAGTTTCAGGACTGAGTTTCTGGCATGAAAACAGAAAAGTAAAAAATTAGAAATGTTGGTTTTGGTATCCAATCCACTAGCAGTGTTCATATTTTAAGGAGAGCTGTCAGTCATTAACCTTCCTTGTTTAAGCCAGTTGACATCCATTGAGGAGTTAGTGCCCAAGGTGTTACACCCCTACCACCATGCATGTGCCCTCAGATTCCTCCTGGCCCAACCCATTGACAGAGAGGTGCTTGCTTGAGCTGTGTGTCTTCACATTCTCCAGCTTGCAGCTCAGCCAGGCCATCAGCCTCCTGTGCTGGTGTGGGGTCTGCATGTCCATTGTCACCAACAATGATCACATGGCCCTGAACAGCTCCCAGATTGGGCTCCTACAGATTGCCAGTACAGAGGAAAGGGGGGCTGCAAATGGACCCTGCACTGCTGCAGGAAGGTTGGGAAAGTTTCTCCTTTGGATCACAAATCTCAGAATTCACTGACCAGCATAGCAAATGGGGGAGGGTGTTCAAAGAAGTATCTTTCCCCAGCTCTGACTGAATGCAGACTGAATGAAAAAGATGGTGCTGAGTTGACTGAGAGAGAGAGTGAAAAAACAGATACCAAGTTAACTGAGAAGGAAAAAAAGTAGCATATGGTCATAAAACCATCATGCAAGTAATGGCAAAAGAGCAGAGCACACATTGAAAATATGATTCATGGTAAAATTTAGAACAGTCAAAACAGCCAGTAATCAAAAAGCGAGTTGTCAAAAAGTGTGGGATGTCTGTATGGGGTCTCTTATGGATTTACTCATTACAGAGCTATATTAGAGAGCTAGTCACTGAAGTGGTGAAGTGACTTACCCTTTTCTGAGTTTCAGGGCTTTTCCAGTTTCTTAATGCATTTATCTCACACTTCCTGTTACTATGTTGGATACAAATGTGACATAGATGGGATTAGTATTTCAGATGTCATGGGAACCAGAATAATACGTTTTATGTGCCAATAATATTAGGACCTGAGTATTCAATATCTAGACTAACTTGGTTGCATTAGGAGTTACAGTAAGTGGGTTGTTGGTTATTCCTACATTCTAGAGGTCCCATGACTGCTAAACTGAAAGTCTGGACCACTCCTCTTGTCCTTACCAATTTAAAAATGTGGATATGCTTCATAGTTTGTTTTCCCTTCTACAACCAGCTCCACACTAATTCACATTTTCAGGCAATATAGAGATTTTGGAATCAAGGTGTTGCTGTTGTGTGCATTCAAGTCATTACCAACTAGTGGTGACCCTAAGGTGAATCTATCATGGGTTTTCTTGGCAAGATTTGTTCAGAGGGGATTTGCCTTTGCCTTCCTCTGAGGCTAAGAGAGTGTGACTTGCCCTGGTTCCCCAGTGGCTTTCCATGACCGAGCAGGGAGTCAACCCTGGTCTCCAGAGTTGTAGTTCAATGCTCAAACCACTGTACCACACTGGTTCTTCCGTCAAGATGTTAGGGAACATCTGGTGGTATGACCTGCTCCCCTGATAACAGGGATTACATTTGTAGGTGCCATACCTTGGTGGATGCTTGGTTTCCCAAGTGGAAAAGGATGGGAACTACTAGGATGTGCCATAGCTTGTCATCTATCTCTATAGTCTCATCTTGGGATCCTCACCTTTCTCTTCCATAGTTTGTTGCAATCATAATTCTAAAGGAATAAGATGGTAATAATATGCATTAACAATCCTGCAAGTTTGAAGAATGAAAAATTAGTAGATGTACACTAGGGAAATGTATATTGTTATACTTTCTGTTTGTATAATGAGTACCACTGGCCACTGGACAAAGCCCATGACTCCTCATTTATGATGGCCTGAATATAGTTCTTCTCCTGTTAGGCTCCTGTTCACACCTGTCTGGGAGTAATCCCTATTGAACTCAGTAAGATTTACTTCTGAGTTAAGACACACTGGATTTCATAGTTTCATTGTTTACTGTATGAGTCTAAAGTCATTGACAAAGCAGTGGGGTAAAGCAAATCTGACTTGGCATGGTTCCTCTCATGCTCCTCCTAGTTAGTCTACTATACTTTGTAATTAACCTTCATTCCTGTTACAGCTTTTTTATTTGTTGCTATGTCCATATGTAATGTAATTAGCTGTTGCTATTTAAGGAAGAGCCTAATATACAAATTATTTGTGTGTGCTAGGTTTTTTTATTTATTTATTTAAAACGTCCAAGATGTGACAATTTCATGCTAAATTGTGTTTCTGTTTCTACTTTTATAACTGTGGGTGGAGAAAGAGAGTGAGGTCTGTTCAAATTGAAGTCAAGAGATGAATTAGAAGGAAAAGAATGTACCTTGCATTGGTTTTCCTACAGGAAATTGGAAGATATAAGATATAAAGATACAGTATAAGAAGATATAAAGAAATTGAATGGAAGATATAATTTTGAAATAAATGTATTTGAATTTGAAACACAATTACAGTTGTCCCTTCATTTTCACTGGGGGTTGGTTCCAGGACCCCCCATGTATACCAAAATCCGTGAATACTCAAGTCCCATTATATGCAATGGCATAGCAAAATGGTGTCCCTTATATAAGATGGCAAAATCAAGGTTTACTTTTTGGATTATTATTTTTTAAAGAATATTTTCAAGCTGTGAATACTTAAATCCGTAGATACCAAATCCGTGGATACCAAATCTGTAGAAATGGAGGGACAACTGTATATACAAATGATGAACATTTGATAACTAAAATGCATTCAATGTTGTTGAGATTTGAGGTAGAAGATAAGCAAGTTAAAGATAGTATGGTAACATGGACACAAAATAGGTTCACAAATTCAGATGGAGCAATGGGAGGGAGTTTGGACAAAAAGCTTGAAATTTATCTTGTGTTATGATTTGAAAGAGAATTTCTATAAAATGATGTGCAGATGGTATTTGACTCCTGAGAAGCTTTCTAACATGTTTAAAAAATGTCCATACAAATGTTGGAAATGTAAGCAGATAACCAGGTCATTGTTTCATATGTGGTGGACTTCTGATAAAGGCCAGAAATGTTGGACTCAAATTCATCAGACTTTGGAGGACATTTTTAAAGGACTTTTTCAGACGGGCTATTTATTCTGTGGGAGACATGGAACAGGATTGGGAAAAAGTCTTCCTTTCAGAAGATGTTGCCCCTTTTCTGTGCCCCCCCGTCCCTATTCTGGATTTCCCTATGATATTTTCATCACCGGGAAACATCATTTTTGGACTACCCATTCCATTTCTGTCATGGAATCACGGTAGCCTGAAAGGTGTTCCTCTCCCGTGATGACAGCTGCAGGGGAGAGGTCCGTTCTGGACACTTCTGGACACGAATGGGACACCCAGGTAAGTGGCACCCTTCCCCCCCCCCATCCCTGGGTTACTTTTTTTAAAAATGTGTTTTTGTAGTTGGTGTACTATTTTGACATTGGGGGGGGGTATTTTTAAATTTCCCACATGGCTGTTCTCTTGTGAGAATTAGTGGGATTTCAGTTGCTGGTCGTAAAGGCAGCCATACGACATCTGCATTTACAACTGGCCAGTGAGGGGAGAGGGAGGACATTCCTGCCACATAATGAAGGTAAGTGTTTGAACATTTTTTTTCCTTTATTCCACGGCAGAAACAGGACTGGGGCACATGGGACAGGAATGGGGCATTTGTTCCCATCTGGAAAAGCCCATAGTTAATTTTTAGATGAAATCAGAAGCTTAGTTACTTGGGATGTTGAAGGAAGACTCAGAGAGAAAGCATGGAAGAACTTTACAGTATATGATTATGGCTGCAAGGCTTTTGAGTCCTGAATATGTATTTTTATTTGAATATATTCATGTTAAGCAATTCTTTGCCCACTTCCTTCCTTCCTTTCTTCTCAGTGTCCCTTCCTGAGCAACTCTAGACCTTGTTATTGAGTCATTTAAATCATTACAATCTAATCCAGAGATTTTAACATGTTATAGATTAATGCTCCTTGAATACTGGGCTGCCACTGCAATCCATCTGTGCACTTCCAGCCCTTCCAAAGGGAGATATTTTGGTGCTAACCCATGGTCAACATTCTTTTTTCCTACACCATAATTGTCAGTGGCAACATTTACTGTCCTTCAGAGCTCAGAATTAGTCACATATAACTGTTTGTCTGTAACTAATTCCCTTTACCAGTAATAAAGGCAGTGCTACATTACGTTGCAACTGCAATGTAATGAGAGATAACTTCACTCTTTTGTGGTGTAACTGTACATTCCATTTCTTTTTTACCTATTGGGGGTGCATCTCATCAAATGGTGCACTAGTATTATCATGTGGTTTGAGTACTGGTTTCTGCTGCTAACTTGATCTGTTGTGGAGGCGGCAAAAGGTGGAAGGGTGGGGACTGTGCTGAGTACCACAGAACAACAACTTGTACCATTCAGATTTTTTTTTTTGGAAAAGAAACTAAAAATAACCATTTTATTTTTGAAAAATGACAAAGCAAAGCTTTCATTTTAACAAGGCAACTATAGGTAACTATTTGGGAAAGGGGCTTGGCAGCATAGTTGTAACTGCTTTTTAAATGTACAGTAAGTTTCCAAACTCTGATTGCCCTCTGTTGCCATATGCTTGCATGAAGGAGACAGTGACCCCATGTAAGTTGGGTAGTGGACCCATTCCCAATTTTAGTCAAAATTTAAGAGGAGGTATTCAAGGTGCTGAACTCTTTTTGTGGATAGAGTTCAGTACCTTGAATAGCTCATTGTGAGGTCAGACTACAATCCCAAATAGATTCATGGACATGGAAGCTGAGAGTGACCACTGGAAGGAAGGCAAAGCACGGCAAAACCTATTACTTTCATTGTTGGGCAGGGGTGCCTTTTTGCTAGGTCTGAATCTTGCTTGAAGGCAAGATTGTCCCTTGGAGCTATCAGACCTTCATTTTCATCCTGGAAAAATGGTGCTGGTGGAACTTAATTCAATGACTTACTTCCAGTGGGGTGTTGAAAAAGGGGGTCTGGAGACTCTCCATAGCTCCAGACTATTTATTCTTTTCTGCAGAGTACAGGTGGTGATACCACTTGCAGGAGTGTCAGAGCCATTCACCCTCCTTGCCCTGATAAGTAGTTATCGGGATGTAACTCTTTGCTAAGTTTCTTCTTGAACATAGCAATGATATGTAATTTTAGCAATTTTCATCTCGCTGTGAGAAAGTCTTTGAAAATCACACAGTTTTCAAAGGCTATGTGCAATTTGGAGAATTATTTTGTGAAAAAAAATTCACATGGGTATTTTGCACAGGAAACAGCATTTTCTGCACATGAAACAGCAGGGTTTCTGTGGAAAATAATATTTCAATGCAGAAATATTAATTCTTGCACAGAAAATGTTGTTTTCTAGCAAAACACCATTCTGCAATTTTTATGCAGAATAGATCCTCAATGACAGCATTTTCTGTGCAAGAATTAATATTTCTGTATTGAAATATTATTTTCCATGCAGAAAATGTGGTTTACTGAGCAGAAAATGGTGTTTTCTGAGCAAAACAACCACATGTGAATTTTGCACAGAATAAGTCTCAAGTGGAAGATTCTTGCCAGTCAGCGATTCTTCTCACCAGGGTTGAAAAACATGTTTTTTGACTACTTTTTAAATATTTTCAAATATTCTTTCCATTTCTACTCAATAAGGTGGGAACAAGGCTTGGCCATTATTTCTGGCAGCTTTGCATCGAACACGGATGCAAATCTTTCCTTATTTCTTCATGCATGTAAGGGTGAAAAAATCCAAAAGTTTCCTTCATCCTTGGTGAGATTTTAGACACGTTTTGATGATTTTTCACATTTTGGGATCAGTCTGCAAACATTTTGTGAAAGTTATTCTGTGCAAAAGTACTGAATTGTGCAGGGGGGGTGTATTTTGCCCAAAAATGCAATACTTCATGTGCATACACACATATATGTGCACATGCACACAATACAAACTGGAAAAATGAGCTTGGTGAAAAATTTCACAGAGATTGACAGTTTTGGAGGCAAATATCTTGGTATGTCACAACACTTTTGTCACTGAGGATAAGCAAAGATAGAGAAAGAGAGTAACTATTCATGACATCCATAAATTTGGCATAGGTGGTCAAAGTGTATCCTGTGGGCTATATGCATTTGTTTCTTTGGCCCACTGGACTCCTAGAGGTTATCCAAACAGTAAAAAAAAAATATCATCACAGAATGTGAGAAGAATCCTATCCTTATGGCATTCTTCCTGATTTTGCCATATTGCGAAGGGGGGGGGGCAAACCAAGCAAAAACCTCATCAGAAAAGCCTTTGCGGCTTTCCCCATCTTTTAAAAGAAAACAATCCAAGGGTGTCCATTTCCAATCATTAGGACAGGTGAGTTGATCTGAATTGCTTGCCCAAATGAGAGGAAACACAAATCTGATTGGCTGGATGAGAGCAGGGGTGGGGCACCTGCTGCTGCCATGTTGGATTTTTGCCTTAGCGGGTGGTTTTTTTTTTCTTTTTCTGCTTTTGTGTTAAAGTGAAAAATCGCTAAATCACACCTTGGATAGCAGTTTTTAAAAAGGTTATTGGTGGCAAATTTAAGTAAGTGCAAATGCAAGTAAATCACTCACAGCCGCCATGTTTCCTAAAATGTCATTACTACGAGGAACTCTGTTTTTTATGGGCTCATATAGACAAGCCCCAAACTTCTGTCTAGGCGATGTGGGGGCATTTGGTGCCTTTTTGGCTTCTTGGGGCGTTTTAGGACCAGGAGAGGCCTTTGGGGGGGGGGGGACAGGAAGAGAACACTTCCAGTCACTTTCCGTCACTTAAAAAAGGCCTCTCCTGGTCCTAAAAGGCCTAAAAAAGGCCTCTCCTGGGTTTAAAAAAGTCCCAGGGACCAGAAACTATGGCAACAATGCTCTAGCAATCCCTAGAGGACATTTCATAGAATTTAGAGGCACAAATATTTATTCAGAATACAGGTGACAGCAGGCATTTGAAATCAGAGCTTGATGGAAGACTACATGTAAGCTATAAAAATAATAATAATAAAATTTATTTATACCCCGCCCCTCTGTTAAAACAATCGGGGCAGCTTACAAAAATTAAAATACAATACAGATAAAATCCCCAAACACCCCCACCCCACCCTCCCCCATAAAAAAATATTAAACAATTATAAAATGTTACAAATGAAGAGCTTCAGCTACAAATGAAGAATCAAGAACTCCAGGAGTGTGTGTGCCCTGCAGAGTTATAACTGTTTGATTGCACTTTAACTGTGATGGCTCCATCCTATGAAATCTACCAATCTTTGATGAAGTGCTTGGAATTCTTGCTAAAGAATCGTATTACACATTCCCCTGAATTGCAGCACTAAAGATTTCCAGGAGATGATTCCAAGGGCTTCACCAAACTATAAACCACAGGATTCCATAGGATGGTGCCATGACAGTTAAAATCTAACTATGTAGTGTAGATACACTCTCAGAGCATAGTCAGAAAGGAAGAAGTCAGATTGAGGCCAGAGGTGCTTAGCTGAGCAGAGAACTAAAGCCAGATGTCACAATTTAGACAGATGTTCACAAATGAAACGAGACAAGATCTTTTTAGCTGACAGTGTGAGGCATCCAGTGGTCACTAGAAAAAAAAAAAGGAAATTACATAACTTCATGTCCAAATATGTAGTGAAAGGTGATTTTTCAGGCTTAGATGAAGAAAAGTCAGGGATCACATTCAATGAAATTTTAAATTTTATAATAAATACATGTGATTTTTACCATCCCAGGGGGAAAAAAGGTTATGTAAAGATGTCAGTCAGATTAGGTGTGGGTTCTTTCTTTGTTGGAAGTTCTCTTGCCACAACTTGATTCTAATGTAAATATTTCTTGCTCTTAACCTCTAATGCATCCTATCATGGTTACTCTCTTTCTTTATTTGGTTTATTGAGCTTAACTATCTTTATGTAAATTATTGCTATGAAGTAGCTGTGCTTTTCAGCCTCAGAGACTGACTTGATAATCCAGACTTCAAGATTATAGTGTACATAAAATATGATTAGGAATATAGTAGGTGCTCCTTTTGGTTTACTAATCAAATGGAGTGCAAGCCATCATATAAGGTTGGATTAAAACACTCATTCACTGTACATACTCCTACAATTATTGTCAGTGGAATGCAGGAAACCTGCTTGAATTTTCCACTGATAATTGCAGAAACGAACCAGTATTGTCATGATCTGATTTGCTAAGAATGCATATTTAATCTGATACTCTACCCTTACAAATATTTACATAACCTCTAGATTCTTCTTAAATCGCTTTAGAGATTAAATGGTTGTATTCTGGCTGAGAAGAAATATATATCCTTATTATATTCGTGGAAACTTGATCAGTGTATTTCTTTGAATAGATTTTTAGGCATCGGATCGACAATGCACAGGATGAAATTTCATTCTGGCTATCCGACAAAGAAGGTCTCTTCATGTGCTTTCTTGATTTGTCTACTTAATCCCCATTCCTTCTGACAGTTCTTTTTTTCTTTGTTTCCCCAGATGGAATGCCATTTGTTTGGTGGGTTGGTCATGCCAACGAAAAGCATCCTTACTGGGGAGGGTCTATTCCAGGAGTCCAGCAGTGTGCATGCGGATTAGAAGAAAGCTGCTTGGATCTGAGATACTTTTGTAACTGCGATGCGGATAAAGAAGAATGGTAATGATGGATTTTTACTCTAGTTTATAATTATTTTTCTTATGCATACGTACTATGAATGGTATGAAAGACAAATTATAACTGCTGTTTGTGTATTTTTTTTCCCTTTAAGTCCTTTGTCACTTCAACATAATAAAACAGGAAGGAATTAAAGCTTGATTTGTGTTGTGTGTGTGTGTGTGAGAGAGAGATCTCAACTCATATCCCATCAATGCCTATGCCAAATATGGGGATTCCTGCTTATTCCACCACCCCCCTCTAGTGTCACCAACTGTAAGAATCCATTTCAGGCAATCCCACCACTGTGGCTGAATGTGGGGAACTTTACAATTAACCCACCAAAAGTGGAGTGTTCTCAGTGCAAACACTCAGTGTGACAGCTTCTCCTGATGCAAACCTCTACCACACATAAGGACTTCCACCTTTCCCCATGTGTTACACCAACTGGAGGGTCAGTCTAAATGCTCTCAAGGTCCATTGCCTCATGCAAATCTCCTTAAACACTCCACGAATCAGCATCCACCTCAACACTCCATTTGCTCCCCCCCCACAGCTACATATCTCTTGCTTGCATAATAAATCCAGCAACATTTGTATATACAAACCCATGACATCGCAGTGTGTGTGTGAGAGAGTCTATGAGCCTTTATTATGCTATCAAATTGTATTGCCAGTGTCCTTTCTTGGATAGCACAGTGAATATCTCTTGTACCACAGCTACTTTAAATGACACATTTGAACAAGCTTTTATGCAAAGCAGTTGCCCGAGACCTTTTACAATTGATTGTGAAAGAGGTTTTGCAGTTACTTGCACAATCTCTTGCTTATCCAGTTGCACACTAAAATCTACAGTGGATACCAATAACTTGGAAAATTGGCCTTGCACCAGTGACAATAATTGCATGCAGGCCACACAGGAGAGGTTCAGTACAGAAGCAAACAATTCTTTGATGAGCCATGATTTGAACCTTGTGATATGCACCCTGCACCCTTTAGTCAAGCTAGACCCTTGAATCTATAAAAGTAACTAAAACACTACAGTTATAATGCATAAGGAGTAAAGCTATCCCTCATAATGCACAAGCTTAATATTGTGTAGTCAGTTAATTCAAAATAGACAATTAAGAAATTGAAATAGTGAAATACAGTAATTCCCATTCCTGCAATCAATCATAGCCCAGAACAGAGACTGCAGCCAGGATACCAGAAGAAGACTGGGACCAGGAAGGGCAGATATGAAAGAATTGGATAAGATCATAAACTGCAAAGCTATGAAACTGAGCACTAAAGTCAGGACCATTCAAACCATCGTATTGTCCATCACCATGTACAGATGTGAGAGCTGGACAGCAAAGAAAGCTGATAGGAAGAAAATCAACTCATTTGAGATGTGGTATTGGGGAAGAGTGCTGAGGATCCCTTGGACGGCCAAAAAGGCAAACAAACGGGTCTTAGAATAGATCGAGCCTGGACTCTCATTAGAAGCCAAGATGACCAAACTGAGGCTGTCATACTTTAGACACATCATGGGATGGAACAGCTCACTAGAAAAATCAATAATGTTAAGAAAGGTGGAAGGAAAAAGAGCCAGAGGAAGACTGCACGATAGGTGGATATACCCAATCGAGGAAGACACCGGCCTGAACCTGCAGGACCTAAGTAACCTGAGGACATGGGATCCTGGAGATGTCTCATTGATAGGGTCATCATGAGTTGAAGCTGATTCAAGGGCAGTTAACAACAACAGTTAGTTAATGAAAAATAAATTAATTGAAAATGGTTTGGTATTGAAAATTCAGACACTACTTTCACCAAGAGCCCTCTTCCAGGTTTACAAGCCATATATCAACTTATGACTTCAAGCAATAATAAAGAATCATTATTGATGGACATCCTGTCAGCTTTTCTGAATTTCTACCCCATCTAAGTGAACAGACAATGAACATCAAGTGGAGAAAAGTCTCAACTTCTTGAATTTTGGCAAGCTCTCCTCTTTAGGCTGCTCATTGGCCTGCTCCACTGAAATGCATAAGCATCTCTATTCTCACAAATGACCCTTGTTCCATCTGTGCACATGTAGATCTCTTCTTTTCTGCACATATCTTTAATAAGTATCCAAATCTCTTGAGAAAAAAAATTACATGATCTATTTATTTAGCTATTCACAATTGCTTACGTTTAATAACTTTTATGAGGTATGGACAGGAGAAGAAAGCTTGATGCTGAGTTACACTTTGAAGAATAAGGATTCCTTTATTCTTTTATAGAAAAATTATAGCTGTACAGCATAAATCAATTGTGAATTTGGCAGGAAAAAATAGATAGAGGACATTTTCAGATGGCCTTTCCCATGCAAGCAGCCTCCAGAGCAGTAACGAGGCTGCTGTGCGGCAGGGGGTCCCTTTCAGATGCCGCCGTACCTCTTCCGTGACCATTCGTGGCACGTACGTGAAGCTTTGGAAGCGGCCGTGTCACATTTCAATCACAGAAGTTGCCCGTGATTGAAATATGATGCGGCCGCTTCCAAAGCTTCACGTACGTGCCACAAATTGTCACGGAGGAGGGATGGCAGCATCCAAAAAGTACCCCCTGCCGCACAGCAGCCTCATTACTGCTCTGGAGGCTGCTTGCGCAGTAAGGGCTGTCTGAAAATGTCCAGAGTCAAATTGAGAAATGCACAAAAGACCATAGCTAGAATTGTCAGTGATACAGAAGGACTTTTATTGTAGAGGAGGCTAAAAAGAGTTGCATTTTTAGTTTAGAAAGAAAGTGGCTCAGTGCTGCTGTGATAAAAGGTATACAGGTATTGCCCCCCCCCTATTTACGCAGGATTGGTACCTGTAGTTTCACCTAATAGTTGGGGGGAAAGGTCACCCTAGGCATCTGGATGATAGAGTTATGCTGTAGATGGAATCTCTAGCCATCTGGAGGTCCTCCAGTATGACTCTATGGTCAGCTTCTGCTGGAAGTTGACCATAGAGTTGCACAACATGCCTAGAGAGGTATTTAGAGAGGACACCTCTCTAGGCATTTTCTAGGTCCTCCAGCTTAATTCTATGGCTGTTCACTACTATCAGTGATAAGTTTGGGAATATATCCCACACAGATACAGGGTGAAAGCTGTCTAGCATTCTGAATACATTGAGCCAGGGATGGGCAACATAAGATGCACACAAGGATATATCTGGTCCAAAAGATGCCATCTTTTTGGTGTAAAGTTTCCTTTCTATTTCATCAATAATGATTTGTCTACTGGGGAGACTTTTAGAGAAGCATACTCTTTATGGACCTTAGATTGCCTAATCATGTGGTGAAATAGACAGAGAGAGAGGGGGGGGGAAGAGGAGACCTTAAAACAAACCATGGTGAAATTTTGTTGTCTGATGGACCTCAGCAGGTGAAGTTATAGCTAAGCATATTGTTCAGTTTGAAGAGAGACTGAATGAATGCACCCAAGATAGGCATGACAAGGCATCTGTATAGTCAAGCTGCTTTAAAAAGAAAATACATAGATGTTGTTGTTATTGTTGTTGTTGTTGTCACAGTGGTATCAGAGTGATCTCCATTGTGGATAGCTCATTGTCAATATTGGTGAGCATTAAACAGAGACTACCAGGCCTAATACTTCCCAGTGCAAGAAAGGTCATACCCCTAGAAGAGAGCTTAAATTATGTTAACCTCTGTAGCTTGTGTGGCAATTAGAGAACAATAATGCTTGATTTATAGACTTAGCCTGAGACCCTATTTCTCTGGTTAGTTATTTATTGTAAAGCTCAACCAGTCTACAGAAGTGGAGGTCTGGGAGGCAGTGGCTGTTTAGGAGACTGATCCCACTGTTGAGGTATTCCAGCACACCCCTGGCCAATCAATGGCTGCTTGGATCAAGGAGCAGAGCAGCATCCAGCATGGTCCAACTGCTGTCAGATAGCTGGGTGAAATAATTGTTCAAGGAGACATTTTATTTCTCATTGTACAAAATTTGTAAATGTACTTATGCCAGTGTAGGTCTCAGTTATTCCAGTGCAAGTCACCAACATAATTCCAGCCCAAGTCTGCATGCTAAACACAAAACCATGCATCCAATATCACATTTCAATTAATCAATCAATCTACATCCCACCCTATATCCAAAGATCTCAAAGCATCACACAATGAAACCCATTTGAACAGTTTTAAATATGGAGCAGTAACTCATTTACAGCCTAAAAGCATATCAATTGTACAACAAACAAACAGAAGAAGCTAAAACCTTGTACATGTACCATCGTCATTAGACTTCAGATGGTATAATAAAAAGCCATATTTTAACTTGGGTTTGGAATAAACCTAGTGTCAATTTCACCTCTAAGGGGAGAACATTCCATAAATGGAGTGCCACAACAGAGAAGAGCAAGACTTTCCTGTTGAAGCTGTCCAGGTGTTTGTGGATTTCAATAGCTTCCCTATGCATTCTGACATGATAGTTGTTGGCCTGGTCCAGAATTTCTGTGTTTTTAAATAGCATTTTGTGTCCAGGTTGGTTTATAACATGTTCTGCTACAGCTGAATTGTGAACAGGAAAGAAGAAACCTTAAAAGTAAACAAAATCTGGCTCCCAGTTTTGAAGAACAATAGAATAAAAACTCAGCACTTACAAAGGAATTCCACCCAGGGACAAGGGGAGTCCCAGCAGATAATGGCCCATCAACCAACCATTAGCCAAACAGACACTAACGAGCCTTGCATTTTTATACCCAGAAACTAACCATTCAATTACACAAATTTACATATACTACCCTACAGGGGTTCACAGCATATAAGCTCCACATACACTCCTATCCAGCCATTCTCTGAAGATGCTAGCCATAGATGCAGGCAAAATGTCAGAAAGAAACTATTCCAGAACATGGCCTCACAGCCTGGAAAAACCCCAAGGAAAACCTTTGAATTTTGCTTCCACAGTATTCCTATATAATAGAACTGGGCAGTAGTGGTGATCAGAGCAGGGATTTATACTAGGTTGCTTCCCCATTTCAGATCACTTGGGAAATGTTTAAATAGGTTACAGTTAAATAAAGTGGCCCTTTACAACCCATTCCACGTGTCTGGTCTTTTCATTACTGCATCAGCTAGCAAAGATTGTCCTTAATGTGGTTATCTTCCAACATCACTGTCATTGTATTGTTGCCCACAGTACCTTACTTACAATACTGGTGGTTGAACGTCTTTAAAAGATGTATGATTACTGTGTGCATGAAAGAAACTAATTGTTACTATTCCATTGCATTTTTAATAATCTACACTACTGCTGATCTCAAATTTATAGGATCTGAAGTTAAGTTTCATTGGCTTGTTTCCCATTTACCTTGCAGTCGACATATGCTGATGGCAGATTTTTCTAAGCATACTGACTCTATCACAGATTTCATTAAATATCTATGCCACTGAGCTCACCTATCCACCAGAGGTTTCATTAACATAAAAGTCGAAAATATACCAATAGGGTACCATAAGGGATGAAATTATATTTAATGACACCTCTGTCCTACCATCTGTTATAGAGGAGAAATTGTGAATATTCTATATAGAGGCATGCCCAGTTTCTCTAATAGTACAGGATCCTGGAATACAGTAGAATTAGAGTTGTGGGTTTTTTTTTCCCTTGACCCATTTATTACACATAATGAAAAATAGTTGGGTGAAGCTGTCATCCAAGTTAGTATTTCTCTTTTGCTAGCTTTGCTATGGTATATAATTTGATTCACCGGCTTAATGCAAATCTGAATTAATGGACCACATTCTATACATGTCATGACTTACATCCAGGTAGGCTGGTTAATTTCCATATCATTTATATAATCCCCTGTGGGTATGTAAATTTTGGTTGTGCCCAATGAGGGTATGATGTGAAAGCCCATGATGTAGCAACATTGATGAAACTAAGCTAGTCAGATCACTGCTGACTGACTGCACCCCCATGTGTACCCCACTGATTGTTGTCATGGAAGAAAACATTCTTTCTTCACAAACACAGACACACACACACTGGACTATTAATTTGAAAATATAAAAACTCACTTGTAAAGGACTTTGACACAGTTTCTCAAAAATATGAGATAGGATCTAAAGTCATCTGTTTTCTAAATTCACTTGCTTGCCACATTCATTCTCTTTCTTCCTGTAAATTAAATTCAGCCTTCCCACCACATTCGCAGCTTTCATTTTCGCCAATTTGATTATTCACGGACTTGTAGCTACTGCTTAAGTAGCCCGATCTCTTCACTTCACTCTTTCTCTTCCTTATTTGCCCTGCTATTTCCTGCCCTGCCAATCCTCCGGCCACTCACTCTGTTTCTTGTTTGCAACCAGGATCCCCCAGCTTCATTTGCAAGACCTTTCCTGAATGAAAGACCTCCCTGCTCCATTCCTCAGTTTCCTCTTTCTTCCAAATTTCTCCTGTCCTGCCAAAGCCTGCAGCCACTGACTTGGTTTCAGATCCCACAGCTTCATTTGCAAAACCTTTTCCCGCTGAAAGACCTCCCCACCACATTCCTTCTGTTGCAAGCTGCTGGCATGGAGAACACAGGAATCTCTGTTACAAATAGCCCCCGAAGCCTGCTTCTTTATGGGGCTTGGAAACTCTTTGCAAAGGAGATTTCTTCTCTCTGCCTTCCCTGAGCAATTAGCACAACATCATGGGGCTTCCAGAAGCAGGTAGATGGTTGAGGGACCTGGCTGCCTGACCCACATTCTTCATACTCACCTGCCTCCAGTCACTTGCTTTGCAAGCCTGAGGAGCCCTTCTGGGGAGCTCCACCCCTACCTCCACTGTACTGTAAGTATTCACTTTTTTAAAAAAACGTTCATGGAGGTCCTGTGCCCCTAATCCCCATGAATGTGAAGAGACAAATCTAAATAAATGCTCTTCTCTTGCAATAGTTCTGGATCTTTCCACCCTGCACTATGTCCTAATCCATACTCAACCCAGCATGAGCTACTCATATCTAATTAATTGGCTAGTAAATGTTCCTGTGCACTAAAACTGTATATTGTTTCTACTGGATTCCCAAATGCATCAAAACTTGAATGGCTACTGAACCTTCAATCAAGTTTCATGTGCAGTTTTAAACTTTTCATATCCAGATTTGAATGTCAGATGAGAGACATCTAGAGTTGTTGCAGATTATGGACTTTATTATACCCCCCTGACTTAATGTTCTTTTGTTGGCATAAATTATGTTGTTTTTATGCTGGCAAAAGAACCCCATTACCAGACTTACCTTGAGCAGTGTCAATGAGGCTTCCCTGGGAGTAATGGAGCACAAACAGAGCTCCATTTACTTCCGGGGTTGAAATCTCACCAATTCTCATGAGAAGACACTAGCATGGGAAATTTAAAATTAAAAACCTAATAAACACATCAAAAGTTCACTTCGTTAGATTGTAAGCTGAGGGCAGGGAACTGTTTTGTTGTAATAATAGAAATACAAAGAAGAATGCCCCCTACCTGGCCGTTGTGATCTCACCCGGAAGTGGTTGCCCATTGACACTGTATTCATGTGAGTACAATGGCACAAGGAATCAAATGCTGGCAGCAACAAATTGCCATGGGAGATCAATTGACAGTTTGGACCATCAATAAAAAGGAACAGGTTTTTCATGATACATGATTTCAAAAGGGTGACATCACCTAGTATGTTTGGCCTTTTGCGACCATTAGTTATCCTCATGATGTTAGATTTGCCTGGTCTGATAAAGTCCTATAAGAGAGTGTGGGCAACAAGGGCAGCATCATCGGCGAAGAGCAGCTCACGGACTAGATAGTTTAGAGTCTTAGTGTGAGCCCTCAGACGGCTTAAGTTAAACAAGCTACCATAAGTACGGTAGCGTATATAGATGCCGTCGTCTTCTTCAAGCTCTGCCATAGCCCTTTGGAGCATCGTGCTAAAGAAGATTGTAAATAAAGTTGGTGCAAGAACACAACCTTGCTTCACTCCATTAGTTATTAGAAAGGGCTCTGAAAGAGCATTGCCATATCTGACTTGACCACTCTGTCCCTCGTGTAGCAAGATAATCATTTTAAGGAATTTGGGGGGACATCCTAGTCTTTCCAGAACTCACGACGAACAAGTCTTGAAGAGAAATGACAACGCAGAAAGAATCACAACCCAAAAACATCACCCAAGGAGACCTTCTGCTGTGCTTTTTGCAACCGGGCTTGTTTATCTCGGATTGGCCTTTTTAGTCATCAGCGCGCTTGCAGAAAGCGCGGGATGAGTCCTTCCTGAATCTTCATTTGCGAAGAAAAGCCAGATATGATAAGAGAGTATAATGCCCTCTAAGGACCATTTTCTATAAATTTTCCATATTGTATAATACTTTCACATTTGTTTCTCTCTTCCATACATTCCTCTTCACATATTAACTCAAGGTTGCAACTCGGTTGCAGAGATACGTATTTCTTGTACTTGGGAAAATTTGTTACATTTACCAGGCTGTGTTTTCTGTCCATTTTATTATTACTACACCACAACATGCCATATTGAGAGTGTTTTGATATTGTTGTTTTTTAGAAAAACAGAAACCCAAAAATCATTATTTTTTGGAAGCAGAGTTAGGAAAAATTACTTTTTGGACTATGGCCCCCATAATCCTGCAACATCTCTCTCTCTCTCTCTCTGGCTTTTCTTCGCAAACTCTTTGCCGATGATGCTGCCCTTGTTGCCCACACAGAAGCAGCTCTGCAGCGCCTAACATCCTGCTTTGCAACAGCTGCAGAGCTGTTTGGGCTAGAAGTCAACCTGAAGAAAACAGAAGTTCTTTACCAGCCTGCACCACAGGACGAACACCACCATCCCCACATTGCCGTCGGCAAATCAGTGCTCAAGTCCGTTCAGCAGTTCACCTACCTGGGAAGCATCATCTCCTCAGATGCCAAGATTGACAAAGAGACCGATCACAGATTAGCAAAGGCATATAGTGCATTTGGAAGACTTCACAAAAGAGTCTGGAGCAATAAACACCTGAGGCGAAGCACAAAAATCAGTGTGTATAGAGCCATCGTACTGTCTATCCTGCAACAAGCATTGAAGCTATAGTCCAAAAGGAGTTTTCTTCAATTCCATTTGGAAGTTTTGGACTCTACTGACACCACAGCTTTGTGGTAAATGTAGCAAAGTTCAGCAAAAAGATCCTGAGCCTCAACTCATTAAGTCTGTATTGATGCTTTATTTTTCTTATGCATGTTTTATATTAAAATAATAAGTGTTTGTCATGCAAGTGCATAGATTCCTTCAAGTATACAGATATTTATAAAAGTGTCAATTAGCAAAACTCTCCTACTGCATTTATTTCCCACTTGTCATTTATTATATGTGCATATGCTATTACATGCAACAGTCATTGAAAGAGATTCTCACAAGCAGTGTGCACAGAATATGCTATTTGGGCATGCTTCAGTGGATTTCACAGACAGGCCCTACATCAGCAATTTTCAAAGTTGGACTAATCTCTTTGGCTACCCTTGAAAGCCATTTGAAAGACTCAGCTGGTACAGCACGTTAAAGGCTATGATGTGAAGTCTACATTAGTTTCTTTTTTTTTTAATTATTATTTTTATTCACCATCTAAAATCAAATACATAAAAATACATAAAGACACATAATACATAAAGACACATAATTACATACATACATACATACATATAAAAACAATACATTACAATACATTAATGTTTACATTACATACATTAGTCCTTCCTTTTAACAGGTTTTGAACTTGTGTCTTGTTCTCTTTATTGTCCTTCCAATTTATCATACAAATATTTCCTTTTATCTTTACTGCTGTATTTTATTATTCATATTCTCCTATACATCTATTCCTGTTATCATATACATGTTGTCCTTATTTGTCTATCTCCTTAATTGTTACCACACAATTTTATCTCTATTATGAAGATCTGCCTTTATCCTCTATAAATTACATCAATTATATTTACATCATAACCCGTCTAACAATGCTGTATTTCCTTTCCATAATTTATTCAGATTATGTTCTCTATTTTCACCCTTTATCATGTTCTATCTTATTCCATCAACCAAGTGATTACATTATTACTCCATTCGTCTTTCCAAAAATTTATCAATTTTTCCCAGTTCTTTCTAAACTTTTCCGATGATCTGTTTTTAATCCAACAAGTACTTTTTTCCATCTGAGCAATCTCTAAAAGCTTTGTCATTCATTCCTCTATACTTGGAATTTCCTTTTGATTCCAATATCTGGCATAAGTGATCCTTGCTGTGGTGATCATATATAGCATAATGTTTCTAAATTCTTTTGGAAAGTCTTGATCTATAATGTTCAACAAGTAAATTTCAGGTTTAAAACTCACATTTATTTTCAGTATTTTCCTTATCAAATTATGGATTGCTATCCAAAATTTCCTTGTGCTTCTTCATGTCCACCACATATGATAGAACGTACCTGTTACTTCACCACATTTCCAACAGCTTGAATCAATGTTATACCTTTTCGCTAATTTTTGTGGTGTCATATACCATCTATATTGCATTTTATGGCAGTTCTCCTTTAATTCCATACAAGATGTAAATTTTGAATCACTTTTCCATAATTTTTCCCAGTTTTCTAACAATATGTCATGTCCGATGTTCTCCGACCACTTTATCATATAATCCTTTATTACTATCGATTCTAAATCTAATTTTAGTAACAACTTATATATTTTAGATATTGTCAGTTCTTTATATTCCATTATCAATGTGTCTAGTTCTGTCTGTTTATTGGTTATATCATATAGTTTTTTATCCATGTTATATCTCTCTCTTAATTGTCTATGTTGAAACCAATTCATATTCTTATTTTCCTCTTCTAACTCTTCTCTTGATTTCAATCTATGTGACTCCTCCTGAAACTTTAATAAATCTGTATATGTCCACCATTTATTTGTGCCAATCATTTCTGTTCTACGGAAAGCCTCTAGTGGTGAAACCCATGTTGGTAATTTTATATATATGCATTTTTTAATTTCTATCCAGGTTTTTAACATAGCTTTTCTGATTATATGATTTCCGAAGTTTTTATCAATCTTTTCTTTCTCATACCATAAGTATGCATGTAGACCATATCTATTATCAGCCCCCTCCAATATTGTCACAATAAGTCTACATTAGTTTCAATGGTCATATCTCTCAACAGTGTTGAGTTATATACATATGAAGAGCATGGTTTGAATCTCTGATTCTCAGAATATCAGGTGTGTTACAGACCAGTTCTATTACTACCACTTCAGTAATAACAACATTAGGACTGACCCAGCCATTAGTCAGAGTGAGGAAGATTTCCATGGTATCATGGAAGGGCAGAAAATTATTATTTATTCACTTTAGTATGAGGTGTTTTTTTTTTGTTTTGTTTTTTTTTTACTGCAAGGACAGAGGAGAATTACTGTCTGATTTTTTGCTTCACCTAGTCTATGTCCCTTGAACTGTGGTCTTTATAGAATGGATGGCTCTCTTCAGGCCACAAAGTGTCTTGGACTAGTTCCAAACAAGAGGATGTGTTGAACAGTGGAATACACTGCCTCTGAGTGTGGCGGAGTCTCCTGTCATCATTATATGGTGCCCTCCTGCCCTCACTGGGCAGTGGGACAGTTAGCAGAGTAACAGCAGAAATGTGAGATTTGGGCAAATATTGCATACTTTGTGTAAAAGCATGGAGACAGAAGACCAAAATGTCTTTTGGTTGCTTTATTGAAAAGCTAAAACAGCTAAGTAAAACAGACTACATCTTGACAAAGAAAAGGCAAAGATCAAGAAAAAATCATCTTGCTTCTCTCTCCTTCTGAGAGACTCAGCTGACTGCTTAAACATACAGTTTACACACAAAGAATTTCCCCCTCCCTCCAGTAGAACTCTTTCTCAAAACATTCCAGTCTAGTTCTGTGTGAACTGGGGAGATAAGAGGACATCTGGCTTCCCAGGCACAGAGAGGTGATCTCACTTTACTCTAACCTTGAAGGCAAAACGCAGGAAATCAAAACAGATAACTGTGAGGCCTCTGCGGCCTAGCAATTTACAGGCATCTCTTTTGCCTTGGGAAAAATCATCTCAGGGCCTTTATATTTTTGACTACAATACCCATTTTCCCTGACATCTCCTTCACTGGAAATTTTTAAACATAGGCTGTATGGCCATCTCCCAGGGATGCTTTAATTGTGTATTCCTGCATGGCAGGAGGATGGACTGCATGGTCCTTGTGGTCTCTTCCAGCTCTATGATCCTGAGAAGCACAATGACTTGTGCCATCACAACTCAAGTGGTTTCCTGTTCCTGGAAAATGGCACTAAATTGCCTTTTCTATCTTGAGGAAACTCCTTATGTATTGATGCTGTACTAGCAGAACTGATACATATAAATGGTCACAAGCCCCCTGACATTTGAATTTTAACCCTAACAATGAACATCACACTGGTAGGAGATTCTTACTTATTACGTGTTGATGTGTGCCATGACACTACATTGCCTTCAGAGTTTTTGTTCCTATGTGCAACTTCATGGACACAGTGGCTAATCAGAATAAATTGCCACAGATTATTGCTGCTCTTCCAATACTCACAGTTAGAGTGAACTTCAATGTTTGCATGTTATCCTGAAATTTCATTCACAGAGCACCAAAAGCAGGCCACCTACTATAGATGTCCCATGTCCAAGTCTGATTCATGAGTACATTGCCTTCCTGGTTCTCAAAAAAAAAGTTAACAGAGGGAACAGTAGCTGATCACAGTGGTTATGCCACTGATGCTTTAACTCCTTACAATTCTTTTCATTGTGTTAATTAGACATAACCTGAGTTGCCCTTGAAGATGACCCACAAGGTTCAATTGATACAGAATGTGGCTGCCAGAGTTTGAACTGATTTAACCAAACCATCATATGCATGTATATTTTTAAATAGCTACTTACTGAGTTACCTCCAAACCCATATCATTGTGTTTTTACTTACTTTAAAGCCCCAAACAGCTCAGGAATTAAATACCTAAAGGAGTGCCTTCCTTCCTTCGCCTCAGTCAAAGATATGGCCCATGTCAACAAAGGAAAGGTTGTTTTTTTCCCCCCTGAGAAGTGACTCCTTAGCAATAGAACATCCTTCGTATTGATGAAGGGTGGATAAGACATGGTCCAGGGGCCCAAAATGTTCAAAACAGATCAGCAACGTGATTTTTACCTTCATGCATTTTGGATCTACTGAGCATAGTTTAAGAAATTGAAATGATAACAAAAGAAATCTATGTATGTCCCCCCCCCTACAAAGATAGATGTATTGTGTTTCAACTGTTAATCCATCTGTCTTTTCCATATGTGTACGTATGTCCAGGACCAATGATACTGGCTTCCTTTCCTTCAAAGAACACTTGCCTGTAAACCAGATTGTCATCACTGATACAAACAGACCTAATTCTGAAGCTGCCTGGAGAATTGGGCCTTTGCGTTGCTATGGAGATAGTAAGTATCAGCACTTTTCAGTTACCTTAGGCACAGGCTGCATGAGAGCTATGTGTGTACAGACACACACTCATTCATTCCACTATATGTTCTGCTTGTTCTACTGAACACAAGCTCCCTAATATAATCTCAGTGTCTGAGTTGTTTCTGGGCATTTTTTTTAAAGAAACCATTTTTCAATATATATTAAAGTATGCTAGGATTCTGGACTTAAGAACATAAGCCTAACCTTACTGGATCATACTTAAGGTTCATCTAGTCTAGCATTTTCTTTCCAAGGTGTACCTATGGGAATCCCAAAACCAGAATGGCATGGGACATTTCAGTGTGGTCATTTCAGAGCAGCCAGTTCAGTATGGCCATTTCAGCATGCTGTGGTTATGCTTGCATATCAATTGATCATTGATAATTTTGTCAAGAAAATGCAATCAAAACCATTTCTATTGATCATAACATGAACCCTTACCTAAATGTTTTTACCTAAATGGTTTTCTGCTGCTCCAGAGACTAGAACATGGAACAATGGATGCAAGCTCCAGGAACAGAGATTCCTCCTCAACATTAGGAGGAACTTTCTGACAGTAAGAGCTGTTCGGCAGCGGAACACACTCCCTCGGAGCGTGGTAGGATCTCCTTCCATGGAGGTTTTTAAACAGAGGCTGGATGGCCATCTGTCATGGCTGCTTTGATCGTGATTTCCTGCATGGCAGGGGGTTGGACTGGATGGCCCTTATGGTCTCTTCCAACTTTACAAGTCTATGATTCAGCACACTCCCAATGAAATAGAAATGGTTTTGATTGCAGTTTCCTGACAAAATTATCAATGATCAATTGATACACATGCAGAACTGGGCCACAATGAAATGGCCACACTGAACTGGCCACTCTGGAATGTCTTAGACCCAATCAGGATATGATTGCAGTATACAACTCTTTAGGTTGTATTCCCCAGAAACTGGTATTAACAGGATTGCAACCTCTCATACTGGGAGGAAAATGTATTTAACATAACTACTACCTAGACACAGTAGCAGCATCCCAAAATCTGTCTAATTCCTTGCTAAAATCATCTGAGTTGATAGCCATCGTTTTATCTAATGGTAGCAGTTTCTACTGTCTAACTATGCACAGTGTGAAGTACTTAGAATCATAGAATCATAGAATTGTAGAGTTGGAAGAGACCACGAGGGCCATCCAGTCCAACCCCCTGCCACGCAGGAAATCTTGCTCAAAGCATCCCCGACAGATGGCAATCCAGCCTCTGTTTAAAGACCTCCAAGGAAGGAGACCCCACCACGCTCCGAGGGAGTGCGTTCCACTGCCAAACAGCTCTTCCTGTCAAAAAGTTCCTCCTAATGTTGAGGTGGAATCTCTGTTCCTGGAGCTTGCATCCATTGCTCCGTGTTCTTGCCTCTGGAGCAGCAGAAAACAAGCCCACTCCATCCTCAGCATGACACCCCTTCAAATACTTAAACAGGGCTATCATATCACCTCTTAAACCATCTTTTTTCCAGGTTAAACATACCCAGCTCCCTAAATCTCTCCTCATAAGGCATCGTTTCCAAGCCTTTCACCATTTTAGTTGCCCTTCTCTGGACATGCTCCAATTTGTCAATATCCTTTTTGAATTGTGGTACCCAGAACTGGACACAGTATTGGCTTCATTTAGAACTTCCTTTATCTGTTCTAAACTGCCCACCGTTCAGTTTCATGAGATTACCCTGGGTTCTAAAATTATGAGAGAAGGAGAAAAACATCTTTCTCTTTGCACCTGTGCATAATTTTAGGCACCTCTGTTACAGCAATAATATATTTATATCCATTTGAAGAAGTTGTGACCAGAACAAAATGCTGCATTCCAAGTGTGGTCACACCATAGATTTCTGTAAAGGTGTATCAATAACTGAGAATTTTATTTCTGATTCCTTTTCTGATAATTCCCAACATGAAATTTTCCTTTTATAAAAAACCTGCAATGTGCACTAGGGAGTATTTTCTAATGGTTTCACATGTTGTTGAATAACCCTGTCCAATGGCGAGAAATTAGTCACTGCGATTTTCTTTTTCATTTCAGGACTTTTCTGCAATCATTTCAAAAACAGTGTATTTTGTGCGAAAGATTTTTTTTCTGTGTAAGACTTTTTTGAATAAAAGCCCTTAGTGAAATGTTCGCATGCACAAAAAAAAAAACACCCTGTGATATGGGGGGGGGGTATCCAGAAACTGTATAAAACGTCTCATAATCTCACCCAGCAGGATGCCTGTGTGCAGTAACTGTGTGCAGTAATATTAACTGGAGATTGATAACTCTCACATCCACACATGCTGATCTGACTTTTTCATCAACCCATCTATCATGATCCCAAGATTTCTTTTTGTGAGCTGCTAAAAGGATGTGCCTTTGCAACTTCTTTCATTATCTGTTTTAGGATTAACTATAGGGAAGGTTGTTGCTATTTGCAGGACAGTTCTGGAATTCAGCTTCATTCGTCACTGAAGCCTCGTACCTTCTCTTCCCCACCTTCCATGCGGAGTTCACTGCAGATATTTCCTTCTTCTTCAAAACTGAAGCAACATCAGGAGTCTTTTTGGAAAATCTGGGAATGAAAGACTTCATCCGAGTTGAAATAAGCTGTGAGTTTGTTTGAAAATATTAGTTTATTGTTCATTCTAGAGATCTGAGCAGGGAAAGTTGGGGAGCAGCAATTGATTTGGTATCTGCACTGTGGTAGTGGAAAAGTGTTTCTGTATGTCTGTCTATGCATGTACACAAAGCTTCAAAAGTTTCTCTCTCTGCAGTGGGAGCAATATATTTTATGAGTATGTAGGAAACAGCCTTCTCTGCTGTGATGCCCCAGTTGTGGAATGCCCTTCCCTTGGAGGCTAAATTTACACCACCTTTGGCTTTATTTTAGCCTCAAATTCAAACATGAATTTTTATTAAAGCCTTTTGAGTTCTTTCTATTCATTTTATTCATTTTGTGCATGTACCTGATTTTAACAGTTTTAACTTGCTTTGATTTGTTAAACAGTTCCATATATTTTTATTTAAATTATTACAAACCATTTAAATTGATTTTTCCCCTACCCTCTCCTGAGATTCTTGGTTGAGATCCATCAGATGACAAGCCTGAGTAGCTTTTAAAAAGCACTAAAGACGGATCTCTTTCGGCAGGCCTTTCCTAATTAGATCCCGGCCTCAGGGGATCCTGGCCTCTTTTAGTCCGCTGGCTATTTATTGTATTTATTGTTTTTAAATGTGATTTTAGACAGTTGCTTTTAATTTATATTTGTTTAATATTTTTTTTATGGGTGGGGGTGAGGGGTGTTTAGCGATTTTCATCTGTATTGTATTTTAATTTTTGTAACCTGCCCCGATTGTTTTAACAGAGGGGCGGGGTATAAATAAATAATGTTGTTGTTGTTATTGTTATTGTTATTGTTATTATTGGTTGGTTATTTACTTATTCAATATTCCACCTTTCTTGTGGCATGAGACTCATGAATACAGGGTTGGATAGAAATATTTTAATAAAGTAAAACCAAATCTCTCCAGCGAACAGGAGATATTTTTTTCTTAACTCAGTGGCAACTCCTCTGTGTTCTTGCCATTGTTTGCCATCTAGAGCAGAACACAAAATGGCTGCTTTCCATGGACATTGTATGCTTTCAGTTACCAATGTTTTGTCCCCTTACTATTAGTTGTTGTTAGCTCCTGGTAAAATGTGCTTATGCAGTATTAGACTTTTGGAAAGTAGTGGACATACAAAGAAACATGAAGGGAGAGATGCCAAATATGCAGAGGGCCATTTTTTGTGTGGCATTTGTCAATCACACACTTCACTCCAGAGATGAATTACAATTGCTGTCCAGCACTAAAGGAGTGGGGGACACAACTGGTAGTTTTAACTCATCTTTTATTCTACTGGTTTAGTCTGTTAATGAAAGTGGGATTGTGTTGTGGCTTTGGAGTGAAATAAGATCCTTCTGTTCCTGATTCCATCAGGCTGAACAAACGTGGAATGAAGTGCCATCATTTCATAATATGGTTATAATAATTTCAACATAAAATTTAATAAAATAAGGCCCCCAAGGCCTTTTGATATATTAAATGCACAGTAAATGCTGTGGTGCATTATCAGTAGGTAATGAGGTATGGTTTAGTATTAATTGCACATCAAAGTCCTATTTGGTTGACACTTCAGTGTGCTGTATTTCATTCTCAAGGGCCATTATTTTATTTTATTTTTTTAAAGCTGGGCCTTGACATGAAATGATGACAAAATAATGCAGTCTGTCAAGACAAGAGTTTTACTGTACGCTATGAGAAAACAAAAGAATCAGCTGGTATAAAATGGAAGAAGACATGCAGCTAGATTTTCCATTACACTATCTATCTATCTATTGGAACTTGTTGATCACAAAGCAGAAACACAACAGTTCAAAATAACTGGGGAGTCAACATGAAAGATTTTATCAGATGTCCCCCTTAAAATGCTCTTTTCCCAGCATACAAAAATAATTTTTTATGCCGGCAAATGAATGTTCCCCCCACACTCACCTCCTTTCCCAGCAAAGGCTCCTACGGCAATAAAGAGGAAGTGAGTGGAGCTCTGTTCACTTCCTCTTTTGAAATCCCACATGATTTCATCATGCGGTAAATTCAAAAATAGAAATGAAAATAAGTGTCAAAAAGTTAAACTAAGTACCTAAACATACTTTAAAATCCCCAGCTAACCCGGGAAAGGTCAAAAAAAGTTCATCACTTACCTGCATGTCCTGGTATGACCTGGAAGTGTTCTGGCTGGTCCAGCCACTAATGGGGTAAGTACGAGATTTAAAGGGACAGAGGTATTGCATGCCAGCAATGCCAGCAAAAAAGCTGTAGGGAGATCTATTGATGGCTTAAGTCATGAATTAAAACTACATTATTTTGGTTGTTTTTTAACATGAAAGGGCAACA
The DNA here is from genome assembly GCA_030847615.1 of Gambelia wislizenii. Taxonomy (NCBI): domain Eukaryota; kingdom Metazoa; phylum Chordata; class Lepidosauria; order Squamata; family Crotaphytidae; genus Gambelia; species Gambelia wislizenii. Next base: position 327,451,057 of record JAUMIR010000001.1, read on the forward strand.
TTGTCTGATCTGCACACCCTTTCGCGGTTATGTGGCATAATAAATAAATAATAAATAAATAAATAAATAAATAAATTTTATTTCTATCCCGCCCCTGTGCAATGCAATTGGGGCGGCTTACAATATAAAAACTCCATAAGTATAATACCCTAACCCACCCACCCCTTAAAATAATATTAAATTATAAAGGATTAAAAACATACAATAATTAAAAATATATTAAATTAGAAAAAAAATTAAAATGTACAATAATTAAAAAAAATTGAATTGCAGCTCAGAGGGAAAGGACAGCCGAGTGTTGGGCTGGGATAGTTATTCAGGAAAAGCCTGCAGGAAAAGATCCATCTTGACAGCTTTTTTAAAGCTGTCTAAGGTGGTAATAAGACGGATCTCGTCCTGCAGGCCATTCCATAATCTGGGAGTGGCAGCAGAGAAGGCCTTCTGGGAGGTTGCCAACAGCCTTGTTTTCATAGGTTGTAACAGATTCCTCCCAGAGGACTGAAGTGCATGGGGAGGGTTGTACGGAAGGAGGCGGTCCCAGAGATAAGTTGGACCCAAGCTATGTAGGGCTTTAAACGTCATAACCAACACCTTGTACTGTGCCTGGAAACTAATAGGCAGCCAAAGGAGAGCTTTTGGCACAGATGTTATATGCTCTCTTCTGGAAACACCAGAAATCAACCTGGCTGCCATGTTCTGAACTAGCTGAAGTTTCCGAGTCAAGCACAAGGGTAGCCCCATGTAGAGCGCATTACAGAAATCCAGACGGGAGGTTTCCAGTGCATGTACCACAGTTTCGAGGTCCCTAGTTTCCAGGCAAGGGCGCAGCTGGCGTATCAGCCTAAGTTGATAACAGGCACTCCTGACTGTCGTATTTACGTGATTAGACATCTGGAGCGATGGGTCAGGAGCACCCCCAGACTGCGAACACAGTCCTTGGAGGAGAGTGTAGTTCCATCCAGGATTGGAAGTTGTATTCCCATACCTGGTTTTGGGCCCATAACTGTTAGTACCTCCATTTTGTCTGGATTCAGTCTCAATTTGTTTTTCCTCATCCAGTCCATTACTGCTTTAAGACAATCATTGAGAGGAGAGACACCATCTGAAGTCGAAGCTGACGACCGAGACATGGAGAAGTATATCTCGGTGTCATCAGCATACTGATGACACCGCACTCCATGCCTCCGAATGATCCCTCCCAGTGGCTTCATATAGATATTAAATAGCATCAGGGACAGAATGGCACCTTGAGGAACACCACAGTTTAGCTCTATTCTGGTAGAGCAACTGTCCCCGAGCCTCACCCCCTGGGATCTGCCCGAGAGAAAGGAACAGAACCACTACAAGGCAGTGCCTCCAATTCCTAACCCCCTCAGGCGATCCAAGAGGATGGAATGATCTATTGTATCAAAGGCCACTGAGAGGTCCAAGAGCACCAACAGGGCCACACTACCCCTGTCGAACCCAAGCGGAGGTTGTCAGCCAGAGCAACCATGGCAGTCTCCACTCCATATCCTGTCCTAAAGCCAGTTTGAAATGGATCTAGATAATCGGTTTCATCCAAGACAGCTTGGAGTAGGGAAGCGACCGCCCTCTTGATCACCTTGCTTAAAAAAAGGTAGCAAGAAAACTGGCCTATAGTTGTTCCTGTCCAAGGGGTCCAAGGAAGGCTTTTTCAGGAGCGGCTTAACCGCTGCTTCCTTCAGACAGGGTGGAACGGACCCTTCCCTGAAGGACACATTGATAATATCCCTAAGGAGTACTCTCAATGTGTCACCCCCTTGGGTGGCCAGCTAAGATGGACAGGGATCGAGGGGACAGGTCATCTTCCTCACTCTACCAAGGAGCTTGTCCACATCATTGGTACTCACAGATTGAATCTGATCCAATAAAATTTCATCAACGGAGTTCCTGGACACTTCGTCTATAGATTCTGTCTTAACACGGGCATCTAAGGCGGCTCTTATCCGAGAGATTTTATCTGCAAAGTGGATGTTAAACGCGTCACAGCAGGCCATTGTCGGGTTGAATAAGGGGTTCTGCACAGGTGGAATCTGTGTCAGCTCTGCCATCACCCTAAATAGTTCTGCTGGATGGGACTCTGCAGACACAATACGTGCAGAGGAGAAAGACTTCTGTGCTGCACGTATCGCCTCTCAGTAAGAATCAAGGAAATTCCTATGACGAGTCTTGTCAGATAAGGGTCAAGTCTTCCGCCAGGTGCACTCTAGTCATTGTCCACCCCGCTTCATCTTCCTAAGCTCCTCTGAATGCCAGGGCTTACAGTTAGGAGCAGGCTGGAAAGTACGTTTGTGAGTGATTGTGTCAATAGCCTTGGTGAGGTTGATGTTCCAAATATTAACCAAAGCTTCAACAGAATCACCACGTTACCAACCATTAAACCCTTCAAGGCTTTCTGGAATCCAATTGGTTCCATTAGCCTTCGAGGGCAGACCATTCTAATAGGTCCACCACCCCTGGTGGGGCAGACAGTGGCTCTTAGCTCAATCTTGACCAGGAAATGATCCGTCCATGACAATGTGGAAGTTTTAATAACCTCCGCCCATGGAGATTCCTGTTTCATACTAAAGGCTGCATCGAGGGTATGACCTGCATAGTGAGTAGGCCCGACGACCAATTGGGATAGGCCCATGTTTGTCATGGATTCCATGAAATCCTGAGCTGTGCCAGTTAGATTTAGCAAGCTGGTCTCGAGTGGGATGTTGAAGTCACCAAGAACTAAAAGTCTGGGCGACTCCAGCAGCAACTCTGAGACCAGCTGTGTTAGCTCAGTTAGGGAGTCTGTTAGACAACGGGGTGGCTGGTATACTAACAGAATCCCTAAGCTATCCCTGGACCTCAGGCTTAGGTACATACATTCAATGTGGACTGTGTTCCGGATAGGCTTCCTGGTCAAGGTTAGATTGTTTTTATGAACCAGAGCCATTCCACCACTCCCCACCCACTTTTTCTTACCTGCTCATGAACTGATTACCCGGCCGGGAGTGCCTGCGCCCAAATCACAGCACTGGCCTCTCCCAGGCAGGTCTCCATAAAGCGTGCCAGGTCAGCAGCCTCATCCAATAAAAGGTCATGGATAATATGTGTCTTGTTTTTAACCGATCTGGCATTGCAAAGGAGCAGAGTAAGGGTCTGTGGAACCTTGATGCCATATTTTCAGTGTCTGATAAAGTCCTAAGTGACAAGTTATAACTTCCAGTCAACAAAATGGTGGCTGTGATATAGCCACCCAGAGCCAAATGAGCTAAAAATTGCATAAGAGGCAGGTCTCCTGAAATCTGTTCCTCAGTGTTGGAGGACCTTTGGGAATTGTTTGGGATATGTTGGGGGCTTCAGAGAAAAGGGATGGAGTAGAAGTTTTGTTTGGTTCCCATTTTAATATAAACTGAACTTATTTTGATTTCTCAAACAAATGTGCAAATGAGGACATGTATCCTTACGATCATTATATCAAGACTTCCTATTTTATCGTCCAACTGGGTTATAATGGCCCAGAAAATATATAATTGATAACAAGCATTCACAAGGCATTTGAGCTCTTTAATAAGTGATAAAAGAAAAAATTGGGTCTGGGTTTATGTTTCTTTCAGTCAACCTTCAAAGAAAAATATCAGTTCCCCATTTCTTTATTGGAACACATCTTTTAGCTTACTTCTCAAAGACCCTCTGATTTATTTGCCTCAGAATACCAGGAACATGTAACTTTTGTTCCCTGTGTTTGCTCAGTTCTTGCAAAGCTGAGTTATGAAAGTTCTGGCATGGCAGTGATTTAAGGAGCAGAATAATCTCTGTGATAATCATATTGTAACAATTTTCATAGCTAGAGCTGGCTTCGCTTAAATTGTTAGGGGAGAGATCTTGCTGGCTTTAGTCAAACTAAAAAGTTGTGTTTTTTATATAAAAAAAAAAAACCAGAAGAGTTGAGGAAAGACTTTTAAAAACACAAACATGGTTTATTTTAATAGCAGTTTTGAACTGATGTTAAACCTTCACATCATTTGAAAGCTGTCTAATTTTAAATAATTTTTTATCCCAAGTGATTGCTTATGATGTCTCAACAAGTTAGTCATACCCCTGAAAATATAAAATTCAGTTTGAGACTATAATTTAATATTAATCTATCAAGAGAATCAGGGACTGGCATAAAATGGAATGCACTTTTTGCAAATATATTAATCTTTCACAAACATTTCCCTTCTTTTCAGCATTTTTTTCTAGAAGGTATGAAGCACTGGTCTTACTTTGAATTGACATCATGAAGTCTTTGCATAGCTAAGGGTGTGAACATTTCTCAGTTCCATTGCATCATGATTTGGATCAGATTTAAAGGATTTTTTTCTTCTTACAAGAGAAACTGTCCATTTTTCACATTTTTATAAAAACTGCACATTTTTGTTCATATTTTGAAATATACACATTTTCCTATTTACTAAACTGTTGTTGTGCATTATTTTGATATTTATTTGTTTTCTGCCTTTCTCCCAATATGGCACCCAAGGTGGCTTACAATATAAGTGAGAACAAGATACAGTTAAAACAATGTATAATACAAAATTAAAAATTAAGTAATCGCCATGTGAAGATATTATGGACTGGTTTCTGAGTGTCTGCCAGCCTGCATACACCTTAAAACCAGGTTTTCCTTTTTCTTTTTTTTTTACCCTGTGAAATTAGTAAACTTGGGCTCTCATCCAGGAGCCCCCAGAACTAGCTTCCCTCCAAGGGTACCCTTAGTGGTCTCACTCAAGGGTGCCCTCTAAAGGTCACAAATGCTGTCACCACCTCTTGATTTTAGAATTATGATTAAAATGTGCTTACAAGAGGATAACCATGTTCATGCAGGCTTTCCAGCATTGAATGAGATTTACCAACCAACTCCTCCCTTCTGTCCCCCAGAGAGAGAGAGAGAAAATGTGTAGCGAAGACCTGAGAGACAGGCACGTGTTATAGGCTTGTTTTTAGTTAGGAAAAATAAAATAGTTTTATTTCATTGTTCAAGCAAGTAACCTGTTAAACAGAAATCATATCATGGAGAAAAAGGCCTTTTTCTCCAGGTCTAGCTTAGAGTTACAAAGGATAGCAAGTACATAAGTAATCCAGTCAAGGAATAAAAACAAATCATATAATCTAATGCAATCTAGCTAATACATTGTCCCTAACTCTAAGAAAGTTCCACTCACATTTGGAAAGTCCAGCAGGATCAAGTCTGTGTTCACTTTGGGGGCTAAGCCTCATGCTTATTCATAAGCTAGCCTAGAGCAGCCTCTGAGATGATGGATGCTCAGAGCAAATGCAGGGATCTGGCTCCATCGCAGACCCACAGACCATGTGCTTCTAAGCAAAGGCTGCAATTCTTCAAATCGCCATAATTTTTATTTTATTTATTTTTAGTTATTTATACCCCACTCTTCAGCCACAATGCTATCAGAGCGGCTTACAAATTGTTTTAAGCAATAGCTATTTACACATCTACACTGCATTGAGCAGTTTCCAATGTGTGTTAGCTAATTTCCCCCCACAAGCTGGGTACTCAATTTACCAGCCTACGAAAGGATGGAAGGCTGAGTGAACCTTGGAGCCCGCTGGAATCGAACTTGCAACATGGTGGCTTGCAGTACTGGCATTTAACCACTGCGCCACCAGGGCTCAAATCTGATTAGCTCTTCAGTCAGGTGATGTGATGTCATGCTTATGTCAGCTTTTCAGATGAGTCCCACCTCCCACTTGTCATACCCCTTTGTTTACCTGTTCCTGAAGATAAGAGAAGTGGTGTTTACAGATACTGGGAAATGAACTTCTGGCAGATGTAGTTCTGGCTCCATGATGAGAGTTTCAACTCCATCATGACAAACCAGTTATATTAAAACCTTAATTTATAACAATATAAAGAGCAGTCAAAAGATGATGATGATGATGATAAAAATTACATCACAGCCTAGTTAAAAGACCTTTTGCAACAGCCAGTTAACAATCAAAGGTCTCAGTAAGAAATAAGCACTGATATTCTAAATCGGCTACTATGTTACAAATGTGTAAGTAATATCTAGCCCAACCCTCCTCCAGCCCATGTTAAAAGCCAGCACCCAGGTGGGGCAGAGGAGGTCCATTCAGCTTCTAATTGGGACACAAGGAGGATGTCATTTTATTCCCTCCTACCAGTAAGCTCTGACAAGGACTTGTGGTAGGGGCCCTGCTTCTGATTATTGCAGCATCACTTGCTAATGGAGAGGGATTTGAAACACCATCTTCCATGTGCCCCAACCAGAAGCTGAATGAACCTTCACTGCATTTACAAAGGCTGCTGCCACTGGAGAGACATTCCCGGATTGTTGTCATGTGTCCTATTACTAGCACAGATTTGAGTTGAATTAATGAATTAATTACTGAATTAATGGCATTTACCTATGTGTTGAGTGATCACCCAACAATTGATTCAGTGTGCCTACTCTGGTTGGAATTAAGTAATAGGATCCAGACCACTCTTTGCTGTTTATTGCATTTCTCTGAAATATACTCTAAAGTGCAGCTTTTGGTGGCAGGATACACATTGTCTTATGAATATTAGATGAAATTTTTTTCCTGCACTGCAACCCAACCAATCCCCCCCCCAATCTCTCTTCATAGCCAACACAGAGCAGCTAAGTAATATTCTTACAATGCCACATCAGACTGAGGGTAATACCTCCTGTCTGTACTCTGAATTGGTTTTTCAATATGATGAAACCAACTATGATTAGCTGCATGGCATCATGACAGATCCTTTCTTCATCTCTCTTCCCCCTCCCCCTCATCTTTATATGCACTAGTCCTTTGCCTAGGCCAGACTTTCAATGACTTTGAGATTCTTTATGATCTCTTTTTCCAGTAGCCATACATATCTGCAAGGCCAACATAACTTCCTCTCATTTTCTTAAACTTTGAGAAATCTAGAAGCAATTAGCATCCTTCCTGGATCTCATTGTGGCCATTCTAATCTAAATGAGACCTTTTTCTTCCCTCATATAGCCCACAGTTAGCCAAAGTAGATTCCATGGGTAATGAATCAGGCAAGTAACAAAAGGAAGAACCATTTCATCAAGACTGCAGGAGAGTAAAATTTTGGTCAAAGATTTGGCAAATAGTCTGATTTACAAACTTGTTCATGTGGGATAGTGGACGAGAATCATGTCAGATTGTTGTTGCTTGGCCAAGGAAAAAAAATACCCTTGTGTCTATATAATGTTCCTCAGTATCAACAAAGAGATATTCATATTTCTCACCTTATTCTTTCCAGCTCCAAAAGAGATCACCTTCACAGTAGATGTTGGCAATGGGCCAGTAGAAGTAACCGTCCAGTCTCCAGTGCCCCTGAATGACAACCAGTGGCATTATCTGCATGCTGAGAGGAATCTCAAGGAAACTTCTCTTCAGGTGGACAACCTTCCAAAGAAGATTCTGGAAGCACCTCCTGAAGGGCATTTCCGATTACAGCTGAATAGTCAGCTATTTGTAGGTAGGGACAACCAGCTAATGTTCACTGATGTTTTAGAGATGTTATTGTAGATGATCTTTCTTTACATACCAGATAATTAATGTCTTCAGTTACCTCCTCTGTTTTGATGGAATCTCAATATGCTGTCTGTATCAAGTAAAGATAGATCAGAAGAATGTATGTGAATTCGACAAGAAACAATTTCAGATTCAGGCAGCTTTGTGAGGTCTGCTTGATATACCTGCCCATATTGAATACCAGAGATGCTGTATTAATAGAAAACTTAAACCATGTGAAAGCTGGTAAGGATTTTTGTCTGCTTAGACCACTTCTCTGGCAGAGCTGGCTCTGTTTTTTAAAAGGGCTCTTTTTTGGTTTCTATAACCACAGACTCTTATGGGAGGAAGCAACAGGAGAATCATCCTTATGTTCAAGGGAAGATAGAAGCAGGGCCGGTTTAAGGAATTTTGGGGCCCCCTGCAATGCTTTACTTTGGGGCCCCCATATGTTTATCTCAGATCAATGTAACCTAACCTATTCACCGTACAGGATGTTCAGATTATAGTAGGACCCCTGTATCCATGGATTCATTATCCATGGGACACAAAACAGCACACCTACCATAGAGACTTCCTAGAAAATGTGTCTTCCCTAGCCCTTTTCTAGGCCCTCCAAGGCAACTCTATGGTATTTTAAACCAGAAGTCCCATTACAGTATTTTCAATGGCGTTCACTATTATTCATGGTTTTCAGAATCCACGCCCCCACCCCCGAACCAATCCCCAGTGGATAAGAGGGCCTACTATATTACATAATTTGCTACCAATAATTTAGTTTAAAAACTATATTATAGGCACTAACATAATATTTTTTGTTTATTAGCAATTAATGTAATGGTGTAGATTTCCTTGAAGAAAATAAAGAGTAGACTATAAGCTAAACATGAGTTAGCAGTGTGATGCAGCAGCAAAAAATGCCAATGCGATTCTAGGCTACATTAATACGAGGAAAGTAATAGTATCACTCCATTCTGCTTTGGTCAGACCTCACCTGGAATACTGTTTCCAATTCTGGGCACAACAATTCAAGAAAGATACTGAGAAGGATGGTGCAAGGTCTAGAAGCCATTACGCCCTATGAGGAACGGTTTAGGGAGCTGGGTATGCTTAGCCTAGAGAAGAGAAGGTTGAGAGGGGACATGATAGCCATGTTTAGGTATTTGAAGGGATGTCATACTGAAGATGGAGCAAGCTTGTTTTCTGCTGCTCCAGAGACAAGGACATGGAGCAATCAACTCAGACTACAGGAAAAGAGAATCCATCTAAACATTAGGAAGAACTTCCTGACAGTATGAGCTGTTCAGAAGTGGAATACACTGCCTTGGAGTGTGGTGGAGTCTCCTTCTTTGGGTTTTTTTAAACATAGGTTGGATGGCCATCTGTCAGGAATGCTCGGATTGTGTGTTCCTGCAGGGCAGAAGCCGATTGGACGGGATGGCTGTTGGGGTCCCTTCCAGCCCTATGATTCTATGATTCTAGGCTGCATTTAGAGCCTGGGAAAGTTACTCTTGGATTACACCTCCCAGAATTCTCCTGTCAGCACCCTTCTCAAAGTCTGGTTGCATTGTTCCTTTTCCAGCACTCTCTAGCCCAGTGGTTCTTAACTTGGGGTCTGCAATGTCCTCAAAGGGGGTCCACAGAGGTTTGAAGGCTGCTTGGCCCACCTCCTCCCTGTAGTGGAGCAGCCACGTGACAGGAACCTAGGCAAAGGCTGGCTGGCTTGGCCTGCACATTGCCATTCAATCCACTCCAGCCACAAACTTGCAGGAAGAAGCAAGAGTGCCTCTGAGGGAAAGTTTAATGGATGGTGTAATTGTATTGTTGTTGTTGTTAGCTATTATTATTAGGGTTTTAAATCTTGAGTTAAGTCTTGGGGCAACAAAAGATATTTAAAGGGGCTCCCTGGTAAAGAAAAGGTTAAGAGCCAGTGCTCTAGGCCAATGCCTCTCACATAACACTAATGTGATACTGGTGTTTTAGTGACAACAATAAAACCATTGTTCCCAGTAATATTACTCCAAATTTTTCTTTATATTCTTTATATTCTTCTGTTAAAAGAGCTAGAGTGTTGTAGAAGTTTCAGCATTGCCCTATGACTGTGGAGACCAGGGTTTGAATCCTTACTTAGCCATGAATACCCACTGGCTTACCTTGGGCAAGTCACACTCTCTCAGCCTCAAAGGAAGTCAAAGGCAGACCCCCTTCGAACAAACCTTCCCTAGAAAACCCCTTGGTAGGTTGGCCTTAGTCAGAAATGATCTTGAAGGCACATGGGCAGACACACACAAATTTCTTTTGCAGGCTGAACTCAGTTGGCAGCAAGGGGAGGAAGCTGAAGAAGACCAAGGGGGAAAGGGAGGGGAGAGGAACCAAGACATGTTAAAAGCAGCTGGAAAGATGGGCTGGAGGGGATCTATGTGCAAGGAAGGAAAGGAAAGGAAAGGAAAGGAAAGGAAAGGAGCCCTTTCTGAGGGAGACAACCCTCAAATTCCCTGTCTCTCTCTCACACACACTCTCACCCTCTCTGACGTGCCTCTCCCTCCAGCTTCTGTCACAGAGAGCTGCTGTTTCTTTCTCTTTCTCTTTTCTCTTTCTCTTTAGTTTTGGAGAGGCTGTTTTGTTTGTTTGTTTTTAAAATCCAGCAGGAGGTTTTTGGAGGAGGAGGGTAATAGGGGGCTCCTCCCGGCTGTCTCCTGGCTGTCTCCTTCGTCAGATTAAGGAGGCCAACACGGGGCCCTTTTTTGACCTCGGGGCCCCCTCTTGACCTCGGGGGCCCCTGCCAATGCTGATTTGGCAGACAGGTTAAACCGGCCCTGGATAGAAGGACACTTCCTCAAGCCATGAGGGCACAGGAACAAGTGCTGAGGTTTCCTTCTAAGTGGCATAAACTATAGCCCTATTCAGCATTTGTTCCCTCTCCCTCCCTCCAATATTGACAGGGAAGTTCTAATAAAGTGCTGTATGTAATTGGACACTGGGATGAGGCAGGACTGGCATTTGCATGGAGTTCTTCCCAGTTACAGCTCATTTTCAGACCTTCCTCTGTAAAGCTTCTTAAGCTGGGGTTGGGAGGTGTGTCTATGTATTCTTCTATAATTCTACAATTTACCCTCAAAAAGCTTTGTTAAGAATTCTAAGGGCAAAATACAAACAACTATTCTGTGCCATGAAGGGAGGCCATTTCATTTCGAATCTCAGTTAGATACATTTGCATACATACAGTGAGATGCTGACTAGAAGGATCAGTTCTCTTTTCTATTTTGAATTGTTGAAGATGTTACTTGCAGTCACATAACAAGGTTTTGGGTGCCTTGTTGCCAGACGGGTGAAAATACCAGATTATTCATGCTGCAGTCTATTACTCAAGCAAGTTGACTCAACAAGATCTCGGCTTAAATTTACCAACACTTAATGGAGAAGCTCAAGAATTCTGAGGCATCTTAATAAATATGTTTTATTCTTCTACATCAGCACATTTCTCTACTCACAGTTTTCAGATACAAAAAAATAAGCCATGTAGGATGTTTGTCTGTGGGCACCAACTCCTTGCCAGTGTATCTTGGCCACAGATCAGGTCTGTTCCACCCCCCCCCTGTTACTGCCTCCAAATGGGAGGAAGTCTAGATGGGTATGCTGGCCTGTTAATGCCACTGCCACCGCCATCTCCCTCACCCTCCTGGAAGCTAGGAAGCCAGCCTCACATGTGAGCAAGGCCCCCTCCATGTGGTCAGCCTTGGTCATGTGCTGAAGGACTCCTTCCTGCTTCAAAGAGAGTGAGGCAGACTGGCAGCTGAAACAATGGGCCTATGTGCCAGGACAGGCTCTTGCAGCCTCTCAGGGCCTGATCTATTTCTTCCCAGCAGGAACAGACTAAAGCAGGTATTTAAAATATAACAATTTATCAGGTCCTACCCCATCTTACCCCTATCTTGCCCCTGTCTTAGCCTTGGGGGTCATTATGTCTGCCCAGGGGCAGAATGGACCAAAAGCCCTGCATCATCAGGATTGCAGGGCTCTAAGACAGGGGCAAGACAGGGTATATTACCAGTGTAGACAAGTGCGCTCTCTCTCTCTCTCTCTCTCTCTCAAATACTTCCATAACAATTGCACCATAGGTTAGCTAGAGGAACTTGACCAAACATGGCTCATTCTTGACAAATATTCATTGTAATTACTGTATTCAACATTCTTATCACACAAAAACAAAACAAAACCCTGGGAGGATGGTTCTCTTTCTTGTGTGTGGAAAGACATATCCCACATTCTCTTAGATGAAATCTTTATGTTATTCCAACTTTAGAGCCTTTAGATCTATTTTTAGCACCTAGCTATTTCACCCATAGTTTCAATTCTTCTTCGTGCACCATCCTTGAACATCTTGTAATTCAGTTTGTAAAAGGACTGAGCTTCTGAGAACAGACAAAACTGTCAGAAATTACCTCAGTGTGAATAGGGCCAAATCACAAATACAAGGGAATATGCACTTGCATTCTGATCGTTAGCCTCTAGGACAGGAATGAACAACTGCCAGGGGTTGGTGAGTTGCACTGGCCCTCTATAGGAGGGTTGCACACCCCTGCTGTACCCCACCATTCCCCTCCATGTCCCCTGACATTTTAAATAATTTTTCTTTACATTTTTTTGGCCAAAAATGGTCCCTATGCCCCTAAGGAGCATGGGGACAATTTCATCAATTTTGTGGAGGAACCCTGAGCCCTTCTTGATCCCAGAAAGACTTTTTTAAAACAGAAAGTCAATTCAAACTTAATTGGTGGGGGGGACCTGGGGCCTCAAAAATGGTCTTGGGTGGCTGCATATGGCCCACAGGCTTGTCTTCTTCCACTCCTGCTCTAGGAATTCAGATCAGATATATTTCACCAAGAAATTCACACTTTAAAATCATTTGGATAGGCCTGCCAGAAGAGGCTGGTCTTTAATGCTGATTTGAATTCTGACAGCCTGCAGCCTGTTTCTTGTACAGCCTTGTTGCTGTAAGTGTCTAAATGTGTGGTGTGAATTGTACCACATGGATGCAGGCAGTCTTTTAGAAAAATAAGCCATGTGTACAGTGGACTGTAAGTAGAAGTTCTCTTTTGATATATTTGGCACATGCTTAGATTAGAGCGGGGGGGGGGAGGCAACAGAAAATTTCATATGGCAGTCAGGAACATACATGTAAAGATGAGGCCAAGTATACATTTGACTTGACCAGAGAGTAATTCTTCTTTCATACACTTCAGCAATTTTTGGATTGTAAGTAATTATTGCCTGTGCCAATACTAGAAATATATCTATTACTAGCTATACCCGGTGCAACATACACCGTTATCTACATGTATAAAACCCTTCAGTATGATTCTATGTTTCCATTCCCATTCTGCTGATTGGCCACTAAAGAAACATATCAAGAGTATGCTCATTTTACACATTAATATATAATCTTTCAAATCAACTATGATGGCTAATTTCATGCCGAGAGTCCCTCCGCCACTGCCATGCAACCGCACGTACACACAGACACACACCACACATGCCAGGATGTGAGAGCCCCACCATCACCATGCAACCACAAGTACACACACACATACCACGCAACACACACACACACCACTACACACACCATGTGTGCCAGAACATGAGAGCGCCTCTGCCACTGCCATGCAATAGCACACACACACACACAAACACCACACTAAACACATACACCATGTGCAGCAGGATGTGAGAGCCCCTCCGCCACTGGCATGCAACCACACATGCACACACACACACACACCATACTACACACACACACACACCACACATGTCAGGACACGAGGGCCCCTCTGCTGTCACCATGCAAACTCACAAACACCCTACGCTACACACACACACACACTACACACATCCCCATGCTACACACACACACACACACACACCACACATGGCAGGATGTGAGAGCCCCTCCACCTCCATGTTTAGAAAGGACTTGAAGTTTTCCACATGTTTCCACCCCAAGGACCAAGAGGAAGGAACTTCTACCGACAGCACAGAAGGCCCAGGGCCCAGCTACAGACAGTGCCCAGGGCCCAAGAGGCCCAAAGGGCTTGGCAGTACAGAAAAGCCTAAGGCAACACAGAAAAGCCCCAGGTACCACAGAAAAGCCCCAGGTACCACAGGAACGCCAGATAGCACAGAAAGGCCCAAAGCCCCAGTCTCCAAGCAGCAGAGAAAGGCCCCACACCCCAGGCCACACAGAAAACCCCCAAGCCACACAGAAAGGCTCCGGGCCCCAGACCGCACAGGAAGGCCCCAGGTCCCAGGCAGCACAGAAAGGCCCTAGGCCCCACAGAGAAGCCCCAGGTCCCAGGCCACAGAGAATGACCCCAGGGAGCACAGAAAGGCCCCAGACACCACAGAAAGTCAAAAGTCCCAGGCCCTAGGCAGCACAAAAAGGCCCCAGACCCCAGGCAACACAGAAAGACCCCAGGCAGCACAGAAAGGCCCCAGACCCCATGCAAGACAGAAAGGCCCTAAGGCCCCAGCCTACACAAAAAGGCTCTAGGCCCCAGGTAGCACAGAAAGGTCCCAAGGCCCCAGGCAGCCTTTGAAAGGCCTCAGGCAGCACAGAAAGGTAGGACAGGAGGAAAAAGAAGAAAGAGGAGGGTGGGGGAACACATGGAAAGCAGCATTATTTTCCCCCATGCATGCATATTAAGACAGTAAGGGGAGCTGGCTGAGTATGTAGTTACTGCAGCTCAACAGGCAAAGATGTGGCTGTTGGCCAAGGAGGTGGTACTGAAAAACACCCTCAATCTGCTGATTGGCTGGCCAACAGAGCACTACGATTGGTTGGGTATGTTTTCCAAGCAGCCTATCAGCATACTGGGAATGGCAACATACCCAAGAGAACTAGATAGATAGATAGATAGATAGATAGATTTGCTTATTATTTATCTAAAATATTTCTGAAACATAGTTCCATTCAATGAGTGCTCAGTGTAATTTACATTAAAAACAAGACAAAACAGAATGTAGTTCCATGCCCCCCCCCCAAAAAAGAACATTGATAAACTGCATAGTTTAACAATGGAACCTTTTAAAATCAAAAGGCAGCTTTAGTCAATGAAGGTCTGTGGAACAATATAGTGTTTATACACCATAATGAGGGAGCCAACTTCATCCCACTACAAAGAAAATTCTACAGTCAGGACACTCCTACACACAGAAGACCCCATCTTGACTCCATACCAGCTTCAATTCTCCAAGTGGTGAGACACATAACAGGGCTTCAGATGAGGAACGTAAACTCTGAGGAACGCATACTCATGGAGGAGACAATATCTTAGATCTAGGCTATTCAAGCCTTTATGGGTGAGAACTAGCCCTTTGAATTAGACTTTGGAACAGATCGGTAGCCAGTGAAACAGTTTCAAGATGGGTGTCTGCAAAATGCATACCAGGAAAAAGTTTGAAAAGACATCTGGTTTCACACCAGAGAGATTTTCACACGGGGCCAAAATACCCCGTTACTGCCCCGCTACCTCCTCTCCCGTTCCTGCCACGGAATAACATAAATCTTTCACACACTCACCTTAATTCCGCAGCAGGAATGGGCTCCCCCTCCCCTTGCTGGCTGGCCGTAAATGCAGCCGTCGTAAGGCTGCTTTTACGACTGGCTGTCTGAAACGTTATCACGTTATCACGTGATAACGCCGGACAGTAAATTTAAAAAAAAAACTTCCCCAAACATAAAATCAGTTCACCAAGCACAAAAACACTCTTTAAATCACATAGTCAAAACAGGGAGGGTAAAATAAAGGGTGCCACTAACCTGGATGTCCAGATCGTACCAGGAAGTGCTTGGAACAGACCTCCCGTCCACGGCTGTCATTTCGGAACAGGAACGGGGCTCCTGTTCGCACACCCGTGATTACGTGATAGTAACGGAACGGGAGGTCTATTCATGATGAAAAATCGTGATTACATTGTTCTGGAACAGTCACGGGAGTGGGATGGATGCAGGACAGAACGGGGTCAACGTCGTCCGAAAGGGAAAACCTTTCCCAATCCTGTTCTGTTCCTGCCACGGGATATATAGCCCATGTGAAAATCTCCTAGGTGTGAAATCCTTTTAAAGTCACTCCCTATACTGAAGAGTTATAGTAATACTAACATCAAGGCATGGGTTACTGTGTTCTTGGTGCCACTGGCGTGTAGTTGCTTGTTCTGAGGCAAACAAAGCACCTCACCATGAGATCTGGGTGCCTCATTTCTAACCTCAGAACAAGCAACGGCACTTCAACAGTGATGACGAGGAGGGAAAAAACTTCCCGTAACTATTCTGGGCCAGGAACTGGTGAGGTAAATGGTAGCACCTGCCAGGCCATGATTTGCCCTGCCTCCCCACCCATGTAAGGAATCCAGGGTAGATCCATTGTTCAAACTACAGGAAACACCAGTTTTTGCAAACTCTGTGGAAACAGTAGTTTTTAAAACCCAGGTTTGAGGTAGTATACTCCAAGTTTGGTGCAGATAGGTCCGTATGTTGTGTGGCCTTATCACATCAAATTCAGGGATAAAGCCAAATATCTTGTGGGGGTTACAGGTTTTTTTCACTTTGTGTAGACAATCAACAGAAAAACATAGCTTAAGATGAATATCAGCAGCATACTGATGAGGCCCAGCTCCAGAATCCTGAGTGCTTTTTTCACTGACTTATGTAAATATTAAAAAGCATGGAGATCAAAATAGAGCCCTGATATACTAAGACTCAGAAAATGAAAGGGTTTATGTTCTGTGAACTGGAGGGTATGCTCAAGAGGAATTGTATCAGAAGCACCAGCCCTTGTGGGAGTATATTTCCCAGAAATCCACCTGAGGCGAATACACCTCCCCAGCCTCCCACATTTACTCACCCCTGCAGTAGTTCTAAACCCTGTTAGGCAGTGATCTGGCCATGACAACAGTGACATTTCATCTTTCATCCAACCCACAGAACACTTTCATCCAGATTAACAGAAGAAGTGTGTGTCCCATCACACCTGTGCTAGCAGAATGGAAACTGCAGCCACGACCCTGCACTGAGGAGACTGAGCATAACTTTAAGAAAGGAAACATTCTTATCAAGTTTGCAGATGATATCAAATGAGGAGGGGTAGCTAATAACCCAGAGGAGAGGATCAGAATTCAAAATTACTTTAACAGATTAGAAAGCTGGGCCAAAACTAACAAAATGAGTTTCAACGGGGAGAAGTGTAGGATACTACACTTGGGCAGCAAAAATGAAATGCATAGATATAGGATGGATGACACCTGGCTTGATGGCAGAACATGCAAAAAGGATCTAGGAGTCTTAGTAGACCACAAGCTGAACATGAGTCAACAGTGTGATGTGACACCTAAAAAAGCCAATGTGATTCTAGGCTGCATCAATAGGAGTATAGTGTCTAGATCAAGGGAAGTAATAGTGCACTCTGTTCTGCTTTGGTCAGACCTCACCTGGAATACTGTGTCCAGTTTTGGGCACCACAATTCAGGAAGGATATTGAGAAGCTGGAATGTGTCCAGAGGAGGGTGACCAAAATGAAAAGACTGGAAGCCATGTCCTATGAGGAGCGGCTTAGGGAGCTGGGTATGTTGTCTGGGGAACAGAAGTTTAAGAAGTGATACGATAGGCATATTTAAATATTTGAAGGGCTGTCATACTGAGGGTGGAGCAAGCTTGTTTTCTGCTGCTCCAGAGACTTAAGACATGGTGCTATTGGTTCAAACTACAGGAAAAGAGATTCCACCTAAACATTAGGAAGAACTTCCTGACAGTAAGAGGTGTTTGGAAGTGGAATGCACTGCCTCAGAGTGTGGTGGAGTCTCCTTCTTTGGAGGTTTTTAAGCAGATGCTGGATGGCCATCTGTCAGGAGTGCTTTTACTTGGTATTCCTGCATGGCAGGGGATTGGACTGGATGGCTCCTGTGGTCTCTTCCAACCCTATGGTTCTATGATTCTATGATTTACATTCATGGAGTTAAGCAATGTTTGTGCAGCACAACACTGTGAGTTGCAACCCAATGTGCACGCCCATCCACATGTACCATTTGTAACCATGCATGGCACAACCATCTGTGGCCATGCACAGTGCAAATGGGCATCCTTGCACAATGTGTACCCAAGCACAATGATGTCATGTGTGCAGCTCTGCTTCTTCAACCTTGAACAGAATGGAGCCATCTTGCAACAGATGAAAATGTCTACCCATTTCCTCAGGAGAACTTACACATGCATAAGATACAAACAGGATTCTAGCCTGCATGTACTATTAAGGGCATTAGAAGCTCATGGAGGGACAACTGTTCTGTAGCTTAGGGCATCCTTTACTATTTTGAATCCTTAGGTTTATTCTATAATGGTTTGTTCCTAGCCTACTACCACAGATCTCTTTGAACTGGGTCTCTCTCTCTCTGGCTTTTCTTCACAAATGAAGATTCAGGAAGGATTGACTAAAAAGGTCAATCCGAGATAGACAAGTCCGGTTGCAGAAAGCACAGCAGAAGGTTTCCTTGGGTGATGTTTCCGGGTTGTGATTCTTTCTGCATTGTCGTTTCTCTTCAAGACTTGTTTGGCGTGAGTTCTCAAATAAGGCTGCAGCATTGTGGATAGTGTGTCTCCATGCCTCCCGATGTGAGGCCAGGGCGGACCATTGTTGGTGATCAATTTGACCAAGCCTGAGATGTTGTTTCAGGGACTCCTTGTATCGCTTTTTTGGAGCACCCCTCTTACGCTGACCCGTGGCGAGTTCACCGTAGAGTACTATTTTTGGGAGGCGATGGTCCTCCATCCTGGAAACATGCCCTGCCCAGCGCAGCTGTGTTCTCAATATCATGGCCTCAATGTTGGTGATCTCTGCTTGCTCAAGGACAGCAACATTCGTCACATAGTCAGTCCAGTGTATATTTAGGATTGTGCGTATACAGCACTGATGGAAGCGTTCGAGGAGTCGTAAGTGGTGGCGATAGGTGACCCATGTTTCAGATCCATAAAGGAGAACAGACAGTACAATGGCTCTATACACACTGATTTTTGTGTTTCGCCTCAGGTGTTTATTACTCCAGACTCTTTTGTAAAGTCTTCCAAATGCGCTATGTGCCTTTGCTAATCTGTGCAAGCTCCAGGAACAGAGATTCCACCTCAACATGAGGGGAACTTTTTGACAGTAAGAGCTGTTCGGCAGTGGAACACACTCCCTTGGAGCGTGGTGGGGTCTCCTTCCTTGGAGGTCTTTAAACAGAGGCTGGATTGCCATCTGTCGGGGATGCTTTGATCAAGATTTCCTGCGTGGCAGAGGGGTTGGACTGGATGGCCCTCGTGGTCTCTTCCAACTCTGCAGTTCTATGATTCTATGATTCAATTCTATGATTCTTTGTCAATCTTGGCATCTGAGGAGATGATGCTTCCCAGGTAGGTGAACTGCTGAACGGACTTGAGCACAGATTTGCCGATGGCAATGTGGGGATGGTGGTGTTCGTCCTGTGGTTCAGGCTGGTAAAGAACTTCCATTTTCTTCAGGTTGACTTCCAGCCCAAACAGCTCTGCAGCTGTTGCAAAGCAGGATGTTAGGCGCTGCAGAGCTGCTTCTGTGTGGGAAACAAGGGCAGCATCATCAGCGAAGAGCAGCTCACGGACTAGATAGTTTAGAGTCCTAGAGTGTGAGCCCTCAGATGTCTTAAGTTAAACAAGCTACCATCAGTAAGGTAACGTATATAGATGCATCTATATGAACTGGGTATTGTAAAGAATAAACCTAAGGTTTTATAACAACAGTGGATGCCCTAAACTGTAGTCCCTTCATGAGCTCCTAGAGTACACCTACATGGTATGACTTAAGGTAATACTGATCACAAGAAAATCACTCCAGTTCCTAAGAACAGAACATGGAAAGGTGAATGCAATTAGCTGCAGGTATGCCATGAGTCTTTTAAAATCCTTATTGCTGGTGCTTCTGGTTACTTTTTTCAGACACTGTAGAGACTTTCAAGAGAACTGTTCTGCTGTTAATTTGGAATGTAGGAAACTGTTCTAAAACTGTGAGATCCTCCAGACAAATGTATTAGGCCTCCAAAGTCACTGCTCATGCTAACTTTAAATTCATTAGCTTTTTCCTGCTTATATTATCACTGTATGTTACATTCTCATGTCAAGATTATGTGTCTTTCAAGCAGGGCTAACTGAGGACATTTGCTGCCTGAAGAGGAGCAGCAGCTGGTAGACATCATACTAATAACCCAAACCAACCACGTTATTGTCTCATCTGAGACAGAAAATCCAATGGACAACTTTTTCTGTTTTCTCTATTTTTCAAAAGTGTTTCAGGAAATTATTCTGCACAAAAATATACTCTTTTTGCACAAAAATTATGTAATTTTTTTGTTCCCAGGCCACTAAAATGTGATTTCTTTTATTTTTATTTTTTGCCAAAATAACCACATGTATTTTTCTACAGAATAATTTCATGAAACACTGCAGGTTGTTCAAATGCCAGATGAAAACTGCTTTGTATTACTTGTTCAACAAGGAGAAAACTAAAGAAATTTGTATCTTTTCATGTGAGGCTGAAACAGTTGAAGATTTACAGTAGGCTCTTGGTATCCACTGGGGATTCGTTCCAGGACCACCGTGGATGCTCAAGTCCCACTATATACAATGGTGTAATAAAATGGTATCCATTATATAAAATAGAGAATGGAAGGTTTGCTTTTTGGAATTTCCCCCCAAATATTTTCAAGCCATGGCTGGTTGAATCCCTGGATGCAGAACGTGTGGTTATAGAGGGCCGACTGTACATTCCTAGGTCAGTCCTTTCTCAATTTCCCTTAGCCCAAGTGGTCTTCTGTATTAATATGACCCTACTGGTCATATTTCACAGCTATCTACTCACTGCATATTCTGAGAAAACTTTTTAATAGGGACTTCTTTGGCTTACAGTTGGATGATTTCAAGTATAAAGATTTTATTCTCTTGTACAGGGGCAACTGCTTCCAGACAGAAAGGTTTTATGGGGTGTATTCGGTCCCTTCATCTCAATGGACAGAAACTGGACCTTGAAGAGAGGGCTAAAGTGACCCCTGGAGTCAAACCTGGTTGTCCTGGACACTGCAGCAGCTATGGCAACCTTTGCCACAATGGAGGAAAATGTGTGGAGAAGGTTAATGGCTACTTGTGTGATTGCACTAATTCTCCATATGAAGGTCCATTCTGCAGAGAAGGTATGGTGAAGGAGCTAATTCTTAGATTCCCCTTCCCCCTGAAGCTAAAGTTGATCAGAATTCCTTATATGAAGCAATTGAATGGAAGCTATTAATGTACTATGTTGATTTTAATGTCACTTTTCAATGATTGAAACCTCTTGGCAAATTTTGTATAATTGAAAATTCAGTCTGATTGTTTAATTTCAGAATAATTAAAGAGAGCCTATTTGATTTCAGATAGCTCAAGAATGCATGACATCCATACCAGGACTGGAAGTTTAGAACCAGTACAGGGGCAAGAGTAAAACAAATAATGGAATGGGATATTTGTTTTTGCCCCCAGAATATGAAACTTCTTCAAATTCCTATAATATGTACAAAGAAGTAGGAACTCTAGGAAGTAGGAACTCTTCAAGACTAAGCAGAGCTTTGAAAGCTCACAAATTATTATTATTATTAAAAGTGTCAAGAAACATAAATGATCTGTAGTACTTCTCTTCACCCTTCCTAGGGTTGCTTACTTTTAAATATCTCAATGAGTTTTGTATTTGTTGATCCATTGGCTCCTTTATCAATGTGTTAAATATGCTCAATCAATATCAATAATTTCTGTCAATCTCAATATGCTCTATCATCATCTCAGTATTTATGCTAGAGCCAAACCAAGATATGTTGTTACTTGAGGCAAAGGACAAGATGGTGCCTCCCCGCCTTCCATTCTATGTACCTCAGTACATCTAACAAAGAGGGAACACCATCTTGTTCTGGAGTAGTAGTTGAACCATTGCCAACACTGACAGCAAGATAGGATCGTTCACTGCACCTGAGGGCAGCAGGTCAGTTTGGAGAGGAGGAGATGCAAGACTGACTGTGTGGAATACACAACTCTTAGATATATAATCTTAGATATACAAAAGGACAGAGGGCTCAGGAAGGAACAGCTGGGGGGGGGCTATCACTGCTGCCTCACTTTGCCTAAAGGTAGGGTGGTCCTACTCTGTATGGGGTCTATCCATGCCATCTAGGCATCAAGGCATATGGTAAGCAGTGGTGGCACAAAGTCTATGAAATGTTTTCCTGGATTTTCCCTATTATCATTACAGTACCTGGCTAAGCTACGCTTTTAAGCTGTTTTTAGATTGTATCAGTCATTCAGCATTGAATCCTACATTCAAAGAGGAAAAGGGGACAGAGGAAGAAGAGGAGAATTCTGCCCGCCCCCCTGATATTTTCCTTCTGTCTTCAAATTTGTAGCATTGCAGGGGGTGAGACACTGAAAATTGTTCACACCTAGAACTCTCATATTTATGTCATATGTGTTGGCATTCCCTTGGTTATTTTGCCTTCCCCTTTTCTTTGGATGCCTAAACTATATTTCTAGATGCTGAACTGAAGTATATTTTTTGTTCATTTGTTTTTTAAGCTACTGCAATGATAGAAATTTGGGGGCTGAAGGGAAATTCCATTTGGGGGTGCAGAATTTTTATTTGGAGGCCATAGCCCTCATTTTTCCTCATCCCTGCTGCCAGCACAACTGCTACTGAACCTTGCGTGGCAGGGGGAAGAATAATAAGCTATATTATTTCCACTTCTAATAGTGAGCTCCTAGACCCCTGCAAGGCTTAAATTTCTCCTCTGCCTAAAGAAAATCAGTTAATGGTCTTTCTGATTTCTTTCCCAACAAACAGTATAGAGACTTTGAGAAACTCTTAGTGCACAGCTCTAGAAATGATAGAGATAATATATAAATATATGCACTCAACCCATGATATTTAATGAGGATATTTTTACCCCTTGCCTCATCCATCTTCCTCAGATGCCTAGTACCATGTAGGACAATAAATAATTTAATTTCAGAATCCCAAAGTAGATAAGAAAAACTTCAGAGTCTATTTCAATCAGCCTAGAATTTTAGACCTGGGTCACACATGAATTATTTGGGATGCTCAACATTCCATATTTCATTGAACTCGAGGCATCAGCAGAATATTCCATCAATCTCTAATTATTTGCCAGGCTTGAACAGGACAACTCTGTGAGTTGGAGATTTCATCTTATCATTCACCTTGGGAGCAGCCTAAGAAATCAATATTCAGTATTCAGGTAATTGTAAGTCAAATGAGATAGAAAGGGAAACAGAAAATGGTTTTTAGGGGACTGAAGACAATGGTCTTGTAGCCATTTGTCAACAGATGTTGCCTATACAGAGAAAGAGAGAAGAAAAAACATGCTTTAGATGAAATGTCCAAATAATCCCCATAATCTTCTTCTGTTTTAAAATCACAACCAAGATATGTTGGAGAATTTCAGTTTTGCATTCAGAATTGCAGCATGTAGATATCCTGCATATAAGCATCAGACAGGAAACTACATGTTGTAATCTGGTAATGTCCTATTAAAATCAGTGGTGTTTGAGCTGGTTAAAGTAGTTGGAAGTGCATCTGATAAAATACTCAAATCCAGGACTCATCTGCATGAGCCAGGATATGTTGGTGTATCCTGTCCACAGATCAGGCCCATTCCTCCTCTGTTACCTCCACAAAATGGGCTGGAATTCAGACAGGTATGCTGGCCTGTTGCTGCAGATGCTGCTGTCACCATCTCCCTTGCTCTTCCAGAAGGGAAGAAGCTGGCCTGCAACAAGTGACCAAGGCCCCCTGCATGTGACCAGCCTTGGTCATATGCTGCAGGGCCCCTTCCTGCATCTGGAAGAGCAAGGCAGACTGGCAGCTGCAGCGAGAGGCTGGCCTACCGGGATGTGCTCCTACAGACATGTGGGGCCCAATCCACGTTTTGCTGGTGGGACCAGATTTTCCCAGTTATTATTTTACAATATTTTATCAAGCTGTACCCTGTCATAGCCCCACCTGAGCCCTGAATTTGCCCTCCATCGTCAGGGCTGTAGGGCTCTGAGACAGGGGCAAGATGGGGTATATTGCCCATATAGACAAGCCTTCAGTCTGCAGATGGGACTTGGGAGACGTGTGTGTGTGTGTGTGTGTGTGAAAACTGGCTTCTTAAACTTCTGTGTAAACCTCAGTGAAATTCCTAGTCAGGAATCAGCCAAAAATAATTTCATGAGAAGTTTCAATATAAGAATTATTTTCTTAATTGTCAATAGTGACTGCTACTGCACAATTTGGAATATCTAATTCAGGGCAGGAACTCTTAGATAGCAAGGGGAACACAAAGTTCATGTGTGTTTTTTCTTGCACAGTTGCCAATACATAGTTTATGTAGCCCTTAAATATTTGAAAATGTTGTTGTGAATTCTCAGTCATCCAAAGAGTAAAGCCCTTAGGTAATATATTCATAAGCTTTCACTGAAAAGCACTACCCACTGCGATTTTCTCTTTCTTCATGAATCCACCTGTCTATTTTGTTCTGGGTGATTTCTGATGAATCTGTTTCCTATCTATGTGGTTTTGAATCTGTGAATCTCATTCCCACATGCCCAACACCCCTCCCCTATAACTTTTAGCAAAAACTGATTTCCTGCCCATCAGCTCTTCTCATGGGACAGCAGCAAAACAACACACCTGAATATTATGATAAACAAAATGTTGGCTGTTATGTCAAACCACATTGGCACAGGGTGCTCTCATGCCATAATTGCAGCTTCCTTGGGTTTAGTGTTAAAGCATCAAAACATTAGAAGAAAGTTTCCATACATCTACTCCCACAGAGTGACCCTAGGGTTTCCTTGGGACTGGGTCCTATAGTTTTATATGTGTTGTGTTCTTGTCATGCTATAGTGGTTTCCATGTGGACAAACATAAAGTATGCAGTGTTTATGTGTTCATGCACGTGCACTTACACACTCACACTAAACAAAGGCTTGTTAAATCTGAAGGTCCAAGTCTCTAGAGATTTCCAATTTAGTGCTCTGAGTCTGCATGTTTTCTAATGTCTCCATTTTAATTACGTGTCCTACTTTGGGGCTTCCCATAGTTGTCTGGTTGGCCACTGTGGAAAACAGATTGCTATATGACATAGTAGATTATCAGTCGTGTCCAAAAACTACCTTACCAGAACACCAGGATGACATTACTGTCCCACAAACAGGACCTGATTTCAGACGACGTCATCCTCGTTATGTTCTGCTCCTGTACTGAAGCCATTAGTAAGGCATCACTTTTCATTGATGGGGAGGTCCTTACTAACCTTACTAACAGCTGCAGCACAGGAGCAGAACTGGATGCAGACAAGGACATCTGAAACTGGGTCCCATTCATGGGACAGAAACATCGTCCTGGCATTCTGGTAAGGTACTTTTTGGATGCGCCTGATAATCTCCACAGTCATTTGGTTTGATCCAACAGAATTTTCTTATACTTACTTTTTCTTTTCATTTTTAGAGGTTTCTGCACTTTTTGAAGCTGGTACTTCCATTACCTACGTTTTCCAGGAGCCTTATCCAGTGACCAAAAATGCAAACTCGACATCCTCTGCTATTTATGCAGACACCTTTACCTCCAAGGAAAATATAGCCTTTACCTTTCTGACAGCACATGCTCCAAGCCTCTTGTTCTATATCAATGTCTCTTCTCATGACTATTTGGCTGTTATTCTCTCTAAGAATGGTAAGTGCAGATGCAAAACTCACAGTCCCATAAGAACAGCACTGTACTGGAACTTCTTTTGAAAACAATACTGAACACAAGAGGGATGTGTTGCTCAGCTGTTACAGGTACTGCCATGCACTTTTGTAAAATTCAATTATTTGATTGAACAGTTTTTCACCCCTTGAGTTGGCATTCATCACCATGTGTACATGACATTCCCAAAACAACCATATTGTTGAAGTGGAAAAGTGCTGGTATCATTTGGAACCTGCAATTTATCTGATAGAAATCCAGTGCTCCACATGGCAGACAGTTTTGGTAAACATGCTCATCCTATGAAATTATGTCCTAGTGTAGTTCAGTGAGTCCTTCAGATATGAAGTGCTTGAAAGGGTGTTTGAATGAACATGAGATTTCACAAATATTTATCTATAACATTGCTTCACATTCCTGTCCTGTCTTTGCCAATTCTCTTGAAATTATTTTCCCTTCATTTTCTTAATTCATTACCTATTCTACAATGGTTAGGGGTAGACTGATCCTGTCCCTTTCTTTTTGTAGAGTTTCCTGCTGTTCTCCCCCATGATACTGTATATACTAGGAAACTCCAAGAACTGTCTTGAGTATCCATTGGATTCTGAAGAACCTCTTGGACAGGTGTGCTTGTCCACCTCCACACCCAAAAAGCTGTATTCCTTTCCCCACTTCTTCAGTGGGCAATGTATTCAGTGCCTAATGCTAGAAAGTTCTATGTTGATTTCATTTAAGCAGCAAAGAGCAGTGGAACAACTTAAAAGCTTTTCTATCTGAGAAGTCTGCATGCATTGTAGAGGTGAAATGAGACAATGGGGTTTACAAAGAAGCTTTTTTTTTTTTTGGTTGCTCTCAATGTGGAATTGGGGGACAGGTCGATTTTACTACAACTCTCCACACACATATCTCAAGCAAAATATTACTAGTCCATCTAGGAGATTTTCACATGGGGCCAAAATGCCCCATTACTGCCCCACCATCTCCTCTCCCGTTCCTGCCACAGAATAATGTAAATCTTTCACACACTTACCTTAATTCCACAGCAGGAACAGGCTCCCCCTCCCCTCGCTGGCCAGCTGTAAATGCAACCATCGTAAGGCTGTAAGGCTGCTTTTACGACTGGCCATCTGAAACATTATTACATTATCACATGATAACGGCCAGGCAGTAAATTTAAAAAATAAAACTCCCCCAAACATAAAATCAGTTCACCAAGCACAAAAACACACTTTAAATTACACAATCAAAACAGGGAGGGTAAAATAAAGGGTGCCACTTACCTGGATGTCCAGATCGTACCAGGAAGTGCTTGGAACGGACCTCCTCTCCGCGGCTATCATTTCAGAACAGGAACAGGGCTCCTGTTCGCACACCCGTGATTGTGTGATAGTGATGGAACTGGAGGTCTATTCATGATGAAAAATTGTGATTACATTGTTCCACAACAGTCATGAGAGCAGGATGGATGCAGGACAGAATGGGGTCAATGTCGTCCAAAAGGGAAAACCTTTCCCGACCCTGTTCTGTTCCTGCTACAGGATATATAGCCCATGTGAAAATCTCCCTAGTCCACAATGCAAATGCTGAAAAGCATGTCAGGAGAACCCTATTTACTGAACAGATTAATGTGCATAGTTTCAAGCCCTGCTTAGTTTCACATTTACAGGAAAGACTTTTTTTGGGTAGGCATCCTGCAAAGAAAGTGTGCCAATTTCATCACTGCTCTTTGTATCATTGATACAAAATGCCCACAAGTTTTTTTCCCTCCCCTCTAAGCTCCATTCAAAACAGCATATTCATCCATCTGCAATTTCTGCTAAACAGAACTTAGAGAGAAATTAATGAGACTTAAGGAGCTCCAGAATATTTGTTCATACCAGCTAAACAACTCTATTCTCTTTGGATATTGACAGTACAGTTGGGTATATACCTGCTCAGAAGTAAGTTCCATTGAATTTAATAGGAGCTACTGTTAGGTAAGCATGAATAGTATTGCATTCTGAAGCTGGAAGATTGCAGACACCTGCTATTTATATACACATTGCATTTGTCCTGTATTCTTTTTCCTAGAATTTCAGTATGGTTTCTATATTTTCCCTATTTAATCTCCATTCCAGACTGTGTTTATGTTTACAACTACTCTGCTTCAGCTATAGTGCTATAACGTGACTTCTACCATGCTGAGGCCACAAGAAATTGCACTACAATTAATATTACAATGAGTAATTCTTGCTGTTGCTAACACTGAGGTTGTGCTGTAGGTTTGTCATGAGCACCTGCCATGCTAACACAGTAATGGGCAAAGTGCAGCCTCCAGATGTTGTTGTTGCAATTCTTCCCTATTTCCCTGTCCTCTGCCATTTCACTCCCAGCTCAGGATATTAACAAATACTTCATCTTTCTCCCATTTCCTTTCCCCCTCTGATTATATATCTTAGGAATACATCTTTATCATGTTTGAAATGTTTGTAGAGGAAGTCATTTCAAATAATTTGCTGCATTTTTGGTGGAAATGTACAGCACTACAGAAAGAATGAATTTCCAGACATTTTTGTCACAGCTTAGAACAGTTCCTTTTCTGGATTACATGTACCAGAATCTTCCAAAGGCAGCATGGCCACCAGGAGCTGTTGTCCAAAAAAATAAACTCTTCCAAGCTCCATTGGGGGTGGGGGAAGAGGGCTAAATGGTGGTGATGGTTACAGCACACCCTTTCTCCAGCCAAAGCTGCAAGGAGAAGTAAGCAGTGTGTTAGGAAATGTGAGTGATAGTGGATCTCTCAAGTAGAGTAAGCAAATTGGCTAGGCAGAAGCTGAACAGCTACCAGTCTGTGCCCACTCATCCACACTGGGTCTAGCAGAGAAACAAACAAGCTTAGTTTCCTTTGTAAGATGTATGAAAGTAGCTGTTCTTACAAACACTTGTGCATAGTCAAATACAAGTGAATCTTCTTGAGAAAATAAGAAAAGAATAAGTATTACATGATATCAGAAAAATGTTTGCATCATCTCATGGAAAGGCTCCTAAACACATGCTTTTATGGAGGAGAGAAAAAAACTGTGAGATGCAGGGAGAGTGGGTGTGGAAAGATTAACAAACAGGAAGTCACCATAAAATATGTTGTGCTTAAATTCCTGCAGAGTAACATGCAAAACAGTGATTAATGAATATAGGTATACAAAGGATATGTACCGTATATTCCGGCGTATAAGACGACTTTTGAGCACTCAAAAGTGCCCTCCAAAATTGACAGTCGTCTTATACGCCGGATACACTTTGCTTCACCTGCCTGCCTATCTCCTGCCTCCTCGCAAACGGAGCGAAGAAGCAGGAGATCGGGCAGGGGGTGAAGCAAAGTGCTCCTCCCTGCCACCCGCCCACCCCCCGTGCTTCCACCCCCCCTCCCGAAAGTCGCGGAACCGCGGCTTTGGGGGGGTGGCTAGGAAGCCCCCTCCTCCCTTCCCCTGCCCACTCCCCGTGCATCCAACCCCCTCCCTGAAAGCAGCGGAACCGCAGCTTTCAGGGAAAGGGGGTGGCGGAGAAGCTCCCTCCTCCCTTCCCCCCGCCCACCCCCGCTCATCCACCCCCGTCCCTGAAAGCAGCGGAACCGCTGCTTTCAGGGAGTGAGGGGGGGGCGGAGAAGCCCCCTTCTCCCTTCCCCCCGCCCACCCCCCACTCATCCACCCCTGTCCCTGAAAGCAGCGGAACCGCTGCTTTCAGGGAGGGGGGGAGGAGAAGCCCCCTCCTCCCTTCCCCCTGCCCACTCCCCATGCATCCACCCCCCTCCCTGAAAGCCGCAGAAACGCGCTTTCAGGGAGGGGGGGTGGCGGAGAAGCCCCCTCCTCCCTTCCCCCTGCCCACTCCCCATGCATCCACCCCCCTCCCTGAAAGCCGCAGAAACGCGCTTTCAGGGAGGGGGGTGGCGGAGAAGCCCCCTCCTCCCTTCCCCCCACCCATCCCCCGCGCATCCACCCCCCCTCCCGAAAGGGAGGGGGGCTTGGAAGCCCCCTACTCCCTGCCACCCTCCCACCCTCCGCCCAGCCTCCCCCCTTCCCCAAAGCCCTGTTTGGCCGCACAGCCTGCGGATCCCCCTCCTGCGCTCCCTCCTGGAAGGGAGCGCAGGAGGGGCATGCAGAGGCTGCGTGGCCAAACCGCGATTCGCCCCTTCTTCCCACCTTCCTGGAAGGTGGGGAGAATGGGCGAACGTGCCCCTTTTGGGCGCACAGCCTCCGCATCCTCCTCCTGCGCTCCCTCCTGGAAGGGAGCGCAGGAGGGGCATGGGGGGGCTATGCGTTGGAAGAGGGGGGTCGTCTTATAGGGCGAATATATCACAAACTCTGCATTTTGCCTTAAAAATTGGTGGGGTCGTCTTATACGCCGGGTCGTCTTATACGCCGGAATATACGGTAGTTGTTTGAGCATTGGGCTATAATTCTGGGGATCAGGGTTCAAATTCCTACACAGCCCTGGAAATCCACTGGGTGACCTTGGACAAGCCACACACTCTCAGCCTCAGAGGAAGGCACCAACAAACTCCCTCTGCACAAATCTTGTGAAGAAAACCTCATGATAGGGTTGCCTAAGGACTTTATCAGACTAGCGTGTAAAAACACTGTAATCCCCTGAGTGAGGAAAGCAGAAACATAGTGGCATTACAACACTTATTTTTGCATGTTGCTATAATCACATGAAGAAATCATAGAATTATCACATGACTAGCACTACGACTTTAAAAATGGGAGTTTACTTCCGTGTTAGCCGGGGTGCGTGACCTCAGTGGTTCTCACGAGAAGACGTGAGTGTCGTTAAAACTCCAAAATAACAAATACTTTATTTTCAATAACAAAGTAAATCAGCACCCAAGCAGTGAAACAAACATAACAACTTGCCAGAAAAACAGGAAAGTTCCTAAAAAGTGTGTCCTCTCTATCGTCTTCACGTTGCCACCCAGACGTTTTCTCCCTGGCAATAGGGAGGGGGAAAGAGGACCATCCATTCATGTTGTATTCTCATGATTACTGTATTCTCGTGATTGTTTTCGCACACCCTCAATGCCACAAAAAAGTGATATTGAAGATCAATTGATGGGTTAAGCTGTCAATAAAAAATTATGCCTTATTCGCAGCTGGTGCACATGATGGCTACGGCACGACAATGATGTCATCTGATAATTTTGACCCATAATGTTATTATTGTTTTGTTATGATGAAATTTTTGCCTTGTCTGATAAAGTCCTTAGGGCTGCCATAAGCCAGAAATAGCTTGAAGGCACACAACAACAACAACAACAACAACAACAACAGCCAATTCTAATGTAGTGAAACCTGGTAAGCTGAATTACCCACATGACTTGACCACGTGACAAATTAATTAGAACATGATCTAGTTTGGAGAAAAGATCAATGATAACTTGCCTGTCATTAATTTCACTGTATGTTCATGAGGATTTTATTTATGAATCTTGCAAAAGTCGGGTAAGGCTTTATATTAGTAACGGGGTAATTTGAACAGGAAAAAAAAATCAACATATTCCCTATGCTGCAAATATTCAGTTCAGCTTGTCTTTGGCGGGGGGGAGGCCTCTTTCAAAGTCACTTTTAGTGAAACTATCATGGTAGAAGTTGCATTGTCAACACTTCTTGCCCAAAATGTCTGTCATTTCCTCATGCCTTTATGCATTTTATCTGTGCATCATTTTCTTCTTAGTCTCAAACTGAAGTTATTTAAATTAAGAGTAGCCTTCTGATGCTCCACTTTCTCCTATTGCTGCCAGTTTATGCTTGCTGTTATAACAGAAAGGAGACTATGAATAGTAATATTCGTAGCATTGGTAAAGGTGATAATGAAAGATATTACTAGTTCATCTGATATATTTGCAGAAGCTTGCAGTGTGCCATGGCATCTATATATTCTGTCCTCATTTTTTTTTGCCTGAGGAGGAAAGGAGAAGCATAGTTAGAGGCAGAGCAGCTTTAGTTTGCTGACATTTTAGAGAATTTCCGAGTTTCATAAAGGCATTTCCAGCTGAAAGCAGGGCTGGTTAACACTTGGTGCTGAGCTAGCCTGGACTATTAGTTTTGTGGATAACCATCCAGCAATAGCACATCCCCATGTAATAGAAATGGTTGAAGGGTTAATGCAGTGCAGCTTTGATGCAGATGTTATACTCCTTTGTTGTTGGGTTGTTTTTGCTTGCACAAAAAATGGAATGAATGAGTCCACCGTTAGTGGAGCCAAAACAGGAAGAGAGGGCTAAAGTTGGTCTTTGTTGTAAATGACTGGTAGTCTGGCAAAATAAAGGGCATCTAGCAATCTCATCTCCATCAGTGGCAGCTGGTAGAACCAATGTCAGTGACATGGTTATGGTTTTTAGCCTGAACTTTAAAAGGAGCTATCCAAGATGCTGACCCTATCCCCAAAATAGGTTCAACACCTTGGATAATGCCCTTTAAAGTTCAGTCTAAAACACAGAGCAGATTCATTGTCTCATTGACAGTTGAAGCATACACACACACCCCAGCCACCACTGATTTCCATGCATCACCTCTTTAAGCTGGCAAGGGATGTAGACAGGATTCTTGGAAAGATGATAGTTGCCACATGTGTGTTAGATCCTTGCCCTTCCTGGTTTATTAAAAAAAGTTAGTGGATTGGCTGAGTGGGTATAGGGAGTGGTCAGTGCCTTGTTAAAACAAGGCAGAGTTCCAGCTTGTCTGAAGAAGGCTATTATAAAGCCATTACTAAAAAGCCCTCCCCAGATCCCAGTGCTGTGGATAATTATTGGTCAATCTCTAACACTCCATTTTTGGGCAAGATTCTGGAGCTTTTGGTGGCCTCCCAGCTCCAGATGTTTCTGGATGAAATGGATTATCTAGATCCATTACATTCTGATTTCTGGCCTGGTTATTGGACAGAGACCACTTTGGTCACCTTGGTGGGTTAACCTACTTATGAAACTAGACAGGGGAAGTATGTCCTTGTTTGTTTCTGCAGGACCTCTCAGCAGCTTTCAACACCATCAGCCATTATATCTTTCTGGGCTGCCTTGCTCAAATGGGACTTGGGGGCACTGTCTTACAATGGCTTTGTTCCTTCCTGGAAGGGAACACTGAGAAGGTGGTACTAGGAGACTCCTGTTTTACCCCTTGGCCTTTGTGTCCCTCATGGCTCGATTCTTTGCATGAATCTGCTGAGAGAGGTTGTCCAGAGTTTTGGAGTTTGGTACCATCAGTGTGCAGATGACACTCAACTCTACTGCTCTTTTCCACCCCAATCCAAGGAAACTATTTCAGTCCTAAACCAGTGTCTGTCA
The DNA here is from genome assembly GCA_030847615.1 of Gambelia wislizenii. Lineage (NCBI taxonomy): Eukaryota > Metazoa > Chordata > Lepidosauria > Squamata > Crotaphytidae > Gambelia > Gambelia wislizenii. The sequence goes on from JAUMIR010000001.1 coordinate 327,483,739, forward strand.
TCAGTAATGGACTGGATGAGGGCAATCAAACTGAAACTTAATCCAGACATGAAAGAGGTGTTCTTGGTCAGTTGAAAGGCAGATTAGGGGAGATGGATTCATCCTGTGCTTTTCCTGAAGACACAGGTTTACAGCTTGGGTATAATTCTGAATTTGAGATTGAGCCTGGAAGTTCAGGTTTGGTGATAGATAGTAATGCATTCACACAGTTAAGGTTTGTGTACCAGTTGTGCCTGTTACTTGAGATGTTAGATCTGGCCACAGTGACACATAACTTATTTACATCCTGGTCAGATTACTGTAGTGTGCTCTATGTGGGACTGCCTTTGAAAAGTTTTCAGAAACTTCAGATGGTCCAAAGAACTGTAGCCAGGCTGCTAACTGGGGCTGGCTATAGGGAGCACACAACTCTCTTGTTGCAACAGCCCCACTCACTGCTGCCCAGGCACAAAAGCATTTCCAGTCACAATTCAAAGCATTGTCTTTTACCTATAAAGCCATATACAGTTGTCCCTCCACATTCCCGGATTTGGCATTCACGGATTTAAGTATTCACTTGAAAATATTCTTTAAAAAATAACAATCCAAAAAGCAAACCTTGATTTTGCCATCTTATATAAGGGACACCATTTTGCCATGCCATTGCATATAATAGGACATGAGTATTCACGGATTTGGGTATTCACGGCGGGTCCTGGAACCAAACCCCAGCGAATGTGAAGGGACAACTATACAGTTCAGGTCCAGTTCAGAAACCTTATTTGAAGGACCATATTCTCCCTTAAAAACCTATCCATGTTTTGAGATCTGCTGAAGAGGCCCTTCTCTCTGTCTCACCACCTTATACTGTAGGTATATCTAAGTGGGAACATGGGAGAGGGCCTTCTGAGGGGCTGCCCCAGGTTCTGGAACTTCTGTCTCAAAGAGGTAAGACTGGCACACTCCCTGCTCTCTTTCTGAAGACTTTATTGTTTCAACAGGACTTTGAGGACTGATTGTTTAAGGCAGGATGGGCCTTGTACAATATACTAGATTTTTCAGTTTGTTACTTCTGTGGTAATGTGCTTTTTATTGCTTATGTTTTAAACTGGTTTTACATTTTTTTGATAGTTAATAGTTTTTTAACATTTGCATTTTATGAATTTTTACCTAAAAAACTATTATACACTGCCTAGAGTCCCAAACTGGAAAAAAGGAGGGATAATAATAATAACAATAATGACCAACATCAGTTCAGCATACCCACCTGTCATGAAGGTAGTCCCATCATCCTGCACAGGTGGTGGCACTCCTATCATTCTGCAAAGACTACATTTCCCATTATCTGCAAACAGTGATTGGCTGATCAGCATGATCAGGTAAAATAAGAGTTAAGAAAAAGGTGGGAGGTGGAGGTCATCTCCTGCGATAGCATCATCATGACATCACATCACCAGACATAGGTCTGGCCAATGGAATTTGAGAATGGTAATTTGAAAAAGGTTTTATACCTTGCCTGGACCATGAGGCAGGAGAGACAAAGAAGGCACTCTGAGGGGATGGATGTACCTCAGAAAGAGATGCTTTGAATGAGCACATGTCTGGGCCTGGCTTAAGAAAGCACGTGGCTCAGCCCAGCTTGGATACCTACAACAATCTTCATAGACTTCTATAATGTAAGTAGTTTTTTTTTTTCTTTTGTGTAGGGAAAAGCTTAGTTAGTTGTGTCAGGGATCATATTTTTATTTTTTCCTTGACTGAATGTATGAAAATGCTTTGTTAACTCTGTAAACTTAAGCTTAACCTGGAGAAAGAAGCACTTTCTTCATGAAGTGATTTACCTTTTAACTTGTCTTAAACTTGCTTGAATAAAAATAAGCTCTTTCTATTTTTCCTACTAAGCCAAGCCTACACGTGCCTTATTTGGGGTCATAGCAACCTTGCTAGTCTCCTCTGCTTCTGGATAGAAGGGAGGGGGTTAATAAAATCTCAGCCAGTGGATGAATGTCCTAAGTACCCCACAGTTTCCTCTTGGACTGTGTAAAAGGGGGGGGGTCTCCAATCAAGAGGTGGTGGCAGCAGCATTCTTAGAAGAGAGACATAGTTCTGGGATTTCAAGGCTAGAGGAATCCTGAGTGTGTCTCAGAGGGATCAGGGTAGGACTCCTTGGGAGAAGCACTTCTGAACTGGTTGTAAACAAATGCAAACCTTTCCTCTCCACACCGTGATGGTGTATCTGCACACAGAGAGAGGAGGGGCAGCATGACACCACCCAACACTAGGTAAAAGTGTTGGTGAGAGGTCATGTGAATGGATACCTTTCCAAGTTATGTGCAAATGAAACATTCTTTCATTCATTTATTCAAATGTATCTCAGGGTTTTTTTGTTTTTTTTTGTAAGCTCCATGTGCTTAACTACTTATTTTTAAAATCAATTAATATAGGACAGATAAACATTCCCACCCACCTTTCAGCATTTAGGGGAACCTGGATTTGCTCTCCAAACTCCCTGAGGTTTTCCTCCACCACCCCGCTGTATGTTATTAACTTTGTGTATTTGTCTTTGGATCAGAGCCAGTGCCCTAAAATTCCTGACCCACTAAATCTGATGTAAAACAAAAACATGGACCATCCCCCAAAATCTACCCACTGAACATTAGTCCATGGCTGCTAACTGTGCATGAATGTGTCTAACAGCTAAAGGTCTAGATTTAAGATATTTATTCCTGTGATAATGAAAATGTCTGCTCATAAGATTCACTTATCCTCCTGTGCAGAGTACAGATGACCCTTGTTCTTCCTCTCCTGCCTTTAATACGTAAGAATTAGATCAGCTGCAACATTAATTGCTGTAAGATAACCTTCTTAAACAGATTTTGAAATTAGTTTTTCAAGTTATGTCAAGATTTCAACTTGACTCAACTGATGACCTCCAATGTGGTTAAGGAGAATCTCTTGTTATTTTTTGTTTTGTTTTGTTTTCATGTATGTCCCACTCTTCTAACCCCCCTCTCAAATGAAATTCAAGGCAGTTAGCATGGGGGAAAAATCAAATAAAAACAAATGCAATTAAAATGTTTTTTTAAAAAAACCAACCCCCCAACCATTCACTCCAGACCCCCAACAGCAGCCCAATTTAGATGTCAAAGGTCTACCTGGATTTTTAAAAAGTCTACTGGTGGAAAGATGACATGGAGCATGCCAACCTGGTCTTCCCTTGCTGAGGTGAGTGCGGGAGTGGCCGCGGAGAGAGTACTCTCTCACATTCCTAACTTTGAATCTCAGGGTGTTAGGAGTAGGGATGTAATTCTTCACTAATTTTTCTTCTTGAAGGAAACAACAAGCAATTTTAGCAATTATCTTTCTCCTGCAAGAAAGTCTTCAAAACCCATAAAAGTTTCAAAGCCTATTCACAATTTGGGACTCACTGTGCACAAAATTTGAACATAGTTGTTTTGCACAGGCAATCACATTTTCTGTGAAGGAAATTTCATTTTTTCAGCTGTTTCCTATAGAGAAAATGTTCTTTTCTATTTGCATCAATCATATATATATATATATTTCACACAAAATAAGTCCACAATTACAGTAGAAAAAATTCTGCTCAAAAAGATTATGTTCTATGCAGAAAAAAATGTTGTTTCCTGCACAGAAAATGCTATTTTTTGTGGAAAACAAACTGGTGCCAATTATGCACAGAATAAATCCCATACTATAAAGATCATCAGTCTTCTCCCTATTTGTCTGATTAAGTTGTTATTGTTTATCATGGCTAAGCTGTAATGGATATAACATATGCAATTGTATATATGCTTTTCCTATACATCATTGGTGGGCAAATTATGAGAATCTGGGGATCATTTTTGCCTTCCTCAGAGCTTAGTATGTCATACCTCTATGTCCAAAAACACCTTGGATGAAAAAAAAAAGTGATGAGCAGTGTGGGAGGGGTGGGTTGATTTGTCATTTAAGGACTATTTAAGCCAATCAGGCTTGTTGTGGTCCTGAAATAAGCCATTTTTAGAAATAAGATCAAAGCACTTCTAGTTTATTAGGAGAAGGGGGAGGGGTTATTTCAGTCCTGGAATTAGGGTGAAGGAAGGACAGGGAATAGCATTTAAATGGGAAAAAATCAATTTCCTAACTCCAGGATTACTGGAGTGCTATTTTCCATTTTAGGGCCAGAAATCTTTTTTGGTATGGTTTTGTTGGCATAAATCTGATTTATACCATTGTAATTCACTAAAAGGATGGCAGCTAACTTTTGAAAAATGTGCAAAAACAGTACGTAAATTTCTAAATATGTTCACAAAGGCACTTTAGTCAATGGAGACATGCATATTAAAAAGTGTGCACACATTTATTCATTACAAAAATCTACATAAAACTTGAACAAATTTTGAGAGAGGAAAAAGAGGACACCAACTGTCATGCACTTGACAGATCTGCTTATCCCTAATCAGGAGCATTTGCCCACACTGACTCTTGGCATGTAAGGATCAGGAGCTGGTTATGAATTAACTCTGTTTATTATTGTCAGCAGGAACACACTACTTAACAGTGTTCAAGGGCTGCTGATAATGTTTAAAACAGCTGAGGATTTAACATGTAAAACTGTGAACAATGTGCAGATTCTAGAGTGAGGGAACATGTGCTTCAAATTCAGCGGTCTCTCTAATCATCATGCTTAGCATTCCAAATCCCGGAGCAGGCAAGCTGGATGTGAAGAGGCCAAGCCACAGTCAAGGACCCTACTTGGCAGATTTCTTGATCTGCTGTATACATGATAAAGGACTTGAGAGGTGTCTTCTTCATTAGCTGAATTCATGGAGACCTTTTTTAAACAAATCATTGAGGGCACTGCAGGTTAGACAAGAGCTAGCAGATGCAGAAGAGACCCAGAGTCAGCCGCCAAGAGACTCTGATTGGATTACAGAGGGAAACTAAGGCTGTTTTGAGCTGTTTGTAACTCATCTGGCATCCAGCACTCTCCACATCTGCCACCTGGGATAAAACCCAGTTAGCAGTGATCTTCAGCAGGGAAGCCTCTCTACCACTTTATTAGCTGTAGGCAGCAGAGGACAGTCAGAACAGGATCCCTCCCCCCTTCTACTTATGCATCCTCAGTAGCAGATTAGATATGGCAGGTCATTTGTCTTAATGCTACCACTGTTTCTCTAAAGGCCTGTTTTTGGCCTGTGCTGGGAAGACATTTGTTGCAATCACTCCATAGTACATCTCTGGGGTACTCGGTTTTGTAAGAAGTAAAAGAGTAGCTGAAAGGGAGGAGAGACTACCCTCTTACGGTGTTGCTGTGATCCTGTTTGTACGCTTAACAGATATTTTTAAGGCATGACTAACTGTGGAGGTAGGGCATTTGGAATATTCTTTCTAGAAAAGAACCTTTGTAGATGGATAGTTGGGGCTTTAGCAGACTGATAGTGACTTAGAATCATAGAATTGTAGAGTTGGAAGAGACCACAAGGGCCATCCAGTCCAACCTCCTGCCATGCAGGAAATCATGATCAAAGCATCCCTGACAGATGGCCATCCAGCCTCTGTTTAAAGACCTCCAAGGAAGGAGACCCTACCATGCTCCGAGGGAGTGTGTTCCACTGCCAAACAGCTCTTACTGTCAAAATGTTCCTCCTAATGTTGAGGTGGAATCTCTGTTCCTGGAGCTTGCATCCATTGCTCCATATTCTAGTCTCTGGAGCAGCAGAAAACAAGCTTGCTCCATCCTCAATGTGACACCCCTTCAAATACTTAAACAGGGCTATCATATCGCCCCTTAACCTTCTCTTCTCCAGACTAAACATACCCAGCTCCCTAAGTCTTTCCTCATAAGGCATGGTTTCCAGACCTTTCACCATTTTAGTCACCCTCCTCTGGACATGCTCCAATTTGTCAATATCCTTCTTGAATTGTAGTGCCCAGAACTGGACACAGTATTCTAGGTGAGGCCTGACAAGGCAGAATAGAGTGGCACTATTACTTCCCTTGATCTAGATACTATACTTCTATTGATGCAGCCCAAAATCACATTGGCCTTTTTAGCTGCTGCATCATACTGTTGACTCATGTTCAACTTGTGGTCTACTAGGACCCCTAGATCCCTTTCGCACATTCAGCCAGGTCTCCCCCATCCTATATCTATGTTTTTCATTTTTCTGCCCTAAGTGCAGTACCTTACATTTCTCCATATTGAATTTCGTTTTGTTAGCTTTGGTCCAGGTTTCTAGTCCATTCAGGTCATTTTGAATTTTGATCCTGTCTTCTAGGGTATTAGCTACTCCTCCTAATTTGATGTCATCTGCAAATTTGATAAGTATGCCCCTAAATCTGTCATCCAAGTCATTGATAAAGATGTTGAATAGCACTGGGCCCAGGACAGAACCCTGTGGCACCCTACTGGTCACTTCTCTCCAGGATGAAGAGTAGCCATTGGTGACTACCCTTTTGGTTCTATCAGTCAACCAATTACAAATTCACCTAACAGTTGCATTGTCTAGCCCACAGGTTACTAACTTTTTTGCAAGAATGTCATGAGGAACCTTGTCAAAGGCCTTACTGAAATCAAGGTATGTGATATCCACAGTGTTCCCTTCATCTACCAAGCTGGTAATTTTTATCAAAAAAAGAGATCAGATTAGTCTGGCATTACTTGTTTCTCTGAAACCCATGTTGACTTTTTGTGATTGTGTCATTACCTTCTAAATGTTCACAGACTCTGTTTAATGATCTTCTCTAAAATCTCCCCTGGTATTGATGTCAGACTATCTGGACTCTAATTGTTGGGATCTGCTTTTTCCTTTTTGAAGATGGGGACAAAGTTTGTGATCCTCCAGTCTGCTGGGACTTTTCCTGTTCTCCAAGAGTTCTCAAAGATTATTGCCAATGGCTCTGAGATTACATTTGCCAGCTGTTTTAATACTCTTGGATGTAGTTCATCTGGTCCCGGAGATTTAAATTCATTTAGATTAAGAAGGTATTCCTGTACTACCTCTTTACTTATTCTGTACTGGATTTCCCCTATTGTGTCCTCTGTTCCATTATCCTCAGGCTGATCACCCTTTTGCTTTTCTGAAAACACTGAGGCAAGGAAGGTGTTGAGTAATTCTGCTTGGAACTTTCAAGCCCATTCCAGTACTCAGGCTTCATTTGCACAATGCCTTGGAATTGGGATGGAGATTGTCAGTGGTTTTTCTGGTCACCACCTACTCAAATGGTATCATCCAAACCCATGGTACACCAGCTTCATATGTGACCAGCCCATATATCCCAGAGTTAATTCCAGTTATTAATATTCACATATTCCAATCCCAAACACTTGAGCTTATAACAATGCACTGTTTTCCCTTCCTCTTCCATATCAGGTTGTAGTCCATCCTCTCAGTACAGAGTTGTGCTGTTTCCATCCCCCTCACCCTAGACTCTTCCATTCCTATTTTAATAGTTCCACCTTAGAACGGTGCCTCTTAAGGTATCTGATATAGGGGACCAGGGTGTTTTTTTCCCAATGTGCTGGGGACTGGCTCCATATTTCTGTTCATTGGCTACAATTGTTTCTTTCTTTCCTGGAAACACTCCAAAGACTGGCACCTGATGGCTTGTGGACCAGCACTGGCCCATGAACCACCACTTTGAATAGCACTACTTAAAGGATTCCCTTCTCTGTATGTCCAGTGCTTTTCAGTAAGGGTTATACTTACAACTAGTTCACTTCTCACCATTTTGACGTAAATAGACTCACCTAAAATAAAGCTTCCTTGCCACTGTAACCTGCCCTCCCCACCATAAAAACACTGGCCTAAATCCGTTTGTTAGTTCTAGTTAGAGTAGAATTATGGAAGAGGAACATGATAAATCACTACAATTCAGTGTCCATTGTTTCAATGGGTCTCTTTTATTCGAAACTAAGCACCAGATTTTTGTCATAATATTATTTCCAATCACATCCTGGGTGGGGAGATAATAAAATAAAAATAAAAGTCTTCAGCTGCCACTGAAATAACATTGATATAGGCCACATGAAAACCCCTTGGGAAGAGAATTTAACAGATGAGGCATCAATACTGCAAAAAAGACCCTTTGTCTTCTAGCCACAGGCCTGATTCATTTGGAAGAGTATTTACTGGGGGGCTTTTGAGTATGATCTTAGGGTATGAACAAGTAAATATGGGAGGAGATGTTGCTTCAGGTTAGTAGTCCCCACACTTTTTATGGCTTTGTAGATATATTGTTTATCTCCTGTTTAAAGCACTGTGAACTGATCTCAGAAATGGCCTGGTAGCCAGTGTAGAAGTTGAAGCACTGGCACAGTGTGACTGTGTAGATGTTCCAAATTAACAATCTAGCTGCCCTTTTTTGCAGTAACTTAACATTTCAGTGATCCTAACAGAGGCTTAACAAAGCATGATTAACTGATGCAATAGTATCTCTGTCTAGGTACAGTCATAGTATAAGTTGATAAAAGGTACTCTAAACCATTGATACCACGTATACTTCTCAACCTTTAGCAAGCAGATATTTTGGACTTTACGTACCAAAAAACCCAGCCACATGACAATGGACAAGGATTCTGGGAGCTAGAAGTCCAAAATATCTGGAGAGCAAAATGTTGAACACACTTCCTCTAGTGGCAGGAATGAATCCGAGAATGCACCAAACAAATCCTTTCAGGAAAGGGTAGGCAATTTCAATGGGTCCAAGGACAATATTCACCATTCTCTGGACTCAGCAGCCCAGAATCTGCCAATATTCAACCCCACTCCCCAAAGTGGCATAAAATTTGGTAGGCTACACTTTATCTAGTCTTGCTTTAGCAGGAGTGCAACTGCTTTTAGGTTAGGTTGAATGCCACTTCACCAGACAGGTGAACAAACACAAAAGTATCTCCATATTGTCTGATTTGGGTCTCAGTTTATTGACTCATTGCTCTCACCTAGCTCTGCTTCAGAAGATGAGGCACTTCAATTGTGAGATGAACAAGAGATGTATAACTGGATTGTAGGATTCTCATCACTGGATAACCTGTCCTAGCAGTATGCATATATAATTGGCCATGGAGCAAAACAAAGCAAAACACTTCTTTGGATTTTGTTTTTCTTTCCCAGCAGTTTGATTCTCAAGAAACAAGATCCTTTCTTTGTTGTCCTCACTGCCCCAGAATAGGTTCAGTAATGCAACATATACACCTTTGTTCTGACCATTATCCCATGAGACCCCTAGGAAAAATTATTTTCAAGTGTTCGTGTGGTCCAGATACTTAACATGCTCATAACAGCATTGAGGATATAAGGAACCTTGGATATTCTATGCCAAGGAAACTGAAAATGTCATAAGAATATGGAAGCTCTGAAAAGCAACATTTTCTTGATGCCCTTGCACTGCAATAGCATTCCTGGATATATATTGTTATTACAAAGACAAGTGGTAGAATGGCATGGAAATGGGAAGAGGTTTCTCCAGCATCAAGACATGCTATTGTAGTGGCAGATGCTCCCAACCTAATTTTTAATGAATCCTGAAATCCAGAATAGAGTTTGGCTTGACTTGTTATGATCATAGGTGGGATATATGTATCCATGTAAGTATGCAGACACACATTTCACTCAGTCATAATCTTTACCACAGCCATGATTCTGAACATGCCCAGAGTTCCTAAGAAACAGCAACAGCTACTCAAATTCTTCTTTGTTTCACATGAAAGGCATTTCTCTCTGTGCATGCATGAAATACACACACTTTTTGAATACATTTTCCCTCACAAATTATATTATTAAGCTCAGGAAATGTATGGATTTCTGACCATAATTTTTATTAAGATCTATGCCTGGGTTTTCAGAGGTGTTAATTGGGTATGTTAAATCAGTACAAATTTCTCAACTATCCTTGTGGGGGGGTGGCAGGGATAGAAAATCATTCATTTTTGTTTTTTAAAAAAAGTTCAAATACCCCAGAAGTTAAATTTGATTATATCAAAGCACTAGTTACTCCACCCTCAGAAGATTACATTTACAAATCAGGCAACTCCAGGGAACATGTGGCTAATTGAAGAACAGGCTTCCCAACCAGCTGTTCCCACAGAAAAAGGCAGTTCATTTTAAAACATCCAAGTGATAAAGGAGTTATGCTGCTGCAGCAGGGCTCAGCGGTCATCCAGAAACATACTTTACATTGAATGACAGCGATAATAACTGGCTGTGACCAACAGGACATAATCTAGAGTTAATGCACCAATGTTCTTGCTCTGGGTACTCCTATTTTCAATAAATCACTGCAAGAGACTCTCCATGCAAATTTTTATAGCACATATGGAGTACACAGTGTTATTAATTACCATCCTAATATTATCTTTCCTCCTTCAATCAACACCTTCAGTAATTATTTTCTCCTCTTTAACAATCACTCATAGATGTGTGATGATGTGATGAAGAAGTGTGGTCACTCTTTTAATAAGCTACTAAAAGCCTTGGCTGTTGTGGTGTTGATGACATGGCAAGTATTTCCTTCCTCCAACATCTGTTTTGGCCCTCGGAGAAGGCACATTTGCAGTCTTTCTTCTAGCTATGTTTTCCCAGGTCCAGTGTCCACAGAATTAAAATAAAGGAGCACACACATTTTTCCTGCACTCATTTCTTCTGCATCTAATCTGTACCTAACCTAATCTGCACAGCTGTTCTACTGTATTGGTCCCTCTTTTGCATGGTTGGAAATCTGTGATCCTCCAGATTTGCCCCCGCCCCTCCCTGACAACAATCCCTGACAGTTGACTATGCTGCCTCCAACATCTGTTTTGGCCCTCGGAGAAGGCACATTTGCAGTCTTTCTTCTAGCTATGTTTTCCCAGGTCCAGTGTCCACAGAATTAAAATAAAGGAGCACACACATTTTTCCTGCACTCATTTCTTCTGCATCTAATCTGTACCTAACCTAATCTGCACAGCTGTTCTACTGTATTGGTCCCTCTTTTGCATGGTTGGAAATCTGTGATCCTCCAGATTTGCCCCCGCCCCTCCCTGACAACAATCCCTGACAGTTGACTATGCTGCCTCCAACATCTGTTTTGGCCCTCGGAGAAGGCACATTTGCAGTCTTTCTTCTAGCTATGTTTTCCCAGGTCCAGTGTCCACAGAATTAAAATAAAGGAGCACACACATTTTTCCTGCACTCATTTCTTCTGCATCTAATCTGTACCTAACCTAATCTGCACAGCTGTTCTACTGTATTGGTCCCTCTTTTGCATGGTTGGAAATCTGTGATCCTCCAGATTTGCCCCCGCCCCTCCCTGACAACAATCCCTGACAGTTGACTATGCTGCCTCGGGCTGATGGAGATTGAAAAACAGCAAAATCTGGAAGGCTATACTGTCCCCACTCTGTTCCTAGGGTGAATCTATTATGGGGTTTTCTCCGTTCTTCTGTCCATAAAGCTTGTATCTACAATCTTCTGTCCATAAATCTTAGCCTATGCATTTGCTACGAGCTTTATTTTTTAAAGAATTATTTGTTGTAACCCACCTTGGATATCTGAAATAGAAAAGGCAGGCAAAAATATTTCAACCAATTGAAAAGAACTCACTGGAACATAGTGAAGCTGGATGCCTATTCTTTTCAGTTATGGTCTCTTACCCTATTCTCATTGCTAAGTATTCACTGTGGCTATACATCAGGCCATATGTTGGTAATTTTTTTGCATTATAGAAGGCTGAATCATAATGCTTCCTTTCCTTGCCTAGAAATGTCTTGGTCCATAAGAGAAACATCAAAGGAAACAAATTTTGATTCTTCAAAAAGAGGACAGCAATCAGGCACTGGATCATAAGAAGCTATTATACATCCATTATCCACCCCCAACCCAATTTGTGACAATTGGATTCCTTATCTTTAGATTGTTGAATAGAATGTGAATGTAGGAATGGACAGCTCTCTCATTTTTGGTCTCACTTTCTAATTTTTCCAATACTAAATTTATGAACTTTGAAATGTCTTCCTCTCATAGATTCAGCACATCCAGAACAGTGGTTTAAAAAATGCGGGGGGAGGGGGATCTTTATTTGCAGATTAAAACAGTTATATATTTCTCTAAAACATTGATTTTGTATAACATTTCCCTATCATATACATTTTCACAAGCAATTTTCCAAATATAATTCATATATGAATCTGGTGCTGGGAGAATAGTGGGATTAAATTAAATCCCAGGGAGCCCTGGTGGCGCAGTGGTTAAATGCCAGTACTGCAAGTCACCATGTTGCAAGTTCGATTCCAGCGGGCTCCAAGGTTCACTCAGCCTTCCATCCTTTCATAGGTTGGTAAAATGAGTACCCAGCATGTGGGGGCAATTAGCTAACACACATTGGAAGCTGCTTATTGCAGTGTAGATGTGTAAATAGCTATTGCTTAAAACAATTTGTAAGCCGCTCTGATAGCCTTGTGGCTGAAGAACGGGATATAAATACCTAAATTAAAAAAAAATTAAATTATAAAATGAATAAATATTTGACATAAACATATATGCATTTTACTGATTTACAAAAAACTGGAGAAGTACATTGCGAAATTCAGAGAAGTGTGAATTTTGAAGGCTGAGTTTCAGTATACTTATCAGGTTGAAAGTGTTGAAATGTGAACTGAACAAAATTCTCCCCAATGCTAGGCAAAAGACTGTTTCCCATAATTGTGGTTTTATTAAAAAGCTTTTTATGCTCACACTGTGGAATACCACAAAAATACATAGAAAGGAGTGTTCTTAAAATGCATATGCATAATTTAGAAGTGTGATTCATCACAGTGACTGTTTTTTTCTAGTTGAAGACATGTTTTCCAGTTTAGCCCAGCATTTTAAACTGGAAAAAAATGTGGAAATTACCTTATAGAATCCAATTTTGCTGAGCCTTATAAATTCAGTACCATTACTATGAAAGAGGACATTTATTATGTTTGGAAACAGTCAGTATATTGTAGATGATGGAGAACTTGGAAGAGATATTGTAGACTTTGCTTGTTTTAAATGCCTTCAAGTTGACTTCAACTTATAGCAACCCTATGAATCAAACATCTCCAAGAAATTCTATCCCCCTTTGGTGCACTCTATTGTCCAACATATGTTTGCAATGTGATCCCTAGTGCCTCTTCTTTTCCTGAACCCAGCTTGAACATCTGGCATTTCTCGCTCCATGTGTAGTAAAAGTATTTGTTGTAGAATTTTGAGGATGACTTTGCTTGCATGGGAAATTAATTCAATGGTCTTGTGGTTACAGCAATCCCTAGTGTCCCCTTTCTTTGGGCCTGGAATGCATATTGAGCATTTCCAATCTGTGGGCCATTGCTTTGTTTTCCATATTTGTTGACAGATGTCAGTTAGAACTAGAGTGGATTCTTTCTCTGTAGACTGAAGCAGTTTTATCGGTATGCCATTTGTTTCTAGTGAATTATGATTCCCCAGTGCTCTGAGTGGAGCTTTCACTTCACTTTCTAAAACTGGAGGTTTGTCTTGATATGATTCCTCTTCAAATGACTCTTTCATCCTTTTGTCTCTTTCATATAGTTCTTCCCTGTATTGTTTCCATCGTCTTTTTATTTCATCTTGGTTGTGTATTGTGTTTCCCTGCTGGTCGTAGAGCATCCCCACACTTGCTTTAAATTTCCCTTTTGATTTATCTGATCTTGTAGAAGAGGTCTCTTGTTCTTCCATTTTTGTTGTCAACTTATATTTCTTTGCATTGGTTATTATAGTAGCCCTCTTTATCTTTACACACTAGTCCTTGAAGAGTTTCGTTTAGGTTTCTGGTTCTGTTTCTGTAACCCTTTACTTTTGCTTCTCTTGTGTCCTTTACTATTTAAAGAGTTTCATCTGTCATCTCTTCTAAGGCTTCTCTTAGTAAAATGGAGCATAGCCATCCACATTTTTTGACATCTGCAGGGGGTCCCTTAACCAAACTTTAGTGGATCCAGGGGGTCCACTGTATGTATTTGGCCACTTCATGAGCAAGTCAGATAGCAAGTGTAATTGACAGTACAGTTCCTAAACCAACAACCAAATGCAAACAAAATGGATACTTTCAGGCATATCAAATGTGGAGACTAAGTTAAGGCATCCAATAAGTATACCATAAAGTATGGCACTATGTGCCAATTTCTATGAATTCAGTTCTCAACTATTGAAACAAAAGTTGGTGCCAACTAAAATTACCAAGTATCGATGATATCCCCCTTTCCAAACACCAATTATCTTGATATCTTGCAATGATAAATTTGGAGATCTACCCTTCCTAAAAAGTAGTTCAGTAGCTTGTGAGGGTTATACCATGTTAATGATGGCTATTGTAGGAGCCGAAGCAATGCTACTCTTTCCAATACCACTGTAAGGTAACATGAAAATCATGTTACCATGAAGGAAGAGCTACTGTGTACCTTCTTTGCACAGTAGCATTAAGATGGGATTGAACTTGGCATGAGGAGGAGCATGGGCTTCTCTCACATAGCCCAAGGTCCCTCACATTCCCCCAACATTGTAGAGACAAGTAGCTCTACTTATTGTTTGCACACCTCTGGGGTCATGTCAGTACTTGATTTAACTTATTTAAGAATTTTTTTCCTACCTGCTTTTGTGTGTATTCAGATTTTGAAAGCCATTAAAGCATTTATCACTGTAACCTATAGCTAGATTTAAACAATTTTGCAACTAAGTATCTCATGAACCCAAGGGAGATTCAAGCTACTATACACAGTTAGAAGCAAGTTTCATTGATCTCAATAGCTCTTACAACTGTATAGACGTGTATAGAATTTCCCAATGAGATATTTCCCAGTTACATATTTTTTTTTCAGACAAGTTACCTGGTTAATATCTTTTGTAAGCAATGGGACTCATGGGGTCACCTACATGAGCCCCCCAAAACACATTGCTCCACAGTAATAACAAGTAACAGCAGCTGTAACTTGTCTTAATGGTTTTACAGCCCCCATAAACTTTGCATGCCCTCTAGCAAAGATGGTGGCTGTGAGTGAATTACAAACATTTTAAAATCTGCCACCACCAAATTTGTTAAAAAAAAACCTTTTTCCATGGTGTGCACAAACGATATTTCACATTGACAAAAAAGTGAGAGAAAGAAGATAATACAAATTGCTGCTTTATCAACTTAGCGATTGCTTGCTAAGGCAACATGGTGGTAGCTGGTGCTTGCCATGTTAGCAAGCCCCACCCCCTGCACTCATCCAGCCAATAAGGTTTGTGCTTCCTCTCATATGGGAAAGTGAAGCAATGTGAATGCAATTTTCTTAAAAATCAGAAATGCACATTCCCTATGGAGCTTTTTACAAACTCTGGAAAAAGCCATGAAGGCTCTATGGGTGGAGTTTTTGGAGTTTTTTGCTGCCCCTTTCTGAATATGATGCATCGATTTGGGTTCCCATTAAGACAGATAGTATTCCCAGCAAATTCCATAAGGATTATTTTGACCATTTAGAGACTACAGTGAGGTTTAGCATGGGCAGAAGGGGGCAGCAGTTCAAAGGGAAAAAATAAGGCTTAAGCTATTGGCAAAACAGCTTTCTAGATCACAGTCTATAAATTTCTGCAACTATATACAGGCTTATTCCACGAAGATATTTCTAGAAGTAAATTGTAGGTTGAATAATATCACAAGTAGTGGTTGTCCAGATGCTTTGAAATTTATGTATGTTTTTCAGAGTTGCTTTTCACAAAAACTTTGCTCAGCTGGGCTGAGCTTCTCCTTATTGTTTTCATTCAGTCTGCCTTCAAATGGTTGGTAGACACCATTCAAAGCTCAGTTCAATATGTGTAAGAGGATTTCCTGTTGTTCTTTACCAGTCTTTCTTGTAGGTAAAGCATTGTCAACATAGAGTCAATTCTCTCTCTCCCTGCTCGCATGAGGACTTTTAGCATTTTATCACAGCAGTACCCCCTCCCTTGATGTACTAAATAGGAATTTAGAAAGAATTGGACATTCCTCAAGTGATTACAAATAATAATACATTGATTTTGAAAAGTGCCTAAGTGTGCTGGGCTTATAGCAGAGCTTGAAAATAACTTGTTACAAATAATTGACTAATAATTGTGAATTCCTTTTAACAATAAGCAAGGCATGACTAGGGCCTGTCTATATGACAGAAATACAGCAGTTTGACACCACTTTATCTACCATTGTTCGATCCTATGGAATTCTGGTATTTGTAGTTTTGTGAGGTATTTAGCCTTTTTCTATCAGAGAACTCTGGTGCCTCACCAAACTATGAATACCAGAATTCCATAGAATAGAACTATGTTGGATAAAGTGGTGTCAAATTGCAGTGTAGACAGGCCCAGAGATTTGTCTGTTCACTGGATTACCACTCTGGCCATTCAGTTCAAAAGTAGTTGTAGTTCTACCACATCCATACCCTCTAATTTTTCACAGAGGAAAGCTGGGACATACGTAGTCAAAGTGGCATCAGAGTATGTTAAAGATGGCAAAATTTGTTAATGAGGAGAGTCTGCAGCAGTTTACTTTATCCTGAGACTATTGGAAAAGGCAAGATTCCCCACCCTCTTGTCTCCCCTCCCTTCCCATTACAGTAGGACCCCTGTATTTGCCGATTCATTATCCACTGATTCAGTAATCCACGGGACACAAGACAGCACACCTACCATAGAGTCTTCCTAGAAAATGGCTAGTGAGGCATCCTCCGTAGACATTTTCTAGTTTCTTCAAGGCAACTCTATGGTGTTTTAAACTGGATGTCCCATTACTTTCAATGGCATTTTCTGTTATTCACAGTTTTTGGTATCTGCAGGGGCCCACAGAACCCATCCCCTGTGGATACGAGGATCCTATGGTACTGAATTAATTGAGTGCAGATTACTTTGCACTTTAAACTCAGTTTGTAGCAACTGAAGTAAGCTGAGAAGAAAGGGGGAAAGTGGAAGGAAGAGAGAGAAACTGCAGAATTTTAAAAGTAGCCAAAAATGTAGGATAACAGAATTAGTATAGCAATAGCAATAGCCTTTATATTTTTATACCACTTATTAGTGCAAAGCACTCCCTAAGAGGTTTCAATGTTAGCTAATTGTTCCCAACAAGCTGGATACTCATTTTACTGACCTACAGAAGGATGGAAGGCTGAGGGAACCTTGGAACCCTTGGGATCAAACTTGCAACGTTGTGGCTGCGGTACTGGCTTTGGACCACTGCACCACCAGGGCTCCTTAGCACCACCAGGGACTGTCCCTGCCAAATTGGGACAGTTGGAGGGTATGCACATCAACATTGGGTGCATCTACACTGTTGAAATAATGCAGTTTGACACCACTTTAAGTGCTGTAGGTCCATCCTATGGAATCCTTGGATTTGTAGTTTTACAAGGTCTTTCGCCTTCTCTGCCAAAGAGTGCTGGTGCCTCACAAAACTACAAACCCCAGGATCCTGTAGGATGGGCCCGAGGATGTTGAAGTGGTGTCAAAGTGCATTATTTTGACAATGTAGATGCGCCTATTGTTATGTGTTAAACTCTTGTAGATTAACAAAACTCCTTTAAGATTATCAACTCCTTTGAGGCTATAACTATAACTTTTTAGCTACTTTGGGGCTGTGACCTTGCTAACTGGTGGAGGAGGTATATCATATTCTTCAGTTGCTGTCGCATGTTGTTTGTCCAGCAATGAAGTGGATGAGGAGAAAGTGTTTTGTGTGAGAGGCAAATAGGATGTAGCATTCAGAGTTAGATCTGAAGAAGTGGGCTCCAGTCCTTGGAAGCTTGGGCCAAATGAAAGAATCTTTGTTTTTAAGGTGCCACAATACTTTTTGCTGGTTTTTTTTTTAATGCAACTATAAATACAGCTAAACACTTTTGTATCCTTGTCACAATCATTGTAACTTGTTTTTTGCAAAGACTCAGCTCTACTCAGTAGCGGTCCATGGGATAAATTAGTGATCTTTGGCTTTCATAGAATACACAAAAGAAAGAACAAAAAATAAAATAAAATTGCAAAATTGGAGAGTTTAATTTCTTCTTGGAATAGCTACAGTTTGAGCTTGAATACAACCCTTCCCCCAAAGAAATGGAACATTTAAACAATGGAGACACTGCATTATTTAATGTTGCGTTTCTTTGAGCAGATGATTGTATCCATATTTCTCTGGAACTTAAAAACATTTTCTCCCTTCTGCACCAAAATGTGAGCAAAACACTGGCCTTACTTTTCTTGAAATTTGGTAGATATTTCCAGCAGCCAGATAAAAGAATCTTGCAGAATGTGATGAATGGATAGACTGTCAGTTGTCCAGCCTTGGCTTGATGAATTAGGATTACACTTCCTGGTTTCATATTTAATTAGAGGAGATGCAAAATAAGTTGGTAGTGATTGGCTGGCAAATAACTTGGCAGCAAGACATAAAATTGGCTGGCAAATAACTTGGCAGCAAGACATAGCTTAAGTGATATTCTGTATCTTGCATGTGTACTCAGATATATAACACCAAAAGACAAGATGACAAAGCAAACCATGACTGAAATAAAGCTCCCAGAACCATAATTTAGAGATTGCTTTAATTACAATTATGAGACAGAAATGATGCAGAAATTAAAATAAAATAGATTGTATCCATGCTCTTATTGAAAGCATAATGTGGCATAGAACTCCAATCAAGCACAAAATCCTAAGTCAGGAATAGACAAAAGGGTCCTTTTATATACATTTCTCTTTCTGTCACATATTTAAACGAAACAATTTAGATTTTGCACATCCCCCCTCCCAAGCACATTCTATATTGTTCTAAAATAGCCAAATGGGTCTAGTTGATCATTATGGTTTAAATGGAATTGTAACTTGTTAACATAACGAACGCAGGTGTGAAGTTGTTCCCAGGCATGAAGGCTTACATGTAAAGCTTGTTAATATTACTTTCAGAGATTGTTAATATTACTTTCAGAGCCACACTAGCTGTGGGATTTTAGAAGATACAGGTTTTTAAAAAACAAAGCTATCTTTTAAAGCTCTGTTTAGTTTATTGTGGCTTTGAAGGTTCCATGATTTCAGGCACTGAAGGCTTCATTTGATTTCAGTTGAAGAATAATGCTGCAATCCTGTGCATATTTGTTGTTGTGTGCCTTCAAGAAATTTCTGGCTTATGGTGACCCTAAGGTGACCCTATCTCATGGTTTTCTTCACAAGATTTGTTCAGAGGAGTTTTGCCTTTGACTTTCTCTGAGGCTGAGGAAGTGTGATTTCCTCAAGGTCACCCAGTGGGTTTCCATGGCTGAGTGGGGATTCAAACCCTGGCTTCTGTAGTCATTGTCCAATGGTCAAACTGCTACACCATGCTGGATCCTACTCTTGTCAAGGGGCTAAATTCTCTTCTCATGCCCCCCCCCAATACTTTGACTAACACCACTGCTGACTGAATTTGCATGGCAAGATATCTGTTGAGTTTATCTGGGGTGAATAAGGAAGGATATGATGGCTTCACAAGACAAGCTCACAAGTCAAAATACATTTACCATGCCATCACTTTGCCTATTTTTAGCAGCTCTATAGTATAGTATGGCCTATTTTAGAATTCGTCTAATTGCTAGCAAAATCACATATAATTACTTTATAGCACCTCATTTATAAGCAGGAGAACTGGGACAGCTTCCTGTTGTTTAACCTACTCAGACATAACTGGGGGTCATGGCTGTAGATGTACATTTTGGGACCTTGCAGAAAGAGGTAACTAATAACTCCTTCCATGAGGCTCTTACCCTGGCCTAAACAACAGCATCAGGAGGAACAGGCACGATGCAGCTCCATTTCCTTACCATTAATTTTCTGTAGGTGTGCACAGTCTCATTCCAGTTGCTCTTGAGTACCATGAGAGGAAAGGTCAGGCACACAAGCTACTCTTTCTTCTTTCCAGGCTCAATAGCAGCCAGAATGAGCCCAGGCACACCCTGACAGCCAATCAGCAGCTGGGAAGATGGAGCTCACCCAGATCCCCCTGGGCTTTTCCCGCCCCCTACATTGGGGAAAACAGCCAGGCAGTGGGTATACATGCATATAAGCATGCTGGAGGAGACATAGGCTTTGTCTACGCTGACCAGAATGCTCCTTATTCTGGCTGGAGTATTCCAGCCCCAGGCCTGCAACACCCACCCCATTACCTGCCATTCCCGTGCAGCAATCGGGTGATATCCGCACACCCATGGCCCGTGCATGAACTGGGGCTTCTCTTCCCTTTGCTGGTCATGTCTTTCAAGGCCAGGAACATGGTACCCAATTGTGGTCACATGGCTGGGTGCCTTACGTTGACCTCAGCAGAAGTGATGAATGTGACGCGGCCAGGCTATGTCTGTACCGTGTGTGACATGTGTGTGGACAACCCATCCTCACCCCATTGCATTAACAGAACTCACCATTTTCTCTAAATGGAGCAAACTGAGGGTTGTTGTTGTTGTTTACCATGTGTCCACTCCATTTTAAGGGATATTTTCCTGGATTCTCATCAGAACTGCCTAGGCATTGTCTGGACAGTTCAGCCCTGTGTCGTCCGGACTGCTGTGCACTGGAACAGGGAGAGGACATTTCATTTGGCCCATGTAGCCAAGTCCTTAGGCTCCACCATGATGTAGAATTGACCTGTGTCTAAATGTTTCTTCATGTAAAGTAACTAGCTAATTAAGCCCTGCATGTAGAAAAGTAGGACACTTAACCTTTTTCATTCTTTTCTGGCCTTACAACTCTATTACCTTCATGCATGAACGTCCTTTGTTTTATTTTGCTTTTAAACAAAGTGAAACAATTAACAGGAAATTGCTTCAGTGTTTGCAAATAGTTATGATAATCATTGTATATTCACTTTTCTTGCATTCTGTCTCTAAGAAACTTATCATTCACTTGTTAAGGTATCTGCAGCAAAATTATCATTTGTAAAGACATGGCATATGAGGATTTTGTCAATAGGAGATTGTACCGCACTGCGTTATCACTGTATTTGGGCCCAGAAACCAGTGTGTTTTCCCCCTCCTACTAAAGTAGCCAGTGTTACAGAGGTCTTAACCTCCATCTGAAACTTGCGATATGGCTTGCTTGCTTGCTTGCTTCAGTTATCTAACCTGAATATAATTTACTAACAATGAGTTTTAGATGTGATCTGATTTATTTTCGCATGCATTTTGATATTTAGATATTTTGTATTCTACTGTATTCTACTGTTGATATAGTCAGTTGACTAATCAATAAACTTGTTTGTTTGTTTGTTTGTTTACTAACAAGTTCCTTGACCTGCACTCTCTTCTCCCCGGATCATCTTGCTTGTTCTTGTTCTTCCTTTATAGCAAACTATTCTTCAGATGCACTGATTGTGGATCAGTGCATCAATATGTAAGGAAATATTGGGGAAAACAATTTTGTTTGATAGCTTTCAACTTCTATTATATTAAGAAGGTGTCTGCTATGGATAAGTTTCCATTAAAGTCCTAAAGATCTTTGATCTTCTGTGTGTACATTTATTCACTGCAAATTTCTAGTTATAGGTCCTTCTTAAGACCAAACTATTTCTTTCCTTCTTCTTTCTTTTAAGGAAGCTTGCAAGTCCGATACAGATTGAGTAAGGACCGATCCCTTATTTTCACTATCGATTCTGGAAATTTTGCTAACCGGGAGCTGCACCATGTGAAGATACATAGAGATGGGAGAGAGCTAACTATTCAGGTATCTTGTTTAACCCACCACCTTCAACTGTCCATAACATCCTGCTATTTTATAGTCTTCAGTGAGTAAAGGAGGAGGGTTACTTAATGTCTTCCTTCCCTCCATTTTCTTTCTTTCTTTTTCTTGACTTCTTTCAAAAAAGTCTATCCTCAACATTTTGTCTAAATCTCATCATTCTTTCACTCTGTGGATGACTGGACAAGGCATTTTAGTCATTTTTCTTATATAATTCATTCATGAATGTCTTGATTTCAAAATGTATTCTATAGAATATAAGACAGTATACATTTCAGGTGGTTTCATTTCCCAGTACAGTTGTCCCTTCATATTTGCTGGGGTTTTGTTCCAGGACCCCCTGTGTATACCAAAATCCATGAATACTCAAGTCCCATCATATGCAATGGCATAGCAAAATGGTGTCCCTTATATAAGATGGCAAAATCAAGGTTTGCTTTTTGGATTATTATTTTTTAAAGAATATTTTCAAGCCGTGAATACTTAAATCCATGGATACCAAATCCATGGCTACGGAGGGACAACTGTACTTAGAAAGCTGCCAAAGTAAGTGCACCAGACTTGGCCTGTTATGCACATTTTAGGTGCCTTGGATCTGAGGAGTTCTCACTGAATCCAAAATACACAGTTGAGAGGAAGCTGTAAGATTATTCAGAGAAATGGAGAGACGTAGTCAAAACCCTTTATGATTGTTTTGCAATACCTGTAGTATCAAACAAACAGACCTAGTAGAATTTTCTATGGGTGCCTGATCAGCTTCAGTTTATAAAGAGAATGCATGCATCCTAAATAAAAATTGAGTTATAACTATTCCCAATTATGGTATAGAATAGATTGCAAACATTGCTCTGGAATTTCATTCTAGTCCCTTGGATTATTAGAAACAGTTTTACTGCCCCCCTTCCCCAGCCCAAGATCTTTTCAGTATCTGTCTTCACATTGTTCCATATAAAAGAACCACTGTCAATCATTCCTCACAGAAAAGCATTACAGTAATGCCCCCATCTATGTCATGAAATAGCCTTGCCACCATAGTCACATGGAAGGGGGCCCCAGTTGTCCTTCCTCCATCTCCTAATGGCAGCTGCAGGATTGAAGGTGGGAGGCAGTGGTACTTTATCTCCCCATAAGCACATAAAAAGTGAGAAAAGGTGACAAGAGCAAGTTTGGTTTTTAAAAAGGACCAGGTGTTATATTTTGCAGTATCTAAAGTCATTTCCACAGTTATGGAGTACAGAAGGTATGGACAACTCTGGGTGCCAGGGGTTAACCCCCTCACACACAGTCCACATACTTCTATTTCCTCTGCAGTCTCTTTCAAAATGGCAACAGGAAGTGGTGTCACATCACATCCTGTCACTATTTTGAGAGGAACTGTAGAGGAAAATGACTACATTTGGGGTTGTGGGGGGTTGTTGGGTGCTTGTGAGAGTGGGTGCTTATGAGAGAGACACATTTGGAAGGCTTTCTGTGTTGTTTTTGTTCAAAATTGCCCCCCAAAATGCACTGGTGAAAAAATGCAAGAATTGAGAGCTTTAGGAGCTTTGGAAAGATGTGGATGCTTCAGGGACCACAAGAGTCCAGGGGCCATATGCAACCCACAGGCCCCACTTTGCCTGGCCTTGGAATAGAGGAAGGAAGAGGAAGGAAAGAGGAGTTGTGAAAGCATTGCAGCTTGCCATCTTTTCTGCCCCCTCACTAGTCAATCTAGAAAGACCAGCAAGATTTACAATAACAGGATTCTCTGGCTTCCTTCTAACAAAGAGACAAGTATAAAAGAATGTGGTTTTAAGCATGTAGCTAAGGCAGAGTGAAGACTAAGGGGCTACAGTGCTGACTCTTGCTCAGGTTAGGAACCTAGAAGAGCAATGGGAAGATGAGCAACAGGACTACAGTGGTGCATGACATGATTACAGATACATGAGGAACATAAAGGAAGACCAAAAAAGAACCCAGGCAGAAATAAAATAAAGATTTTTATTTTAAAAAATCATTGATTCCAGTACCATTAATCAGTCCAAGCAAAATAGCTGTATTTCAGCTTGACTGGAATGCAGGAAAGATAGGTACAATGAACTTCTTGGTTCACCGAAGACATACACAAGGAATAGGTAGGTCAGTGAGAGTTCCAGGAAAGATAATTCATCCTTTCCCATCAGAAAAAGTGGGTCTCTGGGTCCATAAAACAGTCCTGAGGACTGTAATTTGTCCACATATGATCTATAGCTTCCCCTGCTTCATGGGACACTTTCACACTCCCCATATATAGCACTGTAATTCCACTTTGACTTCATCCTATGGAATCCTGGGGTTTGAAGTTTGGTCAAAGCAGCAGAATTCTCTAGTTGTTCCTCCCTAAATTGCCAGTTCTAGAATCCCTAGAATCTCATGGGAAGTTGCCATAGTAGCTAATATGGAATCATAGTGTTATATTAACTGTGTTGTGTGAAAGGATCCTGAAGTGGCCATAGTGAATATGCTTTCTCAAGACATCTTTCCCTAGTCTTTGACTACAGTGAGGGAAGTTGAGGTTCACACAGAACAAGCTGTACGTTGAAAGATGGAATGCTCAAAATATCCTGTTCCCAGCCACCTTGCAAGTAAACTGAGCATATTAATCCCTCAAGCCAGCTATGAGAATTCCACAGCCATTTTATCCTTTCATTTTGCCTGCTGGAACAATTTCTTTTCCATCAAACTGAATATGAATGCAAAATAAAGTGTCAACATAGCACTAGTTAGGATCATCAATAAAAGTTGTGTGTACTTTTTTTTCTTGGAAATATTCGTGCTTCTATAGACAATGCTTGCATACAAATATTTCTGGTCACAGAGAAGATAATGTGTTAATAACTTTGAACTTGTGTCTCCAAAGTAAAATACTTATGTCTTTGTTTTCCTAATTATAAGTGTGTGTTCTTCTAATGATTCTATGTTTTGACATAAACAAAATGAGATAATAATAATTAGAATAAACTGTAATGAAAATGAGTAAATGAAAAGCATAGAATTCTGAAACCACATGTATGCTTTCCTTTATGGATTAGCTGTCCAGTATTTAAGGACTGTTTTTCTGTGAAACATTAAAGTGTGGTGTATTATGCCTTATAATGTGCTGCAATATAATACCCAAATAGACATACAACAGCCAAACCAACTTCAGGCAGCTTAAGCATTTAGAGTAAATTCAGTCATGAGATAAGTAGATCAGTCACTTCCCAATATTGTCTGTCATATGAATTTTAACTGTGACAGATATCAGTTTGGAAAGAAGTCCCACGAGCTACTGAGCTACTTTTAAAGGCCCAACATTGTCAAATATTTGGAAAGTTCCTCAGCAGAATCTCACACTGCATTAATCCAATTTTGCTATGTACTATATAGCTTCATTACTAACAACCTTTGGAGTAAAAGCTTAAATGTGCATTCAAATGGATTCAAAACAGTTTTGAGTCAGGTTCCACATTCTACTGCAATGTGAGAACAATATATAGTTGCCATATCTCAATAAACAGGATTAAAATATACATTAGATACAACAGATTTATTTTGAAGTTATAGACACAAAAAAATTTGTTGCTACTCTATGCCACATGTCCGTTTTGCATCACCTCTCCCAGCATTTGGCTAATGCTGATGGGAAACATTTCTTATGCCACAGAAAATATCTATCTAGAGTTAAGCTCTTTGCTTGTTTGATGCAGTTGGAAATGAAAGTCTGTGAGTTCTCTGTGGGGGTGAAAACAGTTTTTAGATATTGTATAACTTTTTTCCTGTATGGAAGGTTGCTCGCAAATTCTGCTGTAAAGATATTTTGCCATGTCCTTTAGTCTTTCCTATAGAATTTAGGTGCATTTATTTTACCGTCCTTGGAAACTGATCCCCAGCAGGGGAAGGTATTGCTTGAGTTCCAACAATGATGCTCGTGCTATAGATTCATTGGGGCTATCTCTACATGCCATGCTCTAATAATGCAGTTGTTTTATTGATACCCTAACTCCTTCCAGATTGACCAGGTTCTCAAAGTCAAGCACAACTTTTCCTCGGAGGCTGACTTCAGGGCCATCAAATCTCTAACCTTGGGGAAAGTCTCAGGTAAGCATTGGTAATGCACATTGATTTGTAGATGACTATGGGATGATCATCCATGCAGTGAATTGTTTGGGATACATGTGGGCAAGCTTTTCTTTTCAGTCACTTGATATGTACCTTGTTTACATAAAGCAGAAAGAGCAAAATATGACTCTCCCTGCTGAGTGATGACACACAGCTTTGTCTGAACCAAATATGAATGATAGAGCTGAGTCAGATATCAGCACTGTGTAGCAAAAATGCAGCAGAAGAGGGATGAATTGAATGACTACACGTAAAGGAACAACTTTTGGAAAGTCTTGAGGAACTTCAAGGTTGGACTACACATCAAAATGTGTCCTTTCCTCTAAAATTGGCACAAGGCTACAAGATGGTCAAAAGATTATTTAAGATTCATTAAATCTGAGATTTTGTGAATCATGTAACAAAGGGTCATTTTTCCTAAATAAGAGTGCATAACATAGCAACTTACAACATGTAAATTACTGCCATATGAGTGACTTGGAATCTCAAGTGGCTTGGAAACTTGATGGAGCACCTCTCCCTATATACACTTGCCCAAGAATTGAGGTCTGCTGGTGGGGGGGGGGGCTCCTCTGTGCACCACTAGTTGGGGCAATACCCCGTGGGAGGTGGTGAGAGAGTACCTTCTCAGCTGTGGTACTCCAAATGTGGGAAATCCCCCTTCTTGGAGGCCTGATAGGTGTCAATACAGGCTTCATTCTGGTGCCAAGCAAAAACATGACTTTTTAATCAAAGCCCTTGGGGCCTAATTGATCTGTTCCCAAATGCTCATGGATTTAAACTGTTTTAACTTTGCAAACCTATTTTAACCTGTTGAATTATCTAACATTTTTCTTAATCTGTTTAAATTATGCTTATTATATGGCACTAAGAGATACTAGGATATAGGGCAGATTGTAAATGTTTTAATAAATACATGCATACATAAATAAACCTATGCGGCATAAAATGTTGTGGGTGAGATCATATTTTCTTAGAAGAATAAGGACCCTTTAAACTCTTTAAAGTTGTTGCTTGTGGGGTTCCCCATGTGGAAGCAGCTAAGAAAGGTTTTGTGGGTGTAATATGGATAGTGTAGTGTAGTGTAGTGGTTTGAGTGTTGGACTGAGACTATGGAAAACAAGGGTTTGCATCCTTGCTTGGCCATGGAAACCTGCTGGGTGACCTTGGGCAAGTCACACAGCCTGAGAGGAAGGCAATGGCAAACCCCCTCTGAACAAAACTTGCCAAGAAAATCCTGTAATAGGCTAATGTTAGGGTCACCATAAGTCAGAAACAACTTGAAGGCACATTACAACAACAAACAAGAGTTATGGCTGGCCTTTGTCATCAGAGGAAAATGTTATCTGTACCATCAAGGAACACACAATGTTATTAGGCAGCCTAAAATGACATGAGAGAAGTTTTTTAAAATACTTTTAATAATCAGTACTTTAACTAGACATTATTAAACTATTCACCCTGACAATGGTTTCTTGCACAAAACCTTTGAATTGTTTTTTTTTTTTTTGCAAAATGTGAATCATCATCAACAATATCATCATCAATCATCAAAATGAATAAAAAGTCTTATACATTCATACAGCAGAGACATTTTTTTTTTCATTTTTCATTCTTGAAATAAGAAATAAGTACAGAGTTACATCCTCACAGCTGGTGATCAAAAGTTCACAAATTAGGTACTGGAGAAATTTCCTGGGGTCGACATGTTGCAGATGGGGTACTATCTCTGAAATGACCCCTCTGTTCATAGCCTTTGGCCAAATGTAAGTAGGCAGAAGTGTGACCTTCTGCTCTCATCTTTTCTTGCCCTTCTAGCTGTTAGCTAAAATTACAATGCTTTTGAAATTTCTTTCATTTCAATTTCTTCCTGGATTTTAGGGCTCTAAATTATCTGATCTGTCTCACAATCTTTGTGGATTACTTTTTTACTACTTCTTTTGCTTGAATCTCCAGATATATATCTTGCTCTGGGTGCAAGTTTCACTCCCATCCTTTGTTCATTTTGATGTTTTATTCTTTGAAAGTGCAATTGCATGCACATCTTACTTGGAAGTAAGTCCCAATGATTTCAGTAGACATACCCCCAGGAAAGTGAGTACAGCATTGCAGTCTCAGTGTTAGGAGATTATCAGATGGGAACAAAAAAAGGGTTCCCATCCTGCAATTTCCTCTCCCGCCCCTCTCCATCCCTGTCCCGGCACAAGAACAAAAAGTTTCAGACCTAACTTATTCCTGCTTCCACGGCAGCCCAGGAGGGAATGGAGCTCTAATGGAGCTCCATTCACTTTCTGGAATGAAATCCTGCCGGTTCTCATAAGAAGACAGAGTGCAGGAAATTCAAAAATAAAAACCCTAGTAAAAAAGAAAAAGTGACAGCAAGCATGAAAACATGCTTAAAACTTTACAAGTAACCTAGGAAAGAGTACAAAAAAGTGTGTCACTTACCTGGATGTCCCAATTTCACCAGGAAATGATTTGGCATGGACCTCCCATTGACACTGGGATCGCACCAGCAGGACATTCCATGACAGAAACAGAACGGGGGATCCATTGATGGCTTAGCCTGTCAATAAAAAGCAGTGGCGGTGTAACAAGAGCCAAACAGGAGCATTACGAAAGGGCAACAACGTCATGTGAAAGGGAAGCCCTTTAGTGATCCCCTGGCACCATGATAACGCCATAATTAGAGTGTCTGATAATCTCCTTAGATTGTAGCAGGTGCTTGAAGTGGCAGTGATGGGGGACATGTGGCCCTCTAGCTAGATTGCTGTTCCCAATCCCAATATCACTTCTTATTGGCTACCCTTATTAGGATTCATGGGAATTGCAGTCCTACAGTATCTGAAAGGCCATACAAGTTGCCTACATCCAATTTATGACTTTACCTGTGTTGTTAGGCCATTGGTCTCTCTGGAGGAAAGTTGGGATAAAAATGTTTTAAATAAAGAAAAAAAAAGTGTCTTCAACATTACCTATAGTAAAACTGATGAGCATGAACAATTGTTGTACACCTTAAGCCAGTACATTTATATTTTTAGAAAGGTTGACAATTGTATTTCAGCTTCCCCGGCTCCTTTCCTTGAAAATTCCCAGATGACACAATCACATAGCAAATTGCCAAAGCAGTGATAAATTTAATAATAGAATAGGCAAAGGTGATTTGGATAAGGAGATACACCTTCAAGTGGTGTGCATACAAGATGGACTCTTCTGTCCCAACAAGGTGTCTAAAGCCATTCATGTCTGTACATTTATAGAATGAAATAGTTCCTGGCTGGCAAGGAAGATCCTGTATGTGCACTAGGGATGTAATTCTTTGCTAATTTTGTTCACAAATGAATCAATGATTTTTTTTTCTCACTGTGAGAAAGTCTTTGAAAACAGAGGCATTTTTGAAAACTAGTTCATAGTTTGCGACTCATTTGGTGAGGGTTTTTTTGTACAGAAAACAGCATTTTCTGTGCAGGAAGTAGCATTTTCTGGACAGAAAATATTATTCATTGGTGGTAATTTTTCTGCAATAAAATCCTGTTGTTAGTGATGAATTCTGTGTAAAATTAAAACTGTTTTTGTAGAATCCCAAAATTCTTTTGCATGACCACCAGGTGTGAAAGAAAGTACCCTATCTAAAACAAATTTTGTGCAGAATAAGCCCCACACTATGATAATAATAATAATAATAATAATAAAATTTATTTATACCCCGCCCCTCTGCTAAAAACAATCGGGGCGGCTTCCAACAATTAAAACATTATAATAATGACTAAAAAAAACCACCCACCCCCACCCTCCCACATAAAAAGACATTAAACACAATAAGATTAAAACCTTCTAGCTAAAAAAACACATTAAAAACAAATATATACATAATTTTTAAAAAGCCAGGAGACTGAGTTCCTGAGGCCGGGATCTAATCAGGAAAGGCCTGCCGAAAGAGATCCGTCTTTAGTGCTTTTTTAAAGCTACTCAAGCTCGTCAGCTGACGGATCTCATTCGGCAGGCCATTCCACAATTTGGGGGCGATTACTGAAAAGGCCCTCTGGGAGGTTGCAGACAGCCTAGATTTTTGTGGCTGAAGCAGATTCCTCCCAGAGGACCGGAGTGTGCGGGGAGGATTGTATGGGAGGAGGCGGTTCTGGAGATAAGTTGGACCCAAGCCATTTAGGGCTTTAAAGGTAATAACCAACACCTTATAGTGGGCCCGGAAACTGATAGGCAGCCAGTGGAGAGATTTTAGTATTGGAGTTATATGATCTCTCCGAGATGTTCCTGAGACCACTCTGGCTGCCATATTTTGTACCAACTGAAGTTTCCGGACCAAGCACGAGGGTAGCCCCATGTAGAGCACATTGCAGAAATCTAGACGAGAGGTTACCAGCGCGTGCACCACAGTCTCAAGGTCCCTTACTTCCAGGAAAGGGCACAGCTGGCGTATCAGCCGAAGCTGATAACAAGCGCTCCTGACCGTCGCATTCACTTGACTCGTCATCTGAAGCGATGAATCAAGGAGCACCCCCAGACTGCGAACACAGTCCTTAACGGGGAGTGTGACCCCATCCAGGACTGGAGGTTGCAACTCAACTCCTGGTTTCGGGGCCGCTACCTTGAGCACCTCCGTTTTGTCTGGATTTAATCTCAATCTGTTTTTCCTCATCCAGCCCATTACAGCTTTAAGACAGTCATTAAGAGGAGAGATGCCATTGGGATTCGAGGCCGATGATTGGGACAAGGAGAAATAGATCTGGGTGTCATCAGCGTACTGATAACACCCAGCCCCATAACCCCGAATAATCTCACCCAGCGGCTTCATATAGACGTTAAACAGCATCGGGGACAGGATGGCGCCCTGTGGAACACCACAAGTAAGCTCCTTTCTGCTGGAGCAGCTGTCCCCAAGCCGCACCCTCTGGGACCTGCCCGAGAGGAAGGACCGGAACCAATGGAGCACAGTGCCTCCAATTCCTAACCCTCTCAGGCGATCCAGGAGAATGCCATGATCTATCGTATCGAAAGCCGCTGAGAGGTCCAGAAGCACCAACAGGGACACATTACCTCTGTCGATGCTTAGATGCAGATCATCGGTCAAGGCAACCATGGCAGTCTCAACTCCAAATCCCGTCCTGAAGCCAGTTTGAAATGGGTCTAGATAATCAGTTTCATCCAAGACCACTTGGAGTTGAAGAGCAACTGCCCTCTCGATCACTTTGCTCAAGAATGGTAACATAGAAACCGGCCTATAGTTATTCATGTCCAGGGGGTCTAGGGAAGGTTTTTTCAGGAGCAGCCTAACCGCCGCTTCCTTTAAACAAGATGGAACACACCCTTCCCTGAGGGATGCATTGATGATGTCCTTAAGGAACACCATCAAGGCAGTCCCCCCCTGGATGGCCAGCCATGAAGGGCAAGGATCAAGAGGGCAGGTTGTCTTCCTCACTCTACCAAGTAGCTTGTCCACGTCCTCGGTACTCACAGATTGAAATTGATTCAGTAAACTTACATCAACGGAGTTGCTGGACACCTCGTCAATTGTTTCTGTCAAAATGCTGGCATCTAAGTCGGCTCTT
Source organism: Gambelia wislizenii (assembly GCA_030847615.1). Classification (NCBI taxonomy): domain Eukaryota; kingdom Metazoa; phylum Chordata; class Lepidosauria; order Squamata; family Crotaphytidae; genus Gambelia; species Gambelia wislizenii. Next base: position 327,515,111 of record JAUMIR010000001.1, read on the forward strand.
ATCCGAGAGATTTTATCTGCAAAGTAGTTGTTAAATGCATCACAGCAGGCCGTTGTTGAGTTAAGCAATGGGTTCTGTGCAGGTATAACCTGCGTCATCTCCCTTACCACCATAAACAGCTCTGCTGGACGGGACTCTGCAGACACAATACGTGCAGAGGAGAAGGATCTCTGCGCTGCACGTATTGCCTCTCGATAGGACCGAAGAAAATTCCTATGTCGAGTCCTGTCGGATAAGAGTCGAGTTTTCCGCCAGTTGTGCTCTAGTCGTTGTCCAACCCGCTTCATTTTCCTAAGCTCTGAAGTATACCATGGCTTATGGTTAGAGGCGGGTTGGAAAGGACGCTTGGGAACGATCATGTCAATAGCCTTGGTAAGATCGGTGTTCCAGGTATTAACCAAAGCTTCGACAGGGTCACCGGCGTTACCAACCATTAAACCCTCCAAGGCTTTCTGGAATCCTATTGGTTCCATTAGCCTTTGGGGGCGGACCATTCTAATGGGTCCACCACCCCCGGTGGGGCAGGAAAAGACTCTTAGTTCAGTCTTGACCAGGAAATGATCCGTCCATGACAATGCGGCGGTTTTAATAACCACCGCCCACGGATATTCCTGTTCCGTACTAAAGACCGTGTCGAGAGTATGACCCGCACAATGTGTGGGCCCAATGACCAATTGGGATAGGCCCATGTTTGTCATGGTTTCCATGAACTCCCGAGCTGCACCAGTCAGATTTGTCAAGCTGGTCTCGAGTGGAATGTTAAAGTCGCCCAGAACTAAAAGTCTGGGCGACTCCAACAGCAACTCTGAGACCAGCTGTGTCAGCTCAGTTAGGGACTCTGCTAGACAACGGGGTGGTTGGTATACTAGCAGAATCCCCAAACTATCCCTGGTCCTTAGGCTAAGGTACATACACTCAAAGTGGACTGTGTTTCGGACAGGTATCCTGGTCAAGGTCAGATTGTTCTTATAAACCAGAGCCACTCCGCCCCCCCGCCCATTTCCCCTCACCTGCTCACTGACAGAATACCCGGCTGGGAGGGCTTGCGCCCATGTGACAGCGCTATCCTCTCCCAGCCAGGTTTCTGTGAAGCAAGCCAGGTCGGCATCCTCATCCAAGAGTAGATCGTAAATAATATGAGTTTTATTCTTAACCGACCTGGCATTGCAGAGGAGCAAAGTAAGGTTCTGTGGAATGGTTGGTACACTCTCCAATCCATTCCAGGAAACAGGGTGAACTGAAGGTGGGATAGCTGACAAACAGCGATACTGCCTTCTTTTGTAACATCTGTTCACTCTGTTCCGACCATACCTCCCTTTCCCCAGCACAACTCCAATTTTCGCCCCCACTCCATTCCCGGCCTTAGCTGACTCCAGTTGCAGGCTTCGAGTCCTTCTGGCTACTGGCTGGTGTTCCTGAGGGGGTGGGAGTGGCTATGAAGATTCCTGTCAGTCCAGGATTGTCCTTGCCAGGTTTCCTGACACTCAAGAAGCACACTTTTTCATCAATTTTTGTATATTTTTGAATATTACATCCATCCCTAATGTGCACAACTTATAACTGTTCTAAGCAACCCCCCTTTCTTCATTCATTCATACAGTTATGCATATATCCCATCTCTCTTCTTAGTCAAAGCACTTGAGAAATTAGCTGGAGGCTCCATTTATCTGAAATTAACTGACAGATATTAAAATCTCTAGCCAGATTTGGTTACACAATCAAGATGTGGATCTCCTCATCTGCACTGAGTGAAGCTCTGAAACTTGTGTGGCCTTTGATTGGAATTAATTACTGTACCTTGTTTCCTAACTAATCTGTTTTCCCTCTGTTACATTTCTCAGTTGGCAATTTTTAAGGACAATAAAGGAATTTAAAGCAAACTACTGTGATTTCCATTTCAAAAGGGATGTGTATGTGTGTTTGTTTCATGTGTATAATCTGTCATGCAGGTACATAGCTCACCTGCAAGGGGAAAATTATGTGAGTGAACAGAAGGGGACTGTACGCAGCTCAGTTCTTAAATGAAGCATGGGCATTTCAAAGAAAACCACAAGATTTAGAGCATAACATGTTCTATCAATAAGAAGTGATATTGGGGGGTGCCACTGTACAAGACTAATAAAAAAATTACTGGAAAAAATTCATCTGTCCCTACAATAAATGAGCCCTCTTGTCACAAGTTTTCTGAGAGCTGTTTAAATATGAGCTAAACCCTTCAAAATAACAGCTTTGATGAAATAACAGATTTTAAAAATTACAGTGTTCCTGCAGAAACACTTTTCTTATTCAAAAGACTCTATTGATTTCTGAATCACTGTCATCACTGTTGGATGACTGCCCTTGGTTTTGATCTCAAATCCCTAGTTTGTTGTTAGGTGGTTGAAGGTTAGCAATATATATATATACTAGCCCTCTCTCTCTCTCTCTCTCTATATATATATATATATATATATGAATGATAAATGATACTGAGAAGGAGTTAGCATTTCATGCTTCTTCCTGGCACTTACAATATTTCTCATTAACAGTTTGTTTTATTCCTTATTATATTCTAAGGTCAGCAGACGAACAGTTTGTTTTATTCCTTATTATATTCTAAGGCCAGCAGACGAACCTTTGGTTTAAAGGGTGAACCAGTTCTGTGCACGCTGCGCTCCACCAGAAAAATCCATTGCACAGTCTCGAAGGACAAATCCAGTTCCAAAAAAGCCCTGTAGCGATAGGCAATGGATGAAATGGCAGGTGTAAAGATGCACTGGAAGCCGCAGACCCAACCCTGATGCAGGCGGTTCAGGACATTGGTCGCTCGAGGCTGGCCCGGGAGATGACAGTCTTGTTCGGCAGCATCCTGAACAACCAAACAGCCTTTTTTAAGGAGAGCACTGCTTGCTCCATATGGAGAGGGGCCTAGAAAAGGTGGCCTAACGAAAGCTCATCCCCAACTACCTGGTTGGCTAGCCGCGGCCAACGGGCATCTTCTGATGTGGTCAAACCAAGGCAAAGAAACAAAGGCACACACCGGCCTCCAAAGGTGTAAATAAACTGACACTTGCATGCTGGAACATCAGAACCATGAAAGACTCTGAAGATAGTGCACGACCTGAGCGTCGTTCTGCCCTAATAGCCCATGAACTATCACGACTTAACATTGACATCGCTGCTCTTAATGAAGTTCGCTTCCATGAGGAAGGCAGCCTTAAAGAACATGGCGCCGGCTACACACTTTACTGGTCTGGCAAACCAAAAACCGAAAAACATCTTTCAGGAGTAGGCTTCATGATTAAAAACTCCATTGCCTCCAAACTCGAAACCTTGCCAACAGGACACTCTGATCGCATTATTTCCTTACGCCTCCCACATGTTGTTCTCTTTAGTATATATGCCCCAACTATACAAGCCGACCCTGTAGAGAAAGACAAATTCTACACAGACCTACGCCAGCTCATACAAAAAGTCCCTGTAGAAGATAAAATTAATATCCTTGGTGACTTCAATGCCAGAGTAGGAAAGAACTCTGAAGCCTGGAAACATGTCTTAGGCAAGCATGGTGTTGGAAATTGCAATGATAACGGACGCCTCCTGCTAGAGTTCTGTGCAGAACAACAGCTGACTATTACAAACACAATCTTTCAGCAGAAAGATAGCTTGAAGACAACCTGGATGCATCCCCGATCCAAATGTTGGCACCTCGTTGACTATGTTCTAGTCCGTCAGAGAGACATTCGTGATGTCCGTCATACCCGAGTGATGCCCAGTGCAGAATGCCAAACAGATCATCGCCTCGTCAGATGTAAACTAAATCTTCATCTTAAGTTCAAACCTAAGAGGGGTGGCATCTTAAAGAAGAGACTCCAAGTCAACAATCTTCAACAAGCTACCATGAGAGACAACTTCCAGGCAAATCTACAAATGAAACTTGAAGACCATCCTACAGATCCTTCTCCTACAGTGCTTTCGCAACATATCAATAACAGTATCCTCCAGTCTGCAGAAGAATCCCTCAGGTTCTCCCACAAGAAAAATCAAGACTGGTTTGATGAAAACAACCAAGAGATCCAGGAGCTGTTGGCAAAGAAGAGAACTGCTCACTAGGCATACCTCGCCCAGCCAACCTGCCATGTAAGAAAAGCAGCTTTCCGCTTCACATGTAGTAAACTACAAGAAAAACTCTGAGACATGCAGAACAAGTGGTGGATCAATATGGCAGAAAAGACAACGCTGTGCAGATCTGGGTGATCATAGAGGATTTTATGAAGCTCTTAAAGCAGTGTTTGGACCTACTTATTAGGTCCAAAGCTCCTTATACAGTACAGATGGTCAAACATTAATTACTGATAAAGCCTCCATCCTGAATCGATGGGCTGAACATTTTCAAAATCTCTTTAGCGCCAACCGAGTAGTCCAAGGCTCAGCTATCCAACATATGATACAAAAACCAATGAAAAATGAATTGGACATAGCTCCCACTTTGGAAGAGATCCTTAAGGCCATACAGCAGATGAAAAACGGCAAGGCAGCTGGGATTGATGGAATCCCACCTGAAGTTTGGGAACATGGAGATCATGCGCTCCATGAGAAATTCCACGAATTCCTTGTGAATTGCTGGGAAAAAGGGGAACTGCCATCAGACCTCCAAGATGCAGTCATCATCACCCTGTACAAGAAAAAATGAGCAAAATCCGATTGCTCAAACTATCGAGGCATAACACTGCTCTCTATTGCTGGAAAAATCCTAGCAAGGATAGTCCTGAACAGGTTAGTTCCTGCTATTGCAGAAGAACTTCTCCCTGAAAGCCAATGTGGCTTCAGAGCCAATAGGAGTACTACAGACATGGTATTTGCCCTTAGACAACTGCAAGAAAAATGTAGGGAGCAGAACAAGGGTCTCTATGTAACATTTATCGACCTCACCAAAGCCTTCGACACTGTGAGTAGAAAAGGTCTGTGGCAGGTCCTGGAAAGACTAGGATGTCCCCCAAATTCCTTAAAATGATTATCTTGCTACACGAGGGCCAGCATGGACAAGTCAGATATGGTGATGCTCTTTCAGAGCCCTTTCTAATAACCAATGGAGTGAAGCAAGGTTGCATTCTTGCACCAACTTTATTTACAATCTTCTTTAGCATGATGCTCCAAAGGGCTATGGCAGAGCTTGAAGAAGAAGACGGCATCTACATACATTACCGTACTGATGGTAGCTTGTTTAACTTAAGCCGTCTGAGGGCTCACACTAAGACTCTAAACTATCTAGTCCATGAGCTGCTCTTTGCTGATGATGCTGCCCTTGTTGCCCACACAGAAGCAGCTCTGCAGCACTTAACACCCTCCTTTGCAACAGCTGCAGAGCTGTTTGGGCTGGAGTCAACCTGAAGAAAACAGAAGATCTTTACCAGCCTGCACCACAGGACGAACACCACCATCCCCACATTGCCCTCGGCAAATCTGTGCTCAAGTCCATTCAGCAGTTCACCTACCTGGGAAGCGTCATCTCCTCAGATGCCAAGATTGACAAAGAGATCGATCACAGATCAGCAAAGGCATATAGTGCGTTTGGAAGTCTTCACAAAAGAGTCTGGAGCAATAAACACCTGAGGCAAAGCACAAAAATCAGTGTATATAGAGCCATTGTACTGTCTGTCCTTCTTTATGGATCTGAAACATGGGTCACCTATCGCCACCACCTACAACTCCTCGAGCGCTTTCATCAGCGCTGTCTACGCACAATCCTAAATATACACTGGACTGACTATGTGACGAATGTTGCTGTCCTTGAGCAAGCAGGGATCACCACTATTGAGGCCATAATACTGAGAACGCAGCTGCGCTGGGCAGGGCACGTTTCTAGGATGGAGGACCATCGCCTCCCAAAAATACTACTCGACGGTGAACTCGCCACGGGTCAGCGTAAGAGGGGCGCTCCAAAAAAGCGATACAAAAACTCCCTGAAACAACATCTCAGGTTCAGCCAAATTGATCACCAACAGTGGCCGGCCCTGGCCTGACATCGGGAGGCATGGAGATGCACTATCCACAATGCTGCAGCCTTATTTGAGAACTCATGCCGAACAAGTCTCGAAGAGAAACGACAATGCAGAAAGAATCACAACCCAAAAACATCAACCAAGGAGACCTTCTGCTGCGCTTTCTGCAACCGGACTTGTTTATCTCAGATTGGCCTCTTTAGTCATCAGCGCGCTTGCAGAAAGCGCAGGATGAGTCCTTCCTGAATCTTCGTTTGCGAAGAAAAGCCCGAGAGATATTCTAATGGTAGAACACTGTGTATCAGTTGACTATAGAACATGATATGTTAGGGCAGTGGTGAGGGAGCTTGAGGCCTTAAAACATTTAGGAATTCATCTCCCAGAAGACCCAACCAGCATGGCCAGTAGGAATGGGTTATTGGAGTTGTAGTTCAAAACATTTGGAGAGTCAATGATTCTCCACTCCTGTGTAGGGGGAAGCAACATAGATATGATCCAGTTCTACTGGGGAAACAATCTAATGTGTGATTTAGGAAATATTTAAAGGGGAAAACCTTTGTTGCAGTCATCTATAATAATATAAGCGAGAGAGATAGTGCACTATATAACAGAGATCGTGATATGTAGACACCTACAACTTGGCATGGATACAAAGAGGACCATTTGGTTGTATACGTGTGGGGTGCTTTGTATTAAAAAATGGAGTCTGTATCTTGTAGTACAGAGTTGAGTCATTTTGTGGCAGAGAAGGCTCCTCAGTAGAAAGAAGGCATTTCATATGTAAAAGGATTCCTCAAGAGTCAGTGAAGCCCTGGTGGCGCAGTGGTTAAATCCAGTACTGCAAGTCACCATGTTGCAAGTTCGATTCCAGAGGGCTCCAAGGTTCACTCAGCTTGTGGGGGCAATTAGCTAACACACATTGAAAACCACTTAATGTGATGTAGACATGTAAAGTGCTATTGCTTAACAATTTGTAGGCCACTCTTAGAGCCTTTGTGGCTGTAGAGCGGGGTATAAATACCTAAAATAAATAAATAATAAGAGTAGGGGATCATGAGGTTTGGTCCAAATGTTTGTAGGGAGCCCTGGTAGCACAGTGGTTAAATGCCAGTACTGCAAGTCACCACGTTGTAAGTTCGATTCCAGAGGGCTCCAAGGTTCACTCAGCCTTCCATCCTTTCGTAGGTCAGTAAAAGGAGTGCCCAGCTTGTGGGAGCCATTAGCTAATACACATTGGAAACTGCTTAATGCAGTGTAGACATGTAAATTGCTATTGCTTAAATAATTTGTAAGCCGCTCTGATAGCCTTTGTGGGTTAACATGACAATCCTTGACTGGGAAGTGGCAAATGGCATTTTGCATTTTGGATGCACTGGAGGCAGCAAGAGAAAGATTAAAGTATGTGAAAGAGATGCAGTGATAACGGAGACAAAATGGGGTGAAGACAAAGTTCCCCTTTCAGAGATACTGTCTTTATGGCTGAAGTTTATCCATATAATCTTACCCGCTCCATTGAACCTAAGTCATTTGAAAAAGTTAATTAATAGTGCAAACTTAAGGCAATTTTGTTAGGAGCGTTTTTGAATGGGAAATTATCTATGTGCATTGGTCAACACTTTCATGACTTGGTCTCTGATTTATATAATGAACAAATTTGTATAGCATGCAAATCTGGTTGCCAATTTGAGAAACTGGAATGTGGCAGCCTTAAGAGAGAGCAAGAGAGAAATCCTGGTACCCGATAAAGATGGAGGAGAGAAGAGAGGGAAAGAGTAAATGAAGGCTGGGCAGGGCAGGAAGAAACTTCTTCTGGGTTGGGAAAACAAAGGGACTTCTAGCCCATGTAAAGTTGACACAGCTAAAGGAGTGCTGGTGTGGAGGAAGAAACAGCACTGGGTGGGATGACATAATAGATTTCAAACTAGATGACTGAGGTCTTTTGTTAGTTATTCCATAAGATCATTGAATGTCAGAATGAATTTGCAACAGACTTCTCTTGTTTATTTATACCTATATTACAACTCCTGGTTGTAAGATCACTGCCCTAAATGTTGGCATGATGCATACAGATGCACAAAAACAATTATATTTTACAAACATTGGGACTAGGTATATTATACGTATCACATGAAAAGGTTAGCCCCTATAACCCACTAGAAAATTTCAGATTTGCTTGTCTTTGGGCCCATCTACATGATGGGGGGGTAATCCAAAGTACCTCATAGTATTGGCATCTCGCAGCAGCAGCGACATGTCTAAATGGTTTTTCTGGCCTCAGTAGCTCCCATAAGCGTCACATTCCTGATGGTGGCCACGAGTAATTAATTCATGTTAGTTCTTCATTACCACCTTTTTAAAGGCATCCCAAGGTGCGCTGGTGTGATAGAGCGATTTTCCAATGTTATAGGAAAGGAAAAAAGAAAATATTCATCCTGTTTTATCACTTTAGCGAGCAATCTCTAAGACGAAAATTCAACATGGTGCAGCAGGTGCCTGCCCTGCTAGCAAACCCTGTGCCCGCTCTTACCCAGCCAATCAGCTTTGTGCTTCCCTTCAGATTTCCTGTCGTTCAATAGTCCAAACAAGCAGGAATGTGCCCCCCCCCATGGTTTTAAAAAAAGTACAGGAAAATCTGTGAAGGCTTTTACCCCGTTGTTTTTGCCATTTTGGGCCCCCCTCCTTCTGAATAGTGTGGATTGGTGCTGGATCCTATTTAGACAGGTAGGATTTAAAAGAATAAATTGTTAAATGATTTTTCTGCTTAAAGTATTCTACTTTCTTGTTTTCAGACTCTCAGTCCTGTGTTTACAGTGGTCATCAAGGAGTAAATATAAGGAACTGCTTGGTTATACTTCTAACATTTTTACCAAGTTTTCTTCATTCATGGCCATAAAAGAAACTAGTCTTTGTACCTACATTTATTCTATGTCTAACTAGTTTAAGGGAAGAAATTACATATTTAGGTTTATCCAGAATAGCCTTGTAATAGAGATATGAAGACTTGTGGGGGGGGGCAGAAAACAATTTGTGTCCATTTTTCCAAATCAATCCCCCCCCCCGAAAAAAAATGGATTATGGAATATTTTCTTTTAGAATGATGAATAAAATGTTTAACACAAGGTGTTAATCTGCCTCAAAATCTTTTCTAGTAACAGTGTAAGAAGACTTTTATGTTAAGACTAGGTCCTGTATCAAATCATTACAATTACTGATGTTAGTTTTCTTTTCACAGCTCTTTTTATAGGAATAAATGTGTTATAGCTGCTTGACACTATAGTAAACCTGTGGAGACAAAATAATTTTCTACTTTCTCCTCCTTCTCTTCCTCATCTTCCTCCACTGCTCCTTAAACTGGCAGAGCCAAAAAGGTTCCTTATAGTTTAGTTGTTCCTTATATTTCAAGACTTTATAGCTCCATTTGTAAAAAAAATATTTTTTAAAAAAGTATGTTTGATTAGTAATTGTATGCTGAATAGGAAGTACTTTTCACATCTAAAACATGTGCATGGAGAAGATGGTGAAACGCTAACAGGGGACAGAGAAAAGGCAGAATTACTCAATACTTTCTTTGCCTCCGTCTTCCTGCAAAGGGAAAACAGTGCTCAACCTGGAGAAAACGGAGCATATGATGCAGTATGGAAAATGCAGCACAGAATTGGTAAAGAGGTCGTACAGGAATATGTTAATACTCTAAATGAATTCAAGTCTCTAGGGAAGGATGAACTACATCCAAGGGTATTAAAGGAACTGGCAGAAGTATTCTCATAACCACTGGCAATAATCTTTGAGAATTCCTGGAGAATAGGAGAAGTCTCAGCATGCTGGAGGAGAGCAAATGTTGTCTCCATCTTTAAAAAGTGGGGATAGAGGACCCAAAATATTATCACCCAGTCAGCCTGACATCAATATCAGGAGGGTTTCTAGAGCAGTTCATTTAAAAAACTGTAAATATTTAGAAAGAAATTATGTGATCACTAAAAGTCAACATGGATTTCTCAAAAACAAGTCATGGCAGACTAACCTTATCTCTTTTTGTGATAGAGTTACCAACTTGATAGATAACGAGAATGCTGTTGATATAGCATATCTTGATTTCAGCAAGGTCTTTGACAAAGTCCCCCATGATATTTTTGCAAACAAGCTAGTAAAATGTGGGCTAGACAATGCTACTCTTAGGTGGATTTGTAATCGGTTGACTGACTGAACCCAAAGAGTGCCCACCAATGGCTCTTCTTCATCCTGGAAAGAAGTGACTAGTGGGGTGTAAAGGGATTCTGTCCTGGGCAAAGTGCTATTCAACATCTTTATCAATGACTTGGATGAGGGAGTAGAGGGCATGTGTATCAAAATTTCAGATGACACCAAACTTTTTATTTATTTTTATTTATTTATTTTGTTATTTATACCCCGCTCTTCAGCCACAAGGCTATCAGAGCGGCTTACAAATTGTTTTAAGCAATAGCTATTTACACATCTACACTGCATTAAACAGCTTCCAATGTGTGTTAGCTAATTGCCCCCACAAGCTGGGTACTCATTTTAGTACTAGGAGGGATAGCTAGGGGTAGCTAATCCAGAGGACAGGATCAGAATGCCAAATGACCTCAACAGATTAGAAAGCTGGGCCAAAACTAACAAAATGAATTTCAATAGGGAGAAATTTAAGGTACTACATTTAGGCAGAAAAAATGAATTGCGCAGATATAGGATGCATGACACCTGGCTTGACAACAGTACCCGTGAAAGGGATCTAGGAGTCTTAGTAGACCACAAGCTGAACATGACTCAACAGTGTGATGTGGCTGCTTAAAAAGCCAATGTGATTCTAGGCTGCATCAATAGGAGTATAATGTCTCAATCAAATAAAGTAATGGCACCACTCTATTCTGCTTTCATCAGACCTCACCTGGAATACTATGTCTTGTTTCGGGCACCACAGTTAAAGAAGGATATTGACAAGCTAGAATATGTCCAGAAGATGGTGACCAAAATGGTGAAAGTTCTGGAAACCATGCCCTATGAGGAGTGGCTTAGGAAGCTAGGTATATTTAGCTTGGAGAAGAGAAGGTTAAGAGGTCACATGGTAGCCATGCCATATTGAGGATGGAGCAAGCTTGTTTTCTGCTGCTCCAGAGACTAGGACACAGAGCAATGGATTCAAATTACAGTAGTACCCCCATATCCACTGATTCATTACCCACTGATTCAATTATCCACGGGACACAAAACAGCACACCTACCATTGAGTCTTCCTAAGAAATCTGTCCTCTCTAGCCATTTTCTAGGCCTCCAAGGCAACTCTATGGTATTATAAAAAGAAAGTCCCATTATTTTCAATAGCATTCACTATTATCCACTGTTTTCAGTATTCACGGGGGCCCCCAGAACCAATCCCCAGTGGATATGGGGGTCCTACTATACAGGAAAAGAGATTCCACCTAAACATTAGGAAGAACTTCCTGATGGTAAGAACTCTTTGACAGTGGAATACGCTGCCTCAGAATGTGGTGGAATTTCCTCCTTTGGAGAATTTTAAACAGAGGCTGGATGGCCATCTACCAGGAGTGCCTAGATTGTATATTCCTGCATGGCAAGATGGCCCTTGTGGTTTCTTCCAGGTGTATAATTCTGTGATAATTTCATGCCAGATCAAGTTGTATATAATGCATTTTACTAGATACTTTGTATTCTACTGTTGATATGGTCAGTTGACTAATCAATAAACTTGTTTGTTTGTTTGCATTTTATCTTCCTACTGTAATAAAGTGGCCTTCAGTTTGTAAAGGGTGCAAATATTCCATTTTTGCATTTTTTAAAAAAACTCCAGCTTTTCCAAAGAAACAAACAAACAAAAACGGAAAAGAAACCAAACAAAAAAAAAACAACACAGGGCTTAAAACTCTCTAGAACTTTTATATCTCCAATTTTAAAGTACCTCCTGGTACTTTAATAATTTTATTTTAGGGATATTTGGAAGAGCTGTAGCAGTTCATGTGCCCAGTCTTCCAGATACTACTGTCTTCTGTCTCCAGCTATCTTCTCTGTAACATTCTACTCTAGGTAGGCAAGTGGTTTGAGTACTGTGGCTGCTGAGGCTATGCTCATCACTGGCTCACCAAGTGAACGTGTTTGAAAAATCAGCCTATTGTAACATTAAGATTGTTGAACTTGGACATGTTTAATCCAGGTTTGAGTCCATGACACTCTCTGAGTGAGTTTTGACCCATCACTCTCTCAAACCCTAACCTACTTCACAGTATTCTTCCGAGGATAAAATTGGAATGAAAGAGAGCAATATCCTCTTCCCTGGCCTCATTGGAGAGAACACAAGATAATAAGCATAACTTAATACAGAACAAATTATTTTTAGTGAATGGCAGTCAGAAGCATACCCTTGGCCTCTTTTTAATTGGCATGAATGTAGTATTTCCTCCTTTCGCTTGATTTTCAGATGTAAGGACTTGCATTGTTGACCATTGAGATGTTTATCTGCAATTTATGCTTTGCCGCAAATGAGTGGAGGTAGCAGTCCACTGGGAGCAGGGCCACCAAACTCCCACATCTGCCTTCAGTATGCATTCAGCCTCTTTCTGTGACTAGTTCCTCATTTTAAAAGGGAAATTGGTCTGCATGAGAACCTATTTCTGTTTGTATGTCATTCAGAAAAGGATATGCTTTATTTTTCTCCCTCTACAGCAGGGGTTGGCAACTCCTTTGGGAGATGGGGGCCAATTTTCTCCCCTTGCAGACCACACTGGTACATTCCTGGTAGACTGGAAGTGACATGATGTTACTTCCTTTTTAGTTTTGGCCATTTATCAGCCGTTTGGGGATTTTGTGGAGGAGGGAAGTTCTGAGAGATAAATCAAACCAATCTGCTAAGGTTTTGAACTGTTTGTGGCACTTTGGATTATTTTCAGGCAATTTTTCACCTGGGGGGAAAACTTTGAAAAAAATGAGATCCAGGGAGACATAAAAAGTGGACAGGGCCCTCACAGGGCACCCACCCATCTCATTTACAGTGTGGTGAGATTATCTGAAAGTGAGCTTCTGGGAGTTTCTAACACATATTCTGACTACTAGCCACTGTTGGCTAATTTGTTTTAAATCTAAGAATTCTCTGGTTCATGTTGGCCTTCAGACATGGCCCAGTCCTACATGAATCTCACAGTACAAGCTAAGTAGAGGAAAAAATCACTCTATGTTGAGAGAAAAACATTCTACATCCATCTCTGGAGACAGCTACTATTTTCAGAAATGGAGTTTGCACAGTAATATTACTTAATTGCTGTGTCTTATGTTACACTCCAGAGAATATCTATAGGATCCCTTTAGGGAGGATTGTCGAAGCAGAAGGTTGCAAAGTATCCGCCCTCTTTCCCCTTGAGGTTCTCTCTGGCAGCTTTATTTTTAGACAAAACCATGGCTCTCTCAGCTGACTGCAGCTGTCTGCTATCAAAAGAATCTTATATTCCATTGTTTGGCACTTACAGCTTCCCATTATGTTACTTCCATCAACTCTTTTTCTTATAACAATTGTGAGCCCTGATTGAAAAGTGAGAAACAGCATGGGTGTGGCTGTGCTTTGACACATTGCTTTGCCAAGGTCGGGCGGATGGCTTTTGAGGTGGAACAGAAAGTGTCATGTTCCAGCTTCATAGCATTGTCTGTTTTAGATTTTATTTTACACTCTTCCAGGATGTTAGAAATTGTGTGGGCAAAATACATGTTGATATGTAAGAATTATACTCAGCAGATGCTTATCAAAGGGTTTTTGTAAAGTGCTGGTGATGTATGATAAAGGCCACATTCTGATAATGTATCATGGGATGAAAACCAGCATGGTATAGTGGTTTGAGTGTTGGACTAGGGCATTGGGAAACCAGGGTTTGAATAATAGTTCAGCCATGGAAATTTACTGGGTATCTTTGGGTAAATCATACCGTCTCAGCCTCAGAGGAATGCAAGGGCAACCCCTCTCCCGCAAACAAATTCTGCTGAGAAAGATCATCTGTTCCCCAGCATCAAATTATATTGATGAAATTAAGAAAGCCTTGGATAAGGAAGAGGGGATTTTGATATGGAAGGGCTCAGTTGTGGCACTAGGAGGTATGGAAAGGCCAAACTGCACCAGGTGACAATATCAAGTGGGTGGGTGGTGGGATGATGCCAGCCTTAATGACACCACTAAAAGCCATTCATCTCTGGTACTCAGAACAAATTGCCATATTCAGAATTCTTTAAGTGTATGTCCTTCACTCCATTGGGTTGATCTGGGGGTGGATCTCTAGGGTTTGTTGTTTTTTAAACTAGATTCCTCAGCACTGAAGAATCTCCACCCCTGTTCTAAGGAATTATTTTAATTATTTTTAAGCTAGATTCTTATTTCTTGATCATCCCCAATCTCCAGTGGCTGGCTTTTTAAAGTAGACTTTAGCTCTTTTACTTTTATGAAATGTAAATCATTGCTGGGTGTTTGTGCCTAAAAAGAGGGGAAACCTGTTTTCCTTTCACCAAGAGTTAGTTGCTAAACTGTGTACCCACAGACTATTTGTTTAGCTTTGAGGGTGCATGCAAATGTGACTTTAAGATTAAAATACCTTTTGTCAACCTTACTGTTTTCTCCTCTTTCTTCAATATGTGTGTTTGTATGCTCCCCCCCCCAAATGAAATATTTCAAAAACACCCTGAGGTTGCATTCTTATACTCCTTTTGTTGGGAGTTATTCCCTTTTTACCCAAAAGACTTTGCTTGTTAAAAAACATGGCATTGAGGATTACACTAAATTTTTAACCCTATGCTTCTAAGTTGAATCCTATTACATTCCCAATTAAAGTAGAATATTGAACAAATGGATTTTACCTATGTGTTGACTTACCAAATTACTATTCCTTCAGTGGGCCTACTACTAGCAATTAAGCCTCACACAGAAATGTTTCATATGAATCTGACCTGGAATTTCTTACTCGTCAAGCAAAGACACTATGAATCTTCCATTTGTTAACAGAAGATTTCTGTAAGCCTTGAATGTCTTGGACCAGGTGGAAGAACATATATTGTACTATGTTGGGATGGTAGATAATTTTCTTCTTCCTCCCTCCTTCCCATCCTCCTCTCCTCTCTTTTTTACTACTTCTTTCTCCACTGCTATGGCACCAATAGAGGCCCATATGCTATATCTTATGCTCAGAATATAGCACCAAAAAAGGGGACAGTAGTTGCCAGATACCTTTCCTTTGCTGAAATAACATCTCAAATATATGTTTGCTCTCCAAACTCCAACTCAAGTGTATAGGTTTTGTGTATCTAATAATTGGGCCCATAATTATGAAAAATAACATTGGGAAGAAGTTTTTACATGGAAAGAATAAGAACAGCACTAAAATGGTGACAGAACATGGAATGTGTTGCCAATTGTTTCACCTTCTTGTACACTTTGCACAAAAATCTTCTGGTCCAGACTTACCTCTGAAGGGCAAGGACCAAACTCAAGCACCACCTGAACTTTTCCTCCTCTGTGGTGAAAATAAGGCCCATATTTTCTAACTGCAGAATCACTTCCCAGAGAGCCCCAAGGACCCAATTTGATGTTTAGTGGCAGTGCTCGGAAACAAGTATGCCTGAGGGTAATTTTCTGCTTGCCTTGTGTTCTCTGGTGTAGAAATTCATTGCTAATTACTATGCATCTCTCTCCTATCTAATTTGTGACTGAGCCAGGCAGCAGTTGCAACCATCAATTTGAAAGGACAGTCCAAAAGGATATCTTGTTATTATATTATTATTTTGTATTGGGTCAGCATACTGAGCCCACTGTTGGCACTGGAGCTTCATTCTGCTAGGCACTTAGCTTTCTGAATAATGAGCTACTGAAGAAGCTTTCTATCTGATTTCATAGGGCTTGGTTACACAGTGAAAAAAAAAACGTGAAGAATTCGCCAAGATTCCTAATTTTTTACATGCATTGCGGCACAAAGTTGCCTCTTTCAGAAGGAGGGGGTCACAAAAACCCATTAGTAACGTAATAAAGGATTTTGGGACTTTTCCCGACTTTTTTGAAAAGTAGCGCATTTTCGATAGTCTGAACAAGCATCACACTACGTGCTGTGTGAATTACCAGCAATCTTTCAGATACATTCACAGCAGAGCTTTGCCATGATTGGTTGAACTCACCAGGGAGGGGTTTGGACAAGGAGGGGATGGAGGAAAGATCCATGTTGTTTCCAGCGACGAAAAAGACTAAGCCACGAAAAAGTGCTAGCCTTGTGTGTGTGTGTGTCTTTCCTTTTCTCCCTCCCGCCTTGCTACTTTCAGTCTCAGTGGAGATCGCGTCCCTTCTCTTCTCCTTGTGCTTAGCCACAAAAAAGACTGGAGTGCTAGCCTTGTGTGTGTGTGTCTTTCCTTCTCTCCCTCCCACCTTGCTACTTTCAGTCTCTCTGTGTGTGAATGATCTAGTCTCCCCTCCTGAAATCGCTCCCTTCCCTTCTCCCTATCTTGTGCTTAGCTACGAAAAAGACTGGAGTGCTAGCCTTGTGTGTGTATGTCTTTCCTTCTCTCCCTCCCTTCCTTGCAATCTTGTGCCCAGCTGCTACGATCTGAACAATTAAGCAAGCATTTTCCAGTCTCTCTTGTGTGTGTGTGTGAATGTTCATCTCAGGCATTCCTGTGGTAATCAGAGGATGTGCTTGGGAGGCCACGCTCCCGTCTCAGTCTGTGTGTGAATATCAAAGCGGAACACAGCTGAAAACTAAACCGATAGATCAATTAAGCAATATATCATCTGAACGATGCACTACAGCTGCAAAACAGCGATAAAGCGCAAATTACTGCAATAAAAACTGTTGTGTAACTGAAGCCATACACTGTTCTGCAACTTCTAGGCAGGCCTTATTTTGGTGGGGGAGTCTACAGAGGGTGATGACAGTCCAGGCAAGATGCTGTTGGATGAATGAAATTATTTACAAACCTTTATGGATTTTTGCTGAGGCCTGTTACCAAAATAGTCTTGGTTGCCCTGGCAGATGATTTCTTTCAGGATTATCTTGACCTTTTGGCATCAACAGGGGTGGGTGGGGTGGGTGGATGGGAGGGGGGAATTAGACTGGTTCTGTGGGTTGAAGAGTATAGTGATATAAAGTTTCAACTCTCACCTGCAGGATCTCTTTCAAAAGTTGTTGACAGAGTAACATTAAACACATTCAAAAACTGAATGTGGGTTTCACCCCCCCCCCCAGCTATCCCATTAGGAATCACCAAGAGAATCATAATATATCTACTTTCTTAATCTTACATCCAGAAACAGGGATGAAAATTATTTATACATTTCAATGTTGTAGGCAAGAACAGTGGACCACACACCATTTTTCTCCCCATTGTGAGAAAGTTCTCAAAAGCTGTGCACTTTTCCAGGACTATTTGCAGTTTAGGATTTATTAAAAAAAAAAAAGCTACATGTTGGGGTTTTCTGCAGAAAACAGAATTGTTCGTGCAGAAAGTGTGATGAGATTTTCTGTGCAGAAATATGGTTTCCAGAACAAAAAAGAATCAGGTATTCTGCACAGGAAGCTTGTTTTCTGTGCAGAAAATCCATTTTTCTGCCCCCAAAAAGCCACATGCATTTTTCATGTTCAAATATTTCTGAACATTTTCCCCCATTCCTATTCAGCAGTGGGTACTCTTGGAAGTAACAGGTAGTTGTAGAAGTTGTAGAAGCATCCTTGATACCTAATTAAGTTGTCATACAAATATTGAAGCCTGATTAGCTCCTTATGTGAGAAACTATAGCAGAGGAGAAAACAATTATAGGCAGTCATATTTTAAGATCCCTTCTCCATCTAAAAGGTCACATGCACACACCTCCTTTATTCAGCTTCCTGAACTATGATGCTTGGCTAAATAGGAAGCAGGACCAAAGACACTGTGCTGCTTGAACAAGATGGTGCCTCCTCTGCACTCCATGTACAAAAGCCAACTAGAGTAGCACCTGAAGCTTCCTTACTGACAATAGAATAGCATCCTCCAACACACCTGAAGGCAGCATGCTAGCTTAAGGAGTGTGAGGCCATCTGTCTTCTCCAATATCTGACCTAATGGGAGAGCTGAGTCTAGTAAAGAGCCATCAACATGTTTTCAAACTGGCATATCTACAGTGGCTTTCATTTTCATTTAGAGTTAATGTAAGCAGCAAATAACTTTACCAAGGTGACAAGAAAGAGAATCTGCTACAGCCATGTGAATCTGTTACCTCAGAAGTCATACCACATAAGACCATAATAAATAAATAAATATGCCTCAAACAAATGATAGAAGCAGCATATAATATTTCAAACCATGTTAATACAGATAACAAATAAATCAAGCACAAATAAACTAATCACAAAAATGGAGGCCTGAATAGAATTTCATCAACTTATACAAATACTCATAGAAAATAGCATCCAATCTGAACATGCTGAAATGAGACGCAGAAGGAAATAAAGGGCATACATATCTAGCCTATGAATGATGCATGTTTGTGTTTGAGACCTTTCCTCCTTGTGTCGATTGGAATCTGTTACATCAAGCACATACATATCTTATCACACTTCGACTACTAACAGATTTATCATGACATAAGATTGTAAAAATAAACTGAATAGCAAGTGAATGCCACACTAAATCTGGAGGTATTTATGATGCTTCAGAAAGATAGTCTGGGCATGTGTCTTCAGCAGGTGGGTTCTAGGTGGGCCTCCGGGGTTTCTGTCTCCAGCTGGGCTGCATGAAATGAAGGACAACGAGGCCACCAGGTTCAAGAGTGATTTATAAGAACTGGATGTGAAAGATTAATGCTTTCCAAAACCCCAGGGTGTCGTAGAAAATGAATCTGACATCTTCGGAGATGGTATTTTCTTCTCATTGCTGTTGGTATTCTCTTATAGAGCACCATGTTGCCAGAGGCACTGAATCTGAATTAATATGTAAAACCTAGCCCTCTGGAAATGCATGGTTATTAAACTTCTTGCTATGGGTTGTTGCAAAAGAAAGGTCAGTGGCTTTGTAATTCCTGCAATAATACCATTATCTTGGTCTTTAGGTGGCACCTGTGTTACTGGAGCTTTGCAATGAGCAACCGTAAACATCTTCTTGGAGATTTAAGTTATCTTACATAATATCATCTCCCAGTGTGATTTCAATTGGCCTTTTGGTTCCTTATACTTCTTGGTGAATTGTTATGCAATCATCTTTGTCACATAAGAGAAAATTCACACCTTTTCTTCTGTTAAATATCATCTGAACAAATAGTCAAGTCAAAATGTATTTTCATCAAACCAATGGACATTGAAAATGGCATTTAAAAATCTTCAATTCTAACTATTCTAACAAGTACAGTACATGCCGTAAACATGACCATCATAAAATACTGATTCCATCATAAATGCTGATACCAAATTTAAACTGAAGCAATCATATATCAAAAGGATCTCTCTGTGGATATACACCTAAGGCAATGGTGGAGAACATGGTGCTCTCTACTTGTTCTTTGCATTACCACTCCCGTAAATCTTAGCCAGGTATGGAAATGTTAAGGAATGCTGGGGGTTAATCTTCTATACCCATTTACCAGGGAGTGAGTTCCATTAAACACAACTGGATTTAATTTTGAGTAAAGATGGATAGTGCTGTAAAAGAGGTTCAAATAATAGGGACTACGCTACAACAGAAACAAGTAGAAAATATCCAGAGGTGCTGCAGAAGACTAGTTTTATGTTGAAAAATAGGCTGTAATATTTTAAGCTTTATAGCTTGGTTTTTAATGTGTATCTGCTTTCCCCAACTCTGTGAAGGGAGTAGGCAGCTGCAGTGGCGGGGGCTTCTTCTTCTTGGCTCATTCTTTCTATCTTAAATAACTGAGACAGCCATAACACAAGCAGGATTATAGCCATGAATCAGCAAAGAAAAGGTGTTGGGGTCATCAGAAGAATCATACAAAAGCAGAAGTGAATGTAAATATCCCTTTAGAATTTTCACCCAGAGAGCTCCTCTGATGCCTCTGACCAAACTGCAAACTCCAGGACTCCATAGGGTGCAGCCAAGGCAGTCAAAGTGGAATCATGGTGATATAACTGTATAGTGTGCATGGTTCCCGAGATTTTAATGTAAAACTACATATTAATATGAAATACACTATACCAAACATATTTATATTATACTTCATCTTTATTATCTGTGTACAATTCCAAAGTATGGCAGCCATTTCCAATTTGTTTTAATCTGTGTGTGGAAATTTGGGTCTGTGTCAGATTTCAGGAAGCTTTTCATTGTGAAGTCGAAGGCTTCACAGAACACAGAACACAGCCTCACAGCCCGAAAAAAAAAACCAAGGAAAATCTTTTTATTGTTGATGGCATGTGAAACAGGATGGGCTTCCAGATCTCATAGCCTCACCCTGAGACTCACGGCCTAGATCCTCTTGTCCTGACATCAGGGTAAGGGGGATGGAATCTCAGGATGAGAGTGCTGCCTTGAAAAGTGTATGAATATATATTTTCCTCATTTGTTAGACTTGGTGGGTTTTTTAAATTATTATTTCAATGGCATAGCCTGTGCAACTGTAGTCAGTGCTTAATGTATCCTGATTAAATATGTCGCCAAGTGTGCCCCTTGTAGCACCACCCTTGCAATATAGAAGCCAAGTGTGCCCCTTGTAACACCACCCTTGCAATATAGAAGCATAGACAGAGTTCAAAGGGATCCCTAAGGGCTGTCTGTCCAACACCCTGCCAGTGCAGTAATCCAACACTGCCCTCATTCATATCTCTAATGAAGGAGGAAAAACACATGTGAGGGATTACCTCTGAATCCACCGCTGTGACATCCCTAGGTCTGAGTCTTTGGCCTGGAAGTGGGATTGCCTTGACCTGGCACTCCTAGCAGAGAGCCATTGGTGAGAAAAGTAAGCTGTAAGTGCAACTCCTTTCCCAAGTTAGGTGCTGAAAAAGGGGCAAAATATTTGCAATTATTGTAACTCTGGGAGGCAGGCTGTTGTTATTCCTTTTCACAGAAGGGCAAGGAGTGACAGGAACTGGCAGATGGCATCTTCCCCAGGACAAAAAGGCATCTTGGTAGGAGCCATCAATTTAAATCCATCTCCCTGCCCCTGGAGTTCACTGACATTTGTTGCTTATTTCCTTCGCAGTTTCGCCACAGTGGAATTTAATTTGTATTTTTTTAAAAAAATGCAATGGAGAAGTTATGCTTCTGGATTTCAGATTATATTGAACTACTTGTATCACAAGCCAGCAAGTGAATGGTTACATTGATAGAAACTAAGTTCAAATGCCTTTTGATTTGTATATGTACCAAAAGGTTGGATTTTTAAAAAATAATCTTCCACTTGCTTTGTATTTTACAGACGTCCAGGGACTCGATCTGGAAGTCTCCAAGGCAAACTCCTTTGGATTCATAGGGTGCATGTCATCTGTTCAGTACAACCACATAGCTCCACTAAAAGCTGCCTTACGACATCCCAGTATAGCACCTGTAACAGTTCTGGGGTCCTTGTCTGAATCAAACTGTAGGGCTTTGGTAGCCCTTGATGTGAATACAGCAACTACAATATACTCTTCATCAGGTATGATCGACCATTTTTGTGGAAAGTTTCTTTATGATGTCTCTGGTTTTCAATTCCTCTGCTTTTTATTAGATAACTGAAGTAGGGCACTAGAGTGATATTCTTCTAGTACACCCCCCCACCATCTCAGCAGCCAACTGAATAATATTCAGTAAGCTGGGATCTTGTAACACCTTTGAGACTGAGAACTTTTTCAAACAGGGGGAAAAACCCCCAAGGAGGTCGGGAGAAGAATGGTGTTGTCCCGCTTACAGTGCTCCGTTTCAGATGGCACCATCCTCTCCCGACTGTCCCCCGTGTTTCCTCCATGCTGCAGGCACCACTTTTTATTGACTGGGGTTTTCCGTCAATAAAAGTGGCACATTTTTTACACCTGCAGCATGGAGGAAGCATGGGGAGGTCGGGAGAAGGACGGCAGCATCTGAAACAGAGCGCTGTAAGTGGGACAGCACCGTTCTTCTCTCGACCTCACCCTGTGCTTCCTTCTTTTTTTCCCCCCATTTGAAGAAGTCCTAACTGAGAGAAAGAAATTGTAGCATAAGCTTTCATAGACTTGATCTACTTTCTCCTATGCACAGAGCATCAGATGCATGGAACTTCTCCATTCATCTGAGAAAGTAGACCAGGTATCTCCCATCCTATACTTCTGTCTTAGGTTTTCATGGCCTAAATGTTGAGCTTTGCTTTGTCTCTGTTGAATTTCATTATATTAATTTCAGCCCAGTTTTCTAGTTTATCAAGGTTTTTAAAATTCTTTTCCCATCTTCCAAAGTGTTAGCTATCCCTCCCAGTTTTGTATCATCTGCAAATTTGATAAGGAATCCCTCCACCCCATCATATAAATCACTGATAAAAATATTAAAGTGTGTCAGTCCCAGGACAGAACTCTGTGGCACTCCACTTCAGACTTCCTTCCAATTTGAAGTACAGTTACTGATGAAAATTCTTTGAGCATGGTTTTCCAACCAATTATGGATCCATCTGATAGTGTTTCCATCTATTCCTACTATCTACTATAGTGACCCAATTTTTTAAAAAAAGATATAAGGTTAGTTTAGTGGGATTTGTTCTTGTCAAACCCATGCTGGTTTCTACTATTCACTGCATTGTCTTCATGATACTCGCAGATGGACTCCTGAAAAATCCATTCTAATATTCTTCCTGGTACTGAGGTCAGGCTAGTCAGACTGTAATTTCCTGGATCTTCCTCTACTTTGGCGGAGGGGCTGGCCTTTAAAAAAAACCCAGAGGGATAATGTTTGCTCATCTCCAGTTTTCTGGTACCTCACATGTTCTCCAAGATACACTGTGACACACTGTGGAAATAATGCAGTTTGGCACTGCTTTAACTATCATGGCTCCATCCTATGGAATCATGGGATTTGTAGTTTGTTGTGGCACCAGAGCTGACAGAGAAGGCTAAATAGCTCACAAAATTATGAATCCCAGAATCCCATAGCATTGAGCCATGGCAGTTAAAGTGATGTTAAACTGCATTATTTCTGCAGTGTGTCAGCAGCCCAAAATTTCTCAAAAATGATGGCAGGTAGTTTTGCAAGTATATCAGCAAGCTTCTTAAATACTCTGGATACAGTTCATCTGGTCCTGCAGATTTGAACTCATGTAGTTAGTTAGGTGACTCCTGAGTAGCTCCTTATCAATCTTGATTTTCAACCGGATTCCTTACAAAGGTCTCTGCTTGATGCATGGAAGTACACAGTACACAGTCCTCTTTTTTTGTGTGTGTGTGGGGGGGTGGGGGAGGAACTGAAGCAAAATAGGTATTGAGCAGTTCTGCCATTGCATTGTGATCTGTTAGCATTTTACCATCCTTGCTGAACAGCAGTCCCACCATTTCCTTCCTCACTCTCTTGCTTTGAACATATATGGGAAAACCCCCACAAACACACCTTTTGTTGCTCCTTGCTTGCCTAGGCAGTCTCAGCTCATTTTGAGGTTTAGCTTTCCTTACATTATCCCTGCAAGCTTGAGCTACACATCTATACTCTTCCTTGGTACTTTGCCCTACCTTCCATTATTTATGTATGTTCTTTTTTCTTTTCACTTCCTCCTTGAGTTTACTGTGCAGCCACACTGGCTTTTTCATATTTCCCATTTTTCTTCTTCCATGGAATTGTTTGTTATTGTGCTTTTAGCAACTCCTTCTTCATGAATTCCCACCCATGCTCGGTATATTTTTCCTTTCGCTTGATAAAACCAGCTTTCCTGAAATTCTAAGTTCATGTTTGTCTATACTCTTTTTTGACATGACCCACAATCTTGAATTCTAGGATTACATTATCAATCCCTGCTAAAGTACCAAATGCTTTAATTACAGTGACCAACTCCTCCCTATTGGTTAGGTTCAGGTCCAGGATTGCTGATACCCTTGTTCTTTCCTCCAACTTTTGAAAGAGGAAATTATTTGCAAGGCACATCAGGAATTTGTTGGAGAGCTTATGCTTAGCACAACTAGTCTCCCAACATATATCAGGATAACTGATGTCCCCCCACAGCTACCAGTTCTTGTTTCTTTGAGATTTCTGAGATTTGTTTCAGAAAAGCATTATCCACCATCTCGTCTTGGTTTGGTGGCCTGTAGTACATTCCTATCACAGTGTTGTTTTTATTTCTTTCTCCATTTATTTTTACCCTAATGCTTTCCAGTGGTCCAGTTTTACCACTGGCATGGATTTCTGTACAAGTGAATTTGTCTTTGACATATAATTCTACTCATCTTCTTTTTCTTCCACATCTATTATTTTTGAACAGGTGATATCCCTCAATTGTCATATTCCAATCACGGAGGTCATCCCACCAAGTTTCCGTTATACCTATAAAGTCATATTTGCCTTCCTGCAGTAGGACTTCATGCTCATTTTGTTTGTTTCCCAAACTCTGTGTGTTGGTGTATCAACATCTAAAAGCATTGCTTGTTGTCATCTTTTATTCTACTGTGAGTTTTACTGTAGCTTCCATTCTCCCCCTCAGTTTCTCCTCTAGAATTCACATCCTTGTGTTTAGTGCTTGCTCTTAGACAGAAGCTTAAGCCATCATATCCAACCCCCAAGGATTTAGTTTAAAGCCCTCTTGATCAGATTCACCATGCTTTTGCCAAAGACATTCTTCCCAGTATTTGTGAGGTGTAACCCATCTGTGGTCAGTAGTCCTAAGTCTAGGAAGTGAAGATGATGGTCCCAGAAATCCATGTTCTCCTGCTGATATTCTCCAGCAACTGGTATTCAGGGAAATATTGCCCATGATGTGGGTTGTAAGACCCATTTCACAGGCCTGATTTTTTAAAAAAACTTTTTGGCTTACAATTTCCAGTAGTTCCTGTTCAGCATGATCATTGACCATGTTCTGACTATCATGATTAGCAGCCAGAAATAACTCTATCTTCCATTAATTTATCTAATCACCTTGTAAAATCATCCAAAATGGCAGATGCCACTCTATCTTGTGGTACTCACTTTTATGGTTTAACAACACACTGTATGAAGATTCACCACCACCACCATTTTACTGCCCCAAATCTCACACCATTAAGCTTCATTGGATGGCCACATGTTCCAGCCTCATGCAACATTTATAAAGAACTAGCATGTCACCTGTCAACTTGCATATTTTCCCCCCTCAAAGCCTCAAACATTGTTAATGTAGAAGTAGCTTCAACCCCTTAGGTGTAGGCACTGACAAAGCAAAACACCTCAGATATTAGTAGGATACAGATAAGGCTTTCTCTGGCTGAAATGGTGTATACAAAAGTGAGAAAATGTACAAAAGTTTGAGGAAGTGACCATAGATCACTGCTGAGTGCAAGTGGAAGGCCCTAAGATGAAGGCCTTAGGGCAAGTGGAAGGCCCTAAGAGTATAAGTGGAAGCCCCTGAGTGCATGTTGAAGGCCCTTGCATATCCAAGGACAGCTGACGGAGTACAACAGTCTGCGTAACTAATACTGGTATTGATGAACAAATAATCTGAACTAGTATAAGGAAGCTCCCAATGTTCCATACTACATTGCTTAGACTGTTCAACAGTGCAAGACTTGAAGATGCAAACCAGGGAACTGAGATTCTGTTAGTTTTATTTTTGTTGTATTACTGTTAGTACCACAGGATGCTCATCCTGTCAGATTTGTATTTGTTATCTATATTTTCCCGCAACTTTATGGAAATGTGTGTGTATTTTTGCATACATTTTTCTAATGTACAATATTTTAAACTAATTTTGTCCATTGACTGAATGTTTGTGCTCATCTGAGATACATTTTGAGTTGTATGTATTTTCTTCAAATGGACAGATGAGTTGATGCACATTTTTCACCACTAAAATGCATTACTAATCCTGGCAAAGTATGGATTCCCAAGAAAATACCTGCTTTTGCCCATTAACAGACTTGGGAGATTGAAGTGGATATTTGTATAGGAAAACATGAACAGAACAAATTTCTTTTGCATTGCCAATGATACTCTCCTAAATTTTCTTCACCAACCTGTAGCGAGAACCTCTTCCCCCACCACATCTGTTTCCATACCTGGTTCGTCATTTGATTAGCATCTTGTTACATTCTTTCTTGGTTTAACTTAATTTGTTCCTTGAGTCCTCAGCACCAGTCACATTCATTACCATTTCTGTAATGATAGTAGTGGGGATGTGTAGGCTGGTACAAGCTCTTGAGTTTGCCTGCCTGTTCATTTTGCTCTGTGCTTGCCTCTTTCTCTCTCCTGTTTTCAAGAGAGTCATATTACTTGCTCATGATGATCCCAGCAGTTCATTTTTGCCCGTAATGGTTAATTATCCCCTTGGGCATCTTAAGTGTTTTGCATTTTGGGATGGAGAACATATTGTCAGGCTCATGTTGGTATTACCACAGATTAGTAGCACAAAAATGGCTGATCTCAGACACATGGGGCATGCAAAAAAATATTCCAAAGGTACAGTAAAAAAATTAAGATAACAAATAATGGCTTCAGTCCAACATCCTCTCAGTTTAGCACAACTATCTTCCAGCAGAGATACCATGGATAAGTGCTATGCAACCCCCATGCAGAATACCAACATTGCACAACACATGTGATTGACTAGGTGCAATTGCCCATTGCACAATGCACAACTGTAGTGCCAATTATAGGATGCTAATGACAATGCTCTATGTGCAACCACAATGCAAATTATAGGATGTAGAACAAAAATGCAAAGTATGGCTTATAAAATATTATAAGAAAATGACTTTCAGATTTAAATAAGGTTATGTAGTCAATAACTGTATTTCATCTTCCTCTCTGGATGTTAGATATGCATGTCCTGAAAAGCTGGCATATCCAGATTTTTTTTTTTAAAAAAAATCCTACTTAGTAACAATTGGATGAAGTTTCTTCTTCCAACATCATTTTAATTTGCAACATATCTCCCTTCCATTTGCTCTTATACCCAAGATATTCTGCAGCAAACAAAAGAAGTTATTAACACTGTGCAAAGTGAATGTGAACTAGCTTCACTCTCCCTATGGTGAATACATTGCAGCTTACATGCTCTTGTTTGTGACTCCAGCTGTTTGTCTGGCTCCAGCTGCTACTGAGGAAATGCTTCTTGTGATTGCCATCATCTTCAAATGTTTTCCTGTAAACAAGATATCTTTCTTTCAGCTGCATATACATATACCACCACCATCACCACTTATCCATCAAAATCTGTTTTCCTTTGTTTGGCTTCTTAGTATTCTAAAGCAGTGGTGTTGACCAAACTCAGACCTAGTTAACTTCAAGATACTTATTGTAATAGGCATTTTCCAATGTGGCCTAGAACAGTTGTGTTTTTGCATCAGTAAAAATATCACCCATTGTTTTCTGATTGTTATGAAAATATTAAAAACGTAATGTTTGCAACCCTCAAGAAATGGCAACCCTAGCTGTGCATTTAATTGTGAGGCTTTCCCTTGTATGTGATCCATGATACAAATATTTGTATGCCCCAAGAATCTATATGATCAATGAATCAGATATTTGGAAGGATCTAAAATTCATATACCTTAGGGATAGGAAGCTGTTGCACTCCAGATGTTTTGGATTACAGTTCCCATCATTCACAGCCAGTAAGGCACCAGGTTCAAAAAGTCTACTCTCTAGAAGATCAAGAAAAAATATCATAACAAAAATCTGTTTTGACATGCCAAGATACTTCTGTCTCCTTTTCTTTTCTTTTTTTAAAAATCCATCCTTGCTGGTTACTTGCATGGCTTTTGGTTTCCTCTCCACATAGTGGTAGTGGATGACTTTTATTAGATGAACATTACTTTGGCCCTTGCTTACTGATACAACAGAAATAAACCCTTTAATCTTTGAAGGTCAGTGAACAGAGCTGTATGAAACTGCATTGCTTTATTCAATAATTATCAAAAGGGCATGCAAGTGTATCCCATCCTTGAATCCCATCTTGGGAGAACGGCAGAATATACATTCAATAAGGGGGCTCGCCGCTGGCCGGCGGGGCCGTTTTGCGGCCCGGCTGGCAGCCCAGATCACCAGCCCTCCAAAACCCCCACCCCCACCCCGATCGGCATTTTGCCTTGGGGTGGGGGAGGGGAGGGAGCGGCCGCATGGCAGCCACGGGCGTGGCCATTTTCCCCTTTCTTCCTCCCAGAGGCCTCTGCGGCAGGGGAGGGAGAAAGGGAGAAGGACCAATCAGGGAGGGCCCAGCCCGGCCCTGATTGGTCAAAGAATGGGAGGGAAACTGGGCATAAAAGGGCTGCTCCATGGGAGTGGCCGGCCCAGTTGGACGCAGCGACGGAGGCAGCAGCAGCACTCCCCCAGTGGCAAGTATGAAGGCATTTCTTGAAGTGAGGGGACGGGAGCAGGGCACCCTGTTCAGGCACAAGGATGGGGTCCCGTTAACCAGGTTTCAGTTTGTCAGCGTCATGAAGATGGTGGTTCGAGCATTGGGCCTGCCAGCAGAAGATTTCAGCAGTCATTCCTTCCGCATAGGGGCGGCAACCATGGCCGCGGAGGCGGGCATGTCCACGGAGTCCATCAAGAGCTTGGGGCGATGGCGTTCCAGGGCCTACGCTGTTTATATCAGGCCTGGGTGGGCACTGCCAGTGGGGCCTGGGGCCCAGGGGGACCAGTAGGCCTGCCTGTTGATGATAATGGTTGGCGGAAGGCGGTTCCCATGGGGAACGCCTTGATGGCGGATGTATTGGGTCGCGATAGGTAATGAACCCGGGGCCTCAATCAAGTACAAGTTCAAGAGCAAGTTCAAGTTCAAGTTCAAGGGAGGCCCCGTGGTATGATTGCTAACATGACCTTGTTTGCAGGGGAGGAGAGAGCGTTGGGCGGGTGGCCCGGCCACAGGCTCTCTCCTCCAGAGGGGTTCGGGATGGACCGACCCCAACTCTGCCCACATGCGTGAGCAGCGATGAGATCACGACCCATACATTGACGCCAACCATTTAGATTGCAAATTGTGGCTGAATTTTGCCAAAATGTATTTACTCTATCTACCTCAATATGTATCCACATCACTAACCTGTACCTAACATTATATTCTGAAAGTTATGTAGAATGGAGAATACACAACTAGCAAACTGAAGCGTGTCCGTGTCTCATTCAGGAGGGCAGTGGGGCTGTACGATCTGGGTCCGCAAATGAATCCAATAAATAAATAAATAAATAAATATTTCAATAACATATCCCACCCCATCATAAAGCAAAACATTTTTTATTTATGTTAGAGCAGGCATGAAAATACCATATGTATTTCATCCCTCCAGAATTATCTTTAGTATAGTTTGCCTTCTGTGCAATAATTACAAGGGTCAAGTGTATATTTAAAAAGAGAGCATCCTACACTTTCTTGAAGAAAACTGTTGTTTTCCTTAAGTTCAGAATTCAACAAGGCCGTAATGGGGAAACTTTCCCTGTGAGTTACCATCTGCTTCCCTACAGCAAACACCTCTGTGGGCTTCCCTAATCTCCTTTTTTTTAAAATTGAGTAAATCATATTTCTAGGAAATGCCAAGATCTGCGAACTTGAATTCTGAAACATACATGCACCTAAAAATAAATGATCATAGTGACATATTTTAAATATATATAAATAATTGCATAGCAATCAACTAAAGTATTTCCAAGGTCTCAGCCTCCATGTGGGAAAGTACATAAAACCTCCCAGCTTTCAATCCAGCTCAGTGACAAATAGGGAGAATACCATTGTATTCTTGTATTGCATTCTACATACCAGTGTAGAAAGACATCAGGACACAGCTTGATGAGTGGCAGGATGAATCTCTTTGTGGAGCAGGTAGGTTGATTGCAGGATTACTCTCTATCAGGAGCCAGTATAGGAGGCATGATAAGTGTCTGTAGGAATTAGGTAGGTAGTAGTAAATAAGGAAGTAAATAGGAAGCTGAAGGCACAGAAAATAGACTGAGAGAATTAGAGGCCCCAGGAGCAATAGAAAATACAAATAAACCAACAAATACAGTGATTGAGAAGATAATAAGGGTTGCTTAACATCAGCTACTGCATGTTTCTTTTTGCCTTGAAAACTTACCTGGCCTTCCTGTTATTAGGAGAGAATATTCCCCCCTCTCTCTCACACACACACACACTCCTACTTAGAATCTCACAGTTCTTGCAGGTATGCAAGGCAATAAACAAATTATTAGAAAAACCCTGTGTAACAACCCTTACTCAAATCAAGAAGAGATGTCTAGTGTCACCTCTTGCAATCCCTGCTTCCCACACACACACACACTTAGGGCTTGTCTATGCATGGGGCAAAAACTCTGAGTGGAGTCCTGCCCCTTGTGCCCCTGCATTCACCCCAAAGCCCTGCACAATATTTATTCTCTTCAGGGACATCCGGTACTTGTCTTCACTACCTGGCTGTCCCTGTGGGGTTTTGTTTGCTGCTGCTACCAATGCAACCATTTTAAAACTCAATAGAGAAGATCCTGGCTGAAGGGAGATGTTTTCTTCCTTCCCCTGGCTCAGCAGCACTGCTTCCACCTGCTCTTCCACTTGCCCATTGCAGAAAGACGTGCTTGAAGCAAGCAACAGAGGTGCTTGAAGCAAGTGACAGGCAAATAGAGAGTGGGTGGAAACAGCACTACAGAGCCCAGGGATGGCTGATTTCTGACCCTTTATTGGCCTCCTTACTCTTCCCCTCTGGCATGCCTCTTCTAGAGGTTTTAACTGAGCCAGGCAGCTGGCTCTCAAATCCTAGTGAGGCCAGGGAGCAGACAAGGCAGTGTCTCTGCTGTGTCCTGTCCTTTCACATAAAGGGATAGAGAGACTGCCTGAAAACAATATTTGTGCATTTTCATGTTTATTGGCTAAAATGACTTCATCTCACATACCAATGGTTTTAATGCCTTTCCTGGAGCCGAAAAATGTGCCATTAACCCAAGACATCTATAGCTTTTTTGCTATCTTGATGCTATTTGTTAACACTTAGGCTGCAGCTGCACTGTAGAAATAATCCAGTCTGACATTGTTTTAACTGCCATGGCTCAATGCTATGGAATCCTGGGATTTTTAGTTTGTTGTGGCACCAGAGCTCTCTGACAGAGAAGGCTAAATGACAGACCCAAGAACTCCATAGCATTGAACCATGGTTGTTAAAGCAGTGTCGAACTGGGTTATTTCTGCAGTACAGATGCAGCATTAATCTCCAGTGCTGTGTTTCTCTATTTAGTTACTAATCTGGGGATCATTTTTTGGTCCTCAAATGTGTACTGTATTTCTGTACTTCTTTTAAGATGAGAATAATCAATCATGCAGCTTATGCTTTGCTAGGCAGTGGAGAGCAGCATTCATCTTGAGCCTCAAGGTCCCATGTTTCAATTCTGGTGAAGTCCCAATTAAATGTTGATGGTTGTTACCCACAAGTTGCTGGAGCAAAAGCCATCATGGGCCTCATTTAAGTGCAAACTGTTAGCAAGAGTTTCTGAATGACTTTTCCAAACTGAAGACAAAAACAGAACACACAAAACAATGAAGACACAAGAGAAACACAACCCTGAAGAAACAGAACTCTTTCTTACTTCATATAGAAGGCAAAAGTTATACATAAAATATTTGTTGCTTGGTTGCTATGCAGCACCCCATTATTGTATCAAGGCTTAATTTACTGTTCCCCTGAATGATCTCTGCAAGTGCACATACTAACAGTTCAGCTCCCCTTCCCACAGAAAAAACAAAAAACCATACAGCTCACCTGACATATCCATGGAGGATATGTTCCCAGACTCACCATGAATATTTGAAACAGTAGGTAATAGAGAACGCTATAGAATTGTGATGAAGGACCTAGGAAATGCCTTGAGAGGCTGCTTCTCTAGGCAGCTCCGGCATGACTGTATGGTAACTTTCAGTGAAGGTTACCAGAGTCATGCTGGAGGACCTAGGACAGTAACAGCGAACCTATGACACGCGTGTCAGCAGTGACACGCGTAGCCATTTCTGATGACAGGTGGCCGTAGGCCTCTTCCCCCCCTCCCGCAACCTCACCACCCTCCCTAAAGTGGCGATCGGGGCTTTGAAGCCCCCCTCGCCACTTTCGCCCCACCCTCCCTAAAGTGGTGATTGGGGCTTCGAAGCCCCAGTCACCACTTTCCTCCACCCCCCCACCTCCCTAAAATGGTGATTGGGGTTTCTAAGCCCCAGTCCAACTTTCCTCCCACCCTCACCAAAGCGGGAATCTGAGAATATGCAGAACCACGAATGTGAAACCCACAAGTGTGGAGGGACAACTGTAGTCGCAAATGTTTCATCCTCCCTTATTAGACACTCTGTGCCAGAGGTCTGTAGGCCAAAACAACAGAAGTCTGGCACAGAGTGTCTAGTTCTGGGACTTCCGGTTAAGCCGGGATCTTTGCCCTCACTTCTGCCGGCAGAGATAATGTTTTTTCCTCAAAGTGACACACCACCCAAGTTATGCTCAGTTTTTTGGCGAAGTTTGACACACCAGTCTCAAAAGGTTGCCCATCACTGACCTAGGAAATGCCTAGAGAGACCATATTTTTTTCAGATGATGGATAACTGAAACCACAGGTACTGATCCTGAGCGCGCATACAAGTGTGTGACCTGTATTAAACCTTTGAATGTTTCCAAGAAAACCATCACCCTTTTTTTCCCTTTACTCCCAGATTATGGAATGGCCTGTTGGACAAGATCCGTCTTATTACCACCTTAGAGAACTTCAAAAAAGCTGTCAAGACAGATCTTTTCCAGCAGGCCTTTCCTAAATAGCTATCCCAGCCCAAAGATTCAGCTGTCTTTTCCCATTGACCTGCCACTGAATCATTCCATTTTTTTCTTTCCTTTTAATTATTGTATGTTTTTAATTACTTTCTAATTTAATACTGTTTTAAGGGGTGGGTGGGTTAGAGTACAGTTGTAATTATGCAGTTTTTATGCTGTAAGCCGCCCTGATTGCGTTGCAGAGGGGCGGGATGGAAATATTATTATTATTATTATTATTATTATTATTGCCCAATGGGTCTTGCCCCTGCTGCCTGGCTGCTGGTGGTTTTCTGCCTCTGTCCTGAGTAAGACCTTTTAGTGATGCATCTTAAGGTGTTGGAGGAGGTTGCTGATGCTGTCAGTTACTAGTAATGTTATTGGCTGCCTACAGTGAAAGTGAATGCAGGTAACACTCCTGGGATCCACTTGCAGTTCAGAGGGACTGCCTTCATTCTAAGATCTAACAAAACAAAACAAAACAAAATCTAGAGACAGTGGGGTGGCAATAACATTAACAGCATAAATAAACATGAATGCATAGACAAATTCACAAATAACAAAACACAGAAGACTAAGTTGAGCTATTCAGCAAGACAAGAGAAATTTAAAAAGACTATCGATTTATTTATTTATTTATTTATTTATTTATACCCCACTCTTCAGCCACAAAGGCTCCCAGAGCAGTTTACAAATTGTTTAAGCAATAGCAATTTACACATCTACACCACATTAAGTCATTTCCAATGTGTGTTAGCTAATTGCCCCCACAAGCTGGGTACTCATTTTACTGATCTACAAAAGGATGAAAGGCTGAGTGAACCTTGAAGCCCTCTGGTAACACACTTGCAATGTGGTGGCTTGCAGTACTGGCATTTAACCACTGCACCACCAGGGCTCCCTAATGACACAAAGAGACCAGCTCAGATCACAATCAGCAACTCCCCATCCCTTAATATGTTCTTTCATGATCTGATACTAACACAGTGGAGTCTAACAAATGAATGAAGAGATGCAGGAGGAAATAGCATCTCTGAATAGCAATTTCATTGTAACTCACATAATAACTTCCCATGAGCACTGTGTCTTAAGAGTGTGGATGAGATTCTTACCACAGATTGCAGAATACAACTGTCAATGACCAATCCCAGCTCTCCTTTTCCCCTTCTGCATACCACCACTTCAGTAGTTTTCTTATATTCCCATTTTATTGACCTATTGTCTAGCTTATTTCCACTGTTTTTAAATATACAGATTGATCTAAAGCATTTCAGGTTCCAGATCAAAACTGGGCTAGCAAGATCCAGTTTGGGAGATGGCACAAATTTTGTATGAATCAGCCCTATTTGCTGCAATATTTTGGATTCAGCCTTAGTAGCAACAGCAATATGGAGCAAGGCTGTTGGGTTCTGTCCAATGGTTGTGTTTTTTACTATTATTTTTCTCATCATGGCCTTTGGCTAGCACAATAAACATTCATGATAATGACTATCATTTCCAATCAAGCAAGGTGAGTTACTCGGTTTTTCATTGTTTTTCTACCTCTTGTGCTTTGAAGGGTTGAGGGGACTACTGAAACAATATGGGATACAATGTGGAATGATACACTAGGTAGCAGAAGTCAATAAAACAACTCCCCCCCCCAAATAATCCAGGTGGGCCCTCTCTTCTAATTTAAAGCCACCTTCAATAGACTCTATTGGCTTTTTACTCACCAATGGCACTACCTTTCCACAGTGGTGGGATTGCATGCTCCTGTGAGGAAAGAGACGATGGACTTTTTCAAATGGGGGGAAAAAAACCTGAGGAGGTCAGGAGAAGAACAGGGCTGTCACGCTTACAGTGTCCTATTTCAGACAGGTCTGTCCTCCTCCTGACTTTTCCCTGTCCTTCCTTCGTGCTGCCGGCACGAGAAATGTGCCGCTTTTATTGATGGGAAACCCCCATCAATAAAAAGTGGCACCTGCAGCACAGAGGAAGAGTGCGGGAAGGTCACGAGGAGGACAGGGCTGTCTGAAATGGGGTGCTGTAAGTGCGACAGCCCCATTCTTCTCCCAACCTCCTCAAGTTTTTTTCACACTGTTTGAAAAAGTCCTATGTTGATGGCAGCAGTGCTGCTGGTAGGGTCTCCCATGCCTGTTTTTGCTGCCATACAGCTACTGGGCAGCAACAGTAGTGGAGGGAGACACTGGCGGAGGATCTCTTTGAGACAGCGGCAGTGACACTGTATCGAACAATTGTTAATACTGTGCAGATGGAGGCAGGGTAAACCTCCTTTTGAAGATCTTTGACCACAAAACCCCTATGATGAGACAGTTCAAAATGAAACAACAGATAATGCCAGAAGATGAAACTCCCAGGTCAGATGGCAATTAATGACCTACGGGATACAGCAGAAGACAACTACAAGTGGCTAATCATGCAATTGGACTCAAGTTGAAAGGACATTCAGCTGTTGACATGCTCAGAGGTAAGAGGAAATTCCAAAGCTGTACAACACATATTATTGGAACATAGAATATGAGAAGCATGAATCAGGGGAAGCTAGGTGTTATAAAACAAGAAATGGAATGTATAAACATTGTAATACTTGGAGTGTGTGAGCTAAAGTGGACAGGAGTGGGACATTTTGAGTCAGATCATTAAACAGTACTTTTACTCAAGAAATGACAATCTAAGAAGAAATTTATAGTGAGGAGAAATGTAGCAAAAGCAGTCAAAGGATATAATGCGAAGTCTGACTGAATCATGTCAATAAGACTTCAGGGAAAACCCATCAATATCACCTTAATCCAACTTTATGCTCCAACTGCAGAGACAGAAGAAGAAACTGAAAGATCCTATACTGGTGTCCAGGTGGAAACTGATAACACAACAAAACAGAACTCCCTGTCCATCACAGGTGATTGAAGTACAAAAATAGGTAATACAGCAGATTCAAAGATTGTAGAAAAAAATTAGCCTGGGAGCAAGAAAGGAAGCAGGAGACTGACTACTGAATTTTGTGAGGCTAACAATTTGTTAATCACAAACACATTCTTCAAGCAATCCAAGAAGTGACTGTATACACGTGAATCATCTGATGGGCAATATAGAAATCAAATAGACTACATAATTGGAAGGAGAAGATGGAGAAGCTCCATTCTGTCTGCAAAAATAAGACTAGGAACACATGGTGGCACAGACCATGAACTGCTAATATAAAAAAAATAGAGTAAAGCTAAAGAAGACTAAACCAACCATCACACTTAGAAAAAAAAAACCCGAAGAACATCCTCAAAGAATTTAAAGGTAATGTGACAAATAGATTTGCACTATTAAGCCTAACCGATGGGGATCCAGAAGAACTCTGGACTGAAGCCAGGCACATTGTCAGGGAAGAATGCAAAAAGACATTTATCTGTAGCCAAAAAGAAAGAGAAGCCTCAATTGATGACAGATGAAACTCTTCAAGCAGTTAAGGACAGATGAGAAACAAAAGTATAAAGGAGTCAGAACCCTGAATGCAACTATTCAACAACTTGTGTGCAGGGACAAGGCTAACTCCTGTAATAATCAATGCAGAGAAATAGAAAGTGATAACATAAAAGGAAGAACAAGAGACCTCTTCCACAATATCTGGGAAATCAAAGGGGAATTTAGACCAAGCGTATGGATGCTCTACGACCAGCAAGGGAGCACATTACATGACAAAGGAGAAATGAAAAGACAATGGAAACAATACATGAAACAACTATATAAAAAAGAGGAAAGGATGTCAGATTCATTTGAGGAAGAACCATATGAAGACAAGTCTCCAACTTTAGAAAGTCAAGTGGAAGCTGTACTCAGAGCCCTTGGTAGAACTAAACCGCTAGGAACAGATGGCATACCAATAGAGCTCCTTCAGTCTACAGAGACAGAATAAACTCTAGTTCTAACTAAAATCTGTCAACAAATATGGAAAACAAAGCAATGGTCTGCAAATTGGAAATGTCCAATATACATTCCAGTCCCCCAAAAAGGAGACACCTGGAATTGAAGTAACCACAGGACTATTGCATTAATTTCCCATGCAAGCAAAGTGATGCTCAAAATTCTACACTGAAGACTTTTACCATATATGGATCAAGAAATGCCAGCTGTCTAAGCTGGGTTCAGGAAAGGAAGAAGCAGTAGGGATCATACTGCAAACATACATTGGATAATGGAGAGCCCCAAAGAATTTCAGAAGAAAATCAGCCTGTGCTTTTAGATTATATCAAAACCTTGGATTATATAGCTCTGGAAAAACTATGGATCGCTCTTAAAGAAATGGGTGTACCATAACATTTTATTGTCCTGATATGAAACCTGTATTCAGGTTTCAAGGACAAGAGACTACTGTTCCAGAGAAACTGAATGGTTTCCAATTGGTAACGGATTCAGGCAAAGCTGCATTTGATCACCCTATCTGTATAACTTTTATGCTGAAAATATTGTACATAAAGCTGGAGTAGTCTTGGAGAAAGGAGACATGAAAATCGGAGAAAAGAACATTAGCAATTTAAGATATGCAGATGATATCATCTCTCTCTCTCTCTCTCTCTCTCCCTGGCTTTTCTTCGCAAACAAAGATTCAGGAAGGACTCATCCCGCGCTTTCTGCAAGTGCGCTGATGACTAAAAAGGCCAATCTGAGATAAACAAGTCCGGTTGCAAAAAGCACAGCAGAAGGGCTCCTTGGGTGATGTTTTTAGGTTGTGATTCTTTCTGCGTTGTCGTTTCTCTTCAAGACTTGTTCGTCGTGAGTTCTCAAATAAGGCTGCAGCATTGTGGATAGTGCGTCTCCATGCCTCCCGATGTGAGGCCAGGGCGGACCACTGTTGGTGATTAATTTGGCCGAGCCTGAGATGTTGTTTCAGGGAGTCTTTGTATCGCTTTTTTGGAGCGCCCCTCTTACGCTGACCCGTGGCGAGTTCACCGTAGAGTAGTATTTTTGGGAGGCGATGGTCCTCCATCCTAGAAACGTGCCCTGCCCAGCGCAGCTGCGTTCTCAATATCATGGCCTCAATGCTGGTGATCCCTGCTTGCTCAAGGACAGCAACATTTGTCACATATCATACATAGATGATATCATACTATTAGCAGAAAATAGCAAAGACTTGGAACAATTACTAAAGAAAGTGAAGTAAGTGCAAAGGCAGGTTTACCATTGAACTTTAAGAAAACAAAAATAATGACCACAGATGTTTCATATAACTTTAAAGTAGATGGTGAAGACATTGAAATATTGGCTCAGTCATTTATCAAAATGGAGACTGCAGTCAAGAAATCAGAAGAAGACTAGGACTTCGAAGGGCAAATATAAAGGAACTAGACAAGATTCTGAAATGTAAAGATATATCATTGAATGCTAAAGTTAGAATTGCCCATGCCATTGTATTTCCCATTTTTATGTACAGATGTGAAAGTTTGACAGTGAAGAAAGCTGAGAGGAAGAAAATGAATTCATTTGAAATGTGGTGTTGGGGAAGAATTCTACAGATACCGTGGATTGCTAAAAAGTCAAATAATGGGTCCTAGAGTAAATCAAGCTTGAACTTAGCTAGAAGCTAAGATGACTAAACTGAGACTGTCATACTTTGGCCATATCATGAGAAGACATTACTCACTAGAGAAGACAATGATACTTGGTAAGGTAGAAGGCAGTAGGGAAAAAAAGGGGTTGCATTCCAGATGGAAAGAATCAGTCAAGGAAGCCACAGCCCTGAGTCTGCAAGAACTAAACAGATCTGTTGATGATACGGTGACTTGGAGGTCTCTCATTCATGGGGTCGCAGAAGTCGAAGTCAACTTGATGGCAGTTAACAACAAACTGTCTTTTAAACACAACCTGAACTTTATTTTAACCCTCTTATGTTCACTGTTTCTATGATTCATTTTAGCAATATAAGAAAAGCTCAGGGCCAGAATTTCAAAGGTATATGTGCATAGATGAGATAGGTTCTTTGCCGTCTCCCTGCAGAACATATTTACAGTTGAACTGCAAAATGGGGCGGGGGAACATAGGAAAGGAAAGGAAAAGTATAGAATAATGGAAAATGTGCCCAGTTATAATTTTTCTCTCTCCCGACTCACTGCAAGTCATATGAGGATTACAGAGAGGAAACTCTATCAGTAATTTCCTTGCCAGTTGATGTTCATGTCTTGGTTTGTAATGGATTCTGTTAGGCTATCTGCCTGTGGGGAACATGTGCCCTGACCAAATAAGTCAAAGCTTATATGCATATATCCCATTGGGCTCACAAAGAAAAAAATGTGCTTTGTTTATAAGCATTACTGTTGTTATGTATAGAGCTAAAAAGTCAACAAGGCACTGGTCAAAACAAAACATAGAATTGAAGTGTGGCACAGTGTTAGAACAAGCCAACTGGCAGACAGCTATTCTTGGTTTGTATATTCTTTTAAAAATTTTATTCTTGTTTGAATTGTTGTGTTTGGCTTTCTAATCTACCTTAAGGGCTTTTATTGAAAGAAAGTATAGAAATCTCTAAAAACACACACACTTTGTTCCATCAGACTTACAGTCAACAATCTAACTGTATCAAGACATATTCATATACAGAATAATCATTTTGGTTTGGAGCCTTTTCTGTCATCCTTAGATTGTAATTGGGTTGGGCTTATACATAGATTGCTAATGCCCCAGTGTGAATTTTGTTGACTGGCTAGAATATTTACCCCAAACATGCCTTGCCTGGACTAACCTCCAGGAATGACTTACTGTTCCTTAGCGTGACTAAAAGCTCAGAGATAGAAAATAGAAAACGAAGGTTATTTGTAATTTACAAATGCAAACTTCTTGTTACCATTGAATTCAGTGGAGTTGGAATCACACACACAGTCTAGGATTCTATAGGAGTGTTGAGACAAGAGAACAGGATATTATGTACAGGGACTTTTCTGTCTCCCACCTTCATCATTCATTCCTGTTATGAACAGAATTCAGCTGGTAGGTTTGGACTGACAGTTCCTTGGTGGCAAAGAGTAACACTGATCTAATTCCTAAATTGTTAATTCTCTGACTACATTCCTCAAATAGATGCTGATAGTTCAGCTTCTTCCCATTTCTTCCTCAACTTTGTAAGTTATGATCCAATCATATTGGAGCAGATAAATGTCCACATTTTACAGCCAATCAGAGTGTTTTGTCAGAAAGTGAGGAATCAAACCACTGTGTTCCTGCCCAAGCCAGCAGAATTCATTATACTGCAAAGCAGTCTATAGTCAAACTATATGCTATTCAGCTATCAGTTTTGTGAAATTGCTAGGTATACATCTCACTGAAAACCTGTTGCAGAAAAATTCTTATTCATCTCAACATTTGTTTGTCTAGCAGCAAAACCTTGTTCATGTCTACCTAAAAGTAAATCTTACTGTTTCAATAGGCCTTCCTTTCAGGAACTGAGCATAGCACTGTAACCTAAGCATTGTTGTATGTTCTAGTCCAAATGGATTCTAAGTGCATGCATATATTTTAGTGACATTTTAAAAATTAGAGTTATTCTTTTCTTAATTCTTGTATTTCTTTTCTCTCTTGGAATCAAACTGTATTTGTGTGTTTTTCACAAGCTGGCTACAT
Source organism: Gambelia wislizenii (assembly GCA_030847615.1). Classification (NCBI taxonomy): domain Eukaryota; kingdom Metazoa; phylum Chordata; class Lepidosauria; order Squamata; family Crotaphytidae; genus Gambelia; species Gambelia wislizenii. The sequence continues at coordinate 327,555,549 of JAUMIR010000001.1, forward strand.
TAAGAGGCAGGGTTGATTTGGCAATTTGCTTTGCTCTCACAAACTCCCAGCCCTGACCAACAGTCTCACCTTTAATCCTATCTCATATAATGTTGAGTTCAGGTGATGAGTGTTAATGTAACCCTTTGCTTTCACCATTCATTTGCAGTGTTGCAACCCTGAAATGTCAGCCCAAGTCACAATTCAATTCTACTTTCCAGTTTCCAGGGCTGAGAGAACTCAGTTCCACGACAGCAGCTTCCCGCAGCTTTAGATACCCATTTTCCTCTTCTCTCTGATGAGAGGTAACAGATATTTAAAATGTGGTCAGGATGGGAGACCCCCACAGGTCTTATCTGACTCATTGGCCACTCTCCCCTTGACTGCCTAGGAGTGAATGCCAAGCTGCATTCACTTCCTGGAAAGCAAATCCCAGCCATTCTCATGAAAGAACAATCGTGTGGGGAATTTAAAAATAAAAACAAAACAAAATGTCAAAACTAAAAGCAAAGCACCAGAACATGCTTTAAAGTAACCCAGGGAGGGTTAAAAAAAAAAAGGTGCCACTTACCTCGATGTCCTGATCAAACTTGGAAGTCTTCAGCACAGACTTCCCTGTGACCTCACTGTGACGCTGGCATCACACCAGCAGAATGGTGCTCCTTTTCGGATGCCTGTGATTCTGTGACAGAAATGGAATGGGCAATTTATTCACGGTTTAAGTAATTAATAAGGAGTGGGGGACAGAAGAGGCACAGAGGCATATTGCCACAGGGACAACATCGTCTGAAAAGGAAGCCTTTTAGTGATCTCCTGTAATCCCTGCGGTGGGATACTTGGCACATGTGATAATCTCCATACTGTATATTTTTCTCTGTAGAGAGAAAGGTGTTCTCTCTTTTTGGTATGTGTAAGTGGGTATGAGAGTGGAGTGAGAAAAAAGAGATAAGCAGCCTTTCCATTGTCCTTCAAGTGCTCCAGTTTGCAACCTCCCATGGCTGTTCTTCATAACAGGGGGAAAAACAAGGAAGGAAAGTTATAGGCAACTTGTGGTTAACATGCGAGTTGGTTTAGTAGTGGAAATTGAGATAACTGAAGAAGTATAACTCACAAGTTTGGATCAAGTAAGCCATTTCTGTGTACCAAACTCTCTTCTACCCCCCCCCCCAAAAATGCTTGATGGTTGGTTTTCATGAGTATAATGCTTGTTGATACATATTGCTTACGCTGAATGAGCTTTGTATCCTTTATGAATTATAGATCCATTTGGGAAGGCAGATGAAAGAGAACCACTCACCAATGCTGTCAGGAGTGATTCAGCTGTCATTGGAGGTAAGGTATTTTTCAAAAAGCTGAGCAAGAAATTATTTCCTAATCTGGTTGGTTAGCATTGGCTCATAATTTACTGATAATTGCTCTGGACTGTTTCAGTTTTGAGTGACAATTGCTGCTATGAGACCATCTCACTACACATCTCAAATCTCTACCAACATGTGTCTGCATTGGAACAATGCTCTTATGACATAATACCCTTGAACAATCTCCACCATTTATTCCTGTGCATCTTCCATTCTTACTATTATACATTCTTCAATAAGGTTTTGTGCTGGTACATTCCTACCACTTGTGTATCGTTGTAGTCAATGCAGTGAGTAACTAAGCTAGATTTACTTAATTCTAGAATGACTCCAAATTTCCCAAGCTATGGTTTTTCAACCATGTGGCAGAATACCTATATGAGGTGGACCAAAACTAATATCTAGTCAAAAATTATAGAATGCTCTGTAATAATAATTGATACAAGTAAATCCATGTTTATTGGAATAGCATTACGTAAGTGATTTTGAAGGCTGTTAGCTGTTAGTTGTTTTGACCAACTAGCTGTGAGTGGAAATTTGGTCCTATTGCACTTTGCTCTGAGAGAACAAGAAAAAAAAAAAGAATTGAGAAAAGCAATCATGGTCCAAATTATTGATGCAGAAGACACACATTGGCAGTAGGAAAGGATCCAGATTGGCTTTGATACACTGATGGGGTAGGTCATTCTGAAGCGGAGCAGAAAGGGAGTATGAGCTGAATGTAGAAAGCTCAATGGCAAGTTTAACTCGGTCTGCTATAAAAAGGGCGGGTTCACAGAGCAATCCTTTCAGTATGGATGGAACTATTTAAAGATGGAGGAATGACAAAGGTGCTTTGGAGCTCACACCAGCAGGACAGAGGAGAAGCAGCAGTAGATATTCCCTTTCCAGTCCTCCACTTTTAGTTGGAACCCATTTGAAACAGAAATGTATAACTGCTAATCTGCATCTTCCCACCAAGTTGGAATCCTCAGAATCAGAGACAGAGACAGAAGGTTTTCAGAAGTTTCCCCTGAGGCTAACAGAGGGCATCTGGGGCACCTCTGTGTGCTCATTAGGGTAAGTTCAATTGATCCTATAGCCCTGGAGCTATCTCAGTGTTCATAATCAGTAGGAAAAGGATTTATTAAAAATAGTGGTAGAACCAGACAGAGTATAATTCAATTGATGGCATGCTCACAACTTCAGACTACTGCTTCAGTTCACTGCACTACAGAATAGACCCAAGGAGATAACTACAAGTCCAGCCACTTAAATCAGAAGAACCTTATGTGCTCTTGAGCAATCATCTGCTTTGGCTCAATCCACTGCTCTCTCAAAGTATTGTTAAGCAATGAGTCATCACACTTTATGACCCATTGGTCTTCATAATTAAGTAGTATGAATTAGAATACACTGGAGGAAGTAATGGAACTAGCAGCATAAACACACTGCTTCATCATCCTAGTTCAATGACATAAGCAACCACTTGCTGGATAAGCCTGGAAGCATGCATGTCTTAAATTTAACAAAACCCCATGATCTGCTACCCTGTGAACATAAATTAATTAAATGATCAATCTTCAAAGTGTCATAATAGAAATATGATCACTCAGTGAATCTACATATGTTCTCTATAAATTAAGTGAGTAATCATATTTCTATTATTTCCTTCCTTCTAGTCAGTAAATTTGCATTTATCATCAGACAAGAAAGTTTCCATGCAATGGGATTTTCATTTACAATGCAGAAGGGGAACACTCAACAAGGTGTAAAAGAAGGGGTAATCTGTTCTACTAGCAGTGTTCATTCTGCTGTAAAACATAACTGGATACAATCCTGTCTGATGATTCATAATGACTATGGCCTGGTATCACCAACCACTACTTAAGATTTCTGAGGTCCAGATGAAGCGCAATCAAAATTGTCTGTTTCTCTAGTGAAACTAAAACAGAACAATCAGGTGCAATTTATTTTTCAAATCTGTGTAACTACAAATGCAGCATAGTTATAGGGAGAATCTTAACTTTATAAACTGTCACGAGCTTCCCAGCATGATATGATTCCCCTCAAAGTGAAATCTGTGCTGCCAATGAACTACTCCACTTTGTTTTTCCTTTTATGCTTGTGTTTTCCCCTCTTCTCCAGGTGTTATAGCAGTGGTGATCTTCATAATCTTTTGTATTGTGGCCATTATGAGCAGATTTCTTTACCAGCACAAACAGACACATCGGAGCAGCCAGACAAAGGAAAAAGAATACCCTGAGCATCTTGGGAGTTCTTTTAAGACTGATGCTGACTTGCAGAACACAGTGAGCGAGTGCAAACGAGAATATTTCATCTAGCAAACTCTCCAGCTCCTTGTTACACTTTGGCATTTCTTTGATTTTGATTATGATGAAGATGATGACGGTGGTGGTGGTGGTGGTGTTTTTTTTTTTTAAACCCATCAATTTCTTTGGCATTTCCCCATCCTTTTGAAAAGAATCCACTTTGCACAGAAGAGATGGGTAGCAACTGCAGTGTTTCTCTCTCTTCGTTCAAACACCCCACAAAAGTTAATGCTTAACAGCTCAACCAACTGTAGGTTCTACCTAAGTTCCTCATAACATGCATGGTAGATTGTTTCTTTTCTGGTTGACTGTTTGGTTTCTGGACCCCATTTAATTCATAATTTCATATTTTCATATCGGACCTGAGAGATATATACTAGAGGTAAAATGTACAAGTTAACTATGTAGCAACACAGCTATTGCAACAAAGTAGTGGGAAAGAATAAGACCAAATTATTTCATTTTTAAAAATTGTATGTTTAAGAGGAGCAAAATTGGCATAAGAATTTTGTTTCATGTTGGTGGTGCTGTGTTGATTTTGCAAGCTGAAGATATGAAAGTCTTTATCCTCTCCGTATCCTTTCCTTATCCTTTTATTGTAACATTTTAACTTGAAAGTTCCTTTTTTCCCTATCTTTTATGTAATGGCCTTAATAGAAACAGTGCTCCAGATTAGTGCTGGGTCAAAGTATTTGGTCCAAAGTTTGGGTTAAAATGCCCCTCAAATATCCTGAAAAATATTTATGACTTTTCATGGGAGGGGGGCACGGTTTGGGGAAATTGCAATTTTGGAGGGGAGGAAGGATGAAAGACAACGGAAGGTTTCAGTTTTTCTTCTCCAAAGGGGGAAAAAATGTTGCTGCCATTTCACTTTGTTTCAGAACTGCAATAAGGAGTAGCACATTGTCCTTTCTAGTTTCAAATTGAATGGACCAATAGGAATAAGATTATGGCCTTTTTTCTCCCCAGTCTTTAAGAACATCTGTGGCAACAACGTTTCATTGTGTTATAGTGGCATTCCCAGTAATCCGTTTACTATGAGGAATGCTACTAGGCTGCTCCATTTTGTAGCTGTATACTGTTTAACACCTTTGCTGCCATGTCTCCATCATGGTAAACCACCTCTCCCCCAAATATTAAAATTCTGCCACACCTATCAATCTGGGTAGCACCCATTTTCTCTGAATACAAAAGGCTCTGTGAAAAGTGGGAGTAAGTATTTGAGCCCAGCATTCCTCGAAAACACCTTCCATTGCATCCTCTGTCTTGTCAGTGCTCTGTGATGGATCGTTTACAGCACCAGGTGATGCATAGAAAGTAATGCCTCAACTTTTAATCATTCTAGGAGCTAACTAGGGTCTCTGCAAAATCCTACCTTGAACAAAAATGTTAGCAGTGCTGGTTAGAACTGGGACCTGAGCATGATTTGGGGGGCAAGAAACAAAGTTACTGGGTCAAACTTTAATTTGCATTTAATAAATAAAAACCAGATTTCAAAGACTTAGACAACAGATCCCCAACACATCTTTAAAAGTATGTAAAATTTACTTTCTTGAACATAACATTAATATCAAAATCACCCCCTTTCCTTTTCAACAATATGCAGTTCCACACACAAGCTAGAATGTCAGGGATCATAAGATCACTGTCTCCCTCCTTCTACTGTTAATATTTTGTATCTCTTTTAATCTGTGAACGCTAGCTAGGGCTCTTGATAATCTGACTATAATTTGGTGTGTGAGCCTGTGTGAAATGTGTGTGTGTGTGTGTGTGAGTGTGTGTGTGTGTGTGTGAGAGAGAGAGAGCACATTCTGCACATATACTCACATTCATATTTTGTTTAATTTTGCAAAGAGGATATTCTTTCCTATGTTATAATTTTTAAGAACTTGGCTGCTATTTGTGTGGGTACCCATAGCATATATAGTTCTGTATGCTACAGGTACCTGCCAAGAATGACCATGAAATAAAAACTAGAATTTCAGGTTAACTGTATGAGAGCATCCCCCTCTGCTATAGCAGAAATGGTAGAGTTGCAGCCTGCAGTAGTCTAGGTTAGTGCTATACTAAGAAGTTACTCTGAGTTTTTTCAACCACTCTTATTGAATTGCATACATTGCTTCTCAGGGGCGGGGGAGGGGAGGTAATTCCAAAAAGCAGAAAATTTCAGGAAAATTCCCACTCCCACATTCATGTGCTTCATTTTGCTTGTACTTACCTTACTTATGAGGTAGCCAAGGACTCTGTGTTCTTTCTTTTATTGTACAACCATCTATCTGGCAGAGGCTTCCCACATTTCATTAAAGCCCAGGGAAGATGTCCTGAAGTAATTTCTCCCATGGTTCTTTTTTCCATCAGGAAACATGGGCAATCAAGGAACCTGAAAATGGAGAGATGTATAATGTGGGAGGGGATCACATAGCACCATGAGCCACCTTCAGTGATAAAGCAAATTCAAAAACAAGACCTTTTCAAAAATAGAAGCATAGAAGCATCTACAGTGTCCTGGGGATGGGCCAGAAAAATAGAAGTCTTTTTCACAGGAGAAGAAAAGTTGTGGGGAAATTAGCACATGTAGGTGAGCACTGCCCTAGTGGAAGTGTTTATTATCATTTTCACTGGCTTCTAAAGAATGGCAGCTCAGCATCCACAGATTGGGAAGGAACCAAATGGCTTTTGCCTCTGCAAGATAAAGAGGCCCTACCACCAGTCAAATAGTGAAGAGAGCCTAGCTATGAGATTATGTAGCACGCCAGCTGCATCACCAACATAACATGAAATGCATGGCCTTGGGAATAAGGCTAAAAAGTCATTTTCTCTCACACCTTAAGGATCTGTGGAAGGATTGGATTCTGCTGGGGGTATATGGGGTATATAACGTTTAAGCCAGGAAGATCTGCAATGCTCATCTTTTAATCACCAATCCTTGGAGAAGGCTTTATGGTCCATTTGTGGGAGCTAAGTTGCTCATTGCAAGTATGACTGAATCTCTCCATCTCTATCCAGATGCCCTTTCTCATCAAGGATATTTAAACATATTCTTTACATCTCTACTGTACATGAAAATGGAAAGAAAAAGTATCTCACCCACCTCTCAAACTTTCAGCTGCAATTTGATTTTCCTGAATGGAGAAATCTTATATCATTCATGCTATCATCTCACCTTGGAGACCTTCAACAGCATTTCAGACAGGATTTTTTTTAGGAATAGAAATAATAATATATATATATATATATATATATATATATATAATGTGTGGAAAAATGTGTTTTTCAAGTATCAGGGAACCATGACTGGGGAATCCTTACTTACTAGAATCTTCACAGTTCAGGACTTATTCTGTGCAAAATTTGCACGTGGCATTTCTGTGCAGAAAGCAGCATTCTCTACAAAGAAGAAAATGCTGTTTCCTGGGCAGAACATGCTGTTTTCTGCATTAAAATTCTACATGTAAATTTTACACAGAATGACCTGAACAGCAAATGGTCTTTGAAAACTGTGTTGTTCTTGAAGACTTTCTCACAGGAGGAAGAAAATTGCTAAAATTAGTCATTGTTTCCTTTGCAAAAATAATTAGCAAAGAATTATATTGCTATAACTTGCCACCCCTTCCTGGGACATGTTTATTGCCTACAGGCATATAGCTTTATCCCTTGCCAATCGCAGATTTTTCATCTTTGATTCTCCACCTCCTTAAGTATTTTATGCTATTGATGTCTCTCTACAATTCTAGTCATAAAGGTGAAAGTCTTTTATGCTATTAATGTCTATCTGCAGTCTTAGTCATAAAGGAGATGCTGTTGCTGTAGATTTCATTTCCCTGAGCACTATGCTGTCATTCTGTATCTCCAAATATATACCTGTGCCTCCATTTCTTCTGCTTCCATCTATGGGATAAGCAGCAAGGGGCATTCTTCCCAGAAAATCATACAGTCCCCCTGTGACTAAAAATGCTTGTTACATCCTGAGTCAAAAGACCAATAGGCCTTCCAGTTAACTTTTTTTAGAGAGCAATGTGTGAATCCAGTTCTATGTTTTTAATTATACATTTCTACAGTCATCTTATATTGGTGGTTGCACTGAACTCACAAATATGTGTTGGAAAGATGACTTTAGGTAATGTACGCCTGATGCTCTGATGAGCTGAAAAACACCTTTTCACCCTTGATAATAATTAGAGAAGAAGCTGTCTGTTTTAGATGAGATGAATGACCTGTGCCATAAACCACTCAACTTAGTAAAGAACATTCAGTTCAACCTAATGACTATTCTATCATGTCAACAGCCTAACAATCAGCTTCAGCAAACTTCATCCTTTTTATTTGAGATTATTAGAAAGTTCTTTAACATGACAGGAGTAATTCTCATTAAAGTTACTATGGTGTCCTCCCCCCACCTATCATTTCTATGACTTGAATTCTGAATGACTGAGGGCTGAATTGGGATGAGAAGGGAGAGTCCCAAACAAACCTAGAAATTGCTAAGTCCTTTCTCAATTTAAGAACTCCAAATTTTTCCTCATTATTTAGATGGTTCTTTCGTTGTGCCATCCTACTTTATATGATTTCACTAATAGGAAGCCAGTCATTCAAACCATGTTTAGTTGATCTGAGGAAGAAGAAGGGGAGGAATTCACATTTGACTCCCACACCATGATTGTGTGATAGTTTGCCCTTATTCTTCTGCCCATTTGCTCTGCTACATCTGCATTTCTTCCCCACCATATCAAAGTCAGGTTAGGAAACCTAGCTCCAAGCAGATACATTAATCAGATAAAAGGAGGAAGTCCAGACAATAAAGCAGAGGTAGAGTCTTTCATTTTTAAGTACCTTAAGAAGCCCAAGCTGGTTTCTTCCAAAAGTGTTAAACTTTTATCAATCCATTTCATTAAAATGCCTCCTTTTTTTAAAAAAAATGAAAGCAATGTTATACACCCTCTTACCCACATGTGTATGCATGTAATCTCTCTCTCTCTCTCATTTTTGAGATCTTAACTAGGAAATCATATAGGGTTTATATTGCATTATAGATCCCAAGTTCCTTATCAAAAGTTATTTCACATTTCTTTTCTCTGCAAAACTTCTAAGTGTTTTTTCTCCAATTCATCAGCATTTTTATTTTCCTTAAAGAGAAATATATTTCTGTATGTGTAATGAATTTTCATGGTGGGGGGCAGGAGGAAGCTGCAACAGGAGCATGCTTTCAAACTCTCCCCCTCCCATTTTTTTGTGTATTGTACATCATATTTCTAGAGTTTCACTCCAGACATTTTAACTGTAGATGTAGGTGACAGAGGGACACAATGGGACTTACTTCTGTAAACATGCATTCCATTGGTTAATCTTGTCTTTGGAGCCCTTAGCTGACCTTTCAATCTACTTGCCTTTACCGATTCTGCATGTTAAAGTATAACAGACCCCTTCCCTCTTGTCTTCTAAGAAAGAGAGCTTTTTACGTTCACAGATTTAGAGAGACAGTTAAATTTGACTGGGTTTGCCATTCTGCTTCCTTATCTTAATTGGCTCACTAGACGGTGGTGCAGTTTGTGTTAATTGAAAGCTTTCGTGTATAGGAAAGACACTTACAGACCAATACACAACTCGGTTAAGCAGAAGCACTTGGATTTAAGTTCAATTAGCCCAGTTTTAATTAATTGGATAAAATCAGTATAGATGTTAATATCCCTAGTTTCACCTAGCTGGGTTATAGATTAAGTTGCCCATTTTGTTAAAGGGCATTATATTTCTTGTTTGCTACTTTGTAGATGTCATTTTGCCATTCAATAGGCTAACACAAGCAATACAAGTTACTTTGATATAAGCAGGAGCCCTGACCTTGCATCAACAAGAGTTTGATTACTGGCATGTCTAGGAAGATGAGGAAACCTGACACTACTAGAGAGAGCCTGAAATCTGCCTTATGCCCTCATCGTTCCATAGAGTGATGCCATGTTTAGCCCATGATAGTATTATCCCTTGGGATGCAATTTATTTTATTTTATGAGTGTTCTGATTAAAAAAGAAAAGAAACACAACAAAGGAGAAAATAAGAATGGACAAGAATTATTTAATACTGTATAGTTTTACTATTACAGGTATTTCCAATCAGATTTAAACATCAAGGTGAACTAGTTGGATGGGTTGGATCTAGAGGTCAGCATCCTCTTATAGCTTCATGGTAGCATTACCTCCAGTTGCACAAGTATGGCTACTTTTCCAGTGTTGAATGAGGAGGTATCTGGTTCCTTCTTACACAACAGTTTTTGTTAGGCTGCACAATGGCTGCCAGATGAAGCTCATGTCAGGTGGTAGCATGCACTGGGAACCTAAACAGGTTCCAGGCAGCATAAACTAGATAGCAGAGTATTGTTCCTTCAGGCAGCTGAATAAAGGCACAGACACATAGCTTTGTGTCTAAAATAAACTGCTTCTCTTTACTTTGGCATAATGAAGAGTATTTACAGAGAAATATAAAGCATTCAAAAGAAAACATCTTCACTCTGTGAAATCCAACACAGAACTGCTCAGTTCAACTCTATAGGACAAACTAAAAACCCAGCTCTGCAGAGTTCCTAGCACTTCCCCAGTCAGCTCTATACCAACTGAGCTCTCGGGCTGTGAGCTACTCAGTGGACATTTTCAGATGCCTCTTGCCACGCAAGCAGCCTCCGGAGCAGTAACGAGGCTGCTGCGCGGCAAGGGGTCCATTTTGGATGACGCCGTTGCTCTCTCGGCATCGTCCGTGACTGTTGCAACTAGCATTGAAGGTGGCCGCAATGTTTTTCACTCACAGAAGTTGTCCATGAGTAAAAAAAACAGTGCGACCGCCTTCAATGCTAGCCGCAACAGTCACAGATGACGCCAAGAGAGAAACGGCGTAATCCAAAATGGATCCCTTGCCACGCAGCAGCCTCGTTATTGCTCCAGAGGCTGCTTGCGTGGCAAGAGGCATCTGAAAATGTCCAGTGTTGATACATTTTCCCAGCTAGCTGACTCTCCAGCTCTTTTCCCTACATATCAGCTCTTTACAGGAGAAATCTACTGTATGTTCCAATGTCCTGACAGCCCAGGCATAACCCCACCCCCCAAACCTAAACAATCTTGGAGGTGTACAGGGAAAGTGTCACGCTACAGCCCGCAGGAGTCTATGTTCAGGAGTCCAGCCAGCAGTCATGTTAGCAGAGTAGCAAAAGCCTGGTCCACATGCTTCCAGCATGCTCAGTGTTCAATGAGTAGAAGAACACATTTAGTGTCTAAAAACTAACAGTCTTTATTGTTTACATCCTAAACTACAAACAAAATCATTGCTCCAATAGCTAAGCTTACAGTTAGCAGTCAGTCAAAGAAGTCAGTTGAAGAAGACAGTTGAAGAAGTGAAGTGGGCTGCCTTGCACCATGACTTATATAGGGTTTCCTAGCTGTTCTAGCAAGTTCTAGCAACTCCCCTTCATTCAGATGGTGACTGGTGACATCATCTGACATCACCCTTAGTATGTTATCTGCCTTCTATTAATCATACTGAAATAAGCTGGCTGAAAAACATCAGCTGCCTAGTCTACTGCATAGCTGTTTAACCTTCAGCTTTGTCCTCTACAGATAAATTGAATATATGGTATCTCTTTATGACATAAATTTCCAAGGGTCACACATTCAAAACCTTAACACCCCTCTAAATGTATGTATAAAGAGATGTATTTTACACATCTGCTATGACACTCAACTTGTTGCAAAGGTACTGATGTTTGATTGGACCTAAAGCTTTTGTTAATAGGTCAGCAATGTTCTCTTCAGATGGGAAATAGAGTGATTAACCCAGCTTGAACAGCTTCTCTTACATTCTGGTACCTTACAACAACATGTTTGGTCTGGGATTTTACTCCTTCAGCAATAGCCATTTGGATGCACGCTTGTGAGTCATCTAAAATTTTCACTGGCTCTTGTATTGGAATATCCCAAATCAATGAATACTTGATTAATCTGAAATCAGATTAGATAAGGCACTGAATTTGGCTTCAGTGGAACTTAATGCAATGGTGGATTGCTTTTTGGTCTTCCAATATATGGGGGTTCCTGCATAAGTGATTACCATTCCTGACACTGATTTTCTGTCAGAACCTTCTTGTGCAAAATCACTATCACAATAGCAAACAAGTTCATGGCATCCTTGTGAACTTATGAGCACACCATACTCCATGGTGCCTCTTAAATATCTCAGAACACATTTTAACTCTTATCAGTCATTTTGAGATAGCTTGTTTACCTTTCTGGATAACACATGGATTGTGTGTTCAATATCAGGACGCGTCCAATTAGCAATATACAGTAAACTTCCAATTACAGAATGGAATAATTCAGGATATTCAAATATTCTATCATCAGTTACATTGTCCTCTACAGATAAATGGAATATATGATATCTCTTTATGACATAAATTTCCAAGGGCTACACATTCAAAACCTTAAGAGAAAGTTCCCTCAAACCACTGCCTGTCTGGCTACCTTCACCACCACCCTTCATTGACCTCCCTTTGCCCTTCTCTCCCCAACTTCTGTGTAAGTACATTGGAGGACTCTACACTTCATCATCTTCTAATAGAATTTTGGCAGGAGTTTTTATTCTGCCAGCAAGAACACCCCTAAGTAGATTTATATTTGGAATGATTCCCCCTAGGAGAAAGGAGTTTATGTGGGGGATCCCTTATTTCCCCCTCCCTTTGCAACACTCAGTTCTGCCAGACCCACTCTTCCAGAAAATCCCATAGCCTATCAGAACAGATTATAGGGAGAAGTCTGGGACTCCAATGGAAGGGTTAACTAGCAAAGATCACTATTCCCAGCCAGCCAGCAAATTACCATTGGATCCATTGGCTCTGTTTGGCTGAATACAGCCCACTTCTTCCAAGTAAACATCCACCTGCATAAATAGACTTTATAATGCAAATCCTTCACTTAATTCAGAAAAAAAAGACCCAGCACAAAACTAATGGAAGTGTGTACCTGCTTCATAATATTCAACTGAGTCCCTTCATACTAATTGGGTGGGGAGATACTGCCATCCCAGACTATAACTTGAGAACACCAATCTGATGCATGGCTAGAGGTAGACTGTGACCACTGATTTCAGTGGAACTTCACAAATGTATGGTGATGTTTCACAATTCTCTTAGGACCCTTTCACACTAGACGATTGTAACACAAGGATTCCACTTTAACTGTCATGGCTCCATCCCTTGAAATTCTGGAAGCTGCAGTTTGTTTCTTATTTATTTGTTTGTTTATTGTATTTCTGTATTGCTCCCCAGCCTACAAGGGCTCCCAAGGTGAAGAACAAATAGAAACCAGTTAAAACAATATAAAGATTAATTTAAAAAAAACCCTTAGATACTCTTTAGAAACTGCTAAAATCAGTCTAAAAACAATCCTAGACTCCACTTTTAAAATAGTTAAAACAGCAAATTCAAATACTGAATGCCATGCATAACAGTACTATTTGGGCTGCTTGCCAGAAGCTTGCAAGAAATGTGACCAGCCTAACTTTGCTGGGCAGGAAGTTCCACAGCTGAGGCACTGCCGGGGATTGAGTGTCCTATCATCCCCTGACAGAGGAAGCTCTGTTATGTGTACCCACCAACCTAACTTCACAAAGTGTTGGGACAACACAGCCTCCTCTGAAGTTCTCAAATTTCCAGCAGGCTCATATGGGAGGAGGCAGTCTTTGAGATATCCTGGCCTCAAGTCGTTTAGGGCTTTGTAAGTCACACCAACACCTCGAACTGAGTGCAGAAGCAAACTGGAAGTTTATGGAGGGGTATTTAGAATTCTCAACCAGAGAGCTCTAGTGCATTCCCAAACTACAAGCCCCGAGATTCCATAGGATGCAGCTGTGACAGTTAAAATAGCATCATGGTGCTATAACTGTAGTATGAAAGGGACCCACATCTCAAGCTGCTCCATTGATTTTAGCTTTAATAGACTAAATTAGATACTTACAGACTGCTAATTTAGTAAACCAAAACACAAAGACATTTGCTTGTACCTGAGCAAAACTCTTGCCCATGCTAATGGCAGAATATCAAAATTATAGTTGAGAACCCAGGGTCACAGTTCTGTATAAAGGAGCCCACTGATTTCAGTGAGCTTAAGCATATTTAAGAACGGATGAGATTGAGGCCCATTTATTGACATGTGTTAGTCCAAATGGTTTTTCTAGAAAAGATTTTGGCTCTGGTTGAATACATTTACCAGGTCATGTCTGGGTGGTGCACTTCTGCTTCAGAGACTTGTTTAAGTTTGTGAACGGTTGCCTACATGTTGTAAAAAGCTATTTCCACAAGGCTACAGAAATAGTTTCTCCCCACACTTTGCTACTTGGCATTAGCAAAACAGAAGGGAATGGACATCTCTCACATCACAGTATATGGCTTGATGGTCAGATTAAGAGCTCATCGACTAAGTGTCCTTTTCATAGCTGGGATACAAAATGGGACATTCTTTTGACAGCAAACAAAACAAATGTCTTATAAACCCCGTGAAGCTCTCAGAAACCTCATTTCTCCTTGTCAGCCTTCATGCAATTTTGAGTTACTTTCCTTAATCATAAAAACTTAAATCATCTGAAGAACCACTCATTTCAAAGGATGGGAGGGTGATTAAATGGCGAAGGAGTTCATGTTTCCTTTCCTGCTGAAGGCAAAAAGGTTTTCTCAAGGGCACCTTCATAAACACATACACTAGTTTTGTAAGTTTAACTAATCTTTTGGAAGTGTACATTCTTGGCCACAACTTATATGTACAGTTAGGTTCTAGGTATTTATTATACTGTATCTCTTTAGTTGATGCATATATACCTAACCTTTCCAAGTAAATCCTCATAAACTGGTCCCAAGATTACCAAAACACAAAGAATCAAAGAATATGCCAAATAAATAAAAACAATTAAAACTCTTTCCCCTCTCAAAACCAAAAAAAAAACCCCAAAAACAAAACAAAACAAAACCCTCACCTGTTCAAATGATTTAAAGCAGCCAGAGCCAGGCTGATCCTTTGTGAGCTTTGCTTAAAAATACCTGTGAAAGGGCTAGAGATCATTGAAAAGGGAGAGTTTTGCAATGTTATAGGGATGCCATTGAAAAGTCCCCATACCTGATAACCACAAATTTGATAGTTCATAATGATGGTCTAGAAAGGATGCCTCTGGGAACAATCTCAGGTCCCAGGCAGGTTCATATTGGTGCAGACAGTTCTTCAAATAGATGACTCATTCAACAGAGCCAACTACAATTCAGGCCAGAAAGTTCACAGAGACCTTGGGCAGTAAATTTTATTCAGACTGATAGTAACTGTACAAGATCATGGAGACCTTCCCCCGACCACTTGTTACCTGATATTCTTCCATAAATAGAACCTATGTTCTTTTTATTAATATGAATCATGTACTGTGCTGGCATGTATTCCAAGCCCTTTCATATTTGCTTCTGGCTTGGACCTGGGAGTTTATTTAGTCTTGTCAATGCAAGTTTGCCTTTTGTTGATGTCATTTGTGAGGCAAACCTCACAATATTATAGTCAGAGTAGTTACTACCACTCTGAAAGTTACGTTATGTAAGAGGGCAGCCTTCCCCCAACCTGGTGCCCTCCAGATTTACTGGACATATTCCATCATACCTAGCAGCAAGTCAGTGGCTGTGTTGGCTCAGACTGGTTGGAATTGGAGTCAGAATTATCTGGAAGTACTTACTTGAAGAAGAGAAGGTTAAGTTTTCTGCTGCTCCAGAGACTAGGACCCGGAGCAATTCAGAGTACAGGGAAAAAGATGCCAACACAACATTCCTGACTTTAAGAACTGTTTGATAGTGGAATACACTACCTTAGAGTGTGATGGAGTCTCCTTCTTTGGAGGTGTTTGAACAGAGGCTGGATGGCCATCGGTTGGGGGTTTTTTGATTGTGTATTCCTGCATGGCAGAGGGTTTTACTGGATGGCCCTTGTGGTCTCTTCCAACTATGTTTCTATAACTTGGAGAAGGCATGGTCCATACCTGTGAAAAGTGGTCATCACTAGTGTCATCAGTCCATGTGTTCATTTTAAATGCATGGCTGGTTTGTAAGTGCACATGGATTCACAAGATCTTGAGTGGTGATTTGAACATGTGGATGAGCCATGACAACTTCACTGCCAAATATAGAACTATAATAGAATGTGATACCCCTCATGTAGTACTATTAATGGAATCAATTAGCACATGAAGTAGCTGATTAATTACCCAGGTCATTACAAATCAACTCATATACTGGAGCACATCAATCTGCCCTAGGTTGCAGGTCATGCTTTCAGTGAAGTAACCAGATTCCTTTGAGACTTTGGTCTTGATCAAATTCAAATATGCAAAGAAATCCTATGCAAATTACTATGAGCTAGGTCCCTTGTTGCCCCCTGCCTTTCTTTGCTAACTAACTGCACCAATTATTTTTAAAGCTAAAAAAGGCTTAATTTCTTGAGTAATTAATTTCCACTTGAGTAAAACTACAGTATTTTGCATCTCCATCCAGAGAAAGAAAAGAGTTAACTTTCTTTCCCCCCCGCCATCCCCATATGTTAAGAAAGCATATGCCATGCAGACATTAAGCAGGCACACAGCCTGTAGACCTGGGGCCACCTGTAGCCCTCAGCTGTTCGTTTTGTAGCTCCTGAAGCAAGTAGGATCTCACCTGCTTTTTGCTTCAGCCCAGCTGATCAGTCAGGATGTGGTGAAAACATTGCTGTTCTCTGGTTTTCCAGATTGCTGTTTATCCACTGCTCAGTGGAGATCACTGCAAGGTGGGAGTGTGCTGATTGATATATGTGATGGAGCAAAATGTGGGTAGTATATGTTCTGAGATACTGGTGCACTGATGTGTGTGCTGAGCTGTTGAGGGAGGAAGAGGGTGTGCAATTATGCATCTGCTTGCATTGTATGTTTCCCTTATCTCAAACAGTTGTGAACCCCTGCGCCAAACCAGTAAGAATTGCCATCCAAAGAAATATCATTGCTCATGAACTGCAAGAGATAACGAGTTCTACTCCTTTAACCAGCATTTGAAATCTAGCTCCCCATCACTACTGTCACCAGCACTATTTTGCAGCTGGCTCTTCCAGAAGATGGGGGGGGGGACGAGATCTCACAATATCTGTCCATCTCTAACATACAGCCTATAAAGGACACATAACACACTAAGGCTACAATCCTGTATGGTCCAGCATAGCTAAAGCTGGACATTGCCTGAACCTAGCATAGACTCACTGCAAATCCACTCCACCCCTAGACATTTCATGCCTAGTGAAAGTAGTGGGGTATCTGAAAAACATCTGGCTAAGTCCATGTAGCCACACATGGAATGATTGCATCCTCTGCTGAGGTCCACTGGGTACTTGCAGGGCTTCTTTTATGAAAACATTGGCACATCTCACTGCTGCATACATTGAGAGCAGGAATTTATTTTGTGCTCATATTCTGGGGATAGGAAGGCAAATGAAAGGGAAACAATATATTCAAATTTGGAGACACAAAATAGTGTCCAGACATGGGGACACATCTTTCTTCCCACAATGCATCTGGAGAGATGTTCTGTCATGACAATAATGTTATTCACATGGTGGCCTATATACCCATTGTCTGCTGCTGTTACAGGTTATTTGGAGTCACCATGAACATTTCTGTGAAAAAAGAAAGTGCTGCCTTTATTGGCAACCCACTCACTCCCACAATCCCATACACTATTGAAACATCTTCTTTTTTGCCTATTTATTCTCAAAAGGAGCAAGTTTTCCCTCAGATAATTTTAAATATTCATCACTGATCCCCCCAACCTGGTGAAAAATTAAGTCAAATTATTCAGCCCAATACTTAAAAACAAAACAAACACACACACACACACACACAACTTTGGATATATGTGTTGAAAACCTACTGCACTACAGAATATGAAATTCAAAGAACAATATATTAACATATTTAATTGGGATTTTTAAAATAAGAGTTAGAGTCTGATAAAACAACAAAGGTAGTCCTTTCGCATTCATTTCAATGCATCAAGATTTTGTACTTGGACTTTTTTCATATCTTCCATTACTCACATGGAAACCTTTCTTTGGCCTAAACCTGCTATAGAGTAGATTCAGTGTCAAGGTGTGGAAAATTTTAAAAGTAACCAAGCTGAATTCTCCTTTTATCATGTGAAGTATTATAATGTGCTATTATTAAGTCGGGTGTTAATTCTGTTAGCAGCATTCTCTCTCTCTCTCTCTCTCTCTCTCTCTCTCTCTCTCTCTCTCTCTTTGGCCTTTCTTCGCAAACAAAGATTCAGGAAGGACTCATCCCGCACTTTCTGCAAGCGCGCTGATGACTAAAAAGGCCAATCCGAGATAAACAAGTCCGGTTGCAGAAAGCACAGCAGAAGGTCTCCTTCGGTGATGTTTTTGGGTTGTGATTCTTTCTGCGTTGTCATTTCTCTACAAGACTTGTTTGGCGTGAGTTCTCAAATAAGGCTGCAGCATTGTGGATAGTGCGTCTCCATGCCTCCCGATGTGAGGCCAGGACAGACCACTGTTGGTGATCAATTTGGCCGAGCCTGAGATGTTGTTTCAGGGAGTCCTTGTATCGCTTTTTTGGAGCACCCCCCAGTCAGGTGTATATTTAGGATTGTGCGTAGACAGCGCTGATGAAAGCGTTCGAGGAGTCGTAAGTGGTGGTGATAGGTGACCCATGTTTCAGACCCATAAAGGAGAATAGACAGTACAATGGCTCCATATACACTGATTTTTGTGCTTTGCCTCAGGTGTTTATTGCTCCAGACTCTTTTGTGAAGTCTTCCAAATGTACTATATGCCTTTGCTAATCTGTGATCGATCTCTTTGTCAATCTTGGCATCTGAGGAGATGGTGCTTCCCAGGTAGGTGAACTGCTGAACAGACCTGAGCACAGATTTGCCGACGGCAATGTGGGGATGGTGGTGTTTGTCCTGTGGTGCAGGCTGGTAAAGAACTTCTGTTTTCTTCAGGTTGACTTCCAGCCCAAACAGCTCTGCAGCTGTTGCAAAGCAGGATGTTAGGCACTGCAGAGCAGCTTCTGTGTGGGCAACAAGGGCAGCATCATCAGTGAAGAGCAGCTCACAGACTAGATAGTTTAGAGTCTTAGTGTGAGCCCTAAGACGGCTTAAGTTAAATAAGCTACCATCAGTACGGTAACATATATAGATGTCGTTGTCTTCTTCAAGCTCTGCCATAGCCCTTTGGAGCATCATGCTAAAGAAGATTGTAAATAAAGTTGGTGCAAGAACACAACCTTACTTCACTCCATTAGTTATTAGAAAGGGCTCTGAAAGAGCATTGCCATATCTGACTTGACCACACTGGCCCTCGTGTAGCAAGATAATCATTTTAAGGAATTTGGGGGGAGTTAGCAGCATTAATCCAATAAGAAAGGCAATCTTTAAAAAGCATGGAGTATCAACTATGTTTGACATCTTCAGCAAGGCTGAGTCACAAACAGCTCTCAAGTGGGATCCAGAAGTAATGTCAGAAGTCAGAACTTAAGACTTCAATGACCAGTACTATGAGGAAGGCAGAGCTGGGAGGCTGATAAAGCCCCAGATTGAAAAGAAATCTTTAGAGCTGCACTATGGAGGAGAACCAATGCTCAGCCTGGGTGACTGGAACGACTTCTGGCTGGAACCCTTCCATTCCCTCCCCTCCCCTTCCTTAAAGATGATCCAGTCTATGGTCTCATTCCTATTGATTGTCCCAAGAGAAGTAGGTCTATTAAATCAAGAGCATTTACATAGTGACTGATTCACCATTCAACAATTGATTCAGTGGGTCAACTCTGTTTGGGACTACCAATACGATTCAATCCAAAATCCCCAGTGGTTTACTACATGAGGCAGCTGGGCATAGAGTTATGGGTCCCAGTTTTAGCCCTGGCTTATTACAGGCCAATAATAGGAACAGATAATTTATTTGAGTTACAAAACAGCTAGGTTTCTTAAGGAAAATCACTGCTTGGTGGGAAATCTTTCTAAATTCAAGACTGAAATAACTTTACTTGTGCCAAGCACTATACTAAGCCCTACATTACGTTATCTGTTATTGGGCATGCCATGTCAAAGGGCTGATCCTAGAGTCTGAGTGACATCTATCCAAAGTAAGTGACTTAAGGGTTTGAAGCTAAAGAGGAAATCCATGCTTCTTTCATAAATATACAGAGAAATGGAGAAAGGTTTGTTTATACCAATAACAACTTGAGAGTGTTGTGTTTGCTGTATATTAACAGTACAAGAAAGTAAAGGTTCACCAGATCTAACACATTCTGTTTAACAGTGGCCAACTTAATTCATTTGGGAAGCTTGCAAGCAGGTCATCATGGGCATCTCCGATTGTGCAGTCGCAGTATGTGGAGACATGCTGCTGCTGATCTCAGAGATGATGATGATTTTGGTTGATGTCAATGTAGCTGGTAACTATGTGATTCCTAACAACCTCTCATGATATTCAACACAATCCATTGTGATAATTCCATCTGAGTTTAATAGGACTTAGTAACATGGTTCCAGCATAAGTCATCCAAATTTTTCCAGAGATTTGTGGCATTCATCTCTGAGGAACCAGGAGCCACATTATCCCAGTAGCTTCTTTGAAATCCGGGCTTTAAAATCTCCTGAATCATAGAATCATAAAGCTGGAATGGCCATCTGGTCCAAACCCCTACCATGCAGGTATACACAATCAAAACACATCAAATGGCCATCCAGCCTCTACCTAAAAACCTCCAAAGAAGGAGACTCCACCACATTCTGAGGCAGCGCATTCCACTGTCAAACAGCTATTACCATCAGGAAGTTCTTCTTAATGTTTAGGTGGAATCTCTTTTCCTGTAGTTTGAATCCATTGCTCTGGGTCCTCTAGTAAGAAACAAGTTTCTCCATCCTCAATATGACATCCTTTCAAATATTTAAACATGGCTACCATATCACTTCTTAACCTTCTTTCTCCAGGCTAAACATACCCAATTCCCTAAGCCACTCCTCATAAGGCATGGTTTCCAGGTGGAATTTCTTTTCCTGTTAGTTTCTCATTAAAAAAGAATTGATGGAGTTCGTTGATTAAAAAAAAAGTATTGTAGACCTCAAATTTTGTGGAAGCACATCACTGTGTGATTATTCTTTGGTTATAGTTCTAAATGTACCACTGGATCTAGCTGGAGCACAGTCAGGTCCCATCTAAATGACAGGAAAAAAACATATGGGGGTAAGAAATTCAAAAAGGCAGTCATACGAATGTGTACAATATGCCTACACAATAACAATTCTCCCCAAAAATCCATATGACCCCCCCTTACCCAGTTGGCTGGAGCAAGTGATCGGTGGCAGTTTTAAATCTCCTGCTGCCTTTTAAAAAATAAATAAATAAAAATCAGAGGGTGCCTGGCATCTGGAAAGCCGTGATTACATATTAACATTTAAAAATAAAAATGAAAAATCATAAAATTGGCTTACCGGGCACTCATAGTGCTGGGAATCCAACATGGTGGCCACAGCCATTTTCCCTCTTTACTAGTCCCGCCCCCTCTACCCAGCCAGCCAATCAGGTTGCACTCCTGTTCATATCTGTGTGAACAGGAGTGTACAGACTGCCAATCATTCGAACGGCTGTCCAGATAAATCCCTGGGATCCAGATGAAGATCTGGATCCACCACACATGAACTAAAGGGTAAGTTTTATGGGGGGTCCTCTGAATGACACGTAACTATTCGAACAGCCGTCTGTAGAGATCGCTGATTTTTCAAATAAATGCATGTCATTTTTCATTGTGTAGACAGGCCCTCATCAGATGCAGTTCAGCATTGAAACTTGTGCTGTCAATTGTGCAGCTGGGAAAATATGGAGCTCAGGCTAGATGTGTGGATTGAGAACTAGCAATGATTTTGTAATTCTGGAGTAGCAACTATGAACTGATTTGAAGGCCATCCTTTGGCTCACTTTATTTTTTTAATCTGTACCTGGTCTTCACATGTCCTGTCTATTCCTAATAAGGAGAGAAATTGAATTCTTTTCTGGCTTAATCTATTCTAGCATAGCTAACCAATCTACAAGCTTAGATCAATAATTATGCTTGCCACTAAAACCAATAAACTGCTGACACTTGTATCTTTATAACACAGATTGGTGGTTGGAAAATCTGCCATGCCATTATATTTTGCTTGTGTCCATTGTAATGGGGGTATAAGAAGTGTCTTCTTTGTCTAGATCACATCTAACTTTGCTATAAAGTTGATAAGGAACTTCAATTTTGTTTTTGTTTTCTGTTTTTTCTAAATCTGGTATTTCAGCAAAGTGGCAACAAGTCATCTAAGACAATAGCAAAAATAAGAATCATTTAGGCCATTCAATGAAGCTAGGGGACAGGAAGCACAATTGCCTCATTCTTCCTATTCCATGCTCTTCTTTGTGTCATCCCACACTGAATGTCATCTTTCTAGTTGTGAGATATGTAAGCTGGCCTCTTCTTGGGAGTAGTTTGTCTGTGTCAAAGCAACATCAGATATGAACATTGCTGTTTTGGTTGATATGGAAAAATCACAGGGAACAGGAAGCATGGGACAATGTGTTTGCTGTTTCCTTTGCTTCTCAGAATGTCCAAAGGCACACTAAAGAGCTTATTAAACATAAGCTTAACTTGGAGGATAGTCTTTCAGTTACAGTAAAATATATGAAGCCAGAATGGATGTCCAACTAACTCTTTTTCCATTGTTTACTTTTAAAGATAGAATCCCCTAGGATGTAGCCTCAGTCCAAATCAGTTTTGTAAACCATGTATCACGTCTTAATACACTGTATGGGGATTAAAAAACAAAACAAAAAACAACAAATTAGCCTTAGCTTTTTTGTTTTCTATGGTTACTGTTGTATAAAAGAAAGACAAACTGTAAATAATGTATATTTAATAAAGAGAGCCTTTTGTATGATTTTGTGTGAAAGACAAGCGCCTCATGCCATGATTCTTTTAAATATATAAATGGGCAGTTATAGGGGGAGAAAATGCTAATCCTGAAAAGTGGTTTCATTCTGTTTGGGTAGGCGATTAATTCCTGCAACAGGAGCAATGTTGTGGACAGTAATAAAAAGTGAAGCTCCCACAACTCAGATTTATTGATTTCAAACTTTGCTAAAAGTGTTGTCACAGGGTATTTGATCACTGCACAGCATCCTTGACTCCAGTCAGTAATCATGGTCTGCAGCACTTGCCTCTGAAGTGCATGAGGGCAAATGTGTCTGCTTGATAAAAGTCAAGTCTGGAGATCCATTTGGGGTCTGATTGCAAGGCACCTCCTGAAGCAAAGCGTTTCCATGTTCTCTGTCTCCAAGCTGGACACATCCACCTGCTCCCCCTTACAGCATGAATATATATGCTGTATACACACACACACACACACACACACATTGAAATTTTGGAATTACATATTTTAATTCCCACATACATGTCATGCCGAAACTCAAACATGAAATGCAGAGTGCCAACTGAGATTCTAAGCAGGAGCAATTGTCAAATCCTAACTACTATGTGACATGGATTCTGTGAATATAATGTGTGTGCACATTTTTGTTATACACAGAGGCCTCCTTGAATAGCCTTGAATAATCTTGCAACCGTTGGAGGTGAGGATGGGGAGACTGATACATATATATTCTCTCTATATTCTCTCTCTATAGTCTCTATATTCTCTCTCTCTCTTTCTCTTTCTCTCATTGCCAAGGACATGGTGACAATCTCTTATTTGAAGCTTTTACTTGTGTTTCAAAGATTTTTTTCCTTGATGGGAATGTCCCTTGGAACGCAAATAGCAGCTTCAGAGAGAATTTTCTAGAAGTCTATGGCAGAATGGGAGGGGGGGCACCTGAGCCTGAGCATTATGCTTTCCCTCCAGATTTCTCAGTTCCTCAGTTTTTACCCTCAGCACCTTTTTAAACACACACACAAACACACACATGTTAATTGCATTTGCAAATTTAATATCAGCTGGCATCCCCTCTGCATGATGTTGCTACATAACCACTGTAGTTATGTAGTGAATCCTGGCCTGTCCCCCCAACTCCCAATTCCCACTTGCCAGGAAGCAGCCACTGTGATTGACAGGGCTTTGTTCCCCGGACAGTCAGGAAGTGGCTGACTAACATTCCCACCCTCTGCATGAGCACTCTCCAGTGGGACAGCAGAAACAGAGTCCCTGTTGCAATCCTCCCTCCCAATGAAAACCACTCACATGAGGGAAGGAGTAAGAACATCAGCCAGCTGCTTCTTGAGTGACAGTGGAACAGACCCCCATTGCTTATAGAAGCTGATGACTGGTAAGTGGGGACTGGTGGGACTTTCATGGTCCCTACATAGCCCCTAAATGAGGGAATATGTAGGGATCATGAATACAAAGCAGTCACAAATGTGTAATTCTAGGTTACTCATTAATAACAGCCCGGTAGGAACCCAGACATCTTGTCTAGTTTGGCACTTGCTAATTGGGTTTGATGGGAGTGGGTGCCAAATTGTCAGTGATTTCTGACACAACTCAGTTTCCTTGTACCACAAAAGGTGCTTCTGTGTGTGTGTGTGCGCGCGCGTGCGCACGCGCGGGGAGATTTCTAGATTCATGCCAGTTGCATCATATGCTGGATGATGCATATATTTCTACTTAGGTACAGAAATGGTTTCTCATGCCTATGTACAATAAATCTCTCACTGCATTAAGGCTTTCAGAGGCTTTGAGGCTGATGGACAGTCAATGAACATTTAGACTGCAGTCTAATACAGTGTACACAGTATAGTAAAGGTCCAAAAGGACAGAGACTGTTGTTGTTTTTTCAGAGTGTTGAACTGCAGCCGGATATCAGCCCTGTCCCCTGCATACTACTTGGCTATGGGATTGCCCCTTGGCACCTTCAAGCTAGGATCACAGGGACCGTGTGTGTGTGTGTGTGTCCGTGCGTGCGCATTGTTGTACACGAAGGTACTGCATACCTCCTTCTACAATGTCCAAAAAGGACAAACACTGGCATAATGGAAGGTTATACCACCATGTCACCAACTCGATTTCAGTCACTATTTTCAGCAAATATTAAGTCCTTGAATAATCTATGGCCTAAATCCAATTGCTAGCCCCAACTAGAGTAAACCTGCTGAAGGAATGTGAGGATAATGTTAAAAGTTGAGATTAATACACATATTGGTTGAGGTTAAAGTCCAACATTTTCTGTCCCTGATAATGTTCTGGACTAAGCATAATTTGCTGGGGGAGCAGGGAGATGGAATGGTGATAAGTGGGAACTGTGACTTTCAGTGCCATGCTGAAGATACAGACAAGATATATAATTAATGTACATTAAACAAAAATCTCTCCCTTCTGCAGCAAAGTGGCCTACTATACACTTGCTTCTTTCCTTCAGAGCTTTTTGCCCGACCCCTACATACACTCCACTTATCATTTATGCTACTTTGCTGCTCCTGCACTGATCCATAGCAAACTGGCTCCTTCCCACTCATTTGGTGACCTGTCTCTGCTTTTCAGCCTTCTGGGTAGTGACATAAATTAATGGGGGTGGGGATGTAAACTACTAATTTGTGAGTACTATGATGGCATATACCTCTGAATTTGAATCCTGGGAAACTGGGAACTGTTTGCAGGGACTTCCACTTTTCCCTTGTAGGAAGCATTGCACTCACACCAACAATCATCAGAAGGTGGAAAGAGACTTACTAAGAATTATTGAGAGTCTACTCTGTTCATGTATTTCCACTTGTTTTTGCTTTGCTTTCTGCTTTGCTTTCTGCTTTGTAGCTAGGGCTATATAGAATCACATTCACAATTATATTACACTGGTACAACTTCTGGTGTAGCACTCACCAGCATAGCAAGACATAAAACAAGTGCATTTTGTGGATCTGCAAAACTGTAAATTCCTTAGACCAGCTATCTCAGGAGGACATTGTTGCCTCTGTTACTATTACCATAAGAATCACCATAATATCTCAATAGAAACTAAATGGAATATCTCCTTCCTTACTGGCTGCCTATCCTTTCACAACAGGCTGACCAACTGCAGCCATGGGAATGCTGCAGCCTGCAGGCTGCATGTAGGTTCCCAGGTCTATTTTTATATCCCCCCTCCTGGTCTCTCATTGCAAAAATAATAAATAAATTCCAAGAAAAAATAGAGAAGCATACCTCCAGAAACATTCATGAGGCAATTCTTGGCCAAAACATGGTGTGCCACCTTATTTTAGCCCCCAAACCAATTTTTCAGAAATTGGATAAACTTCTGGGTACTTTTTTGTAGACTTTTCTGGGAAAGTCAGTTTTGCTGGAAATGTTTGGTGCAGTCCTCAGCAACACCAGAGCATGTGCAAAGATCCCCAAGGCTGCTTTTTATGCTATTCCTTCCTTTGTACATTCCTGTTCATGTTGCTGAGAGATGCTGAATGCACAAGTTGCTTTCAACAAATAAAGCCAGTTACAATATGACAAACCAGATATAACTTTACATTTGGAAATCAAAGTAACATTTTCATTAGGAGCAAGCGATGGTCACAGTACAGTATGGAGGTATTGGATTACACTGAATTGTTTAATAGCCTGGAATTCTCTCATGCACAAATGTGCAGGAATGGCTGTACAACCTGCCACAATTCACAAGACCCCATCTTGCTTTGATTGACACATCAGAGCTGGTGTAGTTTTATGCTATTACCAGGGATTAAAACAGCAGGGTGTTTATTACCAGCTCTGCAAGGATCATTTCTGAATTGCCAGGATATAACTAAGTTGCACAGTGATAAAAAATTCAGTCAATCGTGTAAAAAAAACATTTGCAGAAATAACCAAATGCCAGATTTGTTTCATTGAATCATAAAACTGGACTAATAGTGGCAGCTCTATAGCAACATTATTTCTCCATTTTTCAAAACTATGTCAAGGTTGACCATGACTCCAATTTAGACAGTTGATTTCACCCTTTATCTTCTTTGTTATATAGACATATGTTTGCCTGTATAGATAATCCGAACCTGAGGGTGAGCTTCAACAGTATTTATCAGGAGGAGACCACCTGTCATTTATATCTTCTCTACTACATAGTCCAGTTATCCTCAATACACCATGTTGTCTTTATGTCAGAATAATTCTGATAACAGCTCTCATTATCTCTGAATGCTTTGGGCAGATCTATCTGAAAGCAAGCAAGCAAACAAAAAGACTCATTATGGTTAATTTCACTCAATAAGCAATCACAATAAACAATCATGCCGCTGTCAACAGGCTGGAATTACCCTCCAGAGCACTCAGATCCAAATGCCTGCATTGTAGCCATGCACTACATGGCATTACAACTGGTTTATGCTATTTTCAACCTGATCTATGCTTTCAGTAGGTGTGGCAGGCAGAAATGAGGAATAATCCTTCCACAACCTCATCTTTGCTTTGCCAACTTCTTCTCCTGGTTGCTTATCCTCTTTATGGGGTTCTGAGACATGGTTGTTGGATGATGGTAGAAAAAACATTTGGGGAAAGAGGTTGCAGAGGGGGCAGGTTGTGTGGGAGGGAAGGGTTAAGAATATTACTTCCTATTTCTTCCAGAAATGTCCCCTCCATGTTAACAGCAAAACACAGATTTTTTAGTAGTCCAGTAATTGAAGCTAAGGGGATCACCCACATCTCTCTCTCTCTCTGGCTTTTCTTTGCAAACGAAGATTCAGGAAGGACTCATCCCACGCTTTCTGCAAGCGCACTGATGACTAAAAATGCCAATCCAAGATAAACAAGTCCGGTTGCAGAAAGCACAGCAGAAAGTCTCCTTGGGTGATGTTTCTGGGTTGTGATTCTTTCTGCGTTGTCGTTTCTCTTCAAGACTTGTTCAGCCTGAGCTCTCAAATAAGGCAGCAGCATTGTGGATAGTGCGTCTCCAAGCCTCCTGATGTGAGGCCATGGTGGACCATTGTTGGTGATCAATTTGGCCGAGCCTGAGATGTTGTTTCAGGGAGTCCTTGTATCACTTTTTTGGAGCACCCTTCTTATGCTGACCCGTGGCGAGTTCACCGTAGAGTACTATTTTTGGGAGGCAATGGTCCTCCATCCTAGAAACGTGGCCTGCCCAGTACAGCTGTGTTCTCAATATCATGGCCTCAATGCTGGTGATCCCTGCTTCCTCAAGAACTCTTCTTAGTACAATTTCACATGTGGATGGCCATCATCAGAGGACTAAAACCTCCATCATGACATGTGAGTGATATGTGATAATATGTGACATGTGATAATCAAATCTGTCAGTCTGGTTCACAGAGTCATATTTATCATCCCTTCAAAAATGACGTGCGTGTGAATGGCCTGTCCACAGGGCTGGCCCAAACCATTTTACTGTCTGTAGTTAAGGACAAGCTGATGTTTCCATTTCTTCAGTCTACATGCAGAGGTTGGCTGGGCCAGCAATCAAAGCTTACTTGAACACTGTCAGTGGAATAGTATCCTGAATCACACATAGGTAGCAGGCTGCCTTAGGAGGTAAAGGACAGTGTGACACTAACACAGCTCCATCCTTCCAGTGACGCTAACAGCTGTGGAATTCAGGAGAAACAGCCAGTCATCTGCCATTGAAACCCCCTCCCACACACACACACCATGACCTGTTTTCTGAACTGGTTGCCTCAAGTCACCTAAATAGTAGAGGAAGCTTTCTAGTACAGACTGAAGTAACATATCCCCTCAGACCTCATAATTTTAAATGGGAACAATTAAAACATTCAGCAGCAGTGATGCCAGATGTCCAACCTAGGTTGCAAACATATGCTGGATAATGGAATGCACAGAAGAATTTCAGAAGATAGCCAGCCTGTGCTTTATATATTATAGCAATGCCTTTGACTGCGTAGATCATGAAAAACTATGAGTCACTTTAATGGCAATGCCACAACATCTGATTGTCCTGATGCATAACCTAAACAAGATGTTTCTGTCAGGGCACAATATGGAGAAACAAAATGGTTTCAGCTTAAGACACGCAGACGACATCATAGTACTGGGAAAAGACTTGAAATGACAGCTATGAAGGAACTAGATAAGCTTCTCAAGAGATCTATAATTAAATATCAATGTCAGGATCATTCATGCCATCTTATTTCTGATTTCTTTTTTTCTTTTTTATTATTATATTTTACACTTTTTACAGAATAATAAAAGTTCCATTTCCACTTCCTTTACACTGTTGTCTGAATTTGATTTTACCTCTAACATTGACTTTCTATTATCCTTTTCGTTAAAAGTGCGTTGTACCGTTAAGTCATACATACAGGATCTAATTTTGCTTATTATGCTATACAATACTATACAATACATTTCACCTTTACTTTCCAAACAGAGGGTTTTCCCTGAAGATTTACACCTTTTATTACAGGGTTCAATGAGTTTCATTAATCTACAAACCAGATTACTCTTAAACTGTTCCCTTCAGTTTCCGAATATTCAATTAGACTTCTCCATTCTTTTCTAAACTCATTTATGGATTGGTGCTTCACCCAACAAGTAAGTTGTTCCATTTGGGCTACCTCCAATAATTTCGTCATCCATTCATCACAGTTTGGGGTTGGCTTTTGTTTCCAATGTCTGGCGAAGACAATTCTCACTGTGGTGGTCATGCAAAGCATCATGCTCTTAAATTCCTTTGGGAAATCTCTATCGAACATATTTAATAGATATAATTCTGGTTTTAGCCTCAGATGCTTTTTAATAATCCTTCTTATCAAATTATGAATGTTAATCCAGAATTCTTTAGCGGCTTTGCATGACCACCATATATGATAAAGCGAACCCTCTGTGGCTTCACATTTCCAACATTTTTTTATTCTTTCTTTATGCATTTTAGCTAACTTTGAAGGGGTCATATACCACCGATACTGCATTTTCTAGCAGTTTTCTTTTAATTCACTATTTGGTGAGAATTTCATGTGGTTTTTTTCCATAATGATTTCATGTTTTTTCCCCTCTAGTAAGATATTATTTCTCACATCCCGTGACCATCTAATCATTTGTTCTTTCACCATCTCTGGCTCCATGTCTAGCTTCAACAGCAATTTATATACCTTTGACACCTTGAAAGTTTCCTCATCCATAATCAAAATCATCTAGTTCTGTTTTTAACTCTTCTATTCCTATAAGTTTCTCTCCATGTTATACCTCTCCAAAATTTGTCGATATTGAAACCAATTGCACTTTATTTGCTCTTGATCTAGTTCTTCTCTTGTTTTTAATCTACTGCATCCTTTCTGAATTTTTAATAAATCTCCGTAAGTTCACCAAGTGTCTAGGTGTGGCATCTTGGTTCGTCTAAAGGCTTCCTGGGGGGAACTCACAATGGTAGCTTAGTGTAAATCTTATTCTTCACTCCTTTCCAGGCTTTTAACAAAGGATTTCCTAACAAAGTGGTTACTAAAGTTTTTATCTATTTTCTCCTTTTGATACCACAAATAGGCATGAAGGCCATATCTTAGGTCTGCTCCCTCCAGAGTTATGATCTTTAATAAGAATCAGTCAACTAGCCACACCAATGCACATGATTAATCATATAATTTCAAATTTGGTAAACTCAGTCCACCTTTAATCTTTTTCTCCTGCAATAATTTCCATCTAATCCTCGGTTTTTTTGTTTTGCCAAATAAATCTGGATAGATTTTTATCCCATTCTTTAAATAACTTATCATTATTTAACACCAGCAAGTTTTGGAATAGATATAACATCTTCGGTAATACCATCATATTTACTGCTGCTACTTTGCCCAGTAAAGATAAACTCAGCAGTTTCCAATTTTCTAAGTCCTTTTTAATTTCTTTCCACATTGTCTTACAGTTGTTTTCAACCAGATCCATATTATTCTTAGTGATTGTTATACCTAGATACCTGATTTTCTTTTCTATTCAGTAGCCTGATATTTCTTTTAGCTTTTCTTCCTCCATTGTACCTATATTTTTAGTTAACATTACAGTTTTCCCTCTATTAATCTTTATCCCAGAAAACCCACCAAATCTTTCTAATACCTTCTGTAATTTTTGGATTGACTGTAAAGGGTCTTCTAATGTTATCGCCAAGTCATCTGCGAATACTGACATTTTGTAAATGTGTTTCTTAATTCGGACTCCCTGTATATCTTCATTTAATCTTATCTCCCTACATAAGACTTCTAATACTGTTATAAATAACAAAGAGGGAAGGGGACAGCCTTGACGGACCCCTTTCTCTTATTTCTGATTTCAATGTACAGTTGTCCCTCCACGTTCATGGATTTGGCATTCATGGATTTAAGTATTCACGGCTTGAAAATATTCTTTAAAAAATAATAATCCAAAAAACAAACCTTGATTTTGCCATTTTATATAAGGGACACCATTTTGCTATGCCACTGCATATAATGGGACTTGAGTATTCACGGATTTGGGTATTCATGGGGGGTCCTGGAACCAAACCCCAGCGAATGTGAAGGGACAACTGTACAGTTGTGAAAACCAGACAGAAAGAAAATCAACTCATTTGAAATGTGCTGCTGGCAGAGAGTTCTACAGATATTATGGACTGTCAAAAAGACAAATAAATGGGTCCTAGACTGAATCAATTCTGAAGTATCACCAGAAAGAAAAACGTCTAAATTGAGGCTATTGTACTTTGGAAATCTCATGAGACAGCATGATTCAGTAGAACAGAATGCTTGGTAAGGTGGAAGGCAGTACCAAGAAGGCAGTACAAAGAGTGGAAGACTGCATCACAGGTAGAGAGATGCAAGCAAGGAGGCCACATCCTGGAGTTTGTAAGACCTTAACAACAGGGTGTCCTAGAGGCCTCTCATTCATAGAGTATGTAGATATAAGCGTAAGTTGACATGATGACAATTAGCAACATGTATTCAGCTTCCAGTCATCAAGTACTGAGAAACCCAGTTGTATAATCCAGAATCCATATTCTGGTAATACCTTTATTGGGCCAACCAAAAATAAACAAAAATCTTGGTATCAACTTTCAAAACCAACATTTCAAAAAATCATGTCCAGAAAGTGAGGATAATGGGTTCTCATAATCTCCATCTGTTCTTCAGATTGCGTGAGAGGAAAGGTATGTGGACTAGGCTCCAAAGACTACCATCCCCAGGCCCCCAAAATGTGGTGTCTGTCTTTGTCTCTCTCTCTCTCTCTTTCACACACACACACGCACACACATTTGCAAGTTACAAACACAAGACTTTCAATTTCTTTTGGTTTTGATTTTACCCTCATATTTCTCAGGTTCCATCCAAACTCTTTCTCAAAATATCCCGAGTTTCCCACACACCCCTTGTTTCTTCCTCCTCCCCCTCCCACTGATCACCTGTCAAATCTAGACTCAGGCAACATTTCAGAAATGTATTTTCAGAAATTCCACAGAGCCTTCTTTGTTATAATTCAGGAGTTACAGCCAATGTGCTAAAAGGCATTAGCAATATTAAAGCATTTTAATCATTTTCTTTTGATGCAAATATTCCCCTTTCCCCCTACCTGAACTCTGTTGAATCCATGTCCTGGAAACAATGGCTATGTTTTACTGGTTTTGGCCATTTTAGCTAATCTGGAATAATACAGACAGATTGCCAAAGTGAGAAAACTTTTCATTTCAGAAAATACTGGGCTAATTTAAACTGACCTGGGAAGTAGGAATGAAAAGTCTTTGATAATTCTGGGATTCCCCAGGAAATACCTTAGGACAAAGAAAATGTAATGTGGATATCAAAAAAATAAAAATAAAAATAAAAATTGGTTTGTACAGGAACAAAACCTGATTTTTTTTCTGCATTTTTCCTCTCTCTCCTCTGAAGGGGCTCTAAGTAGCTGATCTAAAATCTGGGCCAACAACAGATCATTAGAAGTGTAAGAAAAGTTTATATTACCTGTTGAAGGTTAGGGGGAAATGAGACAGTGAAAGATCGATGTTAACCAAATGTGTTTCTCCAAATTTGGTCACAAGAAGCAAGGGGTCAATGAAGGTCCATTGTGTCATGATTTGCAAAATAAATCAAAGTGAAAAATCTTTCCACAAATAAATCTCATTTGTGCTTTAGAAAGTATGACCTTATTCTCCAGCATGAACTCACACACTTTTCATTGCAGGAAATTCACATGTTTCAGTGGTGAGTATTGAAGTGATAACTCATAAAATGAGCAGGCACTGGAGCCATTCAGCTTCATGTGTGAATCAACATTTACTCCAATTTCAAGAAGGAATTTCAATAATTTCTTCTGGCAAGCTGTTCCATTGCCCAACTGCTCCTACAGCTACAGAATTGCTCCCTGTGATATTAAGCCCCAAATCTGTGCAGCTGCTGTTTAAAGCAGTTGCCAACAAGAAGATGTGTATGTCATAATCCATTAAGATCTCTTCAGAACCTTCAGTTGTATAATTCTGAAAATAAAGCCCTGAGGAGAAAGGAAGGAATTAGGAATGGGACTTTCTACACTTTCCAAAATGGACTCATCTCATAGTTAGAAGAAAGCTTCATTCAGAAGCCTTCAACAAACACTAGAGGTGAGTAAAATGTACCCTCTTAATTGTACCTAGTGTGTTTTATAAATAAACCTTCCTTAAACCATCTTCAGGTAGCCTCATTTTGGGGCTATCTACTTCACAACAGGAAAATGGGAATGGGATGAATTACTTGGAGATTTGATTAAGTAGACAAATGGTACAGTTCTGTGGCTTTTTAACAGAGCTCCCTTGAACAAGATACCTTTAGTGACCCGTTAGAAAAGCAAGAGTAAGCAACCATCTGTGACCTATTAGAGATTTTACACTACACTCTTCCGAGTGATTGCTGTTTAAATCATCACAACAATAAACCAATTGTCAACCCATGTTTGTTTGACATTTCAAGATAGTCGATTGATCCTGTGACAGAAGGCATTTTAGGTTATGAGGGAGGCTCGCAGTGAACCACTGACTTGTCTGGTGCTGCAGTTGGGAATAAATACCTGATGCCGGATCAGAGGGAAGACCTGCTTCCTGTAGCAGCAGGCCCCTCCCCCCAGCCAATCAGAAGACAAGGGCTGACCCTGCTCCTGATTGGCTGGGGACCATTCAAACCAGCCAATCAGGGAGAGGGAGCCTCTCCATGATTGGCTAGTTTTCGATCCTCTTCCTGGCCAGCAAGCATGCCAGGAAGAGGAAGCAACTAGCATGGCGGCGCCTATGCTACCCTCCCAGCCAAAAAAAAATCACTATGGTTCTTCAACAGGGGTGTGTGTCCACATACATGGCTCACTTGGTGCCCAGCTATTTCCCAGCTGTGTCATGCTAAGGTCACCACAAGGCACCCAGCCATGTGACCACAACCTCATTCCTGGCATCAGAAGATGTGACTGATGTAGGGAAGAGAAGCACCAGTTCAAGCACAGGCCAGGGGTACACAGAACTCCTCCATTGCCGCAACAGAAGGACAGGTAATGGCGGGGAAACATCACAGGCCCAGGGCTGGAATACTCAAGCCAGAACATGGAGTATTCTGGCCAGTGCAGACAAGACCCATGAGTTTTCCTCTACTCACAAGTGAGGATGGGTCCCCCTGTCCACAATGAGATCACATTGTACAGGGAGAGGAAATTGAATTCTTCCCTTCCAGCCACCTCCTCCATAGAGCAGTTAGAGAGGAGGGAAACATTTCCCACTGGTCACAATTGGAAGCTACTGTTTCTGGATGAGGGGGTAATTCTTGCTAACTGCTGGCCTGGGAGTGATAAAGAGCATCCAGTGGCAGTCACATAATTCTCAGGATCTAAGTATGGAATTCAAAGGTCGGTGCAGGAGGTACTCTTATCTCCAGCACCAACCCTTGAATTCCATTTTCTCTAAATTAAAGCTGTATAGCATTGTGGTACTTAGTCTGTAGATCTAGGAAGTTCTCTTTTGGCCAAGTATGATTGGATCATTGGGTTTCTATACAGGAAATATGCCCAGATTGGAAAGATAATCTGCCTGTGTGACTGTCTGTCTGTTGATATCTATCTATCTATCTATCTATCTATCTATCTATCTATCTATCTATCATCTTCTCCAAAAGGGAACAAGCTTTCTCCAAAGGCTCACTGGTGAAGGCTGCAAGTGCATACAGGAAGGCAGTATCTGGGGCTGTCATCCTCATATTGAGTAGAGAAAAACTCATGCATCTGGATCTGGATCTGGAATAGAGGCATAGCAGAGGCATGCAGGATCTGGAACTGATGTGAAACAGAGTCAAGCAGCATGATGCTTGGAGAGGTGGGACATCATGGGCCCATCAGTGGGTTGAGGGTCGTTGGGGTGGAGCCAACAGCCAAAATCATACTGTCTGCCCAACTTACTATAATATGATTAGCTGTACAGAATAGGCTATGAACATTTAACTCTGGTGGGCATAACATAATACAATTTGAAATGGGAAATAAATCTAAAATAAATAGAGTAGAACAGGACGGGGAAAGTTGTTCTGAGATGCCTTTTCATAGTTGTTCCTGTCTGTCAGCCTATCTGTCTGTCTATCTATCAATCTGCCTAAATCCTATTGTTACTCCTGACTAAAGTTAAAACCATTGAATCAATTGGATTTACCTTATGTTAGCTCAACAACTAATGGATCTACTCTAGTTAGGACTATTCAATATTCTACCCTTTGGATACAGATACATAGGTAGGTAGATCTTAAAATACTTGTGTTGTATATTTTGTTTTCAGGTCTCAAAGGGAAGGCAAAGTCATATACCTGGAGGCCAGGCTTACCATGGGGATGGTTAGGATGGAACTGGTACTCAAAGTGCCTTTTGTTCACAGTAGGGATGGAATGGGTATTTGACAATGTCCTGATTGGGATCAAAATCTGGAGTTTCTGACCCCTTGGGAACATGTGCAGAAAGAACAATGGCACCTGGACAGTTCCCACAACCTTGTTTTTGTTTGTTTGTTTGTTTGTTTGTTTTGTTCTTAGCACAACAAAACCTGTGCAGTTTCTCAAACTGCACAACTTTCCAAGAAAAAAAGTTTACATTTTTTCTGCCTTATACTGTATGCACTGTGGAAAACTGCACAAAGTACAAAACAAACAAATAAATAGAGAACTATTTATTAAAGTTTTGTCTTTATGTGTGCTGTTTGTCTGTTTGTTCGGTAGCCAATGTTTCTGTTTCTTGAGCTTTCAAGACTGTTTCCATTTCCATTTTTAAAGCTGTGCAATATTTAAAGTTGTGCAACTTTAAAATTATGCAACAGTTAACTTTAAGAGTTTGTCTAAATGGGCTATTTACTGCATCATGCCCTCATCTTGGAGTCCTGCAGTCCATACGATGCAGGGCTCTTGCCCCATTTTGCCCCCAGGCAGTCCTGATGATGCCCGGAGCAAAGATGGGGGTAAAGTTAGAGGAAGGCGGGGTTAAGCCCATTAAACCACTTCATCAAAATACCCAGAAAAAAACTACCTTACTGAGTAAAAATGGATTGGGCCCCATGGGACCACAGGAGGCCATAATGCCACACCGGCCCATCTTTGCAGCCACTGCTATTGCCTGCTGTGTCACACTCTTCAAAACCAGGAAGGAGGCCTGAAGTGTGTGACCAAGGCTAGTCATATGAGGGGGACTTGATCACATGCTGCAGGCCTCCTGTCTGGCTTCAGAAAGTGTGATATAGACAGCAGCAGCTGCTGCTGCAGAGGTAGGTCAGTGTGTCTGTACAGACTCCATCCCATTTTGTGCAGGTAACAGAGGGGCAATGGGCCTGATCTGGAGTTAAAATATGCCAGCAGGAAAACAGCATATTCTGGCCAGTGTAAACAAGCCCTAAAGCTATGCTACATCCCATTCTGTGCTTTTTTCCCCTCTGTCTTTCAGGTCTAAAAGCAGCTCACAGATAGACAAAGCAGAATGTTGCACAACTTTAAATGTTGCACAACCTTAAAGTTGCACTACTTAAAATTTTTCATGTTTGTGTGTATTTAAAGTAGTAGCACAACTTTAAAGTAGTGGAACTTTTAAATTTGTGCAACATTCCATTTTGTGCTGCCCCTCCCTCAACACACCATAGATTTCACAGGACAGCTGTGCAGTTTTCTAGAAAACTGTTGTTGTTGTTGTTGTTTATTCATGCATATCCCATCTTTCTTCCACCAATGTGACTCAAGAAAACTATGCTGCTTTGGGGGAAGCTCCGCAGCTTCCCCATCATTGCAGGAGGAAAATTCCTGAGTGTCTGCCTCTTGACCCTACAGGAATAAAAAAATATTGCTATTCCCCAACATCTTTTGGGAACTGGAAAATCTAGAATATCATTCCTAGCTCAAAGACAGTGACAGAAACAGAAGAAGGCTAACCATGCTGGTAGATTCCCTTTTGTTCTTTTTAGTTAGTTTTTTTTCATATGAGGAATGCACTGCAGATGTCCCAGGTGGTCCTAAGGTGGATCTGATGAGGTTCAAGATGCTTTGGATTTCATCCATTGGGGGGTGTTTATCTCTCTGAATCCTGGTGTTGGTGACTTTAATTTTTGCTCTTCAACAGTCTTTCAGTCCTTCACATGTGAGAGAAAGGAAGAGCTACATCTCCTTGTTTCTATTATATTCAAAACCAAACTGTGGTCTGTTTGTCAAATATTTCAGACAACCCACTCCCACCCGCAATGACTGTCTTTTCCCACTATGTAGAGGAAGCTAATGTTCCCTCCCCCTTCATAACCCATGAAATCCCCAAGGCATTAATTATCTGCTTATATTTTTCTCAGTCGAATAATAAAAGTAACACAGGTTGCCATGACAATTAGGGCGTTTACTCCTGAACAAGTCTCTCTTGTTATTAAAACAATTCTCCCAGGAGATTGAGATCTGAACCTAGTTGCTGCTTTCTGGTTCATTTATACAGGAGTCTCAGAATAACAACATATCTGTTACCCACAGGCTTCCTTGTTTAGGATTCTCATCTGCAATGGTCTTCCTGTGTTTCTGGTTTGAAAACAGCCAATGTATATTAAGAGAAGAGAGGCACACAAAGCTGCCTTTCTTTTTACAACAAGGTGTCTAATGTGTCTCCTGTCATTGCTCACTACTGGCTATAGTAGATTGGGCTGAAAAGAGTTGTCATCCAACAACATCTGGAAGGTCAAAAGTTCCTGCTTCAGTTCTGCACCTCAAACATAAGACTCCTGAATCACTCCCCTGCCTCCAGTAATTGTTACAGTGGGAACCCCCCCCATATCTGCTGGGGATTGGTTCAGGGGGGGGCATGGATACTGAAAACCATGGATAACAGCATAACACCATTGAAAATAATGGGACTTCCAGTCTAAAATACCATAGAGTTGTCTTGGAGAACCTAGAAAATGGCTAGAGGGGACACATTTTCTAGGAAGACTCTATGGTAGGTGTACTATTTTGTGTCCCATGGATAATTGAAACAGTGGATAATGAATCAATGGATATGGGGGGCCTACTGTAACACCTATTCTCTGGCCTCAGAAGCCTCAACAGACCTACACTATCTGAGGGAATGAAGGGAACAACTAGGTATGTAAGCTTTTGAGGAGAACCTTCTGGCAAACAGGTCACAGTTACATACAGAATGACAATTAATCATATTTGATAGCAGTTACCCAGAGGCTGTCAAAACTGCAGTGGATTGTTTGGAACTGAGTTCTCCCCCTCACCCCACACACACCATGCATTTAGCTTATTTCAGTTTTAGAACATTGGAACAGGGCTTTAGTTGCATTTGTAAAATGCCTTACACTGGGTGGATAGATGGTAGCTGGGTGGAGATGAAAATTGATGGAGTGACTTCATGAACTGGGGGTAGTTGAAGGTTGCAGTAGACTTTTAAAATATTTACAGGCTTTCAGGAATTGATTGTTAATAAGGAAAGAGTATTAATTGTGTGTTGTACTGTTTTTATTTCTTGCCTCTATAATGAATTTATTCTAGATAGTTCTTAATTTTATAGCTAGATTAATTACATTTTAACAATAGCTTGTTCTATATTTTTACCTATGCATGTTTTAATCTATGTTCTGTCATTTTGTAAGCCACCTTGAGCTCAAATTTTAGGGAAAAGGCAGGTTATAAATATTAGAAGAAGAAGATGATGATGATGAAGAAGAAGAAGAACAACAACAACAACATTTTTCTTTTTTGTACTTCACCCTCTGCTTAGATGTCTTTGCTTAAGATTCCTGGCCAACACAATGATAAAGTTTCTCCGTGCACATTATTAACTTGTTTTCTTTGACTTAATTACTTTTACTTAACAGTTCCACTTGGCTCCAGAGAGAACAAAACAATTGATTCTCTAGTAGCCTCACAGAATTATTTCTTTAAAAGTTCTTCTTATTCCTAATTTCACCCCAGAGGACAGCAACCACACTGGCACCAGTGCACTCACATGTGTGAATACACACACTCTCACACACTAATAATTACATCTTCCTGCTCAGCTCAAATATTCAGTATGTGATTCCTTTTTGCTCATAATGGTGGGAAACCTAGACAAATTTCATCAGAGCTTTACATTTAAAGGGAGTAGCAGGAAAAGGCACACACAGCCCTGAGGGAAAAACAGGCCACATTTTCATCAAGCTTCTATGTTGTATAGATTTTCCTTGGTTTCTTCTGGGCTGTGAGGCCATGTTCTGGAATAGTTTCTTTCTGACATTTCACCTGCATCTGTGGCTGGCATCTTCAGAGAATGGTTGGGTAGGAGTGTGTGTTTAGTTTATATGTTGCGAGGCCCTGTTGGGGAGTATATGTAAATTTGTGTAATTGAATCGTTAGCTTCTGGTTATAGAAATGCAAGGCTGATTAGTGTCTGTTTGGCTAATGGTTGGTTGATGGGCCATTATCTACTGGGAATCCCCCTGTCCCTGGGTGGAATTGAAGAAGAAAAACAGCCACACAAAAGGGAAGGTATTTTTTGCCATACCTCAAAAGAGTCACAGACAGAACAGGGAAACTGATGAGGAAACACAACCTCCAAACAATCTACAGACCAACCAAGAAAATCCAAGATATGCTATGCTTAGCGAAGGACAAAAGAGACCCTCTCAGAGCTGCAGGAGTTTACCGCATACCATGCAGCTGTGGACAAGTTTACATAGGGACCACTAAACGCAATGTGCAAACATGAATCAAGGAACATAAGAGACACTGCAGTCTGGGCCAGCCAGAAAAATCAGCCATAGCAGAACATGTTATAATCCAACCTGGACACAAAATGTTATTTAAAAACACAGAAATTCTGGACCAGGCCAACAACTATCATGTCAGAATGCATAGGGAAGCTATTGAAATCCACAAACACCTGGACAACTTCAACAGGAAAGAAGAAACTCTACACGTAAACAAAATCTGGCTTCCAGTTTTGAAAAACAATAGAATCAAAAGTCAACACTTACAAAGGAATTCCACCCAGGAACAAGGGGATTTCCAGCAGATAATGGCCCATCAACCAACCATTAGCCAAACAGACACTAAGGAGCCTTGCATTTCTATACCCAGAAACTAACCATTAAATTACACAAATCTACATATACTCCCCAACAGGGGTTGACAATATATAAACTCCACACACACTCCTACCCAACCATTCTCTGAAGATGTCAGCCACAGATGCAGGCGAAACATCAGAAAGAAACTATTCTAGAACACGGCCTCACAGCCTAGAAAAAAACCCAAGGAAAATCTATGGATGCCAGCCTTGAAAGCCTTCAACTTCTATGTTGTCATAAAGATTATAAGCCAAAGGCCGCTTGTTCCCCATTAACTTTTGTGCCCTCTGGAGCATCTCTCAGATCTGTCAGGGATGGGCTGCCTTCCTTCTTTCCTTCCTTCCTTCCTTCCTTCCTTCCTTCCTTCGCTTCAAAGCAAGGAGAACCACTGCTCCTGGAAGGCTCCTGGACTGGCAATTCTCTAATGCAAAGCATAGTGTCTCATTTTGGTACAGGGATGGGAAACTGTGATGGGGAGGGGTAATTGTTTTCCCTGACCCTCCCATGGCCTCACAGACTGCTAAAAATGCCAACTTGAAAGAAAAAGCAATGAAGTGGCCAGAAGCCCATTTCTGGTTTTGAATAACTGGCATTTTTTGCAATGCTAAACAGTGTGGAGGAACCCTGAAAACTATTTAAAGAGTGAATTGCTGTTCCTGGTGGCTTCCAGGAGAGGCAATTCATCATATTTTTGGGGAGGGGAGGAAAGGGGTAATCTGGGGGCGGGGGATCAAAAGCCACACAAACAGCCAGGCAGAAGGGAGCACATGTAGCCCAAGAGCTGCACTTTGCCCTCCTCTGCTTTAATATAAGAATACTTTGTTCATGGGGCTTCAAATCCAAAAATGACTTTCAAGCCATTTCTGGTTCTGAAAGAAAAAATGATTTAAAAAACATATCTTTTTGTGGCCTGTGGAAGTTGTCCATCCATGTCATAAAGAAGCCAGAGGCCAGACATACTCCTCAATGGTTGGCATGGCAGGATATTCCTACTAATCCTCTTTCATCCCACTTTCTCAGCTACTTTATAATGCCAGTTTCTGGGAAAACCCTCTCTGAACAACTCTTGCTGAGAAAACCCCATGATAGGTTCGCCTTAGGGTTGTCATAAGTCAGAAGCAACTTGAATGCACACAACAACAACAACAACAACAACAACAAATGTAGATGACAGAGATGGTGTGATAATATGCTAGCGAATGGCACTAAAATGGTTTTCAGAGGGGAGAAGAGTAAGCAAAGATGGTGTTGTGGTTCCAGTGGTTCCTCCTGCTGCTTCCCACTGGCAAATCCAATCTACAGTAACACAGCCCTCTTTAAAGCCTGTAAACTGATTTGTTCTTCTCCCAGTGCTCTAGTGAGAATTAAAATGGCTTTGTAAATGTTGTAAGCCCTAAATGGGTTCCCTCTACTGCCTTTCCTTCTCAGGGGTGGTCTGTAAGTTGTGCATTAGAATCATGAAGGCAGGGTCATTTACCACCTCTGCTCTCCAGTGTTTAATCTGGACATCCTGAGGACAGAGGGTGATGGAAAACAGCATCAGCTACCACAGTGTTTCTGGGCACTCTGTGGAGTTCTTTTGATCACCCCCCCCAAGAGTAAAATGCATAGAAGATATTATTTATTGTGGCTACAGTAGAATGACTAAAGGCCATGTACATCAAGTAGGTCAGGGAAGGTTTATCTTCATGTAAGCTACTATGTTACATCTTTCAGGAATTCTTTGCAAAAGGATGAATTCCCAGGTTTGTGCACCTGTCCCATTTGATTTTACCCACTGATTGCCATATCAAGCTTGTTTACTTCTAAATAGATGCATTCTAGGCTCAAAGCCGTGTGTACAAGATAATATAGTCCTGCAGCCCTTTAGACAAGAAACCACCACACAAACATGGCCTGATGTAAGACAGGCAAAATAAAACTTGGCTTCCAGGACCACACCCAGGCCATGAAGACTTGAGGATGTGCCTAGCCGAAATCTGTTCCTTCATTTGTTTTGCCTCCACCGCTTTTTATTAACAAAAACTTCCACTAATAAAAAGTGGCGGAGGCAAAATGAAAGAAGAATGAAGGCAGAACGAAGTAAGGACAGGAGGAGGATGGCGTCTGAAAGGGAGCACTGGAAGCGGGATGGCGCCATCCTCCTCCTAACCTCTTGGGGGGTGGTTACCCCATCTGAAAAAGTCCATAGTGTGTTGAATTGCACTGCAACGTTACTTGGTTTGATTGGTTTAGCCCATGTCATGATAGTGATGGTGGTGGTGATACATAATAGGAGGAAAGAAAAGGAGAAGGCAGGAGGAGGAAGGCAAAGCCAAGCTGGAAATATTACAATGAAAGGCATCTTAAATTTCCAAGTGCCTCAATGAAGCATCTTCCATATGAAGTAAACCTGAAAAAGTTGGCACTTCTGAGCTTCAGTGTCAGTTGGTTCATTATCTTCATTTGGTTGTCACTGGGTGATTATCTTTACTTCGGAAAGGTATGGAAACTTCTATACAATTCTTCTGACTACTTTAATTATCCCTCTCATTAACTCTCTCAATCCTTAATGAACTTACCTTTTATTTGCCCTTATCCATGGTCCATTATCACTTTCACAACAGTCCAAGAATGTTACCATTTTAATTAGCTCTTGCTAATTAGAAAAAAAAAACACTCTTCAAATGCTAGATTAGACATAACCAAATCAAGTATGAATTTCTCAGGACCATTCTTTTTAGCTCACAATGGGGAGAAACCAACCTGCTATGAAAACAATGACTGTGAGCAAAGAGTATTTGAATGCTATAGAAACATCCCTGTAAAAGACCATTCAAGTATCCATTGTATTGTGTATGGGATGCCCTCAGAAAAACAACTAGAGCCTTAATATGAATATCATGGCCTTCATACTTCACTTCTTTTCCTGTTGACATCCTGAGGCCAGCATAGCAAAAA
Organism: Gambelia wislizenii; assembly: GCA_030847615.1. NCBI lineage: Eukaryota > Metazoa > Chordata > Lepidosauria > Squamata > Crotaphytidae > Gambelia > Gambelia wislizenii. The sequence continues at coordinate 327,598,711 of JAUMIR010000001.1, forward strand.
GAAGCAGAAGTCTGGTTCATGTTCAGTTTTTGAAATCTTTATACAAATGAGAATAAGACAAATGTTATTTTAAGGAAAAACAATCTCCTTAAAGGGCATTGGTAGTAACTGAAATGGAGATAACAACTACAGCTTCCAATTATATGGAAGCTGAATCCGGACTGTCTGCAGATAATGAAGGCCCTTCATGGAAGGATCTGTAAATAAAATCCTGTGCAGTTTTTCATACTGCTGGAATTTAAAATTCAAAACAGAATATAAAATGGAAGGATGAGCAGGATTATTGAAGTTGCCCATCAACCAGAACACCTGGAAAGCAGCTTGACCTAGTGGACGGGACAGGCCACCTAGTCATAGTCTTCTTCATCATGTTGAGGTATATTGTATCTATATTTAACTTACAGTATTTCCAAAACTCTCTGGGCTAGAAAGGATTCTCTCAAAAGCTTTGGGTCCAGCAGAGCTTTCCCACTGACTAACCAGGGAGGAAACAGGGGGATTGTGTACATTGGCCAAATACCCCAGCTTGTCCCTGTTCCAGAGCCCTGCAGTCCAAATGGCATAGGACATGTACTCTAATCTGCCTCCAGGCAGTCCAAACAACCCCTGGGCCAAAAAGGGGGCTGGAACGAGGGTAAACTGGGATAGAAGCTAATAAAGTGTTACAAGAAAATACCCGGTTTAGTCCGTTATTGCCAGATCGGGCCCCATGTCTCCGCAGGAGCCTGTCCCAGAGTGCCACTTCTTGCTGCTGCTGCTGCTGCTGCCACCAGCTCTCTGGCTATCCCAGAAGCCAGGCAGGGGTCCTGCAGCATGAGATTGGTCACATGTAGGGGGCCTGAGTAACAGGTTGCAGAAACCCTCCCTGGCTTCTGTGTTAGTGAAGAAAATGGTGATGGCAGTTTCAGTGATGATCCAGTGCCCTGTTTGGATTCTGGTCCATTTTCTGTAGGTAACAGGGAGAAACTGGCCAGCTCCGGAGGCAGGATATGCCAGCAGGGAGCCAGTGTATACTGCCTGGTGTAGACCAGCCAAATAGTATCTGTTTGTCATCTATGTCACCTTAAAGGCCGACCTATGGGCTGAGGAAGCCTCTGAAACTGCAGGAATATAACACCACAATCTGGACAAGGAGGAGGAACCAGTAAAAATGAGCTCTTGGTGATTTCTACCAATGGAGTGTTCTGAGTGTTCTCCATTTGGGGCAGCTCCAAGTGGTGAAGTAAATATTGTGTGGCCAACCCCTCATTTTGGAAATGTTAATTTCTTCATATAAATAAGCACATGTAAACTTTATGGAAATCTGGATCTCCTTCTTTGGTGATGTGTTTCCATTGGGGGAGGAAGGACACAAAGGGCGGCACCCTACTCTCTTTGCCATGGGTATTTGAGACCAGAGCTTCCGTTTGTATACACAGCACACACACACATTACAAGGCCTGCTACACACAGCCCAACACACCATGCACACATACACATACACCTTCAAACATGATGTACATGTATCAGGAGTTGGTATACACAGTCCTACAAATATGCTCAGCTCCCACTCCTGTCTCAGAGGGCTCAATGAACCCACATGTCTCCCTGCCCTTTTCTGTGAGCTTGCTTGAGGCGAAGAAGTCTTTTGCAGAAATCGTTTTGTGCTTCATCAACTAAGCAAATTGGACAAGACTATAATTGTCTGCTACCTTCTGAAACTGATGGAAGAGCTTAGCTGCTGTTGTGGATGAGCCGGCATTTTGCTGGCTCTGCTCAGCATCTACGTGCAGTGTTAACAAGCTTGCTGTAAGAAGAGATTCATCTCTAATGAAGCTGGGACATTTCCTGCTGCACCTGAAAGGCTTCTTATTTTTTATTCAAGTGCTACATCACAGCACACAATGCAGAGTTCTATCTCATGGGGCTATCAACGCAGCAGCAGGGAAAATGGATGCCTTCTGAATGGACATTCTTTCTAAACATGAGCCTTTCACAAGGGTACGTTTTCATGTCTGCGCAGGCAGGGTGGTTCAAGAGTGACCCTGGGTCTAATAACAGTTTTTTTGGCAAGATTTCTTGCTGTTTGCTTTTAGTTAAGGATGAGAACATCTCTCATTCTCCCAAGCAGCTGCTGTTTCACATTCATTTCTGCTGGAGCCAACAGAGTTGCATGTCATGTATGTTTTTATTTTACAAAACACTTAGCTTTAATGTTGAGGGAAATATTAAATTGGTGGGTCTCAGTGCAATACCTAACCTGATAAGTCTGAGTTTTCTTGAACTGTAGCAGCACTACAAAGCCTTAATACCATTGTATTGTCTCTAACTACTCATCAGCCATCAAGAAAGGGAAAGGGTTTGAGACTGTACATGTCATTGCTCTTTATGAAGCAACTCTGTGGTCCAATGCCATCCCCCTTTATTACAGTATATTAGCATAACGCTGTATTTATTTTGGTGCATTATAATATATGTCAGATAGAACTCAGAATGCCATGGCTAATTTTGCATATGTTTTGCATGTCCAAAATGATGCAGCCAGGCTTAAAGGAATCATATGACTCCCATGTTGAAACAGCTTCACTGGCTACCAGTCTGTTTCTAGGCAGAATTCAAAGTTCTGGTGTTGACCTTTAAAGCCTTACATGGCTTTGATCAAGACTTTCTGAAAGACTGGGGGTTCATCTACACAAGCCAGGATATTCTGGTTCCTTGCTGGTATATCTTAGCTGTGGAGCTGGTCTGTTCTTTCCCTGTTACCTGCACAGAACAGGCCAGAGTCTGAACAGAATGGCAGCCCATCATTGCAGCTGCCACCATTTTTCTTGCTCTGCCGGGTCCAGAAATCCAGCCTGCATCATCTGACAAGCCACCCCCCCTGCATGTGACCAACCATGGTCACATGCTGCAGGACTGCCACCCAGACCCAGAAGAATAAGGGCAACTGGCAGCTAGAGTGATAAGCTAGCCTGCAGGGTGGCCTCCTGCAGAAATGTGGGGCCTAGTCTGCTTCCTCCCAGAAGAAATGGAGTAAACTGGGTAATTTTTTAAACTGCTGTATTGGGCCCTACCCCAGCTTGACCCTGTCTGAGTCCTGTTTCTGCCCTGGGGGTCATAAGAACTGCCCATGGGCAGAATGGGGCAAATGCCCTGCATTGTTTGGACTACAAACCTCTCAAACAATGGCAGAATGGGATAAATAGCCTGTTTAGAAAAAGCCTATATCTCCTTATACAAACTGGTGTGAGCTTTAAGATCTGTAGGACAGGGCTTTCTCTCAGTCCCACCTAGGGATGGAAAGAACATTCAAAAATATTTGAAAAATGATTGAAAACATGGTTTTTTAATTTTGAGTAACCCTGATAAGAAGAATGATGAGAATCTTCACAGTTTAGGACTTTTTCTGTGCAAAAATTAGCATATGGTTGTTTTGTGCAGCAGATAGCATTTTCTGCATGGAAAATAATATTACAATGCAGCTACTTATCTCATACTCACACAATAAATCAAACAACATTTTTATGTACAAACCTATGACATCACAGGCTCTTTTTAAGAAAAAGAATGAATGTAAAAAAAATTTGTTGGCTTTACCCAGTTAAAGCTAAATATGTTAAGCCCCCATGACTTCAGTGAAATCCCAGTCCATTTTTTCTTTGCTGCAGCCCCCAAACTTGGCTGTTTCCTCGTACGAGGTGAGCAGTCGAGTAATGTGGTGTAGTGGCTTGAGTGTTGGACCACAACTCTGGGAGACCAGGGTTCGAATCCCTGCTTGGTCCTGGAAACTCACTGGGTGACCTTGAGTAAGTTGCACTCTCTTAGCCTCAGAGGAAGGCAATTCTGAATTAATCTCGCCAAGAAAACCCCATTATAGGTTCGTCTTAGGGCTGTCACAAGTTGGAAATGAATTCAAGGCACACAGCAAGAACAACAGGGGAGCAGCAGACACATGTCAAACTAGTTTCCGATAGCTGGACATAGAACAATGACATCATACAGAGGGACCTCCAAAAGAGTCCACAGAGTTCCTTGAGGATGCCTGTTGCTGTACATCCAACAATGGGAAATAGCTCGACACCTCTCTGCTTCTCTCTTGCTCTTACCAACCAGGAAATGGACAGGGTTTGTTTGTTTTTTTGGTGGGGGGGGCTGCTGGGAAAAGGTGGGTTGTGGGTTGGGCTGAGTGACTATTATACAGTAGTTACATCTCACAATGCAGGACTGCAGTCACAATTTATTACATACAGCAAACTAAAGTTGCCCTTTATTTGATCAACAACACATTTCTCTCTCTGGCTTTTCTTCACAAACGAAGATTCAGGAAGGACTCATCCCACACTTTCTGCAAGCGCGCTGATGACTAAAAAGGTCAATCTGAGATAAACAAGTCCATAACATATAAAGCATACATATGGGGCACAGAATCAAACTAAGTGGAACAGTTTGCTCAGTTTCCAGTGAGAAAAATACGTGTGTCTTTGAAATCAAGGGGGAAATGCCGAACTTGGGTGTGAGTACAGGCTGGTTGGTGGATGATGGCATACCTTCCAGCATTTAGCAGATGAAAACCGAGATGCATCGGCAGTGTGGTCAAGATGACAAACATTCTAAATGAGTAAAAACACACAAGCTAGGAGAGGCTGCAGCACTTTACTTTTGCCTGGGCCTAATGGGAAAGGTGAGCCCCCTCTCCTCTCCTCTCATCTCACCCCACCCCCACCCTGCCACCACTGAGTTAATGGAGTGCAAAATGCTTTGGCACTTTGAACTTAGTTTGCAGCAATTGAAGTAAGTTGAGGTCAAAGGGTGTCCTTTCTTTTCTTGGGAAGGGGGGGTTTCCCTTCCTCAAATCTCTGCTTGAGAAGGATGAGACCCCAAGAAATTAGGATGATGGCCACCACCCACTGACTTCAATTTCCCCTTCAATGTAACCCAATGGGAATTTACAGGGTTCAACTGGTACTTTCCACTCTGACTCTGCTGAGCTTCACCTCCACCCACCCCTGTGGGAAGAGAGGCAAGCAAGGCACATGGAGATTGTGTGCTGAGAAAGGAGAGCTTTAAAGGAAGTTTATTCTAAGCAGACTGCAGAGTAAAGGGTATTTCTCACACACAAAGGCACCCTTCCTTCAGGCACACTTAGGAGCTACAAAGTTACAGGTAAGTCTAGTCATTCCAGCCAAGTTTATAAAAATAAACATGAGCCATGACATGACTAAGCTAGACAGTTCCCTAATATACTCATGAGGAGTACCATCCAGATGTGCTGGATGTTCATGGGGGTTGAGAGTCTAGGCCTTTCAGTCCTCCCTCTACCAAGCCCCCCCCCCCTCAGCTGGGATAACAGTCCCCCTGGCTCAGGTCTCTCTTTATTCTCCCTGCCTAGTGGCTCTGAGGTAGTATTTATCACCTTTTCACAGAAGCCTCTCAAAGCTCCCTCCAGGAGGTCATCTGATTGGTCAGCTACCTCCTGAGCTGACCCCCATAAACTGTAATTTAACCTGATACATCCTTAACCCTTTGTTTACCTTCTTGGCTGTATTGTCCAGATAATGGGAGAGCCCCATTATCACAAAGAGGGAAAGTGAGAAAAGGGGAATAAAATGAGACATTTTAAAAGCAGTTGAAAGGGGGAGGGAATTAGAGAGGATTAACTGGGACTGTCCATGCCAAACTGGGGCAGCTGGAGGGTGTGTGATAATACAATTATAATCCCATATATTTGGAGTGCATCAAATAACCCTTATGGGCTGAATCACTGTATGCCACTTGAAATGCTCCAGTGAAAAGACTCAAGTTCTGTGTAACAGTACATTTAATACAACAACAAGTAAATGAGCAGACACTACTGCTAATGTGAGAACTCACCCATGAAACCTGTGAATCAATTCTATCCAAATGAATACAGTATTGTATCTACCTTTTGCCATGCTGCATAGAGAACAATGTATTTTTTTTAAGAATCAGCCCTTAGCACAATAGTAATGTAGCAAAATGGCACAGTACCTTTATATATGACCCCTATTATCTATAACTACAGTATGTTGTGTGCTTATTTATCGATTTGCCTATCTATTAGCCATATACCAATGTATCTTAGGTGAGGAAAGTTTTATCTGAGAAACATGCTAAGGGAAAGAGATTTGCTATAAATGCCTGGGGTGGGGATGGAGAATAAAAAATGATCAATTCCTAACAGGGTTTTAAAGCAACAGTATTTGTCCTTCTTCAGTTTTATGAAGGTTATAAGTCTCCACAGAATGATCTTCAGAGCACTATTTTTTTTTAAAAAAAAAGACTCTTTTAACCTGCCTAGTTCACTGAAAACAGACCCTTATCCATGCTCTCACACTAAAGTAGCAGTAATTTCTTTAGAGAAATATCCACTTTGTTTATATCTCCAGAAGTCTCTTTACCATCAACTTACTTAGAGGGCAAGCAACAATAAAGCTTTCTCCACAGGCACAATGGTAAACAAGTCATTGTCATCAATGTTTTAATGCTATTAAGGGCCAGTTTGTACACTTTGGTGCAGCCATACACAGGTTTACAAGCTCAGTAAGAACTAGGCCTCTGGGTTCACCTTTTTGCATTTTTATGGACAATGTTATTATTGCGATATTGGAGCTTATGCTACAGCCCTGCACAATGGTCACTTTTTCTCCTAACTGCATTTTGCTTCGACCTGCATTGCGCTCTCTCTCTCTCTCTCTCTCTCTCTCTCTCTCGTGTTTATTTTAGGGCTCATTTACACAGTGAAGTTACAGTGATTTTTGTTGTTGTTGTTGCTGGGGCTTTTAAAATTTTTATTTATCCCAATACTACTGTTCTGCAGTAGCAAAGTTTCTTTGCACTTGTGTGTTTCAACCACAGGCATATCTGAATCTCTCAGGTCATTTGCAGTCACTGTAGCCCTCTTCAGAGGACCTTCCCACTGGTTCAGTGGACACACAGAGGAGGGAGTGGGTCATGGCCATAACTCCCTTCTCCAGCATCATCATTCCCATGTTTCTTCTCTTTGCCCTTCTCACATTCAGAAGATCTGAAGGACAATATATAGTTGCCCATTTTGAAAGTCCCTTCTTCATTCTAGAAGATACTAGTGACTGAGCCTGTTGTCAGAAGGGCCTCAGGTGCTAGTGTCAAATCCCATCTCATATCCTCCAACATTTCTAAGATCAAAATCAGGATGTGTGTGGTCAGATAGCATTAGGGGGTGGTCAAGATGGCAAAAGTTATGAATGAGGAAAAATATACAAGTTTGTAGAGGCTGCAGTAGTTTGCTTTTGCTTGAACCTCCTGGGAAAGGCAAGATTCCACCTCCTCCTCTCCTCTCCCCTGTACTGAGTTAATTGGGTGCAAATTACTTTTTATTTTATTTATTTATTTATTTATTTATTTATATGCCACATTTCTCCCAGAATGGGACCCAAGGCTGATCACAAAAACATAGAATAAAAAAAATACTGAACTTAAAAGTTAAAAACAATTAAAAACATCACAATTTAAAATTATACAAAACATACAAGTCAAAAATAAAAAAAAAACACCCCAATAAAAAGCTTCTGTGAGTGCAGCTACATATTCAAAGCCTGCTTGAATAAAAATGTCTTTGCCTGCAGGTGAAAGGAAAGCAGGGAGGGGGCCAGCCTAGCCTATGGAGGAAGGGTGTTCCAGAGGGTGGGAGCAGCCACTGAGAAGGGTCTCTCTCGTGTCCTCACCAAGTGAGCCTGGGATGATGGTGGGATCAAGAGAAAGCCTTCCCTGAGGATCCCTGAAGATCTTAAAATTCTGGCAGGTTCATATTGGAAGATATGGTCTTTCAAATATTTTGGACCCAAACCATGTAGGACTTTATAAGCCATGACCAGCACTTTGAATTGTGCCCAGAAATGAACCAGTAGCCAGTGAAGCTGTTTTAATAATAGAGTTATATGTTCCCTATAACTACCCTGGTCAGCATTCTGGACGCAGCATTCTGGACCAATTAATATGCAGTCTGGCCTTCTGGGGCTTTCTAGATGGCCATGCTTCCTTCTTCATGACACAAGCATTTGGTGGATTCCTAGTTTTTGCATATTTTACTCTTGTTCTAAAAAGGTTAAATGCCTTTCCTTAGACTAGTTACTGGCAGTAAGAATAACCTAAAATATCCTGGTTGTTGTTTTTGTTTTGTTTTGTTTTTGTTTTTGTTTTTTTTTTGGTGTTTCAACCTTTAGCTATTGGCCTCATCCACCATTTCAAATATGGCCCACAAGAACTTCTCTGAAATTGATTCCAGCCCTCAGTCTGAAACAGGCTTTGCACTCTTACTGCATGGCATAGTGGAGACCATACATCTCTTTTTCCCAAGACAGAGCCAAGTGTGACATACCCTAGCACTCCTAAATCAAAGTAAGATGCCATTGTTCATTTTAGTTAATTGTAATGCATTTCTTATGTGTACTAAGACATGACAAGGGTAGCAATCTAAATGTAGTGGCCCATGTAGTAAGCCCCTGACTACACCTAGTGACATCTTGGTTTTGCCTCTGATGACCCCCACTCTTCACCCGCCACCAGCAGTGTACACCCCTGCTCTGATTCCAGAGTTCTGCCAAAAGAATGGAAACCTTAAGCAGAGTCAGCAAGCACAACAATACTGGGGGTGGGCTTATCCCCATCTGTATAGAGACTGAATGTGGGGATAGAGCTTGGATTTATTTATGGAAATGTATAAGCACTCATAAGATGTAAAAGCCTTACGACTGTTTAGATGACTGTTTATTCAAGGATCAGTAGTGAGTACATAACTTTCAACCTTAGGAAAATACTTCAACTGCTCTGATAAGGTGCTATAGCTACTGTATAAAATCTGTTGATAGCCTATTGCTGAGGCTGCTGGTGGCTTCTATGTGAGTAGATGGTGAATATATTTTTGTTTGTTTGTTTGTTTGGAGTATTTATACCCTGCCTTTCAGCCAATATTTGAGAACCAGAGTTGTATAGTAGGTTTGGGTGTTGGACTATGACTCTGGAGACCAGGGTTCAAATCCCCACTCTGCCATGGAAGCTTACTGGGTGACCTTGGGCAAGTCACACTCTCTCACCTTAAAGAAAAAGGGAAAGGCTCTGAACAAGTCTTGCAAAGAAACCTCATGATAGGTTCACTTTAGGGTTGCCATAAGTTGGAAATGACTTGAAGGCACACAACAACAACAACAACAACAACAACAACCTTCAGCAAATATAGTCTGAATATACTCTGGGGCTTAGGACTTTTTCAGATGTACCTTAAATCTGGAAGGAGCCATTGGGAGAGGAACGCAGCTGCTCCACAACAGGGGGCAGTTTCTGACGACGCCATCCCTCTCGCGATACCCTCCGTGTTCCTTCTGTGTCACATGGAAGGAAAGGGCGCCACTTTTTATTCATGAAGAACTTCCATGAGTAAAAAGTGGTGCCTTTTCCTTCCATGCAACACAGAAGGAACACAGAAGGTAACGCAAGAGGGACGGTGGCATCAGAAACTGCCCCCTGCCACGGAGCAGCTGCGTTCCTCTCCCGACGGCTCCTTCCGGATTTAAGGTACATCTGAAAAAGTCCTTAATCTAAATTTTAAATTAACTATGCAAGGAGCTGAACCTTATCCCTAAAACAGGTTCAGTATCTTGGATACTTCCTTTAAAGTTCAGACTTAAATCCATAGCAGATTCACATTCCATTGATGTGGAAGCCACTTGCCACTGGTATATCAGTGATGAAATGTCCACAGGCCTGGGAGCCTGTGGAAATCATGAGGCCTGTGTCAAGTATCTAACACTGTGTCTAATAGCTAGCAATGTTAGTGCTGCCTTTGCCCCCTGAAATTAACAGAACAAATTACTCTCAAACTATTTAAGTGCCATTTGGGAGTTAATTGTAACTAACTTTTATCTGGATAAGGGCCACTGAGTTTTGAACCAGAACTTGAAAGAATGGCAAAATCTTATTTATAGTCCTTCTGGTCATGTTCAATAAAATGCTATTTACTCAGTCATGAATAATTATATGGACTTGACCTTTGAAAAGAAAATGAAAAACAGCCCTTTTTATCTTCCACCTCTTTTATGCCAGTAGCTAAGCTGAGTTGGGGAACTTAGGGGAGCATTATGCAGGCCCAAGAGAATCTTGACAATTAACCTTTCAAGGAAACTAAGGAAGAACAGTGCCCAGGAATGGGTAATATGGACAGTTTAATATGATTTATTCTAGCTGGAAAATAGGAAATATCCAAGATAGTAGATAGTCACTGTGAAAACATCATTTATCATGGCTCTAGCTTTGATTTGTTCCAATATTTTGGATGTTTCCATGTGTAGGTTTGGGCTGTCTACTACCTGACAGTGAGAAATAGCAGTTAGATACCTAAGATAGGTACGACATGATGTGTAACATCTGAATGTTTACCTTGCCTTGCACTCCTTGGAGAAACTGTAGGATATAAATATAATTAAATAACCATTCAAACAAGGAAATAAATATACATTTCTTTTTTTCTACTCAAGTTTTTGCTTTGTTTTCTCTTCACAGGACTAAGGTGCGCATCTTATTTTTGCTCCTCACTACAGAGGCACTGAATCAATTGGATGAACTGAAAATGCTGGTTTTAATCTTTAAAGCCCTAAGCAGCTTGGGTTCATACTACCTAAAAGAATGTATCTCCCTACAACAAGGCAACCCGAATGCTAAGATCGGCAGGGGAGGGCTTTCTCTCAGCCCTACCACCTTCACAGGCATAGTTGAAGACTTGAGAGAGAGCCTTCTTCGTGGTTGCTCCCAGACTATGGAACTCCCTTCCAAGGGAGGTCCAGTTGGCCCCCTCCCTGCTCCCTTTTCACTGGCAGATGAAGACATTTTTATTTAGGCACACTTTTGAAATGTAAATTTTAATTATGGAATTATGTGATGGGTGGGTGTAATGGGTGTGCTTTTAAAAATGTTTTTAATTTTTATTTTTTATTGAAACTGTTTTCAACTACATTGTGTTTTTAACTATTAAAATTATGTTTTAATAATGGTAATATTTAATTCTTTTTATAGTTTTGTAACTAATGTTTTAGTTGTATGTTTTTAAATTATTGGAATCCACCTTGAATCCAATCTTGGGAGAAATGTGGGATATAAATCCAATAAATAAATAAATAAATAAATGTTGACTTACAATGAATCAATGGTCTGCTCCATTTGGTACTAATCAACAGGATTCTAGCCTTTGTGTATTTTTATTTTGACAATCAAGACCCAGTTCTCTGATAAATATAAGCATTTTTTAAAAATTTCCTGCCATATTAATTTCCAAAAAAAAAAAATGTTATTTTTCATTAAGACATTATAGGTCTTAGGAGGGCATGGCCTGAGGTTTTGTTAGCATGGATATTTATAGCATGATAAAGTTAAAATGAATGTAGATATGAATAATCATTTTGTTAAACTTGCCTTATTAAGACTATGGAATAGATACAAACCAAGGTAATGCCATAAGATGCCTTTATGGGTTTCAACACAAGAAGATTTTTATAGAAAAGAAACTACAACAAAGGAAAGGTAGGTAACTTGCCAAAACTGTGTAGTGTTTGACCAGGAAGAATACAGAATTAAGTTGAATGAGGAATTTGTGCCAATAGGTTACAGCTTTCAGTATAGCTATTGAAATCCACAAACACCTGGACAACTTCAACAGGAAAGAAGAAACCTTAAAAGTAAACAAAATCTGGCTCCCAGTTTTGAAATACAATAGAATCAAAACTCAACACTTACAAAAAAATTCCACCCAGGGACAGGGGGATTCCCAGCAGATAATTGTCCATCAACCAACCATTAGCCAAACAGACACTAACGAGCCTTGCATTTCTATACCCTGAAACTAACCATTCAATTACACAAATTTACATATACTCCCCAACAGGGGTTCACAGCATATAAACTTCACACACACTCCTACCCAACCATTCTCTGAGGATGCCAGCCAAAGATGCAGGCAAAATGTCAGAAAGAAACTATTCCATAACACGGCCTCACAGCCCGGAAAAAAACCCAAGGAAAATCGATTTGGTCATTATGTTGCAAGCCAATGTTTACTGGGGAAAAAAACTTACTTAGATTGCACAGTTGTTAGCTCTGTGGGTTGAGCATGGCCACTCTCAAGATAAAGTGGTGGAAGAAGAGGGAGAAGAAGCAGAGCAGAGAGGCATGGCTAGAAACACAGGAAGTGGGGATAGCAGTTTCCCAGAGTCCTCTCACATCACAACAAGGTATAGAATAATAACTTTAGGTTCAGGCTTCAGTAACTCACACCCTGAGTCTTCCTATTATTCGAATCCATCCCCTTCTTGCTTTCAACATCCACCATTTCCCTCAAGCTTATGTCCTTATGTCTTCATTCCAAATGAAAAAAGCAGACCTAAAGAAACATATTTAATAGCATTTTTTCCTATGCTATATTGATTTCCTGTTGCTGTTGTAATTTGCTGTCAAGACAATTTTGACTTATGGTGGCCCTATGAATGAGCCTTCCAGAGACCCTGTTATTAACAACTCTGCTCAGGTCTTGCAAACCTCAGGCTGTGGCTTCCTTTATTAAATCAATCCATCTTTAATGTGGTCTTCTTCTTTCCCTACTGCTTACTACTTTTCATAGCATTATCATATTTTCTAGTGAGCCATGCCATCTAATGAGATTGTTACCATTCTTTACACCCCCTCCTTATAATATTTCACAATTGGCAATATTAAGATGCTTCATGGAGTCTAGTAGACTGGGGTGGACCATAAGTGATGTCAGATGGAGCTCACCAGGACCTGAGCAAGGTGTTGTGGAAAACTACCAGCAGACACACCCATGATAGGATTAAGCAAAGCCCCTAGTAAATAAAGCCATCAAGGTGAATGTGCCAATCCCCTCTTGTCATACAAGCACAAACAAACAAGTGACTTGCACACCCCTCATCCCCATGAAATATCCCTTCACACCTTTCCTATCCACAATACAGAGGTTGTTATAAACCTATAAATTCCTATCTCTCAGCCATTAAAAGCCATCAGCAGTGTTGCTTTGGTGGTCCACTGTATCTTCAGAAGTCTCCTCCAGCATCACATTTCAAATGAGTTTGTCTTCTTCCTCTCAGCTTTCTTCACTGTCCAGCTTTCACACTCATACATAGAAATCAGTAATACTATGGGGCCTGGATGATTCTGACTCTGGTATTTAATGATATATTTTTGCACTTGAGGATCTCATCTAGTTCCTTCACAGCCACCCTTCCAAGTCTTACCCTTCTGAATTTTTGCCTATTGTCTCCATTTTGATTAATGACTGAGTCAAGCTGTAGAAAAGCTTTTACTATTTTAATGCTTTCATCACCCACAGATACATTGTTCCTGTTGTTACATGTATACAAGTTCTGTCTATTAAATAATGAGACTGTGTTTCTACCTTTCAGACAAATAAGGGAGAACTGATTGTGAATGCTCAAGTGATGACCTTGAACATGCCTGAACCTGCAAGATAAACATCAACACTCTTGAACATTCAGTTAATTGTCAGTTGTTGTTTAAAGCAGCTGTGTTGTCTGTTGTATGCTTGAAAAATGCTAAGTTTAAAAGTTGAGCAATGTGTCAATTTGAAATTTTTAGTAAAATGGAACAAAACACCAATGAAATCTTTTCAAATGCTGACTGAGGCCTATGGGAAAGACTGTATGTCTCGTGCACGTGTGTTTGAGTGGCACAAAAGATTCATAGAAGGACGTGAGAACCTGCAAGACGATGAATGTCCTGGATGACCTTCCACTTCAAGAACCGAAGAAATTGTGGGAAAAAACAGCCAGATTGTTTGAGAAGACTGCTGACTCAATGTTTGAATGATAGCTGAAGCCATGAACATTGACAAAGGCACTGTGTGGAAAATTTTGCATGAGGATCTGAACATGAGAAAAGTTTGTGCCAAGATGGTCCCTAGGGTTCTTACATCAGAGGAATAAGAGTGCTGCAAGGAAATTTGCACTGACATTCTGCAGACCCAACCTTTCTTAAAAAAATCATCACTTGTGATGAAACCTGGATCTTCCAGTATGGTCCTGAGACAAAATGACAGTCAATGCACTGTAAAACACCATCATCACCAAGAATGAAACAAGTACGTCAAAGTCCACATTCAAAGCCATGCTCATTGTTTTTTTATTTACACCAAGGGCATAATTTTGGCAAAATGGGTTCCAGAAGGCAGAACAGTGAACCAGCATTATTATAAGAAAGTTTTCACAAACCTGAGAGAATGAGTCAGGGGGAAAAAAAAAAAGGCCAGAACTGTGGGGAAATGTTTTCATTCTTCATAAAAAAAATGTGCCTGCTCACACAGCACTTTGTGTGAAGCAGTTTTTGGTCGATAAATGCATTACTATGCTTAAACATCCTCTATATTCCCCAGAGTTGGCAACATGTGACTTTTTTCTTTTCCCTAATGCGAAATCAGTGCTTAAAGGAACACATTTTGAGTCAGTTATTGCAATAAAGAAGAAAATGGCAGATGTGTTGACACAGCTGACAGAAACGGATCTGCTCCACGCCTTCAACCAGTAGAAAACAGGACTGCATCAGTGTGTGAGTGTGAACACGGAGTATACTGAATTATTGTATCAGTCTTGTTATTTACTAGACAGACCTTGTACATTTGTTTCCCCTTTTCCTCTGTTGTTGAAATTTAGATCCCACATTCATTTGCACAAATTCAAAAGTCCATGCTATGGTAGTACCTTTGTTAGGTCAACCCAAAAGAAACAATGATAACTGTGCCACTTTTAAAAATGTTTTTTTTCCCCCCACCAGGCAAATGAGTTCTTAAAAGCATGCATTGGAAATATATTTTCCAAAAGTATGTATTAGACTCATGTGGTCTGCCTATTGTGTTGAGATGGTGTGAGGAAAGGTCATCAGATGGCAACCAATGGCATTGTGTCTTATGGGAACAAGTAGGGCAATAAAAGAACAGCAATAAAAATTGGTTCTCACTTTCAAAGTAGACACACACACACACACACATGAACGCACACACAAACATACATATAAAGATAGCAATTTCTATATTGTCATGACTGGAGATAGTAGATTATATTCTGTCTTGTTTTGCTTAGATTACTCTGCAAATTGATTATATTAAGCATGTAAGACATGTGTTGTAAATTAATGTTGTTTCTTTAAACAAACAAACAAACAAACAATATACACATCCCCCTAGTAATCTAACATCCAACTAAGAAGTGAACAAGCTTTGTTTGTAACTAACACTGGCTCTAGGGAAATCCAGGTGGAAAGCCAAGTAGTCCCTCCCTGTCCAGATCTCAGCTATATACCTTATTAACCTCCCAACAAGGGGCACAAGCCATGGTGAGCTACTTGATGGAAATTCATTAGCCTCCTGAGCCTGAAACCCAGCAAAGATAGGCATAGCCTGGATTAATCATTATGATAAGTACTCCATAGAGAGGCTTCAGCAAGATTGGGGGCCCTGCCAGGGCTTAATCTGCTGGAAGATTCTCACCACAGAGACTTTGTATCCCATGCTTCCTATATTTAGATCTTGCTTATGTGTTTGCTCATTATAAAGAAAGCTGGGACATTGTTCCCAGCCACATGGAAATGTAAACGCTAATACAGGTATCTTGTCTAGTAGTAAAGAGGGAGTACGTTGTTTTCTCTCCCCTAAAGCTTTCCTTTTCTCTCTCTTTTCCTCCTTTCTCAACTGCTATCCTTCTTCTTCATCTGCCATTCCATCAGGGTGCAGCAGATGCAGAAATCCAGCAAGTGCATTGGCACTGCTGAGAGATCAGGGTCCCTTTCACATTATACAATTATAGCACTATGATACCAGTTCTGCTGTTGTGGCAACATCCTGTGGAATCTTGGGATTTTCAGTATAGAGAGGAACCTTTAGAATTCTCAGCCAGAGAGCTCCTCTGGTGTCTCACTCACAACAGTCCCCCGGGTACCATAGGAAGCAGCCATGGCTGTTGAAGTGGAATACAGTGCTATAACTGTGTAGTGTGAAAGCAACCCAGATCCATTTGGTTTCTTTCCATTTGATCATTACAGTTATTTTTTCCATTTTATCAACTGGTGTCCAAGTTCACTTCGTTTCCCTATTCTCTCCCCCCCTCACCTCTATCTTTCTTTCTTTTGTGTCATATCTATCAGATTTTAACCCTATGGGTGATACTGTTTTTACTGAACTTATGTAAGCCACTGGCTGTGCATGCAAACAGATAGTACTTCAAACAAGCGAATAGGCTTGCTAGTACTTGAATCTATAATAGGTTGTGTGAGGCAAGGAAGCTCCACCTTCTGCCAAGAAAACATTTCTTTCTAAAAACTGCAGTATGTGAGCACAGCTGTGGCCATTGTTGCTAGAGATCTTTAACAGAGACTTTAAGGCACCCTATTGCTCTGATATGCTCTGACTCAAGTCACTTGTGTGATGTCAGCATGCACTAGTATTAGCCTGGATTGCTTTTCACCATGCTATCACAAAAGGAGCTCTTTAAGCTGAGTTATTTTGTCTTTGGCATGTATACGTGACTGAATGAGCCAGTGATGGCATAGGCAGAACCCAGTGTCAAATTTAATTTCACATCCTTCTCCCAGAAATCCAGCAGAATTATCTGGTTTCATTTTCACAACACTCTAAAAGCTTATCTACACTAGCCTAGACTGTGCCCACCCACCTCACCCCACCCGTTACCTGTAGAAAATGGGCTGGAATCCAAACAGGATGCCAGCCAATTGCTGAAGCTACCACCACCACCACCATTTTCTCCAGTGATGTGGTAGCCAGGCAGGAATCCCATAACATGTGACTGCAGGCCCCCTACAGGTGACCAGCCTCAGTCACATGCTGAGGGACCCCTGCCTGGCTTCAGGTAGAGCCAGGGAGCTAGCGCCAGCAGCAAGGAGTGGCATGCTGGATGGGCTTCTGAGGACATGTGGGGCCCGATCTGGCAGTACTGAATTAAACTGGATGTTATCTTATATCATTGTAAAGGACCCTATCCTGTCTTATACCTGTTCCAGCCCCATATCTGCCCCGGGAGTAATTTGGACTGCTCAGGGGCAGATAGGGGTAACTGCTCTGTGTCATTTGGACTTCAGGGCACTGGTACAGGGACAAACCCTAAAACAGGTTAGGTTGAGGGACTATGTCTAATCCAATGTGAAACAAATATGTTGTGTAGCAGGCAGAAGAGTGGGCCTTGCACCTGAGCATTTCAAAATTCAGAGTCTAGCCACTATGACAAGGGGTAGGTATCCTCTGAGGTGAAAAAAACACTTTGCCCACTCTCAAATCTTTCCTCTTAACTTGCAGTGGTGGCAGGGGAACTCACCAGTATTCCTTTTAAAGTAAGGGATTTGTGTGCCTTATTCTGAAATCAAAATGTGCTTCTTGCAGACATCTTTAGACAAAACTAAAGAAATGCTACACATTTTTGGACCAATAGCAATGACAGGATCATCAGGGAGATGTGAGTGGGCAACAAAAATAGACAGAAAGAGTCATGAAGGAAAAATAACTTGATTTTAAAAAAAATAGACTGGGAGCCTAAGCTATATAGGACTTATAGATCATGACTAGCACCTAGACCAGTAGTCAGTGAAGTTGTTCAAACAAGGGAATTATATGTTCCCTGTAACCAGCTCTGGGGGATTTAAAATACCCTTAAAGTACTAGATCCTGTCCAATTTTGGGAGCTAAGCAGGTGGCGGGAGACCACCAACAAATACCAGGTGCTACAGGCTATATTTCAGAGGAAGGAACTGACAAAACCACCTCTGAGTATTTCCTGCCTTTAAAAACCCTCTGAAATTCACAGGGTCACCATAAGTAGAGAGGTGGCTTGAAGGCACATACACACACAGCAGTCTAGCTGTAGCATTTTAGAACTACTGAAGTTTCCAAACAGCCCCATGTGGAGTGTGTTATAGTAATCTAAATGGGATGCAATTAAGGCATGTGTTACCATGGTCAGATCTGACTTCTCCAGGAATCAGTGCAATTGGCACACTAGTTTTAACTGAGCAAATGTACTCCTGGCCACCCTGAAACCTTCAATCAAGGCTCAGATCTGAGTCTAGGAGTAGGCCCAAGCTATGAACCTTAGATTTCAGGGAGAGTATAACCCCATCCAGCACAGTTTGAATCGTTATACTCTGATCTGACTTCCAGTTGACC
Organism: Gambelia wislizenii; assembly: GCA_030847615.1. Classification (NCBI taxonomy): domain Eukaryota; kingdom Metazoa; phylum Chordata; class Lepidosauria; order Squamata; family Crotaphytidae; genus Gambelia; species Gambelia wislizenii. The sequence goes on from JAUMIR010000001.1 coordinate 327,616,931, forward strand.
AATGGCACATCTGTCTTATCTGGATTAAGCTTCAAATTGTTCACCCTAATCAAGTTGACAACTTACAATAGACAGTGATTGGGAACTGAAATAACTTCCTTGGAGTTAGATGGAAAGAGATAGAGTTGAGAGTCATCAGCATACCAGTGACACTGATCCCCAAATCTCTGGACAACATTTCCCAGCCATTTCATATATATAGTAGATGGCATGGGGGACAAAACAGAACCCTTAAGGATACTTCAGACCAATAGCCAGGGTGCTGAACAGGAACCCCCCAGCACCACCTTCTGAGTGCACCCCTCCAGGAAGGACTGGAGCCACTGTAAAATAGTGACTCCAGGTCTCATCCCAAAGCGTGTTAGCACCTCTTATAAAGTGCCACCCCAGAAACCCCCAAAATTGGCTTATTAATAATTTGGCTTATTAATGTGACCTTCCATGGGGAAGAGCAGTAAAGTGTCAGGGACTTGCTAAAGGTACTGGTATGGATCCCAAAGAGATACATATGCATCTCCCAGGAAGAGCTACTGGCAAATTCCAAAATCATGAGGAAACATCAAGAGGTCAAAGGGACATAATCACTACTACACACTTAAGTGGTAGACAATAGATGGGTGGAGTAATCCTTTGTTTGCAGGTATAGAACTTCCTTTCTCTGATCACACAGCCATTAACAGAGGCAGCTCAAGCTCTGTGAATCCAATCATCAGACATTAAGGACAGTTTGCAACACATTAGCATCTTCAGACACCTATTGTCAAGACCAAGAAACTCATTGTGCAATCCTTGAAGGCTTCTGAAATCCATTGTTTCAACCCAAGAAACTTGCTCACCTCAGGACATATTTTTGGTATAAATATTGCCCCCAAAGTCTGCTTCATTGTGCACAGAGTGTATTCCTGTAGACTCCACGTCACTCTGTGTTAGCCACTCCAGATTCATCCATCCACACTGCCAGATTGTTCAACAACTTCAGGACTACAAGACAGGTATTGTATATCCCCAGAAACCTTCTTATCTATCCCTCTGGCAATCTCTCTCTTCTTCCATTCCTGGTGGTCTTGTGTGAATGCTTTTTGTATGAATATTGGTGTTATTATGTTTATGTCTTTAATAAATATCATTGTTAATTCTTCATTTTGTGTTTGTGTGTGTATGAACAGAGGGAGTCGGGGTATACAAAGCTGTAAAGATCCCTCTCTCTGTTGCCACCTCTTGCATTGCTCAGTCGAGTTGCTGCTAATTTCCCCAACATATTAGAAACTCAATATTTTCTTGGATTTTCTAAGAGCTCTTTGGATAACAAGAGGTAACCCTGAAGGATGCCATTGTTAATGGTACTGAAAATTACTGAAGGGTCCAGCTAAACCAACAGAGATACACTCCCACTAACCAGTTTCTAACATAGATCATCTACCAACATGGCCAAAGCAATTTCCGTCCCATAGCAAGGAATCCCTGGAGCTGGGAGGCCATGACATGTTCCAGAACCTTTCCCCCTCCCAAGGATAATGGAGGCTGATTAGTAATTGTCTTATTTTGTGGGGTTCAGGAAGGGGATTTTCAGTAAAGGCCACAGAACCATGCCAGAAAAGTATTCACCACTCTACTTACTCATTTGGCCAGTCCACCTGTGATGAGGTTGCCTTAAGAACTAGCTATTTTGGTGGCAGTTGCAGCTGGATGGATGGTTGCTAGGCAAGGGGCTCTGCACTTGAAGAGTAAAACGCAGCCCAGCTATGTGAGATGGGAGGGGCCTCCTGGTGAGAGGGGGGATTTTAAAAAAACAGATATTAAGTTTTGACAGTTGGTCTTCAGTGAGATTCCCGTTAGAGAGTGATTGTGACTGAGTAGACAGAGTTCAGGTCGCTAGGATGGAGACTCAGAGATTTTGTCTATTAAGGAAGGAAGCTAGATAAAGAGTTGCTATCGTCTGTCATGTGATGGATTTTTCTGTAACAATATTGAACTTGAAGTGAACTTTATAAGATACCTTATTTCCATTGGTTCTTTTAAATAATGTTACTGTTTGTTTATAGCTGCTGACTCTGACTAAATTGGTTTTAGTCCTTAAACGGACAAAAGAATACGCTACCAAAAATGCACAAACTGTTTTTGAAAGAACAATGGTGACCCAAGTCCTTATACACATAAATATGGTGGTTTTTTTAAAAAGGGTAGAAATAGGGCAAAGGGTTAGTGACATGGTATCTTATGTGGCTGGAAAAGCAGAATCAACCTTGGTGAGAAAGAGTGTCTTCTACACCTCCCAACTGCTTTAATGAGACAGGAAGTGTAAGACTCTGACATATATGTGGTGGTTTGCATATTTCTAAGAAGTAAGGACTGGGATAATATTCAAAAATAATTGAAAAGTGGTTAATTTTTTTGGATGTTGAGATATCCTATTGAGAAGAATCCTAGACTGATGAAAATCTTTGCATAGGGAATTTATTCTGCACAAAATTTGCATGTGTGTGTGTGTGGTTTTTTTAAGACTCTTGCAGTGGGAAGAAAATGGTTAAAACTGTCAGGATATTAGGACATACAGTAAGTAGATTTATTCTGTAAAGATCTCGAATGTAACAAACAGTCTTCAGAGTACAGCAGAGAGAGAGAGCTAGTGGCAGTTGCAAAGGTATCAATATTGACGAGCTCTCAGCTCTGGTCCAGAGCTGACTGGGGGAGGTGCTAGGAACTTTGCAGAGCTGGGTTTTTAGTTTGTCCTATAGAGCTGAACAGAGCAGTTCTGTGTTGGATTTCACAGAGTGAAGATGCTTTCTCTTGAATGCTGTATATTATCTGTAAATACTCTTCATTATGCCCAAGTAAAGCGAAGCAGTTTATTTTAGACACAACGCTATGTGTCTGTGCCTTTATTCTTATGCTTGAATGAACAACACTCTGCTGTCTATTTTATGCTGCCTGGGACCTGTTTAGGTTCCCAGTGCACACTATAACACCTGACAAAAAACTACTTGTTGATTTCTTCAACAGACACACATTGAAGAATTGCATCCTTACTATGGATCCTGTCCATATCCCCAGGAGAGTTCAGTTCAATATAAACTGAAAGTTATCCAATAACATAGGACAAGAGGGAGCCAAGATTACATCCACTGGACCTTTCTCATCTACAGTCTCCAAGTCAGAGCATACCTAAATTATTTTGTCTGCAAAGTGCTTTCAAATTCCTCACAGTTGGCTGTCAAATTTAAATTGCCAATCTGTCATGAACCCCTGGAGTTGGGAATTTATTTATTTATTTATTTATTTATTTGCAGAGGGAATTTTTTATTGGAATAAGACCATTCTACTAAAAAATACACCCGACCGCAAAAGGCCATAACAATAACACAAAAATAATACTAATTATTTTCCTCTTTTCTTACTAATACAAAAATAAATCTATCCTAACACTAATGTATTTTTCCCCTTAATCTAAACACACTATAATCACATTATATTTACACATTATAATTATACCTATTTGGAAATTTAAAAAATCAATAAAATATTAATTAAAAATAATAATACAAAATAATACAAAAATAATAAAATATTTATTTAAAATATCATTTTACGTTATTGCTGGGGTCGTCTCACTAAACCACAGTCAAAACTTTTTCCAATGATGATTTGGCAATTTCTCTTTTTCACTCAGAGCTAAATTTTCAATTACATTCTTCACATAAAAGGCAGTGCCTTTTACATCCTGCAGATTTTGACTTTTCACCTCCTTTTGTCTCTGGAAAACTAACCCTAATATCACATAGAGGTTTACCAGGCGCACCATGGACCAGGGCACTTTCCAAAACCTCTCAGCCATGGCGGAACCAGGAAAGGAAAGGAGGAGGAATAGCATTATATGTCAGGGATATTTACACCAGTGAAGTGATCCATGACATCAATACTGGAAGCCAGGTGGAGAGCATCTGGATAAAAATTAAAGGGGAGGGAAACAACAGGGATGTTATTGTGGGACTCTACTACAGACCCCCAAATCAGACGGAGGAATTGGATGTTGCCTTTCTAGAACAGATGAACATACATGCAGAAAGGAGAGATGTAGTAGTGATGGGTGACTTCAACTATCCTGATATTTGCTGGCAATCTAACTCAGCCAAAACTACAAGGTCTAGCAAATTCCTTACATGCCTGGAAGACAATTTCATGGTCCAAAAGGTGGAAGAGGCAACAAGGGGGTCAGCTATTTTAGATCTGATCCTAACCAACAGAGACGACCTTGTTAATGGGGTGCAAGTGGTGGGATCCTTAGGTGAGAGTGATCATGTTCTCCTGGAGTTTGTTATACAATGGAAAGGAGAAGCCAGGCATAGTCAGACATGCATTCTTGACTTTAGGAGAGCTGATTTCAATAAACTCAGGGAAATACTGGGGATGATCCCATGGTCAAGAATACTAAAAGAGAAGGGACCTCAAGACGGATGGGACTTTCTCAAAAGGGAGATACTGAAGGAACAATTTCAAACAGTACCATTGAGGAAGAAAAATGGGAGGTGTCTCAAGAAACCAGGATGGATGACTAAAGAACTTTCAATGGAGCTAAGTTTTAAACGGAACATGTATAGGAAATGGAAAGGGGGGGAAATCACCAAAGAAGAATTCAAACAGATAGCGAACACGTGTAGGAGTAAAGTCAGAAAAGCTAAAGCACAGAATGAGCTCAGGCTTGCTAGGGAGGTTAAGAACAATAAAAAGGTTTTTTTTGGGTATGTCCGCAGCAAAAGGAGGAAGAAGGAAATGATAGGGCCGCTACGTGGAGAAGATGGCAAAATGCTAACAGGGGACAGAGAAAAGGCAGAATTACTCAACACCTTCTTTGCCTCAGTGTTTTCAGAAAAGGAAAAGGAGGACCAACCTGAGGAGAATGGAACAGAGGACACAATAGGGGAAATCCAGCTCAAAATAAGTAAAGAGGTAGTACAGGAATACCTTCTTAATCTAAATGAATTTAAATCTCCAGGACCAGATGAACTACATCCAAGAGTATTAAAAGAGCTGGCAAATATAATCTCAGAGCCATTGGCAATAATATTTGAGCACTCCTGGAGAACAGGAGAAGTCCCAGCAGACTGGAGGAGGGCAAACGTTGTTCCCATCTTCAAAAAGGGGAAAAAAGAGGATCCCAACAACTATCGTCCAGTTAGTCTGACATCAATACCAGGGAAGATTCTAGAACAGATCATTAAACAGAGAGTCTGTGAACATTTAGAAGGCAATGCCATAATCACAAAAAGTCAGCATGGGTTTCAGAGAAACAAGTCATGCCAGACTAATCTGATCTCTTTTTTTGATAAAGTTACCAGCTTGGTAGATGAAGGGAATGCTGTGGACATTGCATACCTTGATTTCAGTAAGGCCTTTGACAAGGTCCCCCATGACATTCTTGCAAACAAGCTTGTAGAATGTGGGCTAGACAAGTTAACTGTTCAATGGATTTGTAATTGGTTGACCGGCCGAACCCAAAGGGTGCTCAGCAGTGGCTCCTCTTCGTCTTGGAAAGATGTGACCAGTGGGGTGCCACAGGGTTCTGTCCTGGGCCCAGTGCTATTCAACATCTTTATCAATGACTTAGATGAGGGAATTAGGGGCATACTTATCAAATTTGCAGATGACACCAAATTGGGAGGAGTAGCTAATACCCTAGAGGACAGGATCAAAATTCAGAATGACCTGGATAGACTGGAGAGCTGGGCCAAAGCTAACAAAATGAAATTCAATACGGAGAAATGTAAAGTACTGCATTTAGGGCGGAAAAATGAAATGCATAAATATAGGATGGGAGAGACCTGGCTGAATGAGACTACGTGCGAAAGGGATCTAGGAGTCCTAGTAGACCACAAGTTGAACATGAGCCAACAGTGTGATGCGGCAGCTAAAAAGGCCAATGCAATTTTGGGCTGTATCAATAGAAGTATAGTGTCTAGATCAAGGGAAGTAATAGTGCCACTCTATTCTGCCTTGGTCAGACCTCACTTAGAATACTGTGTCCAGTTCTGGGCACCACAATTCAGAAAGGATATTGACAAATTGGAGCGTGTCCAGAGAAGGGCAACTAAAATGGTGAAAGGTCTGGAAACAATGCCTTATGAGGAGAGACTTAGGGAGCTGGGTATGTTTAGCCTGGAAAAAAGACGGTTTAGAGGCGATATGATAGCCCTGTTTAAGTATTTGAAGGGATGTCACGCTGAGGATGGAGCAGGCTTGTTTTCTGCTGCTCCAGAGACTGGAACACGGAGCAATGGGTGCAAGCTCCAGGAACAGAGATTCCACCTCAACATTAGGAGGAACTTTTTGACAGTAAGAGCTGTTCGGCAGTGGAACGCACTCCCTCGGAGCGTGGTGGGGTCTCCTTCCTTGGAGGTCTTTAAACAGAGGCTGGATGGCCATCTGTAGGGGATGCTTTGATTGTGATTTCCTGCGTGGCAGGGGGGTTGGACTGGATGGCCCTCGTGGTCTCTTCCAACTCTGCAATTCTATGATTCTATGATCCTTCCTCTTCCTCTTTTGGCCCACTGACTTTCTGGGTCCCCTGACACCCTCTGGAGGTTCAGTCCCCGAAAGCACTGTCTCCCAAGCCTGCTGTGCCAAATCTGGCCAATCCAGGACGTGGGCCACCTCCTCCCATGTTTCCCGGGCACTCGGGCAGTCCTGGACAAAATGTCTGATCATCTCCTTTTGTGCCACGCCACTCAAAATCTCAGCCTTTTTACATTTCAGACGCGGACAAGTCTGCTCATCCTCTGCGGTCCATGGTCTCTTTCCCCTCAGATTAAGAACCTGATGGTAGAGCCTCCACCTCAAGTCCCACAACTTTTTTGGGACCCTTTTGTCCATGAAATACTCAGTTGGGTTAGTCTGGTGATTTAGGTATTATGATAAATCTAGTTTGGCCTGACGCTTTTGCAAAAACGGGTTAACATAAATCTCCTCCACTATTTTCCTGTACAAACTCCTCTTGATGCTCTGACCTGGTCTGTCTTCCCCCTTCAACTCCTCAGCATGAATTCTGTATTTCTTTATGTAAAAAACAAAGTCTTTCAAATAATCTGGTGCTTTCAATTTTTCAGGCAAAGAAAACCTAAAACTTAATGAGCCTTCCTCCCACCAAGTCTTTCCCCATTTACTCCCTATCCAGCACTCACAAAACAAAACTAGCCAAGCCTGAGGTTGAATCTGACCCTTTTGTAACAGAGAAACTTTCCCAAAGTTTTGAGCAGAAAAGATGGTGATGAACTTAGGTCCCAGGAACGGGAAGTCCAGGCCCCCTTGGTCTACCTGCCCGTAAGCCACTGCCCTTGCCAGGGGGAATGTGGCCATTCCCCAAAGTAACTTGAAGAGTACTCGATCAGCTTCTTTAATCACTGAATCTGGAGGCTGGAAAACAGCTGCCAAGTTGGCTGCCACCGGAAGCAGGTAGGTATTTACAAAAGTGGCTCTCTGGTAAATGGTCAGCTTCCATCTCTGCCAGAGGGCCACCCTCTCCTTCACTTTTTCCAACCAGCGATACCAATTTTCTTTCCATCCCTCCAGAGCCACTGCAAAATTCAGCCCCAGGATCTTCACCCTATCCATCTTTGCCTCTTGCTCTGCTTGCCACCCTTCCTTTTCTCCAACTACGTCCTTTAGAGGAATAGCTGCCATCTTGTCCTCTGCAGCAAAAATCCTGATCAAAAAACTCTTTTCCATGTTAAGTCAAGCACCAGAAACTCGACCGTAGGCCTCAAAAGCATCTTTAATCTTTCTAACTTCCATCCTGTCCTTAACCAAGAGGGACACATCATCAGCATGGGCAACAAATTTAACAGATTCACATCGAACCAACCACGAACTGTCCAACGGAATTTGGATCCCCGAGATGCTCTTGTCCAAACTAATCTTACACAGGATAGCATCCAAAGCAATAACATACAAGAGAGGGCTTAGGGGACAACCTTGCCTCACCCCAGAATTTAACTTAATCCTCTTTCCTCTATGACCATTGACTTGCAAAACTACTTCTGCATCCCTATAAAACAATTTAACTAAAGCAACAAATCTCTCTGGCACCCCTTTCCACTTGAGGGCTTCCCATAGGAATGTATGATCTACATTGTCAAAAGCTTTCATCTGGTTGACCTGTAGGATTTGACCAGTCCAAGCTCCCTCCTTGTTGAGTCAGAACACTTCCCGAAACATACAAATAGAGTCCACCATAGTCCTACCCGGCACAGCACTGGACTGTGCTTCCATCACAATCTTATCAGCCACCTTAGCCAGCCAATTGTTCAGTATTTTTGCCAACATGTGGTAGTCAACATTGGTCAGAGCTATGGGGCACCAGTTTTTTGGGAGGGTAGGATCACCCTCCTTTGGGGAAAAAATCAAGACCCCTTGATAAAATGTCTCAGGGAGCTCATTATTATCCCACAAAAAATTAAACAAAGTTGTTAAAGGGGGAACAATCCACTTCCTGTAAACTTTATAAAAATTCCAATTGAGGCCATCTGGGCCAGGGGCCGACTTACCCTTCCCCTGAACTATGACCTCATGAACTTCTTGTTCTTCTATAGGAGAGACCAACCTCTTCCTGTCCTCTGGACTCAGACCCTTATAGAGGGTGCCCATCTGGTCCTCTGAAAAAGCTTGGAAAAAACCCTTAATCTCTCCTATATCTATGTTTTTCCGAGCATATAACTGCCTGTAATATCCTCCCATGATATCCAGCATCTCACTTGGTCTAAATGCAATAGGGTCTGACTCAGAGGCCCTCAAGCCATTTAATTCAATCGGAGCCTTTGGACTCCGGGTGCCTGCCCACTCATCCACGTCAACCACACCACCTCGAGTCCTGAAATTTTTACTCCTCTTTCTGTTTTGTCTTTGCTTTTGGCAAAATCTTGCTATCACTCCCTTCGCCCAGTTAAGCTCTTGTTCTGAAAAAGGAACACCTTGGAGTTGGGGGGTACACAAAGTGTGCTGCCTGGGCCACAGGCAGCCCTGAAACACAAACCCTTGTAGCCCTCCAAGCCCCTTGACAGATCACTGTTTTTGTCTTTATCATGATTTCCAAATGATTTTGTGCCTAGACACTTCTCCAAACAGCCAAAAAACGGTGTCATGGTTTGCCTTTCTGACAGACTCTCCAGTCCCACCCCCAACAAGTATGGAGGAGGGTTCTTCTAGTTGAAAATAGTAGCCAGAACTCATGCGACATCATTTCTCATAAGCTGGGACACACTGGCGTTGTCTTGGAGAGAACAAAGATTGGCTTCTGTCTCCCTCACTATTGCCCCACACTTTCTACTAGTTCACCTTTATTGAGGGCCTACAAGAGGTTTATGGAGTCATGTTTGGATTCACTGGCGGGGGGGGGGGGTCCATCAAATGCAACCACAGGAGAATATATGAACACCTGACATAAAGATCTGTTCTGAGCCATGAATTATATTTAGAGGAGAATAGTAAACACACTTAAAGTTTAAGCTTTATAGCCCGGGCATAGCTAGGCATTAATACAACAACCAAAATAGCTTGCTGCACTTCTTTGGAAACACAAGCATCATAAAATTAATGATCTTGGCAAAATAGTCCCCCATTCCTCATAGAGATAAACAAATCTGCAATAAAAGGAATGGGCAATGTTGTATTTCACTCTATTTAGGGAGAGGGACTTTAATATACAGAGAATGGAAATTTAAACACCCTGAAAGAAACTTTATGAAGACAATGCAGAAATAAAAGTGTTGCCTAATTTATATTTGTCACAGCCAAAAATGCATGTGTTATTTTTATTTCAGGTGGGATCATTTGGAGCAATTGGGATGAGAAAAAAGGAAAGGTGACTGCATACTTTCTGTGGTTTTTTGGCCAGGCCTCTGCCCCCTCCCATTTAATTTTTAAGCTCCCCCACTTGTGAGCTATATTGATGTGCTTTTATTTTTGCACTATTCGGCAATCATCTGAGACAGCTGCTTGCCAAGCTATGAGTCAACTGCTTGATCAGCCAAGTATTACAATGTATGTAACACAGACCAAAGCATTGTGGAACCAGAGAAAAGGAATGATACTGTGCAAATGTATATTACACACAGCTGCACTGGATCAGTTTCAAGTTGACAAAGGAAGGAGACAACAAAGGAAGAAGTGAGATGAAGGGATTTCTTGGGAAAACCAGACAGAAGGTAAACTTCTGTGGCACAGCCTTGCCATTACCTGGTCAAAATTATGTTCATTTTTAAATGCAGATAACTGAGGCTTGGAGCAAGCAGATTACCCAAGAAATATCATTAATGATATCTACTTTTCCTATACCTCTGTCTTAAGTCACTAAACCATGCTTTCCATTGATTCATCACCTCACTTACTGGAGCTTAGGTAACTTGCCAATTAATTGTTGTAGGATTGCTGTCAGGGATATCATGCTAAAATTGACACTTTCCAAATTGGAAGGATCTTTGTTTTAATCTATGTTGTAAGATGTTTTGGGTCCCACATCGGGAGAAAGGTGGGATGTAAATTAAATGAAATACAAATAAAATCACGAGTCAACAGAGGAAAAAAAAGATAGCACAATTCTGGGCTGCACCAACAGGTGTATAGTATCCAGATCAAGTGAAGTAGCAGTTCCACTCTATTCTGCATTGGTCAGACCTCACCTGGAACATTGTGTCTAGTTCTGGGCATCACAATTCAAGAACGATATCAAGAACCTGGAATGTGTCCAAAGAAGAGTGGCCAAGATAATAAAAAGTCTGGAAACCAAGCCTTATGAGGATTGACTTAGGGAGCTGGGTATATTTAGCTTGTAGAAAAGAAGACCTAGGACTTCTCAACATGTGCTAAATACCCCATCTTGCCCCTGTCTCAGAGCCTTGTGGTCCATAAAATGCAGGACATTTGCCCCATTCTGCCCCCAGGCAGTCCTTATGATCCCTGGGGTAGATGTGAGGCTGAGATAGGGAGAAGGCAGGGTTAGGTCTGATAGAATGGTATATAAAAATCACCGGTTTACTCCATTACCACCAGCAAACAACAGATCGGGCCCCATGTGTCCACTGCAGGCCAGCTCTCACTGCTGTTGTGGTCCCCCTGGCTTTCCTAGAAGGCAAGAAAGAATCCTGCAGCGTGTGACCAAGGCTGCACTCATGAAGGGGGCCTCAGTCACATGTTGTGGTCCCCCTTCCTGCCTTCTGAATCAGTAAAGAAAATGGTGGTGGCAGCATCTGCAGCAACAAGCCAGTGTGCCTGTCAGGATTTCCTCCTGTTTCATCAAGGAAACGGGGAAACAAAAGGCCAGATCCATGGCTAGGATATGCCGGTGGGGAGCCAGTGTATCCTGGCTCATGTAGATGAACCCTGAAATGTGACATTAGCTATCTTTAAATATTTGAAGGAGTGCCATATAAGGGATGAAACAAGGTTGTTTCCTGCTGCTCCAGGGACTGGAACATGAACTAATGGATTCAAATAACAAGAGAATCCACCTAAACATTAGAAAAAAAACTTTTTTATTGCACTGTTTGTGAGTGGAATAAACTATCTTGGAGGTTGGTGGACACTCCTTCTTTGGAGGTCTTTAAACAAAGGTTGGATAGACATCTTTTGTAGGTGCTTTAGTTGCCTATCTCTGCAAAGGAGGGGGTTGGACTAGATGGCTCTTGTGGTCCACCTCTAAGGACATTATCAGACTAGCATCTAAAGCACTGTAATTCCATGAATGAAGATAGCGGAAGCATCATGGCATTATAACACTTATTATTGCACATCTCTAATCACACAAAAGAAATGCCATGGAATTATCGCATGATGACCACTAGCCCTTTAAGAATGAGTTTACTTCCACAATTTGTCATGGGTGAGAAGATGCGAGTATGTTTAAAACTCCCCAAACACCTTAATTAAAAATGTAAATGAACACACAAGCACTGAAACGAACCTAAAAACATGCAAACTAAAGGGACAGTTTTCATGTTCTCACTTGGAAGTTTTCTCACTGAGGACCGTCCATTCACATTGTAATCTTGTGATTACAATGGGAAGTGTTTTTGCACAAAGTCAATACAGTGGAGGGGGGAGTGTTAATGACCATCTATTGAGAGTTTGTCCCATGAATTGCAAATAACTTCTTTTTCACAGCTGGAACACAGAGTAAGAACACGAAGACGATAATGTCATGTGATAGCAGGGCCCATTCGCACTACCCTGATGCAGTAATCCCACTATTTTTGCCTCAACTCATGTCTTAAGATTCTATGAGTCTATTCAAAGGAGCAACGAAATCATCCATATTCTTTTTTTGGCCCTCCCTGCACTATAACAACAGTTTAGTAAGGTTCACCATTGTATTGGGAGTTGCCAGCTTGTCCTTTAGAGCAGTAGCTCTTTTCTTTACCAGGGAGCGCTTTTAAATTTTTTTTGTTGCTGTAGATCCCCAAGACTTAACTCAAGATTTAAAACAACCACAACCACAACAACAATAATATTACACCATCCATTAACCCTTCCTTCATAGTCATTGGATGGAGGAGGGAATACTTTTCTCCAGCTTCTTCCTGCAAATTTGTGGCTGGAGATGATTGAATAGCAATACCCAGGCCAAGCCAGCCAGCCTTTGCCTTGGCTCCTGTCACATGGACAGAGCAGCCTTCAAGCCACAGACCACAGGTTAAGAACCACTGCTTTAGAGCATTTTATAAGGAGAGAGTAGCTGCCTTCTCTGTGACTGATCAACCTTGAATACTGTGTCCAGTTCTGGGCACCACAATTCAAAAAGGATATTGACAAATTGGAGCGTGTCCAGAGAAGGGCAACTAAAATAGTGAAAGGTCTGGAAACGATGCCTTATGAGGAAAGACTTAGGGAGCTGGGTATGTTTAGCCTGGAAAAAAGATGGTTAAGAGGCAATGTGATAGCCCTGTTTAAGTATTTGAAGGGGTGTCACGTTGAGGATGGAGCAAGTTTGTTTTCTCCTGTACAGAGACTAGAACACAGAGCAATGGATGCAAGCTCCAGGAACAGAGATTCCACCTCAACATGAGGAGGAACTTTTTGACAGTAAGAGCTGTTCGGCAGTGGAACACACTCCCTCGGAGCGTGGTGGGGTCTCCTTCCTTGGAGGTCTTTAAACAGAGGCTGGATGGCCATCTGTCGGGGATGCTTTGATCATGATTTCCTGCATGGCAGGGGGTTGGACTGGATGGCCCTCGTGGTCTCTTCCAACTCTACAATTCTATGATTCTATAACCTGTTTAGGAATAAATTTCATAACTACATAGAGATGTTTCAAACACAGGCATTCACACACCACCAAGCTTGATACACAAGTGCCACAGCAGCTTCTCATATTTTTATATCTTTTTTTTCAACAGCAACAAATGATTTGCTGCACATCCACCACCCTCTCCTTGTCACCTGCTCCTGCCACACCATGTGCCTCAGTAATAAATATAAATTAGCATTCAGTCTCAAATGAGCCTGTATTAATGCTTTTGACATTTCAAACCATGCAGCTCATTCGTTTTCCTCCACGAATCCATTGTTTAAGTGTACATTAAAAGTGATGACTTCTTTTCTCTGCTGTTGTGTGTGACACATGTGTATGTAAAATAATTTGTTGTCATGATAACTCAGAAGAGCATCATTTGCCAGGAATGTGAGAAGATGAGAGAATGTACATCTGGGGCAATGTTCTGGGGGGAAAACCCATTACACAATCAGCACAGACACCGATCTGCAATAGCTTTAAGATTTCATTATCATATAACAGGCTACAGCTGGCTAGCTGTGATTCCAAATGACAAAGCAGAGTTCTCTACATTACTGGACTACAAATCCTATCATTCTCAGCCAGAAACCAGAGTTATAGTGCAACACATAGTAAGGGTATCAAGTTAAGGGAGACTGCTCCAAGTACTTCTTGGATCACTCTTCAAGTCACTGAGTTACAGAGCTGGACAGATGAAAAAGGCCACATAATCTGTTTGGCAAGGAGAGGCTGTCATACCATGGGCCATACATAAATACAAAGCATGAAGGTAAAACCAAATAGTTTTGGGCATCTCAGAGGGGAGGTATATGCAGTAATCTAAGGAGATTATCAGATGTGTCCCTTGAGACTGTTTCTGTACCACTACCCCACACCTGTACCACTTCCGCCCCACTCCCATCCCTGTAACAGAATGAATTTTTTTTCAGACACTTGCCTTATTCTGTTATAGGAACTCTTCCACCCCCCTCCTCAGCTTCCTGCAGTAAAGGCAGCTGTCGTAAAGCTGTTTTTACCACAGTGAAGCCAAATCCCGCTCGTTCTTGCAAGAGAACGATCGTGTGGGAAATTTGAAAATAAAAACAAAACAAAATGTCAAAACAGAAAAGCAAGTCCCAAAACACACAATACAAACACCAAGTAACCCGGGGGTGGGGGGAAGGGTGACACTCACCTGGCTGTCCCTATTGAACCTGGAAATCTTTGGCATGGATCTCCTGGTGACGTCACATGCCGCTGGCATCGTGCCAGCACAATGGGGCACATTTTCAAATGCCCGTGATTCTGTTATGATAACGGAACAGGCTTCTTATTCACAGCTTAAGCCATGAATAAGAAGAAGCTGAGTGAATGGGAGCAAGACGGGAGCTTCCTGGACAGGGAGGATGTCATCTGAAAAGAGAGACAGATAGCGATCTCCCCTCGTCCCTGCCTCGTGTTATTGATAATCTCCTATGACAGGTCAAAGAAAGTGCTTCATCTATGGTGCGAATACAGCTTTGAAACTTATGTTATAAACATAAGACAATATGTCTAGGGCTTTAATTTTACTCCAGCTATTGTTGCCATAAGGTTATCTACTGGTCCTTATTCTGGTCTTTATTCTGTAAAGTGGCACATAAGCATTGGTCTAAATCCACTGCTAGTCCTACCTATCATAGACCCATTGAAAATCTCTTTTTGCCCACAAAGGGGTGATTAAGGGGGGAAAGCAGTTGAATGCAATGTATGAACTTTGAAAAATGCCACTTTGAAGCAGGAAAAGAGTTTCAAAACATCTGGGCCAGAATCCTGTATCAGCTTCTTAGCTTAATGCCTTAAATAACAAAAATAAGTCTTTTGGGACAGGCAGGGGGAGAGAGGAGGGGGGGGAGGAAATTTTTAAATGTTAAAAGACAAATTCACCCAAGGTGAGATTTGAACTAACAACCTTCTATGCGAAAGGTAAAGATTTTTCCTTTTTGCCACATCAGCTGACACTGGCTAGTACTGGAGAATTCCCTGAATAGATGGATTTAAAAGGGGTTCATGGACATGCAAAGTACAGGAAATGACATTTTTAAAGATGTAGGGAGGGGGGAAAGAGGAGATTTTGGGGTGGCATGGTTAACAGATGGTGTATGGAAACTGTCCTCTGCTTTTGAAACATGTTGTTGCATTGCAGAAACGAATGTCAGACTATATGCAGTAGCTATGGTTTGTATTCCACAATGCTTTCACGATCTTTTGTCCTGGTTCTGCCACTCTGAATATGCCTGGTGTGTCATTCTTCTAAAATGGTGAAAGGTCTGGAAACCATGCCTTATGAGGAAAGACTTAGGGAGCTGGGTATGTTTAGCCTGGAAAAAAGACGGTTAAGGGACGATATGATAGCCCTGATAAGTACTTGAAGGGGTGTCACATTGAGGATGGAGCAAGCTTGTTTTCTGCTGCTCCAGAGACTAGGACACGGAGCAAGGGATGCAAGCTCCAGTAACAGAGATTCCACCTCAACATTAGGATGAACTTTCTGACAGTAAGAGCTGTTTGGCAGTGGAATACACTCCCTCGGAGTGTGGTGGGGTCTCCTTCCTTGGAGGTCTTTAAACAGAGGCTGGATGGCCATTTGTTAGGGATGCTTTGATCGTGTATTCCTGCATGGTAGGGGGTTGGACTGGATGGCCCTCGTGGTCTCTTCCAACTCTACAATTCTATGATTCTATGAAAAGAAAGGAATTTGTTAGTTGCAACAAGTTCCATTAATTTCAATTGGTTTACTCTAGGTAGGATGAACCTTGGATTTAGCCCATAGGTAATATAATAGAAACTAGTAAATGGTCTTTCCTTCAGTAAGTTCACACTAAAGAAATTGATGCCCCACTGAAAATGTGCTGAAACATTTTTTTTTCTTTTAGATTCACAGTTCACCCCAGGAAAGAAGGGGCATGTGTGTTTGCACTGCTGTCAAATCTCCAAGATCACTCCTGAACTCTTACGCATCTCTTCACTCTTGAGGACGTCAATTAAGTACACACAAGAGAAAATGGGAAAGTCCAAATTCAGTGACACTCAGACCCTTAATGAATAACCCAAGCAAAGGCCAAATGTTGGCCAGCACAGTGTCAGGTCCAATAAAGGGTTTCTGGGAAAGTCTTGGTAGATGGATATTTCTGACACAGAGGGGGAAAATTGCTGCTGGCTTCCCTGGCAGTATTTTAGAGGAACTATCCAAGGTGCTAAACCTTGCCTCCTAAAGAGATCCTGCCCCTTGGATGCCCATTCACTGAAATTTTCCCAGAAGTCCTTTATTGGACACAAGATCATGCTGCCCAGTATTTTGCCTTTGCTTATGACACTGGCAAAGGCAAATTACTGCCAAACCCAAATGCAGTCAATATCTAAAGCAAAGGCAACTAAAGGTAACTACAGAGATGTTTTATAGCAGAAATCAATGTTTGCTTCTTCTGATATCTGTCTGTCTCTGCCCTGTTACACAAATCCAACCTGCATCCTTTGCTCTGACAACACACTGCCAGAACGAAGCACCATGGATGAAATGTTGGACTCAATGTGCATATTCCTGGGATTAGCTTTCCTCTCAGTGAATTTGGACCCAGCACTGGATTTTATGGGAAGGACGTGCTGCCTTTGTTGAGTTTGTAGGGGAAAGAGTAAACACTTTCAGTTACATTACACTGAGAACTTGTGTTGGAGATAGCAACCTTTGCATGCCTGAATTCTCTGATAGTTACATTGCATGTTCTTTCTAGGAATTTAGGCAAAGGCATGTTTATGGCAAACTTCCTGCTTCTCTGTTTGTTTATACACCTCTTTTCTTCCTGACCAGATAGGCACATTTTGTTCTCTGCGGCCTGACCCCCCTCTCACTCTTCCTCTTTGACCATCCTCCATGAAGCACATGGTCTGAAGGAGCTCTTTGGCTGAGATGCTCCTACAGTACTTTTCTTCTAACATGAAGATGACTTCCTCGTCTTCTTTTTCTTCTTCCCCCCTACCTGAAGCTGCTGAACCTGTGTACTAAATTATGCACATTCTAGATTGTAAGTAAACCATTTATATATCATTTTGAAAGAAGATTCAACTTGTATTTTCTCAGCTAGATATTATATATGGAGGAGGTGGCTGGTTTATCTGTTCTAACTTCAGCATAATTTTAACTCTGCTAGTGAAATCACCAAAACTCATTGTTTAAAGCCAACAACTTGCTCTGTACTGAAGGAGGTTAAATTTAATTTATCATCCTTCAGAAATGCCTTTATACATAAACTGGGCATCTTAGCTTTAGCCCCCCCCCCTCTTTAATTCAGAGAGTGTGAATTCTGTGTGTGTGTGTTCTGTTGTTTTTCTTTTACATTATAGCTTGAAGTTATATCACTGATATCAGTTCAATCCATTATGAAAAAGAGTAAGACACAGAATAAGCTTATGTGATTGCTATCCACAGTGGAGTAGTAGGTCAGTTCTCACAGGAGATCATATAGAAGACAGAATGCAAACTGTGGTCATGCAGCCTGGGAATCACACATCTCCTTAAATCCTATCTCATGTAGATATGAAAAGTAACAGAAAATGCCGAAGAAAACTAGCTACAAATGGGTTCTAATCACATTAAAAGTAGCAAATATGAATGCCAAATCTAATAAAAAATGAATTTATAACAGTTCATGTGGATCTGAACAAGCTCTTATCAAAATGATTAATACAGTACTAGAAATAGGTGCATCAACCAGTGGAGCTAAGTTCTGATGGACTTTATCAGTTCCCAGAATGACTCTAGGAGCACTAGGCAAGCTACTGGACTTTCTAGTAATAAGGCAGAGGACAGTAGCTGTATTAAGGCTGAAAATGGAGGCTGCTGCCACACTGCAGAAATAATGCAGTTTAACGCCACTTTAACTATCGTAGCTCCATCCTATGTGATCCTGTGATTTGTAGTTTGTTGTGGCATCAGAGTTCTCTGACAGAGGATAGCTATCGCATAAAACTACAAACCCCAGAATTCCATAGCATTGATCCATGTCAGTTAAAGCAGTATCAAATTATTTCTGTAGTGTGGCAAACCATTATGAGTCATGCTATCAGAAGAACAACCAAAAATATTGTGGTGGGTCAGTACAGCCAGGAAGCACAAACACGCAACATGTTCTCCCTGTCTCCCACAAATGGGTAACCCAACCTGGTTTTGCTGCCTCTCTCTGCATTACCCAAGCCATGTTCATTTCAGACTCTATCGTAACAATATCAGTCTCCTCTTATCAAATTACTCTTCTTTCCCCCAAATCACTGCATTTTGGCTTAGATCAAAACTTTCAAATTACAATATATCTAACCAAATTGAGCAGAGCTCTGAAATAACTTCAGTGAAAAACTTGGGGCAGGGAGCATGAAAGAAAACAATATTGAACTCTCAGAAATTTAAACCACTGGTGCAACTAAAAAGCATAGACAGGAAACCTATTTATCCAACCTTGCCCAATCTCTGCCAAAAGCAAAACTCTGAAAGGAATTAATTTTGTTTCTGGGTTATTATTCCCTCCACAAATACATCACTGCAGTTTAGACATAAATTGTTCTCCAATATGCTGTGAGTGCAAAGAACTAGCAAAAGAACTACACCTTATTAGTCTGAGTAGCTGGGTCACCCCCAGGACAGTAATACAAACAACTTGGCTAATTTAGCCCCAGAACACCCCAGACAGTGGCAACTTGGGTTGTAGTTGGCGGAAGAGGAAAGCTATTTTACACAGTAATGAAGACAGGCAGAAAGCAAAGGCCAGGGTGAGAAGAGGCATGTATACCAAGCAGGTGTGTCAGGAGAGATAACTGCAAGCCGCATCTGAAAGATAAGATGAGTGCTCCAGCCCCAAGCTCCATTTCTTTCTCTTTGTCTTTTCTTGTTCTTTCTTGCTTACAGTGACACCTTGCAAGGGAAAGTGTGTGAGCTAACGATTGCAATCTCGCTGCTCTTTTTGAAAACTCCACTCTTCGTTCTTGGCTTTCTCTGGAGACCACCTGCCTCGAAAAGCAAAGCAATCAGTTGCTGCCATTCGAAATGCAGGCATGAAATATATATGGAGAGCATGCTTGGCTTCTCTTGCCCATTTGCTTTGCTCCTCTTCCTAATGAATGCATCTCTTCGAAGAAGATGACACACATTGTCAAGCTTTCCAAGGCCCCAGTTAGGTTTCCAAGATATTACAGATTTATTATGCGACACAATGTTTCTCCAGCGCATAGAAAAGTATTGAAATACAGTGATAGCTATATCAGACTACAGGAAGATCATGAAAAAAGGTGAGCTTTTAGGTCTCCAGGATTCTTTCTTGGGCTAGGAGTTGTAGAACTTGAGATGGTGGAAGAAACAAACACTCCCAAATAATCCTCACTAGATTTATTATGCAGCATAATGTTTCTCCTGTGCATTGAAAAGTATTGAAACAGAATACTTTTTGCATATACAGAATTCTATCTGTGAACTCTGAACAAACAGCACATTTTTCAAGGTATCATGTGAAAGTTTAGTTCTTAAGGCAGCACAATAATTGTGCGGAAGGGGCCTAACAAAATGTCCATTCCTTCAAACATAGAAATTAGTCATGGCATGAAATGCAACATCTTTGTCTTTAATTATACAGTATTTCCATTAGGAGGTATGTGGTAATAACCTTACATCAAATATATGCCTTACCCTTCCCACATGTTTTGAAACTTACAGTACTCATTATTTATACACTCTGAATCCCTAATGATATTTCAGCACACCTTGCTCCTGGAAGTGTGCATTGAACCTTCTATGTGCTTTCTTGCCAAGTGACTGGGTCACGACTGCGTGTCTCTTGGCTTCTCATTGTTTCAGGACTCAGTAGTGGATGACTCCTGTTGGGATGCATAATATGAAAAAAAACCCAAAACTTTAAGACTGAAGGCTTGTCTACACTGGCCAAATAAAATTATTTCACTTTGTTTTCACTGCGAGCTATCCAGACAACATACAGGTCAAATCTGGGTATTTCCAGCACCTCAAGGCTTTAATCTGCACCAAAAAGGGTGGGGATTTTTTCCAGATTTGAGCGGAAAATCTGGATATCCATTATATGTGTGGACTGCGCTCCATAGCAATGTTGGTGTGGGGCTGGGGGGAGGAGTTTTGGTGGGTGGTTGGAAGAGGTTGAGAGGATGCTTCCTGGGCCAGGTGATCAGCTGACCTTTCCCACCAGGAAATGCATCTTTCTATTTCAATTTCACTTTTTAGTGGTCCCCACCTTTTTTGCATATGCAGCAGTTGTTCAGAGATGCACATGCCAGCATACCCATATGGTTAGCTGCATGTAGGATGTCCAAAGTCCCTCTGAGCTGTGGGAAAAGGCATACATACATTTGCATGCATGGGTGGAAGGGCAAAAAGGGAGCAGCCCCAGCCTTGTGGCCATGCATACTGCAAATTATCAGTCTGGGGTGAGTTCAAAAGGGGGAACTGTGGGGTACTCCAGATGGTAAAATGAATCCTCATGGAATCCTCATGGAATCCCATGTGTCCAAATGGGATCCCACAGTGTCCCATCCTTTTTGGAGGGAGGGGGACCAAAATTCAGGGAAAGTCCATAGCAAAAGCCTCTGGGACTTTCCCTGAGTTTTTTGACAATGGTGGAGGAAATGTGCACTCTTGCATGTTAGGACAAGCAAATCGCATCACAGTACATTGCTGAACAGGATAGCTGATTAGTTGGATGTGCACAGGGGATGGGGCTTCTTAATATGGCAAATCATGGATCCATCATGTTGGATTGTTGCCGTAGTGATCATGTGCTGAGGTTCTCATTTTTTTTTTCATGATTTAAGCAGATCGCTCTTCTGCACCTTGGATTTTTTTTTTAAAAAATGTTTGGTGGGGGCAAGTTGGGGAGTACAAAACCATGAGTAATTCACTTGTGGCCACCATCTTGATTCACTGGCATGCCTCCATGTGAACAGGAAACATGGAGAGCTTCACACACCAGCGATCCTGCAAAAAAAATCTTTGAGATAGATGACAGCTGCTGTGAACTGGGGTTTCTGCACACCAATTCACACTTTATTCCATCATCTAAATCAGCCCTGTGTGTGGACTCACAGTTCTCCTTTTCACCCCAGAGTGTGTGGCAATCATGAAGACAAGCCCATGGTTGCTGTAGACTAGGATGCCCCAAAGGTAAGCTGGATTTTCCTGTTGGTGTAGATGAGCCCCGAGCATGGAAGTTCTGTCTGTAGTGTTTTATCTCCAATGGCCATTTCACACATACGAGGTTTGTCTATCAAATAATGAGACTGATAAAATAACCCATCTTTATTTATATGTATTACAATTATAATGCTTGTCCCCTTCAATATACTATCCACCCACATTCACACACTGATGCAGACTTGTTTTCGATTGGTCAAAGGCATGGAGCAGATCAGTTTCTGTTAGCTGTGTCAACACATCTGTTGTTTTCTTCTTTACTGCATCAATTAACTCAAAAAGTTTTCCTTTAAGCACTGATTTCACTTTAGGGAAAAGAAAAAGGGCTCATGGTGCCAAATCTGGTAAATATGGAGGATGTTCAAGTGTGGTAATACGTTTATCGACCAAAAACTGCTTCACGAAAAGTCCTGTACGAGCAGGTGCATTGTCTTGATGAAGAATGAAACCATTTTTCCACAGTTCTGGACTTTTTTTCTGACTCTTTCTCTCAGCTTTGTCAGAACTTCCTTATAATAATGCTGGTTCACTGTTCTGCCTTCTGGAAGCCCTTCTGCCAAAATTTTGCCCTTGGAGTAAAAAAAAAAAAAAAAAAGCAATGAGCATGGCTTTGAATGTGCACTTACTTTTTTTTTTCCCATTCTTGGTGACGATGGTGTTTTCCAGTGCATTGACTATCATTTTGTCTCAGGATCATACTGGAAGGTCCAGGTTTCATCACAAGTGGGAACATCAATCAGCTGCTTCCTGAGAAACAGAGGAATGGAGCCCTATTAACCGCTGTGGCTGCTTCTCAGTAAGTGGGGATGGGGTGGAGGTGGACCAGAAGTCACTACATAGCTGTGTAACTATGGCGGTTGCACATTCGTAACTGCTTAAAAGGATTCTGGCCAATGTGCATGAGGATTCAGAAGCTCAGCTTTTAAAGATTTTTTAGTGGCCTAATAAAAATATTTCCTGAACTTGAGCTTTGATTTTGTCTATTTTATTTTTTTAATTTTTGTTCTTTTTTGTTTACTGATTTTTTGTGTGCACATTTTTCAAATCCAGAGGTGGGCATATTTTTTCCCTATGCTAAAATGGATCATAAACCTCAGGAATGCAGTGATTTCCAAGGCAGGATGTGCTTTGTCCCCTTGCCAATCTTAACAAGCAAACTTGAACCATGGAAAATCATTCCCAACAGATGGCCGTCCAGCCTCTGCTTAAAAACCGCCAAAGAAGGAGACTCCACCACACTACGAGGCAGTGTATTCCACTTCCAAACAGCTCTTACTGTCAGGAAGTTCTTCCTAATGTTTAAGTGGAATCTCTTTTCCTGTAGTTTGAACCCATTGCTCTGTGTCCTAGTCTCTGGAGCAGCAGAAAACAAGCTTGCCCCATCCTCAGTATGACATCCCTTCAAATATTTAAACATGGCTATCACGTCCGCTCTCAACCTTCGCTTCTCCAGACTAAATATGTCCAGTTCCCTAAGCTGCTCCGCATAAGGCATGGCCTCCAGACTTCCCACCATCCTGGTCATCCTCCTCTGGACACATTCTAGCTTTTCAATACCCTTCCGGAATTGTGGTGCCCAGAACTGGGCACAGTATTCCAGATGAGGTCTGACCAAAGCAGAATAGAGTGGCACTATTACCTCCCTCGATCTAGACACTATACTATTAATGCAGCCTAGAATCACATTGGCTTTTTTAGCTGCTGCATCACACTGCTGACTCATGTTCAGCTTGTGGTCCACTAAGACTCCTAGATCGTTTTCACATATACTGCCCTCAAGCCAGGTGTCACCCATCCTATATCTGTGCATTTCATTTTTACTGCCCAAGTGTAGTATCCTACATTTCCCCCTGTTGAAATTAATTTTGTTAGCATTGGCCCAGCTTTCTAAGCTGTTGAGGTCATTTTGGATTCTGATCCTGTCTTCTGGGGTATTAGCTACCCCTCCTAATTTGGTGTCATCTGCAAACTTGATAAGCATACCCTCTATTCCCTCATCCATGTCATTGATAAATTTGGTGAATAGCACTGGGCCCAGGACAGAACCCTGTGGCACCCGTTGGTCACTTCTCTCCAGGATGAAGAGGAGCCATTGGTGACTACCCTTTGGGTTTGGTCAGTCAACCAATTACAAATCAACCTAACAGTTGCATTGTCTAGCCCACAGATTGCTAACCTTTTTGCAAGAATAGGGGTCCTTGTCAAAAGCCTTACTGAAATCAAGTACATTCACTGCATTCCCCTCATCTGTCAAGTTTGTAACTCTATCAAAAAAAGATGTAAGATTACTTGTGAAGTTTTGTGCTCTCAGGAGAAAAAGTGTAATTTTTTAACAACTTAATTTCTTTCCTGTTTGTTCCTAGTCCTGCTACATACACAGCTAGGGATTTAGTGAGCCTCACCATGTACAAATGGATGAGTGAAATTATTAAACTCCTATGGATGGGCCAGACAGCTAACATACTTTGTGTAATGGAGAAGCAGATTCCCAGGGAGAATCCCGTAGCTCATCCATCTGTCTTTGGAGGTCTTTAAAGCATAGCTAGATGGGCATCTCTCAGGAGATTTTCTCTTCCTGCCTGGCAGAATGGGGTTGGACTAGATGTCCCTTGGAGAACCCTGACAGGTCTAAGATTCTATGACTCATCCACCCATCCATCTGTCTTTAGAGGTCTTTAAGCAGAGGCTGGATGGGCATCTCTCAAGAGTGTTCTAGTTGTGTCTTCCTTCATGATGGAATGGGGTTGGACTAGATGTCCCTTGGGGAGCCCTTCCAGGTCTAAGATTCTATTATTCATCCACCATGCACCCCTTGCCTCAACCCCATTTCTCCCAACAATAAACTAATACTCTTCATCTCAGCCTTCTGAGTTCTAAGTTCTCTTTCATCCTTGTTGTCACAATGGCTCCCCGGGAGACGGTGGTTCTTCCCCTCAGTCAACGAGGCCACTTCCATTCTTGTCTTTTCTTCACCTCAGGGGCCACCTCTCTCTTTGTTCCTCCTTTGCCTCAACCTCATTTTGTCCTGGTTTCCTGCCTTTTTTCATCCTTCTTCTTCCCATTTTCCTGCCTTTCATGTTCCCATTCATCAGCCTTATTTTGCCTTCTTTCTCCCAATGACCTGAAATTACCTCAGAGTTTTATTTTTTTTATTTTTCCTACTCTTTCTCTTCTTCCCGCCTGGTTCCCCTCAGCCTTTTGCCTCATTGCCTCATTCTACTATTCTTAGTTTTAGTATTGCTATTTTGTTGTTTTTGACTTCTCTCTGGGTAAGCCATGGAAGGCAACTCTGGAAAGAAGGCCCCCTTCCTGCCTCTGCCCTCCCTCATCGGGTTCCTCCCACACCACCTCATCACTGCTGTCTGCAGTGGCCCTCAAGGCCACCCAGAAGCCACCACCCTGAGTGGGAGCAGCCTTCCCAACCATGACCTGCTGGAGCCATCCCCCTTCCAGCAGCGTCCCTTATGGGACTTGGGGCCCTGCCAAGATGCCCAGGCCAACCTCTGCTGGGCCACCATGCAACGGCAGCAGGAAAGTGAGCTCAAGCGGCAGGAGTTCCTCTTCCACTCAGGAAAGGCGCACCTCATCTCCCCCTCTCTGGATGACAAGCTGCAGCTGCCACCTGAGAAGAAGGGGCTGCCAGTGAGGAGGCCCTGCCTGGCACAACAGCCACTGCTGCCGCCACCACCCCACTCCAACAAGGCTGATAGGATACCAATGGTGATTGGCAAAAAGTGGAATGTCCCACAGGAGGAAAAGCGTCCCTTCCTGCCAAAGCTCCCACGGGCAGAGAAAGTGCCTCAGCCTCCCCCCAGACCATCAGCCACAGGCCACCGCAACCCACGCCTCTCCTCTGTCCGCTTCCCCAAGGTGCCTTAAGGGCCTCACAGTCGCCTCAGCAAGACCGTACGTGCATGGGAGGCCTTTTCTTCAGGATTTTGTGAAGAGAAAGGTGCATGCATGGAAGCCTTCCCACCTTTCCAACCATCCCCGCCTGCTGCTGCCTGAGGAATCAGCTTTCTATTGAAGATGGCATGACAGAGGGCTGAGTGAAGAGAAGCACTCATGCCTGGAAGTCTTCCTGCCTTTCTAACCCTCTCTGAAGCTTCCTGAGGGATCTCTTCCTCTTGAAGGGGGTGTGGTGGAGGGCCATGTGAAGAAAAAAGTGCATGTCTTCTTGCCTTTCTAACCATCCCTGCCTGCTGCTGTCTGAGTGATCATCTTTCCATTGAAGGGAGCTTGGCAGAGCACTGTGTGAAGAAAAAAACACATGTGCTGAAGTCTTCCTGCCTTTCCAACCATCCCTGCCTGCTGCTGCCTGGGGAATCATTTTTCCATTGAAGGGGGTGTGGTGTTGAGCATCTGAAGAGAATGATGGAAGACTTCCTGCCTTTTCTTCTGTATTGCTTTGGAGGCCTGGCAGAGAGCATCACTGGATTGAGGTACGTATGGGTAGGCTCAATCCCACCTTGTCTTCTGAGGGGGCATGGCAGTAAAGCCTGAACCAAGAGGCTGATGCATGCACAGAAGTGTTCCAGCCTTTCTACCATGCCTATTTATGGGATTGCACTTGATACTGAGGGGGCATGGCCAAGGACCTCAGTGGAGGAAAGGATGTATGTGTGGGCACCTTCCCACCTATTACTACGGCAGTCTGCAGAATGTTTTATACAGATGGGGTTGTGGCAGAGAACAATGGGAACAAGGATTTCAACTTGCCATCTTTACATCTATTGCTTTGTATGTTGAGGGGGCTTGGCAGACAGCCCAAGAGGAGGACACATGGGTAGATGTTTTCGCGCCTCCCCCACCCTCACTGCTTGCTGGCGGGATTGCTTTGGACTGAAGAGGCATGCTGGAAAGAAGGGTGCAGGTGCCTTTCCACAATCCCTCATCTGCGCCTTCATGATTCCTTTGTACTGAGGGGCATGTAAGAGAGAGACTGAAATACAGAAGGACACACGTGCAGCACCTCTGTTTTGAGGGTTTTTAATCTTTCGTTTTGATGCCCTCCTGCTCACCTGTGGAAGATTCTCAGAATCAAGGTGCTGTAGTTTCCCATCCAAAATAGTGGAGCACATGTGCATTTGCACTTCTGGTCACTGACTGAGTGGGGGGTGGCATAAGACAAGATGGTGGAGGAGGGAAAGAAGGAAAAGGAGAGCCATTCCGAGGCTGTTTGTAACTTCTTCTTGTTGGCCTTGACTTCTCAACCTCTCAGGGACCAGAGAAGAACCGACTACTACCCCCATGCTCTCCAGTCTGCTTTGCATGTCAGGGCCTCAAGGGTGGTGACCCCACTCAATCGTGTGTTGAGGGGAGGAAATGGGACACAGTTCCCTCAGGTTTTCCTCAAGTTTACCTTCCTTTCTTAAAGGAATGGGAGTCAATTAGTGAGAAGGGAGACAACTGTGGCATATGGGTTTTGGAGTCCAAACCTGGGATCCCCAATATTTATTAATATATTTATTTATTTATTGGTGGGTGAGATAGGGGGCTCTCCTTGCTGCTTCTCCCTCTTACTATATTCATTGATATATTCATATATTCCATTGTATGCAGCTGTGGGCTTTAAATGTTCAGAAATTATCACTTTTGATAACTAAAAGAAATGTTGACTGGAAAGTTTTATATTTAGCTGAGGTGCTGTTTGTGTCAGGCAAGTGTCGGTGAAGTTACTTATATAATGTGTATATACACAGGTTGAGTATCCCATATCTAGAATTCCAAAATCCATAATGTTCCAAAATCCAAATTTTCCCCCAAGGGTGGCACCTTTGCTTTCTGATGATTCGATCAATGTACACAAACTTTGTTCCATGCAGAAAATGATTAGAAATATTGCATATAAAATGACCTTCAGGATTTGTGTATAAGGTGTGTATGAAACATAAGCAAATTTCATGTTTAGACCTGGGTCCCATCTCCAAGATAACTCATGCTATATATGCAAATATTCTGAAATCTGAAAAAATTCAAAACACTTTTGTCCCAAGTTTTTCAACAAGTTTTTTGTTGTTGTTATTTTACCTGCTTCTCCCCAAGGCCCAAGGTGATGTACAACATAAAGGATACTCAACTGTCAAAACACATTTAAAACCTAATAATAAAATTAAACAACACACACACAAAAGTGAAAAGCTCCATCTGCCCCAAGATGTTAAAACCCAAAGGCTTCCCTAAATATAAAAGGCTTTATATTTATTATATGCATAGTTGGTCCCCTCGATGCTGTCTATGGTGGAAAGACAGCATAGAGGGAGCCAACTAGAGTCCTGTGGAAGGGAATTCTGCAACTCATGAGCAGCCACTGAGAAGACCATGTCTCCTATGTCTTCACCTAGGGTGCCTGTGATGGTGGTGGGACCAAGAGAAAGGCTTTCCCCACAGAGCTTAATGCATGGGCTGGCTCACTGAGCAGAGGCATACAGTCTTAATCAGATAGTCTGGACCCAGGCTATATTTGTAGGTCATAACATCACATTGAATTCTGCCTGGAAACAGGCTGATAGCCACTGGAGCTGTTGCAATCAGGGAGTCATATCTCCAGGCTGGTCTTTCTCTGACCACAAAAGAGAGTGAATTACTCCTGGAAGCCTCTGGGTGCAACCATTTTGTCTTTTCCATATTAATGTTTATTTATTAATGAATATAGTTACGTGTGTGGGTATGTGTGCCTTCAAGTCGCCTGTTGACTTATGGCAAACCCATGGATTTTGTAGGATTTTTTCTTAGGCCAGGAATCCTCAGAGGTGGAGTTGCCAATTCCTTCCTCTGAAATAGAGCCTACAGCACCTGGGAATTCTTTGCAGTCTTTCTTGGCTTGGGGAAGCTTCATCTTTTTGGACTGCCACTCCCCAAATCCCCAAGCCAGCCAATCCAAAAAGGCACCTTTTCCCATGCTTTAGAAGTTCTATCCTGCAATATTTGTGGAGAAGCGACCAAGGTCAAATCTTATGTTGGGTGTGTGTGTGTGTGCCTTCAAGTTGCCTGTTGACTTATGGTGACCCATGCATGTCATAGGGTTTTCTTAGGCAAGAAATAGTCAGAGGTAGTTTTGCCAGTTCCTTCCTCTGAAATAAAGCCTCCATCACCTGTCATTTGTTGGTGGTCTCCCATCCAAGTACTAACCAGAGTTGACCCAGCTTAGGATGCTTTCAAATGGGGGAAAAGCCAAGGAGGTTGGGAGAACGGGGCTGTCGCACCTACAGCAGCCCCTTTAAGACACCACCGTCCTCCTCCCAACCTTCCCCCATGCTTCCCCCATACTGCAGGCACTGCTTTTTATTGATGGAGGTTTTCTGTCAATAAAAAGTGGTGCCCGCAGCACGGAAAAAACATGGGGGAAGGTCAGGAGGAGGACAGCATTGTCTGAAATGGGGCACTGTAAGTGCAACAGCCCCGTTCTTCTTCTGACCTCCTTGGGGGTTTTCTCCTGTTTGAAAAAGGCCTTAGTTTCCCAGATTAGACAGAATCTGGTGCCTTTGTGTTGGGGGTGGGGGTATGTGCCTTCAAGTTGCCTGTTGACTTATGGCAACCCCATGGATTTCCTAGGGTTTTCCTAGGCAAGGGATACTCAGAGATGGTTTTGCCAGTTCTTTCCTCCGAAATAGAGCCTACAGAACTTGGGATTTGTTGCTGGTCTCCCATCCAAGTACTAACCAGGGCTGATACATCTTAGCTTCCAAAATCAGATCAGATCTTATGGTGCCTTTAGGATATTTAGGCTCTCTCTCTCTCTCTGTGTGTGTGTGTGTGTGTGTTTGCCTGCCTTAAAGTTGCCTTTCGGCATAATGGCAACACCATGAATTTCATAGGGTTTTCTTAGGAAAGAAATAGAGGTGGATTTGCCAGTTCCTTCCTCTGAAATAGAGCCTATGGCACCTGAGGTTTGTTGGTAGCCTCCCATCCTAGTACTAACCAGAGATGACCCTCCTTAGCTTCCAAGATCAGACAGGATCTGGTGCCTTTAGGGTATGTTTATATTGTGCCCTATATCTAAAGATCTCATGATAAAATTGTTTTAAAACAAGAAATAAGAACAATGATGTAAAAAGATTAAAATATATTAAATCAAGAGCCTTGTGGTCCCTTCTAACTCTACAGTTCTACCCAAGGGGTAGTCACCAATGGCTCCTCTTAATCCTGCAGAAAAGAGACTAGGGGGCTGCCACAGGATTCTGTCCTGGGCCCAATGCTATTCAACATCTTTATCAATAACTTTATCAATGACAACATCTTTATCAATGAATTTCATAGGGTTTTCATAGGAAAGAAATAGTCAGAAGGGGATTTGCCAGTTCCTTCCTCTGAAATAGAGCCTATAGCACCTGAGATTTGTTGGTGGTCTCCCTCCAAATACTAACCAGAGTTGACCCTGCTTAGCTTACAAGATCAGACAGGATCTGGAGCCTTTAATGTATGTTTACATTGTGCCTTATATCTAAAGATCTCATGATAAAATTAATTTAAAACAAGAAATAAGAACAATAATGTAAAAAGATTAAAATATATTAAACCAGGAGCCTTGTGGTCCCTTTTAACTCTAAGGTTCTACCCAAAGTGTAGTCACCAATTGCTCCTCTTCATCCTGGAGAGAAGTGACTAGCTGTGTGCCACAGGGTTCTGTCCTGGGCCCAGTGCTATTCAACAAATTTATCAATGACATGGATGAGGGAATAGAGGGAATGCTTATCAAATTTGCAGATGACACCAAATTAGGAGGGGTAGCTAATACCCCAGAGGACAGGATCAGAATCCAAAATGACCTCAACAGCTTAGAAAGCTGGACCAATTCTAACAAAATGAATTTCAATGGGGAGAAATGCAAGATACTACACTTGGGCAGTAAAAATTAAACACACAGATATAGGATGGGTGACACCTGGCTTGATGGCAGTGCATGTGAAAAGGATCTAGGAGTCTTAGTGGACCACAAGCTGAACATGAGGCAGCAGTGTGATGCAGCAGCTAAAAAAGCCAATGTGATTCTAGGCTCCATTAATAGTATAGTGTCTAGATCGAGGGAGGTAATAGTGCCACTCTATTCTGCTTTGGTCAGATCTCATCTCGAATACTGTGCCCAGTTCTGGGCACCACAATTCAGGAAGGGTATTGAAAAGCTAGAACGTGTCCAGAGGAGGATGACCAGGATGGTGGGAGGTCTGGAGGCCTTATGAGGAGCAGCTTAAGGAACTGGACATATTTAGTCTGGGGAAGAGAAGGTTGAGAGGGGACATGATAGCCATGTTTAAATATTTGAAGGGATGTCATACTGAGGATGGGGCAAGCTTGTTTTCCGCTGCTCCAGAGACTAGGACACAGAGCAATGGGTTCAAACTACAGGAAAAGAGATTCCACTTAAACATTAGGAAGAACTTCCTGACAGTAATGGCTGTTTGTAGTGTGGAATACAATGTCTCATAGTGTGGTGTAGTCTCCTTCTGTGGAGGTTTTTAACCAGAGGCTGGAGGGCTATCTGTCGGGAATGATTTGATTGTGTATTCCAGCATGGCAGGGGGTTGGAATCAATGACCCTTGAGGTCTCTTCCAACTCTATGATTCTATGATTTATTAGTTAAAAGCCAGTCATTTAAAACCCATTAAAAAATAAGGCAACCGTAACACATATGCAGTCTGGATAAAATAAAGCCATCCTCGAGGCTTTAACAAAAAGGCAAGTTTTGACTTGGTGCTAAAATACCAACATTGGCAGCAATTGGTCCTCCAAAGGGAGGGTATTCCAATGCAGTGTTACCACAGAGAAGGTCCAGCATAAATTGTAAAACCTCTGTGTACCACGTAACATTAAAAAAAAATTTTTGGAGAACCAGAAGTGGCCATAGGGACACCATGGGTTCTTTTGTTTTAATTTTTGGTTGTCCATATGCCCCCCTCCCCAAAAATCCAAGGGCATAAAAAGCACCTCCTCCAAATCTACCACATTTGGTTACGGCTGATGTAAAGTTTTTATAGATTATACTAGCTTCACTTAGTGGGAACAGCATCTCTTTTCAATTTTATGAATAGGTTCACTTTACATGTTCTGAAAACAGAGTCAGCAAGGACTGACTGCTTAAGAAGACACCTCCAAATTCTGGGATGCATGGATTCAAAGTTCAAATTAGCTGGGGAAAAAAAGCAGGGGTTTGCTTGTGAAATTTTGTGCTCTAAGGAGAAAAAGTGTAGCTTTTTACAACTTGATTTCTTTCCCATTAGTTCCTAGTCCTGCTGCATAAGCAGTTCCTTATATCCCACCTGGACCCTCATCTCTGAACACAGCAGCACACCCAGCCAGCTTCGGTGTCTCCAAGGCAGATGAAATGTGCATTTGTGGCTTGAAATTGTTCTGAAGACATCTGCACCAGGATTTGTCACAGCAATGGTATTACGCAAAGACAAAAGAGAGGGGATCATCTGGTAAAAAGTTTTGTGCCTTGTTCATTGTATCCTGATCTTGGAATGATCTCTGAAATTGTGATTGTTGGGGGCCTTCAGCTCCTTTCCAACTTATGGTGCCCCTAGGCAAACCTACCATGGGGTGTTGTTTTGGGGCAAGATCTGTTCTGTGGAGGTTTACCATTGCCTTCCTCTGAGGCTGAGAGAGTGGGGCTTACCCAAGGTCACCCAGTGGGTTTCCAGGCCTGAGCAGGAATTTGAACCCAGGTCCTAGTCAAACCACTAGACAATGCTGGCTCTAAAAGTTCTTGGCCAGGTGTCTTCTGAGGAGGTCCCTCAGAGTCCTAATCCAACACTGAGACCTCCAGCCATGCTGTCTTGAAATATATTCACAGGGGGGTTGCCTCCATGGCCTTTCTCTGAGGCTGAGAGAGCGTGACTTGCTCAAGGTCACCCAGGGGGTTTCCACGATGGAGCAGGGATTCAATTGTTTTTCCACACCAGTCCTAGTCCAATGCTCAAGCTATTCTAC
The DNA here is from genome assembly GCA_030847615.1 of Gambelia wislizenii. Classification (NCBI taxonomy): domain Eukaryota; kingdom Metazoa; phylum Chordata; class Lepidosauria; order Squamata; family Crotaphytidae; genus Gambelia; species Gambelia wislizenii. The sequence continues at coordinate 327,649,352 of JAUMIR010000001.1, forward strand.
CACATTGGATCTCTTTTTGACAATAGTATACTTGGTAAGCCCTGTTGATATATTGGGTCTACTGTAGCCAGGAACAACCAAGAGGAGTAACAGTTGCAAAGGGATATGTATCAGGAGATCTTCCTTTATGAGCCCATTAGAGCTCTTAGAACATCTGGAGAGTCCCTTCTCTCTGACCGACCACCCTCTCTGTCTCATTTGGTGGGAACAAGGGAAACGTGGCCTTCTCAGTGGCTGCTCCCAGACTTTGAAACTCCCTCTCTATAGAGGCCAGGATTGCTCCATCTCTGCTCTCCTTTTGGCAAGAAGTAAAAACATTCTTGTGCCAACAGGCATTTTCAATCTGATGGGGGCTGGGCTTATATGTGCTGTGGTGTATTTATGTGTTTTGAGGTGTATTTAGTTTTATTGTATTTTAATGCTTTTAAATATTTTAATACTGTAAAATGTTTAATCTGTTTTTTTCTAATTTCATATTTATATTTTTAATGTTTATGTATTGTTTTAAATGCACTGTTAGCTGCCTTGAGTCCTATATTGGGAAAAAGGGGGACGATGATGATGATGATGATGATGATGATATCTCCTCCTCTGGCTTTTCTTCGCAAACGAAGATTCAGGAAGGACTCATCCCGCGCTTTCTGCAAGCGCGCTGAGACTAACAGAGAAAATGAAATGTAGCATAAGCTTTCATAGACTTGGTCTGTTTCCTCAGATTCAGCTGAGGAAGTAGACCAAGTCTAAGAAAGCTGATGCTACAAGTTCTTTCTGTCCATTAGTCTGAAAGGTGCTACAAGATCCTTTTGCAACTGATATTGTTGTGTGAGAGAGTAATGTGTGTATGCGGGGGGGGGGGGAGAGATTTAGGAATACAAAGGGTCAGTTCTGCATCTTTGGAGGTCTTTAAATAGAGGCTGGAGGGGCATCAGGAGTTTGTTGTTTGTTCCTGCATGGTTGAAAGGGGTTGGATAGATGGCACTTGGGGTCCCTTCAAACTCTGATATTCTCTTATTCCTAGGTTGAAAAAATGGGGTTCCCAATCATCAAGAGCCTCTGCCAGGAAGAATAATGGAGTGGCAAGAATTCAGTGCCTTGGAAGTGTTGGTAAAAGGTTGTTTTATTGCTGGGGTCAGATGTATGGGAATCACTCTGTTCTCATCTTTCTCCTTCCAGGTGATTTTAGGGGCCATGTTGCAGATCAGCAAAGTGTTGTGAGAAGAGCCCTGAAAGACTGACCCTGAGAGTCAAAAGAAGAGTCATTTTCTCATTTATGGGACAGTTCAGCACTTTGGAGCTGAAGGTTAAAGAGATTTGCAAAGCCTTAGTCGAAGTAACAGGCCATGATCCTCAAAATGAGTGCCAAGCTGGCCAAAAAATGAAAATGGAATAAGGAAATTTTTCTTTGCTCCTCAAGAGAAATGAAAGGCACACAACCAGGTCATGTTCTGAAGAGGGAAGATTAGCCCTTGCTTGTTCTTTTATCTGTAATGACCTTTTTTCTCTTGTTCTTCCACATCCTCTCCAAAGTTCACACCATCCTAGCAAGGGGAGGACTCATGGCCATCAGCAGGAAGCCATGAAAGAGGCTTCTGAGCATCCCAGGAAATGATGAAGTCTAACTCATAAATCCTGCTGCAGGCAAAGAAACAAACAAAGAAAGAAGGAGCTGGAGAGAGATACCCAATGACTGAAGCAAAGTGAGAAAAGTGGGAACTTATCCTACCAGGTTTTGGGCCTTCTCTAATATGCCAGTGTCTGAGGCCTCCAAAATTCCCATTTTCCATACAACATCAACAGATCCAAGAAGTAACCTAATCTATCTATCTCTATCTATCTATCTGTTTTATTTCGGAAATCCATTCCTTAGTTTTCCTATACCATTACCCAATTACCTTTGGTGGCATTACCACAGGGATGGCTTGAAATAAATATAAAATTTTGGGAGTATCGTCATCTTAAATGCTCTAATCCTAGTTAATATATTCCAAGATTTTTTTATCCCATTTCCCTACTCATTTATTTATATCCTTTCAAAGTTGGTTATAATTTCCTTGCACCATATTTTATATATTACCCATTATATTTACTCCTAATTATCTCATTTTCTTCCCAATATATATTTTTATTCTATGACATAGAACAATGTACAATACACACAGACTTACAACAGTACATTACAACTCACAATTACTCCCTCTTCCTACCCTTTCCCATACTTTTACATCTCTCCTTTTACATCTCTCCAAAAATATGAAAGAAAAAAGAATGTTTTTTTAAAAAAATAAAAAGGAAAAAAAACACAAATCACATGATCTAACAAATTTCTTCCCATATGTTGAGAGTTCAGTTTAAATTACCACTTTGTACCAATAAACCTTTCTTAAATAAAATTAAAAAAGAATAAAAATATAAAAATATTATTATAAAAATAATAATAGCTGTGATTATTGTTTTTCCTCTACTCTCTTTAATAGCCTTATTTTCCATATTTTACATCCCTGTATAGATAGTAATTGTAATATAACCAATTAATCTGAGAATCCAGAAATTATTAAAGTATCAAATCTGTGTTGCAGATAATCCTGAAATCATTTCCAGTCTTCAGCAAATTTATTGTTAGTTCCCCTTCTAACATATATGTTGGTTTGTCCATTTCTGCAATGTCTGCTATTTTTTCTATCCACTCCACCTCTGTTACCAAACACTATTACTATTTGATTTTTTCCAGGTAGCTTGCGGGGGTTATTCTGGCTACTGTTACCATGTGCCAGCAAAACCTACCAATTACTTTTTCCATATTTCCCTCAACATTATATATACCTAAAAGGAAAAAAATCTGGATTCATCTCCTTCTTTGGAGGTCTTTAAACAGAGGCTGGATGGCCATCTGTCAGGGATGCTTTGATCATGATTCCTGCATGGCAGGGGGTTGGACTGGATGGCCCTTGTGGCCTCTTCCAGCTCTACAATTTTATGATTCTTCTGTAGAATTCTTTGGAATGTATATCTTATCATAAACCAGATTTTTTTAAACAAAATAAATAAAAAACAATTGAACATATTGCTCTGTCAGTTCTGGATAGTAGATTAATTAATTGAGCAAGGATGCCTTGGCCAATGATAACATTATGCTCTAGGTGTAATCATGTTGGACCAGAATGAGAGGTGGTTTGACAGGGACACAGCCATCTCAACCTGGTTGTTAACATAGGAGAAGAATGGAAACCACCTCTCCTGAAAGATTTGGTGTCAGGTGCCATCCCTTTCCTTCCCAGCTGTGTTAGATTTTTTTTCCCATAAGCAGCCTGTCCCACGTCCTGCTCCACCAATTCTCTATCAGCAGGTGGCCCATCTTCCAATTTTTGGTCACTTCCTGTCTTGCAATTGTGAGGAAGAACTTGATTAGATACTAGTGCTGTAAGGTTTTGTTAACACCCACAAGAATTGACATAAGTAGCAGGGTGGGGCAGAGGACTACAATCTGGTTGGTGATATTCGAGACTGTCTCTAGTACTTTCTCCCAGAAGGTGCGTACTATGGGGCAGTCATACTACATATTTGGATATGTTCCAATGGTTTTACAGCCCCTCCAACACAGTGGAGAGGATTTTTTTTGTGATTAAGGCCAATCTTCTGGCGGTGAAGTACCAATGATATAGTAATTTGAGGGATGATTCCCTGACTAGGGCTGATTCGGATTTAAAGGGATGGGAGTCCCACATCTGTTGCCAGGCAGCTTCTGGAATAGCCATGCCCAGATCCATTTCCCCTTGCCGAAGAAAAACACATAACTTACTAATAAACAAAATCTTCTCAAATACAATAAATCTATGGTAATATCACCCCTTCAATCTCCTTCACCCTTCACAGCCCTTTTGCTGACACACACCAATGATGTCTATATCATTATATAAACATCCTCCCACCTTATATCCTCCCACCTACCTGAATTTCTAGCTCAGAAAAAGTGCATCGGGACAGATTAACTACCATCTGGTCTTCGGCTGTTTTTTCTGCCCCAGACTTTGATTATCTGATGCTCGATTTCTTTCGCTATATATTCTGTTCTGTCTTGAACCTAAAAAAGATGTATCTATAGTGGAATTAGGTCTAGAATGTAGCAATGTAGGGTGGCTAGTTTGAAGTTCTAGTTCTTCAAGTTCCTCTTTCTTTTGCTTCAGGGCTAGGAGTACTTTGGAAGTTGAGCAATTTTTTCTGAGAGTGTGAGAGTGAGTCCATTTCTGTTAACGAGTCCATTTTTCTTAACAAGTTAACAAGCGTTTGGCTGCTCTATTTCTTTTCTGCTTTACACCCTCATGTATAAAGAGGCATCTAAGGACCACTTTAAGAGTGTCCCAAAGTAAGGAGTGTGTTACGGTGTTGGATCTATTTTCAGTGTAGAAATTGTGAATAGCTGTCTGAATACTCCTTCTAAAGTCTATTGAATGCAGCAGTTGGGGGGGGGGTCATGGTCCATGTCAATATGAGAGGCACATGAGCAGAATGGTGGATCATCTGGATAGAGACCTCACTAATTTGTGGCAGTAGTTTCTTATGTATAAAGAGATGGTCAATTGGTGAGTATGATGGATGGGGTGAAGAAAAATATGGAGTCTTTTTATTGTGATGTGGTATCCTCCACCTCTCCATTGATGCCCCCTTGTCGTGGGAGAGAGGCTTACATACCCTAATGATGTTTTGAGCTATGCTGGCAGCGGCATAATAGCCACTGGTAGGGTCTCCCATGCCAGACAGGTAAAAACCGAAGGGTCTGACAAAGAGTGTCAAAGGGCAGGATGGGCTCTCTAGCCTTGTGGCAACCGTCCTGGGAGAAGGAAAACTCTAATCCCAAACCTGGGCAGATGGTGCTCGTCCAACCCTGTAAGGTCAACCATCTAAGAGAAGGAAACTCTAATCAAACCTACGGCCCGAGGACCTCGCTGCCACGTCCATGCTTGCAAGGCCACAGCAGATGAATCTCTGGTATAAAGGGTGAAGCCAGTTCTGTGCACACTGCACTCCACCAGAAAAATCCATTGCACAGGCTCGAAGGACAAATCCAGTTCCAAAAAAGCCCTGTAGCAACTGGCGAGGGATGAAACCGGCAGGTGTAAAGATGCACTGGAAGCCACAGACCTAACCCTGCATGCAGGCGGTTCAGGACATTGGTCGCTCGAGGCTGACCCGGGAGATGACAGTCTTGTTCGGCAGCATCCTCAATGACCAAGCAGCCTTTTTTAAGGAGAGCACTGCTTGCTCCATATGGAGAGGGGCCTAGAAAGGGTGACCTAACGAAAGCTCATCCCCAACTACCTGGTTGGCTAGCCGCGGCCAACGGGAATCTTCTGATGCGGTCAAACCAAGACAAAGAAACAAAGGCACACACCGGCCTCCAAAGGTGTAAATAAACTGACACTTGCATGCTGGAACATCAGAACCATGCAAGACTCTGAAGATAGTGGACGGCCTGAGCGTCGTTCTGCCCTAATAGCCCATGAACTATCACGGCTTAATATTGACATCGCTGCTCTTAGTGAAGTTTGCTTCCATGAGGAAGGCAGCCTTAAAGAACATGGCGCCGGCTACACACTTTACTGGTCTGGCAAACCCAAAACCGAAAAACATCTTTCAGGAGTAGGCTTTATGATTAAAAACTCCATTGCCTCCAAACTCGAAACCTTGCCAACAGGACACTCTGATCACATTATTTCCTTACACCTCCCACATGTTGTTCTCTTTAGTATATATGCCCCAACTATGCAAGCCGACCCTGTAGAGAAAGACAAGTTCTACACAGACCTACACCAAGTCATACAAAAAGTGCCTGTAGAAGATAAAATTATTATCCTTGGTGACTTCAATGCCAGAGTAGGAAAGAACTCCGAAGCCTGGAAAGGGTGTCTTAGGCAACCATGGTGTTGGAAATTGCAATGATAACTGACGCCTCCTGCTAGAGTTCTCTGCAGAACAACAGCTGATTATTACAAACACAATCTTTCAGCAGAAAGATAGCTTGAAGACAACCTGGATGCATCCCCGATCCAAACATTGGCACCTCATTGACTATGTTCTAGTCCGTCAGAGAGACATTCGTGATGTCCATCATACCCGAGTGATGCCCAGTGCAGAATGCCAAAAAGATCATCGCCTCGTCAGATGTAAACTAAATCTTCATCTTAAGTTCAAACCTAAGAGGGGTGGCATCTTAAAGAAGAGACTCCAAGTCAACAATCTTCAACAAGCTACCATGAGAGACAACTTCCAGGCAAACCTACAAACGAAACTTGAAGACCATCCTACAGATCCTTCTCCTACAGTGCTTTGGCAACATATCAAAAAAAGTATCCTCCAGTCTGCAGAAGAATCCCTCGGGTTCTCCCACAAGAAAAATCAAGACTGGTTTGATGAAAACAACCAAGAGATCCACGAGCTGTTGGCAAGGAAGAGAGCTGCTCACCAGGCATACCTCACCCAGCCAACCTGTCATGTAAGAAAAGCAGCTTTCCGCCTCACATATAGCAAACTATAACAAAAACTCCGAGACATGCAGAACAAGTGTGGATCAATATAGCAGAAAAGACACAACGCTGTGCAGATCTGGGTGATCATAGAGGATTTTATGAAGCTCTTAAAGCAGTGTTTGGACCTACTTGTCAGGTCCAAAGCTCCTTATACAGTACAGATGGTCAAACATTAATTACTGATAAAGCCTCCATCCTGAATAGTTGAGCTGAACATTTTCAAAGTCTCTTTAGCACCAACCGAGTAGTCCAAGGCTCAGCTATCCAACATATGATACAAAAACCAATGAAAAATGAATTGGACATAGCTCCCACTTTGGAAGAGACCCTTAAGGCCATACAGCAGATGAAAAACGGCAAGGCAGCTGGGATCGATGAAATCCCACCTGAAGTTTGGAAACATGGAGGTCATGCACTCCACGAAAAATTCCACGAATTCCTTGTGAATTGCTGGGAAAAAGGGGAACTGCCATCAGACCTTAGAGATGCAGTCATCATCACCCTGTACAAGAAAAAAGGAGCAAAATCCGATTGCTCAAACTATCGAGGCATAACACTGCTCTCTATTGCTGGAAAAATCCTTGCAAGGATACTCCTGAACAGACTAGTTCCTGCTATTGCAGAAGAACTTCTCCCTGAAAGCCAATGTGGCTTCAGAGCCAATAGGAGTACTACAGACATGGTATTTGCCCTTAGGCAACTGCAAGAAAAGTGTAGGGAGCAGAACAAGGGTCTCTATGTAACATTTGTCGACCTCACCAAAGCCTTTGACACTGTAAGTAGAAAAGGTCTGTGGCAGATCCTGGAAAGACTAGGATGTCCCCCCAAATTCCTTAAAATGATTATCTTGCTACACGAGGGCCAGCGTGGTCAAGTCAGATATGGCGATGCTCTTTCAGAGCCCTTTCTAATAACTAATGGAGTGAAGCAAGGTTGTGTTCTTGCACCAACTTTATTTACAATCTTCTTTAGCACGATGCTCCAAAGGGCTATGGCAGAGCTTGAAGAAGACGACGGCATCTATATACGTTACCGTACTGATGGTAGCTTGTTTAACTTAAGCCGTCTGAGGGCTCACACTAAGACTCTAAACTATCTAGTCCGTGAGCTGCTCTTCGCCGATGATGCTGCCCTTGTTCCCCACACAGAAGCAGCTCTGCAGCGCCTAACATCCTGCTTTGCAACAGCTGCAGAGCTGTTTGGGCTAGAAGTCAACCTGAAGAAAACAGAAGTTCTTTACCAGCCTGCACCACAGGACGAACACCACCATCCCCACATTGCCGTCGGCAAATCTGTGCTCAAGTCCGTTCAGCAGTTCACCTACCTGTGTAGCATCATCTCCTCAGATGCCAAGATTGACAAAGAGATCAATCACAGATTAGCAAAGGCATATAGTGCATTTGGAAGACTTCACAAAAGAGTCTGGAGCAATAAACACCTGAGGCAAAGCACAAAAATCAGTGTGTATAGAGCCATCGTACTGTCTATCCTCCTTTATGGATCTGAAACATGGGTCACCTATCGCCACCACCTACGATTCCTCGAGCGCTTTCATCAGCACTGTCTACGCACAATCCTAAATATACACTGGACTGACTATGTGATGAATGTTGCTGTCCTTGAGCAAGCAGGGATCACCAGCATTGAGGCCATGATATTGAGAATGCAGCTGCACTGGGCAGGGCATGTTTCTAGGATGGAGGACCATCGCCTCTCAAAAATACTACTCTACGGTGAACTCGCCATGGGTCAGCGTAAGAGGGGTGCTCCAAAAAAGTGATACAAGGACTCTCTGAAACAACATCTCAGGCTCGGCCAAATTGATCACCAACAGTGGTCCGCCCTGGCCTCACATCGGGATGCATGGAGATGCACTATCCACAATGCTGCAGCCTTATTTGAGAACTCACGCCAAACAAGTCTTGAAGAGAAACGACAACGCAGAAAGAATCACAACCCCAAAACATCACCCAAGGAGATCTTCTGCTGTGCTTTCTGCAACCGGACTTGTTTATCTCGGATTGGCCTTTTTAGTCATCAGCACGCTTGCAGAAAGTGTGGGATGAGTCCTTCCTGAATCTTTGTTTGCGAAGAAAAGCCAGAGAGAGAGAGGGGGGGTAGTTCACCAAAATCATATTGCTTGGGGGAAAGCATTTTCCTTCCAGCTACACTGATTTCAATTAAGCTCAGAGGGAACAGGGATGCTGGGGCCGCTGAGGGGATGATTCCATTATCCCTGCTAATAAAGAAAAGTCATAGGATCCCGACTCTGTGAACTCTGACTCCATTACACTACTAATAGGCAGTAGATTTTGATGCTCTGGGTGGACTGGCATATGACTTTTTTTTAAAAAAAAACAAAAACCTGTTCGCATTTTTAAAATTCATTTTTCTTTTTCCTTTGCTTTGGGTGAATTCTCGTGCTCTAAAACACCTATAGAATTTAGCAGGAATTGCCAGCCCTAAATCATCACTTCCAGAAAAGCCATTTCTTAGAGGAGAACATAAAAGAATAAATAAAACCCAGCAGCCTGCTGTGCCTCTCCCGCTGAGAACCAAATGCCAAAAATCCAAAGTACTATAGTTTGCTATATTTCAATAACATAAGGAGGTGGAGAACTTGAAGAGATTACTCAATGAGATCTACTGAACTCTCAGATACTTGGGTAAGCAAAAGATACTTCACAAGGAATCTCTGGTCTACTGTAACTCTTTTCTGTTGTCAGTTCAGCTTTCTATGCTCCCACCCCAGAAGTGTTAAGAGGATTACATGTGTTAGAATGATGAACTCATACTGGCCTCAATCCAACATGGCTCAGTGAAACAAAGTGATCTCTACGCTGGTACATTTGCCACCACCCCTTGGACCATGGCCCCTACAAAGGGGGGGGGGGCTGACAGGGCTCTAGCCTTGGGGGCCGGGATTAGGAGGGAGCCCTGGCATGATATTATTGTAAGTTTTTATTATGTAAATCCATTAGCTTTTAAAAAATAAATATAAATATTACTTTGGTGTTATCGTTTAAACTAACTTATTTTAATTTTTATCCTAAATCCTGTATAGCATCTCGCTGCCCTTAACCTTAGTAGTAGGTAGGGGGTCCGCCAAAGATCCTGGCCTGGGGGCCCACTTCAGGATGTGGGAGCCATACCTTGGATCTAGTGTAGCTCTGTTGAAGTCTCCTCCATGGCCAATTTCTGCCTTGCAAGGAGCTGAGGAGAGGGGCATAGCAGCATTTGGCTATGTCTTTATAGCCAAAGATGAAAACATTACCTTAGCTCCTGAGTTATACTGAGATCCTCCAGAAGCTGCAGCAGTTAAGGCAATTCTATTAGAAGTATATGTATTTGTACATTAATGGTACACGTGTATTTACTTTTGATCACTGTGGAGGTGGGTATTCACTCCCTGCACTGCAGTTGCTGCTACATCTATCCCCCCTGCTCCCTGCTCCATGCAAGGCATAGATCAGCTGGTGGAGAGGGGCTTCATCAGGGTTATCGTAGGTCAGGCTCTTGGTAACTGAGGAGGAAGGAAGTGAATACCAACTTCTGCAGTGACTGAAAGTAAGCAGATGTATGTTTTATTTATTATTTATTTTATTTAGTTATTTATACCCCGATCTTCAACCACAAGGCTATCAGAGCGGCTTACAAATTGTTTTAAGCAATAGTAATTTACACATCTACACTGCATTAAACAGTTTCCAATGTGTGTTAGCTGATTGCCCCCACAAGCTGGGTACTCAATTTACCAACCTACGAAAGGATGGAAGGCTGAGTGAACCTTGGAGCCCGCGGGAATTGAACTTGCAACGTGGTGACTTGCAGTACTGGCATTTAACCACTGCGCCACCAGGGCTCCCTATATACATGCATATATAGTGCATGTATGTGTATAGTTAATGTACATGTGTGTATGGACTTTATCAGACGTGCCCTTAAAACCCATTCCTGTTCCATTACCCACCCTCCTTCCATCCCTGTAACTGAATAAAAAAAAATGTTCACACACTTTCCTTAATCCCAGGACAGAAACTGCTCCCCACTCCTCCAGCCATCCAGGAAGTGAATGGAGCTCTCACAGAGCCCCCTCCCCTTCCTGGAGACCAAATCACATGGGGAATTTAAAAATAAAAAATTCCACAAACCTCAAAGAAGTGCATCAAGCACCTAAACATCCTTAAAAAAAAAAAAAAAACCAAGTAACCAACAAAAAAGGCCCACTTACCTCTTTGTCCCAATCAAAGCAGGAAGTGTTTTGCAGGGACCTCCCAGGACCTTGCAGGGAGCCCTGCATTGTGCAGGGAATTAAAAAAAAAAAACAGACATCAAAAAATTAAATCAAGCACCTAAACAGCCTTTAAAAGAAACAAGTAAACAGGGGAGGGTACAAAAAAGTCTGTCACTTACCTGGATGTCCAAATCGCCACCAGAAGTGTTCTCTACTTACTTCCAGGACCTTACAGAGGCAGGCAGCCAGGGGAAATTGTAAAAATAAAAGTACAGGCAAACGTCTAAAAATTAAAACAAGCACCAAAACCCTTTTAAAGCTTTAAAAGCAACACAGGGAGGGTACAGAAAAGGCTGTCACTCACCTGGATGTCCAGATCGTACCCGGAAGTGTTTTAACATTGCGCCAGCATAACGGCAAACCAGTTCACACACCCGTGACTCCATTACAGAAATGGAATGGGAGATCTATTGATGACTTTTCCTCATGAATAAAACAAAACGGAAAGCACACAGGGTCAGAACGGGGTCAGAACAGGAGAGGGGAATGTCATCTGAAAAAAAACCTCTTTAGCGGTCCTGTTCCATTTCTGTTCTAGTTTATTAAGCCTGTGTGATAAAGTCCTATGTCCCTAACAGAATTCCAGCCTATTAATGATTAACATAACAAATGAATTCTATATTTTTAACTAAAATGGGTTGCATTTAATAAATTAATTTCTGAACTAATGTTAACTTTAACGAATTAGCTGTAACACTAATGTTTCTCACTGTAGCTCTACTGCCTCCCAAAAATAGTACTCTACGGTGAACTCACCACGGGTCAGTGTAAGAGGGGTGCTCCAAAAAAATGATACAAGGACTCCCTGAAACAACATCTCAGACTCGGCAAAACTGATTACCAACAATGGTCCACCCTGGCCTCACATCAGGAGGCATGGAGACACACTATCCACAATGCTGCAGCCTTATTTGAGAAGTCACGCCGAACAAGTCTTGAAGAGAAATGACAATGCAGAAAGAATCGCAACCCAGAAACATCACCCAAGGAGACCTTCTGCTTTGCTTTCTGCAACTGGACTTGTTTATCTCGGATTGGCCTTTTTAGTTATCAGCGCACTTGCAGAAAGCACGGGATGAGTCCTTCCTAATTCTTCATTTGCGAAGAAAAGCCAGAGAGAGAGAGCTCTTAAAACAGTTGCTGAAAATAATATTACAAATTATCTTGCATATACAAAGCTGCCTGCAAGGCTGGTCCTACAGTTAGGCAAAATGGGGAGGGTGCAATGGAAGCAGATTTCTGGTGCAGGAAATGGCAACAAATTTGTAGAAGGCAGCTTGTATTTCTTCTGCCAAAATAACTTAGTTGGCCTACTTATACTTGCTGCTCTGCCTCATACAGCAAAATGTCTTGGTTTGACTCTGCCTACACATACACTTCTTTCTCTGCTTCTGGTCTGGCCTCCTCCCCATATTGTGTGAAATTTCTGGCAGGGCTGAGGGACTTTGGACTAGTTGGGATGTGTTATGAGGTGACTGATGAACATAATCTAGCCATCTTCCTGCTTCTTTTTCTCGTATGTGTGGCTATAGTGCATGCTGCTCACTGCCTTCCATCTGGTTGAATTAAATAGAACAGGAGGAGGAGGAGGAGAGGGATGGAAATGGGGAGAGAAAAAATGGGAAAATAAAATAATAGAACTGTGAATCAGATCATTCCTGGTAAGAACGTACCAAAATTTATAGATTTCTACATTTATGGCAGAAGAGAGGAATCTCTAGGGATGTAATTCTTCACTACAGGCTTGTCTATATGGTGAAAATACTCCTCATAGAATTCAAGGAGAATACCTTTTGTCCCAATGGGATCTGCATCATTTTGCCATATTAGGAAGGGGGGGGCCAAAATACCTCCAAATACTCTGTGGGGAAAGCCTTCACAGCTTTCCTGAACTTAAAAAAACCCACAGGATATGCACATTTCTGCCTGTTTGGAAATGCACAGTCTGGAAAGGGTGGAGATAAATGTCTGATTGCTCAGACATGCTCAAGGGCAGGTTTCCAGTCAAGTGCCTGGAAGCACTAGTGATCATGCACTTTTTCCCATTTTTTTTATATTTTATTCAAATCTCATGCTTACAAAGAGACTTCACATCAGTCCATCCAATAATGCATATTGTACCATATCATAACATATCATTCCATTCCATAAGTCATATATTTCTATTTTCTCCTAATTACAATCTATTCTATGGATTATTAAGTTATATTCATTTTCCATTTCCACTATATATTTGCTGTATGATCTCAATTACAAATATATATTCTCTTCACTTTTGACTTTCTCGTGATTACCAATATTTTCATGTAGTCAAAGAGATATTGTGTTTGACTTTGTATATTTGTTCAAAATTTAGATCTAAATTCCATATTTTATATAGTTAGGTTATCTATATTACTTGTTTGGACCCTTATTCATTAAGTTTTGCTCTTAAAGAAATAGTAAATTACTTCCCTACAGAGTATTTAAAATTTTCTTGCATAATAATAAATAAATAAATAAAAATAAAATTTTATTTTTAACCCGCCCCTCTGCTCAGCAACCGGGGCGGCTTACAGCAAGATTAAACAACATCAAGTTAAAACAGTCCTTCCCCATCCTACCCTCCCACCCCTTAAAACTAAATTAAACCAATGGAGAGTTAAAACAAAGATAAAATACAATAAATAAATAAATAAATAAAAGCAACGACGGCGACGGGGTGGGTAGTAATCAGTCCACTTGAACTGGGAAGTTATTCCGGGAAGGCCTGCCGGAAGAGATCCGTCTTTAGCGCTTTCTTGAAGCTATCAAGAGTAGCGATAGGATGGATCTCATCCGGCAGGCCATTCCAAAGTCTGGGAGCCGTAGAAGAGAAGGCCCTCTGGGAGATCTGCGAAAGCCTAGTTTTCATAGGCTGCAGCAGGTTCCTCCCAGAGGACCGAAGTGTGCAGGGGGGATCATATGGGATGAGGCGGTCCCGGAGATAAGATGGACCCAAGCCATGTAGGGCTTTAAAGGTTAAAACCAACACCTTGTACTGTGCCCGGAAACTAATCGGCAGCCAGTGGAGAGATTTAAGCACAGGTGTTATATGCTGTCTCCTAGATGTACCCGTAATTAACCTGGCTGCCATATTTTGTACCAGTTGAAGTTTCCGGGTTAGGCACAAGGGTAGCCCCATGTAGTGCATTACAGTAATCCAAACGTGAGGTTACCAAAGCATGTACCACAGTTTCCAGATCCCTTGTATCCAGGTAAGGGCGCAGTTGGCGTATCAGCCGAAGCTGATAACAGGCACTTCTGGCCTGACTAGTCACCTGACTAGTCATGTGAAGCGACGAATCCAGGAGTACCCCCAAACTGCGAACACAGTCCTTAGAGGAGAGTGTGAGTCCATCCAGGACTGGAAGTTGTATTCCCAGACCTGGTTTCGGGCCTGTGACTGTCAGTACCTCCGTTTTGTCTGGATTTAGTCTCAATCTGTTTTTCCTCATCCAATCCATTACCGCTCTAAGACAGTCGTTGAGAGGAGAGACACCATCTGAAGTCTGAGCCGACGGTCTGCTCATGGAGAAATATATCTGAGTGTCATCAGCGTACTGATGACACCAAGCTCCATGCCTCCGGATGATCTCTCCCAGCGGCTTCATATAAATGTTAAATAGCATCGGGGACAGAATGGCACCCTGAGGGATGCCATAATTAAGCTCAATTCTGGAAGAGCAGCTGTCCCCGAGCCTCACCCTCTGGGATCTGCCCGAGAGAAAGGAATGGAACCATCACAGAGCAGTGCCTCCGATTCCTAACTCTCTCAGGCGGTCCAAGAGGATGGAATGATCTATAGTGTCAAAGGCTGCTGAGAGGTCCAAGAGCACCAGCAGGGTCACATTACCCCTGTCGATGCTCAGGCGGAGGTCATCGGTTAGAGCGACCATGGCAGTCTCTACTCCATATCCTGTCCTGAAGCCGGTTTGAAATGGATCAAGATAATCGGTTTCATCCAAGATGGCTTGGAGTTGGGAAGCAACTGCCCTCTCGATCACCTTGCTTAAAAAAGGTAGCAAGGACACTGGTCTGTAATTGTTCTTGTCCAGGGGGTTCAGGGAGGGTTTTTTCAGGAGTGGCTTAACCGCCGCCTCCTTTAAACAAGATGGTACAATACCTTCTCTGAAGGATGCATTGACTGTGTCCTGTAGGAATACCCTCAATGCGAACCCCCCCTGGACGACCAGCCAAGATGGACAGGGATCAAGAGGGCAAGTCGTCTTCCTCACTCTTCCAAGGAGCTTGTCCACGTCATCGGTACTCACCGATTGAAACTGATCCAGTAAAGTGCCATCAATGGAGTTGTTGGATGCCTCATCTATGGATTCTGTCAGAACATTGGCATCCAAGTCGGCTCTTATCCGAGAGATTTTATCTGCAAAGTGGATATTAAATGCATCACAGCATGCTGTTGTCGGGTTAAGTAGGGGATTTGGCGCAGGAGGAGCCCGCATCAGCTCCCCCACCACCTTAAACAACTCTGCTGGACGGGACTCTGCAGATGCAATACGTACAGAGCAGAAGGATCTCTGTGCTGCATGTATTGCCTCCCGATAGGAATGAAGATGCTTCCTATGGCGAGTTCTGTCGGATAAGAGTCGAGTCTTCTGTCACTTGCACTCTAGCCGTTGTCCAGTTTGCTTCATCCTCCTAAGCTCCTCTGTGTACCAGGGCTTACGATTAGAGGCGGGCTGGAAAGGACGCTTGGGAGCGATTGTGTCGATAGCCTTGGTAAGATCAGTGTTCCAGATGCTGACCAAAGCCTCTACAGAATCACCGGCGTTACCAACCATTAAACCCTCTAGGGCTTTCTGGAAGCCAATTGGTTCCATTAGCCTTCGAGGGCGGACCGTTCTAATGGGTCCACCACCCCTGGAGGGGCAGACAGTGGCTCTTAGTTCCATCTTGACCAGGAAGTGATCCGTCCATGACAATGCGGAGGTTTTTGTTACCTCCGCCCACGGATATTCCTGTTCCGTACTGAAGATTGCATCGAGGGTATGACCTGCACAATGTGTGGGCCCATTAACCAATTGGGATAGGCCCATGTTTGTCATGGTTTCCATGAACTCCTGAGCTGCACCGGTTAGATTGGATACGCTGGTCTCTAGTGGAATGTTGAAATCGCCCAAAACCAAAAGTCTGGACGACTCCAACAACAACTCAGAGATCAGCTGGGTCAGCTCTTGCATTATTATTTTCATTCTAATTATGCCGTTATCCTCTTTTTTTTCTTTTTTTTTACTCCCCCTCAGTTTATCCCAATATAAATCACTTTTGTTTGTTGCTAGTTTCATTAGAGACTGAGCCATCAGTTTTTCTCCCATTTCTTCCTACAGTATTCTGTTATTGGTTTCTATTTCATTTCTAATTTTTTTGTGGATTTGTGTCTTCACTCAAAAGTAAGTTTATCCATACAAGACATATCTATTACCTTTTCTAGCCATTCATCAGTCATCGGTATTTCTTGCTGTTTCCATCTTTGGGCTAGTATTAATCTTGCAGCAGTAATTAGGTATAACAGTATCAACCACCAGGTTCTTTCCATTTCCTTCTTTAATATATTTGTCATGTTTAGTAAGTAAAATTCTGGCTTCATTGGAAATTTTATGTGAAATATTTCTTCTATGGTCATATGTATGTTCACCCAGATTTTTTTGACCAGTTTGCAATTCCACCACATATGATATAGTGATCCTGTATTATCTTGATATTTCCAACATTTCCTACTCTTTGATTTGAGCATTTTTCCTCTTCTTGCTGGCGAATAATGCCACCTGTGTACAGTCTTAAAATAATTTCCTTTAAGATTTTGACAGGTGAAGAATTTATTTGATTTTTCTCTTGCTCTTTCCCAATTTTCTAAATCTAAGTTATAACCAAAGTCTGAAGCCCATTTTAACATTGAGTCTTTTACTTCATCTGTTTCTAATTCTCTTGTGAGTAGGATTTTATAAAGTTTGGAAATTTTGTTTCTAATTGGACCACATATAATTTTATCCATATCATTTTCTTTTCCTTCAAATCCTTTTCCCTTCATGGAGATTTTCAGACTACACTGTTATAGTGTTACTATTCCACTTTAACTGCTCTGGCTTCCTGCTGTGAATTCTGGGGTTTGTAGTTTAGTGAGCCTAAGATCTCTCTGGCTGAGAGTTGCAAATGCCCCTCCCTAAACTGCAAATCCCAGGATTCAACAGGAGGCAGCCACAGCAAATATAGTGGAATAGTAACACTATAACAGTGTTGTCTGAAAATCTAGCATGTCTACACTTGATTTTATTTATTTATTTTTTAAATGATGGCAGCGCCTGGAGACAATGTGCGGGGTGGCCAGGGTGAAGAAGAGGAGGAGAGAGCTGCCAGACCTTCACCCATTTTGGCAGCTGTGGTGGCAGCCTCCAATATTGGCTTCAATTTAAAGGGATGGGAAGAGCCGCCTGGCCAGCCACTGGGAGAAGGAAGATGAGGGTGGCTCTTTGATGCACTGGGGCTGGTCTGCTCCTTCTCTCATGCCTGTCATCACTGCTGCTGGGATGGGTGAAGGGCTGGTGGCTCCTTCCCTCTCTTCCTTGCCATGGCCACCTTCCACGTTGTCTTCAGGCACTGCTGGGTACTCACCTTCCAGTGAGTCTCTCCTCGAATCACCCCTATCGCCCTCTGCCATGAAAAAAAATGACACAGCTGCCATCTTGATTCATGGCCATGTGAAGAGGTTGAAACATCATGGGCACAAATCAATCTTGCTGTGAACTGGGAATAATGCACAGGTAAATTGATTATTTCTTCTCATATGTATGACCCCTACATTTCTTCTCAAAGGTAGCAATGAGTTATTTTCTTCCTGCTGTAAGAAAGTCTTTGAAAACCAAGTAGTTTTCAAAGGCTATCTGCAATTAGGGACTTATTTTGTGCAAAATCAGCATTTGGTTATTTTGTGTAGAAAACAGCATTTTCTGCTTGGAAAATAATATTTCAGTGCAAAACTATTAATTCCTGTGGAGAAAACATTATTTTCTGCACAGAAAAGAAAACTAATTGGGGGTTTGTTCTGCTTAAATTCTCATGTGGCTGATTTGCATAGAAAACAGCATTCCCTGCATGGAAAATAATATTTCAATGTAGAACTATTAATTTATGTGAAGAAAATGTTGTTTTCTGCACAAAATGTTATGTTTTCTACGTATATAAACCATTTGCAAAAATCCCCAACTACAGCTTTTTTTTCTGTATAGAAAATAACATAGGAATCAATAATTATATGATGAAATATTATTTTCCAAGCAGAAAATGCTGTTTTTGGTGCAAAACAACCACATGTGAATTTTGTGCAGAATAAATCCTGACCTGCAAAGATTCTCATCAGTCCAGGATTCTTCTCATCAGGGCATATGTGTGTTTGTGTGTGTTTTACCATTTTTAAAAAATAGTTTTGAATTTTTTTCCCCATTCCTAGGAATTTCATGTCATGATGCCAAGTATAGATCTCCTGGTGTCCCATTTTGGCCCTCTCTGCTTCCCCAGATGGATAGGTCACCTTCCTCATGGTACCACTATTGGGTGATTTCCTAGCTTTTATATGCCCCATCCCCATTCTAAAAAGTTAGGAAGTCCCCACCCTCACCCCTAAGGCTTATTACAGGCAGTAAAAGCTTCACATTAAATACACCAGTATTTTGAGTCACACCCTTTTACTTTTGACCCTGCACACCACTGGAATATGGTCCCTGTGAGTTTCTCTGAAATTGAATTCAGCTTTCAGGTTGAACGAGATTCCCCCTCTCTTGAACTTCCAATTTTAAAAAGTAAAATATAGGAGGAAACAAAATGGTCAGATTTGTCCATCCAGGTTCAGCTTAACTGAGTTTAAACCCTTTTGCATTCAACAATGCTTGTGGTGCTGAATTAGGGTTGCCATCCCCCCCCCCCGAGATACCTAATTTTTAATAGCTGTATGACAGACAGGTATAACACACTTATCTTCATACTGGGAATTTCTTTAATCTGCCCTGTGCAAATGGGGAGAATTTTGATTTAAAAAAAAAGATTTAGCAAAATTTGAAGATCACATATCTGGGCTGAGAAGATCCTGAGGCTTTAAGCAACTGAATGTGTCAGAAAGTGATACTGACAGATTTTGTCACATCTAGAAGAGACTACAGAGGGTTGGGAAGTCAAGATTGGCAAATGATTGACAAATGACAAAGTAATGGATTGAGACCGGATGCTATCATGATGATAAAACTTCATAAAATGGGAGAAGGAACAGAGCAAAATGTCTATTAATCAGGGATAAATAGGACTTATTCACTATATACTTATTTACTATATAATGTGAGAAGTAAGATTGCTGCAAGACAAATGCATTCAAAATCATTAGCTGGCAAGGAACAGATACTTTCTTGTAACCAATAGTTAATTAATGAATACACACACACACACAGAGAGAGAGTCTCTTTGGGTTCATCTACATGGGCCAGAATATGCTGGCTCTCTGCTGGTGTATTCTGGCCCTGGATCAGGCCTGTTGCTCCCCCATTACCTGCAAGAAATGGGATGAAGTCCATACTTGCATGTTGGCACATCTCTGCAGCCACCACCACTGCCCTCCATGTCACCCTCTCTGAAGCTAGGAAGGAGGTCTGCAGCATGTGTCCATCACCCTCTGCATGTGGCAAGCCTTGGTCACATGCTGCAGGCCTGTTTCCTGGCTTCAGAGGGGGTGACAAGGATGGTAGCAGCAGTGGCTACAGAGATGTGCCAATGTGACAGTATAGCCTCTTGCAGCCCCATGGGGCCTGATCCACTTTATCTTAAAAGAGGTGGGTTTTCCCAGGTGTTTTGCTGAAACGGTTTAACGGGCTTTACCCCGTCTTCTCCGTCTTTGCCCTATCTTTGACCTGGGTGTTGCAAGGACTGCCTGGGGGCAAAACAGGGCAAAAGCCCTGCGTCATCAGGACTGCAGAGCTCCAAGACAGGGGCAAGATGGGGTAAACAGCCTGTCTAGACAAGCCCTTTATCATGCATTTTGTATTTACTGAAATTAAATCAACTTATTTTTAAGAGGTCTGTTAAAGATTTTCACACACTTATATATTTCTTTGAATTCATACATATATATATATATATATATATATATATTAGTTTCCACCACATTTTCCCTAAAGCAAATTTAAATTTAGAAGAATTGGGTTACCGTGCAATATTGTACCTGACATCCTCCCAAATAAGTGTGTATAGGGCTGCAGCCTTTGTCCTCTGTGGAAATCCTGAAGAGAATTAAAAGGATTCTTAATGAAATGGGAAATAGTTCTCAAGAGGTTTTACACACCTCTGAATTTATGTTGACATACTTGACTGTTTATATCTCTGTGCAGGAAACCTAAGGCAACCTACTTGTATAAAGAAAGTGTGAAGAGAAAAGTAGAAAACCTCCCTCTTACCCAATAGGTCAATAACTGCTGAAAAGCAAGTGAGCTTCTTGACATTTTATTGAACATACTTTCATAGATAACTTGCACTTTACTTCTCGCACCAGGTTCTGAGGGATTAGCAGAGGGGTTAGAGGGCCTCTCCTGCAGGTGCTGACTTTAAAACAGAAACAAAAGCAGGGTGTGAATGATGGCCCAGAAGGAGATCTAACAATTTTTCCATGTCAAAAATATGATGGATAGGTCAGTCATTTTGAAAGTTGTGTATAACAAGAATAACCTCCAACGTGTAATCCTTTGTAACAGGGTATCTGTCCCAAAGACTGATGGTATGGTTGAGTATCAAACTGTCACATTAGTGTGCCATCCAAATCTCACTAGAGTCCTATTCTAACATAAATAATGAGGAGAAGGAACACTCTAATCCTTCCCCCTCCAATGTTACTCTCCTCACATGATGAGTAACCTTGCAGAAAGGAAAGCCTCTTCTACATGTAAAGGCTCTCCATGCAATTTCCCTTGGTTCCAGACTATGTGGAGAGCCTTCATGGATAAAGGTGTTTCTCTTTTTTACAAGTCACTGTTCCCATGAATGAATGGCAGAAGCAACATCAAAAGGACAGTGGGTTGGAGCATTTGTCCTCCTTATGGACATATTTTATTTACTTTTCCTAGTGTTTGACCAAGATTTATTATGATAGGATAGGAATTCTGTGGCCCTTGGGGAGTCCCATTTGGCCCCAGGAGCTCCCAGAACCCCACTCATAGGACTTTTTTAAATGGGGGGGGGAACCCCGAGGAGGTCAGGAGAAGAACGGGGCTCTTGCACTTCAGAGCCCCATTTCAGATGCCGTCATCCTCCTCTGTCCTCCTCCTGACCTTCCCCCGTGCTTCTTTCATGCTGGAGGAGAGGGAAACATGCCACTTTTTAATGATGGGGGTTCTCTGTTAATAAAAGTAGCATTTTTCTCCTGTCCTTGGCATGGGGGAAGGTCAGGAGGAGGATGGCGTCGTAAGAAACAGAGTACTGTAAGTGAGACAGTGCCATCCTCCTCCCGACTTCAACAGGGTTTTTATTCCCCATTTGAAAAAGTCCTTAAAGCCTTTAAGTACCCCAATCTTCAACAGAAAAAAAACCTCTTAATTTTGGTGGGAAAATCCCTCTAAGAAGTGAAGTTTGCCTCTAAATGCTGTTTTCCTCCAATCCCCAAACAGCTGAAAATCTACCAAAAAGTGAGCCATTAATTCCACAGATACAATACCTGTGGTTTCAGTTATCTGGGGGAAACAAAATAGGGAACACATACCATAGAGTTGCACTGGAAAATGCCAAGAGAGGTGTCCTCTCTAGGAATCACTAGGTTTTCCAACACAACTCTATGGTATGTTTGCTCAGGAAGACCTTTATTTTTTTTAAAAAAACCTTATTTTTATTTCACATCTCAATTAATACATTCAAATTACATACACATTTATAAAATTAGAAAAGAAACCATCCAATTTCTAACTGATACCAGTTTTCAACTTATATTTCTTTATGAATCTAATCATGACTTCGATTAAATTCAATAGGTTCGATCAAGTATTAAACTTAAACAGTATGTGTAGATAGGATGCTTATACTTAAACATTGTGTATAGAGATGTTGCATCAAAAACAAAGAAAAAGAATAAAACAAAATTCCTAAGAAGAACCCCTAAAACCCTCCCCTCCCCCTTCAACTTCCTATCTAAATCTAGCTCTGTATTCTTCAAC
This sequence comes from Gambelia wislizenii, assembly GCA_030847615.1. Taxonomy (NCBI): domain Eukaryota; kingdom Metazoa; phylum Chordata; class Lepidosauria; order Squamata; family Crotaphytidae; genus Gambelia; species Gambelia wislizenii. The sequence continues at coordinate 327,671,380 of JAUMIR010000001.1, forward strand.
TTTGTTTGTCTCTCTTATCACTTAAATCTTTCTGCTACTTTTGCTAAAATTGACACCCATAAGGGTTTTCTTTTCCTGTATTGCTCCTCATCCATAGGCCCTTTAAAGACAATTATGTTGTCAATTACAATAATAATATTGGTGTTGTTATTGAATTTTCAGTAACTAAACTTATTTGTAATTGATATTTTCTGTGATATATATCAATTATTTCTGTGATAATATATATATAATTCCCTCTATTCCTTTCCCTTTTTCCTTTTTCTCACTCAGAGGGTCAAGTTTTCTTAATCTTTGATTGCTGCCAAATCTCCCCATTTGTTCTTTATGAAATTTGAAAATTTAATCCAGTCCTCATGATGTTTCCCCAGAGATTTAAGGAAGACCTTTATTTTAACAGAGTGTCCTATTATCTGTGGTTTCACTCATACATGGTAAGTCAAGGAAAGTATCCCCCCATGGATATGGGCAATGACCTGTAACAACCTTGCACGGTGTCAGGAGGACCTAAAAATGTCTTTCCCCATTTTCCCCAGTAAGAGTATCCTATGAGCAGAGTTCTGTTCCAAGGAACTCTGGATCCATGCTTTTGGGGAAAATGCAGATGTACACATATTGGATAATGCAATCGAGTCTTAACCTTTTTTGGGGGGAAGGGAAGAGATTAGGAAACTTATATTATAATAGACTGAAACGTTGAATTCTCCCTCTAAAGGAATACAAAGTAGATCCCATGAATTTTCCTCCTTAGTCAATAACAGATGACCCACTATAATTTCTTGTGAAATGTAAATTGTATTTGTTGCGGTGCAATGAGTGAGGTGGTTAGAGGGCTGGGAAGATTCCTACGGTTCATTGTTTATATAAGAAACATCCTGAAATCTCTTTGTTTCTGTGTGCATAATGACCTTAACTGAATTATTATACTGTCAGTGCTCAAATGTTTATGCGCATCCCTATACTTCTGTGAGGATTGCAGAGATGAACAGAAAATGAAAACATTTAAAAATAGCTGACTTTCAGTATAATGGTTTTAGTTTCCTCAGATCAGATGGCTAAAATAACATTAAGGGAAATTCAGACATTTGGAATAATAAAGCATTTTCTGATGTATGTGGAGCTGGATTTTCACTAATACAGCTTTAGAGATCTGTGATGTCTTTTATGCAAAGCAAAGCAAATGGATTGGTTTTGTTCAATTAACAAAAAAGAAAGAGAAAATCAGTTGTCTTGCTTGGCTTTGGGCTTCCACTTGAATGTCAAAGAAAGAGGTAACAAAAGGGAGGGAGGAGGGGACATCTGTAGAAATGCAAGATGGAATTTCCAGAGGCATTTGCCTCCTCTCTGGGTTGCCTCTGGCACTTGGAAAAGATCTGTCTTCCTAGGAATTAAGAACACACACAGTTTGCCAGCTCACTAAGCTGTAGGTGTGTTGCACTCCAGGTGACCTTATTTTGCTTCTCTAGACTTTTTCTTTGAGAGAGGGTTGTTGAATGAAAGTTTGATTAGCAGCACCAGGAACCTAAATGTCACAGTTTCCTTAGCCCTACTCAGGAATTTACCTGAATAGGTAGCAACACAAGAAGCTGCCTTATACTATGTTAGACCACTGATGGACATAGCCCAGTACTGACAACTTGATTGGGGTTTCAAGCTAGAATTCTTTCCTAGAAATTCCTTACTTGGTGGTTTCCAATCCAAGCACTAACTGGGTCTCACTCTGCTTAGCTTCTATGAGTATGGTTGGCATTCTGTTGGTTAGTCTTAACTAAGGAGATTATCAGATGCAGGCAAAAAGCCCACAAAAAGCCCATGAGGATGATGTCACCATACTGCACAATTTTGCACGTGTTGTCATCCTCGCGTGCTGCCTCCATGCAGACTCGGTGCTGCAGTGGAGAACAAGTGATCCCTTTACATTGATGGAAACTTCTATCAATGATAAGAATATGCAAGAAAATGCTACTGATTCAGTGGATCTACTGTAATCAAGACTAACAACAAGATTCAAGCCTGTGTTCAGTGCACTGTAGTGGTATTAATGAAGTGATAGTTATAACTGGCTAGAAGCATGTGGCCTGCCCCCTATGTCTCCATGGCAACCAACCCCTGCCCTCTCAGTTCCTAATCTTCCCGCATTGTAAGTATAAAGAAGTGTTCTCCATACATTCTCTAAAATACAAGTAGAAAACATGATATAAACAGACTCTTAGATTTTTCTGGGTCCTCAATCATGTGGAGCATTCTGCTCATGTTCAGATGAACACAAGTAGAGTGTTTCTTCACCCCCTACCTTTCAACAATCCCCAAAGATGGGGACTGAGGAAGATGGGATTAGTAGAACCAGCATGCATGACCCTGTTTAGGGTTCCCAGATCTCAGGGTGCCACCTTGAGTCCACAGTTTCCACGGGTTGCCACTGGGTGACATGCAGGGGTTCAAATTCACCAGTTTGTCTATGATCAGCTCTAGGCAAATGATAAGCCTGCATGGCAACCTCCAATCAGATAGGCAGCCTTCTCTAACTGACTGTGCAGTTTGCTGCATTTTGCAAAAGCTAATAAATATGAATTGTTACATTTTGCAAGGCAATTTCCAGCCAGAAAAATATGGCATATGTGTGTGTGTGTGTGTGTGTTTCCATGACTGTGAGCTACACAGATTGCTGCTTAGTACATAATGCCTAATGACATCACCAAACCCTACTGCCTTATCATTATTGTTATCATTATCATTATGATTATCTTTATTTATAGCCCACTTTTCCCGCCAAGGCTGGGACCCAAAGCGACTCACAGTTTTAAAAACACACAATTAAAACATACAAGAAGTGCACACTAAAACATAATTAAATCAATTACATCATTAAAACAACATCAAAATATTTAGAAGACTAAAATATATTTAAAAGTCTTAAAAACCATTTAAAAATACATGAAAAGCTTTTAAAAACAGCACAACAAAACCACACATATCAGCAGATGCTATCCCTAAGTCTAATGTTTTGGCCCAGAAATGTCAGGGCCTAGGATGATCCTGGCCTGGCAACCTTATCCCTGTTGTTCTACTCACTTCTGATGTTACACATTCAGGCAAGTATCCAAATAGGGCTCTAGAATCTCATTAATCCAGATTCAGACCACACTGAAACTGTATTGCTGATAATCTCAGTTTAGAGATGCATTAAAGCAATTGCCTCTGTTGACAGAGCTGTGTATAAATTATGCAAATAAAGAATAATTTATTTCTTTTCCCCTCTATTCATGTAGAGAGCCAGAGAGGGTCATACACAGGGCACTGAGGCCCAATTTTGGCATTAAGGAAGGAAGATAAATGAACGAATACTTTCATAGAGCTCGGTATACAAAAATAAAATAAAATAAAATAAAACCTCACCATTACTTTAAAATAAATAATAATGCTGCTTCTGGTATTTTCTATAAATGACAAAATTACTCTGTGTATCTCTTTCTCAATTCATTTTGTTGGTGAAAATATTCACATCAACAGGCAGGGGGGTTAGAGTACCGTACGGAAATATAGTTGTGGATCAAGATGTTAGCTTAACAAGCTTTGTACCGAGAACCCAATGTGCTAATAACAGAGAAGGTTAAAAAGACAAGAAGTGTCAGACTTGAAAACTAACAAGTCACAAAGGAAGACAGGCCAAGTGCAGTAATATAAGAGAGATACAAACAAAGGTCAGCTCACACCACTGGGTGCTCTTTTTATGTCTGTGCATTTGTGTGTGTATGTGTAAAATGTTTGCCCTTCTAAACAAAACAAAACAAAACAAAACAAAACAAAACAAAAACATTGTTTCTTCCCCCGCTGAAGCACTGCCATAATATTTTTTGCCAGTTTTGATTTTATCAGAATTAAGAGGACAGGGTGGCCCTGTTACCCAGCATAGCTAGGCTGGCATAAATCATAGCAGGAGTGTAGGTAGCAGCACAGTAGTGATGTAATAATTTGCTAATTATCTCAGGAGATTTTCACACTGGGGAAATAACCCCCAGGGAGATGGGGAGAGAAATGGGGCTGTTCCAGTAGCAGAGCTCCATTTCACACGTCCCCTTCCTTCTCCCAATCTCCTCCCTCCATGCTGCTTCTATTTCCCTCCTGCTATTTTTTACTAACAAAAGTTCTTTGTTAGTAAAAAATAGCTGAACATACCATTAGGGAAGAAATGGAAGCAGCACAGAGGGAGGATGACGGGAGATAAGGAGAAGGAAGGGGACGAGAGAAACGGAGCTCTGCTACCGAAACAGCCCCATTTCTCTCCTGATCTCCCCGGGGGTTGTTTCCCCCATATGAAAATCTCCTCGGTGAAGGAAACAATGGGCTTGTCTAAACAATGAAAATACTCCTCAAAGAATTTGAGGAGAATTTTTTTTGTCCCGATGGGATCCAACATCATTTTGCCATATTAGGAAGGAGGGGGCAAAATGCCATATACTCAGTGGGAAAAGCATTTGCAGCTTTTCCTGATTTTTTTAAAAAATGTGATGTAAATGCTCATTTCTGCTTGGTGGGACAACTGATTTGCTTTGCTGCACTTTCCCGATAAGAGCGGAAGTGGAAAGCTGATTAGTCAGAGGTGCACAGGGGACAGAGTTCACCAGCAAGGCAGTGCCCGGAACCACCATGTTGGATTTTTGCCATAGCGATTGTGTGGCAACGAAACAGCATCCCCCTTCATTTTCTGTTTATTTAAAAAAAGAATGCTGTTCAGCGGTGGCAACTGGAGAAAATAAAAACATGAGTAATTCGCTCACGCCTTCCATCTTGTTTCTCAGGCATGCCCATTTGAACATCAAATGTGGATAGCTTCATATACATGCGACCTTGGGGGAAAGAATGGAGACAAATGAAAGCTGCCACGAATTGAATAACTGTGCACCAATCCACATTTTATTGTCTCATATAGACAAGCCCAATGAGAAAGTCTTTGCAAACTGCACTGTTTTCAAAGGCTATTTGCAGTTTGACATGTATTTTGTGTAAAATTTGCCTATAGTATTTATGCACAGGAAATAGCATTTTCTGTGTCGGAAACAGAAACTGTTATTGTTGGGGATTTATTTTGTGAAACATTCACACATGGGATTGTGTGTGTGTGTAAAACATCATTTTCTGTGAAGGTAACATTTTCTGTATGAAAAAATATGTTTATGTGCAGAAAATGCTGTTTCTTGTGCAGAAATTTCCATTTTTGATGAAAAACAGCCATGTGCAAAGAATAAGTTCTGAACTGTGAAGACTCTCATCAGCTCAAGATTCATCAACTCAGGGTTTCTTAACAATCAAGAAACATGTTTTTGACCATTTTTTGAATATTTTAAAACTTTCTTTGCATTCCTAGGCAGCAGGGATAAAATACCCCAAAAAACGGTGTGAAAGCCAGCAGGGTAGCTTTCTCTGGTGACTGAAAGAAGTTTTCTCCACCATCCCCCTGCTGCTATTATACCCTGTTCCAAATATGCTGACTGTTATGCTAGTGTAAAGTGTTAGGATTGTATCCTGGGAGTGGGGGAGCATCTCATTTTCTTATAGCAAACCTTTGCTCTCATAAGGCTTTGGTCTTCTTCTGCAGTCCTGGCTTTAACCAGAGCAGTTAAAAGGAAAAAGATGGATGGAGGAGATAAAGAATCATTCCTTTCCTCCCATATAATATCCTTACAGAGTGCCAGGGACATTTTAATATCCCCATACTTCCACTACTGTCCTCTGTAGATCCTCTTGTGCAAAACTGTATTTGTGTGGCAAGACTTGTGCTTTGCCTGTTAAATCACAGGCATCATCATCATCATCATCATCATTTTAATTACAGAATATGTCTGTTGGCACTTATTCCAAATTGGGAGTGCATTAGTGGGCAACCACTACAGCATTTTCTATGTAGTGGAATGACCTTTTTAATTTTAATTTCATAGCAGGGAAGCAGGATTTACATCTTCCCAGTTCTATAGAATATGGCTTCTTCATTCTCATACTTTCCATTCACAGTGGCATTTGAGCTAATGTCATTTGTACTGCTCGGTGATCCCAACTTCTTCAAATGATTGGGTTTTCCCCTCCTCTCCCATTTATTGTTCATTCAATTTAACTGCCTTTAGTTCACTTATTAAATATGCAGGATCTTCATTATGCTGCTGGGAGGCAAATAATGTTAGATTAACACAAAGCCTTGCAAAGCTTCTTTCTCTTTTTGGTGTATGCTTATTAATATTAATAGCACAGGCCTCACACATATTTTTATGCTTTGCTAACTTGAATGTCAATAGAATGTGTAATTCAATTTCCCCCCTCTTTCTTCCTCAAATCAGTCATACTTAACTTAAGGCATGGGTTTGTTGCAAATCTAAGGCCTGCCCAATTCTGATACTATATGCAGCAGTGTACATTCAAAACGGGTGGGTGAAATGCAACCCACAAGGCTGTTTTTTCTATCCATCAATCACTCTAGACTTTCCAGATCACCACCTTTCTGGCAAAAAGCAAAGAAAAGGTCAATTGCCTTGCCGGGAAGCCTCAGGAGTGACAACTGAATTGTTAGTATGCCCTACTACACCCTCACCACTATATCTCATAATTGGAAATATTGGTCACTTTTGGGGATCAGGTTGGCTGGGGCAAACGAAAGGTCAATTGGAGGTCACAATAACCTGGGCTGTATCTTCGAAATATTATGGCAAGAAAGCCCAAATTAGGATTGTGCTGAAGTCCCTTAGTAAACAGTCATTAAAGAGATATGTGCTAATCCTTTTCTTCCAGCCCTGGGTGTCTCAGCAATGATTCATTCAATCAAACAAACAATTAAGTGACTGTTCCCAAATCTATTCCTATGGATGCCCTTCCTATACCTCCTCCTGTCCAACTTTGTGAGGTTGTCATAAGCCTATCAATTCCGATCTCCCAGGCATTAATATAATCAGCTGAGTTTCAATTTTCTCTGCCTTTCCATGGGAAAGACATCCAGGATCTGTTATAACCACAGTACCCCTTTAGGATATGAAACAATATATAAATATTAGTCTCCCAACAATAGTAATGTGTGCCACAATGGATGAACCTGGCCATCCTCTTTCTCAGTGCGCTCCCAGATCGGAACCTCCTATGCCGCACTCAGATGCCTGAGTATCTTTGCTCCACGAAACTCTACTCTACAAGACTGGTAATTATCACCCTATATTCCCAAATCTCTCAGTCTGTCCAATCTTTCACCCTTACTCCTCTATAGCCTTGTATTGTTCTTAGGAACGTGTGTTGTGCATATGAGTTCACTTTGTGTTATTTCCAATAAAAATACTTTATTTCACTTTAAACCAGAGTGCTCTCTACAGTTAGTACTATACATAGGTGAAAAGAGCCCCAAAGTTATCCTCTCACAGGCTTTGTAGTGAGCTAATAATTCCCCAAAACATTAAAAGAGATTTTGGCATCACAGGTGGGTCTGTAAAGCACCCCACACCCCCTGCACATGCTTTTAATAGGATGCATGACCACTGCAATGTTACTTAACTATATGCACTGTAACATAAACCTCCACCTTCCCCCACCCCCCACCCCAGAAGTGGTTCTCTGCCCACTTTCTGTTTTGTTTTTTGAATTTTTTTCCAGTCCATGCATCCCCCAGAGGGTCATCGTGGAGTCCATGTGCAACCAAGTACAGACAACAGCAAAGATGTTCTGGGCCTCTGATGAGATAACTCATTTTACTATGGAAGGTAAGGACCTTCTCAACAACTTGGTTGCTTGCTTTTCAGGATTCTCCCTGGGGTTTGGTTGTGGGGATATCTTCTTGCAGCTCAGTCAGAATTTGTTGCTTTTGCCACTGCACATTAGCAACCTAACTAGATCTGTCTCTCACATCCCCACCAGATCTTTTTGCAAAGGGCGAGAAAACTATCTGAGACAGTCCAAAACGAATGGACTTTCTCCTCCAGATTGTGATGCAGCCTAGATTTTGCAATGCTCAGGAGACCATGATTTCCCAAGGATACATGTTTGTTCAACCTTTCTAATGTATTCATCCTATGTTTTTGGTTATACTTTTATGTACCTAAATCTGTGCTGAATTCAGTCAGTTCCTTAAACCTTAACAGTGAAATCTGTGATGGTTTTAAATCAATATCAGCTTTTATGAAAGGAAAATATATGGTGTGAAAACCAGAGCCCACTATCCTATTTACTGTGATAAGACTGAGGCCCTGGAAATGATCAGAAGGAGAGTTTGTAAAAAGCTATTCTTTTTACCACCGAGGCTTCTGCCACACTGCAGAAATAATGCAGTTTGACACCACTTTAACTATCATGTCTCCATCCTATGGAATCCTGGGATATGTAGTTTGTTATGGCACCAGAGCACTCTTACAGAGAAGGCTAAATATCTCAAAAAACTACAAATCCCAGGATTTCATAGCCTTGAGCCATAGCAGTTAAAGTGGTATCAAATGACATTATTTCTGCAGTGCAACTGCAGCCTGAGAAAGCATGATCTACTCATTTGAAATGGAAGAGGCTTTTTGGACAAAGGCAAAGGTTATAGCTTTCTGGTTAAAACAGCCTGTCTTTCAATGATTAACCATGAGGAATTCAGAAAATCGCTTCTCAATAAGATGAGCTAGATCATTGTTTGCTTTATATGTACAGCCAGACCAATCCAAGCTGTAGCTCAGTAAAGGATCCTTAAAGAACAACATCAAATCCAGTTTGACAAGCATCTTGTGCTCTTTGCACCCACATCGTCTTTTCCCTGGAAAACAGAAATAAATGGAAGACAATTGTAGTGCCAGTTTTCTCAGTATTAGGCTGGGTGTTTGATAGAAAGTCTTGGTGTTTGATAGGAATCTGACTAGAAAACAATACAGACAGGAAGATAACAAGAAAAGTGATTTATCTCTTTGACAGGCATTAGATTTTATGAGTGTAAATTCTTTGTGATGGAGTAGGGCTGCCTTTCCTTTACTTTAACCTCATCACCAGTTGTTGTTTTTTTTTGGGGGTGGGGCTCAAGTGACATTCCCATTTGAGAACAGCTGTGTTATACCTCAGGGTATAGCTAGAGGGCAAAATGAGGGCATTGCCTCCCAAATAAAAATTCTGCCTCCACTGAACATTTCCTTCAGTGTCCAGATTTCTAGCATTGCAATAACTTCAAACTTCTGTTGAGCATTTAGAGGTATGTGAATACAAATAAGAAGGGGGAAGACAAAATTACCAATGGAATACAAAGATAGGAAAATGTAAGCGTTCTAGGTATTTATGATTCTCAATGTCTCACTCTCTGCAATGCTAACATTTGGCAATGGAAGAAGAGAATTCCTATTTGGAGGAAACTTCAGATTGTCCCCCTCCCCACAGCTACACCCCAGACCCAAATCAAACTGCTATTAATGAACTCAAGGAAGCAGAAGACCCAGGACTGATAATCCTATCTTGTCATCAAACATCAAGTAGCTGCATGACTATAGCCAGTTAGTTATTGCTAAATGATCATTACATTCTGGGTTTCTCTGACTTAACACGATTTGATGCAAGACATTTCCAGTAAATCAAGAACAGAAGAGCAGTTCAACTGATTTGTAAGTTCACAAAGGCAAAGCTATGCTCAAATCATTATTCTGCTTCCCTAGATAGAAAATCTTGATCAATCATTCTCATTTCCCAGGTGTATTGCCATGGACAGGTAACAAAGGATTTGATAATGCTTCTTGTGTGATTACATGCTCAGTGTAAGAGATGTAATGTATATTACATAATACATATATTGATTAACCCCAAACCACTTTCAAAGGCTTCTCCCATAACTCTGTGTGTGTGTGTGTGTGCACATGCACACACACACACACAGACACCAAATATACTAATAACTCAACAGTAAGGCCTAGTGTAAATACTCCGAAGGGACCAAATCCCAGTTATCTTGGAAAGCTAAGCAGTGTAAATACTCTGAAGGCCCCAGATCCCAGTTATCTTGGAAGCTAAGCAGGGTCAGGCCTGGTTAATATTTGGATGGACATCCAGCAAGGAATGAATATCAGAGACTGTAGGCTACTTTTCAGAGGCAAGCAATGGCAAACCACCTCTGAGTATATATTGCCAGAACCCCATGAAATTCATGGGGCCATCATAATTTGAAGGTACAAACACAAGGCCTAGTATGTCATTTTACATGATTAGATACACTCTTCTTTCAGGTATTACTCCAAGCATTGCAACCAGACTCTGATGTAATGGGGTGGGGCATAGTACCATGAGTTTGGTAAACTAGGGCCTTGACTTTATTGAATTAATAACAAAAGATGGTGGAATCTGTGGTGTCTCACCAGGAGAAGTAATGAAGTTTGGCCTAGCCTGGTCTTGAGCCAACAGACAACCCAAATGTTTGTCCCTATCTACAATTTTAGGGGTGATCCCCTGAGTGCCTTTCCGTCAAATCCACAACTCTTACATGTTAACCCAGAGGGGGTTCCTGACACACTCCAATTGAATTTCACAGCTCTAGATGGTAAATCCCAGGAATGCCTCCTTTGCCGTAAAGGCACTTCCAGGTGCTATTGATGCATTCCGATATGCCTCATCCACACTGACCTCTTTCTCCAGCTCATTATGTTTGTTCCTACCTATTTGGAAATGGCAGCCAACCTCCCACTAACAGCCATTTGCCTTGGGTGGATCAATGCAGAGTAATCATCATCATCATCATCATCATCCACTCTCAGCCAATCTAGGTATGTGGGAGGGAAATCCTATTAAGCCCAATGGTGACAGTTAAAAGAACAATGTGTCAGGAAGTAAATGGAGCCAGCTAAAATAAATCTGGCAGGGTCTGGGACTGATAGAGACATACTAGCATTGTGTGCATCCATGTACTTCACCAGCAGGCCCACTTGCCTCTGAGAAGCTGGCAGAAAAAGCCATGGTTTCCAAATTCTACAGTCTATGGTAGAGCTTTGAAGAAATAAAATTGATTGAAAAGAAAGGAGCCATGTGAACAGGCACTGAACAGAATATGGAGAAAGTAAGGAAAAGGAAGTTCATGAACATTATTACATTCATACTCTTTAAGGAGACTTCAGTTAATCATGACTTAAATAAGTTAGTCATGTCTATCTTAGGGGTTGTCTAGACAGTGAAAATATTCCTCATATAATAAAAGGAGAATACCTTTTGTCCCAACGAGAAGCGAAGGAGATTCACATTATTTGACCTCCCCCCCCCCAAAAAAAAACCCACATCCAATTACTGTGGGGAAAATCTTTGTGGCTTTTCTTGAAATTTTTTAAATAATGCATGGAAATGTGCATTCCTGCTCATTTAGAGAACCAATTCACATTGCAGCACATTCTTGGCAAAGGCAGAAGTGGAAAGCTGATTGGTTGGGTGTGCGGACTTCCTGGCAATGAAGTGGCCGGAAGCACCATTTTGGAGTTTCCTGTTATCGATCATGCACTGTTTTTACTGTGCCAAGGCAACCAAACAGCTTTTTTAAGTGGTTGCACTTGTGCACCTTTGATGTACAGTTTAAAAAAATATTGTGCAGTAACAACAACTTGTAGAGAATAATAAGACAAGAAATTAACTCTCAGCCACCATTTTGATTCACAGGCATGGTTGTCTGTGCATTTCAAACACAGATAGCTTTGCATACAAGCAATTTTGTCAAAGGACCATGGAGACAAATGAGTGCTGCTGTGAATTTGCATTATTGCACAACAATCCACATTATATCTTCTCATCGAAACAAGCCCTAAGGTCCCATTGATCTCAAGGAGTCCAAATACAATTATAGGTGGATTCAACCTTGTGTCTCTTCTTTCAGTTGCATCATCCAGCTACATCTGTATGACACATTCAGGCTGCGGTATTGTCCTTGATCCAGTTTTACTCATATCTCTCTTTTCCTTGTACCAGACATATAATCATCCCAAACAAAGCAACAGATCCAAGTGTTTTTGCTGCAAAAATGGAAGTGTGCCATATCAAGTGGGATGCAATAATGGCATTGTGCATACAAATTAAATTTCTCAGGCATGATCGCTTCTTGAGAACATGAACTCAACCTAGGAAAAAGCACCAAGATCTGATTGAGGGTATATATTTTCAGCTTTAAAAAAAATGCTGTACAACATTTTAAAAAGAAAAGAACAAAAGAACAGAGATTTTGCCTTTCCAAACTTGATCAGTTTCACATGGTGAAGCACTACTATGCATATTAATAGCTGTAATGAAACCTATCCTAAATAATTCACACATGGCATAAACAGCTTTGTAAATGTGATGCATTTAATTTTTCTGGCAAGAACACATTGTTCTGATCTGAAGCAATTAGAGGTAAATTGTGCCTTTGTGCCACATCTTTCTCAGTATGATTAATCTTTCACTAAAATCATGGGTGGAACAGAAAGAGAAAACTTTTAAAACAAAAGAATATGTTCTATTTTACGGGGGGGGGATGCTACCCCCCCAGTTGATGGCACAACCTGCAGTCATTTATTATTAGCTACACATCTTTCTCCATGATAGCAGCAGTGTTTTCTTGAGTGTTCTGTGCACATATAAATAGTGCATGAGCAATATCAGGGTTGGATCTGGATAATCCTTTCTGCAAATGAAAGATCTCCTTTCATTCACAAGAAGAACTCACTGCAGGTCACAGCTGGAAAAAAAAAGAGGAGTGTTTGTTTTGCTATTATCTTTCCCAGGTCAGCTCCTTTAGCTAATGCACACTGAGGATAAATGTATTGATTTCAGGGAGACGCATTCTTCATGGGCTCTTCCAGATGGGGTAAATATATCAGGAGGTTGTGGTATTTGTTGCTGTAGTTCTTGGGATTTATTTATTTATTTTTAAAAATTATCCAAATGGTGTTTCTGTTGTCCTGGCACCAGCTGCAACATTTCATTTCCACCTCAGGTGGTGTTCTTTTCATCTGAAACATAACAGAAGGAGAGGAAGAAGGAGAAGAGGAGGAAGAAGGAGAAGAATAAGAGGAGGAGGAGGAGGAGGAGGAGGAGGAGGAGGAGGAGGGGCCTCTTTCTTTCTCTTCCTTTTTTTTTAAAGGTCTGTTAGAGTTATAGCACTACCCTGGAGCTTATCTAGGTGAGAAGATACAATGTGGATTGCTGCGCATTAATGCAAATTCACAGCAGCACTCATTTGTCTCCACAGTCCTTTGGCAAAACTGCTTGTAAGAAAAGCTATCCATGTTTGAAGTGCACACACAGCCATGCCTGTGAATCAAGATGGTGGCCAAGAGTGAAATACTTGTATTATTATTCTCCACAAGTTGATGCCGCTGCACAGTATTTTTTTTAACTGTAAATCAAAGGTATGCAAATGCAACCTTCCACTTAACAGCTGTTTGGTCACCTCAGCGCAGCAAAAAAGCACATGGTTGATAATGCAAAACTCCAAAATAGCACTTCTGGTTACTTGGTGGCCAGCAAATTCAACCCCTGTGCACATCCGACCAATCAACTTTCCACTCCTGCCCTCACCAAGAATGTGCTGTGATATGAATCGGTTGTCCAAACAAAGAGTAATGTGCAGTTCCACATATTATTCAATAAACTTTGGGAAAAGCCATGAAGGCTTTACCTGCACAGTAAATGGAGTTTTTCAAAACCATGAATCTTGGTTGGATTTAATTGGGACAAAAAGTATTCTCTGCAAATTCTATTAGGATTATTTTCACTATCTTGAAGACCACCTGGTGTATGATATAAATTTTTTGCACTATAGAACCATCATACTAAGATTTTATTTTTTTAAAAAAAGAGAGAACATTTGGCCTTCAAATGAGAGAATGACTTAAGAAAATGATGTGTCTGATTTTTTTTTTAAAAAAAAGCTTTTGAAGAAACTTAGATCCAAGAAATTGCTACAAACCGCACCTCCTAGCTCCCCTCAAAAAAAATGAACAAATAGTTGTACAGGTGACAACAACTAGTGAAACCTAGCAAACACCTAGGAGCTCTGTCATGAGAATTCATGCTCTTTTGGACCAACATGGAAGAGCCCCATGTCTTGGTGTCTTTCCACATCTAAACTGCTAATGACTTTTTGCCAGTTTATATTTAGAATCACAGAATCATAGAGTTGGAAGAGACCGCAAGGGCCATCCAGTCCAACCCACTGCCATGCAGGAATACACAATAAAATCATTCCTGACAGATAGCCCTCCAGCCTCTGTTTAAAAACCTCCACAGAAGGAGACTCCACCACACTATGAGGCAGTGTATTCCACACTACGAACAACCATTACTGTCAGAAGGTTCTTCCTAACATTTAGGTGGAATCTCTTTTCCTCTAGTTTGAACCCATTGCTCTGTGTCCTAGTCTCTGGAGCTGAAGAAAACAAGCTTTTCCCATCCTCAGTATGACAGCTCTTCAAATATTTAAAGATGGCTATCATGTCATCTCTTAACCTTCTCATGCCCAGCTCCCTAAGCCACTCATAGGGCATGGCTTCCAGAGCTACCACCATTTTGGTTGCCCTCCTCTGGACACATTCCAGCTTCTCAATATCCTTCATGAATTGTGGTGCCAAGAACTGGACACAGTATTCTGGGTGAGGTCTGACCAAAGCAGAATAGAGTGGCACTATTACTTCCCTTGATCTAGACACTATACTCCTATTAATCCTATTAATGCAGCCTAGAATTGCATTGGTTTTTAAGCTGCTGCATCACACTGCTGACTCATGTTCAGCTTGTGGTCCACTAAGACTCCTAGATCCTTTCACATGTACTGCCGTCAAGCTATGTGTCACCCATCCTATAACTGTACATTTCATTTTTACTGCCCAAGTGTAGTATCCTACATTTCTCCCTGTTGAAATTCATTTTGATAGTTTTGGCCCAGATTTCTAACCTGTTCAGGTCATTTTGGATTCTGATCCTGTCCTCTGGGGTATTAGCTACCCCTCCTAATTTGGTGTTATCTGCAAATTTGATAAGCATACCCTCTATTCCATCATCCATGTCATAGGTAAAGATGTTGAATAGCACTGGACCCAGGACAGAACCCTGTGGCACCCCACTGGTCACTTCTCTCCAGGATTAAGAAGAGGCATTGGTGACTACACTTTTGGGTAGAACCTTAGAGTTAAAAGGGACCACAAGGCAAATCCACCTCTGACTATTTCTTTCCAATAATAATAATAATAATAATAATAATAAAATTTATTTATATCCCGCCCCTCTGAGAACAATCGGGGCGGCTTACAACAGTAAAATAATACATAATATAAAACAACTCAAAATCCCTTCCCCCCTTAAATCATTATTAAATCAATACAAATTAAAATCAATATACAATACAATTGTTATTAATAACCCTCCCTAGCGAGCAGCAACAGTTAGGAGCTCCAGAATCAACTTCCAAAGGGGGTTCCTGAGGCCGGGATTAGCTATTCCGGAAAAGCCTGCCTGAAGAGATCCGTCTTGACAGCCTTTTTAAAGCTGTTTAACGATATCAATAGGCGGATCTCACCCTATGAAATTCATTGATAAAGATGTTGTCATTGATAAAGTTATTGCTAAAGATGTTAAATAGCACTGGGCCCAGGACTAGTGGTACCCCACTAGTCACTTCTCTCCAGAATGAAGAGGAGCCATTGGTGACTACCCTTTGGGTTCTCTCAGTCAACCAATTACAAAAGGGTCTTCTTTCCCCCCCTTTTTAAAGTTGGGCACTACATTTGCCCTCTTCCAGTCTGCTGGGACCTCTCCTATTCTCCAGGAATTCTCAAAGATTATTGACAGTGGTTCTGAGATTACTTCTGTCACTTCTTTTAATACCCTTGGATGAAGTTCATCTGGCCCTGGAGACTTGAACTCATTTATACTGGCCAGGTATTCCTGAACTACCTGTTTACTTATTCTGTGCTGTATTTCTCCGACTGCAACATCTGCTCCATTTTTCCTGGGTTGAGCACTGTTCCCCCTTTGGTAGAAGCCTGAAGCAAAGAAGGTGTTTAGTAGCTCTGCTTTTTCTCTGTCCCCTGTTAGACTTTCACCATCTTCTCCATGCAGCAGCCCTACCATTTCCTTGTTCTTCCTTTTGCTATGGACATAACAAAAAGTTCCTTTTTATTGTTTTTAACCTCTCTAGCAAGCCTGAACGCCATCTGTGCTTTAGCTTTTCTGACTTTCCCCCTACATGAGCTGGCTATTTGTTTAAATTCTTCTTTGGTGATTTCTCCCTTTTTCCATTTCTTGTACATGTCCCTTTTAAGTATTAGCTCAGTTGAAAGTTCTTTCAACATCCTTCCTGATTTCTTTAGACACCTGCCATTTTTCCTCTTCATTGGAACTATTTGAAGTTGTGCATTCAATATCTCACTTTTAAGAAACTTCAGTCCCTCATGAACTCCCTTCTCTTTTAGTGTTCCTGACCATGGGATCACCCCCAGTAATTCCCTAAGTTTTCTGAAACCAGCTTTCTAGGGACTTTTTCAAACAGGCGGAAAAAAACACACAGATGTCAGGAGGAGGACGGCACTGTCCCACCTACAGTACTCTGTTTCAGATGACACCGTCCTCCTCCAGACCTTCCCCTGTGCTTCCTCTGTGCTGCAGGCACAAGAAACAGGCCACTTTTTATTGATGGGAGTTTTCCATTAATAAAAGCAGCACATTTCTCTTACTGTCAGGAAGTTCTTCCTAATGTTTAGGTGGAATCTCTTTTCCTATAGTTTGAACCCATTGCTCTGTGTCCTAGTCTCCAGAGCAGCAGAAAGGTTTTATTCCTCCCACTGTTGGGTTCTTGTACTATTTGCCTTGTTGTCTATATAACATTTGGGCCATTTTCCCCAGCACTTGATGAACTCTGTCTTCAAGAATATGGTCTTCCTCCCACACATAACTCAGTTTAAAGCTATCCTGATAAGATATATCAGTGTCTTAGCAAAAATATTCCTGCCAGCTGCTGTGAGGTGCACCCAACCCTTGCCAGAAGTCCACCTCCCTGAAACCACATCTCATGGTCCAAGAAGCCAAATTGTTCCCGGCAGCACCATCTGGGAAGCCAGTTGTTCACCTACACTATTCTTCTCTCCCTTCCTGGGCCATGCCCTTCCACTGGAAGGACAGACGAAATTACTTTCTGTGCATCCAGCTTCATCAGCTTCCTACCCAAAGCCTCATAATCCCTTGTGATCTTCTGGAGGCTATGGACTTTTTCAAATGGGGGGAAAAACCCTGAGGAGTTCGGGAGAAGAACGAGGGTGTCACGCTTACAGCACCCTGTTTCAGATGAGCCACTTTTATTGACGAAAAACCTCTGTCAATAAAAAGTGGCACCCACAGCATGGAAGAAGCATGGGGGAAGGTCAGGAGGAGGATGGAGGAGGACGGTGCCATCTGAAATGGGGCGCTGTGAGTGTGACAGCCCTGTTCTTCTCCCGACCTCCTTGGGGGGAGATTCCCCCATTTGAAAAAGTCCTATTCCTTGTAGTATCATTGGTTCCCACATGGACCAAAAGGAAGGGATAATGGTAGGAAGGCTTGATGGGTCCTGTCAGCCTCTCTGTTACATCTTGAATTTTTGCCCCATGGAGACAGCATATATCCCAAGACAATTTGTCAGGCCTGCAGACTACTGCTTCTGTTCCTCACAGTAGGGAATCCCCTACCACCACCACCCTCCTTCTTCGAGTCTTGGCAGAGGCCAGTTCATGTACTGGATCTACCAAGGTTTCCTATATTTTCCCTAAGGCCTGGCACTGCTGCTCTTATTCTTCTCTGGAAAGAGAGAGAGCTTCAAATTGGTTCTGTAGCTTCAAGCTGGCTGAATGATCACTGGCCCTTCTACTTTTCTGTATCACATTCCTCCTAGTGTTCATTTCCTGTGTAGGGGAGATGGCCTCCTCCGCAGACACCTTCCTGGTGTGCTCCGCTTCCAGGATAGTCTTCTCTGCTCTGTCCAAGAAAACCTCTCACTCCCTAATATTCAGTAGAGTAGATAACCTGTCTTCAAGATGCTTGACCTTCTCTTCCAGCAGGGCCACCAACTTGCACTTACTGCAGATATAGCTCCCCACGTCCTCTGGCAAGAAGACAAACATTCCACAAGTACAGCAGATGACTGCAGCAGCTCCCTCACTGCCCATATTCAGTCTTCTCCAGCAGTCACTGAAAGAGAACTTTGAACTTCCGTGTCCAAACTCTTCTGGTATCCCCCCCATGCCTATTGGTCTTCTTTCTCAGAAGAGTTCCTATGCCCCTATTATGTTAGAAGTGCTGCTGCTGCTTTTCTAATATTAACCTGGAAAGGCTGCAGCAGCAGTTATATAGAGACAGTGTCTGCTAACTCCTCCCCCAGGCAATTTCAGTGGTTCAGCAGAAGCTCTTTTAAGGCTGACTTTTGTTCTCTCTGTGCATTTAGTCTAACTGTGAAATTAGATGCTCCGCCCCCTCAGACCATGTGCTCAGGGAGAGCAAACGGCCAAAAACAAGTCTATTCCTCTGTGCATTCATCTGTTACTTCATAAAGACAGTGGAAAAATGAAGGCTGGCCCCTCACA
Organism: Gambelia wislizenii; assembly: GCA_030847615.1. Classification (NCBI taxonomy): domain Eukaryota; kingdom Metazoa; phylum Chordata; class Lepidosauria; order Squamata; family Crotaphytidae; genus Gambelia; species Gambelia wislizenii. The sequence goes on from JAUMIR010000001.1 coordinate 327,689,916, forward strand.
CACCGCTCAGCTTCTGCTGCTTTTCCAAGATTAACCTGGAAAGGCTTTAGCAGCAGTTATGTTGTGCTTTGGAGAGCCCTCTACCCAAATCAGCCTCATTAGGTTCAGGACTTGGAATTCAGCCAAATCTGAGATACACCATTCAAAATTACTTTGCTTCCAGGAAAGAGGTTTAGCAGCTATAGTACCCCCCACCTCGGAAAAAATAAAAATAAAAAATAAAGATGGAAAAGGTGCTTAAGAGACAAAGGTCTGGAACAATTTGCAGTAGTGTGTATGTTATGTATATATACTCAGAAGTGACTCCCATTATGTCAGTGTGGGCAAATACAGCAGGTCTGGGGTTCTTTTCTGCCCCTGGGATCTTGGGGGTGTGTGTGCCAAAGTATCAAAAATCATTTTAAAAAGAAAATGAAAAGTGGATAGAAGTTTACTTCTGATTTTGAGGTGTGTGTGTGAGTGTTAAACAGTGCAGGCTGTTTAAAAAGCAAATTACTGCTCCTGAAGACTTTGAGAAGAGATTCTCCTCCTTTTCTTTTTGGTTACAAAAGGTTTGGGGAGACTGGAAGGGTTGAGGGCCATGAAAGTAGCATTGGGGTAGCTTGTGGCCCCAGGGTCTTACTCTGCCCACTCCTGCATTCTATTTACCAGTTCTCACTCATCAGTAAGAACATTATGGAGATTTTCAGATGATCCTTGCCGCGCAAGGATTGCCTGGGACAGTTTCATCGCAGCAGTGCATCAGGGGGTCGATTTTGGATGACGACCTCACTGCTGCAAGATCATTGGTCCCTCTCACGCTAAGGCTTGGAGCCTGCCGCGCTATATTCAGCAACATTTTATTCACGGACAACCTCCGTGAATAAAATCTTGCTGAATATAGCATGGCAGGCTCCAAGCCTTAGCGCGAGATGAACCGACAATCTCGCAGCAGTGACGGCGTCGTCCGAAATTGAACCCCTGCCGCACTGCTGCAATGAAACTGTCCCGGGCGATCCTTGCGTGGCAAGGATCGTCTGAAAATCTCCTTAGTTTCACAGGGTTAATTTTAAGTACCATCAAGAAAGGAATGTCAATTCCCCTTCCAATCTTATGAAATGAGATCTCTGCAGAACATAAGCATCACACAGCAATCATATCAATTCCAAGTGACAGGAGAGCTATAGATTGAAGGGAATTTCCTGTGCCATTCTTCCCTGTCAACTGTTTGCCCGCATTCATCAAGAATCAAAGTCAATATCAGATATCAAAAAGGAAAAGAAAATGACTGGAGTGGAACACAAGAAAGTGACATAGCAACAATCAAACCAGGCACTGCTACATATGGTGTCCGCAGACTTTGATCCAGCTTGACTAAGGGCTACCAATGAGCCGTGAGCCACCCACTATGTTTGAAGAATTGCCCAACATCAGCAATATTCCACTGATGTATAACATTGAATTCTAAGCACAGCAACAGCAACTAAAATTCCATCCTGCTATAAAACAACAGTAAATAACCTCAAGGGATCAATAGGGACTGTTTTTTGGCAGGATGATGGATGAGCTAATGAAATAATTTGGGAAGAGCCATATTGATGCATGTCTGGGTGCCAATAGTTTCATTTAATTTCTGTGTAATTTGAAGGGCTTTGATTGTGATCGATACACTCCAGTCTATTATATTAAAAAAGAGAGTGGGTTATTGTAAAAAAGAGATTAAACCATAGTGATGTATGAGAGCATTTCAACCAGGCTTGCTGGTACCTCCAACCTAAGTGCTGACCTACCATTTTCAATCAACATTTCCAATAGGATTATAGAGACCTATACATAATAATTACTCAGAATCACTGCATCTTGGACATATTAAAGCAAGGGGTCAATGCACTTGATTAAATCAGTCCCCTTTGCTGAATTGGAGAGCACGCTTCTTACACAGAAGGTCACAGGTTCAGTCCTGGCATCTCCAGAAGCAGTATGTCACCACAGCTCACAACCATTTCAACTATGAGGACCCCATGAGATGCTCACTGTGTTCACATGCCCAAATATGCATGCACATACACGCACACATATAAGCAGTCCAGTAGAGAGTCTTCTCTCTGCCCTCTCATCTAGAAATCCTGATACAAGACTGCTCCTTCCATTGGAGAAGGACCAATCTGAATGAATATCTCTAGGGAAAGTAGGACTGGGATGGGGAAACTTTCCAGTTTCTTTCTGTCCCGGATATGAAGAAATGTATGAGTTTTGGTAAATTCTTCAAACAGAAGCAGAAAGAAAATTCTCTCCCCACCCCCACAATAGGCAAATTTCTACCACAGGGAGTACTGTGTTGCATCTCTCTGCATTCCACAGGCACTAAAGATGAAGAGCCTCTCGGGAAAGAAAGAAGTGGCAACTGTAGTTCAGCACTGACAAGGCTGAATGCACAGGATTCAGACATTTAATAATTAAATTCATGAGTTCACCATAAGTTGATAGTCAATAGTCATAAGTCAATTTGAACGCATATACACACACATTGAGAGAGAGAGAGAGAGAGAGAGAGAGATGGATGGTCAGTTCTGTTACTTTTGCTTTATCCAGCATTTAAATATTTTTAATCTCAAATTCTTTCCACCCTAAATATTAACAAATGTGTAATTGTTGGCAAATACTTATAAAGATAGACCAAAAGAACATTCTCAACCATCTTTACTCTCTCTTCTTGTTGTAGCAATCACAGGGCACACCTATGGGCAGCAACTTGCATCTCCCTGGAATGTCATGTAATATAGGCAGTGCTCAAAATGAGATGCAATATTGTCCCTTCCAGAAAGTCATTTAACCATCCCATTTTAAAGTCAAAAATAACTGAGTCAAGCCACAACTTCCTTTTCATTTTTTCCTGTTTTCTTCCCCTTAGAAACTGCCTGCTCCTTATGGAACCATTTCACTTCTTTTTTTTCTCTCACTTTGGACACTGATTAGTATAAGGGGTTGGAAAAGGCTTTTGTCCCCAAATTTGAGTATTTTTCACTAGTCGAAAACAACAGTACTAGCTAGATGAATGAAAGGAGCTTGATTTCGTTAACCCACCCGACAAAAACCTACCACAGTGAGAAAGCAAGCCTCCAGGGATACATATGTGACAGTGTACTCTCCAACTGTCCTGATTTGTTAGGGACAATTCTGATTACTCCTCTATCATCCCACTTTTTCAGCTGCTTTTAAAATGTCCTGGTTTTTCGGCTGTTCTCCTTATTTCCCTATTTGTCCTCTGCTTACTCTAATTGCTGTAAACTGGGTTCAAAATGCAAGAGTAATTTGCACTTAAGTAACCCAGCAGCGGAGAGAGATGAGGAGGGGGTGAAATCTTGCTTTTCCCAGTAAGCTCAGGAAAAAGCAAACTGCTGCAGCCTCTCACAGCTTGTGTGTTCTCCCTCATCAATACCTTTTGCCAACTTGACCACACCCTAATGTTGCTTAGCCACACACACCCTTCATTTTCAGCTGCTGAATGTTGGAGGGTATGTGACAGGACAATTCTCTTAAACACTGGAAATATATAGTATTACTCATTCCTTCCAAATATTCATAAACAAATTGTGTGTTTATGTGTTTGTGTGTCAAAGAGACAGAGAGAGAGGTAGAGAGAATGATCTTTCTTAAATTGCTATTATTTTGTAGGTGACATTGGAAATAAAGTTCCCTAAAGATGATATCTCATAGTAATGATGTAATAGCTAAAGAAGGCATAGTATCTTACTTGAAAATTATTCTGGCCACAGAATTATTAGTGCAATCACCCCAAGAGAAGAATTCCACATCTGTTTGGTACAAGACAGCTTCATGTTTGTGTGAGTCATATACTTGCATTTCCTGACACTATGTTCAATAGTTTCAGAGTGATCAGAAAACTTTATTGGCACAGAAATCCACGAAGCATACCATACAAGGTTGTTGCTGAGAACTGAAACCTAAGGGCTACACATAATATTAAAAGCATATTACAATCTGTAAAATCAGGTGGGCTTCAATACCATTGGCCGACCATCATCCCCTGACATAACATTCCCTTACACCAGCCAGCCTTCTTTTCCCAGGCTGATTTTGCCACTGCAGTCTTATCTTTCCTCAAACCAGCCGAAATGGTTACTATCTCCCTTCACGGTTGGCAAAGAACACTCATTAACAAGTACCAAAAAGACAAAACACACTGAATATCAAGATTACAGACAAATAACTGAAAATGGCAGGATCAGGCACCATAAGGGACCAGTCCTGACAGTGTCTGTCTTTGAAGACGGAAACCTTAGCTCATGGGACAATCTTCTCCCTGCCTGGTCATTCTAGTGATTTGAATTCTCAGATATCAGGTACACTGATTTACAGCCCAACACCCACAATAATGGTTTTAGGAAGGATTAGTGAAATGACTTTGGGTAGCACAGTTGAAATAATCCAAGATATGCAGTTTCTTGTGGGGTCTGTTTAGTTAGTGTTTTAAGGAGGGTAACCATGCCAGTCTGTTGCAGCAAAAGCAACAAGTCGTCTTGTAGCACCTTAAATGATAATTTCTGTTGAGCATGCACTACCATGGACAGCAGTCCATTTCATCAGATCATTGGAGTGTTGCTATGAAGTGTTACATAGGCAGCTCAGTCTGTTGCCCAGCTGTTTACAAGCAATTTAAATTCCTTTGGCTCTCCCCTCTTAGAATCATAGAATTGTAGAGTTGGAAGAGGCCACAAGGGCCATCCAGTCCAACCCCCTGCCATGCAGGAAATCATGATCAAAGCATCCCTGACAGATGGCCATCCAGCCTCTGTTTAAAAACCTCCAAGGAAAGAGACCCCACCATGCTCCAAGGGAGTGTATTCCACTGCCAAACAGCTCTTACTGTCAGAAAGTTCTTCCTAATGTTGAGGTGGAATCTCTGTTCCTGGAGCTTGCATCCATTGCTCTGTGTTCTAGTCTCTGGAGCAGCAGAAAACAAGCCTGCTCCATCCTCAATGTGAAACCCCTTCAAATACTTAAACAGGGCTATCATATCACCCCTTAACAATCTTTTTTCCAAGCTAAACATACCCAGCTCCCTAAGACTTTCCTCATAAGGCATGGTTTCCAGACCTTTCACAATTTTAGTCACCCTCCTCTGGACATCCTCCAATTTGTCAATATCCTTTTTGAATCATGGTGCCCAGAACTGGACACCGTCTTCTAGGTGAGGCCTGACCAAGGCAGAATAGAGTGGCACTATTACTTCCCTTGATCTAGACACTATACTTCTATTGATGCAGCCCAAAATTGCATTGGCCTTTTTAGCTGCCGCATCACACTGTTGACTCATGTTCAACTTGTGGTCTACTAGGACTCCTAGATCCCTTTCGCACGTAATCTCATTCAGCCAGGTCTCTTATGGACATGGACCAGTTCTTGTTGTTAACTGCTGTCAAGTTGACTTTGACTTATGGCCCTATGAATGAGAAACCCCCAAGTCATCCTATCGTAAAATAGCCCTGCTCACATCTTACAGATTCAGGGAGGTGGCTCTTTTGATTACATCCATGTTGTTATTCAGGTGAGGAATCTCATGCAGGCAGAGGCCACTCCTACTTCTTGGCCATGTGGGAGCTGAGACAAAGGGCAGTAAAATTTAACTCCTTTTGCAGCAGTATCCAGGATATCTCTGTCCCTTTGAGAAGCCACAGGTTCCTTTGTTAGGCTGAGATCATTGGATTTCTCAAGAAGTCTCTGTACTACTGCATCTGGAAAAAAACTTTTAGGTGCTGTATAGGTAAAAGAAGTAGGAGTTTTGAAAGCTTGCATTATGTGTTTTGCATTTTGATTGGCCAATAAAGGTATCACTTTTTTGTGGATTCTGGATTTTGTTTTACTGCATGGCTGACAAAGCTACCCCTGAATGTGTTTCTTAGATTTGAAGATACCTCATTTTGCCACAACAAGAGGGAAATATGGACTGAGACTAAACTCTCTGAGGTTTCTACCTCCAACAAAGGTAAAACTTCTCTTTCATACTATAATTAGCTAAGTTTTATCTATACAGATATACAACAGGATCTTGTTGAGACAAAAGGTATTCCCAGTGAATTCTATGAGGAGTATTGTCATCATCTACACAACCCCATAGCATAAGAGGAAGCACGCTATATCAGACCTTTATAGTCCAGTGTTATGTTTCTATTGATTCATCCATATGACATGACTGCAATATCACCCTTCCATTTGAGATTGGAGAAGTTACTTTTTGGGGATAAAAATTCCCAGAATTTTGTAGCCAGCATGACCAGTTGGCATGTTGATTGGAAGATTCTGGGAGCTGTCATCCAAAAAATAACTTTCTCAAGACTGCTCCTGCTTGGTGTGCCCATCAACTGCTATTCAAAAGCAAAACCGAAAATGGTATTCCACGCATGTTGTTGGATTATTTTTGGTATAATGATCACAAATCAACTCAATATATTTCGTATTAGCAACAAATCTGGGGTTTCTATTTCCATTGGAACCCTTGCTATATACTGGTGTTTGTTAGAATCTGTATGGAAAGTGGCAACTGCAATTCCACTACAGTGAGCAATAGCACTGATATAGTTCTATGCACATCTCTCCCATTTAATATGAGCGGCTTTTCTAGCTGGTATCTCCTATATAATAAATCAAAAGCAACATTTTTGTGTGTGCATGGTGGGAGATTTTTGTCTTAATTAGGCAAAGGCTTTGAAACACTTGAGGCAAAGCAAACAATTATTAAATGATAAAAGTTATTTAAGAAAAGAAATGATACATTTGGGAATATGGAAAGAAAAAGCAGGGGACAAAAGAATTCCACTCAGCATAGTTACTTTGCTTCCATTTTAAAGACAAATTTAGACCAAGCTGCAATGAAGGAGCCAAACTTCTTCTGCACAAACTTATCTGCATAAGTTAGAAACTGTTTCTTCACAAGATTTGTTGTCATATTCCACTGTTTCCTCATATATTTCCCAGACATGTTAAAGCTTAGCTTTGTGACTTTAAGTATGAGCTGAACTTCCCAGAAACTGAAACACGCCAGATATCTTGGTCTACAAATCTCATTATTACCAGCCAGCATGATCCCAATGCCCAAGCTTTCTGTTAAATTCCATAATCAGGTCTACAATATCAGTCTATGTAGTAACAGAAGTAAGTCCCAATGAGTTCAATTAGATTTACTCCCCAGTAAGTCCATACCATACTGATGATAGCTTGTTTAACTTAAGCCGGCTGCAGACTCACACCAAGACTCTAAACTATCTAGTCCGTGAGCTGCTCTTTGCAGATGATGCTGCCCTTGTTGCCCACACAGAAGCAGCTCTGCAGCGCCTAACATCCTGCTTTGCAACAGCTGCAGAGCTGTTTGAGCTGGAAGTCAACGTGAAGAAAACGGAAGTTCTTTACCAGCCTGCACCACAGGACGAACACCACCATCCCCACATTGCCATCGGCAACTCTGTGATCAAGTCCGTTCAGCAGTTCACCTACCTGGGAAGCATCATCTCCTCAGATGCCAAGACTGACAAAGAGATCGGTCACAGATTAGCAAAGACATATAGCGCATTTGGAAGACTTCACAAAAGAGTCTGGAGTAATAAACACCTGAGGCGAAGCACAAAAATCAGTGTGTATAGAGCCATTGTACTGTCTATTCCCCTTTATGGGTCTGAAACATGGGTCACCTATCGCCACCACTTACGACTCCTTGAATGTTTTCATCAGCGCTGTTTACACACAATCCTAAACATACACTGGACTGACTATGTGACGAATGTTGCTGTCCTTGAGTAAGCAGAGATCACCAGTATTGAGGCCATGATATTGAGAACACAGCTGCGCTGGGAGGGCACGTTTCTAGGATGGAGGACCATCGCCTCCCCAAAATACTACTCTACGGGGAACTCACCACGGGTCAGCGTAAGAGGGGCGTTCCAAAAAAGCGATACAAGGACTCCCTGAAACAACATCTCAGGCTCGGCTATATTGATCACCAACAACGGTCCGCCCTGGCCTCACATCGGGAGGCATGGAGACACACTATCCACAATGCTGCAGCCTTATTTGAGAACTCATGTCGAACAAGTCTTGAAGAGAAACTACAACGCAGAAAGAATCATAACCCGGAAACATCACCCAAGGAAACCTTCTGCTGTGCTTTCTGCAACCGGACTTGTCTATCTCGGATTGGCCTTTTTAGTCATCAGCGCGCTTGTGGTGGGCGCGGGATGAGTCCTTCCTGAATCTTCATTTGCAAAGAAAAGCCAGAGAGACAAGTCCATATAGGATTATAGCCTTACTTCAGCTCTGTGCAAATTCCAGTTTTAAATATACTGACACTTCCTCTACAGAGTGGTGAGGGGAAGCAAAGTGGATCTCATTATCTGGTAAATGAACATAATATCTATGTTTAAGATACGTACTCAAAGAAATAGGTGTTCTGTTATCTTGCATGAGATAAAGTTTGGGGGAAAACATGTTCATCTGCTGATAATGTTTTTAAAAGCAAAATTCTCTTGCCATTCTCTTTCGTTATTATTTTAACACATGAATCTGAGTTCACATAATGGTTTCTAGCTAGAAAGGATAACATGCAGAAAATTGGATAGGAATCCCTTTGGGAATTTACAAGAAAACTCAAGACTTTCAAATACAATTTATAGGCATAGTGCAGAAGATGCACTGAACAGCAAAAGAGAAAAAGTTTTTTTAAAAAAAATCTTCATGATATAGCAATCAAATGAGGTTTTGAGAAGCTGTATGTTACATTTGCACAACTTATAATGAAATGGAAATAAGTGGAAAATCTATTTCAATAATTAGTAGGAACACAGTAAAAACTCTAAAAACTGGATGCAGCTTTGTAACACATTAATAAGTAGGATCTTAGGATTTACAACAATACCTAATACAGTATGGCTAATAAATTGCTGCTCATCCAATTTCCTTACAAGTTGAATAAGTTATGGCAATTAATCCTTTATCTTGTGTCTCCATTCTGGACAAAGACACTGTTGGGGATTGGCTACACTGGCCAGAATACTCCACATACTGGTTGGAGTATTCCAGCCCACAGTGTTCCCCCACCCCATTACCTGCCCTTCTGTTGTGGCTTCTTTTCTCTGTGCCGGTTGTGTCTTCCGAAGCCAGGAATAAGGTGACAGGAGTGACCCAGCTGGGAGGTAGCTGCATCAGGCACTGTCCAGGCTGTGTGTGGACCCCGTTGTGGTAATGGAACTCACTGTTTTCTCCAGAAAAAAATGCAGTGAAAAGTGAGGGGTTTTGTTTACCCTCACAGAGTCCGCTATGGTTTAAGGGGTATTTGCCCTGGATTTTTGTCAGAACTGCCTGGATCAGGGCAAAAACCCTGCATTGTCCAGACTGCTGGGCATGGGAGAAGGCCATTTCATTTGGTCTGTGTAGAATGCAGTCTGGAATGCAGCCAAGATTTGAGTAGATGTACACCCACACTTAGTTGAGCTTGCACTTCCCCTGAAGATTCAAGTTTATAGTTGAGGGACAGTTTTATTATCCAACTAGAAGCAAACACTAAGGTGGTTCTTTGTTAGTTTTGGTTGCTGTCTCAGGTTTTGGTGAATAGATTAGATTTAGCCACAGCAATCCATGTGTTTGAGATCTCCAGAATGAATTTCTCCCTCTCCCCATATGCATACATTAAAACAACCACAACAATAGAGTAGAGTAGAGTAGAGTGGAGTGGAGTAGAGTAGAGTAGATATCTAAATCCACTGGACAGGGTTGGGGGTTGGGATATAATTCATCACTGATTCCTTTTCAAAGGAAGCAGTGAATAATTTTAACAGTTTTATTACTGCTGTGGGAAAGTCTAAAAACTGTAGCTTTTGAAGACTATTTGCAGTTGAGGACTTATTCCACAAAATGTTTGCATGTGGTATTTTTAAAAAGAAAACACTTTTTTGCACATGAAAAACATTTTCTACACAGTAGTTGGAGACTTTTTTGTTCAAAATTTGTACGCTTTTTGGAGAAAACAGCATTTTCTGCACTGAAAATAATTCTGCGAAGCACTCTTACTTTCTGCATATAAAATGTTTTTCTCTGTGCTGAAACACCTTTTTTTGTATGTGCAAAAATACTACATACAAATTTTTCTTCTGTATCATGAATTGTGAAGATGCTTGTGAGTCCAGGATTCTCTCATCAGGGTTGTACAACACTTGAGAAAAAATTGTTTGTTTTTTTCATATATTTTCAAATGTTCTTTCCCTCTCTAGTGTAGTGTCACCTTTGTAGAGTTCTCGGGTCCGTAATGAGGCAGCTAGGGTATTGACTGAAGTATGCCACAGAGAGCCAGCATGGTGTAGTGGTTTGAGTCTTGGACTATGACTCTGGAAGATGAGAGTTTGAATGCCTGCTCAACCATGGAAACCCATTGGGTGACCTTGGGCAAGTCACACACTGTTTGCCACAGAGGAAGGCAATGACAAACCCACTTTGAACAAATATTACCAAGAAAACCCTGTGGTAGATTCAGTTTGTCTTAAGGTCACCGTAAGTAGTAAATGATTTGATGGCACACAACATCAACAAATGCCACAGAGAGCATATGGACCTAAATACAAGCCGTAATCCCAGCTAATCAATGAGAGCTATGGTAAATCATTGAATCAATGAGAGCTATGGTAAATCATTATTTATGTAAGTTCCACTGATTCAACAGATAGACACTAGTGAGAGGGACTAACAATTCGATTTAGGCCATAGTGCCATTTTCAATCAAACACCTTGGCTCCCAGGCAGTTTCTAGGCGTAATGTAATAAATACCCTGATTATGATGACCTTAAATATAGTCCAGATCCAGTATACATTAAGACAGGAATGAATTCAAGGTCAAATAATTACTGTACTTTTCCTCATGCTGCAGGAGAAAGCAAATATTTTTGCACAGTTTTCTCCTAGAATGCAAGCATTCTGTAGTATTCTAGAGGATATTTCTGTGCAGAAAATTCATTTCTCCCCACAAAAATCCCACCATATTTCCTGAGCAACCCAGCCCCATTTCCACACACATTCAGCTTTTATAAGCATGAGATGGAGTGATGGAGGAAGCATGGCCTATTGGGTTTCTCACCTCATGTTGGTACTGAGGATATGGAAGCCTATTATTAGTAGATGGAGTAGGAAGATGGCAATATTGGCTGCATGTGAAATTGCCATGTACATTATTGAATCATCACTGTGTGGCATAAAATGAACAGAATGAAGGTTGGTCACTGTGGCAAGCCGGCACACCAGCCGAATTTATGTCACTGTTCAGCTTGGCTGCCTCCCCACTTAAGCTGCCACCATACATTCAACTTCCCCCTTTATCCCTTCCTTGGATTAGGGTCTGACTTTTTATGGACATATTCCGAGATGGTGTGGATACAACTGGTGAGCGAGCCCAATAACTTTCAGTGAGGAAAATAAATCAATTGGAGTCTGGTGTTTATGAACAAAACATAAAACTGGTTTATTAACAGAATGGTGTCCCAGAAATATTTTAAGATTGTGCCTCCAACATAGTCAGTTGTCAACTTGCTCTTAATACCACATTGTGGTGACTATTTCTTTTAAATCAGGATATCCCAGACTCAATCACTAATTTTATATTCTTAATTTCCACTCACTTTATGTCCCTTCAGCCTTAACACTCTCTCATGCATAGACCATTCTTCACACTGTCATCAGTCAACTCTTCTCCAAAGCACCCAGACCACAACTGACCATAACTGAGACTCTCAGCTATCATACCAAGCTTTCAAAACTCAGTAACCCTCCACTCACATTTCCTGCACTGCGATTGATTTCCTCATGCCCTTTCCCCATTTGCTCATCAATATTCTCTCAGACGCTCATCACATGCTCTCCACAGTCACAGATATGGAAAAGGTGCCCTTAAGTTTACCCTAACCTCCTCCAAGTGTTCTTTTTCTTGATCCTCTGAGAAAAGATGGTGGTACAAAAATAATCCAAAAGCTGAGATCCTGTACCATGAGACATAGCTACCAGATTTCTCAGTGGCAGCCCCCTGAACCTGACCTGGTTGGTGGGGAGTGGGTGGAACAGCAGATAAATATCCAGCTATGATCCTATAGCTGGGCACAGAGTAATAATATCATCTGCAGGGATCTCTGTAGTGAATTCTAAAACCCACAATGACTAAAAAAGTCAGTTGCAATGGCATAGGTCTGAATAACACCATCGTAATTCACCAAGAGGAAGGCAGTCATAATTTTATTATTGTCTTACTGACTGGCCTCTGCTGCTATTTTGAAATGCTGGCATCCTTGGAGATTTCTATCTGGACAAGCAGATTGAAACAAAAGCACTACTTTTACAGAAGCAGCAAGGCAAAGCTTCCCGAAAATGTCTTCATTCTCAGGAGAAATGCAATAAAAATCATCAGAGTTTAGGAAATTATGAATAACTGGAGGGTGAAGGTCTTCCCAAGATTACAGTTGGAAGAACTGAGTAAAAGAGACCCACAGTTCCTGCAGTTATGATGGAGGAAGGCCTCTATTGTTGGACTGTATAGAATGCTAACTGTGGAAACCTAAATCTTGGAGTATTTAGACCCTGCCAAAGCTCGGAACACTAGTTTTAAAAAGTAATTCATTCCCATCACTCATCACAGTGTCTGACAAACAGCCATTATGATTGTTACCCTAAGAGGTGTGGGGTGTAGAGTCCAACCCGTGATGCCAAAATCTCCTTTAATATTTGGGGAATTATTAGCTCAAACTGGAGGCCTATGAGACAAGGGTAACTTTGGGGATCTTTACACCTGTATATACCAGTACTAACTGTAGAGGAGGCTCCAATTAAAGTAAAATAAAATATTTTATTAGAAATAACACAAGGGATACATTAACATACAAGACATACACTCTTAAGAACCATACAGGGCTATTGAAAAGAAAGGGAAGAAGGTTGGATAGAGAGGCCCAGGAAGATAGGGTGATAGTTACTGGTCTTGAGGAGGAGAGTTCTGTGCAGTGAAGTTATTCAGAATGGCATCTGAGGGTGGCACAGAGAATCTGGCAAAGTGGAAGTGGCTGTTCGTGAGACACTTAGTTTGGGTCTGGGCCCTAATATTTATACCCTATTTCATATCCCCAAGGGGTTATGACAAAGCCACGATGGCTTTCCCACTGGATAGAAAAAGGGACCCAAACTCAACTGATTGCTTCAGTTCCAGAAAGACAAAACATTGATGGATCTGTAGCAGTAGGGGATATATGAGATATTTCCATGAGAATGGGTTGAGGAAAGGTCACTTGTTTGCATGATTGAATTATTGCTTGAAATGTCCAATGGCTGGAAAAAAGGATCAGCACACAACCCTTAACAACTATGTTTTTAGCATAAACCCATTACTTCCCGCATAATCATAACTTGGGCTTTCCTGCCATTATATTTCTAAACACATCTCAGGTCATCAATTAGACTGATCTCCAGTCTGCCTTAACCTCCTAGCCAAAATGACCCTGAAAAGTGTCAATTTATGGAATCTCATGGGGAGGGGTAGTAGGACATGCTAACACCATTACACATTGCAGTGTTGAAAAAGTAACATATATTGCTTTTGTGTTACCAGTAGAATGCTACTTTTTCATTGTGCATTACTTTTCTATTACTTTCTACTATGTTTTAAGAGGTTTTAGGTTTTAAAAGAAAATGACATATAACTCCTGTAAACAAACACACACAAAAATCCTGGTAAGAGGCCTTTAAAGTTAGGACTGTGCTGGGACCTCCTAATTCAATATGGAGGCTGATTTGTTGAGTCAGTTCTCATCCTGATTAATTTGTGTTTATCCAGACTTAATCTATTTTGCTCTGGACCCCAAATCTGAATTGAGATTTGGGAATCTAGGTTGCCAGACCTTTCCTATACGCTTGGATTGGACAACCAAAACATAGCTATCACTTTTTCTATTTTCTTTTTCACTCATCTTCATAAAAGTTGGAGACACAGTAGATCCTACAGATGGGAATAACCTAGCCCAGTCTCAGACATTGAACAAATGAAATGATAACATTTGCGGTGAAGTTGAAGGCTTTCATGGCCAGCATCCGTAGATTTTCCTTGGTTTTTTTTTCTGGGTTATGAGGCCGTGTTCTGGAAGAGTTTATTTCTGATGTTTCACCTGCATCTGTGGCTGGCCTCTTTAGAGAATGGTTGGGTAGGACTGTGGGGGGGTTATATACTGTGAACCCCTGTTGGGGAGGATATGTAAATTTGTGTATTTGAATGGTTAGTTTCTGGGTGTAGATAGGCAAGAAGGATTAGTGTCTGTTTGCAAATAGTTGGTTGATGGCCCATTATCTGTTGGAAATCCCCCTGTCCCTGGGTGGAATTCATTTGCAAGTGTTGAGTTTTGATTCTATTGTTCTTCAAAACTGGGAGCCAGATTTTGTTTACTTTTAGAGTTTCTTCTTTCCTGTTGAAGTTGTCCAGTTGTTTGTGGATTTCAATAGCTTCTCTGTGCATTCTGACATGATAGCTGTTGTCCTGGTCCAGAATTTCTGTGTTTTTAAATATGTTCAACATGCTCCTTGATTTATGTTTGCACACTTCTTTTAGTGGTTCCTATGTAAACTTGTCCACAGCTCCATGGTATGCGGTAAACTCCTGCAGCTGTGAAAGTGTCTCTTTCGTCCTTCGCTGAGCGCAGCATTTCTTGGATTTTCTTGATTGGTCTGTAGATTGTTTGGAGGTTGTGTTTCCTCACCTGTTTCTCTATTCTGTCTACTTTAAAAGCCATGGGGAACAGCATTTTTTGGCTGCAGGCCAGAAGCTTAAAAGAGATGGAGCCAGCCTTACGACTTTATCAGACGCGGCAAATACAGTGTCATAATGATGCCTACTGAACGCGAAAGGGCACGCATATCAGACGACATCGTACTTTAGCAATTATGTGAAGAAAATAAGGTGTTCTTTTTTATTGACAGACCAAGCCATCAATAGATCTGCCATGGCATTTTTGTAGCTGGTATTCCCTGTGTCTAAAACCACACACCATTTTCCTCTCATATTACATCATCTGCTAGCATTTCTGCTCCTGCAATGCTGTGGCTGCCTTTTAACACTATTACAGGTAGGTCTAATAAAAAGGGTCATTTCCCCAGTAGAAAAATTGTGCAAAATATGATAGCAAAAGAACATTTGTAGAGGTTTGTCTGAAAAAAGTCCTTACTTTCTTGGGCAAGGAATTCCACAAATCCACAGAATAGACAAGAAAATGCTTTATTTATTACCTGCAGTCCAATTTTTACCATTATCCGTGCCCCATCCTCAGACATTTTGTGTTCTAGGTTGATATTGGTGGAAATTTCTTTCCCATGGGCCTATGCTCTTCTGACCTTGTCTCTTCCACAGTTGCCTGTCTAAGACTCCTAAGCCTCCTACTGAGAGCAGCTACTGCCTTCATCCATTTTTATTTCCCTATGCATGCTTTCGCTCTTGTTTATCTTGACCAAGAGTGGTGGTGCCTCTTAAGGTGCTGGACACTTTGTGCTAGTGCTTTAAGGTGCTTTACCCCACCTTATTTGCTGCTTATCATTTAGGCAGATAGCAATCCTGAAATCTGTTTCCACCTCAAACTGGCCCCAGACAATGTTCTCATACTCATATTTTGGTATCTCAGACTTCCTGCCTTCCTCCTCACACATAAGTAATAAGAACCAAACCAACAATAACTATGGCCAAATAGGGGAAGGGTGGGAAAACCTATGGTTTATCTACATGAGCCAGGATACACCAGCTTCATGATGACATATCATGCCCATGGATCAGTCCTGTTCCTCCCCTCTACAAAATAGCATAGATTCCAGACAGGTATGCTGGCCCCATCACTCCAGCTGCCTCTGCTGCCATCTCCCATGCTCTCCCAGAAGGAAGGAAGCCAGCCTGCAACATGTCACCAAGACCCCCTACATGTGACCAACCGTGATCACATGCTTTGGGACTTCTTCCTGCCTCAGAAGAGCAAGGCAGACCAGCAGCTGCGGCAACAAGGCCGACCTGCTGGGATGGGGCCCTGTGGACATGTGGGGGCCTGATCTATTCCTTTCTATCAGAAATGGATGAAACCAGGCATTTTTAAAAATTGTGGTAAAGAGCCCCACCCCACCTTCCCTCTGCCTGAGGCCCGTATCTGTCCTGGGATAATGAAGACTGCCTGGGGGAAGAATGAGGCAAAAGCCCTGCATCATCAGGACTGCAGGGCATTAGGACAGGGGCAACACAGGGCAAATTGCCTAGGCAGATAAACCCTAAGTTTTACTACCTCAAACACACAGAGACTCTTTAAACAGAGGAATTCATAGGAAGGGCAAAAGTATTTAGCTAGCCTATTCAAAAGTGAAACAAAAGGAAATTAAAAGATTTGCCAAGATCAACTCTGATGACAATAAACAAGTGGACAGACCCACACCCACGGCGCTTTCACAAACACAAAATGAAGAGATAATTGAATATACACCTCAAAGACCTCACATAATTCCACCCCATAGCACTGTGATTGAAGAGTGCTGTTGATATCATTGCATTTCTTCACTTATTTTTGATGGCTGGAATCCTGTTGGGCAGTTACAAATGTGTAACCTAGAGTTATGCAGTTGTGCCTGTTATGCGTTCACAGTTCCTACATAGACCCTAGTTTAGGGCCTATGTAGGGTCTGTGGAAGTCCCCCAATCCCCACTTACTGGGCAGCAGCCACTCTGATCAGTAGGGGTCTGTTCACTTGTCAGCCAGGAAGCTGATGGTCCTACCCACCCTTGCACAAGCGATCTCCAGCGCAAGGGGGAATTGTGAGAGGGACCGTGCTTCTGCTTGTGGCACCAGAGATTGCTCAGTGGAGGAGGTGGAAATGGCCATCAGCTGCTTCCCAATCAATGGGGGAACAGGCCCCCATCATTCACCACAGCTGCCAGCCAGTAAGTGAGGATTGGCAGACGTCATGCTGGGATTCACTGTGTAGCATCATAACTACACAGAGTGCATCTGGTGAAAAACTCAGCTCTTGTCTGACAAGACTCGTCATAGGAAATTTCTTCGTTCCTATAGAGAGGCAATACGTGCAGTGAGGAAATCCTTTTCTTCTGCACGGATTGCGTCTGCAGAGTCTCACCTAGCAGAGCTGTTTAGGGTAGTGAGGGAACTGACACAGGTTCCACCTGTGCAGAACTATTTAGTAAACCCGACAACGGCCTGCTGTGATGAATTTAACAACTTCTTTGTAGATGCAATCTCTCAGATAAGAGCCGACTTGGAGGCCAGGGTTATAGCAGATTCAATTGACGAGGCATCCAGTAACTTCGTTGATAAGGTTATACTGGAAAATGCAAATAAATGTACAAGTGGAGGAGTGGTATAAAGAAGTGTGGAAGATGGCAATAAATGATAAGTTACCATGTAGACTCAAAGTAAGAAGAGGAAGTTGGAAAGAAAGTGATTTTGATAAAATTTGGAATGTATTTGTTAGAAAAGTATTATAGACAAAAGATGGGAGGTTACCTCCATGAGAAGAAATGAGATTCTGGAAAGATTAGGTAAGGGATAATGGCTCCGGTGAAGGGGAGCACTGAGGTGGGGGGGGGAATTAATATTTTTGAATAGAATTATAATAAAGAATCTATGTTAACTTTTGAAACTAGTTAATAGAAAAATTGTGATTTTTTAGTAATTTTATGTGTTATAATAACTAAGTATTGATTAGATAATATAATGTATGATTATAAAATTAATAAAAACATATTTTAAAAAAAGATAAGGTTATACTGGATCAGTTTCAATCTGTAAGTACCGATGACATGGACAAGCTCCTTGGGAGAGTGAGGAACACTACCTGCCCTTTTGACCCTTGTCCTTTGTGGCTGGCCATCCAGGGGGGGTGATGCCTTGAGGATGTTCCTCAGGGACATCATCAATGCATCCCTTAGGGAAGGTCATGTTCCATCTTGCTTGAAGGAAGCGGTGGTTAGACCTAAAATGACTTTCCCTTGACCCTCTGGATATGAAGAACTACAGGCCAGTCTCCTTATTACCTTTTTTGAGCAAGGTGATCGAGAGGGCGGTTGCTCTTCAACTGCAAGCTGTCTTGGAAGAAACTGATTATCTAGATCCATTTCAAACTGGCTTTAGAACGGGATTTGGAGTTGAGACGGCCATGGTTGCCTTAGCTGATGACCTCCGCCTGAACATCGACAGAGGTAATGTGACCTTGTTGGTGTTACTGGATCTCTCATTGGCTTTTGATACAATAGATCACCACATCCTCTTGGATCACCTGAGAAGGTTAGAAATCGGAGGCACCGCATTGCAGTGGTCCCACTCCTTCCTCTCAGGTAGATTCCAGAGGGTGATGCTCAGGGACAGTTGCTCTACAAGGAAAGAACTTAATTGTGATGTCCCACAAGGAGCCATCCTGTCCCCGATGCTATTTAGCATATATATGAAGCTGTTGGGAGAGATAATCCAGAGGCATGGTGCGGGAGGTTATCAGTATGCTGATGATACCCAGATATATTTCTCCATGTCTCCGTCTTCAGCTCTGACTTCAGATGGTGTCTCTTCTCTCAATGATTATCTTAGGGCAGCAATGGACTCGGTGAGCGAAAACAAATTGAAGGTGAATCCAGATAAAATGGAGGTTCTCACGGTAGAAGCTCCGAACCCAGGTACTAGGATACAACCTCCAGTCCTGGATGGAGTCACACTCTCCTCCAAGGACTGTGTTCACAGTTTGGGGGTACTACTCATCACTCCAGATGACAAATCAGGTAAACGTGATGGTCAGGAGTGCCTGTTACCAACTTCGGCTGATCCGTCAGCTGCGCCCTTTCCTGGAAGTCGGGGACCTTGAGGCCGTGGTACATGCTCTAGTAACCGTTACCAGAGGTAATGGGAGGTTACCAGATTTCTGTAATGCACTCTACATGGGGCTACCATCGTGATTGGTCTGGAAACTTCAACTAGTACAGAATATGACAGCCAGATTGGTTTCAGGTACATCTAGAAGAGACCATATAACACCAATCTTAAGATCACTTCACTGGCTGCCCATTAGTTTCTGGGCCCAGTACAAGGTGTTGGTTATCACCTTTAAAGCCCTAAATGGCTTGGGTCCAACCTATCTTTGGGACCGCCTCCTTCCATATAATCCTCCCCATGTTCTCAGGTCCTCTGGGAGGAATCTGCTGCAACCTTTAAAAACTAGGCTCTTGTCAACCTCCCAGAGGACCTTTTCAGCTATTGTGCCCAGATTATGGAACGGCCTGCTGGATGAGATCCGTCACATTACCACCTTAAATAGCTTTAAAAAAGCTCTTAAGACAGATCTCTTCCGGCAGGCCTTTCCTGAATAGATACCCAGCCATCTTAATGAGTCCGATCCCATCCAACTTTTTATTGTGTTGTTTTTAGTATTTTTAGCATTTATTGTGTTTTAAATGTTTAATAATTTAATTGTATTTTAAGGGGTGGGTGGGATGGAGGGGAGGGGTTGTATGTAGATTTGAATGTTGTAAGCCACCCTGATTGCATTTTGTAGAGGAGTGGGATATAAATAATTCATTATCATCATCATCATCATCATCATCATCATTTTGGTGTCATACATATCTCCCATATAGTATCTGACATCTGGATTTCTCAATCCAAATTGCTTCCAATTGGGCCCATTCTGCTCTGGAATTGAACCAGGCCATTCTCTTTTAATATGGTATTTGTACAGATCAGTCTGAAACAGCCCAATGTGCTTCATTATTGCAATTTGGCCATTGCACAGCCCTACTAAAAATGCACTTAAAACATAACCTTTTAATTTAACTGGAGCCCGTGATTTGTTACAACAATAAAGTGACTTTCCTCTTACTTGTCATGTTACTATTGAACGGTACCCTCTTTTTACCACCATCCCCCATAGTAACTAGGTATATGTAACTATGTTGTAACTCATTTACAAATGTAACACAGCAGGGAGAAGGGTTGATTGTGGATATGCCAGTGTTGAATAAGTTGGATAACCTTTCCTATGCAAGCAGAGCTTTTCAAATAAGCAGGATCTGCAGTCATAGAAGAGACAATCTAAATACACCGAAGGCACCAGATGGTGTCTGGTCTTGGAAGCTAAGCAGGATCAGACCTGCTTGACACTTGGAAGGGAGACCACCAGGGTATATCAGGTATTGTAGGCTATATTTAGAGAGGCCTTTGACTAGATCTTGCTAAGAAATCCCTATGATAGTGTCAGTATAAGTTGGACATGATATGAAGGCACATAACCAGAGATAGTTGGATGAAGGAGATACATTATTTGTGACTATTAGGCTGCAATTATATTTGCATTTTAATTTAATTGCATTCATTGGGGTTTTCCTTTATGTGGACATGGATTTTGTAGATATATGCTGATGTGCACTGTTAATATTCCATCTTCGATCTGTCCTGGATCTTGCCACACAGAGTTTTCATTCACCTCAAGCAGACAGATGAACAAGTGTGCAGTTGGAGTCCAGCTCACACTATACTTTATCATTGGCTGTTCTACCTGGAGTCCAACTGCATCTACATTAGGAGTGTAATTCTTCACTATGTTTCTTCTTGAAGGTATCAATGAGTAATTTCAGCAATTTTCTTCTCTCTGTGAGCTCTTCAGCACCATGGAGTTTTCAAAGGCTATTTGCAATTCAGGACTTACTCTGTGCAAAATTCACACATTGTTGTTCTGCACCGAAAACAGCATTTTGTGCTTGAAACAGCATTTGCTGAGCAAGAAATAATATTTCTGTATTTCCTATATAGTATTATAGTTGACATCTAGATCTATATTCTATATTGAAACATTATTTCCTGTGCAGAAAATGCTGATTTCTGCACAGAAAGTGCTGTTTTATAAAAAAAATAAATAAAAATGTTTTTAAAAATCCAGGTTTTGTGCAGAATAAGTTCCAGACTGTGAAGATACTTGTCAATCCAGGATTCTTTTTGTCAGAATTGATCAACACCTGAAAAACGTTTGTGACCATTTTCATCTATTCTTTCCAGCCCTAATCTGCATGACCACAGGTTCCCTGTCTCCAAAGTAGGGTGCTACCTCATCACTACTGCCTTTTCTTCTTAGTAAAGAGCAGAATTTGTTCATCATATAGTATCACAGACCTGACTATAGGGCTTGTCATGCAGGTGTGTAGAGAAAAATATTTCCTGCTTTTAGTGTCTGAAATTCTTCCAGGTTGTATTTCCAAAGGCTAGACATGCAGTGAGTTGTGCTTTGGGGTTGTGTTTTGCTACTGTTGTTTTTGTGGCTGCTTTTGTTATTTTGTTCACTGAATTAATATCAGTCTCCATCCTATTCCTGGGTAGAATTGCAGCCTCTTTCTTCTGACAGAAACTTTTCATATTGACTTCATAATGTGCTTTTGACTTGTTCATATGCTGGACAACTGCTATAGGGCTGCTTGGAGGATTTCAGCCATGTGGATTTTGACATGAAAGAACTTGACCTGCACCATCTGGGTTAATGGAAAGATAAGAACTTATTTATTCACTTTTTTTTCACATTTCTGACATAGTTCTGCCCTTAAAGAACATGTCAAAATGTGTTTTAGGAAGCCTGTTTTTGGAATACATATTATTTGAAAGAAAGTGTGTCCAAAAGGGCTTATTTAAAACACATTTATGTACATTGGTGTAGCAATGTAATGGAACATATTTACCAATGAAAAGTAAACTGACATATGCCTGAAACAGAAGCTCTATAAAGCTGGTTGCCTATTTGTGTATAGGGCAATATTGTTTATGGGGATGTGGGGGACACACACACTAGGGCAATGTTCTTGATCTTCACACACCAAGCATGAAGGTCTGTGCAACCACATTCAGCTGAATGCGCTTACAGACTCCTGTCATCAGGTTCCTGATCATAGAAACTCATTGTAACATGGCTACAGAGCCCTATGAAGATCTTTGCTTTCAATGCACAAAGGTCATTGGGGGAATGACCTTGGGGAATGAAGGCTGTACATGACTGCTTACATCTCACATAGTTTTATCCTAAGCAAGCAAACACCTGCATAGAGGTAGATTCTCTGTCTGACTGTCTATCTATCCATCCATCCCTTAGGTTTCATAGAGGTAGGATCTCTGTCTATCTTTTTATCCATCCCTTAGACATGAAACAGAATGAAGTGCTAGAATCCCAAGGTGATAGAAAAGGTTGTACCTTCATACAGCAAGTGCCCATTCACATTACACAAATACTGCATAGTGCTGTTATTCCATTTTACTGCCCTGATGCCATCCTATGGAATCCTTGGATTGGCAGTTTAAGGAGGAGTGTTTAGAATTCTCAGCCAGAGAGCTCTAGTGCCTCACCAAACTACAAATCACAGGATTCCATAGGATGAAATCATGGCAGTAAAAAGTGGAATAACAGTGCTATAATTGTGTAATGTGAATGGGCTCCTGGTGGGAAAAATCACCCTTTTTGTGATTAAAATTAAAACTGTGTTAAAAACAAAAGCAAGAACAGAAAGCCTTTTCATTTAAGTTGAAAACTAGCACAGGGAGGCTGGGCTTGGCTAGATAATTTCTTACTGCCAGTCTACTTTGCTGTTTTGGTGGGAGTGTTTTTGTACATAAAAAAGGCATTTAAAAATAACACCCTATCTTCACCTGTGATTTGAATCTGTAATCTGAAGTCCATCCTTTTGTACCTTTTTGAGACTTTACTGCCACCATCTGCTACAGACCCTTAAGGATTCCTGAATGGAACAATCTCTCTGAAAACATATTTTGCCATTAGACTTCCAGGCAGACATATTATGATACTCAAAACACAGAGCTCATTTGTCTCTCTTGGCCTGAGGCACCTGACGTTTCCTTAAATCTCTGCTGGTCACTCCTTCAGACACTGCTGGAAAGAAGAAAGGGGGAAAATAATTTATTAAGGTGTTTTTTAAAAAATAAAAATTATTATTGTTATTGTTATTATTTGTGTGCACTTTTATTCTAATAAAATACAGAAAAAAGATCCCAGTACATTAGGAAATACATTTGCATGAGGATGCGTAAAACATGTTCATTTCCCCCCGAAATCTTTTGTGGGTTTCAAAAGTGAGAGATAAAACCCAACTGGAAAAAAAAGTATTTCAGTGTGAGTTACTATAATTGCCAGTGAAACACAAGGGATGTGAGTATTAGGGAACAGAGAAAGAAAGGAGTGGGAAATCTGTATTACTTGCTACTCAGGTGTCTCCCAGGCAAGCAAAGTGAAATAAATAATTCATTTTGAAAGGCATTCTTGCTTTGGTGATTTATATCTCTGGCAATCAATTCTTCTGCTTTGGAAATGTCGAAAATAATTCAGGGAAGCAGGCTGTAAATAAGAATAATTAAAAAATAAATCCTTCCGGTTTGTAGAGCGATGCTCCATTTCAATTTGCCTTTCTACCTCTTCCAAGCCCAAATAAGGGATGCTTCTCATTTAATAGACCAGGAAGTAGCACCATCTGTGGGGGTACCAAATTTAGAATATGGATTTCTTGGCTATAATTTGTGAGCAATGCAAAGACATGGTGTATGCTTGATCTTTGCATATCTGCCAATCTTTGTAAATCCAGTCAAAGATTTAGGTTCAAATTTATTAGCTATTCCCAGCCAGAATAAATCCATTAAATTGACTGCAGAATAGTAAATCATGACTTACATAGGTCCCATAGATTCTATGGGTCTACTGTAGTTGGGACTAGTAATTGAATTTAAGCCACAGTGTACCTACTTTTTCTGCACACTGAGTGATGAAAAGCAATAATGGGCTTCTTCATGGGATTTCATCATAATCCCTCTCTTGCTATACCGTCTTTGCCCCCAATATGCTTCCATTGCTCTGACAATGTTCCATTGCTGACAAAAAAACAAAAACCCAACAACAAACCACTGATCATGCTCCACAAACCATATATGGCAGCATACTAGAGATTCCCTAGGGTGAGACTATCAGACTACATGAAGGTGCAACCGGGGTATGCCAGGGTGGCCATGTGCATTCCAGAGCTTGGAAGTAACATGTTATAAATTAATTATAATATATTCCTCTCTTGCAATAACTAAGACATAATTAATTTATGTTATGACTATACATTGTAGCATGCTGAATTTATAAACCAGTAATTAAAACTATTGTAGTTACATTTGGAGAACAGGTAAATAGGATTATAAATTGTATATTTTAAGTTGCCTTCATGTCTATCTGTTTGTCTTGGGGTGGGGGCTTGGAATTGTAATTGAAATGGATTACTCTTTATTTGTTAAAGATCCAGGAGGAAGAGTCAGATCTCTTCCTCTGTCTTCAAAACTGTAACTGGGTGCTGCCAAGGTGCCTCCCACCTTTCCTCCACCCTTAGGACACTTGAAAACTGTGGGTGGGACACTGAACTGTGTGGACAGAGTTTTATGCTCCATCTACACAACACGATGGCTGCCAGCCATGGTGACCCTAGTTGAATTCAGCTTACAGCCACTGATCTTGCTATGCTGGCTGATGTCCTGGAAAAGGTAGGGTGTGGCTGCCATCATAAGAGAGGAGTCTGGGACACAGAGGCTGCCAGCAGCAGGCTGCATTTGCTTGAAGGTCCCTTTAAGTGAGCATTTTGTGCTCAATATTATATTTCTGTTTGTTAATCATAAGGATCCTATCAGCAAGCTGATAAATGAAACTTTCCACTTTAATATAGAAATTTCCATACATATTAGATGTTCTTCTCCTCCTTTCATGTATTAAGTACAGGAGTCATGGTCTGACTTTTTATTATC
Organism: Gambelia wislizenii; assembly: GCA_030847615.1. Lineage (NCBI taxonomy): Eukaryota > Metazoa > Chordata > Lepidosauria > Squamata > Crotaphytidae > Gambelia > Gambelia wislizenii. Next base: position 327,714,762 of record JAUMIR010000001.1, read on the forward strand.
ATATTCCACCTAAATTTTCTATGTATATTTATGCCCTGTGGACATGAAAAAGGAAGGCATAGGAAACCTGAACTTCCCAATGTTTTGTTGTTGTTCATAAATTACAAAGCTTCCATGGTAGTTCGACTGTTTGTCAAGAGCAGCAACTTTTAGAAGTGAAGCCTGAAACAAACAAACAAACAAAAAGCTTGAGGAATTTTTGAAGTATAAAACGAGCTGCATGTTGTTGTTGTCCTCATTTTCTTCATGAAAGGAAAGAAGTCTCAAGGTTGCGCGATCAGAGGAGTCTCTCAAAAAATTATTCCAGATGACTAAAATTACAGCAGCAGAGAAGGATTTTTTTGCATATTGGATACTTGAGTGTTTCATGTATTGAAAACCAGAATGTGGTACAATCCTCACAGGCCAGGACCATGTTCTCCAGCTGTTCCTGCTTGGTCCTACTTTTTTTCCCCTGGAATCTCTCCCTAGTAATTCACCATCCCAATTTCCTTCTAGGATGATAAAGGTTTATTTTATTTATCAAATTAACCAATAATCCTATAGTGGCCCAGAGACCATAAGATACAGTAGCATTCCTTCTCCACCTAAGGAAATGAATCCATGGGTGGAGGAGAAGTGAACTTTGAAGTGTCCTCCACATGGTAATGGGAATGTCTACCCTAAATAGTGTACTCCAAGATTGGAATTCTAGTTGGTGAGAGCAAATAAATGAAGGATTCTAGGATACCATCAGAATGGAGAAAATGTTTAAATTATTAATTCTTACCTATGAGAACCACATTTATGAAGATTTAAATCCCTAATACATTCTGAAGTGGTACTGATCCAAGAACAGTATATCATATATCCTGCCTGATCATCTGAAATGGCACTGTTTGTCAGGATTTGGGGACATCCAGTACTCAGGTTTATTTTCTGAAGAGCTGTGATTTAGCAACAAGTCCGCGCAGATCTGCAGAGCTAGCTGGCAGTTGCAGATGTATCCATTCTGTTTAGCTCACATCCCTGGAGCTGTTTGTGCAGAGCTCACTGTGGGGAGGTGCTAGGAACTCTGCAGAGCTGCAGTTTTTTAGGACTTTTTCGGATGGAAGAAAAGTAACGCAAGCAGCGTCGCCAGGTTGCGATGCTGCTGCACAAGAGGGCGCCAGTTTCGAATGACGCTCTTCCCAGCGGTACTGTTGCAGTACCGCTGGGACATTTGAGCGTGATTTTTTCCCTTCCCAGCGTCATATTTTACTTGCGATCGCTGATCGCAAGTAAAAAATGTCCCAGCGGTACTGCAACAGTACCGCTGGGAAGAGCGTCGTTCGAAACTGGCGCCCTCTTGCGCAGCAGCGTCGCAACCTGGCGACTCTGTTTGCGTTACTTTTCTTCCGTCCGAAAAAGTCCTTAGTTTGTCCTATGAAGTTGAACTGAGCAATTCTGCTTTGAATCTTGAAGTGTGAAGATGGTTTTTCTTCTGCGGGTGCTATAATATATTGTAAATAGTCTTTATTATGTTCAAGTAAAGAACAAGAAGCTTTTAGACATAAGCCTGTGTCTTTGCCTTTAATCTAATGCCTGAAGGAACATTTACTCTACTACCATTTATTGCTGCCTGGACCTTTTGAAGAGGTTCCCAGTGTGTGCTATCACCTGGCACTGTTCTCATAGTTTTGTTGTTATTTTAAGTATGAGAGAGCCTTGTTTAACTTCTTACACAAATCCTGCTGGCACTGGGTAAATGGACTTGAGATGACAAGGTGCCTTACCATCTAATTCAATTTATACATTTCTGCTTACTTTTCCACTTTTATTGTGGTTGCTATTGCAACCTTGTATCTAGAGAACTGCATAACTTGATTTCTCCAGCAAGGCCAGATGGCTGATCATCCAATTAAGAAACTCCCACTTAAAGTTTTTTCCCCCTTGATACTCAACCCTATAGAGTTAATCAGTGTGAGCATACAACATTTTCTGTTTTAATTCATTGGTGCTTTGAACAGTCACCTCCAAGAAGAATTTGGCTCATAGACTTGTTAAGGTCTAACTGAGATACTGTATGACACAGCATAGTGGAATAGTTCTACAGGAGGAACTCTGCTACATCACACCTCTCAACATCCCCCCCCCAAAAAACCCTCACCATGTAGCTGCCACATCCTCCATGGCTATTCAGAGGTTGATGGAGGAATCAGAGCAATTTCTGGCTATATCCCTGTAGCCAGATATAGACTGATAACATCACTTGCTGAGATGTGCTGGGGACATAGCCAAATGCTTCTCTGGGCCCATCTACACAGTAAAAAAAATAGGTACGCCATTCGGAAGATTGATCTTCCATACACACGGCCGTTCAGATTCATATGTGTCATTCAGAAGGGGAGCAAGCGAATCCCCCATAAACTGCATGGATTCGGCGTTTGGAAGGATTCGCGGATCTCGGCATAAAACCCATACAGCCATTCGAATGGTTGATTGTCTGTACTCCCCGTTCACACACATACAAACAGGAAGTGTAATCTGATTGGCTGGCTGAGTAGAGGGGGCAGGGCTAGCAAGGAGTGGAATTGGGAGCGGCTGCCATGTTGGATTCCCGGCTAAGTGAGAGTTCAGTAAATCCATGAATTTTATATATATTTATTTTTATTTCACATTGTTAATAGGGAAAACCGACTGTCTGCAAAGCAGACAACTTTTTAAATAAATAAATAAACAAGCAGCGGGAGATTTAAAACCGCCGCTCGGCTTGCTTGCTCCAGCCAGCTGGGGAAGGGGGATCATATGGAGTTTAGGGGGGATAAAAATCATGTAGACGGATCGTAGGTATTTGAACGACAGCCTATTCTTATTTTTTACCCCCCCCCAATGGATTTTTTTTAAAATCATATAGACAGGCCCTCTGATTCCTCACCCCTGCTCTCCACCAGCCACGGAGTTGTCATGGGGAGGGGCTGCATCAGGTAAACAGTGAGTCCAGGGAGGATCTTGTCATGGTAGAGGGTAGAAATGAATACAGAATTCCAGCTTCTGAAATTCAACAAGAAGACTAGGAAGAAATAAGCTGGACTTAGAAACACTAACAGAATGTCATCCAGAAGCTCACATCTAGCATTTGGAAAGAATTTGAACCAATAAACATGATATCTCACCCAAGGCTTGTCTAGATGGGCAATTTACCCCAGCTTCCCCCGCACCTGTTGGAGCCCTGCAGTCCAAATGATGTGGAGCTCTTGCCCCAATTCACCTCCAGACACCTCCAGGTTTTTTGTGGTTTTTTTCCAGGCTGTGAGGCCATGTTCTAGAAGAGTTTATTCCTGATGTTTCACCTGCATCTGTGGCTGGCATCTTCAAAGAATGGTGGCAGTGTGCATGTGTGGGGTTTATATACTGTGGGTCCCTGTTGAAGAGGATTAGCATGTAAATTTGTGTATTCAGTTGTTGGATATTCAGTTCTTAGCCACAGGAGTTTATCACATACCATGCATACCATGCAAACAAGTCTACATAGGGACCACAAAACACGGTGTGCAAACACAAATCAAGGAACATGAGAGACACTGCAGACTGGGCCAACCAGAAAAATCAGCAGTAGCATAACACATTATAAACCAACCTGGACACAAAATCCTATTTGAAAACACCAAAATTCTGGGCCAGGCTAACAACTATCATGTAAGAATGCATAGGGAAGCTATTGAAATCCACAAACACCTAGACAACTTCAACAGGAAAGAGGAAACCCTAAAAATAAACAAAGTTTGGCTACCAGTCCTGAAAAACACCAAAATCAAAACTCAACACATGCAAATAAACTTCCCCCATGGATAGGGGGCTTCCCAGCAGACAATGGACCATGAGCTAAGTAGACACTAATCCCCCTCGCATATCCTCCCAACTTAAGAACTGAACATCCAACAACTGAATACACAAATTTACATGCTAATTTACATGCACAAGTTTCATTATATACAATGGTGTAGTAAAATGGTAGCCCTTATATAAAACAGTAAAATCAAGATATGTTTTTTTGAATTGTTTATTATAATATTTTCAAACCATGGTTGGTTAAATCCATGGATACAGAGGGCCAACTGTATCAGCAAATGATCATCTGGGCTGAGGTTATCTATTTGGCTGGTGTCCAAACTACAGTTGTCCCTTCACATTCACATGTTTCACATTTGCGGTTTTGCATATTTGCAGTTTGTAGCTGCTGCTCAATGAGTTCAAACTCCAAGACCCCACCCTCCTCCCCTCTCCTCCTGTTCTGCCAACAACACAACTCCATCTTGCTTTCTTACCTTGCACCAAAACAGCACTGGCCATTACTTTAAACCTTACTGTTTTAAATGGACAGCACTGTTTTTGTACAAGGTAAGAAAGCAAGATGGAGTTGTGTTGTTGGCAGGGCAGAGGGAGGGAAAGCTGGTGGGAATGCAAGTCTGGGTGAGGGACATGGTTTGTGTGCCCAGGGGCAGGTGTTGCTACCATGGTAACAGGTATCGACAGTCTTGTTGGCAGGAGAAGAGTCTACAATACTGTAGTGTAGTATGCATGTTGGGGGTGGGGCTTAACTTATTTGAATTTTTTTTCACTTTTCGGTGGTGCTCTGCCCCAACCCTGCGAATGTGAAGGGACAACTGTACTTGAAAGTCTCCCAAGCTCTGAGACCTCTGGGAAAATGTTTTCTCTCAGTCCTACTACTTTTACAGGTACATTTGGTGAAGATACAGGAGGAGGCCTTCTCAGTGGCTGCTTCTCAATGGCTGCTTTTGCTAACTGGAAAAACCCGTTAGCAAAATAATGTGGCTTTACCTCGGTCCCCGATGGGACCAGAATGGAAGAATGCTGGAAGAACAACAACAGTGCAAAATGGTTGCAGAGGAAATATTACTATGTACACACTCTAATATATTATCTTCGAACTCAGTAATAAAGAATTAATTTTCTATGAATCTCCAGTGTATATTGTGATTCTAAATGAAATTAGTTTTAGTGCATATATTATACCAAAGTGTCACATGCAAATAATAATTACTCAGTTAATAAATAAGTACATATAATTTTTTACAAACACATAATCAAGTCCTTATGTATATGAACATGTGGGATGCAAATTCCAAAGTGTCCACAATGTCCATAAATACTTATTTGCAGGGTTTGGGAATGCATTCACTTGTATGCAGTCATTTTCCTTTCATCATTCCAATTAGACAGGAGAAGTATCTTCTTTCCAACAAGATGTCCAAATATGAGATAGTACAGTGATAGATGGGGTAAGCCACGTACTCCAATTACTCTCCAGAGTGCATTGCAGACGACAACCTCCAGAGATTAATTCTAGTTGATGTTTCGTTTCCTTTTTCAGTGCAATGCTAGGAGTCTCAACTGTACGTTTAGCAATCACAATGATAATTTCCTTCCACTCCCTGTCTGGCTTTCTGAAGAGGAGAGACTCCTCTGTTCATGAAGGCTCTCCATTTGCTCCAGAATGACAAATTTCCTGCATTCTCTTTTATTCTTTTGTACTGTACACTATAGACTTTATCACATCACCCTGTTCTCTTGCAGCAATCACATTGTGTAAGGAAACAGAAACCTGCTGGTATGGAAGCAATCACTAACACATTTCTCTGCAATTGTGCTATGGTGCTGCTTTGGCAATGCAAGGTCCCACTATAAGTGTTCCGCACTGCCTCATTGACCTGGCCAGTGTCTTTGTCACACATTAGCTCTTTCCATGCCCCTGGAAGAAAGGTTCGCTTTTTTCCCCTGTGCAGCTGCATGGTTTGGTGAAGAGATGAGCTCTCGCTTCCCCTTTCACTCTTAACCAGGTCATGACAAGCCCAGGAAGCATGTGCCTGAGTTTTTCATGGGTTTCCCTCCAAACAGTTGCCACAACACCTGCTGGGTCCTGGAGGGGAGGGGAGAAGACCCTAAGGCAATCAACTTCTTCTGCCAAAGAACCTTTCCCACAAACCCAGATCCCTCCCCCTCCCAGAGACACCCCTCCCATTGCAAATATGGAGAAGGGAAGCATATTGGCTCTCTCCAACTGGTCTTCAAACCCCTTGGTTGTAGCACCTATTCATGAGGGAAACTAATCCCACAGCCATAAATTTTGTTTCCCTTGTAAGTAGGCACTACCACCAAGGAATTCAAAGGCTGATTGGAAAGGGCCAGTACGATTCCCTCCTCTGCACTTGCAATGGGAGGCGTGCCTCCAGGAGGAGGGAGGCATGTGGGTTTGTATAAAAGGTTCTTTGGCAGAAGAAATCAATTGCCTTGGGGTCTTCTCCCCTCCCCCCAGGATCCAGTGCGTGTTGGGGCAACAGTTTGGAGGAAGAACCATGAAAAGCTCATGCAGGTGCTCCTTGGGCTTGGCAAAAATTGGTTAAGAGTGGAAGGAGAAGTGAGAGCTCATTGAAAAGATGTTATGAGCACAGCAGCACAGTCTTGTGCATATTTCTCAAAGGCAAACTGCATTTTTGAGGGTTCATGTGTTCTTATGTGTGAATACCTCTTGATAATGGTTTCCTCTTGAGTAAGTTTGCATTTGCTGCCTCAGTAAAGACTACAGCCTTACAAGTTTCTGCTCTAAGCAGAACAAAGAAGCCTGTTAACTTATATGCTCAGGGGTCTTAAGGTCCCTCAAAATATCAACATTAATTTGGAGAATTAATGTACTCAGCTTGACTGAAGAGGCAACAGAGCAGAATTTTTTGACCTATATTTACCGGTAATAAGGAAGAAGAGATGTTAAGCTACATAGTACAATAAATTGTCTTTATTTGAGAAAATCATAACAACAATATTCACACACACACACATTCAGCTTTCAAGCATTCACACAAGGCTAGCGAATAAAGTAGGAAATGTTGGGATAGAAGAATAGAGAAGGGAGTTGTTTGTGAGAGATACAACACCTGACATGTAGAGCAGAAGTTCCTACAGCAACAGGGTTTCAGAGTGATCTCTGAGGGTCAGTCAGCAAACCGGCAACATGGATGGAGGAAAAGGAGTGGAAGACAATTTTGAAGGGGTTTTTATAGTCAGTATTTGCCTTCTGGGGATCAGGTTTAGAGTAGAAGACAAGGCTTTTCAGAGTTGTTCAAGGTGAGAGAAAGGCACTCTAGATATGTTAATGGCATTTTAATGTGCAGATACTTTGCAATTGAATGAAGGAAACAACTTCCTTTTTCTTTGAGAATGATAAAGGTATGGGGATCATTTATAGGTTGAGTATCTCAGCTTTAGCTGATAGGATAAGCCAGGTGTTTGGACCCTCAGTTGTCACGTAAACTAACATTTCTTTGTAATTTGGGCTGACCCCTCCTTAAGTGTATACCTGACTGAGCAATGTTTGCCTTTGGGATTTTTAGTTGGGGAATTTCCCAGTTTTTAATGGCCACACTATGAGGAAGGTCACATTTGACCTAATGATTAAATCAGTGAAAAGATGCAAACGAATAACCATCCAAATACAACAGGATAGACATGACATCATGGGGCCATCTATACGATTAAAAAAAATCCATTTGGGGGGTAAAAAATACGAATAGGCAGTTGCCTGTATGCATACAATCCACCTACATGATTTTTACCCCCCCCTAAACTCCATATGACCCCCCCCTTCCCCAGCTGGCTGGAGCGAGCAAGCCAAGCAGTGGTTTTAAATCTCCTGCTGCTTTTTTTTTAATTTAAAAGGTGCCTGCTTTGTAGACATTTGGTTTACCCTATTTACAATGTAATATATATATATATATATATATATATAATTCACGGATTCTCGCTTAGCCAGGAATCCAACATGGCGGACGCTCCCAATTCCCCTCCTTGATAGCCCCACCCCCTCTACTCAGCCAGCCAATCAGATTACACTGCCTGTTCATATGTGTGCGAACGGGGCATACAGACCATCAGCTATTCGAACAGCTGTACGGATTTTATGCCAAGATCTGCTACTCCTTCCGAATGCTGAATCCATGTAGTTTACGGGGGATTTGTTTGCCTCTCTTCTGAATGACACGTATGAATCCGAACAGCTGTGTGTACAGAAGAGTGATCTTCTGAACGGCGTACGTATATTTTTTACCATGTAGACAGGCCCCATGTGATAAATCCCAACCAAAGAAGATGTTATCCTGCTGCAGTTGCACTTTACAAACCTCATGTGATACAGTCTTATGTGTCATTCACATAGTTTGGACATTTCAATGCTGTTTACATGAAGGCATGATTTCCAAGCTAGAGCCATGTTAGTATCCTACAGCCACTTCCAGACAGGTTTTAGGAATGGCTTGTGTAGACTTGATGATGAATGCCTTGCTTTCTTACCTAATTACAGTGTAAAATATAGAACAGAAAACAAGCTTTTACCCAGGATTTGCTCTAATTTAATCACATATTTACTCAGATCCACTTAAGACTAATTGAAGTGATGAATGTCAGAGGCTGAAATGCCATTTGTCATGAGTTAATGCAGCCCTCTTTTGGGGAAAGCAAACTAATGCAACAACCAGACTGATTAGACAGAATTTGTTAGAATGTAAATAAATGAAGCTGGTGGAATAAATTATGTCATAAATATATGTGTGAAATTTTCCTAGGGAATCAAAGAGAAGAGGAGATGAGATAAATGACGAATGTAGAGAACTCCAAACTGGGCTTTTAAACAACTAGTATTTTGGCTATATTTATGAAGTGGAGAATTTATATGAAATGTTCTTAAGTATCATATCTCTCCAGAGCTGCAATACATTGGTAGCAACCGACAGTTCTGTGCCTCTTTCTGTCTGGAACTCATGAGAACACTTACATAGGAGCACTTCTTTCTGTTTCATAAAATTATTTCCAAAAATCCACCTATTCTGTCAAGCCATTGGTTTATACGCCAGCCCCATACTCTGCTTACAATCACTGAGAATGGAGTAGCATCCTCACTTAAGCTACAATCTTATACCATTTACCTTGGGAGTATACCCCACTGAAATCAATGAGACTTACCTTTAAGTACAAACATGAGGATCAGATTCAGGTTCAGAAAAGTTGGCAGGGGCTATATTTGAGTGCTGAGTAAGGACTTTATCAGATGACGAAAATATGGTGTCAATTTGATGCCACATAACCGCTAAAGGGCACGCGGATCAGACAATGTCACCCTTTTGCTGTTAGAAAGAGCAAAAAACCCATCAATAGATCTCCCTGCTGCTTTTTTGCAGGCATTGCTGGCATGCAATACCTCAGGCCATTTAAATCTTGGACTTACCTCAACAATGGCTACTCTGGTGCAAATACTTTCGGGTGACATAGGGATGTCCCAGTAAGTTTCACCTTCCCTGGGATACTTGTGACGTTAACAGTGTGTTTGGGTGTTTGGTGTAACTTGAAATGTGTTATTTTTGTTTTTAAGTTTGAATTTCCCGCACTATGAAATTGCGCAAGATTTCGAACAAAGAAGTGAATGGGGCTCCGTTCACTTCCTCTTTATTACCAGGAGTTTTAGCTGGGATTAGAAGGTAAGTGTGTGTGGGGGGGGCATTCTTTAGCCAGCATAAAAATTGCTTTTTTTAATGCTTGCAAAAGAATGTTTGAAGAGGCTGTGTCTGATGAAGTCCTAAGACAAACGGCAAAAAAGGAGAGGCCAAAAATGTCAGCGTATTTTAGCTTCAAACTCTTTATTCTGTCAATTAACCTTTAGAAAAGGTTTTCAATTTATTAGATTGGTGAGGGGGTTTACAGGTAGCCAACCCCCCCTCCTTTATACATGGGGAATACATTCCTGGACTTACCATTTATAAGCAAACCCATGGATAATAGCAAATTCTAATAAAGGACTTCCTGTACCATAGAGTTGTGTTGCAGGTCTTAGAAGATGCCTAGAGAAGATGCCTTGTCAGGCATTTTCCAGTGTGACTCTAGGGTATGTGTCATTATTTGTGTCCTGCGGACAACTGAAACTGAGGATATTGGTTCTGAAGATATAGGAAGGGGCAACCTGTACAAAAACTGGTAAACCACCAAACATCATAACAAACAAGGCATGTAGGTTGCCAGGTCAGGAATATCCCAGGCCTTGAGATATGAGGGCCAGAACCTGAGACTAGGGACAACCCTAGTGTGCACTGTCAAAGGGTGTGCGCTGTCACTGTGACAATATCATTAAGTATGATACTATAAGCATCAACCACAGCTGCACAGAATATGCCATTCAAATCAGAAACACCATGGAGATTATCAGATGCAGCAAATGTGATGCCAGCATAATGCCAGCATAAGGCAAAAGGACAACAATACCAGACGAAGTCACCCTTTTGCATTCAGCTGGCGTTATGGTGTTGTTTATTTCTATTGATGGCTGAAGCCATCAATAGATCCCCCTGTTCCATTTTAGTGCCGGCATTGCCAGCGTGTGAAACCTCGAGCCATTTAAATCTCGTCACTGCAGCAAGAATGGACAGTCCAGTGCAAATACTTTTGGGTAAGAGTAGGACATCCAGGTAAGTTTTGCTTTTTATGACCCTCATCAGGTTACTTGGGAATTTTAAAGTGTGTTTAGGTGCTTGTGTAAAATTTTTATGCTTTACCGTATTTTTATTTTTGAATTTCCTGCACCCACATCTCCCCACGAGAATGGGTGGGATTTCGCTCCAGATGTTAACAGAGCTCCATTAGAGCTATGTTCATGCCTGGGCTGCCTCAACGATGGGAGAGAATGTAAGTGTGATGGGGAGGGTTATTGTGCCAGGAAAGGGGTGGGATTGGAGATTATGGGACAGGAACACTTTTTGCATTCCTGTTGGATAATCTCCCACATCTTAACAAATGAGGAGAACACACACACACACACACACACACACTTCATAGAATCATAGAGTTGGAAGAAACTACAAGGGCCATCTAGTCCAACCCCCAGCCCTGCAGCAATAAAGAATCAAAGCACTCCTGACAGATGGCAATCCAGCCTCTGTTGAAAAACCTCCAAAGAAGGAGATTCTACCACACTCCCAGGGAGTGCATTACACTGCCGAACAGCTCTTACAGTCAGGAAGTTCTTCCTAATATTCAGGATGATACTCTTGCCCTGAGATACCTCCCCTCCACAGGCCCTGAGATCTTGGAACCCTATATCTGAGTGAGTGAAGATGTCCACATTCAGCCCCTGAATTTGAGGTTCTCCACCCCAGCCTTAGATGGTATACTAAGCAGGGCGTCCAAATGGTTTCAGGAAACAGGTTCATATGGGAACAGTGGCCTCTCAGGTACTTGGTTTCCATTTAGAGCTGCCTAAAGTGTTCAAAGAAACTGGATGCCAATGACAGTATTAATAGTGATAAAATAAGTTGCATGTATTTACTTCCATTGAATAACCCACATGAAATCTCTGAAGAAATGTTAAAGACAAACTTTTATGCAATGCAGCAGAGTAAATCAGGGTTCTCACTTATGTGGGTGTTCCCCTCTATATAAGCAAAAGATGCTTCCCACTGAAGACCATTACTCTCTAGGTTGCAGGGAGGGGAGTGCCAGGGATCATGACAGAGAAATCAGTTCTCTGTTTCCTCTCCACATGATTATAACCACAATGGGCAGTAAAGTGATGAAATTGCTTCAGGCAACAAATTCTGGGGACCACAGTGGCCATCCTCCAGTTGTTCCACCTGAACTGTTGTTCTCTTCCTTTGGAGGGAGAGCTGTATAAACTACACAACCTGTTCTGAAGTCTCTGAAGAAGCCTGCTGCCTTTTAGGTGTGGTGAAAAGCAACATTCTACCTCTACTACTGAAAGGCAGTTCAATTGTCAGTCCAATCAGCTTCTGTACATGAAATGGGGGTTGCAGCCATATTGTCTTTTGACTCAAACTGCAAAATCTCTTAGGCTAGCCACATTAATGGTGCCAAGAAAACAAACACTTTCAGTAAAGCCACACTCAGAGCATGGGAAACATTACTTCTTTGGACAACAACTCCCAGAATTCTCACCCAGCCATGCTGGATGGAAGATTCTGGGAGTTGTAGTCCAAAAGGTAACATTTGTGAATTCTTGCCACTTGTGTGCATGTACCTATCTCCAGTTCCTATGACATGCCAAAAGAGTCAGGGAAATGGCTGGAGAGAAACACAACCAAAGAGGAGGTTGTTGGTGTATGACCTCTAGTGTGCCTTTGGGACTCTTGTTGCAATGCTGCCTTTTGTCTTTCCTGTGTCTTTGAAAGGCTGTGAAATGATGACTCACTTTTGACTTGCTTTCTTCCCAGGCAAAGCCTATATTTCATGCACAATGTATCAAGTCTTACCACCTGAAGGCATGCATTTCAGTTCTCTCATTCAAACAGCTTTGCATCACATTCCTGGTGAAGAAACGCTGGAGTGCATAACCTCAGATCTTTCTTAAATACTCAAAATACAGAATCAAAGCACTGCTGTATTTCCTCTTTCCTGCGCAAAAGGATCTCATGGTTCTGGGTGATTTGATTTTCATTTTTTTAAAAAATATATCCATCATACATTTGTCCCTGTTTAAGGGCTGCCTAAACAGTGGAATGTGTTCATTGGGTTTTACAGTGTGGGGGAAGAAAATCCTGCCAAGTCCCATACAAAGTTTAGAAAGCAAAAGCCAGTTTCTCTCTGTGTCTCTTCAAGGAAATATCTGCAGTGTGACTCCTCTTTGAATGGTCATATTAGGGGTTTTCCGGCATTGAAAAGAAAGAGTAGAATCACTGAGAGCTGCAAGTTATTCGACTAGGTGATATTCATTACATTGTAGGTGTGGAAAGATTAAGTAATTCTGGATATTGACCCCGAGAGAAGCTTATGGCTATTTTAATACTGCATAAGAGTTTAGCAGAAAAGCTGCTGAAGGCATATATGGGCAATGCTGTTCAAATTTATGGAGGGAATCAAGAGACAAGTGGGAACTGCAACAAAGTGTTGCTGTATACTATAAGTCAGATTTCCAGTAAACCACGCCATCTTCCCAGATACACCTTCCTGCTTCATTTGAAAGTGTATCAGCATTCTGTGACCACATAATTTGCTCATTCCTCATTTTGAAGGTCTTTTTCCCTTAAGACCCCCTATACTAAAGATCCCAATGCACCCCAAATGGTATTATCCACCCATAAGATAAAGATATTCTCAGACTTGGAGGAGGAAGTTTTCAGATTTGTGTGTGTGTACATTTTATAAATTTGGGCTCCTCTCAGGCCTCCTGAAACATTCTGCTTGTGTGTGAATGGTGTCATTGGGCAATGGAGTCTTAACTCAAATATATACCAGTTGTAGAGTTAGGACTACCTCCTGTTGGTAGAAGAAATAGCCATGCTCTTCACAGAAGAGTCTTCTGCCAGCTGATTTCCAAAATCTGCCAACAGGACAATCTGCTAGAAGGCTTGCTCTGCTGGCTAAAGCCTACTTCCAGAAGAGCTCTGAAAGAGGAGTAGGGACAGGGCAGGGGAAGAGCCATGGTATACAAAATCCAAACCACTTCCAGTTCAGGGGTAGAGCCACAATGTCAGCACAAAGTTGGACCCATGTGCTTAAACAATCCCCTACAACCCTAAGCTGAGGAGGAGTTTGGATTCAGCACATCTTCAGTTGGCCAGCTTAGCAATATTAGCTTATCACCTTTTCCCCATGCTTTCCTGCAGTCGCAGATCTCCAGGAGAGAGGAGGAGACTTTAGGCAAACACCAAATCCCTGAAAAATATATTTTAAAAAAAAACACTATGTGTTGCAGCACACCATGCTGCTTTAAAGCATGGGTGGGGGCTCCCTTCCAGAAGCAAGATGGAACCAGCGCTCAGTGGGAGTGGGACACGACAACAGGGGTTTTTGAAAGGAGTGGTCACCACCATCAGCATGTGAAATGCAGGAAGCTGGCTTAGTCTGCCTTTTTGGAAGGAGAAGGAATGATTTGGGCTGGCTAGTGAATTGGAGGAACACAGAACTGATGGCTGAGAGACTGACTCTCTTATCACATGATCTGAATCATTTAAGCAGAAGTGTATCTGTGAGCATGGCTGGTGGATTGCTTCTGTCTTCTTTTTCATTGGGAGAGATGGGTTAAATGACTCATGGCTATCCATGTCTTCTGTAAAAGGATATTTATGTTGTACTGTTGGGTGGTATGACTGCTTTCTTCTTTGGGATTGGTTCTGGTGACAGAGATAGTTACTGTTTTATATGGAGGTAAAGTTTAAAGGTGAGTCGGCATGGTGTAGTGGTTTGAGTGTTAGACTATAGCTCTGGAGAACAGGGCTTGAATCCCCTCTTGACCACAGAAACCCACTGGGTGGCCTTGGGCAAGTCATACTCTCTTAGACCCAGAGGAAAGCAAGGGCAAACCCTCTCTGAAGAAATCTTGAGAAGAACACCCCATGATAGGTTCACCTTTGGGTCATCATAAGTAAGAAATGACATAACAACAAGACGTGGTGTGGCTGCTTTCTCTCTTTGGGTGAGATTGAGAAAGAGAGGGACTGTTTCCTGTATATTTATTATTATTTTTTAAAAAAAAAAATTGTGTGGAGAGTCATGGCTGCAGTGTGATATTTATTCCCCGCCCCCACTTGGCGGATGGGGTGGCTAAACAGGTGCACACACTGAGTTCACTGAAGCTTATTCCTGGTTGGAGGATTATTACCATACTCTATAAATACTCCTACTATCCTGATTTTAGCATTTACAGTCTTTAGGTATCTATTCCTGATATATTTTTTCTCCTGATTCTTCTATCCGCAGTTTTTTAATTGAAAAAATTATGCTAAGCACCAATATTCTACATCAGCTACTTGGTTTTGTATGCATAACAAAGTAATTGTTGTAATTCACTGAGAGAAAATTAACTCCCCCATAACTACCAGTTCTTGCTTCTTAGAGCTTTCTGAGATTTGTTTCAGAAAAGCATCATCCACCACCTTGTCTTGGTTTGCTGGATTGTAATAAACACCTACCACAGTGTTGTTTTTATTTCTTTCTCAATTTATTTTTACTCAAATGCTCTCTACTGGTCCAGTTTGATCACTCACATGGATTTCTGTATGAAAGTGGAGGCCAGAGTGTGGGTGACTATACTCAGCTTCTGGCTCAGACTATCCTTATTCCCCACTGGCCTTGCTCCACTAATCTAGAGTGACGAGTTCCAGTCTATGTGGAAACAGTCAGTGATGACTAAAATTTAATCACTGGGATTTTCTCCAGATCTTCTGCTCAGCATGGGATATGATAAGGCTAAAGCAACTATCAAACAACAGGTAGTAGATATAGAGTGACAACTGGATCTAGCTAGCACTCTTTATTGCTAGTGACTCCAAGAGATATCTGGCTTCACCTATGATATACTTAGAAAAATTAGAAGTACTTAAACACTGGAGAGCCTTTACCTTGGCACAATGTCATGCCCTCCCCTCAGCTTTCCTTGAAAGCTGATAGAAGATCCCCTTCTCAGACAGACTATGCCCCTGTGACTCTGTCCAAATAGAAACAACACAGCCTGTATTACTCCAGTGCTCATACTACAGGGACATCCGCCTTAGCCTCATTTCACCCCTATTGCATAAATTCCAAGGACACACAAGATAATTCTACACTTCTCTATTACTTTCAGATATCAATCCTCATACAACATATAATGTTGCCAGATTCTATATAGCTGTGGTTAAAATTTGTCAGGCAGTGACCTGTACCGATTTTGCCTTGTTATACTGGAGCTCTTCAGTCTGAAGGGAAGTTTTATATACTGTTTTTAACCTGTGTTTTTACCTTCTTTTTATTCTGTATCCCCTTTTTTATCTGGTTGGTCCATGACCGTAGTAAAGATTCTATTATTCTATTCTATTCTATTTCTGTACAAGTGAATTTGTCTTTCACATATAATGCTATTCCCCCTCCTTTTCTTCCCCATCTATTCTTTTTGAACAGATTATATCCTTCAATTTGTATATTCCAATCATGGGAATAATCCCACCAAATTTCTTATATCTATTAAGTCCTATTTAACTTCCTGAACTAGGACTTCAAGCTCACCTGGTTTATTTCACAAACTATGTATATTGGTGTATAGACATCTAAAGTGTTGTTTGTTCTCATCCTTTATTCTACTGTGAATTTTACTATGGCTCCCATTCTGTCCCTCAGCTTCTCCTCTAAAAATCACATCTTCGTGTTTAGAGGCTGATATGGACAGATGTTTAAGCTATTGTCTCCCACCCCCCCCCCCAAGATTTTGTTTAAAGCCCTCTTGATCAGATTCTCCATGCTTTTGCCAAAGACATTCTTCTCAGTCTTCGTGACGTGTAGACCATCTGAAGCCAGTAGTTTTTTTGTCTAAGAAGTGAAGATGACGGTCCCAGAATCCAACCCTCTCCCACCAACACCATCTGGGTAGCCAGTCTTTCACTTGCAGTATATTCCTGTCCCTGTGTGGTCCTCTATCTTTCATTGGTAGAACTGGCGAGAATGCCATCTGTGCCTCTAAACTCTTCACTTTCCTGCCCAGGATTTCAGAGTTCAAGGTGATCTGCTCAAAGGTATTTTTTGCAGTGTTGTTGTTGCCCACATGAATCAGAAGAAAGGGGTACTGCTCTGTGTACTTGATAAGCTTCAGCAACTTGTGTGCTAGTTGCTAGGAGTATGTGTGCTAGGAAGACAGCACACTTCCCAATTCATCTTGTCTGCTGGCACATAGTTCCCTCTATACCCCTGAACAATGAATCCCCTAATGCCAGCACCTTTCTTGTCATGTCTCTTGCTGCTGGTCTTCTGATTTTTCCTCTTCACCACCATTATCCTCAGGAAGATATAGGAAGTGATTGCTTAATTGGAGCTGTTCTGAATCCTTTGTGCATGGTCATTATGGCGACTGTCCTTCAGTGTGCTCCCTCAGTGTTACAGACTTCTTTGTTTTCATTGACAGTTTCTTCCTGTTGGTTCTGCAAGAGCAATTCTCCCTTTGTTCTATCCAGGAAGTTCTCTTGTTTTCTGATGCATTAAAGAGTCTCAACACATATGTGCAGTGCATTGTCTTTCTCTTCCAAGAGAGCCATCAATTCGCACTTGCTGCATGTGTTGAGGTTTTCTGGCAGAAAACTAAGGTTTTCTGGCAAGAAGACAAACATTGCACACACGTTGCAGCAGAAAACTACAGATCCTTCTGCATCCATACCTACAGTTATGGTTTCACTTCTTTCATACTGTAATAACTTTTACTGACATGATGGTGGCTTTCAGAGACTGAGCTCCAAAGATTGGGGCAACAGTTATATAGAGCTAGTGGGTGCTAGCTCTTCTTGCGAGCAAGTAGAGTAGGACCCCCGTATCCACTGATTCATTATCCACTGATTCAATTATCCATGGGACACAAAACAGCACACCAACCATAGAGTCTTCCTAGAAAATGTGTCTTCTCTAGCCATTTTCTAGGTCCTCCAAGGCAACTCTATGGTATTTTAAACCAGAAGTCACATTATTGTCAATGGTGTTCGCTACTATCTGTGGTTTTCGGTATCCACGGGGGGGGGGAGGCAGAACCAATCCCCAATGGATACATGGGTGCTAATGTAAGTGATTCAGCATAAGCCCTGCCCCCTTAGACCACGTGCTCAGGGAGAGCACACAACCAAACCCCCCCACACACACAATCCTTAAAAAAAACTCAATCTGGCAAAGAATCAAAGATCACATCCAAAACACAGCTCACCTTCTGTTCTCTCTTTAAGGTAAGGAGGAGAAATCTCAGGGGAAGAACATTGCCCTCCAAATTGATACAGCTGCCCCCCCCCTTTTGCAGGCTGATTTGGAGTGGCTACCATGAATTTTACTGCAGACATTCTTTGGACTACATCAATGTGATCCTAAAAGCAGTGCCTGCAATGGTGTTAAAAACAGCTGGTAAAAATATGCATGTGCTCCCCCCACCGTC
The DNA here is from genome assembly GCA_030847615.1 of Gambelia wislizenii. NCBI lineage: Eukaryota > Metazoa > Chordata > Lepidosauria > Squamata > Crotaphytidae > Gambelia > Gambelia wislizenii. The sequence goes on from JAUMIR010000001.1 coordinate 327,732,667, forward strand.
AGCTGTTCAATATCAAGCTTGGAAAATTTTATTTGCAACCAGAGAAATTATTTTGTCATTTGCTAGACCTAGTGTTTATTATCTGAACTGCACATTTTAAGCAAATGTGGTTGTTGCTTCATGTAACATGCTTAATAACACAGGTAGGTGCTGTCCTTAGTGCTCAGGTTTTGGCCCTGAAATCTCAAGGCCTGTGGTGCTTTTGCTCTGGCAGTCCTACTCTTCTTCCACCATCTGAAGCATACAGTGGTGTGCTTAGTAAATCTACCTATTTCTTGGTAGTAGAAAACAAGATTCTCTATCTGCAATCCAGTTTGCTTTTTAGCCTCCCAAGTAAGAATTCTGCTGCTCCAAATGCATTTTCTTTCCTTTACTCTCCAAATTTCTAGTACTGAAGTAACTTAAAACTTTAGTTGAGCATTAAAAAAAAAATAGTGTTTGGCATCCAAAGAAAAGGAGCAGGCGAAGTCACCAAGTGGATGCAAACACAGCAAAGAGAAGACTTCTAGATGTGAACAATTGTCAATCAAAATTTAAAGACTGAAGGGAAATTTCATTGGGTAGCAGAATTTTCATTTGGAGGAACAGTGTCCTTATTTACACACACACAGACACACACACACACACACACAGCTACACCCCTGCATGCTACAAATGGATAGCTTGGCTCCAGGGTTATCTAGATGGTGAAAAACCTCCTCATAGAATCTGAGGAGAATACTTTTTGTCCCAATAAGATCCCACAGTGATTTGGCGTATTCAGAAGGAGGGCCCCCCAAAATGTGGGAGAAGTCAATGGGGGAAATTGCAGGGGAAATGCACATTCCCGCTCATTAGGACAACCTAATCGCATTGCAGTGCATTCCCAGATAAGAGTGGAAGTGGAAAACTGATTGGTTGGACATGCGTGGGGGGCTGGAAGCACCATTTTGGAGTTTTGCAGCCATGATTGTGCATTTTTTTTTAATGTGCTGAGGGAACCAAACAGCTTTTTTGCACACCGTAGATTTACAGTTTTAAAACAAAACAAAACTGTGCAGTGGCAGGAACTTTTTGAGAATAATAATGTGAGCGATTCACTCTCAGCCAACATCTTGATTCACAGGCATGGCTCTGTATGCCACTGATTCTTTGCCTGCAGCATTTGAGTTGTCATTTCAGGACAGCTGTAAGGTGATTCCTCTAGGCAAAAAGATGGTGGTATGTTGTGCTGCTGTACATCAGAGGGATATGGTCCCTAAACTTTCTAATATGCACTGAGAAAGAAGAGAGCTTGTATCCCTAGCAACAATGCCCTGCCTCCATTTGCATCCAAGATAAGTCACAAATCCTCTGCAAGCAGCTTTACTTACAGAAATGTCTGCTTAAACTTTGCTAAAGAAGCAGCCTTTCTCACAGCCTACGCCTCAAAATAAGATTTCCAAAGACTTCTACCAAAAAAAGGGGGGGGGGAAACAAAATTGCCCCAGGGTGAGGAGCAACAAGGAGACACCCCTCTCATTTTTGTCTGAATTCCAAATACATTTTGGAATTATTTTATTTTATTTTTTAGAAAATTTCCTCCTATTTACATATGGCATAGAACAGTATCTGTGGGTTTAGTAAAAGTTACCAAAATCCCAGCAGTAACTCTGAACCTTGTAAGCAACAGCAGGCAACATTTTGGCTGTTGCAAAATACTGTTGTTCCTGAAAAACACCAAAGAACAAATGGATTTTGTAATCTGGGGTGCTTTACAAAGCAAAACTGTACTCGCTAAGGCTTTACAGTCATTACTGGCAGCATAGTACATTCAAACTTGGCAACGATTTTTGAGAACGAGAAGAGAAAAAAGCAGGGGAGGGGGAAGCTTCATGCCTGCACTGAGGGCAGAACCTGTCTTTATATCTTTCCATCGTTATGAATCAACATTGGAGATGTACTGATGCATCTGTTTATAGGAGCCGGGGCATATATATATATATATATATATATATATATATATATACAAACATAAATTGTTGCTGTGTGCCTTTGAGTAATTTCTGATGCATGGCTGTGTTTCTTAGCAAGATTTATTTATAACGGGGTTTCTGTTGCAATCCTCTGAGCCTGAGAGAGTGTGGCCTGCCCAGGGTCATCCATGATTGAGTGAGAATTTGAATCCTGGTCTTCCAGAGTTCCTGTTTACTCTCCAGGATCTAGCATGGCTGTGTGCTTAATAAAAATGGAGGCTTCCCAGCAGGTTTAAGCCTAAGAGTGTATCTGTACTGTCTTCTTATAGTAAATTGATACTACTTTAAGGATATTTTCAGGCGCCCCTTACTGCGCAAGCAGCCTCTGGAGCAGTAATGAGGCTGCTGCGCGGCAGGGGGTCGATTTCGGATGACGCCGTCCCTCTCTCGGCGTCGTCCATGACTGCTCTGGTTAGCATTGAAGGTGGCTGCACTATTTTTCACTCACGGAAGTTGTCCGTGAGTAAAAAAATAGCACGGCCGCCTTCAATGCTAGCCGGAACAGTCACAGATGACGCCGAGAGAGGGATGGCGTTGTCCGAAATTGACCCCCTGCCACGCAGCAGCCTCGTTACTGCTCCGGAGGCTGCTTGCGTGGTAAGGGGCATCTGAAAATGTCCTAACTCTCATTGGCCCATGATAAAGAATTCTGGGATTGGTACTTTGGTGAGGAACTCAGAATTTTCTGCTGTAGTTAAGAAGATGGCAGTAGACCTCTCTAGCAAAGAATTCTATGTCCCACATTAGACTACAAATGCCAAGATTCTATAAGACAGCGCATGACAGTGGAAGTGGTATCAAGCTATAATAAGGACTTAATCAGACACAGCAAACACGGTGACATAACAACACCAAATTAACACAAAAGGGTGCACATATCAGATGACATTTTGTACTGTCAAAAATGTGTTCTGTTTTATTGACGGGCCAAGCCATCAATACATCTCCCATTGCATTCTTGCGTCGGTATTTCTGGTGTTTGAAATCTTGCACCATTGTACTCATGTGAATTTGGCGTCAATGGGCAGAACACTTCTGGGTGAGATCGCGAAAATCAGGTAGGGGACGCTCTTTTTATGAACCTCCCCCAGTTCACTTTTAAGTTTTAAAGTGTGTTTCTGTGCTTGTGTGTATGTTTTCTGTCTTTGCTTTTTTGTATTTTTTAAAATTTAATGCACTCACATCTTCTCATGAGAATTGCCGCGATCTCAAACCAGGAAGTAAATGGAGCTCCATTCATGCTCTGTTTATGCTGGGTCTGCCTTCTCCTGCTGCTCAAGGTAGATCTCATAAAGGGGGGTCTTTTGCTGGCAGAAAAACACCATAAAATATGCTGACAAAAGAATGTCCTAAGAGTCTAGTGTGCATACACTCTAAGATTGACTCGGGGACTTTTGTGCATATGCAATTCACCTAGGCTTCTCTGTCACTTATTGTGATCCACAAAGTTGCCGTGTGCCAATTTGCATTTGCTTTCCCTTGGGGTTTGACTCCACACTAATCTATGGGAATCTAGTCATAATTCAGTGACTCCAAAGATCATTCAGCTTCTGCTTCTGCAATCTGCTTCTACAGCATCTGTCCATGGGATTGACAAAACAAAACAAAACAAAACAAAAAAAGTTTCTGCAGTGTGAAGATAAGCAAAAGTGGCTGGATCCATTTATTCTTACGTGTCTAGCCTAAAGGCAGAAATGAATACCAGTTTCTCAAATGAGAACAGAGAAACCTATGAGTTGCAGGCATAGCAGTGGGTGAGACAGGCCCCATGGAGAGGGGGGGGGGAAAGTAAAATAAGCAATAGATAAGCTGAGCTAGAAGGCCAAACTGTGGAACTGAGGTGGACACAAGGGGATGCCAGTAGCCAGCATTGTGGGTAAATGAGACATTACAGTACTACTTTATTTGAGCAGAATTGGTGAAAGCACATATTTCTGCAGCAATGGTAAGTTTAACTAAAGGTTTACAAAGGCTAACAGCTGTGGGATGTTTGTTTTCTTGACTGTAGATGTGCAGAGCTACACTTGCAGCAAATACATGTTGGTTGTGTTGCTGGAGAGAAGGTCCAACAACTTGAGGCCCAGTTAGCCACTATACAGCATATTAGGGAGCAGGAGGTTTTCTTAGACAAAGCAGAGCAGAAGGTCCTGGTTCAGGAACATGCAGGGGATGTCTCCCTGGAGGAGATTAGTTCTGATACACATGAGGTCGATGTTTGAAGAATGTGAATCATAGAAGGAGACGGAGAAGGGGCCATTCTACAAGTTTGGCACTACAGAACTGGTTTGAAGCTCTCTCCCTTGTCAGTGATGACAAGTAACAGGAAGGAGAGCAGCAGAGCCAGACCTCAGAGAATATGCATGAGACATTGGATGGTTCAACACAGAGATTGGCCTCTACCAATCTTTGGAGGAGGTGTATGGTGGTTATAGGAGACTCTCTGCTGAAGGGTACAGAATCAGCACTTTGCAGGCCTGATAAGATGTCTCGAGAGGTATGCTGTCTCATAGGTGCAAAAATCCACGATGTAATGGAGACACTGATGACTCATGAAGCCCACTGACCGTTATCCCTTCCTTTTGGTCCATGTGGGAACCAATGATATTTCAAGGCATAGCCTTCAGAATATCAAAAGGGATTATGAGGCTCTGGTTAGGAAGCTGAAGGACTTGGATGCACAGGTAGTCATTTTGTCTGTACTTCCACTGGAAGTGCATGGACCAGGAAGGAAGAGAAAGATAGTGGAGGTGAACAACTGGCTGCACAGATGGTGATGCCAGGAATGGTTTGGCTTTCTGGACCATGGGGTGTACTTCCATGGAGGTGGATTACTGGCAAGGATGGGTTGCATCTCACAGCAGTTGGCAGGAATGTTTTTGCTAAGAGTCTGAAAGATCTTATCTGGAGGGCTTTAAACTGAGTTGTGTGGGGGAGGGAGACAGTATTCCTGAGGGCAGGAGTTCATCGAGTGCTCGAGATAATAGCCCAAATGTTATACAGACAAGGCAAATAGTACAAGAACCCAACAGTGGGAGCAATAAAACCTTTTAAAGGCAGTTAGGAGGAATGGCCCATAGTCTTAGATGTTTCTATACTAATGCACAGACCATGGGAAATAAACAGGATGAACTTGAACTCTTAGCACAGCAAACAAATATGATTTAATAGGCATCACTGAAACCTGGTGGGATGAGTCTCATGATTGGAATGTAGTAATAGAGGGGTATAACCTATTTCAGAGAAATAGGCAAAACAGGAAGGGTGGTGGAGAAGCATTATAGATTAAGGATGTGTACATCTGTGAACAGATCTATGACTTAAATCCTGGGAGCGAAGTTGAGAGCATCTGGGTAAAAATCAAGGGGGAGAGAAACAGTAGGGGTGTCGTTGTGGGGGGTCTACAACAGACCTCCAAGCCAAACTGAGGACCTGAATGAAGCCTTCCTGGAACAGATGATTGCATATTCAGGACATTTTCAGACAGCGTTTTAGAGTGCCTACCGCGGGATGAGAGCTCTTGTGCAGCAGGGGGTCATTTTCGGATGCCGCCGTCCCTCTCCCGAAATGATTAGTGTCACTTCCATGAAGCTTCGGAAACCGTAGCGCCAAATTTTAATCACGGGCAACTTCCGTGATTAAAATATGGCTCTGCGGTTTCCGAAGCTTCACAGAAGTGACACTGATGTTTCGGGAGAGGAACAGTGGCGTCTGAAAACGACCCCCTGCCGCTCAAGAGCGCCCTTCCTCTCCCGGGAGCTCATCCCGCAGTAGGCACTCTAAAACGCTGTCTGAAAATGTCCTCAGAAAGGAGAGATAAAGTAATAATGGAGGTTTTTAACTATCCTGATATTTGTTGGAAGTCCAACTCTGCTAAAAATTTAAGGTCCAACAAATTCCTCACTTGCCTTGCAGACAATGTCATTGTCCAGAAGGTGGAAGAGACAACAAGGGAATCAGTTATTTTAGATCTGATGCTAACCAACAGAGATGGTCTGCTTAATGGGGTGGAAGTGGTGGGATCCTTAGGGGGGAGTGACTACGTTTCCTGGAGTTTGTTATACAGAGGAAAGGGGAAGCCAAGTGTAGTCAGACATGCCTTCCAGACTTGAAGAAAGCTGGTTTCAGAAAACTTAGGGAATTACTAGGGGTGATCCAAGGTCAGGAATAATAAAAGAGAAGGGAATACATGATGGATAGGAATTTCTAAAAAGTGAGACAGTGAAGGCACAACTCCAAACAGTTCCAATGAGGAGGGAAAACGGCAGGTGTCTAAAGAAACCAGGATGGATGTCTAAAGAACTTTCAACTGAGCTAAGACTTAAAAGGGACATGTACAAGAGATGGAAAAATGGAGAAATCACCAAAGAAGAATTCAAACAAATAGCCAGCTCATGTAGGAGGAAAATCAGAAAAGCAAAAGCACAGATGGAGCTCAGGAGGTTAAAAACAATAAAAAGGGCTTTTTTTGGATATGTCTGTAGCAAAAGAAAGAACAAAGAAGTGGTAGGATCGCTGCGGGGAGAAGGTGGCAAAACGCTAACAGGGGACAGAGAAAGGGCAGAACTACACAACACTTTCTTTGCCTTGGTCTTCTCCCAAAAGGAGTACAGTGCTCAACCTGGAGAAAATGGTGCAGATGTTTCACTAGGGGAAATGCAGCATAGAATGGGTAAAGATGTAGTTCAGGAATACCTGGCCAGTATAAATGAGTTCAAGTCTCCAGGGCCAGATGAACTACACCCAAGGGTACTAGAAGGACTGGCAGAAGTAATCTCAGAATCATTGGCAATAATCTTTGAGAAATCCTGGAGAGCAGGAGAGGTCCCAGCAGACTGGAGGAGGGCAAATGTTGTCCCATCTTTAAAAGGTGGGGGGAGAGAAGACCCAAATAATTCTCACCCAGTCAGCCTAACATCAGGAAAGATTCTAGAGCAGTAGAAAGGAATGCCATGATCACCAAAAGTCAACATGTTGGTTTTTTTGAAAAACAAGTCATGCCAGACTAATCTTATCTCTTTTTTGATAGGGTTACATACTTGGTAGATAAGTGACATCTGGCTTGATTGTAGTACATGCTAAAGGGATCTAGGAGTCTTAGTGGATCACAAATTGAACATGAGTCAGCAGTGTGATGCAGCAGCTAAAAAAGCCAATGTGATTCTAGGCTGCATCAATAGGAGTATAGTGTCTAGATCAAGGGAAGTAATAGTGCCGCTCTATTCTGCTTTAGTCAGACCTCACCTGGAATACTATGTCCAGTTATGAGCACCACAGTTCAGGAAGGATATGGACAAGCTGGAATGTGTCCAGAGGAGGGTGACCAAAATGGTGGGAGGTCTGGAAACCATGTCCTATTAGGAGCGGCTTAGGGAGCTGGACATGTTTAATCTGGAGAAGAGAAGATTGAAAGGGGACATGATAGCCATGTTTAAATATTTGAAGGGATGTCATGCTGAGGATGGAGCAGGCTTGTTTTCTGCTGCTCCAGAGACTAGGACATGGAGCAATGGACTCAAACTACAGGAAAAGAGATTCCATCTAAACCTTAGGAAGAACTTCATGACAGTAAGGGCTGTTCAGCAGTGGAATGCACTGCCTCATAGTGTGGTGGAGTATCCTTCTTTGGAGATTTTTATACAGAAGCTGGATGGCCATCTGTCAGAATACTTTGATTGTTTATTCCTGCATGGCAGGGGGTTGGACTGGATGGCCCTTGTGGTCTCTTCCAACTGTATGATTCTATGAACATGTGACTATACTGACCATCCTTAAAGGCACTGGTGTGGCTCTCCTGAAAAATGAGGACATAAGACTGGTCTGCTTCACTACAGGCCTAGCTGGTAATTCAGTCCAACTTCACCATGACACTGTATAAGTTTTGTCAGCATCCAAAATCCATGGATAATGAACACAGATGGGACAGAGAATATCTTGGGATTAGGGTTCTCAGGGCTATTCTTTGGTTCTCAGGGCAAGGGAAGGAAACGGGGAGAGTACTGCCCTGAAAAGAAAAGATTTGACCCTCGCTGCTACAAGCAGCTATGGAATGGCTGTTAGACTCCCCAGAGTATCAACCTGGCCAGCTACTCTGATTTCTCCTTCTCCTTTCAAAGTTTCTCAAATGGCGCCAGCACCAGGCTCAGAGGAGGATGTGATCTACATGTTTGCTCCTCAGGAGTTGCTGAATAGAGAATTGCTGTGTTGTGACTTTCCCTATCCTACTGTTCATATCCCAGTTCTGTTCCCACATTCCTCATCCTCACATCTCTTTCCTTCTTTCTCACTCCCCTTCCCCCCAATTTAGACAGAGTATTGTCTCTTTCCCTTCTCCCTCTTTTTTCTCCCCCACCTACAATTCCACCCTGCATTCACCATCTTACTTGTTCTATAATCAATCTATTTTTTTTTCCTTGTCTCTCCTCCTCACTCCACAACTCATGGCTAAACTGCTTCTCCTTCTCTTCTCAATGCATAATTCCCAGTTAAATGTCTTCTTCTTCCTTTCCCTTCTCTTCCCTTCCCATCTCCTAGTTGCAGTTGCCTTTTCCTTCATTCCTTTGGCCCCTTCACTTTCTCCCTTCCTTTTTCTTCTTCTCCCTCCACACTTCTGGCTACATTTTTCTCCTATCTCTACCCCCATTCCTATCTCTTATCCTCTTTCTCCTTCTTCTTCTCCTAGTTGCAATCATCTTCATTCTCCTTTCCTTCCTTTTAGTCTCATGAACACATTCTGTTTCCCACCACTCCAAAGAAACCTTAAAACTATTACTGTAATATGTTGGGTTCTCCACATTTCAAAGTTGTATGTCCCGTTAAATTCAGTAGGGCTTGCTTCTGAATAAACACTGATAGATAAATGTTAGCTTTCAATACCAACTTTGGGATTTACAGAGAATATCATGGGGCTTGCCACTGTTGACAACACCACTGGCATTTTAAAATCATTTCCTTTCTATCTCCACCGGCCCTTGCCAACATGTATACTATTCCCTTATCCTTGTTCGTTAAAAGTTGTTTGTTGAAAGTTAATAAGGACTCATGCAAATATTAAAGATAAATAAGGAATGATATGTTTATTTCACAGCTACAGGACACTGATCCATAGCAAGTACAGCAAAAAGTGGCTGAATACAAGGATGAGTTAATGAATCAAGGGTAGAGAATCCTTAAAAATGTTCTGAATGCTTCCAACACATGCAGGGCATTTTTCTATACAACTGTATACCTATATCATCTGTGGTTCTCACTCTCACTCAACAACTGTGATTTCCAAAGATCGGTAATAGAACAATTTTTCCTTCATACAGTAGCAAAGAAGCCCAAATTCAGTCTGTAGCATTTCCCATTTAAAAGATTGGTATCTAACAAAACTACTGTGCTCTGTAACCATCTTAAACTTAATACTTTTTGGTTGCTTGTTTTACTCTTTTGACAGTAAGGACATTTTCAGACACATCTTACTGTGCTAGAAGCTTCTGGGAGAGCTTCGGCACTGCCACACAGCAGGGACTCCATTTCGGATGACGCCGTCCCTCTGGTGAAATCATCCGTGTCACTTCTGTGTAGGATTGGAGGTGGCCGGGCCATATTTTGCCAGATTTTATTCACAGAAGTTGTCCGTGAATAAAACATGGCTCGGCCGCCTCCAATCCTACATGGAAGTGACATGGATGATTTTGCCAGAGGGACAGCGTCCTCTGAACTGGAGTCCCTGCCGCGTGGCAGCGCCGAAGCTCTCCCGAAAGCTTCTAGCGTGGTAAGATGTGTCTGAAAATGTCCTAAGGCTAATGAATTCAAGTGATTTTTGTGTTCATTAATGTTGTTTCAGCTGACACGTTTGAAATATTTGCAGCAAAGTTTCAAGAATGAACCAAAGTACCCAGGGACTGGTATAATTGCTGTTACTAAACCCTTCAGAACATCTGAAATTGCTGAGGCAGGGTGTTTGTGGAAAGAGCAAGAGAGACAGAGAGACAGAAAAGCTCAGAGAGAAGGATCTTAATTATTCAAAGGTGTAGCACTGTGTGAGCTACAATAAACATACTAAAGATACAATAAGGGGCTCATTGCAGGTTGCCCCAAATTATAATTTATAATATTAAATAGTGTACAGTAATATTAAGAAAAAGAGAGGAAGAGAACTGAAGAACATCACAACACACAACACACACTCCAATGTCATTTTCATCTTAAGGCAACTCTAAAGTGAACCTATCATGGGGTTTTCTTGGCAAGATTTGTTCAAGGAGGGTTAGTTTTGCCTTCCTCTAAGGCTGAGAGAGTGTCACTTGTCCAAGGCCACCCAGCAGGTTTCCATGGCTGAGCAGGGATATGAACCCTGGTCTCCAGGCATAGTCCGATGCTCAAACCACTACACTACACTGACTCTCTAACCCACCAACAAAAAGAAACAAACAAACCTTCCAGCAACCTCCATACCTGTTTGGGGGCCTTCTGAAAGGGTCCTGTCTGGTTAAGGAACTCCTGGCAAGCAAACAAATCTTTCTCACCTCTCTCCACTCCATTCCAAGTCAGAGCTCACTTTTAGTCTCCCTCTCCCCTCTTCAGTTGCTTTGCAGCTCCTTCTCCTCCTTCTCTACTTTTTTCTCTTTCTCTTCCTCCCCCTTCTTCCCCTCCCCTTTCTTCTTCTATGTTTCTATGCTTTTTGAGATGCAGCTATGACCACTGCTATTTCCTCCTGCTGCTGCTTCCTGCACCCTAGATGTTTCTCTGACTCTCTCCCCCTCTGCAAAAAAGCCATGATAGAGCAGGCAGATTAGCTCCCCTACTAACAGAGTCATGTGGCGCATTTCCTCCACTCCTAATCCTTTTCTCAAGGCATTCCTATCTTTCTTTCTTATTGAATCTGACAAATGGAGAGCAACCTCACCTTAACAAATTCTAACAACCTAAATTCGGCAGACACATTAAAGCACAGGATGAATGGCAGCATTAATGAAGAAGTCTAGTTACAGATAAACCACACCTGGGGTAGGGAAGACTAACAAATCAACAATTTAACAAGATAATTGAGTAGTTACACTTGTCCCTTCATATTTGCTGGGGTTTGGTTCCAGGAACACCCCACCCCCCCACCCCGTTGATACCAAGATCCGTGAATACTCAAGTCCCATTATATGCAATGGCATAACAAAATTGTGTCCCTTATATAAGATGGAAAAATCAAGGTTTGCTTTTTGGATTATTATTTTTTTAAGAATATTTTCAAGCTGTGAATACTTAAATCCATGGATACCAAATCCGTGGATACAGAGGGACAACTGTATTTCCAAACCCTGGTTGTACCATTATGAACAAAAAGTCTGGTATGAATGATTTTCTTCTATCACATTGCTAAAGCACATGATTCCTTACTATTCTAATTCTTGATTTCATTTCTCTCTCTTTCTTGTTCGCCCCTCCCACAGGCAACTCCTGAATAAGCATCTTATAGTCTTTCTGTCTCCCTTTAATCATCTTTCTTCTTCTCCACCTCAGCTCTGGCCTTCTTTCATCTTCTACCTAGTTTCCCAGTCATTTTGATGCTCTCTTTGTTGTTCTCTCTGCCCTTCCCCAACCTAGTTAATACATCTTTTCCCTCCTTCCCTTTTCTTTCTCTTCCTTCTTTGCATCTCCAAAGACTTTATCAGACAAGGCAAATAAGGCATCATAAGGATGCCTAATGATCACAAAAGAGTGCATGTATCACACAACATCCCCCTTTTGTAATCATGTCCAGTTAAAAAAAATACCTTTTTATCGGCAGCTCAAGCTGTTAATTGATCCCAGTGGTGCTTTTGTGCCAGCATTGCCGGCATTTGAAAGTTCATGCCATTGTATTCATGTGAATGCAGCATCAATGGCCAGTCCAGCGAGAACACTTTGGGCTGAGATTGCGACATCCAGGTAGGTGATGCACTTTTTACGACCTTCCCCGGTTTACTTGGAAGTTTTAAAGTGTGTTTCTATGCTTTTTGAAACTTTTTGAGTATTTTTTATTTTTGAATTTCCCATGCTAGGTATTCTTGTGAGAATCCACGGGATTTCAAAGGAGCAAGTGAACAGAGCTCTGTTCACTCCTCGTTCATTGCCAGGAAGCCTTTTGCCGGGATTACAGGTAAGTGTGGCTTGGGGAATTCTTTTGCTGGTATAAAAACGGCAAAGTTATGCTGGGAAAAGAATGGGGTTTAGCAGGGTGGTCTGATAAAATCCAAATTGCACTAGTATTCCTAGTTCCACTAGTCCATCACCCTCTCTCCCATCTTCTTTTTCCTTCTCCTGTTTCTTTAATTTTCCTGGCTACATTTGTCTTCTTCCTTCTTTGCCATCCATTTCTTTCCTTTTCATCCTCTTTCTTCTGTTTTGTTCCACTTCTTCTGGTTACAGTCACCATCTTCCTACTCCTGTCCTCCTTCTCTGTCTCTCCAGTTTTCCTCCTTTGCCACCCTCCCCAAAGACCCTTGAAACCATGACTGGGGTGTGTTTGATTCTCAGCATTTGAAGGCTGTAAATCCCATTAAATTCGATAAGGATTAATTATGAATACATATGCATGGATTACCCTGTTGGTCTCTGACACCCTATTGGTTTCCTGTAGTTGTAAACCAGAGAGAGAGAGAGAGAGAGAGAGAGAGAGAGAGAGAGAGAGGTGGCCAGTGAGGGCACCGAAGTTAATGAAAGTCACTCATTAAAAATAGAGTTTGGAAAACTTTTTTTTTTCTTAGAAAGTTTCTTTGGTTGAAACACACCTCCTGGGTGTTATAATCAGGCTCAGAAATGTGTTGAAAATGTTAATAAAAGCTTACTTTTTTTCCTGTTCAAAGCATAGCAGAGTGCTACAACTCTAGAACTTTGGACTCAAACTTTGATGTGTTGCTAAAAGTGGTGCTTGGGGAAATATTAGAAACAGAGCTTGGAACAGTTTGGGTTTTTCCCCCTCTTCAAAGCAGAGCTTGGAAAACTATCTTTGGTTGGCATACAGCTCTGATGTATTCTTAAAAGCCGTGCTCACAAAGGTGTTAAAAAAAATGGGGAAAATTGTTTTCCCTGTTCAGTGCACAAGTTAGAAAATTTAATTTCCAAGGAGAGAAAAAAAAATACCATTTGCAAGACTATAGGGCTTACCAAACTCCAAAGAAAAGCAGCAAGGCGGCAGGAATGTTCTGTCTTCTGTACTGCCTTACCGCATGGTGGCAGCATTTTTTTGTTCCGGTCCCATGAGAGACCAAAGTAAAGCCATGTCTTTTTTTCTAATCAGAAGAACCCATTAGCAAAAAGACACAGTTTTAGCTCAGTCCCCCATGGGACCAGAATGAAAGAAAGCTGGAAGAACAGTGACGGCATGTGGCAAGGCAGCAGGGAAGATGGAATGTTCCTGCTGCCTTGCTGCTTTTCTTTGGCATGCAGTAAGCCCCATAACTGTTGGAATGATACACTCTAAGCAACTGTGGTTGATCCTTAATATATTATCGTTGAATGACTACATTAGGGCCCAGCCCCTGCAATTTCATTGAAGACTACCCCTGTGATTTCACCAGTGGCCATCCTTCTATCTTAGGACTTTTTCGGATGCATGAAATATAGCGCAAGCAGCCTCGTTGCATTGCAAGGCTGCTGCGCTGCAGAGCGTTGGTTTCGGATGACCCTCGCCCCTGTCGGTACTGTTGCGGTACCGCGGGGAGAGTTGAGCGTCATGTTTCATTGATTTTTAAGCATGAAAGTTGATTGTGCTTAAAAATCAACGAAATATGACGCTCAACTCTCCCTGCGGTACCGCAACAGTACCGGCAGGGGTGAGCGTCATCCAAAATCGACGCTCTGCAGCGCAGCAGCCTCGCAACATGACGAGGCTGCTTGCATTGTATTTCATGCATCCGAAAAAGTCCTTAGATTATGCCCCTAAACTTTCAGGGCCTGGGGAGCACCTCACTTGGCAGCACTTCTGCTCCTTCACAGGCATCAGTTTGGATGGGTGAGTTAACATTGCTCCTCATTGTTCTTAAATTCTTTTTTGGTTTGGTTTGTTCTCTTAATTTGGTTTCTTCTCTGTAATTTGATGCCAGGAGTGTCCGCTCCTGTAAAGCATGCAGGATACATCTTTTCCTTCCTCTGAAAACATATTTAACACTGAAGTAATCCTCTTGAATTTCCCCCCCTGCTAGTCTCCCTATTCCCAAATTACTTCCAGAACGATACCTTTATGTATGAGAAGTACAGCTTTCAGCCTTCCTGAACTACTGTAGATAAGAGAACAGGAGAGCATCTGTAGAGGAGAACTTTAATGCAGAACACACTGAGTTGCTTTGATTTGGGCTTGGTGCTTTGCCAAGGACATAATTATCATTTAAGGATTAATTAAAAAATCTGCAATTGCAGGTTGTGCTGAAGGTGCTTAACAGGGACTAGAGGTAGAATTTGTCAAGTTATTGCATAATAAACAGTGTTTGAAGCAATAAAATGCATGCATCCTCCAAACGCTACAATTTCTTTTCTATTCCATCAGTGGGGAGGAGGACTAGGGTAAATGTCACGGAATTCACAAGAAATTCTGCACACACTGCTGAAAGTGATGAGAAGCAAACCCAGAAGACACATTGATAGACAGGTTTTGTTTTAGTTCATTAGTTAGTTTATCGTTTTTCATATAATCAGGTTAACTTCCAGTATGACATTTTCCAAGATATCAAGAGAATTCACAATGATGATAAATGATGTCCATGGTGATACATGGCATGTATCTGTATGAACCCATGGTATGTATGAAACCATGTCAGATTGTATCTGTGGACTTTCTCAGATGTGGCAAAAACCACATCAGAAGAATGCTACAAGAACAAAAATGGGCGACATTACCAGAGGATGTTGTCCTTCAGCCGTTCTGGGAGTGTAGCACAGGCATGAATAATGTGTCCAGCTGAAGGACATGGGTGCCTGTTGTGTTCTTATAGTATTCCTGTGACGTGGTTTAGAATGCAGTTTTGTGCCGTATTCCCCCGCGTCTGATAAAGTCCAGAATCACACACACACTGCCCTGTTTTCCTTAATCTCCATATGAAGAATATAAGAAAGACACTACTAAATTCAGCGGGTGGTCTGTCTGGTCCAGTATTTTATTTCTAAAGGTAGCCAGATAGGTCCCTCTGTGAAGGATATATATATCATATATTTCCAACCTATAATGTTATTAGATCTTAGTCTACCACATACGGTAATCCTAAATAAAAATCAACAAATAACTAGATTAAACAAATGATGCCCAAACATGGTGCATTTTCAACATTTATCCAGCACTGATTCAACAATCATTATCCATGTGTGAAAATCATGTGAACCTTTAGATTCTGTGCCTCATGTCATCCCACTGAGAAGCAATGACTTCAAGTAAAGGTTTCTTGTAATTGTTGGTCAGGTTTTCACATTGGTTTCAAGGAATTTTTGGCCTATTTTGGGGTGCTTACTATCAGCTTCAGCTGATCCGCCAGCTGCACCCCTTTCTGGAGTTGGAGAACTTAAAGATGATAGTACATGCACTGGGAACTTCAAGGCTTGACTTCTGTAATGTGCTCTACATGGGGCTATCATTATGTCTGCTCTGGAAACTCCAACTGGTTCAAAATATGGCAGCCAGGCTGGTTACAGGAACAAAAAGGGATGACCACATCACACTAATATTAAAATCTCTTCACTGGCTGCCAGTTAGTTTCCGGGCAAGGTATAAAGTGTTGGTCATTACCTTTAAAGCCCTTCATGGTTTAGGACCAGGCTACCTACAGGATCGCCTTCTCCTGTACAATCCACCCCATACCCTTAGGTCCTCTGGGAAAAATTTACTCCAGCCAATTAAAACTAGGTTAGCCACAGTCACCCAGAGGACCTTCTCTGCTACCGCTCCCAGACTGTGGAATGGCCTGCTGGAGAAGATCTGACATCTTGAAGATCTAGATGTTTTTAAGAAGGCTATTAAGACAGATCTCTTCTGGCAGGCCTTCCCAGATTAGGTTAAATGCTTGGCTGCCCTTTTATATGCCATTTTATATTTACATTTTACATCTCATAATTTTAATTCTATATTTTCTAAGTCAGTGTTGCTGTCCTTGAGCAAGCAGTGCATTGAAATCATGATATTATATGAGAACACAGCTGCGCTGGGCAGGACACGTTTCTAGGACAGAGGACCATCACCTCCCAAAAATAGTACTCTACGGTGAACTCGTCACGGGTCAGCGTAAGAGGGGCGCTCAAAAAAAGCAATACAAGGACTCCCTGAAACAACATCTCAGGTTCGGCTAAATTGATCACCAACAATGGTCCGCCATGGCCTCACATCGGGAAGCATGGAGATGCACTATCCACAATGCTGCAGCCTTATTTGAGAACTCATGCTGAACAAGTCTTGAAGAGAAATGACAACACAGAAAGAATCACAACCCAGAAACATCACCCAAGGAGAGCCTCTGATGTGCTTTCTGCAACCGGACTGGTTTATCTCAGATTGGCCTTTTTAGTCATCAGCGTGCTTGCAGAAAGCATGGGATGAGTCCTTCCTGAATCTTCGTTTGCGAAGAAAAGCCAGAGATTTTCTAAGTGTGAAGTTTATAATATAATATATAATGTATAACTTATAATGATAGATATTGTTTTAACAGTACTGTTGTAATATCTGTATTGGAATGTTCTCCAATGTTGTATGATCTTTGCCACCCCAATCCTGGTGGGAGAGGTGGGATACAAATAAATATTATTATTATTATTATTATTATTATTATTAAACTCCTTCAGCTAAGTGACATTTGAGGACTTACTTGCCTGAACATGTTGTTTCAGGTCCTCTAAACATTTCCATGGGGTTTCATTCTGGACTTTGAGGTCATTCTAAAACATGGAATATCTTATTTTGCAGTCATTTCCTTTGAAGATCTGTTGGCATGTTTAGGATCATTGTCGTGTTGCACGACATATTTCAGTTCAGCTTCACTCTTGGACAGATGGCCAGACGTTCTTATCTAGAATCTTCTGATACACTATAGAATTCATGGCTGTGTCAATGATAAGCCATGTGGGTTCTGAGGTAACAAAAGAATCATTTCCATCATATTCACACCACACTCTGTGATCGTTGAGCTTCCTTTTTAAAAACTCTGGGCTTATTTGCTTGTTTGTTCATTGTTGGTATTGTTTGCGAAATGTAATGTGTCTCAAGGAGGCCCATCTGCCCGGAGACCATTGTTCCAGAAGTGCTGGGGTTCATCTATGTGATCAGACAGGCAGTAATGTTTTTCTTAGTAAAGGTTACCTCCTGGCTATACTCCCTCAAACACCACCCTTGTTCAGTCTTTTCCTGATTGTTATGAACACTCACATTATCCAAGATGAAAATGGTCTGCAGATCCTTAGATGTTACTCTGGACTTCTTTGTGACTTCCTGGATGGTGTACTGGTTGAGTTGGATGATGAACTGCTGAGGACAGTGACTGTAGTTTTAAATTTTCTCTACTTGTAAATTATTTATAAATCCTTAGAAATGACTTCACCATACTTTCTAGACTGTTGAGTATTAATAACTTCTTTTCTTAGGTTCACAGTGATGAATTTTGATTGTGGAATATTTCCCCACAACTGCATGGAGAAAACCAAACTCACAGTTTCTGATCTTTCTACAGACCGAGGGCTCTCAAACTCACCTCTGCAGACCTACTTAATTAAACACCTTATTTTAATTATTCCTATTATCTAAACTGATGCAACCAGAAGTTCATTTTTTTTTGTACTAACTCTGACTCTTAGTTACTCGTTGTTTGCCTAATTTATACAGTGGGCCTTCCATTTGGTACAGTGGGTTTGGTATCAGCGGATTCCAGTACCTCCAGATCATTGGCACATACTTAAAATATTGGTTTCTATACTTAAATGGTTGCACCCATTGATATCTATCAGACATAAACATCCATGGGTTTAGCTTTCAGCAGGGGGTTCCAGAACCACTACCACCACCCTGTGGATATGGAGGGCCTACTGTACATCATTTTATTTTTCAAGATGTGCAATTGTTTAATATTAACCTAATACGATTTTTAGAAATGAGCTCATTTTGGTTTATGAAGGCTATCATGGCAAAACTATGGAACTTGCACAGTTTTATTATTAGGGTTGACAAACTTTCCTCACCACCGAATGTGATTTTGGACTTTTTCGGACGTCTTAAATGTAACGGAAGCAGCCTCGCCATGTTGCGAGGCTGTTGCGCTGCAGGGCGTCCCTTTCGCATGACGCCCGTCCCTGCTGGTACTGTTGCAGTACCGCAGGGACATTTGAGTGTTATATTTCAGCGATTTTTACTCACGAAAGGTTGATCGTGAGTAAAAATCGCTGAAATATAACACTCAAATGTCCTTGCGGTATCGCAACAGTACCGGCACAGACGTGCGTCATGCAAAAGGGACGCCCTGCAGCACAGCAGCCTCGCAACGTGGCGAGGCTGCTTCTGTTACATTTAAGACGTCCAAAAAAGTCCGTTCAGTTTAACTATTTGTGGCTAATTGCTTCTGATACAGTTATTGCACATATATTTCTGTAATCCTAGCTCTATAACAGGGGTATTCCAAGACAGTTTGCAGCCTGAGGAAGAACAACAAATGGTGGTCCCACACTCCAAGTCAAAATACATAGGCCAGAATCATCTATGGCAGTTACAAATGCATAATGTAGAATAACCTAGGTAGCAGCCACTGCAATCGATGGGGACTTTTTCCCCTGTGGATCTGACTCATAGTCCCATATTCCCTTGTACAAGTGATCTCTAGCGTGAGGGGGAAATGTGACAAGGGTCCTAATTTTACCTGTCATGCCAAAAAACATTCATGGGGTGGTGTGGGGACATCAGTTAGCTACTTCCTGACTTATGGGGGGCAGACCCCCATTGATCACAGTGGCAGCTTCCCAGTAAGTGGGGATTGGGAGAGTTGAAGTCTGAGTGCTGAACATGCCACTTAGCCTAAAGTAATGGCCCACTTTCTTTTATACCATGAATATTTCTGTTTAGATGTTTACATCTTGTGATGCATTTGGACAATATAGTTTGTAGGAAGTCTGTAACAAAGTTTGGAAGGTTAGCCGCTGGTCCTGAGAAGTTATCTGTCAACCCAGAGGCTCTTGTTCCAAGAGAGAGTCAGAGAAGTAAGGGGAAGGGAGAGAGCACAGGTTCACTGTCAGTGGCATTGGTCAGGTTAAGAGCAGCACTTAGCCAGAGAAAGAGAGAGCAGATAGTGGATTCAATCTAAGTTTCTTCTTTTTAAACACATTCTTTGTCTTATTACTTTTTAGGTTATTCCTGGGCTAGTGTAAGTGTAGCTAGGGCCTATAACAACTTTGTTCATTTTTCTCTTGATTATATGTTCTCAAAGATTGTCTTTGTTTTCCCTCTGTAAACCCTGCAATTTTACTTATGAATAAATAAATCCCCATTTTTAATATTCTGTGAACCCTCTGGCATGATTTTAAGGATTCATTCCCCATAAATATACCTGGCAGTATTCTGTCCTCGAGCTTGTGAACAGTGTCTGGATTATAAAGGTCAATGATGTCAAGGGCAAACAGGGAATGGTGGCACTAACCGTGCTTGTGGAGATCTTTGATATAATTATTTATCAACACTAAAAAGCCTGCTAAGTCATAGTGAGGGGGCCCTTATCACAGGGGTCCCACTTTATTAGGCATGCAAACTAAAGTCAGCCAATGCAGAACTGAAGAACTTGTACACTGTGGAGTCGAAGGCATTCACGGCTGGCATCCATAGATTTTCCTTGGTTTTTTTTCTGGGCTGTGAGGCCGTGTTCTGGAATAGTTTCTTTCTGACATTTTGCCTGCATCTGTGACTGGCATTTTTAAAGAATGGTTGGGTAGGAGTGTATGTGGAGTTTATATGCTGTGAACCCCCTCACAGCCCGGAAGAAACTCAAGGAAAATCTATGGATGCTGGCCGTGAAAACCTTTGACTTCACATCTTATATTTGTTTGTCCAATAATTGAGAGAGAGAATTATATCATAACGAAATGGGGGGGTCAGTTCTAGGAAAACAGGTATTGTATGCTGAAAGGTCTTCAGGGGGTTCCATATAACTGTAATCTGTAAAGAAACTTTACTTTATTCCACTAATCCTATATGTGAAATTCCCATGGTGTAGAAAACCATGATTACACTCCATGGTATGTAGATTGCAGGTGCTTCTGTCCACTGCTGGTTTGAGCTGTGATTAATTTTAAAGATGGAAATTTCCACTTTAGAAAAGACACTGTTTAATGGCGTACTTGGCATGACTATTAATGCAGCCCTAAGGTTGTATCTGAGATTTCCCTGAGAACTACTCCTGTTACCTTAACTTCCTGAACATTTTTTTTAAATCATGTACTAAATGTTGGCAGCATTCATCTTTGTCTCAATCATGTATTCCACACAAGAACCCTTTAGTGTTGTTAAGCAATTGGTCTTTGACAATCAGTTGAAAGTGGCTCTGTCAGTATGGTTCCACACAACATTGAAGGTAACACCATATTCTCCATTACAACTTTGCAGTACCCTTCCCAGAAAGAAACACAGAAGTGGTTGAAACATAGGAGATTTTCAGACATGCCAAAATCCCTGTTTGCCGCGCGAGCAGCCTCCCGAAACTGCTGCGCGGCAAGGGTCTTCTTCGGACGACGCTGTGCCTCTGGCGAAACCGTCCGTGTCACTTCCGTGAAGCTTGGGACGGCTCAGCGCCATATTTCAAGCACGGGCAGCCTCCGTGATTGAAATATTGCGTGGAGCCGTCCCAAGCTTCACGGAAGTGACACGGACGGTTTCGCCAGAGGCACAGCGTCATCCGAAGAAGACCCTTGCCGCGCAGCAGTTTCGGGAGGCTGCTCGAGCGGCAAACAGGGATTTTGGCATGTCTGAAAATGTCCATACTGTGCTGGCTACAGGAATCCCAAATAAAATGTTTGAAAATTGGTTGTTTTTTCTTACTTTTTTGTGCTTAGTGAAAAATGAAATATAATTTCAATTTGCTTGGGGAGGAGCCAAATGTGGCTTTCAGAGAAGTCAAAGGATAAGGAATCATACATTATGAGACATTCAATGGTAGAGGGACTCAAAGGGCTTGTCTATATGAGGCAAAACCCCAAAAACAAAACAAATTGCCCCACAGTAATAGCATTTTACAACAGCTGCAACTTGTCTTAATGGTTCCCCCCCCCATAAGCTTCACATGCCCACTGGTCAAGATGGCAGCCATGAGTGATTTACTCATGTTTTTACTTACCTTAATTTGTCACCACACTTTAAAAAAAAAATCCATTGTGTGCTAGTGTGACATTTTGCCTGTAGGAAAAAAAAAGAGGAAAAAACAACAACACCCTTTTCTTCACCATAGCACTCACTTGTTACAATAAAAATCCAACATGGTGGCTCTGGTCACTTGCCCTGTTAGCAAGACTCCTCCCTCCCATGCTCATCCAGCCAATCAGCTTTGCACTTCCTTTCATATGGGAAAGTGATTCATATTGAATCATTTGTCCCAATGAGGGGGAATGTTCATTTCCTACACTGTTTTCCCGGATAGTTTTTGACATTTTCGCTCCCTCTCCTTCACAATATGGCGGAATGCTGCGGAATGCCATTAAGACAAGTAGGATTCTCCTCGCATTCCATGAGGAGTATTTTCGCTGTTTAGACAACCCCAAAGACTACAGGAAGTGGGGCTGAATCTCTAGAAGAGCTGCTCTGTTAGTTTTTAATCATTTGAAGAAGTTTTAATAAGCCAGGAGAGCAATACAGAAAACACCAGAAGACTCCACTAATGTTGCAACAACATTATGGATTATTTGACTGTATGTGGGTTGTATGTGGAAGGATTTAGAACTGAGTTTAGGAATTTCTCTGCTATTTCAAAGGTTCTATCCAGAACCACCCCAAGGCATTTTGCTGCCTGAGGTGGTACAGAATATGGCACCCTACTCCCTCTCAAATGGACATAGTAGTAGTACCAAAGGCTGACCAAAAACTCTTTCAGACTACTACAAAGAAAGAAGCGCTCTTGCAACACTTATTAACCAGATGCTGTCTCTTCCTGTTGCCTCCAGATCCAAATTGATTTTGGTTCATGTAAAAGGCTGTAGGCCTCATAGGTCCCTCAGCCAATCATTACTCAGTTCCCATGAAACTATAGGTGATTTGGCCAATTAACACAGAGATCTCTTCAGCACCTTTGCACTGAATAGAGTGTTCTGAGAATCTTAAAGTCATGGAATAATCCAGGACTATAGAATACTGACTTTAAAAAAACAACACACAAAATCAAACTATTTTTTGATTCTGTTTCCATTAGCTGCCCTCCATTACTTTTTCACTAGATGGAGAAAATCCCACCCTCTTTTCTCCCCAACTTTCTAGTGGCATAAATAAAATCCCCTAACTCCCAATGTGATGTGCTTTCATGATAGCTAAAACCATCTGCCTACGGTAATTGTCTCACTCTGCCTAATTGTAGGGCTAGCCCTTATGTACAGTGTATTAACCTGCAATTGGTAATCTCTTTAAAGTAAAATACTCTAGGGAAGCAAAGTCATAATGTGTCCTTATTTGTCTCATGGAATTAATACTTTCTGTGTTCCTGGACCTGCCATTCCTACATTAGTCTTTATCCTTTGTATTGGTTTCTTCTGTATATTTGCTCCCCCAACCAGGCACACAGAAGCCAGCTGCTTAATCAAGGTACCTTTTTGAAAACAAGAAGGGGGGTGGTGGCTTTTCTAGTGAGAGCAAGCATGGCGAATTCAATTAATCATATAAGAAAATTATATCAACAACACCACCAAACTTTCAACTGCATGGTGTTGAAGAACCATGGACTGCACAATTCTATGCCCATTCAATTGTGAGTCAGCCTCGCTGGACACAATGAGACTACTTCTGCATAGAAACATGCTAGAGTCTTCTGTAAGTGTACTAAAGTAGAAAGAAAACAAAACTGTGGTGTTAACTTTTTTTAAGGCACAGATAATTAGAATATTTTGGCATGCAATGAAATCTGGTGCTCTATGCTTCTGAGTTTATAAATCTGATTCACACTGGGATGCAACTTCCCAATACTAATACTTCGCTATTTTTCTGTTGCTGCTAACTTATTATTCCAGAGGGAGCTCTCATCAGAACTTTGCTGCCCTTCCATTTAGCAAACTGTTAAGCAATAAATGTTTGATCATTTAAGAGAAAGTGGCATAAATATAATGCTTTGTGAATGAGGATAGTTGGAGAGTAATTAGGATCTTTAATGCCTAAAGGATAAATAACATTTTCCTATTTGGGAATCATTTACAGGCTTTCCCACAGAGCCGCAGTACATAGGAAGCAATTAAGTAAAAATAGATGTTGGGGGAAAATGCCTTTGAAGCACCTTGTAATAATTTCTATGTGCTCTGGGACTCAGAGACCCCAATGAATGCTAGAACTTTTACTGTAATTGTTTCAATTTCAGGTAAAAAACATCCTCATATTTTTCCCTGCAGAGACCATCATCTGTTTTAACTTTGCATCATAAAACTTCTAAAGACTAGAGTAAAAATAAAATGCAAGGAGAAACATTTGACAATGTTAGAAGCAAATCATTCCCATTTGGGGCTACTGAATTGCTCCTGATAATGCCACATATGCAGTCATTCACCATGTCCTCAAAGAGTTTCAAACAGCCAGATAATGCTAAGTATTCACAAGGCTGGTGTGAACCAATTTGGATCCCAAGAGAGAAATGGTGTCCTCATAAAAATAAAAGGTTGGTTGTGCTAATTGTCCCTTCTTTTGCACCTAAAGAACTCTATCTGTTTATGTTCTTACCAAAGACTACCAGTACTATTGATGACCAACCATGGAATAATGAGACCAGACACAGAAAGTTGAATTAACAAGGACAGCTTTAGTCTGTCCTATATCCTATTTAAGTCAATTGAACATGAAAGAAGAAAAAAAAGGGGGGGTGTTTCAACCTGATGCGGTCCCAGCTGAGGCCAGATATCTACCTTAGACTACCTTCTCAGCCGTTCCATGGGCAAAACACCTGAGCCCTGAGGGGAATCCAATATCTAGGTTGCTCCCTGGCCAGCCACTTACTGAAAGGTAAACCCAGGTCACTCCTACCCATGTCCCAGGACCATATAAGTGAGAGCAAAGCCCCTAGGTCTGCCTCAAGTGTAGACTCCTTCCCCAACCCCAAAGTCCCAGGAGCTGTTGTTACCCAGCCTTAGACCCCCACCCTTCAATAATTCGCAATTTTGCAATATTGGATAGTTCATGAGGTCTAACGTAGACCAGGGCCAACCAAAATTAGGTTAGGTGTAGGTCACCCAAAGGCCTAAAAATGCTGTCTTGGAAATTCCCCAACAGCATGCTCAGGAAAGGATTAAGTAAAACCCCTCTTTAGTCAGACTTGTTAGGGTGGAATGTACTAATCTTCCCTGGACACACCTGGCAGTGAATCATACTCCAAAACTAACAGTGACTGGAATCCCCATTATCCACAAAATGCCTTTCCCTCACACATTTTTCTCTCCACAATACAGAGGTGGCAGTAAACCCATTAACTTTAATATCTCAACCATTAGTGGGATTCAACATAGCCAGAGCTTCCATTGTTTAATCCTGGGAAACTCATCTAATCATTGTATCTCACTCAAAGCACCCCTTAAGGGTACAATACTGGGTGTAAATAGTACCCCAAAGTGTGGTGCTGCTACCATTGGACACCATCACTGTGCCTGACTGTCGTATCACTCTCAGATTTGAGTTTGAGTCTTTCTCTGCTGCATGAACCTCTGTTCTTTGGAGAGGTAATTATAGCCCATTCTTCCCAATTCTATCTCCACTACACAAATATTTTCCCCTAATTCTTTTTTAGCCTTGCAGAGTTGTATTGTGAGTGTGTGTGCATGTTTGAATGCTTCCATGAATATTTTCCAATAAAAACCATTTTTATTTCATTTTGGCTTGGAGTCTCATCAGTGAGTATTGGTATACCTAGGTGTACAAGGTCTCATAAGTTACTTGGTCCCTTGAAGCCACTGTGGAGGGCATTCCAAAGCTGTACCCTGCACCAAAAGGGTGCCAAGGTGTACACTAATCTCTTAAGTTCTCCCCCTGCTACCTGCCAAATGACAACTTAGTTATAGGCACCAACCCTAT
Organism: Gambelia wislizenii; assembly: GCA_030847615.1. Taxonomy (NCBI): domain Eukaryota; kingdom Metazoa; phylum Chordata; class Lepidosauria; order Squamata; family Crotaphytidae; genus Gambelia; species Gambelia wislizenii. The sequence continues at coordinate 327,757,867 of JAUMIR010000001.1, forward strand.
CCAATTTTCCAAGTTCCACAGCTGTCATTGGGTCTCAGCCAGTGCAGCGGTTTAAACCCCAATGCTGCTCCCAAGGCCTCCCTAAGGCCAGTGCCAGTGGCGGGGAAAGGGTGATCAGAGGCCCAATGACAGCAAAGGCACCATGTCTTTGCTATCATTGGGTCTTGTCCAAGCCCCCACCCCATGCCACGCCAGAGGCCTTCAAGGCTGCAGCGGAGGAGAGGTGGTTGATGGGACTCAGTGTCCTACCACCAGCCTTTCCCCAGCTGTTGCCTCTCCTTCCTGCCTCTCCCTTCTCTTCATCATTCGCAAGCAGCGAACAGGAAAGAGAGGGGGGGAATGAAGGAAGAGGCAGCAGCTGGGGAAAGGTGGCCGTGGGACTCTGAGTCCCATCAACCACCTCTCCTTGCTGCAGCCTCTTCCTCTACTTCCCTCCCAATCTCTCTTCCCCGTTTGCTGCTTGTAAACGGGGAAGAGAAAGGAGAGGCAGGAGGGAGAAGCAGCAGCTGAGGAAAGGTGGTCGATGGGACTATGAGTCCCATTGACCGCCTGTCCTCCACTGCAGCCTCTTCCTCCATTCCCCCTTCTCTCTTCCCTATTCGCTGTTTGCGAATGGGAAGAGAAGGGCAAGTAAGGAGGGAGGGGCAGCAGCGGGGGAAAGGGCAGGCGACGCAGGGACTAACAGTCCCACTGCCCTCCTGTCCTCCTGCAGTGTCTTCCCAGGGCCTCTGGGGTGTTGGCACAGCCAAGAGCCCACAATAGCAATGGCACAACACCGTTGCTGTCGTTGGGCCTCTGGCCATCCCCCCCCCCACAGAAGTTGCTGGCCTTGGAGGCCTCAGAGTTGCGTGGCAGTTTAAACCACTGTGCAGCTTCCCGAGGCCTTTGGGGCAATGTAGGGTGGGGGCACAGCCGAGACCCATCCACAGCAACGGTGCAGCACCATTGCTGTTGTTGGGCCTCTGTTTGCACACACACACACACACACACCAAAGGCGCTGGCCTTGGAGGACTCTGTAGTGGTGTGACTGTTTGAACCAGGGCCTCTGGTCGATTTCAGCTGTGTGTGTGTGGGGGGGTGAAGACCCAATGACAGCAATGTCGCTGCGCCATGCCCGGGGCTGTCGTTGGGCCTCTGGCCGCTCCCCCCACACTGCAATCGTCCTTTCTGCCCTGGCATGAGATATTCCTCCATGACTATCAGTCACAGAGACCACGCCTCCCCATGTGAACTGCAAATTTGGAAAGCTTTCAGATGTTATCAGATAAATGACTTTCCAGATAAAATTGTGTAAACTAGTAGGCACTGGTTCGAAAGAGAAGTAAGCTGGCATTTTTCAAATTAAAAACTGTCATGTAACTGACCCCCAGCTCACTTTTATCAGGTTGGTAATAGTCATCTTTACTTCCTTCCTCCTACAGTCCACAGGCTATGTCTCCTTTCTAGAATGTTCTGCCATGCTCAACTGGTCTCATACCCTCCTCTTTTCAACATCCAGCTCCTCCAACCTGTCATGAGGACTAGGATTTTCTATAGTGACACTGATGCATCCAAGAGAGTGTTGGCTCACCAACAAGTCACTTATCATTTAGTCTCTGCTGGAATGCAAAGAGCACTTCAAGCAGAAAAGACCTCTTCAAATGTTTTCACAGATGAGACTAAAATGGCCCTGCAGTCTCTCCTGTGCTGTTATAATGTTCAGATGGGTGTTAAAGTGGAAGAGGAAACAGAGAAGCAATTGGCCAGAAAATGTTTATTCACATTGATGCACACTTTACATTCACAAATGCAACTGAAACAAGAGCTATTTTAAATCTTATGAAAAAAAAGTCACCAATCTTTATACTGTATATTCTAGTCCTGACCTCACTTTGAAATACCAATTTTCTTTTAAAAAAAATACACAACACATAATAATTACAAATGTGTAAGCTTTTCATAGGAGTGACAATTTCCCATTTCTTTTCTTTCTGTAGAATTTTTTCCATAGTCAAGGGGTGAGAGAAATCAGCATCCTACAATGGTAGGATAAGTTGGAGTTACAGTTCAGTACAAATGACTCCCACAGTCATACTTTTAACTATCAAAATGCACCTATTTGTAATCGTGCCTTTGTATGTCCATTTTGTTACCCAGGGCTGAGGAACACATGGCTTCCGAGTGGTTGTTGGACTTCAACTCCCACTAGACTTAGCCAGTATAGTAAAGAATGATAGGAGCTGCAGTAAAAATACATATGGAGGGGTACAATTTTCCATCCTGGCCTTTATACCATCCATCCTTACCAGAGGTATTCTATCTTCATTCACCAGAGCTGAAATATGGCATGCAGTTCTGAGAATTCTCTCTAATTTGGCTGTCACATACAAAGAAAATAAGCCCTGCTATTGGCTACCTTAAAGGGAATGGTGTGTGGGGGGGATATCTTTGGAACAGAATTCCTCTTCTTGATCTTACCAATAAACCTGGAAGGTGAAATGTGCTCACAATAAACAGGGAGTTTTGCCTACCCCTCATTCCATACTATTTGTTGTTTGTCATTCCACCTCAAGTAATGCAGAACAAGATGGGTTAAAGGCTTTGCCTCTGTTTCATGAAACAGGAATGGGGATAAAAGGCATGCTTTTTGTTTTGTGTTAGAATAGATCTCTTTTGTCTCTCCTGCTTTGGGGAATTATCTTTTGATCTTGCAAAGAGAAACCTGTTAAAAGGTGAATGTGGTTGCTAGGTTTTCAAAAAGAGACTGGAGGGAACTTCTGGTATCACGTTCAACTTTTTTTAAAAAAAATGTGTTCAGTCTAGTTCCTCAGCAAGTACAGCTGTGATTGTGGGTGAATGTATGTATGTATATACCGGTATGTATCCATTTAATAAATACATGTCCAGTTGGATATTTTTAAAAGGAAGCAGAATGCAACAACCTTGCTTCATTTGACTCCTTAGGTGTTATCTGACCTTATGGCAACTCCTTTCTGTTTGAGGGAATAAAAATGCTTTTCAGGAGTGTTTGCAGATACAGCATAAAGAGTATCTCAAAATGCCAAAATACCTAGCACAAGAAAACAAATATTCAGGAGACAGCTCCTATATCTTTTATGGCTGTGCAAAAGAAGGAATTTCAGGAGGTGCTGCTTGTCACACAGCCACGGGACAAGCAACACCACCTGTACACAGCCGTAAAAGGTATATGAGCTATCTCCAGTTTTCAATGTGGCAACCCTACTAAGAATACAGATATATGTAATTCTTCACTTATTTCATTCCTGTAAGCAAGAACAAATAATTTCACTGATAATCCCCACCCTCTTCTGGGAGAACACAAGATAACTCTGTTCAAATTTCAAGCAGTATTCACACTTCACCACTTTGCTGGGGGAAATTATTTTGTGTAAAAAATATACATAGGTTTTCCTTGGGTTCTTTCCGGGCTGTGAGGCCGTGTTCTGGAAGAGTTTACTTTTGACGTTTCGCCTGCATCTGTGGCTGGCATCTTCAGAGAATGGTTGGGTAGGTGTGTATGTGGAGTTTATATACTGTGAACCCCTGTTGGGGAGGATATGTAAATTTGTGCAATTGAATGATTAGTGTCTGGGTTTAGATATGCAAGGAGGATTAGTGTCTGTTTGGCTAATGGTTGGTTGATTGCACATTATCTGCTGGGAATCCCCCTGTCCCTGGGTGGAAGTCATTTGCAAGTGCTGAGTTTTGATTCTATTGTATTTCAAAACTGGAAGCCAGATTTTGTTTACTTTCAGGGTTTCTTCTTTCCTGTTGAAGTTGTCCAGGTGTTTGTGGATTTCAATAGCTTCTCTGTGCATTCTGACATGATAGTTGTGGTCCAGAAGTTCTGTGTTTTTAAATAACATTTTGTGTCCTGGTTGGTTTATAACATGTTCTGCTACAGCTGATTTTTCTGGCTGGCCCAGTCTGCCATGTCTCTTATGTTCCTTGATTCATGTTTGCACACTGCGTTTAGTGATCCCTATGTAAACTTGTCCACAGCTGCATGGTATGCAGTAAACTCCTACAGCTGTGAGAGGGTCTCTTTTGTCCTTTGCTGAGCGTAGCATTTCTTGAATTTTTTTGTTGGTCTGTAGATCATTTGGAGGTTGTGTTTCCTCATCAGTTTCCCTATTATGTCTATGACTCCTTTGATGGTAAAAATATGGTAAAAATACCTTCCCTTTGGGTGGCTGTTTTTCTTCTTCATTTCTGTGGTATTTTTCTTGGTTTGGCTGCTCTTGTGATGTCTGATCTGGAGTAACCATTAGCCTGTAGGGCCCAGTTAGGTTACTGATCTGGAGTAACCATTAGCCTGTAGGTGTCTCAGTTCGTCCAATAGGTAGTGGGGTTTGCAGATCCTTTTTGTACATCTACCAATGTTTTTATTGTGCTTCTTTTTGTCCTGGGTGATGACTGGAGTTCTTGTGTAGGTACCTGTCCGTGTGTATGGGTTTTCTGTATACCTTGTGGCCTAACCGTTGGTTTGGTTTGCGGATGACTAGGACATCCAAGAATGGCAGTGTTCCTTCCTTCTCTTTTTCCATCGTGAATTGGATATTTGGGTGGATGCTGTTCAAGTGGTTCAGAAATTAGACTAGATCTTCTTCTCCATGGTTCCAAATGGTGAAAGTGTCATCCACATATCAGAACCATGTTGTGGGCTTTTTTGGTGCTGTTTCCAGGGCTTGCTTTTCAAAATGTTCCATGTAAAAGTTTGCTATCATGGGGCTCAGAGGGCTACCCATGGCTACCCCATCTATCTGTTCATAGAATTCATTATCCTACTGGAAGTAGCTTGTGGTGAGGCAATGTTTGAACAAGGCTGTGATGTCCTCAGGAAATATTTGTTGGATGAGTGCCATGGTGTCCATTATGGGGACTTTGGTGAACAAGGAGACAACATCAAAGCTGATCAGTCTCTCTCCAGGTTTCAGTTCAATGTTGCTGATTTTTTCTATGAAGTGAGCCAAGTATTTGATGTAGTGAGGGGTTTGTCCTATGTGGGTTTGTAATTGTGTGGCCAGAAACTTGGCCAAGTCATACGTGGGGGATCCAATGGCATTCACTGTGGGTCAGAGTGGAATGGAATCCTTGTAAATCTTGGGAAGTCCATACAATCTTGATGGGAGAGCCTCTGATCTTCATAGATTCTGGTGTGTGGTTGGCCGAATTGATGAGTTTTTGATCAAGGCATTTGTTTTTCTGGTGATTTTTTTGGTTGGGTCTTGCTTGAGTTTTCTGTATGTTGCAGGGTCCAAGAGTTCCCTTATTTTTTGTTTGTATTTTTCTGTTTCCATGATTACTGTGGCATTGCCTTTGTCTGCTGGGAGAATAATAACTTCTGGATCTGCATTGAGATCCCTGATGGCTTTTCTTTCTTTTATGGTTATGTTGCTGGGTGGTGGTTTTGCCTTCCTCAGGATCCTAGCTGTTTCTCCTCTTATCTCTTCTGCCTCTTCTTCTGGGAGACAGTGGAGGGCAGATTCAACAAGGGCGATAATGTCTTCAACTGGGATTCTGGTGGTGGTTACTGAAAAATTTCCTCCTTTGGACAGGATGGATGTTTCCATACACACTCCTACCCAACCATTCTCTGAAGATGCCAGCCACAGATGCAAGCAAAACATCAGAAGTAAACTCTTCCAGAACACGGCCTCACAGCCCAGAAATAAACCAAGGAAAATCTATGGATGCTGGCCATGAAAGCCTTCAACTTCACAATATACAAAGGGGTGTTTTTTGTACAGAAAAACTTGTTTGGGGGAGAAAATTATTTTATGCATAAAAAGCAGTAGTTTCACATCATAAACAGTATACAATATGATCCCTGTATATGCAGAATCCAGTATATGAGGTTTCACTTATCCTCAATCCATGGCTACCACCACCAGCCAGAATCTTTCCTCACTTTTTCCTCAGGCAAGGTGGCAAGGGAGGGAGAGAGGCAGCACCACCGTCCTGCTCCTTCTGCCTGCCTTCCCAGCAGGGCTTGATGAGCTCCATGTGCACCCCTCTCCATCCCTGCTGGTCCCAGGACAAGAAGGACGGGGATCAGCTCCTTCACTGCCACTGCCCCATGGCTTTGTGCAACAGCTGGCCAGCCAGAAGCATTTACCTTGGTTATGCCCAGCTCACCATCTCCTCCACTGCCACCTCTGGTTTGTGCTTCTCCACCACCTTGGAAGAAGATGGATATTCTCTGCTCAGCCAAGAGAGGCACGAGGGCCCCAGCTGCATAGGGCTGTGTGACTCTTTTGGTGGTGGGTACCACACTCTCACGTGTGAGAATAGCAGCAGCAGCAGCTGAAGGAAGGACGAAAAGCTGGCTGCTCGGTGGCTGCTCCCAAGGTGACCATATGCAAAGGAGGAGAGTGGGCAGGAAGCAGAAGTGGTGGCACAAGCATCAACAGCAGCACTCCTCCTGCTGCTTACTTCCCACCAGGGCTGGGAAGAGACATTGGGATGCTACCATTAGGCACAAAACGGAGGAGGAGAAGGTGGCAGCAGTGGCAAGTGGGCACGGCTGAGGCAGACACTGTTGGCTGGCTACTGCACAAAGAGGGGGAAGTGGTGGCAGCAGTGAGGGGGAAGCCCCCCATCCTCCTAATCCCAAGATTAGCAAAGATGGAGTGGGGAACACAGGGAGCTATCAAAGCCCCACCAGAAAGGAAGGCAGACAGACAAGCAGACAGGCGCAGGAAGGAAGAGCTGGATGGTGGCACTCTCTCTCTCCCTGCCTCACCTGGTCCAGGGGTCAAAAGATAGCATTCACTTATTACCCACAGTTTCACATATCCAAAGAAAATCCAAGAATGTATCCCCTATGGATAAAGGGGCCATACTGTATTTTGTGCAAAATACAGATTCCTGCTTTTTGCACAAAAAACAGGTTTACACCCAACCTGAAAAAAGATTTCTGTGCAGGAATCAACTAACATGTGCAATTTGAAGTGTTTTGTGGAGTGTATTTATATAAAACACAAGTTTTCTGTACAAAAAGCAGTATTTTTCCACAGTAGACAGTGTATATAACATACATTTTCTCCCCAGAAAAACACATTTTCTGTGCTGAAAACATATAGATATTCATTAGAATTGCTAGGTTTCCCACACAGCAATATGGAGCAAGTCCCCTCAGTTGCCAGTCTCCTCAATTCTAGTGAGAGGAGAGCCTCTTGTTCCCATGAGATTTCAGATCTCACATGTACATATCATAATGACAGGCCAGTCATCTCAAGTTTATTCAGTGAGCACACTACTTGGCCCCACTGGAGAGGAGGAAGTGGAAGCCTGCACCACACCATGTGCAATCACAGCAGACAGAACCCCCGCATTTGGTAGGAAACAATCCAGAGTGCTGTGCATCAGCCTGTTGTGAGTATGGCTGGTGTCCACTTTCAACAGGTCAAGTGATACAGGATTGGGGCATCTTGTATCACCTCAACACAGAAGGACATTTTAAACCACAAAATATGGGACACGTCATGCAAAATTGCCTGCCTGTTAACTCTAGTATTTTTATGCAAATGATTTTTTTCCTTCATGAAGTCCCAAAGTGCAAATAATTTAGCAGCTGTTCTCTCTTCCCACCCTTCCTCCTCCTCCTTCATGGATGGGAAGAATAAAGGGAGAAATGTACTTCACTACCTGCCAGGAGCTGTATACCAATATATACCTTCAGCATAGAAATTTTGAGGGGCTTCTGCACTTTGACTTTGCTAGTGTTCTCATTCCACGCTGTGAATAAATGCTATACCTCTCTATTTGTTTTACTAATAATGTGAAAAAGAATAATTTCTACTGGTTCAAAGGTTTCTTTGATTGCATCCTTCTTTCATCCTTGGTTCCCAAGTGATGTCTCTGGTCACCCTACAATAAATCATCAGTTGATGTCAGCAGCAGAGCCTTCCATCCTTGTCTGTCATGACATGGTCCTTGTCCTTTGTCCTTCCTGGACAGGATCGAGTGAACATGTTCTTTCTGGAGGAGTTGTTTCTCATCTGAGCACTCTCACCCTCAGCTTCCCTGCATTATGTTTCAACCACAAAATGGCATGTGATTTTAGCTTTGGCTCAATGAATTGTGTGGGACAAAAAGTATCCTAATAGTAAAATGCAATAGATTATCTTTTGTGGGGAGGGAATTTTTTTTAGCTAGATGGCTTTTTATCTCTCTCTTTTTAAACCCTATACGTGACAGGTGGGTAGAATTAGGAATGGAAAGAATATTCAAAAATAGTTGATCACTGATTGAAAAAGTGGTTCCCCAGTGTTGTGAACTCTCAATGAGAATTTCTTCACATTGAGAAGTTTTACTTTGGGTCTGGCTGCACTGAAGATTTGAGCCTTGGTGATCATCTCTTTTGGATTGTGTGCATACATTTGTAAAGCAAACTGGGTCCTGCTTACAGTGTCCTCCTTGCTTCAGACATATAAACAGCCACACCTACCATCTCCTCCTTCTCCTGTTCCCAGCAAGGACCTACACATGTTACCTGGGACAGGAGAAGGGTAAACCACAACAAAGGTGGTGGTAGACACTCCATCTTCCCAATTAAGCATTCCTTTCTATCAGAAAGGAAACTGATGCTACAAGTTCCATCATTCCCAACAGAAATACAACATTATTTGTACCAGTGTCTGTTGGGGGAAAAGACCTCACATGAAGTGATTGCACAAGACCAAACTCCTCTTGGAACAAACACAGAGATGGTCATACCCTAGTGTGCATACTAGGAAAAAATTATTCTGTCCACATAAGTAGTCCTAGCCTTTCTTGTATAGACTCCCCGGGCAGGAATGTTTTCACATGCACAAGCAAGTCATATGGCTGGCAACTTTCCATAACTGTGCTGTCTGAGAAAAAATAATACAGCAATCATGGGAGTAGCCACTAGGCTTGGCTATCTGGGTCAAACATGAAAAATTTCCATGCAAATACATACAGTAGCACCCTGTATCCACTGATTCGCCAACTGCGGATTCAGTTATCCAGGGTTGGTGATGGCAAGGGGGAGGGAAGGAGCTCACCTGTCCCCTCCCTTCCCCTCCCCTGGGAGGGCTTTATAATCACAACAGCGTTGAATGGGCAAAGGGGGAAGAGAGGGGGGAGGGAGCTCACCTGCCCTGTCCCTTCCCTTCCCATGGAAGGGTTCCTGCGGTGGCAGGATGGTGGATGACATTTGCTATTATCTGCAGATTTCACCATCTGCAGAGGGGCCTGGAACCAATCCCAGATGGAGTCCTACTGTATCTGCTCCCATGATCAGAAAGCCCTTAGGGTAGCTAGAGAACATGGGGTGAGAAGCAATAGTAGCTCACTTAGAAGAAGAACAGTTGGAAGTATATCATTTTAAAAAGTAATTGTGAAAGTTCAAAATGCTCTGTTCCTGTTTTGCCAGGAGAGTAGCCCTGTTTGCCATGATGATCTGGTTATTCCTGTCAGATCTGGTTAGGATCAGGGCCAGACCTCTCTGGAGTTACGGTCAACCTACAGTTGATTCCCTTGGTCTCTTGGTCAACCCACAGTTGATTCCCTTGGTCTCTTGAAGCTCTCCAAGCCACTGTCAGAACTAGGCCATGTGCAGCACTCTGGGATAAGCAGGAAATGGGAATCAGAAGTCTGGATTGTTGCGTAGTCAACATGAGAGGATGAACCTAGGGATAGGATTTGGGGGAGAAATCAGCATGAGCTGGCAAAACAGGCATAGCTGGAAAACAAACCAAGAATCTGGAGGGAAAATTATTAGAAACACAAAGGCATACCAGACATTTGGTGGCTAGTGGCTTCCATGTTAGAGACTATAGGAACTACCAAGGTGTTGCACCCTAACTCCCAAACAGGTTGAGTGCCTAGGATATGTCCTGGGCAGGATACACATCATCCTTGATATGGAAGTCACTGGCCACAACTGATGCCTATGCTCAGCTAAGTCTCCTTATATTTTTTCCTCCAGGGCAGATGACAATGCTTGGTCCCCCTCACAATATTAAACCTCAGTCCATAGTCTGCAGCACAGCCAAGAACATGCTGAACTGAATATCAAATCATACCACCTTCAAATTCTCACAAGGGACTGATTGCCAGCTGCTTTGATTAAAAACACACTTTTAATGAGGGTAGGGAACAGTATGTCCTCTTAATTTGCTAATGATCCAGAAAAAGAAGCCATATATAGTCACTAATTCTCATTTTGGAGGAGTTGCCAATATCACCAGCAAATTGACTTAGAGTGGAAGACTGGAACTCCAAGGAGGAAAATTCAATTTATAGAGGGGAATAATCCAATCACTGACCCGGCAAGGATGATCCATCAACTAAAATGGGTTCCTGTGCATGAGTTGTCTTCTCTATTTACCCTCACCCTTTCAAGAGGCTGCTAGAGAATGAAAGGGGAATATTCCACACCTTGCACCAGAATGTGGAATGCACACCATTTGCTCCAGGCAAATGAGTGGACCTGTCAGCACTGATTATCTGCATGGGGCCAAGGAATACTCTCTTTTTAACAGGTAATCACTACTTGTAAGGCTGAGCTGAAATTTTGCAGAAGATACTGGAGCACAGGAGGCTGCCTTATACTGGAGTCAGATGATGAGTCCATGAAGCCCTGTATTCTCATCTCTGACAGGCAGCAGTGGCCCTCCAGGGACTCAAGCAGGATTCTTCCCTAGACCAACCTGGAGATCCCTGGTATGCTCTGGTGGTCTCCCATCCAAGTATCAATCAGTTCCGATTCTGCTTAACTTTTGAAAACAAATGGTATCATATGTATTTGGGGTAATATAATGGCATAAGACATTTTTCTGAACAATTTTCTCATGATTTTTCTCCCACCCCTTTAATCAAAGAGGGATAGTTTGCAGACTCCCCCCACCCCACTCTGAATATTCTTCACTGTTGCAAGGGTATCACTCCAAATCATACCCTTGAATTTTCTAGACCAGGGTTGGAATCCTGTGACCCTTCAGATATTCTTGAACTGCCTTAGCCAACAGAAGCAATGGTTAAGAATACTGGGAGGTTTCATCCAACAGCATCTAGAAGGGATCACTCTTCCCACCACTGCCTTAGAACAACACTAATTTGGGACACTGTGAAGGATGCAAAATGGTTGCCAGACTGCCAGTACAGTTGCTGTTGCCAGTGTCATCCACAAACACAAAAAGAAATCTTTTCAGAAGAAAAAGAATGTCTGCTTCTTGACAATTCTAATGACACTGTTGGGATAGTTTTTCTTCCCCCCACCCCCAGCCAAGAATTCCATTGCCCTCCCTCATTGTTCATACCACAAAGAGTTTGTCAAATTTGGAAGGGCCGTTTGTGCATAGCTCTGCAAGTTCTGTAAGAGCTCATAACACCCATTCTCTCTAGGTTGTGGTGGGAGAAGTGAGATATTTATGTGGAGGACCAGGCTTTCAGTTTGCAGCCATTATCTTTGCAATTATTTTTTCACCCATACCACAAATATTCCTGGTTTTGACCTGCCTTGACTTCTATCTTCAGCTTTATTTGTAACCTACCATTTGCAGTCCCTTCACCTTACTGGAAACCAGTATCTACAGGAATTCAATGGAGAATAGACACAATCATTTCCTCTGCAGAACTGGCAGTGTTCTGGCACAATGAAGAGGCTAGGGAGGAGTGGTGTTAAGAGCTTAGCAAAGAGTTACATGGAAGCAAAACCCTTTCCAGCAGCACAACAGCAGTGCCAATTTGCAAGGGCTGTCTCTGAAAGTCTATAAACAAAAGCTACACACTCTTGAGCTGCCATCTACTGACAAGTTTTCGATCAGCAATAGAAAATGTAGATTAGTCGTGCCTTGTTTTACAGCGATAAAAATCCCTTTAAAATGAGTGAGCTACAGTATGAGGGAGCTGGAGCAGCTGTTTGCAATCAAAAGAAACAAGATCTCTGGGGCGGGGGTGGGGGGCGGAATCAAGGCTCAGTTTCAAGCCAGTGCTGAAATCCTAGGCATTAGGGATGTAGGGTGTGTCCTTGATGAAATTTGGGGGCCAGTTACACAACCACTTTTAATGTGGAAAATGGCAGCTTACTTCCATTTCGATGCTGAGCTGAGCAGTTTACATGATTTTGGCCATTCTGATGAATCCCGAGAAGTATGCAATTTAGCAGTTCACATGGAGGAGCTCCCCCACCCATTTCCCCTTCGCTCGCTGTCTTCTGAGGAAAGTGGGGAGGGGGAGGACAAGGGAGGAGGAGGCTCCAGCAGCAGACAGGCAGGCAGGCAATGGGACTATCGGTCCCATTGCTTGCTTGTCTCCCATAGAAGCCTCTTCTTCCTCTCCCCCCCCATTCCCCATTCGCTCGCTGGCTGCTGGGATGAAGCCAAGGGAGGAAGAGGCTGAAGCATCCCTCAAACTCTGCAAATCCCCCCCACCAATAAAGCAAGGTGGTGATGGGCCAGTGAAGGAGTGCGGACGGAGGTGAACACTCAAGCAGGGAGGCAGGCAGCCAGGTTGCCAAGCCTGTGTCAAAAAAGAAACAATGGTGGATCCTGCATTCCAAAGGCATCCCTTGCAACCCCACCCCCTCTGAGCTCCGACAAATCACAACTCAACTCTGCCGTAAGCCTGTTTTGGAAAGAATGCTGGTAGATCACACAGCCTTTTGTGAATAAGTAGTTCACACCACCTATTGTGCGCATTTCCGCGAACTTTATTAAAAAAAGTCTGGAAAAGTAGTGAAAGCTTTTGAATACAGTTGGAAAATTACCGTAACTAGACATTGGATAATGTGATAATACTATTGGAGCTGCTGTAATGTTGGGTGAAGCAAAGGAGTATTGAATACATTTGTATATGAATATTATAGGTAATAGATATGCAAGTATTAGGATGAGATATATAAAAGCATAAGGGAATAGTTACTTTAAAATATGGAAATATGGAATATGGATAACATTACAGTAATATACGAGAAAGAGCAATGAGACGACAATTGTGCGAGTTCAAACTCAGTTGATGAGGAAGTCAATTATTTTATTCTATTTGTTTTTTTCCTTTCTATTTTGTTTCTTGTTTTTTATGTATATATTTATGTTTGTATGTTTGTTATGTTTGTTTGTAAGTGTGTTTTATACTGTAAATAAAATAATAATTAAAAAAAAGCTTTTACCTCGCAACTTAAGGGTCTTTTGCCCCCCCTCCTTCTGAATAGGGCAACTGTGAATCGAAACATGTGGGAACTAATAGGAGTCTTGGCGAATTCTTAGAGGATTTATTTTGCTGTGTAAACGGCCCCATGGTTCCATCCAACTATTAACTGAACAGCCCATGAATTATGTAAGTAAAGCAAGTTAAGGGCAGAGTGCAAACTGCCATAGCTTGCTGAAGTAACTTTTTGGATTACAGTTTCCACAGTTCCCAGTTACATTCGATATTTGTTTTATAATTTATTTAATTTATTAAAAAATATTGTTGTTAATATTGTAATCCGTATGTTTTAAAGAATTCTGGCTATATACAATAAAGTTTATGATGATGAGAATTCCTAGCCAGATTCTGGACATTGTAGTCCAAAAAGTTACTTTAAGAAACTCTGCAAATTATTTAGGAACATGACAAAGGATCCTGAATTAAATCCTCTCAGTCTGCATGACACACTGTTCAGGCCCCTCTCCCCAGTTTAGCCAAGTCATCTCATGTCCTGGTTGGGACTGGCATGTCTATGACCCACATAGCTGTCCTGATTTGGTAGGGACAGGCCATCTTAATCCTCCTCCATCCCATTTTTCCCCCAACTGCTTTTAAAATGTACCAGTTTTTCTATCCTCCTCCTACTTTCTGCCTTTGTCCTTAACTTGCTCCCGTTGCAGCAAACTGAATGCAAAAAGCAAAAATAGTTTTCACTATATTGACTCAGCAAGGTGGATAGGAGGGGGGAAAGAATGTTGCTCTTTCCCATAGAGTCAGGCAAAAGGAAACAGCTGCATTCTCTTCTATCTTGTATGTTTTCCTCATTAATAACTTTTGCAATCTTGACCACATTCTGATGTTGCTTGATCACATATGTCCTGGTTTTCATCTGTGAAATCTTGGAGAGTATGGATCCCACACCAGCTTGCATCACTTTCACCCCATTCTTTGTGTATCTCCCACATGTACACATTGTTTCTTACTCTCTTCTCTTGTGTGTTCTTTAGTGACAAAGGATGTCACTCCCCTGGATGCTCCGAATGTGAAAGGAGACCCAGCTAAACAAGAGGAAGACTCTCCTGATAGTAAGATCTGTTTGACATTGGGACAGAATATCTTAGAAGGTGGTGGACATTTCTTCATGAGAGGTTTTTAAACAGAGAAGGGTGACCAAGATGGTTAAAGTTCTGGAATCCAAGCCCTATTCAGATAAGGCCTGGAAAAGAGAAGACTGTGTGGTGGTATGATTGCCATCAAATATCTGAAGGGCTGTCATACAGAAGATGGAGCAAGCTTGTTTTCTGCTGCTCCAGAGGATAGGACCTGGGAAAAATGGATTTAAATTATAAGAAACAAGATCTAACTAAACAAAAGGAAGAACTTCCTAATGTAAGAGCTGTTTGACCTTGGCATAGACTATCATAGATGGTGGCAGGCTTTCTTTCACTTGAGGTCTGTAAGCAGAAGTTGGAAGGTAATCACTCAGAGATTTATCTGTGGATTTCTGCACTGGCAGGAAGTTGGCCCAGATGGCCCTTGAGGTACCCTCCAACTCCATAATTCCATGTTTCTATGTCTTACTTCTTTCTTTGGACATTATCAGATTAGTGCCTAAAAACCCTGTAATTCCGCGAATGAAGATAGTGGAAACATCATGGCATTGTAACACTTATTATTGCATGTAGCTGTAACCATGTGAAAGAAACATCATGGAATTATCATACAACCACCATTAGTGCTTTAAGAATGGGAGTTTACTTCTGTGATTTGGCATGTGTGAAATTTTGGCAGTTCTTGCAAGAAGACACAAGCATGCTTAAAACTAAAAAAAAAAAAAAACACCTTAATTAACAAAGCAAATGAACAAACAAGCACTGAAACAAACATAAAAACATGCAAACTAAAGGGGACAGTTCATAAAAGGAGTATCCTGCACTTCATTTTTGTGTTCTCACCCAGACATTTTCTCACTGAGGACTGCCCATTCATGCTGTAATCTCATTATTACATTGGGATGTGTTTTCACACAGAGACAATAGCACAAAAAAAGTCCTGTTGATGGTCTATTGTGGCTTCTCCCATCAATTAGAACTGGCACCTTTTCATGGCTGGAGCACGGAGGAATAATGTGAAGAAGACAATGCTGTGCAATAGCAGAGCCCATTTGCACTACCATGACATTGTAATCCCACAATTTTTGCTGCGTCTGATAATGTTCTTTGTTGACCAGCAGCTGCATGTTTATTTCTAGCCAAGTGGCCAAGCTTTAGTTCAAAACAGGGGTACTTGAGGCAGTGGTATATAGTGACTAGAGTACTGAACTATGACTCAGGAGATCTCCACATAGCAACAATCTCCACCTAGCTACAATACATGATGACTTTGGGCCATCCATTTTCTTTCAGCTTGACCTACCTGTCAGGTTGTTGCAAAGATGTGATTAGACAGTCATGAACTGTGCTCACTGCCCCGAACTTGCAGAAGATGGGTGAGACTAAAAATGTAATAAAATAAACTCATGTGCCCAGTGGTACTACTTCACTATATATTATATTTAAGGTATGCAGATCTAGGGAACGGTTGAGGAGAGTGACAAAATTCAGGAAGGGTGACTTGGAAACTCAAATGCTTGAATCAAATTTAAATATTCATGTCTCTTAAATTGAAGGTAAATCTTTCTTCAGGGAAAAGTTAACAGTGGAATTGTAAAAGCTTACCCATTTGACAAAAATTAATCTTTCAGACTCACTTGATAAGAACATTTTTGACACCATGCTGGCATATGCATGCAAAAACCAGCCCATACAAATAAGATCAAAGACATGGGACTCTGAAAACTTCCTACTCTAAAATATTTATGCATAAAAAGGTATTGGAATTTGCATTTTGGAACCATTTTCAGGCAGTGGTGATGATGGTGGGGGAAATTCCTCCTTACCCTGTGCTTCAGCAATTCTAATGTTAATGTACTTTTGAAGATCAATGCAGAGGCTTTTGTTCCCCCTGATGTGACATACAGGGGCCATGGAACTAAGCACAGATACCAAATGAATGAATGTGAGGCATAAATTCCTAGGCAAACATAGCTGTTAAGACAGTTGCTATCTCCAAGTGCAATCTGTAACCATGAGCAGAGTGCAGCCAGAGAAAAACAATCTGTACCCACATAAACCCACACAGAAATCTATTGCTTGGATGAGCACGGTGCAGATTGACCAAGGTTTTTATCAACCAATCTGGGGCCTTGCTGCACAGAGAAAACTAGAACATTTCATGAAAACAGGAAAGAAGGATTCTGTCTCTGTGTCTTCCCCTTGATTCCACAAAGCCTTTCATTTGTGGGAACAACTTGGTTCTGATGGATAACATGAGTTTAGATGTGAATAATTTCTTGCCTCTTATTTGTGATGGAATAATTGTCTTATCTGTAAGCCTGTTGGTACATCTGGTGCATGTGAAAGGAGTTGACCGCAGCACATTTTATCACACATTTTCCTCTGGATTCCAGCCATGATTCAGCATTGTGCTGAAGGGCCATAAGAAGCTTTAGCCAGGGGTGGGGAATCTGTGGCCCTCCAGATGATGTTGTCCTCCAGATCCCATCAGGTAAGTGATGGGATGGCAAGTGGTTGAACAGCATAGGCAAGTGGTTGAACATGGCAAGTGGTTGAACAGCATAGGAACTGGGATCCAGAAACATTACTTGGACTTCAGTGTCTTACAATGGCTTTTCAAGGATTCAGGCAGGAATCTCAGAAACCTAACTGGAGGAGCTGGGGACTGCAACACACTGGATAATTTCCCATTATAGCTCTTTCCCTTTATATGCTGCCTTATACCACATCCTATTGAGTTGTTCATCTAGTTCAATATTGTCTACACTTGCAATAGCTCTCCAGACTTTCAGAGAAGAGTGTCTCCCACTCCTGAACTGGGAGTGAATTAGTTCATGTAGAGCATATGACCCACCACTGAGCCACACTGCTCTAACATGTGCAATAGAGAATATTCCAATCCACCATGAGGTAGAGGAAGCAATCTGATTTTCAGGAAAGGGTGTGTGTAGATTTGGGCTTCTCATTCAAACCAACAAGATAGCCTACACAAAGGTGCAGCACAGTAATCAGAAAATCCCTCAAATTTGACATTCTGCAACCCAGATTTTCCAGCTTACACATTTCTTTCTCCCTAATCTTCTCCAGTTTTGATATTCCAGGGATGGGAACTGTGTGACAGAAACTCACTAGAACAGGGAAAGCTCTTGATTATTCAGCTCTGTTATAGCCTGTTGATTAGACGGCTCAGTTTAACAGAGTTGATAACTGGGCAGAATCAGCCATCACACAACTTTTCTTTGCATGGCTAAGTAAACCTCTCACTGTTTGCACACATTTCACAGGAGAGAAATATGAACAATACCCAGGCACTTGTCTGAGAGGAAACAGAGGTGGGAGAAAATAAGCAGCATCATTTCCTTATAGGCTCTTGATATTTCTGGCTGACATTTAAAATTCTTGGGAAGCTTAATTCTGCCCCCTCTCCCCCCGCTGTGCTTCAGTTTGAGGGAAGTGGGTGAAACAGGCATACAATATCTACATATTCCTGCCTACTCTGAGAATGAGAAACCTGTGCACTAGGAGGAAAAGAGCTTTTTAAATGGAGGTTGGATGTTGTGCAAACTGGTGGACTTGCACTTTCAAAAGAGCCTTTATGCCATACTACTCAACAGTATAATGACAATACTCTCATGTATGAGAATTGTTCCCAAAACCACACCAGGATTCATGAAAATGATGGAGAATAGTCCCCTTGTCCAGAGATTATCTTTTATTCCTTAATTCAGAGTAACACAGACCCTTTACACTACACAAATATAGCACTATTATTTTGCTTCAACTGCCATGGTTCCATCCTATTGAATCCTGGGATTTACAGATTAAGGAGAGACATATAGAATAGATCCTAGTAATTTAGCACATCACATGTAGGTCAAAGGATAGTCCAGTGCACAATTTGGTGGGCAGCATATCTGTACAGTGGTTCCTAGTGGCTTCCATGTCTGTAAATCTACCTGACGTGTTTTAACCTTAGAGCTATCCAAGGTGGTGAATCCTACCCCTAAATAGGTTCAATGCCTCACATAGCTTCCTTAAAGTTCAGACTAAATCCTGGTGCGGAGTCATTGCCCTACTAACATGGAAGCATCCAGCGGCCACTACATCTATAATAAATCCAACTTAATCCATCCTTTCTCCTTAATGGCCAGGCCCAAATTGAGGGCTCCTTCTGTACGGATGCCTGGTCTCAGGACATCAGTTGAAGTCTCAGGTGATTGTTATGTTTCCCTGGAGAAAAATCTCAGGGCAAATGGTGCTGAAGAAAGAGAAAATCCATTCTTATTACATGAGGAAGCATCTCCTCCCTCCTCCCACTGGCACCAGAACTCACTGGCTCATCAGGTCAGTGTTTATGTGTATGAACTACTGTTTGCACAATGTTGACAATGTGAGCCCAAGGGGACACTTACACCCCACAGTCCTCAGGACATGAGTTGTCAATTGAAGGACTAACCTTTTTTTTAGATGGCCCAAGTGGTGGTACCACACTCCTGGGAAGGGGTCCATTTGCAGCCTGTAAACTACAGTCAGCCCTCTGTATCCACGGATTTGGCATCCACGGAGTCCACCACCCACAGCTTGAAAATATTCCCCCCTGAAAATAAATAAATTCCAAGAAGCAAATCTTGATTTTGCCATTTTATATAAGGCACACAATTTTATTATGCAATTGTATATAATGGGGCTTGAGCATCCATGGATTTTGGGATCCACAAGGGGTCCTTGAACCAAACCCCAGAGGGTACCAAGGACCCACTGTACAATTTGTCCATCACTGATGCACACAGTATTTAATATTGTGCAAGAATTATCAGCTTCACTCTTTCACACACACATACCACATACATTATTTTGCAGTTGTTGCACAAGTGTCTCCCACTGTGACATCATAAAAGTCTACCTTTTCATTTCAGGTGTTGGTCTGGGGTCATTCACAGTAATCCCTGACAGATCTTCCTACTTACTATGGGGTATGTTCCTAAATTAGGTTGGGGGAAATGGCTTTACTCTTCTCCATCCACCCTGCATTCTCCCAAAAGGAAGAACGTGTTGAGTGAGCAACTTGTGTGCCGGCTGCAGAAGCGATTCTAAAATGGAGAGCCAGCTTCACTGCTTTCAGTATTTCTCCAGTAAGGAAAAGCCCATATGCAAAGAAGACCACAGTACCACAAGAGCTAGCTGCTGCATGGTGGCTTCACTGCATGAGATATTCCCAAGCTAGGGAAATTGTACAGGCATTGGAGCTGAGGAATCAAATTATGTCAAGTGGCTTGGAGAGGGCTCGGTGTGTTTGAGTCATCTACCCCACCAAAAATCTCTGGTCCTGTTTAAGACATATCAGTTTCTAGGAAACAAGAGTTTGAGACTGTGGTTGCACTCAAGTCCTACTATATATATGTGTGTGTGTATGTGTATGTGTGTGTGTAGCTGGCCTTTGTGAGGACAGAATGCTGGACTAGCTGGACCCCTGGTCAGATCTGGTAGTGTTCTCCTTATGTTCTTGGGTGTGATTTCTTAGTGGTTATCATTGGATATTATCCAAAGTTCTATGTGAGACTTTACAAGGATGGTAAGGGTTTGCAGATCCTCTTCTTATAAAAATTGTTGTATAACTACAAAAGCCATTCCCAACAATTGACAAGACCCTTCATAATTAGCACTTAGTACTTCACACTTGTGATGTGCATTTAAAATAGGGTAGGCTATTGAAGAAGGGAGTCACTGTTATGCTATGAGACCTTTTGAACCAAATGGACTACTGAAAAAACAAGAAGAACAACAAAAAGCAACAAGTGAGGCCAGAAGTATGTAAGTACCTTACAAATGGGTATTTGTAAGGTTAAACAATGCAGAGAGGCCTTGCAACCTATTTAAAAAGTATATTGATGCACACGGAGGGTGCCACCCTCTTTTTGGCCAGAAAAAGGTCAGTTTGGGGGTTCTGGAGATGTCAAGTTCCACAAAAAAACATCATGTGTGTGTGTGTGTTCTCATGCAGCCCTGGGGATGCACTTTGCCCACCCCTAGTTTATAACTTCATACCCATGTGCTCTTTGGAACCAATTTACAAAAAGTTTCCCACATTTAAGCTTCTCAAATCCTAAACAATGTGAGGACATTTTGCAACTTATGCTGCAGTCCTTCAGGACCTTGCCAGCATATTATGAAGCTTTTTTAAGCCAGCAAAAGAATCCTCTTTACCAAACCTACCTATAATAGCATCAGAAAGGCAGCCCCAGCAGTAACAGAGCACAAACAGAGTTCCACTTACTTCCAGGTTCCAAATCTCACCAATTCTCACGAAAAGACAGGAGCGCAGCAAATTCAAAAATTAAAGCAAAATAAACACGTAAAACATACACACAAGCACAGAAACACACTTTAAAAGTCCCAAGTAGACTGGGGGGGGGGTTATAAAAGAGCATCCCCTACCTGGCTGTTGCAATCTCACCTGGAAGTGTTCTGTCATTGATGTTGAATTCACATAAGCACAATGGCACAAAGTTGCAAATGCCAGCACAAAAGTACAATGGGAGATCTATTGATGGCTTGCCCATCAATAAAAAAAGAACAGGTTTTAGACATGACGTTATCATGAAAGGATGATGTCATTTGATATGTGCGCCCTTTCGCATTCGTTAGGCATTGTTATGATGCCATATTTGCCTGGTCTGATAGGCCTTACACAGTTACATGGAAATAAGCCCTACTAAATTCAACAGGGCTTACCTCTGAAGGTCTGAACAGATATTCATAATATTGCACTGTAAGAATTCTCTTTCATGGAGGGTGGGAGTATGTTCACGCTAATGCACATGCATTAAAACATTATATTACAATATAAGCATTGAATGCTCTGGCGCTCAAGGGGCAGAGAATCCTCTCACATTGCAATAAAATTCCAGAGGGTCTGAACATATTAAAAGCTTCTTGGTCAATAGCTCTTGCAAGTTCTTAGAACTCAGCTTTTTATGTTCTCCCTCTCTCCCTCCCTCTCTCTTGTTTGTAGCATTTATGCTTATGAACAAAATAGAAATTGAATATTTCTTTGCTGCTAGCTGCCAGGGATTCTAATAGATTCAAATTATCATACTAGTGCATTTTCATCGCAGGAATAACTGTTTCTTACCGGAGAGGAACAAAGATAAAACGTGGGGAAGGTATCATGTTCAAGACAGCCTGGACTTAGGACTGTAAACAGCAACAACTAAACAAACCAAAACAAAAGGAAAACCTTCTCTCAATTTGCTTTTCTGCAAACCACACCTGCATTCCTGTCCCAGCCATTCTTTATATCTGAATGCAAGACCTTTATTTTTTTTATTTGTTAATTTCTTCATGGGCAACTGTGTATATTTCTCATAATGAATGCATTTATCTATGCACTTTCCCTAATGTATGCATTTGTGTACACTTTTCCTTCATTGACTGGAGTGCTTTTGTATATTGTTAAACTGTACAAATATATAGCCATGTGTGTGTTTTTTTTAAAAAAAATATATACCTATGATTTTGTTCATATTTTATTTCTCTGAAATGTACCAAAAGCTTCACAGATGTGCACACTTCTGAGGTAAGGTACACCTTTTCCCGTAACAAATCACAGGAGGTGCAAAACACATTGGCAGGAATCTTGAAGGCAACATAATTATTGTCCACTCTTCCCTAAACCTTACAAGGTCTTGGAATACAACAAAGGTTTTGTAGTATTAGATTTGAACCTGTTGTGAAGGTGTGGGGGGCAGTGCTTGACCAAGATGTTTTGCTGCCAGAATCTAATCTGATATGGTGTTCCCCTCAGTAGGACCAGCATTTTAAAAAATATTCACTTTACACAGACACCAAATTTTGCCTTTCTTTATAAAGCTCCATGGTGCTACCTAAAATAAGTCTTGTGTATGATAGGGCCAGCTCCTGGGAGTCATAACTGGGTGCAACTAATCCTACATTATGCAGAAGGTTGTTTAGTGCAGAATCCAATGAGTTGCAATGGGCAACTTCCATGAAGCTGGGGACCATTTTTCATACTGACAATTTTTTAGGAAACACACACTTAAAGACATGATGACCAAAAAAACACTAAGCAAATCATACAATTTTTATTCTGGTTTCAAAGAACAGGGGCCCTTTTTTTATCAATAATCTTTAGTACTAATATTATTTCCCTATCAAATGGAAGATCTTATAAACAGATTAACTTTTGCAGGACACCATACCTATTAATGTTGTTTGTAAATGGTAACAGACAAATGTAACCTCCTCCAAATGTATATCTTGATTTATGAGATGATTTGTTTCTAGGCTGCTTAGGTTTAACCACAATAACCACTGGAAATTATTGTTTTAGTTAATTATGATTACTTCTTTTTGTCCTTATTAATTTTATTTGCCTATGGCTGCTGACACAGTGCAGAAATAATGCAGTTTGACACCACTTTAACTGCTGTGCCTCGATGCTCTAGAATTCTGGGATGTGTAGTTTTGTGAGATATTTAGCCTTCTCTGACAGAGAGCTTGGATGCCACAACAAACTATAAACCCCTGGATTCCATAGAATGAAACCATGATAGTTAAAGTGGTGTCAAACTGCATTATTTCTGCACTGTGTCAGCAGCCTATGTCAGTCTTCTCTTTTTCAATATGCTGTTGACAAGTGGGTTGTATTACTTGTACTTTCTATTTTTCTAAAAACAACCTTCCCAAATGCATCAACACTTTTCTGCAATGACGTATACAAAGTTCTCTTTCATTTTAATGAAAGATATGGCAATGGCCCCCAACTTGTATGGCATTAAAATAGGACCCAAAAAACAACAGCTCCCATCTGATCTTGAAAGCTAAGCAGGGCAGCCCTGGTTAGCATTTGGATAGAAGACCACCAACAAATACCAGGTCCTGTAGGCTATATTTCAGAAGAAGGGAGTGTCAAAACAACCTCTGAATATTCCTTGCATAAGAAAACCGCATGAAATTCATGGGGTCACCGTAAATCAATAGATGACTTTAAGGCAAGTATACACACACTAGGTATTAACATACACTGTTGTCTACATATATAAAATGCTTTGGTATGTTTCCATTCCCACTCTGCTGATTGGCCACTTAGGAAACATGTCAAGAGCATGATCATTTGATGCATTAATACATAACCTTCCAAATCAACTATAATGGCTAGTTTCATGCCAAGAGGACTTCCACTGCTGCCATGCAACCGTACATGGCATGCACGGTTGCATACATGCAACTGCCATACACAAACACATCACGCACACCAGGACACAAAAGCCCCTCAACCATGCAACTGCACATACACATGCCATGCTACACATACACACACCATGCTACACACACACCCCCCACATGTGCCAGGATGCAAGAGCCCCTCCACTTCCACCATGCAATTGCAATTGCACAAACACACCACACCACAACATGAGAGCCCCCTCCCACCATATTTAGAAAGGATAGAAGCTTTTCACATGTTTCCACCCCAAGACCTAAGAGCAAGGAGCAGCTACAGTCAACACAGAAGGCCCAAGGCTCCAACCCAAAAGCAAGGATCAATTACAAAGAGCACAGAAAACCATATTGTGGCAGCCAAGACTAAGGGCCAAAACCTGCTCTTAAATAGCAGTTCCTCTGGCTGTTTCAGGTGTGCTGCACAAGTGCAGCTAGCTGCATCTGATAGCTTGGCCCCGGTTCTTCCAAGATTCCTATAGCCAGGGCCTGAGTCTGCAAAGAGGCTGTGGCAGCTGTAACAGCCAGGGGCCTAGTCCTGCAAGGAGAGGCAGATGCTAACATTAAAACAGCCAATCAGTACACTGAAAATAGCAATATACCCAGGAGATTAGATAGAAGATAGATAGATGGGACTCTGAGTGATCAAGGAGATTTTCAGACACGGAAAAATCGTCCCTTGCCGCGCGAGCAGCCTCCCGAAACTGCTGCGCGGCAAGGGTATTTTTCGGACGACGCTGTGCCTCTTGCGAAGCCGTCCGTGTCACTTCCGTGAAGCTTGGGACGGCTCCGCGCCATATTTCAAGCACGGGCAGCCTCCGTGATTGAAATATGACGCGGAGCCGTCCCAAGCTTCACGGAAGTGACACGGACGGCTTCGCAAGAGGCACAGCGTCGTCCGAAAAATACCCTTGCCGCGCAGCAGTTTCGGGAGGCTGCTCGCGCGGCAAGGGACGATTTTTCCGTGTCTGAAAATCTCCCAAGATTCAGATCTCTGCTTAGCTGTGAAAACCAACTAGATGATCTTGGACATGTCACATTCTCACAGCCTTAGAGGAAGGAAATGGCAATAAATCTCTGAAATAAACCTTGCTGAGAAAGTCAACTTGAAAGCACTTGATAAGTTGAAGTTAACTTGGAAGTACACAGCAGCAGCTGCTGCTGTATAAAGCATGTAGCTATTTTCAGCAGACTATGCCACATCTGGATGCCCTGCTACCTTTGTCCACTGCCTTTCCAGATAACTTCTAATTGTAATAAGAAACCAGTTTTATAAGCATACTGGAGCAGCTTGCTGTCATTCTGACTGGTCCCATACCCTGGATGTGACAAACCTCCACACACTGGCAGGTATATGTGCATAATGGCTTATACACATAGACCCCAACTAGGTGATCCATACACCCCATTGTTCCAGTGACAGAAGTACATCATTGTAGTCTATGCAGACTTGGATCTACACCTGAAAACTGGTACACAGATACAAATTATAGTGGATGAAGATTCAGGATGTGAAACTCTTATGGCCATATTCAGCAATCATGATCTCTCCTCCAGCACGCACACCACTATCTGCACAGTGCTAATATCTGTTCCCATATACAGCGACAAAAGCACTGCATGGGCTGATCACATTCATCATCACACAATATTTCACCCTGTTTCTCCTTGGATTAGCCTGGAATAACCCAAACCATTCTTCTCAAACTGGGCAATAATCTGGACTAGTTAAACATATTAAATGTCATCTCTCTCCTGTTCAGCATGTTATAATAACATTATATAGTGATATCATATACAGAAGGGGTAGAAATAACGCAGCCCTCCAGATATTGCTGGATTGAAACTCCCAACATTCTTCACCATTGGCTAGGGTTACTAGGAATTGGGGTTCAATAGCACATCTTAAGAATGACCAGCTGGAATGGAAGAGAGGAGGCCTGACAGAACTGACCTTTTAGCAGAGCTGATGGGATGACCCTGCCTTGCATCACTTTCGGCTGCAGCTTGGTGCAATAGCTGATTTCCAGTTTTAGATAACAGAACAAAATAACAGAGTGAAATGACAAAATAAATTATAAAGAGTTGAAATTAATTTTAAAATGCAAGGACAATTTGTACACATTTTATTTTTAAAAGATAACACTTGGTCAGGTGAGTGAGAAGGGAGAAAAGTCTTTCCTTACTTCACAACAAGCAGAGGCCCTTTTATACTACACAATTGTAGTACTATGATTCCAGTTTAAAATGTCATTCTTCCATCCTATGGAATTGTGGAATTTGCAGTTTAAGGAGGAGTGCTTAGAATTCTCATCTAGAAAGCTCTAGTGCTTCACTAAACTATAACAGCCAGAAATCCATAGAATATTGCTATGACAGTTGTAGTGGAATCATAGTGGCATGATTGTGTAGTGATAAAGGGCCCCAGATCAACATAAAGACATCAGAACTAAAGTTGTCATCTGCTTCTATTTTGTTCAGATGTAACAACCTCTGTCCATAATCGTATGGACACTTACTAAACAACCCCAATAACAAAAATCAAATGACATTGCTAGAAAGCAGCTTTTAAGAAAAATGAGCATAGTGACATGTTTGAGCCATTCATAACTTGCAGTGGTAGCAAGGTGCAAATAAGGACTTTTAATAACCCCAACATGAATTACAAAATATTTTGACCATATTTTTGTTGTATGTTATTACTCATATGAAATTCAATTCCAAGGGACAATAGTATATTAGACATGAATGACAAATCATAGATGATGTTATTTACTATGTTGGCAGATGAAATGAATTAATGCAGCATTTGTCAATGGCACATAGATTTCATTGCTTTTGACCTCATGTCACCTAGAGGCAGTGCTTCCAGAAAGGAAATTTCCCCTCCAGTTTTATACAAAGGAAGCAAGTGGAATATTTCTTGGGGAAAAGTTGTAATTGTCTTATCAGACAAATTGACTTTATCAGATGAACCTGGAAAAATGTTTCTGTCCCACCACATTTTACAGTGTACTTGTCCTGGCACTTACCTGTAATAGCAAGAAAAAGCAGCCCCAGCATTACCGGAGCATGAACGCTAGCTCTGTTTACTTCGGCATTCGTGATCTCGACAATTATGCGAAAATGCAAGCATGGTAAAAATTAAACATACAGCAAAATAAACACAAAAAAGTACACACAAGCACAAAAATATACGTTAAAAGTTCAAAGTAAACTGAGAAGTAGGTTCATAAAAAGGGCTTCCCCTACCAGGCTTTCACGTTCTCACCCAGAAGTGTTCTGGTGGGACTGCCCATTGACACTGTAATCACAATATAAAAGTGGTGTGTGGTTTAAAATGCTGGCAATACTGGGAACAAAACACTGTGGCAGATCTATTGATGGCTTGGCCCATCAATTAAAAACAATGCCTTTTTGACCAGATGAAAATGCGAAAGCATCTAGTATGCGCACCCTTTCCAGTTAATTTGGTGTCCTTACAATGCTATTTTTGCCACGTCTGATAAAGTCCTAAGTCCATCCTGAGCAGTATCGCCTATTCTGACTAGCACCATGTCTCTAGGGGAAGAGAGACAAGTGTGGCCTTCCAAGGCCTGAATCATATTGTTATTCCCAACTACAATAGACCCATTGAATCAATGGGGTTTACTTATGTGTTAACTCATCATTCAACCATTGGTTCAATGGGCTTACTCTAATCAGTATTCTCTCTCTCTCTGGCTTTTCTTCACAAAGGAAGATTCAGGAAGGACTCATTCTGTGCTTTCTGAAAGTGTGCTGGTGACTAAAAAGGCCAATCCAAGATCCAGTGCATCTTTACACTTGCTGTTTCGTCCCTCACCTATTGCTACAGGGCTTTTTCGGAATTGAATTTGTCCTTCGAACCGACGCCCTCTTGTCATGGGAGAGAGGCTTGTGTACCCTAATGATGTTTTGAGCTATGCTGGAGGTGGCATAATAGCCACCAGTAGGGCTTCCCATGCCAGACAGGTCAAAACCGAAGGGTCTGACAAAGAGTGTCAAAGGGCAGGACGGGCTCTCTAGCCTTATGGCAACCATCCTAGGAGAAGGAAAACTCTAATCCCAAACCCGGGCAGATGGTGCTCGTCCAACCCTGTAATCAGTATTAAGGCCCAGGTATTTAGAGGATGATAGTTACCACAAGACCTAGGCAGTAAAGCCAATGGTGAGGAATTATCAGAAGAGAAGTCCTATATAATATATTAAGGGCCAAAGTTTCCCACTGGTGTTCTAGTATCTAGGGGCTCATCTACATGAGCTAGGATACGCTGGCTCTCCACTGGAATATCTTGGATGTGGATCAGCCTGTGTCTCCTCCCCCATTACCTCGACAGAATGGGCCAGTCAAGATAGGGTGTCTGGCAGCTGGAATGACAAGCTGATTTGTGAGGACGGCCTCCTGCAGACACATGGGGCTCGCTCTGTTTTTTCCTGGAGGCAACAGAGTAAAGCAGGTATTACTTTAGAATGCTGTATCAGGCCCTACCCTGGCTTGCCCCCATCTGAGCCCCATTTCTGCCCTGGGGGTCATAAGAAGTGCCTGGGGGAAGAATGGGGCAAATGCTCTGTGTCGTATGGACTTCTGGGCTCTCAGAGGGAGGCAAGCCAGGGTGAATTGGCCATGCAGATAAGTGCCTAGTTAAGGGATTTGACAGTCCAGTGCTACCCTTATTAGTGTTTCAGGAAGGCAGGTGCCTAGGGCAATGCATCTCTAGCTCAAGAGAAAAGATAATGGAGAAACCAAGCCAGTCCAGGATCAAATTACAGCTAGGGAGCTACCAAAGAGAAGGGTACAAAGAGCAAGCAAGCTCAGGAAATGAGAGAGGGAATGCCAGAGACTGTGAAGCTATTCTTTCACAGCACAGAAATGGTCTTGGTTGTGCTAATTTATGGCTAGCTGTAACACAGCTGGCCTAATTATTCCAGCATTTCCCTTTTGAAGCAGGGCACATCTTGCCTGTGCTTTTGTTCCTGCCATTTTAAAAATGGACAATTAAAAATGGACTCCAAGTGAAAGAAATCAGTTTTAGGACAAGCTGATTTTGCAGCAAAAACAATTATCTTTATTTTAAAAACAGAAAAAGCAGTAGAAAAGTCTCTATTCAATACAAGCTGTTAATAGCAGTTTCCCAAAAGAAAAGAGGGGAACAATGGCATAGATGCTAAAACCCTACTCCTGGCCAATCTAAGGGGGCCTAAAGGTATGAAGCTTAAGGGACTATAGACTAGGGGATTGTCTGCATGGGCAATTCACCCTATCTTGCCCCTGTCTTGGAGCCCTGCAGTCCTGACAACACAGGACTTTGCCCCATTCCCCCCCCCCGGCAGTCCTCATGACAGCTGGGACAAAGAAAGGGCTATGATGGGGGGAAGACAGGGTAGGGCCTGATAAAATGTTTGTAAAACTGCTCCCACTGGCAAATATTCTATTGGGCCGTGCATGGCTGCAGGAGCCTGTTCTGACATGCTTTCCTGTTGCTTCAGCTGCCCTCTGCCATCAATCTTCCTCAGCAGGAAGCAGGCCCACAGCATTTGACCAAGGCTGGTCACATGCAGGGGGCCTTGGCCACATGTTGCAGGCTAGCTTCCTGACTTCTGAGAGTGAGGGAGATGGTACCAGTGGAGTCTGCAAGAGGGGCTGGTGTGCCTATCTGGACTTGCTCCATGCAGGTTATGGGGGAGGAATGGGCCAGATCCATGGACAGGATACAAACATGGATTTTCTTACCCTCTGATGTGAAGAAAAGTCCAGTCTTCTGGGGGAAGCTTCTGAAGAGAGCTTGTGGGAGGAGAGTGGCATGGGGAGAGAGAGACCCTCCACCTTTCTGGCCTTTTTCTAACTTGGGGGCTGTCCCCTGGAGTGAAGTAAACACCTCTGGGTGGGGAATGTTATTCCACTGGAGGGTTCAACAGGCCCCATGTGCTTAGAATGATGAGTGCAAAGCCTATGGCTTGTGTGAAAAGGACAGATGTGAACATGACCTCTGCCTTTCACCCTCTGGGCACTGGTAATGACTCTTAGGTGGTCTGGGAGAGATGAACAATGGAGTTGCACACCTTGAGACAATGCCAATCAGGCATCTTCTTTGAAATCTAACAAGGGTTGCACAATATCTCTGGGAACTGTACATAACCTTACAATGGGGGATGTACCAGTCTGAATCAGTTTAGCAGTCTCCATTCAGTGGAGAAAAGCCAGACAGTTAAGCACTCATTGCTCTCAATGAGACCATTTCCTTGTCAGCAGGAGGGAGAAAAATTCCAGTTTGTACTTTAAAATGAGGCCTGACCTTCCAAGATGGATAGGGGATCCAGGCTTTCACTGCCCTACCCTTCCAATATCTTCCAATATATGCCTCTTACAGTGTGTGCAGACTCTGGCAATAGGCAATTTCCTGCCTTAAGCATCAAAAGTCTACTTGCAATTCAAATATATCTAGTGTAACACATAACAGATTGAGCCAGTACACTCAACATAGCCAGTATAGGGGCTTCCTTAAGGAAGCTTGGGTATAGACAAGCAGGTTACATCCACCCTAGGGGCAGATTGCTCTGCCTCACTCCAGGTGGATGGAGAACTACACAGTGGCTTCCCCCTGACTGGATTTCTACATCTGCCATTGCAGTGCTATCTAGCAGGTGAGCTGGGTAAATGGATTTCCATTGGTTAGGAGGCAATGCCTGGTTCTAAACCAAGATATGGGACAAGCACAGGTGTTATGAGATGATTTTCACTACAGGAGGGCAGAGACAAAAATTGGGAGGGCATTATAAAAGAGATTTCTGTGCAAAATGGTTTTCATAGGTAAGGACAAAAAATACTACCCATTTAATGGGTTTTAAAATGAAAGTATGTTGTGAAGCTTCCAAAAAAGTAAATCTGTCTAAAATACAATATTTCCCCATGCAAAATAGTTGTGTAAATTAAATAACAGTGAATAGGAACTTACTAAATGCAAGTCATCCTACTATAATGCTCTGAACTGGTAGCAAAGTCTAACTTACTATGATCTCTCTGCAAACCTGCAGAAAAACTGTCCACTTGGAATCCCTTCAAATATGCAACTTTCAGAAGCCATGATTACTGAATTTGCTTTTCTCTGATGAAATACTGAATGCCAGTATTGTGACAGCATATATGTCATAGTTCAGAATTAAATTTTCTCACATAGCTGTAGATGCAAAAAAAAGTGAGTCCTGCAGCATATAAAGTGTGCATGCATGAAAAGCCTTCCTTGTACATGGACAATGTTTTAGTAAGTTCATGAAGTGTTGGGGCTTTGTAGAATTCCACCATATCCTTTTCTTTGGATGCCCAAATGTTATTTCTAAATCCTCAACTGAAGGGAAAATTTTGTTCGGGGTGGGTCAGAATTCTTATTTGAAGGGGCAATGCCCCAGCCGTCCATATTCTCCTGGGGCTGGTTTACACGGCAGATTTATTGCGGCAACTTGTGCTTCAATTCTTTTCCGCATCTGTGCCAGTCAGGGTTTTTTTCTAATTATGCCGCTTTTTTGTTCAGACTTGAAAAAGTGTGGGGTGCATGGCCTCCCAAGCAGAGGCAGGCTTTATGGGGAAGGGCATAGACCTTCCTTTGAAGCCCTGCATTTTCGAGCTAAAGAAAAAGACTCACAGACTGCCAAATAGCAGGGGGGAAGATCAAAGAAGTGGCTCTGTCTCTCTCTCTCTCTCTAAATCTGCCTGTAAATGAACTCAGTCACTGCCTGAAGCAGAGGGTCAGCAATCTTTCTGCTGAAAGGCATTGCTGCCCTGCCAAGGATCCTAAGGTGAACCTATCACAAGTTTTTCAGCACGATTTGTTTAGTCAGGGTTCACAGACTTGCAAAATAGCAGAGGATTTTTGACTCTCCCTCCCTGGTCCCCCTCCCCCCTCTCTCTCCCCCCCCTCTCTCCCTCCCCCAAGCAGAGCTGACAGATGGGAACTTTATGACTGAAAGGTCTTGGGAATCCTTTTTCTTGGCAGACCTTCTGCAAAATAGCAGAGAGGATTTTTCAAAATTTCCTGAACGCTACTGAACTCAGTATCCCTCTTTTAAGCCCACCCATTGCATCAGAGCAACCAATCACAATGCCGATCTGCTGCAACCCTTAACAGAATGGTAGTTTACACTGCCAATAAAGCGCTACATTGCAAATATACTGGCAAAAGTACCGACATCTCTTGCCACGCTATATTTGGGTGTTTTCCCTTCCCCCCTTCTGAATGAGGCGATGCTGTGCTGCGATCCGTGTGAACTATGAGCTATCTTAGCGGTATATTTAGAAGAATATTTGCCCATGTAAACGACCCCCTGGTGCCAAGCCTCTTCAGCTGTAGCCAAGAAAGCAGTGGCATGTTCTATTCCAACAAAACACAATCTGCATTCTTTCTTGCAAAACACAAAGCCCCACATTTGCTGTTGGGTCTACAAAGAGTTCTGTGGCATCTTTAAAACTAACAGTTTCTCTAGCATGAGCTTTCATGGGTTATATTCTGCAGATGCATGAATTACACAGGTACCTATATATGGTATATATGGTTGTGGAGATGATACCAGAGTGAAACGGTGTGTGTGTGTGTCTGTGAAATGGCAACTGCAATATTAGCACTCATCATTAACTTTCAAAAGGGTAGTCAACATAAAACTGTGGTTTCTGAATATTTCCCTTATATTCTTCTTACTTCATTCAAATACTGTATTAACTTGTGTGTTTTTCCCCCCTCTAACAGATGCCAACAGATGGTAGATATACTCTGGATTCAGAAATAATACTATGTCTTTAGTCTCACATTGAAAAATACCCAAGCCCTGTTTATCTTTTCACAGCACTCGCTCTCATTCTGGATATGATTAAGATTACAGTCTGTCAGGAATTGAAATGAGTGAATAGATGGAAACCTGAAGAATATTTAGAAGTTTTGGGAAAGGGAGGAAAAAAAGAAGAAAAGACTAGAGAAAACATGGGCCTAAATCTAATTGCTAGTCCCAAACTGAATAAGCCCATTGACTCAACGGAAGTTACACAGGTGTTGTAAATCAAAGTTCTGCTATATTATCAGGAATCAATTCCCAATTTATAGATCCAATTCTGAAAAAGTTCGCAGGAAGGTCTAAAAACTTTTACATCTCCCTTTTTCTTTCAGATTCTTTCAGATAAAGTTTTGTATGTTAGCATGTTCCACTAGGAGCATGTTGCTCAAATTCCATCACAGGTGACCCTAATCCTAAGCAAATGTTATTTTGTAGTGACTCAGAAGCTGGCCTTTGAACCATCCCTCATGTGTATGTATATGTGTGTGTATATGACTTTTTGTACTTGTGAGCAGTCTTTATCCTGGGTTGGGCTTTGTTTGTTTGTTTGTTCTTTTTGTCAGATTTTTGTCTTGTTTTTATAACTGACTGAATAATACAAAGTTGACTGAATAATACAATCATTGACTTACCATTCAGCAATTCATTAAGGTGTCTAACTGAGCAGATCCATGGAATGCTAGAATTACACTACAGTTATACTATAGACTAGTTGGATTTCAGTTGGGTTTCCCTAAATTCCTTACCATTGGTTCTGCTGGCTAGGGATTCTGGAGTTAAAACAATATCAATTCCAGAAAGCTTTCACTGAGCAATGATGGAAACTACTTCTAGAAATAAGAGGTACTGCAGAGTGTTGTGTATTAGGGAGAGAAAATATTCACAATTACTCATTCCAATTTCCTCAGGAAAGATAATAGACCAGCAGGAAGAATATAGACCAGCAAGAAATTTGCATATTTTTTCCAGATATTCAACATCCTGAAGTATTGGACAAGAATAATTCTGCTGATAAAAGCATGTGCTTCTTGGGGAAAAACACACACCCTGTTTTCTACACAGAAAATGTGTTTCCTGCACAGAAAACAACTGGGGAGGGTTGTGTGAGAAAATGTGTTTTTTTCTCTCTCTCCGCAGAATAATTCCTGCACATCACTTTGGAATGTTTGAATACAGGGAGGAATATTTGGGATTCACCCCACCCAACACACACACATTAGGGAGGAAACCACTTGAATTACTCATCCTCACATGACAGGATGAAATAGTTGAGGATTTACAACCCTAGTTTGTATTGATGGCAGACATCACACATTATAGTTTGTGCTGTCCTATATCCAGTGACCCATGGATGTGACTTTCTATCTCAATAGTGGACAGGAACAAATATATGATGTGGTATGTAGCCAGGGTATAACTTTTCACTAATTCTTGTCTCAAAGAAAGCAACAAGAAATTTTATCAATATTCCTCCCACTGTGAGAGTCTTTTTAAAGCTGTACAGTTTTCAAAGACTGTTTATAATTTCATGACTTAAAAATTCACATGTGACTATTTTACATAGAAAGCAAGATTTTCTATATTGGAAAACAGCATTTTCTGCACAGACAGTAATATTTCTGCACAAAATACTGTGTCTTTGCAGAAAATGTTGTCAATGGAGACGTATTCTGTGCAAAATTCATACATGGTTTTTGTGTGCAGAAAACAGCATTTGTGTGTGTGCAGATAGTAGTATTATATATGTGAAATAAGTCCCCAGCTGCAGCACATAGGCATGGTGACATCTGATTTATATCACAAAACCCATTTAAATAAACTGCCATCAGATTATTTTAAGCTCTTTGTGTATTATGTACTACATTTTTTTTACGTATTCTATAATTTGCTGCTATTTTGTAAAGGTGTATTCCTTATGCAAAGGCTATTGGCCAAAAGCAATAAATATATGAAAGAGTTTAGGAGGTAATGAGTCTAAAAAAATAAAATTGTATTAAAAAATTCCAGGATCTAGTCCTTTTAAAAAGCAAGAAAATTATCTTCTTTAAAAAAGAGAGTTAAAAATCATTTACTTTTAAATTCATGCAGAGTGCAACTTAGGAATGCAGACAAAAGCTCAATTAACATTTTAAAAAGGTGTGTTCAGAGGTCTGAGATCACCCAGTTAAATTAGACTCATTACAAAAACAAAGGAATCAGTTTAAAATGCAAATCAAAGTTTACAGAAGGTATATCAATCTCAATCTACATACTAAAACAAACTTTAAAAAGAGGTTCCTAACTGACTAAGAGTATTTAGGGTAGGAAAACTCACCCAGCCTACAGCAGTAAGAGGCTGCATGGTGAACATCATGGCATGGTTTCAGGAAAGATGGCTAAACAAAGATAATATGGCTTCAGATGGCTTAAAATGGCTACAGCCTCATGGAGACTCTAACTTAAAACAGAACTTACACAGAGCAATAAAATTTAAATTAGGTCATGTGTTGAATGACCCAGCACTCCAGTTGGCTGGAAGTGTCCAGTGAAATAAGAGAAAGGAAATTTGGGAGAACAAAAGCATGCAGGGAAAAACCCTAGACTTATCTTAGGATGTAAATGAGGTACACAAGATTGCTTTTACATTACAATGATTATTTCCCCACATACTACAAAGAGGAACCTGGGATGTCTGCCTCAGCATAGTAACTGCCTTACTTTGGCCCTTCTCTGATGATCTTATTGGTCAGTTTTGAATAAAAATGTGAAAGAATCTTGGTGCTCCCAATTTTATTTTTTGAATCTGTCTATCATAGCATAATAAAAATCACACTGTATTTCTCAACTGACTCATGAGATCTTGGCTCCAGTGTGAGACCAAGGACTTGTCTACAGTGGTCAAATACCCTGGCTTGCCCCCGTTCCAGAGCCCTGCAGTCCAGATGATGCAGGGCTTTTGCTCTGTTCTGACCCTAGGCAGTCCTCAACACCCCCAGGGCTGGATATGGGTCTGGAACACAGCTAAGCAAGGATAGGACCCTTTACTCCATTTTTAAAAAATACCCAGTTTAATGCATTCCCACTGGGATGTGACAGATTGGGCCCCATGTGTCCACAGGAGCCCATCCTGCTAGGCCAGCCCTCGCCGCTGCTGCCAATCACCTTGCTCTTTCAGGTCCAGGCAGAAGGCCTGCAGCTTGTGACCAAGGCTGGTCATATGCAGGGAGCTTTTCATATGGTGCAGCCAGCTGCCCAGACCCAGCAGAGCAGATAAAATAGCAGCGGCGGCTGCAGCAACAGACCAATGTTCCTATGAGGACCCTGGCCCATTTTCTTTAGGGAAGAATGGGCAACCTCTGCAGCCAGGATAAGCTGGCGGGGAGCCGGTGAATCCTGGCTGGCATAGATGAGCCCCAGGATGCCAAACTGTTGGGTTTTTTAAAAAATTGTGTTTTCTATAGTTGTGCAAACATTTAAATGTATTTCACACACAGGCTGTTATAGTTTAAAGTAAGAATAGGCTAGTATCTTGGAAAATGATATTGAGGTTTTTCTACATGGCATTTTCCAAATGTGCAGTTGACAAAGAAGGAAATGCACATTTTTCAACGAAAAAAGGGGACAAACCTTACCATATTGCAGCAAGTAGAACATTTTCCCATTCTTCTAATGAATCACATAAAGAGGAATGGAATCATATATACCGTATATTCCGGCGTATAAGACCACCCGGCGTATAAGATGACCCCCCCAATTTTTAAGGGGAAATGCAGAGTTTGTGATATATTCGCCCTATAAGACGACCCCCCTCTTCCAACGCATAGCCCCCGCATGCCCCTCCTGCGCTCCCTTCCAGGAGGGAGCGCAGGAGGAGAATGCGGAGGCTGTGCGCCCAAAAGGGGCATGTTCGCCCCTTCTCCCCACCTTCCAGGAAGATGGGGAGAAGGGGCGAATCACGGGTTTGGCCACACAGCCTCTGCATGCCCCTCCTGCGCTCCCTTCCAGGAGGGAGCGCAGGAGGGGGATCCGGAGGTTGCAGGGCCAAACCGGGCACGTTCGCCCCTTCTCCCCACCTTCCAGGAAGATGGGGAGAAGGGGCGAATCGCGGGTTTGGCCGCGCAGCCTCTGCATGCCCCTCCTGCGCTCCCTTCCAGGAGGGAGCGCAGGAGGGGGATCCGGAGGCTGCCCGGCCAAACCGGGCACGTTCGCCCTTTCTCCCCACCTTCCAGGAAGGTGGGGAGAAGGGGCGAATCGCGGTTTGGCCGCGCAGCCTCTCCATGCCCCTCCTGCGCTCCCTTCCAGGAGCGAGCGCAGGAGGGGGATCCGGAGGCTGCCCGGCCAAACCAGGCACATTCGCCCCTTCTCCCCACCTTCCAGGAAGGTGGGGAGAAGGGGCGAATCGCGGTTTGGCCGCGCAGCCTCTCCATGCCCCTCCTGCGCTCCCTTCTAGGAGAGAGCGCAGGAAGGGGATCTGGAGGCTGCGCGGCCAAACGGGGCACGTTCGGGGCGAATCGCGGGTTTGCCTCGGCCGCTGCAGAAGCGCTCGAGCAGCGGCTGCAGCAAACCGCAATGTTCGCCCCCCTCCTCTTTCTTCCATTGCTCCCCAAAGGGGGAGAAGGCAGAGGAGGGGGGCAAATGATCTTCAAAACACTTTGCTTCACCCCTCTGCCCCATCTCCTGCCTCTTCGCTCCATTTGCGAAGAGGCAGGAGATAGGCAGGTGGGCGAAGCAAAGTGTATCCGGTGTATAGGACGACTGTCAATTTTGGAGGGCACTTTTGAGTGCTCAAAAGTCGTCTTATACGCCGGAATATATGGTATGCCTTTTCAAATATATATTTGCTTGGCGGAGACTGAGGTCATTTGGAAGGGCTCTCCTGTGTCCCATCAGTGAAATCAATATACTGTGTGAGAACATGGAACAGGGCCTGCTGTGGACCCCCAGTTATTGAATCTGCTCTCCTTGGAGACCTGATTGGTGCCAGCACTGGCTCAATTTAAGCACTATGTAAAAACATGGTTGTGTACTAAAGCTGTTGAGTCCTAACTTTGTTTCCCTAAAATGACTACACACATGGTTGTTTTAACCTGTTTGAGCTCATTTAATGGTTTAATGTGCTTTTAATCAGTTTCAATTATTTTTATTGTTTTTTAAAAGATTAATTGGCTTTCTGCTTGGAACAAGTTTACTTGTACACTGCCCAAATGATACAGGGCATTAAATAAATATTTTAATAAGTATGTAAAAGAAAGAAATAGTCAGAATTTACATCCCTAGCTTTAGAACACCCCCCCCAAATAAGAATGATCTCTTGATGTGCCTCCAATGTTCTTCAAATCCCCTTGCTGTACCTAGCTTTAGATGTCATCTTTCTGCATTAGAATCCTATGATCAGGATAGATAAAGGAACATCTGTATTTTGTATTCAAAGCAGCCTCCAACTACAATGACAATCCAGCAAAGGGAAAGCAAATAAGGCTGTTAATTGTCTAGAGAAGCAAACACACTCAATTATCTCAATGTTTTTAAAAAGAAAGTGAGAGAACCATTTGAAGAGACATGATTTAAGGTGATGGCTAAGTGAGCAAAGAAGGAGAGAAAAAAGCTAGACTTAAAGAAACTGGTTGCTGACATTTATTTATTTTTTGGTTGCCCATTTGTGTTTCTCAGCTCAGACTCCTACTAAGAGTTCTTAATAGTGACAGGGGCTGCAGTGTTAATACAGATAACTATATGGTGCCTTGCCTATTTATCAGTTTAATGATTATATACATGAGAAAAATTGCCATCTTCCTTGCAAAGCTGATGAGCTCTTCAGCACTTTATTACTAGAATAAATGTGGAAAAGCAAAGTTAGAATTTTCAATGCAGCCGATGATTAAAGGAATTCACCGCTGAATTTTAATTAGCAGTACAAGGACTATTTGATTGTTCAACTTAAAAATGGGCTTCTGA
This sequence comes from Gambelia wislizenii, assembly GCA_030847615.1. Classification (NCBI taxonomy): domain Eukaryota; kingdom Metazoa; phylum Chordata; class Lepidosauria; order Squamata; family Crotaphytidae; genus Gambelia; species Gambelia wislizenii. The sequence continues at coordinate 327,796,156 of JAUMIR010000001.1, forward strand.
TGAGATAGTAATATCCAGAAATGTCTTTCATAATGTTACTCTTGGAGTCATGAAAAATGCAGGTCTTAATGGGATGCAGGTCCTGATCAGCTTCAGATCTATCAGTTTTTGGAACTCAAATGAATGATTCACTTCTGACATAGCTGCTCCAGGACATAAAAGCAAGTAAGCAAGTCACAATTTAGTTCAAAATGTAGATGTTCTTTGTTTGTTTTCATAGCCCCTGATGAGAATTAGACTAGCCTGATTAGATTTTTGCCATAATCCACACTAAAGACAGTGGCTGTTAAAAGTTGTACGTGTGTGCGTGTGTGTGTGTGTGCCTTCAAGTTGCCTGCTGACTTGTGGCAACCTCATGAATTTCATAGGGTTTTCTTAAGCAAGGAATACTGACTTTTTCGGACATCTCAAATATACCGCAAGCAGTCTCGTTGCGTTGCGAGGCTGCTGCGCTGCAGGGCATCACTTTCGGATGACGCTCTCCCCTGCTGGTACTGTTGCAGTACTGCGGGGACATTTGAGCGTTATATTTTGCCGGTTTTTAATCACGATCAACTTTCGTGCTTAAAACCCTGCGAAATATAATGCTCAAATGTCCCTGTGGTACCGCAACAGTACCGGCAGGGGAGAGCATCATCCGAAAGCGACGCCCTGCAGTGCAGCAGCCTTGCAATGCGACGAGGCTGCTTGCGGTATATTTGAGATGTCCGAAAAAGTCCTCAGAGACTTACCTCATGCTGAAGTAAAGCAGCAGAAGAGCAGGAAATCGCCATCTTCCATGCTGCCTTGCAGCATGACATCGTCATTCTTCCATTCCGGTGCCATAGAAGACTGAGATAAAACTGTGTCTTTTTGCTAACCAAAAAAGCCTATTAGCAAAAAGATGCAGTTTTACTTCAGTCTCCTATGGGACCATAATAGCATAACATCAGAAGAACAATGATGTAATCGTGTGGTAAGGCAGCACAGAAGACGGAACCTTCCTGTTCCCCTACCGCTTTACTTCAGTATGTGGTAAGCCTCTTAGATGTGGTGTGCCAGTTCCTTCCTCTGAAATATAGCCAACATCCACCTGGTATTCATTGGCAAAGCTGTACTGAAGTGAAATTCAGTCTGTTTAACACATGGTTTGGAAACAGGGAACAGCTTGGGACCAAGATTTCTGAAAGACCTCCCCCTCCCATATGAGCTTGCCTAAAAGGTAAGATAAGTGGAAGCCCTCTTGCTTGTACTACCATTCTGGAAGGTTAAGCTAGTGGGAATATGTTACAGGGCTTTCTCTGTAGCAGCACCACAACTGTGGAAATCTCTTTCAAGTGAAGTCAAACTAGCACCATGCTTTCTTATGGCAGGTCACTAAGCCTGTGATATTCCTCTTGGCTTTCAGCCCTTAAAATTAGAGGTGATTGCTATGGCTGTTTTAACTGTCTGTGATTTTAAACTATTTTTGAAGAGAAGTTTTTAAATCAGTTTTTACATTATTTTTATTCATGTATTTAATGTTTCAATTCTTATTAATCAGTGTTCATCATCTCAGGGGCCCCAGTGGGTTGAAAAAGGTGATAGACAGATGCGTTAAATTAATGAACGCTCAGTTTTGCAAGATTTGATAACTAAGTGTGTTTCTATCGGGGGTCTGAACAAATGATACACTGTGCTTTGGACCCTGATTAGTCTTGAAATAATTCAGAGGGCATCTGATTTGACTTGAGTGTGAATCCAGCTTCCATTGTTTGTGCCCCCCTGCCCTCCATTTACAACAACTAGAAATCAACAAACAGTTAAAACATGTGTGAGTTTTTTCTTTTTGCTGATCAGAACTGGATGACATTTGCAAGCATATTAGGATGATGCCTGCCAAGTTTCAGACAAAGAGATGCAGGTGTTTTTGAGTGCTGTGTCCTTCGACAGTTTGATTATTATTATTTTTTAAAGGAACTGGCTTTTTATTAACTTGGCAGATCAGATGAAATCTGCAGAGAGAATTGCACCTTTTAATGGAATCAAGCCTGCCATGTTTCCAAGGAATCGTTTCAGGGAGTTTTGTTGAAGAAAAGCCTTTACAGACTTGGGATTTCTAACAAAAGAAGTGCTTATGTTTCTTATGGCCATTCATTTTCATGAAAGTGACATGTACCATGGAAGTGGTCTTAGTTAAGAAACCTCCTGAATTTTCAGGACAAGTGTAGCATGTTTGTGGAAAGAGTATATTCAATTTTGAGGGAGGGGTACATCTTTTCTCTCTCCTAGATTATTATTTAGCAATTCTTATGAAAATATCATATACTAAAAGAGCATTTATCTCTAGGCAAGAAACCTGCAAAATGTAATTTAGGATGAAGGGTTTGAAAAGGTCATCATCATCATCATCCCACTCTGTAATTCATCCCCCGCCCCCCGTTCAACTGGCACCAAAATCAGAGACATTGCAATAGGAAAAAAAAATGGATGATATATGCAGACTATACATAAGCAGAAAGACTGAGACTTGCACCATTTTCCATGTAGTGCCATATATCTTTTCAGGTCTGCACACTCCATTCCTGTTACTTGCTAACTGGAGCAAAGAACTCCAGGAACCAGGTGGTTAGTGTGTAAGAGTTGGCAAGGAGTTAATTCAATCCAGGTCAGTCACAGGGTATTCAGAAGGGAAAAGCTATAGAGTGGAAGTCAGCTGGTCCAGAAGTCATTCAGCAAGTCAGTAGTCCAGATAAACATAACCAGCAAGAAATAGAATAGAGTTGTAAATCATAGCCAGTCCAAGGTCAGGAAAACACTAACACTAAAAAGTACTGCTGGTCACCAAGAAGGAGGGTTGAAAGCAACAAAGCTTCCAGGGAGCCTCTGGGAAATTTATAGGCAGCTGTTTCAAGATACCAACTGCCTAATTAGGTCAGTGTCTCTTACTTAACAACTGCAGAGAACAACACAATATCTCTTTGTCACTTGATGAATAATGATAATGGGTAATCTGCACCCTCCCATTCTTTGTGCCCATTACTGGGGAGTAGGACCCACCTCTGCCTCAGTCCCTGACTCCTAAGACTCAGAGAGATTCAGAGGACACAGGTTAGGTCTTTCATGATGACTGATCCCAGACTTTGGGGCTCCCTTTCACAGGAATCTAGGTTGTACTCCTCCCTGTTGTTGTTCTGCTATGTGGCAAACAACTTTTTATTCACTCATGCTTTGGACAACTGATTAACCTGTGTAGCAGATGGATGGCTGCTGCTAGTCTTCTTTTACCTGTTATAGGGAGAGCGTGGGAAGGAATGCCCTCCATTGTTTCACCAAAATCTACACATTGTTTTTAGTTTTTCAAACGGATATATAAAAATGGAAGGTTCCAGCTCTTGTGAAGTCTGTTTCCCTCTGTGATATCCTTTGTGGGAAAACTCCCTATGTAACTCCATATGTACCAAAGAAACCATTTCACAATAAGAGGAGTAAGAAGAATGAGAAAAGAAAGCTTGGGTTACCTCAAAACTAGTGACATGACAGCGTCTTCCACTACACCTTTTTTTTTTTTTTACATGCTACTGGTCAGTTGTCTCCCTGCACTGTCTACCAGCTGCAGTTTCTAGACTAGCCTTAGGGGCAGCCCCACACAGACTGGAAACCTTGGCTGGGCTGGGTGAGTGTTTGCTGGGAGCCACGCCCCTTCTTCCACCCTGAAGCTTCAAGAACTGCTTGCCTGCCAGAGTCAAGACCTTGGCTGGGCTGGGTGAGTGTTTGCTGGGGAGCTGCGCCCCTTCTTCCACCCTGAAGTTTCAAGAACTGCTTGCCTGCCAGAGTCAAGACCTTGGCTGGGCTGGGTGAGTGTTTGCTGGGAGCCACGCCCCTTCTTCCACCCTGAAGCTTCAAGAACTGCTTGTCTGCCAGAGTCAAGACCTTGGCTGGGCTGGGTGAGTGTTTGCTGGGGAGCTGCGCCCCTTCTTCAACCCTGAAGCTTCAAGAACTGCTTGCCTGCCAGAGTCAAGACCTTGGCTGGGCTGGGTGAGCTTCTGCTTGGGAGCCACACCACTTCTTCCACCCTGAAGCTATAAAGAACTGCTTGCCTGCTAAGAGTCAAGACCTTGGCTGGGCTGGGTGAGCTTTTGCTGGGGAACCATGCCCTTTTCTTCCACCACGAAGCTACAAGAACTGCTTACACTGATCACTTATCAATACCACCATGTAATGGAGCTGGGAGTGGCCTGGGCACAGGAATTGAGGTTGTGTGGGGGAAGGGAAGGTATGGTGGCAACAGAGTGAAGAAATGTTACAAAAGAAGAAGGGATCGATGCTTAATATCTATCCCTTCTTCAGTTCACTCTGTTTCCCAGAATAATTTGGAGAGCGTACCATCCTTTCCACAGCCCCTTACTCTGCTCCTTTGCAATGCCAGGTCAGTTAAAAATAAGACTCATATTATACATGACCTCTTAGTGGATGAGGCCGCCGATCTGGCATGCTTTACCGAGACCTGGCTGGGAGATGCCAGCACTGCAACATGGGTGCAGGTTCTCCCGGTCGGGTATACGGTCAGCGAGCAGATAAGGGAAAGTGGGCGGGGGGGGGGCGGCGTGGCCTTGGTTCATAGAAACAACTTAAACTTGACCAGGAAGCCTATCCGGAAAACAGCTTGCACCGAGTGCATGTAACCTAGCCTGAAAACCAGGGATAGTTTGGGGATTCTGTTGGTATACCGGCCACCCCATTGCTTAACAGACTCCCTAACCGAGCTGACCCAGCTGATCTCTGAGTTGTTGTTGGAGTCGCCCAGACTTTTGGTTCTGGGCGATTTCAACATTCCACTAGAGACCAGCGTATCGAATCTAACCGGTGCGGCTCGGGAGTTCATGGAAACCATGGCAAACATGGGCCTATCCCAATTGGTTAACGGGCCCACACATTGTGCAGGTCATACCCTCGATGCAATGTTCAGTACGGAACAGGAATATCCATGGGCGGAGGTTATAAAAACCTCTGCATTGTCATGGACGGATCACTTCCTGGTCAAGATGGAACTAAGAGCCACTGTCTGCCCCTCTGGGGGTGGTGGACCCATTAGAATGGTCTGCCCTCGAAGGCTAATGGAACCAATTGGCTTCCAGAAAGCCCTAGAGGGTTTAATGTTTGGTAACGCCAGTGATTCTGTAGAGGCTTTGGTCAGCATCTGGAACACTGATCTTACCAAGGCTATCGACACAATCGCTCCCAAGCGTCCTTTCCAGCCCGCCTCTAATCGTAAGCCCTGGTACACAGAGGAGCTTAGGAGGATGAAGCAAACTGGACAATGGCTAGAGTGCAAGTGGCGGAAGACTCGACTCTTATCCAACAGAACTCGCCATAGGAAGCATCTTGATTCCTATCGGGAGGCAATACGTGCAGCACAGAGATCCTTCTGCTCTTCACGTATTGCATCTGCAGAGTCCCGTCCAGCAGAATTGTTTAAGGTGGTGGGGGAGCTGACGCAGGTTCCTCCTGCGCCAAATCCCCTACTTAACCCGACAACAGCATGCTGTGATGCATTTAATATCCACTTTGCAGATAAAATCTCTCAGATAAGAGCCGACTTGGATGCCAATGTTCTGACAGAATCCATAGATGAGGCATCCAACAACTCCATTGATGGCACTTTACTGGATCAGTTTCAATCGGTGAGTACTGAAGACGTGGACAAGCTCCTTGGAAGAGTGAGGAAGACGACTTGCCCTCTTGATCCCTGTCCATCTTGGCTGGTCGTCCGGGGGGTGGGGGATGGACTCACACTCTCTTCTAAGGACTGTGTTCGCAGTCTGGGGGTACTCCTGGATTCATTGCTTCACATGACTAGTCAGGTGAATGCGACGTCCAGAAGTGCCTGTTATCAGCTTCGGCTGATACACCAACTGCACCCTTACCTGGATACAAGGGATCTGGAAACTGTGGTACATGCTTTGGTAACCTCACGTTTGAATTACTGTAATGCACTCTACATGGGGCTACCCTTGTGCCTAACCCGGAAACTTCAACTGGTACAAAATATGGCAGCCAGGTTAATTACGGGTACATCTAGGAGAGAGCATATAACACCTGTGCTTAAATCTCTCCATTGGCTGCCGATTAGTTTCCGGGTGCAGTACAAGGTGTTGGTTTTAACCTTTAAAGCCCTACATGGCTTGGGTCCATCTTATCTCCGGGACCGCCTCATCCCATATGATCCCCCCCGCGCACTTCGGTCCTCTGGGAGGAACCTGCTGCAGCCTATGAAAACTAGGCTGTCGCAGACCTCCAAGAGGACCTTCTCTTCTACGGCTCCCAGACTTTGGAATGGCCTGCCGGATGAGATCTATCTTATCACTACTCTTGATAGCTTCAAGAAAGTGCTAAAGACGGATCTCTTCCGGCAGGCCTTCCCGGAATCACTTCCCACTTCCAGTGGACTGATTGCTACCCACCCCCTTGCCATCGTTGCCGTTATTTATTTATTTATCATATTTTATTCTTGTTTTAACTCTTCATTAGTTTAATTTAGTTTTAAGGGGTGGGAAGGTTAGGATGGGGAGGTATTGTTTTAACTTGATGTTTTAATCTTGTTGTACGCCGCCCCGGTTGCTGAGCAGAGGGGCGGGTTAAAAATAAAAAAATATTATTATTATTATATTATTATTACCTGAGATTATCGGCTAGCTTATGGGGGTCAGATCACACTGCAAGGCCACCTTGAGTTCGATTCCATAAGAGAAAAGAATAGGAGACAAAGAGAAGGGAAATACTATGCAACATTGAGACCTACAAATGGAGATGCAGCACCTCTGGGAAAAGAAAACAACTGTGGTTCCAGTGTGACAGGTTCTTTGGGAGCAATTCCTAATGGAATGACAAGATTGGTTTTTTGTGGCATTTTTCCCGGCTGTGAGGCTGTGTTCTGGAAGAGTTTATTCCTGATGTTTTGCCTGCATCTGTGGCTGGCATCTTCAGAGAATGGTGGCGTGTGGATGTGTGGGGTTTATATACTGTGAGTGCTTGTTAGAGAGGATATGTAAATTTGTGTATTTGAATGGCTAGTTCCTAGGGTGGGACAATATGCAAGGAGGATTAGTGTCTGTTTGGCTAATGGTCCATTGTTCATTGGAAATCCCCCTGTCCCTGGGTGAAGTTCATTTGCATGTGTTGAGTTTTGATATTGGAGTCTTTTAGGGCTGGTAGCCAAACTTTGTTTACTTTGAGGGTTTCTTCTTCCCTGTTGAAGTTGTCCACGTGTTTGTGGATTTCAATAGCTTCTCTGTGCATTCTGACATGATAGTTGTTGGCCTGGTCCAGAATTTTAGTTTTTTAAATAATGTTTTGTGGCCAGGAATGACAAGACCTCTGAATTAAATTGCCATATATAGAATCATAATAGCACAATTACAAAAGGTGGCACTACTTGGAACATGCTACATTATTTGATGATACCTCACTGATTCCTAGGCTCTTGGACAGAATCCAAATCATTGATGGTCCAGAACTCCAATCAGTAACACGTATTAGACTATGAAACTGAGAAATAATAACAATAACAACAGCAGAGGCAGCAACAACAATAATAGACTAACACTGCAACACTTGGTTGCTCCTATATTTGTTCCCATGTATTCCTAGCTTGACGATCTCCTTCCTGAATTGCTTTGTGATACTTGAATGTATAGAACTATGCTCCATCTCATGCTGCCACCTAAGTGCAAATAAATTGATGCAACAAAGCACAGCATTTGGCAGGAAGTATAAATTTGTTGCCTTTTAAATTATCTTCCCTCATACATTACTGCTGCTGCAGCAGAACTGCTATGTCATAGGATCTTCCCATACTGAAGAGGCAGAAGTCACATGGCCAGAGTCAATGGAGATTAATGACACAGCCAATTATGGAAGGAATAGCAGGGTGCCCTGAGGATGTGAGGGCAGTAGTACAGCCCTAGTAAGCTGCTTCCTCTGTTGCTGGGCCCTGCCAGAATATTTGGCCCAAGACATTTTGCTGCCCAAAGAATCATACAATCATAGAGTTGGAAGAGACCGCAAGAGCCATCCAGTCCAACCCCCTCCCATGCAGGAATGCACAATCAAATCATTCCTGACAGATGGCAAGCCAGCTTCTGTTTAAAAACCTCCAAAGAAGGAGACTCCATCACACTCCAAAGCAGTGTATTCTACTTCCGAGCAGCTCTTACTGTCAGGAAGTTCTTCCAAATGTTTAAGTAGAATCTCTTTTCCTGTAGTTTGAACCCCTTGCTCCGTGTCCTAGTCTCTGGAGCAGCAGAAAACAAGCTTGCCCCATCCTCAGTATGACATCCCTTCAAATATTTAAACATGGCTATCATGTCACCTCTTAACCTTCTCTTCACCAGGCTAAATATTCTTAGTTCCCTAAGCCATTCCTCATAGGGTATGGCTTCCAGATCTCCCTCCATTTTGGTCACCCTCCTCTGGACATGTTCCAGCTTGTCCATATCCTTCTGGAATTGTGGTGCCCAGAACTGGACACAATATTCCAGGTGAGGTCTGAACGAAGCAGAATACAGTGACACTATTACTCCCCTTGATCTAGACACTATACTCCTATTAATGCAGCCTAGAATCACATTGGCTTTTTTAGCTGCTGCATCACACTGCTGACTCATGTACACCTTGTAGTCCACTAAGACTCCTAGATCCCATTCGAATGTACTATCATCAAGCCAGGTGTCACCAATCCTATACCAAGCTTTTCCTTTTTACTGCCCAAGTGTAGTATCCTGCATTTCTCCCTGTTGAAATTCATTTTGTTAGTTTTGGCCCAGCTTTCTAATCTGTTGAGGTCATTTTGGATTCTGATTCTGTCCTCTGGGGTATTAGCTACCCCTCCAAATTTGGTGTCATCCGCAAACTTGATAAGTATACCCTCTACCTGATAAGCATACCAGGTGTAGATAAACCTGTGCCACGGTCCCTAGGGCTGTTCCCTGCCATGTCCTCCTCCTTCTCTGATTCCATACCCTCATTAGACTCACGGGCATGACAGCACCCCAGCATCTGAGATACCTGTAGCAGGTAGCTCACGTTTCCTAATGATAGGGCTGGCCCTGCTAACAAGCTTATTTGGCAGTGGCAGCAACTGGTAGCAGACACATCAAGCAGCTGATAGCCACTATTTTGATTTCCTACAATGCTCCATATGAACACCAAGTAAGGGACCCTGAAGAAAATTAAAATGGCAGCTACAGTCAAGCTCCTAGTCCTACTCACCGGGCTGAACGATATAAGGGACCAAGTGGGTCAGTGGGATGGTGGTGGAGGGAGAGCTGTCAAGGTGATCGGGCCCTGGCAGCTGCCCAATGGTGAACACACTAAAGAAGAGCAACATTTGGCATGGCTTCACATGATTGTGAATGGCTAACCCCATTCTGACATGGAATATAGCCACGCAATCTCATCTCCTGCACATGCAAAAGGGACCCAACTTATTCTTGAAATGAGGGTTTCACACTGCTTCAGCATGAGGCCACCAGTGACATCAGGTTCCTTCTATAATCTCACATATAAAGGTCTTTTACTTAAAGCATTACTTGGGGAATGAACATTGTCAACTGCAGTGACTAATTGTCTTTCCTATTGTTACTTATTTATGTAGCTCCTGCAAGGGCATTGTTATTATACAAAGATTAATCCAGATCAGAGCTTGGCATGGTGAGAGGGGAGCCCAGCAGAAAATGAATGATTGTTTAAATAAATGTGCAATTAATTCTACTCCTGTTCCAACAAAGTAGCGAGCTTAATTTTTTCCTAACCTTGCTCCTTGGTTCTTTATACATTCAAATTCATTATATATGACACAAGTGTACACATAAACACAACAGATGCACACACATACAAGGTAGGGGAGAAAAAAAATCATAGATCTGCTTTTGATCAAACTCCTTTTCCAATTAGTCCTGGCATCTCACTATAATCGCAATTAGTGCTACTAACTCTGTATTTTACATTATATTAATGGTTTTACAGTACCAGAATCCACAAACATTTTAGAATACTTGCACAGTGTTCTTTAAATCAGCTTATTCACAGGGAGGGGAGCTTCTCTGAGCTTTGAAAAGAAGCCACAAGAGTGACTGTTTGAATGACCTGTTTCCTAACATTGGGGGAGAAAACACTTAACACTCCAAATCTATCTTTGGATGAGAGAACCAGCAGCATGCTGATGATGATATCGTTATGTGATCCAGCAGGGCTGTTTTTATGGTTTGGAAAGCACTGACACAAACATTCTGCAACTTGGGGTGAAGGGTAACTCAATACTGGGAAGAGAGTTACAGTCCAGATTAGGGGATGGGGATAGGCTATATGGAGAAGGGGATGCTCAGGAGGGTCAGAATGAATAGTGAGCAGTTTGTTGTTGCTGCTATGTCCACTGTGTATCAGCTGAGGGGGTTGCCTCACTCTGTCTAATAATAGGGCAGGTCCTAAAACAGCTTTACAGTCCAGTAAAGAAGGGTGGCAATATGTCAGAGCTTATACAGGAGCAACTAGTTGATGTCTTATCTTTTGCCCAGCAACAATATGAAAGGTTAACAGAAGTAAGAAAGAAAGCTGACACAGCAGCCACAACTGTCACTCTTAGAACCTTTTAGTTACGTGGAGAAGTCATCAAGCAACATTAAAAAAAAAAAAAAAAAAACCAATATCCCTTAATGGAAGGGTGGGGAAAATGCAATCTGTGGGCACATACAGCTACCATTGATATTTCTGTAGCCCCCAGGTCAACATGTTTTCCATTTCTGTCTCCATTTTTTGCCCCAGTGAACCTTGGGGACATGGAAGCCATTTTTGCCATGTTTTCTGCCTGCCCCATGCCATTTTCGGCTAAGAAGAGGCCCTTTTTTCTAACAGGAAAGGATCCAGAAGTTGATTTTCAGGTCAAATCCTGTTGTTAAAAAAGGCCTCTCCAGTTCCTAAAATAGCTCAGAGGTGGCCAAAAAATATGGCAAGAATTCTCTGCATCCCCTAGGAGGCACTGAAGGCCATGGGGGGGGGGTCATATTTTTTTCAGGGGATGTGAGGCACCAATACAGTCCCCTAAACACAAACATTTGCCCACACCTGCCTTAACCCATGTCATTATTCTCTCCTAAGCAAAGGGAGAATGTATGCTGCCTGAAAGAGTTCATACAAGTTAGTTTGAGATGCCTTTTATCTAGGTCATCCCCCTTTCTCTCACACATTCCATATATTCATCTGGTTTTTTGGTAATAGATGTTATCCTAGCAGACAACTACACTACACACACACAGAGAGGGAGGGAGGGAGGTAATAGCTTCCATGTCTATGGAGTGCTGAATGTGGTCTGAATTCCAGGTTGCATCTGTACTGCAGAACTCATCTAGTTTGACAGCACTTTAAATACCATGGCTCAACACTATAGAATTCTGGGATTTGTAGTTTGTTGTAACAGCAGAACTCTCTGACAGAGAAGGCTAAATATTCCACAAAACTACAGACTCCAGAATTCCATAGCATTGAGCCATGGCAGTTAAAGGGGTGTCAAACGCATTACTGTATTTTTGCATGTGTCAGCAGCCCCAGTCTGAACTTTAAAGGAATTATCCAAGGTGCCACATGTATTTGGGGGGATAGGGTTCAGTAGTTTGTGCAGGTCCTTTAAAGCTCAAACTTAAACTGCCCCATTGACACTGAAGCCACAAGCCACCACTATGCATTCCACCCAACTTCACTTTCCACTTCAGAAAACTAAACTGCACAGTTTATCCCAACCAGATAGAACTGGGTAATTATGGCTGTTGGGGTCTTGCCTCTTGTACTTGATCATGCTCAGCCAGGTTAGGGAGAACATGTTGGCTTTCTCTTATTGGGAATTTCTGTCCTATCAGTTATTTATTTGTTACATTTATATCCCACCTCCTCCTTTGTTATCCTAGAGGCTCGTCTACAGAAACCAGAATATACCAGCTCTGCACCTGCACATTCTGCCTGCGGATCTGGCCCATTACTCCCCCATTACCTGCATGGAACAGGATGGTCAGTCTCTGAACTGCTGCTTGTATTGCTCTCTCAGAAGTCAGGAAGCTGGCCTGAAGCACCTGAGCATGACCCCCTGCATGTGACCAGCCTTGGTCATGTGCTGTGAGACTCTTCCTGGCTATGGAAGAGTGAGGCAGATGGCAGCTGCAGCAACAGGCCAGCATGCCAGAATGGGCTCCATCCACATGGGGCCCAATCCATTTTTGCGGGCTGAAGCAGATTTTAAAAGGTATTTTAAAAAAAAAACTGTATAACAGGCCTTAACCTGTCTTCCCCACCCACCCCCCATCTTGGCCACATCTTTCCCCCAGGGTTCATGAGGACTGCCTGGTGGCAAAATGGGCCAAATGCCCTGCATTTGGCCCATTTTGCCACCAGGCAGTCCTCATGACTGGACTGCAGGGCTCCAAGATGGGGACAGATGAGGTATATAGCCCATCTAGACAAAGCCTAGGTCAGATAGCAAGAATTATGGCTCAATGAGAATTCAGAATTGGATCACCAAAGTCTGAATCCAACCCTCTAGCCAATACCACACAGGCTGTTAAAGACATCAGAGAAGAATAAGCAGAATCAGAGGTATTGGAAGCAAAGAGGCACCAATGCTTGTAAAGTGATTAGTGAGAGAAGAAAGTCTACATAATGCCTGCCCTTTGTTTTCACCTCTCCGTATCTTTCTTTGGTCTATGCGCTCAGACATTTTGCTTCTTTCCAGCCCCAACAACAGATGCTAATATGTACCCACACACGAAAACCAGCTTTTAGGGGATCTTGCAATCAAGTTTAGGTCAACTTCTTTTTCATGTCTCCTTTAGTATCCTAAGATGGATTTCCAGAGACAATATGTGTAAGTTTTTCTCTTATTTTTACCTTACAAGAGTACCCAGAGTCATTTTTCCTGTTTCTACCACAAGCTCATATTCACTAGCCCCACTGCACTCTGCTTAATATAGATAACAAATATTCCTACAAGAGGATTCTTTGTCTGAGATAGACACAGTTTTCTTACTGAGTAGCTACAATGTTGGGGTAAGTTCTTAATGAGTATCTGAGATTTCTTAGGAGTTTTATTACCGGAGAAATGTATGCCTTAGACAGAGGGCCAAGCTGTTCCTTTCGTAGGGGGGAAATGATATTTTAAAAAATATTTGAAAAAAAATGTTGAAAAATATGTTTCTCAATAATAATAATAATAATAATAATAATAAAATTTATTTATACCCCGCCCCTCTGTTAAAACAATCGGGGTGGCTTACAAAATTTAAAATACAATACAAATAAAATCCCTAAACACCCCCACTCCCACCCTCCCCCATAAAAAAACATTAAACAAATATAAATTAAAAACAACTAATCTAAAATCACATTTAAAACTATAAATACAAGTGTTGAGAGTCTCTGACAATGAGAATCCTGCACTGATGATAAGCTTCATAGTTTAGGACATTCTGCATGAAAAATGCCCATATTTGCATTGGAAATAGCATTCTCTGCACAGGAAACAGCATTTTTGCACAGAAAATAATATTTCTGTGCAGGGATATTATTTTGGGCACAGAAAATGCTGTTTTATTTGCAAAGAAACCACATAATTTTTTGTGTAGAATAAGTGCTAAACTGAAAATAGCCTTTGAGAACTGAGCAGTTTTTAAAGACTTTGTTTCAGTGGAAAGAAAGTGGCTAAAACTACTTGTTGTTTACTTCAAGAATGCAATTAGTGAGGAATTACATTCCTATTCTGTCAACACTGTCTCTGTATGCTGCCTGTGCCTGTAACATTCCAGGTGCCAAATGGTATACAGTTAGCTCTCTGTATCAATGGCTTCTTCACCCACAGATTCAACCAACCATGGCTCCAAAATATTTCCCCCCAAAAATCAAAAAAGCAAACCTTGCTGTTTGCCATTTTATGTAAGGGGCACCATTTTATTACGCCATTGCATATAATGGGACTTGAGCATCCACGGATTTTGGTATCCATGGGTGGTCCTGGAACCAAACCTCAGTGGACACCAAGGGCCCACTGTACTCTGGCTGAGAGATAATCAACTTTATTGAGTACAGTCTATTTAGAAAACCACCAGAGACGTCAGAGCACTACCTCAATTTCAGAGAAACTCGGCACAGTTGCTTTGAGTTCAGTCTTTTCTTTCCCTTCCCCCAGGATTCTTAATGGGGAGTAACACAATAATCAGCAAAAGCAATGATGTTGTTATCCACCTTGAGTCCCATTGATGGGAGAAAGGCAGGGTATAAATGCATAAAATAATAATTAATTAATAATTCTTCTTTGATAGAAAGGTAAAGGAAGTTCAACTGCTTTCCATACAAGCAACTTGCAGAGGGACAGTTCACTTCCCATTTATGATCTGCATGGTTCTGTGGATGGGGAAGTCCCTTGCCTCTGTAATGGCAGCAGGTGGTTTCCATATCAGTGGGGTGGTGAATGCACTCGAAAGGTCAGCCGAAAATTCACAGGACTTCAGAATGGGCCATGTGACTTTAGCTTCATGTTTAGAGAGCAAGGGAGGGAGTTATTTGGTGATGTGAAGCTGCCTAAGGCAAAAGAGAAGATATCTCCCTTTCTCCCCAGTTCCACAAACAGACACCTATTGGATGAGCAGTTAAATCTTTTGGCAAACCTCCTCTGTCCCTGAGAGCACCAGGTTAGATTATGAAGTGCATGTAAGTTTATAGGGTGCCTCTGTGTTCAGTACTTTACCAGCTCTCTGCATCCTCCAACATCTGCTTTCTAAGGCAACTTCAGAACACAATGGTAGGGCTGGCCACTGTAGAGCTAATTCCAAATGAACTCTACTTCTCTTCTGCCATGCTTTAACACTCTCTGCCTCACTCCAATGCCAGTGTGTCACACCACCCTAAAGGTAAGGATTCAATTCCAGTACAACACTATCTTGTTATCCTACCATAAATCCACCAGAGCACTAAATCTTTGTGTTCTAGTAATACAGGGAGACTTTATATCAACTGTATGCTTATCCAGTGAAAGAGGTATACTGGGAGTGAAATAAATATAGGCTGAAATTCATTAAGGAAGTTACAAATGTGTAACACAGAGTCACCTATTGATGACTGGTTTGTATTCATAATCCCTACGCATTCACTAGTTTAGAGAATACATAGGAACCATGAAAGTTCCCCAATCCTCACTTACCAGGCAGCATCCACTGTTAGCAACAGGGATCTCTTCCCCATCAATTGGGAAGCAGCTGACTAAAGTTTCCACTTCCTTTCCCATAAGCAATCTGTGGTGCATAGGGAAATTGTGACAGGGTCCCTGCTTCTGGCTGTTGCACTGGAGATCGCTCACAGGAGGGGATGGAAACATCAACCAGCTGCTTCCCAATCAACAAAGGAACAGATCCTGTTGCTCACAGTAGCTGCTGCCCAGTGACAGAGGACTGGGAAGGTTCGTCTGGGGGACAGTACTTAGCTGCGTAATGAAGGTGATTACATAGCTATGTAAGTAGGTGATACAGAATTTTCCCTGTAGAAGGATCAGAACATACACCCCCTCTTCCATTGTTTTTTTTTTTAATCCAAAATGAAGAGCCTGTCCTTTTAGATCTCCATAGCATGACTCTCTCACAGAAAAAGACCAGGCCCAGTTCTGCTTAGTTTATGAAATATGACAAGACCACATCCCAAGGTTGTATAGCTGCAGGCAGCATTTCAGATACCTACAATGGATTAAATTGCATTCATTTTAGTTTAATAGTCAGAGTCATTGCTTGCTTCACACAAATGGGTTTGTAAAATCTAAGCATGTTCCCCACCTTTTCTTTTGTTTCTAATATTTTCTGGTGGGGGGGGGCAGGGGGAAAGATCTGATTAAAAAAACTCAGGAGGGATGAATGTCTTTATGTGTCTTTGTAAAAACCATCCCTCCTGAATTAAGATATAAAAAGCTGCATGGAAGAGAAGGAAATGAAAATAGGAAAAGATTACATTTGCATGTAAAAGCACATATGCTGAGATGATTATGCTTTGAGATTTCTGGTATATAACAGGTAGCAGAGAACTTTCAACTCTTGTTCAAAAATCCTGGAACAAGATATAAGAATGGTTTTTGAAAATAGCAAGCATTCACTTTGCTGTGAATACATGTGTGTTCCTTTGGTACATTTTAATTGATTGGATGGTAAACTCTACAAATTTAGTTCCAGGCAAAAAGCTATCCATCTTCACTCAACAAAGTGTTCACCAGCAACCAGAACTAAAATTACATCGGAAGGAGAACAGCTTCTTCATTCTGCTAATGCAGAGAACACCCTACATGAACTGAGAGGCTTATTGCATGAGGGAAGGGAAATGGATTGTAGGGTGTTTTTGCAGATGATACACAACAGTCACCTCCAGCTGATGGCAACAGAAGTAGAGTTCTGCATGTGGAACCATTCTACATGTGGTTGCACACTGATATTCAGAGGGTAGTGTGCAAATGTACATTACATGGCAACAACCAGGAGCATTGGCTTCCAATGTGCATTCATTGAACTATGTTGCAATCCAGAATAGGGGCTGAGTAATGGAAGCAGAATTTAACTCCACTGGCAGTTATTTATGCTACTCAGCACTTTTGAAGGGCTTTGACCATTGTACGCTTTTAGGATTGTGCTTCATCTTCCCAGGAAATTCACTAGACAAGTTACTTGAAAGGTGAAAGTTCCAGTCTCCATCAACCCATAAAATTCCTTGTAGAGACTTTGTACTATGCATTCCCTTTCAGCCTGCCTGAATTGCCTGCCTCAGTTGTTGTAAAGATACACTGAGGAGGAAAGCCATATATGTGGTAGGTTGTAGAAAAGGTGTGATATGTAACATACATATTGCATAAGCATAAATAATCAATAAATAAGTATTAAGAATCAGAAAAATGCAAAAAGAATATGCATCTGTTACACAGATATTTTGTTAGAAATATGCAACAGAAAGCATAATGCTATTAAATTCAACATTTATGTAAGTGGAAAATTGCCCAGAAAATTCAACATGGCCATATTGAATTTTAAAATAGGGGACTTCTGAAGCATGGCCATGATTCTGTATCACCTTAGTTACACAGCTAAGTAGTGTTTCCAGGTAGACCTTTCCAATCCTCACTATGCAGCAGCCACTGTGAGCGACAGGGGTCTGTTCCACTGTTGATTGGGAAGTAGCTGATTAACATCTCCTTCCTCTCCTGTGAGCACTCTCCAGTGCAACAGCCAGAAGCAGGGTCCCTGTCACAATTCCCCCTTGCACCAGAGATTGCTTGTAGTGGGGAAAGTTGGAAATGTCTGTCAGCTGCTTGCTTATAAGGGCTGCTGCCCAGTAAGTGAGGATTGGGGGAATTTCACAATCCCTATGTATCCCCTATCTGTTGGTTGGTCCTGAAAATTTTATTTTTACCATTTTGTATAACAGTCAGTGTGGTGCAGTAGTCATGCTGGACTATGACTCTGGAGAGCAGGGTTTGAATCCATGCTCAGCCATGGAGGCTGAAACAATGTAGGCAATTCATGCCCTCTCAGCCTTCGGGGTACTCAAAGGCAAATCTCCTCCAAACAAATCTTGCCAACAAATCTTGTCCGTGATAGACTTGCTTTAGGGTCACCATAAGTTGGAAATGACTTGAAAGCACACAACAACTAAACTAAACTAGTGAATACATAGGGATAATGAATATGAACCAGTCATGAATGGGTAAATCTAGCATCATTATTGCATTAGGCAGGTAATTCACAATTACATCAGGATAACAGTGTTTTCAGTTGGGGCTTATCGGATGACATTATTCCTCTTCTGTTCTCTCCCATAGGAGACCATTTGGAAAGCATTTATTTTTTTCAGCACAAAATATCCATTAATTACCTCCTTTCCCTCTTCTGTTGTACTACAGTTTCCTGTGCAAAAATTTGATTGCACTGTTATGCTGATTTTGGGTGGTCAGGTGGTGGTCAGTGGGTGTGCTTTGGGTAGAGAAATGTCAGTCACCTCCAGCAATCAGGGGAAAAGGAGAAGAGGTTGACACTTCACTTTGATTGCCTTGCAATTAGTAAAGTAACTGAGAAACGTTTTAACTTTTTTTCTCTATAGAAAAAAAAGGCATTGCCAAACGACTTCTCCCACCCCCCACAACTAGGGGTTTGGAAGATTCAGACAAAGAGGAGAAGGAAGTAGAGTGCCAGGAATCTGCTGCTGCTGATAATGAAGGTCTTCCTGAGTCTGAGGAGCTGAAGGCTGTAGGAGGTCCCTGCTCCCCAGGAGGAGGTTACAGAGGCTGAAGACACTGAAGACATACCACAATCCTTTGCTGAATCACAAAGAGATAAACACCGATCCCAGCAGCTGTTAAGTAATACATTCAGACCTAATTAGGCACCTGTGGGCATGAGAGAACTGCCCATACATCACCTGGCAGTTCTCTTGCAGTATTGTGGCTGAGAACAGTCCTATCTTGTTGATTGGCAATTACTCTCTGGAGTTCCTGTTTCATACCTTGGTCTGACAAATCTGTTTTGTTCTTTGCTGGATTTGTTTATTTTGAACTACTGACTACTGTCATTAGACTTCTGGATCAGCTGACAACCACCCTCTTCTTCCTCCCATCATCTTGCTTGGATAACATGTGACTGACCTGGACTAAATTAGCCACCCATCAGGGTTTGCATTCCAACTGGCTGATACCTGGCAAATTGCTCACTGGAACATAGGATAGGGTTGTCAGAGAAGCCAAAACTTTTCTCACTGCCCTCACCTCTTCTTCCAGCCCCGTTCCAAAGTCTCTTTCTCTCTCTTCTCCTCACATGCACACACACACATGGAAAGGTAGGAGGGAAAGAGTCTTACAGTTAAAAAAACCACACATTTATTTCATTAACCCAGTAATTCTTGCTGTCTTCTAGATTTAGACTGAACTAATCACTGGCAGATGAAAACCTGCAGTGGGATTAATCAGGCACATAGATCAGTAATAATAATAATAATAATAATAATTTATAGCCCGCAAGGAATCCAAGCGGGTTACAACAGTAAAAACACATGAAATACAACAAAATTCAAAATTAGTCCCTTCCCCCCACCAACCAATACTAAAATTGCAATTAAATAAACACAGTTTAAAAACCAAGAATACAAAAGTTTAAAAAGGGAGATAATTGGTGGGCAGAGTGATGTAGATCACCTTGTGCGGGGAGAGGAGTTAAGTTGGGAAGGCTAGTAGCTGCTGGCCTAAATTTGTTAAGTTTGAGAAGTCTGATGTATCCTGATCAGGAATCCCCCAACCTTTGTAAATGTAAGACTGTTTTCATTAATATTTCCATGGGAGGGGAAATGTGTGTGTGTGTGTGTGTGTGTGCACGCGCATGCGCGCAACAAACTAAAAAAAGGGATGGTGAATCCAACCACTTTAGGACTCTTGAAAGCTATTGAAAACATTACAATGGAATCTCAGATAAAACGAATTAAACATAGTGATTAGTAAAACTACCAAAAGGATGCCAGTATGGTTAAGGAGCAGAATCAAGGAAGCTATATTTTATTTTTATTTTTTTATTTGTTTAGTTATTTATACCCCACTCTTCAGCCATCAAGGTTATCAGAGTGGCTTACAAATTGTTTTAAGCAATAGCAATTTACACATCTACAATGCATTAAGCAGTTTCCAATGTGTGTTAGCTATAGAACGTAAGAACACTTTCTTCAGAAAGTGGAAGTCCTGTGTAGTAAAAAAAAAGGAGCATAAATTCTAGCAAAACATAATCATAAAGCAAGCAAAGGTAAAACAGAAGGGGCAAAACAGTTCAGGAACATATTGCTAAAAAGATTAAACAAGGAATTCTATACATATGTACATGGGAACAAATCCCACTGAATTCAGATGAGTTTACTTTTGAATAGCCAAGTAGAGGATCCCGCTGTTAAAGTAACTCTCTCTTTCAACTATAACAGCAGTACACCGTGCTCATGAAAATATTAATATTTTATGTCCACCAAATACAGTTTCCAGAAAGCTTCCACTTATTCCAGTTGAGTTGAGATGTGAAGCACCCACTTAAGAATATGAAATAATTATAATCTTATTGAAACCCATTCTACTTCCCTCAAAACCATATTTATTTATTTATTATTTATTAAAGGTCCTATAAAATAGAGTTTCTAGGCATCACACACAAGCAATTGAAATGTAGGAATAGTAGAATTTTAAAAACAAACAAAATCAAAAAACAACCGACATTTAAAGGAACAAATACACAAATAACAACATAGTAAAAATTGAAATTTCAGATGGGGAGAGGTAGGGTCTATATAGACAGCTGTTATGCAGGTCATGATGAGCCCTTAAAGCTCCTCATGGTCCTAAGAGTACCTATGCTGTTAATCTCTATAGCCAAATCCACTCACCCAATAATACTCCAGCCAGTAGACTGGAAGGCCAGCTATAGTTGGAAGGTTATTCTTCACTAATTTCATTCATGTAGGAAGCAACAAGTAATTTTAACAATTTTTTTTCCTGCTGCAAGAAAGTCTTAGAAAACTACACTGATTTCAAAGTCAATTTACAATCCAAAACTTATTCTACATAAAATTTGCACCATCTTGTTTTGTGCAGAAAACAGCAGTTTCTGCACAGAAATATTATTTTCTGTAGAGAAAAACCTGTTCCTAATGCAACACTGTTTTTTGTTGTAATCAACCCTGTGTAAGTTTTGCACAGAATAAGTCCCACATTACAGAAAACAGCCTTTTCTTTGTAGAAATATATTATTTTCTATGCAGAGATGCTCCCTCCTACCTAGAAAGTGCTGTTTTCATCACAAAACAAGCACATGCAAATTTTGTGCAGGAAAAGTCCTGAACTGCAAAGATTCTCATCAGTCCAGCATTCTTCTCATCAGGCTTTCTTGACAATTGGAAAACACATTTTTGACCATTTTTCAGGTGGGTGGCAGCAGCAGTATTTTCAACTATGCTTTCTATCCCTTTCCATTCCATTCTTTCCATAGAGTATGATCAATTAAGGGAGGAAGGGATGACATTTCCCATCCCATAAAGCAATTAAAAATTTAGAAGTTTAAATTTAAAGTTTAGAACTAATTAAATTGGGGGAGAAGAGAGTATTAGGAAGAGGAAATATAAGAAGAATAAAATTAAAGGAGGAAAGGAAAAAAGAGATTGTTAAGAGGGTGTGGTCAGCATTAACGAAAGAGATAAAGACGCAGATACTAAAGCTAGAGAGGAGATAGTTGTTTGCTTGTAGAATGTGTAAGACAATTAAGGTACCCAGATTCAATTTAAAGAAGCTAAAACTGGAAAGTTTAAAAATAGTAACTAAAGGAAGTGGTAGTAAAGCCCCTGTTACTTGTACTCGTGAGCTGGGTAAAATTGAAAGAGTATGGGAAAAGAGTAAATTAATTTAATTTAATTTAATTTAATTTACAGATGATATAGCAATTGTTACTTTAACTTGTTGGTGTTGTATTTGGTAATCACCTAGGTGGGTAAGAAATATTAATGACCACAAATTGACACGTTTGAATTATAAGTCTGAATTTGACTTATAAGTAAATAAATGAAATAAACAAAAAAGGAGAGAAAATTGTTGCTGTTGCTATAATTAATTAAAGTTATTGTTTTCCTCTCCCCGCTGATATAGAAATCTTGAATATATGAATATCTGGTTAACTGGATATATAAATAGAGCTTGAGACTGACGTTAAGATAGAATATTGAACACTTGATACTGTTTATATTTGTTGGAAGGAACAGAATATCAGAACTGAAATATTTGAATATTTGGAAGATTGATAACATCTGTTATTGTCTGAAAGCCTGTTTGTGGTTAAATTTAGAATGAGATATGGAAACCAGTGATTGGTTATCTTAAGTGGAGGTTATTATTAGATTTGATTCATTTGTGTAAAGCTTAAAAAACTGGAAATATAGAGGGAAATATCTGGCAAGCTGAGATAGAGAGATAGTGATAACAGAGGAAATAGGAAATAGAGGCAAAATGCCGGTTAAGAGAAACATGCAAATCCGAACATTAACAACTAGAAGACAATCGACAGAAATATCAGACACACAATTATTACTACAAGAATTTAGGAAATTTAGAGAGGAAATGACTCTGGAAATGAAAGAAATAAGGAAAGATATTAAAAAGGAGTTAGAGGATTTTGGTAAAAAGCTAAATAAAATAACAGAATATGTGGAACATTTGAGTGAAAAAGTAGAACATTTGAATACAAAAACAAAAACTTTAGAAATAACTAACAAGTATTTAGGAAATGAACAAAAACAAGGAGAGGTGAGAGATTTAGAAATTCAATTGAGATTGGGAGAGAAATGTTTAAAATTAAGGGAGTTGATGGAAATGGAGGAAGAAGACCTATATGAAAGACTAATTCCAAGTCTAGCAGAATATATTGAATTACCTCTAGAGAGGATGGAGATGGAAGTTCATAAGGTCTTTAGAATAAACTCAAAGGTAGCTACACAAAGGAAGTTACTGAGAGACATTGTGATATATTTTACAAGAGGGAAAATTAGGGATCAAATCCTAGAAAAAATTTATGATACAAAACTAATTATTGAAGACAATGAAGTGGCAATGTATAAAGACATCCTGGCTCAAGTACTGAAAAAAAGAAAAGACTATCAATTCATTACATCTAAACTACAGAAAAAAGGAAAACAGTATAGATGGGAAAGAGCAGAAGGAATTTCCCTCACTTATCACCAGAGGAGATATAGATTAAATACAATTTAAAAAGCAAAAGATTTCTTAGCAAAATATGGCAAAGATAAAGAGGGCAAAGAAAGAGGAAAAGATGGAAAAGAGCAGATAGAAAAATGGGAATTATTGAAGGAAGAAAAAAATATCTAAATAAAAACAAGAACAACAAAAAGAACAAGAGGAACAAGAGGAAGAAATTGAAGAAATGAGAGGTGGTAGAGAGGAAGTTGGAGATAAGAATAGAGAGAGTTGGAAGGAAGGAGAGGAAGAGATAGAGTTGGAAGGATGAAGAAGAAGAAATAGGCAAAGAAAGAGAATTTTCAGAAACAGAAGGAGATGACGAGAAGGAAGAAGAAGAGGAAGAGGAAACAGATATAGATTAGAGGAATTAAACAAAGTAAATAAATAAAATTAATAAAGTTAAATAAAAATGGAGCTCAACTTAATATCATGGAATGTGAGAGGGATGAACTCCCCACCCAAAAAACCAGATATTCCACTATTTGGAAAAGACCAAAGGAGAGAGTATCAACAGACTCAATTGGATAAGATGTTAATAGAACAAAAAGAAGTAAAAACTTCTAAGGTATATATAATTTCATTAACATTGGAACTAGAATCAGAATTTGTTAAAGAATACATGGTTAAATGGGCGCAAAACATTGGGCATAACATTCAATTAGAAGATTGAGAAGCGCTATGGAGAAGAATATTAAATTTACATCTTGCATGGCAATAAGGGAAAACTGTTACAAAATTATATTCAACTTGGTACATGATGCCACAAAAGTTAGCGAAAATCTATAAGGAAAAAGAAATAAAATGTTGGAAATGTGGAGTAGAAGAAGGCTCTTTTTATCATATGTGGTGGTCATGCAGAATGGTTAAAAATTTTTGGATAAACATTTACAAGTGCATTAAGAAAATACTAATAATAGATTTCAGGTTTAAACCAGAAATACATCTATTAAACTTAGTTGATAATGAAATTCCTAAAGAGTTGAGAAATTTAATGTTCTTCATGACCACTACAGCTAGGATAGTTTTGGCCAGATATTGGAAACAAAAAGAAATACCAAAGATAGGGGAATGGATGTCAAAATTGGAAGAAATTGTGAGAATGGAACAACTCACTTCTTGGATTAAATATAAAACAATAAATACATTTAGGAAAGACTGGGAGAAATTGATTGACTTTTGGAAACTGGAATGGTGTAAATATGTAGTAACATGTCTCACTGATTAGACAACAGATGATAAATGTGTAGTAATAAAACAACAACAGCATGGGAGTGAAATCCTTGGTTAGTATGAATACAGGACTGAGGAAAATAGGGAATGGAAGTAGAAGTTATAAATAGTCCTGTTAATACATATATACTGTGTAGAATAAATTTGCATATGCAAATGAACTTATGTTCATGTAAAAGGAAAAGTTAAAAGAGAAGAAGTAGCAAGTTCACGACCTAGATGGTAAGGAAGTAGTTTTGTATGTTTAAGTTTTTGGACGTTTGTATGTTTTATATATCTTATGTCTTATATTTGTGGAAAATCTCTTTTAATAAAGATAACTAATAATAAAAAGGATTATTCTCCCAGCATACTTTTCTCCCATCTGAATCACATTCTGGTCAGCCTGCTAAACAGCTTTATGGGGGTAGATGGGTGGATAATGATTGTGTGTATGTGTGAGGGATGGTGGAAGGGAAAGAGTGGATGAATGCAACATGGGCAAAGGTGATCCAAGATCTGGCCCCACCCATCAGCCCAAAGACTATGCACTAACAGTCCATACTGCGTCCACTGATAAGTGGCCCTTGATCATTTACCCACCACTGCCTGTGGTCCTCTAGGATACATATATTGTCCACCATTTTCTTAATGTCATGTGTGTGTGTGTGTGTGTGTTCTATTGCATGTTTTAAAAAGAGTATGATCACAAAGAAAAAAACAGAAAAAATGAGAAAAGAAAATAAAGAAAAGAGGAAGTACAAGGGATATGAACAAGAGCTAAGCATATACACTGATATACATAGGAGATTATCAGATGCATCAAAAATGATGTTATGATGACGCCATGAGATTGCAAAAGGGCTTAATTATCAGATGACATTCCCCTCAGCTGCCATTCCGAGCTGTTCTTTTTTTATTGATGGGGAGAAGCCGGCAATTGATCTCTTGTGGCATTTCTGTCCCAGATTTGCCTGTGTGCAAGAAGGTGCCCCGTTTTGTTGGCGAGATTCCAGTGGTAATAGGCAGTCCTGCCAGAACACTTCCGGGTGAGATTGGGACATCCAGGTTCTTGCTCTTTTTTGTACCCTCCCTTACTTGTTACTTGTAAATTTAAAATGTGTTTTTGTGCTTGGTGTCACTTTTACTGTGTTATTTTTCTTTTTATATTTGAATTTCCCGCACTCATGTCTTCTTGCAAGAACTGGCAGGATTTCACTCCAGGAAGTGAATGGAGCTCTGTTACAGCTCCATTCACTCCTAGACTGCCCTGTTGATGGGAGAGGAGGTAAGTGTGGTGGAGAGTGTTATTTTTTCAGGACATGGGTGGGATTGGAGATTGTGGGATAATCTCCTTGGTGTTGCTGTTGTGTATCTTCAAGTTGTTTCTGACTTATGGTGACCCTAAGGTGAACCTCACATGGGATATTCCTTGCAAGATTTGTTCAGAGGGGGTTTGCCCTGTGAGATACAGAGAATATTACTTGCCCAAGATTGCTCAGTGGGTTTTCATGTCTGAGCAGGGATTTGAACCTTGTTCTCCAGAGTCCAAGTCCAATGTTGAAACCACTACACCACACTGCCTGTCCATATTGCCCACAAAAATAATAAAAAAAATGCATTGTTTTGAAACTGACATCTATAAAATATAGAGTCATGCATAGCTAAAGCAGTGAGATCTTCTGACAGTTGAACAATAGACAGTGAATGTTTATCTTTACAAGCTTGGAGTATAAGCCATTTTTGCAACAGTAAAAGCATACAGAACCCAACAAAGGTAACCCACAGTTAGTATCTTGAAGGGTGTAGCCAGCAGTGACATTTTTCCCTTTCTCAAAAGTAACTGTGTGAGACCTGACGCAGATGTTTGAGTAAGAAAAATGGACATTGTTATTAGTTACATCTTTATAGTAACACAGTAATTTGCCCATTAATGTCTCTAGGCAAGCTTTTCTAGTGCAAGCATTCCCTAACCACATAGAGTTGGCTCTTGGTATCTGCTGGGGTTTGGTTCCAGGACACACACACACACACACACACACACACAGAGTGGATACCAAAATCTGTGGATGCTCAAGTCCCATTATATACAATGGCATAGTAAAATGGTGTCCCTTATATAAAATGGAAAACAGCAAGGTTTGCTTTTTGGAGTTTATACACACATACATACACACACACACACGAATATTTGCAAGCCATGGTTGGTTGAATCTGTGGGTGCAGAACCCATGGATATGGAGGGCTTTATTTTAGGTGAGTGCATGAACACAGGAAGCTGTCTTATACTGAAAGACAATTGATCCATCTAGCCTCCTATTGTCAGTTCTGACTGCCAGCACTGGCTCTCAGGGTTTCAGAAAGGATTTTTTCCTTAGTCTTACCTGCAGATCCCTGCTATTCCTTTTATGGTCTCCCATAAGTAGATGATATCAGGTGTGTTCACATGGTCCAATGATTAGTGTCAGAGTTGCTAAGAGGTTTTTGATAGGCTGTGCTCATGAAATTGAAGACTCGACAGCATACTTTTCTGTTTTTGGTTTAATTATTATTTTTTTCCTCTTCTGCCCACTCTTAGCTTCCAGATGACTGCAGTTGAGTTCACATTCTGTGGTGGAAATCTGTTACTTATTTCTGTTTTGTACATTTCTCTAGTTTCCTCAATCATCTGAGATTTTATTGTTGGAAATTAATTCCTCATGGTGCCATCTGCCATTATTTAATAAGCAATATTGCTTTATAAATCAAACTTGAATTTATAATGAATTAGCTAATTTGTGTTTTAATACTAAACTTGCTTTTAAAAAAAATGTTGTTAGGGAAGATGAACAGCCAGTGGCAGAGACATTGAAAGAGCTATAAGCACTTGAGAAAATGTGTGTGATTGGAAATTGTTTATTCTTAGCAAGGTTTTGTTAGTCATCAAAGAGTGGAAACAGACATTATGAAGGAAATGAGAAGTTACCAGACTTTTGTCTCTGTCAAAAGCACATGTGGGATAGAGAGAATACACTAGGAGAAGAATCAGCAGGCATGTAAAACTCACTTATTTACTTTCTCTCCTGCCTTCTGTTAAGGATATATGAGAAATAATTTCAACCCAAGGATTATTGGGCTTTTTCCTGCCCTGTTTGTGGTGTGTCCTCTGGAAGCCTTACTTTGACAGATAGCTGTGGATGCCTCTTTAAAAAGATGTTTATTTTTAAAAACTGCTTTGGAAAAGGGGGCATATTTCAAATATGTACATAACACAATGTGCTGTAGTCAGTACAGCAGATGTGTTCAAGAAATGTATAAAATTTAAAACATATAAAAACAGGTACACATTTTGGATGGGGGAAACAACAAAAAGGCTGGATCTTATCCCATTTACTACAGACTAGAGCACAACAGCATCAGAACAACAGCATGGACTGCAGGTGGAAGGGAAGGAGTGGAGGACATCAGTGGAGAAGGACTTTATAAATGTGCACATCCCCACATGCTACTTCCTTCTAGAATATGAGTATCCAGCTTGTGTGGGCAATTAGCTAACACACATTGCCTAGCAAGCAATAAAGTGGTATAGATGTGTAAAATGCTATTGCTTAACAATTTGTAAGCTGAGAGCCTTTGTGGCTGAAGAGCAGGGTATAAATACAATAATGAATAAATAAATAAAATAGAATATGCCTTTCACCTGGCCAGAGAAGAAGACTGGTAAAAGGGAATCTAGAGACTCTGGGCTTGTCTATACTGGGGGTAAAAATCCAGATTAAATTTGGACTGCTTTGGCCTGGATCTGCAACACATGAAATTCGGACTACTCTGGACCAGATTTAAGCACTGCAGCTTATGTGCCAAAGCCCAAATCTGTGTTCATATTTTTACCCCCAGTGAAGCTGCAGGTCTGCCACTGCTGCTAGCCAGCCACCTCCATAGTGCAGCTGATGCTGTCATGGGCCAGAAGAGTGACAGGACCCTGCCTTTCTGGTGCATAATCATAGAATCATGAAAATCATGGAGCTGGAAAGACTCTATGGGCCAACCCCCTGCCATGCAGAAATACACAATCAAACCACTCCTGACAGATGGCCATCAAGCCTCTTTTTACAAACCTCCAAAGAAGGAGACTCCAACACACTCCAAGGCAGTGTATTCCACTGTCAGACAGCTCTTACTATCAGGATGTTCCTCCTAATGTTTACGTGGGATTTATTTTCCTGTAATTTGAATCCATTGCTCTGTGTCCTACTCTCTGGAGCAGTAGAAAAGAAGCTTCCCCATCTGCAGTATGACATCCCTTCAAATATTTAAGCACGGCTATCTCAGCCTTTTCTTTTCCAGGCTAAACATTCCCAGCTCCCTAAGCTGCTCCTCATAGGGCATGGCTTCCAGACCTTCAACCATTTTGGTCACCCTCCTCTGGACACATTCCAGCTTCTCAATATCCTTCCTGAATTGTGGTGTCCAGAATTGGACACAGCATTCCAGGTGAGGTGAGGTCAGTTTGTGGTCCACTAATAACTCCTAGATCCCTTTTGCATGCACTGCTTCAAGCCAGGTGTCACCCATACTATATCTGTGCATTTCATTTTTTCTGCTTAACTGTAGTATCCTACATTTCTCCCTGTTGAAATTCATTTTGTTAGTTTTGGCCCAGCTTTCTAATCTGTTCAGGTAACTTTGGATTCTGATCCTGTCCTCTGGGGTATTAGCTATCCTCCTAATTTGGTGTCATCTGCAAACTTGATAAGCATGTTCTCTATTCCCTCATCCAAGTCATTGATAAAGATGTTGAATAGCACTGGGCCCAGGACAGAACCCTGTGGCACCCCGCTAGTCACTTCTTTCCAGCATGACGAGGAGCCATTGGTGACTATCCTTGGGTTTGGTCGGTCAACCAATTACAAATCCACCTAACGGTTGCATTGTCTAGCTCAGTGTATTCTATAAATGGGCCCTCAGTTCATAGAGTGGATTCATCCCATCTAGATTCAACTCCATATTTTCCCACTGCAAACGACAAGACCTGTGCTTGCTCCCCAACTCTTCCCTTCATCACAGCAAAGTATTCCTTGCCTAGCTAGCCTTAAGCATTCTGTGTAATCATGTTACCTTGAACATAAGCACAACAAAAGCAACAAAGGCAGAAGCAAATGCAGCCATGGTTGAGGGCTAAGAAATTGCAGCACCTTCCTGTTGTGAACCTTCACAGTGCTCTTCTTGTAAAATGTATGTTGGCTCCGTGTGAAGCTCTGGGGTTTCCATTTATAATCAGCCAGTTTCTAACAGTTTTAATCCCCACATTTGTTTTCCAGTTCAGAAGGTGGTATGTGTGTGTGCGCGTGCATGTATATGTGCATGCCCTTCTATAATTCTTTATAACTAAGAATGTGCACAAGAAACAGGAATTTAATCAATGCTTGAAAGTGCATGCTCTTTTTGTGCCTCCTTTGTTGCCTGTGTTGAAGCTTAATCCTCTAGCTTGTAATGTCACAGCTGGTGCTGCTGTATGAGATTCATTTCTCAGAAAGGGAGGATTATGCTTTTAAGTATGGATACAGATGTGAGAAGGAGGGTGGTGGGAGGGAGGAGGAGGGAAAACTAAGTCCTGGGGGAAAGAATTCTAATTGTATCATGCATTGCACATTATGGACCTAACCTTTTGGGTTTGCTTTTTCTGCTCCTCCTGATGTGATAGGGATTGTAGGACTACTGAGAGTATGAGAAAGCAAAGCAGCATTGATTCTAAACATCATGTTGGATTATGTGGTCTAATTATTCCCTAAATTGCATTAGAATGTACGAACAATCTTGCTGAATTAAATGAAAGGTTTACCTTGTCTAATATTTTGTCCCACAGTAGCCAGTCAGGTGACCATGAGAACCTAAAACCACAACATGACTGTAATAGCACCTTTCCAGCACATTCTACAGGAACTGGTAGTTAGAAGCATAGTGCGTAAGACTGTACATATCTTGGGTATGTTGCCTTTCTCAGTCTCTGGGATATGCTGCCTTTCCCAATGTGCTGATTGGTTGGGTGTGTTTCCTGAGCAACCAATCACCACCACCCACGTGCAAATTCCCTCTCCACTTCACAATTCACTCCTCCCAGGCAGTCAACTGGTGGTAGCAGCAGGGCAACAGAGGAAGTCACCCTCAGCAACTCCGGGAAAAGTGTGGAACACTGAGAAGAGGGAGGAGGAATTTAAAAATCCACCAGCCTACCTTACAGTGTTGTCATGAGGTCTACCAGGCATTATTTGGGGAGTTTTTTTTAATGGTGTTATGTTACACTGGGTACATCTAGTGAATTTATAATTCCCTTATTTTCTATGATTTGGCTATTACAGCAGTCTTACCTCTAGGCATATATTAAATATTCTGTTGACTTCTTCGATTGTTGATTTGTTGAACCTAGCTGAAATGACAAGAGCATGCACATCAACAACCATGAATGACATCTTACACCAGCTGTCTTCTTTACCTTGAATCTTACTAACCTGCAAGTTAGCTCATGGATTAATTTACTGTTGCTGGCATTGCTCTCTGCCTTAAATATTACATGTGCTTACTTTTCAAATACTCCCTGAGTAAATATATGTCTACAGGGACATATTTTATCAGATGGACATGCCAATGAAATATTTTATTTCTAAGGTGGAATTTAGGAAAGGAAATATTGTGATAATAAAACACACAGTCATTGAAAGCTTTCTGCTAGCAGCAACCATCGCCTGACCAGTTTTGAGAAACAAGAATAAATTGTGTTTATAAATAAGCACCACCAGGAGAACATTACTAGTTTTATTTAATTGAGAACTGTAAACCTGTATGTTTTTACTGCCTGCATTTTGGTGTGTTTGTTCATGCAGCATCAGGAAAAATATCTAGACACGATGTGATGCTAATTGATTTCCTCAGAAAGAGCTCCTTGTGCTGAACTACTTTGGGACTTTTACAGAAGTCTCCTTAATTTAGAAGCAGGGATTTGTGTGGATATTATAAATGGATTTTCTGCCATTCCCCACAAATACTGTTTTGCTCTCCCAATTCTGCTTTAGCCTCAATAGCCTCAATCCATGTATACATCTTCCTGGATGGCACTGAGTCCTGAAGAATCCAGCACTGAGATGGCTAAAATGTGGCATCTATTGACATAACCTATTCAGCTCCAGCATTATCAAGGGTACAGTTTGATCTTCAGCATTTCTGTCAAGAAGTCTCAGGCACATTACCCTCATAATGCCATCAGGAGTCCTAAGGAGAAAGAGAAATGTGCTGGTTGGAAGCAGTCAGTTTTGTGGTGTTTCAAAACAATTGTTATGAATTCCTCTCATGTTTACCCAGTAACATCCTAACATTGTCTTACCTATATCCTCTAGATACATAGAGATATAGCTACGTAAACCAGTAATTCCCCTCACCACCACCACCCCCACCCCCACAAAAAAACCAGCATGTGTAATAACTTACATGCCCAAGATGATGTCCACCTCACTGGAGTGGCTCTAGTTGATGTTTTATTATTCTCCTGCCACAGTATATCCATCACAACTTTTTATCCAGCTTTGCTGTTTGTTTCTATTTGCCATCAAATCCATTTCAACGTATGGCAAACCTATGAATGAGAGACCTCCAAGACACCTGCCATCAACTGCCCTGCTTTGGTCTTGCAAACTCAGGATTGTGGCTTCCTTGATTGAGCCAATCCATCTGTAATGTGGTCTATCTCTTTTCCTACTGCCCTGCACTTTGCTGAGCATTATTGCCTTTTCCAATGAGTCATATCATCTGATGACATGTACAAAGTATGACAGCCTCAGTTTAATCATCTTGACTTCTAGTTAAAGTTCAGGCTTGATTTGCTGTAAGACTCGGTATCTATAGAACTTTCATCCAGCACCACATTTCAAATGTATTGATTTTCTTCCTATCAGCTTTTCTTCACTGTCCAGTTTTCAAAACCATACATATAAATCATAAATATGACCATCTAGATGATTCTGACTTTAGTAATGCTATATCTTTACACTTGAGGATCTTGTTTGGTTCCTTCATGGCTGCAGGGCTGGTTTAAGGAATTTTGCCCCCCCCTGCAACACTTTATTTTTGGGGCCCCATATGGGCCAGTTTAAGGGATTTTGGGGGCCCCATATGGGCATGACCCATCAGTCATCTCCCCCCCAGCACACAAGCTCCCCTAATAAAATGCCCTTCTCCCCCCCACACACTGTCCCACTTCCCACTCAGTCCACACAGAGGCACCCCACATTCCCAAAAGAAGCCTCCCCATGGCTCCCCCCACACCCATTAGGCAGAGGCCCTGGGTGCCTCACCTTTGGTCTCTGCAGGTGGCTCAGCTGCAGGACGAAAGGGTTGGGGGTGGCGGTGAAGAGGCACCTCCCGCTCCTCCTCCTCCTCCTCTTCCTTCGAGGGCCCCCCGCTTGAGCTGCCGCCACCTCCTCCCCCCCCCCTCCATGGCCAGCCCTTCTTCCAGCCTGGGACCTCTCCCCAATAATAATAATAATAATAATAAAATTTTATTTCTATACCGCCCCTCTGCAACGCAATCGGGGCGGCTTACAATATAAAAATTCCATAGTCCCAGTACCCTAACCCACCCACCCCTTAAAATAATATTAAATTATAGAAGATTAAAAACATACAACAATTTAAAATATATAAATTAAAAAGACAAAAATTAAAACATACAATGGTTAAAAAATCTAGTTGCCGCTTAGAAAGGACAGCCGAGTCTTGGGCCGGGATCTCTCTCTCTCTCTCTGGCTTTTCTTCGCAAACGAAGATTCAGGAAGGACTCATCCCGCGCTTTCTGCAAGCGTGCTGATGACTAAAAAGGCCAATCCGAGATAAACAAGTCCGGTTGCAAAAAGCACAGCAGAAGGTCTCCTTGGGTGATGTTTTTGGGTTGTGATTCTTTCTGCGTTGTCGTTTCTCTTCAAGACTTGTTCGTCGTGAGTTCTCAAATAAGGCTGCAGCATTGTGGATAGTGCGTCTCCATGCCTCCCGATGTGAGGCCAGGGCGGACCACTGTTGGTGATCAATTTGGCCAAGCCTGAGATGTTGTTTCAGGGAGTCTTTGTATCGCTTTTTTTGGAGCGCCCCTCTTACGCTGACCCGTGGCGAGTTCACCGTAGAGTAGTATTTTTGGGAGGCGATGGTCCTCCATCCTAGAAACGTGCCCTGCCCAGCGCAGCTGTGTTCTCAATATCATGGCCTCAATGCTGGTGATCCCTGCTTGCTCAAGGACAGCAACATTCATCACATAGTCAGTCCAGTGTACATTTAGGATTGTGCGTAGACAGCGCTGATGAAAGCGCTCGAGGAGTCGTAGGTGGTGGCGATAGGTGACCCATGTTTCAGATCCATAAAGGAGGATAGACAGTACGATGGCTCTATACACACTGATTTTTGTGCTTTGCCTCAGGTGTTTATTGCTCCAGACACTTTTGTGAAGTCTTCCAAATGCACTATATGCCTTTGCTAATCTGTTATTCAAGAAAAGCCTGCCGGAAAAGATCCGTCTTGACAGCTTTTTAAAAGCTGTCTAAGGTGTTAATAAGACAGATCTCGTCCGGCAGGCCATTCCATAATCTGGGAGCAGCAGCGGAGAAGGCCCTCTGGGACGTCACCGACAGCCTTGTTTTCATAGGCTGTAACAGATTCCTCCCAGAGGACCGAAGTGCGCGGGGAGGGTCGTACGGAAGGAGGTGGTCCCGGAGATAAGTTGGACCCAAACCATGCAGGGCTTTAAAGGTTATAACCAACACCTTGTACTGTGCCCGGAAACGAATAGGCAGCCAGTGGAGAGCTTTTAGCACATGTGTTATATGCTCTCTTCTGGAAACACCAGAAATCAACCTGGCTGCCATGTTCTGAACTAGTTGAAGTTTCCGAGTTAAGCACAAGGGTAGCCCCATGTAGAGCACATTACAGAAATCCAGACGGGAGGTTACCAGTGCATGTACCACAGTTTCGAGGTCCCTAGTTTCCAGGAAAGGGCACAGCTGGCGTATCAGCCGAAGTTGATAACAGGCACTCCTGACCGTCGCATTTACCTGATTAGACATCTGGAGCGTCGGGTCCAGAAGCACCCCTAGACTGCGAACACAGTCTTTGGAGGAAAGTGTAGTTCCATCCAGGACTGGAAGTTGTATTCCCAGACCTGGTTTCGGGCCTGTAACTGTTAGTACCTCCGTTTTGTCTGGATTCAGTCTCAATTTGTTTTTCCTCATCTAGTCCATTACTGCTTTAAGACAATCATTGAGAGGAGAGATGCCATCTGAAGTCGAACCTGATGACCGAGACATGGAGAAGTATATCTGGGTGTCATCAGCATACTGATGACAACACACTCCATGCCTCCGAATGATCTCTCCCAGCGGCTTCATATAGATGTTAAATAGCATCGGGGACAGGATGGCACCCTGAGGAACACCACAGTTAAGCTCTATTCTGGTAGAGCAGCTGTCCCCGAGCCTCACCCTCTGGGATCTGCCCGAGAGGGAGGAACGGAACCACTGCAAAGCAGTGCCTCCAATTCCTAACCCCCTCAGGCGATCCAGGAGGATGGAATGATCTATTGTGTCAAAGGCCGCTGAGAGGTCCAAGAGCACCAACAGGGTCACACTACCCCTGTCGATACCCAAGCGGAGGTCATCAGCCAGAGCAACCATGGCAGTCTCCACTCCATATCCCGTCCTAAAGCCAGTTTGAAATTGATCTAGATAATCGGTTTCATCCAAGACAGCTCCCCAAGGCCCAGGCGGGGTGAGGAGATAGAGAGGGGGGGGGAAGGAGGGATGGCCGGGCAGGCGGCGGGAAGGCGGCTGGCTGGAGGGACACCCCGGCACTGGACCCTGGCGGGAGGGAGCCAGGATGCTGGAGGGAGGAGGAGGAGGTGGTGGTGGGACCACTGCCGAGCTGAGACAGGGGACGGGCTTTGGTTTTGGAGGGAGTGGATGGAGGAGGAGGAGGACTCATGGGCCCCCTGCCAATGCTGATTTGGCAAACTGGTTAAACCAGCCCTGCATGGCTGCCCTGCCAAATCTTAATCTTTTTCTGATTTCTTAGCTACAATCTCCATTCTGATTGATGACTG
Organism: Gambelia wislizenii; assembly: GCA_030847615.1. Lineage (NCBI taxonomy): Eukaryota > Metazoa > Chordata > Lepidosauria > Squamata > Crotaphytidae > Gambelia > Gambelia wislizenii. The sequence continues at coordinate 327,831,255 of JAUMIR010000001.1, forward strand.
AGCCAAGGTATAGAAAATCTTTAACTATTTAACACCCACTTTAAAGTTATGTAAATAATCTGTGGTCATTATTTTTATTTTCTTAATATTCAACTGTAACCCTGCTTTTGCCCAATTCCCATTCCAACCTAACCCAACCCAAAATTACAATTAGGAAATAAATAAGATTTACCTTTCTGTTGGGTCAGATTGGTCTCATTTATGCATGCTTGCCCTGGAAAGACCCTTGCAATTGGTGTCATCCATGTGTTTCTGCAATCCTCATACATTCATTTGTATAGGATTATATGTACTCATCCAAACATCTCCACTGCTTCATCATCTGCTTCAGTTCAGTTAAATCTGCGGTTGCCAGATTGAAAAGTGGAGATTGATCCTGTAGGTTATGTAGAAGAGGGAATTTCAGCAGGTGGTGCTTGTCATGCAACCAGGTAGCAAGCAACAGCTGCTGAAATTCCCTCTTCTACACAGCCGTCAAAGGTACAGGAGCCAACGCTAATATTAACTTTGGCACCCTAATTAAATTTTATGTGTACAATATTGCTCACTGTATGAGGACTCTAACCACTTTGGATCTGTAAAGTCGAAGGCTTTCATGGCTGGCATCCATAGGTTTTCCTTGGTTTTTTTTTTCTGGGCTGTGAGGTCATGTTCTGGAATAGTTTCTTTCTGATGTTTCGCCTGCATGTGTGGCTGGTATCTTCAGAGAATGGTGGGGTAGGGGTGTGTGGAGATGCCAGCCACAGATGCAGGTGAAATGTCAGGAATACATTCTTCCAGAACACAGCCTCACAGCATGGAAAAAAACCACGGAAAACCTATGGATGCCAGCCGTGAAAGCCTTTGACTTCACAAAGCCTTTGACTTCACTGTCTCTTCTGAAAAACAGTGGTTCTCACGCAGAGATCTTTCATATCCAGACTTTTAATAAGAAATGTTAGCTACTGAATATGAGATCTTCTGTGAGTTAAAACATATTCTCTTCAGCAGAGCTCTGGTCCCTTTCCTGAGTACAAGTTTGGAATCCAGCATTTCAGCTTAACATCTGTGTCATCCATGGTTTACTTGCTGTCTGTCATTTATGTTCTCAGTTTAATAATCATATTGGTACACATGGTACAAAAATATTAAATTAATCCATGTGACTATAAATCATACAGTACCCTATGCACCATCTAAGCATAAATCTACATTGCCTATAAAAGGTAAAATATTGATTGGGAATCTTTTATGCTTTTGCTTTCTCTCCTGTTCTCTTTTAGCAAGTATACATCAAATGCAGTAAAATCCCATTTAATCAGATGGCCATCCCAATAAAATATTCCACTTCTAGAATGGGATGAGCAGCAGCAGCCCTACAGAAATACAACCACTCTAAAAGGCTGAGGCAGGGGAAACACTCTGTAGATAATCAGCATAAATGCCACCCCGTCTCCAAAGAGGATAAATTTATAAATGAAGATGTCGAGATTCACATTAATGTGTTTAATAGGGAAGGAAGGAGGTGCAAGAAGAGTGAAAAACCCATTTCTCTTTTAATCTTGCTGAAAGATGGAGAAAAAGGCAGAAGGAGATCAAGGTGGAGGGACCTCAGCACATTCCTAGACCACAATGCCTCTTGAAGGGAAGCACCCTGTGTCCCAGTATGGGTTTCTTGGCCTGCCCTTTCCAAGACCCAGGATCTGCTATCCAGACACAGTTCCTTTAGATACACACAAGACAGTCTAGCATGCAAGTTGTTTAAGCCTCTAGGTTAGAGCCAGATATAAACTGAAATGTGTAAAACATAAATCTTGTGTGCATAAAAGAGGGGTTGCTTAATATTCTTATTTCTAAAGCCATTTACCTTGTACTCCATCCCCACCCACCCCCAGTAAAGATTGGGAAGGTTCAAAGAACAGGATAGATGATAATGAGTTCCCTATATAGATATGGTACCAGGAACCTGTGGCACTCTGGATGTTGTCGGAAGTCAAGCTCCCATAAGCATTGATGGGATATGTAGTCTAACAAAATCTGGAAGATCACTTATTCTCCACTTTTGATATACATTACAGATACACTGCCAACAGTTCTAGCTTTATCACTTCCTGACCTTATGGTTGCATACAGTAGTTAATTAATTGGTTGATTAATTAAAATATTTGTTTACTGCCCACATTCTGCTAGGTCCCTGAGCTGATGCACAGCAGATCAAAGACAAAATGTTATTTAAAAAGAAAAAAAATCTTTAAAACTAGTTTTTAAACACAGACCCAATTAAAGCAGTCCTTTACAGTAATGGTGGTTTCAGGGACCATAGGCCTGCAAAACAGTGCAGTCTTGGCTCCTACCAGAAGCCCAACAGTAATGAACACAGCCTGACTTCCACAATGGTGATGGTTGCAGATAGCAGGCAAATAAATAATTGTTGTGTCTGAGGCCAGCTGTCAAAACACAGGAGATTATCAGACAGGATGAAAAAAGCGTCCTCATTTCCCTACATTCTAATCCACCCACTTCCTGTCCCTGTAACACTACAAATTAAAAAAAAATCAGACCTACTTTTTGGTCATCTACCCCTCCTCTCAGCAGTCCAGGAGTGAATTGAGCTCTCATGGAGCTGCATTCACTTCCTGGAATGCAAATTCCAGCAGTTCTCGCAAGAGAACAATCGCACGGGAAATTCAAAAAGAAAAAGAAAAATAAGGGTTTAAAAGTTACACCAAGAACAAAATCACACTTTTTTTTTAAAAAAAAAATCCAAGTAACCTGGGGAGGGTACAAAAAAGTGTGTCACTTACTTCCTTGTCCCAATCGCACCCGGAAGTGTTCTGTCATGGACCTCGCAGTGACGCTGGCATCATGCCAGCATAACGGGGCATCTTTTCACTCGCCTGTCATTCTGTTACAGAAACAGAATGGGCAATCTATTGATGGCTGAGCCCGTCAATAAAAAGAACCATTTGTGGAACAGAAGCATGATGATCTGAGCACGACATCATCTGAAAATCAAGCCCTTTAGCGATCTCCTGGTGTCCTTGTCACGCCACATTTGGAGTGTCTGATAATCTTCATAGTCAAAGAGCAAGCATCTCAGCAAAATCCAAGACACAGAATTCACTAGGGGGTTTCTAAACAGCAAAAATACTCATAGAATTCAAGGAGAACTCATTTTGTCCACGTGGGATGCCACATCAATCCACTATATGCAGAAGGATGGGGCCAAAAAACTCCAAATACTCCACAGGAAAAAGCCTTCATGGCTTTTCCCAACTTAAAAAAACTCTGAAGTTAGCAAGGCAAATGCCCAGAACTGCCATGTTGGATTGTCACTGTAGCAATCATGTGATGAGGTGAAGTAATAGAATTTGTAGATTTTCATATGGCTAAAATCAGCCTCTTGCTGTGCAAGCAGCCTCCGAAGCAGTAACGAGGCTGCTGCGCAGCAAGGATCCATTTTGGACGATGCCGTTTCTCTCTCGGCGGCGGCCGTAAATGTTGCGGCTAGCATTGGAGGCGGCCGTGCTGTTTTTCACTCACGGAAGTTGTCCGTGAGTAAAAAACAGTGCGGCCGCCTCCAATGCTAGTCGCAACACTCACGGACGACGCCGAGAGAGAAACAGCATTGTCCAAAATGGACCCTTGCCACGCAGCAGCCTCGCTACTGCTCTAGAGGCTGCTTGCGCGTCAAGAGGCTGATTTTAGCCATCTGAAAATCTCCTTTCTCTCTCTTTTTCCTGTTTATTTAAGCAGAAGATTGCACTTACACACCTTGGATTTGCTTTTTTTAAAAAAATATTGTTTGGTGGCAGCAACTGGCAACAATAAAAATGTGAGTAATGCACTCGCACCTGCCATCTTAATTCCCAGGCATGTCCATTTGAACATCAAAAGCATATGGCTTCACATGCCTGAAATCTTGAAAAAAAACATGGAGACAAATGAAAGCTGCTGCAAATGTGTGTTAGTGTGCATCAGTCCACATTTTATTGCTCTGTATAGACAAGCCTTCAGAATCAAAGAAATCTTAATAAGGTGAGTGCCTCAACGTAGGGTGCCTGAATATTGGGGCAGGAATTGAGGTGCTCAGAAGACACATTAAGACACATAAACATTGAAGAGGTATGATTTGCTAGGCTATGAATTCCAATATCTCTCGTGATAGACGGGATGGTGTTCTAATAGTATGACTAGATTGCTTAGGGAAGTTACTCTAAGGCAGCAGCTGGGGACTTTATTTGGTCTAATGCACAACATCCACTTTCAGCATCCAGTTTAAGGTCCCAGAACCAGAATTCTGCATGAGTATGAAGCTGGGCATTGGTTGTGTCTTTGGTTGCATATTCAGTTGTACAGACAGTTGTGTGGTGTTGTCATTCAACACAAAGGCCAGATAGTACAATCAAATGGGTATCTCTATATTTACACTCTGGATCCCTGATGTGGGATCTCAACCAATGAATGGTAATAACATTACTCAATGGTGGGTGGGCTTCAGTCCCCCAATGAAATTTTCCTTAATTCCCCAGATGTCTAGCATTGCAGAGAGTAAGACATTGAAAACACAGTCATCCCTCCACATTTGTGGGCCAAGTATTCATGGATTTGACTATTTGTGGATGACCGTAACAACAATAACAACAATAACATTTCTTACCCGCTGCTGCCCTATATATGACCCAAAAATATCTTCTTTCTAGGCATGCCTAGAGAAGTGTTGTCAGGTTAAAAAAGGGGGGGCTATATTCATGTTTTTTCCCCAGTTTTGCAGAGGTCCTGTGCCCTTAACCTCTGTGAATCTTGAGGGCCAACTGTAGTTCACACCTAGAATTCTTACATTTGCTGTGTTTGCATGGCCTTGGTCATTGTGCCTGCCCCATTTCTTTGGCTTCCTAACCTGTATTTCTAAATGCTCAACTGAAATTTTAAGTTTACTGCAATACTAGAAATTTACAGATTGAAGGAAAATTTTATTTGGAGGGGCAGAATTCTTTTGAGAAGCATCTCCCACCCACCCCCCATAGCTACAGCCCTAGTGAACAAGAATGAACTTATTGTGCCGAAGTAATTCCTTTGTGTGTTGGGGATGGCAACAGGAAGCCATTTCCAGGATATATATGTCTATACACACAAAGAGAGACCTAATTAAATGTATTTTTAAAATTAAATAACTATTAAAAATAACTAAAAAGCAACTTATTAGTAACAAGGAATATAATGGGCATCCTTATAATAACCAATAATAAGTAACAGCAATGGATTACTTAAACAACAACCACCACCAATCAATGAGCACTGAGTTACTTTTAAAAAGTAGTGTTCCAAATGCTTACAAAGCAACACTGAAAAAGATCTGCTGAAATCAGTATTGAAGGACCACTGGGGTTTGATCAAATAGTGCTTCTCTTGTGTTTTGATTTTGTGTTTCAGTTGTTTTCTTTGCTTGCTTGCTTCAAACAGGCAAAAGACAAAGTTACCTGTTTTAGTAAAGCCTTTTTTCTCTCCCTGTCCTCCACATCATTATATCCATTAATTTGGCTGCTCATGAAATGATTTTGATTTTAAATGACCTCCTTTCATATTTATCTTTTTGTAGAACTTTTTCACCTTCTTGTCTGATTGAATCACCATCCTCCTTTTTTGTCTTATTCAGGTCAACACACTGGGGAAGAGGGGGGGGGCACTGAGCCACCATGCACTTATTTTCAAATCCCTGGGTGATCAAACCTCATTGTGTGTGTGCGTGTGTGTTGTGTAATGTAGCCAATCTCTGAAATTCAATCCCAAAGGTTATTTGTGAACAGCAACATCCCAAGTGGTTTTTATAAGGTCAAAATGTAAGATTTATCCTTTTTGCTTTTTTACTTTATTTGCCAAGCATTTCCTTTGATAGCAAGTTACCTTTGCCCCACAACAGTAATGTGCCTGGGGAGGGGTGTATGTGGAACCAGGGTTTACCCAGTATAGTATTTGTGTATTTATAGAGTCTAGACTTATTGTTTTTACAGGTTGGCAAGATGGGAGTGTGTTAACATGAATGATTTGCTTTGCTTCAAAATTTGACAAAAATAATCCTCCTGGCCTAGGGTTCCTCTTGCTCATTCTGCTGAGTAGAACTCCCAACTTCTGCCTCAAACTCTCACCATGAGGCTATCACTGGATTTGCCACTCGATGTACCTTTTCTTGACTGGAGTCTTGTAATGTGTAAGAAGAAGGAACTTGTCAAAGGAGCAACCATAAAATATATTATACCAGGAGTGCCCATCCTATTTGGCAGATGGGGCACTGCCACCTAAACTCCCAACACCCTTCCTACTTGGAGGAGTGTACAAAGTGTAATTGAATCTTGTAAGGAGGATACTGGGTAGCACACTTGATGTAGCTGGCTCTATCACTCCTGTTTCCTTGGCTTCATCTGCGGTGATTTTACTCTCTGCTCCACAACATCCAGTGGGCATGAACTGACACTGTGTTATATCATCAAGTGGAAAGAGGAAAGCAAAGCTGTGACAAAGTGGGGAGGGTGGAACATTAGTAGCAATAGAAGAAATTATGATTACAGGATTTATTTATTTATTTTAAAAAAGAATAGCACTATAGCAATAGCACATCTATTTACATATTGCTTATCCATGTCAAAGCACTCCCTAAGCAGTTTATAACATCCTACGGAAGGATGGAAGGTTGAGTAAACCTTGGAGCCCTGTAGGATTGAACTCACAATGTTGTGGCTGCAGTACTGGCCTTTAACCACTGTGCCACCAGGGCTCACTTTTAAAAGTGTGATACACTTTATTGATGGTCCTTGGTAAAGGTTTCCTCAGCATGCAGATGCACTTTTAAGAAAGGGAAAGAAACCTGCTAAAGGAGAAAGAAACCTCTGTTTCATGAAGCTCAGCTGTTTTGCATGAAAATTAAATGTTGGCAACCATTTGGAAAAGAATTGGGTTTAACGTTAGGGTATCATAAGTAAAACACATCAAAATAAAGGGATTTTGAAATGACCAGCTGAGCCAATCAAACAACATATTATTAGGAGTTTAATAATAGTTTGGTATGTGTACCTAGTATTGCTTAAACACTTGTCTGTTAGTGTGCATACGTTATCTGAATTTTCTTTACGTGTTGCAAGAAACTCCAGTGTAACACTGGTGTCACTGTAAAGATATTTGCTGTGTAAAGCACTGAGCTGCCATGACTGAAACAGGAATCTATCATCCCTGCACCTAATCCTTTATCCCAATCTACTGTGCCACACTGGCCCCTAGAGGCAGATTATCAAAGCATCGGTGTCTAAGAAAGTTTAGAAGCCCCTAGTTCAAATTTCACCTGGCAAAGAATGTCCTTGTCAACCTTAGAGGCAATCCTCCCTCCCTCCCTTTCTTCTCTCCCTCCCTCTCTCTTTCTCATTCTGTGCCACTTGCCCCACCTATAATGTGGGGAAAATAATTCTTTCTGGGACTTTAGGATTAGTGAGATAATGTCCATGAAATAATTTGAAAACTCTGGAAATGTTATATAAATGCTAATTGTTATAATATTAGATGCATTGTCTCTGATTTTGTGACAGCGACACAAAAGTGGGAATTAGTTAAGCCATCTGTGTATTTAATGTAATCTTAAATCATCTGGAGCTTTTTTTTCTTACTGTGCTCTGCCATTTCTCTCTCTCTGTCTCTCTCATTCATAAACAACTAACCTTGGTGTAACCAGCATGCACCCTCAATCACTGCAGGTGTTTGACACCTTATCTGATGGGCATCAACCCTAGTTGCCATGTGCAATGTGTTAGAGCAAGAGGGGAAATCATGTGGTCCTCCAAATGTTGTTGGACTACAACTCCCAGCATTCCTCACCATTCCCTATGGTGGCCAGGGCTGCAGTTCACTATTTCTGAGTTAACTGACTGAGGAAACAGGAGAAGTGGCAATATGGGTAAATGGGGCAAGAAAGAGGATAAAACCCAGCTAACCAGGTAATATGGCAACCTAGAGCCACTAAAATAATTTGAAAAATGGGCTTGACATCAGGACAAAATGGGCCTGTTAGCTGCAGCTATTGGCCATAATTTCTGTCTAGGGCTCCTTATGGGTTCTTAGTTACAGCACACATAACACATGAAGGTGAGTACACACCACAGCTTCCAGGGCTTGTTCAATAAGAAGGCCCATGAGTACTATTTTCTATGCCTTGCTCTAAGTGGCATGTTGGTTCCACTACACGTACCCACCGTCTCTTTCCACATGCCCTTCCCCTCACTCCTGGCTTTGCACTGACTTTGCACAAGCAACACAGCTTTGCTATGCTGAGCCAGAGATCCTTGGTTCCAGCTGTGAATGGATGGGTGTGTTGCTCAAGCTTTGGAGTCACCTTACATACAACAATTGGAAGTTCTCCTCCTGTGCCAATGACCTTGAGATATCTCTCTCTGCCTGGAGACCTAGGGTGCATCTACACTGTAGAAATAATACAGTTGGAGACAACTTTAAGTGTTGTAGCTCCACCCTATGGAATCCTGGGATTTTTATTTTTACAAGGTCTTTAGCCTTCTCTGCCAAAGAGTGATGGGGCCTCACAAAACTAGAAATCCCAGGATTCTATAGGATGGAGCCATGGTAGTTAAAGTGGTGTCAAACTGCATTATTCTATGGTGTAGATGCACCCCTAGAGAATCACTGTAATTATCTAAGATTTTAGCTTGTGCTCAGCGACCTGGAAATTCTAGTTGTAGTCAAACAACATTGTCTATGGGTAGCATCCACAATTTGATTTTGGCAGCAGTAGTATTCTTGTGACATTGTTCTACTAAGAATGGTCTGGCCAGGAAAAAAAAAAAAAGAGGGAGCACCAATTCCTTTGTTCTTCAGTAGCTTCCAGATCCAACCCCTCACATGTTCTGGAGAGTCCCCAATGCTGGGGGAAGATTTTCTAGAGGTATAAGGGGGTGCAGTGAGGGAGGGAGATCAAAGGGAATTGGCTACTCTCCTCATTCTGGGCCTAATCCTATTATGGAAGCAATTGTGATTTAAATCTTATTGCTGTTATGGCCTGAGACCTTCTTGGCTGAAATGACTAGGGTGCTGTCCCTCTTAGCATGGAATTGTTTTAAAATAATAATGATGATGATGATGATGATGATAATATTTATTTATTTATTTATTTATTTATTTATATCCCGCCCCTCTACAAAATGCAATCGGGGTGGTTTACAACATTAAAATCTACATACAACCCCTTCATCCCACCCACCCCTTAAAATACAATTAAATAATTAAACATTTAAAACATAATAAATACCAAAAATACTCAAAACAACACAATAAAAAGCTGGATGGGAATGGACTAATTAAGATGGTCGGGTATGTATTCAGGAAAGGCCTGCTGGAAGAGATCCGCTTTAAGAGCTTTTTAAAAGCTATTTAAAGTGGTAATGTGACGGATCTCATTCAGCAGGCCATTCCATAATCTGGAGCAATAGCCGAAAAGGTCCTCTGGGAGGTCGACAAGAGCCTAGTTTTTAAAGGGTGCAACAGATTCCTCCCAGAGGACCTGAGTGCACAGGGAGGATTATATGGAAGGAGGCGGTCCTGAAGATAGGTTGGACCCAAGCTATTTAGGGCTTTAAAGGTGATAACCAACATCTTGTACTGGGCAGGAAACTAATGGGCAACCAGTGAAGTGATCTTAAGATTGGTGTTATATGATCTCTTCTAGATGTACCCGAGACCAATCTGGTTGCCATATTCTGTACTAGTTGAAGTTTCCGGACCAAGCACGAGGGTAGCCCCATGTAGAGTGCTTTACAGAAATCAAGACGGGAGGTTACCAGAGCATGTACCACTGTCTCAAGGTCCCCGACTTCCAGAAAAGGGTGCAACTGACGGATCAGCCGAAGCTGATAACAGGCATTCCTGACCATCGCATTTACCTGATTTATCATCAGAAGTCATGCCAGACCAATCTGATTTATTTTAAATAGAGTTAAAAGCTTGGTAGACAAAGGGAAGCTAATAGTAGTAGTAAAAGTTTATTCGGTCCTTGACCAGTAAGGGGAAGCTAGTAAAATGTGGGCAAGACAATGTAACTGTGAGGTGGATTTGTAATTGGTTTGTTGACTGAACCAAAGGGTGCTCACCAATGGCTCCTCTTCATCATGGAGGGAAGTGACTAGTGGGGTGCCACAGGGTTCTGTCCTTGGCCCAGTACTATTCAACATCGTTATCAATTTTTTGGATGAGGGAACAGAGGGCATGCTTATCAAAGTTGCAGATGACACCAAATTCAGAGGGGTAGCTAGAACAGAATCAGAATTCAAAATGACCTTAACAGATCAGGGATGTGGGCCAAAACTAACAACATCAATTTCAACAGGGAGAAATGTAAGGTACAACAGTTAGGGAGAAAAAAAAAGAAATTCCCAGATATAGAATGGGTGACACCTGGCTTGACAACATTACATGCAGGGCCGGTTTAAGGCATCAGTGGCGTCAGCATCTGCAGGGGGGGCATCATTGTAGGAGGGGGCGTAGTAACCCTACTACTGCAAAAACATTATTAGTAATAATCTGAATATTCTGCACTGTGAATAGCTTAGATTGAGTTAGGTTACATTGACCTGAGATAAACATATGGGCCCCCAAAATTAAGCATTGCAGGGGCCCCTAAAATTCCTTAAACCTGTCCTGATTATATGTGAAGGGGATCTAGGAGTCTTAGTTAACCACAAGCTGATCATGAGTAAACACTATGATACATCAGCTAAAAGGCCAATATGATTCTAGGCTGCATTAATAGTATAGTGTCTAGATTGAGGAAAGTACTAGTACCCTCTGTTCTGCTTTGGTCAGATCTCACCTGGAATACTGTGTCCAGTTCTGGGTATCATAATTCAGGAAGAATACTGACAAGCTGGAATGTGTGCAGAGGAAGGCTATCAAAATGGAGAAAGTTCTGGAAGCCATGCCCTATGAGAAGCGGCTTAGGGAGATGGGTGTGTTTGGCCTAGAGAAGAAAAGGTTAAAAGGTGTCATGATAGCCATGTTAAATATTTGAAAGGATGTCATATTGAAAATGGAGCAAGCTTGTTTCCTACTGCTCCAGAGACTAGGGAGATTTTCAGACAGGGGAAATAACCCCCACGGAGATCAGGAGAGAAACAGGGCTGTTCCGCTGCTAGCACTCTGTTTCACAAACCCCCGTCCTTCTCCTGATCTCCATTTGTTCTTCCTCTGTCCTGCTTTCATTTTCCTTCTGCTATTTTCCATTACGGTATTTTTTTTACTAATGAAGAACTTCTGTTAGTTAAAAATAGTAGAAGGAAAATGAAACCAGGATGGAAGGAGTACAAATGGAGATTGGGAGAAGGACGGGTGTGTGTGAAATGGAGCACTAGCAGCAGAAAGCCCCGTTTCTCTCCTGATCTCCATGGGGGTTATTTCCCCCCATCTGAAAATCTCCTAGGACACAGAGCAATGGATTCAAAGTACAGGAAAATAAATCCCACATAAACATTAGGAGGAACTTCTTGACAGTAAGAGCTGTTCAGAAGTGGAATACACTGCCTCGTAGTGTGGTGGAGTCTCCTTCATTGGAGATTTTCAAACAGAGGCTGGATGACCATCTGTTGGGAACGGTTTGATTGTGTATTCCTGCACTGCAGAGAGTTGAACTGAATGGCCCTTGTGGTCTCTTCCAACTCTATGATGCTATAATTTCTCCAAATTTTAAGGACAGAGAGAAATTTACTTGCTCTGCATTTCTCTGTGAACCAAGTTCTCCCTTCAGAACTAATATACAGATCAGAGCATGGTTCTCCCTGAATTGCACAATTACCCTCTTTTTGTGATATAATTCTCATGTCAAAGGTTGCATACAAAAATGAGTTTGTTAGAGAACGATACATAGAAAAAACATGCACACATCAGGCAATATTGAATATAAAATGCACATGTGTGAGACAGAGCAAAACACCTATGTACAAAAATAAATGCAAACATTCTGTGTTGCTGCTTTAAAAGCAGACAGGTGCACATATCTCAAAGAATGAACTTAACACCTGGCTAGAATTAAAACTGGCACAGACCAGAAATAAACTGAATTATCCATCTCTGACATGCTAGCTTTTCATGTACAGTTAGAATGTGACAATTAAAAGTAACACAGAAACAACCCAATTTGGAACTAATTTCTTTTGAAAAATAAAAAAGTATTTAATTTTGTTTGAAAATAATACAGTGGTGGTTATTAGTACAGGCTGGAAGAGTGTTGCATAAAGTGTTAGGGAGGGATGATGGTGTTGTGTCACTGAGAATTCCATATCTCATTCCCACTCCCTCATCTTGTCAACCGGGAGGGCAACAGTGATTAGAGCATCTCCTGGATACAGAAGGGCCAAAGTTGGCTGGCAAGTTATGTGTGTGTGTGTGTGTATGCATGGGTGCTCTTCTGAAGATACCTGAAGTCAATAAGAGTTTTATGTGCTAATAGCAATGCCTCAAACTGGGTTCTGTAGCTCACTGGCAGCTGTTGCAGAATAATTGTGATGTGATATTCCTAGCTGCCTTTACCATACATAGATGAAAAAAATCTGTTCAAAAGATCGGATCTAGATGATGAAAAAAATCCGTTCGAAAGATATATAATGTGTACATACAGCCATTCAGATACATTTGTGTCTTTTGGAAGGGGGGAAGCAAATCCCCTGTAAAGTTTGTGACTTCGGAGTTTGGGAGGAATAGCTGATCTCGGCAAAAAATCCGTACAAGCGGATTCTTCAATATTCATGTGTACAGGTTATCCATAACTTGAAAGATCCATCTTTTAAATTTGCATAGATTTTTTCTTATTTTTTCTTATCGTGTAGATGGGGCCATAGGGTCTCCAGGTGATCTGTAGACACTTACCAGCTCCAAAGCAAATTAGCTCCAGCAGGTTGGCTGCATCCTATCTCTTCAGACCGTTTCTAGTCACCTTATGACATGTATGTATTTTGGAGATAAAGGCAAGCACACTTACAAATACTAATGACATAGAAGTTGTGACCGTCATTCATGGAGTCTAGCATAGCTCAGCATCCATGCAGGGTTTCTCACAAATGTCACAATGAACCTCCTATTTTCATTGTGGCTGAAACTGAAAACATGAATGTGGCAGATGCAATATAATACACATGTCAGGTAGGCTGTGTATTTAGACTTAGAGATTCCAAGTTGTGCCAACTTAATAGTTTAAACTTAATGTAAAAATAAGAGAAGGATCTAAATACCCTAAAGGCAGCAGAACCCATTTGATCCTGGAAGCTAAGCAGGGTCAGCCCTGATTAGTACTTGGATGGGAGACCATACATGAGTATCAGGTGCTGTAGGCTATATTTCAGAGGAAGGAACTGTCAATGCCACTTCTGAGTATTCTTTGCCTAAGAAAATCCTATGAAATTCAAGGGATCACTGTAAGTCGAGAGGCAACTTGAAGGTACACACACAAGAATAAGGGGATGCAGATGATTGAGTAGAAAGCCATCATCCTGATATCCAATCATAGTGCCTATCTTCTTGGTGAGTTAGGTTATAGACTTGCTGTCTGCCTCATCCAAAGCTGGAAAAAATATTCTTTTTGACATCCAAAGCTGAAAAAGTCATTCTTTTTTTCACATTATAGCTTCCTGAACCTGCAGTTAGGATGATTTTTGGGAGCTGTAGTCTGAACAAGTAACATTTTCAATCTATGACCTGACTCACTGTGGTATCTGCTGGGTCTTTCAAGCTCTTGGTCATAGGGCAGCATCCTACTACAACATACATGTGCATAATTTGGCTTACATACATGTAAGTTTCTGTTTGGATTGGGTGCAGGCAGCTATTCTCAAGCACTTTACATCCCAACCAACACCCACCCCAGTAGGGATGGAAAGAATATTCAAAAAAAGTTCAAAAACATATTTTTTTAATGTTGAGAAACCCTGCCAGGACGAATCATGGACGGATGAGAATCTTCACTGAGACTTATTCTGTGCATAATTCACACAGGGTTGTACAGTATTGCACAGAAAACAACATTTTATGTGTAGAAAATAATATTTCAATGCAGAAATATCAATTCCAGCACAGAAAATGCTGTTTTCTGTGCAGAAAAATCTGTAATTGGGGGTTTATTCTGTGTAAAATTTGCACATGCTTGATTTGCATAGAAAATAGCATCTTCTGAGAAGAAATCTGCACAGGCATTACGGTAATATTTCTGCATTGAAATGGTGTTTTCCATGCAGAATATGCTGTCTCCTGCACAGAAAATGCTGTTTTCTCTACAAAACAACCAGATGTGCATCCTGCACAGAATAAGTCCTGAATTGTGAATACCCTTCAAAAACAGTGTAGTTTTCAAATACTTTCTTGCAGCATGAAGAAAATTACTGAAATTACTTTGTCAGGAAGGCTGACACCCACCTCAGAGACCCCAAAATTGACATATTGATAAAATTGTTGTATTAATAAATTGTCATATTGATAATCTGGTTCATTAATATGGCCTTCCACAGGGAAAAGCAGGGTGGTCTCAAAATGAGCTGAGTGCCATGCTTTGCCCCAGGGAAGACTAAGGCTAGTTTTAAAAGTGCAAGAGAAACTGTCAAAAGGTTAAAAGGTCAAAAGGACACAATCTCCACTGTACATCTAAAAGGGAGATGATAAATGGATGGAGCAATCCTTTGTATGCTGGTTTCAAAAATTCCTTTCCTTAAATCCCCCAACCATTAAGGAGGCAACTCAAGCTTTTTAAATCCAGTCATCGGACATTAAAACACATTAGCATCTTTGGACATCTATTGTCAAGATAGGAGTCTTTTGAAACTCATTGTGCAATCCTTGAAAGTCCCTGAAATTTTTTGTTTAAGACTAGGAGGCTTACTCCCCTTAGGACAAATCTGTGGATATAAATATGACCTTCAAAATCTGCCTTATTGCGCACAGACCCATTTCCAGGGGAAAATCTGTCCCCCTGTGTAGCCATTCTAAGATTCATCCATCCACTCTGCCAGACTGACCAACGAATTCCAGACTACAGGACAGGTTGTATCACCCACCATATATTCTCTTGCTATTCTCCTATCCAAGTCCTTCCTACTGCCTTTCTATAACCTTGTGTGACCATGTGTGTGATTGGTGTTATTTTTGAACTTGTAATAAAAACCATAATTAATTTCACATGTGTGTGTATTCCATCCAAGCTAGTACTGGTATACATAGGTTCAAGATCCCCTTGTTGCCCCCTATCGCATTGCTAAAGTCAAGTTGCTGCTAATTTCCCCAACATATTAGAAACTCAATATTTACTTGGAATTTCCAAGAGCATTTTGGGTAACAACTTCTTTTTACCTTCAAGAAGAAATTTAGTGAAGAATCACATCCCTACACCCCAGTAGCTATTGAGCCTAGGGAGGGGCTACTGCTGTGGTTTTTTAATCAATATGGAAAGGAGTGGAGGAGGCTTTCAGATGATGAAAATGCAGCTGCTCTGGGCTCTGAGGGTAAGGGAAAGGAGGGCACACTCCATCTGTGGGTGTACCCTCATTTCTCTCCCCCCAGAGTCCAGCTGGCTCTTCATCATGTGAATCACCTCCCCCTCCCCTCCCCTCCTCACCAATAAGTTTCAGCAGCTGCGGCAAGTGTTTCTGTTTGGATGTGATAGCTACTGGGGCACTGAATGGCAAGGGCTCTGCCTGCTCAATGCAGAGTATCCATAATTCACTTCATCTTTATTTTTCTTATACATAGCTCCATCTGTTTATGCCTTAAAACATGCACACACACACACACATTCTCTCCATCTTGTGGTGTGAAATTTTTAATATGATTTATTTCCACACAAACACTATGATGGCAGGTTGCTCTTGAGTGCACACATGATGGAAATTAGTCATTAATCAAATGAATCCCCCACAGAAGCACTTTAACTTAATGCACTAAAACAAATGATAGGAAGAAAAATATGCCTATGAATTAGACAAAGCAGAAAGATTACAAATCCAACAAGCACTCCAAAAAGGTTATACATATCACACAGTGTCAGGGCTTGGGCTTGTTTTGGTTCATTAGGTAGAATATTAATATGCATGGATTTCCAGAAGAGGCAGTTAGAAAGAAGCCCCCTCTTCCATTGTGTGGTGTCAGAATTGGAAATGTTCATGTTTCCCAAACAAATGAGCTGTTGCGGGTGCCATTTTGTTGCTGCATTAAGTTATGTTGAAGAATGACTGTATGAGCCTATGCCTATATTAAATCCTTCTCAAATTAATACTATTTAGTCCTGAGGAAATGTGCTTGAGACTGAAGCTTTGACTTTTATTATTTCCCTTATAATTTTAATAACAACAGATTTTAAATCAATCAGGGATTTTTTTTGTATGTGTGGACATGCAAGTATCTAGAAAGTTCAGAAATGATGAGAATGGACTGGATTTAGAAATATCAGCCCTACTAAATGTCATGCATGCACCATAAAAGAAAGGGCTGTAGCACAACAATAAAGAACATGTATAGATTGTCAAAAGTTCTAGCTTAGTCCCTAGCTTAAAAAGATCAGGTAGCAGGTAATATAACTGTTCTCAGGGTGAGCAATGGAAATCTGCTGCCAGACTAGACTATATGGAGAAATAGTCTCACCTGGTACCAGGACAGCCTATGATAGTATGCTGCCTCAGTAAATAAGAGGGAAGTGGAAAGTTACCTACCTAGCCCAGAAAAAAAAAACAAAGAAAATCTATGGATGCTGGCCGTGAAAGCCTTCGACTTCACATGCCTACCTAGCTGTCAGGAACATGAAATCTAAGTCTGTGCTCCTGTCGTCATCTCTAAAATTAAGCCTTTGTGGGGGGGTTTGCATGCTCTCCTCACCATCCAAACACACCTCAACACTTTTGCAGCAAAGTTATAGGACTGTGAAATTTGGGACACATTTGTGTTCTTGCTTCACCAGGTATAATCTGTGTACAACATTTGTGTTCTTCAAGGCTACAGCCTTTTCCCAGAGATCTCCCTAAGGGCCCAAAAATGTTCCTTTGTTTCACTGGCATTCAAAATTAAGTCCAGAAGAAAAATTTAGGCAGTATCTCCCTTCCCTGTCCCCTTTGCTGCCACTGCCCCAGGACAACACATTCTTTTACACCCCTCCACCTCTGCACCTTCCTGCCATGGAAGGAGGAGGGGAAGTGGACAGTAATCAAATTTTCCTGTTTCATGTCATTTTAGTTACCATTAGGAATCCAACAAGAGTAATAAGAAACAAAGAGCTTCATTTAACCAAGTTTGCATTAAACTCCTAATGCTCTCTGTCCTTTCTGCTCTGTCTCTGTTCTAGTGTGTGCTGATACACTTCCTGAAAGCTGTTGCTTTAATCTGTGTTTTCCTTCTGCATAATGAAGTTTCTCTTCCTACCTACTGATAGAACGTTCCTACTTCCTTCCACATACTTTGATACACTTCTGTTTGGGCAAGCAGGGGTCCTTATCCTCCCCTCTTCTTCCTTCCATGGCAGCGACTGGAGTGTGGAGCAGGTGGCTTCTGTCAGCTCTGATTGGCTAGTGTCCTAGCAGCCTGGCCATTTCTAGTCCAACCTATCAAGAGGCTTTATCACACCAGCCTCTTTCTCGCAACAATGGCATTAGCAAAGCAAATGGAAACATACTTGTTTGAAATCATTCACTATCACATTGTCTCTTCCATCATGAGAGTACACTGTGATTGTTGTGCTTTGCCAATTATTTGTCCTTTCGCATCGGCAATATAACCCCACCTTCAGCTCATGCGTACCTTTTTTTATTTTTTATTTTTGTTCTGCAATTGTGCATTTATGGTTAAATGATTAAAAAATATTTTATTGTATCTATGGATGTGTTGCATAATCACAGTAAAAAGAAAAAGAAAATAAAGACAGGCATGGAGAAAAAAAATCTTTGTCAATGGATTTTCCTTGAGTTTTTTCTGGGCTGTGAGGCCGTGTTCTGGAATAATTTCTTTCTGACATTTCATCCGCATCTGTGGCTGGCATCTTCAGAGAGTGGTTGGGTAGGAGTGTGTGGAATTTATATATTGTGAACCCCTGTTGGGGAGTATATGTAAATTTGTGTAATTGAATGGTTAGTTTCTGGGTAGAGAAATGCAAGGATTGTTAGTGTCTGCTTCGCTAATGGTTGGTTGATGGACATAAATGGAAAAGTTTGCATTCAGTTGGGCCTAAAAATAGCTTGCCAAGAGTTTGTTCAGAGACCTTCATTAGCTGTGTATGTTCAATTTTTCATTAAGCACCATTAAACTAGGCTTATAAAAAAGTTCTAGGACAGTACGAATAGGAAATTAAAGATAATATAAATAAGTAGCTCCTCAGAACACTAGGGGATTTCAGCTCTGATTTCCCACTATTTTTAAAACATAGCACTGTGGCTTGCAACTCACAAGCTGACCATCATTGGTTCTCTAATGACAAGACTGTTTAGCAATTACAAAAGGAATTTGTAATTGCTACAGTTGGGAGTCAAACAGTGTGGTCTGTGATACTCATAATAGCTGAAAGAGATGAGATG
The DNA here is from genome assembly GCA_030847615.1 of Gambelia wislizenii. NCBI lineage: Eukaryota > Metazoa > Chordata > Lepidosauria > Squamata > Crotaphytidae > Gambelia > Gambelia wislizenii. The sequence goes on from JAUMIR010000001.1 coordinate 327,849,809, forward strand.
GAATTGTTATGTCTAAGGTGGCCATTTATGCATAGTGGAAAAAGGGATGCAGCTTGAGGAGGGAGATAACAACTTGTATTAATAGTTGTTATGTTACTGTTTCCAGCAATGTTTCTTCATTTTCTTATACAAAGGCTGGTGCTGCTTGTGATCCATCTCTTAGAATGATTAGTTCCCATTATATTTCTTAGGCATGATAAATAAACTACTTTTGAGTTTTGATGCCATTTTTCTTCAGGGAATCAAAACCCATTTTGGCCAATAAAAAGCAACACTGCAAACTTCTAAATGTCCTTTATGAAATAATACACAGAAAGAGAGAAAGCAATTGGATAACTTGCCAGAATTATCTCTGGAGAGCAGTCGCAGATATTGCTACAAATTCCAGCTGAGAACATTTATTCAAAACACAATGAAATTTGTTGAATTGATTGGAAAGCTGGAGACAGTATTGGAAAAGGGGAGATCTTGCATGTATGATTGCTGAGGATGCAATATGAACACCTTATATGGCAGCCTGAGAAATTGCATTGGCACAAAGTTAGGCTCAGGGAAAAACAAATATCGCTATCAATAATTCCTTTTGCCAACAACAATAGCATTAGCAAAAATAATGAATGTACCAGGTGGTCTGCAGAATTGTGCAAAACTATTAGAAACCACCAGATGGGGGATACAAATACCTAAGTATTTATATATGTCTCTATGGGGATGCAGTGATTGATACAAAAAATTGAGTCTGAGCTTGGGATAAAATAAATGTTCCTCTGCAGTGTTCTCTCCATATTCAGACATCCTGCAGTACCACAGAGAAATTATTCTGTGGAGGGACGGGGGAGAAGTCACAAACCCACCTGTTTTCTGTGCAGAAAACATGCTTCCATTTTTAATGCAACAACACTCCCCCCCACCTCAATTTTCTGTGCAGAAAGCAAATTTCCAATGGCAGAAACCCATTTTCTGCACAAAAATCCTGTGGGAGTAGGTATATATGCAAACACACACAAACATACACACCATGTTTTTCTCTCTCTCTGCAGAATAATTCCTTTGCAACACTTGGGAGCACTGAATACCAGCACAGAATTGTGCAAAATTCTCTCTGGTCTATGATAGTTCCCAATAGAATTTCCTGACTGTTGGGAAAACTAATTCGGAAATGAAGAACCAGGAATATCCTTTGCATCCCTACCCGTAGAAATAGCCAGCCCTGGTTTGAATACCTTCTAGTAGTTTCCTTTTTCTTCTGTGGAAAGACTTTTAAAAGGAACGGTGTCTGTGTGTATGTGGTGGTGGTGGGTTAAGAAGAAGCAATGATTGGTTGCTTAATCCATCTTGTATGTCTTGAATAAGCTGTCTCTTCCTATCTTTGAAAAGATTCTAGCTCTTGAAGCATAATGATCACTTGGCAACAGACTGCAATTTGAGGCTTAATTTAGGGGGTGATGGTGTTGTGAAATGCGAGTAATAGCAGCATATTTCACAATCAAAATAATCAGTATTCACAATCAGAAGGTAAGCAGCAACCAGTCTTGCACCACCACCCAAAACACCCAATGTCTAGTAGAGGAATAAAGCAAGCTTATTCTTGTTCTTAAAAACATATGGAGTAGCTTCACTTACAAATAGTGGCATGCTTTGTAAACATGTGTTCTCCAAACATAAAGGAGAGAAAGAGAACTGCAGACTACAAAATGGAAGATGAACAAACTCAGATTAACTGCAGACTAATTGATGCAGGAAGAGTTAGGGTGTGGCTAAGACCAACAAACAGGAAATGACACAAATGCATGCTATGTCTAAACAAGAAACATGCAAACTAGCAACTACTCATTACAGGCATGCTAAGGTTGCTATCTCTAAAAACTGGAAGCTGAGCCAGCCACATTAATTACTGTGAGATTGTAGACTTCAATCGCCATTCTCCTGAGTATGCTCAAAGCAGACTAGTAAAGATGTCAGTAAGAATATTTATTACCATTACTACCTTACAATAATCAGATATGACAGGTATGTCATACACATCCTCTGTCTGAAGTATTATCCAGTGCATAGCTTTTAAAAGGGATAATAAAAGATAAGAAAGGAGGTGTCAAGGCTTCTGGTCTGGTGATGTGATGTCATTATGATGCCATCTCAGGAGATTCTGTGGAGGTGGTGTTTTACATCCTCCCCACCAGTTAACTCTTTCTTTACCTGATGCTACGCTGGCAAGACAATACTTACTGCTTGCAAATAATGGGAAATGCAGTCTTTGCAGAATAATGGAAGTGCATCACCTTGCAGGCAGGATGATGGGAACTCCATCATGACAGGAGGGCAGAGAGAAGTCATGAAGTTGTCCATTGTTCACATCTGGACAGCAGACTGACCAAGCACACAAATCAGCTGGACTTCCCCAATATGAAGACAAGTCTTTGTAGACAGATGCTGTAGTGTTTGTGTGTGTGTGGGGGGGATGTTGACACTGGTGGAGGACCTCTCCCAGACAAAGGCAGTAGCACTGTAGCTAAATCTCATTAGTAAAAAAGCACTGGTAAAGCACTCCTGAATGCCTTTTTACCTTGAAAATCCTATGAGGATGAGAAATCCAAAATGAAGCAAGAGATAATACTTCAAGGTGAGAATCCCATGTTGTAAGCTCCTAAGCCAGCTACTGTGAAAAAGGAAGGGGAAAGTATGAGTAATATTGTGTCTAATGATGCAACTGGACTCAATTTGAAAGGCTGTTCATCTGCTGACATGCTCAGTTGTGAATGGAAAGTCCAAAGCTACATACCATATGTAACAGGAACACGGGATGCAAGAAAGATGATTCAGGGAAACTAGAGCTATAAAACCAGAACTGGAATATATAAACATAACAAGATTTGGCATGAGTGAGCTGAAATGTACAGGAATGGGAAATTTTCAATCAGCTAATTACTAGAGATAGAAAAAAATGAAAGTCTAACCAAATAATATCAACAAGACTTAATGGAAAGCCCACTACACAGTTATGAAAATCTACGTTTCCTGCTACAGAGGAATGCAGAGGAAGAAGAAATTAAAAATTTACATGGACGTTTAGGAGGCAATAGGCTCCACAACAAAACAGGACACATTCACAGTAATGGGTAATTCGAATGCAAAAGTAGGAAACAGTACAGACAAATGTTTTAGGAGAATTTGGTCTAGGATCAAGAAATAAAATATAAGAAAGCCCTTGACTGTGTAGATCCTGGGAAATTATGGTTCACTCTAAAAGAAATAGGTGTGCCACAACATCACATTATGCCACAACTTATACCCTGGACAAGAGGTGACTGCCAGAACACAATATGAAAAAACAGAATGATTTCTGATTGCAAGGGTGTCAGGCAAGGCTGTATTTTATTACCCTATCTGTCTAGTTTATATGCAGAACATAGCATACAGAAAGCTGGATGAGACTCAGAGGAAGAAGGCATGAAAATTGGGGGAAGGATCATCAACAATTTAAGATATGCAGATGACACCATACTAGCAGAAGATAGCAAAGACTCAAAACAACTAGAGATATATGTTAAAGAAGAAAGTGCAAAATCAGGGCTAAAGCTGAATATTAAGAACACAACAATAATGACAACATATGATTTATGTCATTTCAAAACAGACATCAAAATATAATTTTCTATATCTCAGCTCAGTCATAAATCAGAATGGAGACTGTAGTAAAGAAATCAGAAGAAAGCTGATACTTGGAAAGTCACCTATGAAGGAACTGATCCTCTAATGCAAGATATATCAAAGTGAGAATCATCCTTTTCACAGTATTTCCAGTTTCTATGTATGGATGTGAAAGTAGGAAAGTAAAGAAAGCTGATAGTAAGAGAATCAACTCATTCAAAATGTGGTGCAGGAGGAGAATTCTGTTGATGCCATAGAATCCCAAAAAGATGAATAAATGAGTCCTAGAGGAAGTGAAGCCTGAACTCTCAGTAAGAAGCCAAAATGGCTAAACTGAGGGCTTGTCTACACTTGGGGCAAAAGTTCAAATGGACATCTGCCCCCACACTCACCCCAAAACCACATCACAGAATTTGTTCTCCACAAGGACTTTGGGTATGTTGTCTTCACTATCCCTGTGGAGTGTTACCCACACCCCCTGCCACAAGTCAGGTCAGATCCTGGCAGCTGTGACATTTTAAGCTGTGTGTTCAACCTCTGGAGGCAAGTTCCTGGCAAGTTCCCTGCTGAAGGGAGAAGTTTTTCCCCTCCTTCCCCCACCTGCTCTCACCCATGACTTGCTTCAGTGCCTCCTGTTTATCTCATCAATCAAAGTGATGGGTGAGTGGGCAGGGTAGGAGGCACAGCACTGTCAAAGGAAGAGGAGAAGGAAAGACATCTCCCTTTAGCAGGGAATTTGCCAGGAACTTGCCTCCGGAACTTAAACACACAACTTAAAATATCACCCCTGCCAGGATCTGACCTGGCTTGCGGTGGTGGCAGTGGGAGTGGGCAACATTCTGGAAAAATGTCCAAAGCAACCCCCCCACACACACACACACCTTCATCAAGGTAAAATGACCCGAATCTCAGCCAGATAGGGCCTTGTGTCATGTGGCATTATCACCCCAAATTTGTGGGAAAGGCCACACATCATGGGACCTTATTGCTACAGATTCGGGGGGTGGTGGTGGTGGGGATTTAGAGGATTTTTTTATAGTGTAGCCAAGGCCTGAGGCTGACACAGCATGAGATGAGATGACTCTTTGGAAAAGATGATAATGCTGGGAAAAGTGGAAACGAACAGGAAATGAGGAAAATCACATTACATATGGATTTATTCACATCAAGGAATCCATGGGCCTAAATCTTAGCAGGGCTGTTGATGACCGTGACTTTTGGATGTCTTGCATTCATAGGGTTGCTTTATGTTGAAGCTGACTTGATGTCAAATAACAAGAAAAACAACGTATAAATTTCAAATAAGCATATGTCTCCTTTTCACTCCTCTTCTCTAGTCACTTTAAATGGAATTCTGGCTGCTGCTTCTTGTGGATGTTGCTATTTCAAAACATGGAGACCTTTTCACATCACTACATTCTGAGGAAAGCTTACCCAGTTCATGGCCTTCACATGATTTGATAGCCTTGCATCTTCATCTTACGGTTATTTGTCTCAACCCTTTGAGACGTTCCAGTTCCGTTCGCCAATTTGGCTCCATTTTACAAGCATCTAGGTGCAGGCAAAGAAAACAGCCTACTGTGCCAAAGTAAACAAAACTGTGCTTATCATGTTGATGTTCTCTCTTTTCTGTAGCATCTTTTCTAAAGCTGCTCCATCCACCTAGTGTATTAGCAGACATTTGTCTCACTCTATCAGATAGATTAAAGACTCAATCTACCTAGTAATCCAATTACCCTGCATGAGAAAAGCAAATGTATCTTTGGTCAGTGCCCACAAAGTTGAGGAATTCATCACAGTAGAAAATGAAATCCAATTAATGGAAGGCCCCCATGAATATCATTACTCTATTCATTTTAATGTGTATGTTTACTACCTCTTTTAAGGAAGATTTGAGTGACTTAAGAAGATTTGATATATTGTACACAGCTTAATTTCTTTTCATACGCAAGACATGAATCCAATTAAATTAGGATTGATCTGCAAGGAAAGGTTAAAGAAGAATAAATATATACTACTAGAATAAACAGTCATTGAGGGGACTCATCTTGGTGGAGACAAGTGCTAGCAAATGCTGTTTCTAAAAAATAAAGAAGCAGGTTTTAAAGGACTTCTTTCATACTTAAACCAATTCAAATGTCCAATTGTCTGAATGATTAAGTTATCCTCTAGGTCCTTCATCTAAACGAGAGAATAACTATAGATATATTAAAGGCCATTTTAAGGGCTGTGAATAAGAATGTGAAATAGCCTAACCACTTTTATCCCAGAAGCATCCCATTTCACAACTCATTTAAGCTGAAATATCCTTGGATTAAATCTGAGGATCGATTTAAATTCTACAGCTCCCCTGCGGAGGTCACCAATACATTTTTATTCCTGGTGGAACTGTGCTCAATAGGTGTACCATTTAAAAATGTTTTATGTGTGTTCCTTGCTTGTCTTATTTACTTACTCATAATATACTTGTATCGGGAAAAAATATACAAATAAGATGCAAACTAGAGAGAGAGAGATTGAGAGAGAGCGAGAGAGCACTGTGGGTGCACAAATAATGCATAAAAGATGCAGAATTAAAGGTCTCTCTGGAAAAACGAAGGGTGCCTTTTACATTATTAATTAGTTACCATTATTGTTTGGAGGTGTAGTTTGAAGATATTTTGGAAGGAAGTGTTTACTGACAGTGCTCCTTTCAATGGTGTAAAGTTTCAAAGCATCTTAAGTATTTCCCACATCACTGCAGACCTCACACATTGACCCACGATATACATATTCACATATTTTGGCAGTCTTGGAGCTCAACTTCATACTACATCAAGAGTATGAAGTTGAGCTTTTCCTATTCCTCTGAACTACAGCACTACCACTCTCTAACAGGGGACTTTATCAGACGCACTAAATATGGTGTCATAACGACACCACATAAACACGAAAGGGCATGTATATCAGATGACATTGCCCTTACGCGTTTATGTACTGGCCAAAACCTGTACTGTACTTTTTTTATTGACAGCTGAAGCTGTCAATTGATCCCCCATGGTGCTTTAGTGTCAGCATTGCCAGCGTGTGAAACCTTAAGCCATTGTACTCATGTGAATGCAGCATGAATGGCCAGTCCAGCACAAACACTTCTGGGTGAGATCATGACATCCAGGCAAGTGACATGCTTTTTATGACCCTCCCCAGGTTACTTGTGAGTTTTTAAGTGTGTGCTTTTAAAATCTTTTTGTGTGTTGTTTTTGTTTTGTTTTTAATTTCTCATATGAGCATCTTCTCATGAGAATCCATGGGATTTTGAGCTCTGTTCACTTCCTCTTTAATTGGAAGCCTTTGAATGGAAGAAAAGATAAGTGCAGCATGGGAAGTTCTTTTGTCTGCAGAAAAATGAAAAAGTTATGCCTGCAAAAGAACAGGCTTTTTGAGAGTGGTGTGATAAAGTCCAGGGATTCTGAAGTACCACCCAGAATTCCATAAGATGGAGCCATGACAGATCAAGTGGTATCAAACTGCTATACATGTATCGCTTAGCTGCATTCTGTGAAAGGCGTTGCCTGGTTTCTCTATATTCTCTCTGAGATCTCCTCCTCCCATTGCAGGGATGGACCTTCACAATGAACTGGTACAAGGCAGGGGCTTAGCATGCATGACTGCTACAAGGCCACTCACTTCAAATCCTGTTTAAGGCAGTAAGAATTTAACATAAGCCACACATTTACCACCACAAGGAGTATAACTGTTTTTTGTTTTTTGTTTTTTGAAATTCTTTTTGGTAAATTGATATTACTGGTTTCATTTTAAAAGCCCCAAATTCCATTTCAAAATAACACAACAATCCTACATATAAAAAAGTAGATGTAAGGAAAAAAACTAGTCTACAATCCTTCCTGATACCTAGTTCTTTGTGTGGAAGGACTGAACTACCTACCTACCTATATACCTATATATTTGTATTTATATATATCATATGATGGGCCTCAACTGTACATGGAAATGCTACTTCCCAGACACAGGGTTACACAAGGGTTGGATCACCTCTATTTTCACAAGCTTGAACATCTTTCTGTCTTAATTAGATAGGTCTCAAATTTTCCAAAATATTCTTTCTCAGATACTTTCATGTAGCAGCATGGGGTGGGGATAGAGTGGCAATTGGTGGCACTAGTATCAGTGAAGCAATGCATCCACTCTTGGTTTTAGTGTGAACTTTAAATGTACTATCCCCATTATAGCTTCAGAAACCTGGATAGCTCCTTTAACATTTGGACTGAAAACCAGAGCAGATTCACCATTCCAGCTGATATCAAAGCTACCAGCCACTATCTGTCTACCCAGTCTATCTATCTATCTATCTATCTATCTATCTATCTATCTATCTATCTCACATTAAAACATAATTAAAAGGCTACAATGAGTTAAGAGCCAAAGTCATGTCTAAATAAAAAGAGGGAGCTCCAAAACTTGGGAGCAGTCACCAAGAAGGCTCCTTCCATGTCCTCACCAAATGTTCCTGAGATGGTGCTGGGGTGGAGAGAAAGCCCTCCCTGAAAGATCTTTAAGTTTGGGCAGGCCCATAAAACGAGATACAGGACTTTATCAGACAAGTGTCTAAAAATATTCTTTTGCCACCATATTTTATACTGTTTTAGTTCCAGCAAAAGAACCCAAAATATCAAACATTACCATGACAGCATGCAAAAACAGCCTCGTACTTCCATGTTCGCTGCCAAGGGTGATTTTGGCAGTTCTCATGAGAAGATACGAGCATGCTTTAAAGTCCAAAAACAGCTAAATTAAAAAACAAAACAAACACACAAACACTGAAACACACTTAAAAACTTACCTGAAACATGGGGAGGTTCACAAAAAGAGCTTCCCATGGCTAGTTTTTTGCGTTCCCACCCGGAAATGTTCTGGCAGGAATCATCCACTGATGCTGGAATCACGTCAGCAGAACTGAGTGCAGTTTCAGATGCTCGCAATCATGGCAAAATAAATAAATTTTTAAAAATGCCACAGCCCCACAATAAAAAAGAACACCTCATTTTCAACACATAATAACAAAAGCATGAAGTCGTCTGGTATTGATGCCCTTTCGTCTTCATTAGGCATCATTATGACACCGTATTTGCTGCATCTGATAAAGTCCACAGTCTTTCAGATAGTTTGGACCCAAGCCATGTAGAGTTTAAAGATCACAGCCCGCACTTCGAACTGTGCCCAGAAATTGATCAGTAGTCAGTGCAGTTACAGCAACAAGGGAGTTATGTGTTCCCTATAACCAGCCTGGGTCAGCAATCTGGCCATAGCATGTTGGCCATAGTGTGTGTGTTAATATAGAATAACTTCCTTTTTTTCCTTTGTTCTTTGCCAAAATGTATTTGAAAAAACAACTATCTTCAAACCCATTGAAAAAGTGATGTCAGCTCCTGTAACTGTCTTGGGAAGCAGGAATACATAATCTTATCCTATGGAGAGAGGAGTTTTCTTTTTTTTCTGTTTAAAGTTTTAATTACAAATGTTCTTACTGTATGAGAGAATTAGTGTTTTGAATGAACTACACTAGTTGGGCTGGATATATGATCCTCTGGCGTTTTAGTACCTACATTCCCTAGGATGCAAATTGATACGTGTCTTCTAAGAAGCAGGCAGGATGTCCAAGTGTGTAGGACTACACACACTAAATGCTGTGTTGGGTTATCTGCTGCTGCTGACAAACAGATAGTATTGGGAGACTGTAGAAGAATGTTGGATAATTTCATAGGAAAAATGGGGCACCTCTAAATATCTAGAGGATTGGGGGAATTCTCATTATTATCAGCTTGTCTGGAGTGGTGGCAAGCAATTACTACCTCTTTGCAGTTTTTGAATTTTAAATAGGGAAATGTCAGAAAGTACAAGGCTAGGGGGCTGCTATTTTTTCCTACTCAGTCCCAGATTCCCCACAGTTGTGGTAGATTTTTTTCCAGTTTTTTTTAATTTGAAAAAAAGCACTGTCTTCTTTCAATAAGATAATATTGAAGCAAAAATACATCAGGCAATGATATTCTCTTGTTAACTACATGCAAAACTGTACCAAAAAGCAGCTGGTCAAGCAGCAAAGAGAGTATAGTTGTTACAAAGTCACTTTGAGTCCCATTCAGGAGAAAAGTGGAATATACGGTATATATTAAAAAAAAAACACATCAAAGCTTCAGAAGTTATTTTTGAAAAGAAATTGATTGCAATTACAGTTTCAAGGGCACCCAAGTAAATACTTATCACTATAGTTATACTGTATTTTTAAAAGTAACCCATTATTTTCTCTTTTCTCAGAAGTAACTGGTTACTTTTATTTGCCTAATTTGATGCTACAAGCCACTGGCAGTTGAAGCTGTTGTCCCTGTGGTCAGGGAAGAGGTGAGTCCACTTGAGTTTTTACCCAAAATGGAAAGGATCTATATATGATGCTGACTCTATTTTGATGATAAGGTTCAGTGCCTTGGATAGTTCCTTTAACGTTGTCACTAGAACCCAGACAGGATTGATTGATGCACTGACATCAGAGATACCAGCTTCCATTGGTACAAAACGTGCTTTCCTCCCACCCACCTTGTCATCACTTCAACATCCACAGCAGTGCACAAAACAGTGGCCTAGAGCACCATACAAGAAAGATCATATGGCTCAATATAGAATCATAGAATCACAGAGTTGGAACCATGGTTTAATTTAGCAGAACCATGTGATATTTATCCTTCACCATATAACTATAAAAGTAACTAAAAGTTATAGTTAGACCACAGAAATGGTGAAGTTTTCTCTTGTTCGGTTACAACTGTAAAGCAATTGAATTGCATGCTATGTTTTGGAGAAATTGACTAATTCAATATACCTGCTTATTTGTAACAAGTTGTTCCCAAGCTTTGTATGAGGTGAAGTTCAGACATGGATCTGGAAAACAATTCCCCTCTTTTCCATTCCCCAGAAATGTAGCAAAGAAGAGCTATTCTTCACTAATCCTTCCTGTTATGTGTAAATAAAATTCTGTGGTCGTACATCAACTAAGTTCTTATCACTGAATCCTGAGAACTACAAAAAGGGAAGATATAGAATGGGAAAGGGAAAGGAAGGGGGAAGGACAGGTGAGGTTGTTCCAAGGAGAATTTTAATATCAAGGCAAATTCAATATTAACTATCTAAAATTTTGTAGTGGGCTTTAAAGATTGATACACTATGAAAGACAGTTTCATACTATGAAATGACCTTTTATTACTAGAAGATAATTCTATCCAAATGATTCATAAAGGCCTGTGGTATTAATAAATCAATAATTAAAACAGCATCCTCTTTTAAAATATATCTCTCAGTGTCCAACTGAGCAAAGCCAGAAATATCAACATGAATACTTCTAGCACTTCTAGCACATATGAGAATAAAAATATTTCACTAGAAAACATTTGGAAGACCAAAAGTACTCTGGTGTTCAAAATCAGTCTCTAGATAAGCAGAGATGGATTCAGAGGTCATTTATATTATTCAGATAGAGTAAAAAAAAAATTCTGCAAATACCAAGCTCAGAGCTGGTGTCTGACCCTGGAAATTGGCATTTGATTCCAAAACCTTTATTCAAATGTTGGCATTAAACAGCCAGGCAACTGAAGGATTTGCAGTCTGTCCAGAAATACCCTTTAACATCAAGGTTCCCTGTGTATTCAGTTGTGATTCATGGCTGGACATTCAGTGAACCAGAAGTGGTGATGAATTCACAGCTTCTTCTAGCAGGTCAAAAGGTATCCCTTTGTACAGATGTGAAAAGTGGTCCCTCAATTCATGCTCATCATGAGTCATTTACTACAAGCAAAATGGCAAGTTAAATTACTTTTAAAAATCAGCAGGGACAAATGTGACTTGCAACACATTGTTGCAGTAAAGCTCCCATTCTAACAGGAGTACTACTGTGCAGAGTTCATTTCATTCACCAAGCCACGCTCCACTCCCTGCCTCTAATTTTTCTTTTTTCTTTTATTTTTCAACGGACTCTCATTAGAGAGCTACAGATCATGCTCAGGCTCATTCAGTTGCTTTGTGGTGGAATGTTGGTATTTTGTTTTGTTTTTTTAAAAAAATATTCAAAATTCAGGTATTTTCTTGAGCACATTGATACTGTAAGTATCTACTTGCTTTTATATATTTATTAGTTGGTTAATTATGTCCCACCTTTCTTCCAGGGAGTTCAAGGAGACATATATGATTGTCCTCTTGCCCGTTTTATCCTCAGCAGCAATCCTGTGAAGCAAGTAAGGCTAAGAGAGGGAATGGGCTTGTCTACACTGGACAAATAAAATGACCTCAACTTGTTTTATCAGTAAACTGTCTAGATTATATACAGCTTAAATTCAGGCCTTTTCAGAATTTCAGGGCTTTCTCTCTCTGGCTTTTCTTCGCAAACGAAGATTTAGGAAGGACTCATCCCATGCTTTCTGCAAGCGCACTGATGACTAAAAAGGCCAATTTGAGATAAACAAGTCCGGTTGCAGAAAGCACAGCAGAAGGTCTCCTTGGGTGATGTTTCTGGGTTGTGATTCTTTCTGCGTTGTCGTTTCTCTTCAAGACTTGTTTGGCGTGAGTTCTCAAATAAGGCTACAGCATTGTGGATAGTGTGTCTCCATGCCTCCCGATGTGAGGCCAGGGTGGACCATTGTTGGTGATCAATTTGGCCGAGCCTGAGGTGTTGTTTCAGGGAGTCCTTGTATTGTTTTTTTGGAGCGCCCCTCTTACGCTGACCCGTGGCGAGTTCACCGTAGAGTACTATTTTGGGGAGGCGATGGTCCTCCATCCTAGAAATGTGCCCTGCCCAGCGCAGCTGTGTTCTCAATATCATGGCCTCAATGCTGGTGATCCCTGCTTGCTCAAGGACAGCAACATTTGTCACATAGTCAGTCCAGTGTATATTTAGGATTGTGCGTAGACAGTGCTGATGAAAGCATTCATGGAGTCGTAAGTGGTGGCAATAGGTGACACATGTTTCAGACCCGTAAAGGAGACTAGACAGTACAATGGCACTATACACACTGGGTTTTCTGCTTCGCCTCAGGTGTTTATTACTCCAGATTCTTTTGTAAAGTCTTTCAAATGTGCTATATGCCTTTGCTAATCTGTGATCAATCTCTTTGTCAGTCTTGGCATCTGAAGAGATGATGCTTCCCAGGTAGGTGAATTGCTGAATGGACTTGAGCACAGATTTGCCGACGGCAATGTGGGGATTGTGGTGTTTGTCCTGTCTTGTGGTGCAGGCTGGTAAAGAACTTCCATTTTCTTCAGGTTGACTTCCAGCCCAAACTTTAATCCACATCCAAAAAAAAAAAAGAATGAGTATTTACTCTGGATTTGAGCAGAAAATCCAGATATTCACATGCGAGTGTGGCCTGTGCTCTATTGCGATGTTGGTGTGGGGCTGAGGGGAGAAGGTTTTGGTGGGTAGGCAGAAGAGGGTGGGAGGAGGCACCCTGGATCAAGCTGACCTTTCCCACCAGGAAATGCCTCTTTCTGTGTTCCCATTTCACTTTTTAGCAGTTCCTTTTTCCTTTTTTTTTTTTTTTTTTTGCATACACAGCAGTTGTTCAGAGATGCACATACCAGCATGCCCATATCATTAGCTTTGTGTACCTCTGCTTAGTAGGAAGTCCCAAACTGCTCCGAGCTGTGGGGAAAGACATACATGGAGTGGTCACAGCTGTGTGCCCATGCATACTCTGATTTACTGGACCAGGATTAGTTCAGAAGGGGGAACTGTGTGGACAGTGCCCCCAAACTTGCCTTGCTGTATGTTGTGATCATGTAGATAAGCCTGTGGTTGCTGTGGACTAGGGAAACCTGAAGATAAGCCAAGTTTTCCTGTTGGTGTAGATGAGCCCAATAAATAACCTTGGTGAGTGCCGTGGCTGAGTAAGGTTCCTCCTAGGTTCAAGCCCAACACTCTAATCACTATACTATACTGATACTCTCTTTTAAGAACCATAAGAAGAACAATGCTAGATCAGATCAAAGGCCTATCTAATCCAAAATTCTGTTCACACAGCAGCCAACCAATTGCCAAGAGGAAGCTCACTAGTAGGACATGAGTACAGCTGTAACCTTCACTTCTCATTCCTGAGGGCCTTCTCCTGTGTTCCCAACAGATATACCTGTGATGGTGATTGGACAGAGAGAAGGACCTCCCAGGCAGGTTTATACGGGAGAATATGATCCTTTAAATAATTTAGTCAATCCTGCCCTAACACCATCTAAACTAGTAGCCATGGCTACTCTTTGGGTGTCAGTTCTATAGTTTAATTATGTACTGTGTGAAGAGGTTCAGAATATCCTACTCTTTAGCTTCTGTTGATGTTAATGGGTTCTAGTAGTACAAGGGAGGAGAAAAGTAGGGGTGAGAAAATATTTGAGTATATTTGAAGAACAGCCAAAAAACAAAACAAAACAAAACAAAACAAAAACCTCACATATTTTAAGGTGTCAAGAAGCCTTGATGAAAAGAATACTGGTTGGGTGGGAATCTTTACAGTTCAGGACTTATTTTATGAAAAAAGAAACCTGCATGTGGTTGTTTTGTACAGAAAACAGCATTTTTCTGCACAGAAAATAGCATTTCTATATAGAAATACTGTGTCTGTGCAGTCAATGCTGTCTTCTGTGCAAAACAACCTTATAAGTCTTGAACGGCGAATAGTCTTTGAAAACTGCACAGTTTTTGAAGGCTCTCACAATGAGAAGGAAATTGCTAAAATTACTTATGGCTTCCTTTGAGAAGAAAATGAGCAAGTGTTACATCCTCCCCAAAAAAGTTTCTTCCTAAATCTCCAGACCAGAATTAATTATGTATACTTCTATCATGTTTCCCCCTACTCACTTCCTCCGAATCTGTTGCAATCTTTTATCATAAGGGAGTTGTTGAACTATATGCAATAGTCCAGGTGTGGTCACACTGTGCATTTGTATAAGGGCAGCATGACATTCGCTATTTGATTTTCTATTCTTTTTCTACTATCCAACATAGAATTTGCCACTTTTTTCCTCTTTTCCCCCCTTTTTTCTTTTTTTTTTTTAATAGGAGCTTCATTTTTACTGAGTTGTCCATCACAACCTCAAGATCCTTGTCTTAACCAACAGCTGCCAATTCAGAACCATCAGTATATGTGTGAAGCTGTGATTTTCTGCTTCCAAATGTGTCATTTTACATTTGCCTATGTGGGGGCTGTGTAGTTTTTCATGCACTCAAAATGGGTCCCTAGACCTGCATATTTCATGTCGTTCTGTCAAAATACTCCTCATGGAATGCAAGGAGAATCCTACCCAGCGCCGCCAAATCAGCATCTGCGGGGAGGTTCACACAGCAAGAGAGCCCCACCCTCTTCCTTTAAAAACAAAAGCGTTTCCCAAACTAGAAAGAGAAAGAAGCTGGAGGAGGGACTTTGCTGCTCCCTCGCCCCTCCTCCCAGGATCTTCAAAAGGCAAGCCAGCCAGGCGTGTGCCGGAGAGGGTTGAGTGTGTGCATATGTGTGTGTGTGTGAGAGAGAGAGAGAGAAAGGGGGGGAGGGGAGCAAGTGTGAGAGTCGTCTCTTTCTCCCCTGCTCTCTCTTCAGAAAGGGCTCCTTCCTTCCTTCTTCCTTCGTTCCTTCCACATAAATCCCCTCCAGCCCATCCTTCCTGCTGCTCTTAACATGTCTTGGTTTCTCTCCCCACCCTCCCTTTCCCCCTTTCTTCTCAATATCCTTCTTGAGTTCAACCTGCAAAAGGAATTTGTGTGTGCTTGCCTATGTGCCTTCAAGTCATTCCTGACTAAGGAGAACCTCCCATGGGGTTTTCTAGACAAGGTTTGTTCAAAGGAGGTGTGCCTTTGCCTTCCTTTGAGGCTAAGAGAGTGTGACTTGCCCAAGGTCACCCAGTGGGTATTCATGGCTGAGTATGGATTCAAACCCTGGTCTCCACAGTCATAGTACAATGCTGAAACTTCTACAACACTCTAGCTCTTTTAACAGAAGAATATAAAGAATATAAAGAAAAATTTGGAGTAATGTTACTGGGAACAATGGTTTTATTGTTGTCACTAAACACACCAGTATCCCATTAGTGTTATGTGAGAGGCATTGGCCTAGAGCAGTGGTTCTTAACCTTTTCTTTACCAGGGACCCACTTTAAGTATCTTTTGTTGCCCCAGGACTTAACTCAAGATTAAAAACCCTAATAATCATAGCTAATAATAATAGCTAACAACAACAATAATACGATTGCACCATCCATTAAACTTTCCCTCAGAAGCATTCTTGATTCTTCCTGCAAGTTTGTGGCTGGAGTGGATTGAATGGCAATGTGCAGGCCAAGCCAGCCAGACTTTTTCTTGGTCCCTGTCATGTGGCTACTCCACTACAGGGAGGAGGTGGGCCAAGCAGCCTTCAAGCCTTTGAGGACCCCTGTGAGAACATTACGGACCCCTGGTAAAAACCACTGGACTAGAGAATGATGGAAAAGGAACAATGCAACCAGATCTTGAGAAGGGTGCTGGCAGGGGAATTCTAGGAGGTGTAATCCAAAAGTAACTTTCCAAGGCTCTAGATGCAGCCTAGAATAATAGGGCTGGAAGGGACCTCAACCGCCATCCCATCCAATCGGCTTCTGCCCTGCAGGAACACACCATCAAAGCCCTTGCGACAGATGGCCATCCAACCTCTGCTTAAAAACCTCCAAAGAAGGAGAGTCCATCACACTCCAAGGCAGTGTATTCCACTACCAAACAGCACTTACTGTCAGGAAGTTCTTCCTCATGTTTAGGTGGAATCTCTTTTCCTGTAGTTTGAACCCATTGTTCTGTGTCCTAGTCTCTGGAGCAGCAGAAAACAAGCTTGCTCCATCCTCAGTATGACAACCCTTCAAACATTCAAAACATGGCTATCATGTCACCTCTCAACCTTCTTTTCATAGGGCATAATGGCTTCCAGACCTCCCACCATCCTGGTCGCCCTCCTCTGGACACGTTCCAGCTTCTCAATATCCTTCTTGAATTGTTGTGCCCAGAACTGGATACAGTATTCCAGGTGAGGACTGACCAAAGCAGAATGGAGTGGTAATATTACTTTCCTTGATCTAGACACTATACTCCTATTGATATAGCCTAGAATTGCATTGGCATTTTTTGCTGCTGTATCACACTGCAAACTCATTTTCAGCTTGTAGTCCACTCTTTCTTTTCTTTGAGGAAATTTACAGCATTACGTTAATTGCTAACCTAATTATTGGTGGCAAATTATGTAATACAGTACCCCCCCCCTTATCCACTGGGGATTGGTTCTGTGGGGGCGTGGATACTGGAAACTGTGGATAATAGTGAACACCATTGAAAATAATGGGACTTCTGGTTTAAAATACCATAGAGTTGCCTTGGAGAACCTAGAAAATGGCTAGAGAGGACACATTTTCTAGGAAGACTCTATGGTAGGTGTGCTGTTTTGTGTCCCATGGATAATGAATCCGTGGATATGGGGGTCCTACTGTAATCTGAACATTCTGTACTGTGAATAGGTTAGATTACATTGACCTGAGATAAACATATGCCCCCCCCCAAATAAAGCATTGCAGGGGGCCCCAAAATTCCTTAAACTGGCCCTGATCCTACCTGTCTTAATGGGATCCCACATTGTTGTGCCATATTTGGAAGGAGGGGGGCAAAAAAAGTCAAAAACTCCAAAGGAAAAGCCTTAGCAGTTTTTCCTGGATTTTTTTTTAAAAGAAAGGGAAATGAACATTCATGCTCGTTGGGAGAAGCAATTCATTTTGAACCGCTTTCCCATATGAGTGAAAGCAGAAAGCTGATTAACAGGATGAATGTGTGGGGTGGGGCTTGCTAACAAGGCCACCATGTTAGATTTTTGCCTTAGCGAACAAGCACTAACGTGGTAAAATGGGGTGGGTTTTTTTCTTTTTAGTAAAGGTGTAATATCACTCTATTTCACACAGGAATTTTTTTAAAAAATAGTTTGGCAGCAGCAAATTCAGGTAAGGTAAGATGCAGGTAATTCGCTCATGGCCGCTATCTTGACTGGTGGGCACGCAAAGCTTTTGGGGGCCAAAAAAACCATTAAGACAAATCATAGCTGCTGTGATTTGCCATTACTGTGGAGCAATCCATGGCTTTTTGCCTCATATAGCTGGGCCCGTGGTCTCTCGTTTGCTATTTTCTTCTCATTCTCATCATTCTTCTCATTCTCATCATTATTTTAAAGCTCTTTGCAATCTACTTTTGTTCTCACTCTCCCTAAATAATTTAGTGTCATCAGCAAAGTTGGGACCTCACTATTCACCCCTATTCTATAGCCAGCTGCCTCCCACTTCCTTAGCTGCCTCCCACTTCCCAGCATGGCTAAGCAGTGGTTGGTAGGGGGTAGTTGAGTGAGGATTGCCATCAGCTATGTTCTAGGAGGCATTCGGGGCTGGGGCATTTGGGGCTGGGGGGGGACCACCTATTTTTGAAAAAAAATGGAGCTTGGGACTTTAGGGGACTTAAAGAGCTGCACTTTAGGGCCTAGGGGGCCAACTCCTGACTTAAAGATTCACCCTGCACCTTTACTTCTGAACTGTAACAGATTACTCACCTTAACAACACCTCTGTGGTCTATGCCATTTTCTTATAAATTCATTCTCCAAACACAGGGTGCAGGTAAGCACAGCTGCTCCAAACCTGAAATATGAAAAATCCCCTGTGCACAACTGTCTGTCTTTTGGTATTTTTCATCCATTCAAAATGGTTCCCTAGACCTGCATATTTTACCCCGTTCTGTCAAAACCAACAACAACAAAACCCATTATTGGCTTACATTTCTTCAATTTAAAGTCTTGTGGGGGAAGTACAAATAAAACAGTTATTTTTAAAATATCATAAACTGTCTTCTATAGACTCAACATGCAACAGCTTCAGGCTTGAAAAACAGTAATCTTTTATTACAGATAGAGTATCTACAGAGTTACTAGTAGTTATTAGTTACTAGTTGCTTGGAATGAAAAACAAAAGGAATACAGAGATATAAAAAGTAATTACAAACAGTAAAGCCTTGCATGGCTTCCATCCATTGGTCAGTTTAAACCTTTTACAATCTTTTATTCACCCGTTGCCCACCCCCTTGTTATTTTAAAGTCTTTACCATTTGGCCAGTTTCTGGCACATCAGTTGTTTACTCCTTTACTCTTACAAGGGGGTGGGGGGTAAGGATTCAGGAAGGGACTTCAACTCTCATGTAGGCAGAGGCAATGTGATGTTACCTTGCACGTATCAAATGGTAGTTTGAATGGCAGGAATGACTTGTTCCTAATAAAAAAATGACATTTTGATGTATTGGCTCTGGATATGGTTGACAACTCCAAGGGAATAGTATCCAGATTACAATATATGGCCTTCTCAATAAAACAACAACTAACACAGAAAGACTTAAAATGAATTGGGAATCAGACTTGCAGGAAACCATATCAGGCAGAACCTGTGCCAAAATGTGGTTCCCAAAACCATTTTGATCTGTTTCAGCCCATATTCAAGAAAATTCATTGAAATTATTACACAAATGGTATAGAACACCACTCCAGATCCTCACAATTGGAGGTGCAAGATCAGGACTTTGTTGGAGGGGCTGTGGTTTTAGGGGCACCCAGAGGCATATGTGGTGGGTGTCCAATTGTTAGTTTCTTTTGGGATTTAATTAATCAAGAACTTTATACTGGAGATGCCAATTGTGAAGGCTCCTAAGCTATGTCTACTTGGTCTTTTTGGAGGACATAATAACAGTCTGTTACAGAAAGACCTTAGGACATTTTGCATTGTGGCAGTAATAACTCAAGGATGGAAAGATGGTGACAATTATTTGCTATCTGTATGGTATAAAAAGATACTGTATGTTTTATAGCTATTATCGAAAAATTGTCCCATAATATCTTATTGAGTAAAAGAAAAGCTAAACCAGAGGCATTTTATTTAAATTGGTACCCATTTATTCACTACTTTCATAATGAAAACACAGGTACCAGTGTTTCAGATAAATACAGGGCATAATGGTAAAAATAAGTGTAGTTTGAATGAGGAGGACTAATTTGGATAATTTAGACTGCTCTGTCTTATTACAGACTCTATTACTATAATTTTATATTTTGTATGATAGGGGGTCTGGACAAGAATTAATTTTACACCATTCTCATTTTTTGTTGCTGTAGAATTAACTGTTCAGCGGGGGAGGGGATAATAGGGGAAAGGATTGTTGTTAATTTTGCTTGATGTTAATTTGTTTTACAACTTAATAAATAAAGATTTTTTAAGAAATAATTTATGTACTTATTTACTTGCCAAGGCTTGAACTATAAAGGTAATGAGCACAGAAATTATTTTAGTAGTTTGTCTGAAATCTGGCAAGTCTTGCTCATTCAGAAGGAGATGTTAGTCCTGCAAGTTTTCTAAAAAGTGTGAGTGTGTGTTTATTTGCCATGTTTAAGTA
This sequence comes from Gambelia wislizenii, assembly GCA_030847615.1. NCBI lineage: Eukaryota > Metazoa > Chordata > Lepidosauria > Squamata > Crotaphytidae > Gambelia > Gambelia wislizenii. The sequence goes on from JAUMIR010000001.1 coordinate 327,869,959, forward strand.
ATTGAGGTGACACACAAAGCCTTGGATGTTCCATCATTCTCATTCAAATCCAGCAAAAAGTGTGTGATGCCTGGATCAACTTGTGATGAATCTTGTTCTAAAGAATCCCAACCTAGTTCAAATTAAATCTTGCCTTTAGTGAAACTCTCCCTCCAACCATTTCTCAATGATTCTCTTGTTTCTCAGTAATCCAGTTAGGCTTCTTTTCTCTTGACAGTTGCAACCTGAGTTTATTATTAGAGGTAGTGAATAATTTCTGAAGAGGAAGATGCTGATATTTGCTTTGGGTGAGCTAATATAAGGCATCTTCTTGGCCATAGTTGGACTACATAATTGGACTACAGGCTGTGATTGCATTAGATGCAAATGGATCAAATATGGGAATAAGATTGTTTTTAGTAGTGCACCCCAGATTTCTATGTGTATAAAAAGCCCTAATCCTTCTTAGACAGTACCCAGTGTGGTTCCTGCTTTTTAGCAGTGTAGCCCCTGAGTTTTATGCCCCTTAAAATTCCCAAATCCATCTGGTAAATTTCCCCCTGCTGCCTGCTTTTTTAGCAACACACCCTGAGTTTTATGCCACTAAATATGTTGAAATCCTTCAAAGATAGTGCCCCCATTGCCTGCTCTTTAGCGGTGTACCCTGAGTTTTAAGACCCTTAAAATGCCCTAATCCTTCTAAGACAGCACCACCTTTTGCCTGCTTTTTAGCAGTGTACCCCCTGAATTTTATGCACCAGAAAATGCCTAAATCTGTCTCGGAAATTGCCCCCTGGTGCCTGCTTTTTAACAGTGTGCCCCCTGAGTTTTATGCCACTAAATAAGCTCTAATCCTTCTAAGACTGCACCACCTGATGCCTGCTTTTTAGCAGTGTACCCCCTGAGTTTTATGCCACTAAATAAGCCCTAATCCTTCTAAGACTGCACCACCTGATGCCTGCTCTTTAGTAGTGCACCCCCTGAGTTTTATGCCAGTTAAAATGCCCACATCCATGTAGGAAATTGCCCCCTGGTGCCTGCTTTTTTAGCAGTGTACCCCCTGAGTCTTATGCCACTAAATATGCCCTAATCTTTCTAAGACAACACCTCCTGGTGCCTGCTTTTTAGCAGTGCACCCCGAGTTTTTATGCCAGTAGACCACAAGTTCAACATGAGTCAAGAGTGTTTGATGTGGCAGCTAAAAAGGCCAATGCAATTTTGGGCTGCATCAATAGAAGTATAGTGTCTAAGGACTTTTTCAGACGACAGTTTACAACGCTAGCAGCCTCGTCCCCGTTGTGAGGCTGCAGCGCTGCAGAGTGTCCCTTTCGGATGACGCTCTGCCCTGCTGTCCCTCTTGCGGTACTGTTGCGTAACCGCGGGGACGCAGCAGCGTTATATTTGGCATTTTTCTACTCACGATCAACTTTCGTGAGTAGAAAAATGCCAAATATAACGCTGCTGTGTCCCCGCGGTTACGCAACAGTACCGCAAGAGGGACAGCAGGGCAGAGCGTCATCCGAAAGGGACGCTTTGCAGCGCTGCAGCCTCGTAACGGGGACGAGGCTGCTAGCGTTGTAAACTGTCATCCGAAAAAGGCCTAAATCAAGGGAAGTAATAGTACCACTCTATTCTGCCTTGGTCAGGATTCAACTAGAATACTGTGTCCAGTTCTGGGCACCACAATTCAAAAAGGATATTGACAAATTGGACTGTGTCCAGAGGAGGGTGACTGAAATGGTGAAAGGTCTGGAAAACATGTCTTGTAAGGAAAGACTTAGGGAGCTGGGTATGTTTAGCTTGGAAAAAAGACAGTTAAGGGGCAATATGATAGCCCTGTTTAAGTATCGAAGGGGTGTCAAATTGAGGATGGTGCAAGCTTGTTTTCTGCTGCTCCAGAGACTAGAACACGAAACAATGGATGCAAGCTCCAGGAACAGAGATTCCACCTCAACATTCTATGAATCTAAAATATACTGTGTGCCACACTGCTGTTTATTGATGTAGGACTTTTTCGGACATTTAAAAAGCAATGCAAGCAGACTCGTCAGCATGCAAGGCTGCTGCACTGCAAAGTGTCAGTTTCCGATGACACTGCCCTCTAGTGGTACTGTTGCGGTACCGCGGGGAGAGTTGAGCGTCATATTTGCTTGATTTTTGTGAGTAAAAATCAAGCAAATATGACACTCAACTCTCCCCACGGTACCGCAACAGTACCGCTAGAGGGCAGCGTCATCCAAAACTGACACTTTGCAGCGCAGCAGCCTCACAAGCTGACGAGTCTGCTTGCGTTCCCTTTTAAATGTCCAAAAAAGTCCGTAGTTCAACACCATCTCTGGAATATTTCAGTTTGCCTATTTTCTTTGTCCACTAGTTCCTCTATAGTCTCAGTTTTCACCCATCATCCTCAATTTTTCCCTTCTTGCCACTCACACCTCAGCAATGAAAGGAACTTTAGTTGAACTTTCTTCTACAAAATACAAGGATGTGTCTGTCACTGTTAAAATATCAAGGGTGAATCTGCTCCAAAGGTTGAGATACAAAAATAAATATATTGGTAATGGCTATTATCATTTGTCATCAGCATTGGAGAGGAGAAAACACCACTTTTTCTTGAGGGTAGAAAAACATTGTGTACCTTGGCAATGATTTTAATGAACTTGGAAAGCATTCATTAATAACATGTCACCTTACTCAATAGTTTCAACAGCCACATTTTTTTCAGGTATCAATAGAACTCTACTTTTTTTAAAAAAACCAAATAATATGGAAATCGTTATACATTATGGTGTACCATTATGCTACTATATTTCTCTCATTAATATATAATGCATCCATAAAAGTTCCTTCACAGTTTTGCATGAATTTGTGATGCACAGATTGTCCATTTATATTGATTTGTAACTGTAATGCCACATTTCATAAAAATCATCTTCTGTTGATGCTGTATGTAGGCACTGATTTGTTCTGTCAGTTTTCTCTTAAGTATGATTGCTCATATTGTTTCTTCCTATGCTTGGTCACTGAAAATTTTGGTTGGTTTTCCAGTTTGATGTCATCCTTCTTTAAAGATTGTTGTCAGTCTTCTGTTAAGAATAGCTATCCTAGTGATGGTTCACCGTGTTATCTGTTAGCTCCATTGCCAAATATTCTATATTTAGGTCATATATTTCCTGTCCTTCCTCCATACTTGTGACTAGATATTTTAAAATATACCTCATAAGCTGGACCCTAAGTTGGGAGTTACTATTTCAGTTACAATAGAACCAAGCATCTTATAATGAAGTGGAAATAAAACAGAAGGTTAACAGATTACAGACTGCTTCTTTTTACCTGTAAGGAACAGGAAACTGGAAAATTTTCTTTGATTGCAGTTTGCTTCAGTTTTCTGTAATATATTTTTCTACTGTCTTTGAACCCAAACATCCTCATGCTTCACCCAGGGACAGGGGGATTTCCAGCAGACAATGGACCATTTGCAAACAGACACTAATCCTCCTTGCATATCTCCTCCAAGGAACTAGCCATTCAAATACACAAATTTACATATCCTCTCTAACAGGGACTCACAGTATATAAATCCCACACACCCATTCTCTGAAGATGCCAGCGACAGATACAGGTGAAATATCAGGAATAAACTCCTCCAGAACATGGCCTCACAGCCCAGAAGAAAACCACGGAAAACCTATGGATGCTGGCTGTGAAAGGCTTCAACTTCACATCCTCATGGTTATTTACAAGAAAATTACAGGATAATCAAATAGAATAAAGAATGTGTGTTGTGTGCCTTCAAGTCATTTTCAACTTATGGTGACTCTAAGGAGAACCTATCACAGGGTTTTCATGGCAGGATTTAAGAACGAGCCTGCCTTTGCCTTCCTCTGAGGATGAGGAAGTATAACTTGCCCAAGGTCACCCAATGGGTTTCCATGGCCGAGAGGGGACTCAAACGCTGGTATCCAAGGTCGTAGTCCAACACTCAAACCATTTCACCTATCTGGCTCTCAAAACAAAGAATGTAATTATTTAAAACAGGAGCAGAAAACATTTCTTAAAAGATAGGATCTTAGAAAATAAAGATCAGCATCCATTGATCAGACAAGAACAGCCAGGTCTTTGAAGTCCAATCATAAGCTCACTGTTCATTTTTCAGAATGAAAACAACATTCATTTGCTTCAATTTCAATAACAGTTTATTGAATTCAAACTTCCTGAACTAGTACACAATCCAGAATACAATTATACCTTGGCTTTCTCTAAATTTTACAATTCATTTCTCTGATTTTTTTAAAAAAGTCTTCAAAAAGACATGCCATGGAGAAAAATAAATGTCTACTCATTTTGACACAAACTTACTTTTAAAAATATTTACAAAGTGATGGGGAAGCAGGACAGAATAAACTTAAACTTAAAGAAGAATATTAATGTTATAGATAGCAAAACAGATTCATCCCTATCAAATTTCCATGAACTATTTTGTTTCCATTTGGCAGACCTTTTAACAAATTCCTTAAGTGCTTCCTCATCTGACTGAGTTGAAGTTTGTGAAAAAATTGAACTTTCCGTGTGGTTTGGGTGGCTAACTGTAATCCCATTCCAGAAGGCCCACAAACTGTACATGACTAAGCAGGCAATTGCAAGATGTAGTAACAGATGCTACTTTGACCTTCACTCACTGCGTGAAACTGGATTATGTGAACAGAATGCCTTTGCCGGTTTATGTGGGTCATCAAGCAAATTAAGAATGACAATAGATATGTTTCTTCAGGACTTGGCGCTGATCCCATCTATTAGGCACATTTACCACTGGCATCAGTCCAACTCAATAGGTAATTTTCTGCTCATGATCCTGTAAAAGCGGCCTTGTCTTGAGCCTCTAGGCCTCCTTCTCTGACTAAGGCCTCTCTCTAATGTAGGTTGTAGTTATGGCCTCTTCTTAGCCTCAGAACAGATGAAGCAGAGTTTTCAGGGCAGACTAGAGAACAAACACCCTCAATTTGTAGGAAATGGGATCATCACTGCAGCAAATTGAAGACTGCCAGAAAATCCCAAGTCAATTTGCCATGACATTATGTGAAGTGTTTGGTGTTGAGGGAATGAAAACTGTCAGCAACAAATGCTTTGCCACACTTGTGTTTGGTTTTTTTCTGTTCCCTTTCCTTTTTGGAAAAAAACAACAACAACAACACAGAAATGATAGAGCTGAAAGGTTTAATCACTGGAAAGCATGCTTGTAAGCAGTGTCACATTCAATCAACAACGTTTATTAGGGCCAAGTGAAAGATCACTTGGTAGCATACAACTTCTGGAATTCACCCTGGCTCTTATTCAGACTGACTTTTAAGCAAACCAGGGTGGCATGGGTGGCATGATGGCAGTGGTAGTGTGACCAAAATGTAAATAGACAGGATGAAAAAGGCCAGTCTTCCACTTTTAAGAGTCTTGAGGATAAACATTGTGCAGCTGTGCAGAAACAGCAATTACAAATTTACTTGGAAGTAAGTCCCACTGTGTAGAATGAAGCATACTCCCTTCTAAGTATATTTAGGACTGCTGTTCTAATTGAGTTAGCCTGTGCTTAGCCCAATAAGATCACAAGTTGCAGCAGCAATGCACACTGGTTGAAGGAACAAAGCTGCTTTCTTTTTGAAAATATAAACACTCATTAATATCTGGTATATGTTCAATCTTCCTTTCCCCCCAGTTGCCACCAGTTCCATAAAAGTGGTGTGTTTTTGTTGCAGAAGCATTTAAAAAATACTATTTTATTCAAAGGACGTTATCAGACAAGCCTTTCCAAGCGTTATTTTGCCGGCATATTTCAATGCATTTTTTTGCCAGTAAAAGAACACTTTCTACCAGACCTACCTTACACAGCATCAATAAGCAGCCCCTTAGCAGGAATGAAGCATAAACAGAGCTCTGTTTACTTCTGTGCTCACAATCTCGCCAATTCTCATGAGAAGATGTGAGTGTGGTAAATTTAAAAAAATACAGAAAACCAAAGACACAAACCATACACACAAGCACAAAAACACACTTTACAATTTAAAAGTAAACTGGGGAAGTTTATAAAAAGAGTGTCCCCTACCTGGTTTTCACAATCTCACCTGGAAGTGTTCTGCCCATTGATGCTGTATTCACATGAGCACAGTAGTGCGAGGTTTCAAACAACAGCAATACTGGCAAAAAAAAGTGCCACGGGAGATCTATTGACAGCTTGACCTACCAAGAAAAAAGAATGGCTTTTAGACACTACAAAATCACAAAAGGTTGATGCCATCTGATATGCACGCCTTTTCATGTTAATTAGGTGTCGTTATGATGCCATATTTGTCACATCTGATAAAGTCCAAAGTCAGCCATTTTCAGCCTTTGGCATGGGTCAAGTTTGAGGATGTTGGGTTCTGGGACCCAAAGGAAATTGAATAAAAGTCCAAGTGAACCAAAATAGACATAGCTTAGGTACAGCAACAAAGGATCAACAGGTGAAGCCCAAGGCAGTCTACATTTAAGAAAAAGAACCCTCATGCAAGCTGATCCCACTGAGGAGCAAGTTCTAAGGCTGGACCTTTTTCAGGCAGCCTGCAGCTTAGATAGTACCCTTGAAGTAATGACAGTCGTACCATTAGGACATGTGTGCCATGTCTCTCTGGTGTTGAGCTGAGGTTTCCAGTGGCCTGTTTAACTAGCTTAGGGGGTCATCCCTTAAGGGGTGGGATATGTGGCATGAGCAACTCTCCCACTCAGTTTGTGCTGTCTCCCTTAAGCTAGCCCCTTGCACTTGAGTGAAGTACAGAATGTTGTACCATTACCAGCACTGGAGCAAGATTCCACTGTCAATCCAGTTAGCTTTTGTGTATGGAACAAGGAGGCATTGCAGTATGCTTTCCCTCAGGAAGCAAAATTTCCTGGACCAGACACTGAAGAAAGAGTCCCCATGGTGGTACAGGTAAAGTACCTGATTATTGGAAATCCCAGCTAAAGAGCAGCTCCATCTCAGCATTGTAGAGATCTGATGAGAAGAAGTGGTTCAGAAAAAAAATATGAGTTTCCTCCAATTCTTCCTTCAATTCTACTCCTTTTACTCATTCACCAGTGAATCAGGGGAATTCTGCTCACCAGAGATAGAAAGTCTGCATCTGTTTCCAGATTTTACAGAAGCAGCATGGCCTTGTAAAGGGTCTGAGTGACATGAAAATATTTAAAAAGTGTCCATGCTTATTACCATAATTATCATATTTAACCTTTATAAATTATTTATCCAACATATGTCTTTCCTAGAGTTATCTAACCTACTGGGAACAAGCCTGATTCTTATGGCAGCAGTGGATGGAGCCATTGTGAAACAGCAAAGCTTTGCTGGAGAGAAAGACATAGAGAACTTTTAATGAGATGATTGATCCTACAGCTGTCAAACTGCATTATTACCAATAAAAGTAGACACTTCTTAGAGCCCAGCAGTTGATCTAATATATTTTGCTGTTGATTTAATTTAATGTGTTGGTCTTCTGCTTGGTAGACAGTAAATCTGCCTGGAGTTGTGCAAGCAAGAAAACCATCAGCAATTCAGGGCTGTACAGTTGAAAACAAGAGGCATCATTTTGTCTAAGTGACTCCTGCTAGAGGTTCCATCCAGCTGATATCTTATGATGAAAACCCTTTCTTTGAAGACCCCTGCCTATCTCTAGGGACCAGACCTTTGGTTTCATAATGCTGATCAGAGAGTGAATAGATACAGCAAAGTCTTCATACCCATAAAAAGGGTCACCTGCTAAACATGGGATGAACTCTTCCTATGAGTTTCTCGGGTATACTGGTTTGTTGTACAACTTTGATATGAAAAAACTTCTTATTTATTTATGTCAAAGAGTTTGGGTGCTTCTCAACACCTAGGCTGCAATCCTGTCATGCCTGGGAAGGTCACCCAACCAGCCTAAAATTTAGCAGAGTTTCTTCTCTGCTGAAAATGGTACAAGTCCATGGGTGAGGAAGAAAATCATTGCTCATTTCCCTCCTCCATATATCCTTTTTCTGCTTGCCTGTAGATGTTCTAATGGCACAAAGGGAGGCTTTGGATATGCTGGATCCAAAGCCCTCACATCTCCCACCATGCCCACACAAGCCTTGGTTATTATTCCACTGGACCTCTGCTTTTCAACTCACAGAAAGTGGCTCTGCATTATTATTGAGGATTTTGCATGCTTTTTAGACCACAGTCCACCCCATTCACTCTCTCATGGTATTATTATTGTGGGCTTGGAGAAGGTCTCTTGGGGAAGAATGGGTAAGGAAGTGGACTTCGGTTGAACCTGTTGCATTCAACTATGGCCAGAATCCTCTTAGAGTCTTACATATATGTAAACTCCCCTCTGCAGTTACAAATGCAGGCAGGGAACTGCTGAATGCAGTAAACAAAAGTGAGCCTTCCTTTAGAGGAAGACATGGCACCACCTTTAACCTCATGGCAAGAAAGAGAGAACACATTTGCAATGACTACACCAATATAATACTACTAGCTGTACCCGGCGTAACATATGCCATTAAAAAACTCCCCCCAAAACACCAGGTAGAACTCACGACAACCCTGTAAAGTAGGTTGGTGGATTTTTAATTTCCTTCTCCCCCTTCTCAGCATTCCACAGTTTGGAATCTGGGCACAGACTGAGTGGCAGGAGTGGACTGTGAAGTGGAGAGGGAATTTGCATGTGGGTGGTGATTGGTTGGGTGCGTTCCCAGAACAGCCAATCAACACACTGGAAAAGGCAACATACCCAAGAGAATTATATATAGAGAAATTATAGATCATCTTAATCATTTTTATATTCCACTTTTCCTCCAATAAGCTCACAGAGACATACATGGCTCATTTTGCTCCCACTCTATTATCACTGCAGTCCTATGAGGTATGTCAGGTTGACAGAGAGTGGCTAGTCCAAAGTCATCAACCGAGCCTGGAAAGGTTCTTGTTGGATTACAACTCCCAGAAACCCCAGACATCATGATCTTGCCCCCCACTAATTGTCATGACTCAGTAGGACCATGAACATGCATCTTCCAAATTTTATGCCAATACTGTTATGCTGTACATACCTCTCCCTCCCTCCCACAGCCACAAAGACACACACAACTCTTCAAGCAAAAGGATGCCTGTCTTTGACATGCATACCAAGCATGCAGGACCAGTTCATTACTCCCCCCCTTCCAAAAACACCCAGATGCTCAGTGATTATATTCCTTCTCTAAATGGTACCCTGCAGATCAAGCTAAAAATCAGGACAGGAAGGGGTCCCATGTGGAGCAGTTAGGCTAGCTGACATAATAAGTAAAGGAACCACACTTTTATCGGTAATAATATGTGGCTTTTTTGACTAGTGTCAATTGGTGTTACAGCAGCAGTTTCACCTTAACTTTCTCATTTGGATTGAAATGAAGTCTTTAAATAAGTTTTCTCCCCCTTGAGATTGTCAGTCTTGAATATTCACAATTATTTTCCTCATTTCCTGACAGGAACATTATCTGAAGCGTGCTCTCTGAAAGTCCCATCACATAACTCTTTCCCCTATACACCCATTATTCACTTCTGTCTGAATAGTTCCACTCATTTCCTTTTGCCTTTTCATATGTTAAACTTCATCTTCAATTATGAAATCCTCTGGTTGATTTCCCCATGCCAGTGGAACTATTCAAGAGCCTTGTCAGAGGTTAAGCTCACGTCAGAACGTCAAGAAAGAATAGAAATAGTAAAAATTGCCCATACCTGAGGATACTCGAGTGGATGACAAGTGCTGCTTCGTGCTCCAAGAGCTATTGTGCCTTAGAAAGAACAATGGCAAATGAGCAAAACAGCACTTTTAAGGCATTTGCTCAGGACGCAGAAGTCTATAGTCAGACCTTGCACCCTGAGGTCCTGAGATAACGTTCTGCCTTTGGTAGTCCTGCAAAACGGAGTAGCGGAGCGGGGGGACAAAGTGAACCAAAGGAAAGGATGCTCAGCTAAGGTGTCAGTTCACTTATACCATTGGTCTGGATTCATTTTGATGCATCATTAAGAATCATGGAATCATAGAACTGTAGAGTTGGAAGAGACCACAAGGGCCATCCAGTCCAACCCTCTGCCACTCAGGAAATCACGATCAAAGCATCCCTGACAGATGGCCATCCAGTCTCTGTTTAAAGACCTCCAAGGAAGGTCTTTAACACGCTCCGGGGGAGTGTGTTCCACTGCTGAACAGCTCTTACTGTCAGAAAGTTCCTCCTAGTGTTGAGGTGGAATCTCTGTTCCTGGAGCTTGCATCCATTGTTCCATGTTCCAGTCTCCGGAGCAGCAGAAAACAAGCCTGCTCCATCCTCAACGTGACACCCCTTCAAATACAGGGCTATCATATCACCTCTTAACCGTCTTTTTTCCATGCTAAACATACCCAGCTCCCTAAGTCTCTCCTCATAAGGCATGGTTTCCAGACCGTTCACCATTTTAGTCGCCCTCCTCTGGACACGCTCCAATTTGTCAATATCCTTTTTGAATTGTGGTGCCCAGAACTGGACACAGTATTCCAGGTGAGGCCTGACCAAGGCAGAATAGAGTGGCACTATTACTTCCCTTGATCTAGACACTATACTTCTATTGTTGTAGCCCAAAATCGCATTGGCCTTTTTAGCTGCCGCATCACACTGTTGACTCATGTTCAACTTGTGGTCTGCTAGGACTCCTAGATCTCTTTTGCATGTAGTCTTGTTCAGCCAGGTCTCCCCCATCCTATATCTATGCATTTCATTTTTTCGCCCTAAGTGCAGTACCTTACATTTCTCCATATTGAATTCCATTTTGTTAGCTTTGGCTAACAAAATGATTGATATAGAAGTATAACGTTCATGCATTCAAAGGGTTCTGTACCCACTGATTCTGTTCTAACTGTGATCTTGTACTAGAAGGTTAAAATATAGATATATAATTGAAATAAAATGTTACCATATGTGGTTGAATATCAAATGTATCTAAGGTTGCACAGAGGGCCACTCTCCCTGGAGAAAGCACTACCATTTTGCAGTATTCTCAGGATCATCCCAAAGCAATTATGGTGCCTAAGGTAGAGTGAAATTAGGGTTACCACCTCAGGAACATCTAGGGCTTGAAATTTTGGGACCAAAATCTGAGGTGCAGGGGTGGGTCAAAGTGATGTCACTGAACATGATACATTAAGCATTAACCATGGTTGTTCTCAGCATGTTAGTCAGGTAAAAGCAGAAAGTCTAACAAATGAGAGAACATTTATCTGTTTGGAAATTAAGGACTTTATCAGACACACTAAATACAGCATCATAATGATGCCACATAAATGCATAAATGTGCATATCAGACGACATCGCCCTTTTGCATTTATGTCCTGGCCCAAACCCATCTTATTTTATTGACAACTGAAGCCATCCATAGATCCCTGTAGCACATTAGTGCCAGCATTGCCAGCATATGAAACCTCATGCCATTTAACTCATGTGCATGCAGTGTCAATGGCCAGTTCAGCCAGAACACTTCCAGGTGAGATTGCAACATCCAGGTAGGTGACACAATTTTTATTACCCTCCCCAGTTTACTTAGGACTTTTAAAGTATGTTCCAGTGCTTTTTAAAACTTAGCTTTGTTATTTTTGTTTTTATTTTTGAATTTCCCACACAAGTGTCTTCTCGTGCAAATCTGTGGGATTTTGAATGAGGAAGTGAATGGAGCTCTGTTCACTTCCTCTTCATTGATGGGGAAGCCTTTGCCGGGAGAGAGGCAAAGGCTTCCCTTTGGAGGGATTTTTTATGCCAGTGAAAGAACATTTTAAGGCAGTGATGGGCAACCTTTTGAGCTTGGTGTGTCAAACGTCGCCAAAAAACTGAGCATAACTCGGGTGGTGTGTCACTTTGAGGAAAAAACATTATTTTGTGATATTTATTGTTTAATCAACAATATTATTAATTGTTTATTAATAATTAATGAGTTGTCACAACTCATGTAACAACTGAGTAATCAAAATGTACAGTTGTCCCTTAACATTTGTGGGGGTTAGGTTTCAAAGACCCCCGCAAATGTGAAGAATCCGCAAATAAGAAACAGCCCCCCCAACCTCCCAAAAGTAGCAACAGGGCCTTCAGACGCCCCGTTGCTACTTTTCCTCCCACCTCCCCCAGCCTCCTGAAAGTGGCGATGGGGCCTCCGGAGGCCCTGTTGCCTTCAGAGGCCCCATCGCTACTTTCCCCCCACCTCCCCCGGCCCCCCTCTAACCCATGGGTCTATTTGGGGGGGGATACCGCAGTGGTTAAATGCCAGTACTGCAAGCCACCACGTCGCAAGTTCGATTCCAGCCGGCTCAGAGGTTCACTCAGCCTTCCATCCTTTCGTAGGTCGGTAAATTGAGTACCCAGCTTGTGGGGGGCAATTAGCTAACACACATTGGAAACTGTTTAATGCAGTGTAGATGTGTAAATAGCTATTGCTTAAAACAATTTGTAAGCCGCTCTGATAGCCTTGTGGCTGAAGAGCGGGGTATAAATAAATAAATAAATAAATAAAAATAATAAAATAAATAAAGTAGAGGAAGGCTGGGGGGCACAGTAGGAAGTGTGGGAGCAAGGTGAAGTTGGAGACAAGGAGGCAACCTGAGTTAGCCATGGAGCAGAGCATGTGTTGCCGGCTAGCCTAGAAGCGATTATGCGGGCAGCTCCTTGGCTCCCAGACCCTCGGCTTCTTCCCTTCACAGCACTTACTCCCCCTCCCCACAATGCTGTGTGCACGCACACACACACACACACATTCTCCTCCCTCCCTCTTTTGGCAGCTCCTCTGTGCGGAGCTATTTAGGAGGGCTCCCTTGGAGAAGCTGCGCGCAGGGCCCTTGATTCAAACAAGAGGCCCACCTAACCACCGAAGCCTCGGAGCCCCCTTGGGAAGCCCAGGGAGAGGCCGGGCAGAGTCCCTCCCGCCCATCCGCCACCTTCCTCGGCCTCCCCGAGGCAGCTCCGCAGCTTCAAAGCCACAGAGTCCCCCCGGGAAGGCTGGGTGGCCACCCTCCCGCTCGCCTGCCACCTTCCCCGGCCTCCCCGAGGTGGCTCCGTGGCTTCAAATCCACGGAGCCCCCTCGGGAAGGCCAGGGAGAAACCGGGTGGCTACCCTCCCGCTTGCCCGCCATCTTCCCTGGCTTTTCCAAGGCGGCTCCAAGGCTTTGAAGCCTCAGAGCCACCTCAGGAAGGCTGGGGAGAGGCCAGGCCCGCCCACCAGCCACCTTACCCGGCCTTTCCGAGGCAGCTCCGGCGAAGCACAGCAGGCCTCAGGGGTGGTGGTGGCCAGGTGGGGGGGAGGCTCCACCCCCCTCCTCCCTAAAGTGGCTATTGGGGCTTTGTAGCCCTGCCTGCCACTTTCCTCCACCCTCCCTAAAGTGGTGATCGGGGCTTCGTAGCTGTGCCTGCAACTTTCCTCACCCCTCCTTAAAGTGAGGCTATGAAGCCTGGATTGCCACTTTAGGGGGGATGAGGTTGTGGGCAGGGGCAGGGGGGAGGAGGCCTTATGGCTGTGTGTCAGCACAAATGGCTACGCGTGTCAGTGCTGACACGCGTGTCATAGGTTCGCCATCACCGTTTTAAGGGGTTCATCTGATAAAGTCCTAAATCATCCAAGCTCTGCACTGATTAGAAAAAGAAAAAATCACTTGAGGGCATGGAGCAAGACAAATGACATGTGTCATAGTTGCCTAAGGCAACTAATCTAATTTTGCCTAGCGGTGGAGCTGGCCCTCAAGACCAAGAGCTCAAGACCTGGTGGCGCAGTGGTTAAATGCCAGTACTGCAAGCCACCATGTTGCAAGTTCGATTCCAGAGGGCTCCAAGGTTCACTCAGCCTTCCATCCTTTCTTAGGTCGGTAAAATGAGGACCCGGCTTGTGGGGGCAATTAGTTAATACACATTGGAAACTGCTTAATGCATTGTAGATGTGTAAATTGCTATTGCTTCAAAACAATTTGTAAGCCACTCTGATAGCCAGTGTGGCTGAAGGGTGGGGTATAAATACCTAATTATTTTTTTAATTTTTTTTTTTTAAAAAGACAACACTATTCAGTTTGTAGTGTAGCAGTCACTTTTCTAAAATTAAGCCATGTTCTGGCTTGTTTCTTCCAAACACATACATTTTTTTCCACATATCTAATTTTACTCTCCCACATAGAAAGACTGTCTTGATTTCTGCAGATGTGATAGGGCTAGCCCAGCCCCCAGTGTGTGCTCACACCTGGCACACGCCTGGAAAGCAAGGCTGCCTATATTGCAATACAGTTCAAGAATCCTTCTAACCTGAGAACTCTTAAAGCTGTTCCTTCCAAAACACAATCTAAGAATTCCTCTAGCCTGGGAATCCCTCAGAAATATGTCTTACTTCAGGTATGCTGCCACCACTCACTGAGTTATTTTGCCAGTCCAGTGAGAGGCTGGAATAACTAGTTGAACTCCTTGCCACTGTAGAGATTACCACCCCTTTCCTTCTGTCCAGAAGCAGGGAGAATAGAATGACCAAGCAAAGGAACATGGACCATCAGCTATGAAAGAAGATAGCAAAAGCTTATTTTATTCAAGCAACACTTAAAACATGCAAATCTCTCATGAAGAAGCCCAGGTCCAGTCTTAAGAGTTACAGAAATACTAAAATAAAGTATTCATTCAGCCAAAGTAGAGAAAATACAGCATAATCCCTAATGCACTGGCTAGAACTTTCCCCTCAAAATCTACTCACACTCTGTGAAGTTCAGTCTTTGTTTATCTCTGGGATGAGGTATTCCTATCCCAGGGTCTCTGTGTCTCTTTGTTAGCTTTGCCTGAAATGCCATGTGCTCATCTAAGGGCTTCTCTCTGAGATCCAGGCTATCCCATCTCAGAGCTTCCTGTGTGTATCTCTTTGTCCAACTCATCTCCTCTTGGGAAATGAGATGCTTATCCCAAGACATTTCTATTGTCTGACTTGCCTCATGGCCGAGGGAGGCTATAATCCTTTTTCAAATTGCCCCCTTGCCAGTCCTCATTGATCAGTTCTGTATCTAGTGATGTGACATCATTACTGAGGTGACTCTGGTGATGGTACTTTTGATCCCACCTCCAGTTAACCCTTTCTTTACCTGGAGTTGCTTGAAGATAATCACTGTTTGCAGATAATGGGAGATGTAGTACACCCATCCCATCAGCACAGCAGGGTTGGTAGTGTCCAGTCAGATGAGAAGAGATTTATTTTTCTTGAGTTTGAAGCCTGGTTGGTTACAATGTGACCTGGCCTTACAGGGAATTCCCTATACTTGTAGGATAGATAGGCAAGTGGCCTTCTTCAGAAGACTTGGTGAATGAAGCATTTCAGAAGCAAACATCATGTGGAAGACAAGAAATCAGATCCCTTGACTATTTGTTCCCACAGTGAAAAGCAGTTGCAGTAAAATCTGCAGGGTCAGAATTGCACTGCTGAAAGATACCCCCCCACACACACACACATACTTCACACACCAGCTTTTATGTAAAGAAATAAAAGGATGACCCTGTTATGGATTTCCCATATCATCTTCTCTGTTTTGTTCCTCAGCAATTTGATCTTTCAGCATGGCCATTAACCTTCCACTTGACCATACCTTTGAAACAGGAGAAAAGTTTAGAGGTTAGTGCTGCTGTTATTCCACACATTTAGTGAATGGGTAGGGGTGAGAAAGACTCTGCTCCAATCTTCCATTAAATTAATCTGGGAGACTGAAATAAACATAAAACTTCATGTGCAGAGTTAGACATTGACTGTGGTATGTGACCTTTGTGTTCAACTGCACAACCAGAAGAGAACTACCCACCAATATCAGTACAGGCAAATGGACAGACATTGGATGACAGCATGTATCTGCATGTACAATGGCACCACATGTATAACTTGGCTTCCATAAACTTGAACTAAACTAGGTGTTGGATGAAATGTCAAGCTGCTTCTCTGGGAGAACTGAGACATGTTTAAGACACTAACAAGATACTGGCTGGAGTTTAAAACCTGTCAGGATAATGCTACTCTGCCTGACTATATGCTGATTACATAAGCAGACCATTGACAGTGGTAATGTTTTTCTCTTTGCTTTTCCCTCCAGTGAGATATGAAGCTGTCACTAGTCTATGGATGGAAAAGAATTTCACTGGAATTGAGATCTCAATGAAAATATTTGTTTTGCACCCTCCAAGTCTTACTGCAAGACTTAGGGCATGGATGGTTGCTATGAAACATTGGCTCAGAGTCATCGTTTTTAACTGTTGCAAAGGCCTGCTTTGTCACCTTGCAATGGGTAATTATACCAGCAGATGGTCAAAGTACATAGCCTCAAAAGTGGCCACAATTGGCCTTCCATTATCCTTTCTTCTCAACCTAGGCTATGATATGGCATTAAAATCAGTCACACAAAGGAGATTATCAGACATAGCAAAAAGCCCAAGAGGAGCACGCAAGGATGGCGTTACTGCACTGCGAACAGGTCCCAGTTTCAAACAACATTGTCATCCTTGCGTGCTCAGTCTGTGCTGCAGCTGTGAGTGAGGTGTCACTTTTCATTGATGGGACCTCCCCATCAATTGAAAGCAACACCTTAGTCATGGCTGCAGCACAGACTGAGCATGCAAGGATGACAATGACATCTGAAACCAGGACCCGTTTGCGGTACAATAAGATCACCCTTGTGTCCTCCTCTTCGGCCTTTTGACTGCGTCTGATAATCTCCAATGACTCTGGGACATTGCTTTTTGTAATTGTCATGCTTGGTCTCTATTTTCATGTTCACCAAGTGCCTTGAATATCCATTACATGGGTTCTTTTCTTCTGGCTGACTATCTAAAGAACCCAATTGTTTCAAATAACCATATATTATTTACTAAGGCCAGATATAAAGCTTTCCCTCCACAATTGCTTTATGGTAGGTACACTGGGCTGCCCCTCTCCTTGAGGTTTTGCCCTTGTGGTTTGCAGGAGGTTGAGACCCTGTCACATATTTTATTATCTTGCAGGTTTTTTACAAACAGCTGATTTCTTCTCCTTTCTTAAGCTGTTTACCTGTCTTTGGTTATTGAAATTAGAGAGAAAAAAACTTCTAAAATTAGCCAGAGTATTTAAAAGCTTTTTTTTTAAAAAAATGTCAATTTAAATGTAACAACAGAATGTTAAATTTTATCCTATTTATTATTGTACAACTTCTGTTTTGATTGCATTGATGGGTCCATGGACTGTAATAAATAACGGTGATGATTTGCTATTTAGAGTGTAACATTTCCAATCATTTTTCACTAGGAATTATCATTGTCCAGCATTTCCTATGGGACTTGTAATGAAGAGGGTTTGCTTCTTAATCTTTCCTTTCTCCTATTTGACAAGAAAAGTTCTCAAAAATCTTTCTACTAGAGGGCTTTATGGCTCCTCTGCCTTCTTTTAAAAATGACCTCAATCCATCCTAGAAATATATTAGATTTTAATAAGAAATGAGAAAAGAAACTTTATTGTAACTTGATGAAAAATGGTGTTGAAGAACCAAAATCACCTTGGAATATCATTTAGTGGGATCCAATCAAGGAGGCAACAAGGCTTTGTTTCTGAGGTGATGCTAACTACCTAGGAAATTCTGAAGGACTCAGAGACAGTAAAATAAATGGTATGCTAGTATCCAAGCCAGCCACTGGGGGGGGGGACAATGGATCAATACTCAAGGTGTGTCTGTCTGTGACCTATAAAACCGGAGCTGAGATTGGGACTGCCAAAAAAATATCCCCTCTTAATTCTTCCTTCCTACCACTGGCATGGCTCATCTCCTCCCCTTCCTCTTCCAGATTCCATAGTCTACATTCATTTTCCATAATCATTTGTGTCTAGAAATGCAGGATACTCATTAAGCCTGAACCAAGTTTCATCACTGTTTAAGAGGCTGAACCCCTTGACCTAATGATGCAACTGGTAGCTTCCTGGGAAGAGTGAATTATAGCTTCAATTAACTTCTAAAGATCAAGTCCATAATAATAATAAACAAAGGTCTAGAGCTAGCTAGTTCCAGCAATTTCTGGAAGCTTTGTAAAGCTTCCTATTTACAATCTTATATTTAAAAATAAAAATGAAGCCCTTCTTCCTTATATGATTGTTCAAATATAGAGAAGAGTGAAAAATTCTTACCTATTTTTGATAAGAACTTTTTAATTGATTTCTTCATAAATTCATTAGAAAGAACTTGGAAATTTTAAGAACTCAAACATGGAAGACAGAAAGATCTATCAATTCATCCATCCAGAAACAGTACTCTGAGTTCTTAACTTTCAAAAGTCTGGGTGTGAATTCTGTATGTTCAGAAACAAAAGTACTGCCACCATTTTTTTTCCCTGACAAACTCTTCATCTTTAGCAGCTGCATGGCAGGCAGATAATATTTGGCCCTATCCATATGGGGAATAGCTGTACCCATTGGATTGGGAGATTGCAGATGAATGAAAATTTCCTTTGGTTTCTTTTTGATAAGAAAAGGCACACTTTCTTTCTTGTTGTATTTCTTAATAAACACAACAAAAAGAATATGATTTTTTAAAAAAAAACAATGTGGGAGAGAGTAAAATTAGCAGATTTGTCCATTCCTATTTAACCCCCCTCCTCGTGTGTGTATGTGTGTGAGGAACTGGCTGAGAGCAAATGTGCCCACCTAGTGCATGGAGCCTTAGCACAGAGTGTTATGCTAGTAATACATTACATCCACACAACCTTATGCAGACATACCGGTAGTAATCTTTAACGAATATCTCCAGAAGATCCTTAGGTCAAACCAATGAGGAAGCATTTTGGAAGATTCAGAGCTGCATTGGTGATAACTCTGTGAACTATCTCAACAAATTAGTTTAATTGGTCTAGCCGTTTTTCCAACTCTGTTCTGTATGTTCCAGTTACATTGAATTTGTTTTAATTTATAAGCCACTTTGAATCCCAATAAAAATGACAACAGCAGCCCTCTGGTAACAGTTCACTGGTACATACGGTAAGTGAAATAGTCTTCCATTTGGCTGAATGAGGACATTTGCTTACAGGTATTGACTAGTTTCTGTTGCTGCGCTCATAGGTAAGCAGGGATAGTGTATCCCTTATTCTTTTCTATTCAGCTCAGGAAATTGTTTCTGGGTTCCCATTACAGTAAGCTAGAATTTAGTGATGTTACATCCATTTAATGCCAAGGATTTGAAAACTGTAGGAAGGTAATGAGTCTAAAAATAAAATTGCATTAAAAAAATTCCAGAATCTAGTCCTTTAAAAACAACAAGAATTATTTCCTTTTAAAAGGAGTTAAAAATCATTCAGTCACTTTGACTTCACGCTTTATGCAGAGTGCGGTTAGCAAGCAGACTTAAGCTCAATTATCATTTGAAAGTGTATTCAGAGATCTGGGATCCCCCAGTTAAATTAGACTCATTACAAAACAAAGGAGTCAGTTTAAAATGCAAAACAAAGTTTACTGAAGGTATATCAATCTCAATCTACATACTAAAACAAACTTAAGAAAAGGTCCTTAACTGACTAAGAATGGGTAGGAAAGACTCACCAGCCTACAGCCATGGCTGGGTTCCGATGCATCATGGCATGGTTACAGGAAAGCTTAAGATGCCTCCATTCTCATGGAGAGTCAGATTCAGAAAAAGGGCAAGTTACACAAAAGCAATAAAATTCAAATTAGGTCATGTGTCCAATCACTCAGCACTTCCAGTTGGCTAGAAGTGCTCAGTGAAGTAAGAGAAGGGAATTTTGGGAGAACAAAATGCATGCAGGGAAAAAACCCTAGACTTATCTAAGATTGTGAATGAGGTACACAAGATTGCTTTTACATTACAATGATTATTTCCCCACATACAACAAAAACAATAGATGGAATGCTTTGGGGCAGTTAAGAATGTATAATTACTGTAGTTATGGAGCTACACAGTAAATTCCAACTCAACCTCCCCATCCCCACTCACTGGGAAGTAGCTGCTGTGATCAATGGGGTGTATTGCCTTGTTGCCCAGGAAGCAGCTGAGCGATAGTCCCACCTCCCCCCAAAAGCAACCTCCAGTATGGCAGGCAGAAGCAGGGTCCCTATCACAATTCCACCTTGCTCCAGAGATCGTTTGCACAAGGAATGGGGTGGGAATGTCAGCCAGCTGCTTCCCAAGGGAGAGGGGAAGGGATCCCTGTCAACTACAATGGCTGGTTCCTGGTAAGTTGGGATTGGAGGGCTTTCCCGGTTCCTACATGCCCCCTAAACTAGGGTCTGTGTAGGGATTGTGAATGCCACACAGTTACAAATGCTTGACTCCAGGGGCTGGTTTACACAGCAGATTTATTGCGGCAACTTGCGGTTTAATTCTTTTCCGCAGCTGTGCCAGTCGGAGTTTTTTTCTAATTATGTCACTTTTAAGTTCAGACTTGAATAAGTGTGGGGGGCATGGCCTCCCAAGCAGACAAAGGCTGTATGGGGAAGGACATAGGGCAAGACTCACAGACTCTGCCCAAATAGCAGGGGGGGGAGATCAAAGTAGTGGCTCTGTCTCTGTCTCTGTAAATTTGCCTGTAAAAGTACTCACTCCTGAAGCAGAGTGACAGTAATCTCTCTGCTAAAAGACCTTGCAGCCATGCCGTGGATCCTAAGGTGCGCAAGTTGTTCCAGTCTCCCCCTCCCTCCCCCGTCTCTCTCGCTCATGCTCTTTCTCTCTCTCTCTCTCTCTCCCTCCCTCCCTCCCCCAAGCAGAGCTGACCAGATGGGAACATTATGACTGAAAGGTCTTGGGAATCCTTTTTCTTGGCAGACCTTCTGCAAAATAGCAGAGAGGATTTTCCTGATGCTACTGAATGCAGTCCCTCTCTTTTAAGCCTGCCCCTTACATCATAGCAACCAATCACAATGCAGATCTGATGCAGCCCTTAGTTTACACTGCCAATAAAGCGCTACATTGCAAATATACCGGCAAAAGTAGCGACATCCCTTGCCACGCTATATTTGGGTGTTTTACCTTCCCCCCTTCTGAATGAGGCGATGCTGTGCTGCGATCCGTGGGAACTATGAGCTATCTTAGCGGTATATTTAGAGGAATATTTGCCCATGTAAACAACCCCCAGGATACATGTTCATAACTCCCCAACAGGATTCTGAACAATGATTTAGGGGAGAAGTGTGGAAAATGCAGCCCCATGGCATAAACCCTATACACACACACATACACACACACACACACACACAGAGAGAGAGAGAGAGAGAATATTTCATAATAAAAGCCAATACAAAAACATAGAACATAATCAAACAACACATACCATATACACACACACACACACACAAACACACACACACAGAGAGAGAGAGAGAGAGAGTAAAAGCCAATATGAAAACATAGACCATAATCAAACAACACATACCATACAACCTGCAAAATGCAGTAAGGCAAATACTCACAAAAACAAAGGAAAGAAAAAGAGATCTCAAAAGAAGAAAAGAAGAAAGAAAATAGGTGTGGGGGGAGATATAATTATACAAACTGGTATTACTAAAGAAGTTATATGTCCCTCCACCCATGGCATGAACCCTACTTTTGCAGTTTCCAGATCCTTCCTGGGTATACCTAAAGACACCCTCAGCCCTACCATTTTTTAAAAGAGTATGTTAATTTTAATTTTAGAATGAAAACTGGCCAAAAAACCCTCACACTGGCCACAAATGTGCACACACACCCTTGAACCTCTCCCATCCCTAGGGTATCTGAATTTTATTAATGTCATACAGATTTCTTCAAAAACTTTCAGATGGGGAATATCTTGAGCAAGCACAGAAGCAATAATTATACAAACCTCTTTTACCTACAGGTAACACTCTCATTTATTTCAGTCGATAAGCATTGATTTACGGCTGATGTTTTTGTCTTTAGATAGCACGTTGCCTTGGAGCAGTCTCTCAGCTTTAATTCTTAAATTTAGTCATCTCCCTTCGGGAGAAAAAAATAGCCTCTTTTTACATATGTGCTGAAGGCAACAAAAATGCTGATAGAAACACGCAGCAGCTTCTCACTCAATATTTAACACAGCGTCTGTGTCTGAGATAAATGACAAAATTATGTCAGCAAACACATACAGACATGGGAAGAAATTGCTTTATGAAATAGGTAGTTCACTAGAAGAAAGTGAGAATAACATTGCTTTATTTCTTTTTGTAACCCTAGATGCTTTCTGGCCCAGTTTCGTAGGGTCTTTTGGACTGGCACTGAAAACCATAGCAATGCTCAGCTGACTTCAACTAAGAGAGCGTCTTCTGACTTCAGTGGGCTCTAATGGGTTTCCTGGCACTAGTAATGATGTCTGGACACACCAGTAGTGCTAAATCATCCCTAGTCAGCTGGGACTCAAAACTGCCATTTCACCTTCCCATAAAAGTGCTAAATTGTGAGAAATTAAAGTGGTGGTTCCTAGATTCAGAAACATAATGGAGTCTGGAGCAGACATCATCAGTAGGATCTGTGTCAGGAACAGCTCACGTTCCTGCCATTTGCTATGTGCAATTTAGGAGATTATCAGATGAGTGCCTAAAAACATTATTATGGCACTAGATTTTACAGCATTCGTGTTCTGACACAATGACACACATTTTTGCATGCTGCCATGATAATGATACAAAATTGCCCCAAGAATCTGGCAATATGAGTGTGCATGCTGCTTACTTCCTAATTTCTCAGTGAACGAGATTTTGACACATCTTGCAAGAAGATGCGAGCGTGCTAAAAAACCTCAAAACACCAAAATGGGAAGAAAAAAAAAAAAACGGAAAAGCACAGATACATGTTTAGAAACTTGCAAGCAAGATGGGGAGGTTCATAAAAAGAGTGTATGGTACCTAGTTTTCCCATTCACACCCAGAAGTGTTCTGGTGGGACTACCCATTGATGCTGGAATTAAACCAGCAGAATGGGGTACCTTCTCACGCACACAAAAACCCAGAACATAAAAGCTACAGGAGTTCAATTTTCAACTTCTTCCTGACAATAATAATAATAATAATAAAAAACCTCCCTCATAATGGCAGCACAATGCTTGCAGAACACTGGGGCATGACATGACCAATGAATGAAAGCCACGCCAGGCTTGCCTGTTTTTAAATACTTTTATATTTCTATACTTCCTTTTGTTCTTCATTCTAAGCAACAAGTTTGAGCTAGTAACTCTGTAGAAACTCTATCTAGTAATAAAGCTTATTGTTTTAAACCTGAAGCTGTTACTTGTTGAGTTTAATGAAGACAGGTCATGACAATCTGCTAGGATGCTGTGGCCCAAGGCAGTGTCTTGGTGCTGCATAATGCTATGCTTGAACTGCATAATGTTATGCCTCCATGTTTCTCTATGTGTTCATATGCATTATCTCAGTAATCTTCACAGTCACCGTATAAAGCAGGGCTATATGGCATATATGGGCATATGTTGAAGCACAAATGGGGGATGGACTATTTACAGTCACCCTGTGAGTTCATGATTAAGATTAAATATAAATGAGAAGTATCCAACCAGAGCTTAAATAAACTACAGTACAGTAAAAATAATGATGTTGTCTGGAACATCTTAATTTGGAGTTTAATGAGAGCATACCAACACTCTTATCCTCCTGTTATAATGTTAATATTAACATTGGCTTTCAGTTTTGATTTTGGTTTAATGAATAATATTTATTTATTCTATCCAAAATATTATTTTTAGGATTATTTGGGAGTATTCCCCCTATTTTTGTCCACCGTTGTCCATTTCTTTATTTTTACTTTTTTAAAATATTTAAAATTTTACTCATAATATTGTTAGTAATAGTAAAGGAGTAGCAATTTTCCAAAGTAATGATTTAAATAAAATAATGCTCCACGCCCTCTTCTGGGGATGTTAAACTTCACTTATTTCATTCTTACTTGCAAGAATGAAAAATATCAAACGTTGTCCCTACTGGGTGAGTTTAAGAGTCCCTTCTGTGTTGTTCATGTTTTTAAATTTGTATGCAAAAACAAAAACAAAAACCACCACTTCTGTGCTAAAAATAAATAAAGATTGTTTGAGGCACAAAATTATGGTTCAGATCCTGCAGTGGACATATAGGTATGATGTGGCTATGTTCCATCTTCCAATCCAACACCCAAAGTCCACATTAAAATCCAGGCACCCATACTGAAGACAGATGTTTTGCAATGCTGGAGAGAATCATAGAATCATAGAGTCAGAAGAGACCACAAGGTCCATCTAATCTAACCCCCTGTCATGCAGGAATAACACAGTCAAAGCACTCCTTACAGATGGCCATCCAGCCTTTGTTTAAAAATCTCCAAAGAAGGAGATTCCACCACACTCCAAGGCAATTCCTTCCACTGTTGAACAGCTCTTACTGTCAGGATGTTCTTCCTAGTGTTTAGGTGCAATCTCTTTTCCTGTAGTTTGAACCCACTGCTCTATGTCTCTGGAGCAGCAGAAAACAAGCTTGCCACGTCCTCAGTATGACATCCCTTCAAATGTTTTAACATGGCTATCATGTCACCTCTTAACCTTCTCTTCACCAGGCTAAATATTCTCAGTTCCCTAAGCCATTCCTCATAGGGCATGGCTTCCAGATCTCCCACCATTTTGGTCGCCCTCCTCTGGACACGTTCCAGCTTGTCCATATCCTTCTGGAATTGTGGTGCCCAGAACTGGACACAGTATTCCAGGTGAGTTCTGACCAAAGCAGAATAGAGTGGCACTATTACTTCCCTTGATCGAGACACTATACTCCTATTGATGCAGCCTAGAATCATATTTGCTTTTTTAGCTGCCACATCACACTGCTGACTCATGTTCAGTTTGTGGTCCACTAAGACTCCTAGATTCCTATTTCATGCAGTGCTATCAAGAGAGAGCAACTGAAGGGTGATGCATCCAGCTGCCTCCTACCAGCCAGAAGTTAGTGTGATAAACAGAAGCAGAGATCTGTTACAACTTCATGGCTTACTGGCAGGAGGGGCTGGATGCATCATCCATCAGCTCCTTGCTCAACAGAGCCACAGAACTCCATCCCTTGGTATGGTTGCCTGGATTTTAAGGTGTGTTTTAGAGGCATTTGTAGTCATGACAGTCATAAATGTGGATACTAAACAGTTATGAGGTCATAAACCTAGATTATGACATCACAACTGCCTAAGGAGATACCAGCTAAATGTTTTGTATAAAAAGATTCACATCTTTTTAAAAAACAAAAACAAAACATAAATGCCACTATCATGTTGTTATATTTCCCAGCCTCTCTTGATGAATCCATAATCTCTAGTGCAAGTTGGGGAAAACTGCTGCTTATAGGCCAGAGGCATCCCCTGACCCATTTTTGTGCTGCCTCAACCCCTCCCTGACCCCTATACTCCCCAATCAATTTCTTTCTTTCTTTTTCTTGTGAAAAATACCCTCAAATGATCAATTGCCATTTCTGGAGGCATCCAGGAGCAGTGGATTAGTTTTTTGTTTGTTTGTTTTTTAAACAAACAAGCATTCCCCAACTGTGTTGGGGTGGCCCCTCACAGCAGGAAAAGTGGATTTTCACCACAATTGTTCATCCCATCTTTAGCTTCTCAGGAACCATATGGTGACGGGAAGAAGAATACAAAACAGCAGGTCAAGAACCTTTGCCTAAATTCAAGGACTAGCTCCAGCTGGAGCAGAACCAATGGACAAATTGCTGAGTGGTAAGTCAATGCTTATGTAAATTCCA
Organism: Gambelia wislizenii; assembly: GCA_030847615.1. NCBI lineage: Eukaryota > Metazoa > Chordata > Lepidosauria > Squamata > Crotaphytidae > Gambelia > Gambelia wislizenii. The sequence continues at coordinate 327,895,715 of JAUMIR010000001.1, forward strand.
TTGATTTGGTGACTCTGCTCTCATTGGAACTAGCAGTTTGATGAAGGTGAGGATCATCAATAAATGTCCATCCATATCTTGACATCTCTGCTCAAAACTAGAAGGGGAGGATGCTGTAGTGGCATTAGAAAATACTGTTGACATTAATCTGAAGGGCTGAATAGTGATTTAAAGGTCCCGGAAATATTGTACGTATCTGGATTTGCAGAGAGCCAGCATGATGTAGAGCAGTGGTTCTCAACCTGTGGGTCCCCAGATGTTGTTGGACTACAGCCCTCTGAGGTCTCACCTTAACAGCCAGGTGGTCCTCCCAGTCATTAGTGAGGCTGTGGACTTTTTCGGACAAAGAAAAATAATGCAAGCAGCCTCTCCAGCTTGTGAGGCTGCTGTGCTGCAAAGCGCCCCTTTCATATGATGCACGCCCCTGCTGGTACTGTTGCGGTACCACAGGGAGAGCTGAGCATCATATTTCATTGATTTTTACTCACGATCAACTTTCATAAGTAAAAAAATCAACGAAATATGACGCTCAGCTCTCCCTGCGGTACCGCAACAGTACTGCTAGAGGGCAGCGTCATCCGAAACTGACACTTTGCAGCGCAGCAGCCTCGCAAGCTGGAGAGGTTGCTTGCGTTATTTTTCTTCATCCGAAAAAGTCCTGTGAGTTCAATCCTACAGCCTCACTAATGACTGGGAAGACCACCTGGCTGTTAAGGTGAGTCCTCAGAGGGCTCCTGGGAACTGTAGTCCAACAGCATCTGGGGACCCACAGGTTGAGAACCACTGATGTAGAGGTTTAAGTGTTGGACTAGGATTCTGGATACCCAAGTTCAAATTCCCACTTAGCCCTGCAGACCCACTGGGTAACATTGGGCAAGTAACACTCTCTCAGTCTCAGAGAAAGGAAATGGCAAGCCCCCCTCACGAATCATGCCAAGAAAACCCTGCAATATGGCCTTAGGGTTGTCATAAATTGGAAACAACCTAAGGCACACAACAACAAGCCAACCCTATACAAGCTGGCCCAAGTGTTATCTGCAGGGGAGGGTTTTCTCTTATTCGCACCATCTTCACAGGCATGGTTGGTGAGGACTCGGGAGAGAGTCTTCTCTGGTGGTGCTCCCAGATTGTAAAACTCCCTTCCACGGGAGGTCCAGTTGCCCCCCTCCCTGCTCTCTTTCCTTTGGCAGTTGAAGATGTTTTTATTTAGGCAGGCATTTGAAATGTGAATTTTAGTTGGTGTTCTGCTTTTAATGTTGTATTTTTAATAGATTTTATGTTTTTAATTCATGTTGTGTTTTTAACTATCTTTTAATAATGGAAATTAATTTAATTCTTTTAAAACTTTTTTAACTTGTGATGTTTTAGTTGTATTCTTTTTAATTATTGTAAGCTGCCTTGAATCCCATCTTGGGAGAAAGGTGGGATTTAAATCCAATAAACAACAACCAGGATTTGGCACATAGGCCCTTCCTTGCATTCTTTCAATGCCAGTTTGAACCCCCAGTTGATAGAATCCCTTGTTTGTAAACAGTCAGCAGCCTATATTAACAGCCTCACTTGATGGGTCCATTTACCTGTTGCATCCCTTCCCAATGGCACAGCTGCCCTTGGCTCCTGCAAGAAAGGTTTGCATGGGGTGGGAGGAGAGGAAATCTCCTGCAATAACTTTCACTAACTTGACTCTAATTGAACTGTCATGTGTGTAACTGTTCCATAGAAATGGTGATTCCTGTGATCTGTGGAGAGAGAAGAGGCTGGGGAAAGAAATAAGCCACAGACACAGATAAGGAGATTTTATTCAGCTTTATTTGACAAGTTTTATTACACTGAGGAAAGCATAACGTATCTAATCTCATTGCAGTTGATGCACCCTTTTAGCTGTTATTACTTAAATCCCATTAGGTGCAAAATTGTTTCTATTTGTCAATGGCATAACATCTTTGCATATTATTCTGATTAGTATTGTCATAATCACCACCCCCATCATCCTCATTCAGCATTACTGTTAGATAGGGGCATGAATATAACATCTGATCAGTATACCTGACAAAGGTAAGGACTTCTTTGCTGTTTGGTTTTCTCTGTGTGTTATGTTTTAGAAATGGTGAAAGGTATGTGTGTGTTAAAAAAAGAGATACCAAAACTTATTTTGGAAAAAAAAAAGATATGCAGAGAGAGATAAAAGTTCAATAAGGCAACATAAGAATTTATAGCAGAGACAGAATATGAATTAGGGTTTCCAGACAAACAGCAGCCCATTCCCTGAAATTACAAGGCCAAAACTTGAGACCAAGGCCCTTTCACACTGTATAACACTAAGATTCCACTTTAACTGTCATGGCAACATCTTTTAGAATTTGGGGATTTGTAGTTCAGGGAGGGACTTAGAATTCTTAGCCAGATAACTCTAGTGCTCCATCAAACTACCAGCCTCAGGATTCCACAGAAAGCAGCTATGGCAGTTAAAGTGGAATTATAGTGCTATAACTGTGTGTTGTGAAAGGGCCGCAGAGTGGGTCCTAGTGGTATTACTGGAGTGCACACTTGTGACATCATAGGGAGGAGGCTTGTGATGTCACAAAGGTAGGACAGGAAAGGAGTGGGAGGCAAATAAGGATTACTTCTAATCAGCTGCCACAGCTGCTTGTTCGAAGGCACTCTGTTACTTTGAGGGCACTGCAGTCATTGTTTCCCAGCGACATGATCTGCAGCACCCCAGAAACCCGTTGGTTGGGGCACTACTAGGCTGAAAAGGAGGATGGGGGAGGGTCATGTTTGGTTGCTAATGACTGTAAATGTGAATCCCCAGCAGTTATGAAATAGTAGCTAAGCACAGCTTATGATCTTGTAACTACTGAACAGGATGCAAGCCCTGGGGGGGGGGTTGCACAATATTTTTGGGGAGAGGGGTTAGCGGTTGGGGATATTAAAGGCCAAACTATCACATCTAGAGGCAATTTTGAGGAATGTTGTGCCATTTTAGAACATTTTCCACCCTAAACATATTCACACGAGGAAGGGTCCAGAGGTTTTGGGAGACCTGGAGGCTGCAGAAAAGGGGCTGAGAACCCAATGTAGCCCATGGGCTGCACATTCTCCATCCCATTGTAATGAGACCCACCATTCTCTAAAAACAGATTCCCATCACACACCCCACACACACCTTGGTTCACTTATATTTGGCAATAGTTTGATATCAATCTGGCCAACTTGGGCTTTTCAAGGGCTGACAGGAAAAACACTGGCTTGGGGTAGCGTGCACTACCAAGGAAGGAGCCTAGTAAATTTTCCAACATTCACACCTTTTGGCATAAATAGGGGATAACTCTTTGAAATAGGAAAAGGTTCTTCCTGCCTCATCTCTGGTAAGGAAGACCATATCTGTTGTTGGGAGTTCCCATTGCCATGCTAAAAACTGTTCCTTCAATTCAACATTCCCTGGATTGGTGGTTGGACCCAAACAATGTCCCGTCCACCTCCTGATACAAGCTACCAACAAAGCAAAGTGCTAAAAGAACAGGGCAGAAGGAGATTTTAAACTGCCCTCACTCTCAATCCGTTCATTACTTTCCCCGAGAACCATCTGTTCGGAAGCCACCTGTCTGCATTCCAAGACACTTTCATGGTCGGGGACGAGGCCTTCCAGTTTCGTGTCCTGCCCTTTGAACTATCCACGGCACCGAGGGTATTTACGAAATGCATGACGGTTGGGGAAGCTTTCCTGCGTCAAGGGGGGGGGGTCGTCTTCCCCTACATCGACGATTGGCTTTTGGTGGCAGAGTCCTGTCGGCAACTCCTAGATGTAGTTGCATATCTACAACTCAAAAGAGAGGTTGTCTGTCAGTCATCAGATCTAAACGTACACCTATCTACCAGTTCTTGGTTTATCCAGGATTCCTTTGTTTCACTCATTGGGAACCATCTGAAAACAAATGTTTCTTTCATCCAGATTGTACCTTCAAAGGAATTTTTCCTCTAAAAAACCCCTGGAAAAATAAGTTCAGCACATTCAGACTACATTGCTCTATCCTCAACGCTAGTCTGATCCACCTTCCTCTCCCTCCCTCTCTCTTCCTAAATCCCTTAATGGTCCTCCAGCTCCTGGCTGGCATCTTGCCCAGAAAGGTACTTCTTCCCTGTTTCTGTAACTTTGAATTCCCACTCTAAGGAGATTATCAGATGGGCCTTTGTAGCCCATTTCTGTCCCATTACACCCCCACCCGTTCCACTCCCATTCCTACCATGGAAAAAAGTAAAAGTTTTCAGACACCTACCTTCATTCTGCGGCAGGAACGGGCTCCCCCTCCCTTCACTGCCCGGCTGTAAATGCAGCCGTCGTAAGGCTGCTTTTACAACTGAGAACTGAAAACCCACCATTCTCGCGAGAGAACAGCCAGGCGGCAAATTCAAATTTACCCACCCCCAGTTGTCAAAACAGTTCACCATGCAGAAAACCCCATTAAAAAAATTAAAAGCTACCCAGGGAGGGGGAGGGAAGTGTTTTACTTACCTTGTCATCTTGATATCACCCGGAAGTGTCCAGCATGTACCTCCTTGTGACATCACGTTCCGACATCATCCCATGAGGAGAACGGAGCTCCTATTCACTCACCCATCGTTCCATTATGATAATGGAACAGGCCTCTTACTCACGGATTTTTCCGTGAATAAGAGGAAGTGGGGAGGAATAGGAGCAGAATGGGAACAGGGGCAACGTCGTCTAAAAGGTAAGCCTTTTAGTGATCTCCTGTCATCCCTGTCCTGGGATATTTTTAGTGTCTGATAATCTCCTAACTTCCCCCCCCACCTTAGTTTTGGTGCCTCAGCTTGCTGTTACTCCCAAGGAATGCTTTGCTTCACGACCAGGTGCAGTATAGTCCTAAAGCCTCAATCTGATCCACTTATATTTCCTGCCTTACTTTGATAGTCTTGTGTGTGTGCTAGAGGAATGCTTGTGTGTGTGAATGTAACTTAAAACCACCAATAAAGTTTCTTCAGGATACGTTTGGTATCTTGCTCTGTGTTCTTCCTTAGCTCCACTGGTCTACATTGATCAAAGATCTTTTACATTAGGCAGCCTCTCGCATTGCTAACAAGTTGCTATAATTCCGCATTGTAAGACCAATACACATGTGGACCTTTTCCATGGATATGAAGATTTTGTGTAACAGCTCTATTACTTAGAGTAGAACCATCCTTGACATCACATTTTACTAGAACTGGCTAGGGCAACCTGATGGCTTTCATGTGTTTTGAAGTACTGTTCCCACAAAACCTGATCAATTAGTCTTTCTTCCTGCAGTTTATGAGACTCATAGGCAGAAATCCTTTATCAAGTGGGTATAGCATAACATTCCACCTGCACCATTCCATGACCTTTCCTCCCTTGTTATAGCTGTCAAGCCCAAGCAGGAGCGCCTGTGGCTGCTCCATATTGATGGAGAACAGAAGGCTGGGGAAGGAATTCAGAACAGAAAGATGCAGCTGGTTCAGGTTTGTAGGGGAGAAGAAATGAGGGTGTGTTCCCAGATTGAATGCACCATCCTTTTCCTTCCTCTCAAAGCACTTCTTCCTCTGAATTGCTTCTTCCCTCCCCCCAATTCCCACAAGTAAGGAGCAGCAGTAACTGCCCCTTTGGAGGCTTCTGCTGTGTAGGGGGAGATTTCGGGCAGGGCAAAATAGCCCCCGCTGTTCTATCCAAGGACACACACACATCCATAAGTCACAGTTACACATGTGTAAGCAAGTAATAAGATTCTTCCCATAATCCCAAACACTTGGAAACACCAAGTTGCTTTTTCTGAGGTCACACGGTTTAATCTTTTCATGGAATTAAAATTCATAGTATCATTTAGAATGCAGCAGAGCCTAGGATCAGAGTGTTGTGACAAACATTTTCCTTTTCACATGGACATCACTGAGAGGCTAACCCATTGGTATTTTCCAGACCAGCAGAGCTTAGAAATTTGGCACACAAAATGAAGAATACACAAATGAAGCCAGACTCATCAGGTATATTTAAGAGCCACTTTATTGCTTTAGCTGATGCCATGTTTCTTCTTATTAACTTGCTAACACTATTGCAAATGAAATTTCTTATTCTTTATATTTCAGGAAGAAATGTCTATGTCAATGCTAGCTCTGACTTTCAGCTCCCACCTCATCAAATGCCGTATAGATGGCTTACCTGGCAGCAGTACAACAATATGCACTGAATAGCCATGATCCAACTACGTCTTGGTTTCCCACAATAGTTAAGCTATGTTGGGGTATTGTGGGTAACACAAAATGGTCAGCCTAGCCTGTGCGGTGCTGACACTATTGCCAATGAAAAGTGCCTTCTCCATTTCCTATGTGTGTGTGTGTGTGTGTATATATATATATATATATATATATATATTTCAAAGAAAAGGGTGGGGAGAGGCATTTTTGTGACACATTCAAGATTAGTTTAACACATTAGGGCACTGGGGGAATAACAATAAAAGCAGAGGTGTTTGTTTTCTTCCTGCTATTCTGTTTATTGACATTGTAATCTCTAGCTCTTTGTTGTTTATTAGTTTAATTTTCTATGTGCAATACTGCTTTTATGAAACAGATTTATCTATACTCTGCACTGGCTACTAGTGCTTAAAATTCTCCATGCAAATAGCTGAATGAAACACCTATCATCTCAATCATATATCTTTCACATGCAACTCCACTTCTCCTCAGGAATGTCAAGCTATGCAAATACACAGATGGGATATAAATATAACAGTCTCAGAAGAATTGTGTACAATACTCTAAAGCAACACCTAAATGTTTGGAGGGACAGGCATTGATAACAGAGAAATGAAAATGGTGAATATAAGATGTGAGGCCCATATATATTTAGCTACAGGTTTTTTTAAATTGATCTGATATCAATATTTTGAAGTACATAACCCTCTTATTGAGAGTCGGTGTGGTGGTTTTAGCATTGGACCTAGAACTCCAAGAAATTACGGTAAGGTTCAGTCCCCGCACAGCATGGAAACCCATTAGGTGACCTTGGGCAAGTCACATTCTCTCAGCCTCAGAGGAAGGCAATGTCAAACCCACTCTGAACAAATCTTGCTGAGAAATCCCCATGACAGGTTCACCTTAGGGCTGCCATAAGTCCAAAATTACCTCAATACACCAAAAAACAATAACTGTAATCTCACTATTAAATGATGGCTGTTTACCTTTATCCAAATATTATTTAAATACTGATATGTTAAATGTCCATTTCCTTATCAGATTGTGGTGGTTATACCAATACCATTTTACCCCAGTCTACTTCTGTATAAATATCTCTGTTATACCTACCATTGCTATAATATTTTCACAATTCCTCTTCACTTCTTTGCCTTGTTTCCCATGACACCTCTCTTTCCACCTAGATACATGTGCAGAAAGATGATTCAGTAATTAAGGTCCTGGATCATATCTTTATGACTTCATTCTCAGGTGTCTATCCCATTGTCTGGTTTTGATATATGTGCTATGCCTCCTCTCCAGCTAAATGTTCATGTTATACATGTGGAAAACTTGGTTTTAACCACTGGGGATTCTAGATGTTTCCTTGCTTTAGATATCTGTTTGGCATTCTGGCAACTATTCTAATAGTGGACATAATTAGAATTCAACAAAGGTTGAAGCACCACTGACACAGGCTCTGTCCTTCATAAACTAAGGCAAACACAAAGGGGACAGAAACACTTGACATCTGGTCTTCTGTGTGGAAGGAATTAGTTTTGTATGGAGATAATGCTAGGAAAGATGGAGGGAAAAAGAAAAGAAAGGAAGACCAAACACCAGATAGAAAGACTCAATCAGAGAAGCCTGAACGTGGAAGAGCAGAGCAGGGCATTAGAAGACAGGGGGTCTTGGAGATGTCACATTTATGGGTTTGCCATGGGTTGAAGTCAACTCAAGGGCAGTTAAAGCACACACATACAATCATGAATTCCATCATGAGACACCCCTCCCTCACCTGTAGTCTGAAGGAAAACATCTCAGATGGAAGCTGATCAATGTAGTGACAAGCAAGCTTGTAATGACTGCCCAAATTAGGAGCTGGCAAAGTTTATGTGACTTCCAATCCCGTTTGCAACCTCCCTGGTCTCCCTTGATTAAATAAACCCAAAATGTGTCATTTTGGTGCAGTTTGAAAACTGTAACAAGCATTTAAAGGGCTTTTGAAGCTTTGGAGCTGTTTTCTGAGGGCCTGTTTACACGGCAAAATAAGTCCGTGAAGAATTTGCTATGATTCCTAATAGTTCATACACATTGCACCATAATATCGCCTCATTCAAAAAGGGGTGAGCTCAAAAACTCAAAAGTAGCGTAATAAGGCTTTTCGCTACTTTCCCTGGCTTTTTTGAAAAGTAGCGTGACTTAGCGCATTATCAATTGTGTGAACTACTATTTTGCATACGGCTGTGGGAACTACCAGCAATCTTCCCAAAACAGCCAAAGCAGAGCTGAGCCATGATTGGTTGGACTGACCACAGAGGGGGAGGACCTGTAAGAGATGTGAGGAGCCTCAAAAGAAAAGATCCAGCCAGCAGTCTGGTTGGCCCTGATGTTCCCTCCCTCCCTCCCTCTCCACCAAAAAGCTTAGGATCAGGGTGGCGGGAAGGAATCAGCAGCAGCAACCAGTCATGCCTCCTTTCTGGGGGTCTCCAATGGTTCAGAGTTGTGCCTGGATGGAGGGATGGGTGGATGGAGGGATGGTTGTTTTGCTCTGGCAGTGGGTCTCCCCTCCTCACTTTGTCCCCCTTGAGCTTTGCCTTCCTCTCCTCCACCTCCTTCCTCCTTTCTCTGCTGTTCTCTGGCTGGAACTCAGCTGTCTGCCTCCCTGCTTGGCTGCTGCGGCTGAGTAGCAATCTGCTTCACCAGCGGTTCACTCCCTCACCCTGTTGTGATCGTGTGTGTGAGAGAGAGAGAGAGACAGAGAGAGAGTGGGTGAGGGGAAGGGGGCTTGAGGGAGACTCCATTGCTTCTGCCAGCTGGGGAAGAAGAGGGAGGGGAAGATGCCAGCACTTTCATCTCTCTCTTTCTCTTTCCCTCCTTCCCTCTCAGCTTCCCCCAGATGTGCTTGGGAAGCCATGCCCCTCCACCTTTGTCTGTGTGACCTACAAAGCCGAAAACTAAACAGATCAACCAGTTTTGCACTAAATCATGTAAAGTATCCTGCACTGGTGTGAAAAAGCGCTAAAGCACAAACTATCGTAATAAAAACTGCCATGTAACTGACCCAGTTTCAGCACTTCATCCATTCCTCATTTCATCCCTGGGATCTCTTCTCATTATTCTACTCAAAGATAACTCTTTCCAAAGCCACAAAGGCTGCCTTTATTACTGTCCCCCTCAAAGCAGAGTACAATGTGACAGGGGGAGAGGGAGCAGAATGAAACTCGGGGTGGGGGGACTGGAGAAAGGATACTGTTATCACATTGAAGTTCTAAGTGAGGAAAGCTGGGTCAGGGTCGGAAGCAAAGAATCAATTTATGCTGAAATTAAAACTAATCATGAATTAATTAGATGTTTCCTTTTTTAGCAATAGTAACTGGTGTTGTCTGTGTGTGTGTGTGGGTGGGGGTAACTACAGAGGGGAAAGAATTAATTGAGAATTAATTGAGTGAGATTGTCTTTTTAAAGTGTAGAAACTATAGGAGCAAAACAATTAATTACAGAGGGAAAACAGATTTACAAATGAGTGCATTTATTTACAAATGCTGGATTCAGAGTGCTGTTAAAGTGGAGGCTGGCCCTTTCTCAAGCCAGGGAGGAGTATTGAAGGCTACAGAAGACTGGCAGCAACCAGGTAAGGCTTGGTAAAAGGGTAATACAAAGCTGTAACCTTAAAAGGGCAATGCACACGTGCTTGTTTTAAAAAAATAATAATTTTAGTTTAATAAATTTAATGAAATCAAAATAAATTGATCAGGTTTTTAAACAATTAAGTGTTTGTGTGCGTGCATGTATATGCATGCATACACACACACACACACTTAACTACACTTAATTAATATGGTTAAATTTAGCTGCATAAACACACACACTTACACACAGCTGAATTTAACCATATATCTCTAATTTTTATGTAAAATAAAAAATAAATATAAAGAAACATAAAGTGTGGCCCTCAAGCTCTTGAATAACTTGATGCAACTGCTTAGCACTCTGCTAAACAGAGTTTGGAAGAAACAAGTTATGGCTGGCTTTCTGTTAGAGACATACACATGTGTAAGTTTCCCTTACATCTGTGTATGTCCTTTTTTGGGGTTCTGTGGAGGTTGTTGTTCCCTCCTCCCAGTACAGCACACAAAGTTCCTTACTGAGCAACTTCTGAGAATCCCCACACATCCATCAGCCTGTCCCTCAATGGAGAGAGGGCAGGGTCAGTTGCAAAATGATTACTGCAGCAATGAGATCTCTGTAGGACCCTAGCAAGTCTCAGTGCTACTGTAATCATTTTGCACCTATGGGGACATAGCCAGACCCTCCTCTGATCCTGTTGCTCCCCGCAAGATATATAAAGGCCATGCAGGGAGGCTTCTGTGATTGTATAGGTAAGTCCAGAGGGTAGCGTATGGCTCCACTTAGAGTAGGTATGCATGTGGAACTGCTATGCTATGCTGAGCCATATAGGAAAAGCTTGAAAGCATCTTGATAGGGTTTTTTGAAGTTTTATATCATACTTTTACATTTTTTCAAAACAAATTAAGAAAAAATATGGAAAATAGTAAACAGCAATGCAATGAGCAATGAAACTATTAAAAACATTGTAATGAGTTATAACAACTCTTCTCAAATGACATAATGTGTGATGGTGTCAAATTAGTTTTTTTAAAGTAATTTTTCTAGTTCTGACATTGAAAGCTTCACTATTCAGCATTCATCTAAAGATTGACACTAAAAGAACATATGTGTTTGGTCATGTACTGTAAAGTCATTCATACTCTAATCCTGTCTACATTTACCAGGGACCATAAACTAATTTGGACATATTTCTGAACAGGCACCTGTAGGACTGCAGTGATTGTCTGCTATCCTATAATAACTTACTTGGGACTAATTTCAACGAATTCAATGGGGTTGATTTCTAAGTAGACATGATTACAGTATTTTACTGTAAATAAGGGAGGAGGAAGAATGCTCACCTTTTGTATAGAATGCTCTGATCTATGTTCAGAATAAGATTATTGTAATGAGATAAAGTTGTAATACATGTTACAATATATGGAAAAAATATTATATTGTCTCTGTAAGACTGCAGTCCCAATGTGCACATTTACATGGAAGTAATCCTGTTGGTTTTTGTGGACATTACTTCTATGGAAATAAGACTATGGACTTTATCAGACTCAGGGAAATGTGGCAAAAAACTGTGTCCCATACCACGTCAGAAGAATGCAATGATAACAGAAAAGTCTGTCAGGGAAAATAGATTTTGTGATCAGGAATCTGTCTCCCCCTCCCTGAGTAATTTTTTCACCAGATACTATTAGGCGCCAGTTTGGTTATCAAAGGTTCATAAATCTGTCTGTTTTGTTATTCTGTTCTTTGGGGGTTGCAAATAAGGAATCAAAACTTGAAACTATTTTTTGCTTTCGTTTCTCCCAAAGACTCGGTGTTTAGGGACTATATAACTGGGAGGGGTTATATTGGTTTTGGTTCTGAGAGAGAAGAGAGCTTCAAGTTTGTGTGTACCTCTCTTGCTTAGAGAGAATCTAGAAAACATGGCAAAATGTTTTCTGTTATTGTTTTTCCTTTTATTCAATTGTTATTAATAAAAGCCTAAAAGAATTTTGGCATGGACTTACTTTTGCACCAAAGGAGTATTTGTTTGCTCACAAAGCACACGCTTTTGTTGCATGTGTTCCTGTTCGGATGAACAGGGAGTGACTGCGCTCTGCACATTCCTGCGACAGGTTATGGGATGCCCAGGATTGCTGGCTCAAGAGTTTATGAGCCGTGAAGCTCTTATGCTGCAAATTGTTTAAGCCTGATTTGAGAGGGGCTTTGAACAAGCAGCAAGCTGGGCAACTTGTCCCTTTGGTGTGAAGTCTTTTCCCTTTGAAGCTGTTGGAACTTGCTTTTGTCTACGCCTGGCAAGAGCTGACGACCCCAGCAAAGAGGGGACTGGAAGGTGAGAAAGCCTGCTGTGAGAACTGCTGAGACCGAACCATTTACAACGCCCTGCTGGTAAGCAACCCCTGTGAGGGAAGCAGATAATCAGTTGAGAGGGGCTAAAGAGTTTATGGACAATGGCTCAGAGTGTGGCAGTTTTTCCCTTCCAAAAGTTAAATGATAAGAATTATCATTTGTGGGCTGTGAAGATGGAGGCTTATTTGCATCAACAATTAATACACGCTCCCATTTTAGCCCCCCCTGCCCAAGGGGCTTCTGTATTACAACAGCAAGCTGAGGAACGTGCAAAGGCGTCTCTCATTTTGGCAGTTGAGGACAGTCAGATGATGTATGTGCGAGGCTGTGCCACGGCCAGGGACATTTGGCAAGCACTGCGGCAGGTTTATGTTCATGCTGGGACTGGTTCACAGCTTATGTTAACAAGAAAGCTGTATAGACTAAAGCTGCAGCCAGATGGCGATGTGGCCACACACATTTCAACTTTGCGCCAATATTTTCATCAGTTGCAGAAGATTAATGTGCATTTTACTGAACAAGAAAAATGTAATATTCTCCTATCCAGTTTACCAGAAAAATTCGATTCCTTAATATTTTCCTTCGAAAATATGGCAGCAGCAAATATGACCATTAATTTTATTACTGGTCATTTGTTGGAAGAAGAGGCCAACTGGTTGGAGAGAAAAAATTCCCCTGCTCAAAAGGCTGTACAGGCAAAAGCCCGCAATTCTACGAATGATCCAGTAGATGGCTCCAAAGACCCCAGTAAGGGTGAAGTCCCAGCTTTGGCTGTGAAATCTAAGCTTTGTTGGAACTGTGGGAAAACGGACATTTTTCCAAAGAATGCAAAGCTAAGAAAGTAAAGAAAGCAAAAAAGCCTGCTTCATCTAGCATGACTGTTTCTGCAGTTGTTTTGCAAGCTGTGAAGGAGCAAAATAGAGATTTATCCCAGTGGTGTCTGGATAGCGGCTGCAACGCTTTTATCTCCAATAATAGAGAACTCTTTAAGGACTTTAAAGAGACTAGCCCCTCAAGTGTGAGTTTGGCTGATGGATCCAAGTCAAAATGTTTGGGTAAAGGTACATGTTATGTACAATGTTTGAACATGGATGTAAAAAATGTTCAGTATGTTCCTGATTTAAAAATGTGTTTGCTCTCTGTTGTCAAATTGACACAGGAGGGCTGTGAAGTACAATTTAAAGAGAACAAATGTTATATTTTAAAGGATGGTACTATCATGGCTGAAGGGGTTTTTCATGACCAACTGTATTATATGTATGATAGTGTACAGGAGCCTCAAACTAGTACTATAATGGCAAACTCTCCCTTGCATGATAATTGTGTGCATTTGTTGCATAGGAGATTTGGCCATGCTAGCTTTAAGGTCCTCAGGCAGATGCTTGAGATGGTGGATGGGTTGAGTTTGAGGACTTGTCAGAAGTACCTGGATTGTAAAATTTGTAAAAAATCAAAATCCAGGGTCCATCCTTTTCCCAAGCATAGTGAGAGAAAGTCAAAAAGAATTCTTGAACTGATTCATATGGACCTGTCTGGTCCCTATCCACCTTCCCTGGGAGGAGCCAAGTACATTCTGGTCCTGGTCGATGATTTCAGCCATTATTGTTTTTTATTCTTACTCAAGAGTAAGGATGAGACATTTCAGACTTTCAAAAATTGGGTGGCTTATGTTGAGAGACAGTTTCCCCAGAAGGTGTCATCTCTCCAATCAGATGGGGAGGGGAATTCATGTCAAATGAGTTCCAAAATTGGTTAAAACAGAAAGGAATTTTCCATAGATTGACAGCCCCTTTTAGTCCGAGTCAAAACGGGATTTCTGAGAGAAAAATTGGTGTTTTGCAAACAATTAAAGATAGCCTAATGTTTGATGCAAACATTGAGTAGAAGTACTGGGGAGAAGCTATGTTAACAGCTGCTTATTTAAGTAACCGTGTACCCAGTTCTGTGGTTTCAAATACACCCTTTTTCATGTTTTATGGCAAAAAGCCATCTGTGAGGCACATTAGGACCTTTGGGTCCTATGCATGGGTGAATATCCCTAAGGCAATCAGAAAGAAGGGGGAACCCAAGGCTAGGAGGCTCAGATTTGTCGGGTACGACCAATCATCAAAGGGCTTGCGGTTCACGTTTGGGGATGGGAGAGTTTTGATTTCCCAGAATGCTGAATTTGAGGAGCAGGCCAATTGGTCTCATGTCCATGCTAATTTAGATGTGGTTTTGCCTTCATTTGTTGGTGAAAATCAGCCTCAGCCTGAGCAGCAGCAGCCGCCTGCTGAATCAGGCACTGATATTTCCCCAGACTTGAGAGGAGAGGGTTCCAAGCATGAATCCTTTGATGTGGAAAGTGATTCAAATGCAGATTCTGACAATGATCAGGCTCAGCCTGTTGTCCCCCGTCGCTCTAACAGAGAGACAAAGGGAGTGCCTCCTCTAAGATTCACAGCACAGAATGTAAAAGTTTGCCAGGTGACTTTTAAACCTGACAATTTTACTGATGTTTTAAAGTTGCCAAAAGAAGCACAACAGAAGTGGCAAGAGGCAATGGAAAATGAAATGGAATCCATCAAAAGCCATGATGTTTTCCGTATTGTGGCATTGCCACAGGGAGAAAAGGCTGTGGGTTGCCGTTGGGTATATAAGAGAAAGCAATTGCAGGATGGGGGTGTTAAATACAAAGCACGTTTGGTTGCAAAGGGGTATTCACAGATACAGTATCAAAATTATGACCAAGTTTTTGCTCCCACTGTTAAAGTACAAAGTGTAAAAATTGCTTTGTCTATTGCAAGTTTAAACCAACTCAAAGTCAATCACTTTGATGTAGAGACTGCATATTTAAATGCTCCATTGGATGAGTGCATCTATATGGAGCAGGCCCCTGGGTTTCACAGTGGGGGATCAGACCAGGTTTATTACCTTAATAAAGCCTTGTATGGTCTCAAGCAAAGTGGCCGATGTTGGTACCTTTGTTTGGATGAACAGCTGAAAAATGTTGGTTTTCAGAACAGCATTGCTGATCCATGTTTGTATACAAGGGGTGTTAATCAGAATTATGAAATTGTCGTCGCTTTTGTAGATGATTTCTGCCTGATTACACAAACTGATGTTCAGGTGCAAAGGTTTAAACAGGAATTGGGTTCAAAATTCAAATTGAAGGACCTTGGTCAAATTAAAAACTATTTGGGAGTAGATTTCCAAAGGTTTGAAAATGGTGATTTTAAAATGAGTCAAGTTCAAAAGATTGAAAGGGTTTTTGATCTTTGTAACATGTCTCAATGTAAACCTGCACGAACTCCTATGTGTTGTGATTTCATAAATGTCACAGATTCTAGGCCATTTGAACATCCTGAACTTTTTCATTCTGTAATTGGAAGTTTATTGTATATTGCAAGATGGTCACGCCCAGATATACAATATGCTGTAAATGTTTTGTCTAGAAATGTGTCAAAACCAACTCAACATGATTGGCAAGGTTTGAAACGGGTATTAAGATATCTACGTGGAACTTTAAATTATGGCGTAAAGATAAGTTCACAAGGTTGTCATGAGTTGGAAGCATTTTGTGATGCCAGTTTCACCAGCGAAATTCAAAATAGAAAATCTGATTCAGGGATGATAATTTTTTGTGCTGGTACTGCCATACACTGGGGGTCAAAAAAGCAATCCACCATTGCTTTAAGCTCGGCAGAGGCAGAATTTGCCGCGTTGTCAAGCGTGGTGAATGAGCTGATTTATCTAAAGCAAATCTTCAATGATTTGGGTATGCCAATTTCAGGAGCTGTTAAAGTTTTTGAAGACTCCCAAGCATGTATAACAATGGCAACAGCACAGGGTGTTAAAAGCAGAACAAAACATGTGGCTGTAAAATTTCAGAATGTTAGAGAAGCTGTCCAAAATGGTTTAATTGATTTGGTGTATTGTCCTAGTGAAGAAAATATAGCAGATTTGTTTACTAAAGCATTGGGTCACATTAAGCATGACCTTCTGTGTGACAAGCTGGGTATAATATGTGAAATGTAAAATACATTTGTCTGGGTGAAAAAGATTAGAGGGGTGTCAGGGAAAATAGATTTTGTGATCAGGAGTCTGTCTCCCCCTCCCTGAGTAATTTTTTCACCAGACACTATTAGGCACCAGTTTGGTTATCAAAGGTTCATAAATCTGTCTGTTTTGTTATTCTGTTCTTTGGGGGTTGCAAATAAGGAATCAAAACTTGAAACTATTTTTTGCTTTCGTTTCTCCCAAAGACTCGGTGTTTAGGGACTATATAACTGGGAGGGGTTATATTGGTTTTGGTTCTGAGAGAGAAGAGAGCTTCAAGTTTGTGTGTACCTCTCTTGCTTAGAGAGAATCTAGAAAACATGGCAAAATGTTTTCTGTTATTGTTTTTTCCTTTTATTCAATTGTTATTAATAAAAGCCTAAAAGAATTTTGGCATGGACTTACTTTTGCACCAAAGGAGTATTTGTTTGCTCACAAAGCACACGCTTTTGTTGCATGTGTTCCTGTTCGGATGAACAGGGAGTGACTGCGCTCTGCATGTTTCTGCGACAAAGTCAACATTATCAGATGCCCGTGTCCTCAGCCATTTCTGGGATGTAGCGCTGGCGTGGATAAGCCATCACTTTTTTATTGATAGGGTAAATCATCAATAAAAAGGGATGCCTTATGCACACCTGCGCTACACTCCCAGAATGGCTGAAGGATGATGTTGTCTGATAATCTTGCCTGTTTCTATTATCATCGCATTCTTCTGATGGTTTTTCCCACAGCTGATAAAGTCCGTTATCTGGAAGGGAAATCTATAACCTCTGGTCTTTAGCCTTAATCACTAATAATAATTTCTACCAGTATCACTTGTTAGGAATATGGTGAGGAATCTTTTACTTTTTATTCTATTAATTCTCTGTCATTTAAAGTAAGAACACTGGAAGAGACCCACCATCTACTAGAATACTCATGTCATTAGATGGCACAGTGAACACCATTTTCTTGGTTGTTGCTGTTTAATTAATTATGCTCAGAAATTATTTAATGACTCCAGGGCTTCTTAAGTTCACTTCTGTTGCTGCTTTTTTCTCATTCATTACAACAATATCAGAAGTTTCTCAAGGCAATTATGTGATGATGACAAACATCTGTCACACATAGCTCATTGTTTCTAGGACTTTTCCCCAGGGGCAGTGCTAAGTTTGATAGGGATTTGTTTGCTAATTTCTGAGGATTTTTTTTTTTTGGAAATCTAATGATTTATTTTAGATTGTATACACATATGGTCATAGGTAAACATGACCCAAATTAACTAAGTAAGTCTGGCATGCACAGAGGAAGGCCATGAATGGTTTTACACTCTGACCTTCACTTTCTGGTGTGAGCTGTTTGCTAAAATGGTTAAAATGGGGCTAATCACCAATCAGAATACAGAATCATTTCCTGATTTTGGTCTTCTGTCAATATTTATAGATGCCAATAAATCTCTGTTGAATATGGATCTGATCAGTTTTGGTTGCTTAGTGGCAGGCTTGATCATTGCACAGAATGGAAAAGTCAAAATGTCTTCTCCATTTCACAATGGAAAGACAAGCTCTGGCCCCTAGCACTTATAGAAAAGCTTATTCCATATGTAAATGCTTTAAGAAATGAAGTCAGCCATAGCATTGTCAATGATAACATTTATCTAATATGGCATGCATGGATTTCATCTTCAGCCTAGTTCAGTCTCAGACCCTAGTCTTCCATGTACATCTTTGGAAAGAAAGGATACATTTAATTACAATAATTTGGAATTTAATATAAGGTGCTGCTAATACAATATACATTCCCATTCATTAAAAAAGGAGACACAAAATATTGCAGTAACTACAGGACCATTGCATGCAAAGTCATGCTCAAAATTCTGCAGTGAAGACTCCTAACATATACAGAGCAAGAAACTCCAGAGGTGCAAGCTGGGTTCAGGAAACGAAGATGCACTAGGGATCACATTGCAAATATATGCTGGATAATGGAGTGCACTAGGGAATTCCAAAAGAAAACAGCATGTACTTTATAAACTATAGTAAAGCCTTTGACTGCATATATCATGAAAAGGTATTGACTGCTCTTAAAGAAATGGGTGTACATTCAATCATCCTGATGTGTAACCTCTACTCAGGACAGGAAGCTACCAATAGAACAGAATATGGAGGAACAAAATGGTTCCCAACCAGTGAGGTGATTAGACAAAATTGTATTCTCTCACCCTATTTGTTCAACTTGTATGCAGAAAATATACAGAGCAATTAGACTCAAAGGAACGTCGAGTGAAGTTCAGATGAAGGAATATCAACAATCTAAGATTTGCAGATGACACCATACTACTAGCAGAAAACAACAAAGACTTGGAACAATTATTAAAGAAAGTCAAAGAAGAAAGTGCTAAGGCAGGCTTATGGTTGAACACTAAGAAAACAAAAATAATGGCCATGGAGGATTTACATACATTCAATTTAGACAATGAGGAAATTGAAATAGTCAAAGGTTTCTCATACCTTGACCCAGTCATTGATCAGAATGGAGATTGCAATCAAGAAATCAGAAGAAGACTAGGACTGGGAAGTGCAGCTATGAAATAACTAGACAAGATCCTAAAGTACAAAGATATAAAACTGAACATCAAAGTTAGGATTGTCCAAGCCATCGTATTTCCCATCACCATGTATAGGTGTGAGAGTAAGAAAACTATAGAAAGCAAATCAATTCATTTGAAACGTGGTGCTGGAGAAGAGTGCTGCAGATACTGTGGATGGCCAAAAAGACAAATGGGTCCTCAAACAGATCGAGCCTAAACTCTCCCTGGAAGGCAAGATGACTAAATTGAAGCTGTCATATTTCAGCCACATCATGAGAAGGCATGACTCACTAGAAAAGACTACAATGCTAGGAAAAGTGGAGGATAGTAGGGGGAAAAAAAGGAAGACCACATACCAGCTGGAAAGATGCAATCAAGGAGGCCATGGCTGTGAGCCTGCAGGACCTGAGCAGAGCGGTTGAGGACTGGTGGTCTTAGAGGTCTTCATTTACAGGGTTGCCATGAGTTGAAGTCGACTTGAAGCCAGTAAAGATCAACATAAGGTGTTTGTATTATATTTCCTATTTGGAAGAATGTATGCATGTAATGTTATATGTTAGCTGATGGTATTTCTTAATAAATGTATTTGTTTATTTATTAAAAAGGACAAAGGATAAAGACCATATTATGGTATCAGCTCATTAGATAAAACATGCCTCTATGAGGCTTTGGCTAATGAGCAGGACAAAAAGGCAAAAACAAAAACAATTTTTGAACATACTGTTCTTGGTTGTTGTTGTTTTTGGCAAAATCCCAAATTACCCAAAATCTTATGGCAGCTGGCCATTTTCTAGATGTGGTGACTCAATGAAATATGAAAAAGCATTGAAAAATATATGAAACCTCTCTTAATCTCATATAGTGGGAAGAAAACTTTTAATAGATTAATATAATTGGGCGAAGAAGTGTATATGAGTGTGTTGTATCCAGTTTGGGACGTGTTGTATAATTGCTGCTGTTTTCATTATCTGATTTAAATCTGAAATTTTTTACAAAATTGTGTTTACAATAGCCATTTAAAAAGTGACCTTCATAGAACCTAGGACCTGAGTATGCCCAATATTTCTCTAGGTTTTTAAATACTTGAATACTTTGTCTTCCATTCCTGACTTGTAATACAGATGATGGGACTGGGGAGAGAGAAAAGGACACTCTGGATGCTGGTTCTGTAAAGCTTTAAAATCCAACATGTCTGGAATTTTAGCACAGATTTGAGCTGTGATTAGTGTCCAGTTATTGGACAATAAACAAACAATCCAAAAATCCACTTCCATTTTGTGTGTGTGTGTGTGTGTGTGTGTTTTAGCTGTTTCATGAAAGAATCTTCCCTTACTCAACATACAGATCTGAGTACAACTACCAAAACTTACAAAAATTCAACTCAATTGACCTATTGTTAATCCAAATAAAAATTGAAGCCTACCGAAATTCATGTCAGATTGCTTCTCAGGAAACAGGGAGAGAAGTTTTGTTGTCTGGAAGACATGAAAGGGTTCACCTTCTCTTTCTTTGCTTACCTGGGATCACACTTTTAGACATGCTGCCATAATATTTTCAAGCACATCATGGCTTCAATTTACCCCCGGTGTTTTTGAGGTCTATATATTGTAGTTTGAAGAATATGTTTAGGATAAGGACTGAATGGCTGTATACAATCTTGCTTGTTCAGGAAAGGTAATAGGGATGGCAAACAATCCTGGCAGGAAATGCCTCCTCCCATTGCATTACTGAAATAAGGAATTCCATGGTTTTCCTGAAATAGCAGAGGAAGTGTACCAGCAGAGACTGGCTGAAGTAGAAGGTTCCAGGACTGAACGTGGGCTCTAGCTATGTCCTGTTTTGTCCCTCACACAAGACATATTCCACAGTAACAGCTTGATCCAAATACCAATTAAAAGTGAAGCCCTGGGTTACATGCTAGCTGAGTGATGTGTTGAGCTTTTATAGTTAATTGCATTAACCAAGTGCATTTATTTACTGCAGTGTGTTACAGTTCTTCAGACATCACAGTCACTTAAAGACATGGCTCAGCAAGTTTACTTTAGTTCCCCTTTGAGATCTCTCCTTGTGGTTTCCAAGAAGCATACTAATTAGTGGGGTACGACAGTTCTTCTTTTTCCTTCCACTGAAATATGATGGATTAATCATCTGTAAATTACAGTATGGATTTCTATTGGCACAGTTGGCTGTGAAGAGCTGTTCTGTCCTGGTGGCCTTGCAGTAAACAATTTTAGTAGTTATCATGAGTCAGGAAATGCATTTTTAAATGATTTTCCCAATCTATAAAGGATGTGGCTGAGTTAGGTGGCTGGAAATGATGTCTTCATCACACATACTCATAAATAGATACATGCACTCATCAAATACACCCATCCTGCCCCAGAGCCCATCCTAGCTATTAAAGGAACAGGAGATTGGCCAGCCACCCAACCACCAATCAAGGCTTGTGGAACAGCATTGCTAGAGTGCAGAAAGGCTAGTAAAAGCATTTATTGAATGCTAATCTGGATAGATTGGGTGTTAAAATTACTGCTGGGATGGACCACTCATTTCAACAGCCCTCAGATTTTAGGGTGAGTAAAAGGAAACTTTGGCACAGCTTTGAAAGGGTGCTTTTTAAGACTGTCACTCCAAGAAATCTCCACACAGCATGACTAGTGGCCACATGGGCAGACAGATAAAGACAGATGGATAAGATACATAATTTGCTATACTCTCACCATGGACATGAATATCTATAGTTTTTCCTGCTCTAGGCTGCAAAATAACTCAGAGTACTGGTTATAAGTTATAAAACCCTATACTGCTTGGGTACATGTTATTTTAAGGACAGTGTCTCTGCATATGAGCCTGCCTATATTTTGAGCTCTTAATTTTTTAAAGCTATTTTTATTACAGAAATTTCCATGTCTTAATAAAACAGTTTTAAACATAGACAATGGTATTATAAAACAACAAATACAACGCAAACACATAAACCCAATTCTACTTCCTGCCCTTTACTTAGGTGTGGTGCTACATCAATAAATATCATCCCCTTCTTACTCATCTTATCCTTTCATTTATCTGCCCTTTTTTTTAGCAAGCTTTCCCCCTTCTCCTTGAATATATGCAACCTAGAAAATAATAAAATGATTTATCTATATATTAAAGTATTAGACTTAATTTTCTATACTAATTACTGCAAATTCTCCCCATTTGTCTTTCCACAGGGGTAGTACACTTCACCAATCCTCTTTATATTTTCTTGACAATTTCTCTTCCATTGCGATTGTGAGTCTGTCCATTTCATCCATTTCATATACTTTGAAGATCCAATCTTCTTCTGTTCGGATCTCAGGGCTTTTCTGCCACTTAGCATATATGTTTTGAGCTCTTCAGAGGAGTCCCTTCGTTCTGTCCCACCACCTTCAGAGGTATGTTTGGTGCAGCCATGGGAGAAGGCCTTGTTAGTGGTCACTCTCATATTGTGGAATGTCTTTCCCAGGATGATTAGACTACCTTACTCCCTGTTAACTTTCCACCAGAAAAGGCCTTTTTTATTATTATTACTGTTATTCAGACAGGTCTTTAATAACTTATTCTAATTAGACTTGCTGGGCCTTTATTGTTTTAATGTATTTATTAATGTGTTTAGTGTTTTAATGTATTCTCATGACTGTTTCAAATTAATGTACAACTATATATTTATAGTTTACATTTTTTCATTGGATTTTAATAAACCTTGGAGAAAGGTGAGACAGATAGCTTGATAAATAGTTTGATAGATAGCTTGGCTTCACACAATACAAAAGAGATGGCTAATTGCAGAGATGAAGAGTATAGTCAACCTCCCGTGGAGTAAAAAGGAATGACAGGATACAAGGCAACTCAGAGCAGCCATTTAGGGATGTTGGAGATGCAGGAAAGGGCCTTCTCAGTGACTGCTCACAGGTTGTAGTACCTTAACCAAGGGAGACTAGACTGATGCCCTCCTTATTGTTCTGTAGATAAGTTAAGACTTTGTTTTGTTTTGGCAGGCTTTTGAGGACTGATGGTTTGGGAGAAAGGGTGTTTAATAATGTTTGGTGTTGTCTATATTTGTTGTTTTTTTGATGGATTTCCTTTTAATTCTATTAATATTTTAACTTGTGTATGACATGTACTTTTAGCTATATCTGTTTATCTTTTGACTAGTGACTAGTGACAGGCTCTCCTCTGTTCTTTGGGCCTAGTTGAAGGCTGGACTAAGATGGTTGGGGATCTGAGAGCAGTTCCAAACATAGAAACCTTTCTAGGAGCTGTGGCACAGAAAGTAAATATATTAATAAATATAGAAAACAAAACACAAAATACAATAGTGGCATATAAATCTTCCTATGTGAGCTCATTTTCAGCCCCGTGAGTTCAGCCTAATAGTCTGATTCCCCCTGCTTTTTTGCTCTGTTATTGAAAGAATGCACAAAATGTTGCTGATATCAGAAACATTGGGGACTTTATCAGATGCATAAAATACGGCATCATAATAATGCCACATAAAGGGCTCACATACCACATGATGTCACCCTTTCACGTTTATGTTCCCGCCAAAACCCATACTTTCTAATTGACAGCTGAAACTTTCAATTGATCCCCCATGGCACTTTTGTGCCAGCATTGTCAGCGTGTGAAACCTCATGCCATTGTACTCAATTCAATGCATCAAGAATGGCCAGTCCAGCACAAACAATTCCAGGTGAGATTGCAACTGCAAGGTAAATGACTTTTTATGACCCTCCCCAGGTTACTTGTAAGTTTTAAAGTGCGTTTTTGTGCTTTGTGTCACTTTTTATGTGTTCTTTTTGTTTGTTTTTTAAATTTCCCACACAATGAAGTCTCATGATAATCCACAGGATTTCAAAGGAGGAAGTGCATGGAGCTCTGTTCACTTCCTCTTTCATTGTTTGGAAAGCCTTTGCTGGGAAAGCAAAGTAAGTGCAGTGGGGGGGGGTGTTCTTCTGCTGGCCTAAAAATGGATTTTAGTATGCCAGCAAAAGAACGCTTTAAGGGGCTCTTCTGATAAAGGCCTGGGAGACTGAGGAAATGACTGGGGAAGACGAGGGACTTTGTCAGGAAATGACATGGATGTGACCACAAGATGGAGCTGTAAGCTTAGTAATGAAAGTAGTTAAGCTCCAGTGGCAGGTGTGTGTGTGAGTCAGCACTTGAGAGTACGCACACCTGAGATGCCTGATGTAACAGGCATTGTTTAACTACCTATACAAAGGAGATGGGAATTATCTCCAGTGTGGGTTTGTTGTGGATGGTGGTTGGCAAAGCAGTTTGTTGGTTTGAGAGATTTATGAGTATTAGAGATGGCTGTCCTATACTCTGTATATATATTGTAAATATACTGCAAACAAAGATTAAAGCCCTCAAGTTGAGTGAAGGCTGGCCTTGTTGCTGTCTTTATTTGGCAAGCCAGAGCTCAAGGCAATGTGCTGGGGTGAAGGAATTTTTCCTTCTCAGCCTGAAGTCTTTTGCAGAAGTCTCTCCAGAAAACCTTCTCCTTGGCGTCCTGTCGAAGTGGAACAACTCTGTAGGTGGTCGCAGTGGACACAGCGCATCTTTCTATGCCCCAACAGACCTAGCCACACCGTTCTCTTTGAGCACTGTGTCCCTACCCAGTGAAGGACTTGGAACACTTGCAATAATTGCACCATTGATAATTGAGCCCTAGACCAGTATAGCTATGGAAGTTTCCTTTTCTCCTGCATATAAGGTGGTAGCATGTATGTTGCCTTTCATGGCAGAAGATTCTAAGGAAAAGGAGAAGAAGTTGTATGAGGTTCAGAGTCAGGGATCAAGGATATGGACACTTCTTACTAAAATGCTAGAAGTGATGCTGTCGTAAAGGCCACCCTAGAGTTTCTACTGCCTGAAGTCCAGGGTTGGCCCTTTTCCCCATCTCAAACCCAAGGGATTCCTCTTCGTTTGCCACCACTCACTGACTCTACAATTTCCTTTATGGACTTTTCCATGTCCAGGCAGTGAGACTAGACATGGGCCATCATGACAGATGCCTCCTCCAGGGATTCCACCTCCATGCAAGTCTTCTGCAATGTTTCTCCAGTCATGGTTTTGTGCCCTATCCAGGAATCTAGTTTAGCATTTTCTCTCAGATGTTGTTTATGTTGTTAGTTAAGATAGTCTAAAGGGGTATCAATACAGGTAGAGGGCACTCCCCTTCTTGGCCATGTGGAGACCAGGAACAAGGCAATACAAGACAGATAATCAAATGTCAACTCCATTAGCAACAGAAATGTAACTTCCCTTGAGATCCATGTTGCCCTTGTCCTATGTGAAGCTAATTGCACCTTTCTTATACAGAGAACATTGAATTTCCTAAGAAGACCCTATACTGCTACAGCTAGAAAAATATTTAGGCACTGTATAAGTAAAACTTGTCAATTGTAATTCAAATGACAGGATTTTATTTTTGTTGAGGGTAAAAACCTCAACGAATTAAGTCCCAGTCCTTTAGCTCTCTCTTGTTAAAATTTCTGTTAGAGTTAAAATTAAACTTGTTAAAGTATCTTGCTAAAGTTAAAGCTAAATTTTAGACTTTGATGAAGAAGGCAGTGAAGTTTTGAAAGCTTGCATGATGTATTTTGTACAGTAAAGTTGGCCAATAAAGGTACCACTCTTTTGTGGATTTTGTTGTATTTTACTGCATGACCAGTACCCCTGAATATGTTCCCTGGATTTGAACATACCAGATTTTGCTGCAACAGGAGAAACTTTAACAAATGGGAGCAAATCTTATCTATCTTTTATTACCCTTTGTCCCTGGTCACCACATGGCCAAGAAGGGGAGTAGCCTCTAAGATCCTTCTAGACCAGTAGTTCTTAACCTTTAGTCTGGGGATCCCTAGGCGTCCATGATGTACTCACAGAGGGTCCACAAAGGCTTGAAGGCTGCTCAGCCCACCTCCTCCCTACAGTGGTGGCCACATGACAGGAGCCAAGGCAAAGGCTGGTTGGCTGGTTTGGCCTGCGCAGTGTCATTCAATCTACTCCAGCCACAAACTTGCAGAAAGAAGCAAGAGAAAAGTCTTTCTTACCCCTCCAGTGCCTCTGGGGGAAGATTTAATGGGTGGTATAATTGCATTATTATTATTATTATTATTATTATTATTATTATGTGTTGTTGTTTTAAATCTTAAGTCTTGGGGCTCCGCAGCAACAAAAGGTATTTAAAGGGGGTCCCTGGTAAAGAGATGATTAAGAGCCACTGCCCTAGACCATCTTAAATAACAACAGAAATATTATCTGAGACAAAAGTTAGACACTGAGACTCTAATATCATCACTTTTCTTCTCCTATATGATTTTTGACATTTTACCTAATAAAGAAGCCAGTGAAGCTTTGAAAGCTTGCATGGTGTACTTTATGCATTTTGTGGGCCCAGAAAGGTATCATTCTTTGTGGATTTTGTTGAATATTTTTGTTAGAAAAGTATCTTTTCTAGCATGTGGCAAGCTGAAGTGTACACTGCAAAAACAGGCATGAGCATACTGTTTTTGCAGTGTAGTTCTTGTTTAGTCAGATGTTGTTGTGGTACTTGTTTGTTCTAGTAGAGCAGAAGTGTACACGATATTTCCAGTGTGCTTGCACCATGGATTGTTAGAAAGGCCACGTCTAGTGCCATGACTCTGCAGAGAAGGTGAGGGAATTGACATGTTTCAAAGGGTGAGAACTCACACTAGAATCAATGTATTTTTTAAAAAAAGAGTCTGGGAGTCTGAAGGTAAATTGCAGGTCTTTGTGTGAATAGCCTCTGAAGAAGGCCATATCAATATTTCTTGGTTAAAACATGTTGAGCTAATTTCAGCAGTAACACCTTCTTTCATGTACACCCTGAGACTTCACAATTCGTTGATAGAGAACTAGCCTTTTTTTTTAATGTTTGCTATTTTAAAGTACGTGAAAGCTCTCATTGGAGTGGTACAGTGAGGAATACTGACTTTATTGCATCAAAAGGAATTAAAACAGACAGAACACGCTTCAAAAGGGGCTCCTAGGAGTGAATGCAGGCATGTTCTGATATATTTTATAGATGTAAACCCTTGCGCTCAGAAAACATTTTCCCCCAAGGCAACCTATAAAATGTGTTAAACAAACCCAATAAAAATAAAAATTGCAACAATAAAACAAAAAATGTTAAATAATAAAACAACAAGCAATCAAGCAGAAATGTTAAAACAGAAGAGCTAAACATTGAGTCATGATAATGATGAGGCATCATAAACTTGGAAGAAAAAAAAAACCACCATAAGGGACATTCCTAAATAAGAACATTTTTGGGATATGTTTCCAAGCTCAGTAAGAAGGGGGGCTGGTAGATTAACATGGAAAGGGAGTTTCAGAATCAAGGTGTCACTGCAGAAAAGCCCTTGTTCCTGGTACTACTCACCAAACAAGTCTGGTTGAAAGGTACATCAGAGAGCAAAGACTCAAGGGATCATATACATGGGCCAGAATACCCTGGCTTCCCACCAGTGTATCCTGCCTGTGGATCAGGCCCTTTCCTCCCCTGTTACCTGCACAATATGGGCCAGAGTCCAGACAGACATGCTGAGCAGGCACTGAAGGCACTGTACCTCCCATATCCCAGTCTCCAGATCCAGGAAGCTGGCCCACGGCATGTGAACAAGGCCCCCTGCATGTGACCAGCCTAGACATATGCTGCCAGCCTGCTTCCTGGCTGCCGAAGACCAATGGTAGCCAGCAGCTGCAGCAATGGGCTGGTGTGTTGGCATGGGCTCCCTAGGAATGGAGTTCCAGAGCATAGAAGCAGCTACTGTGAAGGCCCTCTCCTGTGTTTCCACTAGATGTTCCTGTGGGGCAAAGAGAATTTCCCCTCCCCCACCCCCAAAGATCTCAAAACATGGGCAAGATCAAATAGAGAGAATATGAGCCTTTAGGTAACGTGGACTTGAATCATCTAGAGTTTTACAGGTCATAACCAGCACTTTGAATTGTGCCTGGAAACAGACCAGCTGTCATGTCATATCTGAAGGAAGCCTCCTTGGATGAGGAAGTGGAAGAGGAGAACCAGGATCATAGGCTCCAGTTGGAGCCAGAGGAGGCTGGCTATCCTGTCATGGCAGGACAGGATTTCACTAGCAGAAAGACAGCCTGGTCTATCCAAGATTGCATCTACAGATCAAGAGGAGGCTACAGAGGCACTTTACCATGTGGAGTATCACAAATTAAAATGCCAGTTGCAAAGGGACAGGAAACATACTTAACCACATTAAAAGGAAGACACCAACCTAATGAGGTCAACTGGGCTGCTTTACTGCTCGCTATACATTAGTTCTGCCAAGGTCATTCCTTTGCCCCAAACAAATAGCTCCAACACCCTCTTGCAACCTTGTCTGATGTGTCTGGCTTTGTGGCTATCTGACCTTCAGCATGTACTTTGGACTAATCTTTCTGATGACTTATTGGTTTTACCCTGCTCAGGACTACCTTTTCAGTTTGGACCTCAGACTGCCTGGACCACACTTCTGCTATCGCTGAAACTGTGTGTATGACCTGAGACTGGCCTGATTTTCACCCTATCTGTTCCTGTGGACTGTAGGCACACTTTCCTGGACACTTGCCTACCTTAAACAGGACACTGGCAGCCAGCAGGGCCATAGCAACAACAGAGCTGTGTTCCCCCCTTAGGATGTACCTGTTAACAATCTGGCTGCAGCATTTTGAAACAGCTTCCTTGAATTGATGTGGATAGGCATAACAGAGCTGCCATCTTCATACTGATAACACCAGATTCCCAAACTCTGGATAACCTCTCCCAGTGGATTCATACACACTGCATGTATGTGTGTCAAATAATATGGGGGATAAATCTTTGACCTGAAGGACACCACACTCCAATAACCAAGGAGCTGAGCAGGAGTCCCCTATCATCAGCTTCAGGGAATCACCCCTCCTAGAAGGAATGGAGTGACAATGCCTCCAAGTCCTATCCCAGCAATATGGCCTAGGAGGATACCTTGGCTGATGGTATCAAAAGCTGCTGAGAAATCCAGCAGAATCAACAAGACACAATCCTCCCGGAGTAGGCCATCTGCCAAGGAGACCAAAACTGTCTCTGTACCCAGCATGATGGCACTCTGGCTTGTCTTAACTAGGTCTCTCCGGCTTTTCTTTGCAAATGAAGATTCAGGAAGGACTCATCCCACGCTTTCTCCAAGCACGCTGATGACTAAGGAGATTTTCAGACGCAATTTTTGGCAGTATTTATTCCAAATCAGCTCTGTTGCTGCCGCACAGCAGGGGAGCACTTTCGGACAATGCAGTTCCTCTGCCGAACCCCTCCGTGTCACTTCTGTGACAGAATAGAGGAAGCCGCATCATATTTCATTCACGATTGTTGCCCGTGAGTGAAATATCACGCGGCTTCCTCCATTCTGTCATGGAAGTGACACGGAGGGGTTCGGCAGAGGAACGGCATCGTCCGAAACTGCTCCCCTGCCGTGAGGCAGCAACGGAGCTGTTTTGGAATATATACTGCCAAATATTGCATCTGAAAATCTTCTAAAAACGCCAATCCAAGATAAACAAATCGGTTTCAGAAATCACAGCAGAAGGTCTCCTTGGGTGATGTTTCTGGGTTGTGATTCTTTCTGTGTTGTGGTTTCTCTTCAAGACTTGTTCGGCGTGAGTTCTCAAATAAGGCTGCAGCATTGTGGATAGTGTGTCTCCATGGCTCCCGATGAGAGGCCAGGGCGGACCATTGTTGGTGATCAATTTGACCGAGTCTGAGATGTTGCTTCAGGGAGTCCTTGTATCACTTTTTTGGAGTGCCCCTCTTACGCTGACCCGTGGCGAGTTCACCATAGAGTACTATTTTTGGGAGGCGATGGTCCTCCATCCTAGAAACGTGCCCTGCCCAGCGCAGCTGTGTTCTCAATATCATGGCCTCAACGTTGCTGATCCCTGCTTGCTCAAGGACAGCAACATTCATCACATAATCAGTCCAGTGTATATTTAGGATTGTGCATATACAGCACTGATGAAAGTGTTCGAGGAGTCGTAGGTGGTGGCGATAGTTGACCCATGTTTCAGATCCATAAAGGAGAATAGACAGTACAATGTCTTTATACACACTGATTTTTGTGCTTCGCCTCAGGTGTTTATTACTCCAGACTCTTTTGTGAAGTCTTCCAAATGCGCTATATGCCTTTGCTAATCTGTGATCGATCTCTTTGTCAATCTTGGCATCTGTGGAGATGATGCTTCCCAGGTAGGTGAACTGCTGAATGGGCTTGAGCACAGATTTGCCGACGGCAATGTGGGGATGGTGGTGTTTGTCCTGTGGTGCAGGCTGGTAGAGAACTTCTGTTTTCTTCAGGTTGACTTCCAGCCCAAACAGGTCTGCAGCTGTTGCAAAGAAGGATGTTAGGCACTGCAGAGCTGCTTTTGTGTGGGCAACAAGGGCACCATTGTAATTTCTACTCAATCAGAGCCCCTCTGGCTTTTCAGTAAAACAGGAAGGACTGGGGTCTAATGCATATGTGGTGGCCCTTACCTCTCCATTCCTCAGGCTGCACAAATTGAAAAGTATCCATTATCACTGGATGAGCAGTGGTCAAAGTTACTGCTACTGGATTTGTATTAATTATAGCATCCCAGTCAGAGGAGATCCAAGCGATTTTACCTGTAAACTGCTGGGCAAGTATTTCACAGCAGGCTTTTGAGTGGTCTGGATTCTCCTTTCATGGGCCAGCAAGACTTCTGTCCACAGTAGACAGCTCTGTTGGCCTACTCTTTGTAGATGCAATGA
Organism: Gambelia wislizenii; assembly: GCA_030847615.1. Lineage (NCBI taxonomy): Eukaryota > Metazoa > Chordata > Lepidosauria > Squamata > Crotaphytidae > Gambelia > Gambelia wislizenii. The sequence continues at coordinate 327,926,323 of JAUMIR010000001.1, forward strand.
TAGCAACTTTCTTTCTGCCTGCATTTCCACAGAGTAGGCCCTGAAAGAAGCTCTAGCATGCATTAGATAGGACTTGCTCCAAGTTTTCTGCCAATATCGCTCTAATTGCTGTCTCACTCTTTTTATTATTGGTTTGAGAGAGGGGTTCTATATGGGTTCTATATTCTATATAGCGGTCCAATATTATTACTTAGGAGCAATCATTTCTACTGTTCTGGCCATTTTGTCGTTCCAGGGTCAATCAGAGTTTTGATAGAATCTGCTGAAAGAAAGTCCCTGAGAACATATGATTCAGGAAGCTATTTGGATCCATTAAGCTTTCTGAGGTGGGTCGTCTTAATTGGTCCCCCACCGCTGCAGAGGATCTGAGTCCCAGCAAGTCTAAACTTCACCAGGTAAAATCCAAGACTATTGTTCCTCAAAAATAAAAGGGATTCAGTCACTGTTCCTTCTGCTTCATTGTAATTTCCATCAAAAATCACAAGAGCTTCTTCATAAATATATTCAGTTGGACTTTAATCAAAAACTAGTACTTTCACCCCAGCACATGCTCTTTTGAAGGCACTTGTGACAGGTGTTTCTCTACTAGTAGTATTCACTTTTTCTCAGCAAAATTTCTTCCTCCTTTGGCAGAAAATCCATGATTTCTGGCCCATGGAGCTGCTTCTCTTCCTTTGCCAGCTCTTCAAACTCCGTCAGCAGCAAAAACAAATTTTGTGAGGTTTTGCCAGCACCTTCTTTGATGTTGGCAATAGTTCTGAATGGTAATTGTATTTTGCTACTTTAAAGGTAATATGATGTGGCAAATGCAATCCGCAAAGCATGTCATTGTTCAATACATTACTGTCAAAAAAATAATGCAAAGTAAAAAGTAAGTTAACACTGTCAAGGTATGTTACAGAAACCTAAATAATGTACATTACTGACTATCAAACAGAGATGGTTGAGAAATGGAGACCTACAGATTAATGAAATAGCTGCTTTTCTAGATTCCAAGGTGGTGTTAAAGCATTTTATACTTAAAAAACAAACAAACAAACCTCTCTTATTATTTTCTCTAGAATTACGTATACATCAGAAAAATTTTCAAAGGGTTACAGTATAGAATAGGCTTACCAAAAAAGTTGTTCTTCAGGTTTGTTTAACTCCGTATCATCCCAAATGACAGATGGCTTGCTGAGTGGGGACATTACATTTAGAGGACTTCAGAAAGGGAAGACCTATAGAAGATATGTACATAGAAAACCTGGTTTTCAGCATCAATCTCATTCTGGAATGGGTGGCATGATTCAGACAAAATGTCCAGGGTGGGATAAGTATAATATTTTCCCAAACTGTTGTGCAGAGTGAGTGTAGAACCTCTAAAGCAGATCTATAATAATAAAAAGGAATGCCTTTGTGTGTGCAACAGCCATAACTCATCTGAACTGCTAAATGCTACAGCATCACTAAAGCTGGTGTCACCCCTTTCCTGAAAGGTGTCTCCTGGTATGGTTTGGCCTCTCCGCTGCTTCCATCCCCACCCCCCAGTACTGCCACTGCTAGATGCCTCAGATTTTGACAGGTTTATTTCATTCAAATTTCAGGGCTTAATTTCAAGTCAAAATTCCAAAGCCATGGAAATCACTAGAAGCAAAAGGCTCCTCATTGGAAAATTATGGTAGATTCCCCAAAATTTGACATAATATTTTGTCATCAATGTGTCAGTGCCCAGTTTCATGATGAAAAAGTTGAAATTTGAAATGGTGGGCTCCCTAGCAGGAAAAAGGGGCATATGACAGGAAAATGTGGCAGATGCTTCATCTTCCACTAGGTTGGCTTGGCTGTTGTCCAAGTTGCAGTGGCCAGCTTGAAATATAACAGGTTTCCTAGAAGCAAAGGGGGAGCCTGCACTGCTAGAAGGACACATGAGACAGAAAAAAAAAGTAAGAAACCAAGGTAGAGCTAAGGCACTGCTGCTGCAATTTTTCAGATTTCAAAACAAACAAACAAACATGGAGTTGGGCTCAGTGAGATATTATTGGTAAGTTTCCTAACATTGAAAGCAAGACAGGAAAAAGGATGCCCCCATGGATCCCTTTGAGGGCATTAGGCACCAACCTGGTCATTGCTGAATATTACTCTGCTAGAAAATAGGAGAAAGCTCTCTGAAGTACTACTGCAAAGATTCCTGGGGTAAGGGGAAGATGTGAAAACTGAAGAAGGCAGAATAACATTGTCAACACTGATAATATTCAAGAGATTAAAGAAAGAGCAAGAAGATGGGAGAGACCTGTCTGAGGTGAGATTCTTGCAGTTAACAAAAGGGGGAGTGGAGAAACAAGAGCTCCCATGAAGCTCTTTGGGTTTATTAAGTATGGAGCAAACCAGTGATGCATATATTTCTGCTAGTAAACAAATAAGCTAGAAAATCCCAAGAGCAGCATTAAGTTGAGCTGTGCTACATTGCAGGTGACACTTAGGTCCTGTCCACACGGTAAAAAAAATACATATGCCGTTCAGAAGATCACTCTTCCGTACACACAGCCGTTTGGATTCATACGTGTCATTCAGAAGGGGGGGCTAGTGAATCCCCCATAAACTACGTGGATTTGGCGTTTGGGAGGATTAGTGGATCTCAGCATAAAATACATACAGCCGTTCGAATGGCTGATGGTCTGTATGCCCCGTTCACACACATACGAACAGGCAGTGTAATCTGATTGGCTGGCCGAGTAGAGGGGGCAGGGCTAGCAAGGAGGGGAATTGGGAGCGGCCACCATGTTGGATTCATGGCTAAGCAAGAGTCCGGTAAGTCCATGAATTTTATATATATTTATTTTTATTTTACTTTGTAAATTTACTTTGTAAATAGGAAAAACCGAATGTCCACAAAGCAGACACCATTTTAAATTAAAAAAAAAGTGGTGGGAGATTTAAAACTGCCGCTTGGCTTGCTCACTCCAGCCAGCTGGGGAAGGGGGCTCATACGGAGTTTAGGGGGGTAAAAAATCGTGTAGGCAGATCGTATGCATACAAATGGTATTTTTTACCCCCCAGATGGATTTTTTTTTAAATTGTATAGATGGACCCTTAATATACATAGTATTATGTTGCCACAAGAATATTCTGACCAATAGCATAATTCTGAATGATACAAAAGACAAAAAAAATAAAATAAAATGGTACAGATATACTCTGCCTCAGGACTTGTCCAGGTGGTAGCTTAGCACTGTACTATAAAACCTGATGAGCTCTCTTTTGGATGGTATCACCCTTAAAGATCTTCCTGTTCTTTCAGCTTGCTCTTTTCAATAGCACAGACCACAAGCTTTGTGTAGCTGGAGGTGGCAGGATATATGTTCAGTGGCAGAGCATATGCTTGGCACAGAGATGATCATGGTTAAATGCCCTCATCTTCAGGTAGGACTGTGAAAGATCCCTGGGAAAAGGTGTAGTCAGGGTGGGTAATAGAGGATGAATGCTAAAACCCCCTGCATGTAAGGCTCCCTCTGTGTATAGTTGCTTCTACATAAGATACCTCCCTCTGCACATCCATCCTAAGAAGATATGGTCGGTTTTTAAAAAACTTCTGACTTGTTACCTGTCCCCATCTTTTAGATGGGAAAAATGTCCTATCTAACAAGGTAGTTGGGGTGATAAAAGATAAAAGCATCCCAGAATATTGTGAAGATTAAACATGTGATGTGAATTATGGATAACAGCCCTAACAATGGGGAATGTCCATCTTCTGTTATTTTTGGCAGCCACTCTGTCCTGAAAACTCTAGTGCAGGGGTGGGCAAAGTTTGACCCACAGGCAATATGTGGCCCATGGCCTCCACTTTTGTGGCAGCAGCATTCAAGGACCTCTTACCTACCGTACTACCAGGAACATCAGTTCTCTCCCTTAAATCATTAACCAAACAATTGACCAAGGATTCACACAATTCTAAAAATTTTAAATAAACTCCAGACTGTTGAATGCATCAAGTCAATCACTGCAGATTTTTCTTCTCTTCCGTTTTGTTTGTTGTTGTTGTGTTGGCATCATAATCTCCTTCAGGATTGTAACTCATCATTGGCCCAACACAATGTAATGTAATGTGGTCTCCCACTGGAAATATTGGGCTAAAAAGTGCTGAGAGGAGGCTGTTTGGCCTTGAGAATATTATGAATATAAAACAAGAGACTTGTGGGTCAACAAAGGAGGCCAAGGAGGCAAAATTGGTTGCCTCTCCAAGGGCTTGGCAGCTGTTCAGCCAATGCTCCTTGCATACAAAATATTTTCCTGACAGTGGCAGCAGTAGCAGCTGCAAATGACAACCACAGCATCCCTTGTCTCCCACTGTGATAATTAATGTTCTGTCAAGACAGGGAATTTCACCATTTAGGCTTTAGGGAAGTTTTCTGTGTGGCTGGAGGTGTTCAAAATATTGTTGAGTTTTAGCAGAAGCAAGAAGGAAATGTACACTTAAATAGGCAGAATTGAGTTCTTAAGAGTTTTTTTTTTATTATTCTAAAGAAGTACACAATATATGATTTAGGCAATGTTCAGTCATTGTTTGAAGCCTACTTTTGCAAAACATAAGGAGATGCTCACCAGAGGAGTCTCTTTTTTTATTATTATATATGCAAGGAGTAATGTAGGCTGTGGTGAATTAGATAATGTCCCAAGACATTGGGGTTTATTCTCCCTCCCTCCCCTTAGTCCAAAGCTGCTTTTGAGGCATGTTTCATCTGTCCTAAAGAAGGACAAACAGGAGATTATCAGACAGGAACGAAAAAAGCATTCCAGTCCCACAATCTCCACTCCTGCCCCTGTCCCATCCCAGTCCCGCCACAGTAACCTTCCCCACCACATTTACCTTGTCTCATGTTGACAGGGCAGCCCTGGAGTGAAAGGAGCTCTGACGGAGCTCCGTTCACTTCCTGCTGGTTTGAAATCCTGCAGATACTTGCAAGAAGATGCGAGCATGGGAAATTTAAAAAGAAAAAGAAAACCAAAAAAAAGTGACAACAAACACAAAAACACACTTTAAAATTAACAAGGAACCTGGGGAGGGACATAAAAAGTGTGTCACTTACCTGGGTGTCCCAATCTCACCTGGAAGTGTTCTGGCAGGGACTTCCCATTGATGCTGGGATTTTGCCAGGATAACGGGGCACCTTGTCACATGCAGGAACATCTGTGACAGAAACGGAACAGGGAGATCTATTGATGGCTTTGCCAGTCAATAAAAATCAGCACTGGCAGGAGCAGAATGGGTCCATAATGAGGGGAGATGACATCATTTTTGCGATCTCCTGGCATTGTGCTGTAATACCACTTTTGACTCATCTGATAATCTCCACAGAGTAAAGCTGTTTAACCATTTACCTCTCTGATTTCTTTTCATCTCAAAAATACCCTCCATAAGCTGCTTTTTTTTTTTCATACAAAAAGATGATAGGTAGCTCAGTATTGGAGCACCAACTTTGTATGTATAAGGCACCATGTTAAATCTCTTTTATTTCCAGGCACAGCTGGGAAAGACCCTGTTTGAAAATTATGAATACCCGCTGCCAATAAGTGTAGACAACACTGAGCTGGATGGACAAGTGTCATATGGTATAAGGTAGCTTCTTCTGACCCCATCTCTTGACATGGGTACAAAAGCCCTGGTGGTGCAGTGGTTATAGGCCAGTACTGCAAGCCACAAGGTTATGAGTTCAATTCAGGGAGCTCCAAGGTTGACTCAGCCTTCCATCCTTCTGTAGGCTGGTAAAATGAGTACCCAGTTTGTACAGGGCAATTCGCTAAAAAAAAAAAAAAGTAAACCTTGCTGGGAGTGCTTCGGCACTGATAAGCAGTACAGTATATAAATATCAATGCTATTGCTATTGCTAAAAATAAAAACTGAAGAATACTTTGCATAATTCTAAAAAGATTATCACAAAAGGCTAGCAACGTGGAATTAAAGCAGGATAATAGCATCTATGGCTGAACCTTATCACATGACATCATGACTTTCCTGTAGTTGCTGTTTATTCAAACTGTTACTGTTGCATCACTTTTAGTTGTAGAGAAATGCCCATCAACAGCTCTAACTATCACTATTATTCCATTGCTGGTCATGGTGGTACAGGTCCCTTTGCTTCAATTCCAGCATTACAGCAGTCAATGCCATGAGGGAGCCTGATTCTCCTTCTGTAATCTTCTCTCCCCCTCCTAGTTGCTTTTCCAAAGCAAGCTAACTCCAAGACCATCACATTTTTTATTATCTTTGCTATGTTTGTGTGATTACAGTATAGCAAAAATGATTAAAATATTTTTAATTTTTATTTTTTTCACTTTGTGAATGGGAGGAGGACAGCGCAGGAGAGAAGGAGAATCAAACCCCTTCATGGACTGACTGGTGTAATGCTGGGGCCCAGCTACACAGAAGAGTTAAATCCGGGAAATATTGTTTTATGGCCATTTTGCTTCAGTCTGCATTTGTTCCCACAATTTTGTTCGGAATTGGTTTATCTGAAAAAGTAGTGATTTTGCAGTTCACACGGGGCAGGGAGGCAAATACACAGAGAGAGAGAGATGGAGAGAGGCAGGCAGCAGGGGGGAAACAGACACGTACATACATGAGAGACTCAGTGCCTGTTCCTCCCACATTCCTGCCAACTGTCAGTCAAGGAGGAGGAGGAGAGAGAGGGAGAGAGAGAGAGAGAGAAATAAAATTCCCCTGCATGGGTGAGTGCTCAGCTGTCGGAGGGAGGCAGAGCAGTCGGGTGGACTGTTTTTACTCATGAGGAAGCCCTGGCCAAAGAGCAAGAAGGGGAAGACAGCCCTCTGCAGCAAAGCCATCGCTTTTTGGGTTGCCCTGCATGAGGGGGCCCCAGCCGCTAGGTGGGCATGCTCTCTTTCCCTCCCTGCCACACCCAGCACCACCTTCGACCTCCTGGCTGCCTCTTCTCACCCAGCGCCACTTGTCCCAAGCACCAAGGTGGGAGCAGAGAAGCAGATCCCCAGATGAAAGAGCCATGGGGACGCCCCGACACAACCAGCCAAGGCTCTTCTCCTTCATCTTCTCTGCTTTGTTTGGGTCAAGTGGGGGCTACTGTCCCCTTCTGATGAAGCGCACAGCTGCCTGTTGAAAAGCACAGCAAAAAGCCAAAGAGGAGGAGTTGTTGTGAAAAGGAAAAGAAAAGGATGCCTCTCGCGCAGGGCAACTCAAAAAGTGACGGCTCTGCTGCAGAGGACTGTCTCGCCCTTCTTGCTCTTTGGCCCAGGGCTTCCTCACAAGTAAATGCAGTCCACCTGACCACTCTGCCTCCCTCTGACAGTTGAGCCCTCACTCACATTGGGAAGTTTTGTTTCTCTTTCTCTCTCCTCCTCTGTGACTGACAGCCAGGGGGATGCAGGAGGAACAGGCAGTACCACCACAGCCAGTGGGGAGGCACCCAAAGCAGGGCCCTTCAACAATGGTGGATCTTCAATAGCAAGGCATCCCTTGCAAGCCTGCCCCCTCTGGGGTCCAACCAATCACAATTCAGCTTTCTTGTGTTCCCTTTATCCGGGATGGTTGCTGATTGATCAGACAATCAATAGTGCAGTTTTCCCCACACTTTTCAAATAAGACCACGGAAAATAGAGGGGTGGGAAGTCCTGGGTTTTGTGGGATTTTTGCTTCCCACCCTTCTGAAACCCGAGAGTGTGGCCCACCGAATGTGGGGACCAATAGAGTTCATCCTGAATTATTCCTTTGTGTGTGTGTGTGCGTGTGTGTGTGTGTGTTATGTAGCTGGGCCCCTGGAACTGCAGCGAAGAGACTTATCACACTGGGGGGTGCATGTTCAAAGATGTGCAGTAGTGCAAAAGAAGTGAGGTGTGATAAGAAATGTTTTCAAAGTGGTATGTTCCTGGTAATGTGACTGCTCCAAGATATTAGCCTCATGGAATATTCTCCTAATATTTATATTATTTTACTAAATTTCCTTCATTACATACCCCCTCACTGTCTTTCTTCTCTCACTGTCTCACACACATACAAACACATATTATGGTTATTTAATAATTTCAGAACATATACTTCTGAACCCATCATCTCTCTTTACATATTCTACAACAGAAAGGTGAATGGAATAATATGGTGCATTTAGATAAAGGCCTAATCTTCACCAACAGCAGCTGAGATAGTGAACTTCTTTCTCCACAGCTATCTTTTCATCATAAAAGTGGGAATGGTGTAGACTGAACACTCTTTGGAGATTATCATATGACCTTAATAATCCAGGACAGGAATGCCACAGGATCACTAAAGTGCTGCCCTTTCAGACAATGTCGTTCCTGTCTCGTTCTGCCCCCATGCTGCTTCTGTTTGGTCCCCCCCTTTTTTTTTAATTGACTGGCTAAGCCATCGATAGATCACCATTTCCGTTTCTGGAACAGAATCATGGGTATGTGAAAAGGTGTCCCTTTTCTGTGGCATAATGCCAGCCTCACTTGCCGAACACTTCCAGGTGCAAGCAGGGTATCTAGGTAAGACACAGCCTTTTTTGTACCCACCCCTATTTATAGATTTTCCTTGGTTTTTTTCTGGGCTGTGAGGCTGTGTTCTGGAAGAGTTTAAGCTTGCATCTGTGGCTGGCATCTTCAGAGAATTTCTCTGAAGATGCCAGCCACAGATGCAGGTGAAACATCAGAAATGAACTCTTACAGAACACGGCCTCACAGCCTGGAAAAAAACCAAGGAAAATCTATGGATGCTGGCCGTGAAACCCTTCGACTTCACACCCCTATTTACTTGGCTTTTTAAAGTGTGTGTTTAGGTGCTTGGTTTAAGTATTTGACGTTTGGTTGTATTTTTATTTTTATATTTCCTGTGTGATGCTGGCCTCACTGAGAGGTCCATGCTGAACACTTCCAGCAGTGATGAGGACATCCAGGTAAGTGATAGCCTTTTTTGTACCCTTCCCTGTTTACTTGTGGGTGTTTTTTTTCATCTGTTTAGGTGAGTTTTAGACTTTTATTATTAGTTTTATTTTTGTATTTCCCATACAATTGTCCTCTCACAAGGGCAGCCAGGATTTGCTTTCCAGGAAGTGAATGGAGCTCTGTGAGAGCTCCATTCATGCCTGGGCTGCTGGAGGGGAGGGCAGGACTTTTAATACTGGTAAAATGTAGGTGTCTGAATTTTTTAAATAAACCGTTACAGAGACAGGAGCAGGGCGGGATATAGGTGGCAAGATGGTGATGCTATATTTGTCCCCATCTGATCTCTCTGGCTTTTCTCTGGCTTTTCTTCGCAAACGAAGATTCAGGAAGGACTCATCCTGCGTTTTCTGCAAGCACGCTGATGACTAAAAAGGCCAGTCCAAGATAGACAAGTCCAGTTGCAGAAAGCACAGCAGAAGGTTTCTTCAGGTGATGTTACAGGGTTGTGATTCTTTCTGCGTTGCTGTTTCTCGAACGCTTCCACCAGCACTGTTTATGCACAATCCTAAATATACACTGGACTGACTATGTGATGAATGTTGCTGTCCTTGAGCAAGCAGGGATCACCAGCATTGAGGCCCCATCTGATAATCTCCTTACATAAAACAAATCTCTCTACACAGACAAATTCAAGGAACACAAGATATGTTGAGGAATTCATTGGATACATACTCTAAAAATTCATTTATTTGATCCATACTTCTCACAAAAATGTATTGATCATAAAATAGTTCTGTCTCAGAATCCCCACTCCTACAAATATTATAAAATGGCCCAAGGGCATTCTTTAAAACATAACTCCAATCTAGCCAGCAGTCTTGGGTAATATTCACTCCTTGGAAACAACCATATTTTTCCCCACTAAAGGTCCTTGAGAGAACATAATCCCATCACTCCCATGGATAATTGCAACCCCGTTTTGTGTTTGGAAACGTGAGAGATAATAGGGGATCTCTCTAGCAGAGTAATCAAATTGTCAGGGCAGAGGCTAAACAACAATTCCCACAGCCACCCACCCACACAGGGATTAGAAGGGAAAGGAATAAGATTATACCTATAAAGTATATGATCTAATGGAGAACAGAGAAGGGAGAGAGTGGGCATGGTAAAAGCAAGCAAATAGAGTTGTTATAAATATATGTTGTGCCTAAACTTAGGTTTTCCTTGGATGTTTTTTTTTTTCTCCAGACTGTGAGGCCGTGTTCTAGAAGCGTTTATTTCTGATGTTTCTCCTGCATCTGTGGCTATCATCTACCAATTAGTGAATATAGGCATGCAAATGCTGCCTGGTCTAATGTTTTTATGATCTGCCATGGCCAGCAGACTTAAAAAGGGAAGGGGGAAGGGAAGGAGAAGGTTAATCAAGAGGGGGGAGGGAGGGAAGAAATAGGAGGGGAAGTAGTAAGAGATGGTAAAAATAGAGACATTTGTCAAGTTTTATTTTTAAAAAGCACATTCATGCAGAAATTGAATGGCCTGGACTTCTTGATAAACATATGAATAAGTTACAGGATATAGCATCTGACTGATGTGTCCACTACTAGATAAACTGACTTTGAGAGACACTTGCTAGGTTTATCTCTGACATACAGTACTAGTTTTGTATGTGGAAGAAATTGTTTGCATGGAGGTCAGTAGTCATGTGGTCCACTGCACTGAGCCTCAGTTTCTACATTCCAGAAAGAGGTTTACTTCTGTAGATGCATTTAATGACAACCAGGCCAGAATCATGAAGCTGGTCCTCTAGGTTTATCGTGTAGTTTTATATCAACTAAAAGAAATCAGCAGATAGGATTAACAGAGCTTAGATGATTGGATGCAATGGTGCAACAACACCATTAATAAAAATGAATTAGGCTGAAGTAATGAAGACATGGTAGAACAATTGTCTAGAAGAGGGTAAGTGGGAACTGTGTATCCAGTCATTAGTGCAGAAGCTTTTATCTTGTTATAACTGATTTTGAGTGGGAAAATTAGCACTGCACAGATTCTGGGAAGCAGAATGAATTTTGTTCTCTTCATCTGAATATTATGACTAATAACAGATTCAACAAAGGAAAAAAAAACTTGCCAATATGCATGTGTCATTAGGTTAGCATAGTAAAAAGAGGATTCTGTTGACAAAAATGCTGTAGGTCAACCAGATAAATGTCTGCTGCCCCAAATAGCAACAGTTCAACTGGTTCCCTTCATCCCCTCAATTTTGTACTCTTTCCCTTGTGTGAAAGCATCATGATTGTCTTGTTTTCCTGTCAGAAGCAGCCAAAAAATGAATAAGAAGACAACATGTCATCTTGTGAGTGACAACTCAACATGAAGTAAATTGTACAAGAATGAGGAAGAAGAAATTAAATACATGATTGCCATGTTAGGTGACAGCTGCATGCAAAAGTCAGAATCCTATTGGGACATGATGCTGGTACAACTCCAGGTTATGACAGTGGTTGTACTTTCTACATGCTTGTGTAAGGAGGTATGCATTACCCACTAACACAAGCAGTTCAGCATTTACCCGCACTGAGATGGGTAATTTTAAAAGCTCATGTGTTATATGGGCACACCTCTGGCCTATGATCCCAAATGTTAATCAAATCAACCACTGCAATGACACCACTGTGATTATCTCTCTCGCTGGCTTCTCTTCGCAAACAAAGATTCAGGAAGGACTCATCCCGCGCTTTCTGCAAGCGCGCTGATGACTAAAAAGGCCAATCCGAGATAGACAAGAAAGCACAGCAGAAGGTTTCGTTGGGTGATGTTTCTGGGTTGTGATTTTTTCTGCATTGTCGTTTCTCTTCAAGACTTGTTCGGCGTGAGTTCTCAAATAAGGCTGCAGCATTGTGGATAGTGTGTTTCCATGCCTCCCGATGTGAGGCCAGGTTGGACCATTGTTGTTGATCAATTTGGCCGAGCCTGAGGTGTTGCTTCAGGGAGTCTTTGTATCGCTTTTTTGGAGCACCCCTCTTACGCTGACCTGTGGCGAGTTCACCGTAGAATACTATTTTGGGGAGGCGATGGTCCTCCATCCTAGAAACATGCCCTGTCCAGTGCAGCTGTGTTCTCAATATCATGGTCTCAATGCTGGTGATCCCTGCTTGCTCAAGGACAGCAACATTCATCACATAGTCAGTCCAGTGTATATTTAGGATTGTGCGTAAACAGCGCTGATGAAAGCGTTCGAGGAGTCTTAAGTGGTGGCAATAGGTGACCCATGTTTCAGACCCATAAAGGAGAATAGACAGTACAATAGCTCTATACACACTGATTTTTTGTGTTTCGCCTCAGGTGTTTATTACTCCAGACTCTTTTGTAAAGTCTTCCAAATGCGCTATGTGCCTTTGCTAATCTGTGATCGATCTCTTTGTCAATCTTGGCAGCTGAGGAGATGATGCTTCCCAGGTAGGTGAACTGCTGAACGGACTTAAGCACAGAGTTGCCAATGGCAATGTGGGGATGGTGGTGTTCGTCCTGTGGTGCAGGCTGGTAAAGAACTTCTGTTTTCTTAAGGTTGACTTCCAGCCCAAACAGCTCTGAAGCTGTTGCGAAGCAGGATGTTAGGTGCTGTAGAGCTGCTTCTGTGTGGGCAACAAGGGCAGCATCATCAGTGAAGAGCAGCTCACGGACTAGATAGTTTAGAGTCTTAGGGGCCGGTTCCACGACAGGAAAAAGTTCGCCAGATTCCGGATTACCGTCCTTTCGTATCAGGAGCGCATAAATCACATGGTGCCTGGCAGTTTCGAATGATCCAGACACTTTCTGTTTTGCTTAATTCACACAGGCAAAGGTCGGGGGGAATCGCCTCCAGATGATTAAAGTCAGGCAGGAGGCGGGGAGAGAGCAAGGAGGGGGTCATGGAGACCATAAATAATGAGAGGAAAGAAAAAGTACAAACAAACAAGCAATCGAAAGAGCGATCTGACAAACTCCCCCGTCTTCCCCAGCCCTGAAAGGCTTTTGTAAAGAAAGGAGTCAATGAAAGCACGAACAAGCAAAAGCATAGTGGAGCAGATTGCATGCACACACAAACACACACCACAGAACTAGAGCTTGCCTCATTTGGTTTCCCTCCCTCCGAAAGCTTGAATAAAGGCAAGTGAATGGAAGGACAAACAAACAAAAGAACGAACATGCGATCGGCTGTTTTCCAGCACACACACACACCCACACACCCCCACACACCCCAGCGAAGCAGCGAAGCATCTTCCCACCCCCCACCCCCCAAAAGATAGACAGGAAGGGCTCCGTTTTCCAAAGTGAGTTGCAAGCAGAAGGAGGGTGAATTTCTTCTCTCCAACCCTTCAGTCTATTCGGATAAAGCACTCCAACCAATCAGGATTCAGCTCTGCTCACAGTAATTCGAAAAGGCAGATGCCAGTTTACACGATCGTTAGTTCCCACGGTAAAGTATGCGCATTTTCGCGAACTTAATCAAAAAAGTGCAGAAAACTAGCGAAAGCTGATACTGCGCAACTTATGGGTTTTTTGCACCCCCTCCTTTTGAAAAGGGCGCTGTTGCTTCGAGATGCGTGGGAACTATCAGGCTTCTTGTCGCATTCTTTGAGGATTTATTTTGCCGTGGAAACGACCCCTTAGTGTGAGCCCTCAGACGGCTTAAGTTAAACAAGCTACCATCAGTACAGTAACGTATATTGATGCCATTGTCTTCTTCGAGCTCTGCTGTAGCCCTTTGGAGCATCATGTTGAAGAAGATTGTAAATAAAGTTGGCACAAGAACACAGCCTTGCTTCACTCCATTAGTTATTAGAAAGGGCTCTGAAAGAGCATCGCCATATCTGACTTGACCATGCTGGCCCTCGTGTAGCAAGATAATCATTATAAGGAATTTGGGGGGGACATCCTAGTCTTTCCAGGATCTGCCACAGACCTTTCCTACTCACGTGTTGAAGGCTTTGGTGAGGTCAACAAATGTTACATAGAAACCCTTGTTCTGCTCTCTACATTTCTCTTTCAATGAACAGGATATTATTGCTATCTGTATTTGGACCTTGCTAGGTAAATAACATTTCTCAGGACCATGCCACAAACACTGGCAACTGAGAAGAGTAGATCATAGGGCAGCATCCTGTTACTGACATATGGAAGTGTAAGTCCATCTTATGTTTGTCTTGTAGGGAGGGGTAATTATGGAGGTCTGTATTCTCTTCCATCATTTAGGGGAACTTTCATAGCAAAACTGTGAGTCATGAAGGAGGTAGTGGACCCATAACAGAGTTCTTCCTGCAGGGCTCTTACACTACACTAGGCAATATAAGATCTTGACCATAGTTTGTAAAAGTATGTGACTCAGAACTTTTAAAATGCCTCCTTAAGAGTTGTGGGTAGTGCTCAGCTGGCTCAAGTTGATTGCATCAGGGTAGATGGTTCCCCTTTCCCATTCTACATGCATAAGTTGACTGGATAGTTGATTCTTACTCAATTTTGGCAGTGGGGCAGAAACTTCCAACAGATCTGAGAGAAGCAGGCTAATTTCAGGGGTAGAAGTTATAGGCTTTTCATAGTTGCTTTGCAGATGTCATGAACAGAATCAGTCTTTTATGATTTGCACCAAGTATCCTTTTCTGAAGAAGCAAACATCCCCCTTTTGTGATAACCCAGTTTAAATGCAAAGGCCTAGATGGGCCTATATGTATAAAAGAGTAAAATCAGTCAGATTTTACAGGTATTTTTCAAAATCATTTTTATACAGAGCTGAGTGAGTAAACAGTCCTAATAGAGAGTTATTAGGGCAGAGGTTGAGTTAGGGTTTGCAATTTGGTGTTATTATCTGCCATCAGGTAGGCTTCAACTTTGTTGACCCTATGAATGAGATACCTCCAAGAGACCTTGTTATTAACTCAGGTCTTGCAGACTCAGGGATGTAGCTAACATGATTGAATAAATCCATCACTAATGCGATTGTCTCCCTTTCCTACTACCTTTCACTTTTCCCAGCATTAGGCTTATAATTTACTCTTTACATTTATATCCCACCCTTCCTTCAAAAAAAAAAAAAATCATGACACCCTGTATTTTCTTCTCCCTCTATATTATCCTCACAGCTACACTGTAAAAGTAGGTACAGTGGAGAAAGAAAGAGAGTGATGTCGAAGGTCACAAAATGAGCTTTTTCTATGTCAGAAAGAAGAAACAGAAGCATTATTTCCTGCACAGAAAATACTGTTTTCCACACACAAAAAGCATATGCAGATTTTTGTGCAGAATAATTTCTAAACTTTGAATAGTATATGAAAACTGCCCAGTTTTTGAAGACTTTCTCACAGATGAAAAAAATGTTAAAATTATTCATTGCTCATTTTGAGGATTAGTTTAGTTAATTGCATTCCTAATCCCTGATTGCAGATATTCTGAGCATTCCATTCCATTGTTTCTCATACCTTTCTTTCAGATATTTAATAACATTCTCCAAGAGACTGTGAGTCTTTAGACTTTATCAGACACACTAAATATGGCATCATAACGATGCCACATAAACACGAATGGGCATGCATATCAGACAACATCGTCCTTTTGCATTTGTGTCCTGGCCAAAACCCATACCTTTTTACTGATGGCTGAAGCCACCAATAGATCCCCCGTAGCGCTTTAGTGCCAGCATTGCCGGCATGTGAAACCCCGTGCCATTGTACTCACGTGAATGCAGCATCAATGCCCAGTCCTACCAGAACACTTCCAGGTGAGATTGTGACATCCAGGGAGTTGACTCTCTTTTTATGACCCACCCCGGGATAATTTGGGACTTTTAAAGTGTGTTCCAGTGCTTTTTAAAACTTTAACTTTCTTATTTTTGTTTTTATTTTTGAATTTCCCATGTGTCTTCTCATGAGAATCTGTGGGATTTTCAACAAGTTTACTTCCTCTTTCATTGCCAGGGAAGCCATTGCTGGGAGTGAAGGTAAGTGTTGGTGGTGGTGGGCATTCTTTTGCTGGCATAAAAATGCATTTTTTATGGCAGCAAAATAATGTTTTAAGGGGCTTGTCTAATAAAGTCCTTTGGGAAAAAAAAGCTTTTTTATCATAGATTTCTTTGTTTCCTTGCTTTCCAGTTTCCAGCATATGAGTGAGTGGGTAGTGGGTACTTTGTCTCACAGTGGTGTCCATTGAAGAATATCATCCATGCAAATATTGGAAATAAAGACCATACTTTCTTAGATTTGCCTTAAAGTCCCACTTATAAAAGTTCATGTGATAGGTTTCCTGTAGAAGCTACATTGGGTTCCATTTCACAGTAATTATGTATGGAGAGCACCTGTTAATCAACCATAGGCTAATTTACAAGGAATATTTCCAATCTGACTCTGCTACGTTTTTCTCAATCAGAGAATATGACAAGCTTTAATTAACATCTTAATTAGATGTCATCACTCAATGTGCCATTCCATTAACTCAACACAGTACTCTGTCATAGTGTTTCTTAACATCATATATTTGTCTTCTAATGATGACTTCTCACATGGGGCTTAATGTAATCCTAGTTTCATATTGTCTGCTATGTGAATGTTGGCCAGAATGCGTATTTGCACTACAAGTGTGAACTCCTCCCACACACATACTTTTAACACTGATCATACAAAGAACACGAGGAGCTAAAAAAAGAGAGAATTTAAACCTAAAAAGAAATACTAAACCAGATGAGAGTGGTAGATGAGAATACAAATATTTTAGCAAGATTTCCCCTTACCACATAGTCTTAATATTCCCCTGTTTTGCTGACTATCTTTTCCTTGCCAACAACTTTGTTGGTTTTAGTCTTCAAATTTTGCAACAAACAGTGAAATGTGAGTCAGTGGAGCAGTTACGGTAAAAATAGTGTCATTTTGGGCTGAAAGCATCACTTTTGCTATGGATATGCAGTCACTATGTCCAAACCCCTCATATATATTTTTGCTTTGAAATAAATGGATTATTCATTTGTAAGGGACAAAATGGAATCTTCTGGAAGTGGTCTACAACTTGAACAAAAAGTTCGTTTCCTGCCTTTGATTTAAAGAAAGGCTTTTTAACTGCTTAATTCTTAAAGCTTTGACAGAATCACAGAGGGAGGTTGCAATCTGTGAGTGTAAAAATTCTTGGCCAGGCACTGGAGCAACTGGATGGAAATATTGATTGGTCTTGTGGATGAACAATTGCAAAGGAGCCATGGAATAATACATGATCACAGCAGCAAGACCGTTATATGGTCAAAATTGGTAATTCACTATTATATGATCAAAATATGGTAATTCACTATTACCTCCAATGGAAGAATGGTTAACACTGAATGAATTAGAATAATTAAACAAATTATCAGGTTTGACCAGAGAAAAATCATTAGAGGCATTTTAAAAAGATTGGAAATGCTTAGTAGACTTTTTGAAGGAAAAAGAAAATGATTTAATAATTGGTGGTTTGAAAATTAATATGAAGTAGTTATTAAAAGAAGTGTATAATATGGTTTATAGAAAGAGGGGTAAGTTGGTAGTCACTTATACATGTATCTTCATCTATATACTTATATTTTCTATATCTATTTTTCTGTCTTTTCTGTTGTTTCTTTTGTTATCTCTCTGTTTATTATTTTTGTGTGAACTTTTATGCTAAATAGAAAAAACTTATTATTATTTTTTTAAAGGAAATATTGATTGATTGAGGGACAGAACTTGGCATGATCCAGTCGTGACCATGCTTTTTAATCTGGGGCAGAGCCTAGCAGAATGGGATACTGGGCCGAGAGGGAAAAAAATTAACACACACACCCAACACATCACACCTCAACATTTCTGGTTCACTTGACACATATCTGACACTAAAAGAAAACCAAAATAACTAATGGTCAGGGAAAGCATCACATATCTGACAGCCTCTTTAATGTTCCCCAATGATGAGATTCTTCAGCTTGACACAACAGCTTTTTACTGAGAGACAGATCTTGATCCCACAGAGACTCTGTGTGTGTGTGTGTGTGTGTGTGTGTGTGTGCAAAATATAAGCAGAAGAACTTGCATTAAAAGCTCATTATGGGTAGGAACCTATAAGGTTTAATCTCCCTGTTCAGTATTAGCACTACCACCACCTCTCCTCTCATACTGATGTAAAAATAATAAGCAATAAAAGACAGAATTGATTTCTTTCACTTCAGCCTTTGAGAGCAACCAGTACTGCTAGGCTGACATCCAAGTGGGAAAAGCTGAGCTCTGACGTTCCAAACTGCCTCATCCTGTTGCTTGTCACTCTTCCAGCTTTGTTCACACAAATAGGGCTGCCAGTCACAACAGAAGCAGAAAATCCCTACAGAATTAAGCCAGCCGGTATTAGTTTTTCTGACCTCGCTTTGAGGAAACAGAGACAATGTGCATATCCCCCATGGGAAGTACATGTAAGCTGGTATTTGGCTTTTTTCCACGTGCTTAATGTTACTGAATGAAGAGATTTTAAAGCACTTGGGAACATACTAAATAATTAGCAACTGTAATATTTCCAAGAAGTTCAAGTCAGAGGGAGGGAAGGAGGGGGGGGACATACCATAGCATCAACAACTGTTGCCTTTGTTTTGACTGATTGGACACTAAGCTGGAATTTAGTAATCATAAGTAAACAGCATGCATTGTTTTGGAATGGATGATAATAAGGGAGCCCATTTTGTTTGCAAGCAAATGGAATCTCTGCTCAAGGTTAGAAGCAACAATTTAGAGATGGAAAAACAATTTAGAGATGGAATCTCTAAATTAGAGATGGAGATATGGAGATATTTGGCACCATCTTAAAGCAAAAGGCTTCTCTATCTTTTGGCTAAGATCAAATGTAGCAAAAGGAAAGGAAGGAGTTAAAGTAATGCCCAAAGTATAACAATTGTTGTTGTCCTTGTTAACTGCCTCCAAGTTGACTTCAACTCATGGCAACCCATAAATGAGACACCTCCAAGATCCCCTATCATCAACCACTTTGCTCAGAGCCTGCAGGCTCAGGGCCATAGTCTCCTCAATTGAGCCTATCCAGCTGGTATGTGGTCTTCCTTTCTCTCTACTGTCTTCTACTCAACCTTTCCTAGCATTATTGTCTTTTCTAGTGAGTCATGCCTTCTCATGATGTGGCCAAAGTATGGCAGTCTGGTCTCAGTGTAGTAATCTTGGCTTCCAGGGAGAGTTCAGTCTTGATCTGTTCAAGGACCCATTTATTTGTCTTTTTGGCCATCCACAGTATCCCCAGTGCTATTCTCTGGCACCACATCTCAAATAAGTTGATTTTCTTCCTATCAGTTTTCCTCACTGTCTGACTCTCACACCCCTATATGGTGATGGGAAATACAATGACTTGGATGGCCCTAACTTTAGTGTTCAGATTTATATCTTTGGACTTTAGGATCTTGTCTAGTTATTTCATAGCTGCCCTTCACAGTCCTAGTCTTCTTCTGATTTCTTGACAGCAATCTCCGTTCTGATCAATGATTGATCCAAGGTATGGGAAATTTTTAACTATTCCAATTTCCTCGTTATCTATAATGAATTTATGTTGATCCTCCATGGCCATTATTTTTGTTTTCTTAATGTTCAACAGTAAGCCTGCCTTAGCACTGTCTTCTTTGACTTTCTTTAGTAATTTTTCCAAGTCTTTGTTGTTTTCTGCTAGTAGTATGGTGCTGTCTGCATATCTTAGATTGTTAATATATTCCTTTCTCTGAGTCTAAACCTGCTCTGCATATGATATTTTCTGCATACAAGTTGAACAAATTTAACAAATAGGGTAAAAGAATGCAGCCTTGTCTGACTCCTTTCCAACTGGAAACAATTCTGTTTCTCTATATTCTGCTCTAATGGTAGCCTCCTGTCCTTAGTAGAGGTTATTATTCAGGACAATCAAATGTAATGGTACACCCATTTCTTTAAGAACAATCCATAGCTTTTTGTGATCTGTGCAGTCAAAGGCTTTGCTATAGTTTATAAAGCACATGCTGATTTTCTTCTGGAATTCCCCGGTGCACTCCATTATCCAGCATATATTTGCAACATGATCCCTAGTGCCTCTTCCTTTCCTGAACTCAGCTTGCACCTCTGGAATTTCCTACTCCATATATGGTAGAAGTCTTTGCTGCAGAATTTTGTGCATGACTTTGCTTGCATGGGAAATTAATGTAATGGTCCTGTAGTTCCTGCAATCTTTTGTGTGTCCTTTTGGGGGGATAGGAATGTATATTGATGGTTTCCAATCTGTGACCATTATTTTGTTTTCCATATTTGTTGGCAGATTTTAGTTAGAACAAAAGTCGATTCTGTCTCTGTTTATTGTAGCAGTTCTAATGGTATGTCATCTGTTTCTGGTGATTTATTCTTCCCAAATGCTTTGAGTGCAGCTTTCACTTTGCTTGCCCATATTTGGGGTTCATCTTTGTATGTTTCTTCTTCCCATGTGTCATTCATCGTTTCATCTCTTTTATATAGCTTTTCTGTGTGTTGCTTCAATCATCTTTTTATTTCATCTTGGTTATGTATTATGTTCCTCTGCTGATCATAAAGTATCACCACCCTTGGTTTAAATTTCTCTTTGTTTTTGCAGATCTTGTTGAAGAGGTCTCTTGTTTTTGCTTTTTTGTTGTTGGCTTCAATATCTCCTACATTGATTATTCTGGTAATTCTCCATTAATAATTGAATAGTTGCATTCATGGTTCTGTCATTCATTGTTTTTTCTCTTTTCTTTTGGCCACAGATACCGTCTTTCTATATTACTCCTTGACTATGTCCTTAACCTCTGTCTATAGTTATTCTGGTTCCCAGTAAATTAGGCTTAATAGTGCAAATCTATTTTTCACTTTATCTATAAATTCTGCTGGGATGCTCTTCAGATTGAATTTCATCATGATGACTGATTTTGTGTTCTTCTACAGTTTTATTCTAATTTTTGATACTAGTAGTTCCTGGTTTGTGCCACACTCTGCACCTAATCTTGTTTTTGCTGTGAGAATAGAACTTCTCCTTCTTCTGTTTCCAATTACCATATATTCTGGTGTATAAGATAACTGGGTATATAAGACGAACCCCCCAATTTTAAGTTAAAATATAGAGTTTGGGATATACTCATTGTATAAGACTACTCCTCCTTCTCCAACTCTCAGATCTCCTGCCCCCCATCCATCCAGCCACCCCTCCACCCTTCCCAAAGCCATGATCAGGAATGACAGGAGGTGGCTAGGAAGCTTCCTCCCCAACCAGCCACCTCCCATTGTTCCCGCAGCCCAACCTCAGGAATCCCATCTCGGGAGCCCCATCTCAGGAACCCCATCTCGGCAGCCCCATCTCAGACTCAGGAAGGATGGGAGGTGGCTAGCAGCATGACTCCCCTCTGTGCAGTTACGCTGGGTGGGGCAGGGATCTTCTCTGTGACTCTGAGTCATGGAGAAGACCTCTCCTGCCCAGTGTGGCTTCCCCCCTTGCAACCACTCTGGGCGAGGAGATCTTCTCCATGACTCAGAGTCATGGAGAAGACCCCCACCCACCCAGCAAGGCTTTCCCCCGTGCAACCTCACTGGGCGGGGGGATCTTCTCTGTCACTTTGAGTCACAGAGAAGAGCTCCTCCTGCCCAGTGAGGCTTCCCCCCGTGCAGCCTTGCTTGGCAGGGGGATCTTCTCCATGACTCTGAGTCATGGAGAAGACCCCCCCCCAGCACTGCTTCCCCCCATGCAGCTGCACTGGACGGGGGGGGGATAAGATGGCTAGCAAGCTTCCCCCCCCCCCACAGCCAGCCACCTCCCGTCATTCCAAGTCTGAGATGGGGCTGGCACAGCCCCATCTCAGATACACGACATATAAGACTACCCCTGACTTTTCAGGAGATTTTACAGGGTTAAAAAGTCATTTTATACGCCGGAACATATGGTATGTAGTCTATCTGGTTTTTGTATTGGCCATCTGGTGATGTCCATATGTTCAGTCTACTCTCTCTAGTTTTATGAAGAAAGTGTTTGTGATGAATAGATTGTTAGTCCCCCACCAGTCATCTACTTCATTTCTTGAACCTTGTCCAAATTTCCTACACTTTTTGATTCTGCTCTGCTTCCTACCTTTGCATTCCAGTCACCTAAGATTAACAAGAAATCCTGTTTTGGTGTGTTGTCAATTTCTTCCTGTACGGCATCATAGAATCTCTCAGTTTCTTCTTCTTCTGCCTCTGTGGTGGGCACATAGACTTCGATTATAATAATGTTGATTGGTTTTCCCTGAATTCTTATTGACACGATTTTATCCAACTTTGTGTTATATCATTTGACTGATCTTGTTACATCTCTCCTCACTATTAATGCCACCCTATTCCTTCTTGTCTTTTCATTTTCTGAGTAGTACACTGTGTAGTTATCCAACTCAGAATGTCCCATTTCTGTCCATTTTAGTATAGAATGCAATAGAAATGGTGGGATCACTCATACACATACACTGGTGATCATGTACTGTTTCAAATGTGATCAAACTATTGAAACAGACAGTGAAACAGCAGAAATAGTCCAATATTTATCTTGCCATGGTGAACAGAAAATGTCCATAATGAGGCATTAGCTACAATCAATATCCTTTCAAACCTTTGGTAAGCAAGTGTCTTTCAGTGGCAGAGCACATTCTTGGTACAAAGAAGGATCCAAGATCATCCTCTAGCAATTTATGAGAACCATGGAAAGCCACTGCCAGTCAAAGTGGAATGCTAAGCTAGATAAACCAATTGCTTGTCCTGTTATAGAAAAGATTATTATGCCATTATGTCCCTACATTCTGAGATCACTGTCGTAGAATGATTAGTCTATAAACAATAATCATATTAAGTCCAAAGTACACATTGAAAATCATAAATAACTCCCACTTTTCTCAGCGGGATCAAACTGTTTCCATTCCTTAGATACAAAGGAATTAAGGCACCTGGTACTTCACAGATAGAGCTATAGTTGAGGTGGGAGGTGTTTTGGGTGCACCATGGAAGAAGATAAGGCAGGTTGGGTAGGAATGATAGCAACTCCAATTTGTGAGGACATCTGTGCAGTATCCTGAAAATCTTCAAACCAGTTCTAAAGACCCAAACACAGGGAGTCAGACCCTGTTATACCTAGTATTGTTTACCCTTTCTGACAGAAATTTTACAGGATGTGAGATTTTCTTTCCTCTGCTCACAATCAGGTATCCTTTTGAACTGGGTATGCCAAGGACTGGACCAGGCATGTGAAAGATATGCTCCCATGCATCATTCTGGCCTTTAAGACAAATAGACCCTCAGTGCTTCAGCTTAGAATAATTGGGAATGTACTTACTTACTTACTCACTCAGCCATCTTTTTGCTGACATGGAACCTAAGGTAGCTTCCAGCAAGGCTAAAACAAAATAAAACACCAACATTGCTTTATGGGGCTGAAAGTTCCTATGACATTATACATGTTGTGTGTGGGGCAGGGTGGAGGGTGACTAGTTCCCATATCTGCTTATGTGTAGTAGACCCTACATCTTGGAATGTACAGTATATCTTTAATTCCATAATTTCTTCCCTGTTCCCCTTGTCTTCTATTGGAGTTGAGTTTCATCAAGCATTTCCACTTTGTGAAATATCAGAAGCAGACCACATTCTTCACATGTCTAGCCCAGCCCAAGCCAGCCCAGCCCAGCCCTTTCCAGTCCAGTCCAGTCCAGTCCCTGGCAGATTGCATTTATCTCACCTTTCCCTCTGTTCCTCCATCAGTTTCCAATCTACTTCTTTGAAATCTGCTCTTACATTGTTCTTCAATTTTTGGCACAGTCCCCGCTTAAATTGTTAGCCAGCTTCTGAGGATATTATCTTCTTTTATCTGCTGGAGAAAGGATAAGAGGAATCAAACTACAATCTCTGAAGATGTGCCAATGGATTTCTTCACTCAATTACTTAGCAGCAGCAACCTGCCTGAGCATAAGTAACTCACACATCTTCACAATGTTTCTTTAAAAAAAAAAAAAAAACTCAAACTCTTGCCAAAAGGCACAAAATTTATAAGGACAAGTGTGTACTAATTATGTAGCTATCATTCTTGAAAAAGAACGCCTCAAAAGCACTGTTTTTGACAAAAGATGCCCTAGCTAAAAGTTCACAGTTTGCAATTTGAGAGGCCTAGGAATTTCTAGGTTGTAGCTTCCTCCTTCCCCCAACTAAATCCCAGTCACATTATGCCATGAATGCATAGCTGTTTTCTGAGCTTTTATCATAGAATCATAGTGTTTGAAGAGACCACAAGGGCCATCCAGTCCTGCCCCATGCCATGCAAGAATACACAATCAAATCATTCCCAACAGATGGCCATCCAGCCTCTGTTTAAAAACCTCCAAAGAAAGAGACCCTACAACCCTCTGAGGAAGTGTATGCCACTTCCAAACAGCTCTTACTGTCAGGAAGTTCTTCCTAATGTTTAGGTAGAATCTCTTTTCCTGTAGTTTGAACCCACTGCAAATATGGAAATAGGCAGAGGTGTGCTAATAATGATATACAAGTATGTGCACCAACACACCTTTTAAAAAAAATAATGACTGCACACCAGCAAAAAAATACAAACAGATGAAGTAGCCGTTGCTAGTGGGAATGATCAGGTGACTCAAAACTGCACCCCCAGTTTCACACTGAAGCCAGTTCAGAGGGCTGGCTACACATATGATTATCTGGATTTTCCCGGAAAGTGTGGGGTAAAAGGTAAGTTTTAAAAAAAATTGGTTGAAAGCCCTTGGGGACTACATTCTGAGCAAGTCTCGACAATATTAAGTGACATGATTTCAGGCACTGTAAGATATGATTCCCCGCCTCCCAGCAGTGTAGACATGTCTCTCAGTCTACTTTGTCAGTGCAAGATGTATATCAATACAAACTAGCATAGCTGTGTCTTTTAATATATACTCTGGATAGCTGAGGGAAGACAGTTCAGTATTTTCTCAATTTTTCAGGGAAAGGTACAGAAATGTTAGAAAGAAGAGCAGGCAAATCAGTCCAACATTGCAGCTAAACCATGTGTAAGAGCCAGTTCATATAGACTTCTGCTTATTCTTCAAGGTAAACTTGGTAACTACTGGCAGCAGAATGTTGGATGTTACTTCCACTGAGAAGTGCTACGCATGGGATTTGAAAAGTACTGCATGTGGCAGGATGGGAATCATGAGGCTCCAGGTTACATGAGGCCCTTTGAGGGCCCAGTGTCTCTCTTAGGACTCCCAATGAACCCCAAAGCCCCCAGTTCCAGCTACTAGCCCCCAATCACTTTTTAATTCAAAAGGTGAGACAGTCCATTCTGCTCCAAATATATGTTAAATATCTTTTTAAGCTTGTTTCAGGGGTTCCCAGAAGGCCTCACTTCTAGTCACCCCAAATTGTGGTGCAACCCTGTGGGCTCTGGACCTTGCCCACCTTGATCTTTGGGATTAATTATATAGCTGCAATGATCCATTCACATATGCAAGACATTACTTGATGTTGTAGTCATCAAGTGATAAACATTTATGTGAGTCAGAGACACCTGCCTGAAACCTAGTCAAATTATGGAACCCTCAATCTTTTTGGTAGGAGTAGAAGAAATGTGACTCTCCATATTTTTTTGGAGTACAAGTAAAATTACCTACAGCCACTGGCCCTGCTGGTTGGGACTAATATGAATTGGGAGTTGAGTGGATAACTAGGAGGTTCCCCACCCCTGGTCTAAACTGACTGGCAGTAGCTCTCTTGGCTTTCAATGAGAGGTCTGGAGATACCAGGGGTGACACCTGGAGATGCCAGGGTTGCAAGCCATGCACTCCCCCATTGAGCTACCAAGCTACAGTTCTACACAACCTATTTCTAGTGGCAATTCCTTTTTAAAAGGCTGTGTTGTACTATTTATGTATTTATTGATTTATTTCCTTTTATTCTACCTTTACTGAAAAGGTCCATCTCTCCAGCCTGAACTTATCAGACAAAATACAGGGCCTCCTTTCCTATGTCACATCTATGTTATAAAAAGACAAGGCACTATCTGGAAATCAGTGGGAGCTGTAACGTTTGTTACAGCACTTTTCCACACCGCTGTGCTGGTGTGAAATTCTGGGTCAGTACGGGTTAACAGTATTATATTTGGTGCTATGACAATTGTGTAGTCACAGCAGGCACTTTGACTCTGGAAACCCCTTATTTGTTCATTCTGTGCCTCAGGGATTAGTTTTTTAGTCAATATAAGATCATTTTACAGGGATTGTGGGACTTCTTTTTAGGTGGTGGGATTACCATTGTCAGGCAAGGTGTTATTAATTTTGCTTACTTGCAGGTGAAAGCCACGATGGTCTAGTGCTTTGAGTGTTGGACTACTACTCTGGAAACTGGGGTTTGTATCCTTGTTTGCCCATGGAAATCCACTGGGTGACCTTGGGCAAGTCACACTCAGCCTCAGAGGGAGGCAAAGGAACCTCCTTCTGAACAAGTCTTGCTGAGAAAGCCCCTGATAGGTTCATCATAGGGTAATCATAAGTCAGAAAGACTTGAAGGCACACAACAACAACAACTTTCAGGGGAAGGGCAAATTACTTTTCTTATCCATTATTATTGAAACATCCTTAAATAAGGCACTCACAAGCGCAATGTGTACTTAGAAGTGCCCAAGTATTTGTGCATACTATAACTTGCAGGCAGCCTTTATTATTTCTGGAGGACTCTATGACAATACAGTCGGACAACTGTATCCATGGGGGTTCAGTTCCCAGACTTACTGTGGATACTCAAAACCACAGATAACAGTGAACACCATTGGAAATAATGGGACTTCCAGTTTAAAATACCATAGAGATGCCTTGGAGGACCTAGAAAATATCTAGAGTGTTCTGTTTTGTGTCCTGTGGATAACTGAAACCATGGTTATTGGTTCCACAGATACAGGGGTCCAACTGTAGCTGCTTTAGCATTTCTTAGGGGTCGGTTCCACGACAGGAAAAAGTTCAAAGGATTCCGGATTACCGTTCTTTCGCATCAGAAGAGCATAAATCACATGACTCCCCAGCATTTTCGGAAGATGAGCAATTGTTTTCCTTATAGTTCACACAGGCAAAGGTGAGGGGGGGGATTGCCTCCAGATGATGAAAGCCAGGCAGGAGGCGGGGAGGGAGCAAGGAGGGGGGTCATGGAGACCATAAATAATGAGAGGGGAGAAAAAGTACAAACAAACAAGGAATCGAAAGAGCGATCTGTCAAACCCCCCTTCCCCAGCCCCGAAAGGCTTTTATAAAGAAAGTAGTGAATGAAAAGACGAACAAGCAAAAGCATGCTGGAGCTGTCTGCTTCCCTTCCCTTCGTGCGCGCACACACACACACACACACCACAGAAGCTTGCCTCATTCCTGATTGTTTGAAGCCTTGAATGGCAGGCAATTGAATGGAAGGACAAACAAACAAAAGGACGAACATGTGATCGTCTGTTTCTCCCACATACACGAATGCACGCACACACACACTCTCACAGCAGCGAAGCACGGGTGGGTTGCAAGCAGAAGGAGGGTTAATTTTTTTTTCCTCTCCAACCCCTCTATTCGGATAAAGCAGAAAGCTCACTCCAACCAATCAGGATTCAGCTCTGCTCACAGTAATTTGAAAAGGTAAATGATCGTTAGTTCCCATGACAAATTATGCGCATTTTTGCGAACTTAATCAAAAAAGTGCAGAAAACTAGCGAAAGCTGATACTGAGCGACTTATGGTTTTTTTGCACCCCCTCCTTCTGAAAAGGGCACTGTTGCTTCAAAATGCGTGGGAACTATCAGGCTTCTTGTCGCATTCTTTGAGGATTTATTTTGCCGTGTAAACTACCCCTTAGTTCTTTGGTACTCTTCTGATGAATAATGCCTGAGGAAGTGGAACTTCATAGGAGTCTTGGTGATCTAATTTTGCCAGGTCAGACCATCTCACCCAGTTTTAGACCAGGAGTGGGGAACCTTTGGCCTTCTAGATGTTTTGGACTATAATTCCCATAATTCCACACCACTGGCCATGCTAGTTATGACTTTTGGAAGCTGAAGTCCAAAACATCTAGCCAAAGGTTCCCCACCCTCGTTTTAGACAATGCTTAATCTCCCCACCCCCGTCTTGTTCCAGGGTCCATGTCACCCCAGGAATAACGAGATCAGTGTTTTTATCATGTTTGTCCTTAGACATTCATTTTGGTCATCAAGTGAAAATTAAAGCATGATAGTTGGGACCCTGAGTTTTCTTCCACTGCTGGGAGTGTCCCCTGATTCTCTGGAACAGAGAGATTGCATGTGGAGTCCTCCATTGTGTCTCATAGGAACCTTTCACAAAAACCTTATTAAAATCCAAGCCAGTATGTCGCTGTTCTTGACTGGCACTCATTGTTAATTATAGTTTTAAAAGACACATAGACATGGGCTCTGGATATGGCAGAATGGTACATCCTCTGGAATCTGAGGTCTTGATTTGGTATGTTGTCACTATTATGTTTTCTGAAATGAAACAACTATGCTTGTTTTAATCTGACATGCAGTGATGAAAACTATTTTTTAACCAAAAAAGCTGTGACAAATACAAAATGATTAACAACTTTTGTTATAGCTGTTGTGTAATTCAGAACTGGGAGATTACCATGATGGTTATCTTTCATGGTATCCTCAAGCTCAGAAATAACACGAATAAAACATATATAAACAATATTATATTTCACATTTCACAATATGAGTGGCAGTTTCATCAATATAAGGCTTTATAATTAAGATATCTATGCTAACACTTACCAGAGTATTTAATATATGTTTGTTTCTTATCTAAACATTACTTTTATCCTCCATCTTGAGATATCTAGGGGATTTTTCTTCTTCAAGTATTCTGTTCTCTTTTGAATAAGCTTCTGTAGCCTGCTGAGGTTTGCAAACTGGTTATTACCCAATATTTCTCCAACAGAATAGCCACCAGAAAGTGACATCAAAGCATGTTCAAAATATTTTTTTTCTACCTGCACTCAAGATGTATTTGTGAGAATATACTATGACTGCCTGAGATGAAGAAGCCAATGCCATCTAAAGTTATAGGCTGGCTGACTGGCTAGAAAATGCTAATTTTTCTAACAGATGAAAATTCCTGTATGCTACACTTAGGGTGACAACCTTTGCCACTCAGAATTGACTATGTTGTATTTGCTTGTGACAGCTGGTTATACTTGAACTCATACCTGGAGGCTTCTCTTAGGTAATATAAGAATATAAGAGAGAAGTTGTTTTGAACAATGTATTCAACATAAAATAATAGATATGTATGGTTTTGTATGCACGGCTGTCTTTCCTAACATTAGCAATGCAAGGGTCCTAATGAACAAATCATGCAAATGGACAATATCAGCCGTGTCTAGATAGAAGATATTAAAACTTAATCCAATTGATATTGTTATTCAATTTGTGGCTGAGATCAGTTGAACATTTACCATCTTTGGATTTTACATAAAAAGGGCATTATACTGTGGAACACACAATGAAATGAGAAACCTTGCCACAGGGGGAAAAAGTGAATAAGAAGCAGACTGGGGGGAAAAGAACACAGGAAAAGTGAATAAGAAGCAGACTGGTATACCAAGAAATAGAAGATGACTTCTTGTTTTGTTTAGTCAGATGTGAATACTATTGTCTGAATACAGAAACCTAAACATGAAAGCTTCTATCTGGATGCATCACTTCATCATACCACCTTCTTGACTGTTGGGCATTTGGCAGATGACAGAATGAAGGTGGTAGAGATGAATAACAAAATAATTAGATCAGTTGCTGCCTCAATTAAATTTTGTTTCAAGAAAGTGGCCAATGCATGTCTAAGAAGTAAAGCTCTAAGATATAGGACAGAGAATATGTCATATCCTGACACTAGGGAGACAGAAGAGTTAGTTATCATGATATAGAAAGCATATGAAGTACAAGAAGTGCTGCTTTTAAATGTTATAAATGAATACTGAACATTTACATATTTTGTTCGCATATTTCTTTTCTCCATAATAATATATCTTCACAGCATTAGGTTGTTATCATAAAAATTGTGAAGTCTGTGACTGGTAAGACAAAAAGAAAAGTAATAAAAATAGTATTACATGAGTTGCATGCTGCATTCTGCCATAAGGTGATACATTATCCAATAAGTTATTCTGTAGCATCAGGGTATATGTGATTACAAAACGATATTTGAGTTTTGCAAGCAAATCCTCATCTTCTCTAAGACACAAACAGCATGTGAGATTCCTATCTTCTGGTTTTAATTACATCACAACACCCAAGGTTCTGTTTATTGGCCTAGATGCACAAAACTGGGTTATATTTTCAAGTGCAAGAACAAAAGGGTCATTATTGTGTTATGCTGCTAACTGTGCTTGACTTTCTCTTTCATTTTGAACATTACAAAAGTGCAAGTGTGCCCATGAGGCTAGGCTTGTGGTTGAGCCAGAATACACCCAATAAGAACCGATGATACTATGAAGGTGTTTATGTGCCTTCAAGTCACCAGTCAACTTATGGTGACCCTATGAATTTCATAAAGTTTTCTTAGGCAAGGAATACTCAGAGGTGGTTTTGCTAGTTATTTCCTCTGAAATATAGCCAACAGCACCTGGCATTCATTGGTAGTCTCCCATCCAAGTACTAACTAGGGCTGACTCTGCTTAACTTCCAAGATCAAATGGGATCTGGTGCCTTTACAGTATTTAGGCCTTACCCTTCAGCAAATGGGGCTTCAGGGTTGCAAGTTAATTTTCCACATGGTAGGTGGACAGTTGCCAGCCAACACCCCAGTCACCACTGAGGTGGACAACGTTTATAGCATGGACATGCAGTTTGCATGGAAAGTAAAAGTCCTTTGATTATCAAAAGTGCACAGTTAGTCCCCTAGTTTCCATGTTAAGAGGATCTGAGAGATGAAGAAAGAGGGGAAAACAGAAAAGAGACATGAGAGGAAGCAGAACTGCTTATATCTAAAGGGATGGGCCACTTGTAGACTTTTGTCAACTTGCAAACTGCTCCTGTTAGTGCTCAACAATGCTAAGAGCACTTGGTGTCTGTTCTATCAGTCACCTAGGAGGGAGGGAGGGAGGGAGGGGGAGAAAAAAAGAAAGGAAGGAAGGAAGGAAGGAAGGAAGAGAAAGAAAGAAAGAAAGAAAGAAAGAAAGAAAGAAAGAAAAGAAAGAAGACAGATAGATAGTAATGTAGTAATTTGAGTTTTGGACTATGACTCTGGAGACCAGGGTTTAATCCCCACTCGGCCATCAAAATCCACTGGGTGACCTTGGGCAAGTCACACACTCTCAGGCTCAGAAAAACTGTGATAGGTTTTCCTTAGGGCCATCATAAGTCAGAAACCACTTGAAAGCACACAACAACAACAACAACAACAACAACAACAACTGTTTCAAATTTCGCTTCTGAGGTGGTTTTTAGACTGCTTTTGGGAGTTTTTAAAGAATAGTTTGTGGTTTAAACATGTTTTTATCTTTGTATTGTATTAATTGGTTTGGGGGGGGGTTGTTCATCACCTCAGGAGCTCTTGTGGGCTGGGAGGTAATACCAAAATAATTTAAATAAATAATTAATAGAGTAGGAGAGAGAGAGAGAGAGAGAACCTTGCTAACTTTTGGCTTCCATCACAAATGGTTTCTACCCCCATTTTACAATCTGATAGTTTTTACATAGAACAGTGGATATCAGCCTTTGGCTTTCCAAATGTTTTGGGCTTCTGCTTCTGGGATCCACCAACCCAATATGGCCAGTGCTCAGAGATTCTCAAAGCTAAAGTACAAAATATGTGGCAGGCCAAAGGTTGGGGAGCACATGCTCATAAATCTCTAGAGGAGGTTGTCTTTTTAATGGACATATCAAGAAGGGCAGTTAGAGCTTGTGAATTGTCATGATCTTGTCCTCTTTCCTCTTTTCAAAGACTACTACTGGTAAACTCTTTGTTTTCTTCCAAAAAAAATCTTTAGTCATGATCCTGTATCATCACAAATAACTACAATGACAGAGCTCCATCACTGTATTTACATTTGATGATGTCAACCCCTTCCCCCACAACCTCCCTACCTTTCCATCCTGTCACTATCCTGGCTGAAGGGTTTTTGAGGAGCTGCATTGCCTGGCACATGGACATTTGCAGCACATTCCCCATTGTGGTGCTCATTAAGAACAGGCAGCTGGAGAGACCTCCTTGGGGTTCTACAAGTGCTTGTCTCAAGGTGTCCCACAACTGGGAGAGCACTACAGAGGCCCTTTCCCAGTGACCCAATTTGTAGCCCTTTGGTTGTGGTGCTCTTAGGCTGAAAAGGCAGGTTTGGGGTGTCACACGTGGTCTTTAATTCAGAAATATAGCTGTGTTATTCTGGAATATCAGCATGCAAAGGAATCTTATAGTACCTTTGAGGCTAACTGAGAGAAAGAAGTTTCGCATACACTTTCATAAACTGAGTGTATTTCCTCAGATGCGTGGAGTGAACTAGTGCACAGAACAGAAGTTGTAAGCAGGCTGTATGAATAGCCATCAAAATGCAAAACTTGTAGGTATGGTGATGAGGTGACAAGGTCATTGTCATTTATCAATGAGGAGCAAATAATAACAATAACAATAATAATAATAATATTTATACCCCGCCCCTCTGTTAAAACAATCGGGGCAGCTTACAAAAATTAAAATACAATACAGATAAAATCCCCAAACACCCCCCACCCCCACCCTCCCCCATAAAAAAAATTAAACAATTATAAATTAAAACCAACTGATCTAAAAACACATTTAAAAACAATAAATACAATAAAATTCAATAAGTGGCCAGTGGACTAAAAGAAGCCAGGATCCCCTGAGGCCGGGATCTAATTAGGAAAGGCCTGCCGAAAGAGATCGTCTTTAGTGCTTTTTTAAAGCTACTCAAGCTTGTTATCTGATGGATAACAAAGGCAGGAGGGAAGATGTTGCCTAAGGCCAGGGTGGGTGGATGACCATATGAATGGTGGAGAGAGTTTTGGAATGTAGTGTGAAGCTGGCTGGGAACTAAGTGAGAGGGGTGTGTGAGAAACTGGCCAAGAACTCCCTGTATAGAAAGACAAGGAAACTATGTGTATTTGGGGACCAGTGGGCCAATCTCCATTTCTCTGAGGGCCTCGTACTACTACTGCTATACCACCATGGTAGCAAAAGGGGCATTTATCTTCTTCAGCATGGCACCCAGTTCACAGCACCCATGTTGCACAGATATAGAGCTCGCTACCATTTAAGTACTGACTACAGTGGGCTTCAGATCTCATAGTAGCTTTATTCAGGTGTGAAATCAGGATTTCTCTTTATGTTTCATATGCTTGTATCCCCCAGAATTCAGCTCCAGGCCTGGATGTCCAGGTTTATGTGGTGGCTAGGAGTGCATTTCCAGAGTAAAAGCTAGTGCACCAGCTGTGCCCATTCCTGGAAATGCCTCATGTGGCCACAGTGACATATGTCTTAGATGCCACCTGTTTGGATTACTGTAACATACTTTGCATGGGGATGCCTTTGGTATGTACTCAAGAAATTTCATTTGGCCCACGGAGCTGCAATTAACTACTAGCTGGAACAGTTTACAGGGAGCATACAGGTCCCCTGTCATAATGCCTCAATTGACTATTGGTCCATTTCCAGTCACAATTTAAAGTGCTGGTTATGACATATTAAGCCCTATTTGGCCAAGATTATCTGGAGGAGGCCACCATTAGAACAGAATATGGAGAAACTGAATGGTTCCCAATCAGAAAGGAAGTCAGGCAAAGCTGAATTATATCATCCCACTTTTTCAATTGTATGTGGAAAATATCATAGGCAGGGCAGATTTACACTTGGAGAAAGGAGGAATAAAGATCAGAGCAAGGGATATCAACAATCTAAGATTCACAGATGACACCATACTACAAGCAGAAAACAAGAAAGACTTGGAACAACTACTAAAGAAAGTTTTCTGATTAGCAAATGATGTGGTTTTACCTCAGTCCTCCATGGGACAGGAACAAAAAACAATGAGGCCATGTAGTATGGAAGCAGGAAAGACAGAACATTCCTGCTCCCTTGCCGCTTTTCTCTGGAGTGTGGTAAGGCCCAACAAGAAGGGGAAAATTATGAAATATCTAGATCAATCAACAGAGATTCTGCTTGTTTGGGCAAAGAAAATAGTGGCTCCTGAGATGATAGGTGGTCTGAGAGCAATTCCAAATACACTAACAAAACATCTGAATGAAATCCCCATAGATAGGATCACAATAGCACAATTACAAAAAGCAGTGCTGCTTGGAACGTTCTACATTATCTGATGATAGCTCCCTGATTTGTAGATTCTTGGACAGAATCTGAATCATTGATGGTCCCAAACCCTAGTCAGCAACACCTGGTAGACTGTGAAACCAGGGATTATATAGAGGTAGGTCTTTGGTGAAGCTTGGTTCCCTCTTTGTCTACATAGTTGATGAGAATGGACTGTGACATAACCTATGTGGTTGTCATCTCACATCTGGTCCCTGGAAATTTCATGTGAAAGCTTCTGTTTATTACGGTCAGCTGCCAAATCTGCTTAGAACAGGGGTGGGAACTGTGTGGCCCTCCAGATGTTTTTGTACTGTAACTCCCACCAGCCATAGCCAACATAACCAATGGTAGGGAATGCTGGGAGTTGCAGTCCAACAACCTTTGTAGAAATCAAACTATTCTCTCACCTCTCATAAAAGAGTGAATTTCAAAACCTTATTAGAAAATAAACATTGAAAAATCTATAGTATACTGTATTATTTTGTGTCAGAGCAGTGGGGCAAGTGCTTTCCAACCATCTGCCCTCTTAAAATTTACTTTATGACATACTAATCCTACCTGTTGAGGAAGTCAGTCCAGCTTGCTTCTGTGTAAAAATGCAGATGTTTGGCATTTGAGATATTATTTCAAAGTGAGTGATTCAGTCCTGCTAACTTCTGAGTAGTGTTATAAATTCTGAGAATCACACACTCTGCCTTTGAGGAATATGACCCCACCCCCCAGAACCTTTGACAGACTAGAATTTGGCCCTTAATGAGTTCTCGACTCCCAACCCATACTGTAGCAGTAGGGAATATGCTTCCAAACCCTTGACCCATGTAAAATTTAATTTATCACACACTAGCAGAAACACCTGTCTTTTTTAGGCTTAGAAACCTAGTTGTACACGATTAGCCCAATGTTCTTTCTTTTCTCTCCCAAAAACATCCCCCACCTTTTATTTTCTCACTGTGTGGGAGCCACAGTAAACAGAACTTGGCTTTTGTACCTTTGTTGTATAGAAGAGGACATTTCAGCAGGAACTGCTTTTTGTCACACAAACTCCTGCTGCTGAAATTTCCTCTTCTGAGCAACCATTAAAGGTATAGGGGTCTTGTCCTATTTTCCCCCCTGGTAACCTTGCCACAGCTGCAAACTGGATGTTCAGCCTCATCACTACTGCCTAGTGACTGAAACTATCTTTCTGAAACCTTGCAGCTTTTTGGCAGGCAGATAGCTCGATGACTTGTACTATCTTCATACAAGTTGCACAAGAAATGATGGGCAACATGAAGAAGAAGAAAGTCCTTGCCACACAAATGCTTGGGGTTCCCAAATGAACTGCTACATCTATTCTTCTGAAACTTTGCAGCCTTGTTATTTAGGCTTACCTTTAGGCTTCCTGTTATTATTATTATTATTATTATTATTATTATTAAAAACAGTTTACAAGAAATGCAGAAAATTGTGCACTTCTTGGATACCCTGAAAATAGAAAGTTTGCTCTGGTGCATGAACACACACACACATACACAAAATTCCCCAAAGCAATTTGTATGAAATTTGCAGGAATAAGCCCCTCAAAAGAGGAGAAGTAACTAATCTTGTTTTCAACCAGGGGTCCAGGGACAGGGGTGCAAAATGAAGAGTCCAGGAACAGGGGTGTCCCTGCCAAATAAGAATTTTGCCTCCAAGTGAAATTCTAATTCTGTTCCCAAGTTTCTAGCATTGCAGAGAGTGATACACTGAAAATCATTCAGACCTAGAACTCATCTATTTGCTCTTTTTGCATTTCCTTGGTAATTCTGCCTGCCCCTTTTCTTTGACTGTTTAAACTCTATTTCTAAATGTTCAACAGAAGTTTTAAGTTACTGCAGTGCCAGAAGTTTGGGGAATAAAGGAAAATCTCATCGGGGGGGGGGGAACAGAATTCACATTTGGAGGACAAATAAAAATAAATAAATAATAAATAAATGTCCTCATTATGCCTCCCTGTAGTTATACCTATGTTCTTAGCCAAATCTTGAAATCTGTGCCAATAATTACTGCATAGCCTACCTTTCTCTTACTGAACTTCAGGTAGTATATTTCAGCTTGTTAGATTCTTTGTGATTGAGGCAAAGAGCAGACCTGCTTTCCATCAGCAAGGCCACCACATCATGTGTCTTCAGCCCACAACCCTGGGACCAAAACTGATCCTTCACATTAATTCTTGTTGGTAGAGCTCACCTTATGGCAAAGCAATCAATGTAAGCTGACAGACACCAAAGCACCATCCACATGCTGACTGTGGAACCTATTTGTATTCAATTTCTGATAACTCTGTAACAAATCACTACCAAAGGGAATTAGCTCCCTCTCAGGAGAGCCGTTTCATCCCTGATTTGTATAGGAAACATGAATGTACCATAACAGAAACAGACTGCCTTAAGACAGCCACATGCTTCTTCCTCCTTTAGTGTGCTTTCCCCCTCTTTTATGATACAGTGGTGAATTAGTCTGCCTTCCCCTTCACCCACTCCATTTGTAATTAAAAGCAAGAACAGATGGCAATGGCTTAGTTCAAAATGCCTTTGTTGAAATAACTCTTCAGCAAGCTGCCAAATGGCCATGCCCTCCAACTGAGGGTTT
This sequence comes from Gambelia wislizenii, assembly GCA_030847615.1. Classification (NCBI taxonomy): domain Eukaryota; kingdom Metazoa; phylum Chordata; class Lepidosauria; order Squamata; family Crotaphytidae; genus Gambelia; species Gambelia wislizenii. The sequence goes on from JAUMIR010000001.1 coordinate 327,963,167, forward strand.
GTCCTAGCTATGGGTAAACCTCACAAGGATTTCCCAGTCTTTTGGGACATGCTACATGTCCTCCCAGACAAAGGCAATCCCCCAAATCCTGGTAATTAGATGAAACAGAAAACTCCAGAACTGGAGTTGTAAGCTTCCGGGTGACAGCAAAATGATCTAATCTAAGCCCTTCAAAAAAAAAAAAAAGATGTGGGAGTATACAGGTCAACCCCTGTATCCACGGTCTTGGTATCCATGGTTTCACTTACCCAGGTCCAAAAAAATATATTCTCTCTAGGCATTTCTAGGTCCTCCAATGGGATTCTATGGTCAACTTCTGGCATTTGTCTCATTGAGAATAATAGGGTTCCCTTTTCAGGTTGTCAGGTTTCAGGTTGTCAGGTATTGTGAAAATACTTGTGCGGAAAGTTTCCATTAAAGAGGCTGTGACCACTAGGGATCAGTAGAATCCACCTGAAGGCACAGCTGTCAGTTACTGTTGATGTCCTGTGGGGACAGCATGACCATATCTTCATGGGAAAGGATTGTATTTACTTGGGAAATAGGTCTGAGGGTATGAGTGTATTACCCATCATAATGAGCATATAAAGCAATGCAATCCTTTGTCCCATCCATCTGTATATACTCTGTTAGTTTAGTAAAGTCTAGTTAGTAGACACTGCCAATGTGTTTGAGTGATTTATTGTTAGCCTTATGAAGGCCACATTTGCCTACAGCTGGCTGATTGGATGGCAATTATCCATTCTTACCCAACCCAACTTTGGTATCAGCTCAGTCCCAATTTGAAATTAGCCACACAAGTAAACAAAGAAGATTTTTAAAAGGGATAGGGAAAAGTGAGAGATACAAGAGGGTAAATTATGCAGCTCAATTATAGAAAGTGGAGAAGTAAAGAGAACAAAGATGTAAGGCAGCACGAAGCCCATCGCTGCCTTGGGAAGGCGGGGTGAAAAGCCTCTGGTGCACCCGCTGTCCACCCCACTCCCTTCTCAAGGCAGCGAGAGGTTCTCACGAAGCCCATCGCTGCCGTGGGAAGGCGGGATAGAAAGCAGCTGGTGCACACACTCTCCAGCCCACTCCCTTCTCAATGCAGTGAGGGGCTTCTCACAAAGCTGTCACTGCCTTGGGAAGGGACTGGGGTGGAAAGCCACTCGCCCGCAGGCTCATTTCTTATTCGTGGTTTTTTCACATTTGCGGGGGTTGTCTGCCTCTAACCCCCGTGAATGTGGAGGGGCAACTGCACTTCCCAGAAGACATGAATTGGACTACCCTGCATACTGCCCATGGCTTCTACTGTTACAAATGTGAATCCAAGACTTATTTGTTACATTTATTTTCTTTGTTACATTTTTAATCCAGCCTTCCTTGAAGGAGCTCCTGATTGTGTATTGCTTTTAGCTGTACCTGTCAACAACAAGGAATGAAGAAAAAATTCCATGATTCTGCCAATGAAGTTCTAGTTGCTGGTGCATGCTGGGAACTTACAAAAAGGATACTACTGCAATTGTAAAAAGAAAACCAAACATTAAACATTTTTGAACCATATGCAGCTCTAGTACCAAGGCATATCTTATGTACATCTGTGGAAATGCTGAGAGAATTACCTGGATTGTTTGAAGAGAAGTATTACAATAGCATATATTTATATCCCATTTTGCTGCAAAATAATGTAACAACAATACTGTAGAAAGTGCACAGTGCTACCCTAAATGCTTGGAGGTCTTAAGGGCAATATTAAGTTGGCGAATTAATATAACTTGCTTGGCTATGTGAGAGGGGGCAACAGATACTGGGGTCTTCTAATCTATGTATACCAGTAATCAGGAGGAGATGTTAAGCTAGATAGCATAATAATTGTTCTTTATTTGAGAAATAATAACAACGTTCACACACACACTCAGGATTCAAGCATTCATGCAAGGCAAAGTTGGAAGTATTGGGACAGAAGAACAGAGAAGGGAGTTCATTTTGGGGTGATACTGTACTGATCTGAGGAGATGAGGTTGTGGAAGAAACCAGCAGAGTTGGACTCCTGAAACTGGAACAATGACACAGTCTGATGTGGAGTCTAGAAGAAGGGAAACTGTGCACACTTGAGGGGGTTTTGAGGGATTTATAGTCAATAGTCTCCTTCAGGAGGTGGGATTTAGAGTGAAAGACAATGCTTCTCCAAGTTGTTCAGAGAAAGACAATGAACACTCTGGATATACTAATGATATACTAATGATGTGAGGATATTTTGTAATTGAATAGAGGAAGAAACCTTCATTGTTTGGGGATAGGTATGAGGGCTCTTTACAGGCTTGCGTATCTCAGCCTAGGTTGATAGGATTAGCTAGGTGTTCAGGCATGTAGTTGCCTTGCAAATTATCATTTCTTTGGGAGTTGGACTGGCCCCTCCTTAAGTGCATTCCTGACTGGCTCTGAACACTAGTCATTGGGATTCCTGGTTTTGGAATTTCCCCAGTTTTACTGGCCACACATGGAAGGCCACATTTGACCTAATTATTAAATAACTAAGTATTATTATTATTATTATTATTGCCAAATTATTATTATTATTATTATTATTATTATTGCCAAATTATTATAGTACCAAAAATAGCACTCTACGGTGAACTAGTCACGGGTCAGCGTAAGAGGGGTACTCCAAAAAAGTGATACAGGGACTCCCTGAAACAACATCTCAGGCTCAGCCAAATTGATCACCAACAATGGTCCTCCCTGGCCTCACATCGGGAGGCATGGAGACGCACTATCCACAATGCTGCAGCCTTATTTGAGAACTCATGCCAAACAAGTCTTGAAGAGAAATGACAATGCAGAAAGAATCACAACCCAGAAATATCACCCAAGGAGACCTTCTGCTGTTGTGCTTTCTGCAACTGGACTTGTTTATCTCAGATTGGCCTTTTTAGTCATCAGCACGCTTGCAGAAAGTGCAGGATGAGTCCTTCCTGAATCTTCGTTTGCGAAGAAAAGCCAGAGAGAGAGAGAGATGAGGGTGTCAGGGTAGGTAACAACAGTGCACTAGTATTATTGCCAATATACTTGCTAAACTTGGTAGCTTGTATTTCCAGATACCTGCATTCCTGTGATGGTGAACAATTTTATATTGTGTGAAACATTACTCTGGAGATTCTTGTTTTATTTTATTTTACTTACAGCTTTTGTGATCATCACATGTAATTTATTTATTTTTTATTGTAGAGCAGGCTTATTATTGTATAGTTTCTTTGTGTGTGTGTGGGGGGGGAAGAAGCCACAGATTAAAATGTGAACACTGAGTATCAACTGAGGGATACACAAAGCAGCTGAGATAAATGCATAATAATGAGGGCCCAAAATTGCTTCTGTGAATATGCATCCATGAGTAATCCAAGTAAATGAGAATTACTTCTCATTTTCAGAATATTGGGACTTTAAACGACTAAAACGGAACCACTCCAACTAAATATTTTTGTTTTTTTAAAATGTCCCCCAGATGAAACATTAACATGAGTCAGACAAAATGGTTGGATTCCAGATTTTTTTTTCATGCAGAGGAGGTTTGGTGACTGTTTTCTACTATCGTCCATGCTGTTAGTTTCAGGCTGGATGGGAAATTTATTGGTGTGTGTAGCTGGGGTTTCCATGAGCGTCTGGACTCTTCCCCTGCTTCTATAGTTGCTGCCTCTGTGGCTGCTCCAGAAATTAAATGACAATTCACCACCTTTCTATGGTACAGGGAGGGTGCCAGTGTGTCCTCCATCACCACAGAGCCCTATCAGATGGCCTAAGCATGTCACAGAGCTCTGTTGCAGGAAGGAAGTGCAAAATGATTGTTGATTCATTTCGCACCATCAATTTACATGGCAGTTATTCCCTGGTTGCAAGGCTGCTTGGAAGTGAAGTTCCACACTCAGCATTGTCACACTCACCACACAACACAAGGCCTCCTGGGCTTGGCATCTCCACTCACCTCCTTTCCTTTCCTACCTTCTGGGATCTTCCCTTGCACTCAGCACTCCTGCCTTCTGGGCTCTGGCTCTGGCATGCCCACACAGTACTACCCAGAGCTGCCTGCACTCCCAGCAAGGAGGAATCCAGGATCTACTGCTTCAACCAGCCCAACCAGCTGGGACATTTTTTAGTCCTTTCAATCTGGGATTTTCCCAGTTTTCTGGGAGAAATGGCAACCCTAGGTATGGAAGCCCATGCAGCTTTCGTCAACATCCAATTCATTAGCAATGGGGGGCTTGGGGCTGAAAAGAAGGGGCTCAGCACACACATGCACCCCACGGGGCATGTGTTACCCACTACTGGGTTTAATGGTCTGACTTCCAAAGTGGGGAAATAACTTCAGATAATAGCTCAGTCTTGATAGATCTGTTCCTAACACAGCAGCTAACAGTCATGGAGCTTGTACAACTTCCATTGGCCTTTTCTCAATGTAAGGGGAAATGATGTCCCCCCCCCACCGCCATTGGAGGAATGCACATTCATTCTTCAAGCTGATCCTTAACACAGGTTAGCCCAACAGAAATACTTTGTGGATTATATCCAGAAGGAAAGTCTGTTCCATTCTTTTTCTGACTTAATTAAAAATCCTTCATGAGAGAGGAAAATGAAATCCAAGAATGGTGCTGCCTTTTTCTCAAAGCCTTGTCCGGTCTTTTACACAAGTCTGCAACACATTCTCTTATGCAACACAATCTCTTATACAAGCCTACAGAAGATGCATACTAACATTAAAAAAAAAAGCATGCTTGCCAAAACTCTTCTGCAACATTATGTTGTGGTTGTGGTTGATTTATATCCTTCCTTTTCCCCAGCCCTTGGACTCAAGGCAGCTTATAAAAGAGGTACAAATATAATTTCATGTCACTAAAGCAAACAAAAGTTAAAATATAAACTTGCAATAGAATTAAAAGCAACTTAAAAGAATGCCCATTTTTTTTAAAAAAAATGCATAAAATATAGCACATCATTAAAAGCCCTTTCCCCATGAGCAGTCAGTTCCTGAGACCTGTCAGAGCAAATAAGTCTTTGCCTGCCACTGAAAAGATACCATGGAGGGTACCAGTCTAGCCTTGCTAGGAAGGGTATTCCAGAGACTGGGGGCAGTGAGTGAGAAGGCTCCCTTTTATATTCCCATACCTGTGAGGGTAGTGGGACAGAGTGAAAGGCCTCCCCCTGAAAGTCATAAAGACCGGGCAGGCTCATACAGGAGAATATAGTCCTGCATATATCATCATACAGTGTCTTCCACTGGCTTTTGCACAATGATGCTACTACCAGATCAATGCTTTCTGATCAAACATTCTGGGATATTTAACACAATTGACACACTCGGTCTTTTATATGCTTTCTCCAAGATTATGTTCTCTTAGGTTCAATGGGACTAACACTCTGTTTTAAAAGCAGTGGGATGGAGAAATATGGCTACCTCAGCTTTTCTGCTGTATTAATTTCCACTGGTGAAATGTGATGGTGAAGTCAGTCCAAAAAATATTTACTGCAACAATGAGAATCAAATATGGTTTGCTTTCCCCCCAGGATATTAAGGGTGCTGGGAAGTTTAACTATATGAGGATTTGATCTCAGTTTTCAAAGTTTGTGTTCAGTTACACAGAGGTGAATCCTAAACAGATGGGGAAGCAGCCTATAATGTCAAGCAGATAGGTGAGCCCAAAAAGAAACAGAACCAGAGAGCTGTCAACTTGGATCCAGTGGAAGCAGGTGATTGTTTTGCTGTGCCTTTGTTCATCTTTCAACAGCTTTCTGAGGAATGTCATTGCTTATGGCTTGCTCTGTTAATGGAGAGATTTCAGGCAATCAATACTTCCATCACCATTTGTCATTTGAAGATAATCTATCCTCCAAATAGGGTATGGCTCTGCTGAGAAGAGGATGAGTGGGTGGAGATAAATAGCTGGTTTGCATGCTCATAAATAAGTTTTTTAAACATGAAGCAAGGGCTGCAGGTTTTGTATTGATCCAGATGCTCCTCTGCAACTTTCTAGTGCTTTGTTTTTGCCTTTAACATTATAGCAAAATTCCTCATTTAACAAAATCATGGTTTGCAGAGGTTTTCTGGGCAGCCAGAAAAATCAGTGGTAGCAGAACATGTGATAAACCAACCTGGACACAAAATGCTATTTAAAAACACAGACATTCTGGACCAGGCCAACAACTATCATGTCAGAATGCACAGAGAAGCTATTGAAATCTACAAACACATGGACAACTTCAACAGGAAAGAAGAAACCATAAAAGTAAACAAAATCTGGCTTCCCGTTTTGAAGAACAATAGAATCAAAACTCAACACTTACAAAGAATTCCACCCAGGGACAGGAGGATTCCCAGCAGATAATGGCCCATCAACCAACCATTAGCCAAACAGACACTAATGACCCTTGCTTTTCTATACCCAGAAACTAACCATTCAATCACACAAATTTTACATATACTCCCCAACAGGGTTTCACAGCATATAAACTCCACACACACACACACCTACCCAATCATTCTCTGAAGATGCCAGCCATAGATGCAGGCGAAACGTCAGAAAGAAACTATTCCAGAACACGACCTCACAGCCCCGGAAAAAAAACCAAGGAAAACCTATGGATGCCGGCCGTGAATGCCTTCGACTTCACAAGATTTTAAATGGTTTTAATTCTGTTTGTTGTAAATTTCATTTTTAATATGTTTTTAACTATGTGTTTTTTAATTGTAATTTTTCTGTCTTTTGTGAGCTGCTTTGAGTACCAGTCTGGGGGAAAGGCATGATAGACATAATATGATGGATGGATGGGTGGGTGGATGGATGGTGATGCAGTAGCAATCAGATGACCTGCATTCCATATAAATAGGGCCGGAATGTATTTCATGGCTTTGAGGTAGAAACTATGTTGTTGTTGGTGGTTTTTTAAAGCTTTCTTTTATGTGCCAGAAGTTAAATGTTTTAACTGTTTCCAATGATGTTTTTTAAATTATATTGTTATTTAATTCTTTGTTAAATTTTGTAAACTATTTTTTTAGCTTAATCTTTTTTAAATCATTGTAAGCCACCTTGAATCCGATCTCAGGAGAAAAGCAATATATAAATTGAGTAAAATAGAATAAATCATGTTCCAGAATAATTTATACCATGGAACTCATTTTCCAACCCTTTTAAAGAGCTGATGGATAGAGAAAAAATGAAACACTTTTTAAAAAAACTATAAATATTAAAGGCAACATACTACAAACTGATTCATAAAATAATCTTTATACAACTACCATGTAAACAATGTCTATGAGTATTATGCACTTTGGACACTAAATCTGAGAGCAATTTGTTCTCCATCCAGAGACTTCTTTATGGCTTTTAATATTTATGTACCAGATCTTCTCTTTAAAAAAAAGGTGAAGTTAAAAATATCCAATAACATGTTTTGCAAAATCATATCCAAATCTTAAGATAAAACCAATTACAAAATCCTGATTCATATACAAACAAAAGTGTTGCTGATTATTCCCCAAAGATTTGGAGAACATGTGTTACCACTTTCCTTAAAGCTTAACCAAAGTTATTGAAATTTTCGTTTATACCAGGGGCATTCTGTTTATGTAATCTCATGAGTGAGAAGATACTATCTTAAAATCTCATTGAGTAAGTGTCTAAGAGGAGGAGTAAAAAGCAGCATTCACCAAGAACATATCTATTGAACTGGTTCATATTAGAGAAGCTGTCCCCTTAAACACCATGACTACTGAAGCTAAATGCAATAGCTGGTCCCAACTAGAGAAGACCCACTGAATCAAGGGGGGTTACATGAGTCTTGACTCACCATTCAACAATTGATTCAATGGTCCACTCTAGTGGTGGAAAATATACAGGATTCAGGTCTTATAAAAGTAATGTTGATTAAGAGGATTGTCTAGTGGGGACTAAAATTTGGATTTGATCTTTACTGGATTTTGATCAATATGTTTGGCAATGTGTGATTATGTCTTATATCAAACTGTAATTTACTTTCAGTTCAGTGCATCTTATGTTCAGTTCAGTTCAGTCCACTATTTGCTGCAAGCACAGACAACAAAAGATAGAGTCTTATGGCACTTTCGAGGATAACAGATTTATTGTGACATTACTTCTGCAGACTATAGTCCATGAAAGCTGATTCCACAATAAATCTGTTAGTCTTTAAGGTTGCTCAAGGCTTCTTTCTCTGTGTTTTCAGCAATAGACAGACCCAGCCACCTCTGAGTATTTAGTTGCATGAACTCCCAGGATAATCAAAACATTTTTTTTAAAAACTTGTATGGTCCCATTGTTATATATTGTTTGAAGTTCCTCCCAAATTTGAATATTTATTTGGGTGAAAGTGTCCTTGAGGTTTTGGTGTTGTTTTTTTTTTTGGAGGGGGGGTAGAAATCAGAAGATAAGGCTCTTAAGATTATAGAACACAGTGAACCCTCTGTATCCATAGATTTGACATCCATGGATTCCACCATTCACAGCTTGAAAATATTATTTAAAAAAAAAAACAAGAAGCAAATCTTGATTTTGCCATTTTATATAAGGGACACTATTTTACTATGCTATTGTATATAATGGGACTTGAACATCCATAGATTTTGGTATTCACAGGGGGTCCTGGAACCAAACCCCAGTGGATATCAACAGTAAATTAAATTAAATGTGTGCAGGAAAGCTTTAATACTTTTTTTTTTTACTTGCCATTGTGTGAGAGAGACCAACTCCAGATATGGTCCACCACATCCATTTCCCTCCTAACACAAATATCCTGCATAAAGGAGGAAGAATTTTACTGACTCTCACTACTGGAACTATTTTTCTTTATTTCTGTGTGTGGGTCTTGGTGTGGAGAGTTTCGGGGGACAGTGGCTGTGTGAAGTGCTGCTGGTGATGAAGGCTTACACCACTCCTAACCATGCACAGTAGTTCTGGCCTGGACTGGGCCTCAGCATGCTCATTTGTAAAGAAAGCAAGGTGCTGGTTAGACACTATTTATTGTCATGGGGCATCCCAGGATGTCTTGATCCCAAATTTGTCCCTTGCTGTTTAAACGATTTTTATCTCTGAATAGGAAATCCTGGGATCATTATTTACACATCATCATGTCCCATGATATGTCTCTTCTCCCATTATATATTATCCCGTGTTTTCCTTGTTTACACGTGTTTATGATCCCGGGATTTTTTTAACTGTCAATCAAGGATGTGATTACTCATTTTTTCACAAATTGTACAATGTGTTTCCGGTGCAGTTTCCTGCCATGGGTGCAGTGATTGGCTAGTTCTTGGACTATACAGGACACCATCATTTTTTTAAATCTTTGATTACTGGGAGAATGGAGAGGAACATTGCCACCGTTTTGGCTACCTCTGTAATCTTGAGGGGACATCTAGCAACATTGCAGAGGTGTAGTCGTCTCAAACACTGAAGAAGGATGATCTGTATTTTTCAGCTCCTTCTTCATTTAGACTTCCTTTCATCAAATGACCTCGATACTGAGACCATGCATTTCAAAACCATAGACTCCCCTGTGTTATGTATGTTTCTTCACCCATTTCCCCATTTCCCCATGTGGGTGTACCCGACAACGAAGGAGTGGTGGGAGAAATTTCTAATGTGTATCTGGTCTGACGAACATTGGATGCTGCGCTTCCTTTTCATGATGCTGCGCTTCCTTTTCATGAAACTTGTGGACAGTCTTTGGCTGAAGATAGCCAAAGTGGACACCAACATGAGGAAAGCCATTCCAGTGGAGAAGAGCCTCACAATAGCCATTTTTCTTCTCACCCATCAATGCTGTTATACATCTGCTTGCCAGCTGTTTGGTTTTTGGAGAGCCACAGTGTGAAAGATCTTTGTTGAGGTCATACTTGCAATGGTGAAGTTACTTCTGAACCGAACAGTTTTCCTTGGAGAACACAGACAGTTTAAAAAAAAAAATCCAGTTGATATATTGTGAAAATCTGAGTAGTCGCATATGTCCAGCTATGGATGCTGCTTAGAGATAACTTGGTAATTATCCTTAATTGATATTGTTTTGATAACAGATGGTCAGCAAGTGCATAGTGTACTGTATACGCTCCTTTCATTTGTGATACACTTTAATTAATGATGTGTGTAATCAATTAATTGTCTTTAGCCGTGCCCACAGGAAATGTTTATGTATTTCTTTTCCTGTGTTCTTTAACAGGTAATGGATGGCTTCGCTGCCCTTTGGTACCCACAAGTAATCGCATGCCTTGATGGATGTCACATTAACATTATTACTCCTGTATGCCAAAGAAACAAATTTATTAATAGGAAGAATAGGTACAGTGTGCTTCTTCAAGGTACCTGTGATCACAGAGGGGTTTTTATTGATGCGGAGATTGGTTGGAGTGGCAAGAATCATGATGCTTGGATGCTAAGGAACTCTGGTTTTTTTTCTTCAAAACTATGGAGGCAGGCATATTTGTGCCTGGAAACCCAACAATAACTATAATGGGGCAGCAAATAGTTCCTCTCACCCTGGTTGATTGAGCATACCCAATCAGGAATTGGCTACTTATATAATATAGGGGGTCCACAGATAATAAACAGAGACTGTACAAGAAGTACCATAACAGGGTCCGTTCAATGGTGGAGAGGTTTTTAACCATCTCAAAGCATGCTGGAGAGCATTACGATACTGTATAGAAGTGGCAAAGGAAAATGTGTGTTCTGTGATATGTTCATGTGTGATTCTTCATAATATATGTGAAACCAAAGGTAAAATCCTTGATGATCCAAACAGATGGATTCAGAGGTTTGTGCTTGACACGCTGGGAGCTTCTTTGGTGAATGACAATGCTATAAAGAAAGCTCAGGGGGAGGCTGCCCGGGACACTCTAAAAAGAGTACATTTGGTGGCTGCATCACCAAGGAGGATATTAAATGTGCACGTAAGACTGTGTAGACATAAATTTTCCCCCTTATAAAAAAGTATATGTGTACAATAAAGACCATTTATTCCTGACTTTGATAGTGCTGTGATTGTGTTGTTATTCCCCTTCACACATAAATAGGTTGCATTCTTCAAAATGCCATGAGTAGTAATGGAAACAAAAAATCAAACCTATATATATATATATATACCCCTTGCATTGCAGTCTTCAATAATGTCTAATAACTGCAACACATACTGTTAGCAATAGCCCACAACCGACACTTTGCTTCATTTTTGGCAGTTAAAGGAATTGGCGGTCTTTTTGCAGAGATTATCCTTTTTAGAAAAGGTTCCAGGCAAAGCCAAATACCTAAAACAAGGTAACTCCACTAGTTAGCCAATTGATTAACAAACCCAGTTTAAAAGTTTCAAAATCAAACCTTCTCATAACTTTATTGGCTTGTTTTCAAATGTAACACTTCCCACAAAAACATATAAACTTGAGCTTCCACACACCCCGCATGGCGTTATGATGGCCGAGGGGGGAGAGGACGTGTCTGGGCGGGATGGTGCATCGCCTACTGGGGCACCAGGGAGACCAACTTCCTGCTGGAATCCCTGGCCCAGCAGGCTGGTGTGCCGGACCACCTGATGCATTCATCTAACCAGAGGAACCACAACTTCTTCATAGAGGTGGCACAGTTCCTCCAGACAAGGGGCTTCCAGTGGACAGGTCTCCGGTGCGGCTCAAAATTTAAAAACCTCAAAGGGAGGTTTTTTGCGGCACTGGAGGCCAGTAATGGAAGCCTCTCCCTGACAGCAGCCACCTTTTTATGCCATCTAGCATGACCTGTGGGTCCGTGCAGGGTGGCCAAGTTGGTGAGACCGGCTGCCAAGAGGTAAGACAAGATGCGGGTATTGTTTGATGGTGGTGTTGGGGCATAGAAAGACACACTGTGTCCACCACAACCACCTGCAGAGTTGTTCCACATCGACAGGACGCCAAGGAGAAGGTTTCTGGATGGACTTCTGCAAAAGACTTCAGGCTGAGAAGGAAAAATTCCTTCACCCCAGCACACTGCCTTGAGCTCTGTCTTGCCAAATAAAGACAGCAACAAGGCCGCCTTCACTCAACTTGAGGGCTTTAATATTTGTTTGCAGTATATTTACAATAAATATACAGAGTATAGGACAATCTCTCTTAAAACAACAAACTGCTTCACCAACCAACATCCAGAACAAACCCACACTGGAGATAATTCCCATCTCCTTTTTATAGGCAGTTAAACAATGCCTGTTACATCAGGCATCTCAGGTGTGCATACTTTCAATGCTAACACACACACACACCTGCCACTGGAGCTTAACTACTTTCATTTCTAAGCTTACAGCTCCATCTTGTGGTCACATCCATGTCATTTCCTGACAGTCCCCTCCAAATGACATGTGGTGTGTCCCAAGTGTCATTTACACCTATCATTTTATATACTGTGATCTTATTCGCTGATACCTATAGAGTCTGAGACTCCATTCCCATTATTTACAATGTCACAGTGTTTTCCTAGACCTTGATAGCCCATGCTACTGACCCACCCGGCTCTGGCTTCCCTGGTGATATCATTTGTTAATTTCCTTTTACTTACAGGCCTGACCATCCTACCAAACACATCCTGGCTATACTCTGCCACACACACCAGAGTTTTTGTTTTCTTCCACCCCTCCTGCTTAGTGCATGTTCTCCTGGCTCTTTCTGGAGTGTTTTCAGTTCTTTTTACTTCTGCCACAGAAGAGGCTTGTCCCTGCTTTACTATGCAGAACTTTCCTTTCTGAGACCTCATGGGAATCAGGAATGTACCTTGACCACCCTCAGTGTCACTGCTACTAACACTGGCCTGAGAGTCTTGCCCATGAGTCTCAACTTGTTCTTGTTTCACAGTCACTATTTCTGGCTTTGGTTGCAAGTCTAATGAAGTGCTAGACTCTTCCGGAGTACCAGGCACCTTCAAAGTGCCCTGTTTACTTGAAATTCCAGGCTGTTGTGACACACCTGGTTTCTCATCGAAGACATCCCTGGATGCATGTACCCCTCCATTTCCGTTGTTCTTACCTATCACACTGGCTTTCTGTTCTCCAACAACGTTCTGGTCAGGGTACACTCTCTTCCTGACAATTTCATGGTGCAGAAGGTGGAAGAGGCAACAAGGGGGTCAGCTATTTTAGATCTGATCCTAACCAACAGGGATGACCTGGTTAATGGGGTGCAAGTGGTGGGATCCTTAGGTGAGAGTGATCATGTTCTCCTGGAGTTGGAGAACAATGGAAAGGAGAAGCCAGAAATAATCAGACACACGTTCTCGACTTTAAGAGAGCTGATTTCAATAAACTCAGGGAAATACTGGGGGTGATCCCATGGTCAGGAATACTAAAAGAGAAGAGACCTCAAGACGGATGGGACTTTCCCAAAAGGGAGATACTGAAGGCACAATTTCAAACAGTACCATTGAGGAAGAAACATGGGAGGTGTCTCAAGAAACCAGGATGGATGACTAAAGAAATATCAACAGAGCTAAGTTTTAAACGGAACATGTATAGGAAATGGAAAAAGGGGGAAATCACCAAAGAAGAATTCAAACAGATAGCGAACACATGTAGGAGTAAAGTCAGAAAAGCTAAAGCACAGAATGAACTCAGGCTTGCTAGGGAGGTTAAGAACAATAAAAAGGGTTTTTTTGGGGTATGTCCTCAGCAAAAGGAGGAAGAAGGAAATGGTAGGGCCACTACGCGGAGAAGATGGCAAAATGCTAACAGGGGACAGAGAAAAGGCAGAATTACTCAACACCTTCTGTGCCTCAGTGTTTTCAGAAAAGGTAAAGGGGGGCCAACCTGAGGATAAAGGAACAGAAGACACAACAGGGGAAATCCAGCACAGAATAAGCAAAGAGATAGTACAGGAATACCTTCTTAATCTAAATGAATTTAAATCTCCAGGACCAGATGAACTACATCCAAGAGTATTAAAAGAGCTGCTAAATATAATCTCAGAGCCATTGACAAAAATCTTTGAGAACTCCTGGAGAACAGGAGAAGTCCCAGCAGACTGGAGGAGGGCAAACCTTGTCCCCATCTTCAAAAAGGGGAAAAAAGAGGATCCCAACAATTATCGTCCAGTTAGTCTGACATCAATACCAGGGAAGATTTTAGAGCAGATCATTAAACAGAGAGTCTGTGAACATTTAGAAGGCAATGCCATAATCACAAAAAGTCAACATGGGTTTCAGAGTAACAAGTCATGCCAGACTAATCTGATCTCTTTTTTTGATAAAATTACCAGCTTGGTAGATGAAGGGAACGCTGTGGATATCGTATACCTTGATTTCAGTAAGGCCTTTGACAAGGTTCCCCATGACATTCTTGCAAACAAGCTTGTAAAATGTGGGCTAGACAAGTTAACTGTTCAATGGATTTGTAATTGGTTGACCGGCCGAACCCAAAGGGTGCTCAGCAATGGCTCCTCTTCATCTTGGAAAGATGTGACCAGTGGGGTGCCACAGGGTTCTGTCCTGGGCCCAGTGCTATTCAACATCTTTATTAATGACTTGGATGAGGGAATTAGCGGCATACTTACCAAATTTGCTGATGACACCAAATTAGGAGGAGTAGCTAATACCCTGGAGGACAGGATCAAAATTCAAGATGACCTGTATAAACTGGAGAGCTGGGCGAAAGCTAACAAAATGAAATTCAATACGGAGAAGTGTAAGGTACTGCACTTAGGGAGAAAAAAAATGAAATGCATCAATATAGGATGGCGGAGACCTGGCTGAATGAGACTACGTGCGAAAGGGATCTAGGAGTCCTAGTAGACCAAAAGTTGAACATGAGTCAACAGTGTGATGTGGCAGCTAAAATGGCCAATGCGATTTTGGGCTGCATCAATAGAAGTATAGTGTCCAGATCAAGGGAAGTAATAGTGCTGTTCTATTCCGCCTTGGCCAGACCTCACCTAGTATAGTGTCCAGTTCTGGGCACCACAATTCAAAAAGGATATTGACAAATTGGACTGTGTCCAGAGGAGGGCGACTAAAATGGTGAACGGTCTGACAACCATGCCTTATGAGGAGAGACTCAGGGAGCTGGGTATGTTTAGCCCGGAAAAAAGATGGTTAAGAGGCGATATGATAGCCCTGTTTAAGTATTTGAAGGGGTGTCACGTTGAGGATGGAGCAAGCTTGTTTTCTGCTGCTCCAGAGATTGGAACACAGAGCAATGGATGCAAGCTCCAGGAACAGAGATTCCAGCTCAACATTAGGAGGAACTTTTTGACAGTAAGAGCTGTTCGGCAGTGGAACGCACTCCCTTGGAGCATGGTGGGGTCTCCTTCCTTGGAGGTCTTTAAACAGAGGCTGGATGGCCATCTGTCGGGGATGCTTTGATTGTGATTTCCTGCATGGCAGGGGGTTGGACTGAATGGCCCTCGTGATCTCTTCCAACTCTGCAATTCTATGATTCTATGATTCTTCCACCCAGCATGAGTCTCAAAACTAGCACTCCTTGAATACAAAATCCTATTCCCATCCATCAGAAACCTGTACTTGTTCCCCTCATAGCCCACAAAATGCAACCTTTGGCTTTTGGGCTGATTCTTTTTTCTGAACTGAGGAGGAATATACACTGATGCAAATTGTCCAAACACTCTTATGTACTTTAGGTTTGGTGCTCCTCCATACAATAAGTAGTATGGTGTTTGGTTTATCAAACTGCACCATGACCTATTTACAATATAACAAGCGGTTCTTGTTGCTTCTCCCCACAAATTAGCTGGCACTCCAGAATCCTCTAACATACAATCCCTTATTTGGTTTATCATCTCAATCCTACGTTCAGCCAAACCATCCTCACCTGGACATCTGGGATTTGTAGTTTTATGTTGGACCCCTTTCCGCCCAAACCACTGCTGCAAATTACTACTTAATAATTCCCCACCTCTGTCAATCACAACAGTGCCAACCTTGTAGGGAAACTCCCTTTCAACAGAATTGACCCATTTTTTGATCGTATCAGCAGCCTCACTTTTGGTTTTGAGCATTGACACATAGGTAAATCTGGTATGCCTATCTACTATCAATAGGGTAAAACTGCTACCCCCTATATTCTTTACTTGATGCGGCCCTGATAAATCCGCATGTACAACCTGAAAAGTCCTCTGGGTTATGCATTTGCTCACCTTCGCTACAGGGTAAGCGTTGATCTTTACCTTTTTGCAAATAGCACAGTCCTGGTAACTTTTACAGTTCTCTACCTTGAACTCTGGGCAAACCTTCTCTAGGTTTCTCAAACCTTTGAAGATTATATGGCCCATAACTCTATGAAGGTAATGAGCACACCCATCATGCAGTGGCTTATTTGTTACATTCCCACACTGCACCTGTGCTACCATTTGATAAATGTGATTTTTCTTTATGGCTTTACCACATACTACTCCCTCCTTGGACACAATCCCCTCATCTCCTTGAAAAGGATTTCATATCCATCACTGGTTAGGGATGCCACACAGGCTATTTTGTAGTTTTGTTGCACACAGTACATTATTAAATACCTTGTTTAAACCAGGGATTAATACAGACCCTTGAATCTCTACACTGCCAGATTCACCATCTGCAAATACCACAGTGTCCACTGGTACTGGCTTTGGGCTCTGTAGTTTTTCCCTATCAGGTGTCATATGGTGAGAACACCCACTGTCCAAAATCCAGACAGACTTGTCCCTTTTCTCATTTACAACTCCCTCTACAGTAGTAGCAAACCCCCTCCCATCTTGGGGCTTGTCTTTTCTTTTTCTTTGTGAGTTCTATCCTTTCTTTGCTGCAGAGACCTTAGGACAGTTCTTTATCAAATGTCCAGTCTCTCCACAGGAAAAACATCTCTGTGTTCTGCAGACAGCAGCACTTACTTCTTCAGACAAGGACGTGGATTGGTTGGTTGGTTGTCTCCTCCAGCTCGTCACTCCCTTGAAGCTCTCCTCTGAGTCCCTCCCCTATGCCTCTTCCAATATTCTGGATGCCATGTGGTCGACATGTAAATCAGCTTCGGCTGCTCTATGGAGATTGTACATTAGAAACTCCCATTCACTGTTTAGACTACTCAGAAGTATAAAGCCTTTTGGGTTTCTTCTATTTGGATGCCACCCCCGCTGCACTCGGTGAAATTATCCTGCATCCTTTTTAAATGCACAAGCATGGATTCACCTTCCTGCTGTTTACAACAATACAGCTTTCTGCTGCACAGCATTTTTGACAAGGCTCCAGCTGGTTGGTTGACATTCTCAAGAGCTTTCCAGACTTCAAACACTGACCTCTTATCTCTTATATTATTCAGCTGTTTCAGTTTTAAAACCAAAACAATTGTTGCTCTAGCTTTTTCATCACCTATGAATTCATCCTCATTAGCAGGCTCAGGTTGTTTCCTTACATAGTCTAATAAGTCTTGCTTTATTAGCAAAGCCTCTATGTACATTTTCCAGGAAGCATAGTTCTTCTCAGACAGTTTTTCAAACCTGACTGCTGTTTCCATGTTTGCACTGAGTCTGCGACTTAAACAGATGCAAACAAACACACTGATAACAGTCCGGGCAGGCTGCCAAAAACAATTAGCTTCCAAAGCAAGCAGATAAGAGCCGAGTCCGTGAGTAGACACACTTAACTCACTCCTTTCCAGGACTTTTCTCTTCAACCCTCCAGGAACACAAAACAGCTCACCAATTGCAGAACTATTATCTCCCACAACTTCTCAAGTGTTGACATGCAGACACTGGGACCATAACCCTTGTTGGGGCATAGAAAGATGTGCTGTGTCCCCCACGACTACCTGCAGAGTTGTTCCACGTCAACAGGACACCAAGGAGAAGATTTCTGGAGAGACTTCTGCAAAAGACTTCAGGCCGAGAAGGAAAAATTCCTTCACCCCAGCACACTGCCTTGAGCTCTGGCTTGCCAAATAAAGACAGCACCAAGGCCAGCCTTCACTCAACTTGAGGGCTTTAATCTGTGATTGCAGTATATTTACAATAAATATACAGAGTATAGGACAATCTCTCTTAAACCAACAAACTGCTTTGCCAACCACCATCCACAACAAACCCACACTGGAGATAATTCCATCTCCTTCTTATAGGCAGTTAAACAATGCCTGTTACATCAGGCATCTCAGGTGTGCATACTCTCAAATGCTAACACACACACACACCTGCCACTGGAGCTTAACTACTTTCATTTCTAAGCTTACAGCTCCATCTCGTGGTCACACCTATGTCATTTCCTGACAGTTGGGTGGGGGCTATGCGTTTCTGATTTCTCATGTATGTATTTTTTTCCAATAGCTGTCCAGATTCAGAGGAGGGCTGCAGGGCAGCCCGTATCTGAGTCCTCCTCTGATGAGGCTGGAAAAAATGAGTCTGGTCCAGCCCCAGCAGTACCGCAGCCAGGTAAAATGATTTCATTTCATTTAAAGACATAAACAATGTCCTTTATTGTATATTAACGTGAACATTTATACATTTTAAAATACATTCTAAATTAGTTTTCCAGAAGCAGCTACTGCACAAGAGGCTGCTGTGCAGCTGGCCGGGCTCAATATTATAGCCCGAATGGAAGAACTAAGTAAAAAAAAAAAATTACATGGGGGCGGGGGAATTCTGCCTATTGTGATCACATTTGACACCTTGTTTTTACTCTTGTTTCAGGGCGGACGTTACAACAGTCCATCAAAGCACTGGCTGGGAGGGTGGGGAATATTGAGAGGGTTTTGGGGATTAAATTTTTGTCATTATTGTTTATCTATTATTATTTATTTCATTACAATTTTTTTCTGTTATGTCAGCTTATGGTATATATTTATATTTGGATGTAATATTACTGTTATTGTTACTTAATGTATGTATGATTCAAGATTGTATATTTTAATTGTAAGTGTTTGAATCTGTTAGTTTGATTTTATTATGATGTTATGATATATAGTGTTATATTTATGTATATTAAAGTATTATTTATTATGTGTATTTGATTATGTTTTGTATTCTGTTTCGCGTGCCTTTACTTTGTTAATATCTTCTATTTGTAAATTGTAAATATGTAAATATCTATATATCTACATATGTATATAAATATAAAATTAACAACGAATGTAGATAAATTTCTTATTTATTATATACTAACAGTTGTTGCATTGATTTCCTGATTGAGCAAACCTACACTTTCTGTCCACACCTTTACTTGCCTACAATGTAAGTGGCACAGGTTTCTTAATTTTTCTAGCAGGTCTACTTAATCCCAACTTTACAGTACCAGAACTGGTGGATGGTGCCCGCAGTTCATTGGGTTGGGTATTTTCCTTCTCAGATTCCCCAGAAAGGTTTTTGCTTTTTACTCTCCTAACTACAACCTTTCTTGGTTTATTTTCAGGAGATTTAATGTGTGAAATTAGGTATCCTAACATATTTGTTTGCCTCTCTATGGCGGCTAGCATTTTTGAACTTTCTTCAACTTCATGTTGATAAAACGTTTCCAGGTATTCCTGCAAAGCTGCAGTGCTCTGGTCAAGCCTGTCAGCATTCCTGTTCATGTTTGTAATGAACAGGTCCGCAATGGATCTGGAGTGAGACATCAGTTCTGCTGATTCGGCAGATCGCCTCTTTCTACTATGCATCGCTAGTCTTTCTTCTGGAGAAAGCGATGCAATTGGATTGCTAAGGGATGCCACTGTAAAAGGAAAAGATAAAAAAAAGTCATTTGACATGCCTCATTTAGAAGGGGGAAAGCTATTGAGTCCACCTTTTTTTAATGATGCTTGCATACATACCATTTTGAACTGGTAGTGTAGTCCACACTGCATCAATCTCCACAACCAAAGCAGCAATGTCTTTTTGTGTGAGAGTTAAGCTTGTCCCTGGTTCCTCAGATAAGGTTAAAGTGAGGGTAGTTTCATCAGAAACCTGGGTAGAACTTCCCTCTGAAAAAAGCATATGGAAAAAGTACATATTAGTGCAAAACAAAAACAAAAACAAAAAAACCCCACCACTCACACAGTTGTTTAACATGTTGACCAGAAACTATGCAACCCATATACAGTAGAGTGGGTTGGTAGATTAGGTAAAAATATATCTGAGAGCCGCCATCATTACACTGCAGAGAAGCACATATCGCCGGACACCACAAACACTGGAAACACCCACTTGGCTTTAACTGCCAACATTTGCATTCCAAAGCATTATGGAGTCAAAACACGTAAACAATTGGAAGATTAATAGTACTTTGGTGAAAACAGAATTCCTAAAACTGCTGAAATCAACACATTGAATTCCTTCTGTTGCGTTTAACATTGGGAAACTAAAAGCTAAAAATACGAGTTTTCACATAGAAGGGAATGTAAACCTTAGTAGAACAAAAAATAAGTACAAACATTTTTCTAGGGGTGAAGTAACATTACATTTTAAAGTGTAGCTAAGTTATATAAAATAATGGTACCCAGCTACTTTGCATTGATGAAATATTGAAAATTGGAAAATTATTTATTCGAGTTTTCACAAACTGGGACCTCCTTTTTTGAAAAAGAAAAAAATTACCCTTACCTGGAGGAGTTGAAAAAAGTTCCTCAGAGTATCCCTCCAAGTTCTCCTGGGAAGGAGGGGGCATTTCCAGTTCTTCTTCGGGGGTAGGAGTGTGATGGGGAGTCACTGACCCACGCAGCACCCGAACTATGTTGGTGGTGGTACCCAGGTGCTTCGGATGGTAGTTGGCATCGCCACCAAGAATATCATGGAGCTCTTTAAAGAAGGGCATCCTGGCCACATCGTTTCCACTTTTTGAATTGTGGTCGATAACCTGGCGATAATTCTTATGAATTAGTTTCATCTTCATCCTATATTCTTCCACGGTGCGATCATGTCCTTTGCGTCTCATGTAGGCTGCAATTTTTTCTAAGAGCTCAATATTTCTATGGGAGTCTTCAGCTGTTCCTGCACCTTTTGCTCACCCCATATCGCTAACAAGTCTCCGTGTAGGACTAGGAGATCCCGCGGCCACCTTTCCTGGGACGAGGAACCACTTTCACCATCCATCTCGGCGACCACACAGGTGATGGGCAGGAGAACAATGGAGGATTGCCTCGTCAACTTTTGGAGGAATTTGAAAAGGGGGCAGGTAGCCCTCCCTCATTGATCCAAGTGCCCGCCCATGCCCACCACAATTTCCGGTCATCACCTAGTATCAAGATATCTTGTCCCGGGCTGTTTACATTCCTGATTTTCCGAATCCTCCTGGGACTTTTTTTAAAAAATGGGACAAACCGCGGGACGGAAACTCCTGCTGGTTGAGGGATAAAAGGTGGCCCCATTCCGAAAAGCTCGAGACCGTCATGCTGTATGTGTAAACAGCCAGGGATCGACATGAATTCATCCCACTACATTTTCATCATGTAAATGGTGCCCAAGGCTTCCCTTTATGTTATGTCTTTCCAGCATCTCATATCTAGTTTAATCCCAAGATCTCTGTTTTACGAGCACTGTATTTATCTCAAATCCTTACAACATGATAGTTTGGGAAGGAACTTGTCCCAAAACCTATGTGATACTCAGAACGCTTAGGACACGGAAGCAGTGGAATGAAGTGTCAGTCTTTGGTGAACGATCAGAGGAATAAGATGCTGTAATAAACAGACTTCTGAGGAGGAAGATTACAGGGTTTAGAAGTCAAGGAAGAAAGAGTATGGGACTAAAGTCTGGCCAGGTGCCAATACTAACTTTGGAGAACAACATCAAGAAAAAGTTTCCAAACCAAGTTTGCTTAGAGTTGGAAGAATCCTTATTGCTCTTTATTTCCTGCTAACTTACTGGGAAGTGAAGAGCATTTTTAAAAGTGGGGAAAGGGCTTTCAAGTCACCTCTATTGGCTTACTGACTCGTATTCTAAAATCCTAACGGCCAATATATTTGTTTCTTCATGACAATAAGCTGAAATTACTGTACAAAGCTAAGCAACTTGTAAAGTAAGAGACAAACATCCTGTGGAAGGCAAGACATGATCTACACACTTCAAGCTTCAGCTCTCTTTGCCACCTCAAGCTAATGCATAAAGTTTCTGTTAATTTGTTGACTAGAAAAAAAGATTAAGAGTGCTGAGTCTGTAATAAGTAAAGCCAGTGATTTGTGACTGCTACAAAGACTGCTGAGTAGCTTGGAAAATATTTTCCTTGCAAATATATCACAAGTGAGTTTGGTCTGAACACCATTTGTTACGTATTACATTTCTGATCCATACAAAACTTACCAGAAAGGAACTTGTACTGCAGCATAAAAGAAGGGTGACATTTGGACTAGGGCTGAGCAGAAGCTATTCACAATATTTCACAAACAATTTTCAGATTTATTAAAAACTTAAAACTTTGGGGCAATTTTTGGGGTTCATTTGCTGGCTTATCTTGTTCCCTCTCCCATCTGATTTTACTTGGGTTCAGTGATGTCATCACACAACCCAATCTGTTTTGTTGCACAGGACCATGATGACCTCATGTTTACTACATGATGCCTGATTGGTTTGGATCACTGTTGTGGCTAATTTTAAAAAAAGAACGAAATAGCAGCTGGGGGGGGAGGGATGGGACAGAACACAGAAGCAATAAACTAAGACACCAAACAGAACTTAGGAGGGGGCGTGAAGAAGCTGTTTATTTTCAGGAAACTTTTCTACCACATCAAAATAACTATAATAATTAGCTAATACACATTGGAAACTGCTTAATGCAGTATAGATGTGTAAATTGCTATTGCTTATAAACAAATTGTAAGCCACTCTGATAGCCTTGTGGCTGAAAAGTGGAGTATAAATAAATAAATAAATAAACAAACTATTGTTGACATGAAAATCTTAACTGCAGGTTAGACATATCATTTTTTTTTCTTTAGTCAGATATGTCTTATGTACTATCTTGCTTGTGAAGCTAAATGTTAATTCAAAGAATTAAATCCCAAAATTACTCTTGACATTTGAGCAGATGTTTATTACTGGTCTATAGGTACTAAGTCAACTTTAAATTATAGATACCTTTGGATGTAGGGTGCAAAATCCCAAGTAACTGCACATTTCGTTTTTGTTGTTTTTACAGTTAGATGACTACATTTGTTGGACATCCCATAAATCTTGGAAGGCGGGGGGGGGGGAATAGAGAGGAAAAAATGCCAGCCAGAGCAGTTAAACTTTGTGACCATGAATGATCTTAAGTCCTGAAATGATCTCTTCTCTATCAGTCTTGCTCTCACTAGATGTGCTACCGACTACACTTTTAATCTCTGGTCATTTGCTATGGCTCTGAGTCATTTATCAGCTTCTGACATCATTGTAACTAATGAAGACTTTATCTGTAATCCTAATCCCTTGTGGCTTTTTGAGGGATGGTCATCATCTACCATTTCCAAATTATAAAACTAAACAGGTTTTTAAGTAGGTGCCAGTCTTCATGCCCTGCACACATTAATCATTGCTCAAATCCCTAAATTCCCAGCACACAGATGGCTACAGTTCAGTTCTCTGCAGCAATCTGTGAAGCAATTACAGATGTTCCTAAATATTATCTTTTAAAATTATCTTTAAAGTGCTAAGTGAATCAGGTCCCCAAACCTATGTTTGTGTTATCTTCTTAACTTTTGTGCCAGCTGGGATAACCAAAGTTAATTAGAGTAACCAATTTTTCAGTCATACCTGGTACATACTAGCTTCATGGATAGCAAATAGCAGATCCACTTAATAGGTTACTGAAGGCACTGCTATAGATGCCCATTCAGACACTGGCTAGAACAGGAACAGGAACGTGTGTGTGTGTGTGTGTGTGTGTGTACAAAAAAGAACAAGAGAGAGAGAGAAAATAGGAGGTATACAAAACCAGGGGGTTGTCTAGACGATGAAAATACTCCTCATAGAATTTGAGGAGAATACATTTTGTCCCAATGAGATGATGCAGCGATTCACCTTATTCAGAAGCACAGGGGCCAAACCCCTCTTTACTACACAGGAAAAGCCTTTGTGGCTTTTTCAGAAGTGTGTGTTTTTGTTTTTGTTTTTAATAATGAACAGAAATTGTGTTACCACTCATTTGGACATCCAATCTGCATCACTGCATGTTCTCAGCAAGGGCGGAAGTGGAAAGCACTTTTGATTTACAGTTATGCTACTAGCCATGACACCCCCTCTCCCCTTTCTTCTGGGGGTCCTGCCATAATAAGTAGCAATATTTAATAATTTGGTCAAACACATGGTTTTCCACATAGTATGGCCATTAACATAAAAACCCAAAGAAATGTTGCTTAAGTCAGGTATGCACATAAGGAGGGGCCAAGACTAAACTCCAAAGAAATGCTAATTTACAAGATCAACAGAAGGCAATAGCTTGCCCAAGTCCCAGGCTAATCCTATTTTCTCAGGCTAGTACAAGCAAAACTTGCCAATGACCCTCTTTCCCTGTACCTCACCTAAACAAAAGAACATTGCTTCCGCTCTTTGATTTGCAAAATATAAACTCATCAAAACACTATTAGCATATCCAGAATGCCTTTGTCACTCTCTGAGCAACAGCTTAAAGTATTGTCTTCCACTCAAAATTACATCCCCAGAAGGCAAATATTTCCTATACCCCCCCCCCAAAAAAACTCTATTCAAATGCACACAGATCTCCTTCCTGGGGACACGCTGCCTGTCTGTGTAGCCTATCCAGATCAGAACCCCCCACCCTGCTGGTTTCCTCCACAACCTCATCAGGAAAAGGTGTCATATCACTCACTGGAATTCCCTTCTCTATCCCCCTATCTCTATCTCTCCCAGTATATTTCACTAGTCTTGCGTGAATGCTTGATGACTGAATGTGTGAGTGAATGTGATTGTTGCTTTTCCAAATAAAGATTATTGTTATTTTACCTAGTTTATATCTCCTCCATTAGTACTGGTATAGCTGGTCACAAGGTCTATCATTACCTCTCTCTCGCGTAGCCAAAGCGACTATATTAACTCCCCATATTAATGCTGGTATTTTTAGGGTCCCCATGACCCCACAGTGATTAGGGTAACAGTTTAAAAAAATACTGTGCAGCGGTGGCAACTTGTTGAGAATAATAACATGAGTAATTCATTCTTGGTCACCATCTTGATTCGCAGTCATGGTTGCGTGTGCACTTCAAACATGGATAGCTTTATGTACCAGAGATTTTGCCATAGAACCGTGGAGACAAATTAACACTGCTGCAAATTTGTGTTAATGTGCAGCAATCCACATTATATCTTCTCATCTAGACAAGCTCCCGATATTATATAGTTTTGAGCTTTAATGTTAATGAGTTACAATACTAAATTCCATGGGCCTTTGTTTGTTAATTATTATTTGCTCACCCTTGCTTTCTCCTTTTTCCCCATGAAGGGTAGCATGTATGTATGTCTCAGTTCATGAAAATCAATTTTGACTAAATTGTATGTAGAACTGATAGAAGAAAATGAACTATGTACTGTATATAGAAGGGTTTGGAATGAGCAAGCCTCTTAGAACAACTTCCCTCATCTTTTCTCTCTCTCATCTAGATAGCTTCAGATGTGAAAATGTATTCTCCAGAGTTGTTGATCCACTTGTTAAAGAGGTTGGGAATTGTTACAGAGGTTGGAAGCCAGGCAATGAGAGGAGGTCACTCTCCATGTCCACCTAGTATATTCTTAGTCAAAATTCAGGACAGCAACATCTCCTCTCATCTCCCAAATGCAAAACTGCAGACAGAAACTGGTCAGGCGCTCCCCCTCACATACCTTCCCTGGGCTAATAAATGCTATGGGTTGTGCTCCTCTGCTGCAGGTACTGCTTTCTTCTGGAAGGGTGATGCATGCCAAGAAAATAAAATAATTTGAATATATGTTTCTCATATAGTTAGTAAGATAATGAGAGCCTTGTTAGAAAAATGATGTTGAAACCTAAAACAGATCCACTCACTTATGCCATTGGTTTGTTTCCTACTCTTTCCAAGAATCTCAAAAAAGAGTGCATGCTATTCCCCTTGCCCATTGTAGTCTCACAACAATCCTGTGGAGTAGATTAGGTTGACAGATAACTACTAAGAGTAAAAAGTAAACAGTGAACTTCAGGGCTGGTTGGTGATTTGAACCTGAGTTTCTACTGTCCTAGTTTGGCAGTATGATAGCTACACCACAATGCTATGCAGGTTGTTAGCTGAGGTCTGAGTTAAGATCCATCCCTCCCAAATACCATATAGTGGAGCCTAAATACCATGAAGGTACCAGATACTGTCTGATCTCAGAAGCTAAGCAGGATCGGACCTTATTAGCCCTTGGAAGGGAAGGAAAACCACCAGAGAATACCAGGTACTGTAGATAATATTTCAGATGAAGGCAATGGCGAACCACCTTTGAATAAATTTTGCCAAGAAACCCCTTGTGAAAGGTTTGGCATGTGTCAAAACTGATTTGAAGGCACATAAGAACAAAAACAATACCAGGTGTATTTTTTGACATTACCTGATGGTTACCAAACACATAGATTCATCAACCATTCCTACATTTACCTTTCATCGCTGCAGCATGGGGAAAAGAGATTTGTTACTCTGTGATAATGACTGCTCAGTACACTGTAAACATGTGAACTTTCCTCTGCCTAATTGATGATGTTGTGATGTATATATATATATATTTAAAAAACTAAGGAATGGGGCTTTATCATGCACTGCCATCAGAGGCAAAACTGGGTTTTACTTTAAATTGGAATTGTCTACTCAAGTGCTGGAGGTTAAAAAAAAAAAAGGAGGATTTTAGGGACAGGAATTCACCTTCCAGTCAACCAGCAGATGGATTCAGAGTGAGGAAAAAATTCCACTTCAAGTTGGTTGTGAAGATGGACAATGGAAGCTGCTATTTAGTGTACACTAACAGGGGAGCAGAGCATACAGGGGGGCTGGTGTCACAGAGCTCCCCACAGCTATTTCTGCATCTTTTGATAACTCCAGAATTCCCAGACTGCTCTTTTCATGGCCAAACAGAAAGATGAGCTGACAAACCTGAATGCCTTTGGAACTGGCAGTTCTCCATTTAAATAAGTTGAGAGGATTCCACTACGTTAAACATCCCCCAAACAAAAACATACTGGAAGGATTCACACTGTGGATTTATCAGGATATTTGCAAGCTAGGATATGGATTTCCCTGCGGTATTTACACTTCAGAGGCCTCTCCATTGATGCCCCCTTGTCGTGGGAGAGAGGCTTGCGTACCCTAATGATGTTTTGAGCTATGCTGGCAGTGGCATAAAGCCACCGGTAGGGTCTCCCATGCCAGACAGGTCGAAACCAAAGGGTCTGACAAAGAGCGTCAAAGGGCAGGATGGGATCTCTAGCCTTGTGGCAACCATCCTAGGAGAAGGAAAACTTTAATCCCAAACCCGGGCAGATGGTGCTCGTCCAACCCTGTAAGGTCAGCCATCTAAGAGAAGGAAACTCTAATCAAACCTACAACCCGAGGACCTCGCTGCTATGTCCATGCTTGCAAGGCCACGGCAGATGAACCTTAAAGGGTGAGGCCAGTTCTGTGCACGCTGTGCTCCACCAGAAAACTCCATTGCACAGGGTTGAAGGACAAATCCAGTTCCAAAAAAGCCCTGTAGCGATAGGCGAGGGACGAAACGGGAGGTGTAAAGATGCACTGGAAGCCACAGACCCAACCCTGCATGCAGGCAGTTCAGGACATTGGTCGTTCGAGGTTGACCTGGGAGATGACAGCCTTGTTCCTGAACAACCAAGCAGCCTTTTTTAAGGAGAGCACTGCTTGCTCCATATGGAGAGGGGCCTAGAAGAGGTGGCCTAATGATAGCTCATCCCCAACTACCTGGTTGGCCAATGGGCAATGCTAGCTACGGCAAATGGGCATCTCCTGATGCGGTCAAACCAAAGCAAAGAAACAAAGGCACTCACCGGCCTCCAAAGGTGTAAATAAACTGACACTTGCATGCTGGAACATCAGAACCATGCGAGACTCTGAAGACAGTGAACGGCCTGAGCGTTGTTCTGCCCTAATACCCCATGAACTATCAAGACTTAACATTGACATTGATGCTCTTAGTGAAGTTCACTTCCATGAGGAAGGCAGCCTCAAAGAACATGGCGCCGGCTACACACTTTACTGGTCTGGCAAACCCAAAAGCGAAAAACATCTTTCAGGAGTAGGCTTCATGATTAAAAACTCCATTGCCTCCAAACTCACAACCTTGCCAACAGGACACTCTGATCACATTATTTCCTTATGCCTCCCACATGTTGTTCTCTTTAGTATATATGCCCCAACTATGCAAGCCAACCCTGTAAAGAAAGACAAATTCTACACAGACCTACGGCAACTCATACAAAAAGTCCCTATAGAAGATAAAATTATTATCCTTGATATTCTTGCACCAACTTTATTTACAATCTTCTTTAGCATGATGCTCCAAAGGGCTACAGCAGAGCTTGAAGAAGATGACGGCATCTATATACGTTACCGTACTGATGGTAGCTTGTTTAACTTAAGCCATCTGAGGGCTCACACTAAGACTCTAAACTATCTAGTCAGTGAGCTACTCTTCGCCAATGATGCTGCCCTTGTTGCTCACACAGAAGCAGCTCTGCAGCGCCTAACATCCTGCTTTACAACAGCTGCAGAGCTGTTTGGGCTGGAAGTCAACCTGAAGAAAACAGAAGTTCTTTACCAGCCTGCACCACAGGACGAACACCACCATCCCCACATTGCCGTTAGCAATTCTGTGCTCAAGTCCATTCAGCAGTTCACCTACCTGGGAAGCATCATCTCCTCAGATGCCAAGATTGACAAAGAGATCGATCACAGATTAGCAAAGGCATACAGTGCATTTGGAAGACTTCACAAAAGAGTCTGGAGTAATAAACACCTGAGGCAAAGCACAAAAATCAGTGTGTATAGAGCCATTGTACTGTCTGTCCTCCTTTATGGATCTGAAACATGGGTCATCTATCGCCACCACCTACAACTCCTCATTCATCAGCGCTATCTATGCACAATCCTAAATATACACTGGACTGACTAGGTGACGAATGTTGCTGTCCTTGAGCAAGCAGGGATCACCAGCATTGAGGCCATGATATTGAGAACACAGCTGTGCTGGATAGGGCACGTTTCTAGGATGGAGGACCATCGCCTCCCAAAAATACTACTCTGCGGTGAACTCGCCACAGGTCAGCGTAAGAGGGGCACTCCAAAAAAAGCGATACAAAGACTCCCTGAAACAACATCTCAGGCTCGGCCAAATTGATCACCAACAGTGGTCCGCCCTGGCCTCACATCGGGAGGCATGGAGACGCACTATCCACAATGCTGCAGCCTTATTTGAGAACTCACGCCGAACAAGTCTTGAAGAGAAACGACAACGCAGAAAGAATCACAACCCAGAAACATCACCCAAGGAGACCTTCTGCTGTGCTTTCTGCAACCGGACTTGTCTATTTCGGGTTGGCCTTTTTAGTCATCAGCGCGCTTGCAGAAAGCGCGGGATGAGTCCTTCCTGAATCTTCGTTTGTGAAGAAAGCCAGAGAGAGACACTTCAGAGGAGTAACCACATTACTTACTTACAGGGAAAAAAAGAAGAAGAAGAAAGAGTGTGATAGAATCTTTATTCATTTGTTAATTTATTTAAGAAAAAAAATCTATCAGTGATGGGCAACATTTTGAGCTTTGTGTGTCAAACTTAACCAAAAAACAGCATAACTCAAGCGGTATGTCACTTAGAGAAAAAACATTATTTCACAATATTTACTATTTAAATAACATAAATGTATACAGTTGCCCCTCCACATTCGCGACTTTGACTATTCGCGTAAAGCCTCCAACCCGCACGTTTCCCCCCTCCCTTCCCAAGGCACCAACGGGCTTCTTATGAAGCCTGTCACTGCCTTGGCAAGGGGAGGGTGGAAAACCTCCCACCCACATGCTTCCTCGCTCCCTTCTCAAGGCACCAACGGGCTACTCATTAAGCCTGTTGGTGCCTTGGCAAGGGAAGGATGGAGAGCCTCCCACCCACACACTTTCCCCCCTCCCCTCCCAAGGCATCAACAGGCTTCCAAGGCTCCTGCCCTTTGCCTACCCCAGGCATTTCTGAGGCGGCTCCGGGGCTTTGAAGCTCCAGCCCGCTCGGGAAAGCCAGGGTGAGGCTGGGAAGACTCCCACCTACCCTCCCGCCAGTCCACTGCCTTCCCCAGCCTTTCCAAGGCAGCTTCAGGGCTTTGAAACCCCAGAGCCCCCTCAGGAAGGCCAGGGAGAGGCTAGACAGACTCCTGCCCACTCTCCCGCCAGCCCGCCGCCTTCCCCAGCCTTTCCAAGGCAGCTCCAGGGATGCGAAGCCCCAGAGCCCCCTCGAGAAGACCAGGCAGACTTCCGCCCTCCAGCCTGCCACCTTCCCCAGCCTTTCCAATGTGCCTCCAGGGCTTCGAAGCCCCGGAGCCCCCTCAGGAAAGCCAGGGACAGGCTGGGCAGACTCTCACTGAACTGCCCGCCACCTTACCTGGCCTTTCTGAGTTGGCTCTGGGGAATCAGGAGGCCTCAAGTGTGGTGGTGGGGATCGGGGCTTTGTAGCCCCAGCCGCCACTTTCCTGACCCCTCCCACCCTCCCTAAAGTGGTGATCGGGGCTTTGAAGCTTTAGGGAAGGTGGTGAGTTTGCAGGGGGAGGGGGGAGGCCAAGCCGCATGTCGCCACAGATGGCTATGCGTGTCAGTGGTGACACGCGTGTCATAGGTCCACCATCACCGAATTATATCCTACTTTTCCGTTTTAAAAATAATTTGCTAAATTTAGATATGAAAATATTAAAAAATGAAAATAATAAAAAGAACAAGCAATCATTTAAACATATTTGCAACAAACTAGAAACAGACAAAGGGGGAAATGGTGAAATAGTGCTACTATATTATGTCTACACTGAAAATCTAAATAACTGTGTCAATTATGTTAGCATGAGAATGAAAACATTTATTTTAACTAGCTATACCCAGCATAACATACACCATTCTCTATACATATAAAATGGTTCGCTTTATTTCCATTCCCACTTTGCTGATTGGCCCCTTGGGAAAAATATCAAGAGTACGATCATTTGACGCATTAATATATAACCTTTCAAATCAAGTATAATGGCATATGTTACACGAGGTACAACTAGTTTCATACTGAGTGCCCCTCTGCCATGCAACAGCACATACAGATGCACATACACACACCACGCTACACGCACCATACATGCCAGAACATGAGAGCCCCTCTGCCGCTGCCATGCTATTTCACATGCACACACACACACCACACTACACAAACACACCACACTACACACATACCACAAGCAGCAAGATGCGAGAGCCCTCTGTCACTACCAGGCAACCATGCATGCACACACACCATGCTAAAAACACACACGCCATGTGCTCCAAGATATGAGAGCCCTCTGCTGCTGCCATGCAACCGCCCATACACACACACACCATGCTACACACACACCACACATGGCAGGATGTGAGAGCCCCTCCACTGCCACCATGCAACTGCACATACAGACACACCACACACACACACACACCATGCTATACACATGGCAGGAGATGAAGGCCCACCGCCACCATGCAATGGCGCATACACACAGACCCCGTGCTACATACACACCCTACGCTACACACCTCTATGCCACACACCACATGCTACACTCCCATGCTATACATACACCCATTCTAAACCCCCCATACCCAGGCTAGACACCCCCACACCCACTCCACACTACCCCCACACACACACTATACCCCCACGCTACACACACACACACACACACACATTATACCCCCAAGCTACATGCACACATGCCACACTACACTCCCACATGCTACACACAGCACACTACACACACACCATGCTATATCCCCATGCTATAGACACCTCATACCCCACTCTACTCACCCCCACTCCACGCTACACATGCACCCCCACCCCATGCTACACACACACACACCCCACACTACACATATCTCACTGGAGAGCCCCTATTCCATTGCCATGTTTAGAAGCTTGAAGCTTTCTACATGATTCTACCCCCAGTGTGTTGATTGGCTGCTGAACTGAGAGCTTTGATTGGATGGTATGTTCCCTAAGTGGCCAATCAGCACAATGGATATGGCAACATACTCACGAGCATTATATATAGATTCTTGTTAATTTGAATCTGCCATTTAAAAATACATTACCGTCTGTGTGTGTGTATGTCCCTTCAAATCCCCTCTCGACTTATGGCAACACTACAAATTTCATGTGTTTTTCTTAGGGAAGAAATACTCAGAAGTGATTTTACCAGTACCTTCCTCTGAAATATAGCCTATAGTGCCTGGTATTCATGAGAGCCAGTGTGGTGTAGTGGTTCGAGCATTGGACTAGGACACTGAGAGAGAAGGGTACAAATCCCTGATCAGCCAGAAATTCTGACAAGAAAATCCTGTGATAGGTTTGGCTTACAGTCACCATAAGTCAGAAGTGACTTGAAGGCACACAACAGCAACAACTTGGTATTCATTATTGTACACAATATACCATCCACAGGTAGGTGAAAAAATTACCCATGATTTCACACTTTTGTCTCCCCTATTCCCCAGTCACTATTTTGGGCTAGGGAGAGAAGGAAGCAACTTCGTACTTTTAGGAAAACCCTATTTCTCAACCACCTACCCAGTGAATGGGAATGGGTGAGCTTAGAAAGAAAGGTGCACATAAAGGAAGTGTGTGGGGGAGGGAGAACTCTTTGGACTTTATCAGACAAGCTTCTCCAAGGATTCTTTTGCCAGCATATTTTAAAGTGTTTTTCTGCTGGCAAAAGAACCCTTCCTACCAGACCTACCTTGATCAGCGTGAATAAGCAACCATCAGCATGAACAGAGAGAGAACGGAGCTCTGTTCACTTCTGTGCTCATTAACTCACTAATTCTTGTGAGAAGACGTGAGTGTGGTAAATTCAAAAAATAAAGAAAAATAAACACACAAATGTACACACAAGCACAGAAAAACATTTTACAACTTACAAGAAAACTGGCAGCGGGTTCATAAAAAGAGCATATGGTACCTGGCTGTTGTGATCTCATCCAGAAGTGTTCTGTCGTTGACACTGTATCTACATGAGAACAATGGTGTGAAGTTTCAAATGCCCCAGCAATGCTGGCACAAAAGTGCCAGGAAAGATTCTATTTTATTGGCCCATCAATAAAATAGAAAAGCTTTTTGACAAGACATGATCATGAAAGGATTACGTCATCTGATACGTGTGCCCTTTCATGTTCATTAGGCATCGGTCATGACACCATATTTGTCGCATCTGATAAAATCCTTTATATACAAATATAAAGTGAAAGCCAGACCTAGCCAACTCCCTCCATCAACAGTACCCCAGCAATGGAGAGAAAACATGCCTTCGAAATAAATGAAGGATAAATATGATTTTAAAGAAACAACAATATGAACAACTCTGTTATTCTCAGTCAGAAATATTTAGGAGAAAGAGTTCAATAGTGATAATGGAAGTGGTCAGTATCTGCTGTGATAATGGAAGTGGTTAATATCTGCTGTATCGGTTCTCCATCGACCCCCTTTCTCCTACTCACTGCACAGCTCCCTTCCTACATTGCCACAGTACCATGAGACAGCATGTCACAAATATTGGCTGGCATTCTGTACTGGTAACTCCTCCATGTTAAGTAAGGACTTTTCCAGACAGGGTAAAAAAAACCCTGCAGAAGTCGGGAGGGGGACAGTACATCCCACTTCCAGTGCTCCATTTGGGAGGATGCTGTCCTCCTCTCATCCTTTGTTTGTTCTGCCTCCATCCTGCTTTCATTTTGCCTCCACCGCTTTTTATTAATGGAAACTTCCATTAATAAAAAGCAGCAGAGGCAAAACGAAAGTAGGACAGAGGCAGAACGAATGAAGGATGAGAGGAGGACGGCATCATCTGAAATGGAGCACTAGAAGCGGGACAGTACCTTCCTCCTCCCGACCTCTGCGAGGGTTTTTCAGCCTGTCTGAAAAAGTCCTAAGTCTACGTAGTCTTACTGCATTTCTATGTATATGGCCCCCAAGCCCACCTTAACAGCCAGGATTGGGCAAAAGAGGTCTGTTCAGTTGCTGATAGTTTGAGATTGAACCTCCTGTATGAATATTAACTGTATTAAATCATGTTTTTAAAAGAAAACAATTTACATTACCTTTTCTCCAAATGAAATTTAGCAGCAAGTAAGGTTGTGAAAATCAGGACCAGAACCCCTTTCACAATTCCTTGTCACAATCTTGCATGCTGGTGGGAGTGGGCTGGAAACGTCATCCTCCTTGCACCCCAACCAGCAGCAAAACAGACTTCCTTCACTCAATCTGGCTGCTCTCTGTTAAGGCGGGCTGGGGTGTGTGTCAAACGAGGAGATGTTACAAAGTAACAATTTAGAATATCAGCATTTATTTTCACACTTTTTCCTCACAATCCTTGCAGCTCTGGCCATAGCACTTTGCTCACAACCACCTGACATACTAGGGAAGGAGGGGAACGATGTAATCAGTGAAACACACAACTTCATGGGACATTATCAGACTAGTGTGTAAAATGCTGCAATTCTGTGAATGAGAAAAGCAGAAACATCATAGTATTCTAACACTTACTATCGCGCATCACTGTAATCATATGAAAGAACCACCATGGAATTAGCGCACTATGACCACTAGTGCTTTAAGAATGAGAGTTTACCTCTGTGATTTAGCATGGGCAAGATTTCAATGGTTCTCATGAGAAGATGCAAGTTCACTGAAAAACACCAAAACTCCCTTAATTAACAAACTAAATCAACACATAAACACTTAAAGAAACTTTAAAACATACACACAAAATGGGACAGTCCATTAAAAGAGCATCTTGTGCTTCATTTTCATGTTCTTACCCAGAAATTTTCTCATCGAGGACTACCCATTCACACTGTGATCTCATGGTTACAACGGGATGTGTT
Organism: Gambelia wislizenii; assembly: GCA_030847615.1. Taxonomy (NCBI): domain Eukaryota; kingdom Metazoa; phylum Chordata; class Lepidosauria; order Squamata; family Crotaphytidae; genus Gambelia; species Gambelia wislizenii. The sequence continues at coordinate 327,998,177 of JAUMIR010000001.1, forward strand.
TTTGCATGCCCTCAATACCACAAAAAAGTGATATTGACACTCTACTGATGGTTTATCTGGTCAATTAAAAGCAATGCCTTATTCACAGCTGGGGCACAGGGTAACCATGAGATGATGATGTCATGCAATAGCTGTGCCCATTCACGCTACCCAGATGTTGTAATCCTATGATTTTTGTCATGTCTGATAAAGTCCCATATCTCCAAAATTACACTAAATTTCATTTGGAGAAAAGGTAAAGTTGTTTTATTTTTAAAAAACACACACACCATGATTTACCACAATTAATATTGATGCAGGAGGTCCAGTCTCACACTGAAAGCAACTGTAAAGACACAGAGAACTAATATTATTTATTAAGATTTATGGTTCCTCAAGACTTTTTATAGTGTTCATACTAATTACTGTGAAAAAGGTGCAATGTCCAACTTGGAAAGAATACGTATATAGGCCATGTTACATGTCAGCTGGATCCTATGGGGAATGCTATAGTTAGAATACTCCTGCAGCAGTTCCATTAACTTTGTTGTAAAAACACAGTGTCTGTAGGGTACAAATGAAACAAACAAAAAAAATCATCACAGTGAGTTTTTCCCACTCTACAAGTTCTCAGATGGTGAGGACTGTCAGATGTCAGCATTTACTCCCCACCCACTGATCTGAGAGACAGTGTAAGGCAATTAATGAGAAGCTAGCTAATTACCAGATAATATTCTATCAGGTAGTTGTGCTACTCCAGCTGCTCTAGGCACCTGCTAATAGCTTGGTTGTTACCTTTGAACCCCCTGCCTCTTGAAGCCTGACAACTGTGCTTCAAAGAGTAGCAAGTGGAGGACATTGCTTACTGCTGTTTCAGAAGCAGACATGAAGTCACACACACACACACACACACACACGCACACATGCACACACACACACACACACACTGGTTTTTCTTTTGTTAAATCAGGGGTGGGCAGCACATGGTCTGCAAGCTACATGTGTGTATACCAGCCTGTTTCGCACCTGCCCAAAGCTTATCAAGAGTCCCTTGCTGATGCTGTGGCAGCTGCCAAATTTGCCACCATGGTCATTGCAAAAACAAACCAAAACAGAACAAAAAAAAGCAGTAGCCACAATCCTGCACCTGCAGATGTAACTGCAAGATGCAGGTACAATAGTCTCCTGTTTAACCCTCCACATCCCCTTTTCTCAGCTGCAGCGTCCTGAACCCAGCCATTTCCTGGTCAATGGTGATCAAGGAGAGCAGAAGATAAGCATCTGGCTGCTTTCTTATAGCTGGACATATTGTGACAGACATCTGCAGGGACTCTGGGAGTCCTCTGGATGTCCCTACAGATGATGTCACTGCTCTGCATCCAGTTATAGGGAAATAGCTAGTGGTCTGGCTGCTGATTCCCACACTCTCTACCAAATAGCTGAGGGGACTGTAGCTGAGAAAAGATTGTGGGGTAGTTTTGTTGTTCAGCAATTGGTATGGAAGTTCAACTTCTGCAATGACAAAAAAAATGTGAGTTGTGATGGCATAAGTCCCCTTGCGTCCCACTTAAGAGAAAGGTAGAATATAAATTAAAAAAATAAAACTAAATACATCAAATAAGCAAGTCCAATATACACCATCAAAATTCACTAGCAGGATGCCAACAAGCACTTTACCTTCAAAAAGTGTTTTCCTTCCTTTAAAACAAGGTGCACACTCCCTGCACACATTATTTGTAGGCAGATTTGTGCTCTTGAGGCCTCCTGGGTGGCAAGGGAGGCTGTAGTCTTCAGTGGATTTGGGAGATGCCAAATATAGCCTCCCAGCCTCTGCACGTTGCCTAGCAAAGTTTAGATACACCCTGGGGTTGTCTAGATGAGAAGATATAATGTTGATTACTGCACATTAATGCAAATTCATAGCAGCAATCATTTGTCTCCACAGTCCTCTGCCAAACTCACTGATATGCAAAGCTATTCATGTTTGAAGTGCACTCATGGTGAATCAAAATGGTGGCTGAGAGTGAATTACCCATGTTATTATTTCTCACAAGTTGTCACCACTGCACATTTTTTTTTGTTTTACTGTAAATCAAAGGTGTGCAAGTGTGACCTTCTGTTAAAAAAAGCTTTTTGGTTGCCTCAGCACAGCCCAAAAAGCTCATGATCAATAATCCAGAGGGCTCCAAGTTTTACTCATCCTTCCATCCTTTCGTAGGTTGGTAAAATGAGTACCTGGCTTGTGGGGGCAATTAGCTAACACACATTGGAAACTGCTTAACGCAGTGTAGGGTCCCGTCTACACGATTTAAATAATATGTACGGCATGCGGAAGTTCGCGCTTCAGTACAAACAGCCGTTTGGATGCACACAGATGCAAAAGAGGGGGGCGGTTTTCCACCCTGAAATATGCACATGCGGCGTTTGGGAGGGAAAGTAGATCGCGAAGAGAAATCCGTACGCTGTTCGGATGGCTGACGGGTCTGTACGGTCCATTCGCACACATACGAACAAGCAGGGTAATCTGATTGGCTGGCTGAGTAGAGGGGCAGGGCTAGCACGGAGGGGAATTGGGAGCGGCTGCCATGTTGGTTTCCCGGCCAGCGAGCGTCCAGTAAGTCCGTGAATTTATATGTTTTTTTTAAAATATATATATATATTCTAAATACGGAAAACCAACTGTCCGCAAACTAGGAACTTTTTTTTAAAAAAAAAAGTGGTGGGAGATTTAAAACTGCCGCTTGGCTTGCTCGCTCCAGCCAGCTTCGGGAAGAGAGAGTCATACGGAGTTTAGGGGGGTTAAAATCATATAGCCGGTTCATACGCATACGAACGACAGGCTGTTCGTATTTTTTGCCCCCCATACGGATTTTTTTATGATCATATAGCCGCACCCTAGGTGTGTAAATTGCTATTGCTTAAAACAGTTTGTAAGCTGCTCTGATAGCCTTGTGGCTGAAGAGTGGGGTATAAATAACTAATTAAAAAAAACCCCAAAACCTCCAAAATGGCATTTCTGGCCACTTCATTGCCTGCAATCCCACACACCCCTGCACATCTAACCAATCAGCTTTCCACTTCCACCCTCACTGAGAATGTACTGCATTTAGAATTGGATATCGAAACAATTGGTAATGTACATTTCCATTGATTATTTTAAAAATCTTGGGAAAAGATATGAAGGCTTTCCCACTGCAGTTTTTGGAATTTTTGGCCCCCCTCTTTCTGACTATGGCAAATCTCAGTTGGCTCTTGTTGGGACCAAATGTATATTCTGCAAATTCTATCAGGACTTTTTTCACTATCTAGACATCCCCCCTGTATCAGAATCACATCTGTAGCCTAAATAATAACATAAAAGGAAATTCAGCACAGAGCAGACTATACTTAACCAGAGAGAAACAAGCTGAACTGGTAAAATTCAAGCTTCCTATATTCCTGTGTTTGACTTAGAGTGGTTGGGAGGAGCTTCCTTTGGAGCATAATCTGGCTACAATGGAGAAGGGGATTACATTAAGAGTTGACTCCTTCCCCATAATGGGAGAATAGGGAAGAGGGTTGATATCTTTGTGATAACCTAGCTGACAGTGACTTATAATTTTTTGCAGTTTCATATTTTTGCAATTTTTAAATTGTTGGAAATGCCTTTCATTTGTTCAAAATTTGCAAATATTCTTCACATCCATAACACCTACTCAAGTGAAATGTGAATGCAACAGGTCTGTGTTTGCAAATATATGTGAGAGAACAGCCCAGACTATGAAGTTGTAATATGCTAACACTCCCTATGATTGTGTGTGTGCCGTGAGAAAATTGTATTTGCCTCTGTATAATGTGTGACATGACATTTTCTTCATATGAATAGTACATGAAGAAATATGGAACACACAAACATGTTTCTGACTAGCATGTATCAATTAATGTGTGATGTGATGGGGGAGATTTGTGAGACAGAAGAGCGATGGGATGCAAAGAAGGTATAATGCACACATGCATTATAGTATCAGTCCAACCATTAAGCTATGTTTCATCTGGTCCAAGCAAAAGGTCGGGGGGAGGGAGTTATGATATCTTTATTGGCCAACTGAACTGCACAAAGTACATCATGCAAACTTTCAAAGCTTCACTGGACTTTATCAGATGCATCAAATATGGCATCATAACAATGCCACATAACTGTGAAAGGACATGCATATCTGACGACAACACCCTTTCGCAGTTATGTCCCTGCCAAAACCTGTACTTTTTAGTTGATGACTTAAGCAGTCAATTGATCCCCCTGCTGTTTTTTTTGCTGGCATAGCCAGTGTGTGAAACCTCTTATCCTTTTTTCCCTGTCTTTTCCACGTCAGCGGGCAGTCCGACAAGAAAACTTCCTGGTGAGATTGCAACATCCAGGTAAGTGACACACTTTTTATGACCCTCCCCATGTTACCTGTCAGCTTTAAAGTGTGTTTTTGTGCTTTTACCCACTTTTTCCATGTTATTTGTTTGTTTGTTTTTTATTTCCAGTGCAATGAAGTCTCACAATATTTTGCAGGATTTCAAAGGAGGAAGTGAACGGAGCTCCATTCACTTCCGCTTTCATTGCCGGAGCTGCTTTTGCCGGGATTGGAGGCAAGTGTGGGAGGAATGTTCTTCTGCTGGCATAAAAATTTATTTTTTTTATGCCAGCAAAATAACGCTTTAATGCAAGCGTCTGATAACGTCCACTGACTTGTACATCAGGCAAAGATGTTAAAAATCATACAGGAGAAGAAAAGTTACAACATCCCAGGCCTACATTTTGTCTCAGATGTTCTTCTGTTGTCAGGTCTGGTTTCCAACAGGGTCTCACAGTTGGAGCTCTTTCATGACTGCCTCAGTCTGCCTAATGCAGAAGATTTTGGATGTCATGAAATGGCAACAACTTATTACTCATTAACTTTGTTGTTAAGTTTTACTGCCTGGGATGGGAATGTTGCTTGAGGGGTGTTCTGCCCCATGGTTGGTTTTGGATACTGTGTAACTTGATTGCCGGCTGATTGCGGAATAAAGAGACCACACACATAGAACTGGGGTGAAATAAAGTGTTTTTATTGAAATCAACCTATTTAAATTCCCTCTAAAATCTTCAGTGGGGGAAGGCAACCTGGTGAGGGACCAGCTGAGGCAGTAGATCTATCCTGGACCACACCCCTCAGCCTTCCCGGGCGAACACTTGGGTCCTGGAGAGGAACCTCAATTGCTTGGGGTTGCTCACCAGCCGGCCCTCATCTGGAAGGTGAACCCAAAAGTCCCTCACCCAAGCCCCACGGATTGGGGTGAAGGATTATCCTTTAGGCCAACCTCAAGGTGGGTCTCCTTCTGTCCCCTTTGGCTCCACGACCTGAAGTGGCCCTTCCAGAGACCCTACCTTCACCAAAAATTAGTGCCAAGGTGCCCACTGAAGCAACACCTCCCCCTTTACCGCCACAGAAAGGGGCAAGCGTCTGCTTAGTCCCTCTCCCCCACCAGCTCGTCCAAAAGGTCCCTCAATCCCTGCTGAAGATCCCTCAAAAATATCAAATTTCCAGTGTCCGAAAGGTGTACCCCATCAGCTCGGTAGAGCTTGGGCCTCTTGGACACAATGTCAGGGTGAGGCAGGTAGTATCCCAACCCCTTATACATGTCATTCTTAATTTCCCAGTTAGCTCCCCTCCTGGCTTTATCCAGTGAATGGGGATCACCTTCCCCTCTCCAGTGCTGCCTTGGCAGCATAGCAGACCACATGACGGTAACCTCAGGCCACCGCGACCTGATTACCTGCATGTTATGGATCGCCTGAAGGACCAGTGCCTTCCCCCTCAACAGCCCCAAATCATCCCCCACTAAGTGTAGAACAAGAATATTAGGTGGAGGCCCTTGGCGCTCCTTAAAAAGCAGTGGCAGAAGGCCACGCCAATGTAAACCCCTCCTTCCCAACCACTCAATTGTCACCCCATTCCCCAGACTCAGGTAAGGCCCAACGTGACTCAGCCGGGCCTGTCGGGCCGCCCAGTACACCATACTGTGGCCACAGATCAGCACCCGCAGCCTCACCAGCGTCAACCTAGAATCTGAAAAACAAAAGGGGAAGATGACCAGTTAGTAGGTGAGTAGATGCACGTAACGCCAATAGGAAGAGGACCTCTATCGGCCAATCCCCTGGATTGCAGCAGATGGCATGCCCATTGCAGAGGCTGTGGAAGCGGCTCCTATGCAGAAGGAGTGGGTAGCAAAATGGGCCCCTTGAAGACACTACTTACCTAACACTTTAGACGTCAGTGTCCAGAACTGGTATTTGGTCAGTGGAGAAAAATCCGCATGCACGAAAAGCGGGCCCGGGTGTGGCCCCTGACTTCCTAAAAACTGTTGCAAAACCCGAACTGGGCACAACTCAGGATCACTGCACGGCAGCAAGTGACATTGCTTGCCCTTTCCACGCTGGTCTGTCTTGGAAAAACGCAGATTCAGAGTGACCTGGTGTCCCTTCAGGATGACATCTCTCAATTCCAGAGCTTTATGAGAAGCGTCCGTCTTGGATGCCAACACAAGCTCACTAATGTGTAAGGATCCAAAGAAGGCTGTCAACGCCACTGCATGGAAAAGCAGCACCTCATACGGAGACTTACAAATACCTAACCAAACTTTGGTCAACCCTTTTAAAATGGCAGGAGAAATTGGAATCCTACTATCAGACCTACACCCTCATTCTCTGGACCACCCTTCCAGGGCCTTCCTAATACAGAAATCCCCAGTGGTATCTGGGACGCCCTGAGCTTTGAGCCAGAAAGCAATCGCTGAAAGTCTAATCTTGATGGATTGTGAAGATAAACCCTTATGGTATAGGAAGACGCAGAACTGGAAAAGATGCTTAAAAGGTACAGGAATACCCTGTTTGAAGCCTGACTGCTCCCTAAACTTAAAAAATTCACGTAAGGCCCTGGTGTATCCCTTTTAGTGCTTGGTGCCATGGACATACCTAGAGCCCTTACAAGTTCAGCCTCCCAAGCCTCCACAGGCTCGCTGGCATCGGATTGCCCTCGGGTGTTGCATCGGGGGCCAACTCCCTGAAGTGCTCCATCTGCATGCAGGAAAGAGCGTCAGCAATGCCATTGTTAACGCCTGCCACATGCCAAGCCACAAACAGAATATTAAACTTCAAACATTGTAACGTAAAGGCCCTGACGAGTACCATCACCCGAGGGGATTTAGAGGTGAAGGAGTTTATTACCTGGACGGTTGCCATATTATCACACCAAAAGTGCACAGATGAATTTGACAACTCGACTGACCAAATTGTGACCACCACCAATATAGGGGAAAATTCTAGGAATGTCAGATCAGCCACAATATTTGACTGTCCAATTGGGAGGCCACCTACTTGCACACCACCGTCCACTGAAATAAACCCCAAATCCCATGGATCCAGGTGCATCTGAGGCTACCTATAAATTACTTTTTAACTTGCGTTCTTCACGCCAAAAAGAGACGCCATTAAACTGTTCCAAAAACTCTTGCCAGACCTACAAGTCGGCCCTTATATCCCTAGTAATGCGAATTAAGAAATAGGGCTTTCTCACACCCTTAATAGCATCACATAGCCAGCGAAGAAAAGCCCTTCTGGGAGCTACTACTTTACAAGCAAAGTTCAAATGTCCTATAAGGACCTGTAATTCGTGCTTAGTGGCTTTATTTCGAGTTAAGAACTGCCAAACTCTATCCTTTAGATCATTGACTTTGGCTGCAGACAGTCTACACAGCTGGTTGACTGTATCAATTTCGACACCTAAAAAGATCAACACCTGTGCAGGACCTTCTGTTTTTTCAGGTGCCAGGGGGATACCCAGCTCACCAGCCAATGTTTCAAGCTGCTGCAGCAGGTATTACACTGACCAGAGTGATATGGCCCAATCATCAAAAAATCATCTAAATAATGTACCACACTGTGTACGCCAGTCCTAGCCCTCAAAGCCCACTCAAGAAAGGTGCTGAGGGTTTCAAATGCATTCCATGAAACTGAGCATCCCATGGGGAGAGCCCGGTCCATAAAAAACTGCCCTTCAAACTGGAAACCTAACAATTCAAAATCATCCAGATGAACTGGCAGAAGGTGAAAGGTGGACTTAATGTCACATTTTGCCAGCTTGGCCCCCCAATCCTGTAGTCGAACCACCCTAACTGCAGCGTCAAAAGATGTATACTTAACCATACACAGTTCATGGGGGATAGAGTCAGTCACTGAATCTCCTTTAGGATACGATAAATGATGAATGAGCCTTAATTCCCCAGGGGCCTTCTTGGGCACTACAGTAAGATCCCTCTGGTGGCCCACCAATGGAACTACAAAGAACTGCAGATAACTGCCTAACTAACTAATGTTGATAGCTTCCCCTGGTGGCCTGCCAAAAAGTGGTAGGAAACAACAATTAACTGCCAACAACACCCCCACGGTGGCCCGCCAAATTTTTGGGAATAAAAAAAAACTTGAAATAACAAAAAGGACTAGTAACCATCCCCCCTGCTGGCCCGCTAACTTATACCCAATGCACAGGCTAATTAAAGAACATGGCCAAATCGTGCCCACTGCAAAATGTTCCACAGAGGATTGCTAGCCCCCCGTCTGGCGACTGGGTCACACAATCCCCCAGGTAACCTGCACTATCAATTCAAGTTTTACCAACCCACTCCCTGGCAGCACACTTAGCAACAAACCAGAACCCCTTCCGGCTTCAATACTCCCTGAAAAAGCTTCTGCTATTCCGTCCCTTGCGGCAGTGACTGGGAGAGAGCCATGGAGGGAGAGCAAGTAGCACGCAAGCAGGGCACCAACTGTGAACTCCTTTGACACAGAGAGCCCTCAGGACACCAAAATGAAGCCCAACAGGCATGGACTCCGTGACTGTCCTCACCTGCGCTGTGCCGCAAATGAGTGCCTTCAAACAAAACGGGTCACAGCTGCAACCCAAATGGCAGTCTAGCCTGCCACCCAGTTGACCGCAGCAAAACGAGCAGTCAAAAACTGCTCCTCTTCAGCCCAAGTCAAACAACGACCAGCGATCAATGATCGCTTCTGATCTGAAGAGGAGGAGGTGAGGGGCGGCAGGCCTTTTATAGCCTCTGACCCCACCCCTCATCCTCCATCGCAGGTGACGCTGCCTGCAACAGAAGAAAGGTCTCCTGGCTGCAGGAACAGCAGCAAAGGCGGCTCCCCATCCCAAGCAGCTCTGCCACAAGGTAGGGAGCTGGATTTTGATGGGTCATGAGGAAACTCATTTGCTACTCTTTCTAAGGTAGTTAAAACACCTTGAGCTGGTTCTGTCAGATACAAATCTTTGCTTGTTTTAACCCAGAATCCTCACACAGTCACACACCCACACTTTTATGTGTATTTGGTAGCCATGTGAAATCCTTTGTGACAAAACCTGTTATGTTCTTCATTCTAATTGTGAATCATAATGAGGAAGAATGTGCTAATCCTTATTTGTGCTTCTAGGCTCCTCTTCTGAAATATACACAAGGGAGATATTAGCATCACTGGGCTGTGTTTACACTTTAGTGTTAAAAAGAGCTTTGTTTAACTACATCTCCACAGCTGCTGAAGAGCAAAGACATTAAAAACAATTCATGGCAAACAAATGTTTAAGAACTGCCCTTTTCCTCCTCCTCCTCCTCAAGCTAGAGACCTGTTCTCCTTATTGTAAAGAGCAAAGCAGCCATCTGGAAGGTTTCGTGTACATTGGATCATCCAAGAATTACACTCCAGATTTGGGGCAGGGACCCCAGAACTAATTTTGAGGTGAGAGGGTGCAACATTGGCAGACAGATAGTTATTAATTTTCACTCTTTGAAGGCACATCTTTACAAAACAAGGAAAATGCAGAATATGTTGCATCAGCATCATCAAACTAAAGAAGCCAGTAATGTATTTGGCTAGCAAAGGCAAAACAACAAATATTTTTTTTTACAAAACTGAGTAAATAAAAAACACAATTTCTATATATAATTGAGAGCCTTTGTGGCTGAAGATTGGGGTATAAGCACCTAAAGAAATAAATAAATAATATCAAGCAATGGGAAAATATGTAAGGAGATTATCAGATGCGGGGGAACATGCCAAAAAATCACATTCCCAACTGTGTCAGAAGAACTGGAGGAGAACAGGAAGGGCAACCTTACTGGACACCCACATCCTTCAGCCGTTCTGGGGGTGCTGCGCTGCCATGGATGAGGCTCCATTTTCCTATTGATGGGGACAAGCCACTAATAGCAAGGGACAGTTTACTCATGGCCACTCTATGCCCCTGGGATGCTGGAGGGGAGACATAATAGAGATGTGCGAAGTTATGCATCACTCATCATCCTAGAACCTAAGGTCATCTACTGAAAGTGAATGGCAGGAGACTCAGCACATATGAAAGTATTTAGTGAAAAGTTTATGGTTGCCAACTTGGATAACTTTAAAAGAGGATTGAATAAATGTATCTGTGTTATAAAAGAGCCAGCATGGTGTAGTGGTTTGAATGTTGGACTATAGGCTTATCTATATGGGAGATGAACCCTGGCTTGCTCCTGTTCCAGAGCCCTGTAAATGCAGGGCATTTACCCTGATCTGTCCCCGGGCAGTCCAAATGACCCCTGGAGCAGATAGGGGGCTGGCTGGAATTGGGGGAAGCTGGGATAGAGCTCAATAGACCATTCTAAGATAATAGCCAGTTTAGTGTAGATGAGCTCTATTACTCTGGAGACCAGAGTTCAAATCCCTGCTCAGCCATGGAAACCCACAGGGTGACCTTTGGCAAGTCACACTCTCTCAATCTCAGAGGAGGCAAAGGCAACCCCCCTCTCAACAAATCTTGCAAGGAAAACCCCATGATAGGTTCACTTTAGGGTTGCCATAAGTTGGAAATGACTTGAAGGCACACAACAACAACAATCCTACAGAACAGTGCAATGTGTGTGCGCCTGCTCTAGGAGACTTCAAGATGGAGGGCGACATTTAGGGATGCAATTCTTTGCTACTTTCATTCTTGAAGGAAGCTAGGAGAGTACTTGTAGTAATTTTCTACCCATAGAGAGAACATTTTTGGAAAGTGCATCATTTTTTTGAAGACTTTTTTTTGCAGGTCAGGACATATTCTGCACAAAATTAACAGCGGGGTTCCACCCCACAGAAAACAACATTTTCTGCCCAGAAAATTTTATTTCTGTGTAAAAATAATAATAATAATAATAATAATAATAATAATATTTTTTACTCAGAAGATTTTCCATAGACAACTGGTAGGCTAGAACAGAAACGCTGGACTAAATAGTTGCTCCATCTAATCAAGCATGGTTATTCTTATGCTCTTAAATCCAAAGGCTGAAAAATAATATTTGTTACAATTCTGTGAGGCTTTTAAAAGAACTCTTATAAATAAATCAATTAATCAAGGATATAGAAAAAAATATAGCTTATGTGGAAGCACAGCTTTGAGAAACATTGGGGCCCCTTCTTGGCCTAGACAAAAAGCACCAAAAGGCAGACTCCCTGTTCCTTTCTGCTGAGAGGCCCAACAGATCCCAACTAAAAAGGAAAAGAAATCTGTTAACAGACTAAAACAAGGAGGGAAAAGACCTGCCTTTGTTTGGGTTCCTATCTAATATAAAACAGAGATAGGAAAATGTATCCCATGGACCTCACTTTTTCAGTCCCTGAAGCCTGCACAAGTTACCAGAAGCCTTCTGAACTTCATTTGTTCTTTAAAAAAAGGCATAATTTTCAAGTGAAAATGGCCCAAAATCATCCTTAATATGCCCAAAATATGTCCAAACACACAAAGCCCTTCCCTAATCTCCCCAAGCACCCTCTCATATCAAATATCTTCTTTTCCCTCTATTTCACCTCCAAAAGGGCAACAGGAAGTAGTGCAACATCACTTGAAATCTCCATTTCAGTGGAGAAATTGAAAGCAAAGGAGGTATTTTGACATTCTCAAGGAGAAATGCAGTCCACATGGTGGGGGTGGGGTGGGGGGTTAACAAATTGATCCATGATCCCCACTCAGTTGCTCACCCCTTATATAAAGCCTCTATACCAGCGTTGGAGAAAGTGTGATCACCAGGACTAAATGCAGCCCTTGTCTCACAATGCCTCCCAAATTCTCCCCCCCCCGTACCCTCTAGGGGGGTTGGAGAAGCAGTTTTGTCACATCTCCCTAGCCCATTGGAGGCCTTTTTTTCCTGCAAAAGGAAGTAACCCCTCCAGGGGAAAAAAGGCCTGTCTTGGGCCAAAAATGGCCCAGAGAAGGCCAAAATATGCTTTGGAGGCATTGGAAATATCCCAGGTGGAAATTGCTTCTGTGTTGCTTGATCAGGATTTCACTTTGAGCACTGAACCAAAACTAAAATTTAAAATTCAGAGATACTAAAGATGTATGGATAAGGTATTAATGTACAGTACAGTCTTCTTCTGTCTACATAATTTGCAAAAGTTGATTCAGAGGACAGCCTTGGAGGGTAGACTTACCTTAAGTGGAAATTTCTAAGTGGAAATTGGAATATCACACCTCAGGGATGCTTGTGGATTCTGGCATGGATAGAGCATTGAACTATAATCCAGTTTCAAACTGGATTATTTGTGTAGTACGGATTTGGCCAGAACACCTTTACAAATACAATGTGTGCTTTAAAATCTCCTTCATGTACCTTACTCCTAAGTAAGTGTGCCTAGGACACCTGGCTTGCAGCCTTTGTTATTCCTGGGAAGGCTCAACTACTATAAGTGTTTTAAATGTGTGTGTGTGTGCGCGCACGCTTGATCATTTGGTATACTTCTAGTTAATAATTCCTGAGGAAGCTCAACAACATGAGAGCCTTGGTGATCCAATTCTTCCTGGTCATTTGATGGGAAGAAGGACCCCTATATGCCAGAGTCCACGATTTGGAGAAATAGTCCATGATGACAAAAGGAAAGTTTGAAGTGAAATTCCTGGGTGCAGGGGGGGGGCACATGAAGCTATCCTTCTACCATCTCTTCAGATATTTTGGAGTACAGCTCCTATAAAGGTCTCTCTAGGCATCTGGAGAACCATAGAGTCATGCTGGAGGTGGTTTCTCTAGGCATTGGGAGGCCCTTCAGCACAACACATTGGGCAGCTTCTGCTGGACATTGACCACAGAGTGGTACCAGATGCCTAGGCATTTTCTAGGTCCTTCAGGGTGATTCTATGGTATAATATGGTGGTTTGCTATTACAGTTGTCCCTCCACATTCGCGAACTTGACATTCGCAGTTTTGGTTATTCGCGGTTTTGGGAGGGCCCCCCGGCCCCCCCAAAACTGTGACACGGGGCCTCCAGAGGCCCCGTGAAAGACCTGGAGGGAGAGGGGAGGCCTCCGCGGGGCCCCCGGAGGCGCTCCGGAGGCCCCGCGAAGGCCTGGGGAGGGGGTGGGGAGGCCTTCGCGGGACCTCCGGAGGCCCCGCGAAGGCCTGGGGAGGGGTGGAGAGGCCTTCACAGGACCCCCGGAGGCGCTCCGGAGGCCCTGCGAAGGCCTGGGGAGGGGGTGGGGAGGCCTTCGTGGGACCCCCGGAGGCGCTCTGGAGGCCCTGCAAAGGCCTGGGGAGGGGGTGGGGAGGCCTTCGCGGGACCCCCGTAGGCCCTCTGGAGGCCCCACTAAGGCCTGGGGAGGGGTGGAGAGGCCTTCGCGGGACCCCCGGAGGTGCTCCGGAGGCCCCGCAAAGGCCTGGGGAGGGGGTGGGGAGGCCTTCGCGGGACCCCCGGAGGCCCTCCGGAGGCCCCGCAAAGGCCTGGGGAGGGGTGGGGAGGCCTTCGCGGGACCCCCGGAGGCCCTCCGGAGGCCCCGCGAAGGCCTGGGGAGGGAGTGGGGAGGTCTTCGCGGGACCCCCGGAGGCCCTCCGGAGGCCCCGCGAAGGCCTGGGGAGGGGTGGCGAGCCTTCGCGGGACCCCCGGAGGCCCTCTGGAGGCCCCGCGAAGGCCTGGGGAGGGGTGGGGAGGCCTTCGCGGGACCCCCGGAGGCCCCTCGAAGGCCTGGGGAGGGAGTGGGGAGGCCTTCGCGGGACCCCCAGAGGCCCTCCGGAGGCCCCGCGAAGGCCTGGGGAGGGGTGGAGAGGGCTTCGCGGGACCCCCGGAAGCTCCGGAGGCCCCGCGAAGGCCTGGGGAGGGGTGGGGAGGCCTTCGCGGGACCCCCGGAGGCCCTCCGGAGGCCCCGCAAAGGCCTGGGGAGGGGTGGAGAGGCCTTCGCGGGACCCCCGGAGGCCCTCCAGAGGCCCCGCGAAGGTCTGGAGAGGGGTGGGGAGGCCTTCGCGGGACCCCCGGAGGCCCTCCGGAGGCCCCGCGAAGGTCTGGGGAGGGGTGGAGAGGCCTTCGCGGGACCCCCGGAGGCCCTCCGGAGGCCCCACGAAGGTCTGGGGAGGGAGTGGGGAGGCCTTCGCGGGACCCCCGGAGGCCCTCCGGAGGCCCCGCAAAGGCCTGGGGAGGGGTGGAGAGGCCTTCATGGGACCCCGGGAGGCCCTCCGGAGGCCCCGCAAAGGTCTGGAGAGGGGTGGAGAGGCCTTCGTGGGACCCCCGGAGGCCCTCCGGAGGCCCCGCAAAAGCCTGGGGAGGGAGGGGGGAGGGGAGTCGTTATTCGTGGATTTTTCACATTCGCGGGGGTCCGCGGAACGGAACCCCCGCGAATGTGAAGGGACGACTGTATACACAGTTTCACATATCTGCAGTAAGTCCAGGAATGTTTCCCTTATATAAATGGGGTGGAGGGTGACCTGTAAATACAAATGATAACAGAACTCCTATACACTTAATAAAGGTTTAGAACAGAGCTGGACAGATTAGACTATTTCCAATCCATGTCAGTTTCATAAATCTTCTTTTATAGGTCTGCCCCATTCTGTTTCTGCATTAATGTGTAATTTTCCTTTAAAAAATGCCAATGAAAAATAATTTCTAAGTACATATTTAAGCACAGCATTTGAATGTATATTCTCACAATATATTGATTCCTATGTGTACCTTATTGAATTTTTTTACTGTAAACTAATTTTAAAATTCTTACTAATTCTAAAATACATCACACACACACACACACACACACACAGAGAGAGAGAGAGAGAGAGAGAGAGAATTACACCAGAATTAACAACGATGCCCTCAAGTATCACTTATAAAGAAGAAAGTACTTCAACTGGTTCTTTTCTTACTGTTCCCAATCACAATCCACTTATCAACATTTCCTCTTCCAGTGCTTCACAACTACTAAAGTAGAGGAGCAATATACCTCTCATTTGCATTCATCCAGCCTAATTTATTTGGAAAATAAATCTAAATCTGGAATATCCTAGAGATGGTTGAGAAGAAAGCTGTGTATTGCCATCCATTTCGTATAGCAGAACAACCACTTGTCAGTCAGAAGAAAGGAATTCTCTGAAAAACACATCACTTGACTTTAGTTCTACATTCAACATGCATTATTTCAGCACAAGGAAAATTGTGTTTCTAGTGATCAAAACCCGACAGAGGCAACACATCCAAATCAATATATGGAAAATTTAATCTTACAAGCTGTCAGGATCACAAACAGAGACGGTGAATTTTAATGACAGGGAAGCAAACATATTCATTGTGGAAAAGGTTACCATTGAAAGGGCTAACCTGATATTTCAGAATTGCATGGAAGAGATATTGCATGTTGACCTTAAAAGATGTCAGGGATTGTTCTTTTTCTGCAAAATATATGAAGTCCTAACTAACACTTCTCAGCAATGAAACACTTTTTACCTCAGAACATCCGGCTTCTCACCTCCTCCACTTTGGCCTTTACACAGAAAACGTGGAGGTGAAATTTAGCAGCACCTGCACCACAACCTACCACATCAGTGCAGTAACAGCCAAGTTTCTGCCAATGTTCTTTCTCCTCACAAATAATTATCTATATTTTGGTCTGTATTTCCACATTGGATTTGGGTATATGCACTCCTGAGGGGAGTCAGAGTTTTCTCTTTCCCAGTGGATTTGGAGCTGCATCAAAAAGAGGCTGTAAGCAGGGCTAACTGAACAGTGGTGGATATCACAGATTGAGTTACGGTTTGGCTGCCTCTCTGTTCCACTCTTGTGTCTCCTTTGTGACAGTTTGATCAATTGTCCTCATCTGTTATGCACTGATCCTACTTGATGAACAGCAAAATAAACCAATTCATAAAATATACAAAGCAGGCAATGAGAGGGTGGGAGGGAGCAGGAGGTGGGGAGTCATCAGGAAGATAGATTATTTTTCTTTGCGGACATCTCCAGTCTTTTTTGTAAAAAAAATATATGCAAATCAGGCCCCACAATAGAGCCTTTGCTTTATCCACATGCAGAATGCAAGATGAATTGTTGCATAAAGTGTGCAAAGAGTTATTCTGCGGCAAACAGGAGAACTTGGAAGAGTGTATTGCCTTTCTTGCCAAAGGGGGTGGGGAATCTACATTTCAGATTTTAAAAGAACCAATAAAGTTTCAGCCAAGACATGAAATGAGCTTCTCCTGCAAGCATAAAATGTACTGCGTGCAAAAACCTATTGGTGCATATAAACAAATGTAGTCATCAAATTGCAGACATCTCCTTTTAGATACATACCTGCTTGGAAATACGCTTCGTTTGGGGTGCGCATTAATGGAATAAGATTGAAAGCATTGGCCAGGACCCTACTCTTCTTAATGTAGGAGACTTCAATAGGGCTTTGTTTCCTACATTAGTGTTCACAGCGAGCAGTTAACCAGATTACTAAGAGACAAGAAACTGGGCCCACATTTTGTTTTTTTCACTTGGACAACTGTAACTCAATTGCTTTCATATTACACTGATCATTCTCCAGTGAACAGATCCTCTGGAGGTGTCAGAATTATTGTATTGAGGAGTTCCTCAATCTGGACACACAATTTTGCCTTCAGAAAATGTGGCCAGTCATAGGGTTGCCATACTACACAGCTGGCCAAGTTTCACCCAGTTTTTAGACAGATCCCCCAGTGCAGGTTTGGACCACCATCTGGACTGAATTCCAAGGTTTCATGTTTGAAAAAGCAGGTTTCTAGACCTTGTAGGAACAGACCTATGAGGGAAAATATGCAGTCACTCTTCTGTCCAACTGTTTTGTGAGAAACAAGTTTGCCCTTGCCTTTGAGTGTGTTTACCCAGTGAGTGAAGTCTCATATCTATGGAGATTATCAGATACATCAAAAGTGGCATTACAGCAACGGCAGGCGATTGCAAATGTGTTCCCTTATCAGACAATGTTGTCCCCCCCTCATTATGCACCCATGATGATGCCTTTCCGCTGGCACTGCTTTTTATTGATGGGAGAAGCCATCAATAGATCCCCCATTCCATTTCTGTGACAGATTTGACAGTGTGCGACAAGTTGACCCGTTATGCTGGCAAGATCCCAGTGTCAATGGGATGTCCCTGCCAGAACACTTCTGGGTGAGATCAGGAAATCCAGATAAGTGACACCCTTTTTATGACCCTCCCTGGGTTACTTGCATATTTTAAAGTGTGTTTTTCTGCTTGGTGTTACTTTTTTTTGGGTTTATTTTTATTTTTGAATTTCCCGCACTCGTGTCTTCTTGCGAGAATTCATGGGATTTCAATCCAGGAAGTGAACAGAGCTCAATTACAGCTCCTTTCACTCCTGGGTTGCCCTGTTGATGTGAGACAAGGTAAGTGCAGAGCAGAGGGTGATTGTGGCAGGACTAGGACAGGATATAGGTGGGAGTGGAGATTGTGGGACAGGAACACTTTTTTCGTTCCTGTCTGATAATCTCCTATGTGATCCTCCTGCTCTCAATCCAGTTTTTAGTTGCCTGGATCAAGATTATACTTCCACAGTAGAGTCTACCTTTAGGAGAAAAGGCTAGCTGAAATCTATTTTTCAGAGCTTCTTGCAAAGTTTGCACAGAAATCAAAGAAGCCATTAGAGTGAAAGAGAAGGAATGCCACAAAGAAAGAGAAAACTGCAACATAGGGGCCAGAATCCTGTATGGGATTTATGGATGTGTGAGCACTGTAGTTACAATGCTATGCAGTGAATCCCGGATTGACCCCCACCCCATCCCCACTTACCAAGAAGCCACCATTGTGATAGACTGTTTTCCTGTCACTCAGGAAGCAGCTGGCTGCTGTTTGCAGCCCTTCCCCTGAGTGATCTCTGGTGCGCAACAAGCAGAAACTAGAACCCCATGGGTTCGTGGAACCATCAGCCAGCTGCTTCTCTTTGACAGGGGAACCCCCGCCCAATCAATCACAGTGGCTGCTTTCTGGTAAGTGGGGACTGGGAGACTTTCAGGGTCCCTTTATAGCTCTTAAACAAGGGACCATGTAGGGAACATGAATATGTAACAGTCACTAATGCATAGCACTAGCTTATGCTTTTGGAGCTGCCATAGAGGATTTGGTGAATGTATTGAAGGTTCCATGGAGTCAGTTGGTTTTCCTGACTTGGCTGAAGGGAGGAGGGAATAAATCAACTACAGACCTGTTATTATTCATATGCTCAGTTATTCCAAAAGGGTTGTTTGATCCTTGAGTTGCACTTTAGATGTCCACAGATTTATTTCTGTTCATCATGATGCTCTGTCAAAGAGAAGGTTACAGGGAGGTGTTACAGATACAGCTGGTGTCCACTGTCTCCTGAATTCATCTTATCACAGCCCTCAGAATATTGGGAAAGGGGTAATGAATTAAAAGGGCAGGAGCTGAAAACCAGTTGGGAGGAAAAACACAGTTCGTATATTTTCTTTTCTTCAACAGTTAGCTTCACTTGTAGTAAACACTGCTCTCCAATATTAATTTAAATCCCCCCAAACAGGAACTAAAGGTGGTTTATAAATTAGAATAAATACAATATAATTCAAACATTTAAAAGACAAGCACTGGAATGGAATGAAAGTATTGACAACACTACAACCAATTTAAGTATACAATTGTAAAGGTACAATTAAAACAGTACATTACCTGCTTAAAAGAATTCTCTTTTTTTAAAAAGCCCTTCAGTTCTGAAAAATAATCTGAAGGACAGAAGGGAGGTGGCCATTCTAGCCTCCCTGGGAAGGGAGGTCCAGTGCTTAGGGGCAGCCACCAAAATGGACCTATCTCTCTTCCTTTCCAGCCATGCCTGGGAGGGTGGTGGGATTTTGCTCCGGGCCGCTCCTGAAGATCTCAGGGTCTAGGCAGATTTGAGTGGGGAGATACAGTCTGTCAGATAGCTTGGCTCTAAGCTGTGTATGTCATACCCAGTACTTTAAATTGTGTCCCCAGACAGACTGGCAGTCAATGGCTGTGCTGAAGCATAAGAGTTATGTGCTACTTGTAGCCAGCTCCAGTTAACAATCCTTGTGGCACAGTGGTTAAACACCGGTACTGCAGCCACAACATTGAGAGTTTAATCCCAAGTGTTTCAAGATTCACTCAGCCTTCTATCCTTTCAAAGGTTGGTAAAATGAGTACCCAGTTTGTGGGGGCAATTAGCTAACACACATTGGAAACTGCTTAGAGACTGCCTAGCATGCTATAAAGTGGTGTAGATGTGTAAGTGCTATTGCTTAACAATTTGTAAGCTGCTCTGGGATCCTTTGTGGCTGAAGTGTGGGACATAAATACCTAAATACCTAAATAAATAAAATGAATCCAGCTGTAGCTCTTTGTACTAACTGAAGTTTCTGAACACTCTTCAAAGGTAGCCTTACATACACAGAGCATGTTTTTGTAATCCAAACACAATGTAACTAAGGGCTTGTCTACACAGGCAATTTACCCTGGCTTCCTCCACACACACACACCCGGGAGCCCTGCAGTCCAAACAATGCAGGGATGTTGCCCCATTTCACCCCTAGGCAGTCCTGATGGAACCTGGAGCAGAGCTGGGAAGAAGCCAGGGTAAAGCCCATTAAGCCATTTTATTAAAATACCCAGGAAAACCCACATCATATGGGAAAACCCAGATCAGTCCCTATGGGGATGCAGGAGTCCATACCTTCATGCTGGCCCATACCTGCAGTCACAACTGCCACCACAACTGGTATCTCTGAAGCCAAGAAAGATATCTTCAGCATGTGGTATCCAGCCTCGAACACATACCGAGGGCCTCCTTCCTGGCTTCAGAGAGACATCAGTAGTAGCAGCAGAAATGGACCAGCATGTAGGTATGAACTTCTGCCCATTTTGTGTAGGTAATGGGGTGGGGGAGGATGGGCCAGATCCAGGGCCAGAATATATGGACAGGAAGCTGGCATATTCTGACATGTCTAGGCAATACCTAAGGCAGGTGTCACCATAGCCAAATTAGGTGTCTCCAGTAATGAGCACAGTTGGCACACTAACTTTAAGGAGATTTTCAGATGGGGCTAAAATGCCCCATTGCTGCCCTGCCACCTTCTCTACTATTCCTGCAATGGAATGGAGGTAAATGTTCATACACTTACCTCCATTCCACTGCAGGAACGGGTGTCCTCCCTCCTTTCCAGATGGCCATAAATGCAGCCGTCACAAGGCTGCTTTTATGACCGGTCGGGGGAAATTCCACTCATTCTCGTGAGAGGAAATTCAAAGTAACCCCCCCAGCTGTCAAAGACAGATTTTTTTAAAAAAATAATAAAACAAGGAACCTGGGGAGGGGGCAAGGGTGGCACTTACCTGCCTGCCCGATCATGGCAGGAAGTGCCGGCCACAGAGCTCCTCCCCCATGCCTGTCATTGCGGAACAGGGACAGGTCTCCATTTCCCACGTCCCTGATTCCGTGACAGGCACAGAAGGGGTGTTCTATTCATCATGAATAGAATATCCCGGGAGCAGGATGGGAGCAGGATGGAAGGGGTCAAAGTCATCTGAATGACAGCCTCTTCATCAACCCTGTTCCGTGCCTGCCCCACTGTATAAACCCCAATCTGCAAATCTCCTAAGTGTGCAAAGGCATGTTTGTCCATCACAGAAGCCTGGGCTACCAAGCTCAAGGCTGAGTCAAGGAATACACCAAAACTGTGAACATGCATCTTCAGGGGAAGCATCATCACATCCAGCACAGGATGAATCCCTGTTTCCTGATCTTTGTTTTGATGGAGCAGGAGCACCTCCAGCCTGTAGACACTGTTGAGGAAGAATACCAGGCAGCAAATATCTTGCTTTTGGTTGCATTATGGAACAAAGGTAAGGGTCTTCCATTTTGCCTGCTTTTGGCTCTGAGCATGCCTATTAAGCTTCCTAGATCTCAGAACCTTGCTTCTTGTCTCCTGTTCTCAGGGCTAGGGGTAGGAATCTCAGGACAAGAGTGCTGCCTTAAAAATGTGTGTATATGTATTTTCCTCAATTGTTAGACTTTAAAAATAATAATAACATACTTTGTGAAACTGTGGTTGAAATCATGCTTAATAACATCACATGGGTCCTTCTCTTGTAACATCACTCTTGCAACATCACCAGGGCCCACCTTTGTGACATTGCAAGGGGTCATCTCTCCATCCCAGGTTTTGACCCTGAAATCTCAGGGCCTGGAATGGTCATGACCCGGCAACCCTAATGTCCACTGGTGTGATGCAAACCACAAATCAGAACATGGAATACAGTAGCATAGCACCCCGCCACCTGTGGGGGATTGGTTCTGGGCCCCACCGGATGGTGAAAACCATGGATAATAGCGAACACCATTGAAAATAATGGGACGTCCATTTAAAATGCCGTAGAGTTGCCTTGGAGGATCTAGAAAATGGCTAGAGAGGATGCCTTTTCTAGGAAGGCTATTGTATCTGTGCTAAAACTGAAACCGTGGATAATTGAAACCATGGATGGTGAATCCACAGATGCAGGGGTGCTACTGTAGTTACCCTTTTTTTACTAAATCATACAGGTTGGTTGGTTGAGGGGATCTAGGAGTTATAGTCCCAGACAGTAATTTACCCAAGCTTTGTTCCAAATAATTTCAATTGGTGTAACACAGACTGCATCAGGAAACCTGTTTCTTTGCACTTGTGAGAGAACTTTAGAAATTGCTGCCAGGTTCTAGGCATACGTATTTGCAGGGGATACGTTCCTGGACTTATCATTTATAAACAAAAAGGTGGATAATAGTGAACCCTGTTAAAATAAAGGACTTCCAGTAAAACATACCATAACGTTTCATTGGAGGACCTAATGATTCCTAGAGAGGACTCCTCTCTAGGCATTTCCAAACACAACTCTATGGTATGTGTCCCTATTTTTTCAGCTACAGATAACTGAAACTGTGGATATTGGTTCCACTGATGGGGGGGGGCAACCTGTATTTCTTTTTCATATATGATGTTTCTATACACTGAAAAATAGTCCAAAGAAAAATATGCATATTTTTGGTTTTGATTTGCAGAGCAAATGCCTTTCTTGCCACAAATATATGAATTTGGAACTAGCTTTTGCTTTTAAATTAAGCACTTGTACCACTCATCAGGAATGGCAACATAAATGTGTAACAGCATCCACTTTGCTGCTGTACATTTCTTTTCTGGGGAGGTGAGAACTGCTAGGCCATACTGCCATGCAGTCTTATCATATCAGAATGGATCAATTTGCATTATCCTTGAATCTGTATTTTACCTCAGAATTTGCTCATGGGAATTAATCGATGAGAAGTTGATCTTATATATTACCATATCTATCTGCTTTTTTATTGAAAGAAATGTCACTTAACTAACTTCAACAGAACATAATAAAATGTACATTCTGTCAGCATTCCTTGACAAAACATTTTATAAATGCATATATAGGCACACATTGGTTAACAAAATATCTGAGAATGAAGTCTCTTTTTACAAAGTCTTTTTATGCTTGCCCAGCTCTTTCTTCCTTGTCCTCTGACTAGCTAGAAGTTTTTTGGGGGTGTTTTTTTTTTAAACACAATCAGCATTGGGAGGATGGTGAAGGAGGGATGGAGAAACACAGATTTTATGAGTTGGGTTGCAGAAGCATGTCTGTAGTATGAAGTGAGCTAGGAAGGTGCAGGATTCTACCATAGCCAATCCAACTGTAGCCACATGAGCCTCCTTACAACAGGCAATGTAAAGAGCAGCTGCCTTTAGAATCCCTTACTGAGCATGCATGAACAGCAAAACAAACAGACAGGGGAAGAGAATCATTTTGGAATTAGCTACTTCCAGTATGTTTTTTTAAAAAAGCATAGTTCTTTAGGTTTGGCTACCAAAATGGAAATTATTAGAAAAGTGGAAATTGGTGAAAGAAAAATAAAACATCCCTGGATGCATTTGGAAGACGCCTTGAAGTGGTCTCTGTTGAAAAATCCAGCATTCTTCCTGCAACCCCCCCCCCACTTGCTGGCTATCAGACCAAGCAAGTCTTAGGAAGCATTTTAGGGACCTCCTGCGTATCAAAGAGTTCCTCCCCCTTCTTTTCAACCTATCCTTAGTGGGCTTGGCTTGTAGTCAGAGAATGCAGCCAAGCCATATCATCATGTGACCCATGCCTACTAACCTGGCTGCTTCAAAGTTTTATTACTCTTTGTTCTACCTCTGAAGAAGAAAGATGCACTCCTCCATGCTCGCAAGCCTGCCTGCCTTTCCTTCTTTTTTCTGTGTCTCACTGGATGGTGAGTCATGACTTCTATCCTAACCTAAATCCTTTAGTCAGTTAGAATGTAGCCTCCTATACATAAGTAGATTGAAAAGCCATTAGTAAATGCTTAAGTATTCTTTTCAAGAAGTTGTTGGTTTTTCTTTTGTTCTTATTGGCTTGGGGTTAGAGTACTTTTGAGTCCCGTTTCCAGTCTCTGCCACTCTGGTATACAAGAAGTTAATTCCTGACCATTTTAACTTTAAAGAAAACTTTCCCAAATGGCTTGCACCCTGGCATCTTTAATGAATTTTTGATTTTTGATTTTTAAACTTTTAAACTTTTACACCCCAACAGTCTCTCTGTGTGTGCGCCTTCAAGTTGCCTTTTGACATATGGTGACTTTTGGTGACCCCATGCATTTCATTGGGTTTTCTTAGGCAAGAAATACTCAGGTGATTTTGCCAGTTCCTTCCTCTGAAATAACGCCTACAGCACCTGGTGTTCATCAGCAATTTCCCATCCAAGTTCTAACCAGGTCTGACCCTGCTAAGCCTCTGAGATCAGTTGGGGTCTGGTACCTTTAGGGTATTTAGGCTAGAAGATTCCAAATGTTTTTGTTCACTCATGCAATGCTTACCTGATTTGATTTTTCTTTTTACATGTGCATGTCTTTACTTTGGAATAAAAAGTCTGCAGAAACATGTTCAAGCTACTCTTCCTTTCTGTGGTTTAGGAACCTATCCGTAGTCAAAGTCATTCTGTGTTGTTTCTGCTTCTGGTACCAAAGTTTCTGTTAAGGAAATCATGCTCAGGAACACATCTACTTCATTAACTGAGGTATACCTCTAACCAATTATAAGCAGTACTTGGTTGCTAATGCAAACATTTCCAGTTTGGTATTTAGGAAAAAGAGCCAGTGTGGTGTAGTGTTTGAAGCATTGGACTAAGACTCTGGAAACCAAAGTTCAGATCCCCGCTCATCCATGGAAACCCACATGGAAACCCTTGGGCAAGTCACACTCTCTCAGCCCCAGAGAAAGGCAATGGCAATCCCCCACTGTGACGGATGGCTGGATGAGTCAATGGGAGAAGTCTGTTCCAGGAGCCAATCCTATGGTAGGAAACTGAAAGAGGAGGGGCTTCTGGATATTTTAAGCACGCATGACAGTTGGAGAGAGTAAGATAAGTGTCAGTTAAGCTGAAGTTGAGCTCTGAGCTTTGAGTGGGAGTTGACAGTTGGGTGGAGTGAAAGGCTCTGTATGTGTGTGCTGTATGAGAGCTTGGATGAGGTAAAATGGTGTGCAGAGATTGCTAATTGGGAATAGAGGAATGAATAGACAAAGAGTGAATGAGGCTGGGAAATAAGGAATGACATTATAAAGATATAAGTACTGGTTAAACAAAAGATTCCACCCTGAAGTGTGTTTATTCCCTTTAATAAAGTTGACCTTTGTTGTTAATACAAATACAGACTCTGGCTCATTCCTACAGAATAAAGATAATTAAAGACCATAACACACTATCCCCCCTCTCTCTGGCTTTTCTTCGCAAATGTAGATTCAGAAAGGACTCGTCCCATGCTTTCTGCAAGCGTGCTGATGACTAAAAAGGCCAATACGAGATAAACAAGTCCGGTTGCAGAAAGCACAGCAGAAGGTCTCCTTGGGTGATGTTTCCAGGTTGTGATTCTTTCTGCGTTGTCATTTCTCTTCAAGACTTGTTTGGCATGAGTTCTCAAATAAGGCTGTAGCATTGTGGATAGTGCGTCTCCATGCCTCCCGATGTGAGGCCAGGGCGGACCATTGTTGGTGATCAATTTGGCCGAGCCTGAGATGTTGTTTCAGGGACTCCTTGTATCACTTTTTTGGAGTGCCCCTCTTACGCTGACCCGTGGCAAGTTCACCGTAGAGTACTATTTTTGGAAGGGGATGGTCCTCCATCCTAGAAACGTGCCCTGCCTAGCACAGCTGTGTTCTCAATACCATGGCCTCAATGCTGGTGATCCCTGCTTGCTCAAGGACACACATCAGGAAATACAAGGTTGTCCCAGGGTTGCAGTAGGATTTTATCTTGTCCTGTTAGAGCAGAATTATATTGAGGAGTTGGGTTTTAAAAGGAGGCCATAGCCTCCTGTACATCCCTAACTTGTGATCAAACAGAACAATCATCTTGTGATAGGAAGGCTCATAATTTCACCAGAGGAAAGGTGCTGATACTGCAGCAGGTAAAAGCAGTAGCTGTATCTTTGGTTTTGTGTGCCTTCACGTCATTTCTGACTTATGGGTACCCTAAGGGGAACCTATCACAGGGTCTTCTGAGGGCCAAGAGTGTGTAACTTGTCCAAGGTTGCCCAGTGGGTTTTCATGGACAAACGGGGATTCGAACCCTGGTCTCCAGAATCAGTTGTATCTACCCAGTTGAATACTGACACATAATGGAATGAAGATTTTTTTTAAAGTGCTCTTGTCCCTTTCAATGATCAGATAATGCCCAGAGGCATGAAAATGCAGTAATTCAGCCTCAGTGGGTAAAGTTATAAATGTTACTGGCTATCATAAAAATACCCAGCACCTTTAAAATGCAGACATGGTATTTGACATCTTAACCTCCTCTGCAGTGTGAATAAATGCTCAATGACAAAGTATTTCATTTCATTTGTTTTAAATTTGCCTGCCATTAACTTTGAGTGACCTCTTGTTCTCTAATTAGGGAAAGAGCATGAAATGCAAGGACTGGATGGATCATTTTGCCTTTTGAGACATTCAGCACTTCAGCCAAGCCACTTCTTTCTGAGGCTAAACAATCCTTAATTTTAGAAAATGTCAGGAGGTACTTTATTTGTTATGAATTAACATTACAACAGCCATTCAAATCTATGATGTTCATATGACCAGCACAAGTAATGGGTTTTGCTAGCTTGCACAATATCTTCCTTCCTTCCTTCTTCTAAAAGGTTCTTTAAAACAGGCTGTTGTTATATGTTCACAGTGACTATGCAATGTTGGTGTAAAGAGGTTGTGTAGTATGTTGGGAAATCATCATTGTAATGTAATACAATCTTGTGTATTCCCATGCAAAGTTCAGTCTAGGCATTTACCCTACATGTTTCAGTTTTCCCAACACCCCCTTCTCTTATTTCACTAGGCAATTTCAGCCAACTGGAGCAATGGGTCATTCAACACATGACCTAATTTAAATATTATTACTCTTTGTTTAAGTTCCCTTTTAAGTTAAGTCTCCATGCGGCTGAAGCCATGTTGTTGTTTTTGCTGTGATTATTGCAATTGTTTGTTTTCAAATCACCATGTAGTCCATTCCGCTCAAAGGCTGGGTGAGTCTCATTCTATGCTAAATCCTCTTAGTTAGTTAGGAAGCTTTTTTAAAGTTTGTTTTAATATGTAGATTAAGATTGATATACCTGACTTCTTTGTTTTTAATTAGTCTAATTGATTGGGTGATCAGACCACACATTTAAATGTTAATTGGGCTGGCTCTGCATTCCTGATGTGTCACTCTGCTTGAATTTGAAAGAAAAGGTTTTTACTTTTAAAGAAGATATATTTATTTCTTTTTTTAAAAATGACTAGATCCTTGGAATTTTTAATACATTTTTAATTTTAGGACTTTTTCAGACAAAGAAAAAACAACGCTAGCAACCTCGCCACGTTGCGAGACTGCAGCACTGCAGGGCGTCCGTTTCGCATGATGCCCATCCCTAGTGGTACTGTTGCAGTACCGCTGGGACATTTGAGTGTTATATTTAGCAGATTTTTACTCACGATCAACGATCGTGAGTAAAAATCACCGAAATATAATGCTCAAATGTCCCAGCGGTACTGCAACAGTACCGCTAGGGACGGGCGTCATGCGAAACGGATGCCATGCAGCACTGCAGCCTCGCAACGTGGCGAGGCTGCTAGCGTTGTTTTTTCTTTGTCTGAAAAAGTCCTTAGACTCATACCTCCCTACAGGTTGTACATGCCATTCCAAGCAGAAGCACATCATTACAATTTGACTTCTATATTTCTGAAAGAGTTTACTAGAAAGGGCATCAAAATAAAATAAAAATGTTATTTTGCATTGAAAGTCCAAAGGAATTTACAGGGTGCCTTCAGGTTTCCTGTAGCATTTTTTTTAAAAAATAAATAAAATAAAAATATTTTGTTTGATGAAACCTGGAGCTGAGCAGGCTTCCAAAAGCTCTCCAACATAACTGGGAATTTGCTTTTATTTGCTGGAAGAATTTGAGTCATTTTTCTGACTCAATTCAATCCTGGGGCTTGTTGTAGGGAAAATGTTCTTGCTCCCAAAGTTACAGTGAGTTTTCCTTAACTCACATACAGACTGTGGGGGAAGATTTGTTATCTTCCAAGGCATAATTATATGGGGGTTTTCTTAGGTTGTGTGTGCTGACTTAATATTTATTTATTTACTATATTACATTTATTTAATTTTTTTCTTTGTTTGCCAGATTTACATCAACACATTCTCTGTCCACTTTACAAAACCTAGAAGAAGAGAGTAAAATATTAAGGAGAGAGTAAAATGCTATATTAACGTACAATACTAAAATGCTATTGCATGATCAAAGTACAGAACAGGCAAATACACCCTCCATTTTCCTTTCAAGGAACCAATATTAAATAAATAGATTAATTATCTGTTTGGAAGACTAAAAAGAAAAAGAAAAAAGGAAGGTTATTTTAAAAACCTGGATAAAAGCTTGGATAGTCTCAAAGAGAGGGAATGGCAAACTTCCACTGACTAAATCTTACCATGCAAACCTACAATAAGAGCATCCTAAGTCAGAGCTGACATGAAGACACCTAACAACAACATTCACACAATCTTTTGAGTCCAGAGTTGCTGAGGATTTTCCTCAGTCACAGATACCAAATCTCTATATTTTCACATTCAAAGGACTGTATGGAATTTCCAGAAATATAAGCATCTCTATCTGGACTAGGGTTGGAAAAGAAATGTATGCAGTCTACTTTCTTTTTTTTAAGGAAATCTACACCATTATGTTAATTGCTAATTAACAAAAAATATTTTGTTAGTGCCTATAATAATGTTCTTAAACTAAATTATTGGTGGCAAATTATACTGGGGATTGGTTGTATGTGGGCATGGATTCTGAAAACTGTGGATAATAGTGAACACCACTGAAAATAATGGGACGTCTGGTTTAAAATACCATAGAGTTGCCTTGGAGGACCTAGAAAATGGCTAGGGAGGACACATTTTCTAGGAAGACTCTATGGTAGGTGTGCTGTTTTATGTCCCATGGATAATAAATCCGTGGATACGGGGGTACTCTGTAATCTGAACATCCTGTACTGTGAATAGGTTAGGTTACATTGACCTGAGATAAACATATGGGGGCCCCAAAATAAAGCATTGCAGGGGGCCCCAAAATTCCTTAAACCGGCCCTGGCCAGGGTGGACCATTGTTGGTGATCAATTTGGCCGAGCCTGAGATGCTGTTTCAGGGACTCCTTGTATCACTTTTTTGGAGTGCCCCTCTTACGCTGACCCATGGCGAGTTCACCGTAGAGTACTGTTTTTGGGAGGGGATGGTGCTCCAACCTAGAAACGTGCCCTGCCCAGCACAGCGCGTTCTCAATATCATGGCCTCAATGCTGGTGATCCCTGCTTGCTCAAGGACACACACACACACACACACATCAGGAAATACAAGGTTGTCCCAGGTCTGCAGTGGGATTTTATCTTGTCCTATTACAGCAGAATTATATTGAGGAGTTGGGTTTTAAAAGGAGGCCATAGCCTCCTGTACATCCCTAACTTGTGATCAAACAGTACAATCATCTTGTGATAGGAACGCTCATAATTTCTGTTTTACTATTTTTGGAAGGTGATGGTCCTCCATCCTAGAAACGTGCTCTGCCCAGAGCAGCTGTGTTCTCAATATCATGGCCTCAATGCTGGTGATCCCTGCTTGCTCAAGGACAGCAACATTCGTTGCATAGTCAGTCCAGTGTATATTTAGGATTGTGTGTATACAGCACTGATGAAAGTGTTCGAGGAGTCATGAGTGGTGGCAATAGGTGACCCATGTTTCAAACCCGTAAAGGAGAATATACAGTACAATGGCTCTATACACTGATTTTTGTGCTTCGCCTCAGGTGTTAATGTTGGTTAAAAACACATTATCAGTTAAAAACATATATCAACTTAAAAGAACAAGTACAACCAAAACATTTTAAAGCAATCAATGCACAATTTAAAATTCACACTTTAAAATAATCTGGATAAGCTGTCCAGAAGAGACTGGTCTTTAATGCTGCTTTAAATTCAAACAGTGTACTCAGCTGTATATCTCTTCCAGCAGGCCATCCCAGAATCTTGGGACAACTGAAGAAGTTGGGTCCACAGGTGCCAAATTATTCCTGGCTGGCTGGAGAAAATGTCCCTAGGGGATTAAGTTTTAAGCCACTCCAATCAAGTGCAGCCATGGGTTACTACAGTGTGGGTTAAGTAATGTACGAGGTCTGTCTATTAAATAATGAGACTGTGTTTCTACCTTTCAGACAAATTAGGGAGCACTGTTGAGGCAGACCCAAACCTTTTTCTAAAAAAAATCACTTGTGATGAAACTTGGATCTTCCAGTATGATCCTGAAACAAAACAACACCAAGAATGAAAAAAGCAAGGGCAAAGTTTGGCAAAATGGGTTCCAGAAGGCAGAACAGTGAACCAGCATTATTATAAGGAAGTTTTGACAAAATTGAGAGAAAGAGTCAGAAAAAAAGGGCCGGAACTGTGGAACAATGGTGTCATTCTTCATCAGGACAATGTGCCTGCTCACACAGCACTTTCAGTGAAGCAGCTTTTGGCTGATAAACATATTACTACTACTACTACTAATAATAATAATAATAACATTTATTTATATACCGCCCTTTGGCAATCCAATCAGGGCGGTTCACAACATTAAAAAACCATACAGTAAAACAATATACTCCCTTCCCCCCCTTAAAAAGTTATTAAATCAATTACAAATTAAAACAACAATTAAAACATTTGATAAAAACACATACCTACATTTGGCAATAACAGTAGGTCCCCAGCGATATTCAGTTCTGTTAACAAAGGAGGCTGTGGGGACTCTCCTAAAAGAGGGGAGGTTCCCGAGGTCAGGATAATCTATTCTGGAAAGGCCTGCCAGAAGAGATCCATCTTGACAGCCTTTTTGAAGCTGTCCAAAGATGTCAATTGATGGATCTCATCTGGCAGGCCGTTCCATAGTTTGGGGGGGACAACAGAAAAAGCCCTCTGGGAGGTATCCGAAAACCTCGACTTTGGAGGCTGCAGCAAATTCCTCCCAGAGGACCGGAGTGTGCAGGGGTATTATAAGGGAGGAGACGGTCCCTGAGATAGCTTGGACCCAAGCCATTTAGGGCTTTAAAGGTGATAACCAACACCTTATACTGGGCCCGGAAACCAATAGGCAGCCAGTGGAGGGACCTGAAAACTGGAGTGATGTGCTCCCTCCTAGATGTTCCTGAAACAAGCCTGGCCACCATATTTTGTACTAACTGTAGTTTCTGAACCAAGCACAAGGGTAGCCCCATGTAAAGCGCATTACAAAAGTCTAGGCATGAGGTTACCAGCGCGTGAACGATGGTCTTGAGGTCACTTGCTTCCAGAAAAGGGTGCAGCTGGCGTATCAGCAGAAGCTGATAATAGGCACTCCTGACTGTTGCATTTACCTGATTTATCATCAGGAGTGACGAGCCAAGGAGCAGACCCAGACTGCGAACACAGTCACTAGAGGAGAGTGTGACCTCATCCAGGACTGGAGGTTGCAACCCAATACTTGGTTTTGGGGCCGCTACCGTGAGCAGTCTGTCTTGTCTGGATTCAGTTTCAATTTGTTTTTCCTCATCCAGCCCATTACTGCCCAAAGACATTCATTGAGAGGAGAGATGTCATTGGAATTCGAGACGAACGAATGAGATAGGGAGAAATAGATCTGAGTGTCATCAGCATACTGATAATACCCAGCTCCATAACTCCGAATAATCTCACCCAGCAGCTTCATATAGATGTTAAATAACATTGAGGACAAGATAGCTCCCTGTGGAACTCCCCAGGTGAGCTCTCTTTTGCTCGATCAACTGTCCCCGAGCAGGACTCTCTGGGACCTGCCCGAGAGGTAGGACCAGAACCACTGCAGTGCAGTGCCTCCGATACCCAACCCCTTCATGCGGTCTAAGAGGATGCCATGATCTATCGTATCAAAAGCTGCTGAGAAGTCTAAGAGCACCAACAGGGTCACATTACCCCTGTCGATGTTCAGATGGAGATCGTCGGTCAAGGCAACCATGGCAGTCTCAACCCCAAAGCCTGTCCTAAAGCCAGATTGAAATGGGTCTAGATAATCGGTTTCATCCAAGACAGCTTGGAATTGAAGACCAACCGCCCTCTCGATCACCTTGCTCAGAAATGGCAATAAAGAAACAGGCCTGTAGTTACTCATAACCAGGGGGTCCAGGGAAGGTTTTTTAGAAGCAGCCTAACAGCTGCTTCCTTCAGACAAGATGGAACATGTCCTTCCCTGAAGGAAGCATTGATGATATCCATGAGGAATCTCCTCAATGCCCCCCCCCGATGGCCAGCCATGATGGGCAAGGGTCGAGAGGGCAAAATGTTTTCCTCACCCTACCAAGCAGCTAGTCCACATTCTCGATACTCACAGATTGGAGCTGATCCAGAATAACTTCATTGACAGAGTCTCTGGACATCTCTCCTATGGTTTCCGTTAAAACATTGGCATCTAAGTCGGCCCTTATCTGAGAGATTTTATCTGTGAAAAAGTTGTTAAATGCATCCTAGCACACCGATGTTGGGTTAAGTAAGGGATTCAGCACAGAGGGTACCTGTGTTAGCTCCCTCACCACCCAAAACAGCTCTGCTGGACAGGACTCTGCAGACGCAATACGTGCAGTGGAGAAAGATCTCTGTGCTGCACGTATTGCCTCCCAATAGGACCAAAGAAAGTTCCTATGGTGAGTTCTGTCAGATAAGAGTTGAGTTTTCCGCCACATGCGCTCTAGTCATTGTCCAAACTGCTTAATTCTCCTAAGCTCTGGTGTGTACCATGGCTTATGGTTTGAAGCAGATTGACAAGGACGCTTGGGAGTGATCATGTCAATAGCCCTGGCAAGATCGGTATTCCAAATATTGACCAGAGCATCGACAGGGTCACCGGTATTCCCAACCATTAAACCCTCTAAGGCTTTCTGGAATCCATTTGGCTCCATTAGCCTTCAAGGGCAGACCAATCTAATGGGTCCACCACCCCCGGTGGGGCGGATACAAACTCTAAGTTCCACCTTGACCAGGAAATAATCCGACCATGACAATGCGGAGGTATTTACAACCTCCGCCCATGGATATTCTTGTTCCGTACTGAAGACTGCATCGAGTGTATGACCTGCACAATGTGTGGGCCTGACGACCAGTTGGGATAGGCCCATGTTTGTCATGGTCTCCATGAACTCCCGAGCCGCGCCTGTTAGACTGGTCTCGAGCGGAATGTTAAAGTCTCCCAAAACTAAAAGTCTAGGGGACTCTAACAGCAGCTCCGAGACCAGTTGTGTCAGCTCGGTCAGGGAGTCTGTTAGACAACGGGGTGGTCCGTAGACTAGCAGAATCCCCAAACTATCCCTGGTCCTCAGCCTAAGGTGCATACACTTGAAGTGGACTGTGTTCTGGACAGGTATCTTGGTCAAGATCAGGCTATTCTTGTGAACCAGAGCAACTCTGCCCCCCCCCGCCCACTTCCCATCACCTGTTCACTGACAGAGTACCCAGCTTGGAGGGCCTGCGCCCAGGTAACCGCGCTATCCTCTCCCAGCCAGGTTTCTGTGAAGCAAGCCAGGTCAGCATCCTCATCCATGAGGAGATCATGGATGATATGGGTCTTGTTCTTCACCGACCTGGCATTGCAGAGAAGCAGAGTGAGGTTCTGTGGAATGGTTGGTCTGCTCTCCAAGCCATTCTGGGAAACAGAGGGAACTGAAGGCGGGATAGCTTTCAAACAGCGATCCCGTCTTCTTTTGTAACATTTGTTCGCTCTGTTCCAGCCATACCTCCCATTCCCCTGCACAACTCCTATAGCCTCCCCCACCTCATTCCCGGGCTCAAGGGAAACAGTAAAGTTTAAAGCCACTGGAAAAAAGGGGTATTTGGGGGATAGACCAACCTTAGTCCCATAATCCAATTCCTATAGTGGTCAGGTGATAAGAGATTGAATGGCTTAATAATACAAATCTTATATCAACCCACATCAGCATCAGGTCCAGTATAACAATTTGTCCCCAATCACCACCTTAGATGTTTGCTGCCAGGGGTCCTGCCAATGGTTGAGCTGGAGCCGGCTTTAAAGGCTCTCCAAAGGGCAGGTGTTCCGAGGGAGGAGGGGGGGGCAAAGCACTCACTGCCCACTCCCAGTTCCAAGCCACGCTGCTGCTGCTACTACACTTGAACATCCTCCATATTCACCAGATTTGGCACCATGCAAATTTTCTTTTCCCTAAAGTGAAATTGGTGCTTAAAGGAACATGTTTTGAGTCAGCTGATGCAGTAAAGAAGAAAACGGCAGATGTGTTGAAAGAGCCGATAGAAACGAATCTACTCTATGCCTTTGACCAGTGGAAAACAAGGCTGCATTGGTGTGTGAGTGTAAACAGGGAGTATATTGAAGGGGACATGCATTACCATTGTAATACGTATAAATAAAGATGGGTTAATGTATTAGTCTTGTTATTTAATAGATAGACCTCATATAATAATCATTGTATAATAGAAAGAAATCATAAGCAGCAGTGACTGGATGAAAAGGGGCACAAGTACACTGAAAGATCTAGGGCACTGGAGAAATAGGTTCCCCAGAGCTGCTGGGTTTTTTTCTGCCTTCCCTGCTTTACGACCACTGGAAAAAAAAATACTAGCATAGCACATCAACAGAAGTGTAGACAGCAGCCATAGTGCAGATCTTGGATATAAATATATAACAAATATTTTAAAAGACTG
This sequence comes from Gambelia wislizenii, assembly GCA_030847615.1. NCBI lineage: Eukaryota > Metazoa > Chordata > Lepidosauria > Squamata > Crotaphytidae > Gambelia > Gambelia wislizenii. Next base: position 328,032,786 of record JAUMIR010000001.1, read on the forward strand.
AATTGATACCCAAATTGTTGGGGGTCCATGGGGGACCCACTCGTAATGCTAAAATTATGATATTATTTGGGGGGGATTATAATTAGCTCAAATGTATGGCTGCGAGAGATCGGATAACTTGCGGGCCCCTTGCACCTGTGTCTACCAGTACTCACTGCAGACACTCTGAATGTGAAGTAAATAAAATGGATTTTTTGAAAAATAAACGGAAGCATTCACACATGCATTCACACTCACAAGACAACCACACACGGCTAACAAAGAGTTAAAAGGTGGAAATATTGGATAGAGGAATAGATTTGGGGAATCATGGGCAATATTTACTAGTCCTGAAGAACAGAGGTTCAGGGCAGCGAAGACAACTCAGATGTGAATGTGAGGGTGGCACAGCAAACCAGCAGAATGACAGTGTCAGAAGAACTGTGCACACTTGGCTATTATTTGGGGCTAATATTTATACCCAATTTCATATCCCAAAGGGATGTTTGTGTGTAAGATAATACTTGGATGGGTTTCCCACAGTTAAACAAAGGAAACCCCAACTTTGCTAATTGTCACTAATTTGATATATTAAGGTTGATGGGTTTATGGCAGCCTCCTCATTGTGAGAGAGGGTAGGTGCAAGGAAAGACATTTTGTGGATGATGTTGGTTCCAGTCACTTTTGTACTTATACATAGGGAGAAATGCTCATCTTTTATAAAGTACATACTTTATTTATACACAGAGGAGCCATTCTATACTTCACCATGCTAATACTGCCTCCACTTGTCACAAGCAGACTCCAAGCTAAGAAGCAGGAATACTTTGGCAGTGGCACACATAGGAAAGAAGAAACATGGGAAGCTCCCTTATGCTGGTTTATCTAAGTGATAACTATCAATAATGTCATGCAGTGTCTCTCTAGGGTTTGGAACAGAGGTTTTTGCTGCTCAACTTGGCAATGACATATCTTGAAATGAATACTTTCTGCATACAAAGCAGGCACTCCACCCCAAAGTATGCCCTCTCCTTATATAGCCTTATGTCAGATCAGTCTATTTGTCCATGAAGCCCAGCAGTGTCTACTCCAATTGCCAGCTGCTCTCCAAGCAGGAGTGCTTTCATGTCACCCATTACTAGAGCGTTTTAAATGAAGATAATAGGGATCGCCTGAGACCACCAGCATGCAAAGCATTTGCTCTTCCATTGAGTTGCCTGTACAAGATATATATATGCATTTATCTAAAGCTCAGATCAGATTAGCTCCATGTACTATGGAGTATTTCATATAAAGAGGTGCTGCACTCATTATAAAGAAAGGGGCTTAGAAATGGAAATATATAGGAGTTGGTAATAGGGATAAACATTTGTGTGTTCCCAGAGGAAAAAATAGACAAAGAGACCCATTCATGTTTAATTTGGATTTAATATATATAAATTAACATTAATCTGAATTAACTCATTCCAAATTCCTTTTCTCACAACATGAATTATAATCCAAAGAGCTGAAATGAACTGAATTTATGGCATTGTAGAATAATTCTGTATTACCCAAACAAAAATGAACATTTTACAAAAGAAAGAAATTGCAAAAAGAATTTTAAATTAAAAAAATGAAAGAATAGACTCTACATTTTTCCTGTCCACATATACAGTTGGTAGGGTTATCCTAATTTTGCATCTCAGAATCCTTCCTCTTAAAGGGGTTGGTTGTTCTCACTAAAGCCTGTCAAAAAGAGCTGGGGAGTATTCCCAAATGTATCTTGCAAAGTCTTCAATTGTGACTCCATAAATGAGGAGGCACAGCTATATAAATGAGATAGGCAGGAAACATTAGGAAGTTGCCAGAGTCCAGAAAACAGCTCCACAAAAGCAAGCTGTTCACCTGCTTAGTTCACCTTTTGTGCCACTTAAGAGTAAATGTCTAATAGGATTCCAATAGAACTATGAATAAAGAATTTCCTCACTTCTTTGTTAATCGAGCAGGCAAGAAATAATCTGAGGCATATTTGTCAAGGACTAACTGAAAGACAGGAGACATGCTGGAACACCATCTATTAGTGGACAATAATTCACACTCTCCTATTGCTCCATTCATTCATGCATCATCTAATAAGATGACATTTAATACAAAATAAGAATGATGAAGGTTGCCTGAATTTGCACAATTTATTATTGGTGTCAAGCCATATTAGTTTTGCTAGCACTTGACTTAAATTTTGCTTAGGATTACTGTCTCCCAGAATCAAAAGTTATTATTACCTAGTGGTATTTCATTTTGCACTGCAACTAATACAATTAATACGGAGCTAACCACAGATTTGTCTCTGAGCCTTAAGTGAAGGATGGATCATTTCTTGGGAGGCATTTCTTGCATTTTATGCACCCTGCTGTAATTGTGGTGACTGATGAATATTTTTATAGGAAAACAGAGGCAATGCATACACTAAGAGCCCTGTTGTGTCTGCCAGTACTGGGATAAGATGTCCCACTGTGTGAGGTGAGCAGCTAACCAGTCAGCAATACTCTACAGATACTACTGTCACTGTACTTGCCTTTGCTGGCACCACCCATGCAGCCCAGTGTTTCAGTGTAAGGCCCATCTTCAGACCAAAGCACTGTGGACAAAGTATTCCGGAAAATCAACTGTGCTGCCAGAGTGCAGGCATCCTGTTTTAAAGCATACAAGCACCCAAGGGTGTACACCCCAAGCCCACAAGACTGACCAGGGGAAAGTCAATCCACTATCCAGAAAAGGAGAAACATAATACAAACAGTATAAAGTGAAACAAAACAAACAGTTCTGAGCTGAGTCCAAAATTGAGAAGGGAGTTGTCAGAGAGATTTGTCCAAATTCGAGCCAAGGGCCAGAGACGCACGAAACCGGGGACATTGTACAAAATCACCAGGAAGCATTAGATCTAATCATCTGCTGCACCAGAATGGCTTTGGCTGAGCTAATTAATAGCCAGCAGTAAATTAGCATAGCTGGCCTCATTAACGTGCCATAATTTACTTAAGGTGGAAGAGAGCTTTTCTGGTGTTTCTGGTCTTGGTATCTGAGCTGTCAGTGTAGGATGAGTTGCAAGGATTTAATTTTTTCCTCCAAATCTGCTGGTGCTGCCTGGAATGGACCAGGTGCTGCTTTTGTCACAGCAGGCTTCTCTGGCTCCGGATGGGACTCACCCTCCCGGCACTCTTCTATTCCTTCTTCCAAGGAGACCTCCTCCAGAAAGGCACAACAACAGGTAACTTCCACAGCCACTTCACCCACAATGGCATTGATAGGCCTCACTCTCTCTCCAGAGTGTGACACATTGGGTGGGCTCTCTCTGGCGACTCAGTCAGGCCTGAATGTCTCCCTAAGAGGATCTTTTCTAAGGACTTTATCAGATGCATAAAATACAGTGTCATAACGATGCCACATAACCGTGAAAGGGTGTACATATCAGACAATGTTGCCCTTTCATTATTATATCCCTGCCAAAACCTGTCATTTTTCATTGATGGCTGAAGTTCTCAATAGATCCCTTATGGGCGCTTTAGTGTCAGCATTGCTGGCGTGTGAAATCTTATGCCATTGTACTCATGTCAATGCAGCGTCAATAGCCAGTCCAATGCGAACACTTCCGGGTGAGAATGTGAAAGCCATGTAAGTGACAAATTTTTATGAACCTCCCCAGGTTACTTGGGACCTTTAAAGTGTGTACATGTGTTTTTTAAAAAGTTTTTCTTAGTTTTGTTTCGTTTTTTGAATTTCCCCCACAATGAAGTTCGCGACAATCCACAGGATTTCAAAGGAGGAAGTGAAAGGCTGCCGGGGAAGCCTTTGCTGGGATTAGAGGTAAATACAGTGTGTGTGGGGGGGTTCTTTTACTGGCATTGTGGGTGCCCCACCAGGCAGTTGCCTTTGCCACAGAAAGGGTATAGCTTCTTGGAGCAGCTGGCTGATCTTTTACCTTTCAGTGAATGGAATAGGCAGTGATGGAAGCTGGTGGGGGTTCCCTCCCATGACAAGGGAGGTGAGAATTACAATTCACCAACTTGACCTGGCCAGCAACAGAAGTAGGGGACATACCACATCTCCTGAAGGGCCAGTATTTCTTTTCTATCTCACGTCTACTTTGAACTTCCCAGGGTAATCAAACTACCCTCAGTCCTCCCCATGGTAGCATGTCCTGCCTTTGTAGGATCTTTGTAAGCATTAGGGAGATACAATATGAACATCTTTAACATCTTCATTCCTTCCCTCAAAGTACAAGTAGCCTTCAAGTACTGGGCAGGGTTTTACCAAGCAGTAACAGTTGAATCCCATGATTCACCTGTGAAGGGCTGAGCATTTGCTCCTGACTGTTCCAACAGGCTTCAGCCCCTAATAACACCCAGATTTTCTGGAGAAAACAGAGAAAGATAACAAGCAGCATACTGTACCCTTCGGGGGGGTCACTGATTGAGTTTGCAGAAGATTGCAAGCGTATGCCAGAAGTGTGAAAGAGACACTTGTATAATTCATTTTACAGATAGAGGAAAGATGTAACCCAAAGGAGCAAAGCATTTTCAAATCACTCCTGAGAAAAGGACACATCAATTTTGAGACTGCCAGAAGCCTCTTGAGTTCAGATATTTCCAGGCCAATTTTTCCCAGATAACCCCCCCCCCCCGCCCTATTGTGTCAAAATGAATCAGGATTCAGTTGGTTTATGCATGTCATGCTGTCAAGTCACAAACGCATTAGAAAAGAAGCAGAATAACTGTTAGAAAATGCCACTGAAATGACAGAAATCTTTCCAGTTTTGGTGGAATGTGGCAGGTGGATCATCTAAGTGACACTGTGAGTGGGGATGATCAGAACTGTTTTAGGCAGAGTCGCTCTAGATATTTCTTATATGCCTGTAGTGAACAAAGAAATAACACTTTCTATATAGAAAATACCTGCTCCCATATCAGCCTGCCTGTGAGTTAAGACCATCTTTAGATGCTTACTTACAGATGTCTTTGCCATCTGAAATAAGGTGGCTGCCAATCACAGAAGAGGTGTTTGCAATCATGGCACCCCGTATATGGAATTTCTTTCCCAGGGAGGCCTGCCTCGCACCAACACTACTTGTCTTTTGGGACTAGGAACATTTTTTTTTTAAATGAGGCTTTTAAATAAGTTTTAATCATACTCTTTCCTTCAGCTTGCCATTTATTATATTTATCTATTTTATTTTCATTTTATAAATATGCCATAGAAGATAAACATTATAAACATGCGTATGCACATGTGCATGTACACACATGCAAACATGTCTATCTGTCTATCTATCATCAACTAAATTATCATTGATGTCATCATTGTCATCAAGGGTAATATCACAAGTCCTCAACATCAATGGAACAGATGTAGTATGCACTATGTTGTAAGGCTGTAGTATGTTCTATGGATCATTACATACTTAGTTCATCCCACCCCTTGACTCAGAAAGTGTGCTTTGCAAAGTAGGCCCAAATAATATGCTATGGATTTGATTTTTGATTTTTTTTTTTAGAGGAATCACTTAGTAAAACATTTGAAAACAGATGTAATAACATCAGGTGGCTCAGTGATTTTCATCGGTACAGTATGTTACATACAAGAGAACAGGAACCATAAGAAATATTACTAGAAGCTCACCAGACTGACAAATCATGAGATTCAGAGGCCTGTGGAGGTACGAGGACTCACTAACTCAGCAGCACTGCCATTTTCATTTTACCCTGAGTTTACTGCTCCAACCTTCCAGATAGCCCCATGCAAAGTGAGAGCTCATACCAATTTCCTCAGTTCTTAACTACAGACAATGTAGTGCATTAAATAGTTGCCTTTTAAGTTACTTTCAGGAAACTGCAAGCTACTTGCCTGTTGTGCAAAACACACTTTCCTCTACCTTCATCTACCTTGTCATAATCTCAATGCTCACAGAAAAGCACAAGACAGCAGCATGAGCCATAGCATGGACTCATGACTTGAGCTATGTGATGTTCTTAATGAGGTCACGCTCTGTATCTACAAATTAAAATAATTATACTACAGAAGTGATGCTGTACCTTGTTAGGTAATGTATAACAACACAATACTGTGTAATGTATAACTGTGTAAGCTATCTCTTACCTAGTATAAAAAGTGATTTGTTACAAGTAAGCAGTTATTTCCAATTGTTTACTTCCAGTTTCTGATAATGAGGCATTGTGTAAAGAGTTACTGTTTTGTAATTGCCACGTTATTATGGAGGAGCAACATTTTTGGAGTACTTCATTTGGATCAATAAAATGACAAGGGACTTATCTACACAGGCCAGAATATGCTGGCTCTCTGCTGGCATACTCTGCCCATGAATCAGGCCTGTTCCTTCCCTGTTACCAGTATGAAATGGGAGGAAGTCTAGACCACCACACCAGTATGAAATGGGAGGAAGTCTAGACCATGTCACTGCAGCTGCCGCCACCACCCACATCCCACTCTCCACAGCCAGGAAGGCATCCCACATCATGTGAGCATGACCCCCTGCAATGTGACCAGGCTGGTCACATGCTGCAGGCCTGCTTCCTGGCTGCGGAAGAGGGATGGCAGACAGGAGCTGCAGCAATGGGCTGGCATGGGGGTCTGGGCTCCAGTGTTCACATAGGGCCTCATCCATTTTATTTTGCCGAAGCAGTTTTTCACAGGTATTATTTTAAAATGGTGTAACAAGATTTACCCCATATTGGCTTTGTCTTTGTCTCAGGGATCATGAGGACTGCCTGTGGGCAAAATGGGGCAAATGTCCTGTGTCATCTGGACTGAAGGCTCAAAGACAGGGCCAAGATAGGGTAAATAGACCATCTAGATAAATCCAAGGTCACATAGGATACTTGATTCAGAGCAGGGACCAAATGTTACTGGTTTCCCAGGTAGAGTACTATCCAACCAAACCTACACTTGCCTGTCATTTTTCCTCCAGACAGAGTAGGAGGAGGAGCAAGAGGAAGAAGAAGAGGAAGATTGTTTTCACTGTTAGAAGTCATGTCAAGAGGTTTCTTTCCAATTAACATTCTACTTTTTTCCCATTTTTAAGCCACTGGATTTGGCTGCTGTTTCTAATTTACGAAGAGACACCATCTTTAATTGATTTTATCCCTTTATTTTTCATGAATATCCATTGCTAGGTATTGATCCCCGTTAACATATTCAAACACAGGTCCCCAGCATTAACAAGCCCTTGTCAGAATATACTTCCTGTTTCATTGTAACTCCTGCCCATGGGCATCTATTATGATGAGACTAGCGATAAGACATTTCACTGGGATTGCTGTCCACCCACTGAATTAAACCTGCAAGGCATGCAGCAAAAATGTCATTTTTTTTTCATTTCTTCCCTGAAGTAATGCCAACAGGATACAAGATAATTAGGTAGATGAGACTGGCATTAAATATCGGTATTCAAATATCTATATGGACTAAGAAAAATTGGTTCTCCTCACCCACTCTTCCCCAAACTGAATATAGCTGTTAGTTCTTGAAAACTCTCAGGCAGATTGTTCTATTATAGTATTGAGCTCATAGCTGATTGAGAGGAAGAGTATAGCCCTTCTGAGAATTTTGCATGTCAGATTTCAGATGGGGGTTCTCATGTTTGAATTGTTCCCTCATGTGAGTCTTCCTGCATGTACAGTTGGATACAAGCTAAGTTAGCTAAATTTTGGTTCCAAGCAACCAATATACCAAATTAGTCACCTTTTAGCTTAAGCTTAATTTATATAAGTTGAAATAAAGAACTATCTTAGACTCTGGATGTAACTCATGAGGCTTGTCTACACAGGCAATTTACCCTGCCTTGCCCCCAGATAACGCAGGGCTTTTGCTCCATTTTGCCCCAAGGGCACTCCTCATGACCCCTGGGTCGAAATAGAGGCAGGGATGGGGTAAGGCCCATTACACTGTTTTTAAAAAATATCTGGTAAAATCTGCTTCAGCCAAAATAAAACAGATAGGGTCCCACATGACTGCAGGAGCCCAGACTCCCACACTGGCCCGTCACTTTATCTACTGTTTGCCTCACTCTTCCATAGCCAGGAAGGAGTCCCACAGCATGTGACTAAGGTTGGTCACATGCAGGGGCCTTGCTCACATTCTGTGGGCTGGCTTCCTAGCTATGGAGAGTGTGATGTGGGTGTTGGTGGCTGCAGAGACCAGCTAGTGTGCTGATCTGGATTCCACCCCATGCAGGTAACAGATGAGCAATGGGCCAGATCCACTGGCAAAATATGCCATCAGGGAACTGATGTATTCTGGCCCATGTAGATGAGTCCATAGAATGCTGGTATATCACCTACATGCTAGTTTTCTACAAGCAGAATATTTTAATTCATTTTTGGTCATTGTTCGAACATATTTATAGCCTGTTTCACATGCCAAAGCATCGAAGGCGTATACAAAATTGAAACGTCAGTTCAAGCACAATGAAATAATAAAAACATAAACTCAACAGACTAAGTTGGATGCAGCTTGGAAATATTACTTTTGCAGACTAAAAGTTCCCTGAATAACCCAAACAGCATGGCTTTGCAGGATGAAATATTCTAGTTGTTACAGTTTTGAAAAGTAACTTTTCCAAGCTCTGGTAATGAAAGGTATCATATAGAATTAAAATCATTCCTGTGGACATGAAGGTCTTTTTTTTAAAAAAAAATGAAGAACTATTATATTATTAATATAGAATGTGGCAGTTAAACAAACCTTAACACAAGGGTGAGAACTGTGCAGTCATCCAGATGTCATTGAACTGCAACTTGTAGCATTCCTCACCCTTGGGTATCTAGGTAAGTCTCCTCCTCCTCCCCATCAGTCTCAACTGGAATTTGCAAAACCTATGTTTTGCATTTCTGAGAATCCACAAACTAAAATAATGTCTTAATGGATGGACAAAGCAATCACACTTTTTTGCATGGACAACTCAGAAATGGAAGCATTGGAAAGCTTGCCTGAAGCTTTGCGCAACCAGCCTATCATATTGTTATTGTTGTTTGCTGTGTGTATGAACTACTGGAGACATTTTCGTACAAACTGAGCAAAAGAGACAAACAACAGTCCTTGGTTGGAAAAATTTCTACACATCCCTACACCTAGTTTGGCCCTACGGTACACTACAAAACTGCCATCACATATTATGGGAGATGTAATTTTGTGGTCCTTCTTTTCTCCACAACTGTGCTTTCTTCCATGCACCCTTTGACTGAGCAGCTGCCACCCTGTGTAGGGATAGTAAGGAAGTCAGCTCATCAAAGGATACAGGCTGAAGATGAGATATCTTTGTGGAATACCACTTTGTGGCTGGCATGCATGCGTGCAGAGGGGTGGAGCGGGGAGATCAAGTTGAATATAAATATTTCTTTTCATTTTGAGATGATCCCACAGGCAACCAATGTCATTGAAAAGCCTTTCTCCTTTTCTGTTCATACACTTTTGGTAAAATTTGAATTGCATTGTTTCAGTGGGTAAACACAGGAGCTAGGAAAAAATCCACAGGGAGCTAAGCATTAAATATGCTGTGTCTGCCATGAGCATAAGCAAAGGATTTCAGTTTCTAACTGTTGTCAACTTGGCACCCTTTTCTTTTCTTTTTCATTTCTTTTGCTCCATGAACACAACAAGCCTAGCTGCTTGTGCTCCTGCTGCCTAGATTTCATAGAAATAACTGTCTTCTCACAGAAATCACTGCCTCCCTTTCACTAATCCAAGGGACGAAATGACCTAGCTCAGAAGACTTCAGAGCATTTTGGTTCTCAAAGCCTGCTACTTCACTTCTAAATAATGCAGTGAAAGGGGGAAATAAAACACCACAGCAACATAAGACAGGGCTTGAGGATTTGAGCCAAAGGAGTCAATTAAAGTAAGAATGCCAGTGGTCCCCTAGGATACATTTTCAATGTGCTGCAAAGGTGTCTTGCAGAGAGATTTCATGAGGGAGGAAGGGCTGATTTTTTTATGAATATAGGATTGCCTTCCCTCATTGCTGCTTCTCTCTATGGGAGTAGCAACTGGGCATAAACTTGGATGACACAGCTTCCTTACAGTTTTGGACAGCATTGTCTTACTTTCTCTCTAACAAACTCTTATCATTTGAGGACTTGGGGTGTTTTTGCAGTTGAGGTGCACTCAGGTGGTTTTAGAGAGCAGAAAGTGACATGCACAGGACATGAATGACAGCTAAAGAATCAGCATGCTGTTTTCAACAACAGAGTAGGAATGAACTCAAAATGCTGTCCAACACACTCCGCCCCCTCCTCTTCTTCTATTTCCCATGTTTTTCTTAATCTGGGACTCAAGGAGACTTTTAAAAGTTAAAACAGATGCAGTTTCTTAAAAATCACATCATAAAAAATATAATCAAACTATCCATAAAACTTAAAGCAGTTAAATGTACATCTACTAGAAAGATAAACAACACATATAAACAATACAGTAATACAGTACAATCAGAACCCTACTTATCTGGTATACAGCTGCCTGAAATGGATCCAAAATGAAACATAATTCTTGCACAGATGGGTCTCTAACATTGGGAGAGAGAACAGAACATATAGTCGGACCTCAATATCAGCAGAACCACTATCTGCAGTTTCAGTTGTTCACAGTATACAAAATAGGGACACATACCACAGAGCCATGCTGGAAAATGCCCAGAGAGGCATCCACTCAAGGCATATTTTAGTTCCTCCAATGCAACTCTATGGTATGTTTTTACAGGATGTCCTTTATTTTAATAGGGTTTGCTGTTATCTGCAGTTTCCAGTATTTGTGGCAAGTCCTGGAACTTAACCCCTATGCATACAGGAGTCCAATTGTATTTGGAAAGTTTCTGAAGGTTTGGTTGTAGAAGATTCCAGAAGGTTTGAGTCTTTCTGCTTGTAGGATTTCAATGAACAGAGCTAGTCTAACAGTGTCACTTAATATAAGGCAGCCCTGTGTGTGCATCCATGTCTCAAAACTTAGGAAAGAAAGTGTCTTTTTATACAAATAGAAGGAGGTTGTGTGTATGCCAATAACTCCTGTGGCAGACAAAGGGTTCAGCCCAATAGAAGAACTGCAGCTGAGTGTTAGAGCATGTACTTTACATGCAGAAGATCCCAGGCTCAATCCCTGGCACTTCCAAAGGGGAGTAGGAAATACCTCCGCCTGAAACCCAGGAAAACTGCTGCCAGTCTTTGTGGACAAAGCCAGCTGAGCTAGGTGGACCAATGCTCTCACTTTGGAGATTATCAGACAGGAACAAAAAAAATGTTCCTGTCCCACAATCCCACCCCCGCCCCTGTCCTGTCCCTGTCACACCACAATAACCCTCCCCATCACACTTATCTTCACTCCCATTATTCCGGCAGTGAATGGAGCTCCAACATGTCTGATAATCACCTTTGTGTAAGGTAGCTTCATATATTTCTATAGTACAATGTATAACTGAGTATTTGGATACACAGACAAAATAGCTACCACATTAGGGAAAGTAAGTTCTATGTCAGCCATACATACATGCCACAACTGCCCTGTGGATGCTACTCAGGCAGATCTGAAATGTTTGTTTATTGTGGTGGGTCAGGGACGGGAGAGGGGCAGGAGAGGAGATAGTGGGACAGGAATGCTTTTTATCATTCCTGTCTGATAAACTCCTCAGTTTCTGCAAAAAGGAAACTGTTCTTCCCAAGCTCTCCATATAAAAAAAATACAGTAGGACCCCTGTATCTGTGTGGGATTGGTTCCAGGGGACCCTATGGATACATAAAACCATGGATAACTGCAAAGCCCATTGAAACTAATGGGACTTTTGGTTTAAAATACCATAGAGTTGTCTTGGAGGACCTAGAAAACATCTAGAGAGGATGCCTTTCTAGGCATTTTCTAGGAAGATTCTATGGTAGGTGTGCTGTTCTGCGTCCCATGGATAACTGAATCAGTGGATAATGAATTAGTGGATACAAAGGTCCTACTGTATCAGGGTGGGGAAGGAAGGAAGAGCAGGGTAGTGTTTGTGGAGCATTTATGACTGACAGCTCTGGTTTCCAGGATAATAACTTTTATTTGCAACAACAATCTTCTTGAGAGTGATGTAGAAAGAACTTAACAGAGGCTGCTCCCATAGTTTCATTGAATTTGACAACAATGTGTCTATGGTTGCAGATGCAGCTGCTGTGATGATGGTGTGAGATCCAGAAATAACTGGGAGACACATGAGCACTCTTAGGAGAAAGGGAGAGGGTAAAAATGTGGTAAAATGTGAGCACATAAAACACCTTGGAGGCCAAATGTGACCCATGGCCCAATAGATTATGGCCCTAAGCATTTGTCGAGAAGCCAACTCAATAGCTGATAAGGAGCCCGGCTCGGCAACAACCCAGTTGAAAAGCACAGTACCTGGTGTTGTCAGTAGCAGTCCTACAGGGTCAGAAGTCCACAGAGAGAGAGAGTGCAGAACAAAGAGGCAGTCCAAGGTCAAAAGAGTTCCGGCAGGTGGGTCAACAAAGGCAGTCCAAGGTCAAGATATCCAAAGTCTCAAGATAGCAAGGGTCCAGGAGAGTCACAGGCAGAGGCTTCCTCCAGGTAACGCAGACTGCCTGAAACAAGGAACTCAGCCTCCCCCAGCTGCTTAGGTTGGCCCAGCTCCCACTCCCATCTGCGGGGTGATTGATGAGCTTCTGTCTCTTAATCTCTGGGAACGGCGAAGCCACGCCTTCTCTGCTCTCCTTTGGCTAAAGGTAGGTACCTGCTCTTCTACCTCTTGCTCGTGCACCATTATGTCTCCCAGGCTTGGACCTTGAGCTGGGGGAGGGCTAGGCTGCTGAGCCCTGGGTTCTTCAGGGCTAGACTCAGATTCAGCCAGCTCTTCTGCTACTGGCTCAGCCTCCTTGCCTTCTGAGTCCTCAGAGTCCTGACTGACCATGACATCATTCTATATTTATTTATTTATTTATTTATACCCTGCTCTTCAGCCACAAGGCTATCAGAGCGGCTTACAAATTGTTTTAAGCAATAGCTATTTACACATCTACACTGCATTAAACAGTTTCCAATGTGTGTTAGCTAATTGCCCCCACAAGCTGGGTACTCATTTTACTGACCTACGGAAGGATGGAAGGCTGAGTGAACCTTGGAGCCCGCTGGAATTGAACTTGCAACATGGTGACTTGCAATACTGGCATTTAACCACTGCGCCACCAGGGCTCCCTATGCAAGGAATCTGAGCAAAAACTTCTGCTTTCTGAATAAGGGAACTTTAAAAGGAGTGATTTAGTGTGGGAAATTAGCAAGGGATGGCAGAACTCATTTGAATAATAAAAAAAATTTATAATATGGAAATGAGATTTGGACAACTAGAATGTGGCAACCCTATACAAAAAAATGGTGCCTAATTGTAACTTGTGGGGAAAATAGCAGGGGAGAAGGAGACTGTTCCTCTCTCCTCTATCAGTGCATTATATCAGTGCTTATAATGTAAAATCTAGTCATTGAATCAAGGAATGAGAATAATACTCCTTCTCTACTTGAAGGACTATGGGGGGGGCGGAGACACTGATAACATTTACAAGCAAGTAGGGCTTTTATAGTTGTACCAAATGCTACTTTGATAATGTGTGACATAGGAGATTTTCAGATGCTCAAAAAGTGGCATTACAGAAATGCCAGGAGATTGCAAAAGGGCTCCTTTATCAGACGACATCTTCCCCTCTCATTATGCACCCATTCTGCTGCCATTCCATGGGTGCTGCTTTTTATTGATGGGAGAAGCCATCAATAGATCTCTCCTGTTCTGTTCCTGTCACGGATTTTCCTGTGTGAGACAAGGTGCCCCATTTCACTGGTGAGATCCCAGCATCAATGAGAGGTCACTACCAGAACACTTCCAGGTGAGATCAGGACATCAAGGTAAGTGACACAGTTTTTATGACCCTCCCCAGGTTACTTGTACTTTATAAAGTGTGTTTTTGTGCTTGCTGTCACTTTTTCTTTTCTTTTTTTTTTCTTTTTGAAGTTCCTGCCCTCACGTCTTCTCATGAGAATCCATGGGATTTCAATCCAGGAAGTGAACGGAGCTCCGGTAAGTCCTCTGTTAACTCCTGAGCTGCCTGACCAAGGGGAGAGGAGGTAAGTGCAGTGGGGAGGGTAATTGTGGTGGGACTGGGATGTGACAGGGAAGGAGTGGAGATTGTGAAGATCTCCACAGTCACATAATACAGAGAAAAATGTATAAAACAAAATGCCCAGAAAGGGAGAAGTGGATTTTTTTTAAAGACTTCTGACTTTAAAGGCTTTCCATTGCACTAGACAATATCCACAAACTCTACAGTGTACATTTTTTTCTAAATAAAATATCCTTTTACCTAGGGTGACATTAGTTACTCCTTTTTGAAAACACTGACTCCACTTGCACAAACACCTTGCACCTATCTGTTTGAAATGTGTCAGGTTCCAATCCTTTAGGACTAGTAACTATGCCCACAAATTTCATTCAAGTCTGGTAAGAACTAGAAAAGCTACAGGCACTTCCCTTTAAAAAATATATCAAAATTTTAAAGCTACTTCCACAAAGAAGCCTGGACCTATTTTGTGTGTGAGAGAGAGAATGTGGCAGGCTACATCCATTCAGAAAGTGTCGCAATTTCATCTATTAAAAAAAGGAAAGAAAAATCTTCTGGCTTCATCATATGGGAAGATGTATAAACTTTGGGGTTGTCTAAAGCAAGGTTCAGTGTCAGAACTGAGTCAAAGTGACCTACAAATTAGTCCTTCTTCAAGCATGCAGAGGACTTCACTGTAACTGTGTAGAGAGCCACAGCTGTGCACTCCAGCTCTGCTCCTTCCAGTCACATTATTCCCATGTTAATGGAGAAGGCCTGCTAGGGCTCTGTGAAGTCTGTGGCTGAATTCACTTAGCACTGCTCCATGCTCTTACACTGTTCCAACAGGATACCTGGCTGATCAGGGTTTCCAATCACATCCCTCCCTCTGTTCATAGTTACCATGAAACAGGATTGGGCAACTTTAGTGGGCTAGGGGGACATGTCTCCCCCAGGACACCCCGTCACACACTTCTACAAAAGAAAACAATCAATAATAATTGTGTGATGTTTTTTGCTTCCAAATTATTCCTCCTGCCCTGCCAATTTAACAACAAGAAGTGACCCGAAGTCAACTTCTGGGTTATTTCCTATTAGAAAAAAGTCCTCCCCAGGCCTAAAATGCCTGAGGGGAGTATTGCAAAATCCCCCCACCCCCTAAAGGGCAAAGACTGAATGCCTGAAAAAAGTTTTAATGTGAGCCATACTGGGGCCCTACTCAAAGCACTGAAGCAAGGTCTTCACTAAATCCATAAACATACAGACAGAGGGCTCATCTACACAAGCTAGGATATCCCAGCTCACTGCCAGCATACCCTGGCTGTGGATCAGGCCCATTTCTACCCTGTTACTTCAACAAAATGGGCCAGAGTCTGGAAAGGAATGCCAGTCCTGCACTGCAGCTGCTGCTACCACCATCTTCCTTGCTCTCCTAGCATGAAGGAAGCCAACCATATGTGACCAGAAGGCTCCTACATGTGGCCAGCCATGGTCACATGCTGTGGGACTCCTTCCTGGATATGGAAGGGTAAGGGCAACTGGCAGCTGGAGTGATGGGCTGGCCTGCTAGAATGGGCTCCTGAAGTAATGTGGGGCCCACTCTATTATTTCTTGGCAGCAGTGGAGTAAAGCAGGTATTATTTTAGAATGCAGTATCAGGTCCTACGTTGTCTTGCCCTGTTTGAGCACCGTTTCTTCCCCAGGGGTCATAAGATCTGCCCGGAGGAAGAACGGGGTAAATGCCCTGTGTCATATGGACTGCAGGGCTCTGAGACGGGGACAGGCCAGGATAATTTGCTCATGTAGAGAAGACCAGAGTCCTACAGAAAGCCCATGTGCTGACATGTAATTGTGCTAGTAAAAGAAATTATAGGATGATATCTGTATACGATTGAATATGATAGACCTAAGATTTAAAAAATCACTTTTCCTTAGACAACATGTTGTCCTTAATAGTGAGGAAAATATTTTCATTTCTTTTAATTTGTAAGCCTTCTTGATATTAAAGAAGTGTTAGCACGAAATGTGGAAAACATAATGGCTAATCATGTAAAGTGGGTGGGAGAATTCTCTAGGGATTCGCACAGAGGGAATTAGGATTCCTCCTGCAAAAGGACATCACAAAATTGCTCTTTAAATCAACTATAAGAATGCTCAGCTTGCACATATCCTGCGTTTATAATATACCTTTTTAAAAAAAGCTTAGCTTGGTTTGCCTCTCGGGTCCTATATTTGGATATGACTGGGTTATGGCCAAGAGCAGATGGTCTGGTTGAATGAACACATTTCCCACAGTCCACAATGTGCCTGAGAGTAAACAGAAATGCCTCTGAATATGTACCATGTCCATAAAATGTTTCTTAATAGCAATAACAGAACTGAAATGACAGTGTAGTTCTGCCACAAATATTTGTATTTTTGATGCTTATAGAAATTAATTTCAAATATTGTGGGAAAGGCTACACAGGTAACTTGTTATGTCAGGTGTCAGCGCAGCTCTAAATGTAAGGGTCCACTAAGCCCCATTCAATGCAATTATTCTATGCATAGTTGCATAGAGGTGTCATTTTAGGGAGCCTGAGAGATGAAATGCATAAAACTTGCACAGAAAGAGTAAAACTAATTATTCCCATGGGTGAGAATAATAATAACATTTGTCCACAACAAAAACCAATCTTGAATTCTCTTTTGTCCTTTGCTGAGTGTAGCTTTTCTTGGATTTTCTTGGTTGGTCTGTAGATCATTTGGAGGTTGTGTTTTCTCGTCAGTTTCCCAAGAAAATCCAAGAAATGCTATGCTCAACAAAGGACAAAAGAGACCCTCTTACAGCTGCATGAGTTTACCGCATACCAAGCAGCTGTGGACAAGTTTACATAGGGGCCACTAAACGCAGCGTGCAAACACAAATCAAGGAACATGAGAGACACTGCAGACTGGGCCAGCCAGAAAAATCAGCAGTAGCAGAACACGTTATAAACCAACCTGGACACAAAATGTTATTTAAAAACACTGAAATTCTGGACCAAGCAAACCACTATCATGTCAGAATCACAGAGAAGCTGTTGAAATCCACAAACACCTGGACAACTTCAACAGGAAAGAAGAAACACTAAAAGTAAACAAAGTTTGGGTACCAGTCCTGAAAAATACCCAAATCAAAACTGAACACACACAAATGAACTTCACCTGGGGACAGGGGCATTTCCAACAGATAATGGACCATTAGCCAAACATACACTAATCCTCCTTGGATATCCTCCCACACTAAGAACTAGATTTTCAAATATACACATTTACATATCCTCTCCAACAGGCACTCACAGTATATAAATCCCACACACCCCTACCCAACCATTCTCTGAAGATGCCAGCCACAGATGTAGGTGAAACATCAAGGAATAAACTCTTCCAGAACATGGCCTCACAACCCGGAAAAAACCACGAAAAAACTATGGATGCCGGCCATGAAAGCCTTTGACTTCAAATTTAGCTTATGTTTATTTGTAAGTTTGTTATCCCCCATTTCAACATGCA
The DNA here is from genome assembly GCA_030847615.1 of Gambelia wislizenii. Lineage (NCBI taxonomy): Eukaryota > Metazoa > Chordata > Lepidosauria > Squamata > Crotaphytidae > Gambelia > Gambelia wislizenii. The sequence goes on from JAUMIR010000001.1 coordinate 328,050,407, forward strand.
TTTTTATCATATTCTCACCAAAAAATACTCACCTCTTTGTGTCTTTTCTATCTCACTACACACTTCTAATATATACGTATTTTGTCTCAATATATGTAGGGGGTGTATTTTGATGATTTTGTGGTGACAGCTGTTCCAGAATCTTCATGAAGTGACAAAGTGACACAGCTGTGTTGTGATTTGCACATTAGTCTTGTAGGTGCAGATCACATCAGATCAAATTCTTCCAGCACCCTTATTTTCTACTTCTGCATCTCAGTATATAAGACTATGCAAAGGATTGGACGTTTTAATGGTGATGATCGTGATGTTGTCGTTCTGTGTGTTCAAGTCATTTCTGACCCTAAGGTGAACTATCATGGGTTTTTCTTGGCAAGATTTGTCTGAGGAGGGCATGCCTTTGCCTACCTCTGAGGCTGAAAGAGTGTGACTTGCCCAAGGTCACCCAGTGGCTTTCCATGGCAGAGCTGGGATTGAAACCCTGGTTTCCAGAGCCATAGTCCAACACTCAAACCACTATATCACACTGGCTCTCTCATGCTGATGACAGTGATTGTTTGTCTACCTGTTCCAGCATACTTTATAGGCTGAATTTATATATAATGTTAAATGTGTGTTCCTTTCCCACAGATCCTACCTTTGAGACCTCCAGACATCCACGTGGAGGCATAACATACAAGTCAGATACTTAATATACATGCTGTATGGTTGAGTCCTGAATTTTACTTGGGCATTGAAGATATAAAATGAATGTGTTTGGTTGGGTCCTGTATTATTTTCACCAATGGAAGCATTCTTTTTACAGAGTTCCTCTCAAAATGCTTCCTCTTGTGGAAAAGATATTGGAAGTGATCTCCATCAATTCCTCTCTTTCTCTAAAGTTTGCAACAAGCTTACTGTTCCAGAGTGTACTTCCTGCCTTCTCTAGAGCAGATATGTTTTTAGGGAGGAGAAGGAGGCTGCAAGGGGAGTGGGAGCCAGTGAAGACTGATGAAAACTGCATTCTACCAAAAGGATTCCTCAAGTGAATCTGAAGGTTTCCGTGAACAAAAGGAGCCATATTCTGGATCGAAACTGCTGTATTTTACAGATCCCTTTCAAACATAACGTTCATGTATGAACATGAAGAAACAATTTGACTTGGGACTTTATCAGACACATCAAACATAGTATCATAATGACATCACATAACCGTGAAAGGGTGAGCATATCAGATAACATTGACCTTTCGTGGTTATGTTCCTGCCAAAAGCCGTACATTTTAATTGATGGCTTAAGCCGTCAATTGATCCCCCTCTGCCATGTTTTTACTGGCATATCCAGCATGTGAAACCTCACATCTTTTTTTTTTTTTTTTAACCGTACTTAACCCCATTAGGGTCCAGTCTGGTGCAAACAGGTGAGAGCACAACATCAAGAAAAAAAACACAGGAATGAAGAAGAAAAACAGCCACCCAAAGGGAAGGTATTTTTACCATACATCAAAGGAGTCACAGACAGAATAGGGAAACTGATGAGGAAACAGAACATCCAAACAATCTATAGACCAACCAGAAAAATCCAAGAAATGCTATTCTCAGCGAAGGACAAAGGAGACCCTCTCACAGCTGCAGGAATTTACCGCATACCATGCAGCTGTGGACAAGTTTACACAGGGACCACAAAATGCAGTGTACAAACACGAATCAAGGAACATGAGAGACACTGCAGACTGGGCCAGCCAGAAAAATCAGCAGTAGCAGAACATGTGATAAACCAACCTGGATGCAAAATGTTATTTAAAAACACAGAACTTCTGGACCAGGCCAAAAACTATCATGTCAAAATGCACAGAGAAGCTACTGAAATCCACAAACACCTGGACAACTTCAACAGGAAAGAAGAAACCTTAAAAGTAAACAAAATCTGGCTCCCAGTTTTGAAATACAATAGAATTAAAACTCAACACTTACAAAGGAATTCTCCCAGGGACATGGGGATTCCTAGCAGATAATGGCCCATCAACCAACCATCAGCCAAACAGACACTAACGACCCTTGCATTTCTATACCCAGAAACTAACCATTCAGTTACACAAATTTACATATACTCCCCTACAGTGGTTCACAGCATATAAACCCCAGACACACTCCTACCCAACCATTCTCTGAAGATAACAGCCACAGATGCAGGCGAAATGTCAGAAAGAAACTATTCCAGAACACAGCCTCACAGCCCAGAAAAAGCCCAAGGAAAAGATCATTTTGGCTTTTTGATGGTCTGCCATTCATGAATAGCACATGCAATTATGGCTAGGGAATGACAGAGATTATGACAGTCATTCAAGGGGGTAGCTTGCATATGTGTATACTGTTGTCCCTTCATATTCGCTGGGGTTTGGTTCCAGGACCCCCTGTGGATAACCAAAAACCCGTGAATACTCAAGTCCCATTATATGCAATGGCATAGCAAAATGGTGTCCCTCATATAAGATGGCAAAATCAAGGTTGGCTTTTTGGATTATTATTTTTTAAAGAATATTTTCAAGCCGTGAATATTTAAATCCATGGATACCAAATCCGTGGATACAGAGGGACAACTGTACTTCTGTTAATCAAGATGTGTTCTTACTCCTGATAGTGGGAGGTCATTCTCAGGAATGGCTTACATTTCCTCACAGAGAAAAAACTGTGAAAGCATGGAGGCCTAATCTTCTCATGTTGTTAAGCAACATAGAAGCCACAAACATTGGAATTTAAATGTTGACAGGATTCTGTTTTTCTTATTTCATAATGAGAAAACAGTAACAAAGGAATCTATGACCAAATTCCAGGTAACATGAAAATGAATTTTTTTCCTCAGTGGCAGGCTGGAAAAAAAAATACAACCTGATGTAGTTTCAGAAACTCTGGGTCTCAGTGGTTCATGTCAACATAAGAGGTGCTGCCGCGGCCCGTCCACACTGAATATTTATAATGCTATAATTCTACTTTAGCTGTCATGGTTCCATACTGTGGAATCCTGACATTTGCAATTTAGGCAGGGGCATTTAGAATTCTCAGTTAGAGAGTTCTAGTTTCTCATCAAACTACAGATCCCAGGATTTCATAGGTTTCAGCTATGGCTGCTAAAGTGGAATCATGACACAATGTAGTGTGAAAGGGCCTGAAGTGTCAGTCTTCTGTGGAAGTCACCCAAACCCTGACCAATAGAGCTAAGTGTCTTTGTGTGTGTGTATACAATACTACTCAACTGTGAGAGAAGTGCAGTCTGAGGATGAAGATTCTCATGTTCACTTTCAGAGTACAGCCCTTCAAGTTGATTTATAACAGATAACTAGTTTACTAGATATCAAGGTAATCAAAGCACAGGCTCTTTAAAAGAGCAGTTGCCATTCCTGAGGGCATGTTTTTTGTGGCCAGAATAGCCGTGGCCCAAGGGAGTCAGTTAGGTGCCAGGGGGGCATGTTCAAATTTTAACCTCAGGGCTGTTTTTGCAGCCCCTGACCCCTAATAGAAACCCTGCACCACTTTTTTTCTGCCAAAAGGGCTACATTTCCAAGAAAAGGAGCAGCACTTCACTTTTCATACTGATCGCAGCCATCCCTGCCACATTGTTTGACAACAAAAGCATATCTATTTCCATGGTCAGTTCCATGTTGTTGTTGCTTTCATTTTTATGTATTTTTGGTACTCCATGCCATTCCTAAACAGGCAGAAAGCTGGCTCCAGGTCTGCCAAAAGTGCCCACATAATTCTTCCAAATGTCTTTTAGCCTACTTGCACTGTTCTAAATTCAGCCTCTCCAAGTTCTCTTCCCACTAATCACTACACCTAACCATTGTGCTGTACTTAGCCATCAAAGTTGTTCCTCGCCTGAACTTGTCTATATGGTCAAAATAATCCAAACAGCATGCAAACATCCAGCGAACCGTTCATATGGACATCTGCAGAAATACGTGTCATTCAGAAGGGGGGCAGCCAAATCCACCACAAAGTCCATGTCCAAAGTCCATACAACATGTGAATGTGCGATCATTTGAACACTCGCATTCACAGAGAAATGAATGGGCAGCATAATCTGATTGGCTGGATGAGCATGGGGGTGGGGCCAGCAAACAGGGAAAGCCCCTGCAGCCACCATGTTAAATTTTTGGCTAAGCAAGAGTCCAGTAAGTCGATAAAATGGTGATCTTATACTCTTTTTTCTTTGTAAATATGAACTATCACTTGTGTGCACTGTGGGAAACTGTTTTTTTTGTTTTGTTTTTTTTAACGGTGGCAGCAGATTTAAAATCGCAAATAAATCACTTGTGGCTGCCATCTTGGCTAGGGGGTCATGCAGAGTTAAAGGGGGTTCTTTTGACTGTGAAGACAATAATTGTGAATGCCTGCTTTTTCAGACATGTTCGTATTCCCCCCCCACACACACATATAGACAAGACCTTAGTGTACTCTAGGCATTAAGATGCCTAAGCAATTACACCACTTCAGTCCCAAAAAAGAACCAAAATAGGATTTCTTGGCTCCCTGATAGCTTGTATTCAGCATGAACTGTGGGTTTTGCTGTGTAGGGTTATTATTTATTTATTTATTTATTTATACTCCGCTCTTCAGCCACAAGGCTATCAGAGTGGCTTACAAATTGTTTTAAGCAATAGCAATTTATACATCTACATTGCATTAAGCAGTTTCCAATGTGTGTTAGCTTTCTGTCTACATGGACCTAAGGATAGGTTTAAGTTAAAATATATGAGTGAAAGGAGTTATGAATGCATCTTGTTTTATTGTTACAGGCAATGTTTGATGCATAAAACAAATCTGATCTTAAGCCCTTGAGATGTTCTTATTACCATTTGACAGAAATGAATGCAAGACTTGGTCACCATGATGACATACTAGAAGAAGAACAAATAAATGTTTCTGCAATAATTTTACAAATCACTTAACTGGGAGTAAATGCCAGTCCCATGTTATATATTCTCATGCTGGTACATTTATGCTGATATTTGTGAACGGAGAACCCTATCCAAGCTCCTTAGAACTGCCAATGGAAATAATATTCTTCGCACTGTGTTCACTGTACTTTAATTTTAAATAGTTACAGGCAAGGCTGAATCAGATTAAAGGTAAATAAATAAAAAAGTGCCAAAGAGAAACAGCAAGCTGAGTGGAAAATTGGTTGGAAATTGGAAATAAAATTGCATCTGGTAATAGTTTATAGAGGCAAATAGTGGGGGCCTCTCCATTCTCTATCTCTATCAATTATATAGATGAAAGAGTAACAAGCCACCTTTCAGAAATTTACCTGTGATATTAATACAATAAGCAGAGGCAACTGAGTTCCAGATGCCAGCAAGGAAGCCAGCAAGGCAAGAACACTGACCCAGAACCCAGCAAATAGAATTTGAGCAGAGACAAGTGGGCTTTGCATAATGAAAGTTAAATATTAATTGTAAGAGTGAAAGAGCAAGTGATGCAAGCAACAAATGCTGAAGGAATTAATGAACTGTAATAGTCTTCGTTCAAACTTACATTATAGGAGCAACGGGGAAAAATGGAGTGTTGGGTTACTTAGTTTAAACACAAATCCTAAATAAATAGCTAGGGGTATAATGGAATTCCACACATAGCTTGTTACTTGAGGTTAAGTATTTTTAAACAATATATTTATAGATAAATAGCTACAAATGAATGTGTTATTAATAATTGCTCCCTGGAAATAGTTCCTATATATTCCAATAGCATACAGAAAGCTGCCAAGTTTTGGTTGATTTTTGCAAGTATAAGGCCTGGAACAATGAGTTTTAGTTATGTTTTCAATGAATATTACACTTATGGCTATTTTGTTTGCAAATACATATACATGGTTATACATTTTTTCAGACATTGTTTCTTATATTTTTATACTCCCTTTCAGGGAAAGTGCTCTCATTTTAAAAGGCATTATATATTCTTTTATTTTCACTTGGTCCAAGTACTAACAGATTTACAACAAGGGTGGGAATCATGTGGCCCTCCAGATCCTGGTGAACTCCAACTCCCATCAGTCCTAGCTAGCATATCCAATGGTGTGACATACTGGGAGTTGCAGTCCAACATCTAAAAACCTACATGCTCCCCACCCTTGATTTAAACCGTGATCTTTTTTATGCATTACTCAGAAGTAAATTCTGCTGTTACTTCCTAATAAGTATGTCTAGGATCACAGCAATAGAGTGAAATCCATAGTCAAGGAAAGTCCCCTTGAGCTGAGCTATGCTCCCAAATATGTACAGGATGTCCCCTTCTATCCACGAACCAATATCTGTGGTTTCAGTTATCCGTGGCAAAAAATAGGATCACATACCATAGAGTCACACTGAAAAATGCCTAGAGAGGTACAGTGGTGGCACAAGGGGGTGTGAAGAGGCCGGACCACACCAGGTGACACCATCAAAGGGAAGGGTGACATCAGCTTTAGTAATGCCAAAAGAAAGGAATCTCTAGGAATTTCTAGGTCCTCCAATGCAACATTATGGTATGTTTGTACCAGAAGTCCTTTAATGTAATATGGATCGCTATTATATGTGGTTTCATTTATAAATGGTTAGTTTCTGAACACATCCCCCATGGATATGGGCAGTGGGAGCAACCTGTATAGTAACTGCAGTCTTAGAAACTTTTCCAGAAATTTTAGACTTGTTGTTTTTACCTTAGCATCCAGCTATGAAGGAACGAGATAAGATCCTTAAGTGTAAATATATAGTTTAGAATACCAAAGTCAGGATTGTCCATGCCATTGTATTTTTTATTTCTATGTGTGGTTGTGAAAGCTGGACAGTGAAGAAAGCTTTAGGAAGAGAATTGCATCATTTGACATGTGGTGTTGGAAGAGATTTCTGCAGATACCATGGACTGCCCAAAAGACAAATCAATTGGTACAAGAGCAAATCAGGCCTGAACTCTCACTGAAAGCCATGATGACTAAACTGAGACTGTCATACTTTGAACATATCATGAGATAACATAACTCATTGGACAATAATGCTTGGAAGGTAACAGGAAAAGAGGAAGACCACATTACAGGTCTTTTGCACGTATTACGTCTGCAGAGTCTCGCCCAGCAGAGCTGTTTAGGGTGGTAAGGGAACTTACACAGGTTCCACCTGTGCAGAACTCATTACTAAACTGACAATGGCCTGCTGTGATGCATTTAACAACTTCTTTGCAGATAAAATCTCTCAGATAAGAGCCAATTTGGATGCCGGGATTGGAGCAGATTCAATAGACAAGGTGTCCAGTAACTCCGTTAATGAGGTTATACTGGATCAGTTTCAATCTGTAAGTACTGATGACGTGGACAAGCTTCTTGGTCGAGTGAGGAATACCGTGGTACATGCTCTGGTAACCTCCCATCTTGATTTCTGTAATGCACTCTACATGGGGCTACCCTTGTGCTTGGTCCAGAAAGTTCAACTAGTACAGAATATGGCAGCCAGATTGGTTTCGGGTACATCTAAAAGAGACCATATAACACCGATCTTAAGATCACTTCACTGGCTGCCCATTGGTTTCCGGGCTCAGTACAAGGTGTTGGTTATCACCTTTAAAGCCCTAAATGGCTTGGGTCCAACCTATCTTTGGGACTGCTTCCTTCCATATAATACTCCTTGTGCACTCAGGTCCTCTGGGAGGAATCTGCTGCAACCTTTAAAAACTAGGCTTTCCTCAACCTCCCAGAGGACCTTTTCGGCTATTGCTCCCAGATTATGGAACGGCCTGCCGGACAAGATCCATCACATTACCACTGTAAATAGCTTTAAAAAAGCTCTTAAGAAGGATCTCTTCCAGCAGGCCTTTCCTGAATAGATACCCGGCCATCAGAAGAAAAAGAATCTTATTGGGCCGATCCCTATTCCAGTTATTTTATTGTGTGTGTGTGTTTTAGTATTTATTATTTTTAAATGTTTAATTATTTAATTGTATTTTAAGAAGGGGGTGGGATGGAGGGTTTTAAATGTTGTAAGCCGCCCAGATTGCATTTTGTAGAGGGATGGGATATAAATAAATATATTGTTATTGTTATTCTATAGATGGACTCAATCAAGGAAGCCACAGCCCTGAGTTTGTGAGACTAAAGCAGGAGAGTTGATGAGAGGTGTCTAGGAGGTCTCCCATTGATAGGGTTGCCATAAGTCAAAGTCGACTTGATAGCAGTTAACAACAACAGTCTTAACATGGAAGAATAGTATCTGTCAGATCTATGCCCCAGCTCATCTCACTCCAGGAATGAGGAAAAGGGCATACACACACACACACACACAAAGAGCAGCCCAAAAGTAGGCATACAGTACACATCTTCTACTCACACGTTCTCTCCCCTTCCAATCAACATTCTAAACAACTGTATACCTACTTTTGGGGGTATACAGTGCGTGTGTATCATACAACAAAATTTTGAGGTAAATTAGGCTTAGAGATGTCTCATCCATGATCATCTAGTATGTGTCATGGCTAAGTGGATATTTGAGCTATGTCCTGTGCTCTTGTTAGTACTCTGTTTTGGCTCTCTGATGGCTCATCTATAAGACTTCTTGCCAGCATATCCTAGCCATGGATCAGCCCCATTTTCCCCCTGTTACTACCTCCAAATGGACCAGAGGCCAGATGGGTCTGCAGACCAGCACTGCAGCTGCTGCCACTGCCATCTCCCTCATTGTCTTGGAAGGCAGGAAGTTGGACTGCAACATGTAACCAAAGTCCCCTGCATGTGATTGGCCTTGGTCACATGCTGTGGGTCTGCTTCATGCTTTGGAGAGTGCAAGGAAAACTGGCAGCTGGAGCAACAGGGCAGCTTGACGGGAAAGGCTCCTGTGGTCTTGTGTGGCCCAATCCGTTTCCTCCCAGTTGAAAGAGATTAAAAGAGGTATTACTTTAAAACATTGCATCAGGCCCTACTCTGCCTTCCCCTGTCTCAGCCCTGTATCTGCCCCAGGGATAGTGAGGACTTCCTGGTGGCAGAATGGGAAAAATGCCCTGAATCATCAGAACTGCAGGGCTCTGAGACGGGGGCAAGATGGGGAAAACAGCCCGTGTCTTGTGCTTCAAAAATGGAATATGTTCTTTAGAAGATGCCTTAAGTCATACCTCACTAGCCAGATTCTGTTTTCAGAATTAAGACTGCAATCTTAAATTAGAGAGTAAGGACTTTATCAGACATAGCAAATATGGCATCATAACCATGCCTAATTATTGTGAAAGGGTGCATGTACCAGATGATGTTGTCCTTTCGCAATCATATATTGTCAAAACCCCATTCCTTTTTATTGACAGCCAAGCCGTCAATTGATCTCCCATAGCGCTTTTTTGCTGGCATTGCTGGCATTTGAAACATTGTGCCATTGTGCTCAGTGAATACAGCATCAATTGGCAGAACACTTTCAGGTGAGATCAAGCAGCTAGATAGGGGATGCTCTTTTTATGACTGCCCCCCATGCACTTGGGACTTTGAAAAGTGTGTTTCTTGCTTGTGTTTACTTTTTGTGCCTTGATTTTGCTTTTATTTTCGAATTTACCACGCTAGCATCTTCTCGCAAGAATCAGTGAGAGCTCAATCCTGGAAGTAAATGGAGCTCCATTTCTGCTCTGTTACTGCTGAGGATGCTTCATTGATGCTGGCAAAGGTAGGTCTGGTGTTGGGGGGTACTTTTGTCAGCATAAAAATGTTTTAAAGTATTTTGGCAAAAAACATTAATGGAGGTGGTAGTCTGATAAAGTCCTAAGTTTGGTTGGACACAGTGAGCCTTATGTCTGAATAAACATTTGTAGGATTGCAGTACAGCTGAGGAGGGGTTTGTGAATACAAATAATCTTTTATGTTATTTTTACTTGAGCCTAGAACTTGAGAAAAATCCAAGTTGTTTTTGCCATCCTCAGAATAATAAATGAATACCTGTTCATTAGCCATATGAAAGTGACATGAGAAAATCAGAGCCATTAGTTCTTCCCTGTTGCATACAGTCAAGATACCACTGTCTTCTCAAGAATTTGTCTTCTTGCAACACATTAACTTTTCAGGAAGCCATTTCTCATGACACCTTAACCTCTGGCTGCCAATTTGCTTCTGGTCTGAATTCAAGGTGCTGGCAATGATAGTCAAAGCCAAGAAGGTATCAAGATGACTTGGGAGAAGGTCCCATACTGCAATGGTTCTTAACCTGGGATCCAGAAACCTGGGTGGGTGGTGGTGGTTGTGGATAGACTTCAGAGACCCATGAACTTGGATGAGGGGGAAAATACATCTTTATTTTCATGAATCTCTCTGAAATCTAGCATTTCCTTCAGTTATGAAATGTAGGCAACAAACCACAGCAATATTAGCTGTACTTTGTCACCAATAGACATCACAGATATTTTCCTGTAGCATTACAGTTGTTGCAGATATTTTGAAATATCATTTACACACATCACAACTTTGAAATTACTCAAGTTATTAGACTTATTGCGAGAGAAGGGAGTGAAGTGAATAGAGCTGTCACTATTCTGAGAAAAACTTCACTAGCTTCACCAGACTGTCAAAGGAATCCACAGCACAGAAAAGATTAAGAAACATGCACTAGTGGGAGCAATTGCATCATTCAGGAACATGGGATAGGGCATTTTCTGCTGTGTGCCCAATTTATGGAGTGCTCTCCCCTATGAGGCCCAATTGATGCTGTTTCTTTTAGGTGCCAAGTTAAAACATGGCCTTCTATTCTCCATGGTGAGGTGGGCAAAGGATATAAGAGAAAAGATTAGTCTTACAGAATGGGAAAATGCTTGGAACAAATCAAATTGTTTTACAGCAAATCAAGACCTCAAGGAGAACTTTTGTAAGATTTCAAATAGATGGTACCTTACCCCAGTGAGATTAAGTAAAGTATATAAAGCAGAAAACAAAAAATGTTGGAGATGCGAAAAAGAAGTGGGATCACTGCACCACATGTGGTAGGGTTGCGTAATCATAAAAAGATACTGGGGGAAGGTACACAAAACAATACAGAGGATGTTGGGGCTTAATTTCACTATGGATCCAAAGTTATATTTGCTGAATATGACTACAGTGTTAGAAAAGCAGATGGAGAGGAAATATTGGAGAGTACTGTTGTATCTAGTTACATCAGCCAGACTTAAAATAGTGGCTAATTGGAAAAGAAAAGAGGCTCCAGAAATGGAGGATTGGTTAAATAAATTGGTAGAAATTAAAAATAATGATAAACTGACGAGAATAATTAGAAAGGGTAATATAGAAGAAATAAATAAGGATTGGGAAGCAGTAACACGATATCTGAACAGGCGAGGATGCAAATAACGGAAATAAGGAGGAACGATTTAGAGGGTTGATAAGGGTAGAAGGCTGGATTGTTATGTTTCGGAAATATAAAAAGAGAAAACTATGGGTACGGACAAAATCAGGAAATAAAGGAAGCATCTTTAGAGATCTAGAAGGGTAGAAATAAGGAACAGGGGAGGAGAAGCCAAGGTACGATGCAGACAGTTCACAATAAAAAGCTTTTGGACAAGTAAGTCTAGGGAAGTCAGGAGGGAGATGAACGAAAAAAAGGAAAGGGTAATAGGTAGAAATGGAAATTTTGTTTTGTGTCACTTTGTTTTGGACAATTAAGATTATGTAAGATAAATTAAGTTTTGAATTGTAAATTAATTTTTACTGTATGAAAACATGTAAATATGAGATATGATGGTGGTGATGGAAAATTAAATAAATATATTTTTTAAAAAAACATGGCCTTCTATTAAAGTCTTTCGGGCCTAATCATATAATCTGTTTAAGTTTACATGTACATGGTTTAAACTCTTTTAGCCCTTTCCACTCTTTTAATATTGTATCTATTTAATAGGTTTTTATCTTTTTAAAAAATTATTTTATTGTTTTTACCTTGAATAGTTTTAAATTCTTTACATTCTTTTTTAATCATATGCATTCCTGAGATCTCACATCAGAGGGCAGGATAGACATCTTGGGTAACTTATAAATAAGTAACTTATAAATAATTTAGAATTCTCTTAAAACTCTATTACTTGGCACCAGGAAAAGATTGCTGGTCACAGGTATGGGTTCACACATGACCATTCAAAAAGGCAAACAATTAAATGTACAATGGTGGTGGGCACGTTATGAGCAGCTTTATTGTTTCACCTCACAACTATTTGTTTATATGTGGGGAAACAAAGCATATCATTTCTTCTACATTTCTTTTAAATTACTTCTAGACGTGTATGGTTAGTACTGATGAGGGAAATATTATGTGCAATAACAGTACAGAATAGAGGTTATAAAGAAGCAATGAGTTTGGTAAGTGGATATTGTGTGTGTGTGTGTGCACATGCATGCATTCATGCATACATGCACAAAAATAAAAACAGTATCTCTACTTGCAGCTAAGAAACATGTGGCTTTAGTGATCCCATTGTGCATTGACACACTGGGGTCAAGACAGCTGAAATATAGATTTGTGAAACTCATTCAGCTACCTGGCCTCTGTCTCTTCAGACAGTATTAACAGGGCTCTAGCCATGCTCACAATGCAATATTAATGTAGCAATCCATTCCACTCACAATGGTCCATTTTCATTTTTAATGGGGACAGCTCGGTCATCCCAGGAAAGCCATTTTCCTGTCAGCCTATTTATTTTCCTTACCACCTTGTCTCTGGACCTATTTGTTGTGCTGGATTATTTTTGCCCCCCTTTTATGGCCATCTTGGAAGCCATCCCTTTTTATTCCAGCTGGTATTCTTTTATATATATATATATATATATATATATATATATATATATACACAATATGGAGATAGTATCTTGTAGCACTAAGTCATAAGCAGAGCTGCGCAAAACAATGGGGGCAAGGGAAGCTAGAGTTCTTTATTTATGCATTGTCTTCTATACCTATAGACCTGTTACCAGAATTGTGTGGGGTCTGTGGGACCTGCTTGTGACCTCTGAGTTATCATGTTATATTGGGGAATTTTAAGTAGCTCAAAGGTATGGTTGTGAGAGGTTGGGTAACTTTGGGATCTGTACACCTGTCTATACCAGTACTAACCAATGAGACTCCAAGCCAAAAGAAAATAAAAATAGTTCTTATTGGAAAATAATCACAGGACCACTCACACATGCACTCATGCTTCAAGCAATCACACAAGGCTAATGAAGAATTAGGAGAAATTGTTGGGACAGATGGATAGATTCAGGGGATAATGGGCTATAATTTACCCATCTGGAGAGCAGAGGTTCATGCAGCAAAGAAATACTCAGGTGTGAATCTGAGGGTCACACAGTTCCAGGAAGGAGCTGTTCACACATGGTTATGATTTGAGCATAATATTTATACCCAATATATGGGGTGTTTTGAGTGAGTTTCCCAGAGTTAAGCAGTGGAAGCTCCAGCTTCCTTGATTGCTGTTAATGGTTGGAACATTAGGACAGATGAGTTTGAGGCAACCTTGTATTGTTGGGTAGGCATAGGTGTGAAGGAAGATTTTTGCAGGATAATGGGTGTTCCAGTCACTTGTTTGCTTTGGAGTATGACTCACTGCCAGGTGCATCTAGGGGAGATTAGCATATTCCTCCCTAACAGCTGTCTGAGGGGGCTTCGCTTAATCCGTTCTGAGCATGCTGGTTTTCAGGAATTTCTAAGACAACTTCAGTAGGTCTCTGGGTGACCTTTGCTTGAACCCTTCTGTGGATGGCTTGGTCTACTGTAGACCTATGTGAACTGTCAATTATTGCCAATTTATGAATTATTGCAAATCTATCAGAAGGGAGGGGATCTAAGGGCATGTAACCAACCTTCTGGGGTACAACTTCTCGTGTCATTGGAGCCCTACTGTGGGGAAAGTTCCTTCTGAGAAAACATAAGGATCAGGACCATTCTGTCTTTAAACAAGCTAATTATAATATTTTCAGTTGGCAGGGGCAACTTCAGGGAAAAAATAAGGTGTCATGCAGGGACACCATTGTGGGGGACACATATGGGGCACATTGTACTTCTTCGGCATGACAGTTTTATCCCACGTTTTATCATCTTGTCTTTATTTTTACCCTATCCTTTCCCTCAAAACTGTGACTCAAGGTGGCTTACAAAGTAAAACAAACACAACAGAGGTAAAAATTGTACAAAATATTAACATTAAAATAGAATTAAACTATTGACAATACTTCAGAATAATTTAACATGACAATTAAAAAGTTTAAACATGGTTTTTAAAAACCCAATACAATTAAAACAATACAGTAATGAAAGTCTCTTTCATTAAAAACCTTCAGTTCTCAAAAGCCTGTTGTAATAATAATGATAATAATAATAATAATAATAATAATAATAATAATAGCTCTTGCTTGCCAACAGAAGGGGTGTGGGCTCATAGTAACCTCCCAATGAAGGGAGTCCCAGAACCTAGGTGCAGCCAGTGAGGATTTCTGCACAAGAATTAAAAAAGATTTCTGAATGAGAAACAATGTGGTATTTTACCTTATACCTCCCATTCTATGTGAAGTTGAAGGCTTTCACGGCTGGCATCCATAGGTTTTCTGTGGTTTTTTTCCAGGCTATGAGGCCATGTTCTGGAAGAGTGTCTTTCTGACATTTTGCCTGCATCTGTGGTTGGCATCTTCAGCCACAGATCCAGGTGAAACATCAGAAAGAAACTTTTCCAGAACACGGCCTCACAGCCCAGGGGAAAAAAAAAACACACACACAGAAAACCTCCCATGCTATTGGTTAGTTCCAACCTGAGTAGATTCACTGAATCAATACTTGAACCATGAGTCAACACTTATATATATCCCACTGATTCCATGGGTTGACTCTAGTTTGGAGTATCAATAGAATTCAGATCATTTTCTCTCAAAATATGATTTTGGAAAACTTTGTCCTTGTTGAATGTTTGTTGAACTTTCAAGAAAACATGCACACAAAATGCAACATGGCAAAGGAAGGCATAAATTAGGCTCTTTCTGCTTATGTTCCAAATTACATAGGCCAGAATCCTTCTGGTGAGGCCCAAATAGAGTAGATGTATTGAAACAATTGTTGAAAATGAGTCAACATATAGAAAAATCATACTGATTCAACAGTTTATGGCAGTTGGGAGTAAGAATAGGAGTTAGGCCCCATTTTTTCTTGCTGCTTTTTTCTTAGCAGTTCTGATAGGATCATGGACCTTTGAATACAGCTACTAACTTATATGAAGCAAGATCATCTGATTCACCTGGAGCTGGAATGTTTTTATACCACTGACTTTTCAACAATGATTTGTGGGTACAGATTGGTTGAATGGTCAATAACTTTGATGTGCAGCCCAAACCTGAAAATATTTCCTATTTACAAAATAAATAGGAGTTGAAACTGCAGAGCTGTTTGGGTTTGAAGTCAACCTGAAGAAAATGGAAGTTCTTTACCAGCCTGCACCAAGGAATGAACACCGTCATCCCCACATTGTCATTGGCAAATCTGTGCTTAAGTCTGTTCAGCAGTTCACCTCCCTGGGAAGCATTATCTCCTCAGATGCCAAGATTGACAAAGAGATTGATCACAGATTAGCAAAGGCATATAGCACATTTGGAAGACTTCACAAAAGAGTCTGGAGTAATAAACACCTGAGGCGAAGCACAAAAATCAGTGTGTATAGAGCCATTGTACTGTCTATTCTCCTTTAATGGGTCTAAAACATGGATCACCTATCACCACCACTTATAACTCCTCGAACACTTTCATCAGTACTGTATACGCACAATCCTAAATATACACTGGATTGACTATGTGATGAATGTTGCTGTCCTTGAGCAAGCAGGGATCACCAGCATTGAGGCCATGATATTGAGAACACAGCTGGGCTGGGCAAGGCATGTTTCTAGAATGGAGGACCATCACCTCCCAAAAATAGTACTCTACAGTGAACTCGCCATGGGTCAGCGTAAGAGGGGCACTCCAAAAAAGCGATATAAGGACTCCCTGAAACAACATCTTAGGCTCAACCAAATTGATCCCCAACAATGGTCCCCCCTGGTCTCACATTGGGAGGCATGGAGACACACTATCCACAATGATGCAGCCTTATTTGAGAACTCACGCTGAACATGTCTTGAAGAGAAACGACAACGCAGAAAGAATCACAACCCAGAAATATCACCCAAGGAGACCTTCTGCTGTGCTTTCTGCAACTGGACTTGTCTATCTCATATTGGCCTTTTTAGTCATCAGCACGCTTGCAGAAAGTGCAGGATAGGTCCTTCCTGAATCTTTGTTTGTGAAGAAAAGCCAGAGAGAGAGAGAGGAGGTGAAATTTATCTGCAGGGACAGATCTTTTTTAAGCTACTCCCTTGGCATTTGATTAATTCTGTCTGATGGCAGGTCCTTTCATTACAATACAATTAGCAATACGGGGCAGAGTCTAAAATGGGGAATGATGCTTCAGCTTAGCAATTTTCATTTCTCATGCTAACTTAAGCAATTAAGAGCTTCTTACCATGGATAGCTCAGGATCTTGAGTACTGTACCTAGATGCATAAAATAATACTATCTTTAAAAAGAGAGAGAGAGATGTGGTATATAATTACATCTTAATTTAAATAAAAGCAAGTGAAATACATAGCTGTATAGAAGATCAGTTATATTGCCTGATATCTGTCTTTTGCTTGGTCTTCTGCACCAGAATCTTGGTCTTCATGTAGTGGTTTGAGTGTTGGACTAGAATGCTGGGATACCAGAGTTAAAATCCTTGCTCAGCCATAGAGACCCTCTGGATGGCCATGGATATGTCATACTCTCTTGGCCTCAGAGGAAGGCAATGGCAAACCTCCCCTCAATAGATCCTGCCAAAAATCAAATCAAAACAAAAACTCTATGATATGGCCTCTATGTGGTGGACCTGACTTGAAGACAGATGACAACAACAACAGCTTGCCTTCTGTCACCTCCTGGTGACAGTGGATTATCTTCTCTAAGATCTCATCCTACTGTTTAACATTCCTCTAGCACTTTAGAGTATCCTCTAAAGCAGTGGTTCTCAAACTTTGATCCTCCAGATGATTTAGATTTCAGTTCCCAAATTCCTGACTATTAGTCAAGTTAGCTAGGGTTTCTGGGAGTTGAAGTCCAAAATACCTGTAGGACCAAAATTTAGGAATCACTGCTTTAAGGCATTCCCTGTACATCAGGGGAAGGAAAAGTGGCCCCATCTAGTTATGGTTGTACTGCAGTTTCCATCAATCCTAGCCTAAATAGCCAATTGTGAAGAATGCTGAGAGCTATACTCCAACAATACTTGGACAGGTTCACTTTGCAGCATGGTCAGTATTATCCCCACAGTGCTTCCATAGCGTGAGAAATCTTAGGGATGGAGAAATCTGCCAGTTTCACTGTTGCTAGCATTAGAAGTTTTAAAACCTAAAGATCTTTCCATCTCACAATATATGTGTGATTTGTGAAATTCAGTGGGTTCTTTGATATCTTAAAAAAATGAGTGGAAATGACATCCCCACATCTGCACTGATTAAATTCAGTAGGTGCAGATAGTTCCACCATCAAGAGTTAAGTTGCACCTACATGACATATGAGTTTTAAAGAGAGGGATCCTCTTAGGAAAATATAATTAAATAAAAGAAGTGGCATCACTATTTTAGCACTAACATGGCTGAATACACTGAAAGAATATTTGGTATCTATATCAAGCAGAGTGCAGCATAGCCAGTGCAATGTGAGCTTGTGGGAGAAAACAGGAGAATATACTCAGAATGCTCTTGTGAGGCTAAAAAGGAAAACTTTTACATTGTTTCAGGAAATCCATCTTGGGATAAGAAAGGAGACAGACAAAAGAAGATTACCTAAATTTCAGTAGACGAGCCCCTAAGGCTGGATCTCATGTGTGGATGTATGGCTAGCATCTATCCTGAGGCGGGAGACTCATGGATGCCCCTGTCCCAGCTAATGGGTGTCAAAGGAATAACTAACTTTTTGGAAGAAGGGGGAAGTGACATCTGCAGGCAGGCAGGAAGCAAAAGGCCTAAGTACATATTGTAGATTAAAGAAAGAAACAAAGAGGTGAAACAAAAAGGCAGGCAGGCTCTCTAGACTCCCCTCTCTCACTAATTGCTCTATGCAAGCATTTTTGCTTCCAATATACACAAGGGTCTAAAACCAGATTTTTAAGAGTTTATCTCCCAGTGTCCTGGGCCTAAGATAGGTGAATCCATCAGCTTTAGTTGTTGCTGGATTTGATCTAAAACATCTCAAATTCTGTCCATTTCAAATATGAAAAAAAATATGAATTTTAGTATTTTTAATGAAAAATGTGCTATAATGAATTTTTCTTCCACCGCTAAGAAACATTAGCTTACATAATGGCATGGCATAGCAAGTGCTTCCTACTTCACATCTCTCAGCTATAGTGATGCACTAACTCTTCCATAATGTGACACCATTTCTATATCTTTTATATATTGCACTTTTAATTTGCAGGGTGCTTTACAACCTTTATTGCTTTCACTCTCACAATAGCTCTTTAAGATTGGTCAGTATTATTTCACTGACCTTCCTGAGGAAGTGAAAAGCAGTTACTTGATCAACATTCTGTAGTGACTCCAGGACAGAGTTGAAGCTTGGGCTACACAGTCTTAGAGCCATTCTGTATATTGCATGGCAGCAAACTTACAATCTGCAACTGAGTATACACTTCAAATTGAAATGTATCTAATAGTATATACCCGTTATATAATTACTGAAAATACAGTAATAGAAATTGGTGGTGGTGTTTGTGAAGGGGTGGGGAGAGAGAGAGAGAGAGAGGGAGGGAGAAATTGAGAGAGAAAGAGAGAGAGACTGAGCTGGCTTTCTGGTTGATGGTTCATGTTTCTCAAAACATGATGAACACATTTTCTTCTCTTGACCATGTAATGCTTTACATATTTGAAACCACTTGTGAAATGCCATCTCTTTTCTTTCCTTGAATACGTGGCAGGTGACGGTTTCCATGTCCAGGTTGCAGTGAATCTGCTCCCGGTTTTACTTCAGAGGTTAAAGGAGCTATCCACAGTGCTGACCCCTATGCACAGCATAGGTTCAGCACCTTGGATAGCTACTTTAACGCCTGGAATAAAAGCCAGAGTAGATTCACTGCACCCCAATATGGAGTTTGCTGGCCACCACTGATCCTCAAAACTCACATTTTAGCAAAAGGCTTGACTTTACTTACTCTCTCCCAGCCCTCTGTATGTGTTGGACTATGTGTATATGACTCCCACCATGCCTTGCCGATTTAGGATGATGAGATATGTAGTCCAAAACATCTAATGGGCTGAGGAAGGCTGTCTTATCATAACTAAGCCTAAGTACACAAAATAATTGCCCCATATTTTACATTTCCTATTTAGTTATGAATGTGCAAATAAACAATGTTTCTTGGCATTATTTGACCCTCCCAATCCTACTATCTCAGACAGCAGCTGCACTGAAAGATTAAGATTTGCTCTGCTACTAATTGAAGTGCAGGAAGGTGACATTTCCACCTCCCCTCCTTCCAGTGACTGAGGCTGCCACAATTAGAAGCCAGGCCCCGGTTGCAATTCCTTGTAGCAGCCCTTGTTTGCTAGGATCTAAAAATATCCTCCTCTGCCCTGATCACCAGCTAAACAGATTTCCATCTCTCCGTGCAGCTGCTGCTTGATAAAGTAGGTTTAGGAGGGCATTTACAATCATGGCAATAGTCCCTCCATTATGACTGTACAATGTTAGTGAAAATAGAGTAGTTACTGATCCGTAACTCTAACTGCAATACAGAATGCCAGCCATTTCATTCTTATTCCCCTGTCTGCCTCTGCCTCCTGCTCACCTTCTTTGTCTCCCATGTGTCCAGTTTTAGCTCTATGGGACAGGGCCCTGTCCTCTTCCACATTGATAGTCTTATTACATCTTATTCATAGTAGCAGTAATGGTAGGAGTCATAGCAACCTGGGCCTTGATTGGTAGACCACAGCATTCCTTATTAGAGGTCATCTAACCCAGAACTTTTGAGTTGGGATGGGGGGGAAACCTCTCCAAGAATCCATATTATAGCATGCACGGGAAAAAATGTTGCAATTATGCAGTTGAGAACTGACAAATGCTGTGTTCTGCTTCATAGTCACTTTAAGCAATTGTGATGATTGTTATAATCAGTTGAATTAGATGGTGTTTAAAAAAAAGAAAAAGAAAGCCCTGGGTGGGTGGGAATGCCTCCTGCATTTCTCCCCCAATTTATTGGTTCCTGAAGTTTCTTCTTGGAAGTCTTTGGAAATCTTTGCCATTTCCATTCAGAGCACTTCTCAGAAAGATTATCATTTCAAGAGAAGCCCTCAACCCAGTGACTCTACTTTGGAAATAATGTTTATTCATAAAGAGAATAATGAGCAATGTTTATTTATAAGTGTGAGGTGACATGATGATGATATATTATGCAAATTGTCATCTAAACAGTATCACTACATTTTGAGTAAAATGGTTTAGAGCATCAGTTTCTGAACTTGCTCTTCAAATGGGTTCTGCCTTCGGGTACCAAGCTGCAAAATGAAGGGCAAGAAGGCAGACTTGCCAAGCAGAGTGAGCTACGTAAGTGAGCATCACACTGGCTGCAGGACATGCAGGCCAAATATTGCTACTCCTTCCATTATAGCCCACATGTATATTTTTTCACACTCAAGTATGTCCCATTGAATTGAATGGGACATACTCCCAAGTAAATGGGCATAAGACTCAAACTATGGGCCTATATTCTATAGGTACTACCAAAACCACAAAGAAAAATAGAAACAATGCAAATGAAATTAACAGAGACTGGACACAGCTAGTTGAAAATAACTTCCCCCAATAAAAACAGTATATCTACATTTCATTGTAATTTTAACCTAATGAGAAATCACTCATTTTGCTTTTATATACTATACTTATTATAATTATTGTTTGAGTTTGTACAATACAAGAGTATAGTACATACTAAATATTCAAGAGAGAAAGAAATGGAGAAAAAACTGAGAGAAGAAAAGCGAAAAATGCAAAAACATATACAATAACACACACATGCATGCACGTACATGCACACACATAAAAACATATCAGATTATAACTGAAACTAACCTAACATTAAGACTCATACAACATAGTAGACTAAAAGTTAAATACTAACCACTACTAACTAATTAACACACCGTGAGGCTCTGAAACCCTCCAATCTAAACTGTAATAAATTATTAAGAGAAAATTTCCATAAAACAAAAGGAGTAATATAATTCTGCGATTACAGATCTGACTAATTCTGCTAGGATGATTAATACTTGTAACCACAAATTATTGTATTGTTACTATTCTTCTTGCTCAAGAAGTCCATAAATGGTTTCCAGACTTTCAGAAAATCTTTAGCCTATTCCTTCCTAACAAAGGCTTCCTGGGGTGATTAATATTATCTTGAGGAAAGCCTCTGTATTTGTACCAAACTTGTACAAGAGCCTATAATGATTTTTAAATGCAGCATGCACCTTTATTTTATAATACCATAAATAAACATGCCACCCAAATCTTAAATCATGACCTTTAAGTCCCAAAAGCATCTCATCTCTAAGTATGATTCATTCTTCCAACCACACAAAAAAGCAAGCCTCATAGTACAATTCAATATTCAGAAGATTCCAAATCACCCCTTTATTATCAAACAATGTTTTATACTTTATTCTAGGCTTCTTTGCCTGCCAAATAAAACTGGAGATTTCTTTCTACCACTGAATGAAAGGTATTCAATTTTTTTATGCTGGGGATCATGTGAAAGTAAAACAAAAGTCTTGGCAAAAAGCTTGTTTTTATACTGCAACTCTCCCCATAAAAAATAATTTGAAAAAATAGACTATTATTTTTAGTAATTATCACTCCCAAGTATTTGATCCTTTTTTTTCAACCTTAAAATTAGAAATTTTTAAAAAAAAAATTAGAAAGATCAATTAGTTCATCTTGGTCTTCTGTGGTAATATTTTTTAGTAAACACTTTAGTTTTGTCACAATTTACTTTAAAACCAGAAAATACCCCGAAGAGCTTATTTTTTCCCCTAAAAGAATCTTTAATGTCAGAATGTCAGAAAATCCATTGAAGCTAATGGATTTTCTGACATTATCACAAGATCATCCGTGTAGGCCCTCAGCTTATACTGTTCTCTTTTCACCTTCACTTTCAATATTCTGTCATTTTATATGATATTTCTCAATAAAGTCTGCAACACCAAAATAGAAAGCAAAGGGAAAAGTGGACATAGTTGCCTAATTCCCTTTTATATCTTATTGATGTGGTTGTGTTGCTATTTACCAGTATCTGGGGTTTTTGGATGGAATACATTATCTCTATAGCCCAAATAATATTTTCACCAATGTCCATTGTGGGCCCAGCCCGTACCACCCCTCCATCCCTTGAATGATACACACACACAACTTCATTTTCTATAACTTGTATAGGTTACATATTCAGAATACATGGTTAGGTACAGGTTAGTAAAGTAAGAAATACATGTTAAGGTAGATACGATTGTAATAATATGGCAATAAATTGGCCGCAACTTGCAAGCTGGAATGGTTGGCAGCAATGTATGGGTTGTGATCTCCTTCTTGCCCAGCCATGTAGGCAATGGCGGATTGATCCATCCCAATCCCTTCTTCTAGAGGAGAGAGTCAACGGCCGGGCCATCCGCCCGACTCTCTCTCCTCCCCTGGAAACAATTACATGTTAACAACGTGGGAGGGGCCTCCCTTGAACTTGAACTTGAACTTCCCCTTAAACTAGTACTCAATGGAGGCCCCTCCTATTCTTGCCTTATCATGACGCAATACATCTGCCTGCAAATTGTGACATTTTAATAGCTGAGGGTGGGTGGGTGGGTGTTTCGCGGGCCACGACGGAGTGCCTGGTTTCTGCCTCCATCGCCGCCCTGCCTCTGGGCCAATCCCAGCCCTGCGCGGCCTTTTGTAGGTCGCTTTCCCGCCTCCCGCGAACCAATCGGGGCGAGGCAGGCCCGCCCCCATTGGTTTGCTCCTTCTCCCTCCCTCCCAGCAGCAAAGGATGCTGGGAGGAAGAAAGGAAGATGGCGGTGCCCTGTGGTTCGCCACGCAGCCACCCCCCCTTCCCCCTCCTCCTCCAGGCTTCCCAAGCCGAGGGGGGCCGGGGAGAAGGGGGGCGGAACAAGAGGGCCGGAGGGTTGGCGGCCAGATTGGGCCGCAAAACAGCTTGCCAGCCAGCGGCAAGCCCGCTTCTCTCCATTACATGAACTAGATAATTCCAAGACGTATTATCAAATGCTTTCTCTGCAGCCGAAAAAATCAGAACAGGTTTATTCTCATTGTGATATTCCAAATATTCAACAATTTCCAGAACAGTCCTCACATTGTGAAGATGCCAGCCACAGATGCAGGTGAAACCTCAGGAATAAACTCTTCCAGGACACGGCCTCACAGGCTGGAAAAAGTAACCATGAAAAACTTGTGGATGCCAGCCGTGAAAGCCTTCAGCTTCACAATACTTAACATTATTCCTTAACTGTCTTTTTGGCAGAAATCTATTCTTGTCATCATGACTATTCTGAGAAATATGTTCCCTTAGTTTATCTGCCAATATAGAGGTAAAAATCTAATTATCATTATTTAATAGTGAATTAGGTCAGTAATTCTTTGTTTCTCGTCTCTATCTTCTTTATGTATCACTGCAAGATAAGCATTTTCCCAGGAGTCTGGCATCTGTCCTTTATTCAGTAGTTCATCACAAACCATTTTGAATGGTTGAATTAATTTGTCTTCAGATTTCTTATAATATAATGTGGGTAATCCATCAGAAGGACCCAGTGTGGCCTAGTGGTTTGAGTGTTGATCTACAACTCCAAGGATCAGGGTTTGAATCCCTGCTTGGCCATGAAAACCCACTGGGTGACCTTGGGCAAATCACACACTCTCAACCTCAGGGGGGAAAAAATCACAGGTTCACCTTAGGGTCACAATAAGTCAGAAATGACTTAAAGGCACATAACAACAACAACAATCCATCAGGGCCTAGAGCATTCCCAGATTTAGTCCTTTTAATCAGCTCAGCAAGCCCCATCGATGACACAGGACCATTCAAACTTTGCTTTTGTTCCAGGTATAATTTGACCAATTTGAGTCTATCCAAATTTGTCCATATATGGGATGTTTATTGCCGTTTGCATATAAACTTCTATAATATTCCTCGAAGGCTTTCGCTGTCTTCACATGATCTGTTATATATTGCAACCTGGATGGTGAGAGGCTCATGACCTATGAGGTGTGGCTTGGGGAGCTGGGTGTGTTTAGTCTGGAGAAGAGAAGGTTGAGAGGTGACATGATAGCCAGGTTTAAATATTTGAATGGGTGTTATACTGAGAATGGGGCAAGCTTGTTTTCTGCTGCTCCAGAGACTAGGACATGGAGCAATGGGTTCAAACTACAGGAAAAGAGATTCCACCTAAACATTAGGAAGAACTTCCTGACATTAAGAGCTGTTCGGAAGTGGAATACACTGGCTCAGAGTGTGGTGGATTCTCCTTCTTTGGAGGTTTTAAATCAGAGGCTGGACAGCCATCTGTCAGGAATGATTTGACTGTGTATTTCTGCATGGCAGGGGGTTGGACTGGATGGCCCTTGTGGTCTCTTCCAACTCTATGATTCTATGCTCTCCCTTCTTAATTTTCGTAATTACTTTTTTCATTCTTTCCTGACCCAGTTTATAAGAAAGCCACTCCCCAGGCTTATTTGCAAGTTTATTTATTTATTTGTTTGTTTATTTTTGCTTAAGATAGATAATTTGGTATTCATTTCTTGCTTGGACTGTTAACATTGAAAATTGTGGTTGCAATACCTTAATCTTTTGTTGAGTCTCTTTGTGAAATTTATCTTTGAGTTTCCACTCTAAACCTCATTTCCTACAACAAATTGTTTTTTCTTGCCTCTTTCTCTCTTTTCAATCTTGAGACATATTTTATAAATTTTTCCTTCACATAAGTTTTAGTTGTACTCCAGACTGTCGTAAGACCTGTTTCCTTATTTAAGTTCAGTTCAAAAAGTTATCTCAAATCTTTTTTGCAAACGTTTTGGGGATATTTCAGTCTTCAAGAGTGAATCTTCATTAAGTCTTCATCTAAAGTGTGTTTGCTCTGTTTTCAAAGATATTGTAATTGGATTATGATCTGAAAATGTTTTTTGGAAAATATCCATTCTTTTTACTAAGTTGGTCATATTCTTCAGTATCAGAAACATATCTAATCTTGAAAAAGATTCATTGTGGCTTGAGAAAAAGGTTTAGTCTCTGGAATTTGGATGCAAATATCTCCAAGCATCTATTAGTCCAAAATGTTCTGTATATTAGGAAAAAGTTCTGGGTAGTCTCACTTGATCTTCTTTGATCCCTTTAATAGAAGAGTTATCTTTAATATGGTTGATAACCCATTCCAAATGCACTGAGATATCATTTTTGTGATGTAGCTGTAAATTTTAGTTACTTTAAAAGTTATATGTGTGCAGAATATCCCATGGTTCACTTTTTGGCTCATGCTGTGCCTATTGAAGCTGCCTTCTGTGCTTGCTTGGGTGTCAAGGTAAGGACAAGATGGATGGGTGGACAGTATGTTTTGTAACACAAGCCAATAGCTTGTAGGTTTCAGATATTTAAAATAGCAACTTAAAACAACTAGCTTAATTAATTTTGAGAACTGGGAAAATAAAACATTACTTTTAAGAAATTGTAAGTACAATGCTTACAATCATTTTGGTGGAATTTTGGAATTATGGGAAGTAATTAATTTTTAAAATTAACTTTCCAGGCTCTGAAAATCTATAACAAAGAGCTAGAGATCCAAAAGAGGGAGAAAAAAAACCCACAAAAAAAACCAACAGTAAGAAAATCTATTAATACGAGCACCAATTTAACCTACAAACCTTACAGAATAGACAGTTTTTAGTTTACTACAGAAATGAAAGTGCTGGAATTATAATTGAAAATATCCTGTTCTCGGTGAATTTCTCCTAAGCTTCACAGAGTGAAAACACCCCACAAAGGCTCTGTTGTTGAGTAGAGAGGTCAGGGATGAACATATACAGAAGAAGGTAGGCTCTTTGAATCACAGATCCCAAGCCATTTAGAACTTTAAGATGAACTCATGGTTCTGTCTTGGGACCACCTGACTTTTTTCCTCGGAGCTGTGATGGATGAATGTATAGCTAAGGAAAGAGGTAGTGATTTTTCCTGTCTACTGCCCTATGAAGAACAAATAAAGGAACATAAAGCATCATTGCTCCTATTTTGGATTGCCTGTCTTTGGTGGTACTTTGCGATAAGATGACAGCCTTTCTATGGAATATACTATTCCATCTCTAATGCATTAAAAAGGAAAGTGTTAGTCTTGTGGAGACGAAGCCACTAGGTCTCCAGGGGCCTTTCAAAAAGTGATATTTCAATGCTTTCATTAGTGGCATGTGAATGAAAGTTAAAAATTGTGCAAAGAAGTAGCAGCCATGTGGAAATGGGTTGTCTAAAGGAATAGAAAGCATGGTGGAAACAGACTCAATGGCATTTTTAGCAAACAAGATTTTTGCAGCTCACCAAAAGAGCAGGTGAGGCACAGAAGCCCATGGGCATAGAGACTTCATATTTGATGAACGCCAGCTTCACCACACATTGGGTAATAATGTTTCCGTATGTTGACTGGAGATAAAGGTTTGGGTCATCCTTGTGACTGCCTCTGAATTTCCAGCAAGCTGGCCTAAAATACAATATGAGTGACCTAAATAAATTGAAGCTCTCTCCCTCTCCCCATCACTTCACAATTTGCTAAATCTGACCTAGATTCTAGATACCTGGGATACCAGCTGTCTTACTCTGGTACAAGAGTCTATGGTTGTATTAATAATATGTCCTGAATGTTAAAATCCACAAAACTATAATAGCTGAAAGGGAGGTGCAATAGCAATACTCTGCATTCCTGTGCTATGAATCCAAAGCAACCTAAAAGAAGAGAACACATGTGCATTTGCTGCTATAAATCACCCCCTCCCGCCAAACAACTGCTGTTTTCTCCCATCTGAACCAGAAGACAGAAATGGCAGAAGCAAGCAATAGGTTGCTTTAGATAGAGGCTGTAATTAAAAGTTGGATTCTTTCTGCATGTGTACACAAGCACGAAGCATTAATTACTGATTAACAGGAGCTGAGATGAGCTTGGGCATCAAGCGAGACTGCCTTGTCTAACCCAATACTGTAGCACATTTTTCACCAAGAAAGCATGAAGAAATACGCTGTATGTCTTCAGCTTTTGACACCACAGGCCAAAGAGGATATCAGGGGTTTGGCACATTTCTTTGTGAACTAATGGCTGCATCTTATGAGACATTTTGCAAATTCAAGTACTAGCTATGTCTTCTGTCTCTAAAGGAGCCACCTACTATGTTCCTCCTTGGGCAAGGAGAAAATTGTGTTCACCTCAGTTCTGCTCTGAAGAATTCAAGGCGGCTGCTTGTGGAGTCAAGCATCCTTTTTGAATTGTTGCACAGTAGGAGTACAAAACTTTGGTAAGAAAACTCTCTAACTCCCTACTCCTCCCCACCATACACAGCATAAGGACTGGTTATCTATCTATCAATCTATCTATCTATCTATCTATTTATCTATCGGATTTATATACCACCTTTCTCCCGAGATGGGATTCAAGACGGGTTACAGTAGTTAAAAAATATTACCAAACCCTCACAGATTACAGAAGTTAAAAAAGAATTAAATTAATTTTCCATTATTAAAATATATTTAATAATTCATAATTGAAAACATAAAATCAATTAAAAATACAATATTAAAAAGCAGCACACCAAATGCACACCTAAAAACAGCATGAGCTTAGCAATGTAGCATTTTTGTTCCTTAAAAAGAGGGAGGGAGGGAGAGAGCAAGCTTTGAACACTGATGTCCTTATGCAGGGTCAGCCCAAACATTAAGCAGTGTAAGAGGTCGATTACACAGCAAAGTAAGTCCATGAAGAATTCGCTAAGACTCCCAATAGTTCCCACACATCGCACCACAAAGTCACCTCATTCAGAAGGGGGGAGGTAAAAAACACAAAAGTAGTGTAATACAGGCTTTTGCGACATTTCCTGACTTTTTTAAAAAGTTGCTCAACTTAGTGCACTATCGATTGTGTGAATTACCATTTCTCAAAAGTCTGTGGGAACTACCAGCAATTTCCCCAAAACAGCTACAGCAGAGCTGAGCAATGATTGGTTGGACTGACTGCAGAGGGGGCAGACTTTCAAGAGATGCGAGGAGCCTCAAACAAAAAGATCCAGCCACTGTTGTTCATAGAATCATAGAATCATAGAGTTGGAAGAGACCTCAAGGGCCATCCAGTCCAACCCACTGCCATGCAGGAATACACAATCAAATCATTCCTGACAAATGGCCATTCAGCCTCTGTTTAAAAACCTCCGAAGAAGGAAACTCCACCACACTCCCAAGCAGGGTATTCCACTTCCGAACAGCTCTTAATGTCAGGAAGCTCTTCTTAATGTTTAAGTGGAATCTCTTTTCCTGTAGTTTGAACCCATTGCTCCGTGTCCTAGTCTCTGGAGCAGCAGAAAACAAGCCTGTTCCATCCTCAGTCTGACATCCCCTCAAATATTCAAACATGGCTATCATGTCACCTCTCAACCCGCTCCCCTCCAGGCCAAACATACCCAGCTCCCCAAGCCACCCCCCCATAGGCCACGGCCTCCAGACCTCCCACCATTCCAGTCACCCTCCTCTAGACACACTCCAGCTTCTCACTAACCCTCCTGAATTGTGGTGCCCAGAACTGGACACAGTACCAGTGCTATTCCCAATCGCCCAGTTGTCTGCCTCCTTGCTTGCTTGGCTGCTGCAGCTGAGAGATCCCCACTAATTACTATTCTTCTGTGTGTGTGTTGTGTGTGTGTAAGAGAGATTGAGTAGCGATCTGCTCCGCAAGCTGTTCAGTCCCTCGCCCCTGTTGTGATCGCATTTGTGTGTGTGCGTGAGAGAGAGTGGGTGAGGGGAAGGGGGGCTTGAGAGAAGCAGGGCAAAGGGAGAGCCTGCGATGCCAGTGCTTCTGGTGGCTGGGTGATCATTCCCCACAGACCTGTCATCCTTCCTGCCAGCTCTCGGCAACAGGGGATGGCTCCTCAGTGGCTGAAAGGTTCCCTCCTTCCTCCCACCCTTCTTGCTTTGGGAAGAAGAGAGAGGGGAAAGTGCCGGCACTTTCTCTCTATTTCCTGCCCTTCCTCCCTCTCAGCTTCCCAGCATCTCCCCCCAGATGTGCTTGGGAGGCCACGCCCCCCACCTTTGTCTGTGTGAACTACAAAGCTGAAAACTAATCAGATCATCCAAATTTCACACTAAATCATGTAAACTATGCGGCACTGGTGCAAAATTGCACTAAAGTGCAAACTATCGCAATAAAAACTGCTGTGTAACTGACCCCTAAGACAACTGATGGAGGGAAGCAACAGCAGTCTCCTGGCTGGTTCTTTGTTTGCTTGTTTGCTTTGTTTTCTGAGCCTCAGGCAGTTTTCCTCTGTTTTCCTGGGCATCCTAAACTAATTTGCTGCCTCAAATGTGGTGAAAGATGTTTTCCTTTCACAAGTATGGATTGCCAGTCTGGTCAGCTTTTGGACATGCAATGACCAGGGAGTGTCTGTCTTTCTTCTCTGGGTTCTATGTGTCCCAAACTTTACTGGTAACATTTAGAATACTAGAATCCCAAGAAAAGCACACTTTGGACTTTATCAGATGAGCCAAATCTTGCCAAAAAACCTATGTCATTTAGGACATGACAACAGCACAAAAAGCAAAATTATCAGACGTCCTCATCATTTACCCATTCAATAAAAAGTGACACCATATTCATGCCAGCGCAATGCAGTGGGAACAGGTAAGCAACATCATCATCTGATAATTTCAGCCCTTTGTGCTATCATTGCATCCTAATGTCATGTTTTTTGCCAGTGTCTGATAAAGTCCTTTATGTTGGACTGGCTCAGTATTTTTTTCATCACATATTTGACTTCTCTCAAACCCTGACCTGGTCTTCTTATTTCTTTCTATGATGTGTTCTGCTGCATGGCCATGTTGATGGGGAATTGGCAGCCTGGATGTGACAGCAGTCCTCTTGCTCACATGGTTCACTAAGTGCTGCCTCACTACTCTTAGGGTGTTTGAGTGATAACAGGGTCTCTCTCACCTCCCACTTGTCTGTTATCACATGCACCCATACCAGAGCTCAGTCTTTCACACATTCCTTCTCAACCCTTCCCTCCATCCTTTCCCAGTCCTATGGCTCTATCTGTCAGGCAAATCAAAAACCATTTAGTCCTTATCCATTATTTAGTTTCATTAGAAGCTCTCACATCACCACCCCTCCTTGTTAAAGCTTGATTCCCTCCCCGCTTTCAATTACACATTCCTTTCAGCTTCTGTTCTACTCAACATTATGCCATGTATCATCTCAACACTGCCGCACATCTGTGAGATGTGAGTAGAATTATGCAGATTAATGATTGGGTGGTCATGTATCACTGCTTCAATGGATCCTCCTCAAACCTGGATTTGGGGAGAGGAAGACCAACATTTTGGAATGTACACCCCAGGATCAGAATTTACAGTTAGCTATGGTAACACAGAGTTTTAGAAGATGAAGAGGATGAGCATGAGCTTTGATTGAATCCAATGCAGTTTGAAAAAGAGTGTTGCTTCAGAAGATGATTTTTGGAGCAAGACCCAGGCTCCTTGACTTCTACTTTCCCTTCCCTTTAGTCTGTTTTACCCTAAAACTGCTTCTTAGCAATATCCAGCCCAGGTTTTAGCCCAAATTGTAAAGGAACTATCTGAGATGCTGAACTTATTTTGGGGATAGCATTCAGGTCCTTGGATCACTCCTTTAAAGTTCAGAGTAAAATCTGAAGCGTATTCACTGTCTTGCTCACATGGAAGCTAAGTATGATGGTTGATACTTGGGACCTTCTATATGTACTAACATGTAAGGATCTTCCTGCGTGTTTTGTATTCCATTTTCTCCAGCCTATGGTGAGGCTAGAGTCTCAAATAAAGAATTTCCATTCCACCTGCCAATCAGAGATACCAGGGAGAGACTTTCCTGTGTTGCAAGATTGGCCAGTCTTGTGAAAGTGCTCAGTCCAATTATGCCTAGTGAAGACATCCACCTTTGGTCAGAGTTATAGACCGGCGCTCTTCAGTCCTCTTTGTACAATATGAAAATGTGGTGAATCTGTCCAGCTAGCCAATCAAATGTTGAGTCAAATCAAATATAGTGCACACCAGTAGATTCTATCTTTGGATTTTCGTTTCATGGCTGATGTGGCAATACACTTTGATCAAACAAGAGAGAGAAGAGCCTTCTAAGGAAAGTTAATGAAGTGCTGGTAGATCTGTCAGATGACAAGCCTGAGTAGCTTTAAAAAAGCATTAAAGACGTATCTCTTTCAGCAGGCCTTTCCTAATTAGATCCCGGCCTCAGGAGCTCCTGGCCTCTTTTAGTCTGCTGGCCATTTATTGTATTTATTGTTTTTAAATGTGATTTTAGATTAGTTGCTTTTTAATTTATATTTGTTTAATATCTTTTTATGGGGGAGGGTAGGGTGGATGGTGTTTAGGGATTTTTATCTGTATTGTATTTTATTTTTTGTAAGCCGCCCCGATTGTTTTAACAGAGGGGCGGGGTATATTATTATTATTATTATTATTATTATCATTCCCTACCAGTTATCCCTACCACTGACAGGTGGGGAGGGAATAAGCATGGATGGATGACAACTCTAGGAAGTGCATAGACTGTACAAATTTCAGCCATGACAGACTCTCAGGTTTACCTGCTTCAGAGTGTGTTAACTTCTATTTTAAGCTGTCTCATTCAGACTCCATTTGAAGAAGTAGCAAATGTAAGGAGAGAAATCTCCTCCACACATTTTAACATATATGTATCAGCAGACAGTATTTGACTTAATATTTGTCAGAGCCACCATTACATGTAGAAATAGCACAGATGCTCAATTTGCCTAAAATGAGACATGCACATTCTTTTCTATGCTAACTCTGTTATCCTTTTTCTCTGCTATGAGGCACATTTCATATAGGCATAGAAAATGCTTTCCCTCTCTGGATTTCATTTTCAAGGCTCATGTTTTAGCCTGCTAGTGGTTACATTTATTGATTGATTTTCATAGATGTATGGCCACACTGGTCATTGTTCCTGATTCTGACGAATGACCTGCGCCCATGAAAAATTCATTGTTCAGTGTTTGGAGAAAACAATTAATTAAAATGATTCCATGGAGCTCTACTGGGTCCAGTGACAGTTGGTGGTTTCTGTGTCAGTGGGTTGGAGAAGCTACTCTACATTTTAGATTGAGTTCCAGAGGAGCTGTACAATGTGCTGAGGCTATTTTGGGGATATATTTCAGTACCCTGGATATTTCCCTTGAATTTTTAAAGGAGCTAGCCAAACTGCTGAGCCTATTTTGGAGATAAAGTTCATTACCTTGGACAATGGCTTTAAAATTAAGACTAAAACCTAGAATGGATTCCTTGCCCCACATATATGGAACCCACTAGCCACCACTGGTTGGGGCCAAGCCATTTAGTGTTGCTGCTGGCATGAGTTTCTATAAGAAATGTCCTTTACAGTGATATATATTTTAGGGGCAGTACAGACTCCTGCCAATGTAAATATCCATTCACATGTGACATTGTTTGAAAATACTGGCCTCTTTTCTCTGGTGGCACTGGAATGAGCACTTCCTTTGAAATCTAGCACTTTTTTCGTCTACCAAGAATCAGTACTGTGTGAACCTGTCAGAGTCTTAAGATCCTTGAGGTTGGGATTTCTCTTGATCACACCATAGCCATAGGCCTGTCTGGTAAGGACATGGGAAAGAGCCTATTTGGTGGTTGCTCCCAGGCTGTGGAACTTCCTTCCATCAGAGGGTAAGCTGGCTCCCTCTCCTTTCTCCAGCAACCAAAGATCTTTTTAATTAAAAGGCATTTAATGACTAATTTGTTACTGCCAGGAAGTTAGTAAGTAAGTAAGTAAGTAAATACTGATTATAGTGGTCACTGAGGCATTGTCAGAACAGAGGAAACATATCAGTTGAAAAGATGTCTGAAGAGAGCACAGCCTTGCATAATATCTACATATCCTAATTTATAAGTGTAGTAAATTTACAAAGAATTCAGACAATTTGACATAAATTAGCTGGACCCGGCATACCATACACAATTTAAAAACTCCCCCCAAACTCCCGGTAGACATCACAACAACCCTGTAAGGTAGGCCTGTGGATTTAAATTCCTCCTCCCCCTTCTCACCATTCCACACTTTTCCCAGAATTGCTGAGGGTGACTTGCTCTGTTCCCCTGCTGCTACTGCTGCCAACACTGCCACCAGTTGACTGCCTGGGTCCCATCGCAGTGGCAGCAGTGGCGTCATGCAATTGTTGCCAGTTGACTGCCTGGATCCCATCTCAGGAGGCCCATTGCCACCGCCAGTTGACCATCTGGGTCCCAATCTGGGCCACAGATTGAGTGGCAGCAGTGGATTGTGAGATAGAGAGGGAATTTGCATGTGGGTGGTGATTGGTTGGGTGTGTTTTCTGAGCAGCCAATCAGCACACTGGGAAAGGCAACATCTCTCCCTCTCCCTTTTCTTCACAAACGAAGATTCAGGAAGGACTCATCCCACTTTCTGCAAGTGCGCTTATGACTAAAAAAGCCAATCCGAGATAAACAAGTCCGGTTGCAGAAAGCACAGCAGAAGGTCATCATCCCGCTTGGGTGATGTTTCCCCCACTATCCAAGTGATAATTCCTGCCCCAAACTGCAACTGGTTGTGGTGGGAGAGTCTCCACTGAGACTACTGTCACCCCTTTCAAATAATTATAGCCTTCAGTTTGCAGCTTTTTATTCCAAATATCCAAGACTGAACATTTTGTGGATTAGGCTGGATAAGTGCCTTCATTATATGGGATCTGCGAACAAAATCATTCCTGAAAAAGAATTTAGTTCTGGTCCGACATTCCCCAAGGCATGCACAATCTTTGTATGGTGGAGGAGCTAGGGTACAACTTTGTCTGTGTGGACTATAGAACATATGAAGTGGACATGCCATGGGGGAAGTAGGAAGGGAAAGTAATCTTATCCACCTGATCTTCCAAAGCTTTTTTGCATGGTACAAACTGGGTGGCATTTGTACATGTGGGCTCTAATCTCATGCATGTTTTATGTTATAGTTTGTGGCAATGGGGAATAGTAGAAGATCCATTTCTCCATCAGACCAAGAGTGCCATCACCTGGGTAGCATCTGAACTAGGCTATGCATCTCTCTCTTCCAACATTAGAAATGCTTCCTAAAGCGCTTTTCATTATACTAACTTTAAAAGTTTGTACACTTCTAGAATCTAATGGGAATATGCTCCAGATGTCATGCCTCGCCTATCCATAAGCTATCTCTGGTATGCTGCTAGCCACGATAAGAAAGTATATTTATTATTGGATTGCTGAAACTAAATTTACCATCCACACTTCCAGTGAACACTTAATCTGAGGAAGATTTCAGAGACTGAATTACTGCTGGAGAGCCTCCCTTTGACCTTTTGCTTTCTTAAGGTTATAGGAACAAAATGTTTTCTTTAAAAAGAGAGAGTAGAGACAGGTTTACACAGAACTGGAATGTAAATCAGAAAGGAACTATTAATAGAACTAAAGAAACGGCTTAAATATTTCATATTTGAGGATTAATCCAGACAAAGGTTTCATCCCACAATAAAGTTAAAACTGTAGCACATTTAAGGATTAATCCAGACAAAGGTCTCATCACACAATGAAGGTAAAACTGTAGTCCCTTTCTGACCTGTGCTAATGGATAAAAGTAACAAGGAGCCAAGGACATTTCATGTCATAGATGCCAAGTAGCCCCTCTATATGCAGTGTCTGGACCTTTGCAGGAAGAGAGCTTTACCACATACATCTGAATTGAGGCTTCCATGTGAACTGCAGCTCTGAAAGCATAGGGTTCCAAATCACATGTACACACAAAGATCTCCTCACCTGCCAACATCTGTGCTGTATGTAGGGACACCAAGTGCTGAATACATAACACCGTGGCCAGGGTTACTCAATTTGGGATGAGGAAATGAAAGGTAGAGTGTGTTTGTATTAGGGCTGGTCTCCTTTGATTTTGTTTGGTCATTTGCCCACATTTCGGGAGATGTTTCGGTAAAAGGGTGGCAGGAAATAAAAAAGTGTGTGTGGCGGGGAAGAAATTATCCAGATAAGATGAAGCTTTGGGCTTAAAATCCCAAGGTTCCACATACACACAAAATCAGTACAAGTACAATTAAAATAAGTAAAATTAATTAAAATAAGTAAAAGAGGAAAATAAGAAGAGAGCTTCTGTTTCAGGGTAAAGATGCTTCTTGATCCACTGAGATCCCAAATGTTCTTGTCTCTCTCTCTCTCCTCATCACTAAGATTCAGTTCTCTGTCAGTATATTAAAAGTCAAAAGCACAGAGCCATTCAAAGCAGCCACCTTTGCATAGCTTCTCCATATTGGTCCCTTGTTCTCAGGAGAAAAGTGGGCTATGAATCCAATGAATGAATTAATGAATGGATTTTGGGGTTTATTAACTCCTTGTTACCTCAGCACCCATTTATCTGTCTTTTTTGTTCATTCCAGACTAAGACATAGCTGTCTACTCTGCCAACAGAAAGCAGTCATTCATGCTTTATATGAACCAAACCAGTGTTCTTCCTTTCCATTTGATAGGTCAATAGTCCCTAGTTCATTGTTTCCAGTATCCCAAATCCCAAAAATATAACTTGACAGGTGTGATCGGTGAGGACTCGGGAAAGAGCCTGCTCTGTTGCTGCTCCCAAACTGTGGAACTCCAGTCAATGGGAGTCCTGTTCACCCCCTCCCTGCTCTCTTTTCATTGGCAGTTGAAAACATTTTTATTTAGGCATGCATTTGAAATGTGAATTTTAATTGGTGTGCTGCTTATAATGTCATATTTTTATTGATTTTATGTTTTTAATTCATGTTGTGTTTTAACTATCACATTTTAAAAATGGCAATAATGTAATTCATTTTAAACTTTTGTGCTGAGAACCAATGCAAAATGGTGGGCTTATTTCACATTGTGGGAGTAACTGTTAAAAGCCTGTTGCTTCATATGCTGATCCAAATAAGAGTGATGATTGCACATCAGCAACAGTGAGGAGTACACAGAGTTGGCATGGGCTAGCGCAAAGAGTAAGTGTCTCACTGTGAGAAGTGACAACATGGGTATTTGGCAGTCTCTCCACAGGGAGTGGTGTGTAACATTTAAACCAACTCGAGTCCATACAGAGGGGAAACAAAAGAATTAGGAAGTAATGCAAGAACAGGTAACTTCAGAAGTGGATAAAAGTTGTCAAATGGTGAGTTAGACTACTGAGAAGGAAGGAAAGGAATAAAAATGTTCCTCAGCAGTTTTGTAATCCCCTTCTATCTCATTGTCAGAGCAGGTCCACAAGGAAAATGAACAAGGAAAAGGAAATGGCATTAGATTGTGAATGTCCCAGAAAGAGCTCAAGAGCATCCATGTCTTTGCCTAGCAAGCAGTCCAAGATCAGTACCACCCAAGAGGCAATGAGGCTCAGTAATTAGGATGGATCCAGACATAGCTATACACGTCTACTCAGCAGTAAAGCCCATTGAATCCAACAGATCTTATTGCCAGATAACTGTGTCTAAGAGCATACCATAATTCTCTGAAAAATAACATGAGGGTAAATTCACACAATCTCTTCTCTCACACAACAGATTGGTAATAGAGTGATTTTTTGAGTGAGAGAAAGAAAATGAGAGGAGGGGCCAGGGAAGTATGTCTGTATGGGAGGTTCATATCCTCTCAATTCAGCACTTTAGAGCAAGGCTGGGCATCTGATCTGGGGTGGTTCCAGAGACCATTTTCTCTGCTCCTGGGATCCTCTGAGTGCCTTACAGATTGCAAAAAACAAAACCCCAAAACAAATAAAATCCCCATTTCTTGATTTCAAAAATTCCAGCTCTTTAAAAGCTGAATTGGTGCTCCTAGATGTTGCCAAAGAAGCACCTCACCCTCTTTTGGTAATGTCAGAAAAGGGACAGTGCAGGGAGTTTGGAAGAGCGGAGGGCTGAAAATGCAGACTTGGAGGCCATATTCATTCACAGGGGTGTACTTTGCCCACACCTTCTTTAGGCTATTTGGAATTAGTTACTCCCAAGCCCTTACATTCTTTGCCCCTCCCTTTGTTTGTGACAATCAGAATAGACTTATTGAATCAATGAAATATGCAGACGTTTTGAATTCCTGAATTCCTGTTGATTCAATGAGTCTGCTCTTAACAGTTAGTAGTAGTGACTAGAGTTCAGTCTTTATTGTTTATGAAAATAAGCAGGACAAAACAAAACACCACCCCATATATTACTGTGATCATGCTGGCTGGACAATTCTAGGGATTGCACTCCAGAAAATAACTTTTCTAAGCTTTGGCTGTACATCAGGAAACCAATGTCAGCTTCCTAATTAACTCCCATTTGCACTAAAACCAATGGAGATTATTATTAACAGGGGTTGAAATTTATTTATATCTTCAGGGTCAGTTTAAGGAATTTGGGGGGCCGCTGCAACACTTTATTATGGGGGCCCATATGTTTATCTCAGGTCAATGTAACCTAACCCTAACCTATCCACAGTACAGGATATTCAGATTATTGCTAATAATGTTTTTGCAGTAGGAGGGTTTTTGCAGCCCCCCCACACACACACAATGACAGGGGGCCCTAAGGCTGCAAGTGCTGCAGGGCCCTTAAACCGGCCTTATATATCTTTACTTCTTTTTGTCCTGCCTCTCTTCCAAGTTGCACAGGACAAGGTAGCAATCCCATAACTGCTCCTATTTGAAATGAGTTTCTCTCTGTGTAAAGGATATGTATGTAGCTCAGTGGTACAGTGCATGCTTTGTACACAAAAGGTATAGTAACTTCCATCACCAGGTGAGGATATGTGAGAGACTCCAGTACTGCACTGAATGGGCTTATGTTACAACTCAGTAGAAGGCAGCTTGCTCTTTGTCTGGAAATGATTATGCCGGAACAATGCTCAATTTCTTCAGTGCTCTGATGATGAACATGTGCATTAGCATGTAATGGGGGTGATTAGCAGGGGTGGACAAAGTGTTGCCCATTAAGACTGTTTTTGTGGCTTTCAGTTCCCTCAGACTCAGCAGACTATTCAAAGACTTGAGGGAAAGGAAATACTGTGGTGGGGGGTGGGAGGGGGGGAATGTCTTCATGGATGTCAGAAACCTCAACAAGGAGAATTTTCCCTGGAATACTTTTTTTCATTTGCACCCCTGCCCCGAGTCTTCCAACAGAAGCAAGGACTATTCCTGCCACCTCAGCCCAGACTCAACATTCTCCTGATTTGTTTTCAAAGATTTTCCCACAATGGGGGGAAAATTAATAATTAAAACAAATACATTCCTGCACTCTTCCTCTCTTTTTCTTCCCTAAAGTTAACTACCTGTCTTAAATTATCTAGACTTTAAGGCAATTTGCCTTTAAATAAATCTCAGATGCCTCGGTTTGCATGGTTTCACTTATAAAAAAAACTGCTCAAAACTGGACAGGTACTTCTACACACACCTTTTTTGAAACCCTTGGCAGAAAATTGGCCCCCACCACAACTGCCTACCCTTGTTGTATGAAGATCATTTATTAATTTGAAGCATGATAGGTCACAGGAAGGAAAGCTGTCACTCAGGGATGGGGAATCCCATGAATTCACTATAAGGATTTGCATTATGATATACTGTAAAGTAATCAATAGCAAAAACAGAGGTCACCATTTGTAAAATAAAGGAGCAGAGGTTTTATTTTTCAAGCTGTGCATTTAGAGATCATCTCATGTGCTTGCTTAGACTTGGCCACACAGCCTATAAGACAGAATTATTAGAACCAGGCATTTCATTATCTCATTACAACACCCAATAATTGTACATCTTCAATAGTCAAGAGCAATTGATTTCCCCACTCCCTATCTGACCTGCACTGCAGAGCCCTCTGCCATGCATTCAGTCAGGAGCCTATTTATTTATGCATATGGCTTGCATATCTCAAGGCTAGAGGCATACATTTTTAACAGCTGAAATGCTCTTGAGAGAGAGGGAGGGGAAGGTTCCTTTTCAAGCCTTCCTGAAACTCTCCTGTGCTATCCCTTGTTTATCTGCTCATTAGCATGGCCCAAAATGGATTTGTCAGGAGAAATGTAATTTAAGAAATGGAAACATGAACATATAAAGGGCATCTTGATAACTCAGCAGATACACACCCATTTACCACTGCATCATTTTGTTGATGAGATAAACATTTTTCCTCTAGTATTTTTTTTTAAGCACCAGGAATCTTCAGTGACAGTTGCAGAAGGAAACAGAATAAGCAGTAGGACACATAATTTGTCCTATATGGGGGCATACTCACCCATGAGCAGAGCAGACATTTACCTCTTTAGGTAACCAGCTTTCAGTGCAATAACTGTGACATGGATGAGAAATGTTCAATCACCCTTAATCTTGGCTGGATCTGTACTCTCATCTGCTCTTCAAACTGCTGGGAGGTCTCAATTGACCTTTCTTTGCACTCAAGGATTATATGTAGATTTTTTTTTCATATCTGTAAACATACAGTTCTGAAGGCATGCCATTATTACACATCTATGGTGTTGGAGAGCCAGTGTGGTGTAGTGGTTTGAGTGTTGGCCTATGGCTCTGGAGACCAGGATTTGAATCCCCGATCAGCCATGAAAACCCACTGGGTGACCTTGGACACACACACAGCCTCAGAAAACCCCGATAGGGTCGTCTTTGGGTTGCCACAAGTTGAAAATGACTGGAAGGCACACAACAACATGGTGTTGAGGATATCAGGCCAAAATACCCTGAAAGGCACCAGTTCTTACCCAATCTTGGAAGCTAAGTTGGGTAAGGCCTGATTAGTACTTGGATGGGAGATTGCCAAAGAATATAAAGTACTATAGGCTATACAATGGTAAACCATCTACGAGTATTACTTGCTTAAGGAAGCCTATGAAATCCATGCAGTCACCATAAGCCAACAGGCAACTTGAAGGCCCATACATACACAGCACTGAGGTACAGTGAGATGAGACTGATTTAAACTGGAGTTACAATCCAAATTCTATAATGAAACCAGCTGACAACCTTCATAAGAAGCTATTAGTTAGTGAAGTATCCACACTCTTTCTGGTAGATGAATTCATTCTAGGAGAGGGGAAGTTTACAGTGTCAGCTTTAGGACAGAGCAGTTTGTAAAGCAATAAGGGAGAGCCTATTGTTCTTTGGAATGGGCACTTGCGCAAATAAAAGGAAAATGTTTTTCTCAGTGTCCACAAATCTCAATAAGGCACAACCAATAAGGCTACAATACTTATGATGAAGTGTGTGTGTGCACGCATTAAATTTAGAAACATTGTTTCCCCTCCCCACTTTGATCGGATCCATGAACTACCATGAGGTTGGGGAGTTCTCCAAGACTTTATGTGTAAAAGTACTGTAGAAGTTTCCTTACCTCAATTAGGAGCAGAAGCCAGAGAGCCACCCATGTAGGTCAGGGAAGCAGAATTGTAGCATCCATCATTTTCTAGACATTGCTAATGAAATGGTTGCTTAACACAATAATACCCAAATTGCAGCAAATTAAATCACATTTAGTATTTTAATTCTTCAGAGGTTGGGTGTTCTGAAGTTGTCTCATTCACTCACATATCTCTGTATGTTTTATTAAAGAAATTGTATAGATAAGCATATTCCTATATATTTTAGTAAAGTGTTAATTCCTTCCATGATAATCCTTCCTTCTTTCCTTCCTTTGCCATCACCTTTCCTTTTTATGAGTACTTATGAATGTTCTTTGAATGCTCTTATGCTCCAATTCCACATACTTACAGAAGACATTTTCCTTGCTGCACATGTGACACATGCATATATGTGCTATGCACATATGACATTTCAATTTCCTTCAGCAACACCAACTGATGGGATAATGCTACAGAAAAGCAATCATGCCTTCATTATGCATGTTTTGTTACACTAAGGGAGAATCATTCCTTTAATCAACAGGATAGACTTTCAGTCCTGTTCAAGTGACACAATTACAGCCAGGGCTACATTTGCCTTATATGTAAAGAACTCTTATGACACAGACAAAATCTAGCCTGAGCATGAACAAATTAATTTGGTGGACTATACCTCCCAGAACAACTCTCAGATTTTTAGATCTACTTTCTAAGAGAATTACTTTCCCAAGCTCATTTAATGTGCTGCGTCAAAGATCCTAAGAACCTCTCCAGGATGTTCTTCATGGTAAGATTAAGGAAAAAATCCAATATGCTTTTGGTTAGGTACTTTTTCTCTTCCTTGGGGCTAGCAAAAGAAGCAAACTATGCAGAATAAGCCTATATATATTGAATGGTTTAAAATACCAAAAGTAACTTTTGTTGACACAGAAAACGATCTGCTTCGGAACATAATTTGTTTTTTAAGTTTTTAAAACCTGGAAAATATGCACCTTCACCAGCAATGGGGCTGTTGGAATCTGTTTACCACATATAGTTCTAGAAGTCCCTGTAGAATTCTAAGGACTTTATCACATGAGGCTTGAAAAGCTAAATTAGAGCAGGATAGTAACTTCTGTGGCCTTACTTTATCAGATAACTTTGTGATTGTCCAGTTGCTGGTCTGTAGTCCTTCCGTTGCTGGAGCACTCCTTCACAGTAATGGGTAAAACTTGTCAATGACTCCTACGTGTGCTGCTTTTTCCCTGTTGATGCACAGGATGTTCTGACGCGCAGGAAGTCATGTGGTGCAAGTGGGCATGGTTATGTTCCTCTGCCCTCCTCCTCACTATTCCCAAGCAGGCTGGTTTTCTCCCCCCCCCACACACACATTTCTTTTCTTATTTTTACTTAATCAATTGCTATGACTGTGCAATTGCATTAATATTTTTTTTAAAAAAATACAGACCTAAAGGCAACCTTGGAAGGGCATAGGACAGGAAGGCAAAGGGTGCCAGCATGCAGAAGGCAGTGACTGTGACAGAAGCAGAAAAAATGGCGCTTTTCAAGAGCTTTATGATAATGACTGCCCCCCAACCCTATAGGTTTGTGTTTCCTAGACTAACAGGATTGTGACATCTTATGAGCCTAGTGCGATAAAATTCTAAGCCTGATGGAAAGACACCTTCCCATTTTTCAGTGTACACACAAGAAGGAATGGAGGAGAAGGCAAATCATGAAATAGTAAGTGAGGTAATGGGAGTGGGGAGAGATGAAAAATGAGACCTAGAAAGTGGTAGGAACAAAAGTCTTAGAAGAGGCACACAATGGAGTAAAACTGTTTGCTTATTTAACACATAATACTGGAATGGCTAACACTAACACAGGATTTCCAATCTGCCATGGCAACAAAGGAAGTGTACCAATTAGTAGCTGGCCACCTGCATGCTGTAGGATATTCTATTTATTCATGCTTGTTTGTTTGATTTTTTAAAAATGTGCCCTTTGCCTAGCAGACACTTTGAGCAATGTACAATAAAACCATTAAAACTATACAAAAAGTGAAGGGACAAAACCACATAAAATTTACAAGTGGCCATTAAAATTAAAGAGCGGTAAACATAAACATTAAAAGGGTGACAGAAAGGGACAGTGTTTATTGTCCATCTAGAGTACAAGGAGGAAGCTCATCTCTCTTCCCTTGCAGACCCCTCTACAATTCTGAAAGTAGAAGCCTTCCGAAAATGTCATTGGAGGTTAATCTGAGGGGTAG
Organism: Gambelia wislizenii; assembly: GCA_030847615.1. Lineage (NCBI taxonomy): Eukaryota > Metazoa > Chordata > Lepidosauria > Squamata > Crotaphytidae > Gambelia > Gambelia wislizenii. The sequence goes on from JAUMIR010000001.1 coordinate 328,093,378, forward strand.
TGGAAAATGTGATGGAAAAAAGGGGACTGGGGAGACCATAGGCTGAGAAGTGAATCTAAAACATCAAATAAAGAGAGTGGATAAGAGAAGTGCACTTCCCCCTACCTACTATGGTTCCAATCCATGTGTTAACATATAGGATCTGAACCTACATTACAGCATGCAGAGTTCTGTACTGTTCCAGCCCCCAGAAGGCAACTTGGAAATCCTGAGCATGCTGGTTGCTGGATGAGCAGAGCAGGGAAAAGACAACCAGGCAGCACCTAGAGAAAGAGATCTGAGGTTATTTTCCTTGATTTCTAGATATTGAAGATATGGGGAAATGACCTCAGCTCTCTCCCCCCCGACTCCAGAACGGCAGCTGGGCTAAATATTGCCATTTGCCTTTCCGTCCCTTCTCCTCCCACAGCCAATGTCTTTGGCAATGTTCTCTTGAAAGCTGCTTTTGGGAAGGAGGTGTCTGGATATTGTGCAAGGATTTGCAAAAGTCTTTGGATTTGCAGAATGCCCAAAGAAAGACATATGCATGCATAAACCCAAGTTATGCATATATATGTCACCAGTAGGGTTCTAGCCATAGTCTGACATGTGAAGTCACATTATGTTGAAGTACTAAACTTCAACAAAAACTCTGAGACATGCAGAAAAAGTGGTGGATCAATATAGCAGAAAAGACACAACGCTGTGCAGATCTGGGTGATCATAGAGGATTTTACAAAGCTCTTAAAGCAGTGTTTGGAACTACTTACCAGGTACAAAGCTCCTTATACAGCACAGCTGATCAAACATTAATTACTGATAAAGCCTCCATCCTGAATCAATGGGCTGAACATTTTCAAAGCCTCTTTAGTGCCAACCGAGTAGTCCAAGGCTCAGCTATCCAACATATGATACAAAAACCGATGAAAAATGAATTGGACATAGCTTCCCCTTTGGAAGAGACCCTTAAGGCCATACATCAGATGAAAAACAGCAAGGCAGCTGGGATTGATGGAATCCCACCTGAAGTTTGGAAACACAGAGGTCATGTACTCCACGATAAATTCCACGAACTCCTTGTGAATTGCTGGGAAAAAGGGGAACTGCCATCAGATCTCCGAGATGCAGTCATCATCACCCTGTACAAGAAAAAAGGAGCAAAATCTGATTGCTCAAACTATCGTGGCATAACACTGCTCTCTATTGCTGGAAAAATCCTTGCAAGGATACTCCTGAACAGGTTAGTTCCAGCTGTTCCAGAAGAACTTCTTCCTGAAAGCCAACGTGGCTTCAGAGCCAATAGGAGTACTACAGTTATGGTATTTGCCCTTAGACAACTGCAAGAAAAATGTAGAGAGCAGAACAAGGGTCTCTATGTAACATTTGTTGACCTCACCAAAGCCTTCGATACTGTGAGTAGAAAAGGTCTTTGGCAGATCCTGGAAAGCCTAGGATGTCCCCCCCCCCAATTCCTTAAAATGATTATCTTGCTACACAAGGGGCAGCGCGGTCAAGTCAGATATGGCGATGCTCTTTCAGAGCCCTTTCTAATAACTAATGGAGTGAAGCAACGTTGTGTTCTTGTGCCAACTTTATTTACAATTTTCTTCAGCATGATGCTCCAAAGAGCTACGGCAGAGTTTGCAGAAGAAGACGACATCTATATACGTTACCATGCTGATTGTAGCTTGTTTAACTTAAGCTGTCTGAGGGCTCACACTAAGACTCTAAACTATCTAGTCCATGAGCTGCTCTTCGTTGATGCTGCTACCCTTGTTGCCCACACAGAAGCAGCTCTGCAGCGCCTAACATCCTGCTTCGCAACAGCTGCAGAGCTGTTTGGACTGGAAATCAACCTGAAGAAAACGGAAGTTCTTTACCAGCCTGCGCCACAGGACGAACACCACCATCCCCACATTGCCATTGGCAAATCTGTGCTCAAGTCCGTTCAGCAGTTCACCTACTTGGGAAGCATCATCTCCTCAGATGCCAAGATTGACAAAGAGATCAATCACAGATTAGCAAAGGCATATAGCGCATTTGGAAGACTTCACAAAAGAGTCTGGACTAATAAATACCTGAGGCGAAGCACAAAAATCAGTGTGTGTAGAGTCATTGTACTGTCTATTCTCCTTTATGGATCTGAAACATGGGTCACCTATCGCCACCACCTACGACTCCTCGAACGCTTTCATCAGCACTGTATACGCACAATCCTAAATAGACACTGGACTGACTATGTGATGAATGTTGCTGTCTTGAGCAAGCAGGGATCACCAGCATTGAGGCCATGATATTGAGAACACAGCTGCACTGCGCAGGGCATGTTTCTAGGATGGAGGACCATCACCTCCCAAAAACAGTACTCTACGCTGAACTCACCATAGGTCAGCGTAAGAGAGGCACTCCAAAAAAGCGACACAAAGACTCCCTGAAACAACATCTCAGGCTCGGCCAAATTGATTACCAACAATGGTCCGCCCTGGCCTCACATCGGGAGGCATGGAGACACACTATCCACAATGCTGCATCCTTATTTGAGAACTCACGCCAAACACGTCTTGAAGAGAAAAGACAAGGGAGAAAGAATCACAACCCAGAAACATCACCTAAGGAGACCCCCTGCTGTGATTTCTGCAACCGGACTTGTTTATCTCGGATTGGCCTTTTTACTCAGCAGCGTGCTTGCAGAAAGCGCAGGATGAGTCCTTCCTAAATCTTTATTTGCAAAGAAAAGCCAGAGAGAGAGGGTTACAGCCATAGTCTGACATGTGAAGTCACATTATGTAGCTAAAATAATGTACATCCACATAGAAACTGCTAAATTACTTCTGCAACATACAGTCCCTCTGAAAACATTGGAAGGTACTGTATACTAGCTATACCTGGCATAACATACACCATTATCTACATATACAGTGTAAAACACTTCAGTATGTTTCTGTTCCCATTCTGCTTGAATGGCCCCTAAGGAAACATGTCCTGAGTATGATCGTTTGAAACGTTAATATATAACCTTTCAAATCAACTACAGTTGCCCCTCCACATTCGCGAACTCAGCATTCGTGGTTTTAATTATTCGCGGTTTTGGGAGGGCCCCCCCGCCCCCCCCCCAAAACCGCGAAAAGGGCCTCCGGAGGCTTTTTGAAAGCCCTGGGAAGGAGCGGGGAGGGCCGGGGAGGGCCGGGGAGGGCCGGGGAGGCATTCACGGGGCCTTTGGAGACCCTCCAGAGGCCCCGTAAAGGCCTGGAGCGGGTGGGGGGAGGCCGCGAAGGGCTTCACGGAGCCTTCGAAGGCTCCGTGAAGGCCCCGGGAAGGGTGGGGAGAGGCCGCGGAGGCCTTCACGGAGCCTTGAAAGGCTCTGTGAAGGCCCCAGGGAGGGAGGGTGGGGGGAGGCCTTCACGGAGCCTTGGAAGGCTCCGTGAAGGCCTGGGGAGGGTGGGGGGAGGCCCCGGGGAGGGAGGGGGGAGGTTGGGGGAGGCCTTCACGGAGCCTTGGAAGGCTCCGTGAAGGCCCCGGGGAGGGTGGGGGCAGTCCGCGAGGGCCTTTACAGAGCCTTGGAAGGCTCCGTGAAGGCCCCGGGGAGGGATGGGGGAGGATGGGGGAGGCCTTCATGGAGCCTTGGAAGGCTCCGTGAAGGCCTGGGGAGGGTGGGGGGAGGCCACAGGGGCCTTCACGGAGCCTTGGAAGGGGGGAGGTTGGTGGAGGCCTTCACGGAGCCTTGCAAGGCTCCGTGAAGGCCTGGGGAGGGTGGGGGCAGTCTGCGGGGGCCTTCCCAGAGCCTTCGAAGGCTCCGTGAAGGTCCCGGGGAGGGATGGGGGAGGATGGGGGAGGTCTTCACGGAGCCTTGGAAGGCTCCGTGAAGGCCTGGGGAGGGTGGTTGGAGGCCGCGGAGGCCTTCACGGAGCATTCGAAGGCTCCGTGAAGGCCCCGGGGAGGGAGGGGGAGGATTGCAGAGGCCTTCACGGAGCCTTGGAAGGCTCCGTGACGGCCTGGGGAGGGTGGGGGGAAGGCAATCAATATTCGCGGTTTTTTGACATTCGCGGGGGTCTGTGGAACCTAACCCCCGCGAATGTCAAGGGACAACTGTATAATGGTATAACTGTTTCATGCCAAGAGCCCCTCAGCCGCCACCATGCAACCATGCATACACACAGACACACACACACAATGCTAGACACTTGCATGTCAGGATGTGAGAACCCCTCTGCCAGCACGGAGCCTCACATACACACACACCACTACACACGCCATGCATGCCAAGAGGTGAGAGCCCCTTTGCTGCTGCAATGCAAGCACACATACACACACATCATGCTACACACACACACTACACACACCATGTACACCAGGACATGAGAGCCACTCCACTGCCCCCATGCAACTGTGTGTACACACACATCACAGTACACATACATACAGCACATTACACACATACCACACACGGCAGGATGCGAGAGTCCCTTCACTGCCGGCATGCAGCCGCATATATAGACACACGCCACACTACACACACCATTCTACACACACACACACAACACATGCCAGGATGCGAGAGCCACCCACCACTGCCATGCAATGCACATACACACACACCCCATGCACACCATGATGTGAGAGCTCCTCTGCTGCTGCCATGCAACTGAGCACACACACACTACACACACACCACACGTGGCAGGATGCAAGAGATTCTCCACTGCCGCCATGCAACCACACATACACACACACCAGTGTGCTAAGATAGAAGAGCCCCTATGCCACAGCCATGTAACTGTGTGCACACATACACACCATGGTACACACACACACCATGGTACACACACCAGAATATAAGAGCCCCTCCACTACCACCATGCAGAAACACATACACACCACGCTACACACACCTCACACATACACTCCCACACTACATGTCTTTCTCTCTCTCTGGCTTTTCTTCGCAAACGAAGATTCAGGAAGGACTCATCCCGCGCTTTCTGCAAGCGCGCTGATGACTAAAAAGGCCAATCCGAGATAAACAAGTCCGGTTGCAAAAAGCACAGCAGAAGGTCTCCTTGGGTGATGTTTTTGGGTTGTGATTCTTTCTGCGTTGTCGTTTCTCTTCAAGACTTGTTCGTCGTGAGTTCTCAAATAAGGCAGAAGCATTGTGGATAGTGCGTCTCCATGCCTCCCGATGTGAGGCCAGGGCGGACCACTGTTGGTGATCAATTTGGCCAAGCCTGAGATGTTGTTTCAGGGAGTCTTTGTATCGCTTTTTTGGAGCGCCCCTCTTACGCTGACCCGTGGTGAGTTCACCGTAGAGTAGTATTTTTGGGAGGCGATGGTCCTCCATCCTAGAAACGTGCCCTGCCCAGCGCAGCTGCATTCTCAATATCATGGCCTCAATGCTGGTGATCCCTGCTTGCTCAAGGACAGCAACATTCGTCACATAGTCAGTCCAGTGTATATTTAGGATTGTGCGTAGACAGCGCTGATGAAAGCGCTCGAGGAGTCGTAGGTGGTGGCGATAGGTGACCCATGTTTCAGATCCATAAAGGAGGATAGACAGTACGATGGCTCTATACACACTGATTTTTGTGCTTTGCCTCAGGTGTTTATTACTCCAGACTCTTTTGTGAAGTCTTCCAAATGCACTATATGCCTTTGCTAATCTGTGATCGATCTCTTTGTCAATCTTGGCATCTGAGGAGATGATGCTTCCCAAGTAGGTGAACTGCTGAACGGACTTGAGCACTGATTTGCCGACGGCAATGTGGGGATGGTGGTGTTCGTCCTGTGGTGCAGGCTGGTAAAGAACTTCTGTTTTCTTCAGGTTGACTTCTAGCCCAAACAGTTCTGCAGCTGTTGCAAAGCAGGATGCTAGGCGCTGCAGAGCTGCTTCTGTGTGGGCAACAAGGGCAGCATCATCGGCGAAGAGCAGCTCACTGACTAGATAGTTTAGAGTCTTAGTGTGAGCCCTCAGACGGCTTAAGTTAAACAAGCTACCATCAGTACGGTAGCGTATATAGATGCCGTCGTCTTCTTCAAGCTCTGCCATAGCCCTTTGGAGCATCGTGCTAAAGAAGATTGTAAATAAAGTTGGTGCAAGAACACAACGTTGCTTCACTCCATTAGTTATTAGAAAGGGCTCTGAAAGAGCATCGCCATATCTGACTTGACCATGCTGGCCCTCGTGTAGCAAGATAATCATTTTAAGGAATTTGGGGGGACATCCTAGTCTTTCCAGGATCTGCCACAGACCTTTTCTACTTACAGTGTCAAAGGCTTTGGTGAGGTCGACAAATGTTACATAGAGACCCTTGTTCTGCTCCCTACATTTTTCTTGCAGTTGCCTAAGGGCAAATACCATGTCTGTAGTGCTCCTATTGGCTCTGAAGCCACATTGGCTTTCAGGGAGAAGTTCTTCTGCAATAGCAGGAACTAACCTGTTCAGGAGTATCCTTGCAAGGATTTTTCCAGCAATAGAGAGCAGTGTTATGCCTCGATAGTTTGAGCAATCGGATTTTGCTCCTTTTTTCTTGTACAGGGTGATGATGACTGCATCTCGGAGGTCTGATGGCAGTTCCCCTTTTTCCCAGCAATTCACAAGGAATTCGTGGAATTTTTCGTGGAGTGCATGACCTCCATGTTTCCAAACTTCAGGTGGGATTCCTTCAGTCCCAGCTGCCTTGCCGTTTTTCATCTGCTGTATGGCCTTAAGGGTCTCTTCCAAAGTGGGAGCTATGTCCAATTCATTTTTCATTGGTTTTTGTATCATATATTGGATAGCTGAGGCTTGGACTACTCGGTTGGCGCTAAAGAGACTTTGAAAATGTTCAGCCCAACGATTTAGGATGGAGGCTTTATCAGTAATTAATGTTTGACCATCTGTACTGTATAAGGAGCTTTGGACCTGATAAGTAGGTCCAAACACTGCTTTAAGAGCTTCATAAAATCCTCTATGATCACCCAGATCTGCACAGCATTGTGTCTTTTCTGCTATATTGATCCACCACTTGTTCTGCATGTCTCGGAGTTTTTGTTGTAGTTTGCTACATGTGAGGCGGAAAGCTGCTTTTCTTACATGACAGGTTGGCTGGGCGAGGTATGCCTGGTGAGCAGTTCTCTTCTTTGCCAACAGCTCCTGGATCTCTTGGTTGTTTTCATCAAACCAGTCTTGATTTTTCTTGTGGGAGAACCCAAGGGATTCTTCTGCAGACTGGAGGATACTGTTTTTGATATGTTGCCAAAGCACTGTAGGAGAAGGATCTGTAGGATGGTCTTCAAGTTTCGTTTGTAGATTTGCCAGGAAGTTGTCTCTCATGGTAGCTTGTTGAAGATTGTTGACTTGGAGTCTCTTCTTTAAGATGCCACCCCTCTTAGGTTTGAACTTAAGATGAAGATTTAGTTTACATCTGACAAGGCCATGATCTGTTTGGCATTCTGCACTGGGCATCACTCGTGTATGACGGACATCACGAATGTCTCTCTGACGGACTAGAACGTAGTCAATGAGGTGCCAATGTTTGGATCGGGGATGCATCCAGGTTGTCTTCAAGCTATCTTTCTGCTGAAAGATTGTGTTTGTAATAGTCAGCTGTTGTTCTGCACAGAACTCTAGCAGGAGGCGTCCGTTATCATTGCAATTTCCAACACCATGCTTGCCTAAGACACCTTTCCAGGCTTCGGAGTTCTTTCCTACTCTGGCATTGAAGTCACCAAGGATAATAATTTTATCTTCTACAGGGACTTTTTGTATGAGTTGGCGTAGGTCTGTGTAGAATTTGTCTTTCTCTACAGGGTCGGCTTGCATAGTTGGGGCATATATACTAAAGAGAACAACATGTGGGAGGCGTAACGAAATAATATGATCAGAGTGTCCTGTTGGCAAGGTTTCGAGTTTGGAGGCAATGGAGTTTTTAATCATAAAGCCTACTCCTGACAGATGTTTTTCGGTTTTGGGTTTGCCAGACCAGTAAAGTGTGTAGCCGGCGCCATGTTCTTTAAGGCTGCCTTCCTCATGGAAGCGAACTTCACTAAGAGCAGCGATGTCAATATTAAGCCGTGATAGTTCAAGGGCTATTAGGGCAGAATGACGCTCAGGCCGTCCACTATCTTCAGAGTCTTGCATGGTTCTTATGTTCCAGCATGCAAGTGTCAGTTTATTTACACCTTTGGAGGCCGGTGTGTGCCTTTGTTTCTTTGCCTTGGTTTGACCGCATCAGAAGATTCCCGTTGGCCGCGGCTAGCCAACCAGGTAGTTGGGGATGAGCTTTCTTTAGGCCACCTCTTCTAGGCCCCTCTCCATATGGAGCAAGCAGTGCTCTCCTTAAAAAAGGCTGCTTGGTCGTTCAGAATGCTGCCGAACAAGACTGTCATCTCCCGGGTCAGGCTTGAGCGACCAATGTCCTGAACCACCTGCATGCAGGGTTGGGGCTGCGGCTTCCAGTGCATCTTTACACCTGCCGGTTTCGTCCCTCGCCAGTCGCTACAGGGCTTTTTTGGAAATGGATTTGTCCTTCGAGCCTGTGCAATGGATTTTTCTGGTGGAGCGCAGCGTGCACAGAACTGGCCTCACCCTTTAAACCAGAGATTCATCTGCCGTGGCCTTGCAAGCATGGACGTGGCAGGGAGGTCCTCGGGCCGTAGGTTTGATTAGAGTTTCCTTCTCTTAGATGGTTGACCTTACAGGGTTGGACGAGCACCATCTGCCCGGGTTTGGGATTGGAGTTTTCCTTCTCCTAGGACGGTTGCCACAAGGCTAGAGAGCCCATCCTGCCCTTTGACGCTCTTTGTCAGACCCTTCGGTTTTGACCTGTCTGGCATGGGAGACCCTACCAGTGGCTATTATGCCACCGCCAGCATAGCTCAAAACATCATTAGGGTACGCAAGCCTCTCTCCCACGACAAGGGGGCGTCAATGGAGAGGACTCCCACACTACATGTACACACATAAGGACACAAGAGCCCCTCCACTGCCATGTTTAAAAAGGACTTGAAGCTTTCTAAATGTTTCCACCCAAGGCTCAAGAGCAAAGCACAGCTACAGATAGCACAGAAGGCCCAAGACCAAGGGCCAAGGAGCAGCTACAGACAGGACAAAAGATCCACGACCCAAGGAGCAGCTACAGACAACACAGAAGACCATGTTATGGTGCTCATGACTGAGGGCTGAATGCTGTTGTTAAATAGCAGTTCCCCTGGTTGCTTCAGGTATGCTGCATGATTGTAGCAGGCTGCATCTTATAGTTTGGCCCTAGACTCCCATAGCCAGGGCCTGAGTCTACAAAGAGGCTGTGCTGGCTGCTGCAGCCAGGGGCCTAGTCCTGCAAGGAGACACAGATCCTGACCCCTAAGCACCCAATCAGCACACTGAAAACAGCAACATACCCAAGAGAATTATAGATAGAATAAGATGCCTTTTTGAAAAGTGAGTATAAAGGATACCTGACACAGCTTTCTGCACTTTTAAAATTTACCTACCTCTTGCTCCGGCTGGATGAATCAATCAGGTTCATGTCTTCCCACATTCTTTTTTTTTTTTAAATCTCACATTCTTTTTTTTTCTTTAAGAAATTTTTGCATTTAAGAAAACTATTATAAGAATAAGCATTTAAATTGTCACTCATTCCTGCCACTGGCAATTCTGATCACATTAGTTTGAAATTTTGCAGAATTGTGGAATATTCCCCGGGATATCTGATGTGGGGGACTATGAATATGGTCTGTTAAATTATTGATTGCCACAAGGGAGAACAAATAATAATAGATTTTCTCCTTGCTGCTAGATGTCTTTGAAAACTGGTTTCTAAACTAGCAGTTTAGCCCAAATATCTAGCCTGGGAAGAAAGTCCCTGGTAGGTTTTTTTGGGGGGGGAAGGGGGAACCCAGCCTGCACTTGTGCAACATCAGGAACGTGGTGGGGAAGGCAAGTAGTATTTTAGGTTCTTCTGTTATTTTATCAAGGGAAGACCCTTGCAGGGGTGAGAGAGGAAGGCAACTGAGGATTCGGAGGCTGTAGCCTTCCAGGAGCCTTTCCTGGCTTTCATGTGCCATTTGGAGGTGAATCTATTTGAGAAATTGTGCAAAAATACAGAGAAAAGGGCTTGAGAAAGATTCTCTTCAATTAGTTTTTTTTTACATTAAAAAAACTCCCCCCCCTTCCAAAGCATTCAAACATTCTTTCTATCCCTATAGCAGAATGGCATTTCCCCCCTAATGTGCCATATTTGGGTCCATTGGCTACAATTTTCCGGCAAATTTGCTAGAGTGGCAGACAATGGTTCACATGCCAGTAGTCATCTAAGAACAGCACTTTCAGTAGCACTGTTGTAGAGTTTTCAAATAGATACAGAAGTCATTAGTGACGTCCATGTTGGGTGTGTGTGAGAGAATATGAATCCACCCTGGGTGTTATTCCATACTTGGAAAAGAGCTATCCAAGGCATTGAACTTTTTATTTTTAAATAGAGCTCAGAAACTTGGAGAGCACCTTCAAAATTTAGGAGATTTTCAGACATGATTTTTGGATCTATATATTCCAAAACAGCTCCATTGCTGCCGCGCTGCAAGGGAGCAGTTTTGGACGATGCCGTTCCTCTGCCGAACCCCTCCATGTCACTTCCGTGACAGAATGGAGGAAACCGCGTCATATTTCACTCACGATTGTTGCCCGTGAGTGAAATATGACGCGGCTTCCTCCATTCTGTCATGGAAGTGACACAGAGGGGTTCGGCAGAGGAACGGCGTCGTCCAAAACTGCTCCTGTGCCACGCAGAAACGGAGCTGTTTTGGAATATATAGACCCAAAAATCGCATCTGAAAATCTCCTTAGACTGAAACCTGCATTCACTTCCTTACTGACATGGGAGTTATTGGCTGCCACTCAGTCGATTAAGGAAAGTTAGTGGTCAAATGGTGTAAACTTCGTAAGCAATAACATTTGGAAGAATCAAAACAGTGAAACTCTGTGTGTGCATGAGAGAGATTGAGAGAAACTGTGTCTATGAGTAAGTCTCCTCAACTTGAGGGGTGCTCTTGTGCCTCTTAAATATACAAATAACAAAGGATTATATCAGACTTGCATCTAAAAATGCTGTAATTCTGCAAATGGAACATTGTGGATGGAACACTGTGGCATTATAACACTTATTATCACACGTAGCAAAAGAAACACCACAGAATTATCACATGACGACCTCTAGCGCTTTAAGAACAAGAGTTTACGGACTTTTTCGGACAATGTAAAAATAACGGAAGCAGCGTTGCCAGGTTGCGACGCTGCAGCGCAAGAGGGTGTCAGTTTCGTACGATGCTCCTTGACCATTATATTTTTGCTTTTACAGTCATATTTTACTCACGATCGCTGATCGTGAGTAAAATATGACGGTAGAAAGCAAAAATATCACGTTCAAATATCCCAGCGGTACTGCAACAGTACCGCTGGGAAGGAGCGTCGTACGAAACTGACGCCCTCTAGCGCTGCAGCGTCACAACCTGGCAACGCTGCTTCCGTTATTTTTACATTGTCCGAAAAAGTCCTACTTCTGCGGTTTGGCATGGGCGAGATTGCATCTGTTCTCGCGAGAAAACACAAGCATGCTTAAAACTTTAAAAAAAACCCTAAATTAACAAAGTTAATGATCATACAAGCACTGAAACAAACTTTAAAACATTGAAACTAGATGGGACAGTTCATAAAAAGAGCATCCTGTGCTTCGTTTTTGCGTTCTCACGCAGAGGTTTTCTCACTGAGGACCTCCCATTCATGCTGTAATCTTGCAATTACAATGGGATGTGTTTTTGTACTTCCTCAATACCTCCCCCAAAATGATATTGGTGATCTATTGACAGCTTGTCTTGTGAATTAAAAACAACACTGGGGCATGGAGTAACCATGTAAGGATGATGACATCATGCGATAGCCATGGCCATTTGTGCGATCATGATGTCGTAATCCTGTGATTTTTGCCACATCTGATAAAGTCCCAAGTCAGAAGACAGCTAGTGTAAAGTAGTTGTTTAAGTATTGGACGAGGACTCTGGAGACCAGGGTCTGAATCCCCTCTCAGCCATGGAAACCCACTCAGTGACCTTGAGCAAGTCACACACTCTCTGCCTCAGAGGAAGGGCAAATCTCCTAAAAAAAAAAAAACTCTTCCAAGAAAACCTCATGATAGGTTCTCTTTGGGGTCACCCCACCATAAGTCAGGAATTACTTGAAGGCACATAACAATAGCAACAACAATAACAACAACAACAATGCTAGAGGCATAAACAAGAAAATGCTAATAAAAAGAATTATAAAAATAATTCATGAGCAATAATACTTGATATTGCTGGATCCATGGGTACAAATATAAGTCTTTAACAATATATAATGGGGGGAGAGAAAATGAAGGAAATAATCAAAGGAAAGTATCAAAAGAAATAGAGAATCAAAAGAATCAAGGAAGGAAAGAAGGACTCAAAAGAAAGAACTGGAGGAGTCTTTGGTGAATATAAGCCTTTGAAGTCCCAGAATGTTTACTCATAAAGAAGCCTATGTGACAGTTACTGTCTTGTGTATATTGCTCTCTGAGCTTTGAGCCTGTCATTTTGCATGCAGTCCTGTCAACCACTAATGCAAAAATAACAGGTGTTAGCCCATTTCCATTCTTCACTAGACGTAAGGGCAAACACAGTTGCAAGTGATCACTATCCTGAGTTCTTCAGTCCATTTGCAGATGTTTTTGAAGATGGCATATTAACAAGCAGAACCAGCTCCCAGATTTCTTTAGCACTACAAGTTCTAATCCAGACCCCCAAACATTGTTGAATACAAATGGATTTTATCCCAGATTAAGAGCTCAAAATTTGACTTCCAGTCTTTGGACTTTCTCAGACATGACAAAAACCATGTCAGAAGGGTGTGACGATAACAGAAATGGGTGACATTATCAGACAACATTACTGTTCAGCTGTTCTGGGGGCATAGGGTGGGCATGAATGAGGCATCACATTTTATTGATGGTTTAGCCTGTCAATAAAAAAGTGATGCCTCATCTGCACCATCACTAAGTCCCTGGAATGGCTGGACAATGATGTTGTCTGATAATGTCGCCCGTTTCTGTTACCACCATGTCTTTCTGATGTGGTTCTGTAGCAGTAAGTATCTCATCTGATAAAGTTCTATGTTCATTCCCCACCCCCACCCACCAAAATTAGTATAATTTCACCAGGACATTCATGATGGCTGCCCCTAGGTTCTTGGACTCACTTCTCAGGGTGCCGGGACAGCCTCCACTTCGTTCTTTCATCAGCAGGCAAAGATCTTTTTTTTATTATTATTCCAATAAGCTTTTAGAACTGAAGATTTGTAAAGTCAGAGGGTGCTGAATTATTTTCATTGCACAGATTTTAACTGCTTTACATTATTTTTAATTATATGATTTTAACTGCTTTATATTATTTTTAATTATATGTTTTAAATTCTTTTTAATATTGTTAATAGTTTGGTTCTATTTCAGTATTGCTCATTTGTATGTTTTTAGCTATATTCTGCTTGTTTTGATATGTAAGCCACCTTGACTCCCAGTTCTGAGTAAAAGATGAGGTACAAAGATAAAGATAGTTGCTGGAATTCTCTATCAGCTATGTAGCTACATAACCACTGTAGTTAAGTAGCTACCTAATGTTTTCTGCATAATCCTATCTGGATTTTCTGGACATGTCTCAGGTCATCATGACCTTGACTGTCCTCCAGTTATTTTGGGGGGATGTTATTGTATTTTCTTTTTGGATTTAATTGCTGTTAGCTGCCTGGAGTGTTGGGCAAGCAACAAAATGAAATACTTTTTTTAAAAAAAAATTAGCTAGCTAGCTAGCAGACAGACAGACAGACAGATAGAGGCAATCACAAGATCAAGGCAAGTAGACCCTTGTTCATCCTACTTAGGGATGTCCGCATCTTTAAAGTCTTCATGCACAGACATCTTCTCTTTTCCACCTCCATATCCAGTTTGTGTCCAGTTCTGTTGATTTTCAGGGTTGTTGTTTAATAGAATGAGTTCTCTTTCTTTCCAGATTTCATTCAAATGAGTACATATCTGTGTGTGTGTGGTTTAAATTGCACATATTGTTTGAAGGTACTCTCCCATTGACTAAAGCATGTTTAAGCTTTTGAAATGCATGTATTTTTTCCATTGACACTTTTCAAATGTGTGCACATTTCTCCAGACATGGAAGCCATCCTGTAAACAGGAGGATTCCAGAGTGCAAATTGGGTTTAAGTATAGCCTGAGACAAAACCATTGAACCTTCAACTGAAGTTGCGTTCTTAATACATTCTTGATCCTACTTGCGAGTATTCTCGCCAGTATTCAACATGTTTGCATTCAGGAATGCTAGCAATTCAGCTTGTTTGCCTTTGCTTGAGCAGATGACACTTATTTATCAGTGTTTCTGACAGTACTTTCTGGATTAGATCCACTGTTATTCCCAACTAGAGTAGATTCATTGGATCAATGGAAACTTGATATCAGCAATTATTTAACTTTTTGTTTATTCAATGTGGCCATTTTAGTAGTTACTAATAATTAGATTTAGGCCTCAGTTTATTTTTTTTTAATTTTCTTTATTTTTCCCTAATCTCATTGTCAATAACCCCATGCCCAACCATAGATGTACTATATACAGTATGTATACCTGAATTTTTTTATATCACTTAATGCATCTGGTGAAATGGGAAATAATCATGTTCATCATTGTCATAGGTCTCTGTTATTTTTCCAGTTTGTGATACTTCTAGTTGGTTGCTACAGTGGCAAAAGGGAAAATGCCACTATTTCACCTCTGACAAAATACTATGGGATTTCATTTTTATTTTATGAATTCAAGTTTAATTTGTTAACCTCCCTGGTCACTCATGAATTAGCTACCTATTCATGGTGATCCAGATGGCCAAACATAAACACCCTGCTACTATGAAATGTGGTTTCACTGCTTCCAAACTTCCTTGTCTAGACTATAGCAGTATAATAATAATCACACCTTTAATACATTTTAGCCTGTAAATCTGTGGTTTCATCACATTAACAAGAGCACACAAGAAATCTAGGGGATTCATTTATCCATAAAGAATGTGTTTCATAAAGTCTAATTTCTCTTGCTATGACAAAAGTGATTGTTAATAAACACTTGTGATCTGATCTGTGCTTTCAAGAATATAGAATCATAGAATCATAGAATCATAGAATTGCAGAGTTGGAAGAGACCACGAGGGCCATCCAGTCCAACCCCCTGCCACGCAGGAAATCACAATCAAAGCATCCCCGACAGATGGCCATCCAGCCTCTGTTTAAAGACCTCCAAGGAAGGAGACCCCACCACGCTCCGAGGGAGTGTGTTCCACTGCCGAACAGCTCTGACTGTCAAAAAGTTCCTCCTCATGTTGAGGTGGAATCTCTGTTCCTGGAGCTTGCACCCATTGCTCCGTGTTCCAGTCTCTGGAGCAGCAGAAAACAAGCCTGCTCCATCCTCAGCGTGACATCCCTTCAAATACTTAAACAGGGCTATCATATCGCCTCTAAACCGTCTTTTTTCCAGGCTAAACATACCCAGCTCCCTAAGTCTCTCCTCATAAGGCATTGTTTCCAGACCTTTCACCATTTTAGTTGCCCTTCTCTGGACACGCTCCAATTTGTCAATATCCTTTCTGAATTGTGGTGCCCAGAACTGGACACAGTATTCTAAGTGAGGTCTGACCAAGGCAGAATAGAGTGGCACTATTACTTCCCTTGATCTAGACACTATACTTCTATTGATACAGCCCAAAATTGCATTGGCCTTTTTAGCTGCCGCATCACACTGTTGGCTCATGTTCAACTTATGGTCTACTAGGACTCCTAGATCCCTTTCGCACATAGTCTCATTCAGCCAGGTCTCTCCCATCCTATATTTATGCATTTCATTTTTCCGCCCTAAATGCAGTACTTTACATTTCTCCGTATTGAATTTCATTTTGTTAGCTTTGGCCCAGCTCTCCAGTCTATCCAGGTCATTCTGAATTTTGATCCTGTCCTCTAGGGTATTAGCTACTCCTCCCAATTTGGTGTCATCTGCAAATTTGATAAGTATGCCCCTAATTCCCTCATCTAAGTCATTGATAAAGATGTTGAATAGCATATGCTCAGTATGCTATTTATGCATATGCTCAGTATGTTGTCAAAAAAATATCTGTAAATGTTCATTTCAATGTCCATGAATAATACATAGATTCAGAAAGTGATTTTTAAAAAATGCCAATCAGGGAAATGCATGGTTCTTGGATAAAGGAGTAAGTAGAGCAAATAAGGAAAGTTGTTTTGGTTGTAGGAGCAGGGAGGGAGGTGGAGGGAACACAACAATACCTATGCATGACATCTATTGCTATCTGTGGCTGTCAATCTCAGGAGACTGATACTCCTGGATGTGGAATGTGATTTGATCTTCACTCTTCATTCAGCAAAGCTCTTTGAATTGGACACGCCTGGCAGCTAATCATTGAAAGACCCTTAGAGCATCAATACAGCCCTGTCATTTATATTGGTGGCAAATGTAACTTGTTGAAAATAAAATCAAATGGAGACAAGGCAGAGGGGGGATTTGGAATGATAAACTTTACTTTGGCCATATCATGAGAAGACATGACTCACTAGAAAATACAATAATGCTTGGTAAGGCAGATGGCAGCAGAAAAAGAGGAAGGACACATTCTAGATGGATTCACTCAATCAAGGAAGCCACGGCCTTGAGTCTGTAAGACCTCAGCAGGGCTGTTGAGAATAGGGTGACCTGGAGGTCTCTCATTCATTGGGTTGCCATAAGTTGAAGTCAACTTGTTAGCAGTTAATAACAAAAGACTGTAAAAGAGACCTGGCTGGGAGCCCTTTCCTTTGCTGCCACTCTCCCCTACCCCAATTCCTTTCTTTAAACATTTTTTTAAACTATTGTAACCCACCTTGAATCCCATTTTGGGAGAAATGTGGGACAGAAATCCAATAAATAAAATAAAAATAAATCAAGCTCACTCTGTTCACAGGCTACATACCAGATAGCTGCTATTCATAGTGGTGGTATACTCTCAAAGCCACATTGTTGAAATAATTGCATTTTAATTAACTTCACATATTTAACTTAACCTGTCTTTAAAGAGATTTGCCAACATCTTCTTGAAAGAAATAAGGTGAGTTGTGTACCTTTTTCCTGCATAGGAAGAATGGGAAATGGTGCTTCCTTGCCCACATTCAGTGAAACTCTTTTTGTAAGCCGCCCCGATTGTTTTAACAGAGGGGCGGGGTATAAATAATTTTTATTATTATTATTATTATTAACTGCATAATAGCCAAAATTTGCCAAATTAATGTGGCACAGAAAATCTCCCAAGTGCCTCTACCTAGGAGTAAAAATACAGAAACAATAACACCAACATATAAAATAAATAACAGCTTGCTGCCCTTGCATGACTTCAGGGCTTGGACATAATGAATTACAAGGAACATGAGAGCAAGTCTTCTCTGTGGCTGCTATAGGACTCTGGAACACCCTTCCTTCAGAGGGTTAGCTGGTTCCCTTCTTGCTGTCCTTTCATTGGCAGCTGAAATGGCACCTTCCTATTCTAGCAGATGTTTGGGGAACTGATTATATTTCATGTAAGATAATTGCATGTCCATGCAATCATATTTCCCAATACTATTTATGGTTGTGAAAAGAAAGCTGATAGAAAGAAAATCAACTCTTTTGAGATGTGGTGCTGGAGAAGAGTTCTGTGGATACTGTGGATGGCTAAAAAGACATACAAATGGGTCCTTGAACAAATCAAGCCTGAACTCTCTCTAGAAGCCAAGATGACTAAGGACTCTTCTACATGGGGCAGATCTGCAAATCTAACCTATTCCTCCCCTGTTACCAGCATAAAACAAGCCAGAGTCCAAACAAGCACACCGTCCAGCCTGTGCAGCCACCACCACTGCCCTCCACTGCCCTCACTGACATCAGGAAGTAGGCCTGCAGCATGTGAACAAGGCCCAATGTGTGTGACCAACCTTGGTCACATGCTGTGGCCCCCCTTCTTGGATATGGAGGAGCGAGGCAGGGGGCAGCTGCAGCAATGGGCTGACGTGCTGGAACAAGCTTCGGCGGTCTTGTGGGACCCAATCTATTTTTGCCAGCTGGAACAGATTTAAACAGGATTTTTTTTTAAAAAAATGTTGTAATGCGCCCAACCCCCATCTCCCCCCCATACACTTTAGCCCCATCTTTGCCCTCGGGGGTCATTGGGACTGCCCAGGGGCAAAACAGGGCAAATGCCCTGCATCATCAGGAGTGCAGGGCTCCATGACAGGGAAAAGAAAGGGTAAATTGCCCATGTAGACAAGCCCTAAATTGAGGCTATTGAACTTTGGCCACATCATGAGAAGGCATGACTCATTAGAAAAGACAATAATGCTTGGAAAGGTAAAAGGCAGTAGAAAGAAAGGAAGACCACATTCAAGATGGATAGACATCATCAAGGAGGCCATGGCCCTGAGTCTACAAGACCCAAGCAGAGGGGTTGAGGATAGGGTATCTCGGAGGTATCTTATTCACAGAGTTGCCATGAGTCAGGGTTGATTTGGAGGCATTTAACAACAACAAAGAGCTTTCTGTTCTAGTGTGGTGTACTGCTTTGTACTGTTCATGTTTTAAATGGTCTGAATTTTACAGAGGGTTTAATTCTACAGTATTTGATTTGACATTTTTATAGATTTCTAGCTACATGTGATATGATTTTATTTCTTTTTTTTAATCTGTAAGCCACCTTGAGTCCCAGTCTTGGGGAAAAGAGGGGTGTAACTAAAATGATTAATTGAATGTAGTTAGAATAGTTATTGGTGTGATGTCTAGCCAGGACTGTTTGAATCTCCCCTGCATTTTCCTTCATTTTAGTTCAGGCCTTAGTATGTCTGAGCATAGGAATGTTTCATTGTATTAGAGTTGTGGGAGGAGCTGAAGAATTCCCCTGCATTTTTCCAGGTTTGGTTTGGTCCTTCCCAGCAAGCTCCGTTTTAGCTAGAAGTTTTTTAGTTTTTTGCTCAGACTTTGCTGTGAGCTTGCAGGGAGCTGTTTTCTTGGTGGCAAACAGGCCCAGACAGCCAGGAAGGGCATTTCTTACACCATTTAGCCAAATTAGTTGCCAACAACAAATAAGTCAAAGGAATCAGGAGCTGAAAGACCCTGCACCAGCTCCATTGAGTGAGGAGATCAAACCAAGATCAAACCCAGAGAGATGACACCCTGAAGACTGCTGAAACTCAAACTGTAAAGTACCTGTTATTTCAAGCTTTTAGAGCTGGGGTGGAGAAAGCCCTTTACTTTTGTTCTTTAAAATAAACTTCCTCCTTTTTTGAAGTTTATATTCAGCATCAGAACCTTTTTGGGTGAAAGAGTTTGGTCTCACCAGGGTACTGGCATTGCACACCCAAACCTGCCACCACCTTTAGTTGGGTGCATCTTCACAATTGGCAAGAACAAGACTATAATAAGGTTACATTTCAAAAGTAAAAAAAAAAAAAGTTTGAAATTACTCTGGTGTAATAAATATCAGTTTCTGGTTACTTTCAGAAATTAATTTTGAAGGACTTTATTTGAAAAATTTGACAGGATTTTTTTGGGGGGAGGAAGCAAGTGTTTTATGCTCTTCTTTTATCAAGGCTAAAGGGTTTTTTTTTTCTCTTCAAAAAAGAAATGAAAAAATAACAAGAAATACCCAGATACTAGAGCTGAGAAATAAATATGAGGACATGATCACGGACGATTTTGAAGCTAAGGATCTCCTTTGTCCTTACTGCCAGAAACAGTAAGAAATGTTTGGAAATTATTGTAAGGATTTATCAAGGGGGATCATATAGAGCAACAAAAGAGGTGGATAAACAAGTTATGGATCTACACTTTCCTAAGGTAAATCTGTCCACTCACAAAACATAAGGCACTGCTTGGACTGTGATGTAGCCATGATGCACTGTAAATGCCTCTTTTATTTGTATTTATTCTTATTTTCCCCTGGTTCTGTTTTTTGGTCCCTCGGCTTTGTTTTATAAGCACTCAGCACATTGCACGGTGTTATAGCACACTATCATTTTTAAACCATTAAATGTTAACTTCATTTTCTTGTATGAATTATGCTTTGCTCTTTTAGGTTTGTAATGAAAAATAAGTACAGGTTATGCAAGCAATAACCTCCGTGTAAGCAGCAGCTATCTTTTTTAAACGGTTTATTATGCCACAGTCTGGTACTCCATTAAATATAGATTACAGACTGTTGAATAAATGAATATCAACGAAGCAGCCCCAGCCTTCTGTACATATCAATGCAAATAATGAATCATGGCATCTCATGAAAATGTATAACGGAGGGGAACAGGTCAAGAAGTAATTACACATTTGTCTAATCTTATGCTTCTTGCACTCAAAGCAGCACACAAGTGCATCACTGGTGTGGAAAAAAAGCAAGTAAAGGTGCCACTGACCTCTCTTTGTGGGGTGATAAGGACTTACAATGTGCTGGTCCTCCCATCGATAGATTTTAGAATCTATTCAGCAAGAGTTTACAGGTTGATAGACCTGGGGATGAAAGCTCCTGGGAAAGAAGCTATCAAGGCTAAAAATGCTCATGTGAGATATTGAAGGCAGAGCTATAGCTGAGACTGAGTGTTCAAAAAATAAAAAAAAATGCCTGCCTAATTCAAATAACAGCAGTTGCTACATTGGGCCAGTAGTCCATATGGCTCTGTAGCCTATCTTCACTGTGTGGATAATTTGCATTAGAGTACGGCTGGGAATCATGTAACCCTTCAGCTGTCACTGAGTTTCAACTCCCCAAATCCCCTCACTATTGGCTATGTTGGCTAGGGATCATGGGAATTGTAGTTTGATAGTATTTGGAGGACCAAAAGATTTGCCATCATGATATTTGTGGCAATCTTCTCTAGCCAGTATAACAATCGCACAAGTCACCACAACTTTGACAAAAATGTGCCTTTATGTGTTATTTATTTTATTATGTATTAATTACATTTATATCCCTCCTTTCCTCCAAGGGATTCACAGTGGCATATATATCGTACTTCCTTCCCTCTTTATTCTCACCACAGGCATATGAGGCAAGTCAGGCTAAGAGATGGAAAGTGACTGGCCCAAGGTCCATCCAGGTGGGTATCAAGGCTCAGGGAAGACTTCACTGTCAGTCTCCCACAATCAGGTCCAACACTCTAACTACTAAAGTAATCTTTCTGGAGGAGCTACACTACACAAACCTGTGACATGATCACTGACATTCTGAAGCTGTATTGTATCTCTGTTTAAATTATTGCAACTATTACTAAATTTGCAGTTATCATTAGTACATTGCATGCAAACTGGTGCTTTCTTTTTGATGGGGGTGCAATTCATCTACTTTTAGCATTGCAAAAGTGGACATTTTAAACTTTATCCTGATGGCTACCTATGCTGATCATTGTGTTCCTGACAAATTACCCAGTGATACTGTATTTGCATTAGTAATAAGCATGGTGTTGCAAAACCATGTATTTCTCCTCCTTTCAAAAAGCTTCAGTTGATTTTTTTTTTAAAAAATGTCCCTCTGATCATTCTTTCTGCTTCTTGCTTTTTTATGTTTAGTATTAATTTCGTATTGATTATGTTGAATTTTATTTAATTGTGCAAACTTCTTTTGACTGCTAATTACATTAGATTGCATTCATTTGTGTAAAGCACTCCAGTCATCAACTGGAAGAGGATTTATTATTTATTGGAGACTTTGGGCAGAGTCTGGGACTCTGTGGTAGAACAGATGCTTTGCATGTAGAAAAGTCCCAGGTCCTCTAACCAAACCTCTGCCAAACAGAGCAAACAACACTGCACTCAGTTCACACTGGTCTGACTTGACAGAAAGCATATGTTCATACTCATACAGTTATTACTTTCCTGTTGTTGCTGAAATCAAAAGGCAATTTGTGACCATGTTGTCAGGGGGTAATTGTGAACAACAGTGGAGTAACTCAGAAGACCAACTTCTGTCCTCTTCATCTACAGAGTTTTCAAAACCATAGACATTTGTTTATGTTATGCATTTGGCGATAGTCACAGACAACCCCCGCCCACCATGCATTCATTTAATTGGCTTGCTTATATGACTGCTTCTACTATTTAAAATTCAGCTGATGAATTATCCCAAAATGCAGTATGCAGCAAATCTTGATGAGGTAAATAAGAAAAAGCTGAAAGTAATGACTATATTGATAGGGCCTATGCCCTGGAGTATGTTTAGAGTGTCTTATGTGAAATATCAATAGTGGTTTATAAAGTGCAATGACTTATTTAACTTTCAGAGAGAATCCAGGGAGAAGATCCATGGAGGGAACTGAATCTTACAGAGAAGCATGTAGTTGTCCATCTGAACTATCTTACAAGAAGCCCAAAGTTAAATTACTGAACTATTTCAAATGTTACGGCTTCAGCCATAAAGATTTAGGGAACCAATACAAGACAGTTGTATATCAGCAGATATTGGTTTCTTGCTTGTTTGAACCATGAATCAAACTGAATTCAGCACTATGGCTAAGCTATCACATCTTAGCACTGTACTCATGTGGTGACTACCAAAAGAAATGCAGGCATCATGGGGCCAATGAGAAAAAAGATGGTCAGCATAATTGGGGGAGCACCAAGGTTTTCAGAAGTACAACATTTTTAAAAGCCAAAGTGACTCCATTGTGACTTCATTTCTGTTGGCATTCATGAGTTCACTGTCAGAGGCAGAGATAGCTTAGTCATAGCATTGAATCCATAAGAATAGGATTCAGACAAGCAGGAAAACAATATCTGCTTCTATCAAGTTAGCTTTTATCAGTCCCCTAAAGCTATGTTCTGGAAAGAGAAACATCATTTGAAATCGAAACAGTAACAGTAAATTCATGGAACCCTGCAGCCTAAAGAAATGTAGGAATGTTCCATATCATCGAGGGGGAAGTGAGATTAGTAGAACACTCTTTGTGAGCTCCATGTAGCTTACAGAATCCCAAAGGACACAGAAGAAGAATATTCCTGCAAGAAAGGCAGGATGTATTGTACCATTTTGTTGGAGGTCTCACTTGTGTTTATAATCATGAATTCAATCTAGCCAATGATGTAAAGGTTTCAGGATTAATTATGGTGACCAGATGCAAAAGATGACAGGGTGCTTGCACCTTTAAAGGTTATACAGAAGAGTGAATTTCACCTGCAAGGGAAACCTGCTAAAATTACCTTTTCTACACAACTATTAAAGGTATAAGGATCCTATCGTCTTTTGCATTTGGCCGCACTGGCATGAATCCTATTGCTAGTCCCAACTAGAGTAGACCCATTCAGTTAAATTAATTTGTCTACATGATGACTCACTATTCAACCATGGCTTCAATGGATCTGTTCTAATATGAAAAACGCAAAAGGAGTCCAGCCTCTGTCAGTCATTCTGACTTGATTCCTCCCATAATTCACAGTAAAACTTCCCACATTCTTATGAACAATATGGCTTCTTAAATGGACACATTAAAATTTTATGGGAGGGGTGTTATATTTCAGCCCACAGCTGTTCTGAAGTACAAAATACAAAGGAGAGATTTGAAGCAAAGCCATAATGGTTTCCATTTATATGTTTTTTTCTTTTAAAAAATTGGCCATGCTCTCCAATACTTCATTAGTCAACTCTTTAGAATAACATTCTTGAAATATTTAAAGGTCCAATTGCCTTATGATTTTTAAAGTTAATCACAAGAGCTATTTCACAGCACAAAGTTGTCACATGTCATCTCAGTTTTCTTCACACAATGAATACATCTGAAGTAAAGTGAACACAATAGTTCCCACCAATTCAACATTTGGTTACTTTTCAGAATACCGTTGACAGGCTGAATGTCAAACATTTCCACTTGCATTTTTCTTCTTGAACAGGTATCTCTGGTTTATACATCTTAAAGCTATGTTGGACAGAACAGAACAATATTAAATATTTTCACCAAAAATTAAACTTTTACATCTTAAAGAAAGAACCATTCTTAAATACCACCACTTATAAAATCTAGCTGTTTGAAAATTATAATAATATAAATGTGATTAGTTTTATTTTTTGTAAACAAGTTCAGGTTCAAGATTTTCCTTGGGTTTTTTCTGGGCTGTGAGGCTGTGTTCTGGAAGAGTTTATTTCTGACGTTTCACCTGAGTTGACTTTGCTTGAGATCAATTTTCCCAATCTTATTTAAGAATTCTGGCTGGAATTCACTATTACAGTTATAAAAGCGTAACCTAGAGTTACATATCTGTAACAGATTTGTATTCATAATCCCTACATATGCATAATTGTGGTAATAGTGTAGGGAGCATATACTGTAGGTATCATAAAACTCTCCCAAAACTGCCTTGGCCAGGGGACAATACTTACTTAAGTATATTTAACTTAGTTGCTGATCTAGGATCTTGGGCTCTTACTATAAATCATTTCATAAGGTTCCATACTGAACAAGTATGAAAACCCACTTTGCAAATCCTTAGCTTGTTCTAAAGAAGAGGTAAAAGAGGAGACACACACTGTTGTCACTATTTTGTAATGCATGAAATATTTCTCATCTTCATCCACTTTTCAATTATGTTGGACTTGGTAGAAATACTGTGGTATGGGAATAGAAAACCCAATTAGATACAGATGGGTACTATTCAGTGAAAGTATAAAATATTTTTTTCCATGCATGAAAGTGACTGCTGAGCACTTTGAAGAAATGTAGACTTTGTTCTTAAAGTTTCATGATTAATCAAGAATTCAGCATTTCAGTACACTGTTCAATTTATTTGTAATTCTCAGGAATAACTTTTTACTATTGATCACTGAGTTTTAAAAAAACTGCAAGAAAATGATTATTTTTTCCTTTTCCTATATGATAGGAAAGGAAAGGAGTGTACACAAAAAAGAAAAGAAGAAAATATGGAATGAAGGGATGCTATAAATGTTTTATATCACTACATGGAGCGTCAGTCTAGATAAAGGTGATACATTCTAAGCCCCATTGATTTCATTTGGAAATAATTATGTGTAATTTTACCATAGAGATAAATGAAATATTCTTACCATAGCAAGATTTCATTCAAATTTCCAAGACTGTATCCAAAATATCATTTACAGAATTCTTCTTATAGGGAAGTCAAAGTTCTACTATATTTAAAATATTATGGCTGGTACTTTGATCAGCTTTGAAAGCAAGAGGATCCCTCATGACGTGTTAACAAAACAATCTAAAAGTTGAATTATCATTCTACCCTTTGTAGATTCAAGGACACACATGGTTGAATTAAATGTAAGTATGTTTATTTAAAATTGGAATAAAAAAAGAAAAGTAAGATCATTAGTTAGAGTTCAAGCCAAGCAAGAAATTGATAGCTGAGTGCTAGAAGTAGAAACTCTCAAGAGAAGGAAAGAATCGCACCCAACATGAGTATCATGTGACTTTTGTTTTAGTTACAGCCAGTTTAAGGCACCTGCAGCACCCGCAGATGCGGGGGGGGGGGGGCATCATGCAGGGCCCCCCATTGTGTAGCGCCCCCCTCATGACTCCCTCCTCATGTGGGGGCAGGGTGGGTGGATTAGCCACAAAACAAATGGGTGAGTGGAGGGTTGGAAGTGGTCTTTGCCACTGCCTGGACTCTACCCTCCACTCTGAGGCGAAGGGGTCAAACCAAAGGAGGAGGGTGAAGTGGGGGTGTGGGGTTGCTTCTCCTCTCTACCTTCTCAGCAGCATCACTGGGAGATTAGAGGGGACCAGGACGCAATGACCCTGCAAATGGCCACATCTGTATAACCAACACTTTATTTTCTGCTCCACTGAGTTTTTTCCCTATTATTTATTCCCTTTCTTCATCACCTCCCCCTTCCCTCCCTCCTGCTGGTCAATGGGAGCCACTGGTGGGGAGAATTTTCTTTCCTCCACAAAGCTGGGTCAGGCCCCAATGCTGACCTCCGGCCTGGCCAGCCTTGGGGGCAATCACCCCCTCTCCATGCGACCCACCCCAGGGCTCCTCCATCCAGCCACGGACCAAAGGTGGCTCTCTTGTCTGGGGCTGCTGGTGGTGGCCGCCTCCTCCTCTCTGTGCTCCTCCCGCATCTTGCAGAGCCTGGGAACTGGAGGGGCAGTGTGGGACTTGGGTGGGTCGTGGGTCCCCGAGAGTGCTAGTGGGGCTTTCCTGTCAATGGGGGAGGGTGGGGACTGCCTTGAGCTGAGGGTCTGACTCAAAGACCATATGCCTCCCACACACATGGGGAAGCTGCTGAAAATGGCACCAGCCTCACATGGATCCTGAGCAGGGAGCTCGCCCCAGGTACCCCAGGCAGGACCCAGATGTCTTTGAGCTGATCCTGGCCTGGCCTGCCTTTCTGAAACAGGCATCAGGGCACCTGGCCTTGTGAAGGGATGGCTGCAAGCCCCCCCCCCGAGAATAGAGCCGAAGGGCACAGGGGCCAATGATGGAGCAATCTCCCAGGCTTGCCTCTTTGTGGTGGGGCTACAGGTGCAAGCAAGAAGAAGGAGAGGTGGTGGTGGTGGTCTCTGCCCCAAGGTGCCAGCACCCCACTGGCCAGCTGGCCCTTACAGTCAATGCAGGAAATCACCATGGAGACCTGTGCTTCTTGGCAATTCCTGGGTGCTCATGGCCCTCTTTGCCTGTTGTTGGTGGGGAGCAGTTGCATCCGCATCCAAAGAAGCAAAGCCTTCAGAAAGGCTGCATTTTTCTGCTGCTGTGGATGCCTCCAAACCAAGGCAAGTGCCTTGTTAGCAGGAATTCTCCTCTCCCCCCCCCGTAGCAACATCTGTAAAGGTGTCAGAAATTAACCTGCCAAGGGCATGCAGATGACCCCCCCTCCTTGTCACCGCCCCCCCCACCATTTGCAGGAAGCAGAGCATGGCCTCGTGGTGCCCTCACACCCATCCCATTCCCTGGGCGAGGACTGTGGGAGCTGCAAGGCAGCCCTGCAGTCCAGCGTTGGTATCCAATTTCCAGGTATATTCCTGGGGCTGAGAAACTGACTGTAGTAGCCAGAGATAGGGAGTGCTTCTGTGTGTGTGTGTGTAAGAGAGAGGAGAGAGAATAAGAGTTTATACCTTGAAGGAAAGCTGCCTTTTTCATTTCTCCTTCCTCCTAGAGGTCTCTTGCTCTCTTTGCCTCCAAGCTTCAGCATATGTGGCTTTACAGGAGTTAATTTTTTTTCTACGGTATTTTTGGCTTCTAATAACTTTTAAAAAGAACACACCAACACACCAACTAACTCAGGGGCTAGAGTCGACTTTGGGACATATGCACACATGAGTCACAGTGCCCATCATTTGTGCAAGGGATGCATTCTGCCCTTAGCAGCAGAAGTGGAGTTGTGCAAAGAGCATGTTCCCCTGTGCCTCCTGCATTGTGGCTCTGCAACCTATAGTTTCCACTGTGGTCATGCATCATGTGTTGTGCATTTGACAATGGCACCCATTCATTGAGATGTGCTGCACTATGTAGCTATTGGGCCCCCAAAATAAAGTGTTGCAGGCCCCTCCCCAAATTCCTTAAACCAACCCTGGTCTTAGTGAATGTTAAATTCTTTACAACAGGGGTATGATTGTTAGATACTTTACATGCAGCCCTGTGGGTGCTGTTGGATTACAACTCCCATTAGCCCCAGCCACCCTAGCAAATGGTGAGTAATGCTGGGAGTGGCAGTTCAACAATATCTAAGGGGGAACATGATTCCCATCTCCCACTTTACATGGTCAACTCTTTAATGACCTCTAAATTCTAAAGACTAAAAGCATCTCACTTTGACTACGTCTATACTGCAGAAATAATCCAGTTTGACACCACTTTAACCACCATGGCTCAATGCTATGGAGTCCTATGATTTGTAATTTGTTGTGGCCCCCAAGCTCTCTGACAGAGAAGGCTAAATTTTTCCTAAAACTACAAATCCCATAATTCCATAGCATTGAGCCATGCTAGTTAAAGCAGTGTCAAACTGAATTATTTCAGCAGTTCAGATGCAGCTTTTGTTTTGCTCATACTCTAATGTGTGACATATAATCAACCAATTCTAGCTTTCATCTCCTTCTAATTTTCTTCCTGGCTATGCAAAAAGTGCTTGACTAGGCACCTGTGCCATAGCTTTGAGTAACTTCTTCATCTGTTCTTACAGCATTTTACAATACCCAGCCTTTCTAAACTCTGATCACATATACCTGTCCTAATTTCTATTTAATTTGCACACACACTAACACACTAAACATTAGGAAGAACTTTACTGTAAGAAAGTTTATTTCTTCACTATTCAGCAGATTACCTTGGAGGGTGATGAACTGTCCTTTGGAAGTCTTTAAACAAAGGATTGATGGGTATCTTTCAGGAGTGCTTTAATTGATAGGAGGTTGGACTAGCTGGCCCTTGTGATCCCTTCCAGCTCTAAGACCCTATGAAAAAAGCACATCCAAGGGTGGGGCCCCTCTGAAATTACTGGCCTTTATGAAGTACAAGAGGCTACCATTAGAAATAAATACCTCCTTCCATGCACTTTGTGTTCGGCAGGGTTGTTTTATATTTAATTACAGCTGCACAAACCCTCCTTGCTAAATATTGGAAAAATTGTAATGTTCCAGATTTAGAAGACTGGATCCAAAAAATACAAGATATCATGGAAGCTGACCAACTTTCTTTATCATTAGCACAAAGACCTATGAATGTTGAAAAGGACTGCCTACCTGTAATAAAATATTTACAAGAGAGGTGAAGGGGGGGGTATCCATTATTTAGGGCAAAGAAGCTTAATTCAGAATTATTAAATCCAAATTCCAAAGTTTTATTTAAAAAAATTGTGTGTTTTTTAAAGTACACCAGTAAATGACAGAAACTCCTTTAAAACCATAGTAATGTACAATATTATTAATACACATATAATTGTCCTTTTCTTTTTTATTATTTTTTTCAGAAGCTAGACAAAAATGTATGATATACATTCCAACTAGAAAAGTAACTAGGAGGAAGCATAGATGTCTTGTATGTGCTTAGAGAAATTTATATTAGAGTTGTCCCTTTGTATCTATGGATTTTGTATCCACAGATTTAAGTATTCATGGCTTGAAAATATTCTTTAAAAAATAATAATCCAAAAAGCAAAACTTGATTTTGCCATCTTATATAAGGGACACCATTTTGCTATGCCATTGCATATAATGGGACTTGAGTATTCACGATTTGGGTATCCATGGAGGCAGGGGGCAAATATGAAGGGACAACAGTATTTGTTTAGGATTTCACTGTTTGTGGTTGTATTTTATGATAATCTTTGTAATTTTTTTGTCTGTTTCATGTATTTTTGTAATTTATATTTTGATGTGTTTCTGTTTGAAAAAAAATAAATTATATTAAAAACTGGACTCCTTCAACATGTGGGGGCCGGGGAGTAAGGTTGGCCAAAAATAAATATGTAGGATTTGGAAACATCTGGCTCAGATGGATTGTAATTTATATGCTTCTGGCAAGTCACATTTCAGCCTATATACTAGCACTCCCCAACCACAGACACAATGGAAAATATAATTGGCCCAGATTAAAACACTAACAAACAGCCTTGATTATCCAATGCTTTCTCTAGCTATATAGAAAAACCTAAAAATAATTGGTCCCAATAGAAGACAGAGTTAGATATGCTAGTTCATTTAAGTCTCCATTACTCTGAACAGGTCATTTGTTTCATGAATGTTTTCATCTGTTAAGTGAAAATGGATCACTGTTCTATACTGCTGTATCACAGACATTTTATATTTAATTGTTTATTTCATTTCATTTCACTGCTCTTGTCATTGACTATTATTCATTATTTTTTGCCCACGAAATGCTGTTTTCTCTATGAAGCAAGCACATGTGGATTTTGCATAGAACAATTCTCAAGCTGTGAACATTTTTCTTGCCAGATTTTCCCAACACTTCAGAATCACATTTTTTGGGCAGCTTTTCAAATATTTTCCAAAATAATTTTTTTGAAGATTTTTGAATATTCTTCTCATCCATTTTAATAAAGCCTTGTCTTCCTTTGCATCTGGTCACATTACTGGCCTTTTTATAAATGTCAGTCTACTTTTAGGTTTTTGTTTTGTTTTGTTTTGTTTTTTTCATGAGAACATTGGTCAGATATATGAAACCACTCTGTAAAACAGAACCTGTATCTTTAAGGGACACATTTGTTTCTGTTTAGTTGGGAGAGCATTAGCTGTGCATATAGCTGGCACACAACAATGTGTATTGTTTTATATCTATCTGTCCATCTCCTTTGATCTGCAAATAGACATCACTGAGACATTATAACATTGTTAGTGCAAAGCCTGTATGCTAGTATCAAAAAATGAATACCAACTCATCCCAACATTGATGCCAACTTTATAGAGATATCACTGAGCACAGTTTATTTGAACTAGCTGTCACGAACTCCTTATTCAAACATCTAACCTAGTTCTCACCTCATTTTTACCATGCTATTACCATTTTTAAAATATTTAAAATTCTCACTGATTGCAAGTGGAAGGTAAAGAAATATGGGGTTACATTTTAAGTATAGGTTTGAACTTACTGGCCAAATGTTTGCCTGTGGATCATCAGTTAAAAGACAACAACATATTTTCTGAAGGTCAGGTGAAAGTAGTAACAAAAGCTCCATTTTGCTGCATAGCTAATTTCCTATGCTTATTTTGTTCTGTTATGGTCCTGTTAAATATTTCAATATTCCATTTAAATTTAATCAATTGAAAAGAGAAATCTCATTACACACACATTCCTTACATACCGTAAGTGTAATTACACTGAAAGCACCATTACATGACTTCCACACTTCTGTAACTGCTTGGAGAGAGTTTAATGTTGTTAATTCTTTTGCTCTATATAGAAAGAAAGCAACTTTCTAGGCAGGTTTAAATTGTATCCTTGTGATGATATTTCAGAGATGACTACTGCAGAGATGCTGCAGGGATGGGTTGGATGTAAAAGGGAAGGAGAAGAGCACCAAAGAAACAGGTATAACGCACTGCTCTACTTGGCACTGGGGCCCACAGATTTTGGCTAACTTTGCAAATGACCTGTCCTCTCTGGGAGTGAAGTCAGAATTTTGATTGCAACATCACTCCAGGTTTTAGTAGGCCCTTTTGGCACTTCCAAAATGAAACACAGTGAAGGGTTCTTAGATCGTAGAGCCTAGACTAGAGTCTTACGGGGGAATCTCACTACACAAATACTCCAGTTTGAAACTGGATTATTTGCCATGGCTTCTTCCTATTGAATCCTGGGATTTGTAGTTTTACAAGGTCTTTAGCCATCTCTGCCAATGAGATCTGAACTACAAATCCTAAGAGTCCATACGAAGGAGCCATGGCAAATCAATTTCAAACTGGATTATTCGTGTAGTGTAGATTTGGCTTTAGAGTCAGGCCCTTCTTCTCAAATCCTCAGGGTGATTGAGAGGAATCTCAGTGATAACGCTGCCTTTAAAAGGCTGTGAATATACATTATTCTCGTTCATCACTCTTGGTATTTTTGGTTTGAATGGTGTATTTCACACAATTGTGGTTGATGCTTAATGTGT
The DNA here is from genome assembly GCA_030847615.1 of Gambelia wislizenii. NCBI lineage: Eukaryota > Metazoa > Chordata > Lepidosauria > Squamata > Crotaphytidae > Gambelia > Gambelia wislizenii. The sequence goes on from JAUMIR010000001.1 coordinate 328,125,014, forward strand.
CATGCTCAGTGACATCACAAGAGCCCACCACTTGTGCCATCCCTAGGCTTCAGGTTTTGGCCCTGGGATCTCAAGGTGTGGTAGTCTTGATCTGACTATTCCAACATCTCTTTTATTTACTGTCTAGGGAAAGACCCCCTTGGAGTGACCTCCTCCTTGTCATGCCAATTCTCAGAAAGCAGTGAGAAATCTAGCTTCAATTTACCAAGTCTCCCAAAGGTCATACCCCACCCTTCTTCTGCTTGGAGAATGGGAGAATAAATCTGGACTGGGCTTACTCTGAGAGTGTATCTGCACTACACCAAAATAAATGGGTGGGTGTGGCCTGCAGAGGTTCATGAGGTGGAAAATGGGGAAAATGCATTCATTGGACTATGCACAGTTGCCTGCCCTGGCTCTATGCCTTCAATTCAAGCTCAGGGAACTGATAGTGTTGCATACTTGTTAAATATCCAAGTGTTGTTACCTGTCGTGATACCTCCCCATTCTTTCCATAATTCACTAATTATTAATTGGCTATATTTCATAAATTGGCTTATATAGGGATGGGAGCTGAAACATGGTTGGTAGTAGACCAGGGACTCCCAAGTAAAAGAAATCAAGGTTTGCTTAGAAAACCTACTGAAGTAGCTTGCTAAAATTCCTAAAAGACACACCTGGCTAAGGATTAAGTGAACCCCTCTCGAACTGATGAGTTAGGGAGGAAATGGGCAATTTTTTTCTGGACATACATAGAAATGAGTCATTCAATAATTTGTGTGAGGTCAAAGGCTTTCACGGATTTTCCTTGGTTTTTTTCCAGGCTGTGGGGCCGTGCTCTGGAAGAGTTTACTTCTGATGTTTTGCCTGCATCTGTGGCTGGCATCTTCAGAGAATGGTTGGGTAGGAGTGTGTGTTGAGTTATATACTGAGAACCCCTGTTGGGGACTATATGTAAATTTGTGTGAGTTTCCCCTCCTCCTTCACTCTCTCACCACAGATCACAGCATCTACACAAATATCTGCTCATAGGACAGATATAGTATTGAAAGACCCATCATCCTGAACTCTATTCCTCTGTCCCAATACTTCTCACTTTCTTTGATAGCCTTATGTGAGTGCTTGAAGCCTGAGTGCATGTATGTATGCGTTCCCAATGATTTTTCAATAAAAAGCATTTTTATCTTATTTCCTGGCTGTGAGTCTCATCAGTGAATACCGGTATACATAGGCCAAAAGATCCCATAGTTACCTACCCTCTGACTGCCACAGTTGAGCTAATTAAAATTCCCCATAGAAATACTGGTTTTGATGGACATGCATGGAATTTCCACAGACCTCAGTAATTTGGGTAACGTTGTGTATAACAAAAAGGTGACTAAAGCAGGGATGAGCGAAGTGCCTTTTCCCAAAGTTGTTTTGGTGGTCCTGAACCTCTGCAGACTACCTGGACCACCTTTTTTTTCTGGCCAAAAGAAAGGGTGAGTTGCTATTTCTGGCAGTCTCCAGGAACAGCCATTTTCTTTTTAAATCAGTTGCAGACCTTCCCCATCCCCCAGCATGGTTTAATTTTAGTTGGGGGGGGGACTCTTTTCAGAACAATAGACGCATCCATGACTGGGGAATTTTTGGCAGTTTATGTGGCCCACAGGAAGATCCAAGGAGAAGAAATTGACCCCTTGACACTCCATGATCACCTACTCCTCCTCAAATGCAACTTTTCAAAAGGATGTTTTAGAACCAAGAAGCAGAATGTGGGGAAAGGGTTAAGCACTTTATGCCAAAGCACCACCACCCTTCTGTTGCCATTTCTGCCCAAACTTCATGGCTCAGGTTTCTCATCGAACAACTGTAACTGTAATGTGTAGTAAGCCCTTAAGAGGATTCTCTTCTTTGATCTTACAGATTGTACTAGAACGCTGTCAATTTGTTTTACCTCTGACTTTGATCACTTCAAAACTTGACATTCCTGGTTAATGCTTGAACAAACAACGAGGTTTCACTCATTTTGCCAATATTTTTCAAGTCTCAGAGGACCAAAAAAAGGTCGACATCCCTGCATAAACACCCTAATGATTTTTTTCCCTTACAAAGCCAAATGTCTGTGACTGATAGTTGACAGAGAAGTGTGTTTTAAAAAAAATAATAATCTCCCACTGATAGAAATGTGTACCAACCTGTCATGCTCACATATGAATCACTTTGAGGTCAGGTTGGAGGAACTAGTGAGGATGGGTGCTTTGATCTTACAATACCCAAATTAGTTACTTTGAGGAAAGCATAGAATGAAAGACCCACTAGACCTTCTCTTCTTAACAAGAATATGAAGGATTTATATTCAAATAGTCCAGTATTGCAGGTGGGTGTTTTGTAAGTATCATCTCACAGCAGAATCGAATTCACATTTTTAGAATACCGATTTACCATTTGAATAGCAACCACATTCACTGCTAATGCTGATCAACCCCATATCCACAGGGGATATGTTCCCAGACTTACTGCAGAAACATGAAACCATGGATATTTAAATGGAAAATAATAAGGGAGGCTGGTGGGCCTTACTGGGTGCTGGAACAGGACAGCTTTTCCATGGGCCAGAGGTAGCAAGAGCAGGCAGGTGGCAAGGAGGGCTAGAGCTCAGCAGCAGGAGCAGGGGGAGAGGACATCCCCCACTCCCTTACCTGGGCCCAATCTCCCCTGCCCAAGTCCCACTGGGAATGAGGAACCACACCCAGAGGCTGCCTTGCTTTTCCTTCCTTCCTTCCTTCCTTCCTTCCTTCCTTCCTTCCTTCCTTTCCTTCCTCCCCCCCTCCCCAAGAGCAGGAAGTATGGCCAGGCATACCCAATCCACTCCTCCACTGCCTAGCTGGTGCCCAGGGGCTCTCTGCCTCATCTCCCCACTGGCAGGTGATTCCCAAACTTTGGTTCTCCAGATGTTTAAGACTTCAGTTCCCAGATGCACTAGCTGACTTGGCCAACAGTCAGGGATTCTGGGAGCTGAAGTCTAAAACATCTGGAGAACCAAAGTTTGGGAATCACTGGCCTAGAGAGTCACTGGCAAGGCCTACCATGACTCTCCAGGTAGAGGAAGGGGAGAACTTTTCTATCTGCCCAGAGAGAAGCAGCCATCCTTACTGTTACTCTCCAGGAGAAGGAAGGGAAAAACTCATATATGAGCATGGCAGGCTGGTATAGGAAGCCCTGGTGGGGCAGTGGTTAAATGCCAGTACTGCAGCCACAATGTTGTGAGCTCTATCCCAAGAGCTCCAGGGTTCACTCAGCCTTCCATCCTTTCATAGGTGGATAAAATGAGGACCTGGCTTGTGGGGACAATTAGTTAACATATTGTAAAGTGCTTGGAGAGTGCCTAGTGTGCTGTGCTATAAAGCAGTGTAGATGTGTAAGTGCTATTGCTAAATAACTTGTAAGCTGCTCTGAGAGCCTTTGTGGCTGAAGAATGGGGTATAAATACTCAAATAAATAAAAAAATAAATAAACTCTTCCATCTGCCCAGAGTGGAGTGGCCAGGCTGGTCTTCCATTCTTGCCCTCTCCCTGCCTGCTCCATTTTACTGCAGCATAAAATGATTGCAACTCCCATCAGACTTAGCTAACATCATCAATGTCAAAGAATGCTGGGAGTTGCAGTTCAACAACATCTATGGGGATGAATGATTCCTTTTCCTGGATTAAATAGTCAACTATTCCCTTCGCTCTCATTTACCCCATCCCACCCCTGAAGTCACCATAGGAATAGTTTGTGTATCTATTTCAGGGCTAGGTTCATTTGCCTTTGTCTGGGGCCAGCTACAAACTGCAGTCCCACCACAAACTACCTGTTAGCCATAGTGCAGGAAATTTTGCCTCACCCTTATGTCCTTTTTGGGGGGAACTGTAACTTCGTGTGTATAACCAAAACTTCAAGGTCTAGCAAATTCCTTACTTACCTGGAAGACAATTTCATGGTCCAAAAGGTGGAAGAGGCAACAAGGGGGTCAGCTATTTTAGATCTGATCCTAACCAACAGGGATGACCTGGTTAATGGGGTGCAAGTGGTGGGATCCTTAGGTGAGAGTGATCATGTTCTCCTGGAGTTGGAGAACAATGGAAAGGAGAAGCCAGAAATAATCAGACACACGTTCTCGACTTTAAGAGAGCTGATTTCAATAAACTCAGGGAAACACTGGGGGTGATCCCATGGTCAGGAATACTAAAAGAGAAGAGATCTCAAGATGGATGGGACTTTCTCAAAAGGGAGATACTGAAGGCACAATTTCAAACAGTACCATTGAGGAAGAAAAATGGCAGGTGTCCCAAGAAAACAGGATGGATGACTAAAGAAATTTCAACCGAGTTAAGTTTTAAACAGAACATGTATAGGAAATGGGAAAAGGGGGAACTCACCAAAGAAGAATTCAAACAGATAGCAAAAACGTGTAGGAGTAAAGTCAGAAAATCTAAAGTGCAGAATGAGCTCAGGCTTGCTAGAGACATTAAGAACAATAAAAAGGGTTTTTTGGGGTATGTCCACACCAAAAGGAGGAAGAAGGAAATGGTAGTGCCACTACGTAGAGAAGATGGCAAAATGCTAACAGGGGACAGAGAAAAGGCAGAATTACTCAACACCTTCCTTGCCTCAGTGTTTTCAGAAAAGGAAAAGGGTGACCAACCTGAGGATAAAGGAACAGAGGACACAATAGGGGAAATCCAGCATGGAATAAGCAAAGAGGTAGTACAGGAATACCTTCTTAAACTAAATGAATTTAAATCTCCAGGACCAGATGAACTACATCCAAGAGTATTAAAAGAGCTGGCAAATATAATCTCAGAGCCATTGGCAACAATCTTTGAGAACTCCTGGAGAACAGGAGAAGTCCCAGCAGACTGGAGAAGGGCAAACCTTGTCACCATCTTCAAAAAGGGGGAAAAAGAGGATCCCAACAATTATCGTCCAGTTAGTCTGACATCAATACCAGGGAAGATTCTAGAGCAGATCATTAAACAGAGAGTCTGTGAACATTTAGAAGGCAATGCCATAATCACAAAAAGTCAACATGGGTTTCAGAGAAACAAGTCATGCCAGACTAATCTGATCTCTTTTTTTGATAAAATTTCCACCTTGGTAGATGAAGGGAACACTGTGGATATCGTATACTGTTCAATGGATTTCTAATTGGTTGACCGGCCGAACCCAAAGGGTGCTCAGCAGTGTCTCCTCTTCGTCTTGGAAAGATGTGACCAGTGGGGTACCACAAGGTTCGGTCCTGGGCCCAGTGCTATTCAACATCTTTATCAATGACTTGGATGAGGGAATTAGGGGCATACTTATCAAATTTGCAGATGACACAAAATTAGGAGGAGTAGCTAATACCGTAGAGGACAGGATCAAAATTCAAAATGACCTGGATAGACTGGAGAGCTGGGCGAAAGCTAACAAAATGAAATTCAATACGGAGAAATGTAAGGTACTGCACTTAGGGCGAAAAAATGAAATGCATAGATATAAGGTGGGGGAGACCTGGCTGAATGAGACTACATGCGACAGGGATCTAGGAGTCCTAGTACCCCGCAAGTTGAACATGAGTCAACAGTGTGATGGCAACTAAAAAGGCCAATGCACTTTTGGGCTGCATCAATAGAAGTAGTGTCCAGATCAAGGGAAGGAATAGTGCCGCTCTATTCTGCCTTGGTCAGACTTCACCTAGAATACTGTGTGCAGTTCTGGGCACCACAATTCAAAAAGGATATGGACAAATTGGAGCCTGTCCAAAGAAGGGCGACTAAAATGGTGAAAGGTCTGGAAACGATGCCTTATGAGGAGAGACTTAGGGAGCTGGGTATGTTTAGCCTGGAAAAAAGATGGTTAAGAGGCAATTTTGTTGCAGAAATCATGGAACAGCAGACCCATGGATTGAAAGGTGAGTTTTATTACACCGGTGGGCCTGACTGGAATATCTTCCAAAGAGTCAGAACCCAGAGCTGTGATTACAGAATACCTTTATACAGTAATTTCGGTTTGCAAAAACCAATTCCCTCCTCCTTCTCTTTGGTGTCAGCAATTTCTCTTGAGACAATTTGTTGATAGTTCAAGGCAAGATAATTTAGGAACATTTGGGTACAGAAAGAATTTGTTTACATCAGCATATCATACGTTTATGGAACATAGAGTTGATTAGTAAGGAACATTGACTAGGCCTAAGAGTTAAAGGAAAAAGACTTTGCAGAGTCCCAGAGTCTCATGGGCTATCTAGTCTGACCCCAGATAGTGATTGTAAGATTACAGCATTCAGCAAATAGACATTAGAGTTGGAATGGCTACTACAATATGATAGCCCTGTTTAAGTATTTGAACAGGTGTCACGTTGAGGATGGAGCAGGCTTGTTTTCTGCTGCTCCAGACACTGGAACACGGAGCAATGGATGCAAGTTCCAGGAACAGAGATTCCACCTCAACATTAGGAGGAACTTTTTGACAGTAAGAGCTGTTCGGCAGTGGAACACACTCCCTCGGAGCATGGTGGGGTCTCCTTCCTTGGAGGTCTTTAAACAGAGGCTGGATAGCCAACTGTTGGGGATGCTTTGGTCGTGATTTCCTGCGTGGCAGGGGGTTGGACTGGATGGCCCTCATGGTCTCTTCCAACTCTGCAGTTCTATGATTCTATGATTCTAATTTCCTTCAAGTTGTCTTATGGTGACCACATGAATTTCAATAGGATTTCCTTGGGCAAGGAATACTCAGATGAAGTTTTGCTACTTCCTTCCTCTGAAATATAGCTTACAGCACCTGATATTCATTGATATTAAGGCTCTACTACCTATTTAATACCAGAAAGGGATGATGTCTATATTGTGTGGTATCCCTCTGCTATTATGATAAGGAAAATCCACATGGTGACTGACATTCTTACAGCGTTATTCACACACATACCTTAAAGGAAGATTAGACAATTCTGTTGCCCTTTAGTGATTTCAGACTACAGCTTCCATAAGGTCTAGCCAGTATGCTGAAGGGTCAGGGATTATGCTGAAGTGCTAGGGACTTGGATATGGCTGAGCTAGAAAATAGGTTTACTTTGGAACCTCAATCCATCTGTCCTTCTTTTGCCCAATATTTTCTCTTTATACATCCCAATCTACACAGCAGCCATCAGTCTTTTTATTTGTTATCTTTCTTGAGCTGTCAATACTGACTCACAATTCATTTGAACTTAACTGACCTTACCTCCTGCCCATTGTCCTCAATCCTTCAGTCTACTTTCGTGCAGGAATCATTGTGCCTGTCATTCAAGTGATTTCACCAAAGGTCAACAGAAAATAAAGCCTCCTTTTAGGCAACTGTGAGATTTCTCCTTTAGAGCCCACAATATCCCAGGTTCTGTTGGCCGGGAAAAGGACACCTTCCCTCTCCCCTGTTCCCATTGCCCATTTGAAAGGTGAAAATCTTTCTTACTGATTTCTTTGAAGTGACAAGTATCAAGCTCTCTTGTACAATTGGTCCTAAAGATTTGTCAGGAAGCAATCAGAGAAAATAGAATGCATTTGCCAGGCCAGCTGTTAAATCTGGAAGGAGCTAGCAGTGTGCACTGCTCAGTTAAATCTGTCACACTCTCTTTTCTATGCTGTTTAATGCTAATGCAGCTGTTGCTCACAGGGCACAGCTGGCAGCCATGCCCTCTCAAGTTTTCACTCAAGAGGGAGAGTTGTGATTTGGCAATACTCAGCAAGCCTGGACAAGGCAAATCTGATAATGACTTCTTACTTTCCAGTGGGACTGAAGTGACAGCACCCCATGCTGCCTTCCAGTCCCTGCCTGCTTCTTTTGCAGGCTGCTAGCCAAACAACTCTTTGTATAGACTGACAAACATTTTGTCTTTAGGCAAAGTGATGCCATGGTGTGGCAGTGTCTCCAACACAAAATAGAAAGGGTAAACACACACATGCACAAAATAATGGCTTTATTCCTATTGTTAGTTCCAACTAGAGTACGAAGATTCAGGAAGGACTCATCCCTTGCAGAAAGTGCAGGATGAGTCCTTCCTGAATCTTCATTTGCAAAGAAAAGCCAGAGAGAGAGAGTTCCAACTAGAGTAGAGTACAATATGGGCAGTGAATAAATAGGGTTTACCTGAGTGTTAACTCACCATTCAAAAACTGTCTCAGTGGGGCTGTTCCAGTTGGGACTAACCAATATGGATTCAGGCCAATGAAAGATTGGCAGATCTTTAAGGCCACCCAGCACTTCTTCCATCAGGCATCTATGTTGTTCTGTCTCACTGTGAAATGGAAACCTGGTTCTGGGGCACAAGTAGCCACTTCTCAATGGCCTGTGCAATGGTTCAATGAAATCCTGTTTGCTGTTATGTAGGGTTTAATTTGATAACAGGCAAAGGCACCCCAAAGGGAGAGGAAATCCTACCCCTGTATTCTGGAAATTTAGCTATGAGTCAGGCAAAAACCTTTCTACAGACGCTCAAAAGCCAGTTCCTGGTGAACAGACTGATGGGAAGCAGTCTCATGAGTTTTTGTTGTATTGTGAGACTAAGTTTGGGCAGAGAGCAATTGTACAGAAAGCTTCTAAGAAATAAAAACAGCCCAGGAAAATAAGAAGGGTAGCAAGACATCTTCATATATCATTCCTGGCATATACAGTACAGGTGGTAGTGCTGATGTGTTTTGTTTTTTAAAACATTTCACTCTTTTTCAATGAGCAATGGTTTCCTCCCCCTTTTTTTTTCCCCCACAGCCCCTCTGTTGCTACTGGGTATGGCTTCAGAGCACATGAATGAACTCTCTCAAGTTCTGAGTATGCATGCCTATCAGTGATCTTGAGACCTCTGCTAATATTGTGTCTTAGGCAAACTGGACCTGGCCACTGCTGCTTGGTAGTAAAAGTCAGCTCCTGGGGTGGAGGTTGACTCATACCAAAGATCACTTCCTTACCCCCATCTGATCCCCGTGGTCAGCCACTCATTCATCTGATGGGGGGAATGAAGAAGTGTGTGCAGGTTCTCTGGCTCACCCACTGCCTTGCTCGCTCACCCATCCTATTCCCTTCCACTTGACTGAGTAGCTGATAGGGGGATTGGGTGGGGGAAGGAATACACAAACATGTTCACACAGAGCTCTCTAAAAAGGGAATTTTATTGAACACACTAAAATGAAGCTACACACTATAGTTGCACTGGGGAATAGCAAATAATATGGTAGAGCTCTATAAAGGGCAAACAGCACATGCAAAATACAAACAAATGCCTAATAGAGCATAGTTGCTTTGGAATGGGAAGATACAAACACAAAATGAGCAAACTTGCAAGGTTGTGTGGGTTTGGAATTAAGCAATGTGATGCTATGGGGAAGCAATGTGATGCTGTTGCAAAGAGGAGGGAGAGATGAAAGAAAGAAAGAGGTTCAAAATTGGGGGAGCTGCAATGTGCAGGAATAATGGTCCCTGAAAGATAAACTTTAGAGATGACAAAAGTTACCTCTCCTTGGTTGGACTTTTCTTCCTGGAAGCTTGGGAATGTTGGTATTCCTGGCTGGAAAAGCACCAAGCAAAAGAGGAGAGGCCAATCATGGTCCTCTATGCCAGTTCAAGGACTTTGAGAAAGAAAAATAAGCTAACAAGTTTATCTGGCTAAATCCCAGATTCTAAGGGTCCGAAAGAGTTATTTAAGTTTCAGAAAGAGGTGCATTGCAGGGCTTGTCTATGCAAGCAAAATAATAAAAAAAAAAATCATACAATTTCCAGGGCTAGTAGAACGGATGTCATACTTCACAATGAAAGTGCTTCTTTTATATGTCAGTGCAATTTTTTAAAACTCACTTTTTACTCACCATTTTTGGAAAAATCTAAAAAAATACACCTGTGTCAGGATCGGGGTAGAATCAGGGTGGAATTGGGGGTGAGCTGGAGGGCAGGACAGGTTTGTGGGTGGTTACCTAGGTCTGGCAAGTGTGATGTATGTTACATTTTTTTAACTTCAGTGTACATATATATGTATGCAGATCTCAGCACAAGTGAGTAAGTGGGTAAATGAATGAGCCAGCAAGTGTGTTCCCCTTCCTTCTTCCTTCCCCACCCAATCCCCCTATCAGCTACTCAGTCAGGTGGAAGGGAATTGGATGGGTGAGCGAGCAAGGGAATAAATGAGCCAGAGAACGTGCACACACTTCTTCTTCATTCCCCCCATCAGATGAGTGAGTTGCTGACCAGGGGGATCAGATGGGAGTTAGGAAGTGATCTTTGGCATGAGTCCTCCACCCCAGGAACTGACTTTTACTATCAAGCATCAGTAGCCAGGGCCGGTTTAAAGAATTTTGGGCCCCATTGCAATGCTTTATTTTGGGGGGCCCATATGTTTATCTCAGGTCAATGTAACATAACTTATTCACAGTACAGGATGTTCAGATTACAGTAGGATCCCCGTATCCACAGATTCATTATCCATGGGATGCAAAACAGCACACCTACCACAGACTCTTCCTAGAAAATGTGTCCTCTCTAGCCATTTTCTAGGTCCTCCAAGGCAACACTATGGTATTTTAAACCAGAAGTCCCATTATTTTCAATGGCATTCACTATTATCCATGGTTTTCAGTATCCACGCCCCCCAGAACCAATCCCCAGTAGATAAGGAGGGCTACTGTATTACACAATTTCTACCAATAATTTAGTTTAGCAATTAATGTAATGGTGTAGATTTCCTCAAAGAAAAGAAAGAGTGGACTACAAGCTGAGCATGAGTCAGCAGTGTGATGCAGCAGCAAAAAAAGCAATGTGATTCTAGGCTGCATTAATAGGAGTATTGTGTTTAGATCAAGGGAAGTGATAGTACCACTCCATTCTGCTTTGGTCAGACCTCACCTGGAATACTGTGTCCAGTTCTGGGCACAACAATTCAAGAAGGATATGGACAAGCTGGAACATGTCCAAAGGAGGGCGACCAGGATGGTGGGAGGTCTGGAAGCCATGCCCTATGAGGAGCAGCTTAGGAAGCTGGGTATGTTTAGCCTAGAGAAGAGAAGGTTGAGAGGGGACATGATAGCCATGTTTAAATGTTTGAAGGGATGTCATACTGAGGATGGAGCAAGCTTGTTTTCTGCTGCTCCAGAGACTAGGACACGGAGCAACAGGCTCAAACTACAGGGAAAGAGATTCCACCTAAACCTTATTAGGAAGAACTTCCTGACAGTAAGAGCTGTTTGGCAGTGGAATACTCTGCTGCCTGGGAGTGTGGTGGAGTCTCCTTCTTTGGAGGTTTTTAAGCAGAGACTGGATGGCCATCTGTTGTAAGGACTTTGATTGTGTGTTCCTGCAGGGCAGAAGGCGATTGGATGGGATTGCTGTTGGGGTCCCTTCCAGCCCTATGATTCTATTACTCTAGGCTGCATTTAGAGCCTGGGAATGTTACGTTTGGATTACACCTCCTAGAATCCCCCTGCCAGCACCCTTCTCAAGGTCTGGTTGCACTGTTCCTTTTCCATCATTCTCTAACCCAGTGGTTCTTAACCTGGGGTCCATGATGTCCTCATAGGGGCCCCTCAAAGGCTTGAAGGCTGCTTGGCCCACCTCCTCCCTGAAGTGGAGCAGCCACATGACAGGAACCAAGGCAAAGGCTGGCTGGCTGGCTTGGCCTGAACATTGCCATTCAATCCACTCCAGCCACAAACCTGCAGGAAGATGGAAGAGCACCTCTGAGGGAAAGTTTAATTGCATTGTTGTTGTTAGCTATTATTATTAGCTATTATTGTTAATATTATTAGGGTTTTAAATCTTGATTTAAGTCTTAGGACAATAAAAGATATTGAAAGGGGGTCCCTGGTAAAGAAAAGGTTAAGAACCACTGCTCTACCCAACGGCTCTCACATAACACTAATGGGATACTGGTGTGTTTTAGTGACAACAATAAAACCATTGGTCCCAGTAATATTACACCAATTTTTTATTTATATTCTTTATATTCTTCTGTTTAACAAGCCAGGGTGTTGTAGAAGTTTCAGCATTGCCCTATGACTGTGGAGACCAGGGTTTGAATCCTTACTCAGCCCTTGGGGAAGTCACATTCTCTTAGCCTCAAAGGAAGTCAAAGGCACACCCCCTTTGAACAGACCTTGCTTAGAAAACCCCATGGTAGAATTCACCATAGTCAGAAATGACTGGAAGGGGCATAGGCAAATGCACACACATTCTTTTTGCAGGTTGAACTCAGTTGATAGCAAGGGGAGGAAGCTGAAGACAAGGGGGGAAACAGAGGGAGGGGAGAGAAACCAGGACATGTTAAGAGCAGATGGAAAGTTGGGGTGGAGGGGATCTATGTGGAAGGAAGGAAAGGGAAAAAAGAAAGATGAAAGAAAGAAAGAAAGAAAGAAAGAAAGAAAGAAAGAAGCCCTTTCTGAGGGAAAGAGATGACCCTCACACTTCCCTCCCTCCTCTCTCCCTCTCAAACACACTCACCCCTCTCTGACACACACTTGGCTGGCCTGCCTTTTGACGATCCTGGGAGGAGGGGCCAAGAGAGCAGCAAACTCCCTCCAGCTTCAGCCAAAGGGAAGGCAGCTCCTTCTTTCTCTTTCTCTTTCTCTTTTGGGAGATAGTGGTTTTTGGTTTTTGTTTGTTTTTGTTTTTGTTTTTAAGGAAGAGGATGGGGGGCCCTGGCTGTGTGAGGCCCCCCGCAAATGCTGATTTGGCGGTATGGTTAAGCCGGCCCTGGCAGTGGCAGTGAGAGGGTTAAGCCCAGCTGGTAACTGATCAGCTGCCAATCTTCCCCAGGGCTCTGCAAGAAGAAGCACAGGATCCACTTACCTGAAGCCCACAGGTGACCAACACAGGTGCTCGGTGGGATCTGAGACTGGTATGCTTCTTCCCTCCCTTTCTCTCTCCATGGTGGAGCTCTGTGGATCATCCCAGGCCCTAGGCACAAGTCTGATATGTGGTGGGGGGGCAAGGGGAAAGGAAGAGGGAGTGGGCTCATACTTTTATTTTTTCTTTCTCCATTCTGTGTGTGTGTGTGTGTGTGTGTGCATGTGTGTGTGAGAGAGAGATTTAAAATTCCTTCCCTTACAGATGATTACACACTGGGGTGTGAAGGGGAAAGGGGGATCTGATGGGGAAGGCATCCAATCAGAGTGCAAGATGGGTCTTGTTTGGCAAGTAAATAATGAAGGCTATTAGTTGATAGATTTGTGCATGCTGGGAAGGAAAAAAAAGTGGACCTGGTCATGTGGCTGATAATAACATGAAGGAATGGAGATGTGGACCATCCACTTGCACCAAAGTGAGTCCACCAGGGGAAAAAGTATCACTGGTCATGCCAAACTCACGTTGGTGTGTGTGGAGCAGGTAGCATTTGGGGATCACTGCAGACCAGGAAACTGTTATGTTGTGATAAGCCCTGTACCTTCCCCTTGAATTAAAAGGAAGTGGTTAAAAAGTCAAGAGGAGGTATTGGAAGAGAAGACTTAAGTGCCCTTTGGAGCCTTCAGGGTGTGTGTGTGCATGCACAGAGGGGACAAAGGCATCATATATGTGAAGCAGGATTTTTGTTTTCATCAGTGAAGTCAAGCCCTTAGACAGTGATTTCAGCAAGAGACTTCCAGAAGGAGATGGCAGCCAGCTCAAGTCCTTTGTTGAAGCTTCAAGTACACCCACTTTCAAGAACAAATTATCTCTGAATTTGGCAACCACTTAAACATCTCAGGCAGGAAAACTAAGCATGCTATCAGAAAGTTCTCTAAACAAAGGAACTACTTCAGACAAAGGGTGTCTATCTGGACTTCCTGATATACATTACCTGGTACTTTGTATAATAAAAGGTGATAATGTTTCAGACTAGCAACCACTTACGAAAGGTTTCACAGAAGCATTAAGATGATCACCCTTGCCCCAAAGGTGATGTTTCATATTAATGACATTTCATGTCTATACTAACTTCAGGGCCACATAGAATCATAGAGTTGGAAGAGACCACAAGGGCCATCCAGTCCAACCCCCTTCCATGCAGCAATAAACAATCAAAGCATTACCGACAGATGCCAATCCAGCCTCTGCTTAAAAACCTCCAAAGAAAGAGATTCCACCACACTCCAAGGCAGTGCATTCCACTGCTGAACAGCTTTTACTGTCAAGAAGTTCTTCCTAATGTTTCAATGGAATCTCTTTTCCTGTAGTTTGAGTCCATTGCTCCATGTCCTAGTCTCTGGAGCCACAGAAAACAAGCTTGCTCCATCCTCAGTATGACATCCCTTCAAACATTTAAACATGGCTATCATGTCTACTCTTATCCTTCTCTTCCCCAGGCTAAACATACCCAGCTCCCTAAGCCACTCCTCAAAGGGCATGGCCTCCAGATTTCCTACCATTTTGGTCGCCTTTCTCTGGACACGTTCCAGCTTTTCCATATCCTTCTTGAATTGTTGTGCCCAAAACTGGACACAGTATTCCAGGTGAGGTCTGACTAAAGCAGAATAAAGTGGCACTATTACTTCCCTTGATCTAGATACTATACCCCTATGGATGCAGCTTAGAATTGTGTTGACTTTTTAAGCTGCTGCATCATACTGCTGACTCATGTTCAGTTTGTGGTCCACTAAGACTCCTAGATCCCTTTCACATGTACTGCCATCCAGCCAGGTATCACTCATCCAATATCTCTGCTTTTCATTTTTAGTGCCCAAGTGTAGTATCCTACATTTCTCCCTGTTGAAATTCATTTTGTTAGTTTTGGCCCAGCTTTCTAATCTGTTAAGGTCATTTTGAATTCTGATCCCATCCTCTGGGGTATTTGCTACCCCTCCTAATTTGGTGTCATCTGCAAACCTGATAAGCATGTCCTCTATTCCCTCATTCAAGTCATTGATAAAGATGTTAAATAGCACTGGGGCCAGGACAGAACCCTATGGCACCCCGCTGGTCACTTCTCTCCAGGATGAAAAGGAGCCATTGGTGACAACCCTTTGGATTCGGCCCATCAACCAATTACAAATCCACCTAAGAGTTGCATTGTCTAGCCCACAGGTTACCAACTTTTTTCAAGGATATCATGGGGGACTTTGTCAAAGGCCTTACTGAAAACAAGATACACTCCATCCACAGCATTCCTTTCATCTACCAAGTATGCAACTCTATCAAAAAAAGAGATAAGATTAGTCTGGCATGACTTTTTTTTTCAAAAACCCATGTTGATTTTTCGTGATCATGGCATTCCTTTCTAAGTGCTTGCAGACTGTCTGCTTAATGATCTGCTCTAGAATCTTTCCTAGTATTGATATTATGCTGACTGGGTAATAATTATTTGGGTCTTCCTTCCCCCCCTTTTTAAAGAGGGGGACAACATTTGCCCTCCTCCAGTCTGCTGGGACCTCTCCTGTTCTCCAGGATTTCTCAAAGATTATTGCCAGTGGTTCTGAGATTACTTCTGCCAGTTCTTTTAGTATCCTTGGATGTAGTTCATCTGGTCCTGGAGACTTGAATTCATTTATACTGGTCTGGTATTCCTGAATAACCTCTTTACCTATTCTATGCTACATTTCCCCTATTGTATCATCTGTTCCATTTTCTCCTGGTTGAGCAGTGGGAGAAGGCTGAGGCAAATAAGGTATTGAGTAGCTCTGCCTTTTCTCTGTCCCTATTAGCATTTTGCCACATTCTCCCCGCAGCGGTCCTATCATTTCCTTCTTTCTTTTGCTACAGACATATCCAAAAAAGCCCTTTTTATTGTTTTTAACCTCTCTAGCAGGCCTGAGCTCATTCTCTGCTTTTGCTTTTCTGATTTCCTCCCTACAAAAGCTGGCTATTTCTTTGAATTCTTCTTTGGTGATTTCTCCCTTTTTCCATTTCTTGTACATGTTCCTTTTAAGTCTTAGCTCAGTTGAAACTTCTTTCGACATCCATCCTGGCTTCTTTAGACACCTGCCATTTTTCCTCCTCATTGGAACTGTTTAAAGTTGTGCCTTTATTATCTCACTTTTTAGAAACTCCCATCCCTCATGAACTCCCATCTCTTTTAGTATTCCTGACCATGGGATCACCCCCAGTAATTCCGTAAGTTTTCTGAAATTGACTTTCTTAAAGTCTAGAAGGCCTGTCTGTTTATGCTTGGCTTCGCCTTTCCTCTGTTATACTCCAGCAGAACATGGTCACTCCCCCCTAAGGATCCCACCACTTCCACCCCATTAACCAGATAATCTCTGTTGGTTAGGAGATGCTAGGAGAGAGAGAACATTGAGTAGTATTCAGTTATGTCCCAATAGTTTAATGAGTAATCTTGATTTACCTAATGTAATTAATTAAATTCAGTACAGGTACTTGCTATAGTGTTGGACTTGAAAGGCTTTTAGCAAAAACTTCTGTGTCCTTGGCTAGACAAACAAAAGTAGTTCCATTTAGAGTTTACACATCTTGTTAGGCATCTTGTACAGATTGTAACAATATGGGCTCATCTACACAGGCCAGGATATGCAGGCTCCCTTCTGGTGTATTCTGCCCATGGATCCCCTGTTACTGTCTCCAAAGAGGAGGAAGTCCAGACAGCAAGCTGGCCCATTACTGCAGCCACCACTGCTGCTGTCTCCCTCAGCCTCCCAGAAACTAGGAAGCTGACTTATAACATGTGGGCAAGTCCCCCTGTATGTGACCAGCTTTGATCACATACTGCGGGACTCCTTCCTGCTGTGGCAGAGCAATAGCGATGAGTTGGCCTGCTGGGTCAGGCTCCTGTGGTCACACTGGGCCCGATCCATTTTTTTGCTGGCGGGAACAGATTAAAGTAGCTATTATTTTAAAATGCTGTAATGGGCCCTACCCTGTCTTTGCCCTGTCTTAGCCCTGTCTTTACCATGGGGGTCATGAGGTCTGCCTGGGGGCAGAATGGGGAAAAGCCCTATATCATCAGGACTTCAGGGCCATAAGATGGGGGCAAGATGGGGGATATTGCCCATGTAGATAAGCCCTGTAAGGTAGCTTGGGCTTGACAAATAGTTACTGAGGTTCTAGATTGCCCATAGAATGTCATGGTTGATGGGGGATTTAAACTCAGGCCTTTCTTTATGTGCTCATAGTAGAGAATTTCATTGTATAGGGATGATTTATTACACAAAGGGAGCAAAACTGTTGCAGGTTTGGAAGAGGCAAGAAGGAGTTAATTGAATCAGAACTTGGATAATAATTTTTTTGTGAACAGGACAAACAATTACTGAGATATAAGTGACATTCCAATTTGCTGCCTCAGGGAGCACTGTTTATTCTTGTAGAGACATGCTCCTTGGTGGGGAATGTTGTGGTTCTGATCTGATGAATATATTGAAAATGAATTAACTATTTTGGCTCAGCCTGATAAAAGAAATCCTCTCTACAAGGCTGCTGATATCTCTTTTTCAGGTAGTATAGGCCTGCAATTGGCTTCAGGTCACCCGTATGTCCCATGGTTCTGGTTTGGCTTGCAGGAACTAGTAGGGGACATTTTAGTGTCAAGTTCTGTCACAGTATCAATGTTTTGTTGCCAACATCACTCCACAGGAAGTGAGCCCTTCCTATTTCCTGTAGCACATTGCCTTGTGTCGCTTTCTAGTATTGACAAAGAATGGACTGGTAAAGGAAGATTCTTCTAACAGCATTTGTAGCAGGAAACAGGCTTCTGTATTCCTCTCATCAACACTGCTTTAAGTAAAAGATAACCTTTGCTGCTATCTAAGAGATGTAGCAGCAGTTTTCCTCTGGCAACAAAAATACCACATGAAAGGAAGCAAGCTGTTATTCCAGGGGAACAATGTAACAGTTATTATAACAGTAATGGACAGGTTGTTTCTTCTTTAATAAAGAATTGAGTGAATTATTTTTTAAACAGTAACGTTCAAAGTTCTTGACTATGCATGCAGCAACACTCTTTCAGATTAGAACATGTTTATACCCCACAATATGTTGGAATTCTCATTGGGGTCAGAAAATACTCCACAACTCAAAGAGTGTAAGGTTTTTGATTTTCTTTTTGCTTTGTTTCTTTTAATTAAACCTAGGGCATGAGGGTTAACATCATTTCACTGTGTTTACTGAACAAGGATGGACATTAGTGGAGGTTTGTTCTGTCACAGCAAACCAGCTGTGACAGAAAGAGAGTTCTAAATATTTCTCAGAGACAATAATCTCTTGCAAATCTTTGGGTGCATCTACACTGTAGAAATGATGCACTTTGACACCACTTTAACTGCCATGGCTCCATCCTTCAGAATTCTAGGATTTGTAGTTTTGTGAGGTACCAACATTATTTGGCAAAAAAGGCTAAAGACCTTGTAAAACTACACATCCCATGATTCCATAGGGTGGTGCTACAGCACTTAAAGTGGTGACAAACTGTATTATTTCTACAGTGTAGATGCACCTTATGAGTCAGCCAAAAATTGCACACATACATCTTTCCCAAGAGGCTCTATTTTTCTAAATGCTCGGGGGTGTTAAGGACCCTCCAAATATCGATAACAATATGGGGAATTAATACACTCAGCATGGCTATGCAAGGAGGGAAACAGATAGTGGGGTATTTTAGCCTTTGTATACTGTTAATCAGGAAGAGATGTTGGCTAGATAGTACAATTAAATGATCTTTATTAAGGAAATAATAATAACAATATTAACACATACACTCAAGCTTCAAGCATTCATGCAAGCCTAGTAAATAAAGTAGGCAGTATTGAGATAGAGGAATAGAGAAGGGAGTTTGTTTTTGGGTGTTACTGTAACAATCTGAGGAGATGAAGTTGCAGAAGAAACCAGCAGAGTGGGGGTCCTGAATCTGGAATGGTGACATAGTCTAAAATGGAGTAGGTAGGAGGGTGAACTGTGTGCACTTGAGTGAAATTTTGGGAGGGTTTTTATAGTCAATGACTGCCTTCAGGGGATGGGATTTAGAGTGAGAGAGTTGCTCAGGAAAAGACAATGAACACTCAGGATATGCTAATCGTTCTTAATGTGTGGACACTTTGTAACCAAATAGAGGAAGCAACTTTCTTTGTTGTGGAAGGGTAAAGGTATGAGGACTGTTTACGGGTTTGAGTATCTCAGCTTTGGTTAATAGGATTAGCCAGGTATTCACACATGTAGGTGCCTTGCAAAATAACATTTCTTTGGAATTTGGGCATCTCCTCCTTAAGTGCATACCTGACTGAGCAATGTTTGTCTTTGGGATTCCTGGTTGTGGAATTTCCCAGCTTTAATGGATTACTGCGGGGAATGCCACATTTGACCTAATTATTAAATATGGCCAATCTATTATTATAGGTATGGGGCAGGAGGTGTCAGAGTAGGTAAAACTCTTTGGGGGGTTGGTTCCCCATCATTTAACAGCTGGTAGGACAGTCTACTCCATAGCACTTTCACATCTGTACACTAATAACTCTAGGACTAGAATTAACTAGAATTTCTGACCTCTCTCTACATTCATCTGCCACTTTTTTAAAAAAATCCAGAAATTGGCACCCTTTCAGTGACCATAGGAAGGTCCACAAATACATTTCCCTGTGCAAAACATATATTCTGAATATATTTTATCTCAAAATGTGATGATGATGATAATGATGATGATGATAATAATAATAATTATTATTATTATTTATACCCCGCCCCTCTGTTAAAACAATCGGGGCATCTTACAAAAATTAAAATACAATACAGATAACAATCCTTAAACACCCCCACCCCCACCCTCTCCCATAAAAATTATTAAACAAATATAAATTAAAAAGCAACTGATCTAAAATCACATTTAAAAACAATAAATACAATAAATAGCCAGCAGACTAAAAGAGGCCAGGATCCCCTGAGGCCGGGATCTAATTAGGAAAGGCCTGCCAAAAGAGATCCGTCTTTAGTGCTTTTTAAAAGCTACTTATGCTTGTCATCTGACGGATCTCGTTCAGCAGGTCATTCCACAATTTGGGGGTGATTACCGAAAAGGCCCTCTGGGAGGTTGTAGACAGCCTAGATTTTTGTGGCTGAAGTAAATTCCTCCCAGAGGACCGGAGTGAGCGGGGAGGATTGTATGGGAGGAGGCGGTTCTGGAGATAAGTTGGACCCAAGCCAACTTATTTTACCTGAGAATTGCATCAGAACATCCAGGAAATGTAGAAGCCAGTAGATAGCTAAGTTCTGAACTACACATTAGCTCAAGAAGTATATACCTGGTCAGATCACATTCACAAAAAGCTGCTTTCTCTGCCTAAAATGCTGTTTTCTATGCAAAACAATCATGCTTGCACATAATAAATCCCAAACTGTGAAGATTGTTCTTACTCCAGGATTATTCTCATTAGGATTTCTCAGTACTAAAACAAAACAAAACATGTTTTGTAATAATTTTTTGAATATTCTTTCCATCCCTACTAACTACTACGCATTTCACAGGGAACTGGGAAAAGGAATGGGTGGGGGGAGGTATAGCTGTTGTCTATAGCCTTTCCTTTAAAAGATTGGCTCCCAAAGGAGTTGTTCATGTACAGGACCATCCTATGTTGATAACTACAGATGCTTGAGGTATTCATTCTTTTTGTGCAGGAAATAACATTTCTGTGTGGAAATACTGGCCAGAATCCCATCTGGAATTTACATCTTTCTAAATGGATTTACATCTGCATGAAGTAGAATTGGGCAGTTCTGTAACATCCATATCTGGTAAAGGGCTGGTGGTACATTATTACATCAAAGAGCCAACAAAGTGACTGAAGTCCATTGGGATCAATGCACAATGGAATCAATCAATGCACAACAGGACTGCTGTGCTGTGGGACCAATGTTCATCGGGACCATTGTGTAGCAGTGTTTTTGCCAAAAAAAGTGAAAATACTCCTCATAGAATTCAAGGAGAATATCTTTTGTCCCAATGGGATTCCACATCATTTCATCATGGGGCCAAAAATGCCATATAATCCATGGAGAAAGCCTTCAGGGCTTTCACCAAAGTTTTTTGTTTTTTTTTTGTTTTTTTTTTTTTTAAAAACAGCATGGGGAATGCACATTCCAGCTCATTGGGACAAGCAATGTGAATTTATGTGTTTTCCCAATATGGGTGGAAGTGGAAAGATGATTGGTCCAACGTGCTCAGGAGCCGCAGCTTGCTGGCAAGGCAAGGGCCCAGAACTGCCATTTTGGATTTTCACCATAGTGATCATGCACTATGGTAAGAAAATAGCCTTTTTGTTTGCTTCTTTGTTAAAGTGAAAGGTCATACTTTTGCACCTTGGATATGGTTTTAAAAAATCTGTTTGGCAGTGGCAACTCGAGGTAAATAAAAGCATGAGTAATTCACTCATGACTGCCATCTTGATTAACAGGCATGCCCATTTGAACAGTGAAAGCAGATAGCTTCCCACACCTGCAATCTTAAAAAAAAAATCCATGGAGATAAATAAAAACTATTGCAAATTGGCATTGCTGTGCACAAATCCACATTTTATCACCTCGTATAGACAAGCCCACCAGCTTGGGAGTGTTGATGCACATCAGTAGAGCCCACAGTGAATCAGGACACTCTTGCTGGTTCCACATCTTTGCAATTCACTTACAGGTCTTTTAAGTGCCTCTGCTATGTAACCAAGTATACAGGGAGTCAAGAAATGTAGACCGTGATAGAGGATACCAACCACTAATTTTTTTTCCAGAAAAAAATTTCCTGTATAGAAAATACTGCAATTGGTGATGTCCCTCAGAAAATTTACATGTGGTAGATTTGTGCCAAAAACAGCTTTTTCTGCACAGGAAACAGCTGTTACTGCACAGAAAATAATATTGCCGTGCTGGCATGCCAAAATATTATTTTCTGTACAGAAAAAGCTGTTTGCTGTGGAGAAAATGCTGTTTTCTGTGCAAAACCATGAGGTGCACAATAAATCCCAAATTGAAAATAGGCTTTGAAATTGTATGGTTTTCAAAGACTTTCTCACCATGGGAAGAAAATTGCCAAAATTACTCATTGCTTCCTTCAAAAAGAAAATTGGGGGAAATTGCATCCCTAGTAGTTAGGGACTTTATCAGACACACTAAATTTGGTGCCATAAAAACGCCACATAAATGTGAGAGGGCACACACACCAGATGACATTGCTCTTTCACGTTTATGTCTTGTCCTTAAGCCAATCTATTTTATTGATGGCCCAAGTTGTTAATACATTGGCTATGCTGTTTTTTTTTGCCAGCATAATCGGCATATGTAACCTTCATAGAATCATAGAATCATAGAATTATAGAGTTGGAAGAGACCGCAAGAGCCATCCAGTCCAACCCCCTGCCACACAGGAAATCACGATCAAAGCATCTCTGACAGATGGCCATCCAGCCTCTTTTTAAAGACCTCCAAGGAAGGAGACCCCACCATGCTCTGAGGGAGTGTGTTCCACTACCGAACAGCTCCTAATGTTGAGATGGAATCTCTGTTCCTGGAGCTTGCATCTATTGCTCTGTGTTCTAGTCTCTGGAGCAGCAGAAAACAAGCTTGCTCCATCCTCAACGTGACACCCCTTCAAATACTTAAACAGGGCTATCATATCACCCCTTAACTATCTTTTTTCCAGGCTAAACATACACAGCTCCCTAAGTCTTTCCTCATAAAGCATGGTTTCCAGACCTTTCACCATTTTTGTCGCCCTCCTCTGGACACGCTCTAATTTGTCAATATCCTTTTTGAATTGTGGTGCCGAGAACTAGACACAGTATTCTAGGTGAGGCCTGACCAAGGCAGAATAGAGCGCCACTATTACTGCCCTTAATCTAGACACTATACTTCTATTGATGCAGCCCAAAATCATATTGGCCTTTTTAGCTGCCGCATCACACTGTTGACTCATGTTCAACTTGTGGTCTACTAGGACTCCTAGATCCCTGTCGCATGTAGTCTCGTTCAGCCAGATTTCCTCCATCCTGTACCCATGCATTTCATTTTTCCACCCTAAGTGCAGTACCTTACATTTCTCTTTATTGAATTTCATTTTGTTAGCTTTGGCCCAGCTTTCTAGTCTATTCAGGTCATTTTGAATTTTGATCCTGTCCTCTACGGTATTAGCTACTCCTCCTAATTTGGTGTCATCTGCAAATTTGATTAGTATGGCCCTAATGCCCTCATCCAAGTCATTGATAAAGATGTTGAATAGTACTGGGCCCAAGACAGAACCCTGTGGCACCCCACTGGTCACATCTTTCCAAGATGAAGAGGAGCCACTGCTGAGCACCCTTTGGGTTCGGCCGGTCAACCAATTACAAATCCATTGAACAGTTAACTTGTCTAGCCCACATTTTACAAGCTTGTTTGCAAGAATGTCATGGGGAACCTTGTCAAAGGCCTTACTGAAATCAAGATATCCACAGCATTCCCTTCATCTACCAAGCTGGTAATTTTATTAAAAAAAAATTGATCAGATTAGTCTGGCATAACTTGTTTCTCTGAAACCCATGTTGACTTTTTGTGATTATGGCATTGCCTTCTAAATGTTCACAGACTCTCTGTTTAATGATCTGCTCTAGAATCTTTCCTGGTATTGATGCCAGACTAACTGGACGATAATTGTTGGGATCCTCTTTTTTCCCCTTTTTGAAGATGGGGACAAGGTTTGCCCTCCTCCAGTCTGCTGGGACTTCTCCTGTTCTCCAGGAGTTCTCAAAGATTATTGCCAATGGCTCTGAGATTACATTTGCCATCTCTTTTAATACCCTTGGATGTAGTTCATCTGGTCCTGGAGATTTAAATTCATTATTGATTAAGAAGGTATTCCTGTACTACCTCTTTACTTATTCTGTGCCGGATTTCCTCTATTGTGTTCTCTGTTCCATTATCCTCAGGTTGATCACCCTTTTCCTTTTCTGAAAACACTGAGGCGAAGAAGGTGTTTGAATAATTCTGCCTTTTCTCTGTCCCGTTAGCATTTTGCCATCATCTCCACGTAGTGGCCCTACCATTTCCTTCTTCCTCCTTTTGCTGTGGACATACACCAAAAAACCCTTTTTATTGTTCTTAACCTCTCTAGCGAACCTGAGCTCATTCTGTGCTTTAGCTTTTCTGACTTTACTCCTACACGTGTTCACTATATGTCTCCCACATATTTACCTTGTGAATGGCCAGACCGGCCAGAACACTTCCGAGTGAGGTCGCAACATCCAGGTAGGTGATACACTTTTTATGACCCTCCCTGGGATACTTGGAAGTTTTTGAGTGTGTGTATGTGCTTGATGTAACTTTTTATGTTTTATTTTTTGTTTCATTTTTAAATTTCCCACACAATTAAGTTGAAGTCTCATGGGATTTCAAAGGAGGATGTGAACGTGCCATTTCCTTCCTCTTTAGTGCGAGGGAAGCCTTCTGCTGGGAGAGAGGGTAAGTGTGGTGGTGGGGGATGTCCTTTTCTAGCATAAAAATTGATTTATTTATTTTTGCCAGCAAAACAATGTTTCAAGAGGCATGTCTGATAAAGTCCTATTACTAAAAGTAATTTAATCTATCACTTTCTACCACATTCCACTTGGGGTAGGGAGACCCAAACCTCAAGGTCTTTCCAATGAATGTAACAAGATGTGTTAATTTTGGTAATTTCTTTTCAGTAGCTGCAGCTATTCTCCAGTATGGACAGGATCATGTTCTGTCACCTGCCATGTAGCTGTTAAAGTTGAAGAGGCTATCTGAAATAAGAGATGGCAACTTTAATCCTGCAATGCAAAGCTGTCTAAATACTTAAAGACCCCAAAACAGGCTTTGAAGAGATAGGTGCTCAAAACCTAGGAACCGGGGAGGGAGGAATCTTCAGCATTGCTTCCTTCCACATTTGGATGTTTAAATCTTATATATATATATATATATATATTGTCAAATTTATATTTTTTAAAAAATTCAAAATTTTGAAATGTTCATATTGAAAAGTAGAGAAAACAAAATTCTGTCTCTTCTCTAAATGTCTGGAAATTAATTTTCACTACTTCGGTCAATGTGCTTGTTCCCTGAACCTGCTGGATTTTGCATTATCTTACAAAAACAGCTTCTCAGATAGGTTGAGTGTCCTCAAATTCTCTGTGGATCAAAGTTCCTTCCAGCTTCTGATGATTTGTTCTCCTTTCATCACTTAAAGCCTCCAGATATTTTGCTCCTGTTTTAATTAAAGAAATGGCAATACATTAGATCTAGATTTAACTAAACTGTGTGGAAGTCTGAAAAGCATTTCTGATTTTCTTGTATTCCCTTACTTTTAAATGTTCACTGCAATTGCTATTTGAGCTGCAATATTTTGACTGAGGCAGTGGAGTTTTATTATTTTTAATAACTCTGAACAGCCTTTTCTCAAAGCAAATTAAGTGCCTTAATTTGAATTTTAAAATGTTTCAACCCTCTTCCAAAATTAATTAGATAAAATATAGAGGAATAATTAAATTAAATGCCCAGAGTTCTAACTGAACATTTGTTATGGCTGTCATTGGAAGTGAGAATCTCTTTTTCACTTCTTGCACAGCTGTGGCTGTTTTTAGGAGTTTGTATTTAGGACTGAAGCAATATAAAAATTCAAGGGTTTTTCAAAAGAATCATGGAGAATTGCAGATCCTTTGGGCTCCTTGCACTGCATTCTGTCTTCTTCTACGAGGCTATAGAAATATTCACCTTTGAGGTGAGGTGGATGTTCTGGCCTCAACATATGTTGTGTTTAGCAGTGTGTCTATCCAGACAATTAACTCAGACCCAACCACTGAGGTAAACGAAAACTGAACTTTATTGTGGTACTTAATATCAATAACCCCCCCCCCCAAAAAAAAAGATTTAAAAATGGAAAGATAAATGATGGGATGAGAGCAGGACAAGTAAAAATATATGATGGACAAGGCTTTTCTGACAGCAGAAAGCAATAAAACTAAGGAGAAGATCTGGAAGAGACAACCAATTAAACATTGATAGAAGGGATCAGGGATGATCAGTTGATAATAGTTCTACATAGAAGACACTTTTAATGACACTTAGGGCAACAGAAATGACCTGTTTGGGCAGAACACTCCCCACCTGGAATCTGTAGATTTCACTACTCTTAATATAGTACTACATAATATAATACTACAGTGTCAGCTGAGTATTAACTAAAAAGACCACGTTTCTATGTTGGTGCCTCATTACAGGCCTATGTCAGCAACAGGCATAATACAATAAGTGTTTTTACTGTCCCTTGCTTGGCAGTCTTGAGTGTGGTCACCTCTGGATGAACTTCATTATTTGTGTCTGTCCGAGTTCACAAGTTCAAAGCATACTTCAGTTTCTGGGGAAACATCCTGGTTCAAGAGGAATTCAGTCCCCTTTAACCTTGTAGTTTGGATCAAATGAGCTGCTGGAATGGACCTTGTGTCGTGGTTTTGTTCTGTTAGGATATAGTGCCACTGTTCTTGATTGTTGGGAATTTGGCACTGAGATGTTTGGAAATGGAAGTCAAGCCACCCAGCTGTTAGATTCATATTTGATGAATTCCTTATCCATATTTTAGCAAGTCTTTATCTTCTGTTTAGAGGGTGGATCTGCTATCATCTTTGGTTGTCTGGAACAATGTGTTTCCAAGAGTGTCTTCTTGCCCCCATTGCATAGGAATATCCCTATGCAGTTTTGTTACTCCAAGAGGGCTCTCTCTTGAAGAAATATTTTTGTTGAGTAGAAAGTGCTCTGAGCATGGTTTAAAATGTGAAGCCCAGCCATTCTCTAGCAAATCTGTTACAAAGGCATCTATGCTTTCAGGTCTGCACACTTGGTCTATCCAGACCTTGACTACTATGGTTCACACAAGATCAAGTCTTTGTGCTAAGTGGCTTCATAGGGACCATTGTACTGTTGGTGGACCTGGTGAACTTGTAGTAATGTCTCTGGTAAGTAGAAGGAAGATCTGAGCATCTGTGGTCAGTGATGGGATGTGGCTAGCTACAGACTTCAGGCAAAGATGATGAAGAGCAGCATCTGGTGTAGGGATTTCATCCCTGTGGTTTGACAACTGGTTACATGCTTTTATTGTGGGAAGGGGTAGCTTGATACTTCCGTCTGCAGATTTAGCTAGAGATCTGTTGCTTTGGTCATCAATAACAGTGTACATTTTCACTGACTTTGCAGGTTACCCTTTGGGAAACACTTTTACTAAACATTTTTTTGAGCAGTGTTTGCCACCATGATCTTTCCCCCAAACCTAAGTACATTGTGATGTGACCCCAGATTGTGATATTCTTCCCCCACCATCATTTATGACAGAAGTCTTGGGAGGGTCAGTGGGAAGCAGTGATGTGCTGTCACTGCTGCACTCATCACATTCAACAGCCATCTTATAGTCTTTAGAGAAGTCATCAGTAAGAGAGCAGCATCTGAAACAGATCCCAAAGGCTCTAAGTAGGTATTTGCATTCCTCTAGTGATTTCTGTCTGAAGCCACATCATTTATTTACAAGACAAGGCTTCTTGTGAAGGAGGTATAGTTTGCCTGAGTCCTCTACTTTCTTAGGCTTAGGTACAGAAAAAAATTACATCTGTTTTGTGGACTGACACCAGTGCTCAAGAGCTGCCATATCTGGTAATCAGCTTCTCATTGTTGATGTAGATTGTATTCTCTACACTGACTGTTTCAAAGGCAAGGCTCGGGTTACTCTTGACTTTGGCTGTGCCATGAATGAACTTTGAGAAGAAGGAGAAAGGAGGAAAAAGACAATTATCCCTTTTTAAAACATTTTGAACTAGGGATGGAAATAATATTTTTAAAATATTCAAAAATGGTCAAAAATATGTTTTTCAAGTGTTGAGAAACCTGATGAGAAGAATCCCGGATAAATAAGAAACTTCCAATTCAGGACTTGTTGTGTGCAAAATTCACAGATAGTTGTTTTCTGCAGAAAACAGCATTTTCTGCATGGTAAATAATATTTCAACAAAGAAATATCAGTTCCTGCACAGAAAATGCAAGGGTTTTTTCCCCCACAGAAAATGCCATAATTGGGGGTTTATTCTGCATAAAATTTGCACATGTTGATTTGCTTAGAAACAGCATTTTCTGTGCAAAAATTAATATTTCTGGAAACATTATTCTCCATGTAGAAAATGCTATTTCCTGCACAAAACAACCACCTATGAATTTAGCACAGAATACAGGTCTACCCCTGTATCCATGTATTTGGTATCCATGGTTTTCCTAATCCACGCTTGAAAAATATGTTCTCTCTAGGCATTTATAGGTCCTCCAATGTGATTCTGGTGTTCATCGCATTGAAAATAATAGAGTTCACTATTATCCATGGTTTCAGGTATCCACAGGGGTGTGTGTCTTGAAATGCATCCCACATGGATCTGGGGGTCACCTTGTAAGTCCCAAATTGCAAATAGCCTTTTGAAAATTGCATGTTTTTCAAAGACTTCCTTACAGCAAGAAGAAAATTGCTGGAATTACTCATTGCTACCTTCTAGAAGAAATGTAGTGGAAAAAATTACATCCCTATTTTGAATTGAGAGAGACCCATTTCTCTTGTAAGTTGTGTAACAGTTTCTCCACAATGGGGTTCATTCCATGAGCTGCGTCTAGATAGCTGAATCCTGTTAGGTATAAGTCAGCTTTGGCTGACTCATGTTCAAGCAAAAGGTTTCCTAGTTCTTGTAATCTTAGATTGTCTTTGTTTGAGATCTTAGGAATGTTTTCTAACTTTTTGAGGAGTGCATTCCCTGTTGCTTTTGGTCTGCCCTAACTCTCCTCCAGCCTGTTCCATACTGCTTTCAAAGTGACTTTAGGGTTGCTTGCCCGTGCTGCTCTGGGCCTCTTTGCCTGAACTGAAGATTCACTGCCTAACCCTCTAGCTAGCAGATCCATCCAGCTCCTCACCTACAGAGATGTAGGTGGCATTCTGGAATGCAGACTTCCATGCGCTATAATTTTCAGGACAGTCAACAAACTTTGTGAGCATGTATTAAAGCCCTCACAGCAGATTAAATATTTGGAAAGATCAGTTATACTAGAAGCTTCTTTCTGAGTACTCTGGGGATTTCTCTGAGTGTGGCAGGGCACAGTAGTTTGTAATTTGCCTGGCATATCATGGTTAGATGAAAGAATGAAGCTCAACTGGTCAGACACACATGTTGGGAGCATTGTGTGTATGCTTGACACCTCTACTGGTGGCATTTTGGCAGTTTTGTTCTGAACCCTATTCTCCCAGACAGTTTGAGTCTGAGCCCAAAACAGTACATTGTCCTGTGTACACATACTCCAATTGCAATCTAATTCTGGTAGTTTTGTGTGCATAGGGACATCTGGATTACCATAGCAGCTATTTTCATTTGCAGTGAGGCATGCATGCATTGGCTTTGTACCTGGTGCTATGGCTCTACACATAGTCTGTGGTGTGTTGTGTAGAGCCCAGTGCCTCAATTTTATCAAGCTGGTTCTCCCCACCATCCTGTCCTGCAGTTGCTTCAAGAACTCTATCTTGGGCCTCAGTTGATTTCTTTCTTGCCAGATGCAGGGCTCTCAGGATGGCTTCCCAGAGGTGTCTCTTGCTGGCAGGAGGAGGCTGGTCATGTGATCTTACAGCAGCACAGGACACCAGTGTTCCAAATGGCTGGCTGGCTGGCTGGCTTTTAAAGCTGTCTTCAGGGTCATTTGAGATTCTGGTAATAATGTCACAATCACAAATGAGAATTTAAAAAAAACACATTATGATGTCCTAAGTCTAAATTAGGACATTGTAACTAACAGGATGCCAGCCTATAACTCTTATTTAAAAGTTGAGATAGAAGTGAAGGATACTTTTTCTGTCTTGGAATTTAAAATGAACTCACTTTAAGGAGGGAATAAAATGTTGCATCTGGTGCCAGGAATTGCTAGAAAATAGTCCAGAAATGCCATTTGGATTAAAAAAAAGAAGAACAAAACCAAGAACTACCACAACCTCCAAGCATATTTCCTTGTCTAGAAGACCCCTCTGATGGAATTAATCTTTCCATCTGAGCAAGGAATTCAACTCAAGAAGATTTCAACTCAAGAAGATTTCTTAGAAGCATAGTTTTACACTTTTCTAATCAGGGATTGAGTGTAGGATATAAGTCTTAATTGTTTATTGAATTAGTTTCCCAATAGCCTGACTTTCCGTCTCAAACAAAATTCTCTGTGTTCATACTTAGTGCCTCCTGCAGACACCTTTTCTTTACCAGGTAATGAAGCCCTAGCCTGAGTTTCGCTGCCTCTTTCTTCTTCTTGCCAAATTTCAATCTCAACAGCTAATATAACAGCAGTCCCTTACCATCTGTACAGCCCTTCCTCTCAGGCTGTGCAATTTATTTTTTCCTCTCTCAGGAACAGCCCTCAAAAAGAGTTCCAACTCACCCTTCTCAGAGTCTAAACTGACTTTGACTAAAACAGTTTTCCTGCCTCAATTCATTATGAATGCCCTACTTTTATAATTGAAACAAGATCTTTTTCCTTCTCCCGCCTTCAATTAAAATAAACTATAATTGTTAAATATCGCTGGTAGGAACAATTTCTGTTTTTACTGTTTTGTGTGCAAAAACAACATTCATCAGCCTTGACTGTTTTGACAAAATGAGAATTCAGCTAAAACATTTATAACACCATTCTATGGCCATCTACTTAGAAGCTAGCTCTATTGTGTTCAGTGGGACTTACTCCCAAGTACATATACTTGGGTACACAGGATAACATTGCAGTCTTGGGGGTTGTCTAAACAGTGAAAATACCCCTCACAGAATTTGCAGAGAATAATGTTTGTCCCAACAAGCCACACAGGAGGGAGATTTGCTGTATTAAGAGGGAGTGGGGAACCACCAATTAGCATGCAACAGGAGGGGTCACGGTTTTCTGCTAAGTTTTTCATATACTGCAGGGAGATGCACCTCCCCATACAGTATTTCCTCCCCTCTAGATCTACCCTTAGACAATGATAAGTTTTTTAGATAGTTTTGAATCTTTTTTCCTGTCAGCTTTCCTCACTGTCCAGTTTTACACAGAAATTGGAAATACTAGGGAATGGCTGGTGCTGACTTTAGTATTCAATTACTGTGTATATCTTTATATGTGATGATCTTTTCTAATTCTACCGTAGCTGGCCTTCCAAACCTTTCCAAATCAGAAGTCTTCTTCTGATTTCTTGACTAGTCTTCATTTTAATGTATGAGTGAGACAAGATATGCAAAATGTTTAACAAATGCAATGTCTTCATCACCGACTTTAATGTAAATCTTAGGCTTATAGAATCATAGAGTTGGAACAGACTCTATGACCATTATCTATGGACATTATTTTTGATTCCTAATATTGAACTGTAACCCTGCTTCTGCCTGTTTCCCTTAAATTCCATCAGTAGTCATTCGAAATCTTTGCCATTTTCTGCTTTGCAGATGGGATCATCTGTGTATCTTAAATTGCTGATCTTTCTTCCTCAAGTTTTCACACCTCGTT
The DNA here is from genome assembly GCA_030847615.1 of Gambelia wislizenii. Taxonomy (NCBI): domain Eukaryota; kingdom Metazoa; phylum Chordata; class Lepidosauria; order Squamata; family Crotaphytidae; genus Gambelia; species Gambelia wislizenii. The sequence continues at coordinate 328,156,412 of JAUMIR010000001.1, forward strand.
CCTTCAAGTGTAACCCTGTTTTTCATATATGTTCCATGTATTAATTAAGCTGATAGGATGATGACCTGACTGCCTTGCCAATTGAAAACCATCCTATCTCTTCATGTTTTGTTCTGACAGTAGCCTCGTGTCCAAAGTATGGTTTATGTATTGGTATACTCAAATGCTGTAGTATTCTCATTTATTTTAGAGTGAGAGAGGGTTTTTCATGATCTACACTGTCCTCTCCATTGATGCCCCCTTGTCATGGGAGAGAGGCTTGCGTACCCTAATGATGTTTTGAGCTATGCTGGCGGTGGCATAATAGCCACTGGTAGGGTCTCCCATGCCAGACAGGTCAAAACCGAAGGGTCTGACAAAGAGCGTCAAAGGGCGGGATGGGCTCTCTAGCCTTGTGGCAACCGTCCTAGGAGAAGGAAAACTCTAATCCCAAACCTGGGCAGATGGTGCTCGTCCAACCCTGTAAGGTCAACCATCTAAGAGAAGGAAACTAATCAAACCTACGGCCCGAGGACCTCGCTGCCACGTCCATGCTTGCAAGGACACGGCAGATGAATCTCTGGTTTAAAGGGTGAGGCCAGTTCTGTGCACGCTGCGCTCCACCAGAAAAATCCATTGCACAGGCTCGAAGGACAAATCCAGTACCAAAAAAAGCCCTGTAGCGACTGGCGAGGGATGAAACCAGCAGGTGTAAAGATGCACTGGAAGCCGCAGCCCCAACCCTGCATGCAGGCGGTTCAGGACATTGGTTTCTCAAGCCTGACCCGGGAGATGACAGTCTTGTTCGGCAGCATACTGAACGACCAAGCAGCCTTTTTTAAGGAGAGCGCTGCTTGCTCCACATGGAGAGGGGCCTAGAAAAGGTGGCCTAACGAAAGCTCATCCCCAACTACCTGGTTGGATAGCCGCGGCCAACGGGAATCTTCTGATGCGGTCAAACCAAGGCAAAGAAACAAAGGCACACACCGGCCTCCAAAGGTGTAAATAAACTGACACTTGCATGCTGGAACATCAGAACCATGCAAGACTCTGAAGATAGTGGACGGCCTGAGCGTCGTTCTGCCCTAATAGCCCTTGAACTATCACGGCTTAATATTGACATCGCTGCTCTTAGTGAAGTTCGCTTCCATGAGGAAGGCAGCCTTAAAGAACATGGCGCCGGCTACACACTTTACTGGTCTGGCAAACCCAAAACCGAAAAACATCTTTCAGGAGTAGGCTTTATGATTAAAAACTCCATTGCCTCCAAACTCGAAACCTTGCCAACAGGACACTCTGATCGCATTATTTCCTTACGCCTCCCACATATTGTTCTCTTTAGTATATATGCCCCAACTATGCAAGCCGACCCTGTAGAGAAAGACAAATTCTACACAGACCTACGCCAACTCATACAAAAAGTCCCTGTAGAAGATAAAATTATTATCCTTGGTGACTTCAATGCCAGAGTAGGAAAGAACTCCGAAGCCTGGAAAGGTGTCTTAGGCAAGCATGGTGTTGGAAATTGCAATGATAACGGACACCTCCTGCTAGAGTTCTGTGCAGAACAACAGCTGACTATTACAAACACAATCTTTCAGCAGAAAGATAGCTTGAAGACAACCTGGATGCATCCCCGATCCAAACATTGGCACCTCATTGACTATGTTCTAGTCCATCAGAGAGACATTCATGATGTCCGTCATACCCGAGTGATGCCCAGTGCAGAATGCCAAACAGATCATCGCCTCGTCAGATGTAAACTAAATCTTCATCTTAAGTTCAAACCTAAGAGGGGTGGCATCTTAAAGAAGAGGCTCCAAGTCAACAATCTTCAACAAGCTACCTTGAGAGACAACTTCCAGGCAAACCTACAAACAAAACTTGAAGACCATCCTACAGATCCTTCTCCTACAGTGCTTTGGCAAAATATCAAAAACAGTATCCTCCAGTCTGCAGAAGAATCCCTCGGGTTCTCCCACAAGAAAAATCAAGACTGGTTTGATGAAAAACAACCAAGAGATCCAGGAGCTGTTGGCAAGGAAGAGAGCTGCTCACCAGGCATACCTCGCCCAGCCAACCTGTCATGCAAGAAAAGCAGCTTTCTGCCTCACATGTAGCAAATTACAACAAAAACTCCGAGACATGCAGAACAAGTGGTGGATCAATTTAGCAGAAAAGACACAACGCTGTGCAGATCTGGGTGATCATAGAGGATTTTATGAAGCTCTTAAAGCAGTGTTTGGACCTACTTATCAGGTCCAAAGCTCCTTATACAGTACAGATGGGCAAACATTAATTACTGATAAAGCCTCCATCCTGAATCGTTGGGCTGAACATTTTCAAAGCCTCTTTAGCACCAACCGAGTAGTCCAAGCCTCAGCTATACAACATATGATACAAAAAACCAATGAAAAATGAATTGGACCTAGCTCCCACTTTGGAAGAGACCCTTAAGGCCATACAGCAGATGAAAAACGGCAAGGCAGCTGGGGTTGATGGAATCCCACCTGAAGTTTGGAAACATGGAGGTCATGCACTCCACGAAAAATTCCACGAATTCCTTGTGAATTGCTGGGAAAAAGGGGAACTGCCATCAGACCTCCGAGATGCAGTCATCATCACCCTGTACAAGAAAAAAGGAGCAAAATCCGACTGCTCAAACTATCGAGGCATAACACTGCTCTCTATTGCTGGAAAAATCCTTGCAAGGATACTCCTGAACAGATTAGTTCTTGCTATTGCAGAAGAACTTCTTCCTGAAAGCCAATGTGGCTTCAGAGCCAATAGGAGTACTACAGACATGGTATTTGCCCTTAGGCAACTGCAAGAAAAATGTAGGGAGCAGAACAAGGGTCTCTATGTAACATTTGTTGACCTCACCAAAGCCTTTGACACTGTAAGTAGAAAAGGTCTGTGGCAGATCCTGGAAAGACTAGGATGTCCCCCCAAATTCCTTAAAATGATTATCTTGCTACACGAGGGCCAGCGTGGTCAAGTCAGATATGGCGATGCTCTTTCAGAGCCCTTTCTAATAACTAATGGAGTGAAGCAAGGTTGTGTTCTTGCACCAACTTTATTTACAATCTTCTTTAGCACGATGCTCCAAAGGGCTATGGCAGAGCTTGAAGAAGACGACGGCATCTATATACGCTACCGTACTGATGGTAGCTTGTTTAACTTAAGCCGTCTGAGGGCTCACACTAAGACTCTAAACTATCTAGTCCGTGAGCTGCTCTTCGCCGATGATGCTGCCCTTGTTGCCCACACAGAAGCAGCTCTGCAGCGCCTAACGTCCTGCTTTGCAACAGCTGCAGAGCTGTTTGGGCTAGAAGTCAAACTGAAGAAAATGGAAGTTCTTTACCAGCCTGCACCACAGGACGAACACCACCATCCCCACATTGCCGTCGGCAAATCTGTGCTCAAGTCCGTTCAGCAGTTCACCTACCTGGGAAGCATCATCTCCTCAGATGCCAAGATTGACAAAGAGATCGATCACAGATTAGCAAAGGCATATAGTGCATTTGGAAGACTTCACAAAAGAGTCTGGAGCAATAAACACCTGAGGCAAAGCACAAAAATCAGTGTGTATAGAGCCATCGTACTGTCTATCCTCCTTTATGGATCTGAAACATGGGTCACCTATCGCCACCACCTACGACTCCTCGAGCACTTTCATCAGCGCTGTCTACGCACAATCCTAAATATACACTGGACTGACTATGTGACGAATGTTGCTGTCCTTGAGCAAGCAGGGATCACCAGCATTGAGGCCATGATATTGAGAACAGAGCTGCGCTGGGCAGGGCATGTTTCTAGGATGGAGGACCATCGCCTCCCAAAAATACTACTCTACGGTGAACTCGCCACGGGTCAGCGTAAGAGGGGCGCTCCAAAAAAGCGATACAAAGACTCCCTGAAACAACATCTCAGGCTTGGCCAAATTGGTCACCAACCGTGGTCCGCCCTGGCCTCACATCGGGAGGCATGGAGACGCACTATCCACAATGCTGCAGCCTTATTTGAGAACTCACGACGAACAAGTCTTGAAGAGAAACGACAACGCAGAAAGAATCATAACCCAAAAACATCACCCAAGGAGACCTTCTGCTGTGCTTTTTGCAACCGGACTTGTTTATCTCAGATTGGCCTTTTTAGTCATCAGCGCGCTTGCAGAAAGCGCGGGATGAGTCCTTCCTGAATCTTCGTTTGCGAAGAAAAGCCAGAGAGAGAGACGCTGTGAATGGCTCTGTTGTAATCTAGAAAGCACAGGATGATTTTCCTCTGAAATTCTCTAGTGTCCTCAATCACCTACTAAATTTTGTAATATGATCTCCAGTGCCTTTTCATTTTATCAGTCCAACTTGGACAAGGCATTTCTCATTTCACATATGGTCAAGTCATTGTTGCAAAATCTTGAGCGTCACTTTGCTTGCATGGAGGATTAATGCAATGATCTTATGATTACAGCAGTTCCTGGTGTCCCCTTTTTTGGGGACTGTAATGAAGATTAATTTATTTATACATACATACCTGCTCCACCCTTCCCTTGGTATGGGACCAAAGTAGCTGACAATAAGTTAAAACAAAGTTGAGCTAAAATCTTTTTTACAAAATTTAAAAGCAATTAAACAAACAATTCTATTTGCACATGGTTAAAAACAGTTTTAACACATTTAAACATAATTAAAAGGATAAAGGATAAAAGCACAGACATTACTTTCACAACATACTTCCACCACATGATTTAAGAATCAAGGGCCAACTGGACCTCCCATGGAAGGGAATTCCACAGCCTGAGAGCAGCCATTGAGAAGGTTTTCTCCCATGTCCTCACCAAAGATGCCTGTGTTGGTGCTGGGAAAGCCCTTCCCTGAAGATCTTAGAAGTCAGGCTAGCTGATGTATGGAGATATAGCTTTTTAGGTATTCTGGCCCCAAGCCATGTAGTGCTTTAGAGGGTATAACCAGTGCTTTCAATTCTGCTCAGAAATGGACTAGTAGCCAGTGAAGCTGTTTCCACAGGGGAGTTATATGTCCCTTGTATCTAGCCCTAGTTGACAGCCTGACCACAGAATTTTGGAGCCACTGAAATTTCAGAACAGTTTCCAAAGGCAGCTCCATGTAGAGTGCATCACAGTAATCCAAACAGGATGTAATCAAGACATGAGTCATCATGACTAGATCTGATGTCTCAAGAAATGGGCACAAGTGGTGCAAACTCTATGCTGGCCACTGCCAAAAACTAGGCCTCCTGGCTCAGATCTGAGTCCAGGAGTATGCCCAAGCTGTTGAACCTGTGGTTTCAGAGGGAGTGTAACTTCATTCAACACAAGCTGAGTCCATATTCCCTAGTCTGCCTTACCAAACACCAGAAGCATGTTTGTCTTGTCTGGATTAAGTTTCCATTTGCTCACCTTCATTCAGCCTATTACTGACTGCAGACACTGATTTAGAACAGAAACAGCTTCCTTGGAGTTAGATGGGAAGGAGAGATAGAGTTGGATATCATCAGCATATTGTAAGCAAGGGGATCTTGTAGCAGCTTTGAGACTGAGAGAAAGAAGTTGTAGCATAAGCTTTCACAAACTTGGTCTGCTTCCTCAGATGTATGGAGTGAACTGGTGCTATGCAGTTTAAACAGTTTTTCACCATATATGTTTCTCCTTGATATGTATATATTTTACCCCCTCTCTTTCTCTCTCCCCCATCATTTTGTGACAATTTGTCCTAGAATAAATAATTGGAATGGATGTACCAAAAGACAAAATAACTGTACTGTACTATTTAATTGTACTTCTTTTAAATGCTTTTTAACATTTTAATTGTAAATGTTAAATCATTTTTAACATTGTAAATGGTTTAATTTTATTTTAATTTTAGTCTTTTATTTTTTTTATCTCTGTTGCATTTGTTTCAGTTCAATTTGGTTGTAGGGAAGAGGGAGGGTATACATAAATATAACAACACAATGATTATGATTATAATTGAACAAGCAAACCAGTGGTGTGAAATAGTACGGTACTCCACTGCTTCTACAAAGCCTACCCATTCTAATTAGTATTAATGAACAATGGCCCTTGTGGTCTCTTCCAACTCTATGATTCTATGATTCTAAGACTATTTATCCCAGCCACATGAAATTTAGCATGTGCTGTCATGTTACCCAAAAATACCAATATGGAATGGCTTTCTATAACATATTTTATACAACAATTTATATTTTGTAAAGCAATTTAAAGGAATTTAAAAACTTCTCCCAGGCATGAAATCTTCACTTATTTATTCTGTGTGCCTTGTGGAAATTGACTCAACTATATGGAAATAGTTATTTGCTTGAAAATCCATTGTGTGTCAATAAGAATATGTCTCAAACTTCCATTTAATCAATTCAGTTTTAAGTAATGACAAGTTATATTGCAAAATATGTTGCAGTGACAGATAAATTTCTCCTGGATGAAGCCTCTTCTTAAAACAACCATGGTCACTGGGAAATGAGAAGGCCTGATGGTGCTGAATCTTATGGAAAGATGGAGCAGGATTCTTGGAGGGCGTGACTGTATGAAAGGTTTTTTTTTAAAAAAAAATTCGCACAGAATAGTAAAGTTGGAAGAGTTGACAAGGACCATCTAGTCCAACCTCCTGCCATGCAGGAATAACCAATCAAAGCACTCCTGACAGATGGCCATTCAGCCTCTGTTGGAAAACCTCCAAAGAAGGAGACTCCACCATACTCCAAGGCAGTGCATTCCACTGCCTAACAGCTCTTACTGTCAGGAAGTTCTTCCTAATGTTTAGGTAGAATCTCTTTTTCTATAGTTTGAGTCCATTTCTCCCTCTCTTAGGAGATTATCAGATGCTTGAAAAAGCCCCAAAGGAGCTCATGAGAATGGTGTCACTGTACTGGGCGGTACTGCATGACGTCATTTTCCTGGTGTACTTGGTCCATCTTCCCTCCATGCTGACATGATGAAAAAGTGCCACTTTTCATTAGTGGAAACTTCCACTAATGAAAAGTGGTGCCTTTTTTGTCACTTCAGCATGGAAGGAGGATGGAGCAAGCATGCCAGGAAGACAACATGTGAGATAACAGGAACTCTTCCCAGTACAGTGATGTCATTCTTGTGAGCTCCTTTGGAACTTTTTTTTTCAAATGTCTGATAATCTCCCTAGTCTCTGGAGCAGCAGAAAACAATCTTGCTCCCTCTCCAATATGACATCCTTTCAAATAATTAAACATGGCTATTGTCATATCCCCCCGGGATTCTGGGAGTTAGAGATGAATCCAGTGCAGGCCTGACATGAGTTTGGTTCTGGGCCTCTCCCTCCAGGAATACAGCCTGAGAATGTTTGGATGTTTTCTCTTTGCTGTTTTCTCTCCCATATAACTTTTTGGCTGGGGCCATCTGGTCCCCAGTCTCAGTCCCTCTCACCCCTCCATTCTAATCTCCCCCTCGCACAGCCCAAGGGTTATCTGTTGTGTATTCTGAGTGTTTGCCTCAGAACTAGCTTTGCTATGTTACTAGAACTATACTGCCTTGCTGAATAAAGATTTTCTTACTGAGCTAATGTGAGTGGGTTTACTGGTGCATTACAGTAAGCTAGTTCTCACAATTCTCCATACAACCTGCCCGTGTAGCAGAGGCATGATGTCTGAGGACACGGAGACTGGAACCCAGAAGGAGAAGGAACTGGTCCCAGACGAGGACCAGGGAGCTGGCGCAGATGTTAGCACAGACTTAGCAGAGGGAGAGCTGAGTTGAGTACGATGGAGGGCTGGGAGACTGGACCCTCCTTTCAACCTCATGGAGTTGGGAGCCAGGCAGACCCTGGGGAAGGCAGCCTTACCTTCTCCGAGACCCCCTTGCGTGGAATGGGGGTGGCCATGGGAGCAAATTGGCTCTGGTCAGATTAGCAAGGTCGAGACGAGCGGAGGTCTGTGTGGTGGGACAGACCTCTAACTGGTGGTCTCCACTAACCAGAGATGAGAGGAACCCGCCCTGAGTTGGAGAGAGAGGTGCACCAGCTGAAGCAGCAGATGGAGGTAATGCAGATGAACCTCATGGAAATCAGCCAGCGATTACCTCAGCCACCCCAGGTGCAGCCACCCCAGTTGCCAGCACCTCCAGGGGACAGGGTCCCTGGAAGGGGGTCCCAGCTCCCCCAACGCGTGGCCTGGTCCCACCGGCTCCCAGCGGTCCAGTATCCCCTGCAGGTGCTGGCCTGGTCGAGCCATGGGTGTGGCCACGTGGGCTCAAGCATTGGGACCTGAAGGCCATGTTCGATGGAGATGCTGCAAAACTGCTGTACTTCCTAACCCAGATGATGGGATTCATGTCTCACTGGGAGAGTTCCAGACAGAGGCCAAGAAGGTGCAGTATGTCTCCAACCAGCTGGAAGGAGAGGCTGCCCAATGGCTAGTGGGACTCTATGACATGGGAGCTCTAGAACTTCATTATGGCCCTCCAAGCACAGTTCAAAGACCCGCTGAGGGTGAGGCGCACCCATACTGAACTGCAATGTATACGCCAGGGCTCAAAAACAGTAACCGAGTATGCCTCTGAATTCCGCCGACTGGGAAGACAGATTCCCGACTGGACCAAAGCCATTATGGTGCAGTACTTCCAAGATGGGCTCAACTAGGACATCCTGGAATGGGCCTTGGTCTGAGGAAACCCCGAAACCCTATTGGAGTGGGTGCAGTTGGCTGAGGAGGTGGAGACCCTGAGGCAGAGCGTGAAGTTGGCCAGGCAGCGCCAAGGGCTAGAATGCAAGTCCAGTGGAGCCCCGGGGATGAAGATCAAGACGGCATGTCCGGCCAGCGGTGCAGCAGAGGAGTCGGAGGGAGATCAATGGATGCAGAAGGGCTTGTGCCTGCACTGTGGAAAGGGTGGCCATCGCATCACTGAGTACCCAGAAAGACAACTGCAGAGAAACCCGACCAAGGAGGGAGCTAAGAAGGCAGAGGGAAAGGCGACAGCACCCAAGACACCATTCAAGCCGAAACCCAAAGCAGCAGCCTGCTCCCTGGTGCTCGGCCATGCGGCTGGGGAGTTGTCCGAGGAGACAGAGGAGAGCGGGCCCTCATCTGATGCAGAGCTGGTGGGAAATGGATCCAGCCCACCCTACTAAGCAGGCTAACTCTGAGGGCAGGCTACTAAGCAGGCTAACTTCGCGGGCAGGCTAACTCCGAAGGGAACCCAGATGCTGTGGAGAGTGGAGTGAAAGCCCCGTTTTTCATAAAGGCCAAGTTAGGAGTCATAGGCAAGCCCCCCCACAGAAAGTAATGGTGATGATGGATTGTGGGTGCACACAGGTGCTAATCCATCCCTCCCTAGTTAGAGAACTCTCCGTCAAGACAATAAAGCTAGATTAGCCAGTGTGGATGTCCCAGATGGATGGAGGGATGATGAAGGGGGCCCCCACAAGATGAATGACTGATGTAGTACAAATGAGGATGGGGAATCATCAAGAAGAACTCCAGTTTGTAATCACTCCAGGTCTAGTGCCTGCCACAGTGGTTGGCTTGAACTAGTTGAAGTTTCATAACCTCACCATAGACTGGATCAAAGATAATGTGACTTTTGCTGACTCTGTTTGCATGCCAAATCATGGGGTTTATGAAGGGGGGGATACCTCTCTCGAGAGGGGTCCCAATCAGGAGGATGGTCATCAGTGTTGTGAGGTGGCTATGGTACAAGAGGAGGTTAAAGATTTGCCAGTTGAATAATAATAATAATAATAATAATAATAATAATAATAATTTTTTATTTTTAACCCGCCCCTCTGCTCAGCAACCGGGGCGGCGTACAACAAGATTAAAACATCAAGTTAAAACAATCCCTCCCCATCCTAACCCTCCCACCCCTTAAAACTAAATTAAACTAATGAAAAGTTAAAACAAGAATAAAATATGATAAATAAATAAATAAATAACGGCAACGATGGCAAGGGGGTGGGTAGCAATCAGTCCACTGGAACCGGGAAGTTATTCTGGGAAGGCCTGCTGGAAGAGATCCGTCTTTAGCATTTTCTTGAAGCTATCAAGAGTAGTGATAAGACGGATCTCATCTGGCAGGCAATTCCAAAGTCTGGGAGCCATAGAAGAGAAGGTCCTCTGGGAGGTCTGCGACAGTCTAGTTTTCATAGGTTGCAGCAGGTTCCTCCCAGAGGACCGAAGTGCGCAGGGGGGATCATATGGGATGAGGCTTCTTGAATACAAGATGGTATTCAAGATGGTAAGATGGTATTCACTTCTTGAATACAAGAAGTGGAGAATAGTGTTTGAGCAAAAAGAGTGTGACATGTGCCTCCCCACTGACCTTCGGACTGCGCTATTGAGTTAATCCCCGGGGCAGAGCTTCCAAAATCCAAGTTATATTCAATGACCCTAACTGAGATGAAAGCCCTGAAGGAGTACATAGATAAGAACTTGGCCAGGGGGTTCATCAGGCCCACCACGTCGAATATAGGGGCCCCATGTTGTTCCGGTGCAAAAAAGATGGATCCCTATGTCTCTGCATAGACTACCATGACTTAAACGTGGTGAGCATGTCAAATCAGTACCCCCTCCCCGTGATGAAGGACATGGCCCATTTGGCCAAGGGGAAGATATTCACCAAGTTAGACTTGCAGGAGGCATACTACCGAGTCTGGATCAAGGAGGGGGATGAGTGGAAGACTGCATTTAATTGCCAGCTGGGATCCTTCGAGTTCTTAGTAATGCCATTTGGGTTATCCGGAGCCCCAGGGGTTTTCATGAACTTGATCAATGATGTTCTGAGAGAGTTTTTTTGTACAGGGGAGTCCTGGTCTATTTAGACGATGTGCTGATTTACTCAGAGGACTACACATCCCATGTGAAATTGGTCCAGAAAGTACTGAGCAAACTTGCTGAAAACCATTTGTATGCCAAACTGTCAAAATGTGAGTTTCATAAAACCTGGCTAGATTATTTAGGGTATCGAATCTCTAGCAAGGGGGTGGAAATGGACCCTGAGAAGGTTAAGGGAGTTCTTGCATGGGAGGCTCCCAGAACCAGGAAACAGCTTCAGAGCTTCCTGGGGTTTGCTAATTTTTATCAGTCCTTCATCCCAGAATTTGCTGAGGTTGCGTTACCTCTCACTGAGCTGCTGAAGACGAAAGGGGTGGGGGGGAAGAAATGATCAGGTAAGGGGAATGGCGAAAAGCCTATCAAAAGATAGTGTGGACAGATCAGTGCCAATGAGTGGTCAAGAAGTTAAAAACCCTTTTCACCTCTTTACCCATCCTCAAACACCCTGACCCCGAACAACCTTTTGTAGTTCAGGTAGATGCTTCAGATGTGGTGATGGGGGGTGTTGTTGCAGCGGGACAAGTATGGAGAGCTTAGGCCCTGCACGTACCTTTCCAAGAAATTCAACAAGACCGAATGAAATTGGCCAGTGTGGGAGAAAGACGCAGGGGCCATCAAAGTAGTATTGGAGACTTGGCACCATCTACTAGAAGGATCCTCCCAATCTTTCGAGGTTTGGACGGATCACAAAAACCTGGAGGCTTTGATAACCCTGCGCCGCTTCAGTCCCAAACAAATTAAGTGGGCCGACTTCTTTTACCGGTTTAACTTCACATTGAAGTTTCTCCCGGGTAAAAGTAATTTCCTAGTTGATACATTGTCCAGGCTTCCCCAACATGACAGCAAACGGACAGAGGTGGTGGATATGGTGTTCTCCCCCTCTCACTTGGGCCTTGCAGTTTTCACATGCAGCTAGGCCAAGCAGAGAGAAGTGAAGGGGGATCCTGCAGCATCCCCTCTCCCCACGGGGATCAGACTCCAGAAGAAGTACCCAATTTGCCACCCCAAGCAGACATGGACCCAGACACAAGTCTGGACCTGGAGATGCAGGAGCCTCCCCATCAGACATTAGGGGGGAGGCAGGAGAAGGTTGGCAGGTTCAGATGGCGGACGCCCTATCCCAGGACCCCTGGTTCCTCTCCCACAGAGAGGATTTGGTAGTGAAGGTGGGGTTGGCTTGGAAAGGGGAACAAATGTATGTCCCAGAAACTATGAGAGCAACTATACTAAAGCAATGTAATGATGTGAAAAGCACAGGTCACTTTGGGTATGTAAAAACACTGCATTTGACAAGACAACAATTTTGGTGGCCTAAAATGTGTAAGGAAGTATAGGATTATGTGAAGGGTTGTCATATATGTGCTATTGCATAAAAGGGTGGTGGGAAACCAAAAGGTCTGTTGCAGCCATTGCCTACCCCCACTAAACCTTGGGAGGTCATTAGCATGGACTTTATTGTTGAGTTGCCAGAGAGTAAGAAAAAGGCAGTAATTTGGTTGGTAACATACTTGTTTTCCAAGCAAGCTCATTTTGTTGCCTGCAAGAAGATCCTGACTGCCCTACAGCTGGCTAAGCTGTTTGTCCAGCACATATACAGACTACACGGGGTCCCCACCAAGATCATCTTCGACAGAAGGGCCCAATTCACTTCTCAGTTTTGGAAAGTGTTTATAAGACTATTGGGAATTGAACTAGGGATGAGTAGTCCCCATCATCTACAGACAGACGGACAGACTGAATGCTTGAACCAGGTTTTGGAGCACTACCTTAGGTGTTATATCAACTTTCAGCAATCTGACTTGGTGGATTTGCTACCTTTTGCAGAGGTGGCATACAACAACACTATGCACCAAAGTACTGGCCTATCTCCATTTAAGGTTGTCTTCGGACAGGACTTTGACCCTCTGCTCTTGGGAGAAGGGGATTCCAAAGACCCAGTTCCTGTGACTCAGTGGAGTGCTCAGATTAGGGAGGCATGGCCAAAGGGGGGCCGGCCTTGGAGTTTGCAAAGGCTCACTAAAAAGAGCACGCTGATAAAAAGCGGAACCCCCACACCGGATTATGCTGTGGGTGATCTGGTATATCTCTCCACTAAGTTCCTGAAGAGCCCTCACCCTTCGAAGAAGTTGGGCCCAAAATACATTTGACCTTTTCCTATTGCTAAAATTATCAATCCTGTAGCTTTTGAACTAACGCTGCCCAAACTGTACCGTAATGTTCATCTGGTCTTCCATTCCAGCTTACTCAAGCCAGCGACCCCTCCGGATCAGCATCATCCCACTCCTGAGACTCCTAACCCCATCATGTGGGACGATGGGCAACATTTTGAGATTGCTGAGGTGTTGGACTCTAGGAAGCATAAGGGGGTGCTTCAGTACTTTGTGAAATGGAAACATCTGCCTATGGATCATGCTGAGTGGGTCGATGCGGAACATGTCAAGGCCCCTCGTTTATTAAGGAAGTTCCATGCACTCTTCCCTGATAAACCAGGCTGAGTTGCCTTTACGTGTCTTTTAGTATATGTTGGTTTGCTTTTTGTCTCTTGATTTTTGTATATAGTGGTTTGATGGGTTATGGGAGGGGGAAGTTTGTCTTTGGGGGTGGGGTGTCATATCCCCCCTGGATTCTGGGAGTTAAGAGTTGAATCCACTGCAGGCCTGACATGAGTTTGGTTCTGCGCCTCTCCCTCCAGGAATGCAGCCTGAGAATGTTTGGATGTTTTCTCTTTGCTGTTTTCTCTCCCATATAAGTTTTTGGCTGGGGCCAGCTGGTCCCCAATCTCAGTCCCTCTCACCCCTCCCTTCTATTCTCCCCCCTCACACAGCCCAAGGGTTATCTGTTGTGTATTCTGAGTATTTGCCTCAGAACTAGCTTTGCTATGTTACTAGAATTACACTGCCTTGCTGAATAAAGGTTTTCTTATTGAGCTAATGTGAGTGGGTTTACTGGTGCATCACAGCTATCATGTCACCTCTTATAACTTTCTCTTCTCCAGGCTGAACAGACCCAGCTCCCTAAGCTGCTCCTCATGGGACATGGCTTCCAGACCTCCCACCAGGTTGGTTGCCCTCCTCTGGACATGTTCCAGCATGTCTATAAGAGATTTTATGAAGTGCTTGTTTTAAATGGGTGGGAGCTGGGTATGTGTACAGTCTGTGTGTATATGCAAGTTTGTATTAAAGCCTTGTGTCTTTATGGGTTCGTGGGAAAGACTTGGGTATATACTGATTTGTTTGTTTTGTGAAATGGATGCCTGAGTGTGAAATAACAAGGACAGTGTTCTGCAGCTTAAGATGAACTATAGAAATTCCTTGTTATCAGAATTGAGAGGTCAAGGAGCCAATTCCTTTGCTGTTGCTGCCACCGCTACCACTACGACCCTTTGCTGGGATTCTGTGCAGGCTATGCCCTGCTCCATGAACCCGTAAGTAGCCAGGTGTGGGGGGAAGCACCTCATTTTAAAACAGAATTGTTACTTCTGCAGACTTCCAGGAGGGGTACAGGGGAGGTCCAGGGAGCTCTGGGAGATTATTTGCAGCCCCTGGGCCATGTGATTCCCATTGCTGATTTATAATTTATCATTTATAAGCTCTTCTTAAAAATATGCTCCTCATTCCTCCTGCCACTCACATTTTTCTGACTGGCACTGATAGATGCTGCCTGCTTGCTGGCTATGGAGCACCATGAAATAGATCATTCTGAAGAAGCAGTAGAGAGAAACAGAATAGAGATGGTATTTAACTCCAGTACGATTGAATCAAATAGATAAAAAGCATTCAGCACAGTGTTGGAGGGGATGCCAAGAATTGGGAACGTATATGCATATGTGATGGAATTGCAAATATGTACAGAAATTTTGGAAAATAGTAATGAAGGAAATAAGTGAAATACTGGAGATAAATATACCATTAAGCCCTGAAATAGCATTATTATCATATTGTGAAAAAATACAAGAATCTCAAATTGTTAAGGATTTGTTAACAAATTTGCTGATAGCAGCAAGGTTAATAATAGCAAAGAAATGGAAAATACAAGGTGAATACAAAATAGAAGAATGGTATGATGAGGTATGGAATATAGCAATAAATGAGAAATTAACAAATATGGTTAAGGAAAAAAAAGGAGGGTTAAATAAGAATGTTTTTGGTGAAAAATGGAGTAAATTTTTAGAATTTGTATTAATAAAGGGGAGAGGAAGCAAACCTGAGATGGAAACAATGAAATTTTGGAAAGAGGGATGAATATAAAGGGAAGTCCCTCGGTGGAGGGAATCACTGTTATATATGTTTGTTAGTTTTATGTAGTAATTGTATGTTTGTTTTTTTAATTTAAAAAAATTAATAAAAATTATTATTAAAAAAAAAGAGAAACAGAATATTTGGAAATATTTGGAAAGTGTTCAAAAACATGTTTTCAAGTGTTGAGAAACTCTGGCAAGAATAATCCTGGACTGATGAGAATCCTTGCAGCTCAGAATTTACTCTGCACAAAATTTGCTTTAGGTTGTTTTGTGCAGAAAACAGCATTTTCTGCACAGGAAACAACATTTTCTGTGTGGAAAATAATATTTCACTGCAGAACTATTAACTCCTGCACATAAAATGTTGTGTTGCTGATCCACACCTTAATATTCCTTTTGGCGGATGGGGGGTGCAGTGGTGGTGGTAGGTCTGAATGCCATGGTGTGATTCCTGAGAACTTCTGGATCCATGGAATAACAACGCACAAAACAACCAGATAATGGGAGGGTGAGGAATTGGGAGTGGCTGGAGATCATGTATGGTTTTGATTCTTTAATATACTTTACATTCATCCATCCAATTCTTTCATTTATCCAGTGTTGCACAGTGAGGTGGGTTGGGGTAAGCTTCATCCTATTGAAAAGATGAACCACAATCCCTGGAAGTTTCCACGAACAGCAACTCACCTTTAGTTGTTGAGAAAATTACCTGTTGTTGTTGTTGTTGTTGGTAGGTCTGTGGAAAACTGGGAGCCTCATAGATTAGGAGCTTCTATAGATGGGCTATTTACTCCATCTTGCCCCCATCTTGGAGCTCTGCAATCCATATGACACAGAGCTTTTTCCCATTTTGCCCTGGGCAGTCCTGACGAGACCTTGGGCAAAGACGGCGGCAGGGGGGAGACAGGGTAAAGCCCATTAAACCAATATATTTTAACACCTGGGAAAAACTGCCTCTTTTGAGAAAAAATGGATTAGGCTCCATCATGACAACCCTGCAGGAACACAGGAGTCCATACTGGCCCGCTGGCCCTTATCTGTAGCCACTACCACTGCCCTCCATGTCACACTCTCTGAAGCCATAAAGGAGGTCCACAGCATTTGATCAAGACCCCCTGAATCTGACCAGCCTTGATCACATGCTGTGGCCCTCCTTCCCAGCTTCAGAGAGTGCAACGCAGATGGCAGAGGAGGCGGCTACAGATACGGGCTGACATGGCCATGCAGACTTCCTGTCAGTTTGTGCAGGTAATGGGGGGGGGGAGAACAATGGCCTGATCTGGGCCCAGAATACAGAAGCTGGCATATTCTGGCTGGTGTTGACAAGCCCATGGTCTTGGAGATTTGCATACATTCTCAGGGATGCCCTTTGCCCACCCCTACTTTAAGAAGTACCTTTTTGCTGTCACAGGTAAGAATAATGATACAAACAGTGCTGGGAGCTATCTTGCCTAAAATGTCTTTACGTTGAAGAAAGATGCTAGAAAACAAAGTACAGTGCATTAAATTACCATGCTGCTGCTGCTGCTAACATAACAATAACAGTGAAAGTGGTGAAGAAGGCAGTAGGAAGTAGGCTCTCCTGCCTCAAGTGTGCAACATCTTCTGATGGCCATGCATGTGTTTTGCTGCTTCTCCTTAAACATTTGTTGTTTTTTTTTAAAGTATCCTAAAATTGGTTATTGTTTCTTCTGCAGATTCAAAATTGATGTTCTTATGCCTTGATAGCA
This sequence comes from Gambelia wislizenii, assembly GCA_030847615.1. Taxonomy (NCBI): domain Eukaryota; kingdom Metazoa; phylum Chordata; class Lepidosauria; order Squamata; family Crotaphytidae; genus Gambelia; species Gambelia wislizenii. Next base: position 328,173,194 of record JAUMIR010000001.1, read on the forward strand.
ATGAAAACATGAAGTTCAGATTTAGTAAAATCAGGCTGCTATGGGGTGTGGATTTTGGAGATTATCAGACGTGGGGGAACACACCAAAAAAATCATGTTCCCAACTGTACCAGAAGATCGCTACAGAGACAGAAAAGGTGACCTTACCTAGCATTGCTGCAGATGAGGCTTCCCTTTTCTATTGACAGGGACAAGCTGCTAATACAAAGGGATGCTTTACTCACAGTTGTGCTATGCCCCCAGAACGCTGGAGGATAACGTCATCTGATAATCTAGCCCCTTCCTGTTCTCAACATGATCTTTTGACATGGTTTTGCCACATCTGATAATCTCCTTTGTCTACTGTGAGAAAACATTGAACGTACATCTAATTCTTCTGGACTTATGAACTACTTCTAGAGAGTCAGAGGTCATTGGTCTCTTAAGTCTCAAACACACATATAATGGACTCTCAGGATACTTTGTGATCTCAGCCTAGAAACAAGAATGCCTGTTGTATGCCTCCAGAACATTAAAAAAATGTAAAAAGCCCATGCTTCTCCCTCCAGAATGTAACAAAATTGTAAAAAACCCATACTTGGTCCAAGGCAGCATTGTCTTTTCTGGAATATGAACACTGTGGCAGTGGTATTACTTTAAAAGGCCCAAAATGCAATTTGATTGACTTCTGTGGCTGCTACTTCGATATCACCCTTCCATTGAGGTATTTTATATGGAATCCCATAGGAAGCAGACTACATTTCCTCTCTAATAAGCAGTAAATGACCTCGCGCTCCTTCCATCTGCCAGAGCACATACAGATTTTTATGCGGTGAACTGATAATGAGCTGGTAAAGTTCAGTGCAACTCACAGCAGGTGGAAGCCCAAAAAGGAAGAGATATGCCATGTTGGAAGGAAGCCAAATAGTTCCCAGAATGGTTGGTGCTGGTTGCCTATGTGTCATCATGTGTTTTAATTAGCAGCTTAAAACAAGATAAAGTTTGCATAAGTCCAATGAAACCACTCCAAATAACATTGATGGTATACCTTTCTCCCCTGCATTGTGTTTTATTTATTGCATTCATTATAAAATGTTTCTGTACACCGTTCAAAACCAAATTTTCAGGTAGCTTACAGTAGCTCATAAAGTGCAATTTGAAGAATTATAAAAGGCAGCATTAAAAATGCTCTGCCGTGTCATACTGTCCAGGTCAAAAGGTTATTTCTTCTTCTCCTTCTTTCTTTTTCACTATATTAGTTGGCACAGCCAAGGGGCCCAAGAATCAGCTCCATGCGGGATTTCCCAAGCCACCAGTCCCAGCCACCATAGCCAATGGTCTGACAGACACTCTTAGGATACGGCTATACTAACTTGTTTGTATTGGTTTTATGAGGACCAGTGTGGTGTACTGGTATGAGTGTTAGACTATGACTCTGGAGATCAGATTTGAATTCCTGCTCAGCCATGGAAACCCACTGAGTAACCTTGGGCAGGTCACATTCTCTCAGCCTCAGAGGAAGGCAAAAAGCAAGCCCCTTCTGAACAAATTCTACCAAGAAAACCCTGTGATAGGTTCACTGTAGGTTTGCCATGGTTATGAAATAACTTGAAGGCACACAACAAATTGGTTTTACATGGTACTTTAACTGGCATAGCTTCTTCAAAGAAACCTGGTAGTTGGTTTGGTTACATTTTTAAGAATTCCTTCCAGAATTAGAAAAAGTTAATCCCCAGCTAGTATGACAGTATGGCTATAGGAATCTGGGAATTGTAGTCCAGAACATAACTTTTCCAAGCTCCAAATGAGATTCCTGCCACCATAGCTGTCTTGACAGAGGGAATGCCATTAAGTTCATGTTTTCCAGCCTGATAGCAGTATATATATGCATAATCCTTCTCCTTCTCCAGGTCAGACAAAGGGATAAATCAGCATTGGGTAAAACATTCTAGCATCTCATTCTCACAGCTATATTGCAAGGGATCAACAAATGTCTGCCACCATCATCCAACTGCACACCTCACAGAGAGCACTGGAAATAACTTAATCATAGGTCTTGTCTATAGTGTGTGTGTGGGGAATACAAACATGTTCGGAAAGGCAGGCATTCTCAATGATGCAACCTTTCTACACAGCCAAAAGACCCCCCTAAACGCTGCATGACCCCCTAGTGAGATGGCCGCCACAAGTGATTTACTCATGATTTTAAATCTGCCACCACCATTAAAAAAACAAAAACAGGGTGTGCACAAGCAACACTTCATATTTACAAATAAAGAAATAAAAAAGTGTATGAGATTGCTGTTTGATTGACTTACCAGACCCTCACTTAGCTGAAAATCCAACATGGCAGTCATAGCCACTTTCACTCTATGCTAGCCCTGCCCCCTGTGTTCATCCAGCCAATAAGATTGCACTGCCTGTTCGTATCTGTGCGAACAAGATTGTTCAAACAGTCACAAATTCAGAAGTCATACAGAGCTTTTCAAAAAATCCATATGAAGCCCCGGACATGGTGCACATGGACTTTGCGGTGGATTTGGCTGCCCCCCTTCCAAATCACATGTATTTGTGCAAACAGCCATTTGAATGGATCACCAATCTTTCGCATCACGTACGTATTATTTTGACCATATAGACGGGACCTAACATTCCAAGTACAATCAAGATTTAAGGAGTAGGTGCTACAAGTCTCATTAACATCAGCCATCATGGTCAATTCTAAGGGATTATATTTGGATTTGTAGTCCAAAACATCTGGGGGCCAAAGAGTCTCGAACTCTATTTTACAAATTCAACAAAGGAATCCTTCAACACAACAAGGTGTTATAACCTTAATCACGTTTATGTTTCAACAAACAGAATGTTAAAAATCCAAAGCCAGACTGCATATATATAATATGAGTGAATGAATGAATAGACTTAAAAGCCTTTTCAATATTGCTAATTGAGCTTAATCTAATGTGAAGCATAGTAAACTCAGCATATCACTACAGGAAGACAGAAGCAAAGCAGTAAGATAATTATAGTGTATGCAAGAGAGAGGGTGGGGAGGCACCCACCCCTTAAATCTTAATTGTATTTGAAATACTTGATTAGTTTATTCCCAGTGCTTTCCGATAAACCTCCATAGCAATGAAATTCATCTAGAGAGATCCAAATGTGTTAGGACTTCCTGCATGACAACTGTAATGTTTTATAGCCTAACCTACCCTGAAACCTCCACAGAAAAGATATTCAAAATCACTTTCATATCTGGCTCTGTTATGGAATATGGGTTGCTGTTGTTTTACAAGATGAAGCAAGAGGATTCTATTTCTATGGTGTGCTTGTATATGCTGAAGGGACCGGTTGATTAGGCAGACAGTTCCTAGGAGGAGGGGGGGGGAAAAAAAGGCACCCTACATCCAGGGGAGGTATCATGTACCCTCCAGATGTTGTGAGACTGAACTCCCATTTGCTCTGTTCAGTCTGCAAATCCCATCTGCCTTACGATGAGGACTGCTAGGAGTTGCAGTCCAAGAATATCAGAGAAAGGAACAAAACCTTGTCTCACTGCCTTCTGACAGACATTGTGGACACCTTGTTTTATGTAGAACGAAGTGGCAAAATGTACTCCAACTACAGATGGAGAAGTATATTTTAATGCTCTTCTGTATATGAACTAGTGATAAACAAATCAATCTGTTATCTGAGCTGCATTATTTGTGCACGTGTTCAACCATAAATCTATTCAGGCCCAATTCTTGCATTATCCTGTGCTTTAAAACAAAACAAAACATTCCATACAGAATTTCTTTGTAAAATTCTTAACATATGCATTTTATTTATTTATTTAAATGTTTATACCCAGTCTTTTATCTGAAGATCAGGGCAATGTACAATAAAATGCATATTTCTCTCTCTCTGGCTTTTCTTCGCAAATGAAGATTCAGGAAGGACTCATCCCACGCTTTCTGCAAGCGCGCTGATGACTGAAAAAGCCAATCTGAAATAAACATGTCCAGTTGCAGAAAGCACAGCAGAAGGTCTCCTTGGGTGATGTTTCCGGGTTGTGATTTCTACTGTGTTGTTGTTTCTCTTCAAGACTTGTTTGCCGTGAGCTCTCAAATAAGGCTGCAGCATTGTGGATAGTGCGTCTCCATGCCTCCCAATGTGAGGCCAGGGCGGACCACTGTTGGTGATCAATTTGGCTGAGCCTGAGATGTTGTTTCAGGGAGTCCTTGTATCGCTTTTTTGGAGTGCCCCTCTTACGCTGACCCATGGCAAGTTCACCATAGAGTAATAGTTTTGGGAGGCAATGGTCCTCCATCCTAGAAACATGCCCTGCCCAGCACAGCTGTGTTCTCAATATCATGGCCTCAATGCTGGTGATCCCTGCTTGCTCAAGGACAGCAACATTCATCACATAGTCAGCCCAGTGTATATTTAGGATTGTGCATATACAGCGCTGATGAAAGCATTCGAGGAGTCGTAAGTGGTGGCAATAGATGACCCATGTTTCAGATCCGTAAAGGAGAATAGACAGTATAATGGCTCTATACACACTGATTTTTGTGCTTCGCCTTTAGGTGTTTGTTACTCCAGACTCTTTTCTAAAGTCTTCCAAATGCACTATATGCCTTTGCTAATCATTGATCAATCTCTTTGTCAATCTTGGCATCTGAGGAGATGATGCTTCCCAGGTAGGTGAACTGCTGAACAGACTTGAGCACAGATTTCCTGACGGCAATGTGGGGATGATGGTGTTTGTCCTGTGGTGCAGGCTGGTAAAGAACTTCCATTTTCTTCAGGTTGACTTCCAGCCCAAACAGCTCTGCAGCTGTTGCGAAGCAGGATGTTAGGCACTGCGGAGCTGCTTCTGTGTGGGCAACAAGGGCAGCATCATCAGCGAAGAGCAGCTCACGGACTAGATAGTTTAGAGTCTTAGTGCAAGCCCTCAGGCGGCTTACGTTAAACAAGCTACCATCAATACAGTAACGTATATAGATGCCGTCTCCTTCTTCAAGCTCTGCCATAACCCTTTGGAGCATCACGCTGAAGAAGTTTGTAAATAAATTTGGAGCAAGAACACAACCTTGCTTCACTCCATTAGTTATTAGAAAGGGCTCTAAAAGAGCATCGCCATATCTGACTTGACCACGCTGGCCCTCGTGTACCAAGATAATCATTTTAAGGAATTTGGGGGGACCATCCTAGTCTTTCCAGGATCTGCCACAGACCTTTTCTACTCATAGTGTTGAAGGCTTTGGTGAGGTTGACAAATGTTACATACAGTCCCTTGTTCTGCTCCCCACATTTCTCTTGCAGTTGTCTAAGAGCAAATACCATATCTGTAGTACTCCTATTGGCTCTGAAGTCACATCGGCTTTCAGGAAGAAGTTCTTCTGCAATAGCAAGAACTAATCTGTTCAGGAGTATCCTTGCAAGGATTTTTCCAGCAATAGAGAGCAGTGTTATGCCTCGATAGTTTGAGCAATCGGATTTTGCTCCTTTTTTCTTGTCCAGGGTGATGATGACTGTATCTCAGAGATCTGATGGCAGTTTCCCTTTTTCCCAGCAATTCACAAGGAGTTCATGGAATTTATTATGGAGTGCATGACCTCCATGTTTCCAAACTTCAGGTGGGATTCCATCAAATCCAGATGCCTTGCCATTTTTCATCTGCTGTATGGCCTTAAGGGTCTCTTCCAAAGTGGGAGCTATGTCCAATTCATTTTTCATCGGTTTTTGTATCATATGTTGGATAGCTGAGCCTTGTACTACTCGGTTGGCACTGAAGAGACTTTGAAAATGTTCAGCCCATCGATTCAGGATGGAGGCTTTGCCAGGAATTAATGTTTGACCATCTGTACTGTATAAGAAGCTTTGTACCTGATAAGTAGGTCCAAACACTGCTTTAAGAGCTTTGTAAAATCCTCTAAGATCACCCAGATCTGCACAGCATTGTGTCTTTTCTGCTATATTGATCCACCACTTGTTCTGAATGTCTCTGAGTTTTTGTTGAAATTTACTACATGTGAGATGGAAAGCTGCTTTTCTTACATGGCAAGCTGGTTGGGCGAGGTATGCCTCGTGAGCAGTTCTCTTCTTTGCCAACAGGTCCTGGATCTATTGGTTGTTTTTCATCAAACCAGTCTTGATTTTTCTTATGGGGAAGCCCGAGGGATTCTTCTGCAGACTGGAGGATACTGTTTTTGATATGTTGCCAAAGCACTGTAGGAGAAGGATCTGTAGGGTGGTCTTTAAGTTTTGTTTGCAAATTTGCCTCGAAGTTGTCTCTCATGGTGGCTTATTGAAGATTGTTGACTTGGAGTCTCCTCTTTAAGATGCCGCCCCTCTTTGGTTTGAGCTTAAGATGAAGATTTAGTTTACATCTTATGAGGTGATGATCCGCTTGGTATTCTGCACTGGGCATCACTCAAGTATGACGGACATTACGAATGTTTCTCTGGTGGACTAGAACATAGTCACTGAGGTGCCAGTGTTTGGATCGGGGATGCATCCAGGTTGTCTTCAAGCTATCTTTCTGCTGAAAGATAGTGTTTGTAATAGTCAGCTGTTGTTCTGCACAGAACTCTAGCGGAAGGTGTCCGCTATCATTGCAATTTCCAACACCATGCGTGCCTAAAACACCTTTCCAGGCTTCAGAGTTCTTTCCCACTCTGGCATTGAAGTCACCAAGGATAATAATTTTATCTTCTACAGGGACTTTTTGTATGAGGTGGCTTATGTCTGTGTAGAATTTGTCTTTCTCAACAGGATCGGGTTGCATAGTTGGGGCATATATACTAAAGAGAACAACATGTGGGAGGCGTAAGGAAATAATGCAATCAGGGTGTCCTGTTGGCAAGGTTTCAAGTTTGGAGGCAATGGAGTTTTTAATCATAAAGCCTACTCCTGAAAGATGTTTTTCAGTTTTAAGTTTGCCAGACCTGTAAAGTGTGTAGCCGGTGCCGTGTTCTTTAAGGCTGCCTTCCCCATGGAGACGAACTTCACTAAGAGCAATGATGTCAATATTAAGTCGTGATAGTTCATGGGCTATGAGAGCAGAGCGATGCTCAGGCTCTGCACTATCTGCAGAGTCTCACATGGTTGTGATGTTCCAGCATGGAAGCGTCTGTTTATTTACACCTTTGGGGGCTGGTGTGTGCCTTTGTTTCTTTGCTTTTGTTCGATTGCATCAGAAGATGCCCATTGGCCGCGGCTAGCCAACCAGGTAGACGGGGATGAGCTTTCATTAGGCCACCTTTTCTAGGCCCCTCTTCATATGGAGCAAGCCGTGCTCTCCTTAAAAAAGGCTGCTATGTCATTCAGGATGCTGTCGAACAAGACTGTCATCTCCCGGGTCAGTCTCGAGCGACCAAAGTCCTGAACCGCCTGCATGCAGGGTTGCGTCTGCAGCTTCCAGTGCATATTTACACCTGCTGTTTCATCCCTCACCTATCGCTACAGGGCTTTTTCGGAATTGGATTTGTCCTTCGAACCTGTGCAATGGATTTTTTTGGTGGAGCACAGTGTGCACAGCACTGGCCTCGCCCTTTAAACCAAAGATTCATCTGCTGTGGCCTTGCAAGCATGTACGGTAGCAACTAGGTCCTCAGGTTGTAGATTTGATTAGAGTTTCCTTCTCTTAGATGGTTGACCTTACAGGGTTGAATGGGCACCATCTGCCAGGGTTTGAGTTTAGAGTTTTCCTTCTCCTAGGATGGTTGCCATAAGGCTAGAGAGCCCATCCTACCCTTTGATGCTCTTTTTCACACCCTTTGGTTTTGACCTGTCTGGCATGGCATAATATCCAATGCATATTTAATATCCACTTTAACAATAATGCAATATGTGCAGTACAGCATACAAATTCCCCCAATCCTTGCATTTTTGCTATACAAAAATTAAGCCAGGAACTGTATTGCCAAATCCAAAGTGTGGCATTTGGAGGATAATCATGTTTTGATCAGAATTTGGGAAAGATACTTTTTGGGACTACAGTGCCAGAATCCTCCCAGTCAACATAGCTATTGATCATGCTGGCTGAGGGATTCACAGTATCTTTTCTAAATCCCAGCCAATCTGTAAATTAGGTTGGAAAGTTCAAATTAGGCTGATATGTTTTAGGCTGAAAAATGTGGAGACAAAAAAATTATCCAGCATCTTTAGTAGCAACTCCATATATATCCAGTACACTGACGCATTTAGGAGAAATTTGAGCCCAGGCAAGAGACCTATTTTTTGCACCTCGGTCGAGATTGCCTACTGGGAGCAAACCATTGATACAAATTATGTTGCGGGGATGGTGGTGTACAAATGTCTCCCCTGATATCATCAGTACTCTGCATCTACCCAACATCCATTCAGAGAGAGAAAGAGGGGGCAGAGAAGCCTCAGGCCACTAGACTCTACAAAATTGCCAACCCCTAGCTGCAGGATGCCTGGTACTTTGAGTATTTTTCTCCCCATTGTGGACACTCCATTTTCATCTTGGAACAGATGAAGTACCTAAACTATGAAATCAATATCACATCCAAAACATTGTCAGTAGAACCAAGGGACAGATAATCAGCCTGCTGTTTTCCTCTCCAAATAAATTGATTTTCAGTACTTTCCTCCATTCGCTTCAGTTGCTGTAAGCATTCAAGTATATATATGTGCATACCTTTTTATTTTGCTGTGACCCATTTGCATTTTTGTATGGTGACATTTTTCCTTGTCTTTTATGATTGGTCATATCTTAGTAACCAAAGAGCTCAACCCTTGTAATCATGGAAGGCTGTTAGCACCATCCAGGCATTTGTTTGTTTTAATCACCATTTATTTCTCTCCCATTGTATTATTATTTATATAACAATGAAAATTTTACTGAATGCCAGTAAAAAAATATTACTGCCTTGGTTTTTCAAACTCATGAGCTTCACCTGGGAAGATAATATCTTTTGAGGGGAAGGCACTGGACATGTAGAATAATTTACTTTGTGAAGATATTGGAATTAAGAGAAATTAACCCAGAGGGATGTGGTGATATTTTGCATGAAATATTAGTATGAGTTATTGTCTCAACTGTGGCAATAACACAAGGGTCAGTCTTATGGGCAAATATGCCATAAACCAGAGATGTTCAGAAGATTGAACCCTAGATGTTACAGACTTCAGTTCCCATAATCACTTCACTACTGGTAACGATGCCTTATGGGAATCAAAGTCCAAACCATTGGACTATAGGGATATAAATATACATCCTCCCTTATTTCATTCTCATGTGCAAGAAAGGGAAAACTCAAAAGTTTTGTCTCTGCTGAGTGAGTTTATGAAAATTTGTGGGTTTGGTGAGTTGCTTGTTTTTGATGATGATGACCATTTGGGGACTTTTGGGGGACAAATTGTAAAGTGTTCATGCAATAACAGTATCTTTTGCATGAAAATAAATGATTCATTCAAACAAACAAAACCTTCACTATATTTTTGCCCTAAAACCTTCAGTTCAAGAGGGACTGCTGGCCTTTTTGTTCTCATGTGAGGGCAAAAAATAAAATAAAATAAAAATTACAATCTCACAGTGGAAGCCTGGCATTTTTTTCAAGACCCAAAAAAAATGTATTAATATTCTTTACATTCCTATCTGGCAATCCAATCTGTGTGAGAAGTGGTATTAGCTCATAGATTTGACTTTACTTCTGTCCTTCCCTACCAAATCCAAAGTGTGAGATAAGACCACTTTTAGTACATATTCACAGACATGTGACTTGCATGGCTTTGCATCTGTTCTAATGAGATAGATAGCAAACGGCAGTACAAAGCTGGAGAGGCAGGCAGGCAAGCAGGTGTATAATCCACACTGCAGGCCAAATTAAGTCATAAGGACTTTCTGCTACTGTCACAGAGTACCACAAATTTCAAGCACCCATGTCAATTAGGGTAGGCACCCATGCTCCCATAGTAGGTTGTAAATCTTATGCTCTTCTCTTGCCATAGTATCATTGTGGTTGGCGACAAACAGGCAATCTCACACACATGTTCTCTCTTTTCCACTTCCCATCTTTTTGAGATCAATTGGTCTCATCTTGTACAGGGTCAGCTGCACTGTTTACTCTCTCTGCTATTGTTAGTTTTACTGTTGGCACTGCTACTATCGAAAGCAAATAGGAGTACCCAGCAGCTGAAGCTCAAAACAAACATCTTTTTTTTTCTGTTTGCTGGAAGGACTGACCTTTATGCTGTACTCTTGCTTCCTCTCTCTTCTACCCATTTATGTGAAATTGGGCCATAACTGTAAATTTCAGTTGCTGTGGACAGAAATAAACCAGCAGAGTACTGTCAATGGTGTGAGGACTGGGGCCAACACAAGTCAGAACAGAATAATGTCATTTCATATTAGATGCTCCAGAAGGGTTTCAGAACTCTGTTGCAATTTGATATTAGAATATAATACTGTACAACCTACCACCACCACCAGGCTCAGTCTCTGCAGTAGTGAGAAGAACATGACTAAGGCTGCTGACAAACTGCAGAAATAATGTACGTAGTTTGACACCACTTTAACTATCATGGCTCCATCCTATGGAATCCTGTGATTTGTAGTTTGTTGTGGCACCAGAGCTCTCTGACAGAGAAAGCTAAATCTCTCACAAAACTACAAATCTCAGAATTCCATAGCACTGAGCCATGGCAGTTAAAGTGGTGTCAAACTGCATTATTTCTGTAGTGTGTCAGCAGCCTAAATCTTTCAGTAAGTCATAGGCTGTGCACTATGAACCTGCTCTGGTTTGTTCAGTATTACTGCTTGACAATAATTGCTGAGAACCAGCTTGGTGTAGACTTAACATTTGTTCATATACATGACAAAATGATGGTTTAGGCTGTGAGATTCAAAACACTGTTTACTCCTCTCCCCAAATCAAAATGCATTGTATCTGACTCCAGTCAAACTATTTTGGCACTTGGCATGGGAAATCCCATAAAGACTTCCTCCTTCCTGGCAGTACGACAAGAATAAATGAAATATTTAGCAAATTGCTGCCTCACAATGCCTAATGGTAGGCTCAGCAGGGGTGAGCAGCTGTGGAGCTCAGTAGACAGGACTTGTGAAGTTGGTCTTTAAGTATTGTTGTTCTGTGCCTACAAGTCATTTCTGACTTATGGGGAACCTAAGGTACACCTATCACAGGGTTTTCTTGGCAAGATTTGTTCAGAGGGGGTTTGTGTTTGCCTTCCTCTGAGGCTGAGAGTGTGTGATTTGCCCAAGATTACCCAGTGTATTTCAATGGCTGAGTGGGGATTCGAACCCTGATCTCCACAATCATAGGACTTTTTCGGACGTCTAAAATGCAATGGAAGCAGCCTCGCCACGTTGCAAGGCTGCTGCGCTGCAGGGCGTCCCTTTCGGATGATGCCCGTCCCTGCCGGTACTGTTGCGGTACCACAGGGACATCTGAGTGTTATATTTCAGCGATTTTTACTCACGATCAACTTTTAGACATCCGAAAAAGTCCTTAGTCTAATGCTCAAACCACTATACCACACTGGCTCTCTATAAAAAGCAAAACTGCACATAGGGCTTTATCAGATGAGCCCTTTAAAATGTTCTTTTGCTGGCCTAAAAAAAATAAAATTTTAGGCCAGCAAAAGAATTTCCCCCACCACACTTACCTCTAATTCTGGCAAAGGCTTCCCTGGCAATGAAAGAGGAAGTGAATGGAGCTCCATTCACTTCTTTGATCAAAATCCCATAGATTCTCATGAGATTTATCATGAAGGATTTAAACAAAAAACAGAAGAACACACAAAAGGTTACACAAAGCACATACATACATTTTAAAAGCTCCAAGTAACCCTGGGAGGGTCATAAAGTGTGCCACTTACCTGCATGTCGTAATATCACCCAATAGTGTTTGTGCTGGACTGGCCATTCTTGCTGAGTACAGTGGCTTGAAATTTCACATTCCAGCAATGCTGGCACTAAAGCACCATGGCTGATCTATTGATGGCTTCAGCCATCAATTAAAAAGTATGGGTTTTGGCAAGGACATAAACGCGAAAGGGCAACATTGTGTGGTACGTGCACCCTTTCGTATTTATGTTGCATCGTTATCATGCCGTATTTAGTGCGTCTGATAAAGTCAATACACCCTTCAGGAAGAATGCTGATATTGTTTATAATCAAAATTCATTAATTACGTTTTCTCACCTCAAACTCAGATTTCTTGGCACACATGCAACTGGACAAACTCCTTATTCCTTCTTGTAGGGCTCAAGACCCACTCCACCACAAACTCACTGCAAATAACAGTATTTCATATGTGATTCACAACTCAGAACATTCCTAGATTTTCATCAATGTGCAAAAAATGTGAAGAAAACAGTTTTTAAAAGAAGCAGAAAATACAGAAATTCCGATGTTCAATAGACCTTCAAAAGCATCAGAGAGATAAGTCACACACATATGCCCTGGAGAAGTGTGTCCTATATTTTCAACCCTACTTTCCATATTTAGGAACATTTACCTTACACTTTCTTGTGTTTCTTTCAAAGCAAGTAGAATGAAACCTCTTATTGGTCTAATATATTTTTTAATACCCATGGCTGGCTGAATGACAATTCCTGCCTTCAAACCAATTATTTTCCAATTAGCAAGTATAATTAATTTTCACACCTCATATACTCACATGTGAATGACAGAAACTCTTAGAAGTTCATTAAATCTGCCAATATAGGAAGCAAGAAATCAACAAAGGGGATCTGTTGCTTACAGGGAGTTCCTCCACAAGATAAATCTCTTCTTTCCCCACTTTGCTGATTAACTAGGTATGTACAATTCTTGGCAGACCCTGTGGCCTTGTACATAAAATCTGAATTTTCCTGTGACTTAGAGCAGAGGTTAAGCATGCAGCAGACAGCATTATGTGGCTGATGGGATGTGTTGGCTCAGCAGGAGATAAATCATGTGGGACAGCTTTGAAGGATCTCAGCAAGGCTGATCTACTCCCAAATTTAACAGCCTTCAATTAAATTCATTTATTAAATTTATATCCTGCCTTATGGCTACAGATAGAAGCTCTAAAAAGCTGTTTCAACTAATTCCATGTAGCCACTCCACCATCCCTCTATGATGGCATTGGTTTTACCTCACTAGTCCTCATCCCTATTCAGATGTTCAGAATATATATTAACGTGAGTGCACGAGCACCCTTTCTTGGCAGAAATAGTCTGAAAAGGAAATCTTACAAGTTTTTCATAGAATCATAGAATCATAGAATTGTAGAGTTGGAAGAGACCACGAGGGCCATCCAGTCCAACCCCCCTGCCATGCAGGAAATCCTGATCAAAGCATCCCCGACAGATGGCAATCCAGCCTCTGTTTAAAGACCTCCAAGGAAGGAGACCCCACCACGCTCCGAGGGAGTGTGTTCCACTGTCAAACAGCTCTTACTGTCAAAAAGTTCCTCCTAATGTTGAGGTGGAATCATACATGGAGGCTTCTCATATCATCAGACACCCTGACAAATCAGGTTTTCCCATTGTGTGGAGAAGCTCAATGTGTAGCAGAGGCTCTTGTCAGACTGTTGCACTTTGTGTGGAGAGATGGATGACAAGGGAGATGGGGCTGACCTGATCCTTCTCCTCATGCATTTATTGTAACCCTTCTTTGCATGCCTGAATATGGTTCCTTTTGAATGCCAAAGGATGCATCAGAGAACTCAGTGCAGGAGGCAGTTACAAAACTGGCTGCTCCCTGTTCTTTCTATTCTATTCCTTTCTCTGATCAACACAACATCCTTCTAACCCTCAGAGAGCAAGAGTGAGGGATTAGCTAGCTGCTCTTTCTGGAGGCCAGGTAGGAATGGTTTGGTTGATAATTATACTATGCCACATTTCTTTAACCAATTAATCCTTACTTGTTCAGTAATTTGGCTAATTGGCATTTATCCTAGTTTTACCTAACAGGTAACAGTGGCAACCCCCCTCCCCCGAGTTGAGCTAGAATTTCCTGGTGAGCATGCTGAAGCAGGGCTGCTGGCCTGGTTGTTGGCTGGCTTGAGGGCGGGAGTGGCTCCTGTGCTCCACAGGGTGGATGGAACAGACAAATACCTTGGCTCAACTTGGCTCAGCTGGAGGGCAGGCAAGGGAAAACATGGATTGGAAGCTAAACTGCTGGTCCCTCAGCAGACAGAAGAGTGGCTTTCTATTGATCATTTCCTATGCTGTCCCTTAACCCAGCTGCTATGCCAACTGCAGCCATTTTACTCCCCTTTCCGCTACATAACAAACTCCAGGAGAACATTATCATTCCCACCACTTCTGCCCCATTATCCAGATCATCACTGTTGGTTAAGATTGGATCTAAAATATCTGATCCTCTTGTCTCCAAGGCAAGTAAGGAATTTGTTGGACCTTATATTCTTGGCAGAGTATGACCTCCAACGAATATCAGGATAGTTGAAATCTTATATTACTACTACTACTACTACTACTCTCCTTTCTGAATGTGGGGTCATCTGTTCTAGAAAGGCATCATCAAAGTCCTCAGTCTGGTTTGGGGTCTGTAGTAGGCCCCCACAATGACACTCCCTGTTGTTTCTCTCCACCTTAATTTTTACCCAGGTGCTCTCAACCTGGCTTCCAGGATTTAAGTTATGGATCTCATCACAGGAATAAACATGCTTGACATATAATGCTACTCCTCCTCTTTTCCTTCGTCATACCCTTCAATTATTATATTCCAATCTTTGGAGTCATCCCACCAAGTCTGCTGTACCTATAAAGTCATATTTATTTTCCTGCACTAGGGCTTCAAACTCATCTTGTTTGTTTCCCAAACTCCTTTTCATTGGTATATAGACATCTAAAGCCTTGTTTGTTCACATAATTTTGTTTTACTGCAAGTTTTACTGTGGCTCTTCCTCAGCTTCTCCTCTAGAAATCACATCTTTGTGTTTAAACTTGATTTTGGACAATGTTTGACCTATTATCTCCATGCCCCCCTCCAAAAGTTTAATTTAAAGCCATCTTGATCAGATTCACCATGCTTTTGCCAGCAACATTTCTCCTGGTCTTTGTGAGGTGACAGGTATTCATCTTTAGGCAGTAGTCCTTTACCTAAAAAGTGAAGACCATGCTCCCAGAAGCCAAACTTATCCCTTTGACATCATCTGCATAGCCAATCATTTCACTTGCAGTATTTTCCTATTACTATATGCCTTTCACTGGTAGAACTGGCAAGAATATAACCTGTACCCCTAAATCCTTCACCTTCCTTTCCAGGGCTTCATTGCCCAATATGATTTGGTCAAAGGTGTTTTTCACAGTGTCTTTGGTATCCTCAGGGATAAGGAGAAAGGGGTACTGATCTGTGTTCTTTATGAGGTTGTCAATGGCATCCCAAATGCATGCACAAAGAAGACAGCACACTTCCCAATTCATCTTGTCAGGCTGGCACACAGGTCCCTCTATACCCCTGAGCAATGAGTCCACTACCAGCAGCACCTTTCTTTTCTTCTTGCTGCAGTTAGAAGTTGTCTCTTTCCTCAGCTTGTAGTTTCTCTGTTGTTGCTCTCCTGTTTGGGCATCATCACCGCTATTATCTTCAGGAAGATGCACAAAGTGATTGTTTAGTTGGAGTTTAGCTGAATCCCTTGTATATTGTCGGAACCTGACAGTGACTGTCCTCCAGGGTACCTCCTCAATGATACTGCCCTCTTCATTTTCCTTGGCAGTTTCTTTCTGTTGATTCCCAGCTTGTGGGGGCAGTTAGCTAACACACATTGGAAACTGTTTAATGCAGTGTAGATGTGTAAATAGCTATTGCTTAAAACAATTTGTAAGCTGCTCTGATAGCCTTGTGGCTGAAGAGCGGGGTATAAATAAATAAATAAATAAATTCTGTAAAATCAATTCTCCCTCTGTTCTCTCCAGGAAGTCACAACTGACATCACCCTGCCCTTGGGGGGAGAGAAGAAGAGGCAGGCAGAACTCAATCAGGCCTGGGCCCAGAAGCAGGTAAAAAGCCCTCCCTCCATCCCAACTGCCACAGCCCTGCCCTTGGAGGGAGAGAAGAAGAGGCAGGCAGAACTCCATCAGGCCTGGGCCCAGAAGCAGGAGACAGGCCCTCCCTCCAGCCCTGCCCTTGAAAAAAGAGAAGAACCAGCAGTATCTGCTGGATCTAATCCCTACCCCACTGCCATTCCCTTTTCCTTATGTCATGTCTTGTTTAGATTGTAAGCCTGAGGGCAGGGAACTGTTAAATTGACCATTTGTAAGCCGCTCTGATAGCCTTTGTGGCTGAAGAGCAGGGTATAAATACAATAAATAAATAAATACTTCACTGAAAAGTTTCAATATGTTTCTGAAGTGTGCTGACATTCTCTTCCAAGAGAGTCACCAGTTTGCACGTGATGCAACTGTAGTCAGTGAGGTTTTCTGGCACAAAAACAAACATTGGACACACTTTGTGGCAGATTACTACAGACCCTCCTGCCTCCATGCCTGCAGTTAATTTTTATACCCTTTTAGACTGTGGATGTTATCAGACACGTCAAATACGGCATCATAATGATGCCACATAAACAAAAAAGGGATCGCATACCAGATGATGTCACCCTTTTGCATTTATGTCCTGTCAAAAACCCATCCTATTTTATTGACAGCTTAAGCTTAAGCTGTCAATAGATCTCCCCTTGTGCCTTTGTGCTGGCTTTGCCAGTGTTTGAATCTGTGCACCATTGTAATGACATGAATGCAGAGTCAATGGCCGCTCACCCTTCCAGGTGAAATTGCAACATCCAGGTAGGTGACATACTTTTTATGACCCTCCCTGGTTTACTTGTAAGTTTTAAAGTTAATTTTTGTGCTTTTAAAAACTTTTGGAGTGTTATTTTTTATATTTCTCATGCTACGTATTCTTGTGAAAATATATGGGATTTTGAATGAGGTCATTGCCAGGGAAGTCTTTTGCCAGGATAGAAGGTAAGTGTGGCATGGGGATGTATTTTGCTAGCATAAAAATGGCAAAGTTATGCCAGCAAAGGAATGGGGTTTGGGGTGGTATGATAAAGTCCTAAAGTAACTCTTTGGAATATTATTATGGCACTGGCTTAAACGCTTGTTTCCTCACCCAATCCAGCTTCCTTTGCACTCACAGTAACTTCAGCAAAGGCTGCAGGGAAAGATATACAGATGAGTTGCTCTTCTTCCCAGTGCTCCACCTTCTGGTCCACTGGCTTGCTTCCTCACCCCCAATCTGGCTTCTTTTCCACTCATGACAACTTCAGCAAAGGCCACTTGGAAAGATATGCAGATGAGCTGCTTTTCTCCCCAGAACTCTGCTTCTGTTTGGTGAAGCACTGGAGTACTCTGGCTGAGAATTCTAAATGCCCCTTCCCAGTTGCTAATTAGGTTAGGTTAGCAAAAATCGTTTATGTACTCTTGATTAGTCTATTGTTCATTTGGAGGAGGGGAACAATTGTATTTATATGGAGATATTCAGATGCCATGACTTTTTCTCCATTGACTTTTTCATTCAATAAACTTTAGAAACTTTTATCTGAAGTCTGGTGATCTCTCACTCTTTTCCTCTTTCTTTCCTCATTTCTTATACCCATGCTTCATTTGATAGCCAAACTCACACACCCTAAAGTACATATTTGAGACCTAGAGAGCTTGGAGGCTCAATGGGTGGAGACCATCAGAAAATGAAAGGCCTCTACCTTGTAAGAGTGGGAAATGACACAAGGAAGCAAAGGCCAAAAAAGAGTGCGGGCACACTATTTTCCTGTTTTTCCTTCTATTCACAAGACGGGGCATTGCCAGTCCATGATGGAAATGCATTGTGCCAATGTGGATACTTTCAGCATAATCTAGAGGTGTCACAAAAGGAAGATGAGCCAAGCTTTCTTAAAACCACAATGCAACTTAATCCCACAACTGTAACCTTAATTTGCCATTCAGTCCAGATGGACAGTGGTTCGTGGAAATGAGGATTCCTGAATGTGAGTTCAGAGATAGAGGGGTAGGGGTGTGTGTTTGTGTGTAAGGCCCAGTTCTCATTTTCTGTGGAATGCATGAAAGACAGGAAACAGAACCTAGTGGACACAATTCTGCAACTCCCTCCATGAGTTTGCTGTATATATCTATGTGTTGAAGGTGGAAACAAGGCAAGAGGTTTTTGGTGCTCTTTAAACATTTGACTCAGCACTAAGACTGCCACGGGGAAGCAAGTATGACAATGATTATTTTAAAAAGGTACCGTAACCCTATGGTACATCCTGTTGGGCACTGCCTATTTCAGCATGCCAAAATTAGCAAGTGCTGTGAACATTTGAGTAATAAGTGGAGCTGTATCCATGTTAATCCTATTAATCAGTAGCTTGATCAAATAAAGCTTTAGCTGATTAATCATTGTGACCATTTTAATCAGTTGGGCAGAGAATTAAGCACACTTAGAAGGCTGTGGGTTTTTTAAAAGCTATTTTCATTTGGGTAGATTACTCTTATAGGGAAAGAAAAATGATTAAAGATGGTGTTTCTTTTAACAATGAATGAAACAGCTTGAAGCAACCACTATAGCCAGAGATCTGTGTTACATTTCTGTCTATCTGTCTGTTGCAAAGAGAAGAAAAAACAATTCCAGCTGGGAAAGTAGCAGCAAGCATGATAGTGACAGCTGATTTATCCTAACCTTCCCTCCCTTACAGACCATCTAATGGTTACAAGAGATCTTCTGGGTAAGGGTGCCCTCTGATTCTTAAACTGATCATCACTTAGGGTAAACAGGAGAATGGGAATTGTCTGTGCACGGGGAAAGATGAAAAATTATTTGATTTGCAGGAAAATATTGCAGGAAATAGTCCTCAGATAAAACAGTCTTACACATACGTAAACCCAATAAGCAAACCATTTCTATGGATATCATCTCACCCTTTTTTGAGTCCACCAGGCATGGGTTACATGTGACCTTTCAGATATTGCTTAATTATAGTTCCTAGCATTCCTCTTCACTGGATATGCTGGTGAGGGCTGCTGGGATTACTCCAGTAAGATCTGGAGTCCCGTATGATTCCCACTCCTTGTGTATGCTCATGCATAGAGGAGGGAAAGAGAACTATTCATGGCCCCATCTACACAATGAAAAAAATCCATTTGGGGGGTAAATAATTTGAAAAGGCAGCCATTTGTATGTATACGATTCACCTACACGATTTTTCACCCCCCCAAACTCCATATGACCCCCCTTGCCCACCTGGCTGGAGTGAGTGATCCAAGCTGTGGTTTTAAATCTCCTGCTGTTTTTTTTTTTTTTAAATTAAAAAAGGGGGCCTATTACGCGGACAGTTGGTTTTCCATAATTACTATATAAAATAAAAAGGAATAAATGTAAAAATCTCCATTTCATGGACTTACGGGACTTTCGCTCAGCCAGGAATCCATCATGGCGGCCACTCCCAATTCCCATCTTTGCTAGCCCCACCCCCCCTGCTCAGCCAGCAAATCAGATTACACTGCCTGTTTGTATGTGTGCGAATGGGGTGTACAGACGATTGACAATACGAACAGCTGTACAGATTTTAGCTCAAGATTTGCTAATCCTCCCGAATGCCAAATCTACATAGTTTATGGGGGATTCACTAGCCCCCCTTCTGAAAGACACATACACATCTGAACGGCTGTGCGTACACATGATCGGTCTTTCAAACGCTGTACATATTTTTTTATCATGTAGACAGCCCCTATGTATTATTGCCACTGCAGAGGCAGCTAGTATTGAACCATGAGTATGAACTAGCTCAGCAGAAATGCCTGCTAACATATTAAAAATGCAAGTGGCTGTTGTTATTGTTGTTATGTGACTTCATATTGACTTTGACTTGTGGTGACTCTATCATAGGATTTTTGTGGCAAATTTTATTCAGAGGAGACTTGCCATTACATACATGTATGTGTGTGTGTGTGTGTGTGTGTGTGTGTGTATACACACAGACACACACATCCCTGTGGGAAATCAGTAAGCAATACTGGTCCCTTCCAATCTTACCTCTGAAGAATGGGGGAGTGTTCAAAATATCTCATTCTTGTGCTTCTCCAGAAATTTCAAGAAGCTGACATAATATGGGCAGAGTCTATGAAGCAGCAGCTTTACACACCCGTATTGGGTCATAGTAGGAATCAAGCAAGCATGGGAAGGAGATATATTTTATGGAATGAGATAAATTGCAGGAGCTCCCAGGCTATTGACAGGTGATAGCAGAAGTGTCCATAATATGGTGTCCATGATATGACTAAAGAGTTCATAAGGAGTTACTAAATTTTATCATAATTGTCAGTGAGTCATGAGGTTCACCAGTTGCTTTACAACAAAGTTCATGTGTTTTTGCTCTTAGATCAACAATTAGCAGTAACCTTCCTATGTTTCTCATAGTGAATGTACTTTAATGAAGGTGAGTTTCAGACCTCTAACTAAATGTGGATTTCCATGAAGCAGGACCTGTTATTACAGCAATAGTTTCACAGAGAATGCATATGCTTATAGCTGTATTGCTAATCACTTTCCTCTTTCCAAAACAGATGCTGGGTGACCTTTAAATATCACAAAGGCTAAGTAGCAAAGGGAGAATAATAATGATATTATAATTGATTTGTGAATTATTGAGCAGGGTGACTAAATGCTTGCTATCTCAACCTTTTTCTTTCTGGAAAAGATATTTTAGGATAATTATTTTTGTCCCTAAATATTAATATCATTGCTAAATCACATGGATGGGACAGTCTCCCTGGAGACAGTTAAAGTCTCCAGGTAAGAGAACTTTGGGCATACTATAGATACAGTACTTCTTTTAATCTGAGCAAAAATTGGAGAGCATGAAATGAAATCCATTGAAAAAAGGAAGACACATCATAGGATGCTCTAAAAATGGTCTTTCTGTTCTAAAATAGCCTAGTGCTATATGAATGATGCTTTCATTCTGTCAGTAAATGGTTTTGGATTTCCTGGCTCAGAAATTTTGGGAGCTTTGATTTGAAGTGGCCCTTTGATTTGAAGTGGCCCTTGAAGAAGGCCTAAGCACTTCTGTTGCACAGGCCAAAATGCAATGGGATTTTTAGAAAATTGAGACCATCTTTTTAGCATCCTGAGACGTGTCTCTTTTTTCTTCATTCATAGTTCTGCTGATCTGGATTTACTGGTGTGTGTATGTGTGAGGTGGTGGTGGGGATACTGGTGAGTATCACACAATCCAGTGACATAATGAAAGCAGGGCCTCACCAGGTAGTCATGCCCTTTGCTAGTTTCACATTTACTGGCCATGCTAAGGGGCTCTACACATGGACTGATATAGGTATGTAAAGATCCACATATATGGGGAATAATGATTGGTCAAAAATTCTCATATGCATAATAATTTCCCTATTAGTGTGAACATAGCATTGCTTCACATGACCAGCTTAATACACAGGGGAGGGGAGGGGTTGACCAGTGCACAAATGTTATGCAGGCAGTGTTTGCTTGAACAGTCTTCATGGATCTCCTAATGTTTGTTGTTTTAAACTCCTGTTTGAATGCTTCCCTGGAGCTTGTCTATACAAGAAGAAATAATGCACATACCTGCATATTTTAGGCAATTCGCAGCAGTGTGCTTTTGTCTCCATGGTGTTTTGGCCAAAAAAAAAAAAAAAAAGTATGAAAAGCTCTCCACCATGATGTTCACATGGCTGCAAATCAAGATAGTGGCCATGTTATTGTTTTGCACAGTGAGGGGCAAGGAAAGTGAAGAGAACCTGCAGCATCTGGAGATAACAAGGAGGGTGGCCCCCATAAGGAAGAGAAGGGGGCCCGTTTACAAAGCAAAATAAATCCTCTAAGAATTTGCAAAGAGTCCTAATAGTTCCCACATCTTTCAGATCAAAGTCGCAATATTCAGAAGGAAGGGGGCAAAAAAACCCATAAGTCACGCAGTATCATCTTTCGCTGTTTTCTCCATCTTTTTTGAAAAGTAGAGCAAGTTAGTGCACTCTCAACTGCGTGAACAACCATTTTGCTTACAGAAGTGGGAACTGTCAGCAGTCTTTTCAAAATTGCCACAGCAGAGCTTATCCATGATTGGTTGCATTAGACCAAAAAGGAGGGAGGGATGGACTTGTAAGAGATGAGGCTTGAAAAGATCCAGCCAGCTGGCTTGCCTTCTAGCATAATTACTGTCCCCCCCTCTCTCTGTGTGTGTGTGTGTGTGTGTGTGCAAGAGAGAGAGAGAGAGAGAGAGAGAGAGAGAGATCGCTGGATTTTTCTTTTGTGTGTATGTGTGTGCATGCGCACGCACGCGCATGCACACCACCATGCGAGAGGGGGGAGAGAGAGAAGCAGTCTGCTCATCTGTCATGGATTGCAGAGCGAATGGAATCTCAGCTGCATCATTCATGTGTGTGTGTGTGCATGAGACAAAGAGAGAGAAACAGTCTGCTCAACTGGCAGGGATCCTGGCTGCTTTCCTTCCCTCCTTTGTCATTATTTCTCTCCTCCTCCATGGCCTCCCTCCTTATTTGTTGCTTTATATACAGACAAAGCTACGAACTTATAGTCTCTTTCCCCCTCGCACGGCCCCCCTCCTTGCTTCCTCCCCATCTCCTGCCTGGCTTTAATGATAGTGATCTGGAGGCCATGCCCCGATCTTCCAATTTAGCAATAAATCATGTGAACTATGCACCGCTGGTGCGAAAGGACAGAAATCTGGAATTTCGCGCACTTTATTCTGCTGTGTAACTGGCCCCATGGAGAGTCGTCTGCCTCTCACCCATCCTGACAATGGCAGCGGTGGTCTCCAATTCCAACTGCAAAGGCATGGGAGCAGCTGCCTGGCCAGCCACTAGTTGTGGAGAAGGGAGAAGAGGGTGGCTCCTTGCTGCTCCAGCTTCATCTTGCCTTCCTTGGCTGGGCTGCTCCTTCTGTCATGCCTGTCCACCAAGCTCGATGTCAGCAGGCTTTGGAGGGTCTGGGCAGGCATGAGAGAAGGTGCAGCCCAGGTGGGGAAGGTGAGATGGAGTTGGAGTGGCAAAGAGCTGCCCCCCTCTTCCTTCTCGACAACCAGCGGCTGGCCAGGCATCTCCTCCAACCCCTTTAATTGCAGCTGGAATCAGAGGCTGCCTCCAGGATGGGTGAAAGGTGGGTGGCTTGGTCTCCTCTCCTCTTCCTCATGGTGGCTGCCCTCCTTGTCATCTCTGGGCACTGCAGTTCCCCTTTGACCTCAGGGATGAGTGGGTAAAGGAGGAAGATATGACATTCATTGATGACTGCAGCAATGTGTGCCTCCTGCCCTGTGACCTCATGGCTTAATTTCTTGGGAATTTTGGCATCTGTAACTTGATATAATGAGTGAGAAAGGTGTACCTGATAAAATTTTTCTCATCTGTGCAGCACAAACCCTATCTTTCTTTCTGTTTGATCACTTTGTCTTTAGACTGCCTACCTTAAATCCTTTTGTTTAATAAACACCAGTGAAGATTAGCAGTGGCTACAGCAAAGTTAGAAGAGGATGGGGGCTTGCCTGAAATTATGAGTGTATCTACACAAAACGCTCATAGCATTTTGATACCACTGTGACTGCCATAGCTCCATCCAGAGGAATCCTGGAATTTATAGATGGTAAGATATTTGGAATTCTCTGCGAGATAAATCTCTAGGACTGGACTTCAGTAAACTACTGTGCTAACACTCTCCAGTAGGGAATTCTAAATATCTCAACAAATGACAAACCCAAGGTATCCATAGGATGGAATCATGGAAGCTAAAGAGGTATTGAGGTCCTGCCATTACAAAGGCAGTCATTGTCACCACTGGCTTTGTTCCTAGAAAATAGCGATCTGACCAATAATATTGAGGAATGGACTCCACACCAAGTGACTTGCATCCCATAAACCATTTATTGTGGTCCTCTGGGGACATGATTGGCCTGCTATTACAGCTGCCTGGCTGTCATTGTAAAGAAGAGGCAGGAGCCTTAAAGCACATTATACAGCACAATTCATGACTGGCTTAGTCATGACCTAATACAGAAACTACTGTTTTCCATCTTAAATCAACTTGCATACCCTCCCAACTCTTAGTGAAACTTTTCTTGAGTTCTTTCAGCCAAAATGAAAGTATAGTTGGGAGTATAGACTTTTTCAGATGGGAGGAAAAAAACCCCAAGGAGGTTGGAGAAGAACGAGGCTGCTGCACTTACACAGCCCCATTTCAAACAGCCCCGTCCTCCTCTGTCCTCCTCCTGACCTGCTTCCGACCTTCCCCCATGCTGCGGGCACCACTTTTTATTCATGGAGGTTTTCTGTCAATAAAAAGCAGTGCCAGCATGGGGGGAGGTTGGGAGAAGAACGGAGGAGGACAGGGCTGTCTGAAATGGGGCTGTGTAAGTGCAACAACCTCGTTCTTCTCCTGACCTCCTTGGGTTTTTTCCCCCCACATCTGAAAAAGTCCTATGTCATTGTGATATGTGAGTTCTCTTGTACGCCATGTGACACCATGTAGATGTGAAGCCTACACGGGACTCATGCAGTCCTTCAGATGTTATTGAGCTTCAGCTCTCAGCAGGTTTGGACAGTATAACCAGGGGTGAGGAATGATGGAAACTGCAGTCCAAGTATATGTGGAAGGCCACAATTCCCACCCATGCTGTAGAGATACATTGCTTATATGAAAGTTCTCTACACACATACGAGTGAGCACATGTAGATTGGAGAAGGAGCCTTTTGCTGCAATGCCATTGTCTTCTACATATATGTTCATTTCACTCTGGTTTGGTTCAAAAGGGCTCCAGTTTGGATTTGAACAAATGATGGAATGAAACTTTATCTTTGGTCTGTCCTCCTCACAGCTTCTGAACCACTTGCTTTATTTCCACAGCAGTTTGCTTTTAAAACCTGGTTAATTAAATGATTTAAAAGAGCTGTGCACTTTTTATTTATTTCTTGAGAAAAATGGATGTCATTTCCTTAGCTGTCTATAACCCAATTTAAGTACTCAGTGGAAGTAGCACATCTGTTTCGCAAGACAATTAAGTTATTAGTTACAGATTAATTTAATAAGCCTGACAGACGATCCAAGAATCTTGAGGCATAATCAATAAACCTGGAATGCAAGGAATGGAAATTGGCTTTGGAACATTAGCAAAACTGTGCCATTGAAAGATGGATTCATGCACAAGTGCTGTTCTTAATAAGAAGTCTCAAGGGGATTCTGCCACAGCTATATATTGTACTGAAGGCAGAGAATGATTTAACACAGGGATAAATAGAGCAGGCCAGCACAACCTGTGACCCACAAAACCAAATACATGTGTTTTGACTTACCAGGTGCTTGATCATGTCCTCACAACTTTGTTTCTTTTGTTCTAGAGAGTCAGAAAAATCCAGATCTGATATCACAGACAAGCTGGGGTAGGTTAGCAAGTTACAGGCCAATACTAGGGTTTTTTAGAGGCCAGCAAATTTTAAGGTAAATCTTAAGAATTTTAAGGATAACATTTGTTAGTCTTTAATATTTCACAAGACAGGTTATTCTTTTTCCTGCAACAGACTAAAGGCTGAATTTTATTGTTAATTCCAACCAGAATCAGCCCATTGAATCAGTGGAATTTAGCAACCTGTTGACTCCCTATTCAACAGTTGATCCAATGTATCCACTCTAACATGTAACATGTAACATTTGTCGACCTCACCAAAGCCTTTGACACTGTAAGTAGAAAAGGTCTGTGGCAGATCCTGGAAAGACTAGGATGCCCCCCCAAATTCCTTAAAATGATTATCTTGCTACACGAGGGACAGCGTGGTCAAGTCAGATATGGCGATGCTCTTTCAGAGCCCTTTCTAATAACTAATGGAGTGAAGCAAGGTTGTGTTCTTGCACCAACTTTATTTACAATCTTCTTTAGCATGATGCTCCAAAGGGCTATGGCAGAGCTTGAAGAAGACGACGGCATCTATATACGCTACCGTACTGATGGTAGCTTGTTTAACTTAAGCCGTCTGAGGGCTCACACTAAGACTCTAAACTATCTAGTCCGTGAGCTGCTCTTCGCCGATGATGCTGCCCTTGTTGCCCACACAGAAGGAGCTCTGCAGCGCCTAACATCCTGCTTTGCAACAGCTGCAGAGCTGTTTGGGCTAGAAGTCAACCTGAAGAAAACAGAAGTTCTTTACCAGCCTGCACCACAGGACGAACACCACCATCCCCACATTGCCGTCGGCAAATCTGTGCTTAAGTCCGTTCAGCAGTTCACCTACCTGGGAAGCATCATCTCCTCAGATGCCAAGATTGACAAAGAGATCGATCACAGATTAGCAAAGGCATATAGTGCATTTGGAAGACTTCACAAAAGAGTCTGGAGCAATAAACACCTGAGGCAAAGCACAAAAATGAGTGTGTATAGAGCCATCGTACTGTCTATCCTCCTCTATGGATCTGAAACATGGGTCACCTATCGCCACCACCTACGACTCCTCGAGCGCTTTCATCAGCGCTGTCTACGCACAATCCTAAATATACACTGGACTGACTATGTGACGAATGTTGCTGTCCTTGAGCAAGCAGGGATCACCAGCATTGAGGCCATGATATTGAGAACACAGCTGCGCTGGGCAGGGCACGTTTCTAGGATGGAGGACCATCGCCTCCCAAAAATACTACTCTACGGTGAACTCGCCACGGGTCAGCGTAAGAGGGGCGCTCCAAAAAAGCGATACAAAGACTCCCTGAAACAACATCTCAGGCTTGGCCAAATTGATCACCAACAGTGGTCCGCCCTGGCCTCACATCGGGAGGCATGGAGACGCACTATCCACAATGCTGCAGCCTTATTTGAGAACTCACGACGAACAAGTCTTGAAGAGAAACGACAACGCAGAAAGAATCACAACCCAAAAACATCACCCAAGGAGACCTTCTGCTGTGCTTTTTGCAACCGGACTTGTTTATCTCGGATTGGCCTTTTTAGTCATCAGCGCGCTTGCAGAAAGCGCGGGATGAGTCCTTCCTGAATCTTCGTTTGCGAAGAAAAGCCAGAGAGATTCAGGCCTAACACAGCTATCATCCTATGAGTGACACAGAATACAACATTCTCCATGATACACAATGGATTT
The DNA here is from genome assembly GCA_030847615.1 of Gambelia wislizenii. Lineage (NCBI taxonomy): Eukaryota > Metazoa > Chordata > Lepidosauria > Squamata > Crotaphytidae > Gambelia > Gambelia wislizenii. The sequence goes on from JAUMIR010000001.1 coordinate 328,200,278, forward strand.
TCGAATGATGATTTTAAAAGACACCAGAGTTCTTGTGTGATCCATTCTTGTTGGGGTGTATGAGTATAAAAATTAAAAAATTATTAGAGATTCCAGGGAGCAAGCCCTTTAGGAATATGTTCTTAAGAAAAGTTTCTTTTAAAGTAAGCAGAGTTAAACTAGGGAAGAATGACCAAGCTCAGTTTGCATTTGTATGTGTTCTGAATCACCCAGCATTAAAGTCAAGCAGACATATCAAGGACAATAAAGATGTTTGCTCAAAAATGCATATCAAAAGTTTACTGAAGATACAGCAATCTTAATCTACATATTCAAAACAAATCTAGGTCCTTAACTAACTAAGAGGATTACAGTTCAGGGTAGTAAACTTACCCAATCTTGGGAGGTTCCGGTTAGGATAATCAGATCAGAAGTTTCTAAGTATTACAGCAGTAACATCCATATTTCCTCAGAAAAAGAGGTGAGTGTAGGTAAGCGAGAGCTCATCTCTCTTCTTCATGAATGGAGGTCAGATGCATGGTAGAAAGGGGAGAAAAGGGAAGTGAAGCCTCGTGGAGAAGCTGCAAAACCCCAAGAAGATACAAAGCATCATAAAAACATTTAAATTAGGAGGCCATGTGATGAATGACTCAATGGTCACCACATAGCTCCAAATGGCTAAGATAGCCTAAGATGAAAAGGGGGGGGTAGGAACTTAAGCATGCAAGGAATTTTCCAAGTTTACTAAGCAGGGGTGCAAGAAGAATGTTACATTTTCCACAATTCTGAACTCTTCAAACTGACCGTTTAGCATAAGTAGTCTATTGACACTATAAATTCACAGATAAATTAAAAACATAAAGGAAAAGAAAACATTAAATAGCACACAATAGAATGTGCAGCAGAGATAAAAGAGTGTGTAGATCTAAAAGCAAGTAAGCAGTACTAAAATGTGAAGTCGAATGTGAATTCTCTGAGAATGCCATTCACAAAGAAGAGAGGTGAGCTCAGAGAATGTGAATTCTCTGAGGATGCCAGCCACAGATGCAGGTGAAACGTCAGAAAGAAACTATTCCATAACACAGCCTCACAGCCCAGAAAAAAACCCAAAGGAAAATCTAAGTACTAAAATGCCTGGAAAAATAAAAATGTTTTCATTTTGAAATGAAAGCTCTAATACGTAATAAAGGTACCACTTCATAGAATCATAGAATCATAGAATTGCAGAGTTGGAAGAGACCACGAGGGCCATCCAGTCCAACCCCCCTGCCACGCAGGAAATCACAATCAAAGCATCCCCGACAGATGGCCATCCAGCCTCTGTTTAAAGACCTCCAAGGAAGGAGACCCCACCACGCTCCGAGGGAGTGCGTTCCACTGCCGAACAGCTCTTACTGTCAAAAAGTTCCTCCTAATGTTGAGGTGGAATCTCTGTTCCTGGAGCTTGCACCCATTGCTCCGTGTTCCAGTCTCTGGAGCAGCAGAAAACAAGCCTGCTCCATCCTCAGCGTGACATCCCTTCAGATACTTAAACAGGGCTATCATATCGCCTCTAAACCGTCTTTTTTCCAGGCTAAACATACCCAGCTCCCTAAGTCTCTCCTCATAAGGCATTGTTTCCAGACCTTTCACCATTTTAGTTGCCCTTCTCTGGACACGCTCCAATTTGTCAATATCCTTTCTGAATTGTGGTGCCCAGAACTGGACACAGTATTCTAAGTGAGGTCTGACCAAGGCAGAATAGAGTGGCACTATTACTTCCCTTGATCTAGACACTATACTTCTATTGATACAGCCCAGAATTGCATTGGCCTTTTTAGCTGCCGCATCGCACTGTTGGCTCATGTTCAACTTGTGGTCTACTAGGACTCCTAGATCCCTTTCGCACGTAGTCTCATTCAGCCAGGTCTCTCCCATCCTATATTTATGCATTTCATTTTTCCGCCCTAAATGCAGTACTTTACATTTCTCCGTATTGAATTTCATTTTGTTAGCTTTGGCCCAGCTCTCCAGTCTATCCAGGTCATTCTGAATTTTGATCCTGTCCTCTAGGGTATTAGCTACTCCTCCCAATTTGGTGTCATCTGCAAATTTGATAAGTATGCCCCTAATTCCCTCATCTAAGTCATTGATAAAGATGTTGAATAGCACTGGGCCCAGGACAGAACCCTGTGGCACCCCACTGGTCACATCTTTCCAAGACGAAGAGGAGCCACTGCTGAGCACCCTTTGGGTTCGGCCGGTCAACCAATTACAAATCCATTGAACAGTTAACTTGTCTAGCCCACATTCTACAAGCTTGTTTGCAAGAATGTCATGGGGAACCTTGTCAAAGGCCTTACTGAAATCAAGGTATGCAATGTCCACAGCATTCCCTTCATCTACCAAGCTGGTAACTTTATCAAAAAATCAGCTTCCTGGGAAACTGCATTCTGCAGATAGATTGCTGCCACTGGGAAGGCTCTCTGTCTTCTAATCTCTCTCATCATCTCATCTGGAAAAAGGCTTCAGGTTGCAAATATTAGGAATGATTAGGCAAATATGGGAGGAGATATTGCTTCAGATAAGCTACCCCTAAGAAGTTTGTTTGGCCCATGTGAGCTGAAATTTGCTTTTAGGGTTGCTGAACCTCTTGGAAGCTAGTGAGATGATCCCATTTGCTGAAGCACCAACAAACTATTTTCAGATACAGTGTATGAGATAACTGAATATGTAGATTTGGCTTTCATGACATGTAGACTGTTTACATCTCAAGTTCTTTCCATTAAATGTATGAAAGAACAGACACCCCCCCGGGTCCTAAAGAATGGTGGATCCGGGGAAGGTGTTTTAATGATGGGCAGGAAGACGAGCACAGGGGCTGGCTAGGGCGTGGATACGCCCTGGCCAGGAGGAGTCAGGGGCGGAGCCTAGGCAGGGGCCTATTTTACCCAGTGCCGCCCCTGGCTCCTCCTCTTTACAACTGGATCGAGCTAGGAGGAACATCTATCAGCCTTTGAGAACCGATACAGCCACGAGGGAGGGCTAAGTTGGATGTTGATTCTGCTTGTCTTTCCTTTCTCTCTACTACTAATAGTAGTCTTTGTTTGTATTTGGTTGTCTTCTTTAGTTATTGGGGCTATTTCTGTAACGTTATTGCTTTAGTTTAATTTCTGTAATTTTATTGCTTTAGTTTAACTTCTGTAATTTGCTTTGGTTATTGTTAGTTCATTATTGTTAGTTAGTTAGTTAGTTAGTTAGTATTCGATTTAGTATTTGTATTCTATTTGGTATTTGTATTCCCCATCGCCTCCCTTGGGGGCCGCGCCGCGCTAGGCAGGGCCCGTTCGCCATCACCCCCCACCTCCCTTGGGGTGCTAGCAGGCCCGTTCGCCATCGCCCCCCCATCTCCCTTGGGGTCGCGCTCGGCAGGGCCCGTTCGCCATCGCCCCCCCCACCTCTCTTGGGGCCGCGCTCTCATCTGCCGACCCCCCCACCTCTCTTGGGACCGCGCTCCCGTCCACTGAGCCCCCCACGTCTCTTGGGGCTGCGCTCTCGTCCGCCGCCCCCCTTTCGCTGCGGCCACATCGGGCCTGATCTGGGGAGGCACCTTTCATCGCCCCGCCCGTTCGCCGTTTCGGCTGCTCCCTGGCTGGGCCTGATCCCTGCTCCACGTGGTTGGGCACGATCAGGGGGGCAGCGTGGGCCCCCCTTTTTTCCGTGGTGGTTGGGCCTGATCCCTGGCTGGGCCTGATCCCTGCGCTTGGGCGGCCTCGTGGCCGGGCTCCTTTGTTTGCCGCGCCACGTGGCCGGGCTTTGTTTGTGGCTCACCTTTGTTGCCCGTTCCCCCCCTTCCTCCCTCTGCTGGGTCTGAATGGCTTGGCAAACGGGGTTTGAGGTGGAATGGTCTAATCAATTTGCTGTTTCAGTAGCGACGGGGTCCTCCTACGCATGTCCTGGTGATCCACCTTGGAGGCAACGACCTGGGTCTTTTGAAAGGCAGGGCTTTGTCGCTACAGGCCCTTGCAGACATGCGACGGATTAAGGCGGCGTGGCCCCAGGTTTTGCTGATTTGGTCTGACATCATTCCACGGCTCTCTTATCCAGGTGAAGGGGCACCCAAGCTGTTGGACATTGCCCACAAGAAGGTTAACAAGGCTGTGCACCAGGCAATGGATGAAGGCCTCGGCCATTTCATCCAGTACCCGGCCATTTCATACAAATGTCCGGAACTCTATAGGGTTGATGGGGTCCACTTGTCAGACAGGGGGATCCAGCTGTTTCTGCAGGGTATGCAAGCAGGGGTGAGGACTGTTTTAGCATCCTCTGTGGGGGATAGGGGCTAAGTGGACACTTGCCCCTATCGGTGGCAGGGAGTGGGGAGAATATGGTATGGCGTTCACCTATGGCAACCTCAATTTGAGTGGAAGGATGGCCCTCACCGAACTATACCGGCATCCTAATGGATGGGGTGCAGCAAGGGAGGCTATCCTTAGGGCCAGCAGCGGGTTGCGATCCTTCACAGAAGCTACATGGCTTAAGGATTTGCTGCCTGCTGCAGGGCCCTCCAGTGGATGGCGCCCAAAGGGAACCCCGGACCCAGGATCCCCGTTGGGGCTCAGGTGAGTTGCCCAGGGATGCTGGGAGTTGGGTCATTTATGACCAACTGCCCAGCGACACCCGCAAAGGATCTCCCCCTTTACAGGTTTGCATACCCCAGAAATATACAATAAATAGGTAAGATCTAAATAAAGTGGCCCATATTTCAACCCAACCTTCTGTGTCTGGTCTCGTTATTTCATGCGTCAATCATTAAATATTGAATTTTGGTAAGTTCTTATAAAAAATGAATCAAAACAAAATTCCCAACCATCCATACTGAACAAATTCAATAGATACCGTTCTTCTCAGTCTGAATAGTATGGCACTGTATCTGTTTGCCTTGCAGCTGTTAAAGATGAAGAGCCTAGTCTAAAAGAGAGAGCGAGAATGAAATATGGCCATCCCAACTGAGTGTCCAAAAAAAAAAAAAAAAGCAATACAGAGGTTTAAAGCCAGACTGTTAACAGCTAAGTGCTCAAAGCCCTCTGTCTGCATGAGGAACTCTGTCACTTTTGCATTTTAAAAAAATCCGATGTGTTATTTCCATTGACTGTATGAAGACATTTGTGAATTTTGACAAGCTGTCATTAAAAAATGAATCAAACAGAATCTTCACCCATTCTTACAGTGAATCAATCATCATCTACTTCCTCCAGACTCCCCTTATTTATCTCTCCTAGGGGGTAGGGGGAAACCTCTGGTGTAGATATGTCTTTGGAGCCTTGCCTTGGAGTTGTATAGTATTCCATTCATATTGTTCCAATAAACTACACAATATAGAATGTTAGATAACCTTGCTGATTGTAAGAAAAAAGGGGAAAAGATGACTAGAGAAAGAGGTGTCAACTTATTATGGGGGACGGATGACACAAAATATTTTAGTGCCTTTTGGTTTGGGAGGACCACACTACTGAACGTTTGGACTAAAGACTATGGATAGAATATCCAGCAAGTTTACAGTGTAGTTGTAATGGAGTCATCAGTTGAACTGAACAATTTGAGATTGAGGTTTTCACCATCCATACTTGTACAGCAGGCTTGTATTTTTATCTTACAGGTTATTCTTGAAGACGCACCCCAGTCAACAAGTCAATCCAAAATAGAAAATAATAGAAAAACTTGTGTTCACCATGCATATCATGTGCGCACTGATCCATGTAATCTGTTAATGAACAAGAATAGCACTTACCTTGGCATCCTCAAGTGTGTCAGGAACTGCATGAATAAACAGAGGAAATAAACATAACTGTAAGCACAACATCGGAAGTGAAGCATGACGTTTTAATTTTCCTTCTCGAATCCTATGTTAATTTACATCTGTGACACATCATAGCCTCTAGAGTTTTGCTCTCTCCCTCTGTATCTTTTAATGCAAATCAGTCCTCAGCAAGAATCCCCCTGCTCTTTCTAAACTCTTAAGTTGCTGACTTTTGCAGAAGTATTCTGATAAGTACAATGATCACAAACGATAAGTGCCAAGTAAATTCTGGTTCTTTCTTCTGAAAATTCAAAAAGGGGTATATTGGATTTTATATATTTTTATGGTTCTCTTGTGCTTTATGTTTTTAATTTTAGTTTGTTTATATACTACTGTATTCCAAAAAATTCTATTACTGGGTGGTTTAAATGTAAGAAGTCCTTACAATCTTTGTTTATATATACACAGATATTATATTACAGAAATATAAAGAGTATCAATAATAGCTATTAAAAGGAAATAACCAAACATCTAGGGGCTCATCTACATGAGAGGAAATGATGCTAATTCCTGTGCATTATTGCCTATTGACAGCTGCATTTTTTTGTCCCCACGATGTTTTGCGACAATGATACACTGAGAAGCTATCTGTGTTTTGAAGTTCAGATTTTCACGAACAAAGATGGCAGCCCTAAATTAAAGTGATAAACTCTGCTGCCACTGCACAGTATTTTTGTTCAATATTAAAGCATGTGTGTGGGCACACCTTTAAGTCACCTGCCAACTTATGGTGATCCCATGAATTTCATAGGGTTTTCATAGGCAAGGAATACTCAGAGATAGTTTTGCCAGTTCCTTCCCCTGAAATATAGCCTACAGTACCTGGTATTCATTGGTGGCCTCCCATCCAATTATTAACCAGGGCCAACCCTGCTTAGCTTCCAATATTAGATGGGATCTGGTGCCTTTAGGGTATTTAGGCCACTCTTATATCTAAACTATCTAGTCCGTGAGCTGCTCTTCGCCGATGATGCTGCCCTTGTTGCCCACACAGAAGCAGCTCTGCAGCGCCTAACATCCTGCTTTGCAACAGCTGCAGAGCTGTTTGGGCTAGAAGTCAACCTGAAGAAAACAGAAGTTCTTTACCAGCCTGCACCACAGGACGAACACCACCATCCCCACATTGCCGTCGGCAAATCAGTGCTCAAGTCCGTTCAGCAGTTCACCTACCTGGGAAGCATCATCTCCTCAGATGCCAAGATTGACAAAGAGATCGATCACAGATTAGCAAAGGCATATAGTGCATTTGGAAGACTTCACAAAAGAGTCTGGAGCAATAAACACCTGAGGCAAAGCACAAAAATCAGTGTGTATAGAGCCATCGTACTGTCTATCCTCCTTTATGGATCTGAAACATGGGTCACCTATCGCCACCACCTACGACTCCTCGAGCGCTTTCATCAGCGCTGTCTACGCACAATCCTAAATATACACTGGACTGACTATGTGACGAATGTTGCTGTCCTTGAGCAAGCAGGGATCACCAGCATTGAGGCCATGATATTGAGAACACAGCTGCGCTGGGCAGGGCACGTTTCTAGGATGGAGAACCATCGCCTCCCAAAAATACTACTTTACGGTGAACTCACCACGGGTCAGCGTAAGAGGGGCGCTCCAAAAAAGCGATACAAAGACTCCCTGAAACAACATCTCAGGCTTGGCCAAATTGATCACCAACGGTGGTCCACCCTGGCCTCACATCGGGAGGCATGGAGGCGCACTATCCACAATGCTGCAGCCTTATTTGAGAACTCACGACGAGCAAGTCTTGAAGAGAAACGACAACGCAGAAAGAGTCACAACCCAAAAGCATCACCCAAGGAGACCTTCTGCTGTGCTTTTTGCAACCGGACTTGTTTATCTCGGATTGGCCTTTTTAGTCATCAGCGCGCTTGCAGAAAGCGCGGGATGAGTCCTTCCTGAATCTTCGTTTGCGAAGAAAAGCCAGAGGGATATATCAAAATTATATGTGAATTCAGCAGGACTTACTCCTAGGTAAGAGCATCCAGGACTTCAGACTGAGAGGATGAGGATAAGTAAAACTTCCAGGAACCTCTAGCTGGTCACAGATGAGAGATTTTTTTTTTCCTGCCACCAAATGGAGTGTCTATTGAAGCTTAACATGGAAGAATCCCTTGATAGAATCAATTGATCTATCAAGACAAAGTTAGTGCTTTAGCCCTTTCTTCCCCTTCCTCTATATCTTCCATAGGTGAAATTCAGCTTATATTCAAAGTAAAAAGGGCTTAAAGGCAGTCAAAGTAGGAAGGATGGTAACTCATTCTGTATAGCAGAAAGGTCAACATTTTTGTTAGCCTTTTCACAGCCCTGTGTTGATAATGGAAACCAGTCCGATTAGTACCAGAGTTGTTTCATCTACTGTTTCTCAAAAACACTTTTAAAAACCCTTTTCATGAGGCATGAGCCTCTCCATTAATAATTTCTACAGAGCTTCGGTCTTAAAACACAGTGGTGGCTGTTTATTAAAGGAGGTCTGCTGAAATCCATCAGCTTATTATGTCATATTTATTTAAGATGCATGTGGTTAGACTGATAAAGAGAAGATACTCCTCTGGCTTTTCTTCGCAAACGAAGATTCAGGAAGGACTCATCCCGCGCTTTCTGCAAGCGCGCTGATGACTAAAAAGGCCAATCCGAGATAAACAAGTCCGGTTGCAAAAAGCACAGCAGAAGGTCTCCTTGGGTGATGTTTTTGGGTTGTGATTCTTTCTGCGTTGTCGTTTCTCTTCAAGACTTGTTCGTCGTGAGTTCTCAAATAAGGCTGCAGCATTGTGGATAGTGCGTCTCCATGCCTCCCGATGTGAGGCCAGGGCGGACCACTGTTGGTGATCAATTTGGCCAAGCCTGAGATGTTGTTTCAGGGAGTCTTTGTATCGCTTTTTTTGGAGCGCCCCTCTTACGCTGACCCGTGGTGAGTTCACCGTAGAGTAGTATTTTTGGGAGGCGATGGTCCTCCATCCTAGAAACGGATACAGCTCCATAGGAAATATACAAGGCAAGATGATTTTGATAGGAACCAATGCACAGAATGCCACATCAGGATAACAAAAGAAGCAACACTGCTGAGCAAAACAGAAGGCTAAATCAAAATAATTATATGTTGTTCTTCAGTGCCCATGGACTGGGTGTAATTATAAGTGAGGCAATATTCCAGTGCCAGAACTTTGCAATAAAAAGACACAGGAGAGTAGAAAAGCAATTCAACTATATAAGCAATTCCTAAAGAATATATTGTAAGAGAGAAAGGGGGGGGGGTGATGACCATTTTAAAATTCACATCTAAAAATCTGACTTGGTACTTACAACATGATTTCAGAGACCAAACCTTTAGTTAGAAAACCAAATGAAACAATTCCTGATTCATAAATTACATTTCAGTGCAGCCCATTGTTGTTTACTGAAATGTGCCTTTTTGGGATTTTCATCTCTTTCCCCAGAATTTAATAAGAGAGCAAATTAAACCACTGTCCTTCAGCAAAGGTAGTTGATTCAATAGTTTTCTTTACGCAGGAAACTTTTTTTTGTAAACCTCCTTCTCAGAGATACTATTAAATTCAGTGTGATTTTCTTTTCTGCAAACTTGTTTCTAAGATAGTATGAGGAGAAGGTATTTGAAAATATCACACTAGCACAACCTATTATTCTTGAAATTTTCAGTAGTCTATAACTTCTTGATTTTCTTGTATGGAAATATGTGTTTGTAAAATTGTACAAACACACTAGTACAATTTATTACTTGTTGAAAATATGGGGTTTCCAAAACCTCTGTGTAGATTTGATTTCTAATAACTTCTGAATAACAGCATGCCTATGGGACTGTAATGTAGTGCACTGAAACTTTAAAGGATGTCTTACCATTTTGACTTGGGAACTGAGCATCAGACTCACCAGCAAGACACTATTAAGTCCCTCATCACAAGTTCACAAGCAGTGATGCCTATTTTCACAGATGAAAATGGGAGTATCTATGGCCAAGCAAAATCAGAGTGTAGTCAAAAGGCAACAAGAGAGAAAAGTTATCAATGAAAAAGAACATATAAAACTAGTATTGTCAAGGTCCTGGGAATCAACAAGCTCAGCATCACCTATAAAATGGAAGAGTTAAAAAAAATTTTTAAAAAAAGCACTGAAGCAACCACCATGCTGTGCCCCATTGAAAGTTCTTCCCATAAAATGGAGGGGAACACAAACATGTGTATGTGGGACCCCCATGCATTTCAGCCCTGAACTACCTCCTATCCATGGTACCTGGGGCGCTAAGGAAAAGTTCCTCAAAACCCTCTGCCAGGGGGAAAGCATACTCTTGCTGGACATGTGAGCGTGCCCTATTGGGACCCAGTGAATCATGGTGCTGCAGTCACGTGCTTCAGGTATATTATGGCATTTCCATGGAGAATGTTGCACAACTCCTCAAAAAGGTCATGGGGGTTGTGCCATTGCCACTTCACGAATTGCGATCACGCACTTCCCTGTATCTCCGTTGAAGGGCCTTGCTTTTCATATGGCATTCTTCCACTGTCTTTTTGCGGCCCTTCCCCTAATCTGTACAGCAATATTCCCAAAGATATGAATGTTTCGATGTACTTCCTTAAATTGCTCCTGGACCTTCTCTTCACCCCAAATGGAGATGAGGTTGAGAGTTTCCTTGCTGCTCCACAAGATTCCTCTGCCTTGTTCCATTCAGCTCAGCCATCCTATTAAGTCGAGTTGTGCTAATAGTGATATGTGAGTATCCACACAAATGTACCTCCATTAAAAAAAAAAAAGATGTCTGACTCAGCAAAACTTAAATTCAAACAAGGGGTGTACCATTTACTGATGGTGATGATCAGGTGACTGCCAGTCCCCCAGGTTACTGCCCACCAACCTGTTCCACCCACCAAAACCTCCTCTCCCCAGCCCTACAGTGACATTGTCTTGGAGGGCCAGCAACATAAACAATTATCCAGATTTTCATAGAAAGTGGGGAGGAAAGGCAAATTTTTAAAAATTGGATTAAAGCCCTCATGCATAAAAAAAAAGAAGTGCATACCAAGTGAATCATCGAGAGTGCTGTGTGTCATGCTCACAGCAACTAGGTGAGTACAATTTTTTTGGTAGTATAGACAAGCCCCTTGCTAAAATTACAGCTTCTTCTCAGATGCACTGTATGAACTTTTGTGTTTACACTTGCTCCCCTTCCTCAATTAACATTATGGAACAGGTCAAAATCCAGCTTCCTCATAACATAACACTTGTGATCACCTTGAGCCAATGGCAACTTCTCAGCCTAACCCAGTATATAGGACTGTTCTTAGAATAAAAAAAGGGGTTCGAAAAATTGTGTAATAGATAAACGGAAAGAAATTACTTAAGAAAGACATGGACAGGAAAAAATATGATTGTCATAAAAAATGCATGCATTCCAATGGCATTTTAGAATGTCTGAGAATACAATCCTGTACATCTTTACCAAGGAGTAGGTCTCACTGGTAAAGTTATGGGTATGACTGCATTCTTAATGCAATGGAAAAGTCCTCTACAGGGGAAAAAAAAAATACCCTCTCTAAACAAGACTAAATAGTTACATCTCTCCCAGTGTTCAAATGATAGAAGAAAGATAGGGGCTTACCACACTCCAAAGAAAAACAGCAAAGGGAGCAGGAATGTTCCATCTTCTCTACAGCCTTACTGCATGATGCCACTATTCTTCCAGCATTTGTTTGTTGCAGTCCCATGGGGGAAAGCTAAAACCATGTCTTTTCATTAATGGGGTTTTCAAGTTAGAAAAAAAGACATGGTTTTACTTCAGTCCCTCATGGGACCAGAACAAAACAAACAAACAAACAAACAAACAAAAACAATGACACCATGTGGTAAAGCAGCGCAAGAGACAGAACATCCCTGCTGCCTTGCCACTTTTCTTTGGAGTGCGGTAAGCCCCTAAGAATGCCTAAAGATGGCTTTAAGTGTTCTGTGCAACCTGGCAGGAAATGACCTGTGTCTAGCACCCTACCTCCTACTGACAGCTTCCTCATGCACTCTGGTGGTTGCTGAACACATAGCAAAAGTTTTCTTGTTTGTTATTGTAATTACTGCTGTTTACATACTCTCCAACATTTCACAGATGAAAACTGGGACATATGTGGCCGAGCAACGTTAGAGTGTGGTCAAGATGGCACAAGTTATTAATGAGGAAGAACAGATAAGCTAGAAGCTGAAGCCATTTGCGTCTGCATCAACCTATTGGGAAGGGCAAGATTCCACCTTTTTCTCTCCTCTGCCCTCTGCTGAATTAACTGAGTGGAAACTGCTTTTGCAGTTTGAACTCAGTTTGAAGCAACTGAAGTAAGCTGAGGAAAGTGGGGAAAAGTGGGAAGAGGAGACCGGAAATGGGATATTTTAAAAGCAGCTGAAAAAGTGGGATAATGGAGGACCGTCCCTGACAAACTGGGTCATTTGGAGGGTATGTGCTTAGGACCCCATAGCATACAACTTGGCAAGGATCTTTTAAAACTGAAAAGTGCCTTTACTTAGGGAGAAAACACTCTGGATTCAACCCCTAGATAAATGCACAGCTCTTTTATACTTTTATAAATTATTTCTTTGTATCACACAGCCATTGACTTGATTCAATGAAACACTGGTTTACACTCATGAAAGAGAGTTAAGCATCACTCAGCCTCATTTCTAGTAATAGTACTTTAAAAAAAACTTTTGTTTAAAAACTATTTTAAATGACTTCATCTTTTTAACATGTGTGAAGATTTACAGCCTAAAGATGACCAGGAAGCTCTTGGGGAAAAAATGAGGAAAAAGGAAGCTGATTTCTCAAAAGTCAACATGTTTTGTATTGTGGAGAATGTAGGCTCTTTAAACAAGAGTCATGAAAGTGGGTATGAAAACTTCCCTCTGCCTCACCCTGAATTCCACGCTGGTGATCCTTTAGTTCCTTTCTCAGACCATCAAGTTGTCCAGTGCTTTTTGTAGTATTTCCACTCATTGATTTTTCCCTCCATTTTTAATAAAGTCACTAAAACCGTAACAGTGTCTTTATGCATAATTCAGGATCTCCTGACGCCAAAGGCAGCTAAATAAAGAAAGTGATATGACTCCCATTAGAGATCTTTTATACTGTAGGCAGCTAAAGTGCATATTTTTGCAGCTTGTCTTATTCGCTCCACTATTTCACTTCAGCCTCACTGACAATTTTGCTTACTGTTGCCTTGGTTAAAACTCTGTTGCTGCGGTCTGTCCAAAACCAAGTTTTAAGAACAGTGGTGTGATATGTGGTTTCTTGACAAGCCTGGTCATATTTGAGCAAGATAATACAAATTCTGCTATACTTCAGCAAGCTTCGCTATTCCACCCAGTTTTGAAATTTCATTTAAGAATATTTTATTCAGCATATCCAACCGGCTAGTTCCAAAATGGAGTAACCCTTGGCAAAGTGGGACACCTCCCTTATCAGTAGATGCCTGGTGTTTCCCACAGAGCCATACCATCTCTCTAGAATACTGTGTCTAGTTCTGGGCACCACAATTCAAAAAGGATATTGACAAATTGGAGCATGTCCAGAGGAGGGCAACTAAAATGATGAAAGGTCTGGAAACCATGCCTTATGAGGAAAGACTTAGGGAGCTCAGTGTGTTTAGCCTGGAAAAAAGGTGGTTAATGGGAGATATGATAGCCCTGTTTAAGTATTTGAAGGGGTGTCACATTGAGGATGGAGCAAGCTTGTTTTCTGCTGCTCCAGAGACTAGAACACAGAGCAATGGATGCAAGCTCCAGGAACAGAGATTCTACCTCAACATTAGGAGAAACTTTATGACAGTAAGAGCTGTTTGGCAGTGGAACACACTCCCTCGCAGTGTGGTGGAGTCTCCTTCCTTGGAGGTCTTTAAACAGAGGCTGGATGGCCATCTGACAGGGATGCTTTGATCATCATTCCTGCATGGCAGGGGGTTGGACTGGATGGCCCTTGTGGTCTCTTCCAACTCTACAATTCTGATTCTAGGTACATTATGAAAAGTTGGTGGGAAATTTAAAGTGGTGGGCAGCTCTCATAAATAATTGTTTGTTGTGGGACCCCCAGAGCTGGCATCAGAGTGGACCATACTGGAATAGTGGGGGCTCTGTACTTTCTCCCAGATGATGGTGCCAACTCTGTTTGCCATTCTGCATTCCTTATGAGAGAATGTGACAGAATACTCAGGGAAGGATATGCAATGAACTCTCCACTTCAGCTGTGTCCATATTAGAAAGTGTACATTCTATACAACTTTTATATCCATCTCTTCTATAACACCCTAACCAGGGCAAAGGCTATAGTTTTTCAGACCTTGGAATCTTTTAAAATATTTACTAGAAAACTCCCCCTTCTTTTGTTCCCACACCTTTCCTTTAACTCATTTTGAGTTTTTCCTGTTAATAGTGACTTGATTCATAAATCAGGATAGCAAGGTCCTCAAATATACAGTGGGGCCTTGGTATCTGCTGGGGTTTGGTTCCAGGACACACCCACACACCTGTGGACACCAAAATCTGTAGATGCTGACACCAGCAAGATTGCATAATATAGATAAGAATAACTCTAAATATTGTTGGAGAGGTTGTCAAGAAATAGGTACATATATGCATATGTGGTGGAATTGTAAATTTGTACAGCAGTTTTGGGAAATGGTTTTCATAGAAATAGAGAATATTCTGAATAGAAATATAGAAAGGAAACCGAGCATAGCATTGATGTCAATTTATAATGGAGAGAATGGGAACCAAGCAGAAAAGGATTTAATAACAAATTTATTAACGGCAGCAAGATTAATTATAGCAAGATATTGGAAAGTGCAAATAAATGTACAAGTGGAGGAGTGGTATAAAGAAGTGTGGAAGATGGCAATAAATGATAAGTTAACATGTAGAATCAAAGTAAGAAGAGGAAGTTGGAAATAAAGTGACTTTGATAAAATTTGGAAAGTAGTTGTTAAAAAAGTATTACAGACAAAAGATGGGAGGTTACCTCCACGAGAAGAAATGAGATTCTGGAAAGATTAGGTAAGGGATAATGGCTCCGGTGAAGGGGAGCACTGAGGTGAGGGGGTAGGGGAATTAATATTTTTGAATAGAATTATAGTAAAGAATCTATGTTAACTTTTGAAATTAGTTAATAGAAAAATTGTGATGTTTATAGTAATTTTATGTGTTATAATAACTAAGTATTGATTGGGTAATATAATGTATGAATATAAAATTTATAAAAATATATTTTTAAAAAAAATGTAGATGCTCAAGTTCCCATTATATACAATGGCATAGTAAAATATGTCCATTATGGAAAATGGCAAAATCTAGGTTTGATCTTGGATTTTTTTTTTCCCTTTTCCTTTTTTTAGAATATTTTTAAGACATGGATGGTTGAATCCATGGGTGCAGAATCTGTGGATGCAGAGGGCTGGCTGCAGTGTCCCTTTCCTGAGCTTGTCTCAGTAATTAAACACTATGTAAATATCCATGGTCACTAAGAGCTTCAAAGTCTGCAAATACCTTCCTCCCTAAGGGATATTGACATTATTTTATAATTCTTTCGGTTTCATAATTTATTTGTTCCATTTAATTTCTTTTTTAAAAAAATCACTACTCAATGCTTCCATGTTATGTTATCTCCCCTTTTTATTTTTTTAGCTCATTTTGTTTCAATTCAAGCTACTTTTCAAATGTGTCCAATACAGCACATAAACACACAACACAAACACACTCACTTTGTTTTGTTTTATTTTAAAAAAAATAATAATCCCAGTGTTTTTCATCTTCTTGATACTAAGAGACCCTTGGCAAAGTACTGTATTAAAACAAATATTGAAATATTGAACACTATACAGAAAATGATTAGTGATGGATTAAAAATCACTTCAATCTAGCAAGAAAAATGTGCATAGACTCACTGTTAATGAGTTCTTGAACATCAGTACCTGGAAACTATTGCCTCATTATTAAGAAAGCCATCCATTTCCACAATTAAGTGGCACGCTGAAATTCATTTGACACTGTCATAGTCATGTATGTTAGAAAATCCTCTCCTAGAACTTCAAAGAAAGTAATCAAATGATTTCCCTAGACTTGTTTCTGGTCCATGACAGAGGGACTATTATATATAAGGGGGGGGAGATATGTGAGGTAGACAGGGAAAAATGTAACATTTGCTACTCTTCTATGCATCAATGTACTTAGATCCTTGGTGGCCTTTTCCTCAGAGGAGCCTGGCTGTGATTTATGGCCTGTTCGATTTGCCTTAATTGGAAAGGAGAGATCATTGTTGACAGCTTTGCTTTTGCTTAGTAAATAATGGAGTAATTCTACAGGGAAAGCATGTTCAATCCCTATCAGTATAAGAGGGAAATCAAACAGTGGATCCAATTTAAAATACCCATTAAATAAAAACAGTATGGTTTTTTGACCAGAACACACTTCGTAATGAATTAACAAATTATTCTACATTTAGATGAAACCACTAATTTCTGCAAAATAACATGTCCTTAGAGATTCCATAGTTCTAGATCAAGGGAGAACAAACTGCAGTGGGGACAGCACTTGAAAGTAACTAGTTAATTAACTTGTTAAGCCTATAACTTGTCAGAGGTTTTCTCCTAGCATGGCTTAGCTCACTAGATTTCTTGCTTACTGCTAAAATTAATCCTATATGTTAATGAGTTAATTGATTTCAGAGCATTAGAATTTGTTAGGGTGGATGACTCTTCCACTGGCAGGTTCAGTAAAAAGAAAGGACTAAGGAGTAGAAATGCATGCTATGACTTTGTTTATAGTCAGTCTTATAAGCTTGCTGTATCATGATTGTCATGGGGGTGGGAGACAGTACTCCAGAGGGCAGGGAACATCAATTACTGGAGACAAGAGACTCAATGATATATAGGAGGAATTGGGTCAAGAGTATTATTACATGCCCTGACACCACTCCCCTCCAATAACTTATTAAACTGTCAATAATTCATAGTTTGGGTTATATGGTTACTTCACGTGGTTAGGCAGTAGACCAGGGCAGCCCAAATATAGAGACTAGTAGAGGTTTACTCAAAACTTATGAAGAGGTATTGGAAATCCCCCCCAAAACTGACACACCTGGGCAGTAATTGTGTGAAGTCCCCTTCGACAAATTGTTAGGGAGGGATGTGCTAATTCTCCTGGATGGATCTCGTACAAACAAGTGACCAGAACACTCATTACTCTGCAAATGGGTTTCCTTCACACCTCTCTCACACACAAAGTGGAAGTTGCCTGAAACTCTTCAGTCTTGATGCTCCGACTATTAACAGCAATTAACGAAGCTGGAGCTTCCATTGTTTCACTCTCAGAAACTCACTCAAAATTATTTTCCACTCAAAACACCCCTTAAGTGTAAATATTGGGTATAAATATTACCCCCAAATAGCCCAAAGTGTGTGCAGTCTTTAAGACTCTGTTGGTTTGCAGTGTCACTCGGCATGCATAGCTGTACTACTTTGCTGCACAAACCTCTGCTCTTCGGACAAGTATAGTATAGCCCATCACCGTGAACTCTATTCCTCTATGCCAATACTTCCTCCCATTTTTTGTTAGCCTTGTGTGATTGCTTGCAGCCCTAGTGTTTCTGTGTGTTCCTGCATTTTCCAATAAAAAAGCATTTTTATTTTATTTCCTGGCTTGGAGTCTCATCAGTGAGTACTGGGATACAGGTCCAAAAGTCCCATAGATACCCAATCTCTCACAGACTAATTTGAGCTATTTAAAATTCCTCAACTTAAAATTATAATTCAAGTGACACTAATGGGTCCCAATGTAATTTGCACAAGAACAGTACAAAAATCCAACTGTGGGCAAATACCACAGCCAGCAATAACAACATAGAGAGAATGACCCAGGGTCCTAAATGTCTCTACACTAACACAGAGAGCATGGAAAATAAACAAGCATGAACTCTTAACACAGGAAAGGAAATGTAATTTAATAGGCAGATGTATTCTCAGAGACATTGTCAATAATCTTTGAGAGTTCTTGGAGAACAAGGGAGGCCCCAGCAGATTGGATGAGGGAACTTGTTGTCCCCATCTTCCAAAAAGAACAAAAAAGAGGACCTGACCAGTCAACTTGACATCAGTACAAATAATGGTTGTAGAGCAGACAGAATGCTATCATCATTAAGAGCCAGCATGCCCAATTGATCTTGTCTCATTTTTTATAGAGTTAGAAGCTTGATAGATCAGAGGAGTGCTGTGGATGTAGTTTGTCTTGATTTAAATAAGGCTTTTGTCAAAGTCTCTCATGAAGTTCTTGCAGGTAAGTGGTGAAATGTAGGCTATACAGTGTTACAGCTAGGTGGATCTGTAATTGGTTGATAGACCAAACCCAGAGATTACTCACCAATGGCTGTTTACCATTTTGATGAGAAGTGACTATGGGGGGGGGTCAAGGTTCTATCCTGGTCCAGGTGCTGTTTAACAATTTTATACATTACTTAGATGAAGGCATGCTTATAAAATTTGTATATGACACCAAGGCAATATCCCAGAGCAGTGGCTCTTAACCTTTTGTTTACCAGGGAACCCCTTCAAACAGATTTTGTTACCATGGCCTCCCAAGACTTAACTCAAGATTTAAAACAACAACAAGAATAGCAAATAATAATAATAATAATAATAATAATAATACAATTATACAATTACCAGCCTGCACCACAGGATGAACACCATCATCCCCACATTGCTGTCGGCAAATCTGTGCTCAAGTCCGTTCAGCAGTTCACCTACCTGGGAAGCATCATCTCCTCAGATGCCAAGATTGACAAAGAGATCGATCACAGATTAGCAAAGGCATATAGCGCATTTGGAAGACTTCACAAAAGAGTCTGGAGTAATAAACACATGAGGCGAAGCAGAAAAACCAGTGTGTATAGGGCCATTGTACTGTCTATTCTCCTTTATGGGTCTGAAACATGGGGCACCTATCGCCACCACCTACGACTCCTCGAACGCTTTCATCAGCGCTGTATACACACAATCCGAAATATACACTGGACTGACTATGTGACGAATGTTGCTGTCCTTGAGCAAGCAGGGATCACCAGCATTGAGGCCATGATATTGAGAACACAGCTGCGCTGGGCAGGGCACGTTTCTAGGATGGAGGACCATCGCCTCCCAAAAATAGTACTCTACGGTGAACTCTCCACGGGTAAATGTAAGAGGGGTACTCCAAAAAAGCGATACAAGGATTCCCTGAAACAACATCTCAGGCTTGGCCAAATTGATCACCAACAATGGTCCGCCCTGGCCTCACATCGGGAGACATGGAGATGCACTATCCACAATGCTGCAGCCTTATTTGAGAACTCATGCTGAACAAGTCTTGAAGAGAAATGACAACACAGAAAGAATCACAACCCGAAAACATCACCCAAGGAGACCTTCTGCTGTGCTTTCTGCAACTGGACTTGTTTATCTCAGATTGGCCTTTTTAGTCATCAGTGCGCTTGCAGAAAGCACGGGATGGGTCCTTCCTGAATCTTCGTTTGCGAAGAAAAGCCAGAGAGAGAGAGACACCATCTAGTAAACCTTCCTTCAGAGGCACTGGAGTGAGAGAGAAGACTTTTCTCCTGCTTCTTGCAGCAAGTTTGTTGCTGGAGCGGATTGAATGGTAATGTGCAGACCAAGCCAGCCAGCCAGCCAGCCTTTGCCTTGGCTCCTGCCATGTGGCCACTCTACTGCAGGGAGGAGGTGGGCCAAGTGGTCTTCAAGCTTTCACAGACCCCCTGTGAGGACAATGTGGAACCCTGGGGATCCCTGGACCACAGGTTAAGAACCACAACCAAGAGGACAGAATTAGAATTCAAAATGACAGATTGGAGAGCTGGGCTAAAACTAACAAAATTAATTTCAACAGGGATAAATGTGTGGTACTACATTTAGGCAGGAAAAATGAAAGGCACAAATATAGAATGGATGAAACCTAGATTGAAAGCAGTACATGTGGAAAGGATCTAGAGGTCATTGTAGACCACAAGCAAAACATGAGTCAACTGTATGATGTGGTGGCCAAAGAAGCCAATGCAATTCTGGACTTCATCAACAGGAGTATAGTATCAAGATCAAGGGAAATTGTAGTGCCACTCTATTCTGCTTCAGTCAGACCTCACCTGTCGTACTAGACACCACAGTTCCAAAAGGATTTTGACAAGCTGGAATGTGTCCAAAGAAAGGTGACCAAGATGATCAAAGGTCTGGCATCCAAGCTTTATGAAGAACAACTTAGGAAACTGGATATGCTTAGGATAGAGAAGAGAAGATTGAGAGGTGACATGATATTTATTCTTAAATATATGAAGGAATGCCGAGTAGAAGATTAAGGAAGCTTGTTTTCTGCTGCTTTAGAGACTAGAACATAAACCATTGGATTAAAATTACAAGAAAAGAGATTCCACTTAGACATCAGGAAGAGCTTCATTATTGTAAGAGCTGTTCAACAGTAGAATGGCCTGCCTTGGTGTGTGGTGTATTCCCCTTGTTTGGAGGTCTTTAAACAGAGGTTGGATGGGCATTTTTTAAGAGTGCTTTAGTTATGTATTCCTGTATGGCAGGGAGTTGGACTAGTTTCCCCTTGTGGTCCCTCCCAACTCTAACATTCTGTGCTTTCTATGACTATATGATCCTATATGCTTGCAGGCACTCAAAACATTTTTGATTGAGTATTATCTGCTCCTTGATTCACTGACTAATCTTTGTGCCCAGCCATTTGTTGCTCCACTTGCAATAAATTATTGCTGTCCACTCAGCCTGAAATAATGCAGATTGGATTATTAGGGCCACTTTATTTATCTATTTAACTGGAACTGCAACTGGGGGTGGGAGAAACCTAGTGTGGGTCAAGCTGAGGCCAGTGTCTTACTGCATAAACTCCTTCTCAGCCACCCTTGCGCATGAGCAACCTAATTGCTTAGGTTGTTACCCAGTCAGACAGTCTGTTTGGAAAGCTCTCCATAGGACATCCACCCAAGTTCTAAGACTTAAAGAAGGAATGTGCCCAAGGGAGCCCTAAGGGCTGTTCTCCCTCACCACCCCTGGAGAACCATAATCCCAGGGGTAATTCCGGAAACCACACCCTTCACTGAAATGGTACCAGCTGGTGCTTACCAAACTAGCCCTGAAAGAAAAGGAAGGGAGTAGGCCTGCCACATGCTGGATTCCACTAAAGCCAAAGTAGCTTTATTGCAGTTGGTCCAAGCCTATATAGGCCTAGTCCTGGACCCGCAAAAGAGTCATGGCCTGGAGGTCCTTGACTAGGGGCTATGCTAGAAACAGAAGCCCAACAGCAGTGCACACTAAGCGCATGGTGACATAGACTTCAAAACAGGCCTAGAAGAAACACTAGGGGAGGGCCAAGCTGTCATGGCTCAGACTTGGATCACAGGCCTAGAAGGCCCAAATTGGCCCTATTGGAATAATTAATATGGATTGGGGGGTAGTGGGAGCTACCTGGGCCTACTGCTAACCATAAAGACCCCACAGCCACCTTCAGTCATCCCCAATACGAATTCTCCTCCCCCAATTTAGTTCCCAGATCACTGTTCGAATACGAGCTCCTTGGTTCATTAAAAGGACCAAGATGCTGACAAAGAGTGATGTGGCCACACCTCCCCCACTCATGGGAACAGCCTGAAGCTGCTACTGCTTGAAAAACCTGAGGACACTGGCCAATACTGCTGCCTGCAACGTCTCCGAGCAAGAGCCAGAACAAGAGGGCAGCTAGGGCTTAAAAACTCATGTTCTGCCCTCTCCCTTCATGCCATGGTATTGTTGCCATGGCGACCATTCATTTTCAGCTTCAATTCTGGGAAGAAAAAATCCAGTTAGTGAAAAGCTACTTTAAATCACAAAATTTTAACATTTTGAGGTGTTGATAACAAATTTGTGGTCAATTTGAGATCAATGATGACAGCCTCCATATCATATTCTATAAATCCTATGGTTGGTCCTGGAAACCTAATGCCATCTCTACCTGATAGTGTCTGTCTGTTAATGAGATGTTCTAGAGTGCATAAAGAAGCCACACTCAGTTTTAGGAATTATCTCTGATCTAATCCCTTTCTATAGCAACATGAAGACAGGCTGCAATCATTAAGCACTTGTCTTAGTGGGCTATATATGTAAGCAATGAGAGGAATGTACTCTGTGCATGTTCAGAAATGATCTATTATCTGAACAGCCCAGAAGTACAAGAAAAATAAACCATGCAGATAATGCACTATATGAAAAATTGCAGCCCCAGGCTTAATACATATTCTGTTTGCCATTAATAATCTGCACTGAAATTAAACACTAAAGCCTATACTAGCTATGAATATGATTTGTAGTAAAACTAATACATTCACAGTCAAGCTATGCAAAGGAGAGGAATCAACAAAATTGTATCACTAGGGCTTGAAATCAAAGATTTTGATACCTGGGCAGGCGACAGAAGGAAGCCATATAGAACTGCAAGTGAAGATTAGAGTGAGACCAAGGATGGAGCCAGTGGCTGGGACCCAACACACTTTCATATATATATGCATCTCTGGTGCACCAAGTTCCCAAAGAGTACAATTCTCCTCTAAAACAAAGGCTAACCTTTTGTTTTACCCCCTCTCCAAAACAAAACCTCCTTTAAAAAAAATAGAAATTTGCTGCTAGGGGCTATCATCATCATCATCATCATCATCACCACCACCACCATCATCATCAATATCACAACTTGTTTCCCCAAAAACTGGGACTTACAGCAATTTACAAATTATCAAAGCCAGATTAAAAATACAAAGAAATAAGTAAAAAATGTCTATAAAGCTTATTTTGCAAACAATGGATATAAAGCTTATTTTAATAACAATGGATCACTGAGCCTTGGTGGCACAGTGGTTAAATGCCAGTACTGCAAGTCACTACATTGCAAGTTTGATTCCAGCGGGCTCCAAGGTTCACTCAGCCTTCCATCCTTTCGTAAGCCGGTAAAATGAGTACCCAGCTTGTGGGGGCAATTAGCTTACACATGTTGGAAACTGCTTAATTCAGTGTAGATGTGTAAATTGCTACTGCTTAAAAAAAATTGTAAGCTGCTCTGATAGCCTTGTGGCTGAAGAGCATGGTATAAATAAATAAATAATTAAAAAATAATAAATAATAAAAAGGCTATTGCAGCCAGTTCCTGATGAAAGCCTGACAAATTAGGAAAATTTTCCCTTGCCAGCAAAAGGACAGCAAGGAAAAAGCAGTCCTAAACTTGCAAGAGACCCTCTCCTTTGCTCCCACCAAACATGCCTGGGAAGGTAGTGAGACAGAGAGAAAGGCATGCCCCTAAACTTCTTACACCTCAAACAGGGTCACATGGGAAGATGCGGACCTTCAAATGGCTTGTGCCAGATCTAAGGATGGGGAATGACCCCTAGAGTTCCAAAGTTGTCCATCCCTAATCTTTGTAACTTGTCTGCTTATCAGTTGTGAAAAGTTAGAAACTTTTACTCTGCACATAATAATAATAATAATAATAATAATAATTTATTTATACCCCGCCCCTCTGTTAAAACAATCGGGGTGGCTTACAAAAATTAAAATACAATACAGATAAAATCCCCAAACACCTCCACCCCCACATGCATTATTGTCTAATATGAGATCATGCCAAACCAAATTTATAAAAAAGTATTGCTTGACCAATAAAGTTGTTCCTCTTGCTCACGACAACTGCTGCTGTGGCCTTTCTTCTCTTGAGAGGGGGAAGGCCACTTTGATCAAAGGTAACTGAGGTTTTGGTTACCTTCCTTGGCTGATTTAGGATCCAATGGCAACTCTGCATCCTGGAAGGGGACCCATGGAAGTTCTGGCATTCCAGAACTTGCCCAATAATGTCAACCCCTTCGTTGCCTCAGATGAAGAAGACAGCTGCAGGGGTAGGCACTTAGAAGCTGTTTCCTGGCAGAGTCCTTGCCTTTTGATCCCAACACTACTCTTCTTGGGACCCATTTTGACTTAAGGCCACAGTCCTAATCCAACCATAAAAACTACCTGATGTGTAAAATCTATTGGGCCCTAGTGCAATAGCCCAGACCCAATGGAACCCAATTTATAGCAGTGGCCTAAAACTTAGGAGCCTCTCTCCTACCCTTCAGTCCTCCTATGCCAAAGCCTAGCTGGGTCCAACCAAAGGCCCAGACACGGATGTTGGCTACAAAGGCCTATATAGAGAAACAAGTTCTTGAGGCCAAAGATGACTGGGCACCCACCAAGCCCTTTATACAGATGTGGGTCCACCAAGCCCTGTATAAAGAAATGAGGAGGTCCCATGGAAAGGCCTAGTATGGCCTAGTACAAAGACCTGGTGCTTCAAAAGCCTACACAGGGCCAAGCAGAAAGGTATAAATAATTAGGGCTAACCCAACCCAAGCAGAATCAGGTCTGATGGAAAGGAAAGGCCCCTAGTAGAATGGAAGGTCACAACCAAGGCTTAGTTCAGACAAAGGCCTTGAGAGGCCAAGGTCTACAAGAGGCCACAACTGAAGGTCTAGAACCACTGGGTCTAGTCACAGTATGAAGAGAGAAGTATGAAATATGAAAGCCTGTATGGTATCTGGCAATTAGAGGCCTAGTATAAGTGGGAAGGCCTATAACAGCCAGGCCTACCCACATGGTAATCAGAGGCTTAATCTAACCAGGAAGGCCTATGGTAGCCAGGCAATTGTGGCCTAGTGAGGGCAGGAAAGCCTATAGTATCTGGACCTAGTCATGTGACTCTCCGAGGCCAAAAGGCTGCTAACAGCAGGCCTGGTGATGTGGGAAGGCCTGAAGCAGGGCCTAAACAAGGCCTAAAGTGAACATGGGATAGGCCTACCCACTGGGGAATAACCACCCACCAAAGTAGACCCACTACCCTCACGAAGGCCTGAGTAGAGCCCTGAATTCCGCCATTCCAGACCGTCCAAGGACCAATCCAGTCATCCCACCAAGGCCTGACTGGGGGATTACATCCCACGCCCTCCCCAGGCCCAATCAGGGCCTACCACCTCCCCTGAACACAGAAACTCAGTACCAAACACACACACACACACACACAAAATCAAGAAACCCCAATAAACCTAAAATTTAAAATTGGGTGGACTGGATTGCGCAGAAGTGCCAGAAATCTAGTGCCTCCCGAGGCCCAGGCCCAATCACAATCACTCATTCCTAGGTTGCTGAAAATCACCACTTGCTGCTGCTAGACTCTCACTGGATGGCTCACTGCTGCTGCTAACCACTCACTTGCTGGAGAAATTCAAAGGGAAGAGCAAGGGGGTGGCAGGACCCTTCAAAGACTCTGGCTCTTCCCCCTACACTCTCCACCATGGCATGCCACACTATAATGTCAATGATGTGGCCTCTCTTCAATGGAGGCCAGCAAACATATCTCCCCCCTGTGATGCTGCACGTATCCGAATTACTTCCAGGTTGCAGCATGAGCCATTAACTTAGTAGGTTTTAGGTGAAGTGTTGCTTCTATTGTGTCTTGCTACTTTACCTTATAATGTCTGAAAATTGATTCTTCCCTGCTTATGGTGCCTTCTGTTTTAAAGCATTACCTGCATTGTTGTCATTTGGGACAGATTTAACTCAGGTTTTTCATGGTAATTGTCCACAAGCTACAGAAATGCCAATTTGACTTTGAAGCCTCCTCGCCCTGTGAAAAGTGCTCCTGATGGGGGTTCATTCTCTAGGAGTAAGAACTCCACATGCCTGATTAAAATCTTGTGCATATATTAACATTTAAAGAAACAGCCATGACTGTTATTAGCCTTCTAGCAAAGGGATGAGACTACTCGTGAAGATTCCTAATTAAACAATAAAGCTTTAACTGGTCTTGAAATATTATGATTAACACAGGTATTAGTAACATCTTAACTATAGCCATGATTAAGACTGATGTGGTAGTGACTGGAAATACAAAAACAGAATGATGGACAGCATACTACTGCCATATTTTCATATGCTTGTACTCATATTCATTTTCATTTAATGCATTCAGAAGATAAACCACAGAATTTAACTTTTAACTCTGCAGGACTGCAGGATAAACTGAGTAAAGGGGAGCATTTTTCATAATTCATTGTAGTGTTATGTACCAATAAATCGCACTAAAATCATTACAGGTGAAAAGCTCCTGGTTTGTGCCAGATTGAGGCCACCCAGTCCCTCTGTAATAGAACTATCTTCTGTTGTTTCTCCTTAATGTGCTCCTGATCAGAAGAGTTTAAAAATGCATTGCTTTCTATCATATCATAAAAGATTGCTACTGTGAGGAATACGGTCACATGGATCATTTGAACAGTATGACTTATGGTCTGGGTGTAGATAAGCAGATCTAGACTGACTTAACTTGTAGGGGATACTCATGACCCTACACATTTCTGTCCAACACATAAGGGGGTTGTGGGCCACATGGTTAGCCCTTCTCCATTGCCAATATAGCCAACAGCCATACCCCCTCCTTGATATTTACAGACATTTGGTCACAGTATAAGCAAATTCCCTTTTCTGTTGAAGACCTGTATGTGTGCACACCTGTACATATACAGTGTCCCTTTATCTGGCTGTCAAACTGACATGGTACAGGGCTATACAGCATGACCCCACATGTCCTTCACCCCCCCCTTTTTTTTGCAACTGATCAAGGATTAGAATGTCCTGTTTCAGTGAAGGTCAAAGTTGGATGGATGCTGGAAGCAAAATGAAGACAGTCCCAAAGTCTAGGCTGGCAGGGTCCAAACAAGGAGCAATTATCCTGACATGGACAAATCCAGAAGCAAAGTCCAAAGGCAATGCAATGGCAATAGCAATAACACTTCTATTTCTATACCACTTATCAGTGCCAAAGCACTTTCTAAGCAGCTTACAACATGTTAATGGTCTAATTGCCCCCAACAAGCTGGGTACTCATTTTACCAACCTACGGAAGGATGGAAGGCTGAGTGAACTTTGGAGCCCTGTAGGATTGAACTTACAACATTGTGGCTGCAGTACTGGCATTTAACCATTGTGCCACCAGGGCTCCCTCTAATGCAAAGATCAAGCTAGTTGAGAATTGCCAAGAGCAAGTAAAGCAAATGAGGATGATCCAAAGCAAGAAGCAAGAATCATTCCAGGGTTCAAACTAATAAAATCAATCCAGAGATCAAGCAAGTCAGAAAAGGGAAGTCAAAGAACAGCATCAAACACAATCCAAATACAGGCACCAAGGTGTGAGTCAGGGAAAGAGGGAGGGAGTCTTGGAACCGCAGACAAGGTATGGAGCCATATACAGTACAGACAATGTTTATATTGCCCACCAGTTCTTCTAGTTAGGAAATAAGGCTTTCATAGTTGAGCAACCTAGGACCCACCCAAGACTCAGCTTATAGATATTGTTATCTGAAGAGGTGGGGATGCTTTAAAGCCCCACTTGTGATACCAAAACTATATTATTTGGGGGAATTATTATTAGCACAAATGGAATGCTGTGAGAGGTGAGTAACTTCGGGACCTTTTCACCTATGTATACCAGTACTAACTGCAGAGAGATCTCCAGGTTAAAGTGAAATAAATGGATTTCATTGGAAAAAGCATTCACACTTGCTACACACACTCACAAGAACCACATAAGCCTATCAAAAAGTTAAGGCAGAAAGATTGGATAGAGGAATGGAGTTGGGAAATAGGGTGATAAATACCAGTCTTGAGGAGTAATGAAGTACTCAGACCAAAGGCTGAGGGTGGTATTAGAAGTTCTGATCCAGGGGTGTGCCAACAGAGACTGGCCAGGTCTTGTCCACAGTGGCACACCTTGCTATTGTCTAGGCTACAATATTTATAACCCATTTTGTGCCTTAAAGGTGGATTCTGACTACCACAATGGCTAAATAACTCTACCATGGGAGGAACAGAGGAAAACAAAACTCCACTGATTGTCCTTGATGGCTGGGAGATAGGTATTGATGGGTTTATGACAACCTCTCATTGTAGGACAGGAGGGGGTTCCGAGGGATATTTTCTGGTGGATTGGGTTGTATAGGTCACTTGCTTATTTAGGATGTGTGACTCACCATGAGGGCCCCAAGAAGGAATCAACACATACCTCCTTAATGGTTTTGTTTACTAAGGGGCTTCTGCTAAATACTAGCTCATGTGTGCTTCCTAAAATATTTCTAAGACACCTTCCCAGGTCCTTGTGACCTACGGATTCAGTGATTAAAGAAGCTGATCAAGTTCTCTTCAAGTTCCTTTGGGGAATGGCCATGTTCTCCCTGGCAAGAGCAATGGCTTATGGGCAGGTAGAACAAGGGGGCCTGGACTTCCTGGCCCTGGGACCTAAGTTCATCGCCATCTTTTCTGCCCAAAATTTTGGGAAAGTTTCTCTGTTGCCAAAGGGTCAGATTCAACCTCAGGCTTGGCTAGTTTTGCTATGTGAGTGCTGGATGGGGACTAGATTGGGAAAGACTTGGTGGGAGGAAGGCTCATTAAGTTTTAGGTTTCTTTGCCTGAAAAGTTGAAAGCACCAGATTATTTGAGAGACTTGTTTTTTACATAAAGAAATATAGAATTCATGCTGAGGAGTTGAAGGGGGAAGACAGACCAGGTCAGAACATCAAGAGAGGTTTGTACAGGAAAATAGTGGAGGAGATTTACGTTAACCCATGTTTGCAAAAACGTCAGGCCAAACAAGATTTATCAGAGTACCTAAATCACCAGACTAACCCAATTGAGTATTTCATGGACAAAAGGGTCCCCAAAAAGTTGTGGGACTTGAGGTGGAGACTCTACCATCAGGTTCTTAATCTGAGGGGAAGGAGACCGTGGACTGCAGAGGATGAGCAGACTTCTCCTTGTCTGAAATGCAAAAAGGCTGAGATTTTGAGTGGCATGACACAAAAGGAGATGATCAGACATTTTGTCCAGGACTGCCCGAGTGCCTGGAAAACATGAGAGGAGGTGGCCCGGGTTCTGGATTGGCCAGATTTGGCACAGCAAGCTTGGGAGACAGCGCTTTCGGGGACTGAAACTCCGGAGGGTGTCAGGGGACCCAGAAAGCCAGTGGGCCAAAAGAGGAAGAGGAAGGAGTCTGGTTCCATAGCTGAGAGTTTTTGGAAAGTGCCCTGGTCCACCGTGCGCATGGTAAACCTCTATGTGATGTTAGGGTTATTTTTCCAAAGACAAAGGGAGGTGAAAAGTCAAAATCTGCAGGATGTAAAAGGCACTGCTTATTATGTGAAGAACGTAATTGAAAATTTAGCTCTGAGTGAAAAAGAAATTGCCAACCATCGTTAGAAAAAGTTTTGGCCGTGGTTTAGTGAGACAACCCCAGAAATAACATAAAAGGATATTTTAAATAAATTTTAAATAAATATTTTATTATTATTATTATTGTATTTTTGTATTATTTTGTATTTTTTATTAACCTTTTATTGTTTTTTTCTTTTCCAAATAGGTATAATTGTAATGTGTAAATATAATGTGGTTATAGTACGTTTAGATTAAGAGGAAAAATGTATTAGTGTTAGGATAGATAGTTTTATTTTTGTATTAGTAAGAAAAGAGGAAAACAATTATTATTTTTGCGTTATTGTTATGGCCTTTTGCGGTTGGGTGTATTTTTCAGTAGAATAGTCTTATTCCAATAAAAAGTTCCTAATCCCCAAAATTCCATTTGACCTCACTTTGGATCACTCCTTGACCCCTTCAATATATATTTTATTCGTGTTTTCAGTAGTTATAATCATCAATAGTCATCAGTAACAAGAACATTCACTCCTTGACCCCTTCAAAGTGTCCAATATTTTTAATTATAAGATTTTATAGGGAGGGAGTAGTAGGACATGCTAACAACATTTCAACATAAGGTTTTCCCAGGAGGAGGGCATACATCTGAAGGTGGCTACGCCCAAGGAAATTCCTGTTTACAAGGAGCCCTTTTGCCTCACCAGTTCAGCCAGAGAGATCACTAGTATTGCTATTAGGAGTAAATCTGATATGTGGAGGGGGGGAGAAAAGAAAAAAATGAACAGCCCAGAAACAATTCACAGACAATAAAGCCATACATGTATTAATGTCAACCAGTAGTCACCAGCAGTATTAAGAAAGATATTCTTCAGCTACCATTTTGATTTTTATTTTTTTTACATGGTTGACAAAGCTACCACCACCTGGTGCTTTATCTACCCTGGTATGACTGTTTATGGAAGACATTTTCTTTCTGGAAGCCCTGACTCTAGACAGAGCAAATGGTGCATTATGTTTTCAGATCAAAGAGCTGTGTTTCTTTCAGCATTCCCTTGCTTCATGCATTGCAAATCTTACACCGTTGTCCCTGTGGACCAGAACTTTGAAATGGGTTTTCATTGGTCCTGAAGAAGAAAAATAATTGCCTTTGCACATGTGCAGAGCTTGTGAGTGCTCTTGGAAACAAGACTTTATGATATGTTACTCACCCACCATGCATGCACACATCCTGAATTGCTTATGTGTGCGGTCTGTCTTTAATTACTTTAGGGGGTGAAGATGTACATTTTGTAGTCATTCAAACAAGTTTTAATTTATACTTCATAGGTTTTATGAGTAAGCAAGAGCTAGATCTTTTTTTACCACATATGGAATCAGACTTTAATCAGAGCAAAGCAGTCTGGTTTCTGGCAGAAAGTTAGCACTAGTGACATGCTTTCTTCTTTATTATGGATAAACACAATCAGAAGTCACACCTCTGGGCTTTGAAAAAAAATCCCCATTACCATCCAGTGTCTCACAAAGTCTATACTAGTAACTGAGTCTAGGGGAATGGTGGGAGGAACAAAAAGTGAGTTCTTTAATATAGAATCTAATTTAATTACAGTTGTCCCTCCACATTCACGGATTTGGCATTCATGGTTTTAAGTATTCACGGCTTGAAAATATTCTTTAGAAAATAATAATCCAAAAAGCAAATCTTGATTTTGCCATCTTATATAAGGGACACCATTTTGCTATGCTGTTGCATATAATGGGATTTGAGTATTCACGGATTTGGGTATCCACGGGGGTCTTGGAACCAAACCCCAGTGAATGTGAAGGGACAACTGTAATTAACAATTTAATTCTGGAAGTCCAGCTTAACTCAAACAAGTTAAAAATACATGTAATTCAACTGCCTCTTTTAATTATTTTTAAAAAATACAGTCAGCCCTCTATAGCCACAGATTCTGCATTCATGGATTCAACCAAGCATGATTTGAAAATATTGGGGCGGGGGGGGAATCTATAAAGCAAACCTCTTTGGCCTCTTTACTCTAAAACTTGGAATCATCTTTCTTTTATTCCCCTCATAGGACTGTTGTGTGGATAAAATGGATAGAGGGAAGAGACCCATCTGTGTTGCCCTTGGCTTCTTGAAGGGTAGAATAAGAATTAGCCTAGGCTTTGAGATCTGCATGACAAGCCCTTCTTTTGGTCCAACTGCCTCCAAAAGTATGTATGGCACAGAGAGCAGGCTGGGCTGAAAACTCTCCTTGGACTTTTTCAGATGGGCTAAAAAAAACCCTGCGGAGGTCGGGAGGAGGGCAGTGCTGTCCTGCTTCCAGCCATCGATTTTGCATGACGCTGTCCTCCTCCTGTTCTTTGTTCATGCTTCCTCCATACTGCAGGGATGAAAAAGGTGTTGCTTTTCATTGACAGAAACTTCTAAAAAACTCTTAATTTGAAAAAGTCCTTAGACAGGGGATTATTATTACCTGGCCTTCCACCCCCCTCTAGGAACTCATCATTTAGCTTATGAGACACTACACATGGTTTCAAGTAGATCAGGTCAACCCAGACATAGGGGCTAGTGAGGGTCCCTAAGGCCCACAAAAGTGTCTTGAAAATTCCCCAGAATCAAAGCATGTCAAGGGCACGATTAACCGAAGCCCCCCACCCACTCCAGACAGTCCTTATGGTGGAATGTGCTAATCTTCCCTGGACATACCTGTCAATGAGTCATACTCCAAAACACACAGTGACCAGAATCCCCATTGTCCACAAAATGTCTTTTTCCTATCCAGAATACAGAGGTGGCCATAAGCCCATTAACTTCAATGTCTCCGCTATTAGTGACAATCAACATAGCCAGAGGTTCCATTGTTTAATCCTGGGGAGCAGATCTAGGCATGGTTTCTCATGCAAAACATCCCTTGCAGGTACAATATTGGGTATAAATATTACCCCAAATCATAGCCAATATGTGCTGCTACTGTTGGACACTGTCACTCTGCCCAACTGCCATATCAGCCTCAGATCTGAGTCTGAGTCTTTTTCTGCTGCATTAACCTCTACTCTCCAGACAGGTAATTATAGCCCATTTCCCCTGACTCTATCTCTGCTATCCAAATATTTCCTCCTAACTCTTCATTAGCCTTGTGTGGTTCTCTTGTGAGTGTGTGTGCATGTGTGGATACTTCCATGATTATTTTCCAATAAAAACCATTTTTATTTCATTTTGGCCTGGAGTCTCATCAGTGAGTACTGGTATACACAGGTGCAAAGATCCCACCAGTTACCTGGCCTCTCGCAGCCATGCCTTTGAGCTAATTAAAATCCCTCAATTTAATATCATATTTTCTGGATCACAAGTGGGTCCCATGAACCCCCAATAATTTGGTAACAAATTGGCTATTAATTGACTGTTATTGCTCCTTCAAGGGTAGCGGGTGGGGTTGCTGTACTTTTATCCTAATTTTTATGATTTAAATGCTTTTAAATATTTTTAAATTAGTGCTGTTTTAATGGGATAGTTTTTTTTTAGTAGGTTATAATCTGTTTTTTTTTACAGTTATCATTTAAAAAAAAAACCCACACACATTGTGTTTTAATCTCTGTTATGGGAACCCTCATGCATCCCTGAAGCATGGACCACTTATATTGTTGTGCACAAGTGCATGAAACAATTTTTCACCTCTGACACCCCTGCGGGCTGAACATACACACACCACTAGGGCAACAAAAGATATTCTTTCCCCTCAGTTTTTTCTTTCAAAATGGTGAATAGAAAGTACGTCGTGTCACTTCTTGTTGCCAATTTGGAGGGGAAATAAAGGGAAAAGAAGGCACTTGAGAGTATGTGAGGGTTCTGGGTGGGGTTTGGAAGGATTAGGCACTGTTTTGTGGGTTTGCATAAGGGGAGGTGCAATTTTCAGGGGAGTTTTGCCCAAAAATGACAAGGACAGCAAAAGTGAGATCTGGGGGCCATATATGGCCCATAGGCCCACTCTCTCCAGCCCTGTCATATTTGATAAAGAACTAAAATGTATGTGTGAAGTCGAAGGCTTCCATGGTCGGCAACCATAGGTTTAGGAATTTCTATTCCTACCGGTATGAGGACATGATTTAGAAACAGATTGGTGTTCTTTTTTTTTTTTTTTTTTTGCCTTGAGAGTTGGCATGGTAGAACATATTTATTTATTTATTTATTTATTCCCTGCTCTTGGAGCCCTTGTGATCGAACTCACAATGTTGTGGCTGCACTTACAGCATTTATCCACTGTGGCAGGGCCATCTAGCCCTGGAGCTAAAGGCCATGTAGCCCTTTAGAGTTCTGCACTAAAATGAGGGGAAGCAAAGTCCAAATTCCCACTTGAACACTGAGAGAAGCACTGTCTCTCAGCCAAACATATCTCACAGGACTGTTGTAAGAAAAGAATGGGATGAGCTCTTTGGATAATAATAAAAAAAATATTTTATTTTCTCATCTCCATTTTGAAAGGGATTTGAAGGAGACATGATCACACACAGGATATATTGTTTCAGATTCAGCAAACGTTTATGGTCCCTCTAATTTGTATGAGAACGTAAATTAATCTCCATTTGGTCAGTGGGATGATAAGTTATATATCACATCACAAATAAGCTGGACAGATATTTAAGAGTGACATTGCATAGCAAATACCTGGATTTACAGATGATTGAAAAAAGTAGTGGCCTCCAAGCAATAAATCATGTTTTAAATGCTGCATTATGTAAATGTTTAGTGTATGGAATAGTTTGAGGAAAGCTACTTTTTTTAGCCTTTGTGCATAGTCAAATTAATGGTGATAGATACTGGCATAATACCAGCAGATGACCTTGCTGAATTAGCATGCCAAGACCTTGTGGATCAGTGATAATACTCCATCTTTTTTTGTTGTTGAAGTATTCATTGCTCCCCTTAGTTTATCCTACATTAACAACTTATCATACTGCTCAACTCCCACCTTTTCCAAAATATTTGCCTCATATCCAGATGTACCTGCTCTGTGTAGGGTAAAAGGTGCACATAAAAAGTAATGGTTCTCTTAATTGTTAAATACTACCATCATAATTCTCACTTTTCCAGACACCAGTCTACTCCACCCCTAGTGTCTGAATGGTGAAAGAGAGAAAGTTGTTAAACTGTTATTGTATTCCATCAAGAACCCCCCAGCAATTGTTGTTCCATCAAGTGCTTATGCAGCTTTAACAGATAATTCTCAACACTCCCACAAAAATAAAATTCCCAGAGTTCTACAGTGCTAACCATGACAATTGTGCCAGATTAAATTCAAATTATTACATGATCTTTAGCTGATTTCCCTTTTTGCTTTCCAGATCATCTATTGTAGTTGCCATTTTGCTTTCTTGACCCTTCCCAAAGCCACTTCTAAATGTGGCTTCATAAAAGTTTTGCAATTGTATTGTTTTGCAGAGTGGGGGGTGAGAGGGTTAGGTCAAATAAAGGAAGAGGTTCCTCAAACAAGAATGAATGGTACCAGTAGGTGGCTCCAGTGAGGAGGATTCAGTCTCATTCTTCCTCTTATTGCCAATGGCAGCTAGTGGCCTCCATATTAAGGAGGCTGTGACTCTGCTCCAGGTTTCAACCTGAAAATAGCCTAAAATCTCTAAAAGAGCATCAGCAGCTTGGATAGTGCCTTGGAACTTCAGCTTAACAGTGGAAGGGGATTCACTGCCCAATTCACATAGGAGTCTCCAGCTCCTACTGCTTATTGCCAGTGGACTTTCAGAACACAGAAGCCATCCCTGAATGGTAGCTTGTTACAGTCAAGGGCTCAAATATCTCTACAGAATATAAGAAGTTTAATGGCGGGTCTCCAGACAGATCTAGATCCAAGCAAGATGACTCACTGACAGATGAAGACCCCAGTATCATGAAGTCTAAAGAGCACCTGATTCCAGAGCTATATCCAGATTTTTCCAGCATCTCAGGACAAGCTACACTGGGTCCACATGCTGCAGAGGACCTGGAGGAAGAGATAAGTTAGGAACAGGAAAAATATTCATAAATATTTGTTTGCATGTTTTTAAAAATACAGATTTCCTGCCAGCTGGGAAACCCAATCAGGAAGAATAATAGAGTAGTAAGAATGTTGCATAATTTTCTCCTAGTATTCAACATCGTGAAATGTTGTGGAGGAATTATTGTGTCGAGAAAAATGCATAGGATTCCTCCCCACAACGCAAGATAGTCTGTTTTCTGCACAGAAAATGGGTTTCCTGCTCACACAAAAATGTGTTGTTCTGAGCAGAATAATTCCAACACTTTGGAGTTTTGAATATGGGGAGAAAATGGCAGAGAAATATTTGTTTTCTCCTGCAGTAGGAAGAAATTGACTTTAATTATTCTCATATGTGAGGATAAAATTGTCAAGGATTAACACCTCTAGATCAGTGTACAGTAGCACCTCTGCATCCACTGATTCACCAACCACTGATTCAACTATCCGCAGTTAGCGATGGTGGGGGGAAGGGAGGGGGAGGAGGGATCTCACCTCCCCCATCCCTTCTCCAGGGAGGGCTCCTGTCACCATGGCAGTGATCACGGGGCCAAAGGGAGAGGGAGGAGTGACCTGGCCTCATCCCCTTCCCCCTCGTGATCGCTCCTGCAGCAAGGCCATGGGCAAAGGGGGCAGGGGGCAGAGAAGCAAACTGTCCTCATCCCCTTCCCCCTTCCCTCTCAGAATTGCTGCTGCGGTGAGGCCATGGGCAAAGGGGGAGGTGGGTGGAGAAGCGACCTGGCTTCATCCCCTTCACCCTCGCAATTGCCGCTGCGGCAGAGCCATGTGCGAAGGGGGAAGGGGGCAGAGGAGCGATGTGACCTCGTCCCCTTTCCCTCTTCGCCTTCATGATTGCTGCTGCCATGGGGCCATGGCAGGGGCAAAGGCGGAAGGGGGCAGAGGAGCGAACTCACCCCCCCTTTCCTCCAGATGGCCCCCCAGGATGGCATTTGCTATTATTCATGGATTTCACCATTTTGGGGGCCCCCAGAACCAATCCCCCACAGATGCAGGGGTGCTAACTTACCTCCTAGTCCCAGGAAATGCCCAGTCTAGAAGGGGCAGATATACACAGCTGTCCACCTGTCAACAGAATGCATGCCTCTAGGCCAGAACTTGGAAAAGTTAGTTTTTTAAAAAAGAATGCAGCTCCAAGTATCTGGCAACCATAATAACCTATTTGCCGGGGGATTACGGGTTCTGAAGTAATTTTTTAAAGCTCTGACTATAGTTTTTATTACAGTTCTGTAAGAGAGCTAGCATGATGCAGTGGTTTGAACACTGGACTATGACTCTGGAGACCAGGGTTCAAATGCCTGGTCGGCCATGGAAACCCACTGAGTGATCGTAGACAAGTTTGTGTGATGTAGTCCTTAATGCTCTTAGATTCAGACAGTATATGCCTATGGTCACCCAGTGGGTTTCCATGGCCAAGCAGGGATTTGAACCCTGTTCTCCAGAGTCATAGTCCAATGCTCAAACCACTACATCATGCAGACAACAATAACAACAATCTACCCTTGTTTTCTTGCCCCCAAGTTGCTTGTGGGGACCTGAAGCTAAAAATATGGTCAGAATACTCTATAATGGACGACATCATGTAACTTTGCGTATACTTAGTTATGTAGCAGGGATGCATTGAAACCCTGTTAGTGAATTGAGAAGATGCATAATGGGACACCACCAAGAGTGTCCTGATGTGCCCTGGGCTCTGCCAATGCATATTATCACTCTCTAGCTGGTGTCATGCTGCACAATGGGATTGATGCTCAACAGGACCAATGCACATCTGTGCAATTGTGCATCATCCACTTTGCTTGCTCTGCTATGTAGTAATATAACAGCAATTCTTCACTGAATATGGACATTATGGAACTGCCCAATTATAATTCCTGAAGACATAAGTCCAGTTACAAAGACATAAATCCCCAATAGAATTCCAGCTAACTTTATTTTCTTAGGAAATACAGTAAATCTCTTTCCCTCTGAATTCCCACCCCAACCCCCTTTTGTTAGCAAAAATCTGGCTGAAAACAGCAATCAGATGTTTTCACTTCTGGTAGGTCATGCCATAGTGGTGTGGCCCTTGGGGAATTCAAGGCTAAAAAATGGCCCCTTCCCCACTGCCCACTACTGGTTTAGCTTGATGTGTAAACTGGCAGAAGCTGGTGCCCTGACTTGTTTCCTCCCCAACAAAGCAGAGCACTGGCTACTGCCAGATTAATATGTCACACTGAGCAAATCATGGACTGAAATTTGTGAGGTTAGCTGTTCCTTTAGCAAGCAGAGCAACCAGAAAGGAGGAGCCAGCATGCTGGCTTATCCAGTTAAGCCACCATGCCATTTTTTTCCTCCTTCTCCACAGACATTGTGGTCAGTTAAGCTGACCACAATGTCTGCAAGTGCCCACTGCTTATTAGGAATGCTAATACCATGAACAAAAGATCATGTATGACATGAAGCATAGTGTTGCTCAACGCACAGAGCAATGGGCCGAGAAACAGTTTCAGATTGCAGTACAGGTATTAATTCTTTACCTAATTGCTTATGAAGGAACACTACCACATCTTGTTGATATCATTACTACAGGGTTTTCAACTCCTTTTACAAATTGACTCAATGGGTCCAAATTCCCACTGAGGCTGCAGTCCTATGCACACTTACATGGGAGTAAGCCCCATTAATATAACAAGACTTATTTGTGTGTAAACATTCTCAGAATTGTGCTGTGAATATAACAATTGTGCTTTGTCTATAAAAAATGTTAACACTCCCAATTTGTATTGGATTTTACTCTCTTTCTTGCAGCTGTCTCTATATAATATAGAGAGGCTTTACAACAAATCTGAAGCCAAGTTTTTCAGAAACCTATTGCAACTTATAGAAACTACACAACAGGCCTAATTGATATATGAACTAATGGAAATATTTAAAGAACTATCTTAAAATATAAAGCAAATAGGAGGAAGAATGGGACCACCCCTAGATTTTGGAATATACTGTCTGATTTTTTTAAAAAAGCATTAAAACCCAGTCTCCTTCAGCAGGTCTATTTAGATTATTTTTAAATTGTGAATTTTACAATGTTTTAATGTACATTGGCTTTATTTGTTCTTTTAAACTGATTATGTGTTTTAATGGATATATATGTTTTTAACTGGTATGTATTTTAACTGACATTGGGTGTTGTGCGTTAATCTGTTGTTCCCTGCCTTGTTCCATGGGAAAGGTAGGGAATAAATAAATAAATAAATAAATAGCATGCACCACCACCACCACTAAGAGTGCAGAGGGATGTAATAACTGGGAGAAAGAAGTATGTGGATTTTCAATAGTTTTTTTTTCCGGGCTGTGAGACAGTGTTCTGGAATAGTTTCTTTCTGACATTTTGCCTGCATCTGTGGCTGGCATCCTCAGAGAATGGTTGTGTAGGTATGTGTGTGTGGAGTTTATATGCTGTTGGGGGGTATATGTAAATTTGTGTGATTGAATGGTTAGTTTCTGGGTATAGAAATGCAAGGTTCGTTAGTGTCTGTTTGGCTAATGGTTGGTTGGTGGGCCATTATCTGCTGGGACTCCCCCTGTCCCTGGGTGGAATTCTTTTGTAAGTGTTGAGTTTTGATTCTATTGTTTCTCAAAACTGGGAGCCAGATTTTGCTTACTTTTAAGGTTTCTTCTTTCCTGTTGTCCAGGTGTTTGTGGATTTCAGTGTTATGTGGAATTTTAATTGGAAATGGTGAACCTAACAATGTTCCTTGCTGACATGTGGGTTTGTTGACTATTTTAAAATGGAAGCACCAGAGTATAGGCAACAGGACAGTATCTTTGCTTTTCACTGCTACTGTTACTATTACAGCCACTGTGGTCAGAGTGTGGAAGTATTTTCCTTTGGGACTACTGCTTCCAGAGAATGGTGTCTAGTGGTTCCAATGACAGTGAATGAATCCATTCCAAGTTTAGCATGAACATTAAAGGAGTTATCTAAGGTACTGAACCTATTTGGAAGAGAAGATAGCTTCTTTAAAATTCACACTGAAACTCACAGTGCAGTCTCTACCCCAATGATATCTCCACTGAATGGTACCGTAACACTTGATCTTCCCCAAGGCAATCATTGTGTATTTCTTGGATTCAGTAAATTCTCCTTTCTTACAACTCTGTGTGGATATGTGAATTATTGGTTCCAGTCTAAGATACACCACTGCCCCGTCCATGAACCTTAGCAAGTATGTATATTCAGAATTTTTTTGAGTTTGTATATGTGCCCTGGGAGCATACCTGATGACAGGGCTGGGAGAATTAAAACTATAGAGATATTTAAATACCTATAACTGCATATGTCTAATATACAGGGATATTTCTGGATGAATCAGAAATTTAGAGTTGAAAGAGCCATCTAGTCCCTAAGAATCATCCAATCCAATCCTCTACAAAAGCAGGATTGAACAGCTAAAGGATTCCCAATGGGTAGCCATCCCACCTGTGTTTTAAAACCAGCAAAATAGAAGAGAGCACCTAATTCCATGGCAGTCTGTTCCACTACTGAACAGCTCTTACTGTCAGGAAGTTCTTGCTCATATTTCATAAAAAATCTCCATGGAATTTAAATCTGTTGGCTTGGGTCCTATCAGCTGGGACAACATCAAATAAGCTTGTTATACCCTTTGTAATTGTTGTTTTTGCCATTATGTGCCTTCAAGTAAATCCAACTTATAGTGACTATCACCTGGGGGGGGTCATCTACACGATGAAAAAACTCCTCATGGAATGTGAGAGGAATACTTTTTGTCCTGATGAGATCCCACAGGGATTCACCATATTTGAAAAGAGGGCCCCCCAAAATGCCATGTACTCCACGATAAAAGCCTTCACTGTTTCTCACAAACTCTTTTAAAAAAAATACACAGAAATGCACATTCCTGCCCATTTGAACAACCAATTCAAATCGGGGCATATTCCAGAAGTCATAGCATGAGTGTTTGGACATGTGTGGAGATGGGCTTGTACTCGGCATAGCATATACCATTAAAAACCTCCCTTCCCCCAAATGCCTGGTAGACCTCATGATGACCCTGTAAGGCAGGCTGGTGGATTTTTAAATTCATCCTCCCCCTTCTCAGCATTCCACACTTTTCCCAGAATTGCCTCCGCCAGTTCATTGCCTGGGTCCCATCGCAGGCGGCCTGTCGCTGCTGCCACCTGTTGATTGTCTGGGTCCCAATCTGGGCCAAAGATTGAGTGGCAGGAGTGGATTGTGAGGTGGAGAGGAAATTTGCATGTGGATATATATCTCTCTCAGATGAAAGCTTTTCCAAGGATTATATTTAATGAGGGGGGAATGTGCAATGGAGGGAGCTTTTAAAGAATAATAATGCAAGTAATTCACTTGTGGCCACCATCTTTATTCACAGGCATGCTCCATGTGAACTTCAAATATGAATAGCTTCCCATACGAGTGATCTTTAGAAAATGAACACTGATGCGATGGTGAATTAATGTGCAACTATCTGCTGTTAATTTTCCTGTCTAGCTGACCCCTGGGTTTTCTTGGCAAGATTTATTCAGAGGGTCTTTTCCATTGCCTCCCCCTGAGTCTAAGATAGTGTGACTTACTCTAAGGCCAGTGGGTTTCCATGGCCAGGTGGGGAATCAAACCCCAGTCTCCCAGAGTCCTAAGCCAATACTCAAACCAGTATATCATGCTGGCTGTCCTATACCAAGCTGGCTCTCCTTTTACACTTTACATACAGTATGTGAAAATGGCTATCTTATCACTTTTCAGTCTTCTCCAGTCTTCCTTTCCACCTCCCTCCATTGTTCCTCATAAGGTTTGTTTTCTAGACCCTATACCATTTTTGTTACCCAATATCTGTCTTAAACATTGGCGATTAGAACTGAGCTCAATACTTCAGGTCAGATCTGACCAAAACAAAGGAAAAAAGGAAGGATGCGTCTTCCAAACATTTCCCATATCAGCTACTGGTAGCTATAAAATACTCAACTTTGATTATGTTAGTCCCAAACCTGTACCATCTAATTTAAAGCTGCCTTCATCTATTTTTCATCTAGCCTAGTGTTACTAACTTTGTCTATATATTATATACTTTTGTAGATCAGTCCTACATAAAGAGTTTGACGTTCCCCCCCCCACCTTACATTTTCCACTCTGGAATGAAATGGTTTAAAGATAACAAACTGTGGAGTTTTTGACATTTACAAAGATGAAAAACAAAAACCTAATAAGAAGTTTTGTGATTAAAGTGATTAAAGGTGGTTCTTGAGATGTTATGCCACTTTGTCTTAGCAAATCAAAATGGGAACCAAAGGCAGTTTTATACATGCACAGATGCCAAACTAGGATTTCAGAAAGGGCAGAAACACAGTGCTAGTAAGTCATTTGAATGAGCACTTGTGGAAGAGAAGCAGGTAATTTAAAGTCAGATTATTTTAAAAGACGTTGAACTTTAAATGAATACAAGGAAGAAGATGGGTAAAATAGGAACTAGTA
Source organism: Gambelia wislizenii (assembly GCA_030847615.1). Taxonomy (NCBI): domain Eukaryota; kingdom Metazoa; phylum Chordata; class Lepidosauria; order Squamata; family Crotaphytidae; genus Gambelia; species Gambelia wislizenii. The sequence continues at coordinate 328,241,933 of JAUMIR010000001.1, forward strand.
GAGGTAATCCAAAGGCTTTTGGTTAAAGTTTATGATTCCTTATATGGTTTTAAAGTGGCCCACATATTTGCAACTAACTGAAATTTGATACATCCCATGGAAAAGGTCTGAGGGTATTTCTTTTCAATGAGGGTATTGCTTTTCAATGCCTGCAGGCATTTTGAGTTGCTACCAGTGGTCACAGTTTCTTTTTTTATAAATAACAAAAACGTGGAGAGATGAGACACTAGAATATTCTATCACCAATGCAATGAAAATTTCAGCCAAAATGCATTTTGTACAATGTTGACTGATGGTAGCTGTAAGCATATTTTCAAAAATGGTAGAACAGCTTTCAGTATTTATATTTATCAAGCTAAATTCTAGACCTGGAAGATGCAAGAGACCATCAAGTCCATTTTTTTTTTCTGAGAAAGAGATACATCTATTCAATAACTTCTCAGTCCAGACCATTAACATTAACTTACTTGGGAAAATATGAACCTTCTGGAGACTTATTCATGGTCTTCTAGCACAGAGCTGTAATCATGATGATTTTCAGCACTGCCCATAATGTTATAGAAATACTTATGTTGTGACAACATATTCAGAGTTTCTGCAACCCTGTTATTTTCCCTTACTGGATAAAACTGGAATACTCTTCACACAATAAATTTTAGAAGTAACTTAGAAGTAATTCTTAGAATGAGATTAATGCTTTTGTAAAAACTAATTGTGAACCAATAGCATACTCTAATTTTAACAAAATGAGAGCAGAGTAATCACTACATCTGTGACATAGCACTAATGAATCTTGACTCATTATTCACCATGCCTTCTTAAATGTTGGTGAGAAGGAAGGAAATAGGAATCATGTGGTTCCTGTGCTTGCTCCTGATTGTTGTTGGGTGGCTGCTGCTGGCTCCTGTGGTGGGCTGAACTCTCCCATCACCTGCAATGAGGGGAAAAAGCAATGCTGCTTGTGGCTATTCAACACTGTTTCCACTCACCTCCCTTCCTTCTCACTCTACCACAGCTGGTTTCCTTGTTTTTTCTGCCCCATGCCTCATCTTACTTTCTTACAGATAGTGCCATCACCACCACCACCACCACCATCACCACATACTTCTCCTCCTGTCTTTCTGTCATATGTGTAAAGCTACACAAATCAACTGTCTGAGTCCCAAATGCAGGGGCGTCTCCCCAGTTGAATGGACTGCCTTGGAGCACAGATGATTCTCTCAGGAGTGCTGTGTGTATTTCTGCATGCCCCTTGTGGTCCTTTCCAAAATTATGATTGTAGGAGTGGAGCTTTGGAGAGGGACAGAACTTCATGGGAATCAACATTCCTGGATCCATGCCTCTCATGGACCAGAGTTTCCATTCTCTTGCTTTCGATGGAGATATGTGCCCTTTAGTTTGTTACTAAAATTGTGGAAAGAGTAGAGTTGCCCTTTTTTTCCTTCCATCTTTCATTCTTTCGTCCTTTGGTAATTTGGAGGTCATACTTTCTTGGATGTGGAATTTATTTATTTATTTGATTTATACCCTGCCTTTCTACCAAAATGGTACCGAAAGCACCTTACAATATAAGTTAAAACAAAGTAGCTAAAACAGTATGTGGTACAAAAGTTAAAAAGCTAAAAAAAAAAAAAAAAACATTAATCAACCTGATTAAAACATTACTTTTAAAACATTAATTTAAAACAATAAAAACCACATAAAGGACATATTACATTTTTTAAAAACCCACAAAAACAGCACACCCATTGCTGTTGGATGAATGTGAATGTGGTTTGGCTTTATAAGTATTAATGAAGTTTTTAATCATATACAGTAGTATATATGGGTTATGAGTAATGTAACAAATAAGGCACCAAGTATTATCCCACTAGTGTTAACAATAATGAATTAATTATTGGAGCTTAATTACCATTAACATAACAAATATTTCTTAAACAAAATGTTCACAGAATATTTAGAAGAGATGAGTAGCAGGGGGGGGGCGTCTTCCCTCACAATGAACATCCCTTCCAGCTAGGCTGACCACATTTCCTTGAGACAAAAATGGGACAGCTGCTGGTGGTCTCCCATACAAATACCAACCAGTTCTGACCCTGCTTAGCCCAAATCCAAAAACCAAAATGGAGGCTGAAACAACTAGCAACCCCACAAAATGTCATTCCCACCAAAAGCTAAAGTCCCAAAATGGCAGCTGCTACAACATGCCAACCACAACATGGTTCTCCTGCCAAACAAACAGTCCCCAAAGGTGGCAGCTGCACTACTGGCAGCCCAAAAGGAGAAAGTGTTCCCACCAATACACCATACACAGAGCATCCAGCAGTTGTTTTAAAAGAGCAAAAACAAAAAAGGAAAGAACGACCCCCCCTTCCCTCTTCATTCTCAGAGACAGAGAATCAGGGTCAGGGTGGTGCGAGAAATCCCCTTTCCCCTTCCCCTCCCCCACACACCAGTGCCAGTGCCACAATACTAAACAGGCACAACAAGCAGCCAACACCAAGCAACAGACCTGAAAAGAAGACCCCAAACAGCAGGCAAAGGCCCACATGTGACACACAAATACACACACCTGGCTCTTGTAAAAACAGAAGGGAGTGCTAATTGCTCCATCCCCTGCACAAGGACGATCATGCACGCCAGCTCCACACACACCCTTGGCTCCTGAAAGCAGCATCCCAAGTACACACACACCAGGGAAAAAGTGGCAGGAATAACAACACCAACCAGAGACACACACTTCACAAGTCACCCACCAAGACACAGTCCAGACTATAACAGGTGACCTACAAACAATGAGGAACTAAAGCCAACAAAACAAAAGGGGGGAGGAGGAGCAATATCACAACACAAACCACGCAGCAGCCACACATATACATGCATACACAAAGCTTCTCAAAAGCTCTAAAAAAAGGGGGGGTGACAGCCACAATAAAAGGTGATCAACACCCCCCCCCGGGGCTGACATGCCCCTTTTCCTGTGCCTTTCCTCAGGGGAGAGGCACATGAGAAAGAGCAGCCCAGCTAGGGAAGGCAAAGTTGATCCCATTATCCTGTGCTTCCTTACCCTACATAAAGTGAGGCTAGTGGTGGCTAAAGCCCAACACTGGTCTGCCCACCGACAGCAACTGGGGGGAGAGGGCTTGCTTGCTTGCTCTCTGCTTTTGCTCTCCTGCTTCTGCTACAGCTGAGCTGTCTGAGCTCCCCACAACAGCAGGGGATGGCCTCTCACAGCAGTCCCAGCCTGGGTGGTGCAAAGGAAACCAGAGTATTTGGTGGGATTGGTGAGAGCACCACTCACACATATGTTTCTCTGCGTTTGGGTGGGAGTTTCTGGCTAGTTTTGCTTTGCATACTAATTTGCACAGTTTGTACTCACTTGCTATTTGCACATAAATTTTAGCTAGCACACTTCCAAAATGGGACAAAATAGACATTTCTACGAAAATGACAGAATGGTTGGGAAATATGAAAAAAATGGGACTGTCCCTTTTAAAACAGTACATATGGTCAGCCTACTGCCAGCAACCCCCTCCTGATCTTCATGCATTTGATGATGGCTTGTAGAGGGAGACTTGGGCAAGTTGCACTCCCTTGGTCTGAGAGGAAAGCAAAGGCAAAATCTCCTCTGAACAAAGGAGATTATCACACACTTGAAAAAGCCCCAAAGGAGCTCATGAGAGCAACATCCTTGTACTGGGTATCACATGGTGTTGTTCTCCTGGTGGTGCTTGTTCTGTCCTCCCTCTGTGCTGACGTGATGGAAAAGGCACCACTTTTCATTAGCAGAAACTTTCACTTTTTTGTTTCAGCACAGAGGGAGTATGGAGCAAGCACACCAGGAGGACAATGTGTGCGATAACAGGACATTGTTGTTGTGAGCTCCTTTGGTTTTTTTTTTTCTTCAAGTGCCTGATAATCTCCAAAATCTTGCCAAGAAAACCCTGTGAGGGCCACCATAAATCGGAAGAGATTTGAAGGCTACACAACAATTTTAAGTGTGCATGCACATACTCTGGACAGACTTTTACTGAAGACTTGCAGATAAGATAGAGTTGATATGGATGTTGACAGTGGATATGCAGCCAGTGCATGGGATTATTTCTGAGCAAGAATCCTTTTGCTGGAGGTTTTAGGGAACACTGCACCACTAAGCTTGGGATGGGGGGATTTGATGGACAAGGTTCTATTTTATGGTTTTTCCCCTTTTCTTTTTGTGGAGTAACAGGGTTAAATCCCATTGTTAGACCCAACGGGAGTAGTCACCTTGATAACTCCTTTGATTCAATGTGTCTCCTCTATTTGGGAGTAATAACCAAGTTCCCAGTTTCTGATGGCTAATCTTCTCTACAGCTTTGTTTTCCAGTCAGACTTCAAATTCCTATTTCATTAGGTGTGCCATATACATTTCAGCTTGCCACTCCAAGGAAATAATCCACATGAGCTATTATGATTCTAGCAGTCATTCCGGACACCAAATCACTTGTTTCTCTTCTTCCCCCTCCCCCATGTACAAAATATAGGTCAGTTTCCCTTTCCCCTTAGTAATCTCAGTCCTGCTTCATCTGATTGCCCCATTCCTCAGCTGTGTATCACTGGAGAGCCCCATCCATCATCCTGCCAGTCACTCATTTCTACCAACACTGAAATCTTATAATTTAAATATGACAGACTTTCCCCTCATTTACAAAACATCCCACTATTGAGTGATTTAGTGTCCAGGACCAACTCAAAGGGTGACTGGACTTTCTCATGGCTTGATAAAGGTACACCCGCAAGGAGAGGCTTGCAAAAATAAATCAAGAGCTCCAGGCTGTGCTAAACTAAGGAGGTTTTTATAGCATTTAGATGATACTGCAATGCCGTTAACCAGAGTGCAAATGATTGAGCAGGTGATAAATTCTGTAGAGGAAAAAGGCATTAGGCAGTTTTAAATCCATAAAAATACACACTTTTATAAGCAGTAAGGAGTATTGGGATGCCCTTTTCCTCTACTCTTTCAGACGCTTCCTCTGATTTCTTAGGAGGCGTCTTCCAAGCCATTCTGACAACACCATCAAGTTGTCATCTCTTTTACTTGGGACACTCTCTGGCATGCTCTGTTCCTTTCAGATCTGCTATGCCCTTGACAAGAAGAGCTGACACGGGCCTAAAGGCATGGTTTGATGCCCTAGGCTGCTGTCACACTGCAGGAATAATGCAGTTTTATACTGCTTTAACAGTCATGGCTCAATTCTATGGAATACTGGGATTTGTAGGTTTGCAAGAGATTTAGCCTTCTCTGCCAGAGAACTCAGATGCCAGAACAAACTAAAAATCCCAGGATTCCATTAAGATGGAGCCATAATAGTTAAACTGGTGTCAAATTGCATCATTTCTGCAGTGTGGCAGCAGCCCTAGATTCAATTTTGTTCTATTCTTTTGTGTTGTATCTGGTCAGCTGAGAAAGATTCCTGTCAGAAGCAGGACTGACACTGAAAGATCTAGGCCATAGAATTTTCAAGCTGAGCAATGAAAGGCATGAACTCATTGGCAATGAGAGGTGAAAAGAGATAGATCTGCATCTCTTTGTAAGAGAGGGTGGGAGTGGGAGATAGGAGCACTGGGAGGTAGGCTAAGAAGTCTAGATGGGAAGGAAAAGGATCTGTTTTCTGAAGAAACTAATGCTGATAGCCAAGGCACCCTTGAGGGAACATCTGTATAGGAGAAACACTTTCATTTTTCATCCATCAGAATATCACCATTTCTTCATGAATCGAGATACAAATTTAGAGGGAGATGGTACATCAGTGCCTATCAATAAGTACTGTATAGTCAAAATGGCTATGTATTATCTGCAGGATCTGAGGTATTATGCCTCTGAATGCCAGTTTCTGAGGAATGAGGGAGGAAAGGGCTATTGGTATCATGTCCTACAAAATGTTGGACTAGATAGGTCTTTGGTCTGATCCAGCAATGTTCTTATATTCATGCCTTTTGTTTGTCTGCAATATCTTTATACCAGTAAAGGCCTATGGTTTTTCTCTTTTTTAATGTCATATTATCCATCTTTCCACCAAAAATAATGTGAAAGACAGCTAGGAAATATAATTAAAAGTAACTGAAAATAATAGGATCATTAAAATAGCTTTAATAATGGCTTCCTAGTAGAAAGGCCTCTTCTCCAGGTTCTCTTTTTCTGTCTTATAGAAGTTTCTGGGCCTTATGTATAAGAAATCCAGACAAGAAGACTTCCAGGAATCCAACATTTGTGATGGGAGCAGGTGTGCTAGGTAAAAATTATGATTACAGTTTTTGTTCCCATTGCCATTTTTCAAAAATGCAGTATCCTGACAATCCTGTCAATCAAGGGAATTGTGGGGGGAAGAATGACTACAGCCCCCAAAATGTTTGGTGGTGGCCATTTTTTTTAACCTACAGTATTTCCAAGAGAGAGACCATTGCTTGTACAACAAATGTGTAAAAACTACGGTGGAGCCATAACCATGCCCATGCAGGCATCAGTGTACGTAGAAGGTCCCAGCAGCAGCCCAAGGATACCAAGTCTCCTTCCAGAGGAGGCCAGTCAGTCTAGTCTGGGTGAATCTAGGCCAAGTTTTCTTCTGAACTTTCAGTCTGATTTTAAAAGTGGTATCCAAGATGCTGGACATCTCCTTTAAATATGAAGGGAAATCCTGAGCTAGACCACCATTTTAGTAACATTTGAACCACCAACCACCAATTGCCACCCTCTCTATGAATGCAAGTGTTCAGAGCCATCTATTCTGTGTTGCTGTGACATGTTGAAGACATGAGCCTTACTAAACTCACTGAATTTATTATTAGGCCTTGGAAACATAATGCTGCTCATTTATTCCACTTTAATCCCTCCCCTCACATTATGTTGCCAAAACAATTTGGAAACCATCCATATTTTCTTTTTAATGTGACCACATGCAGTTGTAGGAAAGCTAATCTCTCCTCAGAGGAAATTTAACATGAGAAAAGTTACACAAATGTGTTTTTTTAACCTACTCAACAAAAAATAGTAACCTTACAGAGCTAATTTGGCAACTTTTATACCTGAGTGATAGTGCTTACTTTAACAATTTAGGACTGAAAGGTATAAGTAAGTATTATGAAGTCATGTTCTTATTTATATAAAGACTAGCTAAAGAAGTCACCCCAACCCCCTACGCTTTCAGAAAATGGTTGTGTTCTAACAGAAAGGATGAAATTTTAGTTGATTATGATAAAGTTTTTACCATAGTATGGCTTTGGGATTCTCCCCTCCCCCTCTGCCCTTATGGACCAGCATCACAGAATTCTGATTTTGTGGTTGTAAGAAAATGACATAGAACATGTGGGATAAGTCCTTTATGAAGAAGACATGTAGACAGGAAAAAAACTTCTGCATTTTTTACCTCCACCAGGCACAAAGGCAGCAGTGATTTCCACTTGTCCTCCCCTGCCTTCTTCTCCTTGTGGAACCAGTGATTGATTCCACCAACTACCAATCACCCACGTGCACATCAAACTTTTTTAAACACACACACACACGTTATTTTTGCCTCTTTCATTTCCCTCCTTTCTTTCTGTAGTGGTAGGAGATTATCAGATGCAGCTAATGTGGTGCCATAATGATGCAAAGGAACGCAAAAGGGAAGCCAATATCAGACAATGTTGTCCTTTTATGTTCTGCTGGTGTCATTATGGCATTTATTTTTATCGATGGGCCAAGCCATCAATAGATGCCAGCATTGCTGGCGTCTGAAACCTCGGGCCATTTAACTCACGTGAAATCAGGATCAATGGGCAGTCCTGACAGAACACTTCCAGGTGAGATCACAACATCCAGGTAAGTGACATACTTTTATGACCCTCCCTGGGTTACTTGTGAGTTTTAAACTATTTCTATGCTTGGTGTAACTTTCTTAGTGTTATTTTTGGAGATTTTCAGACAGGCAAAAATCGCCCCTTGCCGCGCGAGCAGCCTCCCGAAACTGCTGCGCGGCAAGGGTCTTCTTCGGACGACGCTGTGCCTCTTGCGAAGCCGTCCATGTCACTTCCGTGAAGCTTGGGACGGCTCCGCGCCATATTTCAAGCACGGAGGCTGCCCGTGATTGAAATATGGCGCGGAGCCGTCCCAAGCTTCACGGAAGTGACACGGACGGCTTCGCAAGAGGCACAGCGTCGTCCGAAGAAGACCCTTGCCGCGCAGCAGTTTTGGGAGGCTGCTCGCGCGGCAAGGGACGATTTTTGCCTGTCTGAAAATCTCCTTATTTTACTTTTTATTTTTGAATTTCCCAAACTTGTGTCTTCTCATGAGAATGGGTGGGATTTCAGTCCAGGAAGTGAACAGAGCTCCGTTAGAGCTCCGTTCACTCCTGGGCTGCCTGTCTATGGGAGAGAAGGTAAGTCTGATGGGGAGGGTTATTGTGCCGGGACAGGGACAGGGTTGGAGATTGTGGGACAGGAACAATTTTTTCATTCCTCTCTGAAGCTTGAACCCCATGTTTTTGCATGGGAATATAAACTTTGCTGATGACTCTCTGTAATTTATGTAGTTTCAATAGGAATGCTGGAAGAGGAGATGTGCTATGGAGTGATTTTTTTTTTTTTTGTCTCACTTTCATCACATTTCTCTGAATCCCACCTGATTTTTTCCCCCTCTGCTCATTTTTTAATGGCTTCAGGCCATTAGCGCCCCCATTCCAAAAATTACCTTTTCCTAAGAATGACATATCTAAGGTTGTCATACCACCCAGTTCTCTGGGTTTCACCCAATTTCTAGACACAGTACCCAGTGCCCACTTACACAGTTGTCTGGCCCAGAATCCAAGCTTTAATTTATATGTGTGTGTGTGTGTGTGTGTGTGTGTGTAAATCGCAAGTCCATGGGACTCTGGAGTTATGAGGCAAAATGTGTAGTCACTCTGCTGCCCAACTGTTTTGATTGAAAAACATTACAGGGGAGTTGCATGAAAGTTTGTGCATGCTATTCATGCATTTTTATTATGCCTAATTTACCTGTTGCCCCATTGACTGGAGTGTGGTGTTGATTTTTTTTCAATTGTTCACATTTTAGTTTTTCACAGTTTCAAATTTATCCATTGTTTTCTGTGCACTTCATTATTTTTTATTTATTTTTATTTATTAAGAGTATTTATACCCTGCTCTTCAGCCACAAAGGCTCTCAGAGCAGCTTACAAATTGTTTTAGCAACAGCACTTACACATCTACACCACTTTATAGCATGCCAGGCACTCTCTAAGTGGCTTACAATGTGTGTTAGCTAATTGTCCCCACAAGCCAGGTACTTCATTAGTCCAACATGCCTCATAAACCTAGCAAATATGCAAATTCTGAAGGTAAGGTCCATTTCTCCTTGCAATGAGTCTTTGAGAGGTATGAAAAAACAACTTTCACAGAGACTGTCAAATCTAACTACCTTCTTTCCAAGGCTGTTGGCTATCAATACCAGGTGACTCTGTTCTGAGTTTAGGTCTGAATTTTAAAGAAACTCTCCTAGTGCCAAACCTATTTTGAGGATAGGCTAAGTTTAGCACCTTGAGCAGGCCTTCTAAAGTTAAGACGAAAATTTGGAGTGGATTTTCAACCCCACTGACATGGAAGCTGATAACTGCCACTGCTTTTCCACCTATAGGAAGTGGCAGTTTGTTGCCACTAGCGCTTGATCAGTGTAGATGTAATCCTTATTTCATGGAAAAACTGTAGAGAATTTGTTTCATAAAATAGACACAATGATATACCTGCGGGTGGTGGGGTTTCTTTCCTTTCTAATCCAAAGCTTGGGTGTAGCAAGCTACAAATAAATTATTTATAATTAATTAAGTTTCTAATCTCTCTGGCTTTTCTTTGCAAACGAAGATTCAGGAAGGACTCATCCTGCACTTTCTGCAAGCGCGCTGATGACTAAAAAGGCCAATCCAAGATAAACAAGTCCGGTTGCAGAAAGCACAGCAGAAGGTTTCCTCGGGTGATGTTTCCAGGTTGTGATTCTTTCTGCGTTGTCATTTCTCTTCAAGACTTGTTCGGCGTGAGTTCTCAAATAAGGCTGCAGCATTGTGGATAGTGCATCTCCAAGCCTCCCAATATGAGGCCTTGGCGGACCATTGTTGGTGATCAATTTGTCCGAGCCTGAGATGTTGTTTCAGGGAGTCTTTGTGTCGCTTTTTTGGAGTGCCCCTCTTACACTGACCCATGGCGAGTTCACCGTAGAGTACTGTTTTTGGGAGGTGATGGTCCTCCATCCTAGAAATGTGCCCTGCCCAGCGCAGCTGTGTTCTCAATACCATAACCTCAATGCTGGTGATCCCTGCTTGCTCAAGGACAGCAACATTCATCACATAGTCAGTCCAGTGTATATTTAGGATTGTGCGTATACAGCACTGATGAAAGCATTCGTGGAGTCGTAAGAGATGGCAATAGGTGACTCATGTTTCAGAAACATGGAAGAAAAATATAAAGTTTTCTATTAATTATGAATTAAGAGAAAACTGTTATAAGATGCAATTTCATTGGTACCTGACTCCTGTAAGATTGGCTAAAATGTATAAAGAGGTCAAAAGTAATTGCTGGAAATGTGGAAAACCAAACAGTTCTTTTTATCACATGTAGTGGACATGTAAAGCTGCGAAACAATTTTGGATCAGCATACATGATGAGATTAGGAAAATAATCAAGAAAGACTTTAAGTTAAAACCTCAAGTATATTTATTGAACATTTTTGGACTAGAGCTCCCTTGAGAGTATAAAACTACCATGCTTTACATGACCACCACGGCCAGGATTGTTTATGCTAGATATTGGAAACAGGATAAGACACCTGGAAAGGAGGAATGGATGATTAAAATGAGGGAGGCGGCTCAAATGGAACAACTAACATGTTGGGTTAAACATCTCTCAGTTGAAAATTTTAGAGAAGAATGGAAATCTGTAATCGAATATTGGAAAGAGAATTGGAATGGATATATGGCTGTATGGTTCAAGGATTAAATATAGATATAATGGCTTTGGTGAATAAATTGGTTTACAATAATATATGGATTATATAATAAGTATATAGCTCCTCTGTTAGATAATGCAGAAAAATATTTTAAAAAATGGTGGGGAAAATATTAATGAAGACTAGCTTAGAAAAAGTGACAAGTAAGATCACTGATATGAAAGGGAACCTGTATTATTCAGTTAAACAATATAGTAATTGAATCCTATTTTTTATTTGGTAACAAAAGTCAATTGTGTTATGTAAACTGACCCAAACACTGATGAGTTGGAAGTTTTGATTTATATTGTTTTGAATTATATGTATGTTATGAAAATCTGATAAATATAATAATAAAAAAATGTTAAAGTAACCTGGGGAGGGTCATAAAAAGTATATCACTTACCTGTATGTCCCGATCTCACCCAGAAGTGTTCTGGCAGGGACCTCCCATTGACACTTGGATCTTGCCAGTGAAACGGGGTACTTTGTCACATGCATGGAAATCCATGACAGAAATAGAACAGGGGGGATCTATTGACAGCTGTCCCATCAATAAAAAGCAGCACTGGCAGAACAGGAGCAGAACGGGTGCATAACCATGGGGGACAATGTCATCTGTTAAGGGAGCCCTTTTGCGATCTCCTGGCATTCCTGTAATGCCACTTTTGATGCATCTGATAATTTCCTAGGTTACATTACAATTGCAATATAACAATGGGTGTCTTCTCTCCATTTGAGGTTTAGCTGGAACCTTTAAGTTACTTCTATAGTTGTAGGGTGTAGCCTCATTAAATGTTGGAGAACAAACATTACATGATCAAGTGCTTGATTCTGTTGCTTTCTCATGCTTAGCTGTGGATGATAATGAAGGGATGGGAGCAGAGTTTGTTTTCTTCCACAGGCTAGAGGCTTGTAACTTTCATTCAGATAGATAGATAGATAGATAGATATTTATATGAATGAAATTATACACACACACACATATAAAGGAAATAATTTTAGGGTTTTTTTGTTTGAAACAGCAAAGTAGAACATTACTTTTTTTAAAAAAAATGCAACTATTGCAATAATGAACTATTTTGGCGGTCATAAAACTACATAAGTAATCACTTTTTAAAAGTAACTTTCCAAGCTCTGTTCTAATCTAATGGTAAGAACCAGCCAAGACTGAGTTTTGTTATCTTTCTTTTATTTGCCAAAAGGGAAAATGTTGTAAGAGAATTCTTAAAGAATGCAACTATAATATGAACTTAGATTGGTTTTATATTAGTTGCTATCAAGGCTTTCACCCAAACTTCAGCTGTACATTTTACTCTGGTGAGAGTGCTGATAATTCTCATGTAGAAATTTGTTCAGACAGGTAATGAGGATAAGAGAGAGCTTCTCTAGGCATCTTCATACTGTGGCTTAGGAAGCTAGAGATCCTTGGATCTTTCCCTAACAAAACCACACACACCCCATGCTTCCCTGGGAAGAGAGTAAGATTGCTAAACCATTTAAAATTTACAGTATAACAGTGTTGTGGTTGTTGCTGCTGCTGCTGTTTTCCACACCAGAATTTGGGAAGTTGCCTTCGAATGAATCAAATCATTGATCCATCTGTGTCAGGAGTGGGCAAAGTGTAGCCCTTGGGAACAAAACCCTAAAGTTGATTCTGTGATTCTTGAGTCCCCCAGACAAACCTTTTATCCTGGAAAAAAAGGTGGGGAGGATGAGTTGCATCTTCTCGAAGCCTTCAGGGATTGCAGTTCTTTTAAACACTTTGCACCCATTGCCCACCTCACCCCACACTGTTTAGCATGAACCCCCCACACACACACATTTCTCCAAACCAGCTACTTCTCCTGGTTTAGAAAAATGGTCCCCAATCCTACCACAGTTCCCCACCTTGATAGTGTCAGTGCAGATTGCCAATGGCAGATAGGAGACTTTTTAATCCTAGCCAGAGATGCTAGAGATTCAACTTGTCTCTTAGGACTTTATCAAACATGGCAAAAACCATGTCATAAGGATGCACCAATAACACAAAAAGGCAAAATTATCAGATGACGATGTCATTCATCTGTTCCGGAGGCATAGCACAGGCATCAATAAGGCTTAGCCTGTCAATAAAAAAGTGATGCCTCATCTGCACCAGCGCTATGCCATAGGAATGGCTGAACAACAAGGACGTTGGATAATTTTGCCCTTTGTGTTATTGTCACATCCTAAATGATGCATTTTTCTAGTGCTATTTACCTTGTCTATAAAATCCTAAAACTGAGCTATAATTTCTTCTCCCTGCTACCCCCCTCCCCACCTTCAATATGCTTTCACCTTTTTGAAAACAATGGGTTGCATAGGTCTGGGGAAAACAGTATAGGTTTTCAATATACTATTTTCTTCAGATGTGATGTGGGCTTGGTTATGAAAGCACTGGATTCATGCTGCTGGGACTAAGATGTTTGGGGAGGATCTCGTTTCCTCATGCTCTCCATCTGTAGCTTCTGGTTCCATTCAGAGCCACATGTCCTGCCAAGGATAGGTTTCTGGCCTTTCAGTTCTAGTGTGGTATCAGGTATGTTCTCTGGCATATGTTTTCTTGCCCCTTTACTAGTATGTGTGAGTTTCCATCTTGTATCATTCTTCATCTAGTCCAGTCACTAGTGCTGTTACTGTTTCCATCATACTCTTCTCTCTTCTTTATCCTCCCAAAGGCACTCCACACACCCTGCTATCTTTTCTCTTTAGGCTGTTCATCTGAGGCACTCCAGTGACCAGTGGCTCTAGCTGGATTGTATAACCAATCAGAGATCCCATGCTGGCATCCATTTCCCCACAAATATATCAACTACTCCTTCTGAAAGAGAAATGATTCTCACACTAGTTAGAAAGGTGACCTGACTCAGCAACAATAACACTCTCTGCTTGTTTCAAACTTCAGCATCTCCTTTGCTTCTTGTCTGACTGGCAGCTCATCAAAGGAAGTGACCACCTATCTGCAATATAATTGGGACTACCTTGGCTTCTCTGAGACTTAAATAACTCAGTGAGACAACTCTCCTACCTTGATACAATACATTTCTCTGCTCTCTTTTCCTCTAGTCCTGCTGTTGATACCGAATAACTGTCCGGCATGACTTTCTTTTACTTCTTCTTCTTTTGCCTTCTGTAATGCTGGGATATGTGTCTTAGTTTTCTCACAAGTTCCTACAGAAATTCTGGAAGATCATGAGGATGGAGGAGAATGGAAGTTCTCTGTCAGAACAGGATCTGAGAAATATAACTCCTGGGGCTGAAGGATGGTGACTCACTTGTCACAAATGGTGGATTTTTTGGTGGATCACACCAAAGAAGATGGAAAATTGCTTCTCTGGAAGTTATACTGTGTACAAACAATGTTAGCTGTCAAGCAAAAGGAAAAAAGCCATTAGAGGAATGACAGCCAATTATGCTGTTATTAAACATGTCCTTTGTTAAATTAACAATGGTTCCTCTGTGATGATAAACTTATTGTTGAAACTAATGATTGCAGACTGTAAGTAGAATACATTCAGCATTCTCTATGCACACCTTCCATTCTATACACTTTAAGAATAACTTCAAGGGTATCCAAAGCACCTGGGCTTTGCCAATAAAGAGTTCAAGAAATGCTGATATAAGGGACCCAATATGATGTATAAAAGCAAATGAGAGTGCAGAGCCTGACAGTCTATGAGCAATGGAAGCAGGGATAAAAGTGTGCATGTTTACTGTAGGTAGACTGGTCTGGATAAGCATGTGCTTAAGTTCTACTGAATGGTGATGATGCTGGACAGATGAAAGGATATAAGGGCACCCCCCACACTGCCATCACTGCCAACTGTCCTCTATCTATAGTGTCAAGAAAAAGTTTGTGAACCCTAAAGGTAATTACAGAAAATCTATAGTTTTCCCATATTAATCTTTATTAAGCAAAACCAGTCATTTTGTGAATATATGGTTTTGTTTTTGTTGTTACGTACCTTCAAGTCAACTACAACTTATGGCTTTCCTACCATAGAGTGTTCTTAGTAAATGTATTCAGAAAAGGTTTGGTATCACCTTTTTCTAAGGCCAAAAGAGTATGACTGACCAAGGTCACCCAACGGGATTTCCATGGATGAGCTGGGATCCAAACCCTAATCTTCCAGAGTCCTACTCCAACACTCAAACCACTATACCATGTTGGCTCTCAAACTATTATTATGAAATAAAAGAATGGATAACTTCAGCAAACAATGATTTCATAAAAGACAGGGTAGATACAAAAGGAAGTGAAGTCCCAGTTGTATCAGCTCAATCAAAGGGAATAATAATAAATGTGAACAATAATCAGAAACGTGAGCTAAAGTAATCAGGTAGGTATGCAGGGGTGAGTTTAGAAGGCCCCAACTTAGAAAGAGATGAAAAGTTTTATGAGTTTGATCTCTTGCCCAACTTGTAGTCTCTGGTGTGTATATGAAAGAACAGGGTAGCTAAAGAGGGTACGGTACATAGATACACTCTGTAGTCTTGCATATACAGCAGAATGTAAAGCACATTACCAAGGCTGAATTCTACAGTCAGGGTCAGCAAAGCCCATCTGTGGGCTTCTGAACAGAATTTATTTTATATCATATTGTATTATTTATATTCTGCCTTTTTCCCAACATTGGATCGAAGGCAGCATACAATATACAATTAATAATCTCTTCTCTCTCTCTCTCTGGCTTTTCTTCGCAAATGAAGATTTTTCTCCCAACATTGGATCAAAGGCAGCATACAACATACAATTAAAAATCTCTTAATGCAAAAGTTAAAACACAATAGAACAACATTTCTATTTTAAAAACACAAGTTAAAAACAGTTAAAAACAAGCTAAAACAGCATTAAAAAGCTTAAAAATCACAGTGAAATAAAGACACTATACACCTCATTAAATGATGAGACTGGCATGTGGTGTAGTGGTTTGAGCGCTGGACTAAGGACTTTATCACACCATTCTCTTCTTCCACTAAAATCACGCTCTTTTGAAAAGCACTATGCAATTGGAACTACTCTCTTCTTTATCATGCCTTCATAATCTTTCTGGCATTGCAGCCTTTGTTTGCACTAATACCTTATTACACATAGCAGTTGGCACTGCCCACCCAGTATCACCCAGTATGTGCCTAGTTTGGCGCGTGCACACACACACACACACACACACACACACAAACACACAGACACTTCCCACAGAAATATAAATTAAATGAGTTTTACCTTTAAAAAAGCCTTCCCCCCCCCTGGGGTTGGAGAAGACTTCCTGATTTGGAGTAGACTAGATTAACTGTTGGCAGATGAAAGCAACTAATCTGCCAGCAATAAACTAGTCTGTTATGTCATGGTAGCACACTGGTACCTCTGAGCATATTAAGAGGACCAGGCAGCAAATAGGTCTTGCAATAAAAACAGCAGACAGGCTGCAGAAATGAGCACACAAACACAGGGATTGTGCCTATACTTCTTTCCTTTTACTTGCACATAGTAAAAAATAAAATGAGTCTGGGATTCCAAACACATAGGCTACATAACACAGCAGTCATAATAGTACTATCCAGTACTGTACAGTTTAGTGTGCATGTGCACAGTATAAGAGCAAAAATCCGATTGCCTACAGTGGGAGGGAACATCTGGCATACAAATACAAATACAATACAATATATTTATGGGTTATACAGTCAGTGATTCACATGGGCTACTCAACATGTTCCCAGAGAGATAACAGACTTGCTTCCCTGCTTCCATTCCCACAGTAGTTTCAAGATAGTACAGTATTTTATTATGTTTGCCAGCTGCATGTAGCTAGCTCACTATTGGCCCCTGCTGGCAGTAGCTCATAACACCATGTCAGCTCTTTACAATATAAATTTCTCTATGACTGCATCTCCCAATACCCTGAATACCATGCTCAGTCAGGAACTCCTTCATCCCAGATAACTGGCGAGCAAAGGGTGCCTAAGCAACATCTAAAGCCCACCCACTGACCACTCAAAATTGGGATTAAAACAGAATTGATTTATTGCACTGCAAATGCTAGCACCACAGAAGCAGCAAACGAGGTCATTCACAGGTATTTTGCATGAATGAAAAGAAATGCTTGCCAAACAATCTCCCACCAAGATAACAGAAAAGAGATGATATCGTGTAGTAAGTACTGTCAAAATATGCTAATATCTTGCTGTAATTGCCAAATGCCAGCCTTGTGTGACAAAGTACTAGGACTCTGGAGAACAGGGTTCAATTCCTGGTCAGCCATGAAAACTCACTGTGTGGCCTTAGGCAAGTCACACACTCTCAGCCTCAGAGGAAGATAGTGGCAAACCTGCTCTGAACAAATCTTGCCAAGAAAACCCAATGATAGGTTTGCCTTAGCGTTGCCGTAAGTAGGGAACAACTTAAAGGCACACACAAAAATGACAACCCCATTAAAAGCTTTATCAGCACACTTAAAAATCAAATGCATCCTGAAACAGAAAGTTAGTTACCTGCAGCAGAAAGACAGCATGGAGGGAGCCAACCAGAGTTCTCCGGGAAGGGAGTTCCATAACTTGGGAGCAGCCACCAAGAAGGCTGTCTCTGATGTCCTCACTGGACATGTCTGTGATGGTGGTGGGACTGAGAGAAAGCCTTCCCTCTTAGAGCACAGGAAGGCTCATTATAGGGAGACACAGTTTTTCAAATAGTCTGGATCCAAACCATGTAGGGCTTTAAATGACATAGCCAGCACTTTGAATTCTGCCTAGAAATGGATAAACAGCCAGTGGAGTTGTTTTAGCAAGGGGTTTCTATGATCCCTATAACCTGCCTCAGTTAGCAACCTGGCCAGAGCATTTTGGAGCAACTGAATTTTCCAGCTTCCAAAGGCAGAAGCATGAACAAAAAGTGAAAATTATGCTTCTTATTTTTTTAAAAAGATTCCTATTTTACTAAGAAAAAAAAATCTGTATTCTGAGTACAGACAAGCTCTGGAAACCTGCCCAGATGCTGTTGTCTGTTGTTAAAGCTTAGTGTGGGATACAGCATGTTACGAGAAAGATTCAAACACTCAGTCAGTGATTTGAGAAAAAGTTTGAATAAACAGGCATAATTTGCAAACTGGTGGGAATGGGAAACCTTTCTGATTTAGTTTTCCTGGAAACTAAACTGACATATCAAGGCATGCCAGTTTTCTTGAGGTGCCACACCACATACATCTGCCTAGCTAACTCTATGCATCACAAAAATGTAGTCCCTTGGCAGCTGCATCCTGAACAAGCATATTGTGCAGTTAAAACCAGCAGCCTCTAGCTATATATATTTGTATTACATTACCCTGGCAACTTTACAAACTGTCAACAGTCTTAGCAAAGAGAATATTGCATTTTTATCCTACATCGTGTTTGTATCCTACAACATTACTCCCTCCCTTTCTCTTGATATTGACATAAAATTCCACTTTCACATTTCCAGTGCAAGTTTTCCAGTGTTAAGTTTCTTTTGGTTCCAAAGTAAGGTTCATTTTAATCACCAAACATTATCATTAATTTATGATTTAACTCCTGTGCTCTTTTATTTTTATTTATAATTTTCTCTCTTAAAGACTAACGGGGTAACTAAAACAAATGTGTTTAATAACATTGCTTCAGCTATATAGCCGATCAAAACAAATTCCCTTAATTTTCATCCTTTTGAGTCACTTGAGAAATGATGTTAAAAAGAAGAAGAAAATTGTCCCCAAAATGTTACAATGCACGAAGCTCTTTGGGTTATTCCATTTTAATTTTGCATATTTGTGTGTTTCTCTTGCTCTGAAGGCAAATAGCTTTATGGAGTAGCTTTTTGACAGCACCAATGGGAAGTGTGAAGAAATTTCCCTTTACCCCAAAGCCGCCTTCAGCACTAGTATCATTTTCCTTCCCAACCGTCACCTTTAACTCTCCCCCTCACCCACCCAACCCAAATTGAAATTCAAGGTTCCTGCTGTGATATCACACTCGATCAAATGCGACAGGTTATTTCTATTAAAGTTTGGGGTTGAATGGAGACTAACTAGAATGGCAATTCTATGGCTAATAATTCATTCTTGGGTGGAATGCAGTAGCTTGGAAGAATTTAAGAAGATCAAATTTATAGCCTCATTGAAATGGAAAAACTGCTTGTTTATGTTATTCAGTGATTTAAATAAAATACTATTTCCCCCCTCTATGCCTTTTAAAACATTTTTTTCTTTCTAATTCCCTTTATTGGTGTTTTTGTTTATTTTATATTTGGTTGACAGATGCCTTAGCTGCACAGTAATTATTACCCTTTGAAATCTTCCAGTGCCATCTTTGCAAAAGGAGCTGCAGCACACAGTTGCAATAATCAGCATTTTTAACTTGCCATTCTTTTGTTGTCTTACCAAAGGAGAACATTTTGCCAGCTAATCGGAGAAGGTGAAGTGCCTGTGCCTGTGACTGTGTATGCTGAAGATGAGGGAGGGGGAGAGATACCACAGAATATTCAAATACAGTACGACCCCTGAGTCCACTGGGATTGGTACTGGGGTGTGTGTGGATAATGAAAACTGTGGATAATAGTGAACACCACTGAAAATAATGGGATTACCAGTTTAAAATACCATAGAGTTGCCTTGGAGGACCTAGAAAATGGCTAGAGAGGGCACATTTTCTAGGAAGACTCTATGGTAGGTGTGCTGTTTTGTGTCCCATGGATAATTGAATCAGTGGATACAGGGGTCCTACTGTATATCATTTCCTAGAGTATCTCTTTGCAAGGCAGAATTATTTCTTCTTTATTTTTTAAGTAACATAATGAAAGGTAGTTGCTTTCATACAGTCTTTTCTTTTCTGTCAAATATACCTATGACAGGATTGTTTCTTCAATCTCGCTCTGTCTGTTACACACACACACACACACACACGAGGCATAAACACACACAAACTTTGAAGCATTTACTTCTCTGCTCTTAACTTCACCTGTATTTGTAGAAAAATGCTGGGAGCACTGAATGTGAAATACAGTGTGAAGTTTCTTCAGAAACCTTGAATCAAAAAGCAGGCTGCTCCAGCAAAAAAAAAATGCATAGGAAAGAAAACAATATGAGATCTTTGCCTATTCTGTAACACAATTAAGAAAGGGGTGAGATAAATGGGCCATTGGAAGATGGCTTGCTTCATACATCCAGGCCCAGAAACACAAAAATAAAAGGCCTTCAAGGTCCAGCAAATAGCCTTCCTGAAGAACAAGAATCTCTGCACCAATTAATTTCTCCTTTCCTTTTGGGTATTTGGGGCATGATATATTAAACACCCAGGGGGCGGTTCCACGACAGGAAAAAGTTCGCAAGATTCGGATTACCGTTCTTTCACATCAGGAGCGCATAAATCACATGACTCCTGGCATATTTGGAAGATGCAGCCAGATGCAGCCACTTTCAGTTTTCCTTAGTTCACACAGGCAAAGATGGGGGGGGGGATCGCCTCCAGATGATTAAAGCCAGGCAGGAGGTAGGGAGGGAGCAAGGAGGGGGTCATGGAGACCATAAATAATGAGAGGAAAGAAAAGGTCAAACAAACAAGACATCGAAAGAGCGATCTGTCAACCCCCCGTCTTCCCCAGCCCCGAACGGTTTCTATAAAGAAAGGAGTGAATGAAAGCATGAAGAAGCAAAAGCATGGTGGAGTGATCTACTTCCCTTCCCTTCATGCATCCACACATAAACACACACCACAGAAGCCGGGGGTTTGCCTCATTCCTGATTGTTTTCCCTGCCTCCGAAGCCTTGAATAAAGGCAAGTGAATGGAAGGACAAACAAACAAAAGGACGAACATGCGATCAGCTGTTTCCCCACACACACGAATGTACACACACACACTCACACCAGCGAAGCAGGGGCTCATCCCGATCATCTTCCCAACCCCCAAAGCCTTCCTTTGAAACAGACAGTAAGGGCTCAGAGCAGATTTTCCAAAGTGGGCTGCAAGCAGAAGGAGGGTGAATGTCTTCTCTCCAACCCCTCAATCTATTCGGATAAAGCAGAATGGTCACTCCAACCAATCAGGATTCAGCTCTGCTCACAGTAATTCGAAAAGGTTGATGCCAGTTTACACGATGGTTAGTTCCCTTGACAAATATTGCGCATTTTCGCGAACTTAATCAAAAAAGTCTGGAAAACTAGCGAAAGCTGATACTGCGCAACTTATGGGTTTTTTGCACCCCCTCCTTCTGAAAAGGGTGCTGTTGCTTCAAAATGCGTGGGAACTATCAGGCTTCTTGTCACATTCTTTGAGGCCGTGTAAACGGCCCCCCAGGTTCAGTGTGTTTGCCTGGGGTTGGTGTCAAGGCGACTGTAGAATATGGAATATCATGTTATTAGAAACTTTTCATTAGTAGTGAAGCAAAAGGGTTAGAAGCAGTTAGTGTTTGAGGAAAAGTTTATTTTTCATTAGCCACACTTGATCTATGAAGCAAAATAAGTGACTTGCATCTGAGAAAGAAAGAATGTGTATACTTAAAACTTGCCAACTATTCCAGGGAGATCCAGAGGCAGAGATAGACTTCTTAAGGACAACTTCCTGCATGTCCCTATTTAAAGGAAGGGACAGGGGAAGCTCTTCTCTATAACAAAAAGTAAAAGTTATAATTTGGAAATACCATTACACTTAGGACCTAGACTCAATGAGAACCAACACCATAGGTAAGGGGGCAATATCTTACAATATGTATGTTGGGAAATGTGAAATATAGTATGAGATTTGTCAAGCAGCTGAATCAAATTGCTAAAGCCAAAGCTGATCAAGAACTACTCCTACCTGTGATCAAAGCCCTACATGGCTTAGCTCGTCCCTATCTTTCAGCCCTTATATCTTTCTACCGACTTGCTTGAGATCTGCATTCTATGAATTCTATGTTTCTCACCCAACCAAGGGTTTCTTCTTCTTTGTCTCAGCTTCATCCTTTTTTACACAATGTTCCATACTCTTGGAATTGCTTCACTGAACATGTGCAGACTTCTCCTTCCCTCATTATTTTTAAATATCAATTTAAAACTTTCTTATTTTCAAAAGTTTTTGGAATATGTATCATATAGTTTTATATTTTATTGTTCCTTCCTTCCTTTTGTGTGTGTGTGTGTGTATATATATACATACACACACACACACACACATGCATTTTAAATTGTACCCCTTGGGCAGGACCCACTGTTTTGTTTGTTTTACTTGTAAAGTGCCATTGATAGTGCTATATGTAAATTAACAACAACAATAATACCTGCAGCCCACAACCATATCTACCACATAATCTAGCAGAGAAAAGAATTAAGCTTAGTTTCCTTTGAAAAAACAATGGGCTGGAATCCTGTTGGGGACTTATGTCTTCATAAGTGGACTTACGTCTATGGGAACAGGAATCAGGCAGTTATGTAATGTCTGTACCCAAGATGGGGACAGTGTTAAGTGACTACATAAGGGAGCTGGTAAAGTGACCACTGAGCACCAGCTAGGGAATGCCAATGACTTCAGTAGAGCCCAATGGGCATCAGGATACTCTTGCCAGTGTCCTGTTATGCAAAATGTCCGAAGTGTGTTGGGACAGATGTATATTGGGACTGTTGCACAACAGGACCAATGTACAATGGGACTGATGCACAACTGGACAAATGTGCATCAGTTCCACTGTGCGTCAGGACACTCTTGCCAGTGCTGTGTTACGCATCTTCACACTTCACTAAGAAAGTTTCTTAGTGCCTCTGCTACATAGTTAAGTACAGTATACATAAAATTACATAATGTATACCATGATAGAGGATTCTGGGCTTGCATAATTTGTACTTATTAAAACTTCTATATAAACCATACATGGTCTAATGAAAGAGAGAGGGGGAAGAAGACAAAATGGCTGTAGGTTGCAGTGATGGAGGAACAGAGTGGGTATGAAATTTGTTGTTAATTGCCATCAACTTGACTTTTTTTAATTTTAATTTTAATTGAGTTATTGACACATATTAGAAAACACAGAATAACAATATATACAAACAATTTAACAACATATAACATCTAATTACACAATCTCATAAAACGTAATTTACTTTATCACCCCAAAAAGTCACTCATACTCTCAATCCTATGTTTCTCTCTTATCACTTCATGAACTGTTCTACATAGGTACCCAACATACAACAAAAACTAAAATGACTTCCAATCTCTGATTTCTTTTTTTTTTTTTGTATTTTCGCTTGTTTCAATTCCTTTCTATTTTATCCAGTTTTCCAAAGTATTAGACAATTTATATTAAATTGACTTTGTTTACAATGATTTAACAGTACATATCATTTGTCATATTATAACCATATATAACATTTTAACAATACATTTTAACAATACATATCACTTCACCTATTGCAAAATTTCTCTTCTAATTTTTATGTATGTTCCTTATCCCTTAGTATTAGTCTTCTCTCATTAGTTCTCATTTGTTGTCTCATGGGGTCACAGTGCTTCACCCTTACAGTTTCTTTATTTTTGTGTTATTCCCTTTATCTGTTATCTTCCCTAATTAATTTGGTATGCCTCTTTTCTACACATATCTCCATTTTTCTACCTTCTTCACCTTCCCTTCCCTTTCCCTTACTCTAGATCTCTTATCCCATCCTTTCATTTAAACTCCTTGATTCTTTTCTTCCTTTCCCCCCTATTTCTACCTCTCCCCTTTCCCATTCTGTCCTTGCTTTCCTTCTTCTATACACATGTATATCTTTCTCCTAGACCTTTTCCTTTTATTATTCCCTATCATCTCCTCTTATTTACACTTCTCCCTTCACATTTCACTTTCTCCTTTCCACTTACCATCTTCAAACAACTTGACTTTGACTTATGGCCACCCCATGAAAGGAAAACCTCCAAGTTACCTTGTTATCAGTAGCCCTGCTCAGGTCTTTCAGACTCAGGGATGTGGCTTCCTTGATTGAATCTATCCACCTGCAATGCAGTCATCCTCTTTTCCTATTGCCTTCTACCTTATCAAGCATTATTGTCTTCTCTAGTGAGTCACATCTTCCACTGACTATGTCCAAAATATGGCAGTCTCAATTTAGTCATCTTGGCTTCTAGGGCGAGTTCAGGCTTGATTTGCTCTAGGACCTATTGATTTGTCTTTTAAGCAGTCCATAGTATCCACAGAACTCTTCTCCAGCACCACATTTCAGATTAGTTGATTTTCTTCCTATCAGCTTTCTTCACTGTCCAGCTCTCTGGCCAGGCAGCTCCTCCTTTCCCTTTAATTGCAGGCAGAATTGGAGGCCGCCACTGCCACCAGGATGGGTGAAGAGCTGATGGCTCTCTCCTCCTCTTCCTCATGGTGGCCACCCTCTACATCATCTCCAGGCACTGCTGGGTTCCCTTTTGACAGTTTTTTTAAAAAAAAACATGCTAGCACTTCTGGGTGCTTGACTACAAGCCAGCCCATGCACATATCTGACCAATCAGATGTTGAATTCTGCCCTCTCCAGACTGCACAACCAATTGCACTGGTCGTCCTAATGAGCAGGAATGTACATTTCCTTCAGAGCTTTTGAAAAAAAATCAGGAAAAGCCACCAAGGATTTTCCCACAGAGTATTTGAAGATTTTGGCCCCCTTCCTTCCAAATACATTGAATCGTTGTGGGATCCCATTGGGACAAAAGGTATTCTCCTTGAATTCTATGAGGATTATTTTCTCTGTTTCAACAAGCCCAGTGTCAATGGTGAGTTCAGGTTCTGGTTCTCAGTTAGTCACAGCCAGTTTAGAGTCTAGGAGGGATATGTGAAATCACAGAGGCTTTTCAGCATCATTTTCTGTATCCTTTAATTGAATATCATGTCTCTTCCTTCTCCTCTGATTCTGCTTTTTTTTATTTACCTAGTTTGGAATTTTTTTCACTGCAGCCTGAGCTAAGGTAGTTTGAACCTGTGCACTACTTTCATGTTATTTCCTTTGCGGGGGTGGGGGACTGGTGTTTAGATTTTTTTAAAAAGAGAAGTAGAAAGAAACAGAACAAAACAGGTGGGATACTATACTAAACAATTAGAAACAGAACACTTTGTAGGTTGTAGTCTAGTTCTACAGGGGCCCAGTCCCTAATGTGAAAATGGAAAACAAATAGTTAATGGCAGAATGCAAAGGGTTTGTTGGGCAAGTAAGGAGTTTTCTCTATGACAGAAATTTCTTTACAGTGCTTGAGACCCATCTGGAGAGATAGCTGAATATCCTAGATATATCTGTATGTCATGTCTGTGATTTTGCACAGACAAATTGCAAGAAACGACCTGTTTCAGCCAAATGATCATGTCAATTTTCTCTTCTACTAGAATTTGCTCACCTAATTTCATAGGCCTGGGAACACAGCCATCTATCTAGGTTCATTGACTCAGCTAGATTGATACAGGTGATTTGGGAAAGAAAGGTCATATACACAACAGGCTGCCAGAGTCAAATTTTTTTAAGGAGTGTCCTCTTGACTTTCAGCATCATCAGTTTCACCTGGAGCCTATGTGGAGCAAATGAAATGTGGCAGAAGGCAAGGGGAAAACTAAGAGTAAATAGGCACCTGAAAGTGATTAATAGAAAAGTGCCCAATCATATTACTCATTGGTAAAACCACACATACACAATGCTCTCTACTGGTGAGGTGGGTGCAATAGACATATGCAAGATCATGATTTGCTTGGGAAAAGTGAAAAGAAAATTATAGAGTTACCATTTACTATAGTCTCAAGGCAAGATCAATCAATCAATTAAATAAATAAATAAAGATTGCTGACATCTGGGTTCAAGATTCAGTGAGGTAATAATCTCAAGCCACGTTAGGCTAAATATCATCCTATAGCCTCATTTCTTCATCTACACAGCCAGAATTCTACAAAACTATTTCCAAAGGGTTACACTAGACTATACATTTAGCACACTTTTTGCAAAGGTGTACCTGGAAGTGATAAAATACATTTGTTTGCCATAACATGTTTTCCTTTACCTATGTATCTTGCACTTGTTGAATTCTGCTTTGTGGCTGGTCATTAGAAGGTCAATGCAGACTTATTTTGCAAGTCTGATTTCTAAAGCATATATTTGTAAGGAAATCCTATTCTGGCAGTAAAATGAGGGAGAATGAGTTAATCATGGGTAATACACATTCCATTTATGTAATCTGTGTAATTACATAAACCCAAAGAAGGAAAGGAAATATTACATGAGCTTTTAAGACAAGGAATTGAGCTAAGTGGATGAACACCATTTTCAATCCCTGGCACCTTTGGGTGAAAGGGCCAGGTTGCAGGTAAGCTGTACCTGAAACTGTAGGAGAACTGTTGTCAATCTGAGTAAAGCAGTACTGGCTTAGATGGACCAATGTCTGACTTCATATGGCAGTTTTATACAGTCAAGATAGGCTAAGGACTTTATCACACACAGCAAAAGCCATATCAGAAGAACACAATGATAAGAGAAAACAAGCAAAATTATCAGATGGCGTCATTCCAGGGGCATTGTGTGGGCGTGAATAAGGTGTCCCTTTTTATTGACAGCTTAGCCCATCAATAAAAAAGTGATGTCTTATCCGTGCCAGCACAGGGATCACCAGCATTGAGACCATGATATTGAGAACACAGCTGCGCTGGGCAGGGCATGTGTCTAGGATGGAGGACCATTGCCTCCCCAAAATAGTACTCTACGGTGAACTCGCCACGGGTCAACATAAGAGGGGCACTCCAAAAAAGCAATACAAGGACTCCCTGAAACAACATATCAGGCTTGGCCAAATTGATCACCAACAATGGTCCGCCCTGGCCTCACATCGGGAGGCATGGAGACGCACTATCCACAATGCTGCAGCCTTATTTGAGAACTCACGACGAACAAGTCTTGAAGAGAAACGGCAATGCAGAAAGAATCACAACCCAGTAACATCACCCAAGGAAACCTTCTGCTGTGCTTTCTGCAACCAGACTTGTCTATCTCAGATTGGCCTTTTTAGTCATCAGCACCCTTGCGGAAAGCATGGGATGAGTCCTTCCTGAATCTTCATTTGTGAAGAAAAGCCAGAGAGAGAGACTATGCCCCAGGAAAAGCTGAGCATGCGGGCATCT
Source organism: Gambelia wislizenii (assembly GCA_030847615.1). Classification (NCBI taxonomy): domain Eukaryota; kingdom Metazoa; phylum Chordata; class Lepidosauria; order Squamata; family Crotaphytidae; genus Gambelia; species Gambelia wislizenii. The sequence goes on from JAUMIR010000001.1 coordinate 328,269,047, forward strand.
GATAATGTCACCCTTTCTGTTATCATTGCGTTCTTCTGACACAGTTTGGGACACAGTTTTCTCTGCATCTGATACAATCCTAAAATGTGAAATAAAAATAAATACAGTTAAGGAGCACTTGATAGAATCATGCTGGGTAAACAAAAGAGAAATTGAGGCAAAGCAGAAATTGAAAAATGCACACAAGGTACAAAAGTATTTTTAGAGGCTCGGTGTCTGTGGGAAAAAGAACATGATAGGGTATACATTTTTCATATAATTTTGCTCTCTCTTCTTTGCAGTTAATTTCAATACTCATGCTATCAAATTATAAAGTCCTGTCAGTCAGCTCATTGGAAGTTGTATCACAATTGCCTCATAGGATGCTGCATGCTGGGAGACAAACCAGGGATGGATAGGAATATAATTTGAGTCCTTTTTAAATTAACAGCTTACCAGCATTTGCAAATGTCTTCATATTTGGGATGGAAATAAGATGAGATTGTTTTTTTGAAAAATGGGAGAAAATAAATTGACAGTTTTGTCTTTCTAGTTCCAGGGATTTGATTGCATAACTCAAAGAGCTTGGATCCCTGAGTGTTTAACCATGTTAGTACTGAATTAGTCTTGCTGCTCTTATTCTGAGAGACTCCTTATTTTTAACACCTGTACTATAGGAAGGTACAACACAGTTCTCTGTCTGTGATTAGCTATACCTACTGAATTTGGCTAGTGCAAATAGCGGAGAATATCATTTCAGTCTTTTCAGGTTTTGAAAAATATGGGTTTCTGTACCCCATGAAATCTTCCTTCAATCCCCACATTTTTAACATTGCAGTAATTAAACCTTGAATCAAGCATCTAGAAATAGAGTTTAGGCAGCCAAAGAAAAGGGATAGGCAAAAGCACCACAGCAATGTGAACACAGCAAATAGAAGAGTGCTTGGTGTGAACAATTTTGTGAAGATTATCAGACACAGTGAAATGCTACAGGAAAAAAAAAAAAAAACCATCCCAAACGGCGTCAGAAGATCGTGAGGAGAACAGAAAGGGTGACATTATCAGACATCCACGTCCTCAGCCATTCCCGGAGCGTAGCACTGCCACAGACAAGGTTTCCCTTTTTCATTGATGGGGACAGGCCGCCAATAAAAAGGACTGCCTTATTCACTCCCTTGCTGAAGGACGACGTTGTCTGATAATGTTGCCCATTGCTGTTCTTGTCATGATCTTCGCAGTTTTTGATGCATCTGATAATCTCCTCAGTGTCTCACTCTATGCAGTGTTAGAAGTTTGGAGACTGAAAGAAAATTTCATGGGGATGGGCAGATTTATTATTGAGGGGCAAAGCTCTCACCCCTCCCATAGCTACACCCTTGCCTTCTGGGAACCCATGATCATGTGGGTGGCTTTGGGAAGTCATGAAAGTAGTCATGGTCCTTTCTCCATGTTTGGTAGTTTTCCAGTGTTTATATTGGCCCCTACTCCACAGTTCTAAAAGGCTGAAATGCCTCTCCTAAAGCTTAGTTACTGGTAGTAATGTATTTAAATTAAAATGAACTGATGGTTTTGGTTTACCCTTACGCCATTGGCCTCACCTGTCAGTGGAATGTGGGCCCCAAGAACTTCTCTGGAACTGAATTTGGTTTTTAGGATCAAAGGAGTTTGACTTAGACTGAATCTAAAATCTTGAGATTGCTGAACACTCAGGGCTGAAAGCCAAGTAAGTTTGTTGGTGTAGTAGGGCATTTTTTAAAAAAGCCTTCCTTAAATGTACTGGGAGGAGGACCCTACTTTTCAGAAGAAGGGCCAAGTAGTCATCGACAGAGTCAGGAAGATGTTCATCCAAATGTGTCTGGTGAAGAGATGGTAGTGCCACTGAAAACCAGGTATGGATGGCATTTTTTGTAAGCATTCCACTCATGATGGGTTGCACACAGTTAATGAAAAAAAGCACAGAGCAGCTAGAATCAGCAGACTTCTCCCTTAAAATTTCAAGTGCATTAATGAGTGATGAGGTTGGATGCAAAATAATAATTAAGCACTGTAGTAAATTAGATTGATTAAGACTAGGATCATTTCTGACATTTCTAATCCAAAGTGAAGGACAATCCAGAGCGCAGAAATATGCATTTGTGACTTACTGAAAGGGCATTTGAGGATTAAAGGTATAAGACAAATGTGAGCCATTAACATGAGGTGCTCAGCTATGTATATTATGTCTGTGTGTGTCTGTGTGTGTGTGTGTGCAGTGCTTAAACTTCACAGTGAAAAAGAGTCTGATGTCAAGAAGTGGCAGCAGTGTCAGATCCATGGGGAGATGGCTTCACTGCCATTCTTATTCCCTAAAGCACTTAAACTTTAGTACCTGATATGTTTTCCTTCTAGGTTGCCACACAAAAACAACTCTTCTAAGTCTTGAGTACATGATCTGTGTTTTGCAGACCACCAGCCTGAACACAGACCAACAGCCATGTATGGAGATCTGCCAACTTTTTGGTCACCTGCCTGTTTTCCCCATCTACCATTTAATGCCCAACTATGCTGATATGGAGACAGAGCTGTTGATCCATACTTCTGCTCTGAGTTAACTCAGAAGTCTGCTGAGCTTCAAAAACAGGCAATGAATAGGGCATCAGGCGGCTCTCTAGTTTGGTGGATGGAGAGAAATCCTTAACACTGCATCTCTGCAAGCTGAAAATGGGTGTACTTTGATACCTCTTCCTTTCACAGAGCCTGTGGCATCCAATTTCCATTTAGACAAAACCACAAGAAGACAGATCTTTGCAACTGCTTCTTGCCCTATCCCATTATTTTTGTACCGTCACTCTTGATGAGGAGTTCTGGAGAACTTGAACTCTCACTCCACTGATGCACCACCTTCATGATATTTTAGTGTGTTACTATGCCTTACATCCCCTCCCTCTAATAATTAATAATTCAGCAATAGTGGACATTTCACAAGGTCTAAGGTAGACCAGAGCAGATGAAAAGTAGGTTCAAATGAAGGTCATCCAAGACCTAAGAAAGATGTCTTGGAAATTTCAAACAGATACGTTCAAAATTGGATTAAGCTGACCCCTTTAGATTAAGAGCCATCAAGGTGGAATGTGCTAATCCCCTCTTGGACACTATTGTCAGTGAGTCATAATCCAAAACAAACAGTGACCAGAACACCAATTATCCGTAAAGTACCTTCCCTCACACCTTTTCCTCTCCCACAATAAGGAGGCTGCCATAAAGCCATAAACCTTAATATCTCAGCCATTAGCAGCAATTAACAAAGTTGCAGTTTCCTTTGTTTAACTGTGGGAAACCCATCTAAGCATTGTTTTACACTCAAACACCCCTCTAGGATATGAAACTGAATTGAAATATTACCCCCAAGTAATAGCCAAGTGTGCTACCGTTGGACACCATCACTCTGCTGACACTGCTGTATCACCCTCAGCTTCAAGTCTGGGTCTTTCTTTGCTGCACAGACATTTGTTCTTCAGGACTTGATATTATCACCCATACTTCCTTGAATCTTTTCTTTATCCAACCTTTCTACCTTAATTCTTCATTAGCCCTGTATGGTCTCATGTGAGTGTGAGTGCATGTGTGAATGTTTCCATGCTTATTTTACAATAAAAACAATGTTTATTTTACTTTACTTGGAATCTTTGCAGTCAGTACTGACATACACGCGTGCAAAAGGTCTTGCAAGTTACCTGACCTCTCACAGCTATGCCTTTACGATAATGATAATTCCCCAACTTACTATAATAATAGTAGTGTCAGCAATGGGTCCCCATGGACTCCCAGCAATTTGGATCACAATAAAAGGTATTGCCCATGCCTGGTTTCCCAGCTCCCTTAGTGGAATAACCTTACCACAGCCATCCAGGCAGGAAGCCCATTTGTAGCTTGTGAGGGAAGAGGAGACCCAGATGCTGACGTCATGGCACATGCACTTGTGACAAAAAGCGAGGTGGGGCTATATAAGACCCTGCCACCCCTCACTTCTTCCTCTTTCTATATTGTTGACACAAGCGGCAGGAGCAGCGAGGGAAGGGAGCGGAGAAGCATCACAGCAGCAGATAGCAAAGCAGCAGCGAGTGAGGCAGCGGAGGCCTAGAATCGGCAGAGGAATCTTTGGAGCTTGACCACTCAAACAGGGAGTAGAGGAGAAGTCCAGCCCTGGAGGCTTCAGCTAGTTCCTTCTCCCAGAGAGGTTCCCAGTGGGGAAGGAGACTGCCTGATCCTTCCGGGAATGAGAATGTCAGCAGCAGCTGGTGCAGAAGTGACCTACCATCACGGGGGGGGGGTGTGCCTGGATTTCTCAGCACCCTTTCAGTGCCATGGGTGTGGTCAGACTAGGGCCAGACAGCACTTTTGGGAGCTGATCAGGGGCCATGTGGTCAAAAGGGTAAAGCAGTTTGCAACTGGGTCACCATTGGGAGGGAGGATTGTTTTCGGCAGCTGCAGTCAGGAGTCTCATGTTCTGGAGCGGCCAGGACTGGGCCCAACAGGGGGGATGGGGAAAACAGACAATGGGGTGGGGTGGGGTGGGGTTTGAGGCCTGGTGAGGCCTGCTGCGTGTGCAGCCTAGCATCCTCACAGCAGGCACAGCAAGTCCTGGTTGTTCCCAACAGGGTCACCCCAGGCACTTAGAAAGTTGTATGCCCAGGAATGGCCTAGTTTGGGGCTGGCTGAATTGTTAAGGCCCAAAGCCAGCACGAACGGCCAGATTAAGGCCTAGTGGTGCATGTGACATGGCCTAGTGGTGCAGCCTAGTCTCCCTGTCTGCATCTAGTGAATCTGGGCTTTTTTCAGGGACTGGATTTGTCTGGGAAGGTGGAACTACAGGATTAGGGGCTTGGGCGGGGGCTTGGTCCACCACCTGTTGGCCCTTGATACCCAGGCCTTGGGGTTTAGGGGCAGCGGGGGCCTAGTATTTTTTACCCTCGATACCCATGTCTTGGGTATCCAATAGACCCAGTGGGGGCCTATTAGTTTTTGCAGCAGACTTCAGGACTGGCAGTGGGCCTGTGGGGCCTTGTACATCAGGCCTAGTTGGCTCCATTGGCTATCAATGAATTTAAGTAGTAACAATAATCATATTGTAATAAATATTCACCCCATTAGAAAGGTAATTATACTGTTAATACATAACAACAATATTAAGGATGTAGGCAATTCTAGGGGTGAATTCCAATGGATTACATGGCCTAGGCACTCACACACAAGGCTATCATAAAGGTTTTATAGTTTGCTGAGTAGTTTGGCCTTAGGCCTGTTTGTGCATTAGCCATGCCATCAAAAAAAGGAAAAGGGAAAGATAAGGGGAAGGGCCCAGTGCCTAGATGGGTGCCTGTTACAAATCAGTCCTTTTTCAGTGAGGAAGAGGAACAAATCCCATGGCAAGCAATTCTATATAGGATAAAGAATCTTGAGAGGGTTCAGGGGGTTGCAGGTGCTGGCCCAGTATATAGGCCTAGGCATCAAGGTAAAAGCTTTAAGATCCCTAATGAGATTTTGGCTTACCTAGATGCCTCGGAGAAGAACATCAATGTGGATGGAGCTTCGGGATCAAGGCTGGTGGAAGGCAATACTGATGTGGATGTGCCACCTATGGAGTTGCTAAAGCCACAGCTTGATGTAGCTGAGGCCCCAATACCAGCAGGTGAGTCCCTAGTTGATGTGGCAGCTACTCCTAGGGGGCCTATATGACCGTGGGGTTGGCTGCCAACACCACACACTCCTACAACACATGCTTTGGGCTCACAGGCTGCCCATTTGAGCTGCCTATGGCACCACAGGCCTTCAACTTATCCCCCCTCCCCATGGTATCCATGGTTGTCCTATGTGCCTGGCATGTTTGTGAGATCACAGGCTGAGGACCAGGATTTTCCAGGGACTTCCCAGGGAATAGGATATGAGACGGTGGCTTATTCCGCCATCCCATTTGGGGAAATGTCCCTTCTTTTGGTAGATCATCTGCTGCAGTCCATTAGGGAGAAGATAATTAAAGGGAATATGTGGATGTATTCTCCCTTTTGTATAGGGAGTTGGAAAAGAAGGATAGGGAAGAATTGGATAAAAAATAAAAAGAGAAGTTAAAGAAGAGAAAGGTAGAAAGGAATTGGTCAAATTCGCTGTCAGGATTTTTGATCTTAGCGGGGGTTATTGCTAAGGCCTAACCTTTTCATGCCACCACCCTTTTTCAATATATGGACATTATCCATAGGGCATATGCAGATTTTGCCAGTCTGGCATGGCTTCTGAATGATGAGGTATTCCGCATACAGGAAGCTATTTATCCAACCTTGAATTGGGATATGATCCATCCCCAATTGTGGATGCAGTTGATGACCCCCGCCTGGCCAATTCAGGGGGAGAGGACCCACAGTGGTCATTTGGTACAGAGTGTGGCTAGCAGTTCTACAAAGGCCCCTAGTACTGCCAGTCCAAATCAAAAATTATTATGCTGGGAGTTTAGCTCCCATGGTTCCTGTACTTGGAAGCCCTGCAAGTTTAGCCATGAGTGCTCTATTTGTGGGGCTTCTCATTCCTTTTGAAATTGTACGAGAGACAGGGGTCAGTCCCAGGGGGGGCAGGGGTTCCCCAGCGTCCGGCAGGGGTGGCAGCACCGCCGGACAGTCTCAAAAAGGTTCCCAGCCCAATTAGGCTGAATGTATTGGCTAGGTGGCTTAAGTTTTATCCAAATAGGGATGCAGTCACCTATCTACTACAGGGGTTTCATTTTGGGTTTTAGGATCCCATTTCAGGATGTTAGGCGTCCCTATATGGCAAATAATTTGCAGTCAGTTAAGGGGAATGAGTCCCTGGTTCAGGAGAAAATCCAAAAGGAGGTTTCTGAGGGATGGGTGGTTGGTCCCTTTATAGAACCCCTGGTGCCTAATGTCCAGGTTTCACCACTGGGAATAGTTCCCAAGAAGGCTCCGGGGGGAATTCAGGCTTATTCACCAGTTGTCATACCAGAAGGGTGAGTCAGTAAATGACTCTATCCCATTGGAGCTATGCATGGTGAAATAAACATCTTTTGACGCTGCTATTAGGGAAGTCTGCCAGAACGGACTGGGAGCGGAGCTGACAAAATGCAATATCAAATCGGCATTTCACCTTCTCACAGTTCATCCCAAAGACTTTGAGCTGTTAGGATTTCATTTTGAAAGGTGGTTTTATATGGACCATGCCCTTCCCATGGGCTGTTCGGATTCATGAAATGCCTTTGAAATGTTCAGCACCATTTTAGAATGTGTGCTTATGGTTAGAACAGAGCTTAATGGTATGGTCCATTATCTGGAGGATTTTTTGTTTATAGTGCAAGATGAATCTGGCAAGTGCAATTATTTATTGTGCCAATTTGAGCAGATGTCAAAGGAACTTGGAGTCCCCCTGGCCCCATAGAAGACAGAGGGTCCTGCCCAGAGGTTGACTTTTTTGGGTTATAGAGATAGACACAGTCAATCAACAATGTTGGTTATCAGAGGCCAAAGTTAACCAGTTTTGGTCTAGGCATAAGGCCACCCTCAGGGAATTTCAGGTTCTTATTGGACACCTGAATTTTGCCTGTACAGCCTTCCTCTGCCAGTTGTGAGATGCCATTAAAAGGGTTTATAGTGCCTCATTATAGGGTTTGACTTACGTCTGAGAAGCATGATGACTTAAGGGTTTGGCAGGAGTTTTTGGATCATTATAATGGCATTTCATTCTGGCGGGAGGAAAGGAAGCTTCTGGACGCACTGCAGATAGCCTTGGATGCCGCAGGGTCAATTGGGTTTGAGCTTTATTTTGGGAGACGCTGGTGCGCCAGTAGATGGTCTCCTGACTGGGTCAGTTCAAGCATTTCGAATGATTTGACCTTTTTGGATGTTTTTCCGATTTTGGTGGCCTCCACTACTTGGGCTGAGGAGTTGTCAAATTCATCAGTACACTTTTGGTGTGACAATTCATCAACAGTTCACATGATAAACACCCTTACTTCTAAGTCCCCGCAGGTGATGAGGCTCATGCAAACATTTACACTGCAGTGCCTTAAATATAACATTCTGTTTGTTGCATGGCATGTGGCCGGCGTTAACAATGGGATTCCAGACCCTCTTTCCTGCATGCAGATAGAGCACTTCAGAGAGCTGGCCCCAGATATGGCACCTGAGGGTAACAGGATGCTGGTGAGCCTGTGACAATTTGGGAAGTGGAAATATGGAGGACCCTAAGTATGTCAGTGGCACCCAGTACAAAAAAGGGTTATGCAAGAGACTTACAGGATTTTTTTTCATTTTAGAGAACAGGAGGGCTACCAACAGGGTCTTCCTATTCATGTGTAACAGGTTTTGCAATTTTCTGTATCCTTATATTGCAAAAGCTTGGTGCCCCAATCCATTAGGATTAGGCTGTCATCCATAGCTTTTTGGTTGAGGTGCAAGGACCAGTGGATAATACAGGGGATTGCTCTATACAAAAAGCCCTAGAGGGATGGGCTAGAGAACGGGGGCAAGAAAGTGGATACTAGGGCCCCTCTTTTACCTGATATATTGAAAGGCTTACATGGGTTGTTGACATATATTTGCATATCAACCTATGAGATGCTGGTTTTTCACACAGCCTCCCTTACAGCATTTTTCAGGGCTCTGCAATGTTAGAAAGCTGGTGGCAATGTCAAAAAACAATTCGTCCAGTTGGACTTTAGAATTTAGGGATATTTTTCTGGAAGACTATGAGGTCAGTTTGACATTGCACTTCTCTAAAACTGATCAGAGAGGGAAGGGAAAGCAATGTAAGTTATATTGAGATATTAAGTTAGTGATTTGGACCTTTGCCCGGTTTTAGCTTTGCAGTGATACTTAAAGTCCTGGGGAGATAAAGTGTCCTTTATTTGTACACATGGATTTCCCTCCCCTGACCAGGTACCAGTTCTGGACTGTGACTGCCAAGGCCCTGGAAAAATTAGGTTTGTCTGGCATCCGCTTTGAGATGCATTCTTTCCATATAGGGGCTGCATCTATGACAGCAGCAGTGGGCATGCCACCAGCAATGATTCAGCAAATTGGGTGCTGGAGGTCCTTTTCGTACTGATGATATATCTGCCCACTCTGTTATTGACTTGTTTTCTTCCCCTTTTGTCTTTCAGGTTTAGACCGCTGATGGTGAGACACTGGGTGCTGATCTGAGGTCACAATATAGTCTACTGGGTGGCACAGCAGGCCCAGTTGTGCCATTTTGTACCTCACCTCAGTTTGGGGGACAGGGTGGTGATAGAGTGGTTGTGGAAGGGGGGCCTTCGCTGGCATGGCCTTATGTCATTGCTGTTTGGGGAGTTTCATGGGCCTCTGCCAGATGTGCTCATTCTTCACTTGGATGAGAATGATTTGGGCCTCTTGAAAGAAAAGGCACTGGTTATACAGGCAATGCATGGCATGGAGGTAATCAGGTCACACTGCCTGCAGTCACCATCATGTGGTCAGCCATTTTGCCCAGACAGCTGTGATGGGAGAAGGGAATCCCCATTTAATTGAAGAGCCTGGTGTTAGGTCAATAAGCAGATTCATAATTTTCTGGACAGGGGATGGGGAGTTTATTTGCCACATCCAGCCATAGTGTTTGAGAGGCCCAAGCTCTACAGAGAAGATGGGGCTCATCTCTCGGATGCTGGGAATTTAATATTTTTTGGCTCATCTTCAGTGGGTGCTGAGGATTTCTTAGACAAGCTAGCAGGGGATTAGGGACTAAGCAGACACTTGCCCCTTATCTATGGTAGGAAAGGGGGAGGCGTAGATTCCGGTGTGCACCTACGGCACCACTTTAGGTGAAGGGACAGTCACTCCGAGGGAGTGTGTTCCACTGCCAAACAGCTCTTACTGTCAAAATGTTCCTCCTAAGGTTGAGGTGGAATCTCTGTTCCTGGAGCTTGAATCCATTGTTCTATGTTCTAATCTCTAGAGCAGCAGAAAACAAGCTTGCTCCATCCTCAATGTGACACCCCTTCAAATACTTAAACAGGGCTATCATATCGCCCCTTAACCTTCTCTTCTCCAGACTAAACATGCCCAGCTCTCTAAGGGGTCTTTACACAGGCAAATATTCCTCTAATTATACCACAAAGATAGCTCATAGTTCACACAGGTCGAGGCACAGCATCGCCTCATTCAGAAGGGGGGAAGGTAAAACACCCAAATATAGCGTGGCAAGGGATGTCGCTACTTTTGCCGGTATATTTGCAATGTAGCACATTATTGGCAGTGTAAACAACCATTCCGCTAAGGGCTACAGCAGAGCTGCACTTTGATTGGTTGCTATGATGCAGGGGTGGGCTTAAAAGAGGGGGAGTGAGTGAGGGAGAGTCAGTAGCGATTAGGAAACTTTGAAAAATCCTCTCTGCTATTTTGCAAGCCAGTTTGCAAACAAAAAGGATTCCCAACAATTTTCAGTCAGGGAGCATTCCTTCTCCTCCTCTCTGCTGTTTTGCAAGTACATATGTAAAGCTCCGTTCATCAGCTGTGATCCTGTGCTTGGGGGAGGGAGAGAAACCATTTCACTAAGGGCTGCAGCAGAGCTGCACTGCTATTTTGAGAGTCTGTTTATTTGGCTAGAAAATGCTGTTAAGCAAGGAGAAAAAAACCTTCCATTTTATTAGTGGGCAGGGAGCTGTGGGGGGAAGAGGCAAAGGGTGACTGCCTCTAAGCACCTGGAGTTGGGGCAAGGGCAGACATTCCTATGGCATTCCTTTGTCTCCTCTCCAATGCTTGGCCATGCCCCCACCACATTTGGCTGTGTGAATCTCAAAGTGGAAAAAATCAAAGAGACACAAAATATAGCTGTGTAAACATATACCATGTAAACTACCCACCATTGATGTGGGAAAGCACTAAAGCGCAACTTAACGCAATAAAACCTGCCGTGTAAACGAGCCCCAGGATGGATGAACTGCCCCAGCTGCTCCAACACTAGGTTGCCTCCCTTTGCTGATGATTTAGAGGGTATTAAATAGGTAGGGTTAGATAAAAAACGCTTTTATTTCACCCAATTTCCTGTATTTGGCCTCTTTATTTCCCTGAGCACCCAGGTCCTTTGTTTTTTACTTCTTGTTTTTATCATCCCAATCAGCCAATAGAAATATAAGATTTGTCCAGCCAAAGGAGATTATCACACCAGCCTTGTGTCTAACGTTAATTAAAGGAAATGGCAACATACCGGCCCCACAGTGTTCATCATCACACCTCTTGTCCATTTGTGTGACTGAGTCCATTTGGCAGCCCCTGCTGCTGCCCCTCGTGTGATAATCTTCGGTTCAGTCCTGGAATGAGTGCAGTGACTTGGCATGAGGGGTCCTTATTCTCTTCTTCTCCCCTCTCCCAGTTGCTTTTCCAAAGCAGCATGGAGTCAGCCTGCTTTGAAATATCCATCAGGAGGGGGAGAGGAGAAAAATCAGGCCCCCTCATGGCACATGACTGTATTCATCCCAGGACTAAACCAGAAGAGACCTAGAGCAATGGAGCAGCAGCAGAGCAATAACAATATTAGCAGTCATTGGCTGGATTTCCCCATCAATGAAAACCTGCACTCCAACAATGAGTTGAATACAAGCTGGCAACTTGATGGAGACAACATCATGTGATATGGTACAGCTATATACATTATTATACAGCTACAATCATGCTGCACAACCCTTGTGTGCTAATGTCCTTAGTGTGGTACATTTGCCCTTTGTTGTGTCTGACTGCTTAGGCCTAGGCTACAACAACAGTCCAGCAAGCTTGGAATCCCAAAAATTAAAACTGTCTTTATTATTATACAAGGAACAGTCCCTGTTTTCCAGCCCCTGCCTTTGGTAAATGCCCACCCCTATTTTAATGTTATGGGGTTGGCTAATGTTTTTTTTAAAAAAATATTATCATTATTTATGTATGCTTTTAAAACTGATGTTATGCTCTTTTAACTGCTTCTGTATTTTTAATTTCTCTTCATGCATTCACACGCATGCATACCCACAATCACACCCATGATTGTGATGAGTTCCACAGGTCACCTTTGTGACATTATGTTTAAAAAGTAATAATTTTATTCTTTTTTAATGTCCTTTGTGCTATTAGTTTCCTGTGCTGTAAAAAGATTAGCAACATGGCTAGTCTGTTAAACTGTATCTTTGTCATAGAATCTTAGGACTTTATCAGACACATAAAATATGGCATAATAACAATGCCATATAACCGCAAAAGGGTGCACATATCAGACAACGTCACCCTTTTGCAGTTATGTCCGCACCAAAACCCATAGTTTTTATTGATGGGTGAAGCCATCAATGGATCCCCTGTGGCACTTTTGTGCTGGCATTGCCAACGTGTGAAACCTTGTGCCATTGTACACACATCAATGCAGCATCAATGGCCGGTCCAGTACAAACACTTCCGGGTGACATTGTGACAGCCATGTAAGTGATGCACTTTTTATGACCCTCCCCAGGTTACTTGGAAGTTTTTTAGTGTGTTTAGGTGCTTGGTGTAACTTTTTTAGTGTTATTTTTTATTTATTTTTGAATTTCCCATGCTATGTATTTTCACGAGAATACAAGGGATTTTGAATGTGGAAGTGGATGGAACTCCGTTCACTTCCTCTTTCATTGCTGGGGAAGCCTTTGCCAGGATTAGAGGTAAGTATGGTGGTGGTGGGGTGTTCTTTTGCTGTCATAAAAATGGATTTTTTAATGCAAGCAAATGAAACCTTTTAAGGGGTTCGTCTGATAAAGTCTTTAGCATGGTATATATATATCAGGGTGAGGGAGAAATATGAGACCTAGGAACATTGAAAATACCTTGTACCAAGTCAGACACTGAGCCATCTAACCAAGTATATATGCAGACTGGCAGCGATTCTCCATAGCTTCAAACTGAAGTTTCCCCCAGCTCTGCCTGCGCTGGAGCATGAACCAGGATATCTCTTTTGAAAAGCAATTCCTCTACCAGCTTGCCTGTGGAGTTCCCTACCCAGGGATCCAAGGCTACCACCTCCCCACCCCCACCCCGCCACCTTTTCAGCTGTCCTGCTGGTAAGCAAAGACCATTCTGTTCTGGCAATGAAGGTGGGTTGCTGAGGAATTAGTGGTGTGAAGAATATTCACAGTTTCTCTTTCAGACAAACTGTCAGCTTCATCTCCAACATAAGAATGTGCTTTGTTTTTCATCAAGGATACTGTACTTCATACTAAAATTTCTCAGAGCAAAATTAAGGTGTTTTGTTTCTTTTTGAAGGAAGCACAGAAGAACTGTTTGTTCAGAAAGGACTAGACAACTCCCATCTGAGGCTTTTTTTTTTTTTTTTGCAAATTTATCTATGCAGTTAGCATAAAAACAATTTTCCCAAATGTAAACACTTTCTCAAGACCAACTGAAAATATCTCACACATTTCACATGTGAGGATAAATAGTGCAAAAATGAGACAAGTGAGATGTTAATCCCTATATATAATGGGCTTTGAAATGAGTGGGTTCTTTCTTTTTTATGGGTTTGAAAGAATCAGGAGTGGCACATTTGATTATCCTAACACATAACCTATGCTCAGGCCACTGTCAGGACACAATATGGAGGAACAGAATAGTTTCCCATTGGCAAAGGGGTCAGACAAGGCTGCATTTTATCACTCTGTTTAATTTATATACAGAACATATCATACCCAAAAGTAGGATTAGACTTGGAAGAAGGAAGTGTTGAAAGTGAGGAAAGGAACATCAGCAACTTAACACATGCAAATGACACCATGTGTTTGCAAGACTTGAGCAGGACTGTTAATAGCAGAATATCTTGCTTGTCTCTCATTCACAGGATGGACCTAAATTGAAGACAACTTGGCAGCAAATAATAACAACAAATATTTTTTCATTGTGCTTTTAATTTGCATTATGTTGTAATTCTACCTTTTTTTATAGTGACTTTTTTTTCATCACTCCTATGAGTGCCATTCTTTGGAAGCATGACAGGAGTATAAATCAGATAAGTAAATACATTTCAGCAAATCCAGTGGTGGCTGGTAGCATCCATGTCAAGGCCGGTGAATTAGCTTCTGGTTTTGGTCTGAACTTTAATGGAGCTATCTATTGGTGCAATTTTGAGGAAAGGATTTAAGTATCTTGGACACCTTCTTTAAAAAGTTCAGGCTAAAATTCAGAGGAGATTCCTTGCCCCCACTGATGTGGAACCCCACAGCCAGCAAGGAGCAAATCAAGAAGACTGTGGGTTCAGGGTCTTCTCTATGATCTCATGCACTCTGAGCAGGCTTTCTGGTGAGGCACTGTGAGGTAGCAAAGGTGAGCCATTGCCTTTGCTTTCTGCTGCTTATGAGCTGGTGGACAGAGCACCCAGCAATAAATATTGCATTCTGTAATTAAATTTTTAAATTTACACAGTCTGCACAGGAAAAAAGGGCTCTAAATTAAATAACAGACATTTGCATAAATTTCAGTCCAAGCAGCATCATAACAAGGACAGCAGCCTCCATAATGACCTGTTTTCATTAACCATGCCCCAATGATTACAGAAAGCTTGTACTTCAGGGACCAGGAAGCAAGCTAGCCAGGTGAGACCAACAATGTAATTGTATGTCTTTATCCAACACACCTTTGCTGTATGTCACTTAGTCACTGGCCTTTGCCCAGTCAAAGGCAGCCAACTTGCATCTTAAAAGGATGTAAATCTTTGAAAGCGAGGGCTTGTTATTCTCAAGCTTTTCTGTTATTATAGCAGGATGGAACCAACATACACTGCTTGGCTTCATTCAGCAGATATTTGCCAACAAAGAATTATTTGGTATGTGTCATATTAAGAACTTCTATCCAGTGTAAGTTAGAGAATTGTATGCTGGTAGATGCACACAGCATTCAGGTTGGTGTGTAGATCTGTTTTCAGTGGGAGATCCCAAACTAAGACACCTGACATTCTCAAATAGAAAAATGAGGCAGGATGTGAAAAGACATGGAACAGAAAATCATTTGTTTTACATTTTAAGATGAACTTATTTCATCTGCATTTTCTGAATGAGTTCATACACCAAAACACACTGGGCTAAATTCAATACTTTGAGTAAGGGTAGAGCCACTGAAGTAATTGAGTCTTACTTTAGCAGTGAATAACAAATACAATTATTTTCAGTGGGTCTACTATGTTGCAGATTTAACTCAATTATCATTGGCCAAATTTTGCAATGTGTTTCTCTGATTTAAAGAAAAAGGTATACAAAAATACATGCTGCAGGAAAACATAGATGCACAAACATGTTGTTGTTGTTGTTTGCCTTCAAGTGGCTTCCGACTTATGGAGACCCTAAGGTGAACCTATCATGAGGTTTCCTGAGCACAATTTGTTCAGAGGGGGGTTTGCCTTTGCCATCTTCTGAGGCTGAGAGTGTGATTTGCCCAAGGTCACCCTGTGAGTTTCCATGGCTGAGCAGAGATTCAAACTCTGGTCTCCAGAGTTATAGTCCAATGTTCCAACCATTATACCATGCTGGTGTAATGTACAAACAGGTACATTTGGGAAAACAGCATACAGAAGTGGATTAGTATTGAAATGTACACACAAAAATATGTATTAGGGAAACTGTAACAAAACATATACAATGTCATGTGTGAGTGAAAATAGATGTAACTGTATTCTAACTTTAAAAAGATTGCAAAGTGTGAAAACAGCATAAAATGAGCTTGCACTTGAAGCAATATGAATGATGTGGAAAGCAAATTAGAGAGATGTATCCATCTTTGGATATGAATATATCTCTTATACAGAGATTCAGTACATTACCAAATAGTAAGCAGGTCCAGTGAAACTTGTGCCAAACTGATATTCCACTGACAGACTTGGCACAGTGCAAATGTGTTACTGGCATTTTGTCCCCTACAAAGTAACAGGCATTATCCATAGTTAGAGCACTAAGCAATTTTTCAGCTCCTTGTCTACTCATTTCTGAAACTGCCAAGTAATCGCTGTCACAGGAGTTTATGCTGGTGGTTAATGAGGATTGAAGTTCTGGCAGATCAGAGATTTTGCTCAAATCCTCCTGTACATAATGGTGATACCCTGAACAGAACCAATTGCACAGCCTTCAAACAGATTTTTATTTCTCATAGTCAACCTAAATTATTCTAGGATATATAGCTATGGATTTTATTTTATTTTTTCAGCACTCTTTGGAGTACTAACAAGATATCTGGAGGATTAAAGTAACAGCACAAGACAGCCAGTGAGGTGGTGTAGTCAGAATATCAGAAGAAGACTGGAAAGATCTAGGCTCCAGCCCCAATTTAGCCATAAAGCTCATTGGATTATCTTGGGCCAATCATAGACTCTTGCTCAGAGGGTTGATGTGAGAATAGAAGTCAAGAAGGGAAGAACCATATATATTTTTGTGGGGTTTTTAAAGGAAGGGTAGGATAAAAATGTAATAAATAATGCAGAATTGTAGATGCTGATGTTCATGATGATGATTTTATGACCTAAATTCTTTTTTACTCCCAACTAGAGCAGACCCACTGAATCAATGTGTTTGGCCTCTCTGTTGACTTGCCATTCAACAATTGATTCAATGGGTCTATTCTAGTTGGGACTAACCAACAGAGTGCTAACCAATGTGTTGGTTAGCCACCTTTCCAGGAGGCTTATAGTATAAGAGAAATAATAAAATAAATCAATAAAAATCACAAATCAACAAATTTAAAATCATCCACTTAAAATGAAAGGCATTTAAAATAAACTAATTTCAAAACTTTGACTGTCCAACAAGCAAAGCAGCATGTAAAATGAAACTATTCAGTTCAGAACAAAAACAGTTTTTATAGGGTAAGGACCACCATTGAGAAATCCCCATCTCCCTGCATATGTAACCAATCTTAATGGCAGAACAGTGAGATCAGCTTCCAAAGATGCTCTCAGACACAGTGAAATTTAAACAGGGGGAGATGGTCCTTTAAATAACCTGAAACCAAATGATTTAGGGAAGGGGTGGGAGACGTACAGGTAAAACTCCCACCATTCCCCAATTTTTGGACTAAGGCTGCTGGGTACTGCACTCTAACAACATCTGGAGCCTCTCCTGCTCATTTAGGTTTTAAACATCAAACCTATGGCTTTGCATTGAACCGAGTCATCCTAGAAAACATGCAGCTAGTATAGAATTGCTATAACAAGATCTAACTCTCTGGATCCAAACAAGGACTCAAGGAGCTACATTCAGTGACAACTAAAGTTCCTGAGTCATCTTCAAGGGCAATCCCATGTCAAGGACATTACAACAGTCCAGTCTGGATGTAACTACAGTGGGCCCTCACTATCCATTGGGGTTTGGTTCCAAGACCCACCGTGGATACCAAAATTCATGGATACTCAAGTCCATTATATACAATAGCACAGTAAAATTGTGTCCCTTATATAAAATGTCAAAAACAATGTTTGATTTTGGGAATTGTTATTTTTTGTGTGTGTGGGGGGGTATATTTTCAAGCCATGGATGGTGTAATCTGTGGATACAGAATCTGTGGATATGGAGGACCAACTGTAGTTTATTCAACACTTCCTATCACTAATAGTGCAGCTAGTCCTTCTATTCTTGCAGTTCCTGGATGTAACTAGCCCTCCAGCCAGCAATGACAAAGAAACTAAACTTTCTTAGGAAAGAATTTTCTCAGAAATTTATTTTTCACACTCTCTCAACACCATTGGGTCATTTCATCTTCCTTCGTCACCTTGCGAAAATTTTCAGACACTAATGTGAAGAGTTGGTACACATTGCACAGTCAACAACTGCTCTCAAGTTGGTGATCCAAGGAATCTTTTAGAAGACTAGAAATCAAAATAGTGAAAGAGGGAAATTTTGAAAAACACAGAAGGTGGAGTTGGGGATGGAGGACACTACTGTCACCAGCAAAACAACACCAGAAATGGCATGCCCATGTTGGAAGTCAAGTCACAAAGGATATTAAAAGTCCAAGAAAAAGGAATTTCAGGTACCCAAGTTAATTTTAAATTTCCAGAGTTATTTCAGGAGGAAAAAAATACCACTAGTTATGAGGGGAATGAAGGCTATATAATCAGTCAGAAGTAGGTGTGCCTCATGTGAGTTGAGAATAAGAAGGTGCAAGCAACTATGTATGATCCACCCCTTGAAGACAACACAGTTCTCCAGTATGGACTGTCCCTTTATATTCTACTGATTTGGTCTTTGTTGTTATGTGCCTTCAAGTTGACTCTGACTTATGGCAATCCTATCATGGGGTTATATTGGCAAGATTTATTCAGAGGAGATTTGCCGTTGCCTTCCTCTAAGGCTGACAGTGTGTGACTTCTCCAAGGACACATAGGACTTTTTCAGATGACCTTTATTCCAAGAGAAGACATTGGGAGAGGTTCGCAGCTATCTCGTGGCAGGGGGTCCTTTTTGGACACCGCTGTCCTTCTCCTGTCACTGTCCGTGACAGTTCCAGCACGGATCTATTGCCACCGTGCCATTTTTTACTTACGGAAGTTGCCCGTGAATAAAAAAATGGCATAGTGGCAATAGATCCACACCGGAACTGTCACGGACGGTGACGGGAGAGGGACGGCGGCATCCAAAAAGGAGCCCCTGCCATGGGACAGCTGTAAACCTCTCCCGATGTCTTCTCTCGGAATAAAGGTCATCTGAAAAAGTCCCCACTGAGTTTCCATGACTGTGTGGGGATTTGCATCCTAGTCCAACACTCCTAGTACAACCACTCAAACTGTTCAGGCTAAAAATCTATTGACAGGTATTCATAATTCCAGCCTGTTCTATTCAACAACAGATAAGAGATGAAACACACTTATTAGTGACATATTTCTTACAATGATTTTTTGTTATTTTCTCTATGAGTACAACCTATATTTTGTTGAACATTGGGAGTAACATAGTAACATGTTGAACATAGGGAGCCCTTGTGGCACAGTGGTTAAATGCCAGTACTACAAGCCACAAGGTTGTGAGTTCGATCCCAGAGGGTTCCAAGGCTGACTCAGCCTTTCATCCTTCTGTAGGTCATTAAAATGAGTACTCAGCTTGCTGGGGGAAATTAGCTAACACATTGTAAAACACTTAGGGAGTGCTTTGGCACTCATAAGCGGTATAGAAATATCAATGCTATTGCTATTGCTAAATTTGTTGGAAATAGAAAATTAGGTAGGGCCACCAGAGGACAAATAATATTGCCCCAGGAGTGAGATCCAGCTGGTGGACTGCTGTTTTTGTTCTGTGTCTTATGTTGCATGAATAAGATAAGGAAAAGGTGGGGAGGAGAAAGCCCATTGACAATAAGTAAGCAATTTCTAGCACTTGTTGACAGAAAAGAAAGAAAAGACTAAAAGGACAATGCAGAATACTGTGTTTTGTACAATAAACAGTCTAATCATCCTTACTTAAATCTTGATCATTTGAGACTGCTAATCTTCTCATAGCTGACTGAAAAAGTGTCCTGTCCCAACATGCTCACTTCATAGAGAAAATCAACAACCTTGAACTGAAACCAGAGACAGACTGATCAGCTTTGATGTGGTCTCCCTGTTCACCAAAGTCCCCATAATGGACACTATGGCACTCATCCAACAAATGTTTCCAGTAGACCCCACAGCGCTGTTTGAACATTGCCTCACCACAAGCTACTTCCAGTGGGACAATGAATCATAGAATCATAGAATTGCAGAGTTGGAAGAGACCATGAGGGCCATCCAGGCCAACCCCCTGCCATGCAGGAAATCATGATCAAAGCATCCCTGACAGATGGCCATCCAGCCTCTGTTTAAAGACCTCCAAGGAAGGAGACCCCACCACAATCCGAGGGAGTGCATTCCACTGCTGAACAGCTCTTACTATCAAAAATTTCCTCCTAATGTTGAGGTGGAATCTCTGTTCCTGGAGCTTGCACCCATTGCTCCGTGTTCCAGTCTCTGGAGCAGCAGAAAACAAGCCTGCTCCATCCTCAGCGTGACATCCCTTCAAATACTTAAACAGGGCTATCATATCGCCTCTTAACCATCTTTTTTCCAGGCTAAACATACCCAGCTTCCTAAGTCTCTCCTCATAAGGCATCATTTCCAGACCTTTCACCATTTTAGTTGCCCTTCTCTGGACACGCTCCAATTTGTCAATATCCTTTCTGAATTGTGGTGCCCAGAACTGGACACAGTATTCTAAGTGAGGTCTGACCAAGGCAGAATAGAGTGGCACTATTATTTCCCTTGATCTAGACACTATACTTCTATTGATACAGCCCAAAATCGCATTGGGCTTTTTAGCTGCCGCATCGCACTGTTGGCTCATGTTTAATTTGTGGTCTACTAGGACTCCTAGATCCCTTTCGCATGTAGTCTCATTCAGCCAGGTCTCTCCCATCCTATATTTATGCATTTCAATTTTCCGCCCTAAATGCAGTACTTTACATTTCTCCGTATTGAATTTCACTTTGTTAGCTTTGGCCCAGCTCTCCAGTCTATCCAGGTCATTCTGAATCTTGATCCTGTCTTCTAGGGTATTAGCTACTCCTCCTAATTTTGTGTCATCTGCAAATTTGATAAGTATGCCCCTAATTCCCTCTTCCAAGTCATTGATAAAGATGTTGAATAGCACTGGGCCCAGGACAGAACCCTGTGGCACCCCACTGGTCACATCTTTCCAAGAGGAAGAGGAGCCACTGCTGAGCACCCTTTGGGTTCGGCCGGTCAACCAATTACAAATCCATTGAACAGTTAATTTGTCTAGCCCACATTTTACAAGCTTGTTTGCAAGAATGTCATGGGAAACTTTGTCAAAGGCCTTACTGAAATCAAGCTATGTGATGTCCACAGCATTCCCTTCATCTACCAAGCTGGTAACTTTATAAAAAAAAAGAGATCAGATTAGTCTGGCATGACTTCTTTCTCTGAAACCCATGGATTCTACAATCAGAGAGACGGAGTAGCCATGGGAAGCCCTCTGAGCCCCGTGATAGCAAACTTTTACGTGTAATATTTCAAAAAGCAATCCCTTGAAACAGTACCAAAAAAGCCCACAACATGGTTCCAATATGTGGACAACACTTTCACCATTTGGAGCCATGGAGAAGATTTGAACACATTTCTGAACCATTTGAACAGGATCCACCTGTATATCCAATTCACAAGGGAAAAAGAAAAGGAAGGAATATTGCCATTCCTGGATGTCCTGGTCATCCGAAAACCAAACCAATGATTAGGACACAAGGTATACAGAAAACCTACACACATGGACAGATACCTACACAAGATCTCCAGTCATTACCCAGAATAAAAAAGCACAATTAAAACATTAGTACATCACACAAAAAGGATTTGTGAACCCCACTACCTGGAGGATGAACTAAAATGCCTAAACTGGGCTCTACAGGCTAATGGTTACTCAAGCTCAGACACTGCAAGAGTGGCCAGATCCAGGAAAAAACACAGGAGTGAAGAAATATAACCACCTGAAGGGAAGGTATATTTACCATACATCAAAGGAGTCACAGACAGAATGGGGAAACTGATGAGGAAACACAACCTCCAAATGATCTACAGACCAATCAAGAAAACCCAAGAAATGCTGCACTCAGCAAAGGACAAAAGAGACCTTCTCACACCTGCAGATGTTTACCACATACCATGCAGCTGTGGACAAGTCTACATAGGGACCACAAAACATATTGTGCAAACATGAATCAAGGAACTTGAGAGACAATGCAGACTGGGCCAGCCAGAAAAATCAGCAGTAGCAAAACACATTATAAACCAACCTGGGCACAGAATTCTATTTGAAAACACCAAAATTCTGGACCAGGCTAACAACTATCATGTCAGAATGCATAGAAAAGCTATTGAAATCCACAAACACCTGGACAACTTCAACAGGAAAGAGGAAACCATAAAGTGAACAAAGTTTGGCTACCAGTCCTGAAAAACACCAAAATCAGAACTCAACACATGCAAATGAACTTCATCCAAGGACAGGGGGCTTCCCAGCAGACAATGGACCATTAGCTAAGTCGACACTAATCCTTCTCGCATATCCTCTCACCCAAAGAACTGAACATCCAACAACTAAATACTCAAATTTACATACCAATCCTCTTCAACAGGGACTTACAGTATATTAACCCCACACACCCACACACCACCATTCTCTGAAGATGCCAGCCACAGATGCAGGTGAAATGTCAGGAATAAACTCTCCTAGACCACAGCCTCACAGCCCAGAAAAAAACCCACAAAAAACCTGTAGCAATGAGTAATTTCAGTACTTTTCTTCCCATTATGAGAAAGTCTTCAAAAACCACAAAGTTTTCAAAGACTATATGCAATTCAGGACATATTCTGCACAAAATTCACATTGTTTCCTACATAAAATAGCCCTTTCTGTGTGCAAAATAATATTTCCATACAGAAATAGTAATTCCTGTGCAGAAACTGCTGTTGTCTTTGCAAACCAACCATTTGTGAATTTTAAACAGAATAAATCCCCAACTATAGCACTTTCTGCACAGGAATTAATATTTTTTCATTGAAATATTATTTTCCACACAGAAAATGCTGTTTTTTATGCAGAAAATCCTGTTTTCTGTAGAAAACAACAATGTGCAAATTTTGCACAGAACAAGTCCCGAACTGCAAGGATTGTTGTCAGTCCATGATTCTTCTCATCAGGGTTTCTCAACTCTAGAAATGCATGTTTTTCAACCATTTTTCAAATATTTTTAAATATTCTTTCCTTCCCTAGAAAGCACAAAAAAAGTTCTCACCACCACGAGATTGGGACATTGGGGATGGGAGCCTTGCCAAGATGGGCAATTTACCCTGGCTTTCCCCTGGCTTGGAGCCCTGCAGTCCAAATGATGCAGAGATCTTGCCCTGTTCCACCTCTGAGCAATCCTGAGAATGCCCAAGGCAAAGCCGGGGAGAAGCTGAGGTAAACTCATTTAAAACATTTTTAAAACCCAGGAAAACCCATTTTTAAAAACCCAAGAAAACCTGGAGAAGTTCATTATTGGAATAGAGGGTCCATACCTGTACAGTGGTCCACATTGTCAAATAATGCCGCCACCACCACCACCAACCCAGGAGCACCTACCAGCCAGCCAGCCAGAAGACTCTGGAGGATTGTGAGGAAGCCTCCCTTCCCCATTACACTGGGGTAAAGGCAGCTGAAACGCTGAGCAGGGGGTTGGGGTGTGGCCAGGAGGGGCTGGCATTAAAAGTCACTCCACCACCCCCACCCCAGGAACATCGACCAGCCAACCAGAAAACTCTGGAGGACTGCGAGGAAGCCTTTCTTCCCCATTACACTGGGGTAAAGGCAGCAGAGACAGCTGAGCAGGGAGTTGGGGTGTGGCCAGGAGGGGATGGCCTTAAAAGTCACTCCACCACCCCCACTCCAGGAACACCTACCAGGGGCCGGGAATGATCTGGGAGCGGGAATTGAGGTTGTGTCGGGGAAGGGAAGGTATGGTGGCAACAGAGTGAAGAATTTTTACAAAAGAAGGCGGGATCGATGTTTAATATCTATCCCACCTTCAGTTCACTCTGTTTCCCAGAATAAATTGGAGAGCAGACCAACAATTCCACAGACCCTTACTCTGCTCCTTTGCAATGCTAGGTCAATTAAAAACAAAACACATATTATCCATGACCTTTTATTGGATGAGGCTGCCAACCTGGCATGCTTTAAGGAGACCTGGCTGGGAGAGGCCAGTGCTGTGACTTGGGCGCATCTACTCCTGGCCAGGTATTCAGTTAGTGAACAGGTAAAGAAAAGTGGGGGGGTGCAGAGTGGCTCTGGTTCATAAAAACAATCTAACCTTGACCAGGAAGTCTATCTGGAACTCAGTCCACATCAAATGTGTGTACCTAAGCCTGAGGTCCAGGGATAGCTTAGGGATTCTTTTAGTATACCGGCCACCCCGTTGTCTAACAGACTCCCTAACCGAGCTAACACAGCTGGTCTCGGAGTTGCTGCTGGAGTCGCCCAGACTTTTAGTTCTTGGCAACTTCAACATCCCACTCAAGACCAGCTTATTAATCTAACTGGTACACCTCGGGAGTTCATGGAATCCATGACAAACATGGGCCTATCCCAATTGGTTGTTGGGCCTACTCACTGTGCAGGTCATACCCTCGATGTGGCCTTTAGTACAAAACAAGAATATCCATGGACGGAGGTTATTAAAGCCTCCACATTGTCATGGATGGATCATTTCCTGGTCAAAATGGAGCTAAGAGCCACTGTCTGCCGCACTGGGGGTGGCAGACCTATTAGAATGGTCCTCCCTCGAAGGCTAATGGAACCAATTGGATTCCAGAAAGCCTTGCAGGGTTTAATGGTTGGTAACGCCGGTGATTCTGTTGATGCTTTCGTCAATATTTGGAACACTGACCTCACCAAGGCTATCGACACAATCACTCCCAAACGTCCTTTCCAGCCTGCTCCTAACCCATAAGCTTTGGTATTCAGAGTAGCTTAGGAAGATGAAGCGGGCTAGACAATGACTAGAGCACACCTGGCAGAAGACTCGACACTTATCCTATAAGACTCGTCATAGGAATTTCCTTGATTCTTATCAAGAGGTGATATGTACAGTGCAGAAGTCTTTCTCCTCTGCACGTATTGCGTCTGCAGAGTCCCATCCATCAGAACTGCTTAGGCTGGTGGGGGAGCTGATGCAGATTCTTCCTGCACAGAACCCCTTACTCAACCCAACAACGGCCTGCTGTGACACGTTTAACATCCACTTTGAAGATAAAATCTCTTGGATAAGAGCTGACTTAGATACCAGTGTTAAGACAGAATCTATAGATGAGGTGTCCAGCAACTCTGGTGATGAAATTTTATTGGATCAGCTTCAATCTGTGAGTACCGATGATGTGGACAAGCTCCTTGGTAGAGTGAGGAAGACAACCTGTCCCCTCAATCCCTGTCCATCTTGGCTGGCCACCCAAGGCGGTGACGCATCAGGAGTACTCCTTAGGGATATTATCAATGCATCCTTCAGGGAGGGGTCTGTTCCACCCTGTCTGAAGGAAGCGGCAGTTAAGCCACTCCTGAAAAAGCCTTCCCTGGACCCCTTGGACAGGAACAACTATAGACCAGTCTCCTTGCTGCTTTTTTTAAGCAAGGTGATCGAGAGGGCAGTCTCTTCCCAACTCCAAGCTGTTTTGGATGAAACCAATTTTCTAGATCAATTTCAAACAGGCTTTAGAATGGGATATGGAGTGCAGGCTGCCATGGCTGCTCTGGTTGATGACCTCTGCTTGGGTATCGACAGGGGTAGTGTGACCCTGTTGGTGCTCTTGGACCTCTCAGCGGCCTTCGATACAATAGACCATTCCATCCTCTTGGATCGCCTGAGAGAGTTAGGAATTGGAGGCACTGCCTTGCAGTGGTTCCGTTCCTTCCTCTTGGGCAGATCCCAGAGAGTGAGGCTTGGGGACAGTTGCTCTAACTGTGGCGTTCCTCAGGGTTCTTCTGTCCCTGATGCTATTTAATATCTATATGAAGCCGCTGGGAGAGATCATTCGGAGGCATGGAGTGCGGTGTCATCAGTATGCTGATTACACCCAGATATACTTCTCCATGTCTCAGTCGTCAGCTTCGACTTCAGATGGCGTCTCTCCTCTCAATGATTGTCTTAAAGCAGTAATGGACTGGATGAGGAAAAACAAATTGAGACTGAATCCAGACAAAACGGAGGTACTAACAGTTATGGGCCCGAAACCAGGTCTGGGAATACAACTTCCAGTCCTGGATGGAACTATACTCTCCTCCAAGGACTGTGTTCGCAGTCTGGGGGTGCTCCTGGACCCGTCGCTCCAGATGACTAATCAGGTTAATGCAGCGGTCAGGAGTGCCTGTTATCAACTTTGGCTGATATGCCAGCTGTGCCCTTTCCTGGAAACCAGGGACCTTGAAACTGTGGTACATGCACTGGTAACCTCCCGTCTCGATTTCTGTATTGCGCTCTACATGGGGCTACCCTTGTTCTTGACTCAGAAACTTCAACTATTTCAGAACATGGCAGCCAGGTTGATTTCTGGTGTTTCCAGAAGAGACCACATAACACCTGTGCTAAAAGCTCTCCACTGGCTGCCTATTAGTTTCCGGGCACAGTACAAGGTGTTGGTTATGACCTTTAAAGCCCTACATGGCTTGGGTCCAACTTACCTCCGGGACCGCCTCCTCCCATATGACCCTCCCCGCACACTTCGGTCCTCTGGGAGGAACCTGTTACAACCTATGAAAACAAGGTTGTCGGTGACCTCCCAGAGGGCCTTTTCTGCTGCCGCTCCCAGATTATGGAATGGCCTGCCGGATGAGATCCGTCTTATTACCACATTAGACAGTTTTAAGAAAGCTGTCAAGACAGATCTTTTCCGGCAGGCCTTTCCTGAATAACTATCCTGGCCCAAGACTTGGTTGTCCTTTCCCTCTGAGCTGCAATTGGATTTTTTTTTTAATTATTGTATTTTTTTTCTAATTTAATATATTTTTAATTATTGCATGTTTTTAATCCTTTATAATTTAATATTATTTTAAGGGGTTGGTGGGCTAGGCTACTGTAATTATGGAGTTTTTATATTGTAAGCCACCCTGATTGCATTGCAGAGGGGCAGGATAGAAATAAATTTTATTATTATTATTATAATGCCAATGGCACCACTGCGCTTCCTCTGCAGCCAGGAAGGAGGCCCCCAGGATGTAGTCAAGGCCCTCTGCATGTGACCAGCCTTGATCACATGCTGAGTGCCTCCTTCCTGGCTTCAGATAGTGCGACACATGATGGTGGTGTAGGCACCCATCAATATTGGCTGGCATGTGCATGCAGTGGCCAGTGTGTGTGTGCAGACTCCTGCCCATTTTGTTATGGTAATGGGGAGGGGAATGAGGGCCAGCTCCAGGGCTAGAATATGTCAACTGGAAGGCAGCATATTCTGACTGGTCTAGACAAGCCCAGGGTCAATCTTTGAGACAATTTGTAAAGCTGAGTTTTTGTGCATTTCTAAAGATCTGAAGAATTAGAATGACAACGGCTGCCTTGTGGCATGGAACCTCTGAAAGCAGAAATGCTGGAATGGTTGGTTATTTCTTTGTGTGCAATCAGTGTCTCCTTTTTTGCTTGTCATGTTTGTAAATTTAGTTTCACAAATCAAAAAGAGGCCTGTGATGTTTTTGCACAAATTGTGCAAAGCATGATGGGGGGAGAGTACTTAGTGTCTCACTCTTATTGGTGTTTTTGTTGTTCACTTATTACTGTACTAATTGATTGATCGCTAAAAAAAAAAAAAACCTGCCTCCAGATAGAAAAACATAACATCATGGACTGAGCCATCCTTTTTGAAATGCCAGCTTTTTATGTGAAAGGAGTTTTATACCTCATGATTTTAACCACTTATGTCTAGATTTTAAGGTTTAAATCCAACTTAATGCTGTTGGAGTCAAAACCTCTGCTAATCTATTTGCATTCGATTATACCCTTTTTCAAAGATTTGTGCAAAGCAGTTGTATAAGTGGTTGTGCAAGCAACCCCTTGGTTGGACAAGTCTGCATCTGGTTAAACAAGAGGTATAACAATTGCTTGCAACACCTTACACAACCATTTAACCAACCTTGTTGTCAACAACTTTACACAAGCTCTTTTGCCAGGATAACTGTATTGGATACCATCCTTGCATTAACTCTGAGAGAGTAACAGGATTACTAGAAGTGCAATGGCAAAACTGAATACAGGCCTAAATTGATATAGCATAGTGATTATTAGTCTTTATCTTTACGTACATTGCCCTCCACCTTTTTTTAGGATGGAGGCATAGTGTGTGTGTGTGATACATAAATAATTGAAAGTGCAGCAAATGAAAAATCATTGACCAAACATGATGGAAAACAGACTCTAGAAGATCCTGGAATGTAAATTGTTTCCAGTGTGAACAAGTAAAAATATCTCCCTTCCTAATTTTATCATGAGTTGAAGTAGCAGCATGAATATTATATTTGCAGAGATATGAAATGTCAGTGAGTCCTTATTCTCAGTCCAAAGACTATATTAATCTTTAATATGTAATGTAGCATGAGAGTAATAAAGAGGAAGATAACTAATTTCATATTTCATCCTAAACTGATGGTATATTCAAACTACTAGAATAGAATAGAATAGAATAGAATAGAATAGAATAGAATAGAATAGAATCCTATTTTCCCCCATAGCATTTTTGATACGGCCTTTGCCTCAGTGCATGTTCATGTGCATGCCTCTGAAGACTCTGCTGTCTTTGTGAGACACAATCTTGGGGTTCCTCTGCCTGGGAATTCCCTTAATCATGCCTCCTTTTATCTAGCTGCCACCACTCTTTGAATTCTACATCTCCTTACAACATAGTCCAAAGGGAGACTGTGGGGGTTCCTTCTCTACTCCCTACCACTTGCAGAGATGTTACTCTCCCCCTGTCCCGAAAAGGAGAGAAATGACTGCGCAAACAAGGCACGTGTACACTTCAGCTTCAGAAAGATTAGAAAAAGCTTATTTATTCTAAGCAGAGTTCATAACATGCAGATAGTATTCGTGGAAAGACTCCTCCTCCCAGGTACATTCATAGAAGTTACAGGCATAGTTAAGCATTCAGCCAAGTGGGAAAAGAAACATAATTCCCTAACACAATCTAGTTAATACATTTCCTGGTCTACTCACTGACCATGAAGTTCAGTCTGTTCAATTCAGGGGGCGCTGTGAGCCAGGGCTGTCCAGCCCATCTCCAACAGCCTTCCTCTACCAGCCTGAGGTTCTCACCCCAGGATGCTTCTTTCATAGAATCATAGAATCATAGAATTGCAGAGTTGGAAGAGACCACGAGGGCCATCCAGTCCAACCCCCCTGCCACACAGGAAATCTTGATGAAAGCATCCCCGACAGATGGCCATCCAGCCTCTGTTTAAAGACCTCCAAGGAAGGAGACCCCACCACGCTCCGAGGGAGTGTGTTCCACTGCTGAACAGCTCTTACTGTCAAAAAGTTCCTCCTCATGTTGAGGTGGAATCTCTGTTCCTGGAGCTTGCATCCATTCCTCCGTGTTCCAGTCTCTGGAGCAGCAGAAAACAAGCCTGCTCCATCCTCAGCGTGACATCCCTTCAAATACTTAAACAGGGCTATCATATCGCCTCTTAACCGTCTTTTTTCCAGGCTAAACATACCCAGCTTCCTAAGTCTTTCCTCATAAGGCATCATTTCCAGACCTTTCACCATTTTAGTTGCCCTTCTCTGGACATGCTCCAATTTGTCAATATCCTTTTTTAATTGTGGTGCCCAGAACTGGACACAGTATTCTAAGTGAGGTCTGACCAAGGCAGAATAGAGTGGCACTATTACTTCCCTTGATCTAGACACTATACTTCTATTGATACAGCCCAAAATTGCATTGGCCTTTTTAGCTGCCGCATCACACTGTTGACTCATGTTCAGCTTGTGGTCTACTAGGACTCCGAGATCCCTTTCGCACGTAGTCTCATTCAGCCAGGTCTCTCCCATCCTATATTTATGCATTTCATTTTTCCACCCTAAATGCAGTACTTTACATTTCTCCGTATTGAATTTCATTTTGTTAGCTTTGGCCCAGCTCTCCAGTCTATCCAGGTCATTCTGAATCTTGATCCTGTCCTCTAGGGTATTAGCTGCTCCTCCTAATTTTGTGTCATCTGCAAATTTGATAAGTATGCCCCTAACTCCCTCATCCAAGTCATTGATAAAGATGTTGAATAGCACTGGGCCCAGGACAGAACCCTGTGGCACCCCACTGGTCACATCTTTCCAAGACGAAGAGGAGCCACTACTGAGCATCCTTTGGGTTCGGCCGGACAACCAATTACAAATCCATTGAACAGTTAACTTGTCTAGCCCACATTTTATTGTCTCTCCACCTGAGATAAGATGTCCCCCATCCCAGAGTCTCTTTGTTCTCTCTGCCTCATGGGCCCCAAGGCAGTATTTATCACTCTTCTTCAAAGCATCTCTAAGGTTTGCCACTCTGGAATCTTTGACTGGTCATTGTCTCTTGTGACGTATGCCATCTGTGATTATGCTAACCCTAAAGGTGTTACCTTTTCCAGACCCTAGTTAACTCTTTGTTACCTGATTGCTGAGCTGGCAAATAATGGGAAATGAGGTCTTCCCATTATCACAGCATTATGGATACCAAAAGGAATTATGGCCAGGCTACCATGTTTGACTCCTTACTGCAAGAAAAATGTAGAGATTTCACTGAACACTACCCCAACTAGTACACAGAGTGAATTCTAAATCCATGCCAGCTACCTTAATTCATCTCCCAGAACTACTTCATGAAGGAAAAAATAAGGTTCTACCATAACCCAGAGTTGTCAAATACTCTGTTTGTTTGTTTTGTTGTTGTTGTTGTTTTAGAATGATCAAAGGCCTATCATATTCTGTCCCACAAGAAGACATTATAGATCTTTTTTCTTTTATTTTGTAATAATATTTTAAAAAATGCAAAGATTTTTTGAAAAAAAACAAAAACAAAATTCTGCCTTTTCCCTTCAGCTGCCAGCTGACTGAATCATTTCCATCCATTTGGTTCATTATAACCTTTGAACTTGTTTTCCCACTCCCTTTCCATCCTATTGCCCTTGTGTTTTATGTCTTATTGCAGTTCTAAGCCTGGGAGCAGGGACTATCATATTCCCTGCCTCATAAATGGCTCTGGGAGACTTTTTCCCTATTAAAGAGAAGGGCAAAAATGTATTTAATTAATATTAAGGTTTATATCCTATTGCTAGTCCTAAGCAGAGTAAACCCATTCAGTTAATGGAATTTACAGTACTGTTGACTGATTATTCAGTTTGAAGTCTATTCTGGTTGAGATTACCAATAAGATTCAGACCTAAATATTTCTGTAAAGTAGTGATGGTAACACCTACCAATTCAATATGTTAACAAGGGAATCACCTAAGAATAAAATCTGTGATTTTGGTTTTTAGAAAATAAATCCTTCTTGGCTCTAGGGACTTTTTTGGATGGGGTTTTATAATGCTAGTAGCCTCATCCCCGTTGCGAGGCTGCTGCGCTGCAGGGCATCCCTTTCAGATGACACTCTCCCCTGCCGATACTGTTGCGTAACCATGGGGATGCTGCAGTGTTATATTTGGCGGTTTTCTAATCACCATCAACTTTCGTGATTAGAAAATCACCAAATATAATGCTGCAGCGTCCCCGTGGTTACACAACAGTATCAGCAGAGGATCAGCAGGGGAAAGAGTCATCCGAAAGGGACGCCCTGCAGCGCAGCAGCCTTGCAAGGGGGACGAGGCTGCTAGTGTTATAAAACCCCATCTGAAAAAGTCCTAGGTCTCTCATCTTGAGTACATTACAGAAGTGGAGAACAAAGTGCTAACTTTAGAGCAGAGGTGAGAATTGGTTGGCCCTCCAGATGTTGTTGAACTGCAATTCCAGTTGACCTTGTTAATACCACTGACCATGCTGGCTAGGGTTCTGGGAATTGAAGTCCAACAATTTTACCCATCCTTTCTCTTAACAAGAACAGAACTAACAAGTAGGAGCTGTTCAGGGAAACACATGCACAATTTATGGATCAACATAAAAATATACCATTGGGACAAACAACTTTTGTCAAGTTTGGAGAAAGGGTATATATATATATATATATATATCCATACTGCACCATTAAAGCAGTCTAATACAACTTTAAGTATTATTGCTCCATCCTACAGAATCCTGGCATTTGTAGTTTGGTGACACTTACTACAATTCTCTACTTCACACCCCTGAACTATAGGATTAGAGTTCTCTAACAGAAAATCCTAAGTATTCTCATGAAACTACAAATCCCAGAATTCCACAGGATGGAGCCATTGCAGTTAAAGTGATATTGGAGTGCTGTAATTGTATAGTGTGGATATGCCCAGGTAGTTTCAAGATATAAAACACTGGATTACTTTGTGTGGCAGCAGCATAGAACCTCTACTTAAAATCTGTAATCTCTTTTCTGTGCCTATAGTTGCTGGGCGATTGCACCTTGAAATTGCCCCTGTAGCTCAGGTCACTGCATGATCAAGAAAAGTAGCATCATATTGTTTCTGCCAAGTCTAATTTAGATAACATCTGAACTCTTTCCAAAGACAAGATTCAAAGAAATCCACATGTCAGATTGCTATCTACTCTTTAAAAAAAAACAAAAACCTTTCCGTGGCTGTTATATATGTTTCCATCCTCTCCTGCTTTCACATTAATGCCAGCAAACAGAAAAGTATTTGTGGAAATTACTGCTTCAGGTGATTCCACTAAGCATATCCCCCTAAGATTTTCCTTTCAAGATAAAAAGTACTTCAAGTGGATATCAGAGGTCAGATGATATAAAGGTTTCTTTGGAAGTTAAGTGCATAAAGGAAACACCTAATTGTCTTTATAACTAGAGTGGGAACGGCTCCAAAGTGCCCTTTAAAACTGTTAAAGTGAAGAGTGAAGACATTTGGGGAGAGAAGTAAAATGTCAAAGTCTATTAGTTTTGGGCTCAGCCTACTGCCTGCCTTATACTGTGTGTGTGTGTGTGTGTGTGTGCGTTTAAAAAAGATATGTTTACTGGCTTATATAACAATCAGCTCATCATTATCATCTACCGTGTAATTCAATGTGGGGAGAAATGCCTCTTAAACATACTGTAATTATTTGTGCCTTGTTTATTTTATACAAAAGGATGGATTTCATGGTGATCATTAAATGAATCCCAAATGTGCAATTATATTCAATTGTGTGGTGATGCTTTTATGCCTGTGGTGGAAACTGAAATTGCAGCTACACTTCACTGAAAAGATATGAGGTGACTGACATTTCTAGCAGAGAAAGAAAGCTGGATCGAGACTGAGTTAGCGGAAATCAGTAGGGCTTAGAGAGCATGCCTGAATTGCCCCCTTGATTTCAATGGGATCTAAGTTCGATTAAATTAGGTTCAGCTAGCTAAATAAGCAACCCTGGTGGCGCAGTGGTTAAATGCCAGTACTGCAAGTCACCACGTTGCAAATTCGATTCCAGCGGGCTCCAAGGTTCACTCAGCCGTCCATCCTTTCATAGGTTGGTAAACTGAGTACCCAGCTTGTGGGGGGCAGTTAGCTAACACACATTGGAAACTGTTTAATGCAGTGTAGATGTGTAAATAGCTATTGCTTAAAACAATTTGTAAGCCACTCTGATAGCCTTGTGGCTGAAGAGTGGGGTATAAATAACTAAATTTTAAAAAAGCAGCAAGAACGTAATGTCTCCTGCTGCCCAAGGCAGGAAAATGAGACACCATCTATTCTGCCAACCCCATTGTTATGGCCACCTCACCTCCTTCCCACTTTCTCCCCCACACTTTATCTTGAGGTGATGGCAGTGCCATTGCCATCTACCTCCTCACTTGTTCTGTGTGTAAAACTTCATTGGTACTTGAACTGGTTTACCTGCAAGGCAGGCCAGTGAATGGTCAGTGGGTGGTGTGCTGATACCATGAAGCAAGGCAGTGTCTCCGGAGCAGGGGGAAGCAGGAGGAAGTCAAATCAGTTGTGTTACCTACCCTGACACCCCAGCCCCATATCTATGTTAATAATTGGCAATATATAATAGTTAGGTTAACTGTGGTCTTCCACACAGTGCAGCCATTAGAGCTGGAAATTTCCAACAAATTACAAAGACTAGCATTCAGACTCAGCCAGGTATGCACTTAAGGAGGGGCCGCCTAAATTCGAAAGAAATGGTAATCCACAAGGCAGCAGAAGATACGTACACCGGGCTAATCCTATTACCCAAGGTTAGGAGACACAAACCTGTAAACAACCCTCATTCCTTTACCCTTCCTAAAGAAAGGAAGTTGCTTTCCCCTATTCAACAGCAAAGTATCCGCACATTAAAGATGCCATTAACATATCTGGAGTGCCTTCATCTCTCCTTGAGCAACTCCAAGAAACATTGTCTTCTACTCTATATCCCATCCCCAGAAGGCAAATATTGACTATAAAAAACCTTCCAAAACTCCACTCAAATGCTTGTGGATCCCATTCCTGTGGACACTATGTCCATCTGTGCAACTGTTCCTAGTCAGGGATCCCACTCATCTGGTTTCTTCCGCAACCTCATCTCTACAGGACAGGTGTCATACCTCCCACAAACAACTCCCTTCTCTTTTCCTCTATCCCAATATTTCCAACTGCATTCGCTAATCTTGTGTGAATGCTTGAAGCCTGAATGTGCGTGTGAATGTTGTTGTTATTGTTTTTCCAAATAAAGATCAATTTATTGTACTATCTAGCTTAACATCTCCTCCTGCTTACCAGTATACAAAGGTCAAAAGATTCCACTACTAAGTATAGTCGTCCCTTCACATTCGCAGAGGTTAGGTTCCACAGACCCCCGCGAATGTGAATATTCTGTGAATAACGACTGCCCTCCCCTTCCCCCACCAAAGTGACCACAAAGTGACTCTGGAGGCCCCATAGTTGCTTCTCCCTGCCTCTCCCTCCCTCCCAAGGCCTTCACAGGGCCTCCAGAGACCCTCCGGAGGCCCCGTGGTCGCCTCCCCAGCCCTCCCCACTCCCTCCCAAGGCCCCCTCACTGCCTGTCCCACCCCATGCCTGGCCTCCTAAGATGGTGAGGGGGCTCCTAAGAAGCCCCCCTCCCCACCTCTCCCACCCCTCTGGCCTGCTTCTCTCCCCCCGCCAATAGTGGCCACAGGGCTTCTAAAGCCCAGTTGCT
Source organism: Gambelia wislizenii (assembly GCA_030847615.1). Taxonomy (NCBI): domain Eukaryota; kingdom Metazoa; phylum Chordata; class Lepidosauria; order Squamata; family Crotaphytidae; genus Gambelia; species Gambelia wislizenii. The sequence goes on from JAUMIR010000001.1 coordinate 328,303,807, forward strand.
GCTTTTGGGAGGGCAGGGGGAGGCCCTTCCAAAACTGTGAATCCTCAAAACCGTTAATGCTAAATTCGTGAATGTGGAGGGGCAACTGTATATTAATTCCCCAAATTCCCCTCAGCATACAGAGTAACAGTAGTGGCCCTCCCAAAGAGGAACAACAGGTTTTGTCAGTTGAATTATCATCAGGTGATATGGCCACTCTGACAAAGGAAGAACGGGGCAAAGTGCAGCCTTGAGACCCTATGTGCCCCCCACTGACAGAGGTGTAGCTACAGCAGTGGGAAAAAGTGAGGGCATTGACCCCCAATAAGAATTCTGTCCCACCCCAAATGGAATGTTCCTTCGGGTCCCACATTTCTAGCACTGCAATAACATAAAACTTCAGTGGAGAAAAGGGGCAGGCAAAGCGACCAAGGGAATGTCAACACCACAAATAGAAAAGGTCTAGGTATGAATGGTTGTCAGTGTTCACTCTCTGCAATGCTAAAGTGTCAGAGACCAAATGAAAATTTTCACCACCACCACCCATAGCTACACTCCTGTGCCAAGGTTGTTGTTGCAGGCCAAAGTTCTCAAAACTCCCCAGACTACCCTTTTTTCTGGCCAAAAAAGGGTGAATACTGTGGGGAAATTATAATGCAATACAATCTTGTGTATCCCATGATAAGTTCAATTTAGGAATTTCCCTGCATGCATGAGTTTTCCACTCCCCCTTCTTCTTTCCCTAAGCAATTTCAGCCAACTGGAGCAATGGGTCATTCATCACATGACCTCCTGATTTAAATATTTTATTACGCTTTAAGTTCCTTTTAAGTTTGTCTCCATGTGGCTGTAGCCATCTTCTTTTTTTCTTTGAGTCTTGTCTTTACTTTTCACCCTTTCACCATGTAGCCCTCATCGCTTAAGGCTTGGTGAGTTTTTCCTACCCTAAATCCTCTTAGTTAGTTAAGGACCTTTAAATTTGTTTTAATATGTAGATTAAGATTGATATACCTTCAGTAAACTTTTGACATGCATTTTAAACAGACGTCTTTGTTGTTTAATGAGTCTAATTGATTGGGTGATCAGACCACACATTTTAAATGTTAATTGAGCTGTGTCTGCATTCTGATGCCTTTACTCTGCTTACTTTGAAAGAAAGGAATTTTTTTTTTTACTTTTAAAAGAAGATATTTTTATTTTTAAAAGGGCTAGATCCCTGGAATCTTTAATACATTTTAAATTTTAGACTCATACCCCCAACAAATACCTCTCCCAGAAGCCTCCAGGTATGTCAATTTATCCTTTGTGTTTGGGGTTTTGTTTTGTTTTTGTTTTTGTTTTGTTTTTTGGTAGTGGTTTTTTCCACGCTGTGAGGCTGTGTTCTAGAAGAATTTATTCCTGATGTTTTGCCTGCATCAGTGGCTGGCATCTTCAGAATGGTGGTGTATTAGTATGGGGGGGTTTATATACTGTATGTCCCCATTGAAGAGGATTAGTATGTAAGATGCAGGCAAAACATCAGGAATAAACTCTTCTAGAACACGGCCTCACAGCCTCAAAGCCTGGGGAAAACCCACAAAAAACCTATGGATGCCAGCCGTGAAAGCCGTCGATTTCAAATTTATCTTTTAGTTAGGTTTTATTGTTAAACTTTCAATAAAGCAAACAGAAGTAGACCTCAAAAATACAAGGGGTGGTTGTGTGGCCATTTCCAGATTTTTTTTTATTTTTTTTTTAACGTCTGTGCAGTCCCAGGAAGTCCTAGAGTAGAAAACCAGTCCCTGGTCCTGCAACAGTTGCTCACACACCTAATGGATGAGCCATCTCTCTAACTGAATTTCTTTCTTAATTATTCCAACTAATATAGTCATGCTCCAACCCAGAATCTTTTCCCAACTAGCAGGATTTGGTTGGCAGGATCAGAAAGGATAGGCTGTGTACATATAGCCAATGAAGGTTACTGTAAAAGTGGAACCTGCACAACTGGCCTTAAAGATATGTGGAAACCACAAAATTGCAGGTAGGTCTTATGGCTTATACTCATTCACATTAGTATCCATATCAGGGCCTCACATTGTGGGCTGATGCTGTACTTAAATTGGAAGCATATGCATAAGCATATAATTAGAATTCTTTTAAATCAGAATGAATGTCCACCTAGTAGGGATGAACAAGAAATTCATATAGTTCCTATTTTGGTTAACACCTCCCCGTGCTACCAACATAACAGAACACTGATAGATTTTTGAAATTTGTGAGGTATGGGAGGAATATACTATAACTCAGGTGCACTGCTGCAAAATCCACAAAGCTAAAAATGCAGGAAAATATCTAAAGCCAGCTTCTTAGGGGTTTCAGAGAGAAATATCTCCAAGCTCTAACTGTGGATGCTAAGGATATAACCTGGGGCCTTTTGCATGTTTGCCGCATTCTCTGCCATGGAGCTAGGGACGACTGCAGTGGAAGTGAGCCAAATACTAAACCAAAGGTCAAGCCAGGTACATACATTATATGGTTTAGGACTTCAACATCTAATTAACAGTGGAATTAACTAAACTATCACAGAATTAAGTGTGGAAAATATGCTCAAGAATGAAGTCTGTAGGACATGCAAATTCTTTTTCGCATTCCTGTTCTGCATGTGTTTACATGCACAACATGCAATGCATACATCAGGTTTGACACCTAGAATTAGAATTGGGACTGAGGTGGGGGGGGCACAGCTAAACTCTCTCTCTTTCTGGCTTCTCTTCGCAAACAAATATTCAGGAAGGATGCATCCCGTGCTTTCTGCAAGCGCGCTGATGACTAAAAAGGCCAATCCGAAATAGACAAGTCCAGTTGCACAAAGCACAGCAGAAGGTTTCCTTGGGCGATGTTTCTGGGTTGTGATTTTTTCTGCGTTGTCGTTTCTCTTCAAGATTTGTTCGGCATGAGTTCTCAAATAAGGCTGCAGCATTGTGGATAGTGTGTCTCCATGCCTTCCGATGTGAGGCCAGGGCGGACCATTGTTGGTGATCAATTTGGCCGAGCCTGAGGTGTTACAACTGCAAGAGAAATGTAGAGAGCAGAACAAGGGTCTCTATGTAACATTTGTTGACCTCACCAAAGCCTTCGACACCATGAGTAGAAAAGGTCTGTGGCAGATCCTGGAAAGACAGCTAAACACACAGAGAACAATCCATAGGGAGATGTGAGAAATTAAATGTAGTTAGCAACACTACTGCAATCATGAGCAGAGAATCCTGGCAGAGCTGGGAAAGGGTTGCTCAGCTGTTCTGATTATTATGTTAGTGCCTATAATATAGTTTTTTAAACTAAATTATTGGTGGCAAATTATGTAATACAGTAGGCCCTCCCTTATCTGCTGGGGATTGGTTCTGAGGGGGCGTGGATACCGAAAACCATGGATAATAGCGAATGCCACTGAAAATAGTGGGACTTCTGGTTTAAAATACCATAGACTTGCCTTGGAGGACCTAAAAAACAGCTAGAGAGGACACATTTTCTAGGAAGACTCTTTGGTAGGTGTACTGTTTTGTCTCCCATGGATAATGTATCAGTGGGTATGGGGGTCCTACTGAAATCTGAACATCCTGTACTGTGAATAGGTCAGGTTACATAGACCTGAGATAAACATATAGGGCCCCCCAAATAAAGTGTTGCAGGAGGCTCCAAAATTCCTTAAACCGGCCCTGCAAAAACACCAGCAAGATTGTTGGGGAAAAGTAATTTGGCAATCTTTGCAGCATGTTATTACTGGATTACATTCCTTACTCTTGATGCTAAGTATGAGGATCATGTGGTTTTCCAGATGTTGGTGGCTAAGTTGGCTAGGACTGCCAGGATTTTGTAGTCCATCAACATGTGAAGGCTCACACAATTCCCATCCTTGTGTTAGGGCATATTTATCTGTTAAGAACTGTTATACTGTTAACCCATTGCGTGACGTTTTGCAATGATTTCATATTTACCCTTAGGTATAGATAAAATGGCTTTGACTACTGGACTGATTGGGCTCTGATACCAGAGGACATACATAGACCCTCAAGTTCTTAAAGAGAATTGCTGCTTAAAGATGAAGTTCTCATTCCAAGAACATCACTAGATGCTGATTCACTAGTTCCACTGGTTGATTGCACAGACAATTTCAATGATATAGATATGGGGAGGGTGAGCAGGCCCACGCCAGGTGCCCTTTTAAAGTTTTGCCCAGTCATGTTCACAGCAACCACTTCTCATATATTTTGCTGCTGGGAGAAGATCTAAATGGCTTGCAGTCATTCTGGTTTACACACACACACACACACACACACACACTGCATTGATAGAATGTGCAAGGGGGAACTGGGAAAGGCAACCAGGCTAGTTCCATTCCCTTCCTAACGTCAAGGGCTTCAAGTCCATACTATGTGAGACTTCAGCTGATATAGAAAATAGCACTTTTCCACCTTACAAGGGAACATTACATACAGCCTGACATTCATCATGCATGAAATTCATTCCACCAACTTTGCTTCCTTCTCCTTCTTTTCATTTCCCTGCCCTTCTTTTGTTGTCTCCCACACAGTTAAAATTTAGATTGGAAGCTAGTCAAGGCAAGGATCTTCAGGTTTCTGTTACTCCATGAAGCAGCATGTATTGATGGCACATCATCATCATCATCATCATCAATTTATTTATACTAGCTGGATCCGGAGTACCATACGCCATTAAAACACTCCCCCCAAAATGCCCAGGAGGCCTCGTGACCCTTTGAGGTAGGCTGGTGGGTTTAAGTCATCACCCAAGCCACTCGTCCTTCCCCCTCACCCACTTGTCCTGCCCCCCACCCTGCTCATCCTGCCCCTCCCACGCCACTCAACCTGCACCCTCCAACCCTGGTCATCCTGCCCCCCCCATCGCTCGTCCTGCCCTTCCCCAGGCCGCTCATACTGTCCCCCATGCTGCTCATCCTGCCCCCCATGCCACTCGTCCTTCCCCCCACCCTGATCGTCCTGCCCCTTGTGCTGTTTGACATGCCCCCATGCCGTTTGACCTGCACCCCATGCCGCTCATCCCGCACCCCATGCCGCTTGTCCTGCCCCCTCCCACACTGCTTGACCTGCACTCCCAACCCTGCTCATCCTTTCCCCATGCCACTTGTCCTGCCCCCCACACTGCTCATCCTGCCCCTCCCACGCCACTCAACTTGCACCCTCCAACCCTGGTCATCCTGCCCCCCACACCGCTCGTCCTGCCCTTCCCCAGGCCGCTCATACTGTCCCCCATGCTGCTCGTCCTGCCCCCCATGCCACTCGTCCTTCCCCCCACCCTGATCATCCTGCCCCTTGTGCTGTTTGACATGCCCCCATGCCGTTTGACCTGCACCCCATGCCGCTTGTCCTGCCCCCTCCCACACTGCTTGACCTGCACTCCCAACCCCACTCATCCTTTCCCCATGCCACTTGCCCTGCCCCCTCACATGCCACTCATCCTTCCCCCTCCCACAACGCTTGCACCCCCAACCTTGCTCACCCTGTCCCCCATGAAGCTCGTCCTGTACCATCCCACACCACTTGACCTGCACCTCCGCAACCCAGCTTGTCCTTCCTCCTCCCATACCGCTCAACTTGCACCCCCAACCCTGCTCATCCTGCCCCCATGCCACTCATCCTGTCCCCATCCATGCTGCTCAAACTGACCCCCCAACTCCACTCATCCTGCCCCCATGCCACTCATCCTGCCCTGTCCCATGCCATTCGTCCTTCCCCCCCATGCTACTCATCCTTCCCCCTCCCACGCCACTTGTCCTGTCCCCTCCCATGCCACTCATTCTGCACCCCCATGCCACTCATCCTGCCCCCATACCGCTTGTCCTTCCCCCTCCCATGCCAATCATCCTGCCCCCCATGCCACTCATCCTTCCCCCTCCCACACCGATCATCCTTCCCCCTCCACACTGCTTGTCCTGCAGCCCCCAACCCCGCTCATCCTGCCCCCCCACTGCTCATCATTCCCCCTTGCATGCTGCTCATCCTGCCTCCTCCCACACAGCTCAACCTGCACCCTAACCCCACTCATCCTGCCCCCCACTGCTCACCCTGTCCCCTTCCACACTGCTTGACCTGCACTCCCGCAACCCTGCTCATCCTTCCCCCTCCCATGCTGCTCATACTGCACCTTCCCACACCACTCAGCCTGCACCCTAACCCCACTCATCCTTCCCCCCACTGCTCATCCTGCCCCATCTCATGCTGCTCATACTGCACCCTCCCACACCACTCAGACTGCACCCCAACCCCTCTCGTCCTGCCCCACACCACCCATCTTGCCCCCTCCCACACCACTTGATCTGCACCCCCACACCACTTCACATGCACCCTCCACTCCACTCATCCTTCCCCCCACGCTGCTCATCCTGCCCCCTGCCATGGCACTCAACCTGCATCCCACCCATGCTGCTCATTCTGCCCCCCCATGCCATTCATCCTGCCCCCTCCCACACTGCTCATCCTGCCCCCTCCCATACCACTTATCCTCCACTCCCATGCTGCTCATCCTGCCCCCTCCACACCATTTGTTCTGCCCCCCATGCCGCTCAACCTGCACCCCTCCCATGCCACTTGTCCTGCCCCCCACTGCTCATCCTGCCCCCCTCCCATGCCGCTCGTCCTGCCTCCCATGCTACTTACTCTCCCTCTCCAGCAATGTTTGGAATCTACATGGTCCCGCCCCCAGTGTGCTAATTGGCTGCCCAACAGACCTGTGATTGGTTGGTCAGGTCCCTAAGCAGCCAATCAGCACACTGGAAATGGCAACATATCAAAGAGAATTATATATATAGATAGATAGCATCATCACTGTACATGGCACTTTACAAGTAAAAGATAAACAAACAAACAAAGCCCAAACCCTCAGGCTTACAATCTCATTAAGGTCCCATCTACACGATTTAAATAATATGTATGGCGTGCGAAAGTTCGCACTTCGGTACAAACGGCTGTTCGGATGCACACGAATGCAAAAGAGGGGGGGCGGTTTTCCACCCTGAAATACGCACACGCGGCATTCGGGAGGGAAAGCAGATCGCGAAGAGAAATCGGTACGCCATTCGGATGGCTGACGGGTCTGTATGGTCCGTTCGCACACATGCGAACAGGCTGTGTAATCTGATTGGCTGGCCGAGTAGACGGGGCGTGGCTATCATGGAGGGAAATTGGGAGCGGCCACCATGTTGGTTTTCCGGCTAGCGAGCGTCCGGTAAGTCCGTGAATTTATATCTTTATTTATTTTTATTTTATATTGTAAATACGGAAAACCAACTGTCCGCAAACCAGGAACCTTTAAAAAAAAAAAAAGCAGCGGGAGATTTAGAACTGCTGCTTGGCTTGCTCGCTCCAGCCAGCTTTGGGAAGAGGGAGTCATATGGAGTTTAGGGGGTTTAAAAAATTGTATAGCCGGTTTGTATGCATACGAATGACAGGCTGTTCGTATTTTTTGCCCCCTATACGGATTTTTTTATGATCGTATAGCCGCACCCTAAGACATAACACAAATGGAAAAGGGGATGGCAGTGCGGGAGGGGATTAAGTCCAGCAGATCTTGCGTCTTTTTCTCTCCCTCTGAGGCCACAGCAGTGGCAGTTGGGATGGAGGGAGGGCATTTCATCTGCATCTGGGGCTAGATACAATGGAGGTGTGCCTGTCTCTTCTTCTCTTCCTCTGCAGCCAGGGTAATGGTAGTCAGGATGGAAGGAGAGCCTTTAATCTGTTTTTTCCTATCATCCAACAACTCTATTAACATCCTTGTTTACAACCAGATAGAATTCAAGAAACTGATGTTGATCTGCAAATTGCTGAAGTGTAAATCTCTTACATACTTACTTGGAATCAACTCAGTGGGGCTTACTTAAGAATAAATATACCTAAGATTACTTTTTAGGCTTTAGTCCTAAACACACTAGCTAAGGATTAAGTCCCACTGTACAGAATGGGAATTTATTTCTAAGTAAACATGCATAAGATTACACTAAGTATGGCTTGGGCCAGGAACAATTGATAGAAAAAGGGGAGGGGGCTTCATCCTTCCATAGGCCGAGCAGTAGCTTAGCTCTACTGAAAAGAGTCTCATAATGATTCCATCTCAGTACAACAGCTTTGGATCTCTTTCTGGAGACTCAGCAAAACACAAGCTTGCAGTGTATCGAAACATAATACAGGTTGAGTCTCCCTTACTGGGAATTCAAAGATCTGAAATATTCCTTAATCTAAAATTGTCCATATGGATAGCTAAGATAGTTACACCATTGCTTTCTGATGGTTCAATGTACACAAACTTTGTTTCATGAACAAAATTCTTTTAAAATGTTGTGTATAAAATTACTTTCAGTCTATGTGTATAAGATGTATATGAAACATAAATGAATTTTACGTTTAGACTTGGGTCCCATCTCCAAGATATCTCTCTCTCTCTCTCTCTCTCTTTCTCTCTCTCTCTAGTGTATACACACACACTCACTTGGGTATGCACAATGGCCTTAGGTATGTAGGTATGTAGCCTCCTGGATATGTACAATGGGTTTAAATATGTTTCTTCTTTCAATGTGCTGATTGGCTGCTCCTGTCACTCCCTCAGCCAATCCACACACACATGCAAATCACCACCGACATGCAAATTCCCTCTGCACCTCACAATCCACTCCTGCCTCTCATGGCCATATCTGCATACTGGGAGCAACCAAACAATGTGCTACAGTCTTGGCTATAGTTACTAAGGCTGCAGGCCTTTCCAGTTCATCGGTGTCTCAGGGCTGCACAATTCCCACTTATGATTTAAGTCTACACAGTAATATCATTTCTATTCCCACTGCAATGGGACCCAAGTAGTCAACTGGTGGCGGCATTGGTGGGATACCACTGCTGCTGCTGCCATGAGACCCAGACAGTCAACTGGCAACTGCGGCAGGCTGCTGCTGCTGCCATTGTGATGGGACCAAGGCAATGAACTGGCGGCAGTGGCAAGACACCATGGCTGCTGCTGTGATGGGACCCAGGCAGTGAACTGGCAGTGGTGGCAGGGAGCCACTGCTGCCACTGTGATGGGACCCAGGCATGAGGTCTACCCGGAGTTTTGGGGGGAGTTTTTTAATGGCATATGTTACGCTGGGTCCAGCTAGTACAAAATGTTCCAAAGTACCTTTTGTCCAAGCATTTCAGATAAGGGAGACTCAACCTGTATTACCGTCTTGTGGGGAGTGAGGACTGCATTTTGGTATCTGAAACCAATCTTGTCTGAAGTTACTTTAATTTAATGTGCTGCTTTTATATTCTCTGCCTTTTATTTGACTGGTGTACAATCCATAAATTGTAAGGTAAGATTGTAAGATGAGAGGTACAGTAAAAAAAAAACCCATTAGTAAATGTTTTCCCCTTCCTTTTTTCTAGATGAAATCATCAGTTCTGTAGGGAGCAGATGCCAACTTGTGGTGAAGTCTCCTTCTCTGGAGGTTTTTAAAGACATATCTGGATGGCCATCTGTCCGGAATGCTTTGATTGTGTATTCCTGAATGGCAGCAGGTTGGACTGGATGGCCCTCATGGTCTCTTCCAACTCTATGACTTCTGCTCTAGGTATAGCTTTTTCTTCTCTCAGGGTTAGCCCCAGATATTTTGCTGCCTGAGGCAAAGAACAAGGTGACATCCTGCCATTACTGTTTAGGAGTACATTATGCCAGGGTATTTTTTTTCTTTTAAAAACCAGCACAATTAACACAAGTCCTTTCTCTCACATACCAAAATCTGATCACATAAACATAAGTGCAATGTGTCAGATCATTAATATCAGCTACCAGGCAACAAATTGTTTGTCATGCTTCATTTGTAGTTATTATAACTAAAATGGAGTATTTGGAAATAAGGGCCATAAATATAGAGTACTGTATTTTTTTTTAAAAATTAAATCCTTCGGATGGATTTTCTCTGAAAACCCAAATTTGAAAGAAAGATAGGAGGTAGATACCTGAGAGGACAGACATTTGCAAACAATCACATTTAAAAATTTATGAAGAGCAGACCAGTGTGTGAATATTAGTATTTAGATAATTCATTGAGTTAATCTGCCCTTAATCAAAGTTAATCTGCCATAAATCTTCTGTCTTATTGCCATTCAGAATTAAAGGGATTGTTATAATGGAAAACAAGGGAACGTGTCGATTACCGTTTTGGGACACTTACATTATTGTTCTTCCATGAATACAACTTCTGTATACCATGCAATTTGGGAGGCAGCTCTTTGCAACAGTCATTGCAAAATGTAAAAGAAAGGCATCTATACACTTCTCTGCCATACTATGATCATCTTAAACATGAAGATCCATTTTCAAGCCATGGCACTTTATGATGGAGAGCTCTTCCTTTCTTAGAACAATTGTGCCCACTGAGATTTGGGATGATGCTATGGGAGAATCTGGCATCCATTCTAGTAGAATGAAAATCACCCAGCAAGGAGAGTAAATGAAGTAATTTGAATGAAAAGGGCAACAATTTCCTGCCCCCCCCCCATTTCTGTGGTAATGTTAGTTAATTTGGGAGCACATTCTTACATAACCAGAGAATGCTCTCAAATAAGAGAACAACCTGTGAATAAAACTGCTTGTTCCTGCACTAGAAATGTCAGCTATTAACAAAAGATTGCCAAGTTTTACCCATCTGTGCTGCTGGTTACAGTAAGCATTATAGTACATTTCATTTTATCATATACACAATTACACCTTGGCCAACAAATACAGTGATCCTGATTGGTTAAACTAGAGTGATTGTCTAGAAAGTTCATACCCATTATTGCTTCTCAAGCACCAGGGGAAACAATTATCATGATGGAAAGCCCAAGGTGATAAACCCAATGCTTAGTATGGTCTACCATAGAGAAGTGGCTTTTCACATGTCTGTGAATGTGAGTGAATGGGTCCTTTAAATCAGTGCTTTTTTATCTATCTGATGTGAAGGACAGGCATTTCCCCCCACAATGTGCCATAGATTAGCACCATTGACTACAAGTGTTTCTTTCTTTCCTAGAAACTTGCCTTGAACAAGCAGCCAATAGCTTGCAGACCAGCACCAGTCCATGGACTCCCACATTGAGTAGCATGGTTTTTACTTATCTTGAATGTTTGCTAATGTCCCACCCCGCTATCATTTACCTTTGCTCCTGGAGCAAAGAACCTAGGAAAAACATGAATCAGTGCAGTGAACAGCTGAACACTTTAAAACACACACACACACACACACACACACAAACTTTCCTTCACACACATGATATTTTAAAGTGATCCAAAGGTTATTCTTTTGAACACTGTAATACCAAATGCAATGGGAATGGTGAAGAACAATTGGAATCACTGGAGATAATGTCATTAGGAATTGGAGGTTGTCAGAAGATAATATGGCCCTGTTGCCCATTAAATGACAAGGTAATAGCTACACTTTTATTTTTTTGAAACGGGGAAATTAAGCTTGTGACAATAGTGCTTGCATTTCAAGGGGGCTCATGTTGGCTCGTTGATCTGATCTTTTTATCTAGTTGAAAGCTGGTAAAATTATTTGACAGAAATGCAAAGTACATCTAAATGGCCGGAAGTGGTGATTGTTGTGATAGAACATGCACCATCATAAAATGTGCATCATCATAAAAAAAAAATGGCCACATGAGAAATCTTTCTGGTTGTGCTATCAGAGGCCTAGCTGGGACAAAAGTAGATGAAGTAAAAAGGGCCAGGGAGAGAGAAAAGTTACTTAGAGAAGCTCTCTCCCCTTCTTTTCTTTTGTTTCTTAAAAACATATTCACAGCTTCTCTTCTTTGTGGAAACAAACATCTGAGGCTGTGGGCAAAGACCCCGATGTGAGGAGTTACATAAGAAGATCTTTATGAAACTGGATCATAAAGTGTTGGATGGTACTTTCCTCATAACAGCTAATAAAATTTGCTTTATTGCCTGAGAGCGATGTGAAGTATCCATTAGGAATCCCATTTTGTGTGTGTGCATCTAAGATGGGCATGAGTTGGAGGGAGAATTAAATATAACAAATGGAAAGAGCAGCTACAGGCAAAATTCACCCATGGCTAAGAATACCGGTGCCCAGGAAGCAGCTATAAATATAGATGAGACTTTCAGCTTCATGGCCAAAGAGGAGATTGTGGCATCAATTTAGAAGCAGCCCTCCCTTATGCTGATAAAAAAATTATAGGAAAGCTAGGACAGGATTTATTAAAGAATAAATTGACACCATTGCAGGAAGTTGGAGTGATAAATAAAGGAGAGGCAAGCCTCTATGTAATATTTGTAATTAAAAAATTGGGTTTCTCCTAGTTGATTTGATTTACAGCATTGTTTTCATTATAAAGTGCCTTTAATTCCAATTTAGGATGTGGCTTCAGTATGTGTCCCTCTTTACCACAAACATCAGCTAATGGGAAGATGGACTGCTACTCTCTCTTCCTTGTGTAAAGACAGAGAAGAGGCAGCTACTCAAAGGGTAAAGATGATGGTATTGCATTTAGGATCAGGGCTTCCATTTAGGATCAGGGTTTCAATGAAAGATAGGGTTCAGTTTTTGAACTGAAAAAATACTTCCTTGCAGAGAATGCTAATGGTGAAAAGACTGAAAAGGAAAATATCTTCGCAGCTTTAGCCCTACCCCAACCCCAGCCCCTCAAGAATGAAATCTGAATACTGTTTTAAGGCTGTCACTGAATAAATGGGAATTATTTTTGAGGATTCTCTGCTTTAGTTTTTAGTCCTTCATATCCAATTAGTGTAATTAAAAGCTTTATAGAACAGTCATCTGAACAGTTACTCCTGGAATGGGAATTATGAACCCCTCCAGATATTGTTGAACTGCAGTTCCCAGCATTCTTCCCCATTGGCTTGCTGACTAGGGCTGATGGGACTGTAGTCCCACAACATCTGGAGAGCCACATATTTCTGACCCCAGATTTACCTGAAAGTAAGCTGCAAGCTATATTTCAGAGGAAGAAACTGGCAAGACTAGTTTTGAGCATTCCTTGCCTAAGAAAACCCTCTGATGTTCATGGGCTTGCCATGAGTAGATAGGCATCTTGAAGTCACGCGCGTGCGCACACACACACACACACAAGCTCCACTGTATTCAGTTGGAGGATTATTCCCAGTTCAGTATATGTAGGTTTGTGGAGATTATCTGATGAGTCAAAAATGGTGTTACAGCAACACCAGGAGATTGAAAAGGGGCTTCCTTATCAGACAACATCATTCTCCCCTCGTTATGCACCGATTATGTTGCCGTTCAACCAGCACTGCTTTTTATTGATGAGAAGACGTCAATAGATTCCCCCGTTCCGTTTGTGTTCCAGATTTGGCTGTGTGCAACAAGGTGCCCAATTATGCTGGTGAGATCCCAGCCTCAATGGGACATCCAGGTAAGTGACACACTTTTTATCACCCTCCCTGGGTGACTTGAACATTTTAAAGTGTGTTTTTGTGCTTGCTGTCACTTTTTATGTTTTTTATTTTTATTTTTGAATTTCTTGCACTCATGTCTTCTTGCAAGAATCCAGGAGATTTTGATCCGGGAAGTGAACGGAGCTCTGTTAGAGCTCCTTTCACTCCTGGGCTGCCTTGTCAATGGGAGAGGAGGTAATTGCAGTGAGGAGGTTGGTTGTGGCAGGACTGGTATCTGACAGGGGTGGAGATTGTGGGACAGGAATGCTTTTTTCATTCCTGTCTGATAATCTGCTGTGATCTTAAGAAGAGGAGTATTTCAAACTTATGAAACACAACTCTGAAGATTGAGATAACCCGACAATTGAAAACCTGGCTCTTTAGATATAGGATAGATAACAATAACAATAATAACACCCCAAAGCTTGAGGTGGTGTACAATATGAATTAATATGTGGAACTGAAGTATTAAAAGAGGAATGGGCACCCACTGGTTCTAAGGTTGGAAGTAGCCCAAGTTCAGAGTGAGTTCAGAATTCTTCTGCAAGCAGCCATAGAATCCTAAAATCATCGAGCTGGAAACAGACCACAAGGGCCATCCAGTCCAACCCACTGCCATGCAGGAATACACAATCAATTCAGGTAATATCAATGTATGGTATAATATATGAAGCTGGTTTTGGGACTGTGTTTCCACTAGTTTCATGATGACTTTTTACACTATTGTCCTGCCCTTGTTTTTGTTTTTACCTGATTTTCATTTTGAAATGGTTCTTACTGTATGGCACCCTGATAGTTTACTGAAAGATAGCCTAGAAAACTATTAAATAAATAAAACCAAATAAAACATGAAAAGCTTAGGTTATATCTTATTCAGTATTCATGTCCAGTAGATGGCACTAATTTTATTTATTCCATGTGCACGTGTGTAAAACTATTTAAAATGCAGAAAAGGCAACCCCATTATGAATGCATTTGGTTGATCAAAATTCAAATTGATCTCTGAAATTCTTGCTCATCTGTCATATTATCAACCTGATATGAACTTATATCACAGTCCAAATTAGAGATATATGCAAGTGGCATTGTTGCATTCCTTATCCTGTTTCATAGCAGAAAAACTGGGGGAGGATAGGGGTGCAGATCCATTTAATGGAATTTTTCCACTGGGAGGAGAAATTCTCCAACAGCATTTTAGGGTGGGGTTCATTATAAACAGTGGCAGTAGCACCATTTTTAGTTCCTTTTTTCATACACCCCCCCCCTTTACTTCTTCTTTTTGGTTGACACTACATGTGGAGGCAGCAGCAATTGCATTTGCAATCTGGCCACCAACCTGAAGCCATTTCTAAATGTTGTTCCTGAGTAGATGGTGGACACTAGGGAAGGGAAGAATATTCCTGGTAGCTAATTTTCCAGTTGGGCTTCCTAGCGAAAATTGGGCTTCCAAGCAGTTGGAAAACCTTGTCAGGGTGAATAATAGAGTTCCCTGTATTCAAGCATCCTGAAGTGTTCTGGAGGATATTACTGCATAGAGAAACATGGCTGTTTTGCACAAAAAGCATGTTTTCTATGCCCCCCTCCAATGTGGTTTTTCCATGCAGGAAATGGATTTTTGTACCACCACCACCCTTTTTTTCCTGTGCAGAAAAATCCAATAGAACACTTCAGGTCACTTCAATACAGGGAGAAAACTGAACTTTTTTTTCTTGGGCAGCAGGGATTCAACTACAGTAATTATTTCCTTGCAAGCAGGGATTAAATAATTAAGGATTTAATTCTCTAATTCACAACACTTTAAAAAAGCAAAGCAAAGGGAAAGTGAAGATTTATTTGAAGAAAAGTCAACAAAGTGCTCTGGCGTGGGGGGTGGAAGGAGGAAGAAAACTCATGTTCTCAGGAAACAAAAATGTCTTCTGACAAATGTTCGATGAACTCTAGGCTGAATGCAGTGGGGTAAAAACAGAAGGATGAAGCAGTCAATCTAGCTAGCCTCAGTATGAGCAATAACCTACCCATTCTTGGAACAGGTTTGAAACAATGTAGGCTCCTATCTGAAGACCTCTTCCCACATTACCTTTATTGTGTGGGAGGGAGCTGTTATGATGGTAACAAGAAAAGCCCTAGACCTCCTTGTAGCTCTCTCTACTGCAGCACTCTCAGGTAAGTGTGTGCACATATAGCAGAAGATGGACATCTAAATGATCGTAAAGTAGTTGGAATGTGAAATTGCTTGAAGAAATCATCCAGGAGTCAGTTTATAACTCCTTTTCTTGAGGAGGAGGAGGAGGATTTGGCTTCAGAAATGGTGTACTCTGTCAGAAAGTTAACTCAACATCTATGCTGTGTTGGGGAATTAATTTTCTACATGGGTTCAGTGTTCGACAATAGACTCAAACACAACCAACCTCTCCTATGTTAGGGTGTTATGAAAACAGCCTACAGCCTAATGAGGCTGTTCTGGGATGCCTATG
This sequence comes from Gambelia wislizenii, assembly GCA_030847615.1. NCBI lineage: Eukaryota > Metazoa > Chordata > Lepidosauria > Squamata > Crotaphytidae > Gambelia > Gambelia wislizenii. Next base: position 328,319,715 of record JAUMIR010000001.1, read on the forward strand.
TTTTGCCTGTGGCACACCCACCAATTCCAGATGAATTATTGAGCTGTCTTCAGGGCTAGGAAGTCAGTAGCACAACAAATGCTAAACCACCAAAGGCTACCAGTGCTTGTCTTGACACCAGCCTTTTTCCCCATTCCATATACATTGGCAGGAAAATACAGAGAGAATGTAATCTGCCATTTGCTACTGTGTGCAGGCTAAAGAAAGGGGGTGTGGGTATAATGAGCAATGGTGACCTATTTGGAGAGTCTATTTATTTTATTTATTAAAATATTTATATGCCACCCTTTATTGCAGATTCACAGGGAAGTATATCCAGAAGATCAGATAAGAACAATGTAGAATAATTTAAATTTTCAGCAATGAGGAATAATGTAAATGGTCTGGAAAACCTATAAAACAATATTTCTTGAATATCAATTAAAACAATTATAACAAAACTTTCAGCAATTAAAATGCTTGTGCAGATTTGGACAAACCCATAATAAGACACAAAAAAAGTTTGATAAAAAGCCATATTCTAGCCTTGTACTGGAAAGAAAAAAAAGCAAAGAGGACTGCTAACACCCAATAGAGGAGATGTGAGAAAGAGGCTAAGGGCTTAGCTACATGGGCTAAATTCTCCAGCTTGCCCCCTTTCCAGAGCCCTGTAGTGCAGATGACACAGGGCATTTACCCCAATCTGCCCCTGGGCAGCCATCGCCATGCCCAGGGCAGATACAGGGTTGTAATGGGGGCAAGCTGGGATAGGGTCTGATAAACCATTATATGAAAACTAGCTGGTATACCATACGCTGTTAAAAAAACTCCCCCCAAAATGCCTGGTAGACCTCACAACAAACCTATAAGGTAGGCCAGTGGATTAAATTCCTTCCCCTCCTTCTCAGCATCCCACACTTTCCTTGGAATTGCTGAGGGTGAGTTGCTCTGTTACCCTGCTGTGGCCATGGCCACTGCCAGTTGACTGCCTGGGTCCCATTGCAGCGGCAGTGGTGGTGTCCCGCCACCACCACCAATTGACTGTCTGGGTCCTGTCACAGTGGCAGCAGTGGCATCCCACTGCTGCCACGGCTAGTTGACTGCCTGAGTCCTGTTGCAGTGGAAGCATTGGGGTCCTGCTGCAGCTACAGCTGCCAGTTGAGGGAGGGAGAGGAGGGAGGGGCCCTTGTGAGGTGGTGATGCAGACTGAGTGGATTGTGAGGTGGAGAGGGAATTTTTTTGCATGTGGGTGGTGATTGGTTGGGTGTGTTTCCTGAGCAGCCAATCGGCACATTGGGAGAAGAAACATACCCAAGAGAATTATATATATATACACACACACGCACACACACACACACACATACAGATGGATACCCAGTTTAATCTGTTCCTGCCAGAACAAGCCCCATGTGTCTGCAGGAGCCCAGCCCAGCATGCCATCCCTCACTGTTGCCATCAGCTCCCTGGCTCTCCCAGAAGTCAAGCAGGTGTCCATCAGCATGTGACCAAAGCTGGGCATATGCAGGGAATCTTCAATCACATATTGTGGGCCCCCTTCCTGGCTTTTGCATCATCAGGGAAAATGGCAGTGGCTGTAGCAATGGGCCAGCATTCTATTCAGATGCTGGCATATCCTGGCTGGGGTAGGTGAGCCCTGCTGACATGCTACAGAAATAATGCAGTTTGACACCAATTTAACTGCCATGGCTTAATGTTATGGGATTCTAGGATTTGTAGTTTTGTGAGATATTTAAACTTCTTTGTCAAGACTGCTCTGGTGCCACAACAAACTACAAATCCCAGGATTCCATTGGATGGATCTGTGATGGTTAAAGTGATGTCAAACTGCATTATTTCTGCAGTGTGTCAGCAGCCGAAGTCTCAGGATGTTGAAAAAAAGGGATGATTTTATCCTTAAAAATAGCCCCTGTGTTTCAGCCTGGACACATTTTTATAGCCTCTTTAAGGAAGTGTTAAAAGTTAACTTGGGCAATACAGTAGACCCCTGTTATCCATGGGGGATTGGTTTCCAGGACCCTCCATGGATATCAAAAAATGTGCATGCTCAAGTCCCTAATTAAAATGGTGTAGGGCAGCAGTGGAGGCAAGAGCAAGCTCTGGTGTCAAGGTGTGCATGCTCTTTGAGCTCTCCTGTCAAGGTGTGTGTGCGCAAGTCCCTCTTGGTCATGTGAAGAGGGTCAAGCTGCACTATAGGTGTAGGCACAGGTGGCCTGCATAAGACTGCTAATAAAGCACTCATACACAGTGTGTGTCTAATCTACAAATCTTTACTAGAGTATAGCAGAGTAGTATACAGAGTTGACCCATGAGGATCCACACAAGCATACATGATGCATGTCAGCAAGACAGGCAAGGATTCAAGAGGATAGGACAAAGGACTTGTTGGGGGATGATAGGACACTCAGTCTCTGGCAGAAGCCAAAAATATCTCAGCAGACTCAGCAGCAACCCATTCCGAAGAATACTTACACACAGAGTGTTTGTCATCTAAATAAACAGGAGGCACTTTATCTTCAAGCTCAAGGCAGTTGCAATATGTACAGATATATACAGCAGACAGTCAAACTGCTCTGCCAGACATCAAGGTATTTCAAGAGAAAGAATGCTCTCAACTGAACCTTCTTTTAAACAGATTTACATTGGCTCCCTCAACCACATGGGTGCATTACATCAGATTTTGCACTCCAGACGCTATCCTGATGCTATGCCCTGCAGTAACCTTCTTGTGCAGCTGTGGCCTCAAGGCTATCATGACTTGGCAGTTCCTTGGCCTCGGCTAGCATGACTTGGCAGATGTCTGGCCATTTTCTAAGGAGTTCAGTTTCTCACTCCTGACAGGATTGCACTGATATTTATATACAACATGATGGGTTATACATTCATACCTACAAAGCTGTTCCCAAGCTCGCAGTTTGTACAATCCTTTCCCATTAAGATATGAGTCTGCATACAGTACTGCAGCAACTCCCACACACCAGCCTTGATCAGTGAACACTAGCTGTGCTCCTAGCCCTCTCTACTGGCCCCTACTGACCATTGCTCCTTTTCCTGTAAAATTTCCACACATGGCTTCTACAACCCCTGCCTCTGAGGAGCACACCAACTTCCTGCTTCCACCTTTGAGGTAGCAGGATTCCTTCACACAGCAGAAAACCAGGCAGTTAGCATGCTCCCTGGAGGCAAGGCAACCTGAATAATGCTGCTAGAACTTGCTGCTGCCTCCACTGCTGCCCTATGCCATTTTTATGAGGCTTGCAGAAAGACTGCAGATGTGATGTGAGGCTTATCTCTCTCTCTCTGGCTTTTCTTCACAAACAAAGGTTCAGGAAGGACTCATCCCGCACTTTCTGAAAGTGCACTGATGACTAAGAAGGCCAATCCGAAATAAACAAGTCTGGTTGCAGAAAGCACAGAAGAAGGTCTCCTTGGGTGATGTTTCCAGGTTGTGATTCTTTTTGTGTTGTTGTTTCTCTTCAAGACTTGTTCAGCGTGAGTTCTCAAATAAAGCTGCAGCATTGTGGATAGTGCATCTCCATGCCTCCCGATGTGAGGCCAGGATGGACCATTGTTGGTGATCAATTTGGCTGAGCCTGAGATGTTGTTTCAGGGAGTCCTTGTATCGCTTTTTTGGAGCACCCCTCTTACGCTGACCCATGGCGAGTTCACCGTAGAGTACTGTTTTTGGGAGGTGATGGTCCTCCATCCTAGAAACGTACCCTGCCCAGTGTTCTCAATATCATCGCTTCAATGCTGGTGATCCCTGACAAATGTTGCTGTCCTTGAGGCTTATAAGTCCCTATTAAAAATGACACGGGACTCAATGGAGGCTGCAGCAAGCCCCACCAGCCTTCCACTTCTGCCTTGTGAAGGAACTCTGGCTCCTCAAAGGCAGAAGCAGGCAGGTGGTTGGCATGCTCCCCACCACAGATTCAAATGTATTGTGTACATTTGAATCCATAGTGGGTTGATTTTGTGGATCATGAGCCGGTATATATGGTGGGCCCACTTTACATAGATAACAGTAATTATAACAAGAGACAAATTACAAATTATAAAAATAATTATATGCATATGTATGTTACATCAAGTTACCTGTAAACTGTCTCAATTTTAAAAATGAATATTAAGCCAAATAAACTTATACAAGTACAAAATGATACAATTCAACTTTAAAATCAACCTGCAGGGTTTTTAAAAAGAGTATCGCCAAAGCTTGTGCTTAGCAACTGATAGTTTACAAAGTAGGAGCAGGAACATTATGCTGAAGCCAGCATTGACACCAATTGGAGCTCAAGGGAAGAGTATTCCATAACCAGGGCTACAAAGCAGAAAAGGCTCTTTCCCATGTGCTTGCACAGGGTATAGCTTTGACTGATAGGAGAAAGGAGGACCTTTTCAGCAGACCTCAGCCAGTTATATATGGGGAAGAAGTGTTCCTTCAAGTATCAAGTTGGCAAACTACTATGGATGGAAAGAATGTTTGAAAATATTCCCCCAAATGGTCAAAAATATGTGTTTTTTTGCATGTTGGGAAAACTCTATCAGAAGAATCCTGGACTGACAAGAATCTACACAGTTTGGGACTTGTTCTATGCAAAATTCTCCTGAGGTTGTTTTATGCACAAAACAGCATTTTCTGCACAGGAAATAGCATTTTCTGAATATAAACTTTATTTTCTGTAGAAAAAAAATCCTACAGATTTGCTCTCAGGATTTATTATGTACAAATCTTGCATGTTTATTTGTGCAAAATCAACATTTTCAGTGCTGTTTCCCACAAAGAAAATGTTTTTTTTTCTGCATAAAAAATGTATAATTTTGCACAGAAGTTTCACATTGTAACTATTCTTTGAAAACTGTATAGTTTTTGAAGATTTTCTTACAGCAGGGAGAAAATTGTTAAAATAATGCATTGCTTCCTTTAGGAATGAAATTGAAAAAAGAATTACATACTTACAAGCCATTTAGAGATTTACATGTCATCAGAAGCACTTTGAATTCAATTCAGAAGCATACTGGCAGCTGTGGCAATTCTGTTGCAAACTGGCATTATATGGTTTCTATGTTCCAGTTAGTTGCTACATTTTGCACTAGAGTTGGATGTCTAGAATCTTAAGTTTAACAGTATCCGGGGCAGCTGACTTTCTATAAGTGTGGTGGTATCGTAAAGCAAGCATATGACATATGATGTGATAGTCTATCAATGGCATTTAGAAAGGAGCTTTAGATATCAGCGAACAGTTTGCTATAGCTGTATTCACAAGGCCATGATGGGAACAGCGTAATTGCTGATGAAGCTGGCAGGCAAGATATGGCAAAGGAAAACAGGGATTGGGTTGCATTTAAAGTTAGTTACTGGTCCTGCCTCTGGTCCCCTAACTTTGCAATTTCAAAAGTGCTAGTGGTATAATCCACAACAGATGAGTACAAATTCCCTCATTCTGTGTTGGCTTTATGATATTGCTATACAGCCAAAACTGATGGACTGTAGCTTCACTGAATAGTTCATTCACATGGCCAAGAAACACTGAACACACACCGAACTGGCTTTATGACATCACAACATAAGAAACACATTATGGTGCAACATTGGGATGGTGTAATATCCCAGCTGGTTGGGAGCATAATTTCAAGAATAATGAATCAGTTATAGAAAAGGAAAGTGATGTCTTTCAGCTTCAATGAATAGAAATCTTGCAGATCAGTTTAATTTCCCCCAAATTTACTTTCAGAAAACCCAGATATTAAATTAAAAAATTGGTGTCTCCTTGAATCAGGTAACCAAGATAAACAGTGACACGTAAAAGTCTTATTCCTTGAAGTTACTTTCTTACAAGCAAGAGTAATTAAGTTTTTAAAAGTTGAACAGTTCTATAAATAGAAGCTTAGGGAACAACCTTTAATTGCACGTACAAATCTCATTTGATGAGATGGCTGTTACATATGGTTAAAAAAATATCTTTCTTTCCAAGTAATAGATACTACAAACTGGAAAACTAGATTTTTCTTGAAATGTAGCCTGAATTATCAGAGGAATATATGTGTAGAAAGATTTATTCTAGCCATCGTTCACAGTAAAAATGTGACCTCTTAGGAGAACCAATTTTATTTCCACATTTATCTAGTAGTTTAGGAAAAACCTATCATGTTTTCATCTCTACTCTGTTATAGATGGACTGTTCTAGACTAACACCTGAGGAAATACTGAAGATGTGGTACTGGTGTAATAATTGTCATTTCTGTTGTGTGTGGCCTCTGCTACCATGCCTATTTAGTGTGTATTTTAAGTCATGCCTGGTGGAAAAATATATAATTCAAATGCAACAGCATATTTGTTTATATGGGATACTTATCTTCCCATCTTTGCTTTGCCACAGCATCTAACCATTTAAATAATGACAATTGTTTAGGAACATTTTCAATAAGCAAGGACCCAATTAGGAATTGGGTGTTACTGCAGAAACAAAACTACTCACTCATGATTCATTTTGATTACATTGTTCCTCTACTACCACCTGCCCAATTTTCAACACTTATTAAGAAAGTGTAGTGAAATATTTAACCATCTTTCTTAATGCTTTCAAAACTATAAATGATGCTGTAATTATGTAATCACATTAGGAAAGGAGTGGGCAATAATCAGAGATCGCGAGTAAAATATGACGCTGGGAATGAAAAAAATCACGCTCAAATGTCCCAGCGGTACTGCAACAGTACCCCTGGGAGGAGCATCGTCCGAAACGGATGCCCTCTTGTGCAGCAGCGTCGCAACCTGGCAATGCTGCTTGCGTTACTTTTCATGCGTCCGAAAAAGTCCTTAGTTTCAGATGAAAGCCAGCCATTGAGGGCTGAAGTTGGAGATGGGGATAATGAGGGAAGCAAGTGTATGTGAAGGAAATCTACACAATTGGCTTTTTGAAAGCTGTTGTTGCTATTTTTATCAGCCAATTTACTTTGGGGCTTCTCACAGGCATCTGGCGGCACATTGTGGAAAACAGAAAAACGGATTAGAGATGTCCTTGGTCTGATAATGCATGGCTCCAATTTTGTTTCCCTGGTCTCAACCAACCAATCAACCAACCAATAGCTCAAGAATTCAACAAAAATGGAAATTTGACTCACCCTTATTATCTTCAGATTTGAACCTGGATTACACAAAAGTTGTAGGTGGGTCAGATATGAGGTTTCCCATACATGTGTGTTGATAGTGCACTGAAAGCCACATGAACAAGATTCATGTATACCCATTGAGATTTCTGTGATAGGGATGGAAAGAATATTAGCCATTATTTGCTTTCCAGCCAAGTGTTTCCTCAGGAAACTCAGTAAGGAAGTGTGATGAAAAGGCCGCTCTTTTAGGCAATCTCAGAGCAGCAGGTGCCCAGCCAATAGGAAGGCAGCTGGGCACGGCTATAAAAAGGCCTGACAGAGAGTGAGAGGGGGTTAATGGTTTTGAGGTTTGACTGGAAAGAAAGAGGTACACCGAAGGGAGGGTGTGCTCTTAGAGTTCCTGAGGGAACTTTTCAGTCTGACGACCACAGAAGGATCTTAAGGGTCCAGAGAGGGACTGAATAGACTTGGAGAGTCTAGTAGGGAGAGGCTCAGAGCAAGTCAAGTATATAAAGGGGATGTAGGACTTTGTTCCTGAGTTAGTAGTGCTGGTGTGTCTAGATTGATGTTATTATTTTAAAAGGAATCTGATGTAACTAAGCCTTAAGAAGATTAACAACTTTAATACTCAACTACAGTTTATTTGTTTTATATTTTTCAACAAACGTTTGTTAGAGTTTAAAGCTGCTTGGCCTCCATTTAATTTAAACCACACTACCTGATATCAGGGACACAAAGGACTGTCCCAATAAAAAGTGGTTGGGGCTTCCCCCATTCTTTTGGGGGCAGTAGTGGGATGCAAGAGACCCCACAGGACTGCCTTCCTAAAGCCAGAGTGTTAAGGTGGTGGGTTGACTGTGTACGGGTCACTACATATTTTTGGTGGCAGCGGTGGTATAGGAAAGGCCCCCGCACCACTAGGAAGGAGCCTGGCACCACAGGAAGATTAACACAAAGGTGAGAATTTTGTACAATTTTTGCCTGGTATTCAGAGATCCCAAAGCATTTGAAGAAATTATTCTGACCAGAAACACTGTTTTCAGAAACCCACATTTTCTGGAAATAGAACATACAGGACCAGTATCCATGGTTTCAATTATCAGTCATCATATATATATATATATATATATATATATATATAGGCATTTCCTAGGTCTTCCAGTGTGAATCTATGGTAACTCCATAGAGAAGATACCAGAGTCACTCTGGAGCTGCCTAGAGAGCCCACCTCTCTATGCATTTTCTAGATCCTCTAGAGGAAGTCTAGGGTAACTTCTGTTGGACATTACCATAGAGTCACACTGGAGATGCCCAAAGAAGTGGCCTCTCTAAGTATTTCCTAGGTCCTTCAGTGCAATTCTGTGGGGTTCACTATCACCCGCAGTTTCAAGTATTTGCAGTAAGTCTGGGAACGTATCCCATGCAGATATGGTGGATGACTTCTATTAAATGGATATTTTCCAGTAAAAACATTTCTCTTACATTAAAGAAACAATGAAGTTTTCTGCAGAGTGCTTGTGCAAAACAGATGTCTTTGCCCCCTAAAATATTTTTTTCCACCCAAAATTTCTACACAAAATAATTTTCCTTTAGGATATGTGAATATTGGGTAAGACCTGCACTGGAATATTTGTTTGTTTTTTTCCCCCCCTGCAGCAGGGAGACAGTTGAGGAAATTAGTCATTCTCGCATGAAAGGACAAATAGTTACATATTTGCAAACCTTGGCCTGAATTGTTTTAATTCTGACTAGAGTAGACACATTAAATCCACTGGATTTATCTGTGTGTTGACTCAGCATTTAATAATTGATCGAATGGGTGTGTTATGGAAAACTCTTGTGTCTGTGGAAAATCCACTCATGAACTGATCTTACAACGGGGAATTAATGGCAACTCAAATGGCAAAGCAAGGCACTGTGTAACTTTTGGGATCTCATGCCTTATGTATACTGGTGGAGTGAGGAATAACAGAGTCAGAGGTCCAAAACAACTGATGAAACTTCATTAAACTGAATTAAAAGCATTCACACATCACACACATTTGTTATCAAGCAAACAAGAATATTAGAGTAAGGCAGGAAATACTTAGAAGCAGGATTAGGCTAAGACATTGGGGAATTACTGCACTTCATCCTGGAGCTAGTGTCTCCTCACAAGTAGTGGAATTACTCTTGAGTAGCAGCAGACTGTTGTGATGGAAGGAGGGAAGGAGGAATGGGGAAGGGAAGGTTAGGGTTAAAGGGAGCCAGGATGAGAGGAAGCGGGCCAGGGGTCAGGGAGGTGTTAGTGAGATTCTAGAGGGAGTGAGGTTTGGAGAGGGGAGAGGTGAAGAGGTGGATGGAGTGATGTGGATTTGAGAAGAAAGGATTTGGGAGCCGAACCCAAAGAACATATTTTTCCAGAGAGGATTATAAAAATACCGCTTTGAGGATGCAATAAGAAGAGGAATATTTGTCTTCAAGTAGTTTCCAATGGCATGACCAAAGAAATTCCAGACTAGCCAGGAACTGAAAAATAGGGGTGATCTGGTATGTGGAGATTGACAGGCAACACTCCTTTGTCCTGTGGATGTGTGGGTGAGAGCATGATTTGTAAAGCAATGGATCTAGCAGCTATACTGATAGATGTCTTGCCTTTCTCAGGCTCAAACCAGGAAGAACCTTCTCCATTTCAAAGGAGAGTCTAGTTGTCTGTTTTGAGGTGTGAATATTGGATAATTTATGAGGCCCCTCTCTACTGATATGTATTACCGTTAGCATGACTTCTTTCCCATCCAACCATGGAAAGCCCATGTTATGCCAAATTGATATCAAACACTGTAAACCAATTCAGAGAATGATGGGTGTTGCAGTAGGGGATAACAGGGTGTTACTAGTGTACTCTAGTTGCTAACCTGCAGGATGCTAGCCCTAGTACAGCAGTGCCTTTCTAAATTCCCACCATAATTTAAGCTGCATTGGATGAATACATACTGTTTTGAGAACACCAATTTACATACCTTCTAAACAACATACAAGGCATGCTGCTTTTGAGGCTCAAGGGTCTTTCCAAAATCATGTAAAGAAAAGAGGGGCATTGAAGGGCTCCTTTGAGGACATATTAATGCCCCCCATGTGTTTCTTTGTTGACTGGTATCTTCACATTGCAGGAATCAGAGAGTCATAGAATCATAGCATTGGTAGGGGCTGCAAGGGCCATCTAGACCATGCTCTATCATGTAGGAATTCACAGCTAAAGTACTCCTGAAAGATGTCCATCCATTCCCTGTTTAAAGACCTCCATAGAAGGGGTACCCAGCAGCCTCCAAGACAGTCTATTCCACTATTGAACAATTCTTACTGTCATGCCCCATGAGCCTGAGGAGGGAATAGAGTCAGCAGAGGAGAAGGAGGACATGGAAGAGAATCACCCTAGGGACCCTGGCACAGGTTTATCTACACCTGTGTCAGCAGGAAACCCTGCCAACCTGGAGGATTGAGCAGGGGAAGATCCTGGTCCAAGTCAGTTGGCATCAGTCCTAGCAGAGAGTCCTGCCCATTCAGATAAGGATAAAGAAGTAGAGAGGGACTTACCTCCACCATGATATACCCAGCAGTGAGCTCTAAAAGGAGTTCAAAGGAAATACCTGAGGCTTTATGAGGAAAAACCTTCTTGTTAAGAAACACCTGGCAAAAACCTTAATTCTTTATATAGGCTGGGAGAGGTAATGGAGGCTTTGTCAGAGATCAACTGATCTTCCTGGAGAAATCTTCCTGCTGACTTTGTTGCCTCAATCCTTGCTTCCTTGACCTCGGACTGTTCCTGACTACACTGTTGCCTGATCCTGCTGACACTACTTCTTGACTACGCTGCCTTCTAGAAGCCTTGACCTTTGGACTGTGTTCTGGACTCTTTTCTGTGTGCCTTTTTGACTGTATTGCTGCTTCTTCAAGAAGTGGAACCTCGCTTCTTCCAAACCTTATCTGGCTCCCCTTAATTAACTTTGCTATCACTGGAAGTTTGCTGTTTTCCCAGATCTTGTTTATCCTGCTGGCATTTTGGGCTGCTTTCCTGGACACTTACAGTTGTAACCATACTGTATATCTCATTATTCTGATATTGAAATCTCAACCACTGTAAATCCAATCATCCCAATTTGGGATCAACTTTTAATTGGCTTAATATTTACTTGGCCAGCAAACTGGTCCACCCAAGGACTGACTGAAAAATAAGAGTCACACAAAGTTCATGCATGTTCTCTGCCAAGGAAGTGGGCCTGCCAAATTATCCAAACATTCTCACCTCAGCAACAATCATGCAACATTGCTTAGTGTAACAAGGAAGACTCTTCCTGTAACATTCAGGACTTGGCTGACAGCTATCTGCAGCATTGGTTAATTTCATTGCTTTGCAAATCAGAACATCCCCTAGTCAAAGGAAAAGTGCCTGTCAATCACTTGATACCAGATCACCCCCATTTCCCAGTTCCTGACTGGTTCAGAAATCCATGGTTCATGCAATTGAGAGTTAGCTGAAGACAAATGTTCTTTTGATCGATAGCACAACTTCAAAGGAATTTTCTTTATAAAAACCTCTGGAAAACTTGAGTTCTTTGGTTCAGATCCCCTTCCTTCTGAATCCACATCACTCCATTCCTTGATACCCCCCTTCTCTTTGTCCTTCTGAACCCCCACTAACACTTCCCAGACCTCTGTCCAACTTCCAACGACCTTAGGCACGCCCTCCCACTTCCATAATCCTACCTTTCCCTTCCTAAGGTTCTCCCAACTTTCTGTTGCTGCTACTCAAGACTAATGCTGCTTCTCCTGAGGAGACCCAGCTACAGAGCAAGTGCAGTATTACCCCAAGAAGACTCCAGCCTAATTCCCTTTCCTAACTATTTTTTGCCTTACTCTGGTAAGTCTTGTTCAAATGAATGTGTGCCATGTGTGAATGCTTTACTTTGATCAATAAAGTTTCATCAGTTGTTTTGGATATCTGACTCCTGTGTCTTTTCCTGGCTCTGCCCGTATACATAGGGCCAAGATTTTATACATTATACAACCTCTCATGTTGCCATTTGAGTCTCTATTCCCCTTTGTAAGTCACTTTCATGAGTGGATTTTTCCACAGGCACAAGTGTTTTGCATAACACAGATCAGCTTTGATATTTCAGCTTTCTCAAGCAGTGGTCTCTTTCTGCATTGAAAGAACTTTGGCCATACTTTCTCCACCATGAAAAAGCACACTACTACAAGATACACATGAAGCAGGGCATGCTCTAAGACCTTTGATGCTGTTGCAGGTTGACCTTGGTTAGACAGAGATTGCATGGTTCAAGCAAACCAACAAGACCACCCTCATCTTTAAAGCTGACTTCAGAATCAATAGTTTAGCAGAACCCTGCACAAGGAACATTAAGTAGAATACAACAGCCTCATTAAGAGCCTTAGGGCTAATTAGACAGTGTCAGGATGATGCTGTTCACCTCCTTGGCAGGAGGGCAGGCAGCCAGCATTCGCTGAAAGCAAATCTACACACAAGAAATAGTCAATGCCACCCAGGAGAGGCTTGATGGGAATGAAGGACCGAATGGAAAGCAGGATGCTTCTTTTTCTTTTTCTTTTTTTGGTCACAGAAGGCAGCATCAAAACACTAACCAACCTAATTAAAGGTGTGCAGGCCAATCATTGGATTCCATATGCTTGTCTGATGTTAACCAGCTTGAGGCAGGTGAGTAGAAGGTTATGTGACCAGTGGTGAAGAGAAGATACAGCCATTCATTATGCAAATCCCTTTTGTGCTTTAGACTGTTTACATACATGTGCAGTACAAGCATTAATTTGACATCCTGTCTGATTGCCTCATGAAAAATGTATATGAACTACAAGCATTAATCCCTCTGCTATGTGAGGGCAGAAGTTATGGGCTGCATTTGTTTAAAAAGAAGCTGGAGCATCATTTGGGATAAGCAGGGTCCAATCTGCATGCATTCCCTCTTTTTCCATCAGTACCTACCTGGCTGGTTTGTGGAGACAAAGTTGGCATCAAACTGATGTCAGCAACTGAGTTATGTTATTGAACAAGTACAAATAAGAAAGAGTCTTGTGATGTCCTAAAGACTAACAAATCTCATTATGGCATACGTTTTTGTGGAATATAGCCTGCTGCTTCATGAGATGTATTAAGTGGTACCTCAGTGCAGATTATTATACACCTGTTTTTTTGGGAGGGGGATGAGAGATTGATCATTACCTTAACAGTTGCCATTAACAGGGCAGCAGTTGGGCAGCAATAGAAACATCCTTTCACTGGTGAACTGATTAGCACACCTAGGCCAAGATCATACATGGTTTCAGCATAACATAAATATCTATTGTAGAGTTACATTAGGAAAGCCATATGCTGAATATCAACATAGCTCAATGTACGTGGATCAATGGTCAATGTGTATGACTGACAACTCATTGTGCAATTGCAATACACAATGCAAACCCCCCCCCAGTTTTTTGAGAATTAGCATTTCTGATGTCAAATTTGCATCTTTTTATTCTTTTGAGTAGAGTCTGGTCAGTTTCCCCTATTTACAGTAGTGGCAGTAGGGGTGTATGGGGAGGCCAAACTGCACCACGTGACACCACGTGAGGAGAGGGGTAGTGATGCCACAGCCTATTTATAATGCAGTAAGACACGCTACACCATGCATCACATTGGAACATGAACAGATTATGTCTCTGATGTTCTGAATGGTATTATTACTACCTTTAACAGTGTTGTGAAATAGACACAGGGGGATGTTTTTAACCCCATTTGTAATATCTCTACACACTCACAGAATGCATTGAAAGGAAGGGGGGTTGTGCCTGCTTGCTCTGTTACCAAATGTCTGTACCTAATTCCTATGTTTTGAAGGGTTCTGTGATGTAGTGAGGAGGCTTGTAAATACCATCATCCCATTACCTTATCTGCCCCAAGAAACAAAATATCTTGAGGCAGTTATCCTTCCCTTCCCCCTACCCCAATCCAGATACAACCACTGTCTGGAATCTTCTATGACAGTTACAAATGTGTAAGCTAGTGTTACACGCTTGTGATTATTATGTATTCACAATCCCTACATTGTCCCTAGTTTAGCTGCTACATAGAGACTGTGAGATGTTGCTTCAGGAAGTCCTTGTATCACTTTTTTGGAGTGCCCCTCTTACACTGACCCATGGCAAGTTCACTGTAGAGTACTATTTTTGGGAGCCGATGGTCCTCTATCCTAGAAACATGCCCTGCCCAGCGCAGTTCTGTTCTCAATATCATGGCCTCAATGCTGGTGATCCCTGCTTGCTCAAGGACAGCAATATTCATCACATAGTTGATCACCAACAATGGTCCACCCTGGCCTCACATCGGGAAGCATGGAGATGCACTATCCACAATGCTGCAGCCTTATTTGAGAACTCACGCCAAACAAGTCTTGAAGAGAAACGACAACACAGAAAGAATCGCAACCTGGAAACATCACCCAAGGAGATCTTCTGCTGTGTTTTCTGCAACCGAACTTGTTTATTTTGGATTGGCCTTTTTAGTCATCAGTTCACTTGCAGAAAGTGTGGGATGAATCCTTCCTGAATCTTCGTTTGCGAAGAAAAGCCAGACACACACACACACACACACACACACACAGAGAGGGACTGTGAAAGCTCCCCAATCCTTACTTACTGGGAAGCAGCCACTATGATTGATGAGTGACTGATTTCAGCCATGAAGCAGCTGCCTAATGTTCCCCTAGCATGAGCAATCTCTGGCGCAAGGGGGAATTGTGACAAGGTTCCTGCTTTCTGCATGTTGCACTGAAGATTGCTCATGAGAGGTGATGGAAGTGCCCGTCAGCTGTTTCCCAATAAGTGGAGTCAGGCCAGGATTTACTGGGTAGCAGCACCATAACTAAAGTGCTTATCCGTATGTAAATCTTATATAGGATTCTGGCCATATTCTTGCCATATATTTATTCAGGACTTCCATATCCATACAACCTCACATTTCCTTTGGTCTGACCAATGCTTACCTATTTTGCTTCATCATAGCTTGTGGCTTTCACATAGCTTGTGGTTTGTTTGTTTTTAAAAAACACATATTAAACACACCAGATGCCCATGGAAACTGTTGCTGTTGTTAATACTGTTGTCAGATACTCTGAGTTGTCATGACCACCACTGGTCAATAATTCATTCTTACATTGGTTGATTGTTCTGTTGATAAGACTGCAAACCCAAATTGGATGTAGACTTACTTGATGGATTTTTTTTTTCCATTGGGAATGCCCCTCCTCTCTGAAAACCAAGACCAAAACCTAACCCCTCATCTTTGAGAACTCTCAGGATTTTATCTGACTAACATCTTAAAATGCTGTAATTTTGCAAGTAAGGAAAGCGGAAACATCATGGCATTGCAACAGAAATTATCAAACAACCACCATTAGTGTTATAAGAATGGGATTAAAGGTCCCACTACAGTAACACTTGTCTTCACATTACCTTTCAATAAAAATATATTAATAACTAATAATAATAATAAATTTTTATATATCCCGCCCCTCTATGAAATGCAATCAGAGTGGCTTTGCACTGGCCCATACATGCTCCTTATGAAATATGTCCACTTACTTCCATGTTAGCATGGATGTGTGATCTGGGAAGTTCTTGCAAAAAGACACAAGTTCACATAAAAACACAAAAGAACATTTTAGAACATAAACAAAATAAACATATAAGAACAGAAACAAACATAAAAACTTTCTAGCAAAATGGGGCAGCTCATAAAAGGAGCATCCTGTAGATCATCTTCATGTTCTCACCTGGAAATTATCACACTGGGAATGGGGAGGGGGGAAAGAGGGCCACCCATTCATGCTGTAATCTCGCAATTACAGTGGGACGTGGTTTTGCACACCTTCAATACTGCGAAAACAGTGATATTGAAGACCTATTGATGGCTTAACCCATCAATTAAAAGTGATGTGTTATTGGCAGTTGGAGCATAGACTAGCCATGGGAGGAGGATAGTGAGAACCTGTTGTCCCTAATCTCACAATTGTGCAATTACAGCCCCGTCTGATAAAGTCCTCATTCTCTACATATTTACTCTTCTAAGCTCAATATAAATGGCCAGTGTGATGAAGTGGTTTGAGTATTGGACTAGGATTGCAGAAGACCAGGGTTCAAATTCCACTCATCCATGGAAACCCCCTGGATGACCTCTCTCAGCCTCAGTGGAAGACAATGGCAAACCCCCTGTGAAGAAATCTTGCTGAAAACAACAACAAACAAATGCCTACATTCACCTTAAGGAATGCCATAAGTTGGAAATGACTTGAAGGCACACAACAACATAGGCCAATATAATTACATACATGGTAAAAGGAGCCCAGTCAATTTGTATGAAATCTTCATATTATCAGTACAACAATGAACATTGTCACCTTGTTATGCCTCAGCTACTGTCCTTTTACCTCAGTAGCTTTTAATTCAATATTCTTAACAACTCCGCCAATGAAGAATAAATTGTATATTGTATTGCACTTGAGGCAGTGAAGCCTGATATGAACAGAGCATGCATTAATGAGGGGGAAGTGTAAACAGGTTTGGGCAGCACTTGAGAGACACACTTTTCTTTATTCTTTTTTTCTTTGTTCAAAAGTAAATCCCATTGACTCAGTGACAAGTTACTCCCATGGAACTGTGGATATGCCTGGAACCTTCATTGTCTTCTACCCCCACTGTGAAGGTAAAAAATGAAGGTAAACAAATCAGCCTGTCACTTTTGTGACATGTGTAACAATAGGAGCAAAAGCATTCTTTGAATAGTTGTGTGGAAGCAAGAACACCATGAGAAATGCCAGATAATTCCAACCTAATGTTGAAATCACTTTTAGATGAGTTTTAGAAGAGTTGCACAGGTTTCTGTATTTTCAGATGGGGCGCCATGCTACAATGCAATCCTAACAAGGTGTGCCATCTTTAGAGGGTTGGGATGAGGGATAGGACTTCTCTGCCAGCAGAAATAATCTTCTGCCAGCTGATCCCAAAGATCTGTGGACAGAGCAACCTGCCAGCAGCATAGCAATAGCACTTACATTTCTGTACCACTTTATTGTGCAACAGCTCTCTAAGTAGTTTCCAATGTGTGTTAGCTAATTGTCCCCAACAAGCTGGGTACTCATTTTACTGACCTACAGAAGGATGGAAGGCTGAGTCAACATGGAGCCCTACAGGATCAGACTCACAATGTTGTTGCTGCAGTACCGGCATTTTAACCACTGCACCACCAGGGCTCTTCTGGGTATGATCTACTAGCAGATGAGCCAAAATAGGGATAGGGAAGGGGTGGAGCACAGAGAGGAGCCACCTTTCTCTATACCCTTCATTCCAGGGTCACAATTAACATCCTGGCACAATGTTAGGCCAAGGGCAGGGTATCCCTAAGAAATTTCCAGCACCTCTAGGCTATGAAAGATTTGGATTCTGCATAACATCAGCTGGCCTAGTGTATGCTCAACTGACCTTTGGCCCTTTAGCTGGTTAGGATTGCACGCTTAGTTCC
Organism: Gambelia wislizenii; assembly: GCA_030847615.1. Taxonomy (NCBI): domain Eukaryota; kingdom Metazoa; phylum Chordata; class Lepidosauria; order Squamata; family Crotaphytidae; genus Gambelia; species Gambelia wislizenii. The sequence goes on from JAUMIR010000001.1 coordinate 328,337,395, forward strand.
CTTTCTAGACAGTTATAGGACTTTGAAGCCACTTCATTTGCTATGGTATTATCGTATGAGGGCCTGGGACGTATAGTTTTGTGAATTATTTAAAATTATTTAAAATTGTGAATTATTTAAAATTCTGTTGGAGAGCTCTACCATATCACCACTCTACAAATTCTGGGATTCCAAGGATGGCAATTAAAATGGCATCAAAGTACTATCATTGTATGGTTCAGGGGTGGGCATCTGTGGAGTGGGCAGAGCTATTTCAAGCCCCTCACTCCCCAGGGGCTGCATTAGTGCACCTATAGTGCTTTTAATTTTGGCTAGTTTTCAGCTGATTGGGGAAGTTGTATCTTTCTTGTGGTGGGTGGGGGAAAATCACCAATAAATATTTTTTGTTCTGCGGACTTAAGGGAGGATTCAAAAGGACTTCCAGGGCTGCAAAATGGGGTTATATGTGGCTCTAGAGCACACTTACCCCAACCTTGGTGTACTGTGAATAACATCTTAGTTGCAGCAAAGCAAAAATAAAAGAATCTTGTGGTACCTTGAAAAGAGTAAAAAAATTATTATAGGATCAGGTTTTATGGGCTGGATTACACTTCATCAGATGGATGAAGTAATCTATATATATAATTTTCTTGGGTATGTTGCCATTTTCAGTGTGCTGATTGGCTGGCTGCTTAGGTGTCAGGATCTGCCTCTCCTTGCAGGACTAGGCCCCTGGCTGCACAGCCTCTTTGCAGACTCAGGCCCTGGGTTTGGGAGTCTTGGAAGAACCAGGGCCAAGCTATCAGAGGCAGCCAGCTGCAATCATGCAGCACACCTAAAGCAGCCAGGGGAACTGCTATTTAAGAGCGGCATTTGGCCCTCAGTCGTAGCCACTACAACATGGTCTTCTGTAGCTGGGGGACCTCTGTGTTGTCTGTAGCTGGGCCTTGGGAGTATGACTGTACTCTTGACAGGTTTCCTAAGTGGCCAAGCAGCAGAGTGGAAATAGAAACATGCTGAAGTATTTTATGGACTTTTTCAGACAGTGCTTACTGCGCCACAAGCTTCCGTGAGAGATATGGCACTGTTGTGTGGCAGGGGATCCATTTTGGATGATGCTGTCCCTCTCATGAAATTGTCTGTGTCACTTCTGTGTATGATTGAAGGCAGCTGTGCCATATTTTACTCATGGGCAACTTCCGTGAGTAAAATATGGCATGGCTGCCTTCAATCATACACGGAAGTGACATGGATGATTTTGTGAGAGGGATGGTGTTGTCCCAAATGGATCCCCTGCCATGCGACAGTGCCATACCTCTCGCAGAAGTTTGTGGCGTGGTAAGCACTGTCTGAAAAAGTCCTATATAAAGGTAGATAATGGTGTAAGTTATGCTGGGTACAGCTAGTATCTTGAGTTATATGTATAATATGCACATCGTCACACAATAATATCATACAACATGTGTGCATGATTCAGGGTGGGAGAAAAACAGAAAAATGCATTACTGGAGAAAGAAACAAAGGAGCGATAGTAACAATCCATTGATCAGATAACTTTATGTTAGGATTTATTAACCAAAATTTGGATACAGCTTTCTAGACTATCTAACAAGGAGTTAATGATTTGAAAAATCAGCTGAAGTCTCTCCCCCCCCCCTCTCTGGCTTTTCTTCACAAACAAAGATTCAGGAAGGAAGATTCAGGATTGAAAAGGCCAATCTGAGATAAACATGTCCAGTTGCAGAAAGCACAGCAGAAGGTCTCATTGGGTGATGTTTCTGGGTTGTAATTCTGTCTGCATTGTTGTTTCTCTTCAAGACTTGTTCGGCATGAGTTCTCAAATAAGGCTGAAGCATTGTGGATAGTGCATCTCCATGCCTCCCGATGTGAGGCCAGGGTGGACCATTGTCGATGATCAATTTGGCTGAGCCTGAGATGTTGTTTCAGGGAGTCCTTGTATCGCTTTTTTGGAGTGCCCCTCTTATGCTGACCCATGGCAAGTTCACCGTAGAGTACTATTTTGGGGAGGCAATGGTCCTCCATCCTAGAAACATGTCCTGCCCAGCACATTTTGACTTTTGAGTCCCTGAGCATCAGTCCAGTGATTTCCTCCAATAGTTAAAAGGCCACTGGAGTTTGCTTGATGAGTCACCACATCTTCAGCAACAATGCAACAGAGAATGCTATAGGGTTATCATGTGAAGAAGGGTCATAGGTCACTGGCAGATCACAGCTTATGTATGCAAAAGGCCCGTGATTCTATTCCTAGCATCTCCACAGGTTTGGGAAGGATTCCTCTCTGAATTCTGAGTTAGTATAGATAAAACTGAGCCAGAGGGACCAATGGTCTGCATCATTATATGGGAGTTTCCTACATACTGTCTAAGGTTTAGGGCTGTCAGGTATGAGGGTACCAAAATGGAGAGTGAAAATGTGCTTCAGATGACTGGAATCTTCATGCTGTGCTTCTTTGTTTTAAAGGGCCACTAGTGGAAATCCACATGATGCTCTTATCCAGAAAGACAGTACTGTTGTACAAATTTAGAGGTCGACCCCATATCTGCAGGGAATGTCCCAAGACCCCATGTGGATACTTTAAACCATGGATAATAGGGAACCCTGTTATTTTCAATGATACAAACACCAGACGTTGACCACAGAATCAGATTAGAGGACCTGGAATTGCCTAAAGAGAATATTTTCCTCCAGATGTGGATAAGTGAAACTGTGGATACCAAATCCATGGATACAGGGGTTGACCTGTACTAAGAAGTTATCTTTTTTAAAAAAATAAACAAATCTTATCAGATTGGGCACAATGAAACAACCCATGAGGTGCCTAACATGCTAAAATCAGTTTTTCCCAGCTCAATGCAATGTATTCTCCAAATGCCATAGCTACAGATTCCTTTGGTTTCTCTCTGATTCTTGCTATTGCCTTGGGCACAGCCCTTTCCACTTTCTGTAGACAGGTACCTATACTTTCAGTAGTTTGATCAGCATATACATCCTGTTCCTCTGACTGACTGAACTTGCTGCAGATCCATAGTGGCACTAGAATACACCAAGTAGCTGGGAGATAGGTAATACATCCCATTATCAGTAGCATCTTTGAGACTAAGGTCTTTATCAGATGCAGCAAATACAGAGTCATATCAATGCCACATAAATGTGAAAACGTGTCCTTTCACGTTTATGTCTTGTAATATAAAGCATTCTAATTTATTTATTGGTCAAGCTATCGATAGATTGGCTGTGGTGATTTTTTTGCCAGTATTGCTGGTGTTTGAAACCTTGTGGCTTTTCCCCCTCGTAATTACATTGTGAATGGCTGGTCTGGCCAGAACACCTCTGGGTGAGATTGCAACATCCAGGTAGGTGACACTCTATTTATGAACCTGCCCTCTCTACTTTGGACTTTTAAAGTGTGTTTCTGTGCTTTTTGTAACTTTTTGTGTGTTATTTTTGCTTTTATTTTTGAACTTCCCGTGCTCATGTCTTCTCACAAGAATCCACAGGATTTCAATCCAGGAAGTGAACTGAGCTCCGATCATTCCTCTGTTATTGCCAGGGCTGCCTTTGGCCGGGATTGCAGGTAAGTGTGGTAAAGGGGGTTCTTTTGCCAGTATAAAAAGTGACAAATTATGCCATAAAAAGAACCAGAAAGGAGGGTGGTTTTGATAAAGTCCTAACTTGAGAGAGAGAAAATTGTAGCATAAGCTTTCATAGAGAAATACCCTTGTCATACTACACTGTAATGCATACAGCACTATTATTCCACTTTGACTGCTATGGCTACCTCCTGTGGAATCCTGGGATATGCAGTTTAGGGAGGTACATTTAGCATTCTCATCCAGAGAGCTCTTAGGCTTCACTAAACTACAAGCCTCAGAATTCCACAGGAGGCAGCCATAGCAGTTGAAGTGGCATAATAGTGCTATAACAGTATAGTGTGATAAGGCTCTTAGTCTACTCCTCAGATGCATCTAAGGAAGTACACTAAGGAGGTTATCAGACAGGAATGAAAAAAAGTATTCCTGTCCCAGTCTCCTCTCCTGCCCCTCTCCATTCCCTGACCTGCCACAATAACCAAACTTTTCAGACCTACCTTAATAGCATTCACAGGGCAGCCCAGGAGTAAGCTTTATTCACTTCCTGGAGTGAAATCCTACCGTTCTTGCGAGAAGACACAAGCATGGGAAATTCAAAGTTTAAAAGAAAAAATAAAAGAGAAAAAGTTACACCAAGGACAGAAACACACTTTAAAACTTCCAAGTAAACCAGGGAAGTTTTTTTAAAAAAGTGTGTCACTTACCTTGATGTCCCAATCTCACCAGGAAGTGTTCTGGGAGGGACCTCCTATTGATGCTAGGATCTTACCAGCAAAACAGGCACCTTTTCATCACAGGAACATCCATGACAGGAATGGAACAGGGGATGTATTGACGGCTTCTCCCATCAATAAAAAGCAGCGCCAGCGGAACTGCAGCAGAATGGGTGCATTACATACAAGTGGGGAATGACATCATCTGAAAAGGAAGCCCTTTAGCAATCTCCTGGCATCATTATAATATCATTTTTAGCACTTCTGATAATCTCCAAAGTCTAAGAAAGCCTATGCTACAATTTTCAGACATGTAAGTCATGTTAGTCCAGCATATCAGTAAGCAAGGGGATCTTGTAGCACCTTTAAGACTAACTGAGGACATTTTCAGACATGTAAAAAGTGCTGCGGAGGGCTCGGGAGAGGTATGCGCCTGTTTTGCGGCAGGGGACCAGTTTCTGACGACGGCGTCCCTCTCACGTTACCCTCCGTGTTCCTTCCATGTTGCATGGAAGGAAAAGGCACCACTTTTTATTCACGAAGAACTTCCATGAGTAAAAAGTGGTGCCTTTTCCTTCCATGCGACACGGAAGGAACACAGAGGGTAACGCGAGAGGGACGGCGGCATCAGAAACTGGTCCCCTGCTGCGAAAACAGGCACATACCTCTCCCGAGCCCTCCACAGCACTTTTTATGCATCTGAAAATGTCCTCAGTTAGTCTTATAGGTGCTACAAGATTCCCTTGCTTACTGATATGCCAGACTAACATGACTATGTCTTTGAATTCTACATCCCATTACGTCAAACAGAAGAACATAGCTCCATACTCTCCTCTCTTCCCACTCTGCAACACTGCAACACTGCAACACTGTCTGTCCATAATCACAAAAGCTTTGTTCTGTGATATTTTTTTTTCATATGTGCATGTGTATGTCTGTGTGTGCATGTATGCCCAGAGGAAAATCTTTAGAAAGCATAAATTGTTATTACTTTGTGGAAACAAATGTGACAATCCAATTCATGCTAACCTTTAAATTCCACTTTCCAAGATAAAATAACTCAAGGCACCTGTTTGTCATTAAATGAAAAAATGTCAACCAGCTCATTGAAACTTCAGCATCCAATCTATCCATTTGCAAAGATAGTGATATCTTACCATTTAGAAATGGTACCATTCCTTACCATTTTGAAACCATTTCTATCATTTATTGAAAGCTTAATATGTTTTTTATTTACATAGCAATACAAAAGGAGACCCCCCAATAGTTCACTTCACCCAGTGAATGAAGAGCTAAAAATGAGACAGGTGGGGAGAAGGAAAAAAGTGGAGTTGGGGCAAATTGAAGAGTACAGACAAGTGGAAGATTTATAATTTAAACAGCTTTAGAAATTCAGATTAGGTAGATATGATTAAATTTAGTGTTAGCATCATGCCCATTAAATGTTATTCATTCTAGCAAATGACTGTTTTTTGGAGAAAGAGAAAAAGTTAAGATGGTTCATTCTTGTTATTATTTAAATACTTGTGTATTTTATTGCTAGTGTAAATAGGTTTATAACCTTCCACTATGAAGTGCAGACATCTGCTCAAAGCAGCACTAAACATCTGGTTATTCCAGCAAAGCATATAATTATATTTAATGGCAGAGAAGTGTTTGATGGATTGCAGCCAAGTTTCCCACTAAGACAGCTACACAGGAAAACTATTTGCTGTAATTGGTCTGATAAAATATCAGAACTGAATGTAACACTCTTTTTGTCCAGTTCTAATGCAGAAGTAATAATGTGCTTTCATATTAAGACAGGGGGCTAGTCTACACCAGAAAAATATAAAAATAAATAAAATATAAAAATGTGATCCACACCAAATCTGGTGCTGGCAGTCCAGACAACATATGGCTACTTCCGGGAGGAACAACATCTTTTTTTTGCCCTTAACCTGACTTTCTCTGAACTAAGCAAAGTCAGAGAAAACTCTGGGATTCCCTGGAAACTCTGGAGTGGCCTTGAGTCCTTTTGCTGTCTGGACAGCTGGATCGGGTCCAATTTGGGTCTATCCAGTTGTCCACATGCAAATGTGGCACCATCTCCCTTACCCTGCACTGAGCAGTGCAAGGGACAGATCCCCTTTGGAGCCACCGCTGCCGCCTCGCCAGCCAAGCAGGTACCTGTAAGAGCCTGGCCAGTGTCGTCGCTTCTGCTGAGGTCAGAATGGGTCACCCATGCAATCAACAAGGAGGGCACAATTCCCCCCCCCTTATTGATCAGATGTCTGAGTTCCCCATTCTGACCTCAGTAGAAGTGACGATGCCAGTTAGGCTCTTGTGGGGAGCTGCTTGGCTGGTGACGCAGCAGAAGCTACAAAAACAGGGGACTGGCCAGCAGGGCCAATGTGGTGTCAGCCCAGCTGGACCATGTGGACAACAACAGTCATTGCACTGGATTTTTCCCAGTGTGTGTGGACATCATTGTGGTCGGTCTTGGGCCAGTGTAGATGAGACCAGAAAGTATGGTCATTAACCTTGGGATTGAGATCTAAGGCATACTGCTGGCTTTCAGCTTGATGCTTCTCTTTTTTCATCAAGGGTACTTTAAGAACAAATGTCAGGATAAGAATCTCCTCCATTGTACAGATGACATTTAAGAGTTATTTTTAGAAAAGGAGAAATTAGACCTCCATGTCTTTGGGTCCCTCTGTGGCCACGGTTACTTCAGAAATTGCATTCTGAGTTACCTTGACTTACTGTGGATAAGCTGCATGCTGGTTTACACAAGTTGTTCACTCCTGCTTGGCTCTCCCACCCCTAGAGTGAGCGGGTAAACAAACAAACCAGAAATAATTTACTTAGCACAGGAATGGGTGACATATGGTTGGTGTGTGCCCCATCTGGTCCTCAGTGACTTCCTGCTTCTAAAAAATGTGTAGATAGTCAAAAGTGGCCCCAAAATTGAAAGGGCAAAAATTGGCCCCATATCTTTCAGAAGTTGTCCACTCCTGATTTCTTTAATTGTCTTTAATTGTCTTCAGAGCCTGAAATCATAACTTGTTACTCCCAAAGAAGCCAGGATTTGTGAGCTAAGAACAAACCCTAGTTTACGTTTCTGGCTTGTAAAGGAAGCAACAAGCTTGTAAAGGAGTCAATAAGCCAGGATCTGGACTCAGACAACTGATTAAATAAACAATTTCTGGGTTTTTAGTTGTGTGCCAAGGAAGAAGCTAAGAAAGAGGAGATTATCAGTCGCAGCTAATGGGCGCCATAATGACACCAGAGGAATGCAAAAGGACACCAATATCACACATCATCCTTTTGCATTCCACTGTCATTATTCTGGTGTTTCTTTTTATTAACGGGCCGGTGCTATCAATGGATCGCTCGTCCCATTTTGGTGCCAGCATCGCTGGTGTTTGAAACCTCATGCTGTTTTTGACTGGTGATTCCAGCATCAATGGGCAATCCTGCCAGAACACTTCCGAGTGGGATTGTGAGAACAAGGTAGGCTACCCTCTTTTTTGTACCCTCCCCAGGTTACTTGTTAATTTTTTAGTGTTTGTATGTGCTTTTGTTAATTTTTGTGTGTGTACTTTCCTTTTTCTTTTTGAATTTCCCACGCTCACGTCTTCTTGCGAGAATGGGTGGGGTTTCAATCCAGGAAGTGAATGGACCTCCATTAGCACTCCATTCATTCCTGGTCTGCCTTTAGACAGAAGATAAGTATGATAGGGAGGGTTATTGTGTCAGAACAGGGATGGGATTGGAGATTGTGGGACAAGAACACTTTTGAGTTCCTGGAGATTTTCACATGGCAAAAATATCCCCCGGAGAAATCGGGACAGAAATATTTCTGTCCTGGAAGCAGTGCCGCGGTTCGCATGCCCAGTTCCCTCTCCCGATATGCCATTGTCCTCACACTGGGTTTTTTCTTCCCTCTTCCATAATATTTTATTAACGGTGAACTCCCGTTAGTAAAATATTATAGAAGAGGGAAGAAAAAACCCAGTGTGAGGACGACGGCATATCGGAAGAGGGAACTGGGTGTGCAAACGGCAGCGCTGCTTCTGGGACAGAAATATTTCTGTCCCGATTTCTCTGGGGGATATTTTTGCCGTGTGAAAATCTCCCCTGTCTGATAATCTGCAGAGCCCATAATCTGTGTGCACTAGCAGAAACTTCATTCACAGTAAACCAGGATTGCTCAGATTTATGCATTAACCCTTTCCAGTCAGCCTCATCTCTCCTTTTGAACAGAGAATACTGTCCAAGATCAGTGCTGGAAATGTCAGGATTTGAAATTTGTATCAAAGCTGACATTTCTGTGATAACAAACCTACACCTACAGGCACATAATGCACTGGTAGTGGAAATAAAAATGTGATTTCCCACCCCCTTCAACTTGTTGTAAGAATAATTTAATGAATATGTTGCAGTATTATGAGATCCTGTGCGGTTTCATCCAATATCCAAAGTAGAATACTTTATGGGATACCACATGGTCAGTGTGTGTGTTTTCCTATTACAGGAATGAAACAACATGGAACCCGCAAGGCTGCAGGCTATTATTAGCATTGTGAGAATCCCAAAGAAATTCAAAAAATGTGTTCTGGTCTTTGGCTAAAGATAGAAATGTCTGAAACTATTACTGCAAAAATGCTAAAACCTCAGAAGCAAGATGGCAAGAAATAAGAGAGTCATGATTCATTTTTCCAGTTCCATGTGATACTTGTAAGTTCACCTATACTTTCCATAATTGGTATTTCAATGTATTTCTCCAACCATTTTGAGAATGTCTTAATTATTTAATACAGTGTGTACGGGGCCTGTGCAAATGATACGTCCCATTTGGGAAATCTGTGCACCTAATTTATGCAAATTAACTGCAGCGAATTAGCTGGCTCAAAATATTTATTCATTGGCCCTCACTGTTGAACAGGTTGCTCAGCCCCTGATGTGTTCATTCACCCTCTTGGCAGGTATCCACCCATCAGGGAATCAACAGACAACTAAGCCAGTTCCTGCCAATGTTTTCATCCCCTTGTTGCCAGGAATCTGCAGCTAAGGGCAGACGGCAGTATGGAATAAATGTTGATGGCTGACAAGGGTCTCTTGGTTTGAATGGTAGCTGGCTACATACCTGTTCTCTTGCATATGGAACAACAGCTAATAATAGCAATGGTCCAAAGCATAATGGGGAAAATGAACTACTTAAGGGGAATGGGACTAAGCCTCCAATAAGATGCTGCAGCATCTTAATGAACAACCTATTGATATTATAGAAGGATTGGGGAGGTGTATGTCCTTCTGTCTTTCCCCAGTTTAGAAAGTTTCTGGATTTTAAATTTAGATTGAAAGGCTTATGTTTTAAAGCAATCTAGAACAGATACTAAATGATGTAAAATCGAAGGCTATGGATGCCACAATGCGGACTTATAGCAATTTGATTCCTTTTTAACTGCCATGGTGCCATACTATGGATTTGTTGGATTGGCACTCAGGTGAAGGACTTCGAATTTTCAATTACACTCCTTTAAACTACAGCATTAGAGCTCTCTGTCAGAGAATTTCAAGTAGTTCACAAAACTACAGCCCCAGGATTTGAAATCATGTAGCCATGACAAACAAAGTGATAAAGTTATACAATGTAGATACACTCTATGTATGATTTATTTTCTGTAAGCATATAGTTATATCGATAACTATTGTGTGTGTGGATGGATAGATAGATAGATAGATAGATAGATTAGATAGCGAATCTGTAGCCCTCTGGATGTTGTTGGACTGTAATTTCCATCATGCTACAATATTGTCTATGCAGGCATTGCAGTCCAAAAACATTTGAAGGACCCTATGTTCTCTATCTCTATTCTGTTATTGTTGTAGTGTGCCTTCAAGTCATTTCTGATTTATGTTGTCCCTAAGGAGAACCTTTCATGGGGTTGTCTAGGCAAGATTTGTTCAGAGCAGCGTTGCCTTTGCCTTCCTCTGAGGCTGAGAAAGTGTGACTTGTCCAAGGTCAATGAGTAAGTTTCCACAGTTGAGTGGGGATTCAAATTCCAGTCTCTAGGGTCATAGTCCAACACTCAAAGCCCTATACCTACATCACACTGGCTTCCATCCTTAATCTACTGAGCATTTTTCATAGCACCCACACAAACAAGAACTTCTTGCATTTTTATTAAAAAGGGATATGTTATAGATGGGAACTTCCCAATCCAGAGAGTTTCACTGCAGGCAGTGGAGAATGAAAAAGGTATGCACACCCTAACCATTTGTTCAGGGACACTTCTTTAGGAACAGATCTCCAGATGTCAGTAGTGGTCAAGAGGATGTTTACACAGCCTGTATTTAGTGTACCAGCTTCTACCCTTTCTGAGTCAATTTGTTTTAGCAACAAGTATCCAATGGTTTATATAATGTTTAGACTACTGCATTCACTCTTTGTGGGGCTGCCCTTGAGGACAGTCTGGAAGCTTCAGTTGATGCAATATGTGGCATTTAATCTGCTAGCACATGTGCAGTATTACCATTGCATTCCTCCAACACTAACAGACTGGTGTTTTAAACCTTGAAAGTTCTAAATGGCCTAAGGCCTGGTGCTCTGAGGGACAACAACATCACAGTATAATCTGCCTAATTATTGTAATCATCAGGAGAGGACCTCTCAAAATAAGGCCAACATCCCAGGCACACAAGGGAGGAGTTTTTTCCTCTGTTGATTTCAGACTCCAAAATGCAATTGGAAAATGACATTTCAGTTACGATGAGTGACCATTCTCTCTGTGCTCCAGAAGGGCTGTAAGACAACTCTTTTTGACATGGGATTCAAAATTAGTTTTATTATTTCAATTGGGGGGGGTGTGTTGAAATGTTTTATCATTTTTTTTTAAAAAAAATTAAGACCTTACAGAGTGACCTTGGGCAAGTCACAGTTTCTCAGCCCCAGAGGAAGGCAATGGCAAACCCCCTCTGAACAAATCTTGACAAGAACACCCCATGATATGTTCACCTTGGGGTCACCATAAGTCAGAAATGACTTGAAGACACACAACAAAAAACATCTTAAACAAACAGACAAACAAATATCCCATGCTGTACACTTATGGATAACCTGCATTGGATGGGGACTACTTCTCAAATGCCTGCTGGATAAGAAGGAAACAATGCGAGAAGCATTGGTCTCCCACTGAGAATAAGGATGCCAAACAACAATGTGAGGTAGACGAGGGCACAATTCTATTATAGACAAATCTGCAAACTGGGCAGTGAATGGGATATGAGGACACAGTGAGCCAAGAGGTTTGGTCAAGCAAAACCTCTCAGCTTGGAACCATGATAGTCAAGGCAACCTGATCTGTTCTGTGAAGGGAAAGAGTGCCCCAAGCATTTCATACCCCATCTTGCCCCTGTCTGAGAGCCCTGCAGTCCTGGCAATGCAGGGCATTTTCCCCATTCTTCCCCTGGGCAGTCCACATGACCTCCGGGGCTAGGATGGGACTCAGACAGGACAGGGCCCAATTCCTTTAAAAAAAAACAAAAAAACTCTTTTAATCTGCTCCCACTGGGGGGAAAAACAGATTGGGCTCAGTATTTTTTTATTTTTTTATTTTATTTATTTATTTACTTATTTATACCCCGCTCTTCAGCCACAAGGCTATCAGAGTGGCTTACAAATTGTTTTAAGCAATAGCTATTTACACATCTACACTGCATTAAACAGTTTCCAATGTGTGTTAGCTAATTGCCCCCCACAGGCTGGGTACTCAATTTACCGACCTACGAAAGGATGGAAGGCTGAGTGAACCTTGGAGCCGGCTGGAATCGAACTTGTGATGTGGTGGCTTGCAGTACTGGCATTTAACTACTGTGCCACCCAGCATGCCAGCCCATCAATGCAGCAGCCAATTTGCCCTGCTTGCTCCAAATCAGGAAGGAGTCTCTTTGCATGTGACCAAGGCTGGGAACATGCAGGTGGCCTTGATCACATGTTGCAGGCCAGCTTCCTGATGTCAGAGACTGAGATGCAGAGGGCAGTGGTAGCAGTCTGGACTTCAGCCCATTTTGTGGAGGTAATGGGGGAGGAAAAGGACTGATCTGTAGGCAGGATATGCCAGTGGGGAGCTGGCGTATCCTGGTCTGTGTAGATGAGCCCTTAGAGGTTGATGCTGCTTGAGGCAAGGGATTTACCCCACATTTATTCACTGGCTGTCAACAAAAGCATGTTAATTGGGTCCCTTCAGCAGCCAATGATTCAGGAAGATCACCATGGCACCGTATCACCAACCTGAGTGCCTGTACCCTACCAGTTGTGACAATTAAGAATGCTGAATAACCAAATTAATCTGAACAGAAGTATATCAACGAGTGAGCAAAACCTGAACAAGACAAATCGGGGCATAACCAAAAAATAAAAATAAAAATCCCATTTGGTCCCAGAAAGGCAACAGAAGAATCCCAAGCTATACTGTGGAGAGAAGGGGGGGAGGGAGACCATCCACTGTCAAAGAAGCCAGTTACCCAGCCATATATAGGCATCTGTGTCATCATGCTGCATCCCAGGATACCTCTCCCACCCATGCTGGGGGTGGGCAAAAGCCCCCCAGCAGAAACACTGGAGGTGTGGCAATATGTTGTGGTTATTGATCCATACATGCTTCCTGTATCTCTCCAGAAAATATCTAGTAAAGTGATATTACTTTCTCCCAGTTGCAGTTCAATAGTTGGGTTTTGAGTGGGGAAGGTAAATGATGAGCAGAATTAAGTCATGTCCCTTCTTATGAGGGAGATACATGGAGAAAACACAGGTTGTTGACAGTCATATGTTTGTGATGAAAATGTATCCTTTAGCTAGAATAATCTGCCTTTTAATAAATCACAAAGAATGCTACCAACAGCATAAGAAAACGTTTCCCTGGATCTACACATACACACACACACACTGCCAATGGCAGTTAGGATTCTGCACTCTTAGTCCATGAAAGGATCTGCTACCTGGAAACATCTTGGTGTCAGAGGAAGCACATTAATATGTCTGTTCAACCTGCCCCTACCAATAATAGAGATCTTTTAGGCTGAACAGGCCCTAACTTGCCCCTTCATTACTTGTGGAAAATGAGTAATTGGTGATGCTTACTGTTCCAAGTAAATGACCTTGCATTTTCATTTGTTCTTTCACTGTCTGCTGCAGCCAGTCACATTAAGGATTACAAGATCCATTGTGTGGAATGTGGTGCTTGGAGAACATTCTTCTTTAAGGGTCTCCAGACCATTACATGTAAGTACTCAAAACTTTAAGGTTCTCCAGACCAAATGTGTAAGTACTCAAAACTCTGCACATTCAGGGGAATTAGCCTCTTTTATCTGTATATATCTCTAGTTACCAACGTCTGTATCAGTATTTGGAATGTTAACAGTTTATTGTAGGAGAGCTTTTAATTGGGATGTATTTCATTTATCACTCCAAAAAAGCGATACAAGGACTCCCTGAAACAACATCTCAGGCTCGGCCAAATTGATCACCAACAATGGTCCGCCCTGGCCTCACATCGGGAGGCATGGAGACACACACTATCCACAATGCTTCAGCCTTATTTGAGAACTCACGCCGAACAAATCTTGAAGGGAAACGACAACGTAGAAAGAATCACAACCTGGAAACCCAAGGAGACCTTCTGCTGTGCTTTCTGCAACCGGACTTGTTTATCTCGGATTGGCCTTTTTAGTCATCAGCTCACTTGCAGAAAACGCGGGATGAGTCCTTCCTGAATCTTCATTTGTGAAGAAAAGCCAGAGAGATAGAGAGAGAGATTTCAATAATAATAATAATAATAATAATAATAATATTTAATGGCTTTTCAAAGTAATGTTTTTAATAAAATTGTTTGCTTGAAAAAAAATCAACTTTGATATTATCCATGGTTTCAATTGTATTTTGTTTTAACTCACGTTGTGAGCTGTCTTGGCTCCCATATGGGAGGTGGGATAGAAATTAAATAAATGAATGAATAAAACATTTTTCTGTGTCTATATCTAAACTATTTACATCAGGTTAGCCATGATATACACAGAGAAAGAGCAAATTGTTTATGGAATGTTTTGGGAACCATTAAATAGCTTCCTACTCCTTTCTCAGAGATGATAAGGAAGTATCAGAATTCTCCATACAGTGCACTCCATTTAGTCCCAGGACAGGCTAACATGTCATCCATGGTGTCAGATGCATTTACATCTTCTTGACAATAATTTCCTCAATTGATGCAATATTTTGTTTTTCTAGCAGCCATGGTCACAGAATGTCCAGGTCGGTAGGCAGTCAGGGTCACATAGTAAGTTGTACATATCAGTCCATATTTGGGAATTGTAGGGATTCATTATGGGGGGAGAAAAAATGAATATCTGAACTGAGCCTATCGTATTTATTAGTACTGTTGGCCTCATCTTTGAATTGTACTGTATATAGAGAAAAATGAATACTTGAACTGAGCCTATAATATTTATTAGTACTGTTGGCCTCATCTGGGAATTGTACTGTATATAACAACTCTCTGAACTTTCCCTTGAATTTAAGATTCTGCTAATATTTTGATATGCAATGCAACATGGCAATGGAGTTGTATTATATTTACATATAAAATGTGCTTCCATCCTCAGCAGCAGGGAAACAGATTTTAAAATTAGTATTTCAGAGTACCTTAGGCAGGTTATGACATTAAACCCCACAGGTCCAGCACTGCCTACACTGCACATGCCTTATTAGTTTAATATAAAATAAGTGTACCAGTTTTCTCCTGTCCAGTACTGACAAAAACCTGCATCATTAACCCTATGGATTTTCCCACAATTTGATGACAGTTAGGTGAGAACTGGGGCTTCATTGGCAGCTAATTGCAAATATGGCTCCTACATTCTGCGGAATTATTCCGGTGGGTCAAACGAAAGTCACAATTGGCTTTTCTCTCTTAGTTACACAAGCCCCTATGCCCAAAATGGTGAAAAGAAACAGGAGAAAGAAAAGGCCATGGAAGCCAAAGCATGTTACTCTGTGGAGGCATCTATATGAGAGCTGCTAAATGTATACCAAATACAGCTTCACTTTCAGGGAACAGCAGACATTTACAGGCATGGAAGATTCAAAGTTATGAGTAACATCTGCGACAGGGACATTGATTCTCTTCCCCCTGTGGCGTTGCTTCTTCTTCTTCTTCTTCTTCTTTTTTTAAAAAAACAACAACAACCAGTTCTGATATCACAACATGCAGCTGGGAAACCTGGTAGATAAAAAGTGAGGGTGTGTAAGCAAAGAACAAGGCAACAGAACACAATATTAAGCCCCATTTAAACTAAAGTCTTCTAGCTAGCACCAAGCAGAGCAGTAGCTAAACTCCTCCAGTTTTTCAAGGTATCTCCCCACTGTGTTTTGCTTGCAGACTGAGTACTCTCCCTGGCAGTAACAGCTGCATTCTCTCCAATTGATTTTAACTCTCTTGTTTACTTCATTTGAAGTACTCAGGATGTGAAGATGAAAGATGTGAAACATACTGGGTAAGCAAGTGTGGACCTAGGGATTTGACTCAGACCTAGATTTCAGCACCTGACACCATCACAGGCTAACTAATTCAAGGATGATCCACACCTAAGAAAGCAGCACCAAAATGAGTCAGTCTCCTAAGATGCAGTTATAATAAATTAGATTATTTCCCCCCTGTGGGTTGAAAATTACACTGTTTTGCCATCCCTGTCCAATCTAGCAATCAATGAATGTACAACTGCATCCACAGTGAGCCAGGCTAGTGGTGGTGGTGATAATGACTAATATTGATAAATGGGTTAAATAAACTTATTTGAATTATTCGGATTCAGTGCAATAGTGACATGTTACCCTAAGAGGTGTGGGGGGTATGTTAGAGTCCCTCCCATGATGCAAAAATCTCCTTTAATATTGGGGGGAATTATTAGCTCAGATAGGAGACCTGGGAGAGGAGGGTAACTTCAGGGATCTTTTCACCTATGTATACTAATACAAATTGTAGAGGAGGCTCCAGTTAAAGTAAAATAAAGTTTTTTATTGGAAAGTACTAACATACAAAACATATGTTCTTATGAACCATACAAGGCTATAGCAGAGTGAGGCAGAAAGGTTGAATAGAAAGAGAGAAAGAGGTCCAGGAAGACAGGGTGATCGTTACTGCTCTTGAAGAGAAGGGTTCTGTGTAGCAAAGATACTCAGGCAGGCATCTGATGGTGGCACAGGAGGTTCCAATCCATGGCACGCTGAGATAGAGAGTGGCTGAGTCTGTATGCTGTGGCACACCTTGCTATTGTTGGGACTCTAATATTTATACTCTGCTCTGTACATTGGAGGGGCAAGTTAGTAATAACAAAGTTCGGATGGCTTTCCCATGGAATAGACAAAAGAAGCCGAAATTCAACTGATTGCTTTCGTTCCAGAATGCTAAAACACTGATGGTTTTGAGATAAACTCATAAGGTTGGACAGGAGGGGGTATGAGATTTCCATAGGGTATGGACTGAGGAATGGTCACTTGATTATTTGATTGACTTATTGCTTGAAACATCCAGGGCTGGCTGAGAGGATTAGCACATACCCCTTAATGACTGGGTAGTTAGCATAAACCCATTATGTGTAATCCAACTTGGGCTTTCCCACCATTATATTTCTAGGCACTTCTTAAGTCATTGTGACCTTTGATTGACCTCCAATCTGCCTATGCTAGTGTGACCCTGTAAAGTGTCTAATATGTCCAGTTATGGAAACTTTTGGGGTAGAGTAGTAGGATGTGCTAACAGACATTGTTTTAAAGATTGGCGGACTCAGAGTTATTCCACCCTCCACTTTGCCACTGTTTCACTAACTGTCTTTCCCTGATGATTTCTTAGGACAGTGAAAGGAAGAAGTTATTTATTTATTTATAAATAAATTTATTTATTTATAATTTATAATTATAAATTTATTTATAAATAAATAAATAATTTAATGTCTATCCTGCATTTCCACTAAAAAAGCAATCAGAGTGAGTAACATTAATAAAATATATGTGCCAAACAGCTACTGCTATTGGTGGAATATCCCTCACAGACAACAGCACTAGCACCATAGCTAATGCTTGTTAGTACTGCACAGAGAGAGACATGGTAACCATCCTTTTCAATATCTTTTACAGTGCAACCCCTGTATCCAAAGGATTGGTACCCATGGTTTCACTTACCCATGTCCAAAAATATGTTCTCTCTAGGCATTTTCTAGGTCATCGTCCAGCATGATACTATAGTATGCTTCCACTAAAGGTTGACCACAGAATTGTGCTAAAGTGCCTACAAATACCTAGAGAGGCATTCTCTCTAGGAATTTATAGGTCCTCCAGCGCAGTTGTTTGGTGTGCTTTCAGCAGAGACATAGGGCTTGCTACTATCCACAATTGTCACTATCTGTGGTAAGTCTGGTAATTTCTCCCCCACAGATACAGGGGTTGTACAATATCAGAAAAACTCTAAGAAGAGACAATCTAAAATGAAACAACAGATAATGCCAGAAGATGAAACTCCCAGGTTGGATGGCACTCAACTAGCTATTGGGATACAGCAGAAGATGACTATGAGTAGCACTGCAGCTAATGAGGCAACTGCACTCAAGCCAAAAGGACATTCAGCTGTTGACATGCTCAGAGGCAAAAGGAAAGTTCTTCAAGCTACATAAATAGAATCTACTCCAGTTCTAACCAAAATCTATCAAAAAATATGGAAAACAAAACAATGACCCATGGATTAGAAACATTCAATGTACAGTTTCCCTTCCCATTCGCGGGCTTAGGGGCGGAGCACCACTGCAAAACTGAAAAAAAACACACACAAATAAACTCTCCCCCTTACTCCCCAGGGTTTCCTCGACCTTTAGCTCCCCCCTCCCGGGAATGTGTGGCTTTCCTTAGTCTTTGTTCCCTGTGGGGCTGGAAGCCAAAGGCTGAGCAAGCCCCCGCGATCACCCCAAAGCTGCTGAGAGTTTCAAGGCCGAAAGAAAAGTGGATTGAAGGATTGAATGATACTGTGACTGCATTTTCAAGGGTCATTTTCCAAATGGCTGGCTTTGGGTGTGAAACAGAACAAAACAATGGGGGGGGGAGAAGGGAGCGGGACCTACTTGGCTGCCTCCCCCACAGGAGGATCCACTTTTGTGTTTGCAGACTGCTGCTTCATGGGTGCAGCATCGTGCGGATCCTCCTTTGGGGGGAGGCAGCTGGATGGGAAGAGGCCATGGCAATGGGGGAGCAGCTCAGCATGGGCAGCACCCTGCATGAGACGTCCGAGCTGCCTCACCCACCTTGGGGAGTCCCGCCGCCACTGCTGCCCACTGAAACGCAGGGTCGAGAGGCAGGCTATGGGAGCAGAATCAAGGGAAGCCCCAGGAGGTCCCCACCTTGGAAGCGGGAAGTAACCCCAGCTGCCAGCTTCCTCCAAGGCCTGTCTACTGCACAGTGTATTGAGTGGAGAGTGACCACTGGCCCACTGGCAAAGGGGAAGAGCCCCATCCCACCGCAGCCTCCACTACCTCACCACCACCTTCTTTGCAAGGAGAATAAGAAAGAGGTGACAATAACAACAGCAGCAGCAAGGTCAACTTGTACCTTCTGCCTGAGCTCTTTTCTGGGCTGGTCTGTGGGGATTTTGGGCCCTTGCTGGTACTGACTTGTTGCGTGTGTCTGGAGGAGAATCCCCTCAAGCCCCTGGCCTGCTGCAAGAATCCCATCTGCAAGGAGTGCCTCAAGTGCTACCTCAGTGTCTAAGTAGGTCTTGCTCCCTTGTCTCTCTCCCCACGCAATTGTTTTGTTCTGTTTCAAACCCAAAGCCAGTCATTTGAAAAATGGGCCCTTGAAAATGCAGTCACACTGTCATTCAATCCTTCAATCTGCTTTTCTTTTGGCCTTGAAACCCTCTGCGGCTTTGTGGCAATCACGGGGGCTTGCTCGGCCTTTGGTTCCCCCCCACCAAAGGAACGCCTAGGAAAGCTGCGTGTTCTCTGTGGAGGGGAGTCAAAGGTCAAGGAAACTCTCAGTGGCTTTCCATGAGTACACAAAATCACAAAAGGGAAAGCTGCGAATATGAAGGGACGACTGTGCATTCCAACCCCCAGGAATGAGACATGAGGAATTGTAGTAACCACAGACCATTGCATTAATTTCCTATGCAAGTGATGCTCAAAATTCTACAACAACGGCTTTTACAACATAAACATGGAGCAAGAAATGGCAGATGTCAAGCTGCGTTCAAGAAAGGTTAGAGATCATAAGACAAACATGTGTTAGATAATGGAGCACACCAAATAATTTCAAAAGAAAATCAGCCTGTACTTTATAGATTATAGAAAAGCCTCAGATTGTGTAGAAAACTATGGATCACTCTTAAAGAAATAGGTGTGCCACAACATTTGATAACCCTGATGTGTAACCTATTTTCAGGACAAGAGGCTACTGTCAGGACAGAATACAGTGAAATTGAATGGTTTCCTATGGGCAAGAGGGTCAGACAAGTTTGCATTTTATCACCCTATCTGTTTAACTTGTATGCTGAATGTATCATATGTAAAGCAGGAGTAGATTTGGAGAAAGGAGGCAAGAAAACTGGAGGAAGGAGCATCAACAATTTAAGAAATGCAGATGACACCATCTAGTGCAGATGAAATGCAGATGACTAGGGAGATTATCAGATGGACTATAAAGTCCGTTGCAGGAACGGAACAGAATCGGGAAAGGGCTTACCTTTCGGACGACACCATTCTGTTCCCATTCTGCTCCCATTCTGCCCCCATGATACCTTATTCACAGGGGAACATCGTTAATAGACCACCCATCCCATTTCTGTAATGTGATCACAGATGCTCTGAAAGATGCCCCGTTGCTATCTTGTTACGCTGGCGCGATGCCAGCCCTGGGGAGAGGTCCGTGCTGGACATTTCTGGGTGCAATCGGGATGAGGAGGAAAGTGGCACCCTTTTTTCCCCCTCCCTGGGTTACTTGTTAAATTTTCAGGGTGTTTGGGGGCTTGATATATATATATATATATATATATATGGTTTACTTTTTATTTTATTTTTTTATTATTGTTTTTTATTTTAAATAAAAAATTGGTTATTTACCACAGTGGACATTTCATCAGAAAAAGATTTTTTACAGCTTTTCCCCCCATTCAGCTGATTTTAGCATTGTTGAAATCTTGTTTCACAATGCAAAAAAGAAAAAAAAACTATATAAATCAAGACTAATTGAATATATAAATAATAAATCCGTGTATCAATAAAATATATTTTCGCTTGTTTCAACTTCCTTTCTACTTTATCCAGTTTTCCAAAGAATTATACAATTTATATTAAATTGACTTTGTTTATAATGATTTAACAGTTTATAATTTATAATTTTTATAATAAATTAATAATAAATTAAATTTAAAATTCATAATGATATAAACATTTCTCATATTATAACCATATATAACATTTTAACAATACATTTTAACAATACATATCACTTCACCTATTGCAAAATTTCTCTTCTAATTTTTCTGTATGCTCCTTATCCCTTAATATTAGTCTTCCCTTATTAGTTCTCATTTGTTGTCTCATGGGGTCACAGTGCTTCACCCTTACAGTTTCTTTATCTATTTTTTTTGTTGTTCCATTTATCTGTCTTCTTCCATAATTAATTTGGCATGTCTCTTTTCTCCACTTACCTTCATTTTTCTATCTTCTTCACCTTCCCTTCCCCTTACTCTAGATCTCTTATCCCATCCTTTCATTTAAACTCCTTGATTCCTTTCTTCCTTTCCCCGCTATTTCTACCTCTCCCCTTTCCCATTCTGTCCTTGCTTTCCTTATTCTGTACTCATTTATATCTTTCTCCTAGACCTTTTCCTTTTACTATTCCCTATCATCTCCTCTTATTCACACTTCTCCCTTCACATTTCACTTTCTCCTTTCCACTTACCATCTTCAAACCTTCTCTTACCTTCTTACATACTTCAGTCTTCTTTTCTCAATCCTTCTTTCCTCTTGTCTTTATTCCTGTAGTTCCTTTCCTTTCCTTTTTCTCTTTCTCCTTTTATAAGTTCACTTTTCTTCAAACTGTACGAAGAAACCTTTATCCATTAGGGAGTTCCATCAATTCCCACTTCTTCTTACAATATTCTCTCACTAGTTCCCAATTCGTTCCTTGTGTCTCCATTTATTTCTGCTTTAGTTCTAATGTTAGCTTGTCCATACAGGCTGCGTCTAGAATTCTTTCCAACCATTCATCCACTGTCAACACCATTTTCTGCTTCCATTTTTGAGCTAGCACCAGTCTTGCTATTGTCACAAAGTATAACATAGTTCTCCAGTTTACTTTCCAAGTCTCATATATATATATATATATATATATATATAATTGAAAAATTTCTTCTGTAGTTCTGTGAATTTCTTTCCAGTATTCTTTAACATGTCCACATCTTAACCATATGTGAAACAGTGAGCCAGGATCTACTTGGCATTTCCAGCATTTCTTATTTGTATTTTTAAACATTTTTCCCAACTTTACAGGAGAGTAGTGCCATCTGTGAGCTGTTTTGAAATAATTTTCTTTCAAATTTTGGCAAGCTGTAAATTTGGTCATGTTATTTCTGGCCTTTTCCCAATCATCCAATTGTAAATTATACCTAAAGTCCAAGGCCCACTTTATCATTGAGTCCTTGATCTCTTCCATTTCCAATTCCCTTAACAGAAGTAATTTGTATATTCTTGAAATCATATTTTTCATTGGGCTTTGTATAATTTTGTCCAATTCATTTTCTTTTTCTTCAAATCCAATCCTTTTTATGTCTTCCTTGTTTCTTTGTTTCAATTGTTCATAAGTAAACCAATGTATGTTTAGATCCTCCCTAGATTTTATGTTATATTCCTTTCCCTTTTCTTTATTAATTAAGTCATTATATTTTAACCATTCCTTTGTATTTTTCCATCTGCCCATAAATGCTTCCTGAGGAGAAATCCAGAGAGGTACTTTGGTATAAAACTTGTTCTTTATGCTTCCCCACAACCTCAGTAATGGTTTCCTGATTATGTGGTGAGTGAATTCTTTGCCTATCCTTACTTTGTCATAGGCAACATCAGCATGCCAACCAAGTTTCAGATTAAATCCTTCCAAATTCAGTGTTTTGGAGTCCTGTAAATTTAACCACTCTACAATCCAAATCATCAAACAAGCCTGAAAGTATATCTTGCAGTCTGGAAATTCTGCTGCTCCTCTGCTTTTCACATCTATCATCGTCTTACGTTTGATTTTTGGCTTCCAACCTCCCCAAATGAATTTGCTCATTTCTTTTTTCCACTCATTAAATGGTTGATTGTTGTTTACTATGGGAATATTCTGAAATAGATATAAGAATTTTGGAAGAACTGTCATCTTGATTGCTGCTACCTTCCCTAATATTGATAAATTCAATTTTGTCCATTTCCTCATGTCCAATTTCATCTGTTTCTATATCTTCTTATAATTGTTTTTGTATAAGTCGGTATTTGTTTTTGTAATCCTAATTCACAGATTTCTGATTTTCTTGCCAATTTTACAGCCCGAGATAATTTCTACCTCTTCTGTTCTGTTTTTGTTAGGTTTACTTTTTCTTTTTAAATTTCCTTTGCATTGTTCTCTTGCGAGAATGAGATTTCATTTCTGGGATGTGAATGCAGCTTTGCAACAGCTGCATTCACCCCCGGCCAATGAGGGGAGGGGGAGGACATTCCTGTTCCACAATGGGGGTAAGTGTCTGAAATTTTTTTCCTAATCATGGAACAGGAATGGGAGTGGGCTGGGTTGGGGGTAGTGGGATAGAAACGGGTTATAAGGGCTCGTCTGATAATCTCCTAGTACTTGGAAAGGCAGCGATGAAGGAACTAGACAAGATCCTGAAGTGTCAAGGTATATCACTGAATATTAAAGTTAGGATTGTCTATGCTATCCTGTTTCCAATTTCTATGCATGGTTATGAAAGCTGGACAGTGAAGAAAGCTGATAGGAAGAAAAATAATTCAACTGAAATGTGTTGAGGAGGAGTTCTACAGATACCATGGCTCCTAAGAAGACAAATAAATGGGCAAATAAAAGAGCAAGTCAAGTGTGAACTCTACCTTGAAGCTAAGATGACTAAACTGAGGCTGTTGTTCTTTGGGCATATGAGACAACATGGCTCACTAGAAAAGACAATAATGCTTGGCAAAGTGGAAGCCATTAGGAAAAGAGAAGACCGCATTCCAGATGGATAGACTCAATCAAGGAAGCTACAGCCCTGAGTCTGCAAGACCTGAGCAGGGCTGTTGATGATAGGGCAACTTGGAGGTCTCTCATTTATAGGGTCACAATAAGCCGAGGTCATGGTTGGTGTTAACAATAGCAACAACAGCCATATCTTGATTTTAATAAACGCACATTAAAAAACCATTTATGATATGATCAGTATTCTACATCAGCTACTTAGTAACTGATGCAAAATACTTAGTACGTAACTGGGTAACCTCTCCTAGTCCAACCCAAACCAAATCTGATGGAAACTCATTCCCCCATCTTCCACTCACCAGTAGAAGGGACCTACTTCTCCCCATGCAGATTATGCCTGGTAAAGTAGGAAGGAAAGGCTTAATTTACCATCTGGTATTGTGGCAATAATGTCACAATCATGTCTAACTAGTGCTCGTGGATATGGAACAGTTACAGATGAGTAAATCTAGGGGCCACAAAAGTAGGTCCATGGGCCATATTGTAGTCTACTGGTGTACTTTGTCCACTTAGTGGAAACTGTCACAAACCATCCAAAACACAGGAAGTAAAAGCCAAGTGTAGCATACAGATAGGATTCATCTACAAATATTAAGATATTTCAGCTTGTCCATATGAGACTATAAAATGTGGATTGATACACACTAATGCCAATTTACTGCAGCTTTCACTTGTCTCAACAATTTTGTTGAGACAAGATCTCAGGCATGCAAAGCTATCCATGTTCATTGTTCAAATGGGCATGCTTGCAAACAAGATGGAGGCTGAGAGTGAATTATTTGCATTTTTATTCCCACCAGTTGCCACCACTGAAGAGTATTTTTTTAAACAGCATATCCCAGGTGTGGAATTGTGATATTCTGGTTAAATACACAGAAAAAAAAGAAGGGAAAAGGCTGATTTGATGCCTCAGTGCACGATCACTATGGAGAAAATCCAACATGGACGTTCGGGGCTCTTGCCTTGCCAGCAAGCTCCATCCTCTGCACACATCATACCTTTTATCTTCCACTCAGCAATGCACAGCAAAGTGAATTGGTTGTCCCAAAGAGCAGAAATGTACGTTTCCTTCAGAGGTTTTTTTAAAAAAAAATACAGGAAAAGCTGCAAAGGATTTTCCTGTGGAGTATTTGGCATATTTGCCCCCCCTCCTTCTGAATATGGCAGATTGATGCATAACCTCATTAAGACAAATCATATTCTCCTCAAAGGCACATGTCTGACTTATTGGTTCAGCTTCAGTTGCCAAACATGGGGCCAGTTTGGAAATGAAATATATCATACTCATGAACTATGGTGGTTTGATGAACAATGCTCTGCCAAGCATAACCACCTTCTTGCATTGCTCCCCTCTTCTCCTCCATGCTTCATTCAGATCATACCATAGCAAAGGACAACTTCTCTTAACCTTCAGAGGGTGCTGTAAGAAAGATTCAAGAAAGATGGAGTGAGAAGGAACAGTGTCGGTTGCTAACAGGAGCAAGATTGTCAAGATGCTTTTTCAACCCCAGGGCATTTTTTCCCTGTTTCTCATAATACCAAAGCCTCTCAGAGTGCAATCCACCTGTAATTCAAGACCTTTCTACATATCACATTGAGAATAGTAATAACCTCAGGTGAACATCTTTTGCTAGCCATTTTTCTTTTTAACTGTTTTAGATATGGGCTCAGGATAAAGAAAAATAGAAATACAATATCAGTCACCTAACCCAAATCCTTCTTTGCTTACTTCCCCATTTTCAAGCAGTCTTATCAAATCACTAGAAATTCTAGGGATCGGGGACAAATCTAATCTAATGCAGATATATCATTGCATTTATTTATATGGTACAGAGAAAACTGTTAGGTAGTTTTTGTGGCCTATTCTTACAGTTCAGCCAGACAAGCAATCTTCCAGAGAAGACAGTGACCCAGTTTAGGAAAATGTTATTTGTCAACTCGTGATAATAGAAACCAAACCATTTTTCTCTCAGGCAAAATCTTTCTCTCCAGAGCACTCCCCTTTCATCCCACTTCCACCACAGATTTTTAGGCTCCAAGAACTTTCTTGGCCTTTAGTGTTAGGAAATGTGTGTGAGAGAGCACCAGATTTGAGAATTTCACCCCATCTGTGTCAGATTGTCTGAAAAACAAGCAAGCTTACTTATTTCTGAGCCAATCCAAATATGCCCCCCTATCCAAACAGATGTCTGGTAGCTCCATGCACAAGCAATGTTTCCCAAGGGTTAATGGATGGACTCTTTAATCTTGATGTACACTAGGGTGTCAGGAGAAAAATAAACTTTCCCTCCCTTTAACTGCTCAGACCAGACAATTTGTTGATCAGTGGAACAGAAGGATGTGTCCTGGGGGATTAGTGCTTGGGAGAGTAGGAGAGAGGGGTGCTTGAGCCATGTGGGGGAAGGTTGATATTTTCTTCTTTTTAGTATCTTAATGGAATCCAGAGGAGAATTTCAGAACTCCTAATGCTCACAACCTGGTAGTGAGCATGATGAATGTCCTCTACTAGTGCTGGGCCAGGGCACGGTGACCTTCACTGCCATCTCCACTTCCTTATCACCAGTTCAGATGAAGTTGTCCAGAGGTTTCTGACAGCTATGCATTTCTTTATCAGAAATGGCAAGAGTGAGTACCTGAAACAAGTACTGTATACAAGTTGCCCCCCATATCAATGAGGGATATGTTCCTGGACTTACCATTTATAAGTGAAATGGTGTATAATAGAAAACCCTATTAATATAAAGGACTTCCGGTACAAATATACCATATTGTTATGTTGGATGACCTAGCAATTCCTAGAGAGGACACCTCTCTAGGCATTTTTCAGTGTGACTCTATGGTATGTGTCCCTATTTTTTTCAGCCATGGATAACTGAAACCATGGATATTGGTTTTGTGGATCCAGGTGGTGGGGCACCTGCGTATATAAAAAGAGAAGGACCTTTAAAAATCGTGATATTTTCTTGCAGAGACCAATAAGAATCTTTCTAGTCTTTTTCAAAACTAAGTAGAGGACCAGATTCGTTCACTTTATGATCTTCCAATGTGCATCAACATTTGATGACAACTCAATGTAAAGCTCACTTTCTCTAGCTCCCACTCCTGTCTTCTCTGCAGCTCCTCATATACTTCTCTGGGCCTAAGTTCCATTACTTAATTCCTTTTTAGTAGATACATGTAGGACTGAATTGCTTTGGTAGGGAAAGACCTTCCATCAACAGAGCGGAATGGCCTAGTGTGGTCTAAGCAGTTTCCAGAAATAAAAGATAATGAAAGATCTATACATTTTAAAAAGTAGAGCAATTAATCCTCCACAAATATTGCCAGAAAAAGCAGGTACTGTGGGAATCAACATAGGCATTAACAAGTTTTTGAATCATTCCTGCAAGGCAGACCAAGAAGTATAAACCTTCCCTAGTCATTCTTAGTACTATAATTTCACCTTGTTGTCACTAATATCTAAGCTATTATGGTAATTTAATTTAATTGCTGTGCCTGTCCAGCCCTGTTAATGAGATACGCACTTCTGCATGGGCCGGAGGATGTGAAAATTAAATTTTTCAACAGAGGCCAGTCACTTTGTAAAATCAGCAAAGCAATAAAGAAAAGAACAATATGCATGGCAATTGTAGGAGCAAAGAAATCTCATTAATTTTACAATGGAGCTGTAGGATTTATAAAACAAATGTCCTGCCCCACCAGCACACTTTCTCTTAGTCATCAGAGATGACAAAGAACACTGAATGAACATATTTATCCAACTTGGTGTTAGACAAATTTGTTAAGCTATAATTTGGATGTCCCAATGTTGTAACCCAACTGGAGGATTTGGGACTTGTAGTCTAATACAAGGGGAAGGCAACAGGTTAGAGAAGGCTGTGATAAAGCACAAATCCCATTATATACAATGGTACAATAAAATGGTGACCCTAATATAAAATGGCAAACAGTAAGATTTGTTTTTGAGATTTTGCGGGTGGGGAGGGTGGAATATTTTCAATCTGTGGATGGTTGAATCCATTGATAAAGAATCCATGGATTTGGGAGTGGAGGGGGGGCTGACTGTATATTTGAAAGAGCCCTGCTATGCACCAAAGACCAATCTAGGCCACATTGTATGCACAGCTGCCTCCAGCATATCCCAAACTAAGCTGTGTAAGTATCCTTCCTTCCCATTTCTCATGCTAGAACTAGGGGGGGCTTTGGTCCCCTAAATATGGCTCCTGAAGCCCATCAGAAGCCAAGCCCCCCCCCAAGTTCCCCAAAATTATTTTTTTCAAGCCAATTTTCAGGTGATTTTTGCTCCTAAACCAGCCAAAATCTGACAAGCTTGCAGTTGTTCACTCCCTCTAACTCTCCAAGGCCCTTCAATCCTCAAAACAAACAAACAAACAAACATGGTGGTGGGGGAGATTATAAATAGAACAAAATTGGTTTTAAAAATTGAGGTTGAGACATGACACTGTGCCACTTTGAGCACACTGAAGTATGGTGGGGCACCCTGCTAGGTGGAAGCAGGGAAGAAAAATGGCCCTCATCCTCTGCCCAGTTACCCACCCCTGTGCTAGAACAATAAGTTAGATGATCCCAAATGAATGGATGAAATTTAGTGTTACATGAAATCAGGTCCCAGTTCAGCCAAATGAAACTTCTTCCTACATAATGTGCCCATAACTAATAGGTAAGTCTTATACTTGGTGTGTGTGTTTTTCTCCCTCCATGAATTTACTTTTCCTTCCTCAGACTTGAGCAAGGGAGGATATGATTATGTTATCTAAAAGTTCTCCTTTGCAAATGTATTTTCCATACAAGTCATACTAAACAATAGGAAGGAAGGATTGGGTGGTTCTGTTCTGAAGAATGCCAAAGAAAAGATTGCATTACCGGGCAAGTGTATCATGAATTCCAGGGAACCTGGTTAACTGCCAAACCTCCCCCCACCCTGCTCTGCTCCTTCCCTGTAGTGTTTAAATCAGAGCTGCAAAATGCTGGGGTAGAGGCATCAATTTTCCACCAAGGGAAAAGTCTCTAATTTCACAATCATGTTGAGAAATTCAACAATGCTGGAACGTTTGGAGCAAAAGAGGTCAATCTCCCTACTGTCCCTTGATCAATTTTAAGGATAACCTCCAGGCAATATGCTCTGCCAATTTCATAGGATCACACAGATACTGTATAGGACTGGGAAATCTGCCATCATCCGTTAGGCCTCTTCATGTGTAACTACTGTGCAAGGCTTACTTTTGAATGCTTCTGTTTTGAGAGTGGGAATGAAAGGCAACCTGTTAAAAGCAAGAAACCCAACCACACTTTCTGCCTTATAAGGGCAGAAAACATTGAAAACCCAGAGTTAGAGATGAAACACAATAAGTACTTTGAAAAAGCAAGCATTGGATTCTAATATAAGTACAGTAGATTTTCCTTGGTTTTTTTTTCCAGGTTGTGAGGTCATGTTCTGGAATACCGTATATTCCGGCGTATAAGACAACTGGGCATATAAGACGACCCCCCAATTTTCAAACAAAAATCTAGGGTTTGGCATATATTTGCCATATAAGACCACACACACCCCAATTTGGCTGGCTGGCTGACTAGCTGGGGGAGCCTTGCCAGCTGATCCTCTTTGTTTCCCAACTCACGAGGATCTCGTGATAAACATTAGAAAGAACTTCCAGACAGTAAGAGTTGTTCAGAAGTGGAATACACTGCTTTGGAGTGTGGTGG
This sequence comes from Gambelia wislizenii, assembly GCA_030847615.1. NCBI lineage: Eukaryota > Metazoa > Chordata > Lepidosauria > Squamata > Crotaphytidae > Gambelia > Gambelia wislizenii. The sequence goes on from JAUMIR010000001.1 coordinate 328,366,725, forward strand.
AGTCTCCTTCTTTGGAGATTTTTAAACACAGGCTGGGGCATGTGTTTAAAAACACAGGAATTATTTGATTTAAACACCGGAATTATTTGGTTTAAACACAGGAATATATTTAAACACAGGAATTATTTGACTGTGTATTCCTGCATGGCAGGGGGTTGGACTGGATGGCATTTGTGGTCTCTTCCATCTCTATGATTCTATTAATAAAGGAGTGGACTTTTTCAGTGGCTGCTCCATGTCTTTCGAACCCCCTCCCTAGGAAGGCTTAGGAGGGCTTTGCTGACCATTTCAGTCCTTCTGCCAGCAAGTGATTGGTTGATTTTATCTTCTGTCTTTTAATGGATTTGAAAGGGTTATACAGTTGGCCCTCTGTATCCCCATGGTTTGTTCCTCACAATGTTGGCTAGCTAAGGCTGGTGGGAATTACAGTCCAACAACATTTGGAGGACTGCAGTTGGCAAGCCTCGCTTTCCACTTTAAAAGTGGTTCTTCTACTTACTGAGCTTGCACTTTCAAAGGAACAGAAAGAAAAACAAATATATATATATTTTCTTGCACCCAGTTAATGGATTCCCTATGGGTCTATGGACCATGGACTAAGACATTAAGGATACATTTTTTACATAGTTATAAGAGCAACGTGTCCAAAAATGTGACAGGGAGCAGAACAGAGCATTTTTGCCCTTTTTCCCCACCTTCCTTGAAGGTGGGAGAAAGGGGTGAATCTAGTGGTTTGGCTCGGCGGCCCGTTTCCCCTGCCTTGGCCCCCTTCGGAAGGGAGCCCAGATGGAGGGAACAGGCCACTGAGGCAAACTGGGCATCTTTACCCCTTTCCCCCACCTTCCTTGAAGATGGGGGAAAGGGGTGAATCTAGTGGTTTGGCTCAGCAGCCCCTTCGGAAGGGAGCCAAGACGGATGGGGCCGCTGAGGCAAACATGGCATTTTCGCCCCTTTCCCTCACCTTCCTTGAAGGTGAGGGAAAGGGGTGAAAATGCCCGGTTTGCCTCGGCCGCTGAACACACAGGCGATCGAGTGGCGGCCGTGGCAAGCTGCAACGTTTGCGCCCCCTCCTCTATCTTCAGTTGTTCCCCAAAGGGGGAGAAGGCAGAGGAGGGGGGAGAATGAAATGCTAAACACTTTGCTTCACCCCCTACCCCATCTCCTGCCTCTTTGCTCTGTTTGTGAAGGTTGCGAAGAGGCAGGAGATAGGTAGGTGGGCGAAGCAAAGTATATCCAGCGTATAAGATGACCCTCAATTTTGGAGGGTATTTTTGAGTGTTCAAAAGTCATCTTATATGCTGGAATATATGGTAGTTTCTTTCTGACATTTCGCCTGCATCTGTGGCTCGCATCCTCAGAGAATGTTTGTGTAGGTGTGTGTGTGGAGTTTATGTGCTGTGAACCCCTGTTGGGGAGTATATGTACATTTGTGTAATTGAATGGTTAGTTTCTGGGTATAGAAATGCAAGACTTGTTAGTGTCTGTTTGGCTAATGGTTGGTTGATGGGCCATTATCTGCTGGGAATCCTCTTGTCCCTGGGTGGAATTCTTTTGTAAGTGTTGAGTTTTGATTCTATTGTGTTTCAAAACTGGGAGCCAGATTTTGTTTACTTTTAAGGTTTCTTCTTTCCTGTTGAAGTTGTCCAGGTTGAAGTTTGTGGATTTCAATAGCTTCTCTGTGCATTTTGACATGATAGTTGTTGGCCTGCTCTAGAATTTCTGTGTTTTCAAATAGCATTTTGTGTCCAGGTTGGTTTATAATATGTTCTGCTACTGCTGATTTTTCTGGCTGCTCCAGTCTGCTGTGTCTCTCATGTTCCTTGATTCGTGTTTGCACACTGTGTTTAGTGGTCCATATGTAAACTTGTACACAGCTGCATGGTATACGGTAAACTCCTGCAGCTGTGAGAAGGTCACTTTTGTCATTTGCTGAGTGTAGCATTTCTTGTGGGGGGTGGGTGGGTTTTTTTGGTTGGTCTATAGATTGTTTGGACGTTGTGTTTCCTCATCAGTTTCCCTATTCTGTCTGTGACTCCTTTGATATATGGTAAAAATATCATCAGGTGGCTGTTTTTCTTCTTCATTCCTGTGTTTTTTTCTGGGTCTGGCTGCTCTTGTGATGTCTGATCTGGAGTAACCATTAACCTGAAGGGCCCAGTTTAGGTGGCTCAGTTCATCCTCCAGGTAGTGGGGTTCACAGATCCTTTTTGCATGGTCTACCAATGTTTTTATTGTGCTTCTTTTTTGTACTGGGTGATGATTGGAGTTCTTGTGTAGGTATCTGTCCGTGTGTGGGGGTTTTCTGTATACCTTGTGGCCTAACCATTGGTTTGATTTGCGGATGACTAGTATATCCAAGAATGGCAGTGTTCCTTCTTTCTCTTTTTCTATCATGAATTGGATATTTGGGTGGATGCTGTTCAGGTGGTTCAGGAATGAGACCAAATCTTCTTCTCCATGGTTCCAAATAGTGAAAGTGTTATCTACATATCGGAACCATGCTGTGGGCTTTTTCATTCTGTTTCCAGGGCTTGCTTTTCAAAATGCTCCATGGAAAAGTTTGTTATCACTGGGCTCAGGAGGCTGCCCATGGCTACCCTATCTATCTGTTCGTAGAATTGGTTATCCCACTGGAAGTACCTTGTGGTGGGGCAGTGTTTGAACAAGATGTCCTGTGATGTCCTCAGGAAATATTTGTTGTATGAGTGCCATGGTGTCCATTATGGGGACTTTGGTGAACAAGGAGACAACATCAAAACTGATCAGTCTGTCTCCAGGTTGTTGTTGTGGTTGTTGTTGTTGTTTTTTATGTTGCTGATTTTTTCTATGAAGTGAGTTGAGTCTTTGATGTAGTGAGGGCTTTGTCCTATGTGGGTTCGTAATTATGTTTTGAAATACAATAGAACCAAAACTCAACACTTACAAAAGAATTCTACCCAGAGACAAGAGGATTCCCAGCAGATAATGGCCCATCAACCAACCATTAGCCAAACAGACACTAACGAGCCTTGCATTCCTATACCCAGAAATTAACCATTCAATAACACAGATTTACATATAATCCCCAACAGGGGTTCACAACACATAAACTCCACACACACACCTACCCAAACATTCTCTGAGGATGCCAGCCACAGATGCAGGTGAAACGTCAGAAAGAAACTATTCCAGAACATGGCCTCACAGCCTGGAAAAAAACCAAGGAAAATCTATGGATGCCGGCCGTGAAAGCTTTCGACTTCACATAAGTACAGTACTTGAACTATTCATTTCAGTGGGGATCAGTAATTTTTAAAGAGTGCATCTCACCGATGTATTGAACGATCTCCTGAAATGGATGCTCTCAAAAACATATAGTCATCCCTTCACATTCAAGGGGGTTAGGTTTCACAGACCACCGCAAATGTGAAAATTCCGTGAATAACGACTGCCCTCCCCCTCCCCTGCCAAAGTGACCATGGGGCCTACGGATGCCCCATAGTCACTTTCCCCCACCTCCGAAGGCCTTCACGGGGCCTCCAGAGGCCCTCTGGAGGCCCCGTGGTCGCCTCCCCCCTCCATCCCAAGGCCTTCACGGGGCCTCCAGGGGCCCTGTTGTCACCTCTCCAGGCCTCCCACTCCCTCCTCAGGCCACCACGGGGCTTCCAGAGGCCCTCCAGAGGCCCTGTGGTCACCAACCCAGTCCTTCCCCTTCCCTACCAAGGCAATCATGGGGCCTCTGGAGGCCCTCCAGAGGTCCTGTGGTCGCCTCTCCAGCCTCCCCTTTCCTCCCAAGGCTTCCCTCCCAAGACCCCCTTGCTGCCTCTCCCACCCCCTGGCCTGCTTCCCTCCCCCCCAGAAGAGGCCACGGGGCTTCTAAAGCCCAGTTGCTGCGTTTGGGAGGGCGGGGGAGGCCCTCCCAAAACCACGAATACTCAAAACCGCGAATGCTAAATTTGCGAATGTGGAGGGACAACTGTATATTTCTTAGATTCCACATGCTTGTATTACCTTTTGAGTGAGTGACTCTGCTAGTCATTAACAGTTAAGACAGCAATGCAAGCTAGTGATGCCAGTTCAGGATTTCAGGCCCGCAGTTTTCAGAGCCAAAATCTGAGACCTAGGACATTATCACAGAAGGCTGAAATTGTGTGCTTATGATGGAACAGTAGCACAAATAGGTTCCCATTATCCCACAACGTCATTGCCCTCCCTTGCCCTGTCCATGTTTCACCTGTTAATTAGGTGCCAATTTTCATTGATGGGCAGAAGCCACCAATAGCCCTCAATATTACTCTTTTCATGCTATTGATGAGTGTGCAATAATCACATCCCACTTTAATCACGTGATTCCAGCTTGAATGGACGATCCTCTTCTCCCACTCTGGACTTCTTTTCCTTCCAATAGAAGGCAATGCTTTAAGCCCTTTCTTTCCCTCCCCACTCCTTTTCCTTTCGACTTCTTCTCCTTCCAATACAAGAAAGCAATGCTTTAAGCCCTTTCTTTTCCACCCCCTTTCTTTTCCTCAGGACTTCTTTTCCTTCCTACAGAAAGCCAGATTTTAATCCCTTTCTTTCCCACCCCACTAAAGTTGCATCTATCTTGGCCATGCAAAATTGCAGAAGAGAAAATTTATCTTAAAGGTGCATGTGCCAGCCAGCAGGAGGCATTAATACTCTGTCATTAGAAGGCAATGAAATGACAAGTGCTACTATAGTGCGAGCTTCAATCCTGTTCTTAAATTGTGAGTGGTGGTCATGCAACAATTCTGTGGTGATAGTATCATACAATTATGGTGACGTATGATAATCACTGTAATCATTCCACTATGTTTCTGCCTTCTGGAATCGCAGAATTACAGCGTTTTTAGATGCTAGTCTGATACTGTTCCTATGGGCATGTCATTAAGAATTATGCTTTAAGTACCATTGCCCACTTGCTGAGGGAGACAGGATAAGGAACATTTCATCTAACCTACTTGCTTCTATCCAGAAGGTGGATACAGAGTAGAGCAGAAAGTGAGCCCTGGCACCACAACAGCTGGGAGGGAAGCAGGAAGCTAATTAAGGAGATAATCAGATGCAGCTAATGTGGCACCATAATGACACCAGAGGAATGCAAAAGGATGCCAATATCAGATGATAATGTCCTTTTACATTCTGCTGACATCATTATGGCTTTTTTTTTTATTGACAGGCAGAGCTGTCAACAGATTCCCCATTGCAATTTGGTGCCAGCATTGCCAGCGTGTGAAACCTCAGGCCATTTAACTCTCGTTAATGCAGTGTCAATGGGCAGTCCTGCCAGAACACTTCCAAGTGAGATCAGGACATCTAGGTAAGTGGTGCACTTTTAAAAAATTTCCCTGGTTTAGATGGAAGTTTTAAAGTGTTTTTGTGCTTGGTGTAACTTTTTTGTGTTATTTAACTTTTTATTTTTGAATTTCCCACGCTTGCGTCTTCTCGTGAGAACGGGCGGGATTTCAGTCCAGGAAGTGAACGGAGCTCTTTTAGAACTTGGTTCATTCCTGGGCTGCCTGTCGATGGGAGAGAAGGTAAGTGCGGTGGGGAGGGTTATTGTGCCGTGACAGGGGAAGGACTGGAGATCGTGGGAAAGGAATACTTTTTGTGTTCCTGTCTGATAATCTCCTAAGTAAATACATAAACCCCACTGGAGAGTCTTTGCAAGTTGCAGCAGCAAATCAATTAAGCCTTGTAAATTGTATCAAGCTGCTTCTCTACTGCATGAGTTGGAGATTTGCACACAGACCTTTCCTCTTGCCTGTAGCAGCCCACCAAAACTGGAGAATTTGCATCACCATCTGGAGAAGACCAAGCAAACTAGAGACCCAGGAGCAGAGGCTGAGATCTGGCAATCTTAATGCAATCCCATACACACTTCAGAATTAGTGCCATTAGACTTAATGAAGCTCATTTCTGTGCGCACATGTCTGCATGCATGCACACACATATACATGCATATACATATAGGATTGCAGTGTAAGTGGCCCTAGGTCTTAGCTGTTGATGTCCATGACAAAAAAAAAAAAAAGCTTTAATAAAAAAGAAATTAAAAGTGTTACTATGGGGAAAATTCTTTAAAACTCTTTTTAAAGGTGTTGTTTGTTTTCCATCCAGTCTTAAATATCAAATCACAGGGCTTTGAACATGGCTGAGAATCTCCCTCAGCATACTGAAAATATATTTTCTCTTCCCAGTACCCAGTGAAATCTGATGTCAGTTTATTCAACTCTTGGCATACACTAGTGAAGAGAGCCAAGTCAGCACTTGAGCTACACTACAAGTCCCATGCTGATGTACTAAACCAGAACTGAGAGAAAGCCCACATGAGGAACAGCCATTTACATTCAATATCATAGCAGGGTTGTTTGTGATTACATGTATCTTTTGGAGCTGGCAATTCTTCATCACAGGCAGGGCAAAAAAATCATACAGGATGAACAACCATGTAAAGAAAGTGTTTGGGCTGAGTGTGTTGTAATCCATAAATATTTTCTTAGCATTTCCGGAAGGCATATGTGTTTTAGTCAGTGGTTATAAACAGCAAGGGTTTGCTGATGCAATGTTTTTCTTCTTTGACTTCTACAAGTTGGGAAGCTTTGAATGAGAGCCAATCTGATATCATTTGAATGGGCCCTTGCCTCACTACAAAAAAATAAAATAAAATAAAATAAATGCAATTTATTATTAGAATCGCCCAGCTATATCTTTTCTCACTCTGCAGCTATAAGCCATTTTTAGAATAAAACATGGTAACTTTTGAGCATATTTTAAAAAAACAATGACAGATTTGCTCACTTGGAAAGCTGTAATACACTTTTCACATGACCCTTCAGAAACTAGCATGCAGAAGTCCAACACCCACTATGTTAGCATCCTTCTACTTCCTACAGACATCTAACAGTGATCCTATGCATGTATATACAAAAGTTAATCCCAGTGAATTTAGTGGGACACTCCCATGTAAATAGAAGTAAGATTGCAGCCATACAGTTATTACCTTGCTAACCAGAGGAATAAATAGCCATTAGCCAACACAGTTAAAGCCCACACTAGAATTCTGTTTGTTTGATTTTTGTTTGTTTCTCAAATAAAGATGATTGGCATAGGAAAAATGTAAATATAGTAAACATTAATTTTTAAAATCAGTTTTCCATTTATTTTATTGAGGTTCATGGCATAGCAGCAGCCAGGGCATAATCTCTCTCTCTCTCTGGTTTTTCTTTGCAAATGAAGATTCAGGAAAGATTCATCCTGCGCTTTCTGCAAGCACGCTGATGGCTGAAAAGGCCAATCTGAGATGAGCAAGTCCGGTTGCAAAAAGCACAGCAGAAGGTCTGCTTGGGTGATGTTTTTGGGTTGTGATTCTTTCTGCGTTGTCGTTTCTCTTCAAGACTTGTTCGTCGTGAGTTCTCAAATAAGGCTGCAGCATTGTGGATAGTGCGTCTCCATGCCTCCCGATGTGAGGCCAGGGCGGACCACTGTTGGTGATCAATTTGGCTGAGCCTGAGATGTTGTTACAGGGAATCCTTGTATCGCTTTTTTGGAGAGCCCCTCTTACACTGACCCATGGTGAGTTCACCGCAGAGTAGTATTTTTGGGAGGTAATGGTCCTCCATCCTAGAAATGTGCCCTGCCCAGCGCAGCTGTGTTCTCAATATCATGGCCTCAATGCTTGTGATCCCTGCTTGCTCAAGGACAGCAACATTCGTCACATAGTCAATCCAGTGTATATTTAGGATTGTGCGTATACAGCACTGATAAAAGCGTTTGAGGAGTTGTAAGTGTTGGCGATAGGTGACCCATGTTTCAGACCCATAAAGGAGAATAGACAGTACAATGGCTCTATACACACTGATTTTTGTGCTTCACCTCAGGTGTTTGTTACTCCAGACTCTTTTATAAAGTCTTCCAAATGTGCCATATGCCTTTGCTAATCTGTGATCAATCTCTTTGTCAATTTTATTGAGGTTCATGGCATAGCAGCAGCCAGGGCATAATACTGTGCCACCAACTAATGTCTACATCAGCTTTCACAACCTGGTACATTCTAGATGGGATTTCAGATCCTATCATCCCCATCCAGCAGGACCAATTATGCTTTCTTTTGTATTACGTATGAAAATGTGACTTTGGACCAGTGTTTCATAATTTGGTGCCCTCCATCTGGCCCCATATTAGGGAAAGCTAGATCACTCCAGACTCAAGTTTTCATACATCTGGACTATAAGGAAAGTATATAATATGATAGCAAGGGTAAGAGTGAAATATATAGGAAAGCAAAGCTGTGTGAATTCAAAAATATTTCTGCAGCAGCTATGCAACTGCAGAATCAGGAATATGGCATATGACTACATAACTTCCCAGCTACACAAAAACATGAATTACTGGTTGTGGAGAAAATAGAGCAGCAAGATTAATAGAATCCTCCTCCTCCTCCTCACCTCATCTCAGTTTCATTCTGAAATCATCTCGGTTTCACAGTCTACCAGATGTTATCATGAGGTTTGGGATTATTAATGATTTAGATTCTATCCAAGAACTTTATCAGACAAGGCAAAAATTGAATCATTACGATGCAATAATAGCATAATGGGCTGAAATTATCAGATGACGTCCTCCTCCTCCCATGGCCAGCATGTGTGCCAGCCACGAATAAGGTGTCACTTTTAATTGATGGGTTAAGCCGTCAATAGATTTTCAGTATTGCTGTTTTCGCGATATTAAGGAGCATATAAACCAAGTCCTGCTGTAATCATGACAATGCAGCATGAATGGGCAATCCTCTTTCCCCAGTTCCCATTGCCACCGAGAAAACGTCCGGGTGACAACGTGAAAACAAATGCTCTTTTTATAAACTGTCCCATATTGCTGGCAAGTTTTTATGTATGTTTCAGGGCTAATCTGTGTATTTAATTTGTGTGGGATTTGTGTGTGTGTGTTTACACAAACTCATGTCTTCTTGCAAGAACCACCAAGATCTGACACCCAGGTAACATGGAAGTAAGTGGACATTGCAGCATAATTAGAAGACAATGCAAAGACAAGTGCTACTGTAGTGGGACCTTTAATCCCATCCTTAAAACGCTAGTGGTGGTTCTTTGATCATTTCAGTTATAATGCCACAATGATTCTACCTTCCTTACTCACATTATTATAGCATTTTAACAGACTAGTCTGCTAATATCCCAAGAGTCTGATTTAGATTCTATCCAAGAGTCTAGGAATCAGTGAGGTATTGGTTCTGCATCTACATTCTGAAGGAATTAAATATCAATGGATATTAGCCAAGACGTTTTGACCTGGTCTTCGTCAGCATGTTAACTTCAACAAAAATGTTAGGAAATTCCTTCTTTTTCAGTCCTACAGACTGAGTTTATTTGTAACTGGCTCCTAAGCTAATAGACACAAATGAACAAAGGCTGCAAAACTCCTCGAAAAAAAGGTTTTAGGAGAACCTAAAATGGACATACATTGATATTTAATTCCTGTGAGTTTATTGCACATTATTGTTGGTATCTATGCATGAATATAACACATGATAACTGGCAATGATTGTGGAATTTATCAACTTATGTTTGTAATCACATTGTTATGGACTTTATCAGACAAGACAAAAATTGTGTCATTACAATGTGATAATAACATAACGGACTGAAATTATCAGATGATGTCATCCTCCTCTTGTGGCCAGCATGTGCGCCAGCCATGAATAAGGCATCACTTTTTATTCACTGGCTAAGCCGTGAATAGCTCCTCAATGTCATTATTTTCATGGTACCGAGGAGCGTGCAAAACTAAGCATGCGAAATCACAAGATACAGTGTGAATGGGTGGTCTTGTTTCCCTTGTTCCCGTTGCCACTGAGAAAACTTCTGGGTATATCTGTGCATATAATTTGTGTTTTTTAAAAGTGTGTTAGTTGTTTTTACACAGACTAGTGTCTTCTCATGAGAACTGCTGAGAACTTGTGCCCCAATTAACATAGAAGTAAGTGGACATTTCTCTTAAAGGAGCCTGCATGGGCCAGTTAAAAGTGTTAATATATTCTTAATGAAAGTAAGGCGAAGATAAGCGTTACTGTCACAGGATCTTTAATCCCATTCTTAAAACACAAGTGGTGGCTGTCTGATAATTTCAGTTATGATGCTATGATGTTTCAGCCTTCCTTACTCACCTTGTTACAGCATTTTAAGATGCTTGTCTGATAAGGTCCTATATCTTGTAATGGGTGCTTTTGTTTATGTTTTCATGGCTTGGTCATTCTGTAATGTTTTGATGATTATACAGTCATATAGTTAAATATATTTTATAAATAGTAGATTTTGGTTTACAGTAAGACTACTTTCTTGATCCATTCTGAGGGATATAAAAATATTCAGGAAAAAAAATCCAAAAAGCAAACCTTGCTGTTCACCAATATATATCGGACACAGTTTTAATATGCCATGGTATATAATGGGACTTGAGCATCCATGGATTTTGGTATCCATGGGGGGTGGGTGTTCCTGGAAGCAAACCCCAGTGGGTGCCGAGGGCCCACTGTATTGTCAGATAATATGGCATATTCCAAGTAGTGGTGCTTTTTGTAATTGTGATATTGTGACCTTATCTGTGGCTATTTCATTCAGCTGTTTTGTCAGTCTATTTGAGATTCCTCCAGAACACCTATTACTGTTGGAACTACAGCCCAGAGGCGCTGAATCTCAATTTGTAGGTGTTGATATTTCATAACCTTTTCCATCTGTCTTCTTTTCTTCTGACCCCTGAGACAGCTACATCTATAATCCAAACTGCATTATATTGTTATTGTTATTGTTATCATCATCATCATCATTTTTGAGGTTTACAGCTGACTGGAGTTTTGGACCCTCATTTTGGACCCTCATTTATTTGGATTTTATATTGTTATTAGCAATAATGTTGTTATTTTCAATGGTTCAATGGGACCCCGGCATTTATGAATAATGTGGGTTGATATATGTCTGCACTGATTGACCCTCATGGGTTGAATGACAGAACACGACTTTAAAAACATAGGATTCTGTTTCACAGCCCCTATCTAGTGATTTCTTGTGATGCAAAAAAGTATCAAATCAGATTTATTTATTTATTTATTTATTTATTTATTTTATATCGCAGTTTTCTCCAAGGTTGTCAGATTTATGAACAACAACAGTAGATTATTTAGTCTAACATTATTTTTTTTTAAAAGAAAAATCAGATGCACACCTTCTGTTTCTGTGGAGGCTTTCCTAAATGCTTCAGTGGCAGAGGCAGCCCTGCATTTACAAAGGGATGCCTGCATACCTGAAGCTTCACCCATCTGTGAAGAGCAGACAGCTTCTCCCATCTGTTGAAGAATCCACAGGGCTCTTGGTCAAGGGGAGAAAGCTTTACAGCTTTTTAGTCTGGATATAACCTCTGCCTTGCTCTGTCAAGTGACATAAAAGACTCAGACAACAATCTCTCTAGTGGCCTTCACATCTTCCTGTTGTTTCTTTCTCTTGTGGACACAATTTATTACTCACCTCTCATTCTCTGTTACCCAGCTATGCACACCACCACAACCTTGCCTTCCCACTTTTCATACCATCCCCCACCTTCAAAAATTGTCCTTCTCATCTCTTTGCCATTTTGGTCCTTGCTTTAAAAAAGTTTATAGCCTCTCTTAATTTATTTTATTTTTATCTGTGTGCTAAAGATTACAGTGAGGGCAAATGTAATACCTTAATGATAGCATATCTAGCCTTCCTGTAAACCAGTGGTCATAACTTTGGGTTCCCACATGTGATTGGACTACAACTCCCTGCCACATTTTCTCTGATTACAAATGTTTGTTCTCTCTTTCTCTCTCTCTTTCATTCCTAGAATGATCTTTGTATTAAATGGTTTTGAGCATGGTTTGGATGAATAGGGAAAAGTTAGCCATAGTGAAAATCCTGCTTGCTCCATAAGGAGAAGGCTTGTGGTGGTAGAACACATGCTTTTCATGGAGGAGGTTCCAGGTTCTGCCTCCAGTTAAGGTAGTTAAGGAAATAGGTGGCCTGAAAAATAACTCTGGTGGAGAGCTGCCGGAGATCTGGAGAACAGACATTATTGGACTAAATGGACAAATAGGCAGCCTGGTGTAAGGCAGCATTTTGTATAATACCTGGGGGGAAGATTCAGAATTTGGTTTGTTGAGTGTATGTACTCATGGAACGCATATAGCAAAGTTGGTTTTCTATTTGACTTGGGTGAAGAACCAGTTGTCACCACTCCTAAAATCTTCACTTTTAGGACATTATCACACAAGCCCCATTGTCGCTGCAATCACATTTACAAAAGTGAATGGATAGAAACTGGTTTGGCAGCCCTCAGTATTGCACATCCCTTTAATAGCATGCCTGGGGCTGTTTCAGCCACTGATGTCCCCTCGGCTGTCTTCGGACTCTCCCTTAACCTCTTCTCCCTGGCCTATTGCCCTACCCAACATGCTTTTCATTTTTTTTTAATTTTTTTTTGGTAATGCAATTTGGCAATTATGGCAATGCAATTTAGTGAAAGAAAGGAAAAAGAAAAGGAAAGAAAGATGGGGGAAGAAAACCAACCTGCCTGGGGATAGCATGAGGGAGGGGGAGGGGGAGGGGGAGAGAGGAGGAGACTGAGACCACGTGACTGCCCAGCCTCAGGACTGCAACTGGAGAAATTTATTGCACCTGAGGATTCACAGCACAGTGGTGTGATTGGGAGTTTACTGACGGGTTGCTGCACCGATTTGGAGGCGGCATCATATTATAACTGTCCCCAAGGGTGTTATGATCCAGCTTTAATTTTGCTTTAAAAGGCCCATGTGATAAAGTCCTTAGATTCCCCTGAAACAGAATCAGCACACTTTTAAAATTTAAATACATAACCCTGCATAAATTTCTAGCAAGGGGTCACTCTGGACGTCTTGTGGCACCTTAATTTTTTTATTTGGTATAAATTTGCATGAATTGCAGCCCTCTTCATTAGATACATGAAATGTTGCCCCTATTGACAGATTATTGCACACATGTTTAGGTGGGTAGATATGGTAATCAATCAGCTGACAGGAGACTGAAATGCAAAAAGTACAAACACTGGTCATTATCTTAACTGTTGTCACTAACAAATTGTAGTTGGATACAACACAAATATTCTCTCATAAATGAGCCAATTAACACAATTTTTTGTCCCCATTCAAGCTACAAAGTTGAAATTGTCAGTGAATTCTTGTGGGGCAGGTTGTAATCAAAGGGTCTGAGGAAACTGTAATGTAAAAAAGCATTAACAATTATAATTACTTTAACAGCACAGGCATACTTCTGTTAACAAAGCCTTTGAGAAAGAAGAGTCCTTTACAAAGTCTTTTTATGCCTGTTCAGCCCTCCTTACTTCATGTCTAAGTTTTTAGCAGCAATAGCATTGGAAGGATGGTGAAGGAGGGCTGGAGAAACACAGCCCTTTGCTGTTGGGTTGTAGTAAACAATGCAATAAAACTTGATCAGCGAATGGAGCAGGTTTCTACTCTAGGATTCCAGGATATCAGGATTCCAATAGTAGCCATGTGTGCCTCCTTATGACAGGCTAGGTGAACAACTGCTGTCTTTGCATGAACAGCTAAACAAAGAGAGAAAGGGGGAGCTGATAAGCCTCACCAGCTACCCCCAGCATGTTAAAAAGGCATAGATAAAAAGACATAAGTTGCCCCCCCCCAACATGGAAATGGAAATCATTAGAAAATTAGAGGCTGGTGAAATGGGGAAAAAATCATCCCTGGATGCATTTTGGAAGAAGCCTTGAAGTGGTCTCTAGAAGATTCCTTGTTTACTCATGCAGTGCTTACCTGACCTGGCTTTTTATTTCACATGTGCATATCTTTAGTTTTGAATAAAAAGTCTACTGAAACATGTTCAAGCTTCTTTTCTATGCTGTGGTGTAGAAACCTATCCCTATTCTTTCTGGGTTGTTTCTGCCTCTGGTACCAAAGTTTCTATTAAGGAAGTCATGCCCAGCACTCCTGACCATCGCATTTACCTGATTAGACATCTGGAGCGACAGGTCTAGGAGCACCCCCAGACTGCGAACACAGTCCTTGGAGGAGAGTGTAGTTTGGAAGTTGTATTCCCAGACGTGGTTTCGGGCCCGTAACTGTTAGTACCTCCTTTTTGTCTGGATTCAGTCTCAATTTGTTTTTCCTCATCCAGTCCATTACTGCTTTAAGACAATCATTGAGAGGAGAGACGCCATCTGAAGTCGAAGCTGACGACTGAGACATGGAGAAGTATATCTGGGTGTAATCAGCATACTGATGACACCGCACTCCATGCCTCCGAATGATCTCTCCCAGCGGCTTCATATAGATGTTAAATAGCATCGGGGACAGAATGGCACCCTGAGGAATGCCACAGTTAAGCTCTATTCTAGTAGAGCAACTGTCCCTGAGCCTCACCCTCTGGGATCTGCCCGAGAGGAAGGAACGGAGCCACTGCAAGGCAGTGCCTCCAATTCCTAATCCCCTCAGGCGATCCAAGAGGATGGAATGATCTATTGTATCGAAGGCCGCTGAGAGGTCCAAGAGCACCAACAGGGTCACACTACCCCTGTCAATACCCAAGTAGAGGTCGTCAGCCAGAGCAACCATATCCTGTCCTAAATCCAGTTTGAAATGGATCTAGATAATCGGTTTCATCCAAGACAGCTTGGAGTTGGGAAGCGACCGCCCTCTCAATCACCTTGCTTAAAAAAGGCAGCAAGGAGACTGGCCTATAGTTGTTCCTGTCCAAGGGGTCCAGGGAAGGCTTTTTCAGGAGCAGCTTAACTGCAGCTTCCTTCAGACAGGGTGGAACAGACCCCTCCCTGAAGGACGCATTGATAATATCCCTTAGGAGTACTCCCGATGCGTCACCCCCTTGGGTGGCCAGCCAAGATGGACAGGGATTGAGGGGACAGGTCGTCTTCCTCACTCTACCAAGGAGCTTTTCCACATCATCAGTACTCACAAATTGAAGCTGATCCAATAAAATTTCATCAGTGGAGTTGCTGGACACCTTGTCTATAGATTCTGTCATAACACTGGCATCTGCACTCTCTCTCTGGCTTTTCTTCGCAAATGAAGATTCAGGAAGGACTCATCCCGCGTTTTCTGCAAGCGCTCTATCTGCAAAGTGGATGTTAAACGCATCACAGCAGGCTATTGTTGGGTTGAGTAAGGGGTTCTGCACGGATGGAATCTGCCTCAGCTCCCCTACTACCCTGAACAGTTCTGCTGGACAGAACTCTGCAGATGCAATAGGTGCAGAGGAGAAAGACTTCTGCACTGCACATATCGCCTCTCGATAAGAATCAAGGAAATTCTTATGACGTGTCTTGTTGGATAAGAGTCAAGTCTTTCGCCAGGTGTGCTCTAGTCATTGTCCAGCCTGCTTCATCTTCCTAAGCTCCTCTGAATACCAGGGCTTATGGTTAGGAGCAGGCTGGAAAGGACGTTTGGGAGCGATTGTGTTGATAGCCTTGGTGAGGTCGGTGTTCCAAATATCAACCAAAGCTTCAACAGAATCACCGGCGTTACCAACTATTAAACCCTCCAAGGCTTTCTAGAATCCAATTGGTTCCATTAGCCTTCGAGGGCAGACCATTCTAATAGGTCCACCACACCCGGTGGGGCAGACAGTGGCTCTTAGCTCCATCTTGACCAGGAAATGATCCATCCATGACAATGTGGAGGTTTTAATAACCTCTGCCCACGGATATTCCTGTTCCGTACTAAAGGCTGCATCGAGGGTATGACCTGCACAGTGAGTAGGCCCGACAACCAATTGGGACAGGCCCATGTTTGTCATGGATTCCATGAACTCCTGAGCTGCGCCAGTTAGATTTAGCAAGCTGGTCTCGAGTGGGGTGTTGAAGTCGCCAAGAACTAAAAGTCTGGGTGACTCCAGCAGCAACTCTGAGACCAGCTATGTTAGCTCGGTTAGGGAGTCCGTTAGACAACGAGGTGGCCGGTATACTAACAGAATCCCTAAGCTATCCCTGGACCTCAGGCTTAGGTACATACACTCGATGTGGACTGTGTTCTGGATAGGCTTCCTGGTCAAGGTTAGATTGTTTTTATGAACCAGAGCCACTCCGTTCCCCCCCCACCCCGTCCACTTTTCCTTACCTGCTCACTAACTGAGTACCTGGCCGGTAGTGCCTGTGCAGCACTGGCCTCTCCCTGCCAGGTCTCTGTAAAGCATGCCAGGTTGGCAGCCTCATCCAATAAAAGGTCATGTATAATGTGTCTTTGTTTTTAACCGACCTGGCATTGCAAAGGAGCAGAGTAAGGGTCTGTGGAATGGTTGGTGCGCTCTCCAATTTATTCTGGGAAACAGAGTGAACTGAAGGTGGGATAGATATTAAACATCAATTCCACCTTCTTTTGTAACAATTTTTCACTCTGTTGCCACCATACTTTCCCTTTCTCCACACAACCTCAATTCCCACTCGGAGATCATTTCCGGCCCCTGGTAGGTGTTCCTGCGGTGGGGTGGTGGAATGACTTTTAAGGCCAGCCACTCCTGGCCACACCCCAGCTCCATGCTCAGCTGCCCTTACCCCGGTGTAATGGTCCTCCAGAGTCTTCTGGTTGGCTGGCTTATTATATAAGCAAAAGCCAGAACAGTTAACAATAACTAAAAATTATACCTAGCACCTGAAAGGTAGAAAGTAAGTAGTTAGTATATATGTTATCTGTAATTTTAAGTTAGAAATCTTATTGATGTGTTATTTGTTTGTATGGTTTTTGCTTATTGTAATGGTTTTGTAGATTGTGGCATGTTTAGTTTAAAAAGAAATGAAGCAAGCTTGGAGAGAAAACAGGAGCAGATTTATGTGTGAAAGGATTTGGGTACAAACACAGTTCTGATACTAAAAACAAACTTCTTGGTCTGAGCATATGCCGGTTCCACATTTCTATGCCTGCCTTTCTGAGCCACTATTTCTCACCTGTCTTCAGCTGGCAGACTCCACAATTCATGTGAAAAACAAAGTAGATCAAGCAAGCCTTGAACATGCCTGCCCCTGATTTCCATGGGATAAAACACTGATGAAGTCAAAACTACTCCTCTTATCTGGAACTGTTGTTCCTTCAGTTAAATGCAACCTCAAATTACCCTCCTGGAAGTAGGCAAATATACTAGTGGCTGGAACGAATTCAGGGATTCAGATAACTGTTCATGTAAACATGCACTCAGACTAAATGTCTGAGTCTATAAAATTGTACAAAAACAAAAGGAAGCAAGACCACCCAATAACAGAGGTAACAAGAGACCAACAGAAACACTATTAAAATCAACACCTCTTCTCTAATGTAGCCATAGACATTGTTTATTAAGTCAGAGTGACTAGGTCCCTAACTTAAGAATATCTGCAGTCTCCGCAAATATTTTTGCTGTTTTGTGGGATCTCAATTCTGCTTCAGAAAGCTCATCCGCTTCAGACAAAGGGTGTTTTATATGTTCCTCTTTAGCTGCCTCAGCCTGGCAGCTTTTACTGCCTGCAGCATGTAAGTGTAAGAGAAGAGTTCAGACATGGAAGAATTTAATAATTTAATGACACAGCAGTCCTTTTTTTTTTTCCTCATTGTCCTATTTCTCTGCTTCCCTCAGGGCAGCTGCAAGAGGAAACTGAGAGGATTAGGCATCTCTTTGTTCTGAATTCTTATCCCATGCTCCACATATGTTCTAGTTGATATGAAACGGGGATGCTCTACTCTGAACTTTTTTCTTTCAGAGCCCTTTCTAATAACTAATGGAGTGAAGCAAGGTTGTGTTCTTGCTCCAACTTTATTTACAATCTTCTTCAACATGATGCTCCAAAGGGCTATGGCAGAGTTTGCAGAAGAAGACGGTGTCTATATACATTACTATACTGATGCTAGCTTATTTAACTTAAGCCATCTGAGGGCTCGCACTAAGAATCTAAACTATCTAGTCCGTGAGCTGCTCTTCGCTGATGATGCTGCCCTTGTTGCCCACACAGAAGCAGCTCTGCAGCGCCTAACATCTGGCTTCTCAACAACTGCAGAGCTGTTTGGGCTGGAAACAGAGGTTCATTACCAGCCTGCACCACAGGACGAACACCACCATCCCCACATTGCCGTAGGCAAATCTGTGTTTAAGTCCGTTCAGCAGTTCACCTACCTGGGAAGCATCATCTCCTCAGATGCCAAGATTGACAAGGAGATTGATCACAGATTAGCAAAAGCATATAGTGCATTTGGAAGACTTCACAAAAGAGTCTGGAGTAACAAACACCTGAGGTGAAGCACAAAAAACAGTGTGTATAGAGCCATTGTACTTGTCTATTCTCCTTTATGGGTCTGAAACATGGGTCACCTATCGCCAACACTTACAACTCCTCGAACGCTTTCATCAGCGCTGTCTATGCACAATCCTAAATATACACTGGACTGACTATGTGATGAATGTTGCTGTCTTTGAGCGAGCAGGGATCACCAGCATTGAGGCCATGATATTGAGAACACAGCTGTGCTTGGAAGGGCACGTTTCTAGGATGGAGGACCATCGCCTCCCAAAAATAGTACTCTATGGTGAACTCGCCACAGGTCAGCGTAAGAGGGGTGCTCCAAAAAAGCGATACAATGACTCCCTGAAGCAACATCTCAGGCTCAGCCAAATTGATCACCAACAATGGTCCGCCCTGGCCTCACATCACGAGGCATGGAGATGCACTATCCACAATGCTGCAGCTTTATTTGAGAACTCACGCCAAACAAGAAATGACAATGCAGAAAGAATCACAACCCGGAAACATCACCCAAAGAGACCTTCTGCTGTGCTTTCTGCAACCGGACTTGTTTATCTCGGATTGGCCTTTTTAGTCATCAGTGCGCTTGCACAAAGCGTGGGATGAGTCCTTCCTGAATCTTAGTTTGCGAAGAAAAGAGAGAGAGAGAGATACCTTTACCAAGCATTATTGTCTTTTCTAATTAGTCCTGTTTTCTCACAATATACCTATAGTAGGACAGTCTCAGTTATTGCCTTGGATTCTAGGGAGGAGATTATCAGACTCTTAAAAAAACCAAGGAGCTTATGAGAACAACGTTATTGTACTGCCAGCGAATCCCGACATTGCACATGCTGTCCTCCTGGTGTGCTTACTCCATTCTTCCTCCATGCTGAAGCAATGAAAAAAGTGCTACTTTTCATTAGTGGAGTTTCGATGATTCTATGATTCTCATTCCTCTTAGGGTAAGTTTACACTGGGGATAAAAATCTGGTTGAAATTCAAACTAATTTGGCCTGGAGCTGTGCTACATGAAATTTGGACTACTCTGGCCCCAGTTTAAGCACCACACCTTACCTGGACAATGCCCGAATCTGCCCTGCTCATTGCTAGGTGTGTTTACACAATGAATCATTCAGATTGTTACCTCCAGGTGCCTCCACACTGCCATTTTTCCTCTCCTCGACACCACCGCTGCTGACATGCAGTTGCTCTCTCTGAGGTCAGAACAAGGAGATCAGTCACATGATTGCATGGTTCATTCTGACCTCATAGAGCCTAGCACCAGGGCTCTGCCTTCCTGGCACACAATCACCCTATCCATGGTGAGAAAGAGCAGCCAGCCACGCGATTGCAAGGTTGGCTGCTTATTCTAACCTCAGAGTGAGTGACTAGGGAGATTTTCAGATGCCTCTTTCAGTGTCTTGCCGCGCAAGCAGCCTCCGGAGCAGTAACGAGGCTTCTGTGCGGCAAGGGGTCCATTTTGGACAACACCGTTTCTCTCCCGGCGTCGTCCGTGAGTGTTGTGGCTAGCATTGGAGGCGGCCGCGCTGTTTTTTGCTCACGGACAACTTTACGGACAAATGGGGGTGCCTGTCAGCACTAGTCCAGCTCTCCACCCTCCAAATCCAAGGCAGATGGATTGTTCACACTACAGTTTGCTCCAGAGTTTCAAGAAAACTCTGGAGAAAGCTGTGAGTTTTAAAAACATAGATTAAGATGGTATAGCCTGAATTTGGTGTGAATAGGGCTTATGGTGTGTGGCCTTATCACATGTAGTGTGGCCTGATTGGGCTAGATTCAGGGGAAGGGGGTTTGGGTTTTTTCAATAATGTAGACAGGGCCTTGGTTTTACCTGCAATTTTTCTTTGGTTGCCTAAACTATGGTTACTATACATGCTCCTTTTCCTGGATATGTCCTCTTTTCCAGAGCTAACACTTCTGTCCAGGCAGATTTTTAAAAAATCATAATTTATACAGTAGGGACATTTAAAGTGAGAGTCATCATAATGATCAGTAGTTTGAATTAATCAGTCAGTAAACGTCGGCCTTTTTTTTGTTTGTTTGTTTTTCAAAATATAGCAACCCTACCTAAGGGCTTGTCTAGATAGGCTATATACTCCATCTTGGAGCCCTGCAGCCCAGACAACACAGAACATTTGTCCCAGGTTGTCCCTGGGCAGTCTTCATGACCCCTTGGGCAAAAATGAGGCCAAGATGGGGAGAGGATGGGGTAAGGCCCATTACACATTAATAAAAAAAACCCTGGTAAAATCTGGTTCAGCCAGGGAAAAATGGATTGGGCCCCACGTGACTGCAGGATACCATTCAGTATGCTGGCCTACCACTGCAGCTCCTGTCTGCCTTGCTCTTCTGTAGCCAGGAAGGAGTCCTGCAGCATGTGACCAAGGATGGTCACATGCAGGAGGCCTTGCTCATGTGCAGCCAGCAAGCTTCCTGGCTTCAGAGATAGCAACATGGGTGGCAGCGGCGGCAGCTGCAGAGATTGGCCAGTGTGCTCATCTTGACTCCATCTCATTCTGTGCAAGTAACAGGGGAGCAAATGGGACAGATTCAAGGGCAGAATACGCAGGCGAAGAGTTGGTGTATTCTGGCCTGTGTAGTAGATGAGCCCCAAAATGTATTTCAAAATGCTCAGCTGGAGTTTTAAGTTACTGTAATTTTAATATTTGGGGACTTAAGGAAAAATCCATGCATAAATTCTTAGGCAAGGGCAACAATGTCCTCATCCCACCCCCAGTAGCTATACACCTATGATATGGTCATATTGTGCCAGTCCTTCCCACTTGGACTGGCTGCTAGTTTGTTTCTGATCCCAATCCATAGGGCTGGTTTTAACTTGTAGCATAAATGGCTTGCTGTGTGGAATGGCTCACTGATGTATTCAGTGTGGTATTGTTCATGCGAGCCAGTGTAGTATAGCAGTTTGAGTGTTGGACTACAACAGCTGGTTTGAATATCTTTTCAGCCATGGACAATCACTGGGTGACCATGGGCAAGTACACTCTCTCAGCCTTGAAGGAAGACAATGGCACACCTTATCTAAATAAATCTTACCAAGAAAATCCTATCAAAGGATTTGTCAGAGTTGATTTGAAGACACATTGCAACTACAACAACATTGTTCAAATATCCTGTGATCCTTGGCTAGAAATGGAAGCAAAGCAAGAATCCCTGAGAACTTGAGTACTCTTTTTATCATATTAAACTTCCCACAACCTCAGACTTTATCACAGAATAAATGACCATGTAAACAGTGGACTGTATAAATCTGTACTGGTTGTGCCTTGTTGACTTCCCTTTCCTATAAACCTACCTTTTCTGTATAATACTCCCCTGAAGAAAAGCTGTACAGCCTGAAATGAGCTGAGAAAGACCCTGGATATAAGACTCTGCCTTATATCAAGCAAGACTATTGGCTCACCTAGCTCAGGACTCTCTAGAGCAGCTGGCTTTATCTCTTCACTGTTTCAGATACAGAGGTCTTTCCCAGTCTTACCTGGACATGCCAAGAATTGAACCTGAAGTGACTGAGCTACAGTTAAAGCACATTCTCCCCACTGCAGGGAAAGCTTTGAGATACAAAGTCAAAAGGAGCTCTCCCCAGGGCCAGGGCCAGGGCCTTTCAGACCCAAAGAAGGAGGCAGCTCCTACCTTTGTCCTAGCCAGCATGATTTGGGCCAAAGTCCTAGGGGCTGTGACCCCAACATGCTGCCCTCACCTTCATTCATTCCACAGCTAGGAAATGGGACCAGTGTAGCTGGTAAATGCTACCGACTCTAGAGGAAAGCATGGGGATAGAGATCTATGGTACTCCTCTCTCCTCTCTCTCTCTCATCACCTTAAATTACTGGTAGAAAACTGAGGCAAACAAATGTTAAACTAGATGGCCAAGGTCACAGGCAATGGTATATTAACCCTCATCCACACAGGTTTAAAAAATGCATTGAGTGATTTCTGGTGTATTTTCTGACTCCATTGGAATGACAATGAATTTTACAGGATAAAAATGTCCATGTCCATGGGAGTGTTAGCGGGTGCAGAATAAATACTATTTTACAACATCCAAAGTCCCAGAGCCAGAAGACTGGTTTTCACATGAAGTGGAACATCTGTGGTGAGCAACTGACAGATGTCCCTTTGTGATTTCATAGTACAGGAGAGTTTAGAACCAGGAACATCTTGATTTGAAGGCGAGCCTCTAAATTGTACCAATGTGCAGAGCCATTTCTTTTTCCTCATTGTCTCCTACAAAAACCTATGAAACCTGTTTAGCCTTAGGCAAATGTGGAATTAGGACAGATATGTACTTTCAGCTCACTCAATACAAAACAAAAAACAGTGGTATGTCCCCTGTGGCCTCTCTATGCAGAACGCCTGCTGCAATAAAGACAAAAAATAAAAGTCCCTTTGTTAACGCCTCTCCTGGATTGACCAGACCAATATCCCTCCCCCCTTAATGTTCACTGTTGTTTATGTTATGTTACATTATATTTTTGTATACATGGCAGGTATGAGATGCATTTAGCTTTTAATTTGGAATAAAGCTGCATTTGCCTCAACTTGTTGCTTGCTGAAGGTAGAAAGGTCCTAGCTGGCTGGAGGACAGGAAAACTAAATGTAAAAAAAACAGTTAGTGCTTATCTAAAAACCAGAGCCCCTCCCCTCCTCATGTGAGTTGGAGAGGCCAAACGGAATGACACATGGGCTGTTTCCTTCTCCAGTTGTAAATGGTCAAGAACCAGAGAAGAAGCATCCGAACAAGAGCCGCTTTCTCCTGGTTTCTCCCAGCCCTTCCAGCTGTTCTGCTTCATCCATCTTTGGACTGCGGCTAGGAAAACAAGACTGTCTGTACAAAAAAGGGGGGGGCATTTTTGTGAATGCATAAAGGATGAATTCCTATAACAGTTCAACATCTGCTCCACGTGAGTATTCATGATCAACCCCTACTCCTGTAGTACTGTAACGGCAACTGTGCAGCTCTTAAGGTTAATGTTAAGTTTTGAAATAGAGAAGAAGATTTTTTTTTTTTAAAAAAAGTATTCCTTTCTATATAAAGAGATCTCCTTTCTGAAGGGTGTTCTTGAAACTTTACCTCCTTTCCTTCCTGCATTTGCAAGTGTGGGAGGGTTTGAGAAATGAGCAAAAAACAGAAATGAAAGCATGTGTGTAGAAGTCAAGGCAGGAGTCCAAAGGCAACAGTCATTCTTCCATAGATTGTAACTCTAGGTGAAAAGTTTTGAATCTTTTAAAGAGAAAGTGCAGCTGAAAGTAGAAATGAATTCATTGCATTTTTTGTTTATTCATTTTACTACCTTTAAGATCGCTGTTCAGTGCCCCCACACACACACACACTGCCTTTCTCCTGAGACATTTTACTACTTCACTCATGTACAGACAGGGAACTGACTGTTTGTAACATGAGAACCAAGCCCTAAATTGTCAGTCTATATTTAGCCACAATGCATTTTTGTTTTCAGAACCTTAGCAAACCAGGCATATGGGAGTGGAATAGTTGTGGCGGGGGTGGGGTGGAGTGCACTAGAGGAGGCATATTTCCTGTTTCCATAGTTCCATATTCTTTAGTGAAAAGTTATGCTAGTAAAGAAGTTAGCCCAGGGAGACTGGGGTGGGTATATATATATATATATATATATATATATATATAAAAGAAGCACCCAAGTTTCTCTTGTAATGTTTGTGAATTCTGAGTGACTGTGAGGACTGAGAAGTAGCTATAAGTTTCCAGCAGGGTCACTGAAGTAGATTCCAAGCTAGAGATTGTATTACAAATATGGGAAAGCCTGCAATTCAGCTGGAACCCATTTAGCAGTATTACAGCAGATCTAGAATTAATGATTGATGGCTTGATTGTGCAGTCATTTTTATCCTTTATTCATTTAGCATGATGCAGTTGATATATTGCTATTTTTTCAAAGTCTCATAAGCAAAAATTGGAAATTACCCTCCCCAAGGCACTTGCAATCTAAATCCGGCAGTGACAGGAAAACAAGCAGAGAGAAGGAAGGAAGTGAGCAAGGTAGGAGGGGATGAATGTGAGCATCGCTCATTCATTATGTCATGTTTCCTGTATAAGCTGCATGGCTGTCCCATTAACCAGCAGCCTTTGTACCAAAGTCCTGGCATAAAGGAGTTCTTAGAAATATGGGGAAATCAGTTCTTAGATAATTGGTAAAATCTGAGAATATTTAGTGTGTGTGTGCGAAGTGGGGGAGGCATATTCATGCTTCTTTCCACTCCTGGTTTTCTTTTAAGGAAGCTTTCAGTCCACAGTTGCATGGTAGGCTGCTGAAAATATACGGTAGGCATAAATGGCCTATACTGTGAAATGATGAGTAGTATGTTAAAAAAAATAATAGATAATAGCATATAACGTTCTCTCTAATTTTGCTTGTAAAGTTTTCCAAACGTAATCGCTTTTGCAAAAATACAGAACCAAAAAGAATCCTTTCACATTTCCCATCTTCCCTCTTTCTTTGATTGTACAAATTATTGTAGAGCATGGCCCCATCTTAGATGCCCTTGAGGTTCTCTGCATTTGACTAAGAGGGCAGAAAACACTTGAATATGCCATTGAGGGCCTCTGTGCTGATTAGCTATGTCTGCATGGGCAAATGATGTCAAACTCATGTGCTGTGGCTTGGATCTTAAAAGCAGAGCTAGGATCAGTCACTTCTGTGGCTTATTATTATTATTATTATACTCTGAGGATGCCAGCCACAGATTCAGGCGAAATGTCAGAAAGAAACTATTCCAGAACACGGCCTCATAGCCCGGAAAAAACCCTAGGGAAATCTATTATTATTATTATTATTTGGAGTACAGCTCCCAGGATCCCCTAGCCAGCATGGCCACTGGCTGGGAAATTCTGGGAGTTGCAATAAAAAAGTAACTTTTCCAAACTCTACTTAAAATTATTGAATGGAAAAAAGTGTGCAGAAGCTGTGCTTGAGGAGCTATACTCCTAAACAATGTGCAAAACAGGAGAATCATCATCAACCCACCAACTTGTCAGGAGCCACCTATGGTTGCTGGGAGGGAGGGAGAGAAGGGAAACTTTCTCTGAACTTAATTCTATGTTCTTAGGGTCTATGGCAATAAAACTAGACCTAAGGGGCTTCTTGTGTCAGTCTGATGACAGAGAAATGTAGGGAGTGGGTTGATAATCAACCTAATGCCAGAGTTTTTGTATTCACAATGCAGAGTAAGGAGATTTTCAGACAGGCAAAAATCTCCCCTTGCCGCGCGAGCAGCCTCCCGAAACTGCTGCGCGGCAAGGGTCTTTTTCGGACCGCGCTGTGCCTGTGGCGAAACCGTCCGTGTCACTTCCGTGAAGCTTGGGACGGCTCCGCGTCATATTTCAAGCACGGGCAGCCTCCGTGATTGAAATATGGCGCGGAGCCGTCCCAAGCTTCACGGAAGTGACACGGACGGTTTCGCCACAGGCACAGCGCGGTCCGAAAAAGACCCTTGCCGCGCAGCAGTTTCGGGAGGCTGCTCGCGCGGCAAGGGGAGATTTTTGCCTGTCTGAAAATCTCCTAAGTCTGCAGCATGCATACTGTATGCTTGGCACTCAGACTTTGGGCTTTTCAAACATGCCCATGGGAAAGAGAAAAAGACTGATCTGCCACGGGGCTGCCGCAATGCCACATGCACACACACACACACACACACACACTACAGTAGTTTTTTTGCAGATCTTAGCCCCCTGTCTAAATGTTTTTCTGTGTTTTGTTTTACAAAAATGGGGAAGGTGACTTGCTTGTCCTGAAAGTTTCCAGGAGCAGCAAATAATCTTTGAAATAGATGGCCGCCGCAGCATCACTAATATCCTACCCTTTCCCCCAATCTGTGACTCAAGGTGGCTTACAACAGTCAAAAGAAACATAGCTAAACACCATACCAAATGGAATAGTTAAAAATACCATTAAACTAGGCATAAATTAAAACCAGTTAAAAACAACAAATAAAACACAAATAGACAGTATAGCACAACTCTTCAAGGCCCAGCCCCTTGAGCAGTATTATTATTATATTTATTTGTAATGGGCTCCACTACACTGTTTAATGTTAAAAATATTCATTTTTCAAATAGAGGAGATTTTCACACGCCGAAAATATTCCCTCCAGAAACCGGGACAGAAATATTTCTGTCCCGGAAGCAGCGCCGCGGTTCGCACGCTCACCTCCCTCTTCCGTTTTTCCGTCGTCCTCACTTTGGGTTTTTCCCTCCCTCTTCTGGAATATTTTACTAACGGGAGTTTGCCGTTAATAAAATATTCCGGAAGAGAGAGGAAAAAACCCAAAGCGAGGACGACGGAAAAACGGAAGAGGGAGGTGAGCGTGCGAACCGCGGCGCTGCTTCCGGGACAGAAATATTTCTGTCCCGGTTTCTGGAGGGAATATTTTCGGCGTGTGAAAATCTCCAGAGAAGTGGATAGGTGTGCAAACACAAAAAGAAAGAATGATTTGTGGAATGATTTATTTGCAACCAGGAACTCAACAGACACCTCTAGTGATACATCTGTTATACCTTTCTTACATCTGAAATCCTTTCTTACATTACTAATGGGTTTTTGTGCCCCCCTCCTTCTGAAAGAGGCGACTTTGTGGTGCAACGCATGTAAATAATTAGGAATCT
Organism: Gambelia wislizenii; assembly: GCA_030847615.1. NCBI lineage: Eukaryota > Metazoa > Chordata > Lepidosauria > Squamata > Crotaphytidae > Gambelia > Gambelia wislizenii. The sequence continues at coordinate 328,393,702 of JAUMIR010000001.1, forward strand.
TAGCGAATTCTTCATGGTTTTTTCCAAGCCCTAAGAATCTGTATTAATGAAGTTACACCAAGAAACCCCCATAATTACTGTCACTGAATATACACTCAGCAGAGGTCATATATTAATGGGGTTAGCTTCCTGTTTATGGGTGAAGGTATGTGGATTTTCAGAAAAGCCAGTCTGCTTTGAGTGATCCTTAGAGCAGGCAAGCCTCTCACATAATTTGTTCTCCAAGCTAGGTTTCACCACAGGGAACCACAATGAATCAAAATGAACACTTCTGCTGTAAAATGTTGTCTGTTCAACATGTTTGTACAGCCTGTAAAGGCATTTCCACTGCTGCCACCTACTTTTCCTTTCTCTTCTATTTTGAGAGCCTAATTCTCCAATAAGCTCTGAGGTGGTGTTTAGTTTGTTATCAGGAGCTGGCTGCTGGAGACTTAATGTAGAGTGTCTTGAGAGTGATAATGTATGACGTCCTAAGCAGGGCTGGTTTAAGGAATTTGGGGGGCCATGCAATGCTTTATTTTGGGGGGACCATATGTTTATCTCAGGTCAATGTAACCTAACCTAAGCTATCCACAGTATGGGATATTCAGATTATTACTAATAATGTTTTTGCAGGAGGAGGTTTACGATGGGGCACCCCACAATGGCACCCCCCTCCCTGTGGCTGCAGGTGCTGCAGGGCCATTAAACCAGCCCTGGTCCTAAGCTCATAATGTAGCTTCGCATTTAACACACATTTCATCTAGGCTTATTCATTTAGGATTTGTTACAAGGAGTCTACATGGGAAGCCCTCAAACTATAAGTAGTGTAGCTTTTTTTTTCCCCCAACAGGTTTGAAAATTCCATAGGATGCAGCCATGGCAGTTAAAGTGAAATCATAGTACAGTACTGTGATTGTATAGTGTGAAAGGACCCCAGTAAAATGGTTCCACTGACAGAACTGCTTCCATCAGTGGTAATGGGTGGGGGGGTGACCCCTCCTTTGCTCTGCATGTACCCAAAAACATCCAGACCTGGCTGAGAAACCCAGCCTCTGGGGTTGGTTTTTAAGTTGCACAGAAGGCTGCAATGGGGAAGGTTGGCAACTGAAGCCCTGTTGAGCTAAGATGTCAGATGGTGATGCAATTTATGCCTATAGAACACTGAGACATTGAGTTATGCTGAGTCAAACTATTGCTTCAGGGGAGTACTGGGGAGGGCAGCAAAGTGGGGGCATCCCCCCAAGTAGGATTTCTCCCCCCTCCCAATTTCCCCTTAGTCCCCACATTTCTAGCATTGCAGTAAATTAAAACTGCTGTTACCGGTAAATATTTAGAAATACAATGTAGGCATCCAAAGAAAAACAGCAGGCAAAGTAACCAAGGGAATGCAGACACAGGAAATAGAAGAGTCTCTACTGTGAATAATTTTCAGTGTGTTTTCTATGCAATGCTAGACATTTGGGGACAAAAGGGAAATTTCATTGGGAGGGGTTTTGCTCTCCCTTATAAGAATTCTTTCTTATAAGGGAAAGCAAAACCCTCATTTCACCCTTCTGTAGTTATACCCCTGAGTTCAGGTAGGATTCTTCTCTAGATCTTTATGGATCCCTGGTATTACTTACCTAGCTCTGTATGGATCCCTGGTGGTCATCCATCAATTAACTAGGCCCAACCCTGCTTAGCTTCCAAATTCAGACAAGATTGAATTTCAGTCTATGTCTTATCAATTTTGCCCACTGTGCCAACAATTTTTTCACCATGTTCAGATACTTACAAGGACACCCAGTGCTGCTGAGAGACTAGTTGCCAGACATCTAGACTAATAAGCAGCATATATTTATGTTTTCTATAGAGCCCATTCAGATACTTACACACACACACACACAGTAGTGTCACTGGGGGGGGGGAGAGATGAGGTCATCATCACCTTACAAATAAGAATTCTTCCCCCCAATGAAATTTTTATTTTGTCCCCCCCCCCGAATGAAATTTCTAGCATTGCAATAAGGGAAACAATGAAATATGCTCACACCTAAAACTCTTCTATTTGTTGTGTCCATTCCTTTTCTTTAGATGACTAAATTGTATATCTTGTATATGAGAGCAGAGCGATTTCTGATTTTCTAAATGCTTGAGTGAAGTTTTAAGTTGCTGCAATGCTAGAAATCTGGGGACTGAAAAAAATAATTTACAAAAGCAAAATAATTGTTTGAGTCAGGCAATGCCTATATTTTGCCTAGCCACTCCCTGTACCTACACCCTGCACACACATCCTCAAGAAGTTTTGTAAACCAGCTTTACCCAGCATAACATACACCATTAAAAAACTCCCCCCCAAATGCCCAGTTGACAACCCTGTAAGGTAGGCCTGTGGATTTTTAAATTCCTCCTCCCCCTTCTCAGCATTCTATACTTTTCCCAGTATTGCTGAGGGTGACTCGCTCTGTTGACTTGCTGCTGCTGCAGCTGCACCAATTGACTGCCTGGGTCCTGTCACAGGCGGCCTATTGCCACTGCCAGTTGACTGTCTGGGTCCCAATCTAGGCCACAGACTAAGGAGATTTTCAGACCGCGTTTCAGCATGCCTAGCGCGGGAGGAGCTTTCGGGAGAGGGATGGCGATCTTGCGCAGCAGGGGGGCGTTTTCGGACGCCGTTGTCCCTCTCCCGAAACCATCCGTGTCACTTCCGTGAAGCTTCGGAAGCCGCAGAGCCATATTTTAATCACGGAGGTTGCCCGTGATTAAAATATGGTGCTGAGGCTTCCGAAGCTTCACGGAAGTGACACGGATGGTTTCGAGAGAGGGACAATGGCGCCCGAAAACGCCCCCCTGCTGCGCAAGATCGCTGTCCCTCTCCCGAAAGTTCCTCCCGCGCTAGGCACGCTGAAACGTGGTCTGAAAATCTCCTGAGTTGCAGAAGTGGATTGTGAGGTGGAGAGGGAATTCACATATAGGTGGTGATTGGTTGGGTGTGTTTTCTGGGGGGGAGGGGCTTGCCAGCAATGAAGTGGCTGGAAACACCATTTTGGAGTTTCATGGTTACAATTGTGTGCTCTTTCTCTGTGCTGAGGTGACCACACAGCTTTTTAAACAGAAGGTCACACTTGTGCACCTTCAATTTACAAGGGGGAAAATTAAAAAAAACAAAAACAAAAAAAAAAACAACCCTGTGCAGCGGCAGCAACTTATTGAGAATAATAACATGAGTGATTCACTCCCAGCCACCATCTTGATTTGCAGACATGGCTTGGTGTGAAAATCAAACATGGATAGCTTCACATACCATATATACAAGACTGTGTCTTATAACCACAAACAGTTAGCAACTTCTAGTCAGGCTGTCATCAACCCATGTGGGTGGTAGTGCTCATGGATGCAATTGTTTATGCACTTTAGATGGGTTTCCTCTGAAAATGAGATGACTCAGAAGCTGCAGTTGGTGCAGATTGTGACCATGCTCCTTCAGATGGTTATGGTGAGATTAAAGAACAACAACAACAGATCCAAACTGTTTTCTGGCAACATGACCATGTGTGAGTTTCTGCACCCAATTTGAGACTGTTAATTACCTTTAAAGTCCTTATAAAACCCCGGAAGAGCATACTGGCTAATGTAAGTGTAAGAATTAGAGAATTAGGCTCAGCAAGCTATAGATATATGAGATCAAGTGCACCAAAATATACCAGTGGGACACACATTTCATTGTTTTGTTCAAGATGTTTAATCCTAGTCACAGTCATATTTATGAGCTCAATGCCCCCCAACACACACTGTAGTATGACTAAATGGAAACATATAATGAAAATGCTAGAGTGTTGCTGAAACAGCAAATCATTGTCATAACCAATATTAACATAGCAACAGTACTGTACAGTATTTCCAAAATAACCAGCAATATACTATTCATATGTGCTATAGATGGAAACATATGAAGCTGCCTTACACTGAATCAGGTTATTGGTCCATCTAAATTAGTTTTTCCCTGGTCTGCATTCCTAGATATTGGTTTGTAACTCACATAGTCCTTGACTGCTAGCCAAGCTAACATGGGACCCAAATTTGGGAAAGACTAAATCCAGTGTCGTCTTCTCCAAATGTTAGCAACTCTCCAGGGCCTCAGACAGGCCTCTTTACTATCACCTGGTTGGTAAGTGTCAGGTCAGTATATTTTACTTTTTCCTTAGGTGCCAGCAACCATCATGTGACTGCTCAGAAATATGTAGTCTCTTAGTTTGGGTCTCCTATTTGAAAGGAGTGTGCTATGGCAAGATTGCCTCAGATGTTGAGCTTTTCCTGTATAGGTTATTAAAAATGTCAATGGCTTTACTCAGGACATTATCAGATACAGCAAAAATTGCAGGATTACAATGTCAGGGTAGAGTGAATGGGCCCGCTATCGTACAATGTCATTGTCTTCATGTTATTACTCTGCTCCAGCTGCAAAAAAGGCGTTATTTGCTGTTCATGGGACAAGCCATCAATAGATTGTCAATAGTGCTTTTTTTGTGGTATTGACTGTGTGTAAAACCACATCCCATTGTAATTGTGAGATTACAGCATGAATAGGTGGTCCTCAGCGAGAAAACATCTGGGTGAGAATGTGAAAACAAAGCACAGGATGCTCATTTTATGAACTGTCCCCTTTAGTTTGCATGTTTTTAGGTTTGTTTCCGTGCTTGTGTCTTAACTTTGTTAATTAAAGGGGTTTGTGCAGTTTTAAGCATGCCTGCTTAATTGTCTTCTCACAAAAGGAATAACTGAAATCTTGCCCCTGCCAATTCGTCGAAGTAAACTCCTGTTCTTGGAGCACTAGTGGTTGTTGTGTGATAATTCCATGATGGCTCTTTCTCGTGATTACAGCTACATGTGATAATAAGTGTTATAACACCATGATGTTACTGCTATCTTAATGTGTTGAATTATAGCATTTTTAGATGCTAGTCTAATAATGTCCTCAATGTCATCAAGCTGGCCACCCCACAGCAAATTGTAGAATTGGTAACATCTGAGTTTTTTCCATTGCTGATTGTTCATTTTTCAAAAGGCAGCTGCTCAATCAGCCTTCTAGCTTCTTGTAACACTAATAGGATGGTGTGCTGGTAGATTTATCATTCAGAAGGGTGCTCTGGAAGATGCGGCCTTAGAGATAATATGAAATAGTCATTAATGTTCTACAGTACTGTAGCTGGGTGGATGGGAGGCAGGAAAAGTATGCAAAATATGGATTTTTCTCAGCAAACCTCCTCTGTTTTCTCCCACCAAATCCCTACAGGATGCTGCTTTTAACACTGCATGCACTTTTTTCATCTCCTTTTCTCCCAGGGTATTCTAGAAGCTTTGTCAGCAGGAAGGAAGGGGAGGGAAGGGAAAGGAAGGAAGTTAGGGTTACAGGGGAGGAAAACATAAATCTTTCCTTTTCAACTTATGGCCTGGAGTGTTTTGTGTGTATGTGTATGTATGCAGTGGATTTTTTCTGTTCAAATGTCACTTCCTCCCTGAAAAGATGTTTTGCCCTCCACACACCCTGCCCACAACTCTCATTTTTGCAGTTGAAAGACTTCCATTCTAGGGGACCTCTGGGGGAAAAAATCCTTGCAAGGCCAACAGAGTTTATCAATCTCCTTTTAATTTTTGAAGCCGTCTCAGTGGATTTACTTTTGAATTGCAAATGAACATAGGGACTTAGTCTTGTGCACCTCAATTCATGTTCTGCAGGTTTAAATAAGGCTGTGGCGGGTGTGTGTTGACTTGCCATTAGGGATTTGCCTTTGGTATCTAGACACTTATATTCCAGTGGCATCTCTGTGTTGCTCCTTTGCTAGCGAAAGTCAGACAACAGGAGCAACATATACATCCTAGAGCACAGACAGTTCCAGGGCAGAGTGGAAAAGGCGTTAAAGGCTAAAGCTCCCACTCGGGGAAATGTTACTTCACCTATTTGTACAACCCAACTTCCTTCCTGTTGTGTGCTTAGCTCAGCTGCTGCCAAAGTGTGTGCATGTAACAAAATTTGAAGGCAGAGAGCCACAGGTTGCACTCACTCCTCCAGTGCTGTGTGTCCCTCCCATCTCCACACAATCCCCACCCCATTCCCTCTGAGCTGAATGTTCTTTTGAGCCCCCCTCCAACACAACACCTTTCTCTGAGGATGCCAGCCACAGATGCAGGCGAAACATCAGAAAGAAACTATTCCAGAACACAGCCTCACAGCTTGGAAAAAAAACCAAGGAAAATCTATACAACACCTTTCCTTTTTCATTTTAACAATATTATTTTCCCCATAAACTAAAAGGAGGAAAACTAAATATGTATGTACAGTAATACTTTACTTTTTAAAAACCTTTTATATTCTGACTATTTTCAGACCCTCTACTGATGCAGGAATATTATATTTCTTCAGTAACTTCTGCAAGCAGAATCTCAGTGCACATCAGTTTGTCTGTCTCCATAATGAAGAGTGACAGGGATGAAATGTTCTGTTGGGATGTTAGACTCTTAGGTAGATGGTTTGTTGATTTTGGAAAACAAGGGTTATCAGGCCACTGGCAAATACCTGAATTTGAGAAGAAGAAATCCTGAGATACAGAAACTCTTTTTCTGAAGGCTGTTGGTTATGCTATCAGGGGGCTGCGAAAAACATGGTGGGCATTGTTTGCCACTTTTTCTTGAAGACTTTTGGCTTTCCTTCAGCAGCTACGATTTCAAAGTACGTAATGTAAAAGGATGGTGCCCCCTGTGATTTCTCCTGCTAGGATGGTTTGTTATACAATATCTTTTCAGTGACACGTGGACCCATATAGTCATGCTAAATTAACTCTATGGGATTAAAGATGTTCCCTTTTTAATGGAAGAAATTGATTGAGTGTAGGACATATACTTTGGGTCAATTGATCAGTCCAGACCAATCATTTTCCCCTTTTCTATATTGCAATCTAGTTATTAGTTACCTGCAGATGCACTGTAGCAATATTTAGAACTACAAATCGTTCCTCCACATTTTCAGGTTAAGCATTCCCAGATTTGATTATTCACAGATTACTGTATTTGCCACCACCTCTATTGCTGTCCTACACCACTTTTAACAGGGACTTGGATAACACTTGTATCGCTGGGAGGAACTCAAACTGGCAGAATGGCCTGGCATGCATTATCTCACTCACTTTCTTACTCTTGCAGGCAGGTGGGGAGGGAGGAGGAATGGGACAGGGGGCATGAAGAGGGAGGGTCCGCAATTCCGTCCCTTCCTCTCTCATATAGGTAGGTGGGCAGGGGGAAGAGATGGGACAGGGGAATGCCATCCCCTTGCTCCATCCCACCCAAGTAAGTGAGAGAGTGAGTAAAGGGACACACATGGCCAGGTCCAGCCACTACATCAGCACAGGTACTTTTTGTGTGTGCATTAAATACGGTTTGTGTGGGGGGGGGGAGATTTGTGGTTTTCCCACTTTCGCAGAAGCCCTGCTCCCACTAACCACCATGAATGTTGAAGGCCAACTGTAAAGCATTTTTGGTGTCTCTATACAAATGTTCAGCTCTGCATGTCAGTCATCCCTCTTGTGTTGGAAATATCCTCAGAAAAAATGAAACGAAGAAGTCTAGTTTATAAATGTTTATTGGAAAGTACTAAATCTGATATCAATGAAGTTAGAGTTGAGTACAGCAGAGAGTTAGATTGCCCTGTGCAAACCTACCAATGAAAAACAGCCTTTGCTTTAATATTTGAAACTTGTCTAGACCTAAAACTACATTTGGTCTAACAAAACGTACATTTGAGGTATATTGGACACCATTACACCTGTTTAGAGAGAAACAATCTACTTCAGCTAAATGTTGGAGATGGAATGTAGATAATGCTTCTTTGTGGCATATGATGTGGGCATGTTCAGTTATTGCCCCTTTTTGATTGGAGGTATTACAACATACTAATTTTCTGTTAGCATGTTCTTTTAAATTACATTTCTGTGATGTGGATTTTAACTGAGGGTCAATGTGGTTAGATCCTGCCTGTTTTTATTGTTGCAAAAAGATTTACACTCCAATTACCATCCATTGTTCAATGGTCAAACAATCTCATTATTTTAGCTATGCATGAACATATACTTTATAGATGTCAATTTCAAGAAAATATATTTTTATGGTCAGGTTATATATATATATATATTAACCCCTGTTCATATTCTATGCCCCCTTTTTTTTCTATTTTCTTTTCTCAATTTTCTTTTCTTTTCTTTTTGTAACCACACTTTTAAAATCCAATTGAAAAAAAAGAAATCAAAGTGTTCTAAAAGATCTTGTGGATATGCTGTGCTTCCTATTAATGACAGCATAGGAAACAGTGTCTGGAAAAACCCTGGGCAGGGGCAGTACAAAAACAATTCTGCCACACTATGAGGATTATTCAGGAAGATCAACCCCAGGCTACTGCCTACCTCAGTGACTGTTTTCTTATGTCCCAAACCTAGACTGGCTCCAGACTGATGAGTAAGCCTCTTTAGTGGCTTGTCTTTAGCCATTCTGAAGCTAAAGTCATAGGCAAAGGCACTGTGTTATTGGCCAAGAAGAACAGACAGGGATCAAACTTAGCTGGAATCAGTTATGTCTGGAGTTGTGTTGGAAGAATCTCTGTCAGACAGACTGAGACTGGACTACTCTCATGTTGTTTTTTTTATTTGTCATCATGTCAACTTCAGCTGGTGATCCTATGAATGAGAGACCTCCAAAAGCTCTGGTCATCAACTGTCCTATTCAGGTCTTGCAAACTCAGGGTTGTGGCTTCTTTGATTCAATCTATCCACCTGTAAGCCTGTCTTCCTTTTTTCTTTCTGCCTTCCACTTTGCTGAGTATTATCAACTTTTCCAGTGACTTACATCATCTCATGATATGGCCAAAGTATGACAGCCTCAGTTTAGTAATCTTGGCTTCGAGTGAGAGTTCAGGCCTGATATGCTTTGGGACCATCCATTTTTCTTTTTAGCAATCCATGGTATCTGTAAAACTCTCCTCCAGCACCACATTCAAAGGGGTTGATTTTTTTTCCTGTCAGTTTTCTTCAGTATCTAGCTTTCATGCCCATACATAGAAACCAGACATAGGAGATTATCAGACATGCTAAAAACAGCGTTATAACAACACCAGGAGATCGCTAAAGGGCTCCCTTTTCAGATGATGTTGTTCCCCTCTTATAATGCACCTGTTCTGCTGCTGTTTCACTGGCACTGCTTTTTATTGATGGGAGAAGCCATTAATACATCCCCTGTTCTGTTCTTGTTACGGATTTGACAGCAACTGAAAAGGTGCCCCATTGTTCAATGGTCAAACAATCTCATTATTTTAGCTATGCATGAACATATACTAATGGAACCAATTGGATTCCAGAAAGGCTTAGAGAGTTCATTGGTTGGTAATGCTGGTGATTCTATCGAAGCTTTGGTCAATACCTGGAACACTGACCTTACCAAGGCTATTGACACGATCACTCCCAAGCATCCTCTCCCAACCTGCTTCAAATTGCCAGCCATGGTATACTGAAGAACTTAGGATGTTGAAGCAGGCTGGACAACGACTAGAGTGCATTTGGCAAAAAACTCGGCTCTTGTCTGACACGACTTGTCATAGGAATTTTCTTCGTTCCTATAGAGAGGCAATACGTACAGCAAGGAAATTTTTCTTTTGCACATATTGCATCTGCAGAGTCTCGCCCGGCAGAGCTGTTTAGGATGGTGAGGGAACTGACACAGGTTCCACCTGTTCAGAACTCATTACTAAACCCAACAACGGCCTGCTGTGATGCATTTAACAACTTCTTTGCAGGTAAAATCTCTCAGATAAGAGCCGAGTTGGACGCTGGGGTTGTCGCAGATTTGATTGACAAGGTGTCCAGTAACTCCATTGATGAGGTTATACTGGATCAATTTCAATCTATAAGTACTGATGATGTGGACAAGCTCCTTTGTAGAGTGAGGAAGATTACCTGCCCTCTTGACCCTTGCTCTTTGTGGCTGGCCATCCAGGGGAGCGATGCCTTGAGGATGTTCTTTAAGGACATCATCAATGCATCCCTTAGGGAAGGTCATGTTCCATCTTGCTTGAAGGAAGCGGCAGTTAGACCACTTCTAAAAAGACCTTCCCTTGACCCCCTGGATATGAAGAACTATAGGCCAGTCTCCGTACTACCTTTTTGAGCAAGTTGATCGAGAGGGCAGTTGCTCTCCAACTCCAAGCTGTCTTGGAAGAAACAGATTATCTAGATCCATTTCAAACTGGCTTTAGGGCAGGATTTGGAGTTGAGACTACCATGGTTGCCTTGGCTGATGACCTTTGCCTGAGCATCGACAGGGGTTGTGTGACCCTATTGGTGCTACTGGATATCTCAGTAGCTTTTGACAGAATAGATCATGCCATCCTCTTACATCGCCTGAGAAGGCTAGGAATTGGAGGCACTGCGCTGCAGTGGTTCTGTTCCTTTCCTCTAGAGCAGATTCCAGAGGATGATGCTTGGGGACAGTTGCTCTGCAAGGAAAGAGCTTAATTGTGGCATCCCACAAGGCGCCATCCTGTCCCCAATGCTATTCAATATTTATATGAAGCCGCTGGGAGAGATCATCTGGAGGCATGGGGCAGGGTGTTATTAGTACGCTGATGACACCCAGATGAATCCATGCCTCTGTCTTCAGCTCTGACTTCAGATGGTATCTCTTCTCTTAATGATTGACTTAGGGCAGTAATGGACTGGATGATGGAAAACAAATTGAAGCTGAATCCAGATAATTCGGAAGTACTCACATTAGCAGCCCCGAACCCAGGTGCTTGGTCCGGAACCTTCAACTAGTACAGAATATGGCAGTCAGACTGGTCTCAGGTACATCCAGAAGAGACCATATAACACTGATCCTAAGATCTCTTTACTGGCTGCCCATTAGTTCCCAGGCCAAGTACAAGGTGTTGGTTATCACCTTTAAAGCCCTAAATGGCTTGGGTCCAACCTATCTTTGGGACCGCCTCCTTCCATATAATCCTCCCCTTGCACTCAGCTCATCTGGGAGAAATTTGCTACAACCTTTAAAAAATAGGCTGTCTTCCACCTCCCAGAGGGCCTTTTCAGCTATTGCTCCCAGATTAAGGAGCGGCCTGCCGGATGATGAGATCCATCATATCACCAACCTAAATAGCTTTTAAAAAGCTCTTAAGATGGATCTCTTCTGGCAGGCTTTTCCTGAATAGATACCCGGCCATTAAAAATCTAGCTTGTCCAAACCTCGCTGTGGCCACTCACTGTTGTTTGTTTTAATTTTTGTATTTTGTTTTAAAGTATGTTTTAATTCTTATATTATTTAATTGTATTTTAAGGGTGGGGTGGGGTTGAGGGTCTGGGATGTATATTTTAATTGTTGTAAGCCACCCCGATTGCATTTCGTAGAGGGGCGGGATATACATCATTATTATTATTATTATTATTATTACTACTACTACTACTATCAGGTACAGTTCAGAATGCTGATGGTTCATTTTAAACCTATAAACAGCTGGGGACCTGGGTAGTGGGCACACGAAGGACAAACTTTTACCACAGGAGCCAGCCTGAAACGTACATAAGACTGTGGAAGCCCTCATACAGAGAGTAAAAGCATAGCATTTCTCAACATTCACATTTTTTTTCCAGTCAGAGGCTCCCCCGGTTTGTCCAGGCCTTTCAGCATGCTTTGTATTTCAACTGTTGTTCTATTGATCTGCTGGATAGTATTGATATGTCATGTCACCCCATGTACCACAGTTTTAATTATGGAATTTTATTATTTGCTTAATAGGTGTGCCAACCTGGAAGTTTTAAACTGAATAGCAATATAGGAATTCACAAAATGAAAACAAACAAAATAAGTAATTAAATAAACAAATAAATAAGGTTGCCCTTTTACTACACATTATGGATCTTTATGTAAATATCCTAATTTTTTTGACTGGGTTAATCCACTAACCAGACTACAGCACCTGGTATTCAGAGGGAATTTTATGACTTGGTATTCAGAGGGAATTCTCTGAATATGTGAGTAAAAATTACTAGCATAGAAGGGCAGCATGTTAATGGCTTATAACAGTGCTACTCAAAGTGGTGATCCCAGGAAAAGTGCTAGTTCCCAAAGCATTGGCTGCCAGTCCCTGGCAAGTTTAGTGCTGTTCCTTAGTACACTAGACAAAAAAATAATAATTGCTGGTTCCCACATCAGGTAGCCTGAGAAGCACTGATTCATATATGTGTGTGTGTGTGTGTGTGTGTATGGAGAGAGAGAGAGAGAGAGAGAGAGAGAGAGAGAGAGAGAGAGAGAGAATGAGAATTATCAATACCCCCTCGTATGACTGGAGTACATTGCTTCCTCTTCATTCTCTTACAAGTTTCCCAGCCTTGCATTGCCTCAAGGACTGTCTGGTTCAAATCTGGTGTGAAGATAAAGTTCTATAAAAGGGAGGGAGCAGAGACCTTGAAATTGCCTATCAACAGTCAGTACCTGAATAAAAAAACTAAGCAAGCACATGAGTCACTTGGTCAATCATCTAGAATGGTGAGAGATACCATGTATTTCTGTTCAAATTATAGTAATTATTTCTAAGTATCCATCAAATACTTAGAAATAATTACTATAATTTGAACAGAAATGCATGCTATCTCTCACCATACTCTAAGTCTCCATCAAATAGGAGCCAGTGTGATGTAGTGGTTTGAGTGTTGGACTACGACTCTGGAGACCAGGGTTTAAATCCCTGCTTGGGCATGAAAGCCCACTGGGTGACTTTGGGCAAGTCACACAGTCTCAGCCTTAAAAAAAAACACACTATGATAGGTTCACCTTAGGGTCACCATAAGTCAGAAATTATTTGAAGGCACATAATAACAACAGTCCATCAAATAAATTAGCTTATACTAATGTTATGCAACTCTTTGGCTTCCTTTGTCTTCTTTTCTTTTCTTTTCTTTTCTGGATGATACAGTTCTTCCATTTTAGCAATGTATTTGTGTCCAGTTTAGATTCATCCTACCCACCCCATTCCTTTCTGCCTCCAGAGTCTCGTAATCCATGCATCCTGTTTATGGAACATGCAGGCCAAGGGTGATTCAAACTGTTTTACTTGTTAGGAACAAATCAAGCCTTTGGACTTTGGTAGCATCTGATTTTTGGTCACAGGACTTGCGATTGACCCAAGTGCTAATAACAATCTTGATTGAATGCTTCCTTGAGGAGCTTCCTGCCTGGGCAAAGGCATGATGGATGAGGCTTAGGCAGAGGACCAACCAAAGGACAGACAGACAGCTGATGTGTGTGGAGGGCTTAAATGAAAGAAAGCAGCCAGAGGGGAAGGTCTTTCCCCTTCTCTTAGAGGCTTGCCTTTTCCTGAAAGAGAAGGGCTGTGTTTTCTGTCTTGTACTGTTAACAATATTATTCAAGCAGGAAGTGAATCTTGTGTTATGTTTTGCAGCCTCCCTGCTACCCTGCCCCAGGCAGTAATTGAGTAGATGAAATTATGAATTCCACGTATCTCCTCCATTGTATTGCTTTTCAGGGGAGGCCTTCCCTGAATCAATGAGGTAGCATACACTAGACACGTTTTGCCCCCTCTCCTCTTTTTTAAACAGTGCACAGACCAAAGCTGTGACTTACACATCCTGACAGCTGCCTTGAGGTGACCAATCAGTGCATGGAGAGGTGAAACAGTAGCTTGCCTGTCTGAAATGCGACATGACTATTTTTGTCAGATGGGTAATTGTAGCTATCTCCAGGCGTCTGCTGCACATGTCCTGTAATTAAAGATCCTGCTGGTTATTAATTCCACCAGAGCTATTCTCTTTTCCCCTTGCAGCACAGGAGAAACTTAACTTTCTTCTAAAAAAAAGAAAGGAAGAAAGAAAAGAAAATCCCAACTAGTGTTAGACTAGTGCAAGGAAAAGGAGCATTTGGAAAGGCCAGAATCCAATGTACTGTATACAGCCTTCTTTCTTAACAAATATTTCCAGTTCACTAAATTCAGGATAAAGTAATATAAAGCCTACTAAAAACATAGGAAGAGCCAGGTTAATCAGACCAAAAGGCTGTCTGGTTCAACATTCTGTTCACATAGTTGTCAGTTGGTTGCTTACATGAAGCCCACAAGCTGGATATGAATGCAGAACAGCCACTTCCACAAGCATTTCCTAAAACGTCTTTCCATTTGGACTATATGCCATAGCCCAGAGTACCGGTGCTGGTACTGCATACCCTCCAGCTGTCTCAATTTTGCAGGGATAGTGTTGATTAATCTTCTGTCATCACACTTTTTCTACTACTTTTAAAATGTCCCAGTTTCTCACTACTGCTTTTGCCCCTTCATCCTCAGTTTACTTCAGTTGCTACAAACTATGATAAGTTAAAAGTGCAAAACTAGTTTGCACTCAACTAAATCAACAAAGGGGAGAGGAGAGGTGGGAGCAGAATCTTGCCTTTCCTAGTAGGACCAGGCAAAAGCAAACTGCAAGCATCATCATCTAGCTTTCTTCCGCATTAATGACTTTTGCCATCTTGCCCAGACTCTGGTATTGCTTGGGCACATCTGTTCCAGTTTTCATTTCTAAAATGTTGAAGGGTATGATATTGAGTGGCAGTTACTCAGTATGTCTTTTGTATTTAAGTATGATTTTTGTAACTATGTACTGCTTCAGAATATTATTTGTTGCCCTGGAGATAATGTGAGCTATTAAATGAAATACAAACAACAGCAATACTATATTAATTTCTCTCTCTCTCTCTCTGGCTTTTCTTCGCAAACGAAGATTCAGGAGGGACTCATCCCATGCTTTCTGCAAGCGTGCTGATGACTAAAAAGGCCAATCCGAGATAAACAAGTCTGGTTGCAGAAAGCACAGCAGAAGGTCTCCTTGGGTGAAGTTTCCGGGTTGTGATTCTTTCTGCATTGTTGTTTCTCTTCAAAACTTGTTCAGCATGAGTTATACACTGTTAAAAAGGTGCTGTTGATAGTGACATACCAAATAACAGCTCTACTTAGAATCAATTTAAAATCTATACTGTAGTTTTAAACTCTGGTTGTTGCATACTATAAGCAGCAGAAGTCCTTTACCCCAAACTTTCTATTTCATCAAAATGTCTCAAAAGGCTCATTTGAACTGGACCTGCTAGATGTTGTTCAAAACAGCTTAGTATAGCATGGTATTTTCCTAGCATTGCCTGCAATTTGAGGCATTTATAATGCTACCTTGTGAGAACAAATCAACCAAAAAAAATTCTGAATCTTCACAGTGGATTTGCCAATGTAGGGCCAAATAGTCACCTGCTAAGAGGAAATGGAGGCACCTTAGAATTTGATTTGCACAGCTAATAAGTACCATTCATATATTACCTTAATTAAACAGAAGTTCCTTATGGAACTCAGATACCAGGACCCCATAATACTTGGCCTTAGGCTGCCAAGCGCCTCTGGGACATCACTGCAAGTTAAATCAATAGCAGCTGGATAGAACATGACACTTGCGTCTACCAAGGTCCACTATAAAATCAGAACAGATCAGCAGCATTTCGATGACACTCAACATGGTTGAAAGTGATTGTTACTGAATATTTGAGAATTAATTGTTTTACTTGTTATGTGCCATCAAGCTGACTTTGCCTTATGGTGACCCTATGAATGAAACCCTGCCCAGGTCTTACAGGCTCAGGGTCATGGCTTCCTTGATTGAGTTTATCCACCTGTAATGTGGTCTTCCTCTTTTCCTGTTGTTGTTGTTGTTGTTGTGTATCTTCAAGTCATTTCCGAATTATTGTGATCCTAAGGAGAACCTATCACAGGGCTTTCTTGGCAAAATTTGTTCAGAGGAGGCTTGCTCTTGCCTTTGCCTTCTCCTGAGGCTGAGAGTGTGTGACTACTACCTTCCACTTTACCAAGCATTACTTTTACCAGCCTGTACCACAGGACAAACAGCACCATCCCCACATTGCCATAGGCAAATCTGTGCTTAAGTCCATTCAGCAGTTCACCTGCCTGGGAAGCTTCATCTCCTCAGATGCCAAGATGGACAAAGAGATTGATCACAGATTAGCAAAGGCACATAGCGCATTTGGAAGACTCTCCAAAAGGGTCTGGAGTAAGAAACACCTGAGGCGAAGCACAAAATCAGTGTGTATAGAGCCATTGTACTGTCTATTCTCCTTTATGGGTCTGAAACATGGGTCACCTATCGCCAACACTTATGACTTCTCAAACGTTTTCATCAGCACTGTATACATACAATCCTAAATATACACTGGACTGACTATGTGATGAATGTTGCTGTCCTTGCAGGCAGGGATCACCAGCACTGAGGCCATGATATTGAGAACACAGCTGTGCTGGGCAAGGTATGTTTCTAGGATGGAGGACCATCACCTCCCAAAAATAGTACTCTACGGTGAACTTGCCACAGGTCAGCGTAAGAGGGGCACTCCAAAAAAGCGATACAAGGATTCCCTGAAACAACATCTCAGGCTCGGCCAAATTGATCACCAACAATTGTCCGCCCTGGCTTCACATCGGAAGGCATGGAGACACACTATCCACAATGCTGCAGCCTTATTTGAGAACTCACGGCGAACAAGTCTTGAAGAGATATGACAACGCAGAAAGAATCACAACCCGGAAACATCACCCAAGGAGATCCTCTGCTGTGCTTTCTGCAACCGGACTTGTTAATCTCAGATTGGCCTTTTCAGTCATCAGCGTGCTTGCAGAAAGCGCGGGATGAGTCCTTCCTGAATCTTCGTTTGCAAAGAAAAAGCCAGAGAGACCTTTTCCAGTGAATGATATCTTGGATCCAGTCTCGGGAAAAAGGTGGGGTATAAATTCAATAGACAGGTGGACAGATATGGCCAAAGTTATGAAAGCCTCGCTTTAGTTATCTTTCCTTCCAAAGAGAATTCAGACTTGATTAGCTCTAATACCCATTCATTTTTTTTTTCAGTCCTTGGTATCTGTACAACTCTCAGATGAGTTGATCTTCCTGCCAGCTTTCACAACTATGCATAGAAATTGGATATTCTATGGCCTGGATGATTCTGACATTGGTAATAATATGCCTTTACAGTTGAGGTTCTTACCTAGTTCCTTCATGACTGTATCAATTCTGAGAACTGATAGTGTTTCACTTCTATCTGGGGAAAGAACAATTCAATTAAACTTGATTTATAGAAACAGATGAACCAAATGTTTTTTTGCCCATAGTGTATAATTAGCGTTGTTGTTAGACATTCATTTAATAGCTGACATTACCTCCAGGGCAAGAAACAACATTTTGAAGCAACATGAGTGTATAAAAATCATGCTTAAATACATAATCTATATCAAGTTAAAGTTGTTCTGTACTTAGATTATTGTGAAGTATTAAATATAGTTCAAATGGAAAGTCCTTTTGGCAATTTCTAGGAAATACAGTGGCCCCTCTGGTTCCGCAGACTCCAGATCTGCAAATTCTACCAACTGTGGATTGTTGCACCCCATATTATTGAATGGTGATGATGTGAATGCAGACACGCTGAAACCTGCACATTCGTATCACTGCCATTGTCCGGAAAAGCAGCTCAAAATGCCAGCAGGATAAACAACGGCTGGGAAAGCAGCCCAGACCCAGTGATAGTTAATTAGGGAGAGCAAGATAAAGTTCAGAACAAGCAAGGTTCTGTTTCTTGGAAAAGCAGCAATACAGGCAAGAAAGCACACAGAGGAAGTCCAGAATACAGTCCAAAGGTCAAGGCTTACAGAAGGCAGCATTGTCCAGAAATCGGTCCATGGGTCAGCAGGATCAGGCAACAGGGTGGTCAGGAACAGTCCAAGGTTAAGGCATGAGTCAAGGCAGCAAGGATTTAGGCACCGAAGTCAGCAGGAAGCTTTCTCCAGGGAGATCAGTTGATCTCTGACAATGCCTCCATTGCCTCTTCCAGCCTATATAAAGCAATTAAGGCTTTGCCAGGTGTTTCTTAATGAGCAAGTTCCTCTCATAAATTCTCAGAGACATCCTTTGAGCCTTCTTTTGAGCTCTCTGCTGGGTATATGATGGTGGAGATAAGTCTCTCTCCTCTTCTTCGTCCTTATCTGAAATGGCAGGACTCTGCTGGGACTGATGCCAACCTACTTGGACCAGGCTCTTCTTCTGCTTGAGCCGCCAGGTTGGCAGGGTTCCCTGCTGGCACAGGAGTAGATAAACCTGTGTGATGATCTTTAGGGCTGTTCCTTGCCATATCCTCCTCCTCTGCTGACTCTACAGCCTCATCAGGCTCACGGGGTGTGACAGCCATTTAATAATATGGGGTGCAATCATCTGCAGTTTTGGGTATCCATGCAGAATTCAGGAACTAAAGCTCCATGGATCAAAAGGACCCAGTGTACTTGGATAGGAATATTTTATAACTGTGGACTGAGCAACAAGAATTCCTGCATACACATGCCTGTTATATAGGTTTGGTGAAAAGATGATGTGATTAATAATGAATCTGTACAGTTTGTTAAGGCAAATGCAACTTAATGGTGATAGTGGCTTGAATGATGTTTGACAGCCTCCAGTGTTTCACAGACCCATACCTGCAGTTTATCATGTGCTGTTTGGCTCATGAGATGTGTTCATTAGGCAGCATTAAGCTCCATAGAACTCGGGTTGTGCAGGCCTTAACCAAAAAAAAAAAAAAAAAAAAAAAAGAATTTCTTAGCTGTTCAAAGTGCTAATCACAGAATCCAGTTGTTTCTTGCCATCAAGTTGGTTTCAACTTATAGCAACCCTATGAAAGAGAGACCTCTATGAATCCCTATCATCAACAGCCCTGCTCAGATCCTGCAAACTTAGGGCTGTGGCTTCCTTTATTGATTCAATTCACGTGTGTAGTGGGCTTCTTCTTTTCCTATTGCCTTACAATTTAACAAGCATTATTGTCTTTTCTAGTGAGTCACGCCATCTTGTGGAATATTTGACATGAAATTGGCAATGGACTGTGTTGTGCTTAGCTATAAAAGCCACCATTTCAGATCTTCAGTCACAAATCCTTTTTTGGTACATTTAATAATCCACAGTCATCCTGAACAAATTAGTAGGGTTTGACATGACTGGGTGTGGAGTATCTCACCTGTCAGATGGCTATTATACTATCACAAGCCTAACAAATCTCATCATTCTATCCATGTAGACCTCCAAGCTTGCTATCTTTGGCCTGTTCTAATCAATTGGAAAGGACTCTTGCAAGCTTTGATTCTTCTGTGAGTGTCATCCACAATATTTCATAGGTCTGCTGGAGTCTACAGAGCCATGCTGTGGGTCTAGTCGATTAGGCTTTTACCAGCAAGTGCTTTTACGTTAAGACAGAAATGAAAGGCAAAAGGTAGAAGAATGAAATAGCACCACACCTAAAAGACTGCAGTCCTGCACCTACTTACATGAGAGGAAGCTACACTGAACTCAGTAGGACTTAACGTCTGAGTAGATACATATGGGATTGAACTGTCAGATCATTTTCAAGCTGTGCTGCTCAGGCTTCCGCTTGAAACCTGTCAAAAACACCCTGCTAAGCTGGCCTGAAAATATCTACCCATGTGCTGCTGTGACAGCAGTATTTCCATGGAGTGATAGGAAGTTACTTCTCTTATAATTTTCTTTCTCCCTGTTGCTAAAACTACAAAGGGGTTACTGCTACTTTTTACCACAATATACAGTACCCCACTTTCCTTTCTTTTCCTTTTTTGCAAAAAACCCCCAGCAACCCTGGCTCAGTTATACTGAATGAGTGTTCCCTAAGAAACATATGCCTGTTTGCTGTTGTCTCATTCAGAGAGATGTTATGGTGTCACTTTACAGAGTGCCTAGTTATCAGTAGCATTCAGGTTCAGATTTGGTTGCGCACAGAACTTGAAAAAGTAGGAGAGGGTTGGACTACAGATCATAGAATCCTCCACTGAGCATGGGCATATTGACTTGTGAATTCTGGAAGTTGTAGTCCAAAAGAGTAAAGCACTGGATACATCAGAGGCCTGGTACACCCATGCCCCACTTGCTTTGAATGTCCCAAGCTCCCAGGCCCTCTCCTGTTCCTTTTTCCTATACAACCCGCTTTTCCTGATGCTTCTCTGAGAAACTATATGCTACACTGTACTCTTCCTGCTTTAGTATTTAAATACAGTATCATTTGCATACATGTCTAGCATATTTTAAATGGTGTTAGGGGCAAGATGTGCATGTGCCTTCAAGTTGCCTTCAACCCATGGAAACCCCATGAATATCATAGGCTTTTTTTAAAGGCAAAACATACTTACAAGTGGCTTGGCATTGCTTTCCTCTGAAATACAGCCTAGGTTACCTGGTATTCATTGGTCATCCTCTGGCAAGCCTGAGCCTGCTTAGTTTCCAATATCAGTGGGATCTCATGCCTTCAAGGTATTTAGGCATAAGGGGCAAAAATAGGGGCATGAAAATATGGCAGGACTTCATCATTGTTACACTCTGCCTTCTCTCTCCTTCTTTCTGAAGCTATCACCACCATTTAAAATGTAGTCTATTGTTACATGCATTTTATTTTTATTTTTTTTTAAAAAAACAGCAGCCTCCTGAAGAAATAGGATTAGTGAAATGGGAAAGCCAAAGAGGGGCACTGAAGAGGCAATCCCATAAGTAATGTGGTAGGAGGCAAATAGCAAGTGGACTTCTTATTAACATAGATCTCTGGTGTCTAAGCTGGATTTCAGTTGATGGGAGGCTTTGATTGGTTGGGTGTCCTTTTTAATTCCATATTTTTAATTGTATCTGGAGGTGTGCTGTGTTGTTATGTATTTGTTTTTATTTGATTGTATTGTTAGAGTTGGGACAGTCTATTTTTCACACCACACACCAAACCCATTTTCCCTTGACTGAGTCACTGGAAGCAATGTCCTCTGCTCATTGCTTTGGGTTTCCAAAATTATAATTTGTGAGTGACTGGCTGAAGCTGTGAGTGACACAGTACAGGATGATCACTCTTCACAGCTAAAATCTCACCCCTGAAATCAGGTGTCCCAGTCACTGCTGAAAGGATTTTGTTTAATATGGTGTGGAGGGAAAACTGAACTCCTCTTAAGTCCAGGTCTCTCCTCATAATCCTTCCTTTCAGTGGTAAACAAACAATTACTCTTTCTCTCACTAGAGATACAAAAAACTTTCACTCTTGTTTTTTTGGCTTTTCACAGAATCTCCCCTGCATTCTTTTCCAGTCCCTTGTTTGTGTCAGGTTGCTTTTGTGTCTCTCTTCCTCTCTTCCTGCACATTTCCCCAACTGTAAGAATATTTTTTTTTTTTTTGCATTTTTCCTATGGACTAAAGTGGGTTTTAGTGTATTTTTCAGCAGCATAAACTGTACTTTAGTTAATCACATGTGTAGAGGTATGTATTTTATTTGTCTACAACACACACACTCTCTCTGGCTTTTCTTCCCAAACGAAGATTCAGGAAGGACTCATCCCGCACTTTCTGCAAGCGTGCTGATGACTAAAAAGGCCAATCAAAAATAAACAAGTCCGGTTGCAGAAAGCATAGCAGAAGGTCTCCTTGGGTGATGTTTCTGGGTTGTGATTTTTTCTGCGTTGTCATTTCTCTTCAAGATTTGTTTGGCGTGAATTCTGAAATAAGGCTGCAGCATTGTGGATAGTGCGTCTCCATGCCTCCCGATGTGAGGCCAGGACGGACCATTGTTGGTGATCAATTTGGCCAAGCCTGAGATGTTGCTTCAGGGACTCCTTGTATCGTTGTTTTGGAGTGCCCCTCTTATGCTGACCCATGGCCAGTTCACCATAGAGTACTATTTTTGGGAGGCAATGGTCCTCCATCCTAGAAACGTGCCCTGCCCAGCGCAGCTGTGTTCTCAATATCATGGCCTCAATGCTGGTGATCCCTGCTTGCTCAAGGACAGCAACATTCATCACATAGTCAGTCCAGTGTATATTTAGGATTGTGCGTATATAGCATTGATGAAAGCGTTCAAGGAGTCGTAAATGGTGGTGATAGGTGACCCCTGTTTCAGACCCATAAAGGAGAATAGACAGTACAATGGCTCTATACACACTGATTTTTGTGCTTTGCCTCAGGTGTTTATTATTCCCGACTCTTTTGTAAAGTCTTCCAAATGCACTATGTGCCTTTGCTAATCTGTGATCGATCTCTTTGTCAATCTTGGCATCTGAGGAGATGATGCTTCCCAGGTAGGTGAACTGCTGAACAACACACTAAAATCTCACAAATTCAGATTTTCAAGGCAAGGTGTACCATGTCATTCAGTGTGTATTGGGAGATACAAAGTAGGTACAGTTGGCCCTCCACATTCATTGGGGTTATTGGCACAGGACCCCATGAAAGGGGAAACCATGACTATTTCTAGCCGCCCCCACGAAACCATATTCAACAAACAAAAAAATACAGTCTGTGGACTCAGCCCACCATAGTGCCCTCAAGGTGTCAGGTTTCCTTCACAAGACAGAAGTGGGTGGCTGGTGAGGCTTGCCGCCATCTAAGCAGCTGCCCTATTCCATTTTTATTAGGGACTTATAAGCTTTGCCATACATTTGCAGTCTCAGTCTCGAGAGGCTTGCAGCCCCTATTAAAAATGGCACAGGGCAGCAGCGGAGGCAGAAGCAAATAATCCACAAATATGCAAAAGTTATACTTACACATGTGGAGAGCTGACTGTACTTTGGTCAAGCATTTCTACTGCAACAAAATTCTTTTCTACCCCATCTTCTTCTCATCATTCCAATCTTCATCCCTTATTCTCTGTCTTCACTATCTTCCCACTATTGTTCAGCCATATCACTGTTCATGCTTTACCTCCTCCAGTGAGTCTTTCAGTGGCCATGCACTTCCTTTACCCAGTCCCAGTGAAGAAAGATAATGTCAAAAGGGTTCTTGTATGGCCTACCTATTCCTTTCTGAACATTGTAGGGTGGGGTTAAAAGATGGAACAGCTTTTATTTGGCAGTGAAAGGTTGCATGGTGGAAGATTGAGGCTCCAAGGATTCATACCTGAGGACGTGTGTCCTTTCAACCAAATCCCACCCCCTTCAATCAAATTAAGCCTATCTTTCATAGGAAAAGGATCAAAGGGGAGAAGATGATCTCAAGTTCCTTGTCACTCCTTGCTTTAGCTTCTCCCACCTTGACTTTCTTCCACTTTATCATTTCCCACTAGGTCTGGGAAATGCCAATGTCAGCCCATTGAAAGATGCTGCTTGAAATTTCCTTGCGGCATGCAACCTGTGCATCCCACTCCACCTCAGTGGATAGAGAGGTGGAATGTCCAGGAAGAACCACTGGAGCAGATCTGTCTGCATAAACTCTATGGAAAGCAAGGTGTCTTCCACCCTCTTGTCCCAAAGTTTGTACCCTTATGCTGCCATCTGCTGCTGGTAGTTCCCAGAAGCAGAAGGGAAGCCTGAGTGCAAAATCCTTGTCTGGATTCTTTTCTGAGGGGTTGACAGCCGGTTTCTTTCCTGCATGGCACAGTCACTCACTGCTCTTCAGTCACTCACTGCTCTTCCCTCCATTTTTTGTCTCCTTGAAGTCCACACACAGTAGCCTCCAACTTTACTAATATAGTAAAGTTCCAGCTTGAGCAATATTCATCATGTCTAGATCCTTTGGGCTCTCATAAGTTAGGAGAGCAACATCCATTTCTCTCCTGTGGTCTGGAATGGAGATGCTGCCTTGTTATTTTCTCCTCAGATAAGGGTGTTGTTGTTGTTGCTGCTGCTGCTGTTTTTAAGTCATATCTTCAAAAGACAGGGAGCTTGCAAAAAGATAAAACACTTCCTGTGTGGTGCTGCATCTCACAGGGGATATAAAATTCTCCACAGGATTGCAGCGTCTTGTTTCCAAAGCATGAATCATCCCCCAAGACTGAGAGGAAGTTTTCAACAACATTTATAAGTACTCTTGTGGCACTGAGCAGTCAGTCTAGAAATATGTGGAGCACTTCCCCAGGAGCAGTTAAATAGCTGTTCTGTCAGTACCCAAAAGCAAGTGTTATAGACAGCACAAAGGTTTCCACAGAGCATCCCATATGTGCCTGTGTGCTTATCTGTATGTATTTCTGAGTGGGACCATTTTTGTTGTTGTTGTTGTTTACATGTGCACGGTTTTATTCATGTTATGAATGAGGGCTCAGTCCAGTTTTCTGCAGTAACAACCCATGGAAATTTGAGAGGCCTTTTTATATAAACCTAAGAGTGTTTGTGTGACTATAGGTCCTCTCTGAGACATTCACAGGAAATCATAGTTTTGTTTTTGGCTGGTGTAGTTTTATATTGTGTTTTAATGTTTTATGCTTGTATTTGTTTTATATTTTGATTGCATTTGCACTATTTAATTCTAAGCATCTTTAGTGCCACCAACTTTACCATGGCAGTAATTATGTGCAAAATGGTAGCCTTTTATCATAGTTATCATAGTTAATAATTTGGCTAAGCACTCCAACCAAATGAGTTAGGACTTTATCAGACACAGCAAAAAAGTGTCACAGGAATGCTACAAAAAGAAAAACGGGTGACATTACCAGACAACATCCTTCAGCTGTTCTGGGGGTATAGCAGAGGTATGAATAACGTGTCCCTTTTTATTGATGGCTTAACTTGTCAATAAAAAAAGGGATGCTTTATTCACACCTGCCCTGGAATGTCTGAGGATGTGAGTATCTGGTAATGTCACCCTGTCTGTCTGTTCTTGTAGCATTCATGTGACACAGGTTGGGATGTGGTTTCATGCCGCGTTCCCCTGCATCTGATAAAGTCCTTAGTGAAGAAGGAGAACAGGAGAGTGAGATTGGTGGTAGAATCAGAATGAGTGACAAGAAGGAAGCATTAATGTAGAAGAAAAACCAGCAGAGAGAGCTGGGGGAGAGAGAGGACAGAGTTCAAAAATGAGATAGTAAAATGGCTGATGGTCAAAATAGTTGGTGAAAGGGTTAGTTGGATATATTGAGCCAATATATGTAATAACCTCCAGACTGGATTACTGAAACACAGGGATGAGCAACTGGAATCTGATGTAGGCACTAAGTTTTCTGTAATATCAGAGCCATAAAGCACGTACCGGGCAGAGAGACAGAGACATCTCTGTGTGAAAAACTCCACTGTGATATCAGGGGTAGATGAGGCAATGACATTAAGGCTACAGTCCTATACACACTTACTTGGAAGAAAGTCTCACCAAATGCAGAAGGGCTTACTTCTGCATTCTATCAGATTACACTGTAAAAGGGACAGGCTAAGTGAGAGAACTAGGGGTCAAAGAGAATACCATAAAATTGAAGTGGTAAAAGGACCAGGATGAACTGACTGGAAGAAATACCAGAGAGAAAGAGAGAGAGAGAGAGAGAGAATCATCTTACTTATTTGTATGGTTCCTTGAGATTCCAGCAATAATACAGTTAGTCTTCTGTATCCACACCCTCCACGACTTGAAAATATTTTTAAAAATCCAAGAAGCAAGCCTTGATTTCCTGATTTTATATAAGGGACACCATTTTACTATGCCATTGTGTATCATGGAACTTGAGCATCCACGGATTTTGGTATCCATGGGAAGTCCTGGAACCAAACCCTAGCAGATACTGAGGGCCCACTGTAATGGGGCATTTTCATCCAATTTCTCTCTCTCTGTGTGTGTGTGTGTACATGGTTCATTATTCAGAGAGCAGGAGACTATTTCCTTTGTTTGCAAAAACCATTTTGAAATTACATTAAAATGCCCCATTATTATTTGTTAGATTCTCACATAAGAAAGAAACCTTTGGCAACATGCTGTATAGTTCAAAAATATTGTGTGCTTTGAAGGGAATCTGTTTCTTTTCCCATAGCTTCTAATTTATATCCTTCTCCCCTTCTGCAATAGCTCATGCCATGCCATCTTTCCTTTAAAAAAAGAAAGAAAGAAAGAAAAGAACTTCAGTCACCTTCTGGTTAAAAAAAAAAAATCATGTCATAATTTGTAGACATTGCAAAATCTCAAGTAATACAATGACAGGATACCATTCAAATTAAGCAATTTGGTGCACATTTGTATAAATTATTATAAATTTTGGAATTCAGCAGTCTTAGTCCAGAATTTCAAGATCAGGTGAACATGTCAAAATATACTAACCCCTAGTTGTCTAAGTTTATAGTACCAATCTCAAGGAACCATAAGAATAAGTAAGATGATTCACTGTCACTGGATTTCATTTGCTCTGCCTTTTAGAAAAAAAAATGTGAACAAGGAACTGCTGTTGTTTTCCTTACCACAATATTTGATCTTTGTTCAGTGTGCCTTTAGAACATTGAAACAAAAGAGCATCTATGCTCTGGGAGCTGTATACCAAAGTGTATCTTCACGCCTTGATCAATAAGCAATGGTACCACAAGGATAACAGTGTTGTGGCTCATAGGGAATATTGCCTTTCTTTCATTTGTAGAAAGCATTAAGGAAACTGTAAATCTCTATGTTAATTAATCTTCTCTTTCATTTTTGGATGTGCCAGCAGTAGCACTGCTGGCTTCAGGAATAAACAGAGGCAGCTCCACTGTATTTTAAAGCCAAAGGTGGGCTGCTCAGATTATATGGAGTCTATTAACATAATGAAATTAATTCATCAAACACTCTACAGTTTAACTATGTTACTTCTGCAGAAAAACATTCAGCAAATGCCCAAGGTCTGTAATTTTAT
Organism: Gambelia wislizenii; assembly: GCA_030847615.1. Classification (NCBI taxonomy): domain Eukaryota; kingdom Metazoa; phylum Chordata; class Lepidosauria; order Squamata; family Crotaphytidae; genus Gambelia; species Gambelia wislizenii. Next base: position 328,420,393 of record JAUMIR010000001.1, read on the forward strand.
TTGGTACTGATGCAATTAAATATTTGCATCTGAATGCAATTCGAGATCCAATCCCATTCACACTGAATGGCCATTAGTTGCAGCGTGATGAACACTGGGCCTTAAGTGTTTTGATTTCAAAGCAATTGGTGTGTTTATCTGCATTTTTCTTTAACCTCCCTTTTGAAGACAAGCCATTTACAGTCACCAAAATGATCAGTGTGGTAGTTATTTCCCCCCACCCACTAACCATTATTATCCTTGTAATAATTTAGCATATAAATGGAGGCCAAATTATTCTGTCTCCTGTCCAGATTGACAGATGAGGAACTGTTCCTTAATTTTCAAAGAGCAGGGATGATGAGTTTTCCCATCTAGGGGAAGAGGGAGATGGGTTTTTCTGCAGAAAGAGTGTCAGATTGATGAATTTGCTCTGATGACCCCTTCAGAAGAGTGGATGCCAACTCCAGTGGGGCATCAGAGTTAGCAGCAAGTATTTAAATAGATAATGGATAAAGATTTAACTCTACAAAGGCATGTGTATTTTGAACAGAATGCTTCCTGTATAACTGGGGGTGAGGGGTGTTGCAGGATAGTTTCAAGGTTGTTCACACGTTATGCCAAGGCAAATTTAGTTCTTCCACTCTCTGTCGTTCCCCTAATGGAAACTCACAGCCTGTCATATCTCCCCCTTAAAAGTTAAAAGCATGAGACCCATGTTTATTATACTAACCAATTATATTTTTATTTCTACTCTTAAAACATCCTCGAGTGCACCTACAATTTTTGAGCCAATGCGGGATATAGTGGTTCAAATGTTGGACTGGGACTTGGAAGACCCAGGTTCTACTCCTCATTGAGCTGTGAACCTCACTGGGTGATTCACTTGACCTGCCTCACAGGTTTGTTCTGAGGTTAATGTGGGGGAAGAGAAGAGAAATGTACACCACCTTTGGAGGAAAGGTAGAGCAGAAATGCTAATTACTAGAATCATAGAATCATAGAATTGTAGAGTTGGAAGAGACCACGAGGGCCATCCAGTCCAACCCCCTGCCACGCAGGAAATCACGATCAAAGCATCCCCGACAGATGGCCATCCAGCCTCTGTTTAAAGACCTCCAAGGAAGGAGACCCCACCACGCTCCGAGGGAGAGCGTTCCACTGCCGAACAGCTCTGACTGTCAAAAAGTTCCTCCTAACATTGAGGTGGAATCTCTGTTCCTGGACCTTGCATCCATTGCTCCGTGTTTCAGTCTCTGGAGCAGCAGAAAACAAGCCTGCTCCATCCTCAACGTGACACCCCTTCAAATACTTAAACAGGGCTATCATATCGCCTCTTAACCGTCTTTTTTCCACTAATATAATATATATTATATTATAACTTATATTATAATTTTCTACTAATATAATATATTATAATATAACTAGCTATATACCCTGTGTAGCATACACCGTTCCCCTTGCCGCCCTCCCTGCCCCCCATGGCGCCTCCCCCTCATGCGGCACCTCCCCCCACCGCAGTTCTCCTGCCCCCTGCCACCCTCCCCGGGGCTCCTGCGCGCACACACACACACTGCTCCCTCCCCCCCACCGTGGCCCTCCCATCCCCTGCCGCTCTCCCTGCCCATACGCGCGTGTGCGCGCACACACACACACACACACACACTGCTCCCCCAACCCCCACTGTAGCCGCCCCGCCCCGTGCGCCCCCCATGCACACACACGTCACTCTGTCCCCCTATGCCACCTCCCCCCATGAGGCACCTGCCCACCCCACTATGGCCCTCCTGTCCCCTGATGCCCTCCCCACCCGCTTGCACACACTGCTACCCCACCCTCAACCTCCACCCCCACCGGGGTCCTCACCACCCCCAGCCGCCCTCCCCGAGCCCTGTGCACACACCATGCGATACACACACCCTGCTACTCACTCCTTGACGGCAGCCATGTTTACACTGGAGGTAAAACTCCACATGTTACCTCCTCTAGTATGCTGACTGGCTGCCCAACCAAGCTGTGATTGGTTGGTCAGTTTCCTAAGCAGCCAGTCAGCACACTGGAAACGGCAACATACCCAAGAGAATTATCTATATAGATAATATAACAATACTGTGAGCTGCTTTGAATCCCAAATCAGGAAAATGGTAGGATATAAATAAATAACGACAAACAAACAAACAGCTTATATGTTCACAGAGCTTGTATCAGAATTAGGCTGCCTATGGCTTTGACCGCAATTGCCTAACCCATGAGTTATCTGCTAGCCCATTAACCAATCATTAGCCATAAAAAACACTAATCCTCCTTGCATATCTCCACCCAGAAACTAGCCATTCAAATATACAAATTTGCATATCCTCACCAACAGGGGTTCACAGTATATAACCCCACACACACTCCTACCCAACCATTCTCTGAAGATGCCAGCCACAGATGCAGGTGAAACGTCAGAAGTAAACTCTTCCAGAACACAGCCTCACAGTCTGGAAGAGACTCAAGGAAAATCTTCTGTAGGGTTAATGGATTCTGGGCTATGAGGAGGTGCAGACTATGGGAATATGAATCTCTTGGTTTACTGATAGATTAAGTATGCTATCAGATGCCAGTAAAGAAAAAAGGAACTATCTGAAATTTCTCCCCTGAAAAATGCTTTTGCTTTTGCTTTTTTTTTTTTTTTTAAGGGTTTGGATTTTTTTTCTTTCCCAGGAGAAGCTATAATTAACCCTGAGATTTCATGCATAGTTTTTTCTGCCTCTCATAACTCTCACAAGCCAGTTTCTTATCACAGACTCTTGAAGGCTATGGTTGAGGGGTTTTTTTTATATGCTTTTAAATTGCAAAATTATCTACTCTGCCTTTATTATAATCCAAGAAAGAATGTAACTGGGGGTTCCAGAATCCAAATTCACCCCATTGTTAAAGAAAAGAAAAGAAAGAAAAGTGTCACTTGACAAGCCTTGCACTGTTTATAACAGAAGATCCTCAGGACTTTATAACACAAGGGTGGTAAATCACTGCAATCTCATTGTTTAAGCGACTGGAACATAATGGTTTTGAAACTCTCACTTTCACACTGTTGCTACAATAGCACTATGATGCTGCCATGGTGATTCAAGATCCTGCAGTCTTCCACACCAACTTGCTAACCTTGCCTTCCTTCCCCTCCAGCACATGTACTTAAAAAAAATCTTTGCTGTAACTGCACAATCACACAGTTTTGGAAGTCCCACATGATTCTGTTTGCTCCTATTGTGCAGTTGCACAGTATCAACACTTCTCGTGAGACTGTCATAATATTGGAACTGCAGTGGAACAACCCATCACACCACAGTAAGTGCTGGAACAGCTACAATATTAACAGCCATTCACAAGGTTCTGCCATGAGTGAAAAGATATGTGACATTGACAAGAGGAATGCAAAGTCCAACAAGAGAACCAGAACATCATGTGATAAGGATCAGCTGAAGATGCTATTATACTGCTGTTGTTGTGATTTACCCCCTCATGTGATAAAATCCCCAGATATGAATCTTAGTCCCTACTGCTGCATGTAATTGCATGATGGCATAAATTGGGCATTTTTATGCCAGCAACCCCTCCAACCAGACCTTACCTTGCTCATTTTAAAGAGGCAGCCCAGGCAGTAATGGAGAGTGAACGGAACTTCATTCACTTCCTAGTTTCAAATTTCACTGATTCTCACAAGAAGATGCTAGTGTGGGAAATGTAAAAATAAAAACCAAAAAAATCCCACTAAAAAGTACAGGAAAGCGCAGGAACACACTTTAAAAGTCCCAGGTAAACAGGGGGGATCATAAAAAGAGCATATCCTGATCTCACCTGGAAGTGTTTGCCCATTGACGCTGTATTCACATGAGTACAATGGTGTGCAGATTCAAATGCTGGCAACAAATCGCCATGGCCAATCTGCTGACGGTTTGGCCCATCAATAAAAAAAAGTATGGCTTTTGGACTTTACATGATCACATAAGGGTGACGTCATCTTGTATTTGTGCCCTTTCACGATCATAGGCATCCTTATGGTGCCGTATTTGACTGGCCTGATAAAGTTCATAGTCAGCAGGAGCATACCTACTTACCCATTCATGTATTGAGGGGGTGGTGGTCATAATTTGAACATGCCTTCTATTCTCCCAGATCATTGCCTTCAATTAGAGTCAGCAACCTTTACATGCCTCTAATCACTCACTGCTGAATTGCATGTTATTGTCTGGAGTTTAAGCAAAGCACATAGAGATGGTGACTTCCTGTTGGTTAGGGTTTTTTCTACAACTACACTCTTCCTGCATGACTTTAAAATGCAGCAGTTTTTCTTCTTCTCCTGTCTCTCTCCTCCATTACACTATGTGTTTAACTGTGCACAGTTGTTAGTAAGTAAAGTTATTTTATATGTTTTACAAAGAAGATTAAGCTTATGTCTTTTCTCTGTTAGTCCTTAGGGGGTGTGGTTGGACCTGGTTGTTGTTCAGTTTCTGCCTTGCCTATTTGGTTACTCTGCCAGAGAGAGCCACTACCACCTCTCACATTTCCCAATACCTTTTATTTAGTATGGCCAGATGAACTTGCACATGATGGCTCATGATGTGAAGATAAGAAAGGAATCCAGCCCAAACTGCAAATAAACAAACAAACGAAAACAAAAAAACAGAGTCTGGCACAATATTCAGTAATTGTAAGTTCATAAACTGGACTTGGGATCTTGTAACTTTGGGGATTCACATTTATGGTCATTAGCAACTGAAAACTAGCAACCCAAAACTACAGGCCGTGCACCAACTGAAGGGTTTCTGAAGTGCTGCAGATTGGGAAACTGGGAAACGATGTCTGCACATTGAGAGAAGTAGTTGTGGCCAGACTCCAGGAATCTCTCCAACCATCTGTTACTGTGCTCCACAGTCAGAAGAGTGCTATAGATGTCATTTCCCAGTGTCCTGATTTGCAGTGCCTTGGAAATCCTTTGGTTCGGATGCTGCCTGACTGAAAGGGTATGCATTTTGGGGGTGGCATCATCAGATGTAGCTACAGTGACTTTAGAGATTATTACACTATACTGTTATAGCACTATTATTCCACTTTAACTGTTATGGCTGCCTCCTGTGGAATCCTGGGACTTGTACTTTAGGGAGGGGCATTTAGAACTCTCAGCCAGAGAGCTCTTAAGCCTCAGTAAACTACAAACCCCAGAATTCCACAGAAGGTAGCCATAGCAGTTAAAGTGGAATAATAGCACTATAACAGTGTAGTGTGGTAAATTCCAAAGCTCCTCTGTAGGCTCATGACCCGAATGACTTTCCTCCCTCCGTCCCTCTCATGTGCACACACACACACACATTTTTAGGCCCTATACCTTCATGAATCTGTAACAAGCCCAGGATTTCCCCTGTTCCTTCCTTCAACTTTTGGCATGGTTAACTTCTACCAGTTCAGAGATTCCACCATTGTAGTATTTCTGGGACTTTTTCTGCCATCCAGATGAAATGGTACAAGTTTCTTTAATGGATTGCCTCCTTGTGAGGGAAAATGAAGGAGATAAATTTTATGCTTCTGAATATGTTTGTGTAGAGAGGTTGCTGGAAAAAATGTTACTGATATGTCTGAGGAGTTTCCTTGTGTCAGGGGGCTACTAATGAAGTGTGCCAGTGATTTTTCTTCTTCCCTGTACATATAGCCTCATGCTGTCAGACCTCATTGTTTGAATTAAGTATTTTATGACCGCCCTTTGCAATTCAGATTCTTCTTGTGCTTAACTGCATTGGAAGCAGCTGTGGCAAAGGGTTTAAAAATCTTTTCTCCATTCTGTGCAGTGGCTCTGATGATTTATCGCCTAAGATCTCCTGTCTAATTAGATTTTGTATATTCTGTTTCTAGCTGCAAATATTGGAAGCTCTCCAACAGGAACCGATATTGCAGTCATTGGAGGTAAGAATATGATATTTCTAGAAGGAAGACCAGATTTTGAAGAAACACAGCAAGACTATCCTTGATTGGGAAAAGAAAAAAGTACTCTTCGCCTGATCATCTTGTTGCAGAAAAAGATAATAGTGTAGCATTACCAAACAGAGTTATCTCTGCTCTCCTCTTTTACATCTGAACACCAAAAGAGAGTGAGCTGATAGTCCAGGAAAAACTGATAAACCACTCAAGTCTAATCTGAGGAGTCATTCGTGAAGCTGACATGTAATAACACAAGAAGTGGGGTAGACAAGCCCTTAGTCAGTTTTGCATGTGTTCAGTCCTTAGTCTGTTCTGTCTCATTTTCTGCCAATTAAAAATGAACAGAAAAATACATTGAAATTGTACATATTTCTCCCCACAAAACACATATTTGTGTGCATTTTTTGAGCTAAACACTGCATCTGGTATCACACACCACACTTTTGGTTTTGTGGCATACCAGATGATAATCTAAAGCCTCAGTATATGAGGCCTCCTCTTCTTTTGAGTTTCTCCTCTCCCCACAAGTGTAGGCATGGTGGATGACATGCACAAAACCAGCTTAGATTATCAGCTGGAGAGAGAAGATTTATTCCTTCAGTTGGACTTCCTACTGATGAGAACCAAGCATGACAGAAACTTGCAACAGAAGTTTAGCTCTTGTCCCATTAGCACACTATTATGATAGTTCACTTGAATTATTGTTCCTCCCAGAAGAACAATCCTTAAATGTTAAGATGTATTCTTTGGGCCTTTTTGTTGCTACTGTGTACGCTCACTTCCTTGCTGTACTTCCTAATTTCAACAATTCACCAGGTGGATTCCATATCATCAGTGCAAATTAGCAAAGTTCTGCTGTATTTCCCTTTGGCTCCATCTCCTGTAACTTTAATCTTGGCTTCCTACAAGTTAGCAGGATGAAAATTGAATTGTGCTGAGTCCCTGAGGTTTATTAATACTGTACAACATCTAAAGAGCATTAAAGCCTATTGTGTTTTGGGAGTCCATTGTAGTCCTTAAAAATTGATGAATTCCCTATTGGGGTCACATTATTATAGAAGATACAACATCTTTACAGGAGCAATTTCCTTGTTCATAGCAGCATCTTTGGTTCCTGGAATATAGGCAGCATAAAAGCTCTGAGGGTTTCTTAATGCTTTAGATTAGAGTGCATAGATAAAGTGGTTTTCTGTGCTATTCCAGAAAAACCACGAGTCTGTTCCAAGATCCCAAGGAAAGGGATTGATGTAGAGTCAGAGAATGGGAACATTTGGCCTTTTGGATGGTATGGACTACAATTTTTATAATACTTACCTCTGGTTGTGATGGACGGGGCTGAAGGGGAAATTAAAAGTCAAAACTTCTGAAGGGCCAAAGATATCCCACCTTTCATTTAGTGCCAAGCATTCATGTACAGCTGGACCCCCGTATCTGCAGAACCAATATATGTGGTTTCAGTTATCTGAGGGACACAAAACAGGGGACATGTGCAATAGAGTCGTGCTGGAAAACGCCTAGAGAGGCATCCTCTATAGCTATCTTCTAGGTCCTCCATCGCAACTCTATGGTATGTTTTTAACAGAAGTCATTTATTTTAATAGAGTTCACTGTTATCCATGGTGTCCGGTATCCATGGTAAGTCTGGCAACCAAACCCCAACAGTTGTTGTATACGAAACCAGGCTCCAATGTCTTAACTGTCCAGATCAGATCCAGAGCCACTCAAGAAACAATGAATCAAACCAAAATGCTGGGTTTGTATTCCAATAGACAGTAGTGACAGACCTCTGTGGCTTAGCAGCATCCAGGCACAGCTCTTCTATTACAGAGAATGAGACTGATGCCACAGGTAGCAGATGCCTGGAAGTACAGCAATGGCCAAGCCTTTTATGACATATTGCCTTGTTGTGCCCCATCAGCTAGTTTACGGTTCTTAAGCACTGGGGGGGATGCTATCATATCATCAGTGTTAAAATAACTCTCAGCTTTTATACTCACATGGAGTAGAGCTTACAGTCATTATGTCCTTTACCTCAGACGGCAAAATATAGCTTGGAACAGGAATGTATATGAGAAGAAGGGGTGTCCATGCCCTTAGTGGTGGGCATTTCTAGGCGAGAGGGCTGGGAAACGGATATTGAATGAGAGATACAATTAGGAATTTAATTCGTCACTATGTTTCTTCTTAAAGGAAGCAATAAATAATTTTAACAATTTTCTGTCCACTCAGGATAGGCCCACTGAGAGGCACCTGGTACAGCCTAGGGACAAACTAACCCAGGACTACTCAAACAGCAGAACTGTGCAGCAGAATGGGCACAAAAACAAAGGCTTCAGCTATCAGCCGTTTCACTGCTCTGATCCACTTTCACACACAAAAAGACTTACAGGCAGTGAGGTTCATCCAAAGATATCTGGAGGGCTTTATCTTCAGTTGCAGTGTAAACAAACACAGTATATACACAGCAAACCTCATTAACAAACACAACAGCAATTTCTCCAACATCCACCAACACTCCTTTTTCTCCATGACACCAATCCACACATAATACATCTTATGGTTAAGCTATATAGGAGTGTTTGATAGTTATCCCTCTGCCTAGACACAACTGTGGTCAAACCCATTTCAGCTGTGCTAGCCTGTGGTCTGCTGCTCCAACATTTTTATTTTTGCACTCAAAGAAATATTACCCTGACTTTTTCTTCCTGCTGTGAGACAGTCTATGAAAACCACACATTTTTTAAAAGTGTGTTCACAGTTTGGGACTTCTCTCTATATATCTCTGGCTTTTCTTCGCAAATGAAGATTCAGGAAGGACTCATCCCACACTTTCTGCAAGCACGCTGATGACTAAAAAGGCCAATCCGAGATAAATAAGTCTGGTTGCAGAAAGCACAGCAGAAGGTCTCCTTGGGTGGTGTTTCTGGGTTTTTATTCTTTCTGCGTTGTCATTTCTCTTCAAGCCTTGTTCGGCATTGGTGATCAATTTGGCCGAGCCTGAGATGTTGCTTCAGGGAGTCCTTGTATAGCTTTTTTGGAGTGCCCCTCTTATGCTGACCTGTGGCGAGTTCACCATAGAGTACTATTTTTGGGAGGCGATGGTCCTCTATCCTAGAAACATGCCCTGCCCAGTGCAGCTCTATTCTCAATATCATGGCCTCAATGCTGGTGATTCCTGCTTACTCAAGGACAGTAACATTCGTCACATAGTCAGTCCAGTGTATATTTAGGATTGTGCGTAGACAGCGCTGATGAAAGTGTTCGAGGAGTCGTAGATGGTGGTGATAGGTGACCCATGTTTCAGACCCATAAAGGAGAATAGACAGTACAATGGCTCTATACACACTGATTTTTCTGCTTTGCCTCAGGTGTTTATTACTCCACACTTTTTTGTGAAATCTTCCAAATGCAGTACAGTCATCCCTTCACATTCGCGGGGGTTAGGTTCCCCAGACCCCCGCGAATGTGAAAAATCTGTGAATAACAATTGCCCTCCCCCTCCCCTGTCAAAGCAACCACAGGGCCTCCAGAGGCCCTATAGTTGCTTTCCCCCACCTCCCCCTTCCTCCCCAGGCCTTCATGGGGCCTCCGGAGGCCCCATGATCGCCTCCCCAGCCCTCCCCACCCCTTCCCAAGGCCTTCATGGGGCCTCCGGAGCGTCTCCGGAGGCCTCGTGAAGGCCTCCCCGGCCCTCCCCACCCCTTCCCCAGGCCTTCATGGGGTCTCCGGAGCATCTCCTGAGGCCCCGTGAAGGCCTCCCCGGCCCTCCCCACCCCTTCCCCAGGCCTTCATGGGGCCACCGGAGCGTCTCCGGAGGCCCCGTGAAGGCCTCCCCAGTCCTCCCCACCCCTTCCCCAGGCCTTCATGGGGCCTCTGGAGCGTCTCCGGGGGCCCCGTGAAGGCCTCCCCGGTCCTCCCCACCCCTTCTCCAGGCCTTCATGGGGCCTCCAGAGCATCTCCTGAGGCCCCGTGAAGGCCTCCCCAGCCATCCCCACCCCTTCTCCAGGCCTTCATGGGGCCACCGGAGCATCTCCGGGGGCCCCATGAAGGCCTCCCTGGCCCTCCCCACCCCTTCCCCAGGCCTTCATGGGGCCTCCGGAGCGTCATGAGACTTTCTCCCCAGTTGTTACACACACAGCTGTTAGAACCCTATTGGCTGTTGCAGCTTCCAAGAGAATGCATGTACAACATCTAGATGTGAAGACAGCGTTTCTTTATGGAGATCTAGATGAGGAACTGTACATGGAACAGCCTTCGGGTTTTGTAGTACCTGGAAAGGAGCATCTAGTGTGTAAACTTGAGAAAAGCTTGTATGGATTAAAACAAGCTGCCAAGAAATGGCACGAAAAGCTAAATCTGCTCCTTATCAAAGAAGGATTTACTCCAGGCACTGTTGACCAATGTGTTTACAAAAGATTCAGAAACAATAGATGGACTTACATTGCAAGTTATGTTGATGATTTGATTCTGTGCAGTCAAGACAAAGCAGATAGTCAAGAGATACACCTGAATCTCCAGAAAGAAATAGATATTAAAAGTTTGGGAGATATCTCACACTATCTTGGAGTACAAATTGAAAGAGACCGTGATGAAAGCTTCTTTCTTAATCAAAACCAAAAGATTATAGATCTTCTGGACTGTCTTGGTTGAAAAGATGCAAAGAATGCTCAAACTCCAATGGAAGTTGGCTTCTTAAAGAGCAATGAGGCGTCTGAACCTTTGAGAGACAGTGAAAAGTACAGAACTGCAGTTGGTAAACTTCTGTACATAGCAAATTTCACTAGACCTGATATTGCAAATGCTGTTGGCATCTTATGTAGAATAGTTAATTCTCCTACTCTTCGAGATTTTACTGCAGTGAAGCAAATTTCAAGATATTTAAAAGTGACTGCTGACTTCAAACTGATGCTGCCAGCATGTGACAAGCCACAACTGATTGCCTATGCAGATGCTGATTGGGGCAGCGATTTGGTGGAGAGAAAATCAACCTGTGGAAACATCATCTTCTAAGGTGGTGGAGCAGTAAGTTGGACAAGTCGGAAGCAGAGTACAGTGGTGGATAGTTCCACAGGTGCCGATTGCATCTCAGAGAATACAGCTTGTGATGAAATTAAATGGCTGCAGAATTTGCTTCTGGATCTTGGGATAGAGGAACCCAAGCCAACCATTTTGATGCAAGACAATCAAAGCTGTATCAATATTTCTCAGAGTGACAAGCCTCTGAAGAAGAACATAGACATTGCTTTCCACAAGGTGAGAGAAATGTGCCAGAGTCAACTTGCTCAACTGGAGTACTGCAACTCAGAAGAAATGATAGCTGATGTTTTACCAAAGCCTCTCCCTAAGGACAGTTTCCTTAGACTACGAGAAGAAATGAAGATTGTTCCTGAAGTACCCTATGATTGAGAAGGGGACTGTAGTATGTGGGGAAATAATAATTGTAATGTAAAAGCAATCTTGTGTACCCCATTCACAATCTTAGATAAGTCTAGGGTTTTTCCCTGCATGCATTTGTTTATCCCAAGTTCCCTTTCTCTTATTTCACTGGGCACTTCCAGCCAACTGGAGTGCTGGGTCATTCAACACATGACCTAATTTGAATTTTATTGCTTTTGTGTAAGTTCTTCTTCTGAATCTGACTCTCCATGAGAATGGATGTATCTTAGCCATCTTAAGCTTTCTGAAACAATGACATGATGTTTCACCATGCAGCCTTCTATCCTTGTGGGCTGGTGAGTCTTTCCTACCCTATTCTTAGCCAGTTTAGGAACCTCTTTTTAAAGTTTGTTTTTAGTATGTAGATTGAGATTGAAATACCTTCAGTAAACTTTGTTTTGCATTTTAAACTGACTCCTTTGTTCTGTAATGAGTCTAATTTAACTGGGAGGATCCCAGATCTCTTGAATACACTCTTAAATGATAATTGAGCTTACAAGTCTGCATCTTAAGCACAAACTGCATGAAGCATTAAGTCAAAAGTGAATGAATGCTTTTTAACTCTTTTTAAAAGGAAATAATTCTTGTTGTTTTTAAAAGGACTAGATCCTGGAATTTTTTTAATACAATTTTATTTTTAGACTCATTACCTTCCTACAGTTTCAATCAAACCAGTCTTGATTTTTCTTGTGGGAGAACCCGAGGGATTCTTCCGCAGACTGGAAGATTCTGTTTTTGATATGTTGCCAAAGCACTGTAGTAGAAGGATCTGTAGGATGGTCTTGAAGTTTTGTTTGCAGATTTGCCTGGAAGTTGTCTCTCATGGTTGCTTGTTGAAGATTGTTGACTTGGAGTCTCCTCTTTAAGAGTTTACATCTGACGAGGCAATGATCTGTTTGGCATTCTGCAGTGGGCATCACTCGGGTATGACGGACATCACAAATGTCTCTCTGATGGACTAGAACATAGTCAATGAGGTGCCAATGTTTGGATCGGGGATGCATCCAGGTTGTCTTCAAGCTATCTTTCTGCTGAAAGATTGTGTTTGTAATAGTCAGCTGTTGTTCTGCACAGAACTCTAGCAGGAGGCATCCGTTATCATTGCAATTTCCAACACCATGCTTGCCTAAGACACCTTTCCAGGCTTCGGAGTTCTGTCCTACTCTAGCATTGAAGTCACCAAGGATAATAATTTTATCTTCTATAGGGACTTTTTGTATGAGTTGGCGTAGGTCTGTGTAGAATTTGTCTTTCTCTACAGGGTCAGCTTGCATAGTTGGGGCATATATACTAAAGAGAACAACATGTGGGAGGCGTAAGGAAATAATGCGATCAGGGTGTCCTGCTGGCAAGGTTTCGGGTTTGGAGGCAATGGAGTTTTTAATCATAAAGCCTACTCCTGAAAGATGTTGCTCGGTTTTGGATTTGCCAGACCAGTAAAGTGTGTAGCCAGTGCCGTGTTCTTTAAGGCCACCTTTCTCATGGAGATGAACTTCACTAAGAGCAGCAATGTCAATATTAAGTTGTGATAGTTCATGGGTTATTAGAGCAGAATGATGCTGAGGCCGTCCACTATCTTCAGAGTCTTGCATGGTTCTGATGTTCCAGCATGCAAGTGTCAGTTTATTTACACCTTTGGAGGCCGGTGTGTGCCTTTGTTTCTTTGCCTTGGTTTGACCGCATCAGAAGATGCCCGTTGGCCATGGCTAGCCAACCAGATAGTTGGGGATGAGCTTTCATTAGGCCATGTTTTCTAGGCCCCTCTCCATATGGAGCAAGAAGTGCTCTCCTTAAAAAATGCTGCTTGGTCATTCAGGATGCTGCCGAACAAGACTGTCATCTCCTGGGTCAGTCTCGAGCGACCAAAGTCCTGAACCACCTGCACGCAGGGTTGGGTCTGCGGCTTCCAGTGCATCTTTACACCTGCCGTTTCATCCCTCGCCTATCGCTACAGGGCATTTTTGGAACTGGATTTGTCCTTCGAGCCTGTGCAATGGTTATTTCTGGTGGAGCACAGTGTGCGCAGAACTGGCCTCACCCTTTAAACCAAAGCTTCATCTGCTGTGGCCTTGCAAGTATGGATGGTAGCAGCGAGGTCCTCGGGTCGTAGGTTTGATTAGAGTTTCCTTCTCTTAGATGGTTGACCTTACAGAGTTGAACGAGCACCATCTGCCCGGGTTTGGGATTAGAGTTTTCCTTCTCCTAGGATGGTTGCCATAAGGCTAGAGAGCCCGTCGTGCCCTTTGACGCTCTTTGTCAGACTCTTCATTTTTGATCTGTCTGGCGTGGGAGACCCTACCGGTGGTTATTATGCCACTGCCAGCATAGTTCAAAACATCATTAGGGTATGCAAGCCTCTCTCCTATGACAAGGGGGCATCAATGGAGAGGAATTTGGGACTTATTCTGTGCAAATTTCACATGTGGTTGTTTTGTGGAGGAAACAGCATTTTCTGTGCAGGCAACAAGAGTTTCAATGCAGAAAATTGTATTTCTATGCAGAATTTTTCTGTGCAGGTTACAACATTTTCTCTGCAGGAAACATTTTCTCTGCAGGAAAGAACATTCTAGTTTTCTATGGAAAACAACCACATGCGAATTTTGCAGAAAATAAATTCCCAATGACAATTTAGTTTTTTGCAGAGAATAAATTCCCAATAACTGCTCATTTTCTGAGCAGAAAATGCTGGGGTTTATGAAAAAGAACCCCATGGTAATTTTTTTGGGGGGGGGGCATAAGATAAGTCCAACACTTCAAAGATCCTTCTCAGTCCAAGATTCTTCTCATCACAGTTGCTCATCACTTTAGAAACATGTTTTTGACCATTTTGTGATTTTTAATTATTATTATTTCCATCCCTAGAACCAGTTTCGCCCCAGCCATCCTCTTCTTCTGATGCTGATCTGTTATCTCCCATCACAGCTTCTTACTGCCATAGTTCACAGGCTGCCACTTGTTCAATTAGAAGCAACTGAGTAATCTGCAGCAGGGACAGAGCAGGAATTAGGTAACATAGGATCATGAAACCTGTCCACACATCTGTGGCCAGCAAAAAAGATTCACTCAGAGTAGGGACATAAATCTTTGTCAATTTTATTCTTGTCATCAAGAACAAATACTTTTATTACCATTTTTCTCTCTGCTGTGAGAAAGTCCTCAAAAATGGTGCAGTCTTCAAAGACTCTTCACAGTTTAGGATCTATTTTGAAGAAATAGAAAAAAGACTTGTGAAGGCAGAGAAAGCAGTACAGTTGTCCCTCCACATTCACGGATTTGGCATTCATGGTTTTAAGTATTCACGGCTTGAAAATATTCTTAAAAAATAATAATTCAAAAAGCAAACCTTGATTTTGCCATCTTATCTAAGGGATGCCATTTTGCTAGGCCATTGCATATAATGGGACTTGAGTATTCACTGATTTGTGTATTCACGGGAGATCCTGGAACCAACCCCCAGTGAATATGAAGGGACAACTGTATTTGCTATACAGGAATGGTGTTTCCTGCACAGAAAACAACATTTTATGTGCAAAAAGACCTTGTTGTTTTTTGAAAATTTTAAATTTTTTGGTGCGGAAAAGTCTTGAACTGCAAAAAATCTCACTCCCTTCATGATTCACCTTGTCAGGGTATCTTGAAATTTGGGAAAGCCCCTTTTCATCTGGCATTTGAATATTTATGAATAGCTTTTCCATTCGTTATCCTGAGGAATTTAAGGCTCTGTTTCCTGTTGAAATCCAAGGGGTTCAAATCTGGATAGCACTAGAAGGGGAAATGAGTACAGTATTTCCTTGTTGTTGTTTTGTGTTTCTTGTTTCTCTGAGCCCAGGCTTCATTTCCACAATGTCTGAGCCCAGGCTTCATTTCCACAATGTCAAATCTTATTTTCTTAAGTGTTTTTAGCTATGAATGCTTTCACTTTGAAGACTCTAATGGAAATGCCACCCATCTATGTAAAGCAAAACAACAACAACAACAACAACACAGGCTACTGGAAATGGTAATGAAAATAATTTTTTAAAATGCAAATGTTTCTTCCTCCCCATAGGAGTTATTGCAGCAGTGGCCTTTGTGTTGATTTGCCTCTTGGTTTTGATGCTGAGATACATGTACCGGCACAAGGGCACCTACCACACCAATGAAGCAAAGGGGACTGAGTTTGCTGAAAGCGCAGATGCTGCTTTGAAAAATGACCCTACCCTTCAAGAAGCCATGGATGAGAGCCGGAAAGAATACTTCATCTGAGAGCAAAGGCAGTCCCACTGAGACATGCTTAGTCATTCTCTCCTTCCCAAGGGAATCGATTAGATGTTACATCAAAAAGCACTGGGGATGTGGAGATTGCACAGGAGAGAACAAGGGGCCTAATTGAAATATTGATGTTTGCCCCCAAGAAGAACTAAACACCAGATCCGTCACTGTTTATTTGATTAGCAGCACAGCTCACTTCAATATCAGATCAGGAAAAAAACAAAAATCTTAGGATGAATGAGTGATTAACTGATAGCAGATAATAGCGTCAAATGTCAAACCTTGACATTTAGCAAAAATAGCAGATACCGGTGGAAAGCTTCACCAGAGACTCCTTGAAACGTCCTGAACCAATATGATACCTGAAAATGAATTTTAAGTGGCAACAAAACATGTGGTGAATTACAAAGCTACTTTGTTGTAGTATAAACACTTTGTTTTCCTTAACATATATAAGCTTGTCAGTGCGAATATATATGTTTTTTGGGGGGGTTGTTTTGTTTGTTTGAATAATGTTCAGAAGTTTAAAACAAGAAGATAATCCAATGATTATAATCTCACAGGAAAACACTGTAAGAAAATGCTGAAGATTTTTTTTTAATGAAGGATTTTGTATCTGGATCACAATCACATGGTATTATTGTAAGACTCCTTCTATGCAGGTTAGCTAGATTGGTTTCTTTAGGACCTGTACTGGTTCAATTGTTTTAAATTTCATATCAGCTGTCCTTCAACATACATCTCTTCCAACTGCTCTTCCTAAATTTTACAACTGCCTATCTGTATCTTGCTCCAGTTGCTTAATTTCCAGCATGGTTACAGATTCATAATGGCTGCTTATATTTGCAGAAGCAATTGTGCCACTGCAGAGGATAACCAAAGATAAAACATATAGTTTGTGCTAAGAATAGGAGTCCTCTGTTCCTACCACTTTGATCTGAAGGTGGGTAAGTTTTAGACACAATGCTGACTCTGTCTTAGAGGCAGTCCACGCCAAACCAGTGCATGATTATACGTTTTTATAGACTGGTTCTTGATCAGACCGGCCCAAAGACTGCTGCCTAAAGCACAGGACAAAATCCCTTCCCTTCCCCACTATAATACAACTAGACTGACAGTTGAATCTTAATTCATTTGGCAACAAGACCATGATCTCCACTGTCCTAGAATGGAGTAGGCTAGATAAGGGTTCAGATCAGGCCAAGTGACAAACACACATTTCCCAAAGCTACGCTGCTATTTGCTCACACCAACACATGCTGTTTGAGGTAGCCACCTTACTCTGTGTAATGTTATGGTTGGACTTGTTTTTCATGTTTCCATGTTTGTTGAAGAAGTAGTAGTTTTTTGTTCCAGAGCTCAACTTATAAGAGAACTGAAGAGCCAATGTCCCTTACCTTTTGGCAATGCACACTTTATCTACGTATTATTTTTGTTTGAATGCAGCCATACCATGATGTTGCTAAAACTAAAGGAAGTCTAGGGTTGGAGAGCACATACTTTCTTTAGTCCCCATAGATTTCCACTCCCAATTTGAACAGTAGTTTATTTAGTCTCTCTCTCTCCCCACTCCCCATTTTCCATACTTTGTATATTTTTAATGTATTTATTATGGCCTTCAGCTGTCATAATAAACTCATTTAACTGAAATTTATTTAGTTCCTGCTCACCTTAAAATTGTATGGATGTGCATTACTCCATCAGAGGCCACTTTTGCATACTAATTTCCTATGCCCTAACTTCATGTAGATCCTTTTAGTCACAAGGAGAATATTCATGGCAGTACTAGATATTCCTGAGTGTCCACTGCTGGCACCAAACAAACAAACAAACAACCCAAAAAAACACCCAGGTAGCCCGGAAGCTCCATGTGGTAAATCGTGTTAGGCCCCCGTCTTTGGTCTTTCAAGTGTTTTGGACTACATATATCACAGTATCTTACCACCATTCATGCTGGCTAGGGCTTCTGAGAAAGTCAAATGTCTGGAGGACCAAAATGTATTCACCCTGTTTCCACATGTAATAAGCCTTCTAAAGGCACAAAGTGACCCATGGGCAGACCCTAATATTTCAGTAGACACAGGGACAGTGATGAGGGAAATAGGAGAATTAGTAAAATTATCAAGGAATGTCTGTTCATTTAAATAGTCTGGGTTATTTTGAATTTAGTGAGGAGAAAAAGAAAACTGTAGTGGATGTGAAGAATGGGATGAGGTGATTGTATGAAACTGTATATTCTACTCATGTTGTGATTGCAGAAAGTGAAGGAACTGAAACTCCACTTGCCTTGCTAAAAAAAAAATCACCCATGCCTGAACGGTTCCTATGGACTTTATCAGACTATCCCTTTAAAGTGTTCTTTTGCTGGCATAAAAAAATCAATTTTTATGCCAGCAAAAGAACACTCCTCCCCCACCCTGCACTTACCTCTAATCCTAGCAAAGGCAGCTCCGGCAATGAAAAAGGAAGTGAATGGAGCTCCATTCACTTTCTTCTTTGAAATCCCACAAAATATCACAAGACTTCATCATGCAGGAAATTTTAAAAACCAAAAACAACACTAACAAGGTTTTTAAAAGCACAAAAACACACTTTAAAACTTACAAGTAACCTGGGAAGGGTCATAAAAAAGTGCTTCACTTACCTGGATGTTGCAATCTGACCTAGAAGTGTTCATGCCAGACCAGCCACTGACGGTGTAAGTACAGGGGAGGGGAGAGATGTGGGGTTTCACACGCCGGCTATGCCAGGAAAAAAATGTCAGGGGGATCAATTGACAGCTTAAGACGTCAATTAAAAAGTACCGGATTTTAAGGGAATATAACTGTAAAAGGGTGATGTCATGTGGTACGCACGCCCTTTCACGGTTATGTGGTGTCATTATAATGCCTTATTCTGTCCGTCTGATAAAGCCCTTTATTTTTATATCAAGCAGCAATGGAAAATCTAACCATACATTTGGTCCTCACAGTCTATGGCTGCTGACACACTGCAGAAATAATGCTGTTTGACACTGCTTTAACTGCCATGGCTCAATGCTAAGGAATTCTGGGATTTGTAGTTTTGTGTGATATTTATCCTTCTCTGTCAGAGCCACAACAAGCTATAAATCTCAGGATTCAGTAGGATGGAGCCATGATAGTTAAAATGGTGTCAAGCTGCATTATTTCTGCAGTGTCTCAGAAGCCTGAGTCTAGTACGAACATGCCATGTGCCAATATTCCTTTTAATCCCTTTTTATTTTCTGTGTATCCCCATATACCAATTTTGCTTCTAACAGGAAACATCAGGTGGCTATTGGAATAAGACCTTGTTTGTTGCTGTTGTTGTTTTTACGAAATGGTCTTCATGGGATGTATGCTTACCTACATGAGAGGAAAATCTGATTCCAGGTTTTGCATTATATAGCCAATACAGAAATTAACTTTTGACCCTGGTTCACCATTACTCTTAATTTTGTATTTGTTTTTCTGAGAAACAGTCCAAGTGGAACACCTCATTTTCCTTCCTCCTTCACATCTGTAATTATCCTTGTTGGCTAATAAAACAAACCTACAGTAATTACGTTACTATTGTTTTGTTTTTAATTACTTTCTGTGACAGCTTCTCCTCCCCCCCACAAAAAAAAGCAATAACAACTTGTGTCTGTATATATGCCTTAAAGTTGTGTGTCAACTTAGGGCAACCCCATGAATTTCATAGGGTTTTCTTAGGCAAGGAATACTCAGAAGTGGTTTTGCCAGTTAGCACCTCAGTAATGACTGCTTGGGGGCAAGTACTTGTCATTGCGACTGTGTGCTTGTCTACACTGGGGACAAACACACAGGGCCTGTCTGGAGCATTATGCTCTGGGCTGGCCCCAGATTGACCACAATGGTGGCCACATGCACTATGCCAAATCTGGTGCAATGGCATGTCATCATCCACACAGACCAGCCACGACAACACTGCATCGGCCCCGCTGGCCTGTTTTCTGTTTTAGGAGCTACTGCCATCACCTTGCCAGCCAAGCACCTCCCTGAAAGAGCCTGGCCAGCAGCATTGCTTCTACTGAGGTCAGAACGGAGCACCCAGACATGTGATCAACAAGGTGGGGGGTTACTCTACCCCCTCCTCATTGATCATATGGGTCCTCAGGTGAGAGAGGGTGATCCCACATGAGAGTACCCACCAAAAGTATCCCATGTGAGAGCACCACCTAGAAAAGTATGTGTATACATGCTCTCCTCATTTTCCTCTGTACAACTGTGGTTGGTGTTTAAGGCATGTTGCTTCATGATGTCTCCAGAGGCTGCCCTTTGTTACATCATCAGGGCTCACCACTGTGACATCACAAAAGGTCATCCCCATACACATCAACTGTCCTGATTTGCCAGGGACAGTCCCAATTAATTCTCTGCTGACTCACTTTTTCAGCTGCTATTAAAATGCCCCAGTTTCTGTCTCCTGCTATTTCCCCCTTTGTCCTCAGCTTACTAAATTTACTGGAAACTGAGGTCCCATGTAAAGGGTAAAAAAAAATACATACACCATTTGGAAGATTGCTCTTCCGTACACACAGCCGTTCGGATTCATACGTGTCATTCAGAAGGGGGGCTAACGAATCCCCCGTAAACTACGTGGATTCGGCGTTCGGGAGGATTAGTGGATCTTGGCATAAAATACATACAGCTGTTTGAATGGCTGATGGTCTGTACGCCCCATTCACACACGTATGAACAGGCAGTGTAATCTGATTGGTTGGCTGAGTAGAGGGGGCGGGGCTAGCAAGGAGGGGAATTGGGAGCAGCCGCCATGTTGGATTCCTGGCTAAGCAAGAGTCCAGTAAGTCAGTGAATTTTATATATATTTATTTTTATTTTACTTTTTGTAACTAGGGAAAACCAAATGTCCACAAAGCAGGCACCTTTTTAAATTAAAAAAAAAAAAAAGCAGCGGGAGATTTAAAACTGCCACTTGGCTTGCTCACTCCAGCCAGCTGGGGAAAGGGGCTCATACAGAGTTTAGGGGGGTAAAAAATCATGTAGGCGGATCGTATGCATACGAATGGCTGCCTATTCGTATTTTTTACCCCCAAACGGATTTTTTTTAATCGTATAGACACACTCTGAGTTGAAAGCCCCAAAATAGTTTGCATTCAATAGCAGGGGGAAGAGTAGAGAAGGAGGCAGAATTTTGTCCTTCCCGGTACGTGCATCTAAAAGAAAGCTCCTGCAGCCTCTCCTAGCTTACATGTTCTTCTTCATTAATATGTTTTGCCATTTTGTCCAAACTCTGATGTTGCTCGGCCACACATGTCCCAGGTTTCATCTGAGAAATTTTGGAGAGTATGGTCATCTCTGGTCTTAGGTTTTGGCACTGAAGCATCAAGGTGTGAGACAGCCTTGGTTTGGCAAACCTAGGAAACCAGGATTTGTGGCCACCCTAATTGTGGCTCAGTGGCACATTCCATGCCCATCACTGTGGCTGTGCTGAGAAACAAAATGCCCTGTTTATTTTTACAATACCAGCAAAGAGGATACTATTTGAAATATGGTTGGGATGAATATTGTGCTGAATCCCTTGGCATTAAGCAATTCAAGTCAGAGTACACCAACGTTAGTTTGTCTTCATTTCCCCCTTTCTCAGTGCACTGAACCAAGCCGTTTGGCAGCTGACTCTCTCTCTCCCTCTCTCTCTGGCTTTGCAAAAGAAGATTCAGGAAGGACTCATCCCACGTTTTCTGCAAGCGCGCTGATGACTAAAAAGGCCAATCCGAGATAGACAAGTCCAGTTACAGAAAGAACAGCAGAGGGCCTCCTTGGGTGATGTTACCGGGTTGTGATTCTTTCTGCATTGCCGTTTCTCTTCAAGACTTGTTCAGCATGAGTTCTCAAATAAGGCTGCAGCATCGTGGATAGTGCGTCTCCATGCCTCCCGATGAGAGGCCGGGGCGGACCATTATTGGTGATCAATTTGGCCAAGCCTGAGATGTTGTTTCAGGGAGTCCTTGTATCACTTTTTTGGAGCGCCCCCTTATGCTGACCCATGGTGAGTTCACCGTAGAGTACTATTTTGGGGAGGCGATGGTCCTCCATCCTAGACATATGCCCTGCCCAGCACAACTGTGTTCTCAATATCATGGCCTCAATGCTAGTGATCCTTGCTTGCTCAAGGATAGCAACATTAGTCACATAGTCAGTCCAGTGTATATTTAGGATTGTGTGTAAACAGCGCTGACGGAAGCGTTCGAGGAGGCGTAAGTGGTGGCGATAGGTGACCCATGTTTCAGATCCATAAAGGAGAATAGACAGTACAATGGCTCTATACACACTGATTTTTGTATTTCGCCTCAAGTGTTTATTACTCAACTCTTTTATAAAGTCTTCCAAATGTGCTATGTGCCTTTGCTAATCTGTGATCAATCTCTTTGTCAATCTTGGCATCTGAGGAGATGATGCTTCCCAGGTAGGTGAACTGCTGAAAGGACTTAAGCACAGAATTGCCGACGGCAATGTGGGGATGGTGGTGTTCGCCCTGCGGTGCAGGCTGGTAAAGAACTTCCGTTTTCTTCAGGCTGACTTCCAGCCCAAACAGCTCTGCAGCTGTTGCGAAGCAGGATGTTAGGCGCTGCAGAACTGCTTCTGTGTGGGCAACAAGGGCAGCATTATCAGCAAAGAGCATCTCACGGACTAGATAGTTTAGAGTCTTAGTGTGAGCCCTCAGATGGCTTAGGTTAAACAAGCTACCATCAGTACGGTAACGTATATAGATGCCGTCGTCCTCTTCAAGCTCTGCCGTAGCCCTTTGGAGCATCCTGCTGAAGAAGATTGTAAATAATCTTTTATTTACAAGTTGGTGCAAGAACGCAACCTTGCTTCACTCCATTAGTTGTTAGAAAGGGCTCTGAAAGATCATCGCCATGTCTGACTTGACCACGCTGGCCCTCGTGTAGCAAGATAATCATTTTAAGGAATTTGGGGGGACATCCTAGTCTTTCCAGGATCTGCCACAGACCTTTTCTACTCACAGTGTCAAAGGCTTTGGTGAGGTCGACAAATGTTACATAGAGACCCTTGTTCTGCTCCCTACATTTTTCTTGCAGTTGTCTAAGGGCAAATACCATGTCTGTAGTACTCCTATTGGCTCTGAAGCCACATTTGCTTATTGTATCATATGTTGAATAGCTGAGCTTTGGTCTACTCGGTTGTCACTAAAGAGACTTTGAAAGTGTTCAGCCCATCGATTCAGGATGGAGGCTTTATCAGTAATTAATGTTTGACCATCTGTACTGTATAAGGAACTTTGGACCTGATAAGTAGGTCCAAACACTGCTTTAAGAACTTCATAGAATCCTCTCGAATCACCCAGATCTGCACAGTGTTGTGTCTTTTCTGCTATATTGATCCACCACTTGTTCTGCATGTCTCGGAGCTTTCGTTGAAGTTTACTACATGTGAGACGGAAAGCTGCTTTTCTTACGTGGCAAGTTGGCTGGGTGAGGTATGCCTGGTGAGCAGTTCTCTTCTTTGCCAACAGCTCCTGGATCTCTTGGTTGTTTTCATCAAACCAGTCTTGATTTTTCTTGTGGGAGAACCCGAGGGATTCTTCCGCAGACTGGAGGATACTGTTTTTGATATGTTGCCAAAGCACTGTGGGGGAAGGATATGTAGGATGGTCTTTAAGTTTCGTTTCTAGATTTGCCTGGAAGTTGTATCTCATGGTAGCTTGTTGAAGATTGTTGACTTGGAGTCTCCTCTTTAAGATGCCACCACTCTTAGGTTTGAACTTAAGATGAAGGTTTAGTTTACATCTGACGAGGCGATGATCTGTCTGGCATTCTGCACTGGGCATCACTCGAGTATGACGGACATTGCGAATGTTTCTCTGGCGGACTAGAACATAGTCAATGAGGTTCCAATGTTTGGATCGGGGATGCATCCATGTTGTCTTCAAGCTGTCTTTCTGCTGAAAGATAGTGTTTGTAATAGTCAGCTGTTGTTCTGCACAGAACTCTAGCAGGAGGCATCCGTTATCATTGCAATTTCCAGCACCATGCTTGCCTAAGACCCCTTTCCAGGCTTCAGAGTTCTTTCCTACTCTGGCATTGAAGTCACCAAGGATAATAATTTTATCTTCTACAGGAACTTTTTGTATGAGTTGGCGTAGGTCTGTGTAGAATTTTTCTTTCTCTATGGGGTTGGCTTGCATAGTTGGGGCATATATACTAAAGAGAACAACATGTGGGACGCGTAAGGAAATAATGCGATCAGAGTGTCCTGTTTGCAAGGTTTTGAGTTTGGAGGCAATGGAGTTTTTAATCATGAAGTCTACCCCTGAAAGATGTTTTTCGGTTTTGGGTTTGCCGGACCAGTAGAGTGTGTAGCCGGCGACGTGTTCTTTAAGGCTGCCTTCCTCATGGAGACGAACTTCACTAAGAGCAGCGATGTCAATATTAAGCCGTGATAGTTCATGGGCTATTAGAGCAGAACCACGCTCAGGCCGTCTACTATTTTCAGAGTCTCGCATGGTTCTGATGTTCCAGCATGCAAGCGTCAGTTTATTTACACCTTTGGAGGCCGGTGTGCGACTTTGTTTCTTTGCCTTGGTTTGACCGCAAAAGAAGATTCCTGTTGGCCGTGGCTAGCCAACCAGGTAGTTGGGGATGAGCTTTCGTTAGGCCACCTTTTCTAGGCCCCTCTCCATATGGAGCAAGCTGTGCTCTCCTTAAAAAATGCTGCTTGGTCATTCAGGATGCTGCCGAACAAGACTGTCATCTCCCGGGTCAGCCTTGAGTGACCAAAGTCCTGAACCGCCTGCATGCAGGGTTGGGTCTGCGGCTTCCAGTGCATCTTTACACCTGCCGGTTTCGTGCCTCGCCTATCACTACAGGGCTTTTTTTTTTTGGAATTGGATTTGTCCTTCGTGCCTGTGCAATGGATTTTTCTGGTGGAGCGTAGCGTACACAGAACTGGCCTCACCCTTTAAACCAGAGGTTCATCTGCCATGGCCTTGCAAGCATGGACCTAGCAGTGAGGTCCTCAGGCCGTAGGTTTGATTAGAGTTTCCTTCTCTTAGATGGTTAACCTTACAGGGTTGGATGAGCACCATCTGCCCGGGTTTGGGATTAGAGTTTTCCTTTCCTAGGACGGTTGTCATAAGGCTAGAGAGCCCATCCTGCCCTTTGACGCTCTTTGTCAGACCCTTCAGTTTTGACCTGTCTGGCATGGGGGACCCTACCAGTGGCTATTATGCCACTGCCAGCATAGCTCAAAACATCATTAGGGTACAGATGCCTCTCTCCCACAACAAGGGGATGTCAATGGAGAAGGGCGGCTGACTACCACAACAGAAAATAACCTAAGTTGCTTTTAAAAAGACGAAGAGTCTCCTGGTAACTAACCTGTTCCGTTATTCTGCAGCAGCTGAACTTGAAACTGGATAAAGTATTCAAGACAATGTGAAAGGCATATCCAATCCAGATGTTTTCAACCCCAGGGAGTATTATAATTGAATGTCGAGGTAGCAGTGTGGACTAATTTGTATACATAAACAAGTCTGGCTGGATTTCAGTTTAAATGGATTGTTTTTCTAGTGTTCGTTTTCAATGAACTAGGAAGCCTGATGTCAGAGGCTCTGACATCAGGTTTCTTACTGCACTGAAAATGCACATTGGGAAAGAAATACCTTTAAACAAACAATCCAATACAGTCAAACACATCTGTATGTACTGGGAGCATCAGAAACTTGCATTTCTTTGTTAAACTGAGATACA
This sequence comes from Gambelia wislizenii, assembly GCA_030847615.1. Lineage (NCBI taxonomy): Eukaryota > Metazoa > Chordata > Lepidosauria > Squamata > Crotaphytidae > Gambelia > Gambelia wislizenii. The sequence goes on from JAUMIR010000001.1 coordinate 328,445,768, forward strand.
ATGGTATGTGATCCTTTCCTAGAAGTCTCCTTGTTTTAACCCAAAGAAATCTGAATGCTCTGTGAGTCTGAGACTTGTTTGTGTTGGGAATTGAGAGAGATTGTAATGGGTCTTTCCAGCAGGGTAATCAACCAACAAGGCAGCAGATGAACAACAACCAGTCCCATGCCCACCACCCTCCACACATGCTGTCAAACAAGAAAATAAATAAGCTTAGTCTTCTGTTTAAAATATGTAAAACTACCTTTGTTGATGTTGTTGTGTGCCTTCAATTCATTTCTGACTTATGGCAACCCAAAGGTGAATCTTTCATAAGGGTTGCTAGGCAAGATTTGTTCAGAAAGAAGTTTGCCTTTTCTTTTCTCTGAGGCTTATAGAGTGTGACTTGCCCAAAGTCAACCTGTGAATTTCCATGGCCAAGCAGGGATTTGAACCCTGGTGCTTCTCCATTTTGGCTTTATTTTTGTTGAATAAATCACAACATGTCATGTGTTGTTGTTTATCTGAGGTTGTATTTATCTAATTTTAAGACCTGCTAAGGAACAGATGATTGTTATTATGTCCTGATATGTAAAACCATAGCATTCAAAGAGGGTGTACTTTCTTTTTCATATGACTATTTATCCAGTAATATGGATAAAAATGCTTAATTAAGTAATTAAGAATGGTGGCCATATAATGTGAAACAACTTGTGTCTTTGAAAGCAGCTGCAACCAAATGCAATTACCTTAAACATTTCAATGGCTAAATAAATAAATAAAGGAATCCAGTAGATGGGAAGAAGACATTTCTAACCTAAGCTTTTGTGGATACAGTCCACTTCATCAGATCGGATTTTAATGGCTAATTTGTGTGTAGTTGCCCTGGGCTCCTAATCAGCAGAAAAGCAATTCAGAGAGGGAGGGAGAAAGAGAGACTCAATTAATTAAATAAATATTCCACTCCCTGTCCAATTGGGCCAGAATCACTTTGGCACCGAATACGAGTTATCCGAAGCACTATTTGTTCCCTGACTTATAAATATTGGCAAGCTTCCTGTTTGTATCCCCAGCACTGGCTGTGGAAATGATCCTGTTTATGCCTCTCCACAGGAGATAACCAGGAATCACTTTTCATAGCCGCTTAATGGTATTTATCATGTTATGTACATTTGTAGTTTCATCATGGCAATACAAGTGCTGTAAGGCTGCCAGAAGCAGAAGATGGGCATACCTTAAATGCCAACCTGTCACTCACTTCAGTCAAAAAATGCTGTTATTATGTGCATTCTGTCACCTTTGATTGCTAGACCCGGGTTTGATTTATATTATTGCAGGCATTTTTGCTCTGTTTGAACAATCTATTTTCAAGTATCATTCATACCATTCCAACAACCTGTCATTTGAGATTAGTCTACTCATCTCTATGCAGACACAGAGAAAGAAACTTCAAACTGGGTTATGTTCTCAGTTACCCATCAACAGATTAGCTTGAAAATTTTATTATTTTTTTTTTTTTTACTTTGGAAGTGGAAGGTTGTGAACATAACTAATATTTTGCTTACAATAAAAAAAGCTACAAAATAGCACATTTGCACACTTAGCATGTTAATAATCTCTGTCCGGATAGCTTCTTGTCACATGATACAAAGTCTATTATGCCATTGGGTGACTAGGGATAGTGGCAAGGGATAGAGAAAATCTACTTCATTTTGCCCAATATTTTTTTTTAAATGAGTTATTTTTCTCTAGTTTATGAAGAAACGTCGGGATTTTGTTCTTTCTGACATACAGGCCCCTTCCCTATTTTTCTTTCGCCAGCAGACAAAGATGTTTTTATGCAAGCAGGCTTTTAATACGTAGCTGGGCTTATGGAGGCTTTTATTGGGGCTTGTTTTTATTTTTATTTTGCATATTTTTATTTTTATTTGCATATTTTTATCTTTTAACTTTTATGTGTTTTATGTAATCTTGGATTTTTATATTGTAAGGTTTTGAATGGTTTCAAACTGTGTTTTATGTGATTTTGTGAGCCGCCTTGGGTCCCTTCTGGGAGAAAGGCAGCATATAAATTAATTAAATAAATAAATACAAACAAACAAATAAAATTAATTTCTCCTCTATCTGCCAAGCCCATAGGTACACCAGTTCCTAGCTGTGTCTGCCCAGGTAGTTGTTAAAAATGAGGAGCCAGTCAGGAAGAGGAAGAGGAAGAGAGAGAGAGAGAGAGAGATGACAATCACAATTAAGCTTGCAAGTATGGACTTTATCAGACCACCCTCCTGAAAAGTTCTTTTGCCAGCATAAATTCTGGTGTTTTTATGCCAGCAAAAGAACTTCTCCCACCAGACCTTACCTTGTTTGTGCAACAGAGGCTTCCTAGGGACTAACAGGAAGTGAACGGAGCTCCATTCACTTCCTGGTTTAAGATCTCACCTAATCTCACAAGAAGACACTTGCATGGGAAATTTAAAAACACACAAAAAGTTAACACAAGCACATACACTCAATTACAAAGTGGCAAATACCCTGAAGGGATGTCATAAAAAGAGCGTATCCTACCTGGCTGCTATGATCTCAACCAGAAGTGCTGGCCCATTGATGCTGCATTCACATGAGTGCAGTGGCGCATGGATTCAAACGCCAGCAATGCTGACAGCAAATCACCATGGAGGATCAACTGATGGCTTGAGCCTTCAATAAGGAATGGGATTTAGACTGGGCATGATTGTGAAAGGGCAATGTCATCTGGTATATGTGCCCTTTCACGATCATTAGGCGTCCACAGGGCAAGCTGGCTGGCATGCACTATGTCTTCGAATGTTGTTGCATGAGGCAGCTGCCTAAGACACAAGGGTAATAGCACTCTCCTAAAGATTGGTATTTGGAGGCATGACATCTCTGTGCCTGGATGTGGTAAACAGTCATTAGAACTATGCAGTCATTATAACTAGCGGCCATTAATAGCCTTAGAAGAAAGTGAAGACATGACTCAAGATGTTCAAAAGATGTTTGTTGTATTGGTAGGGGAAAGCCCAGGCTCCATTTTCTTCAGATTTTATTGGATGCTCTGTAGTTTCTGATTCCTTCATTATTAGCCATACCCTTCATGAACCTGCCTGAGCTCTCTTTAAAGCCATGTAAATTGGTGGCTATCACCATGGTATGGTAGTGAATTTCCCAGTTTAATAAAAATGCTATCATTTCATCAACAGCTAAAACATATTAAAAACCAACAGTATTTTAAACTGAATAATTGAAAGTTAAAAACAGTGCCAAGAAAAGCTACCACCAGAGTTCCTCAATGCTTAGGCATTTGAGACCACACCTGGGTTTTTTCTCTATGGCTCTTGCATTCTCTCGTATGCGTGTGATATATATAGCACAAATTTCATAGTGCTAGAAGCCACCATATTAAAGAAGGACACCAGCCTTCAACATATTGTAGGGCATGTTTTGTTTTGTTTTTCCATCAGCCTTTGCCAAATGAACTTGTCAATTCTACAAAGGAATTTCAAATGTTATTGGTAAATATGTCTGAAATTCATAAGTTTTGCAGGCTTCTAAATCATGACTGCCCTCATCCATGCATGTATTAAAGGGCACCATCTGCTGTTCACGTGCTGACAGAAATCTATTCTGAGTCTCTAAATGCCCCAAATAAATAGCATATGTTACAAGTAACGTATCATTATAAGTGGCAGCAAAGTGTGTTTTTGGTTTGGCTTTCTTCTTAAGTGTTTGAGGGCCTTTCTAAATGGGATTCTGACTGCAAAGTGTTAGGAGAAGGCATCTGAAGATGAGAACCAGTCAGGCCAGGACTGCAGCAAGCAACCAGCTCAGTTGGATGGGAACAGCTAGAGGCATCTCAAGAAGATTAGCTTTAGGAAGAGGACAAGATGGTGCGTCTCAATTGATTCCTATATACAAATGCTGACCACACTCACTGCTAAATTTTACCTTGGTTCCAGCAACATTACTGTTGCTGTACTGTACTGCACCTGACTCCAGCAGCCTCACTTAAGAAAGTCCACAGGGCAAGCTGGCTGCCATGCACTATGTCTTCCAATGTTGTTGCATGAGGCAGCTGCCTCAATTTGCCTAATGACACAGCTGACAGTACAGCTACTTCTCTCAGTTTAAGGCACAGGCAAGGGTATGTTAGAGCTCATCTATATCGGCTCCCCCTTTGGTGTATTCTGCCTGTGGATCTTGCCCATTCCTCCCCTGTTACCTGAACAAAACAGTATGGAGTCCAGACCACCACGCCAACCTATTGCTGCAGCTGCTGCCTCCATCACTCTCTCTGAAGCCAGGAATCCAGCCTGCAGCATGTGATCAAGCCCCCCTGCATGTTACCAGCCCTGGACACATTCTGTGGACCTGCTTTGGCTTCAGAGAAAGTGACACAGATGGCAGCTGCAAAAATGGGCCACAATGGTAGTATGGGTTCCTGCCAGGTATTTTGCTGAAACATTTTATCAGGCTTTACCCCATCTTAGCCCCATCTTTGCCCACACATTGTGAAGATTGGCCAGGGACAAGATGGGGCAAAAGCCCTGCATCATTAGGACTGCAGGGCTCTAAGATGGGGCCAAGATGGGGTAAATAGCCCATCTGGGCAAGGCTTTAATCTCCTCTCCTCTGTAAAAAGAAAGAATTTTTTTTTTGGACAGAGAACCCCATCCATCATGTATCTCAACTGCTCACTTCCCTGCTGAAATGAGATTAAGCAGCTGAGATGCCTAAAGAAAGGGCTGTGCCAAAGCATCTCTTACTGTTAAGGAATACTGGTGATTCAAAAGTAATTTGCCTATGTCTGCCTAATGTCTGAGAAAGGTCCAGTTTTCAATTCCAATCCTCTTCTTCCTTATATGGGGAGCATGGATGTGCATGAGAGGCAGAAAGAGAGAGAATTACAGTGGACCCTTGGTATCTGCTGGAGTTTGGATCCAGGACCCCCCATGGATCCGTAAATACTCAAGTCCCATTATATCCAATGGCATAGCAAAATGGTATAAGATGGCAAAATCAAGATTTGCTTTTTGGATTATTATTTTTTAAAGAATATTTTCAAGCTGTGGATACTTAAATCCGTGGATACCAAATCTGTAGATACAGAGGGACAATTGTAAATCCTAAGCTTGTAACAGGTCCTTTTTGACTAGATCCCATCTGATCTTGGAAGCTAAGCAGGGTTAGGCCTGGTTAGTACTTGGCTGGGGAACCACCAGAAATACCTGGTGCTGTAGATTATATTTCAGAGGAAGGTAATGGCAAACCATCTTTAAGTAGTAATTGCCTAAGAAAACCCTATGAAATTAATGGGGTCATCATAACATATCAGATGACTTGAAGGCATGTACAAATAGAGTGCCAAGTATACACATAAGTAGTAATACTTAGAGACACCACAATGATAATGATGATTGATGATTATGTTTATGATGATGTATCATTGGCTATTACAACACACACCTGAATGCATGAAGCCTTTGTTTGCAATGTACACACATTTACTGCATGCCCACATATTTGGCAAATAGTGACAAATACCTGCTCTGTAATTCTGGCAGTCATTATTTTGCCCATCAATAGTGTGTGAATTTATTCTCTGGAGCTAATAGGATAAATCAACACAGCATGAAGACAACAACCCATGTTTCTTAGTCTTGGAGCTGTAAAAAGTAAAGCTTGTGTTCTCTATAGAACTGATTACTGGCAGGGAAAGCAGGGGTGTGTGTGCAGAATGCATACAGAACAGAAGGTTATACATACAGAGATGCATGCTGGCATTGGCACCTGTAAGCTTTTTCCCAATAGAGCAAAACCTCTTACAAACACAAAGACAGGTTCCCCTTTCACTGAGCAATGTTGAAACATGAATTTTAATTTCCTCTGTCCTTGGTGGTTAATTAAATGAAACACATTTTTTCATGCCAGTGCACAAAGAAAACCATACTTCTGAGGACTCCATCCAACTTCTGAAGTTGGTATTACATACATCACAGCTGTTTAGACTGAAACTAAGGGCAAAGATGGCAACCTTTCCCAAAAAAAGAACCCTCTCTTCTGTGAGTAAATTGCCAAACCATCACAAAAAAGAATAGAAGAATACCAGCCTGGCGTGCTTCACAAACCAGTACATTTGCACATGTGCATGCACACACATACACATGCACACACACACACAGAGCTGTGGAGGTGGAGATATTCCACTAAGGGAAGGTTGCTGTAGTGATGCTTCACTCAGAATAATTAGGAAGTAAGATACTCTGATCTCTAGAGCCTCTGTTTTCATTGTCTCCTACAAATCAAATAATCCTATTTTTATTAAAAGTTGTTTCCCTCAAGAAAAAAAATTATTTCACAACATTTGAAATTCATGAGCTATGCATTTGGAGGGGATGGAGAAGACGTGGTAAAACCCTTGTCACACATGGATAACGAGCAGAGGGCTTACTTTCTGATTATAACTCTTTCCTTATTAAGCATATAAAACTGCACAAACAACTGTGTTGCTGAACATTAAGATCCTGAAGACATTTTGTGTTTCCCTGGAATGTTAGCTCAGAAAACCAGAGACTAGTCTGCCTGGGAAAGGCCTGCTACTCAAACTCAAGCAAACTGGGACAATGCACACTACAGTCGTCCCTTCACATTTGCGCCGGTTAGGTTCAGAAGACCGCCACGAATGTGAAAAATTCATGAATAATAACACACACACCCGCCCTCCCGAAAGTGGTGATGGGGTTTGCCCCCCTCCCCAGAGTGGCAAACCATGAATATGTGGAACCACAAGTGAGGACGCCGTGAATGTGGAGGGCGGACTGTAGTTTTTCCCCATCCAAATTCTCTATTGTTATTGACAAAGGAGCAGACACCCTCACCCACTCAGGACTTGCTCATATCATAAATGCCCAGACTCTTTCTGATTCTGATCATACTGTACTAATCTAATCACCATACTATCTATTCAAGCCTCACTGAATTGGCTGTAAGAGCACTGGGAAGTTGTTTTTAAATGAAAAATCCAGCTAAAGCCCACTATTAATTTTGTTAAGAAGAAAGCAGATTTTTGTGTGTGTGTGCATCTCAAAATTCTCTTCCAGGACCATACCCACACATTTATCTCTCTCTCTGGCCTTTCTTCGCAAACGAAGGTTCAGGAAGGACTCATCCCACGATTTCTGCAAGCATGCTGATAACTAAAAAGGCCAATCTGAGATAAACAAGTCCGGTTGCGGAAAGCACAGCAGAAGGTCTCCTTGGGTTGTGATTCTTTCTGCGTTGTCGTTTCTCTTCAGGACTTGTTCGACGTGAGTTCTTACTTGATCGCGCTGCCCCTCGTGTAGCAAGATAATCATTTTAAGGAATTTGGGGGGACATCCTAGTCTTTCCAGTATCTGCCACAGACCTTTTCTACTCACAGTATCGAAGGCTTTGGTGAGGTTGACAAATGTAACATAGAGACCCTTGTTCTGCTCCCTACATTTTTCTTGCAGTTGTCTAAGGGCAAATACCATGTCTGTAGTGTTCCTATTGGCTCTGAAGCCACATTGGCTTTCAGGGAGAAGTTCTTCTGCAATAGCAGGAACTAATCTGTTCAGGAGTATCCTTGCAAGGATTTTCCCAGCAATAGAGAGCAGTGTCATGCCTCCATAGTTTGAACAATCGGATTTTGCTCCTTTTTTCTTGTCCAGGGTGATGATGACTGCATCTCAGAGATCTGGTGGCAGTTCCCCTTTTTCCCAGAAATTCACAAGGAGTTCGTGGAATTTATCATGGAGTGCATGACCTCCATGTTTCCAAACTTCAGGTGGGATTCCATCAATCCCAGCTGCCTTGCCGTTTTTCATCTGCTGTATGGCCATAAGGGTCTCTTCCAAAGTGGGAGCTATGTCCAATTTGTTTTTCATCAGTTATTGTATCATATGTTGAATAGCTGAGCCTTGGACTACTCGGTTGGCACTAAAGAGACTTTGAAAATGTTCAGCCCATCGATTCAGGATGGAGGCTTTATCAGTAATTAATGGTTGATCATCTGTACTGTATAAGGAGCTTTGGACCTGATAAGTAGGTCCAAACACTGCTTTAAGAGTTTCATAAAATCCTCTATGATCACCCAGATCTGCACAGCATTGTGTCTTTTCTGCTATATTGATCCACCACTTGTTCTGCATGTCTCGGAGTTTTTGTTGTAGTTTGCTACATGTGAGGTGGAAAGCTGCTTTTCTTACATGGCAGGTTGGCTGGGGGAGGTATGCCTGGTGAGCAGTTCTCTTCTTTGCCAACAGCTCCTGGATCTCTTGGTTGTTTTCATCAAACCAGTCTTGATTTTTCTTGTGGGAGAACCCGAGGGATTCTTCTGCAGACTGGAGGATACTGTTTTTGATATGTTGCCAAAGCACTGTAGGAGAAGGATCTGTAGGATAGTCTTCAAGTTTTGTTTGCCTGGAAGTTGTGCCTCATGGTAGCTTGTTGAAGATTGTTGACTTGGAGTCTCTTCTTTAAGATGCCACCACTCTTAGGTTTGAACTTAAGATGAAGATTTAGTTTACATCTGATGAGGCAATGATCTGTTTGGTATTCTGCACTGGGCATTACTTGGGTATGACAGACATCACAAATGTCTCTCTGGCAGACTAGAACATAGTCAATGAGGTGCCAATGTTTGGATCGGGGATGCATCCATGTTGTCTTCAAGCTATCTTTCTGCTGAAAGATTGTGTTTGTAATAGTCAGCTGTTGTTCTGCACAGAACTGTAGCAAGAGACGTCCGTTATCATTGCAATTTCCAACACCATGCTTGCCTAAGACCCCTTTCCAGGCTTCGGAGTTCTTTCCTACTCTGGCATTGAAGTCACCAAGGATAATAATTTTATCTTCTACAGCAACTTTTTGTATGAGGTGGTGTATGTCTGTGTAGAATTTATCTTTCTCTACAGGGTCGGCTTGCATAGTTGGGGCATATATACTAAAGAGAACAACCTGTGGGACGCGTAAGGAAATAATGCGATCAGAGTGTCCTGTTGGCAAGGTTTCGAGTTTGGAGGCAATGGAGTTTTTAATCATAAAGCCTACTCCTGAATGATGTTTTTCGGTTTTGGGTTTGCCAGACCAGTAAAGTGTGTAGCCGGCACCATGTTCTTTAAGGCTGCCTTCCTCATGGAGATGAACTTCACTAAGAGCAGTGATGTCAATGTTAAGTCGTGATAGTTCATGGGCTATTAGGGCAGAGCGACGCTTAGGCCATCCACTGTCTTCAGAGTCTCGCACAGTTCTGATGTTCCAGCATGCAAGCGTCAGTTTATTTACACCTTTGGAGGCCGGTGTGTGCCTTTGTTTCTTTGCCTTGGTTTGACCGGATCAGAAGATGCCCGTTGACCATGGCTAGCCAACCAGGTAGTTGGGGATGAGCTTTTGTTAGGCCACCTTTTCTAGACCCCTCTCCATATGGAGCAAGCTGTGCTCTCCTTAAAAAATGCTGCTTGGTCATTCAGGATACTGCCGAACAAGACTGTCATCTCCTGGGTCAGCCTCGAGCAACCAATGTCCAGAACCACCTGCATGCAGGGTTGGGTCTGCAGCTTCCAGTGCATCTTTACACCTGCCATTTCATCCCTCGCCTATCACTACAGGGCTTTTTTGGAATTGGATTTGTCCTTCGAGCCTGTGCAATGGATTTTCCTGGTGGAGCGCAGCGTGCACAGAACTGGCCTCACCCTTTAAACCAAAGGTTCATCTGCCGTGGCCTTGCAAGCATGGACGTAGCATCGAGGTCCTCAGGTCGTAGGTTTGATTAGAGTTTCCTTCTCTTAGATGGTTGACCTTACAGGGTTGGACAAGCACCATCTGCCCGGGTTTGGGATTAGAGTTTTCCTTCTCCTAGGATGGTTGCCACAAGGCTAGAGAGCCCATCCTGCCCTTTGATGCTCTTTGTCAGACCCTTCAGTTTTGTCCTGTCTGGCATGGGAGCTATGCCACCGCCAGCATAGCTCAAAACATCATTAGGGTACACAAGCCTCTCTCCCACAACAAGGGGGCGTCAATGGAGAGGCCACACTTTTATAAATCATTTCTAAATATTAGGAATAACTTCAAAAAGAACTTCTTTACTGTTAGAGCTGTTTTACAGTAGAATGGCTGCGTCAAAGATTTCACAGACTCTCCTTTGGTGGTCTTTAAACAGAAGTTGGATGGGCATCTTTCAGGAGTCCTTCAGTTATTTATTCCTGAATGGCAGGGGGTTGGACTACATGGCCCCTGTGGTCATTTCCAACTCTATGTTTTGATGATTCTATTATTCTCTCCTTGACCTGACTGCTATGGATTCCTGACTGCTATGAAGTTCCCAGGTTCCCTTGAGCTTCTCATCTGTGTGCCCACCTCCATAGAATTCCTGATTCTGTCAGTGGCGTTAAACTCTTATGAGGATGGGCAGGGTATAAATAGAATCAATCATTTAAAATAAAATAAAATCCTTCTCACAACCCTTTCTGAAGTTCCTGATCTTCAGCTGGTGCTGATCTTTTACCAATGAATCTTCATCTACTTTGGAAATCAGGCAGAACATGAGGAGACCTCAATAATAATTATTTTCTCTTTCAGTCTTTAAAATATTTATTTTTTTCTTCTAAGGGCTTGTCTACATGGGCTAAATACACCGGCTTGCCCTGTCTCAGAGCCCTGCAGTCTGTATGATTCAGGGCATTTCATAGAATCATAGACCTGGAAGAGAGCTCAAGGGCCATCCAGTCCATCCCCTTCCATGCATGAATACACATTCAAATCATTCCCGACAGATGGCCATCCAGCCTGTTTATAAACCTCCAAAGAAGGAGACTCCACCACACTACAAGGCAGTGTATTCCACTTCCAAACAGCTCTTAAACTGTCAGGAAGTTCTTCCTAATGTTTAGGTGGAACCTGTTTTCCTGTAGTTTGAACCCATTGCTCCATGTCCTAGTCTCTGGAGCAACAGAAACAAGTTTGCCCATCCTCAGTATGACATCCCTTCAAATATATAAACAAGGCTATCATGTCACCTCTCAACCTTCTCTTTTCCAGACTAAACACGACAGCTTCATAAGCTGCTCCTCATAGGGCATGGCTTCCAGACCACCCACCATCCTGATCACCCTCCTCTGGACACGTTCCAATTCTCAATATCTTTCCTGTATTGTGGTGCCCAGAACTGGACACAGTATTCCAGGTGAGGTCTGATCAAAGCAGAATACAGTGGCACTATTACTTTACTTGATCTAGAAACTATACTCCCATTAATGCAGCCTAGAATCGCATTGGCTTTTTTAGCTGCTGCATCACACTGCTGACTCATATTCAGTTTATGGTCCACTAAGACTCCTTGATCCTTTTCACATGAAATTCCATCAAGCCATGTATCACCTATCCTATATCTGTGCATTTCATCTTTACTGCCCAAATGTAGTATCCTACATTTCTCCCTGTTGATATTCATTTTGTTAGTATTGGCTCAGCTTTCTAATCTGTTGAGGCCATTTTGGATTCTGATCCTGTCCTCTGGGGTATTAGCTACCCCTCCTAATTTGGTATCATCTGCAAACTTGATAAGCATGCCCTCTATTCCCTCATCCAAGAGATTAATAAAGATGTTGAATAGCACTGGGCCCAGGACAGATCCTGTGGCACCCCACTAGTCACTTCTCTCCACGATGAAGAAGAGCCATTGGTGACTACCCTTGCTGCTTGGTCAGTCAACGAATTACAAATCCACCTAACAGTTGCATTGTCTAGCCCACATGTTACTAACATTTTTGCAAGAATATCATGGTGGACCTTGTCAAAAGCCTTACTGGAATCAAGATACACTACATCTACTGCATTCCCTTCATCTATCAAGTTTGTAACTTTATTTTTTAAAAAGAGATGAGATTAGTCTGGCATGACTTGTTTTTCAGAAATCCATGTTGACTTTTAGTGATCATGGCATTCCTTTCTTAGTGGTTACAGACTGTCTGTTTAATGATTTGCTCTAGAATCTTTCCTAGTATTGATGTCAGGCTGACTGGGTGGTAATTATTTGGGTCTTCTTTCCCCCTCTTTTTAAAGATGGGAATAACATTTGCCCTCCTCCAGTCTGCTGGGACCTCTCCTGTTTCTCCAGGATTGTTTTAACAGAGGGGCGGGGTATAAATAAATTTTATTATTATTATTATTAGGAATTCTCAAAGACTATTCAGTATGATTCTGAGATTACTTCTGCCAGTTCTTTTAATACCCTTGGATGAAGTTCATCTGGCCCTGGAGACTTGAACTCATTTATAATGACCAGGTATTCCTGAACTACCTCTTTACTAATTCTGTGCTGTATTTCTCCTACTGCATCATTTGCTCCATTTTCCCTGGGTTGAGCACTGTTCCCCCTTTGGGAGAAGCCTGAAGCAAAGAAGGTGTTAAGTTATTCTGCCTTTTCTCAGACCCCTGTTTGCCTTTTGCCATCTTCTCCCCTCAGTGGCCCTACCATTTCCTTGTTCTTCCTTTTGCTATGGACATAACCAAAAACACCCTTTTTATTGTTTTTGACCTCTCTAGCAAGCCTGAGCTCCATCTCTGCTTTTGCTTTTCTGACTTTCCCCCTACATGAGCTGGCTGTTTGTTTGAATTCTTCTTTGGTGATTTCCTCTCTTTTCCATTTATTGTACATGTCCTTTTTAAGTTTTAGCTCAGTTGAGAGTTCTTTCGACATCCATCCTGGTTTCTTCAGACACCTCCCCCTTTTCCTCCTCATTGGAACTGTTTGAAGTTGTGCCTTCAATATCTCACTCTTAAGAAACTCCCATCCTTCATGAACTCCTTTATCTTTTAGTATTTCTGATGATGGGATCACCCCCAGTAATTCCCTAAGTTTTCTGAAATCAGCTTTCTTAAAGTCTAGACTGCATGTCTGACTATTCTTGGCTTCCCCTTTCCTCTGTATAACAAACTCCAGGAGAACATGGTCACTCCCCACTAAGGACATTTTCAGATGGCCCCTACCACGCAAGCAGCCTCTGGAGCAGTAACGAGGCTGCTGCATGGAAGGGGGTCCTTTTCGGACACTGCTGTCCCTCTTCTGTGACCATTCATGGCACATATGAGAAGCTTTGGAAGTGGTGGCATCCGAAAAGGACCCCCTGCCACACAGCAGCCTCGTTACTGCTCCAGAGGCTGCTTGCGCAGTAAGGGCCATCTGAAAATGTCCTAAGGATCCCACCACTTCCACGCCATTAACCAGGTCATCCCTTTTGGTTAGGACTAGATCTAAAATAGCTGATCCCCTTGTTGCCTCTTCCACCTTCTGGACAACGAAATTATCTGCAAGGCAAGTGAGGAATTTGTTGGACCTTAATTTTTTTGGCAGAGTTGGACGTCCAACAAATATCAGGATAGTTGAAATCCTCCATTACTACTACATCTCTCCTTTCTGAATGTGTGGTCATCTGTTCCAGGAAGGCATCATCCAAGTCCTCGGTTTGGCCTGTAGTAGACCCCCCCAGAATGATATCCCTGCTATTTCTCTCTCCCTTAATTTTTACCCAGATGCTCTCAGCCTTGCTCCCAGGATTTAAGTCATGGATCTGTTCACAGGTGTACACATCCTTAACATATAATGCTACTCCACCTCCCTTCCTGTTTGGTCTATTTTTTCTGAAATAGGCTATGCCCCTCCAATCATGAACATTCCAATCACGAGACTCATCCCACCAAGTTTCCATGATGCCTATGGTATTATATTTGTTTTGCTGTGCTAAGAGTTCAAGTTCATCCTGTTTATTTCCCATTCTCTGTGCATTAATATAGAGACATCTAAGACCATGAGCCATTACCCTTATCTGTCTTTTAAAGGTTTTATTCCTCCCACTTTTGGGTTCTTGTATTATTTGTCTTGTTGCTTGTATAACATTTGGTCCATTTTCTCCAGTAGTTGATGAACTCCTGTCCTCAGGAATACTGCCTCCCTCCCCCAGACAACTCAGTTTAAAGCCCTCCTGATAAGATCTTTCAGTGTCTTAGCAAAAACATTCCTGCCAACTGCTTGAGATTCAACCCATCCCTTGCCAGTAGTCCACCTCCCTGAAACCACATCCCATAGTCCTGGTGGCACCATCTGTGCAGCCAGTTGTTCACCTCCACTGTTCTTCTCTCCCTTCCTGGGCCATGTCCTTCCACTGGAAGGACAAACAAAATGACTACCTGTGCATCCAGATTCTTCATCTTCCTACCCAAAGCCTCATAATCCCTTGTGATCATCTGGAGGCTATACCTTGCAGTATTGTTGTTCCCACATGGACCAAAAGGAAGGGGAAATGGTCAGAAAGCTTGATGAGTCTTGTTATCCTCCCGAGGCATTTTGTCAGGCCTGCAAACTACTACTTCTGTTCCTCACAGCAGGGAATCCCCTATGACCACCGCCCTCTTCCTTTGAGTCTTGGCAGAAGCCACTTCATGTGCTGGATCTACCAGGTTTCCTGTATGTTCCCTAAGGCCTGGCACTGCTGCTCTTTCTCTTCTTCTCTGGAAAGAGAGAGAGCTTCAAATCGATTATGTAGCTTCAAGCTGGCTGAATGAGCCCTAGCCCTTCTCTGTGTCACATTCCTCCAAATGTTCATTTCCTGTGTGTGGGTAATGGCCTCCTCCGTAGACACCTCCCTGGTGTGTTCTGCTTCCAAGATGGTCTTCTCCACTCTTTCTAAGAAAACTTCCCACTGCCTAATATTCAGAAGATTAGATACTCTGTCCTCAAGATGCTCGACCTTCTCTTCCAGGAGGGCCACCAACTTGCAGTTACTGCAGATATAGTTCCCCACCACCTCTGGCAAGAAGACGAACATCCCACAGGTGTTGTAGGTGACTGCAGCAGCTCCCTCACTTGCCATATTCATTCTTCTTAAGTAGCCACTGAAAGAGAACTGTAGGTTTCCCTGTCCAAACTCCTCTAGTATCCCCCCTCCACCTAATGCCTGTTTTCCTTGTTTCTCAAAAGAGCTCATCTGCACCTGTTATGTTAGAACTGCGCATGCCACAAGGTGCTTACTGCTGATTTACCAAGCTTAACCTGGAAAGATTGCAGCAGCAGTTACAAAGAGCTAATGACTGCTAACTCTGCACCCAGGCAGGTCAGCGGCTCATCTGAAGCCCTTCTGCCTCAGAAAAGAACTGTGCCTCCCCCTCAAACTCCCCTGCTAAACACCCATGCCAAACACCCCTGTTGTCCTCTCTCCTGTATGCCAAGCTCCAGAGACTGAAGCTGCAGCAAGAGAGAGAGAGAGAGAGAGAGAGAGAGAGAGTTACTGGCTGCTAGCTCCTCCCTCTGCCTCTGACCTACTTCTTAGCTCCTCCCTTTTTCTCTGACCTACTTCTTAGCTCCTCCCTTTTTCTCTGACCTGCTTCCTTTCAGCAGTCTCTATAACTCACTTGCTCTCAAGAGAAGCAGCTCACCAAACAAATGCTAATGAATCCCCCCAGGCAAGCCTACACTCAGCCCACACAAACAAACTGCCTTGACCCAAGCAAGCACACTAGCCTTAGCCCAACAAACTCTCAGGTGCTGAAGAAGTTTAATTCAACAGCCACAAGCTTACCTTATGCCGTCTCTTCCACCACACCCAGGCCAAACACCCCTGTTTGTCCTCTCTCCTGTTCGCCTTGCTCCTGTACGCCAAGCTCCAGAGACTGAAGCTGCAGCTATAGAAAGAGAGCTACTGGCTGCTATCTCCTCCCTCTGCCTCTGACCTACTTCCTTTCAGCAGTCTCTATTACTCACTTGCTCTCAGGAGAAGCAGCTCCCCCTATTAGCCCATTAGGGGCTAATGAGCTCCTCCCCCAGGCAAGCCTACACTCAGCCCACACAAACAAACAGCTTTGACTCAAGCAAGCACACTAGCATTAGAGCAACAAACTCTCTGGGGCTGAAGAAGTTTAATTCAACAGCCACAAGCTTACCTTATGCTGTCTCTTCCACCACATCCACGCTAAACACCCATGTTGTCCTCTCTCCTGTTCACCTCACTCCTGCCCCATTCTACCCCTGGGTGTTCCTCACCACCCCCAGGGCAGATGCAGGACTGAGACCGATACAAGCCGGAATAGGGCCCAATAAAATGTTACAGCAAAACACTCAGTTTAATCTGTACTGCTGGCCAAAACCCTGATTGGGCCTTGTGTGTCCATGGTAGCCTGTCCGACGTGAGCTCTTGCTGATGCCATCAGTTCCCTGGCTCCCAAAAGTCAAGCTGGGGTCCCTCAGCATGTGACCAAGGCTGGACATATGCAGGGGGCCTTCAGTCAAATGTCAAATGCTGTTGGTCGCCTTTGTGTCTTCTGAGACAGCAGAGACAATGGTGATGGTGGCAGCAGTGGTAGCTGCAGGGCTGGGACAGCATTCCTGTACAGACACCAGCCCATTCCCTCTCGGTAACAGGAGCAGAATGGGCCACCTCTGCAGGAAGGGTATGCCAGTGGGGAGCCAGTGTATCCTGGCTGGTGTAGATAAGCCCTGAGTCCCACTATAATGTTCCTTTCCCTTTGCCTCTTCTGAGCCCAGAGGCCTAGCCAAGACTTTGTTTTGCTGCAATCATTAAAACTACACCAATCCCCTAACATCCTCCTCCTTCTGTCTCCCTTCCTGGGGAGTCTTTGATTGTTAACTATTTAATTACTATTTTGTAATACTTACCCAACAAAATCCCATGCCTTGAAAAAATTCTTATCTCAACTCCACTGTTACTTTGAGTGCTTTATGTGGGCATTTACTATCTGGATTATACAACCCCAGTGTAAGCCATGTTGGTTCCCTTTTTGGTTTCTGGTTGCGTTTGTCATAGAGAACCAGTTTTCAGAAAAGAAAAGGAGGACCAGTCTGCAGCCATGTTTAGAGGCATTGTATTGAGCAGCCACAGCAACAATTGCTCCATTCTGGCCATGGCTTTCTGTTCTTTGTTTTTTATGTTTGTCATGAAATCAACTTTGACTTATAGTGACCCTATGAATGGGAGAGCTCCAAGGTCCCTGGTCATCAACTGCCTAGCTCAGGTCTCACAAACTCAGAGCAGTGGCTTCCTTGATTGAACCAAACCTCCTGTAGTGTAGTCTCCCTCGTTTCCTACTGCCTTTCATTTTACCAAGCATTATTATCTTTCCTAATGAATCACATTGTCTTATGTTATCGCCAAAGTATGACAACCTCAGTTCTTATTAAGGATGAAAGCAGGAGTCTTTTCCAGCTTTGCTACTGGATGGCTCTTTTTAACCAGAGATCTCGTCTGCATGCAAATCACAGGGAAGTTTGCAGAAAGGTTGGTAGATGAATTAAACTGGGATGAAAGCAAATAGAACAAGTGTTGAAAGGTAATGAGTCTAAAAATAAAATTGTATTAAAAAATTCCAGGATCTAGTCCTTTTAAAAACAACAAGAATTATTTCTTTAAAAAGGTTAAAATCATTCAGTCACTTTTGACTTCATGCAGAGTGCGCTTAAGATGCAGACTCGTAAGCTCTATTATCATTTAAAAGTGTATTCAAGAGATCTGGGATCCTCCCAGTTAAATTAGACTCATTACAAAACAAAGGAGTCAGTTTAAAATGCAAAACAAAGTTTACTGAAGGTATATCAATCTCAATCTACATACTAAAACAAACTTAAGAAAAGGTCCCTAACTAAAGGTATTTAGGTAATAAAAACTCACTCAGCCTACAGCCGTGGGCTGGTTTCCGATGCATCATGGCATGGTTACAGGAAAGCTTAAGATACAACCATTCTCATGGAGAGTCAGATTCAGAAGGGCAAGTTACACAAAAGCAATAAAATTCAAATTAGGTCATGTGTCGAATGACCCAGCACTCCAGTTGGCTGGAAGTGCCCAGTGAAATAAGAGAAGGGAATTTTGGGAGAACAAAATGCATGCAGGGAAAAACCCTAGACTTATCTAAGATTGTGAATGAGGTACACAAGATTGCTTTTTACATTACAATGATTATTTCCCCACATACTACAACAAGGAGAAAGGAGGGAGGAGAACAAAGTAAAGGCTATTAAGCTAACATGGAAACACCAAGAGAAAATTTAGGGGGCTTGCTGGAATTCAAGGAAAAGACATACGACTTTATCATACTAGCATCTTAAAATCCTGTAATTCTGCAAATGAGGAAAGTGGAATCATAGGACTTTTTCAAATGGGGTAAAAAAAAACCGAGGAGGTCAAGAGAAGAATGGGGCTGTCACACTTACAGAGCCCTGTTTCAGACAGCCCCGTCCTCCTCCCGACCTTCCCCCGTCCTTCTTTCATGCTTCCAGTGCAAAAATCGTGCCGCTTTTGTTGACAGAAAACCTCCGTCAATAAAAGGTGGCACCTGCAGCATGGAGGAAGGACAGGGGAAGGTTGGGAGGAGGATGGGGCTGTCTGAAACAGGGCTCTGTAAGCGTGACAGCCCCATTCTTCTCCCAACTTCCTCAGGGGGTCTGTGTGTGGTCCCCATTTGAAAAAGTCCATAGAGGCATTATTATGCTTACTATCACATGTTGCTGTAATCGTACGAAAGAACTGCCACAGAATTATCACATGACCACCACTGCCACTTTAGGAACAGGACTTTACTTCTGTGATTTAGCATGGGTGAGATTTTGGTGGTTCTCGTGAGAAGACACGAGTGTGCTTAAAAACACCCAAACCCCCTTAATTTGCAAAGTACAGTTGTCCCTCCACATTCACAGGGGTTAGGTTCTTGAGACCCCCGCGAATGTGGAAAAACCGCAAATAACAGATGCTGCTCCCACAGGCCCCCCCAGAGGGAGCGAGGCAGCGGGAGGGTGTCTGGCCAGCCTGGCTGGCCTCTCCGTGGCCTTTCTGAGGAGACTCCAGGTTTTAGAAGCCCCAGACCCAGCTGAGAAAGGCCGGGGAAGGCAGCGTGTGGGTGGGGAGGAGGCTGCGCTGCCTCTCCCCGGCATTGCTCAGTGGGCTCCGGGGCTATGGAGCCCTGGAGCCTGCTGAGAAAGGCCGGGGAAGGCAGCGTGTGAGTGGGGAGGAGGCTGCGCTGCCTCTCCCTGGCCTTTCTTAGCGGGCTCCGGGGCTTTGGAGCCCTGGAGCCTGCTGAGAAAGGTCGGGGAAGGCAGCGTGTGGGTGGGGAGGAGGCTGCGCTGCCTCTCCCCGGCCTTTCTCAGTGGGCTCCGGGGCTTTGGAGCCCTGAAGCCTGCTGAGAAAGGTCGGGGAAGGCAGCATGTGGGTGGGGAGGAGGCTGCGCTATCTCTCCCCGGCCTTTCTCACCCCCCTGCCCTTCCCAGAGTGACAACGGGGGCTTCTGAAGCCCCCGCCGTCACTCTCCCTCACCCCCCCGCCCTTCCCAGAGTGGCAACGGGGGCTTCTGAAGCCACTGCCATCACTCTCCCTCACCCCCCCGCCCTTCCCAGAGTGGCATAGGGGGCTTCTGAAGCCCCCGCCACCACTCTCCCTCACCCCCCGCCCTTCCCAAAATGGCGTAGGGGTCCCTCGCTGCCTTGGGAAGGGACTGGGGTGAAGTGAGGGAGGCTTTCCATCCCCCCTTTCCCAAGGCAGCAAAGGGATTCCTGAGAACACCTTCACAGCCTTGGGAAGGGACGGAGTGGAGAGGGGGGGCAGGCGGCTTTCCACGAATAATCAAAACCGAGAATGTGAAAGCCGCGAATGTGGAGGGACAACTGTAAATGAACACACAAACACTTAAACAAACCTAAAAACAGGCAAACAAACAGGTATAGTTCATAAAAAGAGTATCCTGTCGATAGTTTTCACATTCGCACCCAGAGGTTTTCTTGCCAGGAACGGGGAGCAGGGGAAGAGGACCACCCATTCACACTGTAATCTCATGATTACAACTGGACATGTTTTCGCACACTCTCCAATACTGTGAAAAAAGTAATATTGAGAACTATTGACAGCTTGTTCCACCTTATTTGCAGCTGGAATACAGATTGATGACATGAACATGACAACATTGTGCAATAGTGGGAACCATTCACACTACCGTGATGTTGTAATCATGTGATTTTTGCTGTGTCTGATAAAGTCCATAGACTTGATCTGAGTGCCTAGGAAATATTCATAGCCAGGCTAGGCTTGGACTGAGGAACAAATAGTTTTCAATCTAGGGAAGCCATGTTGGAGTCTAGGAAGACAAAACTGATCTCCTTTGTAATTTAGGAGTCATCTCCTAAATGGGCCAGAAGAGGCCAGCTCACTGCCAGCGTATCCTGCCTGTGGATCAGGCCTGTTCCTCCCCCGTTACTGACATGAAATGAGAGGAAGTCCAGACTGCCATGCTAGTCCATCGCTGCAGCTGCCACTGCCCACGTCCCACATTCTGTGGCCAGGAAGTTAGCCCTCAGTACCTGAGCAAGGCCTCTTGCATGTGACCAGCTTGATCAAATGCTGAGGGACACCTTCCTGACTGTGGAAGCGTAATGGCAACCGGCAGCTACAATGATGGGGTGGCGTGCCAGAACAAGCTCCTGTGGTCACATGGGGCCTGATGATTGATTGATTGATTGATTGATTGTGGGAGTAGATTTAAACAGGCATTATTTTGCAACAGTGTAACTGGCCCTACCCTGTCTTCCCCCATCTTGGGCCCGTCTTTTCCCCAGGGGTCGTGAGGACTGCCCAGGGGCAAAATGGGACAAATGCCCTGCTTCATCTGGACTGCAGGGATCAAGGATGGGGCCAAGATGGGGTAAATAGCCCATGCAGACAAGCCCTTAGTTGGGCACTTTACTGTAGTATTTATATAATAGTTCTATGGGAGTAAATGGCAGTGGATTAGATCTAGTCTAGGGAGATTATCAGACATGGCAAATACCACGTCAGAAGATTGCAACGAGAACTGGAACAGGCAAGATTATCAGATGATGAGATCCTCCAGTGTCCTGGGGTCATAACGAGGCTGTAAGGTGTCCCTTTTTATTCATGGCTTGTTCCCATCAACAAGAAAGGGAAGCCTTGTCCATGGCAGTGCTACACCCCCAAGATGGCAGAAGGACACAGCATCTGATAATGTCACCCTTGTTTTCCTGTTCTTATGGTGTGGTTTGGAACAGAGGTTTTTGCCTCATTCCACTGCATCTGATAATCTCCTACGTTAGTTGAATGTAGATCTTAGTGAACTCAATAGGACAAAGCATTTTGCTGTCTGAGGAAAAAAGCACTAGATAGCTCTCCAAACCAATTGCATGTATGCAAGCTGACCAGTAGAGAGCAATACTGGAAATTTACTGCTGTCCTGACATCCTCCACCACACCTGAGAGCAACAAACTAGCTTAAGAGGCACCTCTGTCAACCACAGGCCAACCAGAGTTGCCTCATCCCACAGTGCTGTGGTGAAGCATATGCCCCACTTGTTCTACACTGCTAAGAGGCACACACACCATGAAACACAGTCTGCCATGCTCCATCATTTTGCCACCTGAGGGATATATATTTTACCATGCTCCATGATCTTGCCATGTGAGGGATCTACCTCACTCTACCTCATGATGGAGACATGCCCGCCTTCTATCTTCTGGGGAGAGATCCAAAGGTATTATCACACTTGCATTAGCTCTGCACCCTTCCAAACACACCCTGTTCTTCAGCACCATTTCTAGTTGAGGTGTCGCTGATGATGGTGGTGATGGAGGGGAGGAGAAACTCCAGGGCCTGGAGTAGAAGGCCTAAAAAGGGAGCCAGTCTGGGCACAGAGACTTTGCTAATCCCTTTGTTGCCTCTTGGTGTAAGGAAAATCATTTTAGGATCCAAGATAATTTTTTGTACAATCGTGCTGGTAATCTTACGCCAGTTCACCTTGGAGGAAGCCCACCAAACTCAATGGGACTAAATGTTGAGAAGTCATGCCCAGGGCTGTGTACTGAAAGCAACCTGTGAACTTTCTTTCACTGCAGACAAAGTAATGCTTCCATCTATGGATGGTTGAGAGAATAAGGTCCTCAGTGGTTTTCCCAATTATTGTCACTTTGATATGGAAATCACTTACTTTATCTCATGCCCCTAATCTTTTGCAAATGAACATCCCTTTCAGAATACATTCTGCTTTTCTTAATGATCTATTTATCCCTTTGAAGTTATAAAATTGGAAAGTCTACAGTCTTTAACCTCATAAGGAATCAGAGCTGTAGAATTATTATTATTATTATTATTATTATTATTATCCTATTCCTCTCCATTGGCGCCCCCTTGTCGTGGGAGAGAGGCTTGCGTACCCTAATGATGTTTTGAGCTATGCTGGCGGTGGCATAATAGCCACTGGTAGGGTCTCCCATGCCAGACAGGTCAAAACTGAAGGGTCTGACAAAGAGCGTCAAAGGGCAGGATGGGCTCTCTAGACTTTTGGCAACCGTCCTAGGAGAAGGAAAACTCTAATCCCAAACCCGGGCAGATGGTGCTCGTCCAACCCTGTAAGGTCAACCATCTAAGAGAAGGAAACTCTAATCAAACCTACGGCCCGAGGACCTCGCTGCCACGTCCATGCTTGCAAGGCCACGGCAGATGAATCTCTGGTTTAAAGGGTGAGGCCAGTTCTGTGCATGCTGCGCTCCACCAGAAAAATCCATTGCACAGGCTCGAAGGACAAATCCATTTCCAAAAAAGCCCTGTAGCGACTGGCGAGGGACGAAACCGGCAGGTGTTAAGATGCACTGGAAGCCGCAGCCCCAACCCTGCATGCAGGCGGTTCAGGACATTGGTCACTCGAGGCTGACCCGGGAGATGACAGTCTTGTTCGGCAGCATCCTGAACGACCAAGCATCCTTTTTTAAGGAGAGCACTGCTTGCTCCATATGGAGAGGGGCCTAGAAAAGGTGGCCTAACGAAAGCTCATCGCCAACTAACTGGTTGGCTAGCCGCGGCCAACGGGAATCTTCTGATGCGGTCAAACCAAGGCAAAGAAACAAAGGCACACACCGGCCTCCAAAGGTGTAAATAAACTGACACTTGCATGCTGGAACATCAGAACCATGCAAGACTCTGAAGATAGTGGACGGCCTGAGCGTCGTTCTGCCCTAATAGCCCTTGAACTATCACGGCTTAATATTGACATCGCTGCTCTTAGTGAAGTTCGCTTCCATGAGGAAGGCAGCCTTAAAGAACATGGCGCCGGCTACACACTTTACTGGTCTGGCAAACCCAAAACCGAAAAACATCTTTCAGGAGTAGGCTTTATGATTAAAAACTCCATTGCCTCCAAACTCGAACACTTGCCAACAGGACACTCTGATCGCATTATTTCCTTACGCCTCCCACATGTTGTTCTCTTTAGTATATATGCCCCAACTATGCAAGCTGACCCTGTAGAGAAAGACAAATTCTACACAGACCTACGCCAACTCATACAAAAAGTCCCTGTAGAAGATAAAATTATTATCCTTGGTGACTTCAATGCCAGAGTAGGAAAGAACTCCGAAGCCTGGAAAGGTGTCTTAGGCAAGCATGGTGTTGGAAATTGCAATGATAACGGACGCCTCCTGCTAGAGTTCTGTGCAGAACAACAGCTGACTATTACAAACACAATCTTTCAGCAGAAAGATAGCTTGAAGACAACCTGGATGCATCCCCGATCCAAACATTGGCACCTCATTGACTACGTTCTAGTCCGTCAGAGGGGCATTCGTGATGTCCGTCATACCCGAGTGATGCCCAGTGCAGAATGCCAAACAGATCATCGCCTCGTCAGATGTAAATTAAATCTTCATCTTAAGTTCAAACCTAAGAGGGGTGGCATCCTAAAGAAGAGACTCCAAGTCAACAATCTTCAACAAGCTACCATGAGATACAACTTCCAGGCAAACCTACAAATGAAACTTGAAGACCATCCTACAGATCCTTCTCCTACAGTGCTTTGGCAACATATCAAAAACAGTATCCTCCAGTCTGCAGAAGAATCCCTCGGGTTCTCCCACAAGAAAAATCAAGACTGGTTTGATGAAAACAACCAAGAGATCCAGGAGCTGTTGGCAAGGAAGAGAGCTGCTCACCAGGCATACCTTGCCCAGCCAACCTGTCATGTAAGAAAAGCAGCTTTCCGCCTCACATGTAGCAAACTACAACAAAAACTCTGAGACATGCAGAACAAGTGGTGGATCAATATAGCAGAAAAGACACAACGCTGTGCAGATCTGGGTGATCATAGAGGATTTTATGAAGCTCTTAAAGCAGTGTTTGGACCTACTTATCAGGTCCAAAGCTCCTTATACAGTACAGATGGTCAAACATTAATTACTGATAAAGCCTCCATCCTAAATCGTTGGGCTGAACATTTTCAAAGTCTCTTTAGCGCCAACCGAGTAGTCCAAGCCTCAGCTATCCAACATATGATACAAAAACCAATGAAAAATGAATTGGACATAGCTCCCACTTTGGAAGAGACCCTTAAGGCGATACAGCAGATGAAAAACGGCAAGGCAGCTGGGATTGATGGAATCCCACCTGAAGTTTGGAAACACGGAGGTCATGCACTCCACGATAAATTCCACGAATTCCTTGTGAATTGCTGGGAAAAAGGGGAGCTGCCACCAGATCTCTGAGATGCAGTTATCATCACCCTGGACAAGAAAAAAGGACCAAAATCCGATTGCTCAAACTATCGAGGCATAACACTGCTCTCTATTGCTGGAAAAATCCTTGCAAGGATACTCCAGAACAAATTAGTTCCTGCTATTGCAGAAGAACTTCTCCCTGAAAGCCAATGTGGCTTCAGAGCCAATAGGAGTACTATAGACATGGTATTTGCCCTTAGGCAACTGCAAGAAAAATGTAGGGAGCAGAACAAGGGTCTCTATGTAACATTTGTCGACCTCACCAAAGCCTTTGACACTGTAAGTAGAAAAGGTCTGTGGCAGATCCTGGAAAGACTAGGATGTCCCCCCAAATTCCTTAAAATGATTATCTTGCTACACGAGGGACAGCGTGGTCAAGTCAGATATGGCGATGCTCTTTCAGAGCCCTTTCTAATAACTAATGGAGTGAAGCAAGGTTGTGTTCTTGCACCAACTTTATTTACAATCTTCTTTAGCATGATGCTCCAAAGGGCTATGGCAGAGCTTGAAGAAGACGACGGCATCTATATACGCTACCGTACTGATGGTAGCTTGTTTAACTTAAGCCGTCTGAGGGCGCACACTAAGACTCTAAACTATCTAGTCCGTGAGCTGCTCTTCGCCAATGCTGCTGCCCTTGTTGCCCACACAGAAGCAGCTCTGCAGCGCCTAACATCCTGCTTTGCAACAGCTGCAGAGCTGTTTGGGCTAGAAGTCAACCTGAAGAAAACAGAAGTTCTTTACCAGCCTGCACCACAGGACAAACACCACCATCCCCACATTGCCGTCGGCAAATCTGTGCTCAAGTCCGTTCAGCAGTTCACCTACCTGGGAAGCATCATCTCCTCAGATGCCAAGATTGACAAAGAGATCGATCACAGATTAGCAAAGGCATATAGTGCATTTGGAAGACTTCACAAAAGAGTCTGGAGCAATAAACACCTGAGGCAAAGCACAAAAATCAGTGTGTATAGAGCCATCGTACTGTATCCTCCTTTATGGATCTGAAACATGGGTCACCTATCGCCACCACCTACGACTCCTTGAGCGCTTTCATCAGCGCTGTCTACGCACAATCCTAAATATACACTGGACTGACTATGTGACGAATGTTGCTGTCCTTGAGCAAGCAGGGATCACTAGCATTGAGGCCATGATATTGAGAACACAGCTGCGCTGGGCAGGGCACATTTCTAGGATGGAGGACCATCGCCTCCCAAAAATACTCCTCTACGGTGAACTCGCCATGGGTCAGCGTAAGAGGGGCGCTCCAAAAAAGCGATACAAAGACTCCCTGAAACAACATCTCAGGCTTGGCCAAATTGATCACCAACAGTGGTCCGCCCTGGCCTCACATCGGGAGGCATGGAGACGCACTATCCACAATGCTGCAGCCTTATTTGAGAACTCACGACGAACAAGTCTTGAAGAGAAACGACAACGCAGAAAGAATCACAACCCAAAAACATCACCCAAGCAGACCTTCTGCTGTGCTTTTTGCAACCGGACTTGTTTATCTCGGATTGGCCTTTTTAGTCATCAGCACGCTTGCAGAAAGCGCGGGATGAGTCCTTCCTGAATCTTCGTTTGCGAAGAAAAGCCAGCCATTGTCCTATTAAGTATTCAGTCCTATACACACATACCTGGTAATAAATCTCACTAAACTCAGTGGGATTTATTTCAGAGTAGACATGTAAGATTATATGGTGAGACTACAATCCTATATACTTGAATTTTAATTTTAACTCTGTTAATCCTGTTAATAATGTATGAGGCTAAATAAACATCTTCAATTAGTTTGGCCCCTGTTTTAGATCAGGGCAGAATGCAAGAGACCATCTCTAGATGTTGCTGAATTTCATATCTCATTAGCTGTAGCCAGCATGGCCAATTGTGAAGGATGGTGTGAACTGCTATGAAACAGTACTTTGAAGACCACAAGTTGCCCACCCATGAGAGGAGGTACATTTTTTTCATTTATCGGAAGACCATGTGTAAAGAGGGATATCTCTCATTCTCTCTCTCTCTCACTCACACACATACACACAGAGAGACCACTTACAGTTACTTTGGCTGCCCAGTTACACAAAAAGCCTGACAGTTTGGTCATATCTATTCAGAAGTGAGTCTCATTGTTTTTGGTGAAGCTTACTTCCAGGTAAGGGGATATGGGACTGCGCTGTCAGCAGTTGCAAATGCCTCTTCTCCCAAGGAAGCCATCAATCATTTCAAGCTCTACAAGTCAAAAGGAGATTTTGTTTTTGTTCAAAAGGATGTGTATGTGCATAAACTTTGAGAAAAGGAAGTGACAGCAATGAAACCATAGACTCTGTCCAAACTTCCTGCATGTACACCTTCTGAGCTGTGATGTTTTTTCCACACTTCTAAGGAACATACATGTGCCTTGCACAGTTCTTGAGTTTATATCTTAATCTGTGTCATTCTAGGTGAAATATGTTACTTCAACCAGAATCAGAACTCACAATTTTTAAAGTACAGTCGTCCCTCCACATTCGCGGGGGTTAGGGTCTCGAGACCCCTGCGAATGTGAAAAAAAGTGAATAAAAAAAGGCCTCCCCCTGCCCTTCCAGAGTGGCGATGGGGCTTTTCGAGTCCCATTGCTACATTGGGAAGCATGGGGGTGGCTAAAAAGCCTCCTGCCCGCCTGGCCACCCCCCCCCTCGCCATCTCTCGAGCTCCATACCCGCTTTGGGAAGGTAGGGGTGACCGCCAGCTGGGAGGTTGGCCAGCCTCCCCCCAGCCTTCCTGAGGCAGGTCTGGGGCTTTGAAGCCCTGGAGCCACCTCGGGAAGGCTGGGGATGGTGGTGGGCGGGCGGGCGGGAGGCTTGCCGGCCTCTCCCTGGCCTTCGCAAGGGGGTTCCAGGGATTGAGAATCCCATAGCCGCTTCAGGAATGTTGGGAGGGGTATAGGGAGCACGGTGGAGAGGCTTTTCAGCCACCCCCCACCCTCCCAAAGCTGCAACAAGGCTTGGAAAGCTCAATTGCGGCTTTGGGAAGGGCAGGGAGAAGCTAAAAAGTGCCTTTCCCGCCAACTCCCTGCTCTCCCGGGGCTTGGCTCTCCACCCCAAATGGAGCCAAGCCCCAAGAGAGTGGGGAGTTGAGCGCCTTGCTTGCTTAGCTACCACTCAGTTTAAATTGGCTCCTCTCCCTTGCGTGCGAGGGAGAGAAGCTGATTTAAATGGGGTTCTTGCTGAGCAAACTGCGAATAATCAAAACCGTGAGAGTGAAAGCGCAAATGTGGAGAGGCAACTGTAATGCTGCACTCTCCTCAATTGTTTTGCCTAAGAAAAGTTAAAGTGTGTTGAGTGTCACACTGAATTCACAAAACCAGTTTTTAAGAGTATTTAATTAGACATAGAAAATGGGAGCCAGCCATTGTCACAAGAATCAAAGGCAAGCAAGTTTTTAAAAATAATCTTTCATCGATATTAAACTCTAGACAAAAGCTGTGATTTTGAAAAACAACCATATTAAAGTATATTTTAACCCTCTTACCAATGTTAAAGGGGTCAGGTAGAAATTAAATCACTCTCTCAGAAGACCCAAAGATCTATGAATTGACTGATGGATCTATAATGCTCAGAAATCCTCCTTCGTTTGTGTGGCAAAGGCAGGGATTTTGACAGGCAGATAAAAAGCTGATAGTAAAATGTGATGCAAGCTATAGAAGATTAGAAATGGGAAATCAAATTCTTCTAACCTTTTGTCCCATAACCTAAAGGCTTCAGGGCTAAACCTTCATCTTTCATCTAGCTTTTTATTTTTAGAATCTGTTTTATTAGTCTTCTCCCTCTTTTCCCCATCTTCATCATTTCACAATCTATGTATTTATGCAGTGAAAGCCTCGGTGTTCACATGTCATCACATTCATTTTCCAATGTTTGGCTTGTTGTTATTGTGGTATTGATGCTACCGATGTTTTTAAATTAAATCTCATATTGAGTAAGGTGATAGGCAGCAAAATAAGTTTTCCCTGGCTCCCCCATCAAGACTTTAAAGTTCAGGTAAAACTAAATTTTAAGATTCCTCACTCCCCTGCTCCTGCTGCCACTTTTCAGATATTGTGGCTCTTGGCCTAGTCCTATAGTCTGACTTCACTGGCAGCCAAGTCAAAAGGAGCAGATGTCAATTTGGGGAACAACCTAATTCTGTAAATAATTGCATCTCATAATAGGTCCTGGAACAAAATAAAACAAAAAACAAAAAACCTGGCAGGGTTTTTATATTATTTATTGTTATTCCAGTATAGACTCTAAGTAATTTCTTTCTGGTTTCCAAGAAATGCAACATCATCTATACGAAGGAAAAAATATGGACAGATATGAACAGGCAGGCAGTCGCACGGATGCGAACTGCCTACATGGTTTTTCAGCCCCCCCCCTAAATTCCACATGACTCCAGCCCAGCTGGCAAGTGTGCCGCGGCGCCGGCTGGAGATTCTGCGGGGTGTCCTCCCCACTGATCCCACATGCAGACCTCCTCCTCCTCCTCCTCTTCATCCTTCCTTCCCCTTCCTTCCTTCCTTATCTAGGAGCTGCTGCTGTTGGGGCTGGTGGTAGGGCTGTGCTGCAGTCCTACTTCCTCCTTTGGCCATGCCGAGCTGGCCATCCCGCCTCCCTCTTTCTCCCCTGGGAAGGAGGAGGATGATAGCAGCGGTGGTGGTGCGGCTAGGAAGGGGGATGGATGGAGGAGACAGAGGACAGAGGACGGCAGCGGCGGTGGCAGTGGGGCTGGGAAGGGGGCTAGATGGAAGAGATGGAGGATGGAGGAGGAGGAGGACAGTGGCGGTGGGGCTGGGAAGGGGGCTAGATGGAGGAGACAGACGATGGAGGACAGAGAAGGATAGCAGTAGTGGCAGTGGGGCTGGGAAGGGGGCTGGATGGAGGAGACAGAGGACGGAGGAGGACAGTGGCAGTGGCAGTGGGGCTGGGAAGGGGGTAGATGGAGGAGACGGAGGAGGACAGCGGTAGTGGTGGTGGGGCTGGGAAGGGGGATAGATGGAGGAGACAGAGGAGGAGGAGGAGGAGGAGGAGGAGGACAGCAGATGCGGCATGCACCTGGCATACCTTTAAAAAAATGGCAGCCATGACTGATTCCTCTGTCTGCAAGCCCCACCCCCTATGCTAGATCAGCCAATCAAAAGGCTGCCTGTTTGAATCTGTGTGACCATGGCTGTACACACCGTCACATGATTCGAACACACACAGATTAATCTGATGGAAGCAGCAGACGAGCCACTCATGGATTTTAAAGTGAGTTTGGCTGCCCCCCTCTGAATGACATGTATAAATATGAACGGCCGTGTGAACAGATCACGGATCTTTCACACGCCATTCGTATTTATTTTGCCATGTAGATGGGAGTATAGAGACAAGGCCAAACCTGCTTCACTTCAGGAACAGAACTGTATTATATGCCTTTTATAACTTTCTTTGGCCTATTGGCTTCCTGTAGATCAGCTGTTGGGCACATCTGGCCCTCTAGATGTTGAAGACTACCGCTCCCAACAACCCCTCACCACATGCTGGGCAAGATTGTTGGCAGTTGTAGGCTAAAATATATAAAGGGCCAAATGTATCCCCCCCCCCATTCCTGTAGGTCTAGGATAGGAATAATATGGCCCAACAAATGTTGTTGGACTGCAACTCCCAGAATTCCTCACCATTGGCTATGCTGGCTAAGGAGTTTGGGGACTTGCAGTCCAACAACATCAGAAGGGCCACACAACTACTACCCATATCGTAAATCCTGCTGCTTAGTTTTGCCAATCCACCTGGGCCACCAGAAGGATAAGGTGGAAACTTCAGCATTGACCCGCCCTGCTTGTGGTTCTGTTCTGGTTTGGAAAGCTACAATATGATCAAAGCTGCCCAGGTGATTTGCAATGCAGGCATTATCCATGTGACACAGGAGCCTAATGGTGTAGGTGTTTAATATAAACTGGACTGAGGACTTTATCAGACAATCACTTTCAAATGTTCTTTTGCTGGAATAAAAAACCAAAGATTTTTATGCTGGCAAAAGAATGTCCCCCACTGCACTTACCTCTAATCTCAGCAAAGGCTTCTCTGGCAATGAAGAGGAAGTGAACAAAGTCCCGTTCACTTCCTCCTTTGAAATCCTGCGAGACTTCATTGCGTGGGAAATTAAAAAATAAAATCAAAAATAAAACACAAAAAGCACACACACACTTTATAACTTCCAAGTAAACCAGGGAAGGTTTTAAAAAGCGCATCACTTACCTGGATATAATGATCTCACCCGGAAGTGTTTGCGCCGGACCAACCATTGACACTGCATTCATGTGAGTTAAATGGCCCAAGGTTTCACACACTGGCAATGCCGGCACCAAAACGGGATGGGCAATCTATTCACAGCTCGGCCTGTCAATAAAAAGAAATGCCAGAATAATGACAGCGGAACACACAAGGATGACATTGTGAGATATTGGCATCCTTTTGCATTCCGCTGTCATTATTCTGGTGCCACATTAGTCATGTCTGATAATCTCCTGAGTCAGAATGCTACAGACATTGAGTGTGAAGGTTATTAAACTGAAACCACTTTTGTGTAAGCATGATCTTCTTAACTCCCAGGCCAGCTTCAACAACAACAGCAACAACAACATTTATTTCTTACCCACCTCTCCCTATGGACAAATTAACATATAAACATAACATTGGTTAAAAACGCATATAAGTTAAAAACATATATCAGCTTAAAAGAACAAGTAATCATGGTTTAGCAATGAGATGGGTCTATAATTTGTTACTTCCATCAGGTCCCACCCTTCTTTACGGATCAAGACAATCTGGGCTTGCTTCCAAGATTCCGGCATTCCAAACTCCTTGATCTTATCCAAAAGTATTTGTAAAGGAGCTATGACTTGTTCTTCCAGTGCTTTGTAGTATGTCATTGTAAAGCCATCTGGGCCTGGAGCTTTACCAATTTTTCCTCTTATTGCTAATTGTACTATTTCTATTGTTATCGGTCTATTCAACTCTTTTCTTTGTTTTTTGGAAATTCCCACTATTGTATTTTCATTTATAAATTGATTCATTGTCTCTTCTGGCACCTCTCTTTCTTTAAATACTGAGTAGAAATTGTAAAATGCACCTTTGATTGATTCTTGGTCATGTCTTTCTTCCCCTTTAACTTTATTTCCTACAATTGAATTTCTTTCCTTTGTTTCTCTTAGTTGTTGTGCTAGCCATTTGCTAGGCTTATTAGCCTGTTCATAGTATTTTTGTTTATTTTCTCTTAATTTTTCACCTAGTTCTTCTGCCAGTATGATGTCTACTTGTTTTGTAAAATTTTAATATCTTCATTAAGTTTCTTTTTTGATGTACTTTGGTTTAATTCAATTTCCTTTTTTCTAATTTTCTCATTTATTTTGTTAACTTTTTCTTTTTCTAATCTCTTTTTAATTATTTTCTGTTGTATAAAGAACCCACACATTACTGATTTGCCAACTTCCCATATTGTATGTATATCCATTCCTTCTGCAGTGTTCTCTTTCAAATATAACTCCATATATATATATATATATATATACACACACACACACACACAGATATATTAGCAATGAGACTGAAAACAATATTAGTAGATTGGATCAAAGAAGAACAAAACAGCTTCCTACCTAATCGTCATATTAAAGTCAACATGAGAATAGTAATAAACACAAATGAATATTACAAAAAGCATCTCAATAAGAAAGCAGCTTTAATATTCTTCAATATCGAGAAAGCATTTGATAGTGTAAACTGGTCTTTAATAGTAAAGATCTTAGAAAAGATGAATTATGGGAGTGACTTCATAAAATGGAGAAAAACTATATATACTGAGCAAAAAGCTACAATAAATATCAACAGAGAGCAAACAAAACAAGTGAAAATATCCAGAGGGACAAGACAAGGGTGTCCTATTTCTCCTCTTATTGTTTTGTTGGTTATAGAATTGTTAATTAACAATATTTAAAAATTGAAAATACAAGGTTTAAGGGTCAAAAATCATGAAATAAGAGTCAGAGCATTTGCAGATGACCTGATGGTCATTTTGGAAAACCCACAAGAAAATATAGAAGAAATTATGTAAATATTGAAAGAATTTGAGTCAGTATCAGGACTTAAAATAAACAAAGACAAAACATCAATGATGCCATTTAACTTAACAAAAGAAGAAAAAGAAGAAGCAACATCAAATTCAAAATTTTAATTGGCAAAAGAAGATAAAGTATTTAGGAGTTATATTAATTAAAAGTAACAGTGATTTACTTAAAAATAATTATGGGAAAACATGGAAGGAAATAAAACAAGTGATGATAAAATGGAGTAAAATGAAATTCTCCCTGTTAGGAAGAATTTCGATAATAAAGATGAATGTTTTACCTAAAATACTATATCTTTTTCAAGTGATACCAATTATAAATAATGATGGCATAATTTATAGCTGGCAGAAAGAAATTGGCAAATTTATATGGTCTAGAAGAAAGCCAAGAATTAAATTAAAATAACTGCAGGATGCAAAGGAAAGAGGAGACATGGGGCTACCAAACTTGAGGCTATACTTTCACGCTAGCTGTCTAGAATTGATAAAATCATGGATAGATCTGAAAAATGAAAAATTATTGGCAATAGAGGGTGAAGGATTAAGATATGGCTGGCACGCATACGTGTGGTATAACAAAGAAAATGTGAACAAAGACTTTAATGATCATTTTATAAGATGACCGTTACTGCGAATTTGGAAAAAATACAAATTAAGATGTTTATCTAAGACACCAACATGGATTTCACTATATGAAGTGTTCTATAGAAGAGAACAAGTGCCAGGTGTAAAGTGGATAAGAAACGAACATTTAATAACATGGAATAACACCCAACCAATAATAAAAACACAAGATCAATTAACGATAGACAGCATTAATTATCACTGGTGGCTCTTTAGACAAGTATGGGAAAAATTAAAATTAGACATAAAATTAAATGGCACTAAACAAAATAAATCAAAATTAGAAGCTATATTAATTTGAGCAAAATCTAACCATCTTTCTAAGATCTATAAGTTACTGTTAGAATGGGATTGTGAAGATGAATTAATTAAAGAACCAATGATTAAATGGTCACAAAATGTTAATCACCCAATTATGCTTGACAGATGGGAGAAACTTTGGAACAAAATCATAAAGCTTACAGTATGCCAAGATCTAAAAGAAAATTGTCTGAAAATGGTCTATAGGTGGTACCTGACACCAAAGAAATTATCGCTAATGTATAAAAATTCCAACAATAAATGTTGGAAATGTGCGTCAGAAGTCAGCACTTTCTATCATAGCTGGTGGTCTTGTAAACAGGCCCATAGATACTGGTCAATGATACATAAAGAAATGGGGGGGGGGGTGAAAATAAAATTCCAAATGAAACCAGAAACATATTTGTTATGTATGTTTGAAGAAGAGATGGGCAAAACCCAGGACAAAGTGCTATTTATCTTAATACTGGCAGCAAGAATAGTGTATTCAAAATGTCGGAAATTAGATAATATACCAACAAAGAAAAAGTGGTCTTCTAAAGTAATTGAATTAATCTATTTGGATAAATTAACTCAGGTCCTAAGAAATAATAGTGTAAAAACATTGGAGGAAGAATGGAAAGGGATTAGGGAATACCTCAGTGAGATATAGGGTAAATAGATAGAAGAGGGGTTCTTTATTTAAACTGTAACATTAAATAAGGAATATACCTGTTCTAATTAAACTATAAAGTTAACTGTTGTAATAAACGTACGATGAATATTTAGAAAGGACGCAATACAATGATAGAAAATATAAAGCAAATACTTAATGGGAAGTAACAAACATTGTATGAAAGTTATTGAGAAAGGATGGAAGATTTCATGAGAAGTTCGAGAGAAAGAGAAATGAATGTAATACTGTAAAGATTGAGAAGAAATGAATGTAATGAATGTATTGTAGATTAATGGTGAAAAATGGCATGAAAACGTTATATTTTAAGTTGATATGTGAAATTTGTATTGGTGTGGTTGAATAAAAAATAAAATCTAAAAAAAAGAACAAGTAAAACCAAGACATTTTAAAACAACCAATACACAATTTAAAATTCACAATTTAAAATAATCTGGATAGGCCTGATGGAAGAGACTGATTTTTAATGCTGCTTTAAATTCAGACAGTGTATTCAGCTGTCGTATCTCTTCCAGCAGGCCGGTCCAGAGTCTTGGGGCAGCTGAAGAAAAAGTTCCCTGGGTGACAGTTGCCAACCTAGTCCTGGCTGACTGGAGCAGATGTCCCCCAGAGGACCTTCCTGTAAGGGGCGGATTATACGGGAGAAGGTGGTCCCATAGGTAATGTGGACCCAAAACCACATAGAGCTTTAAAGGTAATAACCAAGACTTTGCAACTTAACTGGAAACTAATTGGCAGCCAGTGGAATGATTTTAATATTGGTGTGATATGATCACTCCTGGATGTACCAGTGACCAGTCTGTCTGCTGTGTTTTGATCCACTTGATGTTTCTGAACTTGGTACAGAGGTAGCCCAATATACAGAACATTGCAAAAGTCCAGTCTTGAGGTTACCAGCATGTGCACTACCATCTTTAGGTCTTCCAACTTTAGGAAGGGGCACAGCTGCTGTAACAGCTAAAGCTGGTAGTAAGCACTCCTTCCCATCACATCTATCTGGGCTGCCATTTGGAGCAATAGTTCCAGAAGAACTCCCAGGCTGTGAGCACAGTTTTCAGTAGTAAGCTCTGCTTTTTCCTTTTGTGTGTGTTTGCTCCCCCACTCTCTGAAAAGGAGAGAACACTGTGGGATCCCATTTGGACACATGGGATTCCCCGTGGATTCTAAGAGGGCTTTCCCCCCACCACCACCATCTGGACTACCCCTTAGTTTATATAAGTTCAACAGATCTTGGGTTTTTAAAAATTGTTTCTTGAGAGTTAATGAAAGGAAACTATGTTTACATTTCCCAGTAGTCTTGGTGCTCTACAAATGTAGAGCAACCATGTGTAAAAAAGAAAGAGAGAAAAGAAAAGAAAATGAAAATCAGACACAGCATTCTGCATATTATTTTATTTTATTTTTTTGCATCAAGGGATTGGTCAAGGACAGTTCCGTACCTTTCATATATTATGCATGGCTTACCAAAGAGCTTGAAGAAATAGATGAATTACTTTAGAGCAGCAGACGGTCTTTCTGAACAGCTGGATCTCAGCAAGACACAGCAAGGAGTACCTTTGAGCGCCTCTTCGACCCGAAACTTTATGCTGTTACTTTTTAATAGAATTTAGAGCTCAAAACAAAAAGGGCAACTGCTCCTAATGTAGAATAACCCCCTTTACATTGACTTTTCCTCTGCTTTGCAAAGAGCTAACCCACGAGACAGGCCATTGCCAAAGAAATGGCACTGAAGTGCAAGGACAAGAGTAGTCTCTTGATGCAAAGGCAGAAAGGACAGTGGAAAAACACAGCTGGATACATAATAAGGTGTATTTGATAAGGTGTGAGAGGGTAAGAACTCCTCCAGATGAACCAAAAGCCTCAAGAAATGCAGGGATGTATTCCTTCATAAAGCTGTTTTATAAGACAGTGTAGTGGTTTGAGTGTTGGACTACAACTCTGAAGACCAATCCCCACTCAACCATGGTCACTCGCTGAATGACCTTGGGCAAGTCACACTCTCTCAGCCTCAGAAGAAGGCAATGGCAACCCCCCTCTGAACAAATTCTGCCTAAAAAATCCTGTGATAGGTTTGCCTTAGGGCCACCATAAAACAGAAATGACTTGAAGGCACACAACAATAAGCCAGATGACATTTTGCTTGTCCCAACATACTTCCAGTGAATTCCAGAGTTCCAAAGACTTTTTATTCCCATTCCCAGGTGGGTTTATTTTTAACTCATTACATTCCAAAATAAAATGGATGGTTAGTTGTTCATGCATTTCTACTGGTTCAGAAGCAGTAAAGATGACTGCTGCCAGGTAAACACAGCTGTTGTTACGAGGACACAGATTCAACAGAGATCAAGTAAGGCAAAAAGACAGGTTGACCATGATTCGATATTGTGGTCTATGCTGCATAACTTTGTGCATACTTAGCTTTGTAGCAAAGGTGCTACAGAACCCTCCTACTAGGAATTACGAAGATGTGTATTAGGGCACCAACTGTTGGAAAATATAGTTTGCAGTCCAATAAGTGGAAATGGTTCTGCTATTGAAGGGTTAACTGAGAAGCCATATGAGATGAGCTGATGTAACTTCCTGAAGTTTTGCTATTGGGGAATCTGGGATGAAGGGGAGTGTCTGAGTATTCTTCTTTGTTCCAGAAGCCATGATCCTTAACAAACCGCATGGGCCTTTGAACTGAGAGGACCCCGAAAGGGGTGTCCTGAATATAGACTTGTAACAATGTAGTTTTTAAGTATTTTGAACTAGTTTTAGTTTGTTTTGATAAAGTTTTTGTTCCTGCCAAGAATGAGCTCTCTAAACTGTGAGTAATGAAGCTTTTGTACTTTTAAACTAACTTTTGAGTCTTGAGTGGTTATTTTGGTAGTTAAACAACTTGGGAAAAGACAAAGGGTGTTTGGTTATTTAACAAGCTATGTATGCTAACATTCTGACGCTAGATGCTGCTGTGTTAATTCTAAACTCTGCTAAACTGGCTGTATTCTCCACTAATGTGTGAAGTACAGTGTGGATGTTTAAACAGGGACAACATACCCTGATATTTTAAAGAGTGTATTTTTACACATTCCAATACCAACGAGAGTGGCTGGTGAACATCAGACTCTATTGATGAGCACTTGCGGTCACTAGCCACTGTTCCAATGTGTATCGGGCTCTATTGATGTGCATTGGCAGTTCCAGCTGGTGTTTGGATCACAGCAGCCCTTGTTAAATAAGGACATTGTGAAACTGCTCAATTCTATTTTCTGCCAATGTAAGTCTATTTATGTAGATGTAAGTCCCATAGTCAATTCCAGATGTTAACACTAAAACACAATGATCCTAATGCTTAACTAATGTAATATTGCTAAAACACTAACCCTATGACTATAACTCCATCATCTTCTCCATCACCACCACCACCACCACATCCTCACTGGAAATTGGTGAAATACAATGTCAAGACACAAGGCAGGGAAGGAGGAGGGAAACCTGAGCTATTTCAAGAAAGGACTGGTTGGAGGAGCATGGAAACCAGTGAATATGCAGGTAGAATCAGGACAAGAAAAACCAAGAACTCTTGATACTTCTACAGTCTGGTTGAAGGCTGTGATCCTGTTAGTCAGTCCCAAACAGAGAAGACCCATTGAATCCATTATTGAAAGGTGACTCAACACATAGGTAAATCCAGTTGATTCAATGGTTCAACTCCAGTCTGGACTATTGGTAGGATTTAGACCATTGACTGAGGAGAAAAATCTCTCAGGACTTTCTCAGACTCACTTTAAAAGCCTTGTTCCTGCGCCACTAGCACCCTCCAGCCCCACTCCCATCTCTTCCATGGAATAATTGAAAACCGTTCGCACACCTACCTTTTATCCGGAAAGAAACCGCTCCCCCTCCCCTCCCCTCGGCTTCCCTGCAGTAAATGCAGCTGTCGTAAAGCTGCTTTTACTACAGGGAAACCAAATCCCACCCATTCTTGCAAGAGAATGATCACGTAGGGAATTTAAAAAATAAAACAAAACAAAATGTCAAAAAAGAAAACTAAGCACCCAAACACACTTTACATTTAACAAGTAACCCGGGAGAGTAAAACAAAGGGTGCCACTTACCTGGATATCCAATCATGCCTGGAAGTGTTCGGAACGGACCTGCCTAATTGCACAAGCATCACAGGGCATCAGTTCACACACCGATGATCACGTGACAGGATTGCAAGAAGAAGTCCATTGATGATCTTTCCCCGTGAATAAAAAAAGACGGAAAAGACATGGAAGAAACACGGGAGCAGCACAGACAAGGACAACGTTCTCTGAAAGGGAATAAGTTTCCTGAGCCTGTTCATGCCTTCAATGGGGTAAAAAACCAGTTTGAAAATCTCCTCAGTTATCAAAAGCTTCAAACTACTTGAGAGAGTCTATCCTAACATCTCCACTTTAAAAATGTTCCTGCTGGCACTAGTGTAGGATTTCCTCCCAATGCAAATGGCAGCTTCAGAGTAGCTTTCCTTGATGACTACAGTAGGGAAACAAAAGCATTGAACTCCAGTTCAAAAGCATTGAACCCCCTTATTGCTGACCCCTTCCAGCAGATTTTTTTAAGAAAGTGTGCATAAACCCATAGATGCCACCTTTACATCTACCCCATTTTTTCCCTTTGTGTCATGAGTTTTAGATTGTTAGCTTGAGGCTAGGGGCTGTCACAGACAAAAAATGATTTTTAAGCCACTCTGGGACCATTTTCAGTGGAACTTCAGGGTAAAAATGCTTTAAATAGATAATTTAAAAGCTCATCTAGTGTGACCCTGATCCTCTGGTGAAAGTGGGAAGGAACTGACAGGTGTTGAGTACTTGTGAAATAGTATTGAGCACCTAGTTAACGATTTCATTGTTAAACTTAAGCAGCTTAAGCAGAATATGTAAGCAGCTACAACCCACCCTTAGCTGAGGGATGGCAAAATGCTAATACTGTATATGATCACCAGGATCTTGCAGCTTTGCCACAAGCACTAGTGTTGCCAAATTTTGCTAAGCTAGCTAAAGGCACTGCAGACCTCTCTTGTGTTGATCTTTCAAGAATAGAATTTGTCCTCCCTGAGCCAGTCCTGAAATCTCTTTCTCTCTCTGGCTTTTCTTCGCAAACGAAGATTCAGGAAGGACTCATCCCATGCTTTCTGCAAGCATGCTGATGACAAAAAAGCCAATCTGAGATAAACAAGTCCAGTTGCAGAAAGAACAGCAGAAGGTCTCCTTGGAAGATGTTTCCGGGTTGTGATTCTTTCTGCGTTGTCGTTTCTCTTCAAGACTTGTTCAGCATGAGTTCTCAAATAAGGCTGCAGCATTGTGGAGAGTGCGTCTCCATGCCTCCCAATGTGAGGCCAGGGTGGACCATTGTTGGTGATCAGTTTGGCCAAGATGTTGTTTCAGGGACTCCTTGTATCACTTTTTTGGAGCGCCCCTCTTATGCTGACCTGTGGCGAGTTCATCATAGAGTACTATTTTGGGGAGGTGATGGTCCTTCATCCTAGAAACGTGCCCTGTCCAGTGCAGCTGTGTTCTCAATATTATGGCCTGAATGCTGGTGATCCCTGCTTGCTCAAGGACAGCAACATTTGTCACATAGTCAGTCCAGTGTATATTTAGGATTGTGAGTATACAGTGCTGATGAAAGTGTTCAAGGAGTTGTAAGTGGTGGTGATCACTACTGCTGAAATTATCAGAACTGACCAAGAGCTCCTTCATATACCAGACTCCAGTTTTTTAATCAATACTATTGATTTTAAAAGATTGCTTTTTTATTTTTATTTTTAAAACTCTAATATGCTTAGGTATCATTGAATTGTGTTTTATTAAGGTGTGCCATAAATAAAAATAAACACCAACAAAGTGAAGCACTGATATTTTGCAGTATAGGAGTCATCTGAGGACACAGCTAGATAACTGATATATGGTGATTTGGGCACTTTTTTAAAAAAAAATCTGTTCACATTGCTATCTTCCTTTGCTCAGCTACTTGGGTTTTTTAAAAAAATCTCTAGTTCTTCACTTCTAAGTTATTCTCCAGTTCACTAAAAATGGGAAAGGGTACTCTTCCAAGGCTGCAGTCTGTTTCCTAAGGGCAAATCCCATGGACCTTTTTTGGCATTTACTTCTTAGTGTACATACAGAGGATTGCACTGTAAGACATCCAGATAGCATTATACAGATTCCCAGATTTCCAAATTTGAAGAAGGGTGTACCAAACTGGACAACAGTATAGATCTTTGTGCCATCACACTGTCATTCTCTCCATCATGAGATGTACTACATTTTCTAACAGTCTGTTACCTTTTCTAGATTTTGGGGGGGGGGCAGGGGGTTAAGCTGGTATTTTCAAGCTGAAAATGAAAACATCCTAAGATTGGTCTAACTGAACTATTTGTCCTATTTGTCCTAATATGTCCTATTTCATATTACAGGTCATTCCACCCCCGTATCCATTGCAGTTTCAGTTATTCACAGCTGAAAAAAGAGGGATGCATATCATATAGTTGTGCTGGAAAATGCCTAGAGCACTAGGAATCACTAGGTCCTCCAACATAACTCTGTACGGGAAGTCCTTTATTTTAATAGGATTTGTTGTTATCTGCAGTTTCACTTACAAACGGTAAGTCCAGGAATGCATCCCCTGCAGATATGGGGTGGGAGGTGTATTTCCATATCAAACTAACATCTAACACAGGGTGCGTCTATACGATCATTAAAAAAATCCGTTTGGGGGTAAAAAATATGAATAGGCTGTCATTCGTATGCATACGATCCGCCTACATGATTTTTTATCCCCCCTAAACTCCTTATGAGCCCTCTTCTCAAAGCTGGCTGGAGCGAGCAAGCCAAGCGATGGTTTTAAATCTCCCGCCGCTTTTTTTTTAAAAAAAAGGTTCCTGCTTTGCAGAAAGTCGGTTTTCCCTATTTACAATATAAAATAAAAGTAAATAAAGATATAAAATTCATGGACGTACTGGACTCTCGCTAGCCGGGAAACCAACATGGCGGCCGCTACCAATTCCCCTCTGTGCTAGCCCTGCCCCCTCTACTCGGCCATCCAATCAGATTACACTGCCTGTTTGTGTGTATGTGAACGGACCGTACAGACCCATCAGCCATCCGAACGGCGCACGGATTTCTCATCGCAATCCACTTCCCCTCCCGAATGCCACATGAGTGTATTTCAGGGTGGAAAACCGAGCCCCCCCTCTTTTGGATGTGTGTGAATCCAAATGGCCGTGTGTACCAAAGCGCGAAATTCCGCACGCCGTACGTATTATTTAAATCATGTTGATGGGGCCACAGTCAACCAAGCTTGACCTAGCAGATGTACGGCCTGAAACTGAAGAGAGGGAACTACTTCTGAACCCACAGCAGCCTCTTGTCACCCTCCTCTTCCGTACCAAGGAAAAGTAGGCTCCTGCCAACTTATCTGCCGAGTAATCCCATTAGCCATGATAAACGATATACATAAGTGTAATATGTAGATTCCATCAAGCAGGGAACATGCACTGTGGCTCTTTGATCTATGCTGCTCATTAATATCCTACATGGCCTCGGGAAGTTCTTGCTTTGATTTCCATTTGATTTTGTTCAGTATGTTTGAGTTTGTGGGATGTTTTGATTGTCTCCTCAATATTTTTACACACAAAACTGTCTCTTGTAAAGCTGCCATCTGAGCTTTAAATATGTACCAGAGTTTTCCACCCGGGAGATTTGCTGGTCTTGAAGAAACACTGAATCAAATGCACACCATGTTTCAAAGCAGAAGCAGGGGAAGGGGGGAAGCAAGCTGTTTTTGTAGATCAGTTTTCATGAAAATGTAAACATCTCTACCCTGCGACTTTGCTCATATGACAATTGTGTGCACAGAAACACACTCAACAGCCACATTAAAAGTTTCGGTTCTTGTTTCCAATTTACTTCCTAATTCCATCTGTTACTTTTAAAACAAGTGGGGAAAATACTAGGAAGAATGGCTGCTATGGTCCCTGTGGCAGTTTTATACAGAAAGCACATGAGCTAAACTGAAGGGGGATATTTATTGCCCACCAACAGGGATACAGATTTTCATGCTGTCCGAAGTAGATGGATTCTGTCTGCAGCTGCCCCTCTTGAGGAGACACTGAACTGCCAGGGGCAGTTTTCAGGGAACCACGCTGAAACCATGGTCTGACTCTGCCTCTCCACCCTGACCATTGGAGCCTCTCAGACAGGAAGGGGTATAAGAGCAACAAGGTCTTCCCAGGTTCTGGTGTTTGCTTGTATTCCTGATTTTTATTTGATCCTAATTTCTGGCTTTTCCTCTGATTCTGACTTGCTTCTTGAGTCTGCCTTCTGGTTCGTCCCTTAGTTCTGATTAATTGTTTGAGTGATTATTGGTATGTCCAAAAGTTTCTGGCTCCCAACTCCTGATTCACTTCATACTGCTATTCACAGTTCAGTGCTGACACCTGGACAATATGGTTTGCTAAACTGAACCTACTGCTGGTCTATAGAGATTAGCAGATGAGCCTCTAAAAATGTTCCTGTCGCACTATATTTTAAAGTGTAAGTGTCCCGGCACAATAACCATTTTTATCACACATTGCTGCAATAATGAGAAACAGCAGCCCCAGTATTAGTGGAGCAGGAATAATAGTGCTGTTTACTTCCATGTTCTCCAGAGCGCGTGATCTCAGCGGTTCTCACAAGAAGATGCGGCCACACTTAAAAGGATAAAAACAGCTAAATTAAAAAAACAAAATGAACACACAAGCACTGAAACACACTTAAAAACTTGCCTGCAAAATAGGGAGGTTCATAAAAAGAGTGTCCCATACCTAGTTTTCATGTTCTCACTCAGGGGTGTTCTGGTGTGGACTGCCCATTGATGCTGCATTCATGAGAGCAGAATGGTGTGTAGTTTCAGACGTTTCCAATTCCGCAACAAAAATGCCACAGCAGATCAATTGACAGCTTTGGACGATCAATAAAAAAAAGAACACCTTATTAACAACTGCATAACACCATAGCATAGAATTATAGAATCATAGAATTGCAGAGTTAGAAGAGACCATGAGGGCCATTCAGTCCAACACCCTGCCATGCAGGAAATCACAATCAAAGCATCCCTGACAGATGGCCATCCAGCCTCTGTTTAAAGACCTCCAAGGAAGGAGACCCCTCCACGCTCTGAGGAAGTGTGTTCCACTGCCGAACAGCTCTTACTGTCAAAAAGTTCCTCCTAATGTTGAGGTGGAATCTCTATTCCTGGAGCTTGCATCCATTGCTCCGTGTTCTAGTCTCTGGAACAGCAGAAAACAAGCTTGCTCCATCTTCAACGTGACATCCCTTCAAATACTTAAACAGGGCTATCATATCGCCTCTTAAATGTCTTTTTTTTCCAGGCTAAACATACCCCGCTCCCTAAGTCTCTCCTCATAAGGCATGGTTTCCAGACCTTTCACCATTTTAGTTGCCCTTCTCTGGACATGCTCCAATTTGTCAATATCCTTTTTGAATTGTGGTGCCCAGAACTGGACACAGTATTCTAGGTGATGCCTGACCAAGGCAGAATAGA
Organism: Gambelia wislizenii; assembly: GCA_030847615.1. NCBI lineage: Eukaryota > Metazoa > Chordata > Lepidosauria > Squamata > Crotaphytidae > Gambelia > Gambelia wislizenii. Next base: position 328,489,628 of record JAUMIR010000001.1, read on the forward strand.
GTGCCACTATTACTTCCCTTGATCTAGACACTATACTTCTATTGATGCAGCCCAAAATCACATTGGCTTTTTTAGCTGCCGCATCATACTGTTGACTCATGTTCAACTTGTAGTCTACTAGGACTCCGAGATCCCTTTCGCACGTAGTCTCATTCAGCCAGGTCTCTCCAATCCTATATCTATGCATTTCATTTTTCCGCCCTAAGTGCAGTACCTTACATTTCTCCGTATAGAATTTCATTTTGTTAGCTTTGGCCCAGCTCTCCAGTCTATCCAGGTAACTTTGAATTTTGATCCTGTCCTCTAAGGTATTAGCTACTCTTCCTAATTTGGTGTCATCTGCAAATTTGATAAGTATGCCCCTAATTCCCTCATCCAAGTCATTGATAAAGATGTTGAATAGCACTGGGCTCAGGACAGAACCCTGTGGCACCCCACTGGTCACATCTTTCCAAGACAAAGAGGAGCCACTGCTGAGCACCCTTTGGGTTTGGCCGGTCAACCAATTACAAATCCATTGAACAGTTAACTTGTCTAGCCCACATTTTACAAGCTTGTTTGCAAGAATGTCATGGGGAACCTTGTCAGAGGCCTTACTGAAATCAAGGTATGTAATATCCACAGTGTTCCAAGCTGGTAATTTTATCAAAAAAAGAGATCAGATTAGTCTGGCATGACTTGATTCTCTGAAACCCATGTTGACTTTTTGTGATTATGGCATTGCCTTCTAAATGTTCACAGACTCTCTGTTTAATGATCTGCTCTAGAATCTTCCCTGGTATTGATGTCAGACTAACTGGACGATAATTGTTGGGATCCTCTTTTTTCCCCTTTTTGAAGATGGGGACAACATTTGCCCTCCTCCAGTCCGCTGGGACTTCTCCTGTTCTCCAGGAGTTCTCAAAGATTATTGCCAATGGCTCTGAGATTACATTTGCCAGCTCTTTTAATACTCTTGTATGTAGTTCATCTGGTCCTGAAGATTTAAATTCATTTAGATTAAGAAGGTAAGAAGAATGACGTCATGCAATACGGGCGCCCTTTTGTGTTCTTTTGTTGCCATTATCATGCCATATTTGCCATGTCTGATAATGTGCTATAACTACTACTATTCCTTCTCATCTTCATCTTTCTATGATTTAACATTAACAGTAAAGCATCAAATGCTGGTATTTCCCAAAGTTGAAATTTTACTGATGCTTTCCCAACATGACTTATTCCTGAAATGGATTTGTTCTCTTCCCATGATCAGTACAGTTCCATTTCATGGGTCCTAAAGGAATGTAGAGTCACAGGCAACTCTGCAGATCAGCCATTAGGTCTTGGGGAAAGCCAGTGCTACTTACTCTCCAGTGCCTTCATTGCAGGATTGTAAATTGGGCAAAGATTTCTTTCTAACTGTAGACTGAACACCATTAATATGTTGTTGTTTTTAAGCCATGGTAAATATTTCATTCTATTATGGACCATTTAGGCTCAAAATAGGATATATAAGCAGCATCTGCTGGGTTAGCCCTTAATGGCAGTATCATGTTCCTTTAATAAATGTCAGTAATCTCATAAATCATATCTCAATTAAGGTAGGTAAAGGCAGCTGTTGACTCCTTTGCTAAAATTGGGAGGGCCATTGGTTTCACATAACTAAAACACATTAGTTTTTCACTAGGACATCTTGTTAATAGAGATGGAGAAAACAATAACCAGCTGGAGAGACAGCAAATGACTCTGGAGGCAACCCCCCAGGCCATGAGTAGGTTCTTCCAGGCAGTCGGTATCCACAGATTAAAACAGGGAGTGAGAGTACTATGCATCCCTGCTCTGAAACCCATCAAAATGATCTATACCCTTTGTCTATCTTTCAGAGCATCAGATTGACAGAATGGCAGGAGCTGAGGAGGGCACCAAACTCTCATCTTTTTGGTTCTCTATTTGTTTCCAGCTTTGCTGTAATTCTACTTTTTGCCTTGCTGTCAGATGTATGACTGTGTGTAAACATCTTCATTTTTATGTCCCATACCAGAGTTCAAACATGACATAGAGCTAAATGGAGTAGGAGGAAGGAAGGAAGGAAGGAAGGAAGGAAGGAAGGAAGGAAGGAAGAATACACTACTGGCCCAGGACTGTCAACTGCCACTGACATCAGCCCTCTAGAGGTCCCCAGGTTTTGAGTTGGCAAAGCACCAGAGACTGAATTTGGGGCTTCATCATCCATGCAAAGGAAGTCCCTGGCTACTGAGGTGTATGTGGCTGTTCCTTTAGGAACTCACAGTAATAGAAAGGGCACCCAACCTTGAGAAATATGCTTTCTGGTGCTGGGGATAAGGGGGAAGCAACTGAAACTTCACAAAGCCAGGGTGAAAAACTTAATTTGTGTTATAAGAGGATGCCAAACTCAAGATGAAAGGCAGGATGGAGGCTAGGTTTTTGTTGTTGTTCTGCCACATGTTTTCTAACTTCCTTCAGCTGTAGCCAGCACAGCCAGCAGTACAAGAAGCTGGGAGAATCATAGAAACATAGAGTCATAGTTGCAATCCAACAATATCTTGAAGGCCACTTGTTTCCCACTTCTGTTCTTGATGGTGCATGGGAACTTTCAGTGGGGTTAAGTTGTCCAATAATGGAAACGGGGTGGTGGTGTCTCAAATGCAACATTCAGGTGACTGACAGTGCAACTGTGGAGAGAGTTTTCTTCCTTTATGTTACTATTTGAGGAACACATCCAAGGTAGACATATATTTTTACACAATTAAAGTTATTTAAACACTGTTTACTTAGGACATTTTCAGACGGCCCTTACCGCGCAAGCAGCCTCCGGAGCAGCAACAAGGAAGTTGCCCGTGATTGAAATATGATGCAGCCTCTTCCAAAGCTTCACATACGTGCCACAAATGGTCACGGAAGAGGGACGGCGGCATCCGAAAAAGACCCCCTGCCATGCAGCAGCCTCGTTACTGCTCCGGAGGCTGCTTGCACAGTAAGGGCCACCTGAAAATGTCCTTAGTCACAATATGCAATCCACTGCCATAGGAAGTGGTGATGACCATCACCCAGGATGGCCTTGAAGGGCAATTTGGCAGAAGCAAAGAGGATATAGGTATCAGTGGCTGGCTACTAGGCAAGTGCCTCCAGGATCTGAGGCCCCATGCTTCTTAATACCATTTTCTAGGAAAAGGCAGAAGGAAAGAGCTATTGCTCTTGCGTTCTGCTTGTAGACTTCCCTTAGGCATCTGGCTGGGTGCATTTGTGAAACATCTGTCTATCATTTTATCTTCTTGAAAAAGAAATCAGCTTCCATGAAAGGCTGGTTCCAGATATTTTGCTTCCTGAGGCAAAGAGGAAGGTGGTGGCCCTCCCATTCGATCTACAAAACCTGAATAGACTGGAAGATAGCTCTTTCTTCCACACTGACAGCAGGATTGGCACCCTCCATTGTTTCTGAAGGTAGCCAACTAGCTCAGGGGTTACAGGATAGGCTTGTTGGCCTACTGCTGTTTCCTAAAAAAACATTGCTGCCACCTCCCAGCCGGAGGTGATTGTCTCACATTACTTAATGATAAGCTCAGGCCTGGTTTGTTATGTGAGGATGACCACAGTATATAAAGAAAACAGGGGGTGGTTTCTACCAATTTGGCAGGTTGACTTTGATTTTCCTGGAATACCTGGTCTCTAAAAGCAGCACTTGCAGGGGGGCACGGGGGTGGCTGGAGAAAAGAAACTGTCTACTGTTGTTTCTTTGCCTCCATCATGAGCGTCAAACATGACAGACTTGTTAAATGTTTATTATGAAATTGTTATTTCCTTTCCTTTCAGCAGCGCTGTATACGCACAATCCTAAATATACACTGGACTGTCTATGTAACAAATGTTGCTGTCCTTGAGCAAGCAGGGATCACCAGCATTGAGGCCATGATATTGAGAACACAGCTGCACTGGGCAGGGCATGTTTCTAGGATGGAGGACCATCGCCTCCCAAAAATAGTACTCTATGGTGAACTCGCCACAGGTCAGCATAAGAGGGGCACTCCAAAAAAGTGATACAAGGACTCCCTGAAACAACATCTCAGGCTTGGCCAAATTGATCACCAACAATGGTCCACCCTGGCCTCACGTCGGGAGACATGGAGATGAACTATCCACAATGCTGCAGCCTTATTTGAGAACTGTAGTATGTGGGGAAATAATCATTGTAATGTAAAAGCAATCTTGTTTACCTCATTCATATCCTTAGATAAGTCTAGGGTTTTTCCCTGCATGCCTTTTGTTCTCCCAAGTTCCCTTTCTCTTATTTCACTGGGCACTTCCAGCCAACTGGAGTACTGTGTCATTCCACACATGACCTAATTTAAATTTTATTGCTCTGTGTAAGTTCTCTTTAAGTTTGAGTCTCCATGAGGCTGGAGCCATCTCTTTAGCCATCTTATGCCATCTTCATCTTAAGCCTTCCTGAAACCATGCCATGGTGCATCGCAACCCAGCCTTCTACCGCTGTAGGCTGAGTGAATTTGTTTTCCTACCCTAAATACCGTTAGTTAGGAACCTCTTTTTAAAGTTTGTTTTAGTATGTAGATTGAGAGTGATATACCTTCAGTAAATTTTGATTTGCATTTTAAACTGACTCCTGACAGAACAGGATCCTTTCTCTTTTTGCCTCTTCTTTTTGCCATTTGAGTCAAAACTTATATAGGCCACTTCGTGTTCACTCAAGATGCATGGAAACCACATATAAGAATCATACCAGCAGGACCAAGTCCATGGGAACAATGAGATGCCAAACCCTGCCCATACAGTCCAGTATCAAAATTTGCCATACCGATAGCTGTGTGTAGCCAAAGGGACAGATTCTTATCACTAAAAAAGCCCCCACTTCCACTGTTATGCCATTTCAATAAGAGTCAATATGGTCCTAAAACTTAACTGAATCCATTTTCCATGTTCTCTCCTACAAAATCCCTGGGCTCTTCCAAACCCTATGGAGGTCTATTGTTCCTTAATATTCTTAATAAATTGTGTTCTCACTGCACAACTGAGTAGTGTCTTGCTTTGAGTGACTTTTGTTTTTGCGAGATTAGGAAGCTTTATTCTACCCATATTTCTTTTTTTTTAATAAGTAATTTTTATTCTTTACATAATAATTAAAACACAAACACATTCAAACAGACAGACATAATCACATACTTAAACAATGAACATTTTGTTTCAACAATTAAAATGACTTCCTCATCTCTTCTCTGGATACAGGAAGACATAAATTAAATTCTTATGCTTTGATAAGATGTTCTCTGTAAGCGATCTCCATTTTGTTCCCCTTTCTGATTAAAAACCTTCTGTTAACATCATGCTTATATTCCTTCTTTTCCTGTCCTTTCCCCCTTTTTTTAAATAGAGCAGCAGTTCTGACCAGTCACCTCTGAATTTGTCTAATGTACCATTTCTTATTAAGCAAGTTAATTTAACAGTTTCAATAAGATATTACATTTTTATCAGTCATTCTGTTGTGTTTGGCAGATCTTCCAGTTTCCGCCTTATTGCTAATAGGGTTCTTGCTGTACCCATATTTCTGATACCTCCCCTACTTAGGGTTGTCCACCTGTAACCCTCTAGTAACCCTGCTCTTCCCAATTATACATCAGTAGGAGTAGATAATTGGGGGGGGGAGTACCTGCTGAGCAAACGTATTCCTGTCTCAGGGTGTGTGTGTGTGTAGGTATGTAGGTAGGGGTGGTGGTGTAACTAAAGCAAATTGGTCCTAGCGTTTCCAGAGTCACTTCTTAACACTCATATAGTACAGTTGTATTTCTCTAAAGCAAATTTTGCAGACCACTGAGCCATACAATAGAGAGTAAGTCAATTTCTTTCTTTAAAATTGTTGAAAAAAAACCCCTTCCATTTCATATTTTAGCTTTCCTTCTCCCTAAATTCACACAGGATGTTTTGAATGACCTATTATAGTCTCTGGAGAATTAAAGAATGGAACCAGAACAGCTGGTTTGACCAGACCACATAGAATTTAGCATAAATGCAACAATTTTTGAAGTGAGCTTTGAAAATTGACCTGATAGCTGATGAGGCAATTGTCTCAGATAATACAATGCAATTGTCTGGATATTATTCATGTTATGAACTGAGTGTAACTTTAATTTGTGGTGATCCTGAATTGGTTTGGCCAACGGCTTAAAGGGGAATAGGAAACTACAGGGGATTACTTCCAGATCTAGAACAGAAATTACTTCTGAATGATAATGAATTGGAATCAAATTGCCACTTGCAGATAGTACATTGATGGGATTAAATTTAGCCAATATCTGATGTGGGTGAAGATTGGAAATAGTACAGGTAAAAGAAGTCAAATTCTCACAAAGTCACTTCCTGAGTGAGGGGGGAAAGTGATTGATTTTGATAAGTATAAAATAGTTAACTCTTTAGAGTTTTATTACTATCACCCTTAAGAACTGAGAGAGGAGGTTTGGAATTAAAGAAAAGATTGGAAAGCTGGTCACACATAGCACAGTTCCATGAAAGGCTTTAACATGCCTACCTCCTGCCTCATTTGCTTAATTTTATATGATCTTTGGATGACATTGGCTTAAACCCAACTACTAGTCCTAAACGGAATAGATCCACTGAATCAATTGGATTCATATAAGTATTGCCTTACTATTCAGCAACTGGTTCAACGGGTCTGTTCTGGTTGAGACAACATTTAGCTGAGACTACATTTAGTTGGGGTTAAATTTAGGGGACTAATTGAATCTAGTTGGGACCATTTCTATCCCATTGGATTTAGTTGGGAATGAATTTAGGTCCTTGTTCTGTATTGTTTTTCCATTCTTATCTCTTTCAACTTTTTTCTAACCATGAACAATCCATTACAAAAAAGAAGAGGTAATAGTGTAGTGCCTTCTCATCATCAGTATGAAGAGCCCTTGTCTGGAAACACTGTTACTATGGAGAAATATCGATTAACTAAAGCCATGCTGAATTTCTTTCTCTCTTTTTCTCCCTCCCGCCGTCTCTCATATCTACTTGCATAGGCTATTCATCCCTCCCCCATTTGATGGTGAGTGGCATTTTTTTTATCAATGATCAGTTGCACAGTTCTTTAAAAATGTCATGTGCTGAGGTTCTCCCATAATAGAAAATTTTAAAAATGAGGTGACATTAGATTGTTGTTGTTGTTGTTCATTTAAAAAAAAAATACCCTGGGAAATAAAACTGGCACTGTCACAAAACCATTTTTGAAAAACAGTGAGTAATTTCAATTTATAGATTTAAGGAATACAGAAACCTGTTCTGGGAATAGGAGTACAGAGCTTCAGTACAAGGGTGGAGAACAGCAGCCCTCCAGATGTTGTCAAATCTGCAGCTCCCAGCATGTTGGCTTGAGCTGATGCAGTCCAGCAATATCTGGAGGGCCGTGTGCTCCCAACCTCTGCACAGAAGAAGACCCATGTGAGCAATGGTCTATGTACATGGATCTATTCCTCTTCAGGCATGTATATATTATGGAGGTCATGGAGCACCAAAAAGATGGAACAGACAAAACCAGGGTCTCATTTCTTACTGCATTGGAGCTATGGTAGAGAGATGTACAAGTAAACATCAGGCTCTGATCCTTGTCACAGGGGGTAGAATACACAGCCTCTCAAAATATCAGTCCCTACATTCATACTTACAGAAATGTATATATGCTTACATAAATATACACAGCTATATTGTATGCCCAATTGTCCTGTGTTTTTGAACACAGTAGGGTACTTGAAATTCAACAAAATTGTATCACTAACCATGTGTCTGCTTACTGAGCCTAAACTGTGGCTATGTTTCAAGACCTAAGATCAAGACACTCAGTGTGGTTTTAGAACAAGGAAATTTAGGGATGGATTTTTCCTGGATCAAATGACCTGTTATGTATTGGTACTTCAATCACATCTCCCAAGGATGAATTCCTTTTGCATTGTCTTTGAAACTCAGCAGGATTCTTTAATATTAATGAAGCACAACGTTCTGTGCATGGTACATGCATAGGGATTGCAAGAAAGAAAGAAAGAAAGAAAGAAAGAAAGAAAGAAAGAAAGAAAGAAAGAAAGAAAAGATTGGTGCTAACCTCTTCAGCTTAGAGGCTGTCTTGATTTAAACAATATGAACTGCTCTGTACTAGTTAATTGGGACTTTATCAGACATTTTGTTTTAAACATTCTTTTGCCTGCATTAAAGAAAAAAAGCACTTTTATGTTGGGAAAAGAATGTACTCCCCCGCATTCACCTCCTCTGCCAGCAAAGGCTCCTCCATGAATGAAGAAGAAATGAACAGAGCCCCGTTCACTTCCTCGTTTGAAATCTTGCATGATTTCATCGCGTGGTAAATTCAAACTTTAAAACAAAAATAAAGCATAAAAAATCACACCAAGCACACACACATAAAAACTTCCAAGTAACCCGGGGGGGGGGGCATAAAAAGAGTGAAACTTACCTAGATGTCCCAATCTGACCCAGAAGTGTTTGCGCTTGATCAGCCATTGTTGGGATAAGTCCAAGATTTAAAGGGACAGAGGTGTCGCATGCCAGCAATGCCAGCAAAAAAGCAGCAGGAAGATCTATTGGCGGCTTAAGTCAATTAAAAACCATGGCTTTGGGGCTCTTTATAACCATGAAAGGGCAACATTGTCTGATCCATACACCCTTTTGCAGTTATGTGGCATCCTTATAGAATCATAGAATCATAGAATTGCAGAGTTGGAAGAGACCACGAGGGCCATCCAGTCCAACCCCCTGCCACATGATGATGTATTTTCCATGTCTGATAAAGTCCTTAATCTTCTGGTATAGAAGCATGGTTGTTGTTTTTGTTACCCAAATTACTGAGATCCATGGAAATTCCACATATGTCTACCAAAAATCAAAATTTTTATGGGGAATTTTAATTAGCTCAAATAATGGCTGTGAGAGGTAGGGTAATGGTGGGGTCTTTTGACCTATGTACAGTAATAGCAATAGCATTTATATTTCTATACCACTGATGAGTGATCAGTGCAAAGCATTCCCTAAGCAGTTTCCAATGTGTTAGCTAATTGTTCCCAATAAGCTGGGTACTCATTTTACCAACCTATGGAAGGGTGGAAGGCTGAGTCGACCTTGGAGCCCTCTGGGATTGAACTCATAATGTTGTGGCTGCAATACTGGCATTTAACCACTGTGCCACCAGGGCTCCTGGTAGTATACCAGTAGTAACTGAGGGGACTCCAAGCCAGGGGATAAAATAAAAATGTTTTTATTCAAATATAATCAGGGGTGCGCATATATACAATCAGGCTTCAAGCATTCATACAAGGTTATCAAAGAAAGTAGGAAGTATTGGGATAGAGGAATAGAGTTTGGGATGATGGGTTGTACTATACCTGTCCAAAGAGCAGAGGTTCATGTAGCAGAAGAAACTCAGAGTGTAGCTCTGAGGGGCACACAGCAAACCGGCAGAGTGACAAGGTGAGAGATTTAAGTAGTGTTTTAGGGTGATGTTATACCTGATATTACCCCTGAAGGGGTGAATTTGAATGGAATACAATGTTTCTCAGAGTTTCCCAGCTTTAAACAATTATCCCGATGGGTTAACGATCGCTAATGGCTGAAACATCCAATTGTATGGGTCTCAGGCAAACCTCTGTTGTTTTAGGACAGGTGAGAGGAAAGACCAGTTTTGCAAGCAAAGAGTGTCCAGCTACCTTGATGAGATTATTGAATGACTCATTTCTATGTACATCTAGGAGAATTAGCCCATTTTCTCACTAACTCACCAGTTCAAGGGGGGGTTCTCTTAATCCTTACCTGGTTGTGTCTTTTAGAAATTTTAGCAGGCTACTTCCTTAGGTTTTCTGAGCAAACCTTGATTCCTTGTACTTGGGAGTCCCTGGTCTACTACCAACCACATGGAGTGCCAATAATAAGCCAATTTATGAAATATATAGCCAATTAATGAATTATTAAGATAGGGGTGGGGTGTCAGGGCAGGTAACATTCCCAAAGAATATTTTTCCTTCCTTTAAGCAATTTTATCATAATAAGCTTACAGTGGTCCTACATACACATAGAAATACGTTTGGATTTTCCCTGGAAACCTACCAAATCAAAAGACTTGAATACTACCTATATTCATAAGTTCATCTTTTTATCTTGCTTTTATTCAAGAGCTTTAGGGGACTATATGAGCATGGTTTCTAAAATGAGGTATTCAGCCTATTACTAAGTGCCCTTCATACTATTACCTCCAAACTCAGGAGATGATCAGACAGGAACAAAAAAAAAGCATTCCCATCTCACAATCTCCTCTCCTGCCCCTCTCCTGTCCCTGTAATGGGGGGAAAAAGTTTTCAGACCTACCTTAATTGCACATCATTCCTTCAGCAGGGCAGCGCAGGAGTGAATGGAGCTCGAACAGAGCTCCTTTCACTTCCTGGTTTCAAATCCCAGCCGTTCTCATAAGAAGATGAGAGCGCAGGAAATTCAAACATAAAAAGTAAAATAAAAGACAAAAAGTTACACCAAGCACCTAAATATACTTAAAACATAACAAGTAACCCAGGGAGGGTACAAAAAAGTGTATCACTTACCTTGATGTCCCGATCTCAGCTGGAAGTGTTCTGGCACAGACCTCCCATTGATGTTGGCATCGTGCCAGCACAACGGGGCACTTTTTCAGATGCAGGACATTCCATTACAGAAATGGAACAGGGGATCTATTGATGGTTTAGCTCGTTAATAAAAAGCAGCGCCAGCAGAACGGCAGCAGCATGGGTCCATGACTAGATGGGAACAACGTCATCTGAAAAGGAAGCCTTTTAGCAATCTCCTGGTGTTGGGATAATGCCATATTTAGTGTGTCTGATAATCTCCTCAGAAACAGTGAAGACAGATTTAGTTATTCTTTGATGAGAGGAATAAACATATATTGAAAAGTGCTGTCTTATAGTTAGACCTTAGAGTGCTAGATTTATTCGTTTGTTGTATTTTGTTAAGAGATACACTACCTTTCAGCACAGTTCCAGAGTGATCGACAAAAACAATCAATATTGAAATTGCTGAGTGCTAAACTTGGTTGTGGATGGGGAAAGGGAATTGAACAATATATTGTTATAACAGTAATAAAATTCATAGTCAAGGGCCAAATACTACAGGATGTTTGAAAGAGCAGCTCAGTCCAGTCATTTTCTTTGAACAACTCGGCTTATTTGCTTGTCTTTTTTTCATTAAATTGCATGCCTCCAAATTCATGATTTTTAGAAATGTACTTATTCAAGCTTCGAACCTTGTTCAAACAAATAATTGTGTAGTCTTCCAGCACAAAGCCCAACTTGTTTAGGCAGACTTTTGAAAATGGCACTTGGTGTTCAATAGCAGTATAGGAGGCTTTCTCTACTTTTCCCTGAGCACATGAAGGAACCTTCCCTTCTAGTCTGGCATAGCTATAGCAGTCCCTGAAATGCTTGGAGATAAACACAAAAGGTACAAGATTTGAGGGCTTCTCCTTGTTGCCTCTTTTCAAACTCCTGCACAATGGAGAATAACAATTTTGTTCACTTGAGCAGTTGTGTGCGAGGGCTTTACACTGCCTACGGTTCAGAAAAAGGAAACACTTTGAGTTTATCATCCAGCTGAATAAACAAAAGGAAGCAATGCTGTCAATTCCAACTGAGAGAGAACAAAAGGCCAAAAATACATTCAAAGCCCTTACATTTATGGGAACTGTTGCGCCTCTGCTCCTCTTAATACTCTGTCTGAGAGTACTTTTCAGAGCAATCTGCAGTCCCATTTTCTCTGGGCTCTAAGAGCTCTCTGCTTTTGCTCTTTGACGTACAATTTCTTAGACCTTTGTCAAGCACATTATTTTGAAGGACCAATCAGGTCAGCAGAGCAGATAGCTTGGTGACCTCCATCCTTCTGACTTACATCACAAAGTACCATCTCCATCCCTCCTGCCCACCCTTGCTCTGCTAGAAAAATCCCATGATACATTTAAATCAGAGGCACTAGTTAGATTGATGGGGAAAGGAATCTAATATATGGACTCCCATTCATCAAGGAGAGCAGCAGCAAATATCTCACCTCATCTCACCAATATCTTATCAAGTGACTCATCATCTGATTTGTGCAACAAGTTACTAGGTGTGTAGTCTTCAGATCACAGCAGCAGCCTTACAGCTTCCATTCCTGAGTGTCATTTAAAATTTGGGCCATTTTGCAAAGGCCTCTGATGTGTGTTCTCTTGAGTTATACACTATTAAAATGAGTTGCTTCTCCAAAACATCCAAGAAAACAGTTCAATGTGGGTAAGTAAAGTGCAGCTCTCCAGACTGCAAGTGCTTTGATTGCAAGTCCCAGCATCCTCACTATTATTCTTAGCAAGGAAGGCTAGAGCTGACGTGAATTGTACTCCAAACAATATTAGGACAGTTTCAAGCTACGGTACTCAGAACAGGAAAGGGTCTGGAAAAAATGGTGAAATTAGAGAAAGAATCTTCTTTTCTTTCATCCCTATGCACACCTCCTTGTATTAATATTTTATTGAATATGAATGGAAGCTGGTTTTTTAAAAAAACAAAAACAAAAAACCTTTGACAGTACAATCAAAAATCCAGAAATAATAACAGTTGTGTCATTTCATGATCTATGAAGGTCTCCTGTTCTGATTCCCTTACCCACTCAACATTCCCCAGTGAATTGCATCTACTGGTGGAAAGAATAAAAATAATTTTAACATAATGAGAAAATTAAACTAGGGGAAACTAAGGGAGCAGAAAGCCAAGGGAGGGAGGAAAGGTGCACTTTAATCACAAGAGATTCCAGTAAATGATTAATACTCAATTAGAGGATAATTTTGTAAAGCAGCCAAATTATATTTAATTTCTCTGGTTTTGCCCTCCTATAATACTTGATTCATTTTTAATATGCCAGTGTAAAAGTTCTTCAACTCAGTTTTCAAATATGCAGAAGGTGCACAACATTATTTTCACAATGGTAAAATTGTTTTGTTAAACGTGATACTTCGACAATCCAAAGTATTTCAGGCTTGGGATCGATCTCTCAGTTTGCAGCACAAGGTATCAAAATGAATACTAAAGCTCAGGGGTGATGTGACTGGCAGACACAGGACAGAGAGCATTTTCTGGCCATTCTCTCCCTGTCAGTCTTTGGCGACAGAGGGGCATTGAGTATGTTGTATGTTGCGAGCAAGCACAGAGTCATCCAGTGTGGGTGGCTTCTTTTTTTTCACTGCATGATCCCTGTGTGACTCCTCACGAGTAAATGATTACATGGGAGGCTTTGGTTTTGGGGAAGGGAGGCTGATTTTTCAGAGGTTGTTTAGAGTGCATCGGGGTGATTTGTGTGTGTCTTGTTTGGGGGGAATTTGACCCCACCAGGCCTAGTATGGCCTGCCAGTTATGTACACTGCCATCGCAATATATATTTTTGACTTAGGCCCCACTCGGGAGTTAGGCCCCACTGGTGCAGCCTGCCTGCACACTGCTGCTTTCATCTTAAGCCCCTATTAAAGCCCTTAGGTGGCTAGGCTGTGCTAGACCCTATCCCCCTTTTGTTTATTGGCCCAGAGTGTCACGTGACTTGCAGTTGGGCTTTGCTAAGCCTCAATCATGTGTATAGACCCAAATGTCCCATGATTGGCTGCTAGGGCAGCTAGAGTATCACGGGACATGTAGATGGGCCTTGATAGGCATGAATCATGTGTAGGCCCGAGCTGTGATGAAAAGGCCACTCTTTTAGCCAATCTCAGAGCTGGGCACGGCTATAAAAGGGGCCTGTCAGAGAGTGAGAGGGGGTTAATGGTTTTGAGGTTTGACTGGAAAGAAAGAGTTACACTGAAGGGAGGGTGTGCTCTTAGATTCCTGAGGGAACTTTTCAGTCTGATGACCACAGAAGGGTCTGAAGGGTCCAAAGAGGGACTGAATAGACTTGGAGAGTCTAGTAGGGAGAGGCTCAGAGCAAGCCAAGGATATAAAGGGGATGTAGGACTTTCTTCCTGAGTTAGTAGTGCTGGTGTGTCTAGATTGATGTTATTATTGTAAAAGGAATTTGATGTAACTAAGCCTTAAGAAGATTAACAACGTTAATACTCAACTACAGTTTATTTGTTTTACATTTTTCAAATAACTTTTGTTAGAGTTTAAAGCTGCTTGGCCTCCGTTTAATTTAAACCATGCCACCCGATATCAGGGACACAAAGGGGTGTCCCAATAGAAAGTGGTTGGGGCTTCCCCCATTCTTTTGGGGGCAGTAGTGGGATGCAAGAGACCCCACAGGACTGCCTTCCTAAAGCGAGAGTGTTAAGGTGGTGGGTTGACCGTGTGGGTTTTTTTACTTATGTACAAGATTGGATGTATCTGGCCATCATTGTCTTCTTGACTTAAAACTGACCCAAGTCCAACATTAGAGGCATCAATCATGTGTATAGACCCAAATGTCCCATGGCTGCTAGGGTGGATAAAGAATCACGGGACATGTAGTTGGGCCTTGATAGGCATGAATCATGTGTAGGCCCGAGCATCCAAATCATTATTTTTTATTCTTATTCAGAAATATATATATATATATATATATATATATATATATATAATAAAATAATAAAGAAAGATATACATACAAAACATACATAAACAAATATAACAACACAATGAGAAATTAACATATGAAAGAATTAACAAACAACTAAGATAATCTATTAAATATTTCTATTAAGAAAATTAAATAATGGTGCTTTTAACTTCCAGCACCAGAAAGTACATTGATTCTTTATTTCTATTTTTTATTTCTTAATTTAATGTTAGTATTTAACTGTTGAGGTATGTCTAAAACCTACACTTAAGAGAATTTAACTACCGTATATTCCTGCGTATAAGATGACTTTTGAGCACTCAAAAGTGCCCTCCAAAATTGACAGTCGTCCTATACGCCGGATACACTTTGCTTCGCCCACCTGCCTATCTCCTGCTTCTTCGCAAATGGAGCGAAGAGGCAGGAGATGGGGCAGGGGGGTGAAGCAAAGTGTTTTGAAGATCATTCGCCCCCCTCCTCTGCCTTCTCCCCCTTTGGGGAGCAACGGAAGAAAGAGGAGGGGGTGAACATTGCGGTTTGCCGCAGCCGCCGCTGGAGCGCTTCTGCAGCGGCCGAGGCAAACCTGCGATTCACCCCGTCTAGAAGGGACGAACGTGCCCCGTTTGGCCGCACAGTCTGCGGATCCTCCTCCTGCGCTCCCTCCTGGAAGGGAGTGCAGGAGGGGCATCCAGAGGCTGCGCGGCCAAACCGTGATTCGCCCCTTCTCCCCACCTTCCTGGAAGGCGAGGAGAAGGGGCGAATGTACCCGGTTTGGCCGTGCAGCTCCGGATCCCCCTCCTGCGCTCCCTCCTGGAAGGGAGCGCAGGAGGGGCATGCGGACGCTGCGCGGCCAAACCGCGATTCGCCCCTTCTCCCCACCTTCCTGGAAGGTGGTGAGAAGGGGCAAACGTGCCCGGTTTGGCTGCACAGCCTCCGGATTGCCATCCTGCGCTCCCTCCTCGAAGGGAGCACAGGAGGGGCATGCGGAGGCTGCACGGCCAAACCGCGATTCGCCCCTTCTCCCTGCCTTCCTGGAAGGCGAGGAGAAGGGGCGAACGTACCTGGTTTGGCCATGCAGCCTCTGGATCCCCCTCCTGCGCTCTCTCCTGGAAGGGAGCGCAGGAGGGGCATGCGGAGGCTGCGCGGCCAAACCGCGATTCGCCCCTTCTCCCTGCCTTCCTGGAAGGCGAGGAGAAGGGGCGAACGTACCTGGTTTGGCCATGCAGCCTCTGGATCCCCCTCCTGCGCTCTCTCCTGGAAGGGAGCGCAGGAGGGGTATGCAGAGGCTGCGCGGCCAAACCACGATTCGCCACTTCTCCCCACCTTCCTGGAAGGTGGGGAGAAGGGGCGAACGTGCCCAGTTTGGCCGTGCAGCATCCGGATCGCCCTCCTGCGCTCCCTCCTGGAAGGGAGCGCAGGAGGGGCATGCAGAGGCTGCGCGGCCAAACCGCGATTCGCCCCTTCTCCCCACCTTCCTGGAAGGCGAGGAGAAGAGGCGAACATGCCCGGTTTGGCCGTGCGGCCTCCGGATCCCCCTCCTGCGCTCTCGCCTGGAAGGGAGCGCAGGAGGGGCATGCAGAGGCTGCGTGGCCAAACCGCGATTCGCCCCTTCTCCCCACCTTCCTGGAAGGCGAGGAGAAGGGGCGAACGTGCCCGGTTTGGCCGTGCAGCCTCCGGATCCCCCTCCTGCGCTCTCTCTCCTGGAAGGGAGCGCAGGAGGGGCATGCAGAGGCTGCCCGGCCAAACCGCGATTCGCCCCTTCTCCCCACCTTCCTGGAAGGTGGGGAGAAGGGGCGAACGTGCCCAGTTTGGCCGCACAGCCTCCGGATCACCCTCCTGCGCTCTCTCCTGGAAGGGAGCGCAGGAGGGGCATGCAGAGGCTGCCCGGCCAAACCCGCGATTCGCCCCTTCTCCCCACCTTCCTGGAAGGTGGGGAGAAGGGGCGAACGTGTCTGGTTTGGCCGTACAGCCTCCGGATCGCCCTCCTGCGCTCCCTCCTGGAAGGGAGCGCAGGAGGGGCATGCGGACGCTGCGCGGCCAAACCGCGATTCGCCCCTTCTCCCCACCTTCCTGGAAGGCGAGGAGAAGGGGCGAATGTGCCCGGTTTGGCCGTGCAGCCTCCGGATCGCCCTCCTGCGCTCTCTCCTGGAAGGGAGCGCAGGAGGGGCATGCGGAGGCTGCGCGGCCAAACCGCGATTCTCCCCCTCTCCCCACCTTCCTAGAAGGCGAGGAGAAGGGGAGAACGTGCCCGGTTTGGCCGCGCAGCCTCCGGATCCCCCTCCTGCGCTCTCTCCTGGAAGGGAGCGCAGGACGGGCATGGAGAGGCTGCGCGGCCAAACCGCGATTTGCCCCTTCTCCCCACCTTCCTGGAAGGCGAGGAGAAGGGGTGAACGTGCCCGGTCTGGCCGTGCAGCCTCCGGAACCCCCTCCTGCGCTCCCTCTTGGAAGGGAGCGCAGGAGGGGCATGCAGAGGCTGCACGGCCAAACCGTGATTCGCCCCTTCTCCCCACCTTCCTGGAAGGTGGTGAGAAGGGGCGAACGTGCCCGGTTTGGCCGCACAGCCTCCGGATTGCCATCCTGCGCTCCCTCCTCGAAGGGAGCACAGGAGGGGCATGCGGAGGCTGCGCGGCCAAACCGCGATTCACCCCTTCTCCCTACCTTCCTGGAAGGCGAGGAGAAGGGGCGAACGTACCTGGTTTGGCCATGCAGCCTCTGGATCCCCCTCCTGCGCTCTCTCCTGGAAGGGAGCGCAGGAGGGGTATGCAGAGGCTGCGCGGCCAAACCACGATTCGCCACTTCTCCCCACCTTCCTGGAAGGTGGGGAGAAGGGGCGAACGTGCCCAGTTTGGCCGTGCAGCATCCGGATCGCCCTCCTGCGCTCCCTCCTGGAAGGGAGCGCAGGAGGGGCATGCAGAGGCTGCGCGGCCAAACCGCGATTCGCCCCTTCTCCCCACCTTCCTGGAAGGTGAGGAGAAGAGGCGAACATGCCCGGTTTGGCCGTGCGGCCTCCGGATCCCCCTCCTGCACTCTCGCCTGGAAGGGAGCGCAGGAGGGGCATGCAGAGGCTGCGTGGCCAAACCGCGATTCGCCCCTTCTCCCCACCTTCCTGGAAGGCGAGGAGAAGGGGCGAACGTGCCCGGTTTGGCCGTGCAGCCTCCGGGTCCCCCTCCTGCGCTCTCTCTCCTGGAAGGGAGCGCAGGAGGGGCATGCAGAGGCTGCCCGGCCAAACCGCGATTCGCCCCTTCTCCCCACCTTCCTGGAAGGTGGGGAGAAGGGGCGAACGTGCCCGGTTTGGCCGCACAGCCTCCGGATCGCCCTCCTGCGCTCCCTCCTGGAAGGGAGCGCAGGAGGGGCATGCGGACGCTGCGCGGCCAAACCGCGATTCGCCCCTTCTCCCCACCTTCCTGGAAGGCGAGGAGAAGGGGCGAATGTGCCCGGTTTGGCCGTGCAGCCTCCGGATCGCCCTCCTGCGCTCTCTCCTGGAAGGGAGCGCAGGAGGGGCATGCGGAGGCTGCGCGGCCAAACCGCGATTCTCCCCCTCTCCCCACCTTCCTAGAAGGCGAGGAGAAGGGGAGAACGTGCCCGGTTTGGCCGCGCAGCCTCCGGATCGCCCTCCTGCGCTCTCTCCTGGAAGGGAGCGCAGGACGGGCATGGAGAGGCTGCGCGGCCAAACCGCGATTTGCCCCTTCTCCCCACCTTCCTGGAAGGCGAGGAGAAGGGGCGAACGTGCCCGGTTTGGCCGTGCAGCCTCCGGAACCCCCTCCTGCGCTCTCTCCTGGAAGGGAGCGCAGGAGGGGCATGCAGAGGCTGCGCGGCCAAACCCGCGATTCGCCCCTTCTCCCCACCTTCCTGGAAGGTGGGAAGAAGGGGCGAACGTGCCCGGTTTGGCCATGCAGCCTCCATATCCCACTCCTGCACACCCTCCTGGAAGGGAGTGCAGGAGGGGCATCCAGAGGCTGCGCGGCCAAACCGCGATTCGCCCCCTCTCCCCACCTTCCTGGAAGGCGAGGAAAAGTGGCGAACGTGCCCAGTTTGGCCGTGCAGCCTCCGGATCCCCTCCTGCGCTCTCTCCTGGAAGGGAGCGCAGGAGGGTCATGGAGAGGCTGCGCGGCCAAACCGCGATTCGCCCCCTCTCCCCACCTTCCTGGAAGGCGAGGAGAAGGGGCGAACGTGCCCCTTTTGGGCGCACAGCCTCCGCATCCTCCTCCTGCGCTCCCTCCTGGAAGGAAGCGCAGGAGGGGCATGTGGGGGCTATGCGTTGGAAGAGGGGGGTCCTCTTAGAGGGAGAATATATAACAAACTCTGCATTTCTCCTTAAAAATTGGGGGGGGGGTGTCGTCTTATACGCCGGAATATACGGTAGATATATGAATATATACAAATGTAATAACGTGGACCCAAAAGTTATGTCTACAAGATCTTAATAAAAATGGAATTGGAACAAGAAAGAATTAAAGACAACATGAACAAATGGTCACAAAATCTTGGACATGCAATACAACGAGTACTGGGAGAAATGCTGGAGTAGAAACCTAATACAGTTGTCCCTCCACTTTCGCGAACTTAACATTCGCGGTTTTGATTATTCGCTGTTTTGGTAGAGCCCCCGCGGCCCCCCCCAAAACCGCGAAATGGGGCCTCCGGAGGCCCCGTGAAAGCCTGGGGAGGGGTGGGGAGGGCTGGGGAGGCCTTCATGCGGCCCCCGGAGGCGCTCCGGAGGCCCCATGAAGGCCTGAGGAGGGAATGGGGAGGGCCGGGGAGGCGAGGGGAGTCCAGGTAAAGTGGCAAGGGGAGCAACAACGGGGCCTCCGGAGGCCTCGGGGTCGCTTGGGAAGGGCGGGGGGTGGCAGGGAAAAGCGACCGCGAGGCCTCCGGAGGCCTCGGGGTCCCTTGGGGAGGGTGGGGGGCAGCAGGGAAGAGCAACCGCGAGGCCTCCGGAGGCCTCGGGGTTGTTTGGGGAGGGCGGGGGGGCGGCAGGGTAAAGCGACCACGAGGCCTCTGGAGGCCTCGGGGGTCGCTTGGGAGGGCGGGGGGGCAGATAGAGTGACCGCGAGGCCTCCGGAGGCCTCGGGGTCGCTTGGGGAGGGCAGGGGGGGGCGGCAGGGTAAAGTGACCATGAGGCCTCTGGAGGCCTCGGGGGTCGCTTAGGGAGGGCGGGGGGCGGCCGGGAAAAGCGACCGTGAGGCCTCCGGAGGCCTCAGGGTCGCTTGGGGAGGGCAGAGGGCAGCAGGGAAGAGCAACCGCGAGGCCTCCGGAGGCCTCGGGGTCGCTTGGGGAGGGCGGGGGGCGGCAGGGTAAAGCGACCATGAGGCCTCCGGAGTCCTCGGGGAACGCTTGGGAGGGCAGGGGGGCGGCCAGATAGAGCGACCGCAAGGCCTCTGGAGGCCTCGCGGGTCAGTTGGGGAGGGCGGGGGGCGGCCGGGAAAAGCGACCGCGAGGCCTCCGGAGGCCTCGGGGGTCGCTTGGGGAGGGAGGAGGGCAGCAGGGAAGAGCGACCGCGAGGCCTCCGGAGGCCTCGTGGTCGCTTGGGGAGGGCGGGGGGTGCCAGGGAAAAGCGACTACGAGGCCTCCGGAGGCCTCCGGGTCACTTGGGGAGGGCGGGGGGCGGCAGGGTAAAGTGACCACGAGGCCTCCGGAGGCCTCGGGGGTCGCTTGGGAGGGCGGGGGCGGCCAGATAGAGCGACCGCGAGACCTCCGGAGGCCTCGCGGGTCGTTTGGGGAGGGTGGGGGCAGCCGGGAAAAGTGACCGCGAGGCCTCCGGAGGCCTCGGGGGTCGCTTGGGGAGGGCGGGGGGCGGCAGGGAAGAGTGACCGCGAGGCCTCCGGATGCCTCGGGGTCACTTGGGGAGGGCGGGGGGCGGCTGGGAAAAGCGACCGCGAGGCCTCCAGAGGCCTCGGGGGTCGCTTGGGGAGGGCCGGGAAAAGCGACCACGAGGCCTCCGGAGGCCTCGGGGTCGCTTGGGGAGGGCGGGGGGCGGCCGGGAAAAGCGACCGCAAGGCCTCCGGAGGCCTCGGGGTCGCTTGGGGAGGGCGGGGGGCGGCAGGGTAAAGTGACCACGAGGCCTCCGGAGGCCTCGGGGGTCACTTGGGAGGGTGGGGGGCGGCCAGATACAGCGACCGCGAGGCCTCCGGAGGCCTCACGGGTCACTTGGGGAGGGCGGGGGGCGGCGGGGAAAAGCGACTGCGAGGCCTCCAGAGGCCTCAGGGGTCGCTTGGGGAGGGCGGGGGGCAGCAGGGAAGAGCGACCGCGAGGCCTCCGGAGGCCTCGGGGTCGCTTGGGGAGGGCGGATGGAGGGCTGTCATTATTCGCGGAATTTTCACATTCGCGGGGGTCTATGGAACCTAACCCCCACGAATGTGAAGGGACAACTGTATTCACAAGAAGTTATAGAATCAAGGAGAACTCCTACAAGATGTTTTAGAGATGGTATTGAATGCCAGTGAAGATAGCCAATATATATAAAAACTCAAATGATAAGTGATGGAAATGCGAGGAAACATTTCTTCCACATGTGGTACTTATGTGGAAAAGCGTGAAAATTCTTGAAAAGAATCCACACTTCAGATTTTCCTTGGTTTTTTTTCCGGGCTGTGAGGCCGTGTTCTGGAAGAGTTTCTTTCTGACGTTTTACCTGCATCTGTGCCTGGCAGTTTAAACTCATGATCCTGTATTTTTTACTCCTCTAATTGTAGAATCCTTTCTTATTTTTCTATTCAACATTTCCAAAATTATTATAAATAAAAGTCATATAATAATATTCCTAGAAGCCATAGGATAAATGTCTTTAGAGGACTGTACTTCCAAGTTTATCAACCTTGACCATCTGCAACAAAACCTAAAATCCTTTTTTGTAACAGAGAGGAGATCAGGGATGAGAACCATGCAGTAATATTGAACTGTAGCATTCACCATTGGCTATGGTGGATAGGGCTTCCGGCATTTGTTGTCTAATAAATTCCACATAATTTCCACCAGTACAGGAGATCAGGCCTCGTATACAGGAGACTCCAGCATTCATAATCTGTAAATTTATTTATTTATACATTGGATTTTGACACTGCTTTAACTGCCATGGCTCTATTCTGTGGAATCCTGGGATTTGTGATTTGTTGTGGCACTAGAACTCTCTGACAGAGAAGGTTAAATATCTCACAAAACTACAAATGCCAGAATTCCATAGCATTGAGCAACAGCCATTAAAGCGGTGTCAAACTGCATTATTTCTGCGATGCAGCTGCAGCCTAAGAGTGCTCTCTCTCTCTCTCTCTCTCTCTCTCACACACACACACACACACTTTATTTCTTTTCTAGATGATAGATAGATAGATAGATGACAGACAGACAAGGTCTGTAAAGGCTGATCTAAGTTTTACAATAATAAATCCAAGAACTTTGGAATTCTAAATGTATTTATTTATTTAAATATTTCTATCTTGCCTGTTTTCGAATGAATTCTCGAAAGCTTGGAATAAATAATGATTTAGCAATTAAAATGTCCCTCTTTTCCATAAAACACAAAGGAGTAACAGCCAAAAAAAAAAACAAAAAAAAAAACAGCAGCAGCAATAATTGTGAATTGTGTTGCACTGTATTGTATATTGTAATGTATATTGTGATGTTGTACCCTGCCCGAGAGGCAGATAATAAATAACTAAGTATTATTATTATTATTAATAATAATAATAATAAATCAAAGAACAGAGATGAAATTTTTACATTGTGCTTTGATTCCTTTGGTCTGTTGATGACTCAGAGCTGTCTGTTACACACCACATGTGTTGTTCATCTGTGTAGTCCATCTATTCCATGTAGAAACACCATGTAAATCACAGATGAGAATCATGCAGTTCTCCAGATGATGTTGGACCGCAAGTCCCACCAGTTTTAGCCAGCATGGCCAATGGTAAGGAGTGCTGGGAGCTGTGATTGAACAACATCTGCAAAGCCACATGATTCCCAGCCCTGATATATGCAAATATGCATGCAAATATAAATAAAAGGGTTGATGCAAACTTTTTAAAATAGTAATTATGGCTGGCATCATATTAGGTTTTTGTCACCATAAACTGACTTACGATCACATAAAGGTGAATTGTAATGTTGAGCAACACTCATATTCTCAGGAGTGGAGCAGAGATTTACCTGTGTCTTTACGACCATTATGCAAATGGGACATCTTGTGCATCATCACAATTCAACAGTATGATTGTATATCATCTCAAAGACATAGCTGCAACATAGCCTATGTCCACAAATTTGAATTCTTGTAATATGAAGAACTAAGAAACATACTGGCTGGTGGATTTTGGGAGTTGTAGTGAAAAGCTAACATTTCCAAGCTGTCAATACCTGTTGAAAATGATGGATATTCTAGGGCTAATAATGAAACACAAGGAGAAATCATTGCTCTGTAATCTCAGCTCATCATCATGAAAACCCTATGGAACTGTAGATACCTGATGTGCAGTGGCAAATTAAAAAAAACAAAAGTTGTCTGTACTTCAGTAAGGATTTCAAAAAGCATTTTCTGCCGTGCCTTTATTTTTGCCGCAGGGCTTTTTATTGAAGCCAGACGGCAGTCAGTCCTTCCTGGTGTTTTTTTTTGGGGGTGGTGGTGGTCAAGGTTGCTCTGTATTACACTCTTATTTTTCATACCATACTTTGCCCTGTGCTGAATAATTGAGTTGACATCCATGTTCAAGGCTGTAATATAGAAGGACTCTTTTGTGTTCATTCATGTATATTAAATTTCACTTGAGCATTCCCCCCACAACATTATTAAAAATAACCAGCAGCATAAATTGGCCCCTAGGGTATGTTTAGCTCCACAAATACCAAACTCCCGCAGTTGCCAAGTCCCAGATTTTTAAATATGGACATTAATTTGTAAGATCTGTTGGGCTGGCCTCTATTTGGATTTTTTTAAAAAAAAAGAGAGAGGGTGGGGAGAGATTTCAAAAAGTTTTACAGAGATACTTCTGTTGGTTTTACCTCTAGATTTACTTGAGGAATTTGGTCTTTGAGAATTCCATGATCCACACTCTCCACACAAATGTACAAATTAGTTATCCACCAGATTTTGCACTTCCTGAACATTCTGACATAGTCTTTGTTGTATGTGGGGAAATAATCATTGTAGTGTAAAAGCAATCTTGTATACCTCATTCACAATCTTAGATAAGTCTAGGGTTTTTTTCCCTGCATGCATTTTGTTCTCCCAAAATTCCTTTCTCTTACTTCACTGGGCACTTCTAGCCAACTAGAAGTGCTGGGTGATTCACACATGACCTAATTTGAATTTTATTGCTTTTGTGTAACTTGCTTCCCTTCTGAATCTGACTCTCAATGAGAATGGAGGCATCTTAAGCTTTCCTGTAACCATGCCATGATGCATCGGAACCCAGCCATGGCTGTAGGCTGGTGAGTCTTTCCTACCCTATTCTTAGTCAGTTAAGGACCTTTTCTTAAGTTTGTTTTAGTATGTAGATTGAGATTGATAAACCTTCAGTAAACTTTGTTTTGCCTTTTAAACTGACTCCTTTATTTTGTAATGAGTCTAATTTAACTGGGGGATCCCAGATCTCTGAATACACTTTCAAATGATAATTGAGCTTAAGTCTGCTTGCTAACCGCACTCTGCATAAAGCATGAAGTCAAAGTGACTGAATGATTTTTAACTCCTTTTAAAAGGAAATAATTCTTGTTGTTTTTAAAGGACTAGATCCTGGAATTTTTTAATGCAATTTTATTTTTAGACTCATTACCTTCCTACAGTCTTCAACAGAGAAAAAAAATGCTAAAATGCACTAGAAGTGTATTTTGGGTGGAAGAGAGAAAGTGCTTTTAAGAATAGATGTTTTGAAATATAACACATTTATAAAACAGGTATTTAAATAAGTAGTATATGTAAATTCTTGTGCAGATTTTCTGAAAAGCACAGATTAATGTAAAAAGAAAAACTTGGATGGAGTACACTTACAGCTATATATTTGCTGAAGTACCATGGTCCAGAAATACAGACTGATACATCGATTAACACACACAAAAGACAACAATGACAGTCAGATTTTTTTCTTTTCTTTTTCCCTTTTTGCCCCTACTTTGCATGGAAAATCCAAGCACGCAGTAGAATATCAGTTCACAAGCCAATGTACACTTTCATCCAAGGCTACAGTCCACATGCAACAAAGCACAGTTATAACCAGGATTTTATTTGCAGTGTGTAAAACCCTGCTGCCTGCTTTTATGAAATTCTTCTCCCCTCTGAAAGAAGCCATTATGTTCCTTTCTCTTTCAAAGGGAGGGGAAGAAATTTGTACATCAAGGGTAAAGGTCAAAGGTTGTGTTTATCTTATTAAATGTACAAGATGTCCAGGGTTTTTTTCTATTTATTTTTTAATTTTTTTAAAAAAAAATACAGCCTATGGCCCAGCATATGCTTATAGAAGTTCAGATTGCTTGGCAGACTGGTGTTCAGTCAAGCAGAGGTTCCTGGAATGGTCACATAACCATGAAAGTATGTGCAAGGCTGCAAATCTGTGCAAGAGTTCTGAAAATTAAAACAACAACAACACTAAAACTTTTGACCACCTCATACATGTAATAAGTCAACTGGTAACAGAATTACCATGTCCCAACTTGGCTGCCATTGTTATATATTGAGTTGAAAAAATGTGATAAGTAGTAGTAGTAGTTATTACTATTACTATTACTATTATTTCTATCCAATTTTCCCCTGATTTGGTACTCAAACTGGTGTATACAATAAAAAGATATTGTTAAAATCAGCATAATACAAAAGTTAAAACAGAATTAAACAACAAAAAAGCTAAAAACAGCTAAAATTTTAAAAACACACCTATATACATATACACATACGCAACATTCACATATACCGCAGCACAACCATTAGCAGAGATCAGCAAAGGCCTGTTGAAACAAGAAAGATTTTACTTGTCTCAAGAAGGAAGGCAGGGAGGGTACCAATCTGACTTTTCTGGGCAGAGCATTCCAGAGCC
Organism: Gambelia wislizenii; assembly: GCA_030847615.1. Lineage (NCBI taxonomy): Eukaryota > Metazoa > Chordata > Lepidosauria > Squamata > Crotaphytidae > Gambelia > Gambelia wislizenii. The sequence continues at coordinate 328,515,244 of JAUMIR010000001.1, forward strand.
TACGGGACAGCCACTAAGAAGGCCCTCTCCCGAGTTCCCACCAGATGTACCTGTGAGGAAGGTGAGACAGAGTAGGGCCTCCCCAGAAAATCAAAGGGCTCAGCTAATGGGAGAATTTCTACCGAAAAATATCGCCTTATCTCCCTATTGCTACAGTGCCCATTTGTGCCCACGATGCATTCGCAAGATAGGAATAGCCCCCCCCTCTGAATAGATGGTGGCCGCAAGTTAATTCCCTGCAGAAAATATCCCTCGATACCCCCCCTTTTAAAAAAAAACAAAAAAAACAATGATGGATGCGGAAGAGTCTCCTTCTTTGGAGGTTTTTAAACAGAGTCTGGATGGCCATCTGTCGGGAGTACTTTGATTGTGTGTTTCTGCATGGCAGGAGGTTGAACTAGATGTCCCTTGTGGGCTCTTCAAACTATATGATTCTATGAAGTAGAGGTGATTCAGAGTCTCAGCTCAGTTGGTGACACAGAGAAATGACGGTATGCTCTCAAATTGAGTACACCTATCCTTTTCTTCCCCCAGGAGCTTGGAGCATCTGGATCTTCATAGTCTGAATCACTTCTCCCCCCCTCCTCACCAGTAAGTGACAACAGCATGGGCTCTTCCTGGAGCTTGACAGCTGCTGGGCATGGGAGGATTTTTGGAAGGAGTGCAAAGGTAAGTGAATAGACCTTTGCATTCCATCCAAAAAGGGATTTACTGCACTTATATGCATGTACATCACTAACAGTAGTGGCATTAGTGGAGGGTCGGGAGGCCAAACCACATCAGGTGACATTATCGGGGGAGGGGTGATATCAGCCTTAGTGATGCACCAGATGCCAGCCACAGTGTGTGATGGAAGCAAAACTCATGTGAAAATCATATCCTGCCCTCCTCCCCCCCGCACCCTGTGTGTACAACTGTGTGCATGATGTGCTTGTAAATTTGTTCCTAAGCACATTTTTAACTTTTCTTGAGGGCAAATCCTCACTGGAGATGGTATTTGATACCAGCAAGATTGCATAATATAGATAAGAATAACTCTAAATATTGTTGGAGAGGTTGTCAAGAAATAGGTACATATATGCATATGTGGTGGAATTGTAAATTTGTACAGCAGTTTTGGGAAATGGTTTTCATAGAAATAGAGAATATTCTGAATAGAAATATAGAAAGGAAACCGAGCATAGCATTGATGTCAATTTATAATGGAGAGAATGGGAACCAAGCAGAAAAGGATTTAATAACAAATTTATTAACGGCAGCAAGATTAATTATAGCAAGACATTGGAAAATGCAAATAAATGTACAAGTGGAGGAGTGGTATAAAGAAGTGTGGAAGATGGCAATAAATGATAAGTTAACATGTAGAATCTAAGTAAGAAGAGGAAGTTGGAAACAAAGTGACTTTGATAAAATTTGGAAAGTATTTGTTAAAAAAGTATTACAGACAAAAGATGGGAGGTTACCTCCACGAGAAAAAATGAGATTCTGGAAAGATTAGGTAAGGGATAATGGCTCTGGTGAAGGGGAGCACTGAGGTGGGGGGGTAGGGGAATTAATATTTTTGAACAGAATTATAGTAAAGAATCTTGGTTAACTTTTGAAGTTAGTTAATAGAAAAATTAAAAAAAAATCCTCACTGCACAAATAATCCACTTTAAAAGTGGATTATTTGCCATGGCTCCTTCCTATTGAATCCTGGGATTTGAAGTTCTGTAGGGTCTTTAGCCTTCTCTGCCAAAGAGTGCTGGTGCCTCACCAAACTGCAGATCTCAGGATTCCAGTCTGATATACCAGCAGTCTTATTGTATGAGAGATTCCTCAGTAAAATTGCAAAGGAGAGTCAAATGACACTATCCCTTCTGCATAGTACACAGTGATGTCTCTGAAATCCACAAGTAGTGATACCTTTTGGGGGCCAAATCAAAAGCATTTAATTTAATTTAATTTAATTTAGTATTTATGCCCCTCTCTTCAGCCACAAAGGCTATCAGAGTGGCTTACAAATTGTTAAGCAATAGCAATTTACACATCTACACTGCATTAAGCAGTTTCAAATGTGTATTAGCTAATTGTCCCCACAAGCTGGGTACTCATTCTACTGACCTACGAAAGGATGGAAGGCTGAGTGAACCTTGGAGCCTGCTGGAATCGAACTTGGAATGTGGTGACTTGCAGTACTTGCATTTAACCACTGCATCACCTGGGCTCCCTGGTGCATAAAATATAGTATGTTTGACATAAAATAAGAATTAACTCTCTGTTAGTAAAAGCAAATGTTCAGATCAGGTAGGGGGATCATAATGGCTTTTAATGGGTTGAGACCAAAGTTCATCTACATTCAGAACTGGCTCATAAAAATTCACTTGTATGCCTTTCTTCCTTCCTACTGCAGTTGCCCATTTACATCCCCCTTCCCTCCATGATTAGTCACAAGCAGTTTTTCTAGAGAGAGACTTAGTAAGGAAATGAAGGATTACAAGCACTGAGGATGACAGAAGGAGGAAAGGCTTGGGGGAGGCTAGTAGCAAGAGTGGGATGTCAGCAAATGCAGTTACAAGCTTTGCAACAATAACAATGGGCATAAAAGGGCTAAACCGCACAGATGAAATAACACTTTCTTTAGTTACTGAGGGGCCATAGAAAGCAATAAACAGCAAAGAAGTTTCAGAACAACAATATTGCAATGGATAGTGTCAGATTACAGCTGGCTAAACATTGCAAAGCAATTGAAGTGAAGAGCAATGCATTAAGGACAGAAAACAGCCTCAGACACAACCAGCTTGTCAATAAATGTGTCTGATTATCAAGAAAATCACATTGCAAAGGGATCTGACAGTGAGATGATAGAAGGACCTTTGTTTTTGTTTTGTTTTGGAAAAACAGACCCCACTTGCCTCAAAATTAGTAAATTTGCTGGTTTGTAATTGGCAGGGCTGCTGCCTGAATAAATATAGGATCATCCAATGTCTGTTGGCTTCAAGTTAATTAGCCATGAGTTCTCTTTTCTGGAACAGGAGCTCTGTTCTGTAAGCTTTCCCAGATGAAGCATTTAATTGTGACTTGGGGAAATTGCTTAGGTTGGGAAGCATTTGAAGCCAAACCTGCATGCTGCTCCCTGTCTAATAATATGGCTGAAGAGCGGGGTAAAAATAAATAAATAAATAAATAAATAAATAAATAAATAAATAATGCAAGACTGTTCTTTGCTGGGTGCAGCTGATACAGTATGTTCAGGCCTTCATTTTGGAGATGCTTCAAAACACTTGGTTGTCAGTCTGAGCTACTGAGTTGTCAGATGAGCTACTAGTTGCTGATATTTTAAAACCAAATTGCTGCCAACTGCCAGGGGGTTAGGGCTAAGAGCACAGTCTTATTTTTGCTCTTCATAGAATCAGAGTTGGAAGAGACCAAAAAGGCCATCCAATCCATCACTCTGCCATGCAGGAATACACAATCAAAGCACTCCCAACAGATGGCCATCCAGTCTCTGTTTAAAAACCTCTAAAGAAGGAAATGCCACTACATTCCAAGGCACCATATTCCACTGTCAAACAGCTCTTTCTGCCAGGAAGTTCTTCCTGATGTTTAGGTGGAATCTCTTTTTCTGTAGTTTGAATCTACTGCTCCATGTCCTAGTCTCCAGAACAGCAGAAAACAAGCTTGCTCCATCCTCAACATGACATCCCTTCAAGTATTTAAACATGGATCTTAATCTTCTCTTCTGCATGCTAAATATACCCAGCTCCCTAAGAATCTTCTCATAGTGCATGATTTCCAGACCTTTACCATTTTGGTCACTGTCCTGCAGGACAGCCAGGGGCAAATACCAAGTAAAGTCCATCATATAGACAAGGTAGTCATAGCCCTAGTTGTGTACAGGAGTTTACCAGCCAAGCATATATCATTATCAGAGTCCAGGCAGTCCAGGTCAGTAGGATACTCAATACAAGGGTGTGTGTTGAGTAGCATAGTCAGTCAAGGAAGCAGGGAGCATGATTCTTCAGAAGCCCAAGACAGGAGTCAAGAAACAAAAGTGTTGCTTCCTCCAGAATGGTTGGTTGTCAGCAACAACTTCCCGAAGGAGGTGCTGGAATATTTATGGTCTGGCAGCCTCCTGAAGATGTAGCCTGATTAATGAGCATTTTGTGTTTAAGCACTCTGAGTGTCATAGCCCCTTTCCCATCTGCATTCAGCTGCAAAAGGCACTGTTGACTCCTCATCTCTCTGTTGTAGCTGCTGAGGAGTGTCACTGTTTGTCTCAAGCACTGGCATGTCTGTAGTATGTGGGGAAATAATCATTGTAATGTAAAAGCAATCTTGTGTACCTCATTCACAATCTAAGATAAGTCTAGGGTTTTTCCCTGCATGCATTTGTTCTCCCAAAATTCCCTTTCTCTTATTTCACTGGGCACTTCCAGCCAACTGGAAGTGCCGGGTCATTCAACACATGACCTAATTTGAATTTTATTGCTTTTGTGTAACTTTCTCCTTTTAAGTTTGAGTCTCCGTGAGGTTGGAGCCATATTTGCCATCTTAGCCATCTTAAGCCATCTGAAACCATGCCATGATGCATCAGAAGCCTGCCTCCTACTGCTGTAGGCTGAGTGAGTTTTATTACCTAAATACCTTTAGTTAGGGACCTCTTTTTAAGTATGTTTTAGTATGTAGATTGAGATTGATATACCTTCAGTAAACTTTGATTTGCATTTTAAACTGACTCCTTTTGTTTTGTAATGAGTCTAATTTAACTGCGGGATCCCAGACTTCTTGAATACACTTTTAAATGATAATAGAGCTTAAGTCTGCAATCCTAAATGCACTCTGCATGAAGCATGAACATGAAGTTAAAGTAAATGGTTTTTTAACTCCCTTTTTAAATGAAGATATTTCTTGTTGTTTTCAAAAGGACTAGATCCTGGAATTTTTTAATACAATTTTATTTTTAGACTCATTACCTTCCCACAATGTCCCCCTGTCCTTTTGCTTCCCTATCTATGTCATAGCCTGATTCTGGGTCCAAGGAACAAGGCATGACACCTTGTCCTTCAGCTACATTATCTGTGTTAGAGTCTGCACTTAGAGATTCGCCCTCCTCTGGACACATTCCAGTTTGTCAATATCCTCTTCACAGGAGCAAGAAGAAGCTATTGTAGATTGATTGTTTATATTTAGCCATTACTCATCTGACTTTCTTCAGTATGTGAGCAGAGAAGGATCTAGTCTTGCCCTCCTTGTCCACACATAGAAAGTAGTGGGATTAAAGTGAAGAACCTCCTGTTCACATGGAGGCTACCCATTTTCCAGGGTTCTTGCTTGCATTAAGAGCCTCCACATGAACATAAACCCCTCCTCAGATTTCCCACTGTTCACATAATGAAAACAAGAAATGGGGGAGGTGGGACTTGGCCTTCTTCTGATGATGTGTTGAAGAAAGCAAAGTGAGTAATGCCTTCAGAAGGCTAGAGAGAATGCCACATAGTCACTATCAGTATCTTCTGGGAACAGTGATTTGGGTCTAGTACTCTCCCAAGGCTTTCCCAGAATTGTGTTATCATCAGTCATAGACATGCTCCAGCATAAGAATCTTAGTTAGGGGGAGTAACTCATCCAGCCCATGAGTTCCATGCCTAGTGGTACGGTTGAGCCTGGGTTTCCAGTACCAACCAAACCAAATGCATTGGCATTGTTCATTACAAAACACTGGCCCTGTCAGAGACACTCACCATGTTCTTGTTACACACCATGGAAATTCAAACTTGACAAGATAAATACTCCAAGAAAGGAAGAGGAAGAAGAAGAAAGTAAGAGGCAGGCAGGGAATTTTCTGATTAGCCTTTCTTAAGTGGTTTGTGCTGCCCTTGCACAGTGAGAACAGCCTTAAACTCACAGCATGCTCCCATATATTTCTCAAGTTGTATGCACATAGCCATAAGAGGCAGCAGGTTTCCAGTAACAGTCAATTTAAGTGGATGCTAGTTTCAAGAGAATGCATGCCCTTCACATAATAACTGTTTGCCACACTACTGCACTATTCAAGAATAAACAGGTTCTAAATAAAGGGCATTAGTAGAGTTTCACTTTCCATTTGTGGAAACAATGAAGTGCATCTGATTCTTATCTAATAAGTGATTTCATGAATGTCCTGCTACAGGAAAGCCAGATGCAGCCTGAGCATCTTCTGTGAGCGCTAATGCCACATTTGAGTATACAATGGATAATGGATAATTATTTATTTGACTACAGGACTCTCTCTCTCATATATATATATTTATATATATATTCTTTAGCACAATGCCAATTTGCCTTGAAACTGGTGGTAGAACTGAGAAATCTAGTGATGTGACTGTTTATGTGAAGAAAGCCATACAGAGAGATAGAAGTGCCATTTTTTTCAAACTCCCACTCTGCATATGGATTTCTTAAGGGTTTTCTTTTTTTCCATTCTTCTGAAGGAACCTATCTTGACAAGGCAGCCACAAGAAAAGGCTATTTGTTGAACCCCTTTAGAAGGTTGCTGGTTGCTTACATTTAGTGGCTGACCAATAAGGGGTTTAGGGTAATGATGTCTCCCCATCCCCCAGAAGGGAAGAAGTTGGGGGAGAGTTCAGTGTCTCCTTTTGTTGTAATGGGGAATTATGGTCTTGTGTCTGTTGTAATAGACAAAACATGAAGCCAAGCTAACACACATTGGAAACTGCTTAATGCAGTGTAGATGTGTAAATTGCTATTGCTTAAAATAATTTGCAAGCCACTCTGATAGCCTTGTGGCTGAAGAGCGGGGTATAAATAACTAAAAATAAATAATAATAAATAAATGGTCCAAAGAGTTCCACATTGATGTCAGACGGTCCTGAGCCTTAAGACCTTCTATGGAAAGTGTTCATTTGCAACATTTTGATACTTTTTTGAACTTTACCTAAGCTCTCCATGAAGAAAACACCAGGTAGAATGGAGCTGGAATAAACATTCACGGGCGTCCAAACCAAGCAAACAAGAGAGGTTTTGAAGCTATTTCTTTTCCACTGCACACTGCCCTACAAGTCATCTGAAAGAATTATTCTGTGAGCTGCTTTGTGCTAGGCTCTCTGCTGATGGAACACTGTGGTAAGGGTTTATAAAAGGAACACAGGTAGCTGTTCTTACCATATGATAGGGTGTTTAGAAAATAATCTTCACGATGGCTTCTTGTAGTATTGCTTGCATTGCCACTTCCCCTTTAAAAACCCTAGTAGTAGTAGTAGTATTAGAACCCCAGCCTTTTCTCAGTGTTAGACTCAGGGAAGCTTACAGCAGATAAACAGTTAAAAATTCACATGATACAAAAGTTTAAAGGCAATTTTAAACTATCAAAAAAAAATTAAAACCAGTTTAAAACATAAAACATCAAGTACAACAACAAATAAAAGTCCAGCACATTATACCAGCCTGTTTCCCCTAAAAAGTTAATTCTCAAAGGCCAGCCTGAATAAAAAGGTCTTTTACCTATCCTACTGAAAGATAGCAAGGAGGGCACCAGTCTAACCTCCCTGGGAAAGGAGTTCCAGAGCTTGGGAGCAACCACCGAGTACCTGTACAGAGTAGGCCCTCTCCCATGTCCCCACTAGATGTACCTGTGAGGGTGGTGGGACAGAGAGAAGGGCCTCCCCGGAAGATCTCAAAACATGGACATTTTCATAAGAGAGAATACAGTCCTTTAAATAACCTGGGCTATATAGAGCCTTATAGGTCATCACCAGTGTTTTGAATTGTGCCCAGAAACAAATCAGGAGCCAGTGGATCTGATGTAACAAGGGAATTGCGTGCACCCTGTAGCCAGCCATAGTTTGCAAGCCAGTTGCAATTGGCATCTAAATTTGTGGTCCCTGTGGTATTCAGGTATAGGACTTTTTCAAACGGTTGAAAAAAACCACGAGGAGGTCAGGAGAAGTCGCACTTACACAGCCCTATTTCAGACGGCGCAGTCCCCCTTCATCCTCCTCCCAACCTCCTCCTGACCTTCCCCCGTGCTGCTCACGCTGCTTTTTACTGATGGAAAACCTGCATGAATAAAAAGTGGCATGAACAGCATGGGGGAGGAGGACAGGAGGAGGACAGAGGAGACCTGCATCATCTGAAACAGGGCTGTGTAAGTGCGACAGCACCGTTCTTCTCCCAACCTCCTCGTGGGTTTTTTCAACTGTTTGAAAAAGTCCTAAGTTCAGATTTCACCTGCAGCTCTGTTTATTGAAATCTATTTAGATGGTTACCCAAATCAGGCTGTGAAAGTGTGATGCAGGGTGGTGTTTGAGGTCTGATGTGAATTGCCATGTCAGATTATTGCACCATGCTGTTACACCATCATAGGGATGCATTAGTCCCACTATTGCATCACCCTTATCTCACAATGCCGTTGTTTTCCAGGCATTGTTGAGTCATTGAAAATGTGTGTGTTTTCACACTGGAAATAATCCATTAATGACCCCCTTTCCTGCAGCAATTCCGTAACCAATTCAGGTGTGGATGTCTCATAGCACTTTCTTCCATAAATGATCCATTACTGAGTGCAGCGTGGGTATGGTCTAGGTTATCTCTCCCTCAAGGATTCCTAAAGAAATCTCTGGCAGAGAAGCTCCAGATCACATCTGGTGCTCAGGCAGGGAAGATAACTTTTCTGGTATGTTATTTTTTGTTTGCTGTTATACCATCATAACATTATAGTGTTCTATCATTATAACCAGTTCCATTGCAAAACAATGTAATATCATTATAACGCTATAAGGAAGGCAAAACCAGCACGGTCAAAAATGTAGCAGTCTTTTTTCTCTCTCTCTGCAGGGGAAAGGAATAAAAATGGCAAGGTGGCATGGCCACTTTCTTTTTCTGTGTCATTTCTAAAAAAAAAAAAAAATCTCTGGAGAAACAGAGAGCTTTGTAATGACATCATACTGTTCTACCATCATGATATTGTTGCATTATTGTGCTATTACAGATAGAAATTAAAAAAAATAGACAAGCCAAACATGAAGTGAGAGGTGGGGTACAGGAATGATAATGATTCCATTAATGTGAATTTTAAAAAAAACCCTGCAAATGATGCTATTAAAGCACAAATGTGGCAAGGGTGTGAAAAAGAGCATCAACAATCAGCTCCCCTCATAAGAATGGATGGAGCTAATTTCAAACAGAATAACATGGCATAAGGGAGCAGTGTGATAAAGCCCTATGAGATGGTGAGTAGAGGGTTCATCCCAAGATCTGTTTTCTTTCCTGATTAACCTTCTAGGAGTTATGTGGCAGCAATAGGTAGGAACATTCCACACCTTCTCATTCACACATTCCCCTTGCATCCACCCACAAACATCCAGTCATGTAGTGTACATCCATTCACCACCTATTCATATACATCTTTGCATATGTACATGGTTAACACATCCATTCTCATACCTAATATGCACATATACTTAGGGATGTAAACCCTTAATTATTTGTTCCCGGCATGCCAAAAGAAATAATTGCTGTAGTTTTCTCCCCACTGTGGGGAGGTTTTTCCTCATGTTCAAATGTCCCAAAGTGTTCTGAAGAATTTTTCTGCACAGAGAAACACATAGGGGTTTTTTTTATGTGTGCAAAACCACATTTCCTACATCCCCAAAAAGTGCCTGTTTCCTTCATAAGAACCATATATTCTATCCAGAAAATGTGGGGTTTGCACACAAAAAAAGCTACATTTCTCTACCTAGAAAAATCTTCCAAAACACTCCAGAACATTTGAATATTGGGTGAAAACTGTGCAAAACAGTATTATTCTTGCTGATGGGGCTTTCCAGCTGTCAAGAAACCCATTTTTCAACTGGGAAATGAATAAAGGAATATTCTTTCCATACCTAATACATACGCACACTCATATATACTTATTAAAAACAGGTAAATGTGTGGTGCATGAGTAAAAACAGAAAGCAGACATGAGTGATACCTTTTAATAGGATCACTAAAGGTTTACCAAAGTGGTAAAGAATTGGTGCAAATCTTTCCAGTTCTTCAGAATTCTTCATTAGGCATGGGGATAAGAAGAGACACATAAAGTCCATTGTGTGGTGGGTTGGCCATTGTGTATGGCTCTGCAGCTGGAACATGGTTACTGCAGAATGAATGAAGATAAGTTTTAAAAAGTATCAGTATTCACTTTTGTGGTGAGACAGAGCTCGCTGATACCCTGAGGACTGCTCTTTGCCCTTTTTCTAGCTCACAGCTATGAGGTAGCTTACAGAGGAGGGCTTTTCTCTAGCCTAATGGTTTCAGGAAAGAGCAATTAGGTGGTAAGGTCACAGTGGACGAGAGGGAAGGGTTAACCTTTCCCCTCCCAGATATGACTCCTTCACCCATCCAATTGCTCCCTCACACTGTAATTAACCTTTTAACAGTGACACCAATGAATCACTGTTGCTGCTATTTCCCTGCTATAAGACTATCAACAGAAACAAAATCCAGGGATCAAAATTTAGTGATCCTAATAACGTTATTAGGATCCCTACAAATGTTACAAATATGGCAAGCTAGTCATGACATATAGCTAGTCTGGGGAATTTCTGTTTCATCTCCCTTCCCCTAAATTTTGTGCTGCTGGACTGAAGAAGAGTTCTGGAGACTCTGAAAGCTTGTCATGCTTAGGACATTTTGTTGCCTCAACCAAACTTATTTAGATGATCTTACTAAAAATGAAAACAAAACCCTAAATTTTGTTTCTACTGAAATGTCACATGGCTATTTTATTGGGCATTTCTGTGTGTGTTTTACTTGACTATCCATCCATACAGCCATTTTCTACTGAGCTTCATGACTGTTTATCCTCATCATTTTTCTCTGTATTACTTGAGCAATGCTGTATGTGTAAAGCCCATCCAGGAGACAAGAGTCTGACTGGGACGGAGTTAATATGAATGTACTCTTATGAAACATGAGATTTCAGGAAGTTTCTCCTGCTTGCTTGAACAGAAAAAAAAAGGCTATGTTAGTTATGCCTGATGGATAAGATATATCATTCCCATCAAGTCAACTTCAACTTGTGGCAACCCTCTGTGTGAGAGATCTCCAAGTCACCCTATTATCAACAGCCCTGCTCAGGTCTTAACTTGCTACACGAGGGCCAGCGTGGTCAAGTCAGATATGGCGATGCTCTTTCAGAGCCCTTTCTAATAACTAATGGAGTGAAGCAAGGTTGTGTTCTTGCACCATCTTTATTTACAATCTTCTTTAGCATGATGCTCCAAAGGGCTATGGCAGAGCTTGAAGAAGACAACAGCATCTATATACGTTACCGTACTGATGGTAGCTTGTTTAACTTAAGCCGTCTGAGGGCTCACACTAAGACTCTAAACTATCTAGTCCGTGAGCTGCTCTTCGCTGATGATGATGCCGTTGTTGCCCACACAGAAGGAGCTCTGCAGTGCCTAACATCCTGCTTTGCAACAGTTGCAGAGCTGTTTGAGCTGGAAGTCAACCTGAAGAAAACTGAAGTTCTTTACCAGCCTGCACCACAGGATGAACACCACCATCCCCACATTGCCGTTGGCAAATCTGTGCTCAAGTCCGTTCAGGAGTTCACCTACCTGGGAGCATCATCTCCTCAGATGCCAAGAATGACAAAGAGATCGATCACAGATTAGCAAAGGCATATAGTGCATTTGGAAGACTTCACAAAAGAGTCTGGAGCAATAAACACCTGAGGCAAAGCACAAAAATCAGTTTGTACAGAGCCATTGTACTGTCTATCCTCCTTTATGGATCTGAAACATGGGTCACCTATCGCCACTACCTACGACTCCTTGAGCGCTTTCATCAGCGCTGTCTACGCACAATCCTAAATATACACTGGACTGACTATGTGACTAATGTTGCTGTCCTTGAGCAAGCAGGGATCACCAGTATTGAGGCCATGATATTGAGAACCCAGCTGCACTGGGCAGGGCACATTTCTAGGATGGAGGACCATCGCCTCCCCAAAATACTACTCTACGGTGAACTCGCCACGGGTCAGCGTAAGAGGGGTGCTCCAAAAAAGTGATACAAAGACTCCCTGAAACAACATCTCAGGCTCGGCCAAATTGATCACCAACATTGGTCCGCCCTGGCCTCACATTGGGAGGCATGGAGACGCACTATCCACAATGCTGCAGCCTTATTTGAGAACTCACGCCGAACAAGTCTTGAAGAGAAACGACAACACAGAAAGGATCACAACCCAAAAACATCACCCAAGGAGACCTTCTGCTGTGGTTTCTGCAACCGGACTTGTTTATCTCGGATTGGCCTTTTTAGTCATCAGCGCACTTGCAGAAAGCGCGGGATGAGTCCTTCTTGAATCTTCGTTTGCGAAGAAAGGCCAGAGAGAGAGAGAGGCTCAGGTCTTATGGACTCAGGGCCAAGGCTTCCTTGATTGAGCCCATCCATTTATAATGTGGTCTTCCTCTTTTCCTATTGCCTTCTACTTTACCAAGCATCATTGCCTTTTCTAGTGAGTCATGTCTTCTCATGATATGGCCAACGTACAACAGTCTTAGTTTAGTCATCTTGGCTTCTAGGGAGAGTTCAGGTTTGTTATGTTGGATGTTATGTTATGAAGGAGCCCAGTGGCACAGTGGTTAAATGCCAGTACTGCAAGTCACCACGTTACAAGTTCCATTCCAGAGGGCTCCAAGGTTCACTCAGCCTTCCATCCCTTCGTAGGTTGGTAAAATGAGTATCCAGCTTGTGGGGGCAATTAGCTAACACACATTGGAAACTGCTTAATGCAATGTAGATGTGTAAATTGCTATTGCTTAAAACAATTTGTAAGCCACTCTGATAGCCTTGTGGCTGAAGAGCACAGTATAAATAAATAAATAAAAATAAAAAATGTTCTAGGACCCATTGACTTGAACTCTTCTTCAGCACCACATTCCTAATGAGTTGATTTTCTTCCTATCAGCTTTCTTCACTGTCCAGCTTTACAATCATACATAGAAATGGGAAATATGATGGCATGGAAAATCCTAACTTTAGTATTCAATGATGTATCTTTGTACTTAAGGATCTTGACCATTTCCCTCATAGCTGCCCTTCCAAGTCCTAGTCTTCTGATTTCTTGACTGCAGTCTCCATTCTGATTAACCACTGAGCCAAGTTATGGAAAATTTTGAACTATTTCAATGTCTTCATCATTTGCGTTAAAGTTATGTAAACCTTCCGTGGTCATTATTTTTTGTTTTCTTAATGTTCAACTGTAAACATGTCTATGCACTTTTGCTTTCTTTACTTTCTTCAGTAATTGTTCCAAGTCTTTCCTGTTTTCTGCTAGTACTATAAGGTCATCTGCATAGCTTAAACTGTTGATGTTCCTTCCTTTAATATTCACACCTCCTTCCTATGTATCTAATCCTGCTTTATGTATGATGTGTTCAGCATACAAGTTAAACAGATAAGATGATAAAAAGCAGCTTTGCTTGACCCTCTTGCTAATTGGAAACCATTCTTTTTCTCCATATTCTGCCCTGACAGTAGCCTCTTGTCCTGACAGGTTATGCATCAGGACAATAAATTTTGTGGCATATCCATTTCTTTAAGACTGATCCATATATTTTTGATCTACACAGTCAAAGGCTGGTTTTCTTTTGAAATTCTTTGGTATACATTATCCAACATATGTTTGCAATATGATCCCTAGTGCATCTTCCTTTCTTGAACCCAGTTTGGACATCTGGCATTTCTTGCTCCATATATGGTAAAAGTCTTTGTAATAGAATTTTGAGCATCGCTTTGCTTGCATGCACAATTAATACAATGGTCTAGTGGTTACTGCAATCCTTGGTGACCCCTTTCTTGGGGATTAGGATGTATATTGAGCATTTCTAATCTGTGGGCCATTGTTTTGTTGTACATATTTGTTGACAGGTTTTGTTTAGAACTAGAGATGATTCTGTCTCTGTTGCTTGGAGTAGCTCTATTGGTATGCCATCTCTTCCTGGTGATTTATTTCTCCCAAGTGTTCTGAGTGCAGCTTCCACTTAACTTTCTAAAACCGGAGGTTCATCTTCATATGGTTCTTCCTTGAATTTATCTGTCATCCTTTCATCTCTTTTATATAGTTCTTCAGGGTATTATTTCCATCATCTTTCTATTCTACTTGGTTATGTAATGTGTTTCCCCTGCTGGTTATGGAGCATCCCAATTCTTGGTTTAAATTTCCCTTTGATTTCTCAGATCTTGTGGAATAGGTCCCTTGTTCTTATTTAGTTGCTGTTGTTGTTACAGTCTATTCCTGTGCTTTGTTTATTTTAGTAGTTCTCATTATCTCCTCTTTATCTCTGTCCACAGGTCACTGAACAGTTGCATTCAGGGTTCTGACTTTATTTTTGTCCCCTTTTACTTTTGCTTCATGTCTGTCCTTAACTACTTGAAGAGTTTCATCTGTCATCCATTGAGGCTTCTCTTTCATTTTGGCTGCAGATAGTATCTTTTTGCATTCCTCCCTGACAATGTTCCTGACTTCAGTCCAGATTTGTTCTGGCTCCTGGTCAATTAGGCTTAATAGTGCAAATCTATTTTTATATTATCTTTAAATTCCACAGGGATGTTCTTCAGGTTGTATTTTGGCACAACTCTTCCAATAAACTGGGTTTTGTATGCATCTGCAAACGATGTGACTCTTTTCTATCTATAGGGCACATAGAGGAAAGAAAAGTACAAGCAAAATAGCCAAGATCTGGAGATCACCTCTACAAACATGTCCCATCACCTCAGAGGTAGAAACCACACTGGATCTGCTCTTATAATTCAGGAAAATATAGGACAGGTCCCCCTTGTTGGTAAAGGCCACAGTTGTATCTCTTTGTTAGTTTGCATTGGCAAAAGGGTAAGACAGTCATACCCCATGTATCAAGAAAAGTGTCTCCTGATCACAATACTGCCTTAAAGACAGATCCTTGGGTGTGGACTTTTGAAAGTATGCCCAATTTTGAGATGAAAAGTGGCAGCAGCTGGATGCCAGGCGAATTGTTTCCTAGAGGGCAGTGATGAAGAAAGAGCAGAACACATGCACACACACTCCTGTCTAATTTCATGTTAATGCCTATGTCATAATACACCACTGAAACTGGTTTTAATTTGCATAAAATTAGAACACACACACACACACACATATATATATATATATTTCCTGGGGGAAGTGAGCTTTCCCAGTCAGATACTCTACATATAAAAAGATCTTTGTGTCAGGAGTTAAGAGACTGAACTCCATTATAAAATGGCCGAACAACTGCAGAACCATGCTGCATGAACTGCTAAGTCATGCCTAGTCAGACCACTAGGGGACAATGTCCTGTAGATATATATATGACAGCTCAGAACAGAGCCCACTTCCTTCTTCCTGTGAATGGTGAAGCCTGGTGAAGCAGTTTGTCTTTGAATTGTAAATATTTGTATATATTGCAACTGTTTGAGTTTGAAGATAAAAGTGCCTCCTGCTTATTTGGATGTCAAACACTCTGTGTGTGAGTATTCTTGGGAACAGGTTGCTCCTGAGTCTACTGAGACAGAGGGGGGGGGGGTTGGCTTCTGCTGGGGATTGTGTGTCCTATCATCCCCTGACACTTTGCTCCCCTCAAAAGATACATGACTAAAACATGTGGATATATTTATTGAAAGCTAACACATGGTGGCCATGTGTTATAGGCCAGCTCATGGCCTCAATTTACATCATGAGATAATGATTGAAAGCAATGCCCTTTTGTATAGTAGTGTGCCCTGATATAAGGACAGGACTTTAGCCCCTTCTTTCCCTCCTTCACACCTATTGTCCTTTCTATATATAATTATGAAAACTACAAATAACATATGCAGATATATTTCATTTACACTTTTGCAGAGATGTTTGCTTTAAATCTTTCTTTCGGTCCTTCTAGAACTTATCTGGATTAAGCTTCACTTTTACTTGGATTGTTCTTTCATCATGTCCATTACCAATTCCAGACATTTGTTCAGAATGTGCGCAGCTTCACTTTGAACAGATGGAAAGGATAGCTATTGCTGCATGCCATCAACATACTGAGAGGACTTGATTTTGGTTTTCTGTACAACCTCATCAACAGTATGGGAACAATCCTTTTGGAATCTCACAGCACAGGTGCCAGAGAGTGAAACAGTAGCCTCACTATAACCACTTCCTTAGAATCAATTGGCCCAACAGGAACAGAGCCAATAAAACATGGTATCCTAATTCCCAGATAGGAAATCTATATGCAATGATTCCCAGCCATCGGTTTCCAGAGATGTTATTGGACTCTAAACCCATTCTCCTCATCAGCCATGACAGAGTAACATGGTCTCCATGGCCAATCATCAGGGATGATGGGAGTAGCAGTCCAACAAACCTGGAAACCACTGTCGTTGGATCATAACCCCATTATTTCCAGTTATTTCAAACTCCTAATTTTTAAGAGCTAAGACAAAAACTTTCACACATGCAAACACACATGAGCCAAGAACCTACACTGGGGTTGTGCAGCAGAGGTGTAAGTCACCAAGAGGGTTTTCTCCAAGGAGTCTTGAGACTGTTACTCCATATATAGAGGACAAAGCCATTTATACTTAATCTTTATCTGGATCATGGTTACCATACCCTAATTGCTTACAAGGCAGTTTCAAAGGCCTCAAATTTCCAAGGGATAGAGAAGCATGGTTAGAGAGAACTGCTCAGCTTAGGACTTTGATGATTGCCTCCTGTGAGAAGTCATATCTAAAACCACTTGGATAGCTTAAGTCATCTCTGTATTCTTTAGGAACTGGCTCCTTCATGCCAGTTCAAAATGGAACCTGAAAATCTTTGGCTCATGCTGCCATGATTACAGGAAGCTGTCCCACAATTTGTCCAACTAGTTCAGCGCTGTCTACTCTGACTGAGAGAGCAGAGGTTTTCCCCATCCCTTTGTACCTGCCACTTTTATCTGGAAATGCAAAGAAGTGTGTGAAGAGCTGTAAAATTTAAACAGGGAAGATTGCACACAGGAATAACTCTTTCCTTCTGCCTTCTTCCCTTTTTGAACTCTGGCAGGTTGTTTGGATGACCATTAGAGTGGGGAAGTGGTACAGCTGGGTGACTCTCCCATCACAATAGCAGCAGTGGCATGACCAAGCTGGCTTGGGCAGTGGGATAATGGGAGCAGTGTGGACTTCACAGAAAGCCTTTGAGGCTTTTCACAGGCTGCAGGTTGCATAGAATGATGAAGCCAGTCTTTTCCAGAAGGTCCAAATGGAGGCAGGAATGTTATTGTTGTGTGCCTTCAAGTTGTTTCTGAATTATGGTGACCCTCAGGCAAACCTATCACAAGGTTTCTGGGCAAGATTTGTTCAGAGGGGGGTTGCTTGTGCCTTCTTCTGAGGCTGAGAGAGTGGGACTTGTCCATGGTCACCCAGTGGGTTTCCATGGTTGAGATGTAGTATGTGGGGAAATGATTATTGTAATGTAAAACAATCTTGTGTACCCCATTCACATCTAAGATAAGTCTAGGAATTTTCCTTGCATGCTTCTGTTCTCCCAAACTCCCTTTCTCATTTCACTGGGCACTTCCAGCCAACTGGAGTGATGGGTCATTCAACACATGACCTAATTTAAATTTTATTGCTCTTTGTGAGTCTCTTTGGAGTTAGATTCTCCATGTGGCTGAAGTCTAGCCATGATGTCCTAGCCATCTTATGTAGCCTTGTTATGAAGCCATGCTGCTGTGAAGTCATGCTATGATGCTATGTATGATGTTCACCATGCAGTTTCTACCGCTAAAGGCTGGGTGAGTCATTCTACCCTAAATCTTCCTAGTTAGTTAGGAACCTTTTCTTTTTAAAGTTTGTTTTAGTATGTAGATTGAGATTGATATACCTTCAGTAAACTTTTGATTTGCATTTTTAAACTGACTCCTTTGTTTTTGTAATGAGTCTAATTCACTGGGTGATCAGATCAGACCACAGACCTCTGAATACACTTTTAAATGTTAATTGAGCTTGTCTCAGCATTCTTAAGCCACTCTCTGCATGAATTTGAAAGTAAATGATTTTTAACTCCTTTTAAAGAAGATATTTTTATTGCTTTTAAAAGGGCTAGATCCCTGGAATTTTTAATATATTTTTATTTTTAGACTCATTCCTCCTACATGAGAGGGGATTCAAACCCTGATCTCCAGAGTCATAGTCCATTGCTCAACCACTATGCCATACTGGCAGGCTACAAAGCTGCAAGGTCTGGGGCTGAACTATGATGGTGGAAGCAGGGGGTAGACAGCATACACTGCCTTGTTCTGGGAGGTGTACGCTGATTATTTTCAGGCCTTTTCCTTCATTTTTGCTTCCAATAATCCTTTGTTTTGACCTTAGTGTCAAGATAATTAATATCATATTGTAGTATGTGGGGAAATAATCATTGTAATGTAAAAGCAATCTTGTGTACCTCATTCACAATCTTAGATAAGTCTAGGGTTTTTTCCCTGCATGCATTTTGTTCTCCCAAAATTCCCTTCTCTTACTTCACTGGGCACTTCTAGCCAACTAGAAGTGCTGGGTGATTCACACATGACCTAATTTGAATTTTATTGCTTTTGTGTAACTTGTCTTCTTCTGAATCTGACTCTCCATGAGAATGGAGGCATCGTAAGCTTTCTTGTAACCATGCCATGATGCATCGGAACCCAGCCAACGGCTGTAGGCTGGTGAGTCTTTCCTACCCATTCTTAGTCAGTTTAGGAACCTCTTTTTAAGTTTGTTTTAGTATGTAGATTGAGATTGATATATCTTCAGTAAACTTTGTTTTGCATTTTAAACTGACTCCTTTATTTTGTAATGAGTCTAATTTAACTGGGGGATCCCAGATCTCTGAATACACTTTCAAATGATAATTGAGCTTAAGTCTGCTTGCTAACCGCACTCTGCATAAAGCGTGAAGTCAAAGTGACTGAATGATTTTTAACTCCTTTTAAAAGGAAATACTACTTGTTGTTTTTAAAAGGACTAGATCCTGGAATTTTTTAATGCAATTTTATTTTTAGACTCATTACCTTCCAACACATTTGCATCACTGTACTAGTGGAACTTAATGTACCTACCTGTTTATTGGGATATGGCAACCTAGTATGCATGGACCATGGTACTTAAAGAGTTAAAGTGAATGCAAAGAATGTTTATGACTAAACTTCCTGTTTGCTAGAGTTTTACAACCCATTTTCCTGGTCACGTAGGCAAGTTCCTTTGATACTTTGTCTGATGCACAAGTCTCTTTGTTCTCTGCTCCTCTTTCTTTTATCTTTTAAGATGGAGCTTACTACAGCTCTTGTAGCTTACAGCATGTAGAACTATATTTTACTTCACTGCTTGCATATCCTAAGAACAATGTACTTGTATATCTCCATGCACAAGATGTTACTGTAAGTAAACTACTTTTCATATACTTTAAAGAAGACTGAAGCTTGTTTTTTTTATTTGCTAGACCGTGTGAAAGGGGATGGATGGAAGCCTGGCTTAGTTGCTGATCTCAATAGAGAACCTTCTTCTGAATGTGTATTTATTTTTGCTCTACTACTGATGTATACCAAAATTCCAAACACTTTTCATAATGGAAACAATTATGGTTGAAACTATTAAAATATTTGATCAGCTCCAATTGTAGCAGACAGATTGGATTTTGCAAGATGCAGGAAGGTGATCTCTGCCCAGTCCAACTGTCCCAATTTGGAAGAAGTGTCTTGATTAATTCTCTTTGGTCCCACATTTTCAGTTGATTTTAAAGTGTCTCCATTTCTCTCTCCTTGTCCCACTTAACCTCTTTGTCCTTTGCTTACTTCAGTTGCTCCAAACAGGGTTCAAAGTGCAAAAGCAGTTTGCACTTAATTAACTGACTGGGAAGGGATGAGTGGTGGAGTCTTGCCATTTCCAGTAGGCTCAGGTAAAAGCAAACTGCTGCAGCTTCTCCTTTGTTTGTGCGCTCCTCCTCATTAATAACTTTTGCCTCTGTGACCACACTCCAATGTTGCTTGGGTATGCACATGTTTTCATCTGTGAAACATTGGAGGGCATGCCAAGTTGCACAAGTTCCAGCCATTGTATTTCATTCTGTAAATAAAGATCTACATTATCCTTTTTCAGCACAGTGGAAAAGGGGATAAACACTAACAAAGTTTGTGTTGGGGTGTATGCATATAAAAATTAAATATTTATTAAAGATTCCAGGGAACAAGCCCTTTGGGAATATCTTCTTTAGAAAAGCTTCTTGTAAAGTAAGCAGAGTTAGCAGAAGAGCAGACCAGACTCAATTTGCATTTGTATGTGTTCTGAATCACCCAGTCATTAAACACCACTCAGACAGATTAAAGACAATAAAGACATTTGCTTAAAAATACATATCAAAGTGTTTACTGAAGGTATAGCAATCTACATATTCAAAGCAAGGCTAGGTCCTTAACTAACTAAGGACTTTTTTGGACATTGATCTGTAGCGCAAGCAGCCTCGTCCCCATTGCGAGGCT
Organism: Gambelia wislizenii; assembly: GCA_030847615.1. Lineage (NCBI taxonomy): Eukaryota > Metazoa > Chordata > Lepidosauria > Squamata > Crotaphytidae > Gambelia > Gambelia wislizenii. Next base: position 328,535,760 of record JAUMIR010000001.1, read on the forward strand.
TCTGCGCAGCAGGGGGGCAGTTTCAGATGATGCTGTCCCCTGCCGATACTGTTGAGGAAGAACTGGGAGGCTGCAGCGCCATATTTGGCAATTTTCTAATCATGGAAGTTGACCGTGATTAGAAAATCACCAAGTATGGTGCTGCAGCCTCCCAGCTCTTCCGCAACAGTATTGGTGTGGGGACAGCATCATCCGAAACTTCCCCCCCTGCACGCAGCAGCCTCGCAACGGGGACGAGGCTGCTTGTGCTCCAGATCAATGTCCGGAAAAGTCCTAAGAGGATTTCAGGGTAACAGACTCACCCACTCCTGGGAGGTCCAGGTTAGGATAGGATAATCAAATCATAAATTTCTAAGTATTACAGCAGTAACATCCATATTTCTTCAGAAAAAGAAATATGGATGCAGGTAAGCGAGAGCTCATCTCTCTCCTTTGTGCATGGAGGTCAGATGCATGGTAGAAAGGGAAGGAAAGGAATGGAAAAACCTTGTGTGAGGCTTCTCTCTCCAAGAGGGACACAGGATCATAAAACATGTAAACCAGGAGGTCATGTGATGAATGACTCAACGGTCAGTCATCCCATAGCTCCAAATAGCTAAGATGGCTTGAGAGGAGAAGGGGGGGTAAGAACTTCAGCATGCAAGGAGTTTCCTAAACTTACTAAGTGGGGGGGGGTGCATGAAGAATGCTACATTTCCCACAGTTAGTCTGAAACTCTGTACGCTGTATCCCATCAGATTCCTCCATGTACCTTATGATATAATTATTGGCTACAGCAATGACAGCATGTGGTTTCTGTATCAGTAAGATCTATGAATCCTTTCCGGTTATAGTTTGAACATGAAAAGTGCTATCCAATGTGTAGGAAGGTAATGAGTCTAAAAATAAAATTGCAGGATCTAATCCTTTAAAAACAACAAGAATTATCTTCATTTAAAAAGGTAAAATCATTCAGTCACATTTGATTTCACGCTTTATGCAGAGTGCGATTAAGAAGCAGACTTAAGCTCAATTATCATTTAAAAGTGTATTCAGAGATCTGGGATCCCCCAGTTAAATTAGACTCATTACAAAACAAAGGAGTTAGTTTAAAATGCAAAACAAAGTTTACTGAAGGTATATCAGTCTCAATCTACATACTAAAACAAACATAAGAAAAAGTCCTTAACTGACTAAGAATGGGTAAGAGAGACTCACCAGCCGTGGGCTGGGTTCCGATGCATCATGGCATGGTTACAGGAAAGCTTAAGATGCATCCATTCTCATGGAGAGTCAGATTCAGAAGAAGAAGAAGTTACACAAAAGCAATAAAATACAAATTAGGTCATGTGTCCAATCACTCAGCACTTCCAGTTGGCTAGAAGTGCTCAGTGAAGTAAGAGAAGGGAATTTTGGGAGAACAAAATGCATGCAGGGAAAAAAAACCCTAGACTTATCTAAGATTGTGAATGAGGTACACAAGATTGCTTTTACATTACAATGATTATTTCCCCACATACAACATTCCCCTTCTCAATCATAGGGTGCTTCAGGAACAATCTTCATTTCTTCTCGTAGTCTAAGGAAACTGTCCTTAGGGAGAGGCTTTGTTAAAAACATCAGCTATCATTTCTTCTGAGTTGCAGTACTCCAGTTGAACAAGTTGACTCTGGCACATTTCTCTCACCTTGTGGAAAGCAATGTCAATGTTCTTCTTCAGAGGCTTGTCACTCTGAGAAATCTTGATACAGCTTTGATTGTCTTGCATCAAAATGGTTGGCTTGGGTTCCTCTATCCCAAGATCCAGAAGCAAATTCTGCAGCCATTTGATTTCATCACAAGCTGTTTTCGCTGAGACGCACTCGGCACCTGTAGAACTATCCGCCACTGTACTCTGCTTCCGACTTGTCCAACTTACTGCTCCACCACCATAGAAGATGATGTTTCCACTGGTAGATTTTCTCTCCACCAAATCACTGCCCCAATCAGCATCTGCATAGGCAATCAGTCGTGGCTTGTCACATGCTGGCAGCATCAGTTTGAAGTCAGCAGTCGCTTTTAAATATCTTGCAATTCGCTTCACTGCAGTAAAATCTCGAAGAGTAGGAGAATTAACCATTCTACATAAGATGCCAACAGCATTTGCAATATCAGGTCTAGTGAAGTTTGCTAAGTACAGAAGTTTTCCAACTGCAGTTCTGTACTTTTCACTGTCTCTCAAAGGTTCAGATGCCTCATTGCTCTTTAAGAAGCCTACTTCCATTGGCGTTAGAGCATCATTTGCATCTCTTAAACCAAGACAGTCCAAAAGATCTACAATCTTTTGCTTTTGATTAAGAAAGAAGCTTCCATCACGGTCTCTTTCAATTTGTACTCCAAGATAGTGTGAGATATCTCCCAAACTTTTAATATCTATTTCTTTCTGGAGATTCAAGAGTATCTCTTGACTATCTGCTTTGTCTTGACTGCACAGAATCAAATCATCAACATAACTTGCAATGTAAGTCCATCTATTGTTTCTGAATCTTTTGTAAACACATCGGTCAACAGTGCCTGGGGTAAATCCTTCTTTCATAAGGAGCAGATTTAGCTTTTCATGCCACTTTTTGGCAGCTTGCTTTAATCCATACAAGCTTTTCTCAAGTTTACATATTAGATGTTCCTTTCCAGGTACTACAAATCCCGAACGCTGTCTTCACATCTAGATGTTGTACATGCATTCTCTTGGAAGCTGCAACAGCCAATAGGGTTCTAATAGCTGTGTGTGTAACAACTGGGGAGAAAGTCTCATGAAAATCTTCTCCAAATTGCTGATTGTAACCTTTAGCTACAAGTCTGGCTTTATATCTTTCAATCTCCCCTTCTGCATTTTGCTTCGTTGTAAAGACCCATCTGCAGCCAATTGCCTTCTTGCCTTTTGGCAATTCTGTCAGAGTCCATGTTTTATTCTTATATAAGGACTCCATTTCCTCCATTGCTGCTTTCACCCATTTTTCAGAATCAGACTTTGGCATTCCTCTGATCTTCTGCCAATCAGAGGGTTCCAGAAGGCTTTCCCCTGTGGTTAGGTAGGAGAATCTCAAAGGAGGCACTCCCCTGTTACCCCTTGCAGACTGTCTCACCTGGACTTGAGTTCCTGGCTCTGTTCGTGGCGCGCCGTCCGGTCCTCCGTCCTCTGGTAAGTCGTGGGCTGAGGGAGCCCCTTCTGGATGCGAAGCACTTGCAGGAGGGTGAAAAAGCTGCACACGCTGTGGCTGCCGCTGAGAATCAGGGTCAGGGTCTTCTTCCACTGTAAACACATCTGAATAGAAATCTTTGTTTTGGATTAGAATTAAGTTGAGGTCTTTCATCAACATAAACAGCACTTGTTATTCTCATTGTGTGTCCATCAGGGTTTAGGATTTTGTAAGCACCTTTGGCATAGCCAATAAAAATTCCCTCTTCACTTCTACAGTCCAGTTTGTCTCTTTTCTGTTTGGGAATGTATGTATAAGCTTTTGATCCAAAAACCCTTAGATGGTTGAGTCTGGGTTTCACACCATGCCACAACTCAAATGGAGTAACATCTCTGGATCTGGTTGGAAGTCTGTTGTATAAGTATGTGGCTGTGAGAATTGCCTCAGACCAATAGGCTTTAGACATGTTAGCTTGCACAAGCATTGCAACTGCCATTTCCTTTAAGGTTTGGTGAGGACTACAAATCCCAGTAGTTTGGTGTCTGATGCTATGTTCCTTTAAGAACTCATCAAATTGATGATTGACAAATTCAGACCCATTATCCGTCCTCAGATTTTGAATTTTGTAATTAAATTTATTAGTGACATAATTAAAGTACTCTTTGAACTTCTCAAAAGCTTGACTTTTCTCCTTTAGGAGATAGGAGTGGGTATATTTGCTGAAATCATCTGTGCAGGTGAGAAAATAGAGGTTTCCACCAACTGATTTCTGTCTAAATGGCCCACAGATGTCAGTGTGTATCAGTTCAAGAGGTTTGGTAGATTGCCTTTCTGTGAGAGGCTTGTGTGAAGGTGCAGTGGCCTTGACTTTAATGCATTCCACACACCTTTCATTCACACAACAGTTCTTGAAATGAAAGTCTCTTGCTAGCTCTTGGTTAGCCAATTTCTTTATGCATTCAACATTTCTATGAGCAAACCTTCTATGCCATAAATTTATGCAGTCTTTGTGTTTACATTGAGTGGCAACATTGGCATTTGAGTCACTGATCTCCATGTGATAAAGGCCATCATCCTTTAGAGTGCCTTTAAAAATCAACTGTTTGCCATGAAAACCATAACTTGCATTCTTTTTGAAAATTACTCTGTTGCCTCTAGAGGTGCTCATTTTTACTGAGTAGAGGGAGCTCTTCAATTCTGGAGCATAGACTACATCTACAATTTTCAATATCTCTGTTCTAGCTCCCAATTTCATAGGAAGATATACAGTTCCAATCCCTTGTACTGAAACAGTATCTCCATTGGCAAGGTAGACAGGGAATCTTACTTCTTCATTAAAATCTTGGAAATATTCCCTTTTATTGAAAAATGTATTTGAGGCTCCAGAATCTACGACAAGAGCATTTTTATATTCATTTCCAGAAGCTTGCATTACTTTTTCATCAGCCATTCCAATGTGAAGCCTCTGTTTAGCATCAGCTCCTGTGTTATTAGCTCTATGTCCTTTTTCATTCTGTTCCCTCTGGCCAGTCATCTCTTGCTGTGAGAATGACTGCCTGTTTCCCTTTGAAGCTTTAGTGTTTAATTGCACCCCATTTGGCTCAGAAGAGGAGTGGGGCTTAGAGTGGGCTTTAAAATGTTTCTTTTCCTTTCCAGCCAAATTTACTTGCTGGTTAAAGTTAGAATTTCTGGATTCAACTTTGTCATTATGCATCAAATTCTGCCTATGTTGAAATTCCCTTATTTGAATATAAGCTTCTGGTAGGGTTAAATCATTCTTTAATTGCAAAGTATTTATGATGGGATTGTAAAACTTTGGTAAGCTTGCTAAGAAAATCCCAACTTGCATAGCCTTTGGAATCTCTTCTCCAGGAGATTGCAATTCTGCTAATGTAGCTCTAAAATCATTAATGTGTTCATCTAGACATCTTGGATTTGATAATTTCATGTTCACAAGTTTAATCATCATTGCAATAGAATTTGCCATGGATTTTGTACCACACAAATCTTTCAAAGTGTCCCAAGCATCTTTTGCTGTTCTCTTATCTTTGATTTCAGAAATTAGTGCCTGATCAGTTGTTAAAAGTATGAAGGCTAGTACTTTTTGATCAATCCTATCAAAATCAGTCCTTTCTCTCCCCTGAGGAGGCCTGGGATTGTGTAAAACATCAATAAATCCCATTGCCTTCATGTATGTTTCAAAAGAAAATGCCCATCTTCTATAATTCGGCCCACAAAGCTTTTCCATGGCTAAAAAGGCAGGCAGGGTAGCTTCAGCAGCCATGTTGGTTTATTTGTTTATTGGTTTATTGCTTTACTGCCTTTGTGTTCAAACTGAGAGGGAGACCAGAAGCAGCAGCTCTGAGGTGATCAGATAAAAAATAAAAACAAAACTTTTGCAAAAACAAAAATTAAATTGAGCTTTTAAGTCTTTAAATCTGGGAACCATTAACCCTGTTTTTGTAGGAAGGTAATGAGTCTAAAAATAAAATTGCAGGATCTAGTCCTTTAAAAACAACAAGAATTATCTTCATTTAAAAAAGTAAAATCATTCAGTCACATTTGACTTCACGCTTTATGCAGAGTGCGATTAAGAAGCAGACTTAAGCTCAATTATCATTTAAAAGTGTATTCAGAGATCTGGGATCCCCCAGTTAAATTAGACTCATTACAAAACAAAGGAGTCAGTTTAAAATGCAAAACAAAGTTTACTGAAGGTATATCAGTCTCAATCTACATACTAAAACAAACATAAGAAAAAGTCCTTAACTGACTAAGAATGGGTAAGAGAGACTCACCAGCCGTGGGCTGGGTTCCGATGCATCATGGCATGGTTACAGGAAAGCTTAATATGCATCCATTCTCATGGAGAGTCAGATTCAGAAGAAGAAGAAGTTACACAAAAGCAATAAAATACAAATTAGGTCATGTGTCCAATCACTCAGCACTTCCAGTTGGCTAGAAGTGCTCAGTGAAGTAAGAGAAGGGAATTTTGGGAGAACAAAATGCATGCAGGGAAAAAAAAACCCTAGACTTATCTAAGATTGTGAATGAGGTACACAAGATTGTTTTTACATTACAATGATTATTTCCCCACATACAACATAATGTCCTGAACCTATTTAACATCCTGTATAACCCTTTTCAAGTTTGGAATGAAAGCCAGAGTAGATTTACTGTAGCAATGACATATTACCTACCCTGATGCCCCTGCCCCATAGCTATAGTAAATTGCCAATATTTAATAGTTAGGTCAAATGTGGCCTTCCCCATAGTGTGGCCATTAAACCTGGGAAATTCCACAACCAGGAATACCAAAGACAAACACTGCTCAGTCAGGAATGAACTTAAGGAGGGGCTGCCCAAATTCCAAAGAAATGTTAATTTGCAAGGCAACTACATGCTTGAACACCTGGCTAATCCTATCAGCCAAAGCTGAGTTACTCAAAACTATAAACAGTCCTCATACCTTTACCCTTCCACAAGCAAAGAAGGTTGCTTCTTCTATTCAGTTACAAAGTATCTGCACATTAAGGACCATTAGCATATCTGGAGTTTCCATTGTCTTACCCTGAGCAACTATGAGAAGCATTGTCTTTCACTCTAAATCCCATCTCCTGAAGGCAGTTATTGACTATAAAAACCCCTTCCAAAACCCCACTCAAATGCTCATGGATCCCCTTGCTGTGGACACGTGTCCATCTGTGCAGCCATTCCTGTTCCAGACCCATACCCTACTGGTTTCTTCTGTGACCTCATCTCCTCAGATCGGTACAGTATCACCCAAAAACAACCTCCTTCCTCTATTCCTCTATCCCAATACTTCCTACTTTATTTGCTAGCCTTGTGTGAATGTTTGAAGCCCGAATGTGTGCTTGAATGTTGTTATTATTGTTTTCTAAAATAAAGACAAATTATTGTACTACTTAGCTTAACGTCTCCTGCTGATTGCCAGTATACATAGATTAAAAGACCCCGCTGTCTGTTGCCCCCTCTTGCATAGCCAAGCTGAGTATATTAATCCTGAAAATTAATATCAATATTTTGAGGGTCCTTAAGACCCCTGAGCATTTAGGGTAACAGACATGGTCACCACTACCCCATAGACATGGAAGCTATCACCTACCACTGTACCCTAGGAAAGCTTTGGTAGGATTGCCACCCCCTAAATGCCCCAAACTTTGCTCACAAGGCTGCCACATTTTTAAAAAGTTGCCACCACTTTCATAAAATCTGGATAGCCACATAGTTTTACCTTCTCACAGGAGCATTTTGACCAGGGCTATTGAGTGAGAAGATAGAGAAGGGAGGTTTTGCTTGTTTAGGGGAATCAACACGACATGCTACAGCTGCAAATGGAGGTATATAATATTCAGGTGAATGATATGGCATCCTATAGCTTCCCTCCCACAGCTCCATGAAGTACTTAGATAAATATTTAAATTGAAAGCCAGATTCTTTGATGGAATTCACTAAGGTGACTTGGGTTAAGTGGGTTTGCAACTCACACATTTACCGAATGTCAAATTTATCAGGTTTCTGCCCCCCATTAAGACCCCAGAGTACCAAAGGATGAAAACATGTCAATGTCTCTTCTCTTACATAAATTTCTAGCCCTCAGGGCTATGCATAACTATGACTGCAGCACTGGCCAGTGGGGACACTATTAGATATGAAACTAGGCAGCATGAGTTGGAATCTCATCTTTATAAAGTTTGGATAGCCTCCAGAATTTCATTTAGTTGTCATTTTGTAAATGGGGAATGACAATAACAATATTGGGAATAAAAATAGCATATGTCTTTTTTTCTTGTGAAGATAATTACTCTTTACTTAAGCCATCTCACATACATTTAGTGAAAAATTCTGAACTCCATACTGTGGTAAAATTTTAATTGTTGTTGTGTACCTGCAAGATGTTTCTGATTTACAATGAACCTATAAAGGTGAACCTATCATGAGGTTTTCTTGGGGGGGGGGAATATTCTGAGGTTTACCATTGCCTTCCTTTGAGGCAGAGAGAGAGAGGCAGACAGAGACTGTAACTTGTGCAATTTCACCTAGTGGGTTTCCAAGGCTAAGCAAGGATTTGAACCCTGGAGTCCAAGGACTTTTTCAGACAGGGGGGAAAAACCCGAGGAGGTCGGGAGAAGAACGGGGCTGTTGCGCTTACAGAACCTCATTTCAGACAGCTCCATCCTCCTCCGTAGTCCTCCTGCTCTCCTCTCAACCTTCCCCCATGCTGCGGGAGCAGCTTTTTATTGATGGAGGTTCTCCGTTAATAAAAAGCAGCACCCACAGCATGGGGGAAGGTCGGGAGGAGGATGGAGAAGGACTGCATTGTCTGAAACAGGGCTTGGTAAGTGCAACAGCCCCATTCAACAGCCCCATTCTTCTCCCGACCCTCGGGTTTTTTTTCCCCATGTGAAAAAGTCCAAAGTTCAATACTCAAACCACTACACGAGGCTGGCTCTCTTAATATACCTTTAATACATCTCTCTGATACCTTTATTAGACCAAATAAAAAGCACAAAAACACTGTGCGAGTTTTTGGCACCACAGGTTCCTTCATCAGGTAATTTTTAAAAATAAAATAAAATAAAAATAAAAGCAGGTGACAAAGGAGGTGGGAAAACAGCACCTGAACTTTAGAACAGAGGCTCAAGATGCTGAGCCTATTTTGAGGATCGGGCCCGGCCTCTTAGATAGCTCCATTAAAGTTCAGACTAATATCTGGCTAAAATTTATTGATTGTGCTCCTGGCAATTCAACAATACTTGGAGGCCACAGGTTGCCGAGTCTCACAATATTAATACTTTTCTTAATTTAGGACTGTTCTGTCTGCCTATAGACAGGCCCTCTCTTCCATTTTGCATTCATAGATGAAGCATGGATAAGTTTTTGGGCATAGCTCCCATCACCAGGCTTTTGGACATCTGTTTCCCATCACAGCAGATATATCTGGCTAGAACTCTGTTGATCTTAATGGGCAAGAATGCTTAGAAAACTCCAGATGGCACAGGATTTTTCACACAAAGTAGTACAATGGAGATGTATAATATATCACAGGGAATGATAGTTCTGTTGATCTGTTCCGTGAATAATCCCTAGTGTGGGACCCTACCTGAATTGTCTTGTTCAGGCTGCAAGTATGGTCCCTGGAGTAGAAAGAGAGTAAGGAGCATGATGTCCACCTCTTTCATTAGAGGTCTAAGGGAATGAAAAACACTGAATAGAAATGTTCCTTTCTCACAGCCTGTTCTTCACATGGGATCCCGCCAAAGCTTGCGCATCTGTCGATGGAATACCAATGAGTCAATCCTGAATATTCAGAAGCTGGCTAGAAGCTGGCTAAAGTGTAAGTGTGCTTATAATACAATGAACCACATGGATCAAACTGATCTCTGCTGACATATGACATGAGGGAAGTGGTTCATGTATATCTCTCCCAGGTGTGTTGCTTGGATATTTTAATGGGTTACATAAATGAAGTTATAGAGCTATATCTTATTGTTAGTGCCAACCAGAGTGAATCCAAAGATCAATGGGATTTACTTATGTGTTTATTTAGCAGTCAATAAGGGATTCAATGGGTCTACTATAGTTAGGACCAACCGATAGGAGTCAAGCCATGAAGTTTCATAGATGAATAGAGCATATCACTGAATCTCAGAAAGTTAAGAATGGTAGCAAATCATTAATAATTGAGTTAGGATATGAGAGAGAAAAAGACTGAAGTAGATGTCCTTTGGGTTATTTTTAATTAAGATCACTATCTGTGTAAGATTCCCTGCTGTTTAAACTACCACCGACTCCTCTTTGATGAGAGCAGATACAGCCTTAGAAATTTCAAGAACCAAAGAACAATAAATTCAGGTTTCCTTTTATGTGCCAGTTTGTTTGTGATTCTTTATTAGTTTTTGTTACACTTGAGGACCAGAAACTTCACCTATGGCTTCTGCAAAGTCAAGCTTAATTGGGGCCATTTAGTGCCATTGCTTCTATCTTAAAACATTAGCTCCTTGTTCAAAGTTTTCTGTAGAACCTTTCTATCTTCTAATCAAAGGCCAATTAAAACCATGGGCATTATTGCTGAAGCCATCATACTATAAAAAGGATATTAGTTTTAAAACATCAACATCAATAAAAGCTGAGCCTCTGGGGGCTTCTGGGTGAGGACTGATGGGAGGACAACATCCCTGCTCAAGCTTTTTGGCAGGTAAAACTTGAAAGCAGCAAAATGGCTGGCTAGGAGGTAAGTTTCAGCCAGCGAAAATTCTCTATGGACAAGGGGAGAGCATGAGATAACCCACACATCTTTGAAATGCAGCTCCTCATGAGGAGATTGCTGAAACTTTAGCAGTCATAAGAGTAAATTGAGTAGCAAGGAAGGGGGCTTGGGAGTAACATCAGTCTCAAACAGCCTTTAATGGACATTGGACTTGTGAAAATCCTCACTTTCTTAAGCACATCGTAATGGCATAATTTACAGTTGAAGAGAGATCCTCTGATAGTTGGTGAGATTAAAGCCTTGGTGAGATGCCTTTTTGGTAAACTTTTTATAAACTTACTTTTGCTTTTAAACTAAAGACTTATACATAGTCTTTAAGATTTTGGTTTAAAAGCAAAATCTTAACAAGATTGTGGCTCAGTAAAGCTATAAACAGATAAAGGGGACAGTGATTTTAAAAAGAGAGAAGATTTCTCATTCTGTTTTTGATGAATGTACCTTGAGAATGTTGAAGCTGACTATGTAAAGAGATCAGACCTCTATGGGAATGTGCATTGTTTATTTTAAAAAGAAGTAGCCAATTGGTGGAAATAACAGAATAGCCAGGATGTGTTTTTTGGAATTACAGAGACTGCATTGGGACTAAATTGTCAACTTAACAGAAAGGTAACTTACAGCGGGGGGGGGGGGGAACAAGAGATTGCCTTGCAATAGCCTTGCATCTCTATTTTTGATTTACAGAATATATAAACCATTAAAAAAAACTGTGGAAACAAGGACGGTGTCTGCAGACCAGCCCTTAGAAAGGGCAGGTTCTCCAGAAATGTTAGCGATGTTGATTTATAAGATTAGATTTATGAGAAATGACATGGTAAAAATAAAAGAGGAATTGAAAGAGGAGATCAAAGAAATAAAAAAACAGTAATGAAACTGGCTAGGGGTGTAAAGCTAATTAATGATAAAGTAAAAATTTTGGAAAGTAAAACTGAGAATATAAATAAAGAGATGTAAAAGGATTTGGACAATTTATCACTGCTGGAATTGAGAGAAAAAGAATTTTGTTTGAGATTTAGAACAATTCTGGAGGATCCTGGAAAGAAGACATTAGATAAATGATGGTTAACTCTCTAGCAAGAGTTTTGGAAAGACACAAAGATGATGTGGAACTACAGCTTGATAAAGTCTAACAGATTAACACACAGTTTGCAAGATCAAGATATGTCCCAAATGATGTACTTGACCACTTTGTTAGAAAAATGACTTGAGACCAAGTCCTACAGCAGCAGCTCAGATTGATGATTGACAGTTTGGATGTTACTAGGTATACCCGGCATAACATATGCCCAATAGCTCTTCTCTTTCTGTAATGTTCTCAGTTTGTCTTTTTCATCGTAATGTTTCATTTTGATGCCTTAGGACTTTTTCGGATGGTGATCTGTAACAGAAGCAGCCTCGTCCCCGTTGCGAGACTGCTGCGCGGTAGGGGGTCTGTTTCGGATGACGCTGTCCCCCTACCGATACTGTTGCAGAAGAGCTGGGAGGCTGCAGCACTATATTTAGCAATTTTCTAATCACGGTCAACTTCCATTATTAGAAAATCGCTAAATATAGCGCTGCAGCTTCCCAGCTCTTCTGCAACAGTATCGGTAGGGAGACAGCGTCATCCGAAACAGACCCCCTACCGCGCAGTAGTCTCGCAACGGGGACGAGGCTGCTTCCGTTACAGATCACCATCCGAAAAAGTCCTTAGTCTATTTGATCTGTCCTCTAATGTTTCTTTACAATTTCTTCTACAGTTTCTCAGAGTTCTTTCACATGGTTCACCCATTTTTACAATTTTTAAAAAAATTAATAGATTGTTTTATGCGTTTTTTCTCAGAATCCTTTCACATTGTTCAGCTACATGGTGTTATTTTAGGAAAAAAATTGCATTGTTTTACATGTTGGTGAATGGCTGAAGGAGTGAGAGGAGGGAGGGACCCTTGTGAGGCTGGGGGGGGTCTATATGCAGATTGAGTGGCAGGAATGGATTTTGAGTTGGAGACGGAATTTGCATGTGGGTGGTGATTGGCTGAGGGAGTGAGAGGAGGGAGGGGATTGCTTGGATATGTTACCTAAGCAGCCAATCAGCACACTGGGAAAGGAAATATACCCAAGAGTTTTATATATATAGATAGTGCTTAAGGAAATTTCTATTAGGATATTGTATAAGAAAAAAATATTTCTTCCTGATAGGTAAACAGAAAAGAGATTCCATTTAGATGTGATAAGCTAGTAGGAGTGATTTTTACCTTCAAATAACAAAGGTTTTGACTGAATTCTGTATAGAAAGCAAGATAATTTTGGGAAAAATTCAAAGTGGACAAGGATGAAATGCAAACAGAAATGACAGATGAAACTACAGTAGAACTATAACACAACTGCAACCAACAGGAGGTGGAAGAAGATCTTTCTACACTGGGTGCTGCAGATATGGATTGCTGATAGATGCAGGAATAAGGAGACCAGACACAATAAAGAGGCCACACATATATAGCTGGGTTGTAAAGTGCCAGTTTTATTAAGTTATGACCTATTTAACCCCTTTCTGAGAGATCTGCAAGGGGGGAGCACCCTAGCTTTGGAATAGTTGGATCCAGGAGGTCAACACCAAAAACCCTTCCCCAACCTTACTTAGGTAAAAACACCTGAACCCCTGGGAGAACCCATAAGCTGGGTTGCTTCCCAGCCAGCCTGCATTAAGAAGGCCGACCAAAAGTTCCTCCCCCAATTTGCAGAAATTAAAGTGAGGGTGTATATTAGAAAAAATGATTCAAAATATAATTAGATCCCGGCCTCAGGGGATCCTGGCCTCTTCTAGCCTGCTGGCCATTTATAATATTTTATTGTATTTATAGTTTTAAATGTGATTTTAGATTAGTTGTTTTTAATTTATATTTAATTTATATTTGTTTAATGTTTTTTTATGGGGGAGGGTGGGAGTGGGGGTGTTTAGGGATTTTATTTGTATTGTATTTTAAATTTTGTAAGCCACCCCGATTGTTTTAACAGAGGGGCGGGGTATAAATAAATTTTATTATTATTATTATTATTATTAAATTAAAGGCATCTGATGATTTAGTGATAGTTCTTTAAAATCCTTTGGAAGTTGAAGAAGTGTTAATAGAAAAGTTAAAAGATTTTGGTGTTTTGGTAGGCTTCAAAATTAATAATCAAAACTCAAAGATCTTAATGAAAAATATGAATTGTCGGGGAGAATTTCTGTAATAAAAATGATGTTCCTATTTCAGACAATACTTGTTTTGAAAACTGATCTACCTTTTAAGCAATGGCAATATATATATATATATATATATATATAAGTTTGTATGGCAAGAGGAAAAACCACAAGTGAAATATAAAGTAATACAAGGTGCAAAGGAAAGAGGAGGATTGAGTTTACCTGATTTGAGACTGTATTTCAGAGCCAGCTGTTTGTTTTAGTTAAAATAATGGATGATGCTGAAGGGGGGCAGGCATGGAAGTCTATTAGAGTTGGAAGGGCACAATGTGAGGTTTGCATGGCATGGATAGTTATGGTATGATAAAGTTAAAGCGAATGTAGTTTTTTGAAAATCATTTTGTGAAGCATGCCTTATTGAGAATGTGGAACAGATATAAATCCAGATTGTGCCTGAAAGTGATTCTATGGGTCTCAGCACAAGAAGCTTTGTATAGAAAAGAAACAACAACTAAAAAAGTTAGTTAAGATATCAAGACTTCCTGGAGATTGGTCAAGAGGAATATAAAATTAAATCAATAGAGCAATTAGTGGCAGAGGGGTACCGTTTTCAATGGTTCTCTTCCATACAGTTTTTGGAAAGTCTTAAAAGTGATAAAAAGACATAGGCGTTTTGACAAAATAAATCACAATTTGAAACACAATTGTGTACAGATGATGAACATGTAATTGCTATAATGTATAAACTGTTGTTGAAACTTGAAATGGAAGAAGAAGTAGCCAAAAAGTGTATGATAAAATCAGCTAAGAATTTTGGTCACAACATACAGATGCATTATTTATATACGTCCCCAGAAAAATTGTCCAGAATGTATAAAGGTGTGTCTAATGCATGTTGGAAATATGAATATGAAGAGACATTTTATTATGTGTGGTGGGCAAGCTAAAAAAATGGATTCAAACACACACATTGATGCATAGCATTTTAAACATTAATATTCAATTAAAGCCATATTTTGTTCTTTGGGGATTGATGGACATACAGCTGGAAAAGTCATGGAAGATTACTTCTTTATATGACCATAGCAGAAAGACTGTTATATGTGCAAAGATGGAAGAATTCAACACTGCTCACTATGGAGGAATGGTTGATGAAATTGATAGATTTAGCAAAAATGGACAAAGTGTCTGGCTTGGTCAGAGAAAGGTCAGTAGTGGCATTTCTCAAAGACTGGAAACCCTTTATAGACTTTTTGTGAAAAAAAAAGAGAATGACCTAGTAACTTTTGGTTTTGATGATTAGAAAGGTTATCTGATACCTCCTCCCTTCCAATAATTCATCAATTGGCTATGTTTCATAAACTGGCTTATTTATTGGCCTTCCACGTGGTTGGTAGTAGACCAGGGCTTCCCAAATTCAAGGACTCAAGATGTGCTCAGAAAACCTAAGAAAGAGGCCATCCCAAATTCCTAAAAGACATACCCGGGTAGTATGTGGACCCCTCTTGGACTGGTAGGGTGGAAAGTGCTAACTCTCCTGGAGGTAATGGAAGTGAGTTATTCACTAATTCAATCAAGTAGCTGGTCATTCTTTGTTCTGCATAACTGTTTTTCCTTCCCTCCTCTCCTACAACAATAGAAGGTTGCCTAATGCCCATCAGCTTTAATGTCTCAGCAATTAGGGTTTGTTAACATAGTCAGAGCATCCATTTTCTAACCATGGGAAACTAGCAAACATTGTATTTCACTCAAAACAGTACTTCCAGGGGAATACTGAATATAATATCACCCCAAAATACAGCCAAAGTGTGCTGTTTCCCAGAGGCTGTCACTCTGTTGGTTTACTGTGTCACTTGTCTGCACAAATCTCTGCTCTTTGGACAGGTATAGTATAGCCCATCATTCCAAACTCTGTTCCTCTATCCCAATACTTCCTTCTATTCTTTGCTAGATTTGTGTGATTGCTTGAAACCTGAGTGTTGGTGTGAATGCTTCTGAGATTATTTTTCAATAAAAAACAGTTTTATTTTATTTCCTGGCTGTGAATCTTATCAGTTAGTACCAGTATATATAGGGACTTTTTCAAATGGGGAAAAAAACCTCAAGGAGATCGGGAGAAGAACAGGGCTGTTGCACTTACAGTGCCCCATTTCAGATGCTACTGTCCTCCTCCTGACCTTCCCCCATGCTTTCTCCATGCTGCAGGCACTGTTTTTTATTGATGGAGGTTTTCTGTCAATAAAAAGCGGCACCTGCAGCACAGGGGAAGGTCAGGAGGAGGACAGTGGCATCTGAAATGGGGTGCTGTAAGCGCAACAGCCCCTTTCTTCTCCCGACCTCGGGGGCTTTTCCCCCCATTTGAAAACACCCTAGGTTTAAAGGTCCCGTAGTTCCATGGCCCCTCACTACCATATTGAGCAAATTAAAATTCCCCATATTAATATCTGATGTGATAGGGGTTCCCATGAATCCCCAGTAATTCAGGTAACATATTGAATGAAGGGATTATGTGGTAATTTTGGAGAGAGAGGTATGAATAACTATATGCATATATAACCACTGACAGGAAGATCAGAAGTCATTTTATTTCATCTTTTGTTCTTTCTCTTTTTCTTTCTTTACTTTTTCTTTGTATTCTTTTTTTTTACTTAATGATACTCTAGTTTTCTATCTTTTCTCTGTTTCAAATCTTTGTAATTTTCAATGTATATTAAAACTTTAAATAAAATTATTTAAAAAAAAATAAAATAAAAGTTAAGCCTCCCACATCTACCCAAAACCTGGCATCCAGTGTGCTGCAAACTGTCAATTAAGACTGTCAGCTAAGTAATTTAAAAACTTGAATAGACTTGTATATTTGTTCCTTTAATAAGTTTAGTCCGAGTGTAGATTCAGATTGATTCACTTAGTATTCTTCTTGGCATGTTTCTGTCATAAAGAACTGTGTGCTACACACTCTAGCTGTCCTTGAGCAATTCGTATTTTCTGTTATCTGTCATTGGAAATATGTTTCTGTTTTGTTTTGGGGGATATTTTGTCCATGCCTTGTTGTTGTTAAAAAAATGTTGATCTCTACTGCTGCTAACTCATGGCTTCCTCCCCTCTATGCACTCTCAACCTCCCCTCCTCATCCAGATAGCAAATGCTGCTGAAAGTGCTTGAGCTGCAGCCAGGCATTCTATAAGAAGTACACCAACATCCAAAATGGCCACAAACAAAGTATGGCAATTCCTAAGTCTGTTGACACACTGCAGAAATAATGCAGTTTGACACCACTTTAGCTATCATAGCTCCATCCTATGGAATCCTGGGATTTGTAGTTTGTTGTGGCACCAGAGTTGTCTGAGAGAGAAGGCTAAATATCTTACAAAGCTACAAATCCCAGAATTCTATAGCATTGAGCCATGGGAGTTAAAACAGTGTGAAACTGCATTGTTTTTACAATGCAGCTCCAGCCTAAGAGTGTGCAAATATGTGCTCCCTCCCTCCTTCCCTCTCACACACACACTCACACTCAGCATTGAGCCATAGCAGTTAAAGTGGTATCAAACTGTATTATTTCTGCAGTGTGGCAGCAGCCTAAGTAAGCAGTACTGGTCCATCAGAAGAAATTCCAAACAATAGTCAGATAATACCAACTTAGAACCAACCATACACATGCACACACAATTGTTGCAAGTTTTCAAGGTTTCCATCTCAACCTATTTAAAATGTGAGTTGAGATGGAAAGAGCAGAGGGAAAACTAACTTGATGCTCAAGTCATGAAGGCTGCATGGCCAAAATCTTAAAGAGGAATGGAGGAAAACTGACAAACTTCAGTGAATTAGGTCTACTACAAGGGTGGGGGATGTGTGGACCTCCAAATAAAGTTGGACTTTAGTTAGCCATCATAACTAATTTTAGAAATGATGAGAGTTTCAGTCTAACACATGGCTGCCTACATGTTCATCCTTGTTCAATTTGTGCCATACAGTTCTCTGGTTACACCTAAGATTGGTGGGTCAAACACACACACCTTAGTCAAAACACACTATTTGTTATTGTAGGCAGAGACCAAGGGCAAATGAATGTACATGAAATGAAATCTAAATGAAAAAACTGCAGTTTTTTCCCTAGTGAAACTTTCTTAAACTATCTTGAGCATTTAAAAAGGTAAAATGGCCCTAGTCCTTCCCAATTTTTAACACTACCAGCAACAACAAGCAGAAAGGAAAAAAATAGCTGCCTGTCTCCCTGTGACCTGGACACAATGCACTGATGTAATTGTATGGTGTGACCAATATTCCCATCATTATTGCAAGATATTATTGATATCTTCACCTAAACTTTTAGGTCAACTGCTCAGGCAAAAGCCATTCGTTACAACCCTGCTCAAGACCTTTCAGAATGTGATTGATAGCTGTCGACAATGATTCTGCACACTTCTCATCCTGTCTCTCTGAATACTTTATATGCTTCCTCATCTCTGCTGTCAGTTCACAATGGTTTATGCATGGTTGCAAGGTGAGTACAAAAAGCAACCTTGTAACGATTAAACTTATGAAGAAATTTGAGTGGAGGAAGATGGAGGAAGAGATTAGCTCAGGCTGCTGAAATGCCCAATGGTCAATCTGTTCAGTGTACAGTATTTTCAAATGCTTCTGAATCAGACAAGATGATATTTCCCCTTGTGTTTCCTTCCAGATGCATTCAAGTGTACCTTGGCCATACTGGCTCAAGTCGATGGAAACTGTAGATTAATACATTTAGAGGGTGCAATCAAAGTTCTCATCAACTTGAGCCAGTATGGCCAAGGTACAGTTGAACGCATCTGGAAGGCAACACAAGGGGAAAGATCGTCTTGTCTGATTCAGAAGCATTTGAAAATACAAAAATTTACATATCCTCTCCAACAGTAGTTCACAGTATATAACACACACCCCTACACTCCTACCCAACCATTCTCTGAAGATGCCAGCCACAGATGCAGGTGAAACATCAGAAATAAACTCTTCCAGAAAACAGCCTCACAGCCCAGAAAAAACCCAAAGCAAATCTATGGATGATGGGCCTGAAAGCCTTCAACTTCACAATACAACTGCTAGTTTCCCCTTATGACACCCCCTCCAAAAAAATCAACCCAGGAAAAATTGAAGCCTGTTTCTAACATGGAGTATTTTTGTCAGGAAATGACATGGATGTGATCACAAGATGGTGCTGTAAGCTTAGTAATGAAAGTAGTTAAGCTCCAGTGGCAGGTGTGTGTGTCAGCACTTGAGAGTATGCACATCTGAGATGCCTGATGTAACAGGCATTGTTTAACTGCCTATAAAAAGGAGATGGGAATTATCTCCAGTGTGGGTTTGTTGTGGATGGTGGTTGGCTAAGCAGTTTTTTGGTTTGAAAGAGATTTATGAGTATTAGAGACAGCTGTCCTATACTCTGTATATATATTGTAAATATACTGCAAACAAAGATTAAAGCCCTCAAGTTGAGTGAAGGCTGGCCTTGTTGCTGTCTTTATTTGGCAAGCCAGAGCTCAAGGCAGTGTGCTGGGGTGAAGGAATTTTTTCCTTCTCAGCCTGAAGTCTTTTGCAGAAGTCTCTCCAGAAACCTTCTCCTTGGCGTCCTGTCGACATGGAACAACTCTGCAGGTGGTCATGGTGGACATAGCGCGTCTTTCTATGCCCCAACAATTTTAATTCTTTGACCCGAGCATCCTAGTTTTATAAACATCTCTAGATCCTGCTTTCAGTTACAAACTTCACACAGCTAAATGACTCAAGTAGCTTAAATCTAATTGGCTTGTGAACACACTGTTGGACAAAAACCCCATTTGGGGAACCTGAATTTTCTGATCATGAGCCAAGCACAAGTTATCAGGACCTCTTGTTCATGACTGAGGCTGCATCTGCACTGCAGAAACAATCCAGTTTGACGCCACTTTAACTGCCATCACTCAATGCTATGGAATTCTGGGATTTGTAGTGTTGTGAGCTAATTAGCCTTCTCTGTCAGAGAGCTCTAGTGCCACAACAAGCTACAAATACCAGGATTCTATAGGATGGAGCCATGTTGTAAAAATAGTAGTGTAAAATAGTTAGTGTAAAAATGGGTATACAGTTATCCCTCCATATCCACGGATTTGCTATCCACAGATTTAGGTATTCATGGCTTGAAAATATTCTTTAAAAAATAATAATCCAAAAAGCAAACTTTGATTTTGCCATCTTATATAAGGGAAGACATTTTGCTATGCCATTGCATATAATGGGACTTGAGTATTCACAGATTTTGGTATCCACAGCGGTCGTGGAATTAAACCCCAGTGAATATGAAGGGACAACTATAATTAGTTTATGCAGAAACTCACCTAACTATCCTCTTTCACGTTATAAAATAAAATCTCTTTCACACTACACAATTATAGCACTATGATACCACTTTGTCTGCCATGGCTCTGTTCTATGGAAGCCTATGTTTTCTAGTTTCATGAGGTACTTAGAATTCTCTGCTCAACCTAAAAAAAATTCTAAGTGCCTTGCAAAACTACAAATGCCAGGATTCTGTTAGGGTACAGCCATGGCAGTTAAGTTGGTACTGAAGTGCTATAACTGTGTGGTGTGAAAAAGATCTATGACAATTTCTTCTTATTCATTATTTACAATACCAGTTTGCAACATATACTGAAAGAGGTGTGTGATGAAGTCATAAAGAAAATGTGCTACAATAGGTAGTCTATGGCTCCAATTTGTCTTAAACCATACACTCATGAAGGGCTTGTCTGCATGGGCAATTTACTACATCATGCCCCCACCTTGGAGCCCCCACCTTGGGGAGGGGAGAGGACTGTGTTGACTGTTTCTCTGTGTGTTGACTCGAACTTCTGCACATAGCCCCTGCACATACATACAGACCATGTATAAAGATGACCTGTACTCTGCAAAAATGAGTGCAGCCTCGAAAACCCCATGATGGGTTTTCCTTAGGGTTGCCATAAATTTTAAATGACGTGAAGGCACACAACAATAACAACAACAACAGATTGCATGGGGAAAACCTACTTGTAAACAATTAGAGGCCCAGGATACATCTTTAGATGTGTCAGTGCACATATGGAAGTTGGGGTCAGCATCAGCAGTCCCTCCCTCATGGACTGATTATTCCTAGATACATCATATTCATGTTCATATAGCTTCTGGAGCCCTGGTGGCACAGTAGTTAAATGCCAGTACTGCAAACCACAACGTTATGAGTTCAATCCCAGAGGGCTCCAAGGTTTCCTCAGCCTTCCATCCTTCTGTAGGTCAGTAAAATGAGTGCCCAGCTTGTTGGGGCCATTGAGCTAACACATTGTAAAAAATGCTTGGAGAGTGCTTTGGCGCTGATAAGCAGTATAGAAATATCAATGCTATTGCTATTGCTATTTTGCTCTCCATGTGTAGTCCTATGGCCAGAGGACCATGCTGGATTTCTTACAGCAAGATATGGGTTCAAAGGTACAGTAGGACCCCCGTATCTGCTGGGGATTGGTTCTGGTGTGTGTGTGTGGATACCGAAAATCATGAATCATGCCAGACTAATCTGATCTCTTTTTTTGATAAAGTTACCAGCTTGGGAGATGAAGGGAATGCTGTGGACATCGCATACCTTGATTTCAGTAAGGCCTTTGACAAGGTTCCCCATGACATTCTTGCAAACAAGCTTGTAAAATGTGGGCTAGACAAGTTAACTGTTCAATGGATTTGTAATTGGTTGACCGGCCGAACCCAAAGGGTGCTCAGCAGTGGCTCCTCTTTGTCTTGGAAAGATGTGACCAGTGGGGTGCCACAGGGTTCTGTCCTGGGCCCAGTGCTATTCAACATCTTTATCAATGACTTGGATGAGGGAATTAGGGGCATACTTATCAAATTTGCAGATGACACCAAATTAGGAAGAGTAGCTAATACCCTAGAGGACAGGATCAAAATTCAGAATGACCTGGATAGACTGGAGAGCTGGGCCAAAGCTAACAAAATGAAATTCAATACGGAGAAATGTAAAGTACTGCACTTAGGGCGGAAGAATGGAATGCATAAATATAGGATGGGAGAGACCTGGCTGAATGAGACTACGTGCGAAAGGGATCTAGGAGTCCTAGTAGACCACAAGTTGAACATGAGCCAACAGTGTGATGCGGCAGCTAAAAAGGCCAATGCGATTTTGGGCTGCATCAATAGAAGTATAGTGTCTAGATCAAGGGAAGTAATAGTGCCACTCTATTCTGCCTTGGTCAGACCTCACTTAGAATACTGTGTCCAGTTCTGGGCACCACAATTCAAAAAGGATATTGACAAATTGGAGTGTGTCCAGAGAAGGGCAACTAAAATGGTGAAAGGTCTGGAAACAATGCCTTATGAGGAGAGACTTAGGGAGCTGGGTATGTTTAGCCTGGAAAAAAGACGGTTAAGAGGCGATATGATAGCCCTGTTTAAGTATTTGAAGGGATGTCACGCTGAGGATGGATCAGGCTTGTTTTCTGCTGCTCCAGAGACTAGAACATGAAACAATGGATGCAAGTGCAGGGAACAGAGATTTCACCTCAACATGAGGAGGAACTTTCTGACAGTAAGAGCTGTTCGGCAGTGGAACACACTCCCTCGGAGCATGGTGGGGTCTCCTTCCTTGGAGGTCTTTAAACAGAGGCTGGATGGCCATCTGTCGGGGATGCTTTGAGCAAGATTTCCTGCGTGGCAGGGGGGTTGGACTGGATGGCCCTCGTGGTCTCTTCCAACTCTGCAATTCTATGATTCTATGATTCTATGAATGATAGTGAACGTCATTGAAAATAATGGGACGTCCAATTTCAATACCATAGAGTTGCTTTGGAGGACCTAGAAAATGGCTAGAGAGGACACATTTTCTAGGAAGACTCTATGGTAGGTGTGCTGTTTTGTGTCCCATGGATAATTGAATCAGTGGATAATGAATCAGTGGATACGGGGTCCTACTGTATTCTCTTTCCATCAGCACATTAGTGGCTGTGGTAGCTCATTGGAAGCTTCTTTCAGCTCAAGTCAGGGCCAGAGTATCAATGGTTGAATTGGCACCATTACTTCAGACCCCTCACTGGCTATGGACTTATTTTGAAAGGGGAAAGGTGCCCCTTGCTTTCTGTTGTTTCCCAGTTGCTTTCTAAATTTCCTAATGCTTCTATTACCATCCATATTTTTTTGTATTACTTGGGTAAAAATGCATAGGATAAGACTGTTGGACTCACAGAAGTTGTAGGGCTAAAAGGAGCTTCACACATGGAGATTTTCTTTTTTATTGTGCTTTGTGATTCTTTTTTTTTCTTTCTTTCATTTCTATGCCACCTCAGTTAGCTCCTACATTCAGTACAAATGTGTCCCTGTCTTTGGAACGGTTCCAGGACCCCAACCACCTTAATCTGGCCTTGAAATCCATGGTAGCTCACTGGTGGCCTTCTCTGAGGCTGCTGCCACACTGCAGAAATAATGCAGTTTGACACTGCTTTAACTGCCATGGCTCAATGCTATGGAATTCTGGGATTTGTAGTTTTGGGAGATATTTAGCCTTCTTTATCAGAGAGTTCTGGTGCTACAACAAACTACAAATCCCAGGATTCCCTAAGATGCAGCCATGATAGTCAAAGTGGTATCAAAGTGCATTATTTCTGCTGAGTAGCCACAGCCTGAATCTCTCTCAATGTCAGTTTCAACTAGAACAACTAGGAAATAATAGTACCTTAACAGGATAGAGCTGCTTGTAGTATCATGCTATGGGTTGCATGCTAAATCCTCATGCAGAACTTCCAGTGAAATATATGGGACTATGGGATTTATGCTAGAACACCTCCCTGGAAAAACTTTTAAGGGGTGGGGGTAAGCTCCATTGAACACTACAGAATATACTTCTGAGTAAACACCCATAGCATTATGCTGTTAGTTCTGGGTAATTGGTGACAGTGTTGAGAACATATTTTTAAAAACTGGATATTAAAAACACTTCATCATGACTCAATGATCAATAGCCTTCTCTTCCCCGCCTTCCCCTCTTTTGTGTGTACAGTTTCAGCTGTTTCCCACCAGAGAGTGAAAGATGTAAGTTGGTGCTATAAAACTGCCAGTGCTGTTGACCTCGGATTCCTTTACCACTCTCCCATCCCTTAGCAGCCATTCCCTGTATCTTATCAGCATCCTGAATCCAAGGCCATGGCAGAGGGTGCTGATGAGGCAGCTTAGCTGGAACAAGTCTCTTCAGTCACTGCTTTGGAGACAAGATAGCTGCAGGCTATATAATCAGTATGTGTGAAAAGATCAATCCCCTTACATAAAACAAAGCAAGTATTTCAGAAAAAAAGAGTCTTCCAAGGAGCAAGAGAGGAGGGGAGAGGGAGAGGGAGAAATTTCAGAACCCAGAAGGAAATAACCAATAAAGGCTAGCCAAAGGAGAAGAAAAACAATAAAATGACTAGGAGGGAGAAAGAGGAGGAAGTTGTGGGAGGAGAATCCATTCCAGAAGCCACATTCTTTATGGCAAAACAGATTACCAGCAATTAATTATAAACATGTTAAAGTCCACAGTCTGGATCATGCTGTTAATTCCAATTAGAATAGACCTGTTGACTCAGTAGGCTTTCTCTGGGCACTGACTCAGCATTCAAACATTGACTCAGTGGGTCTACCCTAATTGGGATTAGCCAATCAGATCAAGGCCCATATCTATGCCTAGTGGTACTTCCAAGGACTGGGCTCAGGTAGACCAGGGCACTGGGAAATAATTGCTAGCATGCCTTCAGAAAGAAAATTAATTGCAAGTACAGTTACAATCAACGTATGGCTAAAATTCAATAATAAAAATTAAAGAAGAGAAGAAAATTGATTGATCAGGAAACTCTCCGGTGAGCCCTCAGTGGGAGCTGGCTCCAGGTTTGAGGCCATTCTAGGAGAAGTGCCATCTTTGGATGCCTTTATAATTGTGCACCCCATTGACTTTGTTGCCATGAGGTAATTTTAGTTCCTGGTCCTATGGAATCTCCTCATCAGAAGGCTATAGGAATAGTTTCAATTTGTGAAGTACATTTTAATATTTCTCTTCTCTCAGCTTCCTGCAGTCACTCCTTCCTTTACAATTGCTCCAATATCCCAGATATGTCAGAAGAAGGTAAGTAAGCCTGACTTTGAGAAGAGGAAGAACAGGATGGGGTTGGGGGGAAAGGATCCTCAGCCTGTCTCATTTTTCATTTGAAACTAACTTTATTACTGCCCCATCATGTCTATAGGGAGAATGAAATGGAGTTTGCTGCTTCTGCTTGTTCCACCATTTTGTTGCATGAAGATGAAGATTTTCACACGGGGAAAATAACCCCCGTGGAGATCGGGAGAGAAAAAGGGCTGTTCCGCTGCCAGCGCTCTGTTTCGCATGCCCCCTTCCTTCTCCCGATCTCCCTTCGTCCTCCCTCCATCCTGCTTCCATTTTCCTCTTGATATTTTCCACTATTTTTTACTAATGAAGAACTTTCGTTAGTAAAAAATATCGGGAGGAAAATGGAAGCAGGACAGAGGGAGGATGAAGGGAGACCTGGAGAAGGAAGAGGGTGTGTGAAACGGAATGCTGGCAGCGGAACAGCCCCATTTTTCTCCCGATCTCCGCAGGGTTTTTCTCCCCTGTGTGAAAATCTCCATAGTGACATATGTACCATATATATAAGAAACATATATATATAGCTATGTAGATACATCATTAGCATGATTATAAACTTTTTTAAAAGGAGGGGGGAAGTAAGGAAGCTGCAACAATCAAAATCAGCTCCAGTTGAGATCTAACTTGCCCATGCTAGTCCAGCTACTGATGGCAGATGTGTTTGTAGGTGTACCAACATTTGTCACACTCTGTGCAGTTACTTCCTTTTCCCCTGGGCTGTGGAGCCCTGAATTCTGGCCCTGAGTCCACCAGTGGGCTTTCCAAAGATGGACATAGCAGCAACATTGCAATTAGCAGTGCATGGCTATAATCTACAGAGCATTTAATATTGTCTTAATGCAGTGTTGTTGTGGGGTGTTATGGGAAATGTATAAGATCTGGCATCTTGCAGCTGCGTACCACTAGGTAAAAACCAAATCATATACAATAAGCTGCAAGACATGTCCAATCCATAGGAAGTGTTAGCATTAATGGGCCTTCTGTTGGAATATATAGTTTGCAATCCAATAAGTAGAAATGTTTTGCTATTGAAGGGTTAACTGATAGAAGCCAAACAGGATGTGTTAATGTAACTTCCTAATGTTTTGTTATTGGGCTTCTAGGGAAAGGGGGGTGTCTAAGTCTTCTCCTTTGTCTAGAAGCTGACCATGAGGCTGTATGCCTCACCCCACTCTTTCGCCCATGTTTTCTTAGAGAAAGGACCTCCCTCTGAGGGGTCCTTCATATTCTTTTGTAACCATGTAGTTTTTCGTCATTTTAAAGTAGATTTTAGTCTTCTTTGAAGCTGTGCTGACATTGTACCATGTATTCTGGTCTGAGACTGTGAGTAAATCAGTTTTTAGACTTTTTAAACTACTTTTATGTGTCTTGAATACTTATTTGGCTAAACAAATAACTTGGGATAGGAAAAGGGTGTTGGTTATCTATAAGCTATCTCTTTGTACATGCTGGAATTATTACGCTAACACTGCTGTGTGTTTACTCTGCTAATTGGCTGTATTTCCAAGGAGTGAAGTGAAGTGGGGGAGCATCTGCTAAAGGCTCTCATGTTTAAAAGGGGATATTGGAACCCTATAATTAAACCCTTCCAATACCTTCAGCAGGTGATTATAACTATGTGCTGACACCAGGAGCTAAGGTTTCCAGATCCAGACTATCCCAGGCCCTGAGATTTCAGGGTCAAAACCTAAGCCCTTGGGGTACTTTGCAATGTCTCAAACACAAACCCTGGTGACATCATTAAGCATGACACCTTAAGCATCAACCACAATTGCACAGGGCATGCTACTCTGATAAAACATGCCAAATTAACAAATGTATATCCACACACTTGTCATGGCAGCCCTCTTATCCTCAGATTCCTCACCCTTGCCCTGAGGACTGGAGAAGGGGCAGATCCCAAGACTGAAGGGCAGGCCCTGATATCTGGCAACCCTACCACCCACATGTAAAACAGTGCACTATTTTTCCCTAAAATAATATTGTGTAGCTGAACTGTGTGAACTTTTCAAATCTACAATAACAGATGTATGTTATGCTGGGTACAGCTAGTTTTGTTATAGTTTGTTTTAACTGCCATGGCAGCAGCCTATGGATTCCCAGGGCTTCTAGTTTCATCCCAAGACACCAGAGGAGCTCTCCAGATGAGGGTTCTAAATGACCCTTCCCTAAACTGCCAATCTCAGGATTCCATGGGATCTCACCATGACAGTTAAAATGGAATCATACTGCTATAATTGTGTAATGTGAAAGGCCCACAGCACTGGTGAAAGTATTCAACCACAATGGAGGCTGATTGATGCTTCCCTGAATGATAAACAGATCCAGCCTTATTTTCTTCTAGACTTTCCACGCTGGAAGTAGGTAATGCATTCTCTGTATCAGATTAGTTTGGATTATTCTCTTGCTCTTGGTGTAGATATACAACACAATTTATCCATCGTGATGTTTTTCTACTACCTCACTGACTATGTTGTTGTTGTGTGCCTTCAAGTCATTTCTAACTTATGCCAATTGTAATAAAGGAATTAATTACAAATAACTCATTATTTCCAAGCTCAGCTTGACCTCATACTTACATGGTTTGCGGGGGGGAACCACTTTATTAATTCTAGAATACTTACTTCCAGATAGATATTCTTAGGATCATATCATGAAAATATATTATTGCACACCACCATGTAGCATACAGTTGGGAATTGTGAAGCCCTTATTTGTGTTGTTCAAATGCAACTCCTAGAATCCCTTACTACTGGCTGCAGTACCTGCTGGGAATTGCAGTCCAACAACTGTACTGTTTTTATTATTGTCTTTGGGAGCCACCTTGGGTCTCATTCTGAGAGAAAGGCGGCATTCAAATCCAACAAATAAACATCTGGAGAGCTGCATAATTCCTACTCCTTCAGTTATTTTGTTGTGAGCCTTCAAGTAATTTCTGGCTCATGGCAACCCTAAGATGATTCTCTCATGGGTTTTCCATGTCAAAATTTGTTCAAAGGGGTTTTTCCATTGCCATCCTCTGAGACTGAGAGAGTGTGACTTGCCGAAGGTCACCCAGATGGTTTCCATGGTTAAGCAGGGATTTGAACCCTAGTCCTCCAGAGTTCTAGACCAATACTCAAAACACTACACTCTGCTGGTTCTCATCTCTGATGATAAGCATGACAAATTTGAGTCTGACTGTTTCCGGTTGGAAGATATGCCCACAACACTGTTTCATGGAGAAAGAAAATGGGTGGGAGGCACTGAGGTGAGAGATCCTTTTGGCTTCAATTTTTATTCATAAAAATATAAATGTTCCTCAAAAGCCTTTGAAAATTAAAGATGGCTGATGGAGGCAGGAAAATGTGTGTCTACCAGATCATTTAAATTAAATAGCTACATTTCCAGGGGCTATTATTTGAATTTAAAATGTCTTTGTTTCATGTTACGTGCTGCATTAAGCATACTTGCAAAGTTAGCAAACACAGCTGTATCAGAGAGGGTGGCAAGAGAAATATTGCCAGGGTTTCTTCTGAAATTGGTTTAATACTGAATGCACACAAAACCTATGAAAATATGAGTCTTCTCATTCAAAACTCGCAGAGCAAAACTACTAATCACTCTTAGTGTTTTTAACTTAGCATGGCATGTAACTTGAATCCTAATGGATACTCCAATTAGAATGAATCAACTATTGAATGGGGAAACATGACAGTAGATCCCATTCATTCAGTAGGTCCCATCTAATTGAGACTAACAATAGGATACAGGCATATATCTTTTAAAACTGTCCACAGCAACCCACAGGTGCTCTGTTTAGCACCATGGCAGTAGGGAAGGGGGAAGTAAACTTTTCTTACCATACTGCACTCCAACCAAGGAGACCTTCTGCTGTGCTTTCTGCAACTGGACCTGTTTATCTCGGATTGGCCTTTTTAGTCATCAGTGCGCTTGCAGTAAGCACGGGATGAGTCCTTCCTGAATCTTCGTTTGCGAAGAAAAGCCAGAGGACTCCAACCCCATTCCCCTACCTTGACTCAAGAAGAAAACTCCCATTCATGCCAATGGGAAAGAGGGAAAACTTCCCTCTTGTGCCAAACAGCATGTTCTGGAATTGAGGATTTGCTTTAATACTGCAGCTTTGTAGGCTGGGTATGGATTAGAAACAACCTTTCCCTGCACACCATGGCTTTCATTATTAACTTGCTATTTACAGTTTTGAAAAGGTGGCATGCATCATCAAACACCCGACATAATCATAGAATAATACAATCATAGAGCTGGAAGAGACCACAATGGCCATTCAGTCCAAAAAATGCATGTCAAATATAGTTTTGGGAGATTATCAGACAGGAACAAAAAAAGTGTTCCCTTCCCACACTCTCCTCTCCCACCCCTCTCCTATCCCTGTAATGGAAAAAAAAGTTTCCAGACCTACTTTTAATTGCATGTTGTTCCCTAGGCAGGACAGCCCAGGAGTGAGTGGAGCTCGAATGGAGCTTCTTTTACTTCCTGGTTTCAAATCCCAGCTGTTTATGCGAGATGAGAATGTGGAAAATTCAAACATAAAAAGTAAAATAAAAGACAAAAAGTTACACCAAGCACCTAAACATACTTAAAACATAACAAGTAACCCAGGGAGGGTACAAAAAAGTGTATCACTTACCTTGATGTCCCAATCTCACCCAGAAGTGTTCTGGCACAGACCTCCCATTGATGCTGGCATCATGCCAGCATAAGGGGGCACCTTTTCAGGCACAAGCAAATCCGTGACAGAAATGGAACGGGGGAGCTATTGATGGCTTTGCCCATCAATAAAAAGCAGCGCCAGCAGAACAGCAGCAGCATGGGTGCATGACGAGATGGGAACGATGTAGTCTGAAAAAGAAGCCCTTCAGCGATCTCCTGGTGTTGTGATAACAGCATATTTACCGTGTCTGATAATCTCCTTGGTCCCAGGATGCTTGCTCAGCTACAACGTGGACAATAGTAAATACTAAAAGAAAATATTGATTTTCCTATTTTTCATTTATTCCTAGCATAGATGTTGCATTTCTTCTTCCAGAGCCAGAATGGTTGATGGTGCTAACTTCAAAGATACAGATGCAGTGATGCTTACATGCAGTTGTTGGCTATGATTAGGAAGCTGAGACAACAAATGAGTAGCACATAAGGTGGCATGGACATGCTCAGATGCATCTTCCTTGGCTATTTTATATCTGGACATATTACGATACAGATCTGATCTATATCCCATCTGCTCATGCAATTCCCAATTCAGAAATCAAATCCCTCACCAAGGATGCACAGTTCTTCCTTTTTCTGCCTCCATATCTGTTCTGTGCCTCTTTCCATCCATTTAAAAAACTAGGACAAAATTTCTCCAGTATTTGTGTAGTTTTTGAAAATACATTTGGACCCTCATATCTACAGACCAATATCCATGGTTCCAGTTATCCATGGGACACAAAATATGACACACATACCATAGAGTCATGCTGGAAAATGCTTAGAGAGGCATCTTCTTGGTCCTTCACCGCAACTCTGTGGTATGTTTTTACCGAAGGTCCTTTATTTCAATAGGTTTTGCTCTTATCTGCAGTTTCCGGTATCCACAGTAACCCCCACAGAAATCAGGGTCTGACTGTATGTACATTTTTGTATACATTTTTCCAATTGTTGCCCATTGCTTGCATGCATTGCCTCCATAGATTGAGGCATATTTGTGTGTGTGTTCATGTGTGTGTACATTTGAAATGGATATACAGTCATCCCTTCACATTCGCGGGGGATAGGTTCCCCAGACCCCCGCGAATGTGAAAAATCCGCGAATAATGACTGCCCTCCCCCTCCCCCGCCAAAGCGACCATGGGGCCTCCGGAGGCCCCATAGTCGCTTTCCCCCGCCTCCCTCCTCCCTTCCAAGCCCTTCATGGGGCCTCCAGAGACCCTCCCGAGGCCCCGTGGATGCCTCCCCAGCCCTCCCCCTCCCTCCCAAGGCCTTCACGGGGCCTTCGAAGGCTCCGTGGAGGCCTCCCCGGCCCTCCCCCTCCCACCCAGGGCCTTCATGGAGGCACCTTGTCGTGGTTTTGGGAGGGCAGGGGCCCTCCCAAAACCGCAAATATGCAAAACCACGAATGCTAAGTTTGCGAATGTGGATGGGCAACTGTATTTTTCTGTACACAGTTTTCAAATGCACTTATTTTCTTGGATACATTTTCAGTCATATAGTGATTCCTAAATGCAAAGTGTGACCAAACAACATTCAATCCAGAGACTGTGAAATGGAGAAGTCCATATAAAATGTCCACTGGATTAGATCCCTCACATGTCTCTATCCCACACAGCATGTTTTTTCCCCTTTTGCATCAAATCCTCTATCTATAATATGCAGAGTTCCTTACTTTTGTGTTTCTCTAGTTTTTTTCTTTCTTTTAAAAATATTTTTAACTTTTATTGAATTTTTGGGATTGTTAACAAACATTATTTTTACATATATACATAAATATACTCCAAACTTAACACAAAACCACTAGTGCTAAATAAAATAAAGCTAATAGATATCTATCAAGTTGATTGGCCCAATAAACGAAATATTAATATTTCTTCCATTATAGCTCTTCCCTCCCTCCCACTCCCCACCCCCCGGGAACAAGTTGTTATTTATTCAAAATCTCTCTCATGTTTCCCAAGTAGCCTCACTAACATTGACAAAAATGTTCCACCAATGGGTAAAATGGGCCCCTCTAACACTGAGTTGTACCAGTGTGTCATATGTTCAGATATTCCTCTGCTAATCATTTGTCATGGTCTCCATCTCTGTTGGCAATCCTGTCACTCAGCTCAGTTCTGAGAGACAGATTTATTCTGAAAACACGAGGAAAACCAAACAACTGGCACCTTTTTCCTGTTTGGAAAAAAAGACACAGAAAAACATGACCAAGGCTGAGCTGTCTCTCAGCAGGAGACAGCAGGCAAATTATGTCTCTTCCGGGCCTTGTGACAGTGGGAAAATATCTATGGGGCTTTAAATAGTGATGGAAAGAGAAGTATTTCAGGTGGGGAAAACTACCTGTTAAGAACTAAGTCATCTGTGCAGAATGCATGGCTAACCCAAGAAATGTTGCTGCATGAGATGAAGCCCAAAAATCCTTCTCCCTATTAATAGTACTCTCTCTCTGGCTTTTCTTCGCAAACGAAGATTCAGGAAGGACTCATCCCGCACTTTCTGCAAGCGCGCATGTTAAATTATTGTCCTATTGTGATGCTGTATCAAAATAGCTAAGGCAATTCTAGGTTTTATCAACAGGAGTACAGTTGCCCCTTCACATTCTCTGGAGTTTGGTTCCAGGACCCCCCGTGAATATCCAAATCCGTGAATACTCAAGTCCCATTATATTCAATGGCATAGCAAAATGGTGTGCAATTATAAGCAAAAACCCTTATATAAGATGGTAAAATCAAGGTTTGCTTTTTGGATTATTATTTTTTTAAGAATATTTTCAAGCCATGAATACTTAAATCTGTGAATGCCAAATCCGTGAATGTGGAGGGACAACTGTATAGTGTCCAGATCAAACTTCACTTGAAATACTGTATCCATTTCTGAGCACCATAGTTCAAGGAGGATATTGGTCATCTTGAGGATATTGACCATCTTGGTGACCAAGATGGTAAAAGGTCTAGAAACCAAGTCCTATGAGGAATGACTTGGGGGCTGTGTATGTTTAGCCTGCAGGTGATATAGAGAAGATATGATACACACCTTTATTTGTTTGAATGTCTGTCATGTGGAAGATGTGAGCAAGTTTGTTTTCTGCTGTTTGAGAGAATATGACTTGAGCCAATGGGTTCAAATAACAAGGAACTTTAAGAAAAACTTCCTGACAGTAAGGGCTCTTTGACAGTGGGATAGACTACCTCTGATGCTGTGGGCTCTCCTTTATTGGAGCTTTTCAAACACAGACTGGATGACCATCTTCTAGGGATGCTTTAGCTGTGAATTCTTACAGCAGTACAGGAGATTGGTCTTGATACCTCTTCCAACTTTATTATTCTATGTCTGAGACACCAATTGCTACCTTATTCTATCACTGTCCCATAATACCATCTCATCCTGAGGCAGGACATTAACAACCTCCCTCATAGCAGGGCCAGCCCTGATGGTGACTTTTTTTCCTCCCTCTTTAGTCTGGAGACCTGTCATTTTCCATTTAGGATTTGCTTAGTTGAATCCATAGCCTCTTTCCTGACAGATTCCAGGTTTCTTTGTTTTTAAAATGATTATTCCCATGCCCTGTTCATTATAAAAGCTGGGAAAGACTTTCTTTGTTTCACACTGTAAACACTTTGCCAGGGACACATGGAGGTAAAGCAGGGAACAGTGTAACTGCCTGGAATGACTCAAAACTGAAATGCATGGTCACTGTTTATGGTTCAGAATGGATACCACTGTGAGTTTTCTGGCTATCCCATATAATTGCCTGAGTTTATTACATTTGCACTCCAGGTCACTAAGTGCTTTCCTTTTATTCTGGGCATGATGGGCCTTTGGCAGTTGTCTGAAGATGCCAGGTGGTGACAGTGTGACTGACTACTTCAAGCTCTAAAGGAAAAAAATATATGAGTGAAAACCAGTCATTCTTCCTATCTTGTTCCTTTAATGCTACATGTAGACCTGCCTCTAGGTTCCATATCTTATCATCCCCCCGCCAAAAAACCCCCAAGTCACCATTCATGGAATCCTTACAACCTCATGGCATATCTTATTTTTCTTCCATCTCACTTAGGGCATGTTCACATGACCCTAGGACTGTAGTGTCGCAAGGGCTGAGTTGATCTATACCAAGGTTGTACCTATGATGAAAGACAGTTTTGATTTCTTTCTCACACATCTATGTCCTCTTTTTCTTTTTCAGCACCAAATTACACTTCATTTCCTACAGTATTGTCTTTGCCCATGGCTTATTTGGTAAGTTGGTTGTTTTTGTTTTGTTTTTTATGATGGCAAATTCAAGTTCCTTAAATGTGATTTAGGAGATGTACCTTTCCTTCCATCCAAACAATATGACAAGAATTATTTATCCCAGCCAAATCTTGAAATTCATCAAGGAAAACATTGATGATGGTGAGGAGGGGGCTGCAGCAAAGGCAGTTCTCAGATTTACCTTGAATTTAACCTGGGCAGCACCAGGACACCTTTGTACCAAAGAAATAAGATCCCCAGTTGTTTTGTGTCCTGAGGATCTGTCAGTTGGATTCTTGCACAAAAAATATGAAGACTTTTCAACTACCTTCGTAGCAATGGCTGGTGAGACCTCTAGTGGTAAAAGTCAGCTTTTTACAAATGCTTCATTTGCTTGGGAAGAAACTGTTTCCTGTCTACTTGAAATAGTTGAACAAAAAAGGAATCAAATATGACCCCTGGGAAGCCAAAGTAGATGCCCTCAAAATATTTCATTGCCTATGCAATACTTTCTAACTTTGTACTGAGAGTAGGTCTCCTGTCCAAGACATTTTGCTGTCTGAGGTGGAGCAGCAAATGGAAGCCAACCTCCCAAGTCAAAGAGCATACATTAATAGTATACCTAAAAGCAGCACAGTTAACTTGGCACATGAGGTACACAATCCCATAAACACCTCTCCCCTTCCCCGGCAGTAAAAATACAATAAAAGCAAATGAAATAGCTCACAAATTGCTGCACTTTCATGGCACTCAAAATCTTCTGCCTGAGGTGACTGTCTAATAGTAGGACCTGCCCTCATAGATCAGCCTTTCAGTATTGTTGCTCACCAGGAATTCAGTAATACCTTGGTTTTGTAGCCCACCAAATTTCTAACAGCTTGTATCAGGGAACAATTAGCCAGGGGGAGAGAAAATGTCTGAACGTGAGTCTTTTATGGATAAAAGAGAATGTGTAAACTAGCTCAATAAACCCAAGTGTGCCTGGATTCAGACATAACACTAAACCAGGGGTGGAAACCCTACAGCCGTGGAATGAACCATGGTGTAATGTTATGAGAATGAACCTGGTTGAGTTCAGGCTTGCACACTCCCATTCCTAGTCTCCTTTTCTGGCACCTGACAGAAGTCAGAAGCTGAAAAATGACCAGTCTCTCCCTCCCTCCCTCCCTCTCACACACATGCATATATGGTCTAACAGAGAAACGAAATAAGGTTAGTCTTTTCTGTAAAACATATAAAATAGCTTTAACTACAAATTACCTATGTGTTAATCAAACACATGTTCTAATGGAGGAAAGACAAGAAGAAAATGAGCTGCAGGTTATAGTGAAACAGGAAGAGAGTAGGTGTGTAAAAGCGAGCAAACAGGAAGTCATCCTAACACAAACTAGCAATTAGTTATTATAGTCTTGCAAAAGTTGCTAATTCTAACAAAATGAACCATAATTTAAACTAGTGGTAGGGATCTTGTGAGCCTACAGATGCTGTTAGACTGCAACCCCCATCAACTATCTCCAGCACAGTCAATGGTAAGGAGTCTTGGGAATTACAGTTTAGCAATGTGTGTTTTGAAGTACTTACAGATATATAGCTATAGATCTATAGATAGGTATAGATATAGATAAAAACATAGATATCCATCTTAATTTACTTCTTGGTCCATTGAAGTCTGACATTTGCTAAGAGCAACCACAAGGCCTTTTATCAAAGTGCAGAAAAGGCAGCAGCACCAATCACCTTATTAATTAAGGTAAGCCAAAGCACACACCCCTCAACATTGGCCTGAATGTAGTGTAAACTAACCACAGTTCCAGTTTAGACACAATGACAAGCAGGTTAATAATTTAAAGCAGGTTTAAAATTGAAAAGAAAGGAAGAAAAATTAAAAGACACTCTGAACTGCGGCTCATTCTGTACCTAGAAAGGATGCTTTTCTCTGTGAAGAATGGAGTGCAGTAGATCTGGCATCAAAGTCATTCCAAGCCCCTCTCCGCAGCATGGTGCCCACCAGAGAGGTAGCTACAGGGGGTGGGCTAAAAAAGGGCTCCCCCCAAATAGGAATTCTGTCCCTTAAATGAAATGTTCCTTCTTCCCCCAAATGTCTAGCATTGCAGTGGATTAAACATTCAGAAAATTCAGAAATAGAGTTTAGCCATCCAACAAAAAGGGACAGGCTACGTTACCAAGAGAATATGAACAATGCAAATATGAGAGCCCTGCATTCACCTGCTAACTTAGTCATGGTTAGTAGGTGTCTCCACGAACTGCCTATTGCAATGCTTGATGGCAAGTGCAGACTCTTCCTGGGGCAACCAGTGGCAACATGCCACCCTCTGTGCCTCAGTTTCCTATTTTGCCCAGGCAACACTGATGATGCCATTGGCTGGGACATGAGAGGCTCAGGTAGTGGCAGCGGTTCCAGGGAGCATGCTCAGTTCCCTAGGCAAGAGCAGTGGCTGCCGGATGAAGAGGAGGTGATGGCAGAGCCCTGGTAATCCGCCTCCAGATTCATGTAGATGCCTCCACCTGGAGCTGACACATGCACACAGGTGGAGGGAGAAGAGGAGGCAGTGGAGGATGGAGAGGAACAGGTCCAGGCCAGAGCAGAGTGGCAGACAAACTTGAGCACCTCCCTGCAAAGAAGAGGCCCTGGTGGAGTGGAAGATAGGTGGAGGAAAATTGAGGCATGGAGGAATCTGTCTGGAAAAGAAGCTCAAAATCCCAGAAGGATAAACAAGGGCTGGGAAAGCAGCCAAGCCCCAGTGATAGTTAATTAGAGAGAGCCAGATAAAGTTCAGAACAAGCAAGGTTCCATTTCTTGGAGAAGCAGCAATGCAGGCAAGAAAGCATACAGAAAAGAGTCCAGAATACAGTCCAAAGGTCAAGGCTTACAGAAGGCAGTGTTGTCCAGAAGTTAGTCCGTGGGTCAGCAAGATCAGGCAACAGGGTAGTCAAGGACAGTCCAAGGTCAAAGCACGAGTCAAGGCAGCAAGGATTCAGGCACCGAAGTCAGCAGGAAACTTTCTCCAGGGAGATCAGTTGATCTCTGACAATGCCTCCATTACTTCTTCCAGCCTATATAAAGCAATTAAGGCTTTGCCAGGTGTTTCTTAATGAGCAGGTTCTTCTCATAAATTCTCAGAGACATCCTTTGAGCATCCTTTTGAGCTTGTTGCTGGGCATACGATGGTGGACATAAGTCCCTCTCCTCTTCTTCTTCCTTATCTGAGTGGGCAGGACTCTCTGATGGAACTGATGCCAACACACTCAGACCAGGCTCTTCTTCTGCTCAAGCCTCCATGTTGGCAGGGTTCCCTGCTGGCACAGGTGTAGATAAACCTGTGCCAAAGTCCCTAGGGCCGTTCCCTGCCATCTTCTCCTCCTCCTCTGACTCTACAGCCTCATCAGGCTCATGGGGCATGACAGAAACTGAAGCATGGAGGGCGGCATTCTGCTGCCTGTTGCCCAGGCAAAGTAGAGATACAGGAGGAGGAAGAGGAGGAGGAGTAGGCTTGCAGGCCAGGGACTGGCAGGGCAGCTGAGGCAGTAGTGGTATATGGGTTTTACTTCTCCTCCTCTTCCTCCTCCTGCTGCACACTATGTGTGTCTCTTTTGCCCAGGTAACACTGACAACGCCACTGGTTGGGGCACACCAGGCTCAATCCGCAGTTGCTCAAATCTGTGGATACGAAACCCTCAGCTACCAAGGACCCACTGGATAATACAATCCTTCTGGGCTGTAGTACGAAGCTGCCATCCATGTGACCCTTCCTCCTCACCCTCCCCATTGCTGAGACTGAGTTAGCACACATATCCAGGAATGAGCACACTCAGGCCAAAATCTATTCTCATCCCCACGAAAAGCAGTGAAACAATCATGGCCATTACAGGCCAAAAAGTCACTCTAGCATGTTGATGCAAAAAATAACTAGTTATCAAAGTAATTCATTGGAAGATGAGTTTCTTCTTAGTGTTGCCCTTAAGACCACATACAAGACCAGAGCAGTCAAGAGTCTAGGGACTTTATCAGATGAGTCAAATATGGTGTCATAAGGATGCCTAATGATCATGAAATGGTGTGCGTACCAGACGACAACGTCCTTTCACGATCATGTCAAGTCCTCAAACTGTACTTTTTATTGATGGCCCAAGCCATCAATTGATCCCCCACAGCAATTTGTTGCCAGCATTGCCAGCATTTGAATCTGTGTGCCATTGTATTCACGTGAATGCAGCGTCAATGGGCAAATGCTTCCAGGTGCGATTGGGACAGTCTGGTAGGGGATGCTCTTTTTATGACACCCCATGTACTTGGAACTTTTAAAGTGTGTTTTTGTTCTTTGCTGAACTTTTTGTGTCTTTGTTTTGTTTGTATTTTTTTAATTCCCCGAG
The DNA here is from genome assembly GCA_030847615.1 of Gambelia wislizenii. Lineage (NCBI taxonomy): Eukaryota > Metazoa > Chordata > Lepidosauria > Squamata > Crotaphytidae > Gambelia > Gambelia wislizenii. The sequence continues at coordinate 328,573,889 of JAUMIR010000001.1, forward strand.
TGAGCATCTTCTTGTGAGATTTGGTGAGATTACAACCCCAGAAGTAAATGGAGCTCCACTTGAGTTCCGTTACTGCCAGGGAAGCCTGTTCAAGATAAGTGTGTGTAGGGGGGTTCTTTTGCCGGTATAAAAAACAACACAGTTTATGCTGGCAAGAGAAGGTTAAGGGGATGGTGGTTTGATAAAGATCTCAGACAAACAGCTATTCTTCAGGGTGTAAATTAAAGGAATTCCCAAGACCAGTTTTGAAGAGACAGAATTCATTTGCTTTCCCATGTCAAGACTGAGGCCTAGCTGGACTCTTTTCCTACCAAATCCTTTGACAATATTCTTCAGTCTTGGCAAGGGATAGTAGTGATTCAGATTGCAGCACATTCAGATTGCAGCACAATTCAAAGTGCTGGTCATGACTTATAAAGCCCTATATGACTTGGGTCCAAACTATTTGAAAGACCTTATCTCCCAATACAAACCTGTCAGAATTTTAAGCTCATCACAGGAAGGCTTTCTCTTCATCCTGCCACCATCACAGGGCTTGTCTGGTGAGGACAAGAGAGAGAGCCTTCTCAGTAGCTGTTCCCATTCTTTGGAATGTCCTTCCTTGGGAGGCTAGGCTGGCCCACTCCCTGCTTTCCTTTTGCCAGTAGGCAACGATGTTTTTATTCCAGCAGGTGTTCAGTTTGTAGCTGCGGGCACAGAGGCTTTTATGGGGTTATTGTTTTTATTCTTTTATATGTTTTTATATGAATTTAAATTGTAATTATTTTAATTGTTTTTAATCTTTTAACTTGTATTTTTAAAAATTGTTCTTTATGTGTTGTGAGCCACCTTGGGTCCCAGTCTGTGAAAAGGAGACATAGAAATCAAATAAATAAATAAATAAATAAATTCTTGGTGAGGATGGGAATGGATTGCTGATTGGTTGGATGTGCATGGTGGGTGGAGCTTGCCAGCAATGAAGTGGCCAGAACTGCCATGTTGAATGTTCGTGGTAGAGGTGACAAAACTTTTTTTTTCTTTTTAAAGCTTTTTAAGTGGACAGTCACACTTCTGTACCTTGTCTTCACTTTTTAAAAAATACTGTTCAGCAGAGGCAACTTGGGGAGAATAAAAATGTGAATAATTCACTCGCGCCCACCAGCTTGATTTGCAGGCATGCCCATGTGAACATCAAACATGGGTAGCTTCGCACACCTGTGATCTTGTCAAAAAAACCGTGGAGACAAATGGACACCGCTGCAAATTGGCATTACTGTGCACCAATCCACATTTTATTGCCTCATCTAGACAAGTCAAAAGTCAATCCCTTGTGTCATATGCAAGTTTTCTAAATGTCAGGACTATTGTTTTTCCCCTACAGGAAGCATTGAATCTCCTGTCTTAAATATATCCACACACACTCCGAGATGTTACATTTCTAACAGGGTTATACCAGCATTGGTGTTTGTTCTTGTTTATAGTACAAATAGGCTTTGAAACTGCTGATAATATTAATGAACTGAAAACTCCTATTTCCTCTTTAATTCATGCATAACTTATAAAGGCTTAATAGTAATCAATAAGCATTATCTATGGTACACATGAATAATATATTAGAGGATGGTTACAAGACCATCAATAAGAAGAGTATAAGATCATGATCATTTCAAACCATAGTTATCTAATACCTTTGGATTTAGTACATGTCATTCAATGCAACAATCTATAGACATTGATTTGTTGTTACAAATATGTAGATTTATTTCCCATTGTGTTAGTAGTAGAAACCTTATCCCCAGAAAGAAAGAATCAACTCTAGTAATGTGTCTTTTGTCTGATTGGAGCTCTGGGTCAGCAGAATACAACATAAATATTTGTAAATGTGTGAAGTTCACACAGATGACTTCTGTTGCTGAAGCTAATCAGATACCTAAACACTCAGGAAGTAGCTGAACTAAATTCATTTCCCAACATAGTTTGCTAAATGTAGTGACAGCACAAGGTGGGGGGAGTGCAGAGAAGCCAAACTGCACCAAGTGACACCCGCATTAGTAATGCCACTGGCTAAATGTAATGAAAAATCTTGGTCTGGTGCTGTGTGATTCCTGCCCCCCTGTGGTGTAATGCTATGAACAATAAATTTATGACTCATTAGAAAAGGTGATAATGCTGCTTCAAATGGAAGACTGTAGGAAAAAAGAAGGCTGCATTACAGGTGGATAGACTAAACCAAGGCATACTTATCAAATTTGCAGATGACACCAAATTAGGAGGAGTAGCTAATACCCTAGAGGACAGGATCAAAATTCAAAATGACCTGGATAGACTGCAGAGCTGGGCCAAAGCTAACAAAATGAATTTCAATATGGAGAAATGTAAGGTACTGCACTTAGGGAGGAAAAATGAAATGCATAGATACAGGATGGGGAAGACCTGGCTGAACAAGACTACGTGCAAAAGGGATCTAGGAGTCCTAGTGGACCGCAAGTTGAACATGAGTCAACAGTGTGATGTAGCAGCTAAAAAGGCCAATGCAATTTTGGGCTGCATCAATAGAAGTATAGTGTCTAGATCAAGGGAAGTAATAGTGCCACTCTATTCTGCCTTGGTCAGGCCTCACCTAGAATACTGTGTCCAGTTCTGGGCACCACAATTCAAAAAGAATATTGACAAATTGGAGCGTGTCCAGAGGAGGGCAACTAAAATGGTGAAAGGTCTGGAAACCATGCCTTATGAGGAAAGACTTAGGGAGCTGGGTATGTTTAGCCTGGAAAAAAGATGGTTAAGGGGCGATATGATAGCCCTGGTTAAGTATTTGAAGGGATGTCACATTGAGGATGGAGCAAGCTTGTTTTCTGCTGCTCTAGAGACTAGAACATGAAACAATGGATGCAAGTGCAGGGAACAGAGATTTCACCTCAACATGAGGAGGAACTTTCTGACAGTAAGAGCTGTTCGGCAGTGGAACACACTCCCTCGGAGCATGGTGGGGTCTCCTTCCTTCGAGGTCTTTAAACAGAGGCTGGATAGCCATCTGTCAGGGATGCTTTGATCATGATTTCCTCCATGGCAGGGGTTGGACCGGATGGCCCCTGTGGTCTCTTCCAACTCTACAATTCTATGATTCTATGAGTCTATGGCCCTGAATTTGCAAGATCTTAACAAGGCCATTAATAACAGGGTGTCTTGCATGATATCTTATTCAGAGAGTTGGCATATGTAAAAGCTGAGTTTAAAGCAATTAACAACAACTATAAGTAGTACTATATCTAGATCCAACCTACTGTGACCTGTCCAAGGCTTCTAGTCTAAGGTCACTGGAGTATACAGGGACAGTCTGTCTTTTGGCTTGATCACAGAATTTTGGCTTGTTGCATTTTTGTAGCAATAGCTATAGCTATAGTACTTACATTTCTATATCACTTTATAGTGCTAAGCACTCTCTAAGCGGTTTACAATGCTTTAATTAGCTAATTTCCCCCAACAAGCTGCATACTCATTTTACCAACCTACAGAAGAATGGAAGGCTGAGTCAACCTGGAGCCCTGCAGGAGAGAACTCACAATGTTGTGGCTGCAGTACTGGCATTTAACCACTGCACCACCAGCGCTCCTGGTACTCATGATTGATGAATTCATTTTTATTTCAAGGCTTTCTACCATCAACTGACTACAAGAATTCACTGAAAGAAAGGGTTTGTTCTTCTGCTTCACATGTAGAAATAAGGGTGGGATAACTATCACAGAGGTGAATGATAAAGCATTTGGCTCTTGAATTATTGATATGCTCTCTAGAATGGCTTGTTGACTGACTGAGGACATGTCAAAGGATATTATCAAACAGGAATGCAAAAAATGTTCTAACAGAGCTCCATTCACTTCCTGGACTGAAATTCCTCCCGTTCTTGTGAGAAGACGCAAGTGCGGGAAATTTAAAAATAAAAAGTAAAATACATACAAAATGTTTTTAAAAGCACATAAGCACACTAAAAAAATAACAAGTAACACAGGGAGGTTCATAAAAAGAGGGTAGCCTACCTTGTTTTCACAATCCCACCCAGAAGTGTTCTGGCACGACCACCCATTGACACTGCATTCACGGCAGGACAATGACTCAAGGTTTCAGACGCTGGTAATTCCGGCACCAAACAAGACAGATGATCTATTGATGTCTTGGCCCGTCAATAAAAAGAAATGCCAGAATAACAACAGCAAAATGCAAAAGGCATCATGTGGTATTGGAGTCCTTTTGCATTCAAATGTCATTATTCTGGCACATTAGCCACGTCTGATAATCTCCAAAAACAAAGCCTTGAAGTGTGGTAAATTTAGGATAGTTTTTTTCTAGCTGACATGAATATTCAAGGTGGTACTACCCTACAAACAATAATTATCTATATCTGGAAGTTGATAATTGATAATAACTCCAGCCCTAACCCGTACCTTAACCCTAACTCTTACCCAAATGGTTTTGCAAGACAATCCCAACCAAACAGAAATTGTTTTGATTGCATTTTCTTGACAAAATTATCAATTATCAATTGATACGAAAGCAGAACCTTGCCACAATGAAACTGCCACACTAAACTGGCTGCACTGTACTAGCCGCACCTAACTGGCCACACTGAAACATCCTATACCCCCTCCAGGTATGGCTAGGCTGGCTGGGGGCAAAAAAAAAGTAACTGTTCCTATCATTGCACCATCCATGCCTCTGAAGGCAATGATACAGGGCAGAGGCCACAACAAGTAATCTTACAATATGGGTAATTTCCCACGAAAAGAGATGATCCTTCATAAATCCAGACCTTAAAGATTTTAAAACTGCAGTAAAGGGGATAATCAGCATTTTTAATGTAACTTGTGCTTTAGAATAGTGATATCTGAAGAGTATGCAAGGAAACAGTACAGTATATAGCTTCTGGATGAGAAGGGACAAAAGAAACACATAGACACATGGCTGTAGGAGCCACATTTTACAGAACAGTACTAAGGATTATGCCTTTGCTGCCCAAGAATGATGACAATGTGTGTACAATTGTATTAAAGTTGAAATAGGGCAACCTTAAAATAATGCTGCTTAAATTGTTCAGCCCAAAGCATACACTGTATTCTCTCCAGCTGGAATAAATGGCTCCCCATTAAACAAATACCATCAATTAGACCTACTTAATCTTCCTATTTGTTTCCCTCCAAGCTTTTAAGAGGCAAAGACAGGTTTATTTTTCCAAAGCAATATGTCAGCAGTGTATAGCTGTCCTGGGTACTGGTGGCTCAAGATGAAGCCTGGGCTAAAATATTACAGGGTGGTTAACAGAAGGGAAAGCAAGAAAAAGAGAGAATGTATTTCTCAAGAGGCTATTAGTGTAAAACTATATAATGGTAAGCAATATGTAATGATGCAAAGGTGCTTGTGAATATTGGTTTGTATAGCATCCTTTAGTGATGAAGGGCAGTTTGGGCTTCCATGGGAGAATGGGTGATTACATTTCCATAAGCAGTGACAAGCTTCAGTGATACTACTCAAAAGCTTTATTTTCCATTGGCTGAGGAAGCCCTGGAAATATATATTTTTTATAATGTTTGCTTTATTTGGGAACATACAAATAAGCAATAGCAAGAAACAGGTGTTCTTACAAGGGAGCAGATCATCTCCTCCATATCAGTTTCCTAGACATCTGTACCCTCAAGGTGCCATCAGACAATTCCCATCACTCTCTCACTTCCTCTCATCACTGCCTTTCCCAACCTGAACATATGTACCAGCTCTAGGGCTGCAGTTCAGATGTTGCTGGACTACAGCTCCAACCAGCCCTAGGCCCGAATACTATTGGTAGTCCCAAACAGAGTAAAACCATTGAGTCAAAAAGATTTACCGTACATAAATGTTGATTCACCAATCAACAATTCATTCAAGAGATCTCTTCTAGCTGGAATGACCAATAAGATTCAGGCCTTCGCTAGCATAACCAGTGATGAGGAAAGATGAGATTTGCTATCCAACAAAATTTGCAGGATTCCCATCATTCCTACCTGATATCTTAAGAGCAGGAGAGTGAGGTAGCTGTCTTGGATGACAGATTTGGGGTGTCATAAAAAGCCGGCCAATGTTTATTGACTTTGCTATTTCTATAGTTCATTACCAGGGATGGACAGAGTAGTTTGTGGGACGTTCTGCCTTAAGTGCTGAAAGAATTTGGTCATAGGTACTCTGCACTTTGACATGGGGGAGGAAAACTAGCTACAGCTCTAAGTCCAGCAGCAGGAAGTTTACGGCCTAGCCGAGTGGCACATGTACACTAATTCTAGGATGAAGTGCATCTGTTCTTCTTGTAGAGGACAAACAAGAGAAAGGTAAACTAAGCCTTCCCTCAGGAGAAAAGACTGAAAGAAGGAATATGTGGTAAAAGGAAGGCAAAGTAACTGGGCCAAAGTCAAGGGGAACAATTTGAGGGATGGGTATGTTGGCATTCTTTTTCCTGGGCATGACTTCCATCTGAAACTGGATACTGAGTGATTGTATAGGATGAGACTTTTTACCCTACATTAGCAGATCGCTGAGCATCCCCTTCTACTGTATATGCCTTGTCAAAGGAAGCCAGTGTCCCTTTCTTTGTAAGATCTCCTTGAGAGAAGGCTTTATTAGCCATGAAATTACTCCTTCATGCTCTCTTAAGTCAACAGGCCAGCACTCAGACTCTTTATCACGTAGTTCACCAGGTACAGGCCATAAGTTCTGATTAGCACACCCTAAAAGCTACAGTCTCTTTAAATGCCTAATAAAGCTTCATGTAGAGCAGTTGTTTGGTGGAAGGCATCCTGCTATGACCTGTACAACAGAAGTCAAATCAGGGTCCAAGCTACAGGGGGCTAAAAAATCCAGCGTGGCCCCCATTGTAATTTTTGGATAGTACAAGACATTTGCCCCTTCCCAAAGCGGTCTTAGATCTTTGGATTACCTGAGGGTTATCACTCAAAATAAAAATTACACAGTTTTAATCCAAGCTTTCTTTAAAAAAATAACCCAGAGCCTTTTCACACTACACAGTTATATCACTATGATTCTACTTTAACTGCTGTGGCTGCATCCCATAGAATCCTGGGATTTGCAGTTTGGTACAACACTAGAGGAGCACTTTGGCTAAGATTTTTATATTGTTGCTGTTTTTGTTTGCCTTCAAGTTGTTTCTGACTTATAGCAACCATAAGGCAAACCTATCATGGGGTTTTTTCAGGCTGAGAGTGTGTGACTTGCCCAAGGTCACCCAGTAGATTTTCATGGCTGAACAGGGATTTGAACCCTGGTCTCCAGAATCGTAGTCTAACACTCAAACTAGTATGCCACACTGGCACCCCAAGAATTTTTTTTTAAATAAGAATTTTATATACCCCTCCACAAACTAATGAATGGCCCCTCAGTATGGTAACTGCAACCATTTGTGCTTACAAGTTATGTTTTTATTCTGAACTTCCCTAAAAACATAATGTGGATATTTCAAAACCTTGATTTTCACAAATCAAAACTTAGAATAAGGAACACTCAGAAACCTCTCAGCCCAAGGTTGGCATTTCAAACTAACATTTTCTTTTCCTTTTCTCAGACAATTACAGCAGAGATAAGAGGAAATTAATAAAACAGAAGGGGTTGTGAGTTACCTGGGAAGCAGTAATCATTTATGCTCAAGTTCAGTGGATGCCAGAAAAACAAACAGGGCTCATTTTGTTAAAAAGTCCCACTTGGAAACGCATCATATTTCACTTCTGCTCATTTATTCAGCAATGGTGAAACAACAGTGTTTGGACTATTCTCTGTTACTTTTATTGGAATAATTCATCCCTCCTACCAGGAGTAACCAGGAGTAATTCATCCCACCTACCAGGAGTAAGATTCAACTCTTTTTTAACAAACAGCTTTTGTTTTGGTCACTCCCAAATATTTTCTTTTTCTGTAAGAAAACAAGCAATCCAAAACCTTATGAGCAGCCCTGTGGTTTCTCTCCCAGACTGAGACTCTAAGACAATTATGGACACATCAGAAGCCATAAACACACTTAAAAACTTTCTAGTAAACCAGGGAGGGTCATAAAAAGTGTGTCACTTACTTGGATGTCACAATCTCACCTGGAAGTGTTCTGTCTGGTCCAGCCATTGAGACTGCATTCACATGGTACGCAGATTCAAACGCCGGCAATGCTGGCACAAAAGCGCCACGGGGATAAATTGATGCTTGGGCCATCAATAAAAAAGTATGGGTTTTGGGCTGGAGATGATTGTGAAAGGGAGATGTCATTAGCAATTATTAGGCATCTTTATGACACCATATTTGCATGATCAAGTCCATAACCACTGGTATCTGGGTAGTGAATCAACTCTGGCCTTCCGTCTGTACTTTAAAGGAGCTACCCAAGGTTTTCAACCCAAAATAGGAAACATATTCTGGGGTAGCCATGTTGGGCATTCAGCAAAATACAACAAAATCCAAAATCCACCAAAGCATGCAGTTAGATTCGCACAGGACAGGAACAACCTGGGACTCAAGGGAAGTTACTTTTCTATTACTAATGGAGTTGAAATTTTATTACTTGTCTTTTTATTGCCCTTTGTACCTGGGCCTCACATGGCCAAGAAGGGGAGTGGCCTCTGTCTGCATTGAGATCCATCCAGAACAACTGAACTACAACAGAAGCAACACCTGATACAAAATGTAGGCCTGTGACCCCACTATTGGCATCGCTCTTCTCCGGTATGATTTTTAAACATCTTTTGTTTAATGAAGGAGCCAGTGGAGCTTCAAAAGCTTGCATGATGTATTTTCTGTATTTTGATTGTGTTACACTTTATGAATTTTGTTGTATCCCCAAAACAGCTTTCTTGGCAACTTGGGCCAAATCAAAACTACACAAATAATCCAGTTTGAAAATGGATTATTTGCCATGGCTCCTTCCTATTGAATTTGGGGATTTGTAGTTTTACAAGATCTTTAGCCTTCTCTGCCAAAGAGTGTTGGCGCCTCACCAAACTACAAATTCCAGGATTCCACAGGAAAAAGCTACAGCAAATAATCCAGTTTCAGAACTAGATTATTTGTGTAGTGTGGATTTAGCCTTGGATAGGTCTTTTAAAGTTCAAATAAAAACCTGCAATGGATTCAACACCACACAAAGTCATATGCCCTATGGTCATACATAGCCCTCGGGCTAGTTTATTTATTTATTTATTTATTTTAAAAACATCTGTAATCCATGAGTCTGGCAAATCTACCCTATCACTGGCCTCCCATTTGGTGGAGGACCCTGCCAGTCACTGTTTCTGCTCCCAATATGTGGCCCCTTACAACAGATGTTATAAGAGGCCCTAGTTTTAATGGAATATTGTAGCATTAAATCCCACGTTACACTAGGGTATTCCTAGTAGCACAAGAGGACCTTCCCCATCCTGGTATAATTTATGGAAGAAGACCAAAAAATATATACATATATGTTTTGTACTGTAAATAACAAGGACCAGCCCTACCATGAGGCCAGTGTCTGCTGATGGGCTTTTATGCCAGTGGGACTGTGAATCCACTTTAGGTTTCAGGCCAAACTTGAAAGGAGCTATCTAAGGTGCTCACCTCCATCCCAAAATGAGTTTGGCACCTTGGATGTAGCCTTTAAAGTTTGGACTGAAAACCTGAGTAGATTGATCATCCCACTGACATAGACTTCACCTGTCACCATTGCATAAAGCAGGAGAAAGCAGCTGCTTCACACAATAGATTTGGGTATTGTGGTGAGGCAGTAAAGTTCAAGTTAATTTGTCATTGTTTTGTTTTTACTCCCTCTTTCTCCTGTGCCAGAATAACATGGGTAATGCAGACCTTCATCTAGGTGAGAGTGGAGGGCAACACAATATTTATCAGACAATAAAATATTGTAGGACAGTCCTGTCAAAAATACAAACACAAACAAGCACAAACCAAAAACACCCCCCAAACCCTAATCATTATAGCCCCTTATTAAAATCTGTTATCTTATTCCAAATGAATATTTTGACTCGTACATCTTCTAATACCTCATTCTTCAGATTGTAATGATTAGATTGTTTATTCCAGTAAGCAATGAATTTCTCCCCAGTGTCAAAAGTGTAACCAACAAGTAAAAAATGGGAGTGATGATGGTGTGTCTGTGTCTCTGTTTGTGTGTACACAAATATATAATCAAACTGCTCTGGACTGATAAATTCACACTGCTGTTGATACATTTGTGTGTGTGTGTGTGTGTGAGAGAGAGAGAGAGAGATGGTGTGAGTAGTTTATCTTGAATAATACACTGCCAAGAAGAGAAGAGCAGAATTCTTCAAAAAAAATAGCAAGAGCCTTTCTGCTCCTCACAGCTACCTGAGCTCAAGCACCAAATGGCAACATGTAACATTTCAAGGACAAAAAGAGAGAAGACTTGGCACTCCCAACAGGGGGGATTCATCAATGCCCTCTTTAAGGCAAAAACACTATACTGTGGAGAAAAAAATATCTACATTCATCTTCTTGGTATGTAGTAGTCTACTATGAGGAAGGTTGCCAAGTGAGCAGGACCAAAAAAAAACCATCCTGGCCATTTCCACTCCAATTTATCCGAACAGGGGGGAATGCTTTAGGACCCCACTCATGATGTCAGAACTATATGAATATTTTGGGGGAATATGATTAGTTCAGATAGAAGGCTGCGAGAAGCAGGTAACTTTGGGATCTTTTCACCTGTCTATACCAATACTCAGTGCAGAGAACTCCAGGGGAACATCTACACACGGGGGGGTGGGAATTCAAAGTACCTCATAGTATTGGCATCTCACAGCAGCAGCGACATATATAAATGTTTTTTTCTGGCCTCAGAAGCCACCATAAGCCTCACATTCCTGATGGTGGCCGCAAGTGATTTACTTGTGTTAGTTCTTCATACTATCACCATGTGTGTGTGTGTGTGTGTTTTTTAAGTCATCCCAAGGTGAGCTGGTGCGATAGAGTGATTTTCCAATTTTATATGAAAGGAAAACAGAAAGTATTCATCCTGTTTTATTGGCTTAGCAAGTGATCGCTAAGGCGAAAATCCAACATAGCAGTAGCAGTTGCTTGCCCTGCTAGCAAGCCCCACCCCTGCTGATGCCCAGCCAATCAGCTTTGTGCTTCCCTTAAAATTTCCTGTCTTTCAATAGTCCAAATGAGCAGGAATACACAGCCCCCTCACAGTTTTTGAAAAAGTATGGGAAAATCTGTTAAGGCTTTTATTGTATTATTTTTGCCATTTTGGGCCCCTCTTTCCAAATAGTGTGGATTGGCAGGTGGGATTCCCAGCGAATTCCATGAGGGGTATTTTCACTGTTTAGATGGGCCCCATGTTAAAGTAAAATAGATGTTTTTTTTATTGGAAAAACAACCAAGAAAGCATTCACACATGCAACACACACCTACAAGAACCACACAAGGCTAACAAAGAGTTAAGGCAGAAAAGGTTGGATAGAGGAATAGATTTGGGAGATGAGGCTATAGTTACCAGTCTTGAGCAGTAGAGAAGAACTCAGATGGGGGACTGAGGGTGGCACTGGAAGTTTCAATCTGGGGGGGCACTGACAGAGAGAGTGGCAGAGTCTCATCCACAGTGGCACACCTTACTATTGTTTGGGACTAATATTTATACTGTATTTCATGTCCTGAAGGGGTATTTGGGGTTCGAACAAAATTTAGATGGGTTTCCCACCAAATAAAGAAAGGAAAGCTAAACTCTGCTTATTGCTGTTAATGGCTGAGAGATGGGAATTGATGGGTTTATGACAACCTCACATTGTAGGACAGGAAAGGATGTAAAGGGATATTTCCTGGGAATAGGAGTTGTTTTGGACATGTGTTTGTCTGTGATGTGTGACTCACCACCAAGGGTGCCCAAAAGGGAATTAGCACATACCTCCGTAAAGCCATTGTTTACTAGGGGATTTGCTTAATCCTGTTTTGAGTGTGTCTGCTAGTATTTTTCCATGAGATCTTCCCAGGTCCTTGTGACCTCTCTTTGACCTCACTCTGTTGGTCTACCCTGGTCTACTGGGCCCCTTGAAGTGTCTTAATATAGATGTAAGGCATGGTAACAACCAGTTGTCATAAAAGCAAGCACCAAGGTGACCCTTGCCAGCTACTGTTGAGTTTTTATGTGTTGTTACCAGTGATCAGTTATTTTAAGTGGAGAAGTTAGCTGTAGGGAAGAAATGGCTGCATACGTTGGCCAAGATCCTGTATTGTCAGACATAGGTACAACAATGGAGCTCTGTTATCTTAGCTACGTCTACAAAAACAAACAAACAAATAAAACCTACTTTGTAAGCCAGGCCATACTCCAAAAGAATGGTTTCCAAGGCAGTGAAGAACAGGGCACTGGGAAATGATGACTGTAGCACAGTGAGACTGGCAGCTGGACAGACAACTGTTCCTTTCAACACACCCTTTGACCAGGAGAGTGCTTCAGTTGTCATTTCCCAATGCTCTGATCTGCAGCATACCCTTTGATTGGGACACTGCCTAGCTTTTAGGGTATGTTTTGCGGGTCACGTTTGGTCATTAATGACTTTAAATATGAATTGCAAAAGTTATGCAACCCAATCCTTCTAGCTTACCAGTTTTTGTCTCTGCACCCCACCTCCAGCCAATAAACAGGGGTGTCTCACTACACCCCTGTTTCACCGCTGTGTATGCTGGCTGGGGTTGCTGGGATTTGCAGTCCTGGAACATCTGAAAGACTACAGGTTTCCCACCCCGACTTAAACCAATTGAATGATGCATTTTAAAAAACCATCGAGGTTGTCTAATTCATTTGCTTCTATTCACGTTCATTTCACAAGGACAAAGGAAACAAATGGAATGAATTAAGTCAAATTACAAAAACACAAAGGAATTAGGCACGTTAGGATGAACACAGTGAGGCTAAACTAAAACAAATTGAATTGAATGAGCTGAAAGTAGATTCCACAAAGGAGGGCAAGGATGAAGTTAAACTTTACATTGAAGAAGCACATTTATTATATTACACTGACATATATTATACTGATATATTATTATTGTATTGATAACAATATATTATATTGAGAGTAACAATGTGCCTTAGTAGTATGTTGTTTGCTGAGCTGGAATTCAAACATGCTTTTCCCTTGACCAGGGATGGGCAACATGAACACTCAGCTGTGGATACCATGACTCATATTTCTAATCCCCACTAGACCCCTCCTAGACATATTTGCTGCCACGATACTGAATTTCTGCAGCAGACATCAGCAAAGCCTCCAGCAATATAATATTCATATTAATTTGGTTCATATTATAAACATGAACCAAACAAATTCCCACTGCTATGAGCTGGATGATGAAGAAGCCACACAGGATGGAACATGTATTCCAGTGTTCTGTATGCGCAGCATACCAGGTACATAGCAAACAGTGGTAGATAGTGTGTTGGAAACATGGTGGTTCAAATCCCTCTCAACTAAGAAATCCATTAGATCAGTCATCCCCTCTCTCAGCTGAGCCTCCTTGAGAGAAGTGTTGTTAGGATAATACTGCATCTGTCACCCTGAATTCATTGGAAGAAAAAAGTGAGATGCAAAGGTGTTAAAACCATCCCCTGGGCTGCTTGTGACCCATGGGAGGCAGGATTCCTATCCCTGTCCTTGTTCAAACAGGTACACTTGGATAGTGTGACTCAAATTAGCATCTCATTTCTTCAAGCAAATCAGAAGCCATACCTTAGGAGTCACCCAAGGCCTTGACAGCAGTCATATAAGAACCATGTGTATGAATGCGAAGTCTCAGTGGATGACAAGCTCCATATTAAATATCCTTTCTAGCACTATGCTTCCATACTAATGATTGAAGCACGTCTACAAAATGAAATAAAACCTAAACAGATTGGAAACACACAGGCATGCATAGGTTGGATTATGAATTCTAAAGCTGCTCAGCTCAGCAATCTTGACAGCCGATCTTAGCAATATGTCATTTCTTAGATAGGTTAATACAGGCATAGAGGGAAAACATTTTTTAGACATCATTAGCATATACAGTACAAAAAAGCCCCAGGCAATTCAATTAATTCTAAACCATAATTATGGATAAAGACAAAATTGTATAAATCAGCAGGATTCTGCATTCTTTTTACTATAATGATCATTTAACTTTTCCAATTGGATTTGGGACTCAGGCTTAGGCACATAAATTATATCTGTTTCACAGTTCTTTGGTCTCTCAAGCCAGCCAGTCAGATCAGCAGAATATATGTCATTCCCAGTTTTTGTTTCTATAGCAAACATAACATGTATGTTTACTGATGGTGGTGGTGGTGTAGAATGGGCATCAGGTACATTTTGCTAAGACCCAGAGCCTTATCACATCAGGCAGGTAAATCACAATTGCATTAAGATAATAGCATCTTTGGTTGGGGCTTATCACATGATGTCATCCCTCTTCTGTTGTTCTCCCACGAGCGACCATTTTAAAAGAAATTATTTTTATTAACGCAAAAAATCCATTAATGATGTCCTTTCCTGCTTTTGTTTTGCTATGATTTCCTGTGCAAAAGTTAACTTGTGCTTTTATGCTGATTTGGGAGTGCTTTGGGTGAGGCATCATGGTGATCATGGAAGGAGGAGAAGGGTGGACATTTCAACTTGGTTTCCTTTCAATTGGCAAAGTTACTGATGGACCTCTCAGCAGCTTTCGATACCATCAGCCATGGTATCCTTCTGGATAATCTCTCTGAGATGGGACTTGGGAGCACTGTTCTACAGTGGTTCCAGTTCTTCTTGGAGAAGTAGACTCAGAGGGTGGGGCTGGAGAATGCCCGTTCAACACCCTGGCCATTGTATTCTATCCCTCATGCTGTTTAATATGAAGCAGCTGTGAGAGGTCATCCAGAGTTTGGGGGTTCAGTTTCACCAGTATGCTGACACCCAACTCTGATCCAAGCAAGATGTCTCTGTATTAAACCAGTGTCTACTATCAGTAATAGACTGGATGAGGGTGAACAAATTGAAGCTTAATCCAGACAAGACAGATGTAGTCCTGGTCAGTTGCAAGGCAGATCAGGGAATAGGGATTCAGCCTGTGCTGGATGAGATTAGATCTCAGGTTTGCAGTTTGGGCATATTCATGGACTCTGATGGACTCGTGGATGCCCAGGTTTCAGCTCTGTCTAGGAGTGTGTTTGCACAGTTAAAACTAGTGTACTAGCTGCGCCCATTCCTTGAAAAATCAGATTTGGCTACAGCGAAATATGCCTTGATTATATGCTGTCTGATTACTTTAACACGCTCTACGTGGGGCTGCCTTTGCAACTGTTCAGAAACTTCAGCGGATCCAAAATGCTATGGCCAGGCCAAAATCAAAACCATAAGAAAAGTGGGGGCTCGTGAAAGAGAAAGGTCATCCCTGGATGCATTTTGGACTCCAGAAGCTTCAAAATGTTTTTGTTTACTTATGCAAGGCTTACCTTATCTGGTTGTTTCATTTCACATATGCATATGGTTTAATTTTGAATAAAAAACCCTCTAATCAAACATGTTGAACTCATCATTTTTGTGATGAGTTTCCATATTATTTCTGCCCCAGGTACCAAAATTTCTATTAAAGAAGTAATGTCCATGGTTACTCTAAAGCCTCTGCATCATTAAATGAGGTATATATGTATTTACAAGCAACTAGTTATTTGTAAATACTTGGTATTTCCAAGCTCTTTTGATAAGGAATGATACCCTGGCCTCAGCAGACTAAATACCGCATAGAGCATCAATGGAGAGTGATGCAAGAGACACTTATTAAGTGCTGCAAATAAGATTGAAAAAGTGTCCAGGGTAGATGGTGCAATTAGACAAGCAGTGAAGTATGAAATATAATCTTTCTGACACATTTATTTATATAATAATCTGGCATGGAGGGAAAATATTACCAGAGAAAATTTTGCTTAATTTGACACTGCTTAATATTCAGTGTGAGAAGAAATAAGCACATGGGAGCATCTTCAGAGGAAAGCAACAAAGGCCATCAAAGCCCTGGATATAAAGAGAATTGCTGTCACATGAAAGGACAACAAAAACCAGGACATACTTAGCCTATGGAAATGATGAGTAAGGCCAGGGTGAA
Source organism: Gambelia wislizenii (assembly GCA_030847615.1). Taxonomy (NCBI): domain Eukaryota; kingdom Metazoa; phylum Chordata; class Lepidosauria; order Squamata; family Crotaphytidae; genus Gambelia; species Gambelia wislizenii. The sequence goes on from JAUMIR010000001.1 coordinate 328,590,017, forward strand.
AGTCATGCATCTGCTTCCCCAATATTGGGGGGGGGGGAATGTTCAGTAAAGAATGCGGGGAAGGAGAGAGAGAACAGGTATTTATAATATCTGATGAGATCATGATAAGAAGCAATTGCTTCCTGTTGCAGTTGGGTGCTTTGAAGCTGGCACTGGTTGAAGTGAATGTCATGTTGTAATGATGTTGCAACACTGTACATCCCCTCTGATGCATACCTTGCTCTTTCCATCCCAGAATATGGGATCAAGTAATACCTTCTTTTGAAAGAAATGGGATTTCTCAGCCCATTAGATATTAGGTAAAGATCTGGACTCCCTCATCACAATGGACTGCTAAATGGGTTTTAGAGCAAACCAAGCCTGAACTCTCACTAGAAGCCAAGATGACTAACTGAGGCTGTTGTATTTTGGCATATCTTGAGACAACATGACTCATTGGGGAAGACTATAATTGTTGGTAAAGTGGAAGGCAGGTGGGGGGAAATATGGAGACCACCTACAGGTAGATTGATTTACTCAAGGAATCCACAGCCCTGAGATAGCAAGACTAAGCAGGGCAGTTGGTGACAGGGGCTGCTGACACACTGCAGAAATAATGCAGTTTGACACCACTGTAACTATCCTAGCTCCATCCTATGGAATCTTGGGATTTGTAGTTTGTTGTGGCACCAGCACTCTCTGACATGGAAGGCTAAATATCTCTCAAAACTACAAATCCAAGAATTCCATATCATTGAGCCATGGCAATTAAAGCAGCATCAAGCTGCATTATTTCTGCAGTGCGTCAGCATTCCTGGCAGTCTCTGATTCATAGGGTCTCCATATGTCAAAGTTGATTTCGCAGCAAATGACAATAAAATAGCTGTGCTGGTCTTTGTAGTATGTGGGGAAATAATTAATTGTAATGTAAAAGCAATCTTGTGTACCTCATTCACATCCTAAGATAAGTCTAGGTTTTTTCCCTGCATGCTTCTGTTCTCCCAAACTCCCTTTCTCTTATTTCACTGGGCACTTCCAGACAACTGGAGTGCTGGGTCATTCAACACATGACCTAATTTAAATTTTATTGCTCTTTGTGAGACTCTTTAAAGTTAGAGTCTCCATGTGGCTGTAGCCATGTTATCTTCATCTTTTCTTTTGTAACCATGCTGCTGCTATGAAGCCATGCCATGATGTTTGCTTTTCAAGTCACCATGCAGCCTCTTACTGCTAAAGGGCTGGGTGAGTCTTTCTACCCTAAATCCTCCTAGTTAGTTAGGAACCCTTTTTAAAGTTTCTTTTAGTATGTAGATTGAGATTGATACAACTTCAGTAAAATTTTGATTTGCATTTTAAACTGACTCCTTTGTTTTTGTAATGAGTCTAATTTAATGGGTGATCAGAACAGACCACAGACCGCTGAATACACTTTTAAATGTAAATTGAGCTTGTCTGTCTCAGCATTCCTAAGCGTCACTCTGCATCACTTTGAAAGTAAAAGGATTTTAACTTTTTAAAGAAAATATTTTTATTGCTTTTTAAAAGGACTAGATCCTGGAATTTTTAATACAATTTTATTTTTAGACTCATTGCTCCTATATTGAAAGGGTTATGGTTCCCATTTTGAAGACTTAAAAGCTCAATTTAATTTTTTTGTTTTTGCAAAAGTTTTGTTTTTTTCTTTTTATCTGATCACTTCAGTTGCTGGGTTTTTTGTTTTTGTTTTTGTTTTTTTTTTTGGTCTCTCTCGGCTTGAAGACAAAGGCAATAAAGCCATAAAGCAATGATGGCTGAAGCTAGCCTGTCTGCCTTTTTAAGCATGGAGAAGGTATATAGTCCAAATTATAGAAGATGGGCTTTTTCTTTTGAAACATACCTGAAGGCCATGGGACTTATTGATGTTTTACACAATCCCAGACCTCCTCAGGGGAGAGAGAGGAATGATTTTGATAGGAATGATCAAAAAGTATTAGCATACATAATTTTAACAGCATACATAATTTCTGTAATGCTCTCTACATGGGGCTACCCTTGTAGCATACATAATTTCTGTAATGCTCTCTACATGGGGCTACCCTTGTGCCTAGTTCAGAAATTACAGCTGGTACAAAATATGGCAGCCAGGCTAGTTTCTGGAACATCTAGGAGGGACCACATTACTCCAGTTCTGAGGTCCCTCCACTGGCTGCCTATCAGCTTCCGGGCCCAGTACAAGGTGTTGGTTATCACCTTTAAAGCCCTAAATGGCTTGGGTCCAAGCTATCTCAGGGACCGCCTTCTCCCTTATAATCCTCCCTGCACTCTCCGGTCCTCTGGGAGGAATCTGTTGCAGCCACAAAGACCTAGGCTGGCGACTACCTCCCAGAGGGCTTTCTCGGCTGTCACCCCCAAATTGTGGAACAGCCTGCCCGACGAGATCCGCCTATTGACATCATTAGACAGCTTTAAAAAGGCTGTCAAGACAGTTCTCTTCGGGCAGGCTTTTCCGGAATAGCTAACCCCAGCCTCAGGAACCCCCTCTGGAGGTTGCTTTTGGACCTCCAAACAGATGCTGGCTGCTTAAAAGGGTTTTTAATATATTGTATTATATATTGATTTTAACTTGTATTAATTTAATAATGTTTTAAGGGGAGGGAGGGATTTTGGGTTGTTTTATACTGTCTACCATTTTATCATTGTAAGCCGCCCCGATTGCTTGCAGAGGGGCGGGATATAAATAAATTTTATTATTATTATTATTTTATTTTATTATTAACAGTTGATCAAGGATTAGTTCCTGAACTCAAAGATGAGAGAACAGCAAAAGCTGCTTGGGACACTTTGAAAGATCTATGTGATGTTCCATCCATGGGAAATAAAATTGCATTGATGATGAAATTTGTAAACATGAAACTAGGAAATCCAAAATATCAAGATGAACTCATTAATGATTTCAGAGCTACATTAGCAGAATTACAATCTCCTGGAGCAGAGATTCCAAAGTCTGTGCAAGTTGGGATTTTCTTAGCAAGCTTACCAAAGTTTTACAATCCCCTCATAAGCACTTTGCAATTAAAGAATGATTTAACTCTACCAGAAGCCTATATTCAAATAAGAGAATTTCAACATAGGCAAAACTTGATACAAAACGACAAGTTTGAATCCAGAAATTCTAACTTTAACCAGCAAGTTAATTTGGCTGGGAAAGAAAAGCAGCATTTTAAAAGGACTGCTACCTACTTCAACCCCCCCTCCTCTTCTGAACCAAATGGGGTGCAATTAAAGGCTTCAAAGGGAAAAGGACAGTCATTCTGACAGCAAGGGATGACTGGCCAGAGGCAAGAGAATGCAAAATGCCATAGAGATAGAGAAGCTAATGCTAAGCAGAAATTTCACATTGGATTGGCTTATGAAAAAGTAATGCAAGCTTCTGGAAATGAATATAAAGATTCCTTCATCATAGATTCTGGAGCTAGCAACACATTTATTAATAAAAGGGAATATTTCCAAGATTTTAATGAAGAAGTAAAATTCCCTGTTTCCTGAGATTCTGTTACAGTGCAAGGAATTGCGACTGTGTGTCTTCCTATGAGATTGGGAGCTAAGACAGAAATATTAAGAATTAAGGATGCTGTTTATACCCTGAGCTCAAGAACTCCCTCTATTCAGTCAAAATGAGCACATCTAGAGGCAACAGAGTAGTTTTCAAAAAGAATGCATGTTATGGTCTTCATGGCAAACAGTTGATTTTTAAAGGCACTCTAAAGGATGATGGTCTTTATCACATGGAGATCAGTGACTCAAATGCCAATGTTGCCACTCAGTGTAAACACAAAGACTGCATAAATTTATGGCATAAAGGTTTGCTCATCGAAATGATGAATGCATAAAGAAATTGGCTAATCAAGAGCTAGCAAAAGACTTTCATTTCAAGAACTGTTGTGTGAATGAAAAGTGTGTGGAATGCATTAAAGTCAAGGCTACTGCACCTTCACACAAGCCTCTCACAGAAAGACAATCTACTAAAACTCTTGAGTTGATACACTCTGATCTCTATGGGCCATTTAGACAGAAATCAGTGGGTGGAAACCTCTATTTCCTGACACTCACAGATGATTTCAGCAGATATTGCCATTGCTACCTCCTAAGGGAGAAAAGTCAAGCTTTTGAAAAGTTCAAAGAGTACTTTAATTATATCACTAATAAATTCAATTATAAAATTCAGAATTTGAGGACGGATAATGGCTCTGAGTTTGTCAATACTCAATTTTATGAGTTCTTAAAGGAACATGGCATCAGACACCAGACTACTGGGATCTATAGTCCTCAACCAAATGGTTTATTGGAGAGAATGAACTGAACCTTAAAGGAAATGGCAGTTGCAATGCTTTTACAGGCTAACATGTCTAAAGCTTATTGGTCTGAGGCAATTCTCACAGCCACATACTTATACAATAGACTTCCAACCAGATCTAGATATGTTACTCCATTTGAATTGTGGCATGGTGTGAAACCCAGACTGAACCATCTCAGGGTTTTTGGATCAAAAGCTTATACATATGTTCCCAAACAGAAAAGAGACAAACTGGACTGTAGAAGTGAAGAGGGAATTTTTATTGGCTATGCCAAAGGTGATTACAAAATCCTAAACCCTGATGGATGCACAATGAGAATAACAAGTGCTGTTTATGTTGATGAAAGACCTCAATTTAATTCTAATCCAAACAAAGATTTCTATTCAGATGTTTTTGCAGTGGAAAAAGACCCTGACCCTGATTCTCAGCGGCAGCCGCATCGTGTGCAGCTCTTCCACCCTCCTGCAAGTGCTTCGCATCGAGAAGGGGCTCCCTTAGCCCACGACTTACCAGAGGATGGAGGACCGGACAGCGCACCATGGGCAGAGCCAGGAACTCAAGTCCAGGTGAGACAATCTGCGAGGGGTAACAGGGCAGTGCCTCCTTTGAGATTCTCCTATCTAGCCACAGGGGAAAGCCTTCTGGAACCCTCTGACTGGCAGAAGATCAAAGGACTGCCAAAGTCTGATTCTGAGAAATGGGTGAAAGCAGCAATAGAGGAAATGGAATCCTTATATAAGAATAAAACTTGGACTTTGACAGAATTGTCAAAAGGCAAGAAGGCAATTGGCTGCAGATGGGTCTTTACAACAAAACAAAATGCAAATGGGGAGATTGAAAGATATAAGCCAGACTTGTAGGTAAAGGTTACAGTCAGCAATTTGGAGATTTCATGAAACTTTCTCCCCAGTAGTTACACACACAACTATTAGAACCTTATTGGCTGTTGCAGATGCCAAGAAAATGCATGTACAACATCTAGATGTGAAAACAGCATTTCTTTATGGAGATCTAGATGAGGAACTGTACATGCAACAGCCTTCAGGATTTGAAGTACCTGGAACGAGCATCTAGTATGTAAACCTGAGAAAAGCTTGCATGCATTAAAACAAGCAGCCAAGAAATGGCACGAAAAGTTAAAACAGCTCCTTATCAAAATAGGATTTACTCCAGGCACTGTTGACCAATATGTTTACAAAAGATTCAGAAACAATAGATGGACTTACATTGCAAGTTATGTTGATGATTTGATTCTGTGCAGTCAAGACAAAGCAGATAGTCAAGAGATCAACCGCTGACTTCAAACTGATGCTGCCAGTGTGTGACAAACCATGACTGATTGCCTATGCAGATGCCGATTGGGGCAGTGATCCAGTGGAGAGAAAATCAACCAGTGGAAACATCATCTTCTACAGTGGTGGAGCAGTAAGTTTGACAAGTCAGAAGCAGCATACAGTGGCAGATAGTTCTACAGGTGCCGAGTGTGTCTCAGCGAAACACACAGCTTCTGGGAGTTTGATTTTTTTAAAACTCTTGGGAGAGGCTGCTTGTTTTTGAGGGGGGTGGAGCTTCTGGGAGTTTGATTTTTTTAAAAAAACTCTTGGGAGAGGCTGCTTGTTGGTGAGGCGCAAACCTAGCGGCGCACGAATTTCAGTGACCAAACAAAAATACAGCATACCTAAAAGTACAGCTTAGAGTTCTCAGCATTAACTAAGAGTTCTAAAAAGCTCTCACCATGGACACTGAGTAGACTGCAGCAGTCACTTGCAACACTTGTGGGATGTTTGTATTCTTGTGTACAGAGGTGGGGAACTTCACACGCACCAAGTGCAAGTTGGTAGCCCTCTTGGAGGAGAAAGTCCAGCAGCTGGAGACAAGGGTAGCTACACTTCAACAGATTTGGGAGCAAGAGGTTTTCCTGGACAGAACAGAACAAACAGTCTTGGGCGGGGACCACACAGAGGAACTGGCTGGGGAGGAGAGGGTCACTCCACACACAGGAGGTTGATAGCTGGAGGAACGTCACACACAGAACAAGAAAATCCAGGGATTCTTCGAGCAGCTTGCAGCTACAGAGTCGATTCGAAGATGTCTCGGGAGGTGTGTTGTCTCCCTTTGGCAAAGATCCGTGATGTGATGGAGAGGCTGACAAGACTCGTCAAGCCTACAGATCATTACCCCTTCCTTTTGGTCCATGTGGGAACCAACGATACTGCAAGGCACAGCTTTCCGAAGATCAGAAGAGATTATGAGGCCCTGGGGAGGAAGCTGAAAGAAATGGATGCACAGGTTGTTATCTCGTCTCTTCTGCAAGTTGAAGGGCATGGTTCAGGAAGGGAGAGGAAAATAGCCGATGTCAACAACTGGCTCCATAGATGGTGTCACCGAGAACGATTTGGATTCTTGGATCATGGGCTACACTTCCATGAGGGGGGAGTTCTGCCAAGAGATGGGGTGCATCTCACAACAGTTGGCAGAAACATTTTTGCCTACAGTCTCAAGAATTTGATCAGTAGGGCTTTGAACTGAGTCACATGGGGGAGGGAGACAGTATTCTGGAAGGCAAAAGGGCTGGAGAAAATAGTCAAACTGTCATAAAGGGAACAAGGCAAACAGCGCAAGGACCCAACAGTGGGAGGCAAAAGACTTGCACAGGCAGCAAGTAAAGGGAACACATGGTCTTAGATGTCTCTACACTAATACGCAGAGCATGGGAAATAAGCAAGATGAACTTGAACTCCTAGCACAACAAAGCACGTATGATATAATAGGCATTACTGAAGCCTGGTGGGATGATTCTCATGATTGGAATGTAGGAATAGAGTGGTATAACCTTTATAAGAGAAACAGGCCAAACAGGAAAGGAGGAGGAATAGCATTATATATCAGGGATATTTACACCAGTGAAGAGATCCATGACATCAATACTGGAAGCCAGGTGGAGAGCATCTGGATAAAAATTAAAGGGGAGGGAAACAACAGGAATGTTATTGTGGGACTCTACTACAAACCCCCTAGTCAGACAGAGGAATTGGATGATGCCTTTCTGGAACAGATGACCACACACGCAGAAAGGAGAGAAGTAGTAGTGATGGGTGACTTCAACTATCCTGATATTTGCTGGCAATCTAACTCAACCAAAACTTCATGGTCTAGCAAATTCCTTACTTGCCTGGAAGACAATTTCATGGTCCAAAAGGTGGAAGAGGCAACAAGGGGGTCAGCTATTTTAGATCTGATCCTAACCAACAGGGATGACCTGGTTAATGGGGTGCAAGTGGTGGGATCCTTAGATGAGAGTGATCATGTTCTCCTGGAGTTTGTTATACAATGGAAAGGAGAAGCCAGGCATAGTCAGACACGCATTCTCGACTTTAGGAGAGCTGATTTCAATAAACTCAGGGGAACACTGGGGGTGATCCCATGGTCAGGAATACTAAAAGAGAAGAGACCTCAAGATGGATGGGACTTTCTCAAAAGGGAGATACTGAAGGCACAATTTCAAACAGTACCATTGAGGAAGAAAAATGGGAAGTGTCTCAAGAAACCAGGATGGATGACTAAAGAAATTTCAACGGAGCTAAGTTTTAAACAGAACATGTATAGGAAATGGAAAAGGGGGGGAAATCACCAAAGAAGAAATCAAACAGAGAGTGAACACGTGTAGGAGTAAAGTCAGAAAAGCTAAAGTGCAGAATGAGCTCAGGCTTGCTAGAGAGGTTAAGAACAATAAAAAAGGTTTTTTTGGGGTATGTCCGCAGCAAAAGGAGGAAGAAGGAAATGTAGGGCCACTACGTGGAGAAGATGGCAAAATGCTAACAGGGGGCAGAGAAAAGGCAGAATTACTCAACACCTTTCATAGAATCATAGAATTGCAGAGTTGGAAGAGACCACGAGGGCCATCCAGTCCAGCCACCTGCCACGCAGGAAATCACGATCAAAGCATCCCTGACAGATGGCCATCCATGTCTCAGTGTTTTCAGAAAAGGAAAAGGGTGACCAACCTGAGGATAAAGGAACAGAGGACACAATAGGGGAAATCCAGCACAGAATAAGCAAAGAGGTAGTACAGGAATACCTTCTTAAACTAAATGAATTTAAATCTCCAGGACCAGATGAACTACATCCAAGGGTATTAAAAACTGTCAAATGTAATCTCAGAGCCATTGGCAATAATCTTTGAGAAGTCCTGGAGAACAGGAGAAGTCCCAGCAGACTGGAGGAGGGCAAACGTTGCCCAGATCTTCAAAAAGGGGGGAAAAGAGGATCCCAACAATTATTGTCCAGCTAGTCTGACATCAATATCAGGGAAGATTCTGGAGCAGATCATTAAACAGAGAATCTGTGAACATTTAGAAGGCAATGCCATAATCACAAAAAGTCAACATGGGTTTCAGAGAAACAAGTCATGCCAGACTAATCTGATCTCTTTTTTTGATAAAATGACCAGCTTGGTAGATGAAGGGAATGCTGTGGATATCGTATACTTTGATTTCAGTAAGGCCTTTGACAAGGGTCCCCATGACATTCTTGCAAACAAGTTTGTAAAATGTGGGCTAGACAAGTTAACTGTTCAATGGATTTGTAATTGGTTGACCAGCCGAACCCAAAGGGTGCTCAGCAGTGGCTCCTCTTCGTCTTGGAAAGATGTGACCAGTGGGGTGCCACAAGGTTCGGTCTTGGGCCCAGTGCTATTCAACATATTTATCAATGACTTGGATGAGGGAATTAGGGGCATACTTATCAAATTTGCAGATGACACCAAATTGGGAGGAGTAGCTAATACCCTAGAGGACAGGATGAAAATTCAAAATGACCTGGATAGGCTGGAGAGCTGGGCCAAAGCTAACAAAATGAAATTCAATACGGAGAAGTGTAAGGTACTATACTTAGGGCAAAAAATGAAATGCATCGATATAGGATAGGAGAGACCTGGCTGAATGAGACTACATGCGAAAGGGATCTAGGAGTCCTAGTAGACCACAAGTTGAACATGAGTCAACAGTGCGATGCGGCAGCTAAAAAGGCCAATGCAATTTTGGGCTGCCTCAATAGAAGTATTGTGTCCAGATCAAGGGAAGTAATAGTGCCACTCTATTCTCCCTTGGTCAGACCTCACCTAGAATACTGTGTCCAGTTCTGGGCACCACAATTCAAAAAGGATATGGACAAACTGGAGCGTGTGCAAAGAAGGGCGACTAAAATGGTGAAAGGTCTGGAAACGATGCCTTATGAGGAGAGACTTAGGGAGCTGGGTATGTGTAGCCTGGAAAAAAGATGGTTAAAAGGCAATATGATAGCCCTGTTTAAGTATTTGAAGGGTTGTTACATTGAGGATGGAGCAGGCTTGTTTTCTGCTGCTCCAGAGACTGGAACACGGAGCAATGGATGCAAGCTCCAGGAATAGAGATTCCACCTCAACATGAGGAGGAACTTTTTGACAGTAAGAGCTGTTCGGCAGCGGAACACACTCCCTCGGAGCGTGGTAGGGTCTCCTTCCTTGGAGGTCTTTAAACAGAGGCTGGATGGCATCTGTCGTGGATGCTTTGATTGTGATTTCCTGCGTGGCAGGGGGTTTGGACTGGATGGCCCTCGTGGTCTCTTCCAACTCTGCAATTCTGTGATTCTATGATTCTATGATTCTATGAAAACAGCTTGTGATGAAATCAAATGGCTGCAGAATTTGCTTCTGGATTTTGGCATACAAGAACCCAAGCCAACCATTTTGATGCAAGACAATCAAAGCTGTATCAAAATTTCTCAGAGTGACAAGTCTCTGAAGAAGAACATAGACATTGCTTTCCACAAGATGAGAGAGATGTGCCAGAGTCAACTTGTTCAACTGGAGTACTGCAACTCAGAAGAAAGATAGCTGATATTTTAACTAAGCCTCTTCCTAAGGACAGTTTCCTGAGACTACGAGAAGAAATGAAGATTGTTCATGGAGTACCCTACGATTGAGAAGGGTTATGTAGTATGCGGGGAAATAATTAATTATAATGTAATAGCAATCTTGTGTACCTCCTTCACATCCTAAGATAAGTCTAGGTTTTTTCCCTGCATGCTTCTGTTCTCCCAAACTCCCTTTCTCATATTTCACTGGGCACTTCCAGACAACTGGAGTGCTGGGTCATTCAACACATGACCTAATTTAAATTTTATTGCTCTTTGTGAGACTCTTTAAAGTTAGAGTCTCCATGTGGCTGTAGCCATGTTATCTTCATCTTTTCTTTTGTAACCATGCTGCTGCTATGAAGCCATGCCATGATGTTTGCTTTTCAAGTCACCATGCAGCCTCTTACCGCTAAAGGGCTGGGTGAGTCTTTCTACCCTAAATCCTCCCAGTTAGTTAGGAACCCTTTTTAAAGTTTCTTTTAGTATATAGATTGAGATTGATATAGCTTCAGTAAAATTTTGATTTGCATTTTAAACTGACTCCTTTGTTTTTGTAATGAGACTAATTCAATGGGTGATCAGAACAGACCACAGACCTCTGAATACACTTTTAAATGTTAATTGAGCTTGTCTGTCTCAGCATTCCTAAGCGTCACTTTGCATCACTTTGAAAGTAAAAGGATTTTAACTTCTTAAAGAAAATACAGTATTTTTATTGCTTTTTAAAAGGACTAGATCCTGGAATTTTTAATTCAATTTTATTTTTAGACTCATTACTCCTACATTCTTGGCCCCTGAAATTGCTTTAGAATCAGTAGCCATCTGCATACATGCATAATCACATAACCAGGCAAGTAGTAACAATTTTATTTCAGGTTTTTCTGTAAACGGAGCCGTTAGTGTTCCTATTTAGTCTATAATTCTAGTGTGTTTTGCTCTTTATTAACTGTAAACTGAATTGCAGTTTGCTATTGTTTTGTGTTTTTGGAATGGTGATATGATTTTTATTGATGTTATTATTGTAAGCTACCTTGAATAATCTTAGTAAACAAGGGGATCTTGTAGCACCTTTGAGACTAATTAAAAGAAAGAAGTTGTAGCATAAGCTTTGGTAGACTTGGTCTACTTCCTCAGATACATTCCATGCCTTTGAATTGAATAATCTTAGTAAATAAGCAGCACAGAAATAACACCAATGATACCGCAGCAACACAATACAGTCTAGTAATTAGACTTGATCACCAGATGGGACTAGCAGGGGATAGTAAGAACTGTGCTTAAAAATATCTTCAGACAACCAAACTGGGGAAGGCTTGCTTTGAGTACTGATCTAGGAGTGAGCAGACTCAGGTTCTAACCCCAGAAAGCTTAATAAGTAATTTGGGGTTTGGGCTAAGCTGTCAATAAAATGTGACTCTTCATTCACGCCTGCACAACACCACAGGAACAGGTAAGCGAAATGTTTTCTCATAATTTCAGCCCTTTGTGTTATCGTCGTTTCCTAATGATGTGGGTTTTGCCACATCTGATAAAGTCCTGTCACTAAGTGGATTCAGGCTGAAATCAGTTTTATTTAGGAATGAAAGCATTTATTCAAGCTTGATACTGCAAAATGAAAATTGTCAGGATATCATTCTAAAGGTAAGGAAAGACCCTATGAACTTAATTATTTCAGAGTTAAAACACTGTTCCTAGTCACCACCCCAAATTACTTTATATTTCCAGATACCCAGTTTACATTTCTGCTCCAAAGAAAACCAGTCAAGCTTTCAACTTTTTGTAGTTACATAAATTCCAGTAAAACCATCATTTTAAAGTTGTCCTCTGATGTGAACGGGGAACAAAAAAAATGACCTTTATGTAGAATACTGCAGAATGGTGTTATTTTATTACAGAAATTAATAACTTTCAATCAGACATAAATATAAATCAGGTGAAACATTTAGTCCAGTGAGCGGGGGTCTTTTATAATGACTTTACTAAAACTGAATTCAGATTTGTATTGGAAAGTTATCTATTTCTAGCTTCTGCAAAATAAAAAAAATGTCTTTGACAACATGTGAAAGCTGTACAGTTCTAATATGCACATAAACATATTTTTGAAAGTGGATGTATGCATGTAAAAATTTAGGCAAAATGCACACAAAAATGTATATATGTGAAAAATTCACACAGACACGTGTTGGAATTTTGAGTGCTTGGAAGTTAATGGTTAAGAAATTGTTATGTAACTTCTTACACAGGGAGGCTGCTCTGCCCCAGCTCATTCCCATTGCAGTTTTAAACATGACTTAAAATGCATTTGTTGTTGATTTTTGGTTTCTTTTGGGGTGTGTGTGTGTGGGGGGGGGTCTGGACATCATGGGTCCTGCTTAAGGAGAAAGGCAGCATATAAATTGCATAAATAAATAGACTAGTCTAAGGTTTTTTGGGGGAGAAGCACCCCAGAAAGCTCCATGAAAGTATTTTCCCCACCACTCCCAACCGCCCTTCCCAAAGAGCTTACAATCCAAGGTACTAGGGAGAGCCAGTGTAAGAGAAAATTAAAAGTAGATCTGGAAGATCACCCTGACTAACTTCCATTGCAAGCATTTTTCCTAGTCCCAGTTGTGAAGGTTCATTTGAGGGTCTTTCACACTACATAGTTTTATAGCACTATGACTCCACTTTAACTTCCATACTTGTATCCTATGGAATCCTGGGGTTTGTAGGTGGGTGAGTCACTAGAGCACCCAGACTGAGAATTCTAAATATCCCTCCCTAAACTACAAATCCCATATGATGGAACCATGACAATTGAAGTGGAATCATAGTGCTGTAACTGTGTAGTGTGAAAGTCACCCCCCCTGCAATTATATCATACTTTCCAGCATTTCAAAAAACTGGGACACATGTGGCCAAGAGTGTAGTCAAGATGGCAAACATTATCAATGAGGAAGAACACACAAGGTAGGAGAGAGTGCGGCAGTTTGCTTTTGCCTGAGCCCACTAGGATTCTGCCACTTCCTCTACTCCCCTCTCCCTGCATATTGAGTGCAAATTGCTTTTGCACTTTGAACTCAGTCTGCAGCAACTAAATTAAGCTGTGGACAAAGGGGGGAAGTGGGAGGAAGCAAGAGAGCCGCTGATGCATTTCAAAAGCAGCTGAAAAAGTGGCAAAACAGTGGATTAATTGGGATTAATCCCTGTCAAATCAGGTATGGAGGGTATTCTGTATATGGAGCAAATCTGCCTTGAGTTGCTTGTTTGGAGCCTTTATTAAGCCCATCAGTTGGGGTGCAAGAAGGTGGCACTTCCAGAGGAATCCTAAACTTGCCTTGAAGCACAAACATGGCCATGTTTCCTTATTCCAGATTACAGATTCCATCACAAAACCAAATGCACATTTCAGGGCTTTCGCTGACACTGATTTTTACTCTTTGGATTCTGATGGTTGTTCATGAAAGCTTTTGGGGCCCAATTGGTTTTACCAAACCCCTCTAATGTACACGGTTTAAGTCATTTTGAACTACGTTAACCAGTTTTATACCCTCCAACATTTCATGGAAGGAGAAAGGCACATGTGTGGCCAAGCAACATCAGAGTTTGATCAGGATCGCAACAGATATTCATGAAGAAGAACACACAGAGTAGGAGAGGTTGCAGCAGTTTGCTTTTGCCTGTGTCAACTGGGAAGGGCAAGAGTTTCCTCCTCTCCTTTTCACCTGCTGCGTTAAACTGAGTGCTGAGTTAAACTGAGATTATCTTTGCACTTTGAACTCAGTTTGCATCAAATGAAGCAAGCTGAGGACAAAGGGGAAAGGAGGAAGAAGAAGAGGAGAGAGAAACTGGAGCATTTTAAAAGAAGGCCAAAAAAAAAAAAAAAGTGGGATGCCAGAGTATTAATCATGACTGTCCTTGTCAAATTGGGAAAGTTGGAGTGTATGCAGCTTCCAGATTTCCCAGTGACCATGGCCAGTACATATGTTGGCTGAAGGATTCCAGGAGTTGTTATCCAAACAAGTCACTTTTCCAGGCTCTCAAAGAGAGTATAGAACATCTGGGACCTGATGCCAAATGGAATTCAAAAACCTCAGAATAAGATTAAAAGTACCCAATAACCATGAACCTCTCTGACACCTTCAAATGTCGACCCACATGGGCAGAATTAACAACAAATAAAACTCTCTCATACCCAACCATTTCCAGTCCAAGGTCACACTTGATATACCTGCCCTTATATACCAAGAAAGCAGAAGAGTTTAATTTAATTGTCAGTGGCAACACAGAAAGAAGGAAGTGTTGTATAGTGGTTAGATATTAGGAAAGGTTGCAGCAGTTTGCTTTTGCCTGAGACTATGCAAGTTTCTGCCCCTTCTTCTCCTCTCCCCCTGCTGAGTGCATCTGAAGTAAACTGCAGAGAGCAGGGAGCTGGAAGGGGAAGAGAGACACCAGGGGGTTGTCTAAACGGTGAAAATAACCCTTATAGAATTTACGTAGAATACCTTTTGTCCCGATAAGATGCAATTGAGATTGGGATTTTCGGAAGGAGGGGGACCAAAAACTCCATTTACTGCACGGGAAAAGCCTTTACATCTTTCCCCAACGTTTTTTCAATAATGTGTGGAAATGTGCATTACTGCTCTTTTCGACATTCAATTTGCATCACAGCACATTCTTGGTGAAGATGGAAGTGGAAAGCTGATTGGTCAGAGGTGTGGGGAGGGTAGGCTTGCCAGCAATGAAGTGACCATTTTGGAGTTTTGCATTATCAATCGTGCACTTTTTAGCTGCACTGAGTTGAGCAAACAGCTTTTTTAAGCAGAAGGTCACACTTACGCACCTTTGATTTACAGTTTTTAAAAAATATTGTGTAGTCGTGACAACTTCTGGAGAATAATAATGTGAATAATTCACTCTCAGCCACCATCTTGATTTGCAGGCATGGCTGCATGTGAACTTCAGACACAGATAGCTTCACATATCAGGAGCCCTGGTACTGCAGTGGTTAAATGCATACTGCAAGCCACAACATTGTGATTTTGATCCTGTAGGGCTACAGGTTGACTCAGGACTTTTTCAAACAGAAAATAAAACCCCCGTTGAGGTCAGGAGGAGGATGGCACTGTCTCGCTTACAGCGCTCCGTCCTCCTCCCAACCTTCCCCTGTGCTTCCTCTGTGCTGGGGGAGAGAGAGAAATGTGCTGCTTTTTATTGATGAGGGTTCTCCGTTAATAAAAGCAGCATGTTTCTTCTGCCCTCAGCACAGGGGAAGGTTGGGAGAAGGTCGGGGGGAGGACGGTGTCATATGAAATGGAGTGCTGTAAGCGAGACAGAGCCGTCCTCCTGACCATGACGGGGTTTTTATTCCCCCTTTGAAAATGTCCTCAGCCTTCCATTCTTAGATCAGTAAAATGAGTACCCAGCTTGTTGGGAGCAATTAGCTAACACATTGTAAACCACTTAGAGAGTGCTTAGCACTATAAAGCGATAAAGAAATGTAAGTGCTGCCAGCAATTTTGCCAGAGGACAGTGGAGACAAATTAATGCTGCTGTGAAATTATGTTAATGGATAGGAATCCACATTATATTGCCTCATCTAGACAAGCCCTGGGACATTTGAAAAGGAGCTAGAAAAGTGGGATGACAGAGGATTAATTGGGATTCTTTGTTTCAAATTGAAACAGTTGGAGGGTATGCAGTTTTAATTATTTTAACATGTTAAATTGTATAAAAAGAATTAGCCTTTAAAAATCACTTTTTATTATTTACATTGTGTTAAATTTATTAGATTGGTTTTATTGTATGCCGCCCTGAGATCTCTGGTTAGAGGATAGGTGAGGTTATGCTTGTCAAGGCCTCTGAGAGGCATGCAGATAGACGGCAAACCCCAAACCCTGCATTTTGCATAGATTTGCCTTAGTGATATGACAGGAAAGGGGGGAGGGGAATTATGTTTTTCTCCTTGAATGAACAAGTCTCAAAACTAATCTCCCCTCAGCTAAAATTGAATTTAAATATAATCAAACTTGCATTGCTTCGGTGCATTCATTTATCTTGCTTAAAACTTCTGTGCAGTTCTCACCAGGACTTGCTCTGGGGCGGTTTGCTTTTGTTTTCTAGAATCTGCTGTCCTCAGCATTATCTGCTTTCAAGAGAGAGGAAAAGAGATGATGGATGGGGCACCAAGCACATCCGTTATCCACTATCTGCAGGAGCAGAACCTATGTGCATGGCCTCTTCCTATCCTGCCATCATAGTTACAGTTAAGCTCAAGAGGAACCAACTGTTTGAAAGATAAAGCAGCATTTCAGAACAGGGTAGGAGAGGAAGATTACCCACGGTGTGATTGATGCATTGGCAGCTCCTGTACAGCAGCTTCTCTTCCTCCATGGAGTAAAAGAATTCCACACAGACAACAGTTAGGAAGTTATATTGCCCATGGCATCTTCCTTCCACAATCTGGCTAAAAGAGAGCTACTAAGTTCCTTTCTTTCATAGAATCATAGAATTGCAGAGTTGGAAGAGACCACGAGGGCCATCCAGTCCAACCCCCTGCCACACAGGAAATCTTGATCAAAGCATCCCTGACAGATGGCCATCCAGCCTCTGTTTAAAGATCTCCAAGGAAGGAGACCCCACCACGCTCCAAGGGAATGCGTTCCACTGCCGAACAGCTCTTACTGTCAAAAAGTTCCTCCTAATGTTGAGGTGGAATCTCTGTTCCTGGAGCTTGCATCCATTGCTCCGTGTTCCAATCTCTGGAGCAGCAGAAAACAAGCTTGCTCCATCCTCAACGTGACACCCCTTCAAATACTTAAACAGGGCTATCATATCGCCTCTTAACCATCTTTTTCCAGGCTAAACATACCCAGCTCCCTAAGTCTCTCCTCATAAGGCATTGTTTCCAGACCAGACAATGTAAAATTGTATTATTTACATTTATAACCCACCTTTCCTCCTATGAGCTCAAGGTGACATACATGGCTCTCCTCACAGTAACCCTGTGGGGTAGGGGAGGATGAGAGTGAGAGAGAGAGGATTGACTGAAGCCTGAGTTTCATTTGGGAGGAAAGTAGGATATACATTGAATAAATAAATAAAGTAAATAAATAAAAGTTAATGCCATAATAGATGCATGGCAAAGCAAGTTTATCTATATATGAATCTATTCAGAAATAAGCTCCATTGGGACATTTTCCTGGTTAAGCCTGTATAGAATTGCAACTTTAGGCCTAAATTCAAGTACTAGTTCCAACTAAAGTAGATGCCTTGAATTAATGGGAACTTGGTATAGCAACTCTTATGTAAGTTCCATTGATTCAATAGATCTGCTCTAATTGAGCCAGTGTGGTGTAGTGTTTTGAGTGTTAGACTAAGACTCTGAGTCCAACTGGGTCAACACTGGGCCAGTCACACTCTCTCAGCCTTAGAAGTGATCATGTCTAAAGGAAGCAGTTACATGACAGTTGTTGAAAAGACCTTCCCTAGATCCCACTGTGTTAGATAACTACCAGCCAGTTTGCAACATCCCATTGTTGGACAAGGTACTGCAGCATGTGGTAGCCTCCCAGTTCCAGGGTTTTCTGGTTGAAATGTGTTATCTGGATACAAGTTTGGTTAGGCACCAGCACTCTTTGGCAGAGAAGGCTAAAGATGATGTAAAACTACAAATCCCAGGATTCAATAGGAAGGAGCCATGACAAATAACCCAGTTTCAAACTGGATTATTTGTCTAGTGTGGATAAGGCCTTATTATCTTTCTATGTGGGTCTGTGTAAATGCAAGGCAAGACAGGCCTGAGGAAGGAGCATTTTATTACCACTAGTCGAATGTATGCTATTGTTCAGATGTTGTGGAAGGATATATTCAATATGTTCTTGTGCTACATCCCCCTCTCCCTGCCCCACAAGCACACACTCTGACCATCTACTTTCGGATGCCAGAGTGTGTTGCCATGGCCATGTACTGGTTGGAATGGGTAGCATCTTGGTAGCATCTGGTTCCACATCTGCAGCTGGGTCAAGAGAATTGACATACCTATCCCTGCTGTGGCATCCCTAAGGCTGGTGTCACCCCTCCCCCTGGCTGTGTCACCAGGTTTGGTTTGGCCTCTCCATGCACCCCTAGTGCCGTCACTGTCTCCCAGATCTCCAGTGATTTGCTAGAGATAGGGAAGGATGATGTAGGCTCTCTTCTCCCAGGTGCAGAAGTGCAGCTGGACAGTGCCCGAGCATTTCCCTACCCTAGCCTTTAAATAACCATTTGATGCTTGGAAGCTGCCTTCTGGGGGAAGAGTTGCAGAGCCATATGGGTTGACTGTTATACTCCATCTGGGCAATTTAGGATCCTGCCTCCTTTGGTTTCTGGGCATTGTGGGTTGATTCTAATGGTGTCCATCTTGAAATTGAATGGACATAAATGATAGAATGGTTTTCCCAGCCCCCATTTTCCCTCTGCACACATATGCCCTCCAGATATGGTCTGGGGGACTGGGGAAAGATTTGCAGAGAGTGTGGGAGTTGGAGGGTGAAGAAAGGAAAGGGAAATTCCTATTGTATTCATGGAATCTTGCTCTCTCATGTTGGGTGTTGCCTAATATATTATTGCACATGTTTTCAAATGTTTTATCCCAACCATAAGGGCTAGAATCTTCCTCTTTAAAAAAGAAGCAACACAATGGCTGATATTATTAGCAAATGATATTGCACGTATAATTTATAGGTATGGCACTATGGAAGATACATACCTGCCCTGAGGTTTTCCTTTGATGATATTCAATAAGCTATCTGAATTCACTGCTAGGGTATACTTAAATGGAAAGGTAACTGTGTTCATACAGCTCAGTCTCCAACAAAGCTTGGGAAAGTTACTTTTCAGAAATAGAATTCTCTCAATCTCCTAAGCACTGTGGCCACTAGCTATGTGACCAAACAGAACTCAACAGTCAGAAAGAAATCCACTGATTCTGGATTTTACTCTCTCCCTTTCTCTCTATAGCTGCAGCTTCAGTCTCAGGAGCTCGGTGTACAGGAGCAAGGTGAACAAGAGAGAGGACAACAGGGGTGTTTGGCGTGGGTGTGGTGGAAGAGACAGCATACAGTAAGCTTGTGGCTGTTGAATTAAACTTCTTCAGCCCCAGAGAGTTTGTTGGGCTAAGGCTGGTGGGCTTGCTTGGGTCAAGGCTGTTTGTTTGTGTGGGTTGAGTATAGACTTGCCTAGAGGAGGGGCTCATTAGCATTTGCTTGGTGAGCTGGTTCTCTCCAGAGCAAGTGAGTCAAGGAGACTGCTGAAAGGAAGTAAGTAAGTAGGTCAGAGGCAGAGGGAGGAGCTAAGAAGTAGGGCAGTAGGGCAGAGGCAGAGGGAGGAGCTAGCAGCCAGTAGCGCTCTCTCTCTCTCTCTCTCTCTCTCTCTCTCTCTCTCTCTCTCTAGCTGCAACTTCAGTCTCTGGAACTCGGCATACAGGAGTGAGGCGAACAGGAGAGAGGACAACAGGGGTGTTTGGCATGGATGTTTAGTGGGGGGGGTTGAGGGGGAGGCACAGTTCTTTTCTGAGGGGGAAGGGCTTCTGCTGAGCCACTGACCAGCCTGGGTGCAGAGTTAACAGCCACTAGCTTTATATAAGTGTTGCTGCAATCTTTCCAGGTTAATCTTAGAAAATCAACAGCAAGTGCCTTGTGGCGTGCACAGTTCTAACATAACAGGGGCATAGGAGCTCTTCTGAGAAACAAGGCCAACAGGCATACTAGAGGAGTTTGGACAGGGAAACCTACAGTTCTCTTTCAGTGACTACTTAAGAAGAATGAATATGTCAAGTGAGGGAGCTGCTGCAGTCACCTACAACACCTGTGGGATGTTTGTCTTCTTGCCAGAGGTGGTGTGGAACTATATCTGCAGTAACTGCAAGTTGGTGGCCCTGCTGGAAGAGAAGGTCAAGCATCTTGAAGACAGGGTATCTACTCTTCTGAATATTAGGGAGTGAGAAGTTTTCTTGGAAAGAGTGGAGAAGACCATCCTGGAAGCAGAACACACCAGGGAGGTGTCTACGGAGGAGGCCATTACCCATACACAGGAAATGAACACTTGGAGGAATGTGACACAGAGAAGTAAGAAAGGGCAGGGCTCCTTTGGCCAGCTTGAAGCTAAAGAATCAATTTGAAGCTCTCACTCTTTCCAAAGAAGAAGAGGAAGAGCAGCAGTGCCAGGCCTCAGGGAACATACAGGAAACCTTGGTAGATCCAGCACATGAAGTGGCCTCTGCCAAGACTTGAAGGAGGAGGAGGATGGTGGTGGTAGGGGATTCCCTGTTGCAAGGAACAGAAGCAGTAGTTTGCAGGCCTGACAAAATGTCTCTGGAGGTATGCTGTCTACCTGGGGCAAAAATATTTTCCCTTCCTTTGGTCCATGTGGGAACCAATGATACTGCAAGGCATAGCCTCCAGAAGGTCACAATGGATTATGAGGCTTTGGGTAGGAAGCTGAAGAACCTGGATGCACAGAGTTATTTCATCTGTCCTCCCAGTGTAAGGGCATGGCCCAGGAAGGGAGAGAAGAATAGTGGAGGTGAACAACTGGCTATGCAGATGGTGCCAGCGGGAACAATTTGGCTTCCTGGACCATAGGATGTGGTTTCAGGGAAGTGGACTTCTGGCAAGAGATGAGCTGCACCCTACGGCAGTTGGTAGGAATGTTTTTGTGAAGAGTCTGAAAGATCTCAACAGGAGGGCTTTAAACTGAGTTGTATGGGAGAGGGAGACAGTATTCTTGAAGGCAGGAGTTCATTGAGTGCTAGAGATAATAGCCCAAATGTAATACAGAGAACAAGGCAAATAACACAACAACCCAACAATGGGAGTAGTAAACCCTTTAAAAGGCAGATAGGAGAAATGGCCCATGGTCTCAGATGCCTCTATACAAATGCACAGAGCATGGGAAATAAACAGGATGCACTTGAACTCTTAGCACAGCAAAACAAATATATCATACGCATTACTGAAACCTGATGGGATGAGTCTCATTATTGGAAAGTATTAATAGAGGGGTATAGCCTATTTCAGAAGAATAGACCAAACAGGAAGGGAGGTGGAGTAGCATTATATGTTAAGGATGTGTACACCTGTGAATAGATCCATGACTTAAATCCTGGGAGCCAGGCTGAGAGCATCTGGGTAAAAATTAAGGGAGAGAGAAACAGCAGGGATATCATTTTGGGGGTCTACTACAGGCCTCCAAGCCAAACTGAGCATTTGGATGATGCCTTCCTGGAACAGATGACTGCACATTCAGAAAGGAGAGATGTGGTAGTAATGGGGAATTTCAGCTATCCTGATATTTGTTGGAAGTCCAACTCGGCCAAGAATGTAAGGTCCAATAAATTCCTCACTTGCCGTGCAGACAATTTCATTGTCCAGAAGGTGGAAGAGGCAACAAGAGGATCAGCTATTTTAGATCTGATCCTAACCAATGGGGATGATATGGTTAATGGTGTGAAAGAGGTGGGATCCTTAGGGGGGGAGTGGCCATGTTCTCCTGGAGTTTATTATACAGAGGAAAGGGGAAGCCAAGCATAGTCAGACATGCATTCTAGACTTTAAGAAAGCTGATTTCAGAAAACTTAGGAAATTACTGGGGGTGATCTCATGGTCAGAAATACTAAAAGATATAGGAGGATGGGAGTTTCTAAAAAGTGAGATATTGAAGGCACAAATTCAAACAGTTCCAATGAGGAGGAAAGGAGGGAGGTGTCTAAAGAAACCGGGATGGATGTCAAAAGAACTCTCAACTTAGCTAAAACTTTAAAAGGACATGTACCAGAAATGGAAGTCACCAAAGAAGAATTCAAACAAATAGCCAGTTCATGTAGGGGGAAAGTCAGAAAAGCCAAACTCAGCTAGAGCTCAGCCTTGCTACCGAGGTTAAAAACAAAAGGGGCTTTTTTGGGTATGTCTGTAGCAAAAGGAAGAACAAGGAAATGGTAAGGCCGCTGCAGGGAGAAGATGGTGAAAGGCAGACGGAGGACAGAGAAAAGGCAGAACTACTTAACACCTTCTTTGCTTCAGTCTTCTCCCAAAGGAGGAACAGTGCTCAACCTGGAGAAGAGAGAGCAGATGATGCAGTAGGGGAAATACAGCACAGAACTGGTAAAGAGGTAGTTCAGGAATACCTGGCCAGTATAAATGAGTTCAAGTCTCCAGGGCCAGATGAACTTCATCCAAGGGTATTAAAAGAACTGGCAGAAGTAAACTAAGAACCACTGTCAATAATCTTTGAGAATTCCTGGAGAACAAGAGAGGTTCCAGCAGATTGGAAATGGGCAAATGTTGTCCCCATCTTTAAAAAAGTCGGGAGGGGAGAAGACCAAAATAATTACTGCCCAGTCAACCTGACATCAATACTAGGAAAGATTCTAGAGCAGATCATTAAACAGACAGTTTGTAACCACTTAGAAAGGAATGCCATGATCACAAAAAGTCAACATGGATTTCTCAAAAACAAGTCATGCCAGACTAATCTCATCTCTTTTTTTGATAGAGTTACAAACTTGATAGATGAAGGAAATACAGTAGATGTAGTGTATCTTGATTTCAGTAAGGCTTTTGACAAGGTCCCCCATGATATTCTTGCAAAAAAGTTAGTAACCTGTGGACTAGACAATGCAACTGTTAGGTGGATTTGTAATTGGTTGACTGACCAAACCCAAAGGGTAGTCACAAATGGCTCCTCTTCATCCTGGAGATAAGTGACTAGTGGGGTGCCACAGGGTTCTGTCCTGGGCCCAGTGCTATTCAGCATTTTTATCAACGACTTGGATGAGGGAATAGAGGACATGCTTATCAAGTTTGCAGATGACACCAAATTAGGAGGGGGAGCTAATACCCCACAGGACAAGCTCAGAATCCAAAATGACTTGAACAGATTAGAAAGCTGGGCCAAAACTAACAAAATCAATTTCAACAGGGAGAAATGTAGGATACTACACTTGGGCAGAAAAATGAAAAGCACAGATATAGGATGGGTGACACCTGGCTTGAGGGCAGTACATGCAAAAAGGATCTAGGAGTCTTAGTGGACCACAAGCTGAACATGAATCAGCAGTGTGATGCAGCAGCTAAAAAAGCCAATACGATTCTAGGCTGCATTAAGAAGAGTATAGTGTCTAGATCAAGGGAAGTAATAGTGCCACTGTATTCTGCTTTGGTCAGGCCTCACCTGGAATACTGTGTCTAGTTCTGGGCACCACAATTTAGGAAGGCTATTGAGAAGCTGGAACTTGACCAGAGGAGGGTGGGTTGTCTGGAAGCCATGCCCTATGAGGAGCGACTTAGTGAGCTGGGCATGTTTAGTCTGGAGAAGAGAAGGTTGAGAGGGGACATGATAACCATGTTTAAATATTTGAAGGGATGTCATACTGAAGATGGAGCAGGCTTGTTTTCTGCTGCTCCAGAGACTAGGACACAGACCAATGGGTTCAAACTACAGGAAAAGAGATTCCACCTAAACATTAGGAAGAAGTTTCTGACAGTAAGGGCTGTTCAGAAGTGGAATACGCTGCCTTGTAGTGTGGTGGAGTCTCCTTCTTTGGAGGTTTTTCAATAGAGGCTGGATGGCTATTTGTTGGGAATGATTTGATGGTGTAAACTTTCCTTGGGTTTTTTCCAGGCTGTGAGGCCGTGTTCTGGAATAGTTTCTTTTTGACATTTCACCTGCAACATCAGAAAGAAACTATTCCAGAACACGGCCTCACAGCCCAGAAAAAAAGCCAAGGAAAATCTATGTATGCCGGCCGTGAGAGCCTTTGACTTCATATTTGATTGCGTATTCCTGCATGGCAGGGGGTTGGACTGGATGGCCCTTGAGGCTACAGTGCTCTCCACCATTCGACCAGTGTTGTATACCATCCTGTTGAACTGGGAGAGCAGGATCTTGCAGTCTCTGTTCTGCCCTTGTCGTGATAACAAACAGCCTGGAAATCATGTTGTTGCCAGGAAGGTTCATTTAACAGCATTCTTATCACATTCATTTTCCTGCTGATTCAGTTCCAAAACATCACTCTGCAAGATTATCATTAAACTGTTTGTCTCTTGTGTGTGCTTTAAAGTGTGAAAAGGGAAAGGGGAGTGGGGGACAAAATATGGCACAAGGCACAGCTCCATATGGCAATTCCTGAGGTCTTGCCAAAGACCTGCAGACATAAGTTTACATGATTGCAAAGCATCCCCCTATCGGCAAAATCAATGTCAACAGATGAACAATGGACAGTGATTGAGATAAACCCTGAGGATGATCCATCGCTCAAGTGCTGACAGCATTGGAAAAGCTTTTCTCAGCTAGAAATATTGGTAGAACATTTTAAAGGATACATTGTTAATAGCTGTGATAATATGCAGAGTACATGGTCTGTTCTTAAACTAACATTAAGGAAAAGTATCTTGGAAGCTAAGCAGGGCCCTGGTTAGTACTTGGATGGGAGACCACCAATGAATACCAGATGCTGTATGCTATATTTCAGAGGAAGGAATGGCAAAACCACCTCTGACTATTCCTTGCCTATGAAAGCCCTATGAAATTCATGGAGTCACTAAAAGTCAACAGGCAACTTGCACACCCACATGCGTGTGCGCACACACACATTTTGTTTTAACAATGATGGTGGACAATGTTTAGTCTGTCAAGAGCCACATTCTCTCAAGAATAATCTGTCTGTGGGGCCATATGTGGGATTGAAAACAAGAGTGAATTGTGCTATCAAAATTGGCAAGCCCATCCAAATTCTCCCTCTGCTTCTGCCTTCTACTCTCCTTCCTTCCTTCCTTTCTTTCTTTCTTTCTTTCTTTCCCTTCCTATCTACCTAGAGGATTTCTCCAGAAAGGACAGAGCAGTCTCCCATAGGCCTGAACTGAATCAAAAGCATAGGGCTTTTGACATTAAGCTGTTGGCAGAACTTGGAAAAGTTACTTTTTTGGACTACCGCTCACAGAATCCTCCAAGCAGTATGGTCATGGGCCATGCTGGGTAGAGATTCTGGGTGTTATAAACAAACAAACAAAAAAAAAACTTTTCTACACTTTAGCTGAAGACTGCCAAGGCCAAAAAAGAGAGAGAGAGGTTTTGTTGCTTCAGTGGGCTTCATAAGTGACAGGGGCTTCTAGACACAAGCATCATTAAAAGCACCAGAAAGAGAATAGAAGCAATACTGGCCTTGTTTTTGTTGTTGTGTGCTTTCAAAGCATTTCAGACTTCTAGTGACCCTAAGGTGAACCTATCATGGCAAGATTTGTTCAGAAGGGGTTTGCCAGCAACTTTGTCTGAGGCTGAGAGAGTGTGACCAGCCCAAGGTCACCCAGTGGGTTTCCATGACCTTTGTTTTCAAGTGCTTATACCAGGAAACTAAAACACACACACACACATTAATCTTGGGCTTAGAACAGATCTGGCAGACATTTTGAAATCTCCACCCATTCATTGATTTATTGTCTAGTTTTTTGTATTGTATGCATGTATTCAATTGATTTATATCCCTTCTTTTCTTCCAAAACTGGAGTTCATAGCAACCCACAGCAAGATGGAAAACCATATACTAATGAAAATGGCAAATGTCACAATATTGAAATGCGGTTGAATTCAAAGCTGTTTACAAGAACCAAGTACAGCATCCATCCTTTAAAAAATGCTTCTGCAGGAGTGTGTCCATTGAGAAGGACAACAAGGAAGAGGTCAACAAATCTTCACTTGGAAGGGAGTTACCGAGCCTGAGATCAGGCACTAAGTACATCCTCTTGCATCTCCACCAACTGATCTTTGAGTGTGGCAGAACTGAGAAAAAGGTTTCAACTACTACCTAGAGCAGGGGCAGGCAAAGGGATCATATGGGCCTACCAAGGGTGTTTTTGATACCCATGACCTGTTCAGATTCCCTGGAACACCCTTTTTTTTTTTTTGGTTCCCCAAAAGATGATTCCTGGACAGAACATTGGAACCCATGCCCAGTGCAGTTGTGCACCCTTGACCTAGACTGATGTGGCTTTTGTGCCTGCCATATCTAGAGCCCTTTCACACGACACAAATATAGTTCTGTGGTTCCACTTTAACTGTCATGGCTTCATCCTATGGGACCCTGAAGTTTATATTTAGGGTGGGGCCTTTAAAATCCCAAGCCAGAGAGCTTCTGTGGTGCCTCTGACCAAACTAGGATTCCATAGGATGCAACCATAGCAGTTAAAGGAGAATCATAGAACTATAATTATGAAGTGTGAAAGGGCCCCTAGTTTTCCCCCCCATCCCCCCTGTATTCCTGGTAAATCTATGCAACTGCTAACCCCCAGGGGTATTGTGTGATCACTTGCTGCACTAGGGAAGCATCACGGGTATCAGTAGGATGGTTGTGTTATGATGCAACTTGTCTTAACCAAGTGAGCACAAATTGCATACTGTATTTGAAGCACTCACATGGGAGACATGATGAAGTGATTTGAAGTTCCATCTGTGATATTTTATCTCATTCAAACATGGACATTATCCTTTGATACTTCAGGTATCAATGGCAGACATATACATGCGTGAATTAATGTTTAGGCTCATTTTCTTGAGGACAGTCAGGTTTTGTCTTCTTGTGTCCATACGACTGGGATTTGTTGCCAATATCTTCAAAAAGGAATTGAGAAGAAAAAAGGGGTATACTGTATACATAATTCATGCTTGGCTAGGTTGCTGAAGCTTGCAACAATCATCTATGACATATTTACATCTCCTGCTTCTCAGATGTTCAACACAGTGAGTGACATATTTACTTATCACAGTAAAAAAAAAAAAAGTCTAATAGTTTGTTTAGCTGAGCACATAAAATGGAAGGCATATGATCAAAAACAAGTACAACAGTACACCCTCTTGCACAGAGAGGAAATGTCCCTAAAGAGGTGTGAAAGAGATAAGGATCAAGCTGTCATCACCATGACAGGCTCCATCTGCTTTAGGGAGATGTTGTTGAGGCTGATGGAACTATAATGTATTGCAAGGGCCAAGCAATAAACCTAAGAGTAGAGCACCATGTTGTACAATGACCTCATTCACCAGTTCCAGGGCTCTGATCTGTTCAAACAAAAAAGCAAGCCCTTAATAGTTATATAAAATATTTATGCAATATTTACACAAAAGTAAGAAAGACAGAAGGGGGAATGGTGAGTTTAGATTAGAAAATCTCCCCATATGTTCTCATATTTACTTATTCACAAAAATATCTGCTGTACATAGTACTGCTATGCCTGTCTGAGTCTGAAGTTCAAGGATACAGTTCCTACCCAGGTCTGTAAGTAACCAGTTATAAAGAACTAGTTTATAAGTTGTAGTTTATAACCAGTTTATTTAGAAATTAGTTATAAATTAACTAATAAATAAAGTCTAGTTAAAGTAACTATGTGAGCTACTTTTGAAAAACTGGAAAGTTCATTTTGAACATTTTAACTAATTTTGGTGGTCTTGGAACTAAAAGAGTAACTATTTAAATTTAAAAGTAACTTTCTGAGCTTCAGCCTAAAGACCAATTTGTATTTTGTAATATTTGTGTTTTTAGTGGATATAAAAGGTGAGCATAGGTGACCACAGCTTAAATATACAGTGGCAGATTTTATGGGACAGGAACTTATCATGAGAGTCCCCATGGCCATGTCACCAAGCCATAGTTATGGGACTGTGATGTTCTTGGTTATTTTGTGTGTGTGTGATTTTAATCCTTGCTGTAGCTCTCTGCTGCTTCCAAAAGCACCCCTTTCCTCCATTTGTAAATGAAGGCAGGCCTGATGGAATTTGGCTCAGACAAAATGAAACTCTGCAATATTTTTACTACAATTAAATCTGGCCCTCCAGATCTTGTGATCTATGGTGTTGTGATCGTTGGTATAGTAATGCAGACTAAAATACAGGAAACCCACAATGCAAAAGCTTGTGATGCAGTGGCTGTGGAAAAAAAACATGTTCAGTGTTCCAGGCCATACAGATCTCACAATCCATGCCCGGTGCTATACATCGCAGATTTCTGGGTGATCTCTGCAGTACAAAGAACATAATTAACACATAAAAAAAAAGATTTAAAGTATCTTGTCTAAAAGCACTTCTCTTTTCAATGATTCATTCTTGTGTCAGGCCATTCTTCCCCCACCAATTCCTTTTTCAAAGAGTTCAGAAGAGTTTGCTTGAAAAAGATTACAATGTACATTTAAAATGAATGCTAATTCAAAAAAGGTCAACATCTCTGAAATTTTACTTTCACATATACTGTGTTCTATATTCATTGCTTGTGCTTTATTTCATTCCATTGAAGGTCACACTTCAATACTCCACATTGTGATATTTGAAACAGAATCAACTTTAGCCATCAGATGATGAAGTGAATGAGACTAGAAGAAGTTGTTAATGCATACTTCCTATTCATTTCAAATGGCCTAGAACACAAAATGTTCCCAGGAGTGGTCTGTGTCTCAAAGGATGATATTTTGATAATTTCTGACTACCAAACTGTTGTAATATTGTATGTTTTCAAGAATATTTTTGATGGTCCTGGATTCAGACTTGGCTATGCTATCTCTCATTCATTGAAATCAGGGTGAATGTAATCATGATCAGTTTCCCTTCCAGTGATTTCAGTGGATCTATATTATGCATTCTCACTAGAAAGCCAAAGTGACTGAACTGAGGCTATCCTACTTTGGACATACCATGAGATGACATGACTCATTAGAAAAGATAATAATGTTAGATAAAGTTGAAAGCAGTAGGAAAAGAGGGAGACTACACACATTTGGATTAACTCCATCAAGGAAGCTACAGCCCTAAATTTGGAAGACCAGAACAGGGCAGCTGATAATTGAGGGTCTTGGAGTTCTCTCATTCATAGGGTCTCTATGAGCTGAAACCAACTTGACAGCAATTAACAACAACTCTAAAGACATGGCGTCATTGTACCTGCAGAAGAAAACTAAACAAAGAAGAAGCCTCCTCCTTCTCTAAGCTCCAAAATAGAGAATTAGAGCAACTACAGCAACCCACACCTTCACAAGGAGGCTGTGGTGGGGGTAAAGCCTGCAGTTCCCAAAGGAAAACCTGTGATCTCATCACTCTATATCCAGGAATGTTCAGACATTAAGGACTTTTTTTGGACGCATGAAAAGTAACGCAAGCAGCATCGCCAGGTTGCGACACTGCTGCGCAAGAGGGCGTCCGTTTCAGATGACGCTCCTCCCAGCGGTACTGTTGCAGTACCGCTGGGACATTTGAGCATGATTTTTTTTCCTGCCCAGCATCATATTTTACTCACGATCAGCGATCGCGAGTAAAATATGACACTGGGAATGAAAAAAATCACACTCAAATGTCCCAGCAGTACTGCAACAGTACCACTGGGAGGAGCGTCGTCCGAAACGGACGCCCTCTTGCGCAGCAGCGTTGCAACCTGGCGACGCTGCTTGCGTTACTTTTCATGCGTCCGAAAAAGTCCTTAGTTGTAGAGTTCATAGGGACTTCTCTGCCCAGATGATTATCTTCCAAGCAAAATAGTCTTTTTAACCACATTTTAGGCTGCACCATAATGCTTTCTGAAGCATGCAGGTATCCTTGACAATTGTCACATCTTTTAAATATGTTGTGCCCACTTTTACTGCTGTGAACAAAAAGTAAGATAGTGCAAATGGTCTATCTATTTGTTTAAATATCTATATCCCATCCTATACACAGGATCCTAGAGCAGAGCACTGATAAAATAAATTTGAAATAATTTGGAACAAGTGAAATTTAAAACAACAAGGAACAATCTGAATGTGTTGGCACTTAAAACATTAAACAATTTAACCATTAAAATAGATGAAAGCAAACCTGTACAGATTTGGGCAAAATTGTTAGATGGCAAAGGCTTTGATAAACATGTTTTAATCTTCTGCTGGGCTCCAAGGGGAAGGCATCCCACAACCAGGGAACTGCAACAGGGAAGACTTCACCTACTGTATGACTTCAAGCAGAGAAGACCCTTTTTGACGTCCTCACACAGGGTATGGCTCCCAGTAGTGGGATGCAGAGAAGGCCCCGGCTGGCAGAACTCAGTGTATATGGGGAGAGGCAAGTCCAGTCCTGCAAATATTGTGTCCCCAAGTCATTTGGGGCTTTAAATGACATCACACAAGCACCTTGAATTCATATGGGAAGCATATTGGCAACCAGTGCAATTCCATTAAAACTGGCATTATATGATTTCTATAAAATGTTCTGGTCACCAGTCCAGCTGGTGCACCAACTGGATATAGAGTGATGAGATCACAGGTTTTGCACCAACTATAGCTTCTGAGTTTTTTCAAGGGCTGCACCGTGCACAGTGCAGTAGTCTAATCAGGATGTAGCAGGTATGAACTACAGTGCAATGTCTGATGGCTTTAACAATCCATCTAGAGTAACCTTCTATTATGCAATCACTTTTCTACATTCACAGAATTTTTAAGGGAAGAAAGTCTTCCATGTGTAGTCCTCCTACACTTTTTCATTGTTTCCTTCATCTTTTTATTTCTTAATGCCGCTGACTTATCAAACAGGGAATGATGGAATAACTGCATGTCTATAAAACTGAGATAAAAAAAACTCAGATAAAACTGAGAGGAGGGCTACCAGCTATTCCACCTTGTGCTGATTGAAGGAAAGGTGGGTGCAAAAGTAACTACTAATAATAGGAACCATCCATCTGGAACATATCCAAGGAGCCCTATGGTCCCTTAAAGAACTGAGTGTAAGGGCTTATCTACACGGCCCAGGATACTGTCCATGGATCAGGCCTGTTCCTCCCCTGTAACCTCCATGAAATGAGAGGAAGTCCAGACAGACATGTTGGCCCATTGCTACAACTGCCACCACTTCCATTTCTCTCCCTCCCCTCTCTCTGAAGCCAGGAAGCCAGCCCCCAATATGTGACCAAGTCCCCCTGCATGTGTCCAGCCTAGGTCACAGGCTGCAAGCCTACTTCCTGCTGCAGAAGAGTGATGTCAGAGGGCAGCTGAAGTGATGGGCTGGCATGCCAAAACATGCTCCTGCGGTCACATGGGGCCTGATCCATTTTTTGCCTACAGGAGTGGTTTCTCCTGGGTATTATTTTACAATATTTTATCAGCTCCTACCTCATCTTCCACCCATCTTAGCCCCATTGGTCATGAGGACTGTCCTGGGGCAAGAAGGGGAAAAAACCCTGCATTGTCTGAATGGCAGGGCTCCAAGATGAGGGAAAGATGGGGTAAATCACCCATGTAGAAAAGCCCCTAGGCTGCATCAACACTGCAGAAATAATCCAGTTTGACCCTGCTTTAAATGTCATGGCTCAATCTTATGCAATTTTGGGATTTGTAGTTTTGTGAGGTATTTAACCTTTTCTGTCAGAGAACTCTGGTGCCACAACAAACTACAAACCCCAGAATTCCATAGCACTGAGTTAAAGTGGTACCAAATTGAATTACTTCTGCAGCCTAAATGTAATGGTTAGTTCCGACTAGAGTAGACAAATTGAGTCAATCATAGTTTAAAGCATTGACATGCCAACTTCCCATTGATTCAATAAGCCTATTCTAGTTGGGAATAACAATTGGGTTTAGGACCAAATTTATTTTAGGCATTCATGGACTGAGGTCTATCTGATACATATCTATTCTATTTTATCTGTCTATTTATGAAGAGAGAGAAGGGAGGCCAGGGGAGGAAGTGATCTGTGGGCATTTAAATGTGGAAGGTTCATTCTGTGACAATTCAACTGAAACATAAATGTATGCAGAATAAACACCATGATCATTCAAAACTTCAATATTCAGTAAAGACACTGCTCTTAGCATGAGTGAAGTAATCAGCAGCCTATAACAGGGCAAAAAAGAATTATCTTTATTCATCCCCAAGTAAATAACATAGGGAATCATTGGCCTGCTTTGCATCTCCACATTTTGATAGATCATGAGTTGTTGTCTTTGTTGTTGTTACTTGCCACCCTATGAATGAGAGAACTCCAAGGTGCCAGTTACACGACAAAAATTGTCGCGGGGCTTACCATGACATTGTGATCCCAAATCTGTCCCTCGCTGTTTATGTGATTTTTGTCACTGATCTGGATATCCTGGGTGGTCCTGTGACTGATATTTACACGTCCAAAGTTCCGGGGTTTTTTTAGGTTTTAGGGGGGTTTTTTGGCTGTCAATCAAGGATGTGATTAGTCGTGTTTTTACAACCTCAGTGACGCACTTCCTTTTGAGTTTCACGCCACGAGCGATGCTATTGGCTGGCTGGGGGGGGGGAGACAGGGGGGGCAGAGGTTTGGTATTCCCCTTGCTTCTTTAATATGTTAACCCTTTAAGCAGAGGCAGAAAGCATTTTGAAAGACCCAGACTGAGATCTTTTGCTCAGACGCAGGAACGAGTGTTTTCCTTTTGAAATCAAGCCGAGTGCTTTCCTTTTGAAATCAAGCCGAGTGAAGGTGGGGGGGAGAGGCTTGGGTTTCCCCTTGCCTCTTTAAAATGTTAACCCTTACAGCAGAGATTTAGCAGCAGTGTTTAGGTTTCAAGCCAGCTACAGACAGGCATTTTGAAAGACACAGACACAGAGAGGGGGAATTAAAGGGTGTTCATTCGCTCAGAGGCTGGAATATTTTACTGTGCCGGTTCAAACCCAGGGAGGTGATCAAGGCAGGGGGTGAATGGGCGACCCTCTGCCCACCATGATCTCTCTGTAACATGCAGTTGAGGAAAAGTAAAGCTGAAGGGTTTGCAGTGTAGAAATCCATTTAAAAAGGAGATTGAGTACACACGAGAGCACACACACATCAACCTTCGTGCAGCTGGAAGGGATGCCTTTGTTTTCGGCTGGTGAGGTTGGATCTGTTGAATGGGTGACTGACCCCTCCTTTTCTGGTCCCTGATCTCTAAGCCCGCCCCCAGTCACCATTTCCGGTCATCCCCTAGTACCGAGATATTTTGTCCCAGGCTGTTTACATTTCCGATTTTCCGAATCCTCCAGTGACTTTTTAAAAAACTGGCACAAACCGCGGGACTGGAAGTCCAGCAGGTTGAGGGATAAAATGTGGGCCCCCTTCCGAAAATCACGTACCTGACCCGATGTACGTGTAAACTGCCAGGGATCGACACGAATTCTTCCCAGGACATTTTCATCGTGTAAACGGCACCCTTGTCTTCTAGGGTGAGTTCAGGCTTGGTTTGCTCCAAGACCCATTCATTTGTCTTTCTAGCAGTCCATTGTGTCTGTAGAATCTAGTTCTTTACTTGATATCTAATGGTTTGTGGGATCCCATTTCTATCAAATGAAGACATTACGTACTCCCATATTCTGGGATGGAAAGAATTTGATTTGCTCTGAGACTCATTGATTTGCCTTTTTGGAGGATTCACAGTATCTTTAGAAGTCTTCTCCAGCATCTTATTTCAAACAAATTGATTTTCCTCCTATAGGCTTTCTTCACTGTCCAGCTTCCACACTCATACACGGAAATGGATAGATGATATAATACAATATATTCCTGCTTTACTGGAGTTACCCAAGGTCCTTTGATGTCCTACTTTTTTGTCCTACTCTTTGAGGCAGAGAAGAGTTGTAGTGCCAATATTTTCCCAGGTGAAAAGATGGCAACCCTGTGCTCATGTGTGAACAGATTTGCTTCTAAAACCTTTTCCAATTTAAAAAAATGCATATGGGTGGGAATTGCATTATAAATAGATCACCCACACCCTGCTCTAGTAGATTTGGCTCATTTTGAAGATCTGCAAGTCATACTGCATATGAACAGTTGGAAAATTTGCATGCCTGTGGTTGGTGTAACACTGTGTACCTGTGGTAACCAGAAGCCTTCTTCATTAACTACAAAATTGGTGTATGCATATGAAGTCTTTGATGCTTTTCTCACTCCATCTTACGAGTGTCCAAAAGCTTCCTAAGCATTATCATTAAACAAATGTAACACACTTCATGCAAGCAGGAAGACAGCAAATGTAGCGTGAAGGAAAAGAATAAACAGTGTTTTGCTTCACTGATAACAAGGTAATACAAGAGCCCACCTGCAAAGGAAAACATGATTAATGAAAAGAAATAGAAGGACTGGAAGTGTAAGATGTGCTAATGAGTTTTTTTTAAAAAAATCAATTTTGACAGTTTAGGAATTTTATCCAAGCAATACTATGCCATATAATTTCTTGCAGCAGATTTTAGACAAAGAAGGGAGTAATGGATTGCATGTTCTATAGAGCATGCATGAAAATGCAGCTTAAGCAAGGCGTGTTTGATGGGTAGAAGGGAGAAGACCTGCTTAGTAGCTGCTACTACCCATTAGAACTCCCTCCCTAGGGAGGCCAAGAGGGCTCCCTGCTTGAACTCCTTCTACTGCCAAATATAGTATTATTATTATTATTATTATTATTATTATCATTTCTATCCTGCCTTTCACCCACCAATGAGACTCAAAGTGGCTAACAATATCATTATAAAAATAATACAGGCTAAAAATAGTACAAAGTTAAAATCACCTTATAAATATATAATTTAAAAAGAAATTAAACAATTTATAAGTTAAAAACATTACAGTAAAACTTAAAATACCTTTTAAAACCCCTCAAAAAAAAATTTTTTAAACCAACCCACACAGCTTCACTAGCCCTTGTTGGTTCATAAAAACCTGGCAGCATAAAAATGTCTTAACCTGCTACAGGAGAGCAAAGATGGGGCCATCCTGGCCTCTCTGGGGAGGAAGTTCCATAGTCTGGGAGCAGCCACCAAGAAAGCCCTCTCCCTTGTTCCTACCAAACATGCCTGAGAAGGTGGTGGGACAGATAGAAAGGCTTCTCCAGGTGATCTTAAAGCTCTACTGGGCTCATACCGGGAGACGTGGCCCTTCAAAGAACCTGGACCCATGCTGTACAGCGCTTTATAGTTCAAAACCAGCACTTTGAATTGTGCCTGGAAAATGAACTGGCAGGCAATGGAGCTGTTGCAACAAAGGAGTTGTATGCTCCCTGTAGCCAGCCTTAGTTAATAACCTGACTGAGCTCTTTGGACCAACTGAAGTTTCTGACCGCTTTTCAAAGGCAGTCCCACGAAGAGCACATTACAGTAATCCAAATGGGCTATAACCAAGGTATGTATCACTGTGGCCATATCCAACTTTCCATGGAATGGGTGCAGTTGGCTCACTAGCTTTAGCTATGCAAAAGCACTCCTGGTCACTGCTGACACCTGGGCCTCCGGGGTCAGAGGTGAATCCAGGAGAACCCCCAAACTGCGACCCTGTGTTTTTAGGGGGAGTGTAACCCCATCGAACACAGGCTGAATCCCTATTCCTAGGTCTGTCTTTCAACTGACCAGGAGCACCTCTTTCTTGTCTGGATTAAGCTTCAATTTGTTTGCCCTCATCCAGCCCATGATAGCTGTCAGACAATGGTTTAGCACAGTAACAGCTTCCTTGGAATTAGATAGAACAGAGTAATAGAGCTGGGTATCACTAGTGTATTGGTGACACCTGACCCCAAAACTCCGGATAACCTCTCCCAGTGGCTTCATGTAGATGTTGAATGTCATAGGGGATAAGACTGAACCCTGAGGAACTCCACAGGCCAATAGCCTAGGAGTCAAACAGGAATCCCCCAGCACCACTCTCTGAGATTGCCCCTCCAGGAAAGAGTGGAGCCACTGTAGAACAGTACCTCTACAGTGTGTAGAGCCCCATTCCAGAGAGGTGATTCAAAAGGATACCATGGTATCAAAGGCCACTGAGAGGGCCAGCAGAACCAACAGGGACAACTCCCCCTATCCAGTTCCCTGCGTAGGTCATCCACCAAGGCAACCAAAGCTGTCTCTGTCCCATAACAGGCCTGAAACCAGACTGGAATGGATCTAGATAATCCACCTCATCCAGGAACCCCTGGAGTCAAGAGGCCACCACATGCTCCAGCGCCTTGCCTGAAAATGGAAGACTGGAGACTGGCCTATAATTATCTAATAAAGTGGGATCTAGGGTAGCTTTTTTCAAAAGAGGTCTTATCACAGCCTCCTTTAGGCATGTTGGACCCCTGCCTTGTTTTAAGGAGGCATTAATCACTTCCCTTACCCACTCACTCAGTCCTCCTTTTGCCTGTTTAATAAGCCAGGAAGGGCAAGGGTCTAGTACACATGTGGTAGCTCTCATCTCTCCAAGGATCCTGTCCACATCCTCAGGTTGCACAAACTAAAAAGTATCCATTAACATTGGACAAGCAGGTGTCAAATTTATATACACCAGAACTGCATCCTCTCTAGCACCTAAGTCAGAGCAAAGCTGAATCAGAACGAAAACTATCCAATTCCAACAGGTTTTCAGAAATTGACTGCAATAGGTTTTTAATGGTGTGATTTTTATCTCCAGTCTTTTGATGGTGACACAGTGGAGGAGCCCTGGTGGCGCAGTGGTTAAATGCCAGTACTGCAAGGCACCATGTTGCAAATTCGATTCTAGAGGGCTCCAAGGTTCACTCAGCCTTCCATCCTTTTGTAGGTCAGTAAAATGAGTACCCAGCTTGTGGGGGCAATTAGATAACACACATTGGAAACTGCTTAATGCAGTGTAGATGTGTAAATTGCTATTACAGTTGTCCCTCCACATTCGCGAACTTGACATTCGCGGTTTCGGTTATTCGCGGTTTTGGGAGGGGCCCCCCGGGGCCCCCCAAAACCGTGACACGGGGCCTCCAGAGGCCCCGTGAAAGACCTGGGTAGGGGTGGGGACGCCTTCGCGGGACGCCCGGAGGCCCTCCGGAGGCCCCGCGAAGGCCTGGGGAGGGGTGGGGAGGCCTTCGCGGGACCCCCGGAGGCCCTCCGGAGGCCCTGCGAAGGCCTGGGGAGGGGTGGGGAGGCCTTCGCGGGACCCCCGGAGGCCCTCCGGAGGCCCCGCGAAGGCCTGGGGAGGGGTGGGGAGGCCTTCGCGGGACCCCCGGAGGCCCTCCGGAGGCCCTGCGAAGGCCTGGAGAGGGGTGGGGAGGCCTTCGCGGGACCCCCGGAGGCCCTCCGGAGGCCCCGCGAAGGCCTGGGGAGGGATGGGGAGGCCTTCGCGGGACCCCCGGAGGCCCTCCGGAGGCCCCGCGAAAGCCTGGGGAGGGGTGGGGAGGCCTTTGCGGGACCGCCGGAGGCCCCGCGAAGGACTGGGGAGGGGTGGGGAGGCCTTCGCGGGACCCCAGGAGGCCCTCCAGAGGCCCTGCGAAGGCCTGGGGAGCGGTGGGGAGGCCTTCGCGGGACCCCCGGAGGCCCCGCGAAGGCCTGGGGAGGGAGGGAGGGAGGGCCGGGGAGACCTCCGCGGGGCCTAGGAAGGCCCCGCGAAGGCCTGGGGAGGGAGGGAGGGAGGGCCGGGGAGGCCTCCGCGGGGCCTAGCAAGGCCCCACGAAGGCTTGGGCAGGGAGGGAGGAAGGGCCGGGGAGACCTCCGCGGGGCCTAGCAAGGCCCCACGAAGGCCTGGGGAGGGAGGGAGGGAGGGCCGGGGAGACCTCCGCTGGGCCTAGGAAGGCCCCGCGAAGGCCTGGGGAGGGAGGGAGGGAGGGAGGGTGGGCCGGGGAGACCTCCGCGGGGCCTAGCAAGGCCCCGCGAAGGCCTGGGGAGGGAGGGAGGGAGGGCCGGGGAGACCTCCGCGGGGCCTAGCAAGGCCCCCGAAGGCCTGGGGAGGGAGGGAGGGAGGGAGGGCTGTGGAGACCTCCGCGGGGCCTAGCAAGGCCCCGCGAAGGCCTGGGGAGGGAGGGGGAGGTGTGTTTGTTATTCGCGGATTTTTCACATTCGCGGGGGTCCGCAGCACGGAACCCCCGCGAATGTGAAGGGACGACTGTACTTAAAACAATTTGTAAGCCGCTCTGATAGCCTTGTGGCTAAAGAGTGGGGTATAAATAAATAAAGTGGTTTTAATTCTGTAGATTGATGAATTGCTTTTTAAAATAATACAGACACATACAGTCCAGATGTTTTTGTATATTTTTAATTTGTTCTGGTTTTAATATTCTGTGAGCCACCTTGAATTCCAACATAGGAGGAGAGCATCATATATGGTAAATGATTTTAAAAATGGAAAAAAAAATATAACAGCTCATGTCTAGTCAGAATTTTGAATTCAATGGGACTGAATTTCAGTGGGATTTTACTTCCAAGTTAGTGTGTAAAGGTTTGCAGTCTTAGGCCTCATCTACACAGGCCAAAATATGCCAGCTCCCCACCGGCTTATTCTGTCTGTGGATCTGGCCCGTTCCTCCCTTGTTAACTGAACAAAACAGGATGGAGTCCATATCAGCGCACTGGCCCAACCCTGCAGCCACTGCCATCCACGTCACTCTCTCTGATGCCAAGAAGCTGGCCTGCAGCATGTGATCAAGGCCCCCTGCCTGTGGTCAGCCTTAGTCACATGCTGTGGGACTTCTTCCTGGCTTTGGAGAGAGCGACATGGACAGCAGTGTCAGCGATGGGCCAGTATGGTCTGCTGTGGTCACACAGGGCCTGGTCCATTTTATTTTAGCTGAGGTGTGGGGTTTTTTTCTCCTGGTTATTTTAATATAATGGTTTAATGGGCTTTACCCTGTCATTGCCCTGGGACTTGTGAGGACTGTCCTGGGGGCAAAACGGGGCAACAGTCCTGTGTTGTTAGGACTGCAGGGCTCCAAGACAGGGTAAATAGCCCATCTAGACAAGGCCTGCATCAGATATGTTGCTTATGAGGTGGGACATTCATGAATTTTCTGGGCAGGAAGCTGAAGTGTATGAAGTGGTGAAGGAGGGAATGAGCTTCAACCCATTGATGCTTGGCTCTTGAGATTTACAGAAAAGGGCTTTGCACTGATTTTGGTGGCTGCATGTTTAAACCACACACAAATGTACAACTTCCTCCATGTGATACCTCCTTGTGTTCCTTTGGGGACTGTAAGATAACTCATGGTCCATGCACTCCTGAGATGATCTTGTAGAGCCCATCAACAATAGTCTTTTCATTCTCTGCTGCATAATGTTATTCTTAATTTAAGATGCCAACAGAGAACCTATGATCTTCTGCATGCAGAACACACACTATTCCACTGATTTATGCTCATATGTGAGGGCTATCCCACGATTTGGTGAGAACGTGCAAATTTTTTCATGAAAAACATGCATTGAGAATGCAGCACATTTTTTACTGACACTGCACTAACATGGTCATCCCATAGAAAGTTTTGCAATAGAAGACACCACATTTAGTCCTTTGTAGTACAGAGTTATTGCATTAGGTTTTAAAGTACCATGAGACTCTCTGGTACAGTGTCAAAGCAACACTATCATAGCAACATTTTCCCTTTCTCCACCAGAGCTCTTTAGAAAACATCAGTTCACATTATCAGGATTTTAGGTACCAGCACTGATCAAGTAAGGTGGCTACAGCCACCTTGAGCCTCATATTGGGAGAAAGGTGGGGAAATAAATAAATAAATAAATATTACTATGCAGTGGAGGGTCCTCTATTTGAACTCTGCTAGAAGATATGTTCTTTTCTAAGGGCTGTCCAGGCGAAGTCCAGTCTAAAGATTTTTTTAAATGAGAACAAAATAAAAGCCAGGGATAGCAGTTACGTTGCCTATCTGTATTCATCACCTGGAGAATAGGCTAAAGAGGTGTGCAAGTCACCTGCACAAATATATAGAATAGAATAATTAATTGGAAGTAAAATAATGGTGACATTAATATACTTCTATTTAAACTGTAGTAATAATTCCCAAATATGCATTAATACACATAATTCAGTACAGACAACTATTGAACAAACCTGTGCCATTTCTTTTGGTAATGCATTGCCTAATTTCTGGCAGCACGTTAAGTGGCCATCCTAGCATATCTGAAATGATCTCCCTTGGAAATGCTCACTTCTAAGGTCCTTAGCTATTGGAAAAATCACTTAAACTAATTTCCCTTCCTTTTCACTGCTCAGGAAAAGCAGATATTTCCTTCTCTCCTTTCTTGTAAGAAATAGCTCATTTTTCATCTTTATTGTCAAATGGAAAGAAACCCATTTCCAAGAAGTGAAAAAGCTTTCAAAGGCCAACACAGTGGGAGTGCATAAATGAGCCAACCTCTGGCCTTGCAAGTGTTCAAGTGAGTTTTCTATCTGCCACACTGCCATAACTGATAGAGACGCTGCTCAGCACTCCTGCAGACTTCTTTTCATTGTCCCTCAGATGGATTAAAAAAAATCTCCCCCACACACAAACCACCCAGTAAAAGCACATTCCCATTTCTCATTCCTTTCACAAAATGAACTTTGTTTCTTTTCATCCCTCTTCACTACCCTTATTTCGTGTGGTGGTCTAAATGACAGGACAAACTGGCAAGACAGTTCCTTTCTTGTTATAAAAGTCATTGGTCTATTTTCCAATTTATTTTGTTTTCCTTTTTCTTTCTGGACAGGTTGAGAAAGGGGGGGGCAGGAGGATGGAAACACTGTTCAGAAGCCTTTTCACACTATACAATCATAGTGCTATGATTCCACTTTCACGCCCATCATTCCATCCTATAGAATCTCAGGACTGGCAGTTTAGGGAGGATATGTAGAATTCTCAGTCAGGGAGCTCCTGTACTGAGTGGCCCCATACTGTGGTGGAGTCTCCTTCTTTGGAGGTTTTTAAACAGAGGCTGGATGTCCATCTGTTGGGGGTGCTTTGATAGGGTATTCCTGCATGACAGGGGGTTGGACTAGATTGCCATTGTGGTCTCTTCCAACTCTATGATTCTAATGCCTCCACAAACAGCAAATGGATTCCATAGGATGCAGTCATGGCAGAGTGGTATCACAGTGCTATAATTGTATAGTGTGAGCGAGCCCCAGGTGTTACTTAACTGGTTTTAATAAACACAAAAAAATGTGTGCCCCACTTCCTCCACCAGCACTTTCTTCATAAGGCAAGGGCTAAATCCAAATAGAAGTTCCTCTTCATGTGGAGAACAGGATGCTGAAAAAGCATGGATCTTGCTTATAAGGAGGCACCCCACATGAACACATCTTCTTTCCCAACTTGTCACTTTCCATGTGAGAAAAGCAATGAGGGAGGGGGTAGAGCTAGGTAACCCACCCCACACAAGTGTGTTTATTCATACCCTTTACTTGTCCCAGTTTAGCAGGGACAGTTCTGATTAATCCTCTATCAGCCTATTATTATTTTTCTGGCTGCTTTTAAAATGTCCCGATTTCTCTCTCCTCCTCCCATTTCACCCCTTTGTCATCATTTTACTTCCATTATTGAAAAAGTACTTTGCAGTCAATTAACTCAACAGGATGGACAGGAGAGAAGGGAGTGGAATCTTTCCCTTCCCTGTAGACTTAGGTAAAAGCAAACTGCTGCAGCCTCCCCTACTTGTTCTTCCTCATTAATAACTTTTGCATATTCACTCTGTGATGTTGCTTGGCCTCATGTTTCCTGGATTTCATCTGTGACATACTGAAGGGTAGGTTTATTGAACTGGGTAAATAATGCCTGAATAGGGCTAGAGAGAGACAGACAGACGATAAAAGGCAATGCTGCTGTTCTCACACTCAGGTGGTTGTTGTTGTTGTTGTTGTTGTTGTTTTAAACTGTATCACTTTAGTGAGAAATAAAGTGGTAGACTCAGGTTGAACCTCCCAAAAGTTCCCTTCCTCATACCCATAAAAAAAATCCTCTTCACATCTTTCCTGCCTCCAGCCTCAACCCCACTCTGGTCTCTGCCCTCTGAACCCCAGGACTCCACACTTCTTCCCTAATATTATATTTTTTTGTTTTGTTTTGTTATTACAAGAAATGGCAACAGTGGTAAGGTATACTAGCTGCAGCACTGGTCCTGTCTTGACTGAGGGTAAAGCAGGAGTAATAAAAATACAGCTTATACAACTCACTTCCAAGTTCCCAGAAAACTCAGAAGCATACAGTGGCTGAAGGCTTGACTACATGGGCAATATACCCCACATTGCCCCCCTACTGTAGATCCCTGCCATCCTAATGATGAAGGGATTTTGCCCTGTTCTTCCCCCAGGCAGCCCTCACCAACCCCAGGCTAAGGAAGGGGTAGGCC
The DNA here is from genome assembly GCA_030847615.1 of Gambelia wislizenii. NCBI lineage: Eukaryota > Metazoa > Chordata > Lepidosauria > Squamata > Crotaphytidae > Gambelia > Gambelia wislizenii. Next base: position 328,632,280 of record JAUMIR010000001.1, read on the forward strand.
ACTTTATCGTGTTTTAAAATAATACTTGCCTTAATCCATTCCCACCAGGAAGGAATAGATCAGGCCCCACATAACCACAGGAGCCCATCCTGGCAAGTTGACCTGTTGCTTCAGCTGCTGGTCTGCCTCGCTCTCCCTGAAGCAGGAAGCAGGACTGCACCATATGACCAAGGCTGGTCTCATGCAGGGGGCCTTGGTTAAATGCTGCCCTCTGGCTTCCTGCTGTCAGAGAGAGCAAGGGAGATGCCACTGACGGTGGCTGCAGCAGCAGGTTGGTGTGCCCATCTGAACTTCCTCTCATTTCATGGAAAAAACAGGGGAAGAACAGACCTGATCCATGGCCAGGATATGCCGGCAAGGAGCCAACATATCCTGGCTCATGTAGATTGCCTTTTTCTAGGGTGCCAGTTACACGACAAAAATTGTCGCGGTGCTTACCGTGACTTTGTGATCACGAATCCGTCCCTCGCTGTTTATACGATTTATGTCACTGATCTGGATATCCCGGGTGGTCCCGTGACTGATATTTACACATCCAAAGTTCCAGGGGTTTTTTAGGTTTTAATTTTGGGGGTTTTTTGGCTGTCAATCAAGGATGTGATTACTCGTGTTTTCACAACATCGGTGACACACTTTCTTTAGAGTTCCACGCCACGAGCGATGCTATTGGCTGGCTGAGGGGGGGGAGATAGATGGGGGGGCAGAGGTTAGATATTCCCCTTGATTCTTTAAAATGTTAACCCTTCAAGCAGTGGCAGAAAGCAGATTTTTTGCTCAGACACAGGAACAAATGAGTGCTTTCCATTTGAAATCAAGCCGAGTGCTTTCCTTTAGAAATCAAGCCGCTTGGGTTTCCCCTTGTCTCTTTAAAATGTTAACCCTTACAGCAGAGATTTAGCTGCAGAGTTTAGGTTTCAAGCCAGCTACAGAGAGGCGTTTTGAAAGACACAGACACAGAGAGGGGGAATTAAAGGGTGTTCATTCACTCAGAGGCTGGAATATTTTAATGTGGCCATTCAGACCCTGGGAGGTGATCAAGGCAGGGGATGAATGGGCGACCCTCTGCCCACCACGATCTCTCTGTAACATGCATTAGAGGAAAAGGTAAAGCTGAAGGCTTTTCAGTGTAGAAATCAATTTAAAAAGGAGATTGAGTACACGCGCGCACACACACACACATCAACTTTTGTGCAGCTGGAAGGGATGCCTTTGTTTTCGGTGGTGAGGCTGGATCTGTTGAACGGGTGACTCACCCCTCCTTTTCTGGTCGTTGATCTCTAAGCCCGCCCCCAGTCACCATTTCCGGTCATCCCCTAGTACCGAGATATTTTGTCCCAGCTGTTTACATTTCCAATTTTCCGAATCCTCCAGTGACTTTTTTAAAAAGCAGCATAAACCGCGGGACTGGAAGTCCCGCAGGTTGAGGGATAAAAGGTGGCCCCCCTTCCGAAAAACATGTACCCGGCCCGATGTACATGTAAACTGCCAGGGATCAACACGAATTCTTCCCGGGACATTTTCATCATGTAAACGGCACCCAGAGGTTTGCCATTGCCTTCTTCTGGGAAAGCATGACTTGCCCCAGGTTACCCAATAGACTTTTCCATGACTGAGGAAGGATTCAAACCCTGGCCTCAAGTGCTCAATCCACTGCACTACAATGGCTCTCCCAAAACATTTTATGGGACCCAGAAAATCTGAAAACTACTGATGGAACCTGTAAGGTTCAATTAGAAAATTAAAAACCTGCCAGAATAGTGAATCCATACCGTAATGAGACTCTAATCCAAAAAAAGGCACCAACCGTTAAAGCTTATGATTGGAAGTTTCCCATAACTTATTTGGTGATAATTTGTATCCTTTCTGACTTCAAGGTAATCAAAAGGATGTGATCACCATGGTGAAAAACATTTACATTATAGAAGCATTACACTCCTGGAAGTCTCATGGTAGCACACAATTCCCCTTTAAAACAAGGTCCATATTTAATGATGTAATTCTTCATCAGTTTCATTCTCGTAGGCAAAACAACAACAACAACATCATCATCATCAACAACAAATTATTTCTATTCCGCCCCTCTGCAACGCAATCGGGGCGGCGTACAGTATAAAATTCCATAATAACATCAGTACCCTAACCCACCCACCCCTTAAAATAATATTAAATTAGAAAAGATTTTTTTTTAAAGATACAATAATTAAAATAGAAGAGAAGAAAAATATCAATGGCAGCTCAAGGGAAAAAGACAGCTGAATCTTCGGGCCAGGATAGTTATTCAAGAAAGGCCTTCCGGAAAAGATCCGTCTTGACAGCTTTCTTAAAACTGTCTAAGGTGGTAATAAGACAGATCTTGTCCGGCAGGCCATTCCATAATCTGGGAGCAGTAGCAGAGAAGACCCTCTGGGAGGTCACCGACAGGCTTGTTTTCATAGGTTGTAACAGATTCCTCCCAGAGGACAGAAGTGTGCAGGGAGGGTCATATGGGTGGAGGCAGTCCCAGAGGTAAGTAGGCCCCAAGCCATGTAGGGCTTTAAAGGTCATAACCAACACCTTGTACTGTGCCCGGAAACTAATAGGCAGCCAGTGGAGAGCTTTTAGCACAGGTGGTATGTGCTCTCTTCTGGAAACATCAGAAATCAACCTGGCTGCCATGTTCTGAACTAGTTGAAGTTTCCAAGTCAAGCACAAGGGTAACCTCATGTAGAGCACATTACAGAAATTGAGACAGGAGGTTACCAGAGCATGTACCACAGTTTCGAGGTCCCTGATTTCCAGAAAAGGGCGTATCTGTGGAAGTTGATAACAGGGACTCCTGACCATCGCATTTACCTGATTAGACATAAGGAGCGACAGGTTCAGGAGCACCCACAGACTACAAACACAGTCCTTGGAGGAGAGTATAGTTCCATCCAGGATTGGAAGTTGTATTCCCAGACCTGTTAGTACCTCCATTTTGTCTGGATTCAGTCTCAGTTTGTTTTTCCTCATCCAGTCCATTACTGCTTTAAGATAATCATTGAGAGGAGAGACGCCATCTGAAGTCAAAGCCGACGACCGAGACATGGAGAAATATATCTGGGTGTCATCGGCATACTGATGACACCGCACTCCATGCCTCTGAATGATCTCTCCCAGCGGCTTCATATTGATGTTAAATAGCATCGGGGACAGAATGGCACCCTAAGGGACGCCACAATTAATCTCTATTCTAGTAGAGCAACTGTCCCCAAGCCTCACCCTCTGGGATCTGCCCGAGAGGAAGGAATGGAACCACTGCAAGGCAGTGCCTCCAGTTCCTAACCCTCTCAGGCAATCCAAGAGGATGGAATGCTCTATTGTATCAAAGGCCGCTGAGAGGCCCAAGAGCACCAACAGGGTCACACTACCCCTGACAATACCCAAGCGGAGGTCATCAGCCAGAGCAACCACGGCAGTCTCAACTCCATATCCCATCCTAAAGCCAGTTTGAAATGTATATAAATAATTGGTTTCATCCAAGACAGCTTGGAGTTGGGAAGCAACCACCCTCTCAATCACCTTGCTTAGAAAAGGCAGCAAGGAGACTGGCCTATAGTGGTTCCTGTCCAAGGGGTCCAGGGAAGGCTATTTCAGGAGCAGCTTAACCACTACTTCCTTCAGACAGGATGGAACATCCTGAAGGATGTTCCACCCTTTCCTGAAGGACACATTGATAATATCCCTAAGGAGTACTCTCACTGCATCACTCCCTTGGGTGGCCAGCCATGATGGACAGGGATCGAGGGGACAGGTCGTCTTCCTCACTCTACCAAGGAGCTTGTCCACATCATCGGTACTCACAATTGGAAATTGAAGCTGATCCAGTAAAATGTCATCAATGGAGTTACTGGACACCTCGTCTACAGATTCTGTCATAACCCTGGCATCTAAGTCGGCTGTTATCTGAGAGATTTTATCTGCAAAGTGGATGTTAAACGTGTCACAGCAGGCCGTTGTCGGGTTGAGTAAGGGGTTCTGCACAGGTGGAATCTTTGTCAGCTCCCCCACCACCCTAAACAGTTCCGCTGGACTGGACTCTGCAGATGCAATTCGTGCGGAGGAGAAAGACTTCTGTGCTGCACGTATCGCCTCTAGATAAGAATCAAGGAAATTCCTATGACGAATCTTGTCGGATAAGAGTTGAGTCTTCCACCAGGTGCGCTCTAGTCATTGTCCAGCCTGCTTCATCTTCCTAAGCTCCTCTGAATTCCAGGGCTTATGGTTAGGAGCAGGCTGGAAAGTACATTTGGGAGTGATTGTGTCGATAGCCTTGGTGAGGTTGGTGTTCCAAATATTAACCAAAGCTTCGACAGAATCACCAGCATTACCAACCATTAAACCCTCCAAGGCTTTCTGGAATCCAATTGGTTCCATTAGCCTTTGAGGGCAGACCATTCTAATAGGTCCACCACACCCGGTGAGGCAGACAGTGGCTCTTAGCTCCATCTTGATCAGGAAATGTGGAGGTTTTGATGACCTCCGCCCATAGATAATCCTGTTCCGTGCTAAAGGCCACACTGTGGGTATGACCTGCACAGTGAGTAGGCCCGACAACCAATTGGATAGGCCCATGTTTGACATAGATTCCATTAACTTCCAAGCTGTGCCAGTTAGATTTAGCAAGCTGGTTTCAAGTGGGATGTTGAAGTCGCCCCGTACTAAAAGTCTGGGCGACTCCAGCAACACCTCTGAGACCAGCTGGGTCAGTTCGTTTAGGGGGTCTGTTAGACAACGGGGTGGCTGGTATACTAACAGAATCCCTAAACTATCCCTGGACCTCAGGCTTAGGGGTACATACACTCGATATGGACTGTATTCCGGATAGGCTTCCTGGTCAAGGTTAGATTGTTTCTATGAACCAGAGCCACTCCGCCCCCCCCACACTTTTCCTTACCTGCTCACTAACTGGGTACCCAGCCAGGAGTGCCTGCACCCAAGTAACAGCACTTGCCTCTCCCAGCCAGGTCTCCGTAAAGCATGCCAGGTCGGCAGCCTCATCCAATAGAAGGTCACGGATGATATGAGTCTTGGCATTGCAAAGGAGCAGAGTAATGGTCTGTGGATAATCATAACAAATATTAGAATCATTTTTTCCACAGTTATACAATCCTTAAAAACTGAACAATTGCATTTTTCACAATTTAAGATTTACTCATCACAAAACAATCCCACTTTTTTGCATAGAAAAATCATGTTTTCTGTTCAAGAAACTTGCTTCTTGCACAGAATAAAGCCTTTTTTTCTGCACAGATAACAGCATTCCTGTGCTGTTTTCTGTTTTAAAAAAACATTATTTTTTTTCACATCCTGAACGTCCTGAACAGTAAAGATTGTTATCAATGCAGATTCTCCTCTTGGAGTTTTCTGGCCCTCAGGAAATCCCTTTTTCGTGTGAGATTTTTATATTTGTTAAAATGCTTTCTGTCACTAAAGGATTTCCCATATACCTCATTTTCAGGGGAGGGTTTTTAATAGAAGGGGGCTTACAGATCCTTTCACCAGCAAATCTCTGCAGCATACAATTATCCTGATTTGTTGAGGACAGTCTTAGAATCATAGAGTCATAGAGGTGGAAAAGACCACAAGAGCCATCCAGTCCAACCCTTTGCCATGCAGAAATAAACAATCAAAGCATTCCCGACAGCTGGCCATCCAGCCTCTGCTTAAAAACCTCCAAAGAATGAGACTCCACCACACTCTGAGGCAGTGCATTCCACTGCCAAATAGCTTTTAGGATATTATCAGATAGAATGCAAAAAGCATTCCTGTCCCACAATCTCCACTCCCACCCCTGTCCTGTCCCTGACCCAAAACAATCACCCTCCCCACCGCACTTACTTCCTCTCCCATCATTCTGGAGAATGATGGAAAGTGACATCTCGGAGTGAAGTCCTGCATATTCTTACGAGAAGATGCAAGCATGGGAAATTAAAAAATAAAAATAAAAAGAACACAAAAAAGTAACAGTAAGCACAAAAAAATGTACAAGTAACCTGGGGACAGTCATAAAAAGTGTGTCACTTACCTGGACGTCCCGATCTTATCCTGAAGTGTTCTGGCAGGGACCGCCCACTGACACTGGGATCTCGCCAGCGAAATGGGCACTTTGTCAGATGCAGGAAAATCCATGACAGAAACAGAATGGGGGCTCTTTTGATGGCTTTTCCCACCAATAAAAAGCAGCACCCATGGAACGGCAAACGGATGCATAACGATGAGGGAACATCGTCGTCTGGTAAGGGAGCCCTTGTGTTGCTGTAACACCACTTTTGATGCATCTGACAATCTCCTTACTGTCAGAAAGTTCCTCCTAAGGTTTAGGTGGAACCTCTTTTCCTGTAGTTTGAGTCCATTGCTCAGTGCCCTAGTCTCTGGAACAGCAGAAAACAAGCTTGTTTCATCTTCAATATGACATCTTTTCAAATATTTAAAAATGGTCTCATGTCACTTCTCAACCTTCTCTTCTCCAAACTAAACATGCCCAGCTTCCTAAACTGCTCTTCATAGGGCATGGCTTCCAGACCTTTCACCATTTTCGTCACCTTCCTCTGGATACATTCCAGCTTGTCCATATCCTTCTTGAACTGTGGTGCCCAGAACTGGACACAGTATTCCAGGTGAGGTCTGGCCAAAGCAGAATGCAGTGGCACTATTACTTCCCTTGATCTAGACACTATAATCCTTTTAATCTTTTGTCACCCCACTATTTCAGCTGCTTTTAAAACGTTCTAGCTTCCCTTTCTTCTTCTCACTTTCCCCCTTTGTACTCAGCCTACTCCAGTTGCTGCAAACTGAATTCAAAGTGTAAAAGTAGTTTTCACTCAATTATCTCAGCTGATGGGGAAGGAGAAGAGAGGAGATGGAATCTCGCCCTGTGGCTTCACTAAGGCTGGTATCACCCCTCTCCCTGATGGTGTCACCTGGTGTGGTTCAGCCTCTTTGCACCCCCCTAGTGCTGCCACTGCTCTTGCCCTTCCCAATAGTCTCAGGCAAAAACAACCTGCTGCAGCCTCTCCCAGTTTGTGTGTTCTTTCTATTTAGTAAATTGCCATCTCGACCACACTCTGATGTTGCTTTGCCACACGTCCCATTTTTTGTCTATGAAATGTTGGAGAGCATAATACAGCAATGGTAGAGGTAAGGCTTCTGGTGGGTTCTGAGGCAGGAAATCGGGTCTCAGATTCACTAAAGTTGCCTTCCCCTGTGTTATATATTCCATGAGGATACCAAAGTAGCAAAATAAGACTATAGCTAACCTAGCTTCCTTGTAAAGATATACATGTGAAGGGATGGGAACATTCAAACATTTTGAATTCTCCACCTACTGTATGATGTTGTTTAATACAACACATGCAGCAGGTGCGCCTGATAGCTGTATGTGCTTTCTAAAATATATTTTTTTTAAATAATCTTAGTACCTGAGGTATTTCAGCCACAGCTGTTTCCAGGAAAATTATGACTATTCCTTTTCTTTGGGAGTGTCCTTTTGCCACTACAGACTTTTAAAACTGTGTATATTCTCTTTTTAAAAATACCATAATTTGGGAATGGTAAGGTCTGCCTGCCTCTTTGTGAAATGGAATAACTGCCTCATCTTCATCTTGGCACAAAAAGATATCTACTTCAACATATCACCCAAAGGCCAGTGTAGACCATGTATAAATGAACTTGTCTCTGACCTCAAAAAAGTACGGTAATATCCAACCATTTACTTAAAATGATTTGGGGCTCAAAATGTTATAAAATCAACAAGACTTCAAACTTGCATCACCTTTATCTTGAAAAATCTGAACATGATAGTGCTAAGCAAAACAATCCATCACCAGCCTGAACTTTACTGTTGGCCTTTTTCTGACCTAAATGATTGTAAAGATCTCTATAATACACATAGCTTCACTTTGGTGACCGCTATTGGGGACCTAGAAATAAAGACCTTCAGCCCTTGATGTTGTGAACAAAGCCAGCTAGCTCAGAGCTTTGAATGTTACTCATCTGAAGTAATACATTATGTAACTCATTACAAAATCTTTAAAGAGCAATTCATTCCTGCTATATTTATTCCTTTTCATTAGTCTTTGTTGCCTTTAAAAAAAAATCATCCAAAATAGCAAGACAATGGCTTAAAATTTGAAAAATAAATCCCTCAAAAGTTTTCAAGAAAGCATTTTGGACCTCTTCCAAATAACTAGACAAAACAAGGATAAGTGTTACTTCTGCACAAAAGAATGACAAGAATCTCCTGTCCTCCCTGTAATGGTTTAATTTGGTCGTATGATAATCTCCTTAGTCAAAATGTGCTGTATTTTATTTCTGTGCTCTGAAGTTGGGAAACTGATATTTCTTCAAGGGTACAGAGAAAGATAAATCTGAAGAAAAGTATTTTCTATTCTAGTAGAAAATTCTAGTAGAAGCGTACATGAGCAAACTGGATTCAAACTGGACACCCGAGTATGTAGAGATTTGAAAGTATTATTCCTTTCTAACCAAGTGAAAGGGCCTTGAACAGGGCTTATTCAATCTAGGAACTTTTTGACAGTAAGAGCTGTTCGGCAGTGGAACACACTCCCTCTTTCCTTGGAGGTCTTTAAACAAAGGCTGGATTGCCATCTGTCGCGGATGCTTTGATCGTGATTTCCTGCGTGGCAGGGGGTTGGACTAGATGGCCCTCGTGGTCTCTTCCAACTCTATGTTCTATGATTCTATGATTCTATGATTCTAATATCAATCATTACATTATTTGTGACATTATTATCCTTCTGCCCTCATTCCACTAAAAAGAAACATGTTACAAGCTGTAGGACTTTCTCAAATGCAGCAAATATGGCATCACATTGATGCCTAGTGAATGCAAAAGGGTGTGCATATCAAATGACATCATCCTTTTGCAATTTTGTCTTGTCAAAAAGCCATTCTATTTTATTGATGAGCCAAGCCATCAATAAATCTCCCATGGCGCTCTGTTGCCAGTATTGCCAGTGGTTGAAACCTCGTGCCATTGTGCTCACGTGAATACAGTGTCAATGGGCATAGAATCATAGAGTTGGAAGAGACAAGGGCCATCCCCTCCAACCCCCTGCCATGTAGAAATACACAAATTATTCCCAACAAATAGCCATCCAGCCTCTGCTTAAAAAACCCCAAAGAAGGAGACTCAGCCACACTCCGAGGCAATGTATTCCACTTCCGAACAGCCCGTACTTTCAGGAAGTCCTTCCTAAAGTTTAGATGGAATCTCTTTTCTTGTAGTTTGAACCCATTGCTCCGTGTCCTAGTCTCTGGAGCAGCAGAAAACAAGCTTGCCCCATCCTCAGTATGACATCCCTTCAAATATTTAAACATGGCTATGCTGTCCCCTCTCAACCTTCTCTTCTCCTGACTAAACTTGTCCAGCTCCCTAAGCTGCTCCTCATAGGACATGGTTTCCAGACCTCCTACCATTTTGGTCACCCTCCTCTGGACACATTCCAGCTTCTCAATATCCTTCCTGAATTGTGGTGCCCAGAACTGGACACAGTATTCCAGGTGAGGTCTGACCAAAGCAGAATACAGTGGCACTATTACTCTCCTTGATCTAGATGCTATTCCTATTAATGTAGCCTAGGATTGCATTGCCTTTTTTAGCTGCTGCATCACACTGCTGACTCAAGTTCAGCTTGTGGTCCACTAAAGACTCCTAGATGCCTTTTGCATGTACTGACATCAAGCCAGGTGTCACCCATCCTATATCTGTGCTTTTCATTTTTCTGCCCAAGTGTAGTATCATACATTTCTCCCTGTTGAAATTCATTTAGTTAGTTTTGGCCCAGCTTTCTAATCTGTTCAAGTCATTTTGAATGCTGATCCTGTCGTCTGGGGTATTAGCCACCCCTCCTAATTTGGTATCATCTGCAGTCTTGATAAATAAACCCTCTATTCCCTCATCCAAGTCATTGATAAAGATGTTGAATAGCACTGGGCCCAGGACGCAACCCTGTGGCACCCCACTAGTCACTTCTTTCCAGGATTAAGAGGGGCCATTGGTGGCTACCCTTTGGGTTTGGTCAAGGCAGAACACTTCCAGTAGAGATCGCAAAAACCAGGTAGGGGACACTCTTTTTATGAACCTCCCTGGTTCACTTTTAAGTTTTAAATTGTGTTTCTGTGCTTGTGTGTATGTTTTTCATCTTTATTTTCATGTATTTTTTAAATTTACCATGCTCGTGTTTTCTTGTGAGAATCTGTGAGATCACGAATACCGAAGTGAATGGTGCTCTGTTCATGCTTCATCAATGCTGGGGCGGCCTTTTCACGCTACCTTAAGGTAGGTCTGATAGGAAGAGTCTTTTTACTAGGAAAAAAAATGCATACAAATATGATGGGAAAGAAACGTTAATGGAGGGTGGTGTGATATAGTCTGTAGTGTGTTATTTCCAGGTTCTGTGGTGGCTATTTTGATAGTCACAAGAGATGATGAACTTGTACTACTTGCCTGCATGATTTTGCTTGGGGTTTTCAGTCCTACAAATGTCTTCTGATTGTCCAGAAGCTGTATACAGTCTCTTCAGGTCCAATGAAGGCCCAATCTTGAACTTTCAATTAGGGACTAGTACTGTTAGTATGCTAAGACTATTCTTTTCCATCTATTTTCCTTGTCTTTAAGAGGGGCGCACCAAAAAAGCGATACAAGGACTCCCTGAAACAACATCTCAGGCTCGGCCAAATTGATCACCAACAATGGTCCGCCCTGGCCTCACATCGGGAAGCATGGAGACGCACTATCCACAATGCTGCAGCCTTATTTGAGAACTCACGCCAAACAAGTCTTGAAGAGAAACAACAACACAGAAAGAATCACAACCCAGAAACATCATCCAAGGAGACCTTCTGCTGTGCTTTCTGCAACCATACTTGTTTATCTCAGATTGGCCTTTTTAGTCATCAGCACGCTTGCAGTAAGCGCGGGATGAGTCCTTCCTGAATCTTCGTTTGTGAAGAAAAGCCAGAGAGAGAGAGGTTAGGAATGGAGTGAATTTCATCTGGCCTATATATTTAAGTAAAACAACTTAATTTTTTACTTCCCTTTCTATTATAGAGATCAAGACACCTTTATTCCTCACAGTGCTCATTGTTCTAGTTTTTTTTCTCTGCCCAAACTTGTATGCAAGAAGACATATGTTAGCAAACACTGCATAAAGAAATGCATGCATTAGAGACAGTTGCCTACAAAAATGTACATTGGGGAAACTGAAGAACAAAAATAAATGTGAGTTTTCTAGCTTCCTACCTCTACCCCTGCAAAAATCTACAGATTGATGTGGAAATAGGATGAAAGAGACTTATGGGTGAATACACTGAAAACAGTATTCATCCAAACCTACCTTAGACTCCCAGTTTTCCTTACCTGTTCCTTCCTTACAACAAGCATCCCATGAGATTTCTATGCTACTCCTGTGCGAATCAATATCATTTTTTCCTGCTTAGGCTGTAATGGCTGCAATTTCTGCTCTAGGCACTTCTTGAGTAATACTTAATATACTTACTACCTATTTAAAAAAAATCCAGAGAGAGAAAAAAATTCAAGGCACAAAGAAGTCATTGGAGCCTGTAGTGAAGACACACACAGACACACACAGACACACACACACATTTTCCATGCCCAAGGGCCTGCCTTCAATACTTGGCATCCAGGGCTGGCCTTACTAATGAATAATCTGCCTGCTCTCCCTTGATACCGAGATATATGGCACACCTCTGTGGCTTAATGCTTATTTATTGTACTATTTGCAGTGAACCTTGGAGGGGAAGGAGCACTGCAGGTCCTTAACTCTCTCCTCACCCCAAGCTCTATAGGTTGGGTATAAACTACAAAATTAAATTCCAGAAAAAAATAAACTTCCACTCATCAATACTGATGTATATTACTTTTTCAGTTTTCAGTTTGATGTCAGTTGTTCCAGATAAAAACCAGTAGAACAGGCTTTATTTGGAGGTAAATTTACCAAAGAGTATGAGTGCAACTTAAGAACACTGCTCAACTAATGGGGCTAATTAATGTGCTCCTTACCCAGGTACTGTGTGCCCTAGGGTTAGCCCAGCTGGCATCTCCAGTTAAATGGAAGACAAGCAGGAGAATTAGGAAAGGTCTCTATATGAAATCCTGGAGAACAGCATACTAGTGTAGAGGGACCAATGGTCTACAGTAGGGCAGTCATATAAAGTATTACCCAAAAAGAGAGACAACAAAAGATTTCTACATAAAATTAGTTTATGCTAAATGACATGTATAGGTGCACATTTAGAAAAAATTACTATAATTTAAATAGAAATACAATACAGCTCATCATAATAAGGAAGAATGACCAGAATATCTGTGTGCCTGTTCTGTCTTCTGTCCAGGTACCAACTGTGTGTCTGTGTGTGTCTGTGTACCTTTATAGAATCATAGAATTGTAGAGTTGGAAGAGACCACAAGGGCCATCCAGTCCAACCCCCTGCCACGCAGGAAATCACAATCAAAGCATCCCTGACAGATGGCCATCCAGCCTCTGTTTAAAGACTTCCAAGAAAGGAGACTCCACCATGCTCCAAGGGAGTGTGTTCCACTGCCGAACAACTCTTACTGTCAGAAAGTTCCTCCTAATGTTCAGGTGGAATCTCTGTTCCCTTGCATGTAGTACATCTGGTCTGGGAGATTTAAATTCATTTAGATTAAGAAGGTATTCCTGTACTACCTCTTTGCTTATTCTGTGCTGGATTTCCCCTGTTGTGTCCTCTGTTCCATTATCCTCAGGTTGGTCACCCATTTCCTTTTCTGAAAACCCTGCGGCAAAGAAGGTGTTGAGTAATTCTGTCTTTTCTCTGTCCCGTTAGCACTTTGCCATCTTCTCCACGTAGCAGCCCTACCATTTCCTTCTTCTTCCTTTTGCTGCGGATGTACCCAAAAAAAACCATTTTTATTGTTCTTAACCTCTCTAGCAAGCTTGTGCTCATTCTGTGCTTTAGCATTTCTGACTTTACACGTGTTCCTACACGTGTTCGCTATCTGTTTGAATTCTTCTTTGGTGATTTCTCCCTTTTTCCATTTCCTGTACATGTCCCATTTAAAACTTAGCTCCATTGAAAGTTCTTTAGTCATCCATCCTGGTTTCTTGAGACACCTACCATTTTTCTTCCTCAATGGTACTGTTTGAAATTGTGCCTTCAGTATCTCCCTTTTGAGAAAGTCCCATCCATCTTAAGGTCTCTTCTCTTTTAGTATTCCTGACCATGGGATCACCCCCAGTGTTTCCCTGAGTTTATTGAAATCAGCTCTCCTAAAGTCTAGAATGCGTGTCTGACTATGCCCGGCTTCTCCTTTCCATTGTATAAGAAAACTCCAGGAGAACATGATCACTCTCACCTAAGGATCCCACCACTTGCACCCCATTAACCAGGTTATCTCTGTTGGTTAGGATCAGATCTAAAATAGCTGACCCCCTTGTTGCCTCTTCCACCTTTTGGACCATGAAATTGTCTTCCAGGCAAGTAAGGAATTTGCTAGACCATGAAGTTTTGGTTGAGTTAGATTTCCAGCAAATATCAGGATAGTTGAAGTCACCCATCACTACTACTTCTCTCCTTTCTGCGTATGTGGTCATCTGTTCTAGAAAGGCATCATCCAATTCCTCCGTCTGACTTGGGGGTCTGTAGTAGAGTCCCACAATAACATCCCTGTTGTTTCCCTCTCCTTTAATTTTTATCCAGATGCTCTCCACCTGGCTTCCAGTATTGATGTCATGGATCTCTTCACTGATGTAAATATCCCTGATATATAATGCTATTCCTCCCCCTTTCCTGTTTGGCCTGTTTCTCTTATAAAGGTTATACCCCTCTATTCCTACATTCCAATCATGAGACTCGTCCCACCAGGTTTCAGTAATGCCTATTATATCAAATTTGCTTTGTTGTGCTAGGAGTTCAAGTTCATCTTGCTTATTTCCCATGCTCTGTGCATTAGTGTAGAGACATCTGAGACCATGTGTTCCCCTTACTTGCTGCCTGTGCAAGGTTTTTTGCCTCCCACTGTCCTTGCACTGTTTGCCTTGTTCCCTCTATATCAGTTTAACTATTTTCTCCAGCCCTTTTGTCTTCCAGAATACTGTCTCCCTCCCCAATATGACTCAGTTTAAAGCCCTCCTGATGAAATTCTTCAGACTGTTGGCAAAAATGTTTCTGCCAACTGTTGTGAGATGCACCCCATCCCTTGCCAGAAGTCCCCCTCATGGAACCGCAGCCCATGATCAAAGAATCCAAATTGTTCTCGCCCACACCATCTACGGAGCCAGTTGTTTACGTTGTCTATTTTCCTCTCCCTTCCTGGACTATGCCCTTCAACTGGCAGAAGAGGTGAGATGACAACCTATGCGTCCATTTCTTTCAGCTTCCTCCCCAGGGCCTCATAATCTCTTCTGATCTTCGAAAAGCTGTGCCTTGCAGTATCATTAGTTCCCCACATGGACCAAAAGGAAGGGGTAATGATCAGTAGGCTTGAACAGTGTTGTCGCTTCTCCATCACATCACAGATCTTTGCCCCAGGGTGACAACACACCTCCCGTGACATCTTGTCAGGCCCACAAATGACTGCTTCAATACCCCTCAGCAAGGAGTCCCCCCCCCACCATCACACGCCTCTGCCGAGGCTTAGCAGCAGCTGTTCTTTGCGGTGGTACTCTCAGAGTCCCCTTCTCTGCCCCTGAAGTCTGTCCATGCTATTCTTCCTCATTGTCCTTGATAAGGGAGAGTGCTTCGAATCGATTCTGTAGCTGCAAGCTGCCAGAACAATCCCTGGCCTGTCAACTTAAGGCAGCTCCATGAATTTCATAGTTTTCTTAGGCAAGGAATACTCAAAGGTGGTTTGCTATTGCCTTCCTCTGAAATGTAGCCTATAGCACCTGATGCTGATTGGTGGTCTCTCATCCAAATATTAACCAGGGATGACCCTGCTTAGCTTGCAAGGTCAGATGGGATCTGGTGCCTTTAGAGTATTAACTGCTGATGGGCAATTCAAAGGCCCCCTGTCTGTACTTCCTTTCTAAAGTTTCAGCTTTCTGTCGGGAGTGTTTTAATTGTGTATTACTGCATGACAGGGGGTTGGGCTGGATGGCATCTATTGTCTCTTCCAACTATGATTCTATTAACTTAGACCTGAATTGGACAGCCTTTCAAACTGAAGATGCTTGTATGAAAGTGATATTTTCTTTCTGACCCAGAGCAACCAACTTATTCCATGCTGGAACATGCCCCTATGGTCGGTCAATCAGTGGCCAAGGGAGGAGAGACACCCAAGTAGAATTATAAGACATCCTCCTGGATCTCCAGAACACTCATACTTACATTGTATGCAGACATCAGTCATGCTATAGTAATGTTGTGGATGGAGGATATGAATACCTCCTTGTGAGACAAATATAACAGTACATAAATGGGTGTATTGTGACATTATGCAAGTATACGTCATGAACAGGGTCCTGGATTTGTCAACTGAACTAACAATTAAATACTAAACATAAGGCAGTTTCATCACTTCAGTATTCAAATAAAATCAATGTGTATGTGTGTCTTTTTTGGAAGTAAGAATCATAGAATCATAGACCTGGAAGAGACCACAAGAGCCATTTAGTCGAACCCCCTGCCTTGCAGGAATAAACAATCAAAGCATTCTTGACAGATGGCCATCCAACCTCTGTTTAAAAACCTCCAAAGAAGGAGACTCCGCCACACTCCAAGGCAGTGCATTCCATTGCTGAACAGCTCTTACTGTCAGGAAGTTCTTCCTAATGTTTAGATGGAATCTCTTTTCCTGTGGTTTGAAGAATGGCATTTCCCCTCACTATTCAAGCACTAATGTATTGGCATTGCATATTAGTCAAACCTGTCTCAGGGACCAATACAATCCTCTATGCCACATGAGGCATGTCCTTGCTTGGGTCGTTTGGGGCATTCCATTCTCTGTGGGCTTTTACCTTTCAGCAGAAAACCTGCTTCAAGAAGGGCTTTCAAAACAGAGTTTTCAACCAGATTGAGGCTGGCAAGTATCATATGCTTTACTACACCCGCTAACTATTGTTTCCCTCATTGGTCTTCCTGTCATTCATTCTGAAGAGCAGGTGCATTAGCACCAGGGAAGAGTGGTTCAGGCATCTATAAATAGCTGGATTTGCTGGGCATAATTGCTATTTTGTAAGTGTCTGTGGGAATAAAATATGGTATTTCCCTTAAACAGCTGAAAACCTCTCTCCTTCCTGGCCCTTCAGCCATCGTTTTCTGATAATCGGCCTTCCTTTCACTCTCCAGCATTAAGGCTATCAATCATTTATTGCTTATACAAATTGCTTCCCAAGGCAGGCCTCAGCCATCCCCTGTCCAGTAACACCTTTATTACTTGGTTCTTTTTCTATTTCCCTGACTCCAGCCACCTCAAACACCCTCACAAAGTAAAGGCCTGGGTCCACATTTGGCCTGAGCCTATTTTTATTTTATTTTATTTTATTTTTGAATTGAGTTTTTAACTGAATGGATTTTTAAGATATATTTCTTCCATTTCAAGAGGAATTAATTCTCCCAATGTAATTTATAATCATGAAAACAATGCCACATAATTAACCCCTGCCCCCAAAATGACAAAAGCAGCATTACAATAGTGAAATAAAAGCAGCACATAAATAAATCAGATAAAAATCAAATTAAATTCTCAGCAGGTGATAAAATAGAAATATTGTAAGAGCAACAGCAGTTAGAGAACCAGGTATCATGCCAAATAAAACTGACTTTATATATACTAAAAAAAAAAAAAGGTCTTTAGAGCCTTGCCACAAGACAGCAAAAAGAACAATGGTATTTGAACAGAGAGACCACCCCAGAGAAGAAAAATATCTTCTTTACTTGCTAACCTAACAGGTATCACTAGTAGTGCAGAGAGTAAGGACTCAGATATTGATCTTCAGGTGCAATCAGGTAGTTAAAAGTATAGACAGTCTTTCTGATAGTTTTATCCTAGGGCTTAACTAAAATGAGCCAGGATATGCTGGCTCCCTGCCAGTTTGTTCTAGCTGCAGATCAGACCCATTCTGCCCTGTTACCTGGACGAAACCAGCCAGCATCCAGACAGAACACTGGCCCATTGCTGTAGCAACCAACTCCACTGCCATTTTCCTTGTTCTACTGGGTCCAGGAAGCTGGCCCATACCATATGACACAGTTGCCCGCATGTGACTGCATGCTGCCTGGACATGGAACAGTAAGTGTGACTGACAGCTAGAGTGCAAGCCAGCCTGCAGAGACAGGCTCCTACAGACATGTGGGGCCTCATCCATTTCCTCCCAGCAGAAACAGAGTAAACTGGGTATTTGTTTTTAATCCAATGTATCGGGCCTTACTTCAGCTTTCCCCCGTCTGAGCCCCATTTCTACCCCTGGGTTGTAAGGACTGCCCAGGGGCAGAAAGGGGCAAATGCCCTTCATTGTTTGGACTGCAGTGCTCTCAGGCAGCAGCAGAATGGGGTAAACAGCCCATGTAGATAGGCCCTAGACTGAAATCCTATTGTTAGCCCCAACCAGAGTTGAGGAATTGAGTCAGTGGGATTTACGTAAGTGTTGACTTAGCATTCAGCAACTCTTTTTGTAGATCTACTCTACCTGACTTTAGTGACTGGGTTTAGGTCCTAGAGTGCAGGTGGTTCCTGAGATCAACTGGAGCCTAGATCTGATCTCTGTTCTATGCCCCCCCCCCAAAAAAACTAGAAATGACAATCCATTTTGTAGCACAGTTAGCCAAGCAAGCTTCTGATCATTATGCAAGTCTCAGCGTTCTGCTGTAAAAAGTCTTGATTTAAAAATTACAATCCATGTGTACAAAATGACTAATGCAAATTGTGCTGATTTGCATTCAAAAGCTGGATTCTTCTCATTTATTTATTCTGAAGACTGGCTACTTAATGTAGTGGCATTTAATCACAGGGTAGAATGGTAGAGGGCAGGAGAGGAGAGCTGCTGGAATGGGAAAGGAGATGTTATCATAAGGCAGCCGCAAACTAGCAGAAAGATCTACAAGGAGGTGCCGAGCATGTCACAGGCCAGCCACAGGGTCCAGCCAAAACACTGTAGAAATGGGAAGCATCAGGTGATCCTCTGCTGAGCATAAACCTATGATCTTGAAAGGCATAGAGCAAAAGAATGGAGGAGCTGGTCAAGAATGCAAGTCTTTTTCAGGGCTTGCTCAGGTGGGGTGCACTAGTCAAAATTAGGAAGGTAATTCTTTGCTAATTTTCTTCTCAAATGAGTTGTTTCAGCAATTTTCTTCTCTTTGTGAGAAAGTTTAAAAACATGCAGTTTTCAAAAACTTCACAATTTGAGTTACCCTGTGTAAAATTTGCTCGTGGTATTTCCTCTCCCCGCCCCCATAGAAAATACTGTGTCCTGTGCAGAAAATGCTGTTTTCTATGCAAAACAACCACATGCACAGTTTGCATAGAACAAGTCTTGAACTGTGAAAATTCTCATCAGTCCAGGATGCTTCTCATCAGTGTTTCTTCATACTCATGAACATGTTTTTGTAACATTTCACAATTATTTTCAAATATTCTTCTCATTATTAGAGAAAATAAATTGTTCAAGTGGGAGTATCTAATAGGATCGGAAGGGATGGAAAAAAATTAATGGCCAGTTAGCTTCTGTCCAAAGCAGGCTCATCCATTTATTCCTCACGGGCCTATAAATCCCTATACAGGGGGCATGATTGCTAATTTCAGGCCATTTGGGGTATGACCTTAGACCTGTTTTAGGCCTAGAGAGGCTTATCCTTCCCAATAAATAGAAAGTAACTTCAGTTTTCTTTTGGGGGGGCAGGGGGGGGAGAACCACCACTTTAAAACATGACCTGCAGGCCAGGCCAAATGACCTGAACTGTCCAATCATACCCCCTACACAGGCTTCTAAGCAGATGACTGGACTATTATATGGTCAAAAAAGTTAGGGAGTTGGGGGTACAGGGGCCGCGAAGGTCACACACCCCTGGTCTATAGCATCAGCTGAACAGTTTCCAAAATCTAAAATAAATGGTGGTGTCATTTTTTATTGTATGCTACCACCAGCATCAACAGCAATACAGTAATTTACTTTTGAATTCATTCCCCAGGAGATTCAGCCATTACAAAAAGTTTGTTTTTTTAAAAAAATGCTGATGCCTTCACCAAAAGGGGCTGGGGGGGACCACAGTTTTCCCTGTCCTGTTTCATTTAAAACCCTTTGCTGTCAGGTATACAACCAGGATGTTTTATAGATCTGTCCTATGTCTACTGAGAAGGTAGTCCCACTGAGTTCAATGGGCATAGAACTGCAGCCTTATTTTTCTTGATGCTGTTTGTAAAGGAAACACAACTCAATTTTAACTCTCTTTAAGTGACACTTGTCTTTCCTTAGACTTCCTTAGTACTTAGTCAATTTGGAAAGGCTCTTTTTCAACCTTTTAATGTTTTTCCATTCTAAGTAACTCTGTCAATCTTTCCACCTCCATCTTCTTGATTAATTGATTTGAAGAGAAGTGCTTGACATGGTAGCTATGTCAGAGGAGACGTTCGATAAGCAGAAACTTGGAACAAAGTATAACAAGGTAACAATCATGCCTGTTCCCTTTTATAAGAGAGCAACAGAATTACTTTTAAAAAGCTACAGCATCTGTATATTTGTAAGAAAGGTAAGGAAATGAATCAAATTGGTGGAGTACAGTGTTACATGGACCATAATGCATTCTATTTCTGGCTACAGAACCTTAGCCAGATACCCTGATCATTGCTTACCCCTTGGGGCTGTTGTGGGAAAAGCTAGTTTCACTTGGGGGTTGTTGCACAAGGAGATACCAACTAAAAACTAAAAAGAACATACAAAGGCCTAATGGGAGGTTAGGCCTGTGTATATCAGCAGCATAATTCCAGCCAATGGGTCCAGGGGAAGAATACCTTAATGTTATTTTTTAAAAAGCTTTACAGTTGCCCCTCCACATTTGCAGCTTTCACTTTTGTGGTTCCGCCTATTCGTGGTTTGCTCAGCAAGCACCCAGTTTAAATCAGCTTCTCTCCCTCGCAAACAAGGGAGAGGAGCCGATTTAAATGGAGTGCTCCCCAGGCAAACCACACACCCTATTGGAAGTGTTTAAAAATGCAGGGTTCCAATGTTCCCTGTTTAAACTCTCCTCAGTGCATTTCACTCTTGGAAAGTAGAGCCAATTAGCAGGGTACACACACACGCAGCAGTGTTAGCATAATAATCTTAGCATACATGTAAAAAACCACAGCTTAGAGATAACCAAACACCCTTATCCTATCCCAAGTTACTTGTTTAGCAAAATAATCACTCAAGACTCATAAGACTAGTTTACAAGTACAAAACTTCATTACTCACAGTTTCAGAGCTTTTTACATGTGGCAGAAATTCAGTACCGCTTCCAAGTAGACTAAGGACTGTTTTGGACCCATCAAATATAACGCAAGCAGCCTCGTCGTGTCACGAGGCTGCTGTGTTGCAGAGCGTCGGTTTTGGATGACGCTCTCCCCTGCCGGTACTGTTGCGGTACCGCGGGGAGATTTGAGCATCATATTTCGTTGGTTTTTAATCACAATCAACTTTCATGCTTAAAAATCGATGAAATATGATGCTCAAATCTCCCCGCGGTATCGCAACAGTACCGGCAGGGGAGAGCGTAATCCGAAACTAACACTCTGCAGCGCAGGAGCCTTGCAACGCGATGAGGCTGCTTGCGTTATATTTGACGCATCCGAAAAAGTCCTTAAACTACTTTAAAATGACTAATAACTACATGATAACAAAATAATATGCAGGACTCCCTGAGAGGGAGTTCCTCTCACTATCAAAACATGGTAGAGAGTGGGGAGGCTTCTAAGACAAAGGAGGAAGACTAAGACACTCCCCTTTCCCTAGAAGCCCAATAGCAAAACATTAGGAAGTTACATCAACACATCCTATGTGGCTTCTCAGTTAACCTTCAATAGCAAAACATTTCCACTTATTGGATTGCAAACTATATATTCCAATATGCCCAACTCCCTGCTCTCCTGGGCCTTTGGGGTGGAGAGCCAAGCCCCGGGAGAGCAGGGAGTTCATGGCAAAGGCACTTTTCAGCCACCCCCCCCTTCCCAAAGAGGCAATGGAGCTTTTCAAACCTTCTTGTGGCTTTGGGAGGGTGGGGATGGCTGAAAAGCCTCTCATCTGCCCTCCCTCCACCCCCCTGGCCCTTCCTGAAGCAGCTATGGGGCTTGAGAGCCCCTCAGCCACTTCAGGAAGTGCAGGGGGTGGCTGGCAAACCTCCCTCCCTCCCGGCTGCCACCCCTGACCTTCCCAACGCGGCTATGGGGCTCAAGAGCCCCACAGCCACTTTGGGAAGTGTGAGGGGTGCTTGGTAAACCTCCCTACTTCCCACCCGGCTGTCACCCCCACACACACCTTCCCAAAGCAGCTATGGGGCTCAAGAGCCCCACAGCTGCTTTGGGAAGTGCTGGGGGTGGCTGGCAAACTTGCTGACCAGCCAGCCGCAACCCCCCCCCCCAATGTTCCCGAAGCTGCTATGGGGCTTGAGAGCCCCACAGCCACTTTGGGAAGCACGGGGTTGCTGGCAAACCTCCTGCCTGCCTGCCCGCCACTCCCATGACCTTCCTGAAGAGAGCCCCACAGATGTACTAAATGTACTCAAGAGCCCCACAGCTGCTTTGGGAAGGTCCAGGGGTTTCGGCTGCGCACAAGGCTTTTCAGCCACCCCCCACTTCCCAAGGCGGCAATGGGGCTTGAAAATCTCCGTCGCCACTTTGGAAGGGTGGGAGGGGTTGCAGGCGGGCAGGGGGCAGGCCTATTTTTATTTGCGTTTTTTTCACATTTGCAGGGGTCTTGTGCCCCTAACCCCCGTGAATGTGGAGGGACTACTGTATTTCTGAATATTACCTGCTGGTCCATGGAGAAAACTTCAGGAAATAACAAACAGGGTGGAAAAGAAGTGATAATCATATATGAACAATTGTAGTTGTGTATTTTGGATTCAGAAGAATCCCCAGTCCTATACCAAATTAGATGTCCAAATCAAATCTGGGGCCCTTTGAAAGGAACTACAATAACCATGTAATAACTGCATAACTTATTAAAGGGATGGATCAAGGCTGAGTGACAGCAATAGCAGTGGTCTGTAGGAGCTGCTAAGTAGGGATATAAATCTTAATAAATTTCATTCTCATGAATGAGAATAAATAATTTAACCATTTTCTCCATGCTGCAATGAAGTCCTTGAAAACTGCAGTTTCTGAAAACTAGTCACAGTTCAGGACTTATTCTGTGCAAAACAAATCATGTTGGGGTGGGAGTTGCACATAAAACAACATTTTCTGCAAAAATAAATAAATAAATAAAATAAATAAAATTCTATTTTCTGCACAAAGCCTCCATGTGAGCTTTTTGTGCAGAACAAGCCATGAACAGTTAAGATTTTTGCCCATCCAAAATTCTCCCTTTTTCTTCTAGGATTCAAATATTTATTAATATTTTTCCCATTCCTACTGCTAACCAAGGATAAAGTAGCAGTTAAAACAGTAGGGGCATGCTTTGTATTCAGAGCAACCTAGAATTCTGAACCAAACTGAGCTGACTTGGACAGATTTTGGAGAGGGATTATATTCTAGCAGGACTCCTCCAAAGTGAACTGAATTCAAACCCAAACTGGAATATATTCATTAACATAAAGGGGCACAGAGACACAGAAAGCATGTCTCCAAAAACTGAGGCATTGCACCCAAGATCTCCATACAGGGAAGATATGTCTGAGACTAATAAATAAATAAATAAATAAATAAATAAATAAATAATTTATAGACCGCCCAATCACAAGGAATCTGGGAGAGTCACAACAATAAAAACACATAGAACACAGTAAAATTCAAAATTAGTCCCTTCCCAAACCCCTCAACCAGTACTAAAATTACAATTAAATAAACACAGTTTAAAAATAAGAATACAAAAGTTTAAAAAGGGAGATAATTGGTGGATCACCTTGTGCGGGGAGAGAAGTTAAGTTGGGAAGTCCTGACGGAAGAGATCCGTCTTAAGAGCCTTTTTAAAGGCTGTAAGAGTAGAGATGTGACGGATCTTCTCCAGCAGGTCATTCTACAGTTTTGGAGCAGCAGGGGAGAAGGCCCTCTGGCTCACCAATGTTTGCCTAGATTTTTTTTTGACTGAAGTAGGTTCTTCCCCGAGGACCTTAGTGTGTGGGACGGACAATATGGAACAAGGTGATCCTTTAAGTATTCTGGTCCCAAGCCATGTAGGGCTTTAAAGGTAATAACCAGCACCTTGTACCTTGCCCGAAAACTAATTGGCAGCCAGTGAAGGGACTTCAGAACTGGTGTTATATGGTCATTACAGGACGTACCAGTAATCAACCTGGCTGGTCCCTCCATTCAATGTATAGAAGTTGACCAGACCTGGCAGTTCAGCTTAGTAATAGGAGACCACCACAACTAAAGGGATCAGACTAATTTAAGAAGTGAAAAGCAGAGCTCTGTCCTCCCAAGACAGCAGGCTCAGAAGGAACTGCTGGGGTAGTTACTGTCACCTAGTATCTGCCACCCAAAGCCATTCCCTCACTCTACCTAATGGCAAGGACAGCCCTGCAAAAGCTGGGTGCATGCTTTGATTGAAAAACATTGAAAAAAGAAAATATTTCTAATTATTAGTGATAAATGAACAAATACTGGGCCAGGAGTTTGCCAGTGGGGTTAGATTTGACATCTAAACACAGATTGGCATGGCAGTTAAGGTGTGACATTAGCTTCTGTATTTCCATCCACTGGCAAATATGTATTTCAAAATGGGAACATGGCCTATGAGTCATTCATGTGGAAATAAAGTTGCTTTCCTGCATAAGATTTTCCAACAGTAATATAATGGATTTGGGAAAACCCACTAATCTATCATTAATGGGCATACTCAATATTTGTTGTTGTTGTTGTTGTGTGCCTTCAGGTTGTTTCTGACTTATGGTGTCCCTAAGATGAACCTATCATGGGGTTTTCTGAGGCGGAAAGTGTGTAACATGCCCAAGGTCACCCAGTGGGTTTCCATAGCTGAGTGGGAATTTGAACCCTTGTCTCCAGAGCTTCAGTCCAGTGCTGTAACCACTATGCCATGCTGGCTCCTATACTCACTGTGCTGCCCAATAAATATAAGAATAATAAGGATGGTGATTTATTTACACAGTACTCTAATTTATCTGTAGGCACAAGTATAACTATGATACTGC
This sequence comes from Gambelia wislizenii, assembly GCA_030847615.1. Lineage (NCBI taxonomy): Eukaryota > Metazoa > Chordata > Lepidosauria > Squamata > Crotaphytidae > Gambelia > Gambelia wislizenii. The sequence continues at coordinate 328,656,607 of JAUMIR010000001.1, forward strand.
TTGAAGATCTTCTTCCTGGTGCTTCAACAGCATAAAACATGGGCAGCAGCCCAGAGTAATTGACCTAATATAATTAGCCATCCTTAATGAAAGGATTAATTACCATGTCCTGGATTAATGTAAGGGAGCAGGCAATGGAGCTGTGCTAGTTGACAGCTATGCTTTTGATGGAATAATTTTCATTGTGTTTTAAAGCTCCAGAAGAAAATTTTGATTATATTCTTAGGTTACATTCTTGTACTATAGCTTCATGTTCCTCTATCGTTTTCACCACCCTGGCAGTGTTTGTCTTCCCTTTCTTGGACTTTTTTCTTTGCTTGCTTTGATTGGAATTCCCTTGTGATTCAGCACGGTTCTTAGCTGGTGACATTCCTGTAGAACTGAGATAAAATTTTATACAAATTGCTGTGTGACTTTGATTTCATTTGGAAGTAGTTTAAGCCATCTTATCTTCATTAGCTTGGAAAATACTGACTCAACCAAAAACCACCTTGCAGGTGCTTCATAGGCTGCTGAAACACTGCAGAAATAATGCAGTTTGATACTGCTTTAACTAACATGGCTCCATCCTATAGAACCCTGTGGTTTGTAGTTTGGTTGTGGCAACTGAGCTCTCTGACAGAAAAGAGTACATATCTCACAAAACTACAAATCCCAGAATTTCATAGCATTGATCCATGGTTATTAAAGTGGTGTTAAACTGCATTATTTCTGCAGTTTGTCAGCAGCCATAGTTGCCCTATATTTAAACCAGAGCTTGGACGTATTAGTGTTGAGGACTACAGCTCCCTGAATTTCCCAGCCAATATGACCATTGGAGTAAGATCAGCTGCTCATACTGGCTGGGGAATTTTCAGAGTCCTACATCTCAGACTCAGCCAAATTGATCACCAACAATGGTCTGCCCTGGCCTCACATCGGGAGGCATGGAGATGCACTATCCACAATGCTGCAGCCTTATTTGAGAACGCACGCCGAACAAGTCTTAAAGATAAACGACTACACAGAAAGAATCACAACCCAGAAACATCACCCAAGGAGAACTTCTGCTGTGCTTTCTGCAACCGGTCTTGTTTATCTCAGATTGGCCTTTTTAGCCATCAGCGTGCTTGCAGAAAGCGTGGGATGAGTCCTTCCTGAATCTTTGTTTGTGAAGAAATGCCAGAGAGAGAGAGAGAGAGATTTCACGTATAGCCGCATATCACTGAATACCAACCAACAAACCAAAGAAACAAAAACCAGGATGGAGTTTGTTGAGGATGTTCTATGGCCTGAAGGACAAATTTTGAAATATAGAACTAAAACTCTATAACTATACAATATTTTTTTTAAAAAAAATTCTGAGAGGAGTTCTAGTGCAAAAGTACCATTTCACTGATGGCCTATAGCACTACAACTCTGTTTTTAAAAAAATAAAAAGAAAAGAGGAGAGAAGAGAAGAATGGAACATACTGTTTTTATATATCTCAGAATTAAAAGAAATGTACTCCTGGATGGAAATCAAATGTTGCAGTTGGTCCCAGGAGTTACCAGAAAATTACCTGGGGCAATAGAAAGGTCATTTGGATAGTTTGAGAACTATAGCAACAAATACCACAATCTCCAAATACATTTGCCCCATCGGGAGGAGCCCTGAATGAATTTTCTTAAGATACTTTATTGGTTTATATGTAGAATAAGAAGTGTTTTAGTCCCAGATACTAGAAAGAGAGTAGGTAGAAGCATTTCACTGATAATTAGCTCTTCTGTCCATTGCTAGCTTCCAACAAGTTGCCCCCAGGGGTGCAATGATGCTTAGCATTCAACAAGTTTTCTTGTGGCTGTAAGGATGCTTATGACTGCTGATGTAAATGTCTCTTTAATAAATGAATGGTAATTACAAGTGTCTCTGTGTGTACTTCATTAGGCAATATGGAAATCACATTTACTTTGAGACAGTTCAGAAGGCAAAGATAACTGACAGAGGCTGCTCTAGAGGCAGATGCTGGTGTTGATGCCACTGCATGTGTGAAAGACAGCCGTGTTCCTCCCACAGTTCATACTCATGCCTGTCAGCATTGTTCTTAGTCTTTGCAAAAGTGAAAATGTGACCGGAGGAAAACTAAGGGAGATTGTCATCAGGAGGACTTGGAAAAATGCATTCGAGTTAACTTCCCAGAGGGTAGGGGTGGATAGGAAAATCTGCTTGTGGGCATTTAAGAACTCCCAGATTGGAATACAAATGTGCCACAGTCCTTGCAGAAATGGTATTGAGTCTGTCTCTGGAGAGTTCTTTCATCTCACAGCAGACACACAATCTCTTTTAGGATATATAACATCCTTGGCGAGCAGTGAGACAACAATATTACTCCCATTAGCAGAAGGCAGATCCTCAGTCCAACTCTGTATCTCTGCCTTACAGAGTTGTTCTTAGGAGCAGTGATGCAGGAACTCCACATTACTTCAAAATTACAAATTAGAACTTTATGATAGAACTAGCCAGAAGAATTTGTGCAGCAAAGTGCTAGGCATCTTTGTCAAGGATTTATTTATCTATTTGTTTACCATGGGCTTACATAGATTTACATCCTTGGATACTTACCAACCAATGTTTTGGAATATCTAAAACACAGTCTTCCTCTTCCTCTTAGTTATTTCACTTGTTCTCTGTATTAATTACCTAAAAAAAGAAAAAAGAAACAGAAAAGAAGTGTCGTATCTTAAGAAGAACTAAAAAGGAAAAAAAAGACATTAAGGAAAAGTATTTGGCACACAAGAGCTAAATATTACTGGTGCTGTTGTTTTTCGTTTTAAAAATATCATATTGTTTTGTCATTGACATTTTTTTTTCCGGTTCTCCTGTTCTTTTTATCCATTAAAATTTTGGACAACAACTTCCAGTTCATTATTTTATTCTTTAAAAGCCAAAGATGCTAATTTCTTCCTGTTTTTTTTTCTTTTTTTTTTTTTAATAATTAGCTTTTGATGTTATTTTAGTTCATCATTTAGGGGGAAGGGGTTTTGCCATTTTTGGATTTTTTTTAATGTAAAAATTAACAATAAATTGTTTTATGGATGATTAAAAATTGCTTATTGTATTTGTGTCTCTTAAGATCTTAACATGAACACATTTATATTATCTAATGAATTAATGCTAACACTGACATTTGCAAAGTCTACAAGTGTTCTTGAATTTTCTTTCTACATAGCTATTATTTATTCAATTAATTAATTTAGACCCCACCTTTCTCCTGGCCCAAAGCAGCTTACCAAAAACTTAAAGTCCAACCAAAATCATATTTACAAAAGTTTTTAAAAACAATCAAACAGAGAATACTATGAGTTTAATATACAGTTGCCCCTCCACATTCACGAACTCAGCATTCGCAGTTTTGGATATTTGCAGTTTGGGGAGGGGCTCCCCGCTCTCCCAAAACCGTGACACAGGGCCTCCGGAGGCCCCGTGAAGGCCCGGGGAGGGAGGGGGAAGAGCCGGGGAGGCCTCCACGGGGCCTTTGGAAACCCTCCAGAGGCCCCATGAAGGCCCTGGGAGGGAGTGGGGAGGCCTCCACGGGGCCTACGTAGACCCTCTGGAGGCCCCATGAAGGCCCTGGGAGGGAGGGGAGAGGGCTGGGGAGGCCTTCACGGAGCCTACAGAGCCTCCGTGAAGGCCCTGGGAGGGAGTAGGGAGGCCTCCATGGGGCCTTCAGAGACCCTCAGGAGGCCCCATGAACGCCCCGGATGGGAGGGTGGAGGGCCGGGTAAGCCTTCATGGAGCCTCCGGAGGCTCTGTGAAGGCCCTGGGTGGGAGGGGGAGGGCCGGGTAGGCCTTCACGGAGCCTCCGGAGGCTCTGTGAAGACCTGGATGGGAGGGGGAGAGCAGGGGAGGTATCCACAGGGCCTCGGGGGGTCTCCTGAGGCCCCGTGAAGGCCTAGGAAGGGACTGGGGAGTCCGGAGAAAACGACTATGGGGCCTCCGGAGGCCCCATGGTCGCTTTGGTGGGGGAGGGGGAGGGCAATCATTATTCGTGGATTTTTCACATTCGCGGGGGTCTGGGGAACCTAGCCCCATGAATGTGAAGGGATGACTGTACAGTTGTCCCTTCATATTTGCTGGGGTTTGGTTCCAGGACCCCGTCCCCCCGTGGATACCAAAATCCGTAAATACTTAAGTCTCATTATATGCATAGCAATATCATGTCCCTTATATAAGATAGCAAAATCAAGGTTTGCTTTTTGGATTATTATTTTTTAAGAATATTTTCAAGCCGTGAATACTTAAATCCGTGGATACGGAAGGACAGCTGTACAGTACATTTAAGATATAATGAAAAGGTACAACAAAAAAGCCACACCACATTAAAAAACACCCTTTGCCTCATCATTTAAACACCAAAATCCTGACAAAATAGAAAGGTCTTTGCCTGCCAGCAGAAAGAGAAGAAAGATGAGGCTAACCATATTTCTTGTGGGAGGGAATTCCGCAGCCAGGGAGGAGCTACTGAGAAGGCTGTCTCCTCTGCCCTCACCAAACATGGCTATGATGCTGGTGAGATGAAGAAAAAGCCCTCCTCCCAAGAACTCAAAATTCAGGCCAACACATAGAGAGAGATACAGTCTTTTAGATAGTTTGGACCCAAACTGCATACAGTTATAAAGTCATACCCAACGCTTTGAATTCTTCCCAGAAATTCAAAGCTATAGCCAGGTCAAGAATATCCCTGTAGTGTTGCCAGGTCAGAACTATCCCAGGCCTTGAGTTTTCAGGGCCAAAAACAGAGACCTAGAAATGATCCCTTGTGATGGAAAGAGGCCCTAACAGTATTATAAGGATGATATTGCAAGGGACAGTCTTTAGTGAGGTCACTAAGCATGCTACATTAGGTCTCAGCATATTTCTATGGAGTATGCCACTCAAATAAAAACCACCCTAACTAATAACTGGGGCTGTTGTATTGTGGATGTATCACAGGAGGGTGTGACTCACTGGAACAGTTGATAATGCTTGGCAAAATGGAAGACAGTAGGAAAAGAGGGGACTGCACTATAGGCGGATTGATTCAGTCAAGGAAGCCATTGTCCTGAGTTTGCAAGACTTGAGTGTGGCAGTTGATGACTAGGGCTCTTGGAGGTCTCTCATTCATTGCTGTTATTGTATGCCTTCAAGTTGTTTCTGATTTATGGTGACCCTAAGGTGAGCCTATCACAGGGTTTTCTGAGGCTGAGAATGTGATTTGCCCAAGGTCACCAAGTGGGTTTTCATGGCCAAGCAGGGATTTGAACCCTGTTCTCCAGAGTCACAGTCCAACACTCAAAGCACTATGCCATTCTAGCTCCTTCTCTCAGTCATAGGGTTGTCGTAAGGTGAAGTTGACTTGATAGCAAATAGCAACAACAACAATATTTACACAAATATGTTAAAAGCCAGTGATTTCACCCTGATATTTCTCCCCTTTGTCCTGGGGAATGGAGAAGAAGCCCTGAGATCTGGCAACCCTAATCACATGGGCTCACCAGTAAGGCCATGCTACACTTTAAATACTTAGCCTGCAGAATTTCTGGGAAGTACATCTTTTTCCATCTTTTTATCTCTAAAGTTTTTTTTAAGTACCTGATATGGATTGGGACCTGAGTGAGGCAGGAAGGGTGACTATCACTTCACTCAATCCAGTTCAGAGTCCCTGTGGCCTGCAACCTGTATACCCCCCCCCCACACACACAATCCATGCAATGCAATCCATTACAAACAACAGCTAAGTTTTGGTCAATATGAATTGCAGGAGTGGAAGACTGATACAGATCAATCCATAGTGGGTACAAAAGCTGAGAACACTCCAATCCAACCCCCAAACTAGGGTCCTGGTCCAGATCAGATCTTTTCCATTTGCTTTGGTGTAAAAAAAAAAGGGGGGGGGAAGGGAAAAAAGATACAGTGACTCATTCTGTTTTAAAGAAACATGTCAGTTTGGCCCATGGGACTCCAAATCTCTTCATCCCATTTCTGCAAGTTGCAGATGTGTTCTGTCCAGATTTTATGCTGTGCTCTTATGGGCCATTCTTGTTCTAATATACTTTATGGCTCCTTTCTTCCTAATGGCTTCTTTCATTTCTAAAGGCAATATCCTTGTCCTGCAAATGCATCTGTGAGCCAAATGGCAAGATATCTAGCTCCCAGGCCATCATGCACTAACAGGAAAGAGAACAGGCTGATTAAAAGTAGTGAGCTCCACTACCGCTGCCCATTCCCACATGCCCCCATTACTAACATTATCAGTTTTGGCTCTGCCCATGGGAAATAGGGAATGGAATATTGATAGGCAGGAGCATTAATGCTGAATGCATCCAAGCCCACAGGATGCGGTTGTTTCCAAGTCTGCATAAAACTTAGTAGCTAAATCCAGGTGAGTCGTGTTGGTTTCATTTATCTTGAGTTGGTTCTATTTATTACTTGGAAATTGCTGAGTGTCTTTGGTTCACACAAGCTTTAGGTAGTACTGTCTCTTAAAAAAAACAACTGAAAGCAGAGGCATGGAATGTGCTGCTGTATTTAACAAGATTTACATGTCCGTTTAAGTTCACCCTTTAGTTTGGTTCAGCAAGGAGACCGCAGGTTGCTCCCTGTCATGTCTGCATCCTCAATCAAAATGCATCTGCTGCTTGATTTGCCTTTCATTAAGTAGTTCAGTTTTTAATGGTCCAGAATGTCAGTTTGATGTCCCTCATAAGTAGGATGAGAGACATCAGTTTTCTAATTTCCTAACTGCTAGGGAAATAGCCACCTAAGATTAGGAGATTCCCCCTTGAAAGGTTTGAAAGAAATAGAGCTGTGGTGGTGGTGGTGGTTATTCAGTAGATGGGCATAAAAGCAGTTGACACTTTGAAAGAGACAGTGCTGTGATTCATCTGATGACATCATGGGAGTAGGCCTCTCTTTGGATAACTGATGTGGAGTAGGAGCAGAGGTAGCTGACTGATGCCATGTCAGTGGGCTGATGTTACCTCAATGACAGGGGGTTTGTGGGAATCCCACATGTGTTGTGATGTTAATATGTGGATTTTTTTTAATTAGCTCAATATGGCAGCAAGAGTCCAGGTAACTGCAGGATCTTTTGACCTATGTATACCAGTACTAACTGATGAGACTCACAGCCAGGAGGTAAATAAAAATGGTTTTTATTGAAAAATAATTTCAGGAACACACACACACACACACACACACACAGAGAGGCTTCAAACAGTCACACAAGGCTAGCAAAGAGAGTAGGTAGTATTGGGAGAGAGGAATAGAATTTGGGGTGATGGGCTATACTATACCTATCTAATGAGCAGAGATTTGTGTAGCACAAGGTACTCAGAATGCAGTTCTGAGGGTCACGCAGCAAACTGGCACAGTAACAAGGCGGGAGAAACTGCGAACACTGGTGATGTTTTAGAGTAATATTTATATTCAATGTTGCCCCTGAAGAAGTGTTTTGAGTGGAATAGAATGTTTGCTGGAGTTTCCCACAGTTGGACAATGGGGGCTCTGGTTGTGTTAATGATTGCTAATGGCTAAAACATCAAGACCGATGGGTGTCAGGCAACCTTCTATTGTTCTAGGAGAGGTGTGAGGGAAAACCAGTTTTTAAGGCAAAAAGTATCTTGATTGAATTAGTGAATGACTCACTTCCATGTACGTCTTGGAGAATTAGCCCATTTCTACCCTAACTACCAGTCCAAGGGGAGGGGTCCACATAATTACTACCCGGGTGTGTCTTTTAGGAATTTGGGGTAGCCTCCTCTTTAGGTTTTCTGACAACATATTGAGTCCTTGCATTTGAGAGGCCCTGGTCTACTAGCAACAATGAGGAAGACCAATAAATAAGCCAATTTATGAAATATAACCAATTGATGAATTATTAGAAGTGTAGGGGTATCAGGGCAGGAAACAGTGGTGAGTCTTTTCAGGATTTTGGTTTGAACTTTAAAGCACAGTCCAAAGTGCTGAACCCACTGGGAATTGTGTCGGAGTTCAGCACCTTGGTTAGCTCTTTTAAAGATCAGACTGAAACGAATAGATTCATGGCCACCAACTGCCACTGAGTAGTAGATCTGGTAGCTTTGTAAGAGTGCCTCTGAACATATATTACCTGCATATTTTCAAGTAGAAAACACCTTAAATGTTGTGCTTTCTTATTTCATGGAAGTCAAAAATGGATAGTGCTGCCCCCAAAACTTCTCACTACTTGGGGAAAAACAAAGCACACAACACTGTTAACAGCTGCATACAAAGCACAGTTCACAAACCACTGCTAAGACATCTCTGGAGCTTTATTTTTATTTATTTATTTATTTATTTATTTATACCCCGCTCTTCAGCCACAAAGGCTATCAGAGCGGCTTACAAATGGTCAAATTAACAGTTCCCTGCCCTCAAGCTTACAATCTAAATAAGACATGACACATAAGGAAAAGGGAATGGCAGTGGGGTAGGGATTAGATCCAGCAGATACTGCTGGTTCTTCTCTTTTTTCAAGGGCAGGGCTGGAGGGAGGGCCTGTCTCCTGCTTCTGGGCCCAGGCCTGATGGAGTTCTGCCTGCCTCTTCTTCTCTCCCTCCAAGGGCAAGGCTGTGGCAGTTGGGATGGAGGGAGGGCCTGTCTCCTGCTTCTGGGCCCAGGCCTGATGGAGTTCTGCCTGCCTCTTCTTCTCTCCCTCCAAGGGCAGGGTGGTGGCAGTTGGGCTGGAGGGAGGGCCTTTTACCTGCTTCTGGTGAAGCAGTGTCTCCCTACAGCAAGGATGGGATTATGTTTACCTTCCAAGTGTTGCTTCCAGCAGCCCTAGCCATCATAAACAATGGTAAGAAATGCTGGGGCCTCTAGGCCAACAACAGTCTGGGGACTCCATAATTTCCACCCCTGCCTAAAGGGGAAGCACCATTGAACTCTTGCTACTTGTGAATGTATAAACAACATAGATTATAAAACTAATCATCATACCCATCAAGGTAACAGATGTTAAGTTACAGATAAATCTGAACACATTTTCTACAAAGTAGGTCCCACTGACATAGTGTTTTATTTCTAGGTAGGAAAGTTGAAGAGTTCAGAATTATTATTTTTTTATAAAAGTCCATCCTTTGAGAAAAATCTGCCTAGCTCCATCCAACTCTTGTTAAAATAACAGAGCAGGAAGGGGGGGGGAGGGAGACCTCGATTCAGGTCTAATTGGGTCAATTCTCTGCAATTAGTTTTGCTGAAACACCTCTGAAATGATCCTAACTGTCCTTAAAATCTTCCGTTCTCTCTTCTGTCCAAAGGCAGACACATAAATGCTCTTATTTGCCTACTTAAAACTCACTGCTGAGAGAAGTAGTAGAGACCGTACATGTCTGTCAATGTCCAGTCAGTTACTATCTAATCATAAAATATTCTGCTAGGGGAGGGAGGAATCCTTGACAGCTAAGAAGCACATTTTTAAAGTTAATTGTGTTTCTAAATTCTCTCTCCTGGCAATTATGCTGATGATATTAGTGCTAAACAGCCCAAATGGAAATTTGTTGAAGAAACATTCTCTTTTAAAATGTTAATCCTTCACCTCTTTCCAGATGGTGGCTCAGAAAGCATGGTAACTGGGGCTTATAAGATATTCTTGTTGAGTATCATTCCAAATCAACTTCCTGCAACATCCATATTAATGAACACAAAACAGCTGAACTCAAACAAACCTCACAAGCAACATTTCCCTCCTCTGCATGGGGTGGATAGAAATGGCATGCTGATCACTCTTGCCACTGATACTACATTTCCATTGTTAGCATTATGGTGCCGGGGAGTAGGGAAACAAGTTGAGAAATTATTGTGGAGAGTTTAACACAGAATGTAATTATCCTCAAGAAGCTCTGGGTAATTTTTGATCAGTTTGGCCAATATTTACTCTTCATCTGCATTGTGTATGTATGAACATGATGCTGTCTATAACAGAGCACAAGTTTACATGGCCCAAGCAGGTTCCCACTTGGCTAAATATGAGGTAATCTTCAGTTTGATCTGGCTCTAGAGAATGCACAGAATGAAACTTAGGGTGGTGACCTGGACTCAATGAAAGATTTGGAAGATGCAGGTTCACAAGCCATGCTCAGCCATGTAGCATTCTGAGTGCATTGAGAAAAGTCAGTGTATGCATAACAGAGGGCCATAGCTTGGAAAAGTTACTCTCAGAATCCCCCAAACAGCATTGCCACTAGCCATGGAGAATCAGGTTGTACCAAAAACCCCACAAACAAACCCTCAACCTTTTCCAGCTCTGCCTAGGATGATAAATAATAAGCTGGATGGAGTTATGCCTAGGTACTCAAAAGTGCTGTAGAAATGAATGTTTCAGCTTTCAGGCTGACAATATTGGCTCCAAACCCCACTGATCTAAGTGAAGGGGGTTCTTGCAGCTAGCACCTTGGTCATGGGACTTGGGCTGGTTTGGGGAACAACCTTTAGGGTCAGCCCAGATCTCATCCTCCCTAAAGCCACATGAATGTGTTGGGTCTTTACAGGAAGAAAAGGACAGCTAGAGTCTGTCTATAGGCATATAGGCGCACAGCAGAACCCTGTAAGGGAGAAGAGGTGGTCTGTGAGCAATCTCTGCATTGACCTGATATTCCACACTAAGGAAGGTCTCTCTCCACAGTTTGTGTTGACACTTAAATAAAGTTATACCCCTACTTTACCTTTACCCCATCACTTCATTCTGTCTCTTTATTCCAAGGTGGTGGTGGTGGGGCAAAGTTAAACTGCTTTTAATCTTGCGAGTATTTGCCAGGAAAAGACCACTGTGAACTGCTGTAAGCTTCCCAATGAAATGGCTTATAAGGATCATTGATATATCTGGGCCAGATTGAAAGTGGGGGTGTTTACCAAATATCTCCTTCAAAATCCATATATATAATGAGAGCATAACCGAAAGCCCTCTTCTCGGTGCCTCTGTCATCTAAAGTACAGTAGGTGGCAAACCAATTTGATTGCAGTGGACTGCTGAAAGAGTTTTGTTCCCAAAGGCGCTATTTTTCAATTCTCTCATCATATTTCCAGCATTCAGTGCTCACAATGAAAAAGCCCACCTCTTCTGCATGATGGAACTCAATGCAGCATACATGCTGTTGTTGCACTATATCTTATCCAGACATGGCTCAGCTTTAGGAAGGTTGTTCAAGGTTGCTATATCATTCTCGTTTAGGTGCATATCCTGTTCTATGGGCTACCAGCTTTTGCAGACTTACATGCAAAGTTGTGCTAGCTTCTAGCATATAGGAAACCAAACCAGGAAAATGTCATTTTGCAGGTTTATAGTGAGCAGACTTGATTATGCTAATAAGATAAATTACACTCATTTTTCTTAGTTGCGTTGTTTCAGCTAATTCTTGAAATACATTTGATTAGGTTTGAGATAAAAATCTAAGACATGATCCAACACTGCCACCCCAGCCCTTTTCCCAAACTCCTGAATTTTGGGTGCACCAAATTTGCACAAGTGTAACACAGAGAGAAACAACCTGTGTTGAGCTAGAGAATTCCGATGTCAGCTGGAAGTAGGTGCAGATGGGCACCCAAGCTTTGAGTCCATTTCAAACACAAAAAACAGTGCTGTTAACCCTGAGATTTGTCTCCCTAACTGGAGACCAAATTCATAATACACAAATGATCCAGTCTGAAGCTGAATTATTTGCCATGGCTCCTTCTTATGAAATCCTGGGAATTTTAATTTGGTGAGACACCAACACTCTTTGGCAGAGATGGCTAAAGACCTTATAAAATGAAAAACCTCAGATTTTTAACAGATTAAAATGACTTTGAATATCAGGAAGAAAGGATATATATGGAGAATGAAGGAGACAATGTTAAGACAGGAAGAATTTATAACAAGAATAAAGAAAGAGATGAAAGATTTCTTTGAAATAAACAAGACAGAGGAAACATCTAGTAAAACAAGATGGGATACCTTCAAAGCATCAATGAGAGGTCTATTCCTGCAAAGAGGAGCAGAAATATGCAAACAGAGAAGAGAGAGGACACAAAGATTAGCAAGAGAATTGAAGGAGAAAGAAGAAATACTAAGGCAGAATCCAGGCAATGAGAAAATTTTGGGACAATTGAAGAGTATACAAAATAAAATGAATCAAGGAATAACAGAAGAGATTGCACACAAATTAAAGAGAGTCAAACAACACTATTTTGCAAATGCAAATAAGGTGGGAAGCTCGCTAGCACACAGGTTAAAAAAAGAGATGGACAAGAAACTTATAACAGCAGTCAGAGAGGAAGATAAGACCTACACGGTGCAGAGAGATATAGTGCACAAGTTCACGAAATACTATGAAACTTTATACTTAGATAAGGGGAAAATGGAAAGCATAGATATGGATATTAGAAATTACATAAACAACAACAGTATTGGTTATATCTCAGATGATCAACGAGAGATACTTGAAGAACCAATAACGCAGCAGGAGATATCCTTGGTGATAAAAAACATGAAGATAGGAAAATCGCCGGGCCCTGACGGGTTTATAGTAGAATTCTATAAAGTATTTGAAGAAGAAATAAAGGAGCATATGCAGGAATTGTTCAACAAAATAAAAGATGAAGGTATCCCTGAATCATGGGGAAATGCAGACATTGCGTTAATACCAAAGGAGCAGAAAGACAAAACAGAGGTCAAGAATTATAGACCAATATCTCTTCTGAATGCTGATTACAAGATCTACGCAACAATCCTAGCTAGCAGATTAAGGAAAATATTAACGGAGTTTATCCACCCAGATCAGACTGGCTTTCTCCTGGGAAGAACACTGGCGAATAATATAAGGATGGCTTTGAGTGCATTGGAATACTATGAAAAGAACAACGAAAAAAAAGCAGCTTTAATATTTGCAGATGCAGAGAAAGCCTTTGACAATCTGAATTGGCAATTTATGAAGGGGATTGGTGTGGGCCAAAATTTTTACCAATGTATTGATCAGATATACAAGAAACAAAAAGCACATGTTCTGATTAACGGAGAGAGATCAAATGTAATCAGCATTCAGAAGGGAACAAGGCAAGGCTGTCCCTTGTCCCCTCTGTTGTTTATACTGGCCTTGGATGTCTTAAACAAACAAATCAGAGAAGATAAAATAATTCCAGGTATGAAATTTAAGGGCCAGGAATATAAACTGTTAGCGTATGCAGATGACCTTTTATTGATTATTCAGGACCCGACAAGTAATATGGAGAAAGTGTTTGAAATAATAAACAAATTTGGAAAACTATCAGGCTTTAAAATAAACAAGGAGAAAATGGTCATATTACCAAAAAACCTGACGAAGTCTGAAGGGATCAAGATAGAAGAAAGTTTGGGTTGTAGGATTGAAACTAAAATAAGATACTTGGGAATATGGTTAGTAAAAGAAACAGACAGCTATATGAAAACAACTATAAAAGAACCTGGCAGCAAATAAAGGAAGATCTTAAAAGATGGCAGAGACTGAACATGCCAATATTAGGGAAAATAGCCACAATAAAGATGAATATCCTGCCCAGGATGATGTTTCTATTTCAGAACCTTGTAATATTAACCAATGATAAACCATTTATGGAATGGACAAGGGATTTAAAAAACTTTATTTGGAATGGGAGAAAGCCCAGAATAAGATGGACACTTTATTAGGTCAAAAGAATAGAGGTGGTACTGCACTTCCAAACTTCAAGTTGTATTACATGGCTTGTGGGCTGAACTGGATAAGTGATTGGGTCATGTTAAAGAAATGTGGAATGTAGCAATCAAAAATTTGGCACCCACGCATATTTGTGGTATGAGAAAACAAAAGTGGACAAAGAATTTGAAAATCACACTGTAAGGGGGGCCTTAATGAGAATTTGGAAAAACGTAAAAGAAAAAAAATTATAGTAAGACCCCTTTATGGGTTTCACCAATAGAAGCCTTTCAGGTTAGATGGGTGAAAAGTGAAGATTGGGTGATGTATAAAGATTTGATTAAATGGTCAGAGGAGACTTGCAGTTTAAAAAACAGAGAAGAGCTACAAAATCAGGGTTATAACATACAATGGTTCACCTACAGCCAAATAAAGGATAGATTTAGGGAGGATAAAATATTATATGGTTTCGTTAAAGACCAAAATGAAATTGATAAGATTATCTGGGATCGGAGAAAAGGAAAAATAGCTAAATTTTACAAAATATTGTTGGAAAGAGAGCTAGAAAGAGACCTAATTACAGATTCAATGGTAAGATGGGTGAAAGACATAGGAGACGTAATAAGCTTGGAGGATTGGGAGAATGCCTGGGGGAAAACAAATAGCTTCACAGCAAGTCAAGATTTAAAAGAGAATTTCCTGAAAATAGCAAATAGGTGGTACTTGACACCAGCGAGACTAAGTAAGATTTATAAGTTAGCCAATAAGAAATGTTGGAAATGTGGTAAAGAGGTGGGGTCCCTCTACCACATGTGGTGGGGTTGCCCGATGATAAAAGAAATTTTGGGAAAATATACACAAAACAATACAGAAGATGTTTGGAATATCATATATATTGGACCCAAAAATATATTTGCTGAATATGACATCGTCACTAGAGAAGCATGTAGAAAGGAAATACTGGAGGGTCATACTATAATATAATGGGGGGAATGTACCAGAGCAAAAAAGGGATGGTTTTTAGAGAATCAGAACTTAACAAACAAAGTAATCTGAAGGTAAATGGCAAAGTACAATGAAACAGATAAATATAGCAAGTGTATTGGAAGATTGGAGGGTAATTAGGAAGCGAAGATCGGAAGTTGGATAAAGTGAGAAAAAACCCTTTGAGTCTGTAAATAAGAGGAGGTCAAGGGGAAAGAAGAAAGGGGAAAGAGGAAAGTAAAAGGAAAGTAGAAAGAAACTAATCGTTGTAAATGGTACGAAGATGATGAACTATGAAAAGGAAGAGTAAAGAACACTGTAATAGTGAATTGATTGTAGGACCATACGGAACTGATTACTGTTTGTTATATATACAAGATATATATATATATATATATATATATATATATATATCATAGATAAGCTAATAAGTCTTTGTATAAGATAGATGTCTATTGATGTCGATGATTATGGTATTGTTCACGTTTGTGTTTTTACATGAGTTATGATGTATCAATGTACCAATGCTGTATGCATAAATAAATATATTTTAAAAAAATGAAAAATAAAATGAAAAACCTCAAGATTCCACAGGAAGGAGCCATGGCAAATAAGTCAGTTTCAAACTGTATTATTTGTGTAGTGTGGATTTGGCCCCAGAGAAGCAAAGCAATTTCCTGAGATTTCAGTTGGCTCCCTGAAACTTGGCAACTGTATTTAGATGGGAGGATGACTGATAATTAATAGGATCAAAGCAGGCTATTTCTTCTTCTGCAGCATCAGCTCCCTAACTGCACTCACCAGGAAAATTCCACTTCTAACTTTCAGCCATAGCATGGAATCCCAATTTGATACAAAGACACATTTAATATAACACACTGTTGGTCCCCGCCCCGCAAGAGCTTGGGAAAATGATCTGTTGTGCATCTCTGGGAGTATAAAATCAAAAAAGCAACTGTCCCAAACACTGTTCTTTCTCCACTAAATTAATTACACTAAATCTCACAACTACCTCACTGGTATCCAATTTGCCAAAAAAAAAGAAAAAAAAAAAGGATGCAGTGGACATCAACTCAATTGGTCACCAGTTCTTCCCCTGCCCCCTATTTAAAGGAAGGCTGCTTTGAGGAAGGAGAAGATAGGTCAGGTACATAACCCTCCAACTGTCCCAATTTGGCAGGGAAAGTTCCAATTAATCCTCTGTTCTCCCACTTTTTCAGCTGCTTTTAAAATGTCCCAGTTTCTCTTTCCTCCTCCAACTTCCCCTTTTGTCCTCTGCTTCAACTTACTTCAACTGCTGCAAACTGAGTTCAAAATGCAAAAGTAGTTTGCCTTCAATTAACTCAGCAGGAGGGTAGAAGAGGAGGGGCAGAATCTTGCCTTCCCAGTAGGCTCAGGCAAAAGCAAACTGCTAAATCCTCTCCTAGCTTATGTCTTCCGCCTGTTTAATAACTTTTGCCATTTTGACCACACTCTGATGTTGCTTGGTCACACATGTCCTGGTCTTTATCTGTGAAATATTGGAGGGTATGCAGGTATGGAGACCCAAGCATGGTGTAGTGATTTGAACATTGGACTACAGTTCTGGAGAACAGGACTCAAATCCCTGCTTGGCCATGGAAATCCACAGGGTGACATTGGGCAAGTCACACTCTCTTAGCCAGAGGAAGGCAAAAGGATGAACAAATCCTTCCAAGAAAACCCTGTCGTAGGTTCACCTTATGGTGACCCTAAGTCAGAAATGACTTGAAGATACCCAACAGCAACAACAAATACAGGTAACTCTCTTTTATGCATGCCACCAACAGACAACCAGTAAGTCCTATTAAGAGATCATCTGCCACTCCTTCTATACCTTCTCCTTTCCATAAGGTTAGCAATAGGGATTCAGCCAAAGGTCAGATTCATTTCCAAAATCCCTGGCATAGCTTATTCCCATATAAGATGCCAAAAGATGTGTAGCTAGTGATCGCTGTATAAAGAATAAAACAAAGGCACAAAATTGTACAGAACTCATTTAGCTGCAGCATTACCAAGCAGAGGTAGAAGCCTGTGGCAAGAGAATTAATTAAAGGTGTTAATTTCCTGCATTTATGTTTGGCCTCCTTAACTTCACTTCAGACATGCTAATTGCAATTTGTGCAAGTTCATTTTAACACCCCCCCCTTTTAAAAAAAGAAATACACTTTGAATCCTGGGCATCTCACCAACCCACCACAAATCACCACCACAGCACAGTCGACCTGCCACCCCATCTCCCAGTTAGAGAGCTTTGTGGTTTTAATTACAGCCTCCAGCCATTTTATTTGACTGTTGTATTAAAGTGCCTGGAAGGAAAGAATACGCTTGCTACCAGAGAATTATGACTTCTTTATCGTATTCTTAAGTTTTGTTTTCATATAATTTCACAACATTCTGAAGCAGCTTTTGTCATTTTAAATGAAGCATTTGAAAAGCCTGTTTAATTATTAACATCGCAAGAGCAGCAGCATGTATCCACCCTAACAGTGCACAGCCAGAGAGAGAGAGAGAGAGAGAGAGAGAGAGAGAGGAAAAACCCACCACAAGCCACTCCATTTTCATAAAGGCACACAAATGCATCTGAGCTGGGTTCACTGCCAGAGGCTTCTTGCATATTTTATAACACAAGCAAAACAACATAAAAACAATATGAGGCTTTTAAAATGTGTTTTTTTAAAAAAAATAACCTTGACACTTCCTTGAAAATTACACCATTTAGAAGATGAGATGATAAAAAGCAAAGCAATCTCTATTGTCCAGCAGGGGATATTGCCCTTTCAGAGCATGAACCACTAGTATGTCACTTTGAAATAAGGCCTCACTAGTCAACCAGACTGGAGGTTCTTTGAGAAGATAGTATATCTCAATGCTCTTGCAATTACTGAAATTGTTTGCTGCAAATCATTCCTAAAAATTCAAACCTGGAGATGGACTAGTTTTATTCTTGGGTTCATTATGAGTGCAGATGCTGGGTCTATTTTACCGAGTCTCACTTGTACTTACAGGCAGTGGGTCTTTCTTCTCATCTGCAACCTAATCAATTTTACTCAGGGTGGGCACCTTTGTGAGGTAATTCTGGCCACCCAAGAACCTGCTATGGGCCACATTTCCACCAGTGCTGTGATGCAAACTGTGTCAATGAATGCCAGCAGTAAACCAGAAATTACTTTAAAACACGTAGGAAGGCATTGTCAAGGGGGTTCCTCAGTTTGCCGCTGGTATTTGGTGCCACGGTTATTTCAGAGCTTAGAACCACTATTGCAAGAGTTAACAATGTAGCATCAATTTTCTCAAAGAAAAATAAATAGATGCTAGTTATATATTGCCTGTGATTAGCATTGCTCATTGCTAACATGTTGCTAATATGTTACTTTTTAATTATTTTGTTGATCCCTTAAAAATACACCCCAAATGACCAAAACAGCACCAAAAATCCCTAGTATATATGTATCCCTGCTAATATTTTGTAGTTCATATTTGCTGCAAAACAAAGCTACATGAATTTCTCCTGTGACTACTGCCCAAAGCAACTCTTTTGAGTCCATTTTGCACGCAACATGATACAAAACAAATTTGTGTCATTGCTGTAAGCAGTGTTTCTGTTTGTAATGCATTATTTCCAGCCTCTGGGTTTTGTGGAACTTAGAAGACCATAGAAAGCCCATGGGGAGGGGGGGAACCATGTGTCCTGTGGACATGTATAGCCCATACAGGTAAAAAAAAAAAAGGTCCTGGGATACTCCACTGGGTGAAATATGAAATCCCTATGTGTTGTGGTTGTTCCCTCCAATGTATATGTGACCTCTGACCCCAACTTCATTCCCAATACGTACTAATCTTTCACAAGCAAGGACATCCTGACCTCAGAGAGCATTTCTGGCATGCGATCTGCTTCGGGTTGCCATCAATCTCTGCCACAAAACTGGGACAGAGCACCCACGGGGGGGGGTGGGGGGGGGAGAGGAAGCCTTCTTCTCTCCCCCCCCCATCGCCTCAAGAAGGGCACCCATAACACCCATGGGGGAAGGATTTCACCCTCCCCTTCTCAAGCCTCTCCCCATGGGCTTCAAGGGCTTGTAGAAGGGAGGGGGTTCCCCCTCCCCTTCCCAAGCCTTCTTCCAGCAGTTGTCATCCTCTTCTGGGGGTCTCAGGCTCTCCCATGCCAGGGAGTCCTTCACCTCCCACCCCTCTTGTGGGCCAGACTCTTCCGAGACCTGGACCCTGGCTTGTAGGTAAGACTCACCACACACAGAAGTAACTTGCTGGCCTTTGTTCCTCTTGCTGGATTTTCCTTCATGGTCTCTCTGCTGCTGCCAGCTCTGCACACTCTTGACTTCCACCTTTTTGCACACTGCACTCTCCCACTTTCTGCACTCACCCCCCACATGACCCAGAGCAGAGAGCCTACAGACAGAAAGCTGGGAGTTAGAATCCAGGAACTGCTGCTCGAAGCAGCCCAACCAGATGGGACAACTTTCTGTTCCTCTAATCCAGGATTTTCCCAGTTTGTCAGGATTTATGGCATCCCTAAATCTGCTGCCTGCATTCAGAAGTGCAACAATCCCATGAGGTTTCTTCCACATGTCCCCCCACCCCCAAAATCTGGCTTGACTCAACAGTGTCCAATTGTGATTTGTATATCTGAAGGGGCAGTCAAAAACTAAATACCAATGATGAAAGTTTTTAGATTCTCTCATAACAATTCAGACGCAATACTTTTTCATGGTGTCCCCTAACACATTCAGTCATGACTCATTGGATGGCACTTACTCATAAATGATCCATGTATATGGTAGCCATAATTTGTACGCATATAAGATTTCCTTCAAAATAGTCTGCACAAAGCATGGATGTCATTGGAGTGAGGACATTGCATGTGTACAGATGGGGGAACAGAGCCTGTGACACAGTTCCACTCCACACTCCATGCATGAAGGGACTTAAGTTGATTTATGAAGCAATGAACATGGATATTTCAGATGACAAGATCCCACAACCAAATTGAAAGGTGGAGAAAGAGACAATCTATACTATGCAATTTAAGGTGTCTGTTTGCCTGCCCATTGGACTATAGAAATCCTTGTGCCCTGGTGGCACAGTGGTTAAATGTCAGTACTGCAAGCCACAAGGTTATGAGTTTGATCCCAGAGGGCTCCATGGTTGACCTTGCCTTTCATCCTTCCATAGGTTGGTAAAATGAGTACCCAGCTTATTGGGGGCAATTAGCTAAAAAAAAAAACATTGTAAATCGCTTAGAGAGTGTTTTGGCACAGATAAGCAGTATATAAATATCAATGCTATTGCTATGCGCTTGATCAGAGTCACCAAACTCAGTGTGTTCTCTAACGGGGGCATAGTTCTGGAGCCTAACTGTTAGCTCTTTCAGGTACCTCCCAAACATTAGATATCTCTATTTTTATTTTATTTTTGGTGGAATGCACATTTATGAATCTATTAAACCAATCTTGATATTTAGACTTGGGCTGACATCTCAAATATTTCCATGCAAGTTGAGAACTATTCAGTAAATTCTGGTGCTTTCTTGAGGTGTGTGTGTTACTGTTTTTGTTCCATTATGCATGGAATCTAGTTCTCAACAAATTCTTAGGAACGCAGATCACTTAAACATGTTTTTTTTTATTCAAGTCATAAGTAAATCATCAACGGCAATGCCAGGAATTGTCTAAGTGGTGAAAATACTCCTTGTAGAGTGCAGGTAGAATACAGTCTGTCCCGACATGCTGTGAACAAGATTTACAGTATTCAGAAGGAGAGGGGCTAAAACCTCCACAAACTGCATGGTAAAAGTGTTTGTGGTTTTCTCTAAAGTTTTCCAGGAAATGTGCGTAGGTGTGCATTTTTGCACATGGGGACATCAAAATGTGCAGTGATGCACATTTTTGCTCTATTGCCCTTTATTAGAGCATGTGAACACTCCATTCAAATAGATGCATACGCGTGTGAATTGGCAAAAAAAAAAAAAAATGGTGGCGACCAAACACCATTGATGCAAATGGGTGAAAATGCACACCTACTTGTAGTATACCATCATGTCTAGACTGGTCCCCAGTTAAATTTCCTGGTTCAGTCTAAAACCAGTTCAAGGGGAATGGTTGGAAAAGAAATCTCTTTTCCCTCTTTTTCAATGTGTGTATAATTTGTAATATAGAACTCAAAACTCAAACACCACAAGCTGAGCTCTTCTTTTATCAATAACCTCAAGCATCATAGGACTTTTTTGAACAATGTAAAAATAACGCTAGCAGCGTCGCCAGGTTGCGACGCTGCAGCGCTAGAGGGCGTCAGTTTCGTACGACGCTCCTTACCAGCGGTACTGTTGCAGTACCGCTGGGACATTTCACCATGATATTTTTGCTTTCTACCTTCATATTTTACTCGCGATCAACGATCGTGAGTAAAAATATGACTGTAAAAGCAAAAATATCATGGTCAAATGTCCCAGCAGTACTGCAACAGTATCGCTGGGAAGGAGCGTCGTACGAAACTGACGCCCTCTTGTGCTGCAGCGTCGCAACCTGGTGACGCTGCTAGCGTTATTTTTACATTGTCCGAAAAAGTCCTTAGTTTCTCTTAGTAGGAACAACTCACAAACCAGCTGAGGATTGTGGGTGGTCTTTGGGATGGTAAAACTAGTGTGTGTGTGTGTGTGTGTGTGTGTGTGAGAGAGAGAGAGAGAGAGAGAGAGAGAGAGAGAGAGTGCACAAAATACTCTTCATTCCTCCAGGGGGATAAAGCTTCAATGCTTTTATCATCTGCCTGCTGAAGAGTTCTGCACAGTCCAGAACGCTGCATATTCCTTGGCCAACTAAAGTTGGTTCCAATAAAAGAGTCTGTGTTCATTGTTGTTTGCATCTTGAAAGTGATGCCTTTTATTCCTGTTTTCAGTGAGGTAGTGATTTCCAATCCCCACTGCCATATGCTGCCTTGAATTTTATGCTGCAGTGCTTTATTAACACTCAGATTTCCCTTTGCCATTAAGGGAAAAATACAGCGTTTGAAATGGACTGTGAAATAAGGTAAAGAAAAGTTTAATCATGCTAAAATCAATTTGGTGGAGGGGTTTTATGAATTGTTCCCAGCCCGGCAACTTGCTGCTTGTTAAATATTGTGTGTGCTCTTGCAATCTGACCAGCTTGTGTGGCTGCAGTTTTTGTGGCTTTCAAGCTAAAAGATTGTTTGTTATTGAAGGAGATCCAATGTCTTCCAAACCAGAATCTGTCATGTGCAAAAGAAGATCTCGGTGTGTGCCACTGGACCATGGAATTTGGCATTCTAAGCCTCTTCTATGACAGCAGTGACTTCAACTGCTTGGGAAAACAATGAGCATTTGCAACCACTTATGCAGCATTAGAAAGAAGAAAATAAGGCCCAGAGAGACCACCAAACTACTTGCTAGCTGGAGAAGTCAAGCTATGCCTCAAAAGCCTTTAAGATAAGACTTCAACTAATGATCCACCAAGCCAAACAGAGCTTGTGATATATCTGCAATCCTGTTTTGTGGTGTTGTGCTTCATTCTCAACATTCTCCTCCCTGCTCTGGCTTTCCAGTCCCACACTTCCATACTTCTTAAAATCACCTCCTTGGTAAACTACTATATATGACTGGTAATAAGACTGGTTTCATCTTGAAGAAGAGCAAAGTAGTTGACCCAGGTGTCAGATGCTGGGAAACTCCATTGGGGGGCATTCTGAAGCTGAAATTTACCCCACTAATCTCTCAAAACAGCAACTTAGAATTGACATTAAATCACTTCCTGTCACTATTTTAAAAGGGACTACAGAGGAAAATAGAAGTGAGTATAATGGGGGAAGGGGTGTTTTTGAATAGTTTTATATGTTTTCATGCATTGTGGAAAGTCAAAGGTGTAGTTTATGGGCCACCTGGGCACTCTGCTTGTTTTATACAATATATCAGTAAGAGAATGGTTTTGGCATAAATGGATTATTAATATATATATATTGCAAAAAAAGTCATAGAATGCAAAATCATCATCATCCCACAATGGTTGATTTTTTGGGTGGGGGAGATGCCTCAGTGTGTTGTGACATCAAGGATGAGAAAATTTGCAGGTATTTTTTACATATCTATTGGACTATTGTTTGATTCTAGGTCCCATCAACTCTAGCCACCCATCAGCTAGTTAGAGATGATGGGGTTTGTAATCCAAAAACATCTGGAAGGTCACAAGGTTCTAAGGGCTGCTACAAGGAATCCAGGAGAGTCTCCAAACAACTATAAACATGACAAGGTGGTGGAGGGAACAAGAAGTATATTTATTTGCTTTTGTGCCTAAATTGCAATTGCTTAACAAAGTAAATGTCGTATGTTGAGCTTTCATCTGTTTTCAGGTCTGTATTTTCCCTCATTCATCCTTGTCTAGGAAAGGTGTCTGAGAAAAGGAAGACACCTTTTTAGCAAGGTGTTGTGGTGACTCTGGTTGGCAAATCTCTTGACTCACCTCTGCCGTGGCCAACCCAAGTGTTAAACTGGATAAAAGCAGCAATGGGGAGAAGGAAAAATAAAACAACAGAGACTAAGCTTTCCTGAGTCAATAAAACAAAAACAAGCAAAGAAAGAACTCAGAGGGAAAGTACAAAATGCCACCAGATGTTTACTCAGCTTTCTTGAGCAACATTAAATTGCTCTGTCTGTAGTCTTGTGATAAAACCTGTACTTTTTTGGTTACAACATTCCTCCTTCCTTACATTATGACGCAGAATAATTTTAGTAGTTTAGAACTTTGATGATGTCTTAGGAACAAAACTACTTATGAATTAATTCACACCCCAGTTTTCCAAAAGATTCACACACTCCTTTCAATCATTATTGTATGCAAAGCCTGGAAAAATTACTCTGTTGCACTACAGTTCCTAGAATCCTCCACTCAGCAACCATGGTGATTGGGGAGTCTCTGGGACCTGTGATCCAAACAAGTAATTTTCTTAAAGTATGACTGAAATCCTGTAATGGTTACCCAGGAGTAACTCTCATCAAATGCAATAGTGTTTTCTTCCAATTACATATTATGTTGGATTGCCTTGTGTATTGATGTAAAACAG
This sequence comes from Gambelia wislizenii, assembly GCA_030847615.1. Lineage (NCBI taxonomy): Eukaryota > Metazoa > Chordata > Lepidosauria > Squamata > Crotaphytidae > Gambelia > Gambelia wislizenii. Next base: position 328,680,334 of record JAUMIR010000001.1, read on the forward strand.
AGTTGAGCAACTTGTGTTCCTGCAGCTGTTATAGGTTCATAAAAATATGCCTAGTGTTAGAGAACATCAATAGGAAAAAGCTTTTCTCTTTTTCTCATAATATTAGAGCACAGGGTCATCCACTAAAGCTAGATCATGGCAGATTTGGGGCTGATAAAGGGAAGCACCTCTTCACACAGCATATACAATAGTTAAACTGTGGAATTCACTGCTAATAGATGTAGTTACATCTAGGAATTAATGCTTCACTAAGGGCTCATCTACATCTACACTGGTTCCCTGTTGGCATATCCCGGCTGCAGAGGTGGCCCATTCTTCCCCTGTTAGCTAGAGAAAATGGGCTGGAGTCCACACAGGATTTTTTCTGCAGCTGCAGTCTTTTGCTGCAGCTGCTGCCACCATTGTCCTTGCTCTGCCAGGTCTGGGCAGCCAGCTGCACCATGTGACAAGTCCTTTGCATGTGACCAGCCTTGGAAACCTGCTGTCCAGACCCAGAAGAGTAATGGTGACCAGAAACAGCAGTGAGGGCTGGCCTGTCAGGACAGGCTCCCACAGACATGTGATGCCCAATCCATCCCATCCTGGCAAAAATGCAAAAGGCCACCAATATCAGACGACGTTCTTTTGTGTTCTTCTGGCATCACTGTGGTGTTTCTTTTCATTGACGGGCTGAGCCATCAATATATTCCCCTGTTCCGTTTTGGTGTTGGCATTGCCAGAGCCTGAAACCTCACGCCATTGTCCCCCCATGAATACAGAGTCAATGGGCAGTCCTGCCAGAACACTTCTGGGTGAGATTATGAAAAACAGATAGGCTACATACTTTTTATGAACCTCCCCAGCTTACTTGTATTGTGTAAAGTGTGTTTCTGTGCTTGTGTGTACTTTTTAAATTTTTGTTTTGTTTATTAAATTTGTCACACTCACATCTTCTCATGAGAATCAGCAAGATTTCAAACCAGGAAGTGAATGGCGCTTCATGCCTGGGCTGCCTGTTGATGGAAGAGAAGGTAAGTGTGATCTGGTAGGCCACAAGCTGCCCACCTATGATATAAAGTATTCACTCTTGCTAGGCCCAGTAGTTTGTGGCGGCCACTGAGGTGCAGTGAACAGAGTATTATACTTGTCCAGGAGACGTGAAATCAAATCAGTCAGTTCACTTGGTGACTTGTTTGGACCAGTTGATTCTTCTCATTAGAGCCTTCATCAGAGGACAGCTGTGAAGGTAAAATAGGATAACTCGTATGTGCACTACTTGACTCCTTGGAGGAAGGGCAAGACACAAATATGCTGAATAATATCATTTTTTTAAATGGTCAACAGAAAATCAGCTGTGCCACATGCTTCAAATTCCATTTAGCAATGCCATTTCAATGCCTCATTCCTTGCCAGTGCTGGTTATAATAAAATGGAAAAGTTGAACAGCAGTTGTCTTGGCAGGAGAGTGATTCCCGTAAGGAAGCTGAGAAGCCACATGGAGGAAACAAGAACTGATTCATGTTCAGCCTTGTAGGGCTCATGCAATGAGCACAGATTGATAAGGTGTTAGGTCTGGTAAATCATAATGTAAATAAAAGGACTATTTTTCATGGGGCGTATTTACAATGGTGTTAGCATGCTACATTTTCCAGGGAAATATATGTTCTTGTCAGAAAACTTCAAGGGAAGTAAATGAGCTTGCATCACATGAGTAGGTTTAAATGCCAGGCTGAAATTTAGTAAACTACTTTGCACTGTCTCTTTTTCTTCATTAAAAGGGGGACATTTTTCTCTGTCTTTTGACGCAGTTAATAAAAAATCTGGGTTGCATCTTTGACTTCTCAGGTCAGGCCTTGCCTAAAAACCCTTGTGTAACTGCAGAGAAATATCCTCATAAAAAAATCAATTTAAGGGGCTGGAAGTGGTGGCAATTGTCCCTCCCCACCACAATACAAATGCAGCATTTTCTCTATCTAACAAATTGCTTTAGCCATCATTGTGTCATATGCAAAGGCCCTTTTCAACCAGAGAAGAGAAAAATTTAAAAAATGCCTACTACTTATTTTTATATATTTCCTTGTTCGTTAACCTGTAGCCTTGAATCCACAGATTGGGTTACAATTAGAAATACTAGATGAAACATATAGAGTGCAAGCCTCTGGCCTCTGGGAGTGTATCCTGTGGACTATAGAAGGTTTCAAATTTTGCTAAGGGTAATGAGAGGACTGAACTGGGAAACCCACCTTCTGGACAGCCACTGAACTTTCTGCAAGCCCTTCCCTCTCTAGTGTTGCAGCTGTGATATGGGTAGAGCGTAATATAGAAAGCTCTGATGTGGGCAGAGGGTTGTGGTCACCATTTTGGGTGACCAGAAGTGATGTAGATTATCACACTATACTGTTATAGCACTATTATTCCACTTTAACTGCTCTAGTTGCCTCCTGTGGAATCCTGGGATTTGTAGTTTAGGGAGGGGCATTTAGAAGTCTCAGCCAGAGAGTTCTTAGGCTTCCCTAAAATACAAACCCCAGAATTCCACAGAAGGCAGCAATAGCAGTTAAAGTGGAATACTGTAATAGCACTATAACAGTGTAGTGTGATAAAGTCCATAATCTCATTCACAATCATCTTTCATGGAGGTGGTTGTTTTAACAGGAAGCAAAATTTCTAACCTCTTAGAAATAATAGGGCTATCTTATTTTGGCCAAAAACTCAGGGCTGGCATTCTTCATTGCAGTTACAGATTCATAACCTAGAATTACAGGTCTGTAATTCTTCCTGTTCACTAATACAGTGTATTCATGATCATGGCACTGTTGCCACAATCGTAAATGCCCACCCAAAACTACCTTAACAGATGGCAGCAGCTCCAAGCAATGGAGGGCCATTCTGCTGGCAATTGGAAAGCAGTGGGATGACATTGCTACCCCTCCCACCAGCAAGTGAGGCTGCAACAATCAGAAGCAGTACCCTTATTGCAGTTCCTCATCAAAGCCTCACTTGATGGGAGGAGGGGGATGGATCACCAGCAGAACAGACTTCCATCACTCAATTCAGCAGCTGGCTGTTAAGATAGGTTTGGGTGGTCAGCCAAGGAGGCATTAGTTATGCATTTGTAAGGCAATACTTGGCCCAGGTATTTTCGAGCAATTTTTTTCAGGTCTGCCTAGGTCTGGGAGGAAGTGGTGGTCCCAAGGGCCACCCTAGACTTCTTCCCAAGGACTATGTGTGACTACATGCGATACAAAGAAGCCATGGAAGCAAGAGGTATTCAGTGTCAAACAGTCCAGGGTCAAAAAAGCCATAACTCAGAATCAAGTCAACTTGAAGGCATATAACAATAACCTATTGATTAGGACCTTTAGTCAATTCTAATTTTATTCCATGTTCCACAGTATAAAGCCAATCATATTGATGGGTTAATTAAAATTATTCACTGCACATTTTTGAAATCACTATTTTAAATCAACTGGAAGCATATCTCTCATTAAATCTGTAATTCATATCACAAGTTTCTTCTTCAAATCCTCAAACTTGGTGCATTTTGTTCCAGTTTTCCCAAACAATTCTCATAATTCCTAGGACACATATTGTTCTTCTGCTTTGGTCTTTCCACATAATAGAGACATAGTTTCTTTCATTGATTTAACCCAAGAATTCCAAATTCAACAAAGGAAAACTCGGGGTTCATTAGGAAGCCTCAGGCAGCAAATGCTGAGCATTTTAGAGATGGAAAGTGAGTGATGGCAAGCCATTTGCCTTCTTTTGCAGCACAGAATGGTGAGTCCCATGTGGCCTGCTGAAGTTATGCTGCTTCCCTCAAGTGTGATAGATGATGCTGTCCCATCATCAGTGTCAAATAATATTCAACTGCCAGCTTAGTTCTAGGGTGCCATATTGTTATTAGTTTCAGACAGCAATGTGTCTTGGACCAAATGTGAGGAACCTGCCTTCTATCACATCAGGCTATCACATCTAGCCAGCACTGTGTCTTTCCCATCATCCATTCGGACAAACACTGGGGGTGTCTTCAGAGGTATAGTTGCAGGAGCTACAATCCCCTAGTATTACAGAGAATGAGACATTGAAAATTGTTCACACCTAGAATTCTGTATTTGCTGTGTTTGCATTCCTTTGGTAACTTACTTTCTTCTTTTCTTTGGATGCTACAGCTTTATTTCCAAAGGCTGAAATGAAAAAAAAATGGAGGACAGAAAAAAAAATGTCATTGGACTTGGCAGAATTCTTAGCTAGAGAGCAATATAGTTGTTCCTTCACATTTGCTGGGGTTTGGTTCCAGGACCCCCCGTGGATACCCCAATCCGTGAATACTCAAGTCCCATTATATGCAATGGCATAGCAAAATGGTGTCCCTTATATAAGATAGCAAAATCAAGGTTTGCTTTTTGGATTATTATTTTTTAAAGAATATTTTCAAGCTGTGAATACGTAAATCCATAAATGCCAAATCTGTGAATGTGGAGGGACAACTGTATTATTATTCCCTCTCCCCCCTGTTATACCTCTAGGTGTTCTGCATTCAAACTATTCTACTTCTACTACAGAGCTATCCCTCCCAAATGAATATATTGTAGTCTTGAAATGGAATATTTTGAGTGTCCCTTGTCTTTCCATCTAGATTTCTATGCCTCTTTTGATATACAATTTCCTCTTGTTACAATACATCCATTACAAAGATGAGAAGAGGGGTTCCTAGTTCAGATCAGAGCTAAGCCAAGCACCTATCCTTCCACGATGCTTCTCCTGCTCTCCCACCTCTGTAAAATAGAGACCACAATGGGTTGGATCTAGATTTAGTCATGCTTAGAACAGGCCAACAAATCAAGCTTGGCAAGTTAAAGAATAGTTACTACAGTGACAACAGGTGGATGTTGCTTGAGCTATCCAGAAGTGAGCCATGGGAGGATGATGCTTTGGTGATGAGAATGAAGAAGAAATAGATCCAGCTAGTGTGCACTTGATTTGATGAAGGATGCACATAGCCTTTTGGCATAATAGGCTCTCATGGAGGCATGTCTGAAGGACATTGCTGGAAAGGGAGCATTTTGATGACATCAAGGAATGAGGCTAGAAGGTTAATGGAGGCACTAATAATGTTGGATTGCCCTCGGGGTCAGGTGTGATGCCCATGGGTTGCTGAGGAGGTGGTCATGGGTTGACACCTGGCCTCAGCCAGATCCACATCAAGTTGGTCCACCCCCAGGTTTTCTCCCAGGTGCAATTTATTAATTAAGTTGTAGGTCAGATAAAGTGGCCCTATTTAAACCCATTTCTGTGTCTGGCTCATTATTTCCAGGTTGGTCTCAATCAGCAATGGATGAATGCTTGCAATCTTCTATGCAGTTTATTGTTTATATAAACAATGAGAATGAAAACAACAATGATGTAGCACTTTCTTTTTACAGCATTTCACCGGCAGCAGTTTGAACATCATTATCTCAGGCTGATAAACTTGGCTATTCCCGTTCTCCTTTCACCCAACACTCACAGGACCACCTTTCGTGCATCTGCCTTCCCTTGTTAAACCACAGTATGCCATGATGTCCAAACTTGAAAACATTGGTTAGCCACAAACCAACATATGAAACATTATCAAATTTGAACCAAGCCAGCATCTCAGTAATCCTGACAATAACAACCCTGTAGTAAACTCTACAGTTTCAACATTGTCATCACCTTGATTTTATAGAAGTAGGTAGAAGCTGAGCAATAGTGAAGTCCCTGGGTTTGCCTGAGGAGATTTCTAGCTGCCTGGGGATATGAAAACAGAAAGAGGCCTGCAATGCACACAGCAGGGGGGCGGGGATGATAAAAGAGTGGAGACAGCTATTGCATGTTTGCAGGGACACACCATGTTGTTGGGAAAAGGTGTTTAGTGCTAAATAATTCAACAGGTGCAGCTTTTCTTGGAACATAGCATGTGGGAAACTACATCTGTTGAATATCAGGCTTAAATACACCACCACAAGAAAGGTAGTAAAATCCCACCTAACATGGATTTTCTGCAGAGAGAGGGGGGAGGGGGAGGTACAGAGGGACATTACCTGGAGCATCATGAGAGCACTGCAATTTCATGGCTTTCTGAATGGTGTGACCTCATTTCTATAGCTTCAAGCCCAGTTTGCATCCCATTTGATCCTATCATTTAAAGAAGAAGAAAAAAACACCCTGCAGAGTGGAGCCCATTTTAGTAGTGGGGGATTGGTTACAATAAATGGAAGACAGATAATCTGCTGTATGTTGCAAATAAGAACAGTGAAGTTAAAGCTGCTAGAAAGAAGCATCTGAAACCATTAGCAATTGTACATTATCACTGGCACCCTCATAACATCCCTCATTATTCCCAATGCATTTCTAAAAGAACATTGCTTTCAGAAGTCAAGTTCTTAACATTCCCTCTCTTTATCCTGCCACTGCATATTAGATTCAAAAGGGAATGGCAGCAATTTTCATGTGTAAAGCTATAAACGTGACTGTTTAACAAGAAAGAGGGGATTTAGGTGTAAGAAACGTAATTCAGATTTCGTTTTGTTTCATTTTATTATTATTTTTTACTTCAGTCTCATCATCACTTGTAAACAACTCTGCTTTTTACCAGCTGAAATAGATGTAAAATAACCCATACATTGGATGGGTTCTATTCTGTTAATTTCTTTTTAAAAATCTGCTTTTAAACCTCCTGGGATATATGCTTGGGAGCAACTTTGTAAATCCATGTGTGTCTACTTACAGGTAAGCCCCATTGAACTGAATGAGACTTGCTCCTAGGTAAGTGGGTATATGATTACACTTTTAATGAAAGGGCAGTAAGTACAAATTATCCTGTTTTTAAAAGATGGACCCCTGGAGTTTAACTCGGAGAGATTCAAGGAAAGATTTTGTGGCACTCGTAGAACTAACAGATCATTTAAAAAAATGAAATGTGTGACAAGCTCCTATTGGATTCGTAGGTATGCATTTTCAAATCTTCTCCACATGCCTCCCAGTATCAAGCTTAGTACTGTTGCCATATGTCAGCAAATAAATCAAATAGGGAGCGTATAACATCCAATTAATGTATTTAACTCTGAACATCTTGGTATTGAATGACCAGAATTCTGTATGTCTCAGGGTGGCATAATTATTCTGCATGCAGAACTATGCTACAGTTTGATATTCATGGACATCTGGACTTACCATAGAACTGCTGCACTCCCTATGGCCATTCCATGCCTGGTGGAGCATGAGGGGGATTAGAGAAGCATCTGACTATACCCACTGTGGTCCATTGGTGTCCACTGGAGGTCTCAAAGGATGGTGCAAACATTTTGCATCTGGCTACAGGGACATAGCAGGATGTTTCTCCAATTCGTTCCCCATTCTACACCAGGCACAAAATGGCCACAAAGGGCACTTTGGTCATTGCAAAGAGAGGAAAGAAATCCCAATCTCTATACAAATATACAGTAGTATTATGATTCCACTTTAACTGCCATGGTGACATCCTCTGGAATCCTGCATGGCAGGGGGTTGGACTGGATGGCCCTTGTGGTCTCTTCCAACTCTACAATTCTATGATTCTATGATTCTAATCCTGGGGTCTGGAGTCTGATGATGCACTCAAGCCCTGTAACTGAGAATTCTAAATATCTCTGCCAAAACCACAAATCCCAGGATTCCAGAGGATGCAACTATAGCAGTTTGATTGTTTTAACTTTTCACTCTGTGAACCACCTCATAGACACTCATTCTACAAAATGTGGGCTTTTTTAATAAATACATGAATAAAACATTAAATATGGCCTTCTTGCCTCTCTCCCTAAATGACACAAACTCCAGCAACCCACACCACCTGCAATGCCTTTGCCAACAAGAAGTAACCACTCATGACACAGTGGCATTAGGCTGTCGTAACTGAGAGATCCACTAATGCAAGCAAACAGAGCCCTTCACAAAGAGTAGCTATGGCTGCATAGTAATTACCCCACCATAGATGAAAGGGCTCCATGATGAAAGTAAACACCTAACTTTATCAGGAGAGCAGAACTAAGGCTTTTTCTCTCCACTTGTGAACAGGCATATTAATGGCTAATGTGCAAACACAACTTATGATGACAGTGTGGTTGAGAGAGGATAACTCTAATAGGCAGATTATGGCTTGCCTCTGAATCCAAACTGCCCTTTGAAACAGCTACTTCTTTTTACAAGTGATTAATAAGCTGCCACTTGGGAGAGATTCACCCGTCTTGTGCATAAAAGCCTCTGAGCTTCCACATCAAGGTATATATCCTCACCAGTTCCATTGCAAGCTACTGTAGAACTACTCCAGAAGTTGGGGAAATTATTTTTCTGGGATGACAACTCCCATAATCCCACAGCCAGCATTTTCCCAAGCTCTCCTCTACTCAGACACACCCTCCAACATTTCACAGATGAAAACTGGGATGCGTGTGGCCAAGCATTACCAGGGTGTGGTCAAAAAAGCAAAAGTTATTAATGAGGAGAATGACACAAGCTAGGAGATGCTGGAGCATTTTCTTTTGCCAGAGCCTACTGGGAAGGGCAAGATTCTACCATATCCTCTCCTATCTCTCCTGCTGAGTTTGCTGAGGGCAAACTAGTTTTGCACTTTAAACTCAGTTTGCAGCAATTGAAGTAAGCTAGGGACAAAGGAGGCAAGTTGTTGGAAGAGAGACAAACTGGGACATTATAGAAGCAGGTGAAAAGTGGGATGATAGAGGATTAATCAGGACTATACCTGGCAAATTGGCAGCTGTTAAGTCCTATAGTCAATGAAATTGCATTGTTGGGTTTGTGTAAGCATTCAAATAGCCATCTGGCATTTTTTCATGATGCAACTCAGTCTTCTAAAGATTACTTTTTATCTTCCTGAAACTGAGGATAAGCTGCTGCAACAAGCTCAGAAGTAGCCTCAAAGGATTTGGAAAAGATGAGTGTAGGAGGAGTATTGCTTGAATATACAGTTCCAGGAATTGAGGAATCCAAGGGGTTTCTATTGCTGGTTGTACAGACTTGCCAATTCTATTTCTTTGAGGGAGTATCCACAACACACAGTTGTGGATCCCAGAGGATGGAGCCCAAACAGCTAAAGAGGTCACAGTTTGATTCTTAGAATGTGATATTTATGAAAACTGTGTCATAGATGTTCAATGTAATTCAGGGGAGTGTACTACAGGTTTCTACATCTATCACCAAACTTTCTATCCCAGGAGCCTGCCATAGCAGTTAGATTATATAACTGTGTAGTGTGGCTAAGCTGTGGTTAAAATGAATAGTCAGCCCTCTGTATCCACATATTCAACCAACCATAGCTTGAAAATATGTGGAGGGGGGGAATCCAAAAAGCAAACCTTGCTGTTTGCCATTTTATATAAGGGATGCCATTTTACTGCTCCATTGTATATAATGGGGCTTTCCCATTCACGGATTTTGATATCCACAGGGGACCCTGAAGCCAAACCTCAGAGGATACTGAGGGCCCACTATATGCTGTAAAGTGTGTATGTGTGCATGCAAATGCTCATCTGGTTCAGAATCTAGTCCAGAGTTTCCAAAACTGGCACCCTCCAGATTGTGAGCTACAATCTCCACAATTCACAGCCAACTTGGCATCATGTTGGCGGGACACGTCAGAGCTTATAGTCCAATATATCTGAAGGGTTGTTATGTGAAACACTAGAATTTGTGGAAAGCCCACACAAAATCTAAGCATCAATGGGAAATTAGAAGCATCTCAAATGGCTAGCAGAGGTAGCACAATTTTGAGGAAATTTAACCCTATGTATACAGGCAGAGTGTATGAAGAACATGAAGTCAGGTATCCAAAAACAACGAAGGAAGCTTTATTAACCTAAATATAGCATTCATGTATAACATGCATTCAATTAAACAAGCAACAAGACTATCAGAAGGCAAGAAAAGGGAATTAGGTTAAGGCTTCTTGGGGTGATACTACACTTGCCCTTGCAGCTTGTCTCCTTGAGAGAAGCAATGTTACTCTAGAATAGCAGCAACAAAAGTGGGGTGGAAGAGACATAGGAAGGGGGAAGGTTAGGGTTAATGGAGCAGGGGAGGAATGCCTGAATTTGGCTGCAAGCTGGCTGAAAGGTCCAGGGAGGTTAGCGGAAGAACAGAGAAAAGGCAAGGGGGACAAGGGACAAAGAGGCATAGATTCAGACAGAAGGGGAATCTGAACCAAACAACTTAAGTTTTCCAGAGGTTTTATAGGAACATTCCCTTTGAAGCTAGTATGGCTTCTAATAGTTCCCAAGTGGTTATAAAAGAAATTCCAGACTAGTCAGGATCTGGGAAATTGGGGAAATTTGTTATCTGGTGATGGCTAGGCATGACTCTTTGTCTCTCTGAAGTGGCAGTGGCAGCCTTAATTGGCACAGCAATGAGACTCCCATTGTATGATGGATGCCTGGTTTTCTTGGGGGCACGTACAGGAAGAAGTATATCCATTTCAAAAGAGGATACTGGTTGCTGGTATCAAGGTGTGATTTGGGGGCAATTTCTGAGAAATTTCTAGAGGGGGGGCCTCCTTGGCTTAACCCATGCCTGTCCTTGGCTTGACTCCTAAAACAGCCCCAGAGTCTTATTTCCTGTTAGCCCTTGGAAGACCTCCAAAGCCAAATTTAATAGAAGACCCTGTTGCCAATTAAAATGAACCAAAGTGGAGAGTTATGGGCTTTGTAGGGTGGATACTGGGCACTGTAGCTCACATTACAGGGTACCAGCTTGGGAAAGGCTGATCTAGCCTAATATTTTCTACTCTCACCAGACTGCTGGCACCTCTCTGATATTCCCCTCCTGTTATGTGAGATCATTTAATCAGAAACACCAGTGATTGAATCTGGAAACGTTTGTTATGCACAACATGTTCCCAGCCCTCTCCCAATTGTTTCCATGTACAATGCCATTCCTTTTGTTGACGTTTCCAAAGGGCAATGCTAAATCAGAGGTCAACCAAAATCTGGAGCCATTTAAAACTGAGCAAAGTCCAGGATGCAACACTGGCTAAAATCCAAATGCTAGTCCAAACTAGAGTAAATCTCTTAAATCCATTGCTAAATGGTAAATTAATATTATGCACATCTTGTTGATCCAACAGGTCTGCTCTAGACGGGCCAACTAATTGGATTTAGGATGATGATGATGATGATGATGATTAGAATTATTATTAAAATTAATACTGCATGTTGAGGCAAATTTCCAACTTTTCCTAAATTAATATTTGAAATTCATCATTAGTGGATTTTGACCTTATATCTAAAGTTTTGTTATTTATTTTTTAGAGTATTTGTGTTAAGAATCCATGTGTTTTTTATACCTTATAAATCCCTTCTCAGTGTTCATAACTGGGATATGGAGGTGTGGGGGGTACGCGATTAAGAAAATGCAAATTAGAACAACTTCAATCAATTGAAACAAGAATTTTTTTTGAGAGTCACCTCCCTCTATCCTAAACCCCAAATATGGCTCAGCATTACTGTCAATTGAATTAAATTAAGAGTTACCGTACTGTTCACAGGCTAGCTTCAGTGGTATTTAAGGAGCCAAGCTGTGCCCAGGATTGCAGAAAAGGCTTGGAAGAGCTGAGCTGTTAAATCAAAGCTGAACTCCTTGTAAGAGGTCAACTCTGCTGCAAGTTAAAGATAAGTAGGATTCATTTTTTTTTTTTTAAATAATTTTTATTTAATCTTTTCAGCAAAAACACTTTAAAACTCACTCATCAACTTTACCAATCAACAATCCTTTCCTACTTTCATACTTTACAAGCAATCATACCTTTTAAACATTTACACCTAACTATCATTACATTCTTTTACCTTACATTTCATATTTTTAAACAATCGTACAATTATAGACATATACGCACTGATTATTAAAGAAAAAAAACCTTACATCCTCTTCCTTTTTTCCTTCCTTTCTTAGTTCATTCATACTTCATTACTTCCTTCTCTCTTCATAATTCATCTCGCTTGATTCAAGCTCTCCTTCCTCCTTTTTCTTCTGTTATCTCCATTCTCTGCCTTCTTATTTTCAGTCTTTATCTCTTTCTTTCTATCTAGTTGCTTTTAATAGTATTTATAGTTTATATGGAGAGTTCAACTAAACATATTCTATTTTTATTCTTGCTTCTTTTCCCCACTTATCCTCCCATAGTGGGTTCAAAATTTCCCATATCTCCAATTCTTTTAAATTTCTATTTTCCTCTACAAGCACCGTCAATTTTTCCATCTCATAAATATCATAAAGTTTCAATAGCCATTCCTCACTTGGAGGTATTTCTTGTTTTTTCCAATATCTAGCAAATATTATTCTCGCTGCTGCCATTACATACATTAACAATCTCCAGTATTTCTTTTGTATTCGAGACTCAATCTTTTCAAACATATTTAGGAGGTAGATCTCTGGAGCTAAGGGATAGTCTATTTCTAATATATTTGTAATTATTTTATGGATATTTTTCCAATATTTTGTTGCCTTTTCACAAGTCCACCAAATATGGTAGTACGTGCCAACCGTTTTTTGGCATTTCCAGCATATATTTGATGTGTCTTTGTAGATCTTCGCTAACCTTTCAGGTGTTAAATAACAAACAGATCCTGATGTTATGTAAGGGGGTTGTATGTTACTAGAGATTGTTACAAAGTTTAAATCAATCATACAGTTAAAGTGAAAGACACTAACATATGGGTATGCTTTAAACTGATATAAAGGATTCATATTGGTAGAGGGCAGCTGCTGAAGATCAGTTAAAATTACTTGCTTCTGGTAAAATTATTATTTTTTCCTTCTGCAGTATCCAGAATCTCCTCTGCTCTCCTCTTCTCCAGTTTCTCTCTGTTTCCCAGATGTTTCCCTCCTTGACTTCCATCATTAAAACCTTGCTCATCTTTTTTTCTAAGGACTTTATCAGACCACCCCACATAGAAGTTCTTTTGCCGGCATCAATTGTGTTGTTTTTATGCCAACAAAAGAACACACCCACCCACCAGACCTACCTTTGCCAGCTTCAGTGAGGCTTCCCCAGCAGTAACGAAGCACAAATGGAGCTCTGCTTACCTCTGGGACTGAAATCTCACCGATCGTGAGAAGATGCTAGTGCAGGATTAAAAAACAAAAAACAAAAAACAAAAAAAGACAGAAAAAGTTAACACAAGTACAAAAACGCACTTTTAAAGTCCCAAGTAAATGTGTGGGGGGGATTTCATAAAAAGAGTGTCCCCTACCTGGCTGTCATGATCTCATCTGGAAGTGTTTGCCCACTGACGCTGCATTCACGTGAGCACAATAGTGCACAGATTCAAACAATGGCAATGCCGGCACCAAATTGCTACGGGAGATCAATTGACATCTTGGGCCGTCAATAAAATAGAATAGGATTTTGACTTTACATGATTGCAAAAGGGCAACGTTATCTGGTATGTGTGCCCTTTCGTGATCATTAGGTGTCCTTATGATGCTGTATTTTCCTGGTCTAATAAAGTCCCAAATGTTTGCTCATACTTTGTTGAATGGTTCCCTGTTTATTAAAGCATTTCTGCATATCCTGAAAAAAGCCATTCAGAGACTACAACAGAACCAAGTCAATCAGAGGTGATATGGAAAAACCAGGCTTTCAAATCAAACAGAAATGTGTTTAAGGTTTTGTCTCTTATATTTTCGCATGCATATAGAAAAGCCATATATATATATATATATATATATATATATATACATATATATATATCTTTCATATTTCAATCTTCCATGTTTCAGATTCAAGCTTTTCTATCTTTAACATCTATATCCACAAACTTTAATCTTTGCCATAGCTATGTGTTTGCAAAGTATAGAATTATGGAAAAGAAATGAACAAAAGGGAGAGAAAAATGTGAGTAGGGAGCACTGGAGAGGCCAAAACACCAATCAGGGTCAAAAAGAGAAACTGCAAGCCTGCAAAAATAAGAAGCTTTCAGGGTGGGTGAAAATGAGGCAATACTTCATCTAAAACTACAGTGAAATGAAATATTCTAGCTGTTTTTCTACTGACATATTTTCTACTGACAATTTGCCTCTACTGACATATTGGGAGTGCCTTGCTCCTCAATGCGGTATGTTGACTGAATATTTTAGACAGCTAAGGCTTTCCAGAGAAACTTATGGCAATCTGCAACATGCTAGACATCCTAGAATGCCCCAAATGATTTTCCAGCTTTTGTTAGTTTATATAGCCCTTTCAAAAGCTCAAAAATTAAAAGTTAAAGGCATGCCAAGTTCATGACTGTTGTAGTAATGGTTTGGGGTTGAATTGGCATCTAACTGTAAAATTTCAGAAATCAAACCGTAAGACTGTACAGGTATACTTCCGTCAACAAAATTACTGTATTCCTGGGCATCACACTAATTCTTTAACAGAAAATTTAGTACCAGGGTCAGAAATAACATGAAGAGTATGCAATAGGTTCCTACACCAGAAAAACAAAAAAGAGCACTTGAACATGTTTCAACAAACTTTTTATTCAAAAGTAACACTATGTGCATTTGAAATGAAACATCCACGATGGGTAAGGCTGGCATAAGTAAACAAAAGTATTTCAAATCTTTGAGAGACCCTTTGAAAGCTTCTTCTAAAAAGCATCCAGAGATGGCTTTTTTGTTTACTAGTCTCCACCTTTCTTACGATTTCCATTTTGGGGGGCAAACTTATAGATGTATGTGGTTCTTTTAACTAGCCGAGAGTAGCTGATGAGGCAGATTACCTGCTCTCCCTTTCCCTCTCTGTTTTGCAGTTCACACATGCTTAGTAATGGATTCTGGAGGCAGCTGCTTGTTGTAGGCAGAAACACATGACTGTGGTAGAATCTGCTAAAAAAGAATCTCACTCTTTCCCAACGTAAGCTTTGTTTATTGTATTGCTTGCTGCAGTCATGCTTCTGCAATTGGAAGTCTGATCTCCCCCCCATTCATCCTTCACTATCATCCTATGATGATGCTACTAAAAAATCTCCCAGCTAGATAGAGGAGAAGGAGGAAAGCAGGGCTGGGTGGGTGTAAAAAAGCCTTCTTTTAAAAGGAGTTGTGCTATCAGAGGCTTTGTTAACCATGGGCTTGTCTATATGGCAAAATATACCTTCTTGCCTCCATCTCAGAGCCCTGTAGTCCACACAACACAGTCTTCACCTGGGGCAGGTATCGGGCTGAGATGGGGGGGCGGTGGAGTAAGGCCCAATAGAATTTTTTTAAATGCCTGGTTTGCTCTGTTTCCACTGGCAAAAAACAGATCTGGCCCCATGTCTGCAGGAGTCCATCCCTGCAGGTGGGCCCTCACTGTTGCTGCAGTCTCCCTAGCTCTCCTGGAAGGCAGGAAGGAGTCCCGCTTCATGTGACCAAAATTGGGCACATGCAGGAGGCCTCAGTCACATGTTGTCAGCCCTCTTCCTGCCTTTTGAGTCAGTGAGGAAAATGGCAGCAGCAGTGGCTGCAGTGATGGGCCAGTGTTCCAGTCTGGACTCTGGCCCATTTGGTCAAGGTAACAGGGGAGCAATGGGCCAGATCTGAGTCCAGGATATGGATCTGTAGTTTGCCTGTAGTTTGAAGAAACCCACATTATTTTTGACACTCAATTTATGCAAATGTGTTTGCTATTTTATTCACTTGGTTGTTACAACTGAAATGCTCATGAGGGCCAGGACAAAACTGTTTCTGTCTTTGGAATCAGGAAAAGGGTGGCTCCTCTTATCATCCGCGCAGTGGTGGGCAAGACATTCCATTGGGCACAGGCACTGCCACATATTTTTAGTTATTTATTTTAGGTATTTATACCCCACTCTTCAGCCACAAAGGCTCTCAAAGCAGCTTCCAAATTGTTAAGCAATAGCAATTTACACATCTACACTGCATTAAGTGGCTTCTAAGTGTGTTAACTAATTGTCCCCAACAAGCTGGGTACTCATTTTACTGACCTACCAAAGGATGGAAGGCTGAGTGAACCTTGGAGCCCTTGGGATCAAACTTGCAATGTTGTGGCTTGCAGTACTGGCATTCAACCACTGTGCCACCAGGGCTGCATATATGTTTGCATCCCATAACCCAGGATCTTCCCTGACACCAACTTTGCCACCATAGCAGTGGCAGAAAAACAAATCCCATTGTTTTGTCTTTAAAGTACTGTACAACTTTGAAAGTACAGGAGTTTCTTCTACCATGGCAAGGTCTCAGACATTTTTCACCCTTTCTTCTACCACTCAGGTTGCCAGGCTGGGGGTGGAGGAGACTGGAGAGTGCTCCTGTGCTTTTGATGATTGTGTAGAAGCAGGTGTTGCTTGTCACACAATCAGGTATGCAACCTCTTCTATGCAACCATTAAAGGTACAGTAGACCTCTCTAGGTTTTATTCTTGCAACCCTATCATAGCCACAAATTTTGGCCTAAAATGTCAACTTACGCTCTTTAAGGAGTGGTCTAAAACAAACTGCAGGGAGGGATACAGCATGGCCAGTCATCTCCTAGGAGTGTGTGACTTGCCATTTTAGGCCAAAATTTGTGGCTATGATACGGTTGCAAGAAAAGCCTGGAGAGCGCTCCTGTACCTTTAATGGTTGATCCTATCCCTGTTTTAAAACAAGGCCTTCATTTTCATGACCCATTTCCAACTCTTCCTCAGGTGGCAAAATGGCTTTGACTATCATGTTTTACATGACCCCTTATTATGGGACTTTATCAGACTAGCATGTAAAAACGCTGTAATACTGCAAGTGAGAAAAATGGAAACATAGTGGCATTATAACACTTTCACACATCACTGTAATCATGTTAAGAAATGGCCACAGAATTATCACACAACGAGCACTAGGACTTTAAAAAATAGGAATTTACTTCTGTGTTAGCAGGGCGCATAATCTTTTTTTTATTTATTTATTTAGGCTGTTCTTGTGAGAAGACACGAGCACAGTTAAAATTCCAAAACATCTTAAATAACAAAGTAAAATAACAAAGTAAAATAACAGCACCCAAGCACAGAAACAAACCTTAAAAACTTGCAGCAAAACAGGAAAGTTCCTAAAAAGAGCATCCTGTTGATCATCTTAATGTTGCCACTTGAAGGTTTTCTCCCTGGCAATGGAAACAGAGGAAAGAGGACCGTCCATTCATGCTGTATTCTTGTGACTACAGCAGGATGTGTTTTCGCACGCCTTCAATACTGTGAAAAAGTGATATTTAAGATCAATTGACGGGTTAAGCCACCAATAAAAAAAATGATGCCTTATACATGGTGCACACAATGGCCACAGGATGACGATGTCGCCTGATAATTTCAGCCTGTTGTGTTGTTATCACGTGGTTTTGATGCGATTTTTGCCTTGTCTGATAAAGTCCGTGGTCTTTGTGGGTTCGGTGGACAGCAATACAGCTCTTTCAGTGTTACCTTATGAGAAGGATTTTCTGGACAAGCTTTGTTTACCCCTCTAGAGTTTTAAGTTAGTGAAGTTTTAAAATGGCTACCTTCATAATACTGATGATAAATGAAATAAAGGAGTATACATAATCTGTATATAGAAGACCATGAAGAAAGCTGCACAGCAAAAGTACCTCCTTGTCCTGCTCCCTGTTCCCAAATTCCTTCTAACCTGTCGTGGTGTTGTTCCACCTGAGAATAAATTTCTATCATTTTTCAAGTCTTCAAGAGCTGAAGTTATCCCTCAGATGAGACTCTTTCAAACTTGATCTTACTTATAATTTTATTTGCTACCTTTTCTCACAGAATGAATTGCAAAGACTCTGACAAGTAATGCAGTGGTTTGGAAAAGTCAATTTTAAGCCATTATTTTCAGACATGCCATGTTCCAGCACATCATGTCAACTCAAGTCACTCAACTTACATCAGTCACATTGTGTTAGTTTCTTCAGAACACACTGCTGGTCCTGGCACTTTGGAGATGACTAACAAATGGCAATGAGTCAGGGTGATGGGACAGAAGGATTAGCTTTTTGGCATCCCATTCGTGTTGCCTATCTAAGACCATTGTTTGATGTGCATGGGTAATTTTGTCATTATGGTTTTGATCCAAGGTCATCCAAGTAGACTTCTGATCTAGCAATGAGCAGACTTTTGTTCTCTCCTCTCTTCCACCCTATATTCCCTCTCCCCATGCCATTGTTGTTGTTTTCGTGTGCCTTTTCAAGTAATTTCCTACTTAGGTGATCCAAAGGCATGGGGGTTCCTTGGCAAGATTTGTTCAGAGGGGGTTTGCCTTTGCCTTCTTCTGAGGCTGAAAGAGTGTGACTTGCCCAAGGTCACCCAGTGGGTTTCCATGGTTGAACAGGGATTTGAACCCTCATCTCCAAAGTTTTAGTCCAACACTCAAACCACTACACCAGGCTGACTCAACCCCATGCCTTGCTGTCCACAGATCTGCTCCATAGAATCTTCCTTCCTCCAGACAATGTTAGGAGAGTCAGGCAGTGTACAGAGGGAGGAGAAATCTGTGAGCAGTTCCCATTCCATTGTTGGGAGGACAACACTGTACACAACATTTCAGTAAAGGCTCTCTCCATCTCCTTTTTCACTTTGGTGAAAAAAGCAGGAAATCTGTCTTTCCTTTCAGTGGCCAAATGGTGCAAGGGAACTCGCTGAGCTTCCCTGTCCCTCACTAACCCCACAAATAGATGTGAGATGTAGCTACAGTGAAGACCTCCAGGTCCTCACAAAATATGGCAATGGAAAGCTTGGGGTCTGACTCATCAGAAGGAGCAGCAACAAGATCTAGATCACCCCCTGGATCACCACAAAGTGATTTGCAAATTGCCTCCTTTTGTTCTTGGTGGGAATACTCACTTTCTCCCCCACTCCCCCCTCCATACATCTGAGGCAAATACTATGGGGCAGTGTGTATACTCCTGGGCTGAAAGGGGGAAAACAGGTGGTTCCTGTGGGGAAAAAACATGACAAAAACATCAGCATGCCTCCCTGCCTTTCCACTGGTACAGGCAGGATAAAAGCTGAGACTAAACTGGGGTGCAGGGCATATGTGAAAAGTACCCCCCCCTCAAAAAAAATGTTAAAGGGAAAGACTCAGACTAAAGTGTGATCCTTTCCACACCATCTTTAAGCTCAAAATGCAGAAGAAAGTGTAGGTGTCAAAGGTCACTTGCTGTTTGTCAACATAGGGCTAGAAACAGGGCAGAACTTCATTTTCAGCCCCATGTAGATTAACCCAATGTTAATTCTTACAAAGCAAAATTAAAAAAAAAACCCTTTCCCCACACTCCAGGGTCCATCTCTACTCTGAGGGCTATCTACACTGACAGGAAAATCCAGTTAACCTTCAGTATATCCTCGTGCACAGCAACC
The DNA here is from genome assembly GCA_030847615.1 of Gambelia wislizenii. NCBI lineage: Eukaryota > Metazoa > Chordata > Lepidosauria > Squamata > Crotaphytidae > Gambelia > Gambelia wislizenii. The sequence goes on from JAUMIR010000001.1 coordinate 328,699,676, forward strand.
ACAGGCTTGTCTACACAATCACCACAGACACCGAGGTGAGTTCAGGGCTTGTCTACACTGGCCAAATAAAATGCCTCATTTTCACTGTGAGCTGTCCAGATGACAGTTTTTGGAGGTCAGGAGAAAGCTCCCTCGACCAGTTGATCAGCTGACCTTTCCCATCAGGAAATGTCTCTTTCACTGTTCCAGTTTAACTTCTTGACAGTTCCTTTTTCTTCTTTGCATACGCGGCAGTTGTTTGAAGAAGTGCATACCAGCAAACTCATATCCCTAGCTGTGTGCGCCATCACTTAATAGGATATTCAAAGCCCCTCCAAGCCATGGGAAAAGACATACATACATTTGCATGCATGGGAGAGGATGAAAAACCTGGAGCGGCCATGGTTTGTGGGTGCACATACTGTGAATTATCAGACTGGGATGAGTTTGAAAGGGAGACTATGTGGACAGTGCTCCTGAACTCGCCTCAGCGTGTGTGGTGATCATGTACCCAAGCCTGTGGTCACTGTGGATCAGGATACCTCAAAGGTAAGCCAGATAATCCTGTCGGTGTGCCCTTGGTTAAGTACACCTAGTTAAATATAGTTAACTAAGTAGCATCTCCTGCCCACCCCCATCCTGCTTTACTGGGAAGCAACCCCTGTGAGCCAGGGCCATTAGAGAGCTTGATGGGATGAAGGAGTATGTGAGACAGGCAGTACAGAGCAGAGGAGCCAGCACTGTAACAAGTCAGGGTATTGCTTTATCTGGCAGAGTATGGTCCATCTCTCTAGGACAGAAGTGAGGAACATGTATTCTTCTGGGTGATATTGGAATCCAGTTCTCACCTCTCCTAGCCAAAGCAGTGAATGATGAGGGATGGTAGGAGCTACAGTCCAACAACATCTTGTGGCCCACACATTCTCCTAAACTTCTAGAATGATACGCAGACCTGGATAGTGTGATGGCTTCCATATCACATACTACCAAATCTATATTTAACTTAAGATTTTGTCAGGGAGGGATGTGCTGCATGTCAAGCATGTGCTCTGGCACCAAACTATGCTTCCAGCTGGCCAGTCCATGACATATTTAAAGGCAAATCCTTGGGTAAAACCAGCATATTGAATGATCATTTTTCCAGAGAAAAACCTCAGAACATCCAGATTAATGATAACTTTGGACATAGAGGGAGTAGGAAACACATACATACGTACATACATACGTACATATTTTCAAGTACTGAAGCAGGTACCTATCAATATGACAGACAAGGGAGTGCATGTGAAGACAGAATCTTAGAGTTCATAGAAGGAAGACAGACAGGAAGGAAGCCAAGCTATGCCAGGAAAAGAGAGCATCCTGCTAGGCTATTTATTTATTTATTTATTTATTTATTTATTTAGTGTGCAGCTTGACACACAATGTTCAAATGGAAAAAGGTAGGGAAGCTAGACACGTTGGCTGAAATCTTGTTGGTTAGTCTAGCTAGAGTAGACCTATTGAATTAACTTTGGAATTGTGAGTCAACACATAGGTAAATCCTACTGATTTAATGAGTCTACTCTAGGCAAGACCAACAATAGGATTTAGGTATTTAAGCATTTATTAAACACTTAAATGATATTGTTCATCAGGCAATCTTGCTGAAAAAAAGAGAAACCCAGTTGTTTTTAATGAGGTACCACTTTTGGCAGTACAAAATTGATGAAGTAGCAGGGATGGCTTTTGTCTCAATGTAAGTGTCACTGAGGGCTTGTCTGTATGAGGCACACACACACCCCGGAATACCTCGTAGTAATGGCATTTTTTAGCAGCTTCACTTGTCTTAATGGTGGTTTTGCTCCGATAAGCTTTGCATGTGAGATGGTGGCTGTGATTTACTCACACTTGTACTTACCTCAGTTTGCACCTGCTGAACTTTTAGAAAACACATCCACTGGTGCCCAAGGTGTGATAGAGTGATTTTTCGATTTAACAGAAAAGCAAAACCAAAACAAAAACCCACAAACCCACCACCCCATTTTCTCACCTTAGCACTTGCTAAGGCAAAAATCCAACATGGTGGTAGCGGGTGCTTGCCTTTTTAGCAAGCCCCGCCCCCTGCACTCACCTGGCCAATCAGCTTTATGCTTCTCCTCCTATGGGAAAGTGATTCATATCGAATTGCTTGTTCCAAGGAGCAGGAATTCACATTCCCCTCACTATTTTAAAAAAAGCATGAAGGCTTTTCCTGCAGAGTTTTTGACATTTTGGGCTCCCTCTTTCCCAATACGGTGAAACGATGCAGAATGTCATTAAGACAGGTAGGATTCCCCTCACATTCCGTGAGGAATATTTTCACTGTTTAGACAACCCCTGAGTCGGTATTTACGCTGGTGCATGAGTCATTGGGTTGCCCTGTAAGATTAATGAACTAAGATTCATAAATGAATTGTAGTAGATGAATCCTACTGCTTTCTATGGAGAAATTGCCACTGACACCAGATATAAGCAAGAGCAAAGCAGGTGCTCTCTCTGTCTCTGTCTCTGTATGCTTTATTGAGTGTGGATTTTTACAGCCGGAGTATCTGCTTTAAAAACAACAACAACCCTGCGCCCTCCTTCTGCCATAGCACCTCATTTCACACTTGCCTTGCATTCAAACTGTGAACTGAAATGGATTGAAATGGACAGTGGGCTCTCATTCAGCTGAGATGAAGCTCAGACAAAGGGCTAATACAGAGGATTTTCATGCAACCTGGACCTATGTTCCAGCACCAAAATCTGTAGGTAGGAAGACTCCTGCTTGGACCCCTGGGGAACAGCTGCCAATTGGTATAGATAATTCTGGGCTAGATGTACCAATTCACAGGCTTGCTCTAAGATACCTTCCAATGTACCTAAGTGGTAATTTGTCATCACCCTAACTTTCCAGTGTGTACTGATATCCCTACTCAGTCATTCCAAAAGATGTGACTGACAGTGCATGGACTCTGAAATTAGTCCACATCTATACCATACATCAAAGGTAGGGGGGGTATCCAACGTGGAAAGCGTGAAGTGGTGCTATGTTGCATAGAGATTCCACTGAGGTCTTAAGTGATGGAGGATGCTAATACGCATAAACCTCCAGATCATCCTCCTTAGTGAATGGATAGATGGAATGAGGTGACAGGGACACAATTTTTAAGCACAAGCTTATACCCCATTTCCATTTCCTGCACCCCATTTTTACAGGCCTCAGAAACCTGAAGAATTTTGGCTCATTAATGTGGCCTTCTAAAGGAAATAGACAGGATGGTCTCAAAAGGTCATCTATGTCTTACCCTGGAAGCCTAAGGCAAAAGCCAAAAAGGACACATCCCACATAATGGGGAAGATAATGGGTGAGCAAAAACCTTTGTATTTGCTGATTGTGAAATTTCCTCTCCTCAACTCCCAACCTTAAAGACAACTTGCTCAAAGCTGTTAAAATCCAATCACTGGACATTAAGAAACACACTTAACATTTTCTACACCTTTTGTCAAGACCAGGAAACTCATTGTGCAATCCATGAAGGCTCATGGAATCTATTGTTTCAACCCATGAAGCAACCAATCCCTTCAGGTGTATTTGGAGGTATAAATATCACCCCCAAATATCCCTCATTGCACACAGATTCCATTTCTAGGGGACCCTATATCCCTCTGTGTTGCCACCCAGTTTCTTCCATCCACTCTGCCGGATTGACTACAAGACAGATCTGTATCACCCCAACAAAATCCTCTTGCTACCCCCTATCCCAAGTTTTCCTACTGCTTTTCCTATAGCCTTTTGTGAATGCTTGTTCTGGGTGAATGTGTGTGTGTTTGGTGTTATTTTTGAACTCCTTAATAAAAACCATACTTAATTTTACATGTGTATGTATTCCATCCAGTCTATTACCGGTAGACAAAGGTTTAAAAGATTCCCTGATTACCCCCCTTTTTTTTATACCCCGCTCTTCAGCCTCAAGGCTATCAGAGCGGCTTACAAATTGTTTTAAGCAATAGCTATTTACACATCTACACTGCGTTAAGCAGTTTCCAACGTGCATTAGCTCTTTCGCATAGCTAAAGTTGAGTTGCTGCTAATTTCCCCAACATATTAGAAACTCGATATTTTCTTGGAATTTTCCAAGGAGCATTTTGGGTAACACAATGGTGGGGGAATTGCCAGAGGGCTGACCTGCACCATGGGGTGTAAACTGCATGATTTGAAATATATGGATGGAGCTGTATGTACTAAGAGATAGGAACTATATAATCTAATGCATATAATACTGTCATTTGTTGTTGTTGTGTGTCTTCAAGTCATTTTCAACCTAGGTAGACCCTTATTTTGGCAGGTAAACCTGTCACTGGGTTTTCTTGGCAAAATTTATTCAGAGGAGGTTTGCCATTGCCTTCCTCCGAGGTTGAGAGAGAATGACCTGGAGTGTGGGCTTCCATGGCCAAGCAGGGATTCAAACCCTGGTCTCCTAGGGTCCTAGTCCAACATTCCAACCACTACAAATGCTGGCTTTCAAAATATATGTCTCATCTGACATACATTTGATCTACATGATCTGATCCATATGATCTAATGCTTACCATCTGGTGCTTATGGCCTGACGCATATTTTAAAAATAGCTACCCAATACAGAAAAGTCAATGCATGGGCAGAAATAAGTTTTTGATTCTTATGTATTGAGTACCAAAGTGAGTGGGGAAACTGTTTCCATTAGCAGTTTCAGGAGGCAGCTATTCCTCCCCTTCCCATGCACCCTCAGTGCTTGTTCCAGAGTTGGCTGATCCTCCAGAGGAGATTTTTATGGAAGTATGAGGGGAAGCAGGATGGGAAAGGATAAAGTCCCATTACATTTGGATTTTTAAAAAAATTTCCACTGTTATTTCATGTCTCAGCAGCAAATGCCCTTTTTTCCTCTCTCTGAGTAGTTTGAAACCATGCAGTTTCTTTTATATGTAAGTACCGTAGTATGTTATATGGGATGCTAAAATGGGAATCCTCTGCGATTTCTTCTGAAAATTTGACATGATTTCCTATTTGAGGTGACCCATACATAAATGCTCATCAATTAAATGATTAATTTGGCATTTAACTGTGACCTATGTGAGTAAATGGATACTTGTGGGTGGAATTCCTATGTTTTTCCGTGAAGGCAGTTCTCACATCAAGAAAACAGTAAATGTAGACATATAAATTAAGTACCTCTATGTATGAACCACTCTTTCCTTTTCATACACAGTTTTGAAGTATACAAAGACAAAACTCTGTTCCAAGTGAGCTTTCTGTCCTTTCATGGAATGATACATTAAGATCAATTCAAGCCCTTTGATGAGCAGATGTAGAATATAATGTGTGGCATGGGGGGGGGGTGTTAAATGAAAAATTATCTAACCCCTTTATGATTGTATGCTATATTTTGCAGAAGAGGCTGTTTAATAATAATGAAGGGTAAATTCAAAAGGAAAATTAATGTTTCAAAAAATTTTTTTAGCAATTTTAATACAGCAGAGGAAAAGGAAAATAATTTATTATTTTGTTAAATTTAATTAATTTACTAAACTCCTTATGGTTCATTGAATTCAATCCTGTATCTTGCGATCTTTCCTGGGTCCATTAAGCTCATGGGGTTTGACTTCATCTCTTCAAACTCATAAAAACCTCATCAAAATGGAAATAAAATGCAATTCTGAACTTGCTAATGAAGGGAAAAATGTTAACTTTCCAACATGGTTGAATTAATGATTATCTTTGCTAGCCCACTTTAAAGAAGAAGTTTTGCATTTGGGGCAAACTTATAAAATTGAGGATAATTATATAAAAAGCCATTTTCTGGACTGGTAATAGTCACTGCTTTTCGTGTGCTATGATTAAAGATCTTTACATAGGAAGGTCTCTACTCCCAACCTATTGTTTCTTCTGTCTTTAGTTTTCAAGTAGAACCATCACTTTCCCAAACAACATTGCAGAGTGTTTTTGGTACTTTCAGCTGTCCAGGTATGACAGATGCCAACAGAATCCAGGTAACACAGATGCCAGTGTTCTTGCTGTGGTACTTTATCAGCAAACAGTTTATGTAGGGATGATAAAAATCTAAGAGTCAGACAAAACACCCAGTGGACGAAATCCAATATTGCTTCAGCACAGGGTAAATATCTGCTAGCAGAGTTATATTACAAACCTCTGCACTGAGGTTGTGTAATATCTACACAACCTCAGTGTGCATATCTACAGGGGATTGATTCTGGGCCCCACCGCAGATGGTGAAATAGCAAATGCTACCCACCCCCCTGCCGCTGCCACAGGAGCCCTCCTGGGGGTAGGGGGAAGGTGAGATCCATCCTCCCCTTCCCTTCCCCCTTTGCCCCCGCAATGGCTGCCGCAATGACAGGACCTCTTCTGGGGGAAGAGGGCATGTGAGATCCCTCCCCCTTCCCTTCCGGCTTCACCCCCATCCTGGCCTAACTGCAACCAGAACTCTCCTGGGAGAAGGGAAGGGGCAGGGGGGTCCCTCCCCCTCCCTTCTCCTTTGCCCCCATGATCATCGCCATGGTGACAGGAGCCCTTCTAGGGGAAGGGATGGGGCAGGCAAGATTCCCCCCTCCCCTCCCTCTTCCCCCATCATCCCCAACCATGGAAAAGGGGTCAGTGAGCATGGCTGAAAATCCATTGTGCACAAATTATAACACAAATGAACAGAGGCAACATTTAGAAACAGTGTGAGTTTACATGCTGCCTAATATATACATAATAATAGTCCCATTTGAGCAACTCTGCTTATGTCACCTTCAGCTGGATATAACTTTTATGTATTGTCAAAAAAATAAAATAAAATCATGAGTAGCAGAACCTATGCCTGCATAAGTCACTAACAGATGCTGGCCACAGCCTGTTTCCCACAGATACCTCCAGGAACTGGACAAGGACAAGGAAGGAAAGCATCATTCCACTTTCCACTGTCCTTCTGTCCTAGTGTACTGCCCCCTAAACATCAAGGTCTTCTTTAGCTACCATGGTTAATATCCTCCATGAATTTGTCTAATAACTTTCAAAGTCATCTAAAGCAGTTGCATAGTGACAGTGAATTCAGTATATCACACCTACGTGATTTCCTTTTTCTGTCTTGAATCTGGTCCCAATCTCCTGAATTTCTTTGGATGATGCTGAATTTTTATATAATGAGAGAGGGATTACAAAATCTTCTCTGTCACTCCCTTTCTTAATACATAGCTTTCATATATTTCAGACAGTTCCTCCACTTCACACTTTCTCCCTTTACACTAAAGAGACCTGGTAGACTTTCACTCAGCACAATTATAGCATGATGATTCCATTTTAGTTGCCATAGTTCTGCCCTCTGGAATTGTCAGTTTGTTTGATCAGAGGCATTAGAGGAAGTCTATGGCTTAGAATTCTAAAGACTCCTGCAACAACTGTAAATCCCAAGATGCCACAGGATGTTGCCATGGTAGTTAAAGTGGGACCATAGAATCAGATAATTAAAGAGTTGGAAGAGACCAGGAGGGTCAACTCCCTGCTGGCAAGAATACACAATCTAAGCATCCCTGACATATGGACATCCAGCCTCTGTTTAGAAACCTCCCAAGAAAGAGACTCCATCACACTCCAAGGCAGCATATTCCACTGTTGAAGAGCTCTTACCATCAGGAAGTTCTTCCTAAGGTTTAGATGGAAACTCTTTTCCTGTAGTTTGAGTTCATTGCTCAGTGCCCTAGTCTCCAGAGCACCAGAAAACAAGCTTGTTTCTTAGAATCATATAATTGTAGAGTTGGAAGAGACCACGAGGGCCATCCAATCCAACCCCCTGCCACGCAGGAAATCACGATCAAAGCATCCCCGACAGATGGCCATCCAGCTTCTGTTTAAAGACCTCCAAGGAAGGAGACCCCACCATGCTCCGAGGGAGTGTGTTCCACTGCCGAACAGCTCTTACCGTCAAAAAGTTCCTCCTAATGTTGAGGTGGAATCTCTGTTCCTGGAGCTTGCATCCACTGCTCTGTGTCCCAGTCTCTGGAGGAGCAGAAAACAAGCTTGCTCCATCCTCAATGTGACACCCCTTCAAATACTTAAACAGGGCTATCATATCCCTTAACCATCTTTTTTCCAGGCTAAGCATACCCAGATCCCTAAGTCTTTCCTCATAAGGCATGGTTTCCAGACCTTTCACCATTTTAGTCACCCTCCTCTGGACACGGTCTAATTTTTCAATATTCTTTTTGAATTGTGGTGCCCAGAACTGGACACAGTATTCTAGGTGAGGCCTGACCAAGGCAGAATACAATGACACTATTACTTCCCTTGATCAAAAATCTCATCACACTGCGCATCACACTGTTGACTCATGTTCAACTTGTGGTCTACTAGGACTCCTAGATCCCTCTTGCACATAGTCTCATTCAGGCAGGTCTCCCCCATCCTGTATCTATGCATTTTGTTTTTCCGCCCTAAGTGCAGTACCTTACATTTCTCCATATTGAATTTCATTTTGTTAGCTTTGGCCCAGCTTTCCAGTCTATCCAGGTCATTTTGAATTTTGATCCTGTCCTCTAGGGTATTAGCTACTCCTCCTAATTTGGTGTCATCTGCAAATTTGATAAGTATGCCCCTAATTCCATCATCCAAGTCATTGATAAAGATGTTGAATAGCACTGGGCCCAGGACACAACCCTGTGGCACCCCACTGGTCACACCTTCCTTTTCTTCTCCTTCTCATCTCCTTGTTCAGCCAACCTCTCTTCACAGCAGGCATCCATAGATTTTCCTTGGTTTTTTTTCCCCAGGTTGTGATCTGTCATCTTCAATATGATATCTTTTCAAATATTTAAGCATGATTATCATATCACCTCTTAACCTTCTCTTCTCCAGGCTAAACATACCCTGCTCCCTAAACTGTTCCTCATTGGGCATGGCTTCCAGACCTCCCACCATTGTGGTCGCTCTTCTCTGGACACACTCTAGCTTGTCAACTTCCTTCTTGAATTGTAGTACCCAGAAGTGGACACAGTATTCCCTGTGAGGATCATAGTGGTATAACTGTGTAGCATGAAAGGGGCCCCTGTTGATCAAGCCTCTCTAATAGAGAAGCTTCTCCAAGCCCCTGATCCTACATGCATAAAGTTGTGGAATTGGAAGGTATGCCAGAAGTCACATAGTCTAACCACCTGCTGATATAGGAAATCCAGAGCTAAAGCATGCCTAACAGATGTCCATCCTACTTTTCCTTTAAAAACATAGTTTGGTTGCCATTTTCTATATGTTTTCACAAAATTACAAATCCCAGCAATCCATAGGATTGAATCTTAATAGCTGAGGTGATATTGAAGTGCTATAATTATGTTGTGTGGATACACAAGGGAGAAGTCCACTACTGCAGTATTTTGCAAGACATTTTGCCTTCAGTTCAGAGTAACTATTCAGATTGTAGATGAGCTGGCAATCTGTGCATAGGGATGGGAGGGGAGGGGAGGGGAGGATTGCATATACTTACATGCAACACTAATAATAGAACAACTCTTCTCAAGTGTTCTCTGGTGCCTGTTTCTTTCCCAGATGTGATTTTTGCTCCTCTACTGTTCCATATGACACCACTTTAATAATCCTGGAAAAGGTGTGAGATGTTCCACACAAAGCCAGTTTCATCACCCTCATGCTCTCTAGATGTATAGGGACCTTTTGAAACATTCCAAATCTGTGAATACCAGACTTATTTAGGGGCAGAGCAACAGGGCCAAACTATATATATTCCTTTGAACATCTTTCAAGGGTTATAGCCATAGATAGATAGATAGATAGATAGATAGATAGATAGATAGATGATATCTGCACATATAGCTGTATGCACGAGGGCCTTCCATAGAAGTCTGACCTAGAACCCAGTTCTTAGCACTCTATGCCCCAAAGCCATCTGAGACAGCACTAGGCCAGCTGAAACTGTGCTGAATTCATGTACCTCCCTCAAGTCTAGGAGTGTTAGAAACTGCTTAAGATGCCCTTTACCCTGGCCTAAATTTGTGCTGACATAATGTCTGTGTCCTTGGGCGGAAGGAAGTTTGGATTTGGTGTGACTTGGCTCCTCTCTTGCTCCATTTCCCTTTCTGGGTCTTCTGCTGGCAAATTAAGCAGGCAGAGCAGTTCCACTAGTAGATCTCTGACCAGCTTGTGCCCCTAATGAGCCCCACCTCCAGAAACCCCAAAATTGGCTTAGTAATAATTTGGCCTATTAATGTGGTCTTCCATGGGAAAGAGCAGTAAAATATCAGAGACTCACTGTAAGGATCCCAAAAGGCACGTGTTAAGCCATGCATCACCCAAAGGAAGAACTATTGACAAATTCCAAACTGTAAGGAAACATAATGAGGTCAAGAAGACATTGTTTGCCCATACCCAAGTGACAGACAATTGATCCCATGGTGGATGGAGAAATCCTTTGTCTGATTATGTTCCCTTCCCTTACACACACACCCAGCCATTAAGGAGGCAGCGCAAGCTTTGTAAATATAATCCCTAGAACATTTAAGGCAGCTGCAACATATTAGCATCTTCAGACAGCTATTGTCAAACCCAGGAGGTTTTCCTGAAACTCATTGTTCAATCTTTGGAGACACCTGGAATCCATTGTTTCAACATATGAAAACTCCTTGCCTGAGGGCACATTTTTGGTATAAATAGTAGCCCAAAAGAATGCCTCATTGTGCACAGAACCTCTTCTGCAAATTATGTCTCTCTGTGTTAGCCACTCCAGCTGCCAGTCTGCTTTGAAACTTTGGACTATGAGGCAGGTATCATATATCCCCTGAAAACTCCCTATCTATTCCTCTGGCAACCTCTTTTCTTCCATTCCCAGTGGTCTTGTGTGGATGTCTTATTGTATGAATATGTGCATACTTGATATTATTATTTTTAAGTCCTTAATAAATATCATTGTTACCTCCTATCTTGTGTGTGTGTGTGTGCATCAGTTCAGAGTAAGTAGGGGTATACAATTGATGTAAAGATTCCCTTGTTGCCCACTTTTGCATTGCTAAAGTCAAGTTGCTGCTAGTTTCCCCAACATATTAGAAACTCACTATTTTCATGGAATTTCCATGAGCACTTTGGGTAACAAGCTAGAAGAAAGCAGGTTCTGTTGGCACAAGGCAATTTCTACCAGCAGAAGAAGCTTGTGCACTTTTATAGCTGGCACATCTTTGCATATCATACAACCCTTCTGATTTGGCAGGAACAGTCGCAATTAATCCTTTGTTTTTCAGTTACTTTTAAAATGTCTCAGTTTCTCCCTTATGCCTCTTTCCCCTTTGTCTTCAACTTTCTTAAGTTGCTTCAAACTGTGTTCAAAGTGCAAAAGAAGTTTGCACTCAGTTAACTCTGCAGGAGAGAGAAAAGGTGTAGAATCTTGCCTTTCTCAGTAGGGTCAGGCAAACTGCTTCAGCCTCTCTTAACCTCATTAATAACTTTTGCAATTTTGACCACACTCTGATGTTGCTTGCCACATATGTCCTGGTCTTCATATGAGAAATGTTGAAAGAGTATGTGTTTAAATTTGGATTTAAATTTTTAATATGTGTAGATCATGGGTGTAGATTACCCTTTTATGGTATCCATTGATATTCAACAACTTAAAGGTTGAAAATTAAGCATTTTTGGCTATAATCCTGCACTGATGCTGAAGGGTGAAAATATATGCTCATTTTTGTTTCAATATCTACTTCAATATTACCAGCACAACTTTTTTTCTTTCTTCAGTTTGACTGCTTACCTTTCTTCTTCCTCTTTTCCTAGCAACTGAAATATGTTGTGTCATGTTCTAGAATTTTCATTATCTCTTAAAAGCTTCCTTTCTATAAAAGGTGCTCTCTCACTTTCTCTTTTTATCACACACATCTTTATGGGGGAAAAATAAACCAGTTCATTTACTGCTTCCTAGCACAGTTTGATGTAAATGCAAAGACCAATTTGGGATGACTAAATACTCTCTTTGCCCTTTCACATTTACTTTTGCTTCCTAAAATATCACAAAATACCAAGTGTCAGGACAAACTGACCCTTCCACCACAGAACTTTCTATCTGAGTACTTGTGTATTTACTGAGGGCAGTAGAGTGCAATTTAGGGACTGTAACTCTACCAGTGATCAAAGTGTTCACTTTTGCTCTTTGGCTCTTCTTGAAGATGCTCACAAAAAAGTCTTTTTTTCATCTGTGCCTTAAAGAATCTCCAAGGAGACTGGTACAGCCACTCCAATAGTAGTATCTACACCTTGAAAACACAAGTGGCCATTCTCACCTTGGATTCCAAACTAAAGCAAATACATTTTTTACAGTGTTAGCAGCTATTCACTATTTCCATGGACTCCTGAGAGGTATGGCTCTATGATCAGCAGAGAACAGAAGTTAGCAATTGCTAGCTGGAATATCTCTAAGGGCTCATCTATACCGGGGGGGGGGGAATGGATTGATCTGGAGTAGTAGCAATTTGCAGCAGCTGTGAACTGTCTTAATAGTTAATAGAGCCCCCATAAGCTTTTACATGCCCCCTAGCCAAGATGGCAGCCACGAGTGAATTACTTGCATTTTTAAATCTGCTGCTGCCAATTTTTTTAAAAAAAACATGTTTACTATGGTGTGCAGAAGTGATACTTCATATTTATAAAAGAAAAAAAGAGAGAAAAGAGAGGAAAAGATCACCATTTTGTTGCCTTACCAATCTCTCACTTAGCCAAAAATCCAACATGGCAGCAGCAGGCACGTGCTCTGTTTCCAAGTCCTGCCCTCATGCTTGTCCGGCCAATCAGCTTGCGCTGCCTCTCCTATGGAAAAGCGCAGCAATGTGAATGGGACTGTGAAGTCGAAGGCTTTCATGGCCGGCATCCATAGATTTTCTTGGTTTTTTTCCGGGCTGTGGGGCCATGTTCTGGAAGAGAACTCTTCCAGATCATGGCCCCACAGCCCGGAAAAAAACCAAGGAAAATCTGTGAATGGCACTGTCTTAACAAGCGGACATTCTCATCCCCTACAGAGCTTTTTAAAAACTCCAGGAAAAGCTGTGGAGGCTTCCTTAACAGAGTTTACAGTGGATTTGGCTGCCCCTATCTGAATATTATGTATTGATACAAATGTCTGTTTAGACAGATCACCTTCCATGTGAATTCAATGAAAATTATTTTGACTGTTTAGACAGGACCTAAATTTGCCTGACTACCATTTCTAAGCTTTGTAAGATACTAAGGCAGTAGAAATTATATAAAACAGTGGTTCTTAACTGGGGGAGGGGGGAGACTTCAGATTTTGTCAGGCTTCAACTCACAGATAGCCCAGCCAGTATGATCAATAGTGAGGGGGTGCACTCCAACTGTTCCAATTTGGCAGGGACTGTCCCACTTTTTCAACTGTTTTTAAAATGCCCCTCTTTCTCTTCTCCCACTTTCACCTCAGTGTACTTCTCCCTCAGTTTATTGCAGCTGCTGCTAAGTGAGTTCAAAGTGCAAAAGTAATTTGTATTCATTTAATTCAGGGGAAGGGGAAAGGAGTAGGAGAATCTGGCCCTTCCCTGTACACCCAAGCAAAAGCAAATCACTGTAGCCTCTCCTAGCTTGTCTATTCTTCCTCACCTGTTACTTTTGCCACCTTGACCACATTCTGATGTTGTTTCAGTACATGTCTCCCAGTTTTCATCTGTGAAATTTTGGAGAATGTGCGAAACATTCTGGAAGTTCTCTGTATGAATTTTGGAGGCCTGCCCCATGAAGCCAGGTTTGTGGATAATTAGGAAGAAACAAAGCTATGTGTGTTGTGCGGCTGCCCTCAATCCTACCTGGAACAGTCATGGACGACACCGAGAGAGGGATGGTGTTGTCTGAAACAGACCCCTTCCTGCACAGCAGCTTCATTACTGTTATGGAGGCTTCTTGCACGGTAAGGCATGTCTGAAAAAGTCCATAGGTAAACACACCTGACTCAAGGGCTTTAGTCTAGTCAGGAATAACAATAGGATTTAGGTTAATGTTTCCCAATGATGGGAAACTGATGCAGGTTATAAAGAATAAAACCAGAAGAAAGCTCACATGAGTTTTTTGGCATCTGTCAAAATAGTCCCCACGTTATGATACAGTGCCACTCCACAGGCTGGAATAATAATAATAATATAATAATAAAATTTTATTTCTATCCCGCCCCTCTGCAACGCAATCGGGGCGGCTTACAATATAAAAACTCCATAGTCCCAGTACCCTAGCCCACCCCCCCTTAAAACAATATTAAACTATAAAAGATTAAAAACATACAGTAAATTAAAAATATATAAATTAGAAAATATTAAAACATACAATAGGTTTTTAAAAAAAATGATTACAGCTCAAGGAGGACAGCTGAGTCTTGGGCCGGGATAGTTATTCAGGAAAGGCCTGCCGGAAAAGATCCGTCTTGACAGCTTTTTTAAAGCCGTCTAAGGTGTTAATAAGACGGATCTCGTCCGGCAGGCCATTCCATAATCTGGGAGCAGCAGCGGAGAAGGCCCTCTGGGAGGTCACCGACAGCCTTGTTTTCATAGGCTGTAACAGATTCCTCCCAGAGGACCGAAGTGCGCGGGGAGGGTCGTACGGAAGGAGGCGGTCCCGGAGATAAGTTGGACCCAAGCCATGCAGGGCTTTAAAGGTTATAACCAACACCTTGTACTGTGCCCGGAAACGAATAGGCAGCCAGTGGAGAGCTTTTAGCACAGGTGTTATATGCTCTCTTCTGGAAACACCAGAAATCAACCTGGCTGCCATGTTCTGAACTAGTTGAAGTTTCCGAGTTAAGCACAAGGGTAGCCCCATGTAGAGCGCATTACAGAAATCCAGACGGGAGGTTACCAGTGCATGTACCACAGTTTCGAGGTCCCTAATTTCCAGGCAAGGGCGCAGCTGGCGTATCAGCCGAAGTTGATAACAGGCACTCCTGACCGTCGCATTTACCTGATTAGACATCTGGAGCGTCGGGTCCAGGAGCACCCCCAGACTGCGAACACAGTCTTTGGAGGAGAGTGTAGTTCCATCCAGGACTGGAAGTTGTATTCCCAGACCTGGTTTCGGGCCTGTAACTGTTAGTACCTCCGTTTTGTCTGGATTCAGTCTCAATTTGTTTTTCCTCATCCAGTCCATTACTGCTTTAAGACAATCATTGAGAGGAGAGATGCCATCTGAAGTCGAAGCTGATGACCGAGACATGGAGAAGTATATCTGGGTGTCATCCGCATACTGATGACACCGCATTCCATGCCTCCGAATGATCTCTCCCAGCGGCTTCATATAGATGTTAAATAGCATCGGGGACAGGATGGCACCCTGAGGAACGCCACAATTAAGCTCTATTCTGGTAGAGCAGCTGTCCCCGAGCCTCACCCTCTGGGATCTGCCCGAGAGGAAGGAACGGAACCACTGCAAAGCAGTGCCTCCAATTCCTAACCCCCTCAGGCGATCCAAGAGGATGGAATGATCTATTGTGTCAAAGGCCGCTGAGAGGTCCAAGAGCACCAACAGGGTCACACTACCCCTGTCGATCCCCAAGCGGAGGTCATCAGCCAGAGCAACCATGGCAGTCTCCACTCCATATCCCGTCCTAAAGCCAGTTTGAAATGGATCTAGATAATCGGTTTCATCCAAGACAGCTTGGAGTTGGGAAGCGACCGCCCTCTCAATCACCTTGCTTAGAAAAGGCAGCAAGGAGACTGGTCTATAGTTGTTCCTGTCCAAGGGGTCCAGGGAAGGCTTTTTCAGGAGCGGCTTAACCGCCGCTTCCTTCAGACAGGGTGGAACGGACCCCTCCCTGAAGGACGCATTGATAATATCCCTAAGGAGTACTCTCGATGCGTCTCCCCCTTGGGTGGCCAGCCAAGATGGACAGGGATCGAGGGGACAGGTCATCTTTCTCACTCTACCAAGGAGTTTGTCCACGTCATCGGTACTCACAGATTGAAGCTGATCCAATAAAATTTCATCAACGGAATTGCTGGACACCTCATCTATAGATTCTGTCATAACACTGGCATCTAAGTCGGCTCTTATCCGAGAGATTTTATCTGCAAAGTGGATATTAAACGCATCACAGCAGGCCGTTGTCGGGTTAAGTAAGGGGTTCTGCACAGGTGGAATCTGCATCAGCTCCCCCACCACCCTAAACAGTTCTGCTGGACGGGACTCTGCAGACGCAATACGTGCAGAGGAGAAAGACTTCTGCGCTGCACGTATTGCCTCTCGATAAGAATCAAGGAAATTCCTATGACGAGTCTTGTCGGACAAGAGTCGAGTCTTCCGCCAGGTGCGCTCTAGTCGTTGTCCAGCCTGCTTCATCTTCCTAAGCTCCTCTGAATACCAGGGCTTACGGTTAGGAGCAGGCTGGAAAGGACGTTTGGGAGCGATTGTGTCAATAGCCTTGGTGAGGTCGGTGTTCCAAATATTAACCAAAGCTTCAACAGAATCACCGGCGTTACCAACCATTAAACCCTCCAAGGCTTTCTGGAATCCAATTGGTTCCATTAGCCTTCGAGGGCGGACCATTCTAATGGGTCCACCACCCCCGGTGGGGCAGACAGTGGCTCTTAGCTCCATCTTGACCAGGAAATGATCCGTCCATGACAATGCAGAGGTTTTAATAACCTCCGCCCACGGATATTCCTGTTCCGTACTAAAGGCCGCATCGAGGGTATGACCTGCACAGTGAGTAGGCCCGACAACCAATTGGGATAGGCCCATGTTTGTCATGGATTCCATGAACTCCCGAGCTGCACCAGTTAAATTTAGCAAGCTGGTCTCAAGTGGGATGTTGAAGTCGCCAAGAACTAAAAGTCTGGGCGACTCCAGCAGCAACTCTGAGACCAACTGTGTTAGCTCGGTTAGGGAGTCTGTTAGACAACGGGGTGGCCGGTATACTAACAGAATCCCTAAGCTATCCCTGGACCTCAGGCTTAGGTACATACACTCGATGTGGACTGTGTTCCGGATAGGCTTCCTGGTCAAGGTTAGATTGTTTTTATGAACCAGAGCCACTCCGCCCCCCCGCCCACTTTTCCTTACCTGCTCACTAACTGAGTACCCGGCCGGGAGTGCCTGCGCCCAAAACATCATGGGAAATGTGGGCTACAAAGGACAGGTTGTGATGCCACTCATGGAAGGGTGGTGAGCTCCAGACAGATGTGTCAGTTTCATCGCTTCTCCCCCCAGTGTAGGGTATGAGTGTGAGATTACTTGACCTAAATACTTTAAAGGCAACAGATCCTTTCTGAGCTTGGAAGCTAAGTAGGATTAGCCTTGGTTTGTACTTCAATGGGAGACCACCAATGAATACCAGGTGCTGTAAGCTATATTTCAGAGAACGGAACTGGCAAAACCACCTCTGGTTTTTCCTTGTCTAAGAAAACCCTATGAGATTCATGGGGTCGCCATAAGTCGACAGGCAACTTGAAGGCACACACATGAGATTACTAACAGTTGTTAGGGGTTTTCAATTATGTCTCTCTTCTCATCAATTGACATGCATAACGGGCATATTATGGCATGGATATCAGGTGGCATGCATATCAGCAGGACACACAAGTAGAGATTCCAGGATCCCATTTGTATTCCACGCAGATTAAACCAAAACACAGGGGTGGGGGATGTGTGCCATTGCAAGATGTTGATGGACTGTAAACCTCATCAGTCCTAGCTAGAAAAACCAATGGTGAAGGATGATGCATGTTGCAGATCCAGAGCCTCATGTATTCTTCACTTCTTCTATGATGACTACTAGTGTCCAGCAGAATTAATACCACCATCCCGTTGGCACATGTACTGAAAAGATGCAATGAAACACAATTAACCACATTGATTATGAAGAATTAATCATAACTACCCAATTCTAACAAATCCACTTCATCTTCAAAGTGGAATAAGAATAAGTTGTCCAATTATGATCTGATTCTAATGAACAGAGAAGATCTAGTTAATGGAGTGGAAGTGGTGGGATCCTTAGGTGGGAGTGAGGATCCTTAGGGAGGAAGTGACCATGTTCTCCTGGAGTTTGTTATACAGAGGAAAGGGGAAGCCAAGCATAGTCAGACATGCATTCTTGACTTTAAGAAAGTTGATTTCAGAAAACTTGGAGAATTACTGGGGGTGATCCCATGGTCAGGAATACTAAAAGAGGAGGGAGTACATGATGGATGGGAGTTTCTAAAAAGTGTGATATTGAAGGCACAACTTCAAATAGTTCCAATGAGGAGGGAAAATGGCAGGAGTCTAAAGAAACCAGTATGAATATCTAAAGAACTTTCAGCTGAGCTAAGACTTAAAAGGAACATATACAAGAAATGGAAAAGGGGAGAAATCACCAAAGAAGAATTCAAACAAATAACCAGTTCCTATAGGGGGGAAATTAGAAAAGCAAAAGCACAGGCTTGCTAGACAGGATAAAAATAATAAAAAGGGCTTTTTTTGGATATGTCTGTAGCAAAAGAAATTACAAGGAAGTGGTAAGGCCACAGCGTGAAGATGATGAAATGTTAGCAGGGGACAGGATACTCAGCACCTGCTTTGCCTCAGTCTTCTCCCAAAAGGAGAACAGCGCTCAACCTGGGGAAAATGTAATGGTTGAAGCAGTAGGAGAAACACAGCATAGAACAGGTAAAGAGGTTGTTCAGGAATATCTGGCCAGTATAAATGAATTCAAGTCTCCAGGGCTAGATGAACTATATCCAAGGGTACTAAAAGAACTGGCAGAAGTAATCTCAGAACCACTGGCAATAATCTTTGAGAATCCTGGAGAACAGGAGAGGTCCCAGCAGCAGGGCCTGTTTAAGGCACCAGTGGCATCAGCATCCACAGGGGGCCCCATCATTGTGGGGGGCCCTGTAGTAACCCTCCTCCTGCAAAAACATTATTAGTAATAATCTTAATATCCTGTACTGTGAATAGTTTAGGTTGAGTTAGGTTACAGTGACCTGAGATAAACATATGGGCCCCTCAAAATAAAGCATTGCAGGGGACCCCGAAATTCCTTAAACTGGTCCTGCCCAGCAGACTGGAGGAGGGAAAATGTTGTCCCCATCTTTAGACAGAGGTGATAGTATGAAATGTAAATGTTGCAGAAGATAAGTCTCAGGATGTAATGATATGTGTATATAAGAAGTCTTTAAGATTAAGAATTATTAATCTTGACTTATTTGGGATTGTATGGAAGGAAGTCAAAAGAAAGAAGATACATAGAAATTAATAAATTAGTAAGGAACAGAAAGAATGTCTAGGAAGAAAATGGAAGAGAAAATATGATGTGAATATGGTAAAAGTAATATATAATTTGATACTTTCTTTTTGAATGGATATGGAAAAGGAAAGTGGAATGTAAAGGATTGATGTTGAATAAAAATAATTAAAATTAAAACAAATGTTGTCCCCATCTTTAAAAGGGGGGGGGGGAGAAGACCCAAATAATTACCACCCAGTCAGCCTGATATCAATACCAGGAAAGATTCTAGAGCAGATCATTAAACAGATAGGACATTTTCAGATGGTGCTTACCACGGGATCAGGTCCCAGGAGAGGAATGGCACTCTTGGGTGGCAGGGGTCCTTTTCGGACGCTGCCATCCCTCTTCCGGGATCATTCGTGGCACTTCTGTGAAGCTTTGGAAGCAGCCACACCATATTTTAAGCACAGAAGTTGCCCATAGGTTGTGTCCTGGACCCCGTGTTATTCAACATCTTAATCAATGACATGGTTGAGGGAATAGAGGGCATACTTATCAAGTTTGCAGATGACACCAAATTAGGAGGAGTAGCTAATACCCCAGAGGACAGGATCAGCATTCAAAATGACGTGAACAAGATTAGAAAGCTGGGCCAAAACCAACAAAATGAATTTCAACAGGGAGAAATGTAGGATACTACACTTGGGCAGTAAAAAGGAAAAGCACAGATATAGGATGGGTGACACCTGGCTTGACAGCAGTACATGTGAAAGGGATCTAGGAATCTTAGTGGACTACAGGCTGAACATGAGTCAGCAGTGTGATTCAGCAAGTAAAAAAGCCAATGCAATTCTAGTCTGCATTAATAGGAGTATAGTGTCAAGGTCAATGGAAGTAATAGTGTCAATCATCTCAGCTGGAATACTGTGTCCAGTTCTGGGCACCACAGTTCTAGAAGGATATTGAGAAGCTGGAACATTTGTAGAGGAGGGTGACCAAAATGGTGGGAGGTCTGGAAGTCATGCCCTATGAGGAATGGCTTGGGGAATTGGGTATGTTTAGCCTAGGGAAGAGAAGGTTAAGAGGGAACATGATAGCCATGTTTAAATATTTGAAGGGATGTTATACTGAGGATGGAGCAAGCTTGTTTTCTGCTGCTCCAGAGACTAGGACATGGAGCAATGTACTCAAACTACAGGAAAAGAGATTCCATCTAAACATTAGGAAGGACTTCCTGACAGTAAGAACTGTTTGGCAGTGGAATGCGCTGCTTTGGAGTGTGGTGGCATCTCCTTCTTTGGAGGTTTTTCAACAGAGGCTGGATGGCCATATGTTGGGAATGCTTTGATTTTATTCATGCATGGCAGGGGGTTGGACTGCATGGTCCTTGTGGTCTCTTCCAACTTTATGATTCTATGATGCAGGAATCACAGGAGTTGCTTTAGATGTAGGCTTTAAGCACATGTGTCCTTTTCAAGTAGACTATCTCCAACAAATGTACCTTTCAGTTGTTGCATGTTTTTACTATAAGTGTGCATAACTTCATCAAAGATATAATAAGAACTCATTCTCTCTTGTATGTCTTACTTTCATTTGAGGTCCAAGAAGAATGTCATGGACTGTTCCTTGCTTACTTAATTCTATCAGTTATCCTAACAGTATGTTCCACAGAAGTAATTACATTATGTTTATGTTTTCATAGAATTAATTAAAGAACTGGGACAAAAAAAAAATCTGCCTCTGTGGGGACTCCTTGACACAACAGATGTTACAGAATTATGGTTAATATCAACAACCAAGAGTCTTGTGGCACCTTTAAGATTAAAAGATTTTATTTGGCATATGCTTTCCATAGACTGCAGAAGCATGATAGAATGGACTAGAAAACATAAATGCTTAAGCCAAATTAAAAAAAAAAAAATCTTAATGGTGCCACTGGTTTTGTTACAATAAATGACATGGCAAACTTCCCCTTGGCTCCATGAGTGCTGAGCCTCTTCAAAAGTACACCATTTTCTAACATGTACATGAGCTTTGTATGAAAACAGAATTCAACCCATCATAATCTACTGCAGTTGAAATATGATGTTGTAGACTGAATTGCTGCATGATACCTTGATATAACTGAGAGGGGAAATAGCCCATGGGCTATTTTTGTCCTTTCCCAGATCTTAGTGGGCCTGTTTCAATGCCCTGCTACTCCCTCCTCATGATATCTCATAACTGGAAATATTTGACAATTTTCAGGGTCATCCTGGCATAGGAAAACTGGAGTTTGGTTGGAGGTCACAATGACTTGAGGCATGCCTAGAAATATAATGGTGTGAAAGCACAAATTAGGATTGAGTGGAAAGCCCCTATGATGTGTCTATGCTAACATCCCAGTCATTAAAGGGGTACATGCTAATCCTTTCTTTCAGCCTTGGGTGTTCCCAGCAATAATTCAATCAAACAATTAAGTGACCATTTCTCAATCAGTACCCTGCAGAAATCTTCCCTCATACCCCTTCCTGTCCAACTTTATGTGGTTGTCGCAAGCCCATCAATTTGTATCTCTCCACAATTAAAGCAATCAGTTGAGTTTTAGTTTCCTTTGTCTATTCCATGGGAGAGTCATCCAAGCTTTGTTATTACTAAATTGTTTCCTCCAGGGCACAGAATAGGGTATTAATATTAGAGCCCTCACAATAGTAAAATGTGCCACAGTGGATGGACCTGGCTACTCTCTTTTTCAGCACGCCCCAGATTGGAACCTCCTGTGCCATGCTCAGATGCCTGTCTGAGTATCTTTGCTGCTCTTTGAGACTGGTAACTATCACCCTATCTTCCTGGACTTCTCTCTCTCTCTGTCCAGCCTTTCAGCCTTACTTTGCTATAGCCTTGTATAGTTCTTAAGAATATGTGTTGTGTATGTTAGCTTACTTTTTGTATTATTCCAATAAAATACATTGTTTTACTCTAATGGGAGTGCTCTCTATAGTTAGTAGTGGTATGGAAACATGAAAAGATCCCCAAAGTTACCCTCCTCTCATAGCCCTCCAGTTGGAACTAATAATTCCCACAGATATTACAGATGATTTTGACATCGTGGGTGGAGCTCTCACACACACCTAGATCTTAAGATAACACACCCACTCTGAACACCTCTCTTTAGTCTCCCCCCAATAATGCCAAATTGTGCCCCCAGAAGTCTTAAGGAAAGTGTTTTTAATTTAAATGTTATTTTATATGCAGATACCCAACCTTGGGCTTAATTTCAACCACAAAAGGTTTATTTTCACAACAGGAAATGACTTGATAAGAATCTGTCAATTTTGGATGGATTTTACTGATGGAGGAGGGAATTTACGGTGGTCCAGGAACTCTACTGCAGCCCAGAGAGCTATATGTAACCCGTGGCCCACCGATAATATATTGGTTCTTTATACTGGAGTGTGAGATGGAATTCAGGGGGGGGGGAAGTATTTTGGTGAGAAATAGGTCAAAGTAGAAAGCATCAATATATCTTGGAATGGAAAATAATTAGAATCCCTTAAGACAACATATAACTTGTCTTGCTAATATCAAATAGCCTGTGTTTGCCTTTAGGCAGAGTCAATACGCAAAGGCAGAAGGTGCTGAATATTGAATCCCAGTGAGGTAATTAATTATATTACCTTCATATACCAAGAGAAAAGCGGAAGTACAGAGTCATCAGTTTGTTCTATTAAACACAGATAGACCAACGATTCTGAGATATCTGAGAACATAGGGAAAAATGGATTTCATGACAAAATTATGCAAAATGATTATAAAACTCTGGCTTGGAGTGAATCAATGTTGGATTTGGGTATGTTTACTACAAACCTGAAGTTGAGGTATCCATTTCTCAGTTTAGGGGGTGCTCCAAAATGCAGGGTTTTCACTACAAAAATATGCAAAGGAATTGCAAAACTGGCCAGGTTTGGAGCAAATCATACACTGTTTTGATTTGCTCCAAGGTTGAGCAAGAACCCAAGGTTGAGATATCATTTCTCAGTTTGGGGGATGCTACAAAATGACAGGCTTTCACCACAAAACTATTGCATATTTTTGAAACAGGTTTGAAGGGGATTCACAATCTTGTGTTTCATAGTTAACAAAGCTCCCTACCACTTTTTCATTCTCACATCTAAACAGTTCTGCAGGAATATGTAAGGTTCCTGAGACATCTGAAACAAGCATAGCTCCCCACTCCTGTCTCTTTAGACTGAGGGATTGCAGGTTCTTGCCACTTTCCAGCTAATCTAGATTTTGCCAGGGAACCTATTATCATCTTCAGGCCATGTGGGCATCCAACTTTTGATGGTGGTGAAAACCAGACAGGCAGAGTTAACATCGACACTGCCTCTTGGCATACTTAAGTCTTGGAATCTCAGGATATTTACATGGGATAATGAGTAGGTTCTCTGGTTATGTTTTGGGCTAATTATTATATGCACTCATACACACACACACACACACACACACACACACACATATACAGTTCCTTTAGGGAGAAACACATACATATCACCATCTGGGCACACTGCTTTTATTACATTACGTAGTATGCTCGGCCAAATTGATCACCAACAATGGTCCACCCTGGCCTCACATCAGGAGGCATGCAGACGCACTATCCCCAATGCTGCAGCCTTATTTGAGAACTCACGCCAAACAAGTCTTGAAGAGAAACAACAATGCAGAAAGAATCCCAACCCAGAAACATCACCCAAGGAGACCTTCTGCTGTGCTTTCTGCAACTGGACTTGTTTATCTCAGATTGGCCTTTTTAGTCATCAGCACACTTGCAGAAAGCGTGGGATGAGTCCTTCCTAAATTTTCGTTTGTGAAGAAAAGCCAGAGAGAGAGCATGGCATAGAGGATAGCACACACCTTATAGCATCATCAATTCTCCCCATAGTGTCTGTTAAGGCATTATACAGACATTTCACAAAGGTTTTAACTTATACAGAATCCTGTCCCTTGTGTCATATCCATAACCATCTATTCATCAAAGAATACAATCTCTGCTGGTGAGGCACTAGACTTCTCTAAAGAGGAGCTTAAAGGGTTAATGTCACTGTGCCCTGTTATATCTATAAACCCCCATTACACAGCAATAAACATCCACAATGGGTATCCATCACAATCATAATGGGATATACCATTCCGGCATATAAGACAACTGGGCATATAAGACGACCCCCGAATTTTTAAGTCAAAAATATAGACTTTAGGATATATTCGCCATATAAGATGACCCCCATCACCCTTCCTGAAACCATGATTGGGCTCCCCTTCGTGGCTTTGGGGAGGGTGGCTGGTGGCTGGAAAGCTTCCCCCCCCCCTCCAGCCAGCCACCCTTCCTGAAGCCTCCCCAAAGCTGGCTGAGGAATCGTGGGGGATGGCTGGCTGGCTGAGGAGAGGCTCAGCCACCTCCCACGATTCCCCAACCCACGAGGAAGCTGGCCAGTGTCCTCGCGAGTTGGGGAATCACAGGGGATGGCTGGCCAGGTGGGGAGAGGCTCAGCCAGCTCCCACGATTCCCCAACCCACAAGGAGGCTGGCCAGCCTCCTCGTGAGTTGGGGAGAATCGTGGCGGATGTCTGGCCAGCTGGGGAGAGGCTCAGCCCCTCCCAGCCAGCAAGCCCCCCCCCCCGTGCAGCCTCGCTGGCTGGAAGGAGATCCTCTCCATGACTCAGAGTCATGGAGAAGACCCCCTCCCACACAGGAGGGGTCCCCCGGGGTTAAGCGCTGGGCAGCGGGGATAAGGTGGCTAGCAGGATTCCCCGCCAGCCAGCCACCACCGTCATTCCGAGTCTGAGATGGGGCTGGCACATATCCGGCCTCTCCAGCGTATAAGACGGCCCCTGACATTTCAGCTGATTTTATAGGATGAAAAAGTCATCTATACACTGGAATATATGGTATATTTTAGCATAGCCTAGATGAGAGCAAAATTTTCTCTCTTACCAGTATGGCTTACCTTTAGCAGTATGCCTGGATAGTTTATCAGTCTATCAGGAACCATATGGCTGGGAGGGTACATTATAGCCTTCTTTTCATATAACACAGAATGCAAGCAGTCTAATTGGCTTCTTTTATTCTCTCCCTCGCTTCTGCCCACATATCAGCTGTCCAATCAAAACAAAGATGCTGAAAGGGCTTCATTTATATTCTCCAATCAAAACAGAGGTCTTAGATATGACATCACGGAAGGACCAGTTGCAGTCTTTGGCTACCTGCCATCTTGATTGCATCAGCCAGTGCACCTTCTAGGAGGGGTGATTAGCAGTCACAGCAGCTCACATCTTAATGTTGATATACACGCACAGGCATTCTCATCTCTTGTTTATATATGAATAAGTGAGATTTTCAGATGGGGCCAAAATGCCCTGTTGCTGCCCTGCCACCTCCTCTCCCATTCTTGCAACGGAATGAAGGTAAATGTTCATACACTTACCTCCATTCCGCTCCAGGAACAAGCATCCTCCCTCCTTGCCTGGCTGGCCATAAATGCAACCTTCGTAAGGCTGCCTTTATGACCGGCTGGGGGAAATCCCGCTTGTTCTCTTCCCTACGTCCCTGATTCTGTGACAGGCACAGAAGGGGTGTTATATTCAAGATTTTTCCTCGTGAATAGAATATCCCAAAAGCAGGATGGGAGCAGGACAGAAGGGGTCAGTTGTCTGAATGACAGTCCCTTTCTCGACCCTGTTCCGTGCCTGCCCCGCAGTATAAGCCCCATCTGAAAATCTCCTTAGGCTCCAACTAGGCTCTCTATAACACATACACAAACATTATCTAATACACAAAGCTTTCTGCTTTCTACCGTAACCCTAATATTTTATTTATCTCCTGAACTCTTTATAGTATTTACATTTTCAGTACTTACATTTAGCAAATTTTAACTCAAATTACCATCCTGTATCATATCTCCTATGAAATAATTCTACTTCTGATCAGTTTGCCGTTAATTCACATCCTAGCTTACTTTCTATAGAGAGGCTTTAAGTTTAAATGACACAAAGCACCAGAGAGCTCAAGTCTTATACAAATTGCAAATTATTTTGCAATTTCAAATATCTTCACTTTTTCTACATCTAGCTAATTACACACACACACAGAGAGAGAGAGAGAGAGAGAGAATGAAATTTAAATGTATAGAGTTGCATTCCTATAGACACTTATCATAGTAGGTACCATAGAAATCAGTCTTACAAATGTATGTCATATTACACAATAAGCTTTGTTGATGAATGTCTGAAAAGAGAATAATCTTGAGAGTCTCATACACACACACACACACACACAATTCATTTCAGCTCTGAAAAGGATTACCCATTAAAGTTTAAGCGTGCTGTTTTGTACTCCAAACTATTACAACAATTGTAATCTAAAATATAGGACAGTGAGGTATGTTCCTCAATAATGCTGTAACACCTTCTCTCATAAACTGACTTTAGCAAGACCTCAGAGAATCAGTGTCAACCAGAAGAGAGAGCAAGGGTATTGCAACAATAGTTTAATTCTGAAGAAAGCTGCTTCCTACATTCGGCATTGTTAGAACACTGTTGGACCGCCACAAATCTCAAAGCCTTGGTTTTCCAAAATATCTGGCTTTCTGATTTCACTGTGTCCTCCATGTACTTTTATGTCAATTTAACCTTTCTCTCTGTAACCTTTGTGTTTATCTGAACTCTTGATTACCCCAGGCCATTAAGATGAATGAATTTATACTGCATTGTATTCTTCCTGCCAAAGAGGAGAATGAAGGTCACAGATCAGCACAATTTACTATGAGGGATGTCTCTTTTTGGCAATACAAAGGGATAGTGTTCAGAGGACACTAGAACTTATTTTTATTTCTTCTAATCTGTATAGAGGTCACAGCTCCATTTGCTGCAGCATTCTTGAAACTCCTTCTTAGGGAAAGGATGGAAAATTACAGGAGAAATGTTAGCACTTAGCTTATAGTATTATTGACTAACATCAAACCAAACTGGAATAAATATTCAGAAAAACAAGTCTTGAAAGAAGGAGTTAAAAAATTATTGTCCAAAGCTCAAATGTTACACAGACTGAACATTTTTCATTTTAAAATTTCAGGTGTTGTCACTTTTCCTATACACTTGATTATGAGCAACATTTTTTTTTCTTTTTTAAAGAGAGATTTTTACATTTTAAAATATACAAGCATGGGTGTTAAAGGTAGTTAAACTCAGATCCCTCCCCACCTCACTTTTGCTCATCACTTGTATCCTTGTTTTATTTTTGAGCTACTGTCTTCATGCCATGTCTGGCAAAAGCAATCTGAAGAGACAGGGGACAAAAAATCTAGAACTATTGTTTGGCCCAGGAACCATTTGTTGCTGTTGTTCGGATTTGGGTTTTCTTCTCTCTCTCTCTCTCTCTCTCTCTCTTTTTTTTTTTCTTTTCCATTTTATACTTCTTATTAAGGCAATTTCCAATATCAAAACACTGGAAGGAAAACTATATCCTATCAGCCCTCTCACGCACATGAGTAAAGGTGATAGATGTACACTGTTGTAGGTGATAGATAACAGTAGCTCCATTCTTGTCAGGCTGGCCCTACCATTATGCAGGAGTCACCCAAAGAAAGGCTAAGCAGGGGCATTGGGGGGCCAAACCCACAAGGCCCAGACTCTCCGAGTGTCTGGGTAATGGAGGGAGGGAAACCCCAAACAATCCATTACAAAATAAATGTTTATTATTTCAACAGACTAGAGAGAGATCGTACTTTCTCTTCCTAATTTTAGGGAGAGGTCCCAATCACCTTGCCTGGATACTAGAACCAGCTCTCAGGGGCCCAAGCTCCAGATGGCAAATGCTGAGACAGAAGGTTACTGGAGGAAAGACATGTGTGCTAAGTGGCCTGCCCAATATCCACTATGCTAGACTGCCGCTTTCAGATATGGAGGGGGATGTGGCTTAAGCTTCCAGTTTTGTTGGCCTTTGCCCATGGAATGGGAATGGACACGATCTTGTTTATCACCAAGGCAGTAAAATGTCTTGGGCCAACCCTGATTCTTGACATACTCTGACATACAACCCTGACTATTGACATATTTTGTAGGGATATATTATATTGGCTTGGAGGGGAAATTTCACATTTTATCTAGTCTGACACTACTGTGAAGTAAGATCCTTCATGAAGAAACAATCTTGCCAGCTTAATGTATGCTATAAAAAAAGGGGGAAATAGTAATAATAAGAAATATTAAACACACACATACACACTTCTCCATGGCCCCCAAATGTTATATGGGAAATATAAACAAATCTCAATCCAATAAAGGAAGAAATATTATTTCATATTATCCTACTATACCCATAGTTAATTCATTTTTAATGCACTAGTCTTCTAGGAGCTGCACCTTCAGAGAGAGAAAGAAATTCTTTTCCTACCACAAAAACTCACAGTGTATTCATTATAAATTAATTTTGTGTGAAGTAGTTTGAGAATACTGGCAAAACAGATGTCAATCTACCATGCTGAAAAATCTCTGTTGCCTTATATTACTTTGTATCAGTTTGAAAATCAACTCCCCAAACTATTCAAGAGATAGTAAGACAACTACTATCTAGAGAAAGCTGTAGGGAGACAACTTTTGATGAGGTGTTGCTTTATTACAGTGGGGATATAACCAGCTGGCATGGTTTCTTATTGTTGAGTGGAATGGCACTATGTATTATCTGCCAAGTGGTAAAGAAACATATATCTGCCTGTACAAGTTACTAGTTTTCTGAGTAGTTGTCTATATATATTTCTGTATTTTCATAGGGCAGCTAACTTTGATGTCCATGTAATCACTTTGGAAGCCCGTTGTACAGGTGGATATGTACCTCTTTCTGGGTTCTATGGGGCCAACTATAATTGACTGTTGCAAACATAGTTCCATTTTAAATCTCTCTCCCTCCCAATATATCAATAGCAATATTTATATCTCTCTATATATTTAACAACAATACAAATTATATATTAAATTTGATACATATGTAGGACTTTATCAGATGCACTAAATATGGCATCATAATGATGCCACATAAATGCAAAAGGGCATGCATACCACACGACATCACTCTTTCACATTTCTGTACTGGCCAAAACCTGTACTTTTTAATTGACAGTCAAAGCTGTCAATTGATCCCCCATGGCGCTTTAGTGCTGGCATTGGCAGCATGTCAAACCTCATGCCATTGTACTCATGTGGATGCAGAGAGAATGGCCAGTCCAGCGTGAACACTTCTGGGTGAGATTGCGACATGCAGGTAAGTGACACACTTTTTATGACCCTATGGGACTTTTAAAGTGTGTTCCTGTGCTTTTAAAAACCTTTTCTCTGTTATTTTTTGTGGTTTTAAAAAATTTCTCACATGAGCACCTTCTTGCAAGAATCAGTGGGATTTTGAATGAGGAAGTGAGTGAAGCTCTGTTCACTTCTTCTTCATTGCTGGGGAAGCCTTTGCTGGGAGAGAAAGTAAGTGTGGTGGAGAGCATACTTTTGCTGGCATAAACATTGGGGGTTTTTTAATGCAAGAAAAATAATGTTCTAAGGGGCTCATCTGATAAAGTCCGTACTGTCCCAAAAGTTCCATGCATCCAATGAGGTGCCAATGAAGGACAATTGCAGGACTCTTCTGCTGCTCAGTATTTCTGCAACATTTGGTGCAACTTTAAAGCCCTAAATAAAAAGTACAAAATAGAAGCAAATGCAATGTAAACATTACACTGCAGTCAACCCTCCATATCCACAGGTTCTGGATTCATGGATTCAACTAACCATAGCTCAAAAATATTCAAAATATTTTTTTCCAAAAAGCAAATGTTGCTTTTTGCCATTTTATGTAACCATTTCCCATTTTACTGTGCCATTGTATATAATGGGACTTGAGCATCCACTGATTTTGGTATCCACAGTGGGTCCTGGAACCAAAGCCCAGAAGATACTGAGGATCCACTGTAAAAAGACAGTGTACAAAGACCTTTTGTTCCCTCCTAAATTGTTGTTGTGTGCCTTTAAGTTGTTTCCAACTTATAGGGTCCCTAAGGCAATCCTATCACAGGGTTTTCTTGGCAAGACCTGTTCAGAGGAGTTTTAAATACACAATTAAAAATACCACTCCCTTATACAAAGTGAAAAGGGCCTCCTCCTTAGCCCTGGCAACTGCAGCTCCACTCCAGCTCCAATTCTCCCTCTCCTTCGGAACTTAACCAGCAGGTACAGTCACTTCCTTAGGTTTTCCCCACGCACTGGGCCAAATCAATACTCACAAGGGTTGCAGACACATATCACTATGTGGTACATATCTGGACTACCTGTGTCCATCTACAGAACAACAGGGTTCTTTGCTGAAGAACTCTCGAGCACTCTCCCAAACCAACAGATAATTCTAAGTACACCTCCCAAACTACAGATGCCGAGATTCATAGGATGAAGTCATGACAATTAACAGTGGTATCAATCTGCTAAAGCTGTGTGAGATAGATAGACTCACCGTTTCAGAACTTAAACTTTTCTACTCTTTCTGTTCTTGGTGGTAGACTTCCATTGTCCAACATCCTTGTACAACAGTCAAGAAAGGTGAGAAATAACAAACCCCAAGAATTATTACTGGCTGTCATTACCTCCCTTAATGAGGCAAAAATAATGTTCTCAAATACCTGGCCAACAAATTATGCCTACTGCACCTGGGACAGGTGTCACCTGAAAAATAATTTCCCCTCGGCATTGCATCAGCTATTTATTGCAAGAGCCAGGGATAGTGAACATTCCAGCCAAGTTAATTTGAGCAGTGTCTTGATGTACTGGCAGTTTTGGTATAGGATTATAATAAGGGAAATAATTCTGGCAAGTCTACTATGCTGGTTTAAATGAATTACTTTAAATCATTACCCATTGACTTGTGGTCTCACAATGTATGAATGTATTAGTTTAGGTATCCAATATAAAAACTCACCCAAATTGAGGGAAAGAAAACCATCACTGAAAACTCCAGTTTGTGTGAATTCCCAATAATACTTTTTTTCATTAGCATTTAGATGTTCCAAATCAAGACTGAGAGCCAATAGCCTGGTACTGTTAGGAAAAGACTAGTGTGTGCTTGAGGATGGGAGAGTATTTAGACTCACCAGAAGCTGGCTGAAGAGGAGACTGGCAGCTAAAGCTTCCCACAGGACACTTGTCAGCCAAGTAAGGATGTAGAGAACATGACAGGTAGATCCAAAAGGACAGGCAAGCTCATGGGTAACAAATCCATTCTTTCTAAGTACCACATCCAAGGTCAGTATGGCAGGCTTAGGAAGAGAAACTAGGGCTGCACCTACACTGCAGAAATAATCCAATTTGACACCCCTTTAACTGCCATGGTTCAATGCGATGGAATCCTGGAATTTGTTGTGGCTCCAGAGCTCTCTGACAGAAAAGACTAAATATCTCACAAAACTACAAATCCCAGGATTCCATAGCATTGAACCATGGCAGTCAAAGAGGTGTCAAACTGGATTATTTTTGCAGTGCAGATGCAGCCTAAAAAAATAATACTATATATAAATGTATATCTACCATATGTAAGTAGTAAAGGACAGCTCCATTTTATGAGTGTTACAGTTTATCATGATAACATTTATTATTGAAGCCCTTTGCTGCTCTTCAGGTTAGCTTTGTGGCTCTGATGAAGTCAATAATATAGGTTTGATCTGTACAAAAGCAGGTTTTGATGTAGACATGATTATTACAATCTTTTCCAAAGCAAAGATCCCAGGGCAATTCAAATAATTCATTCAAGAATGTAGATGTTGATCCAGAGTTGACCGTGAGATAGTGTGACTGAACTATTGCTGCAAATGGTATTTACACTTATTTTTCCTTCCCCAGTACTGTGGCTGGTATGATACATTTTTCAATTGTATTTTTTAAAGTAATAGTCTTTGGAGATTTTCAGACAGGCAAAAATCGCCCCTTGCCGCGCGAGCAGCCTCCCGAAACTGCTGCGCGGCAAGGGTCTTTTTTGGACGACGCTGTGCCTCTAGTGAAGCCGTCCGTGTCACTTCCGTGAAGCTTGGGACGGCTCCGCGCCATATTTCAAGCACGGAGGCTGCCCGTGATTGAAATATGACGCGGAGCCGTCCCAAGCTTCACGGAAGTGACACGGACGGCTTCGCTAGAGGCACAGCGTCGTCCGAAAAAGACCCTTGCCGCGCAGCAGTTTCGGGAGGCTGCTCGCGCGGCAAGGGGCGATTTTTGCCTGTCTGAAAATCTCCTTTATTTAATCATAACTTAGGACTTTATCAGATGCTGCAAATATTGCATCATAAGGATGCCTAATGATCACAAAAAGGTGAGCATACCAGATGACATCATCCTTTCATGATCATATCTTGCCAATAAGCTGTACATTTTTATTGACAACTCAAGCTGTCAATAGATCGGCTGTGATGCTTTGTTGCCAGCATTGCCAGCATTTGAAACTTCGTGGCATTGTGGTCACAGGAATACAGCATTAGTGGGCAAACACTTCCAGGTGAGACCAGGACAGCCAGGTAGGGGACACTCTTTTTATGACCCACCTCATGTACTTGGGACTTTTAAAGTGTGTTTCTGTGCTTGTGTCTATATGGGTTGGGGGGGGGCTTTAATTTTTAAATTTCTTGCGCTAGTGTCTTCTCATGCAAATCAGTGAGATATCAACCCTGGAAGTAAACAGAGCTCCATTCATGCTCCATTACTCCCAGGGAAGCCTCTTTTATGCTGCTAAAGGTAAGCCTGGTTGGGGGGTGGGTTCTTTTGCCAGCATAAAAATGCCACAATTTATGCTGGCAAAAGAGCATTAATGGGGGGGGGGAGTCCTTAGACATGGCATTTGGGGACCTTTTGCACAAAAAAAAGTTCATCCAGAAAACCCTCTTTTGTACATAAAAAACATTTTGCACATAAAATAGTGGCTGGAACCCTGTTGAGGACTTACATCTTTGTAAGTGAACTTATATGTATGGGAATTAGAATTGTGTAGTTCTGCAACATCCATAACCTGTAGAGGGCTGCTATTGTGTTACTATGTAGCACAGCCAGCAAAGTGCCCAGTGCGCATTGGTCTCTTGTGCACAACAGGGCCAATGCAGAATGGGACCAATGTGCATCAGACCCAATGAGCATTCCTGATGCACATTGGGCACAGATGCACATTGGGTACTCCTGCTGGTGTCCTCTTATGCATCTTCACAATTCAGTGAAGGGGTTGCCTAGCACCTCTGCTACATAGGTAGATATATGTAAAGTTACATAACAGGTCATATATTATTCCGATGAATGTCTTTATGCAAAATACAGTGTTTGGTGTGCAAACTATTGTTTGGGCACAAATGGGTTTTTTTGGGGGGGGGTGTTAAAAAAAGTCCCAAAACACAAAATGAAAAAAAAAAATTCCCAGTGGCAGACGTTTTTCCAACAGAGTCTCTCAATATATTGAGAGATATTTCTTGTCAAGGGTCAAAAAATTGTCAAATATTCTTTACATCCCTGTTGCTGAGGAATGCTTCTTTTGAGAAGTTCCTGTTATGAGGGAGAAATAGGTTAATCAAAAGGAACACACATTCCCCTGGAACTCTAGCTTGAGTCAATGGTCACTCTTCTAATATTAATACACAAACACAAACCCCACTTTGTACTCTCTGAATACACACACACAGAGAGAGAGAGAGGGGGGGAGCTCAAAGTGGGGTTTGAGCTAAATTATAATTGAAGATGCCCCACAACTTGGCAGTTCTCTATTCTAACAGAGGGGGTGGACCGGACATATGCCAGGCATGCTTTAGTCCAAGGAAGTCATGGGCAGAGCTGGGAGAAGTTACTTAGAGCTTATCTGCACAAGACAGGATACAATTAGAATATAAACATACCTTGTCTGATTTTGAAATTATCTGAATTGATGTTCTTTATTAATGGTATGCTAACTTGTTTCAATTTGTGAATTAATGATATATTATTTTTTTCTCTTTGCTTTTCCAAATAAGAAGGGTACAGTAATAACTTAGACAATAGTTTGGCAGTAGCCTGAGACAATTAATAATTAATTGTTAACTTATATAGAATTGTTTCTGAATTGGTGTATATAAATCAAAGAGACGAAAGATACAAGGGGTAATACAAGAGTTAGGTAAGAGGACAAATCTGAAGATAGGGGATATAAAAGGGAAATTTATCTATGATTGATAATTATAATTGTAACTGAAAGGGTGTCTATAAATTGTTAATTTATACAACTAATAATCATTTTGAGAGGGTCAAGATTAAGGAGGAAGGTTGGAAAGATACAGTAGCAGTAGGACCTAGAAAGAGTGACAAGTAAAAGAAAATATGTCAACATCTAGAAAAACCCTGGTACACACAAGATCACAAACACAAGAAGCTAGAAGAACTTCAGTTGATCTGTCTACCAAAACAGACAAAGTGAATAACATGTTGATACAGGAATTTAAGAACTTAAGTAAAGAACTAAAATCTGAATTGATAAATATGAAGGGAGAAATAAGAGTGGATTTACAGAAGCAATTAGAAAAATTTGGATCCCAGTTGGACTCGGCTATTAAGGGTATAAACAAAATTAGCAATGAGCTTAAAGAATTACAGGTAAAAACAGAAAACATAGACAAAAGAACCCAAGCTCTAGAACGGAAAATAGAAGCAGAAAATAACTTAAGAACAGTGCAAGAAAATAAATAGAAGATCGAAATGTATTAAAATAAGAGGCTTACCGGAAATGCAAAATGAAAATATAGTAATGAGAGTGATACCAGCACTCACTGAATTTATAAATTGGGACCATGAACAATTAGATGTTGAGATAGATAAATTATTCAGAATAGACTCGTGGATAGCAAGGAAGAACAAGCTACCACGAGATATAGTGATCTACTTTATCAGAGAAAGGGTTAAAGACATAGTAATCCAACAGAGTTTAAAGGAAAATCTAATTATAGAAGGCATGGAGGTTAAAATTTACAAGGACATACCTAGAAGTGTTCTAAAAAAAAAGGAAAGAATATGGGTTCCTAACACGCATATTGAGGGAAAGAAAAATAGGATATAAATGGAATAAGACAGAAGGAATTTCAGTAGTATATTATTCAAAAACATACCTGATTAATACGCTTGTTAAGGCAAAAAGCTTCTTAACAAGAATTCAAGAAGACTACTTAAGAAATAAAGAGGTAGAGATAAAAGACAAAGAGAATAAAGCAGAGAAATTAAATACAAGAGTGGTAAAAACTCTAGAAACACAATGAAAGGATCAAAAAGACTTAAAAGAGAGAGAGAGAAATAGGGCAGAACAAGAAGAGAATTTGAGCGTAAAGACAACGGAAAAGAGGGACAAAAAAGGAGTCGACACAAAATGGGAAAAGGGTAAAGAACCAGAAGAGTTAGAACAGGAGGTGTTAAGAGGAGAAGAAGGAAAAGAAGAGGAGATCTTAGAGGCAGAGGGAGAAGTAGAAGAATTTGAAGGAACTCCAGAGGAGGAAAATATAGAATCAGAAGACACAGAAGAAGAAGAACTAGAGTAAAAGAAGAGAAAGGCAGAAACAAATAAGGAAAAATCAAAAAACATTAGAACAAACTAAAATAAAAAGATAAGGAAGATACGAGTTAGATAAAAAGATGAACAAAATATTAAATTGGACTGTGAGAGGATTAAATAGTCCACAAAAAAGAAAATTAATATTCCACTACTTAACAAAATAAAAGCCTTATATTGTCTGTTTACAGGAAACCCATGTTAGAAATCAGGATAAGAAACTTCTTATAAATAACAGATTAGGGAAGGTATTTGCTACTAATTATGAAAAAAAAGAAAAGAGGTGTGGTGATTTACGTTAATAAAAAAATATGAAGCCAAAGGAATATTTAACGACCTAGAGGGTTATTATATAGGGGTAGAAATCCATTTAATGGACAAAAAAGTCTTAATGGTTGGTATTTATTGACCTCAAGAAAATAAAGGGAAATTCTATTATAAGTTATCACAAGAATTGTTAAAATATGACTATGAAAACCTAATTTTAGCGGGGGATTGGAATGGAGTCCTGGATACCCACCTAGATAGATCACCTACTAAGAACCGGAAGAAATGGCAGGGGAAATTACCTAAAGAGCCAACAGAAATGATGGACCAGTTATCTTTAATAGATATCTGGAGATTAAAACATGGACAGGAAAAAGACTATACATACTACTCAGATCATAATAAGTCATGGTCAAGAATAGATATGTATTTAATATCGAAAACTTTGGTAAGAGATATAAGAAAAACACAAATTAAACAAAACATAATATCAGATCACAGCCCAGTAATTTTAGAATTGGGAATTAGAAAGAACACTTACATCTGGAGGCTCAAGGATATATTAATAAAGAAAGACAAAACGGTAGAAAAGATTAAAAAAGATGATAAAACAATTTTTTAGAGAAAACTTAGATAAAGGAACTAATGTTGATATAGCTTGGGACGCCACAAAAGCAGTTATAAGGGGACATTTTATCCAACTAGAGATTAAATAAAAAAAGAGAAAAGAAGAAAAGGAATTGATGGAAAAGATAAGAGGAAAAAGAACAGATTTTGAAGGATAAACATGATGACAAGGAAATTAAGAAAGAACTGACAGTCTTGAAGAAAAAATTAGAATCAAAAATGACAACTGAATTAGCAAATAAATTGAAATTCGTAAAGCAAAAGCATTTTGAAAATGCGAATAAACCAGGTAAGTGGTTAGCTTACAGGTTAAGAAAAGAAAAGGAGAAAAAAATAATAACGGAAATAGAAATAAACCAAACAAGATATACAAAACAAAACGAAATCAGTAAAGTGTTCCATGAATACTATACCGAATTATACAGGAATCATAAAATATCTAAAGAAATGGATATTGAAATGAGAAGATATTTAGATAGAAAAGAAATACAGCAAATATCAGAGGAACAGAAAATGGAATTAGATAGAGAAATAACAAAACTGGAAATTAGAGAAGCGATGAGGATGAAAATAGGCAAGGCGCCGGGTCCAGATGGATTCTCTGTCCTATTTTATAAAATCTTTGAAGAAGAATTAATTGAACCCTTATACATACTATTTAATGATATAAATAGAGGAAAATGCCCAGAATTGTGGAAAAAAAGCTGATATGATTCTAATACCCAAAGAAGGAAAAGATTTAACATCACCATCAAATTACAGACCAATTTCTTTATTAAATATAGATTATAATTTTTTGTCAAATATATTAGCAGAAAGATTTTTTAAAAAATTAAGAAATTGGATTGACAAAGATCAAAGTGGCTTCCTACCTAATAGACAAACGAAAGATAACATTAGAGTAATAATGGATCTTTTAGAGTTCTATGAAAAACATAATGAGAGAGAGAAAACTGTTATTGATATTTGTGGATGCCAAAAAGGCATTGGACAGCATAAGATGGGACTTCATGACAGAAGTGTTAAAAAGAATAAATATCGGGGATAAGTATCTGGGTTGGATATGTAAGATATATAATAATCAAGAAGCTCAAGTTATAATCAATGGCGAAAAAAACCAGCTCATGTAAGATTGAAAGGGGGACCCGCCAGGGCTGCCCCTTATCCCCATTGCTTTTTATTACAGTAATGGAGATTTTACTTAGGAAGGTTAAAAAAGATCAACAGATAAAAGGCTGGAAGTGGAGAGGGTACGAATATAAATATAGGGCTTATGCTGATGATTTGGTCTTCATTTTAGAAAACCCAAAAGAGAGTATTGAGAAACTAATAGGAAAAGTTGAGGAATTCGGTAAATGGGCAGGTTTAAAAATAAATAAGGAAAAAACAATGTTAACAAAAAATATATCAAAACAGGAAGAACAAATGCTAGAGGAAACTACAGGTTATAAAATAGTTAAAAAAACAAAATATTTAGGCATCACCATATCAAACAAAAATTCAGAACTGTTTGAAAATAACTATGTAAAAGTGTGGAACAGAATAAAAGAAGATTTATAGAAATGGAGAAGACTAAATCTATCACTGTTGGGGAGAATAGCTTCATTTAAGATGAACATATTACCTAGGATTCTATATCTTTTCCAAAACATACCAATCATAATTAATGAAAAAATATTTAAAACATGGAAAAAAGACTTAACAGATTTCATATGGCAAGGTAAAAAACCCAGAATTAAATATAAAATACCAATAGACGCGAAGGAGAGAGGAGGATTCGCACTCCCAGATTTGCTCATTTACTATCAGGCTTGTGTAATCTCCTGGATATCTGAATGGGTAACATTGAAAAACCCAAGATTACTATCACTAGAGGGTTTTAATGCGAGATTTGGCTGGCATGACTATCTCTGGCATAATAAAGCATCAATTCATAAAGAATTTACTCATCATTTCCTAAGAAGGGCCTTATTAAAAGTATGGTTGGTATGGAAGAAAAAAATCTATATTAAGATACCATTGTGGTTATCTAATCATGAGGCATATAAGAAAGAAGACATACTCAAAGGAAAATGGTTGACATATAAGGACCTACTTGAGAAAGAAGGAGATAGATACAGAATGAAGACACAGGAAGAATTAAGGTTAGAAAATAGAGAACGTCATTGGCTTTTATATAGACAATTAATGGAAAAATTTAAAATAGATCAAAAACTTGAAGGAATAGAGATGGAAAATACAGAGTTGGATAAAGTGATGCAAGGGAATAAGGAAAAAATAATAGAAAAAATATATAAAATACTGCTAAGGATGAACTTGGAGCAAGAAATTATCACACCGTATATGATCTCATGGGCACAGAATTTTGGGTATGAAATACGTTTAGAGCAGTGGGAAAAGTTATGGAGGGGGGGAAATGTCCTTCTCCAAAAGCTATACAATAAGAGAAAATGTATATAAAATGATAACCAGATGGCATTTAACACTGGTAAGACTGGCGAAAATCTATGGGAAAATGTCTGATCAATGCTGGAAATGCCAGAAAGCGTCTGGCACTTATTATCACATCTGGTGGAAGTGTGAGAAAGCAGAAAAATTCTGGGGGAGGATCCATAAAATAATTTTGAATCTGTTTGGCATAAATTTCCCATGTGCCCCTGAGATTTACTTATTAAATATATTTGACAAGATAGATGAACAATCTCAAAGAAAATATTGGAAAGCTCTGTCCTACATGGTTACAACGGCAAGAATTATTTACGCTAAATATTGGAAAAAATCAGAAATACCATCATTAGAAGAATGGACTTTAAAACTTTTGGAAATGTATGAAATGGAAAGATTGACGGTTATAATAGAGGAAAATAAAACATTAAAAGAATTGGAAATATGGGGGATATTGAACCCATTATGGGAGAACAAATGGGGAAAAGAAGCTAGAATAAAAATAGATTGAAAAATTGAATACGTTTTAAGAAATAGGTTAAAGAAAAGTATAAGTATTTAAGCAATATATTGTAACTAAAAGAAAGTAGAGATGAGGGATAAATAGCAAAAGGAAGAAGGGGGAAGTTCGGCAAAGAAAACAAAATGGATAAGAAAAGAAATAAGGAAGTAATGGAGAATGAGTATGAAAGGGGAAAAGAATGGATTGAGTACCATAAAGAGATATGATACAAGTAAAATAATTGTAAGTAAATCTATAACAAAGTAGACAGAATTTATAGAATTGAGATTTATGTACATACTGCGTTTTATTTTTATTTTTATTGTTATCTGTATGTTACTAGAAATGTATGCATGAACTTATGTGGAAAAATGGAATAAAAAGTACAATTTAAAAAAAATCCTTATTCTTTTACAATTCCACTAAGCATGATATTATGTACCTTTTGAATTTCCGCATTTCCAACAATTGTTGGGCATATTCTTATATATATATTGCTTAGTTTTTCTGGAGTCATATACCACAAGTTCATTATCTTATAGTAATTTTCTTTCAAATTATTACTCTTTCTAAATTTTATGTTCTTAGTCCATGCTGTTTCCCAAGAATCTAATTGTATCTCGTGACCTAAATATTGTGCCTATTTCACCATATATGGCTTTATTACTTCCTGCTCCTGATTAAATTTCACAACAAAAGTTTATATAGCCTCAAGAGCATAGAATCATAGAATCATAGAATTGCAGAGTTGGAAGAGACCTCGAGGGCCATCCAGTCCAACCCCCTGCCATGCAGGAAATCATGATCAAATCATCCCCGACCGATGCTCAAATTCAGTTTGCTCCAGTCCTATACCTTCTAATTTTATATCCATCTTAAATTTTTCCATTAGCTGTCTATCCAAGACCTAGTGGCAATCTATTCCATCATTTTTTTAGTTCTTCCTGTGTCTTCATCCAATACACTGATCCTTCTTTCTTTCATAATACCTCATAGGTTAACCCTTTAAATAAACTTTCTCTTTGGT
The DNA here is from genome assembly GCA_030847615.1 of Gambelia wislizenii. Lineage (NCBI taxonomy): Eukaryota > Metazoa > Chordata > Lepidosauria > Squamata > Crotaphytidae > Gambelia > Gambelia wislizenii. Next base: position 328,740,342 of record JAUMIR010000001.1, read on the forward strand.
AGCATGCTTCATAGTTTGAAACCCATGATGGTATTTTTGGATATAACCATTTTTTGTATTTCTCCCAAACTCTCCATAGGGCTTTCCTGACAAAATGATGACCAAATTCTTTGTGCACCACCACTTTTTTGTGCCACATGTATGCATGGAAACCAAACCTGAGATTGAACCCTTCCAGCTGTAATAGTCTATTATCTTTTAAATGCATCCATTCCAGAATCCAAGTTAGACTACTTGCATTGTAATATAACTCTAGGTCGGGGAGTCCAAGTCCACCCCTCTCTTTTGATTCTACTAATATTTGTCTCTTAATTCTTGGTTTCTTCCCAGCCCAGATAAAGTTTGCTAATTCCATTCTTTGAATATCGATGATTTAGATAAATAAGCAGATTCTGGAATAGATACATCACTCTTGGCAATACATTCAAATTTATTGTCTAAATTCTCCCTAATACAGATAGCCGCAGTTTCGACCACTTCTTCAAGTCCTCTTTAATTTCTCTCCATACCTTAATATAGTTGTTCTCATATAATTCTATATTTCTATTAGTTATATTTGTACCTAAATATCTTCCCTTCTTTTCTGTTTTAAAGTTTGATATTCTAACTAACTCTTCCTTTTCCTTTTTAGACATGTTTTTAGTTATTATTATCGTTTTCTCTTTATTGATTTTAAATCCTGCTAAATTTCCATATTTCTCAATCGTCTTCACTAATATATTAATACTGACATTTGGGTTGTCTAGAAAAAAGATTAAGTCCTCTGCAATATGGCTCCCATGCTGCACCGCAGGTTCTGCAGCTGGGGAGCCCCTTTGTGGGCTGTGAAGAGGTAGGAGACCCCGTACTTGCTGTGCTGCTAGCAAGCACCGGCAACATGAGGAGAAGGTGGGGCCAGAGAAGATAAAAGAGTTCCCTGGGCAGGGGCCTATAGAGGCCGGCCTAGGCCTCAATAATTATAATTATATAGAAATATATTTTGGATTGGCATTTTATATCATTGTTCCCACTTCACCTGCTATTGTTGTGATTCTGTTCCAATTCAAGGGAGGGATTATAGTGGATTGTTCCCCTGGTGTCTACCAACAACAACAATAATAAAAAACAATAAATATAGCAATGGCTCCTAAGAAGGGTAAGACAGGGGGTAAGGGTAAGGGGCCTGCTCCAAAGAAGAAAGCACCCCTTTACCTATGCCTCATTCATCATTCAGTGATGAGGAAGAGGAAATTCCATGGCAGGCGGTCCTGGATAGGATTCGCCACCTGGAACGGATGCAAGGCATTGAGAGTAGAGATCCAATACCAGGAACTAAGCATCCAGTGAAGAAAGGGAAATTGGCTAACCAAATTCTCACACGGTTAGATGCCTTAGAGAAGAGGATTCATGGGGATGACACTTCAGGATCTGGGGCACCGGGTGCAAACATCGGCCCGCCATCTTGCCCAGATGGGGAGCCTGAGGCCAGGGAGATCCCAGCCCCAACACCTCAAGGGGCAGGCCCACACAATGGGTTTGGCCGTTTATACAGCAAGGATACTCTTGGGCAGGGCCACAAGGTTCACCTTGGGGTTCATTCACCTTTGGGGGATATGGGTCTCCCTCTTGTGTTGTATCTACTTCAGTGGATCCCAGCCAAGTGGCAGGATACGACACAGTGGTCTATTCCATGATCCTGTTCGGGGAGATGTCTCTCCCTCTTGGGGATCATTTATTACAATCCACCAGGGATAAAATACTTAAAGGGGAATATGTCGATGTATTCTCCCTATTATACTGGGAAATGGAGAAGAAGGATAAGGATGAATTGGATGATAGAGAAAAAGAGAAACTTAAGAAAAGAACAGTGGAGAGAACATGGTCAAACTGGCTTATAGGATTTCTTATCTTGGCCAGTGTCATCGCTAAGGTGCAACCTCAACATGCAGCCACCCTGTTTCAATATATGATATCATACACAGGGCATATGTGGATTTTGCAGGTCCTGTGTGGCTTTTTATGATGAAGCCTTTCGCATGTGGGTGGCTATTTACCCTGGGTTGCGTTGGGACATAATACATCCACAACTATGGATGCAGTTGATGACCCCTGCAAAGCCAATCCAATGAGAATGTACTCATAGTGGCCATCTAATTAGAACTTCAATCCCCAATGTAGCCAAGACATCGTCCGCTTCTGGTTCAGGCCCCAAGGTGCTTTGTTGGGAGTTCAGCTCCCACGGAGCATGTTCATGGAAGCCCTACAGTTTCAGCCATGAGTGCTCCATCTGTGGGGCTTCTCAATCCAGGGGGCAAAGGGGCAGCAGGGATCAGGTAAAGGGACTGGCCCTCCCAACCAGCCTCAAAAAGGGACCCAGCCCAATTAAAGTGGACATTTTGGACAAGTGGCTGGCAATTTATCCTAATAAAGCAGCAGCCGCTTACTTATCACAGGGTTTCCATTTGGGTTTTCGCATTCCATACCAAGGGGCCCATCACCCCTTTGGGGCACAGAACCTACAATCAATAAAGGGAAATGAACATATAGTTAGAGAAAAGATACGTAAGGAGGTAGCTGAGGGTAGGGTAGTTGGCCCCTTTTCCAGGCCCCTGGTGCCTAATTTGCGGGTTTCTCCTTTGGGCATAGTGCCCAAAAATGCCCCGGGGGAATTTAGGTTTATCCATCACCTGTCCTACCCGAAGGGGGAGTCAGTAAATGACTCCATTCCGCTGGAGCTATGTACAGTTGGATATACTTCTTTTGATGCAGCCGTACATGAAGTCTGGAGGCATGGAGTGGGAGCAGAGATGTCAAAATGTGACATTAAGAAAGCCTTCTGCCTCCTCCTAGTAGATCCTGATGACTTTGAGCTGCTGGGGTTTCAGTTTGAGGGGCGGTTTTACATTGACCGCGCTTTGCCCATGGGTTGTTAAGTTTCTTGTAATGTGTTTGAAACTTTTAGTACCTTCTTAGAGTGGGCCCTGAGAGTTAGAACCGGCTAAAGGGGTGTGGTACACTATTTAGATGATTTCTTACTAATAGGGGAGTTTGGGTCTGGCATTTGTAGTTATTTACTGGACCATTCTGAGCAGATGGCAGGGGAACTTAGGTTTCCTTTGACCCCAGAGAAAACCAAAGGCCCGATCCAACAATTAACTTTTCTGGGCATTGAAATTGGCTCCATCAACCAACAATGCTGGCTGTCTGAAGTGAAGTTTGATGAGCTACGGGGCAGAGTGCGTAGGTTTAGAAGCAGACATAAGGCCACTTTGAGGGAGTTTCAGGTCCTCATTGAACATCTGAACTTCGCTTGCAAGGTGGTGGCTCCAGGTAGGCTTTTCTTGGGCGTCTGTGTGATGCCGTTGCGGGGGCCCAGCAGCCCAATCATAAAATGCAAATTACGAAGGAGATTGGGGAGGATCTGCATGTCTGGCAGAACTTTTTGGACCACTTCAATGGCATCTCGTTCTGGCATGAAGAGAAGAAATTACAGGGTGCCTTTCAGATTGTCTCAGATGCGGCAGGGTCCATTGCGTTTGGGGTCTATTTTGGTGGCCGATGGTATGCCAGCAAATGGCTCTCAGATTGGCTGGGGACTGATGTTACCTTGGATCATACGTCCCTGGAATTTTTTCCCATTCTGGTGGCCTCCACCATCTGGGCAAAGGAGTTGTCAGATTCGTCAGTACATTTTTGGTGTGACAATCTGACTACTGTGCAGTCATAAATACCCTCACTTCAAGGTCCCCACGGGTCATGTGGCTTGTTCGGGCTTTTACCCTTCAGTGTCTTAGACGTAATACTTTATTTGTAGCTTGTCATGTCACGGGCGTTAAGAATGAGATTGCTGATGCTCTTTCCCACATGCAGATGGAGCACTTCAGAGTTGGCTCCAGAAGTGGAACTCAAAGGCGTCAGGATGCTGGACAGTTCGTGGCGTCTTGGGAGCCAGAAATATGGAGGGCTTTAGGTATGTCAGTCGCTTTTAGTACAAGGAAAAGCTATGCCAGGGCAGTCCAGGAATTTTTTACAGTTTAGGGAACAAAGGGGCCTCCAGCAAGGGTTGAATGTACCATTGACACACCTTTTGCAATTTTGTGTTTTCGTATATAAGAAGGGACTTGCCCCACAATCAGTCAGAGGCAGGTTATCAGCCATTCCCTTATCGTTGAATGTGCAGGGGGGCATTGATAACATGGGAGACTTCCGTATATGGAAGGTTCTGGAGGGATGGGTTAGAGAAAGGGGCAGGAAGGCAGATTCTAGGACTCCCCTTGCTCCTGGCATTTCATAGAATCATAGAATTGCAGAGTTGGAAGAGACCACGAGGGCCATCCAGTCCAACCCCCTGCCATGCAGGAAATCACGATCAAAGCATCCCTGACAGATGGCCATCCAGCCTCTGTTTAATGACCTCCAAGGAAGGAGACCCCACCACGCTCCGAGGGAGTGTGTTCCACTGCAGAACAGCTCTTACTGTCAAAAAGTTCCTCCTAATGTTGAGGTGGAATCTCTGTTCCTGGAGCTTGCACCCATTGCTCCGTGTTCCAATCTCTGGAGCAGCAGAAAACAAGCTTGGTCCATCCTCAACGTGACACCCCTTCAAATACTTAAACAGGGCTATCATATCGCCTCTTAACCGTCTTTTTTCCAGGCTAAACATACCCAGCTCCCTAAGTCTTTCTTCATAAGGCATGGTTTCCAGACCTTTCACCATTTTAGTCGCCCTCCTCTGGACACGCTCCAATTTGTCAATATCCTTTTTGAATTGTGGTGCCCAGAACTGGACACAGTATTCTAGGTGAGGTCTGACCAAGGCAGAATAGAGCGGCACTATTACTTCCCTTGATCTGGACACTATACTTCTATTGATGCAGCCCAAAATCGCATTGGCCTTTTTAGCTGCCGCATCACACTGTTGACTCATGTTCAACTTGTGGTCTACTAGGACTCCTAGATCCCTTTCGCACGTAGTCTCATTCAGCCAGGTCTCCCCCATCCTATATCTATGCATTTCATTTTTTCGCCGTAAGTGTAGTATCTTACATTTCTCCGTATTGAATTTCATTTTGTTAGCTTTGGCCCAGCTCTCCAGGTTTACATCAAGTATGGTAGGGCATTTGTACTTCAACATATGAGGCGCTGCTGTTTCATGTGGCTAGGTGGAAGGTTAAGAGGCAAATTAGCAAGTTTTTCGTTACAAGGGGTGGGCATTATTTACAGCACCTGCACATCGTGTTCGAGAGACCCGAGCTCTACAGAGTGGATGGAGTACATCTCTCGGACACCGGGAATTTAATTTTTCTGGGTGATCTTCAGTGGGGGTTGAGGAACTTATTGGACAAGCTAGTGGGGGATTAAGGGAATAAGTCGACACTTACCCCTTATCTTGGCAGGAATAGGGGAGGCGTAGATTACGGTGTGCATCTATGGCACCGATTTCAGTGAAGGGATGGCCTCTGGAAGGGTCCCCTTAGATTGTATGAGCTGGGGGGAACAGAAGGAGACCTACCTTGGCATTGGCCTGAAGAATAATCCCCTCACCTTAATCTGTATGGATTGGGTGAAGGACTTTCAGGTTGACTTTCCAGATAGGAGCTGGCTAGAGAGCAACTCCCATGACTTGGGGTTACTCTACAGGGCTCAGGTGTTCGCCCGGGGAAGCTGGGGGCATAAGTCCAAGAGGGATGATCCATCCCAGCTGCTCCCACACTAGGTTGCCTCCCCCTGATGAAGATTCAAAGGGAATTAAATAGGCAGGATTATAAATAAAGAACCCATTATATTTCAACCCAATATCTGTGTGTGGTCTCATTATTTCTCTGCAATCGCCTTATATTTGAATTTACTTGTTTGAACTTTAACTCCTCTAATCTCTGGATCTATGTTAATTTTTCTGTTTAAAATCTCTAATGTCATTATAAATAAGAGCAGCGAGAGTGGGGCAGCCTTGCCTTGTTCCCTTGGTTATTCTACATTGTTTTGTTCTTTCCCTGTTCACAATTGTCTGAGCTTCTTGTCGACTATAAATATTTTTCCACTTCAAAAATTTATTCCCTATGACCATCTGTTCCATCACTTTAAACATAAACTCCCATCTTACCTTGTCAAATGCTTTTTCAGCATCCGCCAGAATTATTGCTATTTTTTTCATTTTGTTTCTCATAAACTTCAATTATGTCTAACAGTGTTCTTATATTGTTTTTAATATATCTATTTGGTAAGAAAACATTTTGGTCAGCTTGAATCCAGCTCACGGACACCTTCTTTAATCTTTCTGCTAAAATACTAGCAAAGATTTTATAATCCATGTTCAGCAAGGAGATGGGTCTATATTCAGCAAGGAATGGATCCTTACCTTCATTCAAAATCAATGAGATATCTCCATTTTGCCAAGGCCTTGGGCACCCATTGCTATTTATCCTATTGAACAGGTCATATAGTGGTAAAACCAACTCATCTACAATTAATTTATAATATATAGAGGGGAATCCATCAGGACCTGGTGCTTTACCTAATTTTAGCCCTTTAATCACTTATCTCTTGGATCGTTATTTGTTTGTTCGACTCCAATCTTTGATCTTCCATTATTCTAGGGACCTTTTTTTCTTCAGGAGTTCTTTTATATTCTTGACTGTTTCAGCCTCCATAAATTTGTCCTCATATATATTAGTATAATATTTATAAAATTTCTCTTTGATATCTTTTTGTTTAGTATAATGTTCACCATTTAATTTGACTTCAGTTATCATCCTTTGCTCTTTCTCTTTTCTCAACCTATGAGCCAGCCATTTACCACTTGTTTTAGCTTGTTCAAAATGTCTTAATCATGCAAATTTCATTTTATTTCCTATCACCTCAATCAACTCCAAATCTAGCTGATTTTTCCAAAATATTTAATTCCTCCTTTATTTCCTCCTTTCCTCCTTTCCTCTTCATTTCCTTCTCCTTTCCCATTCTAATATTTCTAATATTTCATTTGTTCTGTCTTTCCTTGCTCTTTTCATTTTTATCTCTTTTTGCATCATATACTTTCTAATTACCACTTTACCTGGGTCCCAAACAACTTCAATCAAAGTTCCTTTATCCAAATTCTCATTAAAGTTATTTTTAATCTCTTTTCTAATTATCTTTACAACCTCATCTTTTTAAAGCAATAGTTCCTTCATCCTCCACCTGTATTGAGTTTTAATTCCATCCAAAACTAATTTCATCATACAGTGATCTGATATTATCTTTTGTTGTATATCTATTTCTTTAATATCTCTGATCAAACTTTTTGATATGAGGAAGTAGTCTATTCTAGACCAGGTATTACAGTCGTCCCTTCACATTCGGGGGAGCTAGGTTCCCCAGACCCCCGCGAATGTGAAAAATCTATGAATAATGATTGCCCTCCCCCTCCCCACCAAAGCGACCATGGGGCCTCCGGAGGCCCCATAGTCACTTTCCCCCGCCTCCCCCTCCCTTCCAAGGCCTTCACGGGCCTCCAGAGACCTTCCAGAGGCCCCGTGGATGCCTCCCCAGCCCTCCCCCTCCCATCCAGGGCCTTCACGGGGCCTTTGAAGGCTCCATGGAGGCCTCCCCAGCCCTCCCCCCTCCCCTCCCAAGGCCTTCACGGAGCCTTCAAAGGAACTGGAACATGTCCAGAGAAGGGCAACCAAAATGGTGGGAGGTCTAGAAGCCATGCCCTATGAGGAGTGGCTTAGGGAGCTGGGCATGTTTAGTCTGGAGAAGAGAAAGTTGAGAGGGGACATGATAGCCATGTTTAAATATTTGAAGGGATGTTATACTGAGGATGGAGCAAGCTTGTTGGTGACTACCTTTTGGATTCAGCCCATCAACCAATTACAAATCCACCTAACAGTTGCATTGTCTAGTCCACATGTTACTAACTTTTTTGCAAGAATATCATGGGGGACCTTGTCAAAAGCCTTACAGAAATCAAGATACACTACATCCACAGCATTCCCTTCAACTATCAAGTATGCAACTCTATTTAAAAAAAAGGATAAGCTTAGACTGGCACAACTTGTTTTTGAGAAATACATGTTGACTTTTAGTTACCACGACATTCCTTTTTGTGGTTATTCCTTGATTATCAATTGGTTTCCTTTTATTTCTTTTATTAATATAAGCATAAGTAATCTAGATCCACCTGGCTCTCATGTCAGTCTTTGGAATGACATCTTAACTGGAAGATTAGAAGGAAAACGTTTGTATATGCATTTATTAATGTTTGTTATTGCTTTGGCTTCAAAAGAGATTAGGAACAATTATATAGGGAATTAGATAAAATTGCCACAAATCATCTTAGTGATCCACAGTACTACTATGAGCTTCTTGATGGATATTCTAATTTTTTTGTTACGTTATTGATACATATAATATAATTATTAACACATTTTTTGTATTTTGTATACTTTTTATACTTCTGTCATTTTGTTGTGGCCTTTGGCTAGCACAATAAAGACACTGAATTGAACTGAATAAAAATGATAACTTTTAATAAGCCTCAATCAATCTCCTTCTATAAGAAAATTGAATCCAGGTAAGGACTTGAATCTCTCAAGACACCAAAAATTAGGGTGTATGTAAGAATAACACCTGTTGCAGGCCTCACATCCAAACAATGGAAACCTTACATGGAAGCATCTATGGCTGCCACACACTGCAAAAATAATGTAGTTTGACACTGTTTAACTATTGTGGCTCTATCCCATGGAATCATGGAATTTGTAGTTTGTTGTGGGACCAGAGCTTTCTGAAAGAGAAGACTAAATGTCTCACAAAACTACAAATCCCAGAATTCCATAGCATTGAGCCATGGCAGATTAAGTGGCATCAAATTGCATTATTCTGCAGTGTGGCAACAGCCTAAGGACTTTGTCAGATGAAGCCATAACAGGGAAAAACTGTATCATTTAGAATGTGACAATAGCACCAAAGACGAAATGATCAGACGTGCTCATTGCTTACCTGGTCCCACTGCAGCATGCTGATGCAAATGAGGCATCACTTTTTATTGATGGGCTAAGCCGTCAATTAAAAATGATACATCATTCACACCAGTGCTATGCAGTGGGAACCAGTAAGCAACATTGTTGTCTGATAATTCCAGCCATTTCTACTATTGTCCAGTTCTAATGCCATGGGTTTTGCCATGTCTGATAAAGTCCTAAGTCTCTGTTTTAAAATATCTTACTAACAGAAGAATAGAATAACTGAAGTTGCCAAGTACTGGCTTATAGTTCAAACACTGAATATTTAATGTTGAAGAAGAATATTTCTGACTAGGATTTGTGCTTTGGAAGTTTTCAGCCTTTCGTTGCCCACCCAAGCAAAGTCATGCTACTGGGCAATGGTGAATGTTGTTTTTCATCTTACCGATTAGCACTCAGAGAAGATGCACTTTACACTCACCCCTCTAATGGATTGTATGCACATTTCTGTTTTTGCAGCATTTAACCTAAAATACATTCACTTTACCCTAAGGCCATTGGTCCTCACATTATTCTAGCAGAGGGCTGCTGTTACTCTCTTCTGGCACGCAAGGAGTAAAATGTAACATTTGCACAAACCCAGAGTGCTAGGAAGACTCTGTCTCAAAGGGTTTTTAAACTGTTTTACAGTTATGACGGTTTACTTCTGCTGCTTAACTGCATTTCCATGAATGATTTGGGATCTTCTTAGGACTGGCCAAAGTTTGGGAATTTACTACATAAAAGTAACTTTTTATGTAACATGACACAAAGTAACTTTTTCATATTAGCAAACCTCTCCACTCCATAACTTATCAATTAATAAACATGCACATACACCAATAAAGAAATACACACATGCAGAGGATAAAATAATTTCCAAAGGACTGATAAGAGAGGGGCATAACAGTTGGCTCAGACCTGTATTTTTTTTTCCTTCCTTGGCTGTGCAACAGCAGTTGTGGGGTTCCTGGTCACAGCCTGGCTGCTCACTAAAGACAGATGCATTACAGTTGCTCTTTCATACCCAGGGAAGTAGGAGCAACCTTCACTTTGTGTATAAGGCTGATCCCTCTCCTCAAGGTGTGCAAAGGCATCTGAACCACATCCAGGTACACTCCTAGAGCTGATCAGTGGTTAGGGACAATGCTGCAACCAGGGATGCCCTGAGCTGGTGTTGCACTGCAAGGGAGGGTGCATTCCTGTTCTTTCAGACTATCAAACGACAGGAAATCCAAAGGGAAGCACAAAACTGATTGGCCAGGTGAGAGTGGGGGCAGGGCTTGCTAGCAGGGCAAGCGCCCACTGCCTCCATGTTGGATTTTCGCCTTAGTGATCACTTGCTAAGGCAATAAAACAGAATCAGTATTTTCTGATTTGCTTTTCTATAAAATTGAAGAATCACTCTATTGCACCAGTGCACCTTGGATGACTTTAAAAAACAAATGGTGGCGAAGAACTAATGCAAGTAAATCACTTGCAGCCACCATCAGAAATGCGAGGCTTATGGGGGCTTCCAAGGCCAGAAAAGTCATTAAGACATGTCGCTGCTGCTGCAAGATGTCAATACTAAGAGGTACTTTGGATTTTTTCCCTGCGTGTAGATGGGCCCAAAGTTTTTCCTGGAGTAAAAGTTTGAAAAGGTTGCCCCTTTTTGGTTACAGGTTGACTTTTGGTTACAGCTTCCACCATGTTAGATGGGAGATTGTGGAAGTAGCCATCCAAAAAAAGTAATTGCTTCCAAGCTCAGAAGTCATCAAGATGCAAACCAGACAGTTACCTTGTTCATCAATATTCTCTCTCCTTTTTTTGCCTGACATCACAGGATAGGTGCCTTCAGGACGAATGCTGTATCTTCAACTCCCACCCAACACAAAGGCACAGATGCTCTCTCTCTCACACACACACCATATACTTTTCCTGCTAGGAAACCTCTCCAATGCTAAGATATTTAGGTACAGAGTTGAAACTGTTCAGCTGGCTATTAATGGTGTTTGCTTCCATTTCTGATGCCCTCTTTGTTGAAATGACATGTATGATCACTTGGTTTAATACTATTCATCTCTCTCCATCTTAATAAAAATCTGCCAGGCATTCAGTCCCTGAAAGCTTTAATCCTGCTAATATCTTTAATGCGCTCGACCCTGTCAACTCAACTTGCCAATTCTGCCTTCGGCTTAAATTTGCTCTCAAGATGCTTTAAAAAAAACACCCCTAATTTAAAACTAAGCAAGCTGCTGATTAAATTACAAATAGCAACAACATTGTTCTTAGCATCAAGGGGTAGGAGTGGGTGGGACCATTGTGGTTTCGCCTTGTTATTTTATGCCCTAGGAATCTGTTCTGTAAGGCATCAGTGATTGTTCTTTATAGTTTGAGCAGCAAGGTAATTATTCTAATGCAATCCTCAGGGCACTCCTATCAAATGCTACAGCTTGTAATATTACATACACTTAGTTAGAACTACATCTCATTGAACTTGTTAAAGCTTGCATCCAGGTAAACATTCAATGACTAAAAAGACAGCCTCTTGCCTACCATTCCAAGCTAAAAGCAAAAAAGTATATATATCATGTCAGCTGAGAAGGGTGCACAGTAATGCCAAGTCCTCATTGCTTTCTTCCTTAAAGCACATGGACCCTTTTGTGGTCACCACAGGAGTAGTGGTTTGAGTATTGGCCTATGCCTCTGGAGACCGGGGTTCGAATCCCCACTCAGCCATGAAAACCCACTTGGGCAAGTCACACACTCTCTGCCTCAGAAAGCCCTATGATAGATGTGAAGAGCTATGTTTGAAGGCATGCATGAGAAGGAGCCAATCCCAGCACAGGAAGCTGTTATGGGCCTCTGTGAGAATGAGCCTGAGAGAATGTCAGTTGAAAGGAGCAGTTGGATGAGTCAGGGGTGAGAGAGAGTTGGGAGTGAACTTTGCTGAGAAAAAGGTGTGTGAATCAGTTGAGAGAAACTATAAAGAATGTAGGGCTGGTTTACACAGCAGATTTATTGCGGCAACTTGCACTTTAATTCTTTTCTGCATCTGTGCCAGTCAGGTTTTTTTTTTCTAATTATGCCGCTTTTTCGTTCAGACTTGAAAAAGTGTGTGTGGGGGGGTGGCCTCCCAAGCAGACAAAGGCTGTATGGGGAAGGGCATAGGCCCTCCTTTGAAGCCTTGCATTTCCAAGCTAAAGACTCACAGACTGCCAAAATAGCAGGGGGGAAGATCAAAGAAGTGGCTCTGTCTCTTCTCTAAATCTGCCTGTAAATGAACTCACTCCCTGAAGCAAAGGGAAAGACCTTGCTGCCATGCTGTTGATCCTAAGGTGAACCTATCACAAGTTTTCCAGCACAATTTGTTTAGTCAGGGTTCACAGACTTGCAAAATAGCAAAGGGTTTTTTACTCTCCGTCCCTCAGTCCCCCCTCCCCCCTCTCTCCCTCCCCCAAGCAGAGCTGACAGATGGGAACTTTATGACTGAAAGGTCTTGGGAATCCTTTTTCTTGGCAGACCTTCTGCAAAATAGCAGAGAGGATTTTTCAAAGTTTCCTGATGCTACTGAATGCAGTCCCTCTCTTTTAAGCCTGCCCCTTACATCATAGCAACCAATCACAGTAAAGATCTGCGGAAGCCCTTAATGGAATGGTAGTTTACACTGCCAATAATGCGCTACATTGCAAATATACCGGCAAAAGTAGCAACATCCCTTGGCACGCTATATTTGGGTGTTTTACCTTCCCCCCTTCTGAATGAGGCGATGCTGTGCTGCGATCCGTGGGAACTATGAGCTATCTTAGCAGTATATTTAGAGGAATATTTACCCGTGTAAATGACCCCGTAGATGTCTGAGTGTAGTACGACTATCACTAAAGGGAACAGCCAGTACTAATAGTCAGTATTATACAGTTTTGAGATTTGTTACCACATTGATATAATAAACCAAAGAAGTTCTTTTCTTAACTATTTCACTGACTCATCTTGAATTATTTCGCTTATAATAAAGGGGAGGTCATGCTAACCAAAATATACACTATTAGATAAAACTATCCTCTGAGAGGGTCACCTGGATACTCAGGCCTCAATCCAAAAAGGGATATCAGAGGGGACCTAGAGTAGTGTGGCAGTGACAGGCAGTCAGAGCTGAGAACTGCGAGGCCCGTCTGGTGAGGGCAATGTTACAATAGGTTTACCTTAGGGTTGCCATAAGTCAGAAATGACTTAAAGTCTCACAACAATATTACTGGTCCAATAAAAGGCAGTTTGCTAGTTCCCTTGCACAATCCCAGAGACATTAAATGAAGTTATGTTCTAAAACACCAATGGTCAGTGTCTCCAACCAGGGAGCAGCAGACTCTCTCCAGGCTGTTGTTGTTGCCACTATTTCAGTTTCCCAGTCTACCAGGTATTGTTGTTATTGCTGCTTCTGCTTCTGTTATTATTAGGTCTTCTCATTGCCCTAACTTCTCACATTTCTTTATAGCTGCCAAACTACCCTTCCACACAACATAATCATAGCTATATAATTCCATTTTAACTGCCATGGCTCCATCCTATGGAATCCTGGGTTTTGTAGTTTAGGGAGGGGCATTTACAGTTCTCAACCAGAGCACTTCTCTAGTGCCTCACCAAACTACATAAATCAGGATTCCATAGGATGCAGCCATAGCAGTTCAACTGGAATAATTGTGCTGTAATTTTGTGTTGTGAGAGGGCCCCTGGAGAGGATCATGGAATCGATTACTTCCCTCGATCTAGACACTAGATTCCTATTGATGCAGCCTAGGATTGCATTGGCTTTTTTAGCTGCCACATCCACTAAGACTCATGTTCAGCTTGTGGTCCACTAAGACTCCTAGATCCCTTTCACATGTACTGCTGTCAAGCCAGGTGTCACCCATCCTATATCTGTGCTTTTCATTTTTTACTCCCAAGTGTAGTATCCTACATTTCTCCCTGCTGAAATTCATTTTGTTAGTTTTGGCCCAGCTTTATAATCTGTTCAGATCATTTTGAATTCTGATCCTGTCCGCTGGAGTATTAGCTATCCCTCCTAATTTGATGTCATCGGCAAACTTGATAAGCATGTCCTCTATTCCATCATCCAAGTCATTGATAAAGATATTGAATAGCACTGGGCCCAGGACAGAACCCTGTGTCCCCCTGCTGGTCACTTCTCTCCCAGATGAAGAGGAGCCATTGCTGAGCATCCTTTGGATGGCTGGTACCCTGAACCTTTCAAGTTTTATTTCTAGATAAAGGGAGCAGAATTCTACCCAAGTACATAGTTTACAATGGAAATCCAGTAAACCTGAAAGTTGTGATCCCACAGTGATTAAAGTATTGGATTGGGGCTTGGGGGATTCAGGTTATAGGTTCCACTCAGCCACGAAATATTTTTTTTTAATTTTTATAATTTATTTATTTATACCCCACTCTTCAGCCACAAGGCTATCAGAGCGGCTTACAAATTGTTTTAAGCAATAGCTATTTACACATCTACACTGCATTAAACAGTTTCCAATGTGTGTTAGCTAATTGCCCCTACAAGCTGGGTACTCATTTTACCGACCTGTGAAAGGATGCCAGGCAACTGTTGACTAGTCACTCACTCTCTGTCTGACCTACATCACAGGATGTGAGGAAAACATAGGGAGGGAGGAAGCTATATATACTGCCTCAAGCTTACTAGAGGAAAGACAGGGTACGAATGTAACAAATAAATGAAGTATTACACACTTAGCTGAGAGTAAACCCAATTGGTTTCCATGAGATTTACTTTGGAATCAATAGAGAGAAGATCACATTGCCCAGTATAAATTAACTGTGACTTTTATAAAAGCTCTGAGTTTTTTCTAAGTTATGACAAAGGAGAGGGTTCTTTTTATTTCCCACAGAAGATCTTTTTATTTCCCCCAGCTTTGTGGAGACTGTAGCATAAAACTTGCATCTAGGAAAAGTATAGCTTTTAGTTTGCTTTTTGATTATTTTAAAATATGTTTCTGTTCCCTTTGGTTGTACCTTGAGGTTTGAAAGCATGTAGGGAATGTCTTTCAACATATTTTTCAGGGAGACATTTTGTGCCCCCATTGTAGTTTTGTTGTGTTACATTAATACAGCATTAATCTCTTTCTTCCTCTTTAACTTTTAAAATCACACCATACACTTCTTCCCTTGGCCACTGACTGTACTAGTTGGGTAGGATGGGAGTTCCAGCTGAATACAGTGGGACACACGGGGTGGGGGAGGGAGTGCATTATAATCCCAGTTATCCAAAGTGCTGAAGAATATTGAATAATTGATTGATAGTAAAGTCAATAAAGAGGCAGCATGTTGTAATGGTCTGAGACTGGGGATAGTTCAGGGTTCAATTCCCTGCTTAGCCATGGAAATACACTGAGGGTGCATCTACACACACACACACACATACACACATCCAGCAAGAATGTAGACAGAATACTTTTAGTTTAGATGAGCCCCTTCAAGGATTCACCATATTCAGAAGGAGGGGTGCTGAAAACTCCACATAGACTGCAATAGCAGCCTTTGCTGTTTCTTGCCATTTTTTAAAAAGTGTATGAAAATGCACATAATACGGCATCTGTACAACTAATTCAAAAAGAGGATGCAGCAGAGCTGAAAGCTGATTGGTCAGACCTCAGAGGAGGAGGGCTTGTAAGGGAGGACTTGCAATGCCAGAGCCACCATTGCTATTGTTTTTTGCCAGCTAACCATTCAAGCGGCAGAGCAAAAGTACGAAGACTTTTTCAAGTGGAAAATAGCTCTTCTGCATCTCTCATTTTAAAAAAAAAAGTGGGGGATTTTCCAGATACAATTCACTCGTGGCCACCGTTTCTTTTCTGGCATGTAAACTGGAAACTATTCCCTTCTAGTAAGCTTGCAAATTAGCCATGGGCACTGCAGCGATAGGGAGGTAAGGTGATATTTTTCGTTACAAATTCTCCCATCTAGCTGCACCCTGAGTGACCTTGGACAATGCAGACTTTCATAGGGTATATCTGCACTGTAGATATAATGCAGCTTGACATCACTTTACCACCACATGGCAGCATCCTACAGAATCCCGGATGTGTAGTTTTGTGAGGCACCAGCACTATTTGACAGAGAAGGCTAAAGACCTTGTAAAAGTACAAATCCCAGGATTTTGTAGGATGGAGCTACAGCACCGTAAGTTGTGTCTAACTGCATTATTTCTATAGTATTATTCCTCAGACTTAAGCTGTTTACACACTGCAGAAATAATGCAGTTTGACGCCGTTTTAACTGCTATAGCTCAATGCTATGGAATTCTGGGATTTGTAGATTTGTGAGATATTTAGCCTTCTTTGTCAGAGAGCTCTGGAGACACAACAAACTACAAATCCCAGGATTTCATAAGATGGTGCCATGATAGTTGAAGTATTGTCATACTGCATTATTTCTGCAGCGTGGTAGCAGCCATATAGGAAGGCAATAACAAATCTCCTCCGAATAAATTTTGCAAGGAAAAAACTACAAAAAGTTCACCATAAGTCAGAGTCAACTTGAAGGCATATAACAACAGCAACAGCAGCAGCAGGGCACCCACACAATTCAGACCATAGTTCACCACAGGTATACAGTCAGAGTGAAGGAACAGCATGCTAAAGTTCTAGTGAATCAGATCATTCTAAAAAGGAAGAGCAAGAGTGCATTGCCATAAACCATATAAACAAAAATCAAAGAGCATCAAGGAAAGCTACAAACACCAATCGTCTATGCAAGTTGTTTTCCATAAAGCATGCCCTAAGAGGATCATCTTGACACCAGTCACTCTGACTGATGCTGATATTGCTTCTGAACAAACAGCTCACACTATTATGCTGGCATCCACATGAATCTTCCAGAGAAGTAGCTACAGGGAGCAAAGGGAAACTGAAGAATCAACCAACATTTTGAGAGGTAAATCCATGGAGAGGGGTTGTTGGGCCTTTTACTTTTAAAGAGCCAACACATCAAGGCTGCTCTGTGGAGAAAGCATTGAAGAATGTCAGCAAAGATAAAAGTGTCAAAGGCGACTCTGGAGAGGCTGTGTCACTGCTGTGCCAACCATGTCGAAGTGTTGGGAAATGGTGCAAGATTCAGCCTGCTCCCTTTGGAATGCACCAGAAGGAGGAGAAGTCAGTCAAACCCTTGTGAAGTTTAATCAGTCTTTGATGAAGAAAAGAAAATGATCTGAAGCCCAGATTTGTGTAAAAAATAAATCACCCCTTTAACTGTACTTACAGTGGTGTCCAGGAAAGGAACAACAATTTGGGGCTTAGAGATGCATTTCCTACTTTCCAAAACTTCACCGTTGACTTGAATTCTCACCCCAGACATATAATTTTAAATCTCACTGTGTAGTGGGGAGAAGAAGCAGGCCCTTCTGACCCTTTCTGGTCCTTGCAGCTGTACCCTCCCTCAACACCCGAGCAGCAAACTTGGACTCCTAGAATGAGATCTTACATCCACTGGTGGGTAGAATCTCCAGAGATTATCAGACACAGCAAAAACCACATCAAAAGATTGTTAGAATAACAGGAAGGGGCAAGATTATCAGACAATGTCATCATCCACCATCCCATGAGTAAAGTGTCCCTTTCTATTAGTGGCTTGTCCCTGTCAATAGAAAAGGGAAGCCTTGTCTGCAGCAGTGCTACACGCCCAGAACAGCAGGTCGCGGGCATCTGGTAAGGTTACCCTTTCTGTTCTTTTAGCAAATTGAGAAGGGGAGAATGTATATAACTAGTGTCCAAAATTATTATCTATATATCAATATCCAATGATTAACCAAAAATCCAATGATTCACAATGTAACATTGGTGATTTGTTTAAAAAAATGTGAATCATTGCTACAATTTCTGACAAACATCCAGCCCACTGCTTTCTGTTCTTTTAGCAATCTTGTGATGCAGTTGGGAACATGATTTTTTTGGAACATTTCCCTGGGTCTGATAATCTCCTCCATCAGTGTATTTATGGGAGACTGAGAGGCTGTTCACTTTGCTCAGTTGCTTCCCCTAGTGTGCAACAACATCCAGGGGGTTGGCAGACACAGCTCTCTCTTTCTCTCTCTTTCTCTCTCTCTTATACTTGTTAGGAAGAAGGAGTAATCTCCACATTGAGTAAGGCTGCTTATTCCTCCCTTCATACTCAAGATCAGCTGAAACAAGCCCAGACACACACCTCACAGCTGATCAGTCACCAAGGAGATGTATCTGCACCGGAAAGCTCCCCTGATGTTGTTGCATGCCAGGGTAGGGGCTTTGTGGAAGGAGATACAGCATACCTCCTCATTCAAGGTCTGAAAAAGCACATGAGTAGGAGTAATCCCCAGTTATACCTCCAACAGGATGCTGGCCCTGTACTTCCCAGGATATGGCAAAAGGAAGAGGGAAGGAACAAAAAACATATGGCTACATTAAGAGATGTAAAAGTGAATGTAACATGTCGGGGTGGAAGAAATAGATACTACTTGTAATATTTTATGCGTGGATATAAATTTCAAGACTCATCCAAAACTCCCTTCCATTTAGAAATGCAGAATCTTAACAGAACCCTCCGGTGGATTTGAGAGTTTAAGAAAACATGCAAAATTGTGGCTGTAACAGATTCAGCACTTGGAAAAGTTACTTTTGGGCCAACAATTCTCAGAATCCCTTTAGCCATATTGGCTGTAAGATTCTGGGCATAGTTATCCAAATAAATAACTTTTCAAAGCTTTACAAATACTGTAGAAGATGGCACAAGTCCAAACTATTGTGCAAAGAATAGATATGAGATGGAGAACTCTCCCTCTCTCTCAATCTTTCTCTCACACACACTACATCTGCACTGCAGTAATAATCCAGTTTGACAGTGCTTTAGCTGTCATAGCTCAATGCTATGGAATTCTGGGATTTGTACCACATATTCCGGCATATAAGACGACTGGGCGTATAAGACCACCACCACCACCCCCAATTTCCAGGCCAAAAATCTAGGCTTAGGCATATATTCGCCAGTTAAGACCACCACCACCC
Organism: Gambelia wislizenii; assembly: GCA_030847615.1. NCBI lineage: Eukaryota > Metazoa > Chordata > Lepidosauria > Squamata > Crotaphytidae > Gambelia > Gambelia wislizenii. The sequence continues at coordinate 328,759,336 of JAUMIR010000001.1, forward strand.
CAATTTGGCTGGCTGGAGGAGCCTTGCAAGCTGATCCTCTTTGTTTCCCAACTCATGAGGATCTCCACGTGAGTTGGGAAAGCGAACAGGATCAGCTGGCAGGGCAACATTCGCCCCTCTCTTCAATCTTCCAGTCAAACTGGACTCGAAGGTGGAGGAAAGGGGCGAAAATGCCCAGTTTGCTTCAGCAGCCCCCTTCCCTCCGTCTTGGCTCTTCTGAAGGGGACCAATGCGGGGGAAGTGGGGGCAGCCGCAGCAAACCCCTAGATTCGCCCCCTCTCCCCACCTTCAAGGAAGGTGGGGAGAAGGGGCGAACATGCCCCGTTTGGCTCCATAGGGAGGACGCGGGGCCATGGAGCCAAACCCCGGGATTCGCCCTCTCTCCCCACCGTCAAGGGAGAGGGAGTGAATCTAGGGATTTAACTCCACAGCCCCGATCCCTCCTTCTCGGCTCCCTCCTCCCGCAATTCCCCAACCCACAGGAGGCTGCCCAGTCTCCTGGTGGATTGGGGAATGTGGGATGGCCAGCTGGCTGGGGGGGTGGAGGGAGGGGGCTTCGCAGCCACCCCCCCTCTCCAAAGTACAGCTTTGGGGAAGGGGGTGGCTGGGTGGAGGGTGGCTGGGTGGCTGGGTGGTGGGGGCTTCGCAGCCACACCCCCCACTTCAAAGCGAGGCTTTGGGGAAAGGGGGTGGCTGGGCGGAGGGTGGATGGGTGGAGGAGGCTTCGCAGCTACCCCATCCAAAGTGAGGCTTTGGGGAAGGGGGGTGACTGGGCGGAGGGTTGATGGGTGGCTGGGCGGAGGGGGCTTCGCAGCCACCCCCCTCCAAAGCAAGGCTTTGGGGAAGGGGGTGGCTGGGCGGAGGGTGGCTGGGTGGCTGGGGGGAGGGGGCTTCGTAGCCACCCCCTCTCCAAAGCGAGGGTGGGGGGGTGGCAGGGAGGAGGGGGCTTCCCAGCCACCCCCCCTCCCCAAAGGTGCGATTCCATGCCTTTGGGGAAGGGGGGTGGATGGACGGAGGGTGGGCGGGTGGCAGGGAGGAGGGGGCTTCCCAGCCGCCACCCCTCCCCAAAGGCACGATTCCACGCCTTTGGGGAAGGGGGGTGGATGGACAGAGGGTGGGCGGGTGGCAGGGAGGAGGGGGCTTCCCAGCCACCCCCCCAAAGGTGCGATTCCATGCCTTTGGGAAAGGGGGGTGGATGGACGGAGGGTGGGCGGGTGGCAGAGGAGGGGGCGAATCCCGGGGTTTGGCTCCATGGCTGTGTCCTCCTCCTGGGCGTCCTTCGGAAGGGGGCCCAGAAGGAGGGATGGGGTCACAGAGCAAAACATTTTCGCCCTTTTCCTCCACCTTCAAGGAAGGTGGGGGAAAAGGGTGAATCTAGCAGTTTGCCTCAGCAGCTGCAGAGGCGATCACGCGGCGGCCACGGCAAACCGCAACATTCGCCCCCCTCCTCTGTCTCCGTTGCTCCCCAAAGGGGGAGAAGGCAGAGGAGTGGGGCGAACGAACTTCAAAACACTTTGCTTCACCCCCCCTGCCCCATCTCCTGCCTCTTCGTTCAGTTTGCGACGAGGCAGTAGATAGGCAGGCAGGCGAAGCAAAGTATATCTGGCGTATAAGATGACTGTCAATTTTGGAGGGCACTTTTGAGTGCTCAAAAGTTGTCTTATACGTCGGAATATATGGTAGTTTTGTGAGATATTTAGCCTTCCCTGTCAGAGAGCTCTGGTGCCACAACAACAAACCCAGGATTCCATATTATTGACCCATGGCAGTTAAAGTGGTGTCAAACTGGATTGTTTCTGTAGTGCAGATGCACGTGCACACACAAATACAGAGAGAGACATGCACACACATAGGAACAGCCCTCTGTGAACTATAGAAACGTATAAGGGAGATGACGCAGGTTATACCTGCACAGAACCCGTTGCATAACCCAACAACGGCTTGCTGTGACGCATTTTACAACTACTTTGCAGATAAAATCTCTCGGATAAGAGCCGACTTAGATGCCACTATTTTGACAGAAACAATTGACGAGGTGTCCAGCAACTCCATTGATGTAAGTTTACTGGATTAATTTCAATCCATGAGTACCGAAGATGTGGACAAGCTACTTGGTAGAGTGAGGAAGACGACCTGCCTTCTCGATCCTTGCCCTTCCTGGCTGGCCATCCAGGGGGGTGCCTTGATGGTGTTCCTTAAGGACATCATCAATGCATCCCTCAGGGAAGAGTGTGTTCCATCCTGTTTAAAGGAAGCGGTGGTTAGGCCAGTCCTGAAAAAACCTTCCCTGGACCCCCTGGACATGACAACTATAGGCCGGTTTCTATGTTACCATTTTTGAGAAAAGTGATCGAGAGAGCAGTTGCGCTTCAACTCCAAGTGGTCTTGGATGAAACTGATTATCTAGACCCATTTCAAACTGGCTTCAGGACGGGATTTGGAGTTGAGACTGCCATGGTTGCCTTGACCGATGACCTGCATCTAAGCATCAACAGGGGTAATGTGTCCCTGTTGGTTCTTCTAAACCTCTCAGAGCCTTTTGATATGATAGATCAAAGCATCCTCCTGGATCTCCTGAGTGGGTTAGGAATTGGAGGTACTGTGCTCCAGTGGTTCCGGTCCTTCCTCTCGGGCAGGTCCCAGAGGGTGCTGCTCAGGGACAGCTGCTCCAGCAGAAAGGAGTTTACTTGTGGTGTTTTGCAGGGCACCATCCTGTCCCTGATACTGTTTAACATCTATGTGAAGCCGCTGGGTGAGATTATTCAGAGTTATGGGGCTGGGTGTTATCAGTACGCGGATGACACCCAGATCTATTTCTCCTTGTCCCGATCGTCCGCCTCAAATTCTGATGGCGTCTCTCCTCTTAATGACTGTCTTAAAGCAGTAATGGGCTGGATGAGGAAAAACAGATTGAGATTAAATCCGGACAAAACAGAGGTGCTCACGGTAACGGCCCTGAAACCAGGAGCTGGGTTGCAACCTCCAGTCCTGGACAGGGTCATGCTCTCTGTTAAGGACTGTGTTCACAGTCTGGGGGTGCTCCTTGTTTCATCACTTCAGATGACGAGTCAGGTGAATGCGACAGTCAGGAGCACCTGTTATTAGCTTCAGCTTATACGCCAGCTGCACCCTTTCCTGGAAGTAAGGGACCTCGAGACTGTGTTGTACGCGCTGGTAACCTCTCGTCTAGATTTCTGCAATGCGCTCTACATGCGGCTACCCTCGTGCTTGGTCCGGAAACTTCAGTTGGTACAAAATATGGCAGCCAGCGTGGTCTCGGGAATATCTCAGAGAGACTATATAACTCCAGTATTAAATCTCTCCACTGGCTGCCTATCAGTTTCCGGGCCCAGTATAAGGTGTTGGTTATTTCCTTTAAAGCCCTAAATGGCTTGAGTCCAACTTATCTTTGGAACTGCCTCCTCCCATACAATCGTCCCCATGCACCCCGGTCCTCTGGGAGGAATTTGCTTCAGCCACAAAAATCTAGGCTGTCTGCAACCTCCCAGAGGGCCTTTTCAGTAATCGCCCCCAATTTATGGAATGGCCTGCTGAACAAGATCCATCAGATGACGAGCTTAAGTAGCTTTAAAAAAGCACTAAAGATGGATCTCTTTCGGCAGGACTTTCCTGATTAGATCCCAGCCTCAGAAGCTGCGTCCCCTGGCCTTTTTTAAAGTCTTGTTTATATTTTTTAATGTGATTTTAGTTAGGTGGTTTTAATTTTATACTGTTTAATGTCTTTTTATGGGGGTGGGTGGGGGTGGATGGTGCTTTTAGTCGGCATTGTAGTGTTTTAATTGTTGGAAGCCACCCCAATTGTTTTTAGCAGAGGGGCAGGGTATAAATTATTATTGTTGTTGCTGTTGCTGTTGTTGGTGGTGGTGGTGTTGTTGTTGTTATTATTATTATTATTATTATTATTATTAGTGCATTTCCCTATGCCTGATCTAATGAACGGGTCAAGCAGTGCACTTGAACCAGGGAGCAGGGTCAAGCATGCATCTCTGCTCTTCATCATTCTTCTATTTCCCCATTCATGCAAATAAAATACTTTTTTTCTGACAGAACACTTCTGAACACTAAATGCTTTTAAAGAAAAGGGTTTAGCACAGGGGACTATGCTGTTTTTAGTTGTACTGATTTTAAACTCCTCTTTGTTATCTTTTAACTGTACGGTTTAAGTTATTTTAATTTTACTGATAATTTCATTCCATTTTAATGTTGCCCTTTTCTGTGTTTTAACTGTATATACTTTTTTTTTCATCTGTAAGCCAGCTTGAGTTCTCGAGCCCTTTCACACTCTACAGTTATAGCACTATGATTCCATTTAAACTGCTGCATCCTATGGAATTCTGTAGTTTGCAGTTTGGTCAGAGGCACTAGAAGAGCTTCCTGGATGAAAATTTTAACCTCCACTTCAACTTTCAACTTCCTGGATGAAAATCTCAGGATTCCATAGGATGTAACCCTGGCAGTTAAAATGGAATCAAAGTGGTATAAATGTGTAATGTGAAAGGCCCCCTGTTCTGGGGAAAATCATTGGGCAAGGTTCATGAGAGTTAAAAAGGGTTGAATACAAGACCCAGGAAACTGGGAGATACCAGTACCTTCATGGGGATGGGGATGAATATCATTTAGCTTAAGGCAGTGTGGACGGGAGTTCATTTTCTTGCGATTAGGCAAGGTGAGCAAGGGTTCATTTAAAAACCGTTTTAAAACACTTGGCTCCAAACTCACCCATCTGGTATTGTGCACTGTAAATTATTGGGTAGATGATTGGGCTCACTCTGCAAACAAGATTCTATTGAGGCTATTGTATCTTTGCCATAGCACCGAGTACAATAGGTTTCTAAAGTGGGTATACTCTGGTTTCTCTTCAGATCGTATAAATCTTTCCCCTTTTAAAGCGGGGGGAATACAAAACCCAAAGAGCTTTCATCCCTCCTAAGTCCAGGAACAAACCCTCTGAATCTTAGGACTTTATCAGACACAGGAAAAAGCAGCAAAAAACCATGTCCAAAATTGTGTCATAAGGATGGACGATAGCCCAAAGGGAACATTATCAGACATCCGCACCGTCCCCCATTCCTGCTGCATGGAGTGGGCATGAATAACGTGTCACTTTTTTATTGATGAGAAAAGCCATCAAAAAAAGTGATGCCTTATTCATGCCTGTGCTACACAGTGGGAATGGGTGAATAACAACATTGTCTGATAATTTTAGCCCTTTTATCATCCCATCCTTCTGACACATTTTTTGGCACGTCTGATAAAATCCTCTATCTTTCACAACCTTATTGTGCAAGATTTTGATAATTCAGAATTTGGTGTTGCACTACATATTGCCCTGTTTGTGACAAGTCAGCCAACAAATGATGTATGGAACTTCAAATGTAACAATTGCCAGCAAATGAAGCACAACGTGGATGAGGGAGAATACAAATGAATTTTGAATTGCTGTTAACATTTGCTTCTCAGAACTGCAAAACACTTCTAGTCCAATTTCAGAACAGAATGGGTGGAATAAGTTCCAGAGAAAATTGTATTACTGTTACCTGAATTGGTTGGGGATGGGGGAAACCACTCGTGACACTAAAAGTGTGATATTAATTGGGGGAATTAATATAGCTCAAGTTGCTGACTACGAGAGGTCGGGTAACTTGTGAGACTTTTACACCTGTATATACTGTTACTAACTGCAGAGACTCCACGTTAAAGTGAAATAAAATGTTTTTTTATGACCAACGCCCAAAATAACAAGACCAGACATTGAAAATTGTGGTAAATTCTGGATTTGTCTTCTCGTAAATGTCTGAAAACTGGCCTTTATCATTAAACAATAACTCAGTGTTACTCATTTTTCTTTGTAAACCTTTTTTCCCTCTTCTGATATGGCTCCTGCTTCTTCTATTTCTCCTAATTTGATACCTATCTGGCTGCCTTTCTACTTCTCAGCTTCCTTTTTCCCCTCTCTCCATAGAACTGTGGCCCAATTGCTCCCAAAGCCACTGCTGTTCATGATCTCTTTTTCTTTAACTATCTTCACCTTCTTGCGCTTACTAAAACCTCGCTCCCTGCCCTGATACTGCCACTTCAGCTGCCCTCTCGTTTGGAGGACTCTCCTTCTTCCATACTAGTTGCCATGAGGGTGGGGGGACAGGGTGGGGCTTCTGTTATCTAGCTTGTGCCAGTTTCAACTTTTCTTTTTTCCACCAACTCACTGTTACTCTTCATTTGAGGCTCATACTGTGAGACTCTTTTTGCCTCTGCACTTGTGGGTCAGTCATCGATCGTCCGCCTGACCCTTTTCCAACTTTTATTTCAGATTTTGATTCTTGGTTTACTTTTTTTCTCTCAGATGATATTCCACTCTTTTTATGGGTGATTTTAATATTCATGTGAATGACCCCCAATGATCCCTCTCACATTTTCTTTCCTTATTGTCTTCCTTTGGACTCCAGCACTTTTCTGACTCATCCACTCAGTCTCTTGGCCATTGCCTCCAGCTTGTTATTAAAAATTGCTCCACCTCTTGCTTTTCAGTTACTGAATTCCCGTTGTCTGATCACCATCTAGTTTCTTTGTGCTTGCTCATAGCCCACCTTCTTGTCATTCCATTACTCACTTCTTTCAAGATCTTCATTCCGTTAATCCTGAAGCCCTTTCTCAGGCTTTGGTCTTGTCACTGCCTCCTTTTAATTCTGATGGTTCTCTAGATTCAGCTGTTTCTTTACTCAACTCAACTTTATCCTCAACTCTTGATAGCTTTGCCCCTTTGTCAACGGCACAGTCCCTCCCTCTAAGCCTCAGCCATGGCTTACTCCCACTATTAGGTATCTTTGTTCCTGCTCTTGCGCAGCTGAGCACCTATAGAGGAAGACCAGAGAGTGGGCAGATTATATTTGTTATAAGTTTATTCTTTCTTCTTTCTCTTGTGCCATTTCTCTGGCCAAACAGACCTATTATACATCACTAATCCTGGTAATTCTCAGTGTCCACAGCATCTCTTCTCTATTTTTAATTCACTCCTAAAGCCCTGCCCTTCACTTTTTCCTCCATCCCTTTCTGCTGATGATTTGCAACTTTTTTTATTACTAAAATTGAAGCCACCCATTCTTCTCTCCCTGTTCCTGAATCCTCCTCATTATCATATCAACTGCCCAACTGTTCTAAATTCTCTTCTTTCCCCCCTGTCTTGTTAGATGAATTATCTAAAATATTGAAGTCTTCAAATCCTTCTACCTGCTCTCTGGATCCTGTTCCTTCTCACTTTTTAATTACTGTTTCCCCCACTATTCTCCCTTTTCTTTGTCATATTATTAATCTGTCCCTTTCCTCTGGTTCAATTCCTTCTGAGTTTAAACATGCCACGGTCTCTCCAATCCTCAAGATGTCTTTACTTGACCCATCCTCTCTCTCTAATTATCATCCTATTTCACTGTTGCTGTTCCTCTTGAAAGTTATGGAAAACACTGTTCACGCACAGTGCCTAAACTTTCTTTCTCAGGCCTCCACATTGGATCCATTTCAGTCTGGATTTCACCCTTTACATTCCACAGAGACAGCTCTCACAAAAATAACAGATGATCTCCTCCGGGCTAAGTTAAAAGGCCTATACTCCATCCTTATTTTCCTCAATCTTCCTGCAGCCTTTGATACAGTAGATCATGTTCTTCTGTTAGATTCACTTCATAATTTAGGGTTCACTGACTCAGTTTGCAGAGGTTTTCATCATATCTCTCAGGCTGATCATTTAGCATGGTAGCTGGTGGTCATAAATCTTCCTCCTTTCCCCTTTGAGTTGGGGTTCCTCGGGCCTCCGTTCTGGTCCCCTTATTGTTCTCTCTTTACACTATCTTTAGGTAATCTTATCAGCTCATATGGGTTTCAATATCACCTTTACACTGATGATACTGAACTCTACCCCTCTACTCCCAAAGATTCTTCAGATTTTGAACATCTCACTACAACATGTTTTTCTGGTATCTCAGCATGGATGCTTCATCACCACCTTAAACGTAATATGGCAAAGACAAAATTACCATCTTTCCCCCAAAACCTTCTGTACATTATACATTTTCCATTACTGTCAATGTTCCCATCCATCCTGTGAACGAAGCATGGAGTCTTGGCTTTGTCTTTGACTCCTCTTTGTCCTTTGTTCCTCATATTGAGGCTGTAGCAAAGTTGTGTCAATTTTTCCTTTATAACATCACTAAAATTAGACCTTTCCTCTCTGCTTCCTCTGCCAAGACTTTAGTCCATGCTTTAGTCATTTCCCGTCTCAATCACTGCAATCTTCTTTTAACTGGTCTTCCATTATCTCATCTTAGTCCTTTGGTTTCCGTTCGTCACTCTGCTCCTAAGATTATCTTTTTGGTGCATCATTTTGATCATGTTACCCACTTTTGATATCCCTTCATTGGTTACCTATTCCCTCTAGGATTCAATATAAACTGCTTGTTCTGACATTCAAGGCCCTGCATATTCTAGCTCCTCCTTACCTTGCAACTCTTATCTCTTTCTACCAGCCTGTTAGAAATCTTTGCTCTGCGAATTCTGGTCTTCTTACCCAGCCAAGGGTTTCTTCCTCCTTGGCTCAACTTCATCCTTTTTCTCTTGCCACCCCTTATTCCTGGAATCACCTTCTAGTAAACTTGCAGACTATTTCTTCCCTTGCTGTTTTTAAATCCAAATTGAAAACTTTTTTGTTCTCTCAAACTTTTAGAATTTTGGATTAATGTTTATATCATTATTGTATTTGATTACCTGTACTGACTATTTTTGTTTTATTCTAAATTATCGGAATGTTTTTTCCCTTTACTTGTTGTATTTTAGTATTGTATTTTAGTGTTTTATATTATTGGAATAGTGATAATTGTTTTATTCTGTAACCTTTTGTAAAGCATCATGTACATCAATGGTGCTATATAAATAAACAACAACAATAATAATAGCATTACATAAGGGTCATTTTATTTGACCTAAACCTATTTAAATGCAACAATCTGAGGATAAGCAAAATAGGGGGAGCAACCTGGTGCAGGTCCAGCTGGGGGCCAGGCGTCATCCCCATGACAATCTCCTCAGCATTCCCTTGGGTGAAAGACCTGATTCCAAGGGCAATCCCAAATTAATGGGATTGCTCCCTGGACTGTCTTTTTCTAGAAGACCAATCCAGATTGCTCCCTCCCAACACTTTATAAGAATGAAAACGGTCCCAGGCTGCCCCAAGGGTAGATTCCTTCTCCACCTCCTAGGTTCCACAACCTGTGGAGGCAGTTCCAGAGGAAGCCTTGCATGGATGAATCAAAGGGACATACAAAAGGATGGCTTAAATATCCTCTCACCTTAACTGCATCATATGTCCTGCTGCTTAGCACCAAGGCACCAAGTGCAAGGCATTCTGGTCTCTGTTTGGGGAGGCCATCAAACCAACCCTTCCCTCATAGCAGACTTTGGCTGTGCAGGTACAGGGATACATTATTGGAAAATAAAATGAAGCATTCACACATGCTCTCATGCTCACAAGAACCACACAAGGCTAATGAAGAGTTAAGGCAAAAAAAGTTGGATAGAGGAATAGACTTGTGGAAATATGGGCAATAAATACCAGTCCTGGAGAGTAGAGTTTTGGGTAGCAAAGAAGACTTAGACTTGAATTTGAGAGCGACACAGCAATCTGGCAGAGTGACAGCGTCAGTAGCACTGTGGACACTTGGCTATTGTCTGGGAACTAATATGTATACCTAATTTCATATCCTGAAGGGGTGTGGGTGAATAAAACAATGCTTGGATGGGTTTCTCACTGTTAAACAAAGAAAACCACAACTTTGTTAATTGTTGTTAATGGCTGAGATGTTAGAATTGATGGGTTTATGACAACCTCCTTATTGAGGGAGTGCAATGAGAGATGTTTTAGGGGATAATTGATGTTTTGGTCACTGTTTGTTTGTGATGAATGACTCATTGTCAATGCTTCCAAGAGGGGATTAGCACATTCCACCTTGATGGCTCTGTCTATTAGGGGCTTTGTTTAATCCTATCCTGGGTATAGATACCAGTAGTTTTCCATGGCTCCTCCCTTAGGTCCTGGTAACCTCCATCTCAGCTCACTTACGGTCCTCCCTGATCTAGTAGATCTCGTGCAAAGTCTTAATATTGCCAAATTATGAAATGTGATAGGGAGGGGGTGTAAGGCATGGTAACAATGCTGGTGAATCCATCAATGGATGATCATCAAACTGTCCAGTCCTCCTCTAATGAGCTTTCTGCTACATTATGTTCTCTGTTCTAATACAGCTCAATGATAGGCAACTACCAGGGGATGAGCTGGCCACACTGGCCTAATACAGGACCCTGGAAGAATGCATCCCCCCACCAATAAAACTGTTGTTGTTGTGTGCTTTCAAGTCAACTCTGACATAGTGATCCAATCATAGAGTTTCCTTGGCAAGATTTACTCAGAGGTGGTTTGCTATTGTGCCATCTAAAGTCAAGACAATGTGACATTCCCAAGGTCACCCAGTGGCTTTCCATGGCTGAGTAGGGATTTGAACCCTGCTATGCTGAAGTTCTAGTCCAACACTCAAACTACTATGCCATTCCAGGTTTTGTCCCTAAAATAGCCATAGTATCACCAAGCCCTGGGAGGTGCTACGGATCATTTTCCACATTTTCAAGTGTTTTAGACCATCTCTTCTCTTTTAAAGCTTTTTTAAAAAGGCTTTTCCCAAAAAACCAAGAAAATGATTGGACTTACCATTTGATAAACTGGGCACCTTGTGATTTGAAAAAAAGCATCTACATAGGTCAATTGAAGGAGTCTACAGGTTTAAAAAGGAGAAAGTAACAAAAACATCTGAAAATGGACATTAGCATTAATGCTACCCCAGAAGCTTAGGGACTATATGAGAGAAACCCTCCAATTTGGTGGGGTGCACGTCATAGGGACCCTTGAGGGGATGCAAAAGCTGCTGCGGGACCACATATTGCCTATCCCTGTGAAAACTAGAACTTGAGAGGTGTGCAATACCTTTTATCTCCTTGCATTTGCACAGATCTAGAGAACAGGACCAGATATTATGTATTTGTTTTAATGTGTAAGAAACCTTGAGTTCCAGTTATGAGGAAAAGGCAAGATACAAATAATGATGATGATGATGATAAGACAGTGTTGGTGTATAATAAATACACTTACATTATGATAATATCTTTGCTATAACAAGATCACATGCAAGAAATACACCAAATACAGAAATCAGGGAGTTTCTTTGCATAAGGCTACACAACAGAGATGGGATTAAGTTCCTGTACCTTCATGTTCCAAATATAGAGCTCTTGGTACTTGGCTATTTCCTGCAGGTAACATTCCATTACAGCAAGGGACAGCATGAGCTACATTATAGCCCATGGGAAAATGATAGGGCAGAATATCATAACTACTGAAAATGCTGGGTCTCTTATTTTGGAAGATGAAAAACTTTGCTCTCTTCCTACTCTTCTTCCCACATCCCCACCCTGATAACATAATCTACAGTTTAATGAGTTTCTCCACAATTTGATACAATATGTGTATGGGGGGGGGAGGTATTACTAACCAGAAAGCTCCAGCACCATTCACATTCAATTTTGCCTGCTTCTTGACAGTCTCCTCTGAAATGCTCCAGCATCTGTGGGCCTCCTTGGTCTGTACGACAGCATCAAATGACTCCTGCTACTGTTTAATTACATTTGCAAAGCATTTAGACCCATGCTGGCAACAAAGCTTTGAAGGCTGGCATTTTAATTCTACCCCTAAACGTCCTATGAAACTTGGCATTTAGCACAAATATCTTGGCAGTATTCAAAGCTGATAATCTCACCAGGAGGTTCATGAGACATAATCTCTTAATTTCCCCTCCTATCATGTTCTCTGGTATTAAAACATCTTTGCTTGGGCCACCGCTCTGCACAGCATTTAAACATGTGTTCAAGTTCAACTTGAGACATTTTTTTAAAAAATGTACTGACTTTCAAGATACATTTTGCTAGGGCAGCACACAAAGGCACTCCCTTTTGGCAGGGTAAAGCAGCCACCGTAGGCAGCAAATGCTGAGGAAGAGGGTTAGCAAGCAGCAGCAAGATTTTGAAGAACAGGTCTGTGTCACATGACCTGTCCTGTATCCAGGAAGCTGAGCCTGATGTCCTCTGGTAACCCCAAAAGATACTATCCCATCACCAGTGTTGAAATAGGTTCAAGTGCCAGTCTAGGCAGCTTCTGCCCTCAGAATTGTGTGAAGCCATCTTGTCTTTCTCTGATTTATTCTTATAGTGCCCGAAACTATAGTAGGACCATGGTGTTTTTGAAGAGCTGTGAAAAACGGCTGTCTCCAAACTGGTGTGTTTGCATTTCCTACAGTAAGGTGATTGTGGCGTTTTAGCAGCCTGGTGTGACAAAATCCTAAGCTGCCCTCTGCTCTTCTCAGCATGGCTTTCAGTCTGTATTTTTTTTTTCCATTTAAAATTTTTTTCAGCACAATTGTGCAGTCACAGTAATTGATTAAGTAAAAAAAATAAAAGAAATGGTGGGGGTGAGGGAAGAAAAAGACTGCTTGGGAATAGCAAGGGGGAGAGGAGCAGAATCACACCCACTCACACCACGTGACTGCCTGCATATCAGAACTGTAGCAGGAGGAACTTATCACACATGAATCTATAGTGGTAAAGCAGGACCATTGGGAGGCATTGATGCGTTTTGCCCATCAATGAAAAGGAGTGCTCCAGGAATGGATGGAAGACAAAGCAGCTACTAGACATGACTGGACATCATGTGATAAGGTACAGCCACAGATGCTACTATCCTGCTGTAATTCCACTTTGCAGCCTCATGTGATGAAGTCCTGAGTTACGTAAGTATAAATCGGCTGCGGGACTTACCTTGGTCCTGCAGCTGGAGTTGTGGCTGGGAGGGGGGCCCGGCACGTTGCCCATCTAGTGGCAGTGCCTGGGCGCCACCATCTTGGCCGGGCATCCTCTTTCCGGCCGGCTCACGCTGGCCGGAAAGAGGATTGTAAGCCAGCCAATTGGGGAGAGGCTGCTCTTCCCCGATTGGCTGAAAAGTGGCTGCCTCGGCCAATTGGAGGCATGGGGCTCCCAGAGCCTCTGATTGGTTGAGGGAGGGGAGACTTCTTGCTGCAGTCTCCACTCAGGTCTGGCAGCTGGAGATAAATCCCCGGCTCTCAGCCGGACCTGAGCAGTTGGCCCATGGGTGAGGGGCCCACCTGCATCTGCGCAAGCTGGAGGAAACGACGGCCTGCCCGGTATACCTCATGCAACAATATCTACAACGGTGTTCAGACATCAAGGGAACACTTTTCATCCACGAGGACTCATCTGCATTGACTCGTTTCCACTTCACGAGCATTCTTCGGGCAGCACTGCGGCAGCTGAGTTGTCCGGCTGGTGAGTATGGAGGTCACTCCTTCCGCATCGGGGCAGCCACCATGGCTGCAGGGGAAGGATTACCAGCATCTACGATTCAACAGCTAGGCAGATGGCGTTCAAGGGCCTACACCTCTTACATTCAGCCAGAAATCAACCTTTTCTCTTGACAGGTCCAGCACAGAGTCCCTCCAGTCAGAAGGCTGGCCGTCTTTTGGCAATAGCTGCCAGGTTGGCGGAAGCCGAGCTGTATGCCTGGCAGCTCAGCTTGGTGGCGGTGAGCATGGTGTGTTGTGATCCAAACTCGAGGTCAGGAGTCTCCGGTACCGGCCCTAGGTCATCCCAAGGTCAAGTCAAGTTCAGGGCACAGAGACCCTGGGGGGAGTAAGAGGATGGGTTCCTCCTCCCCTTCCAGGTTTGGATCATGTGACCAGGTCACGTGACTTGATCACATAATTGGTTACCGGGCAGGCTAACCGAGTTGTCATCATCCCAACACGTGGGTTGGTTGATATCCGGATTCTACCCATGCTCATGCGCCAACCAGACAACTATCAGCAAGACAAGTTGTGGCCATTTATTGCCAATCCTATTTCATGTACCTATTCTATTCTTTATTATTTTTTTTACATCAATATATCTTTCTGCATATTCCATGCCTGTTGTCTTTGTTGGGAGATCTGGGGGGTGGGGCGACCGGAAGGGGGAACTGTCTCACTTCAGCACGCAAATCAGCTGTGGGATTTACTTTAGTCCTGCGGTTGGAGTTGCGGCTGGGGGAGCCCCCCCTGGCACGTCACCCACCTTGTTGTGGTGCCTGGGCACCGCCATCTTGACCGGGCATCCTCTTTCCAGCCAGCTTACGCTGGCTGGAAAGAGGATCGTAAGTAAGCCAGCCAATCAGATAGAGGCTGCTCTTCCCCGATTGGCTGAAAAGTGGCTGCCTCCATCAATCGGAGGCATGGGGCTCCCAGAGCCTCTGATTGGCTGAGGGAGGGGGGACTGCTTGCTGCAGTCTCCCCTCAGGTCCGGCAGCTGGGGATAAATCCCCGGCTCCTGGCCGGACCTGAGCAGTTGGCTCTTGGGAGCCAAAGACCCACCCACCCTCCCTCAGTTAGGATTTCTTTTGTATTAGTTAGGTTTACCAACTGTGCACATTTTGTTTGCGGATGTTCATATTGTTACCTTGTCACAACTTCGCAGGGGGGTGGCGATGAGCTTGGGGGGTTATGATCCAAACTCGAGGTCAGGGGTCTCCGATACTGGGCCTAGGTCATCCCAAAGTCAAGTCAAGTTCAGGGCATGGACACCCTAGGGCAGTGATGGGCAACCTTTTGAACCTGGTGTGTCAAACTTCGCCAAAAAACTGAGCATAACTCGGGTGGTGTGTCACTTTGAGGAAAAAACATTATTTCACAATATTTGTTGTTTAATAACATAAATGTATAATTGTTATATATAATTGTATTTAATAAACCAAAAACTAATTATTTAACTTACCTGCTTAGTGACTTCTTTGTTCATCCGTCAGTCGGTTTCTTTTGTTGGTCTTGATATTATTTAGCTTGTGTGGGGTGCCATAAGCTGAGATAAGTGAGGGGGAGGGGGAATTCTTTAACTACTAACCTGCCTATAAGTGACTTTTTTGTTGCTGAATTTCATTGGCTAATTCTTCAATTGAAGGCTGGTATTTTGTACACTTCAGGCCCAAGCAAGCGCTACTAACTTCATCTGTCAATCTGTTTCTTTTGTTGGTTTTGATACTATTTAACGCTGAGAATAAGGCCTCACAAAAGTATGTAGAGGGGAAAATTGTGAGTAAAGCCATTGCTATATTTTTCAGGGTGCTAAAAGTGTCTGGTAGTCAGTTCCAGGGACTCCAAATTTCCTGTTCGTAGTGGCACTCCTCTTGATTCTCCAAGCGGCGCCTTTCCAGAATCTCAAGCTTTGACCTCAAGTCGACAAACACCTGAGCCCAGATACTGTCTTGAAATTCTGCACGTTGCATCTCCAAATCTTCAATTTGCATCCATTGAAAACCATTTAATTCCAAACTACTGTAGACTACTACATCAGGATACTTAATTATTTTCATGGTCTGTTCTAGACTTCTAAATTGACTAAATCTATCACTAAAGTGTTCAAGTAACGAGTCTAAAACATGCTGGTACTTCATATGCAAGAGTTCCATTTCATCTTGTACAGCTGCACTGGCCTTCTCAAAATGCTTTGCTACTCGAGGAAAATACTTATAAGTTTTAGTTTCTACATCTCACTTGAAAATTTTAACTTTACTTTCAAAAACTTTTATGTATCCAAACATAACGTCAATACTTTTGCCAAAACCTTGTAACTTTAAGTTCAGTTCATTAATATGAACAGAGAGATCTGTAAAAAACATCAGGGTGTTGACCCACTTATCATCATTAAGCTGAGGAAACTTCCCCAGATCCTTATCGTCAAGAAATACCTTAATTTCTTCAAAGCACTCCACAAAGTGCTCAAGAACTTTGCCTCGGCTCAGCCATCTTACATTATTGTACATCAGCAGTCCACTGTAGGTGGAATCAACCTCTTGTAAAAGCGCCAAAAATTCTCGCTTGTGAAGGGGGCGAGCAGCTATTAAATTAACTACTTTTGTAACAACTGACATTAAGTCGTTTAGGTCGGTGAATCCTGCCTTGGCACATAAAGCCTCCTGATGGATAATACAATGAAAAGGCACAACTGGATGTCCAATAGCTTCTGTAAACAATTTGACAAATCCAACTTTTCCCCCCACCATATTTGGTGCCCCATCTGTCGTCACTGACACCACTTGAGAGATATCAATGCTTAGGTCACAAAATGTTTGTAGAACGATCTTACATATTTCACTTCCTGCTGTACTTGTTGGCACTGATACTAACTTTATCAATTATTCTCTCATTGAGACCATCAGAATATCGACCAATAATGGCCAACTGAGCATGTGATGTGACATCAGTAGTTTCATCAAGAGAGATCGAAAAATATTTACACTTCCTTAGGTCTCTCTCTAATTGATGTTGTACATTTGTGTTCAGTCTCATTATTCGGTCTTTTATGATATTTCTACTAAGTGGTAACTCAAATATTCTCTCAATAATTGCATCTTTATTCTGCATATCATGAAACAGATCTGGTGCACATCTTAGAAGAGTGTCTTTAATAAATTCTCCCTCACTGAGCGCTTTTCCATGCTGTGCTATAGAGTGAGCAATGCTCAAACTTGCAGATGTTAAATTTGTAGAGCCTTTCATAAATTTTAGGATGGAATTAGATTGGCTCTTATAAAGTTGTAGCTGCCTGGAAATGTATGCCTTCCTTTCATCCTCACTTTTTTCCAAGAGCTGAGAATGATTAGTTTCAAAATGTCTATTTATATTCCATGTTCTGCTTACTACTGTTTCGTTACATAGAACGCAAAATGATCTGCCATTTTTTTCTATAAAGCCATACATCTTGGTCCATGTCTCTTGAAAGGGTTGGCCACTGCTACTACCACTTCCTTTACTTAACCTTAGTTTTTTATTTTTGGGATTCTCCATCAGGGGGGCAGTGACAGAAGATAGAATTAGATGCGCTTGTTAGGCCTACAGGTAATTAGGGATTAACTAGCCTTACTAGCCACAAAATGGTGTATGTAACTATCTTTTAGGAAAGGGCAGGGTTAATAAGCAGAAATAGGGTTAATAAGGATGCACAACAGTAATAATGGTGAAATGGAGTCTGCACTGTGGAGCAAGATACTGTTCCTTATGTGAATAACAATGGCTGCCACTAACGACAGAAAACGGCACCCATACCATGCCACAGGCCCTCTCCTCTCCCAGACTTCCCTCACTTATCTCAGCAATGACCTCACTTTTCGCACTTAGCTTAGCAATGCGCAGGGAGGGCGGGGTGGTGGTGTCCGAGGTGGTGTCCGAAGTGCTGCTGGGGCCAAACTGGATGCTTTGCACTGGAGCCGGCCTATTTATACCGGCCCTGTCACCAGCCTCCGCATCATCCAGCTGCACTGGAAATGCGGCCGGATGGCCCTCCCCCCTGTTCCGGGCAGCCAATCAGGGCACAGCTGACCAGACCTGATTGGCTCCCTTTTTCCCGCCTTCCCCCCAGCAGCCGAGGCTGCCGGGCAGAAGAAGGCCAACATGGTGGCCTCCTTGGAAGGGAGGGTGCTTTCTGGTTAGCCTCCTCCCTCCAGCCCCACCCATCCAGGCTATCAAGCACCCTCCAGCCCCTCCCCTCCAACCGCTCCCCTCCATCAACCAGCCAGCCACTCTCTCTTACCAAAGCCATGATCAATCACGGCTTTGGAAATAGAGGGTGCTGGCTGGAAAGGCTCCCAGCTCCAACCACTCCCCTCCAGCCCCTCCCCTCCAGCCTCCAGCCACCCTCTGTGACTGAGTCACAGAGAAGCCCCCTCCCATTCAGCAAGGCTGCACAGGGGGGGAGAGCATCGCTGTCTGGGAAATGTCCCAGCCAGCGAGCTTCTACCCCCCCCCCGTCCAGCCTCACTGAATGGGAGGGGTGTTCTCTGTGACTGAGTCATGGAGAACACCCCACCCCTCCCCTCCGTGACTGAGTCACGGAGAACACTCCTCCCTTTCAGCGAGGCTGCACGGGGGGGGGATAGCATCGCTGGCTAGATGGGAGGGGTGGATGGGAGGGGTTTTCTGAATGGGAGGGCTTTTCCCACCTCCAGCCCCTCCTCTCCAGCGACCAGCCACCCTCCTTTCCCAAAGCAGTAATCGCAGCTTATGGAAGGGAGGGTGCTGGCTGGAAAGCCTCCTCCCAGTGGTGAACGGGGCTTTGTAGCCCCGCCCGCCACTTTCATTCTTTCCTCCGCCTCCCTAAAATGGCGACCAGGGCTTTGGAGCCCTGATCGCCACTTTAGGGAGGGTGGTGAGGGGGAGGGGGAGGGTGTCACCACTGACGGCTAGCATGTCAGTGGTGACACGCATGTCATAGGTTCACCATCACTGCCCTAGGGGGGAAGAGGATGGGTTCCTCCTCCCCTTCCGGGTTTGGATCGTGTGACCGGGTCACGTTACTTGATCACATGATCAGTTAGCAGGCAGGCTAAATGAGTTGTCATCATCCCAGCATGTGGTTTGGTTGATATCTGGTTTCTACCTATGCTCATGCGCCAAACAGGCAGCTATCACCAAGACGAGTTGTGGTCATTTATTGCCAATCCTATTTCATGTACCTATTCCATTCTTTATGTACCCATTTTTTTTACATCAATATATCTTTCTGCATATTCCATGCCCGTTGTCTTTGTTGGGAGATCTGGTGGGGTAGGGTGACTGGAAGGGGGAACTGTCTCACTTCAGTACACAACTAAGTATCATCTTCTGGCACAAGCCCACCAAATCTACTTTACCAGGCAGCAGTTGCACAGAGAGATAGAGACCTGTTTAGCTGACAATCAGGGTGCAGCAGGTTGGTGCTTCCACTACCACCCTGCCAGCAAGTGAGGAATTGCGATGGGAGCCCTGTTTCTGATTGTCACAGCACCACCTGCTGGTGGAAAGGGAGGAAATATCATTCTCTTGCACCCCGATCATCAGCAGAACAGACCTCCATCTCCCAGAGGAGCTGTTAGCTGTTAAGGAAGGCTATGACTACATAGGATTGGTGAATATGAAGCAGTTACAGATCCATAACTCTAGGTCACCAATCCAGTACTGCACTATAGAATGCTGGGCAATCTAACTATCCTATCTCTTTGGGACCCTTAATAAACATTTTCAAAAACCAAATGGCTGATTATGAATGTGTAATGTGATTGCTGCTTCTGTCATGGCTCTTAGATTCCCATAAACCATTGGAATTTGTATGAGAATTTCCACATGTTCCACCCACCATGCGTACTTCTGTTAATCAGATATTAGCAGTGAAACATGGGATCAAGATGTGGAACAAGAGCAACTGCACCACACGTGTAATATATTAGACTACACAAAGCTTAGAAAAGTTTCCTTGCTTTCATTATAAGTGCCATCATCCCATCCGAAGTGCTAATCTACAGCTGGAAACTTTTGGGCTTTGTGTAACGAGGAGTATGGGAAAGGTTTAATTACTGACATTAGCAAGGATTGTTTCTGCAAATCTCAGGCAACCCTAATTCCTCACCATCCTCTATGTAGGCTTGAGATTATGTGAGTTGCAGCTCAGCAATATCTGGAGGGCTGCATTTTGCCCACCCCCACTGTAGAATCATAGAATCATAGAGTTGGAAGAGACCACAAGGGCCATCCAGTCCAACCCCCTGCAATGCAGGAATACACAATCAAAACACTCCCGAAAGATGGCCATCCAGTCTCTGTTTAAAAACCTCCAAAGAAGGAGACTCCACCACACTCCAAAGCAGTGTATTCCACTTCCGAACAGCTCTTACTGTAAGGAAGTTCTTCCTAATGTTTAGGTGGAATCTCTTTTCTTGCAGTTTGAATCCATTGCTCTATGTCCTAGTCTTTGGAGCAGCAGAAAACAAGTTTGATCCATCCTCAATATGACATCCCTTCAAATATTTAAATCATGTCACCTCTTCTCTTCTCCAGGCTAAACATGCCCAGACATTGGAAGGGATGTCTAATGGTCATCATCACTGCTGACAGCATATCCATGCTTTTCTGTTCAACTACCATCTCTGGCCAAAGAGGCTTTCAAAGCTTGTGATTGTGTGTGATTCTATTCCATGAATATTCTACCCTATAATTCCATCCTGGTATTCCAAAGAAGTAACTATGTTAGTCTATTGCAGTAAAATCCTACGGCGAGCAACTTGTGATACTTTATTACCAAACTGATTCATTGTAGAATAAACTTTCATTAAAAAGAGTCCATTTCATTAGATGCACCAAATGTTATCCTTGCCTGGCAGTGAAAGATATTTATATATATATATATATATATATATATATATATATGGCTAGAAGTTGTGGAATGTAAATACCTAAATCTTAAACACAAGGGAACAAAATGCTATAAACTACAAAGGCAGAAGCACGGATGGCAAAACAGGTTCACATGAAACTTCCACACAGAAAAAAACCCCAAAACACTCTCTTTCTCTCTCACTCACACACACACACATAGATTGAAAGAACATTTGAAGGGGTTGCGAGGCTAAGCAGTCTAGCCTCATCCCCACCAATATTCACAGTGGAAATGCTTTCCTACTCCCCATAAATATCACTGGCATAGTAGCAGCCTTTACTAGCAACAGTAGACCTACTCCATGCAACAGTAGACCTACTCCATGCAACAGTAGACCTACTCCATGCAACAGTAGACCTACTCAGATGACCATATGATCAAACCAGAAGCCTCTAGCTCAGCATGCTTTTTTACACAGTAGCCAACAAGATGCCTATGGCAAGCCAAAAACAAAAACATGAATGCAATAACTCTCATTGAATCAGTATTCTTCATCTATTGTTGTTGTTGTTGTTGTTATAGAATCCCTTATCCAAAATGCTCGGGAAGTGTTCCATATTTCAGATTTTCATTTTCATTTTACTTTTTGGATTTTGGAATACTTGAAATATTTTGAATACTTTGGAATATTTCATAAAAATATTATTTTTGTGCAGAAAATTCTGTTTCCTAAGCAGGAAAAAAACCTGTTTCCTGTGCAAGACAACCATGTGCCAAATTTGTGCAGAATAAGTCCCAAACTGAGAAGATTAACATCAGTCCAAGATTCATTTCCTCAGGGTTTCTTGGCATTTGAAAATATTTTTCAATTATTTTTGAATACTCTTTCCATCCCTGCATGCAAGAGCTCTGCACCCAACACATCAGTACACATTTCAAGCTCTGCCCTATTAAGGAAATGTTTTCAGCAAAGAAGACAGTGAAGGGGTACCCTGTGTAGTCCTACAACCACAAGCACCCCATATGTTCTTTCAATGCATAGTAGGTCATGTGATGCTCCCTTAGCAGGCTAGGTTATGAACTAAGAAGTTGATTGTTCAAAGTAGGGGCCTGCTATGACTCACTATATGGACTTTGGTAAGCCTCTTCATATCAGATGCTACACCCTCTCCCTATATTACAAGGATAAAACTTTCAACCGACTTTACAGAATATTTATAAGGATTACTGAAATAAAATATGCCCAGCATACTGAAGATGGGATGGGAATCTTTGGCTTTTCAGAGGTTGTTGCACTGCAACTCCTAGGGCTGGTTTACACGGCAGGTTTTATTGCGTTAAGTTGCGCTTTAGTGCTTTCCTGCATCAGTGGTGTGTAGTTTACACGGTAATTGTTTACACAGCTATATTTTGTGGCTCTTTGATTTTTTCCGCTTTGAGGTTCACACAGCCATAAGTGCTGGGGGCATGGCCAAGCATTGGAGAGGGAAAGGAATGCCATAGGAATGTCTGCCCTGGCCCCAACTCCGTGTCCTTAACCGCTTAGAGGCAGTCCCCCCCACTCCCTTTCCACAATTCAAAAGGAAGGTGTTCCTCCTTGCCAGAGAGAGAGAGAGAGAGAGAATAGCAGTTCAGCTTGCTACAGCCCTTCGTGAAATGGTTTCTCTCCCTCCCCCATGCACAGGAAAAAAGTTGACGAACTGAGCTTTTACATACTTTCAAAACAGCAGAGAGGATGAGAAGGAATGCTCCCTGAATGAAAATTGTGGGGAATCCTTTTTGTTTGCAAACTGGCTTGCAAAATAGCAGACAGGATTTTTGCTAAGTTTCCTCTAATCGCTACTGTCTTTCCCTCCCTCCCTGCCCCTCTTTTAAGCCCACCCCTGCATCATCAACCAATCACAATGCAGCTCTGCTTTAACCCTTAGCGGAATGCTAGTTTACACTGCCAATAATGCACTACATTGCAAATAACTCGGCAAAAGTACCAACATCCCTTGGCATGCTATATTTGGGTGTTTTACCTTCCCCCCTTCTGAATGAGGCGATGCTGTGCTGCGATCCGTGGGAACTATGAGCTATCTTAGCGGTATATTTAGGGGAATATTTGCCCATGTAAACGACCCCCTAGACTCCTTAGCCAGCACAATCAAAGCTGAGGAATGCTGTTTCAACATCATCATCAACAGCAATTACTTTCCCCTGTCCTAAAGCAATCTAAAAACTAGCTGTACCCAGCATAACATATGCCATTATAGTTGATTTGAAAGATTATATATTAATTCATCAAATGATCATACTCTTGACATGTTTCCAAAGCGGCGAATCTGCAGAGTGGGAATGGAAACATACTGAAGCGTTTTATATATGTAGATAACGGTATAGTTAGGCCAGGTATCGCTAGTATTAACATATTAATATTAGTAATAAATAATACTAATATCTTCTTGATCCGTGACAACTGAGCCCTCCTGAAGCTGAGGACGAGGCTCAGTGGAGGTGAAAATATGCCGGGGAATAACATAGCATATTAACATATTAATATTAGTAATAAATAATACTAATATCCCCTTGATCCATGAGCCCCCCTGGAGCTAAGGAGGAGGCTCAGTTGAGGTAAATTCTCTTCCCTTCCCTCTTCCAAGCTGGACAGGGGCGGGGGGAGAGATTGCATGGCCCTCCGGGTGTAGCTGTCCTACAGCTTCCAGCATGGGTCACCCTTGGGGCTGCTGGGGCTTGCAGTCCACCCGTGGGCCTGAGCTTGCAAGCCCTGAGCACAGGGCAGGTGAGAAGAAGACGATGTCTTGGGGGGGAGTGTGTGTCTCTCCTTCAGAGCCAGAGCTATCTTGCTGGCAGCATCTAGGACCCCCCCCCACTGCAGGGTTCCTGGGGGTTGGGGTGAGCCTTGCAACCCAGCCTGCCTTTGGTCCCTGGACTCAGGGAGGCTCCGCTGGAGCCAACTGGGAAAAGGGGGGATTTTTTTTTATAAGGCCAGCCAACAAGGATGGCTATGGGTTTGGGGTGGGAAGGGAGTGGAACAGGCATGGGCCTTCCTGCCTTCCTTCCTTCCCCACCTGCACCCTCCTCCTCTTCTTCCTCCAGGCCCTACATCAGAAGAAGGGCAGCCCCCCTCACCTCCCACAAGGTGTGGAAGAGGGTCTTCCCCCTCCAGGGGGGCTGAGCTGGGGAGGGGAGGCTGGAGTGGGGGCTGAAAATGGGGGAAGGGGGTCCCTTTAATGGAGGTGGAGGGAGATGGGGTCAGTTTTGTTCCCTCGCTGGGCAATCCATTGCCTCTCCATCCAGGCACACAGCAGTGCTTTGCCAAGAGCAGCCCAAGGGCACCCAAAGTGCTCTTTTCACCCAAGGAAAGTTGGGGGCAGATGGGGATGGGTGCTTTGGGTAGGCCCCAATTCTTGGCCTACCTCCTTGGGAGCAACCCCCCCCACTGGCCTCTCTCAGGGTGCCCATTAGGAAGGGCCACCGAAGCTCTCCAACGCTGAGAAGGGTACATCACCATTGTCCCTTGGGAGCAAGAGTGCTGTGCCTTCAGGGAGCTCTTTACTGGTGAGGAAGCACCCCACACTACATCCTCCGCTACATCCCCATGCTACACATACCTCACTGGAAAGCCTCTCTGACACCCCCATGTTTAGAAAGGACTTCAACTTCCACATGATTCCACCCCCAGTGTGCTGATTGGCTGCCCAAGGGAGAGCTTTGATTGGTTGGTTGCTAAGTTTCCTAAGCAGTCAATCAGCACACTGGAAATGGCAACATACCCAAGAGAAGTATATATAAAGATGGTATTATACAGCCTTAAGTTCGAAGGGGGGGGGGGTTGGCTACTGGCAGACTCTAGTAAAAAAAAAGAATATTGTTTGTAATGTACAATGTAGATCCAATTTGTTTAACAGCAATTTGTTTATTTAAATTTGCCATCTTTCCTTCTACCTGATTTTACCCCTCCCTGATGGTTTTAGACCCAGAGGGTCATTTTTAAAAACCATTTTGACATCATTTTATTTCCTGGGCTGCATTTACATGGCAGATTTTATTGCAGCAAATTGCGCTTTAGCGCTTTTTCGCAGCAGTGCCGGTCAGTTTACACGATGTATGGGGGATTCCATTGCTTTGTTTACTATTTCACTTTATGGTCCAGACACGGCAAAAGTGCAGGGGCATGGCCTCCCAAACAGAGACCAAGCAGAGGAGGGGCTTGATGGGAGGGAATAGATCCTCCGTGACTGAAAGGACTTGGAATCCTGTATTTTCTTGCCAAACAAAGAATCACAGACTGCCAAAACAGCAGGGGGAAAGATCAGAGAAAACTCTCTCTCTCTCTCTCTCTCTCTCTCACTGTAGTATGTGGGGAAATAATCATTGTAATGTAAAAGCAATCTTGTGTACCTCATTCACATCCTAAGATAAGTCTAGGGTTTTTCCCTGCATTCCTTTGTTTATCCCAAGTTCCCTTTCTCTTATTTCACTGGGCAGTTCCAGCCAACTGGAGTGCTGGGTCATTCAACACATGACCTAATTTGAATTTTATTACTCTGTGTAAGTTTTCTTTTAAGTTTGAGTCTCCATGAGCCTGGAGCCATCTTAGCCATATTTGCCATCTTAAGACATCTTCATCTTAAGCCATCTGTAACAATGCT
This sequence comes from Gambelia wislizenii, assembly GCA_030847615.1. NCBI lineage: Eukaryota > Metazoa > Chordata > Lepidosauria > Squamata > Crotaphytidae > Gambelia > Gambelia wislizenii. Next base: position 328,784,328 of record JAUMIR010000001.1, read on the forward strand.
ATGATGTATCACCATGCAGCCTTTTACCGTTGTAGGCTGGTGAGTGAGTTTTTCCTACCCTATTCCTTAGTTAGTTTAGGAACCTCTTTTTAAAGTTTTAGTATGTAGATTGAGATTGACATACCTTCAGTAAACTTTGATTTGCATTTTAAACTGACTCCTTTGTTTTGTAATGAGTCTAATTTAACTGAGTGATCTCAGACCTCTGAATACACTTTTCTTTTAAATGTTAATAGAGCTTAAGTCTGCATTCCTAAACGCACTCTGCATGAAGCATGAACATGAAGTCAGAAGTGAATGAATGATTTTTAACTCTTTTTAAAGGAAATAATTCTTGTTGTTTTTAAAAGGACTAGATCCTGGAATTTTTAATACAATTTTATTTTTAGACTCATTACTCATTCCTACTCTCTCTCTCTCTCTCTCTCTCTCTCTCTCTCTCTCTCTCTCTCTCTCTCCCAAGCAGAGACAGTGATCACAGCTGAGGAGAAGGGGGGCTTGATGGGGGGGGAATAGATCCTCCGTGACTGAAAGGACTTGGAATCCTGCGTTTTCAAGATTCACAGACTTGCAAAATAGCAACAGGAAAGATCCAAGAAAACTTTCTCTCTCTCTCTCTCTCTCTCTCCCCAAGCAGAGAGACAGCTGCTCACAGCCTAGGAGGAGGAGGGGCTTGATGGGGGGAATAGATCCTCTGTGACTGAAAGGACTTGGAAACCTTTTTCTTGGCAAAGAAAGATTCACAGACTTGCAAAATAGCAGAGAGGAAGGATTTTTCAAAATTTTCTAATCGCTTATGAATCTCCCTCCCTCACTCCACCTCTTTTAAACCCACCCTTCATCATAACAACCTATTACAGTGCAGCTCTGCTGCAACTCTATTGGAAGATTGCTGGTAATTTACACAGCCCTTAACGAAATGGTTGTTTAGAATCATAGAATCATAGAATTGCAGAGTTGGAAGAGATCACGAGGGCCATCCAGTCCAACCCCCTGCCATGCAGGAAATCACGATCAAAGCATCCCCGACTGATGGCCATCCAGTCTCTGTTTAAAGACCTCCAAGGAAGGAGACCCCACCACGCTCTGAGGGAGTGTGTTCCACTGCCGAACAGCTCTGACTGTCAAAAAGTTCCTCCTAATGTTGAGCTGGAATCTCTGTTCCTGGAGCTTGCATCCATTGCTCCATGTTCCAATCTCTGGAGCAGCAGAAAACAAGCTTGCTCCATCCTCAATGTGACACCCCTTCAAATACTTAAACAGGGCTACCATATCGCCTCTTAACAGTCTTTTTTCCAGGCTAAACATACCCAGCTCCCTAAGTCTCTCCTCATAAGGCATTGTTTCCAGACCTTTCACCATTTTAGTCACCCTTCTCTGGACATGCTCCAATTTGTCAATATCCTTTTTGAATTGTGGTGCCCAGAACTGGACAGAGTATTCTAGGTGAGGTCTGACCAAGGCAGAATAGAGTGGCACTATTACTTCCCTTGATCTAGACACTATACTTCTATTGATGCAGCCCAAAATCGCATTGGCCTTTTTAGCTGCCACATCACACTGTTGACTCATGTTCAACTTGTGGTTTACACAGTCAATAATGCGCTAAGTCATACTACTTTGCAAATAACTCGGCAAAAATAGTGACATCCCCTGTCACGCTATATTTGGGTGTTTTACCTTTCCCCCTCCTGAATGAGGTGATGCTGTGGCACGATCTGTGGGAACAATGAGCAATCTTTGCGGTATATTTAGGGGAATATTTGCCCATGTAAACGCAGCCCTGGTTTGACAAAGTTCTCTCCTGGGCCTAAAACTGTCTGGTAGTGTGGAGAGGACTAATTTATACATATAAACAATTTAAATAGCAATTTGTTTATTTAAATAGACCATTTAAATACATGGTTGCTATTTAGTAGTCCTTGATTGGACCAGATCAAGTTCATTAATCTGAATTTTATAACTCATCCAGTTCACTAATCTGTATCCTTTCTAAGAGGGAATAGTAGTCCTCTAAGATTCTCCAGATCTTTGCTGCAGGATGCTTTGGGAGATGGTGGAGGTGATGTTGTGAGAATAATAAACCTTCCTTCTTCCAAAGACATGTGATTCACTGTGATCTTTTAGGGACCACATGGCACTTTATTTCACAACCCAAGTAAATCAGAGACATAGATTTCTCCATTCTTTTTCTGGAATGTCAGAAAAGTGCAGTAACATTGACGAATGCAGTCTTCTCCTAATTGGCACCAGCAGACCAGAAGCCATTGTCTGATGCATGCTGAATGCACTTTCACCCTGAGCTACACCACTGAATGCAGACTCATTCTTATCAGTATAACAGACAGTCCCTGCCTTGGTAGTGCAGCAAAGGAGGCAAGGTTGATTAGTCAAAATACTGGTTCTTCCTTGAAATTGAGTACAGCTGAGAGCTTGCTAAGGTAGTCTAGTGAAAGCAGTAGCCTTTTCCTGCTGCTGCTGCACTCCCTTTTTATCAGGAAGTTATTATTTATTCATCTAAGGAAAAGCTATTCAAGAAACCCTGGAGATGTCAGGAAAACAAGAGGATGTAAACATGATCTGAGAGATTCCTATTCTCTCTCTCTCTCTCTCTCTCTCTCTCTCTCTCTCTCCATGTCCGTGTTCACATTTATGAGGTTCGAAATAGTAAAGGTGGGCCAGTGTGGTTTCATGTTTTCCATCCTATTTGCATTTTTTCATTCTGTGGGGAAAGGTACAAGTGAACAATTGGATGTGAAGTTGAAGGTTTTCACAGCCAGCATCCATAGATTTTCCTTGGTTTTTTTCTGGGCTATGAGACTGTGTTCTGGAAGAGTTTTTTTCTGACATTTTGCCTGCATCTGTGCCTGGCATCTTCAGGGAATGGTGGGGTAGGAGTGTTTGTGGGGTTTATATGCTGTGAACCCCTGTTGGGGGGTATATGTAAATTTGTGTAATTGAATGGTTAGTTTCTGGATATAGAAATGCAAGGTTTGTTAGTGTCTATTTGGCTAATGGTTGGTTGGTGGACCATTATCTGCTGGGAATCTCCCTGTCCCTAGGTGGAATTCCTTTGTAAGTGTTGTTTTGATTCTATTGTATTTCAAAACTGAGAGCCAGATTTTGTTTACTTTTAAGGTTTCTTCTTTCCTGTTGAAGTTGTCCAGGTGTTTGTGGATTTCAATAGCTTCTCTGTGCATTTTGACATGATAATTGTTGGCCTGGTCCAGAATTTCTGTGTTTTTAAATAGTATTTTGTGTCCAGGTTGGTTTATAACATGTTCTGCTACTGCTGATTGTTCCTGCTGGCCCAGTCTGCAGTGTCTCTCATGCTCCTTGATTCGTGTTTGCACATTGCATTTAGTGGTCCCTATGTAAACTTGTCCACAGTTGCATGGTATGCGGTAAACTCCTGCAGCTGTGAAAGGGTCTCTTTTGTCCTTCACTGAGTGCAGCATTTCTTGGATTTTTTGGTTGGTCTATAGATTGTTTGGAGGTTGTGTTTCCTCATCAGTTTCTCTATTCTGTCTATGGACTTTTTCGGACAATGTAAAAATAACGGTAGCAGCGTCGCCAGGTTGCGATGCTGCAGCGCTAGAGGGCGTCAGTTTCGTATGACGCTCCTTCCCAGTGGTACTGTTGCAGTACCGCTGGGACATTTGACCGTGATATTTTTGCTTTCTACCGTCATATTTTACTCGCGATCAATGATCGTGAGTAAAATATGACTGTAAAAGCAAAAATATCACGGTCAAATGTCCCAGCGGTACTGCAACAGTACCGCTGGGAAGGAGCGTCGTACGAAACTGACACCCTCTTGCGCTGCAGTGTCGCAACCTGGCGACGCTGCTAGCGTTATTTTTACATTGTCCGAAAAAGTCCTATGGCTCCTTTGATGTATGTTAAAAAATACCTTCCCTTTGGGTGGCTGTTTTTCTTCTTCATTCCTGTGGGTTTTGGGGGTCTGGCTGCTCTTGTGATGTCTGATCTAGAGTAACCATTAGCCTATATGGCCCAGTTTAGGTGCCTCAGTTTGTCCTCCAGGTAGTGGGGCTTGCAGATCCTTTTTGCATGGTCTATCGATGTTTTTATTGTGCTTCTTTTTTGTCCTGGGTGATGATTGGAGTTCTTGTATAGGTCTCTCTCTGTGTTTGTGGGTTTTCTGTATACCTTGTGGCCTAACCGTTGGTTTGGTTTGCGGATGACTAAGACATCCAAGAATGACAGTGTTTCTTCCTTCTCTTTTTCCATCATGAATTGGATACTTGGGTGGATGCTGTTCAGGTGGTTCAGGAATGAGACCAAATCTTCTTCTCCATGGTTCCAAATGGTGAACGTATCATCCACATATCGGAATGATGTTGTGGGCTTTTTTGGTGCTTTTCCAGGGCTTGTTTTTCAAAATGTTCCATGTTCCAGTTTTGAAATACAATAGAATCAAAACTCAACACTTACAAAGGAATTCCACCTAGGGACAGGGAGATTCCCAGCAGATAATGGCCCATCAACCAACCATTAGCCAAACAGACACTAACGAGCCTTGCATTTCTATACCCAGAAACTAACCATTCAATTACACAAATTTACATATACTCCCCAACAGGGGTTCACAGCATATAAACTCCACACACACCCCTACCCAACCATTCTCTGAAGATGCTAGGCAAGATGCAGGCGAAACGTCAGAAAGAAACTCTTCCAGAACACGGTCTCACAGCCCGGAAAAAAACCCTAGGAAAATCTGTGAACTTTTGGATGTAAACTATCTCATAGCCCAGGGACACCATTGACTTTATGGCTGAGACTTAGCATCTCCTTGTTCATAGGCACCACACCCTGGGATGTGGTGGTAACACTCATTCATCTCAAAACAAAACCATTATTCCCCATCCTGGAGATCTCTCTGATCTTTGCTTGTATATCCTCTGCTATTAGGGGAAACATACAAATAAGGTGACTAACAGGAAACAACAGACTTTCAGTTCTGTAGTATACTCTTCATATGCATGAAGAGATAATCATAAAGCCACATAAGACTTTCTCCAAGGGTGTTTATATTACCTCCTTTTTTGGCATAGCAGAAACAAGTGCCAGCCAGATATACCTGGGGGCTATCCACACTATACAAATATAGTGCTATATTCCACTTCAGCTGCCATGGAAACATTCTGTGGAATCCTGGGGTTTATAGTTTAATGAGGCACTAGAATTCTATGGCTGAGAATTTTAAATGTCCCTCCCTAAACTAGCAACCCTAAGATTCCATAGAATGTTGCCATGACAGATAAAAGTGTCGCTGCCTATCAGATCCAGTTCCTAACAAAGGGAACACAAGGCAGAACACATGAACAGAGTTTCTTCACTGCTTAAAGTAATGGTGATGGTGATGATAAAGATAGTGACAATGATGATAATAGTGGTGTTGAAGACACCAGTTTCTGTACCAGCTACTGATATCTCTGATCTGCAAATCAGTTAGCAAACCTAAACCAGGAACATTTATAACTGCAGTTGGAGGAAAGGTGGCCTTCAGACAACATACATTCCTGCCAAGGTTGTTTCTGCCTATCCTTTGAGGGATGCAGAAGAGGGGAAAATTGAAAATGTCCTATATACCTCCTTGGAGGCATCAGGAGCAGTTTTGCAGTGTTTCCGCCCCATTGGGACTGCTCTAGGCCCAGGAAAGGCCTTCTTAAAACCAGGAAAACTGGGGAGATTATCAGACATGGCCAAAAGCCCCAAGAGGAGCATGGGAAGATGACATTACTGTACCACGAATGGGTCCCAGTTTCAGACATTGTTGTCATCCTCACATGCTGAGTCTGTGCTGCAACCATGAATAAGGTGTCACTTTCAATTGATGGGGAGCTCCCATCGATGAAAAGTGATGCCTTATTTGTAGCTGCAGCACAGAGTCAGCATGCAAGGATGACAATGTTGTTTGAAACTGGGACCCATTTGCAGTACAGTAATATTGTCCTTGGGTGCTCCTCTTGGGGTTTTTGCTGCATCTGATAATCTCCTGGGAGTTGACCTGGTTCATTTCCTGGTTTGAAAAGGGTTCCTTCTGTGCCTAAAACAGCCAGGGGCAGGGGGAGAGATGGCTAAACAGCTCCCACACCCTATAGAGTATACAGGAGGCATTTTTTAAAAAAGAAAGAAAGAAAGAAAATTTAAAACTCTGGAATGGTGCAATGATGCACAGCCCCTGGACTTGGTTTAATTGTCTGTTTTATGGAGATCAGGCCACAGCACAGAACTGACCCATTATAAGTAAATATGTCACCCATAACACATAAGGGGGTCATAGGTATGCCATTTCTTTAGTAAGGAGCTTGAAAGAGTTGGAGGAGGGAGGGAAACCCTGACAGTATAGTAATATGTGTAGTGGAATGAAGAGGTTGGAAACATTCTATGTATGCCTTCATATCCTACCTCCTGATTCTGCAGCACAAATAGTTCCCCAAACAGGCATTCCATCTGAACTGTTGTAGGGCAAGGGATATGAATGAGGCCTGTAAAAGCATCTCACACCTGACAAAGGGCTTCTAAAGAAATGCTGTGAGCAGCATGTGTTAAAGGGGGAGTTCCTTGTCCCTTCTGGCTGAAGGGATCTCTGAGTTAGGAGTCGCTTGTGGACATAAGACAGACCTTAGCCTTTAAAGTTTAAAAGGATTATAAGTTCTAAAACTGAGCTTTTTACTTTGCAGGCTGGGAAGAAATAAATGCCATTTCTGAGATACTATTTCTCCCTTCGGCAATGTATGAAAGTGCAAAACCAGAGATTTTAATAAAAACACCCCAAGTGATAAAGCAAACTCCGGGTGGCTCATTTATTTTACCCTCTCAGAAATGTAGCTGCATCTGACACTATCCCTTCAGGAGCTGCTAAAATTGCAACCTCCATTCTGCATTGCATTTATTCCTCTAATGGATCCTAAATGAGTATTTGCCAGCAAGCCTATTATGTGTCCATCATTCTCCAGCTTTGCCTCCTAGCAGGAGTGCTGGTCTACTTTTTCTCATCTTTTACGCAACTTTCTGTTTCACATTCCCCCTTCATTCACTTTTGTCTTACTTCTTTCAACTGGCAATTTCAAAGTACATGACAAACAGCAGTTCTGCATGCTGCTTGGGTGACTTATATAATCTGAAAATTCTCTTCAGCAACTGCTGGAGGAACAACTTTATGGAAGAACAACTTTATTTGTGGTTGCATCAGCAAGAAATTTCCCCATCCAGATCTCATTCATAGGGCTATAGATCTGTTATGGCCATTTATTTGGAGGAGGGAATCATGATTCATCATGACCAAAATATATTTACAACTAGAGTTTGGAAATTTTTCTCTTCTGGACTACAACTCCCAGAATCTTACAGTAAATGTGAGCATGCCACACTTTTCTAATTTCCAGATGAATCATTTGCTAATCATTATATCCATTTTTTTTCCTTCAGGAAAAGCTACAATGACCATTTAGTTCTGAAGGGCTTACTCTTGGGTGAGTTCATATTGGAAGGACTGCAGTCTGAAAGACAAACTGGCTCTGAAAGTAGACCTTTGACACTACCCTAAATAAGAGCAGTACCATGAGACTGGTGCCAAACTTCCTCCCAGTCTTCATGATCTTCATGCCACGTCCCACCAGGTTCAGTAGGCCAATGTATGCCTTCAGATCAGTGATGTTGATGGGCTTCTAGACTTTGACTTTGGTAGATTTCCTTTCATTCTATGCCCTAAATAAATGGTGTCTCTCCATGTTGTTTCAGGGATTGTCCGGTAAAGAGTGTTTGCAGTGAGTAGCAGTTCAAAGACTAGTACTGTTTCTTTGTTTGCATCTTTCTTTGGCCTTGGGTATTCCTGAAGGCTTTCTCAACAGTCCTCTGTGAAGATCTGCACAACACTTTGCAGATAGTCACTCAGATCTGTTCTGACCTGGATGCCATCGTTGATACAGTCACAGAGGATTTAACCTTGGCCCCCTGCTTGTCCAATAATAATGGATTCTTTTCCATTTGTACAGCCTGAAGAGGTGGACAGGATCCTTGGAGAGGTGAGGGCCACCACATGTCCTCTAGATCCCTTCCTGGCTTATTAAAAAAGTTAGAGGGGGACTGGCCAAGTGGATAAACAGAGTTGTCAATGCCTCCTTACAGCAAAGCAGGGTTCCCACAAGCCTAAAGGAGGCAGTTGTAAGTCTTCGTTGGGGGGAAAAAACCTTCCCTGTATCCCTCTGTAATGGATAACAAACAGCCAGTGTCCAATATTCCATTTTTAGGCAAGGTAATAGAATGCCTCCCAGCTCCAAGGTTTCCTGAATAAAACAGTTTATCCAGATCCATTTCAACCTGGCTTCAGACCTGGCTATGGGACAGACAGCTTTGGTCACCTTGGTGGATGACCTGTACATGGAACTCAACAGGATGAGTGTGTTGGTTCTTCTTCCCCCCACTCAGCGGCTTTTGGTACCATAAACCATGATATCCTTCTGTGCCATCTCATTGGGATAGTATGGAGGGGCTTACCACACTGTGAAGAAAAGCAGCAAAGCAGCAGAAACTTTCCATCTTTCCTGCTTCCTGCTGCCTTACCACGTGGCATCAACATTCTTCTGGCATTCTTCTGTTCCTGTCCCAGTTTTCCAAACAGATTTTTCTAGTTAGCAAAAAGATGTGGTTTTGCCTCAGTTCCCCACAGGACCAGAATGAAAGAATGCCGATGTCATGCAGTAAGGCAGCAGGAAAGGTGGAACATTCCTGCTGCTTTGCCGCTTTTCTTTGGAGTGTGGTTAGGTCCTTAGAGGTACTGTTTTACAGTGGCTCCCTTCCTGGAAGGGTGAACTCAGAAGGTGGTGCTGGGAGACTCCTGTTGGACTCCTGAGGGGCCCCTCAAGGCTCAGTTATTCCTCCCTCCCCCATGCTATTCAACATCTACATGAAACTGCTGGGAGAGGTTGTCCAGAGGTTTAGGGTTCAGTGCCTTCTGCTGTGCTTTCTGCAACTGGACTTGTTTATCTCGGATTGGCCTTTTTAGTCATCAGCGCGCTTGCAGAAAGTGTGGGATGAGTCCTTCCTGAATCTTTGTTTGCGAAGAAAAGCCAGAGGATGTATAAGCAAATACGCACATAAATCAGATATCAAAATGCTTTTCTTAAACAATTATACAGATGAATAATAAATTTTTACACCAAAATTAGCCAATGAAAATATTACTAATGATAGCAGGCTTCATGCCTACATGGTACTTAAGATGGGGACATTATTTCTCAAATCTTTCTACTGGATTTCCATCTCTACATAGTCGAATATGTGCCAGCCAAGCATCTGTGAATGAGATTTCCTCAAGGCCATTTGCAGCCTGCTATCATTAGTAATATTTTCATTGGCCAATTTTGGTGTAAGCATTTATTATTCATGTGTATAATTGTTTATGAAAAGCATGTTGATCTCTCTTTTATGTGCTTGTTTGATTGTACATAGATTACCGAGTTACCTCTGTTGTATTGGTTTTTAGTTAGTTAGAGGCTAGTTGTGGGTCTTTCATAGTGGACAGATAGGTATACATAAACATAAGAACTTAAACAGACGTGCCTCAGTCCACATCCTCTGACAGCCTGAGATTAAAATCCCTTGAAGCTGGTTGAGGATGTTCCATAATTATAACGTGCTTAATTAGAAAAGGGAAAACTCTCCCAGACGAATTGTTTCAGGAAACCAAGGAACATAGTCTGACCTGATGGTGGCACAGCTCTTACTTGAATAATGAGCTGGGGCATTTGTGCTCATGTGGATACTTCAATTAATAGGCAATCAATGTTAATATCTTACAGAGGCTTAATTTTGGAATTCTCGCCTCATTTATGTTCAAAAGGAATGTGGTAAAGCTTAGCCACAGAGCAACATTTCCCAAGATTAAAGCGTTAATTAAGTCAATTACTCTTCTCTTGCAGTCCCACAGAAGAAAAGGTTAAGGTAAATTTAAATAGGCCACCTTGACCTCCACATTATTCACTGAGTCATTGACATATGGGAATTGTGGCAAACTGTGGTCTCAATACAGCCATGGTTTAATCCACATCTTGGCCTGACTTTTCCAAAATCAGATGAATTACTTCAGCATCAGCAAGACTGTAATTAGAGTTCCCTGTGTGTTTTGATCTGTAATTCAACAGGGCATGGATTTGCAATAGAAGTCGCTGGTACTATACCATTGTGTCAGAAATCAAGAGACATTTTTAATTAGTAGTGGCTTCTGTACTACTTTCAAAGGACAAACATTTTTGAGGAGAGTTGCTGTTCTTTGGCATGGGACATATATACCTTGTACTACTTCCTGAAGGAGAAGATAGTATTGAGTCACTGTGGACAATCTGGAAAGTCTAGCAGCAGGACCTGAGTGTAAATGCATCCTCCAACACTCAGACCCCAGCATCAGATAACCAAGAGGCAAACTGCCTCTGATAAGCATGGTGATATATAGCCATCCTGATTGATAGACATACTCATCCCCCATCCTTCTCCCATCTCAGACCTCCGCTTGAGATATCACCTTTACACACTGCTTTGCGTAATAAAAAAAAAGAAGTGGGGGAATAGAGGGGTCTCTATAGTGTGCAATCTCAAATTTGGAGAGCAGGTATTGTAGACAACATGATGACTTGCCTTTCTGGGAACTACTGTGACATGTCAGGGATCCTACTCCAATTTAAGTTTTAATGCAAGGCCTTGCAATTATCATGTCATCATTACAAGTCCCTGAAGCTCCTATGCAGGAAGCTACATTAACATCTGGTTGCAATATGCTGGTGGTGCCAGCGGTGACTGGTGAATGCATTCCAGATTTTAGTCTGAACTGCAAAAGTGATGTCCAAGGTGCTGAATCCTATCCTTTGAATATCAGAACCTTGGCTAGATCCTTTATCACATATTGAACACCCCACTGATATAGTCATCATCAGACACTACTGAAGAGTACAGTCAATTACTGACTTGCAAAATACCATAGAAGCATGTTTCATTTCAGCTCGCATCATTAGAAACACAACAATTTTCAGTTTAATAAATTTACATAATTATGTAAACATTACATACATATTTATATGCATTTATGGTTGTGCAGTGGCTCGAGTGTTGGACTAGGACACTAGGAGACAGGGAATGGAAACCCAGTGGGTGACCTTGGGCAAGATACACTCTCAGCCTGAAAGGAAGGTAATGGCAAACCCCCTTTGAAGAAATTCTGCCAAGAAAACCCCATGATAGGTTTGCCTTAGGGACACCATAACTCAGAAATCATTTGAAGGCACAACAACAACAAATATAATTAATTATCAAATTATCATCCAAAAGTTCAATAAATCAAACAGTGAATCTGTATGCCTGAACCAGGCTCAAGTCAATATAACTTTAAAGTTAATTCTACAGGCTCCAAAGTCAGTTATAACAGAACAGTGAATCGATGACCACAAGAAGGGCAAACATTTAAAAAGAAGTTATGACTGTTCAAGTCCATAACCATTTTCAGAATTAATTCACAATCACTGGGATTTCTCATGTCTCAGGAAGGACATGTATGCCACAATAAATGTATTGATATTTAAGGATTCCTTACATTAAAAAAAAGTTTTAAGATAATACTGTTTCATGCAAACATGGTAGATCTCTTTGGGTTCTTACAGCAGTTGGGTGAGTTACTTCTCAAACAGTCCAAGTACAAGGAAATCCATAAGCCACTAAATACACACTGAAGGTTCCATTGCTTTGGAGAGATGAATAAGTTTGGCACAATCATGTGACACTGTCACCAAATCTTCCTTGATCTTTCCCTAACAATACGACTATCCACATTATGGAAGATCCAAATGAATTGGTCATAAAAATGCATCTCCCTTGTCACAAATCCTGAAGTTTAAAAAGCCTTTAAAACTCATGTTCCATGACATGAGCTCAACTTTTCTTCTAGAAGAATTATAAGGTGGGTGTGGAAAGAAGTAAAATAAGAAATATGTACACACACATACACACACACACACACTTTGGCATAGAAAGAGAAACTAGTTTCCTCTAACATTCTTAATGACTGGTCAGTCTTTCCCAGCCATCGTCCTATCTCCCCTATGGGATTGTCAACCATCAAACATATAATGAAGGCAAGTGTGCTCATTTTGGAGAGGGAAATGGGAGGTGAAAGAATGAGCACATACATTAGCAACAGCTCAGTAGCCATGTGGAAATGTGTCAGTCACTGTCAAGAATAGGAGAGATTAAGAAAGAGTGAAAGAAATTATTGCAAGGAAGAAAGGGCGGTAGCCGTTAATACACCACAATAAGTGGCAAATTACTGATGATAAAAGGTGAGATGATAGTATTATCATCATGATCATCATTTGCTGGCATCCTACATTGCAGTTATGGATGCATAACCTAGAGTTACTAGTCCACAATTGGTCTGTATTTAGGCATGCTGTGTATTCAAAAACGTGGAACTATTGTCATGTTCATAAATCCTCCCCCCCCCCGCCCCAATGTACCTTAATAGCCAGGAGCCGCATTGAGTGACAGAGGTCTGTTCCAATGGTGATTGGATTCTGATTGTTGCACCCAGGGCCGGTTTAAGGAATTTTGGGGGGCCAATGCTTTATTTTGGGGGGGGCCATATGTTTATCTCAGGTCAATGTAACCTAACCTATTCACAGTACAGAATGTTCAGATTACAGTAGGACCCCTGTATCCATGATTCTTTATCCATGGGACACAAAACAGCACACCTACCATAGAGTCTTCCTAGAAAATGTGTCCTCCCTAGTTGTTTTCTAGGCCCTCCAAGGCAACTCTATGGTATTTTAAACCAGCAGTTCCATTATTTTCAATGGCATTCACTATTATTCATGGTTTTCAGAATCCATGCCCCCCCCAACCAATCCCCAGTGGATAAGAGAGGCCTACTGTACTACATAATTTGCCACCAATAATTTAGTTTAAAAACTATATTATAGGCACTAAAATAATATTTTTTGTTTATTAGCAATTAACATAATGGTGAAGATTTCCTCAAAGAAAAGAAAGAGTGAACTAAAAGCTAAACATGAGTTAGTAGTGTGATGCAGCAGCAAAAAATGCCAATGCGATTCTAGGCTGCATTAATAGGAGTAGTGTCTAGATCAAGGGAAGTAATAGTATCGCTCCATTCTGCTTTGGTCAGACCTCACCTGGAATATTGTTTCCAGTTCTGGGCACAACAATTCAAGAAAGATACTGGAAGGGTGTTGGGAGGTCTGGAAGCCATTACGCCCTATGAGGAATGGCTTAGGGAGCTGGATATGCTTAGCCTGGAGAAGAGAAGGTTGAGAGGTGATGTGATAGCCACGTTTAAATATTTGAAGGGATGTCATATATTAAGGAAGGAGCAAGCTTGTTTTCTGCTGCTCCAGAGACTAGGACACGGAGCCATGGGTTCTAACTACAGGAAAAGAGATTCCACCTGAATATTAGGAAGAACCTCCTGACAGAAATAGCTGTTTGGAAGTGGAATACACTGCCTTGGAGTGTGGTGGAGTCTCCTTTGGGTTTTTTTAAAACATAGGTTGGATGGCCATCTGTCAGGAATGCTTGGATTGTGTGTTCCTGCAGGGCAGAAGCCAATCGGATAGGATGGCTGTTGGGGTCCCTTCCAGCCCTATGATTCTAGGCTGCATTCAGAGCCTGGGAAAGTTATTCTTAGATTACACCTCCCAGAATCCCCCTGCCAGCATCCTTCTCAAGGTCTGGTTGCATAGTTCCTTTTCCAGCATTCTCTAGCCCAGTGGTTCTTAACTTGGGGTCCGCAATGTCCTCACGGGGGTCCACAAAGGCTTGAAGGCTGCTTGGCCCACCTCCTCCCTGTAGTGGAGTAGCCACGTGACAGGAACCAAGGCAAAGGCTGGCTGGCTTGGCCTGCACATTGCCATTCAATCCACTCCAGCCACAAACCTGCAGGAAGAAGCAAGAGTGCCTCTGAGGGAAAGTGTAATGGATGGTGTAATTGTATTGTTGTTGTTGTTAGCTATTAATATTAGCTATTATTATTAGGGTTTTAAATCTTAAGTCTTGGGGCAACAAAAGATATTTAAAGGGGGTCTCTGGTAAAGAAAAGTTTAAGAACCACTGCTCTAGGCCAATGCCTCTCACATAACACTAATGGGATACTGGTGTGTTTTAGTGACAACAATAAAACCATTGTTACCAATAATATTACTCCAAATTCTTATTTATATTCTTTATATTCTTCTGTTAAAAGAACCAGAGTGTTGTAGAAGTTTCAGCATTGCCCTATGACTGTGGAGACCAGGGTTTTGTTTTGTTTTGTTTTTAATTATTTTTTTATTAAAAACAATCATTAACATAACACAACTTAACTTGACATAACTTACATTCCTTAAAATAACTTAAAATTATATAACATATATAACGTAACATTTTCTAAAAAGAAAAAAAAGACCAATACACAGTTGTCCCTTGACATTCGCGGGGGTTAGGTTCCACGGACCCCCGCAAATGTCAAAAAACCGCGAATATTGATTGCCCTCCCCCACCCCTCCCCAGGCCTTCACGGAGCCTTCCAAGGCTCCGTGAAGGCCTCTGCAACCCTCCCCCCACTCTCCCCAGGCCTTCACAGAACCTTCCAAGGCTCCGTGAAGGCCTCCCCCCATCCTCCCCCCTCCCTCCCCGGGGCCTTCACGGAGCCTTTCAAGGCTCCGTGAAGGCCTCCGCGGCCTCCCCCCACCCTCCCCAGGCCTTCACGGAGCCTTCCAAGGCTCCGTGAAGGTCTCCCCCCACCCTCCCCCCTCCCTCCCCGGGGCCTTCAGGGAGCCTTTCAAGGCTCCGTGAAGGCCTCCGCGGCCTCCCCCCACCCTCCCCAGGCCTTCATGGAGCCTTCCAAGGCTCTGTGAAGGCCTCCCCCCATCCTCCCCCCTCCCTTCCCGGGGCCTTCAGGGAGCCTTTGAAGGCTCTGTGAAGGCCTCCGCAGCCTCCCCCCACCCTCCCCAGGCCTTCACAGAGCCTTCCAAGGCTCCGTGAAGGCCTCCCCCATCCTCCCCCTCCCTCCCCGGGGCCTTAACGTAGCCTTCCAAGGCTCCGTGAAGGCCTCCCCCCACCCTCCACCCTCCCTCCCCGGGGCCTTCACGGAGACTTTCAAGGCTCCGTGAAGGCCTCCGCGGCCTCCCCCCACCCTCCCCAGGCCTTCACAGAGCCTTCCAAGGCTCCGTGAAGGTCTCCCCCCACCCTCCACCCTCCCTCCCCGGGGCCTTCACAGAGCCTTTCAAGGCTCCGTGAAGGCCTCCGCGGCCTCCCCCCAACCTCCCCAGGCCTTCACGGAGCCTTCCAAGGCTCCGTGAAGGCCTCCCCCCTCCCTCCCCGGGGCCTTCACGGAGCCTTTGAAGGCTCCGTGAAGGCCTCCGCGGCCTCCCCCCACCCACCCCAGGCCTTCACGGGGCCTCTGGAGGGTCTCCAAAGGCCCCGTGAACGCCTCCCCGCTCCTTCCTGGGGCTTTCCAGGGGACTCCGGAGGCCCCTTTTTGCGGTTTTGTGGGGGCCCGGGGGACCCTCCCAAAACCGCAAATAATTAAAACCGCGAATGCTGAGTTCGCGAATGTGGAGGGGCAACTGTAATACACAACAAAATCTTTCATACTTTCATACATCCAGATACCTGTAAATTATATTTATTTTTCTCATTATTCTAAAATATCTTCTTTCTCACTTTCTCACGTTCATACATCTTCATACCTTCTTCCTCACATGTTGACTTCCTTTCTTTCATTATTCATGTCTATAACTGTATATATTCTTTTCCCCTCTTTTCTACTATTCAATCTTTCGTTTAACCTACTTTTCCATCTTTATTTGATATTTTATTTCAATAAATTCCACACCAATATTCCAATTTTGGAATTTTACTAATTCATTCTTCCTCTAGGTTTTCCTCCAAATTCATTATATCTTCCCAACCTTCCAGATCTTTCCATGCCCTTTTTTCATCCAACATTATTAACAGTCTTTCCATTTCATAAAAGTCTTTCATCTTCCTTATCCATTCATTAATTGAGGGAAGTATTTTCCCTTTCCACTTCTGGGCAAATAATAATCTGGCCATAGGTACGGCATATAATAATATTCTCCCATATTTCTTTTGGATATTCGGATTTAAATTATGTAGCATATTTAAAAAGGGACAGTTCCTGTTCTATAGGCAGTTCTATTTTTAATGTCTTAGCAATTACTTTATAAATCTCCTTCCAGAACTTTTTTTGTCTTTTCACAAGTCCACCATATATGCATGTAAATGCCTTTTGCTTTCTCACACTTCTAGCATATATTGTGTACGTTTTTATAATTTTTTCCATTCTCTCTGGAGTAAGATGCCACATATTCATCATTTTGTAGACATTTTCTTTTAATGCGTAGCTTCTTGTAAAACCGACATTTACTTTCCAATTTTTTCCCCACTCTTCTAATTTTATTTCATGACCTATTTGTTCGGCCCATTTGATCATGTAATTTTTAACCACCTCTGTCTCCAGAGTCAGTTTCAATAGCAAACTATATATTTTGGCAATCATCTTTTTCTTTTCTCCAAATAAGATTTTATCACATTCTGTCTCTTCTATATTGATACCTTCTATTTTGGAATCTATTTAAAATTTTTCATACAATTGCCGGTATAAAAACCAATGACACGGGATACCTTCAGTTTTTAACTCCTCTTGTGCTTTCATTTCAAGTCGACCTTCTTGTTTCTTAAGCATCATTTTATATGTCAGCCACCTTCCCATACATGGAGTTTCTTTTTTATAGAAAGCCTCATGGTTTGACATCCACCAGGGTATTCTTAAATATAACTTCCTCTTATATATTTGCCAAACCCTTAACAAGGCTCTTCTAACATAATGATGGCTGAATTCCTTGTGGACGGTTGCTTTATTATGCCACATATATGCATGCCACCCAAATCTAAGATTAAAACCCTTTAATTGTAACAATTTATCATCTTTTATGTTTATCCATTCTGTTATCCATACTAGTGCACATGCATGATAACGTAATCTTAGATCTGGGAGGCCAAATCCGCCCCTTTCTTTTGCCTATCTTAATATCTTCATCCTGATCCTTGGTTTTTTTCCGTTCCAAATAAATTCTGAAAGCTCCTTAATCCATGATTTGAATATTGTATCTGTGATTAATATGGGTATATTTTGAAAAAAGAAAATCATCTTTGGGAGTACCAACATTTTTACTGCTGAGATTTGTCCCAAAAAGGAAAGATTTAAGTTCTTCCATGTATTTAAGTCTTTTTTAAATATCAGTCCATATTTTCCCATAATTATTATCAAAGAGTTCAGAGTTCCTATTTGTAATTGTTATGCCTGGGTACCTTGCCTTTTTTACTAGAACAAACTGCTTTTTTTTGTTAATTCTTGTTCCTCTATCTTACTTAATTTTTTGGTTATTATTGATGTTTTTTTCTTTATTTATTTTAAACCCTGCTAATCTTCCAAATTCCTCCATTATCCATATCAATTTCTCTACGCTTTTATTTGGGTTGTCTAGAAAAAAGACAAGGTCATCCGCGAATGCTTTTTGTTTGAACTCATATTTCTGTACCTTTGGGCCTCGAATCTCCGAATCTGAATTTATCTTCCTGATCAAAACCTCTAAGGTTATTATAAAGAGTAGGGGGGATAAGGGACAGCCTTGCCTCGTACTCCTCTCTTTTTGACATAGTTTGGATTTTTCACCGTTCATTATTATTTGTGCCTGTTGATTTTGATATGTTTTTTATCCAACTTAGAAAATTATTCCCGATATTCATTCTTTCTATTGTTAATATCATAAATTCCCACCTTACATTATCAAACACTTTCTCTGCATCTAAGAATATCATTGCTAGTTTCTTTTAATTCTGTTTTTCATATAACTCCATAATGTCTAATACTGTCCTTATATTATCTCTGATTTGTCTATTAGGTAAAAAACCATTCTGATCTCTTTGAATCCATGTTGACAATACCTTTTTTAATCTTTCTGACAGAATTTTTGCGAATATTTTGTAGTCAATGTTCAACAACGATATAGGTCTGTAGCTTGATCTCTATCTGGTTTCAAAATCACAGTTATATCCACTTTCTTCCATGAGGCAGGACAGCCTGTCTCGTTAATTCTATTAAACAATCTATGTAACGGATTTATTAGCTCATTTTCAAATGTCTTATAATAGTTTGACATAAATCCGTCAGGTCCAGGTGACTTCCCTACCTTCATACTTCTTATGGCCTCTCTTATTTCTTGTTTAGTTATTTGTTTCTCCATTTCTTGTTTTTGTTCTGCATTAATTCCTTCCATTTTAACTTTATCTAAATAATCTTTTATTTGGTTTGTGATATCCTCACCATCATCATGTTTTTTATATAGTGGTCCATAAAAATCATAAAATATATTCAGTATATCTTTTTGCTTAATATATCTTTGTTCCTTCACTTTTAGTTCTGTTATTAATTTCTTTTCATTTTCTTTTCTTAGTTTATATGAAAGCCATATTCCCGGTTTATTCGCTTGTTCAAAATGTCTATGTTTTACATGTTTCATTTTTTTAGCTATCTCCAATGTCATTTCTGCATCTAATTGCCTTCTTAAATCCAACATTTCGTGCTTGGCTTTTTTATTTTGAGGATTTATCTTCAACAATTTCTCTCTTTCTGATATCTCTGTCAACAACTCTCTTTCTCTTTTATTTTTATTTTTTCTCTTTAAGTACTCCTGTTGCATTATCATCCCCCTTATTACAGCTTTTCCCGCGTCCCACACTATTTCTGACATTATTCCTTTATCTTCATTTTCATCAAAGAACAATTTTATTTCTTTTAAAATCTTATTTACTATAGCTTCATCTTTAAGTAAGATATCATTAAGTCTCCAGTTGTATTGCCTTTTAACACTCTTTATTTTATATTTTATGGGACAGTGGTCTGATATTATTTTTTGTAATATATCCACTTCCCTTACTTCTCGTACCAGTTCTTTAGAAATTAAAAACATATCAATCCTTGACCAGGATTTAAATCGATCAGAAAAAATGTATAATCTCTTTCATCATCATGGTTAAAACGCCAGATATCTACTAAACTCAACAGTTCCATCATATATTTTATATTTTTTGGTATCATAGAATCATAGAGTTGGAAGAGACCATGAGGGCCATCCAGTCCAACCCCCTGCCATGCAGGAAATCTTGATCAAAGCATCCCTGACAGATGGCAATCCAGCCTCTGTTTAAAGACCTCCAAGGAAGGAGACCCACCACGCTCCGAGGGAGTGTGTTCCCATTTTTTGCTCTCTTATGTGATCTATCTTTTTCTGGATCTAAAATGCCATTCCAATCCCCCATAATTATATATTTATCATAGTCAAATTCAAGTATTCTCTTTTTCAATTCCTCAATATATTGATATTTATTACTTTGTAGTCCATATACCCCCATTATTAGTACCTTCATTTCAAGTGTCTTTACTTCTATTGCTAAATATGACACTTTATTATCCTTAAATACTTCTTTAGTTTCACATTTTGGTTTTACATAAATGGCAACGCCCCTTTTTATTTTCACCTTCTGTAGCATATCCCGTACCTAGTTTTGCATTTCTTAATAGTCATTGATCTTCCTTCCTAATATGAGTCTCCTGCAAACATATTATATCAACTTTCTGTTTTTCCAAATAATTATATACCTTCCTTCTTTTATGAGGTGACTTCAACCCTCTAACATTGCAAGAGATCACTTGTAGTAGACTACTTATTCTTTTTGGCAATCCATAGAATCATAGAATCATAGAACTGCAGAGTTGGAAGAGACCACGAGGGCCATCCAGTCCAACCCCCCTGCCACGCAGGAAATCTTGATCAAAGCATCCCCGACAGATGGCAATCCAGCCTCTGTTTAAAGACCTCCAAGGAAGGAGATCCCACCACGCTCCGAGGGAGTGTGTTCCACTGCCGAACAGCTCTTACTGTCAAAAAGTTCCTCCTCATGTTGAGGTGGAATCTCTGTTCCTGGAGCTTGCACCCATTGCTCTGTGTTCCAGTCTCTGGAGCAGCAGAAAACAAGCCTGCTCCATCCTCAGCGTGACATCCCTTCAAATACTTAAACAGGGCTATCATATCGCCTCTTAACCGTCTTTTTTCCAGGCTAAACATACCCAGCTCCCTAAGTCTCTCCTCATAAGGCATCGTTTCCAGACCTTTCACCATTTTAGTTGCCCTTCTCTGGACACGCTCCAATTTGTCAATATCCTTTCTGAATTGTGGTGCCCAGAACTGGACACAGTATTCTAAGTGAGGTCTGACCAAGGCAGAATAGAGTGGCACTATTACTTCCCTTGATCTAGACACTATACTTCTATTGATACAGCCCAAAATCGCATTGGCCTTTTTAGCTGCCGCATCACACTGTTGGCTCATGTTCAACTTGTGGTCTACTAGGACTTCTAGATCCCTTTCGCACGTAGTCTCATGAATCTACTTTATTCTTTTTGGCAATCCATGAATCTATGCGATACAATTTATCAGTTTCTAAATCTAACTTTTCACAGTCCCACCCTATGAATTCTGCTATAACTGGAATTATTCTTTTACTTAAATCTTCATTAGTTTTTTCTTCTAGACCTCTTATCTTAATGCACTTTGATCTGCTCCTTGATTCCAAAATCACTTTATAATTTTCATCTTGTTCTATTCTAGTCTCTATGGCTTTAGTTCTTTTTTCTAAATTCACCATGTTTTCTTGTACTTCCTTTAAATCATTACTAATCTTAGATATATCCTTTGTCACTTTGTCCAGTTGATTTCCAAAGACATCCAACTGTCTTTGTATGTCTGTTCTTATTTCTTCCTTCAGTTCTTTCATTTCAGTTTTGAGCTCTGTTCTTAATTTTTTAAATTCCATCATCAGTAGCTGACTTATGTCAGTTACCTTGGTGGACATATCTAAGGAAGATCTTCTCATAATTTGTAACTGTTCTTTTTGCTTAGCTAGTGCTCTTCTTGTAATGGGCATTACCTTCTATAAGAATTAAGGAATATCTTTTTCTCTCCTTCTTCTATCTGGATTCCTGTTTGTTCAGTTCTGTAATTGATATTCAATTATTAGCAACTATCTTTCTTTTCTCTCACTTACCCAATTTTTTTTCCTTTCCTTTCCCTTTCTTTTCCTTCTTTTAGCCTCCCTTTCCCTTTTTCCCTTTTGTTTTCTCTTGTCTTCTTTTTTGTTTACTCTCTCCCAATCTGATTTTTATCCTCCTTGTTTCCTTTCAATTTTAATTCCTTTTCTCTTCTTATATTCTATATCTTAAATTCTCTGATTCTTACTTTCCTCTCTCTTCTTTCCCCCTCTTAATAGCTTTAATCCACTACTTTCCTCCTGCAAATTAGTCACAAATTCTTTTCATAATACTTTCCAATATTCATACAATTATTCATAGCTCTTTCCTATTAATTAATTAATTCCATTTACATCACGTACTCCAACTTAAATTTTCCAATGAGTTACACAGTGTATTTACCATTAATTTATCCAAAAATTCCATTCATTATATGATCGACCAATAACATATACTATATTTTACATATAATTTATATAAATCATATTGTATATGTTGCTCTTTGACTAAAAGGGGGAAAAAAGAAAAAAGAAAAAAATTCTTATCAATTCCTTATCAGATGTATTTACTCTATCCCATCAACTCATGTAATCATTAATTAATTCTTCCACTTTTACATTGTATAAATTTAGTAACTGATAGTCAATAATCAAAGACAGTTTATGATCATTAATGATTAATAATGCAATGCTTAATTAATTCTTGCAGGTGAATCCAATGTATATATATTCTATATATATTCTATATTCTATACATCAAATATATAAATGTATACTATACACACACACACACAACCTACCAGCTGTCTCCTTCGTCAGATTAAGGAGGCTAGTACGGGGCCCTCTCTTGACCTGGGGACCCTCGCCAATGCTGATTTGGCAGACTGGTTAAACCAGCCCTGGTTGCACCACAGATTACTGGTGGGAGGAGGCTGGAAACATCATTCTTATGCACCCCGGTTGCCAGCAAAACAGAACTCCATCACTAGATGAGGCTGTTCACTGTTAAGGTAGGTTTGGGGCAAGACATGCTCTCTTAAGGTAGGTTTGGGGAGTTTGGTCAGGAGACAAGACACAGTTATGCATTTGTAATGACGTCTGGAATGTATGAACTCAGTGATGATGATAATCATGAGCCGCATTTCCCCCAAAATTGGAACTCAAGAATTAATAATTAGTTACAAATTAAAATACCATACAGTACACTTTAAAAATGAAAGATAAGCATTAAAATGGAATTAAACCTTCAAGAACAGTTAAAAAAATTTAAAATATAGAATTAAATTTGATAAAAGTCAAGTTTCAAAACAGCAGAATTAGAACAGTACAGCACTCTCTTAAAAGCCCTTTCATTACAAACCTTCAGTTCTCAAAAGCTTGTTGAAATTTTAAAAAGTCTTTTCCTGCTGATAGAAAGACATGAAGGAGGAGCCCATTCCAGCTTCTCTGAGAAGGGAGTTTCAAAACCTAGAGGCAACCACTGGGAAAGCCTTATCAGGGGAGGGGAACCAGCATTCTTCCAGACAGATGTAGCCTGTGTGTGTTCCAATCCAGCCCTGTAAGATTCTTCTCTTTTTATTTCTGATCAGTGACTGGGAATAAGAGGGTATTTAATGGGATATGAATCAAGCAGCATGCTGTAGTGGTTTGAGTATTGGGTTAGGACTCTGGGAGACCAGAGCTATGGAAATTCCTGCTCAGCCATGGAAACTCACTGGGTGACCTCAGGCAAGTCATAGACTCTCGGCCTTGGTCAGAGTTGACTAGAAACAACAACCTTGCCCTACATAGAACTGAGCTATGCTTTGCAAGCAGGTGAACTGCTGAACTGGGGCTTACTCCCGGACTGCATAGACTGAGATCTTCATTTTATGCTCATAGGGGAAAGATTCAAATTGATAAGAATTAGATCCAGCCTCACTCACTTTGGTTTTTCCCACCTACTCCATCCTTGGCCCTGCCTTGTACACTTTGTCCCACCTATTTCTTGACTGAAGCATCCAAACTGGAATTTGGCCCCTTGGGCTGAGAAGGATTCCCTATAGCCATGTTGCCATCCACCAGCCCATTCGACTGTTGTTAGATATGAAATGCTTCCACAGAATGGAAGCATTTGTGCTATCTGGGGAAAGATGATACATCCCAAATAACTGGATTCATGGGACAATGTGAAAAGGCTGAAGCAATTTATCTCCATATCTTAGGATTATTTTTAAAAAAAAACAGCATTGCATAATAACCATTATAATACTTGGACACCTAAACTCTGAACATTTCTTAACAATTATATCAAAGCAAATGCTCACGTGCATTTCTGTACCTGCAGACCCACACCCATACCCACAGCTAGAGGTTTAGCTCTGCTAAATGGGGTAAAACTTGGGGAAATGTTTGGTCACAGTTTATCCCTACCCCTCTCCATATGTAGAATTTGAACATGAAATTCAGAATGGCATCCGATCTAGCAATTTTAACAAATGATATTGATTTTGCTGTGGTAATTTTGCTCAATGGTTTGAATGTAGTAAGAGATGCCATAATTAACCTCAAAGTTTACTAGTTTTGTAAGCCAATTAAATAGCAATTAGAAGTTTTTTTAAAAAAAATCAGCTTTTTAAAAAACTGAAACATCAATAATGAATTCAGTTCTTGCAGATCTTTAAGCTGGGTTATGAGAAATAAATATTTCAAATATTTAGTTTGTTACAAGGTATTTATTTTCCTTTTATCTTTCTTTCTTTCTTTCTTTGAATGATACTGTAACTACCTGTGAAATGTTCAACAGGAGACAATTACCCATCCCTTAATCTTAGCACACACAAAAAGAGTGTGGGTGCTTCTTTGTAACCAAAATCTCCATCCATGTTTACTACAGTAGTTTTAATTTCACTTCTCATCCTTTTGCCTGACAAGCCACGAATGGCTTATAAGTGATGGATGAGGATGACAGAAAGCATTGACCCCAGCAGACAGACAGCAGGAGAAGTTAAAAAAAAAACAAACACACATGATAGAAGAGTTTCTGTACATTGGTGTATTTGGCTTCAAAAAGCAAATAGAAGACCTTTGAGCTTGACCGCAGTCAGAAAAACTGATTAAAAACAACTCTAGCACAGAGTTTGGGGTGATATAACTTTCCTAATGAGCAGGTTACAACTTTGTCACATTCAGATTGGCAACTATGGAGATGGAGATGGACGCTAAGGAAATGCTAGGAAATTCTGACATCAGACTAGCTGGATGGATTAAAAACTGCAAACTGCCTACTCTTTAGCATTTGGTAGACATGCCATTTTATCTTATCTGCTTACTTGTGATTTATGTAACAGGTCTCTTTAATACTGCACAATTATAGTTCTTTCATACCACTTTAATTCCCATCCTGAAACCTATGGAATATTGGGGTTTATAATTTGGGGAGGCACCAGAGGAGCTTCCTGGCTGAGAGTTCTAAAGGCCACTCCCTCCACTGCTAATCCCAGGACTACATAGGAAGTAGCCAATGGCAGTTAATGTGTTGGGGTGTAGGAGCTTAAAAAATTAAAAATTCATTAAAGATCCCAGGGTGCAAGCCCTTTGGGAAGTTTTCTTCAAAGTTAAAATGGTTAAGAATTAACTTCTAGTATAGCTGATACAGAGACTGAGAGAAGACAGGACTCAATTAGTAAAGCACTCAGGACTCAAGCAGCTAAACAAAACAAAATACTTCTTCGTGAAAGAATACTTAAGCATTTGCTAATAGTTTTTCAATCTACACATGCATGGGAAGCTACATTCTAGCTGACTAGGGATCTAGGTTAGGATAGGTATCATGACTCACTGATCCAGTGAGACCTGGGGAAAATAGGTAAGGCAGCCATCCCTACAGACATCCAGGGAAGAACATGCTTCTTCTTCAGAGAGTAGACAAAGAATCATAAAGTAATCTTAGACCATGATGTCAGTAGACCTAGGTCATGTGATGACATGCTGATCATCAAGCTAGGCTGTGACTGAGATACAAGCCAAACCCACTAAGGATTATATGAAGAGAAGGGGAGGAATCTTTAACATGCAGGAAGTCCCTAAAAACTTTCTAAAACTTGCTTTGCTCTGCTAGCAAGCAAGTAGGGAGGCGTAGGAAGAATGTTGATTTTTCCAACATAAAGTAGAATCACAGTGCTATAATTATGTAGTATGAAAGAGACCACAAACAACATATGACTGGTCCCAGTTCATACATTCATCAGAGACACTGTAAACAGTCAGTGATATAGGACTCAAGAGCAACCAAACAAGCCCCATCCCCATTCCCCATCACTCCTTTCAGAGACAAAGTAGGGCAATCCCCCACCTGAATCCCTGATGTCCAGCCTACTCTTGACAGTACAGCATGCTTTTACCATACAACCCTCTTAGACTCTCTGTCCTCACACCTTGAAAACTCACAGGGATGCAGTGGGAGTAGACAGCCAGACATCCAACATTATCAGTTCTGCCTGATAATAATAAATAATTGACATTAGCTCACCAAACAATGAATATCTTTGGTAGCCGTCAAGCCACAGGCATTCAGGGAACATTTCCAAGCTGACCTAAAGCCATTTTTAAAAATCTACAATAAAACAAGGCCCCATCTCATCAGCTCAGAGTGACAGATGCACAGTGCAACACATTCTGCCATCAGCAAGACTTCAGTTTCCAGGCTGGGACATCACCTTAGCTCACTCTCCCACCATGGAGCAGAGGTTTTGAGTTAATTGTATCTAAGAGTAGATGTTCATGACTGATCTCCCTATCCCATGTGCATGCTCACGCATGCGCACACACACACCTCAATATAGCTTAGAAGCCAGGTATCTGAAAATACTCAAAAGGCATTGTGCTATGTCACTACTCATATATCTGGTGCAAGATATGTCCACAGAGTAGAGGAGAAGAAGAAGAGAGGAAGGAAGGAAGGCAGGCAGGCAGGCAGGCAGGCAGGCAGGCAGGCAGGGCTTTGAACTGTCCAGAAATAAAGGTTACAGGGAAGAGCTTGATTTACAGAAATCAGCAAATAGAGCAAATAATATATAAGGATAACTTCTGTCATCTGCTAATATCTGTAAATTGTGCTTCTGTTTAAAGCAGAGCTACCCAGATTGTTGGAAAAGTTGAACACTCTAACTCTGAAAGACCTTTTTTGCTATGTGACGAATGTTGTTGCTCTTGAGCAAGCAGGGATCACCAGCATTGAGGCCATGATATTGAAAACACAGCTGCGCTGGACAGGGCATGTTTCTAGGATGGAGGACCATTGCCTCCCCAAAATAGTACTCTACATTGAACTCACCACGGGTCAGCATAAGAGGGGTGCTCCAAAAAAGTGATACAAGGACTCCCTGAAACAACATCTCAGGCTCGGCCAAATTGATCACCAACAATGGTCCACCCTGGCCTCACATCGGGAGGCATGGAGATGCACTATCCACAATGCTGCAGCCTTAGTTGAGAACTCACGCCGAACAAGTCTTGAAGAGAAATGACAACACAGAAAGAATCACAACCCAGAAACATCACCCAAGGAGACCTTCTGCTGTGCTTTCTGCAACCCAGACTTGTTTATCTCGGATTGGCCTTTTTAGTCATCAGTGCACTTGCAGAAAGCGCAGGATGAGTCCTTCCTGAATCTTCATTTGTGAAGAAAAGCCAGAGAGAGAGAGTACACAGAACCACTGTTATAATGCCTAAGCCTCATAACCCCTTGATTTGAAAAAGAAGAGCACAGGCCCTTGAAGTGAGGAAGAGTTGGAGCACAGCAGGAGAAGTTTCAGTTACTCTGCACAAGTAGGGTTATGGAAAGAAGACAAATGACAAGTGAGAGCTATTTTGTCACTTTCTGCCACTCATTTAAGACCATCATGTGTCTATCCATATTTTACCATGGGGAAAAATGTTGACACTCCAGACATAAAGATGGCAGCTACACATCCTTGCAGAGAAGCTCAGCTTTCGGTGTTCAACACAATCAATTTAAGAAGAAGCATGACACAATGACTACTACTGCTAGTCGTGATGGGCTATACTATGGGGTGGGCAAGAGACAGATATGGATCTCTTGGTAAACCTCTGGGTGATTGCCAGTAGGATATGAGGGGGCTCCATTTGCCAACTGTTTAACAATAGCAACAACTGATTTCCCTTCTCTTTACCCTATCCAATTCTGATGAACTTCCATACCCCAGTCCTCCAATATTCAGTTTCCTTCCCACCACAACACACAAATTTACCCCAGATCTTCACCCCAGTTCTCTCTACCATGGCTCACCATGCTAATGTTACAGTTGCCATGGCGAGCAAAGGAGGAGGCAAGTCTCCCCTGTCCCAATGTCTGGCACACGTCAGTAGAGAGCTTCTCTATATTCTTCTAGCTGGCTTCAACTTGCAACTTGCTCCTGTTGCTGATGCTATCTACACACTAGCATAAGATTGGGAGGATTGGGGGGAAGGAGGGGAGGATGTATGGAAACAGATTTAAGAGCAAGGGAATAAAATTCTTCTCTGAATCAGCTGAAATAGCATGGAGAATTGTAATGTTCACCCTGTACTTGGCATGACACTGTTTGACATCATATAAACCATATGTACACATATAATGGCATAAATTCTACACCAGCGAGAAGTGCCTATGATACATTCTTGCTAGTAGCATCACAGAATGGTAGATAGTGTTACTGGTACGATGCTGAGCTCCAAATTAAGACCATCATGGCCTTGGTTCAGCCCCCATCTTGGTCACAAATTCATTGGCTGTGTTAGGCAAACCACTGTGCCTCAACTCCCCATTTGATAATAATTTTATGTAGTTTGTTGCAGGGGGCTGATCAGGCTTACCATTTTAACAAATATGAAATGTTTTCAGTTTGCAAGAAGTGCACAGATGGGCATTTTGCTATACAAAATTGTGTGTTGTATTTGAGGCATTTTGTAGTTTCCATTTTATAAATTTTTGTCTTTGACTCTCAGTCTCCTGGGAACTCTGTTTAAGGCTGAATGGTGTTGTTGTTGTTGTTGTTGACATCCAAGAGGGATTGTAATGTTCGCCCTGTACTTGACATGACTTCCAGACCTTTATTTGGGTGGTTGAGAATATTAAAATTCTCCAAACTGTCTGAGTTTTAGAAGGAAATTATGAAGATCGCCTATTCATATACTGACCATATATGATCAAACAGTGCAATATATATGTATTTTGCGGTGCATGTATCTACCTCCATGTAGAAAACTGAAATGTAATATTTGAAGCTCTCTCCGGACATCTTAAGCTCTCCTATCTTTCCTGGGAATAAAGATAAATCAAGAATATGCTTTGGATGGAATAGCACACTTTTACATAAAATGGATATTCTAAACTCTAAAAAGCCAGTATTCTAATTCCTGTGATCTTCTACAGTCATCCTGCTTGAAAGGTAATCTGCTTTTTGCACAACACGGACTACTTAAGGAACCATTTCATTTCCCTTTTTGAAAATATCACTGTCTCTCTTTGTATCCCATATTAAACAGTATTTTATCCCCAACTGTCTATCGCACAGGAGGGTTCAATACAATGTCCAGATATAAGGAAGTATTCCTTCCAGTTTCACCTTAATTAGTATCAGCAAAAGTGAATGTAAAGCTGTACTATTCATAGCTGGGAAGGTAATTGAACAGGATGCTCTCTTGTTTCTAAAAGGTAGAGGAAAAATCATAACCAGAGGGGTTTTTGTGCTCCTTTGCACAGCACACACACATTCCTAATGGGAACCTCTGAGCGGATGACAAGACTTTTCTTTCCAAACACCACACTGCCCCCTGCAGATTAATTAACAACAATGCAGGCCCCATTAGAAACCGCAAGCAGTTTGTGTTGTTTTTTTAAACCCTGGAAACATAAAATACTCAAGGCACTGGCTGTGGCCTTTAACTCTTCAATCCTTAGCTTGAAATGTTTTGTTCCAGATTTACTATGGAGTCCTCCTTAATACAAAGGCTATCTCCAAGGCACATTCTCAGATGACAGCCACCTGCCCTTCGCTTCTTGTTTTCCTCTCCTCTGATTTAAAGCTGTCCTCACCAGTCAAATTTAGGATCATCCCTTCCTAAGATGAGATAGAATAAGACAAAGAGGTGGGAGGGAAGCAGCAAGAACGAGGCTGAATTATCGTGTGCTGGCTGCATCCCTCTGACCCTCTGCCAAGGACAATGGATAATTACCCAGAACTTTTTCTTTTGGCTATGCCTGTTCAGGAGGAACATTTTGTACCTTCAAATTTGTTTGCTGTTTATCTTGTTAATTAATTTTGAGGGCATGCTGGATGCACTGCATTTTACACAAACACACACACAAATATACTGTATATTGTGCATAGACCCCATCCTCCAGTGACAACTTTACTTAGGTCCTATAATCCTTGAATAAACCAGTGTATCATCAACTCCTACTTACCCCTGTGTTAAAAATATTGTTACCTAGAATCATAGAAATCTAGACTTGGAAAAGACCACAAGGGCCATCCAGTCCAACCCCCTGCCATGCAGGAATACACAATCAAAGCATTCCTGACAGATGGCCATCCAGCCTCTGTTTAAAAACCTCCAAAGAAGGAGACTCCACCAGAGTACAAGGCAGTGTAATCCACTTCCAAACAGCTCTTCTGTCAGGAAGTTCTTCCTAATGTTTAGGTGGAATCTCTTTTCCTATAGCTTGACTCTATTGCTCCTTGTCCTAGTCTTTGGAGCAGCAGTTTGCATAGAGTTTGCATTCAGTTGCATAGAGAAACAGGCCATGTTAGATTAATGGGATCCTTCCTTCATTTAGAAACCCGTGTATCCTTGTTTTTGGAAAAAGCATATTCTTATTGACAGAATGACCTCTCAACCAGGGTTGGCATTTTGCACCCACCATGCATTCTTGAACAATTGATCACTCAGAACACTGGCTGTGCCCCATTGCTGATACTTGCCACCACTACCCCTGTAAAATCTGTCCACCATTTAAAGTTCCCACAGTGCCCCTGATGGAGCTTTGCTCTGGAGTTTTTTGAGAAATTAAATTGGCAGCTAGACATAGCCACCTAGCATTGCTCAGTGCAATGTTTGTTTGCTTGCTTGTTTATTGAATTTATACCTCACCTTTTTCCTGGGATGGGATATTGGTCCTCTTCTATCAGGTGAGCTTATAAGGGCCTACTGACAAAGCCCACCAGGGAACACTTCACCCAAGGCCTCTTCAATCCTGGAGCCATCCCTGCTCTCACTGATGATCAAATGCTAAGTTGACTAGTGGTGGGTGTAGGTTCACTGTTGTTGTTAACTGTCCCCAAGTCAACCTAGACTCATGGCAACCTTGCGAATGAGACATCGCCAAGACACTCCATCCTCAACAGCACTGTTCAGGTCCTACAAACTCAGGTCCATGGCCTCCTTCATTGGGTCTATCTATCCAGCATGCAGTTTTCCTATTGCCTTCTACCTTTCTAAGATTTATGTCTTTTCTAATGTCTACGCACAATCCTAAATATACACTGGACTGACTATGTGACGAACGTTGCTGTCCTTGAGCAAGCAGGGACCACCAGCATTGAGGCCATGATATTGAAAACACAGTTGCGCTGGGCAGGGCACGTTTCCAGGATGAAGGACCATCACCTCCCCAAAATAGTACTCTATGGTGAACTTGTCACGGGTCAGCGTAAGAGGGGAGCTCCAAAAAAGCGACACAAGGACTCCCTGAAACAGCTCAGGCTCGGCCAAATTGATCACCAACAGTGGTCCACCAAGGCCTAACATTGGGAGGCATGGAGACACACTATCCACAATGCTGCAGCCTTATTTGAGAACTCATGCCGAACAAGTCTTGGAGAGAAATGACAACGCAGAAAGAATCACAACCCGGAAACATCACCCAAGGAGGCCTTCTGCTGTGCTTTCTGCAACTGGACTTGTTTATCTCGGATTGGCCTTTTTAGTCATCAGCATGCTTACAGAAAGCGTGGGATGAGTCCTTCCTGAATCTTCGTTTGCAAAGAAAAGCCAGAGAGAGAGATATGCCAAAGTACAACAACCTCAATTTAGTTCTGGCTTCCAGGGAATGTTCAGGATTAATTTGTTTTCAGAGCTATTTGTTTGTCTTTTTAGCCATCTATGGTATCCACAGAACTCTTCTCTAGCACCACATCTCAAAAGAGTTGATTTTCTTTCTATCAGCTTTGTCTGATTGGTGGATGGGTTGGTTGGGTTTTGGATGACAGTTCCTAGAATCCTCCAATCAGCATGCCAAGGGGGCTTGTTGGTTAGGGGATTCTGGGAACTGCCCTCCAAAAACTAATGGCCTTATTGCACTACACTGTTATAGCACTATTATTCCACTTTAACTGCTATGGCTGCCTCCTGTGGGATCCTAGGATTTGCAGTTTAGGGAGGGACATTTTGCATTCTCAGCCAGAGAGCTTTTAGACCTCACTAAACTACTGTAGTATGTGGGGAAATAATCATTGTAACGTAGAAGCAATCTTGTGTACCTCATTCACAATCTTAGATAAGTCTAGGGTTTTTTTTCCCTGCATGCATTTGTTCTCCCAAAATTCCCTTTCTCTTATTTCACTGGGCACTTCCAGCCGACTGGAAGTGCTGGGTCATTCAACACATGACCTAATTTGAATTTTATTGCTTTTGTGTAACTTTCTCTTCTAAGTCTGACTCTCCATGAGAATGGAGGTATCTTTGCCATCTTAAGCTTTTTTGAAACAATGCCATGATGTTTCACCATGCAGCCTTCTATCGTTGTGGGCTGGTGAGTCTTTCCTACCCTATTCTTAGTCAGTTTAGGAACCTTTTTTAAGTTTGTTTTTAGTATGTAGATTGAGATTGAAATACCTTCAGTTAACTTTGTTTTGCATATTAAACTGACTCCTTTGTTTTGTAATGAGTCTAATTTAACTGGGAGGATCCCAGATCTCTTGAATACACTTTTAAATGATAATTGAGCTTACAAGTCTGCATCTTAAGCGCACTCTGCATGAAGCATGAAGTCAAAAGTGACTGAATGATTTTTAACTCTTTTCAAAGGAAATAATTCTTGTTGTTTTTAAAAGGACTAGATCCTGCAATTTTTAATACAATTTTATTTTAGACTCATCACCTTCCCTCAACTACAAACCCCAGAATTCCACGGAAGGCAGCCATAGCAGTTAAAGTGGGGAAATAGTGCTATAGCAGTGTAGTATGATAATTCTTTAAGTTTTCCAGGCTCTGCCCCTGATATATAGCCATCATGACTGGTAACCAGTGAGTCATGCTTTCTCTCTTCCATTGCTTACACTGAACATTCAGCTCTACATGAGGTCATATGAATCCAGCTGAGGAGCCAGGCAGACCAAGACTAGGAGAAACGAGGCTGATTAGAGAAGTGCCGAAACGTTTCTTGATATCTTGATAGACCCATATGGAGCAAAGAGAAAGAACGACAGAGAACACCTCTCTTCATTTTCTTTCTTTGTTGGACCCATCTGGAGAGCTATTTGCACCTCTCTGCAGGGACTCCTGCTCTCTGCTTGTGGCAGACTGTAGTGTCGATTGCACACCCACTGCACGAGCGGCTGAGCAGCTGAGGGTCCCATCTTTTAGATCTGCATTTCAGCTAGATGGCCTCACAGTCTCTCCCCACTGAATCAATTTACGCATGCAGCTATGAGGAATCTCCATCCTCCTAATTCATCATATCCCCCTCCGTGATCATGTCAAGAGAACCTACTGTAATAGCACTTATCCAAACTTTTTATTGTTTTAGCTGCCCCCTAGGCTATTTGGATAAATTTTGTTATGCTGCATGTAATATTGCTCAACAATATACAATCTATCTGTCTCTCTGCATATAGATTTTGATTTATAAGGCAATCTTGTGAACAGGGAGAGGCTGGGGTGAGTGGATGGGAGCTGAGTGTTGTCAGGGCAGCAGTGGCATCTGAAATCCATACCACAATTACCTTCTCCCTTCTTTCTTTCATCTGTCTCTGCTCGAGCTCCCATGGCACAAGATATCCAACCACCCGTGGGGGAGCCAGAAGGTTGCATATTTTGGTCCCAGCAAATCTCGGCAAAGCAGATGAGCGAATAACACTTTGCTTTGCTGCTTTATAGTCTCCATAAGGAAACACATAATTCAGCCTTCCTACCCAGTGGAGTGCTGATGAGATTTATTGGAAATGCAAGCCGTCTTTATGAACATGCTGGGAGCCAAATGTACGGTTGTGAATTCATTTGCTGGGGGATACTCCACAAAGAAAAGAAGAAGGTGGGGGGGAGGGAACAGATAAATATCAAATACACTGGAGGGGTTGGGGGTGGGAATCAGATGTTTGAAACCACCAAATGTACATAAATAAGGCACACAGCACAATGATGATGGCCTTCAGGTCTCCCACAATGATTTGTTTTCTGTTAACAGAATCATCCACTGATCACCAAAGTTGCCACGCACATTAGCAGCTAATCCGTGTGAAGATGAGGTATAAGGATATTTGAGAGGCACACCTGGTCATCAATCCCTTCAGGAACTTTGGCATTCAACAGCAGCCATGCAGCTGCAGTCAGTTTAACCAGAAAAGTCATTCTTGGCTGGTGGCTTACAGATCTGCATCATTATACTGTAAAACAGACAAAGGATAAACAGTATTTTATTACTGTGTAAGATTACAAGCAGCGGCATGGAGGTAAACTTTGAAGTGATAGTCTCCATAGTTTCATCCCAGTCCAAAAGTGGATGTGTTGGTCCTGTCCACAGAGGCCACTTCTACTTGTTTTTACGCTCCCTAAGAGCAGAACTTTTGTACAGTTAATGGGACTTAATTGTTCATTCAACACCCATCTATACGAGGGGGGGAGTACTGCCCCACAGTAAGAGCAAGTTGCAGCAGCTGCAGCTTGTCTTAATGGTGGTTTCTCCCCCCAGCAGCCCCCATAAACTTCGCATCCAAAGATGACAGCTGGTGTGGGGGCTGCAGCACAGTGACAGCGGGAGGGGAGAAACCAGGGAAGGGGGAGAGGATGGCAGCCTCCCTTCTCCCTCCCCTGATCCCCATGGGGTGGTGGGGTGGTGATGGGGGGGAGAGAAACTGGGGAAGGGGGTGTGGATGGCAGCCACCCTCCTACTCTCCCCGATCCTCATGGGGGCAATGGCAGCAGTGGCCAGGGTGTGTGTGTGAGTGGTAATGACAGCTGCCCACCTCCCTTCTCCATCCCTGATTACTCGGGGGGAAATATGGCAGCTGCAAGCGCTTGCCCTGTCAGCAAGCCCTGCCCCCTATGCACGTCTGGCCAATCAGGTTTATGCTTCCTCTCGTTTGAGCAAGCTAATCAAATCGACTTGCTTGTCCTAATGAGCAGAAATGTGTACCCCCTCTTTATTTTAAAAAAAGAAACAGGAAAAGCCACAAAGGCTTTTCCGGCAAGGTTTTTGGCCTCCTCCACTCCCCTTCACAATACAGCAAAATCACATGGAATGCCATTGGGACAGGGAGGATTTTCATCGCATTCTGTGAGGAGGTGTTCCCCCCCCCAATGTTTAGCCAACCCCCAGACTTCCCATCTTCCACTACTTTGAACAATAAGGCATCACTCACAATGATGTATGGGTACTCACAATGATTTGTTTTCTGTTAAGCAGAGCTACTGCAAAGATTACGGGCTCAGCTAGATGGGAGAATTTGTTGGGAAAAATAGCACCTTACCTCCCTATCACTGCATTGTCCATTTGTGCCCACAACTATTCGCAAGCTTGCTGGAAGGGAAAATCAGCAATTTTGCAGTTTACATGGAGCAGAACGGGGAAAAAATGGTCGCTGCGAGTGAGTTGCATCCTGAAAATCTCTATCCATTCTCCTCCCCCCCCCTTTAAAAAAAAAACAGATGTGGAAGAGCTATTGTCCACTTTAAAAAAACTTTCTTACTTTTGCTCTGCCAGGGCAAAAACAACAACAACGATGGCTCTGGCATTGCAAGCCCTCCCTTGCAAGCCCACCCCCGCCAAGGTCTGACCAATCAGGCTTCAGCCCTGCTATGTGCCTCTTTTTGAATCGGTTGTACAGACAACCTGTTATGTGCATTTTTGCACAATTTTAAAAAAAAGATTGTGAGAAACAGTGAAAGCTGTTATCACAATCTGTTTGGAGTTTTCAGCCCCCCTCCTTCTGAATATGTCGAATCCCAGCAGGAACTCATCTAAACTAAAGGTATTCTGCCCGCATTCTTGCCTAATTTTTTTTGTCATCTAAACAATCCCTACGATTTAGCTTAGAGGAAACAGGGAAGCCTGAGCCTTGATGAGGACCCAGCTTCTCTCCTCCACCCTGTTCTATGTATGGAATTTGAATTCTATCTGACCAGTGACCAGAGACAGCAGGAATTACCTCCAGGATAGGCTCTGGGATACAGTGAAGCTTGATTGAAGACCTCTGTAAACCCAGTGAGGAATCTCCACAGGATCTGTTCGGCTTGAAAGCTGGCAATTCTGCTCCCCTGCACTATGCTGATCCTTGAAGGTCTCATAGTCTGAGGAGATTATGCATGACAGATTGAACAGGAAGGGGCAGGAAGAGCAAAGATGATGGAGTGGTATTTCCACAGGATCCCATATCAAGCTGAAGGCATCTACCAAGCTGAAGTCACAGGAGATTGCTTTGCTTTGGCATGAGTGGCAGACTGCTAATGATCCCAGAAAAACCACCTCTAAAAAACCACAGAAATGCAAAGCCTGCAGTAAAGCAAGGAAGTCCTGGAACTGACACAGAGCTTGAAAAAGTGATGTTCAGGGACTATAACTTTGAATGCACATGGACATGCTGGCTGGGGGTTTCTAGGAATTACAGTCCCAAACTTTTGCAAGCTCTAAGTTGACCCACACTGAATTGACTGAAAGATATAAGGTGCAGGATAGTCTTCTGAAAGCAATTGTACAGGATCAAACCTGTCCAAGGAACACTTATTCCCCCCTTCCTTACAAAAGCCTACTGACTAAAAGTATTCCATTCTGCTGTTGGCAATGCAGTGTTGTCACAGGAGCCATGGCAAAGCAATCACCTGTTCCATCCCGGGTTGGCCTGTGTTGTTAAGCTGTTGTCTCTGTTCTGTACTTCTAAAGGGCTCTCCTTGTTACACAACACTAATGAACAAGTTTAAAAGATTGTTACAGGGGAACAAATAACATTCTGTAAGGCAGCATAGATGCACAACATTACTATTCCTTTTCTTCAAATAAGTCTTTCTTTCCTTTTCTTTCAGTTTTTGTCATTTGTCTCATGCAGTGGGGCAATTTGTTCCTTGTTAAGGAGTGGGTTCCACCCTGCTTTCAGACTGTGAAACAAACTGGTGATATTTAAATCAATGCTTCTCTTTATTCTGTAGCAGAAATGATCCAAGTTGCCATGTGTCAACTGTATAACAGTATCCACAGAGGAAGGCAAGCTGTCACCAGGGTTAGGGTTATCTATTGTTACATGGTCTAATCAAAACCAGATGGATAGTTGTGTCAATGATGATACACAGAAGGAAGCCAAAGAACATCTCTGTCCTTTCCCTTTAAAATTCCCCTACATGAGATTTTCAAAAAATAATGTGCCCCCCCCCTATCTGCATACACATCCATTAAATCTTGGAAGGTGAAGATGGAAGGAAACACAAGAGTGTTTCAGAGTATCCAGAGAGTTGAGAGAGCCAACATACTCTTTTCTTATGCCCTGTTATCCTCTTTGCTCAAGTATTCCAAAACCATGCAAACCTGTTTGGCTAGAAATAGCATAGAGGCGAGTGTGCACACACAGTAGTCACGCTCAGCTCTACTTTGCCTGCTTCAGTTTTCAGGAAAATGGGGCAGGGCAAATAAGCAATCAATGAAGAAAAGAAAAATAAATTAACAATAGCCTGAATTCAGCGTAAAAACTTATGTACTACATCTAGCTCTGAAATTACAGAGCTTACAAGGTAAAGCCATGATCATAAAGAAGACTGTAGCACAGCCAGGAAAGGAATCCAGCACATACACATACGGGCCTCCTGATGTAGGAGGGTAGTTATTCCAAGTTACTTTTATTTCCCCATCTTTCTTCTGATGAGTTCAAGGTGGTGTATGTGGCTGCTATGATCAATGAGGGTCGATTCCCCTGTCGCTCAGGAAACAGCTGGCTGAAGGTCCCATCCATCCTTGTGCAAGCAATCTCCGGGACAAGGGGCAATTGTGACAGGGGCCCTGGTTGTGACTGTCACAAATGGAGATCTCTCATGGGAGGGGGTGGGAATGTCAGTCAGCTGCTTCCCATGCAAAAGGAGAATGGACCCGCATTAATCACAATGTCTGATTCCTTGTAAATGGGGTTGGGGGGATCAGGATGAGAGTCACTGCACAGCTGTTTAAATGCAGTGGTTATACATTCATAAGTGCCTAAGTGGATTCTGGCCTATTATATCTACAGTTTTAAAAGTTTTCTACCCCCGCCCCCAATCACGATCTCTCACAGAACCCCTGGCAACCTCTCAGGGGTAGAGAGAACCTAGTGGGTCTCTCTACATCACAGTGGGTCTCCAATTTAGAAGCAAAAAAAAAGGAAAAAAAAAGATATGTGGCATATTTCCCAGAGTACCATCCTGACTCCTAGAATGTCCATTGCAATATGGCCTTCCTTCATTCAGTTTTTTAACCCTCACAGAACACAGGTAATTCCCCAACCTACCTTCCGCCCAGCTTCAAAAACTATCATTCTCTCTTGCAAAAATGGTTTTTCAGTTGAACTTCTGACTCTCTTGAACTAATTTGGGAAGGAAATGGCTTCATATTGACAGCATAAACATCTAAAGAAAAATCTCCATTGCAGAGCAGTGGGAAAAAGCCAAACTGTTCTGAGCAATTCATTTATCCAGGCTCTTGCATTACAGCTTGTCAGAAGATGCAAATGAACATCTTACTAAGGGTATCAGAAATATGCAGGGAGATATTCAACAACTGCAGCAATTAACACATTACACTGGAGTAAAGCAAATACGACAGTACTGCTATCTGCTGTGTAAGGTGTCACAGAAATAGGCACTACTATTAGACTGCTATTTTTACTATTCTTTATAGAGCAAGATCATACCCTCCCACATTTTACAGATGAAAACTTGTAAACATATGGCCAAACATCAGAGTGTGATCAACATGGCAAAAGCTGTTAATGAGGGAAAACACACAATCTAGAAGAGGCTGCAGCAGTTTGCATTTGTCTGAGTCTACTGGGAAGGACAGGATCCATGCTGCTGCCACACTGTAGAAATAATCCAGTTTGACACCACTTTAACTATCATGGCTCAGGGCTATGGAACCCTGGGATTTGTAGTTTGTTGTGGCACCCGAGATATCCGACAGAGAAGACTAAATATCTCACAAAACTACAAATACCGAAATTCCATAGCATTGAGCCATGGCAGTTAAAGTGGTGTCAGATGAGGGGGGGGGGGAATACAAACATATCCAAAAAAGCAGGCATTTGCAATGATGCGGCCTGTCTTCATGGTCAAAAGAGCCCCCCTAAACTCCGCATGACCCTTAGCCAAGATGGCGACCATGAGTGATTTACTTGCGATTTTAAATCTGCTGCTGCCATTTTTTAAAAAAAAATAACAGTTTCCCATGGTGTGAGTAAGCGATAGTTCATATTTCCAAAAATAAGAAAGAAAAAAAGAGTATAAGATTGCCATTTGATCAACTTACCAGACCCTCACTTAGCTGAAAATCCAATATGGTGGCCACAGGTGCTTTCCCTGTTTGCTAACCTCACCCCCATCTTCATCCAGCCAATTAGATTATGCTACCTGTTCATATCTGTGTGAATACAAGTGTCCAAACTATCGCACATTTGCATGCCATACAGAGTGGATTTGGCTGCCCCCCCTTTCCTAATGACATATATTTGTGGAATTTGTCTGTATGAATGGATCACCTTCTGTTTGTATGCTGTTCATATTACTTGGCCATATAGACAAGGCCTCAGCCTCTCCTCTTCTCCCCTCTCCCCTGCTGAGTTAATGGAGTACAAACTTTTGGAATCTAAACTTTATAGATTGTATACCTCTGGCAGGACCTGCTGTTTTTGGTTGTTGTACTTGTAAAGTGCCATGCAAATTGGTGGTGCTATATAAATAAACAATAACAACTACTACTACTACTACTACTACTACTGCTACAATTATTTTTGCACTTGGAACTCAGTTTGCAGCAAGTGAAGCAATCTGAGGACAAAGGGGAAAAGTGGGAGGAGGAGAGAGAAACTGGGACATTTTAAAAACACAGCTAGGAAAGTAAAATAACATTACTAGATAAGGATAGTTGCGGGTAGGGGAGAGATAAAGAAAATGGCAACAGGAAGGGGAATGGCTATAAGGTTGTCAGGTCTCATAGTACTGCTGTGCATCTCTGGGTCTCCAGGCCAGGAGACAAATCTCAAGGTGAGAAGCACTGGTGGAAGAGAATGTTCCCCCCACCTGTAAGGTAGCTTTAAAACCTGAGCACTCATTTCCATCCACTCCCAAGTGACACCAGGATTCCTGGCTCAGTACAAAGGTGCCTGTATATGTATATGGCTTCCGCAGTATTGGTGCACTAAATAAAATAATAATAATAATAATAATCTTTACTTTTGAATCCCTTTGTTTTGACCCACATGTTTGAGACCAGCAAGATAACCAGACATGATAACTGAGGTCGGAGGCGCTGACCTTCCTCATGGGCTTTATAACATCAAAAGAGCACAAATGATATCTGAAGTCTGGGGCAGAGACTTCCATTTGAATGACTCTGAATTATGGCACAGAAACTGAGTACTATGGACTTCATAAATGTGAGTTACTATTTTCTTAGCTTAAGGAATGTCTAGTTAGCATGCCTTAGTTTTATGATTTATTTTAACCCTATGACTGAATGTATTTCATGTAAGCCTAAGCTGAGTTCCTGGAGGACAAATTTTCCTCCATGCTAACTACTTAAGCACTTGGAAATAAAAATAAAGTTTTCTCTCTTTTTCCTACAAACTTGCCTCATGCACCTTTTTGGTCAGCTATCTTGAGTCTCTTCTCTGGGGAATAGAGAAGGGAGGTTGGGGATCCCAACAGAGTGAGTGGTTCACTGGTTAACCAGATAATTGTCCCAGTTTCCCACTGAGCTGGGTTTTGAGTGACAAGCAGCGGGTGGTGGCAGCTTCCAACTCAGAAAGGGATTTCTAGACTAGAGGAACCCTTGAGAGTGTGGTTTCAGATTGTACCAAAAGGCTGGGAACTCCCTTCCCTTCTCTGTGAAGTTGGATTGCACAGAGAAGGAAGGGTTTTCTACCTTAACACAAGGTGATAGTGAGTCTCTCCTAAGCCCCAGCAGCAGCACAGAGCCTAGAAGAAGTACCCAGCTTGTGGAGGCAATTAGCTAACGCACACTGAAAGCTGTTTAATGCAGTGTAGATGTGTAAATTGCTATTGCTTAAAACAGTTTGTAAGCCGCTCTGATAGCCTTGTGGCTGAAGAGCAGGGTATAAATAACTAATTTTAAAAAATTAAATTAAAAACTCCTCGTGCCTGTTGTGTGCTGTACCCACAGGAGAATGCTACATTTCCCCCTCATTTGTTCTGTTTCAAATTCATAATAACTTTTTTTGTCTTCACTACACTCTGACATTGCCCAGCTGCATGTGTCCCACTATTCATCTGTAAAAAGTTAGAGGATATGTCATAAAGATCCACCTCTTGATTTCAAGTCTTCAAATCTCAGGGAATTGAATGCTGTTGATGCAGCAACCATTGAACTGAAAGATTTGGAGAGGGCCATGTCATCTGATCAGGACGGAAGAACAAGGGTAGAACAAATCTGTGTAAATTTTAGGACAGTTTGCTTTGATGCAATGGGAGATAAATCTTCTAGATCCCCAAATTTCCAACACAGACATGGCCAATACCGGTTTTTTACTTCTTGATAGCTTCTCATACCATCCTGAACATATTAATGCCATTGGAAGAACAGCATTTTGTGATCCAGGTTTTGCAATGCAAAAACCTGTTGTCCATCTCAGGAAAAAAAAAAGAGCAAGCTAAGCAAAAACACCAAAAAACCCAACCACTTATTAAGAATGGTTTTGTCTTGCTCAGGTTTGAGGTTAGAGCTTTCAAATCAGCAGATGCAATCCAGAGAAACAAGATTCAGAGAAGAAGAAACTTCAGAAATTTACGATAATATTAAGGAGCTGTTTACCAAAACAGTGACATGACTGCTTAACGTTGTACAGTACGATTTGCTACACTTGGTATGGACAGATAAGTGCTGGAGACTGCTGAATCCAGGTTTACCCAGTTGACTGATTAATTCAAAAACTTAATGTAGGCAAAAGGAGTCTCATGCTTCAGAGAGAAAAAGATTTTAGTCAAAAGCTTTCATGGCCAGCATCCATAGGTTTTCTGTGGGTTTTTTCCAGGCTGTGAAAAAAACCACAGAAAACCTATAGAAAAAGAGTTGCAGGTGGAACCACACTTTCCTCCCCACTCCTCCATTTTTCTTTGTCTCTTTGGAAACTCCAGGTTCCCTAGTAGGATGGGCAGTCCAATTTTCCTCTTGTTTTTGGTTTCCACAAACTGAAAGAAATGGGTCTTGCCTGAATTTTCTCAGCCTCATTGGACAGGGCAGAGGGAGATTTCTGTTCAGACTATCAGAGCTGAAAAGCAGAGAGGAAAACAAGTAATCAGCATCTTCCTTCAAGAGGAGGGGGGAGAAAGTTTACTCCTGTTCCTCAGTGTAGTAATAAATGTTGCAATGCTAGCACTCATGACACTCCTCATAGCTGCTGCCACCCCAGATAATCCAAGGATTTTGGCAGGTGTTTTGATCCATAACAGCAAATGAGGAACAGGGATTTTGTGAAGTTACTGGCTCTTGGTTGCCTACCTCATAGTATCGTGCATTGCAAAATGGTTATTTTGCTCACAACAGTATGATATCCTTACTGGAAAACCCTAACCCCACTCCTCTACTGTTGTGGGAGAGGAAAGCCTGGCGAGTGGGGAAGGGAGATGGCACTGTTGACCCCGATAATAAAAAAGTTCTAGTGTTTTGACCAATGAGCCCTAAATCCACTGCACCACTACTCCTATTGGTTGTGACATGCCAATGCTCAAGCACCCTGAGGCTGTTAAAATCGTTTGAACTTTTCAAGGTGATTAATGCAGGGGTTGTCTAGGTGAAAATAATGTTAATAGAATTAGCAGAGAACATATTTTGTCCCAACAAGATCCTGTGGTGGTTCGTCTTATACAGAAGGAGGGGGACCAAAAACTCCAAAAACTGTGGAGGAAAAGCCTTTGCAGGTTTTCCTGACATCTTAAAAATAATGCATGGAAATGCACATTCCTGGTCATTTGGATGTACGATTTGCATCAGAGCACATTCTCAGTGAGGGTGGAAGTGGAAAGCTGACACGCACGGTGGGCAGGCTTGTTGGTGATGAAGTGGTCGAAGCGCCATTTTTGAGTTTTGCATCACGATTGTGTGCTTTTTTTGTTGTGCTGAGGTGACCAAACAGCTTTTTAAAGTGGAAGGTCGTACTTGCGCACCTTTGGTTTGCAATTAAAAAAAAAATATTGTGCAGTGGCAACAACTTGTGGAAAATAATAATGCAAGTAATTCTCTCTCGTCCATCACCTTGATTCTCAGGCATGGCTCCATGTGAACTTCAAACACAGATAGCTTCTCATACCAGCAGTTTTGCCAAAGGACTGTGGAGACAAATGGACGCTGCTGCAAATTTGCACTAATGCACAGCAATCCACATTATATCTTCTTGTCTTGACAAGCTTCCAGTCATCTAGTAAAATACAAAAAACATACATTTTGTTCATATATCGCTACAATCAGCTGATCTCTCTAGATGTATTCAGGGGTTTGAGCTTTGAATGTTATTTTTTTTTAAAAAAAATCAATGTGTTCCTTACGTAAACACCCCCTTTCCCTCCCCTGCAAAAAAAGAAAAGAGTGGGGGGATAAAGACAAAGAAAACCTTTAAGATTCTCTAACTATACACCTGTATACCTCAATTGCTTTATCTTGTGTTGCTACTAAGTGCCAGAACTGAGAATTCTGAGTGGTTAATATTTTTGTGGTAAAGAGTCCATACAGGGCTTACTAAAGCAAGAGACCATGGTATTATCAGCAGCATTAAAAAACAAAACAAAACAAAACAAAAAACCACCTGAATCATTCTGGACACTAGTGTGTCACTTCATAGTGGACATATGCCCATCAACTTACATCAGAAGCCATTGGCTATCACACATAGAACTTGGTTCACACTATGCTCAAATGTAGCCGAATGTTTGCAAACTGGCATTTAGAGGCCAACTGGCAATAACCTTACTTTCTCTTAAATGCATCTCTCTGTGTGCGTGTTTCTTTCTTTAGAGTGCCTGAAACACATCTTCAGTAAGTTCACCCAGTGTAGCTCATTTTGCGTTCTGTACTCTTCTTCTTTCTATAAAAACAAATCAGATGCTCAGAGTAGGTACCTGGAATACCAAAGGGAATGTTTGGTTCAAATTTAGCTTCAGAAACTGGTGCTTGAATTAAAAAAAAACAACAACAAAACACTTTGTCCCCTCCTAATGGAAGATCAGAGGCCTTCTTATGAGTTGGTAAAAAAGAAAGCATCTGAAGTGGGCAGAAGAGCTAGGAGAGGCAGACCAATAAATAATTTGTACATTTCTTTAGGGCACTATGAAAGGTTCGCTGTTTATAACTTCCAAATACATCTTGCATATCTCATGCCATCTTTCAGATGAGGTATCTTTAAAAGCAAGAGCTGAAGGCCCTTGAAAACCTAAAAACAAGGTTTTAGACTCCTGCCACAGTATTCTAGCTAAATTCCTTTTCACCCTTCAGAAGCAAATATCTTTCCTGCATTGCCTTTTGCAACAGTATCTTTTCTTTGGGTCTACTTCAGGGCATGAGGCCTATGAGAGGGCCCATGATATAGCACTAAAGAGAGGAAATGTCTCACTATAGAGTAACAAAATGTCAAAAAAAAGGTGGGGGGTGAGGTGGGGACAGAGGACTGAAACAACATTGCCAGGTCTCACGGCACCAGCTGAAGTCTTCAGGAAATTAAGGAGATTTTCAGACACCTCTTTCAGCATCTTGCCGCTTAAACAGCCTCCGGAGCAGTAACGAGGCTGCTGCGCGGCAAGGGGTCCATTTTGGATGACGCCGTTTCTCTCTCGGCGGCATCCGTGAGTGTTGCAGCTAGCATTGGAGGCGGCCGCACTGTTTTTTACTCACAGACAACTTCCATGAGTGAAAAACAGAGCGGCCGCCTCCAATGCTAGCCACAACACTCACAGACGCCGCCGAGAGAGAAACGGTGTCATCCAAAATGGACCCCTTGCCACGCAGCAGCCTCGTTACTGCACCAGAGGCTGCTTG
The DNA here is from genome assembly GCA_030847615.1 of Gambelia wislizenii. NCBI lineage: Eukaryota > Metazoa > Chordata > Lepidosauria > Squamata > Crotaphytidae > Gambelia > Gambelia wislizenii. The sequence continues at coordinate 328,828,984 of JAUMIR010000001.1, forward strand.
CGCGGCAAGACGCTGAAAGAGGCGTCTGAAAATCTCCTAAGACAGTAATTTTCAGGTGAAACCAGGTTATTATTATTTCTCATCTACTTAGGGAGATGGGAGAAAGAACATTTAACCTACTTGCTTCTAGCCAGAAGGAGCATACAGAGTAGAGGGTAAGCCCTAGCAGCACAGCATCTAAGTAAATACATAGAACTCCCAGGAGAGTCTTTGCAACTTGCATCAAGAAATCAATTAAACCATATAAATTATAGCAAACTGCTGGTCTACTAGCTGAGCTGGAGATTTTCACACAGCTCTTCCTCTTGGCTGGAGTTGAGCCCACTAAAATGAGAATACACACCCTCTTCTTCCACCTGGAGATGACCTATGAAAACTGGAGACTCAGGGTCAGGCCTTGAGATCTGGCAAACCTAATTACAAGACAAAGAATCTGCCCATCCCTCCCTATGATATCTATATTGATAATTTTAGTATAAAATAGAAGGAGATATCCTGCGGTCTGAATGCAACTTTCCTAAAATAAGGATGAACTGAAAAATATTTATACCACACCTTTCCTCATATAGGACATGGTACCTTACATAAAGGGGCAAAATATAACAAAATGGTAGTAAACAAAAAGAACAAACAATAATCCAGTCCTAATGCTCAGTGCTGCCAAAATTCCCATGCTTGAGCTACAAGAAGACCAAAAAGAGGCCTACCCACCTTTTTGTACACTCCTCCCTTCTTTACTGTTTGTAGAAGGCTGTGGTAGGGAAGACACTACAGTTGCCCTAAAATTGGGATGAGCTAGAAAGTGGGGCTTGTATATTCCAGTAAAGGGAAAAAATAATTTCAGTACTGTGCTACAAAATATTTATTAGCAAATGCTGCTTTTGTCATTGGGAACAGAGATCATCCCTGTGTCTAACTAAATTTACAATTCTCAGCAGAAGCCCGAATCACAAAAATTAATATATAGATTTGGGAGAGTACAGCATCCTATGGCCACCAGCCTGGCTCATTTTTTTTGAGACACATATGTATGTATGTATGTATGCATGTATGTTACAATGCTTCAATATAATATATAACTATATAGCTAAATAAACTTTTTCTTGCCAAATGTACTGTATATTCTGGCGTATAAGACGACTGTGCATATAAGACGACCCCCCAATTTCCCAGTAAAAATCTAGAGTTTGGCATATATTCGCTGTATAAGACCACCCCCCAATTTGGCTGGCTGGCTGGCTGGTTGGGGGAGCCTTGCCAGCTGATCCTTTTTGTTTCCCAACTCACGAGGATCTCCTCTTGAGTTGGGAAAGTGAACAGGATCAGCTGGCAGGGCTCTCCCAGCCAGCCGCAACATTCGCCCCCCTCTTCCACCTTCGGTTGATCCCCAAAGAGGGTGAAGGCAACGGAGGGGGCTGAATGAACTCGGTTTGCCTCGGCCACTGCCCATTCCCTCAGTCTTCATTCCCTTTCCAAAGGGAATGAAGACAGATGGGATGGACGGCCTCCATGGCAAACCGTGGCATTGGCCGCTCTCTTCTACCTTCCAGTCACCCTTGACTTGAAGATGGAAGAAAGAGCTCTCAAAGGAGTTGGAAGCCCTCCTCTTCTTGAACAAGGTCAATCTAAGTAATTAATGCCAGTCGCCATCAGTGGGCACTGCTCAGTGCATATGGAGATCAGCAGTGCATTGGATACTCTTAATACAGGTTTCTGCTAGTGTATGATTCTGTTTATCCAATGAGAAGTCAGTCTCTCAGGTCTGTTTTGCGTAAAAGGGCCACATGGCTTGATGGAAATAGATCCTTTCCTTCTTAAATATGAGTCCACATTAGAGGTGTATTGGGCCTTCCTTTAATACTGTGTTATCTAGAAAATAAAAGAGCAAAAAGGACATTTTTCTGTAGTCCCATAGTGGCACAAAAGAATAGGTCTGAGAATAGAACCAGCCATTGGCTGAGAGATAGCTTACATGGTTTAAAAAGTTTTGAAGGGATTGTTGTTTTAATCTGCTAATCTGCACAACAACAAAAGCCTTGTACCACCTTCAAGACTAAGATGTATGTTGGCATATAATGACTTGGATGAGGGAATTAGGGGCATAATTACCAAATTTACAGATGACACCAAATTAGGAGGAGTAGCTAATACCCTGGAGGACAGGATCAAAATTCAAAATGACCTGGATAAACTGGAGAGCTGGGTCAAAGCTAACAAAATAAAATTCAATACGGAGAAATGTAAGGTTCTGCACTTAGGGCGAAAAAATGAAATGCATAGATATAGGATGGGGGAGACCTGGCTGAATGAGACTATGTGCAAAAGGGATCTAGGAGTCCAAGTAGACCACAAGTTGAACATGAGTCAACAGTGTGATGCGCAGTGTGATGAGATTTTGAGCTGTATCAATAGAAGTATAGTGTCTAGATCAAGGGAAGTAATAGTGCCGCTCTATTCTGCCTTGGTCAGACCTCACCTAGAATACTGTGTCCAGTTCTTGGCACCACAATTCAAAAAGGATATTGACAAATTGGAGCATGTCCAGAGAAGGGTGACTAAAATGGTGAAAGGTCTGGAAATGATGCCTTATGAGGAGAGACTTAGGGAGCTGGGTATGTTTAGCCTGGAAAAAAGACGGTTAAGAGGCGATATGATAGCCCTGTTTAAGTATTTGAAGGGGTGTCACATTAAGGATGGAGCAAGCTTGTTTTGTGCTGCTCCAGAGACTAGGAAACGGAACAATGGATGCAAGCTCCAGGAACAGAGATTCCACCTCAATACTAGGAGGAACTTTTTGACAGTAAGAGCTGTTCGGCAGTGGAACACACTCCCTCGGAGCGTGGTGGGGTCTCCTTCCTTGGAGGTCTTTAAACAGAGGCTGGATGGCCATCTGTCGGGGATGCTTTGATCATGATTTCCTGCATGGCAGGGGGTTGGACTGGATGGCCCTCGTGGTCTCTTCCAACTCTGCAATTCTATGATTCTATGAGTATTTGTGAATTATAATTCACATCCTCTGGTACCATATTCAAGCTTCAGGTGCATACGCACATTGTGTCTGGTTCTGGAGAGGATCAGAATGAAATTGGACAAGCCTATTATTAACACAGGCCATCAATTGTTAGCGCTAGCATTCCAGCAGTGAGTAAGGCTGTGCAGATGCAATAAACTCATCTGAACTTCTGTTCAGTGGTTTATTAAGAAAATGATTAATTCTCTTTTTAAAAAAGTGTTTGTTTTGCCATGTTCTAGTGAATCCTCAGTGTCTTCTTTCATCTTGTAATTACTGGTCAAGGACCAAAATAAATATATGTATGTATACTTCATCTTGCAAACCTATCAGCATTTGGCCAAACACAAACTTGCTATGAAAACCAACCTATTAATAATACATACAGTGTGTTTAAGGAATTATCTTGGTTGAAACTTCTGAAGACAGACTAAAATTTATGAATACATCCCAGTTTAGAAGTCTTGCATATAGCCCGGTTTGCTGGTGTTCCACCCAATTCTTTCCTTGGAATTCTTTTGGCTCAAAATTGCTGCTTTGAAATCTGCTATAGTGTCCTGCATGATTGAAATATGCTGATGCAGGTTTTTATGTTGCCATTTCTGATGTCAGTCTGTATATCCATCTTTTTTTTAATTTTTATTTTTTTACATAGAGATTATCTTGTTCAACCTATGTAGAATGCAGAGGGTCACAACTGGCAGAGAATGACATATATCATGTTAAAATAAACCATGTTGTGGATGATGGTGTTAGCTTAATCAATGATGGTAGAATGTAAAATTTTAATTTTAATTAGGGGAAGGGGGGAAGGGTTTGGGGAGGGGGAAGGGTAGTGGGAGGGTGGGAGGGTGGCTGGAGGGGGGGTGCTTCCTAGCCACCCATGCCCTCCCCAAAGCCATGATCAGGAGTCCAGTCGTGGCTTTGGGGAGGGTGGAAGGGTGGCTGGAGGCGGGGGCTTCCTAGCCACCCACACCCTCCCCAAAGCCGCGATCGGGAGTCCGACTGTGGCTTTGGGGAGGGGGGAAGGGTGGCTCGAGGTGGGGCTTTCCAGCAACATTCGCCCCCCTCCTCTGTCTTTGGTTGCTCCCCAAAGGGGGAGAAGGCAGAAGAGGGGGTGAATGAACTGGGAAACACTTTGCCTCACCCCCCTGCCCGATCTCTTGCCTCTTCGCTCTGTTTGCAAAGGGAGCAAAGAGGCAGGAGATCAGATGGCAGGGTGAAGCAAAGTGAATCCAGCATACCCCTGATTTTGGAGCCTATTTTTCAGGCCTCAAAGGTAATCTTATACGCCGGAATATACGGTAACATTTTCTTTCCTCATAAAAGAAACACATACAGGTAAAACAGAATATCAAGTACAGTAGCACCCCTGTATCCGCTGATTCTCCAACTGCAGATTCAATTTTCCACGGTTGGTGATGAGAGGGAAGGGATGCGGAGGAGGGATTTTGCCTCTTCCCTCCCTTCCCCTGGGATGGCTCTGTTCACGGCAGGGCCATGGCGGGGGCGAAGGGGGAAGGGAGGGGGCAGGAGCAATTGTGCCTGCGCCCTCCCTCCTCCCAGGAGACTTCTGGCCGTACTGGGGCCATGGCAGGGCAAAGGGAGATGGGAGGGAGAAAGAGCAATCGTTCAGCAGTGGTGGCAATGGCAGGGTGGTGCTGGTGGATGGCACTCACTATTATCTGTGGAATTCACCATCTGAAGGGGGGTGGAACCAATCTCCCGCGGATACGGGGGTGCTACTGTATATGTGTAAATACATACCAGAAAGATTAATCCCCTCATCATGGCTATTTCCCCACTAAATGTTTCTCCTCCTTCCATCCTGATTTAGCTGGGATTTGCTTAATTTCTTATTATTTGCTTTTCTATTCATATTATACATATCCTGCTTCCTCTTAATCTCAATTAGGCTTTGTCATAAATTAAATTATTCAAATGTTCTCCTAGACAGAGATCTAGAAAAAGAACTTATTAAAAAGCAGATTATACAAAAAAATCTGAGACTTTTAGAGGATACCCACCCACACACACAGAGAGAGACACACACAAACAAACCTGTTCTGGGTTTAAGAATGGAGGCATTTGTGAACTGAAGACTGCAATGTATTTAAAGGTGCAACACCAGGTGGACACTGTCTTGGAAACCCAGAGTCCACCCCGAACATAAAATTAAACCAGCCTCACTTGGCTATATCTCACTTTGGTCTTGTGATCATCCTCTGATCCTTTCCACATCAGTCTGTCTATTTTATTAGATCCCCATAAGTGCTCCTTGAAGTTCTCATATTCTCAGAAGTTCAGCTCAAGACTCCCTCTGAGTGTTACCATCTTTCCAAATTTACAACATGTTCTGCTGCCGGCTCTTTAACGTTTTCGTTTTCAAAACTTCCCTTGCTGCATAGTTGCTTTCTCAGATGGCCACTTCAGAACAAGATGGACATCCTCTCTGATCAGAAGGCACAAGCAGGAAATGAAAGCACAGGAAGATGTATTTTTGTATTTCTTCTGATCAGCCATTGCTATGTTGACTGCTCTCATATACAGCAGGGATCTATGTGTGACAAGACAAGACTCATTATCCACAAATCACTCCTTTGACTGTCATTAATTTCCCCTGGTTACACAGCTACAATAGGCTTCTGCACCCTCATTAGCCAAGCAGTGATAGAACTCTGAAAAAATACCCCCTGCCATGCTTCAAGGGATCCACAGCATATTTGAATTGGAGACTTTCTTCCTTAAAGTCATGTATAGCAACATGACTTGTTTACATTTGGTTCCTAGTCAAGAGATCAAGCTACCAGGTGTCACACTGGCATGTCTGGCATGTTTTGCTTTTGCACTTTCATAACAAGCACACTTGCTCACTTGTAACTTTTTAAAAAAAACCTTGGTGAATATAGTTAATCCTCTAAGTCATGAAGAAAACATTTGATTTTTGTTATTCCAAAGGCCTTGGGCCCCAGAATGTGATTAAATTGTATGCTCTGAAACAAAATATTCAAAGCCTAGAGATACAAGGAATTCTGTATCACCTGCCAGGACTCTTAAGCCTAGGGAAGCATTGAGGGTCAGATACCGGGGAAGCAGCAACCACCCACTGGCTTTTCAGTGTGAGACCATCCCCCACCCAAGCAATCACTCCCTGCTCTTAGAGGACAGTGCTGTGTTCATCTGTGTGCATGACACAGATTGTCTTACAACTTACAACACATAACTCATGTAGGGTACTGGCTAGAAGCGGAGTCTCACCTTTGCCTTATATCAAGATGGCTTGAATGTGGCTGGGGGCCAAATACAGCCCCCCCCAAGTCTGTTTTGGTGGTCCCAGGCCCTCCAATCTCCCTGGACTGCCCTTTTTCTGGCAAAAAAGAGGGTGAACTGCATCTCTGGAAATCCTCCAGGAGTGGCTATACCAATGGTTCTTACTCTGTGGTCCGTGGACCCCCATGGGGCTGTAATATCCTCACAGGGGGGCCTTGATGGCTTGAAGGCTGCACGGCCCACCTCCTGCTTGCAGCAGAATGGCCATGTGACAGGAGCCATTCAATTGCCATTCATTCTGCTCCATCTATAAACTTGCAGGAAGAAGCAGGAGAAAAGTCTTCCCTCTCCCTCCAGAGCTTCTGAGGGAAGGTTTAATGGATGGTGTAAGTGTATTATTATTACTATTATTATTATTATTATTATTATTGGGTGTTGTTGTTGTTGTTTTAAATCTTAAGTTAAGTCTTGGGGGTCTGTGGCAACAAAAGGTATTTAAAGGGGGTCCCTGGTAAAGAAAATGTTAAGAGCCACTGGGCTATACACTTCTTAAATTGGTTTGCATACACTCCTACACTATTTAACACATGCTTGGACACTTTTTTCCCCAAAAAAACCTGAAGGAGGACTTCTGGCCACATCCAATTTTGATTTTGGAGAGGGACATTTTGGGCAGTCTATGTCACCCCAGGCAGGTCCTGGGGCAGAAAATTAGACCCACTGCAGTTGTCCACCCTTGCCTTATTTGAACTGAATATTCAGCTGAGAAAATGCTGAGCATCAGAGTTACCCTGTTTAGATGCTCCTCTAAACAGGGCAAATGTGTCACAACGATGTGGTTTTTATTGCTGGAATTCTCTGATTTGTTTGTTTTGTTTTGTTTTGTTTTTTAAATAGCCAAACAACATTTCTATTACCCCAGACTATTTTATGACAATTCCCAACAGTAGCTGCAACACTTTATTCCCTCTCTCAAGAGGTTTTAAAAAAAAACATTCCAAGACACATCACAATGCAACTTCTGGTGTTATTGTGTATCCATGCATCAGTGAAATAGCAATTTTGCTCTGTAGCATTACAAGAGTATAGCTACATGAAGGGGGGAGCAAAATGAGTCCATTGCCCACCAAATAATAATTCTCCCCCCAATCAAATTTTACTTCAGTCCCCACATTTCTAGCATTGTAGTAATTTAAAATGCCAGGTGACCATTTCAAAACAGAGTTTGGGAATCCAAAGAAAAAGGGGGAAGCAAAGGTACCAAGGAAATATGAAAACAGCAAATAAAAGAGCTCAAGGTGTGAGGGATTTTCAATGTCTCACTCTTTGTGGTGCTAGAAATTTGGGAGATGGAGGGAAATTTTACTTAGAGGGCCGAATTCTTGTTTAGTAAGCATTTAACCACTCCCCATAGCCACACCCCTGTAGCACTATATCTCTAAGAATGTTTTAAAAAAACAGAATGAGAAAATCTTTCCATAAAAACATAGTACCACCTGAGCAAACCATGCTTTATTTAAAAAAAAAAAAACTTTGGAGAAGCCCTACTTCAGATTCACAAAATTGTAACAAACGGAACCCCTCCTCTCCCAAATAATGAAGGAAATGGATGTGAAGATAAACAACAACCAGCAAAATTGGTCAAAAGACAAGGAGCTATATCATTAAAACTCACACTTCTTTAGGCAAGCCTGGAAGTGGCCTGCATCTTCATATTGCAGGAGAAAATCAGAAGTGATTGGTCAAAGTTTCAAGATTACTGTCCAGCATTACTGATCTTCTCACTGAAGAATGCCTTTGGAAAGGTACAACACAGGAAACACTGCTTTGAAAAGGCCCGGTTTCCTGAAGCATCCCCAGCAAACCAGTGACCATTATCTGTCCTTGTCACCTTTTTTGAAGTGAAGAACCTCAGTATGGTGAAAGAGTGTTCATTTGTTTCATATTGAACTTTCAACTGAATGCAGCCCATTTTGTTCAGCTTTCATGTGCTGGGTAACAAATGGGTACTAGGGGAGTTCAGTTTCATTACTAAATTCATACCCATTGATCCCTCATTTGAGAGCCAGTGTGGTGTAGTTGTTCAAGTGTTGGACTAGGACACTGGGAGACCAGGGTTTGAATCCCCACTCGGTGGGAACCCACTGAGTGACCGTGGAGAAGTCACACTTTCTCCATCCTCAAGGGAATTTTGCCAAGAAAACCTCATGACAGTTTTGCCTTAGGGTTGCTTGTGTTACCCTAATTGCTCTGGGGTTTTGAGGACCCTCAAACTATCAACATTAATGTCGAGAATTAATGTACTCATCTTGGCTATACAAAAGGAGGGAAATGGCAGGATCTTGTGACCAGCTATACCAGTACTAATGGAAAAGACAAAAGCTAGATAGAATAACAATAATCTTTATTTGGAAAAGTATAATAATAACCACATTCATGCACACATTCAGGCATCAGGCATTCACGCAAGACTAGAGAAATAAAGTGGAAGAGATTGAGATAGATGAATAGCAAGGGAAGTTTCACTGGGTGATTCAATACCTTTTTCTGTAGAGATGAGGTCGCAGAAGAAGCCAGCAGTGTGGGGGTTCCAATCTGGAACAGCTACATAGTTTGACATGGGTCAAGATGAAGATGAACTGCACATTTGAGTGGAGTTTTCAAGTGGTTTTTATAGTAAATATTTGCCTTCTGGGAATGGGATTTTGAGTGGAAGGCACTTTAGCTGCTGCTCCAAGCAACAAAGGCATTCCAGATATGTTAATAGCATTTTGATGGTTTCACACTTTGTGAATGAAAGAAAGGAAGCAACTTACTTTTTTGGGGTGAGGAAAAACTGATGAGGGTAGTTTAGATGTTTCGAGTCTGCCAGCCTGGCAAATGAGATTAGCCATGTGTATGTCCAGTTGCCTTGAGAATCAGCATTTCTTTTGAAATTTAGATGGCCCTTCCTTAAGTGCATACCTGACTAAGCAATGTTTATCTTTGGGTATTTCCAAGTTTATGTTAATGGTTACAAGTCTTTTTTTTTTTTTTTTTTTTTTCATTTTGATTTTTATTATCTTTTCCATTAATACGTCCATACAATTAATGCTCTTTCTCTTTTTTTTTTTTTTTACAATCATAGCTTAATGCACTTGATTCACAATATAAACGATCTATCTTTACAATGCTCCTAAAACATAACAAGATAAGTTACAATTTCCAACTAACTTGTTACATCATTATACAATTATTTAATAGTTAACTAATTAATAGTTAATAGCTGATATTACAATCCTTGTATTTTGAATTCTTTTTCCTCTTCTTCGCTTGTAGTAAGACTTCCTTTATCCATTTCAGAGCCAATTTCCTCTTCTTGTCTTCTTCTTTGTTTCTCGCTCCTCTTTTTTTTATGTTGTTATTTCTTATTTTATCTTCCTCTTTTCTTCTTTCTTTCTTTCTTTTTTTTTTTAATCTATATTTAAATCTCCTCTTCCCATTTCTTATTATTTTGTACTCCATCTTAGTATCCTTTCACCTCTAATTGTAGTACCTAAAATTCCCCGCTTACAGCTGCTTTTCCCTTCAATAGTACATATACAAATACACTCTTTACAGGTAATTTATGAACTAATCTAACATAATACCAATCCTAACCACTATTTTTTGTACACAATTTAAATTTCATGTATTTTGATATACCTCCCTTATATCTGTCCAAATTCTAGTTATTACAGACCATTTCTTCTTCGTATATCCATTATCCTTATTTCTTAATCTATTAGTCATTTCATCCATCTCTATCATTTCTAAGAGTTTGTCTTTCCATTCTTCAACTGTCGGTATTTCCTTCGCTTTCCATTTCCTAGCTAGTACCAATCTTGCGGATGTTATCATATATAAAATGATCTTCCAATATGAGTTCTCCTTCTTTCCTTTTAAACCTTTGACTATATTTAGCAAATACAATTCAGGAGTGAATTCTATGGTTACAAGTCTTGAAGAGAAATGACAATGCAGAAAGAATCACAACCCAGAAACATCACCCAAGGAGGCCTTCTGCTGTGCTTTCTGCAACCGGACTTGTTTATCTCAGATTGGCCTTTTTAGTCATCAGCGCGCTTGCAGAAAGTGTGGGATGAGTCCTTTCTGAATCTTTGTTTGCGAAGAAAAGCCAGAGATAATGGTTACACTATGTAGAAAACCACATTTGGCCTAATTATTAAAAATGCCAATTTATTAATACCGCTATGGGACTGGGGGTGTCGGGGTAGGTAACACTTGCCATAAGTCAGAAATTACTTGAATGCAAACAACAACAACAACTCCCTCATTTAGGGAGAGAGGAGGATAGCATTTTTTCCAGGCAGGAGCAAAGAACCTCTTGAGGACAGCTTTCAGACACCTCCACTTTTCTTTTCCCAGAGCACTCTGGATGTTGCATCGCTCTCCGAGGCATTCTGGGAATATAATGATAACCTCCAAAGGGCATAGGGATATTTTGTTGACAGCTGCCATTTACCTCTTCTATAATGTACCCTTGGAATGACATTAAATCTGAGGCTTTCTGGAAAAAGAAAATGGCAGCCGTCAGAAGGCAATCACTGAAATTCTCCTCTCTCTTGCTGCCACCATAGACATTGGCCAAAAAAAAAAAAAAGGAAAAAGAAAAGAATTATGAACCAAAACAGATATGAGTGAAAAGAAACTGAATGGAATTCTGACACATGAAAAAAAGGAAAATTATAAAATCATAGGATCATAGAGTTGGAAAAGACCACAAGGGCCATCCAGTCCAACCCCCTGCCATGCAGGAATATGCACTGAAAACACACCCAACAGATGGCCATCCACTTCCCCAGACATCAAACTCTTATTTTTCTCAGATTCTGGTCTGTTGGGTGGGGGGACAGAAATGTATTTCTTTGTTTAAATAAAATTGGATACTTGCTTCACCAGCATGGCATACTAATCTTTCCTAGGGTGGCTAGGAAGAGCAATTCTACATCAGACTGCTGTATGGGCACTAACCAGACCTGAACTTTTCTCAGCTTTCAAAATCAGACAATTTCAGGTATGTTTAGGTTGGTATCTTGGCTCTCTGCTGACTTCTATCTGCTTCCAGGATTTCCAGTCAATGCAAAGTTATAAAAGGAGGGACACCTGGCCCATGTGCCTTCACCTCTTAGCCCAGCATGAAGAGTCTTTGCTGAAGAAGAAACCTCTTAAGAGAAGGAATGGGAAAAGTGCAACCTGCAAGCCACAGGCAGCCTACAGGGGACAACTTTGTGACCCCTAAGCTCTCCAATTCCCAAATCCCCCCCCCAATCCCCCTAAATTGCTTTGGTTTTGTTTGTTTGTTTGTTGTTTTGCCAAATGGAGTAAAAAATAGCTCAAAACAAGGCAGCTGCTGGAGGCAAAAGCTACCGAAAAATAGCTGCCTGGAGCCTCACCTTTAAGGGAAAAGATGGGATATAAATAAAGTGATTAACTGATTAGTTGGTTGATTGATTCATTGATTGAAAAGTCAGCAGTGAGCAACAACTCAGCTCAGTGGCTGTTGTCCTGTGAAAAACTGCTTGCCTGCAACATGCAAGGAGAACTGATTGCCAAAGCAGCTTGATTGCTAGCATGGGGCATTATTCCAATCCAGACTCTTACCTCTTTTTGTCCAAATCTAGGTGAGGGGGACCAGCCCTGCACTTCTATTGTCTAAAGCAAGAGGGGCCATTGAAACATAATCCATTCTTTATGTGAGCTTAGAATCTGAACAAACCCTCAGTCTCTTGAGATGTCATGAACACATTGCTAGAAACTCCTCCCCACTAAAAAAATTTTTTTTGCTTGCTTTTAAGGTAGCCTTTCTGCCTTATTCCTATCTCAAGCCTGAGCAAAGACAAGCATTTAATTTGAAACAGCAGCTATAGCTCTGCAAGGAAATTGTGCTTAAGTTCTCTTTCATTTCGTATCTGTGTGATTTCTCTACTCTTCTGCCTCTCTTTTACAAGTCACCTCCCTTTGCTTCTCCAGCAAAGCTCACCAGATGGCGCTGTGCAACACACTTACTAGCTTATGGATGATAAAATGATGGATGCTCCCTTTGCTCCCCATGAAGTACAAGAAGACTTATATTAGCCTGAAATGAATAGTATCATGTCAGCCGAGGGCAAATATTTATTTCTAGTAAGTTGCTGTTATTTCCTGCCATGTTGTCATATTATCTACAGGGCAGCAGCTTCCTGTCTAATAGGTGAATTGCTGTGTCCATGCTCTGTGGGTTGAGTTATGCCTCTTGGGCCTGGGTTGGTTTTTTCCTACCATTCTTACCATCCTTTGCATCAGATATTTCTAATACCAGAGCCTGGAGCTTTCTGACACTTTTCATTTTCTATCATCGTTTGCATCTGTGCAGCAGAAATGAAAACAAGCACCACTCTGTATTTGGGCAAGCTGCTGGAGATTTGCTGGTGAGTTGGTGGCAGCTGGTGCCTCCAATGTCACTGGGGTGAGAAAAATGCTCTGCACTTTAGAATGAATTTTAAAGGACTTGGGACTTTATCACACTACACTGTTATAGTGCTATTATTCCACTTTAACTGCTCTGGCTGCCTCCTGTGGAATTCTGGAGTTTGTAGGTTAGTGAGGCCTAAGGGCTCTCTGGCTGAGAGTTCTAAATGCCCCTCCCTAAACTGCAAATCCCAGGATTCCACAGGAGGCAGCCAGAGCAGTTAAAGTCGAATAATAGTGCCATAACAGTGTAGTGTGATGATCTCCTTAGCCTTCCTCTCCTTTCTTCCTCCTTCCAGGGCTTGCAGTGTTTGCCAGCCCTGACTGGCTGACAGCTCAGGAGTTGGCCCTCACGAGTCCAACCTATCTGACTAATCTCTGGTATCCTAGATTGACTACTTTGTTAAGAAGACATAACTAAGTAATGTGTTCTGACCCATTCCACTCCCCTATCCACCTTAAGAGCCAGCTGCCAGATCAGGCAAAGGAGGTCCATTCAACTGGCAATTGGGGTGCAAGGAGAATGGCATTTCCACCCCAACCCCCTCCTGCCAGTGAGTGAGCCTGCAACCATAAGAAGCAGGACTCCTGTTGCAAGTTTCTCTCACTTGTGGGAAGGGAGCAGAAATGTCTCTCCTCCCCTCCCCATTGCCAGCTGAATGGACCTCCTTCACTCAATCTGGCAGCTGTTGCTTGAGGTGGCCGGGAGGCTATGGCTGTTAAGGTGGGCTGTGACTATGTATGATAAATTAATATAGAGCAGCTACAGCCCTATGACTCTAGGTTATGAATCCATAACTGCAATATTGGATATCAGCCATTGCTCTTAAAAACAGCTTGGGAAGGAATAGGGCATCTGAAGAAGAGAATTGTGTTGCAGGAATGTTTAAGCTCATATTGTTTTATATTGATTTATTTAATTCTTTTTCTTCCATCTGTTGCATTTAAACTACAGGTTGATGCCCCGTATCTGTGGGGGATCCATGAGAGGACCCCCATGGATACCTGAAACCATGAATAATAGGGAACCCTATTGTTTTCGATGTGATGAATGCTGTAAGTTGACCATAAAAGCACATTTGAGGACCTAGAAATGCCTAGAGATAACAGATTTTTCAGATGTAGATAAGTGAGACAATGGATACCGAATCCATAGATATGGGGGTCGACATGTACAATTTCTCCCTACATCCTCCTTGGTACCTTACAGCCCTGTTATATTTCAAATCCTGTAGGTTTCTCTTCCCACAGGAAGGAAAGCAGCTTAGTGAAAAATGGCTTATGCAGCATGAGTCTGGTACCCATTTCTCTCCTACCTCCCCCTCCCTGCACAAGTCCTCTAGGCTCAGAGTTGCCCCCTCTCAAAGTTGTTTTTCTTACCAAAAAAAAGGTGTCATTCAGAGGGCTTCACTACACATATTCACATGCAAGCTGCAGAAGCAGCTAAGTAACATTCAGCCTCAGATAGAATAAACATTGCTGTCTGCCTGTCTGACCTTGAAACTTGAGAAATTCCCAATCTCCTCTTGAGCTGACAGAAAATACAAGGGGGGAAGGAGTAGATTTCTACTTTTCTTGTCATCTTTAAAGTGACAATCCATTTGATAGGTGTCAAATTTTCCTGTCCCTTGCTAAATCTCGTCATTTGCAGGGAGTTGGCTAAAGCTAGTTTGCCTAGTGTAAATAAGAAGAAGAGAGGGGTGTAACAAATACAGTTTTTCTAATAGTAAAATACAGAATAGGTTGTCATGGTGTTAGGAGCGGAAAGTCAATTGCAGTAGCATGGGAAATGGATCCTTTCTTCAAAGGAGTCATTTACTGTAAATAAGTGTAAAGTGTGCCCTATTTCTGTTGGGACAGTGCAGCTGGTCCCCAAACAAAAAGCATTGGCTTGTTATTGTTGTGTCCCTTCAAGTCATTTCTGACTTATGGTGACCCTAACACAAACCTATCATGGGGTTTTCTGAGGCTGAGAGTGTGTGACTTGTCCAAGGTCACCCAGTGGGTTTTCATGGCTGAGCGGGGATTCAAACCTTGGTTGCCACAGTCAAAGTCCAACACTCAAACCACTACTAGTCCCTTAAAAGTTTATCTGTCTATGTGGAAGACAATATGGATCTAGATAAAGTTACAGATATAGATATGCACTGGACGCTGTATGTAACAACAGAAGAACAGCCTTGCTGGATCAAACCAGAGGTCCTTCTAGTGAAACACACTGCTTTTAGCAATGTCCAAGTAAATGCTGGCAGTAGATTCACAAACAGAACATGAAAGTAAAAGTGTTCATTTGTTGTCTGAGGTGAGTATCTTGTAGTCAAATGTTCATTGCTTCTAAACATAAAGGTTCCACTTCGATGTTATGCCTGTAATGCCTCATTACAGTACCCTCCATTAAGAACTCCCAAGCTTATAAAAGTTACTTTTGGGGACACCTTCCAGAATTCATCATTCAGCAAGACTTGCGGGGGGGGGATTCTGGTGGCACCACATTCAATAGACTTCTTCCCTTTCTTATCACCTTGCTCCTTTTTAGCCCCCATCCTTAAGACAACCTGAGCCTGTAAGGTCTACCTAGACTCTCACAATCACAAATGAAGAGGAATAGAATAAGAATCCATCTCAATGGAATTTAGAAGTGATAAATTGGTTGACCGGCTGAACCCAAAGGGTGCTCAGCAGTGGCTCCTCTTCCTCTTGGAAAGCCACAGGGTTCTGTCCTGGGCCCAGTGCTATTCAACATCTTTATCAATGACTTGGATGAGGGAATTAGGGGCATACTTATCAAATTTGCAGATGACACCAAATTAGGAGGAGTAGCTAATACCCTAGAGGACAGGATCAAAATTCAGAATGACCTGGATAGACTGGAGAGCTGGGCCAAAGCTAACAAAATGAAATTCAATACGGAGAAATGTAAAGTACTGCATTTAGGGCGGAAAAATGTAATGCATAAATATAGGATGGGAGAGACCTGGCTGAATGAGACTACGTGTGAAAGGGATCTAGGAGTCCTAGTGGACCACAAGTTGAACATGAGCCAATAGTGTGATGCGGCAGCTAAAAAGGCCAATGCGATTTTGGGCTGTATCAATAGAAGTATAGTGTCTAGATCAAGGGAAGTAATAGTGCCACTCTATTCTGCCTTGGTCAGACCTCACTTAGAATACTGTGTCCAGTTCTGGGCACCACAATTCAAAAAGGATTTTGACAAATTGGAGCGTGTCCAGAGAAGGACAACTAAAATGGTGAAAGGTCTGGAAACGATGCCTTATGAGGAGAGACTTAGGGAGCTGGGTATGTTTAGCCTGGAAAAAAGACGGTTAAGAGGCGATATGATAGCCCTATTTAAGTATTTGAGGGGGTGTCACGCTGAGGATGGAGCAAGCTTGTTTTCAGCTGCTCCAGAGACTGGAACATGGAGCAATGGATGCAAGCTCCAGGAACAGAGATTCCACCTCAACATGAGGAGGAACTTTTTGACAGTAAGAGCTGTTCGGCAGTGGAACACACTCCCTCGGAGCGTGGTGGGGTCTCCTTCCTTGGAGGTCTTTAAATAGAGGCTGGATTGCCATCTGTCAGGGATGCTTTGATCAAGATTTCCTGCGTGGCAGGGGGGTTGGACTGGATGGCCCTCGTGGTCTCTTCCAACTCTGCAATTCTATGATTCTATGATTCTATGAAATGTCCTCACTATCCATAAACAGAGTTAAAATTGTTGCATCAGAGGGAATAAAGCTATCTGACAGAAATTCCATGGTATAAATAACATATTGAAGAAACAAAATACTTTTAGGGGGGATTAAAATTTAAAAATCCAAGGTTACCTCACTGATTTCTAAATGCTTGGATAGAAACCAATTCATTGATGATTCAAAACCAGAGTCAATAACACCTGGTATGCTGTAAAACTGATAACAACAACAGTGGTAAGAGCAGCAAAAATAGTAACACTATTAGCTATTAACAACAACAACAACAACAACAACCATCAGTGTAATTAAATGTCTTTTGTCCTAGTAGCCTAGCCTGTCTTGGAAATCCCCTCACCTCCAGAATTAGCTTCCTTAATCCTATCACAAAAGAGGGGATTCTTTTGCCAGTACAGGCAAAAGAATTAACTAGCCATCTGCGTGTGCACCCCTAATTATGGAGAAAGTGAGATGTAGAAGCCAGGACTAATACTCAAATGGGGCCCTCAAATAAGTGAAAGCTGGAGGTGGTTCCAGTACCCTTAGTGGTTATACAGGCTGAGTGTTCCTTAAGTAGAATTCAAAAATCCAAAATGTTCCAACATTCAAAATTGTTTACATGAGTGGCTGAGATAGTGACACCTTTGCTTTCTGATGGTTCAATGTAAACAAACTTTATCTCATGCACAACATTATTTAAAATATTGCATATAAAATTACCTTCAGGCTATGTCTATAAAGTGTATATGAAGCATGAATGAATTCCGTGTTTAAACTTGGCTCCGATCTCCAAGATATCTCATTATGCATATGCAAGTATTCCAAAATCCAAAATATTCCAAAATACCTCTGGGCCCAAGCATTTCAGATAAGGGAGACTCAACCTGTATAGAAGAGGGAATTTCAGCAGATTCTGTTCATCATGCAACCAGGTAATAAGCAACACCTGTTGAAATTCCCTTTTCTACACAACCATTGAAGATACAGGAGCCCTCTCTAGTTTTCACTCTGGCAACCCTATACCCTACCCTGTTGTACAGGCCAAAGGGTCTTATTGAACTGAGATAAACAAAGCAAGTCACCCTAACCTAAACAAGGCCCAAGCATCCACAACTATGCTACAAAGCCTAAATGACAGGGGGCAATGCAGCAGTGACACTCTCAGGAGGTAAAAGCCCAAAGAGGGCTTGCTAAAAGCAACTCACTTAAACAGCCTAACAACTGGCAGTGATTATGGTGCAAATCTGCCGGACAAGAAACAAGCCCTTCTCCCAAATAGGCCATTACTCGGTGCAAGGATCAGGGGAGCAAATGCCCACCAAAACTCGCAGTGCTGCGGCTATGCTACTCCTTTTTCACCTTGGGAGGGGAAGAGATTGCCCAGATGGGGCTGATGAGAAAGCCTGATACCCCATCCCAGCCAGCAAACCCACAAGAGCGAAGGGCGAATATAAAAAAAGCACTTGCCTACACCAAAGCAAAAACACCCTAAGCAAACCCTCATGGCATCACAGCTGTCTCAATGCCACTGGCACCTTGCTAGCCTGCCTCTTTTCTTCACTTCATTGCAGCCACCAGGTTGCAGCTGTTACCCTAAGAGGTGTGGGGGGTATGTTAGAGTCCCACCCATGATGCCAAAATCTCCTTTAATATTTGGGGAAATTATTAGCTCAGATAGGAGGCCTGTGAGAGGATGGTAACTTCAGGGATACCTATGTATACCAGTACTAATTGTAGTATACCATAATTGTAGAGGAGGCTCCAGTAAAAGTAAAATAAAAGTATATTATTGGAATAAATCAGAAAGTAAACTAACATGTACAACATATGTCCTTACGAACCATACAAGGCTATAGCAGAATAAGGCAGAAAGGTTGGATAAAGAGAGGGGGGTCCAGGAAGATAGGGTGATAGTTACCAGTCTTGAGAAGAGCATTTTGTGCAGCAAAGATACTCAGAGAGGCATCTGAGGGTGGCACATGAGGTTCCAATCCATGGCACACCAAGAAGGAGAATGGCTGGGTCCATACGCTGTGACACACACTGATATTGTTGGGGCTCTAGTATTTATACCCTATTCAATGCCTTGGAGGGGTGAGTTGGTAATAACAAAGGCTGGATGGCTTTCCCACAGAATAGACAAAAGAAACTGAAACTCGGAACTGATTCCTTTAATTGCAGAGAGATAGAACATTGATGGTTTTGCAACAACATTGTAAGGCTGGACAGGAGGGGGTATGAGGGGAGGTTTCCATAGGGTATGGGATGAGGAGTGGTCACTCAATTGCTTAATTAACTTATTGCTTGAAATGACCAGGGCTGGCCAAGAGGATTAGCACATACCCCTTAATGACTATGGGGCTTCTCGCTTAATCCTAACTTGGGCTTTTCCACCATTATATTTCTAGACACATCTCAGATCACTGTGACCTTCAACTGACCTCCAGTCTTCCTAAGCCAATGTGACCCCGAAAAGTGTCTAATTTGTCCAGTTATGGAAACTCATGGGGAAAGGTAGTAGGGCATGCTAGCACAGCTATCATTGATGCACACTAACGTGGGACTGTGAAATCCTACATGGCATTTCCACACCATAGTTGCATCCACCCTCCAAGTGCAACTCCTCTCCCTCAACACACAATAAAGCAAATAGCCTGACCCTGACACCTGTGTGACCTCCAGGCTCCATCCCCAACTCCATCTGGATTACAACACCAATCATCACAATGTCCCACATGTCTTATTTTCCAGGTGGAGTGCAAACCCACTTTGTTCAAGAAGTCCCAGAGTACAACATGGAGGCAGAGGGGTGATTCTCTTGGATCACTAAGAACTAAACCTGAGCATTGCTTATAAATCCATTCTCTCTCTTGGGGCATTTTAAACAGAAAAAGGTGCTGATAATGTCTCAACTACTTACAGAGCTAGTGTGGTGTAGTGGGTTGAATGTTGGACTACAACTCTGGAGAGCAGAGTTTGAGTCCCCACTCAGCCATGGAAACCCATTGGGTGACCTTGAGCAAGTTACTCTCTCTCATCCTCAGAGGAGGGCAAAGGCAAACCCCCTCTGAACAAATCTTGCCAAGACAATCCCAAGATAGAGTTGCTATAAGTCAGAAATGACTTGAAGGCACACAACAACAACCAACTACTTAACTACATGTGGGACTATGTCTAAATTATGTGAGCTGTTGCAAATGTCTTGTTTTCTGCCCAGCACCCTATAATGTACACATGTCTGTAGAGTGTAGAAAATGTGAAATGAGGGCTATTGTTCAAAAATCCCACTCACCCAGCTGTGCTGATCCCATGACCTTCAGCTTGCTCTAGTGCTCTTCCAGAGTCTTCCTCATCACTCAGACCAGTTTTTATTGACAAAGGAAGTATCATTGTTGAGTTTATCTTATCCATGCCATGCAGTAGAATCTCTGGTCTCAGGAAAAAGTTTCAGAGCTGGCTTCATTTCCTTCACTTAGGTTCTCACATTTAGCACACGAAGAGATAATATAGATTCCCTGTCAAACAGCTGAACCCAATCCAGATTACTTTACAGCAATGCCATCACTTTAAGAAAAAAGGGATGGGGAAACAGAAAAATAATACTCATTGTCAAAATGGCCAAGCTGGGCCCAATGGAAATGAATGCCCCAGTTACATTTATTTATCAACAGTTATCCTCACATTCTAATGGTGACTTTGAAGGGGAAAAATACTATGTGCCATAACTTGTATTGATTTTGACTGCTGAATGTTTTATGACAAGGTGTTGCCCAGCATGAATTCTGAACAGGAGATCAATCGGATGCTTAAGATATCATACTGCTTGATTGACATGCTTCCTGTCTGTCCTTCTAGGACTGCCTGCCAATTTTCCTGTGTATTTGATGAGCACCTTCTCCTATCATGGGTAGTTGTTGACCTTCTACTACTGACTTCTAGATTATTGGCTGAGATGATTTATTTTCTTTATTTTATTATTACATCAGTAATTTGTTTTCCTTGAAAACTTTATTATATGTCTGCCTATAAAATTTGATGTTGTACTAAAGTATAAGGTATTTGGTGTTTGACAAATGCCCAACCAATAGGTTCACAATTAGATTACTTGTGTCAACACTCAATCTGTTTCCAATCCCAGTTGTGGAATATGTGAAAAAGTAATAGAAAAAAGAAAGTGCCTCTGAACATGTGAAGACAGGTTTCTCTAACTATTGAACAGCCACAGCCTGTTTCAGCACATACCTAGGATTAAAGATTAAGGAAGACAGTGTATAGTGGGTGGTGTCTGAGTAATCCAAGCCCTGTCACATCCTTTTTTACCCATGGGCAGAGTGGTTGGATAATTAGTTGTGAAGAGTTTCACATCAGAACTTGCAAAGAGTCTACCAGCATGAGTTTGGGATGACAGAATCGAGGGAGAAACAACTTTTCTGCTACTATTTTCCTCCCTGGGCCACTGAAAGCATCTCCTGGATAGGCATCTTAGATCAGTAGCTAAGGAGGGGGAGCATGACTGGGGACCAAGTTACTGGTAAATTCTGTTTATCATGGCATTCCCCATAGCCACACCTCCAAGGAGAGTCCAAAAATGCAGGCAGATCTGTGTGTAGTGTGTCTGCCTGTCTGTCTGTCTGTCTGTCTGTCTCTCTCTCTCTCTCTCTCTCTCTCTCTCTCTCTCTCTCTTTGTCTGTCTGAGACACACATGACACACACTCCAAAGAGCAGCAATACATTGCCAAATATCCAGGGTTTATTTTTCAGATTAGCTAACAGTCATAGAATTGTAACATGGCAAAGGACCTGTGTCGTAGTTAGCATGCTGGACATTGGCTGGAGAGACTTGACATTTACATAAGAAAGGGAATAAGAGAGGGATACAACATGTCCCCAAATACAATAAGACTACCAGCTTATTTTCCTGGATGTTTTTGCTTTTTTGTCCCAGCACTAGGGAGAAATACTTTCTCTCAAAGTGAACAAACCCAATTCTAACAGTGCTTGTTAGGGCTGTGAACAGGGCAAGGTAAACAACATATTTTTATGCTGAATTTGATAAATCTGATCACAATTTGATCAGAATGGACAAAGAATTAAGGCTGGAGTCCTGTACGGGAGTTATGTTTCATAAGTGGACATGTGTATTCAGGAATTAGAATTGGTCAGTTCCATAACATCCACATCCAGTAGAGGGCTGCTGTTATGTTACTACACAGCAAAACTGGCAAAGTTCCTGATGTACATCGCACACGGATGTGCATCATTCACCAATGTACATCGGGCACTCTTGCCAGTGTCCCAGTACATATCTTTGCAATTCACTAATAGGGTTTCTTAGCACCTCTGCTACTTAGCTAAGTATACATAAAGTTATTTTAAGTAAAAGTTGATACATAGGATTCTGGCATCAGTTCCTAGCTTTTCATGCTTATAGTTGATATCAGAGAAATTTGCAAGCCATAATGAAAATATAAATTATTCTGTTGTTCATTTGTTTGTGCAGTTAAGGTTTAAGCTCAGAGTGGATTTTCAGATAACCCTGTAGTGCCCTGCCCCATAGTCTGCAATTATTTCTGTGGTCACTGAATATATAATGAGATTTATTTATTTATTTATTTAAATATTTATATTCTGCCCTTTATTATTGTGGGCTCTCAGGGCAGCGTTCAAGATAAACAATTCAAAACACTTCCAGATTAAAACCATAAATAATTTAAACAAGATAAAAACAGATTAAACAAGACAACCTTTTTTAAAAAAAACTTTAAAAGCCACATAATTTAAATTAATGTACATTTCAAAGAAAATTATTCCCCAAAGGTTTTAATAAGAAGCCACGTTTTGTCTTGGCAGCAGAAACAAACGAGCACTGCTACTAGTTGGACCTCCAAGGGGAGGATTTTCCCCAATCAGGTTTCTACAATGAAGAAGATCCTCTCCCATGTCCTGCCCCTTCATATTGCTCCTACCAGAGGGCTCCTCCTGCATATCTCAGTTCTTGGGCATATATGAGAGGTGCTCCTTCCAATATTGTGGTCCCAAGACACTTAATATCATCACCAGCACCTTGAATTCATTCCAAAAGCAAATTGACAGCCAGTGCAGCTCTTTTAAAACTGGTGCTCTATGTTGTCTATATGGTAGTCTAGTCAGCCATCTTGTTGCTGCTTTTTGCCCTAGCTGTAGCTGGTGAGTCATTTTCAAGGGCAGTCCCATGCAGAACATACGAAAATACCTGTATGTGGAATACTGTGGCCAAGTTCTCCATGTTCAGGAAAGGTGGTAGCTGGCACACCAACTGGAGCTGATGCCAATCATTACAAGTTGTGGTATCCACTTGGGTCTCCAGTGACAGGGATGAATCTAGGACTACTTTCAAGTTGCACACCTGCTCCTTCAAGGGGAGCATAGCCTAATCCAGGGCAGATTGCTTACCCAACTCCCAGACTTGAGCACCACCAATCTACAGAGCTTCTGTCTTATCAAAATTCAGCTTCAGTTTATAGACCCTTCAATAAATTTCTCCAGCCCAAGTTCTAACAATCCTGCCCTGTCTCCTTGCCCCCAGCCCCAACACACAAAAGGCTGTGCCCTGTCTGTTTTTAAAAACTGGAAAATTTTCTTCTTGTATTTCCCATCTGGTGTGGTTCAGCCACCCCTAGTGCCACCACTGTTTATAGTTAAACCTGACAGCATGGGGTGTATGCATATTATGGGTGGGTGATCTTTTTTCTCCCCATGCAGTTCATACCATCTGCTGCTTCTTAACCTGAGCTCCAAACAGAGCTACTCAGGAGTATATTTGAAATTCCAGCAACTTGCAGATCATTAACCATGTATAGGTAGACTAATTATCTGTTCAATTCTACTTACAAGCCTTCAGACTCACACAGATAAATTTACAAAGGTTTGTCTATCTAATTGCTGGGCTACAATGCTTTATACACCTTCTTGATCTGTCAGCAAGCATCTTTGTTTAAAGGGAAATCACAGTTTTTCATCCCTCAAATCACAATTTGCAACTGTTGGTAACATGACAGCTCTGCCCCCCCCCCAGTTAGTGTTTCAGCTGCAGTCCTAAAATACTATATGGACTCCATGAGATAAATAATAATAACAATAATATTTACTTCTTACCCACCTCTCCCCATGGATCAAGGTGGGGAACAGCAACAGATTAAAGTACAACACATAGCTTCAGTTAAAACACATAACATCAGTTTAAAAGAACACATAGGAATAATACATATTAAAATGATCCATAGTTTAAAATTCATGATTTAAAAATCATCTGGATAGGTCTGCCAGAAGAGACTGGTCTTTAATACTATTTTAAGTTAAGACAATGTATTCAGCTGTCAAATCTCTTCTGGCAGGTCGTTCCACAGTCTAGGGGTGGCTGAAGAAAAAGTCCTCTTATTTTCTTTTCGATTTTACACCCCGATTTATCCATTAAGCTCTGCTCCTCTTCTTCTTCTAAGATACTTAGGACTTTGTATTATGAAAAGAAACTCTGATTTATTTGAAAATAATTATAAAAAGACATGGAAAGAAATTAAAAATGAAATGGAAAGATGGGAAAGAATGAGCCTATCGATATTAGGAAAAATAGCGGCGTGTAAAATGATAATTTTACCAAATATGTTGTTCTTATTTCAGAATGCCCCAATTATAATAAACGAGAAAAATTGGATAGAGTGGGAGAGGGATTTAAAGAACTTTATCTGGAACAACAAGAAAGTTAGGATCAAATGGAAATATATGGTAGATGATAAAACCAGAGGGGGATGGGGCACACCTTGTCAGTGTATGCCAGTTTGCATACTAAGTTGTGACTGGATGAAGGTAGAGCAAAGTGGCAGGTGGAGTCCATGATAATAAGCCAGCTCCAACAATTAATGTTGCAGTCAGCCAATTCGGCCAGGTGGACTTGATAGCCACTTAGTAGTGTATAACTACATTGGGTGTCTGCTTGGGGCATAGAGAGTGTATTACTCTCTAGGTTGATAAGAAGCCTGTTGCTGGGAAGTAAGGCTTTCTCCTTGCTATGAAGATATAGTACTGCAGGTATGCAGGAAGTTATGCTGTACTGTTTTTGTGCCTAGCCATGATGCTATATTCTTTGTTTTTTCATGTATTTTTTTTGGTCTTACACTCTGCTGAGTAAAGCTCTATTTTTTGACTCCACAACTCTGCTGTACTATTTTGTAATATGCCCAACAATGGTTATGGGCCCAGAGTGCTACTGCTGATGCAATGTATGTCTGCAGGATGTCTGCAGTCTGAAGAGTTTGCAGAGGCTGGTAAGAAACAAAGGGGCTTGCTGACCACCTGGTGTCTGTCTGAGAAGGGTGTGGAAGACTGGCAGCCATGGTTAGTACAATAATTAGTGGTTTACCACTAGAGAGACTGAATGACCACAATTACCTGACGTGGTCTGTAAAGATGCAATGTTTTCTCACCAAAGAAGGGTTATGGGAATCAGTTGTAAACCCCCCAGCACAGCCTGGTAGAGGACAAAGGATTGCAGCACAGAAGGCTCACTCCTGGATTGTTTTGGGGGTAGAAGAGAGTCAACTGATTCACATAAGGGACTTGCAGTCTGCAAAAGAATGTTGGGATGCTCTGCATGGCATACACATTTGCACCTCTACTATCTCCAAGATGGCCTTGACAAGAAAGCTCTACAGAGCACATCTGGAACCAGATGGGGATGTTTCCCAGCATTTGCAATACATGCAGAACACGTTTCTTGAGTTGTCGGAAAGAGGCACATTTTTTGAGGAAAGTGCTAAGGTATACTGTGCCATTATCACCTCAATCCCCTGAAAGGTCAGACAGTCCAGTTAGAGACATGACTCCACCAAGTGGTCAACAAAAGAAAAGTCCAGAGAAAAGTCCTGGTAATGTTAAAATGGAGGGACAGGAAAGTCCAAAGGTTTCAATTGAATCAAGTGTTACTGATCAACCAAGGAGGTCTCAGAGAGAGAATAAAGGGGTTCCACCTGTAAGGTTTTCTGTTCCTAATGTTATTAGAGTTTGTAATATTGCTTTAGAACCCCAAAGTTATGAGGAAGTTATGAGTTTGCCTCCCAACGAGAAGGCAAAGTGGGAGAAGGCTATGCAGGCTGAGATGGATTCTATGAATGAGCACAAGGTATATACAGTTGTAAACTTACCAGCTGATAAAACACCTGTAGGATGTCGCTGGGTATACAAAATCAAGCAATCTAGCTCAGGAGAAGTAAAATACAAGGCCAGACTCGTAGCTAAAGGTTTTTCACAAAGGAGGTTTGAAAGCTATGATGAAGTTTTTTCACCTACTTCTAAGGCTGAAAGTCTGAGGTTAATCCTCACCATAGCTGCACAAACAGGTGCGTTAGTTCATCATTTTGATATAGCCACACCTTTTCTAAATGCACAGCTGGACGAGTCAATATTCATGGTGCAGCCCCCTGGATTTCAAACAAGTGATTCGAATATGGTCTGGAAATTGAACAAAGCTATTTATGGTTTGAAGCAATTAGCTAGATGTTGGTATAAGTGCCTTGAAGCTGAATTAACAAGATATGGTTTCAAACAGGGTGTGGCTGATCCCTGTGTCTTTACCAAAGGGTCAGGCAAAGATTTACAAATAGTGCTAGCATTTGTAGATGATATTTGTTTTGTTGCACCATCTATCGACCATGTAAATAAGTTTGAAACAAATCTAGGAGAAAAATTTCAAATAAAACATCTAGGAAGCATTCAGAAATACCTAGGTGTAGAAATAGAAATGACAGCTGATGGAAGTTTTCTGCTCATTGAAAAAGAAAAAATTAATCAGCTCCTGCAAAATTTCCATATGGAAGACTGCAAAGGTCAGGCCACCCCCATGGTAACAGACTTTCTTAAAAACAAATGTGATACAGTATTTGAAGACATAGAGCTATATCAATCAGCAGTAGGCAGTTTGCTATATCTGGCACATTGGAGTCGACCAGATTTATCTGCAACTGCTAACATGTTAAGTCGTTTTTGTTCAAAGCCTACAACAACACCCTGACAAGCTGTAAAATGAGCCATGAGGTATTTAAAGGAGACAATGCATTATAGTTTGTTAATTTCATCTTCTGTATCAAATGAATTGTGCTGTTATGTAGATAGTGACTTTGCAAATGATGTGCATGATAGAAAATCTACAACAGGCATTGTTATTTTTTATGCCAGAGTTCCTGTAGTATGGAAATCAAAGAAACAGAGTTTTGTATCAGTTTCTTCAGCAGAAGCTGAGTTTGCAGCCTTTTCTGATTTATGTTGTGAATTAGTATGGTTTATACAACTTCTGAAGGATCTACAATTAAAGGTAAAGAACCCTGTAACTGTGTATGAAGACTCTCAAGCATGTTTTAAGATGGCCACATCAGAAAGGATAAAAACTCGCACTAAGCATGTTAAGTACATAATGTCAGAGATATTGTACAAGCCAATGTAATACAGCTAATATATTGTGCATCACAAGAAAATGTTGCTGATATGTTTACCAAGCCCTTAGTAGCTGTAAAACATAAAGAAATGATGTCCAGGCTTAGTATGATTCAAAATGTTACGTAAGCATGTTACTTGGCTACATACTTCATTCAGTGCACAAGGAGGGGTGTCAGGGTATGCCAGTTTGCATACTAAGTTGTGACTGGATGAAGGTATAGCAAAGTGGCAGGTGGAGTCCATGATAATAAGCCTGCTCCAGTAATTAATGATGCAGTCACCCAATTAGGCCAGGTGGACTTGATAGCCACTTAGTAGTGTATAACTGCATTGAGAGTCTGCTTGGGGTAAGAAGCCTGTTGCTGGGAAGTAAGGCTTTCTCCTTGCTATGAAGATATAGTACTGCAGATATTCAGGAAGTTATGCTGTACTGTTTTTCTGCCTAGCCATGATGTTATATTCTTTGTTTTTACGTGTATTTTTTTTGGTCTTACACTCTGCTGAGTAAAGCTCTATTTTTTGACTCCACAACTCTGCTGTACTATTTTGTAATACACCCAACACACCTGACCTTAGATTATATTATTATTCAGCAGTTCTTACATGGATACGTTATTGGGTTAATTTAGTAAATGAACATTTACTAAGTTTGGAAGGTCAAAACAAAAAGTTCGGGTGGCACGTGTATCTTTGCTATGAGAGAGACAAATTAAATAAAGATTTTAATAATCACTTTGTTAGAAGGGCTCTTTTGCATGTATGGAAAAAAATAAAAAAGATGTTCTATAATAAATTGCCATCATGGACATCATCGCAAGAAGCCTTCCAAACAAGGTGGAAATCTCCTATGGAATGGTTAAGATATAAGGAAATAACAAAGATAAATGAAGAGGGAAAGCTGGTCATGAAATCTAGAGAGGAATTAGAATTAACATACAAGATTAATTGGTTTACCTATTATCAACTAAAAACTAGATTTATAGAAGATGAAAAGTTGGAAAATATAGAAATTGAAGAAAATGAATTAGACACAATATTGGGATCAAGGGAAAAAAAGATGATGGGTAAACTGTATAAACTGATATTGAAAAGGAAATAAGAAATGTAAACAATTAAAGACTGTATGCTCAGATGGGCAATAGATGTAGGCCACCCCATAGACCTTGAAGCTTGGGAAAAAGCAAGATACAAAACTAATAAATTTACTACTTGTCAGAAATTAAAAGAGAACTATATGAAAATAACACATAGGTGGTACTTTACGCCAGCCAGACTAAACGAAATTAATAATGCAATTAGTAATAGATGCTGGAAGTGTCAGAAAAATGTGGATACGTTGATTCATATGTGGTGGTATGATAAGGTTATTAAAAAAAATTGGGCTAAGGTTCATAAATTCCTAGAAGATACACTACAGATTCAATTTGATGCAAAGCCAGAGCTCTTCTTGTTAAATATGACTAACATTCTTAAAAAGGAAGATGAAATAAAAAATTGGAGGATCATTCTCTACTTAATAACTACAGCTAGACTCAGAATAGCTCAGGTATGGAAGTCCTCCAAACCACCGACGATACAAGAATGGTTGGAGAAATCAAATGAAATGTTAGAATTGGATACATTGTCAGGCAAGATACATAATTTACCAAAAAGGAAATCTTTAGAAAAATGGTTGGCAGTAATATGGTTGGCAGTAATATGGGAGAAGAGGAGCAGGATATATGACAAAGAACATCTTTTATTAATCGTTTAAGGATGTATATCAATGGTTTAAGGGTATAGATAGATAGACAGATAGATATGTATACACATACATATACTATATGTATTATAGAGATAAAAAGAGTGAACAGACAAAAAGACTACAGAGAAGAATTATCAGAGAGTGCAGCAGGAAACAGAAAAGATAAAAGATTACCAGAAGTCAAGGAAGATTGGAATAAAAAAATATTTACTTCGTTCCAACAATACCAACATTAAGGAAGTCATGGTTGTTGTTGTTTTCTTCTTCTATATTGTGATATGTAAAATAAGGATTGTAAGATGTCATAGATTGATAAACTTGGTGGATGTATATCTGATTTTGTAATCTTGAATAGCAGCATAACAATAAAAAGTAATAAAGAAAAAAAAGTCCTCTGGGTGACAGTCGCCAACCTAGTCCTGGCTGACTGAAGGAAATGTCCCCCTAGCGGACAGAGGACCTGACTGTGGGGGGCTGATTATACAGGAGGAGGAGATCCCATAGGTAACCTGGACCCAAACCACATAAGGGTTTAAAGGTAAAAACCCCAACACTATGTACCTTTCCTGGAAATTAATTGGCAACCAGTATAGTGATTTCAATATTGGTGTAATATGATCCCTCCTAGAAGTACCAGTTACCAATCTGGCTGCCTTGTTTTGAACTAACTGAAGTTTCCAAACTTGGTACAGAGGTAGCACATGCACTACCATATTTAGGTCATCCAGTTCTAGGGACGGGTGTAGCTGGTGTATCAACCAAAGCTGATAATAGACACTCCTGGCCATCACCTTTATCTGAGCTGCCATTTGGAGTGATGGATCCAGAAGCACTTCCAGGCTGCGAACACAGTTTTTCATGGGGAGTGTAACCTCACCCAGGACTGGTTGACATACCTTCAACCCCAGGTAAGTACCCTTGACAGTGAGCACCTCCATCTTGTCTGGATTCACATCAATTTGTTTTTTCTCATCCAACCCATTATCTCCTCCAGGCATTCATTCAGAGGAGACACACTATCCTTAGCTGAGGCTGTTTTTGGAGGCATGGAGAAATATATTTGGGTGTTGTCAGCATACTAGTACACCCTGCCCCATGCCTCCAGATGATCTCTCCCAGATGTTTCTGTAGATGTTGAACAGCATTGGGGAAAGAATGGCACCTTGTGGTATGCCTACTGGCTAGTGCCTGTGATGTCAGACAAATTAGTGATGCACTACCTGCCTCCCATGCTTATAGAATCATAGAATCATAGAACTGTAGAGTTGGAAGAGACCACGAGGGCCATCCAGTCCAACTCCCTGCCACGCAGAAAATCTTGATCAAAGCATCCCTGACAGATGGCAATCCAGCCTCTGTTTAAAGACCTCCAAGGAAGGAGACCCCACCACACTGTGAAACCTTTAGTATTTCATTTATCTGGCCTGAATAGCTGAACTTTCAGTCATGTATCTCTGTAGTGAAGCTCTGATCTAGCCTTTTAATACCAATTTTTAAAACCTAGCAGTTACTTGTAAATTCACCTGCTGTCATGACCACCAAACCCAGCCTTTTATACTGCCCTGTGGAACAGATATCTTTCTGTACCTCCTCCCATACACCCCCAGCCTCAGGACAGAGGCCCTTCCACTTTCCTATGCTGAAGATTCCAAGGATGAGTCCTCAGCACCATTTTCTGCTCTTCTGCCTCACAGAAGTCATCAGCTATAAACTAGCAAGAACAGGGTTTAAAAAAAAAAAACAGCCATCTCCTTCAGAGAACATCTGCAGCCAGTCTTTGTAAGATTTGAGATGGCTTCAAAACTGTGGTGAAACTGTATCTGTTACAAGTGTATCTGTTACAGCAGGGTCTACTAGGAGCTGTCTATGGTACTGACTTGACTGGAAGAGGTTTTGCTTCATTGCTTCCTTTTCTCTGAGAGCTCCAAAGATGTCCACTCTCCTGTAGTACTATCCACAAATTAGGGAACATTTTTCATGGCTGGAAGAGATGTGCTTCCTTTCAAGAACACTGGAGAATACATACACTGCTTTTTAAAAAGGGCCAGTCCTTTACATTGCATCAATTTCCCCCCTAATGGTCATGCTGGCATTGGGATCCTGGAAGTTGAAGTCAAAAAAGTAATTTTCCAAGCTCTGCTTTAAACCTACCTGCCTCTGATTCCATCAACAGAACACTCATATAGCACTGCTAGCTCTGCTTTTGTGCTAAGAAGTTTCCCTATTATCTGTCAGCTCCCTAAGAGGGCTTTTTAAAAATATCCGGCTAATAAGTGACCAGGGAAGGAACAGTTCCTAGCATTATCAGCTGGCTGTAAATGAAAGGATGAATGCTGTTAACAAAGAAAAGAAAACTCTATGAAGGGTAGCAAAACGCAAGAGCTCAGCAGTGATACCCTGTATATTTTCCCAGTGGGGGTCTTATTTGTGATTAAAGCACCAGAAATTTTTGTAACAGCTGCAAATTATATAGCATTTGTCAGAGACAAGGAAGACAGCTTGTTACTGTCTTTCCACTGTACCATCCTTTACTCAACATTTGTCATCATATGGATACCATCGGTTTAGCATAATTTAAATGTAATGGAGATTGGCACATAGACTGCAGAAAAGAGATGCTGGAAATATACCGTGAGCCGAAATTCTGCTCTTCCCTCTTGTATGTTAATCATTCTCAGGTGTAATACAGCTCTTTATGCTGCTAAGCAAATACTAGCAGAAAGCTTTTAGATGCTCTTTTGTGGCTGCACATGCATGTATGCACATGCACACACGCTTCTTTGTTTCCTGTTTCCTGCTGTGCATAATCCTAAGAAGTCCACTCCTCTACGCTACAGAGAGATTTGGCCACCGTTTTTTTTTTTAAACAGACCATCAGATAGCTTACCCTGGCCTAGCTCTTCTTCAAAAAAGAATATATATATATATATATATATATATATATATATGCATTTCAGCAGGGAACTCTCTCCCAGCTGCTTGATGCCTCACCTTGTTATAGCCTTGTTATCCTTAATAGATGCCTTAATCTCTCCCTCAGGGTGCTTTCTTCAGAACAGGCAAGTTTCAAGGGGGAGAAATCCACCTGGCCCTGTGTCTAATACTCTTGCATACACTTCATGGAGTTGCACAGAAGTTGCCCAGTCCCCATTCATTTTTGTGAGGGATGGTTCCAAATTGTACATTATTTTCCCCTCAGAACTGTTGCTGAATGGATTACTCTGTCACCAGTCCCATTTAAGTGATGTTACATTCCTACTATGTGTACATGTGTTAAAGAGAGTGAAATTATGTCATTTCAAAGTTGCAGTGCTTCTTCTCTGTATTGTACTAAATTATATTCTTAATTGCATAAAATCGCACCTCAAACAATAGCTGGGAAAGCCAAACAGAGAGTTGGCACTTTTGAAATGTAAAAGACACAGAGTGAACATGATGCAATGTAATAGTTGCGAGGTGGTGGTGGTGGGGATTAATTTCCCTGAGCACTTTTTACTCTTACTTTTAATTGTGTTTCCTGTCTAATTTACTGCAGTTTTTAATGGGCTTATTAAGGCTTAGAGTGCTGAAGATAACATTGTGATATCCTGGCTTTTAGGATTGAATAAAATAAAACCAGACAACTTCAAAGTAATTTTTCCTAGAATGGTTAATTAGTCTCATTTTGTCTGGAAAGAAAGAGAAAGAAATGTCTGCTGGCATGGAATTCAACTGATATATCTGCTGCTCACTTCTGCTGAAGTCTCAGGTTTAAGAACAGAATGGGAGTTGCTTAACTGAACTTCGTAATCCTTAATGCCTCATAAAACTTGATACACTTCATATATATTTAAAGTTACTGCCAAGTTCAATAGGTCTGATAATATAGGCTGGAAATCTCTTGGCACACTATCATAGTAGTGGTCACACAGTGGTGTCAGGGAAAGGCAGACACACACTGAAATCCTACACCGAGGAGGTGGAACATGATCCTCTGCAATTCTGTGTTCTCCCCCTGCCCCAGCAGCTTTCACCCCCAGGGAGGGGCCACTTGTTGCTGCTTACTCATAGAGAGGCAGAAGGAGGGCAGTTCTGAGGAACAGAGTATTCTGGGGCCAGTTCACACTACAGAATTATAGCACTGTGATTCCACTTTTTCTGCCAAGGTTCTGACATATAGAATCCCGGGACTGGCAGTTTATGGAGGAGCATTTTGAATTCTCAGTTAAAGCACTCCAGTGCTTCATCAAACTACAGACCCCAGGATTCTATAGGACAAAGCCATGACAGTTAAAGTAGAATAATAGCGCTACAATTCTGTAGCGTGAATGGATCCATGGTCTCAGTTGGGAGTGGGGCTGTGGTGTCCACACTCTTTTTTCTCCTGTCTCCACTGCCTACAATGTGTACCAAGAGGATCCTGACCATTCCTACAACAAATTGGCCCATTGATGCCATTCTGACTTGAGTCCCATTATTGGGAGAAGGGAAGGATATAAATGAAAAGGAGGAGGAGGAGGCTTTACAACAGTTCTCCAAAATGGCAGCTGCCCTCATTATCAGTTTTCTGCTGGTGGTCCCTGTGATGCCCAGGTGCACCAGCTGAATTTATGTCACCACTCAGCCTGGCCACCTCGTCACTTTTGCTGCCACCACATTTGTGACACAGGGGTTTTCCACATCCCACTGTTGCCACCAAACGAATAAACTGTGGAGACGATAGTTCCACAATTAGATGGATAATACTTGCATGTGTGTGGGGATGTTCACAGTTTTAAAGTGCCCATTACATATCATTAAGGCCAAATAAATCCATGATTTATCCATGGGTATGAATAACATAAAGTTGGGTTTATTGTTTCAACAAGATAACATAACTACTTTGGTATTTATTTTTGACTATCTTCTATTCCTCTTACTACATATTCCTCCTGCACATACATTCTTTCAGCTTCACTCATAGCCATATACACTTTCCAGCCTCTCCTCAACAGATCACATCTTTCATTCTTCCCTCGTAACTGTCAACTACCTTCTCAACTGTCATTCATTCTCTCTCCCAACTGCCATCCAGACTTCAAACTTCCAGACGCCCTCCCCTTTCAGTTCCCTGCCCTAGGATTGGCTCCTGGAACACTCTACTCTCATTCGCTCATCCAGCCATCTGTCAGACATCCATTATCTGGTCTCCACAGTTCCCTGAATTGTTCTCTCAATGCACTCACTGCCAGAATTCTTTAGTTCCTGTTGTCATTCCAGTATATACTTTGATGTAATAAAAGAGAATGCCTGCATATCATAAGTCACTGACATTGTGTGAGATGCCTCAAAAACTGATGAGTGCTTTTGGTTGTCATTCAAGTTGCAGCACCAAGTTTCACTTCCAAATACCAAATGGAAGGGGTTATCACTAGAAGCTAAAAGGGGACCAACCATAGCTCAAAATCCAACATGGTGTTTTTGAGTGTTGTCCAAACTACAAGAATGACTTTCAAGTGAACATTCTAAAAAAGCAAATTTCCAAAATTCCTAGAAGAAGAAAAGGCAGGTCTGCCATCACTAACTGGTTGGTGGGGTTTTTTTTTTCCAAGAGAGGATTCCTGAGTCAGAAAAATGGAAAAACATGAAAGGATTCAGCACTGCTACTAAGATTTCTGAGGTTTAAAAAAGGATGGAGAAATGGAAGCGAAGTCCTGCTAATAATATTCTTGAGATAAAAAGGGAGAGTGGAAAACAAGAAGTCCCATAAGCCCCCTTTTGAGTTATTAGGTGCAGACCCAGGCAGCAATGAGGTAGTAACTAAGAAGGCTGAGCAACCTTTTGAAGAAGAAAGCAGGGTGACAACCTATCCTGTCAACTATTTTAATCCCTTTTTAGGGAAGACATTTGAGTAGAGGGCAGCACTAGTGGAACTATTTTAATTATTGTTAGATAAAGCATTGTTCATCAGTCCGCTCCAATTAGGGTTTTGTTTTTTTTATTTTTACTTGGGGCCCACTCATACTACACAATTATAGCAATAAATTCCACTTTTACTAATATGGCTGCATCCAATTGAATCCAGAGGTTGTAGTTTGGTGAGACACTAGAGCTCTCTGGCTGAGAGGCCTTCCTAAATACCAAATCCCAGGATTCCATAGGACTTAACCTGTCAGTTAAAGTGGAATCATAAAGTTGTAATTGCATAGGGTGAATGTGTCCCATGTTATGGAAACTGAGAAGCTATTAGTGGCTCTGATGTATCAGGGCATTGTCAGGAAGTATAATTCTTATTGATTCTCTTAGGCCACTCATCTGTTAACACAGTAGACCAGCATATCATTCTTTTTGACTTGAACACCTAGATGGAAAGTGGGGTTAAGTTTTAATCAATTTAAATAAGGAATAGGGAATCTCCAGCATACATTCCCATCAGATCCTTGAAGGTTTCTCTTTCAAGATGGTGACAGTGATGATTAAATTTATTTACACCCTCCTGTTTCCCAAAATTAGGACCAATCAAGTTCTTCCCCTCAGAGAAGAAGACTTTAACCCCCTCAGAATTAAGCCACTGGCAAGAATAGTTCAGCCACGTGGAAACGGACTGTGACATCTCTCTCAGGATTGGAGGTTGGTCGGTTGATCAGTCAGTTGGCTGAGGAGTTTTATTTATTTATTTATTTATTTATTTATACCCCGCTCTTCAGCCACAAGGCTATCAGAGTAGCTTACAAACTGTTTTAAGCAATAACAATTTACACATCTACACTGCATTAACCAGCTTCCCATGTGTGTTAGCTAATTGCCCCCACAAGCCGGGTACTAATTTTACCAACCTATGAAAGGATGGAAGGCTGAGTGAACCTTGGAGCCCTCTGGAATCGAACTTGCAACATGGTGGCTTGCAGTACTGGCATTTAACCACTGCGCCACCAGGCCTCCTTTTCATGCTGATGAAACCACCAGTTTCATGCTCATGGCAATCTTGGATGTTACAAATGTGAAGCTACACACATACATGCATGCACACACACTAAACACAGTAACATAGAGCACTAGCAACAAAAAGAATAAAGAGACAGTCTAAACTCAACATCTAAAAGACAGCAACAAGACAAGAGGGGAAAAGAAAACCCTCTACATTCAGTTTTCCATTTAGCTTGATCTGGATTTTGGTACAGCTCTTCTTTCTTTAATGAGCTGGTGTTTTCTGGAGGGATTAAAGTTCAGTGAACTCATGACTCAAGCTTAGGAAAGTGTGAAGGGAGGGAAGAAAGGGGATGAGAACGAAGATGGAGTGTGTATAGCATACAGTACTATAGTCTGACAAGTACAAAGTTTGGAACCAGTCTTCTGAATGCTTCAGCAAATACTTAAGTTGTGATTCAACATCATGAGACAAATGTTTGAAATGAGGGCTAAACTAGGATGTGATGAAGTGCTAGTTGGAAATGTCTTACATAAAGCGTTATGAAGTCAGAGCAGAGGTGAGCAACACATATCCTTAGCGATGCATGCAACTACTACTACTCCCCAACTTTTTGTGGTTTTGAGATTCTACTGCTACCATCACAAATAATATATTTTTGGCCAAAAAAGATGGATAATTGTGCTCCTGAAAGCCTTCAGGAAATGTATTTCTCCCTTTAAACAAAGCCATGCATCTTGTTTTCACTGAAAGTTACTCCCCCCCTCTGAAACCTGGACTTCTGGACACTTCTGGTAAACCCCCTAATGCACCAAAATGCACACCTGGGTTACTGTGTTTCACTGGAGTTTAATAGAAACAGGTTTTAGTCCCTGCTGAGCTTTGAAACTCACTGGGTGACACTGAGACTGGCACTCTCAGACCAGCCAACCTCAAAGGGCTGTTGGTGGGGTAATGTGGGAAAGGAGGAGAGCCATGTACATCACTCTGAGCTCACTGAAAGAAAGGGTGTATATAAATGTAACTAAAAAGTAAGAAATAAATAACAAAACCTACAAACACATTGGGTTCACTTTGATATATAAATGTTATGTGCATGTACCCTTATTGAGCAGATAAAACCCTCTCTGTTGGGGGAAATGTCATTAACATTTTAGTAACAATTCAGTGCTCCATCTCCATGGGAACTTGGCAGTCTTTCTGTACCTGTCCTTTTCAAGTCTCCCATATAACGTGAACTCACACTTTTTCATGGGAGCTGTGACTTTAACTTAAGAAATAGCACTGACACTAATTAGGCATAGATGCTGATAACACATGCTCCTTGATTGACAAGCACAGTACAGGGAAGCAGTACCATACACACATCTCATTAACATGCCCACCACCCAAGAGCCACACCGTTCATTAGCTGGTAATTATTTAGGCAAAGCCCCTTCAGAAAAGTTTAACTTGAATACCATGTCATCATTTATGAAAGAACCAAACTTTTCCTCCCTGGAAGTCAGACATAATTTATCAGATGAGCTATTTATCTTTTAATCTAAATTCTAACCAGCTCTCTTCCTTTGGTTCATTTACTCCTTTTATCATTTCTTATCTTTGCTCCAAACTGAACATTCATAAAGCCCAGGAATTCTGTTTTAACTTGCACATTGTGCATCACACTGACAAGCAGAGATGATCAGATATTCTGAAAATTTCAAGTTTTAAATTTTGATGAATCTCAGTGCTGAAGCTGAAAAGGAAATTCAGTAGCCTCAGATCTTTTTGTTTTCTATCTTCTTTTGTGTTTCCACTCCTTTTTTTAAAGTCTTTTGCAGGCTAAATCTGATCACCATAATATAGTCTAAAATATATTGTGGAATGAAAAGAAATAAACATTAACAAGAAAACTGTAGACAAACCACTTTCTGCACTGAATGGGTAATCATTTCTCTTTGCCATACCATTAAAAGGTGTCAGAAATAACAAAAAAAAAATACATAAATTGCCCAGAAATTAATTAATTGAACCACACTGGCATATCTCCTTGTAGTAATTCACTCTCAAATGTAAAATATACACTGGATCCTGGGCTAACAATGGCTAGAGTCATCAGGAATAGGGCTACTATAAGCATGATTATAGCAGCCTAAATACCCTAAAGGCACCAGGTGATCTTGGAAGCTTAGCAGGATCAGGCCTAGTTAGTACTTGGATGGGAAACCAGCAACAAATAACAGGTGCTGTTGGCTATATTTTAGAGGAATGAACTGGCAAAACCACCTCTGAATATTCCTTGCCTAAGAAAACCCCTGTTGTTGTTGTTGTTGTTTCATTTTTATCCTGCCTTTCTCCCAATAACGGGACATGAGGTGGCTAACAACATAGCTAAAACAATGTAAGCTAAAAACAGTACAAAAGTAAAAACAGAAGTATAGGCATAAGATTAAAAATAATTAATTTATAAGTTAAAATTAAAAATATTAAAATGCATTTTAAAAACCCTCTATACAAACCCTTAAAAATCTTTAAAACCTCACCACACAGCCTTAGAAACCCAAACCTTGTTAGTCTGTAAAAACCTGGTGGCACAAAAATGTTTTAACCTGTTGACAGAAGGAAAGCAATGAAATTCTTAGGGTCGCCATTAGGTGACTTGAAGGCACACACACAAACATAGGCATGATTATGTCTGGATCAAATCCAATATGCTGAATTCCACACCTCCCCGCTAGGAACCCACTGCTTTTAAATCCCTTGGCTCTGCTGCTCCTTGCTGAGGCTGCCTTCTCATCCATCTCCTGTAAGGAACTGAGTGATGAATAAGGCAAAGAGAAGGAGCAGTGTCACTCCTTTCCCTCTCCTTTTAGCTGCTGTGTGGATTGGGCCCAAAGAGAGAACAAAAATTATATGGTAACAGCAGAGTGCAGAAGGGGTGAGACCACTTGCAGGAGGGTGATGTTGTTGAAAGTATCTTACCCAAGTGCCTCTCCCCCCCCCAAAAAAAACTTTAAGGTTACACTGTTCTCTGATCCATTTTCCAGCTCAAAATTCATAGTTCGTTTTCAGCTAAGGCATGGGAGGTCCCCTTATTTGCCACCCCCCAACTGCAAGTGGATGGAAAAGGAGATTGGAGGTGGTGATTTATTGCTGGAAAGGGGCCTGCACAGAAATGCTTAAGCAGCCTTTCTGGGCCCACTCTTCTTTCATTCACACCAGCCAACTGCCAAAGATGTTCTGTTGTTTTTGTTTTGTTTGTTTTTTAGAGATGAGGGAGAACTTAAGACCACATAATGTGTAATCTGAGCTCTGTTTTGGCTGGTGACTGATTGGAGTTGCAGTCCAACATGTATGGAAATCACCAGGTTGTGGAAGATTGCTCTATCCTAACCCCATTGTCCCCACCACCTAAATATCCGTTCCCTACTTTCTCTTGAGTCCTATTTGTCCTTTCCTTCTTACTCCTTTTCACTGTTCCATTGCAAAGCTTTTGGTTGAAATCTTATCTGTTTATTCATTTCTTTGTCTCACGCATACCCTACTTTTCTTTCAAGGATTTAATGTAGCATACATGGAACTGTTTTAATGTACCTTTACAACAAGCCCACAAGATAGCTTGGGGAGATACAAGACCAATACACATATTTGTGCCACACACACACACACACACACATACACATATAGATATATATATATATATCTCAATGCATGGATGATCTGAAGAAGAAAGATAGTGTTGAATTTATAACAATTGACCCAATGCTAAATAAGAAACAATTTGACTTCAGGTCTCCCAGATCTAAGTGCAGTGTCCTACTTGTGATACACAATGATTGTATCACACCACATTTGCTGTAATGAATAGAGTGTAATAATCTGTAGATTCCCTATAGAAATTGTAATAATTTACAGATTCACTGTTATCTTCAAGGATTTTTTTTCATACACTTCATGTTTAACAGTAAAAATGTCTATGAATATGACATTCAGAAATATTAATTTCTTGCAGTGTAAGTCACTTGACATAATGGCGAAATTAATGAATATTGCATTTCATGATTTGGTTTGGGTTTTTTACAAAAAGATAGATGTTTTGGTGTTATAGCTCCCAGATATTATACCTTTTCAGGTAGTTTCCTAATTGACACTAGGATGTGTAGGAAATTATTGCTGTTTATATTAATTTATATTAAGCAGAGTGAAGCATAGCCCCAGTGCAATATACACTTGTGGCTGCTCTTCGCTGATGATGCTGCCCTTGTTGCCCACACAGAAGCAGCTCTGCAGCACCTAACATCCTGCATCGCAACAGCTGCAGAACTGTTTGGGCTGGAAGTCAACCTGAAAAAAACAGAAGTTCTCTACCAGCCTGCACCACAGGACAAACACCACCATCCCCACATTGCCGTTGGCAAATCTGTGCTCAGGTCCGTTCAGCAGTTCACCTACCTGGGAAGCATCATCTCCTCAGATGCCAAGATTGACAAAGAGATCGATCACAGATTAGCAAAGGCATATAGCGCATTTGGAAGACTTCACAAAAGAGTCTGGAGTAATAAACACCTGAGGCGAAGCACAAAAATCAGTGTGTATAGAGCCATTGTACTGTCTATTCTCCTTTATGGATCTGAAACATGGCTCACCTATCACCACCACCTACGACTCCTTGAACGCTTTCATCAGCGCTGTCTATGCACAATCCTAAACATACACTGGACTGACTATGTGATGAATGTTGCCGTCCTAGAGCAAGCAGGGATCACCAGCATTGAAGCCATGATATTGAGAACACAGCTGCGCTGGGCAGGGCACGTTTCTAGGATGGAGGACCATCACCTCCCAAAAATACGGTGAACTCTATGGTGAACTCACCACGGGTCAGCATAAGAGGGGCGCTCCAAAAAAATGATACAAGGACTCCCTGAAACAACATCTCAGGCTCGTCCAAATGGATCACCAACAATGGTCCGCCCTGGCCTCACATCGGGAGGCATGGAGGTGCACAATCCACAATGCTGCAGCCTTATTTGAGAACTCACACCGAACAAGTCTTGAAGAGAAATGAAAATGCAGAAAGAATCACAACCCAGAAACATCACCCAAGGAGACCTTCTGCTGTGCTTTCTGCAACCGGACTTGTTTATCTCAGATTGGCCTTTTTAGTCATCAGCACGCTTGCAGAAAGCGCGGGATGAGTCCTTTCTAAATCTTCATTTGCAAAGAAAAGTCAGAGGGGGGGGGTGTAAAACAGGATTGAAATATGCAGGATGCTCTAGTAAAGTTAAAAAGCAAAACTTACATTTATTGTGGCAGAGACTACATCTGAGATAGGAAGATGATAGATAGATGGATAGATAGATAGATAGATAGATAGATAGATAGATAGATAGATAGATGAAAGTTATTTAACCTGGGTACAAGAGTCCCTAAAAGCTGAATCTCATGAGTGCCTGTAAGACACTTTGAGGCTGAGCTGCCTCATGTCAGCTGGCTTCTCAGACAAAGAGTTGTAAAACACTACAACTTCTTGGAGGGAGAGGGAGAAGTGACCTCTGCATACAAGTAAGAAGCAAAAGCCTTGAGGACACAGATCAATGAGACACAGAGCTTAATCAAAAGGATAGGCATGCAGCTCCAGAGTTTCCCTCTGTCCCCAACTATCATAAACAAGTGTTGATGCATCTTCACTTCAACAGGATGAACTTTGCAAGACAAGCTGCAACCTACTAACATTCCATTTGTAAAGTTGAAGGCTTTCACGGCCGGCATCCATAGGTTTTCTGTGATTTTTTTTCTGGCTGTGAGGCTGTGTTCTGGAAGAGTTTATTCCTGATGTTTCGCCTGCATCTGTGGTTGGCAGACTCAGAGTATATAAACACCACACACCCCTACCCAACCATTTTCTGAAGATGCCAGCCACAGATGTAGGTGAAACATCAGGAGTAAATTCTTCCAGAACATGGCCTCACAGCCCGGCAAAAAACCAAAGAAAACCTATTTCCATTTGTAGATCTATGGGTGTGTTGATTTCATAGGGTTTTCTTTGGCATGGAATACTCAGAGGTCATTTTGCCAGTCCCTTCCTCTGATATGTAGCCCCTTGCATTGGCAGTCTCCCATGCAAGCACTAACCAGGACTGCATCTGCTTAGCTAGCTTACATGAACAGATGGGATCTGATGCCTTTAGGGTATAGCTACCCACAATTTGGACTTGATAGAGAATTAACAGAATGTCCTTTCTTGAGAATTTAGAATTGCCAACAACAGCAGCAACAAAATTATGAGACCTGAGAAAGATTTCTAATCATTGTTACAATGCTGGATAGCTGAAACAGGATATCAGTATTATACTGTTATGAATCCATTGCATACATGTGTGTTACAAAGCCTTTTCTGGCATTTTCAAGAATATGTATTGTTGTCTTAACATACATACATGCATACATACTTGTTTTTCACTACATGCACAAAATCTAAAAGTCAAACACAGAATTTTTCACTTCACCTGTATCTGAAATGTCAGTTGAACTTGGGAGAGAGTATTAATTCTATCTGACTGGCTCTGGCTTCCACAACACACTTAGTGCCCAGCTGTCAAAGAATAAAGCAGGGGTTATACATTTGGAAATCCTGTTTTCCTTATCTTCAGTATACTCAGAACCATGTGGATACAAATGTCAACTTACATTTGCAAAATATGCTGTTTTATAATCAATGTATTTTTAATACACACACTCACACTCATACACCCACAGCTCTTAGTCAAGCACTCCAGGTTGTTGTTCACTGAGGTAAAATTTTATTTTGTCATCTCTTGAAACAGCCACATGTAGAATAAGGAAGAACAAGATAGAAAAGGGGTCCAGGGAGACCATTTTCTGAGGCAACAAAAGAAAACAAAGAAGCCTACTGAGGAAACAGTGAAAACATATTTTTAAAAAATCAAGGTGATGGAAGGGCAGTAATATCAGGCAGTGAGAGAAAGAGAAAAAATGAGGAAATGGCTTGTAACTGATTGAGAAAGTCTGAAAAGGGGAGTAGGGAGGAGAAGATTAGATTGGGGAGTCACATGTTTTCCTTTCTTCTCAGAAAGACATATGTTTTCTGCCTGCTTCCCAACCTCAAGAGCATTCCATAAGACAGAAAAGACTCTGAACTCAATGAAGATCTGTCCCTAATGCTTTAAAAACCAATCTAGAAAAGAAAATAGTATCTTAGCAAGTACAATTTGTCCTGTCACTGTGCTGTATGCAGTGCTGGGAAAAAGAATGGCAAGAGAAGAATGTGTTTGATACACGTTGTGGGTGCCATTGCCTCAAAGTTGGATGATGCAGTGGGATTCTAAAGAAAGACACAATCTTTTTTTTTTTAATGACAGGTGATACTTGCAGTAAGATAAATGGTTGGAGTTTGCAGATATTGAGGGACAACTAAAGGTATGTAAAAGCTTAAAAGGAATTGGGAATGTTATGAAAGTTAGAGTTGATGGAACAGAAAAAAGGTTCCAGAGAGGAAAAATCACTGTAAAGTTGTCCCTCCGTATCCATGGATTTGGTATCCATGGATTTAAGTATTCACAGCTTGAAAATATTCTTTAAAAAATAATAATCCAAAAAGCAGACCTTATATAAGGGACACCATTTTGCTATGTCATTGCATATAATAG
Organism: Gambelia wislizenii; assembly: GCA_030847615.1. Classification (NCBI taxonomy): domain Eukaryota; kingdom Metazoa; phylum Chordata; class Lepidosauria; order Squamata; family Crotaphytidae; genus Gambelia; species Gambelia wislizenii. Next base: position 328,872,191 of record JAUMIR010000001.1, read on the forward strand.
GACTTGAGAATTTACGGATTTTGGTATCCACAGGCGGGCCTGGAACCAAACCCCAGTGAATATGAAGGGACAACTGTATTTTGAAGATTTTTCTGGCCCTAAACCAACTGATGTTGTATTGGGGCCTGGATCAAAGCACGTTTGAGGATGACCAATTTTAAGGGAAAGCCATCGGTTGGAATTCTGTTACTCTTAGGTAAAATAGACCTATTGAATCAATTGTTGAAGGCTGAGTCAACACATAGGTAAACTTCATCTCCAATGGTCAAATCTAATTGAAAGTAAGGAGATTTTCAGATGCGATTTTCGGCAGGATATATTGCAAAACAGCTCCGTTGCTGCCGCGTGGCAGGGGAGCTGTTTCGGATGACGCCGTCCCTCTGCTGAAACCCTCCGTGTCACTTCCGTGACAGATTGAAGGAAACCGCGTCGTATTTCACTCACGGGCAACAATCGTAAGTGAAATATGACGCAGTTTCCTCCATTCTGTCACAGAAGTGACATGGAGGGTTTCAGCAGAGGGACGGCGTCATCCAAAACAGCTCCCCTGCCGCGCGGCAGCAACGGAGCTGTTTTGCAATATATCCTGCCGAAAATCGCGTCTGAAAATCTCCTAACAATAGAATTTAGGTTGTTAGGTGTTAGCATGCACTGGCTACCTAAACAGGTCCAGGCAGCAAAAATAAACAGCAGAGTGTTGTTCCTTCAGGCATAAGAATAAAGGCACAGAAACAGGCTTTGCATCTAAAATAAACTTCTCTTTACTTGGGCATAATGAAGTATATTTATAGATATATACAGCATTCAGAAGAAAAGCATCTTTCCACTATGAGCTCCCAAACAGGGCTACAGTCGTCCCTTCACATTTGCGGGGGTTGGGGCGGAAGACCCCCGCGAATGTGAAAAAAATGCAAATAATAATAGTCCTCCTCCCACCCGCCTGCAAAAATCCACCCCGTCGCCACTCACTTGCACCCTTCCTGTCCTTCCTAAAGTGGCGAGGGGGGCTTCTGAAGCCCCTGTCGCCACTCACTCCCACCCTCCCTGTCCTTCCCAAAGTGGTGAGGGGGGCTTCAGAAGCCCCTGTCGCCTTGCACTCCCCCCCTCCCCCTTCCCAAAGTGGCAAGGGGGGCTTCTGAAGCCCCCGTTGCCACTCACTCCCACCCTCCCTGTCCTTCCCAAAGTGGCGAGGGGGGCTTCAGAAGCCCCTGTCGCCTTGCACTCCCCCTCCCCCCTTCCCAAAGTGGTGAGGGGGGCTTCTGAAGCCCCCGTCACCACTCACTCCCACCCTCCCTGTCCTTCCCAAAGTGGCGAGGGGGGCTTCAGAAGCCCCCATCGCCACTCACTCCCAGCATCCCCACCCTTCCCAAAGTGGCGAAGGGAGCTCCTGAAGCCCCCTTGCCACTCGCTCCCACCCTCCCCTGCCCATCTCATAGTGGGATCTCATAGTGGGAAGATACCTTGGGAAGGGGCTAGGGTGGAGAGACGGAGGCTTTCCATCCCCCTTCCCAAGGCAGCGACGGGCTTTTCAAAAAACCCTTAGCTTTCTTGGGAAGGGATGGGGTGGAGAGAGGGGGGACAGACGGCTTTCCGTGAATAATCAAAACCACGATTGTGAAAGTCCCGAATGTGGAGGGGCAACTGTACTTAGCTCTCAGTCCAGCCCTGCTCTGCTCAGCTCTGCTCCAGGGCTATGAGCTAATCAATATTGATACATTTAACCAGCTAGCTCAAGCAAACGACTGCTAGCTCACTCTGTAGCTCTCTGCAGACAGTTTGCTACATCTCTGCAGACAGTTTGCTACATCTCAGCTCTTTACAGAATAAATCTACTGCATGTCCCAATATTCTGACATAGGTCACTTTGCAAAAGATTATTTATTCACTGATTATTGAATTTAGCAGCTGTTTACAGCAGAGGAAACCTAACATAGTCCCTTCAGCTATTTTCTCAACCTGGACTTGCTTGGATGGGCTCCTCCATTCTCTAGATAGGTACCAATTTTATTCTTCTCCAAAGGCAAAATATAAACAACTTGCCTCTGTCCCTATCTTATATAAGTGTACCCATGCTTTCTAAGAAGCTACTGGGAGCCACTCAAGCACAGGATGAGATGAGGGAATGCTACTCCCTCTTATATGACACAAAGCCTCAGCTTTCTAGCAAGGGAGGTGGAGAAATCTCCCAACCCAATACCTAGGGAATGTGGAGACACCAGTGAAGCCACACTGCTGCCAAGAATGTTTTAATCTGGCTGTTCCTATTTGTTTATGCAAAAGCATTTGCCAAAGAGTCTATACAACCTTTCTCAGGAGGCCTGAGCCTCTGTTAAGGGTGAATCTTGGCCTTCTCTTTGTCCACTTGAGCCGTACAATTCTATGCCCACTTGAGCTGTATGGCATAGTTCTGTGCTAAGGATGGAAGGGATATTCAAAAATATTTGAAAAATAATTTTTAAAACACATGCTTCAAGTGTTAAGAAACCCTGATGAGAAGACGCCTGTACTGATGACAAATTTCACAGTTTGGGACTTATTCTGTGCAAAATTTGATTTAGTTGTTTTGTGTGGAAAGTAGAAAGGAGCCCTGGTGGCGCAGTGGTTAAATGCCAGTACTGCAAGTCACCACGTCGCAAGTTCAATTCCAGCGGGCTCCAAGGTTCACTCAGCCTTCCATCCTTTCGTAGGTCGGTAAAATGAGTACCCAGCTTGTGGGGGCAATTAGCGAACACACATTGGAAACTGCTTAATGCAGTGTAGATGTGTAAATTGCTGTTGCTTAAAATAATTTGTAAGCCGCTCTGATAGCCTTCTGGCTGAAGAGCGGGGTATAAATAAATAAATAAATAAAAATTAAAAAAGCATTTTCTGTACAGAAAATAATATTTTTACACAGAAATATTATTTTCTCTGCAGAACAAGCTGTTTCCTGCACATAAAATAAATTCTGTAATTGGGATTTATTCTGGACAAAATTCACACATGGTCAATTTATGCAAACAACTTTGTGTGGATTTTGTACAGAATAAGTCATGGGGGGTGCTAAAATGATTAATTCTTCCTTTGAGAAAAAAATTGGTGAAGAATTGCATCCCTATTCTGTTCACAGATGGCAAGTTCTCCTGCTGGCCATATTCTACCATCTTTTCCATTCACCAGTGACAACTAAAATTTGGACTGTTTGTTAGTTATATTCCATTGTTCTCCCAATATAGGACCTAGCATAGATATTTTTTTGGAAGTCCATAATGGTTATAATAAAAAGTTCAGAAACCAGTACAATATATTGTCCTATTTTTTTTTATAAAAAAATGTTTGTTTATGTTTGCTTGTGATGTTCTTCTGGTGAAGGGAGCAAAATGGATGGTAGATTATTAAACAGTTACAGTATACACTAGTCCAGGTCCTAATATGGGTGGGGCCCTGTTTGGGGGGTTTACTGGGGAAAGCTGGTCAGGCAGATACATTCTTTTCAGCTTCTCCTTGGCTGTGTCTTGGAAGCCCAGCTGAGTGAAGCATATTCTGTTTTATTGAGTGTTGCTGGGTAGATAAGGGAAAATGTGAAACAAGTGATGCTGGCTGTGGACCGAAGTCAGGTATTTGTTCACAAAAATATAGCCTGACCATCTCTGAATACTGAGAACTTTCCATAGGAGTACTTTTCAAGGTCTACAACCATTGTTAGCTCGCAAAATCACTTTTAAACCACTGAGGCCATGGCAGGGGTACTGTTAACATTTCCTGTTACATACAAATAACATTCATTTGTCACCTTTGTCTTGTTCATCTATGAGACAGAATTCTCTGAGCAGAGGCTATATAATTGTTCATAGGAAAGCCTGTGCGGTGTAGTGGTTGAAAGCATGAGTTATGAGCTGAAAGTCAAAGCTTAGCCCACACATCAACTCACTGCAAAATCAGTGGCATCCTTGGTCCCACTCATGGAAAGATGGGATAAAAATAGCAGCCTACCTTTCAAGATTGCTGTAATTATTGCCAAGATAATGTAGTCAGAACAATTTGCATGGTGCCAGTCACTGAACACCCATTAAAATTTTTGCAAGAAGAGTTGAGGATGTGGCATCTCTGTGCAGACACTGCATTCTTATGCTGTGGGTGCCCAAACTCTCAGTGTAGGAATCTCCTCCCTCTGGCTCTTTTGGATCCAAACTACTTTATGAAATGGACAGCCAGTGGCTTCCATGTCAAAGGGGTTGTGAAATTGCTCTAGGTTTTAGTCTGAACTTTAGAGGAGCTATCCAAGGTGCTGAAATTTGGGGGGATAGGATTTAACCATTTAGATAGCTAATTTAACATTTAGACTAGACTCCAGAGCAGATTCACGGTGCCACTTGTTTGGAAGCCCATCTGCCACCATGAAAAATAGCCCCTCACCTCTGGCCTCCGAAGATTAGAAATGGGTCACCACTTTTCTTCTAAATAGCCTGAAGTTATTACTCATAAAATCAATTTGATTTACATTCCATTAGAATGCCTTTTAATGCTTGAAGCAGCAAGTACTTAGAGTCCTTACACAAAGATTACATGATATAGAAATACAAAGGCCTATCTGTTTTGGCTCATGGAGTTAGACCTGTTTAGGGTATTGCACCATCTCAGCTGATATTTCTTTAGAACATCCATGTGTGCAGGATATTCATTCTTGAAAGACCCGTTGTTCTACCTGGCTGTTTGGGCTAGAAGTCAACCTGAAGAAAACAGAAGTTCTTTACCAGCCTGCACCACAGGACGAACACCACCATCCCCACATTGCCGTCAGCAAATCAGTGCTCAAGTCCGTTCAGCAGTTCACCTACCTGGGAAGCATCATCTCCTCAGATGCCAAGATTGACAAAGAGATCGATCACAGATTAGCAAAGGCATATAGTGCATTTGGAAGACTTCATAAAAGAGTCTGGAGCAATAAACACCTGAGGCAAAGCACAAAAATCAGTGTGTATAGAGCCATCGTACTGTCTATCCTCCTTTATGGATCTGAAACATGGGTCACCTATCGCCACCACCTATGACTCCTCGAGCGCTTTCATCAGCGCAGTCTACGCACAATCCTAAATATACACTGGACTGACTATGTGACGAATGTTGCTGTCCTTGAGCAAGCAGGGATCACCAGCATTGAGGCCATGATATTGAGAACACAGCTGCGCTGGGCAGGGCACGTTTCTAGGATGGAGGACCATCGCCTCCCAAAAATACTACTCTACGGTGAACTCGCCACGGGTCAGCGTAAGAGGGGCGCTCCGAAAAAGCGATACAAAGACTCCCTGAAACAACATCTCAGGCTTGGCCAAATTGATCACCAACAGTGGTCCGCCCTGGCCTCACATCGGGAGGCATGGAGACGCACTATCCACAATGCTGCAGCCTTATTTGAGAACTCACGACGAACAAGTCTTGAAGAGAAACGACAACGCAGAAAGAATCACAACCCAAAAACATCACCCAAGGAGACCTTCTGCTGTGCTTTTTGCAACCGGACTTGCTTATCTCGGATTGGCCTTTTTAGTCATCAGCGCGCTTGCAGAAAGCGCGGGATGAGTCCTTCCTGAATCTTCGTTTGCGAAGAAAAGCCAGAGAGAGAGAGAGTACTCCTGGACAGATTTTTCTGAGAATTTGACTTCAGCGCAGATCATTCCTATATGAAATAAGAGCCCTTGAAACTCTGACTCATGTGTTTTGGTAGTGTGGTTTTTATCATGATATGAGACATCTTTTTATTCATCCTCTTCTGTATAGACTCAGATAAGAGCCTGGTAATGTACTGTTTGTCACATAAAGCTCTTTATGTTGCCAGGTAGGTGGCTGTTTGGAGGGGGGAGTAATTGGTAGGTATATTAGAACTTAGCTGCATTAGCTGAACTTGAATTAATTGCACTTTTTCCCTATTGTTTTCTGTTATTTGGGTCTTGTTATTTTAATTTGAATGCAATATATGGCTACAAAATACTTGGTGTGACATGACTTGAGTTCTGGGCTTGCCAGTTCCTTTTAGAACTACATCCCTGCACTTGTGTATATGCCTGCATACCATTGACCTTGGAGCTCCTTTACATGGGATTTAAGCCTATGTAAATAACACACTGTACCATGTATATCTAAGAGAAATGATGGGCATAAGAACATAGGACATGCTGGGTCTGACTAAAGACCTCTCTAGCCCTCCTACCCATTTTTACCAACAACAAGTATGAAATCTGATAACTGGAGGTATAGCTATTGTGACTATTATGTGTTGATAGCCTTATCTTCCAGGGGCAGAGAGAATATATACTGCCTTTCACACCACACTATTATAGTATTATGGCTGTGCCCTACGGAATCCTGGAGATTTAGTTTGTGGATGGATTAGAGGCTGAGCATTCTAAGTACCTCTCCCTAAACTGAAAATCCAAGGATTCCAGAAGATGGAACCATGGCAGTTAAAGTGGGATCATAATGCTATAATGGCATAATGTGAAAAGGCCCTAGCAATCTTTTCACAAAGGGCCTAGCCGAATGCATCATGGGAAGCACAGAATGGAATGCAGATATATGGAGGTAATAGCACCTTCCTACCAATGTTTCCCAACAAGTATGGAATCTGATAATGGGCTGTTGTGACTATTACCTGTTGATAGTTTTATCCTCTAGGGGCAGAACAAATATATATTTCAGCCTCCAGCCAGACATATGAGTTTATCAGATGCAGCAAATACCAGCAAAAAACCATGTCATTTAGGATATGATGATAACACAAAAGACAAAATTATCAGACATTTTCATTGCTTACCCATTCCTGCTATGTTACACTGACATGAATGATGCTTCACTTTTTATTGACAGGCTAAGCCATCAATAAAAAGTGACACCCCATTCATACCAGCATGATTCAGTGGGAATGGGTAAGCAATGATGTCATCTGATAATTTCTGCCATTTGTGCTATCATCACATCCTAATGCTGCATCTGATAAACTCCATATAGTAGGAAATAATTAGATTTATCTGTGTAGCTCAGCCAAGACAACAAAGCATCCTTCCCACAAAATACAAGTGTCCTATGCTCCAGCCAGCAAGCAACCCAGGAACCAGCTGGTTGGAGTGTAGAGTTGCCAAGGAGTTAATTCAGTCCAGATCGCTCACAGGGTATCCCACAGGATGCATGGAGAAGCAACAGAGTGGTCATCAGCCAGTCTAGAAGTCATTTAGCAAGTCAATAGTCCAGATAAACAAAGCCAGGAAGAAATAAAACAAAGTCATAAATCATAGTGCCCTACCACATTCCAAAGAAAAGCAGCAAGGGAGCAGGAACATCCCATTTTCCATGCTGCCTTACTGCATGACATCTTCGTCTTTCCAGCATTCTTTCATTCTGGTCTCACAGGGGACTAAGGTAAAACTGCATCTTTTTGCTAATGGGTTTTTCAGGTTAGCAAAAATACATAGTTTTACCTCAGTCTCCCATGGGACTGGAACAAAAAAATGACAATGTCATGCAGTAAGACAGAGTGGAAGACAGAACATTCCTGCTCCCTTGCTGCTTTTCTTTGGAGTGTGGTAAGGCCTATAGCCAGTCAAATGTCAGGAAAAAGGAAAACCAAAAAGTACTGCTAGTCGCCGAGAAAGAGGGTTGAAAGCAACAAAGCTGTTGGGGAGTGGCTGAGAGATTTATGGGCAACTGTTTCAAGATGCCAGGTGCCTAATCAGGCCAGCATCTCTTACTTACACATTTCTGGGAATGATGCAATCTCTTGTCTCTTCATCACTGGAGAAATGATGGCAATGAATTTTCAGCATCTGCAAGCGCCTGCTGGGGAATAGGAGACTCCCTGCTCCACCCTGGATCCTCAGGCTTAGAGAAACTACGAGCTTCAGGAGCTATAGATTCCTAGCAATCCACCTCCTCCTCTTCGTCTGACTCCAGAGGGTGAGTTATGACAATAAAGGTGAGGACAACCTTGAACCAGCCTAAACAGGAAGAGGTGTTACAGAAAGGTGCATTGAGGCATCCACCTCTCCAGCAGGCAGTCACTCGCTTTATCTACAGGTTAAGAGTCTTGGCAACATTTCCAAAGACAGCTAGTCTCCCTGTAAATAAATGGGAGGTTTGTGTTTCCATGGTGACAGGGTCTTTTCTACCCCCATAAGACTCAAAACATGCTCACAAATTAAATGCTAAAAATACCAAGGAGAATTGGAGAGCAAAGGTTCCATTTTCATTCCCCGTCTCAGGCTAATTTAAATGCATTGACGCTACCCGAGAGGGAAGCAGTTCTTTCAAGTTCAAAGATTTCGAACCGAACTAATAAAAGAAAACATGGGGACTTCATAGTAGAATGAGGCGTGCAGGGTTTGTTGATGCAAGATGGTGTCTGAAAGAGCTAACAAAGTACGTGGATGCATAGTAATGTTCATTCTCTTTTTAATTGCACCACTTGCTCGTTTCCTTTCCATCAAACAGGACCCAACCAGGATAATGAGTTTGCTAGAGACAACTATGGTCCTGGCTCCCTTCCTTCTGGAGAATCTGTGAGAAAGCATTAGATGAGACAGAGTGTCAGTCTCAAAGCCACACCTAACCATTTCCCTCTGGAGCATTCTCAGTGAGCGAAGTTGTTTACAAACCAGAATGTTGACACCCATACACAGGTTTTTGAATACAATAATGGGTCTTAAGGAGTCCCCACACGTGAGCAACTGAGATGATAAAGCATTGCCACTTGCCATCATAGTATGCCAGCTGTGGAGAACACATAATTTCTCAATTCCCCAAGCAATAGGTGGTGCCAGGGATGGCATTTTACAAATAATTTCCCTTCTGGAGAAAGAGTACTAGAAACCAATTGTAATCAGCAGTTTATTTATGAATGTGGAGGCAGAGAAGGGGCAGAAAACCCAAGCCCAGGACAGACAAGGAACTGGAATGTTGTTGATGTTGTTTAAAGTAAGCATATATAGTTTTAGTTCCACACACCGCAAAGAGTTATCATTATAGTAACTATTATATTTATGGTTTTTAAAAAGTAACTCCCTATGTTCCCATTTCTCAGAAGCAACTAAAAGTCTTATCTTAAAAATATTTGATTGCAACAAGCCACTAGCCTATGGTACAAAACACACTCTTCTTTTATCTACCCCATCTTTACAGCAACACCCATGACAGAGCATGAGGCAGCAGGCAAAACACATTTCAACCATTTGTGAAGTCATATACCTCCATATCTAAAAAAAGCAAGGTTGAAAATAATACAGCCCTTCAGATGATGTTGAACTGCAGTTCCCATTGTTCCTCACCATTGGCTATGCTGGCTAGGCATGCTGGGAGTTGACGTTCAACAACAGCTGGAGACCCATGCAATTCCAACCCCTGCTATAAAGAATTACTGCTAGACTGTAACCACAGCATCAAAAGGAGTGAAGTTATCTTTCACTGAGTTACAATAGTAATGCAATATAGTTATACCTTCATTATTGGAAAGATGAATTAATTACAAGTAACATGTTTTTTTGTAAAAAAAATTAATTCCAAAATCTGAAGTGGGCAATTTCTAGTCCTTTATTTAAACATTTCTATTTCATGCAAAATCATAGGATCTCATCTGATGAAAGCCATTTCCAGCAGTTCCATTTGAAGCTCTTTTCCATTAATATTAACCAAATGAAAACTAGCTTCCTCCCCACCACCACATACCCACTACATACACACACACACACACACACACACACACACACCACAGCAATCTTGCACAGGGAATTAGCCATAGGGGTGAGGACTGGTTAACCTTTGTCTTGAGCTTGCAAATCTCCCTTCCCACAACCTGCTTTTCTCCCCTTTACCCAGGGTGAGATGGAATCAGGGCTATTTTGAGTTGCTGGAAAGCCTCATTTTTGTGGAGAAACATGGTCAGCTAGGAAAGATTTACATACTGCCTTTCCTCATTTACCCTTCTTCCAGTCAAGACTGCAACCTTCACAGACTGATTTTCATTTAAAAAGGAAATCAGAAGAAATTCAAATGTAACCACATATGACATGCACTCTAGTCCTAATGTGATCCTATATGCCTCATCACACCAGCAAAGATCGAACTTTATCAGCCCACCCTCCATAAACTTTCATTTGCCAGCATATTTTGAAGTGTTTTTATGCTGACAAAAGACCCTTGCCCCGACCTATCTTTAGCAGCATCAGGAAGGCAGCCCCAGCATAAAAGGAGCACAAACAGAGCTCTGCTTACTTCTGGGGTTGAGATCTCACCGATTCTTGTGAGAAGATGCAAGTGTGGCAAATCTGGAAAATAAAGCTAAATAAACACACAAAACATAGACATAAGCACAGAAACACACTTTAAAAATTACAAGAAAACTGCGGAGGTTCATAAAAAGAGTGTTGCTTACCTGGCTATTGTAATCTCACCTGGAAGTGTTCTGTGATTGAAGCTGAATTCCTGTGAGCACAATGGTGGGAAGTTTCAAAAGCCAGCAATGCTGCCAACAAAGCGCCAAAGAGAACAATTGACAGCTTGGACTGTCAATAAAAAGGAACTGCTTTTTCACAATACATGATCATGAAAGGACAACATCATCTGATATGTGTGCCCTTTTGTGTTCATTAGGTGTCATTATGATACCATATTTGCCAGGTCTGATAAAGTCCGAAGAGTGTGGTCATTGTCATAAATGAGTAGAATTACATACACGAGGCTGCGAAGCAACTCTCAGATATTTTTCAGGCCAACATCTTTGGTGCCAACCCAGGTGTGTTAGAGAAAATAAAGTGACTAAAATGTTGACATAACATCCTATAGCTATAAAGGAGCAAATCAATGTGAATTCACCTCCAGTGGTTTTTTTGGGGGGGGGGGGTAAAGAGGACATAATGATGTTCTTTTTTCAGAAAAATAAATATCCTTACTTTCTCCCATATAACAAGTAACATGTACTTGCTGATTTTTCTCATTCATTTTGAAGGTCTAAAAAGGGGTTTGGGGTTTTTTTTTCGGAGGGGGGATTTGAGTTCATTTTTTTTTAATTAGGCCTTTTTCTTCTTTTTTTCAGGTGGATTGCCTGAAAACTAAGAAGTAACAACAAATGCAATAAGCAATTTAACTAGTAATGAGTTACTTTTTTAAAAAAAAGATCCACTGGCCCATACCCTATAATGGTAATGAGTAACTCTTGGGGGCTTTGTATGAGTTACATAATGGATTACATTTTAAAAGTAATTTTTGAAGCTTTGCTTCTACCAAAACTTCGATCTGCATAATCCTAGGGACCGTGTTCTCTCAAGCATTGGTTCTGTATTGGTACAGGTATTTTGCTATGTGGGCTCAGACTTATGAAATCAATATTCCAAGTTTATTGTGGAATGCTACAAACTTCCAAGGGGAAATACTTTCCTTCTAAACAAAACAAGGTGAAACCAACACACCTTTGCACACAGATCTGGAGTCTCTAAATATATAAATAAATAAATAAAAAACATTAATTTTAAAAAGATTAGTACAAATATCAGTGCAAATACTACATTATATAGTTCTTCTCTTAATCAGTTTTTCCTTCTTGATCCAGATGAAGGAGATTATCAGACGCATTAAAAGTGGTGTTACAGCAACGCAAGGAGATCACAAAAGGGCTCCCTTATCAGATGACATTGTTCCTCCCTCATTATGCACCCGTTCTGCTGTCATTCCGACAGCACTGCTTTTCATTGATGTGAGAAGCCATCAATAGATCTCCCAGTCCTTTCCTGTCACAGATGTTCCTGCATGCAACAAAGTGCCCTGTTTTACTGGCAAGATCCCAGCGTCAATGGGCGGTCCCTGCCAGAACACTTCCGGGTGAGATCAGGACATCCAGGTTAGTGACACACTTTTTATGACCCTCCCGGGTTACTTCTACCTTTTAAAGTGTGTTTTTGGTGCTTTTTTGTGGTTATTTTTATTTTTGAGTTTCCCACGCTCACGTCTTCTCACGAGAATCTGCAGGATTTCGATCCAGGAAGTTAATGGAGCTCCGTTAAGAGCTCCGTTCACTCCTTGACTGCCAAAACGATGGGAGAGGAGGTAAGTGTAGTGGGGAGGGTGATTGGGGCAGGGTCAGGAGTGGAGATTGTGGGACAGGAATGCTTTTTTTGTTCCTGTGTGATAATCTCCAAAGACTTAGATCTAGCTCCTGTTCTCAGCTTGGCCCCTTCAGGCAGTGAGGTTTGCATGAATGTTGCCTTGACATTGAGCACTTGAATCAACAGGTCTATTCTAAGTGCGACTATAACACTAGGTGGGACTACAGCAATTCAGAAGCAGAAAATAGAGGCCAGAATCCTATTAGTGAATTATAATGGTGACGTTGAACTTATTGTTGAACTTTATTTGTATTGTTGAACTTGTCAGTACAGAAATGGCCATGTTTGCGGGGATGTGTGTGTGTGTGTGTGTGTGTGTGTGAATTTCTTACAACATGGGTTTCGGAAGAATAGTGTCAGGAGACCTAGCAACAGAGACGTAGCTACTGTATATGCCACACCTACATCTCCTGATTCAGGATTCCAGCCAGACTTCTTAATAAAGAATAGAGTTTATGAACAAGACTTAAATGCTCAGTGTAGTAGGAAATTATGCAATACAGATTTGACCAGTGTCTTTTCAGTTACAGAAAATAATTATCTATCCTCACATCTATGGCATAAAGAGAAAAGCATAGAAAAGAAGTTGACAATTCATACTTAGCGATAAGTGGTGTGTTTCATGGAATGTTAGTAACAGGAGCTCTTATAGCTTCTCAAGTAAATGGTTACTCCAGATAGTCTACATGCTACAGAATACAGAATGTTCCTCTTTTTCAAACAACCACAGCAGATATGAACAGTCAGCTCTTCTGAATGCAAGAAATTTGGTGGGTTACTGCATGTCATGAATTGCATTGTGTATATACCAGGAGCTCTACGCTACTGGGAGCTAGGTTGAAATAAGATCAGCTTATGGAGTTCCATTCACTTCCTCTTTTGAAATCCTGCAGATTATCACAAGACTTCATCACACGGTAAATTAAAAAAAAAAAGAAGACAGAAAAACTTTTTAAAGGCACATACACACACTTTAAAGGTCCCAAGTAACCTGGGGAGGGTCATAAAAAGTGGGTCACGTACCTGGCTGTCACGATCTCACTCAGAAGTGTTCGCACCAGACCGGCCATTGTAACTGCATTGATGTGAGTACAATGGCACGAGGTTTCACGCGACAGCAATGCCGGCACAAAAGTATCACGAGGGATCTATTGATGGCTTCAGCCATCAATAAAAAAACTACAGGTTTTCACAGGAACATAACCATGAAAGGGTGACGTCGTCTGATCTGCCCTCCCTTTCACGGTTATGTGCCATTGTTAGGATGCCATATTTTATGCATCTGATAAAAGTTTAAGCATCCAAAGAAAAGTGGCAGGCAAAGTGAAGAAGGGAATGTGAACACAGCAAATAGAAGGTGTGAATGATTTATCAGTACCTTACTCTCTGCCATGATAGAAATTTAGGGGGGAGAGGCTGAAGGAAAATTTCATTGGGGGCACAATTATTATTTGGAGCGGCAAGGCCCTCATTTTGCCCCTCTTATAGGTACATCCCTGGTCTCTGCAGTAAAGCAGCAGTCATCTGATTCTTCCATTTTGCAGATTTTGCAGCCTGTATAGACAGGACCAGTCAAGAGCAAGAAACTATTTTATAATAATAATAATAATAATAATAATAATAATAATAATAAAATTTTATTTCTATCCCGCCCCTCTGCAACGCAATCGGGGCGGCTTACAATATAAAAACTCCATAGTCCCAGTACCCTAGCCCCCCCCCCTTAAAACAATATTAAACTATAAAAGATTAAAAACATACAGTAAACTAAAAATATATAAATTAGAAAAATATTAAAACATACAATAGGTTTTTTTTAAATAATAATAATAATAATAATAATAATAATAAATGATTACAGCTCAGGGAGGACAGCCGAGTCTTGGGCCGGGATAGTTATTCAGGAAAGGCCTGCCGGAAAAGATCCGTCTTGACAGCTTTTTTAAAGCCGTCTAAGGTGTTAATAAGACGGATCTCGTCCGGCAGGCCATTCCATAATCTGGGAGCAGCAGCGGAGAAGGCCCTCTGGGAGGTCACCGACAGCCTTGTTTTCATAGGCTGTAACAGATTCCTCCCAGAGGACCGAAGTGCGCGGGGAGGGTCGTACGGAAGGAGGCGGTCCCGGAGATAAGTTGGACCCAAGCCATGCAGGGCTTTAAAGGTTATAACCAACACCTTGTACTGTGCCCGGAAACGAATAGGCAGCCAGTGGAGAGCTTTTAGCACAGGTGTTATATGCTCTCTTCTGGAAACACCAGAAATCAACCTGGCTGCCATGTTCTGAACTAGTTGAAGTTTCCGAGTTAAGCACAAGGGTAGCCCCATGTAGAGCGCATTACAGAAATCCAGACGGGAGGTTACCAGTGCATGTACCACAGTTTCGAGGTCCCTAATTTCCAGGCAAGGGCGCAGCTGGCGTATCAGCCGAAGTTGATAACAGGCACTCCTGACCGTCGCATTTACCTGATTAGACATCTGGAGCGTCGGGTCCAGGAGCACCCCCAGACTGCGAACACAGTCTTTGGAGGAGAGTGTAGTTCCATCCAGGACTGGAAGTTGTATTCCCAGATCTGGTTTCGGGCCTGTAACTGTTAGTACCTCCATTTTGTCTGGATTCAGTCTCAATTTGTTTTTCCTCATCCAGTCCATTACTGCTTTAAGACAATCATTCAGAGGAGAGATGCCATCTGAAGTCGAAGCTGATGATCGAGACATGGAGAAGTATATCTGGGTGTCATCAGCATACTGATGACAACACACTCCATGCCTCCGAATGATCTCTCCCAGCGGCTTCATATAGATGTTAAATAGCATCGGGGACAGGATGGCACCCTGAGGAACGCCACAGTTAAGCTCTATTCTGGTAGAGCAGCTGTCCCCGAGCCTCACCCTCTGGGATCTGCCCGAGAGGAAGGAACGGAACCACTGCAAAGCAGTGCCTCCAATTCCTAACCCCCTCAGGCGATCCAAGAGGATGGAATGATCTATTGTGTCAAAGGCCGCTGAGAGGTCCAAGAGCACCAACAGGGTCACACTACCCCTGTCGATACCCAAGCGGAGGTCATCAGCCAGAGCAACCATGGCAGTCTCCACTCCATATCCCGTCCTAAAGCCAGTTTGAAATGGATCTAGATAATCGATTTCATCCAAGACAGCTTGGAGTTGGGAAGCGACCGCCCTCTCAATCACCTTGCTTAGAAAAGGCAGCAAGGAGACTGGTCTATAGTTGTTCCTGTCCAAGGGGTCCAGGGAAGGCTTTTTCAGGAGCGGCTTAACCGCCGCTTCCTTCAGACAGGGTGGAACGGACCCCTCCCTGAAGGACGCATTGATAATATCCCTAAGGAGTACTCTCGATGCGTCTCCCCCTTGGGTGGCCAGCCAAGATGGACAGGGATCGAGGGGACAGGTCGTCTTTCTCACTCTACCAAGGAGTTTGTCCACGTCATCGGTACTCACAGATTGAAGCTGATCCAATAAAATTTCATCAACGGAGTTGCTGGACACCTCATCTATAGATTCTGTCATAACACTGGCATCTAAGTCGGCTCTTATCCGAGAGATTTTATCTGCAAAGTGGATATTAAACGCATCACAGCAGGCCGTTGTCGGGTTGAGTAAGGGGTTCTGCGCAGGTGGAATCTGCGTCAGCTCCCCCACCACCCTAAACAGTTCTGCTGGACGGGACTCTGCAGACGCAATACGTGCAGAGGAGAAAGACTTCTGCGCTGCACGTATTGCCTCTTTCCAGGAAGATTTTCGTTCCAGGAAGATTCTCCACCTGGCAATTCTTGTGGAATTTCAGCAACAAGTATTCCCTTTTCCAGCCCTGCTGGCCCCTGACACATAAATATAAAATGATGCAGTTTCACATCATGAAATTGGCTTTGGGAATCCATAGCCTGGCCCTGGACCAATATGAGGCTCACATAGAGGTCACATCAAACATGGCACCCTTTCAGTGTGAAATGTTAGTCCCATTTCCCAGCCAGCTATATTAGATGAAGGGACAGATTAGCACTTCTCTACAGCCCCAAAGTCCACTGTTGTCATACACACTTACTATTTTTTTTACTGAAATGAGTACATGTTTTTAAGCATTCTTATTAATGTTCTTACATTTATTAATATCCTCATTTATATATGTAATTTACCTAATGTATGTGTGTATTTAAAATAGTACAGAGAGAGGGGGTGTCAACCCCCATATCCATGGATTTGGTATCCATGGTTTCACTTGTCTATGTCTGAAAAAAATATGTTCTCTCTAGGTATTTCTAGGTCCTCCAGTGTGATTCTATGGTCAACGTCTGATGTTCGTTTTATTGAAAATAATAGGATTCCCTATTATCCACAGTTTCAGGTATCCACAGGGGGTCTTGGAATGTATCCCCCACAGATATGGGGGTTGACCTGTATTTCCCTTCCCATTTTAAAATGAGTGCATTTTGTGCACACTTTATTTCTTTAAAAAATGTCTTGCAAACCCTGCAAACGTGCAAATTCTCCAGGTGGGGTATGATGCTTCTCACAATGAAGTAGTTGTTTATGTTTTTTATTTACTTATTTTATTTATATCCTACTTTCCCTCCAAATGGGATTCAAAGCAGCTTGCAGCATAAATGAAAAGAGAGCAGTTAAAGTACAAGAAAGAAACCATAGCAGATATATAACCAATATGGAAACAAAATTTTTGATTATGTCCTATTTATGTTGACCTTTTGGTATAACCTTTGTTCAAAATACTATGGTATGCATTTTTTTTTCTGTTTGGTTTCATGGAGAGTAATTATGGCATTCTTTATACTTGATTTTTGGTATTGATTATAATACTATTTTCATCTTGTTTATATCATTACATTCTATTACATCCTACCATTATTGTTTCCATATTGGTTATACAGTATGTGTGTTATGGTTTCTTTTCTTGTAATTCTTAGGCTAAGGCCTTTCCCTTTTCTTTGTTTTTCTGGTTATCTTGGGGCTTAGAAGGTAGAAAAAAAGACTACTTTCAGCAAGACAATCAGATCTCTGGAATTCCCACCTACTCCCCACATTCCCCAAGTAAGGTGCTCTGCCTTTCTCCAGTTCCATATTGCAGAGCAGGTGAATGACAGAGTGGCAAAATATGTTGGGAAACACAGGGAAGTAATGGGGGGAAACTCAATACTGGTCCAAAATCAACCCTGAATTTTAGGAGAAAACACATAGGGGTTGTCTAAATGGTCAAAATAATACTCATAGAATTCAGTTGGTAATCAAATGTCTTAATGGAAATCCACATCGATGTATCATATTCAGAAGGGGGGCAGCTAAAACTCCAAAAACTGCACCCAGAGAGCCTTTGCGGCTTTTCTCAGAGTTTTTACAAAGCTCTGTGGGGGATGCACATTTCTGCTCATTAAGACAGTTGCATTTGCATCACTGCACTTTTCCATAGGAGAAGCAGCACAAGCTGATTGGCCAGATGAGCATGGGGGGGAGGAGCTTGCAAACAGGGCAAGTGCCCGTTGCAGTAAGGTGATAAAATGGCAATTTTTCCCCTCTCTTTTCTCTTTTTTTCTTTTGTAAATGTGAAATATCGCTTGTGTGCACCATGGTAATTTTTTTTTTTAAAGTTCGGTGGCAGCAGATTTAAAAATGCAAGTAATTCACTCACAACTGCCATCTTGGCTAGGGGGCATGCAAAGTTTATCGGGGCTGTAAAACCATTATTTCACAGCTGCTGCAAATTGCTATTACTGCGGAGTAATCCATCCCGCCCCCATATGGATGACCCCATAGTACTTTCCCATACCTTATTTGCCATTGAAATATATGGTGATATTCCATTATTGGACGTTTGAACAATCCTACAGTAGCATCACTGTAGACTTCCTTGTTATAAAACTACTGTTTTTGTGACAAGGTTCTTTTGATCTAGAAAGAGAGAATAAGGTTCAACTACTAGGACTATAGGAAAAGACCATTACTTGGACACCAGATCTGGTTTTAAACACTCCTTTCACGTAACATTTATTAGACATACATTAAACATGGTATCAGACATTATATGTATGATATAGCCCCTACCAAATGCTTTTTGGGAATGAAATGAATCTTGGAACTCCCCATAAATTTGAGGAGGGAACTGAGGACCATTGGTTACAAATTTTAAAGGATAGAGAGGAAACCAGAAACAGAATTAAGGAAGATTTGCAAACGATTGAGAATGTAAAGCCAGAATTGGAAAAAGTAATGTTTCCTATAGGAACACAGATAGCATCTGGGCCAAAAGAACATGCATTAGGACCAAAATGGAAGGGACCCTTTGTGATCATTGATAGGATGTATCCTGTGAGTTATCTTATTGAAATAGGAGATACACAGAAATGGGTCCACAGAAATCAGGTAAAATTATGGACTGCTGACAAGATTGATTAATTGTGGGTTTGTTTTTTTCTGGTCATGGGTAAACCACCACATGTAGGAGAAAGCTTTCGACCACTGATCATGCAAGTTTAAGTGCTAAACTTGCATCCGTAGCCCTATGAAAATCTAATTTTCATGAGGTGCCTGTTTGTGAGTATAGTGTGTGAGTGAATGAAACTCTTGGTACCAAAAAGTCATGTGGGTTTGCATAATAAATGTTACATGTGATTGTATATGTCTAACAAATGTCTAATGCATGTCTAATAAATGTCTGATACCACGTTTAATGTATGTCTAATAAATGTTACATGAAAGGAGTGTTTAAAACCAGATCTGGTGTCCAAGTAATGGTCTTTTCCTATAGTCCTAGTAGTTGAACCTTATTCTCTCTCTCTAGATCAAAAGAACCTTGTCACAAAAACAGTAGTTTTATAACACCTAAATCAGGACATTTTCGGGGATGAGATTTTGAGTAATTTCCCTCCCTCCCTCTTCTCTCTCTCCCCTTCCCCATCCATCCCTCTCTTTCTGTATATCCACAGTTTCACAGAATTTCACAAATTCACTGAATAATCTAGCATCCTGGGATTTGTAGTTTGATGAGGGACTTGGACTACTCTGACAGAAAGCCCTAATGCTATGGTTCGGGGGATTGCAATAGAGAACTATATGTATCTCACCAAACTACAAATTGCAGGAACACATAGGATGAAGCTAAGACAGCTAAAATAGTATCAAACTGCTATAATTTCTCTCTCTCTCTCTCTCTCTCTCTCTCACACACACACACACACACACAATCTCTCTGTAACACACACATATACACACAGGTCAAATATTAGAATCCCCTTGCTCCTCAAATATTCTCTTCTCACAGCAATTATTCTATTATGGTTATTCTGGAAATATAACCTGCCATCATGCTGAGGACTTTGCCAGTGGAGTTTAGTGCAAAGAGGAGGTTTATTTCAATACTGTTTAAGCTGAGCTCTAATAAACCTCATTTGCTAATCTTGTCCTCCCATTTTGTTGAAGTTCAGTATCTTCAATTCAATTTAATTAGAACTATTTCATATAGCAGTAAAAAACCTAAGGATTGTTAAAGACACATTTATTTGAGTTCTACTAGAAGACAAAACTATGTTTCCTATAAAAAAATTGAAATTACCTATGCACTAACTATATGAATACATATTTAATGATAATTGTAATTTATTTTTCTCCTGACATGGAACATGCCAGCCCTTCTCATTTGTCTGTTTTTGTCTCTGGTTATTAGTAAGTGATCTATTTGTTTTAACTTAATTGAAATCATCACCATAATATATATCCTCAGTTAAAAAACAAGTGGTAATGCTAAGATACTTAACAAGAACACATGAATCTCTGTCTTTTCTGTGGTGTCTCTTCAGGTACAGCCTCTGTCTTGCTTGTTTTTAACGTAGTACTGGGAGATAGCAATAGATGACAATGTGGTTTCTGTATAACATTTTTAACAATCATTTCTGGTGATTTTTCTAGTTTATATCATGTATACTTTAGATTTTACATTTCTAACTGTTCATAAAACCTGGTTGGGTACACTTTAAAATTTAGAGTGTAATTTTTTTTAGCCCAAACAGATCTGTCTTGCCAGTGTATTTATTTCTGCCAAACAAAATCATGCTCAATACAGTATATAAAGATTCTGCAGAATTGTCTTAAATGTTTTGTTAAATTAGCAAGGTGGGGCATAAATCTTATGGATACAACAAATAGAGTGAGGATTGAAGTGAATTCCAGTTTTGTAGATATGTGTAGAGAGAGCATCTACCTTGAAAAGAAGGTAGGAATACAGCAGCAAAAGAAAAACATTCCTGGTCTCATTCCAAAGTTTGGGGAAAGGGTAGGCCTAAAGATATGTTTTTATTTCTGCAGAGACTATATGCTTGGAAAAACAGTTTGGAAATATCATTCTACATTTAACATTCACATGCTACATTTAACATTCATTGGTGATAAGTAGAGGCACAAATCGCATTATGCCATGGTACATACTTCTTCAGACCTTACAAAAGGAGGTATGCAGTGTGGTCTGACTCAGAGGCATAAGAACAAGCAGGAGGCTGTTGACCCTTCCATCTCTCTGGCCACTGATTAATTGTGGAGGAGCACCCAGGCATATTCCGTCAGCTTGTGCTCCGAAGGATGAGTCAGTCATTTCCTCCTTCGGTGCTCTACAACAATCTCAAGTGCATCCCTGCACCTGATCAGCTGTCAGGGAAATGGAGCTGCATCCATTGCACACCAGGGGAAACAGCCAGACTTCCACTGGAACAGCCAAAAACATCTAGAGGACCAAAATCTGGGAACCACTATCTATCTCCATTTAAAGTTTGAACTAAGGCCCAGAATGGATTCCCTGCTCCATTGACATGGAAGCCACCAGCTGTCTCTGTTCTTAACAGATGTCCAAATGGAAGAGCCAACTGACGGAGCCGGTTGAGGGCTCTCTTCCTGCCAGGTTGACTCATGCCCAGTCCAACAAGCAGAAAGTTGTGGCCTTTCCGCCAATTATCCTTTTCTTCTGTACAATAAACCTTTTGTGCATGTTACTCGGGTGTGTGTATACTTGTGGGCAAGCGAAGGGGCGGGGGGCTTCTTGACACTCGGTCGCAAACATAGGTGCCGTTTACACGATGAAAAAGTAGTGGGAAGAATTCGTGTTGAACCCTGGTTGTTTACATGTACATCGGGTCGGACACATGATTTTTGGAAGTGGGGCCACCTTTTATCCCACAACCTGTGGGACTTCCAGTCCCGCAGTTTGTGACAGTTTTTAAAAAAGTCACAAGAGGATTTGGAAAATCGGAAATGTAAACAGCCCGGGACAAGATATCTCAGTACTAGGTGATGACCAGAAATGGTGACAGGGGCGGGCTGAGAGTTCAGAGACCAGAAAAGGAGGGGTCAGTCACCCATTCAATAGATTCAGCCTCACCAGCTGAAAACAAAGGCATCCCTTCCAGCTGCACATAGGTGTGTGTGTGTGTGTCTGCACTACATCACCCTGTTCAATGGATTTCTACACTGCAAACCCTTCATCTTTAACCTGTCCCTCCTCTGTATGCTGGGTTTAAATTTTAAAGAGAGAGTAAATTATAAAGAGATAGTGGGTGGAGGATCAATAGATTCAGCCTCACCAGCTGAAAACAAAGGCATCCCTTCCAGCTGCACATAGGTGTGTGTGTGTGTGTGTGTGTGTGTGTCTGCACTACATCACCCTGTTCAATGGATTTCTACACTGCAAACCCTTCATCTTTAACCTGTCCCTCCTCTGTATGCTGGGTTTAAATTTTAAAGAGAGAGTAAATTATAAAGAGATAGTGGGTGGAGGATCACCCATTCATCCAGTGCCTGCATCCCTCTCCATGGGTTTAAAAGCACAGTAAAAAATGCCAGCGTCTGAGTGGATGATCACACATTCATCCACACACACACCCAAGGCACAGTAAAAAATGCCAGCATCTGAGCACCGAGGTTTTGCTTTTAAAATGCCTTGTGTGTCCTCCCCTTATGATACCTTGCACTTGCTTGAAACCTTCACTCCACAGCTGCCTCTGCTTAAAGGGTTAACATTTTAAAGAGACAGGACAACTGCAGGCCTCTGGGCCACTGCACTCGGCTTCCTGGCTGAAAGCATACTGGCTTGGGCTTGTGTGTGTGCATGCATGCCAGGGCTCCAGTCCACTCTGCTTTTGACCTCTCTCACACTCCCCAGCACCAACTGATTGCTCCTTCCTCCCCAGTTTAGCTTGCTTTAAATGGTTTTCTTTCAATTCAAAAGGAAAGCACAGGGTTTACCCACTGATCGCTCCTTCCTCCCCTGGATTCCTCCCCCCATCCCCTCATCACCTCATACCCAATGCAACACTCATTCATCCCCAACATAGAAGCTTGAACAAACATTTGAGTCAGCCAACAGCATCGCTTATGGTGTGGAACTCTAAAGGAAGTACGTCACTGAGGTTGTGAAAAAACGAGTAATCACATCCTTGATTGACAAAAAAAAATTCCTGGGACCGTAAACTCGTGTAAACAAAACAAAAAAAAAACCCAAAAAACGGGGTAGTATATAATGGAAGAAGATACATATCACAGGACGGGATGCCACATAAGCAATAATCCCGGGATCTCCCAGGATATCCCGTTCAGAGACAAAAATCGTGTAAACAGGGAGGGACGAATACGGGATCAAGAAGTCCCAGGACGCCCCATGACAAAAACTACCATCTAACTGGCACCATAACCAAGATGAAATAAAAAGATGATGGAAGCAATAATAAAAAGAGGATGGAAACAATACAAAGAAGAGCTATATAAAAGAGATGAGAGGATAAATTACACATGGGAAGAAGAAACATACAAATATGAACCCAAAATCTTGGCAAGCAAAGTGAAAGCTGCACTCAAAGCAATCGGGAAGAATAAATCACCAGGAACATATGTCATACCAATAGAACTGCTACAGTCTACTGAGACAAAATTGACTTTACTTCTAACTAAAATCTTCCAACTAATATGGAAAATAAAATAATGGCCTACAGACTGGAAACAATCAATATGCATTCCCATCCCCCAAAAAGGAAACACAAAAGATTGCAGTAACTACAGGTCTGAAGTCGAAGGCTTTCACAGCCAGCATCCATAGGTTTTCTGTGGGGTTTTTTGGGCTGTGAGGCCGTGTTCTGGAAGAGTGTCTGGCATCTTCAGAGAATGGTTGGGTAGGAGTGTGTAGGGTTTATATACTGTGAGTCCCTGTTGGAGAGGATATGTAAATTTGTGTATTTGAATGGCTGGTTCCTGGGGTAGATATGCAATGCCAGAAATAAACTCTTCCAGAACACGGCCTCACAGCCTGAAAAAAAAACCACAGAAAACTACAGATCTGTTGCATTAATTTCTCATGCAAACTAAAGCATGCTCAAAATTATTCAGTGAAGATTCCTACCATATATGGAGCAAGAAATCCCAGAGGTGCAAGGTGGGTTCAGGAAAGGAAGAGGCACTAGGGATCACATTGTAAACATATGCTGGATAATAGAACACACCAGGGAATTCCAGAAGAAAATCAGCATGTGCTTTATAAACTACAGCAAAGCCATTGACTGCATAAACCATGAAAAGCTATAGATTGCTCTTAAAGAAATGGGTGTACCGTTACATTTGATTGGCCTGATGCATAACCTCTACTCAGGAAAGGAGGCTACCATTAGAACAGAATACAGAGAAACAGAATTGTTTCCAGTTGGAAATAAGGTCACACAAAGCAGCATTCTTTCACCCTATTTGTTCAACTTGTACACAGAAAATATCATATGCAAAGCAGGTTTAGACTTGGAGGAAGTAGGATTAAAGATCAGAAGAAGGAATATCAACAATCTAAGAGATGCAAATGACACCATATTACTAGTAGAAAATAACAAAGCATTGGAACAATTACTAAAGAAAGTCAAAGAAGAAATGCTACGGCAAGCTTACTGTTGAACATCAAGAAAACAAAAATAATGACCATGGAGGATTTGAACAAATTCAATACAGATGACAAGGAATTTGAAATAGTTAAAGATTTCCTATACCATGGATCAATCATTGATAAGAATAGAGATTGCAATCAAGAAATGAGAAGACTAGGACTGGGAAGGGCAGCTGTGAAAGAACCAGACATGATCCTAAAGTGCAAAGATATAAAACTGAACACCAAAGTTAGGATTGTCCAAGCCATCATATTTCCTATCACCATGTATGGGTGTGAGAGTTGGACAGTGAGAAAATCTGATAGAAAGAAAATCAACTCATTTGAGATGTGGTGCTGGAGAAGAGTGCTGCAGATACTGTAGATAGCCAAAAAGACAAACAAATGGGTCCTAGAACAGATCAAGCCTGAACTCTCCCTAGAAGCCAAGATGATTAAATTGAAGCTTCTGCCTATCATGAGAAGGCATGACTCAGTAGAAAAGACAATAATACTAGGGAAGGTGGAGGGCAGTAGAAAGAGCAGGAGGCCACATGCCAGATAGATAGACTCAATCAAGGAAGCCTGCAGGAAC
Organism: Gambelia wislizenii; assembly: GCA_030847615.1. NCBI lineage: Eukaryota > Metazoa > Chordata > Lepidosauria > Squamata > Crotaphytidae > Gambelia > Gambelia wislizenii. The sequence continues at coordinate 328,896,810 of JAUMIR010000001.1, forward strand.
CCTGAGTCTGCAGGACCTGAGCAGAGTGGTTAAGGATAGGGGGTCTTGGTGGTGTCTCTTTCACAGGGTTGCCATGGGTCAAAGTCTACTTGAAGGCCTTGAAGGCAGATAACAACAACTTAACAGGAAACTTGAGTTTCACTGACTTCCTCAATCTTCTGTGAGAGAAAGGAGTGGATTGATATGTTCCCCATTGTTTATGAGGAGACAGTAATGAAAAGCTGCTGCAATGGCCACAACCTGCAGTAAAAGAAACCAAAGGAGCAATGTAATTTGCTCTATCATTGGTGTCATCACAAGGCATGATTACCTCTTTCCCTTTCACCAAAAAACAATATCTACAGAAGTCTTCCTTTTCTTCCCTCTTGCCCTCCCCAGCTTTGTCCTCTGCTTTCATGAAAGGTTTGTGTTGATGTATTTCAGGTTGTTTAAAACTGACTAGTGGGAAGGTTAAACGAGTGGTGGGAAAGAAGAGAGATGATTCACAAACACACTTCATACATTCTCTGAAGGCATTGATTTAACTATAAAAACAAAAGATGGGACAGCTATTGAACCAGTTAAAGGGACTGGGGAGAAAGAGAGCAAAGCCAAAAATATCAAGCTGATATTTGGATCCTGCAATACCAAGGAGAAACCTGCAGTTGCTACAAAAGAACTTTGACTCTATTTACTTAGAAATGTGTGAGATATTATTGATAATACCAAGGCAGATTAAAGATGGCTGTTCCATTTCTCTTCCCTGCAGCTCCTCGCAGAGTTATTCCTGGCATAGATTAAATAGGACAGCTTCCTGAAAAGGTCCCTTCTTAGATTAATATCACAAAGCAAATTCAGGCTACTAGAAGTAATATATGTAAAGCTGAGCCACAACAATTCCAATTGATTATGCTCTTAAATCAGTGATACTTAGCTGTGTTCATCTTTCTCACTGTGGTACAAGATCTCGTTTTGTTTTTCATTCTTGTTTTCCTGCCTTTTTTTCCCCTTTCGAGGGCACTTTTGTTCATTTTGCAGCTCCCCCCATTCCCTCTACCAAATGATGCTGCTTCATTGTTCTCTCTATTGTAAATTGCTTCATTTGGTATTTCCAGAGGTTGTTTTTTTTTAAAGAGAGAAGAAGAAGAAAAGGAGGAAGAGGGATGAGGGGAGGAAATAATCTATTGTAGGTTAAGAAAAAGAGGGAATATTATGCAAGGATTGCTGTGGGTTTTGTGTGGTTTTTTTCTGGGCTGTGAGAAGAGTTCTGGAAGAGTTTATTCCTGACGTTTTGCCTGCATCTGTGGCTGGCATCTTCAGAAAATGGATGGTGGGGGTTATATACTGCGAGTCCCTGTTGGAGAAGATATGTACCTTTCCGTATTTGGATGGCTAGTTCCTGGGGAAGATATGCAAGGAGGATTAATGTCTGTTAAGCTAATGGTCCATTTTCTGCTGGGAATCCCCCTGTCCCTGGGTGGAGTTCATTTGCATGTGCTGAGTTTTGATTTTGGTGTTTTTCAGGACTGGTAGCCAAATTTTGTTTTACTTTTAGGGTTTCCTCCTTCCTGTTGAATTGTCCAGGTGTTTGCAGATTTCAATAGCTTCCTGTGCATTCTGACATGATAGTTGTTGGCCTGATCCAGAATTTTGGTGTTTTCAAATAACATTTTGTGTCCAGGTTGGTTTATCATGTTTTCCGCTACTGCTGATTTTTCTGGCTGGCCCAGTCTGCAGTGTCTCTCATGTTCCTTGATTCGTGTTTGCACACTGTGTTTAGTGGTCCCTATGTAAACTTGTCCACAGCTGCATGGCATGCAGTAAACTCCTGCAGCTGTGAGAGGGTCTTTGACTTCACATTGATTGCTATGTGTTGGCTATGACTGTTAGTTCACCAACACATTTCTGTTCCTATGGGGTGGTCCAACTATTGTGGATGCTCTCTGTTCCCTCCATCACAACCAGAAGAAATAGAAAACACAGGGACAGCAATCCAGAAAATGGAAAGATATTGTCTAGGAAACGTCAAAATATCAAAACATGTCTTGTTTGTTCAAAGAAAACTGATAGGGAAGAATCCAAGAGCAGTCTCCTGCCAACAGAATGGTTTGCATCAGCAACTTAGTTTTCTACTGCCTACTTCAGCCTACTTTTTCTTAGTTTTCTACTGTAGCCTATTGAACATTCCCTACCCCCCCCCCAAAAAAAATTGCTCTAAAGGATTGGGAGACTGTCCAGAGCAGATTTTAGAGAAGTTTTAATGTGTTGGGGAAAGAGAGACAAAAGTTCTGCTACATAAGCAGAAGTATTCTCCTACAGTACTGGATATAACTCCAAGGGGTTGTTGACACGAGCAAATATTCCTCTAAATATACTGCTAAGATAGCTCATAGTTCCCACGGATCACAGCACAGCATCGCCTCATTCAGAAGGGGGGAAGGTAAAACACCCATATATAGCGTGGCAAGGGATGTCGCTACTTTTGCAGGTATATTTGCAATGTAGTGCATTATTGGCACTGTAAACAACCATTCCACTAAGGGATACAGCAGAGCTGCATTGTGATTGGTTGATGATGCAGGGGTGGGCTTAAAAGAGGGGCAGGGAGGGAGGGAAAGACAGTAGCAATTACAGGAAACTTTGAAAAATCCTCTCTGCTATTTTGCAAGCCAGTTTGCAAACAAAAAGGATTCCCAACAATTATCACTCAGGGAGCATTCCTTTCATCCTCTCTGCTGTTTTGCAAGAATGCAAAGCTCGTCTCGTCAGCTGTGATCCTGTGCTTGGGGGAGGGAGAGAAACCATTTCACGAAGGGCTGTATCAGAACTGCACTGCTATTTTCCCTCTCTCTCTCTGTCTTTCCTCTATTTGGCAGAAAATGCTGTTAAGCAAGGAGGAAAACCTTCCGTTTGATTTGTGGGGGGGGGAGGCGGACTGCCTCTAAGCTGTTCAGCACGGAGTTCAGGCCAGGGCAGACATTCCTATGGCATTCCTTTCCCTCTCCAGTGCTTGGCCATGCCCCCAGCACTTTTGGCTCTGTGAACCTCAAAGCAGAAAAAATCAAAGAGCCACAAAATATAGCTGTGTAAACATATACCATGTAAACTACCCACCACTGATGAGGGAAAGTGCTAAAGCGCAACTTAACACAATAAAACCTGCCGTGTAACCCACCCCAAATTTGTCTTTTATTTTATTTTATTTTTAAAAGGTATTTAGAAACCATGGGTAGAATTCTGGTTAGGACTTACATCTTTGTAAATGGACTTGCATGCACACAAAATTGAACTGAGTAGTTTTACAGTGTCCATATTTACCTAGGGGCTGCTGTTTTATTACAATATTCAGACATCTAGTAGCTAGCGGAGTGACTTATGCACCACGGCTCAATGTGCAATAGGCACTAATACGCATTTGGGCCCTTGCCAGTGTGCATTGGCTCGGCAGTCACAGAGCACAGCAGGAGTACCCAACACACATCAGAAGTGCCTGGTGTATATCAGAAATGCTTGGTGTGCATCAGAAGTAGCTAATGCACATTGGAGCACTCTTGCCAGTGCCCAGATGCACAGCTTCACAACAGGGCTTGTGTTGTATTTCTGTAATATAGCTACAGATTCATAAAGTTACAAAATGGAGACTGTGACATAGGATCTCAGCCCACCTCTCAACCTTAACAAGAGCCTCAGTCAGTGAACAAAATGGATGTTTTAACTGTTTCAGACGAGATTAAGTGCAGGCCTATTCCTGCTTTCCCTCTCCTCCATTTCACCTCCCTTTCTTTGGTAGCTGCCTCTTCTATCTCTGGGCTCATCTACACCAGTCAAGATATGCTGGCCTCCCCACCAGCATATCCTGGCTCTGGATCATCCCGCCCCCCAGGTCGTTACCTGGAGAAAATGAGCAGGCTTTCAAACTGAAGCTGACACCACCACCATTTCCCCTGCTAATGCAGAAGCCAGGAAGGGGTCCTGCAACATGTGACTTCAGGCCTCCTACTTGCGATCAGCCATGGTCACATGCTGCAGGACTCCTGCCTAGCTTCTGGAAGAGCCAGGGAGCTGGCAGCAGCTGAGAGGAATGGCATGCTGGATAGCTCCCTTGGGTATGCAGAGCCTAATCTGGTTTGTGCTTGGTAAAATGGTTGTTTTTAAAGAAGAGTTTATCAAGACCTTACCTGGCTTGCCCCCATTCCAGACCCATATCTGTCCCAGGGGTTATTTAGAATATCTGGGGGCAGATTGGGGTAAATGCCCTGTGTTGTGCCCTGGTGGCACAGTGGTTAAATGCCAATGCTGCAAGTCACCACATTGCAAGTTCGATCCCAGCAGGCTCCAAGGTTCACTCAGCCTTCCATCCTTTCGTAGGTCGGTAAAATGAGTACCCGGCTTGTGGGGGCAATTAGCTAACACACATTGGAAACTGCTTAATGCAGTGTAGATATGTAAATTGCTATTGCTTAAAACAAATTGTAAGCCACTCTGATAGCCTTTGTGGCTGAAGAGTGGGGGATAGATAGATAGATAGATAGATAGATAGATAGATAGATAGATAATTTGGACTGCAGGGCTCTGGAACGGGGGCCAGTTGAGGTATATTACCCATGTAAATGAGCTCTCTCTCTCTCTCTCTCTCTCTCTCTCTCTCTCTCACACACACACACACACACACACACACACATTTTGTTTGTACATACTGCAGGTAAAACTGACATCACATGTAGGTTTGCCAAGTTAATACTATCCCAGGCCTTTAGGCTTCAAGGTCAAAGCATGATACTTGGAGATGATGTCTTATGATGTCACGGGCACAGGTCCTGGTGATATTATTGAGCATGACACATTACACATATATCAAAGTTGTGTAGATTATGCCATTCAAATCGAAAACACTATATCTAGCAAATGAGGAAAGTATATGCGCGCTCACCCTGAGATTCCTCCCCCTTGCCCTAATACTAGAGTAGTGGCTCTGAGATCTGGGAACCCTAGTCACATATGGCATCATGATCTCTCCAACATGCCACTAGGAAGCCCTAGAACTCCACTGGAGAAATTAAAAGACTATGGCCAAGATTTTCTTTGATACTGACAGATGGAAAAGTCCATCAGCATAGTTAAGCTGGGTGTGTAGCAATGACACACTGGGGAAGGGTAATGGTGGCAACCTGGCAATGGCTTCAGGGAACTATCTTGGTACCTTCTGTGGGCAAGGCAGAGTTACATTCTGGTAGCATCAAACTGCCATTGCACAGCTGGAGGGTGGGGGAGGTCTGTAAAGACTGGATACCTCCTTGTGAATTATGAAAACGTTCTTGTGAAAAAGGGCTCGGGCTGATTTAACAATCTGTTACACCAGTATAATTCACTAACTGATTTCAGGCCACCGCGATTTTCTCCATGATGCACCTCACCTTTTTCTTAACTCATATTAAAGACATCCAATGAATTGGAACAGAAGTTTTAGGGAGAGAACTGAACACCCCTGTCCTGAGTTCTACTGCTCGGACCAAATTCAAAGCCTCACAATGACCACCACCTGTAGCTCTTTTGAAATGAAAAAAATTACAATTTCAGGACATTCTATTTGCTGGCAGCTCTCCTAAAAATGCCTAGTTTTGCTCGGAAAGTGGCAATTTAACTACCATGGTGCTGATATGAAATCCTTGGTCTTTGGGGCTGGTTGTTAAATGAGTGACTAACAAGCAGGCACAGCAGAACTGATTGAATATAAAAGCCAATGCAGAGTGACACAGGAGAAGCCTGGATATATTCATGACTTGCTGATGCCTCCCATTGGAGGCATTTTAATCAGTAGCATATTGTGAACAGAGGCCGCTGGTAGTTAGAGGAGCCCTGTGTTGCTTCGAAGGACTTCCCAGACCATGCAAGAGAAAGATTTTCAAAACTGGGGCAAGGTTTGCCATTTAGCAGAGGAGAGCATGAGGCACTGCCCACTGATGTGATCTTTACAGTTGATAAACAGATTTCTCTTATATTAGTTAATTGGTGGCACAAGATGCTTCTCATCTGTAACAGGTGCCAAGTCAAAGGGCTTCTCTACATATTATTTCTTGGCTTTGTAATTTTAAACACAAGATATGATGCAAAATCTTTGCACCATGCATTGTTCACACCCCTGCCTGACAGGATAACGTGAGGTGGGGGAGGTCAGTGTATGGTCAGTGCAATGACGTCACATTACACGTAGCACACATCCAGATGTTATAAGAAAAAGAGACATGGAGCAGTGGCATCTATCTCTCTTGAAGCATCTAGTTAAGTAATAAGCACATGCAAAGACATCTGTTCAGTCAAACTGTCCTCTCTTCCTTTCCCATTCAGTCACTTTATTATCTCCATCACTATCAAAACTGTAAGTGTCTTAACCTAAGAATCTAACTCCTTCCTTCCTTCCTTCCTTCCTTCCTTCCTTCCTTCCTTCTATTCCATGCAGTCCCTCAGAAGGAAATGCTATTGTGCAAATAATATATGCAGTGATTATTTTAGGCAACATTTTAAATCACTGTTTACTCCCTTCTGCTTTTTTTATGCTTCCAGTTGGTTTTTATTGTGATATTTTATGGTTTTATCATATTATATTGTGACACATTTTGGCTTTTATGCATCTTCTATACAACCCTGATATCTTAGCATAAAGGGGTGGGCTTAAAATACTTTTAATAACTAGCCAACTAACTAAATAAATCTTGTTTTTCTTATGTTTGCGATATACTTGTATATGAACCACCGATACTGATTTTGTCTCATGAAAAGTGAACCATAAATCCCAACCACCATCACCACAAGAACAACTAAACACTGTTTTTCTAGGTTTGGGGTAGTACAAGTGAGAGCAGCACCAGAAAGTTGTGATTCTGTTTTCAGTGCAGATTCCTCCCAATCTCCTGCTTAACCTCATAATTATTAAGCATGTTTAGCCAGTAGATTGGGTGTGGGGTGGGATTGCTGCCTTCATTTTTTGTTAAGTTCCTGCACACATACTAATATATGCCTTTTGTCTTCTCAGCTCTTTTTTATGTTTATTTAGTCTCTGCCTTTCCTCCAGTGACCTGCCTAAATACTCTAAAGGCACCAGATCCCATCTGAACTTGGAAGCTAAGCAGGGTCAACTCTAGTTAATACTTGCATGGGAGACCACCAACGAATACCAGGCACTGTAGACTGTATTTCAGAGGAAGGAACTGGCAAAACCGCCTCTAAGTATTCCTTGTTTAAGAAAACTCCATGAAATTTGTGGGGTCACCATAAGTCAATAGGTGACATGAAGACCCCGATTCTCCTTTCCCAGGTGTGCCCAGATGGGGTCCACCTACACTGCTACAACCAGTTGGTGGCCAGGGAGTAAAGCTGCATCTAGAAGCTTCCAGCTATCTTTACACACCCAACACAAATGTATTACACAAGAAAGTACTGGACACTTGCTTCTGCAAGATCTTTAAAGGCACTTCTGCTGGTGTAACCGGGGGCCATACCATCATAAGTCACATCCAGGGTTCTGGCCAATGACTGTTAGGAAGATTGCATCTCCTTATACAAATCTGCCAGAATGTTAAGATACTCTGAGAAAGACTTTCTCTCTGTTCTGCCACCATTGCAGATCCATTTGGTGAGGACATGGGAGAGAGCCTTTTCCATGGCTACTCCCATCCTGTGGAATTCTCTTTCATAGGATGCTAGGCTGGTCCCCTCCCTCCTCTCATTTAACCAGCAAGCTATTATTGAGTACAGTAATTGTTTGCAAGGAGCCTTTTTATGGGGGAGGGGGGAACTTTAATTTTAACTCTTGTATGTTTTTAATGATTTTATATTGCTTAATTGATATGGTGATCATTTAATTGTGCTTTGATTTTATCCTTATGTTTTTCGCTAATTTTGTTTGATTGTTTGTGAGCTGCCTTGGGTCCCACACCAAAGAATGGCTGCATATAAATGCAATCAACTGATCAATAAAGCATAGGCCAAGGACACACAGTGGCTTTCATGGCTCACTGAGGACTAGAACCTGGATCTCCCAAGGCTCAGCCAAGTACTAAAATCATTACACTACACTCATTCACTGAGAGGAATTGTAGAGGCTACGGCTGGCAGAAATGACCTTCTTAATATGATTGTTTCTTCACAAATGAAGAATGCTAAGGCTGCAGTCAATACCTATTTACCTGGGGAAATACTTTTAGACTCCTGCTCCTCCTCAACATCCTGTAAAGATGCTAATTTTGGAGATTAGATTATCTACTCTTCCCCAAATGCTTCTTTTTGCTTCTCTATGGGCGCACATTTTGAGAATCATTGCTGTATATTAGGGAGATTTTAAGACTTTGTCAGAAGCTGATGGGTTTGTGTTTGATTCACGTAACAACTCATTTCCGAGTCATTATTAATTAATCAAAGGAAGTCAATGTGTCGGTTTATAAAGAAGATGATCCTACACAGCTTACTTGCTCAATCCAAAATGTGATCTTTATCATTATTTTTTAAAAGTGGTTTCTAATTCTGTTCAAGACAGATATATGGTTTAAAGTGAATGAAATGAATGTGATATCCTCACATTGGCCTTTTTAGGGCATTTAATGCTGCTTTGATAAGAAAAGTGTATGCCCTCCTCCAGCTCTTAGCTTAAATGTATGCCCTCCTCTAGCTCTAGCCATAGTATCACTCACATTCATGTAAGCTTTTTGGAAACAAACTATGCACATACAGTGCATCTAAATGGCACAGTATAATAGTCTGATATGCTATAATGGTTGTGGCTCCATTCTATGGAATCCTAGGATTTGTAGCATCTGCTTATGTCCCCATAACGAGATGAATAGTCAAATCATCTGCTGATACCTCCAGAGGATCCCAACAGATCTCAGCGGATAGTGTAATCATTTTGAATCTGGCTATGGAGATATAGCCAAACATTTCTCTTATCCCCCCTCCCTGCTCTTCACCAGACACAGAATGGCTACAGGGGCTGCAGCAGCTAAATGGCGAATCCAGTGGATGTTGAGAGGACAGTTGTAACATGGTTCTGCATGCGGAACAGTTATGCTATGCTGTGCCATATAGGATCTCAGCCCATGTGTGCTTCTGGAAACAGTGGGAAGGGTGCACTGCATGAAAAAAAAAGTGAAGGACTTCTGCCAAAAGCATGATTTTTGCCCCCCAAAAAACACTTGCTTTTCTGTGCAGAATAATTTCAAAATTCCATGGAAATATTCATCTTATCTAGCAGTGAGAAGAAAACTATGGAAATTATCCATTTTTCCAAGGATGAAATAGTCAAAGTTTTACGTCCCAATAGGGGTAGGTATAGGGAGCCAGCATGGCACAGTCGTTTGAGTGTAGGAGTATAACTTTGGAGACCAGGGTTCGATCCCCACTCAGCAATGAAAATCCACTGGGTGACCTTGGACAAGTCACACACTCTCAGCTTCAGAAAACCCCATGATTTAATCATAGAACTGTAGAGTTGGAAGAGACCACAAGAGCCATCCAGTCCAATGGCCTGCCATGCAGGAATACACAAATCAAAGCACTCCCAACAGATGGCCATCAGACCTCTGTTTAAAAACCTCAAAAGAAGGAGACTCCACCACCCTCTGAGGCAGTGCCTTCCCCTGCTGAACAGCTCTTACCATCAGGATGTTTTTCCTAATGTTTAGGTGGAGTCCTGTCTTGAACAGAATTAGGGTCACCTTAGGGTCACCATAAGTTGGAAATGACTTGAAGGCACACAACAACAATAAGGGGTAGCTATGGGGGCTGCCAAGATGAGCACGTGCACTTCAGAATTTATAATGAGAACACTACCATATATGGAATCCATTTCCAGCACCTGGCAGATAGTTATTGCAGGAAAATTTTGCCAAGGCTGCTAGATACCAGTCAAAACTTAGCATGTGGGTGCCAAGTCTGACACTACTTTTATAAATATATTTTTTGTTTCCATTCGTATTTCAGGTCCATATGAGTAGAGCAGAAAATTGGATGGAAAAGACATTGGCAAAAAGGAAGTGAAAGGCTCAATGTCTTAGGGGTCATTTACACGGGCAAATACTCCTCTAAATATACCGCTAAGATAGCTCATAGTTCCCATGGATCACAGCACAGCATCACCTCATTCAGAAGGGGGGAAGGTAAAACACCCAAATATAGCGTGGCAAGGGATGTCGCTACTTTTGCTGGTATATTTGCAATGTAGCACTTTATTGGCAGTGTAAACTACCATTCCACTAAGGATTACAGCCGAGCTGCATTGTGATTGGTTGATGATGCAGGGGTGGGCTTAAAAGAGGGGGAGTGAGGGAGGGAGAGTCAGCAGCGATTAGAGGAAACTTTGAAAAATCCTCTCTGCTATTTTGCAAGCCAGTTTGCAAACAAAAAGGATTCCCAACAATTTTCATTCAGGGAGCATTCCTTCTCATCCTCTTTGCTGTTTTGAAAGTATGTAAAAGCTCAGTTCCTCAGCTGTGATCCTGTGCATGGGGGAGGGAGAGAAACCATTTCACGAAGGGCTGTAGCAGAACTGAACTGCTATTTTCCCTCTCTTCCTCTCTCCCTCTCTCTCTTGGCTTTCCTCTATTTGGCAGAAAATGCTGTTTTAAGCAAGGAGGAAAACCTTCCATTTGATTTGTGGGAAGGGAGTGCAGGGGGACTGCCTCTAAAAGCTGTTAAGCACGGAGTTGGGGCCAGGGTAGACATTCCTATGGCATTCCTTTCCCTCTCCAATGCTTGGCCATGCCCCCAGCACTTTTGGCTGTGTGAACCTCAAAGCGGAAAAAATCAAAGAGCCACAAAATATAGCTGTGTAAACATATACCATGTAAACTACCCACCACTGATGCGGGAAAGCGCTAAAGCGCAACTTAATGCAATAAAACCTGCCATGTAAACCAGCCCTTAGATACATAGGAGATTATCATACACAGCAAAAAACACAAGAGGAACATGTGAGGATGATGTCACTGTACCGCGCATGGATCCTGGTTTCAAATGACACTGTCATCATGTACTGATGCTGTGCTGCAGCCACAAATAAGCTATCGCTTTTCATTGACAGGACCTCCCCATCAATTGAAAGTGACACCTTATTTGTGGCTGCAGTACAAAATCAGCACACGAGGATGATGATGATGTCTGAAACCGGGACCCATTCATGGTACAGTAACATCATCCTCACATGTTCCTCTTTAGCTTTTTGACCACATCTGATACTCTCCATAACCAAAGAGATTTCCAGTGCTTTTGCATTCATAATCATTGTTTTGATCTTGCTGCAACAGATGGCATGAGGCAGCAGAGGCAGCAGGAGCCCTTTCACAGTACACAGTTATAGTCCTATGAACCCACTTTTACTGCCATAGCTACATCCCATGTAATCCTGGGATGTGTGGTTTGGTCAGAGGCACCAGAGGAGGTCTCTGGCTGAAAATTCTGTATGTCCCTCCCTCAAATGCCAGTCCCAGGATTCCATGAGATGAAGTCATGGAAGTTAAAATAGAATCATAATGCTATAACTGGGTAGTGTGAAAGTGACCCAGGAGGGTAAGAAAGAGGAGGAGATAATAGCAGTAATGGCAGGAAGAAGGGCTTGCATGTTGCTCCCCCAGAGGGCAGCTCCAAACCAGCTGTTTCTTCGGTGCCTGTTTCCCAATGGGCCTTGAGGCCAAAGTACTATAGGAGGGATGGCTTCTAAGCATCCTTCCCATAGTTCCTTGGCTCTCAGGAACCCTGATATCCAGGCACAGAAGAAACAGTTGGCTCAGAAGGGCATTCTGCTATTACTTCCAGCTATTACTGCCGCTGTCTTCTCTTCGTCCTTCCCTTCCTGCTATCACTTCCCCCACGTGCCATCTGCCATCTTCTCCTCCTCTGTCCTCCTTCTCTTCTGTCTTGTTCAGGGTGTTGCCACCATTGCCACCATCAGAGTAGTTAGTGGTTATATAATATTACTTTTCTCTCTTTTTAATGTAAATGAACCTTTACTTATCAGATATTCTGTTTCTGGTATAATTTATTACAACATAATGCAGTCAGGACACAAATGTTTGATACCAGGCAATTTCTCTAAAACCAGATAAACAACAGGTGCCTTATACAATCTGATTATGTTTGGGGCTGCTTTGCATTATCCCTGTTGTTGTTGTTGTTGTTGTTGTTGTTGTTATAGTGGTGCTCTCAACCATGCACAGAAGTCAATGTGTGAAGCCAAAGAGGATTATGTTCCATGTACTTCAGTTCAAGACCAAAGGAAATGTGGCAAACCCATAGATAAACCCATGGCCCCCCACATCCTGAAGCGGGGTCCCTGCCTACTGCTAAGGTTAATAGCAGGGAGGTGCTCTACATGATTTAGGATAAAAATCAAAATAAGTCAGTTTAAATGATGATACCAAAGTAATATTGGTATTTATTTTTTAAAAAAAAACTAAATGGATTTACATAATAAAAGCTTACAATAATATCCTGTCAGACCCCCCTCCTAATCCCACCCACCCCCTTGTGGGGGGTATGATTATAGCATTGTTAACTCTTTTTCCTGACGACCATAAAAAAATAGAAGCTAAGGGATAGAATCATACACTACTGTTCATTAACTTCCCAGCACAGTAGAGAGTGATATGATTCATGTGATTAAAAGAAACAAATATGCAGAGCTAACTAAAACAAGACTCATGCCACAGACCAGTTAGCCTATGCCAGTCATGCTTAATTTGTGATCTACCAAGCCTTGTGGACTGCTGGCTTTTTGACAATGTGGTTGCAAAAGGTCCCCGTGGGCCACCATACCTGGCCAGTTTGGCAGGGCACACATTGTGTGGGCCTGACCAAGACATAGACTAATTTATTTTCACAAGGATATGAACCATCAGTAGTAGCCCAGCTTTTGTTCAATGGGTTATTTCTTTACAATGACCAATTAAAAATGTGTCTGTCTGCAAGTTATAGGACTTTATCAGACACTCCCCTGAAAACATTCTTTTGCCAGCATAAAAAAAAAAAAACATTTTTAAGCCAGCAAAAGAACACACACACACACACACTTACTTTCCTCTCCCAGCAAAAGCAACTCTGGCAATAAAGAGGAAGTGAACGGAGCCCCATTCACTTCCTCGTTCAAAATCCTACAAGACTTCATCACACGGGAACTTCAAAAATAAAAGCACAAATAAAGCATTAAAAGTTTTTTTAAAAAAACACACACACACTTTAAAAGTCCCAAGTAACCCAGGGACGGTTATAAAAAGAGCGAAACTTACCTGGATGTCCTGATCTCCAGAAGTGTTCACACCGGACTGGCCATTCTCACTGCAGTCATGAGAGTTAAATGGCCTGAGGTTTCATATGCCAGTGCAAAAGTGGCAGGGGGGAATCAATTGACGGCTTAAGCCATCAATTAAAAACTATAGGTTTGGGGCTTATTTTGGCCATGAAAGAGAGACATCGTCTGATCTGTGCACCCTTTCACGGTTATGTGGCATTGTTATGATGCCCTTTTTTTTAGTGTCTGATAAAGTCCATAGTTACAGTGCAAATGATGTTTCTTTTCCGAGTATATAGGTAAAACACTCTGGGACAAAGTATACGGGAGCAAAGGAAATAGGCTAATTGTAATATACAACATTTACATGACCTTTGCCTTAGAAACAGAACAACACTCAGCATGTTAAATTAAATCCCATGAGACAGAGGCACCTTTTAACCTTTAATAGAGGCTTTGCAGTCTGGTTTTTCTAAGAAACAAATAACTACAAACACCAGTCAATTAAAGCACCGAGTGTGGCAAAAATCTCTTTTATTAAAATAAATATGCAGTGTAGCAATGAACACATTAAGCACTGGCTTTTTACCTTGATTACAGAAAAGGGATTATATATATATATATATATATATATATATATTCACACCTTGAAAAAAATGCTTTGCTTTTCATGTAATTACTCAACAGATTTGTTTCATTTTGTAAAAAATGCTTTAGAGTTCAAAGACCACAGTGAAACTCACTGAATTTCCCACACACAAGGAGAAACACACACACAAACACACATGTGGTTTTTCCCTGATAAAGGCAACCCCAACATTATCTTTTCAAACAGTCTTTCAGAAGGTGTCATCTGTTTTTTTAAAAAAATCTTCTGAAAAATGTCTTGTTAAATGAACAATGCAGACATACAAGATCTGTGTAATGACACCAAGTATGACTACAGTACTTGGACATCCAGCCTTCATGAAATTACAGTTATCTGAGGGAGAAAGTGGGGCTGCATTTGATAGGTCCCACCTCTGTGACTGCAGCCTCATCAGCCCTACAGTACCTTCCCCTTAATGTCTACCTCTTGGTGGGAAGGTCTGAGGAGGGGAATCTGCTCTAAGTTGTGCATGATTTACAACCTTGTACAATCAATCAAGAGTTTCTGATGGCAAAAATAAATAAATCATTCCTTCTCAAATGGAAGTATCTGCAAAAATAAAAAATGAAGACTCTTCATTAAGTATCAGTATGTCTAAAGATAAATTTCACTGTCTTGTGCCTGTTGACAAAACTCATATATTGGTATCGCAACATGACCTGTAACTGAGGGGAACCCTCTCTTTTTTTTTCTGGCATACTTTTTTTTAAAAAAAGAGAAAAGTTGCAAGCTCAGTTGAAAAGCCATGGGTTCCTTTGGAGATTTCCTCATTCGAAATCCCGCAAGACTTCATTGCAAGGGAAATTTTAAAACAAAAACAAAACTAAAGCATAACAAGTTAAACCAAGCACCTAAACACATTTTAAAAGTCCCAAGTAACCTGGGAAGGGTAATAAAAAGAGCAAAACTTACCTGGATGTCTCGATCTCACCCAGAAGTGTTTGCGCCAGACAGGCCATTCACGCTACATTCACGTGAGTTAAATGCCCCGAGAGTTCACACGCCAGCAATGCTGGCACAAAAGTGTTACAGGGGATCTATTGACAGCTTCAGCCATTAATAAAGATGTATGGGGTTTGGCCAGGACATAACTGTGTAAGGGCAATGTTGTCTGATATGCGTACCCTTTCATGGTTATGTGGAGTCATAATGACACCTTATTTTGTGTGTCTGATAGAGTCCTTTGAATCAGAGACCAAAAAAAACCCTCCCAGTTATTTCATCCTCCTTTCAGCCTGTTAAAATTTCCTTGGAAATTCTTAGAAACCACACTCGCTACTACCTTTTACCTTTGCATCTTGAACCCCCTGTTTGAACTCTGCCATCACAGGTTACCATCTTGTGTGGAGGATTCTGTTTCTGTTCACACAGATGTGTTACCATGAGGGTGATGAATTCACTCTTGTTTTTACAGATGTTCCTCCCACAGCTGCTCTGGACTGCCCTGGAGCTCTCCTGATCCCAATGCTCTGTCAGGAATATTGTTTTATTTATTTATTTATTTATTTAGGTATTTATACCCCACTCTTCAGCCACAAAGACTCTCTGAGCAGCTGACAATTTGTTAAGCAATAGCACTTTACACATCTACACTGCATTAAGCGGTTTCCAATGTGTGTTAGCTAATAGCCCCCACAAGCCAACCTACAACCTATGAGAGGATGGAAGGCTGAGTGAACCTTGGAGCCCTTGGGATCGAACTTGTAACATTGTACTGCAAGTACTGGCATTTAACCACTGCACCACCAGGGCTCCCTAATAGAATCCAGCACCTGGATGGACCCCATACAACCTGGAGCAGCTGTGCAAGGAGTAATTATAAAAGCAAGTGGATTTGCTTCCCCCATGGCAATGGATAGACTGGCCACCCTGTGTTCAAGTGAACACGAGTAGACCTCACTTTCAGACCATGACAAGGTCTGGATGGTCTGCACTACCTGAACCGGGATGGAGAAAACAGGATTAGCATAAGTAGTTCTACACCATAGTCAAACATCAAGATTATAATTAGATTTTAATGAAATAAAATTAGGGCAGGCCACGTCATCTTGCTATCTGAGACAAAAGACAACATAGCATCCTTCCCCATTCCATGTACAGATGCTGGATGAATTGGCAGTTGAATCTTACACTCTCCAACTGCCCAGATTTGGCAGGGACAATCCTAATTAATCCTCTGTCATATCACTTTTTCAATTGCTTTTAAAATGTTCATGTTTCTCTTTCCTCTTTGGACTTTATCAGACCACCACCCCCTAAACCCGTTCTAAACCCCCCTAAACCCGCTGGTAAAATTTCTGCCATTTTTATGCTGGCAAAAGAACCACACTTACCTTGCATCCACACAAAAAGGCTTCCCCAGCAATGAATGAGTGAATGGAGCTCTGTTCACCTCCTCTATTGAAATCTTGTGGATTCTCACTAGAATACATAGCAAGGAAATTCAAAAATAAAAATAACAAAGTAAAAGTTACACAAAACATACTATAAAAGTCCCAAGCAAACTGGGGAAGGTCATAAAAAGTGTGTCACCTACCTGGATGTTGTGATCTCACCTGGAAGTGTTCTGGCCAGACCGGCCATTGATGCTGTAATGATGATAGGACATTGGTGTGAGGTTTCAAACACCAGCAATGCTGGCAAAAATTCCCCACAGCCAATCTATTGATAGCTTGGCCCATCAATAAAATAGATTAGCTTATGGCCAGTATATAAATGTGAAAGGGTGACATCGTCTGATATGAATGCCCTTTCTCATTTATGTGGCATCATTCCATTTTTCGTGTGTCTGATAAAGTCCTTCCCCCTTTCCTCCTCAGCTGACTTCAATTGCTGCAAACTGAGTTCACAGTGAAAAAAATACATAAAAGGTATTAACATTTTGTGCTCAGTTAACTCAGCAATGGGGAGAGGACAGGAGGGGGAAGAATCTTGCCCTTCCCAGTAGACTCAGACAAAAGCATACTGATGCCACCTCTAATTGCTTCTCTGTTCTTCCTCACCAATAACTTCTACCATCTTGACCACACTCTAATGTTGTTGGGCTACATGTGTCCAAATTTTTATATGTGAAATGTTGGCAGCTATGGCATCTTACTCCATGGCTGGTGACTTGAGAATCCTCTTTCACAGCAGAGGGCAGGAGGCAGCTTATAGTTGTGTGGGGAAGGTTGTGTGGCACCCAGGGTTCCCTCCAACATGTGGGATAACTGGGAGGCTCAGGAAGAATGGCAGACAGCAGCTGTCACTACCCACTCGGACAATCCAGCATCTGCTGCGGAAATTGTCTGCCCACCCATAAGCAGTTTTGTGGGTCATTTTCTTCACTTCTTTCATTTAGAAGCCTGGCAAGTAACAACCACCCACAGAGAGGCAAATGAATTGGAAAAGGAAAGGTCCTGAGAAGTCAGGTTGAAACTGTTAGGGCATTGAAGACACTCATCAGGCTCAGGCTGATCAAACAACACCTGAATGCTAGGAAATATATCCGGAAACCCACTGGCTGGCTCTCACCTACCAGATATGCACAAACTGACCTTGGATGGCTCCCTGCTGTGTAAATCGCAGCAGGTCACTCTGGGAATTGGAATTTTTTTATATATGTAACATAAGTAACAAAAGGTCAGATTCTAGCATTTCTTGGTTCAGCAGTTTGCAGCACCTTCCAGAAGCAAGAGACTTCAGGGAGGGTGCAGCCGGCTCCCTTCTTGTCTGTAAGGACAAACAGCTAGAAAGGCTTCATTTCCCCAAAACTAACTCCAAACACTTAATTGTCAGATTCACAACATGGTTTGTGGAGTAAATCGCTGCTGTGCTTCATATAAAATTCCATTCTACTGTTAAAAATAAAATCAGCAACAACCCAAGAAACTGCTATGTATTGGCATGCGAGAGAGAGAAGCAGCAGCAGATGTGGGAGATTTTCAGATGCAGCAAAAACCACATCAAAAGATCACTAGAAGAACAGGAAGGGGCATGTTTATCAGACAACAATGTCCTCCAGGGTCCTAGGGTATAGCACGACTGTAAGTAAATCATCCCTTTCTATTAGTGACTTGTCTCTGTCAATAGAAAAAGGAAGCCTCATCCGTGGCAGTGCTACCTCCTAGAATGGCAGAAGAACTGGTAAGGTTGCCCTTTCTGTTCTTCTAGCGATCTTCTGGTGTGGTTGAGAATGTGATTTTTTTGGTGCATTCCCCCAAATCTGATAATCTTCATGGAGAATATGGTCATATTGGGGGGAATGTGAAAAAGTGGATTTTTCAAAGTGCTTTCCAACCTCTTCAGAAGTGTACCTTTACCTCAAAAAATCTGAGACTGAAAATTCAATACATATCTGCTTAATAAAATCATGAACGTATCTAGAGAAATGGCTCCTACAGCATCATCTTTACTTCTATGTGTTAAAGAGAAAGAGAGAAAATCCTATGAAGTAGTTTGGGTGAGGATTAAATTACCCATTCCCTCTCATTGCCCAACCACCTTTGTTTCTTCCAAAATGGATGGATGCTTTGACAGGTCTCTTCCCCAATGTAAACTTCTCGAATAGTTTTCTCCTACATTATGCCCATTCTCAATGCCCTTGGGAAACAGCACTGTAATAATGTGTGATAAACTAGTATAACTCTATATGTAGCTATGAAGTCAAGGGAGATCAGTTACCCTTGTTAATGCAACCCTGGGTTCCATTATGCAAAAATGGCTGTAGAAAATGGAGCTTTTGGAATGTCCAGTCAGTGGGACAATTATAAAAATGATTATGATAAAACAATGTACTTACACACACTCCAGAACAATTTCAACACTACACTGATGCCTTAACATTAGCTTCAAGAATTAGTTTGACTTGTCATGGGCACGTATCCAACATTTCACAGATGAAAACTGGAGCACAAATGGCCAAGCTACATCCGAGGGTGATCAAGAGGGCAACAGTTATTAAAGAGGGAAAACACACAAGCTAGTAGTGGCTACAGTTTTTGGTTTTGCCTGAGTCTATTGGGAATGGCAAACGTCTTCCCCCTCCTCTACTCTCCCCTTTACTGAGTTAACTGAGTGCAGACTACATTTTCACATTGAACTCCATGCACCTGAGGAAGTAAACCAAGTCTACGAAAGCTTATGCTACAGTTTCTTTCTCTCAGTCTCAAATGTGCTACAAGATCCCCTTGCTTACTGATATTCCAGACTAACACAGCTATGTCTTTGACTTCAATTTGCAGCAATTAAAGTAAGGTGAGGACAAAGGGGAAAGGTGGGAGGAGGGGAGAGAAACTGGATATTTTTAAACCATGGGGAACACTGGGGTGACAGAAGATTAATTGGGACTGTTCTTGCCACATTGGGACACTTGGAGTGTATGTAGGCAGCTCCCACTTATATCTCTTCCTGTTTGCTGGGATCTTTAAGGTATGGCACATGCACAACAGCACCCCCAAGTGCTGAAGAGTGGCCTCCAAAGTCATCGCCATAACTTCTTGCCCTTACCTGGGGACATAATCTAGTGTGCCTTCAATAATTACAGCAAAGAGCATTTCAAAAAGGAGAACTAACAGAGAGAGGGGAAGATGTTCTTTTATATCCACACATGTACAGTTTTCTGTTTGTTCTCTCTTGAATTTGGTTAGAATCCACAAATAGTCATACTGTAATATGCTGTAGCAGAGGTGGACATTTGTCCCAGATCTGGGGGCCAATTTTCTGTCCTGGGAGCCACTAATAGTCACCTGGATTGCCAAAAATGAACAAAAAAGAAACCACCAGAAATTTACTTTTTGGATGTGAACAATTTGGTCCTGAAACATTTCTTTATGTTAAACAGTGGAGGGTGGGGGTAGAGCTATTTAAAAGAGGAATTCCCACTCCTGGAGACTTTCACGCTCCACAATTGTGCTATGATTCCCTTTAACTGCCATGTTCCATCCTATGGCATTCTGGGATATGCAGTTTAGGGAAGGACATTTAGAGTCCTCAGCCAGAAAGCTCCTCTGGTGCCTCTGCTCAAACTACAGACCCCAATATTCCATAGGAGGCAGCCATGGCAGAATAGAAATATAGCACTAAAACTGGGTAGTGTGAAAGGGCCCCAGAAGAGGTAGTTAACCTCTTCTCTCTGCTGCCTCTTTGCGTGCCGGAGGGAGACGGTTCCCCCGGCAGCCCTCCCTACCCCAATTCCCCCCAGAAATAAAGACACTGCAACAACATAGTATTCACAAAATATATTGGTACAGGTGAGAAGTAAGTGGCAGAAAAGGCCACAACTTGTGGATGTCAGTTGCCTGGTTGGCATATAAGCATGGAGGGTGGACCAGCCGAAACCTGAACAGCAAATGGGGGGTCACGTGACCGGAAACACGTGACCGGAAAACACGTTGCCAGTGACCGGAAAGCACATGACTGGAAGACACGTGACCGGAAGACACGTGACCGTGAAACCCGAGCCCGGGAAACACGTGACCGGAAACACGTGACTGGGTCACTGGGCTACCTGGTGAGGGGAAGAGGGGGAGCCACCACCCCTTCCAGAAAGGTGGGGGGACCGCTCCCCCCAAGCTCCCTCCATCAAACTGGTCCTCCCCCATGCTCACCGCCGTCCCGCACAAGCTGTGACAAGAAACATATAAATCATGCAATATCTAGCTAATACAGAATAGATTCTACCTAGGGTGGGTGGGTTGGGTCTTCAGCTCCTCGGAGCCAACTGCTCTGGCCCGGCTCGCGCTGGGGATTATATCCCCAGTTGCCAGACCAGAGAGGAGACTGAGGGCTGCAGTCTCCGCCCCTTGGCCAATCAGAGAGCCAAGAATTCCCGCTCTCTGATTGGCCGGGGGCTCTCTTAGACGGCCAATCAGGCAGGGGTAGCCCCCTCCTGATTGGTCGTCCTACGATCCTTCTCCCATTCAGCCGAAGCTGCCTGGGAGAAGGTCAGCTAAGATGGCGGCGCCCGTGCCACCGCATGAGGTAGGTGCTGCAGAGGGCTCCCCCAGCGCAAAGGGAGCCGCGGGGTTAGTCCCGCAGCCTTCTTTGGCCAGAAAAGGAGCAATCCAAGGAGTCTGGAAGGGGCTGTGGCTCCAAACCAGCCAGGAAGGGCATGAGTGGAAGGACTGCATATTACTTCAAGATGCCACAAGATTGTTGTATTTGCTGTAAATGAACAAGGCTATGGGGTGGGGAGGGGGAGTTTGCTTGAAATGGAATATAAACTTCAATCATAAATATGTTTTCAAATTTATTATAACTCTTTCATTGCATACCATTTGTCACTATGATGGGGTGAGAGTAATTTTGTGAGAAAAAACAATGAATCCAGTTGATCTGAAATATCAGATCTATCTGTTCAAATGTGGTATGCACAAATAGCTTCTTTTAGGCATAGCCACATAACATTTATTGAAGAGTTTCCTTTTTCTTTCCCCATCTCAACTCCCAGCCTGATGAAGAGTTCTGATGGACTCTAAAATACTTCTTTTTTTGGAGGTGTGTGTGTGATATTTAGTGTCCCAATAAAGGTATTAGCCAAGGCTAATTTTTCATAAAAATTATTGTCACTCTTATCTGAAATTATTACATCCCATCAATAGCAGCTTCAAAAAACACAGCGGAGGCACCACTGAATAACGTTGCAAGAACAATACTTTACAGATTATTTGTACATACTTTTGAAATTACCACCAGGGAGCCATTTTAATTAATATCCTTCTACTTTAATTCATTTCTAGGTGTGACATCCATCCGTTTCCACCACCAGAACAGTGTGAGTAGCTGTGCTTATAATTACAAAGAACTAAAGAGAAAATACTTGCCCAGATTCACATGGAAGCTTCCTAATGCTGAATTGAGGGATGGCATTAACTCTTTGGTGTTAACTAACAAAGAGACAGATTTTCCAATGAGAAAAGAAAAGCTGAGGTAAGAGCAAACAATTTTTTAAAATGATACTTGCTCACAAAAGCACCAAATCCTTTCAGTGTTTGCACTGGCCAAGGATGTGGAGGGGGCGTGTTATTTTGTTTTGTTTTAGTTTGTATTTGAAAGCCTCTTCAGATAACTCCTTCCTTTCTTTCTTGCCCAATTATAAAGTTGGCAGCACAGGAAAGATTTGAGATGTATTATCCAATGTTTTTTCTTATCAGCCTGCAAACATATTTAGGATGTCATTGGCATCAGCAGCACCAGTACAAGACATTTTACTGCCTGATGTGGAGCAGAAATGGTCTCGTCTCCCCAAAAGTCATATACTGATATTCTAGATTAGCTATTTAGTTCTGGAGATATAACTAAGTAGCATCTCCTGGCCTGAAACCACCACCCCCCTCCAGCCCACCTTAAGAGCCAGCAGCCAAATTGGGCAAAGTAGATCTGTCCAGCTTCTGATGGGGGCACAAGGAGGAGAATGTTTCTACCCCATCCCAACAGCAAGTAAGGATGCAACAAGGACTTGTCACAGGAGTCCTGCTTCTGATTGTCACAGTCTTGCTCACTGGCAAGAGTGGGGCAGAAACATGACCCTCCTCCCACCTTGATCAGAAACTAAATGGACTTCCTTTACCCAATCTGTCTGCTTGCTCTTAAGATGAGCTGGGGTGGCATTTACATAGTCTTAACAGTAGGGACTTTATCAGACTACAAGATTTAAAACGTTCTTTTGCCAGCATAGAAAAAACAATTTCTATGCTGGCAAAAGAACGTTCCACCTCCACACTTATCTCCTTTCCCAGAAAATGATCCCTGGCAATAAAGAGGAAGTGAACGGAGCCCCATTCACTTCCTCGCTCGAAATCTCACATGATTTCGTCATGCGAGAAATTCAAAAATAAAAACAAGAAAACTACATTTAAAGTTGCACAAAGCACACACACACATTTTAAAGGTCCCAAGTAACCCAGGGAAGGTTTTTTTAAAAAAGGATAATCACTTATCTGGATGTCCCGATCTGACCTGGAAGTGTTCGCGCCGGAGAGGCCATTCTTGGGGTAATATGAGATTTAAAGGAACAGAGGCATTGCATACCGGCAATGCCAGAAAAAAAGCAGCAGGGAGATCTATTGACGGCTTAAGCCATCAATTAAAAATGACGGGTTTTGGTCTGTTTTTAACCACGAAAGGGTGACATTGTCTGATCTGCACACCCTTTTGCAGTTATGTGGCATTGTGATGATGCCGTATTTTCTGTGTCTTTCCTAAGACTATGTAGGCTTTGTGCATACAGAGCAGTTACAGATCTGTAGCTCTAAGTTATAAATCTGTAACTGCAATACTGATTGCCAGCCATTGTATCTAAGGCCAAGCAATTTATTTTGGAACCTATGGCAGAAAACCTGACAAACATCTCTCACCATCTGCCCTATTAAGGACTAGCAATTTGCTGCTTTTCATGATACTTCAATGTGGCTGCCTCACATGACCCATTATGCCCATGCCTGTTTTAGACAGCCTCCTACTGGTCTCTGGACTCAGTGCATAACTGAAGCCTTTTAAAATAAGTCCAAGTTCAAACATCACAATCTGCTCCTTAGATTTCTCTTCTTTACATGGTTACTCCTAGAGCCCCATGTCTTCCATGAAAATAGGAAGGAAATTCCTCCTTAACAGTAGTGCATATTTGTATATAAATTACTATATTAATAAAATAACCTAAAAGAAGAATTAAGAGCCTGCTCATTCTGCCATATAAATATACTGAATTTCTCAGACTTAAGTAGAATGTTGATGCAGTTTGGATTATACTGGGAACCCAAGCAATCAGATGGTGATGACAAGGACCTCCTAACAGGTACAGGTTAGCTGACAAATAGCAAAGAACCCTCAGTCTCTCAGGACTCATCTACATGAACTAGGATTCACCAGCTCCCAACTGGTATATCCTGGCCATGGACCTGTCCCATTGTTCCCCCATTCCCTCCACGGAATGGCAGGAAGTCCTGACCAGCATGCTGGCCAGTGGCTGCAGCCACCACCACCACCACTTTCCTCGCTGACTCAGAAGGCAGGAAGGGGGTATGTAACATGTGGATGAGGCCCCCTGCATGTGGCCAGCTTTGGTCACATGCCACAGGACCCCTTCCTGCCTTCTGAGAGAGCAAGGGAGATGGCGACCACAGCAAAGGCTGGCCTTCTGGGATTGGCTCCTGCAGACACATGAGGCCCAATCATTGTTTGCCAGCAGGACTGGATTAAAGGGAGTATTTTTTAAAAAATGCAGTAAAGGGCCCTACCCTGTCTCAGCCCCGTATCTGCCCTGGGGTGGTAAGGACTGCCCGGTGCAGAACAGGGCAAACGCCCTGTGTTGTATGGACTGCAGGACTCTGAGACAGGGCAAGATGGGATATTTTACCCATCTAGACAATCCCTCAGTCTTAAGAAATAGGGGCAGGGAACCATGCCTGTTTCAGCATCAGCTCTAGCCAGCCTGGCCAATGGTTATAAATCAGGGCAACTGGATCCTAAAACATCTGAAGCACATCAAGTTGAGGACGGCACCCATACAATGAGTGTAATTAGCTTAGAACAATTGTCCTTATCTAATATTCTATGACATAAATCCAATTAGTAGTCTCAACTAGAGTAGAACCTTTGGATCAATGGCACTTATATAGATCTTGATTAACCAACTTCCCAAAGATTGAACAGGTTTATTCTAGTTGGGATTAGTAATTGGATTTATGACAATGGGTTTTATTTTAAACACAAGGTGTAAGTGAAAAGTGCCATACAAGGCATCCAGACATTTTAGAAACATTCTTCTGCTGCAGTCATCCCTTCACATTCATGGAGGTTATGTTCAGAAGGCCCCTGCAAATGTGAAAAATCCGTGAATAATAATAGCCCCTCCCGCCCTCCCGAATGTGGCGATCAGGCCTTCAGAGGCCCGGTAGCCACTTTCCCTCACCTCACCTCCCTTTCTAAAGTGGCGATCCGGCCTTCAGAGGCCCGGTCGCCACTTTCCCTCGCCTCCCCTCCTTGGAACCATGACTGTGGAGGCCGCGAATGTGGAGGGAGGACTGTATTTTGACATCAAGACCTTTCCCCTTGGATGTAGATTAACTAATTAAGGGGTTAGAGTTTTTGAATCCCTTTATGAGCAGTCTTTTCTTTTTCTTTCCTTGCTTTCTCCTCCCCAGCCCTCATCACTTTTCACTTTTGCCTGTGTCACCGGCTTCTCTTAAGCACCCCATTACAATTCTCAACTGACCTTCAAAGTAAACTGTACTCTGCATTTGGCTGACACACTCTCACAGTCACCTAATCCTATTGCTAACATAAAACAACCATTTGCAAAAAATTGGATGGTTTCAAGTGCACACAGTAAGGAGCTGCAATTTGCTTCATGAGCAATTTTATTTACATCGACAGCAGCAGAACTAAATTGAAAAGGCCATTCCTTCATTGACTTGAAGCTGCTTCTCTGCGAAGGCCAATAGTCTATTTAGCTTCAAGAAATCAATTCCCCGTTGATTTAGCCCTCTGTGTTATTAACACAACAATAATATAGGATATAGATTTCCCACTTGGGCAAAATGTTGATGTCTCCTTTAGCATCAGGGTAAAGCCACCCAAATATCAGGAAATACCAACTTGATTAAGGACACCATATATTTTTAAAAGAAATCTTGGTCAGCCACTTCTGAAAGCTTTTCATTACCAGACATTTCTTTGTTGTTTATAGCACTTATTTATTGTTTGGCCTTTTTAAAGTAATATAATTTATTTTATTTTATTTCTTTTTACTCTGTCTCTTAGTCATAAACTCCTGAAGCAGAATTTCAAGAGCCAGTGTGCTGTAACAGATAGAGTGTTGGACTGTGAATCAGTAAGACTCATGTTCAAATCCACATTCCCTGGTGAGCAAGGTGACCTTGAAGGACCGACCCCCTCATAGGATTATTGTGAGGACAGAATGAGGGTGTAAGCAGGAAGAAAAGCATGTCCCATCCTTTTCTCCCCTTGGAAGAAAGGCAGGATATGAACTAGCGATAAATAAATATCAGCATTTTATATTAAAAAAATGGGGGGGGGACAAAAAAGAAGGATTTTTTTCTCTCCATTTAACAATGGGGAGAACAAACCTATATTTATCCAAACGCAGAGTGGAGAGCATGAGTGGCAAGGAGGAGTTTCAAAGTTGAAGCACTAAAACAAACAAACAAACAAAAACCTCACCTTGTATTGGCATCTACTATACCTCAGAGGAGATATGGGATGAAATAGGTTAGAAAACTCTGAGCAATGCTACTAAACAGGATCTTAATATTCAGACAGGTACGTATGAGACCAAGTGATCTTTCAGGTTTAAAGAGGCTGCTGCTTTACAATAAATGTATAACTTAATTAATTCTCAGTGTCAATCCTTATAAAAAGGCAGAAGAGAAAGTAACAACCACTTCCTTCAAGGCCATGTAGTTCATCTATAGATGAAATGAAGTCACTCTTACATGGACTTTATCAGCATTATGTTCCAGCCGTATCACGTATTCCACTCAATGAGAATGGGTGCATGTAAGAGTAAGGCAAAAGTCAGCATATTAAGCAAAGTGACCAATTGTCATGATGGAGTTCCATCATGTTGCCACAAGGTGCAACTCCCATCATTCTGCTAGAGAACTATAACTCCCCTTGTTTGTAAACAGATTGACTTGCCAGCATAGTATCAGGTAAGAAAAGGGTTAATAGGGAAGGTCTCAAGTACCACCTTCACAGAGCTAATGAGATGACATCATTACCATGAAACCATGTGACTGGACTGACCAATTACAGCTTTAAGCCCGGGAAATCTGGAGAGGATTTAACTGCTTTTGTTTGAAACCAGTGTGAGTGAGATGAGTGGGATTTGGAGAGAGAGATTCTGGAAAATGTGAAGGAACAGTGACTGCTATGCTGGTAGAGCAAGGCCATTCCATTCTGGCTGACTCCCAGCGCCTGAATAACATCTCAAGGCAACAAACTGCAAGTATTTAGTAGAGATTAGGGCCTGTTTAGTTGCGTTAGGGAATTCTTTTTAATTTCTTTACTTCGGTTGAATGTAGCTAAATTAGTAACTGAGTGTAACCTGAGTAATGTAATGCTTGATCTTGATACTCTCTGTATTGCTATCACTTTAAGCCTGCCTGCCTGAGGTAGGGGAGAATCCTGCCTCATGTGAGATTGCATGACTACTTCTCTTGAATAAAGTAAACTGATTAATCTTCCTATACCACGTGTCGTACTCTTGACTATGCTACTGTGAGCCTCCTCTGGGGTTAGGAGGAGGGAGTTAGTTGATTCTATAGTGGCAAGGAGTACCACTGATTAATATAGACTACGCACAACTTCCCACTGTGTTGTGCGTGAGAAAGGGGGGGGTCCCAAGGGGAAAGAAGCCCCCCCAGTTTAACTCAGTGGGTGGTGGTGGCTACTGGATGGTTTTGGGGGCTGTAGGGAACACCCTTGGGTGAGGATACTCAGGACTAACCCTACAGAGAGGGCTAACCTGGAGCTCCTGGGAAGGGAACTCATGTTTGAGCCCATGACACCAATAGATATGCTATTGTTCACAGGACAAATCCTATATATATTCACTCAGAAGGCAGCTCCACTATGGGCAATAAAGCAAGTGTGTATAAGATTTCAGCCTAAGAGAAACTATCAATCATGGTTTGAATCATTAGCTTAAAAGGCTACTAGTAGAGTTTTAATAGTATTAAGGCTTTATCAGACCAGGAAAATATGGCATCATAAGGATGCTTAATGATCGTGAAAGGGCGCGCACACCAGATGACAATGTCCTTTTGCGATCATATATTGTTAAAAAGCCATTCTATTTTATTGACAGCCCAAGCTTTATTGACGGCATTTGAATCCTCACACCATTGTACTCACGTGAATACAGTGTCAACGGGCAAACACTTCCAGTTGAGATCACAACAGACAGCTAGGGGATACTCTTTTTATGAAACACCCCCCCCATGCACTTGGGACTTTTAAAGTGTGTTTTTGTGCTTTCCTGTACTTTTTGTGTGGGTTTTTCCCACACTAGCATCTTCTCACAAGAATCGCCAAGATCAGGAACCAGTAGGTAACCGGAGCTCCATTTTGTGCTCAGTTACTGTTCGGGAAGCCTCTTTAATGCCAGTAAAGGTAGGTCTGGTACAGCGGGGTTCTTTTTCCAGCATAAAAAAACACCACAATTTATGCTGGCAAAAGAACTGTAATGTGGGGTGGTCTGATAGAGTCCTCAGTCACCATATGAGCTTGAGGACACAGGGAAAGCAGACTAGTGGCTTCCTAGATTGGGTACTGGGGACCATTTGGTTGGGCTTTTCCAGCTTCTAAGGTTCTTCAATGGCCCAATACATTTTCCTGTTTGAGGCAGAGCTGACATCCAAGTTACAGTAGATGGTTATCCAAAGCCAGTCAAGTTATTTTGGCATCTGAAGCAGGAACACCTTGCAAGGGCCTCTCCTCATCTTGGGCAGCAGAAATAAAATTAAAGAACAGGGTTTTTTTCCCCTTTCACAACAAGCAAAATCCACTGCCAGGGGCAGGTGTTTGCTTCATCTTGCATAACAGTAGATCAGGGTCAGCTCTGCATGAACCAGCATCCTGGTTTGAGGAATGTCTGGATCAGGTTCCAACATTTGAACTTCCCTTCACCTAGCTGGCAGTTCACTTGGCTCTCTCATAGCCCCACATGTGAGGGTTGTTGGTAAACTATACCCTGCTTGGAAAAGCTTAGAGCCCAAAGTTTTTCAGTTCTAGAAATGTTAATCTTTTGACCTGTACCTCCCAGAATTCCCCAGCTAGCATGGCTGATGTGGTATTCTGAATTCTGTAGTCCAAAAAAAAAGTAGTGGTGGGGGATTTTTCCATTTATACATATATATATATTTAAAATGTTGTCCTCTCAGTGCATGACAAATGTGCAGTTCCTCAGGCACAGACCATCTCTGGAGGCTCACCATAGGGTCACTGTAAATCTGAAATGACTTGAAAGCACACAACAAATCACCTATACAAGTACATCTGGTAAGAGGGCCTTCTTAGTGATTGCTCCCAGGTTTCAGAACTCTCTTCCTAGAGAGATTTATTTATTTATTTATTTATTTAAGGGTTTTGTACTTCACCTTTCTCCCAAGATGGATTCAAGGCAGCTTAAAATAACTAAAAAATACAACTAAAACATCACAAATTATAAAAGTTATTAAAAAATTAAATTAAATTACCATTATTAAAACATAGTTAAAAACACATGAATTAAAAGGTTAGATTTGCTTCCTCCCAGCTATCCCTTCAGAGGGAAATAACAGCCTTTTTGTTTAGGCAGGCCTTTGGCAGCTGATTGTTCAGAAGGAAAAGACCATTCAGGATGTGTTGCACTGTTCATTTGGTCTTTTAAAAAAAATAGTCATGCTTTTAACTGCATTTAATTCTATTGTTAATTATATTTTTGAGTTTTGTATGATATGGATTTTAAAACTATATTTCTTTTAACTTTGTAAGCCACCTTGAGTCCCAGCCTGGGAAGAAGGCAGGATATAAATAAATATAGGGAGCCCTGGTGTATGGGGAACACATACACGTAGTAGAAACACTCTCTTGTACCTTTGTGACTATGGACTTTTTCGGACGACAGTTTACAACGCTAGCAGCCTCGTCCCCATTGCGAGGCTGCAGCGCTGCAGAGCGTCCCTTTCAGATGACGCTCTGCCCTGCTGTCCCTCTTGCGGTACTGTTGCGTAACCGCGGGGACGCAGCAGCGTTATATTTGGCATTTTTCTACTCACGATCAACTTTCGTGAGTAGAAAAATGCCAAATATAACACTGCTGTGTCCCCGCGGTTACGCAACAGTACCGCAAGAGGGACAGCAGGGCAGAGCGTCATCCGAAAGGGACACTCTGCAGCGCTGCAGCCTCGCAACGGGGACAAGGCTGCTAGCGTTGTAAACTGTCGTCCGAAAAAGTACATGATGGGAGCCATGTGTGGCTTTCCAAACTGATTTCAATTTGGATTAAAACAGTTATGTATGGCAGTAAAGGGGTCAAACTGGGGCAGGATGCTATGCAGTGAAGCTGGGATAAAGCTCTTGTGTAGATTTAGTATGTGTTAGAACAACCTTCAAGTAGACTATTTACAGTGAAGGCTGTTTCTGAAAAGGGAAGTGAAGAGAAAGGGTTTATTTCAAAAGTGAACTTGTAGTGGTGGCAATTGCAAAAAAAGGCAGGTGAAGCATGTATTGTGTTACCTGTCCTGAATTCACAAGAGCAAGTGCCTGAGGAGTAACAGGATAGGGATGTAATATAAACAGAATAAGGGGTGCAGTCCTAATCTGTCACTAATTATTCATACCAGATGCAAGAGAAGTCAATAGCCAGTCCAAAGATCAATAGAGTCAGGTCTTAGATCCAGGTACTTGGTCAGCAAGAAGTTAATACAACAGTCCAGAGAATATAGTCAGTCCAAAGCCAAGACAGAGCAGAAACATAGGAAGAATGCAAACAGTTACACTAAGCAGTTGTCAGCATTGAAGCTATGAGGAAAACTGCTTGGATATTTATATCCAGATCCTTCAGCGCCAGCTGACCCCATCAGCAAATCATCAGGTGAGCATTTAATATTTAAGCAGCTCTGGCCATGGAGCTTCTCCATCCTGCATTCAGAAAAAGAAGATGGTATGGAGTCTAGATCACCCATCACTTGCTGGCAGACTATTTGTTCCTCAGGGTGAGTTATACTTTGTCTGTACTGTCTGCTTCCTCCTCTTAATACTCTGAATCCTCATTGAGGGGATTCATAATATTGCTTATCCTTCCCTTTAAAAAAACAAACATTAAAATAAACAAACAGTTTTAAAACAGGAAGTGACCAGGAAGACTTCCTGATCACTTCCACTTGGAAAAAAACCTGGGCTTAAAATGGACCAGGGAGCTAAATATATTATGCACACATCATCGAAGGCATTTGGGGGCAAAGGAGGGGTTGCAGAGAACATGTGGCAAGGGTTGTGGCCCTTCAAAGATCCCTGAGAGACTTATGCAGCCATTAGCTTCTAACAGTTGCTCACCTCTGACCAAAATGGAGTTATTTTGTTTTGGGTTTGGATTTCAAGAATATCTGACTCAGCCTTTTGTATCACGTTCTACATTATTGTATATCTACATAATATTACTTGGAATATGGGAACTGTCTGCTTATGTTGGTTGAATTTCATTTTGGAAGGTAATTTGTAGCTTCAGGATCTTAGCTGATATCCTGTTTGATTCCTAGCATTTCCATAATTTTTATTGGCCCTTTCTTGAATCTAGTAATATATTTAAAAGGCCCAGATAGCCAAAACACTTAAGTCTGTCCCTGATACTAACATGATATAGGTCTCTGGGAACTACATCCTACTTGTGGACCATGTCAGGGATGATGGGAGTTGCAGCTCTTCAC
The DNA here is from genome assembly GCA_030847615.1 of Gambelia wislizenii. Lineage (NCBI taxonomy): Eukaryota > Metazoa > Chordata > Lepidosauria > Squamata > Crotaphytidae > Gambelia > Gambelia wislizenii. The sequence goes on from JAUMIR010000001.1 coordinate 328,928,119, forward strand.
CTCTGGCTCAAACTCACCACCTTTTTATGCAGCAGAGCCGACCAGCTTAGATCAGTGGTTAATGCTTTCCTTCAAAGCAGCAGAGTTTCAGAGAATAGGCTGAAGATCCTGACAAACTCTCCAAGCCTTCTCGCTCTTCTCCAGGTGTCTCCAAAACGTCTCCAGGATTCACTCAGGCAACTCAGTAGTTTTATATAAAACCTACTTTATTTTTCTATATAAATATACTATATGGTCAACAAATCACAATCTCTACACACTACTCCACAATATCTCCAAACTACTCCAGCTCTACTCCACACAAATACATTGGCAAACATTGCAATTTTATAGCCATTGTTTATCACCACCCACTAGTTAGTTTCCACCCAGTGGGTGTGTACTTCCATTCTGATTGGTCCACGTAGTTCCACCCATACTTAAGACCAACCCATGTATTTCAACATTTCACCTTGTACACTTAATGATTCTCAGGTGTTTCCATTCTGCATTCAGTACCTCTGTCCTTGGCTCTCAGGACTTCTAGATTACATTAGCAGTTTCACCTGTGTAGCTTCATAATTGCTCTTGCTTAGTCATTGTGACTTTCACATACATATTTTATTTCTTTCACTGTATGTCCCATGTTGCATTTTCCTTAACAATCCCCTCCGAAATAAAATATTGTATGTGTCTTACAATGTCATTCCAACCATTTGTGTCAGCCTTTCATGTTTTTCTCCTGTCAATGCTTTTGTGAACAAATCTGCTATGTTGTGTTGTGTTTCTATATATCTCAATTCTATTTCACCCTTCTGAACCATGTCTCACACATTTTGATATCTTACACCAACATATTTTGTTCTGTTCTTCAAACTTTCAGTTTCAGCCATCGCTATGCATGACTGTGAATCTTCCAGAATTTCCACTGGTATCTTGTAACTTTCATTTAAATCATTTAGTAATTGCTTAATCCACTGTACCTCATTTACTATCTCATTCAAAGCAGCGAATTCTGCTTCCGTTGTGCTTAACGCTACATTAGTTTGTTTTCTACTTCTCCAAACTATTGGACTTTCACTATATTTAATTATCATTCCTGTAACTGACTTCTTGTCTCCTAATTCTGATGCAAATGAACTGTCTACATAACAATCTAGATCTGAACTACTGCTTCTTATAATCAATTTCCTATCTAAGGTTCCTTTCAAATATCTCAATAAATGTTTTACCGCTGTCAAGTCTTCAATTTTTGGATCATTAACCCTTCTAGACAATACATTTACAGCATAAGAAATGTCTGGTCTGGTGTGGCAAGATATGAATTGTAAAGATCCTATTATACTTCTGAATAAAGTCTTGTCCTCAAACGCTCTAGTTGTTTCCTCAGACACAAAACCAGTTGTCATTGGAGCTCTTACTATTTTTGCATTCTGTAATCCACACTTTTCAATCAATCTTTCAATTTTATTTCTCTGACTTAACAAACAATGTCCTTCTTCTGTCCATTCAACGCAAATACCTAAATAAGACTTCAATACACCTAAGTCCTTCAAAACAAACTTCTCAGACAATTCTCTTTTTACTGACTCAATTTCCTGTTTTGACTTTGCTGCTACGCACAAATCATCTACATAAATCACTAATACTATGTCTCCTTTTGTATAAACACAAGCATCTGCAATGCTCCTCTTGTAACCTAGCTTAATTAGCTCATCATTGATGCACAGATTCCACGCTCTGGCACTTTGTTTTAAACCATACAATGCTTTCTTTAATTTATATACTCTTTGACTACCATTTTCTTCGAAACCTTGTGGCTGTTCCATAAAAATTTCTTCATCCAAAACCGCATTCAAGTAAGCTGTCTCAAAATCAAAATGTTCTACAACTAAATTCCTTTTTATTGCTACAGCTAGAACCATTCTCAGACTTTCTGGCTTTGCAGTTGGAGAATATGTCTTGTCATAGTTCTCATACTGCTGTTGTGCAAAACCCTTAGCCACTAACCTAGCTTTATATTTGATACTTCCATCTGGCATTTCTTTCCTTTTGTATACCCATTTACAACCAATTACTTTCTTGTCTTTGGGTCTGTCAACAATTTCAAAAACATCTTTATTTACCAGGCAACCAAACTCATTATCCATTGCATCAAACCATCTTTCCTGTTCTTCACTAGAATAACTTTCCAATTCTTCAAAACTTTCAGGCTCTTCTACTGCTAAACAAGCTCTTGCCTTTGTCACAACAAACCTATCTGGAGGCTTTCTAACTCTATGACTACGCCTGGGAATAAAATCTGCTGTTCTGTCTCTTTCATCCTCACTTTCTCTACTAGGAGTTGTAGTTCTATGACTAAATCTCTTGTCTTCAGTCATTCGAGTAGTAGTAGGCCTAGATGCTATCTCATCATCGGAAGAACTACCACTGCTGCTAGGTGATGCTTCCTGCTTAACTGAAACCCCTCCGTTTCCTGAGGTTGGTTCAGTTTGTGCTTCTGGCTCATTCGAACTCCCTAATCTCAAAAACACTTCTTTATTGGCATGTAGTTTGTCCCAACCTGCATGTCTCTCAAAATTTGCAGACCTAGAATACTGCACTTGTTTTCCATCCAAATGAAACTTGTAGCTATTTCCAGAATACCCCAAAAACCTAAGCCTTTTGCTTTTGGGTTCTCCTTTCCTCCTGAAACAAGCAGGTGTGTAAACATGAGCAAATTGTCCAAAAACCCTTAAGTACTTGTAATTTTGCATTCTCCCATACAATACCCTGTAGGGAATGTCTTCAATTTCTGAATGATACAATCTGTTACTGATATGTATTGCAGTCAAAGTTGCTTCTGCCCAAAAACTATCTTTCACCCCTGCATCTGCCATCATACAAGCAGTAATTCTTTTTATATCTTGTATTTTCTTTTCTGCTAACCCATCCTCACTAGGACAAGCAGGGTTTGTAGTTTCATGCCTTATTCCCACCTTTTGAAACCAGTTAAACAATTGATTATTTAAAAATTCTCCTCCTCTATCAGTAATGATGGTGCCTACTCTGCTATCAAATTGTCTTTCCACCATTCTTACCCATGCTTTTAAACTTTGCCCAGCGTCAGATTTGTTTTTCATTATTCTCACAAATGCAAACCTTGTATACCTATCAACAATTACTAGGAAATACTTGCTTCCCCCTAAGGACAAGCAATTAGCTTGGGTGACATCTGCATGTACATACTGAAATGGTCTTTGAGCAATTCTTTTTGTTTTCTTAGCTACTGGAAAAGCTCTGACCTTTACCCATTGACATACCGTACAATCTAAGTGGTTTTTGCATTCAGTAACTTTTAAATCTGGACACATACTGATTAAATTCTTTAAACATTTGAAGCTTGCATGGCCGAATTTTCTGTGAAGCTCGTGTATGCAGTCTTTGTGGATTGGAGTATTTTCTATGTTATTAGCTTCTTCAACCCTGTAGCTATCAATATTGTCCTCCAAATAATAAAGTTTGTCCTTTTTCAAACCTATGCCACGCAATTCCCCATTCAGTTTTATCTTACACATGTTCTTTTCAAAGATGACTGTGTAGTCTCTTTCTGTTAATCTGCTTACTGATAACAAATTATTTTCTAACTCCTTTACATGTAAGACATCATTGAAATTCTCTTTTAGCCCTGGAATGTACACAGTACCCATTTGATTTACAGTACTGAGCTCTTTCCCATCAGCCAAAACTACAGTATTTACATTAGCTGATTTTCTGTTACTTATTAAATTTATATCATTACACATCGAAGATGAGGCTCCTGAATCAACTAGCCATTTAGAATTTGCATTTTGTTTTTCCTTAATCATGGTTGCAAACCCCTTTTTATTACCACTGACCCTCAAAAATGGAGGTCTGGACTGTTTTTGATACTGCCGCAGCTGCCATCTGCTCTCTGCTTGCTTGCGTCTCTCAGCTGCAAAATGTTTACAATGTCTCTGCAGATGACCAATCTTCTTACAATAAAAGCACCTCCGTTGCTCCCTTGTAGAGGCTGCTTCCTCCTGTGTTCGCCAGTCAGGAGTTGTTTGTTGTTTTGGCACAGTCTTTAAGCTTGCTGAGTCACCCTGCTCAGACATTCTTCTCTGGTTCTCTTCCAGTATTCTGGCCACAATTAAGTCTCTATTAAGCTCAGCTTCTGGCAAGTTCTGCAAGCTGTTCGTTATGTTGTCCCACGAAGAGTCTAGCGATTCTACTAAAATGTAGCATTGCTGCTCTTTGCTAATTTGCACTCCCCTCAGTTCAGCTTGCACAAACAAATCTTGCATTATTTTTAAATGTTCTATCACACACTGCCCTTTAGCCATCTTTTGCCTGTATATTCTTTTAGACCATAGCATTTTTGCAAAAGCAGTTGAAGGAGTGTGTAATCTCTGCAAAGTATCCCACACATCCTTGGCGGACGTTTTATCTCTGACGTCATTAATTAAGTCTTCTTCAAGCATGAGATAAAGACAGGCTTTTGCTTTACTATCTCTCCCTTGAGTGGCTGCATCAGCATCGGCTGCCAGCCCTGTTTCAACTGTTGACCACAGACCTTCCTTTACTAGTAGAGATTGGGCATAAATTTTCCAGGTAGAGTAGTTGCTTCTATTTAGTTTACTAAACTTTAGAATTTCCATCTTGATTTGTGCAGTGACTCAATTTGACACAGTCCTTCTGAGTATGCACAGCCGACCCGTCTGGGCTTAAACAAAACACAAAATGATTTACTCACGAGGCTTATCAGTGCAGCACAAACAGCTTGCTCTGATCTGTCGTCCACAAAGCTTTCTTCCACTCTCTGGAAATTTCAGCTTCTGTGGATGCTGGGTGCTCTAGTAACTGGGCCCATAACCCTTGTCAGGGATGATGGGAGTTGTAGCTCTTCACCTCTGGCTCAAACTCACCACCTTTTTATGCATCAGAGCCGACCAGCTTAGATCAGTGGTTAATGCTTTCCTTCAAAGCAGCAGAGTTTCAGAGAATAGGCTGAAGATCCTGACAAACTCTCCAAGCCTTCTCACTCTTCTCCAGGTGTCTCCAAAACGTCTCCAGGATTCACCCAGGCAACTCAGTAGTTTTATATAATTTTGTTTTGGGTTTGGATTTCAAGAATATCTGACTCAGCCTTTTGTATCACGTTCTACATTATTGTATATCTACATAATATTACTTGGAATATGGGAACTGTCTGCTTATGTTGGTTGAATTTCATTTTGGAAGGTAATTTGTAGCTTCAGGATCTTAGCTGATATCCTGTTTGATTCCTAGCATTTCCATAATTTTTATTGGCCCTTTCTTGAATCTAGTAATATATTTAAAAGGCCCAGATAGCCAAAACACTTAAGTCTGTCCCTGATACTAACATGATATAGGTCTCTGGGAACTACATCCTACTTGTGGACCATTATTTCATTTCCTGGCCTTATTCCACCTTCTGCTTTTGAATTACACAACTTTCAAGTCTTTAGCAGAAGGTGAAAGACTTATATGATCTGAAGAGAACCCAGAGTAGATAACTTTCAAGTCAAAGTTACAATAGGTCAGCACAGTGGAATTCTGCTCCCACCTGGGTCTTTAGGCCAGTGCTTTTCTGATAACAGTGACTATCCTGGAATTCAGAGGAGCCACAGACCTCAACCCCCACCCCCTCCCCAGCTCTGATCATATCTTTGCCTGTAATAATGCAAGTGCTGTGGGGGAGTTTAGTCCTCCCACTATCTTCCTTCTTAAGTTGACTCCCATCACTCAACCCCTCCTCATCCAAGTGTTGAAGCAAAAAGAACTTCAGGTTTTCTATACAGCCAACAGGGAGAAGGTATGTGGCAGAACCAATGGGACCTGGGAAGGAATGCAGCAGAAGACATAAATGTCTTCCTGAACATATGTGCCATGTTAAAAGTAGAGATGGGATCTATGAGTTACAACCTGGCAAACCTATGTACAAGGAAATATTACAAAATTCAGATGGGCCTAGTATCACTTCTCTTGTAATACTGCTCTTGTAAAAATTATAGGGGTGAACCCAGAACCCACAAAACAAACCCATAAGAATGTGTACCCTTTAATAACAAAACATTGGCAACACATGCTCAAGTTTCTGGCTCCTCTGCGGAAATGATATTGTAGCATTAGACACTACATCCAAAGCAAGCATCCCATGCCATGCATTACACAGTTCAAAACTGATTAACAGGCAGCTGACACACTGCAGAAATAATGCAGTTTGACATGGCTTTAACTAGCATGGTTCCACCCTATGGAATCCTGGGATTTGTAGTTTGTTGTGGCACCAGAGCTCGCTGACAGAGAAGGCTAAATATCTCCCAAAACTACAAATCCCAGCATTTTGTAAGATTGAGCCATGGCAGTAAAAGCGGTGTCACAATGCATTATTTCTGCAGTGTGTCAGCAGCCACAGTTTGACAAAGGGATTTGTATCACACCCACCCAAATGTACAAATGCAGGTGCCTACAGAAGTCTTCCCCACAATTTCATTGCCTCTTATTCTTCAGTCATAGCAAACACTATGATAAGCAACTTGGACAAGGGAGAAGAGAGTTGGCTTGGACAATGGAAAAAAGAGATGTGCTAAATTATGGACAATGAAAAACAGCATTTCTGGGGAGAGCTAAAATGAGCTGCGGCATTGTTGATTTTTAACAGGCCAATTAAAGTCCCTGATGCTCTAAAGCCCATTCATTGGAGTATATGAAGAAAGGGAAGGGTTGTTTAATTCTTTATCCCTTAAAGATGCATCAACAATGAACTTCTTTCTTTGCTGTCCAATTATGGTATAATTAAACTGAATCAGCTAGCTGCAGCATTGGCAAGAGAAGAAATAGGCACCAAACAATTGAGCTCGACACACAGATTGTCTTTCTTGCATCTGTAAACTAACACAGATGGACCTGGGTGCCTGGGGAGCTGAAGAAGATAATGGAAGCAACCCACCAGCTTTCAGAATTAAAATACTTTTTAAAAACCTTTTTTTATCTTTAGTTCCAAAAAAGCATTGTCTACCTGCCTTGGGAAAGTGTTGATTAAATGAGAGGATAGGGAAGAAAGGTGATAAAGAAACTGTACTTCTGCCATCTAGAGTTTGAAAGCTTGGATGAGGCAGAAATTTGTAATGAAGATTGAGGGAGGCGGGTGTAAGGAGACAGAACCATGTGGATGATCTCAGTAGGAATAATCAGCTGGTAGTCCATGGCCTCTGAAGCCATTGAGCAGCTCTCTCAAAAGTTACTTAAACTGTAACTGAAAGTTTGCACATTGTATTAAGGCCTTATTTCGTATGAGGACCAGAAAAAAAATTGTAAACAATATACAGTGGGACCTTGGTATCCTCTGGGGTTTGGTTCCAGGACCACCACCACCACCCCAATGGATAGCAAAATCTGTGGATGCTCAAGTCCCATTATAATGGTGTAGTAAAATGGCAAAATCAAGGTTTGCTTTCTGGATTTATTTATTTTAAAAAAAAATATTTTGAAGCCATGGATGCTTGATTCCATGGATACAGAATATGTGGATATGGCAGTCTGTATTTTACACTTGGAAATAGCAAGAATATTCAAAAAAGATTTGGTAAATGGCTGAAAAGCATGTTTTTCAAGTGCAGAGAAACCCAGGTGGTAAGAATCCAGGACCGATGGGAATCTTTGGTGTTCAGGGTTTATTCTGTGCAAAATTCACACATGGTTATTTTGTGTTAAAAAAAACAACAACCCCAGCATTTAGAAAATGCTGTAATTGAGGATTTATTCTGTGCAAAATTCACATGTGGTTGATTTGCAGAGAAAATTACATTTTTCTATACATGAAATAGAGGAAATTGACAAGGTTCCCCATGACATTCTTGCAAACAAGCTTGTAAAATGTGGGCTAGACAAGTTAACTGTTCAATGGATTTGTAATTGGTTGACTGGCCGAACCCAAAGGGTGCTCAGCAGTGGCTCCTCTTCGTCTTGGAAAGATGTGACCAGTGGGGTGCCACAGGGTTCTGTCCTGGGCCCAGTGCTATTCAACATCTTTATCAATGACTTGGATGAGGGAATTAGGGGCATACTTATCAAATTTGCAGATGACACCAAATTAGGAGGAGTAGCTAATATCCTAGAGGACAGGATCAAAATTCAGAATGACCTGGATAGACTGGAGAGCTGGGCCAAAGCTAACAAAATGAAATTCAATACGGAGAAATGTAAAGTACTGCATTTAGGGCGGAAAAATGAAATGCATAAATATAGGATGGGAGAGACCTGGCTGAATGAGACTACGTGCGAAAGGGATCTAGGAGTCCTAGTAGACCACAAGTTGAACATGAGTCAACAGTGTGATGCGGCAGCTAAAAAGGCCAATGCGATTTTGGGCTGCATCAATAGAAGTATAGTGTCTAGATCAAGGGAAGTAATAGTGCCACTCTATTCTGCCTTGGTCAGACCTCACTTAGAATACTGTGTCCAGTTCTGGGCACCACAATTCAAAAAGGATATTGACAAATTGGAGAGTGTCCAGAGAAGGGCAACTAAAATGGTGAAAGGTCTGGAAACGATGCCTTATGAGGAGAGACATAGGGAGCTGGGTATGTTTAGCCTGGAAAAAAGACGGTTAAGAGGCAATATGATAGCCCTGTTTAAGTATTTGAAGGGATGTCACGCTGAGGATGGAGCAAGCTTGTTTTCTGCTGCTCCAGAGACTGGAACACGGAGCAATGGGTGCAAGCTCCAGGAACAGAGATTCCACCTCAACATGAGGAGGAACTTTTTGACAGTAAGAGCTGTTCGGCAGTGGAACACACTCCCTCGGAGCGTGGTGGGGTCTCCTTCCTTGGAGGTCTTTAAACAGAGGCTGGATTGCCATCTGTCGAGGATGCTTTGATCAAGATTTCCTGTGTGGCAGGGGGGTTGGACTGGATGGCCCTCGTGGTCTCTTCCAGCTCTGCAATTCTATGATTCTATGATTCTATGAAATAATATTACTGCATAGAAATATTATTTTCTGTGCAGGAAATGCTTTTTCTTATGCAGAAAATACAAAACACCATGCAAATTTTGTACAAAATAAGTCCCACAATGTGAATTTTCAAAGACTTCCTCCAACAGGAAGAAAATCGTTAATATTACTTGTTGTTTCCTTGAAGAAGAAATTTAGTGAAGAATTATATCCCCATTCACACTTACCTTGAGATTTCACTCTTAACCCCGGTTTGGTTTATACAGAATGTTTGTCAATGGCTTAGGCCAGGGTGGTCAACTGTGGGGCAGCATGGTCTACCAAATAAAAAACAAAAAAAACCCAAAGTGATTGGAAGTCCACTTCTGATTTTCAAAATGTGTATTTTTTGCTTATGATAAACAGTTCAGGGAGATTTTCCTTGGTTTTTTTCTGGGCTGTGAGGCCGTTTCTGGAAAAGTTTACTTCTGATGTTTCACCTGCACCTGTGGCTGGCATCTTCAGAGAACGGTTGGGTAGGAGTGTCTGTGGAATTTATATACTGTGAACCCCTGTTGGGGAGTATATGTAAATTGGTGTATTTGAATGGTTACTTTCTGGGTATAGAAATGCAAGGAGGATTAGTGTCTGTTTGGCTAATGGTTGGTTGATGACCCATTATCTGCTGGAAATCCCCCTGCCCCTGAGTGGAATTCCTTTGTAAGTGTTGAGTTTTGATTCTATTGTTTTTCAAAACTAGGAGCCAGATTTTGTTTACTTTTAGGGTTTCTTCTTTCTTGTTGAAGTTGTCCAGGTGTTCGTGGATTTCAATAGCTTCTCTGTGCATTCTGACATGGTAGTTGTTGGCCTGGTCCAGAATTTCTGTGTTTTTAAATAACATTTTGTGTCCAGGTTGGTTTATAACATGTTCTGCTACTGCTGGTTTTTCTGGATGCTGGCGTGGTGGGGTCTCCTTCCTTGGAGGTCTTTAAACAAAGGCTGGATAGCCGTCTGTCAGGGATGCTTTGATCGTGATTTCCTGCATGGCAGGGAGTTGGACTGGATGGCCCTCATGGTCTCTTCCAACTCTACAATTCTATGATTCTATACGAACAAAATCATTGCTCTAATAGCTAAGCTTACAGTTAGCAGTCAGTCAAAGAAGTCAGTTGAAGAAGACAGTTGAAGGAATGAAGTGGGCTGCCTTGCACCATGACTTATATAGGATTTCCTAGCTGTTCTAGCAAGTTCAAGCAACTCCCCTTCATTCAATTGGTGACTGGTGACATCATCTGACATCATTCCTAGTATGTTATCTGCCTTCTATTAGTTATACTGAGATAAACTGGCTGAAAAACATCAGCTGCCTAGTCTACTGTATAGCTGTTTAACCTTCAGCTTTGTCCTCTACAGACAAATGGAATATATGGTATCTATGACATAAATTTCCAAGGGCTACACATGTTGTAAAATGCAGAGACCTTTCCCTCTCTGCATTGGCAAGCAGAGATTCAGTTCAGTACATGCAGCAAAAACGTGGGCTTTTGGGCAAAGCCATGCATACCTCTGGTGCAAAATAAACAGCCTTTTGGTTTTCTTTATAGCTTTAATTGAAATGAAAAGGATTTCAAAACCAAAATAAAGGACAGAAAACATTCATCCATGCTTCTGTATGCTCCAAAGCTTCTCAAGAGCTAAGAGGAGGGGAAAAGGAGCTTCCAAGGCAAGAAGCTAACTAACTCCAAAAATCCCTCCCCAGTTATGTGTTTTTCCCTCAAAACATTCAACCCTTCTGAGAAAGAACAGAAACCCAAAACCCAGTTTCGTTTCTCATCTTCTCACTCTGAAGGACAGAAAAACCAAACAATAAAAGACAAATTTACGACCTCTAATAGACAAGCTGGTGCCCCTGGTGACCAAAATTACCCAAAAGGGGGAGATAGATTTCTGATTACAATATTTATTTTCCCTGAAAACACATTCAAAGCCTTAACATATATGTCATATAAGCTATTTCTATCATATCTATTAATTTAGATGGCCATTAACGTTGGCGTTTCCGTCACTTTCCATTTCTTAGCAATTTCTTAGCAATTATCCATTTCTTAGCAATTTCTTAGCAATTATCAACCTGGCTGAAGTTGCCATGTAGAGCAAAATCCTACAATATTTCTTTTCTCCTTCACCTTTTATAACATTTGTCATATTCAGGAGAGACAATTCCAGAATGCTCTCAAAATCAATCTGCAGAATTCCCTTAATTATGTTGTACACCTTTCGCCAAAAAAATTTAATTTTACTGCAATGCCACCACATATGTATTAGTGTGCCTTGATTGCTTCTACACTTCCAGCATATTCCGTTTATTGATGTGTTCATGTTATTTAATCTTGCCGGGGTGTAATACCACCTCTCTGAGATTTTAATATAGTTCTCCTTAAGATTTTGGCAGGCAGTAAATTTATTTGATCTCTCCCTCACTTTTTCCCAAGCCTCTAGTTCCAGAGGATGGCCTATATCTCTTACCCAATTTAAAATATAGTCTTTTATATAATCTTGTTCCATATTCCTAGCTAATAATAATTTGTAGAATTTTGCTAATTGGTTTTTATTTTGTTCCTCCCGTAGTAGTTTATCTAACTCATTAGCTTCTAATTTGAAACATCTCCCTTTACGGTCTTTTAAATATCTATCCTTTAATTGAAAGTATGTGAACCAAATAATTTGGAATTCCTCTCGCATTTGTTCTCTAGATTTATTTATCCAAATATTGTTATCTCCTTTAATTCCCATATCCTCGTATCTTAACCATTGTTCCTTACTTTTCCAATTTGCTTGAAAAGCTTCCTGTGATGAAACCCACAAGGAATTTTGAAATAAATTTTTTCTTTCACATTATTCCATACTTTTAAAAGGGTTTTTCTTATGTAATGATTTTTAAATTCTCTGTGTACTTTATCTTTCTCATAAAATAAATAGGCATGCCAACCAAATCTATTATCATTGCCCTCAACATTGCCCTCAACAAATATGTGTTCATTCTGTAAATTAACCCAGTCTTTTACCCAGATGAGGGCAGCTGTTTGATACTAAATTCTTATGTCTGGCAGATCACATGCCCCTCTACTCCTAGTATCTGTAAGATAAGTCCATTTAATTCTTGGGTTTTTCTTATTCCAAATAAATCCTTTTAAGTCTTTTTTCCATTATTCAAACATTTTATCATTAATAATTACAGTGGGTTTTGAAACAGGTACAGTAATTTCAGCAAAATATTCATTTTTATGGTTGCAATTCTCCCTAATAGAGATAAATTCATTTCTTCCCATTTTGTCATATCTACTTTTACTTCCTTCCATAATTTCCTGTAATTATTTTTGAATAATTCCATATTTCTTTTGGTGAGCCATATTCCCAGGTATTTAACTTTTTTTTCAACCTTACATCCTGATTTCACCCTGTGTTCTTGTTCTTCCTGTATGTTCAAATTTTTTGTTAAGATTATAGTTTTCTCTCTGTCTATTCAGAATCCAGAATATTCACCAAATTCGAATATTTTTAGGAGCTGTTCAATGTTTTCTGAAGGAGTATCAATAATGATAGCCATATCCTCAGCAAAAGTTCTCAATTTATAAACATGATTCTTCATCTTTACTCCTGGAAATTTACTGTTTGCTCTTAAATTCCTACACAATAATTCTAACAGTAAAGTAAACAAGAGTGGCAAAATAGGGCAGCTTTGTCTTGTACCCTTCTTAACTCTTATCAATTCTGATTTTCCCCCATTAATAATTACATAAGCAGTTTGCTCGATCCTTTTACTAAATTTTTCCCCTAATCCCATTTTCCTAATTACCTCCAGCATAATGCCTTTGCTAATCTGTGATCGATCTCTTTGTCAATCTTGGCATCTGAGGAGATGATGTTTCCCAGGTAGGTGAACTGCTGAACGGATTTAAGCACAGATTTGCTGAGGGCAATGTGGGGATGATGGTGTTCATCCTGTGGTGCAGGCTGGTAAAGAACTTCTGTTTTCTTCAGGTTGACTTCCAGCCCAAACAGCTCTGTGTATATCTGTGTGTGTGTGTGCATCTGTATCTATGTATATATATATTTATAATATATATCTATAAATAAGATTTCTCAGCTTTCTTATTTGATGTTCCCCCATTATATATACTGTTATATATCCAGATAAATATGTGTATGTTAATATGTTGATATGTTTATGTCTATGTATATAAATATATACACAAATCAATTACATCCGTTATAATCACTCTATTCCCCCCACTCTTTCTCTTTACATATAATAATTACACAAGCTTGATATTAATCACTTTCAAATAACAATATCAACCTTGTACATTATAATCTGTTTTCTATTGCTCTATAATACTGTAGTAGTTCTTTCTTTCTTTATTTTTTATTTATTATATTTTAAAAGTACAAATTTTCATATAAATAAAAAATATACAATCAACTTCCTTCTCGTCTGTGTTTGAACTTGCTTTCACATTTCATTTTGACTTTCTTATCCAACAATTTAACAAATTAAGCATTTTATACACAGTAAAAATTTTTGATACAGAGTATTTCATAAAATTTACTGTATATTTAGTTTACAAGAGATTCCTTGCATCTCCAACAGAAGATCTTCCCATAATTTTTTCTTGAGTTTTCAATCCTAAATTTCACATACGTCTAAGCCTAACCCAATAACCAAGTTACAGCATACTCATTCCGTTCTGTTTTCCAGAATTCAATTAGGTTTTTCTGTTCTTTCCTAAATATATCTGTAGATTGACTTTTAATCCAATACATGAGTTGAACCATTCGAGCCATTTCCAGTAATTTGAACATACATTCTTCGGTGTCCGGAATTTTTTCCCCCCAGTATCTTGCATAAACAGATCCTTGGTGTGGTGGTCATGTAGAGCATTGTATTCCTAAATTCCTTAGGAAAACCTCTGTCTATAATGTTTAACAAGTATAATTCCGATTTTAATCTAAAATTTATTTTTAATATCCTTCTTATGAAATTATGTATGTTGGTCCAAAATTATTTTGCTTAATAGTAGTTTGTACACCTTTGATGTTGTAAGTTCCTTATCCTTCATTATCCATTTATCTAATTCTACCTGTATCATTTCAGTTCATCTGAATGGTTCCTGAAGGGAAGGGGGCTCGTCGCTGGCCGGCGGGCCTGTTTGCGGCCCGGCCAGTGGCCCTGAGAAACAGCCCTCCAGCCATGCCCCCCTTTCCGCCCCCGCTCGCCAGGCGCTGTCCGGAGCGGGGCGGGTGTGGACGGGGGGGCGAAGGGCCGGCCGCATGGCCTGCATGCGGGCTGCCATCTTCCCCTTCTTCTTCCCATCGCCCCTTGCGGTGGGAGGGAGAAGGGGAGGCTAGGCCAATCAGGGGCGAGATTGCTCGCCTCTGATTGGCCCACGGATCTGGTTAAAGGGCAGCGCACCTGCGTGCCGGCACTGCAGGTCGGCGATGTTTTGTTGGGTGAGCATGACTTGTCCATTCACATCAGGCACTCGAAGGCGGATCAACGCGGCCGTGGAGCTACACTGCGGCTCCGGAGGGTCGAAGGTTCGTCTCTGTGTCCCGTGGCGAGCATGAAGAAGTTTTTGGAAGTGCGGGGGCAGGGGCGCGGCCCCTTGTTCAAGCACCAAGATGGGATACCTCTCACCAGATTCCAGTTCACGAGTGTGTTTAAAATGGCCATCAAAGGTTTGGGTCTGCCCCCAGAGGACTTCACCAGCCATTCCTTCCAAATTGGGGCAGCGACCATGGCAGCGGAAGCCGGCATGTCTTCGGAGTCGATTATGCGACTGGGGCGTTGGCGATCCAGGGCCTATGCGGCCTACATCAGACCAGGCAGGGCCCTGCCTGTCGCGCCAGAGGCTCAGGGGGACCAGTAGGCCTGCCTGTTGATAAGGTACTGGTTGGCGGAAGGTGGTTCCAAGGGAACGCCTTTGTGGAGGATGTTTGGGTCGTGAGAAGCTGGATATTCAGGGGTCTCCATCAAGTTCAAGTGCAAGTTCAAGTCCAAAGCCAAGTTCAAGTTCAAGGGCTAGCTGCTAATATGTTTCTTTACAGGGAAGGAGAGAGCGTCGAGTGGACCGCTCGGCCAGTGCTTCTCTCCTTCATGCAGGGGAACCGGGATGGACCGGTTCCCGCGCCACCCACATGTGTGGGCGGCGGGGTGGTCATGACCCATACATTGCCGCCAACCATTAGCTGGCAAATTGCGGCCAATTATTGCCAAAATATATATCAATTTACCTACCTCCAACATGTATCTTTTATCTACCTCAATGTGTGTATATTACTAACCTGTACTTAACTGTGTTTTCTGAAGTATATATTTGCAAGCAATACATGTTCAATCAAATCTGAGTGTCTGTGATTATTCAAGGGAGGCTGTGGGGGCTGTCCGGTCTGGGTCCGCAAACCCGTAATGGTAACTTTGTATATATCTTGTTTTTAAATTCTTTCCATATCTTTAGTAAGGCTTTTCTGATACAATGATTGTTGAAATTTTTATCTATCTTTTCCTTCTCGTACCAGAGATAAGCATGTAGACCGTATCTTATATCTACCCCTTCTAATGTTATTATTTTGTTGTTTTCCAAAGTGAACCATTCATAAAGCCAGATCATTGCACAAGATTGATGATACAATTTTAAATTTGCTAATCCTAAACCTCCTCTCAACTTTTCATCTTGTAATGTTTTCCATTTTATTCTGGATTTCTTATTTTGCCAAATAAATTTTGATAGTTCTGCATCCCATGCTTTGAATAACTTATTATTACATAATATAGGAAGATTTTGGAAAAGGTAGAGCATTTTAGGTAGGATTATCATCTTCACTGCTGATATTCTCCATAATAAGGATAAATTAAGCTGTTTCCATCTTTCTATTTCTTTTTTAACTTCATTCCATTTCTTGTTATAATTGTTGACTACCAAATCCATATTATTTTTAGTAATAAGTATTCCTAAGTATTGGACTTTTTTCTCTATCCTGAAGCTAGATATTTCTCTTAATTTTTATTCCTCTTTTGTATCGAAGTTTTTGGTTAGCACAACCGTATTCTCCTTATTGATCTTAATCCCAGCAACTTTACCAAATTCCTCCAAAAAAAATTGTAGCTCTTCAATTGATGTTAGCAGGTCCTCTAATGATATTGCTACATCATCAGCAAATGCATGTATTTTAGAAATCTGATTTTTTTTTATTCAGACTCCTCGTATTTTTTCCTCTGATCTTATTTTCTTGCATAAAACTTCTAGAGTCATTATGAAGATAATGGAGAGAGGAGGCATCCCTGTCTTACCCTTTCCTCTAAATTTATTTCCTTCATTTTTTTACCATTGGTTATTATTTATGCAATTTGATCCTTATATATTGCCTTGATCCCATTTAAGTATTTCTCTCCTACATCTATTGTCTTCATCACATAGATCATAAAATGCCAGTTTACACCATCAAATGCTTTTTCTGCATCTAGAGATATTAATGCCAACTTTTTCCCTGGATGTTTGTCAAAATATTCAATCAAGTTTAATATCTTTCTGATGTTATTTCTTATGTATCTCTTTGGTAAAAAGCCTGTTTGATCATTGTCAATCTCTCAGCCATAATAGATGCAAATATTTTATAATCAGTGTTTAACAACAAAATTGGCCTATATCTTCTCAATTCCTCAGTATCTTTGTTTTCTTTTAGTATTAGTGAGATATTTGCACTTCTCCAAGAGAGTGGTACCTCTCCTTCTAATATTATGTTATTGAATGTCTTTTGTAGCGGTATCTTTAACTCTTCTTGAAATATCTTATAATAGCTATTAGGAAAGCCGTCCAGGCCTGGAGTTTTTCCATTTTTCAAAGCTTTAATTGCCCTTTCTGTTTCTCTTATTGTTATTGGCTTATTTAAATCTTCCCTTTGAAATCTGCTTATCTTTGGTAAATTTTGTTCAATAAGATATTTTTATATTCTTTCTTTTTTACCCTCAGTTAAAGGAGGTTCCTTAAATAAATCCTTATAATAATTCTGAAAACTGTTTCTTATTCTCTCTTGATTTGTTATTATTTCTCCTTTCTCATTTATTTTCAAAATTTGCTTCTTTTCTTGTTCTTTTCGAAGTTCATATGATAGCCATCTGCCTATTTTATTTCCATTTTCAAAGTATCTTTGCTTCATAAATCTTATCTTTTTTTTCTATTTCATAAGAAGTTTCTATTTTCATTTGGTCCCGTATTATCTTTAAGTCTTTTATCAGTTCGATATTTAATGGGTCATTTTTGAATTTTCTTTCTTTGTCTATTAGCGCATCCTATAATGTTTGCATTTTCTCTCTTTTTCTTTTATTGTTCTCCCAATTGATTTGCATTAATACTCCCATCAAGACTGCTTTACTTGCATCCCATATATTATGGATTGCCACCTCTCCCTCTATATTTATTTTGAAGTAGTTTTTCAGCAAGGTCCTCACTTTGTTTTGTACCTTTTCATATTATTTTAGTGTTTCTCATAGTCTCCAACTGTACTCCTTTTTTATCTGTTTGATCGTCAATTTTATCAAATTGTGATCAGATATTGTTCTTAGTAATATCTCTATCCTCTTAAGATTTCTTACTGTATTTGTTGACACCATAAACATGTCTATACAAGAAAGAGATTTATGGCTATCTGAATAATAAGTGTAATCTTTCATATTTCCATACAAATGCCTCCTTACCTTGATGAGAGAAAGGTTTTTCATTAAATTTGTGAAAGACTTAGGAAGCTTTCCTTGCTTCTCTTTTATTTTATTTTTGTTCCCCACAATCTATCAATGTGAGGATCTAACACTCCATTACAATCTCCTAAACTTATTAGGCTATCATGGTCCGTGTTTAATAGTGTCCTCATTAAATCTTTATATTTATTAATTTGTCTTTATTCTCTGATGGGGCATACACTCCCAGTAGCAAGGTTCTATTTCCAGATGCCACTGTTTCTACCCCAATATATTGTCCGTTGGGGTCTCTTATTATTTCTTTGAAAGGTAATCTTCTGTTGACATACATTACCATTCCTTTCCCCCCCCCCCTGAATTTATATATTCCTGACCTAATTTCCTGTTTCTGAATAAATTTCGATCCTTTTCCTTTATATGTGTTTCTTGAATGCAGATTATATCAGCATTCATTTTTTCTAGATGATGGAATATCTGTTTTCTTTTATAGGAGGAATTCATTCCTCTAATGTTCCATGATATAATTTTCAGATTCATCTTTCCTTATTTATTTATGTTTCCCTATTTATTAGTTTTTAGTATTTATTATTTTATTATTAGCTGTATTATTTCAAATTCTTCTTTTGATTTTATTAATGTTATCAATTTATTTATTTTCCTTTACTCATACCTATTTCTTCCTCTTCCTCTTCTTCTTCCACATCTACATCTTCCGATTCACCTCTCTCCTCCTCTTCTCTCCCCTCCAGGTCTATATCCTCTTCCTCTTCACTTCTGTTTCCTTTTCCTTCCTCTTCCACCTCATCTTTGTTTCCTCTCCTATTTTCTATTTCGTACTCTTGTTTTTTTAATGATTTTTTAGAGTTTTCTTTTGTAGATTTGAAGTTTTCTGTATCCTTTTTTCCATCTCTTTCTGTTCCATTAAATTCTTTTTTAAACTTAATCAGAAATTCTTTTGCTTTCTTTAGAGTATTCAGCCTATACCTTCTTTGATAATATGTGAAGGATACTCCTTCTACTTTTTCCCATCTGTATTGTATTGTATGAGCTAGAACATCTTTATATATTTCAATCTCACAGTCATCAATAATCATTTTAGTTTTGTAATTTTTCTGTAGTATTTGATCTTTAATTTTAGCTCTTGTAAAATATATTACAATATCTCGGGGTAGCTTTTTTGCATTGCTATCTTTGAGATAATTCTAAATATTTTATCTACCTCAAATTCTATCTTTTCCAGCAGTAATCCCACAAACTCAGCTAATCTTGGCAGGAATCTTTCATACAGATCCTCTTCCTCAGTTTCAAGTAGCCCCCTTAATTTTAAACAATTTTCCCTTAATTTCATTTGAATTGCTAAATTTTTCTCTTTTCCTTGTTCTTGTTCTAGTTTCAAATTTTCTGTTGCTTTTTCTAACTTTTTTGTTTTTGTTTGATATTCTTCTACTTTTCCATTAAGCTGCTCTATGTCTGCAGTTATTTTTTTTTCCAAATTCATCTAATTCCTTTTAAATATCTTTCCTCATCTCTCTCATTTCCAGAGTCATTTCTTCTCTGAATTTCTTGAACTCGTGTAACAGTAATTGTTGAATCTCTGGTATTTCTGTTGACTGTCGTTGTGTTGTTATAGCTTGAATTTGCATTTGTTTTTTCGCTGGCATTTTGCTTCTTTATAATTCTGTAGTAGTTCTATATATCTATGTATTAACTCTCTTCGATCTCTTCTGAATTCAGACCCTTCTCTCTTTTCACTCTCTCTTGAATTATATTCTTATATCTCAATACCTCATGTCAACTTCCATTAAGTAACCGTACAGTGCTATGCCCTATACAGTCTCACAGTTCACTATAAGTTCTCACAGTCAATGTAGTTCCCCACAATTCATCATCAATTTATGACTTATTATAATGATCCTGTTTTCTTAAAACATCTTTAAAATATCCTGTAATTTCCATATTTCATCTATAATATTACTCAAATTCTAACAGATCAATTATTATAGAATTATTTATAGAATTTATAGAATTCTCAGTCCTGTATTCTCCTTTGTCCTTATCTGTAGCTTTCTTTTGTTCTTCTAATTTTATGTCAGGTATCACATTCTCCTTGCCTTTAAATTCTGTATGTCCTATCTTTCTCTCAATTCTCAGTTCTCTCTCCTTTTATTAGTCACTCTCTCAATGTAGTCATTCCTTCTCTTCTCTTCCCATATGTGCACGTAAACTACATAAAGCAGAGTCCGTAGATATTCACTATATATTTCCACTGCCTAATCCAACAAGAACCGAACTAACAGAGATCCCAACAAAGCAAAATGAAAATGGGTACTGTCTCTTTAACTTGCCGTGATCTAAATTGCCTCTTACTTCCTCTTAATTTGAATATAGTTCAAAATGAATTAATTGATAGCTGTCTCAAAATTAATGTTGTCTCCTCTAAATAAAGCAACCTCTCACTCTGTAAAAATAAACTCAAAGAGAGAAATGTCCTCTTGGAAATAAAGTATCCTTCTGATAGTCTGAAACAGTTTCTCTCACCTCTTTCCTTTCCCTTTGTTTCTTTGTACTGTATGTATCTTCTTGTGTGGAGCTTGGCCCGCTTTGAAGCCAGGCAAAACTTAACCAACTTAAAAGATTATTGCTCTGTTTCCAGCAATAAGAGCAAAGTTAAAAAAAAAAAAACCATTCAATAGGATGAACTAAAGCTGGGAAACAAAGATAGCACAAAACTTCTTGTTCTCTAAAAATTGGGGTGGGGTGGTTTGCATCTATTGACTACTCCCGCGGCAATGGACTCCCTTCGCTCAGTGTCTCGACCTAACCCGTCAGGGAACCTCCATTCCCAGGTGGCTCAGGCTCAGGCTGCTCAAACTCCAGTGGTCTTTTCCTTCTCCCCTTGCTCTTCCCGGAGCTAGGGTCTTCAGATTTCAAAAACGAATTTTTTTTGTTGTGTTTAATCGGGGCTAAAACAGTGCTCTGTCTCCTAGCACCCATCACCTCCTACTCTCAGGACCACACTTTTCACATCCTTACCTTAAGCATATTTTCTTAAACTGTATAGCATTGACACCCTTGTTATCCTAGATTCTATATAAGAAACTACCTGTACTGTATAACATTTACTTTGGAGACTTCCTACAAACTGCAATTGGTTTGCTTTTTAATATGTAGATTGTAGATTATTATACATATATTTGGATCTATTGCAGTGCCCAAAGGAACATAACGCAACTGTGAGATGTACATACATGGTTGAAATTAGGGCTCAATACACGGTTTTAGAATAATACCCATTTAAAACCATTTCTGCCAGGAGGAAACAGATCAGGCAATGTGAGATCACAGAAGCCTCTCCTAGCAGGGTGGCCCTCACTGCAGCTGCCCGTCTGCCTCACTGTCTCAGAAGGCAGGAAGAAGTCCCATAGCATGTTGCCAAGACATGCAGGGGGCCTTGGTCACATGCTGCTGGTCTCTTCCTTTCTTCTGAAACCATGAGGGAAATGGCAGCTACAGCAATGGGCCATTTGAAGGCAACACAGCCAGGTAGGAAAGCCAATGAGGGCAGGCCCAGCCCACATGAGGACATGGTCAGTCCCTATGTGGGTTTTGCAGTTAACCCACCACTTTTACAGTGTGAGGCTCTGCCTTAACTGCCACTGCCACCAAAACTGAAGACATCCACAAATCTCATGATTTGTGAGGAGTGAGGGCTTTCTCTTGTCCCCACCTCTGACACCAATGTATGGACCTCGGCCTGTCCTACTGCTATGACCACCAAATGTAGGGACATCCTAGCTGCCCTCAAGGTACTTGTGTGAGATTTATATCCACATTGAACACCACCCCTCTTTATTCACTGGTGCTGCCACAGACACCTTGTCTGAATGCAAGCTTTATAATATGTAGTATTGTCATAGCTAAAGGCATATAAATTTAAAAACAATACTTTATTAATAGAAGTTGAACATAACAAAACAGATTAATGATTTAATACATTTGGAACACAGCTCACACTCTCTCACACACTCTGCTCCTAGCTAATTTAGACTCTTAAACACCACTCATTTTTTTAAAATATTTTTATTAGGCCGATTTCCATATATTAAGAGAATCAACATACACAACACATAGACTCAGACAACATATAACATCCAGCATCTAACCTCAAACGTAACATAACATCCTACTTCATTATCTTCATCCAGTTGTGGTGGTAAGTGAATTACATCTTCCCTTAACTTGTCTTCATATTTAGTTATCTGCCTTCTTGTACCCTAAATGTAAAAAAAAGGAATTATGATTCATCTTCTCTTTCTCAGTTCTTACAGAGGACATTTTCAAACACGTCTTACCATGCTAGAAGCTTGCGGGAGAGCTTCGGCACTGCTGCATGGCAGGAACTCCATTTCAGACAACACCGTCCCTCTGGTGAAATCATCCATGTCACTTCCGTTTAGGATTGGAGGCGGCTGCGCCATATTTTATACACAGACAACTTCCATGAATAAAATCTGGCAAAATATGGCATGGCCACCTCCAGTCCTAAACGGAAGTGACACGAACAATTTTGCCAGAGGGACGGCATCATCTGAAATGGAGTCCCTGCTGCATGGCAGCGCCGAAGCTCTCCCACAAGCTTGTAAGACGTGTCTGAAAGTGTCCTTAGTTACTCACTCTGTAAATACCACTCATTAATTCCTAAACCTGACTGATTCTCTTAACCATAATCATCACTTTACTCACCCTTTCTTCTTTCTAAGTACCATAACTCATTATATCCACTGCCATCCCAACTGTCATTCACCAACCTTATTCAAATCCCCTCAGATATTCCACCAGTCACCATTTGCTCTCCATTCTCTCCAGAATGGGACAATTCAGCACAGCTGGTTCAGTGAGGTGTGGATCTGCTTGTGTATCCATTGATAACTGATATTTTTTCCAGGAAAATGCAACCAATGGTTTTGATTGCATTTTCTTGACAAAATTATCAATTATCAATGGATACATAAGCAGAACCAGGCCACGCTGAAACAGTCATGCTGAACTGGCCACGCTGAACCAACCGTGCTGAAACTTCTTAGACCCCATTCTCTCACACTCTCCCAAAAGCTCCTCACCTTATTTCCTCTATGTATAGTAAAGTAAATTTTACACCAAACATTTTACACCAAAAGTCCAATACATTACAGTCATTTTTATCAGCCTTCATGAATGTGCAAGGAAAGGTATTTTTTCTCCATCTAATTAAAAAGCAATCCAAAAGTCAACCTTCCATGTTTGAAGAGCAAGGTCTTACAAAAACATTAGCAACAATGGGGCAACTGATTTTTTAGAAAGCTATTTTATTTAAGGAACAAAGAGCAAACTGAAATTTTTAAAAATCCCAGATCAAAAGTAGTTCTCCACCCCTGCACACACACCCCAGTTGCATTTTAAAATCAACAGTTACCAGGTGAAATTCACCTCCCTTTATTTCTAGTTTTAGAATTAAGCAGTGTTGCCTTCTACCCAGCCCCTCACCCATTTTCAGACAATGAATAACAGAGGCTCTGAATTTTGCAGTGCAATTAAAGCAGAGGAGGCTAGAAAATTACTCCTTTCTTTTGTCACCCAGGGGCATCTCTTGTGCTGCTGACTGACAGCTTTGCCCTTCCCTTCACACAAGAGTGTCTTCAAGGGCTGCTTGGATAACACTTCAGAGAATCAGCTGCTTGGAAAGAACAAGGCTAAGATTCCTTCTCTTCTTGTCACCAAGCAACACCCTTTCAAAAATGGAGCCAGCTTTCCACAGCTATAGAGACTGAAGACTTTCCATCAACCTGCAATTTAGGGGGAAGGTCCCATCTGTCTGCAATTACCTCTAGATTTGCACCTGCTTCAAGTGGGGAAAGTGGATGTTGAGTTGAGTTTTTAATCATAAGAAAACTTTGGAAATTCACACTTGCTAATCATCCAGTTTATGCTTTGGTTTTAGCACAGTGAGCTGTTTCCTCCACCACATCAGTGCCCCTGTGGTGTCACTAAGGCCGGTGTCACCCCTTCCTCCAATGGTGTCACCTGGTGCAATTCAGCCTCTCTGTACCACCACCCCAGTACCACCACTACAGTGACCTCAGATTTCAGATTAGTTTGAGAACAATAACTTGTCAGCAATTTGTGGCTGTGACAACAGAATGGAGTACACTAACTCCCCTCTCCTTTTTGTTGCATGTGTTATATATGTACTTCTGATGTGTCTTTATGGAAATTGTGGGGAACATGTGACCCTCCAGATGTTGTTCAGCCACAACTCCTATCACTCCTAGCCAATATGCCCACTGGCTACAGATTATGGGAGCTGCATACCAAGAATGCTCAGTTCCCCATTTCTGTGGATATAGTTATTTGAACCAGCTGGTTCTAATTGGCTTCAGGGTGGCCCAGTTGACAGTAGGGATTAGCTATCAAAGATACAGTCCTAAACAGCTTGGACTTCAAAAACCACCTACTTCCATATGAGGCTGCCTAGTCCTTTAAGACCTTCTTTGCATAGAAGCAATGGTAGAGGCATAATTGGTCAGCATATGGGCCTAGGCCCTCTCTATGGCCTAGGGGTGCTATTATTAAATGGTTCTATCTTTGCAAGTGAGGATGAACAATTTCCACTGTTTCCTCAAAAACCAAATGTCTACAATAAAGACAGAAGACAGCAATCCCGTGGAACAAAACAAAACCATGCGGCTATTTTTTGTGTAAAATTTCTGGATTTGCACAAAAAAAATTGTTAAAGATTTTTGCACAAATATTGTGCAAAATTCTCACCACAGTATTATTCTTTCTGACCAGGTTTCCCAAGAGTCAGGAAACCCATGTTAGAGTCAGAAAATGAAGAACTGAAAATATTCTTTCCATCCTGGTCACACTGTGGCAATGGAACTCCCTGCCATAACAGGTTAATTTTGTCCCTTCTTTCATGGACTACCACCACCTAACTAAGACAGTAATGTCCCAGCAGGCATTTGACCTACCAGGATCATGAGCATGGGATCTTATTTTAATACCCTAAGGGCAGGCCCTAGCATTAGGCTAAGTAAAGCAACTGGTGCAGGCAGCAGATGCTGTGAGGCATCAATGAAAGTCTCTTAACTAGTCCTTCTGAGCTCTCTGGACATTTTCTTTTGTTGGATGATGCAGCCTTATGAACCACCTAGCTGGTTCTAAACTCACCTGCTGCCCTAGATGTAGTAGATGATGTTATTCCTCTACCAGTATCCAACTGGCAGTCTGAACAGCAGGTTTCTAAACTGATGGTCTTCAAGAGGTCTGTAAACTGAGTGCCTTTGGGGGAAAAGATATTCTACTTTAATTTCCTTCCTTTTACTTTGAATTTTTTTTTCTCGCACTGTGGATTTTAAGGTCAAAATTCAGTCTTATCAGACGTTCACTATAATTGTTCATTCCAGATTTCTCTATGAAAAGGAAACTGATTTTCAATACAATAAAATAAATAGTATGCAAAATTGTTTATGTATGTTTGTGTGTGTTTATGGACATTATCAGACAGGCCTCTAAAAATGCTGTAATTCCACGAATGAGGATAGTAGAAACATTGTGGCATTATAACATTCATTATCATATGTCACTGTAATCAGTGACAAAAGAACCATCACAAAATTATTGCACTAGCGCTTTAAGAACAGGAGTTTACTTCTGTGATTTAGCATAGGTGAGTTTTTGGTGGTCCTCATGAGAAGACGCAAACATGCTTAACACTCCAAAAATACCTTAATTAACAAAATAAATGCATATACAAGCAGTGAAACAAACATAAAAACTTTGAAAATAAACAGGAGAGTTCATAAAAAGAGTGTCCTGTCCTTTGTTTTCACATTCTCACCTGGACGTTTTCTCACGGGGGACCACCCATTCACACTGTAATCTTGTGATTACAACAAAATGTGGTTTCATATGCCATCAATAGTGGGTGGAAAGTGCTATTGACAATCTATTGGTGGCTTGTCTCATGAATTAGAAATAATGCCTTTTTCACGGCTGAAGCACAGAGTAACCATGGGAGGATGACAGCGTCATGTGATAGCGGTGCCCATTCACATTAGCATGACATCATAATCCTGTGATTTTTCCATGTCTGATAATGTCCTATGAGTGATTTGGGGGGGGGGGTCCATCACTTTCATCAGATTCTCAAAATGGTCTTCCCCTTCTCAAAAAAGCAGCTAAGGACCATTGATTTGAAGGGCCTTGACAGAACCACCTTGCCAGAGCTGGCCTTACCATAACAATGGAACAGAACAACATGCTGCAAACAACAGTCAACACCACTGAGAAGGCTGGCGGAGACAGATGAAGATAGAAATAGGTGCAGCTAGACTTTTTAAAGGGTTGTTGCTATCAAGGAATTGCTTTTGGGGTTCCCCTTCATATAAGAAAATGTCTTGGGGCTGCCTTGCACTTATCTGCAGTTATGCAGATTTGGGTCTGATCTTTGGTCAAGTACTACCTGTGATGCTCCAGATATATTGCCTACAGTTTCTTTCATGAGAGGTGTACAACATATAGTAAATTGATAGTGCCCTCAATATCCTTATGATCTATAATTTCTTTGGTGATGATAGTCCCTCTATTAACACAGAGCAAAACTGTTCATACTGTCATTGTTTCTAGATTTGAATCAGTTTGTTAGTCACAACTAGAGTAAACCATTGAATCAATTAGATTTTCAGAAGTGTTGAGTTACCATGAAGTCGAAGGCTTTCACGACCTGCATCCATAGGTTTTCTGTGGGTTTTTTTCTGGGCCGTGAAGCTGTGTTCTGGAAGAGTTTATTCCTGACATTTCACACACTCCTACCCGACCATTCTCTGAAGATGCCAGCTACAGATGCAGGCAAAACATCAGGAATAAACTGTTCCAGAACACGGCCTCACGGCCAGAAAAAAATCCACAGAAAACCTCTTGAGTTACCATTCAGCAATTAAGTTATGGGACTGTTTTCATTAGGTTTAGCCATTATAATAATGCATCTCCTGGTCTCAGCCTTGTGACTAGCATCTCCATACTGGTCCAGTGAGGTAGTCTACCATCAGATTTGTGTTAACTAGGGAGATTTTCACATGGGGCCAAAATGCCCCATTACTGCCCCGCCGCCTACTCTCCCATTCCTGCCATGGGATAATGTAAATCTTTCACACACTTACCTTAATTGTGCGGCAGGAACGGGCTCCCCCTCCCCTTGCTGGCCAGCCATAAATGCAGCTGTCATAAGGCTGTTTTTACAACCAGCCGTCTGAAATGTTATCACGTGATAACGGCCGGGCGGTAAATTTAAAAATAAAACTCCCCCAAACATAAAATCAGTTCACCAAGCACAAAAACACACTTTAAATCACACATTTCAAAACATGGAGGGTAAAATAAAGGGTGCCACTTACCTGTATGTCCAGATCGTACCAGGAAGTGCTCAGAACAGACCTCCCCTCCACGGCTGTCATTTCGAAACAGGAACGGGGCTCCTGTTCGCACACCCATGATTGCATGATAGCAATGGAACGGGAGGTCCATTTATGAGGAAAAATCATGATTACATTGTTCCGTAACAGTCACAGGAGCAGGATGGATGCAGGACAGAGTGGGGTCAATGTCATCCGAAAGGGAAAACCTTTCCCGACCCTGTTCTGTTCCTGCCACGGGATATATAGCCTGTGTGAAAATATTCTAGGTCCCTCTCCACCCCCAAAATGTGCTTGAACTCAGTTGTCAGAAATGTCAAGAGCCCAGATCCAACACCATAGCACGATGAGATAGCAGAGTAGACTCTATGGGGAAAGTATTTAATTGTTCTGAACAGCTAAACCATCATAATATCACCTTATTATATTTTCTGTTTTCTTGATTCATGTTAGATAGGGAGGAAATCTTTTAAATATGACTCCAATATGTGTTCTAAAGGCTTGAATTGGATAGGAATTATTGGGCCCTTCAGATGTTGTAGAACTGCAACTCCAAGCATTTGTCATTATTGGTCTTGCTGGCAAGGGTTGCTGGGATTTATAGTCTAACAACATTCGGAGGACCATTATTCCCACCCCAGCTTCTTAAATATCATTATTAGTCTCAACTAGAATTCTTGTTGTGTGCCTTCAAGTCATTTCTGACTTATGGTGACTGTAAGGCAAGCCTATCACAGGGTTTTCTTGGAACAATTTGTTCAGAGGGGGTTTACCCTTGCTTTCCTCTGTGACTGAGAGAGTGTGACTTGCCAAAGATCACCCAGTACATTTCCATGGCCAAACAGAGATTTGAACCCTGGTCTCCCAGTGTGCTTGTCCAACACTCAAACCACTATGCCACACTGGCTCTCACCAACTAAAGTACCTTCACTAAATCAATGGGAACTTGATAAATCAATACCTATACAAGTCCCATTAATTCAGTCAGTCTACTCCAGTTGGGACCAACAATTGGATTTAGGTTAACATATTAAAAGCAGGGATACTATTTTAAGGAATACTTTTCAAAAAAAAGTCAGGTTGTAACCCTGGACACATTCATCTGGGAGCAACTCTTTTTGAACTCATTGGGATTTAACTTGTGAATAGATGCACACTACTCTCTTTCAGGAGTAGGCTTTATGATTAAAAACTCCATTGCCTCCAAACTTGAAACCTTGCCAACAGGACACTCTGATCGCGTTATTTCCTTACGCCTCCCACATGTTGTTCTCTTTAGTATATATGCCCCAACTATGCAAGCTGACCCTGTAGAGAAAGGCAAATTCTACACAGACCTACACCAACTCATACAAAAGTCCCTGTAGAAGATAAAATTATTATCCTTGATGACTTCAATGCCAGAGTAGGAAAGAACTCCGAAGCCTGGAAAGGTGTCTTAGGCAAGCATTATGTTGGAAATTGCAATGATAATGGATGCCTCCTGCTGGAGTTCTGTGCAGAACAACAGCTGATTATTACAAACACTATCTTTCAGCAGAAAAATAGCTTGAAGACAACCTGGATGCATCCCCGATCCAAACATTGGCAACTCATTGGCTATGTTCTAGTCTGCCAGAGAAACATTCACGATGTCCATCATACCCGAGTGATGCCCAGTGCAGAATGCCAAACAGATCATCGTCTCGTTAGATGTAAACTAAATCTTCATCTTAAGTTCAAACCTAAGAGGGGTGGCATCTTAAAGAAGAGACTCCAAGTCAACAATCTTCAACAAGCTACCATGAGAGACAACTTCCAGGCAAATCTACAAACAAAACTTGAAGACCATCCTACAGATCCTTCTTCCACACTGCTTAGGCAACAAATCAAAAACAGTATCCTCCAGTCAGCAGAAGAATCCCTTGGGTTCTCCCACAAGAAAAATGAAGGCTGGTTTGATGAAAACAACCAAGAGATCCAGGAGCTGTTGGCAAAGAAGAGAACTGCTCACCAGGCATACCTCGCCCAGCCAACTTGCCATGTAAGAAAAGCACCTTTCCGCCTCACATGTAGTAAACTTCAACAAAAACTCTGAGACATGCAGAACAAGTGGTAGATCAATATAGCAGAAAAGACACAACACTGTGCAGATCTGGGTGATCATAGAGGATTTTATGAAGCCCTTAAAGCAGTGTTTGGACCTACTTATCAGGTCCAAAGCTCCTTATACAGTACAGATAGTCAAACATTAATTACTGATAAAGCCTCCATCCTGAATCAATGGGCTGAACATTTTCAAAGTCTCTTTAGTGCCAACCAAGTAGTCCAAGGCTCAGCTATCCAACATATGATACAAAAACCCATGAAAAATGAATTGGACATAGCTCCCACTTTGGAAGAGACCCTTAAGGCCATACAGCAGATGAAAAATGGTAAGGCAGCTGGGATTGATGTAATCCCACCTGAAGTTTGGAAACATGGAGGTCATGTATTCCATGATAAATTCCATGAACTCCTTGTGAATTGCTGGGCAAAAGGGGAACTGCCATGAGATCTCCAAGATGCAGTCATCATCAGACTGTACAAGAAAAAGGAGCAAAATCCGATTGCTCAAACTATCGAGGCATAACACCTGCTCTCTATTGCTGGAAAAATCCTTGAACAGATTAGTTCCTGCTATTGCAGAAGAACTTCTTCCTGAAAGCCAATGTGGCTTCAGAGCCAATAGGAGTACTATAGATATGATATTTGCCCTTAGACAACTGCAAGAAAAATGTAAGGAGCAGAACAAGGGTCTCTATGTAACATTTGTCGACCTCACCAAAGCCTTCAACACTGTGAGTAGAAAAGGTCTGTGACAGATTCTGGAAAGACTAGGATGTCCCCCCCCCCCAAATTCCTTAAAATGATTATCTTGTCAGATATGGCGATGCTCTTTCACAGCCCTTTCTAATAACTAATGGAGTCAAGCAAGGTTGTGTTCTTGCTCCAACTTTATTTACAATCTTCTTCAGCAATGATGCTCCAAAGGGCTACCACAGAGCTTGAAGAAGACGATGGCATCTATATACGTTACTGTACTGATGGTAGCTTGTTTAACTTAAGCCAGCTGAGGGCTCACACTCAGACTCTAAACTATCTAGTCCATGAGCTGCTCTTCGCTGATGCTGATGCTCTTGTTGTCCACACAGAAGCAGCTCTGCAGCACCTAACATCCTGCTTCGCAACAGCTGCAGAGCTGTTTGGGCTGGAAGTCAACCTGAAGAAAACAGAAGTTCTTTACCAGCCTGCACCACAGGTTGAACACCACCATCCCCACATTGCCGTCGGCAAATCTGTGCTCAAGTCCGTTCAGCAGTTCACCTACCTGGGAAGCATCATCTCCTCAGATGCAAAGATTGACAGAGATCAATCACAGATTAGCAAAGGCATATAGCGCATTTGGAAGACTTCATAAAGGAGTCTGGAGTAATAAACACCTGAGGCGAAGCACAAAAATCAGTGTGTATAGAGCCATTGTACTGTCTATTCTCCTTTATGGATCTGAAACATGGCTCACCTGTCGCCACCACCTACGACTCCTCGAACACTTTCATCAGCGCTGTATACACACAATCCTAAATATACACTGGACTGACTATGTGACGAATGTTGCTGTCCTTGAGCAAGCAGGGATCACCAGCATTGAAGCCATGATATTGAGAACACAACGCGCTGGGCAGAGCACGTTTCTAGGATGGAGGACCATCGCCTCCCAAAAATAGTACTCTACGGTGAACTCGCCATGGGTCAGCATAAGAGGGGTGCTCAAAAAAAAAAATGATACAAGGATTCCCTGAAACAACATCTCAGGCTTGGCCAAATTGATCACCAACAATGGTGCACCCTGTCTTCACATCGGGAGGCATGGAGGCACACTATCCACAATGCTGCAGCCTTATTTGAGAACTCACATCGAACAAGTCTTGAAGAGAAACGACAACACAGAAAGAATCACAACCCAGAAACTACACCCAAGGAGACCTTCTGCTGTGCTTTCTGCAACCGGACTTGTTTATCTTGGATTGGCCTTTTTAGCCATCAGCGCGCTTGCAGAAAGCACGGGATGAGGCCTCCTAAATCTTCGTTTGCGAAGAAAAGCCAGAGAGAGAGAGAGATGCACATAGGAGTGTACTGTGGGTCTATGCTTAATTTCTTTCCCCTATCCCTCCAAATTTTTGTTGCTTAGCAGCCATAGCAGAATAGATTATGATGAAGCTAGAAAATGCATCAAGAGGTTTTCCAGATGGTCCTGAGGTGGTAAAAGATTTAGTTTTATTTCACACGAGTCCTTATAACATCAGGCTCAGAGTCTCAATGCATCAATGTCTCACAGCAGGTGCTGGCTTTGCAAGGAACTGCCGGGATGTATATGTCTTCTGGCTGCAAATTCAGTCCCCTTCCTCTCTTTCTCCACAGCACAGATGGGGGGTTTTGACTTGGCCAGCTCAGAATAAATGAGAAACCCCTGAGGGAAGCCACCATCAGGATGTGCAGCTGTAGCTTCCTTGCTAAAAACTTCCCTGATACACACACCATCTTCCTCCAGCTGCCAAAATGGGAGAGGGGAAGGAACACTGATTCTGACTCCTGTCCAATCTGACATTCCTTCATGTGAATAAAGAAGCATGCAGGGCTGGGCAGGTTCCTCCAGGGCAGCAGGCTATATAGATCTTGGTGAAAAGATTTCTGCTACTTTCAGGTTGTTATACAAAGTGACCAGACCCATTCCGTACTGTCTTCTTTGCCCCATAGCTCATACCAGAGGTTGAAAAAGTTACCATTTGTACCACAACTCTCAGAATCCTTCAGCCAGCATGGCTGGGAGTTATATTCCAAAGGAATAACTTTTATAAGCTTTGATGCACAGTAGTTTTGTTCATAAAAAGGCACCATGGTTCTTCTCAGGATAAGAAAACACCAAACTTTAGAAAAACACAACATGGAAAACTGCCTTGTTCCAGGTCAGATTATTATAACTTGACAGGCAGTGGCTCTCCAGGGTCTTCAACAGAGGATTTTCACAGCAGCTTCTGCCTGATCCTGTCACAGCTGCTACCTGCATTCTTCAAAACGTAAAGCAGGCACTTTATATGAGTATATTCTGCCAGCAATGTATCTGATTAGGAACTCACACATTTTATCCTCATAACAAGTTCACAGGTAGGCAAAGCCACTTAGAGTCAAACTAGATGTTATAAGGGGAACAGCCTTATTATTTCCCAGCCCTGTATTGCTTCCAAATTCTAATGGAAAGGCTGGGGGACATTTCAAGGAGAGATTTGATTAGCATTAAGGGATGCCTAACTGCCAGCCCTGTCTCTCTCACTATTTTTTTTAACCAATGGCAGCTTGTGGGGGGAACTAGCTAGTACACATTGGAAACCACTTGGAGAGTGCCTAGCACACTATAAACGCAGTGTAGATGCTATTGCTTAACATTTTGTAAGCCACTCTGAGAAATAAATTTTAAAAAATTAAAATAAACCAAGTGAGCTTAGCTGAGGGGGAAGCAGATCATGTAAGTGTTAAGCACACATCAGTCCTACATGTTAATCCTCTGCTGCAGATCCCCAAATCCCCCGTGATCTCTCAACAACCATGGAGCTGAAAGCCCACATTTGCCAAGATAGCAACAAAGTGAGCTGCAGATGAGGATTTGAACCATTGTCTTTCTAGGCATTCGCATTGGTCTATCTAGCCAGTGGGGGAGGGAGAACAGGATGCTGTTTCACTGCAGCTCCCATCAACCTTAGCCAGCACAGCTAACCAATGATAAGGAGCAGTGGAGCTTGAGCTTGCAGTCCAACAATATCTGTGGGGCCTCGTGACTGGTAGTGGCTCTACAGGGTTTCAGACAAGCACCCTACCTACAGATGAAAAGGACTGAAGCTGGGAACTTTGACCCCTCACCAATACAGGGCCTCCATGCTGCCCCATGGCTAAATACTTCAGTCCAGCACCAGCTTTTTTCCAGCACCATTTGTCCCATGGGTTGTCACAAGGTTTTGCAATGCTATGAAAGTACTATAAAAACACTCTTTTGATGTTTCATGAAAGAGTTTGTTGTCCAGGTTGCACACAAGGAATGAGCCATTCTCATCCATGCTGATTAATTTTAAAACTCTTAAGTTTAGGCCTTATCTAAATGGCTAAATAGCCCAGCTTTCCCCCATCTCAGAACCCTGCAGGCCATATGATGCAAGGCATTGCCCCATTCTGCCCCTGGGCAGTTCTCACCACCCCCAGAGAAGATACGAGGCAATCCAAGGTGAAACCCAATAAACCATTTTAGCATAATACCCATTTAGCAATAGCATAGCAATAGCATTTAAATTTCTGTGTTGCTTATCAATGCAAAGCACTCCCTAAGCAGTTTACAATGTGTTAGCTCATATTCCCCAACAAGCTGGGTATTCATTTTACGGACCTACGGAAGGATGGAAGGCTGAGTCAACCTTGGAGCCCTGTAGGATCTAACTCACAATTTTGTGGATGCAGTAGCAGTCTGCCTAGTCCTGGCTGACTGAATAAATGTCTCCAAAGGAACTGAGTGTACAGGTGGATTATATGGGAGGAGGCGATCCATAACCTGGCTGCAGATGTGGCCTGTTTTGCCTCCTGTTTAAATCTCTTACAACCAGCAAAAACTGTATCAGGCCCCACATGTCCACAGGAGGCTATCTGGCACGTTGTCCCATTGCTCTAGCTGCCAGTCTTCAGGGTCCAGGCAGCAGGCCTGCAGCATGTAACTAAGGCTGGTCACATGCAGGGGGCCCTGTGACATGATGCAGGCATGCTTTCTGGACTTGGTAGAGCAAGGAAAATGGGAGCAGTGGTGGGCTGGCATTCCTGTGTGGACTATGGCCTGTTTCATCAAGGTAACAGGGCAGAACAGGTCACATCCACAGCCAGCTTACCTATGGGATCACCTTCTCCCATATAATCTGCCCATACACTCAGGTCCTCTGGGGGACATTTATTTCAGTCAGCCAGCACTAGGAAGGCAACGGTCATCCAGAGGACTTTCTCTTCAACTGCCCCTAGACTGTGGATTGGCATGCTGGAAGAGATCTGACAGTTGAATACACTTGGCATCTCCTCAGATGCCAAGATTGGCAAAGAGATTGATCACAGATTAGCAAAGGCATATAGCGCATTTGGAAGACTTTACAAAAGAGTCTGGAGTAAGAAACACCTGAGGCAAAGCACAAAAATCAGTGTGTATAGAGCCATTGTACTGTCTATTCTCCTTTACGGGTCTGAAACATGGGTCACCTATCGCCAACACTTACACTCCTAGAACGTTTTCATCAGCGCTGTATACGTACAATCCTAAATATACACTGGGCTGACTATGTGATGAATCTTGCTGTCCTTGAGCAAACAGGGATCACCAGCATTGAGGCCATGATATTGAGAACACAGCTGCGCTGGGCAGAGCACATTTCTAGGATGGACGACCATCACCTCTCAAAAATAGTACTCTACAGTAAACTCGCCACGGGTCAGCGTAAGAGGGGCGCTCCAAAAAAGGGATACAAGGATTCCCTGAAACAACATCTCAGGCTCGGCCAAATTGATCACCAACAATGGTGCACCCTGTCTTCACATCGGGAGGCATGGAGGCGCACTATCCACAATGTTGCAGCCTTATTTGAGAACTCACACCAAACAAGTCTTGAAGAGAAATGACAACACAGAAAGAATCACAACCCAGAAACATCACCCAAGGAGACCTTCTGCTGTGCTTTCTGCAACCGGACTTGTTTATCTCGGATTGGCCTTTTCAGTCATCAGCACGCTTGCAGAAAGCGTGGGATGAGTCCTTCCTGAATCCTCGTTTGCGAAGAAAAGCTAGAGAGAGAGAGAGAGAGAGAGAGAGAGAGAGAGAGACTGTCTCAATTTAAAACAGCATTAAAAACTAGTCTCTGCAGCAGGCCTATGCAGATGATTTTTAAACTATGCATTTTAAACTGTTTTAATATGTACTGGTTTTATTCTTTTATTAATATTACATGTTTTAATGGGTTTATATATTTTAACCAATAAGTATTTTAACTGATATTAGTTGTTTTTGTATATATCTGTTGTTCCCCACCTCAATCCATGGAGAGAGGTGGCTAAGAAATTACTATTGTTGTTGTTATTGTTGTTGTTGTTGTTGTTGTGACCCCCATAAATTTCATAGGGTTTTCTTAATCAAAGGTGTTCTGCCAACCTACAGCACCTGGTAATTTTTGATGGTCTCTGCCATCCAAGTAGTAATCAGGGCTGACCCTGCTTAGCTTCCAAGATCAGACAGAATCTGGTGCCTTTAGGGTATTTAGGCCCTGGCTTTACCAGATCCTGCTCAAAATTACAGCTTTCTCTCAGATGCATGGCCATTGCTTGAGCTCTGCATTCACACACACACCCTCTGCCCAAGGTACTTTATGGTCAAATCCTAGCTTCCTCATAACATTTATGTATGCAAAGGGATATTGTAGCACCTTTGAGAGTAACTGACAGAAAGAAGTTAGTAGCATATGTTTTTGTAGACTTAGGTCTAATTCATCATAGACTTAAGTCTACAAAAGCTTATGCTACCAATTTCTTTATCTCAGTTAGTTGCAAAGGTGCTACAAGATCACTTTGCATACTGATATTCCAGAATAACATGGCTAGGTCTGTGAATAATAAATTCATGTGGTCAGCTTGACCCAACCATAACCTGCAAGCCTAACTTGGTGGTGGTTGGTGGGATAAACTCAAAGGAGATTATCAGATGCATTTAAAGTAGTGTTACAGGAATGCCAGGAGATGGCAAAAGGGCTCCCTTATCAGATTATGTCATCCCACATTGTTATGCACCCATTCTGCTAGTGCTGCTTTTTATTGATGGGAGAAGCCGTCAATAGATCCCCTGTTCCATTTCTGTTTTGGATTTGGCTGTGTGCAACAAGGTGCCCCGTTTCACTGCCAAGATCTCAGCGTCAATGGACGGTCCCTGCCAGAACACTTCCAGGTGAGATCAGGACATCCAGGTAAGTGACACACTTTTTATGGCCCTCCCCAGGTTACTTTAACATTTTAAGGTGTGTTTTGTGCTCGCTGTCACTTTTTTGTGGTTATTTTTATTTTTATTTTTGAATTTCACATGCTCGCGTCTTCTCACAAGAATCTGTGGGATTTTGATCCAGGAAGTGAACGGAGCTCTGTTAGAGCTCTGTCCACTCCTGGGCTGCTGGAATGATGTTAGAGAAGGTAAGTGCAGTGGGGAGGGTGATTGTGGCAGGACAGGGGCAATAGTGGAGATTGTGGGACAGGAACACCTTTTTGCATTCCTTTCTGATAATCTCTATAGATTCTAGTTCCCTCATCCACCACATGTGCCCCTTTTAAGCAAGGAAAGGAAACCCCTTCCTCTGAGGTAAGAATCCATTTTCTTCTTCCTCTTCAGACTGCTCTTTTAAGCAGGCAAATGTAATGCCTTCCCTCCAGCAATGCCAAAACTACAGTTGCTTTCTCCTCTTCCCACTCCTGCAACCTGGGCACATAAAAGAAACTCAGTCCAGTCAGCTTTTCTTACCACTCAAATCTCCAAACAATTTTTTTAAAAAAAACCTCACTTTCTCAGCTCACCCTCCTCACTCTCTAGCCTCGGTCAACTGCAATATATTTAATTGTCAACCAAAAAAAGTCACCTATGAAGTTGGTTGCAAAGTCACTTTGCAGCTGACTGTTTAGAAAAAGGAGGAGGAGAGATCCAGGGCTCCTTGAGACAAACGGAAATACCAGGAATGCAAAGAACTGGGCATTGCATTTCTAGCTGACCCATATGAGAATCTCTCAGTAAGGGCTTGTCTAGACAGGCAACATACCCCATTTTGCTGCCATCTCAGAGCCCTGCAGTACTTACGATGCAGGGCATTTGCCCCGTTCTTCCCCTAGACAGTCTTCACCAGCCCCAGAGCAGATACAAGGTTCAGATCGGGGAAAGATAGGACAGGGCCCATTACAACGTGTTCAAAAATGCCTGCTTTACTCCACTTTCACTGGGAGGAAATGGATAGGGCCCCACATGTCCACAGGAGCCCATCCAACAGGTCAGCTCTTGGTGGTGGTCTCCTTGGCTCTCCCAGAAGGCAGGAAGGAGTCCTGTCTTCTGAGATAGCGAGGGGAATGCTGGTGGCTGCAGCAATGGACCAGTGTGCTCATCAAGACTTCCTCCCAATTCTGTGGAGGAAATGGAGAACAATAGGCCTGATCTGCCTATAGATGAGTCCATAGTGACAGCAGATCAATATCTGTCTTTGAGTGAAAGATAATCCCTAGGGTACTCAGACAGTAGATCGGGATCTAGTGGACCTCTGTGTGATTTCTAGTAGAATAGCAGGGACTTCCAAATAAGCTTAACAGCTTGGAAACAAACATTTCCCTCCTTCATTAGCCTCCTAGAATCAAGAAATCTTGGGGAAGGGGAGATTTGTGTGTGCTTTATTCCTGAGCTCCAGTTCTGTTTCTGGTTCTGAAAACTAATCCTTGGGCTGAGCATGTGCTCAGAAGCACATTGTCCCACAATTCTACATCTGCCATTCTTCTGTTATCATGATTAAGCAATGCCATTGTTACTCTAAATGCTCCAGGGTCTTAAGGACCCTCTATATATGGATATTGACTTGGGGAATTAATATACTCGATTTGGCAATACAAAAGGAGGGCAACAAAGGAGGACCTTTTAACCAATGGAGATGTTAAGCTAGATAGTACAATTAATTTATCTTTATTTGAGAAAGCAATAACACCATTCACACACACATATACACAGGCTTCAAGCATTCATACAAGGCTAGCAAATAAAGTCAGAAGGATTGGGATAGAGAAATAGAGTGAAGGTGTTTTTTGGGGAGATATGAAACCTGTCCTATAGAGCTGAAATTCCTGCAGCAACAGAGTCTCAGATTTGCTCTCTGAGGGTCTATCAGCAAGCTGGCAGCATGGATATAGCAGGATGAGCTGTAGACAATTTGGTGTTGTTTTGAAGGGGGGTTTATATCTAATAATTCCCCTCAGGGGATAAGATTTAGAGCAAAGAACAATGCTTCTCGGAGGTTCTCAAGGTAACACAATGGATGCTCCAGATATGCTAACAACTCTTAATGTGCTGCTACTTTGTAACTGAATGGAGGAAACAACCCTCTTTGTTTGGGGGAAGGTAGAGAAAAGATAGCTCTTTACAAATTTTAGTATCTCAGCTATGGCTGATGGGATTAGCCAGATCTTCAGGCAAGAAGTTGCCTTGCAGATTATCTTTCTTTGGAATTTGGGATGGCCCCTCCTTCATGCATACCTGATTGAGTCTCAGCATTAGCCCTTTGGAGTCCTGGTTTGGGGAGTTCCCAGTTTACTGGCCACACTTCGTGGAAGGCCACAATTGGCCAAATTATTAAATATGGCCAATTTTTACAGATATGAGGCAGGGGGTGTCAGGGCAGATAACACCATTATTTCCTAACATGACAACCACAACAGGGATATCAGCTTTTCCATTTTTCAGGGAAGTTTCTTCTTATAATCAGCTTACATAAACTTAAAATCTCACTCATGATGGCAATGAGACCTTTAAAAAAAAAGACATTACACTGAAATATTCTTTCAGATATTTCTGTCTGTCTAATCTTGTTTCAATTCAATTTCTCCTCATTTCCAATCAATGCCTCTTTTCCAAAATAATGATGACAGAGTAACAGAAATCAGAGAATTGTGAGAAATATTTTAAAACACATATTCTCATGGGTTATTTTACCTTTACCAGTTCAAAGGACACATGGGGAGGAGTGAACTAATCAACTTCTTCTGTGACTGACCCCACCCCCCACCGCCCTTAGAAACTCAGGAGTTTTTCTTCCTCTCATCTAGAATTGTCATTAATCTTTTTTTTAATTATGTTCTGGAAATGCACTGTACTCTGCCATCAGATATTAGAACAAAGATTTGGTGAATTTAAACTCCCCAATTTTCCAAGTGCAATTTTTTTAAGCCACTTGCTACTTCGGTTTAACAAACTGAGGACTGATGGAATATTTAGTATTGCTGAATGTCATGTTAGTACATTGCTGAAATAGCTGTGTGTCCCTGATCTGTGTCAGGCAGAACGTTTGCAGAACATAAATGTTTTTGTTTAATAAGCAAAAGAAGCATACTGATTGATTTGGAATGGAACCAACTTTAATTAACAATGTGCTTTAAAAAAAAAGAGAGAGGGGGGGATGCTGCCATGGTAATTAATAAAATCATATTCTGGCCTGGCCTGGATTCATTCATAATCTTATTACTCAGTAGCAAAGGGACTGTGACAAGCTGGTATGGTAGCACCTCCAACCAAGCAAAATAAGACCAGCTACAAAACACCCTACAGTCCTTAGAGGTAGGCTACTGCAACCCACATATTATGAATTACTGCTACTTAACATTCAACAGCTCATACACTGAAAATGTGAGAATCTAGGCATATGGTTCAGGACCCCTTTTCTAGAGTTTCCTTTGAACACATCAACAACCAAGTGATCATATTTGCCAAGTTGCCACACACGAGTGAGGCTAACCCACAGCCAAAGAATTAAATCAGATCCACTTTCTAATCCCAAATGCATACTACGGCACTAAAAAGGAAAACAGGCACTTTAAAATAAATGTAAAATTTAGCTAACAAACTGAGGGAAAATTCATCAAAGTAATTTGTACGTGAAAGGCAAGATTCCTGCACTACCTACCCTAGCCTAGGCTGGTCTCACTCCTTTGTCAGCTATACTAAGATCAAGAAAAATCTCAGATTGCAGGAGGTGGACAGCTCCACGAATGGGGAATTGAAAGCCCCAGCAAATAGTCTGGGATAGGGATGCCATGTCACCCTGATAGCTGGGTTTTACACAGATTCTTGGCATGCCACATGGTATCTGTGTGGGCTGTTGTTTGGCCTGGATTTCAAGCTTTCATCTTTCTCTCTCTTTTTTTTTTTTTTTAAAGTAAGTCTCTAACACTTGTAGAAGCTGAGATACTGTATGGGGCAACATGTGGAGGTACTTTTCTGTCAAATTATTCTTCAATAAACAACTCCATGGGTGAATTTCAGGTGTAAGGAAAGTGGGAATGAGCAGCGTGAGGGTCAGGGTACAAGAACCAAGGAAGGGTGCCCTGTGAAGGCACAAGATAAGGCAAGGAAGGGAGTAAGTTTGGGATGTACTGTGAGAGTGTGAGGTGAGCTGAGGGAGGGAATAAGAGATATGGGAGAGCAAGTGGTGCAAATGATAGTGTGCAAGAAGCAAGGACACAGAATAGGAGATGTGGTAAGAGAGGGGGAGAGTAAGAGAGATAGGAGAAAGTCATGTGAGCCCTGGAGTGCAAGAAGCATGGAAGAGGTGCGCTACACAGGTGTGAAGTGAAGTGAGGGAATGAATAGGAGGGAAGGGAGAGTAAAACAAGGGATGGAGGGAAGGGTGAGAGTTGCAGTGGCAGGGTGCAGAGAGCAAAAGCACTTTAGCCATTACACTATAATGGTGCTCTCAGGCCAGTCGTAACTGTAAACAATCGTATGAAATTTGAAACATAGTGGAAGAAAAAGAATGCAACAATTAATGTGCTTAATTTGCCTTATTATAACACATAATTATAATTGTACAAAATTTCCTTATTACAATAATTTGCATAATATGTGGATTAGATGCTCAGATTTAAGTAACTGGAATATGGCACTGAGGGCTACAGGAGGAGGAAAGGCTGTAGGCTCATCCCCCACTCCTTCCTACTGGCCATAGGCAGAACACTTTAGTTCACAGGACATCTGAGATTCCATGTCAATGAAAGGCTGTCTGCCTGACAAAGGCACCAAGTTAGTTGGGGATATGCAAGGTGGGCAGCAGTGGCTATATGGCTGAGCAAAAGACTAGGTGGCCTTTAGTCAGTCTCTCCAGCATAACACTCTTGGAAGCTAATCATACCTTCTAGACTTCACCAGTGCTTGGAGTGGGGGACCAACCCCATTGTGGTAGTAGCATTAGCAATAGCATTTATATTTCTATACCGCTTGGATCTCTGTAGGATTGAAGTCACAACATTATGGCTGCAGTACTAGCTTCTAACCACTGCACCACCAGGGCTCCATAGTAGTAGTTGTAGTCATAGTTGTTGTTATTGTCATATACCCTCCTTGGCTGCTGTATTTACAAGTCTACAAAGTGGTTATATAGTCATCCTTCTATATTCGTGGGTTTGACATTCATGGATTTGATTATTCTCAGGTTTGCCTCCATCCCCCTGAAGCCCAAGTCCACTGTGAGCACATTCACACAACAGCCTTGGGATTCAGGAAGGGAGGGCACCAGTGGTCACCATGGCAGCTGTCAACTGCCTCCTGAAGCCAGCTGCTCTGCAGGCTTTGTTAGACACTTGGCCACGGAGATCTCTGCTGCTCTGCCTTCCCCAAGCACTAGCACAACAGTGTGGGGCTTGGAGAAGGCAGAGCAGCAGCAATTTCTGTTGCTAAGAGCCCCCAAAGCCAGCTGCTGTGTGGGCTTTGGGAGATGCTTCACAATGGAGATCGCTGCTGCTCCACCTTCCCCAAGCACTAACACAGCAACATGGGGCTACTGTGTGAATGTGCATGGCTGCCCCAGGCTTCAATAGGCAGGTCAGTTGCTGATGGGTCTGGCCATGAGGCTCACATTCTTCATACTACCACACCATGGAGCCCCCCAGCCACCCATTTCACAAGCCTGAGGAGCCCTTCTAGCTCTGCCCCCACCTCTACTGTATGTATACACTTTTTTTTTCACTTTCATGGGGATCCTGTGCCCCTAACCCCACAAATGTGGAGGGTTGTCTGTAATCACACAGAGTCTGAAGGTGGGGTTGTTGAGTTTTATTAAGGCCTTGTTTGTCTTACCCCTGTAATTCAAGCAATGATTTAGAACCTGAGGACATTTCTTTAGAATTGGTGACTGAATCTTTCAAAGAATAACTACTGGTGGGTTTTTGTTTTGTTTGGCCAATATCTACAAATAAAGGAGATTGTAATAAACACACACATAGAGGATAGAATTGGATAGAAGAATGTGTTGTGTTTTTCTCCTTTTTAATCCAGAAAATATTTTACACCTATCAAAGAAGAAATCAATTGCTGCCCTGCTGTTTGTGAAAGTCAGCATTTATAGGTATATCTGCTCATAGCTTTAATCAAAAGATTGCTTTCTCTGGAGGCTGAGATCATCTTTCTGACTTGTGGAAAGACGTGTGTGGTGATGTAATTGACTACAGAATCTCAGTATGAAAGGGAAACAAAGGGAAAGATGAAAGTCTGAGATTTAATGCCAATAAGAATATTTTGTATGCCTATGTGCCTCTCAGCAAAAAATGTCTCACCAAGCACAATTACATGGGAAGTTAACTTTATAAAATTATTGGTTTCCCTACCAATTCCAAGTAATTTGTTACCATTACAATTTTATCCACTTCTTTGTTTCTCAAAGTTAACTAAAATAAGTATTGGGGAAAACAATCTGAGGACTATAAACTGCTGTCCTGTAGTATCAATGATATCAATAATATCAATTGTTAACTGATAATAACCCTAATCCTAAACCTTACCTTAACTCTAACCAATACCCAAATGGTTTTGCAAGACAATCCCAACCAAACAGAAATGGTTTTGATTGCATTTTCTTGACAAAATTATCAATTATTTTTTTCATGACAAAATTACCAATTATCAATAGATACAGAAGCAGAATCATGCAGCACTGAAATGGCTGCACTGAAGTGGCTGCACTGGAATGCCCTAAGCCCCCTCCTTCATTATTTAGTGGAGCCACAACCCTATAACTGTCAAATTAATCCCAAAATTTAGCTATACACCAGACCTCATGCATAAATTCCCATATGGACATGATTGGACATTTTTGTCCAGTGAAGAACGATTTTTTTCAGTTCAGAGTTGCAGACACAGATTTGTGCATGGGGTTACCATTGCACATGAATGTCCATTGAGCATAGAAGGGCACTGCACATGTTTATATACATTTGCCTATTGCACATAGTTGCCATAGTTGCACATTGGATGTGCATATTGGGTTATACATCATCATCATCATTATTATTATTATTATTATCATCATCATCATCATCAGTAGTTCTATCCCACTTTTTTCCCTATTTGAGACTCAAAGCTGCCTACAAAAAAAAGACATTTTTAAAATCAGCAAAATACAAAAAATAAAACACAATTAACTAAAAAAGTTAAGAATGCAATTCATTAAATAGGTGGTGCTGCAGAACCACTAAGTAACTTCATGAGCACTAAGTTATTTTCTATCTCCTCACTCAATATAGGATATCAGCCATAATTGGGAACTCTTGTCCACAGACCTAATGAGGCCAGAGAAGGCGTCAAGATCTGGCCCACATAAAGTTCAAGAGATGTCCTGTCCCTGTGTTGAAGTTTCTGAAGCTCCACTCCCTGGAGATGGAGAAATTCCCCTATGCACTTCTGAAAACTCAAAGGGAGGAGCCATAACTAGATTATGTCAAAGGAGGGGAAAGGCTTAATCCGAGGGGTCTGCTATCCAGCTCAGCAGTTTATTCCAGGCAGGCAA
The DNA here is from genome assembly GCA_030847615.1 of Gambelia wislizenii. Lineage (NCBI taxonomy): Eukaryota > Metazoa > Chordata > Lepidosauria > Squamata > Crotaphytidae > Gambelia > Gambelia wislizenii. The sequence continues at coordinate 328,971,913 of JAUMIR010000001.1, forward strand.
ACTGCCCCCTCCCCACCCAACCTGGATCAAAATACTCCCCACTCGAAGCTGCTGCTGCTCCTTTGGGCACAATTTTGTTACTTAACAACCTTGTTCCTTCTTTTCTCAGTGGTCTATCCATTTGTGATAACATTAATTGTTCTTTAATCCTCCACCTCATGCTTCTGTAGAAATTAGCTCCAGCACTTGACCCCTCCAAGACCTCCTTTCCCCCAATAACCATGTTTAGGTCTCAGAATGTTTGGGTGTTATTTCCTAGGATGAATGGCACTAATTGTGTTCTGTGGATTTGTTTTCCACCAGAGGCCGAATCAACATCAAGAAAATTGGTGCCAGTGAGGAAGGGACTGCACAAGAGGTAAGGAGAAACATTTTAAGTGGCATGAGCTAATTAGATTACACTGGTGGTGTAGCAAAGCAGGAAGATTCCACAAAAGCCTATAATAGAGGCTAATGAGAATTTTATCATGCTTGTTAAACGGGACATTTAATTGTGCAAAGGAGCTGTTGGACGTAATGTAAAAACTGGTTAATAAAAAGGAATCTTAATTGCATACTCAGCCCTGTAATGTCTAAGCTGTCCAGTAGAATGGAATCGCCTCAGGCCATAGCAGTCAATGCTTTCTTCATTCTGTAGCGGCAAACATGTAATGCGATTAGGGCAGTTAATTTCCTCTGACTGGCATGAAAATTAATGAAGTGTGGATGAGTTATGCTTGGGGATTTAATAATTATGCCAATTGATCCTGGTAGAATGGTTGTTTTTTTCTGTTGAAAAGGTAGCACCTGTATGTGTGTGTATGTGTTTGTCTCCACCCATGATTCCCTGTCAGATTATGTATAGAGCAGCAGAATAAGGCTTTGTAAAGAATTACAGTAGTGTTGTTGGCAGCTGAGAGAGAGAGACAGAGAGAGTGCCAGTGCCAGTTCAAAACTTCCCTTATTGATAAACTCAGAAGAAGCCTCTATAGAATCCAAGCTCTCCTAACTTTAGCCTCCCATCTGTGATACAGGGACAATTTGAACTTGCAAACCAGTGGCCACCTTGGTTGGGAACCCTAGGGAATATAGTCTTAAAAGGTAAGGCTGGAATACTACATTTCCTACTTACTGCACTGTAAAAATTACTGAGATAACATCTACAATGTGCTTTACTGTATGTACTTTATCACATGAAGCCAAAATTGTGGAATTACGCTGGGATAATAGCAGTAATGGCTTCCTGTTATCACACAACATCATCTTTATACCATGGTTGGGCATGCTCCAACCATTACTGTGCCATACCTTTGCATTCACAGGCAAAACCTGTGAATAGTTGTCAATATCGCTATTTTCCTGGTATTGATGAGCATATGATAATTCATACCCACTGTAGTTCCAATATTATGGTGTGAGTGAGCATTCCCCCCTCTTTCCCCCTTCCTAATGAGAACACATAATTCAACTTCCAGTGGAGAACATGAAGAGGACCTCCATGATGCCCTTTTAATGAACTATCTCCTTTTCTCAGTACTTTTTATGTTTGTTTAATTGTTAATTTGTTAATTTCTTTCATTATTTTTTTGTTCAATTAACGTGGTGTCTTCTTGTGATAATGGGTGAAACCATGTTCTTGCAAAATCATAGGAGGATTAAAAAATTAAAGGTGCACGTGTGGGCCATCTCAAAGCAGCAATGCAGCACTATTCTAACACAATGCAAAAACAAGTATTACAATAGTACAAGCTTCAATCCCAGTCTTAAAGCACTAGTAGATGGTCGTGAAATATTCCATTAGTGGTAGTGTTGCACAGTTGCAATAAAGTGTGAAAATGAATGTAATCATGCTTCTGTGTTTCCGATTTTTTTCAGTTGTGCAATTACAGCATTTAGATATGCTCGTGTGATATGTGATATTATGATAATGTCCTGAGTGGAGCTTTAAAGACAATATAAATGCTCTTTGTTCTAAGTTTGCTAACAAGGATCTAATTTCAGTAACCAATCTAGAGAAAATGCAACTACATTTGATCACATTCATTCTTGTTACTATTGTTTATTGTCACTCTTGTGTCAAATTATAGATTTTAATAAACTGAGGAGATGGGGGAGGGGTGGGTTGATTTTGGCTTACGAAACCTGGTAAAAATCCACATATATTTTATAGATTAAGATTTTTATATTCTAACCTAAATCGTGGGATCTCAGGGCATCACTTTAACACACTTAAAATAATTTAAGACAATAGAAGTTAAACAGATTAAAATGAGAGTTTAAAACCAGCTAAAGTGGGTTAGAACAGTGTAAAGCCATGTGCAAATGTGGATGGAATCACTGAGGCCACAAAGGATTTAATAAAAAGGCATGTTTGTACTTGATGCTGAAATGACACAAATGTTGGCACCCCCCAAAAAAGGTATTTCAAGAATGGGTGGCCATGGCAGAGAAGGTGCTCTCTCACATCCTCCCACAGTATATTGATGTCACAGCATAAATAATGGAACAACTGCACTGACAGGGAAGTTCACACCCTACAGATACACGGGAGGGAAGATAAGAGGTATGCCAAACACCAGTCCCCATACAACTGCATGGGTAGAACATTAAGCTCCAATTGTGCTGATTTAGGATCTCACCCTGTATGTTAGGAAGGATGTTACGTGTGACTCATACTAGTGCTAGTAATGATCTTGAAAAACTCTTAGTGTGATTTCAATGAGAATGTTTTGAGCTGGAACTCACGGTGACTCAGTTGTAGTTTCTTTCCTGAATGCTGGATCCCAAGAACATGTTGATAAAAGAATGGCCACTAAACATGTACAGATCACCACCACCACCCATTTACATTCGGTATAGATTCCCAGACTTACCACAGATACATAAAACTGTGTATAATAGTGAACTCCCACATTGTGCTATAGAACCACAACAGATGACCTAGAAAATGCCTGGAGAAGAAGGGATCAGTGCTGAGATTCAGCTATCAAGATTCAGTGGAATATTGACCGAGCCCTTGAGCTGACATGATTGTAAGCTTTCATTACAGCAAAGAGTATAATGAGAATTCTTGCATTTAATTAACTCAGGAAAATGTTCCTACTGAGTGCTGAAGTGGCAAGCTGTGAATGGGACATTTAATTTCCTCAGGCGCCCCAATACAAAAGAAAGTGTTATGAAAACATTATCCTTTAAAAAAAAAGGTTTTCTGGAAACCTTAAGAGAAGTAAATGTTCAGGCCTTGCACATTTGTCTTTAAAAATATTTTTTTCCTTTTTTCTGAACAGAAAGGGTAATAATTAACTGTTTTAATCAGGTAGATTTGATGTACAATGTTACTGGAGCTGAAATTCAGTTCTGTGAACATATTTACACATTTCCAAATATCTCATTTTCACATTTGAAGAGAGGGGAGACATGAATGTTCACAGGTAGGCCCTCCTTGCAAAACCAATTGGGTTCCAAGTCATTAGCCTAAATCCTACTGTTAGTCCTAACTAGAGTAGAGCTTGGATTTACCTGTGTGTTGACTCACCAACTGACAATTGATTGAAATTATCTATTCTGTTTGGAACTAATCACCAGGATTTCAGTCCTTGTCTTACTGTGTGGTAGCCATTTCACCGCCCACCATGGGAACATAGCAAGATAGGGTGATCTACCTGTTTGCTCAGCCATAAGGCCCTTCCTCTCCATACCCACTCCTCTGTCAACCCATTCAGAGGACTTTTTCAGATGGGGGGAAAAACCCCGAGGAGGTCAGGAGAAGAATGGGGCTGTTGCGCTTACAGAGCCCCATTTCAGATGACACAGTCCTCCTCCGTCCTCCTCCCGACCTTCCCCCATCAATAAAAAGCGGCACCCACAGCATGGGGGAAGGTTGGGAGGAGGACAGAGGAGGACGGGGCTGTCTGAAATGGCGCTCTGACTCTGAAAAAGTCCAGAGTTAGAGAAATAGGATTGGCCTTGTTTGCCCATAGTAATATTTTCATGTAGCCAGATCTGAGTGTCTACATGGTACTCATACCTTCAAATATTTCACAGATGAAAACTGGAACATGTGTGGCCAAGCAACATCAGAGTGTGGTCAAGAGGGCAAAGGTTATTAATGAAGAAGAGCATACAAGCTGGGAGAGGTTGCAGCAGTTTGTTTTAGCCTGAGTTTAGGATGACAGAAGATTAACAGGGACTGTCCTTGCCATATCAGGACAGTTGGAAGGTATGGGTACTGCCACATCACCGAATGCTCCTAAGTGATCTCTGGTCATTTACCACAGCAAGAACTATATACCATAGTCAGCTTTTACTTATTTAAATTTGTTTAAACAGGATAAATGGGTGGGAGTGGGGAACAGAGAAGGGGGAGAAGTGGAGAGAAGTAATGCCTTGCTGCAGATTAGGTCATACTGGGGTGAAAATCCATTTCTCTGTCGATGACCACATTGCCTTAGTAATCTGTTTAGGGGCCTCATGCTGACACAGGCTGAAGCAAGTACTAAACAGGGCCAGACCAAAAATGGATTAAGCTACTTCTCTCTCTTTCTGCTACTTTCCCCTACACACACACACACACACACACACACCTCCAGTGAATATCACTGAGGAAGATGGAAGTAGAAACAATTGATGTTTTTTTATAAACAAGCTATATAACATTTCAACAATTTTATTAAATTTAATAAACCAACTTCAAATATTATAGGATCCTTCTGGGATCCAGGTTCTACCTGAAAACTTCTGATATCCCCCCCCCCCAATTCTAGATAGATAGATAGATAGATACTGCAACTCTCTTTTCTGCCACTCCTTCCTCATCCCTGCTGAGTGAGCTGCTGGAGAAGGGACAGATCACTCATGTCAGCAGTCTGAACTAATCACTTGCAGAGAACTTTTGAAATCAGGCCTAGGCGTAAAGTCAGAGGTCACCCATCCCTGGTGTAAAAGATTGCTCTTATATGTGGTGAAGATTGAAAGTGATTGATTTAGAAGTTGAAAGAAGCCGCTTGGAGAGTTATAATCTGTGTTCCAGCAGTGAGTGGCAATTCATGTAAACATCAAGATCAGAGGCAAATTACACGTTTATACTGGGACCTGCTGTAATGAAGGCTGGAGCCTAGTGACAGCTAGTGCCCTTTGGAACTGGTAGGGCAAGGTGGCCAATGGAAGGTGAAGCCAAAGTCAATGGTAGACAGAGCCTACTAATTATGGTTATGTCCCCATCCTCCTCTCTAGCCATGATGCTGTATTGCAACAGCTCTTTAACATTCAGCATCTAACCGAACTTATCAGTAGTCTCTTTTGTTGGTTCAGGAGGCTTCCATATTATCATACTTGATTCTCTTATGTGGGAAAAGCTAGGCTTTTACCAGCTTTTATAGCCAACCCCATAAGACAAATTACAGGAAGTGAAATGCCAGGCTTAAGGGCAGTGAGGGTAAAGTGAAACTGCTTTGTGTTTTAGTCTGAACTTTAAAGTAGCTAGCCAAGATGGTGGTGCTTCTTTGAAGTTTGGACAAAAGCCAGAGTGGATTCACACAGAGACAAGGAAGCCAGCAGCTTTCATTGGTTCAGTTTATATGCCACATTGCATACTGTTATCCGAATTACATGGGGTTTGTGGGAACCCCACGTGTATCCAGATATTAATATGGGTTATATTAGTTAGCTCAGTATGGCAGTGAGATGTCGGGTAATGATGTTCTCTTTTGACCTGTGTATACTGGTACTAACAGATGAGGGTCACAGCCAGGAAATAAAAATATTTTTATTGAAAAATAATCTCAGAAGCATTCACACTTAGGCACTCAAGCACTCACACAAAGCTATCAAAGAAAGTAGGAAGCATTGGGATAGAGGAATAGAGTTTGGGATAATGGGTTATACTGTACCAAGGAGCAGAGATTTGTGTAGCAGAAGATACTCAAATGGAGCTCTGAGGGTCGCACAGCAAACAGAGTGAAAGGATACAGGAAGCTGTGGACACATTGACTATATTTTGGGGTGATATTTATACTTGAGCTTCCCCCAGAGGGGGTGTTTTGAGTGGAATACAATGTGTGCTGGAGTTTCCCATAGTTAGACAACGGAAGCTCTGGTTGTGTTAACTATCACAAGTGGCTGAAACATTACGACTGATGGGTGTCCAGCAACCTTCTATCGTTTTAGGAAAGTTGTGAGGGAAAACCAGTTTTGCAAGGCAAAGAGTGCCCGACCACTTTGACTGAATTAGTGAATGACTCACTTCCATGTACATCCAGGAGAATTAGCTCATTTCCACCCTGACTCACCAGTCCAAGGGGGGTTTGCATAATTACTACCCAGAAATGTCTTAGGAATTTGGGTTGGCCACTTCCTTGGGTTTTATGAGCACATCTTCAGTCCTTGCATTTAGGAGGCCCTGGCCTACTACCAACCATGTGGGAGGCCAATAAATAAGCCAATTTATGAAATATAGCCAACTGGTGAATTATTGGAAAGAAGGAGGTAAGGAGGTATCAGGGCAGGTAACAATATACAAATACAGAGGGGGGATACTCAGTGTTTGCCCTCTTCCTACATAAAATAAAATAAAATAAAATAAAATAAAATAAAATAAAATAAACAGAAGTTCCTCAAGACAGGTAGAACAGTTCTTCCAAGCATCTGTGAGAAGGTAGCAGCCTAGGCTGACCTAAGACAAACAATACTGGCTCACCCAGCCCAGGCACACTAATTCCAAAGTAACATTAGACAGAAAATGACACTTCTATAAAGACAATGCACTCTCGTTTTTAACAGGTTTGGACCATGACAAAAAAAAACAACAAACCATTGGTTCCTTCAAACAAATGTGGTAATTTTTCATATATATGCAAAACAAATGACTAGGTTCATCTAAACAAACTAATTAATATTGTGGATGGCAATAAAAAGACTTCAGGATTCACGTATTTTCCCTACTGGACAGAAGAAGAAAGGAGACCTATCTTTTTCAATCTAAGCTCATGTGTGGTTCATTACTAAATATTTCCAAGTGCCTCTGTTCCAAATCACTTAAAAGAAATACTTTCTTAATTGAGGTCCCAAAGTATTTGAAGCAGTTGTTACAAAGAATCACTTAAACAGCAGGGAGGTAATCCAAAAATGTTGGACCGGGAGATATCCATTCCTTCTCTAGGACATGTAGTACTGTTTGTATTTCATGAACCCTTTCTCAGGTTCAAAAACATCCTACACACAAAACTTTCCCTCCTCCCCCCACTCACTCACTCACTCAAACACACACACACACATATATATTTCTGCAAAAGTCCCCATGGACAGCAATGAAATTAAGAAAAAAGAGATAGAGAAAAGTGTCTCTTTTCCTTGCTTGCCTTGTCTCTTAAAAATATTTCTGTTCTCAAAACAATTTGCATGATATGACTACAAAAGTGTTCATTCATAACATCTTCATTTCTTTTTCTATCCACCTCAGTATTCAATGGTGGTATTTATTAGACATTTCTGTGTGTGGTTGTGAAAGCTGGACAGTGGAGAAAACTGACAGAAATAAAACTCATTTGAAATGAGGTGCTGGAGAAGAGACACCATGGATTTCTTAAAAGATAAATGAATGGTTCTTAGAGCAAATGAAGCCTGAACCCTCACAAGAAACCAAGATGACTAAAATGATGTTATCATACTTTGGACGTATCATGAGATATCATGGCATATCATGAGAGTAAGAATATTATCAGACGAGCATCTAAAAATGCTGTAATTCCGCAAATGAGGATAATGAAAACATTGTGACATTATTACACTTATCGCACATCACTGTAATCGTGTGAAAGAACTGCCATGGAATTATTGCACAACAACCACGAGTGCTTTAAGAATGGGAGTTTACTTCCTGGATTTAGCATGAGCGAGATTTCAGCAGTTCTCGCGAGAAGATGCAAGCATGCTTAAAAACTGCAAAACACCTTAACTAACAAAGTAAATGTACTCACAAGCACAGAAACAAACCTAAAAAGTTGCAACTAAATGGGTCAGATCATAAAAATAAAGTCCTATGTTTCATATTTGCATTCTCACCCAGAAGTTTTCTCACTGAGGATTGCCCATTCGTGCTGCAATCTCGCAATTACAATGGGACATGGTGTTGCACACCTCCAATAGCATGAAAAAAGCACTATTGACAATCTATTGATGGGTTAACCCATCAATTAAAAGGAACAGGTTTTTTGCCACTGGAGCATGGAGTATCAACATGAGGACGACAATGTCATGTGATAGCGGAGCCCATTTGTGCTACCATGATGTTGTAATCCTGTGATTTTTGCTGTGTGATAAAGTCCAATGTGACACATTGAGAAAGATAATGATGCTTGGAAAAGCAGAAGGCATCAGGAAAAGAGGGAGACAACAACACAGGGAGATTGCTTCAAAGAAGCCATGACCCTGAGACTGCAAGACCTGAGCAGGGCAGTTGATGACCAAGAATCTTGAAGGTCTCTCATTTGTGGGGTTGCCATAAGTTGAAGTTGACTTGATGGCAAATCACAGCAGCAAAAATATTATCTCAGAGCTTGCATATGTTACCGCAGTTCTTATTAAAAGCAGCTGAAAGAAAGTGTTTCTTCAAAAGTGCTTGTAAAAATGCACTTCAGTAACTAATTTACAGCCCGAAGGAATCATCAAAGGTAACAGGTGGCAGGAGTTTAGAGTAACTCCCCACCAACTTGTTCTGCCTAATTTGGTGGAGCTACTACCATCTAAAATTAGATTACATGGATGGCAATTACATTTGTGCCCTAATAAAGAAATACCAAGCAGCTCTGCCTCTCGCTGCCTCTCAACTGTCTATTTGAATAGTTGATTCTAACTATGGGGCTCCCCCCCACACACCTTTTTGTGATCTTGTCATTTCCTATTTTTCAGCTCTATTTCATACATATTCTTACTTCATTTTAAATTTATACATTTTAATGAAATTGTTTGAAAGAGGTATTCATGGGAGTAAAGGAGCTTTCTTTGGTGATATCAGTTGGTATGAAAATAATAGACAGCATCCAGTAACAGTGACAGAATTCCCAGGATGTGTTCATGGAATTCAAAGGCTGGAGCTGGGGGTAAGAGTAGTATTGTCCTTGTTAAAGCTAGAAGGTGCCCAGGTCTCTACATTCAAATCTTCTCTCTGGGGGTGTAGCTGTGAGGGCAGGCATTCCCCCACCCACCCAAGAATTCTACCCTTCCCATAAAATGTTCCTTCCGTCTCTTGCATTACAATAACTTAAAAATTCAATTGAACATTTAGAAATAGAGTTTACATATCCAAAGAAAAGGGGAAGGCAAAGTTATCACTGCAAGTATGAGTTCTAGGTATGAATGTTTCTAGAGCCTTATAGCATTACACTGTTATAGCACTATTATTCCACTTTAACTACTATGGCTACATCCTGTAGAATTCTGGGGTTTGTAGTCTGGTGAAGCCTAAGTGCTGCCTGGCTGAGAATGCTAAATGCCCCTCCCTAAACTGCAAATCCCAGAATTCAACAGGAGGCAGCTATAGCAGTTAAGGTGCTATAACATCGTAATTCGATATCACTCCCTGGGCAATGCTAGAAATGTTAGGACCAAGAGAAAATTTAATTGGGGAGGGGAATTCCTACTTGTAAAGGCCATACCCTTTGTTTGCTGTCCTCTTGTAGCTATACCCTTTGTTCCCCCTTTTTTGAAGCACTCTTGTACCATAGGGTTGACCTATTGAAGATGATGTCATGTTGAAAAAGAATGCATTCCCCAGTCCTGCAAACAGCTTGGAAAGAAAATGAGCATTGAATAACACTAAGGGGTATCTACCCATGTGGAGCTGGTACTTCTGCTAGTTAGTTATACTTGGTGTTTGTTTACTATTAAAAAATCCTACAGTCTACAGCATCTATAAACCCAATTGTAATATGGGATTATCATTCAGACTCTTTATAGAAAACAGCATGTTTCTCATGGGGATTTAAATGATTAGATGAAGCATTCAAAAACGTATTATTCTGCAAAGCTGCAGTCAGTTGCTTAACCAGCAATAATCTTCACTTGTATATTGCAAAAGCTGAGCAAATGGAGACAATATTGTTTTGGTTTTATATTCAGGGAGGAGAATGCTGATCTGGTTTGTCCATGGCTTTATTGGTTAATTTATCATGTCATAGTTTACATTTGATTTGCAGTGATTACCATCTCTTTGAGGATTAATAAACTGGCATCATTGAAAAGAGTCTGACTTTGACATCCAATCATTATAGTACTATGCTCCCATCTCATTTTTTAAAAAATATTCCTGGTAGTTATTATTTCATTGGGGAATTCATTAGGTGTCAGTTTACAAAGGTTTCTGTTCGACTACATGGAAATCAAATCCTGCCCAACCACACTTTCCCCCCAAAACTAATGAATGCACTCTATACTGAGCTCTCATGTGCTGCCAGATCAAATATAACATTTGAGAAAAAAGAGAATCCATGTACTTTCCTGTTCTAACATACAATATTACAGGTCTTGACAGGCCATCCAGTAAGTTGACTTTGGGCTTTTCTACATGGGCCAGAATAAATCAGCTCCCTGCTGGCATATTTTGGCCCCAGATCTGGCCCATTCCTCCTGCATTACCTGCATGAAAGGGGATGGAGTCCAGACTGCCATGCCAGCCTGTCTCTTCAGACACTGCCATCCGTGTCATTCTTTCCGAAGCCAGCCCGCAGCATGTGATCAAGCCCCCCCCGGCATGTGACCAGACTTGGTCACATGCTGCAGAACTCCTTCCTGGTTTCAGAGAGACTGACATGGATGACAGCTACAACAATGGACCAGCGGGCCAATATGGTTGTTGTGGTCACGCAGGGCCTCATCTGAGGTTTTTGTGTTGTTTTTGTGTGTTTTTGGTTGAGGCAGTTTTTCCTGGGTACTTTGCTAAAAAAATTGATTGGGCTTTACCCCATTTGTGTTGTTGGTATTTATATTAAGCAGATTGCAGCAAACCCCCCCCCACAGTGCTTCATGAGCTTCTGGTACAAAGCAGGACATTAAAAATGATGGATGCTCCAATAAAGTTATAAAGCAGAACATAACATTTATTATGGCAAAGAATACATCTTGGATAAGAAAAGCAGATAGTAGAAAGTTACCTAACTTAGATGAAAGAATCCCTAAGAGCTGACTCTCATGCATGTGTGTAAGAAATCTACAGGCTCCTCTGGCTCATGTTGCTGGCTGCTAGCTTCTGAGACAAAGGGTTGTAAAAAAACACTAAAACTACTTGGGGCAAAGAAGGGAGGAAGTTGTCTCTGCAAGCAGGGAATAAATACAGGTCAGAAACACACCCATAGAGTTGTAAACAAGTGTTGATGCTTCTTCCGTTCCAACACCCCTTCTCAGTGACGCTAGTTTAAGTCCAGAAGATTAATCTTCTCTCTCAAAAACTGGAAGTGGTCTCTAGGGAGTGGCTTGGTGAGAATGTCTGCTATCATTTCTCTAGATGGACAATACTTCAACTCAATAAACTCCTTCTCTTGTAGATCTCTCAACAGGTGATGCTTCACATCAAAGTGCTTAATGCGTGAACTGACTCTTCCAGTTTGTAAGAGTTTTATGCAGTTTTGGTTGTCTTCATGAAGCTTTACAGGCTTTTGTTCAATTGTTCCAAGTTCCTCTAGCAATTGGCATAGCCACATAAGTTCCTGACATGCTTGAGCAGCTGATGTATATTCTGTTTCAGTAGAGGAGAGTGCTACAGCCTGTTGCTTCTTGCTCACCCAGCTCACCACCCCACCTCCATAGTTCCACTGGTAGATTTATGACCTGTAAGGTCTTCAGCCCAATCTGTATCTGTGTAAGCTACTAGTCTGGGACTGTTGATGGCTTGTAGCTTTAACATTAAGTATGCCGTACCTTTTAAATATCGGCCCACTTTCTTTCCTACATTCCAACCCATTCTTCTTGGTGAGTTGGTTTTTCTACAAAGAATTCCAACTGCTGAAGCAATATCTGGCCTCATGGAGGTCGCTAAGTACAGCAGCTTTCCTATAGCACTTCTGTATTTATTATTTGGTAGAGGCTTACTGTGCTCATCTATCTTGAAGTAGTCTGTTTCCACAGGTGTGGACACTGGATTGGCCTCCTTGAGTTCTAGGTATTCCATGAGTTCATGAATCTTTTGCTCTTGACTGAGAAGATAGCTTCCATCTTCCTCTCTCTCTACTTGCACTCCCAAATAATAAGTGATGCCTCCTAGTCTTTTCACTTCTATCTCATTATTTAGATGGTTTAAGATTTCTTCACGATCAGTCTCATCTTGGTAAGCTAAAATCAAGTCATCAACACAAATCAAAATGTAGGTTCATTTGTCATCTTTGTATTGTCTGTAGACACAGGTATAAGCCTTGCCTTATGTAAGGTCTTCCGTAATTAACATCTCATTTAGGTTTTTTATTCCAGGCTCTTGCAGCTTGTTTTGAACCATAAAGGCCTTTCTGAAGTTTGTGAACAAGTGATTTGCTTCCTTCCTTTTCAAATCCAAGACATTGTTCTATGTAGATCTCTTCCTTGAGTTGTCCATTTAAGAAAGCTGTCCAGACATCCCAGTGTTCAGCATGCATTTTGCTAGATGCTGCCACACTCAAAAGTGTTCTTATGGCGGCATGTCTCACCATAGGTGCAAAAATTTCATCATAGTCCTCACCATATCTCCAGGAGTAGCCCTTGGCTACTAATCGGGGTTTGTATCTCTGGATTTCCCCTTCTGAATCTCATTTGAACCCACTTACATGCCACAGGCTTCCTACCAACTGGCAGTTCTGTGAGTGTCCAGGTTTGATTCTTGTGCAATGCATCTATTTCCTCCTGTGCTGCTCCTTTCCATTTGCTTGCTTCTGCTGTGGGCAGCCTTTCAATTTCCTCCCAAGTGGAAGGTTCATACGGCACCACTGTCCTTGCAAGGTAGGACAGGCGTAGGGGTGGCACTCCTCTGTTTGATTGGGATGAGCATCTAAGTTCTGGTTCCAGAGCCCCATCTGCTTCTGTGGTGACTTCCAGCTCTGAACTTACTCCTGTTTGCTCTGCATCCCCTTTTGCTTGTGTATTTACTTCCACTTCTTCAGCTATAATGGGTGTTTGAGGCAGACAGGCTTCATCTCCGCATTCAGGCCAGTAGGCTATTACGTCTTCTGTATTATGATTCTTCTGTTGTGCAGTCTGTGTCTGTGTGGTTCACATCTGTTCTCTCAGTCTCATCAAAGTACACAACACTTTTCACTGTAATCCTTCCTGGTTTTGGATCAAGAATTCTGTAGCCTCTATATCCTGGTTCATAGCCTACCATCACATCTTCTTCAGCTCTGTCATCTAGTTTGTTCCTCTTCTCCTTTGGCACGTGAGCATAGGCTCTGGATCCAAACACTCTGATATGGTCCATGGTCGGTTTTCTGTTATGCCAAAGTTCAAATGGGATTTTGTTGGTTGCTTTGGTTGGTAGTCTGTTCTGCAAGTATGTAGCTGTCATCACAGCCTCTCCCCAGTACTGGTTAGGCAACTTCGAGTCTAGCAACATGCATCTCATCATTTCCATTACTGATCTGTTCTTCCTCTCTGCAGTCCCATTCTCCTCAGGAGTAAAGGGAGTTGTGTGCCTGTGTACAATGCCATGCTCTTTCATGAATGTTTGAATGTGGTGTGAAATGTACTTCCCACCATTGTCAGTCTGAAAGACTTGAGGTCTTCTGCCAAATGTGTTCTGCACCACTGCAACGTATTCCTTCAGTAGCTGCAAGGTCTGGCTCTTCTCCTTGAGTAAATAAATCACAGAGTACCTGGAATAATCATCTATAAAGATTAATAAGTAATGATTCCCAGCTTTAGACAAAGTCTGAATTGGACCACATACGTCACTGTGGACTAGTTCCAGTGGTTGCCTCGATTTTGTTTTCACTCTTCCTGGGAATGGAAGGACTATTGCCTTTCCTTTTTATGCAGTTCATACACTTTGTGTTGTCATTGCTGCACATCTTTATCTTTATGCCTTTGGTCAAATCATTTCTCTTTAGATCTAATATCCCATTCATATGATGGTGGCCACGTTGATGCCATAACTGCACACAATCTGTGCTTGTGTGACATCTTATCATGTTTACTTGCTCTCTGGTACAGTCCAGTTGATAGATACCATCTTTCTTAAATGCTCTGGCATACAATTTCCCATCTTGGCTCACTGTGCATAAGTCTCCACTGAAATGCACTTCAAAGCCCTTGTCTATTAGAACAGAAACACTCAGAACATTTCCATTGAGGTCTGGAGCATACAGCATGCCTGTTGTTTTGACAGGATTATTGCCATGTTCTGTGTTACAATGCAAGATGCAATGGCCCTTCCCTCTCACAGCTATGATCCGCCCATCAGCAACCTTAACATTTCCAGCTTGGGATTCATATCACTGAAGAAGTCTAATCGTACATCATGTGACTGCTTGCCCCCAAGTCGATGAGAATAATTCCATCATTAGACTGACTCTGGGTTGCTGTAAAATAATTGTGAGGCTCCTTCTCTCATTGGCCGCTTAGTTCTGGGGCTTGACATTCAAATGGCCCTCGCTTGTGTTGCTCCATGGCAGTGTAATTTGAACCACAAACCTCTATTCCAGATCTGGCCTTGCATAGAGACATCTGCTGTGCCTCCCTCCTGAACTTAGCTAAAACATCCTTAAACAATTGGTCGGTAATTGTATTGATCCCAGACATAAAGGGTGAAAATTCCTTTGGTAGAGATCCCAGCAAAACTCCAATCTTTTGTTGATTATTAAGTTCATCCCTGCTATAGCCAATTTATCAATTAAGGACAGGATCATTTTCATATGCTTCAAAGGATCATCATCAGTCTTTAGTTGTAAGGAAAATAGTGACCTGTAAAATTCCATTTGATCCTGCAGATGAGTTTGCCCAAGTAAATCTTTTAAGGACTGAATCATATTCTTAGCAAATCTCTCATTCTTAATCTGAATGAGATGAATGTTGTCTAAACACTGAATAATTAAACTCCTTGCCTTACTGTTCTTGTAATCTGAGTAGGTGAGGCTTGCTCCTTCCTCCGTTGGTCTCAGTGTCTCAAGGGCATCCAAGATGCCTTCGTCTGCCATTTGTGTCTCCACACTGAATAGCCATGAATGGAAATCATCACCTTTCAATTTGGGTATCAAAGCATGCCCATTCATGCTAGCATGAGCCACTGTGGTGGGGGGAGGCTGGGCATCCATAACCTGTTGTTGGTATTTATATTAAGCAGATTGCAGCAAAAAAAAAAAAAAAACAGTGCTTTAATGAGCTCCCGGTACAAAACAGGACATAAAACAAGCTGGATGCTCCAGTGAAGTTATAAAGCAGAACGTAACATTTATTATGGCAGAGAATACATTTTGGATAAGAAAAGTAGATAGAAGAAGGTTACCTAACTTAGATGAAAAAGTCATTAAAAGCTGACTCTCATGTGTGCATTTAAGAAATCTGGAGGCTCCTCTGCCTCGTGTTTCTGGTTGCTAGCTTCTGAGACAAAGGGTTGTAAAAACACTAAAACTACTTGGGGCAAAGAAGGGGGAAAGTTGTCTCTGCAAGCAGGAAGTAAATGCAGGTCAGAAACATGCCCACAGAGTTGTAAACAATTGTTGCTGCTTCTTCACTACCAACAGTTTGCTCCCCTATTTGCCTCAGGCACCATCAGGACTGCCCAGAGGGAAAATGGGGCAAAAGCCCTGCTTTGTTAGGACTTCATGACTCTAAGATGGGGTGAAGATGAGGAAAATAGCCCATCTAGACAAGCCCTTTAGCTCACAAACGGTATTTACAAAAGCAGCCATGCTACCTAGCCTTCTGAAAGTTTCTGGAGAATTCAATAGCTTGCACATCTTTTCTAGCATGTGGGTTTGGATTAGACTGTAGAAATAGCATCCCATCTAGCAAATTCATCTGGTTGTCTTAGTTCACCTCAATTGGCTTTTTAAAAAGGAGAGGGGGTGAAAGTCAAATGCAGGGATGAACCAGTGTTGAGGCCTTATCCTCTAGGGTATCACATACTGATCTTTCTTGCTGTCTTATCCTGTATATATAAGTAAAGAACTGAATAACCCATGTGACACAAGGACAAAACTCCCATAAGCTATGGGATCAAGTCAGCAGCAGCTGCCTATGGCAGAGTATCGCAATGGTGCCTCACACATACACACTGAGAGAGGAGGAGGAGGGAGGGAGAGAGGGGGGGAAGGAGGGGGACTCACACACAAGTTAAAGTGGATGTTGCCAAAAGGTAGCAAAAATATTTTGGCACAAAAGACAGAAAAATCATCTTATCTAGTAGGAAAAAGGCAATAAAACAAATTGAAATAACCAAGACAAGCAATAACCAAAATAACCATGGTACCCAAGATCATGAATAGCTGTCTTGCTAGCAGTAGGGCCAGCCCTGGAGCACATGCCACATGATCTGGGGCAAGGGCATCTCAGTCAATGCATCTGCTACTCCAGATGTGCTCTCCTCTTGCAGTGTTTTAAAGATGTT
Source organism: Gambelia wislizenii (assembly GCA_030847615.1). Classification (NCBI taxonomy): domain Eukaryota; kingdom Metazoa; phylum Chordata; class Lepidosauria; order Squamata; family Crotaphytidae; genus Gambelia; species Gambelia wislizenii. The sequence continues at coordinate 328,988,447 of JAUMIR010000001.1, forward strand.
GTCTTGCAAGAACAGGTTGGCCCTCCCTGCCCTCTGCAGAACACCTACAAACAGCACTGCCCTTGACTTAAAATGTGTCCTTTGGGGCATTCTAGAGAGGATGCTATTTTCAGGCTTCTGCCCTGGTTTTTAAAATCAGCTCCAGTCCAAAGTGAAGGAAAATTATTTTGACTTTCCAGTTCAGATACAAAAACATGCAAGGCCAGCATAGCCTGCCGATTTTTCTTGCTTTCTTTCCTTTCTCATACCCTCTACTTCTAAATGTATCACCATGTCAGCTGATCAAGAAAATTCATGTAAATATAGAGATATAGGTGATGTTTGAAAATATGCAACCTTGAAATGGGAAAAATTGTAGTCAAAGGGTTGAAATGTACAATATGTTATGATCTTAAAGAAATATTTAAATAAAATGTTGTATCATTGGTATATGACTCCAGAGAAATTGTCCAGAATGTATAAAGGTATGACTAGTGTATGATGGAAATGTGAACAACACAAAGGAACATTTTATCATATGTGGTGGACATGTGGAAAAGCTTTTAAAAAATGGATTGAGATACACACACTGACACAGAGGGTTTTAAAGATTAATATACAATTAAAACTGGAACTTGTTCTTCTGGGATTGATGGATGTGCAGCTGGAAAAGAATTATGGAAGATTACTTCAGTATATGACCATGGCAGCAAGACTGTTGTATGTGCAAATATGGAAGAATTCAACAATACCCACTATGGAGGATTGGTTGATTAAAATGATAGATTTAGCAGAAATGAACAAATGATCTTGTTTGATCAGAGGAAGCTCAGTAGTGACATTTCTCAAAGACTGGAAACTCCTTATAGATTTTTTTGCAAAAAGAAGAAGAAAGAAAATGACCTGGTAACTTTTAGGTTTCATAGTAAGAAAGAATACATTATTGAAAGCAGGGATTATGTGGTAATTTTGGAAAGAAAATCTATGTGCATATATAACTGCTGAAAGGAAGATCAGAAGTCACTTATCTTTTTTCTTTTCTTTTTTCTTTTTGTACTTTATTAACTTTCATTTTATTGTATTTTAATTTCTATCTTTTTTCTAATCTTTATAGTTTTAATGTATTTTAAAACTTTTAATAAAAATATTTGTTTAAAAAGACAATATGGAATCTTTTACTGACTTGTAGAGGTGTGATTGTGTTACCTGCACTATAAGACATCTTTCCGGAGATACACATTCCTCTAGAGCTTCACAAAATATCAGTTTGAGTGAATGGTAAGAGTATTTTGGGGAAATTGACTTTTGCAGGCTTGGCAAGGGTTTTGATAGGCTACTTAGCTGTAAAGTGCAAGGAAAAATAATGGAAGAAGGATGAGCAGCTCTTGTAATTGTCAGTCTTATGCAGGTTTACCTTACCTCCCCCTCTGGTCTCTCAATGTGACAATGATAGATAACAGCTAAAAATACTAATACCTTACAACCTCTTGTGTTAATGGGCTAGCCCATTGAAAAACAGCCAAGACTCTCAAGAAAGGGGAATATAAAATACTGTAGTTATCGGCATACATAAATTATCTGTTTTGACTAAAAGAACTATGATTCTAGTTGTGTGAATGTGGCTCAGTAGGTGTTCAGACAGGAGAAAACAGTTTGTTATTACTAATGATTTAATTTGTCATGCATACAGAAATACACCCCCTTCCCTTTCCTCTTCCCCACTAAAAGCAAACAAACATGAGAACATAACTATTCCCAAATTACGGTTTTAACCTGTTTCATACATCATTTACACAGTAGGTTTTATCAAGTTTCTCATATCACATTTATTAGAAAATATTGTGCTAAAAATCTTTTTTGTGCAGCAGTTTTCCAAGAAGTAGCCATATTAGTCTCTTGCAGCATAAAAAGGATGAAAAGAGGGGGAGAAAAAGGCCATGTGGCTGCACCTTTAAGACTAACTGGTTTTTATTTTAGCATGAACGTTTGTGGGTACACACCCACTTCATTTCCAAATGAAGTGCCATCTCTGTACTGCATCTGAAGAAGTGGATTTATATCCAGAAAATCTCATGCTAAAATAAAAATCACCTTAGTTTTAAAGGTGTGGCCGCAGTCCTTTTTTCTCCCCTCCCTTCCTTCTTTTTTGATACAGCCTTGGACCAAGTTCTGCATTTGCCAGGTAGGGGAAAAACAAACAAATCTGCAACAGTTCCAAAATGTTTTTTCCCCTGCCACCTCTTATTAGGCAAAACCTATTGACAGACAGGATATAATTTTAGGTATATAACCATTATTTGACAAATCATCATTCTTCAAATCCCTATTTTTTCGTCTTTTATAATCTTTACTTCCTGTCTAAAAGTTTTCTGCTTTCACAGTGATAGCACTACTTTCTAGAGCCATGGTTCTTAATCTTTGATCCTCTAGATGTTTTTGACTTCATCTCCTGGAATCCCTGACCATTGGCCAAATTGGCTGAGGCTTATGGGAGCTGAACTAGAGGCGCACACATCTATACAGACTTTATACCTAGAGGAGCACACATCTATACAAGTTTAACCTTTAAAAAGAATGCTAGGAAACATCTTCTGAATGCATGTGGCCATATTACAGGATGACATTTCTTCCTGGAGTCGCTGATGAATGTGTGCTTATTTCAAATGAAATAATCTCCAGTCAAGAAATTTAAGGAAGTTATATATGACACTGAAGGGTGGGGGGAGGATGTACTTTATTTTAAAAATAAAACCTGCCTCAGTGATTCAGAAATGGCCAAAGATATCAAGGCTGCCCATGTGCCTGCTTGATTCCTCCCTGCACTACCTAAGTATTAATGCCACAGCTATTTCAAAAATACATTTGTCTCCAGTATTTTCATCTCCTGAAAGTGCCTTAGCCCTTTCTGTTGTAGTATCACTGAAGAAAAGGAGGGACAATATTTAGAACAGAGAGTATAAATAAGCCTGTTAAATTTCAGAAATATGCACAAGTTTCTATTATGTAACTTGGAAACATGTCTAAGAAATGCTTCTTTCAAAGCTTGAATGGAAAGGATCTTCCCACGAAGCAATGAAATGGAGTACAGTAGCAATCTGAATTAGCCTGCATCTTATAGGCATTCATGTGATTTTTAAAAAAATCCCTGTTTATTCTGGACATTCCCAACCAAAACAAAAATGGGTTTTTTTGGACATGTGCCCTGCACTCCAAATCAGGATTGGGGTGGAATCAGAGCAGGGGGGTTGCTTGGAGGGTGGAACTTGGTGGGAGGTTTCCTGTCATTCTCATCTGGGAAGCATGATATGGGGGTTGTCTAGACAAGAAAATATATTGCTGATTGCTGTGCATTAATGCAAATTCGCAGCAGCATTCATTTGTCCCCATAGTCCTTTTTTTTTTTAAATCATTTTATTTTCAAAGGTTTCACAATCATACATTAGATCATTAAATCATTTAGTCGTACCTTTCCATTTCTTTCAATTCATTTACATCCCATCAGACATTTTCCATCTCATATCTTCCTTCTCCCATTTTCTCTTCTTCCCCCTTTCTTTTCCTGTCTTCCATCCCCCGCCCACATCCACTTTCATCCTTTCCCATATTTCTTTTCATTCTTCCATCCTCCCTTCTGACTTCCGTATTCCCATCCCCTGTATCGATTTCCTTAAGCCTATCCTCTTTTTCCTTACCCTCCCTTGACCATGTTCCCTTGAATTTTCTCTCGACCTTCTGTTCTGTTTATACTGCCTATTCCTCTCCTCTTTCCTGTTTACCTAGTGGTTTATGCTTTCTTATTCGGTTCCTCTCCTTTAATTTTACCCCATATATGTTATTCTTCCAAATAAAAGTAAACCGTGTCTCTTCCACCTTTTATTCTATCCTTCTATTCCATCTTTCCCTCCAAAATTCTCGAAACGGAGTCCATTCTTCCTCCATTTTGGTTGTATTTACTTTATTTAAAATGTATGTTAATTTGTCATTTTCTTGCATTTCTATTAATTTCATTAGCCATTCTTCTATCTGTGGGATTTCTTTATTTTTCCATTTTGCCGCTACCAATAATCTTGCCGCTGTCACTGCATATAGCAGCGTCCTCCAATGTTGTTTTTTAAAATCAGACTCTAATTCCGAAGTCATGTTCATGTCCCCATAGTCCTTTGGCAAAATTGCTGATAGGTGAAGTTCTCCATGTTTGAAATTCGCACACAACCATGCCTGTGAATCAAGATGGTGGCTGAGAGTGAATTACTCGCATTATTATTCTCCACAAGTTGTTGCCACTGCACAGTATTTTTTTAACTGCAAATCAAAGGTGTGCAAGTGCAACCTTCCACTTTAAAAAGCTGTTTGGTTGCCTGAGCACAGCAAAGAAAAAAGTGCATGATCAACAATGTGAAGCTCTAAAATGGTGCTTCTGGCTATTTCATTGCTGGCAAGCCCACTCTGCACACACATCTGACCAATCAGCTTTCCTCTTCCACTCTCGATATGAATTGATTGTCCAAGTGAGTGGTAATACGCATTTCAATGCAGTATTTTAAAAACCTCAGGAAAAGTTGTGAATGCTTTTCCCCTGAAGTTTTTGGAGCCCCCCACCTCCAACTTCTAAATAAGATAAATCACCCTGGGATCTCATTGGGACAAAAGGTATTCTCTGTAATTTCTATTAGGATTATTTTCACCATCTAGACAACCCCATGATGTCACCATGTTTTATTGATGTTGATGTGCAACTATGGAGGAATGGATGAAATGGGGGAGAAATCAGAAGGTGGGGTGCATTGTCTGGCACTGCAACATTTTTTTTCTGTTAAGTGTATGTATATCTGCATATTTGAATGTCCAAAAGTATGGCCATTTCAGAAGCCCTGTGAGCCTTCAACTATTTGAATATATGAACTGGATTGCTGACTGGAATTTGGGTTGTCTGGTCTCCTTTCAGCCTCCTTTCACCCTCTAAGCACTACAACAGCTGGTGAGGCAGCTGCACATCAACAACAAAACTAGTTGACCCCATGCTTGCCAGGCACAAGTTGTGAACAATCAGGGATTGATCCCTTTCCCCACCTGAAGGACCCCCAAGCATCCCTGACAACACTTCTTCCCTGCTCCTATCAGTGTGAAGCAATCAAATTCACATTCTCATATTGTACAACAGTCCCTACTTCATATATGGAATAAATATAAGAGTAGATTCCACTCAAAGCTTCATTTTTGGTGTTTACCTCATGAAACATTGTTTAGGAGAGAAACCTATCGGAAAGATGTTTGGATTACTTATAAAGTTCTGTTGATTTTAGAAAACAGTTTAGATTGAACTTCACATCATGTGAAAGGGAAGCCCTTTAGCGATCTCTTGGCATCGTGATAATGCAATTTTTAGAGTGTCTGATAATCTCCATTGTTTCATATATGGTGGACTTGTGATAAAGCCCTGAAATACTGGACACAAGGGGGCTCGACGCTGGCCGGCGGGCCTATTTGCGGCCCGGCCGGCGGCCCCAAAAAGCAGCCTCCGGGCTCTGCCCCGCCCTTCCACCCCCCCCACTCGTCAGGCGCTGTCCTGGGCGGGGCGGGGGGTGAGGGGGACGACCGCATGGCATGCCATGCGGGCCGCCATCTTCCCCCTTCTCCTTCCCAGCACCCTCAGCGGCAGGGAGGGGAAGGGGAGGCTAGGCCAATCAGAGGCGAGATTGCTCGCCTCTGATTGGTCTACGGATCGGGGTAAAGGGCAGCGCGCCTGCGCGCCCCACCCCAGATCCGAGGCAGCGGCGGAGGCAGCAGCACACTCTCCGCCGCGCCTGAAAAACGGCGCCACACTTCCACCCCCCCCCCACAGGTACGTCGGAGGGACGAGGGGCACTTTCCGGCCCCGATCACAGGGATCGGGGACACGGAGTAGCGAGACGCTGGGTGCCCGCACGAGGGGGGGGTTTCTCCCAGCGGGAGGGCCGGTTTCACAAGGGAGACCCCTGCTAGCTGCTAATACGTTTGTTTACAGGGAAGGAGAGAGCGTCGAGCGGACGGCTCGGCCAGTGCCTCTCTCCTTCATGCAGGGGAACCGGGATGGACCGGTCCCCGCGCCACCCACATAGTCAACCCAATATGAGTGTTTGTCATTATACAAGGGGGCTGCGGGGCCGTCCGGTCTGGGTCCGCAAATTCATAATACTTTGAAGGACTTTCTTAAAGTCAGATTCCAGATGAAACCTGAAGTTTAATTACTTGAGATGCTGGAAGAAAATTTAGAGAGAAAATGTGGGGGAATATTACAATATATGATAACTTCTGCAAGACTTTTGTATGCTCTGAAATGGAAAGATGTATTGATTTCTTCACAAGAAGATATCTTGATGGAGACATGTGAGCTGGCTGAAATGGATAAATTGACAGCGTTGACTAAGGAGAAATCTTTGGTTAACTTGTAAAAAGATTGAGATTTGTTTATTACTTTTTGCAACAAAGTAAGGGTATCTTTCAATTTTCGGCTTTTTAAAATAGTAGAGATTTGATTAATGGTAGAAGTTGGATTTTATTATCACTTATTAGAATATTTTATTAGTGGGAGATAATCATCAGTTCAGGTGGGGGTGAAGTCTTGTAGGTTTGTTTGTTTTAGTTTTATTTTAAGTTTTTAGGTCTGTTTATATTTGTTTCTGTGTTTAAAAATAAATTTGTGTTTATGTTTACGTTTTTGTTAATAACAATATTTTTTAGAAAAATATTGTTCAACTGTCCCAGTTTGCCAGGGACAGTTCCAACTAATACTCTGCCATCCTAACTTTTCCTCAGGCAGACAAAAATATCGTTTTACTCAGGCAGGGTTAAGCAGGCTGTTAAGCTGAGGTGTGTGTCCTCCTCCTCCTCCCTTCACTTCTCCATGGTGCTGACTGGGATGAAGCCTTGCCAAGAGTAACAATTGTGGTAAGGGTGGACACTGTTCGGCCAAGGCACTGCTGAGCAAAGGAGGGAAAGATACTGGTCTTAACTCAGTTAAGGATAAAGAGTGGATATGGAAGCAAGAGAAGAAACATTTTATTTTATTTTTCTTTCTCCTTCTCCTTGGGCTGCCTTGGAAGACATTTAAAGCTCCCTCACTTACTAACTGGGGTGCAAAGGAGGGGAAAAGATTGGATGGGGAAAACATCCAATCAGAGTGCAAGGTGGTTTGTATGATTGACAGGAAAATAAGAAAGGCTATTGGTTGATAGGTTTAATGCATGTTGTGGGGGGAGAACAAATCCAATGTGGTTGTGTGACCAACAATAATCTGATTCAGTGAGCACACAGGAAATGTAGGGAATGCCCTTTTGCTCCAAATTGACTTCTGGCAAGGAAAGAATGTGGCCCGATAACAAATTGAGTATGGATGTGTGCAGTGCTAATAGGCATCAAACTGATACAGGATACTATGCAGTGAAGCTGGAAATTTAGCCTATGCGTAGATTTAATCGTCATGCTTGCATCCTATGGAATCCTGGGTTTTGTAGTTTGGTCACAGGCACTAGAGGAGCTCTCTGGTTGAGAATTATTGATGTCTCTCCTTAAACTGCAAATCCCAAAATGCAATAGGAAGGAAGCAATACAGTTAAAGTGAAACCATAGTGCTATAACTGTGTGGCTTGAAAGGGCCCTGTTAATTCTCAGTGTTGCTAGCACACACACCTTTACTGTACATCATCTGCTATTATAAACTTTGATGATTTTCATTTTCCTCTGCTTTTCTCTGCTTTTGTGTTTTTACAAGCTTGCACTTTCTTCTTGGAGTGCTCTGTTCTGTCATCTTTATTTCATTGCTGCTCACCACATGATCTTCTCAGCTAATGTCTAATCACAATACTGATTCCAGGTTTGGGGTGGGCAGGAGGAGGCTTGAAAAGGCACTATCCTTAGACTTACTGTACTTTCCTGGATATCTTTCCTTCTTTCCACAGCTGCTGTTATCCATGCACTTACTGTATCTCTCTATTGACCTGATGGCCATTACTTTCTGGAGGGAAGTGGGCAGGGAGATGTTTTTGTTCCTTCTCCCTGCTCCTCTTACTTGTCACTTAAGCTAGTAGAGTAATAGGAAAGACGAAACTAGCAAGGAGCTTGTCTACATGTGGGGTAAAACCTCCAAATAGAGTTCTGTCCACATACCCTCTGCATTCCCCCTGAAGCCCTGCACATTATTATTCTTTGCAGGGGTGTGGGGTACCTGGTCTTCACTTTTCCTGCAGAGTTTCAGCTGCCACCACCACCTTAACCATAATTTTAAACTCCAGGGGCAGTTCCAGGCCAAAGAGAGAGGTTTTCTCCCTCCCCTGTCTTGGCCCTGCTGCCTCTGCCTGCTCTCCCACTCTCCCATCACAGGAAGAGGTGCTTGAAGAAAGTGACGGAAGCAAGGAAGTGACCGGAGAGTGGACAGAGGCAGTGCTGCCAAGCCAAGGGAGGGAGAAAACATCTCCCTTTGGCTGGAAACTGTTTCTGGAGCTTTAAAATTGGCCATGGTGTCAGTGTCAGTGGTGGCAACAGACAAAAATACTGAGAAAACCCCAAATCCCACATACTCCACATCTAGCTAAGATACCCCAAAATGCTGTGAATCTGGGCCATGCGACATGTAATTGGCTCGCTCCAGATTCGGGGGAAAGGCCATGCCACATGGGGCCAGATCACCACAGATCTGGGGGCATTCGCATTGGGATTCAGGGTTTTTGATAGTGTAGACAAGCCCAAGGTCAGAAGATTCCAGGAATTAGTAGGGGGGCTCTACTGAGGTATGATTATCAAAAGATTCCAAATTATGCCAATTCCTGGCATTAGCCCAGGACACTCCCAAATCTGCAATTTTCTCCAGACTTCACTGTTTGTTTGTTTTATTGGTGAAGTTGTAAAGTTCCAAAATCAAATGGATGTAGTCCTCTTCCTGCTAAAGCTAAACCTGTTTCTGGCTATTCTTTATATGACAGCTCAAAACTTTGTACATTGGCTGTCTACTGGAGTGACTGTTGGTACAATCACTGCAATCTATAGTAGAGCAACGTTTAGATGGTCAGCTCCACTACCCTTTCTGGCTTAATACTGATGATTGATCGCTGTTGTCTTAAGAATACGTGCTATTTTTCTGTCAACAACAAAGGACAAAACCATTTAAGGGAAACGGACAATCTTCCTCTAACTTTATATTTGCAGATTGATTTTTAATCAGTCCCCCTTCTACCTGACCCTGATGTGGCAGAAAAAGTTGAACCATATTCTGTTCCTGCCATTAGCAAGGCTGTCATCTATTATCACATGAAAGGAGAAAGCAGATGCATGCCCTACTTTTTGCCCAGATAAATCTTTCAAAGGTTTTTTGTTTGCTTTTGTTTGTTTGTTTCAATTAGTATCAGTTTTGCACTGATCAACCAAATGTCCTTCTTTCCTTCCAGTGGAATAAAGAGATCAAAAGAAATCTCACAGAACTTCATAACTTGTTTTTTGCAAAATTCTACAAAATTTGAACCAGAATCTTTACCAGATGCCAAAGACAATTAATTGCTTGCAACCTGGCACAGTTTCTTGTGTAATGGTGCTCATGTATTCAGAATCTGAGAGACAAATTAAAAGTAGTGGCAGTGGGAAATCCATGGGTTTATTTAACAGAATATATCCCATTTACATAGAAAACATGCTAGAGCTGTGTCCTCTCTAGGAAATGCTAGGTCCTCCAATACTACTCTATGGTATGTTTGTACTGGAAGTACTTTATTTTAATGGGGTTTGCTATTATCTGCAGTTTCACTTCTAAATGATAAGTCCGGGAACATATCTCCCCTGGATGGCCTGTACTCTGAGGACCTCTTCCAAGTGTTCCAACCGAATGAGGTAGAATTGGTGACCACTCAAGGTCCTTTTTGGTGGTGGCCCCCAGTTTGTTGAACACCTTGATGTTGAGGCTGTTACTTTCCACTGCACTGAGAATACAGCAAATGCTGTCCCACAAATACCCCTCCAATCCCTTTCATCTCCTGCCCTTTCTAGACACCTTAACCTGAAAGCTTTAACCTTGAAGAGTGAGGCTAAGAATTAAAAGGCAGCCTTTGGGCCATCTCTTAGAAATGAATAGGAGTTCAGAGTTCAGAATGGAATCTCAAAAAAGCATCAATGGCAGTTTAGGATTTGAACTGGGGAGGTGCCTCACCCAAGATGAGGAAAGCCCTTTTGCAGCTTGAACCACAGGCCACACCTATAACAAAGTGGGCTTAGGACTCCAGCCATGAATCATTTTAGAATCATAGAGCTGGGACCATCTAGTCCAATCCCCTTTCCTTCCGGAATACATGATCAAAGCACTCCCGACAGATGGCCATCCAGCCTCTGTTTAAAAACCTCCAAAGAAGGAGACTCCAACACACTCCGAGGCAGTACATTCCACTGCCAAACAGCTCTTACTGTCAGGAAGTTCTACCTAATGTTTAGATGTAATTTCTTTTCTTGTAGTTTGAACCCATTGCTCCATGTCCTAATCTCTGGAGCAGCAGAAAACAAGCTTGCTCCATCCTCAGTATGACGTCCCTTCAAATATTTAAACATGGCTATCATGTCCACTCTTAACCTTCTCATCCCCAGGCTAAACATGCCCAGCTCCCTAAACCACTCCTCATCTAGACCTGGTACCATTTTGGTCACCCTCCTCTGGACACATTCCAGCTCATCAATATCCTTCTTGAATTGTGGTGCCCAAAACTGGACACAGTATTCAAGGTGAGCTCTGACTAAAGCAGAATAGAGTGCCACTATTACTTCCCTTGATCTAGACACTATACTCCTATTTATGCAGTCTAGAATCTTATTGGCTTTTCTAGCTGCCTTATCACACTGCTGGCTCATGTTCAGCTTGTGGTCCACTAAGACTCCGAGGTCTCTTTTGCATGTACTGCCATCAAGCCAGGTGTCACCCATCTTCTATCTGAGCTGGCTGGCTGCACCTTCTCAAAACAGAGGTGGGCACAATATGTTTTGATACAGGTTGAGCTTGGTGGGCGACAAATCACAAGTCAAAATTAGCTGACATGCAAACAGATTCTGCTTTGGTATAGAGAACAGCCCAACACTGTAGTCCTCCAAAACTATTTCCCCAATAAGGTTGGGTAGGAAAAAAGAGGCAATCAAGAGTATCTTTTAAACAGATCCTGTCTTTTCTTCTTACCCATTTAAATGGGGGGTGGGGGGGAATCTGAAATCTCCACAGGAGTTTGCACCCTGTGGTAAATAGTGAAATAAATAACCTTTTGTTGAAGGCCAATATTTTTTGGTCCAGTGAAGCATTTAACATTTTACATACCCTGCCAGTAATGAGTTGCCCTGCCATCAAGAGTCAATTAAATATCCAAGACTGTAAATCTCCTGCAATAACCCAGGGATTACAGCATGCATTTCCCAAGCAAGCACTTGAGGCAAAAGCCTGAAATGGTAACTAACTAAATGTAGAATAAAGAAGAACAATTACTAGGACACAGTTTCTCCCGCCCTCCACCCTGCATTCCCCAAGCCCCAGCATTTTTTAAGTCTCAGTGGTATTGTAATGGAATACACTGTTTTTATACACTTTAAAGTTTAATTACTCTCTTTGTTGTTGGTCCATTGGATAATCAGTCACCTATGAAGTGAAGCATTTCAGAAAGCATTTTATTTGTTGAAAACACTCCAGAGCAAAGACTGCTGAAGCACACAAGACTGGGAATTTTGATGACATCCAGAGCAGTGGTATGAAAATATTTCTCTCTTTGTGCAATCTTCAGATTTGCATTAGACACACCAACAAATGTGCCAGGCAAACAAGGAAAAAGGAAGGGCATTAGATGCAATGTGGACTTTCTCCACAGACGAGGGAATAAAATGTAGATTGGTGCACACCTATGCCAATTCGCAGCAGATTTCATCTGTCTCAACAGGGTTTTTTTGTTTTTTGCAAGATCACTGGTGTGCGAAGCTATCTGTGTTTGCTGTTCACACAAAGTCATGCCAGCGAATCAAGATGGTGGGCATGAATGAATTACTCGTGGTTCTATATTCCCCAAATTGTCCTCACCAAACAGTATTAAAAAAAAAAAAACTAAATCCAAGGTGCGGAAAAGTGATCTTCTGCTTAAATAATGGGGGGAGGGGAGGAAAGAAAGGCTCTTTCATCGCCTCAGTGCACAATTGCTATGGCAACAATCCAACATTGCAGTTCTGTTTCACAGTATGTTGAAAGCTATTTCCAAGTCCAGTTCAAAGTACAAAGTCTGGCACCGATACTGACATGGTAGCACACTGGTACCTCTGAGCGTATCAAGAGGTCCAGGCTGCAAAAGTTGTTGTAGCACAGTTTTCATTCTCCAGGCAAGGAAATAAGCACACAGACACAGACCTGTGTCTAAACTATTTCTCTTTGCTACATAATATGGTGATATTTACAGTGAGTCTGAGGAGATTTTCAGACACGATTTTCGGCAGTATATATTCCAAAACAGCTCCGTCGCTGCCGCGCAGCAGGGAAGCAGTTTCGGACAACGCTGTTCCTCTGCCGAATCCCTCCATGTCACTTCCGTGACAGAATGGAGGAAGCCGCATCATATTTCATTCACGATTGTTGTCCATGAGTGAAATATGACATGGCTTCCTCCATTCTGTCACAGAAGTGACACGGAGGGGTTCAGCAGAGGAACGGCGTCGTCCAAAACTGCTCCCCTGCTGCGCGGCAGCGATGGAGCTGTTTGGGAATATATACTGCCAAAAATCATGTCTGAAAATCTCCTGAGACTCCTCTCATAAAGACTACACATCACAGCATAAAGTACAGTATAGTCCTGTCACTGCAATGGCCAGACAGAACTATTCAGTCATAATACACAGTCCAGCAGAAAACATAATAGAGATAGCCGTTCCCACACAGATTCCTCACTCTCTCACAGAGATGAATAATCCTTCCAAGGCTAGCTTCCCAGGTCTAATCAAGATACTTCAACTAGCTGCATTTAGCCCTCTCACCATTGGCCCCTGTAGGCTGTAATCTGTCGTACTTGCTCTTTACAGTATAAATTTACCTGGTTGCATATCCCATTATCCTGACAAGTACATGGCATCCTCAAGCTTTTGCTGGGATTCGAGAACACCCAGCCAGTGAGGTAGGGTCTACTACCACTGACCCAGGACCATCATGATTGTTTATATGAATGTGTGGGAGCCTGGAGCTAACCCTGCAAAAATGTTGATTTTTACCTCTGAAGCCCGAAAATGTCTAAGGTAAGGGTAGGAATAATGTGGCCCTCCAGATGGTGAGCACTCCCCATCATTGCCTCTGCTGGCTAGGGTTGCTGGGAATTGCATCCACAACATCTGGAAGAGAGCACAATATTTGCACTTAGCCTAAGACTAGGAAACCTCAAGAACTACATCTTCTCACATGTACCTGCCTATATAATCAGACTGGAGACCTGCTCTGTGTACCTGTCAACTAAGGTGCAGTGGACAGGAACAGAAGATAGGGATTCGTGGTCTGAGGAAGGGACCTCGTGGTTTGAGCAGCCACTGGTCTGAGCAAATAAGGTGCCTATCCAGCACTGCAGGAGGAGATGCTTTTCCTGCTCAGATGAAGAGCTGTCATTAGAAGTAGGACTTTTTCAGCCAAAATATCTGAATCGGATATTACAATGGAACTGATGAGCTAAGATTGTCTTTTTGAGCTGCTGAATCCTATTGAATCAAATGAATTGATGTAAGTGTTGACTTACTATTCAGTAATTGATCCAATTGGTCTACTTCAGTTGACACTACCAATAGAATTCAGCTGAACACATGCTGGCTCCAGGTGGGCTGTTTCACCATTGCTTTACTTCCTTACAGAAGCCAAGATGAGTAAACTGATACTGTTGTCCTTTGAACATACCATGAGAAAAGGTGACTCATTGGAAAAGACAATTAAGCAGGAAAAGAAGAATGGTTCAATCAACCATTAGAAAGAAATAGCTCTCAGCTTGCAAGACCTGAATAAGGCAGTTGATGACCAGGACGTATAGGATGACAATGGATCTTTGACCAGCAGGCAGGTTGGTCAATGTCTGGATCTGAACCCATGTGTTGGAGCCAACCAACTGCAGCTGTCATCAATAAAGTTGTGGCCTTTATTGCCAATATATATTCTTCATTATATTCAATATACCGTATTCTTTCAAACATATATTGTGTCTGTCTTTATTTGAGAATGGGGGTGAAGGGAGATATATCCTGCCTAGACACGCAATAGGTCAATTTGACAGCAAATAACAATTGAAGTCAACTTGACAGCAAATAACAACAAACAAACAACATTCTCAGCTTATTTGTTTTGGCCAAAGGTAATTCATGCTTGATTTGCTCCAGGGCCTAATTATTTCTCTTTTAGGCAGTGCGTAGTATCCATAGAACTCTCCTCCAGTATCATGTTCATGTTCAGTAAATGAGTTCATTTCTTTCCTGTTATCTTTCTTCTCTGTCCAACTTGCACCTTTATATACAGAAAGTGAAAATAATACAGCACAGATGATCCCGATGTTGGTATTCAACCATATATCTTTACACCTGAGGATCTTATCTAATATTCTCATTGCTGCCCTCCCAGGTCTCACTCTTCTGATTTCTTGACTGCAGTCTCCATTGTGAGCTAAGGTATAGAAAACTTTAAACTATTTGCAATTCTATGATTCTATGATTTTGATGTCTATATCACCTCTTTCCTATGAAGGGGGGTGGTTGATAGAAATCAATTAATTAAACACAAAGTACAATAGCAAGCAGCACAAAAAATTGCACATTGTTTTCAACCATGTAATTTCATGGTATATCCACTAAGGGTATATCCACACTACACAAATAATCCAGTTTGAAACTGGATTATTTGCCATGGCTCCTTCCTATGGAATCCTGGGATTTGTTGTTTGGTAAGGCACCAGGGGGCCGTTTACACGATGAAAATGTCCTGGGAAGAATTCGTGTCGACCCCTGGCAGTTTACACGTACATCGGGTCGGGTACGTGATTTTCGGAAGGGGGGCCACCTTTTATCCCTCAACCTGTGGGACTTACAGTCCCGCAGGTTGTGCCGGTTTTTTAAAAAGTCACTGGAGGATTCGGAAAATCGGAAATGTAAACAGCGTGGGACAAAAAGTCTCGGTACTGGAATGACCGGAAATGGTGACTGGGGGCGGGCTTAGAGCTCAGGGACGAGAAAAGGAGGGGTCAGTCACCCGTTCAACAGATCCAGCCGCACCAGCCGAAAACAAAGGCATCCCTTCCAGCTGCACGAAGGTTGATGTGTGTGCGCGCGCGTGTACTCAATCACCTTTTTAAATGGATTTCTACACTGCAAACCCTTCAGCTTTACCTTTTCCTCAACTGCCTGTTACAGAGAGATCGTAGTAGCTTGGTCACCTCCCTGGCACATTAAAATATTCAAGCCTCTGAGCGAATTAGCACCCTTTAATTTCTCCTCTCTGTGTTTGTGCCTTTCAAAACGCCTGCCTATAGCCATCTCTGCAGCCAGCTGTAGGGGTTAATATTTTTAAAAGGCAAGCACTCTGCTTGTTTTCAAAGCACTCAGCTTGATTTCAAAAGGAAAGCTCTGCGTCTGAGCGAAAGATCTATCAGGATCTTTCAAAATGCTTTCTGCCTCTTCTGAAGGGGTTAAAATGTTCAAGAAGCAAGGGGGAATAACAAACCTCTGCCCCCCTCTCTCTCCCCCCCCCCAGCCAGCCAATAGCATTGCTCGTGGCACGGAACTCTAAGGGAAGTGCGTCACCGAGGTTGTGAAAACACGAGTAATCGCATCTTTGATTGACAGCCAAAAAAAAAAAATTTAAAACCTAAACAAAACCGGAACTATGGACGTGTAAATATCAGTCATGGGACCACACGGGATATCCATATCAGAGACATAAATCGTATAAACAGCGAGGGGCGGATTCGTGATCACTTTGTCCCGGTAGGCAACGCGACAATTTCTGTCGTGTAACTGGCACCCAGCTCTCTTTGGCAGAGAAGGCTAAAGACTTTGTAAATCCCAGGATTCCATAGGAAGGTGCCATGGCAAATAATCTAGTTTCAAACTGTATTATTTGTGTAGTGTGGTTTAGGCCTAACACCCTGGTCACAAATGTTCATAACCAGTTACACAAGTAGCACACAACAGGGGATCTGAGTAATAACTATGGAAGCAGCAGCAGCAGCAGCAGCAGCAGCAAACTATACCTTTTTCCTTCAGCACTGGGCTCTGAGCTGGTGCGGGGCCTTGGAGCATTTGCCCCAGTTGAACCATTGACTATCCAGACCAGTCAAAGGAAGGAACAGGAAACAGTGATAGCCTGCAGAAATCTAGGCAACAGGGCCCTACTTACTATATGAGCACCTTTCTTCATATGCTCAGAATGTCCTGACAGTTAGCTTTTGCTATCAGAGGAAAACAGAGCACAAACCACCGAAAATTAAATACTCCTAAGTCTTTCAGCATGTGAGACCGAAGTACTGCTGTAACTCTTCTCAATGAAATCACTGGATTTGGCTACTTTATGTCCCTGTTTTATTTGTATGTTTAATAATGACACCATGGCTCTTCTCAGAAATCATGAAAGGATTCTTTTTTGCTAATGTGATTAAGTTCTATTTCTCTGCCTTCCGCACCCCACCCCAGCGCTGACAATCTGACACCAAAAATAGTTGTGGCTTCACAACTGTGGGCCTTTTTTTCTATAAATATGAATGCTGGGGGGGGGGAGATCAGTGTGCTTATATGGCAATCTGACACCAAAAATAGTTGTGGCTTCACAACTGTGGGCCTTTTTTTCTATAAATATGAATGCGGGGGGGGGGAGATCAGTGTGCTTATATGGTCTACAAAGCTTTATGTCATCCATTTCCTCCTGATGAAGAAGTGAGCATACTAGCACTAGAACATTAAATTGGTATTACTTAAGTATATGTTTTATCTTCTGCCTGCGTCCCTTTGTTTCTTCAGCTTTTTCATCATAAATTTAACCTTCAGTCTTACACCTGAAGAACCAATCCATTTGCTTTTCATTTAATCTGATCTCCTTTCTTCGTTTCCTTTCCTTTCTTTTTCTTTCTTTTCATTTTTTCTTTTTGGCTTTCATTGCCCCGAGGAATTTTTTAACAACTCCCATGGCTAGATATCACTTTTCAAAATTGTCATTCTGAGTTGATCTGTGATAGAAATACAATTGTCGGGCATGTAGTCATTGAAGTGGTGGGGAAGAATAAAAAAAACCTATAAAGTTAAGAAGTGTCAAAGTTATATAAGAACAATGGGGTTGGGGGCAAAAAGGAGCTGTTAAAGAATACCCAGGGAGGTCATTTTAAAAAGAAATAGGCATAGAGTGACATTTAAATCCTTATTTCTTGTAATATGCTCTTTCTGGTAAGAAATCTTTGCAGCTGTCCTTCTGGACCATCATGAGTTGGAAATACTCTTTCAAAAACTCAAGCACCACAATTCAAAAAGGATATTGACAAATTGGAGTGTGTCCAGAGAAGGGCGACTAAAATGGTGAAAGGTCTGGAAACCATGACTTATGAGGAGAGACTTAGGGAGCTGGGTATGTTTAGCCTAGAAAAAAGACAGTTAAGAGGCGATATGATAGCCCTGTTTAAGTATTTGAAGGGATGTCACGCTGAGGACGGAGCAAGCTTGTTTTCTGCTGCTCCAGAAACTGGAACACGGAGCAATGGATGCAAGCTCCAGGAACAGAAATTCCACCTCAACATTAGGAGGAACTTTTTGACAGTAAGAGCTGTTCGGCAGTGGAACACACTCCCTCGGAGCGTGGTGGGGTCTCCTTCCTTGGAGGTCTTTAAACAGAGGCTGGATGGCTATCTGTCGGGGATGCTTTGATCATGATTTCCTGCGTGGCAGGGGGTTGGACTTGATGGCCCTCATGGTCTCTTCCAACTCTGCAATTCTATGATTCTATGATTCTATGTGTCAAAAGCTTCTGTTGCACATATATTGAGACCAAGGACTCAGATTAGTCTAAAGAAGCATGTGTTCTTCTGATACAAGTCCCTGGGTTTTGCCAGTTGTTGCCACCACCAGCCACCAGTCACTCATTCCATTCTTTTAGGGGGTTGTTTGTGGTGATTTCTTGGATCTGCACTAGATGAAGGACACTGGAATAGTTTTTGTGGCATCCCTCTGAACTTAAGACGAAGAGGCAAGATAAACTTGATTCTGGATGAAATAAGAAAGGAGAAAGAATTAAGGACATCCCCATCAAAGAAAAGTATTATGAATCAAATTCAGATTCTGCGGAGGCCGATTATATAGAGGCATTATCTCTGTTAATGGTGAGTCCAAACTTGGGTCCAAGCTATTTGAAAGACCATTTCTCCCGATATGAACCTGCCAGAATTTTAAGATCATCAGGGGAAGGCTTTCTCTCAGTCTCACTGTCATCCAAAGCTCCCTTGGTGAGGACATGAGAGACAGCCTTCTTGGTGGCTGCTCTCACCTTCTGGAACACGTTTCCTCAGGAGGCAAGGGTGCCCCCCTCCCTCCCTGCTTTCCATTCACCAGCAGGCAAAAAGTTTTTATCTCAGCAAGCTTTTAATTTGTGGCTGTGGGCACAGAGACTTTTATTGGGGTGTGTTTTATTGTTTTTTATTATTTTAACTTGTATATGTTTTTTAAATAATTTTAAATTGTTACATTTTAATTATTTTTAGCTTTTACTTGTCTTTTTACTTATTTTTATATGTTGTGAGCTGCCTTGCGTTCCATTCTGGGAGAAAGGCAGCATAGAAATTAAACAAATAAATAAATAAAATGATGAGAGAGATGGAAATTAAGATTAACTTTGTAAGACAAAGAAAAATTGAATTTGCTAATAGGCCAGGAAAAATAGATACAAACTGAGAAAGGAAAAAGAAAAGAGATACTTAAGTTACAAGAAGGAAGTACAGTAATAACAGATAATGTTAACATACAGAAGGTGTTTCATCAGTATTATGCTTCTTTATACAAACATCAAGAAATCCCTTTGGAAAAACTGGATGATCAATAAAATTAAAACACAGAAAGCACCTGGATGTGACAGCCTATTGGCCCTCTATTACAAATGTTTTGAGGAAGAAATATCACTGCCTTTTCAACAAATGATGAATACTATCTTACAGCAGGGAAAGATACCTGACAGTTGGAAAGAGGCTAATATAGCATTAAAACTTAAAGAAGATCAGGAGTTGACACTACCAAAAATTGTACACCAATATCATTATTGACTAATGATTATAAGTTGTTTATAATAATTTTAGCTGAAAAGCTGAAGATCATTCTACAGAACTTTATTCGTGGGGATCAATGTGGGTTTTTACCTAAAAAAAAAACAACAACAACTAAGAGATAGCATTAGAAATGTGTTGAATATCTTAGAATATTTACAACAACATAATGAGAAACAAGCTACACTAATCTTTTTAGAGTTCTCACAATATAACTCCTTGGGTCTTTGGTGGTGGTTGTCACCTCCATGTCCACTCATTCCATTCTTT
Source organism: Gambelia wislizenii (assembly GCA_030847615.1). NCBI lineage: Eukaryota > Metazoa > Chordata > Lepidosauria > Squamata > Crotaphytidae > Gambelia > Gambelia wislizenii. Next base: position 329,007,973 of record JAUMIR010000001.1, read on the forward strand.
AGGGAGGTTGCTTTTAGCAATTTATTGGTTCTGTACTAGGGCTCAGTCCAAAGGTTTAAAAACAACAACAACAGCTAGGGTACAGTTTGCTAAAATGGGTCTATGGGATGAAGAGCAATTTTTCTTCTCTCTGAATTTCTTTTTTTTTCCCTTAGAGTTATGTATTGTATTTTATTCATTGGTTTGTTTATTCATTTTAACACAGGTAGTATAATTTACAACCAAAGTAATAAACATTCAGGAGTGAAAAAACATACAGGAGACAAAAAAAAAAGGGAGAAAAGGGAAAAGGATGTACATATATAGGAGTGTGTGTGTGTGTGTATCTATAGCTAAATCTAAATCTATAGTTCTAAAACTAAACTAAAGCTAAAACACAATACTGAAATACTAAATGAAAACATTAAACGCTAACTAAAACATTAAACACTAACTAACTAAAACACAAAGGGGCTCTGACACCCAGTCTAAACTGTAATGAAAGAAAAAAAATGAAAGAAATGTATTATTCTACCATTACAGACCCAACTAAATAAACCTACATCAATAGGAGTATAGTGTCTAGGGACATTTTCAGACACGTCTTACCGTGCAAGTTGACTCCGGGGGGGGGGGTACGCGGCTATCCTGCAGCAGGGGGTCCTTTTCAGATGACGCTGTCCCTCTCGCGGCATCGTCCGTGACAGTTCCAGGTCCCATCTATAGCAATCTCACTATTTTTTACTCACGGAAAGTTGTCCGTGATTAAAAAATGGTGCGGTTGCTGTAGATGGGATCCAGAACTGTCACAGACAATGCCATGAGAGGGACGGCGGCGTCCAAAAAGGACCCCCTGCAGCAGAATAGCCGCGTACCTCTCCCGGAGTCAACTTGCACGGTAAGATGTGTCTGAAAATGTCCTAGATCAAGGGAAGTAATAGTACCACTCTATTCTGCTTCGGTTAGACCTCACCTGGAACACTGTGCCCAGTTCTGGGCACCACAATTCAAGAAGGATGTTGACAAGTTGGAATGTGTACAGAGGAGGGTGACCAAAATGGTTAAAGTTATGGAAACCATGCCCTATGAGAAGCAGTTTAAGGAGCTAGGCATGTTTAGCCCAGAGAAGAGAAGGTTAAGAGGGGACATGATAGCCATGTTTAAAAATTTGAACTCTCCATGTCCATACTTCCAACTCTATGATTCTATGATTCTTCTAGAAATACTATTAACCATAACCACAAATGATTACATCATTGGATTTCATCTTGCTCAAAAAGTCTAAAAACAGTTTCCAATCTTTCAAAAAGTCTTCAATTGGTTTATCCTTTAAAACCAATGTTAATTTGACCATTTGGGCTAACTCAAAAACCTTAACAATCCATTCTTCCATCGTTGGTGCCTTGGTCCATTTCCAAGTTTGAGCAAACAGTGTTCTTGCTGCTGTTGTCATATATAGAAGAAATAGTCCATATTTACTATACAATTCTTTGTCCATAATTTTCTGCATTTCTTTGAGTTTTGTATCTCCTCCAACAATTTACTCTTTTTTGCTTCTCTTTCTTTATTCCATCTCAAACCACATTTTATAAATTAGAGTTTTGGTGTTATAGTGCAAACATTCCTTTGCACTGATACACTGAGACCCTGTAGCACTTTAACTGTAAACAAAAAATTAAAGGAGGCAAAGGATTAGAAGAGAAGAATACTTTTTTGTTCCAATGTGTCTTGGAATTAAAAAGAAGGTCACATGAGGGTGAGAGTAAAGTGTTGTAGCTGAGGCCAGGCATTCCCAGAAAATAGTCTGGAACAACAACAATGTTTGGATATTTTTGAGGGTGGGGGAGACAGAAAACTACAGCACAAATACCACAGGTTCCCCATACATTTGGCCCCCATCTGTACCCATTCTGATCTCTATTTAGGCAGACTCATTGGATCCAGAAATGCTGCTCCTAAGTTTCTGTTGATAAGGCAAAACAAAACTGCTTACACTGAAACCCAGTGACTACATATCAATCCCTATTCTGTGTGTCCTATTTTGTTACTGGAAAACTCATAGACCAGTGATGGGCAACCTTTTGAGCTTCTCCACCCTCTTTTGGCAGCTCCCTTGCGCGGAGCTATTTAGGAGGGCTCCATTGGAGAAGCTGCGCACAGTGCCCTGGGCTCAAACAAGAGGCCCACCTGCCCACCGCTTTCCCTGGCCTTTCCAAGGTAGCTCCGAGGCTTCCCTCCCATCCGCTGCCTTCCCCAGCCTCCCCGAGGTGGCTCCGCGGCTTCAAAGCCACAGAGCCCCATCTGGAAGTCGGGCGGCCACCCTCCTGCTCACCCGCCATCTTCCCCAGCCTTTCCAAGGCAGCTCCGAGGCTTCGGAGCCACCTCAGCAAGGCCGGGGAGAGGCCTGGCAGCCACCCTCCTGCTCACCCACCATCTTCCCTGGCAGAGTCCCACCCACTGGCCACCTTACCTGGCCTTTCTGAGGCAGCTCCAGGGAAGCACGGCAGGCCTCAGGGGTGGTGGTGGCCACGTGGGGGGAAGGCTCCACCCCCCACCTCCCTAAACTGGCGATGGGGGCTTTGTAGCCCCGCTGCCCCTTCACCCCCCTAAAGTGAGGCTTTGAAGCCCTGATTGCCACTTTAGGGAGGGTGGTGAGGTTGCGGGCAGGGGCGGGGGGGAGGAGGCCTACGGCCGCATATCAGCACAAATGGCTACGCGTGTCAGTTCTGACATGCGTGTCATAGGTTTGCCATCACTGTCATAGACCATAGAAACCAGGTCTGAGAATACAACTTCCAGTCCTGGATGGAGTCACACTCTCCTCTAAGGAGTGTGTTCGCAGTCTGGGGGTACTCCTAGATTCGTTGCTTCACATGACTAGTCAGGTGAGTGCGACAGTCAGGAGTGCCTTTTATCAGCTTCAGCTGATACGCCGGCTGTGCCCTTACCTGGATACAAGGGATCTGGAAACTGTGGTACATGCTTTGGTAACCTCACATCTGGATTACTGTAACGCACTCTACATGGAGCTACCCTTGTGCCTAACCCAGAAACTTCAACTGGTACAAAATATGGCAGCCAGGTTAATTACAGTACATCTAGGAGAGAGCATATAACACCTGTGCTTAAATCTCTCCACTGGCTGCCGATCAGTTTTCGGGCACGGTACAAAGTGTTGGTTTTAACCTTTAAAGCCCTACATGGCTTGGGTCCATCTATCTCCGGGACCGCCTCATCTCATATGATCCCCCCCTGTGCACTTTGGTCCTCTGGGAGGAACCTGCTACAGCCTATGAAAACTAGGCTGTCGCAGACCTCCCAGAGGGCCTTCTTTTCTACGGCTCCCAGATTTTGGAATGGCCTGCCAGATGAGATCCGTCTTATCACTACTCTTGATAGCTTCAAGAAAGCGTTAAAGACGGACCTCTTCTGGCAGGCCTTCCCGGAATCACTTCCCAGCTCAAGTGGAGTTGACTGCCTACCCTCTCCCCTGCCGCCATTGCCATTTTTTCCCCATAATTTGTACATTTTACTGTATTTGATGTTTGTTTTAATTCTCCACCAGTTTAATTTAGTTTTAAGGGGTGGGAGGGTTAGGATTGGGAATGATTGTTTTAATTTCCTGTTGTTTTAATCTTGTTGTACGCCGCCCCGGTTGCTGAGCAGAGGGGCGGGTTAAAAATAAAAATATTATTATTATTATTATTATTATTATTATTGGGAAGAGGGTGAAAGCATCCCATATCCACCTACATACAATGTTCATACTAAACCAATGCTATGAAAATACTAGAATTAATTATATCACATATACTTGGACATTTTTCATTATTCATATGGATTAATAACTTTTATTTTCTTCATTTGTAGTGCAGCATATCCCCAGAGCTCATAGCAATTAACATTATTCTGTGATTTCCTATGACACAATAATCAGTCTGGAAGCACCAAGGGGAATCATTTTGCCAGTGTTATCTCAAAGAATAGATTTTTCCCTCCAAAAGAATCTTTTTTATATAATATTTTTATTGCAAGTTATAAAGATACATTAATACCATACAAAATTTAAAAGGAAAGGAAATACAAAATAGACAAAAGAGAAAGTAAAAGATATCAAGAATAAAGATTAAAGAGGGAAAAGATGTGTCCCATTCGTCCTTTCAGCAGTTATATGAAAATGCAGTTATTTCAGGCCTCTCCAAATAAAGATCCAACAATTCTCTTCTTTCCATACCTTAATCTCATTCTTCCTCAAAACCAAACATATTTAATCATATTCTCTCCCTCCCTTTTTTTCTTTCAGGGGGTTACATATCTTACTTAAGATATTGCTTGCTACCTTTCTATAATCCTATCAAACATTTAGGTCAGTACATCATCCATGAAGGCTTTTTTTTTCATTTTTGCAAATAAAACCATTTTACTAATATAATTATATAGTGCTAATCTTTGTATTTAAATCTATAACATATTATAAAACATCTCTGTATCCATTTCATCTTTAAGCTCCCTTATATCTATAAGATTCTCGTTTATATATATATATATATTTCAAAAAATATATCAAATTCATATCAACATTGACATACCAACATGTCAATATCTTGGATTCCTTATTCCAGTCTATCCATCTTTCTCATGTAACCAGATTTTTTAACCCAGTTTAAGCCAAACATTCTCCCTTCATTTTCATTTTAAATTTAACTAGTTCCTTTTCTCCCTCAACCATACAACCATAGCATTTCTTCTCCCAACAGTGTCAAATTCCATCCCTCACCCCAAATTCCAACCCTCTTCTTCTTAATTTTATGGGCGAATTCCTCCAGCAAATCAACTTCAATTTCTTCTTCCATACATGTATCTTCCATACACTTCATTTCCAGATCAGTCTCATGCTCTCTCTCCCACCCCTTGATTTATAATTTCCATTTTACAATCTGGTATCTCCACTTCACCATCACACTGCATCCCCCACCAATTGTATCACCAAGTTTTAAATCCAGTAATCTCCTGTCCCAACTCTTATTTCAACTTCTTCATCATATTTGGGGATTCTTCACTTCTCATCAAATGAACTTCACCAACAGTTCCTGTAAAAGTTCTGGGGAAAACTCCATCTATCTGAAATCCAGCTGTCAGACAGTTAAAAATTTGAAGCCAAAATCTCTGCTGTCCCCCACCACCATCACCACCACCTGGTTACTATAATTCAGTCTTATCACCTTTGGAAAGAAAAGGTCTCTACTTTCCTGCAATGTAATTTCCTCCTTGTTCAATTCAATTCAATCGTATAATTAATAAAATCCAATCCACCAAAAAAGTATATAATATTATATCCTTTCAGAGTTATTATCCCCTCAGTCCATTCTATCCCTTTAAACTAAAATCCATTTATTTTCAAGTCACAATCTTATAGGGTAGACTTCACTTATACAATTCTTGGTTACAAAAAGGCGGCAGCTTACTGAGGCTTCCATTCCACTACTTTTATCAGAAGATTTCTTCACATTTATAATCCAATGATTTCAATAAGGGTTTTAAGAAAGCTCAGTTGCAGGTTCAGTGTCCACCAGATCCATCAGATCAGATCAGCTGTTTTCACAGCTTGGGCACAGATGTCTCTCCTGCGGCCCCTCCTCATTAATTCTGCATTTGACCACCTGGTAAATAGCAGTCTACTCATGAGTAATGAGGATTCAAGACCCTCATGGGTGATCCCCTTACTCTCCCTTTATTCCAGGGAGAGTTTCACCAGTGAAAACTCTCTTTGTTGCAGAGTGCTAACAAGGAGTGTGAACTTGCTATCATTTCCCTGCCCAGAAATCCCCCCCATAAAAATCTTAAATGGTTGTTTAATCTATTTAAATCTGAGGAAACCTACATGGTTCAGCATAGTGTAATAGTTCTACATGTGGAGCTATGCTACACTGAGCTATTGGCCACCACCACTAGCATTACCACCCCAGGGCCTACTATAGAGCTGCCAAAGCCCCCTCCCTCCACAGCCAGCCATTCTAGGTGTAGGAGAGGGTGGGAGGATCTGGCTATGTCATTGTAACCGGAAGTGAAAAGATTACATCATCTGCTGACACTTGGAGGGCCTTGATGGAGTTCACCAGATGATGTAATCACCCTGCACCTGGCTATCAGGACACAGCCAGATGTACCTCTAATTTTCCCTCCACACTCTGATAGCCACAGAATGGCTACTGAGTTAATGTCAGGAGCATAAATAAAATCATAGAATCATAAAATCATAGAGTTGGAAGAGACCACAAGGGCCATCTAATCCAGCCCTCTGCCATGCAGGGACACACAATCAAAGCACATCTGACAGATGGCCATCCAGTCTCTGTTTAAATACATCCAAAGAAGGAGACTCTACTACACTCCAAGGCAGTGTATTCCACTTCTGAACAGCTCTACTTTCAAGAGGTTCTTCCTAATGTTTAGGTAGAATATCTTTTCCTGTAGTTTGAACCCATTGCTCCATTTCCTAGTCTCCGGAGCAGCAGAAGACAAACTTGCTCCATCCTCAATATGACATCCCTTCAAATATTTAAACATGGCTATTATGGCCCCTCTTAACTTTCTCTTCCCTAAGCTAAACATAGTAAGCTCCCTAAGCTGCTCCCCATAGGGCAAATGTGTTTTTGTTTTTGTTTGTTTGTTTTGTTTTGAATTGATACAAATGAACTGTGAACTATGTAACTACAAATGTTTTCAATGCTGAGTAGATTGGCAGCCTATTTTTAATAATTGTTATAATATTGCTAACTGTCTTGGTCTTTGCTGCTGGTCAAGATGAAATACTCTTGCATACTTACAAAACTGTTCTTGTTAGTACCCATTTATTTACCAATTTAAAATTTAGTTAAGTGCTTTCTAGGTCTTTTCTGTGTTTTCCTTTATAGCTGTCTTGGGAAGAAGGCCATTATGATTCACATTTTACAGATATGGGACTGAAAGGAAGTAATTTGCCTACAAGTCAGTGAGTTAATGACTAAGAGAAAATCCCCCCCCTCCTTCCTGTGTGGTCAAGTTGCAATATGCTGTTGACCAGGCTGTGCTGACTATAATGTATTTGGAAAGGTATGTATGGCAGTCCTGGCCCTGTCCATCAATTCAAAATATTAATAATGCACTTATATGAAAAATTGCCATGTCAGGAATATATTGTATTGAAGCTCGGTGAATTAAAGTTACACTCTTCCCTTAGACTGAAAGGAACCTGCTTTCAGGCCTATGTTTTAGAGCTCTGTAAAAGAACCAGGGTTCTTGAATCTCAGGGCCCAGCCCTGAAGCCTCTTTTCTGGTCCTCAGAGGGAGGGGAGGAATCTCAGAGTGAGAGTACTGCCTTGGAAAGTGTGTGTGTGTGTGTGTGTGTGTGTGTGTGTACATTTTCCTCATTTGTTATTCTTGGGCTGGCATCCTGTCCTATAATTACGATGTCATAAGCCTGGCTTACAACTTCATAATTATTCCAATTCATGTTTATGGTCAGTGCACAATCTGAATGACCAAAAGTACCCATAAAATCCTACCTTTCAAGCCTCATAGCCTCCCCCAATACAGCCATTTCTGGGTCACTGGAGAGCAGGGTGATGAGTAATGATGAGTCCAGCCTTCTCCTAGTCACAGGGTGTGCTGAAAGAGACAGCTGAGACAGAATGCCAACAGGCATGTCTGTCTCAGCATGTCCCATGACCAGGAAAGAGCTGCACACATCATTACTTACTACCTCATTCTTCAGCACCATGTAAATGGCTGTGTTGGAGTTTCTCTGAGGTTTCAAAGGTAGAATTTTGAAGGATAGCATCAGGAGAGGTCATAGCTACATCTCCCGTTGCAGGATCTCGTGGTGTTTCTGATTTGAATGCCATATTCTCTGCAGCTGTGGTTGCTGCTTTCAAGCTTAATGACATCACCAGGGCCTACTCCCTGTGACATCACAAAAGTTTTGACACGGTAGTGCACTGGAACCTCTGAGCATATCAAGAGGTCCAGGCAGCAAAATTATTGTAGCAGAGTTTCATTCTCCAGGCGAGGAAATAAGCACACAGACGTGTGTCTAAACTACTTCTCTTTACTACAGCAGAATATGGTGATATTTACAGTGAGTCAGAGACTCCTCCATGATGACTACATATCACAGCATACAGTACAGTACAGTCCTGTCACTGCAAAGTCCAGACAGAACTGCATATAGGTACATAGCATAGTCTAACAGTATATGGAGACAGTGGTTCCCACACAGATTCACTTATTCTCTCACAGAGATAAGAGTTCTTTCCAAGGCTAGCTTCCCAGGCCTAATCAGATGCTTTGGCCAGCTGCATTTAGCCCACTCACCACTGGTCCCTGCAGGCTGTTACATGCCACACTTGCTCTTTACAGTATAAATTTACCAGTTTGCATATCCCATTATCCTGACATGTTTGACCCTAGGTCTCATGTTTTGGACCTGAAATCTCAGGTTCTGGGATTGTCCTGACCTGGCAAGCCTCCAGTGACATGTATATAATTCTTTCTAATAAACTTGTTATCAGTATAAAATATTACTTTAATTGTGGTGACACTACAGATTACTGAAATTGGATAGTGAAGTGGAAATCACCGGAGGAGGTTTAGATTGTCATGGGTGAATTTTTCCATTACACCGATTTTGGCATATTTTTCTCAGAATGCTTTGTACCTTTAACCTCGGCTGTCTTTGTTCATACTTCTATGACCTTGGCAGCCAAACATGTTTATCCCTGATGCAGTCTTGAAATGAAGAGGAAAACTTATATTAGATGCCTGCTAGGAAGCATTCCTAAGTGATAAGCATAGATCTATATGGTCATTCAGTTATCCGTTTATCAAGGTCATTTAGATGAGTAAGTAAAATCACAGGTGTGCTAAGTTTGGTTAGTAGGATTTTGTAGGTTTTGCAGTTGTACAATCTTTACTCTCATGTCTTAAGAACTATACCTGCTGTATCAATAAATCTGTTAAACCTTCCACCCACTGGAGTGTCTGTTATCTCCAAATCCTAAAACAACCAATTGACTTTGACAAAACAGATAGCAACTATGCCTGGGACTTTAAACAAAGGAATACTAGGTGAGCATGGGAAGGAGAGGATTTTCATTCTCATCACAGCATTTGGGTAGAGGAAGTTTCCCTCTCCATCCATCAAGCCTTAAAAAAATAACACCCACCTTCACAGCAATTAGCCTAAAAAAAAATGTTCCTATTGATGTTAACAGGCATCCCTCCCCCCTCCCAAAGCCTAACTGCCATAAAGAGCTCTGAATTTTGGCTGGGGAGGGAAGAGTTAGAACTCTGTACCCTAAGCATTGTAATTCTAGTGCTCCATTCCTATACCTAGTATTACTTTTGTTAAAGCTCCATATTGAAACAATTAAAAGGATATGGCTTTAGCCAAAGCTTACCTGCTAACTTTCTGTGTACAGAGAGGATTTATTAAAAGGCTTTTTAAGCATTCAAACATGGATTGATCCACATGCATTATGCATGTTCCAGGCTGAGCATGGTTCATAGTGTATCCTTTTTCTGGACATCGTGTGTAACATTATATATGGACATCATATATTGACCCCACACTTTTGGTCCTTCTGAGAATTTTCCAAATTACTGCTTTTAGTTTTTAAAAATAAGGGAACGATCACAAACATTCCTAATGTCACTGTTCAAAGTAGCATAGGAGCTGTTGTGTGGTATTCAGAGTTATAACTGTCCATCTAGCCCACTATTGCTCCTTTGACTGATAGAGGCTTGTATTTAGAAACCTGAGTTCTCAAGAAGGAAATCTATAGGTTCCTCAGTCGTCCCTTCACATTCATGGGGGTTAGGTTCCACAGACCCCCGCGAATCTGAAAATTCCGCGAATAAAGACTGCCCTCCCCCTCCCTCCCGAAGCGACCACAGGGCCTCTGGAGGCCCAATAGTCACTTCCCCCTGCCCACCCTGATTGCGTTGCAGAGGGGCGGGAGAGAAATAAATTATTATTATTATTATTATTATTATTATTATAATATCTGGTAATCTAATTTCTAATTTCTGGAAATTTTTCAAAAGCAGTGCACTTTGGGGGGCTAAGTTTTGTATTCATGAAGAGTTTATATCCATTCATTCTTAATTTCTTTCTTAAATTGCCATCATTAGACATTTACTTGAACTGCTGAATCAAGCTGTTGACATTATGCAGCCTTTTCTTTTCTTTTTTTGCCTGCCCTCTTTTTAATCTCTTTTTGGCTGTTTTTATATTCTAATAAGGTTGTGTTATTTCTCAGAGTTTGAGCCCATCATGCATTCCACTGGATCTGAATCTGTCAAAACAGTTTGTGGTGTTAGGTGCCATCTAATGCTTTTCAGCTGACAGAACATAAATATACAGTTTTCTCATTTCAGTGGGTCTTCTCTAATATCGAAGTTCAGCTTTATGATGGCATTTAACATGCCCTTTCCACATATGAAGCCATCATGTTGCTTCTCATCAATCATAGTTTCATTTTTGAACAGGCTACAGAAACAGACTGAGTTTTGTACTTTCTGCAAACTTTGGCAAGTATCCTCTATGTTTCTCTCTGCCTATAAAGTGATAAGCATACCTGAAGTTCAGCCAACCTTTTGGCAAATGAGTCTGTATTGAACAGCTCAGGTGTTGTAAGGAGAGTTATTTCATTCAAAGTAACTTTACAAAGCTTTTAAAGTTAAAATGTTACAAATGTCTATTAACATTTTTAAAACTGGAAAAAAAACTAGTTCTGGACTAAAACATGAGTCACTTGATTCCAACTGCAAGAAAAGAAATTTCTTTTCCTGATGATGCATATGTTATATACACATAACTCATGTCAACAAGTTCTAATGAATATAAGCCAGAATCCTATTGATTCGTCCCAGCTAGAGCGGACTCATAAAATCAATTGCTGAATGGTGGGTCAACATATAGGTAAATCTCTTTGATTAAATGAGGCTACTCTAGTTGGGATTAAAAAGAGGATTTAGGCCATAATATAAATTCATGGAGTTGCCATACGTCAACAGTTGACTTGAAAGCACATACCACACACACATACACACACACATCAAATTTGTTGATAACAGCCATTAAGTTGACTTTAGCTTCAGTTACACAGAAGTTTTTATTGTGGTAATTTGCGCTGTATTGTTGTTTCATACCAGTGCTGCATCGTTCACATGAATTATTGCTTAATTGGTCTATCGGTTTAGTTTTCCACTTTTTTCCACTTTGATAGTCACACACAGACTGAGGCAGGGGTGTGGCCTCCTAAGCACATCCTCTGATTACCACAGGAATGCCTAATTTCTATTCCTGTAGCATGGAGTGTCAGCCGAACACACACACACACAGGCTAGTTTGGGATTCTTCCACTGGCTGCAGCTAAGCAGGAAGATACCAAGGAGGGAGGGAGGGAGGGAAAGAGAGAAATGGGATCTCAGCAGAGCGAGGGGGACAAACGAACATACACACAGAGAGAGAGACTAAAAGGCTAGCTTGGAATTCTTCAGCTGGCTGCAGCTAAGCAGGAAGATACCAAGGAGGGAGGGAGGGAGAGAGAGAAATGGAATCTCAGCAGAGCCAGGGGAATGAAGGAATGAACATACACACACACACACACACACACACACACAGAAGAAGCAGCCAAGCAAGAAACATCTGGGCGATTGGGATGGGTATAGCACTCACTCAGTCTTTTCCGTGGCTGGAAACAACAGTGGATGGATCTTTCCTCCATCCTCTCCTTGTCCAAACCCCTCCCTGGTGAGTTCAACCAATCATGGCAAAGCTCTGCTGTGAATGTATCAGAAAGATTGCTGGTAATTCACACAGCCCTTAGTGAAATGGTTGTTCACACAATCGAAAGTGCGCTAAGTCGTGCAACTTTTCAAAAAAGTTGGGAAAAGTTCCAAAATCCTTTCTTACGTTACTAATGGGTTTTTGTGCCCCCCTCCTTCTGAAAGAGGCAACTTTGTGGTGCAATGCATGTAAACAATTAGGAATCTTAGCAAATTCTTCGTGGTTTTTTTTTTCCTCATGTAACCAAGCCCTTTGACTTATGGTGACCCTATGAATGAGAGACCTCCAAGTCCCCCTATCTTCAACGGCCCTGCTCAGGTCTTGCAGACTCAGGGTCATGGCTTCCTTGAATGAGTCTATCCATCTGGAATGGGGTCTCCCTCTTTTTCTTATATATATCAAATACGGACTCCTATGTTAGTGGTTCTAAAACAAGGGGCCCTTTCACACTAACACAATTATAGGGTTATATTCCACTATAACTCTCTTGGCTGCATCCTGTAGAATCCTGGGATTTGCAATTTATGGAGAGTCCTTTAGAATTCACAACCAGAGAACTCCCTGGTACCTATGACCAAACTACAAATCCCAAGATTCCATAGGACACATCCACGACAAAGTAGAATCATAATGCAATAATTCTGTACACAGGTTGACCCCAGTATCCATGGGGGGTACATTCCAAAGCACCCCGTGGATATCTGAAACTGTGGATAATAGGGATCCCTATTATTTTCAATGAGACAGACACCAGAAGTTGACCATAGAATCACATTGGAGAACCTAGAAATGCCTAGAGAGAACATATTTTTTTCACATGTGGATAAGTGAAACCATGCATACCAAATCCATGGATATGAGGGTCGACCTGTAGTTTTGTATAATTGTGTATAAATTACACCTCAATAAATGTCTCCCTCCCTCATTATAGATCCTTTTCCTTTAATTGTCCTTTCTAATTGTCTCTCATTTGAAAAACTGTGGTTCCAGATTGATACAGCTCTTCCCCCCACACACACAATTTTTGGCTTGTCTACTTTGTCTACTTTGTAATCTCTTGTTCAGGCTTTTTGAACAAGAGGCTGTGCCACAGAGGCACATTATAACTTATAATATGCACTTATAACACATTCTCACCACCACAAGGAGCATTAAATAACACACTCCTAAAAGGCAAAAGGGGGAGATTGCCTTTCAGGATGATAAAAAGTACTTTCCATCTGCTGTGATTCCAAAAAGTTTTTCTTCTGTCTGTTTGCTTTCCTTTGAGATTCTTTTGGACTGGATTTGGGGTGAGCCGCAGCTTCACAAGGGCAACAGGACAAAGAAACATAGCAACATTTGTCCATAATGCCCCAAAAAAAAGAAAAAAGATGAAAAGATCAAGACTAACTTTATATTTGGTTTTCCATTAGATTTGTTAGCACAGAGGCTTCTGGCTGAAATGGGGAAAGAAGAAGTCAAGGTTCAACAGTGGGGAGAGAATTTAACTGTTAGAATTTAAATAATCTGGTCACATACTTTCCCACACACACACACACACACACACAATATACATGATGCTGCAGCATGATAAAAAGTGCACACAGATACACTGCAACAGGCTGTGCAGTCTTCAGTATAGCCTACCCCATCCTGGCAATCTGGCTTGAAGACTCCCAAGAAACATGCAGCAGCATGGAATGACACTGTGGAGTTATGTGCTGTTGGCGTACGTGTTTGGGAGTGTACAAAATATCCCAGGAAAAGACAGATATCTGCCTGTACCCATCCAGAAAGTCTTATAAGAAATGACAGTGCAGGTTGTGCAGGTTGTGGCCACTGTTGTGGACAGTGCAGGTTGTGCAGGTTGTGCACAACAGGGTTGTGCACTTCACGGATGATGATGATGATGAAGAAGAAGAAGAAGAACATCATGATGATGATGACGATGATGATGATAATAATGATGATAGTCATATTTATTTCTATCCCACCATTTTCCCAATCTGGGAGTCCAGGAAGCTTACAAAAGTCAAAACAGATACAGTTTGAAAATTTATATCATATGAAAGTTTAAAAAAACAATTGAACTATCAAAAAAGTATTTAAAAGAAAAACAAATGTAAACAGTATTGTGTTGCAGACCCCCCTTCCTCCATCATGACAAGCATGATACATGAAAATCTTTTCCTCCTGAGTAGTCAGTCCTCAAAGTCCTACCAGATGAAAAATGTCTTCCCCTGCCTACAAAAGGATAGTAAGGAAGGTGTCAGTTGAATCTCTCTAGGAAGGGAATTCCAGAGCCTGGGAAGTTGGATCTGCCACCGAGAAGGTCCTCTCCTGTGTCTCCACCAGATATACCTATAAAGATGGTGAAGGGCCATCCTCAGAAGGTCTCAAGACATGGGCAAACACATATAGAGAAATAAGTCCTTCAGATAACCTAGACACAAGCCATATAGGGCTTTGTAGATCATAAGCAGCAGTTTGAATTGTGCCCTGAAACAGACTGGCAGCAGTTGGAGATGTTGCAACAAAGGAGTTGTGTGCTCCCTGTAGCCAGCCCAAGTTAATAAGCTGGCTGTGGCTCTTTGGACCAGATGAAGTTTCTGAACACCCTTCAAAGGCAGGCCCACATAGAGCATGTTACAGTAATCCAAGTGGGATAGAACTGAGGCATATGTGGTCATGATCAGATTTGACATCTCAAGGAATGGTGCAGCTGATGCACTAGCCTTAACTGTGGGAAGGCACCCAGGTCAGTGCCAAAACCTAGCTTTCAGATTTAGGATTTAATCCAGGAACATACCCAAACTATGAAGCTGCATTTTCAGGGCAAGTGTATTGCCATCTAAAAAAATCTGAACCCTTATTTCCTGATCTACCTTTCAACTGTGAAGGGGCATTCTCATCCAGTCCATTTGTTCACCTTCATCCAGTCCATTACTGATGACAGGCACCAGTTTAGCACAGACAGCTTCCTTGGAGTTAGATGGAAAGCAGTAGTGGAACTAGGCTCCATCCACATACTGATGCAGGGGATACTGCTGCTATGGTCACTGTGCCCCTGTGGGCCTTGGGGAGCCATGTGCTGCGTCACACTTCACCTCAGTCCCTAAGCCAGGGCTGGGCAAATTCCAGGGGCTGGGGGACCACATTGGCCTCCCATGAGACTTTATTTCTCTGTAATCATATATTTAAATAGGAAAAAATACGTATCTTAAAAATGTCAAAGCCACAAACAGTCAAGTATTTTTATCAAGCTGTGACTTTCCCTCCCAGTTCCATGGATTGAACAAATGACTGACCCCATCTTTTTTTCACATAGGCTTTTGATTGTTAACTGACCATTGCAAATGTCTTTAAGTGGAGTGTCTTTTATCATGATGATTATTATGTTTTAATTACTTTGTTAACTGTCTTAAATTAATATTTTTTTTAAATGAGTGTTTAGGAACTGTTTTTAACATTTGCATCATCCATTGTTTTTTTTTTTTTATATATATTTTTTATTAATACTTACAAACATAAGTACATAAATTTCCATGTACACGCACACATACAAATTTTCATCCCAATGCTTTCTGAAACATTACATTTTCCCAACAGTTTCAACTCCCTTCTACTACATTCTAATACACTCTAATACAATCTCTTTTACTTCCTAATTTCCAATTTCCAAACGTCTTCCTCCGTCCTTTCCCCCACTTTCTCCCACTTTCCACCTCTTTCTACAGTTAACCCTCCACTTAATACTTTCCATACATACTCTCACCTTCTCACATACTTCTTCTTCCCTCTATATCATCTCTCCTTCCTATATGTTTTATTTATAATTTAACTCAATCAGCCCCTCATGCAACCCAAACGACTTATATATACATTTCTTCCCAATTCCCACTCCTCCCTCCCCCCTCCCTCTTACCCTCCTTCCCTACCACCTATCTATATCTCCTATATCTCCTATATCTATATTCCCCCCCTCTTCCCTACATATTATCTCTTCTTGTCCTTCTTCTTCAATCTTTCCTTCTTCTTTTCACTCATACAATTTAGACCTCCTCCCCTTTCCTTTCTTTTGAGCAAATGTTATCAATATATATATATACATAATCTCCCTCACACCATATATTAATATTCTCGTCCCGTTATATTGTATTATTGCTTCATCCTTAGATTTTCTTTATGTTTTAAATTTCTCTTTTATAATCTAATAACTCTCACTTTGGTATCTCTTATCTATCTCTTCGCAACAATTATATGTAGTATTCTTTAATTCAAAATGTTTTGTGCTCTTGATTTCAACCACACTTTTTTCTTTTCATAGGTTAACTCCGAAGTTCCATAACTTCACTGGTCTACATTCACATAATATTGCACTTGTTTTGCAGTTATACAGTAATATCCCATGTCGTTTCCCAGTAGTCACAAATTGGTTTCCATTCTTCCTTCCATTTCCACATCTTTTTCTTGTTGATAATATATGTCAGTTTATCATTTTCATACATTTCTCTCAGTCTCAATATCCATTCATTTATTGAAGCTAACTCTTTCTTTTTCCAATTAGCTGCAATCGTTATTCTCGCCGCCGTCACTGCGTATAACAAAGCTCTTCCATGTTTTTTAACAAGGGTTGTTTGCAAGTTTGACGTCATGTTCAATAGATACAATTTAGGGTCCATCGGATATTGCACCTTAAAAATCTTTTGCATTTTCTTATGGATTCTATACCAATACTTTTGTAATTTGGAGCATCCCCACCACATATGATATAATGTCCCAATGTCTTTCTCGCAATGCCAACATTTATTTTCTTTCAATTTATAAATTTTGCTAAGTCTTTGCGGTGATAAATACCACCTATTCACGATTTTGAAATGATTTTCTTTAAGGGATATACAAGCCGTAAACTCCTCTGTATCTTTCCACGCCTTCTCCCATTCTTCCATAGATATTGATTCTTTCAAATCTTTCGCCCATCGAATCATAGCTTCTGATACCTTCTCCATTTCAGTCTCTCTTTCCAGGAGAGTTTTGTAACATTTTGAGATCAATTTATCATTCTTGTTCCAAATTAACTTATCTAATTCCGATTCCGAAAGTTCAAAATTATATTTTGATTTGTCTTCTTGAAATTTATTTTTAATTTGGAGAAATTTAAACCAATCCAACCTTATATTCTTTTTCTTTTCCAATTCTTCTCTTGTATACATCGTCATTGTTTCTCCTTCTTTAGTACTTTCGTAGTTTATCAAATCTTTATATCTTATCCAATCCTCCGTGTTCTCCCATCTTCCAAAGAAGGCTTCTTGCGAGGAAATCCACATAGGTAATTTACAGTAGAATTGAGTCTTTAGTTTACTCCAAATTCTAATTAGAGATTTTCTAATGATGTGATTTTCAAATTCTTTGTTGATTTTTTGCTTGTCATACCCCAGATACGCGTGCCACCCGAATCTCATATTGTGGCCCTCTATTGTTAATATCCTCGTGTTTTTTAATTTAATCCAATCAAGTAGCCAATTAAAACAACATGCTGTATAGTATATTTTCAAATCAGGTAGCGATGCTCCTCCTTCTTTATGATTAATTATTAGTATTGTCCGTTTAATTCTTGCCTTCCTACCTCCCCAGATAAATTTGTTCAGTTCATATGACCATTCCTGTAGCGGTTTATCATTGAGTAAGATTGGAAGATTCTGGAACATAAAAATACATTTCGGGAGTATATTCATTTTTATTGCATTTATTTTACCAAATAAGGACAAATTCAGATTGCTCCATCTCTTCAGATCTTTCCTTATCCCTTCCCACAATGTTTTATAGTTGTATTCATAGAGGTTAATATTCTTTTTGCTTAACCATACTCCAAGATATTTAACTTTACTTTCAATTCTGCATTTTGATATTTCTTTTAACTGATTCTCTTCTTCTTCTGTCAGATTTTTAGTCATTATTGCCGTTTTATCCTTATTTATTTTCAAACCTGCCAATTTTCCATAATTTTGAATCAAGTCAAATAGCTTCCCAATATTCTTTACTGGATCTTCTAAAATCAGAGCCATATCATCGGCGAAGGTTCTTATTTTATACTCTTGATTTCTAATTCTCAAGCCTGGTAGTTGCTTATTGTTTCTTATTTGATTATTTAAACTCTCTAGGGTTAAGATAAAGAGAATAGGAGACAGTGGGCATCCTTGCCGTGTTCCTTGGGATATTTCAAATATCTCAGTGCTTTCATTGTTTATTGTTAGATATGCTTTCTGGGTGTCATATATTGCCAAAATCCTTTTTATAAAAGTTTCTCCAAAATTGAGTCCTTTCAATGTGGATTTAATCAATGACCATTTGACCTTATCAAAGGCCTTCTCGGCGTCTAGAAATATGAACGCCGCTTTCTTATCAATGACTTTATCATAATACTCATTCGCATTTATCATAATTCTAATGTTATTTAAAAGATGCCTTCCTTTTATAAATCCGCATTGATCCTCATGTATTAATTCTTTAATTATGGTGTTCAATCTGTTTGTAATAATTGTTGCGTATATTTTATAATCCACGTTCAAGAGGGATATAGGTCTATAATTAGCCATATTTGTTTTGTCCTTATTTTCTTTGGGGATAAGTACGATATTCGCCACTTTCCAAGATTCTGGTATTCCTTCTTTAGGTATTCTGTTTAATACTCGTAGCAATGGTGCCACCAGCTCGTCTTGGAAGATTTTATAAAACTCCGGGATAAAACCATCCTGGCCAGGCGCTTTCCCCAATTTTAGTTGTCTTATCGCCTCCCGAATCTCTTCTCCATCTATTGGTTTCTCTAAGTTCTCCCTCATCTCTTCCGAAATCATCCTACTCCAATTTTCTTTAACATAATTAATTTCGTCCTCTTCATCCATTTCTGTATTCTCATCTTGGGGTATCCCATACAGTGTTTTATAATAGTTTACAAATGCCGCTTTAATCTCCTTCTGAGATTGATATTTTGTACTTCCCACTCTTATTTCTGAAATTGTCTTCTTTTCTGAATCTTTTTTCAGACGGTATGCCAACCATCGCCCCACTTTATTCGCCTGTTCAAAATATTTTTGTTTTATTCTTCTCAAATTAGCTCCAATTTTTTCTGTTATTTCTGCCTTCACTGATTGTTGTATTAGTTTTATTTCCATTTGCAGCTTTGTATTCCTTGGATTCAATCTTAGTTTCCCTTCTTTCTCTTTTAGCTCTGTTGTTAGTTTTCTAAATTTTTCTTGTCTAGCTCTTTTCAACTCCGCCCCCTTCTGAAGAAATATCCCTCTTATTGTAGCTTTAAAGGCGTCCCATGTTGTCTTTGCATTTACATCAGTGGTTTGGTTAATTTCAAAAAAGCTTTGGATCTCCTTCTTCACTTTTTCTACAAATTGTTCATCTTTAAGCAGTCCATCTTTCAATTTCCATACATACTGCCTTGTTGGACTAACCAATCTGATTTCTATCGGATGGTGATCCGATAATATTCGTTCACTGATTTCCATTTCTGTCACTTTTGCCAACATTGTTCTGGACACCCAACACATATCTATTCTTGACATAGTTTTGTGTGTTTCTGAAAAGAAAGTGAAACCTTTTTTATCTTCATATTTTGCATCCCACACATCAAACAGATCAAAGTCTTTCAGGATGTTTTTACCTACTTTCGGCAGTTCTCCTGCCGCTTTACTTGAACTTGTGGATCTGTCCTTCCTTGCATTCACAACCGCATTGAAATCTCCAATTATGATGATATTTTGATTGTTCAGTCCTTCAATTATATGATAGATCTTTTTATAAAATTTTTCTTTTTCTGTCAACGGGGCGTATATACCAATTATAATCATCTTCATGTTCCCCAAATTCACTTCAATTCCAACATAGTGTCCCTCTTTATCATTTAGCACTTCAGTTGCCTCATATTTATTTTTAACATATAGGGCAATACCTTTCTTTCTTTTTGCTGCGTTAGAGAAGAAGGCTTGTCCAAGTTTTGTTCTGCGCAGTAATTTGTTATCCTTTTCTCTAATTTTTGTTTCCTGCAGGCAGATAATATCCGCATCGATTCTCTCTAGTATGTGGAAAACTTGGTTCCTTTTTTTTGGTTCATTCAGACCTTTTATATTCCACGATCTAATTTTTATTGTCATTTTCGTCTGTCAACTTATTTATTTGTATCTTATATTTCTCCTTCGTCTTCTTGTTGACTTTCTCCCACTTCTTCTTCCTCCAACTCTTCCACTTCACAACGTAATTCCTCTCTCTCCCCCAGATCTTCCCCAGTTAATTCTTCTTCCTCTTCTGTTTCTACTTCCTCCTGTCGACAGTCCGCCTTTTCTTTCTCTTTTTGTTCATGTCCATGCTTATAAGTTTGCTTTTTCTTAGGGATTTTCTTCTTCTCTATATCTCTTTGATCCATTCTCTCTCTTTCTGTTCTTGATTTAGTATCCTTTGTTTCTGTTCTTCCAGTGTCTTCTTTTTCCAGTGTTTTTAGAAATTGTTTTGCCTTCTCTACAGTGTTTACCTTTTGTCGTCTTTGATTATACATGAAAGTGATTCCATCTGTTCGTTCCCACCTGTAAGCTATTCCCAAATTTCTTAGTTTTTGTGTCAATAATTTGTAATCCTGCCTCCTTTTCAAAATTTCAGCCGGGATATCTTTAAATATCTTAACCTCGTTACCATCCACATCAAATTTCTTTTGATAGCTTGATTGGATTATTCTCTCTCTTATCTTTATTTGATTAAAACAAATTATGACATCTCTCGGCGTTTTCTTCTCTCTGGCTATGACAGAATTCACTCTGAACAGCTTGTCAGTAGCCCGTTCGATCTCGTCCTCCTCGACTTCTATAAACTTCGCCAAACTGGGGATTATCTTTCCCCATAAATCTTCTTTCACAGTTTCTACCACTCCCCTTAATTTCAGGCATTTTTCTCGGTATCTCAATTCTTGCGTGAGAATCATATTTTTTTCTCTCCTCTGCTCTTCCTTTGTCTCATCCACCTGCCTCCCCATATTATCCATTCTACCTTCTATATCTTCCACTTTTGTTTTCAAGTTCGTCATTTCAAAGGATAAACTATCCATTTTATTCTCTAGTTTCGCCATGGTAGATCTCATCTCTTGTTTTACGGATCTAAGCTCCTCCCTCATTTCCTTCTTAAAGTTCTTCAGCTCATCCAGTATCTGCAGCGTTAAATCCGTTTGTTTGTCCGCCTGTTTGATTGGATTTTCCGATGAATTTCTCCTCATAAATTGCAGTTGCGTCTGTGCACCAGCTACCTTAGCTCTTGTACTTGCTGCCATTTTCACTTCCTCCTAACTCACCAATCACGTATTATCAGTAAGTATTCAACTCTGGTTAAGTCAAAATTTTATCTTTGTCTCATCAATGTAGCACTATTTAAGATTTTCCTCTAGAACCACTACGGTTCTGAATTTTGGATTCTCAAGCAATCACAGTATTTAAGTAGCCTACTTGTACCTCTGTGCACTTAGTTTTCTCTATTCAATTGTTCAATAGTTCACTAGTTCAGTAGTTCCCTTTAGAGATGTTGTCCACATTCAATACTCACTATATAGTATATCAATTTCAATAATCAATGTTAGCCTCAATATCTATATTCCTATTAATGTCAAAGCTCACTGTGTAATATATCAATATCAGTAGTCAATCTCTATATTAATATCAGCATCAACATCAATTTTCACCATACAGCATATCAGTATCCGTGTCAATATCAATATCAGCATTAATGTCTGTATCTGTATTAATTTCAGTATCAGCATTAATATCTATATCTGTATTAGCTTCAGTATCAAATTCAGTGTCAGTATCTATATCCACAATCTAATCCACAATCATCAGTATCTATATCAATTTCCGTATTATCTATATCTATTTCAATTTATTCAAACTGTCCCCAAGATTGACACAAGCAAAATATATACCTTCTGGGTATAGATGTAGTTATACTCTCCTTTTTTTTTTTTTAAAGGATCTTATTCAATTTTACCCTGCCAGATATGTCTACTGACTTCCTTCTATCCTTATTCCAACTTCAGTTCCACTTCTTATCCATAAGATGGCAGTAGCAGTGCAGTAAAGTACTTTCTTTCCGATTTCTGTTCGCCCTTAACAGTACACTTTCACTATCGAGCCTTTCTTCTTCCTTCTATTTCCTGCCTTGCATTTAGGTCTTATAGCTCCAGATTACCCCCAAAAGTAAAGCTTAACAAAAGAACACAGTGTAGTGAGGAGAAGAAAGGCAGTCCCCAAAGCTCAAACAATGCAGCGCAAATAGTAGCTTGTTGTTAAAGTTCCATATAGCTGTCTGTCTGTTCTTCGACCACTTGACTGGTCTAATCCCAATAGATTCAAGTTTTAGAGATTCATCACAATTGTCCCAATTATCAATTATCAGTTATCAGTTATCAATTATCAATTATCAGTTATCAATTATCAATTATCAATCTTCAACCACTTGTCTGGTCTAATCCTCAAAATTTCACTCTCCGTCCTCTTCTGTCCTCTTCTGTCCTCTTCTGTCCTCTTCTGTCCCCTTCTGTCCTCTTCTGTCCCCTTCTGTCCTCTTCTATCCTCTTCTATCCTCTTCCTTTCTCTCACTCCCTTTACCACTGCTTTAATCCGCTCTCCATTAAGGGGGGACAGGCTCAAATATCAAAATATTATTTGCCTTGTTGTTCCTTCTATATTTCATCTATAGTCCCGTCCTGTCGCTGTCTTATTCAAATCTCAGTTTCTGGATCCTGTTTCCCCAGTACAATATCTTAACTCCGGTTCCTTCCCCCTACGGATTAACTTCACGCCGCTAATAGTTCCACTCACCGATGCAGTAGGCAACCTCCGTCGCCATATTTCCCCTCTCGCGTTCCATGTGCTCTCTACCTTTGCCACTGCAATCCGAACGCAGAGCACGCAAAAACGCGGAGATCTTACTTGTGCTCAAAGTCCAGGCGCTTTAAACCAGTTCACCAACTTCCAATAATGTAGGTCGCTGTGAAATGCGGGAGCTTGAGGGTGAGATCCGAAGATCGCCTCTCGTTACGATGGCTGCCAATGTCTTCCTGCCGGGGAGTCTCAGCGCACTGGAACCTCCGTCCCAGTGTCACCGGGTCTCCCACAGCCAAGATCAAGCTGGCCCCACGGAGCCCAGGTCTTCCTGACTCGGGCTTCTGATCAGGCGGAGAAAATTTTATTTTATTTCTCCCCTGATTCGTAGCAATTGGCGGAGTGTCTGGAGCGGTATCGCTCGCGACCTCCGTCCCCTCGGCTCGCGCACCGGAAGTCCGCATCATCCATTGTTTTAACTAAATTTTGTTTTAACTTATATTGTGAGCTGCCTTTGGTCTCCTATTTTGAGAAAGGCAGAATAATAGGTTAGTTGGTTGTTTGGTTAGTTAGTGTGTGTGTGTTCCAGAAAATATCTGGGAAATGTGCACATTTTCTCAGATCCCTTCTGATTAGTACCCCATGTAAGATAATTAGCATTACATTTTAAGAGTCTAACTAATTGTCCGTGTTGTCCTCCTGTAGCATGCTACGTTCACCTGTCAAGCAGCAAACTCTGGCTTGTAGATATATCTCAGTGTCCTGATTGATGGAGTAATGTTTCCCTAATATTATCTTTTCATTGCAGTTGTGCAAAAACAGGTGCAATAGAGAACTTAACTAAGATTCTTTCAGGGGTTATGCCTATTTCTTTGAGATTCTGACAGGGCATGTCCATTCTTCCACAAATCAGTTCACTCAAGAAGAAAAATGGTGGTATGCTGCTAAACATTCAGATCTTGGTTTACTGATTTTGGTGCCAAGATAAATGGAAGTATGGAATCATTCATACATGTCTGTGTATTTATACTGTATAGAAATTTCTCTTCCCCTAAGAAGTTTCCAATAATAGCAATATAAAAATATGGAAAAGGTATTTGAAATCTCAGACACTTGTACCAACAACATCATGGCTGGTCTTTCTATCAGAACAGGATTGTTTAAATATAAATGTTATCTGGTGAGCACTCAACTGCATTGAGGCAAATGGATTGCCAATGGAAAGGAATGCAGAAGGGGTATGGTGAAGGAAGAGATGTGGCCAGTTGCTGAGCTAAGCAGTTTTCAAACAGGGTTTGTGTCAAGAGATTGATGGAGGATAGTGGCTGCCTCCAATGTCCCTTTTGAGATGGAAAGTGTGAAATATAAATTACCCAAAGAAATAAAACTGAAATGGCACCGTGAATTTGGCTCAACATTCACTGTTTGGCATTATCTCTGTTGTTACTGTACTGCTCCTTATCTGCAGACAAGCCACATAGGCAAATAGGAGAGTGGGAATAATAACAGTTAAGCCAAATTAAACATCACCTCCCATCCACCCAATCTCCCCAGCACCTCATGTGAGGTTTATAAGCACCCATAACCTCATATCAGGTTTATAAGCACAGGTTGACTGTGTTTTCTCAGAATGCAAGTCCTGCCCTTGGTTGGTTGCACTTGCGAGAATTTTGCACTCTGTTGCAAACCTGGACCAACTCTCATCACAGTGCTTCACAGAATAGGTAGCTTGAAGTCTGTTGAAGCCTCCACCAGATCTAAGGTAGTTCCCACAAGGGAGTGTTCAACCCCACTGATGGCTGATGGCTCCTTTTTCTGGGGGCAGTGGATCTTTTCTGATTTTTAGGAGAAACACTTTCAGCTTTATGGGAGTGTTTTACAGGCCCTAGCCAAGATAGGTTCAGTACCTTGGATAGTTCCCATAAACTCCAGCATCAATTCATTGCCCTGAACCAACAGAGCCATTGGGAGCCTCTGTCTGAACCCCCATCCAGCAGTACCATCCATTGGCTTTTATTCTGAGCCAGACTGTGCTGCCCCATTTCCTTTTTCTTTCTTTTTGGAAAGAAGAAGGAAAATGCAGTTTCACCTCAGAATGGTCTCATGTGTGCCACACCAATATGTAGTGGTGTCAGAACTGTTTTGTTGAATTGCTCCATAAAGGATATGGAGGAAAGCCAATTGCCAGGTGCAATGCATACTTGTGCTTCCAAGCAGTCCTTTGACAGAGAACCACAGAGCTGGGGGAGCCCAAAGAACCATCTATTACAACCTACCAGTTTATACAATCCAAACCATAGGGGGTCACTATGAGCCCAATTAACGATGCTAAATTCAATCTCTAGCTCTGAACATCTTTAAAAAGTACACAGCTTGTCTTTTGATGTCATGTACTGCTGAGAAATGTTTGCAGTTCTAAATGTTCTAACTTTTCTTGTTGCTTCGCATTTTCTAAAAGGGATTCCTTCTGGGTCAGACAGTGGAAGAGCCTGCTGTGCTGTTTATTGCATCCTATTAACTTTTGGTCCTCAAAAATGACATTCTTTCTGAAACTTTGATCCACTTTTTTTAAGTGCACGCATGTGGAATTTATTCACATTTTCTTCACAGCCAAGCAACGTTAAGTCATTAGCATTCACTTCAGTTAATGGGACTAGAGATGAAAATAAACCCAGCACCTGCAAGTAAAGTTAAAGAAGTAACAGGTCTATATTTTAAATGGTTCCTCATTCAAAACATTGTTGAACCTACCACACACACACACACACACACATATATATATATATATGACAACTAGGGTATTATTATTTAATATCTGCATCTATTTAACATTCATAAAATGCATAGTATTGAATATTTCAGTATTTGCATTCATTCAGATAATATTCCTAAATGTGCTGTTAAAAGCAAAAATACAAAAATTATTCATGTTATTGTGAACAAGATAAAACAGTAGATTCTGCCTTTCCTCTTCTATGTTTATAAAGTCTTGATCTATAATTTCCTGCTTATGTTCCTGAGCCTTGTTGAGCCCTGTGTCTACTGATGAACATTCTTCAATATTGGTGGTCATCCTTATAAGGAGCAGGCCTCAGTCTGGGATCTGCTGTTTTAATGCCTTAAATGGCATTAAATCATTTAATGCCTTAAATGCCTTGGAGCAACACAATGTCAGGAGGATTGTGGGAAGTTAAATGCCAACTTTCAGACCCATTTACTTTTTTAAAAACCAGGGTAGGGTCCAGTGGCAGTTGCTGTTAAAGTCCAGTGGCTGACCAAATTATTTCTTTGCTGTTGGCCAGGGCAGATGAGCTGAAGACCAGTTTGCCAGCTCTCACATGGAAACTATTTAGTAACACAGGCTTTGCTAAATTTCTCTTTATTAATTGTCCACTTTTTTTGTAATTTTCATATGGCTATTTTGGAACTTCCCGTTATAACAGTGAAAATCTATTACAGACGTCCCTTGATTTTGCCATCTTATATAAGGGACACCATTTTGCTATGCCATTGCATATAATGGGACTTGAGTATTCACAGATTTTGGTATCCACACGGGGTCCTGGAACCAAACCCCAGCGAATATGAAGGAAGAACTGTATAACTTTCCAGACCAACATAAATATCACGTGTCAACTCCAAATGTTGTTCGACTACAAATCCCAGCACCACAAGCCAACATAACCAAGGGTTGGAAATTCTAGGAGTTGCCATCTTAACAGCTTTGGGAGGGCTGCATGATTCCTATCCCAGTCCTAAACCATGCTATCTTGTGTCCTTTCATGCATATTGGAAATGATTCCACCTTTCAACTGTCTTTTTCTTCTTTCTTCCCTGAAACATCATTGCTGTCAGACTTGGTAATCTTTGTGACTTTGTCTAATTATACCAACAAGATTCTCAACATGCCATTTGCTTGGGCAAGCTTAGTGTTTAAGACTTATCAAGGTGAGGTCATGGTAACAGCATACTCAAATCCATAAGGTAGCCATTCCACATTTCAGAGAACACGGAGCATGTAGCTGAGCTATGGAGTTCATTTCTGCCAGATGTCATGATGGCTGCCAACTTGAACAGTTTTAACGGGGGACAAATCCATGGAAAATAAGGCTATTAATGGCTGTAAGTCAGGATATGCTGCCTCCAAGACCAGAAGCCACATGTCACCAGTGGCTGGAAAGCATGAACAGGACAATGGTATTGCACTCATGTCCAGCTTAAGGGCTTCCCAAAGGCATCCGGCCACTCTGGGAATAGATCTCCTTTTAGTCTGATCCAGCACAGCTTTCTTATGTTCTTAATATTACCCTGGATGAATGCACCCTACTTATGGCCAACTGCAAAGCTGGATAGAACAGAGTTATTCCAGCACACTAGAATAATAGCTCTGAACCTAACTATCTGTGGTCTGTAAATGTTATAATGGATACCTTAATTCCTCTTTTACATCTATGTAGCATTAAACCAATATAGAGTGCTGTGATAATGGGGACTGCATCTCCCATTATCTGAAGCTCAGCAATCAGGTAAACAAAGGGTTAACTTTAGTGTTAGCTAAGAGCTGCAAAAGGTTACACCTACAGGGGGCAGTGTCATCAATGATGTCATATCACCAGAGATAAGAAGACCAATCAGGACTGTGAGAGTGGGAATTTGAAAAGGTAATATAAGCTGGCTCAAAGCCATGAAGAGCTAGACAAAGTCAGACAAAGGAATGCTGAGATGAGCACATCACATCTCAGGTAGAGAGATGAACCAAGAACGAAGGACCTAAGATGGAGAATGCTGTTGAGCCTGGTCTGAGATGGCCAGCATGGCTCACAGCCTCCCTCTGAATTCACAAACTGTCAGCCAACACACACACACAGATATGTGACAAGTATCTGACAAGGTATGTGGCCCTGCAGCAAGTGTGTGAGTAGATTAGGGAAATGTTATTAGCCAGATGCATTTAGAGAATTATGTTTTATTTTCCTTGGCTGAATGTATCTCAATGCTTTGCTATTTCTGTAACTTTTAAATCTGTGCTTGGAGAATGAAGAGCCTTCTCCATGAGAATTCTACATGTTCTTGGCTTTATTACAGGACCAGGAGTCAAGCTTCCATGGCGTAGGAACAATTCCCAGAACGGGTGCTCAAGGTAATGGAATTAAATGAATATTTTCCCCTCAAAAAGGCATGAGGAGAGCTCTTGAGGGAAGATTTATGGCTGTGAATTACTAAGGAATGTTAATAGAAGGGAAAACCGCAGATCAAAGAAGCCTAAAGTAAACAGATAGTTACTTTCAGTTTTGTCCGATCTTGATCTTGGAACTGTCTCCAAAATAATTAAAAAGAACACTTGGTTAATAAATCACTAAGGTTGGAGAAAGCAGCGAACAATTGTAGGCAAATGAAAAGGATGATTTAACAGAGGAAGAAATATTTGATCTAACTGGAGAATAAGTGGAAAGCTTTAAAAAAAAATAAGTGGTGGAGGAAGGAGGGGGCATTAACAGAAGGGAAGAAACGAAAGTTTGGAGTGTTTTGATTTTCTTATGTCTAAAAAAAGAAACAATACAGCAGGAAAAAGCTGGTTGAGACCACAAGTATTAAGTAAACCATCAGATAGATCGCACAAGAGATTGGAGAGATTGGAGAGGAGATTTCCGGAAGTACAGAATAACAAGGGTGAACCAGAAGGGCAAAAGATGGAAAAAGAAATTAGCACTCCATTAGGTGCCTCAGCCTTAAATCCTCCATCCCCAAAAGGGAGGGAAAGAAGGCGAGAAAGCACAGAGGATATTAGAACTCATATGGATTCTCTCTTTACAAAATGATGACAGAATTTAGAGAAGATAAAAAGAGAATGTCTTCAGAGTTTGCAAGCATAAGAGAAGAAATGCAGAAGGAGAGGAAAAGATCTGAAGAAAGATTTGTGGAAATGAGTACAAAAATACAAGGAATACAAGGAGATATTCTTAATATAGTAAAAGAGAACAAAGAAATAATTAAAACCCAAACACTTCAAGGCAGTCAGATTCAGGACAATATGAAGAAAATCACAGATATGGGGAAAAAACTGATATACATGCAAGATTATCAACGCAGGAATAACTTCAGAATAAGGTTCCTTCCAGAATCTGTGGGGAAAGATCAAGGATCTAACCTGAAATCTGAAGTGTTGAAATGGCTACAGCAAGTGACCCCAGCTATGAAAGGGAGGGAAGAGGACATCGAGCGGATCCATAGAGAACTGACAGGAAGGAGAAGTATTTTGCCAAGAGATGTTATTGTCAGTGTTATTAATTACAATAACAAGGATGAATTGATGAGAACAGTCAAGAAATACCCAGAGAGACTGAAGTATGGAGATGTAAGGGTGGAATTATATAATGACTACTGTCCACAAACAGTAATCTGGAGAAATTGATGAAGCCTTGTATTGCTACTCTGTTGAAAGCTGGTATAAAATATGCTTGGGAATATCCAATGTTTTTGAAATTTGAATGGGCAGGAAAAAGATATAGAATGAAAACACCAGAAGAAGGACTGTGATTGTTGGAGGAGTTGGGAGTACATAAGAAGGAGTATGGAGCTGATGGAGGAGCGGACAGTGGAGGAGGAAAAGTTTAGACAGATGAAGAAAGCAGAAGGAAGAAAAAGGGGGAAATTACAGGGGGGGAAAGAGGGGAAATGTTCTTATTTTGTATTTTTATGAGCACTCGGGGGGGAGTTGTTCTGGGCCATTGGATGATCTCTTCGCCTCTCCTCACCTGGAAGACCTGGGAGGTCATGAGCAAGGCAGTTTGCCTTGGGAAGACAAGGTGGGGAGGTAAAGAAGGGAAAGGGGGGAGGGGGGAAGGAAATGGGGGGAAATTGGGAAGGGGTGGGCATGGGGAAGGGAGGTCACTTTTTGGAGCCAGAAGATCTTATAGAAAATGTAATAAGGAATCTAATGGTTAATAAATTAAAGATATCAACTTTAAATGTTCATTTCCTTGGCACGGTAATAAAACGAAAAAGGATTGAAGCATTATTGAAGAAGGGTCAAGCGGATATAATATTTTTGCAAGAGACACATCAAAAAAGGGAAGGAGTAAATGAATTGAAATTGAATTGGGTAAGAGTTTATGAAAAAGCATATGGGAATTCAAAAGCTAGAGGAGTGGCAATATTAATAGCAAAAAATGTAATTTTGTCATTAAAAAGGTGAAAAAAGATGAAAATGGTAGATATATTATAATGCAAGGTGAAATAGGAGAAGATAAATATGTTCTAATGAATGTATATGCTCCAAATGAAAAACAAGAGGAATTTTATGAGAAAGTATTTAAAGAAATGGAGAATATGCAAGAACAAAATATTGTTGTAGCAGGAGATTTTAATATGCAAATGGAAAGAATAAAAGATAAATCAAAATATTCATTAAGGGATAAATATGATAATATTACAAATTTAAATAAAATAATAAAAAGAAAGGGGTTGAAAGATGTGTGGAGATTGGTAAAGGGAGATGAAAGGAAATATACATACTTTTCAATGGTACATAAGAGTTATTCAAGAATTGATTATATTTTTGTATCAAAAAATTTAATTGATAAAATCATAAATTCAGAGATAGAAAATATAAAAGTAACAGACCATGCCTTGGTCAATGTGGAGAGGAAAAACAAATTTATATTGACTTACGAGCAAAGAGGGAGGAATTGGATAAAATGGAAGTAGATGAAGTATAGGAAAATTTAATTTATTTAAGAAGGGAGTATTTTGAATTTAGTAATAAAAATTCAAAAATGTTGGCTAGATCCACACAGAAGAAGAAAATGGAAAATATGATAAATGGGATTAGAGATAAAACAGGTAAAATGTGTAGAACAATGAAGGAAAAATTAACAATTTTTGAGGAGTTTTATAAAGACCTGTACCAGTCAGGGAATAAATCAGTGGAACAAATAGAAAAATATGTAGGGGAAAATTGGAAGATTAAAATAGAAGAGGTAGATAGGGATTTATTAGAAAAACCAATTACAAAAATGGAAGTAGAGGAAGCAATAAACAATTTAAAAAGTGGGAAAGGTCCAGGAATGGATGGGTTGGGACCAGATTATTATAAAGTATTTAAAAAGATGTTGATACCTAAATTATTAGAATTATATAATAATATAATAATTAGAGATAAAGTCCCTCTATCATGGCAACAATCATTGATAATATTGATACCAAAGCCAGATAAGGATTTGTTGGAACCTGGATCATACAGGCCTATATCGTTGATAAATCAAGATGCAAAGTTATTATCAGTAATAATGGCAAAGAGAATGAATAGTTGTATGTATAAATATATATTAAAGGACCAATGTGGATTTGTGAAAGGAAGACAAATGTCAAATTTAATAGGAATGGTGTTAAACAAAATACATATAATTGGCAAAACAAAAGTAAAAGCAGGGATATTAGCATTAGATATATTTAAAGCATTTGACTGTGTGGAATGGCCAACATTAAAAATAATATTGAAGGGATTTTTAATGGGGAAGAGGTTTAGAGGATTAATAGATCAATTGTATTCCCATAACACAGCTATAGTGATAGTTAATGATGGAATAACAAGAGAAATAAAAATAACGAGAGGAACAAGACAAGGTTGCCCACTTTCTCCAATATTGTTTGCAATGGTAATAGAAATTCTAGCAAATGTGATAAGAAATGATAATAGTATAGAAGGAATTGGAGTAGAAACAAAACATAAGATAAGCTTGTTTGCTAATGATACTTTGCTAACAATTAAGGAACTGATTAACGGAATAGGAAAAATTAAAGAACATTTAAAAGTATTTGGAGAGATGACAGGCTTACAGGTTAATTGGAACAAATCAGATATGATGTTGTTTAACTATACTAAGGAAGAAGAAAATATATTTGTAAAAGAGAAAAAATTAGAAGTAAGAGAATTCTACATGTTATGAGTTTTGCTTGAATTAATAAGCTTTTTCTATCTTTCTATCAGCTGACGTGCAGACGCGCCTGTTTTTGCTTGGTCATTGCCTCCTTCTTGGGGAAAGAGGGAGGGAAGGTATTCTCTGCAAGTCTCCCCTTGGACTGTGTTGTAGCAGGGTATAGGATTCAGGGGTGGTGGCAGCTAGAAATACAGCTCCTATGAGTACCATCCAACATGGGGGCCATGCTGACTTGGAGTGATGAAGATGGCAACCCAGCACAGCTGTAAGAAGCCAGCTTGGGAAACCCTGTAAGCACCAGTGTGTTTGCCCAGCTTGT
Organism: Gambelia wislizenii; assembly: GCA_030847615.1. NCBI lineage: Eukaryota > Metazoa > Chordata > Lepidosauria > Squamata > Crotaphytidae > Gambelia > Gambelia wislizenii. The sequence goes on from JAUMIR010000001.1 coordinate 329,039,890, forward strand.
GGGGGGAGTTAACTAACACACATTAGAAACCACTTAATGTGGTGTAGATGTGTAAATTGCTATTGCTTAAACAATTTGTAAGCAGCTCTGAGAGCATTTGCAGCTGAAGAGCAGGGTATAAATACTTAAATAAATAAATAATAATAATAAATATATACAGGTTGACACCTCCCCCATATCCACTGATTCAGTATCCATGGTTTCACTTAGCCACATCTGGAAAAAAAAATATTGAGGCTTTTCTAGGTCCTCCAATGTGATTCTATGGTCAACTTCCAGCATTCATCTCATTGAAAATAATAGGGTCCCCTATTATCCACAGTTTCAGGTATCCATGGGGTGTCTTCAAACATATCCCCTGCAGATACAGGAGTCAACCTGGACATCTCATTTATATTTACATGTTACATTGTGTCAGGTCGTGCCATTGTAAAGCTGGGGCAGAGCTGTGATTCCTCCACCACCCTTAGGATCACCATCCAATGCCCGTCTTGTTTCTCATGTCTTTGTGCTGAGTGTTATTCTTTGTAAAAGAACCCCAATGTGCATGCAGCACATGTTTGCATGTAAAGGAGGGATGCAATTACAGTGGGTATGGAGGTCAAATTCATTCTCTCTCTCACACACACACACACACACACACAGAGAGAGAGAGAGAGAGAGAGAGAGAGTCAGCTGCACCACCTTGTTTTCCAGTGCGGCTGCAAGTTATTTCTGGTTTACGTTTATATATTTAATTTATATCCCACCTTTCTCCCACTATGGGACCCAAGATAGATTACCCAAAAAAACAGCTAAAGCAATTTATAATACAAATGTTAAAAAAATCAAATCAGAGAACTTCCGGCGTGACGGCAAAGCGAGCGGTAGCAGGAGCGGGGAGCTCCAGCCCTGCTACTATTCAAACCCTGTTTACTGACTTCCTAATAGTGGGAAAACAACAAGGGGGTCATAATCTCCTCGGTAAAGGAGTGATATTGAGGCTCGGAGGGGGTCTGAGACCAAATTGGGTGGCTGTACCCCCAAAAGGGGTGCAAACACTGATTTGAGGAGACCGAAGAGCCGCTGTCAGAGTTTGAAACGGCCCAACTCGGGCCAGAGCTTTGCCAACGCTTTTTAAAAGATTTTTTCTTTTTAAGCTGAAGTAAGCTGTTGTGCTTTTGTTTTTTTATGTTTTATTTTTTGGGACGCAGAGCGCTAAAGCAACGAGAAGCGACGCGCAGAGGAGAGAAGGAGAGAAGGACTGAATGAGCACAGAACAACTGACTGGGAACGAACTGTGAGTGAACAATGTGAAACGGGAAGATAATAGAATTAATAACTAAAATAAGAACCCATTTTGAATTAAAAACTTACCCAGAAAGACTGCGAAAATACAGGAGACGAAGGAGGCAGTAAATAAGAAGGTCCATATCCTAGAGAGGTAAAATATCGAGAGAGAGAGAGAGAGCGAGGAGTGTATGTTAAGGAAAATGCAACATGGGACATACAGTGAAAGAAATAAAATATGTATGTGAAAGTCACAATGACTAAGCAAGAGCAATTATGAAGCTACACAGGTGAAACTGCTAATGTAATCTATAAGGCCTGAGAGCCAAGGACAGAGGTACTGAATGCAGATTGGAAACACCTGAGAATCATTAAGTGTACAAGGTGAAATGTTGAAATACATGGGTTGGTCTTAGGCATGGGTGGAACTATGTGGACCAATCAGAATGGAAGTACACACCCACTGGGTGGAAACTAATTAGTGGGTGGTGATAAACAATGGCTATAAAATTGCAATGTTTGCCAATGTATTGTTGTGTGGTTGAGTAGAGGTGGAGTAGTGTGTAGAGATTGTAATTTGTTGACCATATAGTATATTTATATAGAAGAATAAAGTAGGTTTTATATAAAACTACTGAGTTGCCTGAGTGAATCCTGGAGAGTTTGGAGACACCTGGTGAAGAGTGAGAAGGCTTGGAGAGTTTGTCAGGATCTTCAGCCTATTCTCTGACAGTCTGCTGCTTTGGAGGAAAGCATTAACCACTGATCTAAGCTGGTCAGCTCTGCTGCATAACAAGGTGGTGAGTTTGAGCCAGAGGTGAAGAGCTACAACTCCCATCATCCCTGACAAGGGTTATGGGCCCAGTTACTAGAGCACCCAGCATCCACAGAAGTTGAAATTTCCAGAGAGTGGAAGAAAGCTTTGTGGACAATAGATCAGAGCAAGCTGTTTGTGCTGCACTGATAAGCCTCGTGAGTAAATCATTTTGTGTTTTGCTTAAGCCCAGACGGGTCGGCTGTGCATACTCAGAAGGACTGTGTCAAATTGAGTCACTGCACAAATCAAGATGGAAATTCTAAAGTTTAGTAAATTAAATAGAAACAACTACTCTACCTGGAAGATTTATGCCCAATCTCTACTAGTAAAGGAAGGTCTGTGGTCAACAGTTGAAACAGGGCTGGCAGCCGATGCTAATGAAGCCACTAAAGAGAGAGATAGTAAAGCAAAAGCCTGTCTTTATCTCATGCTTGAAGAAGACTTGATTAATGACGTCAGAGATAAAACGTCCGCCAAGGATGTGTGGGATACCTTGCAGAGATTACACACTCCTTCAACTGCTTTTGCAAAAATGCTATGGTCTAAAAGAATATACAGGCAAAAGATGGCTAAAGGGCAGTGTGTGATAGAACATTTAAAAATAATGCAAGATTTGTTTGTGCAAGCTGAACTGAGGGGAGTGCAAATTAGCAAAGAGCAGCAATGCTACATTTTAATAGAATCGCTAGACTCTTCGTGGGACAACATAACGAACAGCTTGCAGAACCTGCAGGAAACTGAGCTTAATAGAGACTTAATTGTGGCCAGAATACTGGAAGAGAACCAGAGAAGAATGTCTGAGCAGGGTGACTCAGCAAGTTTAAAGACTGTGCCAAAACAACAAACAACTCCTGACTGGCGAACGCAGGAGGAAGCAGCTTCTACAAGGGAGCAACGGAGGTGCTTTTATTGTAAGAAGATTGGTCATCTGCAGAGACATTGTAAACATTTTGCAGCTGAGAGACGCAAGCAAGCAGAGAGCAGATGGCAGCCGCGGCAGTATCAAAAACAGTCCAGACCTCCATTTTTAAGGGACAGTAGTAATAAAAAGGGGGTTGCAACCATGATTAAGGAAAAACAAAATGCAAATTCTAAATGGCTAGTTGATTCAGGTGCCACATCTTTGATGTGTAATGATATAAATTTAATAAGTAATAGAAAATCAGCTAATGTAAATGCTGTAGTTTTGGCTGATGGGAAAGAGCTAAGTACTGTAAATCAAATGGGTACAGTTTACATTCCAGGGCTAAAAGAGAATTTTAATGATGTCTTACATGTAAAGGAGTTAGAAAATAATTTGTTATCAGTAAGCAGATTAACAGAAAGAGACTACACAGTCATCTTTGAAAAGAACATGTGTAAGATAAAACTGAATGGGGAATTGCGTGGCATAGGTTTGAAAAAGGACAAACTTTATTATTTGGAGGACAATATTGATAGCTACAGGGTTGAAGAAGCTAATAACATAGAAAATATTCCAATCCACAAAGACTGCATACACGAGCTTCACAGAAAATTCGGCCATGCGAGCTTCAAATGTTTAAAGAATTTAATCAGTATGTGTCCAGATTTAAAAGTTACTGAATGCAAAAACCACTTAGATTGTACGGTATGTCAACAGGTAAAGGTCAGAGCTTTTCCAGTAGCTAAGAAAACAAAAAGAATTGCTCAAAGACCATTTCAGTATGTACATGCAGATGTCGCCCAAGCTAATTGCTTGTCCTTAGGGGGAAGCAAGTATTTCCTAGTAATTGTTGATAGGTATACAAGGTTTGCATTTGTGAGAATAATGAAAAACAAGTCTGACGCTGGGCAAAGTTTAAAAGCATGGGTAAGAATGGTGGAAAGACAATTTGATAGCAGAGTAGGCACCATCATAACTGATAGAGGAGGAGAATTTTTAAATAATCAATTGTTTAACTGGTTTCAAAAGGTGGGAATAAGGCATGAAACTACAAACCCTGCTTGTCCTAGTGAGGATGGGTTAGCAGAGAAGAAAATACAAGATATAAAAAGAATTACTGCTTGTATGATGGCAGATGCAGGGGTGAAAGATAGTTTTTGGGCAGAAGCAACTTTGACTGCAATACATATCAGTAACAGATTGTATCATTCAGAAATTGAAGACATTCCCTACAGGGTATTGTATGGGAGAATGCCAAATTACAAGTACTTAAGGGTTTTTGGACAATATGCTCATGTTTATACACCTGCTTGTTTCAGGAGGAAAGGAGAACCCAAAAGCAAAAGGCTTAGGTTTTTGGGGTATTCTGGAAATAGCTACAAGTTTCATTTGGGAGGAAAACAAGTGCAGTATTCTAGGTCTGCAAATTTTGAGAGACATGCTGGTTGGGACAAACTGCATGCCAATAAAGAAGTGTTTTTGAGATTAGGGAGTTCAAATGAGCCAGAAGCACAAACTGAACCAACCTCAGGAAACGGAGGGGTTTCAGTTAAGCAGGAAGCATCACCTAGCAGCAGTGGTAGTTCTTCCGATGATGAGATAGCATCTAGGCCTACTACTACTCGAATGACTGAAGACAAGAGATTTAGTCATAGAACTACAACTCCTAGTAGAGAAAGTGAGGATGAAAGAGACAGAACAGCAGATTTTATTCCCAGGCGTAGTCATAGAGTTAGAAAGCCTCCAGATAGGTTTGTTGTGACAAAGGCAAGAGCTTGTTTAGCAGTAGAAGAGCCTGAAAGTTTTGAAGAGTTGGAAAGTTTTTCTAGAGAAGAACAGGAAAGATGGTTTGATGCAATGGATAATGAGTTTGGTTGCCTGGTAAATAAAGATGTTTTTGAAATTGTTGACAGACCCAAAGACAAGAAAGTAATTGGTTGTAAATGGGTATACAAAAGGAAAGAAATGCCAGATGGAAGTATCAAATATAAAGCTAGGTTAGTGGCTAAGGGTTTTGCACAACAGCAGTATGAGAACTATGATAAGACATATTCTCCAACTGCAAAGCCAGAAAGTCTGAGAATGGTTCTAGCTGTAGCAGTAAAAAGGAATTTAGTTGTAGAACATTTTGATTTTGAGACAGCTTACTTGAATGCTGTTCTGGATGAAGAAATATTTATGGAACAGCCACAAGGTTTCGAAGAAAATGGTAGTCAGAGAGTATATAAATTAAAGAAAGCGTTGTATGGTTTAAAACAAAGTGCCAGAGCGTGGAATCTGTGCATCAATGATGAGCTAGTTAAGCTAGGTTACAAGAGGAGCATTGCAGATGCTTGTGTTTATACAAAAGGAGACATAGTATTAGTGATTTATGTAGATGATTTGTGCGTAGCAGCAAAGTCAAAACAGGAAATTGAGTCAGTAAAAAGAGAATTGTCTGAGAAGTTTGTTTTGAAGGACTTAGGTGTATTGAAGTCTTATTTAGGTATTTGCGTTGAATGGACAGAAGAAGGACATTGTTTATTAAGTCAGAGAAATAAAATTGAAAGATTGATTGAAAAGTGTGGATTACAGAATGCAAAAATAGTAAGAGCTCCAATGACAACTGGTTTTGTGTCTGAGGAAACAACTAGAGCGTTTGAGGACAAGACTCTCTTCAGAAGTATAATAGGATCTTTACAATTCATATCTTGCCACACCAGACCAGACATTTCCTATGCTGTAAATGTATTGTCTAGAAGGGTTAATGATCCAAAAATTGAAGACTGGACAGCGGTAAAACATTTATTGAGATATTTGAAAGGAACCTTAGATAGGAAATTGATAATAAGAAACAATAGTTCAGATCTAGATTGTTATGTAGACAGTTCATTTGCATCAGAATTAGGAGACAAGAAGTCAGTTACAGGAATGATAATTAAATATAGTGAAAGTCCAATAGTTTGGAGAAGTAGAAAACAAACTAATGTAGCGTTAAGCACAACAGAAGCAGAATTCGCTGCTTTGAATGAGATAGTAAATGAGGTACAGTGGATTAAGCAATTGCTAAACGATTTAAATGAAAGTTACAAGATACCAGTGGAAATTCTGGAAGATTCACAGTCATGCATAGCGATGGCTGAAACTGAAAGTTTGAAGAACAGAACAAAATATGTTGGTGTAAGATATCAGAATGTGCGAGACATGGTTCAGAAGGGTGAAATAGAATTGAGATATATAGAAACACAACACAACATAGCAGATTTGTTCACAAAAGCATTGACAGTAGAAAAACATCAAAGGCTGACACAAATGGTTGGAATGACATTGTAAGACACATACAATATTTTATTTCGGAGGGGATTGTTAAGGAAAATGCAACATGGGACATACAGTGAAAGAAATAAAATATGTATGTGAAAGTCACAATGACTAAGCAAGAGCAATTATGAAGCTACACAGGTGAAACTGCTAATGTAATCTATAAGGCCTGAGAGCCAAGGACAGAGGTACTGAATGCAGATTGGAAACACCTGAGAATCATTAAGTGTACAAGGTGAAATGTTGAAATACATGGGTTGGTCTTAGGCATGGGTGGAACTATGTGGACCAATCAGAATGGAAGTACACACCCACTGGGTGGAAACTAATTAGTGGGTGGTGATAAACAATGGCTATAAAATTGCAATGTTTGCCAATGTATTGTTGTGTGGTTGAGTAGAGGTGGAGTAGTGTGTAGAGATTGTAATTTGTTGACCATATAGTATATTTATATAGAAGAATAAAGTAGGTTTTATATAAAACTACTGAGTTGCCTGAGTGAATCCTGGAGAGTTTGGAGACACCTGGTGAAGAGTGAGAAGGCTTGGAGAGTTTGTCAGGATCTTCAGCCTATTCTCTGACAGTCTGCTGCTTTGGAGGAAAGCATTAACCACTGATCTAAGCTGGTCAGCTCTGCTGCATAACAAGGTGGTGAGTTTGAGCCAGAGGTGAAGAGCTACAACTCCCATCATCCCTGACAGTGTACTCAACGGTGAGGAAGAAAAGACGACCTGGAGTTGTACAGAGGGAACGGAGTGGGAGAGACGGAGGACAGGAGACACTGGAAGGATATTGGGAAGGAGCCAACAGAGTCAACGTAACAGTAGGGGAGAGATCTGAAAGAAGGAAAGTGAAAAAGAGTTCAAAAAGAGACCCACACTCCATTCGGAATAAAGGCGGAAATTAAGTAGCGGTTGGAGAGAGACTGAGACGGGGAAAAACGAAGGTGAAGAGAAGAGACGAACTGGAATGGGATCGGAACTGAGAAGAGAAGACTGGCAGTAGAGGACTGAGTAAGATTATAGCTGTGAACGAACGGAGAATATTAGGAATAAAAGGGGGAGATATTAAAGGTTTATGAAAGATTTAAAGAAAGAGTTTGAAACTTACCATATGTCTGAGGTGGGTGTGTGGATAGGGAAGCTAGAAAGTTGAAGGGGGACTGAGAGAAACGGAGAGTTGGTGACGGGGAGGGGGAAAGCAGACTTGGAGTAGGGAGAGGAATCAAGAGAGGAAAGTGAAACTGCAGATGATTAAGGGAATATAAGAGCTGAGTGGTGAATATAGTACAAAGGTCGGATCGAGAACTCAGAAATTGTGAAGACTGAGAGAGAAACCGGGAGACCAAGGGTAGAATTGGGAGGAAGAGGAACGAGAATTAGAAGAAAGAGGAGGAGGAACGGAATGAGAGGTGTGTAAAGGGCTCTAAAAGAATAATACTGTGATTATCTCTACCCCCCCCCAAAAAAAAAAAAACAAACAAAAAAAAAGTGTGAGGGAAGATTAGGCATTGTGGGGAGGGTAAGGTAAAGAGGGAAAAAAAACAAATAACAAAATAAAACTATTATAGAGGGAAATAATAATACTAAAATAGAGGGAGTTAGACAATAAAAGGCGGATTTTTGGTCTTTCTTACTTTCTCCTTTCCTTCCATTGGGGAAAAGAGAATAACGAAAAAGGTTTACATAAAAATTAGAAATGGCGACTGGAACTAGGAGGGCAGCGCAACCACAAGCACAACAAACGCAATTAGTACTACAAAGAAGGCCTTCCATAGAAGGTACTGCTAAAACACCTGACATGAGCGCAATAATTTTGGAGGAGATGAGGAAAGAATTCAAAAAAATGAGGCAGGAAATCAGAGAAGAGATGAAAGAGATGAGGGCGGAGCTAAAAGCAGATTTAAAAAAAGAATTAACAAACTTTGGGAAAAAAATTAATAAACTAACTGAGGAAATAGATTTGGTAAAAAAAGAGGTACAGAATATCAAAACAAAAACTCATTCTTTAGAAGAAACAGCTTCAACAATAATACAAGAACAAGAACAGGAGAAAAACCAAATACTGATGAATGAAATAAGATATAGAGAAAAATGCATAAAGATAAGAGGTCTCCCGGAGAAGGAAAATGAAAATTTAGAAGAAAGATTAATATCCCCTCTAGCAAAATTCATTGATACAACAGAGGAAAAACTTGAATTACAGATGGATAAATTTTTCAGAATAAATTCAAATATTGCAAAGGAAAAGAAAATGCCAAGGGATATTGCGGTTTGTTTTACAAGAACTGAGTTAAGAGATCAGGTGATTCAGAAGAGCTACAATGAAAATCTACAAATAGAGGGAACAGATTTAAAAATATATAAAGATATTTCACCAGTAATCCTAAAAAAAAGACAAGAATACAAATTCCTGACACAAGTTTTGATGGAAAACAAGATTAACTACAGGTGGGAGAGAGTAGAGGGACTGTCCTTCTATTACCAATATAAAAGAGTCAGAATAAATACAATAGAAAAAGCAAAGGAGTTCTGCAAAAGATTAAGGAGAGATGAAAAAGCTAGAGAACAGAAAGGGGGAAAAAAAAAAGGAAGTAAGGAAATGCGAACCCACGAAGAAGAAGAACAAAACCCAGAAGAAGACTTAGATTTAGAGGAAAGGGAAAAAACAGAAGATGAGGAGGAGAGAGGGATAACAGAAAAAGAAAAAGCAGAAAAAGACAGAGAAACAGAAGAAGAAAATAGTGAGGAAGACGAAGAATAAAAATAGGAAAGGAAAATTAGAATTAAAATAATAATAATAATAATAATATAAAGATACACTAAGAGAGGAATAAACATGGATGTTAAATTTCTTTCATGGAATACGAAAGGAATAAATTCGGCATATAAAAGAAAACAGATATTTCATTACTTAGAAAAGATGAAACTAGATATTATATGCCTTCAAGAGACCCGGATAAGGAATTGTGATGAAAAATATTTGAAGAACCCTAAATTAGGACAGTCTTTTATAACATCAAATGAAAAAAAGAAAAAAGGAGTGGTAATGTACATAAACAGAAGGTTCCAAGCAAAAATGATATTTAAAGATAAAGAAGGCTCATATATAGGGGTGGAAACCCGAATACATGATGAAAATATGCTGATAATAGGTGTTTACACACCAAATCAAGGACAAGACAAATTTTTCAACAAATTAAAGGAAGATATAATGAAGCATACTTCCAACTGGGAAAATACGATAATGCTGGGAGACTGGAACGGAGTATTAGACCCAACAATAGACAGAAAAGCTGGAGATAAGAAAATTCGGAGAAATCAAGGGAAACTGCCGAAAAACTTTCTAGAAATGAAAGAGGAGCTAGGATTAGTAGACGCATGGAGGGGAAAATATGGGGAGGCAGTAGGATTTACCTTCTACTCCGAAGTTCACCGTTCACTTTCCAGGATTGATATGTTTTTTGTCTCAAAAAAAATAATCCCAATTATAAAATCAATGGAAATTAAACCAAAGTGGACTTCAGATCACAACCCAATTACCCTCTCACTGCTGGGAAAAAGGAAAGAGTTTCACTGGCGACTTAATAATAATCTATTAAAAGAAGAAAGAAACATAAAGGAAGCATCAGAAATTCTAAAATATTACTTTACAGAAAATATGACAGAAGAGTTAAAGATGAGTACAATATGGGAAGCCAGCAAAGCGGTAATGAGGGGGCATTTTTTGAAGAAAGCAAGTGAAAAAAAAAGGCAAGAGAGAGCGGAATTTAAACAATTATGTCAAGACTTAGCAAGCGAAGAAGCTAAACTGAGTGAAAAACCAAACAATAAAAAGGTACTAAAAAATATTGAAATAATTAGGAAAAAAATACAGTCAACAACGATAGAAGAAATGGAACAAAAAATAAGAATGGCAAGGCAAAAACACTTTCAATATGCTAATAAACCTGGCAAGTGGCTTGCCTACAAATTAAAGAAACAAAAAGAAAGAAAAATAATAACGGAAATAAACTATAAGGGAAAAAGGGTGGCACAACAAGATCAAATAAAAATCTGCTTTCAAGATTTCTATAAGAAACTATATAGAGAAGAGGCAAGCAGAGAGAAAAGTGAAAAGCTGATAAACAGCTACCTGGATACACAAGAAATAATCAAACTAACGGAGGATCAAAAAATTGCACTAGACAGAGATATTGCTATAACGGAAATTAAAGAGGCTATCAAAAGATTAAAACCAGAAAAAAACCCAGGGCCAGACGGATTCACGGCATTATATTATAAAAAACTAGAAGATCAATTACTCATACCCCTTCAAAAAACATTCAATTTAATAAAGAAGGATGGAGTGCCAGAATCGTGGAAAACGGCAAACATCACAATAATCCCAAAAGATGACAAAGATAGAAGAGATCCGGCAAATTATAGACCAATCTCACTACTTAACACAGACTACAAAATATTTACAAGCATATTAGCAGAAAGACTTAAGATTATCCTAAATCAGCTAATTCATGAAGACCAAAATGGCTTTCTCCCCAATAGGTATATGAGAAATAATACAAGAACAATAATAGATATACTGGAATATTATGAGAAACATAATGAAAAAAAATTGGCATTATGCTTCTTAGACGCGGAGAAAGCCTTTGACAATGTGAATTGGTTATTTATGGGAAAAGTACTAGAGAGAATGAACATAGGTACAAACTTCAGACAGTGGATAAATAGGATATATGACGAACAAAAAGCACAAATAATTATTAATGGAGAAAAAACAGGAGCCATTAAAATTAATAAAGGAACGAGACAAGGTTGTCCCTTGTCCCCCCTTTTATTTTTGATGGTAATCGAAATATTAAATAACAATATTAGAAACAACAGGAAATTAAGAGGAGCAAGAATCAAGGGAAATGAATTCAAGTTGAAAGCTTTCGCAGACGACTTGGCTATTATATTGGAAGATCCACTAGAGCAGATTGAAGAGTTTAAAGGAACATTGGAGAAATTTGCAACAGTATCAGGGTTCAGAATCAATAAGGAAAAAACGATTATACTTACTAAAAATATTAACAAGGACGATGAAGCAAAATTAAAAGAGAGTACAGGGTTCAGATTAGAGAAAAAAGCTAAGTATTTGGGGATCTGGATAACAAAAAGAAACGCGGATCTCTTTGAGAACAATTATAAAAATATGTGGAAAGATTCAACAAAAGATCTGATGAAATGGTCTAATATGAACCTATCTTTGCTAGGAAGGGTAGCAGTAGTAAAAATGATGATCCTCCCGCGGTTTATATTTCTGTTTCAAAATATTCCCATAATTACTAACAGTACTTGTTTTAGGACGTGGAACAGAGATATACTTAAATTTATCTGGGAGGGTAAAAAGGCGAGAATAAGGTACAAGCTGATGACAGAAAGAAAAGAAAGAGGGGGATTTGCGTTGCCAAATCTTTACAAGTATTACCAGGCATGCTCCCTCAGTTGGATAGAAGAATGGATTCGATTAGATAATTCTAAATTGTTGGCTTTAGAGGGACATGATCTTGCTTACGGTTGGCACGCATACTTATTCTACAACAAAAAGAAAGAAAATAGAATATTTGACCATCACTATGTCAGAAAAGCATTGCTTAAGGTGTGGATGGAAATTAAGAAAAATTTTTACACAAAATTACCGATGTGGGTATCACCGCAAGAAGCACTGTTTGGTTTGTCAAAAGTCACTGACCAGGATTGGATAAAATATCAAAATATCTGTAACTACCGAACAAAGAATCAGATAAAATTAAAATCTAGGGAAGAACTACAAGGAGAAGGGTATAAAATCAGTTGGTTTTTGTACAAACAGTTACTTGAAAGATTTAAAATGGATGTAAAACTAGAAAACTTCCAAACAGAACAAAATGAAATGGAAAAAATAATTTTTGAAGGTAAAAAACAACGAATAGCAAAATATTACAAGGTTTTGATAGAAAGAGAATTAGAAGGGGAGCTAATAAAAGATACAATGGTAAGGTGGGCCAAAGAGATCGGGCATGTAATTGAATTAGAAAGGTGGGAAAAATCTTGGTATACTACACAAAAATTTACTTTATCCCAAGAACTGAAGGAAAATTATTACAAAATGTTCTATCAGTGGTACTTGACACCAATTAAGATTGACAAAATGTATAAGACAGGACAAAAGATCTGCTGGAAGTGTGAAAAGTCAGAAGGTACTTTCCAACATATGTGGTGGAAATGCTCATTTGCAAGAACATATTGGAAGAAAATACATGATAAAATAAAGGAAATTGTAGGTATAAACTTTCCTTTAGAACCAGAGACATATTTGTTAAATATGGTGGACAAAGTTGGTACAGGGGGTGAAGTAAAGAAACTTTTACTGTATATGATAACTATAGCAAGGATTAAGTATGCCAAATATTGGAAAAGTAAAAGATCTCCCACGGTAGAGGAATGGTTATTAAAATTATTTGATGCAATGGATATGGACAAATTAACAGCTAGACTAAAAGATATAGATACAAGAAAGATAGAAACAGAATGGGAACCACTTAAAAAGTTTTGGGAAGGAGAGGAAAGGAGAAGATAATTATCAATAAGAGTTAAAGTGGTGAGAAGACTAACTCTACAATAGAACGAAGGGGGAAAATGTGGTGAGAATTGAGTTAAAAAATAGATAAATGAAAGTAACAGATAATTATGGATGTTTCTCCGTTAAATATGAAAAATGGTATTATGTTGAGTTATTTTTAGGTTTTTAATATCCAAAAATAACAACTTAAGGGTAATCGCATGGGCAGAAAAGAATAAGAGAACAGCGTAGCAAATAGAAAAGCCAACATGGAAGTTGAATGTTGTTGTTGCTGTTTTTTTTTTTTTTTTCTTACTATTTTTTCTTATTTTTTTTTCTTTTTCTTATTATTTTATATATATATAGATATATGCGCACATATATATATGTGTGTAGGTATATATATATAATTCATTTTCTTTTTATGTGCTATTTTAATTTATTTTACTATATAACATCTCAATGTTTTTCTATTTTAATGTAAAAATGAAGTTACAATGGAAAACAACAAGTTTGGTAACGATGGAAACAATATGAATGTATGTAACCTGAATAAAAATATATTTCAAAAAAAAAAAAAAATCAAATCATAAATCCTGTTAAAAACAGCAATTTCGTACAATTTTAAAAACATTTCAAATGTAGTAATGAATATAAAAGTTCAGCAGCCACCCCCCATTAAAAGACCCTTCCAATGTAACCCATTAACAGCCAAAGTCCTGCCTAAGGACTTTTTCGTACAAAGAAAAAACAACGCTAGCAGCCTCGCCATGTTGTGAGGCTGCAGCGCTTTAGGGCGTCCGTTTCGCATGACGCCCGTCCCTAGCGGTACTGTTGCAGTACCGCTGGGACATTTGAGCGTTATATTTAGCAGATTTTTATATAACGCTCAAATGTCCCAGCGGTACTGCAACAGTACCGCTAGGGACGGGCGTCATGTGAAACGGATGCCCTGCAGCGCTGCAGCCTCGCAACGTGGCGAGGCTGCTAGCGTTGTTTTTTCTTTGTACGAAAAAGTCCTAAATTAAAAAAAAGTAATTGCCTGCTGGTGAAGAGGATGTAAACTGAGCCTCCCATGAGAGGGAATTCTACAACCTTCGAGCAGCCACCAAGAGGCCCTCTACTGCATGTCTATCAAATGTGCCTGTGACAGTGGTAGGAATCCCTTCCCAGAGGATCATAAAACCCAAGCAGATTTAGATAAGGAGAGGTGTCTGGTCTAGGTAAGACCCTTTTTGTATTTTGTGGTGTAGAAGGGTAAACAACTGCTCCAGGGGTTGTTTTCAATGCTCTGTGTGTGTGTGTGTGTGTGTGTGTGTGTGTGTTGGCTGACATTTTCTTTTTGCTTTAGGGAAACATGTAAAGGTTTTGGGGGTGGTCTTGAGAAAAACCTGGGGTATGCAAAAAGCCTCGGGGGGGGGGGAACCTGTGACTCATAGGCCACACTTTTCCCACTCCTGATGCAGAGGCTCCATGTGATCATGATATGCATGCAGGTCTGGGTCCCAGTCATGGGACTCCTCTCAGCACAAGCCACTGATCATACAAAGGGGTTGTCCTACAGACAACTGAACCCAACGCACAAGTAAAAGGTAGAGCTAGCACAGGAACATGAGGCCATAAACTGGCAATGTATGTGGCCCTGCTCCAGCTTCTTGATGGCCCTGTCCTACAAAGGAGTAGTGTATAATCCACTTGTCCTTTGAACACTCACTCCAATACTTTGGTGTGTGATTAAAACACTTCAGAAACGTTGTTCTTTTCTTCCTGTCTTCACTTGCTTTTAGATGGTGTCATTATTGGCTTAATGATCTGTTTACATTTCTTTCCAATCCTTTTCAAGCAAAGATCATCTTGATCTCCACTATGGGTTCTTTAGGAGCACTGAATGAAATGCACAAGTACACTTTGCATTCAGCATTTTTGACTTAACAAGCTGATTGACTTCAAGCTATAGCTTCACAATTTTCCCTCTGACCTTCATTACTTACACAAAGATGTGAAGTCAACCTGAACTGAAAGTAATTAAAGCGGCCTTGAAGAATAGCTCCTAGCCCTCCACTGACCCACTACAAACACACATGCACACACACACATCTTTTCTCATCCAACTTATTTGTAGGGAATAGAGGACAAAATGAAAAGAAGTGTTATAGGTGTGTTGATCACTGAGTTGTGCACTTATGGTAAGCATAGGACCAACATACGCAAGCCATACACAAGGCTGATAATACAGTTTGATGTGAATTCAATGTGCTTGTGATGGCTTTCAAAGCCCTAAATGAACTGATACCATGCTACTTGAAGGAGTGTCTCTCCCCATATACACTTGCCCAAGGACTGAGATCTGCTGGAGGGTCACTCCTCTGTGTCCCACCAATGGGAGCAATACACAACGGGGGTGAGGTGTATTGGATTCATTCATTCAGTGATATTGGCTTCATTCTGGGGGCAGTTTAAAACACTGGAGCCTAACTGATCTCTTCCAAAATGTGCATATCCCTGCTGCATTACTTAGATACCCAAATGGATGAAAACTTTTGGAGAATTTTGTTATATATGAATATGGCAACCAGGTTAAGGGCTTACCACACCCCAAAGAAAAGCAGCAAAGCAGCTGGGATGTTCCATCTTCTCTGCTGCCTTACCACATGTTGTTGCCATTCTTCCAGCGTTCTTTCGTTCTGGTCCTGTGGGGGGCTGAGCTAAAACTGTGTCTTTTTGCTAATAGGTTTTTCCAGTTAGCAAAAAGACCTGGTTTTACCTCGGTCCCTCGTGGGATTGGAATGAAAAAATGATGACGTCATGTGATAAGGCAGCATGGAAGACAGAATGTTCTTGCTCCCCTGCCACATTTCTTTGGAGTGTGGTAAGACCCTTAGTATATGCGAAACTATGAAGAATGAGATACCTGCAGAAGAAGACCGGCTTTTAAAATTGTACAATATGTCCAAGATGGACAAATTAACAACACTTTTAGATAATGGACTTCTGGGAAAATACAAAGATTACTGGAAATACGTGACACCATTATGGAAATACAAATGGGGAAAATTAGGGAAAATAAGTTTTCAAGACTGAAAATAGAATTATGTAGAAATGAGGAACTTGATATTAGGTATCAAACACTGCAGCTAGAAGGCAGATAATCTATCTGAAATATGTAAGGATTAGGACAGTAAAGTTTCACATAATCCCCCAACTCTAAAATAATAAGGAACATATGTGTTAGGTACTTTTAGGTTTTTTTATGATAATACTGGTTATGCTATTATGGATTTAAATAATTTAAGCTTATTAAAAGTAACAATTGTCTATATAAATGTGTATACAATATATTTTGAAAGAATTAATGACATCAGGTATATTTATTATGGATATAAAAATATAAAACAAAAAATGTTCATACCCCTTGTTTTAAATTGTTTTAACCATTTATTTTTAAATGGTTTCATACATTTTTAGTCTGTTCCAATTATTTTTGTTTTACAGTTTAAAATATTTTCAGCTCTTTACATTTATTTTACTTCTACACTACCCAGAGATCCCGTGAAATACAGTGGTTACAAATATAAGAATTTATTTACTGCAGTACAGTGTTTAGTACCTACCTTCTGTTGTTTGTGTGCCATTCTCAAAATGGAACAACCTGACTTCAAACCTCAGTCAAAAGTGAGGTAAGACATTTCCATCCTCATTTTTGACAGGGTTATCTATCAAAGGTCTCCTACCACTCTGAATGACTGACAGAGATATCGAAGGGAAGCATTGGCTTAGCCTGCACATCAAGCTGAAAAATGTAAAACTCCTTTTAGAAGAAAGGCGGGGCAAAATTGGCAGTGCTACCTATCTGTTCCATAGAGCCTTTTCTACCTGACAGTTTATCACTGCTCAGATGTATACAGTGTTGCAGTGCCTATAGTTCTATCTGGTATTTTAACATGGAAGCATCAGTGCCTGAGAGAGACAAGGCTTCTGATGGTATGGTCTCACAATCCAACAAAGTCTCTTTTGCAGTAAATGCAGTGGGTGGCTCTTTCTTTCTTTCTTTCTTTCTTCTTTTCTTTTCTTGTTCTTTTTCTTTTTTTTCTTTTTTTCTTTTTCTTTCTTTTTTTTTTTTGCATGGTCAGGATCTAAATGGTCAATTTTGTCTCCCCTCTTCTTTAATTTTTAAAAGGTTATCTTTCTGAAAGCTTGGCTAATCACAGTGATTAAAATATCCTTGGTTCAGATCTCACGTCCATCAGAATTCACAAAGTGGCTTCAAACAAACCTCTCTCTCTCTCTCTCTGTCTCTCTCTGTCTCTCTCTCTCTCTCTCTGTCTCTCTGTTCCCCCAGCTGCAGTATGGCGGGGGAGGTATAAATAAAGACTTTACGTGAGGATTACAACTAGATAATGCTCATCAAGCACTTTGACCTTTTGGAAGTGCTCTGCCATTGTGTAAATGATGTTGCCTATTTATTTCTTGACTCTCCTACCCTCCAACAGCCATAGATCAGCCAGGAAGGCCATTCCTAGTCCTTTGCATTCTCACTGGTCTTCAAGAGCCCCAGGTTTCTCCTCCCCCCCCCTCATCTAAACAGCTGGCTGCTGTTTAGTGAGTTTTTGTCAAAGCTGTTACAACAAGCAGTTGGCCACTCAGTTTCCTTCCTCCTTACCCCTGCAGAGGAGAGGAGAGGAGAGGAGAGGAGAGGAGAGGAGAGGAGAGGAGAGGAGAGGCAGTTAGAGGGGGAGAGTCATGCCTCTGCCAGTAGTACCAGGACAAGAGAAGAAGCAAGAAGTACTGCAACCACCCAGAGCTTTAGAATGAGCCTCTGTGACCCCAGTTATTTCTTTCATCAAAGAGATTGAAACAATTCACCTACTAAGGAGATTTTCAGACAGGCAAAAATCGCCCCTTGCCGCGCGAGCAGCCTCCCGAAACTGCTGCGTGGCAAGGGTCTTTTTCGGACGACGCTGTGCCTCTAGCGAAGCTGTCCGTGTCACTTCCGTGAAGCTTGGGACGGCTCCGCGTCATATTTCAATCACGGGCAGCCTCCGTGCTTGAAATATGGCGCGGAGCCGTCCCAAGCTTCACGGAAGTGACACGGACGGCTTCGCTAGAGGCACAGCGTCGTCCGAAAAAGACCCTTGCCGCGCAGCAGTTTCGGGAGGCTGCTCGCGCGGCAAGGTGCGATTTTTGCCTGTCTGAAAATCTCCTAAGAGGAGCTTTCCTTGAAGAATCTCCTTTGAACTACAATACCCTTAGAATTGTGCAGCAGGTTTTCTCTCACAGACATATGGATTTCTTCGTTTAATGGATCTCTCTGTAGAATAACTTTTCTCAAACACTTCAGGAATAATACTGCAGAAATACCAGTATATTTTCTTCTGCAGTGGGACAAAAACTACAGTAGTTATTTGTCCTTGCATACAAGAACATAGTAGTAAAGGATTTATATTCCAACACTGCAGGCAAACAAATGGAGTAACAGGTACAAGGCTGCAGAAGTCTAAAAGTAGCTGCAGATTTGTAGAGGGATATGGAAAGGGGCAGATGAGTCAGTTGGCTGCCAAATCCTCTGGGTCTTCCGAGGTGTAGGCCACCGGCTGAAGTTGTCAAATGCAGCTTAGTATCAGCTTACTGTTAAAGGGAACACTTCTTCCCCTGTTCAGCAGTTTTCGTGCTTCCTATTGATCCCAAAGGAGGAGTTTAAAAATTACACTTTCAGTTCACTTCTTTAAAAAAAAAACACACACAAGATATAGGTCTTGAAAAGCATATACAGTACACTATAGAGGTAGATGAGTCAAATCTCTGCATATGCTTTTCAACAGAACATAAAGATTTCATTTTTTAAAAGTGGTCCACTTTTAGTTAAAGATGGTCTGGACTTCCTTCCTTCCTTCCTTCATTTATTTATTGGAATATCCCTTATCCAACAAGCTTGAGATCAGAAGTG
The DNA here is from genome assembly GCA_030847615.1 of Gambelia wislizenii. NCBI lineage: Eukaryota > Metazoa > Chordata > Lepidosauria > Squamata > Crotaphytidae > Gambelia > Gambelia wislizenii. The sequence goes on from JAUMIR010000001.1 coordinate 329,058,706, forward strand.
TTCCATATTTTGGATTTTTTTGGATTTTGGGATGCTTGCAGATATATAATGAGATATCTTGGAAGAGGGACCCAAGTCTAAACACAACATTCATTTATGTTTCATATACACCTTATACACATAGCCTGAAGGTAATATTACACACAATATTTTTAATAATTTTGTGCATGTTGGTGTACACTGAACCATCAGAAAACATAGGTGTCACTATCTCATCCATTCATGTGAACAATTTTGGATTTGGGGAATACTTTGGATTTTGGAATTCTATATTGTCCTGGATACAGGTCAGCAAGCACCTGAGACAGCAGGTGGTGGTGGGTGTGTCAGAGTGTGTCATATAGTCAGTCCAGTCCAAGTTATCTGAGCAAGATACAGGGAGAAGCACAAGGGTGGTCAGCCAGACTTACACTTTATCAGACAAGCCAAATCTTACCAACAAACTGTGGCACTTAGGATGCGATGAATGCACAAAAGGCAAAATTATCAGATGTCCTTATTGTTTACCCATTCCCTCTGTATCACACTGGCATGAATGCGCCATCACTTTTTATTGATATAAAAATCAATAAAAAGTGACACCTCATCCATGCCAGCACAATGCAGCAAGAACAGGTAAGTGACGATGTCTGATCATTTCAGCCCTTTGTGTTATTGTCACATCCTAATGATGTGGTTTTGCCACATCTGATACAGTCCCAAGAGTCATTGACAAGTCAGCAATCCAAATGTAAGAGTCAGCAAAGTATAAACAGAGTTACCATCTTAGGTTTAACTTTTGGTAAGACCAGAGCTTCTCTCTTCTCTGTTCAACAAAGGGTGAGGGTGTGGGCATGTCATCTTCCATCTCCAATTCTGGGAGGGCAGCAGCATCAGGAATTGCAGCTTACTGGCATTCTGCCCTTTCCTCCTATTCAACTGGGTCATCCTGGGGGTGAGTTATGACATCTTCCTCTTCTTCATTTGAGTCATCATTCAGGGTGTGAGTTATGACGTGGATAAGAGATACTCTGTGTGTGTGTGTGTGTGTGTGTGTGTGTGTGTGTAAAATACTATAGTGGAGAGCCAGTGTGGCATAGTCACTTGAGCCTTGGACTACAACTCTGGAGAACAGGGCTCGAATCCCTGCTCAGCCATGGAAACCCACTAGGTGACCTTGGAAAGAACAGGAACAAAATCTGGGATGTTTCAATCAGTCTGGTTACAGATAGGTAAACATGATCTTTCAGTCTTAGAGGTTATTAGATCTAAGGCAACTAATCTAAAATTAAGGTATTTCAGCATGCAGTATTATTAGATCTAAAGGTAATCCCATAATCCTAGATAAAGAACATTGTTTTATCTGAAAATGACATACAAACATGACACATATTCAACATTTATTTTTCCACAAACTGATTCAATGGTCACCCTCCATGTGTAAAATGTGTGTGTGTGTGTGAGAGAGAGAGAGAGAGCCTTGAGATTCAGTGCCAGGTGGCACTCTCTTGAGCAGCAATGACTTCAAATACCATAAATGTTTCTTGTAACTGTTGGTCAGTCTTACACATTAGTGTCAATGAATGTTGGCCCATTCCTCCTTACAGATCTTCTGCAGCTAAATGACATTTGAGGGCTTATTTGCATGAAACTGCGAGAGTAGTCACAGGGGTCACTTCTCTCCATTTTGGGTTATTCACTGCCACAGCACAGTACAATAATAGAAATTCAGCCTGAAGGTATACCATAGATCAGGAAAAGTATTATCAACTCCAAGCAGCCCTAGCCAGCATATCTTAATGGTGAGGATACTGGAAGTTGAAGTTCAAACATATGTAGAGGGTTGCACATTTCCACCTTGATGTAGATTGATGCATTCATTTTTGGATAAAGAGAGACACTCAGCTCAGAATTGGAGTGCATCCAGTTCAACGCTGCATTGACATACCTAATGGAAGACTATGCTTACAAATTCAAATATAAAACCTAAATGGAAGAGCTGTAGATTATCTGGGGAACAGAATGTACAATTGAACATGAGTCAGCACTGTGATGGTGTGGTACAAAAGGTGAATGCTCTTATAGTCTGAACTAATTAGAGAACAGATGTCAAAACTTGGAAAGAAACAGGATCCAGAACTGGAAAAATCACAGCCACTGAAAAATCTGATTTTAGGAGCTAAGCCACATCTAAGCATCTCAAATATGAATTCAACCCTTCAAAGATCTGGTGCCTAAAAACTGGATCTCACTTGTATTGGTACATAAGATTTGGCATTGTTTTTCTAGCTCCATATCTACAATCTCATCTCTACAAACCTGAACATAAGCACTCAGATTCAAAAGGCTCAGGGAGGAAAAGGCAGAGCCAGCAGCATCTAGAAGAGATTTGAGCTGTTCTTTCTCTGGCTTTCAAGGAGTTGTTTTATCTCAACACCCCAGCTGCAGTATAGTGGAGGAGCCATGTCAAATAAGAAATAAAAATGAGTGATGCCTATAAAAGAGAGATATCATGAGAATCTGCCATTTGGGAATAATGAAAGGCACGGCCAACTCGGGCCGATTATGCAGCCTTACTAGAGGCCTGTCAGCTTTGATAACAAAGGCAGCCATCAATTCCTGTAAAAATGGCAACAGTGTGAATTGAAAATTCTGAAGCACCATTTAAGGTTGAAATGAGATTTTCTTCAGAATGCATTTGTCTGTGTGTTGCTGCTCACTTGAAAAGAAATGGACAGAGCAGAAAGAAAATGCAATGGCAAAAATGCTGGGTGGAGAGGACATTGATCATCATCATCATCATCATCATCATCATCATCATATTTCTTGCTTCCTATACAGAACTGTTAATTGCTAAGCATTTTAGAACACAATGCTACTCCCTGAAGGTGTCATTTGAAATCTAAAGACAGAATCAAACTGAATTTTGTCAGAAAGTTTTTATGATATGAAATGATAGCCATCTTTAAATATCTGAAAGTATATCTGGTAGTAGATGGGAGCAAGCTTGTTTTCTGCTGCTCCAGAGACTAGGACATGAACCTAAGGGTTCAAATTACAAGAGAAAAGATTCCACCTTAACTTTAAGAAGAACATCTTGATCGTAACTGTTCAACAGCAGAATAGACTGCCTTGGAAGGTGGTGGATTTTCCTTCTTTGCAGAGTTTGAAATAAAGATTGGATGGCCATATCTCAGCTCTTGTAAGGTATTCCTGCATCGCAGGAGGATAGAGTAGATTGCCCTTGTGGTCCCCTTCCAACTCCTTGATTTTATGATATCCCCATATTAATGTTGGGAGAAACCAGCAATAAGAGAAATAAGTAGCTGGTTTCAGGCCTCCTATTTCTTGAATGCCTTGTTTTAAACCAAGGCACTATGGAAGAGATGCTTCACTGCAGCAAGGAAAGTTTCTATCTTGACTAAAAGAGGCTGTGGTGGGGCCATTACTAAAAAAAGGGGGGCCTTCCTGGATCCTACCAGCCAGTCTCCAACATTCCATTTTGGGCAAGGTTCAAGAGTGTGTGGTAGCTTCCTAACTCCAGGGGTTTCTGAATGTAACGGATTATCTAGATCCATTTCAATCTGGCTTCAGGCCTGGTTATGGGACAGAGACAGCTTTGGTCACCTTAGTGGATGACTTACGCAGGGAGCTGGACAGGGGAAATATGCCCCTATTGGTTCTGCTGGACCTCTCAGTGGCTTTCAGTACCAACAACAGTATCCTTCTGGGCTGCCTCTCTGGGATGGGCCTTGGGGTTACTGTTATGCAGTGGTTCTGGTCCTTCTTGGAGAAGTGAACTCAGAAGGTGGTCCTAGAGGACTCCTGTTCAATGACCTGGTTGTTGGTCTGTGGGGTCCCTCAGTGTTCTGTTCTGTCCCCCATGTGATTTAACATCTACATGAAATCCCTGGGAGAGGTCACCCAGAGTTTTGGGGTATGGCATCACCAATATGCTGATGATACCCAACTCTATCTCTCCTTTCCATCTGAATCCAAGAAAGCTGTCTTGGTACTTAGTCAATGCCTGCTGTCAGTAATGGACTGGATGAGGGCAAACAAATTGAAATGTAATCCAGACAAGACAGTGGTGCTCCTGGTCAGTCGAAAGGCAGATCAGGGAATAGGTATCCTGCCTGTGTTGGATGGCGTGACACTCCCCATGAAATCCCAGGTTCACAGCTTGGGTGTTTTCCTGGACTTGACTCTGAGCCTGGACGCCCAGGTTTTAGCAGTGGCCAGGAATGCATTTGTGCAATTAAAACTAGTGCACCAACTACACCTGTTCCTTGAGACGCCGGATCTGGCTATGGTGACACTTGCCTTGATTACATCCTGTTTGGACTACTGTAACACACTCTATGTGGGGCTGTCTTTGGAAACTGTTCAGAAATTTCAGTGGGTCCAGAATGCTGTAGCCAGAATGCTGGCTGGGGGCAGTTATAGGGAGCATAGAGCTCCCATATTAAAACAGCTTCACCAGCTACCAGTTCATTTCTGAGCACAATTCAAAGTGCTGGTCTTGACCTATAAAGCCCTACACGGCTTTGGTCCAGACTATCATAAAGATCGTATCTCCCTCTACAAACCTGCAAGGGTTTTAAGATCTTCAGGGGAATGCTTTCTCTTGGTCCCACCACCATCACAGGCTCGCTTGGTGAGAACATGAGAGAGAGCCTTCTCAGTGGCTGCTTCCACCTTCTGGAACTCCCTCTCGTGGGAGGCTTGGCCAGCTCCCTCCATGTATTCATTTCACCAGCATGCAAAAATGGTTTTGTTCAAGCAGGCCTTTGATGTATAACTGCACCTGTGCAGCTTTTACCAGGGTGTGTTTTTTGTTGGTTTTATCTGTTTGGTGTTTTTTACTTTGTATGTTTTTAATTGGTTTTTATTCCCTTTTACTGTATTTTAATTTTTCTGTGAGCCACCTTGGGTCCCACTTTGGGAGAAAGGCAGGATATAAATTGCACAAATAAATAAATAAAAATAAATAAGAGAGAGCCTGGAAAACTGCCTGTGTCACAGAAGTGATTTCCCAGAACATATATCCCATAGTGCTTTGTCTTCAAGGACCCCTTGAAACCAGGCATTCAAGAAACAGGCACCTTCTTTTCCTCACCATGACCACAATCACCTTCTCTACTTTCTGCATAACCAGACTGGTGGCGGTATTAGATCTTGAAAAATCTTGACCATTGAAATACAATGGGTGAAATCCAGACTTGAGTTGTATGCAGACATTCATAGTTGGGAGGAGGGCCCATGAAACATGGACTCTCACTATTACTTCCACCCACACTGACCCAGAAGATCTGAAGGTAAATTATATTTGGCTGAACATGGTCCCACAGAGTTCCCAATCAGAGTTCCCAACCAGCTGGAAACTGCAGTCTAAGGAACCAACTTTTCCTAGTTCTGCTTCTAGTTTTTTACACAAGGCTTAGTTACTCACACTGTAAACAGTGGGATTTAAGCTTCTCATGACTAAGTTATTCCACTCATTTCAATGGAATTAAAGCATGGTTAATTTAGGCTGGCTTAAAACGAGGTAAGGACATGAGATATTATCTCAAATTTTATTTTCCTTTGAACATTTTAAAAGCAGTTTGTTTTCTGTCAGCTTGAATGGAAAATGTCAACAGATGTAAAAAAAAAATCAACATAGTACTAAAAACTAGTATTACATTTTCAGTGCCTTCAATTTGTTTTATTTTCTTAAGATTAAGGAAAATGTGTGCTATTGAATTGCCATGTCCTCAAATATTTACAAGTATTCAAAAAACAATCAAAGTAAATTGATTTGAATGTAACATGTAAACTACATGGGCAGAGTACTGGTAATTAATCTAGTAACACTAGGGGTGTTAAATGTCAGGGCTTGGCCCTGAGCCTCCCAGTTTTTGTGGGTCATCTCCAGGTGCGAGACAAGGGTGCAAATTTTCCAATTATGGTGGGCTCAGCTCTCAGCAAGTGGAAAGTGCTCTGTGTGGATCCCCAGCTCACTTAGTAGAGCAGCAGCTTGCTACAATTTGCAAAGGTTAATTCCTTGTTGCTTCAACTTGCAACACCTCTCCAGGGAGTCTGCATATTTACTTAGGTGTTGTCTGGACGAGGCAATATAATGTAGGTTGCTGCACATTAATGCAAATTCTCAGCAGCATTCATTTGTCTCCACATTTTTTTGGCAAAATCACTGATATGCGAAGCTATCCATATTTTATGTTCACAAGGACATTCATGCCTGTGAATCAAAATGATGGCCGAGAGTGATTACTTGTGTTATTATTCTTCACAAGTTGCTGCTGCTGCACAGTATTTTTTAAAAAATGTAAATCAGAGGTGCACAAGTGCGACCTCCAACTTAAAACAGTTGTTGGGTCACCTCAGAATAACAAAAAAGTATACAATAGCAACTACAAAGCTCCAAAATGGTGCTTTCTGCCAGCAAGCCTGCCCCTGCTCACATCCAACCAATCAGCTTTCCACTTCTGCCCCTCTTAAATATTGTGCTGTGATTCAAATCAGATGTCCAAATGGACGGTAATGTGCATTTCTACGTATTATTTTTAAAAGTTTGGGAAAAGCCGCAAAGGCTCTTCCCACATAGTTTTTGGTGTTTTTAGCCCCCTGCCGTCTGCATATGGTGAATCACCACGGGATTTTGTTGGGGAAAAGGTATCCCCTGCAAATTCTATGAGTAGTATTTTCCCATCTTCTTAAATAAGTGAGAAGGAATAATGCCCTCATTGATCTAAGAACAGCCCTTTAGTTAAGATTTCTTTCCTAACAGGAAAAATGTGTTCTCTTGTTCCATCTATATCTGTATGTATTTGGATGACTTGCTGTGAACAACTGTAGTTGATACTTCACACGTGCACTTATTGGAATCACCAAGGTCTCCCCCTAGGTCTCATGTTTTGGCCCAGAAACCCTCAAGGCCTAGGATGATCTCGAATTGTCAACTCAAATTAGCAGCCTGGGTGGGAGAGATTCTAGTGGAGCAACTGCTGCATCCTGTGTCCTGCTGTTTTGCTCCTGGCCAGGTGTCATTGCTCACCCTCACCCTCTGAAGCTGGAAGAGTCAGGTGAAGAGGAGGAAGCAGATTGCCAGGAATCAACTCCTGAAGCTGGTGGTCTCCCTGAGTCAGAGGAGCTGGGGGTTGAGGCAGAAGCGAGTTCTGTTCCCCACCAGGAGGTGCTGAAGACCCATTGCCATCCTTTTTCAAGCAATGAAAAGACAAAGAAAGATTGCATCATTCCCAGCAGTTGTTAAGTAAGAGATGCTGACCTTATTAGGCACCTAGTGTCTTGAAATAGCTGCCCATAAATCTCTCAGCCACTCCGCAGCAGCTTTGTTGCTTTCATCCCTTCTTCTTGGTGATTAGCAGTACTTTTTGGTGTTCATGTTTTCTAGACCTTGGACCGGCTATGATTTACAACTCTGTTTTATTTCTTGCTGGCTTTGTTAATCTGGACTACTGCCTTGCTGAAGGACTTCTGCACCAGCAGACTGTCATTCTATTGCTTCTCCCTTCATCCTGTGGGATACCCTCTGACTGACCTGGACTGTGTTAACTCCTCAACAACTCTTATACTCCAACCACTTGGTTTACTTACTCCCAGCAATCCCCATCCCCCCCCTCAGCTCTGCCAAGAGAACACCTAGAGCAGCAGAAAGCTTTCAGCAAATGTGCCAAAAGACTAGAGAGATGTTAAGCATCATCCTTTCCACACAGCAGCACTTACACCACTTTCCTGAGGTCCCTCAACTGGTTTACTGGTGAGGGTAGCATTATTCCATTATTGTGGTTTATTGATATTTATTCATTTATCTATCCAATATTTCAATTCTGTCATATTTGGATATTGGAGGAAGTACCTGGTACCTCCAAAAGTCCCAGTCATCCACAGCCCTCCTTAGGCCAACCCCCCATTATCATTTTAGTTAATTTATTTTATTTATTGAATTTCTATACCACCTATCAGTGCCATAGCACTCCCTAGGCAGTTTAGTTGTTTGGACAATCCACTTACTTTTTTTTTATGGCTTGCCTCATGCAAATCAAACATGCTGCACCAAATCCCAGATGATTTAGGGCTGGAGTTCTTAACCTATGGTCCATGGACCCTCAGGAGACCCAATGGTCCATGAACCAGGCTCACCAAAATTTAATTTCCCCCTCCCGCTCGCCTTCACTTTACTTCCAGTTACATTGAACATTGTGCTTAAGTGTATTTTTCTTGGAGAGGGAGCCATAGCTTTCAGTAGACTCTCAAAGGGGATCTATCACACACAAACCCCCAAAAAAGGTTTAAGAACCACTAATTTAGGACAATCAAAAAATCCAGAAATTCCCTAACACTTGAAATGAACCAAAGCCATGCAAAAACACAGTCACGTGTATGAGAGAGTCTCCTGCTGGGTATTCACTTACCAGCAACATTCAGCAGAGTGGACCTTCACATCAAGCAAAATGGAAACAAAAGCTGTCACATTCTCTATGGACTGAAAATTTTGATAACTACTTGGGTTCCAAGACTCCCTCCTCTAGAAATATCAACTTCTATGATTAATTCATCATGCAAGCATTTCACAGCATCCATTAAGCTTTTAAATTTTAACAGAAAATCCTCAAGGAGAAAACAAACCTCTCAGCAAGAATTTAAAACCAAAATCTACAAAATAAAAATAAAAATAAAGCCAGTTATAACATGCCCCTTTATCCCATCTCTCCAGAGTTCTTTCATTCACTCTCTCAAATCCTCCTGGTCCCAATTGGTCTAGTTCTGTCACTTAACTCCATTAATATTTCTCTATCTTTGAGGGGGGGGGTTGTTGTTGTTTTTTACTTTGATAGAAATGAATCTAGTTTCATCTTTAGTTTTAACAGAAATCTGGGGCATCTCTCTTTGGCACGTCACTTTTTTCAGTTTTTAGCAAAGGTGCTTTGACACTTTTTACTCTGCTTCCTGATTTCCAAAAAAAGAAAGAAAAGCACATCTTTTATGGTAAACTATATAGCCAGACATAAAGTGGGTCTGTGTGACTTAAACCAGCATTTAACATATAAAACCTCTGTCTGGGACAATGAATTAACTATTAATCCAAATTACTTCAAGAAATGTATGGTATTTTTGTTGTTGTTTCTAACTGCTATCAAGTCAGCTTTGACTTATACCATGTTGGAAAATAGTTTGCAGTCCAATAAGTGGAAATGGTTTTGCTATTGAAGGGTTAACTGAGAAGCCATATAAGATGAGCTGATGTAACTTCCTGAAGTTTTACTATTGGGGAATCTGGGATGATTCTGGGATGAAGGGGAGTGTCTGAGTTTCCTTCTTTGTTCCAGCGGCCATGATCCTTTGAACTGAGAGGACTCAGCCAGTGGAGTCCTGAATATAGTTTTGTAACAATGTAGTTTTTAAGCATTTTTAAGTAGTTTTAGTTTATTTTGATGGAGTTTCTTATTCCTGCCAAGAATGAGCTCTCTAACTGTGAGTAAAGATGTTTTTGTACTTTTTAAACTAACTTTTGAGTCTTGAGTAGTTATTTTGGTAGTTAAACAACTTGGGAAAAGACAAAAAGTGTTTGGTTGTTTACTAAGCTGTGGTTTTATATGTATGCTAACAATCTAACGCTACATGCTGCTGCGTTTGTTTTAAACTCTGCTAAATAGGCTGTATTATCCACTAACGTGTGAAATACAGTGTGGATGTTTAAACAGGAACAACATACCCTGGTATTTTAAACAATAGTATAGTATTTTAATTCCAATATACCACCCCTATGAATATGAGACCTCCAAGAGCCCAGCCTTTTATAGCCCTGCTCAGGTTTTGCAAACCCAGGGCTATGCCTTCTGTATTGGATCAATCAATCTATGATGTGGTCTTCCTCTTGTTCTGGTGCCTTCCCACTTGGCCACTTTACTTTTCACTTTACTGGACTTAGGCTAATACAAGCTGGGTCCATTTCCTCTTTTGTAAGGACCAGTTTCATCATAAAGCTACATATGATTATCACACAGCAATCCACTCTCTCTCTTTCTGTGTGTGTGAGTGGGTAGCAGGGATATAGCTACAGGGTGCAAAATGAAGGCATTGCTTCTTGACATGAGAATTCTGCCCCCTCCATGAAATTTATCTTCAATCCCCAAACTTCTAGCATTGCAGAGAGTGATACATCAAAAATGGTTCAGATCTAGTACTCTTCCATTTGCTATATTCTCATTCTCTTGGTAGTTGTGCCTTCCCCTTTTCTTTGGGTGCCTAAACTGCATTTCTAAATGCTCCACTGAGGTTTTAAGTTACTGCAGTGCTAGAAATCTAAGTGATACTTCTTTGGGGGGGCAGAATTCTTATGGGGTCACAATGCCTTCATTTTGCCCCCTCCATAGCCATATCCCTGGGGAGAGGGAGATTCCATGGCACAGCAACATTGCTTCCTATTCCCTGCCAGCTTTCTGAAGCCAGGGCAGGAAAATGGAGACAGTTTTTTCCAATCTCCCTTTTGGGGGGGGGCTATTTTCCACTCCCCCACACTCATTAATAGTCAACGGAAGGACATTAACTACAGGACCCAATGTAACTCACTGCTCTTTTTTCATTCTGTCATTGGACTTAAAGGTCTCCGGATCTTGCAGACATTTGGCCATGCTCAACACATGCCTGAAATGGCCCTGCATCCACTGAGCTGTGGAGAGACATTTTATTTATTATTATTTATTTAGAGCATTTATATCCTGCCCTTCAGTGAAAAAGGCTCCCAGAGCAATTTACAAATTGTTAATTTGACAGTTCCCTGCCCTCTGGCTTACAATCTAATAAAACACGACACACAAGGAAAATGGGATTGCATTTGGGGAAGGGATTAAGTCCAGCAGATGCTGGCTGGTCTTCTTTCCCTCATATACACACTCAGTTGTTTTATTGCTGATGAAAATTAGGGGGAAGGGGATGCCTTCTGATTTTTTTGAATTAATATGGTTCTTAATGTTATATTTAAGACTTCATCAGACCACCACCCCCTAAACCCCGTTCTTTTGCCAACATAACTGGGCCATTTTTATGCCTGCAAAAAACTCCCCATGCCACATTTACCTGTAATTCCGGCAAAAGGCTGCCTGGCAATGAATAAGGAGTGAACGGAGCTCCATTCACTTCCTCGTTTGAAATCCCATGGATTCTCTCAAGAATACCTAGCATGGGAAATTCAAAAATAAAAACAAAAAGAACACTAAAAAAGTTTCCAAAAGCACAGAAACACACTTAAAAACTTCCAAGTAAACTGGGGAGGGTCATCAAAAGTGTGTCACCTAACTGGATGTCTCAATCTCACCTAGAAGTGTTCTTGCTGGACCGGCCATTGACACCACATTCACGTGAGTACAATGGCGCTGAATTTCAAACGCAAGCAATGCCAGCATAAAAGGGCCACAGGGGTCAATCGAGGCTTGAGCCGTAAATAAAAAAGTACATTTTTTTTAATTGGACATGATCAAGAAAGGGCACTGTAGTCTGGTATGTGCACCTTTTTACAATCTTTAGGTGTCCTTATGACACCTTATTTGCCTTGTCTGATAAAGTCCTTAGTATGGCATCTAGCTTGGATAGAATTCAAAGACATGTTAGTCTGAAATATCAGTAAGCAAGTGAATCTTGTAGCACCTTTGAGACTAAATGTGAAAGAGAAAATTCGTATCTGAGGAAGTAGACTAAGTCTATGGAAGCTTACGCTAGAATGATCCAGTTTGGATGTGATCTAAGCCTCTGCTACTCAAAGCAGTAGTATGTGGATTGATCGTGGTCTGCAACCCATTGGCTGCCACTCTGCAGCAAGGTTCCAGAAAAGAAAGAAACATCTGTAGCCAATGGTCACAAATACAGTGCTAGTCCTGGCACACTGGGAGTAGTGGGGGGCCACCAGTCTATCATGCCAGATGCCTTAGGCTAGGTCTTTTCAGTGCTTACACCTAAACTGTGGAATTCTTTGTCCAAGCAGGCTAGGTTGGCACCCTTTTTTGGACCACTTAGCCTTATGGCAAAAAACCTTCTTGTTCATACCAGCAGTTATTGTATGAGGTTTATTTAATATTTTAACAGTAACAACTCACTATTTTTTATTATATTGTTTTTAATTTCACTGTTTTTTTATTATTGGTTTTAATTGTGGAAGGGTAGGATATATACTTCTCTCTCTCTCTCTCTCTCTCTCTCTCTCTCTCTCTCTCTCTCTCTCTCTCTGGCTTTTCTTCGCAAACGAAGATTCAGGAAGGACTCATCCCGCGCTTTCTGCAAGCGCGCTGATGACTAAAAAGGCCAATCCGAGATAAACAAGTCCGGTTGCAAAAAGCACAGCAGAAGGTCTCCTTGGGTGATGTTTTTGGGTTGTGATTCTTTCTGCGTTGTCGTTTCTCTTCAAGACTTGTTCGGTGTGAGTTCTCAAATAAGGCTGCAGCATTGTGGATAGTGCGTCTCCATGCCTCCCGATGTGAGGCCAGGGCGGACCACTGTTGGTGATCAATTTGGCCGAGCCTGAGATGTTGTTTCAGGGAGTCTTTGTATCGCTTTTTTGGAGCGCCCATGTAAACATATACAGTTTAGACAAAACAGGAAAGCTTAGGAAAGTTACTTTTGAGACTTCAACTCTCAGGATCCCCCAACCCCCAAAGTCACTGGGTTGTGGAGGTTGGAGTCCAAAAGGTGACTTTTCTAAACTGCTAAAACATTTAGATAACTTACTGTAGGAATCATAATCAACCCTGGGAATCTACAGCTGAAACTGCAGCTAATCCTTTGGTACCTCCTTTCAAATTTATTTATTTATTTACCCTGAAGAATTCTCTCATTTATAATGACCAAAAGCACAAAGTCTGTTGTATAACTACCTCACTGATTCCACATTTGTCTTGTTGACCAGGTAAATTCTTCTTAGCTGACAGTTAGGTCAGGACTACTGCAGGCCCTGAGCGTTCAGGGATAAAACCTGAGACTTAGGGATAGCAGATGTCACCTGGCCCTGGTGATGTTACAAGGGTGCCATTTCAAGGGGAAGCCCCTGGTGACATCATGTCATTCAAATAAAAAAAATCTAACAAATGAGATATGGATAGAGATACACACATGCACACACATACACACACACACAATTTTCAAGGCAGTGCTTTCACCTTGAGATTCCTCCCCCTCATCCTGAGGACTGGAGAAGAGAGTCCAGGCCCTGAGAACTGGCAACAGTCCTTCTGCCATTTTAAGAAACAACTACCACTTTTAATACTCCTTTAAATAAATAAAGTTTATTAAATAATCTCTGACTGTGGATACTGGGGAAGGGAAAACATGCTTGAATTTGTGTAAGGCAGTAAAATGTCCTGAACCAGCCCTTTTTATTGCTGAGTTAGTAGGTTATTTACCTGTTGACCTGAGAAGGAAGTTCAGCTATGTTGTGTAGTATGTGTGTTTCTGGAGTGACCTATCGTAATTTCATAGAATCATAGAATTGCAGAGTTGGAAGAGACCACGAGGGCCATCCAGTCCAACCCCCCTGCACACAGGAAATCTTGATCAAAGCATCCCAGAGGCTGGATTGCCATCTGTGGGGGATGCTTTGGTCAAGATTTCCTGTATGGCAGGGGGTTGGACTGGATGGCCCTCGTGGTCTCTTCCAACTCTGCAATTCTATGATTCTATGATTCTATGAAATTACTACAGGTCACTCCAGAAACACACATACTACACAACATAGCTGAACTTCCTTCTCAGGTCAACAGGTAAATAACCTACTAACTCAGCAATAAAAAGGGCTGGTTCAGGACATTTTACTGCCTTACACAAATTCAAGCATGTTTTCCCTTCCCCAGTATCCACAGTCAGAGATTATCTGGCAGTTAAATTTTATTTTAGCCCTGGCTACAGCACAGTATCCTATGCCACACATGAAGGTACCCGTCTAGTTTGAAGGTACAAGATAGGCTGTGTGGTGCACACAAATAGCTCTGTCCCCAAGAGATGGGAATGTCTGTGGGGCTCAAGAAGAGGAATGGCTGGTGGCTGCCACCACTGACACACCTTTCCCCAAAAAATCTGCTGTCTGAGGTGGTTGCTTCTCTCAGTCATCCAGCCCTGATACTATCAACAACATCATCTCCTGACTTGAGGTGCTACAGATCTAATCAGTACAATAACTGTGGAATGTTTATCAGCTGTCGACCTCTTTAATAATCTGTTCTTCAAGTGACTGAAAACTAAAGATCACCCCTTGAAGACCACAATGGAACCCATACCCCCTACATATAACCACAAGGCTATTAAGATAATAGGCATTAGTGTAAGATGGTTCCCTGGGGACTATTTATTTCATCTTGTGGTTAAGGGTTCCATACTATCTTACAGCCTGCCCTTGCGGTGTCACCAGTCTGCCTCCTTCCAAGCTCCTACATTCAATTCTGTTTTCTGTATTTCCCCCCCCCCTTCTTTCTTGCCATGAAGAAATGCTGAATCACTTTCTTATTTGTCCTATATGCTCGGGCTGGTATTTATAAGTGGTGAACAGTTTTTATCCAAGGAAGAAAGGAAGGAGGTGAGAATGTACTGGTCAAATGAAACTGCTGTAGAAGGTGTGAGAGACTAGAGGAAAACAAAGTGACAAAAGACTGCAGTTAGATCAAGCCCCAGAAGTTTGTTGTTTTGATGCATTGGGCCCAGGGCCTGTCAAGATGAACCATTTGCCCACTTTTGTTTTGTCACCAGCATTTCAGTACAGTCAGACCCCCTTATCTGCAGAACCAATATCTGCAGTTTCAGTTATCTGCGGGACATAAAATAGGACATATGCCATAGAGTTGCTCTGGAAAATGCCCAATGAGGCATCCTCTCAAGGCATCTTCTCGATCCTCCAAGGCACCTTATGGAATATTTTTACCAGCATTCCTTTATTTTAATAGGGCTCTCTGTTTTCCGCAGTTTCCAGTATCCATGGTAAGTCCGGGAACAGAACCCCCACAGATATGGGGGTCTAGCTGTATTCATTTTTGCACTGCTTTGAAACAGATCTCATTTGACGCACAGCTGGTTGGGGTAGTCATTAGCACTGAACTGGGACTTTTGAGATCCAGGTTCAACTACCCACTGAGTCTTGAAATTCATTAGGTGATCTATGACAAGTAATGTTCTCTCAGCCTGATATAGGATTGTTGTGAGGTAAAGTAGGGACAAGGAGTGCCATGTATACTATATTGATCTAATTGAAAGAAATATGGGGTATAAATGTAAGTAATACAAAGAAATGTATCTGTCATGATAAGTAGCCTCTGGAGGAGCTGAGACCTATTCTTCATGAATTGATCTAAATTGTTTCAAATTGCTTCTAAAAGCTTTCCAAGTTGGTCCTAAATTGCTTTGGGAAGGGGCATGCCTTAATCGCAAACCATAATAAATAAATAAATAAATAAATCCCGCTCAATCATCTTCCTTTTGGCTTCCTTTTTTCTCACCTTTGTAGTGTGAAAATAGCAGGCAGAAAATAAACACACCAGTCTAACAGGTAATATTAAAAACAAAACAAAAAACAAAGGTGTATTTCTTGCCACTTCTCTTTTTCTTTTTCTTTTGAGCAGTTTTCACAATCCATTCACACATACATACACACACACACACACACACATATCAGACCAGACAGTCCCACAGACAGAAAACTGTGCCTCACACCTGATATAATTGCCCACCCCTTGACCTAACTGCACCATTGAATGAGGGTAAAGCTAGCACAGTTCAGACAGTGTCTGTTGTTTCAGTTATAAAACTGGAAGAACGCTGGCCTTGCATCAAAGCTCAGAAATTTGCTTTGAGCTCTGTTTGCACCCTTGTTCTGCCTTTGCCTTCAATCAGGGTTGTAGCAATGGTGGGTGAGGAAATGAGGACATTGCCCCTCCCAAATAAGAATTCTGCCCTCCATGAATTTTCCTTCAGTCCCCAAATTTCTAGCATTGCAGCAACTTAAAAGTAGAATTGAACATTTAGAACTAGAGTTTGGAAATAGAGTTTAGAGCTGAAGGAAAGGGACAGGCAAAGTTACAAAGCGAATGTGGAGACAGCAAAGAGAAGAGTTCTCGCTCTAAACAATTTTCAAAATGTCACTCTCTGCAATGCTAGTAACTGAAAGGAAAAAATGGGGGTGGGCAGTAGAATTCCTATGTGGAGGCAAGGCCCTCATCCCCTTCCCTCATAGTTACACCCTTACTTTCATTGTCCATTGGTTCCATTACATTGCTAACCCATCCAGGGTAAAATCTGTGGTGCTGAGCATCTCAGAAATGAACATAAAGCAACACTGAGCTTTTCTAACAATGAAGCAACAGTGCCACCTTGAGACACTTTACTTGAAAGCAAAACAGCTAGATTTGCTGCTTCCAGGCTCACTAAAAACAATTGACTTTTATAGTAGCTTAGGGGGTTGTTTGACCAGTAGAAGGACTCTGTAGGGACAATGTGGGTAATGGAAACACAAGTAGAAGGGTGTTTTGTTTTGTTTTCCTGATGCTGGAGGAAATAATTGAGTGCATAGACAGACAAAAAGTGTGCTGTGAAAGCCTATCATTGCCAGATGGTGAAAGTCTGGACAGAGAATGACCCTAAACTGTGTTGGATATCCTGCCATAAATAAAGAGGACCTGACTCCAAGGAAACCAAAAAGATCCACTTCTAACAAAAGAAAAAAGGCAGGAAGCTCAAAATGGAAGGACTGTGTGACACAGGGCTATAAGGCTGGAAATATATCTTTCTTCTCGTTGGTGATTGGTGCCATTTTATTTTCCTGAAGCTCCTATCCCTTAAAAAGGTCCCATCTGGGAACTTCTAGAAGACTTTGAGTCTTCTGTGATATTGACCTGGCATCAGCCACTTCTAGGATTCTTATTGTTACATTCAGTGAGCGTAATGTGCTCTCATCCTGTGTACAGTGCTAGTTGCTGCCTGTCAGAACAAGTACTAGAGAGATGGAAAAGATGCCACCAACATGATCAGGGACCTGGAGCAACTTTCTTCTCCTATGAAGAATGGCTGTACAAGTTAGTGTAGAATGATTTTTAGTTTTGAATGAAACTATACAGGATGTGCCAAAAGTAGGCAGAGAGAACTTTTCCCTCAAGTATTGTTTGTGGGCTTCCCATAGGCAACTGGTTGGACCACAGCTTGGAAGATCCTTGAGGAAAGGAATTTGTTCTGTTCTTTGTTTCTTTCCCCAGCAGCAGATTGTTGCCATCACCATTACTACTGCTGTGTGAGTAACATGTTTCATTTTATATAAGTAAGGTGAACATGGCATGGTTTTGTCCCTCAGTGTTTCCCCAAAGTTAGAAAGCCCCCACCCCCTAAAATGCCCCTGGCTGAAGCAGCAGTCACTCCCTCCCTCCACCTGCTGAGGAATGATCTCCTTTTTTTCTGCCTCTCTTCTTCTTTTTAGAAGCAAAATAGACTATTCCTCCCCTCCCCCTTTTGCTTAACCATAAATCCAAGCTGTTCAGCACATGCACAACCTCTTCAAAAGGCTCCAAGCACTCTGGCAAACCTCTGAGCTAGGGCTCATGATGTAATTTCCAGGAACATCCCAAATGTTCCGTATGCTCAAAAAAAAAAAAAACACCCTTTTGAAGGGCTATATGCTATTATTAGCAATGATACTTTATCATAATAGCAATGGTAGAATTAAATGGTACCTCTCCAGAATACCTTTCCTGTAAAAAAGCAATTTATTTCTATTTCCAAAAAGAGGCCTGAGCACTACTTATCTCTGAACATGTGTAGAAGGCTCATTTGAAATAAAATTACTGTACTTTCTTTTTAAAAAAAGATGGTTGTCAGTGTGATCCTATACACTCCCAATCCTTCTACTAGCATGGCTAGAATCCAGGTTAAAATCCTGCCAACCAGGCAATGTGGCAACCCTAGCATCCACTCTCTTTTTTTTCCCTATAGCACTGCTTTTGCATTCCCTCTCCCCCCAAAGTGCTCATTCAGCCTTTCCCTCTCCTCACCCACTCCTCTCCACATATCAAATAGCAGGAATTCTCTCTAACACACTTGTTCTTTCACTTTCTCACTTGTTCTCCATTTGCACTTGTGTGTGTGTATGTAAATATACCATAACTGCTGTCATTAATAGGCAAGATTCATCAAGTAGTCTGGGTTACATAGGGTCTCTGTTGTGGAAAAGCCAGAAGTGAACAGGCTACTCATCTAGATTCTCATCCTAAACCAGTTCTAAGCATTTGGACCAAACCTCAAAACTTCCTGCTCTTAAGGAACCTTCTTACTTCTCAGGAGCCTCACTCTAGAAAAGCCTCGCATCTCCCACATAGTGACTCACTGTGGGCTATAGAAACATTTACACTGATTATGGAGATTATCAGACACATCAAATGTGGTGTGATCACGACGCAAGCAGAACACAAAAGGATGCCAATATCAGATGATGTTGTCCTTTTGTGTTCCACTGGCATTAGGCTGATGTACCTTTTTATTGATGGCTTAAGCCATCAATAGATCCCCTGTCCCATTTTGGTGCCAGCATTGTCGACGTGTGAAACCTCAGGCCATTTAAATCTCATCAATGCAGCAAGAATGGCTGGCCCGGTGCGAACACTACTGGGTGAGATCAGGACATCCAGGTAAGTTTCGCTCTTTTTATGACCCTCCCCGGGTTACTTGGGACCTTTAAAGTGTGTTTAGGTGCTTGTGTAAACTTTTAGTGTGTTTATTTTGTTTTTATTTTTTAAATTTCCCGTGTGACAAAGTCTCACAGGATTTCAAAGGAGGAAAGAAATAGGGGTCCGTTAACTTCCTCTTTATTGCTGGGGCTGCCTTTGCCTGGAGAGGAAGGTAAGTGCGGGGGGTACATTCTTTTGCCGGCATAGAAATGGTTCTTTTTAGGCCAGCAAAAGAACATTTTAAACGGGGTAATCTGATAAGCTCCTATATGTTTTAAAATCCAGAAGCTCCATGATAACACCCCCTAAGATCTTAGCATATGCACCAAGGTTTCACATTCTTGGAACTATGTGGGAGACTGATGGGGGGGGTACCTCTCCCCCCATTGTTATTATTATTATATCTATTACATTATCAGTGTTAAACATTATGATTATATTAAATAATAATATATGCATTTTAAAAGCAGTTGACTCCAGAAAAGAACAATGTACTTTTCCAGCCTTCCCCCACCCAGACCCCAATCCTTCCAAGTTTTTGTTTCTCGCCCCTGCAGGTATACGATCAGCCTATTAAAGTTAGTACCACTTATGCACATGCATTAAAACAGAGAACAATTCTCTTAATGAATGTATGCATCCTTGATAGGATTTAATTGGCGCCTAGCAGGAGATCTAAACTTGCCAAAGAGGTAGAAAGTTCAAGGGAGAAGGAAAGCAGGAAAGAGTCATTACAAATTTAACCAGCTGTGTTAAAGCCTCAAAGCTTAGAAATTAAAAGCTTTTTAAAAGGCTTCCATCAGACTCACTGAGTCATCAAAATTTAAAGGCAGAATGACTCAAACACGGATGTTAGCCAGGTATTTAACAGCAATAACAGGAGGTAGAAAGTTAAAGCGGGGGACCAGGAGAGCTCAGAAGATGCTGGCCAGGTTGGGTGTTATTGATGATGTTCTTGAGGGACTATAAATTGCATGCTTAATCCGCAGAGTGTGGTAGCGTGACAGTGCACTGTCAATGGAACCTTAATGAAAAGTAGCTTCATGGATGAGAATACCTCAGTGCTGTGATGGAGCTCTCCACACACAGCTCAGCAAACGGCATGACTAAGGCTGGCTATCACCAGGCTGGGAGAAAGCTGTAATCCTGACCCCAGCTATGCAAGTGCCAGTCTCATTCAGAACTAAGTGAATATTAAGTGTGTAATAGGAGATTGCAGTTGAGGTCACTGCCTCAAAAGTGAAAAGAGCACCCTCATCTAATGAGGAAGGATTCCAACGGTTAACTGGGACTATGAAGACCTGGATGTGGCTGTTGGGGAAGAGGAGCCCTGAGCTCACCTTCCAAACACAGCAGAACTAAAGGAAAATGTTTCTGGGGAAGCCCAGCTCTCAGGAATGCTCTGGGTACTTCTTCATCATGGGTGGGCAACTTTGGAAGGTCCCAGAGGACACTTTCTACCCTGGGCACACCCCAGGGGCCACACTAGGCCTGAAAAGCAAAAAAAAAAACAAAAAAAAAACCATAGAATAAACTGGAAATTGCTAGACACTCACTTCTGGTTTTAAGTTTGTTAACTCTGGAGAAGGGGAAGGGGAAGCCCTCTGATTTCCAAAATCACTAAAACTGACACTCCTGTAAATGTCCAGGAATAAGAAATAATACGTTCTCATTTTAAAAAGTTCCAGAGGTGGGTCATGGAAGGGAGGCCTAGAAAGGAAAGGGCCATTGGCCACAAAAAGAAGCCTTGGGTACATACCTTCCAACTGTCCCAATTTGGCAAGGGCAGTCCCAATTAATCCTCTGTCACCCCACTTTTTGAGCTTTTAGTGTGTTCTGGTTTTTCTTTCCTCTTCCCACTTCCCCCTTTGTCCTCAGCTTACTTCAACTCCTGTGAACTGAGTTCAATGTGCAAAAGTAGTTTGCATTCAGTTAACTCAGTGGAGGGGAGAAAAAAGGAAAGGACAGAGCCTTGCCCTTCCCTGTAGGACTCAGGCAAAAGTAAACTGCTGCAGCCTCTCCTAGCTTGTGTGATCTTCTTCATTAATAACTTCTGCCATCTTGACCACACTCTGATGTTGCTTGACCACACGTGTTGTGGTTTTCATCTGTGGAATGTTGGAGTGTATCTGGGTTTCATGCAGCTCACCCATGTACTATTCATATCACAACTACATTTTAAAAACATTTTTGTAAGAAATCATCAGACGTTTACTTTATTCCATGCCAGACAGATATCCTGTGGAACACTGTTCAGCTCGAGGTGTGACATTGTAAGAAAGCTATAGAGAACTGGGATTCAGAGGAACTCTCTCTCTCTCTCTCTCTCTCTCTCTCACACACACACACACACACACAATAAGGTAGGCACTTTCACATTTACAATACAGAAGAAACATGTCATCCACAAAGAGAAAAAATAGGGAGTGTATTATGCTAATCACTGGTGTCAGTGGAAATATCCACTCATGAACTGTGCTTACTTTGGGGAATGAAGCGACTCAAATGGCATAGCAAGAGGCATGTTACAATAGCAGGATCAAACCCTATGTCTATGGCAGGAGTTATGGAAAATACACGGGAGGCAGATGTCAAAAGTAATTAATGAGTCTTTATTGGTATGATAGAGAACATTTACACACCCCATGAATACACTTTATCAAGCAACAAGACTATCACAGTAAGACAGTAGTTACAGTAAGAAATAGTTAGAATAGGACTTAATGAAAAGGCTTGAAGGTGATACTACACCTGATCCTGAAGCTAAGTTCTCCTCATGAGAAGTGTTGTTACTCTTGAGCAACAGCTGCAGATGCGGAAGAAACTTAAGGGAGGGTTGTTAGGATTACAGGGTAGCCAGGTGTTAGTGTAGGAGACGTGGAGAAAGGATCAAGGCAGCATGAGTTCAGACCACAAAGGTACTGGACCTCATGAGGACAAAAGGGGAGGGGAGAACAGGATAAAGAGCAACATGGATTCAGTTAGACATCGAGACTGAACCAAAGAATTCTACTTTTCCCGGGGGTTTTATAAGAAAATCCCTTTTTGAAGTCCGTAACTTGAAAGAGATATTATAGCTTCTAGTAGTTCTCTAGTGTTTATACAAAGGAATTCTAGATAACCAGACATAGTGCTCCGAGACTATGGAACTCCCTCCCCAGAGAGGTGAGGATAGCCCCATCCTTGCTCTCCTTCCATCAACAGGTTAAGACGTTTTTATGCTGTCAGGTTTTTCATAGAATCATAGAATCATAGAATTGCAGAGTTGGAAGAGACCACGAGGGCCATCCAGTCCAACCCCCCTGCCACGCAGGAAATCACAATCAAAGCATCCACGACAGATGGCCATCCAGCCTCTGTTTAAAGACCTCCAAGGAAGGAGACCCCACCACGCTCCGAGGAAGTGTGTTCCACTGCCGAACAGCTCTTACTGTCAAAAAGTTCCTCCTCATGTTGAGGTGGAATCTCTGTTCCTGGAGCTTGCACCCATTGCTCCGTGTTCCAGTCTCTGGAGCAGCAGAAAACAAGCCTGCTCCATCCTCAGTGTGACATCCCTTCAAATACTTAAACAGGGCTATCATGTCGCCTCTAAACCGTCTTTTTTCCAGGCTAAACATACCCAGCTCCCTAAGTCTCTCCTCATAAGGCATTGTTTCCAGACCTTTCACCATTTTAGTTGCCCTTCTCTGGACACGCTCCAATTTGTCAAAATCCTTTCTGAATTGTGGTGCCCAGAACTGGACACAGTATTCTAAGTGAGGTCTGACCAAGGCAGAATAGAGTGGCACTATTACTTCCCTTGATCTAGACACTATACTTCTATTGATACAGCCCAAAATTGCATTGGCCTTTTTAGCTGCCGCATCACACTGTTGGGTCATGTTCAACTTGTGGTTTACTAGGACTCCCTAGATCCCTTTCGCACGTAGTCTCATTCAGCCAGGTCTCTCCCATCCTATATTTATGCATTTCATTTTTCCGCCCTAAATGCAGTACTTTACATTTCTCCGTATTGAATTTCATTTTGTTAGCTTTGGCCCAGCTCTCCAGTCTATCCAGGTCATTCTGAATTTTGATCCTGTCCTCTAGGGTATTAGCTACTCCTCCCAATTTGGTGTCATCTGCAAATTTGATAAGTATGCCCCTAATTCCCTCATCCAAGTCATTGATAAAGATGTTGAATAGCACTGGACCCAGGACAGAACCCTGTGGCACCCCACTGGTCACATCTTTCCAAGACGAAGAGGAGCCACTGCTGAGCACCCTTTGGGTTCGGCCGGTCAACCAATTACAAATCCATTGAACAGTTAACTTGTCTAGCCCACATTCTACAAGCTTGTTTGCAAGAATGTCATGGGGAACCTTGTCAAAGGCCTTACTGAAATCAAGGTATGCAATGTCCACAGCATTCCCTTCATCTACCAAGCTGGTAACTTTATCAAAAAAAGAGATCAGATTAGTCTGGCATGACTTGTTTCTCTGAAACCCATGCTGACTTTTTGTGATTATGGCATTGCCTTCTAAATGTTCACAGACTCTCTGTTTAATTATCTGTTCTAGAATCTTCCCTGGTATTGATGTCAGACTAACTGGACGATAGTCGTTGGGATCCTCTTTTTTCCCCTTTTTGAAGATGGGAACAACGTTTGCCCTCCTCCAGTCTGCTGGGACTTCTCCTGTTCTCCAGGAGTTCTCAAATATTATTGCCAATGGCTCTGAGATTATATTTGCCAGCTCTTTTAATACTCTTGGATGTAGTTCATCTGGTCCTGGAGATTTAAATTCATTTAGATTAAGAAGGTATTCCTGTACTACCTCTTTACTTATTTTGAGCTGGATTTCCCCTATTGTGTCCTCTGTTCCATTCTCCTCAGGTTGGTCCTCCTTTTCCTTTTCTGAAAACACTGAGGCAAAGAAAGTGTTGAGTAATTCTGCCTTTTCTCTGTCCCCTGTTAGCATTTTGCCATCTTCTCCACGTAGCGGCCCTATCATTTCCTTCTTCCTCCTTTTGCTGCGGACATACCCAAAAAAACCCTTTTTATTGTTCTTAACCTCCCTAGCAAGCCTGAGCTCATTCTGCGCTTTAGCTTTTCTGACTTTACTCCTACACGTGTTCGCTATCTGTTTGAATTCTTCTTTGGTGATTTCCCCCCTTTTCCATTTCCTTTATGAATGAACAAGGGCTGGACTAGTGAGGCTGTGTGGTGTGGTTTTAAAAATTTTAAAGGGTCTTTTAAAAGGTGTTTTAATTTTTAGTGTAATGATTTTAACTTGGAAATTGTTTAATATAATTTTAAGTGTCATGTTTATAATGTGATTTTAACTTTGCACTGTTTTTAGCCTGTATTGTTTTTGTAATGATTGTTAGCAGTCTTGAGTCTCATTGGTGGAAGAAAAGTGGGATAGAAATGAAAATAATTACCACCACCACCACATTTTGGGGGAAATTGGGGTGATTTAGAATGGATGGATGCTTTACAGATCCCTCCTTTATCTATCTGGGCTGTCACATGAGTTTCATCTACAAAGTAATGAGAGTCCTTTGTTTAGTTCATTATTGTCCCTCTCAGACATAGATGCAGGAAGAAGGTATCCAGTTCCAACAAGATGTTTTCTCAGTGCCCAAGGTGTGATTTTCCCAACCATAAATGGGGCCCCATCCTTAGCTCAATGGAATGCATGTTCTTGGCTTGACTCTACAGAGTACTTTTATTTTCTGCTTTGCTCACGGATGGCCCTATATTGATAATCAAGGCACTGCATTTAATAAAAATAAACCAAAGTGGTTTTGCATAACCGTTCTTTGTGTTACAAGTGGATCTACATAAACTTTTCATATGCTAATTTGTATATTTCAATACAAATACAAAATACAATATTTGTAGTTTGTTTTGAGACACCAGAGCTCTTTGACAGAGAAGGCTAAATATCTCACATAACTACAAATCCCAGAACTCCATAGCATTGAGCCATGGCAGTTAAAGCGGTGTCAAACTGGATTGTTTCTGCAGTGCAGATGTAGCACAGTGGTAGCTCACAGTGCCCATGTCAGTAGAAAGTGACTCTATTCCAGGTTTTAATCTAATCTTTAAAAGAAGCACCCAAGGGGCTGAGGCTATTTTGGGTGTAGGGTTCAGCATCTAAAATATTGCCTTTAAAATTCAGACTAAAACCTAATCAGGATTTATTACCCCATTGGCATGGAAGCAACCAGCTACCACCCCACAGACCTGACCTACAAATGCAGCAGAACACACAAGAAATCCACCCTATGCTGTAGTAACCTAGGCAATTTTTAGCTCCCACCTCCCTGAAGCAATGTGAGGCAGTAGCTTTGTGTGTGTTGCACATACACACAGAGAGAGCTGCTTTTACCATACTGTTATTTATAGCAAGTGAAGTGTGCTATAAATGCAAGGACTGAAAGAGGCTGTTCAGCTGAGGGAAGATGCTCTTCATATGGCTGCTCAGGGGAGAGCAGAATGTTTTTGCACTGCTAATTGCCTCATAAATTGGTTTTATTCTTGTGGCTGAGGCTAACTTCCCCATTTAAAGTCCATAAAAGGACTGGGTTGTGCTCAGTGTTTTGGTCTTGGCAGTCAGGAAAAGAGACACGTCTTTTTGGAGAAGCAGAGGTTAAGAGGAGGGGGTCTTCACACACTGCTCTGTGGCAGTTTCAAGCTTCAGGTGAAGATTAGTACAAAGGTTGTGTTAATATTTACTCAGATTGTAGCCCTGAAAAGATTATAAATATAATGCTGAGATCTAAACAGCACCTGCACATAGAAACCTTACCTGAGCCAACAGTCATTACAGAGTCTTAGCTGACCCACTGTTCTCTGAATGAGAGCTCCATATTTGTAACACAGAAGCCTCTTCACAGGTTTGCCATGGGGATTAAGGAGTTAGTAGACTGAGTCCAGGCTTAAAGTGCAATTCTAGACTCATTTACTTAGAAATAATCCCCACAGAGTTCAATTAGAAAAAAATGTCTACAATTGCACACTAAGAATCCAAACATGGAACAGTTACCTTTTTAACTACATTGGCACAACAATTGTTGGCTGAGATATTCTGGCTGTTGTAGCCAAAAAAAAAACCTTAATTTTCTAAACTTTGCTTAAAACTTGATTCTAAGCGTTTAGAACTGATCACTAATCAAAGAAACAGTGACCTAAACTCTGTTTGCAATAGACCCTAAACATTTTCATCCACAGATCTATTCCTGGTTCATGCTCTCTTTCTGGACTTTATCAGACCAGTTAAATATGGCATCATAAGGACACATAATGATTGTGAAAGGGTGCATGTACAAGATGATGTTGTCCTTTCACTATCATAGTATCATAGCATTGGAAGGGGCCTCATGGGCCATCATGTAAAGTCCAAAAGCCATACTTTTTATTGACAGCCGAAGCCATCAATAGATCAGCCATAGCGATTTGAATCCTTGTGCCATTGTAGTCACGTGAATGCAGCATCAATGGTGAACACTTTCAGGTGAGATTGCAACAGCTAGATGGGGGACACTCTTTTTATGGACCCCCCCCCATGTACTTGGGATGTTTTAAGTGTGTTTTTGTGCTTTCCTGTACTTTGTGTGTCTTTGTTTTGTTTTTTGAAATTCCTGCACTAGTGTCTTCTCGTGAGAATCAGTGAAATTTCAACCCTAGGAGTAAACAGAGCTCCGTTTGTGGTCCATTACTGCTGGGGAAGCCTCATGGATGCTGCTCAAGGTAAGTGTGGTGGTGGGGGGGTTCTTTTGCTGCCATAAAAACACCATAATATATGCTGGCAAAAGAACTTTTCTGGGCGGGTGGACTGATAAATTCTCCTCTCTCTCTCTCTCTCTCACACACACACACACACACACACACACAGTTGGGCATTGCAGGAAAAGTTCAGTACTGATAGGCCTGTAGTCTTCAGGGATGTCTCTCTGCCATTATTGATCTTTTAATCTAAAACTCTCTGATAATAGGTTTTCTGTGGGGATTTTCTGGGCTGTGAGGCTGTGTTCTGGAAGAGTTTATTTCTGAAGTTTTGCCTGCATCTGTGGCTGGTATCTTCAGATAATGGTTGGGTAGGGGTGTGGGGGGGGGTTCATATACTGTGAGTCCTTGTTGGAGAGGATGTGTAAATTTGTGTATTTGAATGGCTAGTTCCTGGGGGGAGGTATGCAAGGAGGATTAGTGTCTGTAAGGCTAATGGTCCATTGTCTGCTGGAAATCCCCCTGCCCCTGGGTGACATTTCCAGCAGATAATGGACCATTAGCCATACAGACACTAATCCTCCTTGCATATCTTCACCCAGGAACTAGCCATTCAAATACACAAATTCACATATCCTCTCTGACAGGGGCTCATAGTATATACCCCACACACACCTACCCAACCATTCTCTGAAGATACCAGCCACAGATGCAAGCGAAACATCAGGAGTTAACTCTTCCAGAACACGGCCTCACAGCTTGGGAAAAAAACACAGAAAACCTATGGATGCTGGCCGTGAAAGCCTTTGACTTTCTTCTGAGCAATAATAATCTTCTGAACAATCAAGTTTTTTCAAGGATACTTTTTTGAAACTGCAGCTCTTGCTAACAATAACATCTGCTTTTACAGTGCAGATTTGCCAAATTTATTTATTTATTTATTTATTTATTTACCTCTTTGATGTATAGGGATCCAAATGATGTTACTATTGAAACAAAGCAAAACCAGAACATAACACCTATATTTGGGCCTATGTAATTTTACCTGCATTGCATCTAGTACATGCATAATCTCCCCTAAATTCTTGAGAAGTAACATCAAGGCTATGTATGGGAAGCAATCTGTAACCACTTTTGGTTTAAAAGAGGGAGAGGAAAGCTTTAACGCCTTGCCTGTGGACTTTAAGGGGTGCAATCATACCCTCCAATTGAATATCAATTAATTCCATTCTGGTGGCTGGCTGGGCTTAATTAAATAAAAATGTGAAGCAAGTTTAAGTAAGGGCAATTAGATGGAAATGCAGTGTGCCTGGATGAGAATGCTGATTAACCTAATAACAGACAGAAATGCAGCTTTATGAGAGCTAAATGGTTTGTTTAATGGATAGAATGGCTTATAGTGTGTAATATATAAAGTCCTTAACAATAAACATTTAATTAGTAACTCCTCTTCTGTTTTTCTTCAATGTGCAGAGCAAAGTGGTTAATAAAAAAAGTCACAGGATTGGTGTAATTTATGTCTCAATGAGAACTAGTCTCCAGACTGCACTGGTGGCAACAGACAGAAACGTCTGTTCTCTGAGATGCTGGGAGCCTTGAAAAGGTTGTTTTATTATATATGCCATAATTTCCAAGGGCTACAAAAAGGGGAGTATTCCATTTTCTCCTCACAACAAAAGTTGGAGATAGGTTAAG
Source organism: Gambelia wislizenii (assembly GCA_030847615.1). Classification (NCBI taxonomy): domain Eukaryota; kingdom Metazoa; phylum Chordata; class Lepidosauria; order Squamata; family Crotaphytidae; genus Gambelia; species Gambelia wislizenii. The sequence goes on from JAUMIR010000001.1 coordinate 329,086,793, forward strand.
TTGAAAGTAACTTGCTGAAGTTCATCTCTAAGCACTGCAGAGCCAAAACAGGTTTGCAAATGAAGGAAAAGCTGGGTACACTGACACAGAAGCTTTCTCCCTTGAACACTCAAGGTAAAACTAGACATTTAAGGGAATGTGCACTACCTATTATTAACCCATTCTGCCTCTCATAACAGGCCTTCTTCAAGATATATGCCTCAGCATTCAGATTTGCTAATTAAGTCTGTGCTGACCTTCACAAATCACCAATCACAAAACAAACTATACTCAACGTAACAGAGCGGAGAAAAAAAACATGTATTGTGACAAAGAGACATCTTTCACCACTTGGGGGAGCTCTTCTGCAGCAGATCTACTAAAATACCGCCCAAATGTTACATAACTAAAAAAAAAAAAAAAAGTATAAACCCTGTACTCATGATTGGAACAAGATATTTTGCTTCTTGAGGCAGAGTAGCAGATGGTATCTTTTGCCTCCTCCAGAGTCTAAACACACAGTACTCAAAGATAGTCAGATTGTTTTGGTACCTAGGGAGGAAAAACTCACAAACCCCTCTCTACTCCCTGACAGTAAAATACAACCATAATAAATTAAATAACTAACTATCCTCTGACCTTTTGACTCCCCATATCAGCTGTGTCATGAAGCTGCCTCACTCTCTATCTAAAAGCAGGGCTAGCCCTGACTCCATTTTAAACCCTTCTCAAGCTAACTTCCCTTTAGCAATTCCAAGGAAAGAATTTATTGTGCCACTGTCCTCTCTAATTCAATGAATTTTATGGAGGCTTCTCGTGAACACATCCCCCTCCTTGTAGCCCTTCCTTGGTATTCCTCCATTCCATCCATTTTTGCCCTGCTTCAGAAAATTCATTCAGGAGAAAAATATTTTGGCTGGAATCCTGTTGGGAGCTTAGGTCTTTGTAAGTGGACTTATGTCTGTGGGAATTAGAATTGGGCAGTTCCATAACATCTGTATCCAGTAAAGGGTGGCTGTTATAAGTACCTACCTGGGGGGGAAATTATTACAATTTGTAAGCTGCCAGATTTCTGTGGTATTGTATTCATTCATTATGTAAGTAATTAATTTTATGAAAGAAATGCATTTTTAGACATCAGAATTTTTCAAAAGAAAATTACAGCACATTCCACATCACCATTTGCATCCATAAGTCAGCTCAGGGCCCTTTCCAACTACATAATTATAGGATTATGATTCCACTTTAACGGCCATGGTTCCATCCTATGGAATCCTGGGATTTGTGGTTTAGTCAGAGGCACTAGAGGAGCTCTCTGGCACAGATTCTAAAGGGCCTTCCCTAAACTGCAAATCCCAGGATAATTTAGGATGGAACCAAGTGCTATAATTGGGTAATGTGAAAAGCCCTTGAAAGGGAGTACAGTATTTGTTAACCTAACTGGGGGTATTTAAGACACTTCCAAAGAAAGGTCCTTTGAGCCGCTTTTCAAAGCTTGGAAAAGTTAATTTCCTAGAATCCTCTAATGCATATGGCTGTTGGGAGATTCTGGTAGACCCCAAAAATACTTTTCCCCCCAGTCTCTTCCTCTTTTCAAAGAATGCCTTGCCTGAAAAAAGGAACTGAAATGCAACTCGCAACCTTCCCTCATATCCCAGGCCCCAGCCTTCCTGTGTTGAGTTCGGATTTGAAGCAGAATGGTGGTGGTCTACATATATCCATGGAAACGTTATGGTGGTATGGATAGAGATGACATGTTAGGGCAGCACACACAGTCCCATAGCCTTTACACACATTACTGTTCCCTGTTCAGGCATGATGCCATTGTGCTGTAGTATTAATATATTGTCACAGAGGAAACCAATGTTTGCATCCTTTCTTAACTGTGAAGCTGGATCTTTGGGGGCAGTTCTTTATCCTAGCTAAATACCTTACAATTTTTTTCAGTGTTAAGCTACCGGTAAATTGATGCTCTAAATAACTTGGGAGTGGGGAAGAACATAAGTTACATGTGGAAGAAACACAGATGTCTATCAATCCAAAGGGAAGGATTAGAAATCCGATCTATGATGAACAGGGAGAAGTGATATTTAGGACTTTAGTACAGAGGGTAGGATGACAAGGTGGAACCGCAATACTCCTGCACCAGAGCAGACATTGAAAAGGGATTGGTGGTGGTAGAATTTATCAAGCAAGAGAGAGTGTGTTAAGTTGCACCTGCTGAAATTTCTTTCTCTGTGCAACTCTTACAAGGCACAGGAATTTGTAGTCCAAATCATCATTTGGTTACCCACATAATGATTTCTCTCCAGAGTCCAAAATATTATCAAGAATTATTACAAGAATTACATAGACAGTAAGTACAAGCCTATGCTTTTCTACTCAGAAATAAGTTCCATTGAATTCACGAGGCTTCCTTTCGATAAAATGTTTATAGGTTTGCTACATAAACCTGTTCCACTATGCAGATGTATTTCATGACCAAACTAAGTTCTCACACCTGGCGTAACTCAGTAGTCCTACTAAGCTACAAGGTAAGAATGTTTTTACCTGCTTTGTTATACAATGCTTTTTGAACCCTGGTGAGCAGAAAAGTGATTAACAAACACTTCTAAGAGCAATTTGACAGTAGAATACACTGCCTCAGAGTGTGGTGGAGTCTCTTCTTTGGAGGTTTTTAAACAGAGGCTGGATGGCCATCTGTCGGAAATGCATTGACTGTGTATTCCTGCATGGTTAGATTGGATGGCCCTCATGGTCTCTTCCAACTCTATGATTCTAATAAATAAAGGGCTTTTCCAGATTAGTCTAAAGAAGCATGTACTTTTACAATATAGGTTCTTGGGGTTTGCCAGTGGTTGTCACCTCTGTATCTGCTCATTTCATTCTTTTAAGGGGTTATTTGAAGCAATATCTTGGATCTGTACTAAGGCTCTTCCAAAGTTTAAAAAAAAAAAACAGAATGGTTTTCTGGGATTTGAAGAGCAACTTTTCTCCCCTTGTTTTCCTAAGAACATCTCCTTGACATTTGGGGGAATTATAGCTCAAAAGGGGGCCTGCAAGTGGAGGGTAACTTCAGGGATCTTTTCACCTATGTATACCAGTACTAACTGTAGAGAGCACCCCAGTTGAAATTAAACAATGGTTTAAATTTGAATTAGCATGAGAGAAACTATCATATAGGTGCATACATTCTTAAAAACTATATTAGGCTATGAAGAGAAAGGCTAAAGGGCTGGATAGAGAGAAGTCAGGGGTGAAAGGGTGATAGTCTCAGAGAAAGGGGTCTGTGCAGTGGAGAGACTCAGACAATGTTTGAGGGTGGCAAAGGAGAATCCAGTCTCTTGAGAAAAAGAATGGTGAGGCTCTTCCATGATATACCAGCTGTGACACACAGAATTGTAGGTCTGGACTGTGGCACACACAGTTAGGGTTGTCACTAGGATATTTCTACTCTATTTCACACCCTGGAGGGGTGTGTTAGTTACGACAAAGCCTGAATGGCTTTCTCACAGAACAGACAAAAGGGTCCAGAACAGGTTGATTGCTTTAGCTTTGGAATGACAAAACCTTGATGGGATTTGCGACAACCTCTTAATGTTCTGACAGGTAGGGTGTATAGGAAAGCTTTCTGTAGGGTATGGTTCAAGAAATGGTCACTGCTTGCATGTTTGAAAGGGTTAGCATAGCTCCATTAATGACTGGGTTTTATGCATAATCCTATCTGAGTTTTCATCATTCTGGACGTATCTCAGGTCATCATGACCTTGACTGTCCTCTGGTCAGCTTAACTTTAAATGTCCCTGGTCACTGTGACCCTGAAAGGTGTCCAGTATGTGCCGTTATGAAACCTCATGGGAAGAGTAGTAAAGTATGCTAACACCCTGGGTTGTTGTTATTGTTTTACATTTTTAAAAGCATTTAAGAATTATAGACATATAGTGAGATTCACCATGGTATAGTTGTTTGAGTGTGAGACTAGGGCTCTGGAGACAAGGGTCTGAATCCTCACTCAGCCATAGAAACCATCAGGTGACCTTCAACAAGTCACACTCTCTCAGCCTAAGAGAAAAGCAGTGGCAAACTTTATCTGAATAAATCTTTACCAAGCAAATCCTCTGATAGGGTCACTGTAAGTCAGAGTCTGCTTGAAGACACACAACACAACAACAGAGTAATAATGCAAAAGTGCCATTTCACTGCTGTACTATAAGCACTGTAGCTCTAAAAAAAATAAAAGGAGGACAAGTAAATGGAACATAATTGTTCCAATATGTCTCGGAATTAAAAAGAAACCCGCTTGTGCTTAGGCTTGGAGCCTATATTTAGTGTGGCAGGCTCCAAGCCTAAGCGCAAGAGGGATGGACGATCTTGTAGCAGAGACTGCGTCATCCAAAATCGACCCTCTGCCGCGCTGCTGCAATGAACCTCTCTCAGGTGATCCTTGCATGGCAAGGATCATCTGAAAATGTCCCAAGACAGGGACAAAATGTTGTTGTTTCTACTGGGAATTGCCAGAAAATAGTTTGGGACCTCACAAACATTACTCGTGTATTTAAAGAGAGAGAGAGAGAAAGAGAGAACTACAGTAACCAATACTACAGCCTCCCAATACATTTGCCCTGTTCTGGAGATCCCAAAGAAATGAATAAGGAAAATGTTATAACACATCAAGGGCATACATATGCCAGAAAAGTTGTTGTGTAACCACCTTCAGATTTTCTTCCTCCAGGAGAAAACTGGACAAACAAAAAGAGATAATTTTCAATGCTGCCAGTATGGAAATGTCCATGAACTTTGAAAAGGACAAGAATTTGGAATCACTCAAATTACTGGCTCAGCTACTATCAGTGGCAGCTGGTGGCTTTCAAATCACAAAGCAGTGAGCAGCATGAACATGAAAATAATTCTCCAAGATGCTGACCCCTTCCTCCCTAATAGAGAGTTCTTTGGATGGCTTCTTTAAAGTTCAGAGTAAAACCCAAAACAGATTCACCACCCCACTGACATGGAAGGCACTTGCTGCCATGGGCTTCTATTCCCTTTGATTGTAAACAAGGAGAAACTTAACATGGGGGCATCTGTGAACTCAGCACCCGCTCCTGCTTTGCTGGCCTGTAAGCCTGCTCCTTTCATGACCTAAGGAAGATGAGTAGTTCCTTGTTAGCAACAACAGTCCAAGGAGCAGAGCCCGATTTTTAACTGTCACAGCAGCAAGCTAATGAATCCTGGGTGCTTGCTAAGGTGTTGCTCATGCCTGATTTATTTATAGCCTTTGCAAATTGAACAGACAGTACGAGACCTGGGACAGACTGATTGCCAATCACACTTGGGGTTTCATTTCAGCTGCTAATGAAGAAGAAAGGGACGTCATGGCTAGAAGCTGTGATCCATTTGGCTCCAAGCACAAGTCAACCCAAGACAAAGCTCAGCTGCCAGACTCACATCTGCAGCATCATTAATTTATGAATCCCACCAGGTGCCCTGCTGTGGCTGCTGCCAAGGACACTCTGTTCTGAGAAGGCATCAGCATCATAACCACAGAGGTGCATGGGGTTATTTATTGACTGGGCAAACATTAGCTGTTACTTCATGATTATATTTGCATATAATGCTCCTTACATTTTGATATACATGAGCCAGGCTGCAGTGACTTGGAGGTGAGGGCCACCAGGTTCAGAATGTACTAGGGCAAGGTTGCTTAGAGTGGATAGAACACCAGCCTGTAGTGCTTCCCTTCAGGAGACTCAGGACTCCCTTCAGGATACATAAACCACAATCAGAAGATCCTTTTTGGACTACAATTCCCACAACAGTCACAGCCGCTGGCCAGGTCAGCCAGGGAATTCTGAGAGTTAGAGTACAAAAAGTAACTTTTCCAAGCTCTGACCATGATCATAAAGGAACTTCCATCCTGGGCAATTGATGAACGTGACAAAGTGGTGAATAGGTTTAAGTCTTAGCACAGAGTTAGAGAAAGTCTACTAGTACAGAGTAAAAGCTACATCAGACAAACCTTTGTGAACATTGATTGTTCATATCCCTGTCCAGGTCCTTTTCACACTACACAATTATAGCACTGTGATTCCACTTTAACTGCCACAGCTGTATCCTGTGGAATTCTGGGGTTTGTAGTTTGGCCAGAGGCACCAGAGGAGCTCCCTGGCTAAGGATTCTAAATTCCCCTCCCTCAACTGCACATCCCAAGATTCCAGTATGATGTTGCTCTGGCAGTTAAAGAGGAATCATAGGCAGCTGACACACTGTAGAAATAATGCAGTTTGATATCACTTTAACTGCCATGGCTCAATGCAGTAGAATTCTGGGATTTGTAGTTTTGTGAGATATTTAGACTTCTCTGTCAGAGTGCTCTGGTGCCATAACAAACTACAGATCCCAGGATTCCATAGGATGGAGCCATGGCAGTTAAAGCAGTGTCAAACTGCAATATTTCTGCAGTGTGCCATATCTAACATCTAACAGACAATCAAGACTGTGATGAACTCCGTCAATTCCCAGTCACTCGGACAACAGGCATTAGTTCAAAATGCTTTATTGCAAGGCATAGGGTATGCACAGGATCAAGGCATTGACAGTTCTGAGACAAAAGCCCTAAAAGCTTATCATTAGTATGTTTCTAAGGACATTTTCACATGGGGGAAATTATCCCCACGGAGATCGGGAGAGAAATGGGGCTGTTCCAGTTCCAGCGCTCCATTTCACATGCCCACTTTCTTCTCCCGATCTCCCATTGTCCTCCCTCTGTCCTGCTTCCATTTCCCTCCCGATATTTTTTACAAATGAAAGTTCTTTGTTAGTAAAAAAAAAATAGTGGAACATAGTGGGAGGAAAATGGAAGCAGGATGGAGGGAGGATGACAGGCGATCAAGAGAAGGAAAGGGGCATGTGAAACGGAGCACTGGAACCGGAACAGCCCCGTTTCTCTCCCGATCTCTGTGGGGGTTATTTCCCCATGTGAAAATCTTCTAAGTTTCAATTTCCCTCACCCACCTAGCTAATTGGGACTGCCTGTACCATGTTTTCACTTCCTAAACCTTCTCAAGGGAAATGACTTTGGCTTCCCATAAATCACAACCACCGCATTTTAGTCCCAACCAGCCTTCCATAATGCACTCCACTGATGTCAGGTCACTGCTGGAACTAAACTACTAACAGGCCCATCAGTGCTAACTAAAACTATAACTGAGAGGTAACTATGACACTGCAGCAGGCTAACAGAGACCTGACATACCGCCCCCACAAAGCAACATCCCTCACACACACAGCAAGTAAAAAGCATTGAAAGCAAAAAGAAGGAAAATACAGAAGCAAACACAAAACAGATCATCCCAGCTTACCTGGGAAGCACTTGTGGAACTTGACCACAAGGCATGGAGCATTCACATTTTCCCAATTTACCCACTCCACATGTCCTACAGGTAGATGTTTCCACTTTACAAAGTATTGTAAGTGTCCTTTGTGCTGCCTAGAGTCCAGGATCTCAAAATGTTCATCTCATCCACCATCAGTGGGGGAGGCTCCTCTGGAGCAGGGCACCAGAAACTCAAAGGAGAAGCAGGTTTCAGTAGACTAGAATGAAGACAGGGTGCACGTTATGATACTGTTTGGGTAGGGTGAGTTCATAAGCAACAGGATTGATCACACAGGAGACCTGGAACGGACCAATATATTTGGGGCCCAACTTCTTGGGGGGCTGAGGACTTTTCTAAAACCTTGTGGAGAGATATACTCTGTCTCCCACTTCATAAGTGGGATGGGGGGGGATCTCTCCTTTTGTCTGCATGCTTTTTGTACACAGACCTTGACAAAGTCCAGAGCAGCCACCACCTTGGGCCATACTTTTTTGATGATGTCGCTCCATTGAACCAAGGGGATGGGATCGTGCTTGTCCACCTCCCCTGGGGGTAAGGGATTAAACTCCTGTCCATAGACTACTTTAAAGGGGAAATGACCCGTGCTCTGGTGTACTGCATTATTGTACGCCACTTCTGCAAAAGGCAACATATTTACCCAGTCTAACTGTTGAAAATGAATATAGCGTCTTAGATACTGTTCCACAATTCTGCTAATTCTCTCCGTTTGTCCATCGCTTTGCGGATGATGGGGAACTACTCACTCCAATTCAATTCCCAACAGATTAGTAAAGGCTTTCCAGAACTGTGAGGTAAACTGGATGCCCCAATCTGAAATTATCTTGGCTGGCGCACCATGCAGTCTATATATATGGTGCATGAACAGCTTGGCGATCTGCTGAGCAGTGGGAATGCTTTTACATGCAACAAAGTGGGCTTGCTTGGAGAACAAGTCAGATACTACCCAAATGATAGTCTTTTTCCTACTCTCAGGCAGGTTCACTATCAAATCCATATTTTAACCTCCCAAGCCTTGGTTGGGGTGGGAAGTGGTTGTAACAGTCCTTTAGGCTTTCCCACCCCTCTTTTTGCTGTGGCACATACATGACACCCTTTTACATACTCCTCCACATCCTTTCTCATTTTCAGCCACCAAAATTGTCTACGCACGAAGTATAAAGTTTTTACATAGCCAAAATGACCAGCACTTTTCACTTCATGACTTTGATTCTGAATTTGGGATCTCAGTTCAGCTGGTACATACATTTTGTCCCCTTTCCAAGCCAGCCCTTCTTTTACAATCAATTCTCCTTTATTTTCATTAGCCTAGGGGTCTTGGCTTAGTGCTTTCTCTAGTCATTTACTCCACCCCGGCCTCAGTTCAGCCTCCCATTTCCCCGCTGGCTGGCCATCTACTTTTGCCTCAGGAAGTGGCTTGTCATCTGCTTTTCCCTTTGGGGAGAGGGGGTGGAAGGGATTTCATCCTTTTCCTAAGCGTGGATTTGGCTATGGGTAAGGACTGCCAGACCCAAGAGAGGCACGGTGAATGCTGTGTCTACCACCTCCTGCCACTTACTCTCATGTTGTGGTAGTCTCAATAAAGTGTCTGCTAAAAAGTTTTTCTTGCCCAGGAGGAATTTCAAAGTAAAATTAAACTTATAGAAGAAATCTACGCAGCAGATCTGCTTGGGTCCTAACTTGCATGGCATTCTCAATGCCTCAAGGTTTTTTATGATCAGTCCACATCTCAAACAGCTCCGGGGACCCTTCTAGCAAATGTTGCCAGGCCTGCAATGTGACCTTAATGGTGCCCGCTTCCTTTTCCCACACCAGACAGTTTCATTCAGAATCATTAAACTTTTTTTATAGATATACAGGGCTTTAGTTCTCTGTTCTCATCTCTCTCTAGCAACACTGCTCCCATGGCCACATCTGAAGTATCAACTTGCACAACAAAAGCTTTTGCAGGGTCGGGGTGCTTTAGCACAGGCTCAGAAGTGAATAACTGTTTGAGCCAATTGAAAGCCGCCTGGTACCGCTCTGTCTACACTATATTTTGGGGAGGGTTCTCTCACCCCTGGGGTATGCCATTTTTCCTCTTTCTAGCTCCTTTCTTAGTTTTTAACAGGTCTGTTAATGGCAGGGCCATCTATGTGAAATCAGGGATGAAGGAGTGGTAGAAATTTGCAAAACCCAGGAAGGACTGCAACTGTTTACAGGTTGTGGGTGCCTCCCATGCTAACACCCCTTTCACTTTTTCTGGATCCATCTCTGCCCCTTTGCTCAAGATGTGGTACCCCAGATAGTCCAGCTTAGATTTGTGGAATTCACATTTAGACAATTTAGCATACAGATGGTTCTCAGCTAGTTTGCTCAGTACCTTCTGGACTAACGTCACATGGGAGGTATAATCCTCTGAGTAGATCAAAATATAATCTAATTACACCAACACCCCTTTGTACAAAAACTCTCTCAACACATCATTAATCCAGTTCATTAAGATTCCTGGGGGCCCAGATAGACCGAATGGCATAACTAAAAATTCAGATGAGCCCAATTGGCAATTAAAGGCTGTTTTCCACTCTTCCCCTTCTTAATTCAAACCCTATAATAGGCCTCTGACAAGTCCAGTTTCATGAAAATCTTGTCCTTGGCCAAATGTCCTTCATTAAAGGCAGGGGGTATTGATTAGATACTCTTACCATGTTTAAACCGCAGTAGTCAATACATAGTCTCAGGAAGGAATCCTTTTTTCATCTGAATAATACTGGGGGCCCCAGGGCAGAAGTAGTGGTTCTAATGAATCCTATTGCCAAATTTTTGTCTGTGTATTCCTTTAGTGCTTCCATCTCAGTCGAGGTCATGGAGTGCAGTTCTAATTTTGGAAGCTTTGCACCTGGAACCAGTTCTATAGCACAGTCCGAGGTCTGGTGAGAGGGAAGTACATCAAATTTCTTCTCAAATACTGCCCAGCACTTATGGTATTCTACAGGCAATTCACACGCTTCCCCATAACTATGGCCATGGAACAGGTTTTCTTCTCTGAGGGTTTCTGCACTTCCAGGATAGGAGTCGTGGGGTGATCTCCTCCCTTGACCCAGCACCTCTACAGTGTTCTTGAATACAAGCCAGGTAGGAAAAGTTAATACTCAAATCCAGTCTATATCCAGATTGTGGAACTTCAACCAGTTCAATCCCACTGCCACAGCTTGTATGGCACCCGGGGCAATTACGAATCTAAGGTTCTCCCAGTGCCCCCCCCCAATTTTCAACTGTACTGGCTTGGCCAGGCATTTGGTGCCTCCCCCTTCATCGGACCACTGTCCATTTGGATGAATTTTATCAGGGCATGGAGCTTCTGTGTCTCCAGACCCAATTCTGCAACTATGGCCGGGGGAATTATGACTTGTGTACACCCACAATCTACCATGGCCATTATCTTGTGGGGAGACCTTTCCCTTTGCCCATATTTTGGCTTTTATAAAGAATGGGGCTTTTATTCCACTCACCACAGACTCCAGGTACCCTTCAGGATCAGCCCGCCCTCTGGCACACACTGGGGTGGGCTTTGCCAGTTTCCCACCAGCTCTCCATCGGAAGATGAGAGGTCCATCTCATCCATTTCCCACAATGACTCACTGCTGGGTGGCCCATGATCATGGCATGTGCCGCTGCCTTAGGTTTGCTTTTGGCTGGTGATTTCCATGCCAATGGTTTCCCCTCGGTCTTCTTGTGGGTTTCCTCTTTCTTCCTGCTGTCAGGGTTCTTCTCCAGGTACTGTGCAATCCTGTGCCCTCCTTTGCCACACTGTTCCAGGCACAGCTGTTGCTCTTGCTCTGTCACCAATGGAGTGGTTGTGGTGTGCTGGCTTCTTGGCTGGCCCGCTGGCTTACTGGCCCACACTTGTTGTTGCTTGGCCAGCTTGATGCTCTGCCATAGGGCTTCCACCTCTCAGGCTAAATGGACCCACAAGAGGAGGGTCTCAGGGTTGCCTTGGCCAGGACCCACTCTAAGATGTCAGTGTTGAGTCCATCCCAAAAGTACTGGACTTTAGTGGCTTCTGTCCAGTCCAGGATCTGACTCGCCAGCTGGCAAAACTCGGTCGCATATTCTGCTATGGGCCAAGTGCCCTGGCACATACATTGCAGCTCTGTTCATGCTCTCTCTTGTTGGAATGGGTCCTCAAAGCAGGCTAGCAAGTCCATCATGAAATCATCCAGACTGTCTAGCTCGGGGGCTGCCATGTCATACAGTCCCATGAGCCACTGCGCCACCTTGCCCTCAAGTTGGCTGGACACATACTGGACCTTTTCCTCCTCCATCTGGAACACACCTTCCCATTGTCTCATGCTGGTTTGCTGACTGACCCTCAGAGCACCACTGTGAGACCCCACTGACTCCTCAAGTTTGCAGTCTCCATCTTTGGGTTCAGTTTAATTGCATAAGTTTAAAAACCCATTAATCGTTATTTTAATTTCATGATTCTCCTGCCTTTCCTAATTTTTTGCCACCCACTCTGATGAAAAAAGAAAGTTTCTTTTTTTAAAAAAAACAGTACACAAGGAAGCATGATGACACAAAATTATATTTCTGAACATATGGGATAAATAAATCTATGAAGTACATGTCACTAAAATTGAGAGTCACAGTTCTTAGCACGCTAGGGTCTTTTCTTTCTTTTTGTAAGACAGAAAAGTAATACCACCCAAAATATCAGGTGTTATTTGAGCTGCAGGGTCAAAGTAAGTGGCTGAAATAATAGAAGTTACATTTTTAAAAGAAGTATAGAGAATCACAGTCACTGAAGTTGGATAGTACTAGCAAACAGTGATAGCAACCATAGTGCCTTTTATATATTCTCTTCAAGGGCAGCAGAGTCAAATAACTTTTCTAAATGATGTTCCCTCCTGGATGAATATATTTTTATACATACAGTTTAATAGCTTCCAGATGCCTTGAGAATATGGTCTTCTTAAATGAGTGGAACACTCTTCAGAGCTCCAAGAGAGAATGGAACCAATGATGACTTACTGAGATGCTCAGCAATAGACCAAAACCTTCTAAGGCTGTCTTCTGTCCAGCAGAGCTCTGGGGACAGGTGAGGAATGGAGTGGTAGGTTCTTCATTACTGCACTAGTAGAACTTTATTTAAACATGGAAACAAGCCATATGTAGTACTAGGACTTGATTAGACTTGGTTGCAATAGTAGAATTACGACACGATAGTAGTGCAGACAGACTCCCATTATCACATCATTCTCCCATGGCCACTGTGTGCTCCACCCATTAACAGGCCCAAAACCAGGTCTGGGAATACAAACTCCAATCGTGGATGGAACTACACTCTCCTCCAAGGATTGTGTTTGCAGTCTAGGGATGCTCCTGGACCCATCGCTCCAGATGACTAATCAGGTTAATGCGACGGTCAGGAGTGCCTGTTATCAACTTCGGCTGGTACGCCAGCTGCACCATTGCCTGGAAACTAGGGACCTCGAAACTGTGGTACATGCACTGGTAACCTCCCGTCTGGATTTCTGTAATGCGCTCTACATGGGGCTACCCTTGTGCTTGACTCGGAAACTTCAACTAGTCCAGAACATGGCAGCCAGGTTGATTTCTGGCATTTCCAGAAGAGAGCATATAACACCGGTGCTAAAAGCTCTCCACTGGCTGCCTATTAGTTTCTGGGCACAGTACAAGGTGTTGGTTATGACCTTTAAAGCCCTACATGGCTTGGGTCCAACTTACCTCCGGGACCACCTCCTTCCGTACGACCCTCCCCGCACACTTTGGTCCTCTGAGAGGAATCTGTTACAGCCTATGAAAACAAGGCTGTTGGTGACCTCCCAGAGGGCCTTCTCTGCTGCTGCTCCCAGATTATGGAATGGCCTGCTGGACGAGATCCGTCTTATTACCACCTTAGACAGCTTTAAAAAAGCTGTCAAGACGGATCTTTTCCGGCAGGCCTTTCCTGAATAATTATCCCGGCCCAAGACTCAGCTGTCCTTTCTAGGCTATGATTGTATGTTTTAATTTAATTTAATTTAATTTATTTTTTTCTTCTAATTTATATATATATATATATATATATATATATATATATTAATTATTGCATGTTTTTACTCCTTCATAATTTAATATTATTTTAAGGGGTGGGTGGGCTAGGGTATTGTGATTCTGGAGTTTTTATATTGTAAGCCACCCCAATTTCATTTCAGAGGGGCAGGATAGAAATAAAATTTTATTATTATTATATATTAATTACTTGTAACTTTTCATTGATGGGTAAAAGCCGTGAATAGCCCTCAATATCGCTTTTTTCGCTATATTGACAAGTGTGCAAAACTCATGTCCTGCTGTAATCCCGATATTACAGCATGAATGGGAAGTCCTCTTTTCCCCTCCCCTTTCCCAGTGAGAACACATAATTAAACTTTCAGGTGAGAACATGAAGAGGACATACAGGACATTTTTTAATGAATTGTCACCTTTTCTTGGTACGTTTTTATGTTTAGGTGTTTATTTGTTAATTTCTTTCATTATTTATGGGGCTTTGGGGTTTTTTAAGTGAAGTCACATCTTTTCTCAAGAACAGCTGATGCAAAATCACAGAAGAGAATTTTTTTCTTAAAGGTACACGTGCGGGCCAGCACAGAGTGTTAATACTCTGTCATTAAAAGGCAATGCGAAGACAAGTGTTACTATAGCATGAACTTTAGTCCTGTTCTTAAACCACTAATGGTGGTCATGCCATAATTCCATGGCATTAGTACTGCATGATTATGGTGATGTGCGATAATTACTGTAATCATGCCACTATGTTTCTGCTTTCCTCAATAGCAGAATTACAGCATTTTTAGATACTTATCTGATATAGTCCCTAGTCTCTTTGTGACCTATGAATGCTGCTGTCAGACAGGACTGAAGAGTTGGTGTCACAATGGAGTTCCATCTTCCTACTTACTCGAGGTTGATAGCAACTCCCATCATGTGCCAGAACTACATGTGCCAGAACTACATTTCCCACTATCTGTAATCAGCAATTCTCTGATCATCAGGAACAGGTAAACATAAGGTTAAGAGCAGTGGGAGGTGGGTCTCAGCTCCTAGGCGGACATCATCATGACATCACATCACAAGACTGAACTGACCAATGAGATTTGGGTAACAGCAATTTGAAGACTTTGTAGCCCATTGTTCAGAGACACATGGCTTTGGTCTGATCATGAAAGTCGACCTCTGAACTCTCTGAGAATGCAGGAATCTCAGAAGCTGACTGGGCCTCGCTTACTGGTTAAGCATGCGGCCTAGCCAAATTGGGACATCAGATTTGCTCTTTATGGACTTCAGAATGTGAGTAGACCTTTACTTTGTGTAGGGACAGTTTTAGCTAGATCACGTCAGGATTTTATGATTTATTTTCCCCTGACTGGATGGAATTCTAAACTGCTTTATCTGTAACTTAAGCTGCACCTGAGGAAGGCGTTTTTCTTCATGATATGATTACCTCTGTAATGTGTTTGCTAATTTGAATAAAATAGCTTTTTTAAAGATTTTCTTATAGCCAAACTTCCACGTGCCTGTTGCTTTGAGTCATGCTACTGGTTCCTCTTCTGTTTCTGAGAAGAAGGGAAAGGAGTTGATAATCTCAATTAGGGCTGGAAAGCCTAGATACCCCGTGGTTTTCCTCTTGAAATCATATAAAAAGGGGGTCTCTTAAAATCATGAGGTGGTGGCAGCAATAAAGACATTTCTAGGCTAGAGAGATCCCTGGGAGTGTGTCTAGAAGGATCTAGCTTGAGGATTCTCCAGGAGGAGATTCCTGAGTGGATCAAAAAGGATAACCTGGCTTCTAAGGTGTGTTGCGTGTATGCAAACACAGAGGCCAGGCTTGACCTTCACAGTTCAGTATCCATTAAGATGGGCACCCACCATCCTATCTTAATCTTTCAGTGATCTTTAACCTGTAGAATGTGTGATTGATAGTCAGTAGTTAAAGCAAGGTGCATGATACCAAACAGAAGCACTCAAAGCTGCTCACACAGTATAAAGCTGTGAAGGGGGGTTGTCTACAGAACAGAATATTATATTGAAATAAGTGAAGTTAACTCTAGCAATGAGTTTTGGCCATTTGATAATTGATTCATTTTGTTTTTGTACCATCTGCTCACAACTTAGTAATGATTCCAGGACATCTGACCTCTGCTGGGTGTATGAGCCAACTTTAGTGCTGGAACATAAGCGATATTTATCTTCTGTTCTTGTAAAGGTCTTCCAGAACTTTTTGAATTGTACTATAGTCTAAATTATTTAAGTTTT
Organism: Gambelia wislizenii; assembly: GCA_030847615.1. Taxonomy (NCBI): domain Eukaryota; kingdom Metazoa; phylum Chordata; class Lepidosauria; order Squamata; family Crotaphytidae; genus Gambelia; species Gambelia wislizenii. The sequence goes on from JAUMIR010000001.1 coordinate 329,102,464, forward strand.
TGAAACAAAGACTATAACCACCTAGCAGCTGGAAATGTTCCTCTGTGGTAATATGAGGTGTTCTTTTAGAAGAGGAAGGCTAGCCTTATCCCTACAAAAGCTCTCCTTTATAACCCATATTCCATACTCTAATGTCTTAGTTAAGAGTTGTTTCAGCTTCCAGCATGAATTTATCCAATTTCCCTTTGGTATATCCACAGTCTATCCTTTAGGTTCAAAACTCTGAATGATATGGAACCAAGTCATGCCAAAAACATGAACATAAGAGACATTTTTGAGGGTTAAAAGCTCTCTTCATTTCTTCAGAATCCAGGAGGCCCCAACATGATTACAGACATTGCCTAAGGATACAGTCCTACCCCTATGTAAACTTTGAGCTCAGAACGAGGCGTCCAGTGGGGTTCTGACCTCAGAACAAGCGACTGCACACCCACAGGGCTCTGCCTTCCTGGCCAAATACAGTTGCTTGCTCTGAGGTCAATGGTGAGGGGGTAGCCCGATCGACCTCTTCACCATTGATCACATGGCTGGGCTCCTCATTCTGACCTCAGAGCAAGTGACTGCATTCCAGCAGAAGTGGCTCGGAGGAGGGAAAAGACTTTCTTTAATCATTCTCAGTTGGGAACTGGTCCAGACATTGAGGTAAATGGCAGCACCTGCCAGGCAGCAATCTTTCCTGCCTCCCCACCCACCCCTGAATCCATGGCAGATCTGTAGTTTGCACTACAGTTTCTCCGGAGTTTCTTCAAACTCCAGAGAAAACTGCAAGTTTTTAAAACCTGGGTTAAAGGTGCAATCCCCCAAGTTTGGTGAGGATAGGGTCATACGTTGTTATCACACCAGTTTCAGGGGGAGGTCAGGTTTTTTTTCCCCATTGTGCAGACAAACCCCTAGTCACCATACACCTAATGCAGTTCAGTTTAATTTTAACTATGGAAATTGCTGAGCTGCTAAGAAAACTGAGCAGAGGGTGTTGATCATTCTTTTGTCTAGAAAAAAAACTCCATAAACAGACTTTTTACTCATCAGGCAAACAGCACGGCAATGATCAAACAACCATATAGAACTTTCTCCCTTATTTTCCTAATTTCAACTTCTCTTCCATCAGAGTGGGGCTGCTACCTGATTAAAGATTTAATTGAGTAATTATGTGATTTTCAGTGGATTGATTAAATATGGAAATTGTGAAAGCAATGAGTTGGATCCTGAGTTATTATTCCACAGGCAAGAACATCCCAAAGTAAACCTTTGCTCAAAATACTCCCACTCATGAAAAGTAGGGGAAGAGATCTTCTGCAGCTTCCTGAACTAACACTGAACTAACACTGCCACTGTGGTTCAAAAGAGTTCCACAATGAACCTGAGAACATTTTTAGGGTCTATAGGAGACTCTATGGGAAGGGGAGAGTCAGTATGGTATAATGGTTTGAGCATGGAACTAAGGACTTTATCAGACATGGAAAATACAGCGTCAAAAGGACGCCACATAACAACAAAAGGGTGTGCAGATCAGATGACACTGCCCTTTTGCGGTTATAAAGAGCCCAAAAGCCGTGGTTTTTAATTAACTTAAGGTGACAATAGATCTCCCTGCTCCTTTGGGTCACCTATCGCCACCACCTATGACTCCTCGAGCGCTTTCATCAGCACTGTCTACACACAATCCTAAATATACACTGGACTGACTATGTGACAAATGTTGCTGTCCTTGAGCAAGCAGGGATCACCAGCATTGAGGCCATGATATTGAGAATACAGCTGCGCTGAGCAGGGCACGTTTCTAGGATGGAGGACCATCGCCTCCCCAAAATACTACTCTACGGTGAACTCGCCACAGGTCAGCGTAAGAGGGGCGCTCCAAAAAAGTGATATAAGGACTCCCTGAAACAACATCTCAGGCTCGGCCAAATTGATCACCAGCAATGGTCCACCCTGGCCTCACATTGGGAGGCATGGAGACGCACTATCCACAATTCTGCAGCCGTATTTGAGAACTCACGCCGAACAAGTCTTGAAGAGAAACGACAATGCAGAAAGAATCACAACCCAAAAACTTCACCCAAGGAGACCTTCTGCTGTGCTTTCTGCAACCGGACTTGTTTATCTCAGATTGGCCTTTTTAGTCATCAGCGCGCTTGCAGAAAGCGCAGGATGAGTCCTTCCTGAATCTTTGTTTGCGAAGAAAAGCCAGAGAGGATGGCATGCGATACCTCTGTCCCTTTAAATCTCAGACTTACCCCAACAATGGCTAGTCAGGCACAAACACTTCTGGGTCAGATCAAGACATCCAGGTAAGTTTCACTCTTTTTATGATCCTCCCTTGGTTACTTGGAAGTTTGTGTGTGTGTGTGTGTGCGTGCACGCATGGGTGGTGTGACTTTTTATGCTTTATTTTTGTTTCAAAGTTTGAATTTCCCACGCGATGAAATTGCACAAGATTTCAAACAAGGAAGTGAATGGGACTGAGTTCACTTCCTCTTCATTCACGGAGGAGCCTTTGCCAGGAGAGGAGGTGAGTGCGGTGGGGGCGGGGACATTATTTTGCCAGCATAAAAATGCTTTTTTTTATGCTGGCAAAAGATCATTTAAAACAATGTGTCTGATAAAGTCCTATGACTCTGGAGAACAGGGTTCTCAGCCATGCTCAGCCATGGAAATCCAATGGGTTAGTTAGACAAGTCACATTCGCTCAGCCTCAGAGGGAAGCAAAGGCAACCTCCCTTCTGAACAAACTTTGCCAAGAAAACCTGGTGATAGGGTTGCCATAAAGTCAGGAATAACTTGAAAGTTACTCAACAACAACAAATGAGAAGGTGCTCATCTGGATCAAAAGCTTCCTGTGACTGGGTAAAGCTAGAGTTGCCATAAAGTCAGGAATAACTTGAAAGGTATACAACAACAACAAATGAGAAGGTGCTTGTCTGGATCAAAAGCCTCCTGTTAATGGGTAGAGCTCTTCCATCTACAGGAAGCTTTTACAAGATACCACCCAGTATTTCTGTAGCAAGAAACACTTTGATTTTTAGATGATTCACACAAGATGTATCATACCAGGCCTCATGAGAAGAGGCTTTTGTCATTGGTATAATAGAGCATGCCTCTTTTATGGGATTGCTTACTGTCTGCAGTTTTCATAAGCACATGTCTTACATAACCAGCATATACTTGGGTAATTGGGGGCAGTTTTTAGTCAATCAGTGGTATTTTTAATTGATTAGCCCCCAATCCACTGATCTCTGAAGCCCTAATTAAAAAAAAAAAAAAAAAGGAATCCATTACCACACTGGGCTTGATGCCAGTTGTATTTTTATCTCCTTGTAAAACACCCAGGCTGTATAGGGCAATTAGTATTATTTTTCAGGCGAATTATTCCTTCTTTACTGAGCAGATTTCTTCAGAAGCAAATTGAAATCAGTGTGAGAGATGCGTTTCTTGTTGCAGCAACAGAAGAAAATTGAATGAGACCTGAGAACTACAAGCTTATCAACCATTCTTTTAAAGGCCAAGAGCTATACCATTTTGTACAGCATTAGAATACAGAATCAATCAATAAGGACATAATACAGTACTGGAGGGCTGCTTTTCCACAACAAAATGAAAAATTTATCAGAAGCACTTTTATAACACTTGTCTGAAAACTCAGACACAAACATCAAGGAAAGAGACAATGAATTAGAAGTCAGCAAAAAAATATATTGTATATATACATATGCACTAGTAGCTAGAAAAGCAATATAAGTATCACATCTCAGCTGGAAATTATAATCTCATCATCGTTACCACCACCATATTTTTTTAATTCCACAAGTTTAGGTTTTTGTTTCCTTTTTTTTTTTTTGCATAAAAATAGATAGTACACTGATAGCTTCCTTACTGGCTAAAAACATGTTTACTTGATATTTCTTTAAAGGCGCCTCACAGTGTTTTCCTTAGAAGTGGAACAAATTAGTTTTACAAATACATAAAAATAGGGGTTTTTTAGGACAGGCTGTAAATGATACAAGAATAAAGATATGATAAAGTAACCGTCAACAGTGCCATAACTCACATGCTTGCAGTGAAGTAGTCAAAGGACATGCCAGTTCTAGAATACAGAGGAATTTAAATAATGGAGTTTATCTGAAGGATATCTCACCAAATCCAGAATGTATTAATTATTTTTTCAAGTACCATTGAGCCGCTTTAAAAAAACTAATTTATTTGCAAAGACTACAATCATTCCATGAGATACAGATTTAGTGGTTGTAAGTGCATAAGTAATGTTTTCCTAATCTACAACACTCACACATCCAAAGTCCTTGGCTTTATGTCTGCACTCTTGGCAATGGAGTGACTCTGGATAATGATGCGTCTTCAAAACTGGGCCAGTACTGAATAAAGGAGAAGCCTCCCTTTTGGACCTGTAGAAAAAGGCTGTTGCACTCTTTCATTTCTCACACACCTTAGGGTTTTACAAGTCATATCAACCTTAACTGGATTTAATTTGAGTGTTGTTTGTATAGCTTGATTTTTTACCATGTTTTTCTAAAAGGAGTTTATATTTCATAAGATTATTCAATACAATGATCTCATGTGTATTTCAGTGCAAGAGGACCTACCCTGTCCCAGAAGAATCCCTTCATGTCAAGAAAGAAAATGAAAAGAAAGGAAAGGAAATAACATTGAACACTGCAATGGAGAAACTGGAAACAAATGAAGCCAGTCATAGCTCACTAGCTACATTAGTTTTTCAAGTAAAGTTTAAAGTACAACAGGATTCAGCTGCATGGGGTGAGGGGGACAACCTGTTGCTATCAATAGTTAGGGGTTTTATTTTCACTCTGCACACTGCCTAGAGATGTGCTTGCTCATAACAATAGACAGATCAACAAACAACGTTGAAGCAATACAAATCCAGATACATAAATTAGAGCAATGGTTTTATACACTTTGTTCCATAGGGGCACCTTTTCAACGTCAATTTGTGTTGTATCCTGTGCAACACGGGATTATGGAGATTACCCAGAGTGCACAATCCATTCAGAAGAACACAGGCCAGGCCTATGAGGATACCTTATCATCCTGCATGAACTGGGAATATCCCCTATAAAACAGTCAGTGCTCATGTAGCTCCACAACTGCAGGAGAAGATCAGTAGGTAGGTTCTCTCTCTTGTAGGAAACTTGGCTCTCCGTTACCAGCTTTCTCATTGTAGAGTACCACTAATCTTCTGAGGAAACCTAGAGTTTTCCTACAATACTAATGAAATCCATGGTATTAAACAAAAGAGTACCATTTCCAAATGCCATTTTACCTTGCATTGATTGAAAAGCAAGAAACAGCAACCTATTTTCCTCTTATGTAAGTAAGATATGAATATATTTCATTCTTTTTCCCCCAGGCCCCTGATCCTTTGGAGCACCATACTGGCATGTGCTAACCACTGGAACAGCATGCTTTCCACAGTGACCTTGTGATAGCAGAAAGTTGCAACATGGTTGTTTCACTATTGCAGCAGATGAGGATCTGTGTCTAGGGTCAATATTTCATTTTGTCCCAACTAGAGCAGACCCAATAAATCACTATAGCTTGGTACGTCAACACTGTTAACTCTGTTAATTAAGTGGGTCTACTCTCATTAGGGTTACCAAACAGATTTAAACCAGGAGTGAGAATTGTGCAGCCCTCCAGATTAGAGATGTGAACAATACTTATCAATATTCACATCCTTAATGATAAAAGGGTGTCTAAGAAAACTGGCTGAGGAAACGAAGACAATATATGAATTCTTCGTACTTCAAGGCTTTATCGTGGAAAATTCATTACAATGGAAAATACACATGGTTTTCCTGTGCAGAATATATATATATTTACTGTGTGTAGGTATTGGGTTTTGCACAGAAAATGCATGCAGAAAAACTATGTGTTTTATTCTTTACAGGAATCTGTGTAGTTATGAAAATTTCATAAATCTTACAGAAACTTCATGAACACCTGGATTCTTCCACAGAAAAAACACAATATTTTACCTGCATGCGTTTTCTGGAAGAGGGGGAAGATGCAACTTTCATGCAGGAACCAGGATATTTGGTACAAAAATACATACTTTCTGTACAAAAACAGATCTTCTCAGCAAAACCATGGGTATTTTGTGGAAATTAATTTTCCCCAACAAAGTCCCAAAGCACATATAGTATGCAAAAATTGCACAGAAAACCTCATACTCTCACAGCGAAGGGAGAAGTTTGCTGAAAATACTTATTCTTGCATTTGGGAATGAAACAAGTCAAGATTTGCATTCCTGTTTGAAGTGTTGTTGGACTGCAACTCTCGGTACTCCTTGCTATGGCTTCTACTGGCTAGGAAAGTTGGAGTTGCAATCCACCAACATCTGGATGACTACAGAATTCCTATACCAATTTAGGCCTAGAGAAGTAATAGTCTCCACTACCTCACTTATCTGGGCTCCTAGAAGCCATCTCTATCACATAATAATCTACCTTGGTACAACTAAAAAGACTGAGTAATTGGTAATAACTGTTTATAATGGAACATCAGCTACCAGGCTGGCACAAAATATTCCTATATATAACTATATTAACACATTCACCCACTGGGGATGGGATAAAACAGATGGATGAGATTTTGCCTGCAGTTGTCCAAAATACAGAGGAAGCATGCTGGAAGTAAGGGGGTGCCACTGCTGATGTTGCTTCAAGTGGGAACAAAATGCAGTAACTGTTCTTTTCCCCCATTTGACTCCTGTTACCTTTCCACCCCTTCCTTTAAGATGCAGCTGGATTTAGAGCTAGCTCCTGCTCATTCTAAGTTCAGTTTAACAAATAAGCAAGAGATCATTATTTTTAAAAGCAAATAAAGCTACATTTACATTTTTGCAGTGTTCTTTTCAGGGCAACAAGGTGTCATTGTAACAGTTTAACTCACATCTTTAAATCAGTGTCATATCAGGCCTAGCTTCCCCATTATTTCTTTCTGGTATGTACTCAGTGGTGACTTTGCTTTTCAGTGTATAAAATCACAGTCCTTATTAGATTTTTCCAAAGGAGGAACAGCACACGCACACACACATATACATAATCATAATGTGTGAACAATGTACACTAAATATTTCTTTTCAACAGCATGACAGGCATTGGGTTTATGGCATCAGTTCTGAATAATTTGCAGGGTCTGAAATCCAAGAGACACCACATAAGCAACATCAGGCACAAGACAGGTTGACTGTGCCTTCCCACAATGTAAACTTTATTGTGTCATTTCAATTAGTAGTTAGTATTTCACAATTTGTACTGCTGAACACACCTTAATTCCAATTCACATGTAATTTCTTCACTGCTTTGGTGACAAACCTTCTGAACACCAGCACTTTTGAAAGGAAAAGGAAAAAGGACTCTTTTCAACCTGTCTTTCTTTATTACCTATATATTTGATAACAACACTTTGAATTCAATGCTTCTAAAACACTGTTTTCTGTGAAGAATCCAACTTTTAGGCTTTTGCTCCTTTAAAATTATCTCTATTATTTTTAGACTTTCCCCAGGGGGAGGGGGTGAAAACACATCTTGCTTTCTTGCTGAAGAGAAGCCAAATAGGAGCCTCAGGACATCACTGCACTCTCTCTGTGAAATTCTCTGGGAAAACTCCTCGACATTGGTCAAGTTCCTTGTGCTGAAGCCAATCAGATTCTTTCACACCCATCAGCCAGCCTTCATCCTGCCAGAGCAAAAGATGTAGGGAAAGAAAGAGTTTATACAGAGTGAGCAAGCATATACTTCTCAGGCCCTGGAACCTGACCTTGGGTAAATAAGGAGATGCCTTTATTTATTGGTAATAAACTGGTTATCAGCTATTACCACAGTCGTGCATTACAGAGATAGCCACGTTGGCCATACAGTCAAATACAACAGAATACAGTGGGCCCTTGGTATCCACTGGGGTTTGGTTCTAGGACCTTCACTGGATACCAAAATATATGGATGCTCAAGTCCCATTATACACAATGGCATAGTAAAATGGCATCCCTTCTGTAAAACTGCAAACAACAATGTTTGCTTTTGTAATTATTTCCTGAACATTTTCAAGCCATGGTTGGTTGAACCTGTGGATGCAGACTCTATGGCTACAGAGGACCAACTGTAAACATTGCAATGTATTTTGGATTTTGTTGTATTTCACAGTTTTGAATGGTGACTGTGCTTCTCTTGCATACATCTAAGCTGTAAGCTAATTGTTAGAGGCTGTACATTGTTTTACACACACACACACACACACACACTCCTGTGTTATAAACCAGTCAGTTAAAAACAGCACACCATGCATTCATGAAAGATAATGCCATAACAGCTTGGGTAAATTAAGTTTTCTGCTCTCTAGTTTTATGTTATTTTAGCCTGTCTTGATATCCATTTAGCAAGCTGAAACCTATCTGAAGATGAAATTATCTGGAAGCATGTGCTTAGGATTTCAATATTGCATCCATTGCACATAAGATTCTTCAGTCAAAATACTTTTGCTAAACTGGCTTGTGGATTGTAACCAAACCATTGTCTATTCTGTGTGCAACAGCAAGGTGTGAACATACAAATATAGATCTCTACATAGATTAGAACTTTTTTTGTAATTGACCGAAAGCAAATTTAAATTATGCCGCAAGGCTTGACTGTATTCCTGCAAGAGAACCAAAAGAAAACTTCTCCTTTTTTCAACAGACTGGTTGATGTTTAAATCCCAAGTCTGGATTCTAGTAAGCTGTGCTTTGAAAAGAGGGAAAGAGATGTGAAGAACAGATACATTTGCCATCTGAGGCCACTTATGGATGATGCCACATAAACCTTACAGGAGACTGAGAAAAGCTGTAAAGTTTAGAAGATCATCTTATATATAAAACCTACATGGTGGTTTCACCCATGTTGTTTAGGACAGACCTCAGAAAGTTCATCTTATATATAAAACCTACATGGTGGTTTCACCCAAGTTGTTTAGGACAGACCTCTCACCATTCATTATTTGTAAAGCAGAACTGCAGTGCTACGAAGCACTGCCTAATACTTCATTGCAAAGTTATTGTAACAGTGCCACTATTGTGATTGGTTTCAGACACCACAGTCCACAAGTACCTCATCCACTGGAACTAGAAGGCCTATTCAGGGCCTTTAAGAGTTTACTACAATAGACAAGAGGAAGAAAACATTCCTTGCACAACCACTTCCCCAGCCAAACTTATAATGTGGAATTATATGGGAGATGTAGTTAGGTTTTGATTAAAATGGAAATACAGTGGGCCCTTCGAATCCACAGGGATTTGGTTCTGAGACCCTGAGCAGATACCAAAAATGCAAGTGATCATGTCCTATATTATTAAATGGCAGCGACGTGAATGTAGACACTTCATCGTGTCCACATTCACATTGTCACCATTTTATAATATGGGATGAGACAATCTGTGGCCAGTTGAATTCATGGATCCAGAGCCTGCAGATCCAGAGGGCCCATTATACAGTCTAATTTAATGGTCACTTAAAAATGGCATTGGCTAAGCAGGGATATTCCAAATTCTAGTTTGCTTCTTTTTATGATAGTTTGCCTTTGTGTTTTTTTGTTTTTTTAAAAAGTAATGAAGATGTTTCCTCTGACTCTTGAGACACAGCACCATCTACTGGACAGCTGTTTTATGCCATCAGAAAATCGGGCATGTAAAGCAATTCTTACATCAATAAGCTTTAGTGCATACATATAATAGTCACATAGGCCAGAAGGCCCATTTACAGTGCAAAAGCCTCAGCTATGTTTTCTCTTGTGTATGAAGAACAATCAAATGTTAGCATGGATGGTGAGATAAGGATTCAGAGGCTTTTAGGTCTGACATGGGAAAATAACAATTGTTTGCATACTTCATGATGCGAACCTCAGATATGATAGCAATGTGTTTGTCAAGTTTCTAACTAGAGCCCCTCTCCATTGACGCTCCATTGTCGTGGGAGAGAGGCTTGCATACCCTAATGATGTTTTGAACTATGCTGGCGGTGGCACAATAGCCACCGGAAGGGTCTCCCATGCCAGACAGGTCAAAACTGAAGGGTTTGACAAAGAGCGTCAAAGGGCAGGATGGGCTCGCTAGCCTTAAGGCAACCATCCTAGGAGAAGGAAAACTCTGATCCCAAACCCGGGCAGATGATGCTCGTCCAACCCTGTAAGGTCAACCATCTGAGAGAAGGAAACTCTAATCAAACCTATGGTCCAAGGACCTCGCTGCTACTGTCCATGCTTGCAAGGCCAGCAGATGAACCTTTGGTTTAAAGGGTGAGGCCAGTTCTGTGCACGCTGCGCTTCACCAGACAAATCCATTGCACAGGCTCGAAGGACAAATCCAATTCCCAAAAAAAGCCCTGTAGCGATAGGCAAGGGACGAAACAGCAGGTGTAAATATGCACTGGAAGCTGCAGACCTAACCCTGCATGCAGGTGGTTCAGGACTTTGGTCGCTCAAGGCTGACCCGGAAGATGACAGTCTTGTTCGGCAGCATCCTGAATGACCAAGCAGCCTTTTTTAAGGAGAGCACTGCTTGCTCCATATGGAGAGGGGCCTAGAAAAGGTGGCCTAACGAAAGCTCATCCCCATCTACCTGGTTGGCTAGCCGCGGCCAACGGGAATCTTCTGATGTGGTCAAACCAAGGAAAAGAAACAAAGGTGCACACCGGCCTCCAATGGTGTAAATAAACTGACACTTGCATGCTGGAACATCAGAACCATGCAAGACTCTGAAGATAGTGGACGGCCTGAGCGTTGTTCTGCTCTAATAGCCCATGAACTATCATGACTTAATATTGACATCACTGCTCTTAGTGAAGTTTGTCTCCATGAGGAAGGCAGCCTTAAAGAACACGGCGCCGGCTACACACTTTACTGGTCCGGCAAACCCAAAACTGAAAAACATCTTTCAGGAGTAGGCTTCATGATTAAAAACTCCATTGCCTCCAAACTCGAAACCTTGCCAACAGGACACTCTGATCACATTATTTCCTTATGCCTTCCACATCTTGATCTCTTTAGTATATATGCCCCAACTATGCAAGCCGACCCTGTAGAGAAAGACAAATTCTACACAGACCTACGCCACCTCATACAAAAAGTCCCTGTAGAAGATAAAATTATTATCCTTGGTGATTTCAATCCCAGAGTAGGAAAGAACTCTGAAGCCTGGAAAGGTGTCTTAGGCAAGCATGGTGTTGGAAATCGCAATGATAACGGACACCTCTTGCTAGAGTTCTGTGCAGAACAACAGCTGACTATTACAAACATTATCTTTCAGCAGAAAGACAGCTTGAAGACAACCTGGATGCATCCCCGATCCAAACATTGGCACCTCATTGACTATGTTCTAGTCCATCAGAGAAACATTCGCGATGTCCTTCATACCCAAGTGATGCCCAGTGCAGAATGCCAAACAGATCATCGCCTCGTCAGATGTAAACTAAATCTTCATCTTAAGTTCAAACCTAAGAGGGGTGGCATCTTAAAGAAGAGACTCCAAGTCAACAATCTTCAACAAACTACCATGAGAGACAACTTCCAGGCAAACCTGCAAACAAAACGTGAAGACCATCCTATAGATCCTTCTCCTACAGTGCTTTGGCAACACAAAAACAGTATCCTCCAGTCTGTGGAAGAATCCCTCGGGTTCTCCCACAAGAAAAATCAAGACTGGTTTGATGAAAACAACCAAGAGATCCAGGAGCTGTTGGCAAAGAAGAGAACTGCTCACCAGGCATACCTTGCCCAGCCAACTTGCCATGTAAGAAAAGCAGCTTTCCATCTCACATGTAGTAAACTTCAACAAAAACTCCAAGACATGCAGAACAAGTGGTGGATCAATATAGCAGAAAAGACACAACGCTGTGCAGATCTGGGGGATTCTAGAGGATTTTATGAAGCTCTTAAAGCAGTGTTTGGACCTACTTATCAGGTCCAAAGCTCCTTATACAGTACACATGGGCAAACATTAATTACTGATAAAGCCCATCCTGAATCGATGGGCTGAACACTTTCAAAGTCTCTTTAGTGCCAACCGAGTAGTCCAAGGCTCAGCTATCCAACATATGATACAAAAACCAATGAAAAATGAATTGGACATAGCTCCCACTTTGGAAGAGACCCTTAAGGCCATACAGCAGTTGAAAAACAGCAAGGCAGCTGGGATTGATGGAATCCCATCTGAAGTTTGGAAACACGGAGGTCATGTACTCCATGATAAATTCCACAAACTTCTTGTGAATTGCTGGGGAAAAGGGGAACTGCCATCAGATCTCCGAGATGCAGTCATCATCACCTTGTACAAGAAAAAAGGAGCAAAATCCAATTGCTCAAACTATCGAGGCATAACACTGCTCTCTATTGCTGGAAAAATCCTTGCAAGGATACTCCTGAACAGATTAGTTCCTGCTATTGCAGAAGAACTTCTCCCTGAAAGCCAATGTGGCTTCAGAGCCAATAGGAGTACTACAGATATGGTATTTGCCCTCAGACAACTGCAAGAGAAATGTAGAGAGCAGAACAAGGTTCTCTATGTAACATTTGTTGACCTCACCAAAGCCTTCGACACCATGAGTAGGAAAGGTCTGTGGCAGATCCTGGAAAGACTAGGATGTCCCCCCAAATCCCTTAAAATGATTATCCTGCTACACGAGGGCCAGCGTGGTCAAGTCATATATGGCGATGCTCTTTCAGAGCCCTTTCTAAAAACTAATGGAGTGAAGCAAGGTTGTGTTCTTGCACCAACTTTATTTACAATCTTCTTCAGCATGATGCTCCAAAGGGCTACGGCAGAGCTCGAACAAGACGATGGCATCTATATACGTTACCGTACTGACGGTAGCTTGTTTAACTTAAGCCGTCTGAGGGCTCACACTAAGACTCTAAACTATCTAGTCCGTTAGCTGCTCTTCGCTGATGATGCTATCCTTGTTGCCCACACAGAAGCAGCTCTGCAGTGCCTAACATCCTGCTTCGCAACAGCTGCAGAGCTGTTTGGGCTGGAAGTCAACCTGAAGAAAACTGAAGTTCTTTACCAGCCTGCACCACAGGACGAACACCACCATCCCCACATTGCCATCGACAACTCTGTGCTTAAGTCCGTTCAGCAGTTCACCTACCTGGGAAGCATCATCTCCTCAGATGCCAAGATTGACAAAGAGATCAATCACAGATTAACAAAGGCACTTAGCGCATTTGAAACACTTTACAAAAGAGTCTGGAGTAATAAACACCTGAGGCGAAACACCAAAATCACTGTGTACAGAGCCATTGTACTGTCTATTCTCCTTTATGGGTCTGAAACATGGGTCACCTATCGCCACCACTTACGACTCCTCGAACACTTCCATCAGCGCTGTTTACACACAATCCTAAATATACACTGGACTGACTATGTGACGAATGTTGCTGTCCTTGAACAAGCAGGGATCACCAGCATTGAGGCCATGATATTGAGAACACAGCTGCGCTGGGCAGGGCATGTTTCTAGGATGGAGGACCATCGCCTCCCCAAAATAGTATTCTACGGTGAACTTGCCATGGGTCAGCATAAGAGGGGCGCTCCAAAAAAGCGATACAAGAACTCTCTGAAACAACACCTCAGGCTCAGCCAAATTGACCACCAACAATGGTCTGCCATAGCCTCACATTGGGAGGCATGAAGATGCAATATCCACAATGCTGCAGCCTTATTTGAGAGCTCACGTCAAACAAGTCTTGAAGAGAAACGACAACGCAGAAAGAATCACAACCCTGAAACTTCACCCAAGGAGACCTTCTGCTGTGCTTTTTGCAACCGGACATGTTTATCTTGAATTGGCCTTTTCAGTCATCAGTGTGCTTGCAGAAAGCACAGGATGAGCCCTTCCTGAATCTTAATTTGTGAAGAAAAGCCAGAGAGAGATTCACTGGAGTGAAACTGGCTGGACAGTATGGAGATTTTCACATGGGGAAATTATTCCCTGGGGAGATTGGGACAGAAATGGGGCTGTTCCAGTAGCAGTGCCCTGTTTCACAGGCCCCCTTCCTTCTCGCAATCTCCCGTCGTCTTCCCTCCATGCTGCTTCCATTTCTCTCCCAGTAAGTTCCGTGATTTTTTACTAATGAAAGTTCTTTAAAAAGTTTAAAGTTTTTTGTTAGTAAAAAATCACAGAACTTACTGGGAAAGAAATGGAAGCAGCATGGAGGGAAGACGAAGGGAGATCGCGAGAAGGAAGAGGGCATGCAAAACGGGGTGCTGCTACTGGAAGAGCCCTGTTTCTGTTCCGATCTCACCGAGGAATAATTTCCCCACGTGAAAATCTTCTGTGTCTCCCACTACTTCTTTCAATTTGTCTTGTGGCTTATTTTAATATATTTTGTACCTGGGTATATCTGATCACAGCCATCTCCTCTGCACACTTAATTATCTCCCCACTGAACTATGTGCACAGGGAAGCTCCTAGGCTAATCAATTCAAAAAATCAAACTGTTTTTTATTTGGAAGACTAGGGCCTGTTCTATATCTCATGATACCCATTGTCAGGTTAAACTGAAGCTTTATCACAGAAATGTCAAGGCCAAATGGAGATTTGAATCCAAGTGTTCTTAGTCCAGGTCCAAGAAGCCTAACTTGACAATGAGTATGATTTGCCGTAAAACCCTAGTCTTCCAAATAACAATCTGTTTGCTTCTTTGAATTGGATTGCTTAGGATCTCCCTCATTTATGGGCCTCAGTGGAGGGGTAACTGTGGTGTGTCCTCTATGTACTATACCACACAGGACACAAAACAAGCAAGAGTACCATGAGATCTCCATACCTGCTCATCAGGGTTGTCAAATGGAATCACCAGAACAACATCCCCAGCCTTCAGTTGTAGCTCATCACTGTCAGTGGCAGCATAGTCATGCATGGCTTGTACCTGCAAAGGAATAATGACGCCAGTGAAAAATTGAAAGCTCTTTGGAGATCTCACCTCATCTCACAAACAAGGACTCCTTCATGGTTATAGAGCTCTGCCTCACAGATACACCAAATAAATGGATCAATTGTTATCAGGGGACTGTTCCATTTCTCCTTGTTCTGTTAAGAATTGGAATTGGGAAGGTCTGTGGTAGGATGATATCAATAAAGATAATCAATAAACAGAGATCCAAATAGCTGCTTTCTTTTGGTCCCTTGAGTATGTCTATTAGAAAAACAGATGTCTGGAGCAGTGAAGTAAGACAGCCCAGTCTCCTGTCTACTGTGTTGATGTATTTAGCTGCTACTTTTGAAGACAACAGCAGGGATGGCTAAAATTGGGGAAGAGGAGCTCATGGAGTAGGGCTTGTGTCTTTTCTTTTGGACTCATCTATATTTCACCCTATAATGCAAAACCTGATCTCAAGTAGACAAATCTGATCCCAGGCAAATATCATGATCCCACAGGTGTGGCCTCAAACAAGCTCCCCCATGAGATTTTTTTTCCCCTGTCTCCCATTTACAATCTAGTACAACATCAAAAAGGAGGTTTGCCATCTGTAATATGGAGGAAATAACAGCAACACATCTAGGACTCCAAAGAGCAATCTTGTTGTAAGGATAACAGGAGTAGATAGAAAATTCAAAAATATTTTTTAAATGGTAAAAAACAAACATATTTTTGCACATCAAGAAACCCTGATGAGAAGAATCCTGGAGTGATAAGAATCTTCACAGGTCAGGATTTATTCTACACAAAATTCTCATGTGATTGTTTTGTGCAAAAAATAGGCTTTTTTTGCAGAGAAAACAGTATTTTCTGTAAAGAAAATAATATTTCTATCCAGCAATGTTATTTTCTGCACAGAAATACCTGTCTCTTGCACAGAATATTCTGTAATTAGGGATTTATTCTGTGGGAAATGTGCATCTAGTTGATTTGCATAGAAAACAGCCTTTTCTATGCAAAAAACATAGGTTTTTTTGTGCAGAAAACAATATTTCTTCATGGAAATATTATTTCCTATGCAGCAAATGCTATTTCCTGCACAGAAAAGGCTAATTTCTGCACAACCATGTGTGAGTTTTTCACAAAATGAGTCCTGAACCACTGAGTTGTTTCCAAAGATTTTCTTGCAGCAGGAAGAAAATTGCTAAAATTACTCATTGCCTCCTTTGAGAAGAAACTAATGTCCTCTCTACACAGTCAAAAAAATACAAATGGCATGCAAATGTATATTGATCCGTTCAAACAGCCATTTGCACAAATATGTGTCATTCAGAAGGGGGGCAGCAAAATCCACCACAAAGTTTGTGCATGTCGCGTCCGGGGCTTCGTACGGATTTTTTAAAAAAGCTCTGTATGACATGCGAATTTGCATTCGTTCGAACACTCACACTCACACAACTATGAACAGGCAGTGCAATCTGATTGGCTGGATGAGAATGAGGTGGGGCTAGCAAAGAGGGAAAGCAGCTGCGGCCGCCATGCTGGAGTTTCAGCTAAGCAAGGGTCCGGTAAGTCAATGAAACGGAATTTTATACTCTCTTATATTCTTTTTTTATTCTTTCTGCCTTTGTAAATCCAAAGTGTTGCTTGTGTGCATCCTGGGAAACTTTAAAAAAAATAGCAGCGGCAGATTTAAAATCGCAAGTAAATCACTCATGGCCA
The DNA here is from genome assembly GCA_030847615.1 of Gambelia wislizenii. Lineage (NCBI taxonomy): Eukaryota > Metazoa > Chordata > Lepidosauria > Squamata > Crotaphytidae > Gambelia > Gambelia wislizenii. Next base: position 329,119,108 of record JAUMIR010000001.1, read on the forward strand.
CCAGCTGGCTAGGGGATCATTTTGGGGGGGGGGTCTTGGCTGGCTAGGGGATCATTTTGCAGCATTTTTTTGGGGGGGTCTTTTGCCCATGTAGGCAGTTCACGTCATTGCAAATGCCTGCCTTTCTGAACGTGTTCATAATTTTCCCCTCTTGTATAGACAAGACCTTAGCGAAGAATTATAATACATCCCTAAAGGATAATTGAAACAAGGTATATGAGCTACTTTCTAAATTCAAAAAGTGTTACCTAAATATTAATAAAGTACTATAAATTCCATAGCAGTTCACAGTTAACAGACCCTTAATTTGTCAGAATTTAGCACCGTATGTGATATCACTGAGCATATTTTTTCCAAACCCACAGTGAAATATATGCATGGGGCTTCACCTTATGCTTATTAAGGTGCCCCAGGCTGTTGTGAATTATTAATACTATTACTTATACTGTAACTTAATGGCTTCAATTTTATGGCATAATGTTCTTGTTTGTCAATGCAATACACCTTGGGGTACCAATGAATGTCCTCAGATGCGTCCTCATGTCCACACACTTACCTTGAAGAGGAAACCTGGTGGCATGTCAGCTCTCTCAGAAGGGGGTCCACTCTCCACTGTTCCATTGACAGTGGCAGGGAAAGTCTCCACAACTACAGCAGGCAGAGAGCTCTAAGGAAGAAAGAGAAAGGAGACCAAAAAGCAGGGCTGCCATTTTTAAAAAACAAACAACAACAACAACAACAGAAAATAACTTGAGAGGCCCACTGTACAGCTGCTGTCATTCAACTCAAGAATACTAGCCAGACATGAATACTTTATTTAAAATTTCACTCAGGTGCCAGGGCTTTGATTTTCTTTTTCCTCTGTGCCATTGAGGTTATGACTTATAGCCAAGAACAGCCACTGAAGTAAGGAGAATGACAAGATAGGGTTTTTAATTTAAAGCATACAAGGTGGTAAATATTAGTAGGAAATCACGGTGTGTAAAAATTAATGGGGGGGGGAAACAGGAGGAAAAACACAAGGGTATGAAGAGGGAGAAGTTCAAAACAGGCAGAAGTTCTGAGTCTTCTCCAACCCCGCCTTCATCTATAATTGGTGCTCATGTTCCTCTTAGATGCTGCTAATGGCACCCTCCTTCACAGCAGCTAACAACTCAGTTCGACCTTGTGAAGGCAAAAAATGGGTTGCCTCTGGCCAGATCTTTTAGCATAGCCAGAAACAAAGAGAAAATGGAAGCTAACCTCAGGGAGTGCAAAGGAGTCAGCCTAAGTTTTGGGTTCGGTGCTGTTTCCAAAGCACAGCCTTCCTAACTTGCCTGGAGGAATCTGTTAGAGCAGACACAGGCTGCTGGGTGACACGTAAAAGAGCTGGGCTGATTAATGGGAACTGAAGAGATCAATGGAGATACTCTTCTTCTGAATTCAGGCTGACTACAGCTGCTACTGCTGCATGCTTTCCTGTTTGCGTCAAGGCAAAAGTTTCCTTATGGAAGGCCATCTATGGATAATTAATGGGCTTTGTCCCAAGCAAAGCAAAAACAGGTCCCTCCATCAGGGATGCTGTTCATGTGGCATGACATGGGACAGCTATTCAGTTCACATCTGACTGTGTAAAGAGTAACTGATCTAGGATGCCAGCATGGGCCAGCATGAGAGGAAACCCCACACCCTCTCCCATGCCTGCGGTCTTACTGAGGCAGATCCTGAGTCAGTTTCGGTTTTAGCTGCTTCAGCTCCAGCTGCTGCTTCTTTGCCAGCTGCCTCAGCACCAGCAGGAGCGGCTTCTGTGGACTGCAACACAAAAGCCAATTAAACTCCTTCCCAACATGCTATTGAGAAAGGCTGCATTTTTACAACTCATCTGAGCTGAGAGTTCCTGCCCATCAGTGTCAAGCACAGTGTAACTCCTTCATGGCAGTGTCTACACAGCAAGTAGCCTCGCAAGGCACTCTCAGTAGGTAAGTTGGCACAATTCCAAGCAATACCAGTTGGATGAAGGCAAATGCCTCTGGCCTAGAATGTGAATCTGGGGCCCATCAAGGTACACCCTGTGTTAGATGCTCATGGTTGCCTTGTGTAAGTCAAGCTCATCTGCCTCAGAGGCATTTTTATACATGAGCCTTCTCCTGCACTATTTGTGTGAACCTCATCACATGTGGAAATGAAAGGAGATGGAGGTGGTTATAATGCAAACAGCTCTAACCAGTGAAGGGTTTTCTATATATATATGTATTTGCATTACAAAAACAATGAGGGAAAGAACTATTTGTGAAAACCTTGCACCTGGAAACATGCTTGGTTGTTGTTGTTTCTTTTCATTTTGTCCCCTTTCCACTTTTGGCCCTGTTTTTCAACACGTGAGCCAGGAGAATGCCCAAAAGTTACTACACTATCACAGGGTTTTGGGGTCTGTTCATTTTGCACAGTATCTGCTTATAGAGAAATTATGCTTTTAAACTTCCATTTTGACTTGAGTAAAATATTTAAAGGGGGCTGACAGACAAATTCCTGCTGAGAGGACAAGAAAAGAAATGAAGCTACAATGAGCTTTGTTATTGTAAATAAATATCCTTGCAATAACAGAACCTGTCATTTGGACAAAGGATAACCAAATGATGCATAAACATGGAGTTCACTGTTCTAACACAACAATTTAAAAAAGAAGGCAGCCAGATATTAAAATGGAGTAAGCCCTGCTGATCTTGACATCTCTTCACAATCTGGGATTACATCAAGGGTATAATACCTCTTTCACCCCAATGGCCAAACTTAGTTTCAAGGACGTTCTTGGTAGAGTGTGTTCTAGTGGTGGCCAGACAGCTAAAGAATAAGACTAAAAAATCCAGTATATTTTCAGCTTAAAGCTTCTACTGGCATAACTACTGGCATGTGGGAATTGGACTGCAAAATTTTTGAATTGGGGAGGGATTAAAAATTGGGGAACCTTCACATGATGGTGTCATGATGAAGGAGGAATGGCCATCTGCAGAAGCCCAGAGGACCAGATAAAGTCTCCATGAGGACCAGATTCAGTCACCTGGGTTTTCTATCTCTGATTCATAAAATGCTCAGTTTTAGCAGCATACGATTAAAGGTCTAGACAAGAAAAATAATATGATAAAGGACCCTACTGGAAAGGGGAGACAGAAACACAACTAGCTATTGGATTCACTTTCTGATGCAAGTGGTGCTCCAAGGCAGGGGTAGGGAAACTGGCTCTTCAGATGTTTTTGAACTCCAACTCCCATCAGCCCCAGCCACCATGAGCAATGGTCAGGGTGATGAGACTAGTAGTTAAGCATCCAAAGGTCATAGACTCCTAACTCCTTCTCTAAGACAAGCCAGAGATATAGCCTGTATCCTGGAAGAGATTAAAAAGTGCCTCGTATGCCAGCCGAACTATGAAATGCAGCAGCTATCATAATCTGAAGTCATTACTATTTCTCCTGTTATGAGGCACAACCTCAGTGATTCCCAACCCCAGGTCCCTAGATGATGTTAGCCTACAGCTCTCAGTATCGCTGACCATTGGCCATAAGGCCAATGGCATCTGGGAGTAGAAGTGCAACAATATCTTGGGGCCCAAGGTTAAGAACAACTGGTCTAGTCCATCTAATATCAAGATGGCAACACCTGGATCCTATTAACAGATTTTACCAAGTAGTTACAAGTCTTCAGGAAGCACAAACAATTGTGAATAAGCAAGATTGACTTGCCCATCTCATTCCTTTAGAAAGCCTATACACATCAACAGGTTAGGGTTGTGGGGGTTTTTTAGTGAAATGGCCTGGCAAATGCAAACAGTTTTCCAAAGAATAGGAACGACAAGAATACAAACATCATGACTCAAAGCCCAAGTTTGTGCATACTTATTCAGAGATCAGTCTCGCTGTGTTCAAGTTACAATAGGCATCAGACTGCATTCTTATTCTCTCATACAATGCCTATTATGTGGAGAAAGGTGTCAGAAACTTCCAGGTGCCTTATAAAAACAGCATATACATTCTTGTGAATCTCACTCCATCTATCAATCTTGCCCTCAGGCCAGAGTAGCTGCAGGTTTTGACTAGGCCAACCCGAAGATGATGTCTTTCAGCCCATGGTTGCACCAACATTGTAAAACCTGACCAACGACGACTAATGTTAGCAGCATGTGCTGACCTCAGACCAGACTGTAAAACTGCATTTGATTGCTCTCATCCCAAGCTGCTGCCCCCGGCCTCCTCTCCCTGAGTTCCATGATACTGTCACTGAGCATATTTATATATCTATAGTTTAACAGAGGTTTTTTAAAACTAACATAAAGCTATTATGGCTATTTAATAATGCATTTACCAGAATTGCACCTCACTTACTTTCCCTTAACAGTGCTGGCTATCTTTATTAAACTCAACTCAAAACTGGAGTTTTATACTGGGAGAATGATATGATATAAATTAACTAGAGAGAGAGGTAGATAGACAGACAGACAGACTATCTGTCTATGGACCTGGTTATGAAAAGAGGTATTTTACCTGAAGTACATCTGAAACTCAGGTCATACTATTTTCCCCATAAGGCTGCATAATGCTCTGAGAACTGAATCTCACAGTGTGGTATTTAAAATCCGATAACTAAATAATGCATATGTAGGAACGGTATTTTTTTGGGGGGGGAAACAGATCTTACATCCACAGACTAATGTGTCTTGTTCTAGTCACAACTAAAAAGCTGTTCTTTTATCCAGTTTTTCCTCCTTTTCTATGATGGTGTACAACTGTGCCATAGTACAGTCAGCCCTCCATATCCATGGATTGTTTATCCACAGATTCAACTAACTACACTGTGAAAAATCTTCCCCCTAAAAAAATATTCCCAAAAGCAAACCTTGCTGTTCACCATTTTATATAAAGGATGCCATTTTACTAAACCATTGTATATAATGGGACTTGAGCATCCATGGATTTTGGCATCCATGGAAGGTTCTGGAACCAAACCCCAGTGAATACTGAGGGCTCAATGTAATTACCTTCACTTAAAAACTGGCACCTTCAAAGGCTTAATTTGGCACTTACAGTAAATCTTGATTTTTTTAAAAAAAAATGCCTATGGAAGCATTAGTGAAACTGGTATTTCCATGATTTTGTTTTTCTCTCTGGAGACCAAAGAGAGAACTGTGAAGGAAATTCAAGCAAGTGCACAGGTAATACAAAATTTGCTATCAGACTCAGGAGATTATCAGACACATCTAAAAACCACCCGAGCAACACACCAGGATGACAATGAAAAGCACTGCCTTACTAACTGCTGCAGCACAGGAGCAGAAAGTGATGAGGATGACGTCATCTGAAACTGGGTCCCGTTCATGGGACAGTAACATCATCCTGGCATGCTGCTTAGGTGATTTTTGCTGCATCTGATAATCTCCTCAGAGTGACTGGTGATCTCCATATCAGTTGGGCAGAGAATCCATCCTGGGTTTTAACTTCCATACTGCTATCCAAGGTGATGAACTCAATTCTCAAAGTAGGACCAGCACCCTGAACAGTACCTTAAAGTACAGGGTAAATCCCAGAGCAATTTCAACATCCTGCTGATATAGAAATTACCAATTGCTTCTATCAGACTTATTTAACCATGTCATAGGAAGCTGTTAAGTCTATCTTCCCTACATGTTGGCTACCTGCATGTTTTAGTGGCTTTAAGAACATACCACTTGCCACTATCAATTTCTGCCTTACGAACTTTGGAATGTTGGCAATGTTAGATAACTTGTGGTATATCCAAGTAGTACATGATATAGGCCAGTTATCCTGCTGCAAGAGGAGACACATAGGAGACATTACAAAACATCTTAACTAAATATTATTAACTTTTAGGAGACATTTCAAAACATCTTAACTAAATACTATTAACTTTTACTTGATATATATTCTGGAGCTCAATGCTCATAACAAGAGACCTGCATGATCAAAACCAAGGTCCTCCTAGTCCAACATCCTGTTTTACACAGTTACCAACCAGCAGCAGAACAGAAGTTCCCTGGTTCTAGCCCTAGTTTCTCCTGACATTACCAATGTATATGAGAATCATTCATGCACCTATTCCCCTAAGTTGACAATATTCTCCTGTGTTCAGAAGTCAGACCATAAAACACTACAAACACATTCATTCCAGATCTTTCCTATATAAAACATTCAGCCAGCATTTGGATACCTTCCACCCAATTTCTTTTAAAGTGCCACACACTCATAGCAGTATGCACTGTGAGAACAGGGAAACCAAGGAACACAAGATGAATGTTGCCCGGATAAATTGAAGATGCTTCCCACATTCTCTTGATCTCCCCTACATACAATAGAATGCAACACAGCCTTTATTTCATGTCATCTCTTCCTGTGATGACTTTATCTCAGCATCAAGCCAGACCACCCACCCACCTGAAGAAATTTTACATGTTGGGTGCCCAGGAAACAGATAAACTCTTAGTCCCACTGGAAATGACAGGTTGCCTGGTACAGCAGACCAAAAGTGACGGGTTTGCTACTATCTTACACTTTCCACAGACCAGAAAATGGGTAAGCCAAGTGCTAACACACAGCAGCCAGAACAGGGCAGTTTCAGACAGATGACGGTTTCAAGCACTTTCACTTACTTGGCTGATCTCTGTCACAGTGGTCTGGTCAGGCCAGTCCACCTCGAACGCAATATTGCTAGGATTATCAGCAGGAAACTGATCCATAGACTGCATGCTGCTAGAGGGAGTCTTTTCAGGCTGACAGAATGTAAAGGAGGAAGAGGAGAGAAACAGAGATGGGAGGAGGCAGCAGTGGGCATGGGTACGGGGAAGATACAAAAATGAGAAGAGTGTAGTGAGAAGTCACAACAGCAGACAATGAAACAGTCCCAGGGTAAATACACCTGTTGGACAGGTATGGATCAAGTGCTCTTTATTTTTTTATAGATGATGGGAGAAGCGCATCCGCAGTACTATCAGTACGTTCTATCTCATGACAAACATGCATCATTGACTAGCTTGGATGGTTCACTTTGGGATGCATTGCTAGACAGGGCTTTACTGATTCTAGATGGTACAAGTGGAACTGCACAGGAAGGCTATTAATGCAAGTACTAACAGCCTAGTTCCCCAGAAATGCTGCCCTGGTTTATCTAGTTGAGCAAAACCTTAGATGTATTTCAAGACACCCCTCCAACACTGAAACAGAGCTCTTGGTTTCTGCTTCAAAGTTCTATGCACCATCTCACCTCAAAAGGCAGCACTGCCTTAGGAGACCTTCCTTTGCTGCTAGAGATGGGACTAGAACCCCACTGTAATTTTTGCACTGAATCTGGCACTATGGAAGATTTTGTTGAATAACATAAAAGGAAGTGATGCAGTTCTCCACATTTGCTCCCTCTTAAAAAAAAAAAACTGCTTCTAATGGGGATCCACAGGAGGTATCCTGGGATGCTCAAAATATGGTTTCTTTATTAGTAGAATGGCCCAACATGTTTCAGCCTTTGTGTAGTCTTAAGAACTTCTTCAAGGAGATGTTTAAAATCAAACTTCAGAAATTTTTGAACCAGGAACTCTTGTAGCATTTATTGGACCATTCCATTTTCACTTGTCCTATAAATGGGGTTTGAGAGTCCCACATGGGCCAAAACACGTAATGCTTTTCCACTAACAAAACTACCAGCTTTTGAGCATCTTGAACTGTGTCTCTTGTTTCTTTGGTAGATTCCATTTTAGATGCTCCCCTGTTTCTGCTTCTATTGCTTCTAGTAGGGAGACATTTCAGCCCCTCTGACATTCTGCCAATGACTGCTGTAAAGGAGGGTGTTTGCAAACAAAGAAACTTGAAAGAGATTTGAGCATGAAACCATTAAATTATATTTCATTGAGAGATTAAACTCTGTCTCCTGTGGTTTTGATCAAGACAATGTTTTTGTGGTTTTAATATCATACTTCTTGTGCTCACAAATACAAGGGTGCCTGTGCTAACACTCAACATCTGTTGTGTGAAGGGCCACCACTGAAGTAATTACCTCTGTGTGTACTTCCTGCACTTCAATTACCTTTGACCTCATTATTTACACTAAATATTTATTCAAACAGTGGTTTCCAAATACAGAATGCAGACATATATACTCAGCTAGGATAAACCTGAAACTACTAACTGCATTTGAGGTTGGACTTAACAAGCACAGCTGCTAATTTGAGTTTGTTTCATTTTTATAAAATACTGGAATAATTTTTAGAATAAGATAATTGTGTCATTTTACTTGGAATCTAATTTTATAACCTGCTTTCTTTTACAAAGCAGTCCCGTTTCTTTGAATTTAAAACCTTCCTGAAAAACATGGGATTAAACAAATTGGGCCACTGTAATTCACATCAGACTGCTAATATGATCTGAATTCCTTAACAAAATATAGCTTGATGTTTGATCCTAATGTTATGTTATGAATATATTCTCAGAGCTGGAGGAAAAGCAGGTTTGGGATAAAAATAGGTTTTTTTAAACCATTTTGTTTTTTTAAACCTGTTGTTGCTTTTGTTTTGCGGTTTGGTTGTTTTTTACATTAAAACCAATATAGGACTAAATCAGAAAAATTAAGTAGCAAAATGCAGTTCAGATATTATACCCTCTACCTTAAATAATTATTGTTCTAAGACAAGTTCTCTTTTAAAGTAGATTGTTTTAGTTGAACTTATGTTAATTGAAGGATTTGTTTCTGAATAGCATTTCTTGCACTATAAAATAAGGTGATTAAAAAGAAGTAACTGACACTGGATAGTGGTCTGACAATGAACTGCCAATAAACTATTAAAATTAAAATGTTTAAATTCAAATGGTCATTGTTGTTTCAGTAAGAGGGTTGGAAGATAGTAATAATAGCCAGACTTTTTTAAAAAAACGAATAATCGATTTAAAAATCTGGAGTGTTGTGGTGGTAGTGTTTTTTAAAGTCAGTTGATTTACACCAACCTGGTTTAAAATGGCCAACCTTGTATATTCTGAAACAATTTTTTCAAATTTCTCAAGGTATGGTTTCATGATATTATTTCACATTATGTATGGCATTCTACAGAAGAAGACAGCATGGGAAATTTACATACAGAAATAAGGCTTCCATGTACACAACTGATGCAGATGCAAATCTGAATTTGCGTTTTATTACAATAATCTTATGGGTTCTGCTACATTATTTTCACACATCTTTTGATATGGTTCAGTCTAGAATTATTTATTTTTTAAGTATGATAGAGCTTGGTTGCTAGCAGAGATGGAGAACATATATTGCCCTCCATATTATTTATTTATTTATTTTATTAGAGTATTTATACTCCAGCCACAAAGGCTCTCAGAGCGGCTTACAAATTGTTTAGCAATAGCACTTGCACATCTACACCACTTTATAGAGTGTTAGGCACTCTCTAAGCAGTTTCCAATGTGTGTTAGCTAATTGCCGCCATAAGCCGGGTACTCATTTTACCAAACTACGAAAGGATAGAAGGCTGAGTGAAACTTGGAGTCCTTGGGAGCAAACTCATAGATGGTGGGCTACAACTCCCATCATCCCAAACCATAGATTATGCTGCCTAGTAATACTATCTGGAGGCCCACCTGTTCCACCTCCTTCTCAATGAAAGTAATAACAAAATGTTTCTTAACAAGGCATTGTTTGTAACTACCCTTAAAGGCACTACCCCAAATCAAGCATAGCATTAGCATTCAAAATACATTTTCATCAAAAACTGTTCCACCTAAGTGGTATATGTCTCCTCCAAAATTGGCTAAAATATACAAGGATATAGATGATAGATGCTGGAAATGTCAAAAACAAGTAGGCACCTTCTTCCACTTATGGTGGAAATGTAAAAAGGTTAGAAAATTTTGGTTTAAAATTAATAAATGGATAGGAGAAATTTTGGGATATAAATTGAATAAAAGACCTGAATTATATTTATTAAATATGATTAATACAAAGGATAATATGGAGAAAAAACATGAGAATTTACTTTGTTATTTAATCATAGCAGCACAGTTGGTCTATGCAACGAGGTGGAAAACAAACGAAATTCCAACCTAATTCCAACGAAATTCCAAAAGTGATGGATTTTGCGTTAATGGATAAGTTCTCAAATTTAATGAGAAATAAATCAATTGAAACCTATAAAAAAACCTGGGAACCATTTATAAAGTATGTGGAGGGGGGGAAGAAAAGGGAGAAATCAATGTCATGGGATTTGATATATAAAATACAAAATATAAATTCACTGAAATATTTAGTAGTTAATTAAATATTAATAGTAAATCTTAATTAAATATTTATATTTAATGTATTAATTTATAATTTTGTGGTGTTACTTTGTAGTATTTTTGTAGTATTACTTAATAAATATGGTTATTGTTATTACAAACTATGATTATTGATATTAGATATTTGATTGTAGAATATAAGGACATTTTCAGACAGCACTTACTGCGCAAGCAGCCTCTGGAGCAGTAACAAGGCTGCTGCGTGGCAGGGGGTCCTTTTCAGACACCGCTGTCCCTCTTCCGGGATCATTCGTGGCACATACGTGAAGCTTTGGAAGCAGGCGTGCCATATTTCAATCATGGAAGTTGCCCGTGATTGAAATATGGCGCAGCCGCTTCCAAAGCTTCAGGTATGTGCCACGAATGATCCCGGAAGAGGGATGGTGGCATCCGAAAAGGACCCCCTGCCAAAAGCAGCCAGCCTCGTTACTGCTCTAGAGGCTGCTTGCGTGGTAAGGGGCGTCTGAAAATGTCCTAAGTCTTAGGATAAAATAAAAGGTGATTTGAGAGAGATGAACTAAAACTTGTGACAAGATATATGTTAGAATGAGGTGATTAGTTAAAAGGAAATAAGAATTAAAAGTATAAAAAGGGACAGAACAATTAGAATGATAGAAAAGGGGGAATAGTAGAATCACTAGAAAGTAGATAAAGAAAGGTGGGATGTCAATTTTATGGGGGGAGGGGGGAAAGGATGGGGGAATATATGTTTATTTTATGTTGTTGTGTATAATTGTTGTTGTGTATAATTTCTTATGTGGGGGTTTGTTTATCTGAAATATGTTTTAAACTGAATAAAGATTTTGCAAAAATTAAAAAACTGTTCCACCTAAGAGTTATGTTCAATATGAAACTAATCAATCATTTGGCTGATAAAGGTTTCAGTCCTACTAGTCCTAATATTTAGTCTAGATCAATTTACAACTAAAAGTGCACACATAGAAGGAACGTGTTATAGAAGGAAGGTCACCAAAATGGTGAAAGGTCTGGAAGGAATGTTCTGTTTGGGATGGTTTAGAGAGTTGGGCATGTTTAGCCTGGAGAAGAGAAGGTTAAGAGGAGACATAACAGCCATGTTTAAATATCTGAAAGAAGAAGTTTGTTTTCTGCTGCTCCAGAGATTAGAACATGGAGCAATGGACTCAAACTACAGGGGAAAAAATTCCACCTAAACATTAGGAAGAACATCCTGATGATAAGAGATGTTTGACAGTGGAATACACTGTCTGGGAGTGTGGTGGCCTCTCCTTCTTTGGAGGTTTTTAAACAGAGGCTGGATGGCCATCTGTCAGGAGTGCTTTGATTGTGTATTCCTACATGGCAGGGAGTTGAACTGGGTGGGTTCTTGTGGTCTCTTCCAATTGTATAATTCTATAAATAAGAGCAAGCTGACTTCTTGAATAAAAGACCATGGAGTGAGACATAGGTAAAACAATTATAGTTGACCAACACTTCTCCCAAAACAGATATCTAGGGGCCCATTTACACGGCAAAATAAGTCCGTGAAGAATTCGCTAAGATTCCTAATAGTTCACACACATTGATCCATAATATCACCTCATTCAAAAAGGGGGGAGCTCAAAAACTCAAAAGTAGCATAATAAGGGCTTTTGCTACTTTCCCTGACTTTTTTGAAAAGTAGCACGACTTAGCACACTATCGATTATGTGAACTACCATTTTGCAAAAGTCTGTGTGAACTACCAGCAATCTTCCCAAAACAGCCACAGCAGAGCTGAGCCATGATTGGTTGGACTGACCACAGAGGGGATGGACTTGTAAGAGATGTGAGGAGCCTCAGGTGAAAAGATCCAGCCACTCTTGTTTCCAGCCACGGAAAAGATCCAGCCAATGCTATCCCCATCCCAGTCACCCAGCTGTCTGCCTCCCGGCTTGCTTGGCTGCTGCGGCTGAAGAATCCCCAGTTAGCCTGTTCCTGTGTGTGTGTGTGTGTGAGAGAGAGAGAGAGAGAGAGATTGCGTAGCGATCTGCTCCTCTGGCTATTCGCTCCCTCACCCTGCTGTGATCACATTTGTGTGTTTGTGTGTGAGAGAGAGGGGGAAGAGTGGGTGAGGGGAAGGGGGGCTTGACGGGGATGGCTCCTCAGTGGCTGAAAGGCTGCCTCCTTCCTCCCACCCTTCTCGCTTTGGGAAGAAGAGGGAGCACTCCCTGCTGAAAACTAGCAGGCATTCCTCTGGTAATCAGAGGAGGGAAAGGTGCCAGCACTTTCTCTTTCTCTCTCTCTCTCTCTCTCTCTCTCTCTCTCTCTCTCTCTTTCCCTCCCTCCCTCTCATCTTCCCGGCATCTTCCCCCAGATGTGCTTGGGAGGCCACACACCCCACCTTTGTCTGTGTGAACTACAAAGTGGAAAACTAAACAATCAACCGATTTCGCAGTAAATCATGTAAACTATGCAGCACTGCTGTGAAAATGCGCTAAAGTGCAAACTACCACAATAAAAACTGCCATGTAACTAAGCCCTAGGGGATTAGCCATAAGATTATAGCAGGGATAATAAATGCCACATTTTTCAGAGAAATATGGGACTTGCTTTCACATGGCATCATATTTTGGAATGGCTGCACATACAAGAGAAGCCAGCAGGTACTGTGACAGTTTACACTACTATAATAGTAGTAGTAGTAATGTACTATATACTGCCACATGACCCATCTGACCAGGCTGCTACCAGCTACACAGAAGAAGCCAAACCAGAGTTCTCTGGCACTACTCTTTTTACGTAAGTGGCACAAATACTTGACAATTCCTTCTCTCACTCCCTGATTTTAATGGTTAGCTTTCATTAAAGCTTATTTGAAGCAAAGCCTTTAGATGTGCTTCAAATAGGGCTGCAAGCTTTACTCATTGGTCTGTACAAACTTCAGCAGAATATTTATGATTGCCCATTTCAATGAGATAAGGCAAAATTTAACTGGGAAAGCTGAGAGTCAAGTTAAGCACATATTCATTTTTAGACCTTTTCTCTTCCCTATGTGGCTTTAATATAGAATGGGTTTGGGAAAGGCAGACTTTCCTTCTAAAAATAAGTGATACCACTTATTAACTAATATATCATCTCGCATTTTCTTCAGTATCTCAAGAAGGCATCTATGTTGGTAATTTGCAGATGCATTCACATTTAATGGATTAAATTACAGTTCAGCAAGTAATTCTTCATTGGTGGACCACCTTCAGTGATGTTAAGCCATGCTATAGAATAATGCATGCATGCATGTACCTTCCAGTTGTCTGTTGATTAATGGCAACCCCATGAATTTTATCGTGCTTTCTTTGGTAAGGAATACTCGGAGGTGATTTTCCATTGTCTTCCTCTGAAATATACCCTACAGCACCTAGTATTCCTTGGTGGTCCCTATCCAGGTACTAACCAGGACTGACCATACTTAGCTTCCAAGATCAGATGGGATCTGGTGCCTTCATGAGATTTAGAAGAGAAATATTTACAAGCAAGGATGATGACAGTGGTGGGGGCAGGTAAGATAGCAGGTAAAATGCTTCAGATCAACAAGGGAACTGCTTGAATCAGGGAGACAGACAAGGCCACTGGACAAAGGAAAAACCAGGGGAATGCGACTGGGCTAGTTCTTTTCAAAGGCCACTTGCACCTCAAAGACATCTATTTGGCAGCCATAAGTAATCCACATTGTATCATTTAAAAGCATATAAAGTATCTTCCTGTGAATATACAGAATTAGTATAGGCAACAGACACTATGCAGGCATGACAGAGAAAGATAATTTCTGAGCCAGGCAACAGAGAGCAAGCAAAAACGTGCATATGAACATGTCCAACATTAGTTTGGTGCCTTGTAAATGTATTATTCCCAGCTGAGTATTCAGGAGCATATCATGAAAGAAAACAGGTCTCATTTCTATAAAGCGTAAGTTTTTTGCTGTTGATGAACCATTGGAGAAAGGTGGGATATAAATAAATAGAACAAAACAGACTGTATTTGGATAGGATGAGGATTAGTTGGATGGCAGTTGAGAAGTATGCATGGTATATAAGCAGAGATAGGCAATAGTCTGTTGAGAAGAATAAAGCAGCAGTGAGGTACACAACAAACTTTGCAGCAGCAAGGTTTAAGCTTCAGTAAATGTCATTAAGACCAGTTACTAGCAAAGCACAGGATATAGAAATTTCCACTTGGCTTATCAGACAAAAGGGAAGACAGCTACCATAGTAACATGCCAAACTAGATCAATACTGAGATGAGGGGAAGAAAAGGGCAAAACCAGCATGAAAGTGACAGGAAAAATCATACTTGCATACAGTAAACACCACGTGGTCCACAGCACTAACAGCTGGATTAATAGAAATCTTACCTCCCATAAATCCCAAGGCAAAGACTAAGCATAGCAAAAAAGCAATTGGAATAAAAACAGACACTTTGTTAATTCAGCCAACACAAAAAGTAAAAACATACCAAGTTTTACATACAGGTTAGGTTTACGCCAACTTAAGGGCAAACATTTCATAAGATATTATAAGATGATTTAGCAATATATTATATTCAAGCATATTGCCTATGTTCTAGATTGCCTGTTCCAAGTACTGTAATCATGTTCTTTAATATATCCACCACCTAACTATGTTACACTGGATAAGATGACAAATCTTTATCTTGAGATGTTGTGACTTTACCAACTCTCACATCTGTGGCAGAAGAATATCTGCAGAGTTGGGCTGAAATGCATACTTGACACATAATGCAGTCTGGAGAAACCACATTAATTCACCAGCTTTTGATGGTTCTACAATGCCTTGGCTGTCTTTGTGGCAACTCGGTTCCATGAAGATCTCCCACCCTCTAGTGTCAGCAAAAGCCATCAAGCAGAAAGGAAGAAGAGCAAGATACAAGTACTGTAGTCATCCAGTTCAGCCTTGGGCAACATTATGGTTGTACAGAGATTAGTTTCCTATTACAGTAGGGGAGGGATTCAAAGGAAACATCTCAAAGTTGGTCACAAGTTCTAAGAACTGTGAGAGCTGGTGTAGTATATTAACTAATTGTGTGGACTCTGACATGAAGTCCCTATGAGGCCCTAAGCAAGCTGTTCTTCCTCAGCCTCAGTCTGTATTATGGGGGTGATAATAAACACTCGCCTATTTGCCCTATAAGATTGTTTCAAGGATGGGTGAAATAATATGTGTCAAGCATGTAAAAGCATTAGGTAAATACTTAGTGTTGTGTGCATATATTTTAAGACTCTGAACAGATGAAGTCTCTTTTGTCTAACATTTAATGGCGATCAAGCAATCGCAATGGAAAACCAACCTGAGCTGCAGGTGTAGGTGACTTCCCTACAGAGCTGTTATCTGGTTTAATGGGATCAAAATCCAGATCCAATAGACTGGCTCCTTCCTGGAAGGGTCCAGGAGCATCAAACTTGGCAGCATTAAGGAAAAAAAGCAGTATTTTGTATTAGTCAGACAGAAGCATCATATGGTATGTGGAAAGTGTTATCCAGGAGCTGAAGGTGTAAAAGATGAACATAAAATGGCATGATACAAAAATACCCAAATGTTCAAATATGCCCACTTACCACAATATGCTTAAGGTTTTTGCACAAATGTAATCATGAAAACAAAGCACTAGCATTCCACAAAGCAGTCTTTGTGTTACCATTCATATCTTGCCACAGCTCCAGACAATACTATAAGGATCCTCTTCAGTTCTCCATCATCTGTGACTTTTCAAACAGGGACCTAAATTCTGGTTCAGAATTCACTGTTTCAAGTCTCACCTAAAATCCTTAGGCCCATAACTCTCAACACAACTGTAGGTTCTAAGCTTCAGACACTTCAAACTTGCAATATAATGCAGGGTATTTCAATATAAACCTCTATTGTAGCCTACCAGCACATCAGTACCACCAAAATCAAGAATAATATACAGTCTTCCATGTCCAGAGCTTAGCTCTGCAATTTATTTATTTGTTGGTCTGTCCATAGTCTATTGCCTTCCATACTGTGATGTTATATCTAATACTAATTATCAGTTCTATTATACACCTTCTGGTACCAAATACATAACAATTGATATTAACACCAATCTAGAGAGAAAGGTCAAGCTTTCCTTATCATGCAAAAGTAATATATTCTTACTAACTGAGGTTATCAAGCAACACATTCATATATACTTCCTTTATATCACCAATATTAAAATTCATGGGGCTGCATACAGCAAATAATGTCCATATTCTAGCAGGATAATTTCTAAGCCATCCTTCACCCCCACCCCCCACCCCAGCTTGCTGAGTCTGAAAGAAGTTGTATCCACCAAGATGTGTTTTACCAGAATTCTGCTATTCAACCATTTTTCTTGACACTAAGCTGGATAGCTCTTCTGGCCTACTCAAGGATATGTAACCTCTGAACCAATGTAAGAGACAACACACACAGACACACACAAATCCCACTCATATCTCTTGTGAAAACATAAATATTACAGATGATAGATACTGAGTTCCTGGTGTTTTGAAGCCAAAGTCTTCATAATTTTTTTCACACATATACTTCCGAGCAAATTGTTTTCCACATAGCTATCATTTGAGTCTTTTAAATCAGCAGCGCTTTGTTTTTAAATTTTTGCTTTGCTTTTCACTATTTTCTATTGATACAGGGACAAACCACTAACACTAAAATGAGATGGAAGTTCCTTTGGCTTATCATTTCCTCCACGCAAAGAAATTAATCCTTAAAGCTTAAGTGGCAAGAGATTTCTTATATTGGCTCCCTTTAAAGGAAGGACATCAAGAGACTTGGTTGCTGAACTTGACTAAAAATAATGATAAATCAAAAAGCTGGAGCCTTACCTGTCACCTCCACCAGATATCCGAAAGCCCTCTTTCATGTTAGTTTCCCCTCCCTCGCCTCCCAAACAATTAACCCAGCAACAAACAGAAACTTTCCACAGTCATGCATGGAAGCCCAAAGCCTGGGTTTTCCCAGTGGCTTCTCTTCCAGGAACCAAACTCATCTGCTGGTAAACCAGACTCCTTTAGAAGGATGCTGTCCTCCAGTTCAGATGTCCTGTGTTCTGAACACACTCCGAGCTGAATGCTCTGTTTACACAAGTATGGTTTTTGGTTGATACAAAGAATACAAAACAAGGTGTGAGAATTGTTGAGGCATGCTACAAGGAAAGATAGGTGGGGGAAAGGATGGAAGGCTTAGTGGCCCACGGCTTTAATATTAAAGAAAACATGGGGTATACCTGTACAACTAGAACTCCTGCAGTGGACCTAATTCACCTGTTGAAAAAGTGCAAACGTTCTCAGCATTAGTCTTTGTTACTCTGTTACTGCAATTCGCTCTGGTAGAGTCTCTTTTCCATTCTGCCTCCCCATAGGATTTCCTGTTACCCTGTGATCCTGACTTCTTTGAAGAAAAATACATTTACAGAAAAGCAATGCTTGCTTTTTTGTTAAATTCACAGCCATAGAATCTGCCTGTTGCCTGGCATTAAAAGCTAAACTGAACAAGGATGGGAAATCTCTGCCCGGTGGGTGGAGACGCCTTGAAGACAGATTGAGTTGCTTTGGAGACTGGGGAAGTGATGCCTTGAGAGAGGGTGTTTTAACCCTTTCCCTGTTTGCTCTTTCTCTAGTCTAAATCCATAGCCTGCCCCCAGTTTCACAAGAATTAAAGAAGGCAGTTCACCTTCTCTACCTGGCCTCTCACTTTGCTGCTCAATAGCTGCTGGAAGGATTTCATTTAGATGCAGGAATGGAAAGAGAGGAAAGGCTGCCCACCGCAACACCTCACAGTCCAAGCAGGGCACACTTCATTCCACCATTTCAAATTGAGTCCCTCTCAACTGTTTAGACATATTGGAACCTGAAGCAGAAAATCCAAACAGCCTCCCTTTCTTCTACCTCATAAAAAGTACTTGTAAAAATACACTACATTAAGTCAGATTTTGACAGCCTCCAAAATCTTCATCTGAGGCAATGATTTCACAGAGCCTCATTGCAGAGCTGGCTCTCCCTGCCCTCTTCCAGATCTATTCACCATTTATTTTGCATTTGGATATAACATTTTTGCATGAGCATTCACTGCAGGCTTTCTTCCAAATCCTTCATAGAATCATACAAACTGTATGACCTCAGTTTTAAAACCTCATAAACCTAAGTAATAAAACTCTGCTCATGTACATTTCCACCACCAACCTCTTCTGTTTTGCATTATGAAATAACCATTTTGCCATAGAGTCCTCTTTGTCCACTCTGTTTCTGATCCTTCTTTTTGTGTTCTCTCAAAGGAGATTTCTACACATATATCTACCTAAATAATGCTTGACTGAGAGATATGTAGAGATTTGTCAGTTTTCTGACTTATGGCTCTATGGTTACTATGCCCTATTATAAGAGTGGGCAACGTCTGTAGGTTTGGACATTTTAGCTCTCTCACAGGCCTCAGTGGGCCATGCCCACACTGCTGAATCCCCATGCTGAAAAAAATTAGCATTAAAATAGTCACATCCCCAGAAACCTCACAGGAGGCCAATGGCAATTTAAATGATATATTGGGTCTCCGGGCCTTATGGGGACCCCAAATAACCAATTTTTTTTCTGAACAGGAAGTGGTTGGTTGGCCACTTCCAGTTTAAAATAGCTAAAAGGTCAAGGGGAATAACATGTAAATAGTCAATACTTCCCAAAGGCTTCTAGAGAAACTATTCACCATTTTCTCTGCATTTATTTTCATCTGGGGGGAGAAGTTGTCTGGGGGCCCTCATACTGTCCATAGGCATACTTCTGCCCTGAGTAAACCATATTTAATGCTATGTTAATTTATCACAATAACATCCTAAATTACTGAGTAGTCATGACCAATAGGCAGTGTTTTTTAAAAGATTTAAAGCTAGCAAAGTGTCAGCTTTACATCTTTGTTTCTCCCCATTCTCAATAGAGAATCCTAACACACCAAGCCCTGTTAGCTCTATAGCCACTCTCCACATTTCTCTGTGAGGTGACCCCACAACCCTCATAACCTGTGGCCTACACTTGCCTTTTCTCCCAATTCCAGGCCCCTCACGCAACGTTTCAGCCGTCGAACAGGCGGAAGAGGTAAAAGCCGCAGGCCACCGCGCTGAGATAGGGAAGGAAGAGCGGAGTCAGGAAACAGAAGTGCTAGAGGTGTCACTCAATGCTTTTTATGAATAAAGATCTTTTTAAAAATAAAAGTAGCTGTCATAATGATGGTAATGGTGATCATGGCATGAGTTGTGAGAATGTAGCCAGAAAACTGGTCAGAAAACTGTTTTTCTCCTTCACTGGAACTATGATTAAGTAATCCCTGTGAAAGTTCAGTCCTGTAGGTCCACCTGCTTGCCTAGTAACCCCCTTTGGTAATAAATTGCAAAACAATGTTTGTTATTGAAAGGTTTGTTATGTTTATAAGATTAACTTGAGGGACCATGGGATTCAGAAAAGCTCATGGAAGCTAATGACTTTAAAACAATTAGGTTCAGACCAAAAGACTAGCCAAAAACCTGCCTATCTACAGTTTGCTTCCAAAGCATCTAAAGTTACTGACACAAAACCTATCTTTCAGAATTATTGTTAATCAAAAGTTAAAGTCAACTTCTCAGCTCTGGAGAGTTTTCTAACAGCAGACACTGCTAAACCTAAACAGGTACTTCAGATTACCACTGTAATCTGCACTTAAAAATATCGCTCTTAAAAAATGTTGGTGCTGGTTCATATTTTTAAGAATCCCACAAATAAAGTGGCCCCATCATAACAAATCACATGGAAGGAGTAACGCATGTGCCGGGGAGTCCATCTTGTTGGCCAGTTACCCAGAACTCCCCAGCTTGCATGACTCTCCCCACACTTTTAGATAAATCCGGGGGGGGGGGGATAAATTCATAATAAATCATGGCATGGAAAACCTGATCCATATACCACTTCTTTCACATGATGCCAGTGATGGCACCACTTTATGCGAGAAATTTTCATGGCTCCTTTTGCCCCATTCAAAGCCAGTCCTCACCTTCTACTCACCTTTAACCCCACTGAGCAGTTTTCATGGCCTGACACCTCTAATAAGGGGAAAGGAGGAGCGAGGAACAGGTTTGAAGCATATGGAGGAGTGGGTAAGAGAGGGTGGGGAAGAAGGAGAAGCTAACCTGTGAGGGGGTTGTCACACTGATCTCTGGGACAAAATTGTCATCAAACAGGTTGATGATGTTCTCCTGCTTCATCTCCTTGGACGGAGTGAGTTTTGGAGGTGGCGGCACGGGAGGGCCTTTCCTCAACTGCATGCAAGCGAACACATGGCGACGGCACAGACAGCAACACCCAAAAAACCAGAGACAGGAACCAGGTTAGCCAAAAAAAAAAATTAAAAAATTAAAAAATTAAAAAAAAACACAAGGGAGGGGCTAGAGTGAGGTTGAAAAACAAAATAAAACACACATGGGAAGAGGGAGAAACAGTCACACACTTCCAAAAGAAGGCTTTGCATCATTAGTTACACTTCATGGGTCATGGGTAGGTCTCCCTTCTGCAGAGGAGAAGCGTAACACAATTAATATGCATATGATAAGTCATGCATACATAATTAGAGTCTATGCAACCTTCTGGTATAACAAGGTTGGGATTTACATATTGCAAGAAAAAGTGCTTGAGGAGCTAAGGAAGACAGCAATACTACTTTTAGCAGCAATACCTATAGGCATATTGAGAAAGAAGATACCCAAGCCAGCTTGATTTCAATTCTGATTTCAAAAAGGCACACTCCCAACACTGCAAAAGTGCAAACTTTATGGAGTCACACTAGGTCAGCTGCACCACTTCTAATGAGTTTCCTGCAGCTGAGCCATGGTTGGGATACAAGCCATTAGAGACAGGTGCCACCTCTTTCTGGAATCACAGCATTCCTGTGTGATTCCACAAATGTCACAAAAATAACATTATGCTGGTCTGGGAATCCCTGTTCTCCTACCACACACTGCATTGCAGGGTTTGTTTGGGTGTGTGTTTTCTTCTTTTAACATTGTGAGAGGATCAGAAGCATTTCATATTTTAACTTTTATTTGGATTAACTAAGTGTAGCTTTTCACCTTCTCCATTTCCCTTCCAAGATCTTCTCTCCAATGGAATATATTAAGAAATTCTAAATTTGCAGGGTTGAGTCATACTTCTAGGTAGAATGATAGAGCAGTAAGTTGATTTCCAATGGTATCCCACTGCTAGATGTTCTAAAGAAATGTTTCTTGGTCAAAACATTGTTCAAAACCTTCTTGTCATCCTGCCCTGCCCGTAACAATAAGTATACTTAGCCAGGTTACAGAAACAGGAATAAATGTGACACTTGCCAGCCAAACTCTGTCAAAACAGATTCCCATAATTCACACACTTGCTTCTCAGTAAACTTTGTGTAACATGCCTTAGTTTTTTCAGTAGGAGGCCCAGATTCACCAAAGAAGATGGCATTGCCATTCTTTAAGTATGCTTTTAAACTGGCTGATGGGGATGGGTGAGAATATCATTGCTGTGTGTGTTTTGTTGTTGTTGTTGTTGTTGGAGTTTGCTAAAGTTTGCCCAATTGGGTGAGGAATTCTGCTTTTAAAAATTAAGAGAAATGAAATTATCAGAATTGCAAAATTTGAAATTAAGTGAAGTCAGACTATCAAAATGGCAAAATCTGAATGAGGGAGAAAGCAAACTGACAGATTTGCCCATCCCTTCTGGCTAATAATTAAGTTTCATATATTCTACCACAGGGATGGGCAGAATCTAGACTGGATAGATCGGCAGAACACTGGCTAATGCACAACAGAATAACAAGAATCCATTGCCGCTATTTTTTAAAACAATAACAACAATAAAAATAATTTTAAAAATTAAATTTCTGAATTAGAAATGAAGAAAAAATTAAGGGGATAAGGATTAGATTTTTGTATGAAAGAACTGTGAGTGTAGCTTTGCTTCTAAAAATAAATTTCTCATCTGAGCCATGTGCATAGATGAATTCTGTTCCTTAATTCTAAATTTACACATACATCCTTCCTGCACCAGCCACTACTTTATGCCAGGCTCTGTTTGGTGGACTTCAGGGTTCCAATAAAAACAAAGACAAAGTAGATCTTGAAAGCCTGAAGCCTGTTCTAGAACATGCTATTCAGGCTTCCTAAACAAAACGAATAGTGCCCTTTTATCACTATCAGTAGAAACAGTTCAGCATTTTTCCTTACAGTAGCGAAAGGAAATGTCTGGTGTACTTAGCTCTCTTGGGAAAGGTCATTCTTAAACAGTCAAGGCATGAGAGGAAATGGGCTTCTGCCTGCTCAGCCACCTGGCCTCACACACCCAACTTTAACTCTGGAAAGTAGTGGGGGAGGGTTCCCTTTAATCCCCTCCATCAATCTAGCACTTCCTCTGCACCTATGTCCACTGGAGGCTACAAATTAAATGGAAACCACACACTCATAACAGGACAGTGTTTTGGTCACCACTGGTTTTCCACTGTTTTGGAGAAGGGGAGTGCTATCTACATTCAGACAAATACAGTTGGACCCCCATATCTACGGAACCAATATCCACAGTTTCAATTATCCATGGGACACAAAACAACACACCTACCATAGAGTCTTCCTAAAAAAATGCCTAGAGAGAAATCCTATCTAGATGTTCTTTAGGTCCTCCAAGACAACTCTATGGTATTTTAAACTGGAAGTCCCATTATTTTCAATAGCATTTGCTGTTATCCATGGTTTTTGGTATCTGCAGGGTCCCAGAACCAATCCCCCATGGATATGGGGGTCCTACTGTAGATGCCATTTCCTCGCATGCACTCTTCAAATGTCACTGCATTTATTTAAGAGATGCTTTAAAAATAATATACAGTAATGTAAAAGCCACACTACAACTCTGCCAAAAAAACAATTAACAAACCTTTTGCCACATCAGAAAATCATTTATTTATCAGCTATCATCATCACACATGTAGATTGTTCAGCCTCCAGACAGTGCTGTTAGTAATGGCTGCCTTACAATTCAAGAAGCTACTCCACCAAATGAGTCTATTCAACTCAAGGAGAGGATTTCCCATCTTTCTGTGCATTCTGCTATGTCATCTTGACACATCTTATACTCATCTCCTGCTTGTTTTTTTCTTTTCCTAAACCAATTCAGCTTTGTCAGTCATAGAATAGATTTATTCCACAAAACAGATGCATAGCTTAATTTTATGCTCCACCCAAAATTGTTAGGAAAAGATGGTTTTGTCATGCTTTCTGTCAAATTAAAAAAATCCAATATTGCTTCATATTTTATTGATGGATCTTTTTCTCCTATATGAGGAGAAAGGTGGACTATAACATTTAATGTTTCTTCCAGCTGCAGAACTCAAGATTTCAGGAAAAATACAAACAGATGAGGTTGCAGATTCCTTTTCTTTTCTTTTTTTTAAAAAGTAATTTTTGTTTGTCTCCCCTTTCGCAAAAGCATGCCAAAATACACACAGGTGTAGAACAGGAAGTTTCCTGCATTTTTCAGATACCTGGCACTGTTTGCTTAGGGTGGAATATCATGAGAGCGACCAGTCACAGAGATGAGTAGGGCTTAACTGAACTCTAGTCTGTCACGCTGCCAAAGCTTATTTCCCACAAAAAAAAAAAAGCTAAATTTTCCTGATTTTATTTCTTCCCCAGCACACTCAAATTAGTAATTTACTGTACCTGCAGGTATAAACCGTTGTATTATGGTGGAAGTCAATTAGAAACTTAAGAATTATTAATAGATTCACTGCTTTGTAGGTGCCTTTTTCATGATCTGCTGATATTACATACAAAATCCTTACAAAGAGATAAATGTGACATCCATTCTAAGGCTTTAAAAATCCAGCACTCTGTGGCCTTTTAAAGCCGCTTCTGTTAACATGAATGATTTGTTACAGTTATTTAAAATGCAATGAAAGGGAAGCACCAGCTGATGGCAGTGTTTACCACATATTTTTTTCTTTAAAAAAAATAGGACTAGAGAAAGGTGATAAAATTCAGGTGGTGTGAGAGTGGTGTACACACTCATCTTGCTATAATTTGTGTTCATACATTTTGAAGTGTTTTGTAGTGATTCAAGAACTTGCTCTACAACAGAGCAAATAAATGATTGTGTACAACACAAGTAGTTTTGCTGTCATTATGGCAACTTTGGTACTCTAAAAAACACCTACCTTTTCCAACCAAGAGCAACTATTCAGGTCTCCTAGATCACAAGCAAGGAGAGGCACAATACTGTACCATTGAAGTAGTACCATCTAAGCCAAGGATGGGGAAGATATGGCCCTTCAGGTGTTATTTGACTGCATCTCCTATAATCCTTCACTATCAGCTATGCTGGTAGGGCTGACAGGGGATGCAATCCATCAGTATCTGGAGAGCCATATATTCCTCACCCTGTAGCCAAGCTACAGTTCTCCCTTATTACTGAATATTTTGCTTATTACTACGTGTTGGATATTTTTCACTTATGGATTTAACTGTTGATAGCCACTTTGGGTATCCTTTAAATGGAAAGGCAGGGTTTCAATGTAACAAATACAGTATGACTCCCCCCCCCCCCCGTATCCATGAGGAATACATTCCCAGACTTTTTGTGGAAACGTGAAAATGCTGATAATGACTAAAAATATTTAAATGAATGATTTCTGGCCCAACTTCCAGCAGAAGCATACCATAAAATTATCCTGGAGGACTTTGAAAATGCCTAGAGAGGACCTATTTTTTTGGACGCAGGTAAGTGAAACTATAGATGCCAGTCCCTGGTACCAGTAACAGTGAGTCATATTGTACTTCACAATAGAAATAAGCATGTATGAAACATACAAAAATCTACATAGTGAGCATTAAATTATAATTATGAGGTTTTTCAAAGGAGCTGGATGTGATTGCCCACCATGAGAATACAGTGGGTGTGACATATCCATGGGCTCTGAATCCATGGATTTAACCAACCCTGGACTGAAAATGCAGAAATACTGTGTGTGTGTGTGAGAGAGAGAGAGAGATCTAGTGCAACCAGGCTGAGAAGTGGTCCCAGAGCAGCAGGGGAGGGGGTGGTAAGGCGCAGCTTCAGACTTGTGAAGTGGGCAGCTGGCAGGCTACCTGGAGGTGGAGGAGAGAGATGTGAGTCCCTATTAATAATATAGTGTAGGGCAGCAGCAGAGAAGGCAACAAGCCCTGGTCACCAGGCGCTCATTCTTCATGCTCCCCCACCTCCAGGGAGCCCACCAGCCACGCACTTCTGCCTTTGGAATGAATGAGCAGAAGCTCAGTGGCAGCACTTCTGCGCTTTCATTCCAAAGATGGGAGTGGGCAGCTGGTGGGCTTCCTGGAGATGGAGGAGCATAAAGAATGTGAGCCTGGTGGCCTGGGCTTGCCACCACCATAGTCACACATACATACCTGCCCCAAAGCTTTAGGCTGTTGTGTGCAGGAGGTTATCGGACAGAGCACAAGGGCAAGAGATTAGACCTCTGTGCCCCATCCCAAAAGGGACTTGCACATGTAAGTCAGTAACAGGATGCTGGCATGTGAGGTGGAAGTGGGCAGCTGGCAGGGTCCCCAGAGCTGCTGGTGCTGGTGCCCTACACCATATTGTTAATAGGAACTCAATCATCCATATTTGTGGTATGCACGTGTGGTCCTTAAACCAAACCTCTGCAAATACAGACAGCCCACTGTAAATCGGTAAGTCAATGCATACTTTCAAGATGCAATGATTAACATTTCCTCTGCAAGATTTGTCTACATGAGAAATATTCAACCATCGAGACAACTGATGAACCTATACAACGCATAAATGGCTAGAGGGTGAGCTCTCTGTCACCTCTTTAAAGAGGACAGATAAAATAGAAATGGCTCTAGTGACAAGGGCAATTCCAGATGGCATTTCCAGTACAAACAGTAGTGCTGAATCAAAAAGCTCAACAGGAAGTACCACAAAGGAAAACCCCTGTGATAGCTTTTGTGTGTGCCATTAGGACACCAGTGGGGAACCTTTGGCCTCATGTATATTTGGGACTAGAACTTCCACAATCCCTCTTCATTGGCCATGCTGGCTCAGGCTTCTGGGAGAAGGAACTTGAAAACATATGGGCAGCCAAAAGTTCTTCCACTCCTGAAAGGATACTGGCTGTCCCATCTGCACTGCCCCCAATCCTACTGGCTGGCTGAAATAGCAAAATCTGGCAAAATCTGGCAAATCAAAGTATGTGGGTTGTAGATGGCCAGTGATTAAGCTCCTTCCCTCCAAAAGACTGTTTTCAATCCAGCTAGGGACAGGAATCAAAGAGATATGGGAGGAGACTTCCACATGTGTAATCCTAGCTGGACAGATAAATCGCACAGAGAAACAAATACTACACATGAGGCTCACATCCTTGACCCAACTATGCATGCCATAACTCTCTTGAAAAGGCAAATGTTTCACCCATCAGCTATTTGGATAGGTGTCTACATCAGGAAACACCCCCAAGAAGCCATCTAGTTAGTTTTCATAATGGAATGACTACAATAGAATCCTCATGCCCGTGATTGAAATATGACATGGCTGCTTCCAAAGCTTCACATACGTGCTATGAAAGGTCATGGAAGAGGGATAGTGGCATCCAAAAACGATCCCCTGCTGCGCGGCAGCCTCATTACTGCTCCGGAGGCTGCTTGCGTGGTAAGGGCCATCTGGAAAAAGTCCAGAGTTTCATACCCAAGACCATCATTCATTGGCACACCTGTTATATTTTTAACTAGCACAAAATTTAAAAAAATGTTTGGTGCCTTAAATACTATAACAAGCCTACATTTGTCTCACTAATGTGAACATAGAAAAAGTTAAATAAAAGCTATATGCACCATGTATCTCAGAAAAGCCTAGAAAACAGCTCAGCAAAAATAAAATACTTATCTTTGGATAATAATATAAATAATTTTATATCAAGTTCCTACCTCTGTCAGTTACTACTCTTTTTTTTTTTTTTTTTTTTTTTTTTGGGTTGGGTAGAAGCTAATATCTCTGCTATTCCATGGTAGGTACAATTGTCACCTGCTGAGCTTGTTACAGTAGGGCATACAAAGGATTGCCCAGTTTTTCAGATAGAAATTTCATGAGACACTTTATTCTTAGATCTTAAGTTGCCATTTTACAATTGCTCTCTTTGCATGGCTGCTGTAGATTTTGTAACCACACAGCTGATCACCCAAAATAATTTCAATCTACTTAAAGACGTCAAGATCAGGCCTATAGGTCTTGTGCCAAATCGCCATTCAAATACCAGCCAGTATAAATGGTACAAAAAGCAAACAAAAAAATTAACGGTTTGGTTAATCCTATATCCCATATCTCATACAAGTCCCCTATCTGTTTCTTCTTCACTAGGGACAAGAAAATTTGTAGCACATCTTTCTTAATTCATAAAATTCTATGAAAATGATTAACCTCTGCTGTGTTTTTAATTTATTTATTTATTTAAAAGCCTTTCATTGTTTTCTTTATTGTATTGTCTGGTTTCACTTATGTCCCATGTCAAAAGTTCAGCCAGAGGCTATGCAAGCCAACACAAGCCTTTTTAGCTCAGCCATGCCTCTTCTTTCTCTCATGTGCAATCATATACCACAGCTATTACATAACAAATCCTGCTTAGTGTACACATGTTCCTGTTGAAGAGAAAGCATTGTTGCCTGTTTCTAGACAGAGAGATTGGATTAGGCAGAATAATGTTAGACAGAGAGAGACTAGAAGCTCAAGGTTGTTTTAGAACTGTAGAGAACAAGAATGGAGAAAAAACATTTACTCTACATAGAGTAGGAACTGAAGAAACTCAACTAAGAATGAAGTTGATAGGTCTGTCCTCAAGGAAAATATAGGAGCAACAACCCCCACTACCTGAGATGGAGACTTAGGGATGCCTCCCCCAGATGTATCCAAAGTGGATGGCTCTGGCTCATGGTTGACAGCCTTTGTCTCAGGGCTGGTGATGGGAGCCCCATCAGGTGGAGACGAGGGGGTTTTGTTGGCTTTTGTGCTGTCACTGTAGGAAAGAAGAAAGAGAGGGAAAGAAAGATCCAGAATCAGCATTTAAAATGCATTTTTTTTAGTTGTTTCTTGAAATGCTGCTTCCCCCTGCATTGGTGAGAATACTTCACAGTGAACCAAATAATACTGGTTGTGGGTGGGTGGGTGTTTGCACATGCACGCATACCTCATATCAGAAGACATCAAAACATAATCTAAACCAGCACCAATATCCAATGCCAAGCCCATATGACAAGGCTCAGTGTACAGGTGTTTTAAGAATAAGGGAAGGTGCCTTTTTTGCAAGAATCAAAAAGATGCTGTGATAATGAAAAGCTAGCCCACTATGACAGGGCAAATCTTAGGGTCAAAACTGATGTGATGCTAAACATGTTCTCTGGTGCCCTGTGTATCCTTTTTAAAACTGAACACAGCAGCTCTGAGAGGCTTGGGAGGACATGTGAAGGGTGAAGTTTAACCCACTGCTCCCGCACCACAATGCCAACAATCACCACTCACTAATAAAAGCCATTATTTGACAAGGAAGGTTCCAAAGAGCCATGTGAGTGATTTTTTACTATTACTTCATTATGGAAAGAAAAGGTTTCCTCCCCAAATTTTCCTCCCCAAATGCTGAGTTTGGACTAGATGGCCCTTGTGATCTATGATTCTATGATTGGCACAAAGAATGCCACACTATACCATTTAATGCTACACATTATTTGGCCCTAATTTACTACCCACTAAGATTTCAAACAGTAACAAATTTGGTTTTTATAAAATGCAGCATTAAAATTAAGCAGGGTCCCAATGATATACCAAACAGGCAGAAACATTTTAACCTCCTGACTCAATGTCTTTCGTCCTCCCACAAAACACTAGCGCAAAATAACGACTTAAATCTCCAAATCATGAAAGCCATTTGGGTAGTAGCTATGGCATTTGCAGCCACATAACAAGAGATGGGGCAATAGACTTAATATCTGAACCACATAGAGTAGAAGGATTAAGAATGGAGCAGAAAACCTGCACTGAATCCCAGTGTTTTTAGAAAGCATTCACAAAAGCTTGCTTCCCACACATTTCTCTCAGTATTTAGAATACGGTACTATATTTTTTAAAAAGAGAGATTGTAATCCTGTAACTTTAGCAACAGAGCACTATAAAGAGGCTCAGTTCCTCTCTGTGTATGGGCATTAGTACTAGGAAGTAAATCCCATCGAATTCAGTGGGACGTCCCTCTGAGTAAACATATTTGGGACTTAGTCCTCTTAGACCTTAACTTTCTGATGGATGGAGCGTTATGCTGATGATAGGGGTGCAAGTGATGAAAGATAGAGCATCAGCTTCAACCACATCCATCTCCTTCTGTCATTTCTTTTGCCTCGTTGGGGCTTGTTTCATCTCTTGAATCTTATCCATGGACACACACAGACATAAGAGGGTGAGAAGGAAGCACCAAAGAGCCCTCTCCTTTAACACAAAGTACTCAAGTCACATCGGCTACCATGCATATTTTATTCAGCAGGCTAGTTAGTAAACGAACACATTGTAATAAAACACCATGTCCCCAAGCACTTGCTCAGCTTTCCCTGCTCTTTGAATTCTACATTATTTCTGGGAATTATGCAAGAACAAACTAAAATGATGGACTCCACTTCTCTTTACAAGTGAAACTTGACTTTTTCAAAACAGGGGGAAAAAAACAATTCTGCCATTCTAGGCTGCCAAGGAGTATAAAGAAAAAGAAATACATTTATCTCCTCACAAGGTTAGAAGAAGTGAAAGTGATAGCTCTTATTTTGTCCCTTCTCCTCCCCCACCCCCTTACTTTCATACTTACTCATAATAAGGCTTCCAGAAGCCCCCTGTGCTCAAAAGGAAATCTGGATCATATGGCAATACTATGGCAATGAGTTTCATAATTCTAACATTTTCAGGGAAGCAAACGAACGAGGATGGAGAATACTCCCCGTGCTGTGATTTCACCACTCTTACAGCAAAAGGCATTGCACGTGATATAAGACAATGTGCAACATGGTGTCGAGCTACAGAAATTCTCCACACAGAGAGAGAAATATGCTTATGGAGATATGCAATTATGCACACCTCAACCTGTATTACTCCTGAGCGGTTATCACCAACTGCCAAGGCCTACTAGCTTTCCTCAGCACCAACATGTCCACTGAAGCTGCACACAAAGCTGCAGCTTTTTACAGAGGAAATGGTAGCTGAGATTTTCTTGGAGCAATAGCCCACAACAGTAACTTTTCAAAGCTCTGGCATGAACATGGAACATCTCAGTTCAAACCTTGCCATGTATGGCTACAAGTTCGTTATGGGGACCAGTATAGTAGGAGGAATCAGAGAGAAAAGTAAGTTTTATGTCTTCATCTCCAAGGGCCCATATTGTCATCCCCTAGAGCAAACAGTTGTTATTTATCTTGTTAAATAACTATCTAGATTAAATATGAACTTTTTCACAGCAAAGCAAAGCTCAACACATTAGCACCCCCTTCCTCTAAACCATGGGTAATGTAAGGATTGTTCAGTGCTAGGTGTGGAATGGGATAAGATTTTTTTAAAAGGAACAAAAAATAAGTTATTTCATTTTTTCAGTCACACAAATACAATCTAAAACAATTCAAAGACAAAAGCAGTTTGGATCATGCAAACCACTCCATTACAGTCATCAAGTTAACAAGGCACTACGCTGTTAGAATACAGGCTGGTATTTGACTTTTGCATCCAAATCAGAGCATATGAGGAATGCAGCTCGCCGTACTGGTACCTGCTCATCTTTTTCCTCAGCCTGGAGAACAGTTTAGTTTTCTTTCTGTTGAGGACGGCACACGTAAGTGATCTCCATTACAACACGGCTCAACCAATGAGAAAGAAAGGTGAAGATTCCGTGCATGAGCTAACGCAGTTACCAGGAAGATATTCATTCAAAGAGGACCTACAGGGCCACCTCCCAGTGTACATCAGATACACTTGGCAGGGAAGAAGCCCACTGAGCATTTTCAGTGGAGAAATGCCCATCAAGTACATGGAATGGAAAGAGGGTGCCTTGCTTTCATCTGCACTCTACCTATCACCCTTCCACCCTCCAGTTACCTCAGTTATATCAGAAAGCATTGGGGAGGCTACTAGAAGTTAGAGCAGAAAAAAGACTGAAAGCTGTCTTGAGTCTCATTCACAGGAGCAAGGCAGGATAGCAATGGAATATGAATGAACAACCAACCAGGAAGCCAAGTAGCCTATGAGAAGGCTGTGTTTTTTGAAATGGTGAATCTCACCTAACCCATCACAATAGCAATCAACTGAGGAATTAAGCTGGTATTCCCAGAAATCTGAGTTCTCTTTTAAATGTGACATGGAATCATCAAGAGATTCTTCTCAGGGTACTAATGTAATGTTTATATGTCCACAATTATGTAGATGTGGCCAGTCATGTAGTTCCTCAAAATGAAATCAGGACCCACAATTCTAGTCAGGCAACATGTTGGTGTTAAGGATCCAAGTGATGTCTCCATGTGTTTGTGGGCCTTTGAATGTGCCACAGAATAACCCCATAGAAACCTAGACCATGCAAAGCAAATGAAATATATAAGTGGATTAAATGACCACAGTGCTCAGGTCCTTCTCTCAGCATCATTTTTCTTAAGAATGCATTATCATATGTTTTAAATCTTGTACAATGTACTGCCTGAGTTGTGATTTTTTTTTCAGTTTCCTATACTTATTATGTTTAAACTCTTGGTAAATATTTAATTTTTAAAAACTTCAACACCAATGCCATTCTCTGTCCTCTGCTAATATGATCGATATAATATTGTGCAGGCCACAGTGTGCCTTTAAGTCCGGTCTTTTTTTAGCATATTGTAGTTTTTTGGCTAAGACGTCTCCACTCTCTTCAAATCTATTGTTGGGGTAAATGGGTGTTGTTCTATCTGGTCTCACAGCAAGTGAGTTGCTGCAAGTATGACAGAATTCCTGCTAAAGAATTCCCTTGAGAAGACCATTATGACTGAGCTGAGGTTACATGGAATCTTTCTTAGCAGCAGATGTAAACAAAGCTTAAATTAAAGCAATCAAACAAAATGTCTCTCCCAAAGCCCTATGCCTTTAACTGACCAACTCTAGGCATTTTTACTCAGAAGTAAGTCCAGTTGCATTCAATGGGTATATAAGATTAACAAAGAAAGACAGGGGAGGAGGTATCGAGAAGCAGCTTTGACACGGATATATTTCAGTATAAACTTTTGTGAACTCCAGTCCACTACATCAGATTATATAAGATTGCATCGTAAAGAATCAGCCCTGAGATCATCTCACACTCTCTGTGCATGTGACACTGATCCTGGCTTGTATTTTACAACAAGTAAAATACAGCATGAAACTGTTTTTCACTCTCTTCCCATTCTTCCTGTGCCTTGTTCTTTCATTTTAAGCTTTTGACCCAGATCTGTTTTGTAGAATTCATGGATGGTCTATAAGCAATCACTCTGTATCTTTGGGGTATTGAAAATGCTCCATGAATTGGCCAAGAGTATAAAAACTTCCACCCTCCTTCATATCAGCTAGACAATTTCCTTTAACTTTGATATGGAATGATTGCTTTGGCTAAAGTGTGAGAGTGTGGGTGTAAATCAGCAGGTTATCACAGATAAGTTATCATGCATTTATTCTCCATTTATTCTCTGAAAGCAATGCAGTCAAGCCACAGTCATCCCTTCCCTAATGTTGGCTTGGCACATTCTTCTCATTACTGCTCATACAGCAACTGGGACTCATAGCAGCTGGGAGTCTGAGTTCCCAAATTGCTTCATCACTCATGCATTTGGTTGAGAGCCAGAGGCCATCTCATCCAACAAGAGAGGCCTACCTTCTTCTTAACTGTAAGGGGTAAGGGTGGGAAAGAGAATACTCTGTGTGTGTGTGTGTGTGTGTGTGTATACAATCTGAACATATTTTACCTTCTTCCTCTCCCCAACCCCACCCCTCAGCTGTCTTGGCTTCCTCAAAAATAAAACTGTATAACAGACACAATTAATTTCTTTACAAAGAATGCCAAGTTAACTTGGCTAAAAAGAGGTAGTGTGATTCTGAGTGAGTTCCTCAATGCATGTGGAACACAAAAACTGATACATGATTTCTAACATTGCTTTAGTTTTTCTTTCCACAACTCAAGAACTTCCCTACTTCAAAAGTAAGAGTAGGAGTACATGAAATAACCTGACCTGTATCTCTTATGCTTGATGGCAATCATAGAAACAATAGCTTACCATATGTATGTTTAGGTGTGCATATTAAGTGGACCTTAATAAGTCGAGACGTGAATGAAACTCTTGCCTGTTCACACAGCCCTTACATTCCTCAATTTGTAGTGTAATCAATTAGGCCAGGAAGCCTCTAATAAACAAGACAGACTATTAAATCAGACTGTGAAATGGATTTAATATCCTGCCTTGTTCAAAAGCTGTGTACTATAGTTTTCCAGTTTGGCGGCAATACAGTTGTGTGAATATTAACCATTTAAAACAGTCTAGGAGCCTGAGTTGCACAGCACCACTTAAGTATTTACACCCTCATGGGTGTAGTCCTATGCACAGTTACTCCTGTGTTAGCTCCATCCACATTTTACTGAATTTGCAAGTTTGTGAAAAGGCATCTCAAACTGATCCGCAGTTTTTAATAATATGAAACATAAGTAACAGAGCCAAGGAGCTCAAAGGGCCAGCCTTTAGCCCGAGCTGAGAATAAGGTTTATTATTATAATAGTTATTATTTATTATTATTCTTATGTATATAGCACCATCAATGTGCGTGGCATTTTACAGAATTCAAGACAACAAGTTCCTGCCCCCAAGGAGCTTACAAACTAAAATTGGAGGAAGGGGGGGAAACAGAGGAAGGGGTGGGAAAGGGAGGTAGAGACAAACAGGGAAAGAATGTGTGATTAGTCCAGTTACATGTACTGTACCTAGGTTTAGTTACAGGCTAAGTTACAATAAGGCAAAGAAACTAAAGTGACAAAGGTTGCCTCTTTTTTAATGGAATCTGCCCAGTGCCACTAAAGAATAGCCCAGCACACAGAAATGGCCTTTTCCCTTCACCAGAGCAGGAAAGGCTAGATTTCTGTGTGTCAGTCTGCTCTTTTAAAAAAGCAGCATCCATAACTGAAGGCTTCACTCGTTTAAAAAAGAAAGAAAGAAAGAAAGAAAGAAAGATATTGTTCTCTGCCTCTTTGTATCATCTCTCCCTATTTCCACACTTCAAATACAGCCATATTTTAAAAAGTGTTTTTGAATGAACCCATTTTTAATGGATGCATGTGTCACCATATTCAGCACATATAAAAAAACCATGTATTGTTTGGTGCATATGAGGAAATGGCACCCATATGGTGTAACACATGTCTGCAGTCTGTAATAGAGAGAAATGCATTGGATTAATCAATTCCTGTGTTGGCAGAATGAAAGCAGAGAGAGATGAGAGACCAATGACCAAGTCAAGAGAATAAGGCAAACAGAAATACAGACTGTTTTCCCTCTCCTTACCACAAATGCAAGACTTCCCCACATCCCATGAGATACACACATTGGTTTAACATTTACTAACCTTGGCTGAGCTTTAACAGGATAGGTGCTAGTTGCATGTTCTTTCTCTAGAGTCACAAGGACATCGTTCAAGTTTTGGTTCAGCTGAAACAATAATTTAAAATAAAATTAAAGTTCAGCAGAAGGAAAGATTCAAAGTAGACCTCAAAAAAAAAAGAAAGAAAGAAAGAAAGAAAGAAAGAAAGAAAGAAAAGAAACACATTAAAGAGCACCTAAGATTCCAAGAAGAAGACATCATTCCTTGAGAAATGATTGGCCATTCATTCACATTCCCCCTAACTCATGCTCACATCATTAGAAAGCATCAAGTACTGTGGGCATTTGGTTGACTTCCAGAAGCAGGTGCCACATAGGCAACATCTATGTCTAATTTGCAAAAACAAATTCAGCTCTTGTTTCTTCTACTTCCTGCCTTTTCTCCCCCTCTGTCCCTTCAATCATATGCTTGTACTGCTATGGGGCCTAGCATCAACACAGGGGCTTTGTTTCTCACTGCGATTTAAAGCTTTACTTCTGCTCTCCCTTCCCATCTGCATCTAGGAAATTTGCCTGCAACTGCAGCCTTGGTTGCTATGGAACTGCAGCTTATCACAAAACAACATGTTAAACCAAGCTTAGCATTCACACTGGGGGAACGAGGACTATGCCTATGCCAGCAGCCATGTGCCTGCTGTGGCAGCCATTCAGTTGAACTCACCTGGCTTTAATAAAGTGCAGATACCTCTTAAGGAAAAAGAGCTTTCAGACACGTAACTTTTTGCCAAGGGAAAAATGTGAAAAATAATAGCATAATAAAACCTTGTTACTAAATAGTATCATGAGTGCCCAAGGTTTGGTGTCATAAAATGGTAACGTGTTGAAAGAATGCAATGATGCTAAGTACTGTATAATGTTAGTATTGGTTTTGTCCTAGCACTTTTGCCTGTGTTTAAAAGAGGATCCTTGTGAAAAGTTTTTGAGGTACATCCACACAGAGTATAACAGTACCCAAGTGTGCTCATTCTGCATGTCCAGATCCCTGCAAGTCATGTCACAACTCTGTATACCCCATGCAACTTGAGGGCTGGCACTTAGTTTTTCCTGGCTTCTTAGTTTAATTGGCTCCAATTGTTGAATAACAGACAGATATACAATGAATATACCTTTTCCTAGCTGGAAAGTGCATTGGCATTTTGATTTTCTGTCTGTCAATAGCTAAGAACACCAGCATATGCCAAATTCATAGTGACTGGGAGACATTTCCTGTACAATATTTACTTGTTTTGACTTATCCAACCAGTCAATGCTCCTTGAATCTTTTAAGATGGGGTAGTCTTTTGGATGTTGTTGGACAGCATGTGCATCAACTCTAATCACTAAAGCCAATGTTGAAGCATGATGAAAGTTGCAGTGCAGCAACATCTGGAAGGCATGGTGCTTGTCCTTGATTTAAGAACAAAAGAACAAGCAACCTGGCTCAGACTAAAGGGCTATCTGGTCCAGCATTCTGTTTCCACAGTGGCCAACCAGTTGTCAAGAAGCCCACAGGCAGGACATAAATGCAATAGCACCTTTCTGTTCATGTTCCCCAGCAACTACCGGTAGCTTTAAAATCAATGATTCCATCATTACAGTTAGGAACATCTGAAGCTGCTTTATATTTAATCCAGATTATTGGCCCATCTAGATCTACTATGTACCCTAGGGGTAGAGAAACTGTGTCCCACAGGCTACATGCACCCCAACTTCTTTTTTCCATTCCCCAAATCCATACAACCTGCTCCCAACCCCCCCCCTTTTTTTAAGAGGACAAACAAAGGCTTCAAATGGCCAAGAAATGCTCTGGAACTTCCATCCCTTTAACTCTCAATAGCCTTCCCCCCCCCCCAAGTTTTTTATTTAAAAAAGCAGCCAAAAATACAGGAAGTATAAACCATTTTTAAGCACTTCTGGCTTCCAATTCCAGCCAATTTTTAATGGGAAATGCAGTGGTACAGCCCTTCAGGGGAATGCAGGGAACAAAAATTACCCACTCCAATCTACAGAAACTGGCAGTGGCTCTCTAGGATCTTAGGCCCAAATTTTTCTCAACCCTACCTGGAGTTGTTAGGATTCAATCTGTGACCTTCTTTTGCAAAGCAGGTTCCTCCAAACTACTGAGATTTGGATTACCGCTCTTCACATTTCAATGCTACTTTGTCCCAATCCTCTTCTGTGTTGGTTATTGGTTAATATCATATTTTCTCTTAAGGTAATGAAATGCCTACAGATCTATACAGTTCAAACAATTGTGCATAACTACTTAATTTCTTGTGTTTTGAATCCTATTGTGGTATTTGTCCAGAATTCAGGGAAGGTCCAGAATCCTGCCTACATTTTTCTTCCTCCCTGATACTGCAAGGAAGCCCTGTATGCCACAATGTCAGCAGCAACTCTGGAGAAATCCCACCTGCAGGCACTTAATCCCCTGAAGCAGTTGCATCACCAACCAAACTACCACATTGCCATGTTATATACTGCTACCTATTATCAATTTACTAGAGTAGTCTGTAGAAATAATCATCATACCAAGGATTAGTTTGTAACAGCTGAATTTCAACAAGTTTCATGGAAACAGATTCAATCTTTTAAAGTTTAACAAACATGAACTGGGCGGTAGAATTCACAAAAGACGAGCAACCCCATAGAAAAATGAAGCAGCAGGGCCACACAAAAGAACTGTTTGGTTTTATTTCATTTTTATTCCACTTTTCTGTGGATGGAACTCAAGGCATCACTGACAGTATTCTCAAGCACTTTCCCATCCAAGCTTTGCCCAGACCCCAAGCTACTAAGCTTCAACAAGGTTTTTACATCATCATCCTTCATGTTGTAACCTTAGAGTGGATTTAAAGGTTTGGGGAGTGGGAGGGGGGGTGATAGGAAAGATCTTGTTAACAAGCTGAGATTTGTTACTATATCAACAAATAAAGCTGCACTTTGAAAAATGATTGAGGAAAGATGTCGGGAAAACTATGGGCCATATTAACAGTCCCTAACAAGAAGAAGAGTGTTGTCCATCTTTACCTTGCTCATTTCCTTATGAAAGTTCTCTTCTAACCCAGCAATACTCTGGAATGTGTTGACGTAGAAACCAACACGGCTGGCAAATGAAACATAACACAAGTTAGTGGACACACAAGCAGATGATTCTTTTTTAACCTCATGTCACTTGCTAACAGACTCTCATTTC
This sequence comes from Gambelia wislizenii, assembly GCA_030847615.1. NCBI lineage: Eukaryota > Metazoa > Chordata > Lepidosauria > Squamata > Crotaphytidae > Gambelia > Gambelia wislizenii. The sequence goes on from JAUMIR010000001.1 coordinate 329,157,292, forward strand.
CTCCAGTTATTCACTTGCAAAGATATGGTGATAGCCAGAATTGGTCCACATTACCTTCACTTAGCAAATGAAACCATATGAATAGATAAAGTTGAGCTTTATTAGAACCAGAAATAATATAGAGTGATCCCTTGAACTGCTTCATGTACCACACTGCAAAGCAAATGCACAAATACAGCAGAGTGCAGCCTCTAGTGCTCACCTATTCCATAGTGAAGGCAGCTCTTCCTGAAGATCAATATTCATCTCCTCAAACACTTTCTGAGCTTTTACTAATTCTTCTTCAGCCTGGAGAAGAGAGATAGGAGGAAATTATTGACACACCGGATATGATGTTGTTTAGGGAGAGAGCTCATTTGAATTTATTGCATGCTCTGTGAGTGGGTTAAGCCTAGAACATCCCTAATGAAGAACTGGACTGGTGTGGACAAACTGCCCAAGGGTCTCCCATGATCCATATCAATAAAGGAAGAGCCACAGGATTCTCATTTACAGGGAATTACCTAGACCTGAAGCAACAATGTCCAAATGACCACAGTGAAAGAAATCCCAAGGGATCTCTGAAGTGGCTTTGAATGTACTGTGTATGTACTGAGAGAGCAAAAAGTTCATGTGCCTTGCACTTGTTGTTCCTTCACATCTCCATCATGTTACTTTGTGTCACATCCAAAGCCACTCTCAGCATTAGGCTTCCCATACTTATATAATACAGTACAAGTCACCATAGCAAAATGTGGGTTTGGACAAACAAACAGAATTCCAGAGCCCTACTTTACTAAACTAAATGTTATTTTTAGAATTGTATGCAAATATAAACCATTTTAAAAAAAATTAACTCATCAATTTCAACTAATCTCACATTGGCCCTGTCTAAACAGTGAAAATACCCCTCATGGGATTTGCTGGGAATCCTACCAGTCTAAACAGGATCCAGCACCAATCCATACTATTTTCAAGGAGGGGGGCCAAAACAGCAAAAACAACGGGGTAAAAGCCTCCGCAGATTTTCCCGTACTTTTTCACAAACTGCGAGGCAGGTGTGCATTTTTGCTCATTTGGATTATAGAACAATATAAAACTCGAAGGGAAGCACAAAGCTGATTGGCCAGGTGAGAGCAGGGGTGGGGCTTGTTAGGAGGGCAAGTGCCTGCTGCTGCCATTTTGGATTTTTGCCTTAGCAATCACTCGCTAAGGCAATAAAAAGGATCAATATTTTCTGTTTTGCTTCCTTATAAAATTGATTGCTCTATCACACCAGCATGCCTTGGGATGACTTTTTTGGGGGGGGGGAAACAGTGGTGGTGAAGAACTAATGTGAGTAAATCACTCACAGCAACCATCAGGAATGCAAGGCTTATGGGGGCTTGTGGTTAATGCTACCGCTGGGGATTGATTCCAGCCCCCCCCCCCCCGTGGATACCAAAAACCACAGATAACAACAAATGTCATTGAAAAGAATGGGACTTCTGGTTTAAAATACCACAGAGTTTGCCTTGGAGGACCTAGAAAATGTCTAGAGAGGATGTTTCTCTAGGCATTTTCTATGAAGACTATGGTAGTTGTGCTGTTTTGTGTCCCACGGATAACTGAATCAGTGGATAATGTATCAGCAGATACGGGAGTCCTACTGTACATTTTAGGAATTACTAAATCAATCCATGGTCAGAACTAAGTAGCAAAGCAGTGGTTTGGAGCACAGAAATTGTCTTTAAACTGCTTTGTCACTCAGAAAACTTTTATACTATTAACATTCAACAGCTCAAGGAAACCGAAAAAGAATCTATATAAGGGTGCACTTATTTGTGACATCCCAGGGTACAGGGTACTGACAAAGAAACACCCAAGGCAGCATTCACTCTAGAAATAAGCAAAAAGTAACTCTTAGGCCCATTCTAGATTCTGTTGTTTTCCCAAGGAGATCACATAGCCATCAGAGAAAAGGGGACATTGTCCAACCAAACAGTACTATTATTGTTGCTGTTTTTATTTATAAAACATTTCTTAAACAAACATCTGTGAAGGATTCTTCTGCCCACGGGCATACAACCTAATGGGCAAAGATAGATAGGTAAGTGGAAGAGACACAAAAGAAAGGAAATACTGAATTGGCCCAGTTACCTAATGCACAAATGGCTAGTTCAAGGCCTATGTCTTAAGGCTACATCCTACACTACATTTTTATGACACTAGAACATTCCCACGGTTAGCCTATTGCCTGGTACAATATGGACAAAGAGAAAACCTACAGTTATTAGTTCAAATGCAATAAAGAAAGAAAGAAAACCCACAAGCAACCAAATTATATAGAGTGAAGAAACAAGGGGTTGTAACTGGACATAGCATTACCATATCCAGCAACATTTCACAGATTAAAACCAGGACACATGTAGCCAACATCATTTCTGACCAACATCAGAGTGTGGTCAAGACAGCAAAAGTTATTAATGAGGAAGGTCACACAAGCTAGGAGAGGCTGCAGCAGTTTGCTTTGGCCTGAGTCTACCAGGAAGGGCCAAATTCAGCACCTTTGTCTCCTCTCCATGCTGCTGAATTAATTAAGCATAAACTACTTTTAAACCTTGAACTCAGATTACAGCAACTGAAGTAAACTGAGGACAAAGGAGGAAAGTGAGAGGAGGAGATAGATCCTTGGACATTTTAAAAGCAGCTGAAACGACAGGATGACCAAAGATTAATTGGGACTGTTCCTGACAAATTGGGACAGGCAGTGGATATGCCGTACAGTTCTTTCGAAAGCAGTTCTTTTGAAAGTTTCATTAATTTAATTCTATGCTAAGACAGACAGTCTGGATCTGACCCTTTTTTTCTTCATCATAAAGGGCTACTATTGACACCATATGGATGCCATTCAGATTTCCAGCTTACTAATCAGGTTATGGGACTTAACTACTGAATTTTTAGGCATGGTTTTTTCCCCCCAGTCTTAAATTATAGTGCATCTTGCTTGCAGCTCTATTATGAAATTTGCATGCACAATAAGAACTTATGGCCCACCTGATATAGCAAGATACAGACGTTTGTTTGAAACACTTGGTTTGATGAGTTGCTGGTTCTCAGCCTGTTTCACAAAACAAGCATCTGGATTGCTTTTAGTCAGCATTTCAGTGGAGTTGTAGGGGCAGGAATTTGCTGTCCTAAGCAGTTTGTCTCTATCCACACACTCTTCTGTATCACCCTGAAAACTGAATACTTTCCAAAAGAGAACACTGGGAAATGTTTCTGCCATAGCTCTTTGGACACTTCTACTCATTTTTCTTTTTTATCTGAGAAAGGGGGCCACATTCCAAGTTGCTGTTCTTGTAAAACTACTTGAGAGGTAAGAGGCCTTGTCTACCCAGCAATATTTGACAGAACCCAAGAAAGAGTAGGGGAATGACAGAAAGAAATGAAGGGCTTAGGCTGCTTCCACACAGCAGAAGTAATGCAGTTTGACAGTGCTTTAACTATCATGGCTACATCCTATGGAATCCTGGGATTTGTAGTTTGTTGTGGCACTAGAGGTCTCTGACAGAGAAAGCTAAATACAAAACTAAATCCCAGAATTCCATATAATTGAGCCATGGCAATTAAAGCAGTGTCAAACTGGATTATTTACACAGTAAATACCATAGAAGCCACCTTGGGACCTGTCTTGGGAGAAAGGCGGGATATAAATCTAATAAATAAAGAAATATATAGAAATAGGGTTTTTTTAAAAAAAAAGTTTGGCAGCAGCAGATTGAAAAAACACAAGCAATTCACTCGTGGCCACCATCTCAGCTACAGCATGAGAAGTTTATTAAGACAGGTCCCAGCTGTCTTTGCATTGAGACAAATGCAGTCTTAACTCCTTCAAGCAGTCTGCTCAATTTTAAAGTAGTCTGTTGAATCAAACTGGGGAGGGGTTATTGTTTGCTTTTAAAGCCCCCCCCTCCAAAAAAGTGAAGGGAATATTTGGATCAGTTTTGTTAAAGATAATTTAGTTTAGAGCATCATCTCCAGGGAAACTCAACAAATGATCCTGAAATCTAGCTTCGCAGCTGAAGTCTGACTGTTCCAATTAGAACAAGCCTCAAGACAGCTTTTATGCATTTATACACATGTAATAAACAGGTAACATCCCCAGCCCAATACATTAAGAGAGGCATTTCTTCTTCTTTGCATCAGATTAATCCATAGGCAAAGAAGTACAGACTAACCCAAATATAACCCCCCCCCATAATGTTCTGAAAAGTCAAATATTGGCCTTCATATCAGCCTTGCCCAACCAGGATCCCTCCATACGCTTTTAGACTATAGCTCCCTTCAGCCCCAGCCAGCATGGCAAATGTTGAAGGATTATGGGAACTGTACTCCAAATCCTCTGGAGACACCCAGTTTGAGAAAGACACTTTAAGGAATCGGTGAATACACAAGGATGAAAATGCCACTTTGCAAGCAGCAATTCATTCACTGGCCAGTTCAAGAGAGTCAAAGAGTTTCTCAGCAACATGCAAGAAATTTGGTTCCTTCCTCCCACAACAATGAGTTTTTGTCCTCCAGTCACAGAGTGCTTGTTTCTTTTTCTCCATTACTCAGCTCTTCATCTGCCAGTTACATCATCTAGCCTCCAACCTCATGCCAAGAATGTCTAGTGCCAAAACAAAATCGGCAAGGAACGACCTTGTTTCCCTTCCTCATAGCAAGTAGATACCTAATAACATTTTTTTGGTTTATTATCAAATTCCTTCCTACAAGGTCCCTGGAATGTTAGAGATTCTTGGTAAAATTGCATTTTAATTGGCACTTCTATTAAGCTAGCGATTTTTGAAAAGTAGAGATCGAAAAACCCTCATTGCTAATCCAAAACCGAAAAGATCTCAAAAATATGAAGAAAATATGCTATTGCTTGCTTTAGATCCCATTATAAAACATTTTAGAGAAAGCTAAATTTTTGCATATATTACTCTTCTGGTTCACTAACAGAAAGCTTCCTGAGTTTGCTGGGATGGACAAGACTGATTAGGAATTATGGACAAGCAACTGAAGGTTGAAATGTTTATGTGAGTGGACCCACATTTGGAGGAGATAGTGGGAAGGGGAGGCACTGCTGTGAAGCTTTTTTTTGGTAAGAACTCTAAACTTATTAGCTACTGATTAGAAACCAGTGTGGTGTAGTGGTTTGAGCATTGTACTAAGACTCCAGAAGTTTGAATTCCCACTCAGCCATGGAAAACTATCAGGTGACCTTGGGCAAGTCACACTGCTTCACCCTAAGAGAAAGGCAATGACAAATCTCTAAGAAAACCCTACAATAGGCTTGCCATAAGTTACAATCAACTGAAGCTGTAAATAAGGGACAGAAGGAAGAAAAGTGAAAAAAATTCAGAAATGTGCTTGTTGCCATAATACTGATTCTGTCCCCCACCCAGCCAACCATGCAAGTTATTTCAGAAAACAGAGGCATCTAACCAGGAATCAGCAACTGAAGGCCTCAGACCCTGCAACAGCTTCCTGAGCGAGCACCAGCAGTTGGCCATTCAGGTAAAACAGTCACTTTGGTATTGGAACTTGCTGGCTGTGCACATACAGGTCATACCTCGTATCCAGAGGATGAGTTCCTGGACTTACCGTGTATAAGTGAAACTGTGGATAATAGCAAACCCTATTAAAATTAAGGGCTTCTGGTACAAACATAACATAGAGTTGTGTTGGAGGACCTAGCAATTCCTAAAGAGGACACCTCTCTAGGAAACCTCTCTAGGCATTTTCCAGCACAACTCTATCATATGTGTCCATATTTTTTCAGCTGTGGATAACTGAGATTACAGATACTGATTCTGCAGATATTGGGGGGGGGGACCTGTAATTGGAACAGAACTGATCCACAAACTTCCATCCTATCTTCTGACTGGTGATCATATAAATCTAGTTCCTCACACCCTACTACTAGTAATAAATTCATGAACAGCAAGAATAAGCCAAGTACTGTACTGTACTACTAAAAAAAAATGAATGAAAGCCCATCCAAAACTGTTTAAAAGAAGAAAAAATCTATGGTTTTGTGATTTTACTTTGCTTTATTTTGAAAGTTGTTTTACATCCGCATGAGGACCTTTTGCTTAGAGTGAACACTGCCTGGGGATAAAGATCAGAGCTTCAGCCAGAAATAGCACATGCAGGGTTAGAGAGCAGAGTAGCCTGGGCCGTCACCTGGTTCCGCAGCAGATTAGTCTGAGCTACGAGATGTGCTTGTAGCTTCCCTTGGCACCACTGAGGCGCAGCTTTCTCAAGCAACGAGACAGGCTGTATGGGAGTGTTTTTCAGAACAAAAACAAGAAAACAGACAAGAGATTTTTAAAAAAATCAAACAGCAAGGGTGTTATAGGGTCAGGCTGAGCCAACAACCCCTGACAAACAGGAGAGAAAGGAAACATTAAAGAGATAAGTCAAGAATGAATCCTAGGCAGCATGCGAAGTCTAGCAGTAAATTAACACTCCATAGTATGGTCAGAAACACCAAGGCCCAGCAGAGCTTACGAACACTCCAGCTGCAGAAAGCAACAGAGAAAAAACTGTTAGTCATTTAGAAGGCAACAATTTCCAGCTTTGGAGATGGGTAGTAGCAACTTCAAGAAAAGCCAGGATTAAGAGACCACATCTTTATTATTACAAGCATGCAGATTACTCCAAAATTTGCAAGACTTTATTTTAACACCACCTTCTAACATGGCTACCAAATCCTGTTCTTTAAAGAGGCTCTTGTGCCTTTAATAGCAGGATTCATACAAAGAGGCTTGATAGGAGCTGGTTGTAATGCTGGTTCAGAATTAAGGAAAAAGCCACACCAGTCAAACATCTCCCTGCCACACCTGTGGTTAAAGTTCCAGAGCCCTTCTCAGGTCAGAAGACAACAAAGTAGGCAACATGTGTTACCTGCTTGAAATAACATCGGGTAACTAAAGGGGATGAAGGGCCATGTCTCTGGCCTTACCCCCAGTGATGCATGGTACCTCCAGGCCATACCATCCACGTATTAACTTGAATATCTGAGGCAGGAGGATCTACAGATGGTCATGAAGGCTTCCCCAAGGCCTGGAATCCCTTGCATAGAACTGAGCAAGAACACTGCCATCCCTGTCCAAAAAATATACATTAACACATGGATGGTGGGGTAGAGGGAACCACATGTCAACAGGGATGAGGTCAGAAGCACAGCACCATGTCCCCCTTACCCATAGAATCACAGACTCATAAAATCATAGAATGGTGGAATTGGAAGGGACCAACATGTAAGACCTCTTCACAAAAGTAATGCATGAAGCTGGATTATAACACACATACAGCAATAAAAGTACACACTGGGCTATTAAAGTATATATTACAGAAAAACACAAGGAGAAAGGTTTGAAGAACTGGTCTGAAGAAGAATTACTTATCATCTCCCTATGCCACCTCCCTTGTCTCAGCACTAGAAAAAAAATTCCTTTACTGGTTGGTGAATATTTAGTTACTAAATTACTGATCTGAACAAATTTCATGTTCTGAGCATGTTTAATATGGAATCATAGAATCTTGGAAGAGACCACAAAGGCCATCTAGTCCAACCCCCTGCCATGCAGGAATACCCAATCAAAGCACTCCCAACAAATGGCCATCCAGCCTCTGTTTAAAAAACTCAAAAGATGGAGACCACCACACTCTGAAGCAGAAAATGTAAATGTTACGTTTCAAAAAAAATTTCCAGTAAGCTTCAGTAAAACAAAACTAGTAACATTACATTATGGTGTTTTTTAGAGAGAAAAAAATAACATCACATTGGAAACTGGCCTCCAAGTGGATCCAAAATCTTTTTCACTCCAGATTGGCCAGTAGTCCCCTCCAAGCCTCCTGAGGTGCTGCTGCCTTTTTGCTGTATGTGAGGACATTTAGAAGGGCTCACCTTTTAAAGGTCTGCACAGTCTTGAAACAGGTGAGTGAATGCTAAAATGCATAAAACCAAAGCAAATGCACAATAATGTCCACACACCCCATAGTTTTGTGGGGCACTCTTATTGTCCATTTGGAGGCAAAAAATATGTTTGGACCCTCAAATGTGGCAGTTAGGAGGCAGAGTGGATAAAAATGGTGGCTTGTCTTAGAGTTCTGCAGCTGGTCCCCTAAAATGTAGCAAAAAATATCATGGCAACATATCTGAGAACTGGTGACATGTCCACTCTTTCAGAGCAAAACAAACAACAGCTATGAAGAAAAAGTTATGAAAACTTTTTTCTAAGCAGATGCTAGTCCCAAACTCATAAAATCAGCTTAACACTGTCCATGACTCGCTTTATCAGTAACCCCAGGAATACAGAGCAGCTACATCTTCCGGTAAGGGAGACAGTGGCCTAAATCCAGTTTCTACTCCCAACTACAGTAAACTCATTGAATCAACAGAATTTATGTAAAATTGAATGACCCTTTGGCATTTGGCAGTGGGTCTATGTTGGTTTGGACAAGCAGTTGGATTTAGACTTGTGAAAGGTTTTAGGGCAGGAGTTAACAACCTGTGGCCCTCTGGATGTTGCTATACTTTACCTCCCCTCAACCCTAGCAAGCATAGCCAATGGTACAAGAAGAAGAGAGTTGCAGTCCAACAATATCTGGAGGGCCAAAAGCTTTGGTTTAGGGCTTGAGGATGATCTGCTTCAGGCTAATACTACAAAACTGGCACTACCCTGACATACATTTGTCAAATGAAAAGGGAGTAAAAAAAAAGAAAATAGTGGCATTTCAGGGAGTTCTTTCTGATTAAACTGTAAAAAAAGCAGCTTTCATTCTTCAAAGATTCCCCCTCCTTTGTGTTTAATTCCTTCACCTCAGCTTAAAGAGGTGCACCTGTTGTCTTGTCATATTTATTATAAATACCAGCTTAAGTTCTGTTTATCAAAGTAATGCAAACACATTTCTCAGGGATCACATACTGCTGTTCATCCAAAAAAAGGGTCGATTTCTTTGGGAAATACTATCAAAGAAAGATTAATCAGAGACATTACAAAAGTAAGTAAATAGTTTGTTCAAATGGAAAATTAATAGCAATCCCTTCACATTTCAAACTAAAACCAAGACCAGTGGTAATACTCTAAATGTTCACCTTGCTGGGGGCAGGGGGCAGGAGGAGAGACAGAGGGGGAGGGAGACTGGAGAGAGTAGTATGCCATTTCTAAGATGCCCTCCTTACCTTGGCAATTTTAGCTTCATCTTTCTTCTTTGCAGTCTGTAGAGATTCAAAATGATGTCTGGCACTGTCATAATCTACAAGTTTCCTTCCTCGTTTAGCAATACGAGACTGAATGAAGTGAGAGGGAGGGAGAAAAAGAGGGAGATCATTACTGAATACAAAAGCCATATAATTCAATGGACTAAAAATGTTTGCTGTCCATCTCACATTCATTCTGCTTCACATGCCAACACCACTGCAATTATCTCAAAGCTAGTTAGCTAAAATATGGTGAGGTGGCATGGCAGAAGTCATTCATTTTGACATTTTCTCTATGTAAATGGTAAAGTGTACACAGTACATGACTGCACAGTATCACGACCAAGTACTGCTTAAATAAGCACAAAATGAGGTGTGAGAAGGGGCCTAGCTATCTATCTGGGCATGTGGTTAACAAAAACTGCACAATACTGTATATACAGCAATGTGATGACAAAAAAAATCTAATTTAACCTCTCCTCTCTATCTTTTTAAAAAATATACATAATATTTCCCCATTCTCCTCTGGATCCCTGGCTCGGAGGCCTTAGGGCCAGTGTACACTGCAAAAATACAGCAATTTGACATCACTTTATCCAGCATAGTTGTATTCTGTGGAATCCTGGTATTGGTAGGTTTGTGAGCTGTTTATTCTTTTCTATCAGAGCTCTGGTGCCTCACCAAACTACAGCTACCCGGATTCCATAGGATAGAACTGTGGTGGATAAAGTCGTGTCAAACTGCTGTATTTCTGCAGTGTAGACAAAGTCCATTTATGACAAGTTTTCAGGTTTTCCTTTAAACTCTTGGGGAGACTATGCTAACTACATATAGATTTCCATATGATGTTCCAGAACATGATCACTAATGAATCCAACAAAATGTAATCACTCCTTGATACACCAGCTAGTCCTATTCATATCAAGAATTAGTACAGAGTTAACTGTTTCAGTTTTGTAACAAATTCAAAGATAATTCTAATAAATCAGAATATAGCATCACATTCCTGTTATATATGAATGTATGTGAAATACTCTGGACTACATAGTAAAAATGTCTCCACATATCATAAAGCAAGATTTGTCTCCTGTTAAGTATGAACATTGTGTACTCAGATGGATAATTATAAACAACTAAGACAGACTTTCAGTTGTACTGTAATTTCTAACATTAATATGTTCTCTGCCATAACTGTTCCCTACCATCTTGCCAAGATGAAACTCTTTTGAATTCATCCTAATATTTTCAGATTTAAGGTTAGGTTCTGTTCATTTTTCAGGGTGCAGATAAATAAATCTTTTCCTATTAAACAATTCTGGGCACATTATTATCAAGGTGTGGTTCTTAATGTATGTTAACTAAAAGACCAACCAGCAGAGGTCAGTAGTCTTCCCAAAACAGAACAAGTCTGAAACAAGCAAGCAGCTTGCCTCAATGCCATGGTGTGGGAAAGGACCTGTCATTGGCACCATGGCACATGGGATAAGGAAGTTAGCCCTTTCCTTCCCTGTGGGTATATGGCAGCCATGGACTTTGTCTTGTCATGGGATTCAAATCCTCACTCAGCCTAGCCATCTTTATGCACTGAAGAAAGTAGTTATTTCTTTGGTGCAACTCACATGAAATAATTGCATCTGCCAAGAGTAACAGATTAAGTAAATAGTGATTATGTAGTGTCCTCTCAAATGTGTGGCTTTTCCTGCATCTACATCCACCCCTGTACATGGTACTCTCTCACCCTCCTAGACTGCCAGCTGGACATCACTCATGCTTCATCTAATTAAATCTCTTCATCTCTAGTTTAATTAAAATACCACTACTGCTCTGAATGGAGTCACTGGGCATCTTTCAAGAATTTGGCTACATTCACATGTGACACAGTTCAGATGATTCCCCCAAGGAAGTCAATTTTTGTCAATAATTTGGCTCAAAACCTACCAGAAATATTTGTCTACTTATTTCAGCGGCTACTGAAAAAGCATGTGCAGAAGAGATGAAATCTACTGTTGAATAAGGAAAGGGGTGGGGGGAGGGAAGGAGATTCATTAACAACTAACAGTTGAGAGCCAGACGATGAAGAAATTATTGGACTTGGACTCAAAAGATCTATGAAGCAAACTTAGTCAAAGGAGATTTTCAAACGAGTGCTTGAAAACGCCATGAAAACGTTATAAAGGATAGCGGGTCAGTAGCACTACAGTAATGTAATAATTTATACGTTCACATTATAATGGTATAATACCGCCACTTAATTTTCATATGTCGATTTCATATCATTTCCTTACTGGTTTATGGCTGGCACGTTCTATAATTTTTTTTCCTGTCAGCAATCTAGCTACTGCATTTTCCACTTGCTGCAGCAAATCATCTTCAAAAGGAGCCCCATGTCCAGCACATTTCAGTTATTTAACCAGGAAGTTGCCAGCACATGAACTATTATCACCATCTAGGAAATGATGTAGTTATGAGCCAGTTAAAACTGGCCTTAGGAAGTCTGAACTACAGGAGCCATTTACACCCCCTTGAAGAAATGTGATTAGTAAGCTGGGGAGGAACTAAATTCCTGAGCTGAAAACGCCTTTAACATTACATGTATGGATACTTACTCAGAAATAAATGCCCCTATATTCAACTGTGCTTAGTTCTAGATAAGTTCGTATAAAACTGTGTGGTAAGGCTACCCTAAAGGCACCAGATTCTGTCTGATCTTGGAAGCTAAGCAGTGTCAGCACAGGTTAGTACTTGGATGGGAGACTGCCAATGAATACCAGATGCTGTAGGCTATTTTTCAGAGGAAGAAACTAGCAAAACCGCCTCTGAGTATTCCTTGTCTAAGAAAACCCTATGAAATTCATGGGGTTGCCATAAGTCAGCAGGCAACTTGAAGGCACATACACACACAAGATTACAGTCCTATGCATGCTTACTTTCAAGTAAAACTACTTAGGGGTGAGCTGAGATCCCTTCCACTGTCCAGAGAAGTTCCATAAAATCTCCACTATTATATTTCAAGATTTCTTTCTAACCTGAAGGAATTAAATGTGGTTTCGCAACTTCCTTTAGATGTTAAGATGTTAGGAGACTGAACATGTTAATCAGCCTTCCCAGTCTCTGGATATGTTAGACTATACCTTCTCTCATCCCCATCCAGTATAATAATTATACACAATAGCTGGGGCTGACGTGGGTTTTAGCCCAACATCTGGAGGGCAACAGGCAGAAGGTCCATATAAAACAAAAACACAGTGTAATTTTGCTTCTCTTCATTGTTTCCTTTTAGGATGTTAAATGTTACTTGTTAACAACATGTGTGTTATGAAGCTACAGGAAACCTTATGGTTTCAAATGCATCGCCACTGGTAGTATTTATATCAGAATCAACATTTTTAAAGAAAAACACAATGTTGAGTACTGCCTGCTGCAAGGGTCATATTACAATCTATATTGCATTCCACAATATAGATTGTAATATGGGATGAGTGATGAGTTTCCCCTCCCCTCCCACTATCATTCTTCAAGGGAGATATTGCATTGCAATGTATTTTAGATCTTTCCTAACTATCAAGGTGAAGGATGGTGACTGCAGTCCAACAACATCTAGGGACCAAAGGCTGAGAATCACAGTACTACATGCTAAATCAGCTGGTTTGGAAAGCTGTTATTTGAAATCAACTACAGTCTATTAATTTCCACTTAACTTCATCTGGGGCTGAATTTTCTAATTCACCTGCTTGGATAACAGCATGGGTCACCCTCTGAAGAAAACAAAGAGACTAAACTAAACCTGCTCCCTCCTCTGTCCCACTCTGCCACTGTCCTCTGGCCTTTTGTCCTAATTTTTTAAAATGCTTTAAATGCTTCTAAATTGTTTTAAGTTACTGTGGTTAATAGTTATTTTTCAAGTTTTCTACTATTATGATAGGTTTTTAGCCACATTTTATTTTAATCTATGTTTTTAGCCACTCGGATTCCATATTGGGAGAAAGGTGGGATATTAAATAAATAAGATCCACACTCACGTGCATTCTTATTCACAGTCTTACCCACATTCCCTTGTATATTAACCAACTGAATTGTATAGACAGATGGAAGCCCTCCATTTCTCTCTCTCTCTCTCTCTCTCTCTCTCTCTCTCTCTCTCTCATATTCATATACAAATAGAGACAGAGAGAGACACACACAGAGTCCCACTGCTATCGGCTATGAAGAGGAGGTACTCCTTATCTTTACAACAGTGATGTTGAAATGTTTCCAGCCAATGGCTAGCCAGGCCAATAGTTATCCATACAGGCTAATCAGTATGGCACCACTAGATGTCATTGATGCAGCTGCTTCAAAATAAACAGAGGCCAGATCCACTACACTTCATGGCTCCTTCCTATTGAATTCTGACATTCATAGTTTTACAAGGTCATTTGCCTTCTGTGTCAAAGACTGCCGGTAGCTCACCAAACTACACATCCCAGGATTCCATAGGAAGGAGCCATGGCAAATAATCCAGTTTCAAACTGGATTATTTGTGTAGAATGGATTTGGCCTGAGATACACCCTACACACACACACACTCCTTTGAAAAATGAGTAAGTGTCAGAGAAAGGGAAGACAACTTGGTTTTGTCTCTTTTTTCAGATCCAGCAGCAGTGGGTTTAAACTGAGTATTTGATTTCACTGGAAAAAGCCATTTTCCAAGTGGGAACATACAGTAGTTGCAAGTACAGTACTGCCATATGGGAAGTCCATGTCCTTTTCAGCCTTCTCAACACCACTGCAAGAGGAAAGCTCACAGGATAGGAGATAAATGCTTGGGAGAGAAATGTTTTCAGCATAGGGCTGCACCATAGGACTCTCTCTAACCATTGTGTGTCTCTATGTAAGAACTAAAGCAGATGCAAAAAATCCTTCAAAAGTGCATTCATGGATTCCTTCTGATTAAGCGTCCTTGGAAAAAGAAAGCGTGTTGAAGGGAAAACAAAAAGAAATAAGGAGCAGAATTCTATTCTATCATGAACAGGAAGGAAAATCTCATGGAATGAGCAGGGGATAATCCAGTCACAAAAGCCACTTTGTGTGGCATTCTTTGCTTCAGTTTTTTAAAGGACTTGTTTAACCATTTGCATCTATCCCACTCTATTTTAAAAGAAAGATGCTCCTTTTAGCTTGCAAAAGTAGAACTGAACCAATTGAATTAAGCTTTACACAGGCTTTTTTTTTTTACTACATAATCTAATCTGCATGTAGATCTTATGTTCCTGTGATGCAGAATAAACCTTTGTGCACAGTGAGCAAATAGGAACAGTACCTAACTACTTTTATTTCCTAATGCTCTTCCTAAAAATTAAAAAGAGAGAGAGGCATCATTTCATTATTGGAGTATTTTTGCTTTGAAAGTCTAAAAGATGAAATGGGTGGGAAAGACTAAAGAGATCCTGATGGCCTTCAGCATATAATTTTATATATGCCTAAGGCCAACGGATAATGAAAAACACAACTGTTCCATTCCACATCCAGAGGCACAGTTTAATGCTCAAAATGAACACACTAAAAAAGAGAAAATTATAGAAAAGAAAGTCTTTGTACATGTTACAGCTAGCATCCAGCCAAACACAACAGTTAATTTCACTAAGGAAATTGTGCAAGACAGCATGTTTTCATCATACTGAACAGTGCTTACTAAGGCTCACCCAAAATCATGTGATGTGTGAAATCAGTCAAGCCCCCCACAAAATTAAATTTCACCTACAACTGAAGACACAGTTGTTTCACCAGGCTTTTATATTTATTAACATTTGTTAGAATCAGATCACTAAAATGTGATTTTTACTTATTTTACTTTCACTGCTGTTAGTAGTTTGATTGCTGTTGGTTTTGTATTTTGTGAATATAACAAGCTCTGGGGATGACTGACAAGTAGTCAGACATAAATAAATTATCATTATCCTCATCATTCATTTAGCCATGTTCACATATTATGGAAATATATTGTGTATGATACATTGTGCATAGTACGCAAGGGGATCTTATAGCACCTTTGAAACTAAGGACTTTATCAGACAGGGCTGAAATAGCTGAATTATGACATGATAGTATCACAAACAGGTTCATATTATCTCATGATGTTGTTGTCCTCCCATGGTCAGTGTGCGCTCCGTCTATTAATTAGGTATAACTTTTCATTGATGAAAAAGCCATCAATAGCCCTCAGTATCACTCTTTTTGTGGTATTGACACATGTGCAATAATCACATCCCACTGTAATTTCACAATTACAGTGTAAATGGGTGGTCCTCTTCTCCCCCTCCCCTTTCCCAATGAGAACACATAATTAAACGTCCAGGGGAGAATGTGAAGAGGACCTTTCTTGGTACCTTTTAATGTCTGTTTAAATGCTTATTTCTGAATTTCTTTGGTTATTTCTTTGGTTTTGTTATGTTTAAGCAAGGCACATCTTCTCACGAGAACAGCCAAAATCTCGCCCATACAAAATCACGGAAGTAAGAGAATTTTTTTCTTAAAGGCCAGCAGGAAGCATCAATACTCTGTCATTAGTAGGCAATGCAAAGACAACTGTTACTATAGCACAAGCTGATATCCCATTCTTAAACCACTAGTGATGGTTGTGCAATAATCCCATGGTCGTAGTATTGCATGATTATGGCAACATGAGATAATTCCTGTAATCATGCCACTATGTTTCCGCTTTTCTCAGTCACAGAATTACAGCATTTTAGATGCTTCTCTGATAAAGTCCTAACCTTTGAGACTGTTAAGTCTCAAAGGTGCTATAAGATTCCTTTGCATACTGATATTGCAGACTAATACAGCTATGTCTTTAAATTCTACCCCCATTGTGTATAGTAGCTAAACATTATCTTAAAGAAGGTATGAAGCAAGGAGCTTGCTAATTGCTTGCAGTTCTAGATTTCATAGGAACTCTACATGGGCTACAGTTTCAAACTTTCCTTCTCCTATGCATGGACAGCAGGGGAAAGCTAGCATTGGAAAAGTTAGGTTTTAAAATACACCTCTCAGTATTCCTGAAACAGCATGGCTCCCCCCACCCCATTTGTTATCACTTGAGAAGACAATGCCTTAAAAGAATAATGTTGAATTCTGCATGTATATATGTCAGTTACATCTAAAAGAAGAAGGCTAGATGGGCAGAGAAAGTGGCCCTGTTGCCTTCATTGACTGTATTCACTTTGTCCAATATGAAAAATGTCTTTTCACCTTTCTTCACCATAGTTCTGAACAGCTACAGCAAATATCCTACAGAGGGTATAGAGTGTTTTTTTTTTAAAAAAAAATCTTCCTTGATTCACAGATCAGACTTGGTTTTGCAAAAAGAAACATATGAGAGAGTAAAATGAACCCCATACCTTTATGTCCGGGAACTGGCCGAGGTAGGTGTCCATAGTTAGTAGGGCTTGATCTACTAGCTTCTGGTGGAAGTCTGTCCACAGCAAGTCATTATTCTAGAATAGAATAAAACCTGTGATCAGTCAAATGCATCTTTACAGGTTGCTTTTCACATTATGGTTGCCAAACTCAAGTGTGCCATAAAGCATATGATCAGCCATGAGCTGCAGCAACCCCAAAGTGCTGATGAGTTAAACTCATAACTGCTTGTTATGCATAATATATGCTTGTTATGACTGATGTTTATTTTTTGTAGTATATGTGTAAAGGCACTAGGAGTTAGACCTAGGATTGCCACCTCTTTTTTCTGACAAAGCACTCATAATTTCAAAAGCTACATGGATCTGCAAAAAGAAGCAAAAGGATTCCCCATTGTGGTAGCACCTACATAGTAGGCAGAAGCTTCTCGTGTTAAATTTCTGTCTGCCCTGTAGTAGATAGAGGTACAAAATAACCTGCTAAGTGAAAAGAAATGGTAAAACTTCCTATGCTTTCTTCTAACTTTCTTTTTCAGATATATGGGTTCCAACCATTCACTGCAGTTCTTACACAAGCAGCCAAAGAATCAGTAGGTACTTGCATATTATGAATATTTATAAAACAGTAAACGTGCATGGGTCTCTTCTGATGCCTTCTATACTGTCCTGTTGGGATTTCAAATCAGCTGCTACAGATTTGCTACTGTCTCTTGGAGACCCCTTTAACACCAACACTGGCCTCACTTCAGAGTCAGGCTGAAACCTTGTTTTCCACCAAAGGGCCTAGAGATTTGGGGCCTAGAGATCATGGGCAGTCTAAGATATAGTGACTTCATATGGCACACAAAGGAAATACTATTTAAAATAGGGGATTTTTCTGTTTAAAATTATTTATGCACTACTTTAAACCATTCTACATTATCTTAGATTGTTTTAAGTTGTTTTGTTGCTAATACCTGAGATCTCTGATATAGGGCAGAATATAAATATTTTAATTAATACACAAATTGTTCTAATATGGGATACTTAAGAAGGCAAGATGAATGTAGTGTAGCTTAGAACACAATGGCTTCCTTTAGGCATTGTTTAGCATTACATGAACAAATCTTGTTGAACTTGGAATTTGCTGATGCATGCATGCACACACAAAAACCTCTGGTGTGACTTCAAAGAGGAGATTACAACATCTACTTCTGCAGCCTTAGCCCCTGTTTATCACTGCATCCAAAATGACAATGTACATTTTAATTTAAACTATGCTTTATTGAAACAAGCTAGGATCAAGCTATGGTTTGTGATCCTGGCTTGTTTTAATAAACCATATTTAAATTCAACACATTGTCCCTATACAGGTACAGTGCTGAACTACAGATAGTATTAAAGTGGAAGTGGATAATTCCAAGCTCTTTTTCATGACCACACCAAAAGAACAGGGGAGGAAGAAGTGATGAAAATCTGAGGCTTAAGCAGGCTCACTCACATATTAACTTTTGGTTTAGTGTTATGTCTGAATTAGGCTTCTATACTACAAAACCCCAAATCAGTATAACAATTATGGTCCCCATGAAATGGAGGTCATAACACATGCTAATTCATGACAGAACAAAACTTCACCTCTGCTATTTTATTAGTGTCATCTCTTCCTGGCCACTCTGGCTCATACACTTCTTGCAAACATTCTGTCAGTTTCTTGGAAGCCTCGTGCATGGCTTGGAGAAAGAAAAAGAAAAAACAGACTCTAAATTTCAAATGACAAAGTAGTATCCCACCAAATAAATACCTGAAAAAGGAAGAAAGGTAGGGACTAATGAACCTGATACTAATTTATCATGATCTCATCCATAAACCATGGTAAAAAATGCTTTATGTGAGTTATTTTTCAGGCAAGAAAAAGGGAGGTAAATATAAAGATTCTACAGAAACTACAAGCATCTAATTTAAAATGTCTTCCATCAGTGGGTATAAACAAGAAAAATAAAACATCAATTTTTCAAAAACATACAATTTATCTTTGAGTAGTAGCAAATTTGCAGTTCTGAACACATGTATTTATTTATTTAGGTAGGTAGGTACCTGTGCACTTTTTAAAGTCTGTGCCAGGCTGTGTTTTTTTTTTAATTATAGCACTCTGATACCACTTTAACTGCCAGAGCACCATCCTATGGAATCCTGTGATTTATAGTCTGCTGGAGGTCTTAGAATTCTGTAGTTCACTCCCTTGAACCATAGCATTAGAACTCTCCAGCAGAGAATTCTAAAGGCTTTGCCAACCTACAGTTCCCAAGATTGCATAGGGTGGAACCATGACAATTAAAGTGGTATGAGACTGATAGAATTGTGTGGTGTGTGAATATACCGTACGTGTGGTTGCTGTTGTGGTGGTTGTTCATATAATGACAAAATATTAGAGAAAATATACTGGGAAATCCAATTGATCAAAAAGATCATACAGTGAATAAAACATGAAGCTGTGTTGTTTTTTGAAATTATATGGGGGGGATTATATAAAGAGAAGGGTGAAAGGTCCCTCCAGGAAGATAATCTCTCCATGCTGATTGTCTGTCCAAGCCCCATCCTGAGTCAAAGGGGTATAAAAGATGTCATTTACCAGCTACTAGTCACGTGAAATACCCGTGAGGCTAAATCCCTGGACAGCTAGACTCTCAAACACTTATAAAACACCACCGGTATCTGGTTTGTATATTGTATTTTTGTAGTATGTACCCATTCATGGGTTTTTTTGCCATGTTAGAAGTATGCTAGAAGTAAGCCATGACTACTTTAAAGGTATATTTCTTGAGCAGCATTAACATTTTCTGTGATTACAGTTGTCCATCCGTATCCACAGATTTGATATCCATGGATTTAAGTATTCACGGCTTGAAAATATTCTTAAAAAAATAAGAATCCAAAAAGCAAACCTTGATTTTGCCATCTTATATAAGTTGACACCATTTTGCTATGCCACTGCATATAATGGGACTTGAGTATTCAAACCCCAGCAAATATGAAAGGACAACTGTACAGCTATGTGTAGCTTTCATAACTTAATCCAGCTATGACTGGTACTGCTGGAGTAAAGCACAAGCAAGTTATCTATGCCATTCACCTTAGAGCAGAAGATTCTAGAAATGTTACCACAACCAGGAGTTACCTTTTACTGAAGCCAGGTATGTCCGGAGATCCTTCTGCAGCTTGCTTCCTTCTGACTGAAAAGACAGTAAATATAATGAGTGAGTTGGCTATAGAAGAAATTTTAACAGCTATTAAAAATCTAAAGAACGGGAAAACGCCTGGTCCTGATGCTTTTACAGCAGCATTCTATAAAACATTTAAAAATGAATTAATACCACATTTTCAATTCATACTGATGGAATACCAGAGACTTGGAAGACAGCGAATATTATAGTGATTCCAAAAGAGGAAAAAGATATAACGGATGTTAAAAATTACCGTCCGATATCATTTTTAAATGTGGATTATAAAATCTATGCCACAATATTAACAAATAGACTTAAAACGATCTTAAAGGACATTATACATACAGACCAAAATGGTTTCCTACCCGGAAGAACATTGTCATTAAATATTCAAACTATTTTGAACACATTAGAATATTATGAAAAAAATAACAATAAAAAAACTGCTCTAATTTTTGCTGACACAGAAAAAGCTTTTGACAATGTCAGCTGGTCCTTTCTAATAAATGTAATGAACGAATTGTGATTTGGATAATTCATATTAGAAAATATAGAAAAAATTTACAAAGATCAAAAAGCTCACATTATAATTAATGGTGAAAGAACATCTGTGGTAGAAATTCAAAAGGGAACCAGACAGGGATGTCCTCTTTCACCTTGGCTTTTCATTGTGATTTTGGAAATTCTAATGGATATAATTAGGAAAACAAAAGCAATTGAAGGACTGAAGATCAAAAATCAAGAATACAAAGTAATGACATTTGCGGATGATTTAGCTATCATTCTAGAGGATCCGGTATAAAATATATCTATATTAATGGAAACCATATTGATATTTGGAAAATACTCAGGTTTTAAGATCAATAAGGAAAAAACAATAATCTTGATTTAAAACATCTCCAAGAAAGAGGAAGATAAATTAAGAATAAAATCAGAATGTAAAATTGAAAGAAGAGTTAAGTACCTGGGAATTTGGATGACAAATAGAAACTTAGATCTTTATGACAATAATTATAAAAAAATTTGGAGTTGAGTAAAAGAGGACTTTAAAAACTGGAAAAAATTAAATCTATCTTTATTGGGTAAAACTGCGGCAATAAAAATGTCAATTCTCCCGAAAATATTATTTTTATTCCAGAACTTACCAATTCTGATCAATGAAAAACCATTTAAAATTTGGAAGCAGGACTTAACAGACTTTATTTAGAATAGTCAACGAGCCAGAATTAAGTGGCAAACTCTAATTGAACGGTCAGATAAAGGAGGAACATCTTTACCAGATGTAAAATTGTACTATAAAGCCTGCAGTTTCTTTTGGATGAGCGATTGGATTAAATTAAAAAAACATGTGATTGTTAACAGTGGAAGGAGCAGATTTAAGACTGGGATGGCATGCATATATTGGATATAATAAAGCAGCAATACATAAGGATTTTAACAATCACATAATAAGAAAAGCTTTATTGAAAAATTGGCAAAAAATCAAAGATCAATATTATCCAAAATTACCCAGATGGCTGTCACCCCAGGAAGCTTTTTTTGGCAGATGAGAAAGAACAGAAAAGTAGATTCTATATAAAGATCTGTATGAAAGGGACAAGGCAGGTTCCTTTAACATTAAATCAAAAGAAACTCTGGTGAAGGAAGGATGGAAGGTGAATTGGTTTTCCTACAAACAATTATATGATAGGTTTAAACATGATAAAAAAAGACTTTGGTTTTGAAGACAAGGAGATTGATCTGGATAAAATAATCTGGGATGATAAAAAGAAAACTGCAAAATTTTACAATATCTTTTTAACCAGAGAGTTGGAAACAGAAGTAGTAAAAGATTCAATGATCAAATGGGCAAGAAATCTGGGAGAGACCATAGATCTAGAGGAGTGGGAAATGGCATGGAAAAAAACAAAAGACTTTGCCGCTTGTCAAAGTATGAAAGAAACCTTTTGAAGATCAGCAACAGATGGTATCTAACTCCTTTAAAATTAAACGAAATTTATGGAACAAGAGAAAATTCATGTTGGAAATGTGAGAAGGAGACCGGATCTTTGATGCACATGTGGTGGAACTGCCCATTTATCAAAAAAATATTGGTTAAAAATACACAAATTGAGTCAAAGAATGTTTAACATTCAATTCGCTTTCAATTCCAAATTATACTTGTTAAACATCACATCAATATTAGAGAAAAATGACGAGAAAAAATACTGGAGAATAATATTGTACTTATGTACTGCAGCACGTATGAATTTGGCAGCTAAGTGGAAAAATAAAGAATTTCCCCAAATAGAAGATTGGTTGTATAAAGTTTTAGAAATGAAAGACAATGATAAATTAATGTATATATTTAACAACAAAAAATCTGAAAAAGTTGAAAAAGAACAGACTCCAGTAACAAACTGTTGCAAAAAAAGATGGAATACAAATACAGATTTTTAAAAGATTATGTAAATTTTGGAAACAGGGGAAGTAAACGGTGGAATGGGAAAATTTTCAATTAAGATGAACAGTGATTAGAGGAATTAATTTTATTTAAAAAAGACACTTTTCATTAGTATTAATATCATATGGGGAATACGTTTATATAAATAAGAAGATGAAACTAAACAGCAACAAAAATAAAAATTCTTTGAATAGGTATACAGAGGAAGTCAATATTTTATTATTTATTTAAGTATACTGTACATTATGCATTATGTATCATGTAACAGAAAATGTAGTGAAGCTGTACAAATTGTACAAGTTATAAAAAGTTATATTAAAAAAATGTTAGTGTTGGTCTTTTAATGCCCTAAGCAGGTTGTGTCTGAACTAGTTTCTCCCATGAACTAGGACAACTTCTTAAATCAGCTTCAGAGGCCTTCTCCATATGCTTCCAAACTCAGGCCTCAGAGAGGTGGCTGATGGTGTGTCCTGTGAAATGGTGGTGTCCAGTAAAATAATATCCCAGACTGAGCCTAAATTATTATTATTTAACACTTCTATATTAAACACCACTTAATTTCAAAAGCCTTTTAATTTTATTTATAAAATTAATTCTAATCCTCCATTTACATATCTGAAGGACCTCCAAGGCAGCTTACATCCATACCAAAATAAAAATACGAATCCAGTAAATAGTATTACAACAGGGATATGCCCATGTGCCTGTTCACCAAGGATCCCAGTTCACACCCTGTGGGGGGAGGGGGGAGACAAGTGAAGTGCAGCAGTGTTCCCAGGCATCTCAGTGACCCCATCTGTGTAGCCAATCTCTATGTGGTTCAGAGGAAACTCTGGGAAACCCTACCACCCTACCATGCCTGTCATTTAGTTTTCAAAGAGGGTAGGAATTGATTGCCAGCTGATTGCAGGAATAACAAGACCTCACACATGACATGAAATGGGG
This sequence comes from Gambelia wislizenii, assembly GCA_030847615.1. Lineage (NCBI taxonomy): Eukaryota > Metazoa > Chordata > Lepidosauria > Squamata > Crotaphytidae > Gambelia > Gambelia wislizenii. The sequence continues at coordinate 329,180,491 of JAUMIR010000001.1, forward strand.
TGAAATAAAGTATTTTATTAAATTCAACCTATTTAACACTCTCTAAGATCTTCAGCAGGGGGAGGCAACCTGGTGAGGGACCAGCTGAGGCAGTAGGTCTATCCTAGATCACACCCCTCAGCCTTCCCGGGTGAACACCTAGGTCCTGGAGAGGAAACCCAGTTGCCTGGAGTTGCTCACCAGCCAGCCCGCATCTGGAGGGTCAACCTAAAAGTCCATCACCCAAGCTGCACGGATTGGGGTGAAGGATTATCCTTTAGGCCAACCCCAAGATGGGTCTCCTTCTGTCCCCTTAGGCCACACGACCTGAAATGGCCCTCCTCGGCGGCAAAGGTGGCTCCCTCCCAAAACAGCTCTGCTGATGCAGGGGGAGCCAGAATATAGATCAGCAATCCCCACCTCTAGGGCATTCAGAAAGAGGCCACATGCCTACCTGCCTCACCCTTTGAAGGTCTTCCTCACCAACTTTCCCATGATGTCAGGGCCCCGTCTACACGATTTAAATAATACATACAGCATGTGAAAGTTCGCTCTTCGGTACACACGGCCGTTCGGATTCACACACATCCAAAGGAAGGGGGGCTCGGTTTTCCACCCTGAAATACGCTCAAGTGGCATTCGGGAGGGAAAGCGGATCGCGATGAAAAATCTGTTTGCTGTTCGGATGGCTGACAGTCTGTACGCTCCGTTCGCACACATACGAACAGGCATTGTAATATGATTGGCTGGCTGAATAGAGGGGGCAGAGCTAGCACGGAGGGGAATTGGGAGTGGCCACCATGTTGGTTTCCTGGCTAGCGAGAGTCCGGTAAGTCTGTGAATTTTATATATTTATTTATTTTTATTTTATATTGTAAATAGGGAAAACCAACTTTCCGCAAAGCAGGAACCTTTTAAAAAAAAAAGCGGCGGGAGGTTTAAAACCACCGCTTGGCTTGCTCTCTCCAGCCAGCTTGGGGAAGAGGGGTCATACAGAGTTTAGGGGGTAAAAAATCGTGTAGGCGGATCGTATGCATACGAATGATGGCCTATTCGTATTTTTTACCCCCCAAACGGATTTTTTTTTATAATCGTATAGATGCACCCCAGATATGGTGTACTATCTGGACCTTTAACCAGCTTCTGGTTAATGGGAACAGGGAGGAATTTTACTTGAAACCAGTATTGGCCCCATACTTGCAAAGGCTCTGCCTTTCCTATGATCAACCACCTGTTTCTGTTGGGCTAGTGTTAATACATTTCTTCCCTTGTAACATTTTTAAATTGTGTGGGTGTTGTTGGCATTAGAAAAGACCCATTTATGGTGGAGCAGATAGGTTTATTTGCTCCTCAAGTGAGAAGGTTCCCCATATGGGGCGTCAGGTGTCATGCCTCATTCAGCTCTTGCCCTGCTCCAGGGCAAAGGCACCTGCCTCACACTTAGTGATAGGTAGGAACCATGCATTGGTTACCACTGTAGTGTACATCCAACCACAACACTCCATTTGATATCTCAGTATTCAGGCTGAGCAGATACTTGTCCTACATAGAACCAAAATCTACCAAAGCTATACTCAAAAAAGTTGTGGCCATCTGGTATACTTTCTGGAGTTTCAATATTTACAGAAAAGATTCCTGCAGATATTTAGGGGGACTAATTTAGTGGGACTAATTATTTTTTAGCAGTAAAGACCATGACTGTGACCTTGAGCATGTCCCACTTCTTACAGCTGTTTTGCTAGAGGTAGAAGCTATGGAACTGGATGAAAACAGGACTCAGCAGGAACCACATCTCTACAACTTCACCTTACCAAAGCACATTCCCCTGATTATCACATTGCTTGATTACAAAATAAGGCATCTGCAAACTAGTATGATCTTAATTTCATTCACCACTGCCATCATCTGGCATTGGACAGTCAAATAAGAGCTCCCAGTTTGCAACTGGAATGCACAATTCTTCTTGAAAGTGATCCTCCTCCTCTTAAAACATTTGAGGCTCATATTTGGCAGTTTCTAGCACTGTTCAACTAAAGTGCAACATCCTTTCTGATGGTTTTATTTTCATAACATACATCTCTAAAGAGATATAACAGAATCCTGTAGCACCCTTAAAAGTGAATTCAGCTCTTTACATTGAAACAGACTAACACAACTATGTCTTTGAATACTTCCAACAAGAATACAAAAGGGAAGAGAAGGTCACATGCTGGTTGCCCTTTTGCAGCTATAATTAACAAAGGTTGGATAGGATTTTTGGCTGCCAGACAAGCAGCTGTAGATCAGCCAAAAGGAGGATACAGGAAAAGGAAGGGGGGTTATGTCTGACTGCACACTAATATGTGACACTGTATTTCCATCTTCCTTTCACTCTCACTAAGAGGGCTTTAAAGGAAGGAAACTCACAGAACATCTGCCTCAAAAGGTACCAAGGTTTGAATAGATGTTTCCTCTCATGGGCCTCTTTTTATCCTGGAGATATTCATCCTAAATGTGTCTGCTGCTGCTTCTTTCTTATCTTGTGCTACACAAACTAAACAGAGGCTATACTATTGCTGCTACACACCAGGAATTTCACCATATGCTACGTAGACAATAATATCAATATGCACATTAACATCTCACATCAACTCACTGTTAATGCATGTCCCTAGCCACTTCAGATAGAACAGTGGAGCCAAGCTAGAATGTATTGTGAAACAGTGGCCACAGTGGCCACTACCAATGGTTTCAGTGTCCAAATTCACTGTTAGCTGGGTTTTTTGGCAGCTAGGAATCATGAGAATTATAAATCCACATGTAACCAGATATTTGCTGTCTTTACTCTGCAAGCTTTAGAAGGGTATAAACCCTAGCAATGTTAGCCCAACAACCTTAGAACAGCTTCAGGTTGTCTTTGACACACAGGCACAGAGTGAGGGCTATTGCTGTCATTCATTCATTATCCAGTCATCACGCATCACAGACAGACACACAGGAAGTATATAGTCTCAGTAACTTGGCTAGGGTTCCAACCCAGTATTTATAAACACATTCAAAAGGGGAGAAAGAACAGGATAAAGCTGTTTAGTCAATCATAGCAGAGCTCAATTTATTCCTGAAGACAGGACAGCTGCTCTTATTTCAAATCTAACTTGCCTTGCTATTTTCAGTAATCTGTTTCTGTCTAGAAATGTTCCCTACATCAGTTACAGGTGTGAACCTCATTGTTCATGTGCACCCAAAGGTGTCTGGGATGCAATGAATGCCTCAGAGGATACAGAGCCAGTGGATACAAGAGCAACAGGTTTCCTGTGGGGGTCCTATGAATTGTTCTGATCAAGGTCAACTGCTAAACAGTCTCTAACTTCTCTGCCAGAAGAAACACCAATGTCCAGGATTTTGTTCCTTCTTACCTCTCCTACAGCAGACACCAACTGCTGGAGAAGGCTCTGTGATCCACCACAGTTCCTTAGTGATATTGAAAGAACACGATGGAGAATTATTTTTAGCATCAGCACTTTCTCACAACAACTCCCACAAGAGGGAATTTCTGCACACACAGCACACCTGCTCTCTGCCAACAAACCAAAGACTGCCTCCTTCTACAAGTGGAGCTGTTAAGAAGCTCCAGATGTGAAACCGTGTAGCGTAAGTGATAGTCACCTCGGCAGATTATGCAAACAGCACCAAGATGCATTCCAGATAAGTATCCAACAACAAGTGTATTTCAAATCACCCAAGTTTAGTGTTGGTGCATCTTGTGCATTTCAGCTGTTCAGAGTGCTTCACAGGCTTAGTAATCCATAAAAGAGTGCCATTTGAAGAAATGTCAGCTTATTTTTATAACATGAATGCTGTACACTTCTCAATATACTTCCCAGGGCAGTTTGCATTGCAATTAAATAAATAAAATGCAGATAAATACCCCAAAGTATTGAAGCCTAGGGAAACTGCCTGTGACAATGCCTTGGTTAACACGTGGTTGGTCTCATGCTAACAACCTTGTAAGGTACCCAGTCACCAACACTTTACCCTGCTTCCACCCTTTAGACACTATTCTTAAATGTAAAAGGGATAGGGTCCCAAGTGTCTCCATAAATCAGTGACACTATTTTAGGTAGCGTGTTTTCTATTCTTTCTAATTCCTAGCAATCAACTCATTCTGAGTCAACCACTACAAAAGAAACAGTAACTTTTATTGAAGAATGTTCAATATAAAGTATCTTATGTGAGTTGCTTGAAGTTCAGAAAGGTTACATTAAAATCAAACATTTCTCAGAGTTTAACCATTCTCTAGCTAATTTCCTTTCTCTAGACACACATCTCTCTGTAAACTCATCAGCAATCTCAACTCTCTCTCTCTTCCTCCCTGTCAGAACCAGCTCCAAGATCCTCTGTTAACCACTCCGCTCTCACGAGGTGGTCCCTCCCATTGCATACAACTGAGCTGGGTTTCACTCTTCCTGTGCTGCCTGTTGTTTGGCCACCAGATATCAAGCTTAACCCAAAAGAGCCACCTCATACAGCCATTTTATCACACTGCCATATATAGAGTCACACCATGGGGCCATTTAGACCAGTGTTGTCAACTCTGACTGGCAGAGTTTCCTTCCTGGCGATTCCATGGTGCTTTATGGTCCAAGTACTAACCTGGCCCAGCCCTGCTTAGCTTCTACAATCAGATGAGAGTGGATGTGCTCAGGGTGGTACGGTGACACTATATACAGTAGGACTCCCTTATCCACTGGGGATTGGTTCTGGCAGGGCCGTGGATACTGGAAACCGTGGATAATAGCGAACACAATTGAAAATAATGGGACTTCCAGTTTAAAATACCATAGAGGACTTTAGAGGACCTAGAAAATGGCTAGAGAGGACACATTTTCTAGGAAGACTCTATGGTAGGTGTGCTGTTTTGTGTCCCATGGATAACTGAATCAGTGGATAATGAATCAGTGGATATAGGGGGGTCCTACTGTACATGTGCATTCACATACCTAAAACAAGAGTAAGTAGCTGATTTGAAGGAACTATCCAAAAGCAAAAGAGGCACACACAGGTGAAGTCAGAGAGCAGGAATCAGTTTGGTAAATCAGAGAACAAAAGGAAAGAAAAACACGGTAGTCTGTAAAATTATTCTGCATTTTCAGCAAGGACTGTTACATTTTTATGATCTCTCTGTTCTCTGCCTTATAAGGGTACAAGAAAGATAGGTGCAAGGGGAAAAAAAACAAAGGACGGTTACTGTTGGCAGGCAATACCATCTGGAGCCCCGATTCAGAGAATGGAGTAGGGTAATGGTGTACATTTTAAAAATACTCATCTGAAACTGCCCCTAATCTGAAGAAGCATACAGTTTTATCTGCAATGTTTGTCTGCCATGGTAAAAGCAGCCACTTATTCTGAGGTACTGATATTTTATACAGGTATCATCACTGGGAGAAGACTCCACCTTCTTCTGTCTATCCGCAGTTGTGCTGCCCATCAAACTCCAGAGGTGCCTGGGACTATCTGAATATACTCCTGCCCCCCACCGAAAAAAAAAAAAAACAAAAAAAAAACATGCTTGGCTTGTGCGTCACAATGCAAAGTTGGTCTCTAAGCAAAGGCAGAGGCAGATCTCATGCCATTTGCAAGACGAAAGGACACAGCCTAGCAAGTTCTCTGAATGGACATACAAGGTATTTGGAACAAGATCCACCCCTCACTCCTCATTCAAGAATTTTTAAAAAATGATGACAGTGCTGTGGAGTGAGAAAGAGAACTAATTTTATATCCCTTCCATTTACACAACAGAGCTTATGCACACATTGACTGTACAGAAAGAGATTCTCAGCTCAGAGCAAATCCATGACAGCTGTTAGTCCTCACAGCAACACAGCAAACACTCAGTTCCTTTTTCAAGGGATGCCCAGAAGCCACTGCCTTCATTCCTGGTATAACAGCTTGCTAGAGAAGGGGCTCTGGCTGCACAAGCTCAGCTCTCTTCTGTATTCAAGTTTTCCCAACAGTTAATTCCACAAGCTGCTAGAAGCCTGGTTTCTCAGAGATGGGACTTTTTCAGACGGGGATAAAAAAAAACTCGCAGAAGTCGAGAGGAGGACAGTGTTGTCCCACTTCCAGCGCTCCATTTTGGATGACGCCGTGCTCCTCCTGTCCTTCATTCATTCTGCCTCCGTCCTGCTTTTGTTTTGCCTCTGCCACTTTTTATTAATGGAAGTTTCCTATAGATAAATGCCTATAGATAACACCTCTCTAGGGTTTGTTTGGGTTTTTTTGCCCCATCTGAAAAAGTCCATGGTCTACCTAAATATAAGGCTCAAGTGGGCTAGACCAATGAATCTATACTGGGTTACATCACTCTTATACTGGGCAATCAAAGCCCAACTAAGACCTACAGACCCAATTTTGAAGCAGGAAAGTTGTCTTTTTATATATATATAAAATTTTGGCAGAACTACACCACCTAAAAGCTGTACAGGAAACCACTTTCAGAATTAAGTGGCATTTATGGCTTCCAAGCCTCAAAGTACAGTACACAGTATACTCAGGAGCAAAACAAAGGGTCAAACTAAACATTACATTAAAGATGTAATTTGGCATTCTGTACGTCTGTTTTTTAAAATGTAAATAGTCACTGGGAGTCTGATCAAAACTGCAATCACAGTGGGAAAGGTGGTGTGGGGGAGAGTGATTCATTCCTCCTACACTCCAGTTCCAACAGAAATCATCTATCTGCAAAAGCTACTGTACAACCCAGGAGGGAAGTCTCTCATCGGTCCTGTTTTTTCTTTTCATTTATTTACAGAAGGAGTGGGGAACTGCAGCAGATCTGGAGGCCACTTTTCTGCCCAGGGGCCACATGGACAACCAGAAACTAAAATAAGAACACCACAATGGCCAAATATCTACTTCTGAGTCTCCAAAATAGTTTTTTTTTTAATGTTAAACAGTACAGGGATGCCTTGCAACCTATTTAAAAGGTAAATTGTTACTCCTGGATGATTTCAGGAGCAGCAACTCAGTACCTCTCTCTCTCTCTCTCTCTCTCTCTTTTTTTTTCCCCTTCCTTTTTTTTTGGCCAGAAAAAGTTCATCTTAGGGAGACTGCATATGGAATTCTGGAGATGTCAAGGACCACAGAAACATCCTTGTATGTAGGCATACTTTGCCTACACCTGATTTAGAGACTTGTCGAGACCATCAAGTGAGAGCAGTATAGTACAACCCCCATATCCATGGGAGATACATTCCTAGATGAAAACCACAGATAATAGTGAACCCTGTTAAAATGAAGGACTTCTGGCCCAATCTTATCATGGAGTTGTGCTGGAGGACCTAGAAAATGCCTAGAGATAACACCTCTCTAGGCATCTTCTAGGTCCTCCAGTGCACCTCTGTGGCCAGCTTCTGGTGGAAGCATATCATAGAGTTGTGCTGGTGGACCTACAAGATGCCTAGAGAGGCCACTTTTTTTCAGATGTGTGTAAATGAATCTGCAGTTACTGGTCCCGCAGATACGGGGGGTCTTAATGTAAATGAAGAGGTGTTCCTGTTCGTTTGTTGCACAACATCAGGATGGACCTGCAGAAGCATGATGGGGGTTGCATTTTAAACATTGGGAAGGCCATGTGTTCCCGATACCTGCAATGAATGCTAATGAGTCAGGACAAGCGTGAGTGCACGATTAAAAATAAAAGAGAAGAGAAGGGGAAAGAGGGCTGCTAAAACCCTTCACCAGTTTGTTATTTTCTGTAATTCAATGAACATGGGTATATTTCATCACAAGCTCTAATGAATAAGCATGAAAAATAAATTTATTTATGGCCTTATCACCTAGTAAAACTATCCAAGGCAGCATACAACACAGAGATAAAACCATATAATCAGCACTTTTTAAAAGTACAATAAAGAATTTCTAAAAGCCATAATGAAGTAACAATCAAAACTAAACAATCCAAAAGCCTAGTGGCAACAAGACTGAAATACGTTTTACATGAAAAGTAGCAACAATAAAAGTAAATGAGTTAGACACTGGGGGGAAGGGTGTGGCTGGGATCCTATTGGTCTATTACACCAACATAGTGTACTTTTACACTACTGCGTAGCAACAGTGGTGGGACAGCAGAGAAAGCCATCTCTGTCACTAGAGGAAACTGCCCTTCTGGAAGCAGCTTGGTTGTTGTCAGGACAGTTTTCGGTCTTGATAGATATGGCTTTCTCTTCTGCTCTCCCACTGCCCCCCAGACCCAATATGGCTGATCCTATGGCCCTTTTACTCCCTCCCCACTACTGCCACGCTACCACAGCCAACACAGGCCAGTCAACAGGATCACAGACAGTGCCTTTAATTTCAGCCCAAAAGGCAACTAAGGGCATATCCTGACTGACTGAAAAGTCCCAGATTTTGTTCCTGTTCTTTCCAATTATAAATGGGGTTGAAATAAATCAACCTGGGGAGCTGGTATAAAAAAATCTCTGATCATAGCTGGAGCTGACAGAAAATATTTTGGAATAAACAAAATGTGTATGGTTCTCCAAAATAACATCAGAAAGAACAGGAACAAAATCTGGGGTTTTCTGGGCTTTCTGGATGTGCCCTGAATGAAAATTATTTTAGCTGTAAATATCAAGCGATTTTAATATTTGTATTTTACTTCAATTTGCTAGTTCTATTTATTATTTGTGTCTTGACATTTTATGCTACTGATATTTTACAGGCTATTGGAAGATGCCTTGAGAGGGTTTTACTCTTTAAGGCAGTCTATACATTTTACATAAATACTGTAAAAATAAATACAAGACAGGAGCCTGACTAATTTCAGTTGGATGGGCATTCCAGGGTTGCAGCATTGCCACAAAGCTGGTCCTGTCTCTCATATTAACTTGCTGAATCTCCTGAAATGGGAAGTAGGTTGAGATTTTAGTGCTAGAAAATCCATTCCATATGCAGGAGTCAAGATGGGTGAGTCATCTGGTAGTGTCTTCACAGACTAATTTATCACACTAAAGGTGCATCACCACATCTTCCTTCTGCATGCATCTTTTACACCAACCCTCCCCCTTCTGCCCCTCCAAAAGGATTTCTGATTCCATTAGTCATCTAAAGAAATACTAATACTTGGTGGGACAACATTCAGCGTTTACAATTTACTGTATAGTGATCAGAGTTCAGAAAGCAGATAATATTTTAGGACTGATGGATGTTGTATAAAGCTTACTGCTCCACTTTGTCAGTCAACTCAACACCCATAATAGGTCACAAAGCAGCAGCATGATCCATCCCTTGAATCATGCGATATCCTCCTCAGTGTCCCTGTGATAATGGGTAGACTCCATCTTCCATTATCTGCCAGCTCAGCAATCAGGTAAATAAAGGGTTAAGCAGGGTCTACAGAAATGTAACACTTTTAGGGTCAACATCATCATTGATGTCATAGGTCACATGGGACAGAATGACCAATCAGACTTACAGAATGGCGATCTGCAAGGTAATAGATACTGTCTCAGTGCTACGAGGCGGAGAGAGAACAGAGACCCTGAGATGGGAACATCGCATCTCAGGTAGAGATGAACAAGAACAAAGGACTCTGAGAGGAAGGTTGTTGAGACTGGTCTGAACAGACATGTGGCTCCAGCCAAGCCTCTGAAGTCAACAGACTAAACTCCATGTCAGTTAGTAGATCAGGAATTGTATTACCTAGTTTGCATTAGAGAATTTATGTTTATTTTCCCCGCTTGGCTGAATGCTAACTATATCTGTAACTCTAAGAATATACCTGGAAAAGGGAGAGCCTTTTCCATGAGAATTATCTGCATGTATGAACTCTGCTTAGAATAAGTAGCTTTTTCTAAATTTCTTAGCTGATGCGTACATGTGCTTTGATTGCTCAGTCGTTTCTCTCTCGTTTCTCTTTCTTTGGGAAAGAAGGGAGGGGGAGGTACATTTCTGCAAGCAGCAGGGAGTCTCCCTTTGGACCAGAACCAGTTTAAGGGCCGTGCAGCACCTGCGGCTGCAGGGGCCCCCATCATTGTGGGGGGGGCATTGTAACCTTCCTCCTGCAAAAACATTATTAGTAATAATCTGAATATCCTGTACTGTGAATAGGTTAGGTTTGGTTAAATTTGACCTGAGATAAACATATGGGGGTCCCAAAATAAAGTGTTGCAGGGGACCTCAAAATTACTTAAACCAGCCCTGCTTTGGACTGTGTTAGTAAGGAGATAGATTCAAAGGGTGGTGGCAGCAATACCAAAAGGGGGCACAATTTAAGGGAATTCCTGGGCAGAGGAATTCCAAGACTGTGTCTTGAAAGGACAGCAGAATCTCAGAGGGCTGCGTGCGTGTGCACACTGAGGCAAAGTCTGTATCACATGAGGGCAACTTAGGAGTTCTCAGGCAGAAGACCCGCCCCACAGCTGTATCACAGTCCCCGTAACTATAAAAGTAACTTTAAGGGGACAGTTACACTGTAAAAGCAGTCAAATTATACAATAATGACACAATTGTAACATAAAGTAGTTAAACATTAGTCACTAAAGAAATTATCTAATTGCAAATATCAGCTAATGTATAATGGGTTACTTGAATGTGTTGGAGTAATACAGCGTCAAAACTACTTACCAGCTGTTTGTTGAAGTTTTGCACACACTGTTCAAACTGTTCATCTTTTGTTTCATCAGCTTTCCCAAGTTTTTGCATCACCTAGATGTGCATATGAAAAGAGAACAGAGAAAATATTTTTAAACCACAATGATTTAACACTGGTGTCAGAGAATGGTATAGTGGGGATGGGAGAGAAAAGTCCCAATTAAATCTCTGGCAATGAAAATTAAGAAGAACCAGAGCTCATAAATGTTATTGTTGAGTCTACAACATCCTAGAACCATAAGTAGAACCCCAAGGGGCCATGCTGGCTGGAAGTGTTCTGGAAGCTATTCTAAAAAAAAAGTATATAAAATTCTAAAAGGAAGGAAGGAAGGAAGGAAGGAAGGAAGGAAGGAAGGAAGGAAGGAAGGAAGGATAAAACTCATAAGGCATCTTGTAAGGCAGGAATATGCAAATATGAAGGAGTTGGGGCCAGCTTTCAACCTTGTACACACACCCTCCACAGCATGCCACACCATTGCATTTCAGGACACTGAAAGTGACATTGTATCACTTCCTGCTGCCATTTTGGTAAATTATTGGCTGAAATTTATTGTTTGCTGGTGGGTGGGAGGAATGTGGGGAAAGTAAATCACACAGGTGGAAAAATACTTGAAAATATTCAAAACTGGTCAAAAAAACATGTTTCTCAGGTGTCAAGAAATCCTGATGAGAAGAATTCTGGACTGACAAGGCTTATTCTGCACAAAATTCATATGTTTTTCTATACAGGAAATAGCACTTTCTGTGCAGGAAATTGTTATTTTTTCTGGAAAAATACCATATGTGAATTTTGTTCAAGATAAGCTGCAAGCTACAAACTGCAAATTTCTTGCAGCAGGAAGAAAATTGCTAAAATTGCTTGTTGCCATTCTTGGATATCCTGGTCATCCGCAAACCAAACCAACAATTAGGCCACAAGGTATACAGAAAACCCACACACACGGACAGATACCTACACAAGAACTCCAACCATAACCCAGGACAAAAAAGAAGCACAATAAAACAAGAGCAAACCTGTTCAAATTAATTGTTCTCTCCTACATCACAGATACACTGGAGATTTTCAGACTACACTGTTATAGAGTTACTATTCCACTTGAACTGCTCTGGCTTCCTCCTGTGGAATTCTGGGGTTTGTAGTTTAGTGAGGCCTAAGAGCTCTCTGGCTGAGAGTTGTAAATGCCCCTCCCTAAACTGCAAATCCCAGGATTCAAGAGGAGGCAGCCAGAGCAAATAAAGTGGAATAGTAACACTATAACAGTGTTGTCTGAAAATCTCCAGTGTGTAAGAGTCGAAAGGTCTCTGCCTAGAAAAGCAGTGCGGGAGACTGGCTTGGCCACACTGTGATTCTACAATATGAATGGGGCAGCAACTTGCACTAGATCACTGAGGTCAAACTTATTGGCTAAAGAGGCATGGTAAGAACTGGAAAAAGTATCCACTCACATCACCATGCAAGTCCTTCAACAGAAACATCTCAGAGAAAATGGGGTGTTTTGTGAAAGAAGATGAACGCTGTCTACAGTAGAATTGCCAGCTCAATTGCACCCCATTTCTTGAGATTTCAGGCCAAAGTATAAGAGCAGATCTTGATGATGTCACAGAGTTGGGCCTTTGTAATGTCATAAAGGTGAAGCAGACAAGGATTTGAAGATGAGACTGAATTACCTCCAGGCCAGCAAGTTACAGAAACAGAAACAGTGGGTACAAGTGCTTATACCCACTTGCCCTCTCCTGGTCTCCTTCCCTCAGTCATGACCTTTTGGCATGCTAACATTATACAAGCACAAAACACCTTTACAATGAACCAGCAAACTCACCCGCCAACTGGGAAGGGGTGAAGATGGGTGCCCAGGATATGAAACCACTCCATTTATTAAAAACAAGCAAACTTTCTCCTTCTCTAATGCCAGTCACCCTGAGAATTTTCTCACTGGTTAGAAACCTACAGAAGCACACCAATATCCTGAGACTTCAGCAAGCATCCTGAGACCTGGTAAAACTAGCATGCATGTCGCATAAATGTTGTCTTTAAATTTAGCAAAATTTGAATTGAGTTTCAGCCAAGGCTTGAAGAAGTCTATGGGACATTTGTTGTATTGTCATTATTCAGCCACCAGGAAGGCCTAGAATAATCATGGGAAACAAGGAGGCCTCTTTCAACACCAACGGTCTTTCTTGGCAACCAAATCCATCCACTGTTCCAGGCAGAGTAAATTTTAATCAAGACACTTCATTTATCAGCCATTCCCTTTTAACATTCTTTGTACAGCATCAAGTGTATTTCTGAAGGGAGGGGCTGCCTGGGACACAATTCTGTTTCCTACATAGCTAACTCTGGGTTGTCTGGTTTGATAAAATTGTAGGACTAATGCTGCAGGGACACTAAGCAGCAATAACGATACCATATGCTGATTGCTCTAGATGCCCTAAAAGAATGTTGTTGTTTCCAGGTGTACACAGAAAGTTTCTTCACCTCAGAAAGGTAACATGTTAAAGCAACAGATATAAGTATTATGCAATTGCACATATCCAGAAATTGGGACTGGTAGTAGCCATGTCAACTTTACAATTGGCAAAAAGAAAATCTAATCTTTTCTGACAAGTAATATGTGGAACAGTCCAAAGACAGTGAATGCTGTCTTTGGACAAGGCACCAAATTGTTTTTGAGATCCTAGTTAGTTGAGAAAGCTACAGTTTGCTTCATTTAGAAGAAATAAACTACAAGTATAGCTTGCTTTACTAACAGATCTAGACATTTCCAGTGTCTTCCACTCACATGCAGTAAGTAAGGAGGAAGAGGAAAGTGTTTCTCTTTTCCAGTCCTCCAAACCCTGGTCCTCCCATAGTTTGGAGACCATCTGAGTACCAACAATTTCCTTAGCCAGCAATTAACATGCCTGTTGTTCTCAGATGCAAGCCAGACTGAGAAGATGCCACATGGGCAAGCTCTAGAATCCCTTGAGAAGGAGGAAAATAAGAAGTGTGTTTATAGATGGGGGGGGGGGTTCTACTGCTGATACAAAGACCTGCTTTTTCATCCCAGCACTGATAATGAGCACAGAGAATGAGAAGCAGTTTCTTGTTTTGTACTCAAAACATGTCCCACAAGTACTCTGTCAGCTACCTGGGCCCTGGTTAAAGATGCCTTCTCTCATATGGTAAGAGTTCTTGGTTTACACAAGGACTATAATACGGAGATAGATCAAGATTCCCATTTGGTTTACACTATCATTTTAAATTTAGTCATACATGCATACCCTCATGAAAAGCTGATCACTGCAACATAAATCACAAAATACTCAAGTTTCAGAGTATCATTACATCCAAGTGTGCAAAAACATCAATGAAAGCCAGTATTTAATCACTGTGTGGGTGGCCAGCTAAGCACCATCCTCTGAAGAAATTGGAGCTCTCAAAACTCAGCTGGTCTCAAAAGACAGAAGGCTATGTTAGTAGGGAATGTGATATGTATTTGGCCACGGACTTGTGTTTCCACCACGCCTGTTAAAAACTAAACTAACCTTTAGGGATGAGACAGGAAGCGCTCCTGATCAAGGTCTTATTTAGCTTTATTTCAGCCTCCGTCCTAGGCAAACAGGCAGCTGCAGATGTATGGATATGTAAATTAATGTAGGGAAATTCGCAATGAATCAGGGAAGTGGAAAGGGACTTGCAGAAGTCCCCCATGTTAGGCACTGGCCAGCTTCATAACTGGCTTAGCTTCAGCAACACTGTTCCAGCATCAGGTGCCCTGAGATTCTGCAGCCAATTTAGCAATAGCATTGATATTTATATACAGCTTATCAGTGCTGAAGCACTCCCTAAGCAGTGTACAATGTTTTTTAGCTAACTGCCCCTAACAAGCTGGGTGCTCATTTTACCATCCTCTCTGGCTTTTCTTCGCAAACGAAGATTCAGGAAGGACTCATCCCGCGCCTTCTGCAAGCGCGCTGATGACTAAAAAGGCCAATCCGAGATAAACAAGTCCGGTTGCAAAAAGCGCAGCAGAAGGAAGGATGGAAGGCTGAGTCAACTTTGGAGCCCTTTGGGATCGAACTCAACCTTGTGGCTTGCAGGACTGGCATTTTACCACTGCACCACCAGGGCTCCCTAATTTGACTCTCAAATGGTGCTCCAGAAAATTAGACCATCCATTGTCTCTCCTATTTTAAAAATTCAACTTAGGAAGCATGATATGTACAGCAGAATTTAACGTTTCCATCAATTCATCTTAAATTTATCTTATGTTCAGTTACAACACAATATGAAGCACCAAACTGTTGTCTCCATTTTTTTTTAGACCATTTATGATTTTTATATAACATCTCTTGTCTTTCACACCAAGCACTGAAAGGTAAATCTGCAAATCTCTGTTTTGTCTAAAAACATCACATCACTTTGCTATCACTAACAACTAATTCCTTGCTTCTGATCCAGCAGTGCAGAGTCCACTGAAGTTCTTACGTGATTTCTATTTACAGTCATGGGAATTATGCAAGAACAATGAAGGAGATGAATTGTGCCCCAAACCCCCAAACAGATTGGTTCAGAATCAAACATCAGCTTGATTTCATTAAGCAGTTCACCTGTCAGTTAATTTTGAGTTGTTTATTTATTTAATTGGTCCTGCATCAGGATTTTGCTCTCAAAAGCTGTTTAAAGCTCCTCTTGCAGAGCAAATACACTTTGCCACTGGCTGAGATTACAATGTTTGTCATACTCAAACTCGCTGCCTTTTCTTGCCATGTGAACCAGAGTGACTGCATAGAAAGCTTGTTGTACATTTAGAGGGGGTGTTGTTGGGTTGTTGTTGTTGTTGTTGTTGTTGTTTTGCCTGCTTCTATATATTTGTAATTGTAAGTGGATTATATTTTGTAGAGATAATCATAGCCTTGTGTATATATTATTACTGAGAAGGATGTGAGAGGGTAATATTGTGGCACTGTGGGTGAGCTGAGGATAATGGCTGGTATAATTTTGCTATGTTAAAAAATACTGAGTAAAATTTCTAAATTTAAAAAAATGACTGGAATTAATTTCAGGAAGTCTATCATTTGTAGATCCTTGCGTGTAAGAATTTCCGGGGTCCCCAAAGACTATATAGGAGTGGAGAAAAGAGTGTGAAGTCAAGAAGATTAGCTTTAGAATTGATTTTATAATTTGAATTTTCCTCCCCACTAACCCACCACCATCCTTAAAAGGATTGCCAGGAAAATATTTTTTTATTTTATTTTTCTTCCCCTTCTACAAATTAGCAACTCCTTGGACAAATGAGTGTGCGGGCAGAAGGGTAGTTTATCAGTGGTCTGCCCCCTTTGTCTTTAGCCTGGGAGATAGCCAAGAAGAGTTTCATGGCTAGTGGCATCTAAACACACACAACCCCTGTATCAGCAGGGGATACATTCCCAGACTTACCATGGATAGCAAAAATCGTGGATAGTAGCAAACCTTATATTTCCAGTGGAGGCATACCGTAGAATCGTGGTGCATGACCTCCAAATGCCTAGAAAGGTGTTCTCTCTGGGCACTTGAAGGTCCTCCAATGCAACTCCATGGTCAACCTCCACTGGACATTGACCATAGAATCGTGCTGGAGGACCTAGAAAATGCCTAAAGAAAACATCTTTTTCAGATGTGGATAAGTGAAACTGTGGATACCAGTCCCATAGATACAGGTCGTACATATTTACATGCCAAAGGGGGAGGGAATGTCTTTGAAACAACGTGCAGCCATTACATTTGAAGGGTCTGAACCATGTGTGTAACTCATGTGTGAGTCAACATGGAGTAGTGGTTTGAGTATTTGATCAGGGTTCAACTCCCTGCTCAGTAATGAAATCTACTGGGTAACCTTGGACAAGTCATACTCTCTTAGCCTCAGAGGAAGGCCATGGCAAACCTCTGAACAAATTCTGCCAAGAAAATCCCATGATATGGCAATCCTAAGGCGAACCTAAGGAGATTTTTCACACCGGGGCCAAAAGCCCCAGTTCTGTCCCGCAAGCCCCTCTCCCATTCCTCCACTTAACCTCCATTCCACTGCAGGAACAGGCCTCCTTCCTCCTTGCCTGCCGGCTGTAAATGCAGCCATCTTAAGGGCTGCCTTTACAACCGGCCAGCTGAAATCCCGTTTGTTCTCATGAGAGACCGAGTGGGAGGGAAATTCAAAAGTAAACCTCCCCCAGCTGTCAAATAAAAAGGATTTAAAAAACACAAGGAACTTGGGGAAGGGTCCCACTTACCTGGATGTCCCGATCGTGGGAGGAAGTGATTGCCACGGAGCTCCTCCCCCATCCCTTTCATTCCAGAACAGGGACGGGGGTCCTATTCACGCACGCGTGTTCCGTTACAGAAGTGGAATCGGGTGCTTAATAATGACTTCTCCCTATGAATACTATATCACGAGGAGAAAACAGAACAGCCACACGGTGGGAACGGAACAGGGTGAATGTCATCTGAAAGGGGGAAAAATTCAGCAACCCTATTCCATTCCTGCTATGAGACAAAGTGGCTGTGTGAAAATCTCCTAAGTCAGAAATGACGTGAAGGCATACAACAACAGCAACAAAACTCATGTGCCTGAAATAATTTAGGCTTGTTCCCTGGTTGGGCCTTGTCTGTTACTGGCAGCATTGTAACTCTGTATCTGACAGTGCCCTCCTTCATTTGGCTTCATTTTATGGTACTTCAAAATGGCCTGGCCTCACTGCTCTTGTATGTATCTTTCCTTCTCTCCCTCCCGCCTTGGTATCTTCGTTCTTAGCTGCTGCCATCTGAAGAATTCCAAGCTAGCCTTTGTGTGTGAATGTTTGTCTCCCCTCCTGAGATCCCCCTTCCTTTCCTTCTCTCCTTGGTATGCTTAGCTGCTGCCACCTGAAGAATTCGAAGCTAGCCTTTTCCAGTCTCTCTGTGTGTGAATGTTCATCTCAGGCATTCCTGTGGTATCAGAGGATGTGCTTGGGAGGCCACGCCCCCCGCCTCAGTCTGTGTATGAATATCAAAGCAGAAAACAACTGAAAACTAAACCGATAGACCAATAAAGCAATAATTCATGTGAACGATGCAGTACTGGTGCGGAACAGCGATAAAGCGCGAATTACCGCAATAAAAACTGTCGTGTAACTGCAGCCTCAAATTGTGGAGTTTCTCCCAGCATTTGAAGATGGGGGCTGCACCTGTTGCACTTAATATTTTGTGAGCTGCCCTGGGTCTCTTCTGAGAGAAAGGTAACATATAAACTAAATTAAATAAATAAAGTAAGTCCTGGCTGCTTCCATCCTCACAGACATGAATAAGCTAGCAGAGCTATGCAGAGTGCAGATTTTGAAGGGTGTTCCTGAGCTAACATCTATACTGTTACATTCTGCATGCTATATTTTAGAAATCAAAGTTATACTTTTATTTAACCAGTTTTATATCCTTGCTATCCGACCACCCTTTTCTTCTATCACATGGAGGGAAATGAATACTTCCCTCAGGCACATATACATGAATATTTCTCTCCATTACAGTTGTGTGTGACCATCACTAAGGTTGCAAAGGAAGGTAAAGTTGGCAGCTACCCAGGATCAATCTGCTGAGTCATTTTTCATTTGTGCCACACATCTTCTGATCAAGTTTAGAAGATTAAGGTCTATCCACGCTTATTTAAAGAGGGTTCAACTCACTTATCTTGCCAAAGTGCAGCACTACTTGCTGAGTGGGTGAGGAAAATGAAGTTAACAGCTATAAGTGTGTCTCTTAACCACTTATCTCTGGTCCTATTTCAAAAACTCTTTTGAACATCAAATAACTATACTTAATAGTACATGCATACCTCAGTTAATAAAGGAGTTTTTTTTAGTGATGGAGGTTCTCCGTCTGAAAAGGGGCTCTGAAAAGGGGCTCTGTAAGCGAAACAACCCCGTTCTTCTCCCAACCTCCTTGGGGATATTTTCCCCTGACTGATAAAGTCCAAAGCCTCTGATGGTGAAGCTCCTTTTTACAAAGCCTTTTTATGCCGAGCTGCCCCCATTTCCTCTTCATTTGCTGCCTAAGTAGATTTTTTTTTTTTAAGCAGCATTAGCATTGGGTGGATGGTAAAGGAGGGATGGAAAAACACAGAGATTTTTAATGTTGACTTACAGCAGTGTATCTGAAGTAAACAATGCAATAAAGCTTGAGTTGAGAACGAATGGGATTCTGCTTTCGCTGATCCCACTGTAGCTATGTGTTTCTGCGTACAACTGGCAAGGTAAACAGTGGCTGCCTCCAGAATCCCTTCCTGAACAAGCATGAACAGCAAAATAAAGAGAGCGGGGGAAGCAAATCAGCCTGTCTATCCAACTACCCACTCAGCAGGAGGTATAGATTGCCAGGTTTGGCCACCAAAATGAAAATCAAAAGAAAAGTAGAGGCTAGTGAAAGAAAAAGTTGTTCCTGGATGCATTTTGAAAGAAGACTTCAAGTGGTCTCTTGAATGTTCAAAATGTTCTTGTCTGATTATTCAGTGCTTATCTGACTGGTTTGTTTCTGGTAAGCCTTAAATAATGGGCACATGATGAGTTTGGAATAAAAAGTTTGCTGAAACACATTGAGCTGCTCTTTTTTGTGTGGTGTAGGAATCTATCCCTATTCTTTCTATGTTATTTTCCCCTCTGGTACCAAATTGTCTGTTAAAGAGGCAATACCCAGGAACACATCTACTTTGTTAGCTGAGGCATACCTGTACAGTACTAACTAGCATAGATTACAAGCTCCCAAGATCCTGTCTAAAAAGCTCTGTAACATATGTCCGCCTGTTCTGATATGCAGTGCCACACCCTCCAATATTTCACAGATGAAACCCGAGACACGTGTAGCCAAACAACAGCAGATGGTAAATGTTATTAATGAGGAAGAACACACAAACTAGAGGAGGCTGCAACAGTTTGACTCTGCCTAAGTCTACAGGGAAAGGCAAGATTCTTCCCCCTCCCCAGTTAAATGAGCACAAACGACTTGTGCACTTTGAATTCAGTTTCCATCAATTGAAGTGAGCTAAAGAAAAATAAAAAAGGAAAGGGGGATAAGGAGAAAGAAAGTGAGACATTTTAAGAGCAGCCGGAAAAGTGGGATAACCATAGATTAACCAGGACTATCCCTGGTGAATCAGGAGGGTTAGAGCATATGCAGTGCCTTGTGGAAGCATTTCCCCCCACTTTGACTTTTATCCCATGCTTGTGAGCTTATTGTTGCCAGGTTTTCAAAGTAGCAATAAGGGATAGTTGAAATTCATGTCATGCAGGGGTGACAATCCGGAAGTTATCTACAGTAGGACCCCTGTATCCACTGATTCATTATCTACTTATTCAATTATCCACATGACACAAAACTGCACACCTACCATAGAGTCTTCCTAGAAAATGTGTCCTCTCTAGCCATTTTCTAGGTCTTCCAAGGCAACTCTATGGTATTTTAAACCAGAAATCCTATTATTTTCAATGGTGTTCACTATTATCCATGGTTTTCGGTACCCACAGGGGCCCCCAGAATCAATCCCCAGCAGATACAGGGGTTCTACTATATTAACAAGTTTATGTTAAACCTAAATACCAACTAAAGCTATTGATTTCAGTTAACCCAGACATGTATTTCTCTGAAAAATGAAATTCATTACATGATGCACACATTTCTGTCTTCATGAAAGGCCCACACCCAAAATACACGGGTTTTTGGCATCTTGTTCAGTCTTTAGAAATGAAAAAGCCCTCACATAGGGGGCATCCCTTACAATAAGGTACACCTGGCAACTCTGTGTTACAACCTCCAATGGAAATTCATTTAAAAGACATTGTTACCATTTGATATGGTAAAGGTGCTGTGAAGCTGTCAAAAGTGCTGTGCAGCTGCCAAATATTTTTATTGTAGCACAAAAGTTAAGAAAAAAGCAAACTGACACTGGAAAATTCAAAGGGAGCTGAATATTTTTGTAAGGTACTGTATCACAACAGAAGAGTGAAAACTCCTAGAGCAAATTGTGATCACTCAAAGTCCTGACTTAATTATAGTCAGGAAGAGAGAAGATTCAAGATAGATCAACAATTTATCTCTAACGGTTTTCATGCCCCCTGCCTTTCTCAGTGCCATTCTCAGTGGATCAAGTCATATTACACAGAGTTGTAAGTACCAAACAAACTGCACTATGGGATGTTTGTGGTGGTGGGGTTCTTCTTTAAAACACAAGCAATATGGGAGGCAGTTAATCTAACGAGTAGTGGCCTGCCATTTGTCAAATGCAAGTCAACAACTTTTTAAGCATGCAAAGGCAGTTGCCCAGTTCTTTGGACCTTGGAAATTCTTGATAACAATAATAGAATAACTATATGTTTTGAAGTGTTTGTTGATTTGCTGATCAGATAAAACTATCATTTCTAAACAGGGAAGTGCTATTCTAAAGTGCTATCCCACACTGCCTCATAGTATGGTGGAGTCTCCTTCTTTGGAGGTTTTTAAACAGAGGCTGGATGGCCATCTGTCAGGAATGCTTTGATTGTGTATTCCTGCATGGCAGAATGGGGTTGGACTGGATGGCCCTTGAGGTCTTTTCCAACTCTATGATTCTATGATTCTATCAGGGAACTTGTGAAGTGGCTGTCAGTCTCAAAACATCCTGTTCTAATTATCAACCTTGACATATTTTCAGTGTGGAAGATGCAAGAAATTTGGAGATAACATTTCAAGAGGTTCATTGGGAAATGGCATATAACAGAGCAGATGGTCAACTCTAGAATAAGCAGACATCACCTTATGTCTGCTTCAATATAAACCGAGGAAGGAGATGTGTACACGCATCGAGACGTGGAAGGGATGTTAGCTGTTAACAAGAGGCAGCTCCCACCCTCTGGTAGTTGAAATTGGGCCCAGCCCAACACAAGGTAGATCTCTCAGCTGACCTTCACACATAAGCATCCATATCCAAATCAGATCCAGATACACCCTTTTTGGCATGAATACTTTGGTACAAAAACTTGTTCTCCACCAGGTGGCAAAGGATGCATACAACAGCAGTAACGTGTGTCCATTTCAGCTGCTAACGAATGATGAGTTCATACAATGACACCCATCCCCTAGAGAGGCACAGGTGGTGTCAGATATTAGACCATTCCCAGACAGTTATTTGTGTTCTGCTCTCTCTTTCCTCCATCATGCTTAATCTGTTGGATCATTGCAAAGTCAGATAAAGTCAGGATGGAAACTTCAAGCTATTAATGGAGCAGATTTGCCCACACAGTGATAGCTGATGAAAAGAACTCAGCACAAGCCAATGTAGCACTCAGGACTGGCTGCAGAAAGAAAAAAAAATGACCAGAATTTTCTGCCTAGGAAGAAGAAAGGCAGCAGGGATCCCGCACATACAGCAGTGGGATACTGAACCAATGTCCAGTAGCATTTGGTCTGTGTGATAATAAACTCTCTCATGCTGCTGTCCCTGTACCCCTTATTTTCACAGAGCCCTGGTGGTGCTTCATACTTTTGATTTAATTTTTATTTTTTATTAAAGTTTATGCAAACAACACAGTAACAAAATTACCACACTTACTACAACTACTCTACAAAGGACAAAAAGAAAAGGGAAGGAAAAAAAGAAAAGTACAGAAAAGACTTACAAAAATTGTACTATTATGCATCAAACACCAAGTATCTCTTCAAGCCCCACCCCGTCCTCTCCCACCCCATCTCCCAACTAATCTATTAAAAACTAGACTTCCCGCCTCTCTCCTGATTTTCCCACTTCTGTCACTACTAAACACCCTCTTCATTTCACCATCTCTATAGTAGCAATATACCATCCTTATTTTCATAAATAAACCACAATAAACGACAGACTTTCTACTAAAATATTACATTTTGTTTACTTCACCGTTCAATTCTCAAAACCCAATATAGCTACCTCTCCTTGCTGTTTCCTGATAAACCTTATTACAGGGTCCCAAATTTTAAAATAGTAATCAATTGTACACCCTTAATTAAATTGGTCAGCTTCTCCATTGTTGCAATTTCCATGAATTTTTCTATCTAGTCCAAATTATCAGGACTTTTATTCAGTTGCCAATCTCTAGCAAAAATTATTCTAGCGGCTGTTACCATGTATCTAATAAGATTGCAAAATTCCTTCTCCCTATTATCATTTATATTAAACATATTTAACAAAAATAATTCTGGACTCAAATTGACTCTAAACCCCAGAATCTTTTGCATCCACTTACTTACTCTAAACCAGTGGTTCTCAACCTGTGGGTCCCCAGATGTTGTTGGACTACAGTTCCCAGAAGCCCTCTGAGGTCTCACCTTGACAGCCAGGTGGTTCTCCCAGTCATTAGTGAGGCTATGAGTTCAATCCTACAGCCACACTAATGACTGGGAGGACCACCTGGCTGTCAAGGTGAGACATCACAGGGCTCCTGGGAATTGTAGTCCAACAACATGTGGAGACCCACAAGTTGAGAATCACTGCTCTAAACCATTGTTATCTTAAACAGTTCAGCTTTTTCCAGAGTGTTCATCTTTTTCACTAGCATTTTAGAATTATATTTGTGTTTATTTTAAACCCTACAAATTTACCAAATTCTTCCAGTTTTGAATCAATTTTCCAACCCAATTAATGGGGTCCTCTAATGTAATAACCAGGTCATCTGCAAAAGCTTTCAATTTATGTTCTTCCTAATCTTTATCCCTCTTATTTCCTTGTCCCTTCTAATTTCAACATTAAAAATTTCCAATACTAATACGAATATCAACGGAGTCAATGGACATCCCTGCCTAGATCCTTTTTCTATTTGAATGACTTCTGTTGTACTTCCATTAATTACCAATTTTGTCTTTTTTTATTAACCATACAAATATTACAAAAGAATTTCAATAAAGTTTTCTATTCTAACATCATTTCTACCTCTCTTTTAATACTTCTTATATTCAATATACATCTTTCATAGCTGTATTTGCATGTATTTTCCACAATACTTATATCTCATTATACTTATCTAACAAATACTATATAATATTACTACTATATGACTTCCTAACCTACTATCCACAGACTATTACCTATCCTATTCTTGTATCTCTTTTAGTATAACTCTATCCTTACTGCTATCTAACTTGTTTACTTAGTTCTTCCCTTTTATTAGCTATTATCTATTCCCTTATTATTTATTCAGCAAATCTGTGCTCAAGTCCGTTCAGCAGTTCACCTACCTGGGAAGCATCATCTCCTCAGATGCCAAGATTGACAAAGAGATCGATCACAGATTAGCAAAGGCATATAGTGCATTTGGAAGACTTCACAAAAGAGTCTGGAGCAATAAACACCTGAGGCAAAGCACAAAAATCAGTGTGTATAGAGCCATTGTACTGTCTATTCTCCTTTATGGATCTGAAACATGGGTCACCTATCGCCACCACCTACGACTCCTCGAGCGCTTTCACCAACGCTGTCTACGCACAATCCTAAATATACACTGGACTGACTATGTGACGAATGTTGCTGTCCTTGAGCAAGCAGGGATCACCAGCATTGAGGCCATGATATTGAGAACACAGCTGCGCTGGGCAGGGCACGTTTCTAGGATGGAGGACCATCGCCTCCCAAAAATACTACTCTACGGTGAACTCACTGTGGGTCAGCGTAAGAGGGGCGCTCCAAAAAAGCGATACAAAGACTCCCTGAAACAACATCTCAGGCTCGGCCAAATTGATCACCAACAATGGTCCGCCCTGGCCTCACATCGGGAGGCATGGAGACGCACTATCCACAATGCTGCAGCCTTATTTGAGAACTCACGCTGAACAAGTCTTGAAGAGAAACAATGACGCAGAAAGAATCACAACCCAAAATCATCACCCAAGGAGACCTTTTGCTGTGCTTTCTGCAACCAGACTTGTTTATCTCGGATTAGCCTTTTTAGTCACCAGCGTGCTTGCAGAAAGTGTGGGGTGAGTCCTTCCTGAATCTTCGCTTGCGAAGAAAAGCCAGAGAGAGAGATTCCCTTATATTACCTTTTATTAACAATCAGAATTATAATTACTTTATTAGTACTTCAAAATTGGTCTTTATATATCCATTCCATTTTATCCATTCATTATCCACTGATTGACTTATCTTATTTCTTAACCATTTAGTTAATTTATCTAGCTTTAACAAATTGTCCACTTTCAAAATCCATTCTTCCTGTTCTGGTATTTCAGCTTTCTTCCAGTATCTTGCCAACGTTATTCTGGCCACTGTAATCAGATACAATAATAAATGTTCATCTGTCCTCAAATTTTCATCTATAATATTCAAAAGATACACCTCTGGTTTCATTTTAAAATTTCTTCCAATAATGTTTTGTATAGCTTTATGCACTATTTTCCAAAATACCTTAACTTTTTCACACTGCCACCATACATGAAATAATGTCCCAACTTTCTTATTACATTTCCAACATCATCCGTCTATTCCTGTATATATTTTAGCAAGTTTCTCTGGAGTAAGATACCACCTAAAAATAATTTTATATACATTTTCATGTAATTCATATGACAGAGTAAATTTTGTTCCCTTATTCCATGAGTATTCCCGTTTCTCCAATTCTATCTCATGTCCCATATCTATAGCCCACTTATTCATGTTTTCTTTAATCAATTCATCCTCCATATCCATTTCTAAGATACAATAATAAATGTCCCTATTAAATTTTTTGTTCCTCCCTTTAGCATATACTCCAATTTGTTTTCCTTTTTCTCAATCCCTTCCATATTATCTTTTCTACATCTTTCTCTTATCTGTCTATACAAAAACCAATCACACCTAAAACCTTCTGCTATTATTTCTTCTCTAGTTTTAAGTTTGTAATTCTTCCCATCTTTAATGATTACATCTCTATAATTAATCAATTCCTTTTTCTCTACTATTTTTCTTCTTAAAAAAGCCTCATGAGTTGAGGTCCATAAGGGAATTCCCCTATATATTTTTCTCTTATATTTATACCATGTTCTAAAAATCACCTTCCTTAAATAGTGCTCATTAAACTCTTTGTTTAATTTTACTTTTTCATAACACAAATATGTGTGCCATGCAAAATGTAAATTCCAACCTTCTAAAGTTAGTAGTTTACTATTCTCCAGCAAAATCCAATTTCTGGCCCAGAGTAAACAACATGCATAATAATATAGTTTTAAATTGGGTAATCCCATTCCTCCTGTATCTTTTGTATCTTGTATATATTTTAATCTTATTCGTGGCTTTTTCCCACTCTATAAAAACTTACTTATATCTTTATTCCATTCTTTAAATCATTTACTATTATAGGAAGCATTTAAAAAAGAAATAACATTTTAGGCAACACCATCATACTTGTTGTTGATATTTTCCGCATTAGAGATAGTTTTGAATTTCCCATCTACCCATATCCTTTTTTATTTCCGCCCATAGTTTATTATAATTATTTTTATATAAATCTGAATTTCTTTTCATCAAAATAACTCCCAGATATTTTACTTTTTTTACTAATTTTCAAACCTGTTAAATTCTCTAATTCATTTTCCTTGTATTGAGGTATATTTTTTGTCAAAAATCACAATTTTTTCCTTATTGATTTTCATACCTGCCACCCTTCCAAATGTATTTATTATATCTAACATCTTTTCAGTACTCTTAATTGGGTCATCTAAAATTATGACCAAATTGTCTGCATAAGCTTGTAACTTAAATTGTATACTTTTAATCTTAACTCCTTTAATCTCTTTGTCTTCTCATCTATAAATATCAATGCCAATTTTTTTATCTATCCTTTTCTCATTAATTTCAGTTATTTCTAAAATTATTCTAACATTGTCTCTCAAATGCCTCTGAGGCAGAAGCCCACATTGACCATCCTTAATAATCTTTATTAAGATTTTTTCCCCATCTTTCTGCCAATAATTACCAATTTTGTCTTTTGATGTGAATAAATCAAGCCAAATCATCTCAAATAATTATCCCCAAAGTTCATCTCCTCCATTTTTATCAAAAAGGACCAATTTACATTATCAAATGCCTTCTTGGCATCTAGGAAAAGTAGGACTCCTTTGATCTCCATATGATCATTAAAATATTCTATTACATTAATCACATTTCTTATATTATCCCTAATTTGTATATTTGGTATAAAGCAATTTTGGTCTGTATGGACGTATTCACGTAGACAATTCTTTAATCTATTTGTGAAAATTGATGTGAAAATATTGTAATCTTCATTCAATAACAAGATGGGTCTATAGTTTTTCATTAGATTGAGTCAGCACTTTCTTTGTGTAACAAAACTACATTTGCTTCCCTCCAGCTTCTGAAGTTGAAGGCTTTCACAGCCAGCATCCATAGATTTTCTTTGCATTTTTTCCAGGCTGTTAGGTCATGTTTTGGAATAGTTTCTTTCTGACGTTTCACCTGCATCTGTGGCTGGCATCTTCAGAGAATGGTTGGGTAGGAGTGTGTCTGGGGTTTATATGCTGTGAACCCCTGTTGGGGAGGATATGTAAATTTGTGTAATTGAATGGTTATTTTCTGGGTATAGAAATGCAAGCCTCGTTAGTGTCTGTTTTGCTGAGGGTTGGTTGATAGGCCATTATCTGCTGGGAAGCCCCATGTCCCTGGGTGAAATTCCTTTGTAAGTGTTGAGTGTTGATTCTATTGTATTTCAAAACTGGGAGCCAGATTTTGTTTACTTTTAAGGTTTCTTCTTTCCTGTTGAAGTTGTCCAGGTGTTTGTGGATTTCAATAGCTTCTCTGTGCATGCTGACATGATATTTGTTGGCCTGGTCCAGAATTTCTGTGTTTTTAAATAACATTTTGTGTCCAGGCTGGTTTATAACATGTTCTGCTACTGCTGATTTTTCTGGCTCACCCAGTCTGCAGTGTCTCTCATGTTCCTTGATTCGTGTTTGCACACTGCATTTTGTGGTCCCTATGTAAACTTGTCCACAGCTGCATGGTATGCGGTAAACTCCTGCAGCTGTGAGAGGGTCTCTTTTGTCCTTCGCTGAGCGTAGCATTTCTTGGATTTTCTTGGTTGGTCTGTAGATTGTTTGGAGGTGGTGTTTCCTCATCAGTTTCCCTATTCTGTCTGTGACTCCTTTGATGTATGGTAAAAATACCTTCCCTTTGAGTGACTGTTTTTCTTCTTCATTCCTGTGTTTTTTTCTGGGTATGGCTGCTCTTGTGATGTCTGATCTGGAGTAACCATTAGCCTGTAGGGCCCAGTTTAGGTGCCTCAGTTTGTCCTCCAGATAGTGGGGTTCGCAGATCCTTTTTGCACATTCTACCAATGTTTTTATTGTGCTTCTTTTTTGTCCTTGGTGATGGTTGGAGTTCTTGCGTAGGTATCTGTCTGTGGGGGGGGGGTTCTGTATACCCTGTGGCCCAACCATTAGTTTGGTTTGCAGATGACTAGGACATCCAAGAACGGCAGTATTCCTTCCTTTTCTTTTTCCATTGTGAACTGGATATTTGGGTAGATGCTGTTCAAGTGGTTCAGGAATGAGACCAAATCTCCTTCTCCATGGTTCCAAATGGTGAAAGTGTCATCC
Source organism: Gambelia wislizenii (assembly GCA_030847615.1). Classification (NCBI taxonomy): domain Eukaryota; kingdom Metazoa; phylum Chordata; class Lepidosauria; order Squamata; family Crotaphytidae; genus Gambelia; species Gambelia wislizenii. The sequence continues at coordinate 329,208,671 of JAUMIR010000001.1, forward strand.
ACATATCAGAACGATGTTGTGGGCTTTTTTGGTGCTGTTTCCAGGGCTTGCTTCTCAAAATGTTCCATGTAAAAGTTTGCTATCACTGGGCATAGGGTGCTGCCCATGGCTACCCCATCTATCTGAATATGGATAATGAATTCTATGAACACACACACACCTACCCAACCATTCTCTGAAGATGCCAGCCGCAGATGCAGGCGAAACGTCAGAAAGAAACTATTCTAGAACATGGCCTCACAGCCCAGAAAAAAACCCAAGGAAATTCCCTCCAGCTATTCGGGATAGGATTCATCCATAAAATAACATTTATTACTATCTGAAGAGGAATGCTTCACACTTTTGACTACCAAAGATCAGTATCAAGAAGACACATATGGTCCACTCAATGTGAAAATAACCATGTTGTAAGTCCACACTGCACTGTGTGGAAAGGGGATTTGAATTCTCCAATATTTTGGTTTATTTTTTCATCATGTGTCTCCACACAGACTTCCACAGAGCCAGTCCTTTCACAAAGCATGCTCATGCCATCTAGGACCATCATCTAAAGCACAAGAATCAGATCACAAATCATCAAAGGAGCTTGACACAGAACACATAAGCACACCAGTTAATAGCCTTCAGATGACTTTGAATCTGTGGCCATGCATGTGAAAACACAACTCACATGCAGGGACGGGGGAGGGGGAGATGGAGGTAGTGGCAATATTGTAACAGGCTCTGCCTCAGATATTTAAACTGTCTGTGTGGGTGAGTGGGTGGGTTTACACATACAGATGCATACATGCACACATTTCTTTATGCAATCAGGATCTACAGACTTATATGAAGTTTTCTTTAGATGTTTAAGCAAATCCAGATAGGTTGCTACTTCTTACATTCAAACAGACACACTATGCTCAGTTTACTCTGTCATCAACCTGCTGGCCTAGTAAATCAGACTGTTTTTAGAATGAAAGGATTGTCTGCCATGCTTTTGGGATTAGAAATAAGTATTTATAAGAAAATGACACACTGTTATCTCTAAGTGAGAAAGCCCCTAAAATGAATCCACATTATCCTGATAAATTCCCCTACAAGGAAAGAAGCTGAACTAGATGGCCTCAAGGTCCCTTTAATATACTTCAGGTCAGGAAGCCAACCAAACAGATTGCACATGCTACAACAATTTTGGAGTGAAAGAATTAGAAGCACATTAAAGGACAATCATTTCCATTTGAATACCTATTTTTTTTTCACACTACAGTACTATATTGACAAAAATTGAATTTTTGGTTGCAAGGTAGGTTTTTTTAAGCTGCTTCCTTCCATGTTCTCACAACAACAGATCGATGCAATAAAACATTGCTCCTAACAGCAACTAAAATAGAAATCTTGGAGTATTACAGCCGGCCTTCCACATCCACAGGTTATGCATCTACAGATTCAACCAACCATGGCTTGAGATATATTGGGGCGGGGGGGAATTCCAACCATTTTCTATAAGGATGACATTTTACTGCACCATTGTATATACAGTCATCCCTCCACATTTGCAGGGGTTAGGGGTGCAAAAACCCACGAATGTAAAAAAAAACAAAAAAAAACCATTGAATAAAAATGGGCCTTGCTGCCGCTGCCCCCACTCTTACCAAAGTGGCCACAGGGCTCTGTGAGCCTCGTTGCTGTTTTTCACCTACTTGTATTTGTTTGGAAAGGGTGGGGTGGGCAAAAAGTGGCAACAAGGCTCGTAGAGCCCCATGGCCACTTTGGGAACGGCAGGGGGTAGACAAAAAGTAGCGACGAGGCTCGCAGAGCCCTGTGGCTACTTTGGGAAGGGTGGGGGGGAGGTGGGTGAAAAGTGGCAATGAGTCTCCCAGAGCCCTGTCCTCACTTTGGGAAGGGCAGGGGGTGGGCAAAAAGTGGCAACAAGGCTCACAGATGTGTCGTTGCTTTGGGAAGGGCAGCGGGTGGGCGAAAAGCAATGACGAGGCTCCCAGAGCCCTGTCGTTGCTTTGGGAAGGGCGGGGTGGGTGGACGAAAAGTGGCAATGAGGCTTGCAGAGCCCCGTCTCCACTTTGGTAAGGGTGGGGGGTGGGTGAAAAGCCCTTCCCCCACCCACCCACCCCATCCTTCCCACCCACTCTCTGGAGCCAAGCCCCAGGAGAGCAGGGAGTTCAGCGCCTTTGCCCCAAACTCCCCGCTTTCCTGGGGCTTGGCTCCCCACCCCAAATGGAGCCTAGCCCCAGGAGAGTGGGGAGTTGGACATGCGGTTTGTTTGGGGAATGCTCCGTTTAAATTGGCTCCCCTCCCTTGTGTGCGAAGGAGAGAAGCTGATCTAAATGGGGCGTTTGCTGAGCAAACAGTGAATAGGCAGAACCGTGAAAGTGAAAGCCGTGAATGTGGAGGGACAACTGTAATGGGACTTGTGCATCCATGGGTTTCGGTATCCATGGAGGGGCCCTTAGAACCAAACCACAGAGGATACCAAGGGCCCACTGTATCTGGGACTCACAGAGTGGGTGGGAGCTTTCAGGAATGGATGTCTTTTTCCTTTTCAACTCTCCACAATCTTTCCACTTTTCTCCCTTCTCATTATAGAGAGAAAATGTGTGAATGAAATTTTCTCCCCTTTCATAATATTCAAAATCAGATTGTACCTAACGGTCAACCTGAACTTGCAGTCAGCTTCTCCCATCCAAACTGATCTCTCTCTCTCTCTTTCTCTCTCTCGTATAAAAGCTGCATTATTTGCCAGCATTTCAACCATGGAACCTTTGAGCTCTGTGTCGGACCAGTCCAGGGCAGCCACAGGGCCGGTTTAACCAGTCTGCCAAATCAGCATTGGCGGAGGGGCCCGACCTCAAGGGGCCCCCAGCCCCCTGCTGACCTCCGTATCTGAGGAAGGAGACAGCCAGGAGGAGCCGCTGCTTTGCAGCAGCACTGAGAGCTGGAGGCTGCTGTGTTGAGGGAAAGAATGAGGGCAAAAGAAAAAAGACGGAGCTGATGAAAAGCTTGTGGCTCCTTTCACGTGCTCACTGGCAGCCTTGCCTGGCTGGCCCATCTGTGGCTAGTTTCCTCCTTCTTCCGTTTTCTCTCCCTTCCTTCCCTCCTCCTCCTCCTCCCCATACCTGCCTCGGCCTCAACATGTGCGGAGGAGGCTCCCGCCATTCAAAGCTCTCTCCCAGCTGAGCCCAGTCCGACCCCTTCACCGGCTTCTGCTGAGGGATTTCCACAATGCTTGGATAGCATTGGAATGGCTGCTCTTCAAAACTTCAGTCAGTAACACAAAGTAGACAGTGAAGCAGAGGTAACAAGGATAGCAACAGCATCTGAATCTTGTGGAGGGGAGGGATTTTTGTTTATTAATCTAAAACAGTGGTTCTTAACCTTTTCTTTACCAGGGACCCCCTTTAAACATCTTTTGTTGCCACTGACCCCCAAACCTTAACTCAAGATTTAAACCCCCAACAACAACAACAATAGTACAATCACACCATCTCTTAAATCTTCCCTCAGAGGCACTGGAGGGGGAGGGAAGATTTTTCTGCTGCTTCTTCCTCCAAATTTGTACTGGTGCAGATTGAATGGCAATGTGCAGGCCAAGCCAGCCAGACTCTGCCTTGATTGCTCCAGTGCAGAGAGGAGGTGAGCAGAGCAACCTTCAAGCCTTTGTGGACCCCCTGTGAGAACACTGCAGACCCCTGGGGGTCTTTGGACCACAGGTTAAGAACCACTCCAATTAACCCAAAGTGACACTGCTTGGGACATGCCACATCATCTCACCATATCTCACTGATTTCCTAAATGCTTGGATACCATCAGAATCACATCAGAAACTTCAGTCAGTAACACAAAGTAGACAGTGAAACCAAGATAACAACAGCAGCAGCATCTGAATCTTGTGGGGGGGGGTTATTAATCTAAAAAGAATGAGTTTCCTGTTAGGGTTTTCCCCCACTAAAAAAAACAAAGAAGAATAATAGAATCATAGAGTTGGAAGAGACCTCAAGGGCCATCCAGTCCAAACCCCTTCTACCCTGCAGGAATACACAATCAAATCAATTCCTGACAGATGGCCATTCAGCCTCTGTTTAAAAACTTCCAAAGAAGGAGACTCCACCACACTGCAAGGCAGTGTATTCCACTTCCAAACAGCTCTTACTGTCAGGACGTTCTTCCTAATAATGTTTAGGTGGAATCTCTTTTCCTCTAGTTTGAACCCATTGCTCCATGTCCTAATCTCTGGAGCCACAGAAAACAAGCTTGCTCCATCCTCAGTATGACATCCCTTCAAATATTTAAACATGACTCTCATGTCACCTCTCAACCTTCTCTTCTCCAGACTAAACATGCCCAGCTCCCTAAGCCACTCCTCATAGGGCATAATGGCTTCCAGACCTCCAACCATCCTGGTCGCCTTCCTCTGGACACGTTCCAGCTTCTCAATATCCTTCTTGAATTGTGGTGCCCAGAACCTGACACAGTACTCCAGGTGAGGTCTGACCAAAGCAGAATACAGTGGCATTATTACTTCCCTTGATCTAGACACTATACTCCTACTAATGCACCCCAGAATCACATTGGCTTTTTTAGCTGCTGCATCACACTGCTGACTCATGTTCAGCTTGTGGTCCACCAAGACTCCTAGATCCTTTTTGCCTCAAGCCATGTGTCACCCATCCTATATTTGTGCATTTCATTTTTAGTGCCCAAGTGTAGTGTCCTACATTTCTCCCTGTTGAAATTCATTTTGTTAGTTTTGGCACCGCTTTCTAATCTGTTAAGGGGGTCATTTTGGATTCTGACCCTGTCCTCTGGGGTATTAGCTACTCCTCCTAATTCGGTGTCATCTGCAAACTTGATAAGCATACCCTCATCCAAGTCATTGATAAAGATGTTGAACAGCACTGGGCCCAGGACAGAATCCTGTGGCACCCCACTGGTCACTTCTCTCCAGGATGAAGAGGAGCCATTGGTGACTACTACCCTGTGCATTCGGTCAGTCACCAAATTACAAATCCACCTAACAGTTGCATTGTCTAGCCCACAGGTTACTAGCTTTTTTGCAAGAATATCATGGGGGACCTTGTCAAAAACCTTACTGAAATCAAGATACATTACATCCACTGTGTTACCTTCAGATAGTGCCCCCTGGTCTTTGGCTGAAATTCCCCGCACCTACAATCAAGAAGCTTTTAAAAAAAAAAAAAACACCCTGGTGTGTTCTTTCTGCCAACATCTTAAAATCTAATGCTGGAAGGAGTGAAGTATTTAATGTATTCTCGATATACAGGTGACTGACACACATACACAGAGACCAGCAGGAAGCTGGGTTTTCTTGTCCTCAGTTTCCATGCTTCCTTAAGTGTGCTGCACCTGTTGAATTTCTGTGTTTTCTTCTGGCTGCTAGCAGCAGATGCATAGCATCAGCATCAGCCCTCTTGTTTCAAAACTGACCCACAGAATTTGCAACTATGAAGAAACTAAGAGTGCGTGTGCAGGGCTGGTTTAAGGGCCCTGTAGCACCTGCAGCCACAGGGGGCTCCATCAATGTGGGGGGACCCCATCATAACCCTCCTCCTACAAAAACATTATTAGTAATAATCTGAATATCCTGTACTGTGAATAGATTAGGTTAGGTTACATTGACCTGAGATAAGCATATGGGGCCCCTAAAATAAAGTATTGCAGGGGGCACCAAAATTCCTTAAACCAGCCATGGACAGCCATATGTATACAGAAACAGGATGGCTCTAGTATATGCCATGACAGCTGTCACTGCTGATAAGATTTTTGCTGTTGAAAAACACTTAATACGATCATTCCTCTAGAATTTAGAACTTTGTTGGTGACGTAATGGAGGGGAGGTCATTGTTGGGACCTCCAAAGTCATGGCTAAACATGTTTTCTCCCTTTTGAAAAGGATGACTATATACTTGGACATCTGAATTATAAATAAAAATGCTACCTTAAGGGGATATTTAGATTTCGGGTTATAACCTTTTAGCTGATAAGGTGGAACCTTACTTACCCTGTCTAGTGTGGTAGTTTGTTTTTGGTTTGCTGGGGGGGGGGGTGCGTTGTTGTAGTAGTAATAGTAGTAGTAGTAGTGTTGGTGGTGGTGTGGGGTAAGGGATAGTTTAGAAGGGAGGGGATAGATTAGTGGGGTTCAGATTATTGTTTTTTTCTTTAGTGTCTTGTGTTTTTTGTCCTTTATTGTTTATGATTTTTCCCTTGTATGTTTCTTAGATTGCAAAATGTATATGTTTAAATAAAAATGTTTTACAAAAAAAAAAAGAAATGAAAATTTTCCTTTCACATTCTCCCATTATGATTCACAAATTCAGCAAATGGATTAGATGATCTGCTACACACTAGTAGTGGTGCGGTAACGCAGGCAGACCACGATCTCTCTGTTCTATGGATATAATAGAATTGGACAGCATCCGAATTTGGAAAAGTTTCATTTTTAACCACAGCTCCCAGAATCCCCCTGCCAGCATGGCCAGTGGCTATCTTGGCTAGATGATTCCAGGAACTGTAGTCCAAGAAAGTAACCTCCCCAAGATCAGGAGAGCAGCAGTTCTAAACACTTGTGGCTGCCCTGTGGAGAAACCCAGTATCGGGTAGGTAAAGGGATTGGGGGGAGTGAAACAAGGGGTGGGATGAAAGAAAGGTCGGATAAGATGTCATGTTAAAATGCCACTTGCTAAGTTCCATTAATGCTGTGGCATATTCTAAGGGCTCTTGCAAACCTTTCACCCTATTATTAGATATACTTTGTTGCAGCACTAAATCCAAAATCAAAATAACAGTCATGCACATGGTGAATTGAGGGGTTTATGGAAACAAAAGTGGCAAAGTAGAGGTGATGTTGCTTGTCTCTTATGATAGAACCCTCTGCTTGCACTGAATCAGAATCAAATTGCAATCATTACTTTCTTTTTTCTTTCTTTTTTAAAAAGGACATCTGCCAGTTCAAAAGTTGTGAAAGACAGTTTCATAAAATCCTATACTGGTTAGGGCTGCTGGGAGTTGCAGTTCAGTAACATCTGGAGGACCACACAGTTCTAGAGCCAAAGAGGCCACATGTGGTTAGTTTTGAGGGACAGACAGGTTAATGTGTTTGCAGCACTTTATACCTGCACCTTTTAGAATACTGGTCCCTTTGTGAAGTCGGAGGCATATACTCCCCTACAGGGGTTCACAGCATAGAAACCCCAGACACACACACACCCAACCATTCTCTGAGGATGCCAGCCACAGATGCAGGCGAAACGTCAGAAAGAAACTATTCCAGAACACAGCCTCACAGCTCGGAAAAAACTGGTCCCTTTCCTTGTCTTAGTAGTGAAATATGACTCTGGGAGCTAGTAAAAGGAGGAATGAAACATTGCATGCAAAATTTCTTGGCAATCTTCAGTCCTCTTGTATTCTTTGTTTGTAAGATACCCAATGGGTGCAGCTTGCCCAAAGCACAGAGGATGAACAACTGTTCTTTTGGCAGACACATCCAGTACTAAAGCAGCTCAAAACCAGAGATGGATTAATCAATCTGTTGCTGCTCTGTGTCAATTCTGCATGTGTTCACTCATAAATCTGTTCTGTACCATATCTGTACTCTTAGTTTTTATTTTAAATCCACATAAAAAAGCATTCACAGACAAGTTTTTAAATCCATTTTCTCTCAGTAAACATCTCTAAATGTATTTTTATACATCTTTTTTAAGCCAAGAAAGACATAGGAAAATTTGGTAAGTACAGACAATATGGATGACAACTGCATCATCTCATCTGTGATTTGTATCACCTTGGTGATCTTTTCCATTCCAAAAAAAATATGCCACGTGCTCATTCTTGCTGAACATGAAGCCCCACACTTGCTGCTTGGTCTGCAAGTGCAATTCATGAAGAATTACTCTACAGTGGTGTCTGGTGGCCTCCATATCTGTGAGGCATTCAATCTTCTCTGGGTTGTAAACCAAACTTTTAAGAGGCTATCCAAAATAGGCTATCCCAAAATAGCTTTAGCACCTTGGATAGGTCTTCCAAAGTCTGGACTAAAATCCAGAGAGGATTCATTGACCCACTGGCTTCGGTCAATGACTATGAGTCATGATAGCTTTTTTTTTTTTTAACTCCTCCATATTCTGAGAGGGAAGATTATTGCCAACTCACATTATTTCCTGTGAGCTTTCCAGAGGCATGCCACTGGCTAACACAGGTAACATGATTCTGGACCAGATGGAAATGTGATCAGGGCAAGAAAGCATCTTACAGAGTTTGGAAGTTACTTTTTGGACTACACCTCCCACAACTAGCATGATCATTTTTTCAAGCTTTTGTTCTTAATCTTAAGAAGGTTTCAAGTCTAATTGTTTAAGGCTTGAAATCATTCATTTTAAGTACTTATCCTTATGATCATGCTTTCTTAGTCATCCAAGTGCATCTACTGCCCTGTTCACTATGGATGAACTAAAGCCATGTGGATATTCTGTTCTAAATCCACTGAACTAAAAATGTCAACAGGAATAAGTAACAGTACACTGCTTTGACTTGAAATTAACTGCAAGAAGTACACTAAGCAATTCAAAACCTATGTTAGTCAAATATTTTGTTGAAATTAAAATGAAAAATCACCTTAACCATGGACCCATAAGCAATCAACAGACTTACATAACCTTACATTTTTCTACATCAAAGAATTACTCAAATGGCAGAAATGAGAACCATGGAGACAAAATCTTAAGTTCATATCATAAAAGAAAAGGGAAAAGCAAATTTCAAGCAGGAGAGGGCTCAGGAATTAATATTTATATGCCAAATGTATAGAACATTGTTGTTACCTGCCACCAAAGGTAAAGAATTTTAATCCCCAGCAGGTTACAGAAGGTCCTAACTTCAGTTCTCTGTCATGCCTTCATTATGCAACTGGGCAAATATACAGTAAACCCACAGGGAATAATGGGGGAGGGGTACCAAATACAAGAGCAATGACTGGGATCCTAACTTTTTCCTCCCCTCCCAGAAGAGATTTTCACTAACAGAAAGACAGCTGTTCTCAAACAAGATAATCTTTCACTCCCTGGAGGAGGCCCTCCTTGAGCAGAAAACAAAAAGTGAGGATGTGTGTGTTATGTGCCTTCAAGTCTCTTGCTGACTTATGGCAGCCCCATGAATTTCATAGGGTTTTCTTAGGCAAGGAATACAAGCCATCAGTTTCTGTTCCAGGAATAGCTCTACCATTACATTTCTTAGGAAGCAGAATTCTAGTTCCCTCACAAACCTCTTTAAAATTGTTGCAAAAATGGGGAAGATATGGTCCAAGTGTCTCATTTTTCCAACAATGGGCATAGGAACCAAGAAGCACTGAAGGAGGGGGGAAAACTGTTAAGGACTTTTATCTCCGGTCCAATTGCTTTTCTAAATTAGGCACTGACATTTCCCTGAACCAATGTCAGTCCCTTAGGGAAGCCTCAGTTACAAGGGCTGTTCACATTGCCTCTAATTATAGATTTTAACTATGGAGGGAATGGACAGAAGAAGATTACAGGATGGCTCTGGTGCTTCCTGTTCCACTTTCTTGCATGCGCCATATGCAGATGGCCTTCAGAGAATCATTCTGAATATGAGATGTCAAGCAATCCTGGCATTCAATATCTATATCTATATATCTAGAGGGTTATTGATATGGCAAAAATACTTCTTATAGAATTCGAGGAGAATACAACTTGTCTTAATGAGATCCTGCATCAATCCACTGTATGTGGAAGGGGGGGCCAAAAACGCCAAATGCGCATTCTCAGTCCTTGGGACAACCAATTCACTTTGCTGCACATTCCCAATAAGAGTGGAAGTAGAAAGCTGATTGGTCAGATGTACACAGAGCAAGGCAAGCGCCCCAAACCACCATGTTGGATTTTCGCCACAGTGACTGTGCGCTAAGGCAACGAAACAGCCTTTTTTCTCTTTTTTCTATTTAAGCAGAATATCGCACTTCCACACCTTGGATATACTTTTTAAAAAAAATACTGTTGGGCAGTGGCAACTGATAGGAATAAAAATGTGAGTAAATCACTCACGCCCACCATCTTGATTCGCAGGCATGCCTGTTTGAACAACAAATGCGGATAGATTCACATGCCTTTGATCTTGCCAAAAATTCATTGAGACAAATGAAATCTGTGTGAATTGGCATTAGTGCACATCAAGCCATATTTTATAGCCTCATAGAGACAACCCCTATATCTCAAGGAAAGACAATTCACTGCAGTGGTAGAGTAATAAATTTTGAAATACTGTATAGGCCATCAACACATCATATTTCCTATAGAAATACTCCCAGGGAGAGTGGAAAAATGCTTATGGCTCTGTTGATCTATATTATATTATATTATAAAGTTTTCTTCTCCACTAGGAACAGGTCTTTTGTACAGCTAATAGATTCTGCCCTCTCAGAATTAGCAACTCTAAAATACTTTAAATTACAACCGAGTTCATTCATAATGATACCATATTGTTGAGAAAGCTATTATAAAGACATCAACTAAACTCAGAGAAAACAGGGAAATCCAAGGGGGATGGGGGATGATGTCACAGTCCCTACCAATCAAAAAGTCCCACAGCTTTGACCCTGTGTGTCCTGGCTACACTACACCACTGTACTTCTGCCAGCAAAAGAAAGCAGAATCATTTTCAAAGCCTAATTCATAAAGTGTTAAAGGGACTGGGATTCAAGCATGTCTAGAGTTTGCCATGTCTCGGGGTACTAAGTGAAATCTCGGGGGATTTTTGTGTTTCTGTGGGCCTCCAGACAGGGAAAGAAATTGCAAGGTGACCAATATTAGTGCACTAGTGCAAGAAGTACAACAAGTGTTTTCTTGTTGCACAAGCCCTAGCAATAGTACCTCAGGACTGGGGGGGAAATTCCATGCATCATGCATGTTGTAGATAAAGCTATGTAGGATGAAAACCCTAGCAGGAGTGGTGGCAACTGATGGTACCATTTTGCTTCTGTTCAGCCATCAAATCCCCATCACCACCCTGCCAGTTCTGGGTAGTTATATAATCTGGTTGCCTGGGTTTTACCTGATTCTGAGGACTTTTTCAGGCAGGGGAAAGAACCCCGAGGAGGTCAGGAGAAGAACAGGGCTGTTTCACTTACAGAGCCCCGTTTCAGACAGCCCCATCCTCCTTCCTACCTTCCCCTGTGTTGCAGGTGCCACTTTTTATTGATGGAGTTACTCCGTGAATAAAAAGCAGTGCCAGCAGCAAGGGGGAAGGTCGGGAGAAGGTCGGGAGGAGGATAGAGGAGGACAGGGCTGTCTGAAATGGGGCTCTGTAAGCGAAACAGCCCCGTTCTTCTCCTGACCTCCAGGGGGGTTCCCCCATCTGAAAAAGTCCTGAGCCCATTGACCCTGATTCCAGTCAGATCTGTATAGTATCCCTGGAAACTATAAAAGTCTTTAACAGAAGTTGGGTGTTCATCTCTCATGAGTGCTTTAACTGTGGATTCCTTTGTGGCAGGGGGTTTAACTAGATGGTCCTTAGGGATACCTTCCAACTCTACAATTCAATATACCTTCTCCACTGAAATTTAAATGTTTATTTTACAGTGCCATCAATAGACAGATGTGGGAAACCTCCAGCCCATGGGATGGAACAAACCCCTTTGGACCTGACCCATCCCCCACCCCCTCAGTCCCCTACACAGCAATTCATATTGATAGGATCTTTTCTGAAAAGCCCAATTTCCAAAGAGCAGTTTTCAGAGGGAAGAAAAGAGAGAGGAGAAGGAGAGAATGAGATTCAGAGAAGAAAGAAAGAAGGCAAGGAGACAATGAACTTTTTCATACGGTTAAAAAAGAAACCACGAGGCGGTCAGGAGAAGAACGGGGCTGTCACACTGACACAGCCCCATTTCATACGATGCAGTCCTCGATGCAGTCCTCCTCCGTCTTCCTCCTGTCCTCCTCCTAATCTTCCCCCGTGCTGCCCATGCTGCTGTTCTCTGTCAATAAAAAGCGGCACAAGCAGCACATGGGAAGGTCAGGAGGAGGTCGGGAGGAGGTCAGGAGGAGGATGGAGGACTGCATGATACGAAATGGGGCAACAGCCGCATTCTTCTCCCGACCTCCTCGAGGTTTTTTTTAACCATTTGAAAAAGTCCAATGATGGAGAAAAACAGAGATAAGGAAGGACAGTGAGAGCAAGGGTGACAGGTTGGAAATAGATGGCTCATAGCTAGGTCCAGCCGCATCCACAGGTAGGTGCTATGCAGATTGTAGAAAATTCTCCTTACAGGAATGCAGTGCTTGGAACAGAAGTTTTTCCACCCATGGCTTAGAACAAAATATTCTCCAATTTTTTCTCTTTACCACCACCACCACCCCACACACACTTTTCACTTTCAGTTTAAACTCCCTATCAGAATTTGGCTTCAACAGCCTTGTTGCTGTTGTTGTTGCTGTTGTGTGCCTTCAAGTCATTTCCTATTTATGATGACTCTAAGGTAAACCTTGCACAGGTGTCTCTTGGCAAGATTTGTTCAGAGGGAATTTCTCTGAGGCTGAGAAAGTGTGACTTGTCCAAGTTTGCCCAGTGGATTCCATGTCTGAGTGGGGATCCAGACTTTGGTCTTCCAGCATAGTAATATAAAGATCTCTAAACTAGAAAGGGGTATGACCTTGTCACTAGCATTATGAGATTGTGGCCTTGTCTCCAGGTTAAAAGGCAGACATAGGAAAATAGGCCCAAATTTGGCTAAGCTTGATTTTCTGAAAAGAAGGGAAGGGGTGAAAGAGGGCATGGCAAAGAGTGGAGGATCTATCAGTATGCAACAAGTCCCTAATCAAATCTGTAATGTTTCCAATAAGTTATGCAGACTATGTGAACAACTGGACATATGTACACCTACATTCTCTTTACCGTGCTCTCTCTCTTTATTCATTGTTGTCAGTGTTCACATTTCTAATTAAAAGTTCCCAAGAGACACATGGCAAGTCCAGCATCTCTCCATTTCCTGTCTTCATCTAGCAAGCCCAGTGACCAATCACTCACTTTTGCTCTTCATAAATGTTTCAGGTTCTCAGATAACAGTGATCCGATTTAAAGCTCAGCGGTTTTATTTTTGACAACACTAGGAAAGGGCTCGATTACCAGGCTTGGTTATGAAGCCTTGTTTGCTCAGTTCTGGATGTGAAAGGTGGTGACAGATGCTGAATATATTACATACAAGTGGACAGGAACTGTCACTGCTGGATGGGCTGCAGGGAAATCTTACATAGAGGAGAGCTTTTGCTGCTGCACCTCCTAGCATCTCTGCTAACATATACCCCACTTGAGTTTATCTTTACCCTTGCCACCTCACCAGGCACGTTCATTAGGAAGAGTGAGGCATATGTGCATGTTTTTAAAAGGCATGTCAGAGAAACAATACAGAAAGAATTATTCAAATTCATACAAGAGATGTCAGTCAAAATGTTGAGGAGCTTTATAGCCATTTTAGAACAGAAGTCTTCCTAAGTAAACTGAACACAGAAAGCATTGCTTCATAAGAATGTGGTATAAGCATAGATGTCTGAGAAAGAGAGAAAAAGAAAGGGGAAGTGGAGGACTGTAGGTTGGAAACAAGTGGAGGACTGTAGGTTGGAAACAAAACAGAGAGAGATCTGTTTTGGTCTATCCTTGGCCTTACAGCAACTCTACCAGATTTTCAACGCAAGTATCATTGTGAATGCTGTGGTGGAACAAAGAGGATACAACACTGACCAAGGATTCAACATCTGAATTAATAAGATTCTGAATGAGCAGGTGTGAGCCTCAACCTTTCACAGACCCTTGTTACTTTTCTCTGCACATGACAAAGATTATATGCTTCCACTTCTAGTTAGTGCCCCATCGTAGTTTTTCACTGCATTCAAAGATGGCTAACTATGCCTTGCTTGAAGCATGGATTCACCTTCAGTATGGGATCCTGATTTGTGGTTAAACTACAGTTCATGCAAACCATAGCCTGCTGAATCAGACACAATAGCAGACTGTGGTTTGCTGCTAACTAGAAGCAGAAGCTTCTAACCTTCCTTTCATATGCAAAAGAAGGTAAGGAAGAAGAGTAGGAAGCCAAGGATCATATCTGCTCATCCTCATAACAACAACAAACACACACACACACACAAAGTTGTGTGTTATTTCAACCATGGGAATTATTGTTGTTGTTGTTGTTGTTGTTATCTTTTATTTCTAGAGTGCCATCAATATACATAGTGCTTTACAAGTAAAAGAACAACAAAACAGTTCCCTGCCCTCAAGCTTACAATCTAAATGCCTAAATCTCTCTTTGGACATATCTTCCACTCGTCTGAGTGAAGGAAAACAACTTTTCTGTTTTGTAACTCTTAGGTAACATGCCAAAAATGTTGTGCCCTCTGTTCTGGATTTATAGAGCAACAAGGAATGCACCCAGGCCATAGTTTGGGTCAGGAGAGATTATAGCACTTCCTGATACAGTTATAGGAAATACCCAGATCCAAGAGTGAGGAAGTAAAATCTATGATTCTTCAAAGTGAGAATATAAGCTATTACATCAGCTTAACATAACTTGACATCAGAGCTAATTAGAACAAATGAGTGTAGGTTGGGTGAAAAATTCCAGCTTGGGGATGTGCCAGGATGACTAAACAGTGATGTTGCATCGTGCTGCCCTGAACTGAACTCAGATTCTGCCCCCAAGTCTAACGTAATGTTATAAGATAGAGACACTACCTTGTCTTGATGGACATCATCTGACAGTACAGAATGTCCTTCGCTGTGCTGAAATTTCTTACGTAAGTAGCAAGAAGGGAAGGACACAGAATTTGGAAGGAATACCCACAGCACATTATAATAGACGCTTTTGCTCAGGCTGCAGTGTCACCAAGATTTCTCTCTATCTTTGTTATCCAGATACACACATAAAAGTTTGTACACTGCTGGTCCTCACTCCACAATTATGTCCAGTTACATTGCTGTTGCCTCCTGAAAGCATCTTGATGTTATCTAAAAAACTTCCTCTAATCCATATGGTTTGAGATAGGTTTGTAGGTGCCTAGGAATGAGAGGACGCGGTTCCTATATGGATGCAAAAGCTAGGAAATCCAACAAAAAGCAAGCATTAACGTTTGACTAAAAGATAGTCATGTGCTATATAAAATCTTGACTACATTTTGCTTCCAATGTGGAGACAAGCAGGATATACTTCAGGACAGGCTGGGGTGAAACCTTGAGGCTTAAAGTTAGCTTCAGCATGCAAGAGCTGACCTTCTGTTCCTATTGTCCCATTTTCTAACATCAGAATACCTGTTAATCTGTCTGGATGAATCCAAAACACCCTTGATGATAGGCTGATGTCTTATACAAAATCCAGAGACTGGTACTGTTAGGCCAGAACTGGCTGATCTAGATTTCAGCAGCTCTCTGAGGTATCAGGCATTCACCTCTTCCAGCCTTAGTGCTAGAGATCCTTTTAAGTGGAATGAAATTGAGATCTTCTGCATGTAACAAATGGTTTTGGTCAGTGACCTATGTCCTTTCCCCTATGTGTCAAAGGAACTACTCTTCCTATGTCAAAACATAAGATCTGGCTATTAATATATATAGTGTGGGAGGAATACACATTCTCATCATGTTTATAACAGATCATGCCCATACATGAAAACAATTCATGCAATCTTCCCCTCTGAAAACCCAGATATGACCATGCCAATATAAAATGGTATGGCCTATATCACATTGTAGTTTCATGAGCTGCCACTATCATATAGGGAAAGATCCCACTGCAGTATAGCATGAGCTAACCATCAAAAAAACTCTAACTGGGGAAAAAAATCTGAAGGTGATCATCAATAATCACTAGCTCATGAACCAGTTTTTATAAGATCCACTATTATTTTGAAATAAGTGGCATGTAATGGCTTCTCCACATATTGCTCCTTTTAAAGTAGCAGATACAATGATGAAGAAAGATGGTTTGACTATACTATTTGGCTAGTTAGATTGGTAAATGCTTCTACCCAAATCTGGGTGTAAATCCTATATGCGTCCAGAAGAGAATGCACAACAGACATTTCTCAAGGGCTCATTAACACACGTGGTAAAGCCTTAAAAAGAGCATGATGCTATTTAAGTCCACCATCCAATTCAAATGTAGCTCTCAAGTAGCCTCTTGTTAGGAGAACACACCTCTCCTTATTGGTTTTGTACTATTTTGGGTTTTATTGTCTCAGTAATTAGACTGTAGGCAGTACTCTATGAAATTCAGGGTCCAATCTACTGTAAGAGAAATTACTGTCTTTCAGTGTATTTTATTATGGCATGAAAACTTAGGAAAACTCTTGAGTGCTTCTGTAGAGATCAGCAATAGGCCATAAAGCCTTCTGTTTCTGGTCATCATTCCAAAACTAGACCATACGACCAAAAGGTTAGTGCCACCTGATGTTCACTCATTGGCCACATGGCCATGAAAAAACACCAACTTATCCATCATTATAATATAGCTGACATTCTAGAATAGCCATGGTAAATTAGTCAAATAAAGGGAATGAAGATTTTAACTTGTATAACTGAATGAAATCTGGTTTGCCATCAAGTCAGCTTTGACTTATGAATGAAAAACCTCCATGAGTCCTGGTCATCAACTGCACTGTTCAAGTCTGACAAATTATACTAATTATTTGAATTTAAATGCAGAGACAGGAATACAAAAATATCAAGAGATTGAAATATTCCAAAACAAATTCTGAATATTGAGATGTGTTGCATTCCAACAGTAAGTTATTTGTGTTTCCTACATGGTGTAATGGTTGCGTGTTGGACTACAACTCTGGAGACCAGGGTTCAAATCCCCACTCGGCCATGAAACCTACTGGATGACCTTGGTCAAGTCACACTCTCTCAGCCTCAGAAGAAGGCAATGGCAAACCTCATCTGAACAAATCTTGCCAAGAAAAGCCCATAATAGGTTTGCCTTAGGGTCGCAATCAGAAATGACTTGAAAACACACAACAACAACAAAGCAGGAATGTCTCTTTGTTGAAGCCCCATTCTTTTTTCTTATTAACAGTAGTTATTAAACACACTCTATCACCATCTAAAATTGGGTTGTAGAAAATAACTTGGATTGTAAATGTCATGGGATTTGAGCTACTGCTAGAAGGACAGCAGAGATGTGTTGCTGTCACTCAAATGCCCAGTTGAGATGTGTTGCTGTATCGGACACCATTGTCAGCTGTCGTCTTTAGAGCCAAGTGTCTATTCTCAGCTATTCCAGTTCTTGCTGTCATCATTACTAACCACAAGAACCATCAGCATCCAATCAATACCCTCCCAGGTTCTGTCCCTGCACACACATGTCCCTGGTGCACACAACAGACACAGCAACTCATGTTTCAGACCTAAAGTAGAAGACTGTAAACTAACAGAAGACAATTGTATGCAGCTGGAATCCAGAGAAGGCATAATCCAATACCCCAAAACAGTATTCTTAAGCACACACTTAATTAGAGAGTAAACCCCATCAAACTCAGAGCTGGACCAGTAGTTCCAATAAATGTCAGGCTATTCTGTTCTGTTTCTGGATTTCACAGCTAGTAATTGTTGTTCCCAGTCCCACACCCAGTTTTTCTATAAATATATTCAGGGTTTTTCTTCTTGCTTGAGGTGTAATTAATGGTGGTATGGGCAGAGTTTCCTTCCCTCCCTATCATCCTTTCCATGAATTCAACCTTTCCCCTAATGAACCTCCTCCAGAATCTACGTTCCCTATTTTGTAAATTTAGTATTTTTTTTATTGCTATACAATAGTCATAATTTCAGAGGAAAACCACCCCTAGTCTTGCCTAAGAAAACCCTAACATTTGTGGAATCAGCATAAGTTGACAGGTGACTTGAACGCACCTACAGGCATGCACACACATGCATGCACATACACACAATCATACACTGTTTGTTTTGTATTTAATGGTTTTGTGAATGAAAGTGTTGAAAATGTTCAAGTTGTGTTTGCTGAAGACCCAGAAACTTTCCTGGGGAGCCTGGGAACATCCATGGAAACTTCTGCTGGGTGATGACTTTTTGAATAGGACTGGGATAATTTGGAAAAAAAAATGGAAGAAATGGAGTAATGTGAACTATAAGGTCATCTATTCCTTGCCAAAGAAAACCATATGAAAGTCATGAGGTAGCCATAAGTTGACATGCAACTTGAAGACACATACACACACATTTGGGGAATTCAACATTTGGTGACTGGGGACTTGTGTGCTGAGAAAGGTCTGAAGATCATGGTTGACTGTAATGACAACAAGTTTTGTTATGCAACAGTAAAGAGTACAAGTGCCAAATTTTACAATGTATTTGGCCAAGCATTTTCAATGAAGACAGGGAGCTATACAATACCAGTGAATTCTATTTGTCACCATGGTTAAAGGTTATAATTAAAGTGCAGGAGCAAAAGTGCACTTTTCAAGGAAATCACCATGTGAGTCTGTTGCTTTATAACACTGGTTCTCAACCTGTGGGTCCCCAGATGTTGTTGGACTACAGTTCCTAGGAGCCCTCTGAGGTCTCACCTTGACAGCTAGATGGTCCTCCCAGTCATTAGAGAGGCTGTAGGATTGAACTCACCTGGCTGTCAAGGTGAAACTTCAGAGGGCTCCTGGGAACTGTAGTCCAACAACATCTGGGGACCCACAGGTTGAGAACCACTGCTTTATAAAAAGGAAAAGGTGTAGTGGAGGGGAGAAGGAATCTTGTAGCTCCTTTAAGAATAACTGTTACGCTTCAGTATGAGTTTTCATAGATTGAGTGATATTAAAGCCACAAGTATTTAAGGGAATAGAGAATGGGGATAAAATATGATGTAACCTTCAAAGAGATGTGGAAAATGATACAGGTTTGTCAAACAGCTACTCTGTTGGTCCTGAGGCATGGAAGCAATACAATCTGTTGCTTTGAACAAGAAATGCAAGCAAACAATCCTCATTGGGAAATTTTCCTTCCTAGGAAGTTCCAAAGCCTGAGAGCACCCACTATTAAGGTCTTCTCCTACGTTTCCACCAAACTTGCCCGACAAAGTGGTGGGACCAAGTACTTTATTACACTGCACGAGATGGACCTCTCCTCGAAGATCTTAGACTCTGGGCAGGCTCTTACAGGAAATCATTTATTTATTTATGTTATTTTTAACATTTGTATTCTGTGGATTATAACAGATTAAAACAAAATTCATCTATGATTATGAATTTCGATTGTCTAACTGTTTGTGTACCCCCCCCCCAAAAAAAACCCCAGCTCATGTATTTCTGTGCAAGAAAAATCCCCCGGAGACTTCACAGAGTATTAAAAGCGATCAGGAACTGTGCAATGGGAAAGGCAGTAGGAAAAGAGGGAGTGCACACTACAGTGGATTGATTCAACCAAAGAAGCTGTGGCCTGAGTTTGCAAGACCTGAGCGGAGTAGTTGACAACCAAGGCTACTGGAAGTCTGTCATTCATATGGCCACCATGAGTCAAAGGACTTTATCAGATCAGAATCTAAAAACACTGTAATTCCACTATTGAGGAAAGCAGAAACATAGTGGCATGATCACAGTAATTATTACATGTCGCCTTAATTGTGCAATACCACGGCATAATTGCACAATACTACCACCACAAAATCATCACACAACCAAAACTAGCAATCTAAAAATGGGATTTTACTTCCATGATTTTATACGGGTGAGATTTCAGCTGTTCTCATGGGAAGATGCGACTTTGTTTAAACAAATGAAAAACACATAAATAATGAAAGAAATTAACAAACAAGCATTTAAACAAAGATAAAAACATACCGAGAAAAGGTGACAGTTCATTAAAACAGCATCCTGTGTGCCCTGTGTTCTTGTTGGGAAAAAGGAGGGGGAAAGGACCACTCATTCATGCTGTAATTGCATGATTACAGTAGGACACGATTTCGCATGCTCATCAATACAGCAAAAAGAGCAATATTGAAGGTTGTTCACAAATTTTCCTGTCAATAAAAAGTGATGAGCCATTAATAGGTGGAGCACACATTGACCATCGGAAGACAACAACATTGTGCAATACTGGGAACCCATCTGAGGTACTGTTGCACTGTAATTCTCCAATTACAGCCCCATCTGATAAAGTCCAAAGTCAACTTCATGGCAAAAGACAACTGCAAAATTTAGTTGTCTTCTTGTGCAGAGGGTGGAAGATTACAAAGATTATGGAAACTCTTCATTTTTGCATGTCAGGCCAAAAAAATGTGAAGATTTACATCCCTAGTACTCATATGAATCTGCATCATCTCATGCTGCAGCCCATGGACCAATTTGTCCACTTTGTTTCTTACAGCCTGCTAGATTTAGGAGTGCTCCAGATCTTTTTTTGCCTTGGTGTTGCTAAGATAGAGCTAGAAGAAGCTGAAGGCAGTTGGTAAAAGAAGACAGGTCAAAGTCCTGCTATTTATAGCACCTCTGACTAATTCAGAACCTTCCTACTCCCTGACAGTAGGACTTGCCTTATGTGCCAGAAGAAAGCTCTGAGCACACCTTAAGACCTGTCCAAGGTCTTAAGACCAGCATCTGGATTGGCAAGCACAGCTGGCCACTGATTCTCTCCTCCATTTCATTGGAACCCGTTTACTCTCTCTATCCATGTGAGCTGGGGGGAATCACAAGCAAACAAGGCTGCAGGAGTGAAAGGGAGCCAACTAGTACTTGGGAGGCAATTAGTATTGCCAGTGGGGTTCTGGGAACACTAATTGTCTCCCTTACAAAGCTTGTTTTAATGTATAAATGATTCTTTAAGGTTTTGTTTTTTGTTTGTTTGTGTGTGTGTATGTTTTTACACAGTGGCAGTGGGATGCAACTCCTCGTGGATTGAAGGGATGGCAATCTACCTAAAATGTAGAATGATGAGAAATCTAAGAAGAATTGCAAAGAAACCCATTGAAGTCAAGAATTTTAGTGAAAGATAGAGAACAGATGGGGCTATGAAGCTTTAAAAACGCAGGCGTTCCAAGGCTAACATTGACTTAGACAACAAACCTTCTAAACACACCAAGATAGACTCCCTTTTTGCAAGCAGGCAAACGTCTCCTGTGATACAGACTGATTTAGAATTAAACAACAGATATGCGGTTTTGGAATCTTTGCAGGCTGAAGCCTTTAGGTCCGATAATGATTGCATGGAGAATGTGGGAGTCTTGGTTGCACCTACTTGTAATGGTGGTTGTTCTGTGAGATTACCAGCAAACTGTCCTTGGAAGGATCTCCTGGCAAGAGAGGCGTTTCTAATCTCCAAGACCTTTAAATTGTTGTTAGCTAATTGTACTTCTGTCAGCAATAGAATAGAGACATTAACAGATCAACTTCATAAGGAGGAGGTTTTTATCCATTCTAAAAATAGGACTGCTATACAGACTGCTTCAGCATTTGATTATCCAAATTCCATTGAGTTCCCTTCAGTTTTGACATTACAAGCATCTTAAGTCATAATTGCAGTTGGGAACAATACTACTAATAAAGGCAAGTGGTCAAACTTTTATAATATTAAGGTCTCTTTAAGTAAACTGTTGAGGTATGAGCCCAGAAGGATTATGCTAATGTCCTATCAGGTTATCCCTAACTTGGGTCATTATCAACGACTGATTATGGTCTTTGATTCTCACTCTGGCCCTGCAATGTTGCTTGCTAAAAAGAACTTTTTGGCCAAAAACTACGATATTCATAGCTCTGGGGTTTTTAAGAATAATATGATTAATAAGTTGGTGACCTATAAGGAGGGAAAACTTGAAGGAGTAGGCCCAGATCACTATACATCATCAACCCGGAGCAGGCCCAACATTGTAGATGAACTTATACAACTTAAAGAGGAATGGAATAGCTTGATACAGGCAATAGAAATGTTAAACAATAGCCAACATTTAATAGCGGTCTCTTTTGAAACAGAGACAGCTAAACAACTAAAGGATGATGCTGGTGGGCCCTCTAAATCAGTTTCTTCTCTCAAAAGTCAACTTTTGGATTGCTCTGTTCAGCCATTTGAGTTACCGAAGGGTGGGGACGAAAAGGATGATGCACCTAATATCATCATGCCATTGCTTCCTGCCAACCCTGCCCAGGCCTGTATAGCACAGCTACCATCTGGTGCTTACTCCTTTTCTAAGGTGAATCCTGCAACTGAGAATTCCCCATTTCTAGTCGACTATGAGATTGATGTGAGATCTGGAATTGGGGAAGTGCCAGCTGAGCAAGTACAAGGAAAATCCTGGACTAAGGAATTGGAAGAATTGGCCTCAGTGCATCCGCATACTATTGGCACCCTGCAAGATGAGACACCAACAATGAACCATTTGCAGGCCACTGATGATGTCCCTGAGTTTAAGTTCGTGGAGGAGCAGGCTCTGCAGGGGTTTCAGGATCTTTCAGTTGCCAATCAAATATTAGTAACTGCCCAGCTGGAAGATACAACAACTAAATTCCGGAGGATGATCCAATCCCAGTTGGAAACTGATTTAGCTACTTCTTTAGTGGCTGATGACCCCACCTGCTCCATTATGAACGGTTGTGTCCAAGCTGAGGAAATGTTTTCGGCCATTTCATCAGACCCAGTTCAGTGACTAGAAGGGGTAGCCCAGGATTGTCACTCCTTTCATGGAATATAGCTGGCTGGCTGAGTAAAACCTTAGATATGGATTTTATTGACTATATTGGTGGATTTAACATCATATGTTTACAAGAAACATGGTGCCCATATGATATTGTATTGCCATATCCTTTGTATCCTTCTGTGTGCCTGCAAGTAGAACTTCCAAATGGGGTAGAAATAAGGGGGGGTTGGCCATACTTGTAAAACTATCTAGCGGTCTTAAATATACAGTATTGCCACCAATAGCGCAGGCTCTTTCTTTGCAATTAAGGAAGGATGAGATAGTTTTGTTTAATTTTTATATCCCTCCTACTTTTAATGAGCCTAATCTGACTACTTATTGGGACCAACTGTTCAACTGTTTAGCTATGTTGAAGATATTGCCAATAGGTCTGATGCTTCAAGGTGTATTTTATTGGCTGATTTTAATGCAAGAATTGGGCCTTCTAATGATTATCTTTGTGAGCAGCTTATGATTGATCCAGATTTACCACCTTTCCCGCTGAACCTTCCCCATGTTGGCAAGGATCTAAAAGTTAATAATAATGGGACATTTTTATTAATCTTTGTATTAGTAACACATTTTTAATATTAAATGGCTCTGAAGGGTTTCCAAAAATGGATGGATTTACATATAATTCACCCATAGGGAGAAGTACTATCGACTATGCAATAATCAGTCCTGAGTTGTTGAGTTTCATTGCTGATTTTGAGATTTGTCAAAGGGCTGAAAGTGACCATCTACCTTTATATGTTTCCTTTAACTTTTCTGAGCCAGTATCATCATTTTTGAGAAGTGATTTGACTGCCCATAGATATGAGAGAATGAAATGCATCCATTGGGATCTTAAAATGGAAGATTCTATTAGTAATAGTTTTAAGGATGTTTGGGTTCTAAATTGTTCTAATGTTTTAACTATTAGTACTAGGATAGATGAAGCCTTGTTGGCATATATGGATATTGTAACTACTTTCCAAAATAAGGCCTCTTACCCTCCTAATTGCATAAAAGGTAGAAGAACATGGTTTGACAAGAGTTGTCTTGTCTGGAAACAGAAATTAAGATAAATGTTCCATCAGGCTTTGGCCAATCCAGTGGTGAATTTTGGGCCCTATTATAATGCCCGTAAAGAATACTCTAAACAGGTGGGGGGCAAATGGAAGGTATTTTTCCAGCAAAATTAGAGGTCTTTGGATAATGCTCTCACATTCAAAGATGCAAAAACATTTTGGGTGGCAGTTAGGAAATATATGAATAATGAGAGCTCTGTGGTTCTATCTACTATATCCCCCCTGATTTGGTTTTCCTATTATACTGAAAAAATGAGTACACAAGCATTTGAGGGAAATCTACTAATAAAAAATCCTCCTAATTTATGGAGTTCAGTTTCTGCTGGCGAGGTGCATCAGTTGATCTCTAAATTAAAATCTGGCAAATCCCCAGGATATGATGACCTCCCGGCAGAAATTTTGAAGTTTCACCCTGAGCAATGGACAAAGGCATTAGCTAATTTATTTACTCTTGGCAATAACTCTGGTGAGATTCCAGCTGATTGGAAAGATTCCATCATAATTCCTATCTTTAAAAAGGGGGATAGACAGGATCCTGATAATTATTGCCCAATAAGTCTTCTATCGGTAGTATGCAAACTTTATGCCAGTTGTTTGGGTACGATATTACTGAGTTGGATGAATGTTCAAGGGTTGATAGGTCTGGAGCAACTGAGATTTAGAAAACACATGTCCACTGAGGATCATATAATAGTGCTTTCATTTCTCGTAAATAAATACCTGTCATGCCCTAAAGGCAAATTATATGCGGCTTTTATCGGTCTGAAGACTGCTTTTGATTCAGTTCACTGGCCACTATTATGGGACAAGCTTGGTAGGCGTAATATAGATCCTCGACTGTTATTTCTTCTAAGCCAACTTCATACAAATAATCAGTGTAGAGTGAAGTTCTGTGAAACTGGCTTATTAACAGACCCTATTTACTCTGGTACAGGTGTTAGACAAGGATGTGTGTTGGCTCCTCACCTGTTTAATTTATTTGTAGCTGATTTATCTGCCTTTATGGCCACAGTAGACTCTCATCCACCATCGCTGGGTAATCGGCCACTATTTGTACTCCAATATGCTGATGACATATTGTTACTTTCTCTAATTCAGGTTGGGTTGGCAAGACCCTTAAAAAGATTTTTTGAATATTGTCATAAATCTCACCTGCTGGTAAATTTTGACAAATCCAAAATACTGGTATTTTCTAAGAGATTTGCCCCAAGAATGTTGAAGGTTGGTAATCAGACAATTGAGCAGGTCAAGAAGTATGTTTACTTTGGTGTCCTTTTTCATTTTAATGGACACTGGGGTAAACAGAGAGATAGAGTAATTCTAGCAGGGAAAAAGATCCTTGGCAGCTATACAATCTTTTTACCATAAAAAAGGTAATCAGGATATCCTGGTGGCCTTAAAAATTTATAAAGCCAAATTAAGACTGCAATTACTTTATAGTATATTTACCTGGATTCCAGCCTTTAATAAGGAGACTGAATGACTGCAGACTTCTTTTTTCAGGAGAATATTAGCAGTTCCCCCTTGTGTACACCATCTGACTCTTTATGCAGAATTGGGCTTGAATTCTCTTGAAACTGAAGCTTGGCTGTTGACTTATAGATTGTGGTTTAAGATCCATTTTAGGCCCAATAGGTCTGGACTTTTATGCTTTCTTCTATCTGACATTACTTTAATAAAATTTTGCCCATCTAGTGTAGTTAAAGTAGTGTCTATGGGTATAAATATTGATTCTCTCCTTTTGTTATCTGAAAAGGAAGGTCTTAAAACTATTAGGCTCTGCCTTGTTGAGAGGGAGCATCAGCTGTCTTATCCAACATCTCCTAGGGTTTGTTCTCCAGCAATGCTTGGAATCCCACCCGTACAGGATGGGATCCCAGATTATTTTCAAAATCTCTCATTGCTGGTGGCAAGGAAAGCTTTTCTCCTTGCAAGGTTGAATGTACATCCCTCTAATGTGACCAAGGGTAGATATTTGCAGACCCCTTTTTTTGAATATATGTCATTGTGCTCAAGCCCCTGATGTTCTCTATCATATTGTATTGACTTGCCCATTGTATATAATTCCAAGGGAAAAGTTGATAAGGAGGTTATTGGAAAGGAATGTCTATACAGATAGATTATCAGTGGAATTCTTATTGGAAGATTGTAATCCACATATTACCAGACTAATGGCTAACTTTTTGGTTGAGGCAGCAAACATATGGCTCAACCTGCCTAAAAATGATCCTTGAAGTCCTATTGTTCTACTGTTCTATGTATATGTTGTATTATGCCTAATAAAGGTTGTGGATGTGTGTGTGAGAGTGATGAAGACTTCATTGATTGATTTGGCATGGCAACCAGTTTTTGATTTCTGTTTTAAATTGTATTCTTTATTCAAATGAAAAGTGCAGCGGGGGGGTGGAAAAAAAGAAAATGAAAACATTTAAGTAAAATGGCTCAGAAGCCACCACTTCTTGGGTCTCTGACAAGCTGGTATGTTGCAGTCTTGCCACATGCTCTAGAAACTGCAGCATTCACTTGTGCCATGCTGAACATCTACCCTGGTGGGCTCCACTATGAACCAACCACAGGGCAGATGTGGGGAGAGTATTCTCTTTAAACATGCCCAACTGTCATAAGAAATCTAGAGGCCTCTTCTGACTATCACTTCTGTAGCACATGCAGGAGCTTAGTCATTGTTTTCCAGCATTTATTTCAAATCAGAGGAAATAAAAAGGAGGAAGAGGAATTAGGAGCACTCTCCCAGTAGCCCAACAGTTTGGTTTGCATGTGCTTCTCGTTTCATGACTTAGTTCCCTTCCCTTGCAGCAAGAGTTCAGAGGAAACAAAAAATAAAACATGCTTTTAAGGATAGTTTTAGTTGCTTTAACCAGCTATTGCTGGAACAGGAAACAAGAAGTTGTAAACATTTGTTGTCATTTAATACTTCAGTGAAGTAGCTTCATAAGACAGACCTACATCTCCCCTAACAAGAAGGCAGGCAGGCAGGCAAGTAGGAATTTGTATGCCCACAACACACAACCAGCATCTTGGTTTATTAGCTGAAACCTAGGAAACTGCCTTACACTAGGTCAGGACGTTAGTCCATCTAGCTCAGTGCCATCTACACCAAGGATGGGCTGACTTCCAGCATCTTGTTTGTCTTTTAACTAGAGTGCCATGATCCACCAACTGGAGCATGGAATTGTGAGCCCATGGGATTATTTTTATGCCCTCCCCAGTCAAAATGCTACACCATGGGCCCATTCACACTACCCAATTATAGCACTATGGCTCCACTTTAACGGCCATGGTTCTCTCCTATGGAATCCTGGGATTGGCAGTTGAGGAAGGAGCATTTAGAATTCTTAGTCAGAGAGTTCCTTCAGTGCCTCTGACCAAACTACAAATCCCAGAATTCCATAGCATGCAGTCATGGATGTTAAGATGGAATCATTGTGCTACAATTGCATAGTATGAATGCGCTCCAGGTCACCCCAAGCTCTCTTCATTTTCAACAGTATAATTTGGGAGGGGGAGTGGGTTGAGGAGAATGTTGTTCAACAAAAGTGAGTCAGAAACCCTTGTTGCCTCACAAACTCTTGCTGATATACTGCAGATCTACCAGTCTGTCCTGGGAGATTATCAGACAGGAACGAAAAAAGTGTTCCTGTCCCACAATCTCTGTCAGAATATGATGGGATATGCAGTCTGATAAATTCATGCTGTAAAGAGATACGGAGCAAGCAAACCAATATGCTTGCCTGCAGGGGGCATACTGATGTAAACAAGGTGGCAGCCAGCTGCCCTATGTTATGGGAACATAGCCTTGAAGGTTTCTAATCTGTATGAGAACTGTCTGTATTTCTCATTGAGGCAGGATGTGTTTTGAAGCTCTGTAACCAGTTCTAAGCTGCCTGTTGGACTATGCAGTGGCCTATGCTGCTAAGTCCTGTTTATTGCCACAGAGATGATTCTCTGTTGTTTCTGTATCTATTTTAAATGTTTCAGTAAAGTACAACAGTTTAGGCACCACCTAGTGTCTGAATGCTTTATTGGGCATCTTATGGCTAATGCTGGGGCAAATGGGCTTTTCTGCTACTCTGCTACAATTTTGGCTGCCTGGATCTCTCTGAGCATGTACAGAGTGTCCAGTGTGCTATACCACGTCAATCTCTTCTCCTGCCCCTGTCCAATCCCTGACCTGCGACAATCACCCTCCCCACTGCACTTACCTTCACTAACATTGTTCCGGCAACCCAGAAGTGAACTGAGCTCTAACAGGGCTCCCTTCACTTCCTTGATGGAAATCCCGTGGATTCTCACAGGAAGACGCAAGCACAGGAAATTCAAAAATAAAAATAAAAATAACCAAAAAAAGTGACAGCATGCACAAAAACACACTTTAAAGTGTTAAAGTAACCTGGGGAGGACCATAAAAAGTGTGTCACTTTACCTCAATGTCCCGATCTCACCTGGAAGTGTTCTGGCAGGGACCTCCCATTGATGCTGGGATCTCCAGCGAAATGGGGTGCCTTGTCACATTTTTTTATATATATTTTTTATTTATCAGTTATTTATACCCCGCTCTTCAACCACAAAGCTATCAGAGTGGATTACAAATTGTTTTAAGTCATAGGAATGTAGACATCTACACTGCATTAAGCAGTTTCCAATGTGTGTTAGCTAATTGCCCCCACAAACCGGGTACTCATTTGACCGACCTACAAAAGGATGGAACGCTGAGTGAAACTTGAAGCCCTCTGGAATTGAACTTGCATAGAAATCCATGACAGAAACAGAATGAGGGGATCTATTGACGGCTGCTCCCATCAATAAAAAGCAGCGCTGGCAGAACGGGAGCAGAACGGGTGCATAATGATGGGGAATGACAACATCTGATAGGGGAGCCCTTTTCCGATCTCCCAGCATTCCTATAACACCATTTTAAATGCATCTGATAATCTCCCAGGTCTCCATCCTGCCCATCCCTGATCTAAAGTGATTGACAGGACCAATCTGTGGTCTCAGGCAGAGGTCCAGCCCAACACCTGCTCTGTGGTCTTTTTACTGGAGAAGCCAGGGACTCGATGCAGCACCTTCTGTATTCAAAACCACAAACTCTAATACAACCCTGCAACAGAACTGAAATTAGGAGGATAATATTTTGCATGTGTTGTTGTGTGCCTTCAAGTTGTTTCTGGATTATAGTAACCTGAAGATAAACTTATCATGTGGTTTTCTTGGCAAGATTTGTTCAGAGGGGGTTTGCCTTTGCTGTCCTCTGAGGCTGAGAGAGTATGACTTGCCCAAGGTCACCCAGTGGGGTTTCTATGGTTGAGTGGGAATTCAAACCCTGGTCCTAGTCCAAAACACTACAGCATGCTGGCTCTCTGCTTTACATTTATATAATACTTTTGAGCTTAGTACTTTAAATAGGTTGTCAATAAGTCTTACAATAGCAACCCTGTAAGCAGAGCTTAGAAAAGTTACTCTTTTGGACTACAATGCAGTAAGACATGGAAATACAAATGCACACCTATTGTTGGCAGATAGACGAAACCAAAAAGATAGTGGTTTGTCTCTGATCACTCAATAAGCCCATATTGGGGTAAAATATGAATTCTTGATCACCACGCTGTACCAGCTGTGAGATTAAAGACAATGAGTTCATTTTCACTCATCTGTGGACTCACTTTGTTGACTCCCAGCTTTATGCTCCCTCTGTAATACTTTCAAAATTCTGGCCTACCTTTTATGATTCTTGTAAGAAAAAGCTAGGCAACTACAGAGGGAGCAGGGACCATTTTTTACCTATTCCCCTCCAGTGGGCTTTATTGACACATTTTAGGATTCCAGAAGTTAAGTAACATCCCTGCTGGCCACCATTTTGGCTGATTTCTGCAAATGTTTATTGTTGTTGGGGGGGGGGCGTAAACTTGGGATGATGAAGGTAACCAGCTGAATTTGTGGCCAGTTTGGGGTGGTTTGGGATGATCTGATGGCCAAACCAACCAAAAATCACTGCATTTTTTTAATGGGGCTTCGGTGCTTTGGAGAGCCAAACTTTGGGTTTCCAAGGACACAGGCAACCTGCAGGCTGTACTTTGCCCATCACTTTAGTAAGACGTAATGACAAAGTACCCATGAAGGTTTTCTGAGCATTTAATATGGAGTAAATAAATAGAATTTTTCTTAAATACATTAAGAGAACATCAATAGTGCTGCATTCTAGGAATTACTAATCTCTTTAATTAGTGTGATTCTTTTAACTGAGATACCAGTTAACTGGATATTTAAAAGGCAAAAAGAAAATGGAGATTGAATATGGCAAACTGTACATGTAAACATTTGTTTCCTTACCATAAAACAAGTAGCATGCCACTTTTCTTTCATTCATAGTTAGTTCAGTCTATACACAGTCTGAATATATTTATTTAGAATGCAATAATTCCCAGCAGACTTTACTTTCCAAGTGTAAATGTATTTAGAGTATGTGTCTTCATTTTGCCCTGCTTTTACAAATTAAAAATGTTGAAGGCCAGGCTGTGCCCCACCAAAAAAGAGTTTTGAATTTTAATCAATCAATCCTTCTCACCAAATTTGTACAGAATTTTTGTACCATCTCCTTCAGACATTTTGGACAAAAGGGAGAATGTATGGATTCACAGATTTAAGGCTTAATATACCACACGGTCTCCTCTTAGAGGATAATACAGTAGGACCCCCATATCAACTGATTCATTATCCACTGATTCAATTATCCACAGGACACAAAACAGCACACCTATCATAGAGTCTTCCTAGAAAATGTGTCCTCTCTAGCCATTTTCTAGATCCTCCAAGGCAACTCTATGGTATTTTAAACTGGAAGTCCCATTATTTTCAATGGTGTTCACTCTTATCCATGGTTTTCAGTATCCATGGGGGGCCCCAGAACCAATTCCCAGCAGATATAGGATCCTATTGTACCACAATTCACTGAAGAGTGCTGGAAACAGTGTTCTAAACTTCCATCTTGGATGCAGCTCAGTTTCATCTTTAGCAACCAAAGAAGGAGGAAGCCGACACGTTTTGCTCATTTTATACTTTTCAGTTTTGTTTGTTAATCACATCAATAAATATATACATATACATATACATATACTGTACATATACAGGTTGCCCCACCCCCCACCCCATATCTGCTCAACCAATAGCTGCAGTTTCAGTTATCCACAGCTGAAAACAGAGGGACACATACCATAGAGTCACACTGGGAAATGCCTAGAGAGGCACCCTCTCTAGGAATTGCTAGGTCCTCCAATGCAGCTCTATGGTATGTTTGTACAAGAAGTCCTTTATTTTAACAGGGTTTGCTATTATCTATGGTTTCACTTATAAATGGTAAGTCCAGGAACCTATCCCTACGGATATGGGTGGGGGGTTGACCTGTACATATATGCAGCCCTAATTAGCTTATAATAGTACAGATAGCAGATTTTAAATCTGGATGAAATAGAATTTAAAAGGTTACCAGGGCGGAGTGTTACTTCAGTTTTAATGGGTTTTATTTCACTTAGTTCAAAATGTGATACACCACATACATGGATATAAGTTTTCTGATTCAGTTTTCTTCCCATGCCTCTTCCCTTCCAATATCCATCTCAGAGTCAGTGGCCAGTGCTTCAGTCTACATGTGCATTTGTCTCCCCTTTATGATCTGCTATCCACTGAACAGTAAACAAATGCTCTGAGAAACAAGCAAACAAACAAAAAAGAATGAGTCATAGTTAAGTCATAAGCAAAGCATTCAGAGCTTCAGAAGATGGAATTAGGATAATAAAGTCCCAGTTGTGGTGGTGGTGATGTTGTTGTTGTTGTAATCATTGTTTGGGGATCTTGGGGGGGGGGGAATTTGATGCAGAAATTGACTGAAATCATCACCTATAACATGCTCCTGCTAAGTTAAATCCATACCTTCCCCAGATAGCCCAAGCAGTCCATGAAATGTGGAAAATTGAGCTGTATTAAAAAGCTTCCCATCTTATACTCTACATGGCTGGCACAAAGCACATGTGCTCATCCATACAGCTGCTTTTTCCAACAGCATTATATTAGCCTCACACAGACAGCGCCTGTAAATAATCTCTTTTTTTTTTTTAAGAAAAGGAAGAAAGAGAAAACTGGTAAAGCTATATATAATAAAAAGGAATGAGTCATGACAAGTGACCAGCAAATGTCCTTCCACTGCATGTTCATATAGTGGTGTCACAAAGAATGATGTGCAACACACTCGCACATGGACATGTATAATTCCCCACCCCTTGTGCACTGGAGATGCCTTTCTGATAATAGTTGAGGAGGGGTACAGGGGAGGGAGGGAATGAAGTCAGCGTGAGGCATTACATCTGGAAAGCAAAAGAGGCCATATTGCCAATAAGAAAAAACTGTTCATGTAGCAACCAACTACATGTTTGATGCACACACAGGCTAGTTTTATGCAAACAACAGGAGGAAAGGGATCTTCTCAGGATGGCAGTGTGGTGCAAAAGAGAGAATTAACTCTTCCACTTAGGACATTATCAGACTAGTGTCTAAAAACACTGTAATTCTGCAAATGGAGATAGTGGGAACATCGTGGCATTATAATACATTATCTCATGTAGCTGTAATCACGTGCAAGAAACACCATGGAATTATCGCACAATGTCCACTAACACTTTAAGAATGGGAGTTTACTTCCGCAATTTGGCATAGGCAAGATTTCGGTGGTTCTCATGAGAAGTTTTAAGCGAGCACGCTTAAAACTAAAAAAACCCAAACCTTTAATTAACAAACTAAATGAACACACAAGCACTGAAACAAACCTTAAAATGTGCAAACTAAAGGGGACAGTTCATAAAAAGAGTGTCCTGTGTGCTTTGTTTTGACGTTCTCACCTGGAAGTTTTCTCACTGAGGACTGTCCATTCATGCTGTAATCTCGCGATTACAAGGGATGTGGTTTCACATGCAGCCAATACCATGAAAAAAGTGCTATTGACAATCTGTTGACGGCTTGTCCCATGAATTATAAATAGCATCATTTTCGCAGCTGGAGCACAGAGTAAGAATGCAAAGACGACATCATGCAATAGCAGGGCCCATTTGCAATACCCTGACATCATAATCATGCGAATTTTGCCATGTCTGATAATATCCAAAGAACCCTGAGCCTTCTTCCTTATGCTTCCTTCATTTCATTGCAGTTTCACATTACATTTCCAATAGGAGGAAACATTCACTCATATT
Source organism: Gambelia wislizenii (assembly GCA_030847615.1). NCBI lineage: Eukaryota > Metazoa > Chordata > Lepidosauria > Squamata > Crotaphytidae > Gambelia > Gambelia wislizenii. The sequence goes on from JAUMIR010000001.1 coordinate 329,241,676, forward strand.
AATGTTAAAAATATACCCTTTTTTCTCCTAAGTACCACACCAATTGACATTAGATATGTTATTTGCTGTTATTGCTGTTCTACTGTGTTTGAAAAGAATTCTTCTACTCTGTTCAATTGCTCCATGTGTGCTATTTTTGTTTCATAAAACAAATAGAGAAGCAAGGGAAGAAAAGACAGTCATCTATCCAACACCATATGAATCCAGGAATTGAATCAGGTCGTATACCTCCCCACACAACAATACATGTACCAGAAACCTTCTTAACACTGACTGGAATTCTTTATCCCTATAAATCTACAGTCGCATCCCAGGGAGAAGTACTAAGCAAGCAGCTGTTATTCATAGTTGTTACATCACAGATCCCTTTTTTAAATGAAAAATTCAAAAATCCCAAATTAAAATTGACACTGGGGACAAGGTCCATTTAAAGGCTCATATTTTTTGTGGTTTCCTTTTATTTATGTAACAATTATGAGAGCCAGTGTGGATTTAGTGTTGGGCTAGTATTTGGTGAAGACATAATAAAATCCACAAAAGAGTGATACCTTTATTGGCCAACCAAAATGCAAAAAACACATGGGGCAAGCTTTCGAAGCTCTACTGGCTTTTTCATAGGGCAAAAGATGTTTAAAAAATAAGGAAAGAAAAGTGACGGTGTTATAATCACAGGCCTACATTTTGTCCTAGAGGACCTTTTCAGCGGCCGCTCTCAGGTGGTGGAATTCCCTGCCACAGGACACTAAGCTGTCCTCCTTTCTGTTGTCTTTCTATTGGCCTGCAAAGACTGTTTTTAATGCTGTTTAGTGCTGTTTTGGATGGTTTCTTTCATGTTTTTTTTTAAAAAAAACTATTTTGTACTGTTGTGATTGTGTTTTAGCTGCATTTTGTTTTAATCTGTGTCATGAGCTGCCTCCACATTGAGAGAAAGGCAGGAAATTAAAAAAAATTATTTATTTTTTTTACATGGGCAGGAAAATGTTCCTGTCAAACTCAGAGAGCTGCTGCCAGCCCATGTACGCAATACTGAGCTAGGTGCACCAATAGCTGGTTCCGTATAAGGCAATTTCCTATGCTACTCCTAGTGGCTCTCTAAGCACTTGTAAAATGTTGGCTTTCTCAAAAATTGTTTTGAGAGTGCTAGGTCAAAACAAAACAAAAATGGTCAGGGAACCACACTAAATGGTACTCACAGCAATACTTCAATAGATAATAGTGAGGAACATTTATGATATTTCTAAAGAAGTAGAAGGAACAAGATCCATACACATTCCTGATGTTAAGAGTGAGAAGAAAGCACCATCTTCCTTATGTCCAACCTAAGAGCCAGCCTGACTGTTATGGACCATCATCTCCCAGCCATTGTCTAAGAACCAAAGATGAACCCTGCGATCTGCACAGCACCCTGATCTCTAATTAAACTTTAAGGATGAGAAAGAAACAGAGTTGCAGGCAGCAGGCATCTGTCTCTTGAAGTAACCAGATCCCTGCTATTAGCTACCAGCCTGACATTTGAGATCAGTTCCAGCTGTACTTCCCCCTGTATTCTGCTCTTGCTGTGCTGCCACAGCAAGCCATTTAGAAGGTTGAGGTGGAAGAAGGGCTGGGGTAGAACAGAGAAATTAGTATCTCTCTTCCAAACTGCACAACAAAAGGGCCTGGATGTAGACCACCACCACCACCCAAAAAAATTAGAAACACAGATTTTCGGTTATTCACAGAAAATCAGTTCAAGCCAAGATTCTGTACCATGCAGTACTTTTATTCCCATGAGGCCTGGTCAGCAAAACAGTACTGAGCTCCAGCATTCATCAAGGTCATACTGTATGTTACAACAGAATTTGCCAGATGTGAAAATAAGTCAAGTTTTCTCAACCATTTTGCATGCCTGAACAAATCCAAGCCATTGTTGCTTCTCACATCTTTTTCAAACTCCCCATGGGCCCATCTACATGAGGGGGGAAATCCAAAGTACCTTGTAGTATTGGCATCTTGCAGCAGCAGCAACATGTCTAAACAGTTTTTCTGGCCTCAGAAGCCCCCATAAGCCTTGCATTCCTGATGGCAGCTGCAACTGATTTACTCGCGTCGGCCGGCAGGGTGTTTTTTTAAAAAAGTCGTCCCAAGGTACACTGGTGCAATAGAGTGATTCTCCAATTTTATAAGAAAGCAAAACAGAAAATATTGATCCTTTTTATCACCTTTGCGAGCGATTGCTAAGGCAAAAATTCAAGATGGCGGCAGCGGGCGCTTGTCCTCCTAGCAAGCCCTACCCCTGCTCTCACCTGGCCAATCAGCTTTGTACTTCCCTTCAAGTTTTTATCGTTCAATAGTCCAAATGAGCAAAAATGCATACCCGCCTCGCGGTTTGTGAAAAAGTATGGGAAAATTTGCAAAGGCTTTTACCCTGTTGTTTTTGCTGTTTTGGGGCCCCCTCCTTCCAAATAGTCACTGGTTAATATCTTGTCTAGAAAAAAAATCCATGCCTCACTTTGCATCACTGTTCCTTAACAAAAACGTAATCTGGGTGAACATTAGTCATCTGTCAGTGTGGAACTGAGCTGCTGGAAAGGAGTCCCAAATCATTTCAAGTTCTAGGTCTTCTAAACAATACAGAAAGAGCCTTGATACAATTTTGAAAAAGCCAAATATATAAAGATGGCTGTGATGTCCCTGGGGTACCCTACAAGGTCCTGGCCCTGAAATCTCACCAGATAAGCTAGCAATTAGATGCCTAGCTGTTCAACCAGTCCAATGGGTGCATCCTCACAATAAGCATATCCAAAGTAAGTATCATCACCAGCTACTGAATTACAGAGACATATAACTCTTCTCAAGTACTGTATGTTTGAATATGCAGATAAAGTCCAAAATATATTATCCTTGAATATATTCATACCAGCAATTTCAACTAAACATTGTATTTATTTAGGAACTACAATGAGAAGCATACAGTTGTTTAATAAATAACAGGACATGATATATTTCTACTTAGTGCATTAACCAACCTTATCTGACTGTCCTTTCCACTTGACTACCGCATCTGGTCCTTTTCAGCTTCACCTGGTGACTATCCTTCTCCACTCTCCATCCTGGTCCTAAATACCTTTCTTGGTTGATGTACCTCACTTGTCACTTACCGTGACTCTGCCCATCTTTCTAGCTCACCCACCCCTGCTGCCTCTCATTATTCTGTTATAGCAATGTTTTATCAATTAGCCTTTGAGACAGTATCTAAGTATATCAGTTTGTACAACTGTGGGATATTTGAGTGCTTGTAAAATAGGGCCAGAAAGTGCTCGTACATGACACTCTTCAACTTTTTGCAAGATCTGAAGGTTTTACAGCTGGATCACATGCAGCAAACCTTGCAAAATGTACAGCATGTGAATGATTATTTACTATACATTTCCCAGGGGTGTTTATTTAGGACTTACCTCTAGAGGCCAAATGAAATTAGTGGTGTTTCCTCATACCACTGAACTCCGCTATGAAAATGTGCATTTCCACACATTTGAAACAGCCATTACAGATGTTTTCTTTTCTAGCCCCAATTAGGACAGGCACAATGAAAGCAAAGACCCAATAGCAGCTCTCTGCCTCAGAGAAATAGTGTACGCTAATTAACTTACTACAGACAGAAATGTTTCTCTGAAATGTAGAGGCAAAATGGGCTACTTTGAGATTATGCCTACATTTGCCTCAGTTGCCCCTACTGTTTTGCCGGGGGCGGGGGGGAGTAGTGCATATTTCTTCTCTTGGTAGCAGTGCAGCACAGGACAACCCAATAATTTTGTAATTTAGAACTATCCATCAATATACATCCAGTGTAATGTAAACAATCCACTGTAATATAAACAATGGATCTGTATTGGAACAAACACAGTGTCAATGTGACACATGATCAGTGTGAGGGAGAGAGTGAAGAACACAATGGAGGGGGAAGTGAGGGAAACCAGGGATATTTCAAGGAAGAGTTTGGATGCAAACCTGGGAACGTGCAAGTAAAAGCGATGTTAGTGTCCATCCTTGCGATTTCTGGCTATAGAATGTCCACTAATTTCATGAAAAGATCCTGAGGCATTCTAAAGAACATATACCACCGTTTGTTGGACCAAGCCGACATAACAAAGGTGTCCCACGACTCTTCTGTGGTTGGATAAACTCACCAGCGGTGATAACGTGGGTAAGGGTGAAAGCACTGATACACCATTGGTGTGTGAATGGTATCAATTCCACATAACACCCTCCTTCGTAAGTTGGAGGAGTTGTCTCGCATCAGTTGCATGAGAAGAAGGAGATGTACCAGTCTGATACACTGCTGACGTTTCCTTCTGGCAAGCATTTTCACGGTACCTCATATGAGGACAGCAATAGCCATATAGCAGGCTATTGTACTTTTCCATGATGAACCCTATAGGAAAGTTATGGCGGATCACAGTCACTATCGACCTGGCAAATGTTCTCTGACCAATGCAGAAGCTTGAGCAAACATTTGTTGCAGCCAATAGCATTGCTTGTGGTGGGAAAGTGCACAGGAAGTACATCACCAAGGTTGTGAAAATACAAGTAATCGCATCCTTGATGGACAGCTAAAAAAAAATCCCAGAAAATTTTCCCATGTAAACAAACAAACAAAAAATAGGATAATATCATAGAATCATAGAATCATAGAATTGCAGAGTTGGAAGAGACCACGAGGGCCATCCAGTCCAACCCCCCTGCCACGCAGGAAATCACAATCAAAGCATCCCCGACAGATGGCCATCCAGCCTCTGTTTAAAGACCTCCAAGGAAGGAGACCCCACCACGCTCCGAGGGAGTGTGTTCCACTGCCGAATATGATTGGGATCTAGTTTTTGTCACGCAAAAGGTTGACGTGTAAACAACAATCCCAATATATTGTTCATCCCGGGACAAATCGTGTAGACAATATGATTCGGGATGAGATTATCACGATTCAACCCAGGAAAAACTCAACCGTGTAAAAGAGCCCAAAGAGAAATGGAAAGTCTTGATACTTCCAGAGACTTCCCCCACCATTCTAGATGATCCCTGAGAGCCCTGTCCATGAATTTGTGGTTCTTTTGTTCACAAAGAAGACTCATGTTATCAGTAACTTCCCAGAAGAAGCTAAGAGAACTGTTGATTAACTAACTTCTTGTACCTAATTAACTGCTAATTTCTTGCACCACCTAAAACCCACCTTTGGTTTACAAAGCTATACAGTATATCCTTCTTCCATTGTTCTTACAAAATGAAACTCCCTTCTTTATTCTCCCTTCTTCATTTTCTTAATATTTTAAGAAGTGGCCAGGATAGTTTCAGACTTCTGTGAAAGCTTTATGGGACTTTTTGCAATCAGCATTTGTGTTGAATTCAATCTCTTCCCTACTACAAACTAGTTAATCTCATATATAACAAGGATGAACATACAGCCTGTGGTACATCCCCCTTCAACACCCATTAAAAAAAAATTCAGAATGTTTTTACCCTAAAAGGGGGCCTCCAGGAGTAATGATTTACCTCATCACCATCACAACAGCAACACCAAAACAGGGGAGGGAACAAGCCACAAGCAGAAGTCACTTGAGATCTAGTTTATGACCTATTTCTCAAATGGGCAGCCTGGCACACAACCAAAGGGGGAAAATTGTCCCCCAACCCCCACTGTAGTTTCCTTCCCATGTCATATAGCATACTTCCCTTGTATTTCTATTATTTATTTATTTATTTATTTATTTATTTGCCGCCTTTCTATATTATCACGTTGTACATCCAGACAATTTACAGCAATAAAAACTACAAGATACATACACGCCGGCACTAAAAAAAAATACATAGAACATAACTATGTAACATAACCAGTAGAGCGTAAACTACAAATCATAACATCAGGCATCATGAGTCATCAGATGGTGAGGCATTTAAAAAGAACTGCAAGTAAGTTTGCATGTGTTTTACTTCCCAGGGGGTGGTACTCCAGAAGTTGAGCACCACTCAAGAAAAGGTCCCCTTCCTGGTTGTTTGCTAGGTAGTGTCACAATGAGGAAGACCTCTAGTAAGGATCAGAGAAGCTGAGTAGCTCTATATGGGAGAAGGTATTCTCTCAGATATCCTAGTCCAAACGTTGTTAGAGTCTTACAGCTTAATGTCAAAACTTTAAAACCTGGCCCAGTAACAAATTGACAGCCAGCCGAGTCTTACTGAGCACTACAGTTTCCTGCAGAGATATTGCATAAGAAAAAAGTTCATAGTAAATGTTGCATAAGACAGTTGTTAGGTTACACCAAATAACACAGAAGTTATGCTGCAGGATGTTTTGTGCAATAGCAGCGTGGTTAAGATTGTCACAGAGGCTTCTCCAGGCACTACTGTTTCTGTAACTTATTGGTTTGCTGAAGACTGCCCAGGCAGTGTCCATCCCCTCACCCCTTACCCCCACCCCACCGAGTCTAGCAACAGCTTTTATTCTGCTGTTTCCCAGCATTCTACTCTCTAAATGGTAAACAATATGGTGGCAAAGACAATGCAAGTGGTGGGTAATCATTTTCACCAGTTGGGTACAGGGCCTATAAGAGGGGGGTTCAGCTGGTACATCAGTCGGGGGCCCAGAGAGCCAAAGGGGCCCATGAATTTCTGACAGCCCCTTTGCTCAAACCCTCTGCCAACTTCATAGCCCCCTTCCATTGTATTATTTTACAAAGGTTAGCAAACACAGAGCTATTCAGGTATTTTCCTGGGTTTTTACCGGGACCTCTCTAATATTCCTGTGAAACAAAAAAAAAAAAAAATCATTTCACCCTGTGAAATGGTGTGTATTAACTTCTTATTGTTGATTGTAGCTCATATTGACATTGTAACTGGGGAGCCACCATTTCATTATATATAACATATATTTATTATGCCTTTCAGGTCCAAATTTGACAAGTTCTTTGTTGATTTAGCAAGAGTATTGACTCAAGCATTGCCAGAGAAATTGATTTTGACAGTGTTATTAGACATTTTGTAGATTAAAAAGCCAAAAAAGCTCATTTTCTTAGCTGATTCGGCTTATCATTGCTCTGTATATTGGATGCTTTTATCTGGTCATTCTGGTGCAGAGAATAAAGCATTTACAAAGGTTTATATTCAAGTAGCCTAAGATTAGCCATCACACTCAATTATGCTTTCACAATCATACACCAAAAGCTGTCTACTTTGTTCATATTTATCATAGTCATATTTTTCTAGAAATAACAGAAATCTAGAAATTTCATGTTATGCCAGTATCTTTATTGAAAAGACTTAGGACTTTATCAGACTAGCATCTAAAAATGCTGTAATTTCACCACGGAGGAAAGTGGAAACATCGTGGCATTATTACACTCATTATTACACATCACCATAATCATGCAATGCTACTGCCATGGAATTATCACATGACCACCACTAGCACTTTAAGAACAGGATTGTACTTCCGTGACTTAGCATGGGTGAGATTTTGGCGGTTCTCATGAGAACATGCAACCTCAGTTAAAAAAAAAAAAAAAACCCTTAATTTACAAACTAAATCAACACATAGACACTTAAACAAACTTTAAAATGGGATAGTTCATTAAAAGAGTGTCCTGTAGATTGTTTTCATGTTCTCACCCAGAGGTTTTCTCGCTAGAAACGGGGAGGGGGGAAAGAGGACTGCCCATTCACACTGTAATCTCGTGATTACAGCAGGACGTGCTTTTGCATGTTCTTCAATACCGTGAAAACAACAATATTGAGAGCTATTGACAGCTTGCCCCATCAATTAAAAGGGATGCGTTATTAGTGGCTGGAGCACACAGTAATCACAGGAGGAGAACAACATCATGCAAGAGTGGTAACCTGTTCATGCTATTGTGACAGTAGCAATTATAGCCTCATCTGATAAAGTCCTTAATTGAGGATTTAGGAGATTTTCACAATGGGGCCAAATGCCCCATTTCTGCTCTGCAAGCCCCTCTCCCATCCCTGCTATGGGATTAAGGAAAATATTCACACACTTACCTTAATCCCGCAGCAGGCATGTCCTCTTCTCCTCTCAGCTTCACTGCTGTAAATGCAGCTGCCATAAAGCTGCTTTTACAGCAGTGAAGCCAAATTCCGCTTGTTCTCGTGAGAGAACGGGCGGGAGGGAAATTTAAAAATAACTCCCCCAAACATCAGAACAGTACACAAAGCACAAAAACACATACAAAAACATAAAGGTAACCCAGGGAGGGAGAAAAAAGGGCGCCACTTACCTGGGTGTCCCATTCCTGACCTGAAGTGTCCAGAACGGACCTCCCCCCCCCCGGTGCTGTCATGGCAGGAAAAGAATGGGACACCTTTCAGACCACCCGTGATTCTGTTACTACAATGGAATGGGTGGTCATTAATGACTTCTCCCCGTGATTGAAATATCATGGGGAGAAAACAGAATAGGCACGTTGAGGGCATGGAAGGGGGAGAACATCATCTGAAAGAAAAATCTTTCAGCGGCCCTGTTCCGTGCCTGCAACGGAACATATAGCTTGTGTGAAAATCTCCTTAAGGTCCATTTGGACCTCAAATTTGAAAGGCGCCTCCCCCACTCCCAGGGCCCAAAAGCAATCTTGTTCCACCTTGCAAAATTTTTCTCATGATTTCATTTGGCTCAGCCCCATGCCCTGAATGTTTAAGGACAGGACTTGTAAGTACACATGTTCCTCACCATTTCATTTTAAAGCAAAGAGAGCAGGTTTCTAAGGAAGGAAAGGCAAACGCTTTCTGAACAAATCATGCCAAGAAACCCCTGTGACCAGATTGCCTTAGGTCACTATAAGTTGGAAACAGCTTGAAGTTACTTAACAAGGAATGAGTATCCTCCCGTTCTTGCATCCTCTTCAGTACCAACAATGGTGGCAATTTAAAATACATTTATGCCTGTTTTACGGAATGGCTTGGATGAATTGCACTGGTTTCTGATCAGTATCATATGTTGCAGGGAGTTGTTTTTGAGTGCTTTCAAGTCATTTCTGAGTTATGACAACCATAAGGAAAATCTGGGCAAGATTTGTTCAGAGGGGGTTTGCCTTTGACCTCTTCTGAGGCTGAGAGAGTGTGACTTGCCCAAGGTCACCCAGTGGACTACCATGGCTGAGCAAAGATTCAAACCTAGGACTTTTTTGGATGAGGTTTTATAACGCTAGCAACCTCGTCCCCGTTGTGAGGCTGCTGCGCTGCAGGGCATCCCTTTTGGATGACGCTCTGCCCTGCTGATCCTCTGCCGATACTGTTGCGTAACCACGGGGATGCTGCAGCGTTATATTTGGCGGTTTTCTAATCACGATCAACTTTCATGATTAGAAAACCGCCAGGTATAACACTGCAGCGTCCCCACAGTTACGCAACAGTATTGGCAGAGGATCAGCAGGGCAGAGCGTCATCCGAAAGGGACGCCCTGCAGCACAGCAGCCTTGCAATGGGGACAAGGCTGCTAGCGTTATAAAACCTCATCCGAAAAAGTCCATAGTCTCTAGTTTCCTAGTCCAACACTCAAACCCATACACCATGCTGACTCTTTCAGGCAATAAGAGGAATCAATCATTCCATAGCAGGATGATAGCATCCATAGCAGGATGATAAATGGGGTGTCATACTGGCACACATCCCATTTTGTAGGCAAAACAAAGAAGGTGATCTGTCCTGGTAAAGTGCATTTGGGAGCCCAGGTCCTCACCCACACTCCAGATCATGTTCAGGCAGTGTATGCAGAAAGTTGAGTTGAGGCAAAGAGGTGCAACAGCAGGAGGAGAAGCAGGCAAAGAGCAGTGCATGTGGCCTGAAGGCAGGGGAGGGTGGTAGACAAAGAAGGGTAAATTGTCTGTCCATGAGTCACCTTTTGAAAAGGCCAAGGGAAGCCACTGCATTGTTTAACTTGGCCCATTTTTCAAACCTAGAAGTGGACTTCGGGCCTCTTCTATTTAGTTTAGTTTAGTTTAGTTTAGAATCATAGAATTGCAGAGTTGGAAGAGACCACGAGGGCCATCCAGTCCAACCCCCTGCCATGCAGGAAATCACGATCAAAGCATCCCCGACAGATGGCCATCCAGCCTCTGTTTAACAACCTCCAAGGAAGGAGACTCCACCACGCTCCGAGGGAGTGCATTCCACTGCCGAACAGCTCTTACTGTCAAAAAGTTCTTCCTAATGTTGAGGTGGAATCTCTGTTCCTGGAGCTTGCATCCATTGCTCCGTGTTCCAATCTCTGGAGCAGCAGAAAACAAGCTTGCTCCATCCTCAACGTGACACCCCTTCAAATACTTAAACAGGGCTATCATATCGCCTCTTAACCATCTTTTTTCCAGGCTAAACATACCCAGCTCCCTAAGTCTCCTCATAAGTCATGGTTTCCAGACCTTTCACCATTTTAGTCGCCCTCCTCTGGACACGCTCCAATTTGTCAATATCCTTTTTGAATTGTGGTGCCCAGAACATATTCTAGGTGAGGTCTGACCAAGGCAGAATAGAACGGCACTATTACTTCCCTTGATCTGGACACTATACTTCTATTGATGCAGCCCAAAATCGCATTGGCCTTTTTAGCTGCCGCATCACACTGTTGACTCATGTTCAACTAGTTTAGTTTAGTTTAGTTTAGTTTAGTTTAGTTTTTTGGCAGTCCATGCAGTCCCTGGAAGCTCCCAGGTGCAGAAAATGGGCCAGTGGACATGCCATAGTAGCTCACTCCTGGTTCGGCCTTTGCAAAGGAAGTTCTCAATGATTTTTGTCTGGAAAAAGAATTTGAGGGGGAAAACCCAGTCAGAACACAGCACCACTCATTCACCAAGCCAATAGCTTGGGTCCATAATACCCAAAGGACCACCTCCCCCAATATAAGAGAAACTTCTCTGGATCTTTGAGACTAACTGAGAGAGAGAAAATTGTTAGCATACGCTTTCATAGACTTAGGTGTTGTCTAGACCAGTGGTTCTTAACCTGGGGTCCAGGGACCCCCAGGGGTCTGTGATGTCATCACAGGGGGACCGCAAAGGCTTGAAAGTTGCTTGGCCCACCCCCTCCCTCCAATGGCATGGCCACATGACAGGAGCCAAGACAAAGGTTGGCTGGCTGGGCTTGCACATTGCCATTCAATGCACTCCATCCACAAACTTGCAGGAAGAAGCAGGAGAAAAGTCTTCCCTTCCCCTCCCATGCTTCTGGGGGAAGGTTTAATGGATGGTATAATGTTGTTGTTGTTGTTTTCCCAAGGTTTTTTTAAATATATATATATATATATATATATATATGCAGAAATGTGCATTACCACCCATTTGGACAACAATTTTGCAGCAAAGCTCATTCCCGGATAAGAGAGGAAGTGGAAAACTGATTGGTCAGACATGTGGGGGGGGGCAGGCTTCCCAGCGATGAAGTGGCCGGAACAACCATTTTGGGGGTCCACGGTATCGATCATGCACCTTAGATTTACAGTTTAAAAAAAAAAAACTACATATCGGCAGCAACTTGAGGAGAATAATAACATGAGTAATTCTCATGACCGCCATCTTGATTTGCAGGCATGGCTGTACATGAACTTCAAACACAGACAGTTTTGCATACCAGTGTTGAGACAAATGAACACTGCTGAGAATTTGCATTAATGCACTGCAATCCACATTATATCTTCTCAGCTAGACAAGCCGAGTCTACATCCATGCATCTGAGGAAGTAGACTAAGGACTTTATTAGATAACCCCCTTTAAAACATTCTTTTGCCGTCATAAAAAAACATTTTTATGCTGGAAAAGAACACTCCTCACTGCACTTACCTTCCCTTCCATCCAAGGCTTCTGTGGCAACGAAAGAGGAAGTGAACAGAGCTCCATTCACTTCAACATTCAGAATCCTGCCAATTATCATGAGACTTCATCATGTGGGAAATTCAAAAAAACAAACAAAAAGAACACACAAAAAGTGGCACAAAGCACAAAAACACACTTTAAAACTTACAAGTAACCCAGGGAGGGTCATAAAAGGTGCATCACCTGCCTGGGTGTCACAATCTCATCCAGAAGTGTTCATAATTAGGAGAGGGAAAAACCGCGAGGTTTCACCCACCAGCTATGCCACCAAAAAAAACAGCTGGGGGGAATCAATTGATGTCTTCAGACATCAATTAAAAACTACAGGTTTTGGCGGGGACATAACCGTGAAAGGACAACATCATCTGATGTGTGCGTCCTTTCACAGTGATGTGGCATTATTATGACACTGTATTTTGTACATCTGATAAAGTCCTAAGTCTACAAAAACTTATGCTACAATTGTCTCTCTCACTCTCTCAGTCTCAAAGGTACTACAAGATCCCTTTGCTTACTGATATTTCAGACTAACACGGCTGGTATGTCTTTGAATTCTCTGAATCTGACATGGGTCAATGTTAGGTAAACTGGGATGCATGACAATACTTTTTTGGTGGTCACAGCCCAATTTTGGAAGTCTTTCCCCCAGGAGGCTTGCTTGACCCCCTCTCCTTTTAGTTTCCTCTACTTTAAGAAGATATTTTTGTTCAGGGGGGTTCTTTATCAACCTTTGTAGCTTAAACTAGTTCTGTGCTTTAATTATCTGTCATGCTATTTCTGAGTGTCTGTGTTCTGTTTTCTTTTAATGTATGGGTGTTTCATATTGTTAGTCATCTAAAGTGCTGCTCTGGTAGATGAAAAGGTGGAATACAAGTTATTCTAATAAATAAATAGTGTGAGTTTTCCAGTGCTGCAATTCACATGGTTAGAACTTTGCTGTTCAACAGTGTTCCTTCCTGCTTTTAAAAATCACTTTAGAGCAAAAACAGCGAGGGCCACAAAATATTAGTCATCCCAATCAGCCAGAGGCTGTAGACACAGTGTAGAGAATGAATGTGGCACTGACACTAAAACATGATCTGGCATATTCGCTTTTATGAAATGTCCCTTCAGGAAAGCGGAAGGAAATGAATTTTCATATTGGTTCTCAATGTAACACAAATGCATTCAACTCATCCTCTATTTTCAGTCCAAATTTTGTAAATGATGTTTCTGAATCTGTAAATTTTCTGAATACAAGAGCTGTAGCTAACAAACAAAACAGTCCCAAAGGAATGAAGCTAAAATGACCCTCTGTCAAACTTTTTCCCTCAAGGGCCCACAAAAATCTAGAGCTTGTCATGAATGTCTCTCTCTCGCTCTCTCTGGCTTTTCTTCGCAAATGAAGATTCAGGAAGGACTCATCCCGCACTTTCTGCAAGTGCACTGATGACAAAAAAAGGCCAATCCAAGATAAACAAGTCCAGTTGCAGAAAGCACAACAGAAGGTCTCCTTGGGTGATGTTTCCAGGTTGTGATTCTTTCTGCATTGTCATTTCTCTTGAAGACTTGTTCAGCATGAGCTCTCAAATAAGGCTGCAGCATTGTGGATAGTGCATCTCCATGCCTCCCAATGTGAGGCCAGGGCGGACCACTGTTGGTGATCAGTTTGGCCAAGCCTGAGATGTTGCTTCGGGGAGTCCTTATATTGCTTTTTTGGAGCACCCCTCTTATGCTGACCCGTGGCGAGTTCACCATAGAGTACTATTTTTGGGAGGCGATGGTCCTCCATCCTAGAAACATGCCCTGCCCAGCGCAGCTGTGTTCTCAACATCATGGCCTCAATGCTGGTGATCCCTGCTTGCTTGAGGACAGCAACATTCGTCACATAGTCAGTCCAGTGTATATTTAGGATTGTGTCATGAATAGCACAATTATAAATGTAATGTATGAGAACATATACATCTATATACAATAGCCTATGATATACCAGTGTCTCTTTAAATCATTACCAAGCATCTTTTTCACAAAAAGGACAGGATCCCAAGTAGATCCAAAGTGGATTTTCCTTGGGTTTTTTCTGGGTGAGGCCGTGTTCTGGAATAGTTTCTTTCTGACGTTTCACCTGCATCTGTGGCTGGCATCTTCAGAGAATGGTTGGGTAGGAGTGTTTGTGGAGTTTATATGCTGTGAACCCCTGTTGGGGAATATATGTAAATTTGTGTAATTGAATGGTTAGTTTCCGGTATAGAAAAGCAAGGCTTGTTAGTGTCTGTTTGGCTAATGGTTGGTTGATGGACCATTATCCGCTGGAACTGCTCCTGTCCCTGGGTGGAATTCCTTTGTAAGTGTTGAGTTTTTATTCTATTGTTCTTCAAAAGTGGGAGCCAGATTTTTTTACTTTTAAGGTTTCTTCTTTCCTGTTGAAGTTGTCCAGGTGTTTGTGGATTTCAATTAGCCAAACAGACACTAACAAGCCTTGCATTTCTATACCCAGAAACTAACCATTCAATTACACAAATTTACATATACTCCCCAACAGAGGTTCATAGCATATAAACTCCACATACACTTCTACCCAACCATTCTCTGAAGATGCCAGCCACACATGCAGGCAAAACATCAGAAAGAAACTATTCCAGAACACGGTCTCACAGCCCAGAAAAAAACCAAGGAAAAGCTATGGATGCCGGCCATGAAAGCCTTCGACTTCACAGATCCAAAGTGGTTAGAGCCCTCATACAGTGAGCAATATTGTACACATAAAATTTAATTAGGGTGCCAGAGTGAATGCTAGTGTTGGCTCCTGTACCTTTGACGGCTGTGTAGAAGAGGGAATTTCAGCAGCTGTTGCTTGCTACCTGGTTGCATGACAAGCACCACCTGCTGAAATTCCCTCTTCTACATAACCTACAGGATCAATGTCCACTTTTCAATCTGGCAACCCCAGAGTTAACTGAATTGAAGCAGATGATGAAGCAGTGGAGATGTCTGGAAGAGTACATAGAAGCCATGGACAGATCTCCCAAGAAGTATGTTGGTCATGTGTCCTTCTTCATAGAGGACAGTCTTCTGTTCTAAGGAATATCAGGAAACAATCCTCTGTTGGAAAGGCTGGCAGTCCAAGCCCAGTTAAAGATCAAGAACCATAAGAAGTGACAGCAAGGGCCCTGAAGTTGCCCATCAACAGTTTGCATCTGGACAGCAGAGAGATCCCCTGAACAGTTTTTCCTGCTGTCACGACACGTCTTAACCATACAACCCTGAACATACCAATTCTTATCTGATTTTAGAAGCTAAGTAAGGTTGGGCCTGGTTAGTACTTGGATGGAAGACCATCAAGTGATACAACGGATCTGCAGGCAAAGCTAGTAAAACAAAGTCCTGCATGAAAACCTGGAGACTGACTGTCACAGTTGACAGTGCTGGGCTAGATGGCCCAATGGTCTGACTCAGTATATAGCAACTCCCTATTTCCTGTGTCTTCTGTTTTCATTTATATTATAGTAAAATTTTCTAAATAATATAAACTAGCACATGCAAAATATTTTTTCAGCCTATGTCCTCTTTGTTGGCAATATGTAAGTACAAGATGGAAACAGGGGAAGCAGCCACTAAACAGGGCTCCATGACACTCAAAATTCCTTAACACATCAATGCTGCATCCACATAGGAGAAATTGGTATCCACAGTATATTAAAAATTAAGATAAGATACCTGGATTCAAATGTGTTCAAAAGTGTTAATGAGAAAATAATTTGGCTCAAATCTAGGTAGGGAGAGACTTTAATTTTCCCAACTCATCACCCCTTTGCATTTATTTCTGCAAATAACTAACAAGTTGCAAAATGACTAGCTATAAGAACACAAAATAAAAGCAAAGTTCCAAATGTTCGGGCATAACGCAGGGCAGTCTTTATGCTAATAGCTAAGGAAGGGGAGTAGTAGTATTGCAGCAGTTGTCAATAGGAAGTGTCAAGTAACTCATTTAGCATGCATGCATATAATTCCCCCCTACATTTTTTAATGCATGGGCCACAAGTAAATTCTACTAGTAAGAAATGTGCACTCCCTGCTCCTTTGACAGCATATTACTTAAGTCACAAGTATGTCATCACAACAGGTTTTTCTTCTTATTTTAAATTTGTAGAATTTTCTTCAAATTCAGTTTATCATGTCATACTTCATTCAGCTTACGCCATGAACAACTAACCTCACCCCCATAAGGTCAGAAATAACCTATTAACAGATGCAATTAAATCAGTCAACTGCAGATGTTGTACCCACCATCAGAAAGCATATCCAATACAGACTGGATTGTTATTGAGCACATCTGTTCATAATTAGACAGAGACAGTGCATTAAAAAAGTTAATGATCATTCTTTTCATCCTCTGTTCAATTTTAACCTTCACATTCTTTTCTGCAAGTACCTGTGAAATAGACTGGCAGTAGATTCAATACAGACCCAAGTATGCACAACCTGTATCTGATGAAGGGGACTGCAGTCCACAAAACGTACGCCAAATAAAACATGTGTGTCAAAAGTGCCATTTGAAGTTTTTTTGTTGGTGTCTTTGCTACTACAGATTAACAGGGCTAAACCCCTGGAAAGTACATTTAATTTACCCAGAGAATTGACTCCCAGAAGATGGGCACTATTTTAGATGACTTATAAAGGGTTACTAGACAGTCAGGGAGGCTATCCACAGCTATTGGTCAAAATAGCTAAAGTCAGTCTCAACATCCAGATGCTGTAGACCTCTGAACTGCAGGTGCTGGAGACAAAGAAGGGAAATGCCTTCATTCTTTGCTTGTAAGCTTACCAGATATATCCAAGTAGCTACTGGTGGCAACCTGACCATTCATTCATATATTAATTCATTTGCCCATTCATCCAGATGTTCAAAAAGCCATTTCACATTCAAATGACATCTTAAATATATAAGAATTTTCCAATAATCAGCTAAACCAGGTCAGAGAGAGAGAGAGAGAGAGAGATCACTCAGTAACCTCTACGGCAGGCAGAGTAGGAATCTGAACATAATCTTCCTAGTCCAAGTCCCACTTTCTATCCTGGGGATGGGGAACTTTTAATCCTTCAGCTGTTTTAGACTTCAGCTCTCAGAAGCCCTAGCTAGCATGACCAATGTCAAGGGATTATGAGAGTGGTCATTCAAAACATCTGGTGGGCCATGTGTTCCTCAACCCTACTCCTTCACCTTTACATGCAAGTTTTTCAGTAAAGTGCGCAGAACCAGATTCCACTGGAAGAAAACAATAAGTAAAACATGCCATCTATTTCTGCAATGGTCTGAGCAAAACTTCCACAAATATCTGCTTGACAGCTAAAATAAGATTATGAGATCTACCTGCAAGTATTGTAACTTCAAACTATAGGCTGAAAGTAAGAGCGATAAAAAATTAAAGAGGGATTTAACAGAATATAATGTAAACTCAAAGCCAGGCTAAAGAGAAACATGCCCATCATATCAAAGCAGTTGCAGAAAATAGTACATTCATAAAAGCAACACAGCCTAAAGCAATAGTTCAGGAAAGAGAGCAATAGAGCTAAACAAGAATCAAAAGGACTGTCAGTCCTTCAGGCTATTGTACATGGATTGAAATATATTGTTTAATATAGCTGTTTATTTCCAGAGACAAAAAGATGTTTGTGACCTGTAAATCATTTTTTAAAAAAATACAATATAACTTTTACTTAATCACTGAATTGCAGACTCCCTCTTTCCAAAGAAGCAAAATATCAAAAAGACACAGAACAAATACCATTCAATTAAAGGATATTTTTTCTCATTGCAACCATTGAGGCAGCTGTATAAACACAAATATTGGTTCCCCTCAGAAGGGAAAAAGAAAATATTAGTGTACTATCTGATATGGACAATTATTCCTAAGTAATCACTCATACCATAACATAAAGTTACCAAATACCTGGCAGGTTTACACATTACCCTCTTGAACAAGAAAGGTATTTATCCTAATTGAACACACATTTTTCACAAGTAAGAGAGCATAAAGTTCCCTTGCTTGACCATTATGGAAGAACTACTAGATGCATCCCACAAGTCTGTGACTACATTGTACAGTTGTTTTGAATATTTCTTGCAAAATGCAGAGAATCTTATTATCTTAACAAATTGGTTGCAGAAATTAGGATATATACTTGAGAGCAGCAGGGAACTAGTGTAGTGTAGTGGTTTGCATATTGACTAGGACTCTGAGAACAGATTTCAAATCCCCACTCAGCCATGGAAACCCACTAGGTGACCTTGGGCAAGTCACACTCTCTCAGCCTCAGAAGAAAAAAATGGCAAACTCCCACCTTAGGGTCATCATAAGTCAGAAATGACTTGAAGGCACACAACAACAAACTTGAGAGCAGCACTTGATGATATCTCCAAAGCCAAAGGTGAATGGAACAGATCGGCCTTTATCAGAGGCAAGGACATCTGTACCCTATAGCATAGATCTTTCCTTCCACAGGCATGAAAGAATTATGCAAAAGAAAATTGCAAATATGCATGATTCCCTTGGGTTTTCCTGAACTGAGAACTTGGTATAATAATAATAATAATAATAATAATATTTTATTTATATCCCGCCCCTCTGCAACGCAATCGGGGCAGCTTACAATATAAAAACCCCATACTCACAATACCCTAGCCCACCCACCCCTTAAAATAATATTAAATTACAAAGGATTAGAAACATGCATTAATGAAAATATATATACATTAGAAGAACAAAAATTTAAAACATACAATCGTAGCCTAGAAAGGGCAGCTGAGTCTTGGGCCGGGATAATTATTCAGGAAAGGCCTGCCGGAAAAGATCCGTATTGACAGCTTTTTTAAAGCTGTCTAAGGTGGTAATAAGACGGATCTCGTCCGGCAGGCCATTCCATAATCTGGGAGCAGCAGCAGAGAAGGCCCTCTGGGAGGTCACCGACAGCCTTGTTTTCATAGGCTGTAACAGATTCCTCCCAGAGGACCGAAGTGTGCGGGGAGGGTCGTACGGAAGGAGGCGGTCCCAGAGGTAAGTTGGACCCAAGCCATGTAGGGCTTTAAAGGTCATAACCAACACCTTGTACTGTGCCCGGAAACTAATAGGCAGCCAGTGGAGAGCTTTTAGCACCGGTGTTATATGCTCTCTTCTGGGAACGCCAGAAATCAACCTGGATGCCATGTTCTGGACTAGTTGAAGTTTCCGAGTCAAGCACAAGGGTAGCCCCATGTAGAGCGCATTACAGAAATCCAGACGGGAGGTTACCAGTGCATGTACCACAGTTTCGAGGTCCCTAGTTTCCAGGAAAGGGCGCAGCTGGCGTACCAGCCGAAATTGATAACAGGCACTCCTGACCGTTGCATTTACCTGATTAGTCATCTGGAGCGACGGGTCCAGGAGCACCCCCAGACTGCGAACACAATCCTTGGAGGAGAGTGTAGTTCCATCCAGGATTGGAGTTTGTATTCCCAGACCTGGTTTTGGGCCTGTAACTGTTAGTACCTCCGTTTTGTCTGGATTCAGTCTCAATTTGTTTTTCCTCATCCAGTCCATTACTGCTTTAAGACAATCATTCAGAGGAAAGACGCCATCTGAAGTCGAAGCTGATGACCGAGACATGGAGAAGTATATCTGGGTGTCATCCGCATACTGATGACACCGCATTCCATGCCTCCGAATGACCTCTCCCAGCGGCTTCATATAGATGTTAAATAGCATCGGGGACAGGATGGCACCCTGAGGAACGCCACAGTTAAGCTCTATTCTATTAGAGCAACTGTCCCCAAGCCTCACCCTCTGGGATCTGCCCAAGAGGAAGGAACGGAACCACTGCAAGGCAGTGCCTCCGATTCCTAACTCCCTCAGGCGATCCAAGAGGATGGAATGGTCTATTGCAGTGATGGACAACCTTTTGAGCTTGGTGTGTCAAACTTCGCCAAAAATCTGAGCATAACTCAAGTGGTGTGTCACTTTGAGGAAAAAACTTTAGAGAGGCGGTGGTGGTGGGGACTGGAAGAAAATGGCGACCGGGGCTTCGAAGCCCCGAACACCACTTTAGGGAGGGTGGGGGTGGAGGAAAATGGCGACCGGGGCTTCGAAGCCCTGATCACCACTTCAGGGAGGGTGGGAGTGGGGACGAAAGTGGCAACCGGGGCTTTGAAGCCCCGATCACCACTTTAGGGAGGGTGGTGTGTGTGTGAAACATCCTTCTCGGCATGCGGCCGTGTGTCATCATAAATGGCTATGCGTGTCAGTGCTGACACGCGTGTCATAGGTTCGCCATCACTGGTCTATTGTATCAAAGGCCGCTGAGAGGTCCAGGAGCACCAACAGGGTCACACTACCCCTGTCGATACCCAAGCGGAGGTCATCAGCCAGAGCAACCATGGCAGTCTACACTCCATAACCCATCCTAAAGCCAGTTTGAAATGGATCTAGATAATCGGTTTCATCCAAGACAGCTTGGAGTTGGGAAGCGACCGCCCTCTCAATCACTTTGCTTAGAAAAGGCAGCAAAGTATACTCTGATATAGAGTCTGGGGGGTTCACAACCCCAACTAATTTGTTATTCCTGCTACAATATAAAAGTTCTGGGACTTTTACAAACTGTCCTGCTGACCTGAACCTATCAGCTTTTAAAACTATCAAGTATGAAGGAATCAAAAGGCTTCTTTTCTATTGCAAGCCATTTCCATCCACTACTACTCTCCCACACATCAGCCTCCATAATCCAGATCACTGCCACAAGCCCATGGAAATAGGAAACTAGCTTTATCAAACCAAACAGTTCAGCAACCATTCGCCAGTAGTAATAACCCAGATGACCCTTAGAAGCTCACAGGCAGGGCAGGACAGAGTATTTTGTTTCCTAAGGCAACTCAAAGTGTATTGTGCCCATATTCAGCCAAGTATTTAGACCATCACCCCACCCTCCCACCTTGCCACTAAAATACAATAATACAATAACACATTGACAAGGTAAGTTAATATGGTGCCCACTTATACATTGCCAAAAAAAGAGAAAATGTATCACTAAAAGAAGCAGTCAGAAATGGTACATAATGTTTTCTTATGCTAATTTATATGTGTAGATGCATATATTAGCATAATTACTATGGCCAAGATCCAGTGGGGTATTCATACTGGTGTAAGGCAGATTCAAGAAGAGACTCTCTCTCTCTCTCTCTCTCTCACACACACACACACACAGAGAGAGAGAGAGAGAGAGAGAGAGAGAGAGAGAGAGAGTACTGTACATATAGTCAGCTCTCTGTATCCACAGATTCTTTGGCCATGGATTCAATCATCCACAGGTTGAAAATATTTAAAAAAAATATTTCCAAAAAGCAAACTTTGCAGTTTACCATTTTATACAAGGAACAGCATTTTATTATGCCATTGTATATAATAGGACTTGAGCATCCACTGATTTGGTATCCACAGGGGGGGAGGTGTCCCGGAACCAAACCCCAGCGGATACCAAGGGCCCACTATACCTTCAATATCTGGGACCCATTCACACTACACAATTATGATGCTATGATTCTGCTTTAACTGCCATGCTGGAATCTATGGAATTATGGGATCTGTAATTTTAGTCAAAGGCCCTAGAGGAGCTCTCTGGCTTACATTCTAAAGGCCCCTCCCCCAACTGTCAATCATGGCACTATAATTCTGTAGTGTGGATGGGCTCTGGTTCTGGAGGGTTAAGAAGCCCTTAAGAGCACAGTTTTAAGTGGTATGGGGGGATGTAGGGGAGAGGGAAAAGAACATTTTGTTGCAGATGTTGTATGAGGAGGAGAACATCTTTTCCTGGATTTGCTCTTTCCATCAGCTTATGTACACAACCAGACCTTCTGCATCTTCTCAGTTTTTTATCTAGATACTATTAAGTGGGCAACGAAAAGCCCACTGCTTGTCTCTCTTGGGGATATTTATTTTGGATGAGATGACCCTTCAAAGAGAGGCCATCCCCTTCAAAGAAAGGATTGTCATCTGTACTCCACTGACAGCATTCTGAATTTCTGTTTGGGCAGTTAGGGTTTGGCTACTACACTAATGACTGAGTTTGAAGGCCAAATGGTCATTTTTGACAAATTGGCTGGCTAATGAAATAAAAAAGTCTCTTGTCTATAAAGCTGGACCCACAACCACACAACTCTGCAGATCTATGCTCCAGGGAAGCAGCAGGCAATCACTGCCCATCACTAAGCCCAAAAGCCTTAAGAGGGAAGCTGGAATCGTTGCTAGACAACTGCTATCGTGTACGTGTCTTTTTCTCCCCTTCTACCAGAAACAAGTAACATGCCTGACCTGGGATCTTAGGACTTCTAAGGGTTTCAGCAAAAGTAGGAGAAGAAGATAGAGAACAGTAACAGGTGGCAGCATACTCTCTATTATCTTGGATAACCAGATACAAAGGAGAACAGGTCTCCTGTGCTTTTAATAGCAGTGCAGAGCTGCTGGTTGTGGCTGAGTGATAACAGCTACACCTACTGAAATTTCCTCTTTTGGAAGCTATTAAAAGATCCCTGCCTTCTTTTACGTCTGGTTACATTGCTATCCATAGTATATGAATGATATATGAGCTTGCTTGAGGTCTAAGATGCTTAGGGGAGGGCTGTCTCTCTATACCATTCCTGCACATCCAGTGCAAATACGAGAGGGCCTTTTGGTGGTTGTTCTCAGACTGTGAAACTTTCCCCTCCTCTAATCTCCTTCCACTGATGGGTGAAGAGGTTTTCATTCAGATGGGCTCTTGGCAATTACTGGTTGTTGCATAAGGGTCTTTTAATGGCATCTGTATGCTGCATTTTTATTCTCACAGTTTTGTTTTAAATGCTTTTAAATTAGTGCTGGTTTAATAAGACAGTTTATATATTTTTTAAAAATTATTAGAATTAGCATTGTGTTTTAAAGGTACAGTGGGCCCTTGGTATCCACTGGGGTTTGGTGCCAGGACCCCCTGTGGATACTAAAATCTGGAGATGCTGAAGTCCCATTATATACAATGACAAAGTAAAATGGTGTCCCTTATATAAAATGGCAAAATCACAGTTTGATTCTTGGATTATACATATATGGATGTGTGTGTGTGTGTGTGTGTGTGTATGTATATATATATTCAAGCCATGGATGGTGGAATCCATGGATGCCAAATCTGCAGATGCAGAGGGCCGATTGTACCTTGTTTTCATCTATGTTGTGAGCTGTCTTGGGTCCACATTGGGAGAAAGGTGGAATGTAAATAAAATAATAAATAAACAGTAGCCCAGAGAAGTTCCATGTAGCAGCCTAGGAAAACTGCATTTCTAAATTCGCTTTTTCAAAAAAAGTGGCACTGAGGTTATTTATATCTAACTGGCTCTAAAGGAGAACAGAGAAGTAAATGAGAGGTGGTTGTCAGTGCAATCCTCTATGTGTCCGTTCAGAAGTGCTACTGAGTTCAGCAGGTTTTATCTTGAAGTATAGTACATATATGGTATAGAAACACAGCCCATGAGGTATGCAAAACCAGAAAGGGATTTAAGACTATAGACTGCAGAAATCCTTTACTTAGGGCTTGTCTACACCAGCCAAATACCCTACCTTGCCCCCATTCCTGAGCCCTGCAGTCCAAATGACACAGAGCTTTTGCCTCATTCCGCCCTAGGCAGTCATCACCACCCTGACAGCAGATATGGGGATGAGATGGGGGCAAGCTGGGTTAGGGTCCTTTGCCATTTTTTTAAAAAAATACCCATTAATGCATTCCTCCCAGGATGGGACAGATCAGGTCCTGCATGTCCACAGGATCCTATCCCAGCCACTTGCCCTTACTCTGCTGGGTCCGGGCAGCAGGCCTAAAGCATGTAACCAAGGCTGGTCACATGCAGGGGGCTTGTCAGATTGTGCGGCCAGCTGCCTGGACCCAGGTGAGCAGGGAAAATGGTGGCAATGGAGGCTGCAGTGATGGGCCGGCATTCCTGTGTGGGCTCCTGTCCATTTTTTACAGGTAACGGGGGCAGAATGGGCCACCTCTGCAGCCAGGATATGATGGTAGAGAACTGGTGTATCCTGGCTGGTGTGGATGAGCCCTTAATAAAGTTTAGGCATGCTGAACATCCTCTTGCACAGTAGTTTCCAAACAAAGTGCTCACTTAATTCTTCCCATAAGAATACAGTAGCAGCTTCCCTCACCCCTCCTCTTTTTGCTGACGTGCCTTTAATAGCAATCCAACACCTACAAATTCAAGAAATGAGGCCACTACACAGCCTTTTTTCAGGAACACCTTCATTTGCTCACTTGTCTGCATCAGGCTGCTGTTCAAAGTACCAGAACAAGGCTAGTAAGGAATAAGAAACCCTACCTGGAGTATGGCCCTGTGCATACATACTCCACTGAACATCTTAAATCTCAAGCAAGCTCATATATGGTTCATCATATACTATGGATAGCAGAGCAACCAATTTAACACAGTCTTTAGAAGACAAAAGATCCAGAGCTAGTGTCAGTGTGAAACTATATCCTACTTTAAATTATTAAGATCCTAGAGCAATCACAGAAAATAAAATATTACAGTTCTCATACAGCAGAAGACAAACTCCCTAGATATTCAGGAAAATAAAACATTAACATGTAACCAATAGGGCCAGAACAGCCTCACTTAATTCAGCTTGCATCAATGTCACATTCCATACCCAGTAACCTCACAACATCATAAGTCTTTGGTATTTGGATAGACATTTAACATGGCTTAGTTAAGCCCTATCTATAGCTAGCTGTAACCCTAGCAAGAGACACTGGGAGCAAAAAATAGTGCAGTTTGCACTGACTCCACATTCCCTGACTCTCTTCTCCTTCCACTCCCCCAAGAAAAAGAGCCTTGAAATGATGGACTATATGCTTTAAAAAATGATTTAATTAGTTTCTTCAGAGGCAGGCATAAGCAATTTATTTGTTCAGAGGCAGACATAAAACAAAACTACAGCAGGACCCCCCGTATCCACTGATTCAATTATCCACAGGACACAAAACAGCACAGCTACCATAGAGTCTTCCTAGAAAATAAGTCCTCTCTAGCCATTTTCTAGGTCCTCTAAGACAACTCTATGGTATTTTAAACCCAAAGTCCCACTATTTTCAATGGTGTTTGCTACTATCCATAGTTTTCGATATCCACGCACCTCCCCGAACCAATCCCCAGTGGACAAGGGGGTCCTACTGTACATTAAAAGAAGTGCTGGGAACAGAGAATGCAAGACCACGTTCAAAAGCAATTGCTATCTGACACCTAGCTTGGAAGGCAGCATAGAACTGATGCAGGCAAGAAACAAGTGGATACTTACAATACACATTTCCTGTTCTGTTTCATCATTTCCTCTTCTGTCCCATCAGATTCAGTCTCTAGGCACTGAATTTACATCACAGCCCTGTGGATGCTATCATATTATTAACCCAATTATCCCTATCCCAATATCATTTCACAAATTCATCAGGGCCAATCCCCTCACCAAGTACCTCTGCCTGACTGCCTCCCCAATGTCAAAATGATACATTGTTGAGATTTCCATCTGGTACATTCATTCACTCTCCAGTATTTACTTATTTACTTACAGTATTTCTTGGTGATGTCTCTGTGATGTCTGTCATGATATAGGCTTAAACTTCAAAATTTCCTGCTACATCACTATTTAAAATGAGTATATTTATTACAGCATGTGAGATGGAATACTATACAATGTTATGCCTGGAAGTTCACATAATAATAATAATAATAATAATAATATCACTATCACAACCCTCTGCAATGCAATCGGTGCGGCTTACAGTATAAAACTCCATAATTACACATCAATACCCTAACCCACCCACCCCTTAAAATAATATTGAATTAGAAAAGATTTAAAAACATACAATAATTAAAATAGAAGAAGAAGAAAAATTCAATGGCAGCTCAAAGGGAAAAAGACAGCCGTATCTTCGGGCCAGGATAGTTATTCAGGAAATGCCTGCAAGAAAAGAGCTGTCTTGACAGCTTTTTTAAAGCTGTCTAAGGTGGTAATAAGACGGATCTCGTCCAGCAGGCCATTCCATAATCTGGAAGCAGCAACAGAGAAGGCCCTCTGGGAGGTCACTGCCAACCTTGCTACCCACATATGCACTAGAGCTAGATGTTATTGTACTGCAGCTCCCATGAGCCCCTGCTATCATAGCCAGTGGTAAGTGATATGGAGGTTTCAGTCCAACAACATCAGAAGGAGCACACATTCCCTCTTCTGTTCTAAAGTAAGGGATTTGGCTTCTAGAGAACTAAGCAGAAGGATCTCTAGAAATTCAAATAACTTTTTTCCTTAAAAATTAGAAGTCCTGCCATCTGTCCCAAATGCAAAACAAGAGCAAGGGTACATTGGTAAATCACCAGTGTTTCTCCTGCATTGAGTCTACTGGAGGACATTGCAGAGTGAGCACTAAGCTGTACTGTAGAACTGCAGTGTTCTAAATAATAGATGCCATTATGTTCCATTGGGCAGTGATGTTAAGGAGGAATCAACAACTCTTAAAATGAAGGGTATGTGGGAAAAGAGACATTGTTGTTCTATGCTACAATAACTCTTTGTAAGCCATAAAAGTGTGTAAGAAACTTTTAACTAGTTAATAAGTCAGCCATTTCCTCTAGCCTCAAAACATTTGCAGATAAGATCTCTGTTTAATGTGCTACCCAGGCATCAAATAGCTAATAACAGTAACCTTTAGCCACTTCTAACAATGAAATATTGGGATTTCTTAAATACTTCCTCCCAGGAGGATTACAAATGTAGCATTTCTGTATGTATTAGAAACTTACCCACAGTACAACACTTTTATATGGAAAGTGCTTTTCTTACTTCACAACATGCATTTTTTTCAAGATACTGATTTGTCCATAGCTACTATATGAGAAGACTGCAAATCATGAGTCCACAGTCTCTAAAATTCAAAACCACCATATTCCATCCACAGTAATATGCTGATCGTTTAATTAATTTCTCTAAGGTAAATTGAGATCAAGCATCACAACTAACCTTTCTTTTTCTTTTCTTTTGCCACAAGCATAGGCAAGCTGCAGCATTTTGAAATTACTGTTTACAGAATGAGATCAGTATGAATGATCTAGAAAGAGTATAGATTACTAAGGACTTTATCAGACACATCAAATACAGTGTCATAATGATGCCACATAACCACAAAAGGGCATCTCGCATCTTTTTTTTACTGTACTTACTCTGTCAGTGGCCAGCCCAGCACAAACACTTCCGGGTGAGATTGCAACATCCAGGTAAGTGACGCACTTTTTACGACCCTCCTTGGGTTACATGTAAGTTTTAAAGTGTGTTTTTGTGCTTTTTAAAAACTTTTTAGTGTTATTTTTTGTTTTGTTTTTTGAATTTCCCACACAATGAAGTCTCACAATATTTTGCAGGATTTCAAAGGAGGAAGTGAATGGAGCTCAGTTCACTTCCTCTTCCATTGCTGGAGCTGCCTTTGCAGGAATTAGAGGTAAGTGCAAGGGGAGCATTCTTTTGTTTATGCCAGCAAAAGAATGCTTTAAAGGGATAGTCTGATAAATTCCTAAAGTATCAATGAATTGCCACTATTAACCTGCACAACAGTGTCACCATACATGGTATATTATCAAAACAACGAAATAATTCTGACTATTTCTGATTATTTCCAGAAAAGCAATTTGGGTCCAAGGTGCAATTCACCTATAGTTATAACATTACACTAAGAAGAAGGGAAGTTGTTGGAATTAATCCTCATGAATCTGTACATGAGCATTGCTCCCCTCAATAGATGCGATGGAGCCAAAGAGTTCCATGTGGCAATGAAGATGGAATTCTTCCTCTTTAATCCTAAGGAG
This sequence comes from Gambelia wislizenii, assembly GCA_030847615.1. NCBI lineage: Eukaryota > Metazoa > Chordata > Lepidosauria > Squamata > Crotaphytidae > Gambelia > Gambelia wislizenii. The sequence continues at coordinate 329,269,405 of JAUMIR010000001.1, forward strand.
TCAAGTCATTAATATCTCAAGAACTCAAGAAATTTGCAAAATAACAATCAAATGCTACCAATGTTTCCCTCTTATGGACACGTTTCTACATTAAGCATATTTATTTATTTCTGTCAATGGCAGTAAAATAATATGGCCTCTCTCTCTCTCTCTCTCTCTCTCTCTCTCTCTCTCTCTCTCTTTCTCTCTCCAGGCTCCTCTGCTTCTGGCCTTTCCACTTAATATAGTACAAGCCAAACAAATAAAAGCCTGCACATAAAACAAGCAGCTACTCCCTTAACAATGATGTGTTTTGCAGATTCAAACCAAGATTACTATTTCTTGGCAGACTTAGAAGTTCTCTTTTCCTCTCACTGTTTTAGTGCACAATAAGCAGCCCATCTGAGCCTTCAATTCCCTTCACTTCACTGACATCATTGCAGAAGATTTTAGCACAACTACATTTTTACATGGATGTCATCCAAAGCCACCATATAAATCTCATCATTTAACTTTTGCTTGTGTTGTATAGAGAGGCCAGAATTCTGTTCCAGAATAAGTGCTCTACCCAAAAATATCTATAAAAATTAAGATTCTATGCTAAGTGGGTTAAAAGAACATCCAAAGTTGGTTGCCTTCTTCCCAACTAAAACTTTTTTCTCCTCTTGTGATTTGGAAAAATGTTAAACTCTAAACATATAACCATAAGCGTATAGCTGGAAATGCTTTATATACATTCCAGTTCCCAAGGTAGGGAACACCAGGGATTGTAGTAACCACAAGATCATTGCATTAATTTCCCATGCAAGCAAAGTCATCCTCAACATTCTACAACAAAGACTTTTACCATGTATGGAATAAGAAATGCCAGATGTCCAAGTTGGGTTCAGGAAAGCAAGAGGCACTAAAGATCATATTGCAACATATGCTGGATAATGGAGCGCACCAAAGAATTTGAAAAGAAAATCAACCTGTGCTTTATAGATTACAGCAAAGCTTTTGATTGTATAGATCATGAAAAACTATGGGTCACTCTTAAAGAAATGGGTGTGCCACATTTGATTGTCCTGATGCGTAATCTGTACTCAGGACAAGAGGCTACTGTTAGGACAGAATATGAAGAAACAAAATGGTTTCCAATTGGCAAGGGGGTGAGGCAAGGCTCTGTTTTATCACCTGATCTGTTTAACTTGTATGCTGAACATATCACACATAAAGCAGGATTAGACTCAGAGGAAGGAGGCATGAGAATTGAAAGAAGGAACATCAACAATTTAAGATATGCAGATGACACCATACTACTAGCAGAAAATAGCAAAGTCTTAGAACAATTACTGAAGAAAGCCAAGGAAGAAGTGCAAAGGCATGTTTACAGTTGAACACTAAGAAAACAAAAGTAATGATTACGGATTATTTACATAACTTTAAAGCAGATGACAATGACATTGAAATAGTTCGAGATTCTCCATACCTTGGCTCAGTCATTAATCAGAGTGGAGATTGCAGTCAAGAAATCAGAAGAAGACTGGGACTTGGAAGCACAGCTATGAAGGAACTGGACAAGATCTTGAAGTGTAAAGATATATCACTAAAGTTAAGATTGTCTGTGCCATCATATTTCCCATTTCTACATATGGTTGTGAAGAGAGCTGAGAGGAAGAATATAAACTCATTTGAAATGAGATGCTGGAGAAGAGTTCTACGGATACCATGGACAGCTAAAATGGCAAATCAATGGGTGCTAGAGCAAATCATGCCTGAACTCTCCCTAGAAGTCAAGATGATTAAACTGGGACTGTCCATGAGAAGACATAACTCATGAAAAGACAATAATGCTTGGTAAGGTGGAAGGCATTAGGAAAAGAGAAGACTTCATTCCAGATGAATAGATTCAATCAAGGAAGCCACAGCCCTGAGTCTGCAAGACCCATGCAGGGCTATTGATTATAGGGGAAGACCGAATATCAGTTAGGAATTTTTGGGATTAGGAATTTTGTATTGGAATAAGACCATTCTACTGAAAAATACACCCGGCTGCAAAAGGCCATAACAATAACGCAATAATAATAATAATTGTTTTCCTTTAATATCAGTTAGGGATAACATACTTAACCTGAAAATTCACAACTCACTAATAATATAAAATTTAACTCATTACCAGCACCTGGCTCTAAACATCTGGGGCCTGAAGAAAAGAGCAAAGATGGCCCCTCTCCATTCCACACAGAGAAAACCAAGTGAACTGGCAGCTAAACTTTACTTTGAATTTTACCATTGATGTAACAATGTCCTCCAGCTCATTTGGGTCAGCAGGGTAGTTGAGATGTCCATCATGATAAAAGAATAACTGGGCAATTCCTGTACCTTTTTGTTGTTGTTGTGTGCCTTCATGTCATTTTCCACTTATGGTGATCCTAAGGCAAACCTATCACAGGGTTTTCTTGGCAAGATTTGTTCAGAGGGGGTTTGCCATTGCCTTCCTCTGAGGCTGAGAGAAAGTGACTTGCCCAAGTTTACCCAGTGAGTTTCCCTGACCAAGTGGGGATTCAATCCCTGGCCTTCTGTAGTCCAGCATTCAAAACACTATACTACTCTGGCTTTTTGTCCTGAAGGTTTCTTTCAGATCTATAAGAATGGAGGAAAAAATAGTGTGGGTACCTATACCTAACCAAACCGTCTATTCCCACCCTAACCCCCCCTCCCAAAAAAACACTGCTGCCTGCAGTGGTTGCTTCACTCTGCTCATTCCACCTCTCACATGAAAATCTATGAGTATTTTGCACTGCATTTTCCTTTCTCTCCCATCCCTAGGTGAGATGCACAAACAGGAGAACTATAGTGAGGAATCATAGAATCATAGAATTGTAGAGTTGGAAGAGACCACAAGGGCCATCCAGTCCAACATCCTGCCATGCAGGAAATCATGATCGAAGCATCCCTGACAGATGGCCATCCAGTCTCTGTTTAAAGACCTCCAAGGAAGGAGACCCTACCATGCTCCGAGGGAGTGTGTTCCAGTACCAAACAGCTCTTATTGTCAGAAATTTCCTCCTAATGTTGACGTAGAATCTCTGTTCCTGGAACTTGCATCTATTGTTCTGTGTTCTAGTCTCTGGAGCAGCAGAAAACAAGCTTGCTCCATCCTCAATGTGACACCCCTTCAAATACTTCAACAGGGCTATCATATTGCCCCTTAACCATCTTTTTTCCAGGCTAAACATACCCAGCTCCCTAAGTCTTTCCTCATAAGGTATGATTTCCAGACCTTTCACCATTTTAGTCACCCTCGTCTGGACATGCTCCAATTTGTCAATATCCTTTTTGAATTGTAGTGCCTAGAACTGGACGCAGTATTCTAGGTGAGGCCTGACCAAGGCAGAATAGAGTGGCACTATTACTTCCCTTGATCGAGACACTATACTTCTATTGATGCAGTCCAAAATTGCATTGGCCTTTTTAGCTGCTGCATCACACTGTTCACTCATGTTCAACTTGTGGTCTGCTAGGACTCCTAGATCCCTTTCCCACGTAGTCTCATTCATCCAGGTCTTCCCCATCCTATATCTATGCATTTCATTTTTCTGCCCTAAGTGCAGTACCTTACATTTCTCTGTATTGAATTTCATTTTGTTAGCTTTGGCCCAGTTTTCTAGTCTATTCAGGTCATTTTGAATTTTGATCCTGTCCTCTAGAGTATTAGCTACTCCTCCTAATTTGGTGTCATCTGCAAATTTGATAAGTATGCCCCTAATTTTGTCATCCAAGTAATTGATAAAGATGTTGAATAGCACTGGGCCCAGGACAGAACCCTGTGGCACCCCACTGGTCACATCTTTCCAAGACGAAGAGGAACCACTGCTGAGCACCCTTTGGGTTCGGCCAGTCAACCAATTACAAATCCATTTAACAGTTATTCATTGCTGAAGTGAAACACTTGCCATTTTTTTATTGCTAGAGGGAACCAACAAAAAGATATACTATAAAAACTGATCACTGTGGTGTTAACATATAACAATGAAATCATTACCACATTAAAAAGCAGAGAGAGGGAGGAGACTACGGCAAGACATCCAAAGTTAGTGACCCACCATTCTGCTGGATTTTATTACTGTGTGTGTCAGACCCTCACTACATAATGAAAAACTAAGCAAAGAGAGTACTGCCACTGCTTCCAAAATACTAGTTGCTACCACCCACACATTTCAGCACAAAAAAGCTCACTCAGAGCTCGAAACCCCATATTAGTATTCAAACTATTCTTTCCTACACTCTTGTAGAACTGAAAGAAATATCCAGGACATAAAACGTTAAACACAATCAAGCTGAAAGGTACATGCATTTAAGTCCCACTGACTTCAGTGGACAGGCTGGTGTGCAAAACGTTGGCTGCATCATGCCTATGGTCCTTTGCTGCTCTATGCATCATCCCACATCATACAGTTGTCCCTTCATATTCGCTGGGGTTTGGTTCCAGGACACACCATGGATACCAAAATCTGTGAATACTCAAGTCCATTATATGCAATGGCATAGCAAAATGGTGTCCCTTATATAAGATGACAAAACCAAGATTTGCTTTCTGGATTACTATTTTTTAAAGAATATTTTCAAGCTGTGAATACTTAAATCCGTGGATACCAAATCCATGGATACAGAGGGACAACTGTGTCTTTCTTTCGTTTCTTTGTATTGTTTCAAGGATTTCCATGCAACTTGGTTCCACGTGCCTGCCTATTTCCTTCCTCTCTGCTGAGCTACAAGAGATCTTTAACATGGAGCTAAAGGGTTACCTCTGCAACAGTTGAGCTGCAAATGGCCAAATAACCTGTGACTTGGAATGGCTCAGATTTTGACATTCATATCTACAGTAATCATCTCTAAAAGTTATGGTGGTTCAAAATGCAGAGAGCATGGTGAAAGTGAGAGACCTATAGCCCAGCCTATGAACTACTCAGCTAGCACTTCAAATAAGTTATACAATTCATGCAACAGACAAACATGTGTACTACTTAACTACTGTATACACACCAACTGTTCCCATTTGATAAGGATGGTCCTGATTAATCCTCTGTTGTTCCACTTTTTCAGCTGATTTTAAAATGTCCTAGTTTGTAACTCCTTCCTCTGCTTTCCCTCTTTGTCCTAAGCTTACTTCAGCTGCTGCAAACTAAGTTCAGAATGTTGAAGTACTTTGCCCTCGAACTCAACAGTGGGGAACGGACAGGGAAAGGAGGAATCTTGGCCTTCCCAGCAGACTCAGCCAAAAGCAAACTGTGGCAGGTGCTATTAGCTTGTAATGCCTCTTGCCATCTTGACCACACTCTGATGTCACTTGGCCACATGTGTCCCAATTTTCATCTGTGACACATTGAGTAGTATGCTACTGTGGTTTGGGGAACCTTATTAGCAGCAGGGATGGAGGAGTATGCTAAACCATGTGCTGTTTTTCTGCAAAGGCTGAGCATGTGTACCATAAATAAAGAGAACTAGCTCCTTCCAGATTGCTTTTCTTCCATTCCCCCACCCATTTCTTCTGTCATTACAGCCAGTGCAGTATAGTAATCAGAGAGTCAGATTGTGACTTATCAAAGCCAGGTTCAGCAATGAAATTCACAAGACAACCCTGAGTTAATCATGTTCTCTCTCAGCCTGACCCATCACAGAGTTCTTGAGAGGATAATTTGAGCAGAAGGACATGGCTCCTGGAGCTCATTGGAAGAAAGATGGTCTATGAATGTAACTAATAATCATAATTAATAATTAATGTAACTAATAATTGTAGCTGAAAAATGGAACTAACAAATAGTTTAAGTGAAATGTCAATGGCATATTCATACAATATTGGGATATATACAAAATTAATTTTACAAGATTTATTCAGGCTCAGTGAGGAAAGGTATAGATCTGCTCATTCAGATGGAAGTGTGTGGAGCCCTTCCATAAAGGTCAGTTCTGATTTCAAACACAGGAAGTAGGTTTGGTGAAGCACAACAAAACAGAATCTGCAATATGGTACCACACAGGACCAGCTCTACTGTTAAGCAAAATGAGGCCACTGCTTCAGACAGTGATCTGGGATGCTGTGAAAGGCCAGCAAAATGCTTGTTAATTACTTTATTATTATTGCGGGTTTTTTTCTCAGTAGAGAAGAGAAAAGTTGCCAGTAGGATTAGCTACTTTAGGTACCAAACTAAATCCCTTTATCCCTTAGAAACCAAGCTGGTATGCCAGATATTATCAGGACACAGGCCTTACATGTAGGTGTAGGGGGGTGAAAGAAAGAGGGGGGGGAGGGAGGGAGAAAGTTTGCACCCTAAGAATGAGGGACAGTTATTTCATTTCACAATGACATACTGGTGTATTCTGACTCAAGACAAACAAACAAACAAAGCTCAGGGATTACAAGAACTTTATTTCAGGACACAGGTCTGTGGAAAGAGACACTGTGAAAAGACAGACACTAAAGTCACTATCTCATTATAGCATCACAAAATGAATCATAGAGTATGCAAAGTGAATCTAAAACTTCACTTAAATTGTCCTAATTTATCTTAGAAGCAAAAGATTACTGAAATTTTAGGTAAGTGGATGAACACTGCAAGTATGTTTTCAAAAACATACCACATGAACAATGGGCAGGTAAAAGAGAGCTCTGTGGCATATTTCCATAGATCCAAGGCAGCCTTGACACATTTAGGATCCCATTTTAGATATCCCAAATATACAAACACATTTTCCCATGGTTGTGTACACTGCTGGGGAAGATTGGCAGTGGTGTGTAAGCCATTTGGGGCCTGGAAGCTTGTAACTGGGGAATAAGGAGTTCTCATTGGGGAAAATGCCTGGCTTTGTAACAAAGTTCATGGCTTTGCAGCATCCAGAAGCCCCCAGGTTTAGTTCCTGGTAACTCCAGGTACAACTGAGAAACACTCCTGCCTGAAATCCTAAAGAAATCTTTTTCAATGCTGAAGACCCACTATAACTCAGAGTAGAATCTAAACTGCAAGTGATGGATCAACACCAACTTCTTATGTAGGAATGCCTGATGGGACCATTTAATGAGCCACTGCTCTGTACCAAAGGAACACCTATTTCATACCTGGCTTTCTCAAATGGATACACAGTTGGATTCAGAATTGACCTTCAATGAATAGTAGGGACTGGAAATTAGAAAAAAGACTCTCAGTGGAGGAAGGGGATAAGTTTGGTAGACTACCCCAATCCACCATATTGAACAATATTTTGAAGGGTCCTTGACCCTCAGAACCAGATTTTCAGTGGCTCACATGAACTTTCTATTTACAAGAGCTCTGGATCCAAACCAATGGTGAAATGCTTGCCTTGTTCTGCATACTCTCATGATTTCCCATCATACTATGTGTAATATTGCCCCTCCCCCCATAGAGGCATCCATCCCAGGCAGCCTTGGTTTCCCACAGTGCCACTGCCTTACCATCTGTGAATTACAAAAGTGGATATATATAGCAGATATGCCCAAACATATGTTACATAGATCACTTATTTTAAAAGGTGCTACCACCTGTCAGCAATCTTTTCTTAACCTAAACTGTACCAGCTGAGTTTTGCTCAATTTTCAGACCATACCACTTATTAATTTCATACTTCTGGACTTTTTTAGGTTTAAGAGTTCTTAGGTGTGGGTATGTAGATGCTTTCATATTGTCTGTCATCTTATTTCTACCCCATGAATTTCAAAGGCAAGGAATACTCGGAGGTGGTTTGCCATTGCTTCCACTGCTGACATGTAGCCTACAGCACCAAGTATTTCTGGTGCCTTTCAGGTACTTAGGCTTATCTAAGCTTTCAGAGGGCCTAAATACCCTAAAGGTACCAGATCCCATCTGATCTTGGAAGCTTAGCAGGGTCAGCCTGGTTAGTACTTGGATGGGAAACCAACAACAAATAACGGTGCTGTTGGCTATATTTCAGAGAAAGTAACTGGTAAAACCGCCTCTGGAAATTCCTTGTCTAAGAAAACCCTATGAATTCATGGGGACATCACAAGCCAACAGGTGACTTGAAGGCACACAGAAATATTCACAAAGATTTTGGATAATGTCATTTATTCATTTCATTCCTTGTTCTTTAGCCAAAAGGAACCTGGGGCTTCTCACTGAGGTAGTAAAATTGGTAACAAAATGTGTCCTCTTCTACCAATTTTCTTTCAAAATGACCAGTGTTGGATAACACAGTTGTGTGTTTCAGGATACAGCCACTCAGTTCACTTTGGGCAGCAGGGAGGTCAGCCTATCTGGTTAGTACACCAGATGTACCAAATCTATGCCTTACCAGGTGTACACCAGATGTACCAAATCTATGCCTCACCAAATCTATGCAGTGGTTATAAAGTGTTGGGTTGTGACTTGGGAAATCTAAGTTCCTGTCCTCCCTGAACCATGGAACTCACTGGGTCATTGTCCAGATGGGCTATTTATCCCATCTTGGCCCCATCTTTGAGCCTTGCAGTCCAGACAATGCAGGGCATTTGCCCTGTTTCCCCCACCCCCACCCCCCAGCAGTCCACACAACACCCAGGGCAAAGATGGAGCCAACATGGGGCAAAGCCCACTATACCACTTTTAACAAAATACCTGAGAAAAACCACTTCAGCTGGCAAAAAAAATGATCAGGCCCCATGAGACCACAGGAGCTCACATGACCATGCCAGCCTGTTGATGCAGCTGCTGTCTGCCATCACTGTTCTGGATCCGGGAAGCCAGCATGCAGCATGTGACCAGGGTGATAACATGCAGGGGACCTTGCTCACCTGCTGCAAGCTGGCTTTCTGGCTTCAGAGAGTGGGGCATGGGCAGCAGCAACTGCAGTAGCGGGGTGGCATGGCAGGCTGGACTCCATCCCAATTCATGCTAGTAACAGGGGAGGAAAGGGCCTGATTCATGGGCAGAATACACTGGCAGGAAGCCAGCATATTCTGGGCCATGTAGATGAGCCCTGGGAGAGTTTCCCTCACAGAGTTGGTGTGAGGATAAAGAAGAGAACAGCCATGCAAGCCATCTCCAGTTTTCTGAAGGAAAGGTGGGGTGTACATGTAAGCAATTGTGCAAAGATAGTAAACCTTAGGCTTGTGGAACCTATTTGGGTTTTTTAATGGAATTCTGAGTTCTGTCAGCCAGAGGCAGTTGCAAAGGGAGTTAGTTGCACAGCTTGGAAAGTTATTTTTTAACTCAAAGGAGGTTTGTAATTGCCTTCTTCTGAGGCTGAGAGAGTGTGATTTGCCCAAGGTCACCCGGTGGGTTTCCATGGCTGGGCAGGGATTCAAACGCTGGTCTCCCAAAGCCCTGGGGGTTGTCTATACAAGGAATAAAATATGGATTGATGCACAGTAACACCAATTTGCAGCAGCTTTCATTTGTCTCCACATTTTTTTTCAAGATTGCAGGCATGCAAAGACGTACACGTTTGTTGTTCAAATGGACATGCCTGTGACTCAAGATGGTGGGTACGATTGAATTACTCACATTTTTATTCTCACCAGTTGCCACCGCTGAACAGTATTTTTTTAAAAAAAAGCAAATCCAAGGTGCCGAAATGCAATCTTCCACTTAAATAAACAGAAAAAAGGGGGAGAAAGCTGTTTTGTCACCTCAGTGCACGATCGCTATGGAGGAAATCCAACATGGTGGTTCCAGGCCTGCCTTGCTGGCAAGCTCTGCACCCTGCACACATCTGACCAATCAGCTCTCCACTCTGAGAATGCGCAATGATGTAAATCAATTGTTCTAACAAGCAATAGCACACATTCCCATGCATCATTTTTAAAAATACAGGGAAAGTTGCAAAGGCTGCCCAGCTAATTCTAGTATATTTTAAAAATCTCTAGTGTGCCCCATGGCCTTCTGACAGCTTAAACTGCAGATCCTATTGGAGCACATATTAAATCAAAAATGTTCATTCTTTGCTCTGCATCTCTATCTGCTCACTTTTCTTCCCTTTTTGCACTGTGACTTCTTCACAGCAAAGCTTTCTTTATACTTTCCCCTTCTGTCATAACTGAACTGAAACAATCTGAGGCTATTTCACTATCATGCATACACCCACACACAGTGGGTGGGATCCAAAGTTTTATTCCAGCTGTGAGAATAAATGTGTTCCAAACATTTCTATCAGCAGAATTTTCTCCAAACACTCCTATCAGCAGAAAGAGGGTTGGAATGTTTTAAAATCAACTCCCTATCCCTCTAGAACCCTGAATTGCCACCTCCCTCCAAAATTCCAGATCCAATTTTCAGAAGGTAAGGAGGTCTACAAAAACAGCAGACCTCTCTTTTAGCCAGCAGATAAGCTCTGGTGGATCAATAGCCTTCCACTTATGGAAGAAACAATTTGTTCCCAGAGATTTTTACTGGATCCAACCTTTTAGTCTTGATTTGAGGATCAGCAGACTGTTTTAGATGGCTATGAGCTCTGTTCTTCCAAGATGCAGAGTAATGTTTGTGAGAGTTACAGAGGAACAGTGTACTGTAGTATAGGAATTTGAATTCCTCCTCAGCCATGGAAACTCACTGGGTGACCTTGGCCAACTCACACTCTCTCAACCTCACAGGAAAGCAAAGGCAAACTTCCTCTGAAATCCTGCCAAGAAAACCCCATGATAGGTTCACCTTAGGGTTGCCATAAGTCAGAAAAAACTTGAAGGCACACAACAACAACAACAACAACAACAACAACCAAGGAACCACACTCACTTTTAGAAGAAGGTTGGGTGGAGTTTCTCTTCCCCCTCCCTGTGACAAGTGTCAGGAGTGGAAAGATTTCTCCTTCCATTGTATAGCAGACTACATAGTTGCATCATTATGGCATTCAGGCAGCTAGTGACAGGATCCCCCTGCCACAGCCCAGTGAAGCTGACAACATTACACTGAAAGCAATAGCTTAAATCCACATGTTACTCCCAATTAGAGTAGACCCACTGGATCAATGGGAACTTAGCAAGTCAAAACATATGTAAATTCCATTGACTCAATGGGTCTATTCTAGTTGGGACTAACAAGTGGATTTAGGCCAGCACTGATGCATGTTTCATACTGATGCATCTTGGACTTGTTTATGTTTAAAGACATTGTGTCTTTTGTATGTTATCATAACAGAGAACAAAGCATATTCCTCACATCAGATGTCATAGCTGTGCCTTTCTGTCTAACAATAAGCACTTATCCTTTGTTTATTAAATTGTACATTCACACTCGCAGTAAGCCCATTCTCTTTAAGACCTCCACAAAGAGAATTTCACTGAAGTTTTGCAATATGTAATTTATTTGCAGTTTTAAAGGCCAGAACATTGAGGAGGGGGGAATTATAGCCAGTCATCTGTTTGAATAAAGAATTTATACAGATTTTTATTCAGGCCATAAAGGATCTACACAAACACCACAGTAACAATGTAAGCCCCCTAGCTCAAGACAGTGAATTTATAGAATTCAGACAGGAGAAAGGGAGCAAGTAAAATAGACAGAATGCTACACCCTCAAGCCACATTAGGTTATTGTGTATTCCTGCATAGCAGGGGGTTGGACTGGTTGGCCCCTGTGGTCTCTTCCAACTCTATGATTCTATGATTCTATTCCAAAGCAAATCAAGAACTATTAGCTCCAAACTGCCACGGGGTTACATCATGGCCATGTCTTTCTTCCCAAGAGTAAGGTGACACTTTGCGCTTCATAGCAACTTGCCACCCAGGCAAAGACTTCTGCTGTAAATAGACCTGCTTCATTTAGAAACTGAGTTTAACTTGCCCATCTTGGACTTGCAGAGGCAGAAATAGAACTGTTCCTTCATCGCCTAGATCCTCACACATAGGACCACACTCCCATGTGGAGGGCAGGTGTACAAGAAACCTAAAAAAAACCACACACACCAAGAATGTTACAACTTTTGCCAGCAAGTGGCAGTGGCTGTGGGTTGCTCCCTCTCAAGAGCATGAACATGTGTTTTCCTGTGTGGCACAGGAAACCTGTGAGACGGTAAGATCAAGTCTTATGCCATGAAACTCACTGGCTGACCTTGGGCCAGTTGCCTTCTCTCAAAACAGCTATTGTAAAGATAAAAGGAGGAGGCAAAAGGGTATAACACTTTGAGCTCACTGGAGGAAGGATAGCATATAAAGGTAACTATTAAAATGAAATAAGACTCTGCCTTTGAAGCAACAGCTCCTCATCCAGAAAACAGACTCCTGATCCTACTATAGAGGCAGTGCAGAGTCAGAGAATGAGAAGGTGGTATGAAATCCAAAGTGGGACCTCAGCAAACCATTCCTTCCCATTTGGATTACTTCCTACTGCACTTAAACAAGCACTGTTTGTCTTCTTCCCACCTATGCAAAGCCTACCTTGTCTGTCCTATACAGGACATACACTAGGAAAGAGAATGTTGCTAATCACTTCTCAACAATGGACCAACCCCAGCCGTACCTTTCAAGGGCCAGATTGAATTAGAGTTGTCGTTGAAGATCCCCTCCCTCTTACACTAACCAGTCAACATTACCCACAACTGGCTATTGATGCAAACTGGCAGAACAAATTTCCCCCAAACTCAGTTCTGTACAGGGAATTGTACATATACATACAACTTCAACATGGCTCAATTGTTCAACCGCAAGTTCGGTTAAGTGCAGCCCTAGGGCTGCATGCTGCTCTGAAAAGTTATCTTTGCAGCTTTCAAGCATCCTAGATTCCTTGACTGCCCATTTTCTGCCCACCCAGGAGTAGCAGTTATCCTTAAAAATAGGTTGGGGGAGGCTTATACAGTCTAGCATCTTTTTAAAGAACAGTTTTTCAAAACCAGCAGTAAACTTCCAATAAGGGTTTTTGTGGGGGAGTCCTCTTTCAGTCACATTTTTTGTGCTCTTTGTGGTCTCCCAGAAGATTCTGGAGCAGAAAAATAGTTCCAGGGCTCATCACAGTCCCCTACCCCACCTTTGGTTAGTAATCACAAACCAACCCACTTTGCAGGAGCTGCTGAACAGAAGACCTACTGCTAAGAATGGGATAGGAAAAAGCATGGGGAGATGAGATCACTAATCTCTCTCTCTCTCTCTTATCCAAAATTGGCTTGGGTGGGACCACACTCTGTCACCAGTGACAGAACCACAACCCAGCATTCTTTTCGGCAGCCAAGGACTATAAGGCCAGACCGAGTTACCCTAGCAAAGGTAAGGCAGCCATTATAGGGCATGCTCACCCAAGAGCAAGGGACTCCTGCCAAGGAAACTGGAGTGGCAAGCCATTGGGCTGCAGGTGGGGAGGAGGATCATACTCAGAACTATGTCATCTCCTTCTAACAAGGATAGTATTTGCCTCAGAAAAATGAGAAGAGAGGAAGGCAGCACTGCACTAGAACACCAGAATGCACCACCATTCCAACCCATTCAAGCATTCCAAGACAATAACACTAATAAACTGTTTTTAATAGGTGCAAGGAAAACCAGATTTGGGCCTTACCAATGTAGCAGTGCACCAAGGACACCATATTCTCACACACATACATGTATTCCTGTTGGATTACATTCCATCCCAGTCTTCCTTCTAAGAGGGTGACAGACACTGTACAGTACATATCCTCTCCCCCTTATTCTCACAACCCTGTGAGGCAGGCTAGAATAATGTCTCTTTCACAGTACACAATTACAGTCCTATGATTCCACTTTTAACTGGCATGGCAACAGCCTATGGAATTGTGGGATCTGCAGTTTAGGGAGAAGCATTTAGAATCCTTTGCCAGGGAGCTCCTCTGGTGCCTTTGACCTGACCACAAACACCAGCATTCCACAGGATGGAGCCACAGCAGTTCAAGTGGAACCCAAGTGCTACAACTGCATAGAGTGAGGGAGACCTAAGCGAGAGTGGCTGGCCCAAGGTCACATCACAAGGTCTGTTACGGTTGGGGAGGGATTTGAACTGGGTCTCCCTGCTCCTAGGTGGACACTGCAACATCCCTGCTATACACAGTGGCTTTCTGGTGTCACTTCAACAAATAAGGATGTTTAATTTTGAAGTTAAAAAAATACTGTAATGTGGGCTCAAGCATGCCCAGGAAGTGCATCATCTATTCCAGTGGTTCTTAACCTTAGTCCAGGGACCCCCAGGGGCCTGCAATATCCTCACAGGAGGAGGTCCTCAAAGGCTTGAAGGCTACTTGGCTCACCTCCTCCCTGCAGTGGGATGGCCACGTGACAGGAGCCAAGGCAAAGGCTGGCTGGCTTGGCCTGCGCATTGCCATTTAATACGCTCCAGCCACAAACTTGTAGAAAGAAGCAGGAAAAAAGTCTTCCCTTCCCATCCACTACCTCTGAGGGAAGGTTTAATGGGTGACCTACAGTAAGTGTATTAGTGTTGTTATCAGGTATTATTGGTATTATTATTATTATTATTATTAGGATTTTAAATCTTGAGTTAAGTCTTGGGGGTCCACAGCAACAAAAGATTTTTAAAAGGGGGTCCTTGGTAAAGAAAGGGTTAAGAGCCACTTGTCTATTCCTTTTACTGAGTCCTAAAAAGAGGCGAAGAGGGTTCGACGGTGGAAGCAGAAACGGCCACGGGAAAGCCAGAAAGGTTGACCTGCTCCTTCGCTACTCGGGAGGCTGGGGGCACACACAGTCTGGACGAGAAGAAAAAATAGAGGCGGCTTTTCATCTCAAGAGCACCTCAGCGAGGAAAAGCTGCTTCCAGAAGCAGAAAAAGCGGGGGGGGGCGGCCTCTCCTCCTCCGCCCCCTCCCTCCCTCCCCCCTCTGGCAGCACGTCCGCCCGCGGCCCTTCTCCACGCGCCTCGCGAGCGGCGAAAAGGAGGCGGGAACCGCGGCAGGAGCAGCCACTTTCTGGCTTGTCGCCTCCTCACAGGAGGTTCCCCGTTGTTGCACCGCCACCAACGCCACGGCGGGCAGGCTACCTTCTCTCGGCATGGGTTTTTTTTTTTTTACAACCCCCCCCCCCTCTGGCGGGAACTCCTGACAGACCATCTCTACTCCTCCCTCCCCCTTCAGCGGAGCCATGAGAGAGAGGGGGCGCTCTTTAAACCAGCCCCCTCCCCCGCCGCCCGCGCTCTCGCATGGCTTGACAGCGGCACGTCTGTCAGTTGCGAACAGTGACCACCATCACGCCAGAGCTTTGGAGCCGGGGAAGGGAGGCGAGGGCGAGAGGGGAGCGGGAGGGGAGATGGGGTGGGTTACGAGGGAAGAGCCAACCGCGGCTCTAGAGCCGAGCTCCCCCAGCCAGGAAAGCAGCCCCGGCCGCCCCACAGAGCAAGGCGGAGGAGCGAGAGAGGAAGACGACTGGCGTGTTGGGAATCAGTGCCTCAGTCGCCACGGGCTCTTCCAGAAGACCACAGAGGCGGCCGGGGTCGACCCAAAACGTCTGCCTCCGCCTGAGGCAAAGCAACAGCGGGCGGGGAATGGGAATGGCTCTCCACTCCGGCCACTTGGGCACCTCGGGGCACCCCAACCAGCCTTTCGCTCCTGACAGTAAAAACACAGTCACGGGTCAAGGAAAGAAAGGCGCAAAGCTTTGCGCGGCCGCACCGCTGTCTTGCGAGGCGGCCGCTTCGACTCCGCCTCCCGGCCAGGCTGGCCCTGCGGCCAACCTTTCGTGGAGAAATCGAGAGGGGGGGGGGGCATGTCTCTCTCTCTCTCCAGAGTCCCTCTGCAGCAGGTGAAATCCTCCGGCCAGGATTTGCAACCGAAGGGTATTAACCTCGGCAGGGGCGAGAGTGGGGGCGGGAGTTGATTGACAGCCTCACGTGTTTTTCGGAGGAGGGGGAGGAGGAGGGGGAACTCTCGCCCCCGTTTCATCTGGCCTGGCTTTTAGCCGAGGGCGCTTTGGAACCGTGAGGTGATTTTTCTTTTCTTTTTCCCCTCGTGAAAGGGGTGAAGGAGAAACACTCACTGCTCCCTTCCACCAACATCTCCCCTCCAAGGCCTCGCCAAATGGTAACCGGAGTTTTAGACCAAAACTGATAGCGAGGGGCTCGCTCTCTCTTTCTCTGGTTCATTCTGGCGCTTTGACCTTTGCGGCTATAAATAGTCGCTTGCCCGCACGCACGTAACGCTCGGGTTTCTGTGTCCCTCAATCGCTCCCTCTCTTAATAGAATGGTAATACCTGCCCCGGTTCGAAAGCCGAAAGGAAACGCAACGCGGGTTTGTCAGATGGCTGGGGGTCGGGGGATGGCAGGGGCTGGTCTACTCCCACCCCCAGAAACAGGTACAGCTCTTCTCCACACACAAACACGCGCGCGTCCCCACACACCGCAACACACACACACACACCCTAAAAATGACCAAGAGGATCTCTCGACCCCCCCCCCCCAGTCCCACAGAATGCGGAGCGGTTGCTGCCCTTCAGAGCTCGGCTTCCCTGAAAATGTAACAACCCCTTCCCGCCGCCAATAAAAGGGGGTTGAATGGGGAAAAAAAAAACAGGGAGCTCCAACCCTCCAGCCTAAAAGCCCTTTGCTGACACCCTCTGCGCAGCGCCTCCCTCCACCATGTTGGCCCCCCTTGGACTGGGGGGGGGGGTCTTAGGCGCCCCTATTTGGGCATCAGCTTCTGAACGGGGGGGGGAGACTGGAGCAGGAGGGGGGTCTGCTGGCCCTCTCCGTCCCTTCCTCGCCCGGCCACCGGCTCCGCAGAGGGGGGCTCCCCCAGGCAAGGCAGGGGGGGAGCCCGGCTGGAGGCGGGGGGGGGTGTTTGCGAGAGGCAACGTGGCTGCTGGAGCTGTCAGTGTCATCCCCGGCCGGAGCCAGCGCCGTCCTTGGCCTTGCCCCGCGTCCACGCCCGCGCGCGCCTCCCTTCCACACCCCGCCAGGCGCAGACCCGCCTTGCCTTGCCTTGCCTTGCCTTGCCTTGGCGGGTGGGTCCCTTTCGGCCCAGAGACCCGCCAAGGCTCCGGATCGCGCGGCCTCCCAAGGCACGGAGACCGCCGCCGCCGCCTCCCCGCCTTTCCCGCCCCTGCCTCTCCCCCAGAGCCCCGTTACCTTCTCTTGGGCCCGGGTGAGTTTTTTCTGCATGTTGCTGGCGATTTTCCCCGCGGTGACTCCCTTGCCCATCTCAGCCATCTTGTCGTCCTTGTCTGGGTGTGTGTTTTTTAAAATATTTTTTTCAAAAACAAAAGCGCACACAAGACTCAAGTGTGCAGCGGCGGCGGCGGCTCCGTGAATCAGACGGGGCGGAAGGGGAGAAAGGCTGGGAGCGAGACAATGGCCATGTCCCCCTTCAAGAGCCGGGGAAGCGGAGGAGACGGCCTTTTAAAGAGACAGCCGCGCAGAGGCAGGGCGCCCTCTTAAAGAGGCCGCGCGCCCGAGCGCAGGACCAGAACCCGCGGCCCAAAGGGTGGGGAAAGGGATGGGCCACGCGGGGAGCGGAGGGGAGCTTCCACGGCGGGCAAGGAAGAGAACCTGGCCTGGAAGCCCGCCTCACCACTCGAGCAGACCTTCAAAAGTCAAGAGCGCCCATCTGGCTGGAGAGAAACGGACTGGCCGGTTGATGTACACCAGTGGTTCTTAACCTTTTCTTTACCAAGGAACCCCTTTCATTTTTTTTATTTTTTATTTTTTTGCCGCGGACCCCCAAGATGGAAAACCATAATAGCGGGGTATAACTAACTAACTAACTAATATTTAACAACAACAATACAATGACACCAGCCATTTCCCTCAGGGGCACTGGAGAGGAAGGGAAGACTCTTCTCTTGCTTCTTCCTGCAAGTTTGTGGCTGGAGTGGATTGTATGGCAATGCGCAGGCCAAGCCAGCCAGCCTTTGCCTTGGCTCCTGTCAAGTGGCCACTCCACTGCAGGGAGGAAGTGGGCCAAGCAGACTTCAAGCCTTCATAGACCCTCTGTGAGGACATTGCGGCCCCCTGGGGGTCCCCAGACCACAGGTTAAGAACCACTGATGTACAGAATACATAACAGGCAAACAGAAGTATAATGCCAAGGCCCTCGCCGAAGCAAGGCTACAAAATCAAGGAAACTTTGTGCCAATTAAAATGTTCTTGATTGTGCTCATGACCACCTCGTTCTATACCTAGCCGCAATATGCCAGGGTGTGTTGGTGAGGGGGGGATGTAATATTTGGTATTCTTACATGCTGCTGTCTTATGCTGAAATTGCAAGAGGCCTACGGAGGCTAGTCACTGGCAACATAGTGAGGCTGTGAGGGTACTCCAAGTTTTCAAAGCTGGAGGAACTCTCCAAGGTGCTATATGTTTGGGGTTAGCACCTTGCTCAGTACCTTGGATACCTTTCAAGTTCAGACTAACATCCAGAATAAATTCCTCTCCCACTGATACAGAAGCCACCAGCTGCTATTCACTAAAAAGAGGATTCATCTGTCTCTTAGGATTTGTAGGCTGTTAGGTCACCAGAGCTCTCTGACAGAGATGGCTAAATATCTCATAAACTGACTATGTGATGAACGTTGCTGTCCTTGAGCAAGCAGGGATCACCAGCATTGAGGCCATGATATTGAGAACACAGCTGCGCTGGGCAGGGCACGTTTCTAGGATGGAGGACCATCACCTCCCAAAAATAGTACTCTACGGTGAACTCGCCACGGGTCAGCGTAAAAGGGGCCCTCCAAAAAAAGCAATACAAAGACTCCCTGAAACAACATCTCAGGCTCGGCCAAATTGATCACCAACAATGGTCCGCCCTAGCCTCACATCGGAAGGTATGGAGATGCACTATCCACAATGCTGCAGCCTTATTTGAGAACTCACACCGAACAAGTCTTGAAGAGAAACAACAACACAGAAAGAATCACAACTCGGAAACATCACCCAAGGAGACCTTCTGCTGTGCTTTCTGCAACCGGACTTGTTTATCTCGGATTGGCCTTTTTAGTCATCAGCGCGCTTGCAGAAAGCGCAGGATGAGTCCTTCCTAAATCTTCATTTGTGAAGAAAAGCCAGAGAGAGAGAGACAGAGACCAGAATTCCATAGCATTGAGCCATGGCAGTTAAAGGGGTGTCAAGATGGATTATTTCTGCTGTGCAGATGCAGCCTTAGAGTCACAAGTTACCTGCTCTTTTATGGCCTCCTCCTAGAAAGGTGTGTGTTTTTCTGGAAGAAAGTACATTTATTTGCTACTTGTTAGACACCTTAAGAGGACTTCGGAGACCTAAAGAAATAAAATCATTGTCACCACCACTGTTATTGAACATTTGTTACTAATGAAACAGTCAAATTACATGGTGCTTCACTGGCATGTCAACAACATCTTTCTCCTGGTAGTAATGATAGGTAAGAAGAGATGGCAAAGATAAAGGAGCATCTGTAAAGGCTCAAGAGCTGCTTCCGGCATCAGGATCAAGGAACAGATTGCCTCTGAGACCACATGAAGTGTTTTTTCTGCATCACTGAGTAACCAGAGGCACACCTCTCACAACTGAGATTAATCAAGACAGCTTCCAGCCTTGAGATTTCTAGAAAGCTAAACAGCTTTCCCAACCTTGGGCTCTCAGCCTATGGTGGACTGTAAGTGTCGTCATATGACACTAGTATGGCCAATGGTCAAGGCTGATGGGACTTATAGATCAACTACATCTACAGTTCTCCAAAGCTAGGCTATAGGCCTGATCTTCACCTTTGAAAACTTAACTACTGGCTGCAGTATTTTATTACCTTGATTCTCACAAAATAGGCACTTTCTCCATTTCCCACAGCCTTCCACAATTGATTCACATCATTCTTGCAATTACAATGATGTGTCTTATTTGTCTTTACAGTTCATCTTTGTATTATGTTTCTAAGTTGTAACCTTAATAATATTTTATAAACACATGAAGTAATAATATATTTTTTAAATGATCACCGTATATGTTATGATGTTAAAACACTGCTGAGCTACATGCAATTTTGAAGGCATATCAGTACAGCAAACCAGATGAAAAGCCAGGCAGGCAATTGCTAAAAGCCCACCTGAGCAAAATGGTGTTTGCCTGGCAGAGGAAAGACAATAGGGTGAGGGTCAACCTGGGCCAGGATCCAAGTGAGCCAAACTGCTTGTGCAACAGACTAGTGTAAACAGTCTGGCATTTTTGATGCTTCTGCAATGAGACATCGGGGACCTTGTTGTGTGAGTAGATGTTGTCTTTTCTCAACAGGGTTCCTCACCTGCATCATGGCAAAGAGAGGTAATCCCGCATTCTTGTGCTGGTGGGGTTTTCTACTCCTCTGGTTTTCAATAGGATCTTGACCTTCGGCTTTCCGGGGTGGGGGGGAATCCAGACACTGGGAGATAGAATCATAGAATTGTAGAGTTGGAAGAGACCACGAGGGCCATCCAGTCCAACCCCCCTGCCATGGAGGAATACACAATCAAAGCATCCCTGACAGAATGCCATCCAGCCTCTGTTTAAAGACCTCCAAGGAAGGAGACCCCACCATGCTCCGAGGGAGTGTGTTCCACTGCTGAACAGCTCTTACTGTCAAAAAGTTCCTCCTAAAGTTGAGGTGGAATCTCTGTTCCTGGAACTTGCATTGATTGTTCCATGTTCTAGTCTCTGGAGCAGCATAAAACAAGCTTGCTCCATCCTCAATGTGACACCCCGTCAAATATTTAAACAGGGCTATCATATCACCCCTTAACCATCTTTTTTTACCAGGCTAAACATACCCAGCTCCCTAAGGCCACCAAGAAGGCCCTCACTTGCCTTTCTCTCTGTCTAGTTAGAAAGCATGGCTGGCATTCTGTTAGTGACAGAATACAGGCATACCTGAAAATTATGCAGTATCTTCCTTATACAACAACCAAAATCTCTATAGGACTTACCTTCCCCTTCTGAGCCCCCCTCCATTGCCATTTACTGGCTGTTGGTGAGGAGGAAAGGAGGTGGTTTGGAGAAGCATCAGGTTATGTCCCTTATAAACAGAAGCAGAATGACTGAAGTCCCAGAAAATGACCTCATGGTTTTGCACAGGCGTTAGGGCCCTCCTCCAATACCCCATACTCTCCAACAGTCACTATATGGCTGTGGGAGGGGCATCGAAGAAGGTATATCCTGAGGGAGGCAAGAGGTGAGATGTATCATAATTACACCTGCAGTGTTGTCATTCTGCTGCTTCACCCTGGTTTACCTGAACTGGTTGTTAAACAGCTGCCTCTCAACTCTTGACTCTGAGCAACCTCTCTCTGCCACCACCATGACCCCTTTTGGCCAGTCTTCTTTACTTGGCCCTTTCCTTCTCCTCCAGGAAATGGAGCTCTCAAGAGACCGCTGAAGGAAATAACAGCGACAGCAGAGAGAAGGAGCTCAGAGCCCTACCAAAGCAAGCCAAGCAGCGGTATATGATCACCAAGTGAACTCTTTGTACTGAGGGGAGAAGGTCAGTGGCCAGGGGATCTTCCTGACTTGGAGACATTGAAGATTTACAAATGAGAGAGGAGGACAGAAAAATCAAGCAAGCATTGGTGTCAAGGGTCCCAATTTTGCCACATCAGATTCTCTTCTTCCTTGCCCAGCTAGCACCAATTCATATGTTTTTGTTTTTTGTTTTGTTTTGTTTTTTAAAAAAACACCTCTCTGTGTGTCACACCACTAGATCATCAGGGTGGCCAACTTGTCAGTCTCTTCCAATGGGAGAACTGTGCAAAGTAGGTACCAGCAATTGGTGAGTTTCAACAGTAATGTAAAACACAAAAATGTATGTTGCATGAATTGTTGTTGTTACTATTATCATCACCACCACCACCACATGTTGTAAGGAAAACAATGAATCATAAAACAATTGAAAATTTTTGGTTGACATGTATACATTTTGACAAAAAATCCCAGAACCGATTGTTGCTACTGTCTGCCTGGGCAGAATGTTATGATGCATCTCCCAAGGCAGGATCTCAGTCCACTTCTACAGATCACCACTGAGAAAAATCACATATTAAATGCCAAGTAGTCATCCCTCATGTAAAATGAAGAGTAAGACCAACATTCCTTTTTTCTGCTCATCGCTTCAAGTCTGGTGTGCAGCTGTCTATTCACTGCTTTTCTGCTGTAAACCACAGGAGGATTAGAAACTGATTTTCCACACTATCTGGGAAGTGGTCAACATTAAAGGCATTTCTTGCTCTCAGCAACCTTTGGGTTCATCCAGACAAGCTAACCAAACAGATTTATTCACTTACTTATTTAAATATTTGCACATCAGCATTCAGCTCTGCAACAGAGCCCCAAGATCTTTCAAGACAGTCATAAAAACAATAATTTTAAACACACACACACCAGGAGAACTATTAAATCATTGCCAAACAGCATTTCAAGGGTAATAAAATTACAAAATGAATAATTGAAAAGTGTATTTAGAAATTAATGGCTTCACCTTGCTTCTAAAGCAGGAATGGACAAAGCACATCCTGTTTTTAAAACCCCTCCAAGTCTCCCCCAAGTCCCCAATTTATTTTGGGGGATGAAATGTTTTATTTTTTAAAAAAAGCCCAGAGAGAGAGAGAGAGAGAGATGGTGGGGGAGCTCTAGAGCAGAGCTTCTTAAACATTTTCCATTCACAACCCCTTTTCGCCCAAGAAGTTTTTATGCAACCCTGGGTATATAGGTATATAAAATATGTATACAAATCAAACATTTTTTGCAACCCTCACATTCGGTTACATGACCCTGTATGGGGTTGCAACCCGCAGTTTAAGAAGCTTTGCTGTAGAGGGTGTGGGAGGCAATTTTGCCAAGTTTTTGCCCCCTCCCAGTCTGTTTTAGGCCCAGATGAGGACCTTCTTTAAAAAAAAAAAAAACACAGGAAGTAAACCAGAAGGGTTTGGGGGGCATGGGGAGTATTTTGAGTGTTGACAAAAATTTCAAAAAGTTATTTTTTTCAAAGAAAAATAAATAGGAGGTAGGGATGTGGGAGGGCATGCTAACCCCCAAGTTCCCACAGGGGACCTATGCAGACCCTGGCAGTTGCCTATCTTTGTTTTAAAGGCAGAAAGCTAAGGACCTGATCAACTCTCTTATGGCAAGGAATTTTATGCCTTGGGTGCCACTATCAAAAAGACTCATTCCCTTGCACCTGCCAGTTTATGCTAAGGAGGTGGTGGTGGTGGTGATTATGATGGAACAAGAAGCTGAGCCTCTCTGGAGAGTAAAGGGTGTGAGACAGATTCTTCTGAGCAGAGACCATTCTTTGGATATTTTAGACTTGGAGGGGGAAATGCTGCAAGTTTCAGCACAATGTCCAATCTACATGTGATTTAGGAAAAGGAACAGAGCCCTGCCATACAATAGCATGATACTGCTGTCTCAAAAAGTATAGCTCATGTCTGAAAAATAGCACAGATGACTGATATAAAGGTTAGATTATGAGAGTAGTCAGGAATGATCAGCCTATAAAGTCAATTCAAAGAAAAATATTATCTTTCACAAAACGGCGCACACATAGGAGGAGGAGGAGGAGGAGGAGGAGGAGGAAGAATTGTATCATCCAGCACTGGGGTGACAAAAATATTATCCAATACGGGCACATGACACATGCACAGGCTCTTGTCTGTAAAACTTTTAAGTTTTCAGTGCTGCGGGAAAATGTCATATTACCACAACCAAAATTCTGCATTACGGAGAGGGACCCAGATCTTGAGCCAGGAGTGGGTAAAAATACCAGAGATATACTTGTCTTTGAAAGCACAATTGTGTTGTTCATATCTGCCAAGGAAGAAAGCAAACAAATGTTCTAATGTTATACTGCTGAACCCAAGATCAGTAAGGAGTTACTGTTCCTGTTTAAATGCACAAGTTTAACAGTACAG
Source organism: Gambelia wislizenii (assembly GCA_030847615.1). Classification (NCBI taxonomy): domain Eukaryota; kingdom Metazoa; phylum Chordata; class Lepidosauria; order Squamata; family Crotaphytidae; genus Gambelia; species Gambelia wislizenii. Next base: position 329,293,160 of record JAUMIR010000001.1, read on the forward strand.
TTCTATACATGTCTAGTTAGAAGTCACATTGAGTTCCATGGGACGTAGTCCCAGGAAAGCAGGTATAAGATTGGAGTCCACATTGTTGTAAATTGGTAAATTAACCAATTTATGGTTTTTGACAGCAATGCAACTGTGCAAGCAACCATCTGCTAAAGTTACACATACAGAGACCTGAAAAACAACACACATTTGCACTGATCAGCTTTTTGGCATTCAGTCCAGACATCTGGATCAAAAATGAAATTACACACACGTAGCATCTGTTTGCCAGAGCAAGACCTCATCCCTTTAGAGATATGGGTAGGAATACACACACACACAAATGTTGGGGCTCTCAGGATGCTTTGTTTTATATGCTCATTGGGAAAGAGAAAGAATTGTGCATGTACAATTGGCCTCTAATTGTCATTCCCATATGACACTGCAACATTTCATATCTTCATTGTAATAATGGCAAAAGCAGATACTCAAGTTTGTAAAGAGCCATCTTACCCCTACCTTCCCCAAAACAGAGTTGCTTCCTCTATTCAGTTCCAAAGTATCCACACATTAAGGGTTGTTAACATATCTGGAATGTCTATTGTATTAACTTGAGAACCTCTGGAATGTCTATTGTATTAACTTGAGAACCTCTGAGAAGCATGGTCTTTCACTTTAAATCCCATCCCCTGAAGGGAAGTATTGGCTATTAAAAAAAACCCTTCAAATCAACATCAAATTGTTTGCAGCTCCTCCTCCTACATCCATGCTGCCAGTTTGCTGATAGACCATCAGAGTGAGGAGATTTTCACACCAGCAATACGTTCCGTTGCAGGCATGGAATAGGGTCACTGAAAGATTTTTCTCTCAGATGACATTCACCTGATTTTGTGCCCTCAATGTGACGGTTCTGTTGTTTCCCCGTAATATTTCAATCATGGGGAGAAGTCATTAATGACCACCCATTCTGTTTCTGTCATGGAATCACAGGGGAGGGGAGGTCTGAAAGGTGTCCCGTTCCTCTCCCACAATGTCAGCTGAGGGGGGAAGGTCCATTCTGGACACTTCTAGGCAGGAACAGGACACCCAGATAAGTGGCACCCTTCCCCCCCCCCCGGGTTACCTTTATGTTTTTGTATGTGTTTTCATGCTTTGTGTACTGTTTTGATGTTGAGGGGGGTTATTTTTAAATTTCCCTCCTGCCCATTCTCTCATGAGAACAAGTGGGATTTGGCTTCACTGCTGTAAAAGCAGCTTTACGGCAGCTGCATTTACAGCAGTGAAGTCGAGGGGAGAGGGAGGACGTTCCTGCTGCGAGATTAAGGTAAGTGTGCGAACATTTTCCTTAATCCTGTAGCAGGGACAGGAGAGGGGTGTGTGGAGCAGAAACAGGGCATTTGGCCCCTTTGTGAAAATCTCCTGAAACTCTGAGACTCCATTGCTGCAGGAATCTTTGCTCTACAGAACAGGCGTCATACCTCCCAAAAACACCCACCTTACTCTGTTCCTCTATCCCAGTCCTTCCTATTTTATTCACTAGCTTTGTGTGAATGCTTGAAGCCTGAATGGATGTGTGAATCGTGTTGTTGTTATTTCCTGAATAAAGACCAAATAATTGTACTGTACTATCTAGCTTAAAGTATCCTCTTGAGTACCGGTTTACACAGGTTAAAAAGTCCTGCTCTGTTGCCCCCTCTCGTATTGCTGAGTATATTAATTGCCCAAATTAATATTGACATTTTGAGGGTCCTTAAGATTCCCGAGCATTTAGGGTAACACTGGTGCCCACTATAGCTTGGACTACAGCTCCCATCATATTCACCTTGTCATCAATGGAATGGCTATGATGAACTCAGATAATGGAAGTTCTAGGCTGCTGCCACATTGCAGAAACAATGCAGTTTGACACTGTTTTAACTATCATGGCTCAATGCTATAGAATTCTGGGATTTGTAGTTTTGTGAGATATTTAGCCTTCTCTGAGGCTCACTGCATGCCAAATTAAAGCAGCAGGACAGCCAGAAGGTTCTGCTTTTTGTACTGCCTTACCGCATGACATCATTGTTCTTCCAGTGTTCTGCCGTTCCAGTTCTGTGGGAGACAGAGGCAAAACTGTGTCTTTTTGCTAATAGGTTTTTCTGGTTAGCAAAAAGATGCAGTTTTACCTCAATCTCACATGGCACTGGAACGGAAGAATGACAATGTCAAGCAGTAAGGCAGCACAGAAGATGGAACCTTCCTGATGCACTGCTGTTTTGCTTCAGAGCGTGGTAAGCCTCTCTGTCAGAGAGCTCTGATGTCACAACAGACGCCAAATCCCAGGATTCCATAGAATGGATGCATTATTTCTGCAGTGTGGCAGCAGCCCTAGCCCATATTATCTGCAGGGCACCCAACTGAAAAAGGCTGTTCAATGGGCTCCTAAGAAGCCCATTGCTAATTAAATCACAAAGTGGATATCCAGGCAGAGTAAATGTTGCTGTTGGTGGCTTTATTTTTTTCCTGTAGTTCTCAGTTTACTTGTTTTTAAATTGCCAGACAATGTTTCAGTGGCAACTCCCAGAACCAGCTACAACATTTTATTCCCACCTAGAGGTGTGTGTGTGCCTATGTGTGTTTGGGATTTTGTTTTGTTTTGTTTTTTGCTTTTTGACAGGGTTTTCTGCCTGTTAGTTTGTTTAATTCCAGGATATATTGCAGCAAAAAACAAAACAAAACAAAAACACCAAAGGACTTGTATGATTCAATATGTGTGATTCATAGTGGGTTCCTTGGCTATACCTCCTATACCCCATTAGAGAGGAGCAGGAAAGCACAAAAGTCGCTTAAAGATGTCCTTCACAGACTATCTGGTATGGGGAACCATCCATTTTTTTTCCCAGTATGCCAGGGACCAGAACTAAATATGTACCCATTGGATACAATTGTTTGGGGGGGGGTTTCCATTTCTGGAAACTTGCCAGGAACCAGCAACCAAGGACCTACACTGGTCCAGGGGCTAACATTTTTGAGCAGTACTGCCTTAAAGCACTTAATTTTTTTTTATAAAACTGTTCCTTTACAAAAGAAAGCATGCCCATATGGATCTCTCAACATCCGGAGCTGATAGTGAGCAAAAGCAATGAAGAGATCTGAATGATATTTGGCTACAATTTCCTAATCGTTTCAGATTTAACCTTGGGTATTTTCAGAGCTCAGAAGCAACACGTTGCTTTTCTGGAAAACTAGGGCCTAGGAAAATCACCATTCCAAAGCAGTGAATGGGAATTAAGTTACACTGTTGGTATGAAAGACAATGTTCCCTAGTTACTTTTAAAAGTTACTTTTTTTGTTGTTCTGTGTCTTCTAATAGACTCCAAGGGATCAGTTACACAGCACTTTTTATTGCGATAGTTTGCACTTTAGTGCATTTTCACATCAGCGCCACATAGTTTACATGATTTAGTGCAAAATTGGTTAATCTGATTAGTTTTCAGCTTTGTCGTTCAGACAGACAAAGGTGGGGGGGCGTGGCCTCCCAAGCACATCTGGGGGAAGATGCTAGGAAGCTGAGAGGGAGGGAAGGAAAGAGACAGAGAGAGAGAGAAAATGCTGGCACCTTTCCCTCCCTCTTCTTCCCAAAGCAAGAAGGGTGGGAGGAAGGAGGGAGCCTTTCAGCCACTGAGGAGCCATCCCCCATTGCCGAGAGCTGGCAGGAAGGAAAACAGGTCTTGGGGGGATGATCACCCAGCCACCATAAGCAATGGAGTTGCAGGCTCCCCCTTCGCCCTGCTTCCCTCAAGCCCCCCATCCCCTCACCCTCTCTCTCTCTCTCTCTCTCTCACTCTCTCTCTCTCTCTCTCTCTCACACACACACACACAATCACAGCAGGGCAAGGGAGCGAACAGCCAGCGGAGCAGATCACTATTCAATCTCTCTCACACACACATACACAATACACACACAGAGGAACAGTAATTAGTGGGGATCCTTCAGCCACAGCAGCCAAGCAAGCCAGGAGGCAGATAGTTGGGCGCTTGGGAAATATCACTGGTATAACAACAGTGGCCGGATCTTTTCGTTTGAGGCTCCTCACATCTCTTGAAAGTCTGCCCCCTCCACAGTCAGCCCAACCAATCACGGCTCAGCTCTGCTGTGGTTGTTTCGGGAAGATTGCTGGTAGTTCCCACAGACTTTTGCCAAATGGTAGTTCACACAATCGATAGTGCGCTAAGTTGAGCAACTTTTTTTAAAAGTCAGGAAAAGTTGTGAAAACCTGTATTATGCTACTTTTGTGTTTTTTAGCTCCCCCCACTTCTAAATGAGGCAACTTTGTGGCGTGATGTGTGGGAACTATTAGGAGTCTTAACAAATTCTTCACAGACTTATTTTGCCATGTAATCGACCCCCAACTTATGAAGATCCTCTCAAAGGGTTTTCTTGTCAAGATTTAGCCAGAGGAGGTTTGATATTGCCTTCCTCTGAGGCCAAAAGGGTGTAACTTCCCCAAGGCCAAGTTTCTATGGTTTTCTATGGCTGAGTGAGGATTTAAACTTTGGTCTCTCAGAACACTCAACCCATTGCAAGTCCGTACACCAGGCTGGCAATCAAAGTTACCTTTAAAGACATTTTAATATTTTAGAGTCATTATGACATGAATTTTTCAAGGTTTATATCATTCTCTTATCAGTCCTAAAGTCTGTGGAGCATTCAGTAAAGAGAGGAAAGGAAAGGAAAAAGATACAAAGGGAGGCCATCTTTCTCCTAACCCATTGATGAACCACCAACCAAATATTTTGCATTACCACTTGATCTGCCTAACAAAGCCATAGCTTGCTAGCAGCCACAACAGCATCCTCCAGGGCTTCTGATACACTGCAGAGGTAATACAGTTTGACCCCACTTTAACTGCCATGGATCAATGCTATGGAATTTTGGGGTGTGTAGTTTTGTGAGATATTTAGCCCTCTCTATCACAGAGCACTGGTGTCACAACAAACTACAAATCCCAGAATTCCATATATTGGGGGCATGATAGTTAAAGCAGTGTCAAATTGCATTATTTCTGCAGTGTGGCAGCAGCCCAGGGTGCCAGTTACATGACAAAAATTGTCGCGGGGCTTACCATGACTTCCTGATCCCATATCTGTCCCTCGCTGTTTATACAATTTTTGTCACTCTTTAGGAAATCCTGGAAGATCCCGTGAATGATATTTACACAACCAAAGTTTTTATTGGTCCTGCGCTGTTATATCCCATGTTTAGCTTACCGGGATTTTTTTTTTTTTTTTTTGGTTGTCAATCAAGGATGCGGTTAGTCGTGTTTTCACAACCTCAGTGACGTACTTCCTTTAGAGTTCCGTGCCACGAGCAATGCTATTGGATGGCTGGGGGGGGGTAGAGGGGGCAGAGGCTTGTGTTTGTCCTGTCTCTTTAAAATGTTAACCCTTTAAGCAGGGGCAGAAGGCATTTTGAAAGACCAAGAATGTGATTTTTCGCTCAGACGGAGGAACAATTAAATTATGTCCTTTCCTTTTGAAATCAAGCCAAGTTGGGGGGGGGGAGGAGAGGCTTGGGTTTCCCCTCGCCTCTTTACAATGTTAACCCTTACAGCAGAGTTTTAGCTTCAGAGTAAAGATTTCAAGCCAGCGACAGACAGGCATTTTGAAAGACACAGACACAGAGGGGGGGAATAAAGATGTGTTCATTCACTCAGAGGCTGGAATATTTTACTAAGCCCGTTCAGACCCAGGGAGGTGATCAAGGCAGGGGATGAATGGGCGACCTTTGCCCACCACAATCTCTTTGTAACATGCAGTTGAGGAAGAGATTAAAGCTGAAGGGTTTGCAGTGTAGAAATCCATTTAAAAAGGTGATTGAGTACACACGCGCACACACACCAACCTACGTGCAGCTGGAAGGGATGCCTTTATTTTCAGCTGGTGAGGCTGGATCTGTTGAACGGGTGACTGACCCCTCCTTTTCTGGTTGCTGATCTCTAAGCCTGCCCCCCAGTCACCATTTCCAGTCATCCCCTAGTACCGAGATATTTTGTCCCAGGCTGTTTACATTTCCGATTTTCCGAATCCTCCCGTGACTTTTTTAAAAACCGGCACAACCCACGGGACTGGAAGTCCCGCAGGTTGAGGGATAAAAAGTGACCCCCCCTTCCGAAAATCACGTACCCGACCCAATGTACATGTAAACTGCCAGGGATCGACACGAATTCTTCCCGGGACATTTTCATCATGTAAGCGGCACCCTGGTGTTATGTATGTCCTGATGCTTTTTGATATGTTAGGGAAAGTGACAGATAAATCATTTTGAATCACTGTAATGAAGTATGCAAATGCTACTAACCATCATTTGAAATAGCCAACCAAATATATATATAATTGGAAGGGGGGATTCTTTAAGGAGCAAAAGATAGAATGCACCCCCATCTCACTGCTCCTGATTACCTGTGGTTTATTACAGAAGGAGTAGTTTGCTGGTGTTAATTAAAAACAGATCAGTGAACCATGCTAAGAGAAAATAATGAGATCGGCAAAACAAGAACAGTGACTCATCCGCCTGGATGACAGAGTGACAAATCATTCTTAGGACTACTAGAGAGGGAAGGAGGAGTGGAAATGCAGACATTTCAAGAGATTAGATTGGGAACAGGCAGCAACTCTCACCCAGTGTGAATCAGTCCCATGGTTTCTCCATTACCTGCCTGGTAGATCACAAAAAAATGTTTCTAGACTCGCCCTGAGCAAGCAAACACTCATAAAATATCATTTGTGCCTCCATATCCATATCCTTAGCTATAAACTTGTAATATTTATATGTACAGTGAAAATATAACCTCCCTGTTGTAACAGCTCCACTGGCTTTATTGTGGTGGTTGTTATTGTTTTTGCTACTGCTGTTGTGTGCCTTTAAGTCACTTTTTACATATGGTGACCCTTAGGCAAAAGTCACAGAGTTTTTTTGGCAAGATTTGCTTAGAGGAGATTTGCCTTTGCTTTCTTCTGAGGCTGAAAATTACACATACGTCTTTTGTATGTGTGACAGCTTACCATCAAAAGAATCAGAATACAGTGGGCCCTCTGAACCCTGCAGGGGTTCACTTACAGAACACACACCGTGGATGCCAAAACCCACGGATGGTCATGTCACATATTATTAAATGGTAATGATGTACACACAGACATGCTAGCATGCCTGTGTGCACATCACTGGCATTTTAGGTATGGGATGCAATGATATTTGATTGGTCAAATCCATGGATCCAGTGCCCACAGATCCAAAGGGTCCACTGTACATTGAAGAACTGTGTTTTAAATTTTTTGGAAGCCACACTGTGAGTTCCTTGCCAGAAGAAAGGCAGGGTATAAATTAAATAAATAAATAAGATTTGGGGAGATAGCTGCTGTGTGTGCACAGCCAGGGTTGTGTGTGTCATACCCTGGAAATTAAACTGAATAACACCAATCAGTGGCTTGAGACACCAGGCTCTGTGTCTCAAGCCACTGATGTAGTTGTCCTCCCTTCCCTCCAAAACAGACATCAAACAATTGTCAAACAGCTGATCAGCAATATTATAAGGAGCCCTGGTGACACCAGTGGTTAAATGCCAGCACTGCAAGCTACCACCATGTTCGATCCTAGGGGGCTCCAAGGTTCAGTCATAGTCAGGCTTCCATCCTTTTGTGAATCTGTAAAATGAGTACCTGGCTTGTGGGGTCAATTAGCTAAAACACATTAAAAACTGCTTACTGCGGCAAAGATGTGTAAATTGCTGTTGCTTAAAACAACTTGTAAGCCGCTCTGGAGCCTTTGTGGCTGAAGAGCAGGGTATAAATACCTAAAATAATAATAATAATAATAATAATAATAATAATTTGGTACTTTTATTACAAGAACAAGCCCTGGATTCCATGAACACACACATTTTCTAGCACATTTCAAAAACATAAAATGGACAATAGTCTCATTTGTTCAGGGGGGTATAAATATATTCCATATGTCCTTAGGATGTTGATTATTTTTTAATCTGGAATTATAAAATTCTTTTAAATCTGTTTTTTTAAAAGATTGCATCACATATTTTACTTATTTTATTTATTAAACTATTTATATCCCACTCTAGATTTAAAAAAAAAATCTCAGGACAGCTTACAAATAGCATCAAACAAATTAAACAGTTGAAAACAATAGTAATAATTTAAATAAGCTAAAGATGTTGTATGTATTCAAGTCATTTCTGACATACTAAATGTAATAATGAGTTAAAAACTGGTTTTAAATGGGTTTTTTCTGCAGGCTTGATAATTGCTTTATTTGTTTGCTTTTTTAGCATTTAGATTTTTGTACAATAAAATCCATTTACAATTTAGTTTCTTGTTGATATCATCTTCTTAATATTACCTTCATCCATTATCAACAATCAACAACATCATACCATCAATCAATCAGTCTTCCAAATTTCACATGACTTCCTCTTAAGTTTTTCTTGATGAACTAAAGCTGTAGATCTATGCATTACTCTAATTGACTTCTGTTAATTAACTTCCTATATACAACGATAGACTCTTTACTTAATATCGCTTAAATATCCCGCTATATTTCTGTTTGGGATTTATTATTATATCCAAAAATTTCTACTGTCTTGTAACTCCCTAAATGGGTTTTTTTTAAAAAAAAAAAAAAACAGCTCAATAAACAGCTGGATTTTTACCTGTTGCCCAAATAAAATGAGTGTTGGTGTCAATTGGGTCTCCAAAGGGAAGGCTTCCACAATTGGGGTACCACAGCTGTGAAGGCCCTCTCCCATGTTACATTCTACATCACTCTGGGAACCCCGTTGGGCCAAAAAGCAATGAACAAATACTTTTAATAAATAGTAATACATGAGAGAGAGAGAGAGAGAGAGATGCATTGTGCTCTCTGTATCCTACATGAAGAGATGCATGTTGAACATCACAAGCTGCATGGATTGCCAAGGAGGCACTGACAGAGATATATTCTTCCTACATTTGGCTAGCTGGGAGAATCTGGGAACTGTAGCCAAAAAAAGTGTCTGGATTGAACAGTATAATTTAAAACAAATGTGATGTTCAGCACTGCTTGATTCTTGGGTTTCTAGGAATACTTTGTTATATGTTAGCAAAAACAATCTACAACCTCCCAGTTTCCAGGCAGACATAAAAAAAAACATATATACAAATGTAACCAAGGTAAAATAAAAGTAAATACAATCGGATACAAAGGGGAAATTTTGTTAAACTCTGAAGATAGATCAATAGTTAAACCTCACACAGTTTATAACATAGGAGATTTTCAGACTACACTTTTATAGTGTTACTATTCCACTTTAACTGCTCTGGCTTCCTGCTGTGGAATTCTGGGGTTTGTAGTTTAGTGAGGCCTAAGATCTCTCTGGCTGAGAGTTGCAAATGCCCCTCCCTAAACTGCAAATACCAGGATTCAACAGGAGGCAGCCATAGCAAATATAGTGGAATAATAACACTATAACAGTGTTGTCTGAAAATCTAGATTGTTTCAATGCCAATGCAATGACACTGGCCACTCCAAACATATCAACTCCAATCAGATAACAAAGTACACCAGTCTGTCCCAAAGAAGTTTCCTTTTCAATTGAATGCTTGATTTAATAGCAAAAAGTGCTTCTTCTCTAACATCACATGGCTTGTATTGAAAGCAGTGTACTCTAACTGAACTCTATGAGGGCTAAAAGAAGAGGCAGAGGAAACAGTTCCAGGTGAGCCTTTTGTCACAGCATCATTCATTTTACTCAGGCTTAAGAGGGCATCTTCCACTTATAATCCTCTCTTGTTGCTCCACCAGCTCTTCCTTCATCATCATCATCATCATCATCACCATCATTTTATTCATTTATGTCCTGCCTTCTTTTCCATACTGGGATTCAAGGCAGCTTACAAAATATTAATACCAATACAAAACCATACAAAAAAAAATCATATGTACTGTATTTGTGTGTTATTTTTTTTAAAAAAAATACAATGAAACAATCTATAAAATTGAGACCATTTAAAAATCCATTCAAAGACAGAATAGAAAAACAGCATCTAATTAAAAGCTTTATGCAGTCAACTCCTAAAAGCCAAAGGATGGGTTGCTTGTGAAATCAGCCTGTGCTTTATGTGCAGTAATTTGGCTTGTGAATTTCAGCTAAGTTGATTCCTAGACTTGGTGCAGGGAGGGCAAAGGCTGAGTATGAATAAAGTGATGGACTGACTGAGTGTTTGTTTGTGTGCATGCACGTGAGCACGCCTTAAAGTTACTTGTCAACTTATGGCAGCCACATAAATGTCATTGGGTTTTCTCAGTGAAGGAATACTCAGAGGTGGTTTTGCCAGTTCTTTCCTCTGAAATATATCCTACAGCACCTGCTATCCATTGGCAGTTTCCTATCCAAGTACTAACCAGGGATGACCCTGTTTAGCTTCCAAGATCAGATGGGATATGGTATCTTTAGGGAATTTAGGCCTTCTAAAAGCTTAGATTAAACCTGAATACCCTGAAGGCACAAGATCCCATCTGAGCTGGAGAGTTAAGCAGGTTCAGGCCTGCTTGGATAAGGAACTACCAATGAATACCTGGTGCTGTAAGTTATATTTTAGAGGAAGGCAATGGCAAACCACCTCTGATATTTTTTGCCTATGAAATTCATGGCAATAAGTTGGCAGACAACTTGAAGGCACCCACCCACCCACACATGTGTCTAAGGTATTTAGAGTACAAAACACAGTCTGAGAAAGTCCCTTGGATAATCAGGTGCAGGATTCCTAGTGCTGTCGGTTAGAAGACATGGTGCAGGCATCTCATCTTTTCTTCCTTAATATTTTTCCTTTTTTAAAAAAAGAACACGGAAGAAGCAACAAGGAAACACAAAAGCAGTACAAATGGAAGAAAATAGTGCCTGGATGCTCTTCAAATATCTATAAATGAGGCAGGGTAATTGCTCAATAAATGCCTCAGCTGAAAACTCCCAGCACCGTGAACAGGACTATTCATGGGCAACACCTTACTTCCTCAAGGCTTCTTTAGAGGCAACAGTTTCATTTTAGTGGAGGAGAACTGATTTACACAAAGGATTTTGTTAAAACATATGTCTCCTGTAATATATATATATCCTGCCTTTCTCCTGACATGGAACCCAAGTTGGTAAAACAAAATACCACTAAAAACCTGATAATACAAAAGTAAAAGCAAATAAATAAACAGATTATCTATCATGGTAAAAGGCCTGTAATTTAAAGTAGAATAACAATAATTTTAAAACATGGCAGTAAAAATAAAAGTATAGTACACACAGTCTATTAGAAAACCCTTGGGTACAATCAACTAGTTACCAAATGCCTTTTTGAATAAAAAGGTCTTTTTACCTGCTGGTGAAAGGAGACAAGAGAGGGAGTCAACCTGGCCTCCCATGGGAGAGAATTAAAAAGCCTGGGAGCAAACACCAAGAAGGCCCTTTCATGTGTCAACACCACTGACAGTCCTGGGACAGTGTTGGGACTGTGAGAAATCCCTCCCCAAAAAATCTCAAAACTCAGACAGGCCCATATAGGAAGCTTTAAATTAGGAGTCAGCAACCAATCTAGAGGCAGAGGCTAATTTTCACCCTATGTCCCACTGGCACAGGGATATATTTAGGCTAACCTGGAAGTGTCACAATGTCACTTCCATTTTTTGTTTCAGAAAAAAAAATCAGCCATATTGGCAGGTTAGAGATGGAGTGTGTGGGGAACAGTCGGATATGAATTACCTCCAAGCTTGAGTGTTTTCCAGCGAATTTTCCATTATTTTCAGCTCATTTTTTAAAAGGGGGAGAATCTGGAGGTCTCCTGGGGATAGAAGGCCCCCAAATAGTACTTTGGGTTTACATGCAGCCTATAAACTACAGTTTCCACACCCCTGTTTTAAATATTAGCCAGATTCTATATGAGCCAGCAGAATTGTTCCAAGGATATTAGTATTCTTGTCAGGGTTCTCAGATCACAACCTGGAGACCACATGTGCACCTTTTGCTTCCCCAGTGTAGCAAGAGACAGCTGCTTCTTCTCCTACCTACTCTACCCCAAGTCCTATTGAATCTATCATCCTGTCATCCACTTTCTCCCCCCTACCTATTACAAGCAGGACACCTGCTGGAGAGCATAACAGGGAGGAGCAAAGGTTGTGTTGCAACCCCTACATAATAGCCAGAGTCATTTCAATCCCTGAACCAGGCCTGAAGCAAAACAATAGTTCAGAATTGCTTCCTATTATGCTTTATCACAACCACCATGAGATTTGTCAGGTCAGGACTAGTCCAGACCCTGAGATGTCAGCACCAAAACCTGGCTCAGCAGGCTCTTGTGGGGTTACAAGGGCAGCTCCTGGTGATGTCAATAAGCCTGATAGATAAAACATCTACCACAATTACACAGAGTATGCCACTGAGTCCGAGTAATGATGAAAACATACTGTTGGAACAGATTGAAGCATTCTCTTTTCCCCACACTCTCTTATTGTAGAGCAACCCCTATTGGACTTCTTGTGTACAGTAGGACCCCCGTATCCACTGATTCATTATCCACTGATTCAATTATCCACGGGACACAAAACAGCACACCTACTATAGTCTTCCTAGAAAATGTGTCCTCTCTAGCCATTTTCTAGGTCCTCCAAGGCAACTTTATGGTATTTTAAGCTGGAAGTCCCATTATTTTCAATGGTCTTCACTATTATCCATGGTTTTCAGTATCCATGTCCCTCCCGAGAACCAATCCCCAGCGGATATGGGGGTCCTAATGTATATAGATCTGCCCCCTCTTAGCTTCTGTACTTGGCATGCTTCCATCTGTCTCTCCCCCTTTTTCCTGGGCAGCCATCTTCTTCTTTTTTTTCAAGCTGGTGAGTCATGGATGACTCTTCTCTCCTTCACCCTATTAAGTTAAGTAAAGTTTACTGAATTATTTTATCTAAAGCCGCATGATGCCTCTTTTGTTAAACATAGTCCAGGGAAAAGTACGGTAATATGCATAGGAGCCATACCTCTAAATCTAAACTGACACTCTGCTGGAGGGAAGTTAAAAGAATTTAACTTTTAGAGTTCCCAACACAGGGCAACTCTAATTCCCCCACACATGCGTATATACACATACTTTCCAAGGCAGTGCCCTCGCCGTGAGAGACTTTCCCCCTTACCCTGAGGACTGGAGAACATGGGCCAGGAGTCCTAACCACCATCCAGTGAGTTCATCAACAGGTAAATATTTTTCTTTTGCTCCTCAATATGCTTTCACAATATATGCTCTTTCAAACAACCCTTTCCCTGGTTGGAACTGGCCAGACCTTTGAAGTGTAAGTTGGGAGTCATTACTTACCAGTTGGACCCATGGGAGGTGGGCAAAATGTGACCTGTAGGCCACATGCAGCGCTCTCAATGCTTTTGATGTGGCCCACCACCCTCCTAAAAATACTGCAGAGGCATTTCATGCCCTTTAGGGGGTGTGGGGAAAGTGTTCTGGAGGCTCCAGACCACTTCTGTTTTTGCAAAAGGCCTCTGCTGGGCCTATATCACACAGGGGCAGATGGTGAAATGGCTTCCTCCAAATCCCTTAGTGGTGTGGGGGGGGGGGCTTTTTCAGTAAAAAATGAAAATGAGAGGTAAGGTGAGTGAGAAGGCACAGCCTTCTAAGAACCAGTGGCAACACATATCTCAGGTCTAACTCCCCATGAAAATTCTCTATTGGGCTGACCAGAGCCATTTCAGTCCCTAAACCAGGCCTGAAGCAAGATAATAATGGGTTCTGATATGCAGTTTCATTCAAGAATTCCCAGTAACCACTATGTATTAAAGCACCTTACTACAAAACTGAATGATAATTGGGTCCAAAAGTAGTTGCTAAGAAAATCCAAGTGATAAATTAAGGCTGCCACTTTTAGGCACAGCAACATAGTATCCTCACACAAAAAGTTGACAATCTGTACCACCAAATCTACCTCACATCAGTATGTGACTTCTTTGTTATCCCTTGTTATCATCACACACATAGCCCACAGTCTATTTTCTATATTTGGCCATGTAGCTCCCTTCTGCTAAAAGGCAATTTCTCACAGATATGGTCCCCTGAAGGATTAGCAAATAAATTATTGTTAAGCTAAACCCCTAAACCAAGGTTGACCGGCCGAACCCAAAGGGTGCTCAGCAGTGGCTCCTCTTCGTCTTGGAAAGATGTGACCAGTGGGGTGCCACAGGGTTCTGTCCTGGGCCCACTGCTATTCAACATCTTTATCAAAATTAAAAGCCACTCTATTCTGCCTTGGTCAGACCTCACTTAGAATACTGTGTCCAGTTCTGGGCACCACAATTCAGAAAGGATATTGACAAATTGGAGCGTGTCCAGAGAAGGGCAACTAAAATGGTGAAAGGTCTGGAAACGATGCCTTATGAGGAGAGACTTAGGGAGCTGGGTATGTTTAGCCTGGAAAAAAGATGGTTAAGAGATGCTATGATAGCCCTGTTTAAGTATTTGAAGTGATGTCACGCTGAGGATGGAGCAGGCTTGTTTTCTGCTGCTCCAGAGACTGGAACACGGAGCAATGGGTGCAAGCTCCAGGAACAGAGATTCCACCTCAACATGAGGAGGAACTTTTTGACAGTAAGAGCTGTTCGGCAGTGGAACACACTCCCTCGGAGCGTGGTGGGGTCTCCTTCCTTGGAGGTCTTTAAACAGAGGCTGGATTGCCATCTGTCGGGGATGCTTTGATCAAGATTTCCTGCGTGGCAGGGGGGTTGGACTGGATGGCCCTCGTGGTCTCTTCCAACTCTGCAATTCTATGATTCTATGAAATCTTGTGTATTCTGCACTTTTGGGTGAGAAAAATTGAAACCACTTTCCTTTTTATGACTTTTTTTTTCCATAGGTAAGGGGACCTTTGCAAGAGGGCTATAGAGGTTGCTCTTGATATTGTTATACAACTGGAAGTGGAGACTCTTGGGGAGGGGGATTTGTTTACATGAAGTTTTTATTGCCTTCATCTAAGGGTGAAAGAATGTGACTTGCCAAGGCCACCTAGTGAGCTTCCATTGCTGAGCAGGGAAGGTTGGTCACCTAGGGCCCATCTACACAAGGGGGGGGGCGGAATCCAAAGTACCTCATAGTATTGGCATCTTGCAGCATCAGGGACATGTCTAAACAGTTTTTCTGGCCTTGGAAGCTCTCATAAGCCTTGCATTTCTGAAGGCGGACGCGAGTGATTTACTCACACTAGTTCTTCACCACTGCCATTTTGTTTTTGTTTTTTAAAAAGTCAATCCCAAGGTGCACTGGTATAATAAAGCGATTATCCAATTTTATAGAAAAGCACAACAGAAAATATTGAACCTGTTTTATTGCCTTAGCAAGCGATCGCTAAGGTGAAAGTTCAACATGGCGGCAGCGGGCGCTTGCCCTGTAGCAAGCCCTGCCCCCACTCTCACCCGGCCAATCAGCTTTGTGCTTCCCTTCAGATTTCCTGTCGTTTGATAGTCCAAACAAACAGGAATACGCACCACCCCCCAAATGGATTTTGAAAAAGTAAACGGAAATCTGCAAAGGCTTTTAGCATATTGTTTTTGCCATTTTGGGCCCCCCTCTTTCTAAATAGTGTGGGTTGGTGCTGGATCCCATTTAGACAGGTAGGATTCTCAGCAAATTCCATGAGGGGTATTTTCACCGTTTAGACAGGCCCCTAAGAATCCCAGCCCAACACTCAAACCACTCCCCTATGTTGGCTCATGACTATAGATGTAAGGAAAGCTTTTCAGGCTGAGGGCTGAACTGCAATTTGGGGAGGCTCTCAGGAGCCATGTTCCATCAGTGGTTGGAAGGAACCAAGAGAACAGGACAGGGCCAGATATAATTCTTACCAACCTGGGCATTTTTCTACCAAGCAGACAAAGCACAGATCACTTAGGTATAAAGGTCTCCAGAGCTACAAAACACAGCTTAGTTCAGTGCAACAGCTTCCCAGGCTTAAAATATATTCTTATCCCCTATTTTCTTAGAATATAGAGTCACTGCCATAGGGCTTTTGAGGAGATGGGAGTAAAAATCTTCATAGGGACAAGCTGCATGTTTGGAGCTTTATAAGGGAATTTTGATTTTAATATTTTGCACTTTGGAACTAGGACTTGCAGTGAAGTTGTGAATTCATGCTTTTGATATAAAATGGACAAATAGATCCAGGCTCTACTATGAATCAATGTATGCATGTATACGATGCCATTTTCCTGTCCATGAAAAAATGTCATGCAGGAGTTCATAGTGCAGTGCTGAAGAGGACCCTGTGGCTCAAACCACACTTAGCTTGGCATTTTAAAAAAATACATGAAATTTGCATTTTTCACCATTTAATGACATTTTTTATGATTGTATGAGCAATAACTATTGAAGTACCTCAAGACTAGCAGATGTGTTTGCTGCATGTGTGCATACACTATGTGTACACTATATTGTGATTTTTTTTTAACCTCCAGGTTCTTTGTTGTTGTGATCATGGCTCAACACAGCTGCCTGCATTTTTTGTACTCTTCTTGGGGACTGTCATGATGAGTAACTTCACTTCAAAATGTACTGCTGGCTAAGCCTGGGAATGGCAGAATTACTCAGACAAGGCTCCTAATAAATTTGGGGTGTGTGATTTGTCATTTCAAAGGGCTTCAAAACCTTTTCTCTGATAACAATCTTCTCAATGACTACTGGATGTCAGTTGCCTGCATTCCTGAATGATTATGAGGAAACTGTCATGTGACATGCTGATAGGGCAGGCAAACATTTACAGTACCTAATATCTGTCTGCTGCCTACGTGGCTTGGTGTTTTTTCTAGGTTTAATGGTCTGACTAAGGGGAGTTGTTGGTCTCCAGAAATTACACAGCAATGTTAGGGAAACATCATTCTGTAACAAAGCAAATTTTTGAACTAGCTCTTTAGATCTAGAGCTTCATCAAGGAGGAGGCAAGTTTGAGAAGCTACTATCATTAGTTACAACTCTAATCTCTCCATCACAGATAGTGACCGTTGTAGTGTTGTTACTCTTGTTCTCTGTTTGTTGTTGTTGTTGTTGCTGTTGTTTCTTCAAAATGACTCCAGCTTATGGCAAGCCTATCATAGGATTTTCGTGGTCAAATTTGTTCAGAGGGGGGTTGCCATTGCCTTCCTCTGAGACTGAGACAGTGCAACTTGCCCAAAATCAACCAGTGGCTAAATGTCCATGGTTAAGCAGGGATTTAGACCCTGATCTTCTAGAGACCTAGGACTTTATCAGACAGACAAAATATGGCATCATAACTACGCCACATAACTGTGAAACTGTGCACGTATCAGACAATGTCACCCTTTTGCGGTTATTATGTCCTGGCCAAAACCTGTGGCTTTTAATTGACAGCTTAAGCCATCAATAGATCCCCCTGCCATTTTTTTGCCAGCATAGCTGCCCTGCGAAACCTCGGGCCATTTAACTCTTGTCACTGTAGCGAGAGTGGCCTGTCTTCCAGGTCAGATTGGGACATCCAGATAAGTTTTGTTCTTATTATGACCCTCCCTGGGTTCGTTGGGACTTTTAAAGTGTGTGTGCTTTGTGCAACTTTTTTGTTTTATTTCTGTTTTTATTTTTAAATTTACCATGCGACGAAGTCTTGTGGGATTTTGAGTGAGGAAGTGAACAGGGCTCTGTTCACTTCCTCTTTATGTCAGGGATGATGGGACAATCAATCCTCAGGTGAAGCCAAAAACTGTCTCAGCAGACTTGATAGCAATCCTTTCCCAAGAATACTCACACACAGAGTGTTTGGCGTCCAGAAAACAGGAGGTGCTTTTAATCTTCAGTAGTTTCAATATATACAAGCAAAGTGCTACGCCAGGCATTTCAGGATCATAGAAAGAGAATGATCTCTGTTCTGTCTTGCTTTTATACACACAGTACAGCATTGGCTTACCCAAGCACATGGTTTCATTGCATCAGATTTCTACCTTCATGGCTTTGTACTGTAGTAACCCTCTTCTGATGCAATCCTTCTCATGCAGCTGTAGCATGATTAGCATGACTGGCAGTTCATGGAGTCAGTCATCATGACTCAGCATGATTTCTGCAGTTGTTTGGCCATTTTAAAACTTAGGGTTCAGTAACCAATTCCTGACACTTTATTGCCAAGGAGCCTTTGGCAGGAAAGGAGGTACCTAAGTGTTAGGGAGGGGATGTTCTTTTGCTGGCATAGAAATGGGTTTTTCTATTTCAACAAAAGAACATTTTAAAATGGGGTGTCTGATAAAGTCCCTAGTCTAACACTCAAACCACTATACCACACTGGCATTTAAAAAGTAAAACTTTTCTATTGAAAAAGTAGTTACATTGGGGGAGGAGGAGTCTCACAAAATTAGAGTGCTATACACTGCTAGCCTACAGTGCAATACATACACAAATACACACACACACACACACTGTAACCACAAAAGTAACTAAAACTAGTTTGGTTACACCACAAAGGCTGCATTGCAATCCCAACAGAATCATAGTTGTAGTTCACAGTTACAAGTTACCTTGACAGATGGTATGCCTGCCACCAAGATAACTCCTTCCCCTACTGCTTCCTCCATACACTAAGGCAACCGTTCTCATCCTTTTTATCCTGGATGGAAACCTTGAAATAATTTTTAGGTCTCAGGGAACCCCTGCATAAACATTTTTCTATAAACTGCTATTGCCTTCCCCCCCCCCCACCCAATCACAATCTCTTGAGGAACCCTTAGCAACCTCTTGGGGAACCCTAGGGTTCCAGGAAACCCTGGTTGAGAAACACTGTGCTAAGGACTGAACAGGCTTCAGTCTAAATGGCAACCATTTACAGTATATTCAGGCCTGCTAATTTCACAGGTAAATACCTTTAACTTCAGGCTCATCCCTTGTTCTTTCATAGGACATGGTCTTTCTTCTTAGTCCAAGTTAGTAATAAAATTAAGGCATCTGTCCCACACCAGCGCTGACATTTTTGTCCCCCATTCTGTCTCTTCTAACTCACATTTTTCTAGGCCAGGATTGGTCCCCTCCTCTTGCCAGCCCCACAAAGGAAGGAGCCAAGAGCAACAAGAGCCCATAGCATCCACAGACTCAGCCACAAGCTATGGGAGGGGAAGGAAAGTCTTTCTCCCCACAGGGCTGGTCAGAATGGATCAAGTTCAGCAGCCTGAGACCTTGGCCAGCTGCACTGGCTCAAATAAACCTCAAGAAACAGCTGCCTGGCAACACTTGATTACTGCAAAAAGGAATTAAGTATAAAGAACATGTTGCTTATGACTTAGTTATTTTCAAACTCTAAATAACGCATGTCTGTTGGAAAAGGTGAAGAGGGGGATGGCTAGAAATCCCCATTTATCATAAAAGCTAAGTCTGTGATGGAATTTGCTGGCTTATTGTATAGACCAGTAATTTCAGGGAACTCATTTTTCTTGTTTACTGTCTACCAAGGAATCCCCACATAAGGGAACTGTTGTAGAGGAATTTGGGCACCCTAGGCCCCCATCTATATGAGGGAGGGGGTAATATAGTGCCCCGAAGTAATGGCAAATCACAGCAGCTACGACTTGTCTTAATGGTGTTTTTTCCCCCAGCAGCCTCCATAAGTTTTGCATCCAAGATGACAGCTGAGACAAGAAAGCCCTCCTTCCTTCCCTGGTCCCCATGGCAGTGATCCCTGATCACTCAATGCAAAATAATAGCAGCTGTGGGCACTTGCCCTGTCAGCAAGCCTCGCCCTGCACTTGTCCAGCCAATCATGGCCATGCTTCCTTTACTCTTGGACAGTGGTTCCTATCGAATTGCTAACAAGGGGGAATGTGCACCCCCTCATTGTTTTTCAAAAACTCCAGGAAAAGCTGCAAAGGGTTTTCCCTCAGTTTTTGCTGTTTTGGGTCCCCTCCTTCTGAATAGGGCATAACAACATGGATTCCCATTAATACAGGTAGGCTTCCCCTCGAATTCAACAAGGAGTATTTTCACTGTTTAGACGGCCTCGTAGAGTTGCTATAGTTTGCATATAGTACTGGTTAAGCAGCAAGTCCTCACCATTACTTTGCATGCAAGGGAGTGTTTATCACACACCCCTGCAGCTGTATATTTCAAGAAGATTACTCATGTACTTCCTCAGAGTGTGGTGGAGTTTCCTTCTTTGGGGGTTTTTAAACAGAGGCTGGATGGCCATCTGTCGGGAGTGCTTTGACATGGGTATTCCTGAATGGCAAAGGGTTGGACTAGATGGCCCTTGTGGTCTCCTCCAACTGTATGATTCTATGATCCATAGTGGTGAGCAAGCAACATTTCCAGAAAGTTTATCTTGAATAAGTAAACATATCACTTAGAATGCCCCAAGGAGCTTCTAAGGAATCTGTCAGGAGCTGCCCAACCCAGGGCTAATACAGGGAATATTTCATTCTCTATGTGGCTTCCCCTTGTAAGGAGCATGAATTGTAGCTTGGAACAGGTTTTGGTAGTGAAGCATTTGCTGGATATTCATTGGCTCCTTGCATCCAGGCTGCCCACTGGGCCCTTCCGGACAGGTAGGGCTTTAAAGAGCTTCCTGTTTGAACTGGGCCTTCAAGCGTTGGGCTTCTCAGCCGATGGCAGATGCCAGTTGTTTAGCCTTGATGACACTCTGGTCGAGATACCATGGAGAATACACACGAGAAATCTTGGGTTTTTTATTGCAGGAATTTGGTATCAATGAGTTCTTCTCCATTTAGAAAGGAAGAAGCAAATAGACATCTTTCATTTTCTTCCCACTGGGATCTTCTTGTAGAGGGGGAAATGCATTTGTTTTGTTAATAAATGAACACATGCCCTATAAATTTGTTCTGCACTAAGAGGGAAGGAATAGTGAATCCCCTCCCCCGCCGCAAAAAAAGGTCTCCTCTATATGATGGGTCTCTACTAGATATGTGCTTTTGAAATTATTATTATTATTATTGTTATTATTAAAAATTATTTATATCCCGCCCCTCTACAAAATGCAATCGGGGCGGCTTACAACATTAAAATCTACATACAACCCCTCCATCCTAACCATCCCTTAAAATACAATTAAATAATTAAACATTTAAAACACAATAAATACTAAAAATACTCAAAACAACACAATAAAAAGCTGGATGGGATCGGACTAATTAAGATGGCCAGGTATCTATTCTGGAAAGGCCTGCCAGAAGAGATCCATCTTAAGAGCTTTTTTAAAGCTATTTAAGGTGGTAATGTGATGGATCTCATCCAGCAGGCCATTCCATAATCTGGGAGCAATAGCCAAAAAGGTCCTCTGGGAGGTCGATGAAAAGCCTAATTTTTAAAGGTTGCAACAGATTCCTCCCAGAAGACCTGAGTACACAGGGAGGATTATATGGAAGGAGGTGGTCCCGAAGATAGGTTGGACCCAAGCCATTTAGGGCTTTAAAGGTGATAACCTTGTACTAGGCCCAGAAACTAATGGGCAGCCAGTGAAGTGATCTTAAGATTGGTGTTATATGGTCTCTTCTAGTTGTACCCGAGACTAAGCTGGCTGCCATATTCTGTACAAGTTGAAGTTTCCGGACCAAGCACGAGGGTAGCCCCATGTAGAGTGCATTACAGAAATCAAGACAGGAGGTTACCAGAGCATGTATCACGGTCTCAAGAAATGCTGAGAACATGTGTGGCCAGAATCCTCTATGGCAGTTACAAATCCATAACATACGTACTCATGACTGCTACGTATTCATGACCCTGATGAAGGGCCTCATTTGGGGCTATATAGGGACCATGAAAGTTCCCTTAATCCCTACTCATCAGGCAGCAGCCACTGCATTCAACGGGGCCGCGTCATTAGGCAGAATGAAATGATCAACTGTGACAGCAGGTGTTGGATGGTAGTGGCAGCCTCCTATCTCTACTGCCAGGAAAACCTTCCTCTCTTCCTTCATTGGAGGGCAGCTGTGGACACCACACAGCTTATCCTTTGCACCCCAAACTAGTCTGATGCCCCCAGATGTGATGGAGAGCATAATCACTTTGCAAGTGTTAAAGTAAGGTTCAACTGCATGTCCAGCTGACTTCTGTATGTGGAATGGCAATGTGGAGGGGCACTATCTTGCCACTTGTCTGGCACAACGAAGTCTCTTGGGCAATCCCAGCTAAGAAACTGGTACTTTCCAAAGGAAGTAAAAGGCTGGTAACGAATCTTTGGGGGCATCCATACTAGAGAAATAATCCAGATTGAAACTGGATTATTTGCATGGCTCCTTCCTATGGAATCCTGGGATTTGTAGTTTGGCGAGGCACCAGCATAGAAGCATAGAATTGTAGAGTTGGAAGAACTCAATGTGACTTCTAACTAGACATGTATAGAACTAATAGAATAATAGAATAATAGAATTGCAGAGTTGGAAGAGACCACGAGGACCATTCAGTCCAACCACCTGCCACGCAGGAAATCACGCTCAAAGCATCCCCGACAGATGGCCATCCAGCCGCTATTTAAAGACCTCCAAGGAAGGAGACCCCACCACGCTCTGAGGGAGTGTGTTCCATTGCTGAACAGCTCTTACTGTCAGAAAGTTCCTCCTAATGTTGAGGTGGAATCTCTGCTCCTGGAGCTTGCATCCATTGCTCTGTGTTCTAGTCTCTGGAGCAGCAAAAAAACAAGCCTGCTCCATCCTCAACGTGACACCCCTTCAAATACTTAAACAGGGCTATCATATCACCCCTTAACCATTTTTGTTTGTTTGTTTGTTTTGCAGGCTAAACATACCCAGCTCCCTAAGTCTCTCCTCATAAGTCATGGTTTCCAGACCTTTCACCATTTTAGTCACCCTTCTCTGGACACACTCCAATTTGTCCATGTCCTTTTTGAATTGTGATGCCCAGAACTGGACACAGTATTCCAGGTGAGGCCTGACCTATTACTTCCCTTGATCTAGACACTATAGTCTAAAGATCTTATAAAACTACAAATCCCAGGATTCCATAGGAAGGAGCCATGCAAATAATCCAGTTTCAAACTGGATTATTTGTGTCATGTGGATTCTTCATTTTGGCATGCCAATATTTTTAAAATGAAAGACTCACTGGCCAAGGTAAGATAAATTAGCATAACCATTATTTTATATGTTGTTGTTATTTCAGTGCTCCAAAACACAACCATATGATTAACTATTGTCATAAAGTCTCTTTATTTTATGGCAGGGGTAGGCAATTGTGGAGGTGTTGGGAGCCATTTTTTGTTCTTGCACAACTCCCTGTGGGACAACACCAGTACACCCAACAGGACCAGAAGTGACATCATGTCACTTACAGCTACATTTTTGGCCAATTTAGGGCCATTTCTTTTTGTTTCATTTTGTTTTCAGGGAATTCTAAAGTGTGTGGGATCTGGAGCAGGCTCAATATGTTTTTCTAACAGATTTAAGACAGTTTGACTTGGGGTGGAGTGAAAAACCACCAAAACATGAAAATGGGTTTTGAGGTGGGGGAGGGTTCAAGGACGCTAAAATGAGTCTCTGTAGGCATTATATGGCCCACAGGCTTTACTTTCCTCATGCTGGCTTTATGACCTAAGCCAGGAGGTGGAATCATGTAATCCTCCAGATGTTGTTGGACTACAACTCCCAGAATTCCTCACCATTGGCTGTGATGGCTAGGTCTTCAGGAAGATTCCCAATATTTTGACAAACGCATGAATTTCCTCACACCAGCAAAACACAACTAGATTATATAAAAAGATAGCAAAGGTCAGCCAAGACCGATAAGCCTGCCTAACATCACTATCAGTATCTAGGTTATGCCAAATGCCAATCATTCTCCAGGGATCACAGATACAGATAAGTTATCATTCCTTGCATAGCCACAATAAAATTCCTTCAGGGCTCACAGGAATAAATTGCTGAGACTGGACTAATCCTGTCTTCCTTTGTTGACTTCTCCATATCTGTCACTGCAGCTCTGAAGTCCATCTAATTATCTGGGGAAACTTTTTTTAAAAAAATGAGTTGTAGATGAGCGTGCTATTTACACAGGCCTAGGATGCTAATGAAAAGATGTTTTCTTTCATTTGGATTGAAGAGGTTTTAGCTCTGCAAGGTTGTATAAATACACTAAACTGACTTGAAAGGCTTACCAGGGTAGAGATATACTTGTTTATATTGCCAGGAGAGTTATAGATAAGATGGGCATGCAAACATGGTGCTGACTGTAATTAATAGTGTGATCTTCTCCATGTCTACCATGAAAGAAGCTCCAATCTAAACTTACTCTGAGGTGAATTGATATAGAATTTAGTATAAACATGACAGTTCTGTACATATAATTCTATAGATTCTCAAGAGATGACTCCTATTTTTCTCTCCCAAATTATTGCCTGCAGAAGCTTTGTGCAAATACTGCATGCAAGTAGGCACAGTTCTGTGCCAGAAAGATCATTCTGACTGTGGATGTTATGAGACCCTGAGCATCTGATATCTGTGAGCAGTATTGGAGCACATAGCAGCAGTCAGTGCAAACAGGTTGCCTATTCTGTTCACCTTCCCCCATTCTCAAAGCCAATGAAACACTTGCTTTGGAGATATACAGCTCCTTGGCTCGTTTCAGGCTTCACCTAGGATGCCACCACTTCTGTGAGGATCGCTGGCAGTGGAAAAAGAAGCAAACAATGGCACACTCCAGAGTAACAGAAGGATTTTATAGATATAAAAATAAAAGATAAACCATTGTTTGTTTTTTTTCCCCCCTAAACTAGCAGCCCTTGGGAGAGTCATAGGACTTTATCAGGTGCAGCACATACCTGACAATGTTGCTCTTTCACGATCATGTAAAGTAAAAAACCCATCCTATTTTGTCAAGTCAAAGGCTTTCACAGCTGGCATCCATAGGTTTTCCATAGGTTTTTTTCTGGGCGATGAGGCCATGTTCTGGAAGAGTTTATTTTTAAGAATCTTCTGTGAAGATGCCAGCCACACATGCAGCCAAAACATCAGAAATAAACTCTTCCAGAACACGACCTCACAGCCTGGAAAAAAACTACGGAAAAACCATCCTATTTTATTGATGGCCCAAGCCATCAATAGATCCCCCATAGTGACTTGTTGTTGGCATTCCCAGCGTTTGAATCTGCTGGTCATTGTACTCACATGAATGCAGCATCAGTGGGCAAACACTTCCAGGTGCGACTGGGACATCCAGATAGGGTATGTTCTTTTTATGACCCCCCCCTCCTGGGTAACTGGGACTTTAAAAATGTATTTTAGTGCTTTGCTGAACTTTTTGTGTGTGTGTGTGTTCTTTTTTTGTTGTTTTTTAATTTCCCGCGCAAGTGTCTTCTCATGACAATCTGGGAGATTTCAAACCCGAAAGGAAACAGAGCTCCATTTGAGCTCCGTTACTGCTAGGGAAGCCTCACTGACACTGCTGGAAGTAAGGGTGGTAGGGGGGATTCTTTTGCCTGCATAAAAATGCCACAATTTATGCCAGCAAAAGAACTTTTCTTGGGGGTGGTCTGATAAAGTCCACAGATAAAATCTGAAATCATCCCAGCCTAATTAGAATATTTACATTCTTTTCTCACATTTCCTCTTAAGTTTGCAGTTCATAGGGGGCGACTGGCTTAGGTCCAGTCTATCTTACAATCATACGCTCATAGAGTTGGAGGAAACCACAAGGGCCATCCAGTCCAACCCCCTGCCATGCAGGAATACACAATCAAAGCTCTCCCAACAGGTTGCCATCCAGCCTCTGGAGATTTTCAGATGGGGCTTATACTGTGGGGCAAGCATGGAACACGGTCGAGAAAGGGGCTGACGTGCAGACGACTTTGAGCCCTTCCGTCCTGCTCCTATCCTGCTCCCGGGATATTCTATTCATGAGGAAAACTCATGAATAGAACACCCCTTCCATGCCTATCACGGAATCAGGGACATGGGAAACGGAGCCCCGTCCCTGTTCCGCAATGACAGGCATGGGGGAGGAGCTCCATGGCAGGCACTTCCAGCCACCAACAGGACAGCCAGGTAAGTGCCACCCCTCTCCCCCCACCCCCCGGGTTCCTTTTTTAATTTTTTTTATTTTATTTCTGTCTTTGACATCTGGTGGGGGGTTAAATTTGGATTTCCCTCCAGCTCATTCTCTCACGAGAACAAGCAGGATTTCCCCCAGCCAGTCGTAAAGGCAGCCTAATGATGGCTGGCTGCATTTACAGCCGGCCAGGCAAGGAGGGAGGACGCCCATTCCTGGAGCAGAATGGAGGTAAGTGTATGAACATTTACCTGCATTCCATTGCAGGAACAGGAGAGAAGGTGGCGGGGCAGCAACAGGGCATTTTGGCCCCATCTGAAAATCTCATAAAATCATAGAATCATAGAATTGCATAGTTGGAAGAGACCACAAGGGCCATCCAGTCCAACCCCCTGCCATGCAGGAAATCTTGATCAAAGCATCCCTGACAGATGGCCATCCAGCCTCTGTTTAAAGACCTCCAAGGAAGGAGAGCCCACCACGCTCCGAGGGAGTGCATTCCACTGCCGAACAGCTCTTACTGTCAAAAAGTTCCTCCTAATGTTGAGGTGGAATCTCTGTTCCTGGAGCTTGCATCCATTGCTCCGTGTTCCAGTCTCTGGAGCAGCAGAAAACAAGCCTGCTCCATCCTCAACATGACACCCCTTCAAATACTTAAACAGGGCTATCATAGCGTCTCTTAACCATCTTTTTTCCATGCTAAACATACTCAGTTCCCTAAGTCTCTCCTCATAAGGCATCATTTCCAGACCTTTCACCATTTTAGTCGCCCTTCTTTGGACACACTCCAATTTGTCCATATCCTTTTTGAATTGTGGTGCCCAGAACTGGACACAGTATTCTAGGTGAGGTCTGACCAAGGCAGAATAGAGCGGCACTATTACTCCCCTTGATCTGGACACTATACTTCTATTGATGCAGCCCAAAATCGCATTGGCCTTTTTAGCTGCCGCATCACACTGTTCACTCATGTTCAACTTGTGGTCTACTAGGACTCCTAGATCCCTTTCGCATGTAGTCTCATTCAGCCAGGTCTACCCCATCCTATATCTATGCATTTCATTTTTTCGCCCTAAGTGCAGTACCTTACATTTCTCCGTATTGAATTTCATTTTGTTAACTTTGGTCCAGCCTGAGCCTACTGGGAGGAGCAAGATTCTGCCCCTTTTCTCCTCTCCCGCCCCCTGCTGAGTTAATGGAATGCAAACTGGTTTTGCACTCTGAAACCAGTTTGCAGCAGTTGAAGTAAGCTGAGGACAAAGAGGGGGGAATGGGAGGAGGGAAAAACTATGACATTTTAAAATCAGCTGGAAAAGTGGGACAGCAAAAAGGTTAATTGGGACTGTCCCTGCCAAACTGGGACATTTGAATATATTTTGAATGTGCATATTGTTTCTGAAGCCAGTGGATGCTTCTGGGACACTTCCAACAACATTAATTGACTTCAAAACAAGGTAGGTGCCTTGTGTCTTATTGCAAAGCTCAAAAGCTTTTTTTCTTTAAGTGTTTTTCTTTCTCACACCACACAATTGAATTCCAGAGGTACAGTGGCAAAATTAGAGGACAAGCAGACCTTCTTTTCTTTGCCATGACTGTACTGCTAAATTTCAACTTTTGGCCAGAAACAGGAGACTTTGGTGGGAGACACAAAAATGGCTCCCCACTTCATTTACTATCTTGTCTGACTAAGAGGTCTGAAGAACTCAAAAGGCTACACACAATTTTATTTTATTTTGTCTAATTGAAGTATTGGTCAAATACGGATTTTGCACTCTTATTGATCTGCATGTGCAAGCAAACATTCCTTTTAGGCAAATGGCTCCAAGTTTCTTGAAGTGTTTTCATTTTATTTATATTTGCCATCAAATTGGCTTTCATACTATGAATGAGTAGCCTCCAAGAGTCCTATGGAATGTCTACACTAGTGAAAAACTCCTAATCTCCCCCCGCCCACAAATCTGGTGTGACGCATGACCCTGTCCGCACCAGACTTGAGGAATACTACCTTGATCCAGGCTTTAGAAAACTCAGTTTTCTCTGGAGCTTACTTGAATCTCTGGTGAAAACTGTAGTGTGAACAATCCATCCACACTGGAATCACAGACAGAGCAGGAAGAGGAATGACAAGTGCTTCCTAAGGCGCCACCATTTCCCCCCTCCTCAGCACCACTTCTTCATTCCAAAGCCAGAGCCCCAGCACTAGTTGCTCTCTCTGAGGTCAGAATGATGCCATTGCAAGGCTAGCCACCCATTCTGACTTCAGAGGGAGTGACTAGTGCTGGGGTTCTGTTTTCACAGAGCTCAGAGTGGGCAATTGTATGCTGGAAATGCAGAGCACCAGTGCTAGTCACTCTCTTTGAGGTCAGAACAACCAACCAGCCCCACCATCATGAGGCTAGCCACCCGCTCTGACTTCAGAGAGAGCAACTAGTGCTGAGGCTCTGCTTTCCCAGTGCTCAGAGAGAGCTACTGTGCTCCAGAAAAGCAGTGCCCTAGCAATAGTCCCTCTCTCTGAAGTCAGAACAAGCAGCCAGGCTTACAATGATGTGGCTGGCTGCCTGTTAGGACCTCAGAGCAGGTGATTATGCACCAGAAAAGCAGAGCCCTGTCACTCTTCTGGCCTATGCCAGTGGCAGTGGTGGTGGACCCACAGGGAGTAAAAAACCAAATGCAATTAAGGTGTGGCCCAGCCCAGCCCATAGTAGTCCAAATTTCATCCGGCTTTTTACCCCCAGTGTAGACAAGTCATTAGCCATCAGTGGTCCTGCTCAGGTCTTGCAGATTCAGGGCCATGGCTTCCTTGATTGCATCCATCCAACTGCAAGTCAGTATTTTTCTTTTCCTCTGGCCTTTCACTTTACAGAGCATTATATCTTTTCCAATGAGTCACATTATCGCATAGGACTTTATCAGACAGACAAAATGCAGCATTATAACAATGCCACATAACCGCAAAAGGGCACGCAGATCAGACAACGTCACCCTTTCACGGTTATGTCCTGTTGAAATCTCATAGTTTTTAATTGATGGCTTAAGCCATCAATAGATCCCCTCTGCTGCTTTTGTGCTGGCATTACCAGCATGCAAAACCTCAGACCATTTAACTTGTCACTCCAGTGAGGTCCAGCATGAACATTTCCAGGTGAGATCAGGACATCCAGGTAAATTTTGCTCTTTTTATGACCCTCCCTGGGTAACTTGGGACTTTTAAAGTATGCCTAGGTGCTTGGTGTCACTTTTAAGGATTTATTTTTGTTTTTGTTTTTACATTTCCTATGCAACTAAGTCTTGTGACGAAGTCTTGTAGGATTTAAAACGGGGAAGGCCAGAGCTGCCTTTACCAGGAGAGGAAGATAAGCATGGTGGGGAGCGTTCTTTTGCTGGCATAGAAATGGGTTTTTCTATGCTGGCAAAATAACGTTTTTAAAAGGGGTCATCTAATAAAGTCCATAGTGTTTCCTAAGTACAATAGCCTCAGCTTAATTATTTAGGGACAGTTCAGGCTTAGTTTGCTCTTGGACCCAGTCATTTGTACTTTTGAAAGCACAAAGTATCCGTAAAAATTTCCTCCAGAACCACATTTCAAATTAATTGATTTTCATACGTTATTATGAAATATTTTCATACATTAGTATATTGTTGTTAAAGGGTGTCTTTGATCAGAATTCTTCAACCATGATAGAAGCATTATGAAATGCATGACTCAGAAGACAAGGCATGCAAACATGTATCTCTGGAGCAAAGAATACATTTGGGAAATAAGAATTAAGATAAGTAGACAATTACAAAAATAGCACCACCTAGTGGCATTCTGATTCCAAACAACAAGATATCCTTGATTTAATTTGTATTTGCATTGTTTCACTGCATTATCATTACCATTAAAAACACAGATTTATTTTTCAACAGTTTTCACAGCATTTCCATATGATCTGGACTTGGTTAGTGGTGCAGTGTTTAAATGCCAGTATTGCAAGCCACCACGTTGCAAGTTCGATTCCAGCGGGCTCCAGGTTCACTCAGCCTTCCATCCTTTCGTAGGTCGGTAAATTGAGTACCCAGCTTGTGGGGGGCAATTAGCTAACACACATTGGAAGCTGCTTATTGCAGTGTAGATGTGTAAATAGCTATTGCTTAAAAACGATTTGTAAGCCGCTCTGATAGCCTTGTGGCTGAAGAGCGGGGTATAAATAAAATAAAATAAATAAATAAATAAATGTATATAAATAAATAAATACATACATACATAAATAATAAGAGCAAGTCTCTCATGCCAGCCTTCAAAAAAGACCCAAAGTTATTGTATGTCATTGCCCATTTAACATTTCCATATGTGCTATGGATTGGAAATTTAATCAGGATTGTTTTGTAAAAACAACTTTAAAATATCTACCACATTCTGGGCCAATAAACAAGTTGAGGACTCAATCCTTCCTTCCCTGTCCATCCCTGCTATTTTGCTGATCAATTCATTTCACACACTAGTCATTGCAGTTGGTAGGTTTTCCTTGGTTGGTGCTGTTGGTTAGTAATGTGTGTAAGTGGTGTCTTCAAGTCACCTGTCAACTTACGGCAGCCCTGTGGAATTTCAGAGGGTTTCCTTAGGCAAGGAATACTCAGAGGTGATTTTGCCAGTTCCTTCCTCTGAAATATAGCCTACAGCCTGCTTAGTTTCCAAGATCAAATAGAATCTGGTGCCTTTAGGGAAATTAGTTTCCAACCCCCTCACCGCCCGCCCACCCCCACCTCCCCTGTTAGTAATAGGAGTGCTTAAAAAATTCCCTTGAAGTGTCATTACACATACAGAAAAACTGCAAATTCAAAATGAGAAAGTTAGTAATTTTCCAGATATCCTGGAAGATTGATAAGAACCACCAGAACCACCGTACCTTAACAAATCATGGTGAGGGAGTTATGAATAAAGGAATGAGCAAAGTTTATCCTCAGTATTTTTCCCCTAACACATAAGACCAGGGGGACAATACCAAAGAGTCATTTCTCCCTGATTCACCCAGCACCACATATTATTTTGTGTGGTCATGCACAATGAGGACATGCTGTAGTCGTGCCCTCCTAGAAGCTCCACATTAGAATAATGCCTGGGAATGCAGGATCAGGCAAGATAGTTGAGATTGCCTAGACTGACATGTGTGATGGTTGTGTACAACAACTTTTTTTTTCACAATAGATGAAAACATCTATAGTTAAATGTCTAGAATTACATTTTGGATTTGTCTAACTACAACACAATCCTTATAACATTAAAAATTATACTGCAACAAAGCAGTATGAAGAGGAGTTATTTTGCCTGCATTCTTTTTCACTCTTCTCGGATATGTTCCTGGATGTAGAAACAATGACACTCCCCAGAATGATCTACCAGTAGTTAAGTTTGCATTTCTATCGTGTACTGTCAGGTAGTCTAGTCTCTGTCCCTTGAAGGGTGATCCTGACTAAATAAAACAGTCAAGGAAGGGGGGGGTGACAGAAAATGTGAGCAAAAGTAAGAAGAATTTAAAAGGGTCACTGTGAATCTTTGTAACCTCTTGCCTTTGTAAGGTGCGAGCACCAACAATTATTTATTTATTTATTTATTCATAGGATCTCAGGGCTTTGTAGAAATAAAATCAGTTTAAGCACCTTTGATTAACTTATTCTACTCATAGTTTTCATATTTATAATGTGATTTTAACTTTGTACTGTTTTTAGCCTGTTTTTTTTTTTTAAATAATGATATTGTTAGCTGCCTTGAGTTTCATTGGTGGGAGAAAGGCAGGATAGAGATGAATAAAATGAATAAATAATACTGTAATAATAATTACTCTCTTCAGTTTGACACATGGCTGGACATGTCATGCAGAGGTGTATTTTCTAGAGAGAATGCTTGCTTTCAGTTGAACACTGCTTACAGTCTCTGCATGCAAGTCTACCCCTCTCTGAAATCAGGCTTTTCATAAGGGAGGTTGGGAGTGTGAGAGTGGGAAATAAACTTGAAGTCAGAAAGCTCATCTAAACATTGAAAATGCCCCTCATAGAATTCGTTGGGAATCCTAACTGTCTAAACAGGATCCAGCACCAATCCACACTATTTGGAAGGAAGGGGGCCCAAAATGGCAAAAACAAAAGGGTAATAGCCGTTGCAGATTTTCCCGTACTTTTTCAAAAACTGTGAGGCTGGTGCACATTTTTGCTTGTTTGAACTATAGAACAATAAAAACCTTGAAGGGAAGCGCAAAGCTGATTAGCTGGGCAGGGGCAGGGCTTGCTAGGAGGGCAAGCGTCCATTGCTGCCATGTTGGATTTTTGCTTAGCGATCGCTCATTGAGGTGATAAAAAGGATCAATATTTTCTGTTTTGCTTTCTTTGTAAAGTTGGGAAATCACTCTATTGCACCAGCGCACCTTGGGATGCCTTTAAAAAAAAACCAGCAGCAGTGAAGAACTAATGTGAGTAAATCACTTGTGGCCACCATCAGGAATGTGAGGCTTAAGAGGGCTTCCAAGGCCAGAAAAACCATTTGGACATATCGCTGCTGCTGCGAGATGCCAATACTACAAGGTACAGTATTTTGGATTTTTTCCCCCTCGTGTAGATAAGCCCAGATGCTCTTTCTCAGGCAAAGAAAAAAGAAGCACATTCTGACTGGGGTGTGTGTGTGCTAACTTAGCCAACACAGGTCAAACATGTCATCGGATAATCCCAGAGGCAAGCCAGACAATACAAAATATGGACTTGGTCCACAGACAGCTAGTCATGCTTTAAATTCCACTGAAATAGGGTTTAAACACAACTAATATGTTCTGGGTTAAAATAAGAGGTTTGGGAAATCTAGGCGTGCTCAATCAATTACCAAACCACCAACAACGCCAGAAGAAATCTGGTGCCAAAGTCAATACACTCATTTTTCTATAGCGTGTAATACTATATACCTGGAGGAGGGAGATGTAGTTACTATATGATAAAGGCATTGAACAGGTAGGAACAACAAAGGTGTTAAGAAAGGGAGAGGAGCAAAGCCCCCCCTCCCGGTGTTTTGGACTACACCTCCCACACTCTCTTACCTTTTGTTATTCTGACTGGAGCTTTTAGAGGCTCTCACCCCCAGAGTAGGGTACTGTACAATAGTCATATGCAAATGTGTTTGAGGTGTATAACAGAGGTTTGTACAGTAGGTCCTTTTCCACACTAAGTTGTTCCTCTTCTATTATCCTCTTCCTAGGATAATATTTCAGATTTCTCCAAAACATACCATGAATCATACCATTCCAAGGAAGAATGAAGAGTGATTTCTCTTCCGAGCCATCTGCCTAAGTATTTGCCCCTTTTGAAAACAATTACATCAGCTCTCTGATTAGTGCCTGGACCACTTCTGCACTATCATTGTTGTGTTTGACATTACCCAATCAGAAAGGGTTTTTTTAAAAAAAAAAATCTGGAATACATTGCAACTATGGCAGCAAAGTACTAAGGGATTTCGTAGCACCTTTGAGACTAACTGAGAGAAAGAAGCTAGTAGCATAAGCATTCACAGGCTTAACTCTACTTTATCAGACACATCTCATGAAGTAGACTTAAGTCTATGAACACTTATGCTACCAACTTCTTTCTCTCAGTCTCAAAGGTGCTACAAGATCCTTTCGCATATCTAGACTAACGTATCTATGTCTTTGAATGCTATTGCAACAATGTCAAACAAGAGCCAGGTGTAACATCATGACTTTATTATGGCCAAGGGACAAATAAGGAGATTTATCAAAGTAGTTCAAATACTTTCTCGCTGACAGGAAATTATTAAAGTGTTTTTTCAAATGTATTTTATATAATATGAAATATTAATTTACAAAAGATTACTAGTACTGTAATATTAGCATTAAAAAGACATCAAATGCAACAATCGAAAATGCAGACCCATAAAGAATTCAAACTGAGAATCAGTGCTTGATCCCTACTTAAGCAGAGAGTTTGCCGAAAGCAGGTTGAGATACTGAAGGTCAGTATGTTTTTCTTCTCTATTAGAGAATAACTTCTTCTGGACATAATATCCAGAAATACAGAGAGGAAGTTGGACATATTCCTGAGGACGTTGGACATATTCTTATACATTTGGAATATTAGTGCAAAGCTGAGATTAATGAAAGTCATAGTAGATGAAGTAACATCAGGGCTCTGAAATAGCTAATGTAAATGTTCCACCTGCTATGTCCATAACCAATGTGACTTTAAAATATTCATGTTTAGCAGAACATTAAGATGAAGACATAAAATGGATACACCATTGGGAATTCTTCTTAATAAATCTTTCCTTATAAATGTCATATTTCTGCCCTCCAGTCCTGTAACAAACACCTCAGATTCAATCTTCTGGTTGTCATTAGCTATATAAATTGCTTAGAAAAGCAACTTTTAAAAGTGCACGTTTCTCATACATAAACACCATGTTGTTTATCTATCTGTCCTGGAGAGGGCAGTAGCCTGCACAAAATAATAGATCTACCTGTATATATAAAAGTAAGGAGTATGTACGGTTTGTATTTAAAAAAACCTGTCAGGCTACTAAAGGAAAATTTTTATTTACAAAGAAAGCTAGATTTGCAATAATTGTCAATTAAAATGAATTTATATAAAATTATTATTTTACTATTTCTGTGACTTACTGACTTAATTTTACATAAAATTTATACTCCTTTTATAGGTTATTAAATAAGCTTTTCAGGGAATAAAATCCAACAGGCTGTAAATTTTAATTACTTTCTTTAAAGTGTCTTTATATTTAAAACCATTCTCCCTAATTTTTGATGCATTATTGTTAATTCATGAAAACTCTGTGGGGAGGAAAGAAGCAGAATTGAACCAAGAACTGCAAAAAGACATGGAAGAGAAAGATGGGAGGAAATCAAGCCAGTGTTTATCCTTTACCCCATCGCACAAAAGAACAGTTATGTCTCAGAGGAGTTGGGATGTACTCATGTGATAATGGACAATATCCTGAAGGTGTAAATCTGTTGCCCTTTAAGCTCATGAATAGCTATCACACCTCTTATCGCTTCAGTTGCTTAACAATAGAAACAAGTTTGGAGGAAGTAACAAAGTGACCACAGTCTTTTGCTGGAATTTAAGTATATTTTGTGACTGCTAAAATGTATGAAATGTAAAGGTAGGAAAGGAATGCAATAATATGTTGTCTGTAAATACTCCACCCTTGGGAAAATGTGATTAAAGTGATTTGATTCTCTGATTCTTTCTATGCCTCCCAAAATAAACTGGATTCTCACCAGAAAAAGAGAATTATTTTAATGGGTACTTCATATTCTATGGGGGTGGTATGGCATTTGAGGAAACAGATCAACATCTAGATAAGCATCTAAAGCTAGATTACAGGAATTTCATACTGGTTTAGAGAATCTTCAGCACCTTTCTGTCAGGAGTCATACTGGAGATCTTCCTGAAGTCCCTTCTCTCACTTTCTGTCTGCAAATTTCACGTTGATGGAGTCTGCAGGTGTCAGGAGTCCATGTGTTTTGCCATGAACTGGTTTAGTTTTTGGAGACATTTTTATTTCAAAATTTTGAAGAAGCTGGAAGAAGGGAGGGGGCAAATGAAATAATACGAGATTAACAAAAACTGTGTGTAAGAGGTAGCAACAGTGCTGATAATCCTGCACCCTACATCTCATAAAAATCTGTGAAACTGTTGGAACATAAGAAGAATCCTGCCTGATCACAGCAAAGGACCATGAGGACAGCATCTTGCTGGAATAGCACCTTTTTACCTCTAGAGCAGTGGTTCTAAGTCACTGGTCCTTCACATAACAAAATCCAAAATCCACAAAAAAGCAATACCTTTATTGGCCAACCAAAATGTAAAACACATGATGCAAGCTTTTGAAGCTCTACTGGCTTCTTCATCAGGCAAAAGATGTAAAAAATAAGAAAGGAAGGAAGGAAGGAAGGAAGAAAAGTGATGATGTTGGAGTCACAGGCCTACATGTTCTTTCAGATGTTCCTCATGTTGTTGTTAAGGTGGGGGATCTCATGCAGGCAGAGGCCACTCCTACTTCTTGGCTATGTGTGAGTTGAGATGAAGGACAGTAAAATTTAAATCCTTTTGCAGCAGTGAGGTGACCTCTTTAGAATCCAGGATATCTCTGTTCCATGGGCTCCTTTGCTAGGCAGAGATCATTGGATTTTTCAAGAAGTCTCTGTACTGCTATATCTGGGAAAACTTTTAGGTGCTGTATAGGTAAAACTAGCCAAATATAGTCCAAAAGGGAAATTTTACTTTTCTTGGTGGCAAAAGCCTCAGAGAGTTTAGTCCCAGTCCATATCTCCCTCTTGTTTAGGATTCCCCTTGGAGCAAAATCAGGCATCTTCAAATCTAGGAAACACATTCAAGGGTAGCTGTGTTTTGGTTGGCAAATAAAGGTATCTTTTTTGTGGATTTGGGTTTTGTTTTGCTGCATGGCCAACATGGCTACCCCTGAATGTGTTTCTTGGTCCCTCACATGTTATGGATCTTAACTTCCAGAAGCCCCAGCTAGCATGGACAACAGTCAGTGATTCTGAGAGGTGAGGTCTAAGACATTTGGAGGGCCACAGGCTGAGAACTTGTCCCACAGCAACAAGCTTCTTGACCTAGTTTAGAAAACACTAGTGCATAAAACAACAGCCCCCACTTGAAATTGGGGTAAAGGAGAGAGCCAGTGTGGTGTAGTGGTCTGAGTGTTGGACTAGGACTTCAGAAGACCAGGGTTCAAATCGCAGCTCAGCCATAGAAACCTACTGGCTGACCTTGGGCAAGTCACACTCTCAGCCTCAGAGGAAGGCAATGGCAAACCTCCTCTAAATAAATCTTGTCAAGAAAACCCTAGGATAGGGTCACCACACATTGGAGCTGACTTGAAGGCACAAAAAGAAAAGCAGATTAGAGTCAAAAAAGCCTTCTTCACGAAGCTCCTCTTTCCCTCTCTGAAGAATTTACATTCTTGGCATCTGGGCTATCAGACCTTCTTGTAAAGGTTCTGCCCCTTGTTATTTGATGCTGGTTGGAAACAGAAACAGCTGTTTATCTCAGATTTCTCTACAATATGGCTGGGCTGTAGAAGGAAGAGGACTAGGAGCATAGAGTAGATCTGCTCTAAAACACTACATCTGCTCAGCCCTTAGGAAAACGCAGCATGGAGTAACTTTCATCCTAGTCTGGACACCGAATGGGCTTCTAGCCTTGCTGACTTAGGACTTTTTTGGATGGCGATCTGTAACGGAAGCAGCCTCGTCCCCGTTGCGAGGCTGCAGCGTGGCAGCGGGTCCATTTTGGATGACGCTGTCCCCCTACCGATACTGTTGCAGAAGAGCTGGGAGGCTGCAGCGCTATATTTAGCGATTTTCTAATCATGGAAGTTGACCATGATTAGAAAATTGCTAAATATAGCGCTGCAGCCTCCCAGCTCTTCTGCAACAGTATCGGTAGGGGGACAGCATCATCCGAAATGGACACCCTGCCACGCTGCAACCTCGCAACGGGGACGAGGCTGCTTCCGTTACAGATCGCCATCCGAAAAAGTCCTTAAATGGAGCACAACATCTAAAGAGAAGTTCATATGTAGCAGCTTCTCTGGTACTCAGCTCAGCAACATCAGAAAGAAACAACCCCGTCTTCCCAGCATGTAGAAAAAGCAGAGGTGTCTAAGGAGAGATGGGAAACTGATGGCTATTGAGGCTCTGGTGCCCAAATGGTAGCCCAAGTTATCTAAAGAGACCTGTGAGTGTTCCCCCTGCCCCAGCTTACTAAGGAAAAGAGAAAGTAGACACCTATAATAATGTCACTCAAGAAAGGAAGGAAGGAAGCTTATTACCTTGCCTATAATGGGTTCTAATGAGGATGTGTCTACTTAGAGAGGTAAGGTGGAAGAATGAAAAGCAAATGGCCGAGTTAGTGGTTTGCTGGGCCAACTACAGTTTAAACAGAAGTCTTCTTCCCTAAGGTGAAAGTGTTTTGGTAAGCATGTGGGACCTGCCACCTTCCTGCATAGGAAGGAGAATCCCAAAGGACAGAGACTCCTCCCCTGACTGTCACAAAACCATCCTACAATGTGTCCTAGGAACCCTTCATGTTCACGCAGTGAACATGAAACACTGCTACTTAAACACTTTCACGTATTTATTTATTTTCAAAAATAAATTGTTTTCTGCTGCTCCAGAGACTAGGACACAGAGCAATGGGTTCAAACTACAGGGAAAGAGATTCCACCTATAAACCAGGAAGAACATCCTGACAGTAAGAGCTGTTCGGAAGTGAAATACACTGCCTCATCGTGTAGTGCAGTCTCCTTCTTTGGAGGTTTTAAACAGAGGCTGGATGACCATCCACGAGGGTGAGTGGAGCGGCAAAAGCAGGAGCCCTGTTATGAGCAGCCCAGCTACGGGTGAGAGTGAGAGTGAGGCAGGCAGACAAGAGATGCTGAGGTGAGGAGGAGCAAGGTGGCGACTGCAACACCAACACGGCTTGAGGCAGCCCAGACCTAGCTTCACCTCGCTCGACTCTGGGGGCTGGTGAGCCAATGAGGGCACAGACTCCGGCCCTCACCACCTCAGGAGCTGCCAGAAGCCACCCATGCTGACTCCTGCCTCTAGACAAAGTGGGCAGAGGAGAGGACCCCCATGAGGCAGCTCCAGGAGAGATTCCAGATGTGAGCCACAAACATTGCCTCACTCTCGAAAGAGAGGGGGAGAGAAGCGGAAAGATTAAGAGGCAGTGGCAGGTGGGTGGGTGGGAAAGAATCACATCTGCAAGTTGAGGAAGGAAGCCTTCCTTGCCACCCCTCACCACATCCTGGCACCGAGTAAGAGGCAAAGGTAAAGGAGGAGGAGGAGGAAAGACGGCTCACGCCTTTCTCCTGAGGGGGCAACCAAGCCAGGGGGTGATGCTGGCAGGGACCATGGTGGCAGAGGTGCAGGTGGCAGCGGCAGCCACTGCCACTGCCCCCCTCTCTCACTACCCATCTCGCAACCTCAAAAGGGAGGGGCAGCCACTCATGCCAGCACACAGGTGGTAGGCGGGGTTAGAACCACCTCTAGTGTGCATGTAGCACTTCAACTTCCTTTCATGCCTCCCCCCAACAAATCTCCTGACTGGCGGAGAAGGAAGGAAGGTGTGGCAGAGAGAGAGAGACAATGTGCCAGAGAAAGAAGAAA
Organism: Gambelia wislizenii; assembly: GCA_030847615.1. Classification (NCBI taxonomy): domain Eukaryota; kingdom Metazoa; phylum Chordata; class Lepidosauria; order Squamata; family Crotaphytidae; genus Gambelia; species Gambelia wislizenii. Next base: position 329,332,396 of record JAUMIR010000001.1, read on the forward strand.
GACTGAAAAAGGAAAAGAAAGACTAGCTGGTATAGAGGAAGGAAGGAAGGAAGGAAGGAAGGAAGGAAGGAAGGAAGGAAGGAAGGGGTGGCAGAGAGAGAGAGGAGGTGCCAGAAGGGAAAAAAGGGTGGAAAAAGGAAAAAGGAAAAGGAAGACTGGCACGGAGGGAGGGAGGGAGGGAAGGAAGGGAGGGAGGGGTTCCCCCTTTTTCTTCTTTGGCACGATCTTCCCACCCTTATCTCCCACTCCCACCCCAAGCTCTCGGCATGCCCCTGACACTTTTAGGGGTAAGGGTCTCTGTACCAGAGGGACTGATAGCAGTGCAAAACAAGGAACTCCCTAAGACTCCAGGTATTAATATGAATGAGGGGATGGGGTTATGTAATGTATAAACCAGGGTTTCTCAACCCTTTGTTTGCACAAGAGGTTGCTAGGGGTTCCTTGAGATATTGTGATTGGCGGGAGGCGTAATTAGGCAGGGGTTCCTTGAGACCTGAAAATGGTTTCAAGGGTTCCGCCAGGGGGGGAAAGTTGAGAAAGGCTGGTCTATGGAATATGAAAATCCTCCAGTCCTTACATACCAGGCAGCAACGGCTACGAGCAACAGGGGTCTGTTCTCCTTTCAGTTGGGACACAGCAGGCAGATATTTTCACCCCCTCCCATGAGAGATCTCCAGTGTGAGGAATAGTGACAGGGATCCTACTTCTACTGTCATACTGGAGATTGCTGATGCGAGGGGGTGCAAATGTTACTCTGTTGCATCCTGATCAAAAGGAGAACAGACTCATGTCACTCACAGCAATTGCTACCTGGTAAGTCAAGACTGGGGGGTTGGGCCAGGAGATGCTACTTTAGTTAAGTATACTTAAGTATACTTTAGTTAAGTATATTTAACTACCTGATCTAGAATCTTGGTCCATGTATATATTTTAGTGCTTACCTGTATTAGTGCAAGGTGAATTTCCAGTTCAGCAATTCTTTTTCCTATACAGCTTCGAATACCATAACCAAAAGGAATGGAACCAAAATTGTCCACTCTGTCCATGTTGCTTTTCCTTAGCCAACGATCAGGTTGGAACTCATTTGCCGATGGGAAATTCTCTTCTTGATATGATGTAGCATAATGACAGAGGGCCAGCTGTGTCTAAGGAAACAAATATGAATCCCCAATGTATTAACCCCACATGTTAATAAACTACTTACAATATTTCAAATATGAAGTCAATATGACAATTTTTAAAAAACTTTTTTATATTCAGTATTTCTATTCACACGAGGAACACAATGCCATTGGTCCTGAAGTTCAAATTGCATCAGACAAGCTAAAATACTAAATCAAAGACAAAACAGAAATTTATGTCATACTGTTGATTTTTAACATCACAAAAAGTTCTTGTACTGTACTTTTCTAACTAGAATTCCAGAAAGAAAAAAAAAGAATAACTCTTACAGCCAAAGTCAGACTCATTAAGTCCATCTTAAGTAGCTTTCAAACTCTTTGAAAATATGGGTAATTGGGAGGGAGTTTGTGACCCATGACACTCATAGTTTATAATTAAAAGGATCATAGAAAGTGTCACAATATATTTTATGATTTATAAATACTGAAATTCCCTTCTTTTGTCCAGATGAAAAGAGCAATTCTGCTAATATGTGATCTTTTCTTACTAATATAGTAAAGCTCTCGTGGCTTTTTAAATTTCCATTTTTGAAACTGTATGGAAGGGATTATTATCTGGGCCAGATATCATTAATATAGTAGTCATTCTGTGTAAACATGAGGAGTTTAATTGTTTCCAAAAGCACAACTATCTGTTCACTTGCTTAACTGAGAGATAAAAATTTCTTCTTAAAAAAAAATATTTTTTTAGGAGGAAAGATCAATAAATGCTTCACAGTATTTTGGAATGTAAAGCAAGATATCCTGAGTTTCAGAGTTAAGTTAATGATCTCGCATGACTAAATCAGGCCTTCACAGATTAGCCAGTGACATAGTAGAGGCATACCCTCAAGCAAAGCATGCAACATCTTCCTTTCACAAAGCCATTTATATAACTTACCCCTTTAGGTATCAAGTATCCGCCAACAATCATATCTTTCTGGGTTACTCTACCATTTCCTGGTAATACTGGAAATAATCTACAAACAAGTGTCTGTTAGATATTCAGTGGCTGTAACATTATAGGTTTTTTAAGACTTCTTTGAAGTACTTAGATAAAGGTAGGAAACACATCAGATCGGAATAAGCAAACAGAATCAACAATGTAATGTAGGTGGGAGAGATTGTGAGGATCTTCTCAAGACTCGTGCTACTTAACTTTTGCATACATGATCTGAACAATGTAATAGCCAAGTTTGAGAGGACACCAGTTTAGAATGACAAAAGCTAAACAAACTTCCAAGAATTCCAAAAGGGTCACTCAAAACTAGTGACTGGGCAATCAAATGCCAAATCAGCTGTTGTGAATAGTGTCCAGCCACAATAAGGGTGGTGGGAAAATTCATAAATAGCCCTCCAAACAAAAAATGTTTAAAGACATTTTATATGAGACTGTAAGATTTTACATAAAATATTTTTTTAAAAAATGCACACACCCACACACACGTATGTACAGTATAACAGTATATACATATATACAGTATATACAAGGGAGAGAGAAGAGGGATTAAGAACACTATCCTTGTTGTTACAACCATCAAGGTTTGGGGGGTTGTTTTGCTTGTTCTGAAAATTCCATTTGTAACTCACGGATTCTTATGGGAAGCCAACATTCCTTGATTGTTGTAACATCAGGACTAAAATTGTCTGTACTGCCCTAGTTAATGCCAAAACATCTCAGGAAGTTCCAACTGTCATGAATACCTGGTGTGTGTGTGCGCGCATGTGTGTGTATGAATTAACCTAAACTCTAAATGGTTAAAGCAGTTTAGTTTCAGCAATTTTATCATTTCTTATATGCTTCTTAACTTTTGCAGCCTGTACGTTTCCCTTATAAAATACCTGTGTCTCTGAGGAGGCCTAGGGTGTGCAAATATAGTTGTTTGATATCAGTTTCATTTTCATGGCTCCTTCCTATGGAATGCTGGGTTTTGTAATTTGGGGAGGTGCTTAAAATTCCCTGCTAGATAGGTCTAGTCCACTCCCTTGCACTAAACCACTACAGCTGTCTAGGAGAGAATGCCAAACATCTCACCAACCTACAAAACCAAGGACCCCACAGGATTGAGCCATGGCACTTAAAGTGGTTTAAAACTGTTATAATCATGCTCTATGGATACACCCCAAGTCAAAGCCCTCCCATTATTCCAATGTGAATACTAGATTTTGGGACACCCCTGTGAGGACCTTCATACATATCCCTGCTAGAAAGTTCAAGCCCCGTGGTCTCTTGATTGATTAGTTTGACCTAACATAGTTTCTCTGGGTAAAAGGGATACACTCTCCTCTGTTCGTGCTCCTTACAATCAGCCTGTATTTGTCCTCTTTTAACTGTGTTAGCCACTCACACTGGGCATGGTATGCACAGTCTTGCACTCTGTATATGCTTACGATTCTGTGGATTGAGATTCCACCTATACTATTGGTATGAATAGCTAGGTCAAGTTTTTAAATTATTCTTATTCTTATTCTTATTCTTATTCTTATTTTGTAACATATTTTTCCAAATAATGCACTTGCCTGTATTCTCCCTCACCCACCCACCCACCCACCCCACTGCATAAACAAACTCAGCTCCTTAATTTGGTGCTGAGTCTTGTTTTTCTGTGAGCTGCCTTGGTGCTAAATCCAGTCTGCATAGGATTTGGTGATGTTAAGATTTAAGGTGAGAGGAGTTTTTAAAAGTATGAATGGTGTGGGGAAAGTGAATAGACATTTAATTTTCTTTCCAAATCACTAAAACATGAGATCACATGATAAAAGTGATTAGAGAAACATAAAAGTACCAGACATAATCAGCTTTGGGTGTGTTAAATTTGTAACCCACCTTTCCATCATAGCTACTTGGTATTAGAATCACTACTACAGTAAGGTGGATTTTTAAAAAGGATTATCCAGATTTATGGCTAATAGGTCTATCAATTATTGTTAGTCAGACTAGTTAAAAAGCAGCCTCCACATCCAAAGGCAATATATCCCTGAGCCTCTTTGCCAACAAAAAAGAGTACAGAATGGCTCTGCTCATCATGTCTTCCTTGTAATTATCCTGGAGGGAGCTGGCTTGCCTTTGTTGGAGACAAAGGCTGGGATTCCAGTCATGTTTTATGCTGAGAGTATGATCATCACATTGGTGTAATACAGTATTTGTAGTGATGGACAATGGCAGCAAAGAGAAGGCAGAGAAAGGGGAGCAGCTCCTCTCTCCCAAAAGTGATGGATTTCTGACACTGCTGTGCCCACTGCCATTTTACACCTGCCATTATCACACTGCTACCATCACCTATGCCAGTGCAGTTACACTAGCTAACAGGATCTAAGGGCTGGTCTACATGAGCCAGGATACGGCGGCTCCCCACTGGCATATCCCAGCTGTGGATTTGGCCCATTGCTCCCCCATTTCCTCCACAGAATGGGAGGAAGTCCTGACAGGCACGTCAGTTTGTCACTGCAGCTGCCACTGCTGCCATTTTCCTCGCTGACTCGGGAGACAGGAAGGGGACCGGCAACATGTGACTGAGGCCTCCTGCATGTGACCAGCCTTGGTCACATGCTGTGGGACTCCTTCCTGCCATTCAGGAGAGCCAGGGAAATGGCTGGCCTGCAGGGACAGGTTCCTACAGAAACGCAGGGCCCAATCCATTTTTTGCCAGTAGTAATGGAGCAAACCAGGTATTTTTTAAAGAAAATGTTATATTTGGCCCTATCCTGCCTTCCCCCCATCTCAGCCCCATATCTGCCCCAGGGACAGTGAGGACTGCCTGGGGCAGAATGGAGCAAATGCTCTGTGTCATATGGATTACAGGGCTCTGAGACGGGGGCAAGATGGGGTATTTTGCCTGTCTAGACAAGCCTTAAGTCTGGTCCAGATGCAATGCAAAGCCATGGTTACCTGCAAAAAAGAACAAGTCTACATGCTTTTGGAGTTCATACATATGCTCACCTTTCTTCACACATAAAAGGGAACATAAAGTTTTTATTTTAGCTAACCACAGTTCCCTGATGGGAAGTTGTGATTTGTTCTAACTATGATCATTTTTTAAAAAAATTACTTTGTCAAAGGTTGTATTAATTCTAACTTAGATCAATTAATCCCAGTTAGAACAAAACAGAGTTCTCAAGTTCAAATTTAACTAGAAACTGCAGTCAGTTCAAAAGCTAAAGTTGATGTTGTCAATATTGTTTCATTATACATGAAAGAGGAAGAAACGGAAGGGGAAACATTAGGGTGGCCAAATTTATTTATTCTATTTATTTCATAGAATCATAGAATTGTAGAGTTGGAAGAGACTTGTTTAATTTCTATCCCACCTTACTCCCAGTATGGGACCCAAAGAGAACAGAGTGCCTACACCTTCTATAGTTGTACAGATGAAGGAGTTTCATCAGGTTATGAAAGCTATACATCTGCTCTTCCCTCTTTAACACAACTATTAAAGGTGCAGCTTTTACTATTACACAACTATTAAAGGTGCCCTCTTTGGCATCTGGCCAACCTAAGGAGCATACAAGTTCAATGGCTCATTTAGTAAAAGGAAATAATGGTTTCCAATTATACTCAAACAAGATCTGAATACCGAATGAAATTAATCCATGGTATATTCCAGAAAGGCTGCTGTTATGTTGCAATGCACAGAACTTATAGTTGGATTGGCTGTACATTAGATAAATTCACATACAGTTTAAAAAAAAAACCTAGGACATCTTTGAGGTTTGTTCCAGATTCAGATTGACAGTGTGAGAGAGCCAAACAGCTGATGCACAGTGTTTGTGCACATCCCAGTATGCTTAGTCACAGCCTGATTGTCCAAACGATGCCACTAGGTAGGACTATTTGGCCTAATATTGTGAAAAGGGAATCAAAGAAAATCCAGAGTTGTGCAATGAAGTGGGCTTATTTAGTTAAGATGCACAAGACATTTATACTGTACTCATCTCTAGCTGCCCTTGAGGTTAAGGGTTGCACCTGAGTAATTAGAAGTAGCAGTCCAGTGTGAGAGGCAAGCGAGACTCAGGTCCAGTGCTTCATGCAGTTAATTTATGGGGGGGTGGGATCCACTGTCTAGCTATACCTTCAGACATAAGAACAGTGTAAGAAATTCCACACTTCTAACTCAGGCTCTGCCTTCTAACAATATATTTTCTGCCTCAGTTTATCCATCTGCAAAACTGATATAATTAACTGATCATATTGCCATTGAGAGACAACTAATGTGCTGAACTATCTATTTAAAATTCTGACCTCTATATGAGACTACAGCTTCGCTAACAGCTCTAAGATAAACTAAAGACAGATTCCCACGTCATCTGGTGGGACAAGGAGTATTAAAGGGCTGAAAGAACTGACACTCCTGCAGGTCAGTTCACCCCAATAATTTCCCTTTTTAGGAGGTTAAATTTAAGCAGTGATCAGGATTGGAGAAGTAGAAGGACATTTTTGTGTAAAAAAAACCACCCCAACAACCTTGTTTATTCACAAAATACATCTGAACACAAGAAAGTGTATTTTGCACAAATTCATAACATATTCTGCTCAAAAATGTACTGAGTTAAAAAAAAAACTTCCTTTTTACAGAAACTTTTTTTTTTTACAGAAAAGCCTTGGGGTGGGGGGGGAACCATAAAAATGTGCCAAAACACTCACAATCTCCCTCAGCAGGGAGAAAACTTTTGAAATTAGTAATTATTGCATGTGAGAAGCAAAGGAAGCAAAGGAGCAAAGATTTACATCCCTACTTTAAATGGAAGTCTTGCTTTTCCCTCTTTGATATGGAAGCAAATAATCTGAATGGAGGTTTCCTTATATCTTTCCTTATATCTTTCCAGGAATCAGAGCCATGGCCTAAATGTAATCCATTAGCAATTCTATCGCATTTAGCTAATTTCTAGCCCAATCCAATACATACAGTATTTACTCAGAAGTAAGTCCCACTAAACTCAGTGGAGCTTACTGCTAAAACTATGAATAGAAATGCATCCATAAAGCACTTTTTAAAACTCCAGAACTTAGTATGCTTGAGATAGAGATAGATAGATAGATAGATAGATAGATAGATAGATATCCTTAAGGAACAGTGACACTTACCTTAAGGTTTCTTTGAGAAGGGCTCTGATCATTGGCAAATTGGGGATATCATCTGCATCAGGAACTTTATTTTCCCCTAAATTGTGGACTATTTCTTTATAGACAGAATGCTGCACATCTGGATGCTTTGCTAACATGTATGTTGCCCAGGACAAAGTGAATGAAGTCTAAGGGAGACAAAACACAGGACCAGTAGGAGGAGGAAAAATACTATTTGCACAAGTAATTTAAACCAGAAGCAGTGGAACTTGCTGTAAATTACAATATAATCCTTGAAGGAGCTATGGCTTCAATTTCAATTATTTACTGCAGCAGGAGGGCGAAGGGTGTTTCACTGTCTGTTAAGAGAGAAGGTGGAATCTTTCTGTGACCAGTGCTCCTAGGTATTCCATTGTTGTTGTTATGTGCCTTCAAGTAGACTTCAGCTTATGGTGATACTATCATGGGGTTTAACTGGCAATATTTATCTAGAGGGGGTTTGCCATTGCCTTCCTCTGAGGGTAAGAAAGTATGATTTGCCCAAGGTTGTCCACGGAGTTTCCATGGCTGTGCAGAGACTTGAATCCTGGTGGAATCCTAGTTCAATACTCAAACCACTGCACCATGCTGGCTCTCAAGTACTACATGTAAACTACCAAAGATAGTCAAAGGTCAATGAAGATGGCATTGTGCTCTATGGCAAGCAACAGATATTAGTCTACAGTCATCTTTCTTCACTACTCTTTGCCTGTATTGTAAATGATGCCACACATTACTGAAACTAAAGGAATGTTGCCATTTTTAATTTCCCACTCTTCCATTCTGGATTTGCATTTTCCTTAATAGTGATCATGGATTACTTTCCTTTTTCATTTCTATTACTGCAATTACAGTTGGACCTCCATATCTGTGGAACCAATATCCATGGTTTCAAGTATCTGCAGGACACAAAATAGAGACACATAGCATAGAGTCATGCTGGGAGGTGCCTAGAGAGGCATCCTCTCTAGGCATCTTCTAAGTCCTCCACTGCAACTCTGTGGTATGTTTTTACCAGAAGTCCTTTATTTTAATAGTGTTCGCTGTTATCTGCAGTTTCTGGTATCTTCAGCAAGTCTGGGAAACGAACCCCCACAAATGCATGGTCCTACCTGTGTGTGTGTGTGTGTGTGTGTGTATATTATTTGAATGTATAGGTATGCACCATTTTAATATTTAATTAGAATATCTGTCACATATTTAAAGTAAAGTTGACTATGACATTTTAATTTTCTTTCCCGTGCCTCACAAAATAGGGTAAAAAGCAGGTATCCCTATCTGCAGTCCTTCATTCCATCTATTTTCAGTTTGTTTTGCCTTATACTCAGCTCTGGACTCTTTCTCTCTCTTGTCTAGAGGCTGGGAGCTGTGCCTAACTACATAAGAAGTTATTGTGATCTAAACAGTGTCTCCTCTCAGGTTCCCAGCTCCTTCACATCCTCTTCAAAACTGGCACTGTGCTAAAATATCTGGAGTGCTTTGAAGCCAAATAACAGCTGCCTGCTCCATGCTATTCAAAGTCCCTGATAATCCTTTTATGTGCCCACAGTTTTTACATTCTAAATCAGAACTGGAAGACCAGGTCTTCTATGCTTCCTCTCATATAGTAGATAATTCCTCTCAAGTACAGATTGGTAATTGCCAGGTAAAGAGGTAGATATGAATGAACACTAACTGACAGTGGCATGAGGCATTGTCAATTCTGGTTGAAAAGAACCATGTTTCAAGTCTAAGTGGAAATCTATGCCTAGTTTGCAGAAAAGGAAAGATTTGGTGCATTTGATTTACACTTTGATGATTCCTTTGAGGATCATCAGCTTCTGGAGAATATTTAAAAAGCATGTTGGCACATGAGAAATATTTCATTCATGCTTAAAATAACATCAAATAATCCCATAACCATGCATCTATAGATGTGACTGGAGAGACAGAATTCAAAGTTCTAACACATTGGTTCTCAAACGCTGGTCCTGCAGATATTTTGGACTACAACTCCCAGAGGTCTCAGTCAATATAGCCCATACTGAGGAACTCTGGCAGTTGAAGTGAAAACATCTAGAAGACCAACAATTGTGAATTACTGCTCTATCATACATTTCCCTATAAATAAAAATAATCTCACTTGATTGCATTCAATATTTGCATATTCCCTATTCAATTATGTTTTATAATCCCCTCTTTTGTTGCTTCTGACTACAGTCTTTTCCCAAATCTCAGCCACAGCTTCATAGAATCAATACCTAATTGAGGCTGTCATGCCCCAGGAGCCTGATGAGGCTGTAGAGTCAGAGGAGGAAGAGAACGTGGCAGGGAATGGCCCTAGTACCCTGACACAGGTTTATCTATACCTGTGCCAGCAGGGAACCTGCCAACCTAGAGGCTCAAGCAGAGGAAGAACCTGGTTCGAGTGGGTTGGCATCAGTCCCAGCAGAGAGTCCTACCCATTCAGATAAGGACAAAGAAGAGGAGAGAGACTTACCTCTACTGTTGTATACACAGCACCGAGCGCAAAAGCAGACTCAAAGGAAATCCCTGAGAATTTATGAGAGGAACTGGCAAAGCCTTAATTGCTTTATATAGACTAGGAGAGGCAATGGAGGCTTTGTCAGAGATCAACTGATCTCCGTGGAGAAAGCTTCCTGAATCCTTGCTGCCTTGCCGTGTGCCTTAACCTTGGACTGCTCCTGACGACCCCGTTGCCTGATCCTACTGACCTACGGACCAACTCCTGGACTATGTTGCCCTCTGTAAGCCTTGACCTTTGGCCTGTATTCTGGACTCTTCTCTGTGTGCCTTTTGCCTATATTGCTGCCTTTCTACAAAACAGGACTTTGCTTACTCTTCCCAATTAATTATCACTGGAGCTTAGTTGCTTTCCCAGCTCTTGTTTAACTTGCTGGCAAATTTGGAGTTGCTTTCGGACAAAGGCATCCATTTGCATCTCTACTGATGAATCCAGTTTTAAGGATCCATCAGTCAGCCCTTTGTATCCACAGGTTCTGCACCCATAGATTCAGCCAACCACAGCTCAAAAGTATTTGGGGAAGGGGGAATCCAAAAAGTAAATCTTGCTGTTTACCATTTTATATAAGGGACACCATTTTACTATACCATTGTAAGTAATGGGACTCGAGCATCCACGGATGTTGGTATCCATGAGGGTCCTGGAGCCAAACCCCAGCTTATACCAAGGGCCCACTGTAGTGTCAAACATAGTGAGCATTTCACCTTTGTTTCCATTTAACTGTTAAAGAAGCAAGTGCCACATGTTTAACTGGAAATCCTTTCATTCTTTACTACTGTCTCTGTTGGCTAGGGATGCTCACACTTGCATTTTAATGACATTTGGTGGAAGATTCTGGCTTGCAGGATGAAGGAGATCTTGTATTTAGGTTAGGAAAGCCAGATCTCAGGGCTCGGCTCTTCTTCTCCAGTTCTCAGGGCAAGGGATTCTCATGGTGAGAGCACTTCCTTGACATGTGTGTGTATTCTTCATTTGTTAGACTTGGTCATTTTTATTTGACTGTATCATGCTTAATGACACCATACAGAGCCTGCCTCTCCTTGTGACATCATTAGAGGGCCATCTCTAGGTCTCAGAGGTTGGCCCTGAAATCTCAGGGCTCAGGGTAGTCCCAACTTAGCAACCCTAGTTTAGATACATATGGGGCTTCCCAGTTCCCATGACATTCAACACACAGGACATTTTCAGATGATCCTTGCCGCGCAAGGATTGGCCAGGACAGTTTTGTCACAGCAGAGCGGCAGGGGGTTGATTTCGGATGACGCCATCCCGCTGTGAGATCGTCCGTCCCTCTTGCTCTAAGGCTTGGAGCCTGCCGCGCTATATTCGGCAAGATTTTGTTCACGGACAACCTCCATGAATAAAATCTGGCCGAATATAGCATGGCAGGCTCCAAGCCTTAGCCCAAGAGGGACGGACGATCTCGCAGCAGGGACGGCGGCGTCCGAAATTGACCCCCTGCCACGCTGCTGCGACAAAACCATCCCGGGCAATCCTTGCGCGGCAAGGATCGTCTGAAAATGTCCATAGTCAGGGGAGTAGATGAGAGGCAGAAGACAGAGAATACAGATCTGAGGCCTGTTCCCATTGTAACCCTTTGTTAGAGGCAAAATGTATTTAAAATAGTCTCCTGATCTCCCCTCCCCCTCACTCATGGATATAAGAACTTCAGGGGAGTGACCATTGACCAAACCCAGCAATTACACTAATAAGTTACTACTCCTACTATTAACATTAATAGCAACACTGAACTTACTGTATCAACTCCTGCCAAAAGCATTTCAGTCATATTGGCATAGATTTCTTCCACTGTGAGCTCTTTACTCTGAAGCAGAGTTGTGAGAAGTCCACCCTTTATCTCTGCTCCTTGGTCTAAAAGGGATTTTATGATGTTTAATTTGTTGTCAACATGAATTTGACCTTTGTGAGGAAAAGGAGGAAAGGTTAATCACTAAGATCTCACATCTCATGCTGTTATTTCTTATTTGTAATATGAAGGCCACAAACCAATATGGGATCTCCAGTTCACATTTTTGGGGGAAATAATACACTTCTCTATGTAACAACAAACCTCTTCAAATGCTAATAATCTTAATGAAAAATGCTTATTGGATAACTGACCTAATTCACTTAAGCAAACTGGTCTTTTCAGCAAGGTACATGAACCGCATCCCTTCTGTTTCTCTGATATATAGCAAATTGCAGAGCAGAAAACATATTGCATGACCATGAAACTTGCTGATAAATACAAAAAGTTTTAGAGGAAGTAGTAGATTTGTCTACTGGACATAAGCCTAAACCACTGTGTTGAAGATGAGGAAAGGTCTGAAGTCTTATATGATTCCTCTGCTTCCCCTCTTATGCACCAACCCCTCCTTCATTTCTCATTCCTTCCGTTTCAAATCATGATCTCACACCATCATTCAGAGATTAATCATAGTTTGCAGTGCTGACATAGGCTGCTTCTGCACTGCAGAACTAATCCTACGGAGCAAGGGGCTGGACTTGATGACCCATGAGGCCCCTTCCAACTCTATGATTCTATGAATCTTGGGATTTGTAGTTTGTTGTGGCACCAGAGCACGCTGACAGCAGAGGTTAAATATCTCACAAAACTACAGATCCCAGAATTCCATAGCATTGAGCCATGGCAGGTAAATCAGTGTCAAACAGGATTATTTCTGCAGTGCAGATACAGCCATAGTCTGCAACACTGGAAAAAGGAAATCTGGAACTAGAGGAGGAAACTGTATGCAAGAAGGAAGGAGAGCATGTAAGTAGTCCTATTCCTATTCTGCATCACATTTCTAGTCCTCTATCTGCATATGGATTATCAGAATGCTATGTCTGAATATGGAAAATGGAAAGAGAATGTGATGTTAGTTTCTGTTCATGAAAAAATGAAAGCCATTACATTACTAGAATGTTGTCCAGTATCACAAACAAGATGCACACTATAGGATACAGGTATGGAGTTTTTTGTCTAATGATGTAATCCTGACTTTTTCAACAGTTAACAAGCACTTAAATTCGGATATAATATACTAATTGTTTTTATCAATACACATTTTTACATCGGGAGTATGAGTCATATATTGTCGGCAATCTCCTTCTGTTGTTATAAACCTGGTATGAGAATTCTGTTACCCTCCAGATGTTGTTGAGCTGCAGCTCCCAGCATTCCTCTCCACTGGCTATGCTGGTGAAGGCTGCTGGAAGTTGCAATCCAACAATATCTGAAGAGGCATACAATCATAACCCACAAACCTTAACTTTTCCTACACAGGCCTAGGATTTCATATTAGATAATTTCCTTAAAGAAACCCTTAATAAGGCATATGTGGACTAATGTTTTCTGACTCCTATGCCATATAGAATAAATAAAAAGAAATGGCATTCAAACACAAGAAGATTTTTTTTTTTACTTACTAAATTTAAAGAGTCCGTCCCATGACCTACAGAATTCTTTCCAAGGTTTTGGAATAATTGGACGAAGCCATTTGGGAATTGCTCCTGCATACATGGTAGTTTTGAAACTGCTGAACATTAGTTCCAGGGCTTCAATGTATTCGACAGTGTTCTCAGGGATGTCGTTTTCCAGACACCCCAAGCGACACTCATACAGAACAGTTGCCACTCCTGCACAAGCAGAATAACTCAGAATGTATTATGCTCCTTTCCAAAGCAAGTCACATATCTTTTTATTATCTATTTATTTAAAAGTAAAGCTACAGTGAGTTCAGTGGGATTTAGGGCCTGTTCACATGACACAGTTACAGCACTATGGTTGCACTTTAACTGCCATGGCTGCATCCTATAGAATCCTGGGATTTGCAGTTTAGGGAGGGGTATTTAGATTTCTCAGTCATGGAGCTCCTTTAGTGCCTCCCCAAACTACAAAACCAAGGTTTCCATAGGATGCAGCCATGGCATATATATATATATATATATATATATATCCCACCTTCCTCCCAAGATGGGATTCAAGGTGGCTTACAATAATTTAAAAATGCCACTAGAACATTACAAAAATTAAAAAGAGTTAAATAATTATCATTATTAAAACATAATTAAAAACACAATATAATAAGAATTATGAACATTAAGCAGTATTAAAAGCAATTAAAATGTAATCATAGTCCTATAATTGTGTACAGTTGTCCCTTATATTTGCTGGGGTTTGGTTCCAGGACCCCCCGTGAATACTCAAGTCCCATTATATGCAATGGCATAGCAAAATGGTATCCCTTATATAAAATGGCAAAATCAAGGCTTGTTTTTTGATTATTTTTTTAAAGCCATGAATACTTAAATCTGTGGATACCAAATCTGTGGATACAGAGGGATAACTGTACTATGAAAGGACACTTATTCCAAGGAAGTATGGGTTGTGTCCTTACAGTACAAAACTAACCTGCCTGCCCACCCACTCCCAAAAAAGTATAAATTCCTGTGCATATAGCTTTGGGAGCAAGTCCCATTAACCCAACATGCATCTGACTGGAATGTGTGCCTATAATCCTACATCCATACACAAGCTTTTCAAACACAATATGGCAGAAAATAAAACATGCATAGAACTGGTAGATGGTGCAGAAACAAAATAACATACTACATTACAGTGTTGTATAGCGATATACAGTGTCACTTAACCCACCCATAGAACACCAATGTACAGAAGAACAAAAGGGTGAACTGCAGGACAACCATATCTGGAGAAGCACACGGTTTCCACCCACAAAGTGATTCAGAACACACCAGCTGGGTATGCCCACTGGTGCCACTGAATAAAACCACATCAAAATAACCTCATGGTGGTGATGACATACTTTGACACAACCCACCTTCTCATCATAGTACCAAAATGTTGCCAATTATGGCAACATACTGTCCCTTCATGTGAAACATTTTTAAGATTTTACACTTGTTGACCCACATATCACAACAGCAGTCACAGTTCGTAACCATAATTAGTACAACCACTTACTTTTAAAACCCATCCCTTTTAAAGAAATCTCACCTTCCATTGAATACTTGAAAAAAAGGCTGTTGACATTTATCACTGTTTCTCCATCTTCTTCTTGACTTCTCAGAATGTGGATTCTCTTAATTAAATCTGTAATAACTTCATTAACTCCTCCAGAGAAAATGGCAACGTCTTTGGGCTTCACCATCTTTTGTCTTAGTACACGTCTCATTTTTAGCCACTGTTCTCCTTCTCTGGAAGAAACAAATTAAACACTTATCTAGATCACATTTTGTGTCAAAAGGTAAAGAGAGCAGTTTCCATTAGGAGGCAATAAACAAGTGTTCTTACTTGAAAGTTGTTGCTAGAAGAATATTTGTGTAACAATTTATGTATTCATATTTCTTATTTATTCAAGTAAGAATCAAAGCTACTTGATATAATTATGTCTGTAAATTACCAAAATAATATATAATTGCATGTAATAAGTAGATTGAATCTACCTTTAAGTTATACCACCCATTTGGTGGGAAGAGTGTTGCTCCTATGTTCCCCTCTGCAAGCAGAGAGCAGACATGTGAAAAAAAACCCATGTCAGAAAGAAATATAAGGCCCTGTTCCTATGTGATGCTATCAGAACTAATTTCACTACAAATGGTATTCAATAAGAGAACAAAATAAAAGAAGCATATCATACTAATACATTTGAACTGTCCCTTTCCAAGCACAGTCCTAATTACTAGTTCTTTAACTTGTAACCTCACAGCTTCAGGGATTCCTGGATGAAACAGATTATCTAGATCTAATTTAATCTATTTTCAGGCTTGGTTATGGAACAGAGACAGCTTTGGTTTTCCTTGGGTTTTTTCCAGGCTGTGAGGCCGTGTTCTGAAAGAGTTTATTTCTGACATTTTGCCTGCATCTGTGGCTGGCATCTTCAGAGAATGGTTGGGGTAGGAGTGAAGATGCCAACCACAGATGTAGGTGAAATGTCAGAAATAAACTCTTCCAGAACACGGCCCCACAGCCCGGAAAAAAACCAAGGAAAATCTATGGATGCTAGCTGTGAAAGCCTTTGACTTCACAGCTTTGGTTGCCTGGGTGGAGTACTTTCACTGGGAACTAGACAGGGGGTATGTGCTCCTTTTGCTTCTGCTAGGCTTTTTGGTGGCTTTCAGTACCATTGACCATGGGATCCTTCTGGGCTGTCTGGCTAGAATGGTAATTGGAGTCACTGTTTTACAGTGGTTCCATTCTTTCCTGGAGGGGCTGGTGACAACTCCCTGCTCCAGCAACTCTACTAATTGCCAGTCTGTTTCTGGGCACAATTCAAAATGCTGATTATGACACATATGGCTTAGGTCCAGGCTATCTGACAGACTTTACTCTTTCTAAATGGGATCCTCTGGAGAGGCTCCCCTTCACCAGCCCTACCACCTTCACAGGTACAGTTGATGGTAACAAACAAGGGAGGGCATTCTCAGTAGCTGCCCCTGGACTTTGAAACTGCCTCTCTAGGGAGTAGAATGACCCCCTCCTTGCTGTCTTTCTGTCGGCAGGCAAAGATGTTTATTTTTTAAAGGTTTTTAAGGAAAGGGTTTTTAAGAAAGTGACACATTGTTTTAAACTATACTGTTTTAAATGCTTTTCATCCTTTTAAGTGTATATTTCAAATTGTTTTAATAATGTTAAAAATTCTATTTGATTATATATAAATCTATTATTATATATATCATATAGGATTGTTGCTTTGAGTCCCAGTCTTGGGGAAAAGGCAGAGTATAAATTAAGTTAATTATAACAATAACAATAATAATAGTGACCAGAATCCTACAGAATCCTCACACAAACAATTCTCTGGTGTGAGAGGAAATTGCAACAGGAACCCTGGTTTCTGCCTGTTGCAGTGGAGATTGCTCACAGGAGGTGGTAGGAATTTCAGATAGCTGCTTCCCAACAGGGGGACAGACTGCCATCATCACTAATAGTAATAGTGCCACTCTATTCTGCCTTGGTCAGACCTCACTTAGAATATTGTGTCTAGTACTGGGCACCACAATTCAGAAAGGATATTGATAAATTGGAGCGTGTCCAGAGAAGGGCAACTAAAATGGTGAAAGGTCTGGAAACGATGCCTTATGAGGAGAGACTTAGGGAGCTGGGTATGTTTAGCCTGGAAAAAAGACGGTTAAGAGGCGATATGATAGCCCTGTTTAAGTATTTGAAGGGATGTCACGCTGAGGATGGAGCAGGCTTGTTTTCTGCTGCTCCAGAGACTGGATCATGGAGCAATGGGTGCAAGCTCCAGGAACAGAGATTCCACCTCAACATGAGGAGGAACTTTTTGACAGTAAGAGCTGTTCGGCAGTGGAACACACTCCCTCGGAGCGTGGTGGGGTCTCCTTCCTTGGAGGTCTTTAAACAGAGGCTGGATGGCCATCTGTCGGGGATGCTTCGATCAAGATTTCCTGTGTGGCAGGGGGGTTGGACTGGATGGCCCTCGTGGTCTCTTCCAACTCTACAATTCTATGATTCTATGATTCTACTTACTGTTGCCCAGTAAATGGTGACTGGTGGGCTTTCACAGTGCATACATATTCCCTAAAGCTGTGAATATGTAGGGGTCATGAATATGAATCAATCACTAATGTGTAACTTTAGTTTATATATTCCTAACTGCCCAACAGGATTCCAGCCACTTCCTGTAGCTAAGAGTCAGGTTACTGTTGGCTTGTCTATATGGTGAAAATAATCCCAACAGGATGTGAACGGAATGTATATTCATACGGACTTTCGCATAAATGTGTGTCATTAGGAAGGGGGCAGCCAAATCCACTGCAAAGTCTGTGTGCGTAGCATCTGGGGCTTCATATAGATTTTTTTTTTAAAGCTCCATACGACATGCAAAGGGGCGATCATTTGAACACTCGCATTCACACAGATACGAACAAGCAGCATAATCTGATTGGCTGGACGAGCATGGAGGCAGGGCTAGTAAACAGGGAAAGCACCTGCTGCCTCCATGTGGGATTTTAGGCTAAGCAAGGGTCAGTAAGCTGATCAAATGGTGATCTTATACTCTTTCTTTCTTTCTTTCTTTCTTTCTTTCTTTCTTTCTTTTTTCACCATGGGAAACCTTTTTAAAAAAAATGGTGATGGCAGATTTAAAATTGTGAGTAAATCACTCACGGCTGCCATCTTGGCTAGGGGTCATGCGGAGTTTAGGGGGACTCTTTGACCATGCAAACAGGTCACATCATTGTGAATGCCTGCTTTTGGGGGTGTGTTTGTATTTTTCCCCCTTGTATAGATGAGACCTAAATGTCTCCCCAGACTTCCACATGAATTGGCTGATTGCTGATACCATCTTCAGAGTAGGAACTCTTCACCTCTCTGAGGTGCTGCAGGTGGCAACTAGGGAAAGAGACTTTCCTAGTAAGAAACTTATCATCCCAGAGTCTGTCTCTGAACACTGATTCTTCTCTTTTCAGCACCAATTATTAGACCTTCTTGTTTACCCAGGCTTTTAAATTTGTGACCAAGATACATGGGCATTTTTGCATTGAACACCAGAAAAAAAATAGGACTTTCTTCCCTTCTTCCACATGCTTCATGTCCAAAACCTGTTCCTTGAGGGTATTCCAGCACTCTCAAACTGTTTTTAGAGTGCAGAAAGGATCGCCATTTCTAGGGAAGGCAACTGGAACCACTGGAAGCATCATTAGATCCCAGTCAGTGTTTCAGTCTGCTGTTATTGCTCTTGATTTGTATGCTACTTACTAATGTTTCAGGCTGTTGTGTTTTTGTGTTGCTACTGGGAATGTTACTGGAATTACTGGCTGGAATCCTATGGTGTCTTTTGCATGTGCAAGTTTCCCCATGGAAGTGGCTGGACATGTTTGTCCAGGGTGAAACATCTGCATTCAGTTCAAGGATGTGGAAGCAGAGTTGTGGATGAGATATCATTGAGCATGCACATTTTCTTGGGCATTTAACTGCATATTTGGGTGTGCATTCCGCCATTCAACTTTGCCCTTCAGTACAAGGGTTGCATAGCACAATCAAAGTATGACACCACAGGTGGAGATCTATGCCACACAACTGCAATGTAGGGTCTTAGATCAGATCACCTGTTAGGACATACCTTGAGTCTATAAGTCCCTCGTCACTTCCCACCTCCCTCCAAAAATGATGATATGGATTGTTGTTTGGAAAGGGGAAGCAGAGATCTTTGTGCTAAACTAATGCAGTGTCTCTGGATCACTGCTACTTTTTATGTTGTAATTGTATGCAAAGTAGCAGTTAAGTAACACAGTTCACATGTGCAAGAAAAAAACAAAATGCAATCTATTTTTTGACAAGAATGACATTTAATTCACTTTAATCTGTGAAAAATAAATTAGCTAAAACTTCATGGGGGGTGGACTCAAGAAGAACTCAGTTTCAGAGACAAGAAGAATTGCCATGAAAAGCTGTTTATTTTTAAATGCTAATAAGCGTTTGTTTAATTATTAAAATATTTGCAGTTTGGAATGAAATTCTGCTGAACTTTTCTAACGTATCATCTAGTTCTTTTTACATAAAACACTAGTTGCTGCAGTTTTATCCTCCCATGAAAGCAGACAAATGTCTGTGACTCATTCAGGGACTGGCTTTCTTTTGAATAAGCACATTACATCAGTAATTACCCTGAACGTTCCCTAAGGACATTTGCCAACTTGCATCCCTTAGGTATACAGTCATGATACTAGCACATTCTTTAAAGAAACACATTAATCAAAACCAGTTTTAAATGCATCATCAGATTCCTCTATGGGGATCGCCAAGATAGTAGCATTGTTTGGCAACACAAAGGCAAAATTCCATAGCACTCACGCAGATATAAGTCCTGTAGCTCTCCCTCGTAAATCCCTGTATTCCTGCCAGGAATCCATGTCAGCCCGTTGGGGCGTAGAGCCTTCTTCCCGTAGAACCTGAGCCACCATGTCTCGATCTGCAATGGATACAACTAGTTTGGGACCAAAATGTGACTTGAAAATTTTTCCATATTCCTGAACGTGCTTCTGCTATGAACAAAAAGTAAATGAATACATTATTCATTCTCACTGCCAAATATAATAGATCCATAAAACCATGTTTTCTAATTTGCATTGGTGATATGCACAGGCTTTTAGAAGTAATGAATCACATTAGAAATACCAAACCCAAAATAAAAGCAAATGAAATTCTACAGTCTTCTGCATTTCTATAATGCCCAAGAATTTTAGATGACATCAATATTCTGTGCTTCAAAGTTCAGTAGAATCTTCTTATTCTAACAATTAGGCACATTAAAGTAGAAATGCAGCATCTACAAGAAGCTTGGAGATGTCTTGTTTCTGAGACATTAAGCAATCCAGGAAAATTATATTTCCTGGGATGCATAGCACCTTGGACAATGCTGCTGCATTGGAGCCCTGGTGGCACAGTGATTAAAGGCCAGTACTGCAGCCACAACATTGTGAGTTCAATCCTACAGGGCTCCAAGGTTGACTCAGCCTTCCATCCTTCCATAGGTTGGTAAAATGAGTACCCAGCTTGTTGGGAGCAATTAGCTAACACACTTGAAACTACTTAGGGACTGCTTTGCACTCATAAGCAGTATAGAAATATAAATGCTTGCTTTTGCTAGTGCTGCAAAGTTCAAGGAATCAGGGAAAAGAAGGATGCAGGTGTGATTTTAAGCTGAGTGGAAAAGGAACTCTTATAGGCACAGCACTATCTTTAGCCTACAGCTGAGTATTACAAACTGGTTCAAACTGCATAATGGCCAAGTAACTACAGACCTCAACAAGATCATGATTTCAGACATGTGGCATATAATTTCAAAAATGTAAAGCTCACTGGTGTTTCCTGAATGTCAAAGCCATTCTAACAATCACAAACTCTTAAAAGACAGTAATTGTCAAGCAACCGTTTGGTTATAAACAGTTCATATCTCTGACAGAGCTTTCATTTTAAAGTACTCTCTCCTCCACATGGATGTTTAACCCGCAGCCAGGCAGAAGAAAGAAAGAAAGAAAGAAAGAAAGAAAGAAAGAAAGAAAGAACAGTGTGTCTTCTGACCCCAAAGAGAATTCTAATAAACTGCAGGATATTAAAATGCCCCATGTCCACAGGAATATTTGTGCATGCAGGATCTAGAGGAGTCCATAATACCCTAACTCATAGAACCAGAAAATACATGTTTTATTTTTATTTGTATTTATTTTATTTATTTTTAGTAGTTCTCAGCCTTCCCTGTCTGTAAAACAAACAGACAATGTAACCAGCACAAATTTGGTAGATTTGTTGGGATAATTTTTGACCCAGCCATTTTTTTCCTGTTTAAAAAAAAATGGTCCAAGGCAGTGGTTAAGACTCAGGGACTTTGTTTATAACTCTTCGGGTGACAATGATGTAAAATACCCATCTTCTAGGTTTAGTTTTGTGTGTGAGTTCTGCAACAAAATGTGCTTCTGGGGACCAAAAATCTTCCACCTGCTTTTGCAGGAGGGTTAACCTGTTTTTTTTTTCACAGGGCCTTATCATTCTCCCACTAAAATAGCGTCATTTGTAAAAATGCTATTCAATCAGGATTGTTCTTTCCTTGCCCACCTTCAAAACCACTCCAAGATTATGGTGCCATTTGCACTAAAACCTTATCACTCACAGCACTTGGGATTGCCCATCCACTACCTCCTCCAAGACATTAGCACCAACAATTTCCATTGTTTGGCATGGCATGTGTACACATGCACCCATGCACACATGTGCATGCACACAGAGAAAAAGAGAGAGATACTGAAAACAGCCTTAACTTAAAAAGGCCTTTTTCCCCCCTTGGGTAGGGGGCTTCCTGATTGGGACAGATCAGACTTCCCAGATTAACTAATCACTGGCAGAGGAAAGTCAGCAGCTACTGATCTATCAGTCTGATCTATTCCTGGCTTTCATGTGGCAGCGATTAGTATGTCTGAAGGAAGAAACAGCAAGTAAGAGGCAGAGGTTTAATGAAATAAATGCTTTTTTATACTGTAAGACTCTTTTGCATTTTCCTCTTACATTTTCTGGTGTGTATCAGTATGTGCAAGAGAGGGAGAGACAGGGAGGAAGAGACAGATAGAACAAGAGCATTAGCACACCATGGCATTATAGAGTTGTCTCAATAGAGAGACTGCAATGGAAGAGGAGGGGAGTAGTAAGCAAAGTTTTGGCTTCTCTAACAAACCCCAGTTGGGGGTGTGTGCAAAAAAAGTTTTAAAGTTTCTCACAGTTATTTTGCCAGTTGAAAGGAAATCAAATTGAAATGCCCACTACTACTCCTTCTCCCCTAATCACTACATTTCCCCATGCAAAGCATGCCCAGTGACTACCCTCTGACCACCCAAATTGGCATATATGTGCAAGTGAACTTTCGAACAGGAAATCATATAGCACAACAGAAGTGGGAAAGGAGGTCATTCACAAATTTAATAAAAAGAAACCCTTTTAAAAAGATCCCCCATGGGAGAACAACAAAAGAAGGATGATGTCACATGATAAACTGCAGGCAGAGGAGAGGGAGTGTTGCCCTTCCTAGTAGGCTCAGGCAAAAGCAAACTGCTGCAACCTCTGCTAGCTTGTCTGTTCTTCCTCATTAACAACCTCTGCCACATTGACTACAATGTGATGTTGATTGGCCACATGTGTCCTGGTTTTGAGCTGTGAAATTTTGGAGGGTATGCAACCAACACAAATGTTCACACAGTATACCAAATTCCCACTGATTGAATCAGTCTACTCTAGTGGGGACATATAATTAGATTTAATTCAAAGACATAACCATATTAGTCTGGAATATCAGTATGCAAAGGGATCTTGTACCACCTTAGAGATTATCTGAGAGAAAGGTTGTAACATAAGCTTTTGTAGACTTTTTCTACTTCCTCACATGCATCTGAGGAAGTAGGCCAAGTCTATGAAAGCTTATGCTACAACTTCTTTCTCTTAGTTAGGCCTTGTCTAGATGGGCTATTTACCCCAGCTTGGAGCCATGCAGTCCAAACAATGCAGGGCTTTTGCCCCATTCCCCGGGCAGTCCTCACAACCCCCAGGGCAAAGACAGGGCTAAGATGGGTGGAAGACAGGATAAAGCTTGATAAACCATCACAGCAAAATGGAAGAAATGGATCAGGCCCCACAGGATCCAGGAGCCCATATTGGCATGCCAGCCAGTCGCTGCTGCTGCTGCTGCTGCTGTGCATGTCACTCTCTCCAAAGCCAGGGTGAAGAGGAGCCATTGTGAGCACCCTTTGGGTTTGATCAGTCAATCCACCTAACAATACAGTAGGACCCCCGTATCCACTGATACATTATCCACGGGACACAAAACAGCACACCTACCATAGAGTCTTTCCTAGAAAATATGTCCTCTCTAGCCATTTTCTCCAAGGCAACTCTATGGTATTTTAAACCGGAAGTCCCATTATTTTCAATGGTGTTCACTGTTATCCACAGTTTTCAGTATCCATGGGGTCCCACAGAACCAATCCCCAGCGGATATGGGGGTCCTACTGTAGTGTTGTCTAGCCCACATTTTACTAGCTTGTTTTCAAGAATATCATGGGGGACCTTATCAAAGGCCTTCTATGATATTCTTTCAAACAAGCTAGTAAAATGTGAGCTGAAGAAGATCTGCTAAAAAGATCTGCTAAAAAAAATAGTATTGAAAATAAAGGGAGAATATCTTGTGCCTTTCACAGTACATTATTTTATATGCATATGCCAGATTATACTTTGTCGTTGTCTGCTGTCAAGTCAGCTTCGATTTACGGCAACCCCATGAATGAGAGACTTTCAAGTCACCCTATCATCAACAGCCCTGTTTAGGTGTTACAGACTCAGAGTCATAGCTTCCTTGATTGAGTCAATCCATCTGGAATGCAGTCTTCCTCTTTTCCTACTGCCTTCTACCTTGCCAAGCATTAGTATCTTTTCTTGTGAGTCATGTCTTCTCATGATATGGCCAAAGTGTACGACAGTCTTAATTCAGTCATCTTGGCTTCTAGGGAGACTTCAGGCCTGATTTGCTCTAGGACTCATTTATTTATTTATTTTGGCAGTCCATGGTAACTGCACAACTCTTCTCCAACACCATGTTTCAAATGAGTTAATTTTCTTCCTATTATCTTTCTTCACTGTCTAGCTTTCACAACCACACATAGAAATTGGAAATACAATAGTATGGACAATCCTAATTTTAGTATTCACTTATATGTCTTGACACCTCAGGATCTTGTCTACTTCCTTCTTAGGACTTTTTCAAATTGGGGGGGGGGGAACCCGAGGAGGTTGGGAGAAGAACGGCGCTGGTCCGCTTACAGCACCCCATTTCAGATGATGCCATCCTCCTCCCGAACGTCCCCCATGCTTTCTCCACGCTGCCCCTGTCAATAAAAAGTGGCACCTGCAGCACAGAGAAAGCACAGGGGAAGGTCGGGAGGAGGACGGCACTGTCTAAAATGGGGCACTGTAAGCGGAACAGCGCCGCTCTTCTCCTGACCTCCTTGGGGTTTCCCCTCAATTTGAAAAAGTCCATAGTTGCCATTCGAAGTCCTAGTCTTTGTCTGATTTCTGGACTGCAGCCTCCATCCTGATTAGTGACTGAGCCAAGGTATTGGAAATCTTGAACTATTTCAATGTCTTCATCATATCCTTTAAGGTTATGTAAATCATCTGTGGTCATTATTTTTGTTTTGTTAATGTTCAACTGTAAACTTGCCTTTGTACTTTCTTCCTTGACTTTCTTCAGTAACTGTTCCAGGTCTCTGCTACTTTCTGCTAGTAATATGGTGTCATTTCTATATCTTAAATTATAGATTTTCCTTTCTCCATTTTTCATATCACCTTCCTTCAAGTCTAATCCTGCTTTACGTATAGTATGTTCAGTGTACAAATTAAACAGATTGGGTGATAAAATGTAGCCTTGGGTAATCCTCTTGCAAATTGGAAACCATTCCATTTCTCTGTATTCTGTCCTGACAGCAGCCTCTTATTCTGAGTACAGCTTATGCATCAGGATAATCAAATGTTGTGGCACACCCATTTCTTGAAGAGCAATTCATAGTTTTTTTTACAATCTAAACAATGAAAGGCTTTGCTATAATCTTTAAAGCTGATTTTCTTTTGATATGGTTTGGTGTGCTCCACTATCCAATATATGTTTGTAATATGATCTCTAGTGCCTCTTTGTTTCCTGAGCCCAGCTTGATAGCTAGCATTTCTCACTCCATATATGGTAGATGTTTTGTTGTAGCATTTTAAGCATCATTTTGCTTGCATGGGAAATTAATGCAATGGTCTTGTGGTTACTGCAATCCCCTATGCCCTCTTTCTTGGGGAGTGGAATGTATATTGAGTATTTCCAATCTGTGGGCCATTCTTTTGCTTTCCATGTATGTTGACACATTATAATTAGAACTAGAGTAGATTCTGTCTCTGTAGAAGCAGCTCTATTGGCATGGCATCTGTTCCTGGTGATTTATTTCTCCCAAGTACATGAGTGCAGCTTCCACTTCACTTTTTAAAACTAGAGGTTCATCTTCAAATGGTTCTTCCTTGAATGAATCTGTCAACCTTTCATTTCTTTTATATAGTTCTTCAGTGTATTGTTTCAACCATCTTTTTATTTCTACTTGGTCACATAATGTGTTCCCCTGCTGGTCATAGATCATCCCCATTCTTGGTTTAATTTTTTCTTTGATTTCTCAGATCTTGTAGAAGAAGTCTCTTGTTCTTCTTTTTTTGTCATATTCTATTTCTCTGCATTGGTTATTATAGCAGTTCTATAACTAGATTTGTTCCTGTACACAAGTGACTGAACAATTGCATTCAGAGTTCTGACCCTGTTTCTGTCACATTTTACTTTTGCTTCCCATCTGTCCTTACTTGCTTCATCTGTCATGCATTGTGGTTTCTCTTTCTTTGGGCCGCAGATAGTTTCTTTTTGCATTCCTCCATGACGATGTCCCTGGTGTCATATCACACCCTGAGGAGTCTGGTGGTCTGAGTCAGAGGAGCTGGGGGTTGAGGCAGAAGGGAGTCCTTTTCCCCAGCAGGAGGTTGCACATGCTGAAGACCCATCGCCATCACTTCTTGAGTGATGAAGAGACAAAGAGAGATTGTGTCATTCCCAGCAGTTCATAAGTAAGAGAAGCTGGCCTGATTAGGCACCTGGTGTCTTGAAACAGTTGCCCATAAACCCCTCAGCCACTCCCTGAAAGCTTTGCTGCTTTCAACCCTCCTTCTTGACGACTAGCAGTACCTTTCAGTGTTCATGTTTTCTTGATCTTGGACTGAGACAGGCTATGATTTATGACTCTGTTTTATTCCCTGCTGGCTTTGTTTATCTGGATTAATGACTTGCTAAATGGTTCCTGGACTGGCTGACACAACCTTCTTGCTTCTCCCTTCATCCTGCTGAATACCCTGTGACTGACCTGGACTGAATTAACTACTCAACAACTCTTGTATTCTAACCATCCGATTCCTGGGATACTTGCTGACTAGAGGATAGGATACCTGGTTTCAGTCCAGAATTCTTCTGTCTCCCAGTCAATTAGGCTTAATAGTGCAAATCTATTTTTACACTATTTTTAAATTCTATGGGTATGTTCTTCAGGTTGTATTTTGGCATGATGTTTGGTTTAGTGTTCTTCTTTAACTTTAACTCTTATGTTTGATATTAGCAATTTATAGTCTGTACCACAATGTGCTCTGGACTTGTTTTTGAAGGAGCTTCTCCATCTTCTGCTTCTGATTATGTAGCACTTTATCAGACGCACTAAATACGGCATCATAATGACACCACATAAACACGAAAGGGCACACATACCACACAACATCACCCTTTCGTGTTTATGTCCCCACCAAAACCCATACTTTTAAATTGATGGCTGAAGCCATTGATAGATCAGCCATGGTGCTTTAGTGCCAACATTGCTGGCATGTGAAACCTTGCACCATTGTACTCACGTGAATGCAGCGAGAATGGCCAGTTCAGCATGAACATTTCTGGGCTAGATCGTGAGAACCAGGTAAGAAACACACTTTTTATGATCCTCCCTGGATTACTTGGGACTTTTAAAGTGCATTCCTGTGTTTTGTGTTACTTTTTCTTTGTTCTTTTTTGTTTTTGTTTTTTAATTTCCCACACGGGTATCTTCTTGTGAGAATTCGCAGGATTTTGAACAAGAGAGTGAACGAAACTCCATTCACTTCCTCTTTCATTGCTGGGAAGCCTTTGCTGGGAAAGCAAGGTAAGTGTGTGTGGGGGCGTTCTTTTGCTGGCATAAAAGTGGGGGGGGGGTTTATACCAGCAAAAGAATGTTTTAAGGGGCTCATCTGATAAAGTCTGTAGTCTATTTGGTTTCTATATTCGCCATCAAGTAATGTCCATTTATACAGTCACTTCTTTGATTGCTTGAAGAATGTGTTTGCAAAAGACAACCTGTCAGCCTCACAAAGTCCAATCAGTCACTCCCCTGCTTTATTTCTTGATCCGCAGCCAAATTTTCCTACAATCTTTGATTCTGCTCTGGCTCTGTTTCCTATTTTGCATCCCAATCACCTATGATTAACAAGAAGTCCTGTTCTGGCATGTGATCAGTTTCCTCCTGGACTCCAGCATAGAATCTTTCAATTTCCTCTTCTTCTGCCTCAGTAGTTGGAGCATAAACTTGGATTAAGATTATATTGATGGATTTTCCCTGAAGTCTTATTGATATTACTTGGTTAGACATTGCATTATACATACTTTACTATATTATAATAGAACCGTTGTATTTCAAAGCTGACTGAGCAATGAATTTTTTTTTAAGGATTCCACTTTTGCATGTGAGATGAGAGTTTTAAGATTGCTGCTGGACTTAAATGTCACAGAGGGCCCGTCTTCTGTATCCCATCAGTCAGGACCATATGCTGTCAGGGGACATGGGAGAGGGCCTTCTCTGCTGAGACACCCCAGTTATGGAATACCCTCCCCTTAGAGGTCTGATTGGAATTACTGTTATTTCAGTGCCAAGAGAAAATATGGTTGTTTCCAGAGGCCTTCGGAGCGCCTATCTGGTTTTGTTCACATTCACACATGTGCATGGCTTTAAATGGTTTTAAAAGTATTTTAATTTGTTGTAATCCATCTTCTTTTAACTTCTTAAATTGTTGAATGTCTTTTTTGTCTTCTAAAATCTTTTCTACTGTTTCCATTGTTTTAAATTGATCATGTTGTTTTATTATATGTTGCCCTGAGATTGTCAGATAGAGGGGGAGATATAAATATTTAAATAAATAAATATGCCTAGCAGTCAAATACTATGGCTTGTGAAAAGAAGAAGCCTTTCCATTAGTGAGGCTCCTGAAAACAGAAGGGGAGTGATTTTTTCCCAATCCTCTCTTCTCTTTGCAGAAACCTTTGTCATCTCCTCTCTTGTTCCAGAGGGTACCTCAGCCCAGCAGAGCAGACTTTGAAATGGACTAGGAGGACTGCAAGAAGAAAGGAAAATAATCAAGAATCAGTTTTGCTACTCACCCACCCATTCCATTTCTACCATTGGGAGTATCTTGTGAACAGGGTTCTGCTCAAAGGAATGTAGGATTCAAACTACCTGAGCCACATTGACATCAACAGAGCTGCAAACGATGGCTTCTCTCACCAAAGCTAATATAACATCATGGGTCACCTATCCCCATCACTTACGACTGACCACTTATGCCACCACTTACGATTGAAACATGGGTCACCTATCGCTACCACTTATGACTCCTCGAATGCTTTCATCAGCACTGTATACGCACAATCCTAAATATACACTGGACTGACTATGTGACTAATGTTGGTGTCCTTGAGCAAGCAGGGATCACCAGCATTGAGGCCATGATATTGAAAACAGCTGCGCTGGGCAGGGCACATTTCTAGGATGGAAGACCATCGCCTCCCAAAAATAGTACTCTACGTTGAACTCGCCACAGGTCAGCGTAAGAGGGGTGCTCCAAAAAAGCGATACAAGGATTCCCTGAAACAACATCTCAGGCTCGGCCAAATTGATCACCAACAATGGTCTGCCCTGGCCTCACATCTGGAGGCATGGAGACGCACTATCCACAATGCTGCAGCCTTATTTGAGAGCTCATGCCGAACAAGTCTTGAAGAGAAACGACAATGCAGAAAGAATCACAACCCAGAAACATCACTCAAGGAGATCTTCGGCTGTGCTTTCTGCAACCAGACTTGTTTATCTTGGATTGGCCTTTTTAGTCATCAGTGCGCTTGCAGAAAGCGCGGGATGAGTCCTTCTGAATCTTCGTTTGCGAAGAAAAGCCAGAGAGAGAGAGTAATATAACATCAAATAACATTTTAAAAAATCACTAGTCATTCAAGACTAGTAATTTTGGATGCTCTTTTCTGAAGCTCTGCCCGCTTACTCTTCCCACTAATACAATGTCATCCATTGCATTTTGTCACAGCAGAGGACAACTTCAAGTAGAGCAGCTCCAACAATCACATTGTTATGTTATTTCCTAAGTGTGGGTGCCAGGTGCCAGTGCAAAGTCATGAGCTTGGGTATGGTTGAAGTGACAGCATTAAAAACCTGACTGTACACAACCCATCAAGTACTGATAGAAAACATTAGATAGCTAACATAGTGTTTAAATTAAAGCATTGCAATATTGTAATAGATATGTGCAATGAACACTTTTGACTTCCCTATGTGATGTGTCTAATACTGTATTTAAAGACAAACTATGGTCAGAATCCTGTGGGTAGCTTATACCAGTGTGAAAAGAAGCACTATGACTAGAGACATCAGTCACCTCCTTTTGCAATGTACAAGAGCAGCTGAAGGCTCTGAAGTACAGCTCCACCTCCCCTCTTAGCCACTGGTTGGCTCCTTCTTCCCTGGAATTGTGCCCAGGCCCATGTTCATAGACAATCAGTGGACACCAGAAGAGCTATTTCAGAGCATCTATGGCTGCCCTTGCACACCTGGAGAAGATGGAGCTCTGGATCATTAGCACAGCCAGGGTGGCAGAGATAAACACTCCATCAGCAATCCTGTTAGATCTTGGCAGCTAATTCCATTAATAAGCTTAATACCTTAAATCATACAAAGAAATCTTTCTCTAAATTGCTAACTCATTTGCTTTCTTTGTATATGCTTTGTAATTTTGTTTGAAAAACACAAGATACATGCATGCACACATACACAATAGAAAATGTAGGCAAACTATCTGGGACACAGACAGTGGCAAAAGCAATTGTTCAGCATTGCTTCCAGCACTGATTTAAGGCTCCAGTGGTATTTTGTGTACCAGTTCCATATGGCAACATGGCTATGAAGTCTGTTTGTTATTTGGAATAAAAGGGGCTTGATCTTTATTCCACTAATTAACACATTGTCTTAAAATATCTATTTTCCCCCACTTTGGTGGCACATAAAAATTCACATTCAAAACTACAGCTTTTGGGGTGGTAGAAAATAATTCTCTGCTTTACTGTTCCATAGTTTATAGCTACAGCTCTTTTTGAATTAAAGATGTTTCCCTTTAACCAGCACAGTGCTAGACCTAAATGTTATGGCCTGACTTAAATGTTGGAGTCAGGTTACTGACAAACAGAACCTTCATTGTAAAACCTCTCAGCTCCCTCCTCCTTTCCCATATGGTGTGATGCACAGAACATTCTGGGTATCAAACTGCATGATTTAAATATCTGTGGCTCCTAAGGAGTTTCAGATTAAATTTTTATTCTGTTCTCTATAATAATAAAAATGTTTTATTAATTCATTTGAAGTGTTGCATAAGTCTAATGGTTTGCATAAGACATCTGAACAACAACCAAAAAAGAAAAAAAAGGATGACAGACTGAGTCACGCTTGCTTACTACCACTTCCTGTAGCTTTCCAATAAACTGTTAACAGTCCATCTACTCTGCTTATATCTTGCTGTAGCAGAACCTTTGAGTGTATTAGTTAAACTGGATTAGTTTCTTGCCCTTTAACATTACTTATCCATCACACTGCACAATGTAAAAAGATGGATGACATGTCCACATTTTGAAAGCAAATATGAATGCAACAGGGACTCTTAACATACACTGCTAGGAATACAAAACTGGAAGAGGAGATGCTGTCTAGACTGACTGACTGACTGATTCATTCATTCATTGGGACAATAATAGCCTATATGGCTCTGGAAAATTTATATGCCTGGTTTCTAACAGTAGAAAGTAAACATAAGAAGTAAGAAGAGCTCCTCTGAATCAAACAAAAACCTACCTAATCCAGTACCCTGTTTTTCAAACTATCAGCTTAGAACTTCATAACAATAACTTCACACTCACTGATTTACACACACACACACACACACAGGTGCTTCAGGACCATGATATACAGCAGATCATACATTGGATTTGATGATTTAGGACTTTTTCAGACAAGGGTTACTGCGCAAGAAGCTTGCGGAAGAGGTACGGTGCTGTTGCACGGCAGCGGGTCTGTTTTGGACGATGCCATCCCTCTCTCGGCATCGTCCGTGTCACTTCCATGTACGACTGAAGGCAGCTGCACTATATTTTACTCACAGAAATTGTCCATGAGTAAAATATGGCGGGGTTGCCTTCAATCGTACACGGAAGTGACACGGATGATGCCGAGAGAAGGACAGCATTGTCCAAAACGGACCCCCTGCCGCGCAACAGCTCCATACCTCTT
Source organism: Gambelia wislizenii (assembly GCA_030847615.1). Lineage (NCBI taxonomy): Eukaryota > Metazoa > Chordata > Lepidosauria > Squamata > Crotaphytidae > Gambelia > Gambelia wislizenii. The sequence goes on from JAUMIR010000001.1 coordinate 329,363,912, forward strand.
CCGCAAGCTTCATGTGCGGTAACCCTTGTCAGAAAAAGTCCTTGGTCTGAAAAGGAGGCTCAAAATCTAGGTACAGAAAACATAGTTACAAAGATGGAGAAATCCTTATATGGTGAAAATTGATTTATGGTGAGTCTAGTCATTTTGTTTTTAGAATAGAAAACAATATAGATAATCTGCCTAATGAATTATGGAGTCAGGAGGCAGTTTAGGTTACCTGCAGCATCATGTGTGATAAACCTGTTACAAGGGGGAAGACATTCATGTGTGTGCTGATGTAGGCTGAATCTACATGGGGGCTGTGCACCCCAGCTCCACTGTGTAGTATCCCTCCTCCAAACTGAAATCAGTTTGTGAAGCCGCACAGGACCCCCATTACATAGTCACATTAGTGCAAGAGGATGTTTCTATTGTGTGCACATGGTCGCAATATTGGTTAATGTCTGGTCACACAACTGCACAGCTGCAGGATTTTGGGGGGAGGGGGGATTCCTGCCACACATGTACATATTCACATATTTGCTTAATCAAATAGCCTTTCTCTGTTTTCCGATCATCATTCTGATTGTCCATCTACACTTCATGGTATGTTTGCATACAAATGCCAAATCAATTTTGGATTAGTTTCCAAATACAGACAAGGGAGCTACCCTTCCATGGTGGGAATGATCAGGTGATCTAAGTGAACACCTGTCTTAGGTGACCACCCACCAACCTGACCCCACCCTTCCCCACCTCTGATTCCACCACAATCCCAAGCTGGGGGTAAAACCACAAGTTTAAAAATACTGGTTCTTCCCAAAAACAGCAGAGTAAAATGGAGGGTTGTTTTTTTAAAAAATCACCTTAAAGCCCTCAGGCATCCAAAAGAAATGTTTTCCCATCAGAATGAGAGGGATGTTGTGTGTCTCAACAGGACTGGGATCGAGGAAAGGATACTTTATTTAGCCTATGTAGATTTAACCATAGATTCAACATTGACTGTAGATTACACTTCAGGTGTGCCCTGCTCCTGATCAAATTTGCTGGGTACATTTCAGTTCTCACCCCTCCCCAAAGTGAAAGAGCCCTTCTTCTAGTGCAGTTGTGCCTCCTGAAAATGTTTTTGTGCCTCCTGAAAATGAGCTCCAGGACAGCTTATGATTCAGACTCACACAGTGGGGGTCTCTGAATCCAAGCCAGAGTTCTTGGAGATGTTTTGACTATGAGATGTACATTGGTGCAGTTCTAGGCTCTTCTTTTAAAATTGCATATAACTGGAGAAGGACAGGAGGCTTGGTTGCTTATGGATATCTTTAAGTGCTTTTCTTCTGGAGCTGGTCCTCCTTTCCTCTTTGAGAATGGAGGTGATGTGGCTTCTCCTAAAAATCCTTTTCTGGATCCTGCTGATTTGATAAGTTAACAAGCCCATATTCAGTCTACCAACGCTGAGCAAGACAAGTTGGAATGTGATGGGTGCTCAGTTCCACAAGCATTGGCCTAGTTTAAGGAGACGGTAAATCATATGTGTAAATAAACCAGATTGTGGAAAGCCAGGTTCCCTGGGCCTTGTCTAAACCCAGGGCAAAGAAAGGGCCAAAATGGGGTAAAGCCCATTACACCACTTAAGAAAAATACCTGCGGAAAATGGCTTCAGCTGGTAAAAAAATGGGCCAGGCCCTGCATGACCGCAGGAGCCCACATTGCCATGCCGGCCCATTACTGCAGCTGTCATCTGCCATTGCTCTATTGTAGCCAGAAAGGAGTCCCACAGCAGGTGACCAAGGCTGGTCACATGCAGAGGGTCTTGCTCACGTGCTGCAGGCCAGCTTCCTGCAACAGCTGGTGGGCTGGTGTGGCATTCTAAACTCCACCCCATTTCATGCCAGTAACAGGGGAGGAATGGGCCTGATACACAGGCAGAATACGCTGGCAGAAAGCTGGCGTATTCTGGCCTGTGTAGATGAGCCACTAGCCATCAGCCCAATAGGGCTGCTGAAACCTGCCTCCCCCTCCACACATACATCCTTGTCATGGAAGGATGAAGAGGAGAGAACAAGGAACATGTTGATGTTGGCCCTAGCAACCTTTGATTACCAAGAGAAGACTTTGCTGCTTCCATCTTCCACTTCTCCTCATTCCATGGCAAGGACCAGTGCAGACACTGGGGGATGTTGTATGTTCTGTGTGTTCCTGGGAGTGGAATGAGGGCTCCAGCAGTAGACAGTGGTCATTACAACTACTCTTTTAAAAAGAACAGGTCTTCTTTGTACTGTTGCACCATCAAGGAGTGATAGGCATTTCTGCTTTTTGCCTTTGAGCTGCTGACTGCTAAGCTTTGCCAGTGCTGTAAATGTTTCTTATACAGTACGTAGCTTCTATTTCCCTGACAGAGGTGGTGGCATAGCCTCTTCAGGAAGGCTGTTTCCAAAGATGTGACTTGCTATAAGTGCCTATGATTTTCTAACAGCTTTCACGTTCTCTGGTTGCTCAGAATTTCCTCTAATTCTGTCATATAAAACAGTACTGAGATGCAAGAAGGCAAAATTTAGAGAAAGATTGAGGTAATTTAAATGTTCTGTTGACATTCAAATTCATCTTTCTTTCTTATCCACTCAAGGAGCTGTAACCACTGATCCTATATGGCTTTCAGTGTTGGCTAGAGCTTTGGGTGAAGATGACATGACCAAGTTAAATCAAGAAAAGATGCAGATGATACTGTTAGCAGTCCTTCCAATTTATCAGGCTTAAAATATGAACTTGATTCATTTGAATACTGTGATACACTTTATGGTACTAGGTTTTCTGAGGCGGTTTCATAATTCAAAGGCATGATTTTGACAAACAAAGCTTGCTTTAGTCCTTCCTTAAAATAAAACCACCACTTTTTCACTATAACACCATAAGATTAACTGAAAGTTCCCTCTTTACTATGTCACCTGCAAATTATCTCTTGCTTGCAAATAGATAAGAACACCTCCATGGGTACCTGACATTTACTGAACTTATGACTTACTGAGTATTTTTCAAAATTAATTCACAGTCTCGTTTTAATGGTCAAGCTATTAAGGAGTTGTTATAATGAATTATACCTTGAATTTCAGGTTACAAATCTTTACAAGGCATTTAAAGGCAATGCATTTAAAAATACATTTTTAAAAATCACAACAGTGCCGTTCTCCTATTAGGCTGAGTGAGGCAGCCATCTCTGGGTAGCACGAAAGGGCACATGTTTCTAGCTTTTCCAAATATTGTTATTTTATTTTTTACCACCAGTGGCTTGTGTGTTTTCCCTCATGGACCCAATCAACTTAGCTGGTTCAGAGTACGTACTATGCATCTTGACATGTGGGGAGATTCCAGCCATCCATTGATCTATCCATCACGTACCACTTTTCTCCCAATATGTGACCCAAGGATTTTCAGCTTCACCTCATGCAGCAAAATGAGTTGAGTGAGCCCTGATAAAACTGGGTACATTTTCGACTGGATATAGCAATAACAAGTCCTCAACATCCTTTCCCACAAACTTGTTAGTGATGGATGCCTGTAAGGACAGGAGACTTTGCAGCTCTTGATGCCTTCTTTGTCCACCTCCCACCTTGGCCCACACATGTGCTGAGCAACATCAGAATGTGGTCATGATGAAAAAAAGTTATTAATAAGGAAGAACACCCAAGCAAAGAGAGGCTGCAGCCGTCTAAGCCTACTGGGGAATGCAAGACTTTGCCTCTTCTGCTCTCCCTTCTTTCTGCAAACTATTTTTCCACTTTGAACTCAGGGGTTACATGAGGCAAAAAGAAGCAGATTGCTCTACAGTAAAGGCAATTTGCAGCAACTGCAATCTGTTTTAATGGGTTTTGGGGGAGGAGTTAGGTAGATTGCAGGCATGCAAAGCTATCTGCGTTTGCTGCGCAAATGGGCATGCCTGCAAATCAAAATGGTGGCTGTGAGCAGGACCGGTTTAAGGAATTTTGGGGGCCCCTACAATGCTTTATTTTGGGGGGCCCATATGTTTATCTCAGGTCAATGTAACCAAACTCAACCTAACCTATTCACAGTACAGGATATTCAGATTATTACTAATAATGTTTTTGCAGGAGGAGGGTTACTATGGGAGCCCCCACAATGATGGGCCCCCCTGAGGATGCTGACGCCACTGGTCCCTTAAACCGGCCCTGACCATGAGTGAATTACTTGTGTTTTTATTCTCACCAGTTGCCGCTATTGAACAATATTTTTTTAAAAGGCATATCTAAGGTGCTAAAGTGCAATATTTCACCTTAACAGAATTACTTGTGTTTTTATTCTCACCAGTTGCCGCTATTGAACAATATTTTTTAAAAGGCATATCTAAGGTGCTAAAGTGCAATATTTCACCTTAACAGAAAAAAACCCCTCAAACCCTGGTTTTAATGCATTAGCGCTCATTCACTAAGGTGAGGGAAAAACATGGTGGTTCCAGCTGCTTGTCTTGTTAGCAAGCCTCATCCCCATGCTTGTCCATTCAATCAGCTTTCAGCTTCTGCTCCCTTGGGAAAGCAAATCAATTTGGTCTACTGTCCCAATTGGGGGGGGGGTACGCATTCCACCCACTGTTTTTAAAAAAACTCCAGGGAAAGCTGCAAAGGATTTTCCTGCAGTTTTTGGTGGGTTTGGCCCCTCTCGTTCTGAATATGGCAATATGATGTCGGATGCCATTAAGACAGGTCATATTCTCCTTGCATTCTGTGAGGAGTATTTCTGCCATTTAGACATCCCTTCAGTTTGCAGCAACTGAAGTAAGCTGAGAATGAAGGAGGAAAGTGAGAGGAAGAACAGGAAATTGGGACATTTTAAAAACAGCTGAAAAAGTGGCGTGACAGAGGACTGTCATCTGTCTCTCCCAAATGGGGACAATCAGAGGGTATGGTATAATATTTTTATGAGTTTTTAAAAGCTTGCTTCCCTCAGCCCTGCAAAAGCTAATAAACAGAGCAGTCTCCATGCGCAGAAGAAAACAATTGGCCCTGTGAGGGCAGGTTTAGCAAACAGATGTGAAACATTAGTGCAGTCAGCCAGTGCCAGCAACAGTGTGGGATGGCAAATGCACCAAGTCCTTGGGGGGTACAAATGTGTTCTATGTGGTGTGAAAACACTCTCCGAGCCATGGCAACCATGGTGGACATGGGATGGGGGAGGGCCAGGCCCTCGAACCAGATGTGGGAAAATTAGCCGCCATCAAGGAACCAGCTGGAAGAAAGTGGTGTTGCTGGTGGGTGAGAGAGAGAGAATCTCTCAGTTCCTAAATTCACTTTAGCACCACTCAGTGGAAAACACACACACACACACACACAGTATTTGTGTGGGGTTGCTTCCTGACAAGCCTATGGGAAATCAGGGGCAAAATGCGGGCGGAGAAGATAGTTGTGGGCTTAAGGGAGACTTTGGGGGGGGAGCAGAGAGTTCCTTGGCCAGCCCCCCTCTCTCCACACACACACACACTCCTTCTTGAAGAACAATGTGAGAAGGCCGTGCCAACGTGCTCAGTTCCGTGCCGTCGTAACGCGTGGGGAGGAGGGGAGCGGTTGCCTCCCTCGGGGTCTCCCGGCGCCTCCGGCCTTTGCGCTCTAGTTTCAGTGGCGAGGGAGGGAAGCCCGCTGAACCCCGGGGCGTGTTTCAAAGCGCCCGCCTCCCGCCGCGGAGCTCGGTTGTGTAACTCGGAGCCGGCTGCCCTCCTTCCCTCGCCATTCCAAGGGAAGCCGCGCCAAAAAGACCACGCGAAGGGGGACGGGGGTCCAGAGCAGAGCAGAGGTTGCCTCACGGGGGGTGGGTGGGTGGCTGCGTGGGCAAAATGGTCTCCTCTTGGGACAAGAGGCGGTTCTCAATCCCCTTGGGGGCTCCTGGGGCAGAGACTTCGCCCTCCTCAGACGCCAAAGGCAACCGCTCTCCGGCCAGAAAAGCGGGGGAAGGGGGGCGTTTGGGCGAGTTTTTATTTCTCACACACAGTATAAGGCAAGTGGCAAACGGGGAGCCGGCCACGTTTCCTTTCGCTTTGAGGCCAATGCTCTGAGGGGACTTTTGAAGGGGAAAAAAACAAGGAAAGCACGTCGGATCTGAGAAGTCTTTCTTCAGCAACAAGGCACTCTTATGTCTCTCTCAGTCTCTTGAACCGGGAGCAAGTCCCTCAGTGTTTTCAACAGGGCTTCCGCCTCGAAAAGTGGGTATTGGGTTGCAGATTGAAACTCTTTGAATATCCATAGTTGCTCTGTCTTTCTGTTCTCGTCACCCCTCGCCGGCTGTTTTCAAACAGGGCTCCTGTTTTGTCAAAAGCGTTGTAAGAAATGCGTTTCCCGGGGTGGGGTTGAGGGGCAGGTCTGAACGAGGCGCCCACCTAACGCTTCTCCGATAACATTATCCTGTCTGCATTTTCTAGGCAGCCAAGCAGCCTGAGGATTAAACGACCTCCACTACCTCGGCGGGGGCATCAGTCGCCCCAGCCCACAAGCCGCGCCATTTCCGAGGTTAAGCGATTGAAGAAAAGACTTTCAAGATTCATCAAAATGAGGGGGAGGGAGGGAAGGCGGTGTGTCTTTCCTCATCCGAAACCATCTCTCTGATGTTATCCCTCCTCTGAGAAACAAATCAAACGGAGCTCGTTTTCCGAAAAGTGGAAATACCACTGCCTCCCGTTTCTCACAGTCTGTTCATTCTCCCTGGCACCCTAAAACACGGGACGTTTACGCTGACAACGCCGCGGACCCCTCGCTGGCTTGGCTTTCCCCTCTGGGGTGAATTTTGTTGTTGTTAACTGCCTTCAATACGACTTCGACTTATGGCGACCCTATGAGCTGAGAGACCACCAAGCCACCCTCTCCTCAACAGCCCTGCTCATCAGACCAAATCCACACTTCACAAATAATCCACTGTGAAACTGGATGATTTGCCATGGCTCCTCCCTTCCTATGGAACCCGGAGATTTGTAGTTTGCTAAGGCACCAGCACTCTTGGATAGATAAGGTTTTTTTAAAAAAAACTACAAATCCCAGGATCCAACAGGAAGGAGCCGTGACAAATAATCCAGTTTGAAACTGGATTATATTTGTGAAGTGTGGATTTGGCCTCAGGGCCGTGGCTTCCTAGTCGGAGCCGATCTATACTGAGAGGGAAGAGCTCCTGCCATCGCTGGCAGTCTTTCTCTCCCCCCACCCCGGCTGCATACCCACCCCCCATGACTTCTAGGAAATGGTACCTGGATTTCATGAATGCGTCCAAAACCATCCTTCCAGAAAAACTCCACCAGATTGGCAAAGGTCTTGGGTCCCGGCATTTCTCGCAGGCTTTTCACTCTCGGGTGGCTGGGATGCTGGCTGGCGGAGTGGAGGAGTCCCCGGGCTCCCTCGGAGGCAGCCACCATCTCCTCCTCCTCCTCCTCTTCTTTGTCCTCCCCGGTGGCCGCCGCCGCCGCGTTACTGGGTACCTCCGAAAGTTTGGGCAGCTGGTGAAGCCGGCCGAGAAAAACAACCACGCCGGGAACGAGGCGGCTCCTTTGAGGCTCAAGCACCTGCTTGCAAGCCATTCTCCGGATTTGGGCGAGGAGCGACATGATCCCTTCCAAGCTGGAGAAAAGTTGTTGGGGTTTACGCTCCGGGGGCTGCCTCGCATTCAGACGAAGCTGCTCTCGGTACGATTCCTGAGTCAGGCAGCGCTTCTCCAAACTCTGACGGCCGGAGCATCAGTTTACACAGTTCATTATTAAAGCCTCCCTCCCCCGAGGGTGGAAAAGGCGGGGGTGGCCTGAGAGGAGCCTTTTTTTAAAGAGCTGGAGCCGGCGCTCGAGTTGGCTTCATCCACACGTCAGATACTTGCCCCTTGCTTTCTTTCGCGTCTGCTTTTTAAACGAGTTTGGGCTTCTCTTGATCTTTCCACACTATCGGAGCCAAAAGAGTTGGGCTACTTCGTGACTATTTCTTGTGGTCCATTTGGTTCCCATGTGTCAGCTAGTGCTAACTTCTACTGCTAGGCTGCACCAAGATTTGTCATTCAGTGTATAGCACAACAAGAAGAAAGCCTCCCACCCACCCATTTTTTTTCATAGCTATATATAATATTAAAGCAATGTTTTTAAATCACAGAAATGATAAGCAAAGGAATCTTGTAGCACCCTTGAGACTAAACTGTTGAGAGAGAGAATTGTAGCCTCAGCTTTCATAGTGAAATGATAAACTTTTGTTAAAATACCCTCCACTGGCATTTATCAGAGTGCCTATGTGTGTGTGGGTTTTTTTTGCATCATTTTTCGTCTTGCTAAAATATTGTTGTCCTATAGTTGGATAAAATAGTCTCTGCCTGGTAGAATAGAGTTGCAAAATATTTGTTTTAACCCTCATGTTATGTAACAACCTCATTCCACAGTAAATATACATGCCTATAATGCAGACTTTGTTTATACAGAGATTCGCCATTTTAAACTATACTTCTGTTTCTCTTTTAGAATTTTAAGAAGTTTAACCACCAAAAAAGCTATGAAATCACCCAGCTTGCAGTTCTGGGAGAGACCACTGAGATTCTGTCCCACAGTATTTCCAGTTATTTTTCCTGTGGCCCAGACAGCTCTCTTCTTAGTTCCTTACACTGATTTTCTTAAAACTTTCTGCATTGACTCCCACCACCTCTTCTATATCACTGCTATGTAACTCTTCAGGAAAAGTAATAACACAGTTCACTTTTCTATAGGATTAACAACAGCAGCAGTATGTTATCCAACAGTGGAACCAGTATTGCTAATAAGGTCATTTTCCAACAACAGTACCAATTCTTTGTAATCTAGACTGTAAAAAGCATATAGATGTGGGATGGAAAACAAGAAAGAAATATTTAAAAATCAACTGCATATTCTGGTCAATGTTTGAGTTTTCACTCAAATTACAGATTTAGGAATTGCAAAACCCTAATGTCAACTTCACTTGTGAAACTGCAAAATAACCTTTAATGTTGTTAGTGCAAATAGTTTTGTTGGTAGAGGATTCTAAAATAATATAAAGTAATTGATGAGAAGTCAAAGGCAAACCCTCTCTGCTCAAATCTTGCCAAGAAAACCCTGTGATAGGGTCTCCATAAGTCAGAAACAACTTGAAGGCACACAACAACAACAATCACAAAATAATTCTGTAATAATGCTTTTTGAAATTAAATCAATGATCTTTTGAGAGCTAGATAGGTGTCTTATCTTTGGCTATTATTTCAGAGCTTGAAAAGTAGAACACTGTACAGTGCCATTACTTTCTATTAGTCATGGTGGAACATCCACTAGAGTGGCCTTCTGTCACTGGAGAGCAGAGTAAAGCTGCTTAGGTCTGCATAATTTGCAAGAAATAGAAATCTAAGGGAAGATGAATCATTTGCTGGATCAGACCAGAGGCCCCCTAGATCAGCCACCTGTTTCAAACCAGAGACAGTACTGGAAGCTAAAAGGTGAAGAGGGTAAGTTTGCAGTCAATTTTCTCCATACGCTAAGGCCAAAAGTGTTGAATGCAGTTTCCATGTGCAGAACTTTACTCACAACATGATTATCTAGAGCAAGCGTGGGGAAAGTGTGGCCCATGGAGTGCATGTGGCCCCCAGAACCAGCTTCTGTAGCTTCTAAAGCTTCCTATTTGGGGGTGATTTTGTCAGCCAATTTTCTACCTGGAAAAAATCCAATGGCACCAAAACTATATTCAGACATGGCCATATGCTGCCCCACGACCCCTCAACCACCCCAATGCCTTCCTCTGGTCCAAAAATGGTGGCCAGAAGTGTCCGTTCCAGTTTGTTGTGAAATGCCAGCTTAGACAAAATTGATCTCTGTCCTATCCATGCAGTTGCCCACCCCTGCTCTGAATGAAGGGGAGTTCTTGCACATTGGTCTTTCAAGCTGCAGCCCCTTGTATCCCCTGAAAAGCTGCTCCACAGGGTTGGGGGGGTGTCAGAGGGTATACAAGGTGAAGCAAGAACTAGGGGCCATTGCCTCCCCACTTCTTCCAGTGGGAGTCCCTGCTAGAGCTCACTCCCTCCTGAGAATAAGAGGAACCCTTCTCTTTGTGGAAGGGCACTCTGAATAGAATCTGAGGGATTCAAGGTACAAATTTCTGGTCACTCTGCCACTAGTGGTGGTCTTGTACATTAGTACTAAATACTTTGGGCAACAACCTTTCCAACATTTCTTCCTCTGTGTGTGGCTTTAAAGTAATCAGATACTATTACCATCATTAGTATTTTATTTATATCCCTCTTTCCCTCTGGAAGATAAGGAGTTTCCTCAGCATGCTGCACTCTTTTTTTTTTTTAATCTTTTGCCTTTAAAATTATGTTTTGAATGGTTGTAATTCTATTGACTGTTTAATGCCATTTGAAAAATAACTTCTTGTTTTGTTTTTATCTGTAGGTGCTTTTGCTCATGCTTGCTAGAATCCTAGATCAACTACTTCATTATGTATGCATAACTAAGTAATGTCTCCTGGCCCAACACCCCATCCACCCACCTTAAGAGCCAGCAGCGGGAGGGCCATCCAGCCAGTAATCAAGGTCTACCTCCCCTCCCACCTCTCAAGTGAGGCTTGTGACTGGTCCTGCTTCTAATGGTTACAAGTTCATTTGCTGGCAGAAAGAGCTGGAAATATCCTCCTCCTTGCACTCCAGTTGCCAGCTAAATGGACCTCATTTGTCTGATCTGGTGGCTGGCTCTTAAGGTGGATTGGGATAGCTTTTACATAGCTTAACAGTAAGACAACATAGTCTAACTGAATATTGATCAGTTACGGATCTGTAACTCTAGGTTATGAATCTGTAACTACAATACTGAATACCAGCCATTATTTTTATCTTATAAGCTTCCTTGAGTCCCAGCTTTGGGGGAAAGGCAAGGGATAAATAAACCAAACCAGTGCCACACAGTATGGAACAGAACTGGGACTCAAGGTGGCTTCTGAAATCAAAGTAAACACTATATAGATAGAAACTTATAAAAGATAGTTAACATATAATTAAAATATCTGTAATGTTACAAAACTAAAATATATATTTCAAATTAAAAAATATAAAGCAGTTAAAAAGAAGTGAAGTACAGTCAGCCCGGCCATATCCACGGATTCTTTATCCATGGATTCAACTGTCCACAGCTTGAAATATTCCATTTTATATGCCATTATATATAATAGGACTTGAGAATCCACAGATTTTGGTATCCACAGGGTTCCTGGGACAAAACCTCAGCAGATAACAAGGGCCTACTGTATACTTAAAAGCCTTGTTATTTTTTTAAAAAATCTTTACCATTTTTTTTTAGACAACAAGGAAGCCCTACATGATTTGGTGCAGCTTCTCTGGTAAAGAAGTTCCAAAGGCTGAAGCCATGCCCACAACCTCACCAAGCATGCCTGTGAAGGAGGTGGGACCAAGCGAAGGCCTCTCCTTGAAAATGAAGAGCCCATGAAAGCTCATATAAGCTCAAATTGTTTGGACCCAAATCATGTAGGGCTTTGTATGTCACAGCCAACTCTCTGAATTGCCTCAGCAAAAAGGGTGTGGAGCTGTTATAAAAAGAGAATTGTGACTTCCAGCAGGGGGCGCGAGGACGAAGGACAGGTTCTAACAGGGCTCCGTGGGGACCTGTTGTCTAGGATCAACAAAGGGGGGTTCTCAGAGAGGACCGCCCCAGCTTTATACCTGGGAAGGTAAAGGAAGATTGGGGCTCGCAATAGCTGTCTATGTTGAAGCTTGGGGGGATATAGGAAGGTTCCTATCCCCGATTCAAAGAACAGACCGAGCAGCCATTGTTTCTCCTAGAGCCTTTTGGCACAGAGTACTCATTTTCCCCCTACTTTTAATCAGGAAGATATACTAACTACTACAAATTTAAATAAAAATAACTCAAAGAAAGCAGGAATACCTTTAACAGTGATATCTCAGCCAGCACTATCTGTGGGAGGGTTCTTCATCTTGGCAGGCAAAGGTGAAGAGGCGAAATAGATGAGATGGTTTTATTCTCTCTCTTGTAAATGCTTTCTATCTCTTTTGACTCGAAAAGAGACAAAGGGCATAGACCCTATGAGAACGAGACAAGGAGCTAATTTTCCCTAAACAGATTAGCCAAAATATCTGTTGTTGTTTTTTCTTACTGCATGGTAGCTTGGCAGTCAACTAACTACGCAGCTGGAAATTAGCTACAGCATAAACGGTGGGGGAGGAACAGGGAGGAGTTGGAACGAGAGAGACTGGGAAGAGAGAAAGGGAAACCGGGAGGACAATTCCAAGAATGGATGTAAAATGTGGTCTGGACTATTAAGAATGGAACGAACTTGACTTGATTAAAGGAAAATAAAATAAAATAAAATAAAAATAAAAACCCAGATTAGAGTGTGTTGGAGAGACGGAGACTGGGAGGAGAAGAAAGGAGATAAGCAGGCAAACAAACGGGTGACGAGGGACGGAGAGGCAAGCAGCTAGGTGATGGAGAGGCAAGCAGACGGGTGATGCATGCAGAGGGAGTCGCAGAAGCAAGCAGAGGGGCAAGCAGGCGGGTGACGGAGAGGCAGGCAGACAGATGACGGAGAGGCAAGCAGAGGGGGACGCAGAGAGGCAAACAGACGGGCGACGGAGAGACACACAGATAGTTGACGCAAGCAGAGGGGGACGCAGAAAGGAGCGGAAGGACAGACAGATAGTGAAGGGAGACAGGAACAGACTTAGCGGTTGAGACGTGGAATGGATAGAAGCAAGCAGACGGAGATAGGAGATAAACAGCGCGTGAGAGGAGTCCTGGATGGCCAAACTGGTGTCATTAATGGTGGACATTGACGCAGCGTTTAGAAGGGAGGAATAGTGAATGGGCTAAGGAGCTCATAAAGAGGGCTAGTCAAATTTGTGGGCCACCACTTGAAGGGAAAATCACATTGGAGTGTTTGAACTAATATTGGATGGTAAAGGTGGGTAAAGTGAACAAATAAATGAGCAACAATAATAAGCAAATTAGTAAACAGTAAATAAGCAAATTAGGAGGGGGACTAAAAATAATAGTTCATACGTCTACAGCTTTAATTCAGAACGTAAAAGAAGACAATCATAGGTGCATCTAGTCTATATATACATTTACATACACTCCTCTATAAAACCACCTCAGATAATACTAGTTAAAAATTATATTGAATACAAATTGATGGCCTCTGGTTTGAGACCTAGAGCATACACTACATCCCAGATAACAGCTTCAAGAAGAGTCTCGACAGAAATGCCACCAAAACAAACGGACATTAATATGCAAATCTTGGAGGAGCTTAAATCCTTCAAGAGAGAGATAAAGGATGAGATACGAAATCTTCAGAAAGATATGAAACAAGAATTTGGAAAGGTAGAGAAAAGACTGGATAAAATGTTGACGGAGATGAAAGAGATAAAAGGAGAAGTGGATAAAGTAAAGAATAAGATGATTAATTTAGAAAACCAGTTAAGGACTTGGAGAAGGAAAAACAGACAAACTTATCCCAGGAAATCAGATACAGGGAGAAGTGCTTGAAGTTGAGAGGCCTCCCAGAAAGATTATACGAAAATCTTCAGGAAAGAATATTGCCAGTTTTAGCAAGCTATATAGAAGATACAGAGGAGAATATTGAAAAGGAAATTGATAAAATGTTTAGAGCGAGCTCGGCAATATCAAGAGACCAGAAAATCCCTAGAGATATTGTGATCTCCTTTATAAGAGCTAAATACAGAGATAGAATACTTCAAAAGAATTATGTACAGAAACTGAAAATAGAGGGGAGAGAGGTCCAAATATTTAAGGACATCCCAATGGAGGTTCTTAGAAAGTGTCAGGACTATAAGCAACTTACGCAGAAACTTACAAGAATTGGAGTAAATTTTAGATGGGAGAGGATCGAAGGGATATCCTATACGTATCGACAAAAAAGATACAAAATAAATTCAATAGATAAAGCAAAAGAAGCCTTAAGAAAACTTAACGAGGATGAGCAGAAAGAGGAGGATAAGAGAAGAAGAAAGAAAGAGGGGAGAAGAGAAAAGAAAGACCTAATCAACAAAGAAGGACGAGATGTCGAGGACAGAGATGAGAGTAATAAAAGATCAGAAGGAAAGGAGGCGGCTCAAGAAGAAGATCATGGGAAGGAGGAGGAAGAGGAAGAAGAAGAAGAAGGGAAGATTGATAAAGCAGAAGGAGGAGGTGGAGAAGAAGATGAAGATAACTAATATAGTAAAACTATCAACATAACATCATGGAACGTCAAAGGCTTGAACACTTTGATTAAGAGAAGAAGAGTGTACCATTTTTTAGAGAAGAATAAAGCAGAGGTTACCTGCCTTCAAGAGGTAAGGATATGACAAAATGAGAGCAAATACCTCAAAAATCCAAAATTGGGCCAAGAATTTGTTTCCCTGTCAAAAAAAGAAAAGAAAAAAGGAGTAGTAATATATGTTAACAAGAAATACGAAGCAAGACAAATTCTAAAAGATAATGAAGGCCATTTGGTTGGCGTAGAGATCAGTCTCCTAAAGGAAAAGATATATTTAATTGCGATCTACGGCCCTTTTGAAAAAAGAGAACACTTTTATAAAGACCTAAGCCGAGAGATGACAAAACTAGAAAAAGGGTCAATAATACTCATGGGTGACTTCAACGGTGTCCTAGACGGGAAAAGAGACAGATCGGGTAATACTAAAGAAAACCAGGATAGACTCCCCAGAACCTGTTTGGACTTAATGGAAGAGTTCCATTTAAAAGACCTCTGGACAACAAAATACCAAGAGGAGAAAGGGTATACGTTTCGTTCTGAGGTCCACAAGACGATGTCAAGAATTGATATGTTCTGGACATCGTCAGCTTTAATACCAAGAATAAAAGAAATGGAAATACTACCAAAAATCATCTCGGATCATAACCTGATTATTCTAAGAATGACGCTACCCAAAAAGGAATATATTTGGAGACTGAGAGATGACCTACTAAGCGAAGATAGTTTTGTGCAAAAAATGAAAGGAAGAATTAATCAGTATTTCATAGAAAATAGAGAGGAAGAGACAAAAATGAATCTAATATCGGACGCATTTAAGGCCACAATGAGAGGTTTTCTACTGCAAAAAGGAGCTGAAAATGTAAAAAAAAAGAAGGGAAGAAAACCGGGTGCAGTTACAAAGATTGAAAGAAAAGGAGGAAGAACTGAGGAAGAAACCTCAAAGTAAAGTGATAATAAAGGAGATAGAACTGTTAAAAAGATCAATCAACGCCACGATGATAGAGGAGATAGGGAAAAAACTGAAGAAGATGAGACAGAGATCTTTTGAGAAGGCAAACAAGACGGGTAGATGGCTCTCCTATAGATTGAAGAAAACAGAGGACAAAAGGACGATAACTGAAATTAAATCAAATGGGAAGCTCTTGACATGCCAAAATGAAATTTAAAAAGAATTCTTAGATTATTACTCCACCTTATATAAAGAACAAATGCAGGGTGACGATTGGGATGACGGGATGAATAAATACATAGAGGAGAATAAATTCATAATTTTATCTGACGAACAAAAGCTAAATTTATCTAAACCCTTTGCAATAGAAGAAATTAGTAGAGCAATACAAAGCCTAAAAAGAGGGAAGGCTTCGGGTCCAGACGGATTCACGGAAACTTTTTATAAAACCTTCGAAGGAGAAATATCAAGACCCCTATTACATGTCATAAATTTGATACATTTAGAAGGCACGCCAGATACATGGAAAACAGCAAATATTACAATGATATGGAAAGAGGGAAAAGACAAAAAGGATGTTAAAAATTATCGCCCAATCTCCCTCCTTAATGTAGATTACAAGATCTACACAACTATACTAGCAAATAGCATAAAAGGAGTTTTAAAGGACATAATAAACAATGATCAGTGTGGCTTTCTCCCGGGAAGATCATTATCGGCAAATATCAGGATTATAATAGATACATTGGAGTTCCTTGAGAAAAACAATGAACGAAAGGTGGCCATAATCTTTGCAGATGCAGAAAAAGCGTTCGACAACATCAACTGGTGGTGTTTGATTAAGACCATAGAGGTATTGGGACTTGGCCAGTTTATTTCATCCAACATTGAAAAAATATATATAGAACAGAAGGCTTCGATTATCATCAACGGAGAAAAATCACAAGAATTCCCAATACAGAAAGGAACCAGACAAGGCTGCCCCCTATCCCCGCTGCTTTTCATAACAATAATGGAAATATTAATGAACAAATTAAGAGAAGATAAAAAGGTACAAGGATTAAAAATCAAGAATCAGGAATACAAGGTTAGGGCATTTGCGGATGACCTAGCCATAATACTAGAATATCCCATAGAGAACATAGAACATTTAATGGGGACGATTGCAGAATTTGGAAAATTCATGGGATTTAAGATCAATAAAGACAAAACCATAATCCTAACAAAGAATATAACGAGAAAAGAGCAGGATTTACTAAAGGAAAAATCCAAGTGTAAACTGGAAAAAAGAGTGAGATACCTAGGTATCTGGCTCTCAAATAGAAATTTGGACTTATATGAAAATAATTACAAGAAAACATGGGAATCAATAAAGAGAGACTTAATAGTTTGATCAAAATTGAACCTTTCATTATTAGGGAAGGTTGCCGCTATTAAGATGTCCATCCTCCCCAAAATGATATTCTTGTTCCAGAACTTACCAATCATTACAAATGATAAGCCATTTAAAATCTGGAAAAGCGATCTCAGAGACTTCATATGGAGTAGAAGGAAGGCGAGAATAAAATGGACAACTCTAATTGAACAGTCGGAAAGGGGAGGCTTGGACTTACCAAATCTGCAAAATTATTATACAGCATGTAGCCTAGTGTGGATAGAAGAATGGATTAAGTTGAAAGATCAAAGATTGTTGCGGTTGGAAGGAGCGGGGTTGAGGTTTGGGTGGCATGCCTATATAGGCTATGGCAAGGATACAGTACAAAAAGATTTCAATAATCATATTATAAGAAAAGCGTTAATGCAGAGTTGGAAAAAGATACAGAAACAACAGTTTGGGAAATTACCTAAATGGATATCTCCGGTAGAGGCCTTCTCCGAAAGATGGGGATACGTGGGCAAACCTGATAGATGGGCTACGTACAATGATTTGTGTAATAAGAGGAGAGATAAAAAGATGGAATTAAAATCGAAAGAGGAACTGGATGACAAAGGATGGAAATTTAACTGGTTTTCGTACCAACAGATACACAGTAGATTCAATACAGATAGAGAAAAACCAGGTTTCCAAAATGAGGAAACAGAGATCGAAAAAATAATCTGGGACGATAAGAAAAAGAAAATCGCAAGACTCTATAAAGTTCTGAACTCCAGACGATTAGAAGAAGAAACAATCAGAGATTCAATGGTCAAATGGGTGAGAGATATTGGAAAGGTAATTGAATTAGAAGAATGGGAAGACGCCTGGAGGAAAACAAAGAAGATTACGGCATGCCAAGCTTTAAAAGAGAACTATTTTAAAATCAGCAATAGGTGGTATTTAACTCCATCAAGATTGAATAAAATTTACGGAGTAAAAGATAGGAACTGTTGGAAATGCGGAAAAGTACCAAGAACATTAAAACATATGAGGTGGACTTGCCTGCTGATATATACATTTTGGGAAAAGATACACAACATTATTCAAAAAGTATTTAATATAAAATTTGAACTGAACCAGAAACTATATCTTTTAAACATTACAGCAGGACTAGCAAATGAAGTAAAAAAAGATTATTGGAGAATCTTGCTATATCTTTGCACAGCGGCTCGTACACTTATAGCTGTGAAATGGAAGAGCAAAGAAGAACCAAAAATAGAAGAATGGCTCAATAAGATACAAGAGATAAAAGAAAATGACAAATTAACATGTATATTAAATCAAAAATCAGAACAAAAAATAGATGCAGAATGGTTACCTAAAACTGAATATTGCAGGAAAAGGTGGGGTATATCAGGAGATATAGAGATATAGAGGTTTAAGAAGGGAAATGGCCAGAGCTAGATGCATACAGAAAACAGTGGAGAAGACGGTGGTTATAAGAAACAAGAAAAGGTTGAGAGAGAAAAGAAGATATAATAGATAAAAGAAGATAAAAGGGTTGAGAAGCAGCAAACAGTAAAGTAGCATTGAAACTAATAAAGAAAAGAGGAGAGGTAGAGAGTAATAAGGAGGACGCATTATTTTAGAGAAGAAAGAATCTTTGAGATATTTTGTACAAAGGAAGTCGTAGTTTTTATTTTATTTTTTAATTTTAAATTAAATTTTAAAGCGACACTATCGAATTTGTGGAACGGGAAGAGGGGGGAGAGATTTTGACTACTCCTTTATTTCTGTACCCTAACTTGAAGCTGTATACTTTCACTATAAAAAATAATAATTAATAAAAAAAAGGGAGAGAATTGTGTGATCTTCTAACAACATATTTCAAAGGGAAATGCACACAGGCTTAGATTTTCCTTGGGTTTTTTTTTTTTGTTGTTGTTGTTGTTTTGTTTTTTTCCCTCGGCTGTGAGGCCATGTTCTGGAAGAGAACATGGCCTCACAGCCCAGAAAAAAAACCAGAAGGAAAATCTATGGATGCCAGCCACGAAAGCTTTTGACTTCACATTGCACACAGGCTATTTTACAATAATCCAAGTGGGATGCAACTAGGGGTGCATCTACACTGTAGAATTAATGCAGTTTGACACCACTGTAAATGCTGTAGCTCCATCTTGTAGTTTCACAAGGTCTTTAGCCTTCTTTGCCAAAGAGTGCTAGTGCCTCACCAAACTACAAATCCCTGGATTCTGTAGGATGGAGCCATGGCAGTTAAAGTGGTGTCAAACCGCATTATTTCTACAGTGTAGATGCACCCTAAGACAGTGTAGATACATCCCTGTGGCCAGATCAGACATCTCTGAGAAGAGATACCATTGGTCCACTAGCTTTAACTATCCAAACATATAGTCCCAACCACCACCGAAGTCTGGGCACTCAAACTGTGAGCCTGCATCTTCAGTGGTAGTGTAACCCCCATTCAGTACAGGCCAAACTCCTATTCCTTGATCTGCTCTTTGACCAGGAGCGCCTTGGTCTTGATTAAACTTCAGTTTGTTATCCCTCATCCACTCCTCTACACTGCCAGACATTGGTTTAGCTACTTTGGATTTATAGTAGGAAGAAAGGATAGACTTGGGTATCACAAATTTATTGGTGGCACTAGACCACATAACTCTGAACAACCTCTTCTAGCAGTTTCATGTATATGTTACAAAGCATGAGACAAAACAGAACCACAACTTCACAGAGCAATGGCGAAGGCATCTAACAAGAATCCCCCAGGAACACAATCTGAGCTTGAACCTCCAAAAAGGAATGAACCCACTATAAAAGATCCTAGTCCCAGCCCAGCAAGATAGCTCAGAAATATACTCTAGCCTATGTTTTCAAACCTGTTGGGAAGTCCTGAAGGAACAGAAAGGGGGGAAAAAATACCTTACCCAGTCCCATAACATCACAAACTGCCTCATCAATAACCATGGCTGAAGTATGAGACATTTATTCAGTCAAATCAACTGGAGTTTAACTGTTCCAGCCAAAAACTATGATAAAAATACATATGAAATAAAAATACAATACTACAAAAAAGTACTTTAATATAAAAAGTGTGCTGTCAACCACACACAAGAAGAATAAAATATAGGTATATAGGATTCAGCATTAATTCAAGTTAAATCTTTGTATCTCTATACCAATATATAGCAGTTACATCTCATTTGCTTTTCCTGATCTTTCTCACTGTCAAGGCAAAGAGAGGTGAATTAAACAAGCATTTGATGAAGGTTATGTGAAGGTTAATAATAATAATAATAATAATAATAATAATTGGGGTATGCATGCTGTCCTTTTTCTCTTACTGTGTTTTTAAGTTGCTGATATTTTAATAGGATAGCTTATTTCAGTTGTTAATTTTTTATCATTAGGTTTTTAGATATACTTCCTTTTAATCTGTGCTGTGAGCCACCTTGGGTCCCATGTCAAGATAAAGGAAAGACATAAATAAAATGAAATGAGAACAATCTCTCCCTCTCAATCTCTTTATCTATAGCAAGCAAAGGCATTTGTTTCACTCAATAAAAACAGTTTCCACTCCCACTCCTATTGGTCAGGGGTTTCACAAATAACTCTCTAGTAATGGCAGCATGTGGACCAAGCGGGGACATGCCTCATGCCAAAATGGTGATGTTGGCGAGCTCACCTTGGTCTATCCAAGTTTTGTGGTCTCTTACAGTCCATGTTCGGAAGGCATTTTCTCCTGAGCAAATAACTTGCAGTCAGTTCAGACTAAAATCAGCTCAGGTGCCTGGTGCCTGGTTCAGCAGTACTCCAAATTAGCCCTGGGACAAGGTGTTGGGGTAGATCTATGACTTGATCCATCCATTCAAAACAGTTGCCAGGATTAGATAATGGGCCCCTACAGATAGGCGCCAAACCTCAGGATTCAGTGGGAGCTGTCCTTATCATCCTTCCCCGCCCCCCACAAATATTCATCCAACATTCTTCCTGTCCTGATGTTTCTCATGAATTTCCAATATTGACTGCAAACTTCAGACTATGGTAAATGTCGCGCACCTGTATCCATTGTCTTGGCTCTTCCAATTGTATTTTTGGGCAGTCCCACGGAGATTTTGCACTGTCCTTTTTTTCCTTCATTATATTTCTGGTTATGCTTTTTTTCTCTCCCCACTCTTCTTTTTATAGTTATAGTGCTAAAGTGGTATAGTCACTTTTAGTTTTTTTTTTTTTTAAATAAAAATTAAAAAGATAAGGAACATAGATACTGGAGGAGCAGCATGTGAAGGGGGAAGGTGTTGAGTTAATGGAAGGGATGGTGGGAAATCATGCTCACACCATACCTTAATCACACCTCAAGGGAGAAAAAAGAATAGTTGTGGGGGGAGTGCAGGTCAGGGGTAGAGCTACAACCAGTCAAAAACCAGGGGCAAAATCTGGTATATTTAGGGAATGACTGGATGAAGGAGCAAAAATAATCATTACAAGGCATGAGATCCTGATAGAGAATGCCTCAACATTTCCCAGAACTATTGGGCAGTCCAAAGGAGCCCATGTAGTTCAATAAACACGTTTCTTAATGGAACTTACATGAATTTAAATAACTTGTTCCACAATTACCCTTTTTCAATGTGTGAATTCATTTTGGAAGAACAGGGTTTATTAGCTCTACGTTCTCCTAGAATGTATCCAGAATTACTAATTCTTCAATTTGTATTTTTGAAAGATAAATCTTTGTGAAAGACAATTCACCTCAGGAAATAGCAATCTCTTGACCATTTGTGTTCTAGAACTCATCTTTGACCATTTCCAAACAACACATTTTTGGTAAGTAAGCCAGTGTGGCATAGTGGCATACAACTCTGTTGGACTACAACTCTGGAGACCAAGGTTCAAATTCCCACTTAGCCATGAAAACCCACGTGGTGACCTTAGGCAAGTCACACACTCTCCGCCTCAGAAAACCCTGTGATGGGTCCTCCTTAGGGTTACCATGTTAGAAATGACTTGAAGGCACACAACAAATTCCTGCAGCAAGGAAGTGTGTTGTTTTTTTAATGTATGTCAGTTGAGTACAATGAATTATTGTCTTACTACTGTATAATTTGTAGAACTCTAACATACATTTGACTCGTTTTACACTTTTGCATAATCTGGAACTGGCCAGATGAATGCAATGTGCAGAATCAGAGACTTGTTCTTTTTAAAGTTCACTGAACAGGTGTCTTAGGCAAGCATGGTGTTGGAAATTGCAATGATAACGGACGCCTCCTGCTAGAGTTCTGTGCAGAACAACAGCTGACTATTACAAACACAATCTTTCAGCAGAAAGATAGCTTGAAGACAACCTGGATGCATCCCCGATCCAAACATTGGCACCTCATTGACTACGTTCTAGTCCGTCAGAGAGACATTCGTGATGTCCGTCATACACGAGTGATGCCCAGTGCAGAATGCCAAACAGATCATCGCCTTGTCAGATGTAAACTAAATCTTCATCTTAAGTTCAAACCTAAGAGGGGTGGCATCTTAAAGAAGAGACTCCAAGTCAACAATCTTCAACAAGCTACCATGAGAGACAACTTCCAGGCAAATCTACAAACGAAACTTGAAGACCATCCTACAGATCCTTCTCCTACAGTGCTTTGGCAACATATCAAAAACAGTATCCTCCAGTCTGCAGAAGAATCCCTTGGCTTCTCCCACAAGAAAAATCAAGACTGGTTTGATGAAAACAACCAAGAGATCCAGGAGCTGTTGGCAAGGAAGAGAGCTGCTCACCAGGCATACCTCGCCCAGCCAACCTGTCATGTAAGAAAAGCAGCTTTCCGCCTCACATGTAGCAAACTACAACAAAAACTCCGAGATATGCAGAACAAGTGGTGGATCAATATAGCAGAAAAGACACAACGCTGTGCAGATCTGGGTGATCATAGAGGATTTTATGAAGCTCTTAAAGCAGTGTTTGGACCTACTTATCAGGTCCAAAGCTCCTTATACAGTACAGATGGTCAAACATTAATTACTGATAAAGCCTCCATCCTAAATCGTTGGGCTGAACATTTTCAAAGTCTCTTTAGCGCCAACCGAGTAGTCCAAGCCTCAGCTATCCAATATATGATACAAAAACCAATGAAAAATGAATTGGACATAGCTCCCACTTTGGAAGAGACCCTTAAGGCCATACAGCAGATGAAAAACGGCAAGGCAGCTGGGATTGATGGAATCCCACCTGAAGTTTGGAAACACGGAGGTCATGCACTCCACGAAAAATTCCACGAATTCCTTGTGAATTGCTGGGAAAAAGGGGAACTGCCATCAGACCTCCGAGATGCAGTCATCATCACCCTGTACAAGAAAAAAGGAGCAAAATCCGATTGCTCAAACTATCGAGGCATAACACTGCTCTCTATTGCTGGAAAAATCCTTGCAAGGATACTCCTGAACAGGTTAGTTCCTGCTATTGCAGAAGAACTTCTCCCTGAAAGCCAATGTGGCTTCAGAGCCAATAGGAGTACTACAGACATGGTATTTGCCCTTAGGCAACTGCAAGAAAAATGTAGGGAGCAGAACAAGGGTCTCTATGTAACATTTGTCGACCTCACCAAAGCCTTTGACACTGTAAGTAGAAAAGGTCTGTGGCAGATCCTGGAAAGACTAGGATGTCCCCCCAAATTCCTTAAAATGATTATCTTGCTACACGAGGGACAGCATGGTCAAGTCAGATATGGCGATGCTCTTTCAGAACCCTTTCTAATAACTAATGGAGTGAAGCAAGGTTGTGTTCTTGCACCAACTTTATTTACAATCTTCTTTAGCATGATGCTCCAAAGGGCTATGGCAGAGCTTGAAGAAGACGACGGCATCTATATACGCTACCGTACTGATGGTAGCTTGTTTAACTTAAGCCGTCTGAGGGCTCACACTAAGACTCTAAACTATCTAGTCCGTGAGCTGCTCTTCGCCGATGATGCTGCCCTTGTTGCCCACACAGAAGCAGCTCTGCAGCGCCTAACATCCTGCTTTGCAACAGCTGCAGAGCTGTTTGGGCTAGAAGTCAACCTGAAGAAAACAGAAGTTCTTTACCAGCCTGCACCACAGGACGAACACCACCATCCCCACATTGCCGTCGGCAAATCAGTTCTCAAGTCCGTTCAGCAGTTCACCTACCTGGGAAGCATCATCTCCTCAGATGCCAAGATTGACAAAGAGATCGATCACAGATTAGCAAAGGCATATAGTGCATTTGGAAGACTTCACAAAAGAGTCTGGAGCAATAAACACCTGAGGCAAAGCACAAAAATCAGTGTGTATAGAGCCATCGTACTGTCTATCCTCCTTTATGGATCTGAAACATGGGTCACCTATCGCCACCACCTACGACTCCTCGAGCGCTTTCATCAGCGCTGTCTACGCACAATCCTAAATATACACTGGACTGACTATGTGACGAATGTTGCTGTCCTTGAGCAAGCAGGGATCACCAGCATTGAGGCCATGATATTGAGAACACAGCTGCGTTGGGCAGGGCACGTTTCTAGGATGGAGGACCATCGTCTCCCAAAAATACTACTCTACGGTGAACTCGCCACGGGTCAGCGTAAGAGGGGCGCTCCAAAAAAGCGATACAAAGACTCCCTGAAACAACATCTCAGGCATGGAAAAATTGATCACCAACAGTGGTCCGCCCTGGCCTCACATCGGGAGGCATGGAGACGCACTATCCACAATGCTGCAGCCTTACTTGAGAACTCACGACGAACAAGTCTTGAAGAGAAACGACAACGCAGAAAGAATCACAACCCAAAAACATCACCCAAGGAGACCTTCTGCTGTGCTTTTTGCAACCGGACTTGTTTATCTCGGATTGGCCTTTTTAGTCATCAGCGCGCTTGCAGAAAGCGCGGGATGAGTCCTTCCTGAATCTTCGTTTGCGAAGAAAAGCCAGAGAGAGACTGTATAATTTGTAGAACTCTAACATACATTTGACTCGTTTTACACTTTTGCATAATCTGGAACTGGCCAGATGAATGCAATGTGCAGAATCAGAGACTTGTTCTTTTTAAAGTTCACTGAACAGGTTTGCACTGCCTTAGTCTACCCAAACTCTGACATACTACTAATACTGAATCATCAATGACCAAGTTCATCACTTACCACATAGCTTCACCAAGTATAAACATGAAACAAGATAAATGAAGTAGCCTTCCACAATGCATAATGCTTATGCCTCAACAAATTATTTTGCTTAACCAATTCACATGCTTCTTTCTTAGCCTTATTGAGATAAGCTTATCTGAAGAGAAGGCATTTAGGGCAATAGCGTATTTCCTGAGACTTACAAGGAGTTGCCAACATTTGTGAGTTAAGAAAAAGAATATGGTAGACTGGCTTGGCTAGAGAGGGGGGAGAAAATATAGCGTTAATGTGGTTTTTGAGGGCTGTTGGAAGATGGTGTTAGGATAGGCTAGTAATGATGACTATATCTTGAGGCTTTTGACCATATGCAGATTTCAGCTTGAGAGGACATTTGGCAGCCATTTGTTCTTCTTGCTGTGCATACATTTCTGAAAAGCTCCAAATAGCCCTACAGAGTTGAAACATCTACTGCTCACAATTTCTTTTCTGGCAATACAGCACTGCATTGAAATTCACATTATATATTACACATTTTACGTGCTGTACATCCTTCAAGTGGTCAGATGCAAGAATTTAAATTCCTGTATCCTCATGCATCAAAAAGTTCTCATGATCTCATATTAAAATTGTACACTCTTTCCCCTTAATTAAAAAAAGTAAGTCAAAGTGCTAGATGTCATTTTGACATTACTGCTGAGTTCATTTGACACATTCTCTCTAGGTGGTAGATGATAAATCTGTATACAGCAAATGTAATTAAACTGAAAGTTACACAGCTGTCAGAAAAAGGCACAAAGACAAACATGAGCAATGACTGTCGCTATGGGTCAGGCTAACATTTTTAAGTCAAACAAATTTACTCCCCTTTGCCCCCACATGCTTTGGCCTATAGGGAGACCATTTGGGACATAATCAATCTTAGAAAAATAAAAGCTTGTAATAACAATTGCCAAACTTAAAAAATCTTTTGATAAGTGACAAGTTCAAAGAGTGAGAAGCAATCACAAAAGCTGCTGCCCAGCAGTCATTACTCACGCACAACTCCTATTGATTTCAAAGAGTTCTACTTGAATAGTGGCTGAAGGAGTGAAGCCGAAAATGAGATACTGTCATGTGGTTATAAAGACAATAACTTCCTTTCAGGATTTAACACTGATGCAAACCCATGGGAAGTTAAAGGACTCTCAGTGATTTCATGATTTATTAACTAGTATGAACATACACATTGTTGTTATTTAATTGAGTCCTGGTAAATACCGACAGATGAAAGTGCTCCAACAGATTATAATGAACCCACAGTTCTTTGAGAGTAACTGTATCCTCTCAATGACAACATGTAGGTGATCTGTGCTGCTTTGCAAGTCCATTCATCTTGAAACAGATACTTACTGCCAATAGGTCTGCTACAGAACTCACATGAACAATGTAATTTTTTCAAAAGTTTCTGTATTCATCAATATTTTTCCTCAATTGTTAAAAGGACATACTGTATATGTTGCTAACTCCTTATGTTTAAATTTCCTCAGAAGGCTGCTCATCAACTATTTTTTAATCTTTTTTTCTTTTGATAAAAGCATCCTACAAAAGCCAGAGTATATTTTAGAAACTGACTTACAATATGATTCTACCACTGAGTTATGCCTGCTGGACAGAGTAGGAATGTTATTAAATTCCCTTGTACTGCCAAAACACATATGACCATCCAAAAAAAAAAAAGGGGGGGGGGAGATTGCCAGCATAGCAATACAGCTTAGCTGGCAGGACTCTTGTTAATTCAAGGGAGGAAACTGGGCAGAATTGGGAGCATGATGGTAGAATATGATATAAATGAAAATATATATGCTTTCTCATAGGTCGATCCTACTCTTTATGGTTTTGTCTGCAAAAAGAAAGAAAAGGAACAAGAAATGAAAGAAAAGAAAGCAAAAAGAAAAACAAAGAAAGTGGCATAAATTAAATTGTTCCCACTGAATTTTGATATGAGCTACAGATGATTAAAACTTCCCTCTTCTCCAATGCAGCAGAGTATAGGATGCCAATCTTGCATAACCAGAGCCGCAAAGAAGACCAAGCAAGTTCAAATATACCAAGACGTGCAACATGAGGCTATATACCACTTTGCCCACAGTTCATTTAGAGCTAAGAGCAAACAAGTAGGGACTGGAGGTACCACCTACGAACACAAAACAACCAAAGAAAAGAAGAACAAAAGGGGTCAGATTAGTAAAATATAACCTTTCAAATCCATTACACGTAACTTCTTGTAGGACTCCTGACAGCAAGTAATCCAATCTCTGTTCCTTAACTGAGGCTGAGGGCATGTGAAGCAGAATAAGCAGTAACCAGTAACATTTAAATCCCATTATTTAAGGGATATTATCTCAATGCTATACCATTTTATGGAACAGATGAATCTTCTGATATTTTGGGAGAACTATCAAGGAGAAAGCAGGGTGTTAGGCTGAAATCTGGGGTATGGAAGAGCATCTAGATGGCAGCACATTTTCTTCCTTTTCTTAATTAATCCAGTTCAAGTCACAGGAACTACGGTATTTGTCAAGACTGCTATCAATTTCTCATCACCATCCCACTGCTAACTACCCTGGCATCCTTTCTACAGTCTTACCAGCTAAACTGTTGCTCCTAAAAGGGGAGCCAGTGAAGAAATAGCATAGACCTTTGAATGACATCCTTTCCAATCACATTTTCTAGTACACAGTGATCAATTAATCTTTTCGGTAAAATGACTGAGACAAATTATGTTGTTATGTGCTAGAAAGGACTACAGTACATCATCTTCATAACATGGAACTGGAAATAGCTGACCACTGGAGCCAAGAGATGCTAGAAAAAGGTATTACATTCAAGTGAGAGAGTACATTATTTATATAAGTTAAAGTAAATCCTTTGGTCCAAGTCTTCCCTGTCTCAGCTATCTGCAACTCCTGTTCCTTTTTGGGGGTAAGACTGTACCTAAGGACTGAACTGGAATAGAAGAATTAAAGAAGGGACTGAAAGTAACAGTACCATACTCCTACCACGGCTAAATCTTCTCAAATGGCAACCAACCTGGGACAAAAATTGAATGAAAGAAACAATGAGATGCTTGGTGTGCATTGGTAGAGAATATTTTTTATTTGGTGCTTTTATATATTTCAACTTTTACTTTACTTATAACCAAATATATACAAAGAATTGTCTCTTTTTCAGAATTATTGTATTCGGAAACATTCTTGAAAACTACTAAACAATATGGAATAAATATTATCTATGAAACGCCATGTAGAGATAATAGATTTAGTCCACAAATAACATTTCCGTTATGAATGAACTTTTCATCTATTTGTTATTTTTAAAAATTATGTCACCACGTCTTAGGAGTCTGAACCAAATTCATGTATCCCTTTCTCCTTACTGGAAGAAAGAGATGCATCATGCATTTTTCTTTTTATTTCCTAAAACGTTTAAAAAGTGGATGAACATGTTTGTTTGAAGATGCCTTGGTTCGTGAGGTCTGATATTCCATGTAAACTGTATCGTCTGCTCCAGACATGGAGCTCATTGTGCCATAGTGACGGGAAACCTAGAAAAACAAAATACACAATCTTAGTGATATTCTGCATTGTTTGAACTAAAAAAAAAAAAGCCCTCCAGACTGCAGCCACATAAAGTTGTTGCTCACACAGAGCACTTGTATTTGTCCAGCTGCTCACATGTAAGTGTTCTTGTACAGATGTCAGTATAGCCAGGCTGGCAGGATGCGTGATTGCTGGAAAGAGGCAGCCCAGTTTTCTTTATACATGGGAAATCCTACACAGGTAATGCATGAAAGAGGACCCATGGCAGCTCTCTCTCTCTCTCTCTGTGTGTGTGTGTGTGTGTGCATGCATACACACTATTTTTTTTCACAAGATATGTATCTTCTGACATCTAATAACACCCCTTTCTTTCCAGCAGGGGGAATATTGGAAGTCACAAGCTACTAATCTCTAGGATTTGAACACATTCCTAAACAACTGGAATTTCTTTTGACTCCTGACATTCATAGTGAGTCTTATAAGCTTAGATTCAACACTGCCTTTCTGAAAATAAAGAGGTTCCTCCTGCTCACAGAAGGGCCTTTGATCTAGAAGGCTGAAGGAAGGGTTTTTTTCCCTTCCAAATTCCCCTTCTCCCTAGAAATCCTGTGCCATCCTCCTGTGCCTTCCTGTGTTGTTCTGGAAGGTGCCCCAATTTTCTGAAACAGATTTGAAGGAAGGCTACAGCAGGACTCTCTGGATCTAAACCAAGTTTTTAAAGCATTAAGGAACTTTCTGTCATTTTCTCAAAGAAACTGGAAAAGATTCCTATACTATGTTAACCACCTGATACCTGGGAATTCTCTGCAAGAACAAAACCTGCTTTTTAAATGTGGAGACAAATTAGAAATTGAACATGTGTAGCACTGTTTTTAATAATTTATTTAACAATTTAAGTCAATAATTAATAATTTAATTATCCAGTCTTTCCATTAAGAAAAAACAAAATAGTTTTAAAAGTCAGCCTGCAAAGATGTGTTGTCATACCCTTCTTTAAAGAATGGGGACTTATCCCAAATCAAGAGGTGATGTGATAGCCATGTTTATATATCTGAAAGGATATTGAAGATGGAGCAAGCTTGTTTTCTGCTGCTCCAGAGATTAGAATACAGAGCAATGGATTCAACTACAGGAAAAGAGATTGCACCTGAATATTAGGAAGAATGTCCTAACAGTATTAAGAGCTGTTCAACAGTGGAATATGCTGCCTTGGACTAGAGAGTAGTCTCCGCCTCTGAAGGTTTTTAAACAGAGGCTGGATGGCCATCTGTTGGGAGTGCTTTGATTGTATATCCCTGCATGGCAGGGGGTTGGACTGGATGGCCGCTATGGTCTCTTCCAAGTCTATGATTCTAAGAGGAATGCATTCCACAATCTGGGAGCAACAGAGAAGGAAGCCCTCTCCTAGATGTCAAGCAGGTCTTCACAGGTGACGGTATTCTCAAGAGGGCCTCTCTCAAAGATCTAACATCTGGACAGGTAAGATGGTCCCTTAGATATCTAGGCCCCATTTAGACTTTAAAGGTTAAAATCAACATCTTGAATTGAGCCTAGAAAGCAACTGGCAACCAGTGCAGGCCTTTCAACATTGGCATAATATGCTTTTGATGCTATGCATCACCCTAGCTGTCGCATTTTGTGCCAACTGAAGCTTCTGGAATGCTCTTCAAAGGTACCACTGAAGTAGTCCAGATGTTACTTAATTCATGCAAGGAACACTGCTGCCAAGTGCTGTTGACTTATGAAAGGTACATGAAACAGTTGTGAGAAGTAATTCAAAGCTTTGGAGAGAAATGTCACCAATACACTGATGATATATGAACAGGTTATTGCCTCTTGCCACCAAGGAAGCAGCTGATACTCCTCAGCTTTGTTGGATGGATGAAAATAAATGAACTACACACTGGCAAGATGGAGGTTATGTTGGTCAGTGGAAATACAGGCTTGAGAACTGGGCTTCAACCTATTTGGGGAGAGGGTGGGCTCCTCCTAAAATACCATGTTCATAGTTCTTGACTCTACACCTCTCCCTTGGACTTCATTTAGAATGTCAGTCACTGACACCAGGTGATCAAGAGGGTATGGGGAAGAAAACCAATCTTAATCTCTGTTGTGAGACCTACAAGTTGGGGCCAGGGGCAATGGGCAGCAGCAGGTTTGAAAAAGTAGACTGAGCCTCTTTTTTCATACAGTAAAAGCTTCAAACCTGGATGGTGGGTGGAAAAATAACATCTTCTCATTCCACTCAACCAAAGGCCACTGGCATTGTAGCAAAAAAAGGAGCCAGAGCTATAGATCACACTATTCCCTAGGGCTACAACTGGGTGTTTAGGTGAAGAAAAGGCCTATATAACTCTTGAATCATCTCTCTCTGCATCAAACCTAACAGGTCTTTAGCCAGCATAATATCCTCTTGCCTGAGATGACTTTGAACTGTACTCTCCTGCAACCACCTCTTCCTCAGCATCCAAATCAGAGGCTTGCAAAACTTTTTGGAGCAGCTGCTGCTGTTCTTCTTTGGATGAGAACATAAGCTCTTCCTCCTCCATACCTGCGAGTTTAGTGATTACCTGGGAAAGAGCAAGAAAGATATTTTTTTAAAAACTTTTAACCAGTGTTGACCTACAGAAATTGACTGGGTTCCTTTCAGCAAACCTAATCGCTACAAAAACTAGAATTTACATTGTGGTGTATCACTGACTTCAGGAACATATGTGTAATAATATTGCTTTATTGGGTCCTGCATCCAAAAGTAGTGGGCATCAGATGCAGTGAGTGGGGTGGGGATGGGCAGATTTATTCTTGCAATATAGTATATTGCCAAAATAAGTGTAGCAGGGGAGAGTTTCTGGGTAACAATGCAAACATGTGCAAGAACATGTGTGCCGCCTTCTCCTTTATTCACGGTTATACACTAAACAGGATCCTAAAGATACTATAATAGAACTACAGCATAAAATGCGAAGATAGCAAAACACATCCTTTCCCTTTTTTGCAACACAGGCACATCAACTCTCATTGAAGACTGATACAGACTAATACCTATGTCTTTGAATTGTACTTTTAGTATAGCTGATGTAATTTCACCTTCTGCATCCCTTAGAACAGCCTTTATTAATACAAGACAACACAAAACAACATATAATAATTTTAGTACAAAATGTTTCTGAGTCACTGTACAGCTGATTCACAGGCTGGTTACTGTTAAACAATGCAAGTTGTTCTACAGTCCGAGACATCATGGACAGAATTACCTTGAAGCTGTAGCCCTGGTCTACTAAAAATCTCTGCCGTTTAGTTGAGTATGCCATTTCTTGAGTGTCTTGGGAAACCAGAGAATAAAAGAAGGCATTGTACTCCTCTGCAACCATTCCTGGAGGAAAGGCATTATTGAAATATTAGGCCACACAAAAACAAGTCAAAATTTTAAGAAAATAAAACATTTCCTGACCTCTTAGTGTCATGTGGCTTACAATCACAGGTATCAAGTAAATCACGAGCTGTAGTGCTCTGTCAATTCAAAACTTGCAGGCTGACAAACAGAGCTCCTCCTAAAACAGGTTAAGTCCCAAGTTACTGTCCTATCTGCAAGCACTTAGAATCTCTTTCAGGAGTCAGGTTTCTACCACACTCCATTCAGCTTTTGTAGCAGTTGCAGGATCCAAATCTTCTGGATCACATGCTATTACAGCAATGTACCCCAGCTCAGGGTGTCAGGCAAAACATCAAGTGGCATATATGATATACACAGAAGACATAAACCATTCAATGGAACTCATTCAATAAGAGATCATGTAAGTAGGCCAAATTAGTTCCTCCCCATTATAACTCTGGTTAGACAATAGATAAATCTAGTGATTCTCCAACATAATGTTTCATATATTCCGTGCCTTCCTTCCTACAATACATATTTTAAGCATACAACTCCCTTCCCCAGGAGGACTGGTTGGCCCCCTCCCTGCTATTTTTCTGTCAGCCAGTAAAGACCTTTCTATTCAAGAAAGCTTTTGCTTTTTAGTGTATAAGGCAAACAAACCTTTTAATAGGGGGTGTAGTGTTTTTATTTTATGTTTTTAAGCCTCTTTTAATGCTGTTTTGAACTAACTTGTGCTTTTTTAAGCAAACTGAGTTTGTGTTTTAACTTTTGTATTAATCATCTTTAAATTGTATTGTGCTTTTAAAATGTGGTATGCCACCTTGAACCCCATGTTGGCAGAAAGGCAGTATATAAACTATTTTTTTTAAAAAACACCCTAAACAAAACATGTATTCAGATTGACTAAATGTGCATGTTTTTCTTATATCACCATATTTGTCTTGTTCCTTGATTTCTATTTAGAAGATTTCATGAACACATCTAAACCTACTTATTAAAATCTTCCAATATACTTTTCCAGACAACCGATGATCTTTTTCAGCTTATATCTGACAGGGTCCTAACTGTGTATCACAGGAAGAGAATACTGTAGCAGCAAAGTATTATGTTTAGAAGCTTAGGGAAATCTTGTCTGCAAGCATCTAGCCAAAAGGCATAGACATGCTATGGCTGCTTGCTGGCCAGCTTAAAAGCACACCAACACTCATGGCTCTATTTTCTGGTCAAGATGTTGAAGTAAAATCTTGTTCAGTATGATTCATTTGTGGCAAAGGAGCAAGAAAACATGTTTCTCTAAGTTTTAAATCTTATATAAAGATCATAGAACTAAGAAAGAGTAATCTCAGAATTGTAACACTTTCAACTCTGCCTTGAAAAGTTCAATAAGAACATAGCCTAAGGTCTACTAAAGTGTGTTTTTCAAAGACATACAAAATACTAATACTAACTGTCATGTGAAGAGTGATTAGGCCAAAAAGAGAAAGGAAAAGATGGCCCCCTACTGCAGCACTTTTTATAACTAACCTTGAATTTTGTTTTAACCTGTGACCTTGAGCTGACAGTGACAAACTAGGACAATGGCAAATTGTACATGCTTAGTCAGCTACATGAGTTGACTTATGTTACTTTCATGCTTGAGTGTTCCATTAAAATTACAGATTCCCAGGGCTTAGGCCTTGATTTACCTTTCTTGGCTCTCAGCACTCGACCCAGTCTTTGGGCCTCCTGTCTTCGAGACCCACCATGGGACGAAATCTGGATCAGAACATTGGCTTCTGGAAGATCAAAGGATGTGTCACCTACCTACAGTACAGAAGCAGCAAGACTTAACAACCTCAACAATCTTACAGATTTGTTCAAAATGAGCAATGTGATATTCCAAGCCAATTCAGTAACAAGCACAGCACTTTCTTGTACCTTGGAGATGAAGATTGTGTTGATTTTGGGGTTGTGTTTGAAATTCTGTAGGATCTGCATCCTCTCTCCCTGTGCTGTGGGCCCATAGATATATGGTCTTTAAAAAGAGACACAAAAAGGTTATGAGCATATGTGACTCTTTGCCCCATGGATTCAGACATGTATAAGTCTGTTATGAAAAACAATAACATATTTTAAAATAATTCATGATGCATGCTTATGCTCTACTTTACAGAAAGACTTCTACTCTTTGTTATCTTTGTGGTTGTCTTTGTTTGTATTGTGGACCCACCCAACTGGAAACAAACCCATTTTGTCAGACACCCCCTTCCACAGAAATAAATCCTGACAGTTGTAAATGTTATCTGCTTGATGTGTGCCTCCTGACTCAACAGATCAGTGGGCTGGATATATCAACTAATCCTACATGAAAGGATAGAAGCAGCTGTTAAAATAAAAAAGGTGTTTTCTTTGGTTCAATCCACTGAGCTAGCACATTAACAGCTGTGTTCTCATTCTTCCTCCCCACTCGTGTCCTTGCACAGCTTATTGCCTCTCAGATGAAAATCTTTCTGGTTTCAAGTGGGAGCTATATATTCAAAATTGTGACTAGTCTTGAAATCAACATAGAATCGTTGATTCCTCTTGTGACAGAGAACTCACACTACTGATGCCTATGGAGCTTGGTGGAGAAATGCAACCAGACAGAGCAATTTAATAATCAAGAGTGGTTCCTAAACCATTTTACTCCCAAAAAGCCAAACTGAGCATTTTACATGTGAAGTTTTCAAAAGCCACAATGAAATAATCAGTGCAAACATAGATTTTTACAAAAGATAAAGGAAAGGGAATACAGCACATTTGTGAGAATAATATATCCATTTCAAAACAGATTCAAAACCTGTTCCCTCAATCCATGCCTCTTTCATTCCCAAATCTCCCAACTGCAGTAACCAACTGCCCAATTTTGTTCAGTAATGATCAGTTTAATCATTAGACACTGGCTCCACAGCACCTCAGACATCTTTCTATGTACCTTAATTATCAGGCCTCATCTTGAACCAATAAAAAAAAGAATATACTGTATATATGTAAATATGTAAATAAATTTTTTTATAAGGTATGCAGCAACTAGATCAGAGTAGGTGATCTGTGTTCTCCAGAAGCTGTTAGACTGCAAATTCTATCAGTTGTAGCCAGTATTACCATTAGTGCAAGATTATGTAAGTTGTAGTTCAACATCTTGTCCATTCCCAAACTAGGTACTCCATTACTATTTTGTTTTTATCCAGTCGTTAGGAATTATGAAGCAAAATACCATCACTGGATTTGAAATAATGAACTAGTAAGTTTAATTTTTAAAAAAATCAATTTAAGATGAATAAACACAGGCAGATAAGAAGCTGGCTTATATCAGGCCCGACTATGGATGCATTCAGACAAAACAATAAACAATAGTTGATTGTTATGGAAACATCCAGTGATTCTCAGGGTTCTCTACCAGTGTAGCCATGAGGAGACAAGAGATTTTTGCTTCTGGGTTTCAAAATTAATGGTAGCTTGTTACTTCCAAATCTGCATATACTGGGTTCCCATAAACCTTAACTACAGTTGGCAGGAAACAAACAAACAAACCATGGTTTATGAAATTAGCTTGTACCAACAAATCATATCCAGTCTGTATGGGTTTGGATGGAATGAAAAAATAAAGCCAAGCAAAAATAGAAACAAAAACCAACCACAACCAGCCCAAAGAGGTAGTGAAGGAGTCAAACAAGGCTTGCAGTGTTGTGTTCCCATAACAATAAGCCACAATTTGTAATTGTGCCCAAATATACATGTTTTGTCTGTCTAGCCTACTACAGTCCACTTTGTCAGTGTCTCTCTAGGAACTCAGGAATATTTTTTTCACACCATCTGCTTCCTGATCCTTTTTTTCAGAAATGAACCTGGATCTTCCTCCTACAAACCGTGCAAACTAGTGAGCTGCCATCCCTCTCTGAACACAGCTAACTCTAACCCAGAAACAAAAAGGATGCTCTGATTAGTTCAGGGAAGACTTCGATTATCCTCTCAAATATCCACCTCTTTTATATAAACCATCAGTTTATGGATAGTACAAAATGTATCTGTCTGTCTTTACAGTGGGCCCTTGGTATCTGCTGGGGTTTGGTTAAAGGACTGCCCATGGATACCAAGATCCATGGATGCTCAAGTACTGTTACATACAATGGCACATTAAAACGGCATCCCTTAAATAAAATTGTGAGTAGCAAGGTTTGCATTTTGGAATATATTTCTTTAAATATTTTCAAGCTGTGGTTAGTTGAATCTGTGGATAAATAATCCATGGATAAGGAGGGCTAACTGTATAAGAAATCTGAGTAAGACATCTATGCAATATTGAGGCATAGAAGGTAGTTTTATTTTACAACTGCAGGATCAAGAGGTAACTATTGCTTTTATCCTAAGGTAGTTAATCATTAAACCAGTGACTAGATTACAAAAACAAAACAAAACAAAACAAAAAAACAAACAAAAACAAATTCACTATAAGTACGAAAAACAATGCTACAGACAACCTTCTTCTAGTGCAGAGATGGGCACTTCACCTGTGCAGACTTTGAATATCTGCAACAGTCAAATGCTCTCATCAAGAAGACACAGTTCCCTGACGGCACTTATTCGAGCTGGGGAAAATATTCACTACCCTCCAGAGAAGGAAAAGTGCCTCACAACCGACATCACAATCCAGAAGACAAGGCAGATTTTTGTGCCACTGCAGTGCACTTTTCATATAAACATATTTTAAAACACTACGGCAGAGGAGGGAAACTGTCTGAGGGTACAGGGACCGTTCCTCCTCCTGCATCTCTCCAGCAGCCTGCACTACTGTACTTTATCAGACCAGAAGTGACATCACATCACTTCTGACCACCATTTTGTCTGATTTTTAGCCTTTTTGTTTTTTCAGTGTTGGGGGGGGGGGTGAGAATAAACTGCAGCATTTCTGGCCAGTTTAGGGTCATTTTGATGGGGCCTGGGGTGAAAAATTGCTGGAAAATTGCGATGAAATTTTGAATGACTTTTTGATGCTACACTTTGGGGTCTTAAGGTGCATACAGACTGTGGGCCACACTTTGTTCACCCCAAAACAAAGGGCTTCATTCAACATCATGCAAGAGAACTTGTAACTGCAAAACTGGATCCCTACTTCCTCACTTTTCCTTCTTCCTGCCTTACACACTTCCCAAATTTGCTCCAGAAGGTTCCCCAATCCTTAGGCCTATATTTGGGAAACCTCACATGGGGGGAGGGATGCAGAGCAGACAACGTATCTGTTCCACCAGTTATGTTGTCCTCTAGTACTGTATACAACCCTAAGATTAGCATTACAATTCTGATTTCCTGCTATGGCATCATTTATGATAAATGGATATCTACTCTACTTCTGAGTAGGAATAAAAAGAGGTGTGTGTTTTTTTAACAAGCCCCCAAATATGTAAGAAAGGCTTAGCCTGTTGTCCTTGTACACACAAACTCAAACACTTCATTCACCCATATGCAATTTTAACAAGCCACCTCCATGCTGAACATTTCTTAGCAAAAATTTCATTCTAAGCTTTTGCAGGGGAAAAAATAATGCAATCCTGATAACTGCATGTAATAGTACTCTTTCAAGAACCATCACTAGATATAGTCTCTGTCCACACATAAGTGAACTATTGGAATGAAAACAGATCCTAAGTCCAGAATCTTAAATGATGGAACTGTCTGAAGTTCCTATGAACTGTCTGAAGTTCCTATGAACAGGTATAGTAAAATATTTGATTTATTTTTTAATAATACCCTAATTGCAAGATTTGGAAACATGGAAATATTACAAGCTTTATTTGGAAATATTGGTTGTTTATTTTTCTGGTCAAGAGGTTCAAGGTGAAACAAACACAAGCATTTATAAATGGAAAGTGCATGAGGAAAGGAAGAGAACAGGACAAAAAAAGGCAGCATGATGTTTCGAGGTCAGAACAATTGGGTTTGTCCCAAATACCGTCACTGAAACCCACTATTATGTAAAACAATCACACAGGCAGTATTTTTTTTCTTCAACCAGCACACATCTTGAATTTAAATTCTTACACAGTACTTAACCCTAAATTTTATCACAACTCTTTCCCAAAATGTTCTTCAGCAACTGCAACTTCCACCATTCCTCACCATTTATTATGGAGGCTAGGGCTGATAGAAGCTGCAACTGAACAACAGCTGAATGGTTGCATGAATCTCATTCCTAGCCTAAATCTTTGGTAGTCCCAACTGGAATAGAACCACTGAATCAAATGCTGAATGGTAAGTCAATAGTTATGTAACTCCTCTTGATTCAATAGATCTACTCTAATTGGGACTATCCAATCAATTTAGGGCAATATTTTTACCCCAACCCCAACAGTTTCTTAAATTACGATGACTAAAACCTATAAAATGCTACCAAATATGCTGTTTTTCTGTACAGAAAAACTAGAGTGCAATCCAGGCTTCTCATGAATAAATTTCTGTTCTCGAAATAATTCACTGGATGACAAAGAGAAGGAAAGGTATGGGGTTTTTTTGTTTTGTTTTTTGTAATTTCTCCTTCCATCTGCAATCCCCAATACTATCTTGAAGGCTGTTTTAAAGGGTCTCCTGTTCCTCCCACAAACAGTTTTTAGGGGTTGAGCAGATGAGGAAATCCTTGAAAAGCATGCTTCTTCCTCCTCCAATATCTTTTTTGCAAATGGAAAGAACCCTTCCATTTGGAGAAGAGTTGTGTCTGGATCAATGGATTTGGATTCCAACTGATGAATGTTCTAAAAGTGGATGTGAAAAAGAAAGGGGACCGCAAATGCATGAACCAAATGTCATTTTTTATGCAGGTGCGAAAGGAACAAAATATACTGTCATGTTTATCCTGACCACAGGATTAATTTACAACAGGGAATTAAGCACCTTATCAAAACATGAAACTATACCTGGCTGACTTATTTAAAAACAGCACAACTTGCACTCAGGTATGACTGTAATGCCTAATTAGCCACAAATTACACAAAATTTGCCTCTTCTTGGATGTATCATTACTATATCAGTCAATTGTAAGGACAACTCCAAAGATTTCTAAGTAGGAAAATAGTACACTTATTGCATATATACTTTCACATGTCATTATAGAGGCATGCAGTGGGAATCAAAAGTTCATTGTGCCTTCTCAGAGAGTAACCAAATACATCCCTGTAACATCTTCACATGCAACAGTCTACACTATTCTTCTGCAAACTGGTGTTCGCAAGGTCTCACTGGTCTACAACAGTCATTATCTATTATCTATGGTGGGTGATTTAGTCCATATACCTTGTGGGTACAAGGCTGGGAAAGGATGAGGAACATGGAGCATTTCTCTCTACAAGAAAACAAACTCACTCAGTTGATACTTCAACCGTGACTGAGTAGAGGTGGCAAATGTCTTCCCACCCTAAATCAGTTACTTAAATCCTGTATTTTAGTATGAGTGAAGAGAAGATTTTAAGGATGTAACCATCCAAAGAGACAAACCCTGCAGAACAGGTGTATCAATACAGGGACAGAGACATCCTTCATTCATCAATACTTACTTGCCCAGCCTGACTGCATACTCCTTCAGAGCGAATACATTGTCTGCAAAAACTATGATCTTGTCATTCCTTCGTTCGTGAAACTTAATGAGGAACTGGCAAGCCCTAAATTTGTTTGGATTCATTGTATAGAGCAATATTCTTTTCTTTGTTTTAATAGCCACATATTCTCTGTAGAATTCAGGAGACATTGGACACCAAACCTAAAATAAAGATAGTTAGATTTCAATAACAATACTTCAATAATGAATCAGAGGGGAAAAATTTCAAGCCCAATAAAGACTTACAGGATGATGTTATATGATAAAGACTGAGGCTTTTATGCAGTCAAGAAGGGTGATGCAGGGAATGATTTACCCTTTTTCTAAGGAGGCATGAGATGGCTTTACAATATTCCCCCAGAAAGAGGGGAAATTATTTTTGTCCCATGGACAAGACACAGAACAGTGGGCTGCATCCAAAATAGCATTTGTTATGGGGAATTTGTTTCTTCCTCTCCAACACAGCTGTCTTCATGCACCCAAAGGCTTTCCTAAGAGTCAGGAGACTCTCAGGAAACACCTGGGTCACTGAGAGAAGGGATAAAGGGGAAGAGGTAGATCAGAGAAAATCAGGTAGGCAGACAGGGCAAAAAGAAAGCAAATCTAGTGTGAACTGTACTTGCATCAGAAATGTGATGCATAGGTCCCCTTTGTCTAATACTCTTTTGCTGCTTCCTCTTCATATGCGAATAAGGTCCACAACATGAATAAGAAAAACTCTGAGGAATACATGACATTCCTCAATACCACTCCCCAAATCCTACAGACTTTTTCTTTTAGTTCTTTTCTGAGTGTCTCCTACTTGTCTTTCAAAGAATTAACAAGCTAAGACTTTTTCATCTCAGCTTTTCCAAAAATACACACAAACACACAAATTTAGTGTTTTTATGTGTACCTTTAATCCATGCATGACCTCTCATGCTTCAGGTAAAATAATTCTGAAACAATTAACCAGATCTTCTGTATACCACAGACCAATTACAACAGATTACTGGCAGCTGTCTGTTCTGGATGTTCTTTAGCCTACAAACTCAAGGAACTGTCTAAGTACATATAAAAAAAAGTTCCAGCAAAGCCCTTTGGCACAGTTGATAGTCTTCTTTCTGCACATGCATAAACAGCTCATCCACTGGGGAGAACTGTACTAGTGTGCACTTTTCTGGCACTCTACCTTGCTATGCCACAGAGATAGCAGTGGAGGAAAAAACAGATATATCCAACTCCCTACAGCAGAGTGCCTTAAACAAGAGGTAGGGAACTTTTCACTTCCCAGATGCTTTACCTGCAACTGTCATCAGCCCAACTTATCACAGCCAATGGTAAGAGACTGGAGTTCCAATCCAAAATATCTGGAGGGCCAAAGGCTGTCCTTTATTGTTGTTATTGTTGTTGTTATGTGCCCTTAGGTCAACTTCTATTATAAGTGACCCTATCACTGGGTTTGAGTTTTTTTGGCAAGATTTATCCAAAGGAGGTTTGCCATTGCCATTGTTATCCTCTAAAACTGAGAGAGTATAATTTATCCCAAAAGCACCCAATGGGTTCAAATGGCTGAATAGGGATTCAAACCCCAGGATCCTGGAGTCCTAAACCAACACTCAAACCACTATGCCACACTGGTTCCCTAGGTTCCCCTACCTCTGCTTTAAATCTATTGCCAAACCAGCTAGTTCCAAGGCGAATTCATGTACACTTAGCATTTAGCCCAGTCTTAGCATGAATGTTAGGACATAACACTTTGCTACGCAAGTGATTAAATCCTGGCCAGTGCCTCCTGACTGGATTCCCTGCTTTGGAATTTACAAAGAGCCTCTATGAGTATTAATTTGCTTTTAAATTTTCAGCTCTAAGAACTTTACATATAATCATAAATAAATAAATATGCCGACTATAACATGACTTGAACAATCCAATTGCTGTCAATGCAGGTAGGCAACAGTAACTCACCTTCAGAGTAAGTTACTTGCTTCATCTCTGCGTGAGACACAGCTTTGGGCTTATCTCCTTCCAACAGGAAACCATGACTTGGGACCCTTTGACAGTACACAATTACAGCACTATGATGCCATTGTAACTGTCACAGCAACATCTTAGGGAAGCCTGGGACATGTAGTTTGTTCAGAGGCTGAGAATTCTAAATACTCCTCCCTAAATTGCAAATCTCAGCATTCCACAGGATGTAATTGTGTTACAGTGCTCGAAGACAGTAATGAAAGAACATAGGAAGGAGGCTCTTATAAACTAGATAAATTGTACTTGAGGGATGGGGAACCTCCAATTTTGGCCCTGGTGTTTTGGGCTTCAACTCCTGGAAGACCTGGACAACATGGCCAATGTTAAAGGATTCTGGGAGTTGTTCATACATACAGGGCCAAACACTCCCCACTCCCTTATAGGTGTTCACCTTTTCTGTGAAACTAGGGAGTGGGTCTCTGAATTAAATTCAAAACTTGTGCTATCAGAAACTTAGGAAACACTGTCTCACACAATGGATTTTGTGATAACACTGTCTCCTGAGAAGGCAGTTTCAACAACTCTCTCCTCTCCCCACTCCTTTTTCTTGGCTGATCAAACAACTAAGTCTCTTGGCCTAAAGCTTATCTAGTATTCCCATCCATATCTGCGTATCAGAGACTGAAAAAGCCCAGCCATCAATTCCATCTGTGTTAAATAGAGGGGAATTAGTTTCAGGGCTTTGCCTGATCACACAACAGGCACTGCCCCCTGCAGTCAGTCACTCAGAAGACCAGAGTATTCTTGTGGGTTAGACAGAATATTTCTCCTGGGAGAAATAGTTAACCCAAAATGCATGTTGCTCAGAAACGGATTTTTATGCACTCTGTGTTTATAAGAGTAAGGCTGTTGTACCTGAAGAAGCTCTATTTCTGAACTCAACTGTAATTAGTGAGCAGTCAATTGGCTTAACGCAGAAATTGTTCTGCTTTTCCTTTTAGAAAAAGGGTACTGTTTTGTGCTTTTACATTTTTTGTGGGGGAAAACACCACTGCCCAAAAAGAGTATCCCAATCACTTGGAATACACTGAAGGACAGGGAAATTGCAGGGAAAATTTTATCTAGAGATAAAGCAATTTCATGGTTGCTGAATGTTTAAAAATACATTGTGTAGCCCAGGAAATGCAGCAGCATTAAGAAGCAAGGAATAATTTACCTCAGCACACTGGACTTTAGCAATATAGCCATTGTTCTGCAATTCCATCCAGTTGGCTTCATACAGCTTAGGCCCAATGAGAAAATTCAAGTCTACAATTTTGTCATCTTCCCTGACAAGAGTAGCTGTCAGTCCAAGTTTGCAATGGGCTTGAACAATGGTGAGCACACGCCTGAACATTTTTGCTGAAGAATTATGCAAAAAGAGATTACGATTTATACACAAGCGCACACACACACACAGGCACTGAAGCAGGAGCACCATGTCCTTTTTTTATAAGCACGTATAGGATTCTGCTTTCAGAGTATCAGATGAGAAAAAGAGAAAAAACCCTTCAAACTACATATCCTTTCAAAAGGCCTTCTAAAATGAAGAAATTAATATAAAGGCATACTAAATCACAGCCTCCTCTAATCTGACAGCATCCAGATGTTTTGGGCTACAACTCCCAGCAACCCTAGCCAACATAGTCAACAATCAAGGGTTATGGTGGATGTACTTCAAAGCATTTTAGAAGGCCCCGGGTTGGGGAAAACCTGCTATACTAATTAAAACAAAACAGCACTTTTACAAAAAGTTTTTTTTTAAAA
The DNA here is from genome assembly GCA_030847615.1 of Gambelia wislizenii. Lineage (NCBI taxonomy): Eukaryota > Metazoa > Chordata > Lepidosauria > Squamata > Crotaphytidae > Gambelia > Gambelia wislizenii. The sequence continues at coordinate 329,406,934 of JAUMIR010000001.1, forward strand.
AAAAAACAGCATGAACTTGGGGACCAGTTTAATATTTTTAATTAGAAGGTTTGCAATATATTTCCCCCAATCATGCTATTTTACAGATGAAATCTCAAGACTAAATTATACCGCAAGGGTTTGGGCAAATCATGTTTGCTAGCTGATCTCACATATAAATCCAAATGCCAAACCTGGACCAAACTGGCTATTAATTCCATGTCCATTTAATACTAATTCAAGCTCTGTTGTGTCTGATGAAGCAGACCTAAGTCTCTGAAAGTTTATGCTACTGACTTCTTTCTTTCAGTCTCAACAGTGCTGCAAGATCCCTTTGCATACTTATTCAAGCTCTGTCACAGATAAAGCCATGTTCTCCTTACCAGGGATAGTGTGTACTTCATCAAGGATCATAAGGCCCCACTCTTGACTCTTCAACCATTCCATTACTTTTTCTGCTTCCCAAGACCTCTTGGTTGTATGTCCTAGCATTGAGTAGGTACTAATTGCAATAGAGCAGCCAATTGGTTTATCTTTGGCATCGGAAGTAAATCTGCAGATTTGGCTATCATCAATGGTGGACCACATTTTGAACTGGGCTTTCCACTGCTCCACAGACACAGCGGAATTCCCCAGCACCAAGCATCTTTTGCGGACTGTGCAAGCAGCTGTTACTCCTACAAGTGACTTGCCAGCACCTGTAATTAACAGAAACAAGAGGTCATTAAAAAATCTACATATAGTGCATGCATATTCAGAAGATAAAGGAAAAAAAGGGGGAACAAAATCCAGACATACATCCCCACGAAGTATTTCAGAAGAACTCAGACTAAAAAAACACCTACAAACATGGTAGCTGACATAAGAAAAGAAACAGCCACAATTAACATCCTGTCCATCAGTCATAGAAATGCTTAGCCAGAACACATGCCAGGAAAATGCTCTGATGACAAAGGATGAAGTGTTAGTGCTAAAGCTAAGGCGTTATTAGTTGTGTAGTTGGATAGGACACTACCTAGAAAGTGTATATAAAGGTGGTTTATGTTCTTGCTATATAGGTATATGAAATACAAAGTACATAATGACTTAGCAAAGTCAAAGCTCAACTCAGTGAAACGTTAAGAAGCATTTAATATCCATCTAGCCAACTCACCACAGGGAAGGACAATAACACCAGATCTAGCACGTCCATTCCCAAACATTTTTCTCAAGCTCTTTTCCTGGTATGGTCGGAGAACAGCTGTGGGTTTCAAGTCTATATTAATATCAGGATTCACTGAATCATTTCTGAAGTCATACTCAGCAAGCAGAGGGTACTCAAGTTGAATGCAACGTTTTTGAAGCTCTTCAATCATTTCCTAGAAAAGGGAGTGGGGGAGAGGCTAATTTTAAAACTTCACTACCAATTATTCACTTAGGACTATAGGAAAAGTCCCCATAAGGCACAGAAGAGGTATGTCAAGTTGCTATAGTTGAAGGACAATTGCATGAAAACGCTGCAGAACAAGCATCATTCACAAAATCTTAAAGTGTTGCTCATACTTTCAAGTGAGTTAACAGAGTATAACACGAACTGCTCTAGTAAATCTTCCCCCTCCAGATGTGCTGAACTACAACTCCCACAGTCCCACAGCAAACTTTATTTTGTATTCTACCATATCTGGAGGGCATCAGGTTTGGGGAAAGCTGCTCTCTGAGTATATATGTATGTAATTTCGTTTTACTGCTGGAGCCAACAGGGAAAAAGAAAACATCATGTTATTTCAGACTCCTTTACCAAGCTTCATACTGACCACCTTTATGCACCAAATCCACACTACACAAATAATCCAGTTTCAAACTGGATTATTTGCCATGGTTCCTTCCTATTGAATCCACTGCAGTTTTACAATGTCTTTAGCCTTCTCTGTCAAAGAGTGCTGGTGCCTCATCAAATTACAAATCCCAGGATTCCACAGGAAGGAGCCATGTCAAATAATCCAGTTCCAAACTGGATTATTTGTGTAGTGTAGATTTTGTCCCAGGCTCAGAGCAGCTGACCTAAAGCTCCAGATACGTCTGAAAGTGATTATTCATGAGGGAATGCTTATTTGATACCGTGAGCCCAAATATTAAGGAAATAGACCTGAATCCTTCCTGTGCATGGATCAAACTCCATGAAAACATGCAGAACACTTCCAGAATTATTCTTTACTCTGCTTTTTTATTGATTCAGGCAGCTATATACTTTCTGCGGCAGAATCTCAGGAAGGAGAAGAGTAGCTGCTACTTCCTATATCATTCACAGAAAAAAGCAGACATTTGGATATTACTCTTCTCTTGAAAGGAGTCTGTACTTCTGTGCTTTCCACCTGTTTAACTTTCTCCCTCTTGCATGTCAACTCTGTAAGTGTTAACTGATCATTTAAATATATGTTCCTTAGGCTAAAGTAATTGTATACATTAACAAGATTTCAGTCCACTCCACATATATGTGGTGAAATTGCCTGCTACCTACAAAATTTGCTATGACAGAAGTCAGTTTCTAAGGTATTTTCAGTCTTGCTGATCATACAAAACTCAGCAGTCAAGTATCCTTTTCAGACTTTAGTAGCTAAAGCTCACCAAATGCTGCTGGGTTCCATAGACACAATGGGAACACAAGGAAAGGAAAACTGCAATTTGAATTAAGACAAAAAATGGGTAACCATCAGCACTGAGGGCTACATCCTACCATTAGTTATTTAACAATTAATTAACTCATACTGAACATATCATTGCTACTAAATGCCTCCAACTTATGGCAACCCTATCATAGGGTTTTCTTGGAATGATTTATCTGGAGGTGTGCCACTGTCTTCTTCTAAGAGAAAGTGTGACTTGTTTAAGGTCACGCAGTGAGTTTCCATGGTTGAGTGGGGATGCGAACCCTGGTTTCCCAGGGTAGAACACTCAAACCACTACACCACACTAGCTCTTGACTAGAATACTCCTCAAAAGGGATATGATAGATTTTACCTGCTTCACTTCAAAAGAGACAGTCTGTGTTTCTTCCTCCTCTTCTTCATCCTTGTCCATTTGTTCATAAAACTCAAATAAGTCAGCAGGGACATCTGGCTTATTCTGAGGATCTGTTCCTTGTGAAGTTGATGGACCACCACCCTCAGTGGATCTGGAAATCTAGACAACATTCAACAGTATATAGGAGGATGCAGTCAAAAAGGAGGCATAAGCTCTACCAACAGGTAGGGCCCACAATAGCTAAAGATAATATGAAAGGCAAGTAATTGGAGAAAGTGCACTTTGGTTTGCACAACGATTAAACCAGCCCCCAAATACAACCATTGGATAGTGGTAAAAACAGGCACAAAAAGATAAGTAGAGAGGTCCAACAGTCATCACGGCCATATTTGTGGACATACAAACACATATTTTCCAGTAGCCATTTTACACGAAGGACCTCAACATACAGCTGATTTGCTTGTGAATGTTTCTGTGATGAGTTCTGTTTCTTCCCCTTCTGAATTTCTCAGCCGACAGTCCCTAATAACAGGATCCTGGAGAAGCTGCTGAATGACTTCTGGATGGGTGCTTTCTACAAAATACCTAGAAGACAAGGAAAGAGAATATGAGTAAGAAATATCAACACTAATCCTCCTTGCATGTCTCCTCCCAGGAACTGGCCATTCAAATACACAAATTTACAACAGGAACTCACAGTATATAAACCCCACACACCTCTACATTCTCTGAAGATGCCAACCACAGATGCAGGTGAAACGTCAGGAATAAACTCTTTCAGAACACAGCCTCACAGCCCGATAAAAAAACTACAGACAACCTATATCAATATCTTCTACCATCTTAGGAATAAATTTCCTTCATGGAACATGTCATGATGGCCTGCACAGCCCATCACGGGGAGTTCATCTACAAACTGTATAGTTCACAGTGGTGGAAAATTCCATCCCCTGGGTTCCATACCATTTCCTAAACATGACATCACATCACCTGACTGGAGAGCCAAACAGATTTGGCAATGCAGAACCAATCAGAGATCTGACCAAAGGACTTAAGTTTCTGAATTCCTTTGTTCTAGGACACATGGCTGGGAGAGATGTAGGGGCCACATGCTGGAGAGCACATGGGAAGAGCACATGGCTTAACTAGCAAGATAACTAGACTGTGATAACAGAGGTTGTGGGGGGTGGGGAGCCCACCTCTCTCTCATGGCCTGATAACATCAAAAGGGCCCTAAATGATACCTGAAGCCTCAGGAGGAGACTTCCATTTAAATACTCTGAATCCCATCTCCAGAGACTGAATTAGGCCAGCTAGGATGAGCCTGGCCCAGCCATCCCATTGGGACATGACTGATGATGATGGACATCATAAATTGTAAGTTACTATTATCTTAGCTTAGGGAACAAGTTTAGCTAGATGCGTTAGCTTTTATGATTTCATTTTAGTACTCTGACTGAATGTAGAACTTCTGTAAATCTAAGCTGAAAGCCTGGGGGAGTGCTTTTCCTCCATGTTAGCCTTAAGCCTTTAGAACTAAAAATAAAGTTTTTTCTGTATTCCTAATCTCCATGGTCATGTGCCTTTCTTGGTCAGCTATCTGAACTTCTTTGGGATAGAGAAAAAGGTCTTTGTTGGTTTTAACACAACCTGTCTGACTTCTCACTGTACTAGACAAAGGAAAGGGTTAACTCAGCGAGTGGTGGTGGCTTTACCTTAGAAAGGGATTTCTAGACTAGAGGAACCCTTGAGAGTGTGTTTTCAGATTGTACAAATAGGCTGGGAGCCTTTCCTTCCTGCTGGAAGAGATGGGCCAGCTTATCACAGAGCAGAACATACTTCTAACTTTATATGCCTCCTTCAGGATGGTGAACGTTGAGAACTATAAAGCAGTGTTAAGACTTTGGGGGTGTGTGTGTGACTGTACCTTCCAATCGCCTGTCGACTTATGGTAACCCCCATGAATTTCATAGGGTTTTCTTCGGCAAGGTATACTCAGAGGTGATTTTGCCCTCCTTCCTCTAAAATATAGCCTACACCACCTGGTAGGAATCATGGCATAGTAAACCAGAATGTGATCAAGTTATAAGCCAATACACACAACCCCCCACACGCACACACCCTGTGTTGAATGCAAACAAACGAGTCAGAAACAGTTTTGAGTCCTATCTGAATCCAGGGATATGGTTTATTGTGCTTAATAAACAAACCAAAGCTACTCTACAAATCCTGTCTTGTTTGGTCATAAACAACCACAATTACAGGCTCAAATATCACACTATGTATCCCTGTCTGGTTTGTATACCAGTTTGCAGTAAGAGATGAGGGAGGCAGACGTGAATACAGTAGTTTACTTTTTGCAATACATAGCTCATTCGTATTGTGATTTTATAAGCCAAGATTCCTAGTTCATCATTATGTGGGAATGTAGCCATGTGTTAACAATATTGTGGCCCCAATCATGTTTGCTTCTGTGAAGGTATTCTATGAAAAGAAACAAATATTTATTCAAATAGCATCCAAGCCAGCTCGCGCGCTCGCTCTCTCTCTCTCTCTCTCTCTCTCTCTCTCTCTCTCTCTCTCTCTCTCTCTCTGGCTTTTCTTCGCAAACGAAGATTCAGGAAGGACTCATCCCGCGTTTTCTGCAAGCGCGCTGATGACTAAAAAGGCCAATCCGAGATAGACAAGTTCGGTTGCAGAAAGCACAGCAGAAGGTTTCCTCAGGTGATGTTACCGGGTTGTGATTCTTTCTGCGTTGCCATTTCTCTTCAAGACTTGTTTCGCGTGAGTTCTCAAATAAGGCTGCAGCATTGTGGATAGTGTGTCTCCATGCCTCCCGATGTGAGGCCAGGGCGGACCGTTGTTGGTGATCAGTTTGGCCAAGCCTGAGATGTTGTTTCAGGGAGTCCTTCTATTGCTTTTTTGGAGCGCCCCTCTTATGCGAGTTCACCGTAGAGTACTATTTTGGGGAGGCGATGGTCCTCCATCCTAGACACATGCCCTGCCCAGCGCAGGTGTGTTCTCAATATCATGGCCTCAATGCTGGTGATCCCTGCTTGCTCAAGGACAGCAACATTCGTCACATAGTCAGTCCAGTGTATATTCAGGATTGTGCGTAAACAGCGCTGGTGGAAGCGTTCAAGGAGTCGTAAGTGGTGACGTTAGGTGACCCATGTTTCAGACCCATAAAGGAGAATAGACAGTACAATGGCTCTATACACACTGATTTTTGTGTTTCGCCTCAGGTGTTTATTACTCCAGACTCTTTTGTAAAGTCTTCCAAATGTGCTATGTGCCTTTGCTAATCTGGATCAATCTCTTTGTCAATCTTGGCATCTGAGGAGATGATGCTTCCCAGGTAGGTGAACTGCTGAACGGACTTAAGCACAGAATTGCCGACGGCAATGTGGGGATGGTGGTGTTCGTCCTGTGGTGTAGGCTGGTAAAGAACTTCCGTTTTCTTCAGGTTGACTTCCAGCCCAAACAGCTCTGTAGCTGTTGCGAAGCAGGATGTTAGGCGCTGCAGAGCTGCTTCTGTGTGGGCAACAAGGGCAGCATCGTCAGCAAAGAGCAACTCATGGACTAGATAGTTCAGAGTCTTAGTGCGAGCCCTCAGACGGCTTAAGTTAAACAAGCTACCATCAGTACGGTAACGTATATAGATGCCGTCGTCCTCTTTGAGCTCTGCCGTAGCCCTTTGGAGCATCATGCTGAAGAAGATTGTAAATAAAGTTGGCGCAAGAACACAACTTTGCTTCACTCACCAACAGGACACTCTGATCGCATTATTTCCTTACGCCTCCCACACGTTGTTCTCTTTAGTATATATGCCCCACCTATGCAAGCTGACCCTGTAGAGAAAGAAAAATTCTACATAGACCTACACCACCTCATACAAAAAGTCCCTGTAGAAGATAAAATTATTATCCTTGGTGACTTCAATGCCAGAGTAGGAAAGAACTCCGAAGCCTGGAAAGGTGTCTTAGGCAAGCATGGTGTTGGAAATTGCAATAACGGATGCCTCCTGCTAGAGTTCTGTGCAGAACATCAGCTGACTATTACAAACACTATCTTTCAGCAGAAAGACAGCTTGAAGACAATCTGGATGCATCCCCGATCCAAACATTGGCACCTCATTGACTATGTTCTAGTCCGCCAGCCAGCACTAGAGAAATGAAAAATCCACTACAACTCAGCAACTGTTTACCTGTTGTGCTTCAGGACCAGCTTCACTTTTCCATAGCTGACAGTGCACAGCTGCAAAACAAAAACAAAAGCACTGATTAGAAATAGAACATATGGAGGAATCCACTTGCAATGTATAATTAGCAATGCATACCTGAAAGAGAAGTGGGCAACACATAACCCACATTAACCCGTTGGCCATCTTATGCTCCCTGATGCTAATAAATGGCACACCATGACATTTCAGCAAACTTCCCTCCCCCCACACACATTTTCATACTATGCACTTCAGCAACCTCCTGGGAAACAGGATTCTTTTCTTAAACAAAGGGAAAGATGGTTTTCCAGAAACCAAAGAGATTTTTGCCAATTCTACTGTTGCTTCCAAGCTACCCAATTTTGGCAGTGCATGGTGGGGTGATGGTTGCAACAAGATCCAGGGATGTGAAACAGATGCAGAACTCACTGAAGTTGCCCCACCCCAGGCCTAGAGTAACAAACTTATGTAACAAACTTATTTAACAAGAGAGGTAAATGGTTCAAGGAAGAAACTGAACTGAACATTTGCACCTGCTGAAGAAGAATTAAGATCCCAAATCCCTAAACGTTGGTTTAGACCAGGGTAAAAACCATGCATCCCTTCAGATTTCTTGGACTGCAACTTCCCACAGCTGCAGCTAGCATAGCCAATGGTAAGGAATGCTGGCAGCTACACTCCAGCACTATATAGAAGGCTGCATGATTCCCATTCCGGGTTTGAATACTGCCCTTGGCTGTATTTTACTGCAACCAAGTTTATACAGCCATACAGCTGGAGATGATGGGAGTTATAATGCAATACATCCAGAAGACACTGGCTTGAGGAAGCTTGATTTATTAGAAATCCTAATCATTTATTTATTTACTTAAAATATTTATATCCTGTTTCACATTCAAAGAATTCAGGGTGACATACAATCAAATCAATTCAAACAATTTACAATTTAAAACAGTGAAAAATAAACTATAGTCTAAAACAGCAAATTTGCAGCATGTGAGCTGTGTGCCTCTGGAGCCCACGAGGGTGGGTCAATATTTATTTATTTGCAAAAAACTATTTTTGATCCAAATTACAGTAGCACCCCTGTATCTGCTTATTTGCCAACCGCTGATTCAATTATCCACGGTTGGCAATGGCTTGGGGGGGGGCGGATAGATGGGGGAGGGAGAGGAGGAGACTTCTGGATGGGTCCAGTGGCAGCAATGGCGATGGGGGAGGCTCCCTTCTCCCCCCTGGCTTCCATGGTAGCAATGGTGACGGGGGGGGGGGGCGTTTGCTATTATCTGCGGAATTCATTATCCATGGGGGGGAGCTGGAACCAATCCCCCGCAGATACAGGGGTGCTACTGTACCCTCCAAAGTCCTCTAGGGATGGGAAGGACAAATTTTTGCCCCAAAATGCCCTCTAGGGGGTGTGCGGGGCATTTCAACTACCTTTTAGCTCCAAGAGAGGGCTTTCTTGAAATAGAAAGTGACTTCTGCTCACTTCCTATTGTTAAAAAAGGACAACTTCTTTTCTTTTTTTGCATGTGCAGTGCAGGGTGCAGCTCTACAAGGTCTCATGGGGGAGTTAATACAGCCCCCTATTTGTCCACAGCTGCCCACTAAGATATATTGCATTCTATTATAATTTAAAACAAGTAAAAATAGTTAGAACCATATACATGTACAAGAAGAATGAAATCATTAGATTTCTACGTGAGAGATTAAGTGGCTCCAAAAGATTAAGAAAAAGTCATGTTTTAACTTGCCACTAAAATGAAGCAAATTCTCATGCCAACCAGGCCTCTTACATATGGGCATTCCACTGCTGGGCACCACAGTAAAAAATGCCATTTCCATGTCTTCCCACCATGCACTGCTTCAAGAGCTGAAATTCAGAGAAAAGCCTCTCCAACAGAACTCACTCCTTGGGCTGGTGTATATAGGGAGAGACACTCCTTCAGATAGTATTATTGTCTCAAGCCACTTAGGGTTTTAAATGTCATCACAACTATCTTGAATTTAGATGGGAAGCATACTGGCAGACAGTGTGGTGCCTTTAGCACAAGCACTATATAGTTTGTGTACTGTTCCAGTCAACAATCTAGTTGCTCCATTTTGTAGCTGCATCAGTTGCAGCTTCTGAATCATCTTCAACGGCAGCCCCACATAGGCTACATTGCAGTAGACTAATCAGGAAGTCACCAGCATATGAACTACTGTGGCTAAGTTATCATTGTCCAGGAAAGGCCATAGCTGGCAGAACAGTCAAAGTTGGCTACGGGCACTCTGACCCACAGAATCCACTAGGCCTCCAGGGACAAAAAGATCTAGGTGTACTCTCAAGCTAAGTACCTGCTCATGGTAAGTACAACCCATTCAATAAGGGTTGCTTTCCCAGTTCTCAGACCTGAGAGCCATCAATTCACAAGAGCCTCTGTCTTCAGCTCTAGTTAACTGGCCCTTACCCTCACCATTACAGCAGCCAGGGACTGCTCAGGGACTGTACAGCCAGTTGACGTGTACAACCTCAGGCATCTACAACAACAAGAAGTACAGCTGAGTGTCATCAGCATACTGATGGCACCCAACCACAGAACTAACCCAGCAGCTTCATAAAAGTATTGAATGGCATGGGAGACAAGATAGAACCCTGTGTCACACCACAGTGTAACAGTGCACACAATGTAACAGCCATGGGGCTGAACAGGAGTCCCTCAAAACTTGTCTCTGGAACCAGCCTCACAGATAGGAACAGAACCAAAATTAACAGTGTCTCCTAGTCTCGTTTGACACAGCTATTCAATATCATGATCAATGGCACTGATAAGACATTGAGAAAGCCAGGAAGATCAACAGGGTGACAGTCTTTGTTCTCCACCTGGAGCAGGTTCTCTTTCACACCAACCAATCTTGCTCAGTCCAAAGCCTCTCTTCTATACAGTGGTACCTAACCACATCTTCAATGGTGAGGGGCTATAGGAACTATAGTCCTATAGACATCTGGATGGCCACAGTTTCCCCACTCCTGTGCTAAACTATATGGATATGTTGGCAAGTCTTTTTTATTTATCCTTTGAAGAACAAGTTGATTTGTGCTCTGATGTCCTGAGTTATATCCAAGAATGACTACAGACAATATAGTCCATTGTTGTGTTTAATTATGTCTTCAGTGTCCAGCCCTTTATCTCTGAAGAGATGCACAACTAAAGCAGTAAGACAAAGAATAGCAGTTTACCTTGATAAATTGAACAATCCCATCTGGCACGCCAGTCTTACTCAGCTTCCGCAAATAATCAGTGATATCATTTGTTTGTAAACCCACACTGACAGCAGCATAGAGAGAGTAAGCAGTCAGTTTATATTCATGTATATGGGAGGGTCGGCAAACTGGCTCAGCAATGGCAACCAGAAAATCCTGGGCGTATTTGTAAACAGGTGAAAAGGCTTCAAGGAAAATATGGCCATCAGGAGCCTATAAAAGGACGGAAGAAAAATTGCAATGATATTATTAACCTGAAAACAAAATAAATGCTCTGTAACCCTGCCTTTAAACATGCAACAAGGAGAAGTGTAGGTAGGTAGGTGTACCTTCAAGTTGCTTGTTGATTTACAGCAACTCAGTTAATTTCATAAGGTTGTCTTAGGCCAAGCGTACTCAGAGGTGGTTTGCCACTGACTTCCTACAGCACCTGGGGGGTCTCCCTTCCAAGTATTAACCAGGCTTGGCCCTGCTTAGCTTATATGATCAGACAGGATATGGTGCCTTCAGGGTATTTAGGCACACCTCAGAAGTGTTTTACTCAACTGCTGTTCAGTGGATGGGAAATTATCCACCAGCTTTGGAATATTTCAATTTGTGCTTCTCAACCAGTTGCAGAACCTTTGGTCCTTGCCCCTGTGCCATAAGACAAATAATTTTCAAAATTTCCTGAGATTCAAAATCAGTTCATGATCTAATATTTGGAGAAAAGAAAGGTGACAGAAGCTTGGTATTCAAAGGTGGAGGGATTCTCAAAAATTTCACTAGATATGTACAGAGTCTTAGGTATTTCAGAAGCAGCTGTCTAGTTTTATTGAAAGTGCTGAGTTCAAATGTCTCTTCCACTATGAATTGAGAATGAAAGCTTGGAACTGTAGGTGAAATTTTTGGACTACAGTTCCCAGAATGAGCTTCGATTCCAAGCTGAAAAGTTACTTTGGCTGTACAAGATGGAGGACAGTAGATGTAACTTTTCCCAGCTCTGCAGAAATTTGGAAAACAAATGAGATAGTGGTTACAGTGGGTGAAGAACCTTGGACCGTCCAGCTATTTGGGACTTCAGTTTCCAGAAGCCTAGACAGCAAAACCAATCACTAGGGATTGTAAAAGCTGTGTCCGCTAGGGTTTGGTTCCAGGACCCACAGTGGATACCAACATCTGTAATATATACCAAAATATGTAAGCTCCATTATACAGAATGGTGTAGTGGAATGGTGTCCTTTATATAAAATGGAAAAATCAAGGCTTGCTTTTTTTTTTCATTGAATATTTTCAAGCCATGGTTGGCTGAATAAGTGGATGTAGAAACTATGGATACGGTGGCGGGGAGGGGGGGGCTCCGACATTAATCCAAAACATCTGCAAGGCCAAGGCTTCCTCATCCATTCTCAGGTGTGCCATAATAAGCTTCAAGATTTCCTTTCAGTATAGTCAAACACCTCTATAGCATTTCCTTTATCAGAACATAAGGAAAGCCCTCTCAAAACCTCTGTGTTTCATGGGACTTACCACCCATAACGGGCGAGAAGAATGATCAGCCTTGAGCTGCATCTGGCTCCTGTAGTCCTTTGCCCCATATTCATCTACTTTTTTCCCAGAAACTTCCACTTGCTTCCCTGCTGCCGAGGGAACTGCTTCCTGAGATTCTCTGCCTGGAATATCATATTCTTCTTCATTCTCCTCCTCATAGTGTCGCTTCTTAGACTTTTTCTTATCTGAAAACCAAGGCAGACATATTTCCATACCTACAGGCACATACACTTCAAAACTATTTACACTAGAAATGCTAAACTGCAGAAGACTTTGGACTGCACAACCCCTCCCCACCGGCTATGCCAGGTAGGGCTGATGGGAATTGCAGTTCAACATCATCTGGAAGGCCACGTACTTCCCGTGCCTGGTTTACAGAACAAATGCATCAGAGTCACAAACTGTACATAATGAGAGTACAAACGGAAGCCATCCTTCCCCCTGCCCCTGCTGACAGCTTCTTCCCAACAAAAATCAGAACCAAATAGCAAACACGTTTCTGAGTTTTAGTGATAATGCCTCCTTTTAACTGCTCTAGGCAAAGACTGGGACCAATCATCCCTTACTCTTATTAGCTTCGCTCTGAAGATACTGTTATAGCACCTTCCTAAGAATCTGGGACAGTTCCCAATATTTATTTATTTTTAAATGGGAGATGCTGAGGACTGAACATGGGGGGGAATCATGTACAGTGTGCCGTTGGTATCGCTGTTGTTTGGTTCCAGGACCCCTGTGGATAGAAAAATCCGTGGATGCACAAGTCCCATTACATACAATGGCACAGTAAAATGGTATCCCTTACATAAAATGGCAAACAGCAAGGTTTGCTTTTTGGAATTAATTTTTTAAAATATTTTCAAGCCACAGGTGGTGGAATCCGTGGATACCAAATCCGTGGATACACAGGGCAGATTGTACTCTACACCCACTTTCACACACATCCCACACATAGTATATATAATGCCCACACATTCTATACACAAAAGACACACTTTCCTAACAGAAGGTATGAGATTTTTTATTTTTAAAACAAGGGGACAGAGCAGTGGTTCTTAACCTGGGGTCCATGAGGGCCTCACAGGGGGTCCGCAAAGGCTTGAACGTTGCATAGACCACCTCCTCCTTGCAGGGGAGTGACAAGAGCCAAGGCAAAGGCTGGCTGGCTTGGACTGTGCAATCCATTCAATCAGCTCCAGCCACAAATTTGCAGGAAGAAGCAGGAGAAAAGTCTTCCTTTCCCCTCCAGTGCCTCTAAGGAAAGGTTTAATGGATGGTGCAATAGCATTTTATTATTATTATTATTAGGTATTATTATTAGGATTTTCAATCTTGAGTAAAGTCTTGGGGGTCCACGGCAACAAAAGATATTTAAAGGGGGTCCCTGTTAAAGAAAAGGTTAAGCACCACTGAGACAGAGTATTTAGGAAGAGAGGGCTTATTTTCAAACCGGAAGGAAAAAACTCCACCTAAAAACATACCAGCCAAAGCAGTTCTCTGCTTGGCACTTGGCTAAATAATGCCCCTTATTGCTTATTTCCAACCCAAAATGACAGGGACGTCTAGCACCGAAGGTATCCTTCTCTCCCTCACACGCAGAAAGGAGTTACTAGCAACGGGCCCTAAAGGTACTGAGGACACTCCATTTTTCAGAAACACATTTTCTCTCTCTCGGCCTCTTCATATATTTTAAGGGGCGTCGGCAGCTCCTGAGTGGTTTTGAGGTTAACATGAAGGCGCTCCTCAACTACAGAAAGCAATGGACTCGAGGGGGGGGGGAATGGGCCAAAAAAGCGGGTGCCTTTGAAACACAGCCTTCATGGAGCGGGGGTGGGTGGGAGAAAGGGTCCCTCCTGGGGCCAGAGGACGAGCTCCCTGGAGAGACAGAGAGAGCCAGGGGGACACAGGCCGCCCCTCGCCGCCTCTCCCTTCACGGGGGAAGGCAAGGCAAGGGGGCCACCCACTCACCGCGCTCCTTCTTGCCCATGGCGAAGCCGCTCTCAGCCGAGCAGCGCCAGCCAGCCGGCCAGCCTCCCTGGGCCTCTTCCGGAGCAGGACGGACAGCCAATCCGATTTTCCCCGCCTTCTCCTCCTCCCAAGAAGATGGCGGACGCCGTGGCTACAAACACGGCAGGGAACAGGACGGAGGGAGGCAGGCGGAAAAGCAGCCGGGAGGGGTGGGCAGCCGCTTTCCCACTCGGGAAGGAAGGAAGGAAGGGATTTTGCCAAGATTGCCGTGTGAGTAAGCTTAGGAAGGAAATAACAACAAAAACAATAAATAATAATAATACTACAGTAGTATGTCTTAAACCAGTGGCTCTTAACCTTTTCTTTATCCGGGACCCCCTTTAATTATCTTTTGTTGCCATGGCCCTCGAACACCACCATCCCCACATTGCCGTAGGCAAATCTGTGCTCAAGTCCGTTCAGCAGTTCACCTACCTGGGAAGCATCATCTCCTCAGATGCCAAGATTGACAAAGAGATCGATCACAGATTAGCAAAGATTAAAATAGCGCATTTGGAAAACTTTGCAAAAGTCTGGAGTAATAAACACCTGAGGTGAAGCACAAAAATCAGTGTGTATAGAGCCATTGTACTGTCTATTCTCTTTTATGGATCTGAAACATGGGTCACCTATCGCCACCACTTATGACTCCTCGAACGCTTTCATCAGTGCTGTATACGCACAATCCTAAATATACACTGGACTGACTATGTGACGAATGTTGCTGTCCTTGAGCAAGCAGGGATCACCAGCATTGAGCCCATGATATTGAGAACACAGCTGTGCTGGGCAGGGCACGTTTCTAGGATGGAGGACCATCGCCTCCCAAAAATAGTACTCTACGGTGAACTCGCCATGGGTCAGCGTAAGAGGGGTGCTCAAAAAAAGCGATACAAGGACTCCCTGAAACAACATCTCAGGCTCGGCCAAATCGATCACCGACAATGGTCCGCCCTGGCCTCACATTAGGAGGCATGGAGACGCACTATCCACAATGTTGCAGGCTTATTTGAGAACTCACGTCGAATAAGTCTTGAAGAGAACCGACAACGCAGAAAGAATCACAACCTGGAAGCATCACCCAAGGAGACCTTCTGCTGTGCTTTCTGCAACTGGACTTGTTTATCTCAGATTGACCTTTTTAGTCATCGTTGCACTTGCAGAAAGCGCAGGATGAGTCCTTCCTGAATCTTCGTTTGCAAAGAAAAGACAAAGTGTTATTGCATCTGAGGAGGTGGACTGAAATCCATGACAGCTCATGCTAAAATAGAAATCAGTCTTAAAGGTGAGGCTAGATTCCAATTTCCTTCTTATGTTGCAACAGACTAACACTTCTTTGAAAATTACTTAGAAGAGTAATTTCGCTGCTGCTTCTTTGCCTGCTGTGATGGGTAACAGCAGAGAGAGGGTGACATCTTCTTTCTTCTTCCAGTCAATTGTTCTCTCAAACGATTCCCTGGTTTTAATACACCTAAGAACCCAGCCATTCTGGCAAAAAAGAACACATTTAATCTCCCCCTCCAGATTATTCTCACAGATTCTGTGAGGTAAGTGAAGCTAAGCAAGGCTGACTAGTCCAGTTATTCAGTGGTTTCCATGACATAGGGTACATCTACACTGTAGAAATGCCATTTGACACCACTTTAAGTGCTGTAGGTCCATCCTGGAATTTGTAGTACATGCACCCATAGTGGGGGCTTTGAATCTGAATTAATTCCATGCCAGCACTCAAACCACCATACCACACTAAGTCTCAGAACCTGTTTTTTCTAGCTTATATCCTAGATTTTACACCTCCACATAGTTGTATAGTTCTGCCAAAATATGTTCTGGGTAAAGGATAGCCTCTGGTCAGTATGAAAGCTTTTGTCTTGCTTTTGTCTCTTGTCCACAACGCCATGCCCTGATACTGCTCACCTCAGGAATAGAAGTAAAAAAGATACCTCAGTTGGTTGAGCAGAGTTTGCATTTGTCATTATCCACCAAGTACATCTGTACTCATGTGGACTTAGTCTGAAATGGAGGCTCCCTTAACAAGTGCATGGCTTTAGCATACCATTACTGGATGCTGAAGTGGTTATTTGCTTGTGTGAGGTTATATGGGATCATCTGCACTCCCATGTAACACACCAAAAAACGGAACATTGGACTTACTGTGAAGGTTCCTTCTCAGCAGAGTGGGGAGGAAATCCTTAAGGCTAGGTTGGCTCCTCCCACGCAACAAGACAGGCAGGGCAATATACCTATAGATAGAAAGGCATAGCACTAGGCAGGAGAGCCATCCCCCCTCCCCAGTGATGACAAAGCGAATTCCAGCGAACACAACCAAAACTTTTTTTTTTAATCTTCCAGATAATCAGGTAGGAAAGGATTTCCTCCCCATTCTGCTGAGAAGGAACCTTCATGGTAAGTCCAATGTTCCGTTCTCCAGCAGAGTGGGGAGTCAATCCTTAAGGCTGGGACCCACCCAAGCGGTCCTACTAGGGATGGGCCTTGAGTGTTTCAAAATGTGCTGCAACATCCTACAGCCAAAGGCCGCCTCAGCAGAAGCAAACTTACCAATTTTATAATGTCGCAAAAAGGTTGACTCCAAAGACCAAGTCACCGCTTGATAAATCACCAAAGACGCTGATGTGTACAAAGCCGCTGAAGTAGCTGCACTTCTTGTAGAGTGTGCCAAAATTCCCTTTGGTACTGGTAAAGAACTATTTTACATAAGCCAATTGAATGCACAGCCGTAGCCATCGAGATGAAGTGCTAGAAGAAACCTTCCTTCCTTTGTACCTATCAGCAAAGGATACAAACAAACTATCCAATTTGCAGAATGCTTTCATTTTATCCAAATAATATTTTAGAGTAATTTGTGCCAATCCTTTTCCAATTGAGTGGCTGGATGAGGACAAAACGAAGGCAATAGAATTTCTTGAGCTCTGTGAAATACCAAATTAACCTTAGGAAGAAAGGTAGGATCTAACCTAAGGGAGACATAATCCTTGTGAAAAATGCACGATTCCTCCCTGACTGACAGAGCTCCTATTTAGAGATACGCCTAGCTGTGGTAATTGCTACTAGAAAAATCAACTTGAAGGAGAGAAATTTTAAATCCACCGATCTCATGGGTTCAAAAGACTGTTTGACCAGTACATTCAAAACTACATTCAGGTCCCAAGTTGGGAATCTATGAATCACTGGAAGTTTCAATTGAGACACCCCCTAAAGAAACTATGGACATGAGGATGAGACCCCAAGGGCACCTTTGTTCCACTTTTAAGAATTGAACCTAAAGCCACTACGTGTCTTTTCATCGTATTAGTTGATAGACCCTTCTGCAGACCTAACTGAAAAAAGACTAGCACTGAACCCACTGATGCTTTTTGAGGCCTAATGCCCTTACGCTTACTCCCCATCTACAAAACGCCCTCCATGTCGTCTCGTACAATCTAATAGTGGACGGGCGTCTTGCCACCAAGATGGTGTCCACAACCTCCTCCTCATATCCTTTAGCTAATAATCTTGCCACTCAATCTCCACATGTGGAGTTGTAACCAGCTTGGATCTGGGTGGAGAACCCCGGTTTGATGTAGTAAATCCTCCTACTGAGGAAGAGGCCACGGTTCCCCCACGTGGAGAAGCACTAGATCAGAAAACCAAGGCTTTCTTGGCCAGAACGGAGCTACTAAAATGATCTCTGCCTTTCCCATCTTTACCTTCCATAGGACCTGAGACAGGAGAGACATTGGTGGAAAGGCGTAGCATAATACCTTGGCCACTTGATCGTAAGAGTATCGAAGGCCAATGCTCTCCGGATCCAGAACCTGGATACATATCTTGGAAGTTTGTGATTCTCCCTCGATGCAAATAGATCCACCCAAGGCCTGCCGAACAGTTGGGTAATCATCTGAAAAACCCTGGAGTTCAGACCCCACTCTCTCAGGTCCACCCTCTGTCTGCTCAGCCAATCTGCCTGTATATTCAATGACCCTTTCAGATATTCTGCCTTGATTGACAACAGACACAGTTCTGCCCATTGAAACAACCTGGCCGTCTCCTCCATCAGAGGAAGGGACCGCATCTCCCCTTCTCTGTTGATATGGGCCTTCAAGGACATGTTTTCCGTACGTATCAAACCATGACTCCCTTGCACCAGGTTCTCGAATTAGATCAATGCCAAATGAATGGCATGTAGTTCTAGCCAATTTATATTGCTTTTGGCCTCCTGTTCCAACCAGATCCCTTGGGCCATTCGACCTCTGTCATGTGCCCCCCATCCCCCCAGGCTGGCATCCGTCATTATCACTACTCTCCTGGGATCCCGAATGGAAACCCCTAGAGTGAGGTTCTCCCCCAGTCACCATGTCAGAGATTCTTTTACCACTGTTGAAATCTAGGCTTGTATTTTCCTTTTGGATGCAATATGGTCCTGGAAGGGAAGGAGGAACCACTGCAGAGACTGTAGATGAAATCTCATCCAGAGCACCACATCGATGTATGCCACCATAAGACCCAAAAGTCATGCCAGACTCAATAATAGAACACGTCTTTTGTTCAAAGTTGATCGAACCAATTGCTGTAACTTCTCCCTCCTGTCGTCCGGGAAGAAAACCTTGTAGAACTGAGCGTCTATGATACTCCCCAGATGTCATAACCTTTGTACTGGATGCATCTGGCTTTTATCTCAATTTATCAAAAAACCGAATCGCCCCAAGCAATTGACGGTAGACTAACGTGCTGTTTGGCCAACTGAAGAGATGGAGCCCTTGATGAGAAGGTCACCCAAGTACGGATGCACTTGCACTCCCTTTCTGCACAGATGGGCCACCAGCACCACTAACACTTTCGTGAATAACCGTGGCGAAGCCGAAAGACTGAATAGTAGTGCCCTGTACTGATAATGATCCTCCTGAAAAGCAAACCGGAGGAAGTGTCGATGAGCTGGATGAATGGGTATGTGAAGATACGCATCCCTCAAACACAATAAGGATGAAACCCACCAGACACATCTCATACTTAAAAGTACCTCTTTGAGTTACAGCTGTCTACCTGCAACTGAATTATTTTGCAGCACTGTTGTAAGAACCGTTGAAATAACGATCATGAAACACTCAGTACATTAAATATTACTATTTATAGACCTTTTGGGATAGAAGAAAACGTACACTGGAAATAAATATTTGTTTTATTAACACTTAAAAGTGCTATTATCTATAGTCATTCCATAAGTTCATAAGGTTACATCCAGTAAACCTTTTCACCATAACCTTTCCAGAATGAATTAAACTTGGAAGGAAAAAAAATCTTTCATTGTATTAATTCTTGCAGGTCCTCATGCACAATCATCCTAACGAAGATGTGTACCAGCAATATACACATTTCATAAAACAAAGTCATTTGGTCAAACACAGAATAATATAAACATGGCTTTTTATATTTGATAAAAATCCCAAATAAAATAAAAGCCATTTACCAGCAAGAAAGTAACAGATAAATACATAAGTTTTTTTAAAAAAAAAAATCAAAATGATTTTATACATTTTGTACAAGCACAGTTTTGAGACTGTAACAAGGTCAAAATGTGCATGAACAATGGAATAAACCACACCATTATCTGGCCATTGTGGGCTCTTTTAAAAACAAAACAAACAGGAATACCACTTTTCCTAAACGTTTGGTTTTTGATATTCACCAGTGTGCTATTTACCCAACATGATAATCTTTAGTTGGTACGTCTTAAGCATTATACAACGATCCCTTCAAGCCACAAACTCGGTTGTCAATTTAAAATGTAAGCATTATTTGGTATTCTACTAGTACCTTCAACATGCTTTAATTTTCCCAGTATCCAAAAACAAGGAAAGAGTTAAGATCAAGAGAGAGACATTACATTCAATGTAACAAAAAGAACAGGCAATAAAAACACATCTGACATCTCTAAGACTGGTTATGTGTCTCAGTTTTCTTAAGCAGCTATAAATTCAAAGATTGCCTTCACCTTTTCAGAACAGTATTATTTTCTGTATTATGGAAACATCTTTAGCTTTAAAAAAAGGAGACAGTCCTTACAAGATAAACCATACCATTGTCCAGCCCGAGTGTTTTAATATACAATTCATGTCCAATTTTGGAAATACAAATACATTTTGAATGGTTAAAAACAAAAATTAAAAAAATATTTTCTGAACATCAGCCAGCTGAAAATATATTTATCTAGTAAATTATCTCTCAAAGCTTTTTATATATTTATCTAACTAAATGCAGTACCCTTAAAAACAATTGTTAAAAAATGTAGAAATGAAATTGTGGAATACATCTGTGGGATAGAGGGGGAGAAAGAGAGAGAGAGAGAGAAACACAGTACATAGAAGGCATTTTCATGTACCTTATATTTGGGTAGTTTATAGACACATTTGCCACAATCCAAACTCCACAGAAACTCTGGTGATTATATGAAGCTTCAGATGAACAGTGGCTTTCCTATTCACTTCATATTTATGAAAAAGTTCTATGCACACCCTGTTCACACCAATGTGAAAAGGTCTGGCATTTGGTCAGTCACCCACTCCAACAATGGTCAAGTTACTCAGAATTGTGGCTTTAAATTCTAGAAGTGAGGCTTATGCTAACAGTAGCAGAGAACCAAGTCAGTTAACTGCTATTTTGAAATAATGAAATTATGTGGTGGTCAATTGACAATATTTGACTGGTCAATCAGCCAGTGTCCCAGTAATATAAAAAGAACTGGGAAAACTCTGTTCACACAGAATTCCACATCAAAATTCCTGCAGTTGCAACCAAGTTGCTGGATTAGGGTTATTGTGGGGAACTAGTAAGCAAAGCTAATGTCCTGAGTTCCTCAACCAAGATAAAGCCAGAAGCTGACACACATTTATACTGAAGTAATTTTTAAAAAAACCCTCACACATTCAAGACAGTAGTACATTGCACGCATACATAATTCACATACACTCATAACAGTTGGTCAAAAGTATTAAATCAGTGTACAAATTAAACATTTTCAAAAAATGTGCAAAAGAGTCGACATCAATAGAAAAAAACACCATTGTGTACATACATTACAAACTGTGCCCAGCATTTAAACAGAGTAAAAACATTTACAGACAGAAACGAAGGGATTTAATAGATAATTTTGACACCTGCATAAAAATGTACATTATTAGATAAAAGAGTAAGGTTTATACATTATTATTCATAGCTTTTTGAAAAGTAAAAGTCCATTATCAACTTCAACCAATATCTTTTCCCCATACTTACAGAGACATTTGCTTTACGTTTAAGATGGCAGGCTGAGCACATTTAAATTGTTATGATCCATTTTTACTTTCTAATGAAAATCAGGATTCAAACTGCTGACAGCAAAAAATAAAAAAGGCAAAGATTCACAGAATTTAGAAAGCTTAGACCCTGTTCCAAAAAGAAAGCACAATTTTTTTTTGTATACTGTAGTTCATGATTATGTGTCATATATAGAAAGGGAGGGAATCAAATAGAATAATTCTTGTGGATAATTCTACAACTGACAAGCCATTTTGTGAGTATGGACAGCATGTGGAAGCAAAATAATAATAATAATAATAAAAATAATAAAAAATAAAAATGGCAATCCCAATCCCACCCCAAAGACACTGAAAACCCAGAGTGACACTTCCCCTCCCTGCAAACTCGCCAGTATTTTACAGTCCTTTGCCAAGAGGGCTTGAATGTATTACAAGTCAAACAGCCAGGGAGAATTTCAGTAGCTTCTTTTTGTTGTTGCCCCTTGGCTATTTAGGAGTTGGGGGATTCCAAAAGGCTACGGCATAAACAGATAAAATACTCCTTTTTCTAAAGACTCTTTTCATTTAACTTTCAGGCCATTGTTTTGTTTACACTCTTGTTTGAGATATGAAAAGAGGATATGCAAGATTAAAAAAAGAAAAGAAAAAAGCTTTTGTGGCTAAGAGTTCCAGTGGCTTAGAAATTATTCACCAGGATGCAAGTCTCTCACTTCCACTGTGTCAGGATATCTAAGGGAGAACTATGGCTCTGAATTATTTGGAATGAGATGGAATATGTCCCTTAGCAAACTGAGCAATGGTCTAGTTTGTTATGGCACAAGGAATACTTTGGCCCGTTATACTGACTTCAAGGCTCCCTGTTCAATTCCCTCCTTTCCTTCAGCTGCAAATTTTAAAACCACAGAGAAGGGTGGTACATTTTTTGATAGTTTATACCCAGAAAAAAAAAATAGTACAGAAGGACATAAATGGAAGGTGAAGATATGCACAATCTATCAAAATCCACTGAAATCAGATATAATGCTTGGTATAACTACACATAAAAATGATGTGAAATATATTTCAAGATTTTAGTGACATTTGAAAGATCACCCTGCATAATTAAAAGTGACTGGGAATTCTTTGATACTCATTTTCTTCATTACATATATTAAATCATTGTGAAACCTGCCCTAGATGCCACTGTTGTTGTTTATTTAGGTCATCCAACAATGGGTTTGAACCACAGAAATACACATATTATTTGTTCATGCAACAAGGATTTCCTGCTCCCTTGCCTGTGCTAAACCCTCAGCCTGAGCTAAACTGAGCCTGAGAGGAACTGATCCTCATGAACGATGTAAGCTGAACTATTTTTTTTAATGGAACATTTCTTCCACTGGTTTTCAGTTCTCAAAAAGATTTCTAATGAATTTATGGGTAATGTAATAACAAGCATTTTTCATTTCAATCTACAGTATTTTTGTTCTAGTTGCCACATAAAGTAGTATTTGTGGCAGGATGTTGTATATACGTCCACCTTTCATTTGAGCCCTTGTTTGTTTCTGTAACTTTTTTTCTCCTGAGGTATGGATATATTTTTAGCTTCTGGTACAACCCTAAAATCACCTTGCTATTTCAACCAGACAAAGTTTTTAACGTCTTCAGCATTGAGCATAAGTCAGGCAGTGTGCATTAAAAGCACTGATTAGCACCTGCAGTTATGGGACCAGTATGTTTTGTGGACCATAAAAGGGCTGCAGTGTATTATCCCAGGACCCCCTGAAATGTCTCTAAGGGTACTGGATACAACTCTTCAATTGCACATATCTTCATTGGCACCTTTAAAAATATTGCTGCTCAAGCAACCATTTGGACTGAATGTGCAACCGGGCCAGCCCTGGTAGTTGTTATATTCAGCACAAAGCTTGCAAATGGTTGGAAAACTATATAACAGTCACTAAGCTAGATAAATATCACCTTGGGCTGTGTACAGGGGTAGAAAAACTTTGGTTTTCAGTGATTTGCAAATGCATACATGCCACAGTTATGCATAAGGAGCCAATCAGTAATTAAGTACTGGTATATTGGCAGTAATACCTTTGCAAATCCAAAAATCATCACATGGACTTACATTCAAGCACATAAAACCTGTATTTACCCATAAGTATGATGTATTTGAGATTAAAAGAAGAAAGGAAAAAGGAACTGTATTATAAATGCTGACCAATTGTCATGAACATCTGCAACTGCCAGACACTGCTGCAATGTTGGTTGAAAGGAATGCTAGTGCAACTACTAACTCATTAATGTAGCATTAAATCTGGACAATGGCAGGAACAAGGTTTGCTCTTCTTTGTTTTAAATACATGGATGGAATCAGTAGAAGGAACTATGTTTTTTGCAAACCATTTGCCTATATAGAAGCAATACTGTCACATGCTTTAAGTAAACACTTTCCTTCAGAACAAGCACCTTCACAGAATAATTAGGTAACCATCTGCCGCTCACCTGAACTACTGAGTATTATAGGAATATTAGTGCTGCACTCTGGAACAGAGTCAAAAAGGAGGATATATTTACAGATGACCAATGTGGTGATAAGAGAACTTCCTATTTTCCATCCAGAGTAAAAACAGTGAAGGATAAATAAATGAAGAATTTAAAGTTAAGAATAAAGGGGAAAATAAATCCAACTGTTCTTGATTTCCAGTGCAAAGAGTTAAATGTATGTTCAGCACTTTCTTTCAAGTCCATGAGGCCTTAACAAGCATAACATTGGCTGAATTAAGCCCACATACTGTATCACTGTTTTCAGAACAGAGGCTTTATAAGATTAATATTAATAAGATTATTTAAAAAGAACTCTGGGCAGGGGAAGCCCAAAAGTTCTTGAAAGCACTTGTAGCTGCAGTGCTTGTAGTTAATTTGAAAATCAAGGCTACTGCAGATCATCAAGCAACATTAGCATTTGGGATTTAACTTTCTATATTTCAAAGACTGTGTTTGTTGGTCCTTAACTCCTATTGTAACTGACAAGTGAATAAATAAAATTAAGGCATACCGATAAAGGCACTGAGATCTATTTGAATTCTGTTGTTAGTGTAACTAAAAAGAGCCAGTGTTACATATCTGAGTGTGTAGCCTAAAAAAAGAAGTGTACTAAACTACATTTACCTCAATCAGGAATAAAATTCTTTAGAAATACAAGGAATACTCCCCCTTCCTTCCTTCTTTTTAACTTATATTACTGATTCAGATTTCTGCAAATATACCTTACATGATTTTATGGCCTCTCCTTTTTATTTATTTATTTTTAATTAGTCAAGTGAGATATTTCCTAGTTTTCAAGAGATTATTTTCTTTTAGACATCTGAAGGCAATGGAACATAGCCCCTTCCATAACCCCTTTCTTGCATTTACTAACAATTTACCCAAGAATAAGCTTTCAAATATGCAGATAAAGTTATATTAAAATGATCTTGCATTTTGGAGACCTACATGGTGAACTTCATATATGCTATGAAGTTTTCTAAGGATCAACAATGCTACATCAAAGAGTTTACCCACAGCAGGCCTCTCAAGCTGCCCTCAGTGTAGACAGAAGACAAGATGTGAAGGTGCATGCTACTTGAAAATAAAAATATGAGTGACCTTCAAGATACAATCCAATAATGTAGCATATGAAAAGTACCTGGGAATCTGTTTTTATAGCTACAGGCTTGTTTGGAATCTGAACAGTTTGTGAAATGGTTTCTAATGAAGTTTAGAAGAAAAGAACATACAAAAACCAGAAAGTATCAAACAGAACCCATGTATAAAAGAGACATGTCTTAAAATGCTCTGTTTTAGTATTAAAATCTTGAACACATTTCTACCTATTCTTCAAGGGGTAAAGGAAAAGAATTTGCAAAAAAAAAAAAATCTGATGAAAAAAATCTTTAAGATTTACTTAATGTAATTAAAAACACTGCAGGTTTTATCAGAAATTTCTATAGACCTTTTATCAGAAATGTTTGTAGACTTTTGGCAGATACCCTGCAGACCTTAAAATATTAATAGCTGGGCGTCACACTATAGCATCCAGAGACATGTCTTCTTCATATGTAAATTCTAATGTAATTTGAGAACCATGTTAAATTTCCTTCAAGTTAATATGCTGTATAGATGCAGCTATACAGCAGACAAACCAGTTAGCCAGATTAAGCTAAATGAAGGCACTGTTATTACCAGATCAATAGCTTATTCTTGGAGATATTTTTTTACTCTGTCATGACAGTTATTTCATGCATTTTTCCCTTCAAGATTCCAGCTTCATATTATAAGATTATAATTACAGATATTATAGTGCTCTTTCCATAATGGCCAATTCCAAGATAATTTTTTCATAACTGTTCCTAATAATCATAAAAAGTACTCATGGTTTTGATATACTACAAAATAGCCTATAGAAGACCTTAAATCTCTTCATATCCTTGGAATTCTAGAAACACAAACATTAGAGAGCACATGTCCATATAAAACAGGGCACAAGTAAAAATGAACAGATAGTCTCATAAGATTGCAAATATTTATCATGCCCAGGGATTAGGATTTTCCTTTCAACTGTTCTTAATAAAACTGTTCACTACTCATAATTACCTGTTGAGATAGCTACCTAGAAGGTAATAACATCAAAACATTTGTCTATCCTATTTGGCAAAGGCTTAGTTGCAAACAAACTGGTCATTGATAGACTTGCTGCCAACCCTGTGCTTTTCAGTTCACCACTTCAATGAGAAGATCACACAGGGACTGTATCCAAAATGTGCACATTATTAAAGTTAGAATTACTAGCAATTATTTTCAACCCACCCAAGATGCTGCTCTGGGGAGAACCAAAAGATAGAAGCTGGGTATATGATAGTACTCACACAGCCTGAATGCCATTAGAGGTTGTAGCTAAGAGACTGGAACTCCCCAGAAGTATTTATCTTTTTGCATCACTTTCTATATTGCCATTGTCAAGACAAAATGCAGTACTGAAAAAAAGGCACAAGATGCAATCACCTTATTCTGCTAGCTTCCCCCTCCCTTCCCAGCCACAGTAAGAAAAGTGGCACTACAGTTTAGAGGAGCAAGCTGCACACAGCAATCTGAGTAGATCATTATAGAATTTGACTGTT
This sequence comes from Gambelia wislizenii, assembly GCA_030847615.1. Taxonomy (NCBI): domain Eukaryota; kingdom Metazoa; phylum Chordata; class Lepidosauria; order Squamata; family Crotaphytidae; genus Gambelia; species Gambelia wislizenii. Next base: position 329,433,352 of record JAUMIR010000001.1, read on the forward strand.
GTCAAGTTTCAGATAGTTCCTTCTGACCATTCGGAGAGGGACTAAAATTCATATGCTGCACTGACATTCTCTTTGAAGTCCATTTTCATATTTTTTTTGTAACTAAGGTATCCTTGTTAAAATTACAGAAACCTTTGTGTGTTGTTTAGGTATAAGTACTCAGAGCACAAAGGAGAAATGTCTGCATTCTTTGGCCCTCTGTTGAGTCTGTAACTCTTTAGAAGAAAGAAAATGGGCAGCTGAAGTTCAGTATACTAATTCAGTTATACATAGGCTTAATACAGATTTTGGGTTGCTATAAGGTGTTCCAGCTAAAAAGAAAGTATGAAAAAAATATGCAGCAAAGTAAACCATATAACCAAAACCCATAAGGCATTTTTCACATCTGATTTAGGATGCAAAAAACATGAGAAAGGCAGAATCCATATCTGAGAAGCCTGCCAGAGGTAAGTACCTACTTGTTTTGTCGTAAAGAACTATACTTATCCAAATATCCCAAAAAGCATGGCCACAAAATAACTTCTGCTTGAAGTTTCTATGAACTCTGAATGCCTGAAGCTGTGAAAGTTTGCATATTTTTTTTCTAAATGACTAGTAAGAGATCTTGTCCCACTCTTATATTTCCTGCTCTATGAGCCTCCTAATACTCTGATAAATAACCTTTTCACCCCTTCACACAACATGCCCTGTCGTACCTGTACACTATGAATAACACCAACATTTTAAGGACCCTTCTAACTGCTTAAAAATTTAAAGTTTTAGAGGTCTCCATGTTACTCAGTCTCATTCACGTCAGATTTCACAAGCAAGCAGTCTTCAGCATTTTGTCCAGTCTTTCTGACCTTCCCCCAGAGATCTCTCAAGATGGTCACTTATTCTTCTGTGTAAAGATCACACTGCTACCCTGAACAAGGGAGAAAGATATAATCTCATCTGCCCTTTATTCTTGATACCAATATAACAGCACTGATATTGTTAGATGGGGACCTGCTAACAATAAACAGGTTAAGGAAGATCCAGACTCCTGAAAGTAAGCCTCTAATATAAGATTTTAAATATTCATTTTTTGCTGCCTCACTTCTTAGGAAGAAGTCCTGCAACTCTACATCAAGGTGCTTGTTTTAAAGTTTACTGTCCCACCTCACTTCAAACTCGGCTTTTGTGCATCTCAGACTTCTAAAAGCAAGGAGTAATGGGACAAAACCCCATCCAAACAATCTGAGATCAAATTACAAAAGAAAAGCACCAATATACACTGTTCTCCGCACACCTAAAAGCAATGGCCAGTAGCCAGTGATTCCATTCCAGTACCATCAAGTTTTTTCCTCCCTGCAGCTTAAAGTGGGCCCAAGTTGGGGGCGGGGTTCTCATAGCCCAGTCCTATGCATGTTTGCACAAAAGGAAGTCCTACTGTGTTTAGTGGGGCTTACTTCTTAGTGTACTTGAGATTGCTGCTTCAGGAGAGAGCAGGAGGTTCCTTACACACACTCCGTAAATCTCTCCTTTGGATTAGGCTTTCAGTTCAAGAGGTCTTCAGCTGACGTACTTAGGCCACTTAGAGGCTGCAATGATTGTCTGTCTGCTAGATTTTAAACATTACAAAACACTGATAATTGAACAGTGCAAGGAATTGTGTCAGAATGTTAAACATACATACATAGTTTGGTTTAGCTGGGAGGAGGACTTCAATTTTCATCTAATATTCTACTAATGGACCAAATGATGCCTATTTGCATGTTTCACACAATTTGCATAGTTGCAGCTTGATGGAAGTTTAGCAGAATCTGAAATCTTACGGATTTTCCTATAAGCTTCTGAGAAAGAGGGCTTGAATCTATTGAGCGGGGGAGTGTACAGGAGAGGAGAGCATAGGCCTGTGGTAGAAGACTACATACTGTGGCTTATCGGGTGGGATTGATTTCTAGGAGAGGTGACAGAGGACCACTCATCATTTGAATCCCATCCCTGCCATTTTACAATACTTATAGCAAAAGTTGACTGCTTTTATCTGCAATCAGAAAGATTTGCTTCTTTTAAAAAAGTTAAAAACTGAAGATATTTAAAAATCTACTCAATATGGTCCATGTTCTACAGAAAATGGCAACATCTCTCTTACTGTGACCTATCACCATTTTTGCTTGACTCTGAAACTTCAGTGCTCTTACTGCCATAGGCTGGTGCACAGGCAATATGCTTGGATCCCTTAATCATCTTTAAAGGATCACATACTCCTTCCTAACCCCATCAGCTTCTCCACTGTGCAAATTTCCCCTGTTGAATTTATCAGCACTTACCCAGCTATAAAGAGTTGAGAATACTGGGAATTACATATAGGTCAACTGTGTGTCAACTGTGTAGCTTTAAACTGTTCCAGATCTCACTGTTCATCTTCAGCATGTTTGGCTTGCCTCTGATGACTTTATACAGGAGGCCCACAAGGATTTCCTTAGGAAACATTTAGCAGCAGTGTTTAGCAACACCACTTCTGGAAAACAGGATACTTCAGTGACTTTTATTATCTTGTGACACTGGAAAAAAGAATTATTTCCCTTCAGGGACTCTTTACAATTTCCTGAAGGGATAGAAAATTTCAAGCATTCTACAATAATCATATTCAGATGTCCAAGTGTGGATAAACACAGTCCAGATAATGATCTCAAATCTGTGTGATTGTTTTTTAAAGATTACTTGTCAGGTAAGGCATAAACTGCACAGCCTCCACCCCCACTGCAGCGTACCAAATTACAGGAAAAGCACCTCAGTCTTTTGTCTACCTAGCCAAAATATCTCATTCTCTGTGCCTTTCTCATCATCTATCTGTTGAAACTGAATTGAACTACTGTATATTGTATAGCCTCTGCTTATAAGGTCTGTTCCTAGGCACTAGTTCACTCCATGCATCTGAGGAAGTAGACTAAGTCTACAAAAGCTTATGTGCCAACATCTTTCCTGGAGTTAGTCTCAAAGGTGTTACAAGATCCCTTTCTATATTGTACATATGAAGGAATCTACTGAGTTTGCTTCTCCTCTCTTGATTGTAATGGATAGGAATCGTCTATGCTCCATAACAAGATGAAGTCCACAATATAGCAAACCAAATTCTGCATGCTCATTATGATTCAAGTACACAAATCTTGCAAATGCTGTTTGACTAGCAAGTCAAATGTCTATCTTAGACACAGCATCAAGAGAACTGGCAACAGATTATTTTAGACACTGTTATGCATTCTAGTCTAGACACTGTAAAAAAAATTAACACAAGTGTGGATAATAAGGAAGGAAAAATGGGTCTTCTGATATATTTTAGGCAACAAGCAGAGCAATTTGGGACACTATAAGGGACAGGGAATTATGAAGAATGAAGACATTCTTTGGCCTGTCCACTAGAAGCCCCTCCAGACCCAGAGATCTTAACCAAATTAGCTTGTTGTATGGTATGTGTAGACTGTTCTTTAACTCTAGAGGAGTAAGGATCTACAATAATCTGTTAATCTACAATTTCTGATCTAGGACATTCATGCACCTGAACTACTTGACTCCTCCGTGACGCTTAAAACTACTTAGCTAGGGGGCCAATCTGTCTATTCTTTTAAAATTATAAATACACATTCATTTGGTTGCAGTTGCTGTGCTAGTCAGATGGTTTCTTTTTCAGAATGCACCTGGCTTAGCAGTCTGATTTTTCAGCTTCTGACACTGTTTCCAATATTGTAGATGAGACTCATTTTCAAAGCTGAAACACAACCAAGTCCCCTCAGGGCTTCTATCTACACACTAACAATTGGACATATTTTCTTTTTCTACATCTGCTAGCAACATGTATGTTTTCCCTGCATCCTAAGTAAGTCAGCAGTGCTACGGGGGAAAAAACCTTACAACACAATTCCTGATGGTCCAAACAAGTTGTCTTTACCCCCTCAAATAAGGAATGAACATGTACTAAAGTGCTTTATGCGAACCACATCAGTACATTATTGAAACAAAAAGATCCTAATTCTAAATGGGAAACAAATTCTGCATTCTAAATATGCAGAGAGATTATTAACAATCTATATGAAAACAAGAATCAAGAGAAATAACTTCTCTCTTGTCTTTTCTCAGCGTTGTGTAAAAAAAAGAAAAAGTGCAGTCAGAAAATAAATGCAGTAGGTGAGAGATGGGTTGAGGCAGGCCATCAGTGATAATGTGCAAATGTGTGTCTTAGCAGTTCTTCTGCAGATGGTCGCAACTTAGCCTCAGTAAATATCCGCTTTAGAAAATCCCGACCATGGTCTGAGACATGAGGTGGCAGCTGGGGATTGGTTGGCTGGGTAGCAATTTTAAAAATGGCAGCCATTGCTTCAAACTCTGCCCAAGGCGGTTTCTCAGTGAGCATTTCAACCACTGTACAGCCTACGCTCCTGTAACAGGCAAAAATGATGAGTGAGTAACAGTCAAGTAGACAAATAATTTCCACACATAACTGCAGAAGTAAGCAAAGAGCACCACTGTTTCAACACAACATTTTGCATACATATCTGAATTGTATGCATTATGCCAACATTTCAGTTTAATAAGTGTCTTGCAGATACTAGACAATACAAAATGCTGGTGGAAAGCTATCAGCAATGTGAGAGCCTTTTACATCCACAAAGGTCTTGTAATGTAGCTATGCATATCTAAGGATAGTATCCTATCGTGTACCTCCATCAAGGGAAATTGGAAGTGGCCAAACCTGTGCTGTCTTGTAATCTCCTGTACAGCCTAAAAACCTGCTTGAAAAAGCTGGAAATCCACTCCCTACCCACTACATAGAGGGCTGAAGTGAGAAAGGGAAACCAGCATGACATTGGACTCAGCTATAAATTATCCACTGGATGGATTTAGACTTCCCCTTCCAAAAATGGCAAGGATTTAGCAGAGATTCTCCACTGGATTGCCAAATCTCCATGCAGTTCCCAGTGGCACACCCTCCCATTATTTCCAAGAGTCCTCCAACCTCCCAGAGCTGCTTTTTAGAGGGAACAAGGGCTTGCAGGAGAAAGGTGACAATTGCCTCCTTCCCCACCCCACTTTTTCCAAGGGGAGCTTCCAGAAAGAATTCCAGTCACTGGATGCCTGGATCCTAGGCCAGCAGCAATATTCTGTGTTACTGCCAAATACTACTCATCTCTTAAGTTGGTGGGAAATTGGAATTCTACAGGTGAGAGGACTAGATAAGAGATTGCTCAAGACTGCACTAATTCTTTTGAAGTCTTCCCTTAATTTAAAAGTGGTCCACTCTAGTTTATGTGTTTGGGGTTCATCTTAAGTTCCAGGTTGAGATAGAAACTTTACAAAAAAATAATGGCTAAATCAAAAACATGGGGGATACAGTTGTCCCTTCATATTTGCTGGGGTTTGGTTCCAGGGCCCCCCGGGAATACCAAAATCCGTGATTACTCAAGTCCCATTATATGCAATGGGACATAGCAAAATGGTGTCCCTTATATAAGACGGCAAAATCAAGGTTTGCTTTTTGGATTTTTTTTAAAGAATATTTTCAAGCCATGAATACTTAAATCCTTGGATACCAAATCGGAGGATATGGAGAGACAACTATATACTCTTTTTCTGAACATGGAGTGATGGGGTGGGGGGAGGGTGACTGAAACCATCACTGAAAGCAAGCAAGTGATGGCATTCAGTTAGCTCATCCCACTGATAAAATAGCTTCCAGCAGAAGGAGGAACTCTTGCTATAACCTCAAAATCTGCTCAAGAAGGTTGGGGGAACATTTCAGAGCAGATTTTGGTAGATGCAGGAAGTGGGAGAAGAAAAGTATCAATTTTCATCACACGGACAAGACTGGATTTTACCCCAGGATGTATTAACTACTCATGGCTAATGACTTCTGAAGCCAAAACAAGCCATCAGAAGCATATTGTCATCCTGTCTTTGACAGACATATCAGCCTTACTGGGGTGGTAAACTTTTATCTACACTGTGTCGCTTTATATTGCAGATGGTGGCTCACCTGGTTATTAAATGCTGCTCCAATGTGGAAAAATCCTTCTGGACAGACAACTGTCTAAGGGAAGGGTTATAGTCCCTGTCTCACTAATACTTTCATTTTCTTTTTGAAGAGAATCTGTGAGGTAGAACATTCATTAATTGAGAGCTTTTGCCTGCAGTATGAAATGATGCAAACCTAAACACATGGTTACTCAAAGAGAGATTTTAATATCTGGCATGCAGAGGTATATCAAAGACTCTGGATCACCCTGTGTCAGCTATATCAGAATTGTTTAGTCCACATGAATGCATTTGACCAGTAATATTGACCTGCCTACTAATGCCTGTCCATAACTTTCCAATCCAATTATGTGAATGAATCCAGTTGCTAGTCTCACCTAGAGCAGACTCACTAAATCAATAAATGTACATATATGTTGACTTATCATTCATCAACTAACTCAGTAGGTCTACTCCAACTAGGACCAGCAAGTGGATTTAGGCTTCTGTAAGTGTAAACACAAATATAAAATAAATGTTTAGTAGAATAAGATGGAATCCATTCAGCATTTTTTGCTAGAGCAACTGAATGGGCAACCATTTTTTGGTAGAGCAACATAGACATACCAGATATCTGCTTTTCTCCCATATCCTTCTCCACTAATAACTTCTGGACTCATCCAGTATGGAGTTCCTGTGGCAGACTTCATTCCTGTACCAGACAGGCAAATTGTCTGAAGCCGCTTGCTGGCACCAAAATCACCCAACTTAACATTGCCGGCAGAGTCCCGGAGAATATTTGCTCCTGGAAAAAAATATAAAGTTATGTTGTGTTGTATATAACTGACAGTAAACTGTTAACCTATAGTTGCTATCAGTATTGGGTGGTTAAGTGATCTCATAGAATCAGAAAAATCTTATATAAAATCACATGTGGATTTCTTCAACATGCAATTTTATTGTGTGCCTTGCTTCCAAGTAATTACTGTAGATTTACAATTGGGTGTATAGAATGCTATAGACCTCCTGAAGAATGATCCAGTAAATTTCTTGAGTCGCAACTCACATAAGTAGGCCAAGCCAGAGGAAAAAAGAATGAGGAAAAGGTCTGAGATCAGTCAAATTCCTTTTGTCTGCTTTGTAAAACACTGTGTGCTCAAGCCCTTTGCTGTTCAATTTTCCTAGACAAAAGCATTTCCAAAAATACATTAGGAGGGAGTCACTAGATGTTTGTAAGTGTGGTATATTATGTAGATAAAGACTATGAGTTGTGGGGGCCAGAACAGCCCCACTACAAATTTTATCTCAACCTTGCAATCCCTCCTCCTTTCAGGTCTTAGACTAGTGAGTGTTGTTTCATTCTTATTTGTCCATCTACAATATGGGAGTAATACTGACCTCTGTGTATGCTATGGGAATACACAAGACATTATTAAGGTAAGTAAGGTGTTGAATATGCATGCAACATACATGGAACACTTTAAGCACTTAGAAAAGCCTTGTATAATGATCATTTGCCTCCAAATTGATGCAGTTTTTCCCTATACCATCTCTACTTTTTTTAAACTCCTCTACAGTAAAATATTTAATATTCTAAAAATATAAAGGATGAAAAAAGGGAAGGAATAATTTATTCTAAATGTAATTAATGCTGCTGAGCAACTTGTTCCCAGAGCATTGGAGGTGGTTTAAGATGTATTTCTGTTTTTATTTACAAAGCAGCAGGAACGACAGGCTATTAAGAGTTTCTAAGTCAGCTCACTTATAACAAAGTGTTTTGCTGTTTAACGGGAAACACTGCCCTTGACTGAGAGATACTTTTAATTGAAGAAGAGTTTGGTACTATCACTGACAACAGCTCAGTATTTTAACATAAAAATCCAAGTCATTACATACATTTAATAATAAAGCTTTACAAGATGAAAACTATATTATATATCTACAATTCGCCATGTAGATTCCTGACCATTCCCTCTTCATTACCTTTAATGTCTCTGTGTACAATCATATTACTGTGCAAATAATGAACTCCTTCCAAAATCTGCCGGGTGTACTTCCGAGTCACATTTTCTGTAAGTGCACCATATGCCTTCAACTGATCTTTTATTGAGCCCTTCAGGTAAAGAAAAGGTAAAATAACTGTAAAACCATATTATAGTAGTATAATTATTCTTCTAGATTGAAGATAATTTTATGAAAATTGCTGCATTTAAAAACAATTGTCAAACATGTAGATCAGGGGTATGCAGCTGCCAGGGTTTGACAAGGGCACTTGCACAATCCTGGAAGGCTGCACTTCCTCTGCTGTGCTCTGACCATTTTTTTTCTTTTACCCAACACATATGCACAGCCCCTGGGTGTGGGACAATACTGGGCCATTCTCTGCTGTTTTAGGCCTATCATATGCCTTTATTTAAGAAGGAAGTAAACTAAAACTCAATAGCAGCATTTTCTAAGCAAAGTGTATCTCAGTGTATAAAGTATACTTTCTCCCCAGTTCAAGGAACTATTTAGGATTAGCTGCAAAGATTGTACAGTAGTCCCTTCACATTCGCGGGGGTTCCGTTCCGCGGACCCCCGCGAATGTGAAAAATCCGCGAATAACAAACACCCCTCCCCCTCCCTCCCCAGGCCTTCGCGGGGCCTTGCGCGGAGGCCTCCCCGGCCCTCCCTCCCTCCCTCCCCAGGCCTTCGCGGGGCCTTGCTAGGCCCCGCGGAGGTCTCCCCGGCCCTTACCCCTCCCTCCCCAGGCCTTCGCGGGCCCCCCCAAAACCGCGACACGGGGCCTCCAGAGGCCCCGTGAAAGACCTGGGGAGGGGTGGGGAGGCCTTCGCGGGACGCCTCCGCACCCCTCCCCAGGCCTTCGCGGGGCCTCCGGAGGGCCTCCGGGGGTCCCGCGAAGGCCTCCGCACCCCTCCCCAGGCCTTCGCGGGGCCTCCGGAGGGCCTCCGGGGGTCCCGCGAAGGCCTCCCCACCCCTCCCCAGGCCTTCGCGGGGCCTCCGGAGGGCCTCCGGGCGTCCCGCGAAGGCCTCCCCACCCCTCCCCAGGTCTTTCACGGGGCCTCCGGAGGGCCTCCGGGCGTCCCGCGAAGGCCTCCCCACCCCTCCCCAGGTCTTTCACGGGGCCTCTGGAGGCCCCGTGTCGCGGTTTTGGGGGGGCCCGGGGGGGGCCTCCCAAAACCGCAAATAACCGAAACCGCGAATGTCAAGTTCGCGAATGTGGAGGGACAACTGTATTCCTCTAACAGAGGAAGGAGTTTTCCCAATGGAGGAAAGGAATTTTTGGACCAAACTTTAACAGCAGACAGATGGCTGCTATGCTGGTGACTTGGTTAGGGCTGCATTACACAGATCTTCCCAGAGCCACACACAGAGTTTTACCCAGATATTTTGCTATCAGATGGGCAAGTGCTGCAAGGCTGGAGGCTGTATTTCAGATTGTGCAAGTGTTTGAAGACTCTGTCTTTTGTTTAGTTTATGAGTTCTTGTTTTGTTTTTTAACTTATAAAATTAATTGTCTGTAATACTTTTATGCAAAGCCAATAGTTAAATACATATACTGTAATTGTATATTAAGTGAACATTTCTTCTTCAGTAAAACTGGCACTAAGGCGACAGCACTGTTTTCAGCAGTGCCTGCTAGCAGCTGGAACTCTGTGGTCTTTGGCTAATAGTACTTTTACCATAGAGTGCTGGAATTGCCTATCTAGGAAGTGCCAGGAACTTAAGAGAAACCTCCACTGCTCCTTCCCTACTCTGGGTAGGCTTCACTTATTAAGCACAATTACAAATAAATGATTTTATTTACTTAACCTTTACTCCTCATCTTTTAGAAGTGCTGGCTTAGGAAGAGGGTGGTGTATGATATCTGCTGCTGCTCTTGCAGGCTGAAAAAAGAGGGAGGGAAGCAGAAGTCTGCAAAACCCTCTTTGGATAGGTTTGCACAAAATGTGGATCCACAGTCTGATCTTGCAGGCTGAAGAAAGTTGAGGGAAGACTGCAGAAGATTCTGCAGAGACCTCTGCAGAGCACAGGGATTCTGGGAGCTTCAGAGGTTGCAAAAAGGGGGCTGGGGGACTCAGGCAGCCCATGAGCCACACTGTTCCCATTTCTGCTTTACCACATGGCTCAATAGGATCTTTTTTCCCCTCTGTTCTATGAATCAAAATGCTATATCCCTGCTACTTGTATGGTAACCTCCTGGCAGGAGATTCTCTTCTAACTACAGTAGTTTATATCTGAGTAGTAAAAGAACAGCTTAAACTGGTAACTTATTAATGATAGTTCAAAATTATCATAGTCTGGGAATAAAGGGCTTGTCTATCTGGGGCTATAAAATGTGGATTAATGTGCACTAATGCCAATTTGCAGCAGCTTTCATTTGTCTCAACGTTTTTTGGGGCAAGATCGCAGACACAAGTGAATTACTTCTGTTTTTATTGTCACCATTTTTTGCCACCAAATAGTATTTTTAAAGCATATCCAACGTGCAGAAGTGTGATATTCTGCTTAAATGGAAAAAAGATGAAAAGGCTGTTTCATTGCCTCAGCGCACAATCAATACAGCAAAAATCCAACATGGCAGATTTTTGCCGTATAGACAACGCCAAAGTTTTTAACTGTTAGTTTCATCTGACTGTTAGATTTAAAACCTCAAATTCATCTTGAAATAATTTCATTTGCCTGAAATTGAAAAATATGGAACTTTCATAATCAAATGGGGCAAAATGCTACAGAGAGTGGATATGTAAATAATAAGACACAAATTGCAACACCCTTTGTCTGTGTCAGAAGGGATCTGCTACTGTAACCAGGAGCAGGCAGTGTGCTATCTGCGATGTCTGAAAGCATCCTCTTTGGACTGGCAACTGAGGGTCTTCAAGCAGGTAAGAAAAATAATTATTTTATTTGCAAAATTGATTGGTATGTGACAAAGATGGTCAACTACCTTGGATTCAGGTGCTAAATCCTTCCCCAATTTTTAATATAATCACCTCTCTTTTTTTTTTCCTGTGAAAAATCTCTCACACACATGAGACCAAATAAGGACAGCTCACCATTTTATGGGCTCCCTAGGAAGAGGGTTTTGTTTTGTCTTTTTGAATTGGGAAGTGATTCTCACTTTTTGGAACTTTGAGGAAAAGGCTCTCCTTCAGCCTAAAACAGGACAGAGGCTCCCCAAACTGTGGCAAAATTCCCTCCTCACAAGAGTGGCTTTTTCAGCAAAAAAATATTTTGAAAAGTTTATTTCCTACTTTTTAAAAAATTAGGGGGACATGGGGATGTGGGGGGGATACTTTGCCAATCCTGGTATGTATGTATGTATGTTAATGATTGTAAACCGCCAGGGATTCCACCTTGGGAGAAAGATGGGATATAAATCTAAAAAATAAATAAAAATGTATGTACATAATTGCACCCACACATGCAGTGCAAGAGAAAAAAAATTACTGACTACTTGCCAATCTCTGGCTTACCCCTGGCATATATTCCATGAATATAGAGAGTGTTCTTTCAGGAGGATCCCTTAGGCAGCCATAGTACTGGACAATTCTCTCATGGAGCAGGTTTTTTAGCAGCTGGATCTCACATTCAAGAGCATTTACCTCCTGAAAAGCAAGAGTACAACAGTAAGCAATTTAGTAAATTCCAACAGAAAGAACATACAACATTGAGCCATACAGACATAACACAAAAAGGGGCATTAACCTCACATTTCACAGAATCATGGAAGGAACCACAAGAGCCATCTGCTTCAACCTCCTGCCATGCAGAAAAACTAAAGCACTTCTGAGAGATGGCCATACAACCTTTATTTTAAAAAATCCAAAGAAGGAGAATCCACCACCCTCTGAGACGGTCTATTCCATTGTCTAACAGATCTTATGGTATAGAAATTCTTCCAAATGTTTAGATGGAACTTCTTTCAACCTGAAGACACACAGGTACCCATCATCTAGCTAACCTATAACAATACATGTCATTATGGAACTTACAGTTCACATTAAGCAACTAAATCATTACAGATTTGAGTCCATGATTCATTCAGCAACTGGTCAATATCTATCTTTAAAGTTTTGGCTTATTGTGAGGCACAAAAACACTCAATGACTTTGTTTTCAAAATCTCTGATACTCATCCTTACATTTGTGGATGCACACTCACACTACATAATGGTTCATTAAAGTAGGGACGCAAAAATTAAACATATTAATTATCAATGAAGCTACCTTCACTGGGAGAAAGGCAAGCCAGAAAACCAAATCTGTATGTCACAATCAACCAGCCAGGATGGGAGGCCCATGATAACAAACCATGGACCTTCCCATTTGCAGCAAGACTCATCAGGTAGCATGGTCATGAACTAAACCAAGGTTCCTCTGGAGCTCCAGCTTATTGTAAAACATGAGCTTCCTAATATTCTTACCTTACTGGTTTCTGGGCTGTCAGGATCAAACTGAACTTGTTTAACAGCAAGCTCTCGTCCTGTGTCTGCATCATAGCACAGATAAACTCTACCAAATGCACCCTGACCCAGCAGTTTACCAAGTCTCCAATTAGTTGGAGCTCGTGGGGCTGAAAACAGAATAAGAAAAAAATGATATATTCAATTATTCAAGGAAAAGTAGCAGAGGAACAAACATTTTGGAGTCTTTCCAGGTAAATAGGAAAGACCAACATGTATAAAACACTGTGTTTGAGTTTAGTTCATGTGCACTTAAGAGAAGATTATCATAAAACTTAGGCATGTTCTGCTGTCAAGAATTTAGAGCAAAACTTACCATAATGTACCATAAAGCAAATACAGTTGTCCCTTCACATTCACTGGGGTTTGGTTCCAGGACCCCCTGTGAATACCCAAATCCATGAATACTCAAGTCCCATTATATGCAATGGCATAGCAAAATGGTGTCCCTTATATAAGATGGCAAAATCATGATTTGCTTTTTGGAGTATTATTTTTTAAAGAATATTTTCAAGCCGTGAATACTTAAAACCGTGAATGCCAAATCCGTGAATGTGGAGGGACAACTCAGTCGTCCCTCCACATTCGCAGGGGTTAGGGGCACAAGACCCCCGTGAATGTGAAAAAGCTGTGAATAAAAATAGGCCTCCCCTGGCCCGCCTGCACCCCCCCCCAACCTTCCATAGTGGCGACAGGGCTTTTCGACCCCATTCGCCACTTTGGGAAGCACGGCAGGTGCCTGACAAGCCTCCCGCTGGCCCAGCCAGAGGCTTCCCAGCCACCCCACACACTTCCCAAAGCGGCGATAGGGCTTGAAAAGCCCCATTGCCACTTTGGGAAGGGTGGGGGTATGTGGCTGAAAAGCACCTTTGCCCCTAACGCCCCACTCTCCTGGTGCTTGGCTCTCCACACCCCAAATGGAGCCAAGCCCCAGGAGAGTGGGGGAGTGCTTGGGAGTGCTTCGTTTAAATCGGCTCCCCTCCCTTGTGTGTGAAGGAGAGAAGCTGATTTAAAGGGGGTGCTTGCTGAGCAAACCGCAAATAGTTGGAACCACGAATGTGAAAGCCGCAAATGTGGAGGGGCAACCGTATTAGGGATTTTTTTCATGACAATAGAATTTTCTTCAACTGTGATATTCTACAGTATTTCCACCTAATGTTCTAGAAGTATGCCTCTAAGTTTCTCATTCTTCTACAAAAACCCAGTTCCATAAAATATACTTGTTTTTCTCTAGGATTACCATTGTACCCATTTTTTTCTAGAACTGGTCACAGGACATCCTCTGAACAAGTAATACAATCCATCCTTCGTTTGGGTAGTAGCCTCTTTAGAGCTCCTCTTACAAGTGGCTAAATACCTCTCTACATTATGAAATCTATATGCTCTAGTACTCCAAAGAACGCTGCCTCCTATAAACTTGCAACATATTGAAACACAAGCCTTCTAGTATGGCTCTCATCCCCAGTGCCACTGCCTTACTGTTCGACAAACGAGGGTGCTTGTTTCCAAGTCATCTTCTGCTGTTTTGTTTATTTTTGCAGTTGAGCACTGGCAACATTAACGCAGCAATGTATTGGGACAAAGCAAATCAAGGTTAACCAAACAGAAACAAAAAGTGGGCAAATTTATCAATTTGACAAAGCATTAAATGGAGAGTTTCATTTATTTCCTTACAACGGCTAGGTGGGCTGATATCCATTACTGTCAAAGTAGGATTGTCTATGTCACTTCCTCTTCTCCGCATCCTTCCATCTTCATATTCTGGAGTGAAAATGCTGCTCCCACTGCTCGTGCTCAAGGAGTGATCAGTTGGGCTGAAGCTAACTGGAGAGCGTAAGCTGTTTCCCTGCGTCCTTCTAGCCCTCGGGAAAGTTTTACGACCTGCAGGAAGGAGTGAGAAAATCCTGCAGTACAGTACCATGAAAGATGACTTGGTTTATTTTATTCATTTGTAATACGGACATATCACTTGATATAATAAAAATCCTTAGGGGTTCCATTGGAAGCAAATGACAATTGAGCACTGAACCGATCGGGAGCCGTATTATAGATCTCAGTGGCAATCACAACGGAATGCTAGTTACTCCTCCAGGTACAAAAGTTTGTATCTAAAGAATGTAGACGTATCTCCCAGAGGGACCATATCTAACACTATTTCAAACACTGTCCTTGCATTTAGTATACCAAACTCTAGCTCTTAAAATCTAACATAGGTCTGATATTAGAGACAATGAGAAGACAGTCTCAGCTATATAGTGAGCCGATATAGAGTTCAAGATGGAATATAAATTAAACAAACAACGTCTGTGAAAGATGAAAGTCTGACAGCTTGGTTGTCTGCATATAGGGTCATCTATTTCTTTTTCATCCCTTTGTTTAACAGCTAGTTCTTATCCTGTGTCTGCACCATAGTGCAGATAAACTCCTGCCAGAATTCAATTATTATCCTTACCATAACTATAAATATATTAACAAGGGAGCATATGGAAAGCATCTCTGGATACAAACCATAATACTGATGGCTCAGAAATTGACATATTCCCACTCATGTTCAGTAGAGAGAATTCTGTCATCTTTATTAAAGCTGGGGGCAGAAGTGAGATTCAAATGTTGTATTGGTAAATAGCCAAAACTGAGTGAAAATTACCCCAGATATCTTAACAGCAAAGTCATTACTCAAATCACCAGCAATGACAACTTGAAGAAATGCAGAAAACTCAGCTTTCTGCACAGAATATTTTTATTATGATGATGGGAGTCCTGGTGTCCCACTCAATATATTTTTGAAAGTAAGTTCAAATTCAAATTTGAAGACAAAATGGTCTTTGAAAGAGCAGCAGCTTCTGTTAATTGAACAGGGAAGTAGGTTATTTTCTGTAACTTTCCAACACTCCTCTCTCACCCATGTCATCTCACACACTGTTTCAAATGGTCCCCCAACACTCTGAAGCAGATGGGGGGGCACCAAAGGCTGCAGGAGGTGAGATCACTGAATGTCACCTCTCTCCTTGTTCTAATGGAAGCCTCCAATGGAGCAAAAAGTCTTGCCTTTCAAGAGTTGCATCGCTTGGATATATAGTATTAATTTCAGAAGTTAAAGTGCAGCTTATGCTCAGGTTTATTTGGTTTTTTAAAGCAATTTCTGCTGCCAGGCAGCCCCAAGAGCTCATGGAAGTCAATCCTGTTCCTAAATCTGTTGCCCATGGCTGAAATGCATAACTCAAACCAACAATTAAGAAACTCAAACCAACAATTAAGACCCACTTGCACAAACATGCTTGGGATGTCGTCCTTCCACCGGAACCAAGAAAGTGCATCTGCTACCACCACAAGAGTTATGTCAACATGATTCCAGACTTTATCTCTAGTTTGACTCTAGAATAAATTATAGGTTTGACCAAAAAGTATTTAGAAGGGGGCAGAAACAGAAAGCAATACTCACCATCACTGTAGTCTTGATGGTGGTAAGAAATATGATACCTTCGAGGGTAAGTTCCACCTTTCCCAAATTTCTCAAATATTGGGAGGTCATAATCTGAAGAAAAAATAATTTCATCATTGTTTTCCATTCAGCTGATTGAGTCTGCCAGACTGCATAGAAAGGCTGATGCTGTTTTGTGCACAACTTACAATTTCAAATCTGAAAGCACCACATATCTTGCAACATAACAAGAGTGGTGCTTATATCTCTCAGCTTGGGTTCATACATCATTAGTTATGTACGGAACTTGGGACAAAGCAAGTGCTGCTAATACCGGCTTTCACGTACTACATATTTTCTTATTCCATCATCTTTCATTCATTTCCACTTTGCTACTAGTCAGCGATTCTGCCACTTAAAGAGTATTTCCCCCCCACATCTATACTCCATCACTGAGTTACCAGATTGCTCCACATATACTATTTAAATAGCACTTCACTTCTGAAGGTAAAATGAGATTTACAGGCACTCATCTTTGACTTCAGGACAGCAGTGAACAAGAACTGCAGCTACCATCATCCCTTGCAAGCACAGTCAATGGCGAAGAATGTTAGGAATTGATTTCTAACAATATCTGAAGAAGCTGTACTTTGCCCTGTCCTGTTTTAGAGGAAACCAAGCTGAATAAACTATCATTTAATTTAAAGCCCACGTTCTGTCCCCTGTTGTATCACATTATTACATTTACCTTTCAAAATTATATTTAAGTGTACAAGCATCCTTTTTAAATACTTTCAAAGATTCTTGGTTCCAGGAAGATCATTCTACAATCTCTAGTTTCTGTGAAAGTCTATGTAAGCTGTAACGTATCTTTAAAGCTGAAGTACCAACAGATATAAAACAATGAAGTTCAATTCCATTGGTTAATGTTTAGTACCTATATGATAGACTGTAAGTAAATCCTATTATGGCTTTCAACAGGATATGATTATATTAAACAACTGGAAGATGAACACCTTTATTGCCTTGTATTTCTGATCAATGTATCTGAAGGTCACATGGCCAACAGAACATTAAGAAAACACACTGGATATTTGCAGAGTTCCAATTTCTCCAATTATTTGTTAGCCATTCACTTTTACATTCAAAACACCTGTTAAAATCTGTATCTGAAGCTGTAAACGTATACACTTTGTTCCATTTAAATGTGATCTGGTATTAGCGGAAGCAAAGGCAAGATTTTGCAACAGTGATGATCTGCTGTACAGAAGAAGTCAAGATTTACAAGCATATGCTTCATCTCTCATTGATTAACTGATTGCAACTTTTCAAAAAAAAAGCTGAATTTTGAATTGACATGTGTAACTGTACTTCTATTTGCAGCTGTCTTGCCTATGATAAATAAAACAGCACTAAGCTAAATTTCATGCATTCATCCAGAGATATGTTAAAGTTACAACAGAAGAGTTGATAAGAACAAGAGTGGACACTGCACTCATCTGTTTTACCTACCAGAAAACTCCTGGTGGTTATCTGGATAGCTCTGTGCTCTAGGCATCCGGGACTTGGGGTAGTTGTCTCTGGAAGCACAAAACAATGGGGTGTTACTAAAGAACCACCTGAATGCAGTTACAATTTTTGTGACTAGGTGTTTTCAAGTATATAGTACAATGAAGTGCAAGTTTTAAGTAGCTCGTACCCATCTAAAGGGCTGTCGAGTGAAGGGCAGCTTCCTGACCCTGAGTTTTCAGGACTGCTAAGTGATAATGGATCCAGCATCTGGGGGAAAAAACACAAGAGAACTGACTGAAATACTCTCATATTGATGGCTCTTCAAACTATTTAACATTAAATAGGCTACATGTAAGGGGATGTCAGGCAGGCCAAGATAATCCCACACTATGGTAACATCCAGAGGGTTATCCTTAAAGCTCTCTCAGAAGCATCAAGTAGTTGAGAACACAATTGCAAAGGTACTAAGCAGGAATGAGTACTGTCTGTGCAGTTCTCCTAAGGGTAGCCTATCTATATTTCCCATGGTTCCCCTCCTTTTATTTATTTTTTTAATTTACAGCCAAAAGGGATCTCAGTTACATACAACAACGTTCCAGTACATAACAAAAGCAGGAAAAGAAAAACACAAAAGGAGGGGAATTAACCACATTAGTTGTAAGTTTCTATAAAGGCTGACCAAATGTCCAAAGAAGTCCATTTGTAAATTTCATCTCGTACATCATTCTTTCAAATGTTGCAGGAATTGTTAAATCTTCTAGCCGGTGATGGTGATGGAAAATTACCTTTCCAGTAATAAAGTATCATAGGAGCCAGCATGGTGTAATGGGTTTGAGCACTGCACTACAACTCTGTAGACCAGGGTTTGAATCCCCACTCAGTCATGGAAACCCACTGGGTGACCTTGAACAAATCACACTCTCTCAGCCTCAGAGGAAGTCAATGGAAAACCCTCTCTGAAGAAATCTTGCCAAGAAAACGCTGTGATAGGTTCTCCTTAGCGTCACCATAAGTTGGAAATGACTTCAAGGCACATAGCAACAACCGTGAACTATTAATCTTTTAACAGTCAAAAGTGCACCAAAAATCCACTTCCATTGGCCATGTGTTAATTTCTAAGAAACATGTAAGTAATTTTAAAAATGCACATCCCTGAATACCAAGGAACTTTCTAATACCAAATTTACTTGTGTGATTACTTCCTCCAAAAAACATAGATACTATGGGACAACTCCCAAACATACGTGTTAAGGAAGCATTAGCAGTATTACATTGCCAACAATTTGCTGATTTAGAAAGCTCTTTCTTGAATATACATTGTGGCAACCAATATACCTGAAAGAGCAATTTCTGCTGTATAAGATGTAGTTGGAGAGCTACAGCCATACTAGTTATATATGTTAAAATTAATGGCCACTAGTTAGTCAGAACTGGGTACTCCAATTCTCTATTCCATTATTGCTGCAAACCTCATGTGTCATATTTATTTATAGATAAAGATAAATTTATATATATATATATATAAATTGATGGTTTGGATAGCTGGTTGGCATCAATTAATGTCTCTAATATTAAGGTAACCTCAGATGCACTTAAAGTTAAAGGACCAAATCTGAATTATAACAAAATGTATTTCTAACACTGTAACATTCTGCTTGGTTCCCTACCTTTAAGCTGCTACCCAGCATGTCAAGGCAATGAAGAAGCAAGATGGCAAAAGGTCATAAGCAGCAAAGCTTTGCCCCTCTTTCCCCCCAATGGCAACATGAAGAAAAATCCTTACTTGATCCATGCTTTCTGGAATGAACTCGCCTTCACTGTTGATACTTGTGAATGACCCATTCCGTGCCACCTGATGCAGCTCATCTGGAATGTATCCTGGAGGAGGAGAGCTTCTGTCCCGTGTATAATAGCCTGTTTATTTTTAAATGCGAATAAGTAGATCATTAAAATCTTTTTCCCACCAAGAACCATCTATTTGCAGTACTTCAAAATCAAAAAGTGACTTTTGTTGAATTTTTCTTTGAACTTCCAAATACTGCCTACAAAGCACACATAATCTAGCAATGTATTAATACGCTTGCACTGCAGGAAAAAATAACTGCAAATTTTAAACAATTCAAAGTATATTTCAACATGTTTGCCTTACTTTGTGTACCAAGTATTGGTGGGAAACTGTTTATATTTCCCAACAAATATGCATACATGCACACATAGATCCCTCTATACCTTTCAGGGCCTTTTTACATAGATGGGACCCTACACACACACATACCAAATGGGTGGTGCTTGTGCTGGATCTAGATGGTGATGTTTAGCAAATTAACTTTTTTAAAGCATGACAGAATCATACCCTCATTCTTTCAGATAAAATTTCAGCCACAGTGAAACTGCATTTTCACAGAACATAAACCCCAAGCTGCTGCCATTGGGTATATGCAATCTACCATGCATCCAGTTCAGTTGTGGAATACTGTAGTGCCAAGTTGTATATATGAAACAGAAAGCAATAACATCAGTGATCAGTAAAATATTCCTCCATCCCTAGCCTATTGTGAAAGTCAAGATTTAAATGTACACTCCCTATTTTCTGTTCAGGGTGAAGTAATTCCCTACTGTACCACTCCAACTGAAACATAAAAGCGGGGGGGGGGACACTGGCCAGCTCTACTGTCTGCCACTATGCGGTTTTCCACTGCTGATAAGTTTTTATTTCTCTGCTCCATCTTCCTAATTTTGGAGTGCATATATTCTTTCTAAAGTGACAGAATACAGACCAGGCAAACTCTCTGCTACATGTCTATTCCCACTGAGAGCAGTTTCATATTCCACACCTGGTACCCAAAGGCCCATTTTGATACTGAAAAGGGGACACCAGCCATCTCTTTAACAATCCAGTTCCAGTAGCTGAAATCTTTTCCCTGCACCATCTAAAGCTTTTTCTGTACCTCTTAGTTAAAAACAAATCTGCCTTAGTTAAAATGAATGGCAAGCTATGATTAAAACATCCATTCTGCAGGACTGTAGCTACCAGTTGTAAAGTCAATTTCAGATATGGATCCATCTTTTAAAATACATAAATTGCAGAATGTTGGTCATGTAAGAACAGCAGCTATTGTGTTCTTCATCATAGATGAGAAAGCATACAGTAAAATCTCTCAGGTTCTGGAGCTTAAGACATCTTTGTGAAAGTTTACATATTTAATATTTTTTCCAAATATATATATATTTTTATAGATTTCCCTTGGGTTTTTTTTCCGGGCTGTGAAGCTGTGTTCTGGAATAGTTTCTTTCTAGAAAGAAACTATTCCAGAACACAGCCTCACAACCCGGAAAAAACCAAGGGAAATCTATGGATGCCAGCTGTGAAAGCCTTCGACTTCACATAATTTTTTTTATAAAGAATCTTGCTGGTGAGATATTTGATGAAATAGAATGAAATATGAACTATATATATATATATATATATATATATATATAAAGCTTAACTTGGCTCCAAATCCACTCTGGGACATGATAGTAAGACAAAATTTACTAACCATAGACTGGCCACTATGTATCTTAAGCCATGCCCCTAATTAGAAGGCTGAATATAATTCACATCCCTCTACTGAGGGAAGGATCTTTGATCCAGAATAGGCTTCTTTCAGCAGAAAGGGGAGGGTGGTGATTTTCAGAGATTCCTCCTCCCTTTTAGCCTCCCCCTCATCCCACCAAAATCTGCTCTGGAGGAATGGGAGACCTTTTCTAACAGTATGGAAACACCAAATAGATAAAGCTCATAAAAATTTGTGCTGGTCTGAAGAAACCCTTAATGTACAACCTGCATAGCATGATGTTATTTTAGCCAACCATTTCAGAGAATATAAAAACATTGATGCGTTATGCAGACACTAATCGGCTCCCAAATAGGAGCAGGTGGCTTTTTATGAAGGCCACAATGAAATGGAAAATGTTTGTTCAAAGGAAAGCTATAGAATGTTTTTTAAAAGCATGTTGAGAATGACTTGACTACTTCGAAAAGGCAAAGAAAAAGTGCAAATGTTCAGTTTCATTTTGCAATTGATTATTTAAAATTCCAACTTTTTATATAGAAGGATAGTTTGTATACTGGAGGGACAAGGGAGGAACGATCTATAATTAAGAGATGAGAAAGACAGCCTTTTCCAAGACAGTTCTACATCTGAAATTGAATGTGCAGCTTATCTATAATTTTGCACAAAAGTTATGCAAAATCTTTACACACTTTTCAACTAAATATTTATTAAATGTCTTTTTCATCAATAAGTAAATATGGCATTTTCTTCTGACTAGTAGAAATGTAATGTAGCAAATTTCTCTGTAGCCTTTTAATAGTGTACCATTGATTTAGATAACATTGCCTGCAGCCTAACAACTTCAAAGTGGGAACAGAAAGTTTTATTACCTATTACAGAGAGCCTGTTTTTCCTTTCTGTCACTCTGAAAACCGTATTATTCAAATCTTCCAGTGATGACAGAGGCTCCAAGTTACTCTGGTGGTGAAAGCATAGAGTTGTTTATTTATTTCTTTAAAAATAAGAAATCCTTCACTCTTATACAAGAAAATTACTTTTTGGCATGAGCAAGGTTTCCCCCCCCCATGCCACTTTTCAGTGAATATGTTGTGAAAGGGAACAAGCAGCAGAATATTACCAAAAGATATACAGTACTATACAAATTACAAAGATACAAAGCAGTTTTAATGGTTAAAAAACTGTAAAGTAGAAGGTTTCAAAACTGAGTGAAAATATTTAGATGTTGTCAACAAAACACATTTACTTTTGGTCCACAAAACAATGGTTTTTCACTTCTCTCAGACACAATGACAGCAATCATCCATGATAGGTGAAAACATTATTAACAGCATAACTTTAAACCACAATGGGGAAACGTTTTTGGTCCAGAGCTTGAATTCTGGTTTTCAGGAAGGGTCTACAGAGCCATATTCTGACAGTGAGTGGGGCTAAGAGCATAAGGTAAACCAAATGTAATCCTTATTAATTTGGACTTTTTCCATCAAGCAACAAAGCACAGCAGTGTCTGTTCAGGAAAAGCCCCAGTGCAACTTTTCAGTCTGCAAAGCATTTCAGTTCCATGCAATGGCTTCCCAATTTGCAAAGTACAACAACTCTATGCACGATATTTCAAGTTTAAATGCCTTGAAATAACCTCTCATCAGTGAGGGCAGAGAACGGCAAAAACAGTTGGTGAACCAGTTGGTGAACCCAGGAGGGCATGAGGCTCCTCACACCATGCTTTAAACTTATCTCTGTCTCTTGTTAGAATAGGTCAAGTAGCAAGACTAAAATTTACATCCTGTATAAGCAGGGCTGTTCTGTTACATATTCCAGTGCTGCCAGAGCAATTCAAAATTGATGCATACTCCAGGAGAGTGTCTGCCATTTGAATTTTTCAAAGGGGGGGGGCACATGACCACATAACTAATGCTTAACTAAAGAATGCTTTTATGTGTAACAGACCAAAGGATTTCGACTCGTGGGCATGCCCTAACATGTTAATGCAACACATTTATATCTGTAATGTTTTGTTGGTTGGATCCAGACTTGTGCATCTGTGAGCGTAAAAAACTCATTCCATTCATGGAAATAACTGGGATCCAGCAGTTTCTTTCTTGTGGAGAAAAAGGAATGGGCAGCAACATTCACCTACTTCCCGTTCATTTTTCATGGTGTTTTGGAAGGCCCACCCAACCTCCAAAACAACTTTTCAGAGGGTAGCAGAGGCAAGAAGGAATTGGTTAAAAAAAAAAAAACTGCTTAGCCCTTTCCGTAGCATGAATGGGACTCTGCTCAATGCAGGTATGGATTCAGTCCTGTAATTATAAAAGTATGTTATAGTCAAGCATGCACATACCTGTGTGTTTCCATGGGCAACAAGCAAAATCTTGAGGCTCTTCATGTGAATGCTTCGATCAAGGAGCTCTACAGCTTTGTCTAAATCATCCTGTGTAGTTAATGGGATCACCAACTACATGAGGAAAAACACATAGAACAAAGTCAAAATGTAGCCCTTCCACAGCTAGTGTGTGTGGTTAAAGCACAAGTTTCCCCAGCCTAAAAAAAACTGAGTTGACCAGAGCAGACCCAAGAGCCTTCCATGACTCATGTTTGGTAGAACATGGATTGGGAGCATGGTAGGGAGAGGGAGAAAAATACTCAGGCTAGATAAGTACTGAAATTCAAGCATACTATGCATCCATGTGTCCAAGCTTCCCACAGGTATAGAAAGTGTTGTTTTGTTTGTGCAGGTCTGTGGGCTATAATACTTTGAAATACCCCAAAGCCTCAGAATGCCAAGTTCTGCATAGGATATTAAATGCTAGATGTTCAAAAGGAAACACAAAGATCAAATGCAGAATTTTCTTCTGGATACAAGTTGCCAAAAGATTTTTAATGAGACAGAATGCAGGCAGATTAGAAACACAAGCAGCAGTACACAATACATATTTAGTCTTCTTATACAGAGTACATTAATACTCAAAACCGATTTCACATGGTGACTACATATTAGGTATAAAGACTGGTTGAAATCATGACTAAAATATGATAATCTGTGCAGCTGCCATTTTACAGTAGACTGGCTCAGATACTCTGCCTAGTGGCAAGGTACAACACTTAAGAGTCGGAAACATCTGAATCTACCATCCACAAGAATGCTGTCATGGACAAACTGGGCACACAAATGTAAGCAAAATTTGCCAGTATCGACAATCCTTGTCTATGAAAAAGGTGTAAGAGAATCACACTTACATCTGTAACACCTGCTCCAGATGACCTTGCACTCTCCCTGAAAGAGCACGTTCAGAGCCTCAGGGCTTTCCTAGATCCATTACACCCACACTTGAGGCACAGTTGACCTCAGTGCAGAGTCCGATCTACCAGATTTGGCTGAACAATGATAACCAAGCTCTAATGGTCTATACCAAGGTAGCCCCCTTCCCAGGTTAGATTACTGCTATGTACTATATCTAGATGCTCTGGAAAATGCAGACTGTGCAGAAGTTAGTGGACAGGTTGCTCATAGTGGCCAGAGAGTCTAATCTGATCTGGTCCAGCTGCATTGGCTGCCAAAACATATTGGGAGACAAAAGGCGGGATATAAATCCAATAAACAAACAAAACATAACTGGAGTAAATTCAAAGTACTGGGTACAACTTATAAAGCCTTATATGGCTTTGAGACCTTAATACTTGATAGAATGACTCTCCTGTTATGACCCTGCCCATAACCTGCGATTATCATCTGACGCTGTCTACAAAGTACCTTCTTCAAGAGGATTTTAGAGGGTGGAGGAAAGGGAGGTGCCATTTGATTTGCACTCTTCCAAAGGCCCCATCTATGGAATACTCTCCCTAGGGAGGCCTACCTGGCCCCAACATTATCATTCCAAGTACTTAATGGCATAAGATTAGTGAATTTTAAATACTGGCACTAGACCAAATGATTATCCCTTTTACTTATTCTTGCAGGGAGGCACTGTCTTCTATTATGTATTGTTTCTAACTTCTTTATATTTCATTTATTAGATGACCAAAGGCTTTTTTTAAGAAAAAGGTATCCAAGAAATGGAGATGATGATGATGATGAACACCAGCACATTCGCAGGGTGGGAAGGAAATACATACCTATGGTTTGGGCCTTCTCCAAATTGTACATAGGACTCTAGAGACTATGTGTGGAGTCTGCCCCATGGGAGAATGTTTTATTTGTGATGAGCTCATCACATGTGAATGCATCTTCCAACTCCAAATTTGCCATATAAGATCCTTTGGCAAGACTCCCTCCCTTTTTAATATTTTTAACATTCCACATCACATACTACTACACTTTTAAAACCAGTTTTTGGCTTCACATGATACAGGCCTAAAAACAAGAGTGTTCAACATCAAGCACATCTGTTAACTATTTAAACTGTAAAGTTGTTTCATATTTTTCTCCTTTTCTACAAGCTGAACACAAGATATTAAAGCCAGTGAAGTTATATTTAGAATATGGTTATGAGTGAGTAGAGTGTCTCAACTGGTACCAAGATTTGTTTGTATATGGTCATTTATATCATGGAACAAAAGTTCAGAGATTTAGCACATCTTAACTCTAATAGGCAGAGTGGCAAATAGTGCTAAGGAGGGGGGAATCAGGAGATAGATTCCATTGACCTGCCTAGAACATGTGAAGGGCAGATGCCATTCCTCTGTAATCTGGGTCTGATCTATCACAGACAACAGTTTTTTTAAAAAAACTGCTACTAGTGGTGTGCTTTTCCCCAAACATTAACCAACATAAAATACCAGCAGAAGAGCTCTCATCTGATGCATTTTTTATAATACTGTAATGTGTTCTATGTGCGGCTGCCTTTGAAGAGTGTTCAGAAACTTCAGCTGGTTCAAAGAGCTGCAGCCAGATTGTTAACTGGGACTGGCTATAACAGTGATTCTCAACCTGTGGGTCCCCAGATGTTGTTAGACTACCGTTCCCAGGAGCCCTCTGAGGTCTCACCTTGACAGCCAGGTGGTCCTCCTAGTCATTAGTGAGGCTGTAGGACCCACAGGTTGAGAACCACTGGGCTATAGGGAACACACAACTCCCTTGTTACAACAGCTCGACTACTGCCAGTCTGTTTTGGGGCACAATTCAAAGTGCTGGTTATGACCTACAAAACCCTATATGGCTCAGATGCAGGTTATCTGAAGAACCCTATTCTCTCATATGAACTTGCCATGTTTTGCCATCTTCTGAGGAGGCCTTTCTTTCTGCTCCACCACCCTCATAGGTACATCTGGTGGGAACCTGAGAGAAAGCCTTCACATTGGCTGCTCCCCAGGTCT
Organism: Gambelia wislizenii; assembly: GCA_030847615.1. Classification (NCBI taxonomy): domain Eukaryota; kingdom Metazoa; phylum Chordata; class Lepidosauria; order Squamata; family Crotaphytidae; genus Gambelia; species Gambelia wislizenii. The sequence goes on from JAUMIR010000001.1 coordinate 329,459,591, forward strand.
GGAAGTCCCTTCCTACAAACATTAGCTTGGTGCCTTCATTGCTATCCTTACGTAGGCTGATGAAAACTTTTTTTTGTTTTAGCAGGTTTTTGACGGTTGACTGCTCAAAGGAACAGGGCCTTTTGGAATGTGCAGTATGATTTATTTGTTGTTTTCTTTTTAGTATTCTTGCTTTCAACTGCTTTTAATAATGTTGTTAATTTAATTATATATATCTTTGTCTGATATAAATTTTAAAGCTGTATTTTTAACCTCTGTAAGTTGCCTTGAGTCCTGGACTAGGAAAAAGGCAGAATATAAATATAACTGCCACAGAGGCTTTTTTATCGTGATGTGTTAGTTTTCGTTTTTTAAACTTTTTAGTATTTTGAATAATTTTAAGTTTTGTTTAATTGTGATTATTTTAATTGTTTGTAAAATTATTATTAGATTTTAATTGATGTTCTTTTGTGAGCCACCTTGGGTCCCACTCTGGGAGAAAGGTGGTATATTAATTAATTAATTAGAACTGTTGTTATTGTTGTCTTGCTTACAAGAAGTTTGCTTCTTCACTTTTACACAGTGATCACATCTGCACAGCACAGTAAATCTGGATAATGGCAAATCCAAGCTTACCATGAAAAAGCTGCATGCTGGTTGCTTCCACCTGGCTCCTCCAAAATGCAGCTAATCTAACCAGAAAGAGAAAGCTTACTGAGGATTCCAAGCCTAGGTTTCTGGTTTGTTGTTCCCATGTAAATGGAATTTGTGCCTTGCTTATAAAATCTGGCTTGTTTGGGAGCAACAAACCAGGATCCTGGGTTCAGATGTCATGGTAAACTTTCTATTTCTGATTACTTTAGTTGCTTGCAAGAGTAGCTTACCAGGCTGTATGCATTAGCATGCAGCTTTTTCATTGTAAACCAGGATTTGCCAGAATCCTGGCTTACCACTGTAAAGCAAACACTGTCAGTATACTCACACTTGTAATCATGCAAGATCAAGTCAGTCTAATATGCTTTATATTTAGAAACATATACATTTTAGTTCTTACTCAAGTCTTTTAAAAGGGCTGTATTATCTTCCACTAAACATGACGACAGAGGATCACAAATGGCATAAAAAAAACCATCCACCTATGAGGAACTCTACTTTTCCCTGACAGTTTTTCTATGCAATAGTGAATAGTGCACAGTAAGACTTACTGTAGAAGAAAATATGGCATTTTGGCAAAATGAAATACAAAGCACTTGTCCAAAGCCATGTTGTTTCTGTAACTATTTCAGAAGACATCTCAAGATGGAAGAAACAGGTAATGTTATGAAAGCAAAAAAAGTACACATGGCATAAAGATGATCGCAGCTTATTAGTAAGTTTTGAAAGCATACCCAAATTTCTTTATTTAGAAAACTTATGTCACCTTTTTATAAGTATACCAAGTTTACATACTACTATGTATTTGAGAGAATGTATAAATGGTACGCTTACTTATCGATTTAATAATAGTTTATAACTACTTCTACAAATTTTGTTGTCAAACTTTCAAAGTGTTGTGTACCGTGAACAGCAAGCAATTCAGGAGCCATTATCTTACCTCATTATTGCTGTAATGCAAATTCATAGGCTGTCCAAAGGCAACTTTAGCTTTTGATGCAAGATCTTCTAGCCTGATAGGTCGGGGAAACTGTAGAATTCTGAAATACATGATATGGTTTCAGATGTGGAGGGACTCCACTAATATGAAAACAGGTGGCTATTAGCTACAACTGTGGCACTTCAACTTTTTTTCACTGAATAGCAACATCTAGGTGAAAGAAGCAAACTTTCATAAAATGTTGTACTTTCTCGTGATAACTGGTTGTGTGAACAGAAGGTAGTTCACACAATCAGTCTTTCATAACAAGTAAGTTTGACCTAATCTGCTGCGAAAATAAGAGTTCATGAAAAATACAGTTGTCCCTCCGTATTCATGGATTTGTTATTCACAGATTTAAGTATTCACGGCTTGAAAATATTCTTTAAACAAATGATAATCTAAAAAGCAAGCCTTGATTTTGCCATCTTATATAAGGGATACCATTTTGCTATGCCATTGCATATAATGGGACCTGAGTATTCATGGATTTTGGTATCCACGGGAGGTCCTGGAACCCCATCTCTCTGGCTTTTCTTCGCAAATGAAGATTCAGGAAGGACTCATCCCACGCTTTCTGCAAGCGTGCTGATGACTGAAAAGGTCAATCTGAGATAAACAAGTCCGGTTGCAGAAAGCACAGCAGAAGGTCTCCTTGGGTGATGTTTCTAGGTTGTGGTTCTTTCTGCGTTGTCGTTTCTCTTCAAGACTTCTTTGGCGTGAGTTCTCAAATAAGGCTGCAGCATTGTGGATAGTGCGTCTCCATGCCTCCTGATGTGAGGCCAGGGCGGACCATTGTTGGTGATCAATTTGGCCAAGCCTGAGATGTTGTTTCAGGGAGTCCTTGTATCGCTTTTTTGGAGCACCGCTCTTATGCTGACCCGTGGTGAGTTCACCGTAGAGTACTATTTTTGGGAGGTGATGGTCCTCCATCCTAGAAACGTGACCTGCCCAGTGCAGCTGTGTTCTCAGTATCACGGCCTCAATGCTGGTGATCCCTGCTTGCTCAAGGACAGTAACATTCGTCATAGTTGGTGGCGATAGGTGACCCATGTTTCAGATCCATAAAGGAGAATAGACAGTACAATGGCTCTATACACACTGATTTTTGTGCTTCGCCTCAGGTGTTTATTACTCCAGACTCTTTTGTGAAGTCTTCCAAACGTGCTATATGCCTTTGCTAATCTGTGACCGATCTCTTTGTCAGTCTTGGCATCTGAGGAGATGATGCCACCCAGGTAGGTGAACTGCTGAATGGACTTGAGTACAGATTTGCCAACGGCAATGTGGGGATGGTGGTATTCGTCCTGTGGTGCAGGCTGGTAAAGGACAGGTTGCTTACCTGTAACCATAGATCTTCGAGTGGTCTTCTGTGAATTCACACAGCTGGGTTACTCCTGCGCCTGTGCAGAGCATTGGAACCTACTAGAAACGCTAGGCAGAATGTGCTTTGATACATTTTTGGCAGTAACTCCACCCATCCTAACGGTCCCTTATAAGGGCTTCCCGCCTAAATCCCCTTAGTTCCTTGAATGATGCCGCAATATGCAGCATCAGGAACATTAAGCATGTTTATATGATGTAGTAGGACATGGAGGGGAAGATGTGTAAATTCACAGAAGACTACTCGAAGATCTATGGTTACAGGTAAGCAACCTGTCCATCTTCTTCGTGGTCTCTCTGAATCACACAGCTGGGTGTAGACTGGCAAGCTTCACTCTTGGAGGAGGATATGTCCTATACCCACTATACCACAATACACAGACAACCTGAGATTGAAATGTTAAGAGCACATTCTTAAGTAAACTAATCAAACTATATGAAACATCAACTGACTTGGCAACATGAACACTCACTCGTTGAATAGAAGATAACAGTACAGCCTTCCCAAAGGCAGCCTCGTTCCTAAAACGAGAGTCAAGTCTGTAATGGGAAATGAAAGTCAAAGGTGATGACCAAGTTCTGCTCTGCAAATGTCCTCTAGAGGCACTCCGGAGAGAAAAGCTGTCGAAGTGGAGACAGTTCTCATAGAGTGTCCCTGAACCCATGACGGCACAGGCTTCTTTGCCAGTTCGTAGCAGAGAGCGATGGTCGATGTCACCCACTTCGATAGCCGTTGCGGAAAGATGAGCTCTCCGAGCTTCGAGTCAACATAAGACACAAACAGTCTGAGTGACTTTCTGTGGCACGCAGTCCTTTGAATGTAGAAGGGCAGAGCCTTCCTGATGTCCATGAGATGGAGGGTGCGTTCGAATTCGTCCTTCGGGTCCTGCATCAGAGCAGGGAGAGTGATGGATTGGTTGAGATGGAAGCTCGACACCACCTTCGGGAAGAAGGAAATGTCAGGACGAAGCACCACTTTTGTGTTTATGAAAAGCAGCATATGGAGGATCAGACCTCAAGGCACAGAGCTCGCCAGCCCGATGTGCTGAAGTGATGGCCACAAGGAAAGCAGTCTTCCAGGAGAGAAGTCGCAGATCAGTAGAAGCCAAGGGTTCGAATGGTCAGCGAACCAGCTATGAGTAGACCAATTGAAGACTCCAAGTCGGAGTCGGTTCGGTCACCGGAGGATGCAGGTTGGCATAGCCTCTCAAAAACTTCTTTACCGTCGCATCAACAAAGGGAGATGGACGACCTCTCACCTGGAACTCAGCAAAGATAGCTGCCAAGTAGCACCGGATCGACGAAAGCGACAGACCCGCCGAAGACAGTTGGAGAAGAAACTCCAGCACAGTTGGAATGGAGAATGGTTCAGGACTCAGACCTCGAGAGGGCAGAAAGGCTTCGTATTTCTTCCACTTGTAGTGGTATGACTTTCAGGTAGACGACCTCCATGCAGCATCAATGACGGCCTGGATGTCTGGATGGAGAGATGCAAGATGCCTCGGTATCGAAGATGAACCTGCTGAAGGCCCCGAACTCGAAGGGCGAATCACAGAATCAGCCTCCATGCCGTCAGACGCAGAGTGTCCAGGTCGGGATGCCTGACCTTGCCTTTGTGAATGGTGAGCAAATCCGGACGGGATGGAAGACGGATGAAGCAACGCTTGGACAGGTGTAACAGAGTCACAAACCACGGCTGCTGAGGCCACCACGGGGCGATAAGGATAGCGTTCGCTCGATCCTGGCGAAGCTTGGCAATCACTCTTGTCAGCAGCGGGAATGGAGAAAACAGGTAAAGGGCCCGACCACTGGAACAGGAATGTGTCTCCCCTCGATCCCAGAGCGCGTAGCCTTGAACAGAACTGGGGACACTGAGCATTTTCGGGAGATGCGAAGAGGTCTACTTGAGGAAGGCCCCACCTTCGGAACAGGTCCAAGGTGACCGACCTGTGTAGATGCCACTCGTGGAGAGAGAAACTCAAATGGATGAGCCGGTCTGCAAGAGTGTTCTCCTCCCCTGGAAGATGGATGGATTGGAGAAAGACGTTCCTGCGGACACACCAATCCCAGATGTCCAGCGTGAGCTGCAGAAGTTGAGAGGACCTCGTGCCTCCTTGCTTGTTCAGGTAGTACATGACAGAGGTGTTGTCTGTCAGTACTAGGACAGGCCTGCCTCTCACCAAGGATTCAAAGGCCCGCAACGCTTTTTGAACGCCGAGAAGTTCCAGGACATTATGTGGAGAGCTTGTTCTTCGGTGTTCCAAGAGCCCCGAATCTCATACGGCCCGAGATGCGCTCCCCATCCCTGCAGCAAGGCATCCGTTGTCAGAGAGCTGTCCGGCTGAGGAAGGTCGAATGGCATGCCCGACAGGACGTTGTCCGGTATGAGCCACCACTCTAGAGACCGCTGAACCGCTCGCGGCATCGTGAGCATCTTGTTCGGAGAATCGCGGAGAGGGTCGAACACCTGCAGGAACCAGTGTTGGAGCGGAAGGAACCGTAGTCTGGCGAGGCGGGTCACATAGGTAGTGGCTGCCATGTGCCCCAAAAGAACCTGGATCGAATGAGCAGGGAGCCTTCGGGACCGTCGGCAAGCATGGATCAGCGACCGAAGAGTGTCGAAGCGGTCTTGGGGTAAGTAAGTCGCTGCTGTCATGGAATCTAGACGAGCTCCAATGAATTGGATCACTTGAGTAGGTTGGAGCTGAGACTTCTCGGTGTTGGTAACAAGTCCCAGGCAATCTAAGGCATCCAAGGTGAGGCCAACATCAAGTTCGAGCTGATGTCGAGACTCCGCCACAATCAACCAGTCGTCGATGTAGGGGAAGACCACGACGCCCTGCTGGCAAAGGAACGTCGCCACCACCGCCATGCATTTCATGAAGACTCACGGAGCCGCCGAGAGGCCAAAAGGAAGAACTCTGAACTGGAAGGCATCGGTTCCGACTTGAAATGCAAGGAAGCGCCTTGAGGGCCAGATGGATCCCGATGTGAAAATAGGCGCCCTTCAGGTCTATGGAGACGAACCAGTCGTACCATTTCAGAAGTGGAAGGATGGAAGCCAAGGTGACCATTCTGAACTTCTTTGGGGCTATGTACTTGTTCACCCCACGGAGGTTGAGAATCGGACGTAGGCCGCCGTCCTTCTTTGTAACCAGAAAGTACCTCGAGAAGTAGCAGAGGTGGTGAAGGTCGAGGTCGACGGGTTTGATGGCCCCCTTCTGCAATAGTCTGCACCTCCTCTAGGAGGGGAGGGGAGGGCGGTGTTGATCGAACCAGTCCCGTCGGAGGTAGAGTGTCAAATTTGATCCAATAGCTGTTCTGGATTATTCGAAGCACCCAGAGGTCTGATGTTATAGAAGACCAGGCTTCTTGGAAATTGGACAGTCAATCCCCAAAGAGTGGTGTCTAAGAAAGAAGAGAAACAGTGTCAGCAATGCAATCAAAATTTCTTCCGGCTCTGATCCCTGGATTGTTGCCGCGGTGGTTGGTGGTATCTGGAAACCGAGCCCTGGCTCCTCACTGATGAGGTCAGAGAGGAAGAGGGAGCATAATGGGACTGACGATAGGACTGGCCAGAGTACCCTCGATGGAACTGTTGGCCATACGATGGGGCTTGCCAGGAATACCTGCCTCTAGGACGGTACTGAGAGGCGGAGGTGGAGCCCATACCATATTTCCTGGCAGTGGTCCTCATCTTTTGGGTGAACTTGAGCTTCTCGTCGGTTGACCCATTAAACAAGCCAGACTCGTCGAAGGGCAGATCTTCAATGGTGGCAGACGCTTGAGGTGTAAGGCCCGAAGATCGCAACCACGCGTGCCGCTGCAGCGCAATGGAACCAGCGCTGGTTTTCGCTGCGCGGTCTGCTGCCCCGCAAGAGACTGGGCCTCCGATTGTATAGCCTCTGCCATCCTACACCACTCCTCAGGGAGGTCTTGGATGAAATGACTCATTCGCTCCCATAGAACTTGCTCGTAAGCTCCCATGAAAGCCGAGTAATTCACCACACGGAAGCTCAAACCAGTTGCAGAATAAATATTCTTCCCCACAATATCCAACTTCTGACCCTCATGGTCCGGTGGGGTTGACAGATGCTGATGCTGTTTCCTGTTCTGTGCAGCCTTGATGACTACCGAATTTGGCCTTGGATGGTTCTGGAGCCACTCCACATGATCGCCGCCGATACGGTACAACCGATCTATCTTTTTAGAGGTCGACTGAATAGATGAGGGATTCTCCCAGGATCCCTGTGTGATCTTCAACAATGAGGGTAGCACCGGGATGGAAGCTGTCGGGGGTGCCTTCGACTGGATCCGCTGGAAAATGGGGTCCACGGGATCAGTCGCTCGTTCCTCCAGCTTAAGATCCAATGCATCGGACATCCAGACCATTTGTTCTGTGAAAGCACGAACATCATCTGTTGGGGAGGAGGAATCATCCTCCATCAACTTAGTCCTAGGCGATGGCAAATATGGTCGGTAAAGGTCCCACGACATGGAGGAAGATGAAGTCAAACCCTCTAGCAAAGGACTACGGTCCCGTGGCGGCGTGGGAGATCGGGGATGTGGAGTTGGAGGGGTCTGAGGTAGAGGGCGATATTCAGGAGGAGACACCTGAATCACAGCATCCTTCTTCAACACTGGTTTCACAACATCGAGGTTGGACAGACGTGGGGATCGAGCAATCGAGCAGCCAGTAATGGAAGCGCCAAGAACATCACCTCTTGGCATTAAGATCTGCGAACCCGTGGGAGACGCAAAACCTGCCCTGCAGATAGATCGGGCAAGATCATAGGCAGTATAAGCCGGAACATCATCACGGATTGCAGCAGGAGGTGTTTGGCTCCAAGGCACGACTTTGGACTTGATGACCTTGACCTCCATGTCCGAAGAGTGGCATTCCAACAGCTGAGCCCTCGAAACGACAAGAGCAGGAGATGCTTCAATATGCTTAGGGGACCTCTCGGCGTCGGTACTGGACAGGATCTCAACCGCCACTATCTCCACCGATCCCGATGGTGTCCGTGACCGGCGAGCCTCGGGTTCCGGTGTGGTGGAAACAGGCAAAGGCCGGACAAAGGTGCCCTCAGTATCAACCGATCGATGTGGAGGAATCGCTGGAGCAGCACCATCCGTGGACTTTGATTTTTTTGAACCCTCCTTTGACTTACTCTTAGTTTTGTTGGAATCATGCTTCGACACATGTTTCTCCTTATTCTTTTTCTTTAAAGACTGTGAAGAGGCAGACTCAGTACTGGGACGGGCCTCAGTGGTGGCAGGAGCCAGATCCCGAGGGGCAGCCTTCGAAGTCGATGGAGTCTGCTCATGTGTCGGTGTCGATCGATCCCGAGCCGAATCCGAGGACGCACACTGAAGGGAGGTATGGAGAGCCTCTGGATCAAAAGCAGTGGAACGGCACCTAGACGGGCTTCGGGACCGACGACGTTTCTGGGCTTTAGATGCAGGAGACCGGGAGCGTACATGGCCTCGAGGCTCAGAAGCAGGAGTTGAAGCCGGGGCTGAGGCAGAAACAGAGGCCGGAGCTGTACCTGGGGTTAAGGCCTTCTCATATAGAAAAGACTTCAGGTGCGAAAGCCTATGATTGCAAGCCTGAGGCGTAAAGGCCTTGCAGTGGATGCATGTGTCGACATTATGAGTCTCTCCCAGGCATATCAAACAGCGGGAGTCACCATCCGCACTCGGGAGTTTCGCCTGACAAATCACGCAGTGTTTAAAGGCTCCTTTCCCAGATATTTTACTCACAATAACAGCAACAATAAGCGAAGCGAGGAAAACCATAGTCAGGGACAGTCCGGGTCAGTAACGATATCTGAGATAAATGCCAAAGCCGAAGGAGTAAGCCAAAATCATCGTCAAAAGCCAGAAACAGGTCAAAAAACACAGCGATCAGAAGCCGAATACCAAAACCAGAGGGATAGAGCAAAAATCGTCGTCAAAAAACCAAAGCCAAGTCAAACCAGATTGATGAGAGAAAAAACACCTAGCGAACAGAGGTTCCTTCAAGCTGCTAGTGCGGTGGAAAGAAAGGAACTAAGGGGATTTAGGCGGGAAGCCCTTATAAGGGACAGTTAGGATGGGTGGAGTTACCGCCAAAAATGTATCAAAGCACATTCTGCCTAGCGTTTCTAGAAGGTTCCGATGCTCTGTGCAGGCACACGAGTAACCCAGCTGTGTGATTCGCAGAGGCCATGAAGAAGATCTTCTGTTTTCTTCAGGTTGACTTCCAGCCCAAACAGCTCTGCAGCTGTTGCGAAGCTGGATATTAGGCGCTGCAGAGCTGCTTCTGTGTGGGCAACAAGGGCAGCATCATCAGCGAAGAGCAGCTCATGGACTAGATAGTTTAGAGTCTTAGTGTGAGCCCTCAGACGGCTTAAGTTAAACAAGCTACCATCAATACAGTAACGTATATAGATGCCGTCGTCTTCTTCAAGCTCTGCCGTAGTCCTTTGGAGCATCATGCTGAAGAAGATTGTAAATAAAGTTGGAGCAAGACCACAACCTTGCTTCACTCCATTAGTTATTAGAAAGGGCTCTGAAAGAGCATCGCCATATCTGACTTGAACGCGCTGGCCCTCGTGTAGCAAGATAATCATTTTAAGGAATTTGGGGGGACATCCTAGTCTTTCCAAGATCTGTCACAGACCTTTTCTACTCACAGTGTCGAAGGCTTTGGTGAGGTCAACAAATGTTACATAGAGACCCTTCTTCTGCTCCCTACATTTTTCTTGCAGTTGTCTAAGGGCAAATACCATATCTGTAGTACTCCTATTGGCTCTGAAGCCACATTGGCTTTCAGGGAGAAGTTCTTCTGCAATAGCAGGAACTAATTTGTTCTGGAGTATCCTTGCAAGGATTTTTCCAGCAATAGAGGGCAGTGTTATGCCTCGATAGTTTAAGCAATCGGATTTTGCTCCTTTTTTCTTGTACAGGGTGATGATGACTGCATCTGAGATCTGATGGCAGTTCCCCTTTTTCCCAGCAATTCACAAGGAGTTCGTGGAATTTATTGTGGAGTACATGACCTCCATGTTTCCAAACTTCAGGTGGGATTCCATCAATCCCAGCTGCCTTGCTGTTTTTCATCTGCAGTATGGCCTTAAGGGTCTCTTCCAAAGTGGGAGCTATGTCCAATTCATTTTTCATTGGTTTTTGTATCATATGTTGGATAGCTGAGGCTTGGACTACTCGGTTGGCGCTAAAGAGACTTTGAAAATGTTCAGCCCAACGATTTAGGATGGAGGCTTTATCAGTAATTAATGTTCGACCATCTGTACTGTATAAGGAGCTTTGGACCTGATAAGTAGGTCCAAACATTGCTTTAAGAGCTTCATAAAATCCTCTATGATCACCCAGATCTGCACAGCATTGTGTCTTTTCTGCTATATTGATCCACCACTTGTTCTGCATGTCTCGGAGTTTTTGTTGTAGTTTGCTACATGTGAGGCGCAAAGCTGCTTTTCTTACATGACAGGTTGGCTGGGCGAGGTATGCCTGGTGAGCAGCTCTCTTCCTTGCCAACAGCTTCTGGATCTCTTGGTTGTTTTCATCAAACCAGTCTTGATTTTTCTTGTGGGAGAACCTGAGGGATTCTTCTGCAGACTGGAGGATACTGTTTTTTATATGTTGCCAAAGCACTGTGGGAGAAGGATCTGTAGGATGGTCTTCAAGTTTCGTTTGCAGATTTGCCTGGAAGTTGTCTCTCATGGTAGCTTGTTGAAGACTGTTGACTTGAAGTCTCCTCTTTAAGTTGCCACCCCTTTTCGGTTTGAACTTAAGATGAAGATTTAGTTTACATCTGACGAGGCGATGATCTGTTTGGCATTCTGCAGTGGGCATCACTCGGCTATGACGGACATTGTGAATGTTTCTCTGACGAACTAGAACATAGTCAATGAGGTGCCAATGTTTGGATCAGGGATGCATCCAGGTTTTCTTCAAGCTATCTTTCTGCTGAAAGATAGTGTTTGTAATAGTCAGCTGTTGTTCTGCACAGAACTTTAGCAGGAGGCGTCCATTATCATTGCAATTTCCAACACCATCCTTCCCTAAGACACCTTTCCAGGCTTCAGAGTTCTTTCCGACTCTGGCATTGAAGTCACCAAGGATAATAATTTTATCTTCTTTTGTATGAGTTGGCATAAGTCTGTGTAGAATTTGTCTTTCTCTATAGGGTCGGCTTGCATAGTTGGGGCATATATACTAAAGGGAACATGTGGGAAGCGTAAGGAAATAATGCGATCAGAGTGTCCTGTTGGCAAGGTTTCGAGTTTGGAGGCAATGGAGTTTTTAATCATAAAGCCTACTCATGAAAGATGTTTTTCTGTTTTGGGTTTGCCAGACCAGTAAAGTGTGTAGCCGGCGCCGTGTTCTTTAAGGCTGCCTTCCTCATGGAGGCGAACTTCACTAAGAGCAGCGATGTCAATATTAAGTTGTGATAGTTCATGGGCTATTACGGCAGAACGACACTCAGGCCATCCGCTATCTGCAGAGTCTCGCATGGTTCTGATGTTCCAGCATGCAAGTGTCAGTTTATTTATACCTTTGGAGGCCAGTGTGTGCCTTTGTTGCTTTGCCTTGGTTTGACCGCATCAGAAGATGCCCGTTGGCCGCGGCTAGCCAGTCAGGTAGATGGGGATGAGCTTTCGTTAGGCCACCTTTTCTAGGCCCCTCTCCATATGGAGCAAGCAGTGCTCTCCTTAAAAAAGGCTGCTTGGTCATTCAGGATGCTGCAGAACAACGACTGTCATCTCCCGGGTCAGTCTCAAGCAACCAAAGTCCTGAACCGCCTGCATGCAGGGTTGGGTCTGTGGCTTCCAGTGCATCTTTACACCTGCCGTTTCGTCCCTTGCCTATCGCTACAGGGCTTTTTTTGGAACTGGATTTGTCCTTCGAGCCTGTGCAATGGATTTTTTTGGTGGAGCGCAGTGTGCACAGAACTGGCCTCACCCTTTAAACCAAAGGTTCATCTGCTGTGGTCTTGCAAGCATGGACGTAGCAGCAAGGTCCTCGGGTCATAGGTTTAATTAGAGTTTCCTTCTCTTAGATGGTTGGCCTTACAGGGTTGGACGAGCACCATCTGCCTGCGTTTGGGATTAGAGTTTTCCTTCTCCTAGGACGGTTGCCATAAGGCAAGAGAGCCCATCCTGCCCTTTGACGCTCTTTGTCAGACCCTTCGGTTTTGACCTGTCTGGCATAGGAGACCCTACTGGTGTCTATTATGCCACCGCCAGCATAGCTCAAAACATCATTAGGGAGGAGAGCCTATATAGCCTGGGGATGGTGGGTGGGGTTACCACCAAAATTCAAACTGAACTCTATTGACTCTAACAAGTTTCCGAGAGGCTCTGCGCAGGCGCAGGATTAACCCTTAATGTATGGATTCACAGAGACCACGAAGAAGAACATTAGGGTACGGAAGCCTGTCTCCCACAACAAGGGGGCGTCAATGGAGAGGTCTGGAACCAAACCCCAGCGAATAGGAAGGGACAACTGTATAGCGATTTTCTGGCATTAGAAAACCATACACACAAGTTGTCTATTAAGACTTTGATCTTCAACTGTGTGACTCAATGCCTCATTAAGTGAAACTGTCCTAATTTGTGCTATTTGAACCCAAGCAAGTTCAAGTTCTGAAGCTCTCTCTTAAATATATACTCTCTAATCATTCCAGGTGAAACACAGATCGCTGCCCTTTGTTAAGTGGTTCCACAAAATAACCTGAAGTTACTCCTTGGATGAAAATCGAAGAAACAAGCTAATTTCAGATTTGTTCTCTCTGAGCACTAATAATTTACTTAGCCAATGTGGAATCCAGCCACTATCATGTTCATGATGTCCCCCACCTCCTCCTCTTCTTTGATATCATTTGGGGAATGGCTGAATGACATGACATTACCATCCTGAGTTAACATTTATATTTAAGGAAGGGAGACAATGAGTCAAACGTTTTAAAAATGGCATTAGGGTATATTCCAACAATGGCTTCCTCCATACTCTTCCACGAATTTCTGTAAATTTCTCATGTTTCTGAACATTAATGTTGGGTGGGCATTTCAAACTAAATCAATGATCTAAAAAGCCATAAAATACCTGAAATGAATTCTGGACAGTTAAATAAATAAGTGTTCAACTGAGGTCATCAACAAGCAACAGCAACATAGTAAAATGGATTATCATTTTTACCTTTTTTCTCCTCGATGTTCAAATTTGACACGGATGTCATTCTGTAAAAGACAGGCACGCTTATCAAAAAACACAAAACAGGTAACAAAGACAATTTGTGAAAGAGAATTTGTTAGTACACACACCTCTCTAGACTACTGAGGGCTAACAAATTTGAAACAAAATCTTCTGGTAATAGAAAAAACAATTAGGAAGTGGGAATTTGGGAAATGCCTTGCTCTAATACACAGCACACATCTGTTTGAAATCAGTTCTGCGACACTATACTCCTTTCATTTCCCTCCTTATTTCAAAAATATGTACACCACAAGGTGGAACATTCCTAGGAAGTGAGAATCACTCACATCAAATGCAGACACAGTTTCTTTGTGTAAGGCAAACACATTACAAATTTACCTGTTTTTTTGGTGAAGATGATTTTGCTTTTCCCGTTTCTTGCAGAGGCAAAGCCGGACGACTTGCCCTATGAAGGACAGCCAAATCCTGCATGATTGAATTCAAAGCTTGCTGCTCATCTGGTTAGAAAGAAAGAAAAAGAGCCATCTATCTATATTCACTAAATGTAAATAACTCCTTTGAAAACAAAACAAATGATCAAGTTATCACATTAAGGAACACCTCCAATAAAACAAGCAGTATAAAAAATGTTCATATGATAGTTTTTAAGAACATTCATAACTCAAGACTTGTCTGGTAATCTATCAACTTAGATTCTAACTTGTACTGTTAGGATAACAATGTTTTGAACATTAGAAATCTTTGTTTACTGCATAAGTACTATGTGCTACATAAAGCATTGTGCTCTACCAATACAGATGTCTGATAAAAAGCTGCTAGACCATGTGCCTATCTCTGGAAGCAAAAAAGCAGCCACCCTCATAAAGCAAGGGTGGGGAACCTATGACTAAATCCAATGTTAGCCCTACCTAGAAGAGCTCCATTGAAATCAATGGGACTGAAGATAGTTGTGATTGACTATTTCTGTCCATTTCAATGTGTCTATACCAGGTGAGAAGAAAATGCAGCCCACGGCATTTCATGAGCTCACATGGTTCCTGAGACCTTCTGAAATCCACCCTAAAATGGACTTTTTCTTTTGCCCAAAATATAGGCATACCTCAATTAACCCTCTCTATCTCTGGCTTTTCTTCGCAAACGAAGATTCAGGAAGAACTCATCCCGTGCTTTCTGCAAGCGCACTGATGACTAAAAAGGCCAATCCAAGATAAACAAGTCCGGTTACAGAAAGCACAGCAGAAGGTCTCCTTGGGTGATGTTTCCGGGTTGTGATTCTTTCTGTGTTGTTGTTTCTCTTCAAGACTTGTTCTGCGTGAGTTCTCAAATAAGGCTGTACATCACCCAAGGAGACCTTCTGCTGTGCTTTCTGCAACTGGACTTATTTATCTCGGATTGACCTTTTTAGTCATCAGCGTGCTTGCAGAAAGCGCAGGATGAGTCCTTCTTGAACCTTCGTTTGCAAAGAAAAGCCAGAGAGAGATAGGCAGTTAAATAAAATTACCAAGCCTCTGACAAAGAAGCTCCTTTTTATAAAGTCTTTTTATGCCTATCTATCCCCTCCCTCTTGGTCTCTTGTCCTCTGTATAGCTGGAGGTTTTTTAGCAGCATTAAAATTAGGAGAGTGGTGAAGGAAGGCTGGAAAGATGCAGACTGAGTGTCAAGTTGCAGAAGCATGTCTGTAGTAAACAATACATTAAAGCTGGAGCTAGGAAAGAATGGGATCCTTCTCTAGTTGAGTCTACTGTAGTTGCATGGGCCTGCCTACAACATGTAAGATAAACAGCAGCTGCCTCCAAAAACTCTTATTTAGCATGTATGAATGGCAAAACAGAGAGAAAAGAGGAAAGAAGATCATCCTGCCTCATCAGCCACTTCCAGCATGTGAAAAAGGCATAGATCTGTAAGTCTGGTCCCCAAAATGAAAATCATAAGAAAAATGCAGGTTGTGAAAGAAAATAAATCATTCTTGGATGCAGTCTCTAGAAGGTCCAGAATGTTTGTTTTTTTTAAACTTCTGCAATGCTTATCTGTTCTGGTTGTTTCATTTCACATGTGCATTATGTTAAGTCTGAATAAAAAGTTTACTGAAACATGTTAAATTATTCTTTTTTGTGGTGCAAGAAACCATTCCTATTCTTTCCATGTTACTTTTACCTCTGGTACCAAATGTTCTGTTAAAGAAGTAACGCTTAGGAGCATACCTACTTTGTTAACTGAGACATATGTACCCCCAGTGCACCCTAGGGAGCACAGGGAAATATTGACACATTGTTATTTTAGACCCAGGAGGCCTTTTTTTCTGACAAGAAGTGACCTACAAATTAACCTTCTACTTGTTTCCTGACAAAATAAGGCCTCCCCTGAGCCAAATGTGGCAAAATTGCCCCCAAAGCCCAGAGTGTTTCAGAGTGGGGGATGCAGAGGGTATGCAACATCCAATGCCCCTCTTAGCTCACACGGTTGCCCACCCTAGTCTACACTATGTAGGATCACCATTGGATTTAGCCCTATAGCTTCAATTAGTAACATCTAGCCTGCCTAATATCAAGGATGAATGATGTTCAATAATATCTGGAGTTAAAGATGTGAATGAACATGCAAGGGAAAAAATGGGAAAGCCATTTTAAAAGTTATGTTCCTCCATTTCCACACAAACACCCAAAAGAAATTTTTGTTTTTTAATTCAATTTTTCAATTTTTCCAGTGGAAAAACTACAAATGAGGAGGGGGAAACTGTGATAAATACTTTCCCTTTCTCACTCAAGGTACTATGAACTATTCTGTGGTTTATGCAAGATTATCTACAGGATTAGAGGAGAATAGTTCCCATGCATATTTTTGATATACAGAACACTTAAACCTGTGAACCTAGCAAGTGCTACCAATTATGCAAATCTCAGGTTTTTCTCAAATTCATCAAGACAAAAATGAAGGCTCAAATTCAGAAATTAAACTCTCAAAACTTGATTCTCAGAAGAGACTTACAATGCTAGTATTTTCAAAGGTATGCTTAAGTCCACAATGTTGTCCATAATGAATATGCCATACAAGGTGCTCTGATTATAAATGGAAGAATTCTGCATTTTCAATGTTTCTGCTTAGGTAGAATAGGTGCAGCAGCTTACAGCTTTCTGTTTAGTACAGGAAACTAATACTTTTTAAAAAAAAATCATAAATGTATCGCATCATACAATTTTCATGTTGCTAAAACAATAAAATAAATTTAGGATTGTTATGAAAATAAGCAATGCATATATATTCATTTGGTCTTTTCTCCAGAAAAAAACAAACCAAAAAACCCCCACATTCTCCCCCATGGCTCCAAAATTTCTCCAAAGTCTACATTGCTAGTCAGGGGAAAAGGTTATCCATTTCTGATGTAAAATGGAAGTTAAATGATACAGTCAGCTCTCATCCAGATTATTACTGTTATAGCATACAGAAAATTACTCATACAGAGCATTATTGCTACAGTCAGCAGATAATGAGATTAACATAGCATATGGGTAGACAGATAAGTCTCTTCTTTGAATAATGAAAAGGGGAGAAGGACGGTGTCCACTAATGTCTTAAATATTAAATTAAATGTTTCAAAAAATTATTCCCATTCACAAATATTCAGTCAAATGGCCAAATGGCAATAATATGGCCAGCAGCCTTAGACAACATACGCAGGTGAAAATATGGTAGCTCATTCTATAAAATGGCAAAAAAAAATGGCATTAGGTATGATATGAACATACCTAATGGTAAAGTAGTTTGGGAGTCAGCAACTCAGAATGAGGGTGGTTCCTTAGAGGTAAAGTTACCAACCCATTAGAAGAAAAGAGTCTGCCTTGCTCTTAATGTCTTTATAATAGCAGTTTAATCTGTAGGAATCAATAGGTGAAGCATCTCATAATTCCTAAAGACTGTAAGGAACGTAAGGATAAAACCGTATTTACAGAGGCTGATTAAAACACGCTGGCAACTGAAGCCAGAGGAAACTGGCTATGGGCCCCCTCCTTCACTGCATTTAAAAAAAAGTTTTTGAAGCAAAAAAAAAAAAAGATTTCATAGGTATGAGGGTTGTCAGTAGGCCATTTTATAAAAGGGAGGAATGCAGGACTTGTGATACCAGTATGTAACTTTTTAAGTAAAACTGACTGCTAACTAGGACTATAAGTAAGTTGCTCACAACTCCCCCCAAGTCTACCATTCCAGGTCTAAGACATGCTGAAATATATTTCCAAATTTTAATGCATACACCTGAACATTCTCAGCCTTTTTTGTATTCAGTAATTTTTACCCTGTGAGCAACAAAAGACAGCTGTTGGAGCATTTTATTAAATTCAAGAACTCACCCATAATGGCAGCCCGCCAGCCAGCCAACCTGAATTTCAGAAGCGTGGTTCTCCCATTAGAATCCTTCTACTGCCTAAACAAACAACAAAGGGGGGGGGGAGTCAAATGACAACACTGAAGAGAACAGTGAGTTCAGAAAGGACTATAATGACGAACATTTTTAAAAAGCCATAGCCCAGACACTAAATATAATGAGCCACTAGTAAAGGAAGATGGAGATAGTAGGGATGCTTAGAATTAGCTGCAGCTCAGCCCAACAGCTTCCTAATAATGCAGTATAGGGTACAAACTGCTATGCAGAAATATCATGTTCACTGTATATAATGTCGCAGAATGGCCCAAAACACAAAGCTCTCAATTCAGCTGCAGCTTCTGCTGGATAACCACATTTCTGAAAACCACAGTCCCATTCAGAGAAGTCTAAATGATCAAGGAACAGAAAAGAACATTGTGTGGACTGCGCTATTATCATTCAGGTTTGATTGGATTTTTTTAGTGTCTTTTGTATCTTGAAGTATGTAATGACATTTTTAATAAAATAATATACAGTACTACAGAATCTGGTAATAGATCACAGAACAGGTTGACAGCCTGAAAATGAGCCAGTTGTCCAAGTGTGAATCCTTATGTGAAGTAAATGCCAGTTCAACTCCTTCCAGGAATCCTGGAAAAAAGGCCACTTAGAAGTAAACAAAGATGCTCATCACCTGTTAACTGTCTTACTGTCAAACTGTCAAACATACATGTTTGTGTTATCCACCAACAGTTGTGTTAATTTGTTGTTGTTGTATGCCTTCAAGTCACTTTGCCTTATGGCAACCCTAAGGCAAACCTATCACAGGTTTTTTTGAGGCTGAGAGTGTGAGATCTGCCCAAGGTCACCGTGGGTTTTCATGGCCAAGCAGGGAATCAAACCCTGGTCTACAGAGTAGCAGTCCAACACTCAAACCACTGTGCTACAATAGTCAGTGGCAATAATACAACTACAGTATAGTCTTCAGTTTCATTTTCATTCTGCCCCCAACCATTCTATATTTGAATTTCTACATCTGAATGTCTAAGAAATCAGCTACTCTTAAAGGTGTTACATGACTCTATGTTGCATTATTTTAACACAGACTCACACAACTACACCTTTAGCAACTATAACCATGTTGTGACTGTGGGTAGAAATACATCTAATGGATTTACTGAAATCCAACATTGGTCTATGTGAGTAGGTCAACTCAACATTTCTCCAAGATAAAACAGATTCAGCTAGCAGGAGACCCCTTTTTAACTTATTTTTCAACAATGCAAGACACGAATGATAAATTGGGAAGCTCAGGAGAGGAAAAAAAGCCAAGATTTAGTGTTCAATTTATCTTTGACAACTGCTGAGTGTTCTCTTTTAAACTATGGGCTCTCTTTTGTACCAACTCTGTCATATAAATCTTTTGAAACTTGGGTTTATTTATTTAAACTAATTAAATCATCCAAATTTTAGAGTGCTTTCTGTGTGTTTGTGTGTGTGGGGGGGGGTTGGCAAATCATCTTCCATACCTTCAGCTAAACTTAAGTCTAAATCCAATATCATCTCTCTGGTAAATAATCCCTATACCAATACTTTTGAGAACATTGTAACCAGAGACATTATTAAGATGAAAAGAGCTTTTTTAAAAAAAACCCTAAAAAAAACCAACAACCCTGGTTTACTGTCACACGCAAGGAATTTCTCACTATATATTTCTTAACCAATAACCATAATATAGTAATTAAACATGCAGATAAAGGGGGAGCTATATTATTGTTGGATAAACAGCACTATTTCCAAGAGGTTTTCAGACAACTAAATGACACATCTAGTTATTTAAAACTTAGAAGTGACCCCACCAATTCTATCATGTTTATTACCGTATATTCCAGCGTATAAGACGACTGGGCGCAAAAGACGACCCCCCCAATTTTTAAGTTAAAATATAGAGTTTGCCCCCCCCCCCGCCAGCCACCTGGCTGGAAAGCCTGTCCCCCACCAGCCAGCCAGCTCAGTGGCTATAGATGATGGAATAGTCTGTGAAATTAAAGGACTGAGAACAGCTAAAAAAGCATGGGATACTTTGAAAAATCTCTGTGGTGTTCAATCTTTGGAAAGTAAGGTTGCATTAATACTGTAAGTTGGTTAATATGAAGCTATCAAATCCCAAATTTTTGAATGAGCACATTAATGAATGAGCACATTAATGATTTTAGAGCCACAGTGGTAGACAAGAGAATTTCACCATAGACAAAACTTGATGCAGAATGATAAATCTGAATCCAGAAATTCTAATTTTAGGCTAACTTGTCCTGAAAAGAAACATTATTTTGACTCTCCTGAGCTAAATGGGGGGCCATTTAACTCTTCAAAGACAAAGCAGTCATTCTCACAGCAGGAGAAAGGATCTGCAGGGAAAACTGCCCAGGCCATTTTACACTTCAATCATTCTCACAGCAGGGGAATATGATTACTGGGGTATAAGACCACCACCACCCCACTTTTGAGGATTTTCAAGTGTTAAAAAGTAGTCTTGTATGCAGCAATATACGGTATTAAAACTGTGTTACAGGAAGCGTTGTTTTTAGGTTTCATACATATCAAATTGGCTACATTCCTATACAATGAACACCCACATATTTCAATATTTTACATTTTGCCTACAATTAATAAATCCAGTTTTCCACCTCCAGGTAGACCCATAGTGTCAGGATCAGGATCACTTTTGGAATTGTTATCATCATACCTAGATTCTTAGATTAGATGGATTATTGAAAAATCTTTTGAATTTCCATTCAGTAGCTTTCCTCCTACACATTTTTGTTGGATATTTTGGATATTATTTTGGAGAAAAAAAATAAGTTTCAACTGCAATTTAATTTACAGACTAAAGGTAATAAAGCAGTACCTGGCATCACCAATTTATACATGATAAGTTTAGAAAATTTCCATATTCTTAATTCAACCACTAATCTTTTTTTTTCCCTCAAATATTTCATGTATTATGGCAGGTACATTGATGATATTTTTATTCTTTTTGCAGATGAGCTCAGTAATTTTTTTTATTGATTAACTCTATTAATCTTCATATTAAATGTACATGTCATTACAGTACCTAAGAAATCTTAATTTAGATATTTTAATGTATGTTTTGAACTCACACATTGTTGTTTGAAATCATAATAAACTTACAGATAATAATTCCATATTATACTTCTCAAATGGTCATCCTTATAATTAAAAAAAGAATTTACCCTATTCCCAATTCCTTAGAATAAAATAAATTGTACCAATTTAGTTCAATATAAGTTGGAGGCTGAGTTATTTACTCAAGAAATGTTAGACAGAGGGTTTCCCAAAGCACATCATTCATGCATTGCTAAACAGGGCATCAAATATTACAAGAACATCCTTGTTAACATCCACACAACAACAAGGTAGTGACTGTATCATTTGGTCTACCACTTTTAATCATACCTCGCACAAGATTCCACATATTATTAAGAAGCATTGGCATCTAATACAACACACTTAGAGCTGGGAAAAACTGCTCATTACAGGCTTTCATAGACCTGCCAATTTAAATTAGTTCACACTGACTTGCTTAAGCAAGACCACAGCATATCTTCTATAAATGTGGTCACTTGTGTTGTAGACAGTGTCTGGAAATCAAGGAGTTTACATATCCTATTACTAAAGAAATATTTAATCTTAAAGATTTTACTAATTGTGAGGGGGTGTGGGTAGCCACGGAACACGGCAAATGCATAACGGCTATGCTCTAATCACCCCAATGGCATAACTTTCTCAAAAGGCAAGAATATCAAATATTATATCTGAAAATAACAAAGGGCTAATGGCTAGCACCAAACGGATAGGCGAACAGGCTATTACTGACTTTTACCTGCCCGCGAAAGAAGCAAAACTAGATCAGGATATAGATGACCCTTCCTCGGTAGACACCATGACAAAGAGACAACCCAGGATGCCGAGAGGGAGCAAGGCCACCCAACTATGGGATCCGAACCTTCCCTTCAAGAAGAAACTTGAAAAGCTATGAGAAAATCTAATTCAGGACAGGATAAAGGCTTTAGAACCCCTCAACTCGAAGCTACCAGTCATTTCTGAGAAAATTAAGGAGCTAGAAAAAACGACAAATGAAAATTTTCAACAGGGACTCCAGCAAGAGGTCTGGATACAAACTCTGGAAGACACCACAACACAATTGCAACTAAAGATCAAAGACCTTGAGGACAGAGATCGTCATTTAAATATTAGGATCAAAGAGATCCATGAAAATGTTGCACCTGATAAACTACTAGAGACTATTATTGAATGGCTGAAGAACGTCTGCCCACAAAATCGTCTTAACACCAGGCGACATTGAACGAATCCACCAGTCTCTAGGTCCAAGACAGGCAAAAGACAAACCACCTAGAGATGTCCTGGTTCACTTTGCTCGCTACACGACAAAAATGGAAATAATGAAAGCCATCACCCCACTTCATAAGCTACGTTATGAAGGACACCGCGTTCAAATTTATAATGATCTCTCAATGAGCACTTTAAAACGAGGCAAGCATTCCGCCCCTACACAGCCTTGCTCCAGGAAAACAACGTGCAATATAGATGGGGATACCTATTCAAATTGATAATCCCCCATGGAGCGGATGTGCTGACAGCTTCGTCTCTGCAACACCTGCCAGCCCTGTTTGAAGCACTTGATATCCCCTTGTCGAGAGAGTTGGAGAAACAAATACAAGCAGATGCTATACCTGACCAACAAAAAGAAGAAACTGCTAAGGGTCTAAGTTGGCAAACAATCCATAAAAAAAGAGGGGAAAGGGGGGAAAGTCCACACTCCCCCATTCCCAAGGTGTCATTGAGGGAAAACGAGAATTTTCACCATCACCAAGTTGGATTCCCGCCCCCATTCCAATGTTAATTAATTTTAACCTGGGAACGAATGCACACCTCGGATGGACACACTGGGAGTCTTAACCCTGTGGCTGATAGCTCTTTTAGGCACCATGTTGCATTATTGGTAACAACTCTCACTATACCAGCAATTTTCTTTGGCAGGAAACTCCAAGGAGACGTTGATCCCACTCGTCAATCAGAAGCCATGCCTAACACTCTTCAGACAAGAGACACTCAGCTTGACTAGCACACTCTAACTCTGAGCAGAAAGTTCCATCGCACAGCCAGCTGAGGGTTGCTGTCAATGAAGCAACTGACTGGGGACAGGCAATCACTACATAATTTGAATAAGCCTAATTTCCGCTAGACAAATAGCTTTTCTCTTCAAGCAGCACTGAGATGCCCGGTTCCTGCTCAAGCAGAGATGACAGCTGTTGATTATTACTCTAGCCCAAAGCTATAGCTACACTCAGAACAAGCCTCATCTACACAAGACAAATAGTCTCTCTTTAAAAACAGTACTGGAGACAATAGCTCCCACTTATGCAGAGATGATAGCAGTCAACCTCTACTTTAACCTGAAGCCACGACTATAAACTGTACAAGCCTTATCCCTGAAAGGCATATAGCTGCTCTCCAACAATAGTATTGGGACCCCCCCCCCCGCCTCTCTCCTAAGGGAGACAACAGCTGTCAGTTAATACCCTATCCAGGAGCCATGGCTTCACTGTGAGCACTTGTCACTGAAACTCCCAACCGTCTGATCCAGAGACGGGCCTGATGACCCCCTTGAAACAAACTAGCTCACTCTAGGATGTCCAGACCTTTATGTTTGATTGAAACCTCCTTCGGCTAAAAGCATGACGATGGGACACACGATGAGAAGAAGGATGACTCACTTATTCAACAGTAAAACAATCACACACAACCAAGCAAATCCTTCTCAACTCTGCCTGATCCGTCCAAAGCGAAAGATGGAAGATAAACAGAACTTCTCAGATGACCACCCTAATACCCTTTGACCTGTCAAAAGCTCCCAGATTGTTTGTATGTATAAGTATTCTTGCCATGTAAACAAAGTGTTTTAAAGAGCTTGCCTTTGGGGGTACTTGGTCCAGAGGCGTGAGGAACATCCCTTTGACCGCCGAATACCCCCAATGTTTCCAGAGGAGGTTGGAACAGACAGCTCCAACCGGTGTGTAGAGTTACTTCCCGATTCACCCTCCTCTTGGACAGAAATTAATGTTACTGTATCTGTTTGTTAAAATTCAATAAAACATAAAACAGGAAAAAACTATAGTATATAGGACTAAATCAGGAAAATTAAGTAGCAAAGTTCAGTTCAGATGTTATAGCCACTAGATTAAACAATAATTGTTCTTTAAAAAGTGCTCTTTTAAGGCAACTTGCTTGGGTTGAACTTGCATTAATTGAAGGATTTGTTTCTGAATGGCATTTCTTGCACTATTAAAAAGAAGCAACTGACACCGGATGCTGGTTTAACAATGAACAACTGTCAATAAACAGTTAAAGTTAAAAAAAAAGATTTTACTAATTGTAATTCTAAGGGAGTCATTTTATATTATCCTGTGCTCATGCAACAAATTATATGTGGGACACCCAGCCAGGTCACTTAAAACTAGAATAACTGGACATAAGTGCAATATTAGGAAGCATAATGTGGATACTCCGTTCATTGAACACTAGTTACTAGTTCCAAACTAGTTTCAAGTCTGGAATCTTTAAGGTTTTCTACTACTGAAAGAATTCATTTATATTCTTACAACAATACTATTCTCCACAATATACTTCTTCAAAGGGAAGCCTTTTGGATCTTTAGGTTCCGAATGATTGTCCCTATAGGTTTGAATGACCGCTTAGATCTTTCATGTTTTTTGTAATTTTGTCATTTAGCCCAGTTCACTTGATAGGAATATCACAGTAGGATCTCCAACTTTAACGGGTTGATTAATTAGGTCAATGGAGATGTAGATTCATTGAGACTGAGAACTGCCTGTTACTAATTGATAGTTGTTTACACTTGTTAATGACTTGCATGTTTCTGGTAAGGCCTATCCCTAAATATGTGCAGTGTTAGACTACTTGATGGATGCACAATTTTTACATCTTACTAGGAGGATCCTTCCCACCATGTGTGTTTTCCTTGATGGCTCTTCTCTCATAAAAAAAATGAGCTACATTGTTCTTTGAACTTAATAGTTTGCTGAAATGCAGTTAAGGAGACTATACTTAACATGGAAAATCCATGTAGTAATAGTATTTTAGCCCCTTCCCCAAACCCAAATTGGGACTCACGGTGCTCCATGTACACAACTGAAGATAGCTGTGATATAAATGAACATCCAGTTCCACATATAGAACACAGGAAGCTGACTCAGACCAAATCAGCTCTTTGGATCATTTAGACCAGTAATGTCAACTCTGACTGGCAGCTGCAGCTCTCCAGAGTTTCAGACAAGACTCTTCCACAGCCCTACCTAGAGATCTACCTGGTGTCCCCTCATGATCTTTCACCCAAGTATCAAACAGGCCCAACCCTACTTAGCTTACAACATAAGATAACATCAGGTGTGCTCATGGTGGTATGATGTGTGCATCCTCACAGGAATGTTTCCTTTGGTATCATAATTTAGTAATCACAAAAAAGCAGACAAGAGGAGTGTCAAAGTATGTCACCAAAAGTGCAACTAAGTATAAATAATCCTTTGGATCAAAGATCATGGTGCAGAATGCCACATTGGTTACTTACCGTGAAGGTGCATTCTTGAGGGAACGGGGTGATACGGGTCCTTTATCTCTGGGATTTCGTCAGTCACCGCCCAGGTGTAGCAGGAAGTTACATCAAGCCTTTAGATATTCAAATTTCTTTGTCCTTATCTCCTCCATCCTGGAGCCACGAGGCCAGTTCACTGACTAGCAAAGCCCTGTAAAGGCTAAAGAAATCGATTAATCTAGAGTAGAGCTACCACCAAATAAGGAACCGGATGAAGGAACTCTATGTGCAGTCACGGGGTGGGGGAAGGACCCGTATCACCCCGTTCCCTCAAGAATGCACCTTCACGGTAAGTAACCAATGTGGCATTCTCTGAGGGAGGGGTGATACGGGTCCTTTATCTCTGGGACGTGCCCAAGCATAATTCATTAGGGTGGGAGTGACTGCAGCTGTATTGGCATTAGTCCTTGAGGACCTCCTGGAGCACTCTCCGGCCGAAGGTGGCCTCGGCGGATCGAAACTTATCCACCTTATAGTGTCTGATGAAGGTGGATGGAGTGCTCCAGGTTGCTGCCCTGCAGATCTCTGCTAGGGACGCGTTGGTAAAAAAAAGACGGCGGAAGTGGCCGTCGACCTAGTAGAGTGCGCTGTAACCCCGGAAGGTCTGGGGAGTTTGGCGGAGTCGTAGGCTGCGAAGATGCATGTTTTGATCCAGGTGGCGATTGTTCTCTGCGACGCCCTGGACCCTAATGATGCCTGGGAGAATGACACAAGCAGGGCATCACAGCGCCTGATGGGGGCCGTTCGATTAATGTAGATCTTTAGAGCCCTCCTGATGTCCAGTTTGTGCCAGAGCTTCTCCCCCGGATGCGAAGGATTGGGACAGAAGGAGGGCAGGATCATAGGTTGTGAAATGTGAAACTCGGAGATCACCTTTGGTCTGAATGACGGATCTGGGTGAAGAGTTACAGCCTCCTCGCTGAACTAGCAGAGGTGTTCCCTCACCGACAGGGATGCTAGTTCTGACACTTTTCTCGTCGAAGTGATGGTGACTAAAAAGGCAGCCTTGATAGTGAGAGTCTTGAGCGGTATCTTTTGTAATGGCTCGAATGGAGGCTTCATCAACTGTCTGAGGACTAGAGACAGATTCCATGAAGGAAACCGATGACGTACTGGGGGTGATACGACAGAGGCACCCGCCAAGAATCGCCAAACGTGTGGGTGCGCAGACAGCTGACTCCCGACTTGTGCTGTGAGGAAGGCTGAGAGCGCAGCCACCTGTCTTTTCAGTGTGTTTGGTCGGAGGCCTGCTTCGAGGCCTGTTTGTAGGAAGGTGAGCACATGCTTTACTGAGGCTTCCTGGGCAGCTAAGTGTCGGAGGGCGCACCATCTTTTGAAGGCCCTCCACGTGGCTTCGTGTATCCTTCTGGTAGATACACGTCTTGACGAGAGGAGGGTACAGATGACCGATTCGTCGTAACCGTGGTCTCTTAGGACTTGCCGCTCAATCTCCATGCTGTCAATTGAAGCCAGCTTGGATCTGGATGAAGAATCGGTCCCTGGTGAAGCAGGTCGGCTCTCTGAGGCAGGTGCCAGGGATCCCGAATGCTCATTTCCATCAGCTCGGAAATCCAAGGTCTCCATGGCCAGTGAGGTGCCACAAGTACCGCTTGTGCCCTCTCCTGGCGAATCTTCCGGCACACCTTCCCTATGAGGGAAGTGGAGGGAATAGGTACAGTAGGCCTGCCGGCCAAGGGGATCGTAGAGAGACTGTCCCCTCGGCATTGTGATGGTGGAATCTGGTGAAGAACCTGTCCAACTTTGAATTTACCTGTGTCGCGAACATGTCTACGTCCATTGGTCCGAACCTGGGCTGGAGCTGGTGGAATACCTCGCCGTTCAGTTCCCATTCCCCCGGAAGGACTGAGTGCCTGCTCAGGAAGTCCGCTTGCTGGTTGAGGCCCCTTGTAGGTACTGGGCTGTGAGGGACCGCACCGTCTTTTTCTGCCCAAAGGAGGATGAGATCCGCTTCTTGTTGCAGGGATCTGGATCTCGATCCCCCTTGTTTCACTATGTACGAGCGGGCAGTGGTGTTGTCCGTCATAACTGTGACGTGCTGCCCCTTGAGTACTGGAGTGAAATGTTGGAGGGCCAGTCATGCTGCCCGCAGTTCCAGCCAGTTGATGCTGAGTGCTTTCTCCTGCGGGCTCCAGAGCCCTTGTGTTACTTGTCCTTGGCAGTGTGCTCCCCATCCCCGTAGACTGGCATCTGAGGTGACTAGGATCGGCTGGGATATCGTGAATGGAGAGCCTTTGCCCGTTGAGTTCTCCTGTGTCCACCAGGTCAGGGAGTCTCTCACATGCTGTGGGAGAAGAAGAAGTGGGGACTTCCTCATCGCAATCTCTTTTGATAAGGCATTAGAGAGCTCTGCAGAGGCCTGCAGTGGAATCTGGCCCGGGGAACCACTCCGAAGGCCGAGATCATGAGTCCCAGTAGTCTGGCCCGTAAGGACAGAGGGACCTTCCTAAATGCGAGAACTGTTCGAGCCTGCCACCGGAGGACCTGTCGTCGTTCCTGCGAAAGGGTGATCCTGGAGTGTAGTGTGTCTATCTCCACACCCAGGTGGACAACAGAGTGGGCAGGAGACAGACTGCTCTTCTTGAAGTTCACTAGGAGACCGTGAGACTGCAGATAACGGATTGTGACCTGTAGGTCTTTCTCCGCCTTCTCTAGGGAGGAGGCCCGGAGGAGGATATCGTCCAGGTAGGGGTACAGGTGTATACCCCGAGACCTCAGATTGGTGATCAGGATTACCAAAACCTTGGTGAACACCCTCGGTGCAGAGGCCAGGCCGAATGGCAGTGCTCTGAGTTGGAAATGTTGATCTCCAGAGGCAAAGCAACGATACTGCCTGCTGTTCTCGTGGATCATAGTGTGCATATACGCATCTGAGAGGTCGAGTGAGGCTAGAAAATCCTTGGGTTGCAGGGCCTCCCTGATGGATGAAAGTGTCTCCATTCGGAACCTCTTGTGGGTAACGCTTTGGTTGGTGTGTTTTAGGTCCAGGATAGATCTTAGGCTGCCGTCCTCTTTGGTACCGTTAAGAAGGAGTACACGCCTGAGAAGCGCTGAGAGGTCGGGACTTCTTCTATGGCGGGAATATCCCTTAGGTGGGCTATGGCTTCTGATAGGTTCCTTGCTTTCTTTGGGTCCTTGGGAACGGGGGCTGGGAGGAGTCTGCCCCTTGGTCTTGTGTCGAACTCGATTTGGTAGCCGTGGGTGATCGTCGATATTACCCACCTGTCGGTTGTCGAGTTCAGCCAGGACGCAAGGAACAGACTGAGTCGGCCGCCCACCGGGGGCGACACCGAGTCAGGATTGTTGGCGGGGGGGCCCCCGTTGCTGCTGGGTGGTCCCCCTTCTGTTGCCGTTAGGCAGTGGTCCTGAGGGCTGCCTGATAACGTAGTTCAGCTTGACCCAGGCTGGATGAAAAGGAGTTGTAGTTCCGCTGCTTTCCGAACCCTCTGACCGAACGAAAAGGACCGAAAGGGTTGAAAGGGACGCTTGCCACTCTTTTTGTTCGACTTCTTCAGAGTAGAGGGCATTGCCATCTTTTGTCCTTGGTCTCTACAAGGATGCCCTTTAGGGCCTCTTCCCCGAAGAGTTTCTGGCCCTTAAACGCAGAGGAGGCGAATGCAGCTCTGGTAGTGGCGTCGACCTGCCAGTACTTTAGCTACACTGATCTCCTGGCGAGCGCCAGGGATCCAATTGTGCGGGCAGAGAAGATCATGGCATCCTGTGCAGCGTCTGCTATAAAAAAGAGGGTGCGCAGAGACCTCAGGTGAGACTTATGGAGCACATTTGGGTCAAGTTCCTGGATCTCCATGAGTTCCTGCAGCCCAACAATAGCAGCTCGGGAGAATAGTGATATGGCCAGGGCGGACCTGACTCCGCACGCCGAGGAGTCGTGTGTCTTTTGATAGCCGCGTCGGTTCTTTTCTCATCTGGGTCTCGGAGGGAACCTTCTCCTTCCTTCGGAGCCAGACAGTTGGAGACAAGAGAGGCGACTGGATTTTCGACCACCGGAGAATTCAGTAGGTCTAGGAAACGTTGGCTGGTGTTGTAGTATTTTTGGGCCACGGTGGTACCCCTCCTTCCCAGGGATGGTTTTTCCCATTCATTGGTCACCAAGGACCAGAATGCCTCTGGGAAGTGTAGCTCAGGCTTATTTGGGCGGGAGGTGCGCATCACTGGCGCCACTTTCTCATTGGAGGACGACGTTGACAGAGATTGGTCCGAGTCAGGTGGCGAGATCTCCAGGGTTGACATCATCTTGGTTAGGAGAGGGACGTACCACTCCCCCTGAAAAAGACGATCCATGTATTCCTGATCCACCGCCTCGGAGTCGGTTATTTCACCCTCTTCCTTGTCGGTGTGGTCCCCGTCGTCCTGAGGTTCCGTGCCCCTTACTGCTTCTATAAGGGCACGTTCCTCATCTGAGCCTGCTGAAGACTCTTCTGAAGAGTGGTTGGAAGGGGGTTCCTTCCTATTTTTGCCAGTGCGCCTGTGGTTGGTGGCGCAATTGTAGTGCCCCTGTCCGAGGATTTGGCTTTCGCCTTTCCCGGTCCTTTGGGCTGATGTGGTTGCGCACTGGTCGCCCGGTCCTTGGGTAAGGAACCCAAGGCCGAGGCGCTGGTGCTTGGCTCCTCGGATGATTCTTCGTCCGAGAGGAGTGCCTTAGAGAGTAGTTGTAGGGCTGCCTTGATGGCCCCCTTGCGTTTCGTGCAGTGGCCCCGCTTGGTGGGCGCATTCTGACTGGGTTGGGTCGCTGGTGCGGCAACCCATTCAATATCAGATTCCTCCCCACTGGATGGATGGAGGAACACGGGAGTACCCTGGTTACTTCTGGCAATGTGGCATGTGTGGCCTGATATACTGGGGCCTGGACGGCTGAGGCCTGGTACACCGGGAGTTGGGGCCCTGTGGGCTGAATAGCCTGTGCCTGGTAGACCAAAGGTAGGTAGGCCGGGGCCTGGTTCCCTAGGCCTAAGGCCTGTGGGGACGAGGCCTGGAGGGGGGGCGGCTGGGTTGGCAGGGTCTGGTGAGCCGGGGCCTGATGGGGCTGTTGAGTCGGAGCTTGGGTAGGCTGGGCCTGGGGTGGCGCAAGCTGGGCCCCCGCGGCCTGTGTGACCACCGACAGGGTGGTTGCGGTCCGCAAGGGGGGGGGGCTTGTGTGCTTAGGGCCTGCAAGGCCTGTGCCCCTGCGTCCGGTGGCTGGGACTTCTGGGGGGGCTGGTTTTGGGCCTGAGTCCCAGGGGGGTCCGCCGGCGGTGGGACTTGGGGCCCGGAGGTCTGGGTGACTAAGGTGGCCGGTGGGTCCCGATCCGGGAGCGACCCCTCTCCCCCCGATGCTTTGGCCATGGTGCCCGGGAACGGAGTGGTCTCCATGGGGGTGGATGGGTCCCCGCTCCCCCCATTACCATCAGAGGCCCCGTTTCGCATCCAGGTGGGAAGAAGGCCCGAGGTCCCCAGGAGTAGGGAGGGCACAATGCGCGGGGGAAGGGCCAGGTCATCCCCGCTCCCCCTGGGGGCCCCCTGTACCTTACAGGGGACTCCTGCCCCCGTCCACGAATGGCAGCAGGGGCCTGGAGTGTGCCAGGAGCTCCAGAAGGGCGGGTGGTCAACCACAGCCCCGGAGGAGTCCTCGGAGGCCGCCTTCTTCCTTGTCTGGACCGGCCTCTTCCGCGGCTTCTGGGGCACCGATCCTTCCAGGGCCCTCCTGGCCGCGATGGCCTGGTGGGCCTTGCGGGCCGCATCCCTTTGCGGGACCCCTTAGTGGGAGCCGGCAGCGGCAGCAATGGCGACCGCGGCTCCCATGCCAGCGCTGGCCGCGCTCTTGGAGTGGCCGCGGTCAAGGATTGCATCCCCGGCCACTCCGGAGTCTTCTCCCGCCGTCTGCTGGGTCTCCTGGGCCTGCATGGCCAGTAGAAGCGGGGAAATCGAAGAAGGAGATGGGAGGGGTAAGAAGCAGGAGCAGGCTAGACTGAGCAGCCGCGAGAGGAAAGGCAGAGGTCTTTTTTTTTTTTTTTTTAAGGCGGGAGATTCAAAGGGAGAAAAGAGACTGAGGAGTAGAAGGAAGTAAAATGGAGCTAAAGTAGAGAAGGAAAAAGCAAACAAAGAACAGGATAGATGGAGGAGATTTCTCAGCTACCTACTGGGCGAAGCAGGAAGTTAGAACTGGCCTCGTGGCTCCAGGATGGAGGAGATAAGGACAAAGAAATTTGAATATCTAAAGGCTTGATGTAACTTCCTGCTACACCTGGGCGGTGACTGACGAAATCCCAGAGATAAAGGACCCGTATCACCCCTTCCTCAGAGAATTCAAAGCTTCTCATATTCCCAGATCTTAGGAAGGGGGGGGAACCCTGCTTCACTCAATTTACCCTCACCCTTGCTTTTACCTGTGCTACTTCCTTTTAAGGGGGAAACAAACCTGGGACAACTAGAAAGAGATTAACCATACATCTTTTCTAGGACTCCACCTTTGTGTTCTGCTCATCACTTTAAAAAAGATGGGGAGCAGTACAATGGGATAAAAAAGCTTTAATAATTCTCACACTGGAGACACATGAATCCAAGTGTTTATATGCTTCTTTAAAGTAAAGTAGTCAACATGGCAGCTGGTGCTTCAGGAAGAAGAGAACAATGCAGCAATTCCCATGAATCTAAATCTAGCAGCACAGATTTATCTAGGCAAGCCAGCCCCCTATCTTCCTTCTAAACACCAGCTGCTTCTACCAATTTTAGTGAACTTTTTCTGAAGCAGGTATAATTCAGATTCACATAACAGTTGACTGGCATTTCTTACATTTAAAAATCTAACTTTCTGGGTCTTTACAGCATCTTACCCAGCAGCTTAAAGCCATTACCACAGTAAAGAAATGATACCATTTCATGCACAGTTCTAAATGGCCAAAAATATTCCAAAGGGGATGTCCATTTTTGAGCAGTTGTAGGGCAGGGAATATTGCTTTATTACACAGCTGTCTGAAAAGCAGTCTAAACAAGACAATATTGAGGAAAAAGGAAATTTGTGGTTTCAACAAAGAGAACCTCAGCTTCATCTTCAAGTCATGCCAACTCTGGCCCCAACTTTTCTTCTTTCCTTACTTTCATGTATGCATATTCTGCTTTTTAAACAACAATTGACAGAGACCTTACAAATCAGGTGAATACAAACCAGGAATGAACTGCAGCTAGGCTGAAAGGGTCCAGAAAAAGATCTCACATCAGACACAGTGTGTAGACTTGCCATTGGTCATTCTGTCTTTACATTATATTACTATATTTATTTGTATCCTCCACTCCCCATGCCAAAAACAAAAAACAAAACAAAACAAAACCTGAAACTCAGGGTGGCTAATGAAAATTTAAATAGCTGTAAGTCTGGTTTAATCTTATGCTTTGCTGTGTTGGAGTCCATGGTCATGAACCTTTTTACAGCCAGTATGCTGTCTGAATAATTAGGGTAGTTAGCCAAGTTAGTGCTACAATCTGCATGTGAGGTAGATGGATATTTAACTTTAAAAGCTACACATTTATATACTTTCTCCCAAGGGTAGTACCTTGATAGGGCAAGAGCATGAACTGCTATTTCACCACACATCTCCCTCATGTACCTGTCCCACTTCCACTGATACAGGTTCCTTCCTTTGTTCTAATGGGCTAAGGATGGCTTTCCTTGCCAACATCTTGATCTTCACAGAGATATGATCTTTACTGCCAGAACCCTTGGATGATGCCTCACATGAACCACCACTGGTATCAAAAAGCAAACATCCTCCAATGGAAGTTGAGGAAGGCAAATGAGATTATGAAGTGACATAACAATAATTATACAGAGGCCATCACATACATCACATCAAACAGAACATAAGAGACACTTAAGCAGACATATAGCCAGGAAGATATAAAATCACCTTTTGCTTAGAAAATGCATGATGAGTCTTTGCGGAAAACAATTTCATCTGTCTGCTACAGATAGTATTTTGGCCCTCACCCTCCCCAGAGAAGAGATCATTAATAATCTTTTCAGTGTAATTAAAGTGTTTTTTTTTTTCAAAAAGAAATCCTATCAAGATAAAGATAAGGTCAATTTGTTTTAAGTCAACTTAAATCATTGCATCTGGTTAAACACATCAGTAATAGAAATTGTCTGTGACATGGATGCCTTCTAATGCCACAATTCAGAGATGGAGATTTATCAATTAACCAAATCTGCGGCCATGACTCCAGCAGGTCTTCTTCTTTCCATCTCCTGCAGCCAGCAAAGGAAACTGCTCCTCTGTTTCAAAAAGATCTCACCTTACCAGCAGTAACAAGTGAAATGGCTAAACATTCTGGGGCCGCATATAAAAAGCTAATTTAGACTGTAAAGAAACTGATCCACAAATCTTTGAACAAGGCCCTTTCTACAAAGGAAATGGACCTGGTATCAACCATGCATGTCCTTATTTCCAGACTGAATTACTGTAATTGCATAATGCACTCTACATGATGGAGCTGCCTTTATAGTTGGGCTGGAAACTTCAATTGGTTAAAAAAAAGTGTGGCTGCCAGCTATTGTCTGGCGCCAGGAGATCAGAGAACATTTCTCTAGTCCTACATCATCCAACACTATTTGCCTACTTGCAAGTAGATGAGATTCCCTAGGATCCTTCCCTCTCTGTTTTTCATTATTAGGAAGGTACTGGCTTTCAGAAGTGGTATGTGATTTTACTGAGACCTTTTTAAGCTATCTTTGCTGTACTTATTTATCATGAGCACTGATATTTTTAAGTGCATGATTTTAGTGTAATGTTTATTGTTTTATATTACTTTAAGGTGCTTTTTTCTGCACTTCATTACATTTTTGGACTAAACAATAACTTTGCTTTTCATTTATGCATCAAGTAAAAACAAAGCTGTTTCTCAGGTGTAGCAGATGTACTTCAAAATGTTTAGGTACGTGTTTTAACTTTTAAACCCTGTTTTAATCTTTAACATATTTTATATGTTTTGATCTACTCTATTTAAATTATTTTGTTTTAAATTGTTTCAACCTGCTTATATTGATTGTAATTGAATGCCATCCTGAGATACAGTTGGTAACCCCATCCAATTGGTAACTGCAGTTTCATTTAACTGTGGTTGGGTGGGGGGGGAGGTCTCTCTATGCATCTGGAGATCCTCCAGTGTGACTTTATGATCAACCTCCACTGGAAACTGACCATAGAGCCACTCTAGAGGACTTCCAGATGGCTAGAGAAGTGTCCTCTCTAGGCATTTTCTAGGTCCTCCAGCACAATTGTATGGTATGTTATGGCAGTTCGCTATTATCCACAGCTTCACTTATAAATGTATCCCCTGTGGATTCAGGGGCTGACCTGTATTGTGATACAGAGTTGGACTGAAATATTTCAATATTCTTTAAAATAAACTAAATAGCTTCTTTGCAGTGTACAAACACATTAAAAACATAAAACACACAATAAGAAAACAAGGGCAACAGGACAGAAGCTAGCCACTATGGTGCACCAGGGCTCAATCTAGCCAGGATTCACTGCTTTATTCCTCACAAGCAATCAGACAGAGCTCAAAAGAATGACACCCCAATGAATAGTCCTTTTGCTAGTGAAAACCTGCTAAGGCATCCCAAAGAGGTAAAAGGGAGACCTTGTCTTCCATTTTTTCCTTTGTGTGCATGCTCATGGGTCTGTCTACCTTTATCTCTTTCCACAGAAAATGCATCCAGAAAGCTCAAGATGCTCAGTTCAACCAAATACAGAAATACAGTCAGCCCTCCACATTTGTGGGTTTAACTTTTGCTGATTTGATTATTCATGGATTATTTGCTGCTGCCTCCACTGCTGCCCTATGCCATTTTTAATAAGGACTGCAAACCTCGCAAGACTAAGACAGTGAATGTGCAGTGGGGCTTGTAAATCCATAATAAAAATTGTGTAGGGCATCAGGGGAGGTAGTAAAAAGCCCTGCCAGCCACCCGCTTCTGCCTTGAGAAGGAACCCAGCCATCTCAAAGGCATCCATGATGGGTTGAATCTGCAGACTGTATTTTTGTGTGTGTTAAATATGTTTTTTGGGGGGAAAGGGCAGAGATATTTGCAGTTTTTCCACTTTCACAGGTGTACAGTGAATGTGAAGAGCCAAGTGTATCTGAATAAGTATAATTAGGCAGCATACATTCTGAATTACAAAATCTTACATTCCTAGCACTTTTGAAACCAGCCTCTAAATGGGAGGGACTGTAAGATAAGCAGAAAAATGAGTGTGCTTTGCTTAATCTTTGGCACTATGTGCCAAATCGAAACCATCTTCTTTGAAAGTGTTAACCACTTCCTTTTCAGCCTAGTTTTTCAGATCTGAAATACTGTTTTTCAGAAAGGCAGACCAGGTTGTTCTTAGTACAGGTAAGGAAAAAGGGGACCCTAAAGGAGCTGTTTAATGGCAACTATTTTACACTAATTTTCCCCTGTGTAAGAGATGGGTATTATAGTGGTTATTTATAAAAACAAGGAAGTGAAAGAAAGTGAGCACCTTAATGAAGTTTTGGGAATAAATGTGGAGCTGTGAATAATATTTTATTAATTTCATCTTCATTAAAGATTTCTGTAATTAGTAACTGTCCATAGAAATCCAATAAAATTCCACTCAACGCAAAACAAGTCCATTAAGGGAAAGTTTAAGTTAGTAAAAATATGCACCATGACTTAATGACATACATAATGCTGCATTGCAATGCAAAGTTAATAATAATAATAGTATTTATTTATACCCCACCTCTCTGCTAAAAACAATCGAGGCGGCTTCCAACAATTAAAATATTGTAATAACGACTAAAAGCACCACCCACCCCCACCCTCCCCCATAAAAAGACATTAAACAATATAAAATTAAAACCATCTAACTAAAATCACATTAATAACAAATATATACAAGATTAAAAAGGCCAGGAGACGCAGCTCCTGAGGCCGGGATCTAAACAGGAAAGGCCTGCTGAAAGAGATCCATCTTTAGTGCTTTTTAAAAGCTACTTAAGCTCGTCATCTGACGGATCTTGTTCAGCAGAACATTCCATAAATTGGGGGCGATTACCGAAAAGGCCCTCTGGGAGGTTGCAGACAGCCTAGATTTTTGTGGCTGAAGCAAATTCCTCCCAGAGGACCGGAGTGCGCAGGGAGGATTGTATGGGAGGAGGCAGTTCCGAAGATAAGTTGGACCCAAGCCATTTAGGGCTTTAAAGGAAATAACCAACACCTTATACTGGGCCCGGAAACTGATAGGCAGCCAGTGGAGAGATTTCAATACTGGAGTTATATGGTCTCTCCGAGATGTTCCCGAGACCACTCTGGCTGCCATATTTTGTACCAACTGAAGTTTCCAGACCAAGCATGAGGGTAGCCCCATTTAGAGAGCGTTGCAGAAATCTATACGAGAGGTTACCAGCGCATGCACCACAGTCTCAAGGACCCTTACCGCCAGGAAAGGGTGCAGCTGGAGTATCAGCCAAAGCTGATAACAGGTGCTCCTGACTGTCGCATTCACCTGACTCGTCACCTGAAGTGATGAATCAAGGAGCACCCCCAGACTGTGACCACAGTCCTTAACAGAGAATGTGACCCTATCCAGGACTGGAGGTTGCAACCCAACTCCTGGTTTCGGGGCCGCTACCATGAGCACCTCCGTTTTGTCCGGATTTAGTCTCAATCTGTTTTTCCTCATCCAGCCTATTACTGCTTTAAGACAGTCATTAAGAGGAGAGACATCATCGGAATTCGAGGCCAATGATCGGAACAAGGAGAAATAAATCTGGGTGTCATCAGCGTACTGAGAACACCCAGCCCCATAACTCCAAATAATCTCACCCAGCGGCTTCATATAGATGTTAAACAGCATCGGGGACAGGATGGCACCTTGCGGAACACCACAAGTAAGCTCCTTTCTGCTGGAGCAGCTGTCCCCGAGCAGCACCCTCTGGGACCTGCCCAAGAGGAAGGACCGGAAAAACTGGAGTGCAGTGCCTCCGATTCCTAACCCACTCAGGCAATCCAGGAGGATGCTATGACCTATTGTATCGAAAGCCACTGAGAGGTCTAGAAGCACCAACAGGGATACGGCTAGAGAGGACACATTTTCTAGGAAGACTCTATGGTAGGTGTGCTGTTCTGTGTCCCGTAGATAACTGAATCAGTGGATAATGAATCAGTGGATACGGGGGTCCTACTTTATTTAATTCTTTATGTCCCTTTAGTATGCATTTCAATTAAACATCAGTGGAAACCTTGCCACTGAATTCAATGAAATGGAGTCTTACACACCAGAAACAGGTCATAAACAACTTAATGGTCTTGGCTATACAGACTTGTTTCTTTGCAGTAAGGGTCAGATGACTGGCTCTCCAGATGTTGCTGGACTGCAACACTCATCATTTCTTGTAACTAGCTATGCTTAGGGCTGACAGGACTTACAGTCCAACATCACCTGGAGGGCCACCATTCTTTATCCTACTGTAATTTTAAAAATAAACACAACTGCCTTATTGACCTTTTCTGCACTTTCTTGCATTGAGCTAACTGGGTTTTATGTGTTACTTTATAAGTTATTTTTCTATCAAAGTGATAATTAAATCATGTTATGATTTTACGGTTTCAAGAACAAGTCAGTAACAGCACTACTGCTGAAATATTATGAATACAATCCTCTTTGCAATGTTTTAATACTGTATCTTTAAAAAGCAAGAACCCACAATAATTTATCAAACTGTTTCTTTTCTCCCAAAAGTACAGCTAAGTAGTTTCCCTACATGCTTCTTCCATGACAAGAACATGCCTCAGTATAATGGCTTACTATTATTTGTAACGTATTTTCCCCACTGCGTATTTGATTTCTTTTTTCTCCCTCTCTCTTTTACTGGTATGAATGCACAATAAGGAACATACACATTTTGATCTATATGACATGATTTATATAGCAAGGTGGGGAAAGTGTGGTCTGCAGGCTGCATGTGACCCCTCTTCCCCACTTGAACCTCTGAACAGTTCCCCAAAGCTCAACTTTGGAAAAAAGTGACATGATTTTCAGGCAATTTCCACCTCTAAAACATACAGAAATCCCCTTAAAAGCACAAAAACATCCCCACCCGCCCCAGAATCCATCACTATCCTAACCTTTCTCTTATCAGCAGGTCCCCTCTCAAAATGGCAACAGCAAGTGACAAAACATCACTTTTGGACTCAGAAGAAAAAAAGGAGATATTTGGGCACTCAGGAGGTAGACAGCCCATTGGGAGGAGGAAAAATTGGCCTCTGGCCCCATGCATTTGTCCACACTGGATTTACATCCTACACGTGCTAAAAACTCATATATCACACTCCAAATACAATGGCAATAGTGTAGGGGTTTTTTTGCACTTCTATGTCATGCTAAATTGTAGTTTAGCACATAAAGAAGCTAAAACAAGCTTTCAGCTGGAGTGCTTGGGACCTGCTTCCCAACATGGCAGCAGGAGGAGTTTGGAAGCTTCTTAATCCATTTTGCCATGTCACTTAGATTAGCACTCTTTTTATACTTAAATATAATTAGTTCAACCCAGCCAGCTTCATAAACCATGAACTTAAGTTGTCTTTTTTGAAACTAAACACAGTTAATGGCAATTCCAGTTTGTTCGTACATCCAATGGGGTGTAATATGGTGAAATGAAACTCAGGCTGTACACAAGGAGGGGAATGAGATGAGCAGCAGGCAAGCCCAAGGCCCACTCCAATTCATTTCAGTCACACTAAATCATTATTGACCAGGGGTCAAATCCACACTCATGAAAACCCACCTTGGGCATGTCACCCTCTCTCAGCCACAGAGGAAGGCAATGGCAAATACCCTCTAAACAAATCTTGCCAAGAAAAGTTGCCATAAGTCAGAAATGAGGCACACAACAACAACGTTTTAAATGAGCTCCAATACAAGAATGATTATTGTACTGTATACTGTAAATTGGTGCAACATAAGTGTGTTTCTCCACACAGATTACTTAAGCCATAATAAAGCCAAATACTTCAGTGACATTCACACTACGTATAAGCCTGCAATCACAGCTTTTAAGCACTTCAACAGTGCTAGAAGATTTGTTATTTTTAAAAAATGGATAAGGTAAGATTAATAATAATGTGCATATTGATTGGAGAGTAAATCCTAAGCTCCATTTGATGGAGCTTATTTCCAAGTACAGTTGTCCCTTCATATTCGTTGGGGTTTGGTTCCAGGACCTCCCGTGGATACCAAAATCCGTGAATGCTCAAGTCCCATTATATGCAATGGCATAGCAAAATGGTGTCCCTTATATAAGATGGCAAAATCAAAGTTTGCTTTTTGGATTATTATTTTTTAAGAATATTTTGAAGCCGTGAATACTTAAATCCGTGGATATGGAGGGACAACTGTATAATAACACACAGGATCAGCCTGCAAATTGCAATCCTGAACACTTATATCCAAGTCAACACGCACATAGGTTGACATCATGAAAATGTTAACTAGATCAAACATATTCACCTGTTCAGAATCTGATAATTAGTCCAGGAAAAAAGTGGAGGAAAAAATTAAAAGAAGGCATTGATATTATACACACCGACTAACTCATCATATTATACACACCGACTAACTCATCTTTTTGAAAGCTGGCAGCAACAATATTCTGGTTATTCCAGTTCACAAAGGTAACACAAGAAAATACACATGTCTGATCTAAACAGGTAATTTCATAGATCACAATTCCAATGGTATCAAATACTGACTACAATTCACTGGCCTTCACATAGCCAGAATGGCACCATCTACACACACAAAGGGGTACAATAAGCTGGTTTGGGGGAACCAAGGTGTAGAGAAACATACAAAATGTCTGGATGTTGTAATGGACTAGACAAGGGCCAATAAACTGAAGCTTAATCCTGCTAAGATGGAGGCTCTGGGAACTGATTGTTCTGACATCTGTGAATTGGTTAGGTAAACTGCCTTGACTGGAGTCATAATGCCCCTTAAAGGATCTGGTGTGTAAATTGGGAGTATTCCTGGATCTACCTTTGTCAGCACCTAGGACCAGTTCTGACTAGCCTGCTACAGCTTTGGACAAACTTAACCTTTTCATAGTTGTTCATGCATTGATAATATCGTGGTTAGACCACAGTCGTGTTCTCTATTTGGGACTGCCTAGTACAATATGCAGTAGCTCAGCTAGATTACTGACAAGACCACCTTACAACACAAGGAATTGCACTGACTGCCAAAAAATAGTTGGTGTGAATTCAAGGTGCTGGTAATATTTAAAGCCCTAAATGGACTGACATTTCAAGGAATCTCTCCCTTTATATACCCTCCTGGAGATGTATATCTGCTTGTGATGGCCTCTTTTGTGCCCCACCAGTTGCAGCAAAACACTGGGAGAAGGCCTTCTTAGCTGTGGTTCCTGGTTGTGGAATCACTTTCCCTTGGATGTCAAACTAAAATGTAGCTCTTTACCAAAGTCTCTGGTTTGAATCTGTGTAAATAAGTTTTAGATTGTTTTACATTTCTTAAATTGTTTTATATTGCTCCTTACTGTTTTAAATTGCTCTTTATCTATACAACACCCAGGTGTCTTATGAGATGAGTTGGGATACTAATATTGTAACAAATATATAAACTTCACAGGTAGGATCTGCACATACCAGTAAATCACTTAATGATGAATTAGGGTGCTCAGTGAATATGGAATGTGGGCTGCTGGGAAGAATGGAAAATTGGGGTGGAGATTGAATGAAGTACTGTAGACAAGGCATGTCTGACTGGAGCAGTGAACAGAAGCATGACACACTTCAACATTTTGTTGAACGTTCCACTTGCCAGTTATAATGCAAAAAAACCATCTAGAATCTGATGGCACCTTAAGAACTGATACAGGCTGAGTATCCCTTATTCAAAATGCTTGGGGCCAGCTGTATTTTGGAATACATGCATATACTGCATATACATAATGAGCTAACCTGGAGATGAGGCCCAAGGCTAAACATGAAATTCATTTGTGTTTCATATATACCTCATACACATAGCCTGAAGGTAATTTTAAATACAGTATTTTAAATAATTTTATGCATGAAACAAAGTTTGTGTACACTGAACCATTAGAAAGCAAAGGTTGCACTATCTCAGCCACCAATTTTGAATTTTAGAGTATTTCAGATGTCAGAATTCTGGATAAGGGATATAAACCTGTAGATTTATTGTAGCATATGGATGCAAGTCTACTTCATCATCTAGATGCATGAAGCTGTTATATGCACACACATACAGAGGATGGGGAGTGGGGTGGCATGAGGCCAAATAGCAATGAACCACAACAGGTCAAATGGTCATCTATGAACATACTACAAAAACCTTAAAATATAAAATATTACTGTGACTTCTCATGACAAGATTGAAAGTTGTAGAAAAGCCAGAACGGTTATACTGTCACATACGAAAGCCTTTATGAATACAATAAGAAGTTACTCAGCTGAAAATGTGCCCTTCACTTGTTGAAGAAAATTATGTGTCATGCATTTTTCTAGATACAGTTAATGTGCTAAATA
This sequence comes from Gambelia wislizenii, assembly GCA_030847615.1. Taxonomy (NCBI): domain Eukaryota; kingdom Metazoa; phylum Chordata; class Lepidosauria; order Squamata; family Crotaphytidae; genus Gambelia; species Gambelia wislizenii. The sequence continues at coordinate 329,501,478 of JAUMIR010000001.1, forward strand.
ACTTTTTCAAACTTTGTAACATATGCTGTGAAAACTCATTATTCTAGAAGTGAACTTCCACTAGCCTTTTCACTCCTTCTCCTAAAACATTCCTGAAACATAAACATCCCTGAGATGTGGTCAGCATCTCTAGGCTTTGATCTTCCAACCAACAATGTTGTGGCAAACTCTGAGGAATCTGCTTGCCAAGTAAGAGCGGAAGCCAGAAAAATTCCTTGCATGTATTTCCACACTTCACTACTCTGAGCAAAAAGAACCCAGTGTTCACTTTTTCCCTTGTGATACCCAATAATATGCAGCTCTCAAAACTTCATAAGTGAACAGTTATCACCAGAGAAACAAGATTTCTCAAACTGTATTTCCACTCACCAGCACTACTGCATCAGTACAACTTATTTAACCAATTACTTTCTCTGCCTATACTCTCTTCTCCACAACCAGACACTGTAATCTCATTTATTTATTTATGTAGGAAAACCTTATGATGGATATGAGAATTCATAAAAGCTTGGAAAAAATTACCATTAAAATGTTTCTAAAATTGCTTTTAAATGGAAAGTTTAGGAAGTGTTTTCTCTTCAGACTGTACAAATCCTTAAGTAACTATAAATTGTTACTTTTTATACTAATAGAATAACATTGTTATGTTGCTTATTTGCTGTGTTGCTTTTGAAATAAATATTCATTACACCTTTGCTACAAAAAAAAAAAGAGATTGCAGTTAAAGAGATTTCTTGTAGTTCCTTACTTCTTAACCTCTTTGGCTCCTTCTCTTTTTAAACTCTTTTCAACACTAATTCTAGTCTGTTTCTACACATTTCCCACAAAACTAAATCATTTGCTACTTCTTGCCCTATGCCATTCTACAACAAAAATTCATAGGTTTTCCCTTATTTCTAATTCAAATCTGACTCTTATACTCCATTATTTACCATCGCTGGTTGACACATGTGGCAGTTGGGGTGATAGGACCAGGGAGAAACACAAAGCCACATTTCATATAACACATTCTATACTCAGATAAATTAACACACAGGCAAGCACTATCACCAGCAGCTGATACTGCATAGCCTAGACCCACAGGTTTTTCCCACTTCTTCACAGAGAAAAATCCCCCAACAGCATAAGCATAGGACTGTGTTGTCCACCAGAATGGGCAAGAACAGTGGTTCTTAACCTGTGGTCTGTGGACCCCAGGGGGCCGCAGCATCCTCACAGGGGGTCCGAGAAGACTTGAAGGCTGCTCAGCCCAAATGACAGGAGCCAAGGCAAAGGCTGACTGGCTTGACCTGCGCATTGCTGCTCAATCTGCTCCAGCCACAAACTTGCAGGAAGGAGCAGGAGAAAAATCTTCCATCCCTCCAGTGCCTCTAAGGAAGGGTTAATGGATAGTGTAATTGTATTATTGTTGTTGTTGTTGTTGTTTAAAATCTTCAGTTGTCTTGGGGATCTGCAGCAACAAAAAGTATTTAAAGGGGGTCCCTGGTAAAAAAAAGGTTAAGAGCCACTGGGTTAGGAGTCTCAAGTCTCACTTGCTTTGCAAGACACAATCAAGGCTAAAATCTTTTTTAAAAAACTGCCACACAAAGTAAGAGGACTTGCTTCTGAATAAACACACATTTAGAGCTGTGGAGGGGGGGGGGGACCCTATTTATTCCTCCTCTTTCTTCCTAAGGCAATCTTACTACCTGGGTCCTTATTATTCCACAATGACAACTCAAGGGCTGCTTCACACACTTGACAAGACCTCCTCCCTGGTCCTTTTTACCTCTGTTCCCTCCCCGATTTATAACACAATAGGAAAAGGGGAATATAACTCACTAAATAAAGCTACTGGGGGGTCGAAAAGGGATCTGGGGACAACAAAACCCTCTAGCATCAGACTCAACAGCACCATATATTAAAATGCAGCAGCCAGAGCAGATCTCTCTCCTCCACCACAATAGACTCCACTCCTGAATAATAATATTAATTATTATTATCATTGTTATTTATTATTTATTATTATTTCTTACCCACCTCTCCCTGTGGGTCAAGGCAGGGAGCAACACATCAAGCTATAAACATAATATTAGTTAAAAACACATATCAGATCTGAATATACTACGAGACTTTGTGATATATTTGGGAAAGATGAAAGCTGTAAAGATAAGATTTAAAGATTGTATGTAATACCAAGGAAGTTGAAAATATTGGTCAAATAACGATATTAGCTAAGAAAGGGGGAAGTCACACTATGTCCTATGTTTGTAATGTCTAAAACGTATTTGTAGTTGTGTGTAGATGTTATACGTATGTTGTTAATAGCAATATGTTTACTATATTGGAAAATAGGTTTTCTGTGGGGAGTTTTCCGGGCTGTGAGGCCCTGTTCTAGAAGAGATTATTCCTGAGGTTTCGCCTGCATCTGTGGCTGGCATCTTTAGAGAATGGTTGGGTAGGTGTGTGTGTGGAGTTTATATACTGTGAGTCCCTGTTGGAGAGGATGTGTAAATTTGTGTATTTGAATGAGTATATGAGTATATGAGTTTCTGGGTATAGAAATGCAAGGATGTTTGGCTAGTGGTCCATTATCTGCTGGAAATCCCCTCACTTATGTTGCAAAATGTTATATATATATTTCAATACAATTATATTGTAAAAAAAAAAAAGAACATATCAGTTAAAACTTATCAATTTAAAAAACAAAATAAGACTAAGACGTTTTAAAAAGAAAATCATAATATGAAGCCTTTGGGGTGCCTCTCCTCCACCAGGCCACCCACTCCCCTCCTCAACACCCGCACCCCACAAGCCACACACATCAACACACACACACACACGCCATACCTGTGGGGCAGGGGCGAGCGGAGAGAGGGGGGGAGAGGAGATGGAGGCGGGCGATCCCCCCAAGCCGGCGCCTCCAGGGCCCCAACCCCGGAGGGGTCCAGGATCCCGGCTTCCCACGGAGCCCCCCCCCCACTCGCGACCGAGTCAGACTGGGGCTGGGGGGAGAGGGAGAGAGGCAGGGGGCGTGGGGTGGGGAGGAGGAAGAGCTGGCCCCGGTCCCAAGGAGGAGAGGAGAAGCTCCACGTTAGGGGGGGGGAGGAAGGAGACCCCCCACTTATGAGAAAGGGGGAGGGTGGAATAGCTCAGGGAGGGAGGGAGGCCTCGTCGTCCCTGAACCTCGCGCCACGCACGCGGGGACGGGTGGGGATTAAACCGAAGAGCGCGCGGAGCCCTCCCCTCCTCCTGGACCCCGTGGACCAGCCCCAGCTTTCCCTCCTGCCCTCTCCCCGTTCTTCTTTTCCTCCTCAGGTTCTCCTCAGGCTCCTCCTCCTCCTCCTCCTCCTCCCCCCCTCACGCACAGAACTCGTGACGCAGGGCACGCCACGGAGCGCCGGCGTCCCCGCGTATTACGTCGTAGAGGGAAAAGGTGAAGCGCCGCCCCAGCACTACACTGTCATAGCACTGTGGATCCGTGTTAACGGCTAAGGCTGCCTCCCGTGGAATTCTGGGATTTGTAGTTTAATGTGTAGTTTAATACACGGTTATAGGAATTTAAGGGTTAGGAATTTTTTATTGGAATAAGACCATTCTACTGAAAAATACACCCGACCGCAAAAGGCCATAAAAACAACACAAAAATATATACCCACTGTTGTAGTTTAATACACTGTTATAGTGCTATAATTAATTAATAATAATAATAATAATATAATATAATAAATAATAAATAAAATAAATACATAAATAAATACATAAATAATAATAATACTTCTGGGGTTTGTAGTTTAGGGATGCCTAAGAGCTCTCTGGCTGAGAGTCATAAATGCCTCCCCTAAACTGCAAATCCCACGATTCCCCCCTCTCTGGCTTTTCTTCGCAAATGAAGATTCAGGAAGGACTCATCCTGCGCTTTCTGCAAGCGTGCTGATGAATAAAAAGGCCAATCCGAGATAAACAAGTCCGGTTGCAGAAAGCACAGCAGAAGGTCTCCTTGGGTGATGTTTTGGGGTTGTGATTCTTTCTGCGTTGTCGTTTCTCTTCAAGACTTGTTCGGCCTGAGTTCTCAAATAAGGCTGCAGCATTGTGGATAGTGCATCTCCATGCCTCCCGATGTGAGGCCAGGGCGGACCACTGTTGGTGATCAATTTGGCCGAGCCTGAGATGTTGTTTCAGGGAGTCTTTGTATCGCATTTTTGGAGCGCCCCTCTTACGCTGACCCGTGGTGAGTTCACAGTAGAGTAGTATTTTTGGGAGGCGATGGTCCTCCATCCTAGAAACATGCCCTGCCTAGCGCAGCTGTGTTCTCAATATCATGGCCTCAATACTGGTGATCCCTGCTTGCTCAAGGACAGCAACATTCGTCACATAGTCAGTCCAGTGTATATTTAGGATTGTGCGTATACAGCACTGATGAAAGCGCTCGAGGAGTCGTAGGTGGTGGTGATAGGTGACCCATGTTTCAGATCCATAAAGGAGGATAGACAGTACAATGGCTCTATACACACTGATTTTTGTGCTTTGCCTCAGGTGTTTGTTGCTCCATACTCTTGTGAAGTCTTCCAAATGGGCTATGTGTCTTTGCTAATCTGTGATCGATCTCTTTGTCAATCTTGGCATCTGAGGAGATGATGCTTCCCAGGTAGGTGAACTGCTGAATGGACTTGAGCACAGATTTGCCGACGGCAATGTGGGGATGGTGGTGTTCGTCCTGTGGTGCAGGCTGGTAAAGAACTTCTGTTTTCTTCAGGTTGACTTCCAGCCCAAATAGCTCTGCAGCTGTTGCGAAGCAGGATGTTAGGCACTGCAGAGCTGCTTCTGTGTGGGCAACAAGGGCAGCATCATCAGCGAAGAGCAGCTCACGGACTAGATAGTTTAGAGTCTTAGTGCGAGCCCTCAGATGGCTTAAGTTAAACAAGCTACCATCAGTACGGTAGCGTATATAGATGCCGTCGTCTTCTTCAAGCTCTGCCATAGCCCTTTGGAGCATCATGCTAAAGAAGATTGTAAATAAAGTTGGTGCAAGAACACAACCTTGCTTCACTCCATTAGTTATTAGATTCCCACGATTCCACACAGGAGGCATACACATTGATAGCATCTTACACTGTTACAGTGCTCTTATTATTGTGATTATTATTATTGTTCTACTTCTGGGATTTGTAGTTTAGGAAGGCCTAAGAGCTCTCTGGTTTTTAGTCATAAATGCCCCTCCCTAAACTGCAAATCCCAGGATTCCACAGGAAGCAGCCATAGCAGTTAAAGTGGAATAATAATGCTATAACAGTGTAGTTTACTTCTGAGAAACTGCCTGTACAATTACACTCTGGAAACTAAGGGCTTTATCACACTAGTGATATTATTCTACTTTAACTGCTCTGGCTGCCTCCTGTGGAATTCTAGGATTTGTAGTTTAATAAGGCCTAAGAGCTCTCTGGTTAAGAGTCCTAAATGCCCCTCCCTCAACTGCAAATCCCAGGATGCCATCAGGGGGCAGCCAGAGCTGTTAAAGTATAATAACAATGCTATAACAGTATAGTACAATAAGGCTCTTGTGTTCATTTTGATTCCCCCCCCCACTCACATGTGCACCCTGCTTTAATAGCCATGGTGCTTTCCTGTGGAATCTTGGGACTTGTAGTTTGGCAAAGCATTTTGACCCTCTGGCAGAGAATGTGGAGCTGGTTGCTATACCAAACTACAAACCCCAGGATTCCACAGGATGTAACCCCGTGGCAGTTAAAGTGATATCAAAACACTGTAATTGTGTAGTGTGGACATGTCCTTTTTACAGTTTCGAGCCCCCACCCCTACTGATATAGAAATGAAGGAGAGGGCGTTGGAAGGATTCGGAACTTAAACCTTCGAAAAAGAAATACTGTACATTTATAGAGATGTACAGATAAAAATAAGAGATAAATAAATAGAAATAGATTTTTAAAAATCTGTCTTCTGGACAGAAACAGTATTTTGAGTTCCTTTGAGCTACAATTTTCCATACAGATTTATCTAGGAGTCGGCCCTTGAATGCAGTGGGACTTCCTTCTGCATGAACATTGATTATTATTATGATGATTATTATTATTTCTTACCCTCAAACTTTGGTTCTCCAGATATTTAGGACTTCAGCTCCCAGAATCCATGATCACTGGCCAAGCTGGCTAGGGCTTCTGGAAGTTGAAGTGCAAAACACTGGGAAGACCAGAGAGTGAGAACCACTGATTTATAGGATTGTACCAGGCAGATTTTTGTAGCACTTGTGAGTCTATGGACATACTGTTTGCAGTCCTTAAAATTCCCTCTTTTCTACCCCTTCCCAACATTTTCCTTTTTATATGCTGTGATGGTTTAGCACAGCTATCTCAGTCACAATGACAATATTCAAAATTAAGGTGGAAATCTGTGGCCCTCCAGATGTTGTTGGACTGCAGCTGCCATAATCCCAAGGTCCAATATAGCCAGTGGTGAGAGATAATAGTAGTTACAGTCAGACAACATTTGGAGGACAACAGCCATGCCACCCTCGTGCTCTCTAAAATGGATCTGGGTCGTCAGTTTGTAAAACTAGAGGGGATGTACTTGCTGTGTTTTAATCTATTGGGATTAAAAATATGGAGAGTCTCGCTGCACCTAAAGGAACTTTTGTGACCTTTTTGCACAGGATGAAGTACAGTAGTTAGCAAACTGCAAAGGCTTTTGATACCACCTAAAACTTGTCAATCTTTTAAATTGCCATTGGACCCTTGCCAGGCTTTGGAAAAGTAAATATACCAACCAGGGGGAGCTTCCACGTTCATAATTTTAAAAGCCATTTGCACTCAAAGGGTAGTATGCATACAAAATGTCTACATGCAAAATAATGTAGTGAAAGGCTCCTGAATCTGATTTGGGGATGAATGGGAGGTAATTTTGGTCTGTGCAACGTTTTGTATGGAGATTGCTCTTCGCTGACGATGCTGCCCTTGTTGCCCACACAGAAACAGCTCTGCAGTGCCTAACATCCTGCTTCGCAACAGCTGCAGAGCTATTTGAGCTGGAAGTCAACCTGAAGAAAACAGAAGTCCTTTACCAGCCTGCACCAAAGGACGAACACCACCATCCCCACATTGCCGTCGGCAATTCTGTGCTTAAGTCTGTTCAGCAGTTCACCTACCTGGGAAGCATCATCTCCTCAGATGCCGAGATTGACAAAGAGATCGATCACAGATTAGCAAAGGCACATAGCGCATTTGGAAGACTTTACAAAAGAGTCTGGAGTAATAAACACCTGAGGCGAAACACCAAAATCAGTGTGTATAGAGCCATTGTACTGTCTATTCTCCTTTATGGGTCTGAAACATGGGTCACCTATCGCCACCACTTACGACTCCTCGAACGCTTCCATCAGCGCTGTTTACGCACAATCCTAAATATACACTGGACTGACTATGTGATGAATGTTGCTGTCCTCGAGCAAGCAGGGATCACCAGCATTGAGGCCATGATATTGAGAACACAGCTGTGCTCGGCAGGGCACATTTCTAGGATGGAGGACCATCGCCTCCCCAAAATACTACTCTACGGTGAACTCGCCACGGGTCAGCGTAAGAGCGGTGCTCCAAAAAAGCAATACAAGGACTCCCTGAAACAACATCTCAGGCTCGGCCAAATTGATCACCAGCAATGGTCCTCCCTGGCCTCACATGGGGAGGCATGGAGACGCACTATCCACAATGCTGCAGCCTTATTTGAGAACAAGTCTTATCAGGCCGAACAAGTCTTGAAGAGAAACGACAACGCAGAAAGAATCACAACCCGGAAACATCACCCAAGGAGACCTTCTGCTGTGCTTTCTGCAACCGGACTTGTCTATCTCGGATTGGCCTTTTTAGTCATCAGCGCGCTTGCAGAAAGCGCAGGATGAGTCCTTCCTGAATCTTCGTTTGCGAAGAAAAGCCAGAGAGAGAGAGAGAGAGAAAGAAAGAAAGTATTGACTGAAAATCCAAACAGCCTCGCTTCTAGCTGCAATAGTTTAGATTACCTACTAGAAGACTGACGATTACTGGGCTATTTTTAACTACACACAGTCAATGATAGCGAAAATCTGCAAAAATTGAGATAATGGGCTGTACAGTATTTCTATGGACTTGACAAATTTAAATAGTTCAAAATCACATTTATCACACAGATGATGACCTCTGTTTGAGTTCCTCTATGCATGGCTAGTCTCTACTATTCTCTACTGATTTCTACGGGCACCTTTCATTTCAGCTCCCGGGAAGTGTTAAGTGTGAACCCGGAGATTTGCCATATTCAATAATTCATGTCTCTCTATTTTTACTAGTACTCTATCTGCTGTTCACAAGCTCAGTTTCTCCACATGAGTGACACCGACCATAGAGATGGCCGAACCTTCTGTAGCCATTTAGGAGTGCTGGCGCATGCACAGCTTTTATGTATAGCAGTGGTTCTTAACCTTTTCTTTATCAGGGACACCCTTTAAATATATTTTGTTGTTGTTGACCCCCAAGACCTAACTTAAGATTTTAAATGCTAATGATAATAACGATAACAATAACAATAATACAATTATACCATCCACTAAACCTTCCCTCAGAGGCACTGGAGGAAGAGGGAAGACTTTTCTCCTGCTTCTTCCTGCTAGTTTGTGGCTGGAGTAGAGTGAATGGTAATGTACAGTCCAAGCCAGCCAGCCAGCCAGCCTTTGCCTTGGCTCCTGTCACATGACCACTCCAATGCAGGAAGACATTGCGGCCCTCTGGGGGTCCCCGGACCAGAGGTTAAGAACCACTGATCTATAGTGTTTTCTCTTCTTTCTGTGCTTTTTCATAGCATATCAGGCACTGGGGTAGGACAAAGGTCTAGTTTATTTTAAAATATTTAGCTTTTAACAGTAAGGGTTTAATTGATGGCTTAAAGAAGTGCCTAACAACAAAAAGCCTACAGGTTCAGAATGTGTATGCTCAGTTACACCGTGGTAAGTGCAGTGCCTCCATTTCTCAGTCTCACTGGCTGAGCACTTCATGGCTTTTGTAGCTCGAGGTTGGTGGTTTGAATCCAAAAAATGCCGGTTGCGGGTTCCTTATTCAGAGAGATCTTTGAAAGATATTCGCCACAACTCTGTTATATACCCTGCAGAACCCAGAGGTGTAGCTATGAGGGGGACACAATAAAGGTCATTGCCCCCCCCCAAAAAAATAAGAATTCTGCCTCTCATGAAATTTGTCTTCAGTCCCCAAATTTCTAGCATCAGAGATCGTAAAGAGCACTAGGGATTGTATTGCAAACACGCTGGATACTGGAGCACACTAAAGAACTTCAAGAGAAAATCAGCCTGTGCTTTATGGATTATGGCAAAGTCTTTGACTGCATAGATCACAAAACGCTATGAATCACTCTTTAAAAAATGGGTGTGCCACAAACATTTGATTGTCCTGAAGCGTAAACTGTAAGAGGCTACTGTTAGGACAGAATAGGGAGAAACAATGATTTCCAATAGGCAAGGAGGTCAAGCAAGGCTGCATTTTATCACTACATCTATTTAACTTTGATGCCAAAAATATCATATGCAAAGCAGGATTAGATTTGGAGGAAGGAGGCATGGAAATTGGAGGACTTCAACAGTTTAAGATATACAGACGACACCATACTGCTAGCAGAAAATAGCAAAGGTTTGGAAGGATTACTGAAGAAAGTCAAGGCAGAAAGTGAAAAGGCAGGTTTACAGCTGAATATTCAGAAACCAAAAATAATATTCTATATATTGCAGCCAAGAAATCAGAAGACTAGGAGTTGGAAGGGCATCTGTGACAGAACTAGACAAGATCCTGAAGTGTCAAGATATATCACTGAATACTAAAGTTAGAATGGTCCACACAAGCGTATTTCCCATTACTATGTATGGTTGTGAAAGCTGGACAGTGAAGAAAGTTGATAGGAAGAGAATTAACTTATTTGAGATGTGGTGCTGAAGAAGAGTTCTGCAGATACTGTGGACTGCTAGAAAGAAATCAATGGCCCCTAGAGCAAATCAGGCTTGAACTGTCCCTAGAAGCCAAGATGACTAAACTAGGACCGTCATACTTTGGCCATACCATGAGAAGACATGAACTCACTAGAAAAGACAATAATGCTTGGTAAGGTAGAAGGTAGTAGGAAAAGAGGAAGACTTCATTCTAGATCAGTGGTTCCCAAACTTCGGTCATCCAGATGTTTTAGACTCCATATCCCAGAATTCCTGACTGTTGGCCAAGGTGGCTAGAGCTTCTGAGAGATGATGTTCAAAACATCTGGAGGACCAAAGTTTGGGAATCACTGTTCTAGATGAATAGACTCAGTCAAGGAAGCCATTGCTGAGTCTAAAAGACCTGAGCAGGGGGTGTTGATGACAGGGTGACTGAGAAGTCTCTCATTCATGGGGTCTCCATAAGTCAAAGTCGACCTGAGGGAAGTTAACAAAGAGAGACACTGAAAGTCACTCACTCCTAGAACCTTTCTATTTGCTGTGTTACCATTTCCTTTATGACTGCCTGCCCCTTTTCTTTGGATCATTAAACTGTATTTTTAAATGCTCAGCTGACATTTTAGGTTACTGTAACACTAGAAGTTTGGCGACGGAAGGAAATTTTTGTGAAGGAGCAGAATTCTTATTGGCAATGTCCTCATTTTGTCACCCCACCCCACCCCCCATAGATACACCCATGGTCTCCTGCAACTTTCTCAAACAATTTTCCCGCTTCTGTTTCAGGCAGGATGCTGGTGTCCTGCCAACATGTGGTTGGCCTAAGAAACTGTTGACTAGCAGCAGGCAAGTATGGTATTAGCAAATAGAATATGCTACGCTTTCATTGATAACGTATGTGTGTTCGCACACGTGCCTAATAATATGTTGCTCTTAGTTATAAGATGTAACATTTCCAGACAAAAGTTCATGCAAAAATAAAAAAACAATTCATTTAAGGCTGTTGCCACATCTCTATTTTCCCCTCACCCCTTCCTTCTTTTTATGCAGTAGAGTTCACAGTACACTAACAGCAACTTAACAGAAGTAATGAGAATAAGTCCCCTCGGTTATTTTTGTTTCATAGAATCATAGAGTTGGAAGAGACCCCAAGGGCCATCAAGTCCAACCCCCTGCCATGCAGGAATACACAATCAAATCATTCCCAACAGATGGCCATCCAGCCTCTGTTTAAAAACCTCCAAAGAAAGAGACTCCACCACACTCCGAGGCAGTGTATTCATTCCACTTCTGAACTTTCAATATGGTTTTATTTTTTGAGCAGTTAAATATTGTCTCTCTCTGGCTTCTCTTCACAAATGAAGATTCAGCAAGGACTCATCCCGCGCTTTCTGCAAGCACGCTGATGACTAAAAAGGCCAATCCGAGATAGACAGAAAGCACAGCAGAAGGTTTCCTTGGGTGATGTTTCCGGGTTGTGATTTTTTCTGCATTGTCATTTCTCTTCAAGACTTGTTCGGCGTGAGTTCTCAAATAAGGCTGCAGCATTTTAATTTATAATTGTTTAATATTTTTTTATGGGGGAGGGTGCGGTGGGGGGTGTTTGGGGATTTTATCTGTATTGTATTTTAATTTTTGTAAGCCGCCCCGATTGTTTTAACAGAGGGGCGGGGTATAAATAAATTTTATTATTATTATTATTGTGGATAGTGCGTCTCCATGGGGTCGTTTACACGGGCAAATATTCCTCTAAATATACCACTAAGATAGCTCATAGTTCCCGCGGATCGCAGCACAGCATCGCCTCATTCAGAAGGGGGAAGGTAAAACACCCAAATATAGTGTGGCAAGGGATGTCGCTACTTTTGCCGGCATATTTGCAATGTAGCGCTTTATTGGCAGTGTAAACTAAGGGCTGCAGCAGATCTGCATTGTGATTGGTTGCTATGATGTAAGGGGCGGGCTTAAAAGAGAGGGACTGCGTTCAGTAGCATCAGGAAAATCCTCTCTGCTATTTTGCAGAAGGTCTGCGAAGAAAAAGGATTCCAAAGACCTTTCAGTCATAAAGTTCCCATCTGATCAGCTCTGCTTGGGGGAGGGAGAGAGCGAGCGAGCGAGAGAGCGAGAGAGAGAGAGCACGAGCGAGAGAGGGGGGGAGGGAGGGGGAGGCTGGAAAAACTTGTGATAGGTTCACCTTAGGATCCACGGCATGGCAGCAAGGTCTTTTAGCAGAGAGATTACTGTCCCTCTGCTTCACAGAGTGAGTTCATTTACAGGCAGATTTACAGAGACACAGAGACAGAGCCACTACTTTGATCTTCCCCCCTGCTATTTGGGCAGTCTGTGAGTCTTGGCCTATCCCCTTCCCCATACAGCCTTTGTCTGCTTGGGAGGCCAAGCCCCCCAGACTTATTCAAGTCTGAACGTAAAAGCGGCATAATTAGAAAAAAAAAACTGACTGGCACAGCTGCGGAAAAGAATTAAAACACAAGTTGCTGCAATAAATCTGTGTAAACCAGCCCCATGTCTCCCCATGTGAGGCCAGGGCGGACCATTGCTGGTGATCAATTTGGCCGAGCCTGAGGTGTTGTTTCAGGGAGTCCTTGTATCGCTTTTTTGGAGTGACCATCTTACGCTGACCCGTGGCGAGTTCACCGTAGAATAATATTTTGGGGAGGCAATGGTCCTCCATCCTAGAAACATGCCCTGCCCAGCGCCACTGTGTTCTCAGTATCATGGCCTCAATGCTGGTGATCCCTGCTTGCTCAAGGACAGCAACATTCATCACATAGTCAGTCCAGTGTATATTTAGGATTGTGCATAAACAGCACTGATGGAAGCGTTCGAGGAATCGTAAGTGGTGACGATAGGTGACCCATGTTTCAGACCCATAAAGGAGAATAGACAGTACAATGGCTCTATACACACTGATTTTTGTGCTTTGCCTCAGGTGTTTATTACTCCAGACTCTTGTGAAGTCTTCCAAATGCGCTATGTGCCTTTGCTAATCTGTGATCGATCTCTTTGTCAATCTTAGCATCTGAGGAGATGATGCTTCCCAGGTAGGTGAACTGCTGAACGGACTTAAGCACAGAGTTGCCGACGGCAATGTGGGGATGGTGGTGTTCGTCTTGTGGTGCAGGCTGGTAAAGAACTTCTGTTTTCTTCAGGTTGACTTCCAGCCCAAACAGCTCTGCAGCTGTTGCGAAGCAGGATGTTAGGAGCTGCAGAGCTGCTTCTGTGTGGGCAACAAGGGTAGCATCATCAGCGAAGAGCAGCTCACGGACTAGATAGTTTAGAGTCTTAGTGCGAGCCCTCAGACGGCTTAAGTTAAACAAGCTACCATCAGTACGGTAACGTATATAGATGCCGTCGTCTTCTTCGAGCTCTGCCGTAGCCCTTTGGAGTATCCTGCTGAAGAAGATTGTAAATACAGTTGGCGCAAGAACACAAACTTGCTTCACTCCATTAGTTATTAGAAAGGGCTCTGAAAGAGCATCGTTGAAAAAGATAGTACATGAATTAGGTACTCCTGCATAACTCTAGTGATTCTTAAACTACTTAAAGATACCAGATCCCATGTGATATCAAAAGCTAAACAGTTCTGTTTAGTACTTGGATAGGACACTGCCAGTTAATGCCTGGTGCTGTAGACTATATTTCAGAGGAAGAAACTGGCAAAGAACTGAGTATTCTTTGCCTAATAAAACCCTATGAAATTAATGGGGTCACCATAAGTCAACAGCTGACTCGAAGGCACATATATATACAGTATACAAATCATCCCCTCCCATATCTGCAGAACCAATATCCAGTTTCAGCTGAGGGACACAAAATAGGGGACACATACCATAGAGTTGCACTGGAAAATGCCTAGAGAAGGTGTTCTCTCTAGGAATTGCTATGTCCTTCAATGCAACTCTATGGTATGTTTGTACAGGAAGTGTTTTAATAGAGTTTGGTATTATCCAGTTTCACTTATGGTAGTCCAGGCAGATACGGAGGGCAATCTGTACACACACACAGTGAGACAAGCAGAGCAGCTTCATGTAAGGTGTCAGACCCTGCACATGGCCTCCTACATGAAGTTGTCTTCATTTTGGAGTATTTGAGTGTTTTGTCCCCATTGTTTTTTAAAATGTCTCTGTACTTATATTTTATAATACAGTAATTCCTTCTTCCATGTTGATATAACATGGCTGGCTTTAAAGAATTAGAATGAAACTTGGGAAGAAAATCAGCTGGTGGTCTATCAACACAGAAAGAAAAGGAATAAATTGTGAACCCACAGTTCATGACACTCCTGTGTATGTACATGTGTAGGCACAGGTCACTTCCCGTATACACAGAACCAGTACCTGTGGTTTCAGTTATCCATTATCTGAAAAATATGGTCTCTCTAAGCATTTCCTAGACCTTCCAGTACAACTCTATGATAACTTCTGTTGACAATTACCATAGAGTCGTGCTAGAGCTATCTAGCAAAGCATTCTTTCTAGGTATTTCCTAGGTACTTCAGCGTGACTCTATAGTAACTTCTTGCCAGAGGTTACCACAGAGGAATGCTGGAGGTGCCTAGAAAGGCAGCCTGCCTGGGCATTCCCTAGGTTGTCTAGTGCAATTCTTTTGCAGTAAGTCTAGGAACATATCCCACACAGACCCATAAGTTGTTCATGCATGTGGTTTCCGGAGTACAGCTTCAGAAAAAGGGAGAACTGAAGCAAATGGGGCACAGAGCATTAAGTGAAAGAGGGTCTTTTCTTCCTCTTCACAATGGTATAAAAAACTTATAGCCAAAATACCTTTTCATCCAACATCTGGCCCAGTTGGATACAGCACAGAGAAGCATGTTTTGTAATTAACATATGGAGCCTTCACTATTCTTGATGAATAGAAGCACTTAAGCCAGTCAATAAAACCCCAAGATAGTCTATACTGTTGAATTCTGGAGACACAAAATGCCAGGATTATATCCCAAAATATGCAGAATTTTGAACTGAAGAGATAGGTGTGCCACAGCATACGTTAAAGTGCAAACTCATCAAGTTAGCAAAACATAGCTCATAGTTCTTTTCTTTCTTATTGAAGTTCCTTCACTTGGCCAGTGCTATTGTTCTTCACCCCATGTTCATCCAGTATTACACTTAAGTCACTTTTCTCCTTTCTACTTAAATCAATTCAGTACTGAAAAGATAGAAATGCATCATCAGTAGATCATATAACTACCTTCAAAACAGAGTCAGCCACAATAATCTCTAGCAACGTTTCAATGTTTATCTTCTATATTAACGTAGATGGGGAATTCATCTTGAAGGCTACAAAGAAGTTGGGGTTACCATGTATTTACAGTTCCTTGCAGAACCACCCCTCCTTAATTTCTCCACATTTTGTTGTATTCAAAACTGGAATTAGAATGGATTCAGTTGGCATTGTCACCACTTGATGTATACAAGATTTTCAATATTATGAAGGTGCAAAATATTCTTATTGTGTCCCAAAAGTAAAGAAAAACAAGCTGGCACTTGTAGGTTGCCTAAGTGTTCACTCCTGAGTCAACACTTGGTAAAACACATTTAGCTGCAATTACAGCTGTGATTCTTCTTGGGTAAAGCTATCAGTTTTGCAGATCCAGATCCTAGTTTGGGCATTCTTGGCAAAATTGCTTCAGCTCTCTCAAGCTGGATGGCTACTGTTGGCAAACAGTCACTTTCAAGTCATGCCACTGATTCTCAATACAGCTGAAGTCTGGACTTTGACCGGGCCTGTTAAGGCATACAGGTTCTTGTTTTAAACCACATGGATTACTTGGGCTGTGTGTTTATAATCATTATCTTGCTGGAATGAGAACTTCTGCCCTTTCCCAAGTCCCTTTCAGTCTGAATGCAAAGTGAGCTGGTGACACCCAATAGACAAGTTGTAGAAAATAGACAGTCTCAGGGTGCTGAAAAAGAGATTATTTTATTCTTTAAAAATATCCCAACATGTTGATCGATTGTTCTGGAGACGCTCCTTTTAGAATCCCTACAGGTTGATTTTATTACCCTGAGGAACGCCATAGAAATATTTCCAGGCTGAGGCTGTTTTTAAGAATAAAACCATCTTTTTCAACACCCTGAGACTCTGTCTCTTTTCTATACCATTTCAGTCTGAAATAGGTTTTCACCTAAAAGGTTTTGTTTGGCTCCACCCATCTTGCCTTCAGTCTTGACAAGTTTCCCAGTGTCTGCCAAAGAAAAGCATCCCTACAACATATTGATGCCACCATGCTTCACTGTCAAGATGGTGTCCTCAGGGCAATAATCACTGTTGGTTTTGTGCCATGAATAGCATTTTGTGGTGAAGTCCAGAAGTACAATGTTCTCTAATCAGATCAAAGAGCTTGCTTCCACATATTTGCTGTGTCTCCCATATACTTTCTGACAAAACTCTAAACATGCCTCAATATGGGTGTGTTCCAGCAATGGCTTTCTTTTAACCACTCTTCCATAAAGCCCAGCTTTGTGGAGTGTCTGGGTGATAATTCCATAGATCATTTCTCTTATTTCAGCTGCAGACTTCTCCAGTCCCTTCTAATAAACACTAATTATTATTAGTGTTTCCATTGGCCTCTTGGCTGCTTCTCTAAGCAATGCCTTCCTTAGTCAGTCATTGAGTTTTGATGGACACCCTTCTCTAGGCAGAGTCATGCCTGAACCATTTGCTTTCCATATTGTTATAATGGGGTTAACACTGCTCTGACAGATGTTTAGTTTGGACTTTTTAAAAATAAAAACTGAACCCTGATTGGTGCTTTGGTACAATTTGACTTGTTTTGATAGTTCCTTTGTCTTTATGACGCTGTTTGTTGATAATCTCCAAACAACTCTAGGAACAAAATATGAAAAAAAAAATCAAAGGGGAGCAAATTGAAGCAAATTATTATCCACACTTCTGGTTCCAAAAAAATAAAGATAAAATCATTTATCTCAAAGTTTCCCAGTGAAATCAGCACATATTTCAAAGTACAGAACGTGGCTTGAATCACAGAAGACTTTGCTGATTTTCTTTTTAATTTGGCAAAATACACAAAAATACAATTGCTGTATTTCCTCCCCCTTTCTGCAAATTTTGGAAAAGCCCTCTTCCCCTAAATCACTGGCATTAAACCAATGCAACAGGTATGTTGTATATAAGTTTGCAAGCTTAGTAAAGTGAACAGTATCTTCAGCAGTGCTGGTTCCCTGGTCAACATGCAGAAAGAAACTCTCATCTCGTAACATGCATATGACATAGGGAAACTTAGCCATAATTTCCTTTGTGTGTACAAAATGGAAGTGTTTCACCTTCTCTGAACTTCCTACATAAGTAGAGTTCCTTGACCTGGCAATCCCCAGAAATTATGGGCTACAACTGCCATCATCCCCAGCCAACATGGTTCAGTACAGCACAGACAAGATGTTCTCAGGCTTTGTGTTATATCTGCTCATTGAACATGGAAGACAAATTTAAACACAGATTTAAATAATCAGTTTATTGTACAGTAACATCTGTCATTTTCAGGAATTCTGGCGTGCACTGGAGTAATCAATGCAAAGAAATCAGAGAGCACAGGATAACAAACTATAGACCTTTGGCCTTATTCTCTTTAATTCCTTGCCAATAGGACATACTCTAAACAACTCTGCTGTTATAGCAAAAAGAATTTAGAGTTCAAATTGCAAACAGAAAGATCATGAGGGACACATTTACTCTTTCAGATCAAAGTCAAGTAACAGCACATAATAACAAATGGTGGCTCCTTGGATGACTGTCCTGAGACAGAATTTGTACAAGGCATGTATTATAAAAATGACAGTACAAATTTGTATCCCAATAAGTTCCTCAAGAAAGATTGCAGTCATTTATAGAAAGGCAGAAATCCTCTGTTGACAAGAATGGAAAGGGAGTAACCCCAGTTCATTGATTTATAGCTTTGACAGAGATTTTCCCGAAAGCATCATTTTGAGTGCTTTCCAATTGTCTCCATCTGGTGCAGGTGGCCACCTGTTATGATCTGTGAGAAAGAATAAAACACACTTTGTTATCTTGGAAAGCAAACCACTGCTTTGTTTTTGTAGCTAAACCCATGTCTCAATGTAAATGTTTCCTTAAAGCAAAAAAATGCTTCCTTAAAGCAAAATTACATAAGGAAGGTCATCAATAGGCTCAAATGTTTTATCAAATGCCAGAAAATATATATTTAATGTTCATAGATTGACTTCAGTATATGGGCTTTTCCAGAATGATTAGGTTGACCCAAGCAATAAGAATGAGAGAATTGAGTTGAGTAGCCAATGGGTGGTGTTGGGTGAGAGTGGGACCAGTAACTACAGGAACAGCCAAGAAGCTGAAGAAGGCACAGAAGCACTTCTGCTTTCTGAGATGTCTCTGAACTAGCTATTTCTTCAGTATCCACAATAGCCCTATTAATGTACTATAATGAAAGACACAGGGGGTTTCAGGCAGCTCAGGCTGTGCCTACATCAGCAGGGTTATTTCTGTATTGTCTACTGTTACTCACATGAGGGAGGAATACATTGTGAATGCCATGATCCATCACCAGCTCTGCTCCATTTCCTAGGGGTTTTTGTATCAAGGTCACATTTTTCATTTAAGCAGTACAAGTTCAAACATAGTTGGGGCAGTTAATTGTTTAGGTGATTTTCTGCAATTGCATCTATGTCCCCATCCATCTAGATACAACATTAATTTTGTAGCAACATCTGAGAATCCTATCAACTTTAATAGCTCTGCATTTTACTGAAGAACAAAACAGCTCTTTTCTTTACCAGTTAAACCACATGTGACCAGCTAAACCAAGGATGGACAACTTCTAGGGTGAGAGGACCACACTTCCCCCTGAATTCTCACCATCTACCTTCACATTGCTGAAACTGAGCAGTGCACTGGCCAAATAAGGCAATTCCCCTTTAAAATGTTTTGTTTTCAGGGTTAATAAAGTTTTGAGGCATGTTACTGATCTTGAAAACAAGGTTGTCAGGGGTCCTTTGGTGCTGTGGTACTGAATATCCGGGTGGGAGCTTGTTGGCGGAGACAGGTGACAGATGCACCCACATGTTGCTCTTCCCTGAACTGAACAAACAAATGGTTTGTTTAATATGCCAACCTAACTGAAGATCTTGACTTGTTGCTCTTAAAAAGCCTAATCAAAAACAAATACTGGTTTGTGATCCTAGTTTAGCTGGTCATGCCAGCAGGAACAGTGGGAACAGTTGAGCAGTGTGCACCAGAATATAACTCTTTCACAGCAGGTCAGGGTTCTCCAAAATCCTGATGTACTATTCCTTTAAAGTTCATCCATACTTAAAACTTACTAAAGAATGATGGGTGTTCTAATGCAAATTCATCATTTGGGGGGTGGGGAATGAAAATTTTGAGTCAGCCATTTTAAAAGAAGAAAGCATGTACAACTGGAAAATACAAAATGATACTTTCAGGGCCACTCTCTTAAATGAAATGAAATTTGATTGAGTTGGTCAAAGCCTTAGAGATTAAGTTGGTCACAGCCTTCTGATGCACTGCACTACAAAGGTAATTTTAAGAGAAGTAAAGGTGAGTAGGAGAGAGAGAGACAGACTTGGAATTTTTGGGCCAGTTTCCATATATCACACTACATAAAAGCCTCCTCTTTTGAGACAATGCTTCTCCCTTCTTTAATGAAATACTCTGAATGTTTCAGTAGTTATTTTCTTCATTTAAGAAAAATGTGTGTGTGTGTTTACCTGGAACTTCCCAGGGAGAACTATATAAGCTCTGTCCACCATCAATCTTCACTGTTTCACCAGTTATAAAGGAGGCAGCTGGAGAAAGCAGGAAACACACCAAGGGAGATACCTTGAAAGGACATTTACTCACTATTAGACCAACTGCATCATTGTCTGCTACATCGTACTTCCTCTATAAGTGAAACTGGCACTTTACATATTCAATAACTGTTCATGAAGCAAGGGTGTGGTTGAAGAATTAGGCTCCATTACCACCTGTGCACCCAAAGCATATTTTGATGCCTGTCTGCAACTTGTAAGCACTCATACATATGCAAATACATGCATCAATGTAACAATGGCCCTTGTCCTCCCTGTGTTTTGTAAATACACCAGGTGCCAGCCACGGACAGTCAAAAGTTTCACATATTATACCCAGATTGCAGAATTAATCAGATTCATAATCTCTCAAACTAACTAAATTAAAGAATCTAGTAATATCAATTGTAACACCTGCCACTTTGATTGTAGTTAACTGCCATCAAGTGAGCTTTGACTTATGGAAACCCTATGAATGAGGGACCTCCAAGTCATCCTATCCTCAATGGCCCTGCTCAGGCCTTTCACGCTCAGGTCTGTGGCTTCCTTGATTGAATCTATCCATCCGTAATGTGGTCTTCTCCTACTGCCTACCACCTTGCCAAGCATTATTGCCTTTTCTAGTGAGTCATGTCTTCTCGTAATATGCCCAAAGTGTGAGAGTCTCAGTTTAGTAATCTTGGCTTCTAGGAAGAATTCAGGTTTTATTTGCTCTAGGACCCATTTTGATATATCTTCTTAAATGGAACTTTTTTCAGATTTAGTTTTCCAGCATAGTTATAAAATTATGTAACTCCGGTGAGATAGCATTTCTCTTGCAGAGAAATTGCATTTCCTCCCAGAACAATACTTATTTGGCAATGGGAATATACCTCAAGTAAATTATAATCCTTATAGACTACATATAGTGTCTCTGTCCTCAGAAAAAATCCCTAGCATTTTCTGAGTGTCTTCCCTTGCAAATATAGCGTATGTTTTGTTGTTGTTGTTGTTTTTTAATGTTATACAGTTCCCTCTTCCCAGTGCTGTAGTACAAGTTCCCCATAATAAAATATATATTTCACAAATGAGCACATACCAGTGATTGGAACTAATACATTCAAAAGCAACATCACTACTGGGCAACACTGTTATTTTTTAACCGAAATATAACAATAAGGTGAGAGCCAGTGTGGTGTAGTGGTTTGAGTGTTGGACTGCAACTCTGGAGACCAGGGTTTGAATCCCTGCTCAGCCATTGAAACTCACTGGGGACCTTGGGCAAGTCACATTCTCTCAGCCTCAAAGGAAAGCAAAGGCAAACCCCTCTGAGCAAATCTTGCCAAGAAAACTCTGTGATAGGTTTGCCTTAGGGTCACCATAAGTCAGAAACGACTTGAAGTCACACAACAACAAAATAATAAAATAGCATATCCTTTTTTAAATATAATGAGTCAACATTATTTGTTCTTACTTATCTTTTTAAGTAAAATGTACCCTTCCTACATGTAATGTCACTCCAACAACCTTCATTACCACAGATTAGGAAGTATGGTAGGCAGTGGCCCACATTTCCTATAACACCTACAGTGTTCTCTTAACAGAGTAATGGGGTGTTCTAGGTAATACAGGAAGTAGTAGACTGCTGCCTTTCTCACTATCTGATCTGTGAAAAAGAAATCTGTTGTTGGAGCAACAGAGAGGTCTCCCCACTGCTCTGACCAGTGTGGGATCATTATATTCAAGGTAAAAATGCAACAGAATCCCCTCCTGGACTACCTTGCATAAAGAAGGTGACAAGGAATGCAATATCCAAAGTAAAAAATAACATACCATGCTGCTTTGGTGAGGAGGCTAATAATACTTTAAATTTCAGTGTCCAATAAGAACATAATAACTTACAGTCATCGCTTCCTATCTGCGGCTTTCCCTTTCATGGTTTTGTGTATTGGCGGAAAGCTGCCGGGGGTGTGCTCAGGCTTCGGCTTCCCCTCTCACAGGGAATGCGCAGCTTTGTGGCAAGCACCGGGGGTTTCCTTGGCCTTCGTTCCCTGTTTGGGGGGGGGGAGCCAAAGGCCAAGCAAACCCCTGTGCTGGCTGCAAAGCCGCTGAGGGTGTGATTGGGCTTTGGCTTCCCCCCCAACAGGAAACATGTGGCTTTGCGGCCAGTGCAGGGGGTTTCCTTGGCCTTCATTCCTTGTGGGGGGGGGACCTGAAGCCTGAGCAAACCCCCACACTGGCCACAAAGCCGCCAAGGGTGTGCTTGGGCTTTTGCTCCCCACCCCACAGGGAACGCACAACTTTGCGGCCAGCACTGGGAGTTTACTCGGCCTTCATTCCCTGTGGGGAGGGGAGCTGAAGGCTGAGCAAACCCCTGCGCAGGCTGGAAAGCCATCGAGGGTGTGCTTGGGCTTCGGCTCCCCCCCCCCGCCGCCAGGTAATGAAGGCTGAGAAAACCCCCAGTGCTCACCACAAAGCCACGTGTTCCGATTTTTTTTGCAGTTTTTTCAGTTTCATGGTGGTGCTCCACCCCTAAGCCCCGCAAATGGGAAGGGGCAACTGTACTGTTGAAAGACGCATTCCAAGTAGACGCAATCCTCCATGCTCTTGGCTAATAGCATGCATCAATAAGCATTTCCCACTATACTCAACTGGGGACAAATCAAGTCTTGGGAAGATTTGTAAAATAATCAAAATGTTCCTCAGTGTCAATAGATCACATTTACATTCATACCACTGTACCTCTTCAGGAAGTCCTAATCTCTTTGCAGGAACCTTTTCAATGTATTGTTTGAACATTTCTTCTCCATCTTTGTAATTTGCAACAGCAGTTTCTGAAAATATCACTCCCTGTAGAAAGGACAGGCTCACAGTAGGATTATTTTACTGTGTTTTACAATAATATAAACTCCAATAACTTTTTGGGACTAATGATCATAGACTGGAACTACAGTATATGATGCACATACTGAATAGCCTAGGAAACCAAATATAGATTTATCCAACAACTAACAAAATTTACACAATCAAAGCAAACACTTCACTGCTGGATATTAGCAATAATCTCTACTATTGTCCACAACCATTCATACTTGCTTGAATTCTGACTTGCATTAATTTTCTTATATTTACCAGTAAACAGGGCTCTGCCTGTGCCGCTATGGGGCACTATGTATTTATACAGTACAGAATTCATCTGAAGAACTCTTAAAAACAACAACACATGAACACCCCATAATGCAAATCATGGATCTAGTCTGTTAGCTATGAGTATCAGTTGTTTTGGGCAATCTAGTGATTTGAGATCATAGAGTCATAGATTCATAGAGTTGGAAGGGGCCTCACGGGCCATCAAATCCAACCCCCTCCTCAGTTCAGGATCTCCAGACAAAGCCTCTTGAAAAAGACAGCTTTCCAGCCTCTCTTTGAAGACATCCAGAGAAGGATTCAGTGGGATTTATTCCCAAATAAATATGTGTTCACAGCCTGGTTCCTGTCTGAAATTAATGGTGCTTCTGAGTTTAACTACAGAACCCTCCACAAGCTCAAGTAAGTATTACCCACTGTGCTCCCACTATGTAAAAACAACAAACAGAACATACACACATACACATACCTGCTCCTTCGCAGCAAAAATAAATTAATGCCTAATAATAGTTGATAATCACCCCATGAATTTGGCTCCACCCTCTCAAGCACCAAAGTTTATCACATATTTTCATCACCTACCGGGGAAACTGCATTAATTCTCACTCCACTAGAGGCCCATTCAATGGCTAAACTTTTGGTCAGGTTATCAACTGCAGCTCTTGCTGCACCACTGTGCCTGTGAAGAAAGGAAATAAAAAGGAAGTATCAGCTTCTGTCAACAGCAATGCCCATGATCACAACAAGGGAACATGGCGGCTTCATTGAGATTGGATGTTATATAATCATGAAGCCATTATAATGGAACTGTGACAAGAAGTCATCATCTTACAGATTTTCCTGGTTAAGTATCAGAACAGGGCAGTCAAGTTAGGAGTACAGGTTGACCCCTGTATCCACAGGACCTGTATCCGCAGTTTCATTTATCCACATCTGTGTCCTCTCTAGGCATTTTCTAGGTCCTCCAGTGTGATTCTATGGCATGCTTCTGCCAGAAATTAGGCTTGAAGTTATTCATTTCAATAGGGTTCACTATGGTTAAGTCCAGAAACACATCCCTCGCAGATATGGCGGGGGAACAACTTGCATTTACTATCCCAGAAGGAATACTTATAATCTCAGCCAATCATTTGCAAACTTACTTATTCAGAGTTCCAGTTCATTTCAGTGTCCTTAATATATACACAACTATTTGTAAAGATAGCAGCTTAACTAAAAGAAGCAATAGATGCATCTTAATAAAAAAGAAATTTGGATATCAACAGCTACAGTCTTACGACATGCCAGGAAACCCTTTCCACATATCGGCCACAATGTTGACGATCGCACCTCCATGGTCTTGCATCCAAGCATTGTAAACTGTATGGAAACAGAAAAGAAAAAGCAGTAATGAATAATTTTACATTCAGAAATGGATGGTATCCAGTGGATAAAACAAGGAGGTGCGCTGAATTAAATCTTGGTCTAGTTCTGAGTTTAAGAAATTTGACAAAATCAATGGTTAAAGCTATGGAAATAAAATAAGTCTAACCAACATGGCCACAGGTTTTTCATGTTGACATAAATTCAGTAACAACAATGGCACTGAATGCAGCCATTCAACAGAGGATTCACATATGATCTTCATATTTGCATAGTACAATGGATACAAATATAAATTTTCCTTGTTTTTTTTCCAGGGCTGTGAGGCTGTGTTCTGGAAGAGTTTACTTCTGACGTTTCGCCTGCATCTGTGGCTGGCATCTTCAGAGACAAAATGTTATTTAAAAACACAGAAATTCTGGACCAGGCCAACAACCATCATGTCAGAATGCACAGAGAATCTATTGAAATCCACAAACACCTGGAAAACTTCAACAGGAAAGAAGAAACCCTAAAAGTAAACAAAATCTGGCTCCAGTTTTGAAAAACGATAGAATCAAAACTCAATGCTTACAAATGAATTCCACTCAGGGACTGGGGGATCCCCAGCAAATAATGGCCCATCAACCAACCATTAGCCAAACAGACACTAATCCTCCTTGCATTTCTACACCCAGAAACTAACCATTCAAATACACAAATTTACATATACTCCCCTACAGGGGTTCACAGCATATAAACTCCACACACACTCCTACCCAACCATTCTCTGAAGATGCCAGCCACAAATGCAGGTGAAACATCAGAAGTAAACTCTTCCAGAACACAGCCTGACAGCCCGGGAAAAACCCAAGGAAAATCTATGGCTGCCGGCCATGAAAGCCTTCGACTTCACATTAATACATATATAACTTGCTGCCTTCTTGTCCAATGGTTTTTGGGGGGGAGGGATCCGAATTGTTTTTCTGCTAGTAGTTAGGTTTGCAGGCCTAAGCCTGACTGTTCAAAGCAAGAACTAGGAACCAGAATAAAATGACTCACTTGTCAGGTTTGGAAAATTAAAAAGAAATACAGTGGGCCCTTGGTATCCAGTGGGGTTTAGTACCAGGACCCCCCATGGACACTAAAATCCATGAATGCTCAAGTTCCATTATATACAATGGCATAACAAAATGGCAAAATCAAGGTTTGCTTCTTGGGATTCATTTTTTGGAAATATTTCCAAGATATGGATAGTGGAATCTGTGGATACCAAATCTGTGGTACAGAGGGTCAACTGTAAGCTATTTTTCCCAGCAATGCTTGCCGCTCTTAGAGTCTTTTTTCTAAGGTAAGTAAGCAACAGCAATCAAGCACTATTTTCAAGTGTCAAAATCAACAGTGTGTGCTTTTGCACACTTTGATTGATCTTAATGTTTATAACAGATTTGTTTTAACTGTGTGTGTTTTAACTTTTGTAAGCCACCTTGGGAACCTGTATTGGGAAAAGGCAGGATATAAATGATGTATCAATAAGTAAGCCCAGTGATTCAGAAGCAGATTTAGAGCACAGATAAATCTCAAAGAGCAGTGAGAAGCTACACTTAGCCTTGTGTCTTCCATCTTCTGATTACTCTCTCAAAGAAACTGTTGGTGAGCTCTAGAGTCTGAGAAGTGGGTAAGGGGTAGGTTTTTTCTTTAATTCTCAAGGACACAAATTCTTTAATTCTCAAGGAATTTCAGCATGGGAGCCAAAAAATAAAGCAGCAGGCTATTTTATCTTTGGATTGAGAGGCCTTGCATTTGTTTTACCTTATCACATTATGCCTTGGATGTCTTTATGAGCTAGGCTCTTCAGTTAAAAATTATTCCGCTCTGACACCCCGTAATAAATGATGTCTAGACTATTTGCAAGTGAGAAGAAGTCAAACTACTACACAAAGAAAACAGAGGGGAAGTTCTCCCAAGGTTTATCTGCTAAATTTAGAATTTACATTACTGATTACCTGCTTTACAGCAGTAGAAGGTCCCAGTCAAGTTGGTTTCAATCACAGCATGCCAACCTTTTGAACTGATTGCTTCTGCTGGACTAGGAAATTGGCCTCCTCCGTTGTTGACCAAAAAATCTATCCTGCCATGAAGATCCAATGTTGATTTCACCAATTTTTCTACCTACAAGAAAGATGTTGGTTTAATATGACTGCACATAGTAACCTTTAGCACTAGTCATTTCTACATGCAAGGCATTTTTCCAGAATAAAACTGTTTACAAACATTATTTTGAAGTGGTCTCTTAAGGGTTCAGTTAAAGAACTTGGGGGCTGATAAAAGAGCTGCTCTTTTCCTTGTGTATGATAGGATGAAGGACCCTCCATCTGGAAATACTCCAAGAATGCCAGAATACATACATAATCCTGCCCCCCAAGCATATACAATTAGCTACTACTTCTGACTTAATATATTCTGCAACATGGGTTTGGATAATTGGTGTTATGAAAACCTTGTTTAACAGTGCATTTAGAATAGAAGCCAGCCTCTTTCAGAGATGTGTCAACAAGAGCATTAAATCCATCACTCCCTAACCCATCCCCAGAAGCACAGTCCAATTATACTCCACTGTAAGACTACCCAAAATATTTAGTTCACACACAATGAGAAGTACAGGAGAAAAAAAAACAGAGTATGCTTGTTTATACAGAATGGCTATTAAGATGTTATGTGAGCACTGCATGCCAAGAAGACCTAAACACATTTAATGGTTCAGCACCCTACAGGAGAAAAAAGGTATATACACTTAGCTACTAAAAGCTCAATCCTATGCATGACTTCTCAGAACTCTACCAAACACCATGGGACGTGTTGCCTTGTAAGTACATATAAACCTAAATTGTCTTGTTCGGGAAGAAAGAGTTTTACTATCCAGAGAATAATATCTCCCACACCCTATTACATATGCTTGCATTCCACTAAAATTTAAGAATATGCATCAGATTTCAGATGACAGTCATTCTCTTGAGCTGAATACTTGAAGCTATTCAAAGGATTTACAAGAGAACTAAATTAAGCTGCAATAATTTATACTACAGCAGACCCGCTGGATCCGTGGACCCAGATCTGTGGACTCAACCAACAGTGAATTATTGCACCCCATACCTAAAAATGACGACGCGGATGCACTGACAAGTCCACACACACACAGCTACTGTTTAATAATATGAGAGGTGACCATCTATAGTTTTGGGCATATGCGGGGAAGGGGGGTTCCAGAACTGAAACCCCATGGATCTGGAGGGCCCATTGTACACGAGGATTCAGAAATTTTCATCATTTATTGGAATCAACTCAAGGGGAGGCTGACTCAGCTGCAGTATCTTACATGATCTACAGATTCTTGTCTGCAAAAGCTTATGTACAGCAATGCTCCTTAAGCTATCTGACTTCATACACTCCATCTGAATTTGGAAGGAACAGTCCCAATTAATCCTGTGTCCTCTCACTTTTTCAGCTGCTTTTAAAATGTCCCAGTTTCGCTCTCCTCCTCTCACCTTGTCTCTTTGTCCTTGGCTTGCTTCAGTTGCTGCAAAATGAATTCAAAGTGCAAAATCAGTTTGCACTCAATTAACCTGGGGGCAGGAGGAGAGCAAGAGCAAGCTGCTGCAGTCTCTCCTAGCTTGTGTATTCTCTCTTATCACTTTTACCATCTTGACCACACTTGCCATATGTGTTACAATTTTCTTCTCTGAAATGTTGGTGGGTATGGGACTGGCAGCATTTTCCCCCAATGTGCGAGGGACTGGCACCACACTCCTGACCACAACTGTTTCTTTCCTGGAAACACATCACAGAGTTGCAGCCAATAGCTCCCCGACTGGCACTGGTCCATGGACCACCACTTTGAGTAGCTTTACTGTACAGAATGCTGGATAGTGTTTAACCCAAGAACCTTGTTTTTCTGGGGGTAGTAGATTAACAGAGTCACTTTTCAGGATTTTTGTCTCAGAAGTGTGTTTTGCAGAGGGATTTGTACCAGCTTATTGCAGGTCTGCTCTCAAATGTTATTTACTCAAAAGAAGGCAAGACGTTTCCATCTATGTAATGCAGGACAGAAAGGGTCTGCAGAGAGCTGATATGGTACTTAATAATTCACTCTGATCAAGGCAGAAACAGTACAAAGCTGTATCTAAATCCCTAAAGGTTAATATTTAAAAGGAAAGAAACGAAGATGATAATGAATTGCCAACTGAGCCATTTATTTTAACAATGTTTAAACTACTAGTTTTAGTTTATTTAAAAACCATTAGTATTTCAACCATTAAGCAATTCAGTTTAACAACCCAATTCCCCTGGCCTTTTGAAATTTTAAAATTTAAAATCTTTCTTTCTGCGTAAAATTACCTCATTGTCAATAAAAAAAGAGGGACGCAAGAATCTATTTGTCAAATGAGAATAGACTGGTATTCCCATGACTCTGATTTTCCCTGAATAATTTGCTATCAACAAAAATTCAGATTCTGGTTTTGCTCTTGGGTTCCACAGCAAAGCTGCAGAAAGTGCAATTGTAGAGAAGATTTTCTCAGCAGGGACTACTGTAGGTCAAGGGTGCATAGGGAAAGAATGCCTTGATATTTTTTCTCATATATAAACTGCCCATACTAGTTT
This sequence comes from Gambelia wislizenii, assembly GCA_030847615.1. Taxonomy (NCBI): domain Eukaryota; kingdom Metazoa; phylum Chordata; class Lepidosauria; order Squamata; family Crotaphytidae; genus Gambelia; species Gambelia wislizenii. The sequence continues at coordinate 329,530,392 of JAUMIR010000001.1, forward strand.
CCTTTTCTTTTATCAGACTTTACAGGTCATCTCACATTTTGACCCTGGTATAAGGACTATGAGAACCAGCATGGTGTAGTGGTTTGAGTGCTGGACTAGTACTCTGGAGATCAGGGTTCAAATCTCCACCTGGCCATGGAAACCAACTGGGTGACCTTGGGCAAGTCACACTCTCTCAGCCTCAAAGGAAGGCAAGGGCAAACCCCCGCTGAACAAATCTTGCCAAGAAAACCCCATGATAGGTTCTCCTTAAGGTTGTCCTAAGTCAGAAACTACTTGAAGGCACACAACAACAAAATAAGGACTATGAACCTAACCAAAGCACAGACTTAGATCCAACATTATAAAACAGGGGTGGAAATTGTGGAACTCTCCAGATGTTGCTGGATGCTAATCCCAGGAGTTGGAACCTTCCCTGGACAGGGTTAACATAGCCATCATAAACCATGCACTGGTAACTTCCCGATTAGATAGCCGCAATGCATACTAATTGAGTCTGTCCTTGAAAATGGCTCAGAAGATGCAGCTAGGCAACATGTGGCAGCTAGTCTACTGATGGGAGCACAATATAGAAACCATTTAACACTGGTTTTAAAGGAACTGCACTGATTGATAATATGTTTCCAGTCTAAATTCAAGGTGCTAATGATAATGTTTAGATGTCCTGAACAACAACTTCAATACTTTAAGGAGCACCTCCTTCTATATACACCTGCCTGAGAACTGAAGTTTGTGGGATGGGCCCTTCTCTGTGTCAGGACAATACACTGTGGGATGACATGGAAGAGGCCTTTCTTGCTGTGACACCCTCAGAGACGCAATTTGCCCCAATGCTGGTGCCATTCCAGTACCAGGTCAAAACGTGGCTTTTTATTAACACTTTTGGGGCCTCACTGATTTTATCCAGTTTGCATATATGCTATGGTTTACATTATGAAGCATTTTAACTGGCTTTAAATTGCCTTGTTTTAAATGATAAATGGTTTCCTATGTGTTTAGACTTTTAAAATTATAGGTATTGTTTTAAATGTTTATTGTAAACTGACCTCAGGACCTTGGATATAAGGTGAAATATTCCGGTATATTGTAATTCAGGAGATGTGTTCCTGGGCATTACTTCTTTATTAGAAAATTTTGTACCAGAAGCAAGAATCAAGCTGGAAAGAATAAGCATACATTCCTACACCACAAAAAAGAAGAGTAGTTCAACATGCTTCAGAAAACTTTTGTTCAAAATTAACAATGTGCACACATGCAATGAAACAGGTCAGGTAAACCTTGCATAAGTATACAAAAGCATTTTGAACCTTCTAGAGACAACGTGAAAGCTTCTCCCAAAATGCACCCAGCAATTATTAGTTTTTCTTTCCCCAGTTTCCACACCATTCTGATGACCAAACTTATAGAACTATGTTTTATTTTTTTAACATGCTGAGCACAGCTGGTGAGGCAGGCTCAGATGCTTTCCCTTTTGCTATTTGTACATGCTCAGTAAGAGACTCTGGAGGCAGCTGCTTTTTACCTTGCCTGTTGTAGTAGTAGGACCAACCAGTCCTTCTCAGTTCTAGCTTTATTGTATTGTTTACTGCAGACACGCTGTTGCAACCTGATACAGAAAGTCTATATTTCTCCAGCCTTTCTTCACCATCCTCACAATGCTGATGCCTCTAAAAAAAAAAAAAAAAAAAAAAAACCCTCCTAGCTAGAGAGAGGAGGAGGAGGAGGACGAAAAGAGGGGGCTGGGATATTGTAAAAAGAATTTGTAAAAAGGATTTTCTTTTTCAGAGGCCTTCTTAAATGAGGTATTCCTGTAAATATTTTAATAAATAAACATCCTGCAAGGGATGTTGGGAGCACCAGTCAAACCACTAGAGGGCCACACAATCCCCACCCTGCTATAAAGCATGTGGTAGGCTGACAGAACAGACATGTAATCCTGCATTTCCTTATCACCAGCACAGCGTTATAGCATACTTTAAAAATAAAGTTTATTCCAATCTATTTTATTATTATTATTTTATTCATTTATATCCCGCCTTTCTCCCACCAATGGCACCCAAGGCAGCTACCAACCTCTTTAAAACAATGTAAGTTAAAAAGAGTACAAAGTTAAAATTACATTACAAATATAAAAATTTTAAAAGAATTAAACAATTTATGTTAAAACATTAAACAGTAAAAATATTTAAATGCCTTTAAAAAAAACCTTTAAAATTTTAAAATTGCACCATACAGCCTTACAAACCCAGTCCTTGTTAGTTCATAAAAACCTGGCAGAATAAAAATGTCTTAACCCGCCACCAGAAGGAGAGCAAGAATGAGGCCATCCTAGCCTCTCTGGGGAGGGAGTTCCAAAGTCTGGGAGCAGCCACCAGAGAAAGCCCTTTCCCTTGTTCCCACCAAATGAGCTTCTCCAGACGATCTTAAAGCTTTACTGAGCTCATACAGGGAGATATGGTCCTTCAAATAACCTGGACCCATGCCGTATAGGGTTAACGTACTGGCATCCAATGGAACTGTTGAAACAAAGGAGTTGCATCTTCCTTGTAGCTAGCCCCAGTAACCTCGCTGCAGCTCTTTGGACCAATTGAAGTTTCAGCACTTTTCAAAGGCAGCCCCACGTAGAGCACATTACAGCGATCCAAATGGGATGTAACCACGGCATGTACCTAGAGATCTCTCTCACTAGGACTCTTTCTTCTAATAGTAGGAGACATGGGTTCATGAAACCAGCTCACTTTCTTTAATGAGAAGCAGGGCATTTCCTGCTTCACAATTACCATGTAAACACCAAGATGAATGTAGGTACTTTTGTTTTGCTTATCTTCCAGGTCTATCAGCTTCCATATTGGAATGGACAACTGTGGCACATGCAAAAGCCAATTTTCAGCCCTTTGGATCCTCAGGGATCCAAGTGGTCTCCAAAACTTTTTTTTTTTTAAGTGGCTAGAAATCCACTTTTGCTTTTGTTAAGACAGGGGTTTTGGGGGGGAGTGAATGGAGTCTTTACGGGTCTGAAACATGGGTTACCTATTGCCAACACTTGATGAGGTCATTTTCATGCATGACAGCTTCCAATAGCCCAATAGCCCCATGTTTCCATTTCTTAGGAAAGATGGGGAAGTATAATTGGACTGGCTAAAAATAGATGCTATTGGATGTAGCACGGTCGAGAGCTACAGATATTGTAATGCAGCATCAGTGTCTTCTGAACAAAGGAAACTGGCAGGCTGCGCAAAGTGTGGCAGCCCTGTGCCAAACAAGTAGAATTATTTATGGCACAATAGTGGAAAATAACACTTTGTTAGAAGGCAAGGAGGCCCCTGGGTGTACAGATGAAGTCTCTGCAGTTTGCATTCAATAAGTTATTCCCTAGATGCATTACATGAGTCTCCTGTTGCAGATCACTTGGGGAAACTGCAGAAGAACTCTAGAAATATGCATATATACACACAAAGAGAGAGAAAGAAAGAGAGAGAGAGAATAGGGATTTAGGCAGTATATCATTAAAGTAGAGCTTGGAAAAGTTATTGACCATGCTGCATGGCACATTCCTGGAGCTGTTTTTCAAAGAGGTAACTCTTTATTGGACTGGATTAAAAGAAGGGCCACTATTCTGTCACCCTGAGGCAGACAGAGTAGAAAGTATGACAACTCTGTAGTCTGATTTAATGTGGAGTATTACTTCTTTACTCCAAATCAGACCAAGCTGGTCCAACTAGCTCTGTAGAGTACACCCTGACTCATAGTTGTTTGCTGTTTCACTCAATATTTTTATCAGAAAACATCAGGGACTGAAACCAGAACTCTTTGCAAAGCACCCTTCTCTCTGAACACAGCTGGGAATTTTCTGCAACTAGCAAAAACAGCTTGACCAAAAGTTAACAGAATGACATAAGAAACCAGTACTATGTATCTCATGAGCAACCATGGCTGTCTTACACTGGCTCAGTTCCCACCTAATGTTAAAACATGGTGTAGTGCTATGTGGACATGCGTGAAAAAACATAAGCAATGCATGAGGTCTGCACATTTCTCTCTCCTACTACACAGCTGGGAGGACATTTTGCTGGCCTGCTGTTATGCAAGTCTAAGATCATGATGTGAAACTAATACATTTATTTTAGTATAAAAAGTGAAGACGACAGACTTCATAAAGTCACAATTAACAAATTAAACCAACAGGCTAACATTCTTCATACAGTAACATGTACTTGGTTTCTTATGGACTGGATTAGTGAAAAGTGAGAGACATTTCTTATTGTATGAAGAATCTCTAACTGATGGCATGAGTCTGATTGTTGGTAAAAATGAGAAGAATTTATGAAATGACCTCTATATTGGCTACTGAAGAAAACAAGAAATGACAAAACACATCTTTCTTAAGTGTTGGCTTAATGATATGGTTTATCACCAATCTCCTGTTATTCTTGAGATTTATACCTGGTTGACCATCATCTGTACAAGACTATGTTTCTTGTACCAAATATTTATGTATTAACAACAAACCATATGCATTATTTATATATAATAAACCCCTCTCCATTGACGCCCCCTTGTCGTGGGAGAGAGGCTTGCGTACCCTGATGATGTTTTGAGCTATGCTGGCGGTGGCATAATAGCCACTGGTAGGGTCTCCCATGCCAGACAGGTCAAAACCGAAGGGTCTGACAAAGAGCATCAAAGGGCAGGATGGGCTCTCTAGCCTTGTGGCAATCGTCCTAGGAGAAGGAAAACTCTAATCCCAAACCCGGGCAGATGGTGCTCGTCCAACCCTGTAAGGTCAACCATCTAAGAGAAGGAAACTCTAATCAAACCTACGACCCGAGGACCTCGCTGCTACCGTCCATGCTTGCAAGGCCAGCAGACGAACCTTTGGTTTAAAGGGTGAGGCCAGTTCTGTGCACGCTGCGCTCCACCAGAAAAATCCATTGCACAGGCTCGAAGGACAAATCCAATTCCAAAAAAAGCCCTGTAGCGATAGGCGAGGGACGAAACCTGCAGGTGTAAAGATGCACTGGAAGCCGCAGCCCCAACCCTGCATGCAGGCGGTTCAGGACATTGGTCGCTCGAGGCTGACCCGGGAGATGACAGTCTTGTTCGGCAGCATCCTGAATGACCAAGCAGCCTTTTTTAAGGAGAGCACTGCTTGCTCCATATGGAGAGGGGCCTAGAAAAGGTGGCCTACCCAAAAACATCACCCAAGGAGACCTTCTGCTGTGCTTTTTGCAACCGGACTTGTTTATCTCGGATTGGCCTTTTTAGTCATCAGCGCGCTTGCAGAAAGCGTGGGATGTGTCCTTCCTGAATCTTCGTTTGCGAAGAAAAGCCAGAGAGAGAGAGAGTGAGAGAGAGAGAGAGAGAGAATAAACCAATGATTTTTTTGGGTTGCCTGAATTTATGTCATTTTGTCTTTACTATATTTTTATTATTGATACTAAAATATATATAAGCATCATTCATGATTTCTTTGATAGTTTTTGAACACTTACTAGTTTTTGAATGAAGTCTTAAGTTTTCTCTTTTCCATTATGCTTTAAAGCAATCACTGGTCAGCTTAAACCAGCCAAATTGAAACAATATGTGATTTAGCTTGCTGTGGCGGGGGTTGTTTGTTTTTTGTGCTAACTAGGGTTTATTTTAAACCAGGGTTTCTGGTTCATATGTAGCAGTAACCCAGCTGAAGCTGAAGCCTATCAGAGTTCTCTGGCCACAAGGCAGTGGGGGAGAAAAGCATGCAAGTCCGCTGCTTCCCATGTAGCACTGAACTATGACTAAGCATTATGCAAGATAATCTATTGTCTCCATCTGTTAAAGAACAAGCAAATGGCTGACTTCAGTTTTGTAAGAATAGATATAACTGGGCAGGGCTTTAAAAGGGAAGCAGGTAAACTGTCAAACCACCACCTTGGATTAGAAAAACCAAATGTCAATTACAAAAGAAAAGAAGAAAAAGAGTAAGACTTCACATTTTAAAAATGTATTAATAAATGCAACAGTCCTGAGGCAGAACTAGACAATACAGAGCACTCTTGCCTAACTAATACAGTTTTCACTTACACACAATAGTTGGAACAAAATCAAACAGATATACTGTATACTGATTAGAGAATGTTTTTAAAGTCAAATTTAGTTTGATTTTAGCTGTTTTTACATGGTCTTATAAGACTTAAATAAAAAAAGAGATTAACTGATACGTGTGTGTGTGTGTGTGACTTCAAGATGCCTGTCAACTTATGGCGACCCCATGAGTTTCATAGGGTTTTCTTAGGCAAGGAGTACTCCAGTGATTTTGCCGGTTCCTTCCTCTGAAATACAGTCTACAGCAGCTGGTATTCATTGGTGGTCTCCCATTCTACGAATACCGCATGTGTAGAACACATACGTTAATATAAAAAAATGTGTAACTTTTCTATTATCAGCCTGACTAGATGGTCAAAGCCACACTAAATAAAACCTCTAACACTTAGGAAAATTGACAAATATCTGTCTCAATGAGAACAGCCCAATTATATTTTCCTTCCCACTAAAAGAAAAATCACATAAAATGATTTTCCTTAGTTGCATACACTCCGCATCACAGCTTTTTTCCCATCCTTCAGAGAGATCAAACTATATAGCTCAGTCAAAGTACTAACAAAAGAAGATCACTTCTAGACTATCAAATGCAAGAGCCAACATGCACATTTCTCAGGGCCTGCAGATCATACATAGCTAGAACCAAATGATGGGGAGTGATTTCACCATGAATCAAGGAGGCTCTTATTAATACAGGATGAAAAACAGTAACACAACCCAGTTTGTCAGAAGTTATTTTTCCAAGAGTTGACAAAACATTGCAGCATCCTAACAACTACCTCTATGAAGACAACTAAGAAGTTAGCACTTCTTTTAAGGACAGAGGTTTGGGGGACAGTGTTTCATTTTATATTTTTGTGATTTTTGTTTTGGAGTTGTTTTTTAGAAGTACTGTTTATTTCACCAGTATGGAAGACACCCAAAGCCAATACATTCCAGTGGCCAATATACCATTAGTAACTCTAGACCTGAACAAAAGTAAACTTTTTTTACCTCTTCTTCTTTGCGAATGTTGCACTGTACAGGAGTCACCTGAGCAGGATTTGAGGGTGGGATTTTGGCAGCTAGCTCTTTTGCCGCAGCTTTTAATCTGTCAAGTTTGCGAGAGGCTATGACTACATTGCAACCTGTCAAGACAAAACCAGATTAATATTGGACATTAATAGTAGTTGTACTATGGTTTGGGTAGGACAAACAAGGTCTCTTCCTTCTCAAAAATTGGCACTGCATATAGATTGAGATAAGCCTCCGTCATCATCATTTTCCAAGCCATCAAACACTTTCAGCAGCTTTGGAAACCTACAAACATGGTTGGATAAGATCAAAAAGCCTCAATAAGCAGATATTCGGTTTGCAAAAGGTACACTTTCAACTCGCAGACTGGAAAATTACCTGACAACAATTTCCTTAGCCAATGGTGGAATTTGATTGATAGGGCATGAAGCTAGTTTAAAAGCCAACAGCAAAAGAGACTAGATCCTCTTGCCATCATTATTTCTTGATTGAGCAGGGCATTTTGTCTCCTAGGTCTAGCCAATTTGATGAAATAACAGGAATAAGCACCATACTATCCTGCTTTCAAGGAACTGCACAGAAACAGTCATTTCAAAAGGATGCAAGGAAATCCTAGATCCCACCAAAATCTGCATAGTGGAATGATCCTAAGACATCCACCAGTTCTGCCTTGGCATCCAAAGTTTGTGCACAGGTTTGAGCGAGTTTATCTTGTACCACACAGCATTCAGTGGCAAGGGGTCGGCCCATCCTTAGTTTAGGATTTCACTCACCTTTCATTCTGCAAAGTGCACACCAAATGTTCAGTAAAACATGAATGCTTTAGTCTCTTATCTCCTGGCCAAATTAATACACAAGCAAAGTGGATTCCCACTCCCTGAGTTGATCTATTCATGCTGGTATGCTATGGGAATCATTATATAAAGCAAGCACATGATACAAAAATGTTCAAGAGTTCACAATCTACCTTGTCAGAACTAATGGTGTACAGGTTACCTGTTAACAAAACCTCTGACAATGAAGCTCCTTTTAAAGTCTTTTTTATGCCTGCCCAGCCCCTCTGTTTCCTCCTTGTCCTCTACCTAGGTCAGGGGTGGGTAAAGTGTGGTCTATAGGCTACATACACCACCCCCCAGGGATCAAAAAACCCACTTTGCTCTAAAATGTCCCCAAATAATCTCTAAGGTAGTGTGGAGAACACTTTCACTATGGTTGGAGCCCACCCTGGACCCCTCAGGGGTCAAAAGAATTTTTTAACCAAAAAAAAAAATTAAAAACAAAATTTGCCTCAAAATGACCTCTAGGTGAAAATGTTCCCTAGAAATCACTTGAGGGTATTTGGAGGTAAAAAAAACAACAACCTTTTTTTTTTTTGTGGGAGCAGGTGTGGCCCTCCAAGGGCTCCTGGCAGCCCCCTAGCTTTCTGCAACTGCCCATCCCTGATCTAGCTGGAAGTTTTTAAAAATAGCATTGATATTAAGAGGGATAGTGAAGGAGGAGTGGAGAAACACAAACTTTCAGTATCAGGTTGCAGTGTCTGCATTGAACAATGTGATAAAAATTTGAGCTGGGAAAGAATGGAATTCTATTTTAGCGGATCCCACTGTAGCTGCGTCTTCCTGTTTATAGAGGATACATGGACAGCAAAACAGAGAGAAGGGGTGAGAGAGCAAATAAGCCTGCCTCACCAGCTACCTCCAGCATCTTAAAAAAGCATACTGGTAGATCTGGCAACCAAAATAGAAATCATAAGTCAAGTGGAGGCTGACAAGAGAAAAATCATTCCTGGATGCATTTTGGAAAAATGCTATCAGGTGGATTCTAGAAAGTTCAAAATATTTTTGTTTACTTATGCAAGGCTTACCCAAACAGGCTTTTTTTAAAAAAAATCATTTGTGCATATTGTTAGCTTTGAATAAAAAGCCTGTTGAAATATGTTGTAATGGTCTTTTTTGTAGTCTAGGAACCCACCCCTACTCTTTCATGCCATCTCTGACTCTGGTTCTGATTCTTTTCTGTTAAAAGAAATAATGACTAGGAACATATCAACTTTGTTAACTGAAGTATAACTTTGTAACACTGATTGACGTAAAACATTAATTGTGTAACTGAACTACCTAAGACACTGGCAGAACAACAATAGCCTATCAACATTCAGTACAGTAAAGCATGGGTAGCCATGGCCTTCTAGATATTTTCTAGCCAACAATTCACATTAGCCCTAGCCAGCATAGCCAATGGTGAGAGATAGGAACTAGGTCCAAAAACATCTGTAGAGCTACAGTCCCCTCCTCTGGAATAGAACTACGGTATACTACACGACAACACTGCATAAAGACAGCAGAAGACAGTGAAAACAGCTGAAATGGTTGGTGCTATGTAGCTTTCCTGTCACTTCACCAGTGGTCTGACAGAAGAGAACCACAGGGGTGAAACAGTATATTTGCATGTATGAATGTGGTGCTGTACAGCACAAAAGATGTAAAGAATCTAATGACAGTGTCTGAAAGCAGGATGTTAAAGAAAATATTTGCCAAGAGAAATCCTTCAGAGGTGTTTACCTCTCTCTCAGTAAAGGATCTCCCAAAAGTTCTGAACTGGACAAATAGAGCTGAAACAACAAGGTATAAAATTCCAGATGTATAAATGATATAAATCAAATTCACCTTCAAGAACTGGGCGACCTTACAACTATTACTGCTTTAGTCAAGGATTTTTGTAAGAAGAAATGCCTGTCTACTCACTCCTTTTAAAAAGATATTAAATACACTAGCTCTTGAGCTAAAAAAAAAAAAGGAACGTCTTTTGTTGTATAAAAATACAAACAAGTTGTACACAATTATGTTCTAATGGAGGAACACTACAGTGAAGCAACTTGGAATCATTTTCTTTTTTCTGAGAAGAGAAATGCCTTTATATACCTAAATTTTCCTCTTTACTGAGTCCTGCCCACATGCCAGCCAAACCCTTCAATTACAAACAGTTGCAAAATCCATCAGCTAGTGCTAGCAGTGTCTAAGATTTTACACAGCAAGTGCTCATAATACTAAAACAAACACATTTCAGATCACAGGAAGACCTAAAGTTTCCCCAAGTTCACTTTGAATTACAGGAAAAACTTGTAGTACCAAGTTAATCAGATACTTCAGAGGAATAGGGGGTGGATGTACTTTTTCAATGTGAGCAGTGGTGCCTCACTACTGATAAAAAGTTGTATCTGCCTACAGACTAAGCAGTGCTGGAGGTGGCTTACATTATAAAGGCAAGTCTTGACTGAGTCAGAGTGCTCCATAATTGAGCAAATGACTAATAATCAGCCAACACAGTAGAATTTACAAGTTATTTCAATACTCAGGGTTCATTTATGAAAACACCACTGTGTAGGAAAGAATGTATACAACATTGGAGTTTTATGTGCAGTCTTCAAATAAGAGCACCATTTATCACAGTCTATGCAGTAAAACATTTCCAGAACGCTAGTCTTTTGCAGTTATCACACACTACATTAGCCTTCCCCCTGTCATGCTGGGTAGGGATTGAGACAGTTGTAGGTCAATAGATCTGGAGTAGGATAGGCAGTAATGGTCGAAGTTCAAGTTTCACACACTGTAGAAAGTCCAGTGGATTATGCATCAAGGAGAGGGGAAGCAGGATCCCAGAGACGTTGCAGGACAAGGCAGATAAAACTTTCTCAGTTTCTTTCAAGGCCCTCATTACACTTACTCACACCTCTTATGTAAGTGGGCTTTCTTCTCACCCCTGGTTTGAACCCACACACCTTAAGCCTCTCACATGGAATCACATGGAAGTACTGTTAAACAAAAGCATCTTCCCTCTTCATTAAAGTGAGCTCATCAAACATCTGCCAGCCCGTTTAAAGCTAGTGCAATGGTTCTTAACCTGGGGTCCGGGGACCCCCAGCCAGGGGTCTGCAATGTCCTCACAGGGGGTCTGCAAAGGCTTGAAATTTGCTTGGCCCACCTCCTCCCCGCAATGGAGTGGCCAGGTGATAGGAGCCAAGGCAAAGGAAGGCCAGTTGGCTTGGCCTGCGCCTTGCCATCCAATCCACACCAGCCACAAAATTGCAGGAAGAAGCAGGAGAAAAGTCTCCCCTCCCCCTCTAGTGCCTCCGAGGGTAGGTTTAATGGATGGTGCAATTGCATTATTATTATTATTATTATTATTTTAAATCTTGAGTTAAGTCTTGGCACTCAGCAGCAACAAAAGATATTTAAAGGCTAAAGAAAAGGTTAAGAACCACTGAACTAGTGCCAAGGCCGGTTTAAGGGCCCTGCAGCCAGGACTGCTTTAAGGAATTTGGGGGCCCCCTGCAATGCTTTATTTGGGGGGGGGTCATATGTTTATCTCAGTCAATGGAACCTAACCTAACCTATTCACAGTACAGGATATTCAGAGTATTACTAATAATGTTTTTGCAGGAGGAGGGTTACTACAGGGGCCTCCACAATGATGGGGTCCCCTGCGGATGGTGACGCCGCCGGTGCCTTAAACCCTTAAACCGGCCCAGCCTGCAGCACCTGCAACCGCAGGGGGGCCCGTCATGGGGGGGGGCATGTAGTAACCCTCCTCCTGCAAAAACATTATTAGTAATACTCTGAATATCCTGTGCTATGAATCGCTTAGGTTACATAGACCTGAGACAAACATATGGGCCCCCCAAAATAAAGCGTTGCAGTGGGGCCCAAAATCCCTGAAAGGCGGCCCTGACTAGCGCACCGTAAGGGCGTCGGGCCGACTTCCCCTCAGCCTTTATTGGCCTCCGGCATCCATGCCCACCAGGGCAGCTAGCCCACCCTTGGCTGTGTCTTGCCCCGCTTCGCCTTCCTCGCCCAAACCTCCTTCCCTCACCGAGCTGTAAGAGGTCGGCCGTGATGGCCTTCCCGATGCCGGTGCCCCCGCCGGTCACGATAGCCACGCGGCTGCGAAACAGCCCCGCAGCCCAGACCAGCCCCCCGCCGCCGCCGCAGGAGGCCGCCGCCGCCATCATCTGCCCTCCGGACGAGCCCCGGTCTGGGAAGGGGCCGCGCGCGCCTGGTGAGGAGGAGCCCCGCCGCCCCGTGACCGGCCCGCCCCCTCGCCTCGCCTCGCCTCCCCGCCCGGTTTCAGCCCGAGCCGAGGCAGAGGCTCGCCAGCCATCGCCTTCTGCGGCTGCAAGCCCGCCTACTCCGCCTTGGCAAGGGCGGGGGTCCCCCTGCAGTTGCTGCCCAATGGGAGGCACCGTCCTCCCCCATTGCATCGGGGAGAGGCGGCGGGGTCCGTCCCCCCCCCTTGTTTCCCAAACACAAAAGGTCTCTCCTCGCCGGGTTCTCCTCCCCCCCGCCCATATTAAAGGCAGGCGTTCACCGCCGCCCCCTGCACAGATCAACCCAGGCTTGCGTCTGCTCCTCCAGCCTCGGGAGGAGAGGGAGGCCAGGAAGGGAGTGGCGGGCGGCCCCGGAGGAGCCCTGGCAGCGCTGCCACCGAAGGGGCGACCACCCGGCTTGAGCCACCCATCGCCCGCCCTCGCCCCTCCGTCCTCCGCCTCCCTTGCAAACGGTCCACTTGGGTGAAGCGGGGCGAGGGCGGCCGCAGTGAAGGCAAGCGGCACCGCGCCCACCCTCCCTCCAGCCGGGCCGGGGGCAAAGGAACCCGACCCCGAAGGCGGCGGCGGCGGCGGCGGCCCCGAGGTGCGCGCTAGTGTCTCCACCTTGCAGGAGCAGGTAAGCAGGAGCGGGCTTCAACGGGGTTGCCCTTTGCCCTGGCTTTGGGGAGGCCCTCGCCTCTCCAGCCCCTCCTTCGCCCCCCCTCGTTTCCCTTTGCATTTCAAAGCAGGTGGGAACCAGGGGTCTCAGACTGGAGAAGGAGCCGGCGGGGGGGGGGGCTGGTTCCACCCAGCAGCAGAGGGGAGAAAGGGTCTCTCGGAAAGGGGTCTCTCTGCCCTCCATGTCGAAATCCTCGGGCCAAATTAATTGATCCCTCAAACCTCTCCCTCCCACCTTTTCAACGCCACATCCTGAAGAAAGAGGAGCTTACTGGTACTCCCAACAATACCTACAAGCAATCCTTAGGGTGCCATAGGTGCAGGTCTGAAGTTCGCTGAGGGCATATTTTGGGGGATCATAGAGTTGGAAGGGACCACAAGGGCCATCTACTCCAACCCCCGCCACCACCATCCAGGGATCATAGAATCAGAATTGCAGTCCAAACCCCTGCCACCCAGGAAATCACGATCAAAGCATCCTTGACAGATATAGGAAGATTTCTTGCCCACATGTGTACCTTAACATGGGAGTGAACATATCCTGAGTCCTTTAAACACTGATTGGATGAGCATCTCTCAGGAGTGCTTTAATCTTGCATTCCTGCATGGCAAGGGGTTGGACTAAATGGCCCTTGGGTCCCTTCTAAGCTACGGTTCTACATATTGCCTTTGAGGAATACCTTGCAAATAAAGAGAGAGAAATCATTGCAAGTAGGAGTTGCAGGATGTGGGGGCCTGCATTGTAATGGGGGTGGAGGGACTAGATGTGACTGCCCATGAAGTTTGAGCCATGAATGCCCTCTTGTACCTGAGCTGTGAAGCTCTTCCTTAAGTCAATTGCTCTCAATTAAGTAAATGGAATTTACTCACTCCACAATTAGGTTAAATCATTTTGTAAGAGGAAACTGACAACAGACTGTAATGCCCTTCTGGGCTTTGAACTGCCCTGTGTGTTGAGTCCTGCTTTTTGAACAGGCCAGCAGCAAGAGTGGAGAAGTCATTTTCATAGAAAAGAGACATCTGATGGGGGTGGGTTTGAAGGCTGACTCAAGACTATTGCTGCCTGAAGAAAAAGGCAAGATAGCACCTTCCTCACTCCATGTGCAGCCCAAATTGACCGCTGAATCTTGGCTCAGCACTGGTGACAGGACAGCATCTTCCATGGAATCTGGGTAGCTTAGGAAAGTGGAGAGTCAGTCAAATGGTACATGCAGCTGTATCTATTTCATATCTATTCTGTATCTATTCTATCGATTATATGCCCATCAATGTTTGTTCCCTAATATGCCTACCTCAACTTAGGACCAGCCTATGTGGCCATACATAGTCTTATATTTGTCTAGCTGTAGACAATACACTTAGCATGACTTGGCCCCTAACATGCCGGTAGTACACAGGCCCAGGCCATTGATCAGTGCCATGCTAACTCTAAACCCCCAATAGCTGCCTCAGCTGATAATAGTATTTGGGTAATGGAGCCTGCACAGAATACTTCCATGGGTAAGTTGTTCTTTCTTGACCTCTCTGCAACATGGAGAAAATTAAAGGCAGACGTTCACCGCCGCCTTAACTAGTGCGGTGTCTCAGGTCCCTGTACAGGGCCCAGTGTTGTTCAACATCTTTATAAATGACTTGGATGATATAATAGAGGGCATGTTTATCATAAGTGTGCAGATGACACCAATTTAGGTGGGGTACCTAACATCTGGGAGGACAGAATCAGGATTCAAACTTGACAGATTGGAGAGTTGGGCCTTAAACAAACAAAATAAAAATTTTCAACAATAGTTTATTTGTATAAGGCACAACAACCATTACAGAAGGTTACAAAGAACAACCATACATTTCACTGGACAACATCTGCTGTTGATTCACAGAAAGAACTTATCAACTTATTAAAAAGGGATAGGGGAAATCTTAGTAGATCAAGATTTGGGAGGAGTAGCTAATACCCTAGAGGACAGGATCAAAATTCAGAATGACCTGGATAAACTGGAGAGCTGGGCCAAAGCTAACAAAATGAAATTCAATACGGAGAAATGTAAAGTACTGCATTTAGGGCGGAAAAATGAAATGCATAAATATAGGATGGGAGAGACCTGGCTGAATGAGACTACGTGCGAAAGGGATCTAGGAGTCCTAGTAGACCACAAGTTGAACATGAGCCAACAGTGTGATGCGGCAGCTAAAAAGGCCAATGCAATTTTGGGCTGTATCAATAGAAGTATAGTGTCTAGATCAAGGGAAGTAATAGTGCCACTCTATTCTGCCTTGGTCAGACCTCACTTAGAATACTGTGTCCAGTTCTGGGCACCACAATTCAGAAAGGATATTGACAAATTGGAGCGTGTCCAGAGAAGGGCAACTAAAATGGTGAAAGGTCTGGAAACGATGCCTTATGAGGAGAGACTTAGGGAGCTGGGTATGTTTAGCCTGGAAAAAAGACGGTTTAGAGGCGATATGATAGCCCTGTTTAAGTATTTGAAGGGATGTCACGCTGAGGATGGAGCAGGCTTGTTTTCTGCTGCTCCAGAGACTGGAACACGGAGCAATGGGTGCAAGCTCCAGGAACAGAGATTCCACCTCAACATGAGGAGGAACTTTTTGACAGTCAGAGCTGTTCGGCAGTGGAACACACTCCCTCGGAGCGTGGTGGGGTCTCCTTCCTTGGAGGTCTTTAAACAGAGGCTGGATGGCCATCTGTCGGGGATGCTTTGATTGTGATTTCCTGCGTGGCAGGGGGGTTGGACTGGATGGCCCTCGTGGTCTCTTCCAACTCTGCAATTCTATGATTCTATGATTCTATGAAATAACAAAAGGTCAGTGACAAAACAGACTGTGATAACATTCCGTCTACAACATCTCATCCCCTTTACAATTCACTGTTGTTATTTTTATAAAATTACAGCGAATCTTTTGGGCAGCTACAGCAAAAGTAGCAACTTTAAGGATGATGAATTTGGAACTGTCTGCCAGCAGATCACAAATGATGTGATGCTGCAACCAGCCAAAAGCTCACCCAGGAAATGTCCCCTAGGATCCTTGCATAAAGGGCAATATAAAAGATAATGGACTAGATCTTCCACCTCCCCTGAGCCACAGCTGCAAAGTCACTGTGTGTATATGAGGAAGCCCATAAATTTCAACACAAATAAACATAAGGCAGGAAGCATGAAATGTACAAACGCAGGATGAATGACACCTGGCTTCACAAGAGTGAATGTGAGAAGTAGCTAGGGCTCTTAGTAAACAGCAAGGCTAATCATGAGTCAACAGTGTGGTGCAGCAGCAAACAACAACAACCCCCCAAAAACCAATGCAATTCTGGGCTGTATTAACAGGATAATTGTATCCAGATCAAGGGAAGTAGTAGTACCATTTGATTCTACTTTGGTCAGACCTCACCTGGAATACCTTGTAAAATTCTGGGCACCACAGTTCAAGAATGATATTGCCAAATTAGAATCTAGTGTCCAGAGAAGGATGACCAAGATGGTTATTGGCCTGGAAGCCAAGACTTATGAGAATGGATTAGGCAGCTAGGTATATTTAGCCTGGGGAAGAGAAGACTGAGTGACAATATGATGGCCATTTTTAAATATTTGAAGGGATGTCATGTAGAAGATGGAGTAAGGCTAGAATATGAAGCAGTGGATTCAAATGGAAAGAAAACAAATTCAGCCTAAAAATTAGGAAGAACTTCTGATGGCAAGAGCTGTTTGACTGTGGAATAGACTGCAGAGGTTAGATGGCCATCTCTCAGCAGTGCTCTGTCTCTGAATTCCTGCATGGCAGATGATTGGACTGGATGGCCTTTGCGGTCCATTCTAGCTCTATGATTCTAAGCCTGTTTGGAGTCTAATGCTCCCCAGATTTGTAATAACTGTTCAAGGAAATTTGGTTCCTACATGATTCAGAAAAAAATAATACCACACTGTGCTCAAATAATTATCTTTTTTACAAACAGGAATTTTAAGAGGTTGTATTTCATCGTAATTGTACTCTCAAGCACCATCACCTCTTTGGGCTGGTAGTGTACAAATCAGTCCCAACCTACAAGCTCAAACTGCAGTTCTGGAGCAGTGAGACAAATCTTTGTGGTCATGTTCTTGCTTTTCATGCAGTGTTCCCTTTTTATAATTATGATTTGTCTTTAGAAGACTAAGCAACTTGAAAAATAGAATAATATATTTTCTATATACAGTATGTGTATGTGCATGTGCACTGTACACACGTGTGTGTATAAGTTTGCACAAGATTTTCACAAGTCATCATGAATCCTTGAAGGGTAACAGTAGCTCTCCAGTGACCCCTGTACCAACAGCAGCATGAATCACCCTTAACATCACAGTTTTAAGTATTGTTGTTGTGTGTCTTCAAGTTGTTTCCGATGTATGGTGATTCTAAGCCAAACTTATTATGGAGGTTTCTTGGCAAGATTTGTTCAGAGGGGGTTTACCTTTGCCTTCCTCTGAGGCTGAGAGAGTGTGACTTGCCCAAGGTCACCCAGTGGGTTTCCATAGCTGAGTGGAGATTCAAACCTTGTCCAGTGCTCAGATCACTACACCACACTGGCTCTCTCAGTTCTAAGTATACTGGGATGGAAATAAGTTTTGCTGGGTACAGTGGAAGTATCTTTTGAATAAACATGCTTTACAAAGTGCTGCTAGTCCCACTGGAATCAATGAAATTAGGAGGAGTAGCTAATACCCTAGAGGACAGGATCAAAATTCAGAATGACCTGGATAGACTGGAGAGCTGGGCCAAAGCTAACAAAATGAAATTCAATACGGAGAAATGTAAAGTACTGTACTGCATTTAGGGCGGAAAAATGAAATGCATAAATATAGGATGGGAGAGACCTGGCTGAATGAGACTACGTGCGAAAGGGATCTAGGAGTCCTAGTAGACCACAAGTTGAACATGAGCCAACAGTGTGATGCGGCAGCTAAAAAGGCCAATACGATTTTGGGCTGTATCAATAGAAGTATAGTGTCTAGATCAAGGGAAGTAATAGTGCCACTCTATTCTGCCTTGGTCAGACCTCACTTCGAATACTGTGTCCAGTTCTGGGCACCACAATTCACAAAGGATATTGACAAATTGGAGCGTGTCCAGAGAAGGGCAACTAAAATGGTGAAAGGTCTGGAAACGATGCCTTATGAGGAGAGACTTAGGGAGCTGGGTATGTTTAGCCTGGAAAAAAGACGGTTAAGAGGCGATATGATAGCCCTGTTTAAGTATTTGAAGGGATGTCACGCTGAGGATGGAGCAGGCTTGTTTTCTGCTGCTCCAGAGACTGGAACACGGAGCAATGGGTGCAAGCTCCAGGAACAGAGATTCCACCTCAACATGAGGAGGAACTTTTTGAGAGTAAGAGCTGTTCGGCAGTGGAACACACTCCCTCGGAGCGTGGTGGGGTCTCCTTCCTTGGAGGTCTTTAAACAGAGGCTGGATTACCATCTGTCAGGGATGCTTTGATCAAGATTTCCTGCGTGGCAGGGGGGTTGGACTGGATGGCCCTCGTGGTCTCTTCCAACTCTGCAATTCTATGATTCTATGAAATGGAGCAGATTTAAATACATAGTTTGCCATCCAAAGTGATTTGGAGACTGCAGCCTCTTATCTTTGTTCTCATTCCCAGAATCATCACCCTAATGGGACCTAGTTGAGTTAACCACCAATCTGAATCATCTATAAATAATCTAACATAAAATGATTTCTGACAGCACGAGTCCTATTCAGCATCAGTAGGGCTTAATCCCATGCAAGAAGGCTATAAAACCGCAGGAGAAAACAGCCCTTTCAATTAGGTTATGCTTCCTTTTTTATATGGCATCAGCCCTTGCCTCGAAAGGCAATAGTCCATCTCTCTGGGTATTGATTCTCATTCTTTATGACTTTTCAGTGCGGGGTGTGTTTCTAAAGACAGGTACAGTCTATAAAACTAGAACAGGGATAGAGCAACAAAAATAATTGGAAAATTCATATGGCTGATGTTAATTATCGCCTTTCTTCTGGAAGAAAAAAGATGCTTTACAATTGATAGGGCTTACAGCCTATTACACACTAATTGAGAAAGATCACAGAAGCCTTAGTTTATTTAAAACTGGGACACATTAAAGGGGTATGCTCACTTAGTTATTAAATCATAGCTATACACTGGGTGTAGCTTATGCCTGTGTGGAAACAAGTACTTCATGGACTGAAGCATGTTTAGAGTGTCACTGCACAAACAAATTCATAGGAAAGAGCAGAGATGGCACCTAATTCACCAGGCTTCTTTTCTGAAACGATTGCTCTCACATTTCTTATATTCAGCAACCATCATTCTGTCCTCTCTGTTTATTCTTTGAAACACCATATTCCATTAGGATTTGTTGATTCCTTGCCTGGCATGTTGCTATGACAGAGCCATATAAAGCTCCATTTGTTTCCCTAGGATGCCCTACATATCTCAGATGGACTATATAAATACAGTTCTTTAATCCCAAGAAAAGCACTAATCTGAGCTAGAAAAACTAGGTCTTCATCATTCTGAGTGCTATTAGTGCTGGTAAACCAGCTCACATATAAATGATGCAAAGATGCTTTTATATGTTAGAAGCATTCGGGCAAGAGTAATTGTGATGTTGTCTTCCTGTTAGGAAAATAATTGTTTTTTTTTCTTTTTAAAGATCTGTATGGTTCTCCCTTGCTTTGTAGTCTTATGAGGAGCTACTTAAACATGCATTTCCTTACTTTTTGCTGTTTACGTTGGCCTGTCTTTAATTCTGAATTTACCAATTTTTGGCACTGTTTATTCATAAAATCACAGAGTTGGAAGGGACTGCAAGGGCCATTTAGCCCTATCCCCTGCCATACAAGGGTATAGAACTAAACTGTTCCTGAGAGATGGCACCCAGCCCCTGTTCGAAAACCTCTGAAGGAGAGTCAACAGGCTAGTCCATTGTCAAACAGCTCTTATAGCAATATTCATTATATTCTTAATGTTTGTATGGAATCTCATTTTTTGTACTTAGAACCAATTGGTTTTGTACAGATCCTAGTCTGTGAAAAAGGAAGAAAAGTTTGCTCGATTATCTACTTTACTTCCCTTCAAATATTTAAAGATGGCTATCATGACACCTCTCAGTCTTCTCTTTTCCATGCTAAGCATAGACAACTCCCCTCCTTCATAAGGCTTGGTTTCCAGACCTTTTACCATCTTGGTCACTCTCCCCTGAATTCTAGCTTGCCAATATCCTTCTTGAACTGTGGGCTACTTCACATACGTGTATATAATTTGATTATTCAACACTGAATAACTCCTAGCTGAATTTGGAATCTAGCCTTCTTTAACCTGGTAGCCCCCCACCACCACTATGAACATAGTTCATAGTGTTTGAACTATGACTTCCAGAATTCCCCACCCTGATAACTGGGTGAATCTAGGAGCGGTAGCTTTGGCAGAGGTTATAGGAATTGTAGTTCATCACATCTGGAGGGCACCAGTTTAAGGAAGACAAATGTGAACTGTCTCAACTGAAAAGTATTGTTTGAGGTGATAGGAGGTGATATTAAAGCTCTGTGGTGCATTATCTGTGCGGTAGCCTATTGATACATGTATATCACTAGTTGATGTTATATAATGGTATGATAAACTCTGCTGGTGGTAAAGCACTATACACTGAAGAATGTTTTCTCAAAGTGATCTTGAAATCATTTAACTACTCTCTCTAAATTTTAAGGAGAATACTACACCACCCTAGTCTATATCATTTTATATTAAGCTCAGCAGGGAGGAAGATTGAGGGGGAAATATAAAAGCTTCAGTGTGGATCTAAAAGTGTAAGTGAAAGGGAGCAGGATTACTCAGGAGTGTAGCTCCAAGGGGCAAATTGAGGGCATTGCCCACCAAATAAGAATTCTCACTCCCTCAATGAATTTTTCCTTCAGTCCCCAAATGTCTAACATAGCAGTAACTTAAACCTTCAGGTGAGCATCTATTAAACACAGTTCAGGCATCCAAAGAAAAGGGGAAAGCAAAATTACCAGGGGAATGAGCACACCGCAAATACAGTCATCTTTCCACATTCACAGGTTTAGCTTTTACGGATTTGATTATTCGTGGATTATTTACCACCAGCTTCGCTGCTGCCCTATGCCATTTTTAATAGATCACACCTCATGGTCACAGCCTCTCTGCAAGTCTTGGGAGGCTGAGAGAAACTGCAACTGTCCAGCCAGGCTTGTCAGCCCCATTAAAAGTGCTGTAGGACAACAGCTTCCTAGTCACATGGAGGAAGAGAGAGGAGGGGTACGGTACATCATGTAAGCCTGTGCAGTCCTTTCTGTTTGTACACATATCATTAAATTGGGAGTGAGGAATGTGTGGCCCATGGGCAGCATGTAGCCCTATTTTTTTTTTTAATTTTAAAGAATGTTTTGCTGGAAAAGACCCCCTGCACACTCTAAGGGGTATGGAGGGAAATTTGCCATATTGGGGAAGGGTGGCTGTGGAGGGCCTTTTTCCAAAACCCAAAGTGATGGGACTAAAAGCTATGGAAAGCATGTGCTTTCTTAAACATGAATGCAAGCTGAAAATAGAAAACAATATGCTAAAAGGAAAACAATTATTTTTGGAAACAATCAATTTTACTGAGTAATTACAGCTGAGGAAGCTGCAAAGGTTTTGCTTTTCTTTAATAAGTAAGTCTTTATTAGACACCGAGACAGGAAAGTTTCCCATTCTCCTTCAGACATCAGCAACCCCTCTATGTCGAGTCACTTCCATGTCTCTATGATCCTGCACCTAGGAATCCACCAGCATCCATAAAGTATCAATTGTCTCCTTTTGTCTCTGAGCAAGTAAGAGTGTTAAATTTGAAAATTCCAAATTTAATCAGTCTTGAAATAGTTCATGTTAATTTATTTTAGAATGCATTTAAATAAAATAAATTTAGAAATAATATTTCATGAAAGAAAAACATAGTGCTTTAAAGATAAATTCTATTAAGATATTAAGATAAATTCTATTAAGATATAGATTAAGTGTGAGTGGTGGGATATGAGGAGGGGTGTCACTTAAATTTGTTTAAGACCCAATAAATTTTTTTAAAGTAAATAAGTTTTAATTATCGGATTTAAACATGTTGCAGTACAGGTATTTCTCATTTTAGAAATGGGAACTACCTACAAACAATTTTTAAAAATGAGACCCTTAAGCACTTGGTCAGCTTGCAGAGGGCCCCATGGCACTGACACAATGCCTTATCCCCTGCACTAAATCATGATTTACTATTACAAGGTGAATATGACATATCTTCTTCTTTCCCAAAGACATCCAGTTTAGATTTTTCTACCTCACCTGCAGCAACTGCCCTTCACAGTCTATTCTTAATGTATATGTTCATCAGCCAAAAGAAAGAGACCAAAAAGGGAGTTTAGATGTTGCCAGCTCAATCAATCATTTGCAAAACATACCTTCCTTTTTCTTAAAAAATAAAAAAGACATCTACCTGCATTCATTTTAATATAATGCACCATAGGAGCCTCCTGACTGACAAGTGTTTGGGAGAAGTCTGTTCTCAGGGGGAGCTATGGAGGTTGAGGCTTCAATAGTTCTTGAAGTGCTTTGAGTTTCAGAAAGAGGATATTGCTGGAGGAGAGTATAGCGGAAGGTGTGTAGCACAAGGTCCTTTGATTGGTAGTATTAGGAGCTGTCCATCTGGAAGCACCCTAGCTTTTTCTAGCAGACTAATCTAGATCATTGCAATCTCCTACCTCCTTTGAACATTCCAGCAGCCCACCTTGCTTGAACATTTTTGCTTGCCAGGATCAAAGATTTTCTTGGCCCTGGCCCATTGGTGTGTCCATTTGTTGAAGATGAGATATAACCCCTCAGAAAGGTTTCCCTCCACCCTCCAAGCAGTGAAGTTTACACACAAAGATTATCTGTGGCAATCCATCACTAAGTTCATAATTTAGTTTAAACCAGAACTTGAAAGGGTTAAAAAAATTTGGACTACTACTTCCACAATTTTCCAGGCAGCATGACAGTTGGCTTGAAGGATTTTGGAAGCTGTGGTCTAGAAAAAAAAGCTTTTCTATATTCTGGTTTGGGGTCATTGAAAAGTCTTTCTTAGGATGATTGTTTTAAGCCATTACTGGTAGTCTGATTTTGGAGAGATGCATTAGATGTAATGTGTACTTGTGAATTTTTTCCAGTTGGCATTATAACTGGCTGGCTTTTCTTCGCATACGAAGATTCAGGAAGGACTCATCCCGCGCTTTCTGCAAGCGCACTGATGACTAAAAAGGCCAATCCGAGATAAACAAGTCCGGTTGCAAAAAGCACAGCAGAAGGTCTCCTTGGGTGATGTTTTTGGGTTGTGATTCTTTCTGCGGTGTCGTTTCTCTTCAAGACTTGTTCGTCGTGAGTTCTCAAATAAGGCTGCAGCATTGTGGATAGTGCGTCTCCATGCCTCCCGATGTGAGGCCAGGGCGGACCACTGTTGGTGATCAATTTGGCCAAGCCTGAGATGTTGTTTCAGGGAGTCTTTGTATCGCTTTTTTGGAGCGCCCCTCTTACGCTGACCCGTGGCGAGTTCACCGTAGAGTAGTATTTTTGGGAGGCGATGGTCCTCCATCCTAGAAACGTGCCCTGCCCAGCGCAGCTGTGTTCTCAATATCATGGCCTCAATGCTGGTGATCCCTGCTTGTTCAAGGACAGCAACATTCGTCACATAGTCAGTCCAGTGTATATTTAGGATTGTGCGTAGGCAGCGCTGATGAAAGCGCTCGAGGAGTCGTAGGTGGTGGCGATAGGTGACCCATGTTTCAGATCCATAAAGGAGGATAGACAGTACGATGGCTCTATACACACTGATTTAAGATCCAACCCTTCCAGTAAAAACACAACAACACCTTAATCTTAATTGGTATAAATTAAGATATTGATTTAAGTGACGAACATTTATTAGTGAAAACATGTTAATTGCCGCTTCCACAATGAAAATTATCCCCAATAGGATTTGTTTTGGTGGAGGAAGGAATAGCAGCATGTCCCTTGTGTTTATTCACTCATGATTGTAATTTGTCAGTGCCTTTGGTAATAATGTATGTTAGTTAGGGGCTGTTCTGCTGCTCTGATGTGGTGAGCCTTCAGAGTTGAGTAAAACTGTCCACCTTTTCCCTTTTATTTGTACTATAGGAATTCCTTTAAAGAAATTGTGAGGACTTCAGTGAACTCCACAGCTTCAGCAGGAAGCCCTGAAAATCTTTGAAAAACATAGTGGTAGCATTCTGCATAGTAACAGTCAATTCCTTAGCTCTAAAAATTCCCGTGAACCACTCCCTGGGGGTTTCGCTGAAGATAGCCTACTGTTAACCAGCTGCTACTTTTGCAGGCTTCTAAAGATATTTTCTGCATTCTGGTTTTCTTTCCTTCCCAGTCACTGATGATAATGTCTTAATACTCCTTAGTTTCTAAGACACAGATTCATACTTGCATAAAGGAGTATACAGATTGACCCTTGTATCCATGGATTCAGTATCCACGGTTTCACTTATCCACGTCCGGAAAAAAAATATGGTCTCTCTAGGCATTTCTAGGTCCTCCAATGCAATTCTGTGGTCAACCTCTGGCATTCATCTCATTGAAAATAATGGGGCTCCCTATTACCTATGGTTTCAGGTATCCATGGGGGGGCGTCTTGGAACATATCTCTTGTGGATACAGGGGCCGCCTTGTATATAAAATAATGTAGGTATGGCTGGGTGAGGTTATGCCTTCAAGTCATTTCTGACTTATGGAGACCCTAAGGCAAACCTATCGTAGGGTTTTCTTGGCAGGATTTGTTCACAGGGGGTTTGCCCTTGCCTTCTTCTGAGGCTGAGAGCAGGGCTGGTTTAAGGGCCCTGCAGCACCTGCAGCTGCAGGAGCTCCATCATTATTTGGGGGGGGGGGGCGTTGTAACCCTCCTGCAAAAACATTATTAGTAATAATCTGAATATCCTGTACTGCGAATAGGTTAGGTTAGGTTAGGCTACATTGACCTGAGATAACCATATGGGCACCCAAAAATAAAGCAGTGCAGGGGGGGGGAGGGAATTCCTTAAACCAGTCCTGCTGAGAGAGCGTGACCTGCCCAAGGTCACCCAGTGGATTTCCATGGCAGAGTGGGGATTTGAACCCTGGTCTCCAGAGTCATAGTCCAGCATTCAAGATACTACACCACACTGGCTTTCACACTATGTATGTATTTTTTCCTACAGCACTATAGTGTTCAACACTATATATGCATATTTTCTTACATGGGAATTTTTCCAGCAAAAAAGCGTTCCTAAAATTAAGGGAAAAGTACAGTAATGTTTAATAATATTATTGTGTCCATTCTAAATATATCTTCTCAGATATGTCATGATGATTTTTATAAAGTTATTTTTTTCTGTGCACATGCTAAAGGCTGTATCACTATGTTGATTTGTAGTTGATTATTCAGTTACTCTTTGCATGTGAAAAGTGCCTTCCCTTCAAGTAGCCACAAGAGTCAAGGGATGAGAGCAAGTTGTTTGTTTGAAGGAGAGGGATGCCTCCCTCACCTCCCTCGGGCTCATCCTATAAGTGTACATTATCCCCCCACTTTGGGACTCACTGTTCCATGTCCGTGGGCTGTTATGAAGGTCAGTGCTTCCCCTTGATGTGCAAGACTAGCAATATTGTTTTGCATTATACCAGGAACTGATACCGTACTTATGCCCGTTGGCTACAGTTGTTTCTTTTTTTGGAAATTCACCTAGGACCAGCAGCAATGGTTTAGAGACCAGTCCAGGAACCATCATTTTGAGTACCACTGCTGTAGGTATCACACAAAAATAAACCTCCATTTCCCCACACCGTTTAGACAGAAGACTTAGGCAGAATGTGGGCAATAAACCTTAGGGCATTTAGAAAGCTTATACTAACTGAATTTGAATCAATTTCTCCTATGGTCAAACGTTCCTTTTACTAGGCCACAATAAAAACAAATAAATCTCTACACTTTATTTATACTTCTGTCCTTCTCCTTCCCTCTACCTTTTAAATTGAAATGTATAAACACAGAGGTTTAAATGGTTTCATTTTACCCTAACATAGTCATGGGCATCTGTGGCCCTCTCAATATTTTAGGCCTGCAACTTCTACCAGCCCTTGCCAGCATACCCAATCATGATGGATAATGAGAGTTGCAATCCAAAACATATAAAATGATACAGATGCCCACCCCTGGCCTAATAGAATGTTAAATTTGAACCTGCTAAATTTGCCGTTCCTGCTCATCTGTCTAATATGATAGAATGTTGCCTTTATTTGTGTTGCCTAGTTATTTATTTTAGCTATTTTTGCTTATTTTCTATGATCTCTCTGGCTTTTCTTCACAAACAAAGATTCAGGAAGGACTCATCCCGCACTTTCTGCAAGGGTGCTGATGACTAAAAAGGCCAATCCGAATAAACAAGTCCAGTTGCAGAAAGCACAGCAGAAGGTCTCCTTGGGTGATGTTTCCGGGTTGTGATTCTTTCTGCGTTGTTGTTTCTCTTCAAGACTTGTTCACCGTGAGTTCTCAAATAAGGCTGCAGCATTGTGGATAGTGCGTCTCCATGCCTCCTGATGTGAGGTCATGGCGGACCATTGTTGGTGATCAATTTGGCTGAGCCTGAGATGTTGTTTCAGGGAGTCCTTGTATCGCTTTTTTGGAGTGCCCCTCTTATGCTGACCCGTGGCGAGTTCACCGTAGAGTACTATTTTTGGGAGGCGATGGTCCTCCATCCTGGAAATGTGCCCTGCCCAGCGCAGCCGTGTTCTCAGTATCTCCCATTTTTGAAGAAATGGTAGAAATCAAATAGTATTGTTTTCTTACTTTTCCTTCTTTCCCTCCCTCCCGTTTTCTCTCACACTCAGGGTTAAGAGTAGAATGTGTTAGTTCAATCTTATGAAATGGTCACTTTATGGAATGCGTCTACTGGCAAATCAGTGTTAATGGTTCATAAGTGCAGAAGAAGCTGACCTAAAACAAAATCTCACCAAGATGCCCAGCGAGAGGCTCCAAAGCAACAGTGGGCTGGAGGAACCTGCACTGAGGGAAAGCAAGGCCGGGTCACAAAGCCCTCACTGCAACTCCTTACGCAGGGCTGTGGCCACTGCAGTAACCTTTGATGGAGAAGTCACCACTGAGAGGCGGAAGAAGAGAAAGAAAGAGTCCCGCCCAGAATCTATCATAGTTTATCGGTCGGGGAATGAGAGCAAGCTGGAAGAAGAGCAGGTGGATGACGAAAGGGGCGAGAGAAGTTCTGAGGAAGGCTCC
This sequence comes from Gambelia wislizenii, assembly GCA_030847615.1. NCBI lineage: Eukaryota > Metazoa > Chordata > Lepidosauria > Squamata > Crotaphytidae > Gambelia > Gambelia wislizenii. The sequence continues at coordinate 329,557,572 of JAUMIR010000001.1, forward strand.
AAATTCCTGGGACATGCCACAGGAGATGGTAACTACATTGCAATAAAAATGGTTTGCTCTTAATAATGCTTCCTTTACTTCCTCCTAAAAGTGGGTTAGGGAAGAGGCTTGTGTGGCTTCTTTCTTTCACACTGGAACATGGTTCCCTAATTGTGACTTGAGGTTTTTGTTTAACATCTGTTCTACGTGCCCAAATATTTTTCTCCCTGTTGCTGACAAGTGTAACTCTTGGTAGCTGCATTTAAACTGATTGTATATAAATGCATTGTGATACCTGGGTTTTCATTTTCAGTCTCTTTGCTAGTAATTTGTAAAGTTAACACAACAGGCTCATTTATTTTTCTTTGCTAGACACAGCCAGTTCAGAAATTCTATTTGACTTATTCTGCCAACTTGCATCATTTTGCATTTATCTTAAATACCATGTGCCATTCTCTTACTCATGTGACCCATTTCAGAAGATCCATCCAGAGCAATTATCCATTTATTCTCAGTTCCATCATCCTGAAAAAGTTGGTCTCATTTGCAAACTTGGTGTATTTCTGATAATTTATGAAGACTGAACAGTATCTATCCCAATACAGTGGTATGGCAGATCCTTCATCATGATCAACTCCATTGGGAATCGTATTAGTTCATTCTTATCCACTACTTTCTGTTCTTTAACCAACAGGTTCTATCCATCTTTTTTTAAACTACCACATGAGCACACAGTAACCACCAAGATGCTTTCCCCAGTGCTTTATTTTATATATGCATATTTAGAGTTAAAAATTATGGCCGGAATCCACTTGAACACTTAAGAATGCATAACCACTGTAGCTTTGCAGCTACAGTGCATTGTAGCTATGCAATGACTCCCAGCTTGACCCCCTCCACCCATCCCCACTTACCAGGCAGCAGCCACTGTGATGGATGGGTGATGGATAGGACTGTGATGGATAGAAATCCCTGTGGCTTGGGAAGGAGCTGACTGAGCTTCCAACCCCCTCCCTGTGAACTATCTCTGTTGCAACAGGCAAAAGCAAGATCCTTGTCATAATTCCCCCTTGCGCCAGAGATTGCTGTTGTTCATGCAGGGGCTGGAGTGAAATGTTACTCAGATGCTTCCCAAGCAATAGAGGAATAAACCACTCTCCCTCCCCATCAGTCACAGCAGCTGTTGCCCAGTAAGTAGGGATTGGAGGTCTTTCACAGTCCTAACATATCCCCTGAACTAGGGTATAGATAGGGATCATGAATACAAAACAGTCACAAATGCCTAACTAGGTTACACATTCATATCTGCCCATGTGGATTCGGGCCATCATATTTATTTTGTGTGTGTGTATAAAAAAAAATACAGCTCACCCCCTGTATCTGCAGGGGATCCCTGGACTTATCATGTATAAGTGAAACTGTGGATAATAGCAAACCCTATTAAAATAAAGGACTTCCAGTACAAACATACTATAGAGTTGCATTGGAGGACCTAGCAATTCCTAGAGAGGATACCTCTCTAGGAATTTTCTAGCACAACTCTATGGTATGTGTCCCTATTTTTTCAGCTGTGGATAACTGAAACTGCATACTGGTTCTGCAGATACAGGGTGGCGACCTGTATATTAAAGAGTCACTACTCTCTTTGATTGCCAGATATTTTGATGCTATCACTCTATTAATATTCTCTTTTCGCTAGCAGGCAAATACCTTTCTATTTAAACAGGCCTTCAGTCCTAACTGGTTGGGGTAAAAAGATGTGCAATGGGTGTGCTGGTTGTTTTTAATATGTTAACATGTTTTTGTTTGATTTTATTTGTTTAGAATTAATGTCTTTAGAGAGCCAGTGTAGTGTAGTGGCTTGAGCATTGGACTTTGACTCTAAAAACCCAGGTTTTAATCCCTGCTCAGCCATAGAAACCCGCTGGGTGACTTTGGCAAGTCGCACTCTCTCAGCCTGAGAGGAAGGCAAAGGCAAACTCCCTCTGAACAAATCTTGCCAAGAAAACCCCATTATAGTTTTGCCTTAGGGTCGACATAAGTCAGAACTGATATGAAAGCATACAACAACAGTGTCTTAAAAGTAATGTTTCAATTTGGTTGATAGTTTAATGCTTTTTTTTAAAAAAAAATTGCACCACATATGATTTTAGCTATTTTGTTTTAACTCATATTGTAAGCTACTTTGAGTCCCATATTGGGAGAAAGGCCAAAATAAGTATATAAATCAAATAAATAAATATTAATATATTATTGGGCCTGGTGACTGAATATGAGTTGTGAGGCTCAGGCTCATGAGATCGGTGAGATACAGGGATTCTCCAGTATAGCTCTTTTTCAGTCAGAATGCAATAAAGTTGTGATCAGGCAGTGGATAGATGGCAGGGCTAGATTATGAGTAGTTTATTTATTTTATTTATTTATATCTTGCTTTTCTCCCAATATAAAGGCTCAAGGGAGCTAATAATTTAAAACAATGCAAATTAAAAACAAAACAAAAGCATTAGAAATATAAAGATAAAATGTAAAAAACAATTAAACAATTTATGTGGTTCACAACATTAAAAATATTAAAATACTGTATATTAAAAATTATATACAAACCTTAAAATCCAAATCACACAGCATTTAAAAGCCCAAGCCGCATCCCTTTATAAATGTCTGATTGCACAAAAATGCTTTCACCTGCTGATGAAAGGAGAGCAGAGATGGGGCCATCTTGTCCTTTCTAAAGCCTAGGAGCAGCCAACGTGAAGGCCCTCTCCCTTGTTATCACCAAACAAGCCTGAGACGGTAGTGGGACAGAGAGAAGGGCCACTCCAGTTATCTTAGGTCCCATCTATTCGAAGGGTAAAAAAATCCATACAGGGGGCAAAAAATTCGAAAAGGCAGGCGTTCGAACGCGTACGATCTGACTACATGGCTAAACTCCCCCCTAAACTCTGTATGACCCCCTAGCTAGCTGGCTGCAGCGAGCAATCTACCTGGGGGTTTAAAATCTCCTGCCGCCTTTTAAAAATTTATTTTAAAAGCTCCCTGTGATGCGGACAGTTGTTATTACGTCTTTACAACATAAAATAAAAATGAAAAAACCTTAAAATTGCCATTTGATGGACTTACCGGACCCTCATGTAGCTGGGAATCCAACATGGTGGCCACTGCCGATTCCCCTCTTTGCTAGCCCCACCCCTTCTGCTCAGCCAGCCAATCAGATTATATTGCCTGTCCGTATCTCTTTGAACGGGGGTGTACAAACGATTGCTCATTCGATAATCGTATGGATTTTTCCATGAGATCCGGATGAAGCCCCGAATCCACTGCTCATGGATTTGAGGGTGAGTTTTGCCAACCTCCGCCCCCCCACTAAATGACTCGTGTGTGTTCGAACGGCTGTGTATACAGATCATCAATCTTTCAAACGATGTTTGGAATATTTTTTTTTTTTTTGCCATATAGACAGCACCTTAGAGTTCTTATGGGCTCATAATGGCAGATATGGGCCTTCAAATAACCTGGATTTAAGCCATATAGAGTCTTATAGGTCAAAACCAACACTTTGAATTGTGCCTGGAAATGGACCAGCAGCCAATTGAGCTGTTGCAACAAGGGAGTTTTGTGCTCCCTGTAGCCAGCCTCAGTTAACAACCTGGCTGCTGCTCTTTGGGCCATCTGAAGTTTCTGAGCACTTTTCAAAGGCAGCTTCACATACAACATATTACAGTAATCCATAGCTGTTTAAAATCTGTACACTCTAACCAACTGAGTACTATGTTACCTTGTGTTATGGCTTGCATGTGCCTCAGTGTTAGGAGGCTGAAGTCTCACTGCTATTCGTTCTGAAATGATTCAGCACTAATTATGTAATTTATGCTAATGCCCCAGGTTAGAAGTTTTAATCCTTATCTGTACCTTCTATTAATTTTCTTGTGTTCAGACTATTAGTTACTCAGATTTAAGATCTGTTTCAAATAAATATAATTAAATGTACTTTGTTGTCTGGAGAGCATACATGTTACTTTAAAGAAAAATGAGGAGAGGACATGTCACTGGCACAGCATCAAATAAGGCAGTAGCAGTGGCAGAATGGGGGGTACGGGCACACAGTCTGTAGGCCTTGTATTGCCCACCCCTGCCCCAGGACACATGATATAGTCCACTTGCTTTAAATGCACTTCTGTGTCAGTTTTCCAAATGAAAATCTGAACAAAATGATTGTAGAGTAGCTTGACCAAACTGTTGAATTATTTTCTCTGCTAAGAGAGGCTCCTTTAAATCCTCATGACCCTAAAAGATTAGAAAAGACTCTAAAAGTGCAGTTCACATGTTGTCTATCACAGAAGTGTTCAGTGTATTACCACACTGGCTGTGTGGGCTTTAGTGAGACATAAAAACCAGTAGATTTAGGGGAAAAAACAGAGCAAATATAGGTTCTGTCTGTACAGTACTTTAGAGTCTCCAGTTTTTAAAGATAGATTTAGGGCACTGTAAAAAAAAAAATTGCAATGAAACTCATTCTGCACAAATGAAAAGTCTGGTTTGCTTTTTCCCTTGAATAATTTTTTGCTTGTTTGTGTTTAGGTTCTTGGGCTATGCCTCTAGATAGCAGGTATGTCACTTTAACTGGGACCATCACAAGAGGAAAGAAGAAAGGCCAGATGGTGGACATCCATGTTACACTCACTGACAAAGAGCTGCAGGAACTAGCTAGGTCAAAGGAGCCTCCAAAACCAGAAATGCCTGAAGGGAAAAAAAATTGTCAAGTTGGGCTGGATAAAGGCCCCCATATCCTCCTCTGGAGCCTTGCCTGTCTCCCAGTCATCTTTGTCATGTCCTTTGTGGTTTCTTTTTACTATGGGACCATCACTTGGTACAACGTCTTCCTGGTGTACAATGAAGAGAGGACTTTTTGGCACAAGATAACCTTCTGCCCCTTTCTAATTATCTTCTACCCTATCATCATCATGGTGGTTTCCTTTTCCTTGGGCCTCTACACAGCACTGACTCAGATCTCTTGGGCCTTTGGGGATTGGTGGCATGCTGTGCGGGATATGGAGAAAGGATTCTGTGGCTGGCTCTGCAGCAAGATGGGGTTGGAAGACTGTTCCCCCTACAGCATTGTTGAGTTACTAGATTCTGATAATGTCTCAGGTAGCATGTCAGCTAAAGGTTCAGCCCAGGGTGAAGAGATTTCAGCCGTCTGAGCCCTTCCCTTGAGTGACACTTGACTGTTCACGTTCACAAGTAGAGTGACTTGAGGAAGCACATATAGACATTCAGTCTTTGGGAATAAAATCCTCCAAGCCAACTGTAGAACATTCAGGAAAATCACAGAGTTCTTCGTGGATGGGGCTACTTTCAAAATACAGGGGGTGACCCTATACTCTTCCCCTTCTAAAAAAAACAAAACAATTTTGTGGAAAGCTAGAGTGTCCAGGGAGAACCAGTGCAGTTTGGTAGTTTGAGTGTTGTACCAGGACTCTGGGAAACCTGCGTTTGAATCTCTGCTCAGCCCTGGAAACCCATTGGGGGACCTTAGGCAAGTCACACTCTCAGCCTGAGAGGAAAGCAATGGCAAACCTCCTCTAAATAATTCTTGTCAAGAACACCCCTTGATGATAGGGTTGTCATAAATTGGAGATGACTTGAAGGCACACAACAATAACAGCAGCAACAACAACTAGCATGTCCAGGAGTCGAACTCTAGCTGATTGTGTTTTTAAATATTTGCTGGTGTTCAACATGAAATAGTGCAAGGCTTGACTTCCTGCCACCTCAGGATGCAGGTGAAGAGACATATGTTTACATGAACCAAATATCTCTCCACACATACAAAAATAACTCATAACTAAGAAGGATAGGTAGGAGCTCCCCCCCCGCCATACTTGTTTTCTATGTGCAGATTTTTTTATGTGTCCTTTTTCTTAAAAAAAGAACTTTCAAACATTCAGCCCCTGCTTCCCACTCCACAGCCTGGTTAGTCCAGGAACAGTTTTAACATCCAGTTCTGCTAACTCCACAAAGTGGACCTTTTGATTCTTAAATGGACAGGAAAGACCCAATGTGCTGGGCAATAATCTCCCATCCCTTGTAACATGAACGTGCAAGACTGGCTCAGAATTCTGCTGATCTGATTGGTGTTTTTGGATGGTTTATTAAAGCACATTGTTGAGTGATGAAGATTCTGTTTGATTGGGTTTGCTTGCTAGGGAGGAGGGAATACAAAGAGAACAGCCCTGCAAAATAAGTCTTCCAGTGTAAATCTGCTGGTGCACTCTTCTAGTTGATGCCTGCCTTTGACTTTTGTGAAAATCAGAGGCTGCCAGGTGCTGACAGCTGCAATCTGGAATGTGCTGACCTGGTAGTAAGTCCCATTAAGGCAGCCCTCCCAGTGCCTTTACCTGTAGCAGTACAGGCACTGTCACAGAAATAAGAGTACCAGCTATGTTTGTCTGGGAAAGAAGTGATGAAGTGGAATGCTGTGAACCATCTTAGGCTCTCTCTCCATTTCATCTCACTTCTACATTCGCTGTGGTCCTTGTATGGTCATCACAAATTTGAAATACATTCGGCCCTCCATATCCATAGGTTCTGCATCCACAGATTCAAGCAGCCAGGGTTCAAAAATATTCCAAAAAGCAAACCTTGCTGTTTGCCATTTTATATAAGCACACCATTATACTATACTATTGTATATAACGGGACTTGAGCATCGATGGGTCCTGGAACCAAACCCTAGCGGATGCTGAGGGCCCACTGTAATATATATAACATTTGTTAAAAGAAGCTGGAACTAGCATCTGGTTTAATATGTGTACACAAAGCCAAGATGAATCAGAAATGGGGGTTATGGGGAAAGAACTTGTACAAAATCAGAACATGCACTAGTGAAAATGAATTTGTGTTTGTGTAGATAGTTAGCACAAGCCTTATTGTTCTCACAGAATATACAGTGGGGCAGGAAGGGAACTGATGCCATAAATTGTACAACAGAATGCCCTATGTGACTGTATGGGGTAAATACTGAAATATTTTTGGGTGTGTAGTAACATATTATCCACAGAAATCATACATTTTCTTCTGAGATATGCATTATTGAGCCTTCTTACTTCATAGTACTGTATTTGCCTTTCTTCTGGTGCTATTGTATTTGCCTTTCTTCCTAAATACTATAGACTCTCTTTTCTCTTAAGAAACAGTTTTAGTTGCCTAATACTGCAAAGCTTTTGTAAAGCCTACAGACTTCGTTAAAAGCCATGCTGTAGTTGAAAAGCACAATGTTCCTTCCTTCTTCAGTTCACAAACAATTGCTGATTGTGTGCCACTGAGTGCATACAAATGTAATATTATTTAAGAAGTGGAGCGTCTCTGCAAGTACACTCACATGTTTTTCTCCTGGTCAACTTCACAGAGGGAGACAGAAACAATTCTGCAAGTTTGCAGCATCTGTTCACCTCCTGAATGCTAGCTGGACACTTAAAATAATATACATATATACAATGTTCTAATACATTTTTTTCTTGGAAAGATTAATGCTTTTCCTGAAGAAGCATACTGAATGGCATGGGCTGCGCAAGGTTGATGACTCAGTGAGTATTTCTGTACTACATAGTTAAAACAGTTTGATTCCACTCCAGTGATCTTGGCTTCATCCAATGGAATCTTGGGACTTGTAGTGTGGTGAGGTACTTGGGATTCTGTACTTCAGGGGCATGGACTAGAGCTCTCTAGCAGAGTACAAGTATACACCAGTTCACAAAGTAGATGTCTTCCCTGGCATTACCTCTTTAACAGAAAATGTGGTACCAGAGACAGAAATAACATGGAAAGAAGGACAGTTTTAACATGTTTTAGCAAACTTTTAATTTAAAACTAGCAGTATACACAGGTGAAATGAAACAACCATGTCAGGTAAGCCTTGCATAAGTAAACAAAAACACTCTGAACCTTCTAGTGGTCACTTGAAGGCTATTTCCAAAATATATCCAGGGGTGGCTTTTTCTTTCATCAGCCTCATCTTTTCTTACAGTTTCTTATGAGAAAACTTGAAATATTTTTAACAAGCTCTATACTTTTTTAACATGCTGGGAGTAGCTGGTGAGGCAGACTTATCTGCTCTCCCCTTTTCTTTGTTTTGCTGTTCATGCATGCTCAGTAAGTAGTATTGGGGATGTAGCTGCCATTTACCTTGCTACTGCAGGCAGGCACACACTGCTACAATAGGATCAGCTGAAGCAGAATCCTGCACTTTTGCCAGCTCAAGCCTTATCGCACTGTTTACTGCAAACACACTGCTGCAAGTTGACACCAAAAGTCTATGTTTCTCAGGACCTCCTTCACCATCCTCTCCCAGTGCTGCTGTTGCTTAAAAAAAAACCAGCCAAAAAGCTTCCATGTAGACAGAAGGCCAGGTGGGAAAGGAGGGGCCAAGTAGGCATAAATAGACTAGAAAAGAACTTCTTTGTCAAAGGCTTTCTTAACTGAGCCATGCTTATATGGCAAGTACCTCACCAAACTCCCATAGGATGGAACCATGCAGTTAAAGTGGGATCTCACTGCTATACTTGTGTAGTGTGGACACAGTCTGTGTTTGATTCATTGTTTTGTCTGTACTTTGAACGAGATAAGTAGGGCTGGTCCTGCAACTGGACAGACTGAGGCAATCACTTCAGTCAACTGATTGGGGTGACATGAAAAAGCAGCAAATTTTATTTCTCAGCAGTTATTCCTTATTCATTTTTTGGTTGAGGGTGTGGGTAGAAGAGGCAGTTCAGGGATTTTTCTGCCTCACATGTCAAAATATCTTGACCAGTCATATGCACTGTGCACCTTGGCCAGTAGTGGTGAGATTGTCCCCCTCTCTCATGCAGAAAAATGTCTTGGGACAGTCCTGACGGGAGGTAGTTGGAGAAAAATCCACCATGGCTCCGGTATTGCTACATCTGCATGCACCCATTGTTGTCTTGGAATTCCCCAAAGAGATTTAGCTGAATGTGCATAGTTATTCTTTTGTTTGTACTGGGAGATGTAAAGGTGCGTTTATTAATATTTATTTGATTTTCATCTCTCTGTCCTTGATCTTGCTTGACTTGTATTAAAGTGCTGTGGATAGTACCTTTGTATCCATCGCTGCTTTATTCCTTCACATGTTTTCCTTCTCCTTTTTTCTTGAGATCCTTTTATTCTCCCCCACCCCCAATACACTTCAGTATTCCTGTAATGAGATCCAGGCCATCTTGATTTCTTGGCTTTAAGTCCCAATTCAGTTGTCATTGCACATTCTACTGAAGTCAGTAGCATTTCTTACTAAGGCCAAGCAACAGCAGAAAGCACAAAAAAAAAAAAAAAAAAAAAGAATATTTATGAATTGTTGCTCTGGCTATAAAATCCGTCTGTGATTATTTCAATATCAGAAGCGTCTGTCAGTATCTTAGCTGATTTTTATACAAGGAGCATTTTAATGAATTACAATTAGAATAAAAGGGTTTTTGTTTCTGATCAAATTCCTTTGTTAAGCCTGGGATTTAGAACACAACAAGTAATTGTGGAAATGTCTAAACCTCTTATATGTTTATGTTGGAGGCAAAGGATATTAATTATATCAATAAATTGCTTTGGCAAACCTCATTTTTATAACATACCTTCTGGAAGTGATAGGTACTTCCAATTATAGACAATGGATTGGATCCAGATTTAGTCTTATTTTAGAAGAGATCCATTGAAATCAATTGGATTAAAGTTACAGAGGATGTATGTTGAGAGATTATTATTGGAATGATTATGAGTTTAGGATGGTAAGTTTAAAGAACCAAAAAATGCAGGCAGAAGATTAGAATCCTCACGAGGAGGAACACTTATTAAAGAAATATATTATTGGATAATCTAAGTAATCTAAAAAATAAAAGGGTGGAAGGGAGACATGTTGTAGCACAGTGGTTCTTAACCTGTGGTCTGGGGACCCCCAGGGGTCCACTTCCTCAGAGGGGATCCACAAAGTCTTGAAGGCTGCTTGGCCCACCTCCTGCCTGCAGTGGAGTGGCCACATAACAGGAGCCAAGGTGCTGCTGGCTGGCTTGGCCTGTGCATTGCCATTCAATCCACTCCAGCCTCAAACCTGAAGGAAGAAGCAGAAGGAAAGTCTTCCCTCCCTCTTTAGTTCCTCTGAGGGAAGGTTTAACGGATGGTAACTGTATTATTAATATTATTATCAGGTATTATTATTAGGTTTTAAAATTTTGAGTTAAGTCTTGGGGGTCCACGGCAACAAAAGATAATTAAAAGGGGTCCCTGGTAAAGAAAAGATTAAGAACCACTGGTGTTGGCTATATGCTCAAAAAAATACAAACAAAATGAGATCCATTCAAATGGTCATTCGCATAAATATGTGTCATTCAGAAGGGGGGCAGCAAAATCCACCGCAAAGTCCATGTGTGCCGCATCCTCCAGTAAGTCGGTCAAATGGCAAATTTATACTCTTTTTTATTCTTTCTGTCTTTGTAAATATGAAGTGTTGCTTGTGCACACCCTGGGAAATCTTTTTTTAAAAAATGGTGGCAGCAGATTTAAAATCTCAAGTAAATCACTTGCAGCTGCCATCTGGCTAGGGGGTCAGACACATGTATTCCACCCCCTCGTGTAGACAAGACCACTGTTGTAGCATGTTGTCCCTCACAGTCAGTTAACCCTGACTGAACCAGACAATGTTATCTGCCCATAAAGCTTTTAGGATAGGTGGCTGACAGGAAGCAAAAAGAAGCAGGAAAGGAAGACAAAGATCCTTATCCCTCTCTGTCTAAGCCATCTTATCCCTATTGGGCAAGAGAACAGCAAGTGTTAATGTGTGAAAGCAATAAATGTTTACCAAAAGTCAGTTTCCCAGAGAGAGAGAGATTTGAACCCTGGGAAACTGACTTTTGGTAAGGAGATTTATTGCTTTCACACATCAACTCTTGCTCTCATGGAAGCAGTGGTAGCAGCAGGGGACAAGCCCAGCTATGAGCCAGAGCAGGTGTCACCCTCCTCCTCCTTCCAGGCCCAGCTGATGAAAAACCTGCAGCTGCGAACCAAGAGCAAGGGGAGCAGCAAGGTGGGAGTCTGCGGGCACTGTAGTGCAGAGAGCTTGCCATCCCTTTCTTGTGCTCAAGCCACACAGCCATCACCACTGGCCAATGGGGACTTGCTGGGTGACAGCAGCAGCACAGCCAAGTGAGGTGGCTTTAGGCACAGGAAGCATGTGCTGGACCGGATCTTGTCCTCACAGCCCAACTTGTGCTGCTTGCTACTCAGCCAAACTTGGAGGCCGCGAGCACTGAGGCCAGCTTAGCTCTGTGTTGCTTGCAGGAGCACATCCTCCACCACCGCCAGGGCAAAGGGAAGCAACAGCGGCAAGACCAGCAAGCAGAAGACACAACACTTTCATCCTTTTCTGCTTCTTCCTCAGTTTGCTCCTCACCACTGCAAGGAAGGGATGGCAAGTTTTCAGCCCTGTGGTATAGTCAAGGACTTCCATCTCTGTCAGACAATATGTATGTTCACCATGTAGATCTTTGGAATCCAAAACTTATGTCACTCTCCAATTCCCACTTCACTGGTTATCCCCCATAAGAATGGTCTTCCTGGATTAGAACAGACCTATCTCATCCAGCATTCTGTTCCCACAACAGCCAAGCTGATATCCATGAGAAGATCACAAGCAGGACAGGACAGGACAAGACAGGACAGGAACAGCACTGTTTCTTGTGGTCCCCAACAATTATAAGCATATTGTCTCTGTTATTGAGGGTAATACATAGCCATCAAAGCTAGAAGTCATATCTTTCATGTATTTGTCTTATCCCCTTTAGTGTAATCCAAGCTGGCACACAACATCTGATGTTATAGAATTCCTTGGTTTTAATTGTGTATCAGAGCCTTGGCTGGTATTAGCTCAGGGAGAAAGATTGGGATTTCAGCAGCCTGGGAGTCCCATTGCAAGCTTCACTTGGGTCCGGCATAACCCTGTTGGACCCCATTCCAAGCCCTACCTTGATTCTTGACTGTGGTCCTGTTGCTTTCCAGACCACTGGCCAACCAGATGGAAAATGAAGTCGCTAGCATTTTTACCTGTCTGGATACCCCTTCCCTTCATTAATTGACTATATCTCACAAACTGGCTTATTATTGGTACTTCACATGGTTGGTAGTTGACCAGGGCCTCCCACATGCAAGGACTCAAGATGTGCTTAAAAAACCTAAGGAAGAAGCCATACCAAATTCCTAAAAGTAGTAATTATGGGGAAAAAAAACAAAAAACCTTGGACTGGTGAGTTAGGGTGGAAATGGGCTAATTCTCCTGGACATACATGGAAGTGAGTCATTCACTAATTCAATCAAGGTAACTGACATTCTTTGCCCTACAAAACTGGTTTTCCCCTCACACCTGTCTTCAAATCAATAGAGATTGCCTGAAACGCATCAGTTCCAATGGTTCAGCCATTAACTATCATTAACATATCTGGAGAATCTGTTGTTTAACCCTGGGAAACTCTGGCAAACATTGTATTCCACTCATAGCACCCCTGCAGGGGGAATATCTAATATAAATACCACCCTAAAACATTGCCAAAGCGTTTGCAGTTTCTCCCATTTCATTACTCTGTTGGTTTGCTGTGAGACCCTCAGAGCTGCATTCTGAGTACCTTCTGCCACATGAATCTCTGCTCTTCAGATAGGTACAGTATAACCCATCATCCTGAACTTTATTCCTCTATCCCAATATGTCCTCCTTTCTTCGATAGCCTTGTGTGACTGCTTGAAACCTGAGTGTATGTGTGTGTGTTCCCTTGATTATTTTCCAATAAAAAATGGGTTTATTTTATTTCCTGCCTTGGAGTCTCATCAGTTAGTACTGGTACACACAGGTCAAAAGATCCCATCATTACCCCACCTCCTGCCATATTGAGCTAATTAAAATTCCCCATAATAATATCTGGACATGTGTGGGGTTCCCATGAATCCCCTGTAATTCGAATAACAGCATGCCCACCTGGCTGCCAGAAAACCAGTTTATAGAGGGTGTACTCAGGGGAATGGATCTATTTAGGAGGAGAGAAAAGATCAGTCTCTGCTTCACTGGTGTTAGTCCCTGGCCTGCCCCATCCCTATCATGTTATGTCCTATAACAGCTTGGGAAAGTCCAAAGAGTGGGAAACTTGGATGCCACTCCTGTGCCCCTTTCTTTTTATTCAATGGAGAACAATACACATCTTCTTCCCATTGGATGAAATCAGAAGCATGTGATGTTAATGAAACAAGGGTCAGTTGCTGGAAGTGAAGCTTTGGTCAGCCTTGTTAAAACCATTCCAGAATGTAGAAAGAAAGGGCGGGTGTTAATCACCTGAGCAAATCATAGTGTAAGTGCACTAAAAAGTCCTTTTTGATACATTGGGGACATTTAGCTTCGTATAGGACCAGCTGTTTGGCTGACAAGCAACATCAGTCGTGTGGAACAGGAAGTACTTTAGCAGAGTCTTCCCAAGAACATAACTCACAGGAAAATCGACAACCCCCAGGGAAGTTCTCTAAACCTATTGAAATTAACCAGTCTGCTTCACTTTCAAAGAGTGCGAGTGGAGAAAACTTTGTGGACTGTGTCCCATGCGAATTAGAAAGAAATGTGTGCTATTTAAGTATAGGCATTTTTAGTCCCTCTGCCTTAAGAGGTAATGCTTAGGATTTAGAGATACAGTGGGCTCTTGGTATCTGCTGGGGCTTGGTTCCGGGACCCCCATGTATTACAGTACTTTAAGAGGTGGGGGAGTGACTTAGAGATCCACTGATGATATCAAAATCTTTATTCTTATCTGAGATAATTATTAGCTCAAACAGTATACCTGTGAGAGGAGGGTAACTGCCGGGATCTTTGCACTTATGTATACCAGTACTAACTGCAGAGAACTCCAGTTTAAAGTTAAATAAAGTATTTTTATTGGAAATAGCACAAAATGCATTCACACCCGCAACACGTGTTCCTAAGAATCACACAAGGCTATCAAGGAGTAAGGCAGAAAGACTGGATAGAGGGAGAGATTTGGGAAAATAGGATGTTAGTTATCAGTCATGAAGAGCAGAGTCCTGGGTGGTGAAGTACTCAGATAGAAGTCTGAGGGTGGCACTGGAGTTTCTGATTTGGAGGCACCCTGAGAAAGAGAATGGCTTGGTTTGTCCACAGTGGCACACCTTTCTATTGTTGGGGGACTAGTATTTATACTCTGAAGGGGTACTCTGGCTAGGATAAATCCTGGATGGTTTCCCCACCAGGTAAACAAAGGAAACAAAAACCTAACTGATTGCGTTAATGGCTGGGAGATGGGAATTGATGGGTTTAGGACAACCTCACAGTGGTGGACAGGAGGGGGTTCAGAAGTGGGATTTCCTTATGATTTGGAGTTGGAAAAGGTCACTTGATTGTTTGGTTAGATGACTAATTGCTGAGTTGCCCAAGAAGGAATTAACACATACCTCCTTAATGGCTTTGTTTACCAAGTGGTTTCTGCACAATCCTAATATGGGCTTGTTTGCCAAAATAATTCTAAGACATCTTCCAGTCAATGCGACCTCCACCTGACCTCTTTTTGGTTCACCCCAGCCAACCTGACCCTGAAAAGTGTCCAATATTCCAATTATGAGATATCATATAGAGGGGATGCTAACACAGAGATACCAAAATCCATGGATACTCAAGTCCCATTATATACAATGGCATAGTAAAATGGTGTCCCTTATATAGAATGGCAAAATCAAGATTTGCTTTTTGGATTATGTGTGTGTGTCTGTATATGGCAGCAGCATAGACAATTACACAAATTGACATATACAGTCGTTCCTTCACATTCGCGGGGGTTAGGGTCGCCAGACCCCCGCGAATGTGAAAAAACTGCAAATAACACTCACCCCTCTGCTGTGCTTTCTTTCTCCCTGCAAAGAGAGCGAAGAAGCAGCAGAGGAGTGATTTCAGAGGCTTTGCCTTCCCACCCCACGCTTGCCTGGACCTTCACTCCCTTTGCAAAGGAAAAGGAAGACCCAGGGAAGCAGGGAGGGAGAGGCAAACCTCAAAATCGCCCCTCTGCTGTGCTTTCCTTCTCCCTGCAAAGGGAGCAAAGAAGCAGCAGAGGAGCGATTTCAGAGACTTAGCCTCCCCCCCCCCCGCGCTTGCCTGGACCTTCACACCCTTTGCAAAGGGAAAGGAAGAGCCCAGAGAGGGGTGGGTGGGTGAGGGAAACCGCGAATACTCAAAACCGCGAATGGCCAAAGCCACGAAGGTGAAGAGACAACTGTACTCCCCAACAGGGGTTCACAGCATATAAACTTCACACACACACACCTACCCAACCATTCTCTGAGGATGGCAGCCACAGATGCAGGCGACATGTCTGAAAGAAACTATTCCAGAACACGGCCTCACAGCCCGGAAAAAACTCAAGGAAAATCTATGGAAGTACAGTTGCCCCTCCACAATCGCGGCTTTCACACTCGCAGTTTTGATTATTCACGGTTTAGGCCCGAGCCTCCTCGGGAAGGCAAGCGAGAGGCAGGGCAACCTCCTACCTGCACCTCCCCTGGCCTTCCAGAGGCGGCTCCAGTGCTTCAAATCTGCTCAGGAACACTGGGGAGAGACAGGGCAGCCTCCCTCCCTCCCTCCCCAACCTTCCTGCCTTCCCCAACCTTCCTGAGGGGGCTCCGAGGCTTCTAAGCCCTGGAGTCCGCTCAGCAAGACCAGGGAGAGGCAGGGCAGCCTCCCGCCCACCCGCCCGATGCCTTCCCTGGCCTTCCTAAGCGGGCTCTAGGGCTTCAAAGCCCCGGAGTCTGATCAGGAAGGCCGTGGGGAGGCATGGCAGCCTCCCTCCCTCCCGCCCGATGCCTTCCCCGGCCTTCCTAAGTGGGCTCCTGGGATTCTAAGCCCCGGAGTCTGCTCAGGAAGGTCGCGGAGAGGCAGGGCAGCCTCCTGCCTGCCCGCCCGCTGCCTTCTCTGGCCTTCCCAAGCGGGCTCCATTGCTTCTAAGCCCCGGAGTCCGGTCAGGAAGGCTGCGGAGAGGCAGGGCAGCCTCCCGCTCGCCCGCTGCCTTCCCCGGCCTTTCCAAGTGGGCTCCAGGGCTTCTAAGCCCCAGAGTCCACTCAGAAAGGCTGCGGAGAGGCAGGGCAGCCTCCCGCCCGCCCGCTGCCTTCTCTGGCCTTCCTAAGTGGGCTCCAGGCCTTATAAGCCTTGGAGTCTGCTCAGAAAGGCCACAGGGAGGCAAGGCAGCCTCCCTCCCGTCTGCCCGCTGTCTTTCCTGGCCTTCCTAAGTGGGCTTCGGGGCTTCTAAGGCCGGGAGTCCCCTCAGGAAGGCCACAGAGAGGCCGGCCAGGCTGGCCAGACACCCTCCCGCCGCCTCCCTCCCTCGGGGGGGGGGTGTCGTGGGAGCAGCATTTTTTATTCGCGGTTTTTCCACATTCGCAAGGGTCTCAAGATCCTAACCCCCACGAATGTGGAGGGACGACTATCTTTATTTAAGCTCTCTCTTTGTTTCCCAGTTCCTATTAGCAGCTTGCTTTTTGTTAAAGAGCCTTCACCAGTCTCAGATAACTTAATTCTTTCAAGGCCCTGTAGTTATTTATTTCAATAAAATGTCCAGACTGGATCCCTCCTTTCCAGAACTGTTTATGTCTTCATCTGCCTTGTTTCCCTCCCATTAGAATGAGATTTGGGCAGTCTGCATAAGGCCCTGAAAGGTACAACATGGAGAAACAGGGCTTTTTAACTGCACACAGGATCCATTCATGCTTCCGTGGACCACAAAGTCCTGTAGCGTCACAGCTGTGGTTCTTGACATAATGCATCCTTTCTTGGGACACAACGAGAGGCCTATTATTTTTATTCATCTGTAAAATGGCTAAATTGAGCTTGGACAGTCTTTCTTGTGTCATTGCTTCAGCCCATGGCTGTACTTGTTATAGGAAGGCTTTGTTTTGGGTTAACAAGAGCACCTTTATTTCTCAGTGATGGAAAATGGTTAAGGTTCCTCCTCAAATGATCAGAGCTCCATCACTGTGGTCAGAGTGGTGCAGCGGTCTGAGTGCTGGACTATTAGACACTTGGGAGACCAGGGTCAAATACGCACTCAGCCATGGAAACCCACTGGGTGACCTTGGTTAAGTCATACCCTCTCAGCCTAAAAGGAAGGCCATAACAAACTTCCTCTGGATATATCTTGCTATTAAAAAAATGTGATAGGGCTGCCTTCTCAGTGGCTGCTCCCACCCTCTGGAATGCCCTTCCATAGGAGGCTAGGATGGCCCCTTCCCGGCTCTCCGTTTGCCAGCAGGAAAAGACATTTTTATGCAAGCAGGCTTTTAATATGTAGCTGGGCTTATGGAGGCTTTGCTGGGGTGTGTTTTTATTTTTATTTTGTTTATATTTTTATCTTTTAACTTTTATATGTTTTATGTAATTTTAGATTTTTATATTGTGATGTTTTTTAATGGTTTTAAACTGTGTTTGATGTGATATTTTGTGAGCGGCCTTGGGTCCCTTCTGGTAGAAAGGTGGCATATAAATAAATAAATAAATAAATAAGAGTTGACTAGAAAGTGCATAACAACTACAATGATTGTCTCTCTCTCTCTCTCTGGCTTTTCTTCGCAAACGAAGATTCAGGAAGGACTCATCCCGCGGTTTCTGCAAGCGTGCTGATGACTAAAAAGGCCAATCCGAGATAAACAAGTCCGGTTGCAGAAAGCACAGCAGAAGGTCTCCTTGGGTAATGTTTTTGGGTTGTGATTCTTTCTGCGTTGTCGCTTCTCTTAAAGACTTGTTTGGCGTGAGTTCTCAAATAAGGCTGCAGCATTGTGGATAGTGCGTCTCCATGCCTCCCGATTTGTAGTTACTTTAAAAAAAAAGATTGTGCCCATCTATCACTATCTGTAGGGTTACATAGTCTCCAAAATAAAAACCACAATTTAATCTGGTTTCTCCCTTCTGGCAGACATTATAGACAAAGACATCTACAGTTGGCCCACTGCATTTGTTGAGGTTAGGGGTGCAGGACCCATGTGAAAGTGGAAAAACCACAAATGTCTCTATGCTCCCTCCAAACCATATTTAACACACACAAAAATGTATTGTGTGTATTCAACCCACCGTGGATGCCTTTGAGGCAGCAGGATTCCTGTGCAAGGCAGAAGCAGTTGGCTGGCGGGCTTGCCACTACCTCTGCTGCTGCCTATACCCAGCCTCGCCACATATTGGCAGTTTCTCTCAGTCTTGTGAGGCTTGCAGTCCCTATTAAAAATGACATACAGTCGTCCATCCACGTTCATGGGGGTTAGGTTCCGCAGACCCCCGCAAATGTGAAAATTCCGCGAATAATGACAGCCCTCCCCCCACCCTCCTGAAGCGACCACGGGGCCTCCGGAGGCCCCATCGTCACTTTCCCCGGCCTCCCCCAGGCCTCCCAAAGCGACCACAGGGCCTCCAGAGGCCTCGTTGTTGCTTTCTACCACAGGGCCTCTGGAGACTTTGTCATAGCTTCCCTGCGCCTCCCTCCGCCTTCCCGAAAGTGGTGATGGGGCCTCAGAGGCCCTGTTGCCGCTTTCCCTGGCCTCTCCTTGTGGCAAACCACTAATATGCGGAACCGCGAGTGTGGAGGCCGCGGATATGGAGGGAGGACTGTATATGGCAGCAGCATAGACAGCAGCAAATAATCCACAAATAATCAAATCCACAAAAGTTAAACCTGGAAATATGGAGGGCCTACTATAGTTTTAAAAGTGGGCCAGTATCTCAGTATTCCCAAACAAAGCCTATTAATCAAAACTTGATAGCTCTTCTACAATGAAGTTCCATATAAATTCACTAGATTCCGGCAAGGGGGGGGAAGAGATCAATACTGAAAATTTAATTTGAAATGATTAGCAAGGATTTCCAAGATGTGGTAAACAGATCCAAGAGAGGAATAGAAGGGATGGTGTTGCCTTTGTTTATTTAACAGAGGCACCTCTATGATGTTATGTAAATAAATATGTTGTGATAGTGATACCGTTCAGGAAGAAATTATTTTCAGATAATTTTGTCAAGAGAATTAAAATAAAAATTCAGCATGTTACACTGAATTTGGTATTAGATTTAGAACACTACTTGCAGTAAATTTCTGTTAAATATTAATAGGAGTGGTGCTGAAGATTTGATTACCATTGTCATGTTCTGCTTCCAGATCTTGGAAATGGACTCTGACTCAGAGATTGAAGCAGTAGACATGCCAGGACCTGTTGAACTAGAGCAGGAGGATGTTCCAGAGCCACAGGCCTCAGATATAGACAATAGTGCAGGTTTATCAGCTTTGGCAGAGGGTCTTGCCCATTCAGAGTACAACTTACCTGTACCCACCTTCACAGAACGTAGACAACAAAAGGGGGGTTTGAGGCGGTATCAGCATATTAACAGGAAGCAGCAATTAGTTAAGCAGCAGCTGCGTTAGCTGCTGATGTATAAATATGCAGCACTGCCCTCCAGGGGTTGTCAGAGATTATCTGACCTACCTGATTACTCATCATGTTCCTGGACTGTTTGTTTACTCTGGACTGTTTTCCTGACCTGGATTCTGCTGGATTGACCTAGACTCTGTTTGCCAGACCTGAACCTTGTTTATTGGACTTTGCTTCTGGACTTGTGCTTTTGCTTGCTAGTAAACTAAGTGACTGACTTCATGCTGCCTTGATTCCTTTGCCTGGTAATTAGTCTGACTGTGCTGAGCCTTTGCTTATTAGTTGTGTAGCAACAAGACTTTGTCTGGTTGTCTGGACATTGTTTGGACAACCATCTGCATCAAAAATTTGCAAAGCTTTCTGAGTCAAGCCAAAAGTTAAAAATCAGAAGCTTAATTCTCTGGAACAATAATTAAGATTAATTCTTCCAGATCAACAGAGGAATTTTAATTAATTTAATTACCCATGTAAATATGCACTATTTAAAAACAGTGAAATAGTCTTTTGATACCAGGACCTCACCAACATTTTATTTTAATGACTATGCCTGTTTTAAGAGACACATTTATTAATGGGCTTTCAAGCACATGTAATCATGCAGATATAATTGAGTCAGGTTTGACAATACTCTACTGGCTGACTTGAGGCAGGGAAAATGCTTGTGTGAGCACCGTAACATGGAAGAACTTATGCGAGATTGTAAATTTGCTTCTATGAAAGGAAAAATTAAAGTAATTATCAGTTTTTAAATATACAATGGCTGCTTACTTGAGTCTCGTGTAGTTTAATGGGGTTTATTGCTCCCAGGTAAATTGGTCTGGGATTGCAGCTTTAAGAGTCCCTCATGAGGTAAATCTGGACTTCTTGTTGTGTCATGTGCAAAACTGTTCTCGCTTGGAAAAAAAAAATACCCTAACAGTCATTGCAATAGAGACCATTAATTTTTTTAAAAATAATATCAACTGTGCAATATCCTATGCACGTCTACTCAGAAGGAAGCCATATTGAGTTAAATAAGGTTTACTTTTGATAAGTGTAAATCGCAATTGTGTTGTCTGTCTGCAACTCCTGTCAGCCCCAGTCAACAGACCTAATGGTGAGACAGGATAGAGGTTGCAGTTCAACAAAATCAGGGGGGGGGGGAGGGGGCTACTTATTCCACATCCTAATTTATGGTAACTCAGTATATCCAAAACATCAACATCCTATTTTGTTGATCCACAATATATCCAAAATGGCTTTAAAAATACTAATAATTAAAAAAAACACATCTGTCACACAGTTTGAAAAACAACCTTTTCATTGTGTACACAAGGAAAAGATTCAAGATGGCTAGGGGAAGCTTTAAAAAGGTCAAAATTTACATTTAGGGTAACATTATTTTCCAATCAGGCCATCTGAAAGGTCACAAAATACTGTGCAACCTTTTGAGTTCTCCAGACAAGCTTATAAACAAAGCAAAGGAAATGGGAAGTGACTGATATTCAAGCATTTGGGTCTACATCGAGCCCCTTAACACTACACAGTTACTGTATAGTGTTATGGTTCCACCTTAACTCTCCTGGTTGCATCCTATTGAATCCTGGATTTGTAGTTGGTGTGGCACTAGAACCCTCTGGCTGAAAATTCTAAATACTTCTCCCTAAGCTACATATCCCAAGATCCTATCTGATGGAACTACAAGCCCTTTCATACTACATAAACATAGCACTATGATTCCACTTTAACTGCCATGGCTGCATCCTATAGAATCCTGGGATTTGCAGTTTAGGGAAGGACATTAGAACTGTTAGCCTGAGAGCTCCTCCTGTAGTGCCTCCTCAAACTACAAATCCAGCAAATATATAGGATACAGCCATGGCAGTTAAAGTGGAATATCATCATGCTATAAATTTGTGGTGTGAGAAGGCCCCTGGCCAGTTAAAGTGGAATCATAGTGTTATAATTGTCTATTATGAATGGGCTGTTTGTTATAGCAAACAAGAATGTATTTTCAAAAAACATTAAGAAATGTTACCTTATGTTAATAACAATGCTTATGTAAAACAGTGGCTCTTAACCTTTTCTTTACCAGGGACCCCCTTTACATATCTTTTGTTGCCACAAACCCCCAAGACTTAACTCAAGATTTAAAACCCTGATGATGATGATGATAATACAGTAATAATAATAATAAAATTGCACCATTCATTAACCCTTCCCTCAGAAGCACTGGAGGGAAGGGAAGACTTTTCTCCTGCTTCTTTCTGCAAGCTTGTGGTTTGAGTGGACTGAATAGCAATACCCAGGCCAAGCTAGACAGCCTTTGCCTTGGCTCCTGTCACATAGGGTGAGCATCCTTCAAACTTTCGAGGACCCCCTGTGAGGACATCACAGCCCCCTGGTGGTCTGCGGACCAGAGGTTAAGAACCACTGATCTAAAACCTAGAACATTAATTGCTTTTTTTTTTTTTTTTTTTGGTCATGGCCACTTTATTATAGGTGACCAAGTGTTGGAAACCCAGAAATCTTAGACAATTGGTGGTTGAGGGTGTGGCATATGTGGCTTTTAGAA
This sequence comes from Gambelia wislizenii, assembly GCA_030847615.1. Taxonomy (NCBI): domain Eukaryota; kingdom Metazoa; phylum Chordata; class Lepidosauria; order Squamata; family Crotaphytidae; genus Gambelia; species Gambelia wislizenii. Next base: position 329,579,599 of record JAUMIR010000001.1, read on the forward strand.
AAACTTTCCTATACAATATGATTTTGTTCTGGCCATATAAGAAATAACACACTTCAAGAAGACTTGTATATCTTTATTCATTATGTAAATAACAACTGGCACCCACTTCAACCTCTGGCTAATCAGATGATTTTATGGAAAGACACTGCACCTTGATACACCACCCTCGCCAATATCCCCTTGGCACCGACCTAAGATCCCGATGCCCATTTGTGACTGAGAGAGACCAATATTATATTCAACTAATTTTTTTTTTTACCCATAGTTCTTACATTTTATATGGTGACACTATGGATGCTTATTATGTGTACCCTTTGTATCTTTTTATATGTTCCAGCAAATAAAAACTTATTAAACAACAAAAAGTAAAACAAACAAACAAAACTGGAAGTAAGGACTTAATGCAGAGTCGACTTGCTTTTAAGTCCATAAAACAACACATAAATTGTAAGCTTCTGAGGAGAGAGAGCTTTAATGGTGCTGTTTGAAACAGCCCCTGGTTAATCTTAATGCTGAGAGATGGAGGAGGTTGCAGAATAGATATTTCAGCTAGGCTTTTGCATGAGATGGTTTCAGGTTATACCTATGAACTTCCTAAGGGCTGCTGAAGTAGAGAAAATTATGTATTAAAAATAAAAATTATGTTAAAATTATAAAACCCAACCATGTTTACTTAGGTGGAACACACAGGTTCCTTGAAGGTGCAAAACAAAAAGTGGAGGGGAAAAAAGATTGTCTCCTGTGTTAGTCCACTGCAGTAAAAACAACAGAGTTCCCCATGACATTTTCAAGACAAACATATATTTATGTTAGACGCTGCAGAGCTGCTTCTGTGTGGGCAACAAGGGCAGCATCATCAGCGAAGAGCAGCTCACCGACTAGATAGTTTAGAGTCTTAGTGCGAGACCTCAGACGGCTTAAGTTAAACAAGCTACCATCAGTACAGTAAGGTATATAGATGCTGTCATCTTCTTCGAGCTCTGCCATAGCCCTTTGGAGCATCATGCTGAAGAAGATTGTAAATAAATTTGGCGCAAGAACACAACCTTGCTTCACTCCATTAGTTATTAGAAAGGACTCTGAAAGAGCATCACCGTATCTTGACTGGCCCTCATGTAGCAAGATAATCATTTTAAGAAATTTGGGGGGACATCCTAGTCTTTCCAGAATCTGCCACAGACCTTTCCTACTCGTGGTGTAGAAAGCTTTGGTGAGGTCAACAAATGTTACATAGCGTATACAGCCATTGTACTGTCTATTCTCCTTTATGGGTCTGAAACATGGGTCACCTATCGCCACCACTTACGACTCCTCGAACGCTTCCATCAGCGCTATATACGCACAATCCTAAATATACACTGGACTGACTATGTGGTGAATGTTGCTGTCCTTGAGCAAGCAGGGATCACCAGCATTGAGGCCATGATATTGAGAACACAGCTGCGCTGGGCAGGGCATGTTTCTAGGATGGAGGACCATCACCTCCCAAAAATAGTACTCTATGGTGAACTCACCACGGGTCAGCGTAAGAGGGGCACTCCAAAAAAGCGATACAAGGACTCCCTGAAACAACATCTCAGGATCGGCCAAATTGATCACCAACAATGGTCTGCGCTGGCCTCACATCGGGAGGCATGGAGACACACTATCCACAATGCTGCAGCCTTATTTGAGAACTCACGCCGAACAAGTCTTGAAGAGAAACGACAGTGCAGAAAGAATCACAACCCGGAAACATCACCCAAGGAAACCTTCTGCTGTGCTTTCTGCAACCGGACTTGTCTATCTCGGATTGGCCTTTTTAGTCATCAGCGCGCTTGCAGAAAGCGCGGGATGAGTCCTTCCTGAATCTTCGTTTGCAAAGAAAAGCCAGAGAGAGAGAGAGAGAGATTTATACAGTTTTAACACTTTGCAGACTGGGGACTTTATCAGACGCGAGGAAACACAGCAAATAACCACATCCCAAATTGCATCTGAAGAACGAGATGATAACAGAAAGGGTGACATTATCAGACGCCTGTGTACTTAGCCATTCCCAGGGTGTACTGCTGGTGCAAACAAGGTATCACATTTTTATCAACAGACTAAGCCATCAATACAAAGGGATGCCTTATTCACACCTATGCTACGCCTCTGGAACAGCTGAAGGACGTAATTGTCTGATAATGTTGCCCATTTTTGTTATTGTCGTGTTCTTCTGATGCGTTTTTTGCCACATCTGATAAGTCCCTAGAGGCTTATTGCATGCCAAAGTAAAAGGGTAGTGCAGCAGCAAGGTTCCATCTTCTGTGCTGCCTTACTACACAATATCATCGTTCTTCCATTCCAGCCACAATGGAGACCCAGGTAAAACAACACCTTTTTGCTAGCTGGAAAAACCCGTTAGGAAAAAAAACCACATTTTTTTTCCTCCAACGGGACTGGAATGGAAGAACACAAGAACAATGATGTCATGCAGTAAGGCAGCATAGAAAGTGGAACCTTCTGGCTGCCCTGCTGTTTTACTTCAGTGTTTTACTTCAGCCTCTTAGGACTTTTTCGGACATCTAAAATGTAACGGAAGCAGCCTCGCCACGTTGCGAGGCTGCTGTGCTGCAGGGCGTCCCTTTCGCATGATGCCCGTCCCTGCCGGTACTGTTGCGGTACCGCAGGGACATTTGAGTGTTATATTTCAATGATTTTTACTCACGAAAGTTGATCGTGAGTAAAAATCGCTGAAATATAACACTCAAATGTCCCTGCGGTACCGCAACAGTACCGGCAGGGACGGGCATCATGCGAAAGGGACGCCCTGCAGCGCAGCAGCCTCGCAACGTGGCGAGGCTGCTTCCGTTACATTTTAGATGTCCGAAAAAGTCCTTAATTACCCAGTTCATTAACTGCTGATAGTGGTGAAGCATGTAGTCCATGAAAGCTTGTGCTATGGGGGGAAAAAGTTAATGTTTAAGGTGCTATGTTACAGGACTCCTTATCTGATTTGCCTTCCTATAGAACATTCTTGCACAAGAGGCCTGGCTGGCCCCCTCCCTGTTCTCTTTTTGCTGGCAAGTGAATTTTTTTTTTAATTCAGGCAGGCCTTTAAGATGTGAATTGTGTTAGCAGTAGTGTGTGTGAAGTGGTGTGCTGAACTTTATTTTATTTTAAATACTTTTTAACCATTTTAATCATGGGTCCCAGGGGAAGAAATATGAACATATCCAAAAAAGTAGGCATTCACAATGATGCAACCTGTCTTCATAGTTAAAAGAGCCCCCCTAAACTTCGCATGACTCCTAGCCAAGATGGCGGCCGCAAGTGATTTACTCGTGATTTTAAATCTGCTGCTGCCAATTAAAAAACAAAGTTTCCCATGGTGCGCACATATGATATTTTGTATTTAAAAAAAAGAAAAAGAAAAAAAGAGTATAAGATCACTGTTTGATCGACTTACCAGACCCTCACTTAGCCAGAAATCCAGCATGGCAGCAGCAGCCGCTTTCCCTGTTTGCTAGCCCAGACTCCATGCTCATCTAGCAAATCAGATTGTGCTGCCTGTTTGTATCTGCACAAATGCGGCTGTACAAACAATCGCACATTCACATGTTGTATGGAGCTTTTTAGAAAATCATGATGAAGCCCCAGATGCTATGCACACAAACTTTGCGGTGGATTTGGCTGCCCTTCCTAATGATACATATTTGTGCAAATGTCCGTATGAATGGATCGCCTTCCATTCACATCCCATTTGTATTATTTTCACCATTTAGACAGGCCCATGGTTTTAATAATATTGGCATTTAATTCTTTTTTAAAATTTTGTAGAATAGGTTTTAAAAATGTAAACTTGTTTTCTACAGTAGGACCTCCGTATCCACTAGGGATTGGTTCTGGGGGGTGCGTGGATACCGAAAACCGTGGATAATAGCAAACACCATTGAAAATAATGGGACTTCTGGTTTAAAATACCATAGAGTTGCCTTGGAGGACCTAGAAAATGGCCAGAGAGGACACATTTTCTAGGAAGACTCTATGGTAGGTGTGCTGTTTTGTGTCCTGTGGATAATTGAATCCTACAGTATTTCTATAAGCCTTGAATCCCATCCTGGGAGAAAGGTGGGGTATAAATTCTATAATAAACAAACAAATAAATACATTTGATGTTGACAAAGCTGGAAATAATTTCGGCCAAGGTCAACAGAAACCTGTTCAACCATTCTTCTTCTGCCCATCTTGACTAATTAAAAAAAACTGAGTGGATATTAGGGTTGCCAGGCATAATTTATTATAAGAGATGTCTCTTATCTGAAGGCTGAAAATTTGGTCGCTTATAGAACTTGCAGGTGTCCCTTATTGTAAGGGATGCCCCCTATATGGGAATTGGAAAGACTTCCTTTTTATATAGACTGAACAAGTTGCCAAAAAAAAAATAAAAAAATCCTGTATTTTGGGGTGCGGGCCTTTCATAAAGTAAGAAACTGTGCATTGTGTGATTTACGAATGTGGACCCTATGTCAATCTTACAGAGGAACACATGACTGATAACTGGAAATCAATTATTTAATTTGGTATTTAGGTAGAACACAAACTTGTGAATTGCTATTTCCTAACTGTCAGCCTTTTGATGTATTTATGTATTTTTAACCAAGATCTATTTTAACTGATATTTATTGTTTTGTGTGGATGTGTTTTTTCCTGCCTTGATTCATGGAGAGAGGCGGGTAAGAAATAATAATATGGCAGCAACATGGCGGCAGCAGGCGCTTGCCCTGTAACCAAGCCCCAGCCACTGCACTTGCCTGGCCAATCAGGATTGTGCGTCCTCTTGTATGGGGAAGTGATTCACGTTGAATCGCTTGTCTTAATGAGCGAGAATGTGCATATCACATGGAGCTTTTTAAAAGTCGGGAAAAGCTGCAAATGTTTTTCTCACATAGTTTTTGCTCTTTTTGGCCCCCCTTCTTCATAATACGACTTGACAATGTGGAATTCCATAAAGACATAATTACTTAAATGAATAATAATACAGTAAAATATCAATGGAAAAAGTAGTGTTTTATATAAAGAGCAGCATATATACATATATATATATATATATATATATATATATATCCACACACACACACACATACACACACACAGAGTAGGATCCCCGTATCCGCAGGGGATTGGTTCCACCCTCCCCCCAGGATACCAAAAACCATAGATAACAGTGAACGCCATTGAAAATAATGGGATGTCTGGTTTAAAATACCATAGAGTTACCTTGGAGCGCCTAGGAAATGTCTAGAGAGGATGCCTCTCTAGGCATTTTCTGAAAGACTCTATGGTAGGTGTGCTATTTTGTGCCACGCGGATAACTGAAACCCCGGGTATCATTTCTTCGGATACGGGGTCCAAAGGTGATGATGATGATTCATGTCATGAATTTCGACTGCCCCGAAAACCTGGCAGTGCTCGTGGATATAAGCATGCGAGGGGGACAGCGAGAGCTCTTTCCCCCACCTTTCCCCACCCTCCTTTGGTTTTCAGCTTCTTCGCGCCGGCTCCCCAACGCCACTTCTTAGAGGCGGCCAGTAGGTGTCGCTGCCGGCTACGCTCACACGCCACAAGGGAGGCGGGCCTGGTTCACTTGCCGGATGAAGACCGGCCGGGAGTCCGGAAGGAGGAGGAGGAGGAGCCAAAGCGGTGTGGAAGTTGCTCAGTCTGGGCGGCAGAATGTCGCGCGCTAAGGTAAGGCGGGAAAGCGCGCGCGCGCGCGGGGGGGGAGCATGTGGCGCTTGGTCCGCGAGGAGAAAAGCAGCCGGGCAGTGCCTGTGGCGCCGCCTTTGGGAGCCAGGAGCTGATAAGCTCGCCTCTTGCCTGGGATGCTTAACCCGGATTATGTCCACACTGCACAATTAGAACAATGTGATGCCACTTTAACCTCCTTGGCAGTCGTTCTGTAGAATGCAGGGATTTGTCGTTTGGTGAAGTGTTGAGAGTTGTCCACTAGAGAGCTCTAGTAGTGGGTGCGCTCGTTTTCCCTGAAATCCAGCCTCAGAATTTATCCGGACTACCAATCCCAGGATCCCGCAGGTTGGAGCCATGGCAGTTGAAGTGGTATCAGACTGTTCCGACTGAAATGTGACCACCTTTATCACACCACACTGTTATAACGCTATTATTCCACTTTAACTGCTCTTGGCTGCCTCCTGTGGGATCCTGGGATTTGCAGTTTAGGGAGGGGCATTTAGAACTCTCAGCCAGAGAGCTCTTAGGCCTCTCGAAACTACAAATCCCAGGATTCCACAAGAGGCAGACAGAGACGTTAAAGTGGAATAATAGCACTATAACAGTGTAGTCTGATAAAGTCCCCATGGTACATTCCTTTGACTAATAATCTCTGAACCCCTTTGAACCCATTTTGCTTCTATTCAAGTGGCTTAATGATTAAATTCTGTCTCTTCCCCCCTCCCCCCCCCCTGTTTTATAAAAGTGCTTTTCTGGGTGAACTGGGAATTTTTCATATTCTTTGAAAGGATTGTGATAACAAATGACCAAACTAAGGAGATTATCAGACAGGAACGAAAACAGTGTTCCTGTCCCACAATCTCCACTCCCATCCCTGTCCCATCCCTGACCCGCCACAATTACCCTCCCCACCACATTTACCTCCTCTCGGGTTGACAGGGCAGCCCAGGAGTGAAAGGAGCTCTAACAGAGCTCCCTTCACTTCCTGGATCAAAATCCTACAGATTCTCACGAGAAGATGTGAACGCGGGAAATTAAAAAATAAAAATAAAAGTTACAGAAAAAAAGTGACACCGAGCACAAAAACACACTTTAAAATTAACAAGTAACCCAGGGAGGGTCATAAAAAATGTGTCACTTACCTGGATGTCCCGATCTCACCTAGAAGTGTTCTGGCAGGGACCTCTCATTGATGCTGGGATCTCGCCAGCATAACAGGGCACCTTGTTGCACACAGGAAAATCCGGAACACAAACAGAACAGAGGATGGCTTCTCACATCAATAAAAAGCAGTGCTGGCGGAACAGCAGCATAACAGGTGCATAATGCGGGGGGAACGACATTGTCTGATGAGGGAGCCCTTTTGCAATCTCCTGGCATTGCTGTAACACCACTTTTTATGCATCTGATAATCTTAAATCAGTAGAAGTTCCCTGTATTATCTTACCAAACAGTGACAACCAGTGTGGTGTGGTTCCTCGTTCTTTAAGTATCTGAAGAGCAGTACGTTATTATTTCCAAAATTGCAAGACTCTAAACATAACAGAGAGTCTGAAATGTAATCTTTTACATGTTTACTTAGAAGTAAGTTCCACTGAGTTCAGTAGACCTTATGTTCAAGTAACTGCATACAGGATTGTAACTTGGCTAGATAATTTGAGTTTGAAATCAGATGACAGCGTGTATATTAGTTTAGCTACAGCAGAAATTAAGAGGGTGACTATACTGGTGTGGCAATCATGTGGCTCTCCAGATGTTGCTGAAATGCAGCCTGAGCCACCATAGCCAGTAGTGAGTAATGCAGGAAGTTGCAGTTCAATAATAGGTGGAGGACTCTGTAATGCCCACCACCCCTGCCTTATAAAAACAGTGTGGTGTATACACATACTGTTTGGTAGAGCTCTGTTTTCTCAGAATAGCCATTGCTAATTGAATTACTTTAAAAGGGTTCATAGAATCATACAGTTGGAAGGGACCACAAGGGCCAGCTAGTCCAGTCCCCTGCCATGCAGGAATGCATGGTTGAAGCACTCCCAAGAGATGGGAGACCTCCAAAAAGGAAAGCCCACCACCCTCTAATGCAGTTTGTTCCATTGTCAAACAGCTCTTACTGCCATGAAGTTCCTCCTAATGTTGAGGTGCAATCTCTTATTTGCTGTTTGAATCCCTTGGTTCATATCCTAGTCTCTAGAGTGGCAGAAAACGAGCCTGCTTCATCTAAATGACAACCCTTAAAATATTTAAGGATGGCTATTATGTTACCTCTGACTCTTCTCTTAGTAAAAATACCTAGCTTGCTAAGCTATTCCTCAAAGTGATTGGTTTCCACACCTTTTACTATCTTGGTCACATGTTCTGCATGTTGTTTGAAATGTGGTGCCCAGAACTTGACATGGTATTCCAGGTGTGGTCTGACCAAAGCAGGATACTGTGGCTTCCCTTGGTGTGAATGTGAAAACCTTGTTGATACAGCATAGAATTACATTGGCTTTTTTGGCTGCTGCATCACACTATTAAGTCATGTTTACCTTGTTTACTAAAACTCCTAGATTTTTTCCACATTCAGTTATGTCAAATCTGGTGTCACCCATCATATATTTGTGCATTTCATGTTTCCTGCCTAAATGTAGTACAGTACCTTACATTTATCTCTGGTGAAATTCATTTTATTAATTTTGGCCCAACTGTCCAGTCTGTTAAGATCTGATATCTGGGGTGTTAATTGCCCCTCTACAGGAATGCCTGATTGCATATGGTGGAGTTTTCTTCATCTGATTTATATTTTAAGGGGTCTTAAATTGAAAATGCTGATCCTTGTAGGGAATAGAAAGTATCCTTTCATTAATTCAGGGTACTGGTGATTTATTGGTGCAGAGGGCCTAAATACTCTAAAGGTACCAGATTCCTGTCTGATCTTGAAAACTAAGCATGGTCAGCCCTGGTTAGTGCTTGGATGTGAGACCGCCAGTGAACACCTGGTGCTGTAAGCTATATTTGCAGAGGAAGGAACTGCCAAAACCACCACTTCTGAGTATTCCTTGCCGAAGAAAACCTGATGAAATTAGTGCGGTCACCATAAGTCGACAGGCGACTTGAAGGCACATGCACACACAACGTTGGTGATTTACACATTGAATGTATTTACAATATATGATTATATCAGTTTCACACTATTTTATGTATTGTAGCTCTGTCCTACTGAATCCTGGGATTTGTAGTTTGGTAAAGCACTTAGAATTCCTTGTTAGAGAGTTGTACTGTACTTATTACCCTGAACTACCCCACTAGAGGAGTTTTCTAGCAGAGAATTGTAAATATCTCTCACCAAGCTATAAACCCAAGGATTCTTGAGGATGGAGTCATGATAATTAAAGTGGCGTGAAACCAATATAACAGTGTGGTATAGATGTGCTGTTCGTGTTATAACTCAGGGGTTTACCACAGGAAGGAAGGGAAGCAGAAGGGAAGCTTGAGAGTAGTGTCCCATCTTGCCTTATTGCATGACGCCAACGTGTTTCATCTGTTCTGTTCTGGTCCCATGGGAGATGGTGGTAAAGGTGGGTCTTTTTGCTAAAGGATTTTTCTGGTTTGCAAAAAGACTCGTGTTTACCACTGTCTCCCGTGGGACCTGAATGGGAGAACAGCTGAAACACGCCAACGTCATGTGATAAGGCCAAAGCATCCAGTTCTATTATCAAGGTGCACTGCCACTTCCTTCTCTCATGTGGTAAGCCCCTTCATACAGCCTTCTCCAACTTGGTACCCACCTGTTATTTTATACTTCAAATGCCATCAGCCCTAGCCAGCATGGACAATGGTCAAGAATGTTGGAACATCTAGAGAGCACCAGGTTGAGCAAAGCTTGTTTAACACAATATTTAAAGTGTACAGACACAGGTTTTTAGGCATAAATGAAATAGAAGTAATAATTCCCTGACTAGTCATGTCCACGCACACCTCACCTGTTGCCCCAGTTTTTGTTATTAGCCATTTTGCATTTTAAAAAAACGACATAGAAGAATTTAAAGTAAGTAATGCAATTAATATGTCAATGGTGACTGATGTGGTGGTATTTATTTTGGAGTAACTGGCACTTTGGGAAGCCTCTGGCAAGTTATTTCTCAACCTTAGTTCTGTATTAGCAAACCAAGATAAATGTGCATTTCATTGCAAGTGTGAATTAAAGTGAAATATCTGCTTTGAAAGATACAGCGGGTTCTATAGGCAAGAAATAATAACATCTGAAAGAGAGGTTTCAGAATTAGATGTTCTTAGGAGGAATGTTGGTGTTTACTGGTGAACTGTTGGCCTTACAGACTTTTTGAACAACAAATCCCACAATGCTTTGCTGTCAGTCATGTTGGTTGCTGCTTCTGGGAGTTGAAGTATCAAGAAAAAACCCTAATCATTTGTGTAGACAGTTCCAGTCTGCTTAACTTTGGTTTGCCTTTCTTTAATTTTCTGAGGAAAGTTCTTGGCTTCTCTTGAGAGCTGCATGCCAAATAGGCATTTCAGAAAGTGAAATTAACTTTTACTGTCATTACTCATTTGCACTAGGAGAGCTTTGCCTGCTGAATGGCTATTTGATATGCCGCTCTTGAAGGTTTAGGAGACCCGCCAGGAAAAAGAAATATAGGTCTGGCTTTGCTTTTTATGATTTCTGAAATGCCATTAAGTACAATTCTCTGCACGTTTTGACTAGGAATAAGCTTTATCAAACACAGTGGGACTTACTTCAGAGTAAATGTTTATGTAAAGCATATTTATCCTGCCTTTCAAAATAATAATTTCAAGGTGGGTGACAAACATATAAATCAAAGACGGGAAATAGGATTTGAGTACAATTCCTTTCATTCCTTGTCATTGGCTGATGGGAGTAGAAGTCCAAATCATCTAGCAATCCAAAGACTCCCCTCTTTTGCTCTACATTGTTTTTCCAAAACAGGTGGACACTTAGAAATTTTAAACTGAAAACACATTTCTATGAATATTTAGTAACTCCCACTGGTTTAGTAGGGCTTAGGGTATATGACTGTTGCCTGCCAGCTGTATTTATGCCATTACTTCCTTTACGTAGAGAAAAAAATTGATCTGAAGTGTCGCAGTTCCAGAATGTTTTGTTTAGAGCTATAAATATGTGCATGCATTATTTCAGCTAGTTGTTCTTAGGTATGTTCTAATTCTGTTCATGTTTTTCCTTTCCTTTTGGAAGGCAGCGGTGGTGCTGTGTATGGATGTTGGCTTTTCAATGAGCCATTCTGGCCCTGGAGAGGAGTCTCCTTTCGAACAAGCCAAGAAAGTGATTACAATGTTTGTGCAACGGCAGGTAAAACCAAAACCAAAACCTTGTGGACATTACAAGAGTTGGCAACAGACTGCAGCCCCATGTTGAGTCCCTCTCCTTCTAAAACATAAAATGGAACTGGTGCATCTTTTGGTATTATCATGTTGTGTATTTTCTCCCACTCCTGGAAGGAGCGATCAGTCAACTGTTGTGGAGAAAGTGCAAGGAAACATAATATGGCTATCAGGATTTGGATAAACATCAACTGCATGGTGTGCAGGATGGGGACGTACTTGTGGCAGTGTAGTCGTCTTTAGCGGCAGCTCCATATCTGTTGTGATAAGTTCAGGCACAGCCATGTCCCTGAACATTCAGTGGCCATTTTTGCTTTCTTCAGGACCTTTGAATGCCACACTTCTCTCCTGCCTCGGACAAAAAGTTTTTTTTTCTTTTTAGTTCTCTGGAAGCCTCAAGGGAGGATGTACAGTAACTGTCCTCTAAATGCAATCCTCCTCCTCTCTCTCTCTCTCTCTTTATTGGCCCAAAAGACCTTTGTAAGACTGGTGAAATTAAGCGACCAGCTAATCACATCTGTTTCTAGAAAAAGGCCTTTTTAGCCAAAAACATCCTGTGGGGAATTGCATTTGAGGGGCAACTAATGCCCCCAGGGGATTGTAAAGACACAGTTTGCCATTTTGGGGACTCTCCTTTTTTTGGCGGGGGGGGAAGGCAGGTCAGAGGGTGTCTCTGAAAACTGGGGGCACCCTCAGTTTGATTCCTCAATATGATGTATGGCACCTGGAAGCTTTGGGTCAACCATACCTGGGCCTTACTCAGTTGCTCATGTGCCACCTGGGTCTTCCTCAGTTGCCAGGTTGTAAGTGAAAAGGTATAGAAAAATTGGCATCAGTAGCAATAGCCTACTGGCAGGCTACTTGGAATGGGATTCAGATCCTAGCTTATTTTCCCTTGTGCCAGGGAGGAGAACCTTAATTCCTCCAGAGTTTTTGGACCACAACTCCTTACCAGCTGGCCATGCTAGCCAGGGCTTCTGGGAAGTACAGTATTTGTCAGCAACTGAAACCAGAAAAAATGACTTTTCCTCTCACTCTTGAGCAGCCATGAGCAGCCATGGGGGGGGGGGGGTTGCCTCTGTGGTGGGCTACCCCTGCCCTCACCATTTGGGGCGTTTTTTAGACATAAACCTGAATCAGAAATCATTTCCAGTGAGGGTGTTTAAAACTAAAACGGTGTTTTAAGGTAAACCATGACTTCTGATGGTTTTTAGGAGTGATGATATACCGTTTTGAAGTGTCCCGCCAAGGTGTGTTAAATGGGAGGGGATCTAGCTGCAAACCCCTGATGGAGCTGCATAGTTCCCATTCCTTCCCTAATAATAATAATAATAATAATAATATTTATTTATACCCCGCCCCTCTGCTAAAAACAATTGGGGCGGCTTCCAACAATTAAAACACTACAATGCCGACTAAAAGCACCACCCACACCCACCCATCCCCATAAAAAGACATTAAACAGTATAAAATTAAAACCACCTGACTAAAATCACATTAAAAACAAATATGAACAAGACTTTAAAAAAAGGCCAGGAGACGCAGCTCCTGAGGCCGGGATCTAATCAGGAAAGGCCTGCCGAAAGAGATCCATCTTTAGTGCTTTTTAAAAGCTATTTAAGCTTGTCATCTGATGGATCTCATTCGGCAGGCCATTCCATAAAATGCCCTAGAACATGCCTCCTATTCTGTTAGTTATTTTGGTACATTCATTATAAATTAAAACCTTGTAAAGAAAAGAGGTGCATACCTGTTGTACTGTTGGAGGCACAGGTCTTTTTACCAGGATTTTCTAGCCTCAAGGTGTGTTTCCAAATATTGACCTGCAGTATTATGCAGTCTTCATAACTTGAGTTTGGTAGCTGAGCCTGAAGCCTAGATGTAACTAAAGAGATTTTACATATGAAGCTAGCAATTAATTGAGGCTTAGCTGTAAAGTTTATGCTGCTCATTTTGTCATTTTTTTTTTAATCATTTCCAGGTGTTTGCAGAGAGTAAAGATGAAATTTCCTTGGTTTTATTTGGCACAGAGAACACAGCAAACAGTCTTGCCAGTGGGGATCAGTATCAGCATATTGCTGTGCACAGACACCTGATGTTGCCAGATTTTGTTTTGTTGGAAGACATACAAAATGTGATTCAGCCTGCCTCTGAACAAGGCGACAGTATCTTTTCTGAATGTTGAATGCCTTTTTGCCAGACAGAAGTGGCATGGAGGATTGAGAAGTTTTTTTTAAATCTTAAACTATCCTGTTAGTAAATCTGTGTAGTCCTTATGATTAAGCAAACTGCTGGAAGTCTCAGTTTACCAGATGTGTAAACTTTTTTATTGGTTGGCCAGTATACTCTTGGTTCATGCTTTTCTCCATCTGGTTCCATGAATGTTCACAGGCATCTATGGAACTCCTGGGTATAGATGTGGTAGTGAGTTCTTGGTGGTAGCTGGAGGCATGTAAGTATGTCTGGTGATCAGTGGACTTTTGATATAGCATGGTGCTTAGCTGATCATGGAGTAGCTGTGCAGTGGTGTCAAGAAAATGAACTTACTGTGTGGATTATTCCAGGCTTAGGTTGAGCCTGGTAAGGTAAAAGTTGCTGAAATTCAGAGGGAACCTCAAATTCTGGTGAAACTTGATGGGTTTCTTCCCATGAAGTCAAATGATACAGCTGTCATCAATGTACCTGAGGTAGAAGAGAGGTTTTTGAATGCAGGAGCTGAGGTGTCCTTCGCTCCAGTCAGTAAGCGTCCCAAGAATCAGGTGGTTAGAATACAAGAGCTGTTGAGTAGTTAATTCAGTGCAGGTCAGTCACAGGGTATCCAGCAGGATGAGAAGCAAGAAGGTGGTTGTCAGCTGGTCCAGGAGTCATTCAGGAAGTCAGTAGTCCAGAGAAACAGAGCCAGCAAGAAACCAGAGTTGTAAACTGTAGCCAGTCCAGGGTTAGGAAAACACTTATATTGCAGAATACTGCTTGTTGGCAAGAAGGAGAAAGCAGCCAGGGAGTGGCTGAGACATTGATGGGCAGCTGTTTCATGGCACCAGGTGCCTAATCAGGTCAGTGTCTCTTACTTCAACAGCTTCTAGGAGTGGTGCAATCTCTCTTTGTTGCTGGATGAATTATGGCAATGGGTCATCAGCGTCTGCAACCTCCTGCTGAGGAAGTGGATTCCCCTCTGCCTCAATCTCCAGTTCCTCTGACTCAGAGAGACCACCAGCTTCAGGAACTGCAGATTCCTGGCAATTTGTCTCCTTCTCTTCCTCTGAATCTTCTGACTCGAGAGGGTGAGGGTGAGTTCTGAGATAAGAAGGAAGCATTGTTCCAGATCAGCCATAAAGATGTTTGCATACTGTGCTAGCATGTGACTGCCCATAGCAGTGTCATTAATTTGAAAGTACGTGAGTCTAGCCCCAGTCAGAATGGTAAGTACAGGTGGTATAGAGTTGGAAGAGACCACGAGGGTCATCCAGTCCAACCCCCTGCATTGCAAGAATACGCAATCAAAGCGCTCCCGACAGATGGCCACCCAGCCTCTGTTTAAACACCTCCAAAGAAGGAGACTCCACCACACTCCAAGGCAGCACATTCCACTGTTGAACAGGTACACCTCACTTAACAAACTAGGTGTGTTTCTGAGTGTTACTTCTTTAACAAAGAATTTGGTACCAGAGGCAGAAATAATATGGAAAGAATAGGGGTAGATCCCAACACCACCAAAAAGAGCAGTTCAGCATGTTTCAGCAAACTTTTTATTCAGAATTAACAAAAGGCATGTTGTGAAATGAAATAACCAGGTCGGGTAAGGTTTGCATAAACAAACAAAATCATTTTGAACTTTCTAGGGAACACTTGAAGTCTTCCTCCATAATGCATCCAGGAATTACTTTTTCGTAGACCAGCTTCCATGCTTAGGATTTCCCATCTGGTGGCAAAACTTATAGCTAGATGCTTTTTTAACATGCTGGGAGTAGTTGATGAGGCAGTCTTATCTGCTCTCCCCTTTTCTCTCTGTTTTGCTGTTCACACATGCTCAATGAGGGGTTCAACTGCTGTTCACCTTTCTGCTGTTTACCTTTCCTGCTTTAGACAGGCGCACACAGCTACATTATTTGATTATTTATTTATTTATTTGGATTTATATCCTGCCTTTCTCCCAATAATTTAAAAAATATCTAGCCAAAACATTAACTTGTTGTAGTTTAAAAAGAATTAAATAACAGTATTATTTAAAACATGATTAAAAACAGTTAAAGCATATTTGAAACATAATTTCTAGTAAAAGATTTAAAAAACAACATACCACTTTACACACATACTGTTGCTCTATGATTAAAATTCAGATGCCTGCCAAAATAAAAAGTCTTCAGTTGCCAACAAAAAGAGAGCAGGGAGGGGGCAAACTCGGCCTCCCTTGGAAGGGAGTTCCACAGCCTGCGAACAGCCACAGAGAAAGCTCTCTCCCGAGTCCTCACCAACTGCACCTGTGAATGTGGTGGGGCAGAGAGAAAGCCCTCCCCTGCAGATCTTAAAGCTCACACTGGCTTGTATAAGGAAATATGCTCTTTCAGATAGTCATGTCTCAAGCCATGTAGGGCTTTAAAGGTCAAAACCAGTGCTTTGAATTCTGCCCAGACATGGACCCGTGGTCAATGGAGCTGTTCCAGGAGGGGAGTCACATGGTCCTTGCAGCTAGACCTGGCCAACAGCTTGACTGCAACATTTTGGACCAGTTGAAGTTTCCCAACAGTTTCCAAAGGCAGCCCCATGTGGACCATGTTACAGTAGTCAAAATGGGATGTAATCAAGGCATATGTCACTGACTTCTCATGGACTGGGTAGAGTAGAATACCATTTCCCCCAGGTCAGCTTTATTGCATTATATACCGCAGATCCACTGCTGATCCTAACACTGAAGGCCTGTGTTTCTCCAGCCCTTCTTCACCATCCTCCTAGTTGTCCTAGGCTCTAGTCAGCAAGTGTCCCAGGAATCAGGTGGCCAGAATGCAAGAACTGTTGAGTAGTTAATTCAGCCCAGGTCAGTTACAAGTTATCCAACAAGATGAAGGTTGAAATAAGAGGGTGGTTGTCAGCCAGTCCAGGAGTCCAGATACAAGAAGCCAGCAAGTCAGCAGTCCAGATACAAGAAGCCAGCAAGAAGTAAACAGAGTCGTCAAAGCGTAGTTAGTCCAAAGTCAAGTAAACACAAATGCCAAGAGTACTTACAGGTCACCTAGATAAGACAGTTGTGAGGATCAGAGCTGCTGGGGAGCCACTAGAAGATTTATGGGCAGCTTTGTGTAAAACACTAGGTGCCTAATTATATCAGTGTCTCCTACTAAACAAATGCTGGGAATGGTGCAATCTCTTTTTGTGTCTTGGTGGCTCCATGAATGATGGCAATGGGTCTTCAGAGTCTACAACCTCCTCCTGGGAATCAGGGTCCCCCTGTGCCTCAGCTCCCAGTTCCATGGACTCAGACAATCTGCCTCCTTCAGTCTGGCTGAATTGTCCAACTCCGGGGGTTGAGTTATGACACTAGTGCCAATGCTACTTTAAAAAAAAAAACCAACCCTCCCAGCTAGACAGGATGAGAAGGAAAAGAGGGGCTGTGCAGGCATAAAAAGACTTTGTAAAATGGAGCTTCATTGTGAGAGGTTTTGTTAACTGAGGTATGCCTGTAAACCTGATGATTTGTAGTCCATCTTTGTGTGGGATGTTGGTGCATAGTGATTCCACATCCCTAGTGGTTAGGATGGTGTTCCCTGGGAGATGGTGGATGGATTATATTTTCCTCAGGAAAATACAATCCATCCACCAATGGATGGTGCATATGGTCTGATGGTTGCACATGGCCTGAGAACTGAGTCCATATATCCAGACCCCTGGCAGTAAGGGTTCCAGTGCTTGGGACGATGCCCATGTATTTTGGATAGTAGATAGAAGCTATCTGGTACATTGTTCCTTCTGATATTGGTTAGTAGGATATGTAGGAAGAGTTCTGTAATATGGGGTTTTGACCATTTGTCTTTCAGCCTCTCGTATGTAGTCTGAATTGTTCATGAGGACTACAGCCCTGTTTTATCGGCATCTTTAATTGCAATGTTTCTCCGTCTGTGGATATAACATCTTGTTCCATATGGCTGGGATTGTGTGGTACATTATGTCTCTTGTGGATTGTCTCAGTTTGGATATGGCAGCAAGAATATTCTATGTAGAAATAGAGTTCCATATTCCAACCTTCAGGAGGGTCCATGTAGAGCAAGGTGGACAGCTGCATGAAGGTCAGGGACCAATTCCCCTCAGACCCTCCTGTGGGCCACTCCCTCCACAGCTAACCCAAATACTTCCAATTTGCTCTGCAGTTCCTCTCAAAATGGTGACATGAAGTTTTGTGTGTGGTTCCAGAACTGAGATTTCATTCTTGATCTTGTTTGTTGTACAGAATGCTGATGAGATGGTTTAGCAGTTTCCTGGAGAGAAGGTTGACAAGTCCATCATGATAGTTTATGTGATATGTTGTTTTAGCAGACATTTCACTTTTAGCCCCTTAGGAATAACATCTTGTTGCTTGCATATATTCAGAAATTTAACACCTGTCTGTACTTGGTCAAATATCTTGTAGGTTTTGTCTATCTTTCCTTGCCACTCTTGGGCAAGCCTGGAGAAAGTACAACTAGTCTAGGGTACCAATGGGATTCTGACCCAAATCACTTCTGATCATGAGATGACTAGGGCCAAATCCACATTACACAAACAATCCAGTTTGAAACTGGATTATTTACCATGGCTCCTTCCTATGGAATCCTGGAATTGGTAGTTTTACAAGGTCTTTAGCCTTCTATGCCAGAGTGCTGGTGCCTCACCAAACTACAAATCCCAGGATTCCATAGGAATCTTAGACCAAATCTTAGACCAATGTGGATTTGCTCTCAGATTTGAAATTGCCTGCCCTGCTTGGATTTGAATGCAAAAGGAATAATGGTTAGATACTGTACATTCAAAATTCTGATAATTTACATATTTGTTTATAACTCCATACTTGCAGTATAGGGAAAATACAGTAATACCAACCTTATGTTGTATTGTAAGAATGGCTGAAAACACATATGAAATGCTTTGCATGTTTAGAAAATTGCTAATTATTATTACTCTGCCTATAGGGCTGCTATACCAGTGGTGCAATAAAGGCCAGGATGTACTGAATCATGTTCTTGTTATCTCATTGTTTCTCCTTAATGTGCCTAGTTCTTGATGCTCTCATTGTGTGTATGGACTTGCTTCAAAGAGAAACAATGTAAGTACTTCAGCACATGGCTGTCTTTTCTGAATTTTGAAATAGATCTGACTTGCATTTCAGCACTGGAGTGTTATACTATGGTGGGGCATTTTTTAAAATATTATTCTACAGTGACGATATATAATAAGAACACTTAAAAAAAAAAGAAAAATAATAAAGCCTAGTTGTAAGATGCTGGCCAGTCACCACAAGAAACAAAATACTTTTAATGAACATAAAAATTCCCCATGTCTTACACAAAACAGGTTAGTAAACAGGGCGGAGGTTGGTGGGGGAAGGTGTGTTAGTTAACTACTAAGATTCTGAAAATACGTAATCAGATCAACGAGATTTTCCTCTTATTAAAAGTTAACAAGGATAACACATACATTCTGATCTTTCCTTCTCACTGGATTCTGCTGTTTGTTTCTTCTATTTGACATTAGCCAATTAATCTTTCTTTACCCAGTTTTTATGAAGCTTTATTGAGCAACAGAAGGTTCAAGCATCAAGTATATAAGCTGGCTCTATGCGTATTTCAGTTTAATAGCTTGGTTTAAATGTGGTTTAAGAACTTAGAGTGAATTCTTCCCTCACCACTTCACTACCATTTCCTCCTCTCTTTTATACCAGACACACACAGAGCACCACCTGTCCTGTCTCTCTGTCAATCATGTCCCTGGGCCCATTCCCACTACAGAATTATATAGCACTATGATTCTAGTTTCATTGCTCTGGCAATATTCTGTGGGATCCTGGGGCTTGCAGGTTAGGGAGGAACCTTTAGAATTCTCAGCCAGAGAGTTTTTGGAGTGCTCTGGCCAAAGTACAAACCCCAGGACTCCATAAGTTGTAGCCAGGGCAGTCGGATTTGAATAGTAGCACTGTAAATATGTAGTGTGAAATGGGCCCCCTTTCTCATTCTGACCTTATCTGACAGTTGAACAGCTGAGCCTTTCATTTTATATTCTTTGCTGCTTCAGCCGCTCTTCCCAGCATTCCAAGGGGCATATTTGGCTGCTCATGCTTGGTAGTAGACTGTCCTCCTTTCGTTTAGATAGTTTTTAGATTTATTGGATATGTTTATATCTTGCCTTTCCTGATAGTACAGAATATCTAATAACAATTCTACAATAAAAAAGCAATGTATTTTAGTTAGACAATATGAGCGTATGCTGGCTATGGATTTTTGTTAAGTATAATTGGTTGGAAGTCTAAGACTAGATTTTTAAAGATCATTTCAGTATTGCAGATGGTTATTCTTGATACTGATGTTATTTTTTCTCCTTTTAAGAGGGAAAAAATATGACAAGAGACACATCGAGGTTTTTACTGACCTTGGTAGTCCCTTCAGTGAAGATCAACTGGATGTTATCATTGCCAACTTGAAGAAAACAGGGATTTCACTTCAGTTTTTGTGAGTGTGAGGAGACCTATGAAATCTCATTTCCATTCCAGTTTATTCTCAAAAAGGAGATGTTTCTACTCTTGTCTCTAGCGGTGTAATGTGGGTGATATTTCTTAATGTTTTTTTGATTAGGTGCTGCTAGCTATTATCAGTGCAGTCTGCGTAGCAGAAAAGCAGCAGAATTTATATCCAAGGCAGTGAAATTCTCCAACTGATGTAAATTATGCAAATAATTAAAGCAGATTTGGCTGTTTTTGCCTGTTGCGAGCAGCCTGCCATTAAGAACAATGATAATGGTTGCATCAAAATTGACAGGGTTTCTGAAAGTAGTATCCAGAGTAAACTGGGTTGTTTTGTTGCAGCAAAACCAAGGAGGAGTCCTGTGGTGGTTCTATGACTGACACAGGTCTCTGACATTTCATACTATTATAAATGTCTAGTCTTTAAGATGCCACAGGATTGTTCTTGCTTCGTCAGAATGGGGTGGATCAATATGCAGTTTGATCCTCTGTGCACCTCCCCGTCCCCTTTGCCATACTGTGATGGTTTAGATGGGTTACATATCTAGCACTGCATAGTATACCTAAAAGCAAGCCCCATCAATTTCAGTGGGTCTTAGTTCCAGGTAAGTGTATAAAAATGGATGGGCAAGTCCAAATATTGCTGGACTGCAACACTTGATATTCTTCACAATTGGCTTTGTTAACTAGAGCTGATGGGAACTGCAGTTCAGCAACATCTGGAGGACCACATTTTGTCCACCCCTGGAGTATTGGACCCCATCCCAAATAGTAGATGTGTAAGAAAATTGAATTCACTCAGCTCACATCTTACTAGGGAGGATGTGATGGATATAGTTCAGAGGACAACACTTCCAGAGAAGGCAAACTAGTACTGTACCTGATTTGGGGCATAACATTTTATTGAATAATGTGGAGCAAGGAGGCCTGGCCTTCTAAATGAGTGTTTTCATTTCTTAGATTCTTACTATAAGATCAAGTTCAAATTATAGATGAATTGGATTTCTGTCTGTCTCTTCATGCTGCCCCACTTTTCTTGGTAATCATTGGTATATGTGTGTGTTAAGAATGAGGACCCTTTTACTTTACAACACAATCTTTATGAAAATTGCCTCAAGAAATTTTATTCCCAAAGGGAAGCTGCTGTTGGCCTCATCACCTCTGGGGTAAATAGCTTCTGGCCAGCAGGAGTGGATTTGCATTGGGAATCCACAGTTAAGGGTGAGGGTTGAGCCCCCTTTTCCTTCCTGCATACTCCAGAGCACTTCTCTTTAACAGGGGCCCCCTTTAAAGATCTTTTGTTGCTGTGGGCCCCAAAGACTTAACTCAAGAATTAAAACCCTAACAACAACAATACAATCGCACCATCCATTAAACCTTCCCTCAGAGGCACTGGAGGGGGAGGGAAGACTTTTCTTTTGCTTCTTCCTCCAGTTTGTGGCTGAGGCACATTGAATGGCAACACACAGGCCAAGCCAGCCAGCCCACCTTTGCCTTGTCTCCTGTCACGTGGCCACTCTACTGCAGGGAGGAGGTGGGTCAAACAGCCTTCAAGCCTTCATGGACCCCCTGTAAGGACATCGTGGACCCCTAGGGGTCCCTGGACCACAGGTTAACAACCACTGCTCTAGAGCATTTATCTTGTTTTCACACCCCTTCATTGGCTGCTATTTTTTTTTAAGACATGCATTTCTTGTTTTATATAGTTTGGGCCTTGGTTGTTGATATGTAAGTTACAACAAAGGAGACTTTGATTCTGGTGTACTATACAATTGTCCCTTCACATTCACTGGGGTTTGGTTCCAGGATCCCCTGTGAATACCCAAATCCGTGAATAGTCAAGTCCCATTATATGCAATGGCATAGCAAAATGGTGTCCCTTATATAAGATGGCAAAATCAAGGTTTGCTTTTTGGAATATTATTTTTTAAAGAATATTTTCAAGCCGTGAATACTTAAAACCGTGAATGCCAAATCCGTGAATGTGGAGGGACAACTGTACTAAACTTTTAATCTAGTTTTCTGTCTGCAGAGGACAGTACATCAACATTATAAGTTCTCGAAAAAGTTCCAACTTCTTAAGAACCTGTGCAGAACTAGTCATGTCACCAGTGACTAATAGTGCAGCAATAAATAAGCATCATCTGTGTGGGTTTGCTTACTAAGGCTTGAGAATGACATTTAAAAATGACATTGGAACAAAAGGAGGATTTCAGGCGTCATTTCACATTCTTTTCTATTAAAAAAAGTAAACAGAAACCACAATTTGAATTGATTTGTAGTTGTGCCTTGTGAATGAGGAACATAAATTGAAACTGTTTTTTAATTGCTTATTTAGCTTGCCATTTCCAATGAATGATGAAGGTGGAAGTGGGGATAAGACTGATCGTGCACATTCTAATAGGCAGCAAAATTCTTTTCCAAGAAAAGGGCTAACGGAGCAGCAGAAAGAAGGCCTCCAAATGGTGAGGAAGCTGATGTTTTCAGTAGACAAAGATGATGGTCTGGAGGACATTTACACTTTCAGGTAACTTTGAAGTCCCTCTGCTTCTCTTGATAGAAGCGTTGCTTTTTATTTCACTCACAAGAAAAGATAAACTCCATCACTCTTCCCTTGCTTACAGTTTATTCCCTTAATTTATGGTAGAACTTTACTTCACTGTAAGAATGTATAGGATCACAAAACAGATATTCTGCATACATTTGGTAGGTGTCTGCTGTGCATTTTAAAAACCATGGGGGAGAATACAACTTAGATAAGAGAAACAGTGGACAAGGAAGGGAGAGTACTTTATATTTATTAATAATATTTGAACTGCATCTTTATAATATTTGAATTGCCTCTTTGCTTGCAGGCATATCAGACATTATGTAGGACTTTATCCAGACTTATTCATACTTAAAGTAGAACCATTTAAATTAGTGAAACTTAAATTAGTCATGGCCAATTTCAGTCCCATTAATATCAGTGTATTCACTTTAAATATGACCACAATTTACAATATTATAATGAAAATAAGTTAAAATGAATATTTTTATAAAAGCTTCACGATATAATTGGCAGCACATAAAATAGAGGAATAATTCTAAAATTAACTACAGTGGGCCCTCCAGAACTGCAGGGGTACAGTTCCGGGACCCCCTGTGGAAGTAAAAAAACACTTACCAAAGCCCAAGTATGCCCCCATTACTGTTTTTTTTCCTGAGCCTCAACATAGACAATCACAGTCTCAGAAGCCTCCGAGGGGCATAAGTCTCCATTTTTGGTGATGGAAGCAAGGACTTTCTTTGAACCTGAAATAGCTTTTTTTCTTCTTTCCCAAACTGTATAAGGGACCATCCAGGCACATCCCATGTTGAAATACATGAGTATGTGAAACCTTTGGAATTTGGGGGAGGGGCTGGAAAGTGAGATAAGTGAGTCTCCTCAGACCCTTCACAGCTGGCTACCTCAGTTGCAAGTAGTGGTGAAAGCTCTTTAAAGTAAAGCTTTCTGGTACCATAGCGCTATTGGGGAGGAGTCAAGCAGGCCTCCTCCTATGACTTCTGTGGATATCACAGGAGAGTGAGTTCTTCTCCCCTTAATATATTTTAATAAGAGCACATGCAACTCAGTTCCTTTTACCAAGATGAGATCCCCAAATTACCAAGACCCCCAACTTCATGTGTTCTATTGACTGGGACAGAAGCAACCAGTGAAGATCGAAATGCAAATTTTTGTTGCTGATACAACACTGGCATTAATGTTGTTGTTGATACAACACTGGCATCAATATTGGCATTAATGACTTGTTTTGTGGTACCGTCCTCGGGTTTTGTCAGTACATTCCATCCTAATTACAAGTGTGGTGCTGCAGGACTTGAGCTGCAAGTGATGTGAAAATTCAGCAGAATCTTTAAAATCCTTGGTAAATAAAAGGCATACAGTTATCAGCCTAAATGTCACTGAGATGATTCACACACTCATGCACCTGACTTGGTGACTAGTACCCGGATGCGTTCATAGTCTTTGTTGAAAATCCTTGTGTTCTAAGGTTCTGTCTTTTGTGTTATATCTGCGGTGAATCTGTGGGAACCACCACACAGAGACATTTAATTGTTTACAATCCTGAGAAGTCACTGGCATCTGATCCTATGATCCTTTCTAAAAGAAAGGAAAAAAAACCAGATAATTTTCTACACCATAATTTTGTTAATATGAGTTTATACTTGTACTACAATAATTTGTGGAGTGTTTTACTTTGTCTTACCAGATAGCTTTCCCCTTATGTTTCCCCCCTCACTCTTTCATTTAGAGAGAGTCTGGAGCGTCTTTCAATGTTTAAGAAGGTTGAACGGAGGCCAATGCCTTGGCCCTGCCAGCTTACAATCGGTTCTAAGCTCTCTATAAGGATTGTGGCTTATAAATCAGTAAGTTATTAGAACTATGTTGTCACCTTTCTATCTGAGCAGATAATATAAGTGGACCTGTGTCAACACGCATGTCAGTAAAAGGGAAGGCACTGATTCATGGATTAATCAGTTGTAAATGCTATTTATTTATTTGTATTTAATTATTTATTTTATATACTCTCTTTCCTTCAGCATGGGACCCAAGGCAGCTTACAACACAGATTAAAACAGTACAGCTAACAATATAATATAGGGAGCCCTAGTGGTGCAGTGGTTAAATGCTAGTTCTGCAAGCCACATTGTTATGAATTTGATCCCAGAGGGCTCCAAGGTTGACTCAGCCTTCCATCCTTCCTAGGTTGTAGGTTGGTAAAATGAGTACTCAGCTTGTTGGGGGCAGTTAGCTTAAAAAAAAAAAAACATTGTAAATTGCTTAGGGAGGGCTTTGGTACTGATAAGCGGTATATAAATATCAATGCTATTGCTATTGCTGCTATAATAATATATATAATAATATAAAAATGTCAAAGCACCATTAAATAGTAATCCTATTAAAAACAAATATTTGAAATCATTTAAAACGAGATAAAGCACAGCACATGCCATTAGAAGACCCTTCTGTCAAAACCAGTTAGCAGCCAAAGGTCTTCTTAAATAAATAGATCCTTACATCCTGGTGTACAGAGAGCAGAGAGGGGGCCACAGTAACCTCCAGTGGAAGGGTATTCCACGCAGCTTGGGAGGAAGCACTGAGAAGAGACTCTCCTCCCATGTCCTCACTGGGGGTCCACAAAGGCTTGAAAGTTGTTTGACCCACCTCCTCCCTGTAGTAGAGTGGCCACGTGACAGGAGACAAGGCAAAGGCTGGCTGGCTGGCTTGGCCTGTGCATTGCCATTCATTGTGCTTCAGCCACAAACTTGGAGGAAGAAGAAAGATGGTGGGACCAAGAGAAAGCATTCCCATGAACAGCTTAAAA
This sequence comes from Gambelia wislizenii, assembly GCA_030847615.1. Classification (NCBI taxonomy): domain Eukaryota; kingdom Metazoa; phylum Chordata; class Lepidosauria; order Squamata; family Crotaphytidae; genus Gambelia; species Gambelia wislizenii. The sequence goes on from JAUMIR010000001.1 coordinate 329,604,736, forward strand.
CTCAAGTGTCCTCACTGAGTTTAATTATGGTAGCTGATCTTCGTTATTAAAGTATGAAAGATAATGGCATAGAGAAATAGAATATGGCCGTTTGTGATAAAACAAAATATCCAATCAAAACTCAGCCTGGCTTCTGAATGTCACATTCATATAGAAGATTCAGTCTGGCAGTTGGAGAAATCCAGTAGGAATGAGTATTTTCTTTCCCTTATACTCACTGGTTAAAAACATTTGTCCTACGTAGGACCATTTTAAAGGAGAGAATTTTCCATTAGAATGTTGGATACTGTCATTCCATAACTCTTTGGTCCCAAATTCTAGTCATGTTCTGAGTGTTTTTGTTAAGTTAATATTGACAGTGACAGTGGTGGTCAGAAAAGGACATTTCAGGTAGTCATCAAAGTTTTGCCAGCAGAATGTAAACTAGTTTCTACTCCCTCTTGGCAAAGGAAAGTGGGTCCAAAGGAAAGGTGCAGTCAATGTGCATATTAAAATTAAATAGATTCTCTCTTAAATTTTGATGTCAAGTTCACTGAGGAGAAAGTGAAAAAATCTTGGATGGCTGTGGATGCCAAGACTCTAAAAAAAGAAGATGTGCAGAAGGAAACAGTTTATTGCTTGAATGATGATGATGAAACAGAGATTCAGAAAGAGGATGTTATTCAAGGTATGATTTTCTGTTTTCTGCACTAAGGTTTTTCAGAAGATCTTTGGAGTTCATTGAAGTATTAGTATGTTTTCATTAGCAAGTTCTCTTTATTCCTTTTTTAGTATTCTCTTTTGGGTTTCTTTGACTTGATTCAGACATAATGGCAAAACATGGTTTATTGCTGTGAAAGTGTCTCTGTTTGAACCTTCGTTCTTTGCCTCCATGCAGAAGAAGGAAGCAGAAACCCTTTGCTTTTGAACTAACCACATATTCCCTCTGTTACTAACTGTGGCAAGAGTCAAACAGTACCACTCTGTTCTGCTTTGGTCAGACCTCACCTGGAATACTATATCCAGTTCTGGGCACTACAATTCAAGAAGGAAGCAGGGTGACCGGAATGATGAAAGGTCTGGAAGTCATGCCCTATGAGGAGTGGCTTAGGGAGCTGGGTATGTTTAGCCTGGAGAAGAGAAAGTTAATTGGTGACATGATAACCATGTTTAAATATTTGAAGGGATGTCATACTGAGGATGGAGCAAGCTTGTTTTCTGCTGCTCCGGAGACAAGGACATGGAGCAAGGGACTCAAACTACAAGAGAAGAGATTCCACCTAAACATTAGGAGGAGCTTCCTGATGGTAAGAGTTGTCTGGCAGTGGAATATGCTGCTGTCTGGAAGTGTGATGGAGTCTCCTTCTTTGGAGATTTTTAAACAGACGTTGGATGGCCATCTGTTGGGAATGCTTTGATTGTGTATTCCTGCCTGGCAGGGGGTTGGACTAGATGGCCATTGTGGTCTCTTCCAATGCTATGATTCTGTTGTTTGAGATCCAGGTTTGTTCACTTGCTAGAGCAAGATCTAGTACTTTTCTCAGGATTTTCTTGTGCCTGTGAAGGAGGAAGAGCAGGAAGCATGAAACCCAAGGGTCATGTTTTGTCTCATTCTTCTAACAGCAACCCATAGTTTGTCACATGATCTGAAAAAGTGTTTTGTCTGTATGTAGATTAAGCCGCCTGTAGTTCTTTTAGTTTGGAAACCAATTTTTGCATACAGAAAAATCTTCCATTACCTTAGTATTGTTTTGATCATGTGCGTTGGACGGGGGCATGTGTGCTTATGCGCTCTCCCTCACTTTTTTTTAACCCACTTTTGTTCTGTCTCATGATGTTTTGCTGCATAGTCTTTTGCCCTTTGTTTCAGCCAGATTTAGCTTAGTCCTCCCCCACCCCCGATTGTCTTGATCCAGTGAAGAATCTGAGTGCTGACTTGAATCATAGAATCATAGAATTGCAGAGTTGGAAGAGACCACGAGGGCCATCCAGTCCAACCCCCCTGCCACACAGGAAATCACAATCAAAGCATCCCCGACAGATGGCAATCCAGCCTCTGTTTAAAGATCTCCAAGGAAGGAGACCCCACCACGCTCCGAGGGAGTGTGTTCCACTGCTGAACAGCTCTTACTGTCAAAAAGTTCCTCCTCATGTTGAGGTGGAATCTCTGTTCCTGGAGCTTGCACCCATTGCTCCGTGTTCCAGTCTCTGGAGCAGCAGAAAACAAGCCTGCTCCATCCTCAGCGTGACATCCCTTCAAATACTTAAACAGGGCTATCATATCGCCTCTAAACCGTCTTTTTTCCAGGCTAAACATACCCAGCTCCCTAAGTCTCTCCTCATAAGGCATCGTTTCCAGACCTTTCACCATTTTAGTTGCCCTTCTCTGGACACGCTCCAATTTGTCAATATCCTTTTTGAATTGTGGTGCCCAGAACTGGACACAGTATTCTAAGTGAGGTCTGACCAAGGCAGAATAGAGCGGCACTATTACTTCCCTTGATCTAGACACTATACTTCTATTGATACAGCCCAAAATCGCATTGGCCTTTTTAGCTGCCGCATCACACTGTTGACTCATGTTCAACTTGTGGTCTACTAGGACTCCTAGATCCCTTTCGCACGTAGTCTCATTCAGCCAGGTCTCTCCCATCCTATATTTATGCATTTCATTTTTCCGCCCTAAATGCAGTACTTTACATTTCTCCGTATTGAATTTCATTTTGTTAGCTTTGGCCCAGCTCTCCAGTCTATCCAGGTCATTCTGAATTTTGATCCTGTCCTCTAGGGTATTAGCAATCAATATAAAGCAGCACATACAAGCTTTAATGTGTCCCATTGTACCCATTGACTAGAGCTTGGAACAGTTATTTTTTTTTGGCTACAGCTCCTAGATACTCCCCAGCAGCATAACCAGTGGCTTGCTGGATGAGGAGTTACGGGAATTGTAGTCCATGAAAATAATTTTTCCAAGCCTTGACATTTACACTGTTTAATTGGTGCTTGAGGCTAGAGGGTGCTTCTGTTTTTGATATATCTTTATTTTTTCCAGGCTTATCACGTTAGGAGACTCAGACTCTGTTTCCATTTCCTTTGGTCAGCTTTCCTGTTGAGCTTGAATGTCTCTTTTAATTTGTCATTTTATAGCTTTTGTGGTAGCAGCTAACTTCTTCATCCACTCCTGGTACTTGCTGTCCACCTAGTGACACAGATACAGTGTATAGGTGGTATACAGTCAAAGCACTATAGTCAAAAATATCTCAGTATGTTTTGGAATTATGGAGCAACAATTGCTTCAGGCTGGGAGATAAGATAAAAAAAAAGTTATTTCAAAGGGGGAATAAATCAAGACTTGTTATTCACCTAGGTATTTAAAAATGACTTTTGTTGCTGCTGAATTATTTTTATAATCTTAACTACTGCATTGATTCTAGCTTTCTATGATTTAATGTGATGCTTCATATTTTAACTGTTGGTAGGGTGTTTTTTTAATATATATATATATATATATATATATATATGTAGTGAGCTGCCCTGGCTATTTTTGTGAAATAGTAGAGCAGAAATATTTCTAATAAATGAAATCCTTGCCATAGAATTTTTCAGCAAAGTAAATAAAAAAAGATAGCAAAATACAGAAAACATATGTCTTCTCAGTAGAGCGGTTTCTTTGTAAAAGCATTGTTGGCATTTCATGAGGCATTGGTGTGTCTTCAGGAAGACATTTTGTTCTATGAACTCCTCAGAGAGTGCTTCTCTCAGTATCCTGGGTGCCGTTTACACGATGAAAATGTCCTGGGAAGAATTCGTGTCGATCCCCGGCAGTTTACACGTACATCGGGTCAGACACGTGATTTTCGGAAGGGGGGCCACCTTTTGTCGCTCAACCTGCGGGACTTTCAATCCCGCGGGTTGTGCCGAATTTTAAAAAAAGCTCGGGGGGAAGCCGTAAATCGAATATGTAAACAGCCAGTGACAATTTATCTCGGGTACAGGAGATGCCTGGAAATTGCCCTACCCGTGGGCGGGCTCTGACCAGTTAGTAGGTGGTGTACCTGCCCCCTTTTTGGCCATCCCTAAAATTTCAAGTTGATGCTTCTCCATTTTGCTGCTGCACGTTTACCTGTTAGCAGTTGCGGCAATGGACGGCAAAAGCGCACCTCGTCCCAGAAAAGGTGGTCGTGGGATCTCGTGGTCCTACAATGAAACAGTTGATCTTTTGGCTATATGGGGCGAAGAAAAGGTGCAGGAGCAGCTGAGGGGATCACACAGAAATATAGATTTGTTTGAAAAGATTGCTGAGGAAATGAAAAAGAAAGGGCATGACCGTACCGCAGAAGAGTGCCGCACGAAGACGAAACTGATGCGTAAAAATTACCGCCAGGTAACTGACCACAATTCAAAAAGTGGAAACAACGCGGCTACAATGCCCTTTTATAAAGAACTGCATGCTATTCTTGGCGGGGATGCCAACTACCACCCGAAGCGGCTAGGAAGCACCACCGACATTGTGCGGGTTCCGCGAGGGTCAGCAGTTCCACATCACGCCCCCATCATCTCTGAAGAAGAGGGATTCCCTCCATCCTCCCAAGAGATGCTACAGGGTTTCTCTGAGGAACTGTTTTCGCAACCCCTGGGTGAGTTTTTTTTCTCTATGTACAATGCATGTGAAAAATTGATTAATCTATTACGCGAATTTCATATCTGTGCAATTTATTTTTTTTTTCAAACTGGGCAATGCAAACCTGATGCTGCTATCCCCTTTTTGGGCCTCTAATATGCAGCCCGAGTATTTCAGTGCTGGTTTTTCAATGTAAAACTGATTGGTGAGGTTTGGGAATAAATGTGCAAACACGGCTGCTTAATTGTTCGATTAAACATCTTCTTTTTTTTTTTTTTTTAATTATGATTTTTATTAGCTGCATACGGTTTCTTTACATTAAACTGTTTCAAAGCAAAACAAAACGTTGCCTTAAACTGTTTCATACAAAAAAAAAATAACAATAACAGCTCTTTGCTTATAACTTATATTCATACCTCCATTCAACAAATACAGATCTTAAATAATTAAGCATAACTCTCACTATTCCTTTAAATTTACTTCATATTTTCATTCACCACCTAAGATTTTCTAAAATTAAAACAGCTCTCAACTCTAAACTTTCCTTAATCCCATCCTTTCCCGTTCCCATTCATCTTATTCACTTCCCGTTTCTGTCTTCCCCACTTATTTCATTCGTTGCTTCCCATTAAGTTTAATCCCTAATTATATTTTCTAATGTTAGATAGACTTTCTAAGTCAACGCTTTGTTCAATCAATCTCCTTATATTGAACCTAAACAATAACAGGTTAATTCCACTGTTCTAAACTATCTTTTCAAATAAGTAATCCCCCTTCAATCCATTTACCCCAGATCTTTTGTAGGTATAATTTTATCTCTTTCCATTCTACTTCAAAGTTCTCTACAGTATTCTCCTTCATAACTTGAGTGATTTTGTCCAAGTAGATTAATTCCACTATCTTTAGATACCATTCATCCTTAGAAGGCATACTTTCTTTTTTCCAATATCTTGCGAGGACTATTCTGGCTGCTAAGATTAAATTAAATAGTATTCTCTGTTGGGATTTTGTGATACCCTCATCTAAAAAGGAAAGTAAATACACTTCTGGTCGCATCTGAAAATGAATTTTTAGTATTTTCTCAATTTCCATATGTATTATAGACCAATATCTATGTGTTACCTTGCAAGTCCACCAACAATGGAAGAAGGTACCGACCTCTTCTTTACACTTCCAACATTTGTTTTCAGAATGTTTATATATTCGTGAGATTTTTTCTGGTGTTAAATACCACCTATACATCATCTTCCAACAGTTTTCTTTCAGGTCCTGTGAGGCAGTCAATTTCAACGTTTTATTCCAAAATTTCTCCCATGTGTCTAACATTATCGGGTGTTTAATATTTTGAGCCCATTTTACCATAGGTTCTTTAATTATTTCCTCCTCACAGTCCCATTCTAATAACACTTTATAAATCTTAGATAGGTCTTTAACTCTTTCCGAGGTCAGTATTTCTTCCATCTTTGAGTTCTTGTTCTCTATACCATTGAGTTTAATATCTAATTTTAATTTTTCCCAGATTTGTCTATATAGCCACCAATGACATATTACACCTTGTTCTTTTAATTGCTCTTGAGATTTTATTGTTATTTGATTATTATCACAATCAATGAGGTCTTGGTATTTTAACCATTTTACCCCAATAATCTGTTCCCTTCTGTAAAACGCTTCGTGGGGCGATATCCATTTCGGGGTTTTATTTGCTATTCTGGTCCTATATTTTTTCCATACCCGTAAGAGTGGTTTTCTTATGTAATGGTCATTGATCTCGTTATTAACTATCTCTTTATTAAACCACAGGTATGCGTGCCAGCCGTATCTCAGGTCTTCTCCCTCTATTACTAATATATCTTCTTTGTCTAGTTTTATCCAACACTTAATCCATTCTAAACAGCAGGCGTGTAAATATAATTTAAAATTTGGTAAGCCCATACCGCCTCTGCTTTTTATATCTTGTAAATTCTTTAGCTTTATCCTTGGTTTTTTCCCCTGCCAAATGAATTTCGTAATTTCTTTTTGCCAGTTGTAGATGATACTATCATCACTTAAAATAGGAATTGTCTGGAAGAGAAAAAGAATTTTTGGGAGAACATTCATCTTTATAATTGAGATTCTCCCTAACAGGGATAATCTCAATCTTGTCCATTTCAACAAGTCCTCTTTAACTGTTTTCCATACTTTTCGATAATTGTTTCTCATTAAATCACTATTATTTTTCGTAATAAAAATTCCTAAGTATTTTATTTTCTTTTCCCAACTATATCCAGTTGTTTCTGTTATCAATTCCTTTTCCCTTTTTGTTAAATTGAATGCTAACATCGCTGTCTTGTTCTTATTTATTTTCAACCCCGAAATCTCTGCAAACTCTTTCAAAATGTTTACCACCTCCTCCATTTTTTCTTCAGGATTATCTACAATCAGCATCACATCATCAGCGTAAGCTCTAATTTTCAACTCCTTTCCTTTAATCCTTATTCCTTTAACTTGAGAATTTCTGAAACTGTTAATTAATAACTCCATTACCAAAATAAATAGTAACGGAGAAATCGGACAGCCTTGTCTAGTGCCTCTTGAAATATCAAATTGTTTAGTGTTTTCTCCATTAATAATTATCATTGCACTTTGTGTTGAGTAGATAGCTCTAATCCAGTTTGTAAAATCTCTTCCACAATTCATTTTTTCTAATGTCTTCATTATTAGGGGCCAACTTACACTGTCAAAGGCTTTCTCAATGTCTAAGAAAATCATAGCTGCCTTTTTCTCAGGATGTCTTCTATAGTATTCTATGGCATTTAGTAAAGCCCGCATATTGTCTTTAATATGCCTATTTGGGAGGAAGCCATTTTGTTCTTCTTTTATCCAACATGTTAAAACTGATTTTAACCTATACGCTAATATATCTGTGAAAATCTTATAATCTTGATTTAACAAAGATATAGGTCTATAATTGGCTACATCATGCGGATCCCTCCCTTCCTTATATATTAGGCTGATTTGCGCTTGGTTCCAGGATGTTGGCATCCTTTTATCTTTTATCTCATTCATTAATTTTTGTAGTGGATCAATTATTTGGTCTTCTAAGGCTTTATAATAAGCCATAGGCAGCCCATCAGGTCCAGGGGTTTTACCCACTTTTCCTCTTTTTATAGCTGACATTATCTCTTCTTTCGTTATTGTTCCATTTAATTTCTCTCTTTGTTCTTCTGTAATAGTTTGCAAGCTATTCTTACTTAGAAATTCTTCCATTTTATCCTCTGGGGTATTTTTACTTTGAAATAATTGTGTATAAAATTCAAAGAAGGCTCTTTTAATAGAATTTTGATCATATTTCATTTTCCCCTTCCATTTTATTCCTTGAATTACATTTCTTTCACGTTTTTGTCTGATTTGGTGCGCTAAAAGTTTACCAGGTTTATTAGCATATTCAAAATATCTTTGTTTATTTGTTCTTAATTTTTCTCCTAAGTCTTCTGCTAATATGATATCTACTTGTTTTTGGAGTATCTTTATCTCTTCATTAATTTTTGTTTTGGCTGGTTCTTTTGTTAATAGAATTTCCTTTTCTTTTATTAAGTTATTTATTTTTCCTAACTTTTCTTTTTGTTTTCTTTTCTTAATGGCCTTCTGTTGAATGAAAAAACCCCGCATTACTGCTTTTCCCGCGTCCCATATTGTTGTCAAGTCCATACCTTCTGTATTGTTTTCTTCAAAGTACAAAGCCAATCTCTCTCTGGCTTTACTTAATATTTCCTTATCTTTTAATAGGGACTCTTCTAGGCGCCAATTCCATTGCGATTTTTCACCTTGAATACTAAGCAGAATGGCATTATGATCTGATAAGTTTCTAGGTAATATATCCATTTTAACCACTTTTAATGCCCATAATTTTGAAATTAAAAACATGTCTAGCCTCGCTAATGACTTGTGCCTTTCTGAATAGAACGTGTATTCTTTTGAAGTTTTATATCTTAATCTCCAAACATCCTGTAGTTCTAGTTCTTCCATCAAATGAAAGAAAGTCTGTGGTAGTTTACCCTGATCCCTCTTTATTTCTTTTTCTGATTTTCTATCAATCTTTGGGTTAATCACGCCGTTATAATCTCCCATTATTAATAAGTGATCATATTTCAACAATTTTATTCTCTCCATCAAATCCAAATAGAATTTTTGCTTTTTATCCATTGGACCATATAGCCCAACAATCAAATATACTCTCTGATTTATATTTAATTCCACTCCAATTAAGTGTCCCTGTGCATCATTAAAAATTTCTTTTGAATTAAACTTATTGTTTACATAGAGAATAACACCCTTTTTTTTGGTCTTAGCTGAAGACATATACACTTTACCCAACCCTTTATTTATAATTAGATGTTTATCCATTTGTTTAATTTTAGATTCTTGTAGACAAACAATGTCTAATTTTTGTCTATTTAAATAATGAAGAATTTTACTACGTTTCTGTGGTGAATTAAGTCCTTTAATATTCCAAGATAATATTTTCAGATTTGCCTTAGTCATTTTCAAATATTCAATATTTTTAGTTCTATGTGGTCCTAGATTTTCTCTTTCACAAATTTTCTTCCTCCTCTGTTTCTTCTTCTTCTCCTTCTTCCTCCTCTACCTCACCTTGTTTCACCCCCTCTAAATCCCCTTCTGTTTCTTCTAATTCGTCTGCATTCTCTTTCTCTATTTCAACTTCTCTTTCTTTCTTTTTGCCCTTCTGTTTTTGAGAAGGTTGCTCTTCTGCTCTTTGGAACTCTCTTTTATATTTTAGCCAAAATTCTTTAGCTTCTACAATATTGTTTATTTTTATAGTCTTTTGTTTGTACCTAAATGATAATCCTTCCAACCTATCCCATCTGTAACTTATATTTTTTTTCCTTAAATGAAAGGTTAGGAAGTTATACTCTTTTCTTTTCCGTAGTATTTCAGCGGGGATGTCCTTAAGTAAAAGTACATCCTCACCATCCATTTGGAAGTTCATTTCATAATTTTTTTTTAGCATCTGGTCTCTGGTTTTTTTCCTAACAAATGTTACAACAATATCTCCTGGAAGTTTTCTTTGCGAGTTTGATTTATTATGTAATCTGAAAATTCTATCAGTTTCAAGTTCCATCCGTTCTGTAGTTACACCCAAAAATTCTGCCATTGCAGGTATCAATCTATCTTGGAGATTTTCATCTTTCTGTTCTGACAAGCCTCTCAATTTAATACAATGTTCCCTTTGTTTTAATTCTGTGATTAAAGTATCATCTATTTGTTGAAGTAAATTGTCATTAATTTTTTCCATTTTCTCTTCCAATTTTAAGGTTTTATTTTCCATCAAGTTAACCTTCTGCTCCGTTTTTTCTAAATGTGTAGAAACCTCATCAATAGATTTTTTTAACTCTCTTATCTCAGCTCTAATCTCTTGTTTTATTTCTGCCTTTAAATCTCTCATTTCTTTTCTTAATTCCTTTGCTTCATTTTTCAAGTCTTGGCCTATTTTTTTTTTATCTCTTCAAGCAGTGCTGCTTGATCCACCATTTTTGCTGGTGCCTCTAACGATGGTCTTCTTGTGAATTGTAAAGTAGTCTGTTCCGTTCTTTTCCTAGTTGTTCTTGACATTTTCTAACTTTCTAATTATTCCTCTTTTTTCCCCCTTATAAGTAATTAACTCCTGAGTACCTCTCCTTCCTTTTTTGTTTTTATTACTATTATTTTCCCTCCCACCTATATCTATCTGTCAGCTATTCTCCTGAGTTCTTCAAATATTTTAACAACACTATATCCACTGTATCAACTTTATCAGGACAGTTTTGTTTTATTACCCACTAAGGGTGTTCTGTGCACCCTTGCCACTGAAACCTTATTCAATTGTCTTAAAGCAATTACATCCCTTATTTAGTAACCCTTTATAACAATTTACTCAACATATCTTCTATCACTTTGACTCAAGACCATTTCTTATAGAAGGTTTCTACAAATCAATTGCGGCAGCATTCATTACCTACTATTACCACCCCCCTTATAAATTAATTCCCCAAAATTTTCCCTACCACCAAACCCACCAAACCCTTAACAGCTCTCAGTCAAAAATGAGTTCGCAGATTAATTCTTCTTTTACCTATATAACGCAAATTCATCCCCCAAACAGAACTCTTTTACTGACTAAATTATCAAACATTCATTGCTGTAATTAATTAATTAATTAATTAATTTTCGTTGCCATAGGCGCTTCTATAATCAATTTATAATCAATTTATAAATTAACTTTCGTTACTATAAGTCCTTCTTAAGACACCCAAATCTATTAGTCCATCACCCTGCTTACCCCCTAAAATTCCTTACAATTTTATCACTTGCAATTTAACACTTATTAGTTTATTAGCTTTCTCTATTTCCCCCACTCAGTTCATATGTCCATCTCTTTCACCAGTCAAATTTTAATGCTTAAGTTCTGTAGGGCTGCGAGGCTCAAGCATTTTTCAAATCCTCCACTGTTTTGGTTGATGTTCTTTTGTGTTTGCTATATTCTATAATGTTTATAATGTTTATCTCTATGTTCCGTTTTGCAGCCTTTTGCAGCCTCCTGATGTTTATCTCTATGTTCCGTTTTGCAGCCTTTTGCAGCCTCCTGATGTTTATCTCTATGTTCCGTTTTGCAACCTTTTGCAGCCTCCTGATGTTTATCTCTATGTTCCGCTTTGCAGCCTTTTTGCAGCCTCCCTGTTGTCCTTTACGACTTTCCTCACTTTACTGTTCTAAAGCCTCTCAAACTTTTCTATTTGAGCAATTCAATGGAAAGCTGTAAATTTAAAGTACATCAGTTACCCCCTTCCATCCAAGGTGAGCTCGTGTACTCTTCTTTCTCTAATTCTTTCCGCTTTTGCGTTGTTTCGTTAGACTTTAAATTTGAATAGCGTCCTTCATTTTTTTATGCCTGTCTTTCCATTCTGTTTTTTCGCATACACTCACCCTCCGTGCCTCCTCAAGTTCCTCAGATTCTGCTTTTCTTAACTCTTAGGAGGGAGAACTGTCTTATGTCAAAAAAAAGCTTGTTTTTTTTTTCTTTTAGCAGATTCAGTCCTCCTGTTGCTAATTTGAAAGGATTTTGATATATTCCGAGAAAGGATATTTACCCTGTGGATTAATCCTAATTTTCTTTAAAATCGACGGCGAGGTTTTTGCCATAAAATGGCGCCGCGGTCGCGGTAGCGTCTGCTCCTGGCTCCTTTGGGTCCCTTGTTTCAGATGTTACCAATATCCAAGGGGACCGAGTCCAAGCCTAATTGAGCTCGCTTTGCTCCCCACGTTCCTCGTGGGGTGAAATTTGGCCACACCCGACCTTTGCCACGCCGCGGGAGATCTTTCCAGGCTCACAGCCTCACAGAAAAACCTCACCCCCTCGCCATATGTCGACCGGAACGATTAAACATCTTCTAACAAATACTTGTTTAATGTTTCTTGCTACTTTGATTAACAGTACCTGTACATATTTTTATGTTAGCAAACGTACCCTTACTTCTCCATGTTTACAACATTGAGTTTCGGATGTGCTGTGTTGTGGTTTCAACTTTGTGTTATGCTAATGAGGGCTGTAAAAGCCAAATGGCGCTCTTTTGTTTCTGTGCCCTGGGACTAAAAAGGGATGCGTGCACCTTTGCACGTTTGCAATGGCGCCTCCAGTACTTGAGATAAAGAAGGATGTAATCTATCTGTCCCCCTCTTACACTGTGGCATACCCACAGCTACATGTTATCTACACAGCATAACTGCATCAATAGGAATAATGCAGTTTTTTTTCCTGTGTTCTACTTTTAAACCAGAAATATCTCCCACCCAGAACTCTGAAGATGCAACTGTGGCTCTAACCCTAACTGAGGAGGGAGAGGAAAACGGGGTGGTAAATGAAACCCAGGAAAACACTACTGTTGTTGTGGAGGAAATTGACACTGTGTGGTCAACAACACCTGCAAGAAACGGTACGTGTCCAAGCAGTATTGGGCTGGGAATTACGTACACCTTCCACTGCTGTGGCCCCAAAAAATACAATGACTTAATTTTTTCTGTTTTCCAACAGCCGCGGACTTGAGTAACCCGACTGCCACTTTATCCCCCGCTGAGAGGTTGGCATTATTTCGGAGAAAAAAACGTTCTTCAGATGTTGAACAGATGATGGCGAATACAAGATCTGTGGCAGATTTGTTTGCTTCCTGGATAGAAAAAGTTTCCAAAGAGCAAACACAGTCTTTGCATGGTTACCTACAAAAATTTTATGAGCATTCTGTTGATGAATCAGAGAGGATGTTAAAAGAAATTCAACGACAGAATGACCTTTTTGGTGAATTGGTATCTCATATTAGATCATTTGGTAGTGTGAAGAAACGTGCCGTTGAAAGGAGAAATAACACCACTAACAATGTTTCTGATGCTGAAAAGGAAAATTCTGTTGTAGAAAAGGGTGATACACCCACAAACAAAAAAATTCCTAGTACTTTAAATGCGCTCAGACCGACAAGGGTGATTAAGAAAAAAATTCCCTTGTCACTGTAGGGGCACTATTAAACAATAAGATATGTCTGGAAGTTTTGAGTTGGAGGGAATGCATGGTTTTAATAATTAGTTTTAAGTTTACCAGCAGTTATCTACCTCAAAAATGAAAGTATTTTTACAATAATTATTTTCCTTGATTGTTCTAACTCTGTGTTACTGTGTAGTTTACGGTAATAGATACAAAAAAACAGGTTTTATGTTGTGCAAACAATAAACAGTTTATGTTTTTCAATAAACTTTTTTTTTACTATTTACACACACACACACACATATATATATATATATATATATACATTATTTACAGTTTGAAGGGATGTTCATCAAGGGAAGGGCATATTTACAAGGATGCGGGTATTTAAATACTTTACAGTGGAATAGGGCTATGTACAATGATAATATATACAATATTTACATCATCAAAACATTGATACATGTTGTTTGTCAACCATATTTACAATACTACAATTTACAATATTTACATTATTTACAGTGCAAGCCTTTCCTCGATCGCTTGCACCCTCCTTCCAAGGTCCCTTATCTCCTCCCTTAGTGTGCGCCCTGCAATGTTAAAGAAAGGTAATGTATTAGTGTGCTGCAACAGAATTATGTGAATACTAATTAGCTTCAGTTTTCACTAAATAAGAACTATTTACCTAGTTCCTCAATTCTTGCGATAATATTGAGGCCTGCCAGCTGAGCAGCTGCCTCCTGCGCATCTTGGGGACCTTTAAAGACAATGCAGCAGCACTTAACATCACACAGATATAGACGGTCCTACACATTATTCACATTACATTATTAGTAGGGCAGTTTTTTATTTCTGCAAACGTTACCTTGGGGGGGTGCAACAGGTACCGGGCCTGCCTGCTCCTCTCCTGAGGATGACTCCGATACAGGCTCCCCAGCGGCCCGTCTCTGGATCCGAACCGCTGTATAAACATGTAGAAGGGGAAGTTATTACTTTAGCATAACAAGAACTAACACCCATACACACAGATACCCATTATTGCAATTTATGTCTGGGATGTGCTTACCTCTGGGGAGCCTGTCGCGCCAGCTTGGCCGCCCTGCACGGACCCACATGTCGTGCAGGACGGCATAAAACGGCGGGCGCCTACGGGGGGGTGGGCTACCGTCACTGGCCTCCAATGCCGCAAAGAACTTGCCCTTAAGGGTCTTAAATTTTGAGCGGCATTGGAGGCCAGTACGCAAGTAGCCCCTCGACCGGAGGAACCGCGCTGCCTCTAAAAAGAAGTTGCGGTTCCTCTGGTTTGAGGACCGCATCAGCCGGCCCGGCGCACCGACCTGCTGGGCCAGGGACTCCAACATCAAGTTGGTCTCCCTGGTGCCCCAGTAGGCGATGCGCCCTTCCGGCCGGATACGTCCTCTCCCCCCTTCGGCCATCGTAACGCCATGTGGCGGGGTGTGAAAACTCGAGTTTATAACATACCGCGTTGACTGTTACATTTCTGCCATAAGCTTATAGAGTTTTGAGCTTTCAAAACCGTTCAAAATTTAAGTAGTTTGTGCTAATCGATTGGTTTAATTGCGGAGGATACTCTTTGAGGCTATAAGGCAGTGTCTGGATCCTTTACCAGAAAGAGTAATCCCTTCCAAAAGCCCGCCAATTCCTTCAACTGCCGAAGCCGCAACAATGTATCAGTTCTGGTTGCTTGCCTAACAATTCATTTGTATCAAGTTTGGCCTACTTTTCAGAGACAATTTCCACTCCTATTGTCTTGCATGCTCTATATATTCCATAACAGAAACCTGCAAAGGCAATGCCTTTTCAGCTTTTAAAAAGGGTATTAAGAACATGCTGCCATGCAAAGAAAAAACAGGAACATAAAATGATGAATTAACTTTATTGGTCATAACAAGAAGTTATCAATTACATGTAGCAAATTGAGAATCATGCATACACTTACTCCCCGTCCACACTGTGATTTTCCCGCCAAAAATATTCTTTTAAAGCGTTACGTACCGCCTCCCCCCGCTCCTTCTCCCTAGCATCATTATTTACCATTGGGGCTCCAAGCGTGTCAAGGACAAACCTCTGCACACGCCGGTTAGGATCGTCTAGTATACTGCCCTTGGTTTCACATATATTGTGTAGAATAACGCATGCACATATTACAGAACATACATTCTCCTCTGCAACCTCAATACAGTATTTCAATGCTCTCCATCTCGCCTTCAAACGGCCGAAACTTCTCTCCACCGTTGATCTTATCTTGTTATGGTACTTATTGTACAGTCTCTGTTTGGGATTTGTAGTCCCCCTATACGGTGTCAACAGCCAATTTCTTATTGGATATGCCCCATCTACAAGAGTAAGTGGTACAACCCGCTTCCCCATAATTGTCAGAGTTGGATTCCCAGGTACAAATATCCCTGCTTCCATAGCCTCAAAAAACCCAGAGTTCCTTAACATTCGGGCATCGTGATTCTTCCCGCTCCAACCGATCTCCGCGTCAATAAATACCCCACGGTGGTCACAAGTCCCTTGAAGAAGAACGCTGTACCTATTCTTTCTGTTTATAAATTCGTCCCCTTGGCGTATTGGGGGGATTATATTAACATGGCACCCATCCAGGCAAGCAACAACTTGAGGATATCCCATTGCTGCAAAGGAATCCATAACCTAAGGAAAGAACAAATAACAGAAATTAAGATGGTGAAAATTCGGAATAAGGATTTTTCGAATAAACATTACTGTTAAGGAAAAAAAAATTCCTTTATGTTTTTCCATAGTATACATGTCAAGTGCATAATCACTACGGGTGAACCTTCAAGAACTTACATTACAGTATTATACATGGGTACTCCCTAATAATTACTTTGAAAGTATTACAGAGAAACCGATTAAACGATTACTCATTAAAAAAATTTACCTTTCGGTGGCCTCCAAGGAACACTGTTCGCTTAAGAAGTAACTTCTCCATTGCAAGCACGACCTCCACAAAAATCTTGCACACAGTAGATCTCCCAATCCCAAACAACTGGGAAACTGCTCCATACGAGCATCGGTGGGCGAGAAGAAAAACAGCAACAGCGAATCGCTTCTCCACAGTAATGGCTTTTCTCATGTTAGTGTCCGACTTTGCTATCTCAGGACGTAGTAGCTCGGCAAGGCGCATAAATAGGAACCTTGGCATCCTGAAGTACAGTATCCAACGTTCATCAGACCAGATGTTCATCACAAATTTCTCCCACCACTCGTCCGTTGTCGGGTACACCCACCAACGTCGCTTCCTCTGGTCTGGGTGAACAAATCTCAAAACCTCTGGGGAATCGATGGCAGCAAAGTACATGACCTGTGGCCTTGAAAGTGTTACTTCCATAGCTTGGGAATGGAGAAGAAGAAGGAAAATAAGGACCATCCTTCTTCTATGCATGAGGATTACACGCCTCTTAAGAGCTAAAAGAGATAAGCGCAAACGGGCAGCGGTAGACAGAGCTGCCGAAGTTGCCACCTCCATGTTGCCATTCAGGAATGATGAGGTGCATGAAAAGCGCATGTGACGTCATTCTTTGTTTAAAGTTTGGCCAATCGCTGCATCCGTGGCGGGAAAAGGGAACGGAAACACGTAGGCCAAATTTTGAAAAAACGAGTAATCGCATCTTTGATTGACAGACAAAAAAAAAAAATCACGGGACATCCAGTACGTGTAAACAATAAAATCACGGGATAAACCATCTCAGAATCTAAAATTAAAAACGGAACCTTGTACGTGTAAATATCAGTCACGGGACCAAACAGGATATCCTTATCAGTGACAAAAATCGTATAAACAGCGAGGGACGGATTCGTGATCACTTTGTCCCGGTAGGCAACGCGACAATTTCTGTCGTGTGACTGGCACCCTGCTGATTTGTTATGTCACTGATTCTCTGTTTGAAAAAATGGAGCGGTGGGGGGGGAAGTCCCTCTAAACAAAACACACACAAATTGAGAAAGAGAGAAAGGAAACTCTGGCAACTTTAGTGAGAATGCTTTGCATTTGCTTTATTGGCACAAGCATTAAGATGGAATACAGTAAGGCATAAGGAGTGGAACTAAGAGGGAAGGTTACTTTGATATACATTCCAAGCAGCAGAGCATTGAAAATGGCTTTGGGCCCTTCGTACATTTTTAAATGTACAGAAAGCTTATCAGAGCAGTAAACCCCCACCCCCACTATGATAGCTGCATGATTATTAGATTCCATAAGTGGGACACACCACTTGGAGGAAGTATTTATTTATGGACAGCATTTATATGTCACCTCCTACCCTTCCAGGGTTCCTGATGTGGTGTACGAGGTACAAGAAGCCCTCTGAGGTTTATTTCCGCATCAGCCAGTTCTTTCAGCTACAGTAGGGCAGCTGTGTTCACCTTGTAACAGAAAGGTTCCTTGATTGGTTGGTTGCAAGAGTGTCCTCTTGAATAATAATAATAATAATAATAAAATTTATTCATATCCTGCCCCTCTGCGAACAATCGGGGCGGCTTACAACAGAGTGTTGTACAGAGTTTGGAAACGTTAAATTTTTTTGGACTATAATTCCAGGTTCTTCCAGCCAACAAGTTGTAGTTTGGGGCCAAAATCAATTGCAGTGGGCCCCCAGTATCTGCTGGGGTTTCGTTCCAGGACCCCCTGTGGATACCAAACTCCATGGATGCTCAAGTCCCATTATGTACAGTGGCATAATAAAATGGTGTCCCTTATATGAAATGGCAAAAATCAAGGTTTGTTTCATATAATTTTTTTGCGGGGGTGAATGTTTTCAAGCCGTGGATGTCAAATCTGTGGATACAGAGGGCTAGCTATAGTAAAATGGTGTCCCTTAATGTAAATGGTGAACAGCAAAGTTTGTTTTTTGGAATCCCCCCCCCCAAATATTTTTGTGCCATGGTTGGTTGAATCCACGGATGCAGAACCCGTGGATATGGAGGGCTGCCGACTGTACTAATCCCAACCAGAGTAGGCTTATGGAAACAATGGAACTTAGATACATGTTGATTTACCCACTTCCCATTGGTCTACTCTAATTGAGATTAATAATTGGGTTTAGGCTTTAAAACACAATTCTCTGCTTTCAGATTCTCCTCCAGTGAAGGATCCTTGATGGGATGAGATTAAGGGAGGAGAAGGAGGCACAAAGCAGCCTGTTTGTCTTTCATTGCAAATTCATTTTCTGCCCTTAGGATGAAAGAAAGCAAACAGCAAAGCTTTACTCCCAGCCATGGTTGGCTGAGTTGTGTTGCTTACTGGTGATTCCTGGCATTGTATATAGTCAGTATTTGGCTATGTTAGTTTGGGACTAGAGATGTGAAGGCCCGGAAAAAAACTGGAAAAATTCAGAAAAAAACAGAACTTCTTGGGAAAATTGAACATTAAAACAAAAAAAACCCCAAAAACATTTCTTCCTGTTTTTTCCCCTGAAGCCTTTTTTGTTTGTTTGTTTGTTTCTAAAAAATTGAAAAAAGAAAATCGATTCTGGAATGTTTTATTTTAGGATGCTGAAATAAAATCTTTAAGACAAGTTCATATTTTCTCCAAATCATTTCTAAAAACTATGTACAGTATCAGATTATTCTAATTTCTGTGCACTGAGGACAAGCAAGTCCTAGGTTACAAACTGAACTTTCCAATGCAAGAGCAAGATGCATTTTCTTCCTTTAATTTTTTTTTGTCTGCTCCATATAAACTAGCAAATCCAAAGAGGTTCCGTACAGTTCAGGAGATTATTGCTCCATTTGCTACAAATAATTTTTTTAAAAAATAAGAGTAAATTCCATTTGTAAAAATTGTTTGAATACGCTGTATTTTTAATGTGACAACTGTGATAATTTTATGCCAAATCAAATTGTACATAGTCATATTTTATGTTTCTAAAGTAACAGAGTGACTTTCAATCTGTAAAAAGTGTTAATGTTGCAATTTTTCCAAGAAGTTCCATTTTTTTCTGGAAAAAAACCCTAAAACCTTGGTTTTTCCCCACAGCTTCAAAATTTCTGGAAATTTTACATATCTATTTGGAACATGGATAAGTCCAGTCCCTCCTTCTCACCTACCCCCATGTCCATATTTTTTCAGAAGAAAGGTTTTCTTCACAGCTAATCCACCCTCTGAGGCTTCTACCTGAGGACCCAGACATTACTTTAAAAAGATGTTATTCTCTCATTCTGCAGGATTTCGCTATGGGAGTGACATAATTCCTTTCTCTAAAGTAGATGAGGAGCAGATGAAATACAGAACGGATGGAAAATGTTTTGCTGTCCTGGGGTTTAGCAGATCATCTCAGGTATGACCCATAAATTTGGAGCTGGAGCCTGAGTTAAATTGCAAGGGAACTGAAACAGGTTGTAGAATTTTGGTTTGCCTGTTTTTCATGGCTGGGGAGTTGCTAAGTAAGATTGCCAGTTGTCTGAGCCTCGGGTTTGAGTGTCCCTTGTAGGAGGAATGCCTTGCTCCTCTGTATAGCAGGCTGAAGAAGAATAGTAGATCATGTAGAAGGATGCAGAATGAATTACGGCAAGTAATTTGCCTAAGTCATGGAAGCTTGGGAAATTCAGCCTATTTGAATAACAATGCCACACATTTGTGTTTTAGCATGAGATACGAAGATCTAGTTACTGTCTTGCACATACTCCAAGTTTGGGGGTCATGCTTGATCTGGTCATGGAAGACAGTCTGAACAAAGTACCATGGAAGGACGGGTACAACAGTGGGAATCACACTTTATAGACCACAACATTAAATCTCCATTCCTTTGTACAATTGGCAGTAAGTCCCATTCTGAAACAACACAAGAGTCTTGTGACACCTGACCCTTATCCAAGCAGATGAGACATTTTAGTCCCCCAAGTTGTGTTTTCTTGTAAAGTTGACATAGAATTAGACCTGCGAGATAGGCAGCTTACAACATTGCCATAAGAACTATAAACAATACCCCTGTGTTTAAGCCTCCTGCTTTTTAGCTTTTTTTAAACCAAGTAAAGTAGTATTTTTAAGAGATAGAAATTGTTTACCTAGTTTCTTTTTCAAACCATAAAGGGAGGACTGATGGGGGTTATGGGGACTTTTTATATACTACGATGTACTGGAATTGTCATTGGGATCAGAAAAGGCCCCAGAATAAATTTGCCTGGATGAAGATTAAAGTCTAACAAGTTGTGTGTGGAATAAGCATTTCTGGATTGCAGCCTCCTTCGTCAGAGGCACTCAGGTCCATTCCGTCGTGTGTTCGTTCATTTGTCTATTGTCTTTCTAAGAAACCATCCAGCCATTGAAAAGTGTGGCTCTGAATGGGGTGGGTGAACTTGAGTTTTAAGAAAGTGACTGAAACTTGGCCAAAGTGATCTTTTCAAAGTTCTACGGTACTAGAAGAAGAGAAGACTGCTTTCATAATGAGGAAACTGATGTTTAATAATTGTCTCTCCTCTGTTCTAAGCTAAGGATGGGGAACTTGTATGTTAACAACCTTGGACACTACTTTTTTCAGTGGAAAGGTAATAATGTAACAATAAACACACAGAGACACTCATGGATGCATACCCATTCAGGGCCATATTCCCTCAGGCGTAATTGCCAGGAGCTGCATGCTGGTGGTGAAGCCAGCGCTAAATATGGATAGGGCATTCTCTTTTCTCTCTCTTTGCAACTCTACCTTCTTTCTTTTTCCTTCTCTCTTGCTTTCTCCCCTTTTATCCTTACATTTCTACCTCTTCATCCCTCATGTTACAAAAAATAGTATGTAAATTTGAACAGTAGCTTGAGAGGTTTTTTTAGAAGTGAGACACATTGAACAATTTTTGTTGTTGTTTTCCTTTAACCTGTGGAAGAAGACTTGATGGGAGCAATAATGAGGAACAGTGAAAGCTGTTGTATGAAAGAGAATGTATGAGATAGGTAATTGAGCGATGAGAGGAATAGAGAATCTTAAATCTAAGTACTGTACTGTTAAAATTAACTGAACAATAACTAGTATAGAGACAAGAGCATCTATAGGAAAGAGTACAGGAATAAAATGCAGTGCTGTATTTCATCTTTCCAGTGTGGAGTTCAATTTGCATGTTGCTAGCAGTGACTTTAAAGAGTTCAAAGTGGCACTGTCATAATACCAAGTTGTGGAAACATTCATTTGTAGATCCTGAGACATCGCTACATGGGGAATCAGGTTCTGAAAGTCTTTGCAGCGAAGGATGATGAGGTGAGACAAAGTGACTATCAATTGAATCTAAAGCTGAATTTTTAAAAAATATTTTTAAAACGTGAACTGTTGAAAAGCTGGTGTAAGGAGAAGATACAAAAACACACTGAAACTTTCCATCCTTAAGTGTTTTAAGAAAGCAAGTAAAAAGAGCTGTAGTCTGCAAGGGGAATTGTTTGTTTGATGGGGGCGGAAGGATGGGGGTCAGGCCAAATAAAATGTCAGAACAAATAGTATTTCGAGATTATTTATTTATTTATTTATCTATTTATATATATTTTGTCCTTTTTACGGTGATCTCAGGGCAGCATACAGTAAAACCAATCTAACAAATTTAAAATAGTATAAATAATTAAAAGATTTTAACAATATTTTTAAATATTTAAAAATTAAAATATTTTGAAGTACTAAAAACATATTAAACAATTAAAAAATTAAAAGGGTTAAATAGTTTTGAATGAATTAAAACCATGCGCATAAGAGGGTGTTTGTAAAACCAGTCAGGTCCCAAAGGTTTTCACGAACAACCATGTTTTCTGTCCAGCAGACAATTGACCATTAGCCAAACAGACACTAATCCTCCTTGCATATCCTCCTACCCTAGGAACTAGCCATTCAAATACACAAATTTACATATACTCCCCAACAGGGACTCACAGTATATAAACCCCACACACCCCTACCCCACCATTGTCTGAAGATGGCAGCCATAGATGCAGGTGAAGTGTCAGGAATAAACTCTTCCAGAGCACAGTCTCACAGCCCAGAAAAAAAAAACCACGAAAAACCTAACCATGTTTTCACTTGGCACTGAAATAACAGCAGTGTTGGTGCCGATCAGGCCTCCAAGGAGTGGGTGTTCCACAACTGGGATAAGACAGCAGAGAAAGCCCTCTCCCATGTCTTCACACAACATGTTACTCTGTCTGATGAAAGATGGGGGGCAGGCTCCAGCAGACCTTAAACCTCAGATAGGTACCTATACAGAGAGGCGGTCCATCAAGTATCAGTTATTGATCGAATGCTCAGTTGACTTTGATGCCATACCACAAAGCACTATTGGTTTAATCACAACACCAAGCTACATGGTGGAATCACTGTCTAGTTCTTACTTCTTGGTTCCTCCACCTTGCCTCTGGCTGCAAAGTTCTGATTTTACTGTGTGGATTGCGGCAGGAGCAGGGAGTGGGAAACAGAGCTTTTGTCACTGTGATTGAAAAAGTACCAACGTATTTTTTTTAACCAGAATGTTACAGGTCTTGCAAGGCAGCTGTGTGGCCCTGAAAATATGAAATGCACTTCTTGAAGTCAGCTTTTTTTTTTTAATCTCTATTCTCTGAATTCCTGCAATAGTGTTAAGAAAGTGAGTGATTTGTATCATACCTCTTCCAGCCACCCATACTACCCAGTGTTCCCCATAATATTTTTTTCTTTTAAAACATGGATATCCTAGCTTTCCATTGAATTTCAGCAGCAAACTATAGCCAGTGGGAGAAGAAATGAAATGCTATGATACTGAATATTCCATTGACTGTAGTGCATTTAGTGTCGATGGGATATTACTATCATAGTCAATGTCGTATTCACTAATTAATGTTATATGAATTAAAGTGGATTTAAGTACCTGTAAGCTTCAGTTATATGCAAATATAAATTAAATAATACAGCACAGCAGCACTCCTGTATCTGTGGGGGAGTGGTTCCGGGGCCTCCCGCATATGGTGAATTCTGCAGATAATAGCAAACACCATCCCGAGAGGCCATCCTGGAGAAAGGGGGGTGAGTTTGCTCCTTGCTCCTCCCCCTCTCTTCGCCCTCACCATGGCTCTGCTGCAGCGGCTTGCAGGGGTGAAGGGGGGGGAAGATCTCTCCATCCCTTTGCCCCTGCAGCTGCTGCTGCGGCAGGGCCATGGCAGGGGGAAAGGGGAAGGGGACGGAGAAGCAATCTTGCCCCCCTTCGCCCCCGTATTTGCTGCCACAATGGGGCCATGGCAGGGGCGAAGAGGATGGAGAAGTGATCTTGCCCCCCCTTCCCTCCATGATCACCTCCATGGAGGGGTCCATGGTAGGGGGGAAGGGGGGTGAGATTGCTTCTCCACCGCTTCACCCCAGTCATGACCCCACCGCAGCGACAATTGCGGCTGCGAAGAGGGGAGAGGAGGAGGTGAGATCGCCTCCTCACCTTCACCCCCGCGATTGCTGCAGTGGTGACAGGAGCCCTCCCAGGGAAAGAGATGGGGGAGGTGAGATAATAATAATAATAAAATAATAAAATTTATTTATACCCCGCCCCTCTGTTAAAACAATCGGGGAGATCCCTCCTCCCCTTCCCTTCTCTCCCGCAGTCAATTGAATCCGTGGTTGGCGAGTCAGTGGATACAGGGGTACCACTGTATGAGTGGGAGGATTTTACTGGTTAATAATAAGTGGGTTTTTTATTAATGAAATTCAGCTTCATAAATACTATTTTATCAAGTCTATGTGGAGAGGTATAGGTAATAAGTGGAGGAAATTTTTGTGTAAATGAAATTTAAATACTCAAAGTAAAATATCAGTGGAAAAAGTAGTGTTTTATATAAAGAGTAACACACACACACACATATATATATAGTAGGACCCTCGTATCTTCAGGGAATTGGTTCTGGGGGGCCCTGTGGATACTGAAAACAATGGCTAACAGCGAACACAATTGAAAATAATGGGACTTCTAGTTTAAAATACCATAGAGTTGCCTTGGAGGACCTAGAAAACATCTAGAGAGGATGCCTCAGTAGGCATTTTCTAGAAAGACTATGGTATGTGTGCTGTTTTGTGTCCCATGGATAACTGAATCAGTGGATAATGCATCAGCAGATATGGGGTTCCTACTGTGTGTGTGTGTGTGTGTGTGTATGAATGAAATGTCCAGTAAGCTCCACCCCTTTCCTTGAATCACACTGGAGGACCTACAGATTCCTAGAGAGAACATATTAATGAAATCCGTGAATCAAGAAATCCTCAAATTCTTAGCCCACAAATGTTCAGGGACAACTTATATCTGTAGCCCATTTTGTTTTGAAATGGTAATACACTATATGGTCTAAAGAGAGTGCTCTACTTGGAGACATCTCTTGATGTTGTGGCCTGGTTGAACACTTGTCACTGCTTCCTTTTCCTTTTGGAGGGATAAAAGGTGAGCTTTAAGACACTGCTCTGACTTAAAACAGAAAAATTCCCCTCTCTTTAATCCCGTGAATGCTGTTGTTGATGAGCATTAATGCTATTTGAGTATAATTGTGTATCTCCTTTCACAGGCTGCAGCAGTTGCTTTTTCTGCCCTCATTCATGCTTTGGATGAGTTGGATATGGTGGCCATTGTGCGTTACGTCTATGACAGAAGATCTCATCCACAGGTTGGAGTAGCTTTTCCATTGATCAAGAATGAATATGAGGTAATACTTCTTATGGAAATCTAGTTCATTCAGCCCTATTTAGTTGTCTTTTCCCAGCAGGGTAAAATTAGTGTCATTCCAACAGAGATCTCTCTCTGGCTTTTCTTCGCAAATGAAGATTCAGGAAGGACTCATCCCGCACTTTCTGCAAGCGTGCTGATGACTGAAAAGGCCAATCCAAAATAAACATGTCCGATTGCAGAAAGCACAGCAGAAAGTCTCCTTGGGTGATGATTCCAGGTTGTGATTCCAACAGGGATATCATTCTGGTATCAAATAAAAAACATTAAAAAAAAAGTAAAGCCTTTGGAGTGTAATTGATTCTATCCAGATTTGATTTAATCTGTTTTAACTAGTGTTAAACTGTATTGTTTTTAATTTGCCGAACTGTTTATTATGTTGTTGTTGATGATGTTGTGTGCCTTCAAGTGTTTTCTGACTTACTTCGACCCTAAGAAGAACCTATCTTGGGGTTTTCTAAGCAAGATTTGTTCAGAGGAGGCTTTGCCCTTGCTTTCCTCTGAGGCTGAGAGAATGTGACTTGCTCAAGATCACTCAATGGGTTTCTATGGCCGAGCGGATTTGAACCCTGTTCTCCAGACTGGTTGTCCGATGCTCAAACCACTATACCACACTGGCTCTATTTGTCTGTTTAAATTATTTGTAGTGGCTCAGATTGTTTGATATGTGTTAAAGTTATTTTGTTGTACATCATCCTTAGAAGCCATAATACTGGGTAGACTACAAGTTAAAACAAATAAGTAAATAAAATATTGTACATCTCATTGGCAGGATCTTGGAAAATTTAGAATTGTTCTTCAAGTTTTTCAACAGCACGATTTTATGTTAAAGTTGTTAAGCCCTGACACTTAAAATCGAGCATAATTGCTTAGAAGTTGATATGTCTTTCACAGAAGGGAGTTCTGCATTCCATACACAAAAACCAAGGTGCCAGTTAGACGGTAGTTATTGTCATGGGGCGTCCCGGGACTTATTGATCCCGTATTCGTCCCTCGTTGTTTACACAATTTTTGTCTCTGATTTGGCTATCCCAGGAGATCCCGGGATCATTGTTTACATGGCATCACGTCCTGTGTTATGTCTCCTCTCCCACTATATATATATATCCTGGTTTGTTTGTTTTTTGTTTACATGTGTTTATGGTCCGGGATTTATTTATTTTTAGCTGTTAATCAAAGATGTGATTACTCATTTTTTCACAACCTCGGTGATTGCTTCCTGTAGGGTTTCCTGCAAGTGATGCTATTGGCTGGCACAAATGTTTGTTCAAGCTTCTGCATTGGTCAGAGAAGGAAGACAACAACCCCCTCTGCACAATTTAATTTTAAAAAACCCTGATGGGTAAATTCCCTCAAAAAGTTAAAATTAAACAAATTTGGAGATAAATTAGATAAGTTGACAGCAGAAATGGATCAAATGAAGTTCAAACAAAGACAAGAAACTTAGAAATAGTAACTACTACATTATCGTAAGAACAGGAGGTAGAAAAACAAGCAGCGTTGTTAAACGAGCTGAGATATAGGGAGAAATGCTTGAAGATAAGGGCCTCTCTGAAAAAGAAAATGAAAATTTGGAAGACAGACTGATCCCGTCATTGGCAAGTTCACGAACGAAAATCTTGAAGCACAAATTGACAGAATATTTAGAATCAGCTCAGTAGTGGCAAAAGAAAGGAAACTACCTAGAGATGTGGTGGTTTGCTTTACAAGAACAAAGACAAAAGACAAGATAGTACTTAAAAACTACAAAGAGAGCTTGAAGATTGACGGGGAAGAAGTAAAAGTATTTAAAGACATACCATCACAGATCTTGAAGAAAAGGCAAGAATACAAATTCTTGACTCAAATTTTGGTGGAAAATAAAATTAATTACAGATGGGAGAGGTTGGAGGGAGTGTCATTTTCCTATCAACATAAAAGATATAAAATAAATTCAATACAGAAAGCAAAAGAATTTTGTAAGAGATTGGTTCAAGAGAAGAAAAGAAATAAAGGAAATAGAGACGACTCAAGGAAGGGCAATGGTAAGATGGATAAAAAAGAAGAAGAGAAGCAGGATGAACAAGAAATTGAAGAACGAGAAGAGGAGGAGAAGGAGAGAGGAGAGAATTCAGACTTGGAGGAAAATATAAGTGAGGTTGAAGTCAAGAGGGAATCAGAATTAGAATCAGGAGAAGACGAAGAAGAGGAAGGAACAGGGGAAATCTAATTAAAGAATATTTTGATTAGAATATTAATTCAGCCAAAATGGATACAAAAGTTATATCGTGGAACGTCAAAGGTTTAAATTCAATCTATAAGAGAAGACATTTTTTTCACTACCTTGAGAAACTGAAAATGGACATACTATGTTTGCAAGAGACACATATTAGAGAAAAAGATGTCAAATTTCTTAAAAAGCCAAAATTGGGCCAGATTTTTACATCATCAAATGTTAAGAAAAAGAAGGGGATAGCAATTTATATCAACAAGAAATTCCCAGCTAGAGAATTATTTAAAGACCAAGAGGGGACATATGTGGGAGTAGAGGTCGACATTCTGAACTTAAAGATACTTGTGGTGGGGGTTTATACTCCAATCCAGAAGCAAGAAATCTTCTTTAAAAAAATAATGGAAGAGGTGGAGAACATGAAGGACAAAATCTTATTCTTGGGAGACTAGAATGGGGTTATAGACCCCATCAAGGATAGAACATCAAACAAACAAATTAAAAAGAATCAAGGGAAATTACCAAAAACATTTTTTGAGATGATGGTGGAATTCGATCTAATTGATGTCTGGCGATGGAAGAATAGAGAGGAAAAGGGTTTTACTTTTTATTCAGATGTTCACTTAACCTGGTCAAGGATTAACATGTTTTTGATTTCAAAAAATTTAACCAAGTATGTTAAAAATACAGAAATCATGCCAAAATGGACATCTGATCACAATCCAATATCACTTACATTATTGGGGGAAAAGAAAGATAGAAGCTGGCGTTTAGATAAAAACCTTCTAAATGATGAACAAAGTATTAAAGAGGCAAAGAAAACTTTAGAACAATATTTCAAGGAAAACACAACTGGAGATGTGAGTATGAAAACAATTTGGGAAGCCAGCAAAGCAGTAATGCGCGGTTACTTCATAAAGAAAGCATGCAAGAGGAGGAAAGAAGAAGCCAATCAACTAAAGAAACTATTACGAGATATCAAGGATAAGGAGGAGAAGATGGGAGAACAACCGGGCAATACAAAACTGAAATATGAAATCAATATATTAAAGAAAAAGGTTCAATCTGTAACAATAAAAGAAATTGAACAAAAAATACGTTATGCAAGACAAAGACATTTTGAGTCATCCAATAAACCAGGTAAATGGTTGTCTCAGAAGTTAAAAAAAAATAGAGAAAACAAAATAATTACAGAAATAGAGACAGGACAGTGAATGAACAAAAAATGATTAAAAATGTTTCAAGAATTCTATACAGAATTATATACAGGTGAAACAACAAATAACTTAATGGAAGAAAGAATAACTAAGTATTTAGAAAAACAAAAGATAACTAGGTTAACAAACTATCAAAAAGACATACTAAATAGAAATTTCACAGTAATGGAAATTACAGAGGCTATTAGAAATTTAAAATTGGATAAAGCACTGGGACCAGACGGCTTCACCTCAATCTATTACAAGAAATTAGAAGAGGTTTTACTTCACCCATTGCAAAAAACATTAAATCAGATAAAAATAGACGGCATACCAAATACATGGAAGGAAGCATTCATTACTGTAATCCCGAAAGAAGGGAAAGATATGAAAGACCCAAGAAATTATAGGCCAATCTCTTTACTAAATGTAGATTACAAGATATTCATGGCAATTTTGGCTCAGAGATTGAAGAATATTTTGAAAGAGATCATTCACGAAGATCAGAATGGCTTTCTGCCTAGTAGACATATGAAAACAAATTTGAGAACAGGAATAGACATCCTCAAATATTATGAGAACCATAATGAAAAGAAGATGGCAATGATATCACTAGATGCGGAAAAGGCATTTGATAACATCAAATGGCCATTTATGAAGACAGTAATAAAGGAGATGATATGGGTGACAACTTCCAAAAATGGATAGACAAAATATATGAAGAACAGAATGCTCAAATCTTGATCAGCGGAGAGAGAAGTGATACAATCAAAATAGCTAAAGGCACGAGACAAGGATGTACGTTGTCTCCGCTACTATTTCTTATAGTTATTGAAGTGTTAAACAACAAGATCAGAGGAGAAGAGAGAATCAAAGGAACGAGAATAAAAGGAATGGAATTCAAAATGAAAGCTTTCGCGGACAACATAATGATATTTATGGAGGACCCCTCAGAACAAATACAAGATCTAGGTAAAATTTTGGAAGAATATGGAACAGTCTCAGGGTTTAAAGTCAACAAAAGAAAAACAGTAGTATTGACGAAGAACATTACAAAAAAAGAGGAGAGGGAGCTAGAAGAAAAGTCAGGATATAAGGTTGTAAATAAGGTTAAGTATCTAGGGGTATGGATTTCAAAATGCAAAGCTGACTTATTTGAAAATAACTATAGCCAAATGTGGACAGAGATAAAGAAGGACTTAGTGAAATGGTCAAAAATTCATCTATCTTTTTTGGGCAGGATTGCTTCAATCAAAATGTCAGTTCTTCTGAAATTTATCTTCTTATTCCAAAATATACCCATCATAATAAACTTAAACTGCTTTAATAAATGGAACACAGAAATATCTAAATACATATGGGAAGGGAAGAAACCAAGGATAAAAAGGAAATTATTGACAGATTGCAAGACAAGAGGTGGTTGTGCGCTTCCTGATCTTAAGCTGTACTGCTATGCTTGTGTGATGTCATGGGTAGGGGACTGGATATCTTTGAAGAATACAAAATTACTAGCTCTAGAAGGACACAATCTGGTCTTTGGATGGCATGCATACCTGTGGTACAGCAAAAAATCAGAAAACAAAGAATTTGACAATCACTATGTCAGGAGGGCTCTGTTAAAAGCTTGGTTGATAATAAAAAGATCTTTCTATAATAAAATCCCATGGTGCGTTTCAACACAAGAGGCCTTCTTTGGAAAGTGGAAATTGCCAGAACAGAAGTGGCTAAGGTACAAAGACTTAATAATACAAAGACTTAATAGTACAAAGACTTAAAGATCCTCAGGATTCAACAAAAGTAACAATAAAAACAAGAGAACAGCTAGAAAAGGGAGATGGAATAAATTGGTTTACATATAAACAAATATACGAGAAGTTTCAGAATGGATTCCAGACTGGAGCAATTTCAACTGGATAAGAATGAAATGGATAAAATCATCTTTGAGAAAACAAAACACCAGGTAGCTAATTTTTATAAGCTACTACTGGACAGAGAACTGGAGACATAACAAGATAAAGAAAACGTGGTGAAATGGATGATAGATATAGGTCACACCATAGGTTTCAGTAAATGGGAATAAGCATGGAAGGATACACAAAAGTTCACACTGGCACAAAACTTGAAAGAGAACTTCGTAAAGATTTTTTTAGATGGTATCTCACGCCAGATAGGCTAGATAAAATGTGCAATATAGGAAAAAGGGAATGTTGGAAATGTGATGATGCAGTAAGGTCATTGATGCATATGTGGTGGAGATGCCCATTGGCCCAAGCATATTGGAAAAAGATTCATAATAAGATTAGGGAAATCCTTGATATTAACTATCCATTAAAACCGGAGATTTATTTGTTGAACATGATAGGTGAGATAGAAGTGAGAGAAGAAAACAACTTGAAGTGTCATTGGAGAATCATATTATATATGATAACATTAGCCAGGATCATACACGCTAAAAAATGGAAGGAAAAAACGAATCCTACCAGAGAAGAATGGACTACCCAGTTATGGGAAATGATGGATGCCGACAGATTGACAGCCTTACTTAAGGAAAGAGATATAGAAAAACTAGATGGAAAATGGGAACCGGTTAAATGCTATCTGGAAAGGGGAAGTGACAATGAGCAATGTCTGGCAGAGACGCTGGCAGTTTTTACTGTACCTTTAAACCCACGATGGAGGGGAGGCAGCCCGGGGTGGTGGTGGTGGTGGATGAATGAACAATCGTCCGTCCAGACGCTGACAGTTTTTATTGTGCCTTTAAACCCACAATGGAGGGGATGCTGCCAGGGGTGGTTGGATGAATGAGCAATTGTCCGCCCACCCGCTTGCAGTGTTTACTGTGTCTTTAAACCCATGGAGGGGATGCAGACGGGGGATGAATGGGTGATCGTCTGCCCACGATCTCTTTAAAATTTACTCTCTCTTTAAAATTTAAACCCAGCATGCAGGGCAGGGATAGGTTAAAGCTGAGGGGTTTGCAGTGTAGAAATCCATTGAACAGTGTGACTTAGTGCAGACACACACACACACAAACCTACGTGCAGCTGGAAGGGAAGCCTTTGTTTTCAGCTGGTGAGGCTGAATCTATTGAAGGGGTGACTGAAACCTCCTCTGATCTCTGAGCCCGCCCCAGGTCACATCAGTTTCCAGTCATCACCAAGTACCGAGATATCTTGTCCCGGGTTGTTTACATTTCTGATTTTCCAAATCCTCCCGTGACTTTTTAAAAAATCACTACAAACCGCGGGACAGAAAGTCCTGCTGGTTGAGGGATAAAAGGTGGCCCCCCTTCTGACAATCCCAGGACCGTCACGATGTATGTGTAAACAACCAGGGATCGACACGAATTCATCCCACTACATATTCATCGTGTAAACGGTGCCCAAGATGGTACAGAGAAAGTCGGCAGATGGTTGTGTCATTCCTGCAGTGCACATTTTTAGTAACTACATGTGGGAGGTAGTGTTCAATAAGCATTGTTTTGGCTAAGCAGGAACTCAAGCTTTGTTGTTTTGGGGGTGGACATAAGTTTTCAAGTCCTTTTGATAGACATAAGCTGTCCCAGAGAAAAGGAAATTGCTTAAGATGAGTTGCGGGAGATGTATGAATAGAGGTAAATAAAAGGCCATAAACGCTGAGAGCAGATGATTGCCAATGGCCACAGCTTGATAGAAGGCTTGGAAGCCCTGTGAGATGAAAATTGCTGTTACCCAGGAAGCATATTTTGTTTTGCAGAGAGGAAATCAAGAAAATGGCATGCCAGTGGGTCACTCTCCAATAAATTCAGCATCCCTACATGTGTAGTGCTTCAGTGCGGAATACTTATTGTAATACTTCTGTAAACATTTCTGTTGCACAACATGTAGTATTCCAGACTATGTTTTGTTATTTAATATAGTGGATGCTTCCAGGCAGAGAATTCCTATTGTATACAATTAAAAGATATTGTGCAGCCTTCTTCCCCTCTGGTAAAGTTCCAGAATAAGGTCCTGTTTATTCCTGGATCAAGGAGGGAAAACAATTGGAAAACCTGGAGGAATTGCATATTGAAGATGTCTTCCTGTGAATGAGGTGGTGTACTTATAATAACCTTTGAATCACCCCTGTAATATTTTTTCTCTCATTATGATTGAGCTTTCTTGATTATTCTCTGCTCATGCACATTTATTTATTTATTTTAGTGCTTGACATATGTACAGTTACCTTATATGGAAGATTTGAGGCAATACATGTTTTCCTCCTTGAAAAATAATAAAAAGTGTAAACCAACAGGTGAGCTTTTACTTTGATTCATGTCCTTAACAGAGTGGTCCTATACATGTCTTCCTAGTTATGAGTTCCACTGAGTTTGATGTTGCTTTCTCATAGACTTGTACAGGCTTTCAGATTAGATACTGTCTGCAGTGCATTTAGCTTTTGTAATTTCAGAAATTATTACCTGTAACATTGTTACTGGTGCATCCAGATGTTGTGTTTTTTAAAAGTGTGTCTTCCTGTAATTGATCCCTCAGTCCCTGGAATGAATCTTCTCTTCCAGCTTTAGCTTCACTTTTCAGACCTCGTCTGTGATTAAACCTGACCAGGATAGTTGCATATTTTCAAATTCTGGTGCTGGCATGTCTCATAATTGCAGTTAAGATATGTGTGGGAACTCACTTTTGTGAGTGAGAGGAGAAGATTGTGCTATCTAGTCAGCTCCTTCAGTGTGATTTCAGGGCAGAATTCTTTACATTTCCATTGACACTGACTTCTTGTGATTTCGTGACACATTGCAGTCTACAGATCAGAGTGGGAAACATTTGGCCTTCCAGGTGTTTTGGCCCACAATTCTCATCAGCTCCACCCTCTGTGGCCAACGGTAAGGGCTTGTGGGGATTTTAGTTCAAAACATCTTGAGAATGAAGGGCTCCCCACCTCTCCCATATCTTTCTCCCCACCCAGTCTAGTTGCACTACATCAACTTTCTCCAGTCTCCAGTCTGGTGCCCTACACAGTGCCCTACACAGTCACAGTGCCCTGTGTTGGGATACTGCTCGCAGCTCACATCTTCCCCCTGTTACCATCGCTATTGGCTGGGGATGATGATGTTATATAGTCCAATACATCTGGAGGGTAGGCATGGAAGGCATGCTGTACTAAATTGTATACACGTGTGCAGCTATTAGAACAGGTAGAAACTTGGTTCATACCTTTTTAACATAGATCGTGTGGTTTGGTTTTGGTCTGTTTGCTTGCAATAGTAGAAAATGTAAAGAATGCATTAGTAGAATAGTTTTCAGTCCCAACTGAAAACGTACAGTCCCTTTGGGAGATGGATCTCCCCCTGTTCCTCACAATGCCAATCTAGCTCTTGAACACTTTATTTTAGGAGTTCCTGTGCTATGTTGTAAGTACATAGCAGTCTGTAAATGGATCCAAATTTGTAGGGAAAATATATTAAAAAAAGACCTTGTTTCTTACTCTAAATTTGTTTTTGTAAGGTTTTACCTTACTAATAGCTGGGACACTTGTATGAGCAGCTTATACATCATTCATTTTAAAGGACAAGACTATCCTTTTGTCAAAGTTTGCAATCCAAAAGGCACCAAAAAAAAAAAAAAGTTAAAAGTGGTTTAGGAGGGGAAAGGAAAAAAAGAAAAACTAGTCACAAGTTTTTAATGTGTGTGGTTCTTGGCATGGTGGAAAGGCTGCTGAATTGCAGGAGGAGAGAGGCAAAACAGTATTGAATGGAGTACTTCATGTAATTGTTGTAATAAACCAAACCCGGAGGTTTTTTTAAAAAGGCAAGCAGGCAGTTGTCCTTAGCAAATGACCCATGTTGATTCTGAATAGTGGGTTCAGGCTGCTAGAGACATTCCACATTAAACCCATTTGTACTTAAAAATATTACAGATCTTATAGCCATTAGAATGCTAATTGAATGGTGTGGTAGCACAGTATTTGTGAGTAACATAACAGATAAATGGCACTCCAGAGGCTACATTGGGAGTTTGTTATGAGCGTCTGTGGCTGGGAATCATATGGGCCTTGCAGTGTTATTGGACTGCACTTCCCAGCAGCCTTGGCCAGCACTGCCAATGGTGAGGAGTTGCTGTTCAGTATGTGGAGAGCTACATGAGTCCCATCACTGGTCTGGAATTTGTCCATATATGCCTGTGCCCACTATATGTCTTCTCTCCATTTTCCTTTGAAGCATCTGGTATTTCCTGTTGCTTGCTGTTCCAAGAGAAGCTTTTTCAGTTTTAGAAGTTCATAGAATGACTTGGTAGAGTGATCATTCCATTCTGATATTCCATCGTATCATTATAAAGGATGGTGTGTGTCTTCTCCCATGAAACTCAGTGGCAGAAAATTAAAACTGTTACCCTCTAAAAAGACAGTGTTTAGGTGCAGACAAAACCTGTTTCCAACTTAGAAGTTTTGGTTACCAATACATGGAGAAGGGAAAGTACCGTAGCTCTCACCTTTTTTTTTCTGACTCCATTTGTTTTACATTTCCTCCCTCACAACTGAATGTCTCCAAATAATTTATCTGGGCAAAAGTTAATGTACCCCTTTCTGTGGTATGTCTTTGGCTGGTATGTGAGAATGATGACAGAATTGTACCGAGGGATTGAGCCTGCTTGCAAAAAGAGAAATTTGCTATACTTCTCTCCTTAATGTGTGTTTAATATATATTATATCCAGAGGATCAGTTGCTTGCAGTTGACTCTCTGATTGATTCCATGAGTTTGGTTTATGAAGATGAGAGTGAAGGGACAGTTCAGGATGTATTTAAAACCAACAAATTTCCAAATCCTCAGTTTCAAAGATTATATCAGGTAAGACGATGGTCTTCTCACCATTATCGTTAAACATTCCCATTTTTTTTCCAAAGTGTTCCCCTCCGTCTTAGTACTTTGGTTAAAAAAAATGTGGCAAATATAGCCTGAGAAAACTCAGAGTCTGGAAATATTAGGGTATTTTCCCCCAGTGTAGCTCCCAGAACCTGGTGACCATGCTGACTGAGGGATTTGGGGAGCTATTTTCAGGAGAGTAGCTATGGGGGGTGGGTGGGGCAAAATGAGGGCATTGCCCCCAGTAAGAATTCTGCCCACCTCATGGAATTTGCCTTCAGTCCCCAATTTTTTAGCATTGCAGTAAATGAAAGCTTCAGTTGAGCATTCAGAAATAAAGGCTGGAATCCTGTATGACTTTTCACTCAGCGTAAATTTGCATGCACTGAACTAAGTGCTAAAAGCTCTCCACTGGCTGCCTATTAGTTTCCTGGCACAGCACAAGGTGTTGGTTATGACCTTTAAAGCCCTACATGGCTTGGGTCCAACTTACCTCCGGGACCGCCTCTTCCCATATGACCCTCCCTGCGCGCTTTGGTCCTCTGGGAGGAATCTGTTACAGCCTATGAAAACAAGGCTGTCGGTGACCTCCCAGAGGGCCTTCTCTGCTGGCGCTCCCAGATTATGGAATGGCCTGCTGGATGAGATCCGTCTTATTACCACCCTAGACAGCTTCAAAAAAGCTGTCAAGATGGATCTTTTTGGGCAGGCCTTTCCTGAATAGATACCCAGCCTGAAGATTCAATTGTTTTTTCCCCACTTTGAGCTGCCATTGAATTATTCTATGCTGCTGTGATTAGTTGCTGTTTTTTTTAAATGTATGTTTTTAATCTTTTCTAGTTTAATATTATTTTAAGGGGGTGGGTGGGTTAAGGTATTGAGGTAATTATGGAGTTTTTATACTGTAAGCTGCCCTGATTGCACTGCAGAGGGGCGGGATAGAAATAATAATAATAATAATAATTATTATTATTATTACTATTAAGTAGCAGAGGTGCTAAGAAACCGAGCGCTGCATTGCAAAGATGCATAATGGGACACCAGCAAGGCTGCCCAATGTGCATCGGGGGTACCTGATGTGTGTCATGGGCCTGATGCTCATTGGGGGCTGTAAAACATCAGTCCCATTGTGCATTGGTCCCTTTGCTGGCTCTTTTCCATAGTTACATAACTGCAGCCCTCTACTGGATATGGATGTTGCACATCTTCACAGTTCTGTTTCCCACAGTTGGCAAATCCACTTAGGAGCATGTAATATGCCAACAGAATTCTGGCCAATGTTTAGGAATCTAAAGAAAGAGGCAGGCAAAGTTACCAGGGGAATGCGAACATAGGTGTGAATGAATTTCAGTGTCTTGCTTTCTGTATTTCTAGAAATTTGAGGGCTGAAGGAAAATTTCATGGAGGGGAACAGAATTCTTATTTGGGGAGGTAATATCTTCATTCCCTCTCTCCCCACCACCACATAGATACACCACTGGTTGTAGTCCAACCTGCCCCCCACCCCAAGTTCTGGTGAAGCTAAGTCTATGTATGTCAAAACAGGTATCTCACCACTTGACTTTGATCTTTGAAGTGAAAATTTCTATGCCCCTACTTGCCTCATAAAAGGATATTTTCAGTAAGTTTGACTAAGAATTTTTGGAAATTAGTTATGCTGGGTACAGTGTACTGTATTCATGTGTTCTTTGTGGTATCTTTGTAGTATCAGATAAAGCAGTTCACTTAAATTATGTCACATCTCTCTCACAGATGCTTTATCTACCTAGTTTAGAGCAGAATAACCTATACATGGCCACTCATCATTTATTTATTTCGATCTCACTGGAAAATGTGTGGACAGAATAAAATAGTTCAATATTTCAATACTGGAAGCATTGGCCAGCATCCTAGAAATCATTGTGAAAAAGCTAGGTCTTTTGGCAGACGAACTTAAGTTTGTTTTAAGGCATTTCATCATACAGCCTCTGGGTTAATGCGGGCTATTGTATGGCTTTATACACTGAAATAGAATTGGATTAAATAGTGAAATTCAGGTTGAATTTGATCACCGCAGTCTTCTTGAATATTACTATTCTGTCAGCCCTAGTGATCTCTGCACATTTTTGGCAGACCTATCATGTGCTCACTCCAGGAGGCCTAATTTTTATGCCGAAATCACTGAGCACTACATATGCATGCAGTATATGACCCTTTTCACTGTAAACATCTCTTGTAATAATCTCAGAATATTGCCCCTCATGCCAAAAAATATTTGAACCTCTGCTCCACAGCAAATCCTACTGAGGCTGCACTCATGAGAAATGTGTTAGCAATCAACATGTTCTAAAGTGTACCCTCATGTACATCTTGACCCCATGTTTTCCAAATTACTGACTTGAAATTACTTTTTCTTTCGTATTCTCCCACCAGTGCCTACAGCATAAAGTTTTCCATCCTGATGCACCTTTGCCCCCTATTGAAAAACATCTCTTAGACATGTTGGAGACACCACAGGAAGTGAGAGAGAAGTGCCAGGCTCCTCTTGAAAAAGTAAAATCACTTTTTCCATTGAAGGATGCAGGCAAGATGAAAGAGCAGAAGACAGCTCAAAATATCTTCAAAGACAAGTGAGTTATGTCATTTTCACTTCTAATTTTAGGCAACAAAAGGATCCATAGAAGAGGGATTTTAATATCTGTCTCACGGCTGTGGAACTTTGTCTCTGAAGAGCTGGAGTGGGCAAACTCCAGAGATCTGGGTACCATTGTTTGGTTTCCAGGGTTCACTGTAGACTGCACTGGCTTCCCAACCTCCCACCCCCAAAAAACTGCAAATAGCCAGAAATGCACTTCTAGTTTTGTAAGCCCACCTTTTTGAGTTTGGGAAGGAAAAAAAGGTTGAAGAGAACATGCATTTTGGTTTAAAGCAAAAGTGTTTTAATGGTTGCTGGGTTTTTAATCTCTTGTTTTTATAATGGATGGGGTACTCCGTTTGGTACTCCAGATATTTTGGACTGCGAGGCACATAATCCCTTACCTGTGGTTGGGCTGGCTGTAGCTCTGATACAACAGGTAGGAAAATTTTGCTCTTCTAGATTGTTTGGACTACAGCTCTCAGTAGTCCAAACAATAAAATGTTCCTACCTGTTGTATCAGATTGTTGTTTCACTTACTAATCTTCAGGCTGAGGACATTCCAGAAATGAAAAACATATACAGTACTGGCTTTATTCAACCCTTATTCCCCCTGCTCTTCCCTTTCTCAATTTTGCCTCTTTTAATCTCTGTTAAAACACACACACACACAGTTTATAGCTTTATTGATAAAGCAGTAAGGGAGGTTGGAACAGAGCTGGTAGGAAAAAAAGGGATCTGTTCATTTGTCTTCCACTACTAACTCTCCACCACTACCCCTTTAATTCTTGCTTTAAAAATGCATTTAAATGGGAAATGGCAAGAAAAAGTGAAAAGCAATCTGAAAAAGTGGGGGAGAAATTGACCCAATTTACTAATCCAGAAGATCACAAGAATACAGGATCCACTGATTATGTAATTTTTTAAAAAAATGTAGTTGTCCTGAACCAGAAAAGTATGGAAATAGATTAATGGCAAACATCTTCTATGCTGTTGCGGTAATGTGTGAATTAAACCACAATCTTAATTGATAATGGGATCTTCAGTCTGCAATATGTTAGGTGTGGGGAGAAAATTTAGATGTTGCCCTTGCAACTGCATCTTGTTATAAACTAGACATTTGTCTTTTGAAAGCAGTTTCAGGTGTAGTTTAAGGTTATCTAGTGAGCTGTCTTGTATTTAATTGAGGTTTGTTTAATGAGTACTGACAGCTGCAAGTTGAAGTTTATCAAGCTCTTATGTGTGTTGACCAAAGAGATGCATAAGGAGACATGCAGGTCATCTTTGTTCACACATACTTAATAGCTGTCAGTTTCAGGACAGGAGCCAGCAAATTACATTAGAAGGGCAAATAGATGTATTTCTTAAACATTAAATTTTCATTATCTCTCAAAGCCAGTGTAATTATTAAAGGGAACCTGATATGAATGCTTAACATCATGGAGGCATTCATATACATGTGCATACACACCCTCCCCAAGTGTCACATTAGGAAACTGCAGGGATGATGGTAGTTGATTTTCTGGTACCCAAGAAAATAACCTACTTTGAATATCATAGCACTAGTGGACATCCCATCATTTTGGCATTAAATTGGATTCCTTATTACTCAGGCCTTTTCCTTCCTGACTTTCCTTCCAACTTCTCAGGAGTGTAAAAGACTGCTGCATGGCGAAGCTGCAGTTTTCCTGGCAATATATGTTTCCCCTATATAAATTGCCCTATTCATGATGTTTAAAATAATTTCTTCCAATTAACAGTTTTTGTCTTGCTTTCTTCCAGTACTGAAGATGGATCCAATAGTAAAAAAGCAAAAGCAGAAAATGATGACGTTGGTTTTAGGATTGCAGACCTTGCTGAAGGCAATGTCACTGCAGTAAGTACTTGTTGCAAAGACTGCTCTTACAGGATTGGTGAAATTGGATACTGTGATGAGGTATCACT
Organism: Gambelia wislizenii; assembly: GCA_030847615.1. NCBI lineage: Eukaryota > Metazoa > Chordata > Lepidosauria > Squamata > Crotaphytidae > Gambelia > Gambelia wislizenii. The sequence goes on from JAUMIR010000001.1 coordinate 329,644,323, forward strand.
CCATGATGCAGTGAGACAAAATCAAGAACGGAGAACCTGGTCGGTGCATCCCCTGGCAGTTTTTAGAATCACTTTCCTGTGGCATAATAGGTGAGCTTTCCCTACAACATCACCTAACCCAGTGGCTGGAAGAGAGTGGGGATTTCTTAGTCATCATCTGACTGAGCTGCTATCCATGGTCTACTCTTGGAGTAATGTATCTTGTGAATGAAGAACTTCAGGTTTTAGCAGCAGTGGCAGTTTTGTGATCTCCACCACTGCAAAATAGAAGAAGCTTTATCCTGAGTCCACCTAGTCCTATATTGTCAATTCTGATTGGCAGTTGCCCTGTGCAATTTTCAGCAGGATTCTTTCCTAGCTCTAAATAGAATGATAGAAACTGGCAAAACTGTGTCTTTGCAAATCTGTGTTCCCTGCTTTATCTGGCTACCTACTTCATCTCTGCAGCAGTAGCGTTCTAGTTTATTAACTAAGCTTGTTGTAAGGGTGGGAGCCTGCTTGGGTGACAGAACTTTCTCTTCCTTTCTTGCCTCTGAATACCCCAACCCCTAACATCTGATTCAGAAGGCACCCAAACCTTTTTTTTTGGAGGTGGGGATTACTTCAGGAGCAAGAGGGAATTGCTCCATCCCTGCATTTTGCTGATGGAAGTTGTTTCATCAGCAGAAAGTATTAATTGGATATCATCCTTTGCAAATAAATTCATGGGCGGAATGCAGGACAAACAGGGTGCTTAATTTCTTATTGTTCCATCTCTCTGTGATTGAAACAATTGCCTTTGACCTTCTTTTAGTTCTTGTAAAAACAATGTGTGGCTTAGTCTCTCTTCTTGCCTGTTCCATCATAACTCACATTTTGGAATCCCTGAGTAAGCTAAGAAGGCCTGTAACGTCAGCGTAATACTTGCTTTTTCTTACAAATGCTGCACTGGAGGACCAGGCCAGCTCAGCTCTTCTTTGCTCATTTGGCTAAGAGGTTTGACTTCCAATTAAGCATATGTCAGAATGCAAATACAGTCTGTGCCGTTGAGAGGTTTTTCACACTGTACTAGGAAGGGCACATGGGCTCTGGGTTCCCTGACCCATGCCTTTGGAGAAAATGATCACATCACACAAGGGCAGTGCAATATCTGTTAAGTTCATATTGGAGAGCTGTTCCTGCCATGTCTAGTTTTGATCAGTTTATTTTACTTGAATGTGCACCCAAAATGATTCCTTTTGTGGAATCAAAATGGGCAAGAGTCAATAAAGTTAGTGTTCAGCTTTGTTTTTTTTAAAATGTGGAAGAAGGAAATGGGTGCAGGAGTTGTGGCTTGTAATCCCTGTTGTATTATTTTATAGGTTGGAAGTGTTAATCCAGTAGAAAATTTCAGAGTGCTGGTGCGGCAGAAGACTGCTGACTTCAAGGAAGGTAAATGGGTGTTGGTTTACATTTTCTCAGTTGCATTGGACCAATTCCTCTAGGATTCAGGTGACCTGAGCTCAAAAATAATTGTTCCTTTTCCACTAATCAGCCCAATCTTGCATGCTGGGTACAGGTGAATTGTGCTAAAATTCTCAAAAGGTGAATTATGTTAAAGGAACTATCTTTCATATGTAAAATTAATCCCTTAAGACTAGGTTGAGGCATATTGGTTCTTTACTGCTGCTCTTGTTATATTTTGAAAATGAAACCCTTGGTGTTACCTGTTTGTAGAATGGAAGGAAATGCATTTTAGAAAGGGGCTGAAAATTAGAAAAGGGTGTGTAACTCTGAAATTCAACAAAATCTATTTTACCTGTAACACAATACAAAAGACATTTACTCAGCCCCATTGTCAGTGGAATTTACTACTTGCTAGCAGGTTTATTTAGGATAATACAGTAGTTGTAGACTCATGTTAATATACTGGGCATAGTTTTATTTTCCATTTGTTTCTGTATTGTCTTTATTTTCTTTGTTGCTGACATACAAAGATATAGTTCAGGACTGCACACCTTACAACGTTTAGTGTGGCATTTCATCCCATTATTTCCTTTTATATCATTTAGATTAATTGGTTATGATTGCTCAGATTTTTATGTGCACTGTGATAATCCCATCTCTGTCACAATTCATAATTATGTTTGTCTTTTGATCTGATCATCAAGAATGTGTAAGTGGGCCATTTTTAAGAGCTGCTGTTTTAAATCAAGTGGCAGAAATTCTGCTCATTCAAAAATAATAGCTGACCTGGTTTTCCAGATGGCTGTATAAGTATCAGTGTTAGTTGAACATGCTCACCCCAAAACAAATATCTTTATTAATAAAATAAATAGTGCATTTAGATAATTGGTTATCCAAGACAATGGTGGGTGTCACTTCAGTGTGCATTTATTTAAATAGACTCAGAAGATGGGAAACTACTTGCTCTGTAACAGTTTTTCAAATGTTTCATGACCATGCTTGAATAGCTTGGACATTTAACACCAATTTGTCTTCTGTCTGTAGAATGTTTTATAATTACAGGGGGAAATGATATTGATGACACTCCTAAGACTTCCTATTCAGTATTTGAGACAGTTACTTTAAAAATAGAAAACTTTCAACAATAGTTACAGATAAAACTAATTAAAAATATGATTTTAATTTCCTAAGGGCTTTCCCCCAACCTTTTCTGTTTCATTTGGAATGAAACTCTTCATTGTTTCCTGCCTGTTTACCCTTTTTTGGTTTCTGTGGGAAAGAACTTAGATGATATAAATAGAAAAAGTAGAAGCACTCCAGAAAAACATTCAGTGATCCTTATTTTGTGGTTTTAGGTAATGTAAAAAGGGAGAACAGTGGAAACAAATGAATAAATCATTATTTTTATTTATTTATTTATTCATTCATTCATATATAGTGCCCTCAGTGTACATGACTTGGGAATACCTTCTATGGGTGTAAATGTATTTTTGTGTAAATTTGTGCAGACATGGAGTCATTCCCAATAGCAATGATCCTCAAACACAAGACGCTTCCTGCACATGCAAGCTCAAGCAGCCAAGCTCTGAAAGATACCCAATACCACTGACCATGCAACTGCAGCCTGCACTATTAAACTAGGCAGTGTTGCAAATACTCTGAGCAGCCACAACACCTCCCAGCTACTTATTTATTTATTGAATTTATACCCTGCTTTTCTCTTGCGGTAGGACCCATGGTGGCTTACAATGATTTAAAACACGCTTCAGTTAAAATCTCATTTTGCCAAAGTTGAAAAAGAATTAAACAACAATATTATTTTTTTAATGGTTATCAACCTCTAAAAACACATTTAAAATATAATTACAAAATAAAAAGATAAAAAATGAGCATTCCATTTCACACATGCTAATGCTGCATAATTTAAATCTTAAAGGCTTTCCTGAATAAAAGGATCTTCACCTGCCAGCACAAAGAAAGCAGAGAGGGATCTGACTGGACCTACTTGAAAGGGAGTTCCATGGCTTGCAAGCAGCCACTGAGAAGGCTTCCTCCTGTGCCCTCACCGAACATGCCTGTAAAGGTTGTGGGACTGAGAGAAAGCCCTCTCTCAGAGATCATAACAGTTAAGATGGCTTGTATAGGAAGATATAGTTTTTCAGCTCGGAGTAAGACAGTGGTCTTTTGTATAGCCAGCAGGATGCAGAGTACCTGGGTACCCAGTTTAACTGGAATCCCCCAGGATGTAGGTGGGGGAGCTGGTGTTTGGAGGGCAGAAGGCAGGAAGGTCATGCTAACTGAACACTCTTGCTGACTATACTCTGTGCTGGTATACCAAGGATACAGAAGGAAAGGAAGAGGTTCAGTCAACAACTGAATCCTTAACTCTTTAAAAAGATAATCAATCAACAGTAGAAAAAAGACTGGGAAAACATAAAAACCACGGTCTTGACAAACACAAGACTGAAACGTGGGCTGTGGAAAATAGAGTACTGTACTGTACATCAGACATTTTAACAATCACAGCGCTTCCCCTTCTGATGTGACACTTTTCATTTGCTTTATATATTACAGCATATAAAGTATCCACTTAATTATTGCTTATGTGCATGACATTAATTTTGATAGCTGGAGAGAGATCAGTAAGAACTGTGGTTGAAATTCCTAACTAGTTTCATGTAGATCTTGTATTTCTTTTCAAAGAAAGTTAAAATACAGAACTTCACATTTCAGCTTCTGTAGCTCAGCTACCTTTAGCAAGCAGGCTACCTGCATGTCAAGCAGAAAATAATACGCCACTATTTTGTTGAAGGGCTTTCCTCTGTTTGAGAAGCCCAATAGTATCCCTTTGAGTCTGAAAGTTGTTGATTAACCTTTAAAGCTGTGCAGATGGGACAAGGAGATCAGAATGAGGGCATAGGTGAGGAAATGGGGAATAGCTAGAATGAGATGGACGTTATTGTAGAGAAAATGGCCATTTTTTTGGATGTGTACCATGGAATAAGATTAGAGACAAGTGAATGTGTTGCATCCTTTGGCAGCCTAAGGGGAAGCAATATATGTGCATTTATTTGAGTAAATAAGGGAAACTCCTTATGAATAATTAGTAGTAGTGATGGATGAATGCTCCTAGATTGAATTCAGAATTAGTATTTGTGAGCTTTCTTGGCTAGGTGGTGAAAGGTCTGGAAACCATGCCTTATGAGGAAAGACCTAGGGAGCTGGGTATGTTTAACCTGGAAAAAAGACGGTTAAGGGGCGATATGATAGCCCTGTTTAAGTATTTGAAGGGGTGTCACATTGAGGATGGAGCAGGCTTGTTTTCTGCTGCTCCGGAGACTAGAACATGGAACAATGGATGCAAGCTCTAGGAACAGAGCTTGTAGTGTAGTGCATGATGGACAGACTCAGTACATCATGGCAGGCAAAGGTGGGGACCTTTCAGATTCACCTATAGCCTCTGCGAGTGGACCAAGCTGACATGAGTCAGACATTTGAGGTAATGTTAGGGTAATCCCCAGCTGCTTTCATTTTCTTGGAATCTGCAAGTATATGGGGGAGATACATTTTTAGAAAATGTGTTAATGTATCTTACAGTGGATTCAGATGTGCTAGCTGTTCTGTCTTAAACTCATTATTTCCCTCCAGGCTTGAATTATACTGTCTTACAGAATGATCTGAGCAAGTTTGAGTCCCCAGGGGGTGATTAACAAAAACTGCCATCACTAAGGCGGAGGTCTCTTCAGAGAGAAAGCAGATTGTCATTTTTAATGGGGGCGGGGAGGAATAAAGGTCAGTGTGTTAAAATGAGCTGGGTGATGCTTTAAAGCTGTGAAGTGCCTTTTTCCCAATAAAGACTTTTGCTACACTTTCTTGGTGCCTGGGGTTTTAATTTAACACATCAGTGAAGAAAGAATGCTCTAGATGGGGGTGTGGGTGGGGGAACAGCAGGGCTTTTTTATTGCTGCAATTTCTAAGAAATTAGAATATTTTATGAGAAAATCATTAGCCATGGAGTGGGGCGGGTGGATAGATAGGGAGAATGAATTAACCTGTGAAGCTGAAATTGTAAAGCTTTCAGTTGGTTGCCTGTGTATAAAATATATAAACCAGAGGCTTTGATGGTTCTTTAGGGGAGCCAGCAATTTGTTTCATTGTCCCTCCTCACAAATATTTTCTAAGAATTGATATATGACAACACAAATCTATCTATATATAAAACTCTTAGGTATGTTGCCATTCCCAGTGTGCTGACTGGCCACTTAGGAAACTTTCCAACCAATCAAAGCTTTCCATTGGCTGGCCAGTCAGCACACTGGGAGTGAAATATATAGAACACTTCCACTAGCTGCCGGCCCAGATCCATGGGAGTTTACTCAAGAGTAAAGGGTTTCTTTCCCATCAGAACCCGGCACACACCGATGGAGCCACGTTTCTCGCAGGGCCTGCGTCGCAATTCTGGGTAGGTTTACTCAGGAATAAAGCCCGACAGGGCTTCCTTTCCCAGAAAGTACTAGAACTTGGTCTCCCCACCCCCACCATGAAGTGTGTTGGAGGAGCGGGATAAGATAACGGCATATGTTACCCCGGGTATAGCTAGTGGTATGCTAATCTTCTTCAGACTGGAGAGAAGCAGTCATGACTTCAATGTGTGAAGCACTTACCTAGATGCTCTATGTGTAACAGTTTCTTTTTGCATATCATCACAGCAACCTCTCCCTACTTAGGGATCAGCTTTTCTGGAGCAAGGAGGAATGGCATTCAGCCATATAGGCCATACTGGGCCACATCCAACTAACCTAGCACATATTCAATTTATTACGCTGATATTTGTCAGCCATAGTGTCTTCGATGCATTTTGTAGGAACTGAGATTCTACCCTGCTGCAAGGCATTGGATAACATTGTGGTGACTCTTTTCAGTCAGACTAGATGGCCCTTCTGGTCTCTTCCAACTCTATGATTTATGATTAGCCCCCCCTAGGAGACCTTGGAGGGTTGCACCTGCTCCCACTAAAATAAATAAAATAAAATAAAAGCCCCCCCGCCTGCAAACACATCTAGATGGTATGAGGGCATTTTTGCCATATTTAGGGTTTCAAAAAAGGCCTTTCCTAGGCATAGATTAGCCCAGGGACCCCGCAAAATGTGATGGGAATGCACCCCATTTCTCCCCCAGTTGACATTACGGGGCAAAAAATATTTTTATTTTTTAAAATGTGCAAAATTATTCTTCACCCCAGGGGAAATGCCCCTTTGCAGGATAGGGGTAAACAATGTTAATAGTTCATTTAGAAGCAAACTTTTTTTTTTTTTTTAATCCTGGAGAGGCCCTGGAGGCCACCCAAAAACAACAACAACAAAACAGCGTAGAAACTTTGCCCACCCCTACTGTAGCCAGATATGGTAGGGAGTGAGTGTGAGAGGTGTCAGAGAAGTGTCTGGCTATGCTCCGTAGCTAGATGCAGAATCATCTGCTGAGATTGCAAAGGACCCCAGTAGATTTCAGTAGATGATGTAAGCATTCTGCATCCAGCTATAAGCTATAAGCCAGACACTTCACCAATCCTTCCTACTCTCCACCAGCCATGGAATGGCTGTTGCAGGAGCTGGGGCCACAGTGGCAAAATAGTTACTCTGAGAGCATGGAGAGGACATGTCTAGCATAGTTCTGTATGTGGAGCTATTACATTACCCTCTGTCCTATGGGATCTGGGCCGACGAGTGTAAGCATCACTGAGTATTGCATCTATTTTAAGTTAATAAAAAGATATTAAAATACCGTTGTCCCTTCACATTCGCTGTGGTTTGGTTCCAGGACCCCCCGTGAATACCAAAATCCGTGAATACTCAAGTCCCAATATATGCAATGGCATAGCAAAATGGTGTCCCTTATATAAGATGGCAAAATCAAGGTTTGCTTTTTGGATTATTATTTTTTAAAGAATATTTTCAAGCCGTGAATACTTAAAACCGTGAATGCCAAATCCATGAATGTGGAGGGACAACTGTATATCTACTTGAGGTTTTTTAAAAATAAAACAAAGTAAGCCATTGGTCTTTACCCACCCTTTGCCTTACTCATAACTCTCTTGTTTCATTTTGCCCTTATGGTATAAGAACTATAGGAGTGCATACTGTCACAGAATGGATAAACTATCACTAATCTTAACTGGCATGTCATTTAACTGCAACTGTATTACTGGGAAATATAGATGTGAAATACTATGACAGTAATATGTAAGAGAGCTCATAGTAACTGTTGGTCAGAATTGAATGAGAAATATCACTACTTAATCTGGATGTGTGCTGTTTGTATTTCATCGTGGAGGTGGTACTTTCATCGGTTGAATATCTCATGGGTTTCCAATTCCCTTCTTCTGAAGAGTGTGATGCTATCTTGCTTAGTCCCCCCACCTCATCCCCCACTTTATATGCAAGATAAAACTAGGTCACTGTTTTTTAGAATGAGTTACTAATCAAATAAAAGGAAGCAAAATCAAATTGAAACCAGTGACTTGAAGCCTGACTTTCTTTCCATGAATGAAGAGATCATGTTCATGGACTAAGGCTTTCTCATGTTCCCCATCTTTCTGTAGTTCCCTGCTTTCCACCCACCCCACAAATATTGTTAGCTTTCTCCTGGGGGTTATAAGGTGGCATATGTTTTCTGTTCTTGCAGATGAAGTAAAAGGTTGATGCAAATCATACACACATAGCCATTGTATGGGTGCTGGCCTATTTATTTTCACATTTTAACCGCTTTTAAAATGGGTTTTACAACCACTGTTAATTGTGGTATGCTGTGTGTGTGTGTGTGTGCATGCACATGCACACATGTGCATGCATGCACAGGCCTTTGTTCTGCTTCCAGCTATTACCTCCTTTTCTTGCCTTTGTGTCCACCCCACTTTGCCTGCCTAATTTTTGTTCTGTGTACTCCTCCTGACTGTGATTCCCTCCGTGTGACTTAGTAAGTCTTCTTCAGTCAAGGGAGATTTAAGCCTCACTTCTCAGTCTCATGGTGGGCAACTTCATGATGCACACCAGTTTTGGTGCGGCACTGCTTAACTGGTAGCCTGAGGATGGGCTAGGGTGGGGAAGAGCGCACTAACAGTTAGCACAGAGATTGTATGTAATCGTTAGTCTGCACTGTAAATAGTATATCACTAGCTAAGCCCTGGTTGGGTGACTGGAGTGGACCCCATACTACTGTAAAATATCACTGAGCTGCCTAAACTTCACAAAGTTTCCCCATATGCCTTCAAGACTGGTGGAATGCCAGTGTGCTAATGGTAGCTAGTGGGTTCCATGTAAGGTGGTGAATCTGCTCTGAATTGTATTCCATACTTAAAAGAAACTATCCAAGGTGCTGGAGCCTATGTCAAAAGAGGTTCAGCACCTTGGATAGCCTCTTTAAATGCATGTACAGGTTGCTCCATGTATCTGCAAGGGACATGTTCCCAGACTTACTGCCTATATCTAAAATCGCATATAATAGTGAACTGCCATAGAATACCATATAATTGCGCTGGAGGACCTACAAAATCCTTAGAGAGGACACCTCTCTAGGCATCTGGTGTGACTCTATGATCAGTTTCTGGAAGAAGTTAATCATAGACTTGCGCTGGAGGACCTGATGCCTGCAGAGACCATGTCCAGTGCAACTCTATGTTTCTCCAGATACCTAGAGGGCTCTTCCCCCCCCCCCCCGGCCACAGATAAGTGAAACCATGGGTACCTATCCCATGTAAATGGGGGGCACCTTTCTCTCTGGCTTTTCTTCGCAAACGAAGACTCAGGAAGGACTCATCCCACGCTTTCTGCAAGCGTGCTGATGACTAAAAAGGCCAATCCTAGATAAACAAGTCCGGTTGCAGAAAACACAGCAGAAGGTCTCCTTGGGTGATGTTTCCGGGTTGTGATTCTTTCTGCGTTGTCATTTCTCTTCAAGACTTGTTCGGCCTGAGTTCTCAAATAAGGCTGCAACATTGTGGATAGTGCGTCTCCATGCCTCCCGATGTGAGGCCATGGCGGACCATTGTTGGTGATCAGTTTGGCCAAGCCTGAGATGTTGCTTCAGGGAGTCCTTGTATCGCTTTTTTGGAGTGCCCCTCTTACGCTGACCCATGGCAAGTTCACCATAGAGTACTATTTTTGGGAGGCGATGGTCCTCCATACTAGAAACGTGCCCTGCCCAGCGCAGCTGTGTTCTCAATATCATGGTCTTAATGCTGGTGATCCCTGCTTGCTCTGACAAAGAGCGTCAAAGGGCAGGATGGGCTCTCTAGCCTTATGGCAACCACCCTAGGAGAAGGAAAACTCTAATCCCAAACGCAGGCAGATGGTGCTCGTCTAACCCTGTAAGGTCAACCATCTAAGAGAAGGAAACTAACCAAACCTACAACCCGAGGACCTCGCTGCTACTGTCCATGCTTGCAAGGCCACAGCAGATGAACCTTTGGTTTAAAGGATGAGGCCAGTTCTCATCATGAGGCCAGCTGCGCTCCACCAGAAAAATCAATTGCACAAACTCGAAAGACAAATCCAATTCTGAAAAAGCCCTGTAGCAATAGGCGAGGGACGAAACGGCAGGTGTAAAGATGCACTGGAAGCCACAGACCCAACCCTGCATGCAGGCGGTTCAGGACTTTGGTCGCTTGAGGGTGGCCCTGGAGATGACAGTCTTGTTCATCTCTGTTGGTTGAATGACCAAGCAGCAGGGGCACCTGTATTAAAAAAAAGAAACCTCTCAGACACACTTCAGTCATTTGGAAAAAATGCATATACAGTTGTCCCTTCATATTTGTGGGGGTTCGGTTCCCCAGACCCCCGCGAATGTGAAAATTCCGCGAATAACAACTGCCCTCCCCCGCCAAATCGACCACGGGGCCTCCGGAGACCCCATAGTCGCTTTCCTCCGCCTCCCCCTCCCTCCCAAGGCCTTCACGGGGCCTCCAGAGACCCTCCTGAGGCCCTGTGGATGCCTCCCCGGCCCTCCCCCCTCCCACCCAGGGCCTTCATGGGGCCTCCGGAGCATCTCCGGAGGCCCCATGGAGACCTCCCCGGCCTTCCCCCCTCCCGCCCATGAGGCCTCCGGAGCGCCCTCCCCCGTCCCGCCCAAAGCCTTAATGGGGCCTCCAGAGGCCCCGTGTCGCTGCTTTTGGGAGGGCGGGGGCCCTCCCAAAACCCGCGAATATTCAAAACCGCGAATGTTAAGTTCGCGAATGTGGAGGGGCAATTGTATACAGTGAAACCTTGTTATCCTTTGGGGTTTGGTTCCAGGACTCCCTGTGAATACCAAAATCCATGGATGCTCAAGTCCCGTTATATACAATGGCAGAGTAAAATGGTGTCCCTTATATAAAATGGGGAAATCAAGGTTTGCTTCTTGGAATTTTTTTTTAATGTTTTCAAGCCGTGGACAGTGGGATCTGTGGATGCCAAATCGATGGATACTGAGGGCCTACTGTAGATATGTCTGTTAGTAAAAATGCGTGTATTTCCTCAGAAAGACAGGAACTTTCACCCATAGAGAAGAAAAATATATTGCAATCCAATATGTAACTTGGGCAGGATGATAAGGTTGATTGGATTCTGAAAAATGCAAGGAGAGTGAGACTGGATGTGAGTTTCCTCATCCCTAACTAGTGGATTTCTAGTTGACGTATACTAAATTTGCAAGGATTTCTGACTGAATTGTTTAATAATGGCAGCAACAAAATCAGTCCCACCCCTGTCTTAAATGTTACTGGTGAAAAGGAGAAAACTTGAGTTAATTAGGACTAGATTTTTGTGTGTGGCCTCTTAAAATAAATTCCTAAACTGAGAATTCACTAATTTTAAGTACAGTCGCCCCTCCACATTCGCGAACTTGACATTCGCGGTTTCGCTTATTCGCGGTTTTGCGAGGGCCCCCCCCGCCCCCCCCAAAACCACAACATGGGGCCTCCAGAGGCCCCGTGAAAGCCCTGGGAGGGAGCGGGGAGGGCCGGGGAGACCTCCACGGGGCCTTCGGAGACCCTCCGGAGGCCCCGCGAAGGCCTTGGAAGGGAGGGGGGAGGGCTGGGAAGGCCTCCGCGGGGCCTTCGGAGACCCTCCGGAGGCCCCGCGAAGGCCTGGGGGAGGGCTGGGGAGGCCTCCATGGGGCCTCCGGAGATGCTCCGGAGGCCCCACGGAGGCCTGGGGAGGGAGGGGAGAGGGCCAGGAGAGGCCTCCGTGGCGTGGGGCCTCCGGAGACGCTCCGGAGGCCCCATTAAAGCCTGGGGGTGGGCTGGGGAGGCCTCCATGGGGCCTCCGGAGACGCTCCGGACGCCCAACGAAGGCCCGGGGAGGGAGGGGGGAGGGCCGGGGAGACCTCCACGGGGCCTTCGGAGACCCTCCGGAGGCCCCGCGAAGGCCTTGGAAGGGAGGAGGGAGGGCTGGGGAGGCCTCCGCGGGGCCTTCGGAGACCCTCCAGAGGCCCCATGAAGGCCTGGGGGAGGGAGCGGGGAGGGCCGGGAGAAGCCTCCGTGGGGCCTTGCTAGGCCCCACGAAGGCCCGGGGAGGGAGGGGGGAGGCTGGGAGAGGCCTCCGCGGGGGCCTGGGAGGGAGCAGGGCCTGGGAGGGAGGCCTGGGAGGGAGCGGGGAGGGCCGGGGAGGCCTCCGTGGGGCCTCCGGAGACGCTCTGGAGGCCCCACCAAGGCCCGGGAGGGAGGGGGGAGGGCCGGGAGCGGCCTCCGTGGGGCTTGCTAGGCCCCACGAAGGCCCGGGGAGGGAGGGGGGAGGGCTGGGGGAGGCCTCCGTGGGGCCTTGCTAGGATCCACGAAGGCCCGGGGAGTGAGGGGGGAGGCTGGGAGAGGCCTCCGCGGGGCCTTGCTAGGCCCCACGAAGGCCTGGGGAGGGAGCCGGGAGGGCCGGGAGAGGCCTCCGTGGGGCCTTGCTAGGCCCCACGAAGGCCCGGGGAGGGAGGGGGGAGGCTGGGAGAGGCCTCTGCAGGGCCTTGCTAGGCCCCACGAAGGCCTGGGGAGGGAGGAGGGAGGGCCGGGAGAGGCCTCCATGGGGCCTCCGGAGACGCTCCGGAGGCCCCACAAAGGACCGGTGAGGGAGGGGGGAGGGCCTGGAGAAGCCTCCGCGGGGCCTAGCTAGGCCCCACGAAGGCCCGGGGAGGGAGGGAGGAGGCTGGGAGAGGCCTCCGCGGGGCCTTGCTAGGCCCCACGAAGGCCCGGGGAGGGAGGGGGGAGGCCGGGAGAGGCCTCCATGGGGCCTCCGGAGACGCTCCGGAGGCCCCATGAAGGCCTGGGGGAGGGCTGTGGAGGCCTCCATGGGGCCTCCGGAGATGCTCCGGAGGCCCCATGAAGGCCTGGGAGGGAGCAGGGAGGGCCGGGAGAGGCCTCCGCGGGCCCCCGCGAAGGCCTTGGGGGGGAGTGGGGAGGGCTGGGGAGGCATCCACGGGGCCTCAGGAGGGTCTCCAGAGGCCCCGGGAAGGCCTAGGAAGGGAGTGGGGAGGCTGGAGGAAGCGACTATGGGGCCTCCAGAGGCCTCATGGTCGCTATGGTGAGGGAGGGGGAGGGCAGTCGTTATTCGCGGATTTTTCACATTCGCGGGGGTCCGTGGAACGGAACCCCCGCGAATGTGAAGGGACGACTGTATATATAATTTGTAAAGCTCAAGTTGGTGGATCTTGCAGTTCTAAAAAGAAAAACCAAAGCAGACTTATGCAAGCCTGAAGTCTGCCCACCAGTAATGTAAAGGGAGAAGAGTGAGGGTTTCTATGGGAGGAAGAGGAGCAAGAGCACTGGTTTCACCTTGGCCCTGTTTTGCCATCATGGTCGGCTGTTGACAGGTCTGTGTCTTCAGAAGGCCAGAGGACCATCACTTGCTTTTCACCTAGATCTTGTTTGTTGGTTGGTGACAAAATCCATGACATTCCATAATAATGGTGGTGGAGGAGGGAAAATGTTGCATTGTTGGAGTCCTAGCTTGACTCCAGCAATGTTGAATCACTTGTTGAATTCCTGCCTTCCGTTCCCTTTGGTGCCATTGCTTTATATCCCTTACCTTCCCAACTTTGTCTGATATTAGAGTTTTAACTACAGTTGTCCCTCCATATCCACGGATTTGGTATCCACGGATTTAAGTATTCATGGCTTGAAAATACTCTTTAAAAAATAATAATCCAAAAAACAAACCTTGATTTTGCCATCTTATATAAGGGACACCATTTTGTTATTCCATTGCATATAATGGGACTTGAGTATTCACAGATTTGGGTACCCACAGGGGGCGGGGGGTCCTGGAACCAAACCCCAGTGAATATGAAGGGACAACTGTACGATCATAACACACATGTAGTTTGCATAAGATTCTTACTGATCATGCTGTATGAATAATTCCTTTAATTTTCTGGTTCTTGGTTCTAGTCAGTCAGCAGCTAATAAAACACATTCACCAGTTTTTGGAAAACAGGGGACATTTATACTATTCGAAGAGCATCGATTGTATAAAAGGTTTCAGAGAGGAAGCAATTAAGGTAACATAAGTTTAAAAACTCTGCTCAGTGTTTGGTATGTTTGTGGGTGTCTTCAAGTGCCTTCAATACACCTGCTGTCCTATGGCTGCCCCATGAACTTAATAGGGTTTTCTTAGACAAGAAATACTCAGAGGTGGTTTGCTGCTGCCTTCCTCTGAAATTTACAATACCTGGCATTCCTTGGCTGTCCCCCATCCAAGTACTAATCAGGGCTTGCCCTGCATAGCTTCCAAGATAAGACGAGATCTGGTGCCTTCAGGGTACTCAGTTTTGTGGCGGTGGAATATACCTACCTTCCTCATATTTAAAATACTGGAGTTGCTTCCAAAGTTATGCAAGGAATGCAATTGTTATGGTGAGCTAGAAGCATAAAAAGCACCGCAGTGCTATGTATTTTGCCCCTTTCAAAGTGTTAGGCCCAGTTCCACTGGGGTTTTTCCAGTGTGCAAAGAGAATACCTGCAACCTTTTAGATGAAAAAGGAAGCCATTGTGTCCCAAAAAGCAAATCACAAAAAGAGACAGGGCTTCTTTTTGTAATGTCATTTCTTTAGTGACTCATCACACATTAGACATTTGGTTCTGAGGAAGGCCAGATGAATTGAATGTGCAGCGGATTGAAAAGCTCCGCTTCACTTCTCTCCCCACCCCCACCCATTTCAGACAGAGTGTTATGATGAATTAAGAATATGATGTCGTTTTGATGTCAAGCTAACTCTTATTTTTTTCTCTGTTATTCCTTTGTTGCTGTTGTTGTTTCAGCTGTCAGAAGTGCAGTGCTTTAATGATTTTCTGGAGGCTCTGAAAAAAAGGGTGGAAGATAAAAACTTAACCGATTTCTGGGAGATTATAGTACAAGGTATGTCAAATATTATTTACAGTGTGAAGTGAAGGGAAAAGAAGAGGACTGAAGTTGAGAGGCAAATTGGAAATTTTATGAGGAAAATCGCACTACTGTCTAGAAGAATTAATGGAATGAATTTAGACTTGTATTACTCCTCTAGAAAAAAATCTGTATAAAAGAAATATTCAGTCTGTAAGGTGGGGACAGATCTGGAATGCATTTGATTTCCTTTGTGCACCATGCAAGGGAAGGGTGCCCAATAGTAGTGGTGGTGAAGGTGATGAGGAGAAGGAAGATGAGGAGGAAGAAGAAGCAACAACGTTATTTCATTAGCTGCAGTGTTCCTGGGTGGATTTCTACTCACAGTGCTCCTGCTGGTGGAAAGGGGAGGAGAGGCAGACTTTTCCAGATTCCTGCCTCCCACTAGAGCCCCCAGCACCATCTTCAACAGTGTTCCAGAGGCTCCCCTAACCTCCACAGATTTTCAGAGGATGAACTCTTACCTTCCCAACTTATCTAACTGTGTATGAATGAGACTGGATTGATAAATAACACCTTCTCCCACTATTCAGCTAGCAGGAAGGCTTCATTTATCAGAAGTGGATGGAAGTTGCCCTTCTGTCCATAGGAGACTTTTTCTGGATCCAACCCATTAATAATTATAAAATATTTGCATCAAATAATTGCATGTGAACACTGCTCCAGAGCAATACACTATATTAAATGGATATCTCTGGCATAGAGAGTTAGTGATTGTGCCATGTCAGAGTTGTTTGGAGAGAGCCAAAATAATTGTTAGGTGGGTTTTTATATTTTTGTATAGAATAGACAACAACTGGATATTCTTGAGCTGCTGTGTTGGTCACTTCAAGTGCTCATGCCCTCAGTCCCATTTGCATATAAAATCATAACTATTCTCATGTTCTTCTCTGCTGGTCCTCTCCTGGTTCATGAATAAGGTTTTTACCCTCTCATTCCCTTTACCTGAAACGTGCTTTTTCTGAACCATTCTTACCATTCTTGCCTTCCTCTGTACAGGCATATGTGAGGTTTATTTCAGCTAAACCCATCTTTCCCTAGGATCATGTCAACATTAGTCAGGTTTATATGACTAACCTGTCAACCTGAAAAGTTAGGTTGTTCATAAATGTTGGGTTACAGTAGCTGAACTAATGGCTTAAATGCAGCTTGCAAATGTGACTTTTCAGGAAGGAAATACCAGCAGTTTACTAATGATTTATGGAAATTTACTAGTCAACTCTGGGTTGCTGTAAACCTTAAAGGCATGAAGTGAACACTTTTGCTGGTATACAAAGCTTCCTAATTCTTCAAGAAAGAATGTGTTATGGAGCTTTGCTAGGTAATGAATGCAGTGCTTTGCAGGAAACAGTAGTCAATTCAGTGGTACAAATAATGGTAGGAACCTGCGTGTTCTTCAGTAGTATATTTCCATGGTCCAAGTTCACAAAGCTTGTGAGCAGATGAAATCTAGGCAGTGTCCAGAACCCAGGCATATGACAGAGCAACCTAGATGGTTAATCTGAAAAAAAAAAAACACTGGGAGTCTTAGTCAATGTATAAAACACTGAGTATATAGTATTATTGTATATGACTTTTTGATAAAAAATGTTTTATTTGGCAACTGTAAAGAAATTCTGTAACTTTAGAAATGCTGCTGAAGAGAACAAATAATATTTTTAAGGGTTCAGTGAAACAGGAATAGACACCTTTCCTTGATTTATTGTTGTTATTGTTATTTTGTTCATTTATATTATATAGCTATAATATTATATCACTAAACCTCTCAGACTGAATGGCTTCTTTCTACTATTTTGGTCCATACAAAAAGAACCTCTTAATATTTTTACTGTGATATGAATATTCATTAGTTAAGTTGGTAGATCATGGTACTTGGCTTGTTTGTGCAAGCTGTGTTATCCTTTTAAAAAAAGGTTATTATAATTTTTGTGACCATGAGACCTTGTTCTGGAATGTTTTAATTGTAACATTAAATGGGGAGACTGGTAACTATTTGTTTATTCTTAGATGAAATTTCCTTGATTACCAAAGAAGAGTCTGGAGGAAGCTCTCTGACAGCTGAAGATGCTAGAAAGGTATTTGTATAGAGGGCTTTTTAAAAAGTGGGATATGCTGGGTCCAAGCATAGGGTTTGCAGCAGGCTTGGGATAGATATGAAAGTCCCATTGCAGTTGCAAGCGTGAAATGTTCCCATCTTCAGGCCAGATGATGTTGATTTGATTGTGCCAAAAGAGTACACATAACTGTTTCTCTGCATCCAAGAGAGTTTGGGGTGATTTGTTTCTGCAGTTTCCTTTAGTTGTTTGTATGGATCTCCCGAAATAGGGAAGATTGAATGAGTGCCCATCCCTTGTACCTTCTATTTCCCCTCCTTCTTCTGCCACTGCTTCCCTTGTAGCCACAGCAAATGGTAATGAGGAACATTTCTTTGGTCATCTTTATACCCACAGTGTGAAAAGAGGCTACTGAGGGCTCATTACATGAGCCAGAATATGCTGGCTCCCTACCAGCATATCCTGGCTTCAGATCTGGCCTGTTGTTCCCCCACTCCCTGCATGCAATGGTAGGAAGTCCTTACGGGCACTCTGCCCTGTCGCTGCAGCCACAACAGCCACCATTTTCTTTGCTGTCTCAGAAGGCAGAAATGGGGACTGCAACATATGACCAAGGCTCCCTGCATGGGACCAGCCATGGTCACATGCTGCGGGACTCCTTCCTGCCTTCCAGGAGAGCCAGGGAGATGGCAGCAGCAGCAAGGGCTGGCCTGCAGGGATGGGCTCCTGTGGACACATGGGGCCTGATCCATTTTTTGGCAGTGGTAACAGAGTCAACAGAGTATTGTTATAAACCGTTGTATTGGGCCTTACCTCACCCTTTCCCCCATCTCAGCCCTGCATCTGCCCCGGGGATAGTGAGGACTGTCCAGGGGGCAGAACAGGACAAACACCCTGCGTTGTATGGAGTGCAGGGCTCTGAGACAGGGGCAAGGTGGGGTATTTAGCCTGTGTAGACAAGCCCTGAGAATCACCTTGGACCCAGGAGCTAATACTAAGCAACATGAAGAACAGTGTGGCAGCATCCTGTTTGCCTGTGCAGGCTGTTCTCTGTGTTCAGCCTTAAAGGACCAGTTGTGCATCTGCATGCCCTCTCCTGTTGACTGCATGTGTAGCTCGACCTCTGAGAGCCATATGTACCCTCCTCTTCTTTACAGCAGACTTTCTCAACTGAAGGGCCCCCTAGAGGTGTTGGGTTACAATTCCCATTATCCTCCCTTTGGTATTATGGGTTTTGTCATTCCAGTATGTTTGGAGAGCATTAAATTCAGGGAAGCTGCTTTTAGAGGGTTTTCAGTTCTTTCCAACTGCAAGATAGAGAGCGCTTTGCCTGAAGTGGCCTTTGCATCACATCCTCAAGTGCTTTGCCCACAGCAGGCAAGTTGTGAATTACAGAGCCATTGTTGTTGATTGTGGCTGCACTGCAATGGGGGATCTGGAAGTTGGAGGCTCATTTGATACACTCGGTCCCTTGGAGGAAAAGTATGTCCTTTCTATGCCTTCCTGCTTGTGTGTGTGCAGTGAAATGAGGTGGCAGTTGGAGTTAATAGACGATTATACCACTTCAGAACTCAGGTCAGGGGATACTATTTTTTTAAGTCCCTGATCTATTTCCCCTTACCTATATATTAGCACACCAGGGAAGCATTCTACCACCTCAGTTCCTGTCTGATTCTGCTGATGTGTAAATTGGGCTGATGTAAGCAGGATATAGACCCCATGGAAAATCCTGCCTAAGTGAGCCTGTCAGGTATTCTCAGTTCCATTTAGATGCTCTTATCATGTGAACTGTGCATGCCAACTGGGTTCCCTTCCAGATTATCTGTCACTGGCATGCCAAGGTAATGTATGAATGGGACGGTGCTACATATAATTAAAACTGATCAGCCTGTTTGAAATACACACTGAGGTCAGGACTTTCCCTTTGGCCCAAGTCCTGTATAAACTGAGCCTGAGTCTCTTTCATGGAAAGGATCATTCTCTCTGCATCTTCAAAGACTGAAGGTGGGAAGTGCTGCTCTTTAGAACACTGAGATGTGATGTTAACAGACCTGCCAAGCACGTCCCATTGTTACCTTGAGGATGGTAATGGATTTCAGCACAACTATTATGCGTAATTTTGCTTCTGCATAAATGTAAAACAGATCTTGTCAGGAAAGGGGGGGAAATATGGGGGGGGAGACTGCTGATACTTGGTGCTTTCTTGATGGGAAGTAACAAAAAAAGGAGTTTAATTTTGTTGCTAACAATTTCTCATCCTCAATATCTTCAAGACTCTGATGTGTTGTTTACATCTAATTTAGCACCAGGATGCCACTTTGGAGGCCTCAGAGCAAATAAGTAACTCTCAGAAATAGCATTTTACCTTAATTAACTATGTAAAATGGTATTTGCTCCAGCAGAGAAAGGCTTTTAAATTTGACAACTTGCTTTTACTTCAATATTGCCTGTACAATAATGGTATTACATCCACAATGACAGAGAAAGAGAAGCACACAGGCATGATGTGTTGAGACTATGCAGTCTTCCCTGCTGCACAACCTTTGCAAATCTGTGCCACCTTTTGCTACCAATGGCCACAACACATTCAGAAAGCCTTAAAATAAACATTACTTTTAGGGTAGTGTTTGCGTATAGCTTTGGAAAGGTGTAGCCTTTGGATACTGACACAAAGGAAGCAGCCACCAAAATAGCAGTCAAAAAGTGTCATGTGATTTTTCTCATTTTGGAAACCAAAAGTAGTACTTTCCTGATAAATTAATTTTTTATCTGCATCTTAGTTGGAAGACTGGGTCAGAATAAATTTCATTACATTAAAAAAATGTCTTAAAAAATTATCATGCTCTGAGGCTGTATTGCTCCTTCTTTCTCTTTGTTGTTTGAATGCTCAATAAGCTTGTCCATTCTAACCCAGAACTAACCTGGAGCTGTGTTTTGCTCCTTGTTGTGGCTTTGAATACTCAGTAAATTGCCCATTCCAACCCAGAGTTAAATTGCTAGATTCAGAATTAGGTAGCTAAAAGAATTTCATTCCAGGTTAGAATGGGCAATTTGTTGATTCTTCAAAGCCACAATATAGTCATGTGGGAAGCTGGACAATTGGAAATAATATGTATGTTTTATTATTCAAATGTAATTAATGTCACAACATAGTTTGCATATAAGATTAGTGTTATTTGTAGAGACTGTTGCCCTATCCTGCCTTTTTGACCTTGACATGTGCTCAGTACTTCTTAGGCCTGCATGGTAATTAATGAAGACCATTTATTCAAGGAGGCAAGCTTATTCAAGCTGTAGTTATCAGCTTGATGCGGCCATAGGAATGAGCAGACCTACCCCTTCAAGGTTGGAGACGTAACTCATAATGTGAAATTCAATCTCACATTTCCCTTGAAGGTTTCAGGTGGGGATTTCTTGTACAATGCTGGGATTCTGACCTTGGGTGGTTGCTGGAGAGGTGTTCTAGAGAGGTGCCAGAGGGCAGGGAGACAGAACATATCAATCCATTGGAACCAAAACAGTTCTAGCCCCCAGCTACAACACCAGGGAACTTTTAGGTAATCCTTGAGCTGGGAGTGAATGAATTCTCTCCCATAAAACCATGGAGGAGTAGAGATGGAAGTGTTCCTTTGCATTTCAACCTGCCTAACAAGAGCTTGGCAGGACTTTGAACAGATGAAAAGCTTTAATAAAAGAGAGCTCTTCACTTTAGGATTGTCTTCTTAACAATATTTTCATACATGACATTGAATGAGCCCTCCTCAAAAAAAGCCAAATGAGGCTGCTCTTAAGTGCACGTACAGTATGACTCCTGTATCCGTGGGACCAGCACCTGTGGAGTCACTGATTCATTCAAATGGATTTTCTTTGTAGTTCCTGGCCCCCAAAGAAAAGCCCATGGAAGTTTCACCAGTGACAGATGAAGGGGATGATGTTGATGATCTCGTAAGTATTTTAAAGAAACGTTCCAACATGGATCTATTATTATGGTTAATAATGGGTTTGTATTGCAGAATGTTATAAAATGATGATACACAGAAGCAGTTCTTGTGCCTCAGTGCCCTATAGCTGGGATGGCCACTGGTAATATGTGAAGCAAATCCAGTCCCTGGAGCCCCTTCATCTGAGCCTTGGTGGCTGTGCCATATTTTACTCAAGGAGTAGTAAAATACTTTTCTCATTCTCACATTGTGGGCTGGCCTCAGTTCTTCCTCTCCAAAGATTTGTAGCTGTTTTAATGCTTTGGTTTGTTGCTTGGAGCTGTTGTCTCATCATAACCCCTGGTACGTACCTGTAGACCAGGCCATGCTTCCTGGGGAGTCCCCATAATGCAGAGACTCATCCGGCAGTCCCAGCAAAAGATGCTTTCATTGAAAAGTTTATCCAAACTTCTGCTAGTGTTGGAGGGTGCAGAAAGACAGGGAGCGCACATGAGATTCTGGTTACAAGAGCTGCCTTGCCACCTTCTCTGATTGATCAGTTTTAGGGCAGAGTGCAAGATGCTCCATTCTTAGCCCTTCTTCTAATGCCAGCATTTGATGTGGGCAGCCTCACTAGCCTTGTGCCCTCCAAATGTATTATTTCCTTGCTGCAGTCCTGTCGCTCCTTTCCCCCAATGAATTCATGGAATGTAAATGGTTCTCCTCATTCTCGTTTCATGCTCACAACTCTGTGAGGTAAGTCAGGCTGAGAGAGAGAGAGAGTAACTGGCCTAAGATCACCCAATGAAATTCATTGGCCTGTGAGCTTCAACTGGCTCCATGTTGGGGAGGTCTAGACTAGACTAACCCACAGATCCTTAGACCATCCCTACCAAAGGGAGAGAAAGGGTTTCATGGGGTGCAGGTACAGTTTGTTACTCATGTTTCTGCTATGGAGCACTTGCTAGTATCTACAAGAGGGTAGATTTTGATTGAACATTAGAAGGAACTTCTTGACAGTAAGAGTAGTTTGGCAATGGAACCAGTTGTCTAGAGAGGTGGTGGGGTCTCTTTCTCTGGACGCCTTCAAAAAGGGGCTGGACACCTACCTGCTGGGGATGCTTTGGCTGGAGATCCTGCATTGAGCAGGAGGTTGGACCTGATGGCCCATGAGGCCCCTTCCAACGCTATCATACTGTGATTCAGATGGACAGATAGGTAAACAGACAGATATACACACACTCTCTCTCACACACACACACCTGTGGGGAGCATATGTGTGCAAAGAACCTGTGTTTACCTTGCCAGAGAGGGGACTGTCAGTGGGTTAGAAAATCTGATTGAATGTTTTAAAAGGGAGGATCCATCGAAAGTTTGATAAACACAATGGTAAGGAAAAGGAAACAAGATATATTCACATAAATGTAATTGTGTTGCTCTCTTATGTGTGCTAGAGAAAGGCAAAACCTGTTCCTTTAGAAGATCTTTCCAGAAACATTTGTTCTTGGCCTCATCCCACCCCACCCCATTTTGTTTGAGTGAACGTGCCTGCTTCCCATGAAGACCTTTTTGCTGGGTGATGCCAGTGATGGTATAGAGCAGTGGCTCTTAACCTTTTCTTTACCATGGCCCCCCTTTAAATATATTTTGTTGCTGTGGACCCCCAATAATGCCTGATGATGTTAATGATAAATGATGACGATGATACAATTACGCTATCTATTAAGCCTTCCCTCAGAGGCAATGGAGGGGGAGGGAAGACTTTTCTTTTGCTCCTTCCTCCAAGTTTGTGGCTGAAACACATTGAATGGCAATGTGCAGGTCAACCCAGCCAGCTAGGCTTTGCCTTGGCTCCTGTCACGTGGCCACTCCACTGCAGGGATGAGGTGGGCCAAGCAGCCTTCAAGCCTTTGTGGACCCCCTGTGAGAAGATCGCAGACCCCTAGGAGTCCCCGTACCACAGGTTAAGAACCACTGGTATAGTTCCTTCACCAGCCACAATGCCTTGTTGCTCATAACAAATAACTTTGTGGGTGTTTCTCATAACTGTACATGTGATTATATGATATTGATCTGTAGTGTAGTTTCATGGGTTATTTACATAATCCTTTCCTTTGGAAGAAAGACACAACAATGGAATTTCCCTTTATAGCAAATATAATTGCTATAATTTAGTATACAAATATAGCCTCTTTTGTCCATCAAGTTTAAAGGCCACTAAGGCGGGGAATACTGATAGGCAGGGTTTTATTAGCTACAGCTTGGAAAAGTTCCATTTTGGAACTACAGCTCCTAGAATCAATGCCTTCATGCTGGCTGGAGGATTCTGGAAGTTGCAATCCCAAAATGGAATGTTTCCAAGCAGCCTCCCTGCTTGTATGGTTAGAGGGCTAGGCTTTTGGATCAGAATCGGCTTGGGGCTAGGTTTTTTTTTATATATATAAATTATATACTGTCAAATGATACAGTACTAGTGAATAAGCAATATTTTTATGAGTAGGTCTTTCTCATGTTTTAAGAGACTGCACAGGTGTGCCTGTGGTGTGTGTGCACATGCACACATTTTTAAATCCTAGTCCATCCTATACAGGTTTTATTTGGAAACCTGTGTCCTGTTTTCTAACTATTATGTGCTCTTTTACAGCTGGATATGATTTAAATGGGTGGGCTCCATTAGGAACCTGGAGATGGAGAACAATGGAAAAAGGAGAACACTACAGCTGAGAACCAGGAAGTCCTCTACAGATGTTTAATTCCATTTTGTGCAAAGAAATTGCCAGTATGCTTTCAGTCTTTGCTCTCTGTTTGTTACAAGGCTTGAGGAAAAACTACCAATACAAATCTTACCCATTAAAGCTTCTTTTAATATGATGGATCCCTATTCTTTGATACCAATGCAGTTGTTGCAGTATGTTAGCCCTTGTTATATACATGAGAGATTTTGATTGTTCAATTCAGTGCCTTCTAGATGAACTGCAGACCTAGCAGCAGACCTAGCATTGTTCCTGATGTTGCCATAAAATGTTCAGACTAGTTACTAAATATCCTTTTCTTCCTCCCTGCCCCCCCGCCATATCTTAATATCCAAAGGTGTTTCTTTGTTTTTGTTTTTGTTTTGGAAAGCTGGCTTTTGTATCTTTTTTCAACAGGGTCTTTACCTTCAAGTGTTTTTTGTTACCTTCATTTTCCTAATGCAGTTTGATGGTTTCAAGATGCAGCTAGTTTTCAGTATTGCTAATGTTAAAGCCATAGAGTTTGTAGAGAGGGGTAGTGGAGAATAATTTGTTAAGTCATGCAGAAACCTTGTTGGCAATTAAATGTAATATTGTTATAATACAGGTGTGAAACAGGAGGTAAAGCAGAAAATAAACGCTGAAATGCAATTCAGAGGAATCTTGGCTTGGCATTTTTGCATCCCATACATACATATTGGTCAGAAAATAGGGTAAATCAGCCACTTCCAAAGCTTGATTTTCCTAGTGATGGCTGCCCAAAACCAAAGTTGAAAAAAGATACAAGTGAGTTTCAGTTTGCATCAAATTTACAATATTTCTAAGTGAAAGTCTCACACACAATACATAGGGAGAGAAAGCAACTATAGTCTTAGTGTTGTGGGAAGGAAGGGGTTTCCTTTACCTGCTTAGAAGCTGAGTGTGAGGGGGATGAAGAAACTGGAATCATGGAGTTTTGGTATTGCTGGGAGGAATCTTGACTTGCTTAGGTCAGGAGGAGCAGCAACTGGAGTCCTATTGCAAGTAGCGGTTTGAGTAAAATTACTTTGTGGCTGCTCCAGCTCCATCAGAATGCATCCCCCTAGTCTTCAGTGATTCCTTATGGAACTGCCTCCCCACATTTACATTACTCTCAGTTTACATCATGAGTCCAGGAACACCACCCTGATGTAAATCGAGACTTATTTGTACCTTAGGTACTTTTTATGCCAAGGAGGGAGCGGGGAGATGGTGCAGCCACAGAGGTTCACAATCTGTGCCCCCTTGTGGCTTTAAACGTTAGCTCCCCCCTTCCCTATGAATGTTCTAAACACCTTTACTGAATGCAGACAGTTCACTGTCTACATGCTTTTGTGCTGAGTGTGGAAACTGTTCTGTATGAACTCTGCAGGAAGAAATGGAGATGCCTCCCTTTATCCCATGATCATTTGTCTAAACATCACAGCTGTATAGAATACTAGGATTAAAATAATATACTATATAGATATCCCATGGAGCTTTTATTCTTGCATCTAAAAATCACAGCTCCCATGCCTCTGGTTTTATGTGAGCCAAAAGTCTTGAATATAAACAATAACTCCCTTTCCAATAAACTATCAGTAGGCCATCGGATGATATATTATATAAGGAGATCTCTAGCAAAAAGCACTCAGTTGTGAAGAAGCCAACATAACCATTGCCACCTTGAACATGAAGGGCTAAGAATATAAATGTGAAATATAAAATCATGAGAAAATGTTTTAAAACATAATTCAGATCCCATTGAGGAGATAGTTGTTCTAGATGAATGTTCAAAGGAATAGCTTGGCCTTTCTTCCAGCACGGGTCTTCCTGGTTCCAACAACTGAGCTACATTATTTCTTTAGAAATGTATCCAGGCTGGGGGCCCTTCACACCACACAATTATAGCACCATGATTCCTTGTTAACTATCATGGTTCCATCTTATGGGATCCCGGGATTGCCAGTTGAAAGAGGGGTGTTTAGAATTCTCAGCCAGAGAGCTCTAGTGCCTCACCAAACTACAAACCCCAGGTTTCCCTAGGACGGAACCATGGCAATTGAAGTGAAAGAACAGTGCTCTAAGTGTGTTGTGTGAGTGCTCCCCTCCCCTGGTCTTGGAAGCATGCACTATTCTGAAGCAGTGGATTGATATAAAAGCAGTGCTGTTCCATGCTGACAGAGTGATGGTTTTGACTGTAACCTGAAGGACTTAAATATAACTGCCCCTGCCCTACCATTAGCTCTGGCACTGCCTTATGAAGCTCTTAGAAACATGTGAAACAAGTGTGAGAAGACAACTGGAGTGATGTTGGTAGATAACTCGGAACAGATCCAATCAAACACAGGCTAAAGTTCATCTTAGGGCCTACTCTAGAGCAATACAGGCAGCTAAGGCAAAATTCTGTTCTGCCTCTATTGCAGCTGCAGGGACTCGGCCAATGGAGCTGTTTTGTGTGGTCAGAGGTCTTTTACATACTACCCTAAGAGGAAAATCTAGATCACTCGTCAGCTCACTATGAACAGTTTGCCCATTTGTGGGAAAAAATGCTTGAATCTACTCTAATTTGGATGCTGTGATCGATACAGATCCAGAGGATGTAACTCTGGCTCCTGCTTGTCCAGCTACAATGGATACTTTTCAGTTTGTGCAGTCCGAGGATGTGGACAGGATTCTTGGAGAAATGAGAGCCACCACATGTGTGTTAGATCCTTGCCCTCCCTGGCTTATTAAAAAAAGCCAAAGGAGGACTGGCTAAATGGGTAGAGGGAGTGGTTAAGGCCTCGTTAAAACAAGGCAGAGTTCCAGCTTGCCTGGAGGAGGCGATTATAAAATTAATACTAAAAAAGACACCGCTGGATCCTAACATTCTGGATAATTATCACCCAGTATCTCATATTTAAATTTTAGGCAAGGTTCTAGAGCATGTCGTGGTCTCCCAGCTCCAGGGGTTTCTGGATGAAATGGATTGTCTATATCTATTTCAATCTGGTTTCAGGTCTGGTTATGGGACTGAGTCAGCTTTGGTTGTCTTGGTGGATGACCTATGTAGGGAGCTGGACAGGGGGAGTGTGTCCCTGTCCCGGAGGGGCAAACCCCAAAGATGGTGCTGAGGGACTCCTGTTCAACCCCTTGGCCACTGGCCTGTGGGGTCCTTTAGGGGTCAGTTCTGTCCCCCATGCTGTTTTAATATACATTAAACCACTGGGAGAGGTTATGTGGAATGTTCAGGTTCGGTGCCAAGAGTATGCAGATGACACCCAACTCCTTTCCACCACAAGCCGAGGAAGCTATTTCGGTCCTAAGCCGGACTGGATGTGGGTGAACAAACTGAAACGTAATCCAGACAAGACAGAGGTGCTCCTGGTCTGTCGAAAAGCAGATGAAGGAATAGGTATTCAGCTTGTGCCAGATGGGGTTACAGTCCCCCTGAAGACACAGGTTTGCAGCTTGGGGGTGCTTAGATTCAACTCTGGAAGCCCAGATATCAGCGGTAGCTAGGAGTGCATTTGCACAGTTAAAGCTTGTGCACCAGCTGCACCCGTTCCTTGACATGTCAGATCTGGCCATGGTGACACATGTCTTAGTTACATCCCGGTTGGATTACTGTAATGCGCTGTACGTGGGGCTGCCTATGAAGAGTGCTTGGAAACTTCAACTGGTTCAAAGAGTTGCAGCCAGATTGCTAGCAGGAGCTGGCTATAGGGATCATACAACCCCCTTGTTACAGCAGCTCCACTGTCTGCCAGTCTGTTTCTGGGCACAATTCAAAGTGCTGGTTATGACCTTTAAAGTCCTACATGGCTCAGGCCCAGGTTATTTGAAGGACCGCATTCTCCCTTATGAACCAGCTGAGGCTCTTTGATCTGCTGGGGAGGGCCTTCTCTTTGTCCTACCACCCTCACAGGTACATCGGGTAGGAACTCAGGAGAGGGCCTTCTCAGTGGCTGCCCCCAGGCTCTGGAACCATCTGCCCAGAGAAGTCAGATTGGCACCCTTCTGGAGACAAGTAAACACGTCAGAAAGAAACTTCCAGAACATGGCCTCACAGCCCGGAAAAAAATCAAGAAAAATCTAAAAAACTTTCTTGTTTTGGCAGGCCTTTGCCAATCTCTACTAATGGCTGTGCTGGGGCATATTTGTGTGCTATGTACGTGTATGTGTATGTTTTAAATTTTTTAGCTGTTTTAAACTTTTTTATTTGTTTAATTGTGTTTTAATTTTTGTATTTTGCTGATTTTAACAATGTCTTTTTATTGTATGCCGCCTTTAGTCCAAAATTGGGGGAAAAGTGGGATAGAAATAAAGAAAGAAGAAAGATGTACAGTATTTAACTTTTACAAGCTAATCAAATAAGCACCAATGGCATAGCTTGTTTTTAGATGCTGTTGCAGCCCAAGGGTAGCCATGGAGAACATTCTGTGGGTGTGAGACAGTTGTGCTTCAGGGCTAAAGTTCTTGATGTTGACTCCCCTGCTTGAGAACACCATGTGTCTGAGGTGTGGCCAGCTCTATCTATTTCTTATTGGGGATGAGCAGAGGAATGGTTAAGGAAAAGCCTCCCAGACTTAACAAAATGAACACTAGCTCCACCCACCCAGCTCATCAAAGGTTACTTTCTTTGGTTGCAGTGCTTAGCCAAATTTGAAGCTAGATCCACACTGCACAAGTAATCCACTTTGAAACTGGATTATTTACCATGTCTCCTTCCTATGGCATCCTGGGATTTGTGGTTTGGTGAGGCACCAGCACTCTTTGGCAGAAAAGGCTAAAGACCTTGTAAAACCACAAATTTCAGAATTTGGTAGGAAGGAACCAGGGTTTCAAACTGGATTATTTATGTAGTGTGGATTCAGCCCTGGAGCGAGTAGCCAAGAGGTAGGCAAAATGGAGTCTTCCGAACGTTGTTGTATTGAAGGAGCAAATTGATCAATGAAGGAACAAATTGATCAAGTATCTGAACAATAATTCTTCATCATAAGATTAATGTCTATGTTGCTTCTGTTTAAACAATAATATAATGGATAATGAGTAGCCATACTAGTAAACATCATCACGACAGACATTATAATACTACTTACAGGTCACTCCTGAGATGAAACAGTTTTACATTAGCCGAGAGAAACTGTCCTTCTTGATCTTCTTGATCCAATCTGCTTCTACACTGAATTATTGTTCAGATACTTGATCAATTTGCTCCTTCATTGAAATATTGTCCAGATATGTCCGCTTATACACTATCTTGTATTTGTTAATTAATTATAGACTTAACATTGGTACCGCACGATTCTACTACATTCTTGTACATTCTTGTAACTGAAACATCATCAATTGAACTCCTCGCACTACAAAACAAATATGATATAATAGGCATTACTGAAACCTGGTGGGACGAGTCTCATGATTGGAATATAGGAATAGAGGGGTATAACCTTTATAGGAGAAACAGGCCAAACAGGAAAGGAGGAGGAATAGCATTATATGTCAGGGATATTTACACCAGTGAAGTGATCCACGACATCAATACTGGAAGCCAGGTGGAGAGCGTCTGGATAAAAATTAAAGGGGAGGGAAACAACAGGGATGTTATTGTGGGACTCTACTACAGACCCCCAAATCAGACGGAGGAATTGGATGTTGCCTTTCTAGAACAGATGAACACACATGCAGAAAGGAGAGATGTAGTAGTGATGGGGGACTTCAACTATCCTGATATTTGCTGGCAATCTAACTCAGCCAAAACTACAAGGTCTAGCAAATTCCTTACATGCCTGGAAGACAATTTCATGGTCCAAAAGGTGGAAGAGGCAACAAGGGGGTCAGCTATTTTAGATCTGATCCTAACCAACAGAGATGACCTGGTTAATGGGGTGCAAGTGGTGGGATCCTTAGGTGAGAGTGATCATGTTCTCCTGGAGTTTGTTATGCAATGGAAAGGAGAAGCCAGGCATAGTCAGACACGCATTCTTGACTTTAGGAGAGCTGATTTCAATAAACTTAGGGAAACACTGGGGGTGATCCCATGGTCAGGTATACTAAAAGAGAAGAGACCTCAAGACGGATGGGACTTTCTCAAAAAGGAGATACTGAAGGCACAATTTCAAACAGTACCAATGAGGAAGAAAAATGGGAGGTATCTCAAGAAACCAGGATGGATGACTAAAGAACTTTCAATGGAGCTAAGTTTTAAACGGAACATGTATAGGAAATGGAAAGGGGGGGGGAAATCACCAAAGAAGAATTCAAACAGATAGCGAACACGTGTAGGAGTAAAGTCAGAAAAGCTAACGCGCAGAATGAGCTCAGGCTTGCTAGGGAGGTTAAGAACAATAAAAAGGGGTTTTTTTGGGTATGTCCGCAGCAAAAGGAGGAAGAAGGAAATGATAGGGCCGCTACGTGGAGAAGATGGCAAAATGCTAACAGGGGACAGAGAAAAGGCAGAATTACTCAACACCTTCTTTGCCTCAGTGTTTTCGGAAAAGGAGGACCAACCTGAGGAGAATGGAACAGAGGACACAATAGGGGAAATCCAGCTCAAAATAAGTAAAGAGGTAGTACAGGAATACCTTCTTAATCTAAATGAATTTAAATCTCCAGGACCAGATGAACTGCATCCAAGAGTATTAAAAGAGCTGGCAGATATAATCTCAGAGCCATTGGCAATAATCTTTGAGAACTCCTGGAGAACAGGAGAAGTCCCAGCAGACTGGAGGAGGGCAAACGTAGTTCCCATCTTCAAAAAGGGGAAAAAAGAGGATCCCAACAATTATCGTCCAGTTAGTCTGACATCAATACCAGGGAAGATTCTAGAGCAGATCATTAAACAGAGAGTCTGTGAACATTTAGAAGGCAATGCCATAATCACAAAAAGTCAACATGGGTTTCAGAGAAACAAGTCATGCCAGACTAATCTGATCTCTTTTTTTTATAAAATCACCAGCTTGGTAGATGAAGGGAATGCAGTGGATATCGCATACCTTGATTTCAGTAAGGCCTTTGACAAGGTTCCCCATGCCATTCTTGCAAACAAGCTTGTAAAATGTGGGCTAGACAAGTTAACTGTTCAATGGATTTGTAATTGGTTGACCGGCCGAACCCAAAGGGTGCTCAGCAGTGGCTCCTTTTCGTCTTGGAAAGATGTGACCAGTGGGGTGCCACAGGGTTCTGTCCTGGGCCCAGTGCTATTCAACATCTTTATCAATGACTTGGATGAGGGAATTAGGGGCATACTTATTAAATTTGCAGATGACACCAAATTGGGAGGAGTAGCTAATACCCTAGAGGACAGGATCAAAATTCAGAATGACCTGGATAGATTGGAGAGCTGGGCCAAAGCTAACAAAATGAAATTCAATACGGAGAAATGTAAAGTACTGCATTTAGGGCGGAAAAATGAAATGCATAAATATAGGATGGGAGAGACCTGGCTGAATGAGACTACGTGCGGAAGGGATCTAGGAGTCCTAGTAGACCACAAGTTGAACATGAGCCAACAGTGTGATGCGGCAGCTAAAAAGGCCAATGCGATTTTGGGCTGTATCAATAGAAGTATAGTGTCTAGATCAAGGGAAGTAATAGTGCCACTCTATTCTGCCTTGGTCAGACCTCACTTAGAATACTGTGTCCAGTTCTGGGCACCACAATTCAGAAAGGATATTGACAAATTGGAGCGTGTCCAGAGAAGGGCAACTAAAATGGTGAAAGGTCTGGAAACGATGCCTTATGAGGAGAGACTTAGGGAGCTGGGTATGTTTAGCCTGGAAAAAAGACGGTTAAGAGGCGATATGATAGCCCTGTTTAAGTATTTGAAGGGATGTCACGCTGAGGATGGAGCAGGCTTGTTTTCTGCTGCTCCAGAGACTGGAACACGGAGCAATGGGTGCAAGCTCCAGGAACAGAGATTCCACCTCAACATGAGGAGGAACTTTTTGACAGTAAGAGCTGTTCGGCAGTGGAACACACTCCCTCGGAGCGTGGTGGGGTCTCCTTCCTTGGAGGTCTTTAAACAGAGGCTGGATGGCCATCTGTCGGGGATGCTTTGATCAAGATTTCCTGCGTGGCAGGGGGTTGGACTGGATGGCCCTCGTGGTCTCTTCCAACTCTGCAATTCTATGATTCTATGTTGTGGATTTACTGCATTTGTATTGCCAACTGGTTTAATAAGATTGCATTTGTTACTAAAAGAACCTACATTGTAATTGTAATCATTAGGAATTATACCTGGTTGTCACTCATATTCTAACTTGAAGGCACATACACAGAGTGTCTTTCATCTATACCTGTTTTCCCTGTTACTTTAAGGGAGGAACAGTTCTTAAGGGAGGAACTGTTCTTGTTCATGTGGCTTGGCATGCAAAAAGCATACCCTCCTTCCTGATTAGGCAGGAAAAGTCCCAATTAGTCTTCCATCATCTCATTTTTTCAGCTGTTTTAAAAACATCCCAGTTTCTCTCCCTCCTTCCCACTTCCTCCATTTTTCCTCATCTTATTTCAGTTGCTGCAAACTAAGTTCAGATCTCAAGGGCAGTTTGGACTCTACTTATCAGAGAGGAGAGGAAGAGAGGAAGTGGAGTGTTGTCCTTCCCTGTGACTCAGGCAAAAGCACACTCCTGCAGCCTTTCCTAGCTTGTGTGTACTTCCACATTAATAACTTTTGCCATCTTGGCCATATTCTGATGTTACCTGGCCACACATGTGCTACTTTTCATCTGTGAAATGTTGGAAGGTATGAAGAAGCTGCTGTTTGCACTGAAATATATTGGAGAAAGTTGCTAATGGTGAACTTTCGTGTGTGCCTGGTAGCATAGGCAGAGGCTTCTGGCATGGATTTTTTAAAAACCTGTACCTCCTCTTCTTCCTCCTGTTGTGGTACTGTAGGGAAGAAGCATCAAGTGCTATAAAGGAACGAAATGTAGGTTATGGAATTTCAGCACTGAGGACAGTTCTGGACCTTCTCTATCACAATACCTCACAATGCATAATGCGAACCAGATATACACCTGCCAGCAGCCGTTTTAGGGTGTATAAGTTGAGCTGTGTAGCTGCTGACACACATAGCTGTTCTGTCAGACTTCACTTTATCAGAAACTCTGAGCGGACAAAGCCAGGAAGTCATTCTAGTCATTCTCATTTGTGGCACTGGAAAAGTTCCTAGGCTTACTAACCTGTATGTTTTTTTTTAATTAATATAATTTTTATTCAAAAAAAAGTTTCAAACATACATATAAACACTTAGACAAACAAATCACATACAAAGACATGTAACAACCCCCCTCCCCCCTTTAAAAATAGACTTCCCGTATCTCTCTAACTACTTTTCTAAAGAAATTTTTCCTAAGTATCCTCTCAATAAAAATTCCTAAAATTATATTTATATCATCTATTGTTAATCAAATTTCCATATACAAATCTTTCAAGTATAGTGTTAATTAATTAATTTCAATCATTTCTCTTATTTATCACTAAGTAATACATAACTGTTAATTACATTACTAATATTCACATTCTAAACCCCAAAATATTAACATCTCCATAGTTTTTTTTATAATAATCTATTAGTGGTTCCCAGTTTTTCATAAAGTTCTCATTTGTCTTATTTTTTTATCAAGTTTGTTAATTTATCTAGTAATGCAAATTCCAAATTTTTTTCCATCCATTCCCCATATGTTGGAACCTCATTAGTTTTCCATTTCCTTGCATATATTACCCTTGCAGCCATAATCATATAACTAATTAATATGCTATATTTTCGCTTTATACTATTTCTTAAATCTAACATATTTAAAAGATACAGCTCAGGCCTCTTTTTTATTTCAGCTTTTAATATTTTCTCTATCCATTTATTAACTCTGAACCAATACCTCTTCGCTCTATCACATTTCCACCATATGTGATAGAATGAGCCTATTTGTTTCTGACACTTCCAAAATTTATTTGAGCTGTTTTTATAGATCTTTGCCAATTTTTGCGGGGTTATATACCATTTATACACCATTTTATAATAATTTTCTTTAATATTGTTTGAACATGTAAATTTTAATCCTTTAGTCCATACCTGTTCCCAATGTTCTAAATTTAATTGATATCCCACATTCTGTGCCCATTCCACCATACACTTTTAAATTTGTTCCTCTTCTGTGTCGTATCTTAATAGCAATTTATAAATCTTACTGATCAGATGGTCTTCCTTTGAGCATATCAATTTTTCTAATTCCGATATCTCCTCTTCATATTGGAATTGTTTTAAATCTTCTTTAACCCTTTCTCTCAGTTGATAATAACTCAGCCATTGTATTTTTATTCCTTCACTTTCCAATTGCTGTTTCTCCTTAATTTTCCATTGGGTTCCCTTTTTTTCTATTAAATCCCATTGTTCTACCCTTAATTCTTTTTTACAAAATCCTTCTTGTGGCGAAAGCCAACCGGGTAATTTAAGACTTATTCTTTTCTTATATTTGTTCCATACCCTTATTAATGATCTTCTTATACTATGATTTTTGAATTCAGCATTGACTTTAATTGTTTTGTATGTTTTTTTTAAAAAGGAACAAATAACTAGCTGCCTCTAAAGCATCCCTGGCTGTCCTGGCTAATAATCAGAGATGATGGGAGTTGGAGTGTAGAACATCTGGAATACTTTTGACCCTTGCTTGAAAGTATTGTTTTGAAGATGAAAGTGCCACCACCACAATGAGTTGAAAGTCTTCCATGACATACAGTGGACTTAAACCAGCTGTTCTAATTTCAACAACAGAATAGTGCATTCAGGAAGTTCTATAAAGACATGCATAGGGAGACAAATGGATATACTTAAAACATGGTGCTGTCACCTGAACGTGTTTGACCTTCCATTGGTTACTCAGGAGGTGCTTGGACATATGCTTAATGGCTTTTAAATTGTGTTTTTAAATGATGGAAATAGATCCACTATCTTATCTTTCCTGCTGCTGTAGTGCAGGCTGAGAAACCATGAAAAGCATACCAGTTGCCATAGGCTTTGAATTGTGTTTTGTTTGCTAGTGTCTTAAAGCACTGGAATTGTGTTGTTGGCTAGGCAGTTGTGCTGCTAACACCCTGAGAGGAAATGCATAATTTATGTTTACTAATAAAACTGGAGATAGTCTGGCTTATCTCGGGCTCAGCAGGCTGCTGGGCAGAGAAAATGGTTGTGAGAATGTTGTTTCTTCTGTTCAGGACAAATGGCAGAATCACACTTAAATTGGATTCTCTGTTTTTTTATGGGATTTCTCAAAAGGAAGATCATTTGTTATTTGTGTTAACAGCAGTGTTAGTAATTGGCGTTTGAACAACTCAGAGTTTTAATGTCTAATATCTCAGGCTATAATGTGCACAGCAGGGACAAACATTTCAGCTTTGGGCTACGAATGAGCTGAGAGGTGGGTTTTTAAAAACAAAAACGAGTTGTCTAGCCTTCCCTAGCTGAAAGCAAGGTTGCAAAATTATTTCAGATACACCTCTGGTTTTGTTTGTTCGGTCTTTCCTGTCGCCACTCTATTTATTGGTTTTATTTATTGGCAAGCTTTTCTAGCACACCATTTACTCTTCTTGAATTGTAGGAATACCCAGAATTTTAAAAAACAAACCAACCCAAACTTCAGTGGAACAGTCAAGAATCATTTGTAGCCCTAGAGGAATGTCAGCCAAACTTCAATGTGTAGCTTTTCCTTCCAGGTTGTTCTGAAAGGGTTTGAGACTGCTTTCTCTAATCTGGTACCCCTTCCCCCCCAGTTTCTGACCACTGGCTCTGCTCACTCAGGCTGTTGAGAGTTGTAGACCCAAACTTATGCAGCACATCAGATTGGGGAAAGATGCTTCAGAGAGTTAGCCTAAGGTCTGAAGTGATGAGATCTGAGAGTGTCTGAAAGCTATCTCATAATACTTCTGCCATGACACCAGATTTTCTTGAACAAGATTTTAAGAATTATTGCGTCACATTGGTTAGAGTGTTGGATTACCACCACAGAGACACATAGGTCTACTTAGCCACAGAGCGCACCAGGAGGCTCAGGCCCAGTTGTTTAACCTTTTGACTCCTGGGGTTGTTCTGACAATAAAATGGAGGAACAGAACTATGTACATCACTCTGAAGTCTTTGGAGGAATGGTGGGGTAAAAATGTCATAGTCACTTAATTCAATCAATCAATCTAAGAGGTGTTGCTTAGAGTATCACTGAAAGCCAAACAAAATGCAGCATTTGTGATGTACAAATCAGTGATGTGCAGATGCAGTATCTGGGTTGTGCAAAGTTGATCCTGTTGCTTCAGACAGCAGATTTTGTGTCACATGTCTTGATGTTTGTCCCTGCTGTTAGCCTGATGCCTCCAGATGATGTGAAGGACACTGCCCCTATCATTGGCATTGAAGAAAGAAAGATGCAACTGTCTGCTTTTCTACCTGAGAGGCTACCATCTTGTTATTTGCCTCTGATGGCTAGTTTGCCTTTGTGTGACTGATTCTCTTTCAAACCATAGGCAGTATGGAGTGGGCTTCTTCAGAGCCATGTCATGGAAGGGGCTGCTTTCAACTGTTGTCTTCATCTGAATTTGGAGCCCCCTCTGCTACTTCCAATGGAAGAAAAGCTCCCAGCAGGCTGGTGGGTCTGATAGATATGTTGGGGTGAGGGACAAAATATTAAGGACCCTTCCCCACAAACTATAATCCCAGTCCAGTTGTGTGGTGCACATGCACATGTGTGTGTACACAGCAGCTCTGTTGAAAGAAAATCAACCAGATTGTGTAACTAACTGCATCTCATTTAGCCTTGAAGCACAGATGCTGAAGGAAAGGCTCATGCCCAAAGATGGTTAAACATATCCTAGAGCATATGTTTTAGAACTGTTGTAGCAAGAGGAGTGAAGAGAAATTCCCTTCCTGGCTTTGACTACATACCTGGGGTGCCATTCAAAGCAGACTTTGGGGGAAGGGGGCTAAAAGGCTGTTTACACCTGGCAGTCACTGTCCATTCTTGATAAAAACTTTAATCACCAGAACACTGATTATCGCCATGGTCATTTTCTGTCCAAAAATGAAGCTGATTAGGGCTGCCACAGAAGCTTCTGGGAGAAGGCCATTTTGACCCTGCACCTAAAAGCCAAAACAGAAGGAAGTGGGATGGGAGTGGTGGAAGGCACTGTCACAGCCAGGAAGGCCCTGTTGCTTGTTGACAAACACCACAGAGCCATGCAAAGTGTCTCCTCAATGAAAGATACAGTGACACATGGTGTTCTAAATGTGAAAAGGCAATCCTTAATGTTTTTGTAGCCCCAGACCATTTGAGGCTTAAAAGCTGCAATCCTGTACAGCCTTATCAGGAGGTAAAAGTCTGGGGGAAAATGGAAGTTCTGAGTAGATGTGCGCTGTCAGGGGCAAAATCCATGTTTTAAAACTGGCCACAGTATTTACAAAATTCATGTATATGCTCTGTATGGCTTGCCGCACTGACCATTCTAGTAGCCCTTTTATGAACTGGCTGCATAGAATCGTACTGAATATCTCTAGACATTCATACATGCCTCACAACCAGAGCTTGGGAAAATTACCTTTTTTGGTCAACTGTTCCCCAAATCCACCAGCCAACATGAAGAGTGGCTCTGCTGGCCAGGGTTTCTGGAAGCTATAGTCTCCCCCCCCCCTAAAACCAGCCATCAACATATTTCACTCTGGTGTCTTACCTGGTTTTGGTAGTAAAACTTCCTTCTTTCTGTGGGCAGTTTTAGGCAAGCAGCCAATCAATAATAAAAATTGAGGTGTGGGAAGCTTGGTTGTCATACAAGGCTGGCAGGGTGTATTTAGCTTGATAGCTGGTAAATTCTGCAGACCTGTTCCAAAAGATTGAGTGAGGTGGGTTTTATTTCTGCACTTGATATATAGGAATAAAAAGCATTAGTCCCACTGCCCATTGCCATATTTTCTCTTATGAATTATACTGCAGAGATGGATGGAGGAAGTGGTAATTGATTTCTAGTATTGCTGATAGAATCAAACACCTCTAATCATTAAAACTGTCTTGGCTGCATCATGGTATGCAGTTGAGCACCCAAGGCAGTCATTTCTGTGTCAACAAAGAGTTCAAGAATTTTGCGACCTGTATGTATTATAAAAATGTGCACAAACAAATGAGATTTGAGATCAGTCTAGGTGATTTCCTGAAGTTCCTTTCCAACACTTCTGTGATTCTGTGACTGCGGCAAGGGGGTGATTAATGAAATTGGTTGGATTCATTACCATCAGCAAATCTGTGCTTAAGTCCGTTCAGCAGTTCACCTACCTGGGAAGTATCATCTCCTCAGATGCCAAGATTGACAAAGAGATCGATCACAGATTAGCAAAGGCATATAGCGCATTTGGAAGACTTTACAAAAGATTCTGGAGTAATAAACACCTGAGGTGAAGCACAAAAATCAGTGTGTATAGAGCCATTGTACTGTCTACTCTCCTTTATGGATCTGAAACATGGGTCACCTATTGCCACCACCTACGACTCCTCGAACGCCTTCATCAGCGCTGTCTATGCACAATCCTAAATATACACTGGACTGACTATGCGATGAATGTTGCTGTCCTTGAGCAAGCAGGGATCACCAGCATTGAGGCCATGATATTGAGAACACAGCTGCGCTGGGCAGGGCATGTTTCTCAGATGGAGGACCATCACCTCCCAAAAATAGTACTCTATGGTGAACTCACCACGAGTCAGCATAAGAGGGGCGCTCCAAAAAAGCGATACAAGGACTCCCTGAAACAACATCTCAGGCTCGGCCAAATTGATCACCAATAATGGTCTGTCCTGGCCTCACATCGGGAGGCATGGAGACGCACTATCCACAATGCTGCAGCCTTATTTGAGAACTCAACCCGAACAAGTCTTGAAGAGAAATGACAACGCAGAAAGAATTACAACCCAGAAATATCACCCAAGGAGACCTTCTGCTGTGCTTTCTGCAACCGGACATGTTTATCTCGGATTGGCCTTTTTAGTCATCAGCGCGCTTGCAGAAAGCGCAGGATGAGTCCTTCCTGAATCTTCGTTGCAAAGAAAAGCCAGAGAGAGAGAAGAGGTTACTTGATTGGTGACTGATGGCTCTTATTTCACAACATGGCCTGGCAAAGCAGCTAGATACTTTGCCTTGTTGTGGAAAGCTTGGAAAGTTATTTGTTGGAATCTCCCAGAATTTGCCAGCCAATATTGCCAGTGGGTTAAAACTTGTTCAGACTCCTTTACTACCAACCTACCTACCTACATTGGCCACATGGAGTGGAAGGGAGTTGTAGGACTAACTATCTGGAAGGCCAAATGCTCCCCACCTGCTGAACTCTTCCTCTCTTGGAATTCTGGTTTACTCACTCTCCCCCAAGGGGAATGCATTCATTTGGTCTGTGTAGGGCAGTGTTTCCCAAATGCTGGTGTGATATAGCTGACACGTGGACCAGCTATGAAAGAAGAAAGCAAAAGCTTATTTTATTCAAGCAAGGTGCCAGTTACAGTTGCGGGGCATACCGGGACTTCCTGATCCCGTATTCGTCCCGTGCTGTTTAAACAATTTTTGTCCCTCTTAAGGAAATTCCGGAAGATCCCGTGATTCATATTTACATGCCATCAGGTCCTGTATTTTTTCATTTATCCCACACTCTTATATCCCATACTTTTGCTGTTTACACATGTTTAGCGTACCGGGATATTTTTTTTTGGCTGTCAATCAAGGATGCGATTACTCGTGTTTTCACAACCTCAGTGACATACTTCCTTTAGAGTTCCGCGCCATGAGCAATGCTATTGGCTTGCTCAAATGTTTGTTAAAGCTTCTACATTGGGGATGAAGGGGAGCGTTCAGTGGCTAAACGCTATGCTTTCCTTTAGAAATGAAAGATCACCATTTAAAGCCAGCTAAACTGGCGGGGGGTGGGGGGAGAATGAACAGTTGGTGCTGGGGAGTATGAGAGAGATCACAAGCAGAGCCAGCACACACACACAAGCCCAAAGCTAGTACAAACGGAGTGCAGGGGGCAGAGGCTTGCCGTTGTCCTGTCTCTTTAAAATGTTAACCCTTTAAGCAGAGACAGCTGTGGAGTGAAGGTATCAAGCCAGTGACACACAAGGCATTTTGAAAGACCCAGACGCTGGCATTTTTTACTATGTCTTGAGGGAGGGGGATGAATGAGTGTGTGATCATTCACTCAGACGAATGATCTGAGTGGGGGGGGGTGATGAATATTTGATTATCCGTTCAGACCCAGGGAGGGGATCCAGGCAGGGAATGAATGGGCAATCCTCCGCCCACAATCTTTTTATAATTTACTCTCTCTTTAAAATTTAAACCCAGCATGCAGGAGAGGAACTGGTTAAAGCTGAAGGGTTTGCAGTGTAGAAATCCATTGAACAGGGTGATTTAGTACACGCGCACACACAAACAAACCTTCGTGCAGCTGGAAGGGATGCCTTTGTTTTCAGCTGGTGAGGCTGGATCTGTTGAATGGATGACTGACCCCTCCTTTTCTGGTCGCTGATCTCTGAGCCCACCCCCGTCACCATTTCCGGTCATCACCTAGTACCGAGATAGCTTGTCCCGGGCTGTTTACATTTCCGATTTTCCAAATCCTCCAGTGACTTCTTTAAAAAACCGGCACAAACTGCGGGACTGGAAGTCCCGCAGGTTGAGGGATAAAAGGTGCCCCCCCTTCCGAAAATCACGCACCCGACCCGATGTACGTGTAAACAGCCAGGGTTCGACATGAATTCTTCCCACTACATTTTCATCGCGTAAACGGCACCCAAGGCTTAATAGGTGCAAATCTCTCATGAAGAAGTCCTTCTTCTTCAGGTTCAGTCTGAATGTTACAAAGATAGCAAAATATTCAGTTACATTCAGCCAAAGTAAGAAATAAAACATAATGTCCTAATGCAATCTAACTAGACATGTGAAGTATTCCAAAGTCTTGTTCATCTCTGAGATGAGATCCCCTCACCTCAGGGCTCTTTCTGAGAACCATGCTATCCCATCTCAGAGCTTCCTTTGTGTTCTTTCTCAGCCTCGTGCTGCACAAAGCATTTATACCTTTTTCAAATTGTCCCTCTGACAGCATGTGATTGGCTATCCTATCTCTGATGATCTGATGTCATTCTGATGCTTACTGAGGTGATTCTGTGGAGTTGGTGCTTTTGACTCCACCTCCAATTTACCCTTTATTTACCTGACACTGTGCTGGCAAAATAATAGCTGTTTGCTGATAATGGGAGATGTAGTACCAGTCCCATTATCACAGCTGGTCTTCCAGGTGTTTTGAACTTTAGCTCCCAAAATCCTTGATCATTGGCCAAGGTGGCTGAGGCTTCTCAGAGTTGAAGTCTGAAACACCTGGGGGGCTAGAGTTTGGGAATCACTGGTGTAGGGCATGGACAAAGGGATTCATTTTGGAAGTCAAAATTGGAAGACTGAGTCGGCTTATGAAAATGTTTGGAATTCTGGAAGAAGATTTTTAGGTTGCAATTTCCTGCAAAAGCCGATGAGGGGGAGCAGTATTGGAGTCAATACTGTAAATCTCCATCTATGCTCAGTCTGTATATATGTGTAAACAACCCGTTTGTGTGTGTGTGTGTGTGTGTGTGTGTGTGGTGTGTCTCCCCACACACACACACACTATAAAAATCTCTAGTGAGATCATTTGACAAAGCTAGATGCTTATGTACCTGGGTTTGATCACTTTGGGGGATTCAGAATATGAGGATGTAACAATTTGCTTCTATTTCTGTTAGACTTGGATGGGATATTATGGGCCTTCCTCCATTACAGAAAGCCCTCTGATCATTCTGGGTATGTTTAGCCTGGAAAAAAGACTGTAAGAGGCGATATGATAGCCCTGTTTAAGTATTTGAAGGGATGTCACGTTGAGGATGGAGCAGGCCTGTTTTCTATGGATGCAAGCTCCAGGAACAGAGATTCCACCTCAACATTAGGAGGAACTTTCTGATAGTAAGAGCTGTTCGGCAGTGGAATGTGCTGCCTCTGAGTGTGGTGGAATCTCCATCTTTGGAGGTTTTTAATCAGAGGCTGGATGGCCATCTGTTGGGAGTGCTTTGATTGTCTGTTCCTGCATGGCAGGGGATTGGACTGTATGGCCCTTGTGGTCTCTTCTAACTCTGTGATTCTATGACCTTGGGCAAGTCGCACTCTTTCAGCCTCAGAGGAAAGCAAAGGCAACCCCCCCTCTGAACAAATCTTGCAAAGAAGACCCCATGATATTAGGGTTGCCATAAGTCAGAAATGACTTGAAGGCACACAACAACTGCTTCCTAGTGGCTCCCTCTTCATATTCTTTTGATAATGTTAATACATTCATGCAGAAAGAAGTTGCATAACAGTGGGAAATAACCATACTATTAGCTCTCTCATGGGAAAGACGCACCACATTGGCTCTTCCAGATGATCCTGCTGTTCTAATGTTTTCAGAATAATACGCCAGTGCCCAGCTATGCCACCACTTGGTACAAAAATTGGATTTGTAGCCTGAAGTGGGAAGTGAAGACTTCTCCCATATTTTCCCTAGACAATTTTTTATGGTTGTCTAGTAATCCATCCAACCCACTGATCCCAAATTCCATCTGACTAGGAGTGTCCGTTTCTTCAGCCTTGCTTCAAAATAAATAATGATATGGTAATCTGAGTATCATCATTTCTTGCATAAACTCCTACCATGGGAAAATCCTGCTTGTTCCAGTCCACCAATGAATTCTTTTAGCTGACTGGTGACAAGCAATTCATTTTTTAACTGACAAGGGACACAGGCTTCCTTTCTCCAGGAGTGAAAAGGCCAGTGTCCTATATGACCTGGTGAATGCAATTATTTGGTGCCTGAAACCCTAGCTTGGCAAGTGCCTCTCTTCCTCTCTCTTCACTGTCCTATTAAGTCATGTGAGATACAGTATGTGCTGGCTGAGGAAGGCTCTGTGCTCATAAGCATGTTAGCACCGTGGTTTAAAATAGCACACTTGCATTATCTTTGTGGATGGAAAAGGGGTATTGACAGAAAAGTCTTTGGTGAGTCCCTAATTTGCGGAGTCACTTCTTTTGCATTGTGTCAGTTTACACTGGGCTCCTTGGCATCACACTGCGTTGGGAAATAATGTCAGTAGGCAGCAGCCTTAAGTGTAAGCTATTTACATTTTCCCATGGAGGAGCTGTATCCATAGTTAAGCCTAGGATGCTAAAATAAAGCAAGAAGCTCTGGGCAAGGTTAAATATGCACATGTTAGTGTGCCCTACTATCCCCTCCCCATGGTATCTCATAACTGGAAATATTGGACCCTTTTCAGGGTCCGGTTAGTTGAGGAAAACCAGAAGTCAATGACCTGGGTTATGTCTAGAAATATAATGGTGAGAAAGGCCAAGTAAGGATTATGCAGAAAACCTCTTAGTAAATACAATCATTAAGGAG
The DNA here is from genome assembly GCA_030847615.1 of Gambelia wislizenii. Taxonomy (NCBI): domain Eukaryota; kingdom Metazoa; phylum Chordata; class Lepidosauria; order Squamata; family Crotaphytidae; genus Gambelia; species Gambelia wislizenii. Next base: position 329,687,295 of record JAUMIR010000001.1, read on the forward strand.
GTGTAGAGGCCATGTAGACTCTAATGTCTATTTGCTGAATGCTGTTACTTACAATTACTATTTGGGGTCAGACTAGACAGCCCATGAGACTCTGGAAGTCTGCAAAGTCTTTTTCCTCGCAACTCTCAGACCTAGTCAATGTTCTTACTAATCAACTCTATGTTCCAAAAACATATGATAAGCTAAGGTAAACAAATTCTTTCTCTGATAACGGTCGAACTGTACCTAAATGTTCCTAAGCTATTTTGCCTTGTACTTTCTGAACTATCAACAATTGTTGCAGAGAAATTGCTGACAACAAAGAGAAGGAGGAGGGAATTAAACTGTATAAAGGTTTTCTGTAGTCATGATTCGGGGTTCTGACTCTTTGGAAGATATTCCAGTCAGGCCCACCGGTGTAATAAAATTCACTTTCCAATCCGTGGGTCTGCTGTTCCATGATTTCTGCATCAGAGGTATGAGCTAACCCTTTCTTCCAGCCCTAGGTGTTTCAGCAATGATTCAATCAAGCAGTTAAGTGACCTTTCCTTAATCTATTCCTATGGAAATCTTTCCTATACCCCCCTCCTGTCCAACCTTGTGATGTTGTCACAAATCCATCAATTTCTATCTCTCAGCAATTAAAGCAACCAGTTGGGTTTCGGTTTTCTTTGTCTATCCTGTGGAAAAGCCATCCAGGCTTTGTCATAACCACAGTACCCCTTCAGGATATGAAATAGGGTATAAATATTAGCTCCTTAACAATAGTAAAGTATGTCATGTATGGACACTGACACTCTGTCAGATTTTCTGTGCCACCCTCAATGTCAGTCTGAGCATCTTTGCTGCACAGAACTCTTCTCTTCAAGACTGGGAACTGTAATCCTATCTTCCCAGACCTCTCTGTATCCAACCTCCTCGTCTTTTTTCCGATAGCTATGTATGATTACTAAGAGTGTATGTTTTGTATGTTAGCATATCCCCTGTGCTATTTCCAATAGGAATACTTTATTTCACTTTAACTGGAGTGCTCTCTATGGTTAGTACTGGTATACGTTGATGAAAAGACCCCATATGTTACCCTCCTCTCACAGGCTTCTGTTTGAGCTAATAATTCCCCCAGATAATAATAGAGATTTTGGCATCATGGGTGGAGCTCTAAAGCAGCCTCCCCACCTCTTAGAGTAACACATGCATCTCTCTAATAATGAACTCACTGCAGATTATAACCTGAATGAGACATAGATTATTTAACACAGAGTGAGGGAACTGTGGTCCTTTAGATGTTTTTGGACTGCAGCTCCCATCAACCCTCACCAGCATAATGAAAGGCATGATGGGAGTTGCAATCTAGCCACATCTGGAGGGCTACACTTTCCCCATCCCTGGTTTAATAGGATTTGTTATTAATAGCCACCAATGGGAGCTTCCCAATCTATGGAAACAGCAGCTTCCAAGGCCAGGGGAGCTCTGGAACGAGACCATGTCAGCGGAAAAAGACCTCCTCCCCAGACTCCACAGTCCTGATAAGAGTAACCCACCTGCCTCTCTCACCATTTGTTCTCTTCTGATCACTTAACACCAAATTGATCAAAATATTGTGCAGTGGCTTAAAAAAGGCTAGGTTTCCTACTGGTGAACAACAGAAAACCCCATTCATTGGAAAAATTAAAACATTGACCATGGGGAGAAATTGCTGAGCATTCGACTACCTGTAATATAAAAATTCTGGGTGTTTAATAGGAACCAATATTTCCCCACTTGCAGTAACTATTAATAAAAAAAAAACATAATGATGGCAGTGACATGTTTGTAATTTAATAGATGGATTTGGTCCCTCGAGATTTTAAAACATTTCCATGTGCAGCTTTTCATTTCCTGTTAATTTATTTACTATTAAACTTATCAGATGAGTAATTCTTCCTTTCTAGCTGTCTACTACACTGGGCTTCCTTTGAATCACTTGATGGGCAATTAATCCAAAACACCTCCTGTAAGTTCCCCTTTAAAGCTAATTTTAAAATATGGGTTTAAAGACACCTTGTTATGGTATTTATGAAATTAATTCCCAGGAATCCGGTTTCTGTGTTCTTCAGTAGTTCTTCTAACTCTCCCTTCTTTCAAATTCACTGACAGGTATATTTACTGATGAAAATGAACTGTGAACTTCTCCACCAGATAAATCCAGTGACATTGGAAAGTACAGTTTTCTAATAGCACCAAGTTATCCGTGTTTGTTGAACATACAATGGACTTTTCAGCCTCCATGATCTGTACTAGAAATTTAAATGTTGAAACTGTGGAATCCAGTATGTTCTTGATCCTTTCATGCTACAAACTTTAACTAAACTTCCAGTAGAAACATCATCATGGAATGGGAAGAAAGTGGTCTTTTATACTCACATGCAGAAAAATATGCAAAATGATCTGACGTGTCATTTGAGAATGCTGTACTTACCCTTCCCAAACAGGTTGATGGGCCCTCCTGAATTCACTGGGCATTCACTGGGCAAGACATTGACAAAATGTTGTGTGGAGGAATATAGCAGCCTTCCTGTCCTCTAAATCTAAGGTGTACCTCACATGCCTAGGAGCCTGTTAATAATGATGGTTAATCTTTAGAAATATTAATGTTTGAAATCTGGGGCTTCATCACAATTCCTCAACTGGAATTGAGATCTTGGCTCATACCATATCTTGGAAATATACTTGAAAGTAATGGTCTTGTTCCCTCCTCTTGCTGCTGCTGATTTAAGCGAGTGCAAACTACTTTTGTACTTTAAACTCAGTTTGCAGCAGTGCCAGGACCAAGGGGGAAATTGGGGAGAGGAGAGAGAAACTGGGGCATATTAAAAGGAGCTGAATAAATGGGACAGTAGGATTAATCGGGACTATCTTCAATTGCTGCAAACTGAGATTAAAGGGCAAACATTGTTTTCATTTAATTCATTTAGGAGAGAGGAGTGGAGGGACATAGTTCTGCCCTTTGCTGTAAACTCAGGCAAAAGCAAACTGCTGCAGCCTTTCCTACACAGGTGAAAAAGGTCTGCTTCACATTGCATTTTCCTGGTCTGCAGTGACCTCACATACATCTTGTTAACTACACACACATCTTGTTAAAGTGAAGAGAGTGCAGCATTACCAGCCACATGTTTTAACTCATTCTGGTGTAAAAGGACAGTCCTGCTGTCCTATACTTTATTTTCAGCCATGGCTACTCCGTTCTTTTTCTTCCTGTCATGCATGCGAGTATGCGAATATGCATATAGGCAGAGGTGCACTAATAATGATATACAAGTATCCTCATAAATGCAGTTTCAAAAAATAATAGCAACTGCGTGCCAGCAGAATGTGAGCACAGAGGAAGTAGCCATTCCTGGTGGGAATGATCATATGATGCAAAATTCAACCCCCGGCTCCACACCGAAACCAGCTTGGAGGTCGGCCAGACATATGATTATCCAGATCAGTAAAGTGTTGTGTAAAAGGCAAGTTTTTAAAAATTGGATTAAAGTCCTTGGCCATTGAAAAAAAATGCATTCCAAGCAAATGGTCAAGAACGTGTGTGTCATGATCACAGGGACTGCGAGGTTGGCACATTTTTTTTTTATTTTTTTATTTTTTGGCAGTGTAGACAAGCTCCTAGTTGCTCAGTTTTTTCTGATTAATAACTTTTACCATCTTGACCAAACTCTGATATTGCTTGGCCACACAGTTTTCATCTGTGAAATATTAAAGAGTAGGAAGTTAGAATAGGGAAGAATGAGAGTTTAAATTCAAGTCAACCTTGTCTGCCTTCCTCTCTCTCCTTCATATAACCTGGGCGGTAATGTTCCAAGAAAGTCATCTGAGCATATTTCCATGTGATCTTGAAAGAAAAAATGGGTGCCGTGGAAATATATTATGGTTCACAGACCCTGTCACATTAGAATCATATCAGTACAATCAAACACTGAGTTGATGATGGGAGATGCAACCCTCTCTACTCTGCATTTTGCCCTAAGAATTCAGCTCAGTGAACAACACAGGTAGATTTATCAAAGGCTCTGGCAATTAGTTGCTTACAGACTGGAGCAGGTCCCTCTTTCATCAGTCAGAATTTTAATTAATCAAAGCAACAGATGGGTTGCGTCGGCCTCAAATGCTGGTGTAATTAACTCATTCATTATCCTGTCTTGCTACGCAAAGATTCTTTTTAAAGGGCATCCTTTATTTTTATGCCATCACATCATTCTCTCCTATATCACTGAAACCTCAAAAATACAAATTACATTGATTAGTTGATCTGTTGCATGGTGACCTGCTTCTGGGAACAGTGAAAGTTCTTTCCATTTACCTTGGATCAGCCAGCAACTTTTCCTGTTGAGTTACTGTGTGATGTGCTTTACAGGAAAAGTAATTGGCTAATGTAGGATAAGTGGCCAGTTAGTAAGAGCATGTTCCTAATACTAGTAGGGTATTTGGTTTGTCCGTTGACTCTTTCTTGTAAACTAGGTCCATTTGGTATCTGCTGGGGTTTGGTTCCAGGCCACACTGTGGATACCAAAATCCATGGATGCTCAAGTCCCATTACATGCAATAGCATAGTAAAATGGTGTCTTTTATATAAAACAGCAAATCAAGGTTTGCTTTTTGCAATTTTTTTGGAGGGGGTATTTTCAAATCATGGATGGTTGAATCTGTGGATGAAGAATCCATGGATATGGAGGGCTACCTGTACAATGTGTGGGCGCCCCAGCTTTTACTCTATTTTTAGCTGCGCAAATAACAGTAGACAAAATATATGCATTAAGGAAAATACCTTGCAGTTAGGCATGCATGAAGGCAAAGTTCTTGCAAAAAGGTGTATATTTGCAGAAGTAATGTGCAAAAATAGAAAGGAGGAAGCAGGAATGAAGAATGTAACAATACCTATGTATACAAAAATGTCCATGTAGACTTTTAAGGAAAAATATCTACAAACTGATGCAATAATGAGATGTGATAAATGTGTGCTTGGAAAAAAAAAGTTATGCACCCCTACTTTTTAACATGAGGAAATTACCTTATGTTGATTACTTTGGCAGCTAGGAAAGATCTCATGCATCCTGTTATATAGCTTGTTCCAGGCTGCTCTTGAGTCTCTTCTGATCATTTTGTTCTCAAGGCTTTAACAAATCAGATGCAAGTGGCTAGGTTTTTTTAAAATGATTTTTATTATGTTTATTTTATTTTATTTTATTGTGTATTATTGGATGTGGGGGCGATCTGGCTGCGACATCTGTCACCCCATTGATCGCCAGGGTTGATTCGGCTGATCTGGTTGGCTAGGCGGGTGTCCCTTTCCTCCCTCACCACTCCATGTGCGTCCCTCCCAAAGCTGTGTGCTCCGTGGAAGAGGATGACCATCCCAGATAGAAAGAGTGTACTGTTCTTTGGTCAAGGGTATACAATAGCTGCGCTCCCCTGCTAGAACCTCCAAACAAGTGCAAGTGGCTAGGTTTTTGAATCTGACTATTCTCACTAGATTTGTCCTTTATGTCCTATATTGTTGTATTTAGTCCAGTATTATTTATAAATTTTGAATGTGTCATAGGTATGATATATCTTTTTTTAAATATTAAAAATATTGAAATATTATTTCTTTAAAAAATAAAATGTGTGGTTTATTATGATATTCTAATGGGCTGCCAACTGCAAATTAAAATGATGATGATGATGATGACGACGACTTCTGACCACATCATTTTCCTGAGATTTATTTTTCTCCAGAATATACTGTATGTTCCCATGCCATGTTCTGAGAAATTTAGCCTTCAGTGACTTACTTTAGTATGATGAATACCATATGTCGTGACTTGAGTCCACATGCAGGAAAAAAGTGCACCAATCATAATCATTTTGTGATGTTTTTACCAATGTTATGATTCAGGAGAGAACTCTGAAGACAGTCAATGGCTGGCAACCTTTTAGCAGCATATGCATGTGTAAGCATCCCTTACTCTCGTATAAGTCCTTTTTTGGGATGCTGCAGAGGTTGCTATTTCCCTTTTCCTTCTTCAGCACCCAACCCCCCTCCATGGCTTGTGGGGAGTGGGTGGGATTGGCGTCACTTGCATCAGCATTGAAATCTGCCAGGGTCCTCTGGATGCCTCAGTGCTGCTGTAATCATTTCATGTCTGGCTACAGGGACATAGCCAGATGCTTCTCTGATTCTGCCTACTCTCCATGAGGCACAGAATGGTCATGCAGGGGAGGGTGGACTTCAGAAGCAGTATGACAAGTCTGGGGTGGTTGTGGTGGTCATATTTATACAAGGGGGGAAATACAAACACGTTTGGAAAGGCAGGCATTCTCACCTGTGTACATGGCCAAAAGAGGCCACCCCCAACCCTGCATGCCCCCTAGCCAGATGGTGGCCGTGAGTGATTTACTCGTGATTTTAAATCTGCCACTGCCATTTAAAAAAAAAAAAAGGTGCACACAAGCAACACTTCGTATTTACAAATAAATCATTTTTTTAAAAAAAGTATGAGATCGCCATTTGGTCAACTTACCGGACCCTTGCTTAACCAAAAATCCAACATGGCGGCCACAGCCGCTTTCTCTCTTTGCTAGCCCTGCCCCCTGTGGTCATCCAGCCAATCAGATTGCACTGCCTGTTCGTATCTGTGCGAACATTAGTGTTCAAATGGTCACACATTCGGAAGTCATATGGAGCTTTTCAGAAAATCTGTATGAAGCCCAAGACACGATGTACATGGACTTTGCGGAGGATTTGGCTGCCCCCCCTCCCAAATGACATATTTGTTTAAATGATCACTTGAACAGATCACTGATCTTTCGCATCTTGTTTGTATTATTTTAGCTGTATAGACAGGACCAGTATATGGCTTAGTTTAGCATAGGTCCGCATATGGAACTCCCAAGCTATGGCACTCTGAGCCATACAGGCTTGCAGCCAATGGCTGAGATCCCACATTAGGACTGTGTGGTGTAAATCTCCATTATGTGGAGTTATTAATTGAATGCACTACACAACTCTTGGACAACTGAATGTGCATGTACACTATATACACATTCACATACACAGCAGAACTACATGTGCAACTCTGCTTCCACAACCTTGAGCTGAATGCAGACATCCCACAATGGAACAAAATGTCCATAAAGGATCTTACACTTTTGTAACACACCAACAGGATTGTAGCCAATCTCCCACCCCCATTCCCAAATACTTAGAAATACAACCAAGATTATAAATAATGTCAAGATTTGTTTATTCCAGACTGCTCTGAGAAATGCTTGCCCATCCTTATGGTGGTAATCCTGGTATCAATGTCTAAATAAATGGATGCAGAAAAGCCAAGAAGTTAAGACAGTACAGGGCTCAGTAGATCCATAAGCTCAATAAGAAGCAGCTTTTTGTTTCATCAGTGTATACAGAATTTGCAACCTGTGTGCACCAGACTGGTTTTGTTTTGTTTTTCACCATTTTTTGGGCCCCACATCATGATGTTTCATATTGTTTCGGATGACTAAATATGGTCAGCTTCCGCACACCTCATATATTTGTACCAAAGCCTGCAAAATGGAGGTCAAAGTCAATTGTATGCAGTCCATTATGACTCCTAAACAACAGCCAAAGGGGATTTTATAGACTGGTATGGAAATAAATAAGGAAGAAGGAAATAAATTTCACAGTCTTATGTTACAGGTTAACAGTCACAGGAGGAGGAAAAAAACCATCTAAAGTTTCAACTTCTCCCTTCACCCCTCCCCCTTCCCTGGTTATTATTTTGAGAAGAACCTTCAAACAGCAAAGAATAGTTTGTCTGCCCATCAAAAGCACTTGTTATTTCATTCTTGATTCAGGAGGATGACAGGAAATTGACACATTCGCATGGTAAATTAAGCCTTGAAATAAATCCCCCTTTTTCTTAGGCTGGTTATTTTTGAGGATAGCACAGCAGCCTTTTCTGTCTCTGTCCTCCCTTCCTTTCTTCCCACTAGCAATCCCAGAATGCTCCAGAATGAGAGAGTTTTCCTTGAACACAGAGACAGTGCAGATTTTACAAACCAGTCACCAGACTCTTAGCTGGACCTTTGACAATACAGTCATGACAGCCAGTATCAGGATGGTAACAAATACAGAATTAGTGTGCATGACATGTGTGGTAATTAAAAAAAAAAATCCTTGCAAACAGATGGGTGAGCACACAGACAAGGACTGAGCAGGGTTGTACACACCTAGGACAAGGACATATGCAACTCAACTGCTTTCCTTGAAAAGAAAAAAAGAAAAGAAAAGCAGTCTATCTCTGAGTGCCATCATGAATCCAGTACTGTTACCTTCCATCTCTTGTAAGAAAAATACAAAGAAAAAGCAATACAAAAAACTGGCTTCAATTGAATCAGGACACTGCAAAAGCATTGACTCAAGTTACAGCATCAGAATGAAGTTTTGCAGGCTAGAATACATACTAAATGTTATAATCAAAGGCCATGTTCTTTCATGGAGGAGGCAGAGTATAGCTTTATCTTCTTGGACCTATGTGATGTTTGTGCAATGCTGCCTTGTTAGTGAATTATGGCGCTGTGCCACGGAATGTACAACCAGATGCACATGTGTAGCCATGTGCAACACACATATGCACTGATGCTTGATGTGCAGTTATGCACAATGGGACTGCATGCACATCTCTACTAGTACAACATTGAACAGAACATAGGATCAGACAAAAATGCCCAACAGCTTCTGCAGGGGAATTTTCACATGTGTAGGACACTAACAGGAGTCTAGTCAAAGAGAAGAAGTAAAGGTTATGTCTGTGTCATCTCAGGAGTGTGGATGTCCATTGTTGTTAGCCTATGCTCATTTATATAATTCACTGTTAGTGTATCATTGAGATTCAGAGTGAGATAGAGCAGATGTGCATATATGAGAATGAATACTGAGCCAAAGACAGGAAGGGAAAAAAACAGAAAATGTCTTTAACTCTCCAGTGTTATTCTCTGAAGCTGGTTCAGGAAAATTTACATTCCTCCCATGAAATGTCTGGAGTAGTGAGTCTAAGAACTTTATCAGACTAGCGTCTAAAAACGCTGTAATTCCGCAAATGAGGAAAGTGAAAACATAATTTTAATTTTTGTAAGCTGCCCCGATTGTTTTAACAGAGGGGCGGGGTATAAATAAATATTATTATTATTATTATTATTATGGCATTATTATATTTATTATCACACGCTGCTGTAATCGCATGAAAGAACCACCACGGAATTATCGCATGACCACTACTAGCACTTTAAGAATGGGACTTTACTTCTGTGATTTAGCATGGGTGAGATTTCCGCGATTACCGCAATAAGATGCGAGCGTGCTTAAAAACACCAAAAAAGCCCTCAATTTGCAAAGTAAACAAACACTTAAACAAACCTACAAACATGCAAACAAACCAGGTCAGTTAATAAAAAGAGTGTCCTGTGGATAGTTTTCATGTTCTCACTCGGAAGTGTTTCTGGGAACAGGGCGGGTGAAAGAGGACTGCCCATCACACTGTAATCTTGCGATTACAACAGAAAGTGTTTCCGCACACTCTTCAATACTGCGAAAAAAGCAATATTGAGAGCTATTGACGACTTGTCCCATCAATTAAAAGCAGCACAGTTTGACCATGTGAACATGACAATGTCATGTGATAGCGAAAACCATTTGTGCTACCGTGATGTCATAATTGTGCAATTTTTGCCACGTCTGATAAAGTCCTAACAGAAGTGGGCCAGAGAAGATAATGAATGGAAATGTGAAGGCATTTACGGTTGCCAGCTCCTGCTACTGTCTCTAACAGACCTATCATGTAAACCATTTGTTGTGAATGAAACCTCAAAGGCAAAGAGGTGTAGTCATCTTACTGCTTTTATTACTTTTAACAATTGAAATATCAAATTTCTAGTATAACTTTGTTATATGGAGGCTATAGCCAGCTTTTGTTTTTATCTAGGCAATGTTAGGGTTCATTATTTGTTATAGCATATTTGTTCTCCCTGTTGTTTATTCCTTTGTTGCTGATCTTCATTCTGTTAATTCTCCTTTTCTAATGGCTCCTGTTCACCGTTCTAATCTGATATCTATTAAATGTTGTCCTCTATCTCAACTTCCTTTTGCCTGTTCCCTCTGGAATTGCCGATCAGCTGCCCCAAGGCAGAAGCAATCCATGACTTATTTATTTCTAGGACCCTTACTCTCCTGGCTCTTACAGAAACTTGGATTTCCCCTCAGGACACTGTTACCTTGGCTGCCCTCTTGTTTGGCAGCCTTTCTTTTACCTATTCTAGTTGCCAAGAGGGTAGAGGTGGGGGAGTTGGCATTTTGTTATCTAGTCAATGCCAGTTTCAAGTTTTATCGTTTCCTCAAACTTCTGCTTCTTTTCATTTGAGTTTCTTGCTATTAAACTTTTCTTCAATTGCGTGTGGTAGTCATCTGTCATCCACCTGGCCCATCAGCCAAGTTCCTTTCTGAATTTGATTCTTGGCTGATGTATTTTTTGTCAGATGATGTCCCTATTCTTATCATGGGGAACTTCAATATTCATATGGACAATCTTACTAATTCTACAGCCACGTGTTTTAGTGCTCTGTTATCTTCTTTTGGTTTGGAACTTTGCTCTAGGTTACCTACTCACTCTCTTGGACATTGCCTTGATTTAGTTTTGACTAAAAAATGTGTACCTTCTGAGTATTCAGCTATTGAATTTCCATTATCTGACCATTAACTTGTTTCCTTTTCCCTCACTTATTGCCCTCTCCCTAGCCAGATTGTTCGGCGTTCTTTTCGTAACCTCCACTCTGTGAACCTCAAGGCATTAGGCCAGGCATTTGATTCTTCTTTATCTTCTTTAAGTCTTGGCAGCTCTATAGATTCGGCTGTCTTTTTATTTAACCCAGCCTTATCCCATACTCTTGACTGTTTTGCCCCTTTATTGACTCATGCAACTTCTTCAATTAAGCGACAGCCCTGGCTTACTCCAGTTGTTCAGTATCTCTGATCTTGTTCCCGATCAGCTGAGCGTCTATGGAAAAAATTCCAGGGAATTGGCTGATTTTATTCATTATAAATTTGTTCTTTTTTCTTTTTCGCATGCTATTTCTCTGGCAAAACAAAATTATTTTGCATCACTAATTAGTGCTAATGAACAACGTCTTCAAGTGTCTTTTCTCAACTCTTAATTCTCTGTTAAAACCTGCATCTCCATCAGTTCCTTCTTCCTTTTCTCCTAACGATTTTGCTTCTCACTTCACTGCTAAGATTGATTTAATTGGTTCTTCTGACTTGTCTTTTGTTCCAGTACCTCAGCCACTCATATTGGTAAAATTTTCTGCCTTCCCCCCGGTCTCTCTAGCTGAACTAGCTAAGCTGGTGAAATCATCTAACTCATCTACTTGTTCTCTTGATCCCATTCCTTCTTGCTTATTAAGCTTGGTTGCTCCTTCTATTCTCCCTTCTCTTCTTTTTATTATTAATCTCTCTCTCTCTACTGGTCGTTTTCCTTCTGATTTCAAACATGCTTTGGTTTCTCCCATTCTCAAGAAGCCATCACTTGACCCGCTCTCCCTGTCTAATTATTGGCCAATCTCACTCTTGCCTTTCTTTTCTAAGGTTCTTGGACATATTGTTTATTCTCATTGTCTAGAATTTCTCTACACTAATTCTCTAATGGATCCTTTTCAGTCTGGCTTTCATCCATGACACTTGACTGAGACAGCTCTTGCCAAGATTACTGATGATCTTTTCTTGGCCAAATCAAAAAGTCTTTACTTGGTATTGATTCTTCTTGATCTTTCCTCTGCCTTTGATACTGTTCATCACAGTCTTATGGTGGATCTGCTCCAGGATCTTGGATTTTCTGATTCTGTTCTTAACTGGTTCAGATCCTATCTTTCTGATAGGTCATTTGTGGTGATTGCTGGTGGTCAAGTCTCTGCTCTGGTGTCGCTGTCCATTGGAGTTCCACAGGGCTCCATTTTGGGCATGTTGTTCTTTTCTCTATATACTTTGTCCCTAGGTAATCTTATTGGCTCCTACAGCTTTGAGTATCACTTATATGCTGATGACACCCAACTGTATTTTTCCACTCCAGAAATCTCTCCGGATGTTGAACAGCGAGTGTCATCATGTCTATCTGCTATTTCAGCTTGTATGCTCCATCGGCACCTTAAGCTCAATATGGACAAAACTGAGCTACTTGTCTTCCTGCCGAAGCCAAATCTGCATTATTCATTTTCAATCACAGTTAGTGGCACTAATATTCAACCATAAAGGAAGCACATAGTCTTGGTTTCATTTTCGATTCTTCCCTTTTGTTCGTTCCTCAGATTCAGGCCATGGCAAAGTCATGTCATTTCTTTCTTTATAATCTAGTGAGAATCAGGCCTTTTCTTTCAGTTTTTGCTGCTAAGACTTTGGTTCATGCATTGGTCATTTCTTGCCTGAATTACTGTAATTCTTTGCTGTCTAGGCTTCCTCTTTCCCATCTTGCCCCCTTAATTTCAGTACAATACTCTGCTGCTAGGATAATTTTTTCTGCCCGCCGTTATGATCATGTCACCCCATTGTTGTTGTCCCTTCACTGACACACTCTTTGTCTTTCTTTCTAATTAGTCTAATTTCCGATGGCTGGCATTCTGGTAAATCGATGGCTTGATATCTGAGCTTCCAAAAATGTTTGTCATAATTGTTTGACAATGTTCACTTTTCAGTTCACTGAAATTTTCCTAAAAGAGAAGGAAAGAACCTTCTGTGTTCCGTTTACCGTTTTTTCCTGTTGGGTTGTTTGTGCTTTGTTAGTGATCTGCTTAGCTGTTTGCCTTCTTTTACTGCTTTGATTTTTTTTTTTTTAAAAAAATTGTGCTTTACTGTTTAATTTTTAAAAAATCCTTGTAAAACCATTTACATAGGATCTTAGTTCTAGGTAACTGGATATGGAAATAAATCTCCTCTTTGTTCTCAGAGGTAGAGGCCAACTAACCATCTGCAACAAAACCAAGGCTTTTGTGATTTCAGATGTGCTTTCAATATTCTCCTGTTCACTTTCATCTCTAAATGCCCATACCTTGCTGGCAAAAAAGATGGCTTGAGTAAATAAGAAGATTCACCTAGACTCTCATTTCTGGAGATGACCCCATTGTCCTCCTACTTCCCCATTTCTAGAGGTGGCTATGACATAAAGCAGTGATGTTAGAAACAAGATTCCAGTTGGGGCATCCACAAAGATTTTCTCAATTTGCATAGGGTGGCGCGAATTTAGGAAAATGAGTTTGGTGGGAAAAAGTTTACTCCTCCCCTACTTGTGCACAATAGTCCTAATCAGATTAGGCCTCTAATCCCATGATTACATATGATAAAAAGAACAAGAACCCCAGATCATCTGAATGGTGACTAAAATCCTATACTGGGGTTGCAAAGTATAATGCTCCACATGTGAATTAAGCATGTGCTACACAACCCTTGTGCTGAATGGCAAAGTTGCACAGCTGAAAACACATCCAAATGTGCCACCAAAATACACAACTGAATGCAGAGTGTGCATGCATGTGCAGTGGCACCATATGTACAACTCTGCTTATGCAAACTTGGAACACAGACATTCTGCATCAGACAAAAATGTACACCAGCAGGTTTCTGGCCACAGTGTACTTCATGTGTGTGTGTATGTTCCTTCCAGTTGCCTATAGACTTATGGTGACCCCATGAATTTCATAGGGTTTTCTTAGGCAAGGGATACTTAGAGGTGGTTTTGCCACAGTCCCTGGTATTCACTGGCAGTCTTCCATCCAAGTACTAACAAGGGTTGACCCTGCTTAGCTTCCAAGATCAGACGGGTTCTGGTGTCATTAGGGTATTTAGGCCTATACTGTAGTGTACTTTAGCCATCAGGTATTTTGCCCCTCTTATGTTTCTATCTTTTCTTCAGTGTCACCAGGTAGAAGAAGGAAATGCTCCATAAAAGGAAATTACCCTCCCCCCTTCACAGAACTATGTTCTTGGCCAAAGACAGTTGAATTAAGAAAGTTTGACTGCCTCCACAAGCGTTGCAAAAGTTAAAAATAATGAACACTCCTTTTATTTATTTATTTTAAAGAATCAGATTAAAGGTGGCACAGAAAAGCTTGCAAAGCAAGACAGGAGACACAAGGGAAAGAAGAAAACCATTCAGACTGGAACAATTGAGTGGGCTAGCTGAGATCATCTCTTGCACTTGGTATTTTTCATGCTACATTAAAGGAGAAAGACAAAATTATGTATTTATATTTGTTTAGCAGAATTCTGTATATAGAAAAAAGGAAAGAAATATGAAGGGACTGCTTCTCTGAACCAAAAGAAGAGGAAAGAGTAAGGTAGCACCATAGTAATGCCACCATGAACACATGGAAATGAAACTTGCAAACTTTCTCAGCCTATGGAATTTATGAATTCAAAAACATCTTGTGGAGGACTCTGAAAGTGGCATCCTGGTACACTCTGAGCCAGAGAGAACCATCATATCAAAACGAAGAGCAATGGGAAAGATTACAAGAATGTATAGCTTTTCAGAGAATGCGAATGAAAAACCAATCAAGAAGCTTGCTTCAAATATTATGTTAGCACATTTTAAGGAAATCTGTTTCATTCTTTCTGACTCCTCCCTAAAGACTCAACCATTTCTTTAGAATGCATGAAACTAGATTCCCAGACAGTCATCATTTTAGCAAGACAAAAATCTAAGCTTAAAACAAGAGAGCTTCTCTTGTGGTAGCAACTGTAATTGGAGACGGAAACATTTGTGGTAAGGAAAACATGCACACATGATTGTATAACAAACCTCATAGGCAAGAAAGACACTGTGGTATCCACTAGGTAGCATGCCTAGTTGTAACCTGGGAAGAACTTTTGAAAAGAATCAATGTGAAGGCCCTCTCCTCCTTTTGTTCACAGCCAACCATATCTAAAATTGCACAAACACTTTGTTGAGGAAACCAAATTCTGTCTTTGAGTAGCGAAGGAACACTGAACGCTGGTCATTGCCAGGAAATGATGTGCTTTACTATGGATTCTCACAATGCCCTCTGAGGTAGTTAAGAGTAGTATCAGTTATCCCTTCCCGCTCCAGGACAGAGAACCTCCTCAAAGTTAAAAAAGACAGGCGTCCAAGAAAACACAAGAGTCCACTGTTAACTCTTGGCCTGCTTTTCCCCCTTCTATAGCAAAATGCTCTGCCTTTAAATTTTCAGTTTGTGAGCTTTACTGAAATGTTGCTTTCTTGTTTTCATAGAAATGTGAGGCACTGAGTTTGATATTATATTTAGTGGCCAGAAAATGGTTATATTCTCCTTTAAAATTCTTGTATTAATAGGCTGGTAACAGAAATCTTGTTCTTGTAAACAAGGGTGGCTCAAAATGCTGGTGCCAAAATAGGCTGCATGGCCTCTTTCCCCAAGGATTTTCTCTTATCTGCCTCAGTTTTTTTTTTTAATCTCTCTCTGTGGGGACACTTTGGAGAAACTAACCACAACTAGCATTCCACAAATAGCCCCCTCCTATATAGCTGTTTTAACTTCAAAAGCAGGCAAGTGCAGACAGAAAGCTGCATGTGACCACACAGAATGTGTTATGGTAGTTTGGCCCTTCAAAGAGCTTTGTGGGTTTGGTAGGAACCACTCCCTTATTCCTCTGGCAATGATTTTATCAGACTTCAGTGAGTAACTGTGGTGCTCACCAAGTGTCTCCTTCACATTCTCTATAAAATGTTCTTCAGTTGGCTGCCATGCAACAAATCAGATAATGGCTGGGCTCCCAAACTGCTTGCATATGGCAATTCACTGTCTCTGGAATATGACATTTTGGAGATGTCAAGACACAACAAAGTTAATTTTGCATGGCACTGTGATCTGATCTACATGCCACCACCCCGATTGTGTTTAGATTTTCAAATGAACACTACCAAGTATGAGAAAGTGAACATGGACTCCCTCCCATTTCCTTAAGCCATTTGTTCTAAAAGTGTTTAACTGTGCACCTCCTTCAGTAAAGAGGAGCTAAGCTTTCCCAACGCTTAGATAAAAACAAAGTTGGTAGCTCAAGTCCAGGTTGTTCAATCCTCCCCCCAATGGAAGGTAGGGTGGTGGGTGAGCTGGTGTTGGAAGCCAGCTCACATTCAAGGATGCTTGTGGCAATGGGAAGAGGGTTGGGTGCACCTGCGCATATGCGCACACACATAGATTGCACAGGATTCCTGGTTGATAAGATTAAAGCATCCCACTCCCCTAGTAACCTCCATCATAGCTGCTTTCCCACTGACAATGTTAGAAACCAATGAGAGCACGGCAGGGTTAGCAACAAGCTGGAACTTTATGATCTTGCACTACAACCCCCAAAATCTGTCACCAGCATGGCCATGTTGGTGGGGGGATTCTGGGGACTGTAGTCCCCAAAGTAACATTTTCCAAGTTCTGCAGCAAACAGGATGTGAATAAGAGTACTCAACCAGCTGTCCCACACCTTACCTCCCACTAGCCTCTATACCTAGGGTGGGAGAGAGGTAATCAGTGGGCAGAATGGAAAGTTTTTACTCCATGTCTTTTTGCTGTTAAAACCAGGCCCCAGACTGGATTCTAAATGACTGTAGCCATTATGGCTTGAAACACAAGGACCTGCCATTCTCATATACTGTATATACAGTCCTGATTAATCCTCTGTCATTCCAATTTTTTTCAGATGCTTTTAAAATGACCCAGTTTCTCTCTCATCCTTCCACTTGCCCCCTTTGTCCCAGCTTACTTCAATCACTGAAAACTGAGTTCAAACTGCAAAAGGACTTTGCATTCAGTTAATTTAGCAGAGGAGAGAGCGGAGGAGGGGGGCAGAGTTTTGCTCTTCCTAGTAGGTGCTGGCAAAAGCAAACTGCAGCAGCCTCTCCTAGCCTGTGTGTTCTTCCTCATTAATAACTTTTTGCTGTCTTAACCACACTCTGATGCCGCTTGGCCAGATGTGTCCTGGTTTTCATCTGTGAAACAATGGAAGGTATGATCTCATATCAAGCTAGACACCAAAAGTATAATCTAAGGAAAACATGGGCAGTGGCACCCAAGCTGATATCATTCTTTTGAGACAGAATGAATAGGGAGGAAACTGTAGGGGAGTCAAATCCCATGAATAAATGAGGCTTGGTCATACTGTCATTCCCACAGCTTGTAAGAACTGGGGTTTGTTTGGTCTTTTTGGACTGTAACTCACAGAATCCTCCAGTCAACAAACTCAACAGCTCTGGAAATCCTAGTACTGGCCCCGCTTTGCATGTGAGCAGAAAGGTAGATCTTCTCTAGGCTACTATTAGACAACCACTTTGGAAAACAATGGCTGTGTTTATTTTAGAATGACTGTGCTCACTCTTCTGAGCATGGTAACATTCTAGCAATTCACCATTCACACTACAACCTTGCACTAGTTTCAGGCCATGCAGCAAGCAAAGGAAGGTGCAGGACTTAATTCCTTTTCACACGATAACCTACCCAACAAAAAAATGGGGGCGGGGGAGAGGCTGAGCCCAGGGTAGCATCCATAATATGGGAATCCCCTTAGCTGTTCCTTTGTTATGGGGATGATAAATAATACATAGGCCTAAATCTGAATGCATCCATGGAATCAATGGGACTTAGATAAATGTTGATTTAAGAAGTTTTGATTGATTCTGTCTGTTTACAATAGTTGGCACTAATGCAGGATTTAGGCCATTGACACAGCTTACGTACACACCCTTAAGACTGTACGTGCAGTTCAGGTGAGCAACCACATGGCTAGAAATGTACTGGCAGGCCATTTTACTTGCTAAGACTTAGGACCCTCTCATATGATGGAGTTCTAGCACTATGATTCCACTTTAACTCCCATGGTTCCATCTTATGGAATCCTAGGATTAGCAGTTCAAGGAGGGGAATTTGAAAACCTCAGCTGGAGAGCTCCTCTGGTGTCTCTGATCAAAATGCAAATCCCAGGATTCCACAGGATGCAGTCATGGCAGTTAAAGTAGAATCATAATGCTTAATTGGGTAGTGTGAAGGACTCTTACTTAGCAGCTAAGCAATGGGGAAGGTCGTTATCCATATCATTAACGAATTAGCCAATCAAACATATACAAGTTAAAAATGTCTGTAAGAGATTTTTTTTCCATGGGGCAAAGTGGCAACTCTAGCAGGAGTTGCAATTTCCAGCAATTTGCCACAGCATAATGAACAGGGTGAGGAGTGAATGCCAAGAGGAGAAGGCACAGTCAACAAGCAAAGACATTTTGATTTCCCACTTCTGTAACAAATCATCTCAACAATGGTAGGTTGGGCATGCCCTTGAAGAGTATTTAAAAAAAAATACTGCACAGCATCCTTCTCATGTCAGATGAGGAGTCGATAATGTTGATAATTACAAAAGACCATGGCCCTAGTGTGTTCCAAAACGTGCTACACATATACTTCAGAGATATCACAACAGTTCTGGCCAAATTTCAAGCTGGACAGCCATCTACTGGAAATGGCTGACCAGCTCTTGATGTCCTACATTAAGCAGGAGCACACCTTTCAACTGTCCCAATTTGGCATACAGTCTCAATTAATCCTCTGCTATCCAATTTCTTCAGCTGCTTTTAAAATGTCCCAGTTCCTCTCTCGTCCTAATATCTGTCCTCTTTGTCCCCAGCTTACTTCAGTTGCTGCAAACTGAGTTCAAAGTGGAAAAAGTAGTTTGCACTTCATTAACTCAGCAAGGCAGAGAAGAGAAGAGAGGGTACCCTTCCCTGTAGGCTCAGGCAAATGTAAACTGCTGCAGCCTTTCCTAGCCTGTGTGTCCTTCCTCATTAACAACTTTTGTCATCTGAACCACACTCTAATGTTGCTTGGCCACATGTGTTTTGGCTTTCATCTGTGCAATGTAGGATATGGTAAGTCCCAGTCTAGAACACATCAAAGCATCCAGTTTCCTTCAACACATGCAGATCTGGTGAACATGTCATATGACATGTTCACCAGATGTTATATACTACCAGTCCACTATAATTAAAAGCAGTTTGGCTTGTGAATAGTCATTTTTTAGTGGTACTTGTGAAAGTACCAGCTGAAAAAAGGGTGTATTTAAAGAACAGCCAAACATGGCATACCTTGCAAACAGATGCCATTTATATTGGTGTAGTGATGATAGCGTCTTCCAAAAAATCTTGGCAGTGGTAGTGGGGTGACAGGGCTTGCTTAGCAATTTCTGCTCCAGCTCAAAAAGCCAGCCCTTGCAAGGTGGGGAACAACAGTTAAACCAGATGTGCTGTGAACTCCTATGCACATTTACTTAAAATAAGACTGAATAACATTCAGTGTGTGTTACTGCCTGGATGGTATGCACAGGATTAGAGCAGGAGTGATCCATTTGTGGCTGTCCAGAGGTAGCTGGAGTGGAATTCTCATCACCCAAGCCAGCAACACTGCACATGGCAAAACATGATGGGCTTTGGAGCCAACAACATATGGAAGGCCATAAATTATTCCTCTCTGGACTAGAGATGAAATCCACTGCATGAATGACCCTTGAGGCTCCCTTCCAATTTCTGTAAAAAGCTCTTAGCTAATCAACATAATATGTGAGACAAGGGAGTGCAAAGGTGGGCAAAGATGTTGTATTGCAGCCCCATTAGCTCTCTGATCAGCATAGCCAATGGTGAAGAATGCTGGGAGGTGCAGTCAAACAACTTCTCAGGAACTTGACTTCACCCACCCCTGCTTTAACAAATTACAGCTGCCTGTGAACTGTGGAGTGGTTAGACACACAAACAAATGTTAAAACCAATAAACTCACATGAGTCTGGGACAAATTATTGATCCAGAATGAAAGGGAAAGGCCCAGCAGGAAATTCAATAGAAGACAACCTCATTTCCAAAAAACCTGGAAAGCAAATAGTGTCTATTGAGAAAAAAAAATCAAGAGGCTTTCCCTTTCAGTGATGAATGGCATAAATCCTCCCCCAGCGTGATTTGTGCTTTGGACATTGGTAGAAATGTTTGGGGCTCAAACAAAAGTGGGTCCCTCGCCCACCCCCTTGCACTCCTTCAAAAACCTCTAAAATAGTCATGTCTGAGGAGGGCAGTTTTTTTATATGTGTTTAAAAAACCTGGGAAGAGTCTTTTTTTTTTGTATAAAATAACATTAGCAATAAACTGACCACCTTTTCAGCTCAAATACCCTGTGGCTGCACAAAATAACATAGGGCCACAGGATAATTTATGCATTCAAATACTTGAACCCCTGGTTAATACACTGGTTCATTCTTTCGTTCTTTCCAATATGTGTGTAGGCTTGTGTGTGTGTGTTTCTGTAAAAATGCTTCAAATAAGAACAGCTGCCTCCCCTGCCCCCCTCCCCCCTGCAAGCCTTTTTGCCCTCATTCAAGCTTTTGTAGTCTGTATTGCACTTGTTTTGTCATACTTTCTGGTAACTACACAAACTTTTAAACCTCTTTTCAGCACGTGTGCGCAGCTCTGCCTCTGCCATCCTTGGCAGGCCAGAGGCTTCTTGTGCAGCTGCCAAGGACCAGGGTGGGTGGGGTTGGGTCATGGAGCAGGGGGTGTAAGGCATACCACGCTGCCCCCTCCACTTTATGAGTTCGCCTCCCACTCCAATAAGGCCTCCTGAATTCCTTTGTTCAGACCGTTGTGACTCTCATGACGAGCTCTCTGTTTGTGCTAGAGTGGTTTCTCTGTTCATGAGGCCTCAGGTGGCTGAGTATATGCAAGATGGTATAAGCACAGTGGTGGTCAGACAAGGTGCCTGTGGTGTGACTAGCTCCCCGGACCACACTGTCAGCTGGGGCAGAGTTGCTAGTTGCACCGTTTGCGGAGGAGGAATGGTTGGTTTGGGAGGAGGTTCGTTGGTTGGTCCTGGTCCCTGATTTTTGATCCTCCAGGTCCTTTGTTTTGTCATAGTTCAGCACTTTCCACTGTTGGTTGACGGCTTGCCACCGTTTAAAAATCCGGTACACGGAGGGCCCTTCGTGGATTATTAGACCTGCAAGACAAAGGAGTGTATAGGTATTTATTTAGAGTATTTATACCCCACTCTTCAGCCACCTGTCTCTCAGAGCAGCTTTCAATGTTAGCAATAGCACTTGCATTTTTATACCCTTTATAGCGCAAGCACTTTCTAAGAGGTTTTACAATGTGTTAGCTAATTGCTCCCAACAAGTTGGGTAGGTGGTGAGAGAGAATGAGAATGACAGAAATGGAACTTAGGAAGAATCTATAGAATCTACTGCTAACATTTCCCACTCTGTATGTAGACATGAGTCTCTGAGGTCTTTGCTTCAAGTCCCACAGCTCCCTTCATGGGCTTCCTTTGCTCCTTTCATGGTCACCCTTTGCTGCTCAGTGATATTCTCACCATTTTTATATGATGTTACAAGGCTCGGAGAAGAGTCTGTTTTAAGTTCTGTAATTCCTTGTATTAAAATGCCACAATATAAAGCTTCAAGGACACATCCTTGTTACTGAAACAGGCCACGGTACCTGCACACCAAGCTGAACAATTGAAGTTCTGCAGATATTTTTGCCCAGCAATTTTCATAGTCCCTTGCTATGGGAGTTAGAGGCAAAATTATCTGAAGGCACACAGTTGCCCACTCCTGCTTTAGACTAGCATCTCTTCCCTCCGAGCAACACCAGGTACCGAGATGCATAGTTACACATTGAGATTCTTCCACTTCACCGGTACGTCATTAATGTAGCCACTATTTTGGATGCAACTCTTCAGTATAGAGCAGGGTCATTTCTCGAGAGAAGGCTGACTTCTGAGGAACTGTATGCATGTTTACACTACCTAGGCCTAAAGTAGGGTTTCTTAGCCTGTGCTCCATCAGTTGGGTGCATAAATTGTTCCCCTTCTTTCCCCTTTCCCCTTCTTTCCCCTTTCCTTTGACAATTGTGTTTAAGTGCATTTTTCTGGGGATGGAGTCCACAGCTTTCACCAAATTTCTCAAAGGGATCCATGACCCCCACCCCTACAATTTAGAACCATCAGCCTAGGTTACGAGAGAAAAAGAGAACGTCCTCTGTGATAATAAAATAATTTTAAAATGACAGCTTTCTTAAATATATATGTAGACACACACACATATATTACACATTACAGATGATCTTGCTCAGTGTTTCACAAAAACCATGCAAAGTACATAGGAATTACAGATGTGTCTCAATTATTGCCCCAATTTACAACATTTCAAATTTACAGTGTTTGCCCAGAAATATATAAATAAATAAATATGGACACATCTCACCCACAATGCATAACTCTTCCAGCATGCTTGCGCAGCTGAGTGAGGCAGGAGAGCAAGGAAGGAGAGGCAACAGAATGAGAAGGGTGGAGTGAAAGAGCAACGCTGTTTGGAGTGTTGGTGTGGTGTTTTGAATAGAAAGAAAATATGACTAGACTTGAGTTTTTTTAATCTTTATAGGCTGGGGGACAGAGGACGGGGAGAAAGCAACAACAGTCTTGGTGTTGCTGAAAGGGAGCGGTTTCCTTTCCCTGCTTAGAAGGGGAAGAATAAGGGGAAGGAAGAAATTAGTATCTTGCCATCATTTGGAGAAAGGGATTTCCTTTGCCTGCTTAGAAGGGGTATGTGAGGGGCAGGACCGGTTTAAGGAATTTTGGGGCCCCCTGCAATGCTTTACTTTGGGGCCCCCATATGTTTATCTCAGATCAATGTAACCTAACCTATTCACCGTACAGGATGTTCAGATTATAGTAGGACCCCCATATCCCTGGATTCATTATCCATGGGACACAAAACAGCATACCTACCATAGAGTCTTCCTAGAAAATGTGTCTTCCCTAGCCCTTTTCTAGGCCTTCCAAGGCAACTCTATGGTATTTTAAACCAGAAATCCCATTATTTTCATATTAAGGAGGCCAACACGGGGCCCTCTCTTGACCTCGGGGCCCCCTCTTGACCTTGGGGCCCCCTGCCAATGCTGATTTGGCAGACAGGTTAAACCGGCCCTGGTGAGGGGGAAGAAGAAACTGGAGTTTTGGCATTTTGTTGTGGCTGGAAGAGGTTTCTTCTACTTGTTTGGGTGGGAGGTGAGCAACTTGAGTCTGCTTTCTTCACAAAGCTGCTGGAGCAAACACATCAGGGACTTGTCTACATAAAGGGAAAAAACCAGGACTGCTCCACAGTAATAGCAAGTTGCAGCAAGTGCAACCTGTCTTAATGGTTTTACAGCCCGCATAGACTTTGCATACCTTTAGCCGCAAGTGTTACTCATATTTTAAAATCTGTTTCTGCCGAACTTTTAAAAAAATCCTATTTCTATGGTGCTCATGAGTGATATTCCACCTTTCCAAAAAAGAGAGAGGGGGGGGCACAAATGCCCATTTTAGCGCCTTAGTGATCACTCGCTAAGGCAAAAGTCCAACATGGCAGCAGCGGGCACTTGCCCTGTAACCCAGCCCTGCCCCCTGCACTTGTTCAGCCAATCAGGTTTTACTTTGTCTTGTATGGGGAAGTGATTCATGTCAAATCGCTTGTCTTAATGAGCAGAAATGTGCATATCACTGGAGCTTTTTTTTAAAGTCGGGAAAAGCCACGAATGCTTTTCTCCATGTAGTTCTTCTTCTTTTTGGCCCGCCTCCTTCAAAATACAAAGAGACAAGGTGGGATCCCATTAAGACAGCTAGTTTCTGAGCAAATGCTGTGAAGGGCATTTTAGACAACCCCCTGGAGATGTGCTGCCTCTCTCTATCCTGATGTGCTTCCTCCATCTGGAAAGCTTGCTGGAGAAGGCACAGCAGAAGAACACATTTCTTACCAGTTGCTCTCTGTCTGTACACTCCTCAGAAGAGGAACTGTCCTCTAATGGCAGCTCACCCCAGCAGAGCCACCATGGGATCAGCAGTTGATGCTTCTTCTGCTCCTTCTGGAAAGCATCTGCACATTTCTCTAGCCTAGAAAAGATAAGCTCTGGTCTTCTGTGCTTTAAACCTCTTTAAAATTGGTGGTGGACTGAGTAAACCTTGTGGCTATGTCAGCTCTATTGGAACATATTCCCTTGATCTCCAATTATTCCCTATGGAATTGGCTGCCCCTGATTACATCAGTCTCAATTTATGAAGCCAGGAACACAATTCCAAACTGAGACCCACCTGTAGAATTATCTCCTTATTTTGGGGGTTGGATTATAGAATCATAGAATCATAAAATCATAGAGTTGAAAGAGACCACAAGGGCCATCTAGTCCAACCCCCTGCAATGCAGGAAGAAACAATCAAAGCACTCCTGACATCCAGCCTCTGTTTAAAAACCTCCAAAGAAAGAGACTCCACCACACTTCGAGGAAGTGCATTCCACTGCCAAGCAACTCTTACTGTCAGGAAGTTCTTCCTAATGTTTAGGTAGGTGGCTGATATCAAGGCAGAGGCTAGCCTAAGGCCACCTGAGGGAATTCATGGCAAAAATGGACTTCACATGATCAGATCTCAAGATTCAGTAACATCGATAAGCTGTACACATCACAATACATTATTTCATCAGAGTGGACAGCAGCAAGGAAGATATGCTATGTTCTCCCAACATTCTGTCAATGCAGGAAATCCACTATAACAGCACTGTGACCTGTGGTACCCTAGCAGCTACTTTTTTAAAAAAAGCAACCACTTTCTGTGGACCATTATCTTTTATGGCAATCTGTTCTGTCAAATAGTGTATGTACTACAAGAAAGTACTTCTTACATATGCCCACTTTGCAAGGGAAAGTCCTCTATCTGAAGAACTGTTGGAAAGTATCTTCTGTTTGAAAGACTGTCCATTTCATGTCTGGCCTAAGGATCAAGAAACACAGGAAAGCAGGACAGGAGTCTTGAAGTTGCTCTTTAACGCTTAGCACCTGTATAACAGACCGAGTGGACATATTAAATAAGCACTACTCAAAATGGCAGCCTACGGACTAGTGTGAGTCACTGAGCCATTGGCTGCTAGACCCTGGTAAGTGGGCAAGAAAGAAAGAAACTATTGCAGCCAATGGACAAAAATGTAGTACCAGTCCCTGGCACACTGAGAAAAAAAAATGCTGGTCCCTCACATGAGGTAGCTTGAGAGATACTGCATTATATCATTTGGTTTTCGGGTTGCTGGGAAGATGTATTGTATTTCTATTTAACTTATAGTAATTATTCCTACATTTGCTTCCATAACAATAAATTAGCATATACAAATATTTAGCAAATGTGTGATTTCCTTTGCCCTTTTTATTTTTAGTGATATATAAATGCCTTCCTTCATTCCAGTCTACAACCCTTTTTTTGTAATTTTGGAACTTACCCTTGACTGAATAGCAAGCAAAACTGATCCATCATCTATGTGGAACCCCTTTGCATATTTTGAAAGTAGCTACCACATTATTTCTTAATGGGCTCCCAGACTAAGTATGATGAATGCCTTCAGCATAAGGAGCCCTGCTGGTGCAGCGATTAAATGCCAGTACAGTTGTCCCTCTGTATCCATGGATTTGGTATCTACGGATTTAAATATTCACGGCTTGAAAATACAGTTGTCCCTCCAAATTCGTGGCTTTCACTTTGGTGGTTCCACCTATTCGTGGTTTGCTCAGCAAGCGCCCCATTTAAATCAGCTTCTCTCCCTTGCACACAAGGGAGGGGAGCTGATTTAAATGGAGCACTCCCCAAACAAACCGCGTGCCCAACTTCCTGCTCTCCTGGAGCTTGGCTCCAGGGGTAGGTGGGGGTGGGAAGGGGTTGGTGGGCGGGGGAAGGGCTTTTCATCCACACCCTGCCTTTCCCAAAGCGACAATGGGACTCTGGCAGCCTTGTCTCCACTTTCCCCCCATCCCCCAGCCTTCCCAAAGCAACAATGGGGCTCTG
Organism: Gambelia wislizenii; assembly: GCA_030847615.1. Classification (NCBI taxonomy): domain Eukaryota; kingdom Metazoa; phylum Chordata; class Lepidosauria; order Squamata; family Crotaphytidae; genus Gambelia; species Gambelia wislizenii. Next base: position 329,713,186 of record JAUMIR010000001.1, read on the forward strand.
TGAGCCTCACCGATGCTTTTCTCCCACTCACCCCCAGCCTTCCCAAAGCAACGATGGGGCTCGTCTCTGCTTTTCTCCCACCAACTGTGCCCTTCCCAAAGTGATGACAGGGCTCTGGGAGCCTTGTCACTGCTTTTTCTCCACCCCACCTCCGCCTTCCCAAAGCAACAACAGGGCGATGGGAGCCTTGTTGCCACTTTTCTCCCACCCCTCCTTCCTTCCCAAAGCAATGACAGGGCTCTGGGAGCCTTGCCGCCACTTTTCGCCCACCCCACCCTTCTCAAACAAATAAAGGTGGGTGAAAAGTGGCAACGAGACTCCCAGAGCCTCGTTGCTGCTTTGGGAAGGGTGCGGGGCAGGGGTGAGGCCTATTTTTATTCACTTTTTTCACATTTGCTGGGGTCTTGTGTCCCTAACCCCCACAAATGTGGAGGGACAACTGTATTTTTAAAACAATGATAATCCAAAAAGCAAACCTTGATTTTGCCATCTTATATAAGGAACACCATTTTGCTATGCCATTGCATATAATGGGACTTGAGTATTCACGGATTTTAGTATCAATGGGGGGTACTGGAACCAAACCCCAGTAAATATGTAGGGACAACTGTATTGCAAGCCACAAGATTATGAGTTTAATCCCAGAGAACTCCAAGCTTCACTCAGCCTTACATCCTTCCGTAGATCGGTAAAATGAGTACTCACTTTGTTGGAGGCAATTAGCTAAAAATATTATAATCTGCTTAAGGAGTGCTTCAGCACTGATAAGCAGTATATAAATATCAATGCTATTGCTATTGCTGTTTCCTCATCACAAGGCGTGGTCTCCAAAGGGCCCTTCACCATTTTTGCTGTTGAGTGGATGGGTACATGAATGGTGCCAGTGCAGAGGAGGAGAAGGTGCGGATCCCATTTATTTGTCCACTTCAAGGCACTGCTGGTGGTTGTTGTGTGGTTCAAGTAATTTCTGACTTATAACAAAGCTATCACAGAGTTTTCTTGGCGAGATTTGTTCAGAGAGGGTTTGTCTTCTGAGGCTGAGAGAGTGTGATTTGCCCAGGGTCACCCAGTGAGTTTCCATGGCTGAGTAAGGATTCGAACCCTGGTCTCCAGAGTCATAATCCAACACTCAAACCACTACATCACACTGGCACTGTTAGAGGCAGCAAACTCAGGTCTGCAGTGAGTATGGTACAATTTGCTGGTTTGCATTCTCTCTAAGAGATTAGACATAACATGTATTCCTATCAATACCTGTTTGCTGGCCTTAGCCACAGCCTTGCTCTTCCTGCAACAGTTATTCTGCAGTTGGTCTGAGTTTGTTCATCCTCCATCTTGTAGTGTGCAGCTCTCTTTCCTATATGTCTGGAAAGCACATGCCACAGTGTCTCTCGACATTTTGTGAAACCTTTAGTATTGGCAAGAAAACCTAGTTCATAAGTTTTTACAAAGAAAACTAAAAACCCTTAAAGTAAACAAAGTTTGGTTACCAGTCTTGGAAAAACACCAAAATCAAAACTCAACACATGCAAATGAACTTCACCCAGGGACAGGGGGATTTCCAGCAGACAATGGACCATTAGCCAAACAGACACTCATCCTCCTTGCATATCTCCACCCAGGAACTAGCCATTCAAATACACAAATTTACATATTACTCTCCAACAGGGGTTCACAGTATATAAAAACTCCACACACACTCCTACCCCACCATTGTCTGAAGATGCCAGCCACAGATGCAGGCGAAACATCAGGAATAAGCTTTTCCAGAACATGGCCTCACAACCCAGAAAAAAACCATGGAAAAATAAGCCAGTTTTCTTTCTCTCCTCATTCCTATGAGGGCGTGTTGATGATGATGTGGACTGGTTGTTGCTCACCTTCTGCTTGCAAATACCAATTACTCTGCTTGTAAGATATCCTACTATCTCTTACATTCACCAACAATTGCTCACCTTTCCTTCATCCTGCCCTTTGCATTTACTGCCCAGAAAGGGAGAGGAGTGAAGCTCTGGTTCTGTTGCTCCTTCTCTTCTCTTGCTCATGAGAGGCTGGGCAAACAGGTGAGAAGGAGGAGGAGGAGGAGCAGGAGCAGCAGCAGCAGCAGCAGCAGCAGCAGCTGGACTTCCAGCTTGGCTGTGGGCCTTCACAATTGCCCGATTATATCTCCTCTTCATGCTGGCCTTATATTCCACCCACTGAGAACTAGCTCTAAACCTTCAGCATTCAAATGTTTTCCATACCTAACATACCTACTTTCCAGTTTTCTTTATACAAACTGCTAAATATACCATATTTTGTGTCTTGAGGATAAGGAATATGGGTTATAATCAGAAGGACACATGTGTATTACTATATGCTTTCCCCCTGGTGGGTTAAAGAATGCCTGTAGTTTGGTAGATCACATGGTTTCTGAAATTCACAAATCAATTTCAGGAGCCAAATATTGATGCTGAGGGTTAAATACTTACTGCAAAATTAATGCAAGTACTCCTACATTTCTTTTAAAAGTCGGGGGTGGAATCTTGACCTCAGTTATTTAAATTTCAAGAATATGACCCAAAAGCTTGCTTGAGAGGATTGTGACTCAGATATGGAAAGTTTAATTCATTTCTTATGACAAATATTAATAAGCAGGCTGGTACAAGATTTTTTCCTATCAAAATCATATTTGTTTTGCCTTTGAAATTATAAGTGTGTATGATCCAATGCAATTAATAATTTGATGTTGATGGATGGGCTAGTGCATCAACTGAGCACCTGTTTCCCCAGATAAATCAGGCATGAAAATATTTACTAAAAGTGCAAACCCCCCCCCCCCCGCACCTTTTGTTTCCCTTTGCAGTTGCTGGGATCCAAATTACTTATCGATTTCTTAGCGCTGAGCTCAGGAAGCTGTAAAATTAAAAAGGAACCAAGCAGAGGAGTGGGTGGGCAGAGGGAAATAATCATGCCAATGCATTGGCAACTGTGAGAGGTGAGCACTGAGCATGGGAGTCTATCCACATTCGCAAGAAGCTCTAAGATTGCATCAAGATAAATCTGAGTTGTTTTGTGTTAAGCAGAGAGAAGGATTCATCAAACATTCAGCTACAGAAAACCCTACTCAGGAGTAAAACAAGGGGCTTGTTCCAAAATTCAGGCTCAATTCTCATTTCAAGTTTTATTTTCAGGCATGATAAACCAAGAGGCAAACCACACAGGAAAGCATAGCTAGAGATGCTGAAAGTGGGTGGGTGGGGGATTTCCCATTGGCATCAATGGGTGATCTTTCCTAATGCTTCTCACTGTATGGTGGAGGAAAGTTTAGGGAGTGTGGGGCTGGGGAAGGAATGGAAAACCTCAGCTTCTCATCGGCAGCTGCCTTGGTAAGAATGGCCTCTTATCCCACACCTCTGATCAGTAAAATCAGGTAGCCCTCCAGACATTGGTGTGCTGCAATTGCAGCTCCTATCATCCCACACATTGGCTAGGGCCAAAGTTTGATGTAACACATTACAAGTAATGAAGTTATCTATAACTCATTATGAGTACTTTTCACTGCAGTCAGGGTATAACAAAATTACATTTTCAGAGCAACACAAGTAGGAAAAAAAGTTTTAAAAAATCAGTGTAACCAATATTGGCTGGAATTTTGTGTCCCTTATGTATGCAGGTAGTCTTTTTCAGGTGCCATGGGGCTGGGTATTCCCTTCCTGCCTCGGCAGTGCCCCCTGCCCCACTTACTGTGAAGCCCTTGAAACTCCCTGCAATGCAGTTCCATGCTTTGCAGCAATCAGGCAGGTTTAGAGAAATATCTGCATACCTCCCCATAACCAGACGTGAAATGATGACATCAGGGCTGAGATATGCTGGGCTCCTTCAGGGGTTTCAGTGCTGTTATAACCATTGTCCACATGTGCGTAGTTTGGTGAACATGATGAGATGTTTGGTTACGGGCAATGTTTTCTAGTGACTTTTAAGCTTGCTTTTTAGCAACCTATAAAAGCATTTTACAGATCACACACACACCCCGTATCCACAGAACCAAAATTAGCGCTTTTATTTATCCGTAGCTGACAAAATAGGGACGCACACCATACAGTCACTCTGGAAAATTCCTAGAGAGGTGATCTTGTCAAAATACTGGGACATGCGGTTAAATAGATTTATGCTGTAAAGATCTGGAGTATAACGAAATGATCTACAGGGTGCAGCAGTGAGAGCTAACAGCATCTTGCTGCAGGTAGTCTGTATAACAAGATTAATGGTTGGAGCTTGGAGCCTAGGAGAGATTGTTATCTCTTTTAGAGAGAATGTTTGTTATTTCTATAAGAACAAAGTCATTGTGAACTGTGTAATTAGCTATCCTATGTAGCTGTGGTTTCAGTTCTGTTCTGGACTTTGCAGTATGAAGACATAATATATAGTCTCAGAGAGGATTCTCTGTAACATTGTAAATATCTTTATTATGCTACAGTAAATAGAAGTAGTTTGCAGGCACAAGCCTGTGTCTCTGTGTTTATTCTTTTGCCTGGAGGATGAAAACTCTGCTAGAACTTTTTTGCTGCCTGACATGATCGGAAGCTATCTGTTCGCTAACGTGACAGATCTCTCTAGGAATCACTAGATCCTCCAACACAACTCTATGGTATGTTTGTACCAGAAGTATTTTATTTTAATAGGGTTCACTGTTATCCATGGTTTCAGGTATCTGTGGTAAGTCCAAGAACCAAACCTTTGCGGATGCAGCCGGCAACCTGTATATGAAACATTTCAAATTTTATGCCATTCTCTCATCAAATCCTAAGGTTCTCCCCCCCTCCAAAAAAAAAGTAAATGTAAAAGTTACAAGCAATGCAACAAGCCACATAATTAATTACTAATTATACAAGTGTAAAGATGTGTCATTAAAAAATTGCAAGATCAGGATCATCCGTGCTATGGTATTCCTGTTTTCTGTGTATGGCTGTAAAATGTGGAGAATGAAGAAAGCTGACAGGAAAAGAATCAACTCATTTGAATTATAATGCTGAGGGTGGCGCAGTGGTTAAATGCCAGTACTGCAAGTCACCACGTTGCAAGTTCGATTCCAGAGGGCTCCAAGATTCACTCAGGCTTCCATCCTTTCGTAGGTCAGTAAAATGAGTACCCGGCTTGTGGGGGCAATTAGTTAACACACATTGGAAACTGCTTAATGCAGTGTAGATGTGTAAATTGCTATTGCTTAAAACAAATTGTAAGTGGCTCTGATAGCCTTGTGGCTGAAGAGCGGGGTATAAATTATAAATAAATAAATAAATAAATAAATAAATAAAAACTATGGACCACTGGAAAGAAAAATAAATGGGTCCGAGATCAAATCAGGCCTAAACTCTCACTAGAAGTCAAAATGACTAAACTGGGACTCTCATATTTTGGACATGACATCACATGACCCACTAGAAAAGGCAATAATGTTTGGTAAAGCAGGAGAAGGGAGGTGGTAGAAAAGAGGAAGGCCACAACAAAGGTAGGTTGACTAAATCAAAGAATCCATTAGCCTGAATTTTCAAGACCTTAGCAGGGCTGTTAATAGCAGGATGTCTTGGAGGCCTCTCTTTCATATGGTCACCATAAGTTGGAGTGAGTACATAATGAATTACTTTTTAAAAGTGCCTTCCCACTGATGGGGCTGATGGGAGTTGCAGTCAAACAACATATGGAGGGCCACAAGTTCCCACCTCTGAGTTAAAGATAAAGTGAACCTTTCTAAGTAGATATGAACCTCTTTCTTCCTCTGTCAAGCCAGTGGTCCATTTAGCCCAGTCCTGTCCACCTCAGGAGTAAGACTGTAAATCTTAGCAGTCCTTACCATTGCCTCTGCTGGCTTGGGATTATAAGCATTGTAGCACATGTGCATCTGGAGGGCTGCATGATCCCCCTTTTTGTCTACTCTACTTTGCAGCAATTCAAGCACAGATCTTAGGTAGTCTTGCTTACCTGAGTTCTTTTGATCATGAGATGTCAAGAATTAAACCTGGAACATATTCAGGTGTAGATGAGTTACACTGCCACTGATGTATAAACTCACTTCCTTTATTAGGAGATTACCAGATGCAGCAAAAACTGGAAGATCACTAGAACAGGAAGAGGTGACATTATCAGACAACGTCATCCACCAGTGTCCCAGGGCATAGTGCAGGTGTGAATAAGGCATCTCTTTTTATTGGTGACTTGTCCCAGTCAATAAAAAAGGGAAGTCTTGTCCACTGCTGTGCTACACCCCAGGAAGGGCTGAAGGATACGGTGTTTGGTAATGTCACCCTTTCTGTTCTCCTAGTGATCTTCTGACATGGTTGGGAACACTTTCGTTGCCATGTTCCCCCACTTCTAATAAACTCCAGTGTGTGTGTGTGTTTATGCTGCTGCATTTCTCAATAAACTACAGAGAAGCAGCGATTGGCATAGTACAGAGGCCCTACTTCCTGCATTTTGCCACAAAAAGCAATGATTTAAAGCTGAAAGAGCTAGCACAAGGTATTTGTTTGTTGAATTCAAGTGCCTGTAGCAGAGTACAAAATGTCAAGTGGAAAGCACCACCCGATGACAGTTGTAATCAGATAATGTTTGAACACCTCCTTGGCAGAAACAAGAATTTTCAGAAAGTTTTTAATGTTTTTGACTAGGAGGATTGAACAAATTGTAATGGAAATCTGAAGGCCACAACTCCAAAGCAGAGATGATTGTGCTGAAAGCCTATTTAAATCAATGAGATTACAAGGGCTTTACTTTGTGTTCCATTGAAAAATCTGTACTGTTACATTGAGCTGTCTTCAGTTTAACCACTTTTACTGTAAAACAAAAACACAACCTGCTTTTTAGTTAGGAACTTATCACACAACATTGTTATACCACAATGTCACTATGTTTCCAGCAGGGAAACTTTAGACTACTTCTAGTGGTTTGGCTGGGGGGGCGGGGATGTACCAAGATTCCCAAGTAAACTGATATACGGTAATCCCATTCTTTGTTCTCTGGATTTCTAAATTTTATTTTTTAAAAATTTCTTTAATGGGGCGGGGAAGCACAATTCTGATATAATCCCATTACAAATTAATGCCAAGAGAAACCAGAGCATTCAGGAAAAGTTTAAAGAATATATAACAAGTAAATATACAAAAAGTTTTAAAAAGTAATACACAAAGGCAAAACTGGGAAAGTGTTGGTTTGTGTGAAAAGGGATAGAAAAAATGGCAGAAGTGGCATGTTGTGTGTTTATTATTAAGTAATTGTGCAATTGTGCATTTGCATAATTGCACAATTACAGCTTCCTTTTTAATAAACGAAAAACAAAAACAGCACCAATCATGGAGTAGGACATGGATCAAACAGGGTTGGTGTAGATGGTCTTGTTATATTTCTAAGTGCGAGAAAGCCAACATGGCAATGAAAGAGTGTATTGCCGTTCCACTAATTTTCTGGGTACAGAAGAAGCCATTTTCAAACTGAGAAACCTGAAACAACTGATCAGAGTGATAAGTACCTCAGTCTAGTTCTTCCTACATATTCTTCTAGTTTAGGTGGCTGACAGAATGGCTGTTAATAAAACTGATGAGCAAGAGGTTCAGGGCAGAAAAGAGAAAAGGTTTCATTATACAACAGCAGAAAGGGAATTCATGCCAGGAGGCATGGTGGCAGCCCATGGTTTCAATGTCATTAAGTAAACTCATAGAGGAGTGTCTCCTCTGCTTCTTTAACTGTGTGTAGTTTTAAAACAACTTTTAAAGAAATTTCTTTAGTGCAGGGTTGGTCAAAGTGTTGTTGTGGTGGCGCCTGGACTATACTTTTGTGGTCCCTGAAGCCTGCGTCATTTCCCCAAAGCCTTGTAGCCCCTCAATTTTTAAAAAATAAAATTGAGGTGCTATTTGGATAATTTTTGTCCCAAAACTATGCAGAGAAACATGCAAAATACCCCGCAACCTCACAAGTACCCCAGAGCTCCATACTGCTTCCCAGATACCTATGTTTTCCTCTACAGTCCCTTTCAAAATGGTGACAGGAAGTGATGCAATGTCCCTTGCTTGCTGCACGGGGACGTGGTCCATGGGTCTCTGGAGTAGGAAACTGTCCCTAGCCCCCATGCAATTGCCCATTCCTTCTTTAGTCTGTTCTAAATACCTCTATTATCTAATCATATTTAATGTTTTGAACTGTTCTACATTGCTTTCTACATGGCAAGCTGAGAGGCAATAAACAAATGTTTTAAATAAATAAATAGTCACCTTGGCAGGGGAACCTGAATTGCCAGTTTTGAAAGGTAGCTTCTCCATGAACTACCCTTTCTTTCAAGCCACAGAAGACTGAGCATCACATGCTAGTTTTAATTGATTATTCATCTCTTTTTTTATACCTGGGATTGTGCAGTGTACTGCATGACTCTGGTTTCTATTAACTATGGTTGAACAGAAAGGCCTGAGGGCCTGTGGTTCCTGACTTGCAATAGGTTGTTCCAGTGCTGTTAGAGTCAGATTATCAGATGTGGGGGAACGCGTGCACATGAAAAAAAAAATGGCATTCCCAACCATGTCACAAGATTGCAACAAAAAAGAAAGGGCAACCTTATCAGATGCCCATGTCCTTCAGCCGTTCTAGGGCCATAACACTGCCATGGATGAGGCTTTCCTTTTCCATTGACAGAGAGAAGCTGCTAATCAAAAGGGACTTCTTACTGTCACCCACACTACACCCCCAGTACTCTGGAGGATTTTGTTGTCTGGTAAGGCCGCTCCTACCTGTTCTTGTAGCAATCTTCTGACACAGTTTTTGCCTTGTCTGATAATCTCCTCAGCAAGCTTTGCATATCTATACTCACTAATTATTAGTTTGCGTGTTAGTCTATAGGAGTTTAGACACAGTACAGTGCGGCCTTGTTCTCTGCTGGTTCCAGGACCCACAATGGATACCAAAATCTGTAGATGCTCAAGTCCCATTATATACAACAGTCTTGTGTCCCTTATATAAAATGACAAAATCAAAGTTTGCTTTTTGGATTTTTTTTTTCTGGAATATTTTCAAGCCATGGATAGTTGAGTCAATGGATACAGTATCCATGGATATGGAGGGCTGGCTGTGTACAGTAATGGTGATTTCCTGTGTGTTAGTTTCCCCCCACACCTACTGTCTTCCTGTTTCACTCTAACCTATAGCCATTTTCTCTTCTCTCTCTCTCTCTCTCCATTATTAGACCATGTACTGTATATTATTATGCCAAACTAACCTGTAAGTAAGCTACTTTTAGGTGTTTTACAAGCTTCTGCCTTGCCAATTGATTACTCTGTTGGAGAAGTCCGCTACTATCTTACATTTCCCAACATGTGCAACATAGTGTATTTTTTCCTGAGACTGGTAGGCAGTCACAGTCTAAGTTTCTGAGACAAGGCTTTGTACCTGTACCTGGAGATTGTGGAGACTGAAACTGTGAGCCTGTGTATGCCAAACATGTGCTCTTATCACAGAGCTATGGCCTTTTCCCCAGGCAATACTGGCAGCTACCACAGAACGAGGGACAGGAAGAGGAATGACCTTGCATGCACCAGCTGTTGGGATGCGAAACAGTGATTCTTGAAACAGCCAAGGGCTAGGAAAGTTACTTTTTTTTTGGACTACAGTGCCCAGGGTATGCAGAAATTGTGGCCATACTGGCTGGGGTATTCTAAAAAAAAACCTTGTCCATGCTCTAGAAACAACTAAATAGTTCAGATAATTTAGATGTAAGTTCTTTAAATGAGGGAAAAAATCCCCGAGGAGGTCAGGAGACAAACGGGGCTGTCGCTCTTACAGTGCCCCATTTCAGACAGCTCCGTCCTCCTCCCAACCTTCCTCCATCCTTCCTCTGTGCTGTGGGTGCGAGAAATGCACCACTTTTATTGATGGGAAACCCCCATCAATAAATAGCGGTGCCCGCAACACGGAAGAAGCATGGGGGAAAGTCAGGAGGAGGACAGGGCTGTCTGAAATGGGGCTTTGTAAGAGCGACAGCCCCATTCTTCTCCCGACCTCCTCGGGGTTCCCCCCCCCATTTCAAAAGGTCCAGTGTGTATGTTCAGTGTCTGTATAGGCACATATACATATACAAGTCAACTGTCCTGATTTGGCAGAAACAGTCCTGATTCATCCTCTGCCAACCCACTTTTTCAGCTTTGAAAATGTCCCAGTTCCACTCTGCTCCTCCCACTCTCCTCCCACTTTGTCCTCAGCTTACCTCAATTGCTGTAAAATGAGTTCAAAATACAAAGCTAGTTTGCACTTAATTAACTAAGCAAGGGGGAGAGGAGAGAGGTCTAGGGGCCATCTAAACATTGAAAATACCCCTCGTGGAATTTGTTGGGAATCCTACCTGTCTAAACAGGATCCAGCACCAATCCAGACTATTCAGAAGGAGGGGGCCCCAAAACAGCAAAAACAACAGGGTAAAAGCCTTTGCAGATTTCCCTGTACTTTTTCACAAATTGGGAGGCGGGTGCACATTTTTGCTTGTTTGGACTTATAGAACAATAAAAAACTTGAAGGGAAGCACAAAGCTGATTGGCCGGGTGAGAGTGGGGGCGGGGCTTGCTAGGAGGGCAAGCGCCCACTGCCGCCATGTTGGATTTTCGCCTTAGCGATTGCTCATTAAGGCAATAAAACAGGATGAATATTTTCTGTTTTGCTATTGGAAAATCACTCTATCACACCAGGGTGCCTTGGGATAACTAAAAAAAAAAAAAACAGCAGCAGGGAAGAACTAACATAAGTAAATCACTCATGGCCACCATCAGGAAGGAGAGGCTTGTGGGGGCTTCCAAGGCCAGAAAAACTGTTTAGACATGTCGCTGCTGCTGTGAGATGCCAGTACTATGAGCTATTTTAGATTTTTCCCCTCGTGTAGATGGGCCCTAGGAGTCTAGCCTTCCTTAGTAGACTCAGGCAAAAGCAAACTGCTGCAGCCTCTCCTAGCTTCTGTGTTCCTCCTCGTTAATAACTTTTGTCCTCCTGACCACAATCTGATTTTGCTTGGCCACATATATTCTGTTTTTCATCTGTGAAAATGTTGGAGTGTACGTGTACAGTTCTACACAAACTGTAGAAGTCCAAAAGGTGGCAAACCAGCTCTTGTGGCTACACATAGCCTTGCATGCTACAGTTGGTCATCCAGAGAGAGTAAAATGGCAGTGAAACTGTTCCAACCTGCATGGTGAGGTGGATGTTTTAGCATACAATAAAACAATTATTTATCTGTTTATTTATGATTACACCAGAGATGGGCAACTGTGTTGGGTCCTGGTGTCAAATTTTCTGCCCCTCTGGGGGTTTCATGGATTGCAAGAAACTCCCCCCCCCAAAAAAAATAAAATAAAAATAAAACTGGAAGTGGATGAAAGTTTGTTATTCATTTTGAAAAACAGGGATGTCAAACTCCATAATGGTGTAACTTTTGGGGCAGGAAATTAGAGCTTTGCCTCCCAATAAGAATTCTGTCCCCATTAAATTTTCCTTCAGCCCCAAATTTCTAGCATTTCAATAACTTATAACTCCATTTGAGCATTTGAAAATAGAGTTTAGGCATGCAAAGAAAAGAGGCAAGCAAAGTTCCAGAGGGAATGAGAACACAGCAGATATGAGATTTCTAGGTGTGAAGGATTTTCAGTGTCCCATTCTTTGTGTATGTGTTTGTGTGCGCACGCCCTCAAGTTGCTGTCAACTTATGATGACCCCATGAATTTCAGAGGGCTTTCTCAGGCAAGGAATACTCAGAGGTGTTTTTGCCAGTTCCTTCCTCTGAACTATATAGCCTGCAGCACCTGGTATACAATGCTAGACATTTGAGGACTGAAATAAAATTTAATTGGTGGTGGTGGCGGTGACGGGGGTGGGTGCGAGAGTTCTCATTTGGAGGGGAAGGGAAATGGCTTCATTTTGCCCCACCCCCAGCAGCTACACCCCAGAGTCCCACAACCAAAGGTGAACAGCCACTGCTGGAGGCTTTTCTGGAAGTTTCCAGGATGTATGGAAGGATAAAGAGTCTTGGGGAGGAAAGAGGTGGGGGTGGGTGCTGTATGAAGCCCCAAGGCCACACTTTGCCCACCAGCTGCTTAAAAGATTTATATACCCCTCTTCTTCCCACTCCCTCCCTCCCTCCCCTGTGTGTGTGTGTGTGTGTGTGTGTGTGTGTGTATGCGTGTGTATACATACAGATGTATATATATGACCATACTCTAGAACAGCCTTTCTCAACCTTTTTATCCTGGAGGAACCCTTGAAATAATTTTCAGATCTCAGAGAACCCCTGCATAAGCATTATCCTATATCCTGCTATTGCTTGTCCCACACATTCACAATCTCTTGAGGACCCCTAGCAACCTCTTGGGGAGCCCTCAGCTTCCAGGGAAGCCTGGTTGAGAAACACTGCTCTAGAAAGTATTTTAGAAAAAGATCCCCTCCCAACAGACAGCATATCCTATTGAGGTTCACCCTGTGACCACTGTTGGCTTCAGTAATATAGACTCATTATTGTGTGCCTTCAAGTAATTCCTCCTCAGAGGCTGAGAGTGTGCAACTTGCCCAAGGTCACCCAGTGAGTTTCTGTGGCTGAGTGGGGATTCAAACCCTGGCCTCCAGAATTTTAGTCCAACAACCAAATCCCAATGCCACACTGGCTCTTATACAGGCCCCATACCCTCCAATATTTCAGAGATGAAAGCCAGCACACATGAGGCCAAGCAGCATCAGAGTATGATCAAGAGGGTGAAAGATTTTAATGAGGAAGAATACACAAGCTTGGAGATGCTGCAGAAGTTTGCTTTTGCCTGAGCTACTAGGAAAGACAAGTTTCTGTCCCCTCCTCTCCTCTTTCCTCTGCTGAGTAAATTGAAGTGCCAACTACTTTTGCATTTTGCATTTAGTTTGCAGCAACTGAAGTAAGCTGAGGACAAGTGGGAGGAAAAGAGATAAACTGGGGGCTTGTCTAAATGGTAAAAATAATACTAATGGGATTCTAACGAGATACCATGCTGAATTGCGGTATTCAGGAGGGTGGGGGAACACAAAAACTGCATGGTCAGGGAGTGTGGGGGTTTCCTTGAAGTATTAAAAAAAAAAAACTCTGGTAGAAATGCACACTCCCGACCATTAAGACAACTGCATGAATTGTAGTGTGGTCTGGAGGGGGCAGAACAGACCATCTGATTGGTTGGGGGTGCGCTGGTGTGATTGTGCACTTTAGTTGTTGTTGTTGTTGTTGTTGTTGTTGTTGACAGAAGTCACCATGGCAGTGGAGGCAGTGCGAAGGGCAGCTATGGGGAGGAGGAAGAGGAGGGCTGCTTCCCACAGCTCTGGCTTCATCTTGCCTGCCCGAAGGAGCAACCCAACCCTGGGAAGGTGAGAGGAATCTGGAGTGGTGGGCAGCGGCCCTCCTCTTCCTCCTCCCCATGGCTGCCCTCCATGCTGCTGTCACCACTGCTGGAATCAGTAAAGGGCTGATGGGTCTCTCTTCCTTTTCTTCCTCCCTGTGGCTACACTCTGCGCTGCCGCTGGCACCACTGGGATCAGTAAAGGGCTAATGGCTTGGTCCTCCTTTTCCTCTGCCACTGTGCCACAGTCCCCTTCATCTTCCTAGCCCTCCCCCCACTGTGCAAAACAACATGGCCACCATCTCCATTTGGAGAGCCTCGTGTACACTCAGTTTTGCCAAAATGCTATTGAGACAAAAGAAGGCTGCTGCAAATAGCCTGTAATATGCAGGTATGTGCATTATTTTTTATTTATATTTATTTGTTTATGTAGGTATTTATACCCCACTCTTCAGCCACAAAGGCTCTCAGAGCGGGCTTACAAATTGTTAAGCAACAGCACCTACACATCTAAACCACTTTTATAGCACACTAGGTACTCTCCAAGCCGTTTCCACTGTGTGTTAGCTAATTGGCCCCACAAGCCGGGTACTCATTTTACTGACCTACAGAAGGATGGAAGGCTGAGTGAACTTTGGAGCCCTTGGGATTGAACTTGCAATGTTATGTCTGCAGTACTGGCACTTTTTCTCATATAGACAACCCCTGGGACCTTTTAAAAGCAGGGGAAAGAATGGAACAACAAAGGATCAGTTGGGACTGTCCTTGCTAGATGGGGACATTTGGATGGTATGCAGACCAACCATGTAAACAGCAAGGGAAGCGCTCCCAAGGCAACATCCACCTCCCAATGCCTCTGTGCCTTCAGCCATCATTTGCATAATCATTTTTGCTACTGCAGTTATCTGATATGCATGAGGCAAACTGGCACAACCAGAGAGTGAAAAAGAAGCAACATGTTGAATAGACCAGATCTCCTGGCACAAAGCTGAAACTGGTGAGAACACCACACACTCCTGTTAATCAACTATGGGATGCACCGCGCCCCTCTCAGGCTGGCCCTTCTGTTCTTCTCGTCCCATTAGTGCATCACCCTCTCATTAGCTGCTGAAACTTCTCAGTGTTCAGCAAGAGATTGTTTCCAGCCCTACTGACCCTGAATGCCAGTTGAATCTGCAAACATCAAGCTTCCTTAATTGCCAACTTTATGGATACAGACAGTGAGAGGCATTTGAACTGCCATTTAATTCTGGTGCCAGGTGTTTGCGGAGACAAGTGGTGAGCTTCCACTCGGGTCAGTGCTGTAGAAGAGAGTTCTGCCAGCTGTAGTTCCACAAAATGAGGCAGTACACCAAGGACTTTTTCGGATGCATGAAATATAATGCAAGCAGCCTCGTTGCGTTGCGAGGCTGCTGCGCTGCAGAGCATCGGTTTCGGATGACGCTCGCCCCTGCCGGTACTGTTGCGGTACTGTTGCGGGGAGAGTTGAGCGTCATATTTCGTCGATTTTCAATCATGATCAACTTTCGTGCTTAAAAATCAACGAAATATGACGCTCAACTCTCCCCGCGGTACCGCAACAGTACCAGCAGGGGTGAGCGTCATCTGAAACCGACGCTCTGCAGTGCAGCAGCCTTGCAACGCGACGAGGCTGCTTGCGTTATATTTCATGCATCCGAAAAAGTCCCAAGTCTACAAAAGCTTATGTTACAATTTCTTTCTCGCAGTTAGTCTCAAAGGTGCTACAAGTTCCCCTTGCTTGCTATTGTAGGTTCTGCAGTCTAGAGCACTGTATGACCCACAGGCTGCATGTGGCCTGTGAACCCCACTTTTGTGGCCCCTGAATCCCTCCCCCAGTTCCCCCCAAAAAACCAATCCCGCACATTTAAAAAAAAAAGAATTTGCATGATTTTGGGCAATATTTGCTCCAAAACAATACAGAAACCCACGGAAAACCTATGGATGCCGGCCATGAAAGCCTTTGACTTCACAATACAGAAAGCTCCCCAAATGTGTGAAAACATAGGCAAATACTTCCACATGCATCCCGAAATTTGTATTACTCCCAAATACCTTTATTTTGTTTTCCAGTCCATCTCAAAATGGCAGGAGAAAGTGATGCAACATCTCTTCTTGCTACCATTTTGAGAGGAACTGTGGAGGGAAACAAAAGTATTTGGGCTTGCTGTTGGGAGGGGGGAATCTTCCTTTGCCCCCATGCAGTTACCTACCCCTGGAAATGGATTAGTCAGGATGTGATGAGAAGGACCTGTAGCTGAAATGTAGGATAGCTACTGCTGGCCAGGATAGATGTTACTGGATTAAATGAAGGATGGGCACCTGTGGAGGAGATTTGTTCCTATGCCCCATCCTGGCAGGTTGCACACCCCAATCAGCCAATGAGTGGCCAAAAACAAAATGAGAAAGAATTTGTACTTTTCATTTTGGGATGGTTTTCTTTATTGAGGAGAATTGGGGTGGGGCATTGTTTGGGGAGTAAGGTAATGCCTACTCTTCTCTTCTGTTTTGAAGCTTATTACTCTCTTTTTTAAATGTTTAATTTTTTAAAAAAGTTACATATCTACATACACTTATTCATATAAATACAGGAAAATTTAAGATTACATTACATTACATCATGTAACCATGTTTTTTTAAAAATAAAACCCACACACTTTACGTTTTTCCTTCCGTTCTTTTAAATGCCTTACTTCCTAATTAGTTTATTTTACCTTCCTTAATATCATAAATTAAACTCTTTTCCTTGTCTCAGTATCTAACCCTCAACGTTATTTTTGGTTATAGTTACCCTATTGATCTCAATACAGCCAATTTTCCATTTTGATGTGACAAAATAAATTAAAATTTATACCAATGGGAGGTCTATCTTTTCTCTTTCAGTATTCTTAAAACTAATTCCCAGTCTTCTTCTATCTTATCTAGCGACTTATTTTTTAGTCTATCTGTAAGCCTATCAGATTCTAAAGCTTCATAAAGGTTTCCCAACCATTCTTCTATGGTTGGAATCTTTTCCTCCTTCCAGTATTTTGCGTATAATATTCTTGTGGTGGTAACCATATATAACAAAATCTTTTTCATTTCACTTTCCACCCCTCTTCCTATCCTGTCAATCATATTCAACAAGTAAATTTCTGAGTTTAGACCATAATTAATTCCCAACATATCTCTTATCTTTACATGCACTCTCTTCCAGTATACTCTTGCAAGTTGGCATCTCCACCATAAATGGCAGAAGGTGCCCTCAGATTTCCCACACTTCTAGCATTCAGTCTTACCCGTCGTATACATTTTATCCAACTTGACCGGTGTTAGGTACCATTGATAAAACATTTTATAATAATTTTCTTTCATTTTGACAGCTAATGTAAATTTTTGTGTAATCTCCCAAGATTTTTCCCATCTTTCAATTTCTATCACCTGTCCTAGATCTTTAGTGCATCGAATCATGGTTTCTTTTACTGTTTCATCTTCCAATTCTCTATCCAACAGCAATTTATAATATTTAGCAACTTGATGTTCACTTTTACCAAAAATTATCTTATCAATTTCATTATATTCTCCCTGGAAGCCCTCCAATTTTAAATCCATTTTATATCTTTCATATATTTGTTTATATAAAAACCAGCTTATGTTGTAACCTTCCTCATTCAATTCCTCTCAGGATTTAATTGCTATTTGTGCTTGAGTTACATTTATAAGAATCTGTTGGTAAGCAAGCCCATCTTGATTTACTAGTTTTGATATTCCAAAAAAAAGCTTCTGGAGATGAAACCCATATCGGGATTTTTTGATAGAACTTTTTTCTCAAATCCTCCCAAACTTTAAGGATTGCTCTTCTGATATAATGATGGGTAAAGATTTTATTATCCTTCTTTTTGTTATATATTAAATACGCATGCCAGCCATAAAATATAAAATATATAATAATATAAAATATAAAAATATAAAATATAAAAAAACCTCTCAAAAGTAAGAATGTTAACTCCTCAAATATTTAAAGACATGGGCTATATTTTTCTGTTGTTCTTTCCCATCCAAGGCCACAGGCCAACAGTTCTAGCCTCCCAGACACACAGCAGAAAACCTGAAGTGGATTAATCTATATGCTGTCCAATACATTCTGCTGTGAACATTACATCCTCCAGGAAGGGCTTTGACCAATTTTGGGCAATTTCCCAAATTGGGATTTCGAGAGCTTTAGGGGTCTTACTGGTCACAAAGAGTCCTAAGGGCCACATGATGCCCATGTGCCCTAATTCACCAACCAGTGGGCCCATTGGACAAATAGTATCTTCTTATATGAGGCAGCTCCCTTTCTTCCTTTAAGCACTACAAGGGAAGGGAGGGCAGTAAAAATATTGCAAACGTGGGCTTTGAAAATGTGCTTTTTGGAAAAGAGTCTAGGAAGTTTCCTGTTATCTGCTGTAGTGTTTTAAAAAATAGTTCATTGCTATACAGTCTTAAAGAATCAGCTCATCGCATCACACGTTGCAATGTTCATTACTTTGTAATTACTTTTAATTGCTCCATTGGTGGATGAGGCTTAGAACTGATAAGATATGTAGGCCTTGACTGTAACACACTTGGACCTCATCTACATAGGCGAGAATACTCCGGTTCCCCACCGACATATTCTGACCATGGATCTGGCCTGTTCCTCCCCCGTTACCAGCACGAAACGGGATGGAATCCAGACCACCAGGAAGGCCCGTTCCTGTAGCTGCTGCCATTCACTCACTGGATCCAGGCAGGAGGCCCGCAGCACATGAGCAAGGCCCCCAGCCTGTGACCAGCCATATCACATGCTGCAGGCCTGCTTCCTGGAGCTGGAAAGTACAATGTGGGCAGCAGCTGCAGCAACAGGCCAGCATGGCGGTTGGGCCTCCTGCAGTTTTGCAAGGCCTGATTTGTTTCTTCCACAGAGAAATGGTTTTTCCCAGGCATTTTGCTGTAACAGTTTATCAGGCTTTACCCCCGCCTTAGCCTTGTCTTAGCCCCTGGGTATCGGAAGGACTGCCCGAGAGCAAAATGGGGCAAAATAAATTCTGTTGTTAGGACCACAGGGCTTAAAGACAGGGCCAAAACAGTGTAAATAGCCCATGTAAACAAGGCCTTGGTGAAATGGAATGGTGGTTATATTATTGTCTGTGTTCTTATAAATCCTTGTGTAAATTAAATAAAATTCAGACGCATAAAATGTTTCAATCCTTTCATTTTCTTCTTGCTGTTTATATATACCTTTCCTTTTGACATATTTTTTGAAATGCCTTTTATGCCTTCATCGTTATTGTTATTGGGTATGACATGATCTTGTGTAAAGCACCTTCTATTTGTATTTGTAACACTTAATACTTTACTTTAAAAAAAAAGAAGAGAGAGAGAGAGAGAGAGAGAGAGAGAGAGAGAGAGCTGCTTGAAGCTCCTAAAATCTTAAAGCTGCTTGAAGCTCCTAAAATCTTTAATGCTTCTTAAAAAACCCATTAAAAATAAACAATTAAAAGTAATTAGGAAGTGTTACTTGTTACACCAATGAAATATCTTTCTCCCTGCTTGGTATGTTACTTTTGAAATGTAAGTTTGTTATTCCTTTGTTGCACGCGCGCGCACACACACACACACACACACACAGAGGGGGAGAGGGGGAGAGGGAAGGAGGGATCTATAACTCCTTCAAGAGTAACAAGATACAAGAAACATGGTTACACGTGATGGTTACAAGTAGCCAAATTGCTTGTAACTTGTATTATTATGCTGGAGCTCTGGTTCCTATAAACAAGAACTATGGGCCTCAAGTTTACTATGTTCCCATCTATGTAGAGAGGGCGGGCAGGTCAGGGCATATACAATCTTACCTGCCTGCCTCCACAACCATATAGTATTATGATGGCTGCCTGGAATGTGACTGTGCAACTGTTTGTTGTATGGAGTGTGACTGTGACATGGTAGGGTTTATGACAACCTTGTATTGTAGGACAGGGAGGGGCAATGAGGGATACTTCTTGGAGATAAGGCTTATTTTGTTCACCTCTCTGATTGTGTTGTGCAACTCATTGCTAAGGGTGCCCAAGAGGGAATTAGCACATACCACCTTAATGGAGTTGTTTACTAGGAGTTTTTGCTTAATCCTATCTTTTTTTCATTATTAATATTTTATTAAATGTATTAAACATTTGCACCACACAAAATTGCTTCCATATTTTCCATCATCCAATTTTTAACAATTTTCTATTCTTCCACAATCTTCATATTTAGCATAGTTATAGAAGCATGTATATATGTATATGTTCAGTATTTTCTTTACATATATAAAATATGTTGAATTATAAAACATTAATTAAGTTTGCTTTAAAGTGAATTAAGTAAAGAAGGAAGAAAATATTTGTGACTTCCTTAAAGTATGGTACATTTGGAGTGTTCAATAGCTAACAAAATACATATTACTAACTTCAGTTTAACATATTTTATTCACGTTTTCTTTGCCTTTTTTTGACAATTTTCTAATGAACATTTTTAATTCAGTTCTGTCTGTCCCCTCTTCTCTCTTTTCTAATTATTCATATAACTAGTATCAACACAAATCATATCAGTAATAAATTTTGCATAGCAAGCTCCATCTCTCCCCTATCCCCAATGTTCTATTATTGGCATCCATTTTTCTAGAGATTTTTCTTTCGGTAAATTGTGTATTTTTGCTGTTAATATATCTAAATCCAGCATTTCTTGCACTTTCATCAACCACTCAGATATTGTTGGGGATTTAGCTGTTTTCCATTTTTGTGCTATTACAATTCTGGCTGCTGAAATTAGCTATAACATGACTCTCCAGTATTATGATTCAATATCTGTCCCCATAGTTTTGGTCATGTTAAACAAAAAGAGACCTGGTTTAGCCATGATTTGAATTTGTAATATTTGTTCAATGGTTTTATGTACTTTCCCCAAAAAATGTTTAATCACCTTACAGCTCCAGCACATGTGTAGTAGTGATCCCACATTTTCATGGCATTTCCAGCAATTGTTGTTCATTGAATTATTTATTTTGTTGAGTCTAGGTGGTGTGTAATACCATCTAGGGGTGATCTTCAAATAGTTTTCTTTTAGGTTTTGACATTGTGTAAATTTATTAGATTTTTTCCTAGCATTTTCCCATGCTTCAGTCTCTAAAGGATATCCTAGATCTTGTGCCCATGAAATCATATAATCTTTTATATTTTCCATTTCTAATTTTCTACTTAACAAAAGTTTATACAGTTTAGCAATTTTCTTCTTTTCTTGCTCTGCCCAGATGATCTTATCTAGTTCATTTTCTTCGTTTTCAGTGTCATCTATTTTTAGGTCTTCCAGAAATGTAATTTTCAGTTGACAATAATTGAACCAATTAATCTTACAGAATTCTTATATTTGTTCTTTTGATTTTATTGTAAGTTTACCCTCTTTGTCTCTCATTACCAATTCCTTGTATTTCAGTCAATATTTTGTTGTTTTCCATCCATACTGGAAAGCCTCTTGAGGTGAGGTCCACAGTGTTTTTTTATTATAAAATGTATTCTTTATTTTTTTCCAAACTAACAAGAGAGCTGTCCTTACAAAATGATTATTGAAGTCCTTATTCAGTTTTTCTTTGTCGCAGCAAAGATATGCATGCCACCCAAATCTAATATTGTGACCATCTCTCTCTAATAGCTTTTTGTTATTTAACCTGGTCCAATCCTGGATCCAGGTTAGGGTGGCAGCATAGTTATATGTTTTTAAATCAGGCATATCCCAGCTTCCTCTTATCTTTTCATCAATCAGATATTTCCATTTGATCCTAGGTCTTTTATCTGTCCAGATAAAATTTCTCAAATCTTTCTCTCACTCTAAGAATACTTTTTCATTTATTATAATATGAAGATTTTGAAATAAGAACAGCATTCTTGGTAAAATTGAAATCTTGAATGCTGCTGTCTTGCCTAAAATTGACAGATTTAGTTTTTTCCATCTGGTCATGTCCAATTTAATTTCTTTCCTAATTTTTAAATAATTGTTTTCAAATAAGTCTGAGTTTCTCTTTGTTATCCATAGACCTAGGTATCTTACTTTCTTTCCAACTTTGTATCCTGATTTCGTATGTAATATTATCTCTTCCTGTTCATTCATATTTTTTGTTAGTACAATTGATTTTTCTTTATTAATCTAAAACCCAGAGTATCTTCCAAATTCTGTTACTGTTTTCATGAATTCTTTCAACATAATCTTTTGGATCTTCAAAAAAGATAACTAGATCGTCTGCAAATGCTCTTAACTTAAAAGTTTGCCCTTTCACTTTAACCCCTGGCAAGTTCTTATTATTTCTTATATTCCTGTTGAGGATTTCAAGAACTAGAATAAATATAAGAGGGGATAGGGGACAACCTTGTCTGGTACCCTTGTTGACCTTTATTGAGCTTGATCTTTCTCCATTTATGAATAACTGCGCTTTCTGATTACTATAGATCTGTTCTATCCTTTTGTTAAAGGTGTTCCCCAATTCCATCTTTCTTATTACCTCCAACATGAAATCCCAACAAACATTATCAAATGCCTTCTCGGCATCTATAAACAACATTGCCATTTTCTTTTCATTATGTGTTTCAAAATATTCTATAAGGTTCAAGACTAGTCTTACATTATTTCTAATTTGTCTCCCAGGGATAAAACCATTTCGATCTTCATGGATTATATCTGCTAAGATATTTTTTAATCTATCAGCAAGTATTGCGGTATATATTTTATAATCTAAATTCAAAAGTGATATTGGTCTATAATTTGAAACCTCTTTCTCATCTTTCCCTACTTTTGGTATGAGCGAGATGTTAGCCATGTTCCACGTATCTGGGATCCCTTTTTCTTCTACCTCTTTAAACACTTTATATAGTGGCATAATGATTTCGTTTTCTAGTAGTTTATAATAAAGAGCAGAGAATTCATCTGGTCCAGGTGCTTTGTTAAGTTTCAGTTTTCTTATTGCCATGGATATCTCTGCTATGGAAATTGGATTGTTAAGTTTCTTTTGTTGTTGTAATGTTATTTTAGGTATGTTTTGTTCTTCAACGTAAGCCTTCATTTGATCTGTTTCTTCCTCTTTTAGCTTGTCTCCTTCAAATATATTTTTGTAATATTTGTAAAAAGTTAGCTCTTTTTGATTTGTAATTATTTTATCTTCATTGTTTATTTGTACTATTAATTTCTTTTCATACTCTTTATTCAATCTATAGGAGAGCCATTTTCCTGATTTGTTTGCATATTCAAAATTCTTCTGTTTAATTCTCTTCAGGTTTCTTTCAATTGTTGTTAAGTTTCCCATATTTATCTGTTTTTTAACTAACTTTATTTGTTGTAGGGCTTTTTCTTTATTTGGGTTTTCTCTTAATTCCTTTTCTTTCTTCTCTAGTTGTTTAATTAAATATTTTTCCCTATCCGAGCTTAATCTTTTTATTTCCACATCCCTTTTAATCAGCAAGCCTCTGAACAACACTGCTTTGCTGGCATCCCAGATTATTCTTGATTGGCAATCTTGTGTAGTGTTTTCTTCGAAATATAATTTTATTTCTTTCTTCAGTTTTTCTAAACATTTTCCATCTCTCAACAAGTTCTCATTTAACCTCCAATAATATGGTCTTTTTGTATTTTCTATTTTAAACTGAATTGGGTTATGGTCTGAAATGGTTTTTGTTAATATTTCCATATCTAATATAGATGGTAATAAATGTTTGGATGTTAATATTAAGTCTATTCTTGACATGGTTTTAAATCTTTCAGTAAAGAAGGTAAAACTTTTTTCTGTTTCATGCTTAATAGACCAAATATCTTCCAAATTCAGATCTACTTTTAGATCAAAAAAAGCTTCCTGGTAATTTCCCTTGAAATGTTGAGTTTCCTGCTGTTGTTCTATCTAGTATTGGATTTATTACTCCATTAAAATCTCCCATAATTATTAAATTATTTTTATCCAAGTTTTCCAATCTTTTATGTAAATCTTTATAGAAAATTTCCTGCTTTGAATTTGGTTCATAAACCCCAATTATTACCGCTTTCTTATCTTAAAGGGATATTTCCACTCCAATTATCTGTACACTTTCATCTTTAAATAATTCAGTTGTCTCATAATTTTTGTTTACATATAGGGCTACTCCTCTTTTCTTCTTGTTTTTCAATGTTGAGTAGAAAAGATTTCCTAGTTTTGAATTCCTTTGAAATATGAAATCATCTTTTATTCTTATCTCTTGAATACAAACTATATCTGATTTTAATATTTCTAGTGCATGGAAAACTTGCCTCTTTTACATTGTGAATTTAATCCATTCACATTCCAGGTTGTTATTTTAATGGTCATCTTCTTCTAAGTCTTCTTCTTCTTCTAGTTCTTCTTCTTCTGCAGTTCCTTTATCTAACTCCTCTTTGTCTGAAATTTCCTCTTCTTGTTGTCCTCTATTATCTTGGATCTCTTCTCCTTTCTGTCTGTCATCTTCTGTTTCTTCCTCTTCCTCCATTTCTGTTTTCTCTTCTGTAAAATGTTTTCTTGATTCTTTCCCTTTATCAGATTCTTTTTCAAAATTTTTAATAGAAATCTTTAGCTTTGATAATTGAAGTAATTTTATATCTCTTTTGTTTATATGTAAATGAAATTCCCTCTATCCATTCCCATTTATAGAATATACCGTTTCTCATTAATAATTGAGTAATGAATTTGTAGTCTTGTCTTCTTTTAAGAATATCAGATGGTATATCTTTAAAGATTTTAATAACATCTCCATCTATAGTCAGCTTTGAAGTATAACTTTGTTGTATAATTTTGTCTCTTGTCTGGGATCAAGTTAGTACCAATACCACATCCCTCGGAAGTTTCTTATCTTTAGCTATCTTTGAGTTTACACGAAATAGTTTATCAACTTCCATCTCAAAATGATCTTCTGTACAACCATTAAACCTTGCTATGGGTGCTATTAATCTTTCTGTTAAATTTTCATTTATCTTCTCTGAAAACCCCCAAAGTTTAACACATTTTTCTCTATATTTAAGTTCTTGGTTCAGGATGTGTAACTCTTCTGTTATTTGTTTATCCTTTAAGGTTCTTGTAGTTCTTTCTGTTTCATTTGATTTTCCTTTAACTGATTTATTTCCCCTTTCATTTCTTCTATATCTTTATATATCCTGTCTATCTTTTTACCCAATATTTCAGTCTCTTTTTTATTATCCATTTTTATTTCCTTCCTTAGATCTTTCAGTTCTGCCCTGAACTCCTGCTTAAAGCTTTTCAGTTCTGATTTTAACTCATCTATAATTATGGTATGTAACTCTGATATTTTCAGAGATTCTATAGAACCCCTCCTTGATACAATTTGAGTTTGAGTTGTTTGTCCAATCACTTTCCTCTCTGAAGCCATCTTTGCTCAATGTAATCTTAATTCCCAAAATGTTTAATTCCCCTCAAATTGTTTAAATTTCTCCCCCTTCCCCCCTTAATTAAATTCCTCAATAGCAAATGGGAGAAACAGCAAAACCAATTTCACATCTAAATCAGTATCTCATAACAATATAGACAGTATGTAGTTAATGAAATTAATATTCAGAGTTGATATCTCTCAAAACCACAATCTTAGACATAGCCCAAAGTAAGTTTTTCTTCAGAATTGTTATTCAATTCAAAGTTTGATATATCACAAAATCATAATTCAACACTTAATCCAAAGTAAGTTTCTTTCCACAATGATTATTCAGTTTAGTACAATACAAAACAAATTAAAGCTAAATAACGTCACTATCTTAGGTTATAGCTTATAGCTCCCCAAACTAGCCTTATTGTTATTTTATTAATAGTAATAATGTCCTTTTTTTTTCTTTCCCCTTTTCTTCCTTTTTCTTTTCTTCCCTTTCCTCCTTGTGGGCTAAGTTTGTTATTTTACATAAATGTTTCAGTTGTTGTTTCAATTGTTGTTGTGTTCTAGTTATTGTTTCAGTTGTTCCAATTATTCCTCTCAGTAGTGGCTTTTTTGTAGCTTCAGTAATAGCAAAGAAAAAGTCTTAACAGCAGTTTACTAAAAAGGTACAATTAAGTAGCCAAACACTGTTCTCACAAAGTTTAGGCTTCTTTTAAACAACTTAAGAAATTGTTACTTCACACTTCACCCTTTGCAACAAAATGTTACAAAGTAATCTCAAACCTCAAAGACTATTTGTAATCTTTATAAATTGTTATTATACATTATCTCTGGCTTTTCTTCGCAAACGAAGATTCAGGAAGGACTCATCCCGTGCTTTCTGCAAGCGTGCTGAG
The DNA here is from genome assembly GCA_030847615.1 of Gambelia wislizenii. Lineage (NCBI taxonomy): Eukaryota > Metazoa > Chordata > Lepidosauria > Squamata > Crotaphytidae > Gambelia > Gambelia wislizenii. The sequence goes on from JAUMIR010000001.1 coordinate 329,738,851, forward strand.
GACTGAAAAGGCCAATCTGAGATAAACAAGTCCGGTTGCAGGAAGCACAGCAGAAGGTCTCCTTGGGTGATGTTTCCGGGTTGTGATTCTTTCTGCATTGTCATTTCTCTTCAAGACTTGTTTGGCGTGAGTTCTCAAATAAGGCTGCAGCATTGTGGATAGTGCGTCTCCATGCCTCCCGATGTGAGGCCAGGGAGGACCACTGTTGGTGATCAATTTGGCCGAGCCTGAGATGTTGTTTCAGGGAGTCTTTGTATCGCTTTTTTGGAGCGACCCTCTTACGCTGACCCGTGGCGAGTTCACCACAGAGTACTATTTTTGGGAGGCGATGGTCCTCCATCCTAGAAACGTGCCTTGCCCAGTGCAGCTGTGTTCTCAATATCATGGCCTCAATGCTGGTGATCCCTGCTTGCTCAAGGATAGCAACATTTGTCACATAGTCACTCCAGTGTATATTTAGGATTGTGCGTAGACAGCGCTAATGAAAGCGTTCGAGGAGTCATAGGTGGTGGGATAGGTGACCCATGTTTCAGATTCATAAAGAAGAATAGACATTATAACCAAACATCTAAACACTGTTCCTACACAATATAATTGTGTTTAACAGTTCAGAAGCTAACTTTTCTCATTCCACCAACAGTCTCTTCAATGTGAAGTCTTGGGGTTCCAGGAACCTCTGTCCCCAGTTTCCCACAAAAAACCCTCCAGAGGAGCTCTATAGAGCCTTCCTTACTCCCCTCTTTTTCTGAAGTTGGGAGCCCTCCAATTCTTCTGGATTTCCAATGGGAGGACACTGGGATTCCCAAGACTTATGAAGAGAGTTGTTGTATATTCATTCACTCCAGGTGCTAACAGTTATGGACAACATCAGGGTCTCTACCTTGCTCTGCTTTGTTTTAACCTTGTACTCTCTTCCCTTAATTTGTATTTTTGAAGGAGACTTCAGCTGAGCAGTCTGTCAAATTTAGGACACTGTCAGAGAGAGGCCTGCTCACTAACAGCCATTCAGATAGAGGATGAGCACTCTATTTCCTCACACACATAGCCTTTCATAGACAGTGTGACAGCCCTGATGTAGGCAGACACAGCACAAAAGGAAAAGGGATTGGGAGGGAGGAGGAAAACATTATATGAAAGGGAAATTGAAACATCACACTCTGATCTTCCAGTGTAGTCAAAACACAGTGTTTTCCTGCTCCTCCACCCCATCACTATGGAGAAGCTTATTTTGCTTGGTTCTGTAACCATCTCATGGATAGGAGAATACTTATCTCCCACTGACAGATGAGCTAAACAGCTGCTTCCAACCTTTCCTGCTTTATCAAAGCCACATTAATCATGCTTCTTACTGGCAGCTACCAGCCACCCACCTGCTCTCTGTTCCCATTAGCATTCAAAAGCATTATAGCTGCTTGTTCTTTTTTTCAGTCCCTTGCATAGCCAAGTAAAAAGGATGGAAATCAGGATGTCCCACCCCACCCCACTCTCATAGTTTGCTCTCTGTAGGTTGTGTGGCCTCCAGAATCCAAAGGACAGGGTACCCACAGACTAATTGGATACTATTTTGCAATATTTTACAAAAGTTAAAACTCTCCTCTGGTGAAAATCCACTGCTTTCTTGGTAGCCGCATGTCATTTAGGGTACCGGGAGGAATTGTGGGGGAGGAGAGGAGAGGAGAGGAGAGGGGAAACACAGAAATGATAATGAGATTAAGGATGGGGTTACAACAGAGTATACTGTTCTCCCAAGATTTATATTTATTTTATATAATTTCCTTTCAAAAATACAGTTGGGCTGCAGAGTGCAATCCCTCCCATCTTTAACTAGAAATCACTTTGCTCTTCCTGTTTGTTTTAGCCTGCCACTATTTGCACTGGAGACGCACTATCCACAATGCTGCAGCCTTATTTGAGAACTCACGCCGAACAAGTCTTGAAGAGAAACAACAACGCAGAAAGAATCACAACCCGGAAACATCACCCAAGGAGACATTCTGCTGTGCTTTCTGCAACCGGACTTGTCTATCTCGGATTGGCCTTTTTAGTCATCAGCGCACTTGCGGAAAGCACGGGACGAGTCCTTCCTGAATCTTCGTTTGCAAAGAAAAGCCAGAGAGAGAGAGAAAGAGAGAGATTGATTTGCACTGTTACAGGCCAGACAGAATTACTCTCATATGACTGGCTTTCACATGGCTGGCTTTACATTATTCTTCCCCAGAAGGTGAGCCAATTTCCTATTTTCCTCAATTTTATTTGTGTGTGTGTGTGTGTGTGTGTGCGTGCGTGCGTGCATGTGCACTGGGGTTTATTATATGGAAATCAAAACAGGAAGCAATACCTTGCTTATAACAGACATCTCCTGAAACAAAAAAACGTGGCTAGTACATACTGATTCCTGAAGTATTAAAATCAGAGCTGAAATGGACCTCAGACTTGCAGTACAGAACTAATTTAAAGTTCTGATGTCAAACATTTTGAATTCATTCAGTAAATATCAATCAAATGTGAAGTTTCCTTGGTATATGCATAAGAAACAGATGATAGAAAAATCTTCCAATTCATCATTCCTAATAATTTTTGTATCTTATTCTCTGAAATTTAGCGCAGCAATGATTACCTGTACAAGGGATATCTTTCTATACCTAGCTACTAGGCATATATTTATAACTACCTTCTAGGGATATTTTTACACATTGGACCTAAACTGAAGAGCTTTCATTGTGTTTTTCTCTAGGAAAGATTCTTAGATGACCCATGATTATTTAGAACAGGGTAAGAATCATGCAGCTCTCCAGATGTTGTTGGATTACAAGTCTCAGCAATCCTATCCAGTCTCAACAAACTGCAGTCTGACAACGTCTGGGGAGCATGGTTTCTACCTCCGCTTTGGTAGGATAAGAGCTACAATAATGGATTAGACCATTCATTTGGAGTATTGGTATAACCAATATACAACCTACACAATAGAGCAATTTGGGATGGTCCCAAAGAAACCACCAGACACTGTGCTGTTGTGCCTAGAGTAATTGTTGCTGTTGTTGTGTGCCTTCAAGTCATTTCCATCTTATGGTGACCCTAAGGTGAACCTATCACAGGATTTTCTTGGCAAGATTTGTTCAGAGGGGGTTTGCCTTTGCCTTCCTCTGAAGCTGAGAAAGTGTGACTTGCCCAAGATCAGCCAATGGGTTTACTTGGCTGAGCAGGAATTCAAACCCTGGTCTCCAGAGTCCTGTTAGTAAGGCTCACACCCCACTGCCAGAAACCTCAGAAATTAGCATATAATAAAATTGGTGTATTAATAAATTGGCATATTAATAATTTGGTTCATTTATGTGGCTTTCCACAAGGGAAAAGGCATGATGGTCTCAGAAAGGACAGCTGAGTGCCATGCTTTACCCTAGGGAAGATTAATGCTAAAAGTCAAAAGGACAAATTTCCCAGTGGAAAGGGAGATAATGGATGGATGAATTATTTGTGGATGCTGATTTTGAAATTTCCTCTCCTTAATCCCCAGCCTTAAGACAGAGGTTGCTCAAGCTTTTAAAATCCAATTACTGGACATTAAGGATAGTTTGAAACACATTAGCATCTTCCACACCTATTGTCAAGACCAGGAAACTCATTGTGCAATCCATGAAGGCTCATGGAATCTACTGTTTCAACCAATGAAGCATCCACTCCCCTCAGGTGTATTTGGAGGTATAAATGACCCCCCAAAATATGCCTCAGTGCACACAGCTTCAGTTCCAGGGGACCCTCTGTCCCTCTGTGTAGCCACCAGATTCCTCCATCCGCTCTGCTGGATTGATTACAGGACAGGTTGTATCACCCCCAACAAATCCTCTTGCTACCCTCTCTATCCAAGTTTTTCCTACTGCCTTTCTATAGCCTTGTGTGAATGCTTTCTGTGTGAATGTGTGTGTGTTTGGTGTTATTTTTGAACTCTTTAATAAAAACCATACTTAATTTCACATGTGTGTGTATTCCATCCAGACTAGTACTGATATACAAAGGTTTCAAGATTCCCTTGTTATCCCTATCACATTGCTAAAGTTAAGTTGCTGTTAATTTCCCCAACATATTAGAAACTTGATATTTTCTTGGAATTTCCAAGGAGCATTTTGGGTAACAGTCCAGCCATCAAACTATTACGCTATGCTGGCTCCTTCTAGTAGCAGCATGTCATCTAGTATAATAATATTCCCTGTTTATCTTACATAAAGACATACAGAATATATCATTACACAGTTTTTTCCCTACAAAAGAACAGAGTTGGCTACATCTCATGATGACTGTCAGTTTCACTCACCCACCTATACAGACAATGTCCATGAAGCCATACATTCCATAGCAGATCTGGAAGAGCAGGTCTTGGCGTTGCCACTTAGCTGAAGGACTGAACGTTGACCAGATGAGCCACGAGATACTCGCAATAAGAAAAAGAGAACCCAGAATGGCTGCTGCTATCTGCACCTTCTCAATGACGGTCAGAGAAATGGCCTGCCACTGCAAGAGGGTAAGGGAGTAACAGACAAGCCAAAAGAAGAATAAGAAGAAAAAGAAGGGTGAGAGAAAGATATAAATGGGAATTAGTTCCTTATGCAGTGGCAACAGTTTCTACCGATTGCGTTGCAGAGGGGCGGGATATAAATAAAATTTTATTTATTATTTATTATTATTACTAATTAATATCCTAAGCAATTCACATGGATTGTTGTAATGTAACAAAAGATAACAGCTCTTTAAACAGAATAGATCAATAGCAGCTTGTGGACCAGAAATGGTGATGGGAGTTGACCACCCCTCCTTTTTGTCCGACAAGCCAGATGTGGAATAGAACATAGTGACCTCCAAGAGCAAAAGAAGAGTCTGAAACTGCCAGAAGAATATTACTCCTCAACATCACAAACACTCTGGCATTAGTGCACTTTATTCTATTTCCTGTTCTTTTTGATAATATGATAATTTTCTTAAACTATATGACTTGCCTTGGATTAAGTACACTGTTTCTATTTAGATACAATCATAGAATCAAAGAGTTGAAAGGGGCTCTACGGGCCATCAGGTCCAACCCTCTGCTCACTGCAGGATCTCCAGCTAGAGCGTCCCCAGCAGGTAGCTGTCCAGCCTCTTTTGGAAGACATCCAGAGAAGGAGACCTCACTACTTTTCTAGGCAATTTGTTCAATTGCCAAACCACTCTCGCTGGAAGAAGTTCCCTCTAATGTTCAATTGAAATCATGGCCCCCACAAGGGGGGGGGGCTAACAGGGCTTTATACTGGGGACCTGGGATTACGAGGGGGGCCCAGCGTGACATTATTGTACATTTTTATTATGTAAATCCATTTAGTTTTTAAAAAAATAAATAATTTAATATTACTTTGGTGTCATCATTTAAACTGACTTATTTTAATTTTTAGTCTAAATCCTGTAGAGCATCTCACTGCACTTAACCTTAGCAGTAGGTAATAATAATAATAATAATAATAATAATAATAGTAACAATAATAAAATTTATTTATACCCCGCCCCTCTGTTAAAACAATCGGGGCGGCTTACAGGTAGGGGGCCTGCCAGAGATTCTGGCCTAGGGTCCCGCTTGAGGATGTGGAGGTCATGATTGAAAACTACTCTCCCATAACTTTTGACCATTAGACCTAGTTCTGCCTTCTGAAACAGCACAGAACAACCCTGCCCCCTCCTCTTTGTGGCAGCCCTGGAGGTATTTAAAGAGTGTGATCACGTCACCCCTCAATTTTCTCCCCACCAAGCTGCACTTGCCCAACAATGGGCTGAACTAGATCAAGGATGGGGAAAATATGGCACTCCAGAAGTTACTGGACTGCAGCTGCCATCACCTCTGGCCAGCAATGACAATGGTGATGGTTGATGGGAAATGCAGTCCAGTGACTGCTACAAGTTGCCTGAATTAGCTGGTCTGTTGAACCTGTTTGTTAAAATGGGTGGAACTGAATCTTAGCATGTTTAAAGTGTTATCATGCACGTAAGATTTTGATTTCAGGAGAAAATAGAATGGACTATGAACTAAAATTTTCCTAATAAGTTTAGGGTCACCATATTTTGAAAAGCAAAAAAAGAGGACACATTTACCAACTGACTATTTCAAACCACCAATGCTATGATGACTCTCACTTTAAATGCCCCTACTATAGAAGCTTTGATAATTGCTATTAGAAATATTCCAAACCCTCATTGTATTTAAATTGGTTATTTAGCAATATTTATTAATACCAACAATATGTGGTTACAGTTTCATTTTCAATACCTAACTAATTGTAACATGAAATGTGCTCAGACTATGACAATACGACACTATGAAACACACTGGTATATGAAACTCCTATATCTGTACAAATAAAAACAATTACTGGTTGAGCATCCCTTATCTGGAATTCCAAAATCCAAACTACTCCAAAATCCAAAACTGTCCACATGGGTGGCTGAGATAGTGACACCTTTGCTTTCTGATAGTTCATTGTACACAAACTTTGTTTCATGCACAAAATTATTAAAAATATTGTATAAAATTACCTTCAGGCTATGTGTAGAAGGTGTATATGAAACAAATGAATTTTGTGGATCCCATCTCCAAGATATCTCATTATGTAAGTATATGTAAATACCAGAATTCCAAAATCCCAAAAAATCCAAAATCCAAAACACTTCTGGTCTGAAGCATTTTGGATAAGAGATAGTCAAACTGTACCACATGGCCAGTCTCTTTCAGGTGTATGTTGTTCTTCCTCCTGACATTGACTAGCCGAAGCTTCCCTGGACATCGTACAGAGAAGTAGGAAGCAAAACCCCTCAGATTAAGTCAAGGCCATCAGCATAGCCCATTTGTAGGCTTGGGTGGACCAAACCCTTCCATTTTTCCTTTCCCTGCCTCTTCCAACAGCCACTTCAGCTAGAAGCTGGGGAATCACTTGGTAACCCAATGGGACTGACGCTGGCTGTGTTTGGGGGCTCCCTCGCCCTGCTTTAACCCAGTAACTGTTCCTCCTCCTCAGAGCAGAGCTCTACTGCCTGATTGCTCACTTCCTCCAGTCCAGATTTTCTAAGAAAACCCAAACATTTTTAAAACTCATTGAGACAGAAATTTTAGTTCTGAAAAAGAGGATATATCTGGGAAAAGGAGGACATATGGTAATCCTATTGGAATAAGATGACATGTCCAGGAAAAGGAGGATTATGGTAACCCTAAGGTAGCTGCTCTAGGAAACAGAATGCTTAAGTTCATAAAATTTCTGAGTATCTTGATGAAGTAAATTCTGTTCCCAGAAACTTTGTCATGTAGAGAGATTCCGAAAGGCATTCATGTGCCTTCATATGCTTATATCCTAAGTGATGATCTGTGTTAGTGTTTTGTCAAATTTGCAACCTAACTTTTCAGTTCTAACTGAAAGTGTCACAATGGCATTGACACCCCAGACATCTATGGTATGAAGACACTGAATGTCTGAAAACTTGAAATGGGTAGCATTGGCACAGATATGACAGGGTCTGGAAAGCTCATCCTGGAGGCCAGTAAAAGCTGATTAGACTGCTTGCATGCCCTCAACTGACACAGCTCATATCATTTTCTTTTTAGCAGATGGGACACGAGTGAGTAATACGTCCAGAGGAGAGCAACAAAAATGGCGGGAGGTCTGGGAACCATGCCCTATGAGGAGCGGCTCAGGGAACTGGGTATGTTTAGCCTGAAGAAGAGAAGTGTCATGATGGAATAACCAACTCCATCATGGGGAAAGAGTTCATTTTCCACTCCTCAGCATCTGGAATTTTCCACCCCCTGCTTTCCAGAGCAACAGGTAAGATAAGGGGTGGAACCTCATTTCCAAAACATGACATCACATCACCTGACTAGAGAGCCAGTCAGATTTGGCAATGCGGAACCAATCAGATTTCACCAATGGAGTCTTTTACTTTTGAATCCTTTTGTTTGAAGACACATGGTAGAGACAAGCAAGGAAGACATATGGGCTCTGTAACACCAAAGAGCTAAATGATATCATGGGGCCTACAGGGGAGGCCCATTTGAATGACTCTGAATTACATCATAGAGACTCTCACATGGACCTCATAATTTGTAAGTTACTATTTTCTTAGCTTAGGGAATGTCTAGTTAGCATGCATTAGTTTTATGATTTATTTTCAATCTTATGACTGAATGTATTTCATGTAACCTTAAGCTGAGTTCCTGGAGGAGAGATTTCCCTCCATGTTGTGTCATTGCTTGAACTAAAAATAAAGCTTTTTCTGTTTTTACTAATCTCCACGAGCACATGCTGAGCTTGGTTCATAGCTATCTGAATTTCCCTGGGATAAAGGAAGGTGAGTTGATGATATTTTCACACAACCTGCCCAGCTTCTCACTGCGCTGGGCAAAAAGGGTTAAAACTCAGCGAGTGGTGGCAGATTTCAAAGAGAAAAATCCCTCAGGTTTGGGATTTACAAAGGGCAAATTTGTAAATGTTGACATGATAGCCATGTTTAAATATTTGAAGGGATGACATACTGAAGATGGGGCAAGCTTGTTTTCTGCTGCTCCAGAGACTAGGACACAGGGCAATGGATTCAAACTACAAGAAAAGAGATTCCACCTAAACATTAGGAAGAACTCCCTGACAGTAAGAACTATTCGCAGTGTGGTGGAGTCTTATTTTCGGGAGATTTTAGAACAGCGGCTGGATGGCCATCTATTGGGAGTGCTTTGATTGTGTATTCCTGCATGGCAGGGGGTTGGACTGGATGGCCCTCTTGGTCTCTTCCAACTTTATGATTCTATGATTCTAAGTTTGGGATTGGGGAGTCAGTATTAAGAGGATGCTCTTTTGTATGTACTGTACACATTTTCAGTTACTAAGGCATCAAGTGCCATTTCAAAATTATCTTTAAATGATTTCCCATCGGATTAACTCAGGAACTTAAATCATATCCAACTGCCAGTCCCAGCTGGGGAGACCCACTGAATCAATGGGATTTATATAAGTGTTGATTTACTATTCAGCAGTTGATTCAATGAAAACTAGGGAAAAGATTTCGGCTCACATCACAAGAATACGCCCATATCTCCTCCCCTATACTCTGTTGATTTATTTTATTTTCTTTTTGCAGTATGTGTTTCTTTGTATTTTCTTAATTCCTACTACAATTGATGAGATTTTTTTTTATAATTTTCCTTTATTATGTTTTTCTAGTCAGGTTTCAGATTTGGTTTTCATATGTAAACTTCTGTCTCCCAAGTGAATTATTTTTAATATACTGTTATTTCAGAGCTCCACTTTGACTTTGATTAACAATATCTTCCTATTACATTATCTTATTTTTGCTTATCAATTCTTTCAACTTTGTCAGACTAGCTCTCTACCATCTTCTATTAACTCTGACGGATCTATCTCATTAAAAAGAAATCCCAAGGTAATGAATCAGAAATAAACATATCCTTATATTGATTTCAGATTCTCACAACCGCACTTGCTATTAGATTTGAAACATTATTAATTTCACTTTTCCTGCTACCTGACCAAGGCAAACATCTCAGCTGTGCCAATCACTATCTTAGATTTTAACCTAATTCTTAAAATTGATGTCACAACACCCTTGTATCTGTTTATCACCTTCTGATCATAATTCAATCAAATTAAAATGCACATACTTTTTTGTGAATATGATTTAGCAACATAATTTAGGAAGCAATCCACTAGTCCTTAAGAGAGTTTCCTTGGGGCCTAGGACTTTCCAGATGTGCTTTCTGATGTTGGAGAGAGAGCGGGGGAAAGAGTCCAGTTTCACAGAGGGAAATCTGACCCACCAAATCTCTAACCTATAACAAAATCAGAGAGGCCATAAAGAAAGCTGGCTAAGGCTGTGGTTCCATGAGATGCAAAGCATGCCTCCAGTTTTCTAACATGTCCCTGGAGCAGGAGGAAAACCACGAAGCTTCTGGAGCTGATATGGTTTAATTTCTTTCCATCTGGAGCAAATACATCTAGAACTGTTTAATTTAACCCTAAACTATCCATGGGTATAGATCCTGGAACCTGGATGTAGATCCCGGATGGAGTTCTCCATTCCTCTGAGCCATCAGGTCGGGTTTTCAGGACCTTCTGTGACATCACAGCAGCTAACAATGTGCCATCATAACCTCTAAGCTAATGACAGTCAGAGGCACCATGAAATGCCCTGGTCAGATATGCTGGCACTACATAACTGCACATTTGTAAGGGTTAACTAGGCCACATGAGTCACTGAGGGCCTTTTTCATTTCACAATTATAGTGCTTAATCACCATGGCAACATCCTATCGAATTCATTTGAGCAGGGGCATTTAGAATCCTTAGCCAGGTTGCTCCTCTGGTGCCTCTGACCAAACTACAAACCCCAGGATTCCATAGGATGCAGCCACAGCAGTTAAAGTGGAATCATAGAGCTATAATTGTGTAGTGTGAAAGGGGCATGACTCATCAAAGCAAACCAGGTAGTTCCATGAACAGAAGTGACTAAGCTGGAAGAACAGAAGCCCAGGGGAGATTCAGAATCATCAATAGGAAGGCTGAATAAAATTCATATGCAAAGCAAAGAGGGCAGCACTGGGTTCCAAATCTTGGTAATTCTCGTGAGAAGACACGAACGTGGCAAATTCAAAAATTAAAGCAAGACAAAGACACAAAACATAAACACAAGCACAGAAATACTCTTTGCAGCACCAAGTACACTGGCGGAGGGGGTCACAAAAAGAGCATCACCTACATGGTTGTTGCGACCTCACCTGGAAGTGTTCTGAGAATTAACTCTGTATTCCCGTGAGCACAATGGCACGAGGCTTCAAACGCCAGCAATGCCAGCAACAAATTGCCATGAGAGATCAGTTGACAGCTTGGCCCGTCAATGGAATGGAATGGCTTTTTGACAAGACATGATCACAAAAGGATGACACTGTATGGTATGTGCACCCTTTTGAAATCATTTGGCGTTGTTATGGCACCATATTTTCTTCATCTGATAAAGTCCAAAGTCTATGGCATAATGTGCACAAACCATTCTTTTAAATGATACAGTCAATGAAGAGTTGTCTAAATCGTTCTTCCAAGACCCAAGTTAAATGAAATAAAGAAAATACTGCCTGTGAAAACTAATTTTACCAAACCTTTGGAATGAGGGTGGGTCAATTTGGCAAAAAGCAAACAGACAAAAAGGTGAAATATATGACCAATAGGAGGGCAATAAAGAAAAAAAATCTGCTAGCACACATGTATAGATGCCAGCCTAGAAATAACTGCTTTAAAAATAAATACAATAAATTCCACCATGGTGAATAAGACTGTGACCAAATGACCCAGGTGCCTCCCCAGCCAGCTGTCCAAGAGATGCTAATTGATGATGATTGGAAACTTTCAGGCCCCTGCTGCTTTCTCTTCCTGTTTATTTAATTATTCATGTTATTTGGTCAATAACAGTAAGTTCCATGGGCTATATAGTAAATTTCACCTTAGAGTGGACAGAGGACTGCTTTCTGAAAAGTAGGGCACATGGCCATTAGATACCCTCCATACTGATTTGGCAGGGACAGTCCCAATTTTCCCCACAGAGGATTGTCATCCCACTTTTTCAACTGCTTTGAAAATGTCCCAGTTTCTCTTCCCCCCTCAGCTTTCTTCAGCTGCTACAAACTGTCTTCAAAGCACAAAAGTAATTTGCGCTCAATTAAATCAGCAGGAGGAACAGGAGAGGAGGGGGACAGACTCTTGCCCTTTCTGGTAGACTCAGGCAAAAGCAAACTGCTGCATCCTCTCCTAGCTTGTGGTTTCATCCTCATTAATAACTTTTGCCATCTTGACCAAACTCTGATGTTGCTTGGCCACACATGTCTGGTTTTCTTCTGCAAAATGTTGGAGGGTATGCTTTTAGAGGTCTCCTCTAGTTTTTGCCAGAAGCAGACTTTCTGCTCCCCTCAAATACATTAGATAAAAGGAATCTGATTTTATTGATCTTTCAATAGACATTATCTATCTATCTATCTATCTATCTATCTATCTACACAGAGAGATTGAGATTGTATAGAACCATTTTGGGGGGATTATGTCACAACAATTTTTAAAATGAGATTTACAGTCTATCATGCAGATGTACTGTTGACTTGTTTACTAAGGTCATGTACTGATTAGTTCCATGAAAAGAAAAATGAGGGCATGTTACCTTTCTCCTGTGCTTTTTCTAGTAATGCAGGATAGAAAAATGCTCCTTTAATGAGAGCAATTCAAGTTAAGTGGCCACTTCACAAAAGCTAGAAGCCCTCCAAGCTTGCTTTTACGTATCTGCCACATGAACGCACAAGGTTGTCTGGAAATTAAGGTGACTCGGGATATACAAGTTTTCCTGGAAATCACTTTTAGATCTGAACAAGGGGCTTTAATTGGAGGGACTTGGCATTGTTAGTGTTTTTGAACTGGCAACAGAAAAATAACTTGGTGTGTCCTCAGCTTCATGGGCTCTGCAGCTTGAACTGATGCTGCTTCAAGCTCAGGCCTGGCCTTATTGGATTTGTCACATTATTAACCAGCTGGCTGGGTTTTCCTGGACTTTAGGCATGCCACCCAGTCCCTGTCTGGACCATTGTTTATTTAATTATTTGGATTCTAACTTTTCAATAATAAAAAAGCAAGTCTCTAACCCTTGTAGGAACTGATAGGGGGCAAAATGTGAGGTTCGTATTCTATCCAATTATTTCGTTTAAAACAAACCGGCCACTGCCTTTCAGTGTGTTTAGCCAATAAGTGCAGTCTCACACTTATGACTGACTTTTTAAAAATAGATTCATAATTGTAGATGTGAACCATCTTCTCAGAATTCACTGGGTTAATGTTACCATATGGAGGGGGAAGTCTAGCCTTTTGGGGAAAAGTCAAGCTGTTTTACAGAGCTGCTTGCAAGTATTGCATAGAAAACAATGGAGTCATTGGAATTAATGTGGTGGTGGTGGGAATGCAACTAAACAGGAGGAAAGCTGCTAGTATCAAAATACAGTTTTTACTGTGTAAGCTGTTATATAGGTATTATGCTATTTTTGCTGGCTTCTGTTGCATGACTTGGCATAGCAGAATTGTGCATTTATAGGGGACTTCCAGGGGAAAAAACCCCACTTTTTGAAGGGCAGCTAGGGCAGTGGCTCTTAATTTTTTCTTTACCAGGGACCTCCTTTAAATATCTTTAGCTGCTCTGGTCCCCCAAGACTTAATTCAAGATTTAAAACAACAACAGCAACAACAATACAGTTACACTATCCATTAAACCTTCCCTCAGAGGCACTGGAGGGGGATGGAAGACTTTTCTCCTGCTTCTTCCTGCAAGCTTGTGGCTGGAGCAAATTGAATGGCAATGCACAGGCCAAGCCAGCCAGCCAGCTTTTGTCTTGGCTCTTGTCACGTGGCTGCTTCACCGTGGGGAGGAGGTGGGCCAAGCAGCCTTTAAGCCTTTACAGACCCCTTGCGAGGACATCATGGACCCCTGGGGATCCACGAACCACAGGTTAAAAACCACTGAGCTAGAGTTTTCCCCACTGCCTGGTATGGGAGGAAAACAGCCACTCCCCATTGTTGCCACCTTCTCTTCATTGCATTGTGCCTCTCCCCCTGCACAGCTTCTGCTACTAGGTTGCTATGCTTCCCTCTTCCTCTGCGTATTGTCATGTAGCCACAGTGGCACCACTGTCTTCACCTGGCTGCCTGTCTACCTGTCCTCCATTTAAAGCAGCACTGGCTGCTTTGTGTAACTGCTTCTTCTTCAGAGGGTAGGGAGACAGTCAGCTGAAGAGGAGAGGAAAGAGAGGTGGGGAGGTGCCATAGTGGATGCATAGAATAGGTGCAAGATGAGGGAGAAGAGAGGGAGGGAGGAGGTGTGGCAAAGGAAGAGAGATGGGGTGTCCTTAAAAAAAAGGTCAGTAAGTGCCTGAAGAAGCAAGTGGTGTGTAGGAGCTGTCATGTAGTCTGGGTCAGTCACAGGTTATCCGAGCAAGATAAAGGGAGAGGCATAAGGGTGGTCAGCTGCTGATCCAGAGGTACTATCAGCAGGTCAGAAGTCCAATTACACAAGCCAGCAAGGAGTTAACAGAGTCATCCAAAACATAGCCAGTCCGAGGTCATGAAAAACAGGAACTCAAGGGAGTACTGTACACAGAAGAGAGTTGTAACACTAAGGCTGAGAGATATTTATGGGATATTTATGGGCAGCTCCCGCAAGGCCACAGGTGCCTAATTAGTCAGTGTCTATTAATTAACTAGCACTGGACTTGGCGTTTCTCCCTCCTTCATTCAGTGAAGGAGGGAGAAACTGTCAGGTGGTAGCGTGCACTCGGAACCTCTTCAAAAGGTCTAGCCAGCAATAAACGGTAGCAGAGTTTTGTTCCTTTAGGCATCAGAACAAAGGCAAAGACACAGGCTTATGTCTAAAATCTTCCTGTTTTTTACTTGAACATAGCAAAGACTATTTACAATATATTACAGCATCCACAGAAGAAAAAACAATTTCACTCTTCAAGATTCAAAACAGAACTTCTTAGTTCAACTTCTTAAGACAAACTAAACTACCCAACTCTGCAAAATTCCAAGCACCTCTCCCCAGTGAGCTCTGCACCAGCTCAGAGCTCATCAATATTGATACGTTTGCAACTGTCAGCTAGCTCTGCAGATCTGTGCAAACTATTTGCTACATCAGAGCTCTTCACAGAATAAATCTAACTACTGTATGTCCCAGTATCCTGACAGAAATGCCAAGCCCAGTGCTAGTTACACAACAGACAGTGAAGGATGGGGGAATGCAGTCTTCAGCCTCTTCCAACTCCTGCTGCAGAGCAGGCTCCCCAGCTCTCATCTCTTTGGGCTCAGCGAGAATTTCACTATCAGGGATGCAACTTCCTGGCACTCTGCCTCCTCCTCCTTCTCATCTGAGTAATCCAGGGGGTGAGCTATGACATGGGGCAGCACAAAGTGAGGCAAGGAAAAGTTAGAGATAGAAGTGGTGGAGTGCAAGAAGCAAGTGAGGGATGCATGGTAATGATGCAAGGTGAGGCCAGGATACTGAACTCTCATTTTCAATGCAGCACCCAATTGTGTCTACTGGTCAACACTGTAGATTTGGTGTGAACCATTAAGAACCTGATCTCCAGTTTAGGTAGTCCCTCCATCTCTCCCTCTATCATGCTTTATTCCTTTTCTCAAAGCTGAGACTCAAGTTGTATTACAGGATTATAAAGAAATACAAATGACAACACAGGTAACTAAAAGCATATAAACAGTTTGGATTAAAACAGTTTTAAACACTCTGTAGCTGTCATGAAGATTTGTTGTTGTTGTTGTGTGTTTTATGTCAAACCTATGACTGATGTCTTACTTATGACAAACCTTTCATGGGTTTTTCTTGGCAAGATTTGTTCAGAGCCGGTTTGCTACTGCTTTCCTCTGAGGCTGAGAGAGTGTGATTTGTCCAAGGCCACCCAGCTGGTTTCCATAGCTGAGGGGACATTTGAATCCTGGTCTCCAGAGTCATAGTCCAACATTCAAACCACTACACCATGCTGTCTCTCTGTCATTGGGATACAAGAAGCCTACGAGATAGATTATGTTGGATATAATTTTATTGAAAAAGTACCTTTTTTCTGATATTAGCTAATAAATATATGAAAAGAGTTATGCCCATCCCTGAACATTCATGGTAAGATTTAGCAGACCTTTCTTGGGTGCTTTACCATTGATGGAATCATGCTAGGATGTTACTCCAGTGTAATTCTTGATTTTGGTGGCAGTTATACTATTTAGACCCTGGCAAAAAGAGACACCCAATACCTCATTGCACAAGCAATTCTCCATTTGTCCCAGTCCAACAGTGCATGGGCACAGTTCCATCCCTTTATCTATGACAGGAATGACAACTAGATCATATTTGTTTATTATTGTAGCATTGAAACCTGTTTTGCTTCAGCAAGATGCCTGTAGTATGTGTCTTTCAATCAAGCCCACCAAGCTCTTTATCAGGGGAGCGGAATATGCAGCCTTCCAGATGCTGTTGGATCACAGTTCTAGCTGTTCCTGTATATTGGCTATGTTGGCTAAGGCAGATAGCAGTTGCAGTCCAACAACATCTGGAGGGCCACAGGATTCCCTGGCCCTGTTTTCTACAGAGGTATGTGTATTAGGAGAACCAACAAGAAGCAGATCATTTTCTTCCTTCTTTCTTCCTTTCTCAGGTTGAGTTTTTGGTTTTGTTTTCTTCTGTTTGCTATACCTCATCCTTTCCCCCTTTACTTTAAAGTTAACTGTTATGGCTATTTATTATGCTACTTGGTTATTATGCTAATTGGAGTTATATACCTGCTGTGCTACTAAGGGAATTGGGGTTGGGGGAGATTAAGAGGGATTTAGATTGTTCCATAACAATGTGTGTGACACCTGCATTATGTTGCAACCTGCATATGTTGTTGTAATGCTGATTAAAACGCACAATGAAAACTATTAATAGAAAAGAAAAAGAGGCCACTCTTGTTTGATCTCAGAGATTGTGCTGGGAGTTAGGGGAGGAATGCCCTCTTAGGGATATTTGATTCAAGCCATTAATGAAGTTATAGATCAAAATCAGTGCCATGGCATGTTCACAGGAGACCATGGGAACCAGTTCTCACATTATGGTGATGTGTAATCACTGACTCATCCCTACTGGGAGAGCCAGCATGATATATAGCATACAGAGTGTCAAGACCTGCCCTACTATTAGGCAAATTGAGAAGGCTACATTTGGGGTATCATCAAAGAGCAGCAAACTGTCTGCTTATTGATGAGTTGCTTTGCTGTCTGTTTTTCCTGCCAGTGGTGGGGTAGAGATGCTTGCGGGATTTTCTTCCACATGTGCCAAAATAATCTGGTGGGCTTGAGATCCTGGGTACTGTGACTTGGTTGGGTGCCATTGGCTGTTCTGCATCAAGCAAAAATGCTTTGGGTGAGTCCTGTGTGGTACAGAGCAGTACTTCTTAAGTTGCAGTTGCAGTTATTTTTTCCCCAACATGTCATGGACCAATTCCATATTTGTGCCCCTGGACTACACGTTTCTTTCATTCCTGGAAGCTCTATGGGAACTGGCAGCCGATGGTTCATGGACAGGCACTGGTTCATGGAGCACCACTTTGCGTAGCACTCATGTAGAGGTAATGGGAAGCATGCTCAAACTGGGGAGACATGCTTGAAGCCTATGCGGTGGCCAAGGGCCAGTCACATTCTCTCAGTAAAATCTGCCTCATAGGCTTCTTGTGAGGTTACAATTATAATTGTTTATTATTATTATTAGTATTTTATTTATTTATATCCTGCCTCTTTCCCAGTCCTGGGATTCAAGAAAGCCTGAGGAGGGAGTGGGTGGTCAGTGTTTCCTGCCTGAGCACCTAGGGTGGAATCTTGAATCATGAGTAAATGAATCAAATGAGGCAAGATGCCAATGGAGTTTCTGGACAACTGGAGTTTCTAGGCAATGAGATGCTAGTCCGACATTTGTTGTTAGGTCCCTTTGACTCTGATTTATGGCAACCATATCATAGGTTTTCTTGACAAAATTTATTCAGAGTAGGTTTGCCATTGCCTTCCTCTGAGGCTGAGAGAATGTGACTTGCACAAGGTCATCCCGTGGGTTTCCACAGCTAAGTGGGGATTCAAACACTGGTCTCTCAGAGCCCAAGGCCAAAACTCAAACCACCACACCACTCTGGCTCTCATATACATTATAGTATTCTGTAGTCAGAGAATGTTTCTAGGATGGAGGACCATCGCCTCCCAAAAATACTACTCTACGGTGAACTCGCCACAGGTCAGTGTAAGAGGGGCACTCCAAAAAAGCGATACACGGACTCCCTGAAGCAACATCTCAGGCTTGGCCAAATTGATCACCAACGGTGGTCCGCCCTAGCCTCACATCGGGAGGCATGGAGATGCACTATCCACAATGCTGCAGCCTTATTTGAGAACTCACGACGAACAAGTCTTGAAGAGAAACGACAACGCAGAAAGAATCACAACCCAGAAACATCACCCAAGGAGACCTTCTGCTGTGCTTTCTGCAACCTGACTTGTTTATCTCGGATTGGCCTTTTTAGTCACCAGCGTGCTTGCAGAAAGTGCGGGATGAGTCCTTCCTGAATCTTCGTTTGCGAAGAAAAGCCAGAGGACATAGTAGGTCAAGCAGGAACGAAAGATGACTGCTGAAGGACTGATTCTGTGAGAGAAATCCTCTGTTTCCCTGTGCTTCAGGCAATATTTGAATATGGAAGCTACCAGGCAGATAACACCTAGTGCTACCAATCAAGATGCATTGTGCAGCTCTTCCATCTTTTCTTTCTTATTGGGTTTGTGGGTAGATTGGGAGGAAGTAGTTGGAAAACACTGAAGGGTTACAAGTTGAATGCATCATTATCTGAACAGCAAGTAAAATTCTGTGAGGCAGAGCAGGATAAAAATCTTTGTCCCCTCTGCCCCAGAAGTACCAATTCTTTGGCTAAACTGTACGTTCTATGCATCAAATGGTCATTGTGATGAATTAAATAAGCCAGCGCAAGAGGGCAGCATAGAACAGTTTGGCTGCTCCAAGTAGTGGGCTCCAGTGAGTTTCTCACTTATCAGCCTGACAGTATGAAAGCAAGCACATAGGTGGCCTAAGAAATTTGTGATATACTGTATAAACACACCAACAAACATGCCATTTTTGTATTTTGTTCAGATACCAGAAAACTAACTTGCTTCAGTTTTTAAGAACATGAACCAAACACTACCTCTCACATGTATGTGAGCAGAGCTGGAATCAGTGTGGTTGGATTTTTAAAAGCAAAACTGCAGCATACAGTATGAACTCTTTTGACTCCTTTCTTAACTCCAAGTGCACATGGCCAATGTGTGTTATTGTTGTTAATCTTAATAAAGTTATAATAATTAAACTGTTACCCTAAAGGCACCAGATCCTGTCTGACCTTGGAAGCTAAGTAGCGTCAGCCATGGTTAATAATTGGATGGGAGATTGCGAACAAAAATGGCAGGTGCTATAGGCTATATTTCAAAGGAAGGAACTAGTAAAACCACCTCTGAGTATTCCTTGCCTAAGAAAACCCTGTGAAATTCATGGAGATGCCGTAAGTCAACAGTCAATTTGAAAGCCTGTGTGTGTGCACACATATGTTTTTAAAATGGTTTTGGTAGTTTAATTTCATTTTAATATTGATCTTTTGTACATTTTAACTGTACTCTGGTTTAATTTATAAGTCACTGTGTGTCTCAGTTTTTGGAAAAAGCCAAGTTATAAATAAAGATGATGGTGGTGGTGCTGGTGATGTTTAGCAGGCACAAAACAAATATTCAGTATTGGAAATAATACCTATAGGCTGTGCTGATTTCATTTTGACAAAGCAGAAAAGAAAGAACCGAGTATTGTAAAAGGCAAATTAAAGGCATGTCAATTTATTTTATTTACTTCCTTTTCATCTTCATTTTTTCCTCCTCTGCCAGTTCACTTGACAACACTGGATACAGACTGCAAATTAATTTGTGTCTGGCTGCTCCTTAGTTTTGAAGTACACTACAGTTAAATCAAGTACCACTTGAACCACCCCTCCCCATGTGTGTGTGTGTGTGTGTGTGTGTGTATGTTAGAGAGAGAGAGAGAGAGAGCAATGACATTTCTTTCTCTCTTTAAAAGGTACATACTAATTTTTGATCCAAGTAGTTGCTGCCTTATACCCAAGGAGCAAAAGTTGTTTTGGACATGAGTGAAAGCCAAAGTAGATGTGATTCTGTAGTTTTTTGCTTTAACAAAGTGCTTATGTGGGGTTCCCAAGTAAGGTCAGGACCACTGGGTGGGGTAAGGAAGGGAGGTCTAACCATTGGTCCCTGCTGTTGTCCTGCTTAACATCATTCCTCCCTTCTGCATGCCTGCTGTTTGCAATAGGAGGAAAGCTTCCATTGGAATCAATGGGTGTTTTAATTCCACTGGAAATAGCAAATGCATGCTGGGGGTAGGCTGGTTCTGATTATGATCCTTTGCTGGAGCAAAGGGTGAAGATCTTAAATATGGCTCTCCTCCCCTTTATTTGTTATTTATTTATTAAACCCAGAACAGCTGCAGTTACAAAACACCAGATTACACAATTTTTTAAAAAATGTCTAGTTTGACCATTAGTAATTCTCCATGTATCCCTGGCCTATGGATAGGAAGAGTTCACAAATCTCTCCCACAGAAGAAGAGATGCAGTGGTGTCACCCCATGTGGTAACTCATGGTGTCACTCCCATTTCTGTACCAGACCATACAGAATCCTTAATAATCACAACCATCTATGCAATCTGTGTGTGACTTTGGAGGTCAAGGAAAACCTACACATGGGAGAGGAACAAGAAGGAAAGCTTGCCTGGCTGGACATGGCACCAGGGATATTTTTTTAATTAAAAAAAAATCCACTGAATCACTGTACAAAAAAACTGTAGATAGTCATTTTTGTGTTGCCCCCTATAATAGTGTCACCTGGTATGGTCCGGACCCCCCACCCCACCCTGAGTGACACTACTGGAGGCATGTGCTCCCACTGCTTCTGTATTGCTTTCCCCTGTTGCATGGTACCCAAGGGCCTTTTCACACTATACAATTATATACTATGATTCCACTTTAACTACCATGGTTGTATTCTATGGAAACCTGGCATTGGCAGTTGAGGGAGGGCCATTTAGGATTCTCAGCCAGAGAGCTCCTCTGGTGACTTTGACTAAACTACAAACTCCAGGATTCCATAGGATGCAGCTACAGAAGTTAAAGTGAATCATAGTGTTATAACTGGGCAGTGTGAAAGGGCCCCTGGAGAAGAGGAGCACTCACTATTATGCACTGTCTCACAGTGTGGTGGAGTCTCCTTCTTTGGAGGTTTTTAAACAGAGGCTGGATGACCATCTGTTGGGAGTGCTTTGATTGAGTATTCCTGCATAGCAGGGGGTTGGACTAGATGGCCTTTGTGGTCTCTTCCAACTCTGTGATTCTATTTTATTTATTTATTTAGGTATTTATACCCTGCTCTTCAGCCACAAAGGCTCTCAGAGTGGCTTAACAAATTGTTAAGCAATAGCACTTTATATATCTACACCGCATTAAGTGGTTTCCAATGTGTGTTAGCTAATTGCCCCCACAAGCTGGGTATTCACTGGGTACTTCTATGATTCTATCTGTTTCCTTTGTTTGGTGTGAAATGACTGTGTGACAAATATAGCAATGACCAAAGGAGGTCAAAAGAGGTATCATGACATTTGTGTTAAGACAAAAGCCAGAGCTAGGTAATAATGCATTTATGAGGACCACAAAGTCTTAATGAATGTATGCCAATATTCTATATTGGCTACTTAGTTACATATGAATAACTAGGGGCCCATCTACACAAGGGGAAAAAATCCGAAGTATCGCATAGTATTGGCATCTCACAGCAGCAATGACATGTCCAAATGACTTTTCTGGCCTCGGAAGCTCCCATAAGCCTCCCATTCTTGATGGTGGCTGTGAGTGATTTACTTGCATTAGTTCTTAATTGCTGCTGTGTTTTTTTTAAGTCATCCCAAGGTGCACTGGTGTGATAGAGCGATTTTCCAATTTTATGGGACAGCAAAACAGAAAATATTCATCCTGTTTTATCACTTTAATGAGTGATCGCTAAGGTGAAAATCCAACATGGCAGCAGTGGGCACTTGCCCTGCTAGCAAGCCTCACCCCCACTCTTGCCCAGCCAATCAGCTTTGTGCTTCCCTTTGAATTTTTTGTTGTACGATAGTCCAAACATGCAGGAATGCTCACCCCTTGCAGTTTTTGAAAAAGTATGGGGAAATCTGCAAAGAGTTTTACCCCATTGTTTTTGCCGTTTTGGGCCCCCCTCCTTCTGAATAGTATGGATTGGTGCTGGATCCTGTTTAAACAGGTAGGATTCCCAGGGAATTCCATGATGGGTATTTTCACCGTTTAGACGGGCCCTAGGTAACGTGTCTTGCCCTGACCCCTCCAGCCCACCTTAACAGCCAGCAGCCAAATATGGTGAAGGAGGTCTGTTTAGCTGCCTGTCCAGGTTCAAGGAAGATGATGTTTCTGTCCCCCTCCACCAGTGAGTGAGGCTGTGACCAGGAATTGCAGCAGGACTCTTGTTTTTGATTGCCGCAGTCCCGCTCATTGGTGGGAGGGGTCTGGAATTGTCATAATCCTCACACCTTGATCAGCAGCTGAACAGACCTCTTTCACCCAATTCAGCTTTTGGCTGTTATGGTGGGCATTTACACAGTCTTACTGAACACAGAGCAGTTAAAAATCTGTAAGGAGATTATCACACAGTACCCTCAAAACTGGGACTGTCCTGCCACCCCCCAAACTGCACTCCCCCCCCTTTTTGTCAGGAGTTAGAGACTGAACTCCTTTATAAAATGGCCAAACAACTGCAGAATCATGCTGAGTCATAATGGCTGACTCCATGAACTACCAGGTTATGCCCAGTCAGGCCATTAGGGGGCAATGTCCTGTAGATATATATATACATAAGTGAGTTAGTCCAAAGCTCACTCTTTTCTTGTGAATGCTGATGCCTGGTGAAGTAGTTTCTCCTTCAATTGTAAATATTTGTATATATATCAGAACTGTTTGACTTTGAAGATAAAAGTGCCTCCTGCTTATTTGGACGTCAAACACTCTGTGTGTGAGTATTCTTGGGAACGGGTTGCTATTATGTTTGCTGAGATAGTTTCTGGCTTCTGCCAGGGATTGAGTGTCCTATCATCCCCTGACACACTTGTCCCTGTAATGACAGGGGAAAAAATGTTCAGACACTTACCTGGCCACGTGATCTGGAGTGCTGCCCCTCCCCTCAGCAGTCCGGGCGTGAACGGAGCTGTTGCAAAGCTCCTTTCACTTCCCAGAAAGCAAATCCCGCACATTCTCATGAGAGAATGATCATGCAGGTATTTAAAAAAGAAAAAGAAAAGGAAAAGGAAAAAAAGGGACAGGAAGCACAAAAACACACTGTACACTTTCAAAGCAACGTGGGGAGTGGGGAAAAAGGGTGACACTTACCTGGCTGTCCTGATCGTACCCGGAAGTCTTCGGCACGGACCTCCCAGTGATGTCACATGCTGCTGGCATCGCGCCAGCACAACAGATCATCTGTTCATTCACCCATCATTCCATTATTATAATGGAACGGGCTTCTTATTCACGGCTTAAGCCGTGAATAAGAGGAAGCAAGGGAGGAACAGAAGCAGTACGGAAACATCACAAGACAGGGATGATGTCATGTGAAAATGCAGCCTAATAGCGATTTCCTGTCATCCCTATTCTGGGATGTTTTTAACGTGTAATAATCTCCTAACTCTAGGTTACTAATCCATAACTTCAATACAGAATGCCAGACTGGTCTATGCGAAAAAGTAGAAGAGTAAGGACTTTATCAGAACAGTCAAATATGGCATCATAAGGACGCCTAATGATCGTGAAAGGGCATGTGTACCAGACAATGTTGCTGTTTCATGATCATGTACAGTTGTCCCTTCACATTCGCTGGGGTTTGGTTCCAGGACACTCCGTGAATACCCACATCCGTGAATACTCATGTCCCATTATATGCAATGGCATAGCAAAATGGTGTCCCTGATATAAAATGGCAAAATCAAGGTTTGCTTTTTGGATTATTATTTTTTAAAGAATATTTTAAAACCATGAATGCCAAATCTGTGAATGTGGATGGACAACTGTATTGCTTAAAAACTGTACTTTTTTATTGGCGTTCCAAGCTGTTAATTGATCTCCTGTGGCAATTTTCTGCCAGCATTGCTGGTGTTTGAAGCTGTGCACCATTGTATTCATGTGAATGCAGCATCAATGGGCAAACACTTCTGGGTGAGATCATGACAGCCAGGTAGGGGTGCTCTTTCTATGACCCCCTGCCCCGGTTTACTTGGGACTTTTAAAGTGTGTTTTGGTACTTTCTCAAACTTTCTGTCTTTGTTTTGTTTTTTTGAGTTTCCTGTGCAAGTGTCTTCTTGTGAGATTTGAAACCAGGAAGTGAACGGAGCTCCATTCACTCCCTGTTAGTGCCTGGGGAGCCTCTTTAGCACGAGCAAGGTAAGGTCTGATGGGGGGAGTTCTTTTACCGGCATAAAGACATTACAATTTATGCTGGCAAAGCACTTTTGAGGAGGGTGGTCTGATAAAGTCCTAAGAAAAGTCCAAAAATCTCAAAATGGGTAATGAAAGTCTTTGATATGACCAAACTGGATAAACTCTCAAATTTAGTGAAGAGAAATTGTATAGAAAAAAATTGGAGATATGGAAGCCTTTTACTATGTAATACCTGTATATTGAAATGGAGATTGGGTAACTATGGGATTTGATATGTAATAAGAGAATCGATAAAGATTATATAGAGACAATGTAAAAATGGAATGATAAACTAGAGTGAGGCAAATAGTAGAATTAATTAGGACTGTATAATCTGGGGTGTTGGGAAGTCATTCTAAAGTGTTAAGAGTGGTGAGGTTGGTATGTGGGTGTGTATTTTTTATTGGGTTTTGCCATTTTCTGCATTATGATCTTTTACTTAGGTTGTATTTCCTAATGCCACCTGTTGGCAGATAGATATATAATCCTTTCTGTTTTAACAAGGTTTTTTTTTTCTTTGTGTGTTTCTTTCTTTCCTCTTTCTTCTGCTTTCTTCTTTTTCTTTGTTTGTTTGTTTTTTTTTTTTTTTGGTGGAGGGGGGGATGATTTGTTATGTTCTCTGTGCTGTACAATTTATGTATGCCAGATCTCTGGATGTTTTCATATTTGCTTTTATTATTCTGTTAGATACTAATAAAGATATTATAAAAAATATACAGAATGCCAGACATGATGTTTAGTGACCCAAAACACCACAAAATAGTCTAATAAAATATTACCCAACCCTGATTTTTGTTTTTATTCATGTACAAGACAGATACTTCTTGTGTTTGTTTTTCTACAGACAGGTGTTAAAGGAGGCAGGCCATCAGTAAGTTGTCTCAGTCTTCAGATATATCTCCTTTCGTCCCCAAGGACTAAAGCCTTTGCTAGATGACTTAGCTGATTCATTTATTTTCTTTAAGACAGTTTGGAGCCCACCTTTCATTTTTTTCTTTTTTTTAAATCTTAGTACAGTTACAGAATCATTTAAATCACACTGACCATATCAGTTCAGAACAGCAACACAATAATAAAATGCAATAAGTTCAAAATTAAAAACAAATGAAACAATTGAGCAGTGAAGTAGAAAACTGGTAACAAACCAGTGCTTAAAATATAACACCTTAAGATGCCCAAGTGAACAGAAGCATTTTAAATGTGTCACCTATACAAGTGGGAAATGAGTGTTAAACGAATTCCTTTGGGGACAGAGTCCCACAATTAAGGTCACCATAGATGAATAACCCCTTTCCTTTGTCTGTGGTGTGATGCACAGGCGCGCCAGCCGAAATACCCTCACAACTCAGCCTGGCCACCTCGTCACTTTCACTGCCACCACATTGTGACACGGGATTTCACCTCCCACTGCCACCACAGAACAAATGACCTGTGGAAACTACAGTTCCACAATTAGATGAATAGTACTTGTACTTGAGTGTGGGTGTTTATAAGGTTTGAGCGTCAACTAAATATCAGTAAGAGAAAATAACTGATGAATAGACTGAATATAATAAACAAACAAAAAGAGTGATTTATTGTTGAACAAAAATAACATAACTGCTTTGAATTTTATTTTCAGTCCGCCTCTATCATTTTTATTACTTATTCTCCCCTGCACGTTAATTCTTTCCAGCTTCCCTCAAAGCCATACACCCTTTTTAGCCTCTCCTTAACACATCACATCATTCAACTGTCAACTCCCTTCTCAATTGACATTCTCCCTTAACTGTCCTTCTCTCAACTGTCATTCAGAATTAAAACATCCAGAAGCCCCTCCCCTTTCTGCTTCCTCCCAGAGGATTGGCTCCTGAATCACACTACTCTCATTTGTCCACATAGCTGTCCATCATATGCGTGTCTTTAAGTCACCTGTCAACTTATGGCGACCCCATGAATCTCACAGGGTTTTCTTAGGTAAGGTGTACTCAGAAGTGGTTTTGCCAGTTCCTTCCTCTGAAATATAGCCTACAGCACCTGGTATTCTCTGATGGTCTCCCATCCAGGTACTAACAAGGGCTGACTTTGCTTAGCTTCCAAGATCAGATGGGATCCAGTGCCTTTAAGGTATTTAGGCTTATTCTTTGTACCCACCTGTTAAGGCAGGAGCAGTCTGAGGAGGGCTCAGTGGAAGACTTTGACATTTGGGAGGCTTAACATTAGATCCTTTGGAAGCACACTTCTCTACGCTCTCCTGATCAGACGAGCCCAAAGGACTTATGGAGATGTGCTTGAAAAGTTATGTCTATGATGAATACATTACACTGACATGCTGAAGCAACCCACAACTGAGCATTGGTCAGATGATGGTTGGCTTCAGCAATGTCACTGTATTTATTTTTCTTAAAAGTAACATTTCATGCTCTACTCTAGTGCTGTAGTGCAGTTCAACAATACCTTACCGAACCATTAAAGAGCTGTGGCCACCTCTTATTCATATCCCACTTTGCATGCTCTATGTATGCCCCTGCTAGCACAAACTTGTTAAAGTAAGAATGGATTTATACTTCCTGAGGTTCAGTTCAGATGCAAGACTCCTGCCCCTAAACATCTTGTGCCTAAACTCAGGATTTGTGTTCCTGCCAAAATTTAGAGAGAAATGTGTTCCGTTTCCATAGCCCCATTACTTAAAAAATATGATGGGCATTCCTAAAACAAGTTAGACAAATCTGCTTGAGAGTCCAACTGTATTCTTGTGAAAACTGCACTCTCACGTTATTGCAACTGTTTCACATCAATGCACATTCCTATATTTTAATCATATTTGGAGGTGGGGTCCATATGGAGCACCAGCCTCTCTAGTGTGGAAAGGCCAATAAATATTGATGCTATTAAGGGATGCTTTACACTGAAAATCCCTCTCTGCCACTTCAGCCCACTTTCATTATTATTAGTAGGGTTTCTTAGGCTGCTGCCACACTGCAGAAAAAATGCAGTTTGACACTGCTTTAATTACCATGGTGGTATCTTATAGAATCCTGGGATTTGCAGTTGGTTGTGGCACCAGAGCTCCCTGACAGAGAAGGCTACATATCTCACAAAACTACAAATCCCAGAATTCCATAGCATTGAGCCATGGCAGTTATTTCTGCAGTGTGTCAGCTGCCTTAGTAGTCTTGGTGTCATTTTCTGTTCCTGTTGCTCAAGTCATGAATTTGTAACAGCATCCTAAAATCTGTGGGTGTGGGGAGAAAAATTCAGTAATCAGACAGGTGATGTGGTTTTCCTTCTCTGGATGTCTTCAAAAAGAATCTGGACAACTACCTGCTGGGGATGCTTTAGCCAAAGATCCTGCATTGAGCAGTGGGTTGGACTAGATGGCCTATGAGGACCCTTCCAGCCCTAAAATTTTATGAAAATAACTCTACCCACACACAGGAGGTGAAACATACATGTACAAAAAACATCTAGTGACCTTCTCTCAAGTTTCACAAAATTTCTCCCATGCTGAGCCACTGATACATACTGTATATTCTGGCGTATAAGACAACCTTTGAACCCTGAAAAATATCCTCCAAAATCGGGGGTCATCTTATACGCCGGGTACACTTTGCTTCACCTGCCGTCCGATCTCCTGTCTCTTCGCTCCCTTCGCAAACGGAGCGAAGAGGCAGGAGATTGGGCGAGGGGTGAGGCAAAGTGTTTACCGGTTGGAAGAAAGGGGTGAACGTACCTGGTTTGCCTCGGCCACAACTCAGTCTCCTGTGTGTTCATTCTCTTTGGGGAATGAACACACAGGAGATTGAGTGGCGGCCGTGGCAAACCACAACGTTCTCCCCCCTCAAGGGGGAGAAGGCAGAGGAGGGGGCTGAATGAACCGGTAAACACTTTGCCTCCCCCCATCCGATCTCCTGCTTCCTCGCTCAGTTTGTGAAGTGGAGCGGTGTGAAGCAAAGGGAATGAACACACAGGAGATTGAGTGGTGGCTGAGGCAAACCAGGTACATTTGCCCCTTTCTTCCACCTTCCAGGAAGGTGGAAGAAAAGGGCGAATCCAGCCATTTGCAATGGTCGCCCCCCCTTCACTCTGTCTTCATTCCCTTCCAAAGGGAACAAATACACAGGAGATCAAGCTTCTTCTTCTTCCCACTGCCCACGGTCGCCTCGCCTTCGTGGGCCAGAATGGAGGCCTCAGCGTCGGGCGCGGGGTTGCTGCTGCCGTGCTGGGTGAGGCTCCACAGTGGCTGGGGGTGCTTCACTTTGACAACTGGGTGCTGCGGGCTCTGCCACTGGACCCAAGCAAGGAGAATGTGCCTCGGACCGTGGCAGGTGCATATTTCTCACGGGTGCGGTCGACGCCAGTGGCAAGCCCGCGGCTGGTGGTGCTCTCCCTGCCAGCGCTCTCACTGCTGGGCCTGAGGGAGCCCCGGGCACTGGAGGAGGAGGCTGAGGTTGAGGCGGTGCTCTACTTCAGCAGCAACCGGCTCCTGCCTGGAGCAACGCCTGCCACCCACTGCTATTGCAGCCACCAGTTCGGCAGCTTTGCCAGGTAGGTGGGCTACGGTGACTCCATCTACCTGGGCAAGGTGCTGAACCTGCAGGGCGAGTGCTGGGAGATCCAGCTCAAGGGCGCTGGACTCATCCCCTTCTCTCAGTAAAAAGAGCCGCCCCCACTGCTGCCTCTTATCTCTTTGCCTGCCGGGGGCCGGGAGTTGTCCGTGGTTTGCTTTTGCCCGCTGCAAGACTTGGCCCTGGCAAGTAAGAAGTGCCTTTAAATTTATCACACTACACTGTTATAGTGCTATTATTCCACTTTAACTGCTGTAGCTGCCTCCTGTGGGATTCTGGGGTTTGTAGTTTATAGTTTAATGAGGCCTAAGAGCTCTCTGTCTGAGGATGCTAAATGCCCCTCCCTAAACTGCAAATCCCAGGATGCCACAGGAGGCAGCCAGAGCAGTTAAAGTAGAATAATAGCACTATAATAGTATAGTGTGATAATCGCCTCAGAAGTAAACCAAGCTGGTAGCCTTGTGGCCAAATCCGCACCGTCCAGGAAGGTGGAAGAAAGGGGTGAATCCAGAGGGAAGGTGGGCGGATGAGACAAACCGGGTATATTTGCCCCTTTCTTCCACCTTCATGTCAAGTTTGACTGGAAGGTGGAAGAGAGGGGCAAATGCCACTGTTTGCCTTGGTGGCTGCCCATTCCCTCCGTCTTCCTTCCCTTCGCAAAGGGATGGAAGATGGAGGGAATGGGCTGCTGCCGAGGCAAACCAGGTATATTTGCCCCTTTCTTCCACCTTTGAGTCAAGGGTGACTGGAAGTTGGAAGAGAGGGGTGAATGACGTGGTTTGCCACGGACGCTGCCCATTCCCTCAAAGGGAACGAAGATGGAGGGAATGGGCAGTAGCCGAGGCAAACCGGGTTCATTTGGCCCCCTCCTCTGCCTTCACCCCCTTTGGGGAGCAACCAAAGGTGGAAGAGAGGGGTGAATGTAGTGGCTGGCTGGCTGGGAGAGCCCTGCCAGCTGATCCTGTTCGCTTTCCCAACTCACGAGGAGATCCTCATGAGTTGGGAAACAAAGAGGATCAGCTGGCAAGGCTCCCCCAGCCAGCCAGCCAGCCAGGCAGCCAAATTGGGGGTGGTGGTCTTATATATGCCAAACTCTATATTTTTACTTGAAAATTGGGTGGTCGTCTTATACACCCAGCCATCTTATACACCAGAATATACGGCATTTAAGAAAATGCCATGCAGACTGAGCCAGCTCCAGTTTTAATAAGAAGGTTGATTATGGTGATGGAAGAGCTGGCAACAGAAGTTTATGTCTGTGCATAATTATGACCATACACCAATAATCTTTTACATAGTTTTTCAAAGAATGAAACAAATAGGAACGTCCAGTTCTATAACTCACAGAACAATAGAGTACAGTGGAAAGCTACACATATATTATACAACAACAAAATAGACAATGGAAGTGGGTGGGTGGGGATAGTATATATAAAAACCCCCAAAACAAATGGAGGAAAGGAATTTGAAATAATCTCTAGTACCTTTACCTGGAGTGGGTTCTTTGTGCTTATGGCAATAACATGATACTTGTAATAACACAGCTCACAGCTCCAGCATCCCCTCTCACTGATCCATTTGATCAGGCAAGGTTGGTGTGTGCATTTCACTGACCCATCGCACCGACATGGACTCAGTAACTCACCCTGGGGGGAAAAGAGGGAGGGGGGAGAGAGATGAAGAATCAAAAACTTGTTCTTTCTTGCTCTACTCCAAAGGAGGCAGAGCATAGTCAGCTTTGGAAGTTGATGGTGGTGTTTTTCTTCCTTCTAAGGTCAGAAATAGACAACAGTTGCCTACCTTACAGAGCTCCACTTTGGAACTTCCCATGTAGGTCCTCTAACCATAAGAAGCACAGTCATCAATAATAGGTCCCCCCCCAAAAAAAATTTCTACATTTTATTTGTTTTTAGTATAAACCAACAATTACGGATCAATTCATGAGACAACATAGAAACAATAATGTCTCACAAACAAATGAACATTCAGTGACAAACATAGTCAGGATGGTTACAAATAGTAGGAAAGGAAAACTCGTATAGTTTAGGGTACACCGGATACATGTTTTCTGTTTCTTCACCTTCATAGATGAATCTAAGTAAGAGAGATCAACAATATTGTGGAAGTTGTGGAGAGAACAGTAGAGTTGTGCAGCACATCCTTCCAGAACGGGAGCTGGGATCCTGGGGGTCTCAGGCATTGGCTTGTATTGTTTATATATTGTATTAAAATAAACCAGTCCTCTACAAAAATAGTAGCTGGCACGTTACCATTATATAGCTTGGTCATCACTCACCTTTTACGAAGCCACTTGTGCTATCCCTAACTTCTTACACGAAGGTTTGGCTGCGACTATATATAAGTCAACTATATATAAGTCCATACTTGGTCATGAATATGGAGAAGGTGATCTCATGCGATCTGGCAGTCTGACCTTAGCACTATGCTTTCAGAATCTGAGTGGGCATGTATATGGTCCTCTCCCCTTTACCAATCACATTCAGCAGCTGTTAGAGAAGGGACACTGAAAATTATTCATATCTTGCCACTCTGCAACTCTCCAGAATGACCAAGTCCATGTCCCCTAATTGCCGGCAAGGTTGCAATGTAATAAGCTCCTACTTTCATATGTGGGTAGAATGCCCATCAGTACAAAATTTCTAGTATATTATCTCTCCATCACACCACAGTCTATCAACTTTTGTCCTGCTCTTTTGCTCTTGACAATTTATACTGGCAGAAACAGTACCTTAAAATACAGAAAAATATTGGCATTCCTCTTAGCAGCCACTTGGACTGAGATAGCCAAGCACTGCAAAACTGGATTGTTTTCCATACAAGAAAAGGTATGGTCCACCTGGCTCTCTGAGTCATCAATAATAGTTGAGGCCTGTGAAGATCTGAGTACAGTTGTCCCTTCACACTCGCTGGGGGTTGGTTCCAGGACCCCCGTGAATACCCAAATCCGTGAATACTCAAATCCCATTATATGCAATGGCACAGCAAAATGGTATCCCTTATATAAGATGGCAAAATCAAGGTTTGGTTTTTGGATTATTATTTTTTAAAGAATATTTTCAAGCTGTGAATACTTAAATCCATGAATACCAAATCCTTGAATATGGAGGGACAAATGTAGTATACAGCCCCTGCTTTCCGGGTGGTTGAGGAAGGCTAATAATAATGCCATACCAGCTAACAATTCACAGATGAAAACTGTGACACATGTGACCAAGCAACACCAGAGTGTGATTAAGATGGCAAAAGGTATTAATGAGAAAGAACAGATAAGCTAGAAAAGGCTGCAGCAGTTTGCTTTGGCCTGAGTCTACTGGGAAGGGCAAGATTCTGCCCCCATCCTCTTTTTTCCACCTGCTGAGTTAATAGAGCAAACTATTTTTGTAGTTTGAAGTCAGTTTGCAGCAATTGAAATAAGCTGAGGACAAAGAAGAAAGGAGGAGGAGGAGGAGAGAGGAACGAGGATACGGTATTTTAAAAGCAGCTAAAAAAGTGGGACAACAGAGGATTTATCAGGACTGTCCTGCCAAACTAGAACTGTTTGAGGGTATGTAATGCTTGATTCAGCTGTTTGCCAGAACCACAGAAAACCATGTGATTAGTGAGGCAGGCGATTTGTGGCCTTCCAGATTTGTAGCCATTTGTGACCTTCCAGACCGCAACTTCCAACAGCCCTGGCCAGCATAATAAGCTTGTAGTTCAACAAAATCTGGCTGCATGTTGCTCACCCCAGAGCAAAAGAACAATCTGAGCTGGATTTGTACAATGGGACTATGTGATAAAAGGTCAAGGCAGCCTGCTATACTATAGAGAGGAAATGACATAAGCTTAAACGAACATATTGAGGACTATGCAAGTGATCACAGGGACTGTATAGAAAGCCCATTGTATCTGAGCAGGAAGGGTTACCGAAAATATTGAACCAAACCCACCTACCAACATCTTACCCCCCCCCCAAAAAAAAACTAGAACATGGCTGGGCATGAGACTAATTTTCACCCTTGAATCTCATAGCAGGCTGCAGCAATATAGTGTATGTCAGGTGACTTGGAAATGTCACCCAAAATGATGCCACTTCCAGTTTCATTTTCAGCTGATTTTCAGTCATGGGGAGAAGTTACAGCGAGGATTGTGGAGGTAAAACAAGCCAAACCACCAGGGTTCAGGGGCAGGTTTGCAGTAGTTTTTGACTTCACATGTTTTCTTTTTAAAAAAATTATTGAGGTTGAGAGACTTTGGAAGTGAGGCCCAGAGTGCTCAAAAAAAAGTTGTGGTGTGTATGCTGCCCATGAGCTAAAACTCCCATTCTGATCTAGAAATAGTGTGCACTACATTTTACAGGGAAGAAACCCTTTGCCCTCAGATGCTGGCCTACATGTTTGGGGAAAATGTCTTCCCCAAATACAACAGTGAGTCAGGCTCCAGTTGCTTAACTAACCTGTTGAATCTTCCCAAGGGATCCTTAATTGGAGTGCAGCTGAATTCACATCTCTCCAAGTTGACAGATTATTTAAAACACAGCATTCATAGATATTCTGCCTTTTAAAATTTGCATAAGGTTGGTCACAGGAGTCAGACTAATATAGTACATAAAAAAAATACTAAACAGTAAACAGGAGCACCCAGCACTGTGATTATTTCAGTCTTCCTCCTGCTGTTTAAAGTCTCCTGTGTTATCAGTAACATGAGCTGGAGGACTGAGGTGATCAGAAATCTAGGCTACTGCCACACTGCAGAAATAATGCGGTTTGACAACCCTTTGACATCTCCATCTTATACTCCAACATGGCTCCATCTATAGAATCCTGAGATTTGTTGTGGCACCAGAACTTCCTGACAGAAAAGGCCAATGTCTCACAAAACCACAGATCCCAGAATTCCATAGCATTGAGACATGGCAGTTAAAGTGGTGTCAAACTGCATTATTTCTGCAGTGTGGCAGCAGCCCTGGTGAGAAAGGCTGTTCCACAACACGGAGGCTACTACCAAGAAGGCTCTGATGAGCAAACTAGACAACTTCATTTTCTTAGATGAAACCTGGAGCAAAGCTCTGAAATAAGATTTTAACAGGCAAGGGACTCACAAATAGCCTCTGGGGTCATTGCAGTCTCTTCAGTATATCCACCATAACAGAGCTTAGAAGTAACTAGTTATTTGTAATTAGTTCTTTTCCTTACTAAATTACATTATAACTGTTACTTAATGAAGGCTGATCTCATTACTTTTGCGGTGCAACTCTGTCCTTTTTAGTTGCTTTTATAGTTAATGGAGTGTGGGTTCACTAAACAGTAGAGGAGGCTATCACATGGTTTCAGTGTTGTCCCTTGTGAAGTAGAAGGTTTCACAGCCAGCATCCATAGGTTTTTTTGTGGTTTTTTTCCAGGCTGTAAGGCTGTGTTCTTTGTGCTACTGAATGAGAAACCTCCAGATTTTTTAAAAAAACAAGTTTTATTTCTGAAATAGGAAATTAAAGGGTTAATTGCAACAATGATGCTAACTATTCTTGAAGCCTTAGATGAGCAATAAATGCAACTATTTGAGTAACTTTCTAAGCTCCATTCCATATTGTCCTTTTTTCAGTTTCCAACCTGGTGACTTGGGATCAGGCAAATGTAAATGTAAAGTACTGCATTTAGGGCAGAAAAATGAAATGCATAAATATAGGATGGGAGAGACCTGGCTGAATGAGACTACGTGCGAAAGGGATCTAGGAGTCCTAGTAGACCACAAGTTGAACATGAGCCAACAGTGCGATGCGGCAGCTAAAAAGGCCAATGCGATTTTGGGCTGTATCAATAGAAGTATAGTGTCTAGATCAAGGGAAGTAATAGTGCACCTCTATTCTGCCTTGGTCAGACCTCACTTAGAATACTGTGTCCAGTTCTGGGCACCACAATTCAAAAAGGATATTGACAAATTGGAGCGTGTCCAGAGAAGGGCAACTAAAATGGTGAAAGGTCTGGAAACCATGCCTTATGAGGAGAGACTTAGGGAGCTGGGTATGTTTAGCCTGGAAAAAAGACGGTTAAGAGGCGATATGATAGCCCTGTTTAAGTATTTGAAGGGATGTCACGCTGAGGATGGAGCAGGCTTGTTTTCTGCTGCTCCAGAGACTGGAACACGGAGCAATGGGTGCAAGCTCCAGGAACAGAGATTCCACCTCAACATGAGGAGGAACTTTTTGAGAGTAAGAGCTGTTCGGCAGTGGAACACACTCCCTCGGAGCGTGGTGGGGTCTCCTTCCTTGGAGGTCTTTAAACAGAGGCTGGATGGCCATCTGTCAGGGATGCTTTGATCGTGATTTCCTGCATGGCAGGGGGTTGGACTGGATGGCCCTCGTGGTCTCTTCCAACTCTACAATTCTATGATTCTATGATTCTATGAAGTCCTGCCAAAGCTGCTTGGCATTCAAGTTAGATTGTCTCCAGAAATGCCATTAATATTCATTGCATTGTTGCAAGGTACAAACTGGGTTATAATGAAAAATGGTAAATTCTACCCTTCCCTGTCATGCAAATTCAAGTGGTTCTGTCATCTGACAATATAGGTATATGTAGCAATTTGCCCAGGAAAAGAACCTGGGAATAAAGAGAGCTGGGTAATGCATGTCTCAATGCCCTGCACCAGACAGATGGGTTTGGCAATCCCTATGCCGCTATAGGGTGTAATTATGGAATGGGGGTGGGAGGTGGTGAGCATTTAAAGCAGAGACAGTGTTGTTGGTGGCCAGTTGTTTGCCTCACTAGAAGGCAAATTGAATCCTGTAGTGGCAGACAACAGTTCTTTCTGATTTCTTTGATTAAAAAGACTAATCCATGCACATGTAAAAGCCGTGAGCCTGAATGTTTCCTTATGAAACCCTCTGTGGACTGGGGCCAGGGGCAGCTTTCATGAGTGGGGAGGCAGACCCTGAAGGACAGGTGAGTAGGATATTTCATGGCCACTAAAAATTTGACCATGTGAAGGACCAACACTGAAATATTACTTACCTACATTTTAATAAACCAGTGACAGAATATAGAGGAAGTCTCCCATGACAGGGCATGAAGAAAGGACATAGAAGAGGCAATTAGTTCATGATGGTGGGCCAAGTCCAAGAGAAAGCGCCACAGATGCCAGAGCTAATGACCCTTCATAGGAACATCTCTGCTCTCTAGCATCAATAGCCTTGGATAGAGCTGTTGTTGTTCTTGTGTGCCTTCAAGTCATTTCTGACTTATGGCCACCCTAAGGCTAACCTATCATGGGGTTTTCTGAGGCTGGGAGTGTGTGACTTGCCAGCCCAAGGTCATCTAGTGGGTTTTCATGGCCGAGCAGGGATTTGAATCTTAGTCTCCAGAGTCAAAGTCCAATACTCAAACCACTACGCCACACTGGCTCCCTTGGACAGAGCTGACCAAACTGCAAACTCATCCCCCAGTTCTGTTCCCTATTGATTATCAGGTATATGTGACATTGGGGCATTTAATGCTTCCAGAGGAACAAATGGATGCTATAGCCACAATATAGGGCTGGAGCCAGGCCACTGGACAGGATATCAGAAGCATCATCTCCTCAGATGCCAAGATTGACAAAGAGATCGATCACAGATTAGCAAAGGCATATAGTGCATTTGGAAGACTTCACAAAAGAGTCTGGAGCAATAAACACCTGAGGCAAAGCACAAAAACCAGTGTGTATAGAGCCATCGTACTGTTTATCCTCCTTTATGGATCTGAAACATGGGTTACCTATCGCCACCACCTACGACTCCTCGAGCGCTTTCATCAGCGCTGTCTACGCACAGTCCTAAATATACACTGGACTGACTATGTGACGAATGTTGCTGTCCTTGAACAAGCAGGGATCACCAGCATTGAGGCCATGATATTGAGAACACAGCTGCGCTGGGCAGGGCACGTTTCTAGGATGGAGGACCATCGCCTCCCAAAAATACTACTCTACGGTGAACTCGCCACGGGTCAGCGTGGGAGGGGCGCTCCAAAAAAGCGATACAAGGACTCCCTGAAACAACATCTCAGGCTTGGCCAGATTGATCACCAACGGTGGTCCGCCCTGGCCTCACATCGGGAGGCATGGAGACGCACTATCCACAATGCTGCAGCCTTATTTGAGAACTCACGACGAACAAGTCTTGAAGAGAAACGACAACGCAGAAAGAATCACAACCCAAAAACATCACCCAAGGAGACCTTCTGCTGCACTTTTTGCAACCGGACTTGTTTATCTCGGATTGGCCTTTTTAGTCATCAGCGCGCTTGCAGAAGGCGCGGGATGAGTCCTTCCTGAATCTTCGTTTGCGAAGAAAAGCCAGAGATCAGGTATATGTGACATTGGGGCATTTAATGCTTCCAGAGGAACAAATGGATGCTATAGCCACAATATAGGGCTGGAGCCAGGCCACTGGACAGGATATCATTTGGCACATAGTGAGGGAGAACGCTTCTATCTCCAGGTTTATTTTGCCCAGAGTGGGAAGAATTGCTGTTATGAGTGACACTTGGCTTAGGCTGACCACTTTAGCTATTTGTAATGAAAGATGCCATGCTTTTTCAGGATGGGCACCTTATGATAATGTGATCCCTGCCCTGTCCTCTCAATATTGTTAAACAAATGCAGTACTGTTGTGTTGCCATGGACCCATGTGTTTATGTTTTATAGACAATATGTGTAATTTATCCTAATTTAGCCTACTTACAGCAACCAACAGAGATATGTCACACTGCTTCTATGGTTAAACAATCATTGGGCCAAGATGGCCCTTAAGAGAGGAAAAGTCAGAAGGGAGGGGATTTCATGAGCCTTGTGGGGTAGGGAATTCTAGAATCTGGGAGCCATCACTGCAAGCACCCTGTTTCACATACCCATGATCTATCTGATGGTGATGGAACGAAGAGCTCCACTGAGAATCTTAATGAAGAGTTAGGGTCAAGTAAGAAAGGGCATTTCTGTATGTCCCCTGACTTGAAACTATTCAAGGCAGGAGTGGGAATCATGTGGCCACCCCCACCCCCACCCCCCACAGATGTCCATAGACAACTCCCCAAATTCCTCCCTATAGGCTCTTCTGGTTATAGGGCTGCTGGAAGTTGCTGTTCAACCATACCTGGAGGGCCACATGATGCCCATCACTGATTTAAGACTTTGAAAGTAATAACTGGCTCTAAGCACTGAGCTCAGAAGCAGACCAATGTAATGAATGGCAGCTTGGTATAGCTGCAGCTGGCAAGCAAGCTTGCAAGGGAAAGGAAGGCACCTCTACTAGAGCCTCCAAATGGTGGCATGCTCAGAGAGCTTGTGGGACACAGCTCGAGGG
The DNA here is from genome assembly GCA_030847615.1 of Gambelia wislizenii. Taxonomy (NCBI): domain Eukaryota; kingdom Metazoa; phylum Chordata; class Lepidosauria; order Squamata; family Crotaphytidae; genus Gambelia; species Gambelia wislizenii. The sequence goes on from JAUMIR010000001.1 coordinate 329,776,941, forward strand.
GTGGGTGGGTACAGGCAAGCATTAGCCTCTGCTGATTGCCATGGGAGTTGTTAGGCCAGGAGCTGACACTTGAGCCCACTAGCAGGAAACTGGGGTCCGAGAGACATGCTGAAAGTATGAAGTGGAGCACAATGTAATTCAGAGTTGTGTGTGCAACCCCATAGGTGCATGAATAACAACAAGCTGGCTGTTTGGGTTTCTTCCAGTATTCAGCTAAGGGCTGTAAAAAAGTATAGATCATTCTGGTGAACCAGCAGCAGTCCTGGCAATCCTATCCTATCTTGTTTGATGTTCTGCTTCATTGCAAGTAGCTTACAATAATATTCCCAATAAAATTCAACAAACAGCCAAGGTATTGCCATCCATTTTAAAGCTGTGAACACTCAATCATTTTAAAGAGCTAGTCCTAGGTGTTTGGGTGTCTAATGTCCAAGTGAGGTATGAACTCTCCTTCCTAGAATTATTGGGCTCCTGGCTCTGACTCTCTCTTTCCTGCTGAGCCTGGACCACTTTCTTCTTAAGCTCCTCCGTGCCACCCCCCTCCCCTGCGTATTTCCATTACCTTTCTCATTCCTTTGCAGTCTCTGAGTGAGATGTGGCCCTTTGGTCCTGTGTGGCACTAGCAACCATTACTTTTCATCCACTCACACTGGCATGTTCCAAGACCTGACACTAGAAGGGCTTGAGAATTTTTCCTCTGATATGAGGAGTTTTGTTTTGTTTTGTTTTAAAAGAAGCAAACTTTTATTTCTGGAGTCTAGGGGTCTAAATGAGACCCAGTGTGGTTTAGTGGTTTGAATGTTGGATCACAGCTCTGGAGACCAGGGTTCAAACCCCCACTCAGCCACAGAAACCCACTGGCTGACCTTGGGGAAGTCACACTCTCTCAGCCTCAGAGGAAAGCAAAGGAAAAAACCCCTCTGAAAAAATCTTGCAAAGTAAACCCTGTGATAGAGTCACCGTAAGTTGGAAACAACTTGAAGGCACGCAGCAGCAGCAGGAGGCCTAAATACCCTAAAGGCACCAGATCCCGTCTGATCTTGGAAGCTAAGCAGGGTCAGCCCTGGTTAGTACTTGGATGGGAGACTGCCAATGAATACCAGGTGCTGTAGGCTATATTTCAGAGAAAGGAACTGACAAAACCACCTCTGAGGATTCATTGCATAAGAAAACACTATGCAATTCATGGGGTCACTATAAGTTAATGGACAACTAGAAGGCGCACACACACAGAATATAAGGGCTTATTTGGGGAATGTTAAAGCTATCAATTCCAAACATTTTCTAGCATGGGGATGGCTAAAATTCTCTCTTCTCATATATTACTGGGTTCTGATAATAATAACTCAAAGGAAAATTCAATAAAGTGAAAGTGGTTTATTTCAACTTCATTGCCTTTGTCCCCATTCCCCCCAGCTGCTTTTACTTTTGTCTCAGCTTTGAACATCAGCTCTGGTTTCTAGTTATACTTGTTTGCAGTTTGGTTTGAAATTCAGTCTCAGAGGATTATGCACATGTGGCATGGATATTACAACTGTACTGCCATGGAGCTGGTGAACTTCTGGTTCGGGTTTTCCAAACATGGAGGTGTCCTTTGACATCAGGAATAAATGCCTCTTTTTGCTTCTTTCTGCACTCCCAGTCTAATTCAGTATATCGTAACTACACCTTCATACAACCCATTGTAACCAGAGAATGAGAAAAACCCTGACAAAAATTTAGCTGAGGATGTGCAGCTACGATATACAGTTTTCCCCATATAGTCCTGAGACATAAATGGCAGGCTGTTTTTGCCTGCCTGTTTTAGGTTTATCTGTATACAAGTCTCTCCATTGAGACTCCCCTTGTCATGGGAGAGAGGCTTGTGTACCCTAATGATGTTTTGAGCTATGCTGGCGGTGGCATAATAGCCACTGGTAGGGTCTCCCATGCCAGACAGGTCAAAACCGAAGGGTCTGACAAAGAGCGTCAAAGGGCAGGATGGGCTCTGTAGCTTTATGGCAACCATCCTAGGAGAAGGAAAACTCTAATCCCAAACCCGGGCAGATGGTGCTCATCCAACCCTGTAAGGTCAACCATCTAAGAGGAGGACCTCACTGCTACAGTCCATGCTTGCAAGGCCACAGCAGATGAACCTTTGGTTTAAAGGGTGAGGCCAGTTCTGTGCATGCTGTGCTCCACCAGAAAAGACAAATCCAGTTCCAAAAAAGCCCTGTAGCGATAGGCAAGGGGTGAAACGGCAGGTGTAAAGATGCACTGGAAGCCACAGGCCCAACCCTGCAACAGGTGGTTCAGGACTTTGGTCGCTCGAGGCTGACCCGGGAGATGACAGTCTTGTTTGGCAGCATCCTGAATGACCAAGCAGCCTTTTTTAAGGAGAGCACTGCTTGCTCCATATGGAGAGGGGCCTAGAAAAGGTGGCCTAACGAATGCTCATCCCCATCTACTTGGTTGGCTAGCCGTGGCCAACGGGAATCTTCTGATGCGGTCAAACCAAGGCAAAGAAAAGGCACACACTGGCCTCCAAAGGTGTAAATAAACGGACACTTGCATGCTGGAACATCAGAACCATGCAAGACTCTGAAGATAGTGGACGGCCTGAGCATCGCTCTGCTCTAATAGCCCATGAACTATCACGACTTAATATTGACATCGCTGCTCTTAGTGAAGTTCGTCTCCATGAGGAAGGCAGCCTTAAAGAACACGGTGCCGGCTACACACTTTACTGGTCTGGCAATCCCAAAACCGAAAAACATCTTTCAGGAGTAGGCTTTATGATTAAAAACTCCATTGCCTCCAAACTTGAAACCTTGCCAACAGGACACTCTGATCACATTATTTCCTTACGCCTCCCACATGTTGTTCTCTTTAGTGTATATGCCCCAACTATGCAAGCCAACCCTGTAGAGAAAGACAAATTCTACACAGACCTGCGCCAACTCATAAAAAAAGTCCCTGTAGAAGATAAAATTATTATCCTTGGTGACTTCAATGCCAGAGTCGGAAAGAACTCCGAAGCCTGGAAAGGTGTCTTAGGCAAGCATAGTGTTGGAAATTGCAATGATAGTGGATGCCTCTTGCTAGAGTTCTGTGCAGAACAACAGCTGACTATTATGAACGTTATCTTTCAGCAGAAAGATAGCTTGAAGACAACCTGGATGCATCCCCGATCCAAACATTGGCACCTCATTGATTATGTTCTAGTCCACCAGAGAAGCATTTGTGATGTCCTTCATACCGAAGTGATGCCCAGTGCAGAATGCCAAACAGATCATCGCCTCGTCAGATGTAAACTAAATCTTCATTTTAAGTTCAAACCTAAGAGGGGTGGCATCTTAAAAAAGAGACTCCAAGTCAACAATCTTCAACAAGCTACCATGAGAGACAACTTCCAGGCAAATCTGCAAACAAAACTTGAAGACCATCCTCCAGATCCTTCTCCCACAGTGCTTTGGCAACATATCAAAAACAGTATCCTCCAGTCTGTGGAAGAATCCCTCAGGTTCCCACAAGAAAAATCAAGACTGGTTTGATGAAAACAACCAAGAGATCTAGGAGCTGTTGGCAAAGAAGAGAACTGCTCACCAGGCATACCTCACCCAGCCAACTTGCCATGTAAGAAAAGTTCACATGTAGTAAACTTCAACAAAAACTCTGAGACATGCAGAACAGGTGGTGGATCAATATAGCAGAAAAGATACAACGCTGTGCAGATCTGGGTGATCTTGTAGATTTTATGAAGCTCTTAAAGAAGTGTTTGGACCTACTTATCAGGTCCAAAGCTCCTTATATAGTACAGATGGTCAAACATTAATTACTGATAAAGCCTCCATCCTGAATCAATGGGCTGAACATTTTCAAAGTCTATTTAGTGCCAACCAAGTAGTCCAAGGCTCACCTATACAACATATGATACAAAAACCAATGACAAATGAATTGGACATAGCTCCCACTTTGGAAGAGACCCTTAAGGCCATACAGCAGATGAAAAATGGCAAGGCAGCTGGGATTGATAGAATCCCACCTGAAGTTTGGAAACATGGAGGTCATGTACTCCACGATAAATTCCACGAACTCCATGTGAATTGCTGGGGAAAAGGGGAACTGCCATCAGATCTCTGAGGTGCCGTCATTATCAGCCTGTACAAGAAAAAAGGAGCAAAATCTGACTGTTCAAACTATCAAGGCATAACAGTGCTCTCTATTGCTAGAAAAATCCTTGCAAGGATACTCCTGAACAGATTAGTTCCTGCTATTGCAGAAGAACTTCTTCTGAAAGCCAATGTGGCTTCAGAGCCAATAGGAGTACTACACATATGGTATTTGCCCTTAGACAACTGCAAGAGAAATGTAGAGAGCAGAACAAGGGTATCTATGTAACTTTTGTCAACCTTTGTAACTTTTGTGAGTAGAAAAGGTCTGTGGCAGATCCTGGAAAGACTAGGATGTCCCCCCAAATTCCTTACAATGATTATTTTGCTACACAAAGGCCAGCACAGTCAAGTCAGATATGGCGATGCTCTTTCAGAGCCCTTTCTAATAACTAATGGAGTGAAGCAAGGTTGTGTTCTTGCTCCAACTTTATTTACAATCTTCTTTAGCATGATGCTCCAAAGGGCTATGGCAGAGATGGAAGAAGACAGCATCTATATATGTTACGGTACTGATGGTAGCTTTTTTAATTTAAGCCATCTGAGGGCTTGCACTAAGACTCTAAACTATCTAGTCCGTGAGCTGCTCTTTGCTGATGAAGCTGCCCTTGTTGCCCACACAGAAGCAGCTCTGCAGCGCCTAACATCCTGCTTCGCAACAGCTGCAGAGCTGTTTGGGCTGGAAGTCAACCTGAAGAAAATGGAAGTTCTTTACCAGCCTACACCCCAGGACAAACACCACCATCCCCACATTGCCATTGGCAAATCTGTGCTTAAGTCCATTCAGCAGTTCACCTACCTGGGAAGCATCATCTCCTCAGATGCCAAGATTAACAAAGAGATCAATCACAGATTAGCAAAGGCATATAGTTCATTTGGAAGACTTTACAAAAGAGTCTGGAGTAATAGACACCTAAGGCGAAGCACAAAAATCAGTGTGTATAGAGCCATTGTACTGTCTATTCTCCTTTATGGGTCTGAACCATGGCTCACCTATCGCCAACACTTACGACTCCCCGAACGCTTTCATCAGCGCTGTATACGTACAATCCTAAATATACACTGGATTATGTGACGAATGTTGCTGTCCTTGAGCAAGCAGGGATCACCAGCATTGAGGCCATGATATTGAGAACACAGCTGCGCTGGGCAGGGCACGTTTCTAGGATGGAGGACCATCGCCTCCCAAAAATAGTACTCTATGGTGAACTCGCCACCGGTCAGTGTAAGAGGGGCACTCCAAAAAAGTGATACAAGGTCTCCCTAAAGCAACATCTCAGGCTCGGCCAAATTGATCACCAACAATGGTCCTCCCCGGCCTCACATTGGAGGGCATGGAGATGCACTATCCACAGTGCTGCAGCCTTATTTGAGAACTCACGCCGAACAAGTCTTGAAGAGAAACAACAACGCAGAAAGAATCACAACCCGGAAACATCACCCAAGGAGACCTTCTGCTGTGCTTTCTGCAACTGGACTTGTTTATCTCAGATTGGCCTTTTTAGTCATCAGTGTGCTTGCAAAAAGCACGGGATGAGTCCCTCCTGAATCGTTGTTTGCGAAGAAAAGCCGGAGATACAAGTCTGGTCTGACTTCTCTCTCTCTCTCTCTCTCTCTTTCTTTCTTTCTTTCTTTCTCCCCCACAACCCAGTCAAAAGACAAGCTGGTACCTCTGCACCCCTCCCTCAATTCCATACGCAGAAGTATGAACTGTACAGACTGCTGAATTTCACTTCAGCACTGCTGATGGGACAGTGTCCTCCACTGCCCATGAAAGAAGTACAGTAATTTAATGTAGGGATGGGAAATCTTCACCTCACTGACTGAAATGGGGCTGGATTAAGATATATCAAGTTTAATGGGCCCCATAGTATTTCCAGAAAAAATGTATTGTATTACAGACAGGCCAATAGTAGAGGCTTCTCATAATCAGACGATCTAAACTGTACTTTACTCAAAATTTGTGCATAAATCTGGCACTGGGGTGATCTATTCCCCATCCAGCACATGAGGGTCCTCATGCCCCCAGGTCCTGTTCTCCTTCCTGAGCCTGGGGCATTTCCCATGCATTGGGGTCCAAGTTAAGAATAAGGATTTCTAAATGCCAACCAATCAACCAAGGAAGGTGTGATGCAAGTGAAGCCAAGTCCTAGCCAGGGTGACAGCTGCAGCAACTCCAGGCAACCTATGGAGAGATCTAGGAGAGGCCTCCATTCTCCCCATAAAGGTTCCCCATTATGCATGAATAAAAATTCAAGGGGGGGGGAGGCTTTGCCTTGGATGTCGTCGGGACTGTCTGGAGATGAATTGGGGCAACAGGCCTGCACCATTTGGACTGGAGGGCTCTAACATAGAAGCCGGGGTAAATTGACCACCTAGACAAGCTCAGTGATCTATAACTAAAATGCAGTAGGGCTCTGACCCACCAGTCCTGACTGTAATGGAAAGAAAGGTAAAAAAGAAAAAAGATAGTCTACCATTACAGATTCAACAGAATAATCCTACTAAAATTGCTAAAAACCATAACGACAGATTATTATATCATCAGATTTATTATTGCTGAAAAAATAAATACACCCATCAACAGTTTCCAGTCTTTCAAAGAGTCTTCAATTGGCTTATTCTTTAGAAACCATGTTAATTTGGCTATTTGGGCTAACTCAGCAATCTTAACAATCCATTCTTCCATCATCGGTGCTTCAGTTCATTTCCAAGTTTGAGTAAACAATATTCTTGCTGCTGTTGTCATATATCAAAGAAGTAATCCATATGTACTCTCCAGTTCTTTTTCCATAATGCCCAACAGACACTTTTCTGGTAACATTACAAAATCTACCTTTACAATTATTTGGATTAAAATATAAATCTTAGACCAGTTACTATTACAACCTTTAAAAAATGTATTTCTCATCAATAAAGTTAAGGCTTGTATGCTCAGTGACTGGCCCATCTATATGGGGGGGGGGAACCGGAGTACCTTGTAGTAATGGCATTTCGCAGCAGCACTGACATGTCTTAACGGTGTTTTTGGCCCCAGAAGCTCCCAGAAGTTTCGCATGCCAGATGGAAGCTGTGAGTGATTTACTTGCATTAGTTCTTCACCACCACCAAACTTTTTTTAAAAGTCATCTAAGGTGTGCTGGAGCAACAGAACAATTTTTTGAATTACAACGATAGAAAAAAAAAAACCACCCCATTTTATCGCCTTAGCGATTGCTCACTAAGGCAAAAATCCAACAGGGCAGCAGCGGGCACTTGCCCTGTTAGCAAGCCCTGCCGCCCACGCTCGCCTAGCTAATCAGCTTTGTGCTTCCTCTTGTATGGGGGAGCGATTCAAAGTGAATCGCTTGTCCCAACAAGCAGAAATGTGCATTCCCCTTGCTGTTTTTCAAAAACTATGGGGAAAACTGCAAAGGCTTTTCCTGTGTTGTGTTTGCCGTTTTGGGCTCCCTTCCTTCTGAACAGTGTGGATTGGTGTGGGTCCCATTTAGACAGGTTGTATTTGCAGCAAATTCCATGAGGGTTATTTTGACCATTTAGACAATGCCTTAAATTTAGTGTTACTTCAATGTATCCTTTGCACCTAAACCCAGCAGGACCTGAGTAGATCAGTACCCACCCCCTCAATACAAGGGCATGTATGGAACATAGACGGCTCTATCTTTGCACAAAGGTCATGAGATGGGATGGAGGAAAACAGACTGTCCGTAGCCCTGCCTCCAACATCTGTAGGGCCAGCCCTGCATTCCAGACTCCCTAGTTTTACCCCCCTGATTTGTAAAGCATCTTCTCCAAAAGAGAGTGGCTCCATTACCTTGTTCATTTTGATTGGTGTACACAAAAAGTCTATATTTTACAAATTATTTGGAACTAGGCTGGCTTTGGTGACTCACTGAACTTTACTGGGAAACATTTGAAGTAGGTGATTTCAGAGAAAAGTATAGAGTAAGGAAAAGAACATTTGCATTCAGTCTGCTGCAACTGTGAAAAGTCCAATTTGTTTCTTTTCTCAGAAAAACATTTGCTATGAAAGATTTGTACTTCTGTATAACTGAAGGAATGAATTACAGGAGACATTAGAAAAAGGAAAAGAAAAGAAACCTTTCACTATTTCTTCAAAGCACCTGACTCCCTTGTCCCTCTAAGTGGCATAGCTGTAATTGGTATTACTAGCTTAAATGACACTTGTCAAGTAGCACTTGCTTGTGAAACATTATAAGCTTGGTATCACCTGGATGCAGTTGTCACTTTTGTCAGATGTTCCTAATACAAATAAGCAACAAGCCTGAGTGTCACTGGCAAGATAACAACATGGCTTGCTCATTACATGGCTTTTCCAGAGACCTTCCCCTGTACTTCACAGAAGGAATGCACACCTTCCTCCATTGTGTGTGTGTGTGTGATGTTACAGAGTCCAAACCTAGGCCTGCAAATCAGATTGAATTTGCATTTCTCTATTTTCTCATGATACAACCAAAATTATTTCACCACTGGGAAAATGGGATTCTTCCCCCAGAAATTTAACAATGGAGATTATCAGATGTGGCAAAAATGGCATCAGAAGATCGCAATGAGAACAGCAATGGGGGTATTCTCAGATGATGTTGTCCTTCAGTGTCCTGGGAGCATAGCATGGGTGTGAGTAAGGTGTCCCTTTTTATTAGTGGCTTGTCCCCGTCAATACAAAAAGGAAGCCTTGCCCACAGCAGCATTATGCCCCTGGAACGGCTGAAGAATGCATACGTCTGATGTCACCCTTTCTGTTCCCATTGTGTTCTTCTTATGTAGTTTGGAACACAGTTTTTTTGCTCTGTTCCACTGCATCTGATAATCTCCTTAGACTACTGTGAAAAATATGCCTGATTATCATAAGCCACCAAACTCAGGCCACATGGAATTACAAGTTGCATGTGGAGTTTCAACTGAGTTCACAAACTTTTCTTGAAGCAGCGAACACCACCAAGATTACTCTTTCTCTTTCTCCAGGAAGCAATGTTGTGTAGTTTCCCAGACTTTTTCTTTGAAAAAAAAATGATGCTACATTCCTTATATCTGATATAGGTAATAAAAGCAGAGAAAGAGACAGTGGACTTGTCTAGATGGGCAATTTACCTTGGCTCACCCTGCCTGTGCCTGTGTTGCAACCCTGTAGTCCAAACGATGCAGGGATCTTGCTTCGATTCACCTCTGGGCAGTCCTGACAATGTCTGAGGCGAAGCCGGAAGGAAGCTGGGACAAACCCTTTTAAAAGATTTCAGAAATAACCTCTGAGAAAACCTGCACTATGCAGGAAAACCCAGATTGGTCCAGTGCAGTAATGCAAGAGTCCATAGCTGCAGGCTGGCCTACATCACCAGACACCTCCACTATCACCACTGGTATTGCTCTGAATGCAGGAAGGAGTCCTCCTGCCTTGATCACATGCTTCAGAGGGTACAATGCATGACAGAAGTGGAGATGCTCACCAATACTGTTCGGCATGTGTGTGCAGACATTTTGTTGTAATGTGGGGGGGGGAGGTGTGGGCCAGCTCTGGGGCCAGAATAGTCTGGCCAGAAGGCAGAGTATGGTCAATGCAGACAAGCCCAGACAAAAGAGGGAGAGATTACGGCTTATATTAAACAGCACTTCAGGCAAGTTTATTCTGAATGAACCCAGAATAAAGTAGTTAATCACTTGCATTATTCACCCACAACAAACATTTCATCCTCTCTGTTTCATAATTGCCACCTTGGCTCAAATACAGGACCCTTCAATTCAGCTGCAGGGAAGGTGTCAAAGGCAGAAGTTGAAATGTTTTGCTTTATTTAAGACTTTACCATTTCTGTTATGTTAGAAATGTGTATGGATGCATGTAGATTTGTGCTCTCTCTGTTTCTACTACTTGAGAACACATGAAGCAAGAGTGGCAAATTGCAGTTCTCCTCAACTTTGTTTCCAAAGTCCTCTGACTCCATTTAGCTCAGGCCTCAGGTTAGAGTGCTCCCTGGCAGGGAGAAAAAAACTTGGACATCCAGTGGGTGGATTCTCTGCTTATAGCATTTCATCCTTATCTTCCCTTACCCTCAGCTTGCTTGCTGTCTGTGGGCCCTTTCACACACAATGCCTCCACTTTAACTCTCATAGCAATATCTTGGGTTTTGTAGTTTGTTGAAGCACTAGAGGAATTCTCTGCTGAGGCTTCTAAATACCGCACCCTCCAACTGTCTCAGTTTGGCAGGGACAGTCCTGGGGATTAATCCTCTGTTGTCTCACTTTTTTGGCTCCTTTTGAAATGTCCCAGTTTCTCTCTCCTCCTCCCACTCTTCCCCTTTGTTCTCACCTTACTTCAACTGCTGCAAACTGAGTTCAAAATTCAAACGTTTATCACACTCAATTAACCTGGGGGTGGAATCTTATCCTTCCCAGTAGGCTGAGGCAAAAGCAAACCACTGCAGCTCTCCTAACTTGTCTCTTCGTCCCCATTAATTATTTCTGTCACCTTGGTCATATTCTGATGTTTCTTGGTTACACAGGTTCTGGTTTTTATCTGTGAAATGTTGTAGGGTACTTAATACTTCTCTCTTTCAGAGGATGCTGTCATGGCACTTAAAGTAGAACAGAATTGTATGAGTATACAGTTGTCCCTCCAAATTCACGGATCTGGCATTTACGGATTTAAGTATTCATGGCTTGAAAATATTCTTTAAAAAATAATAATCCAAAAAGCAAACCTTGATTTTGCCATCTTATATAAGAGACACCATTTTGCTATGCCTTTGCATATAATGGGACTTGAGTATTCATGGATTTGGATATTCACGGGGGTCCTGGAACCAAACCCCAGCGAATGTAAAGGGACAACTGTATAGTGTGAAGGTGCATAATGTGGAAACCTAGCTGAAATCAAAGCAATTTGAGTTTGGTCAATTCATGGGTGGCAGAATGCCTTGGAACCCCTGTGTTCTACTACTGTGGACACCATACAAAGAAAAAATAAAGTAAGATAGGAGCATGATAAAAATAGACCAACAAATAATGAACAATTGAGACACAGGAGAGTTTAAATCCAAAGAATATACCCAAGGAATATTGTTTTAACTATTTTTGCTACTAACAGTATAGCGGTCAACCTGTCATTTAAATGTCACTATTGGCTTACACCTTTTTGAATGCAATTAAAATATTTGTATTTTTTTTCCAGATCAGAAATTGTCTCCCTAAAGTGATAACCCTCTAATACAATACAAAGCCCAAGATCCTGATCAATGCATAAAGATCCATAGGAGATTATCAGACAAGTTTAAAATGGTGTTACAGGAACGCCAGGAGTTCACAAAAGGGCTCCCTTATCAGATGACATTGTCCCCCATCATTATGCGCACGTTCTGCTCCCATTCTGCCAGCACTGCTTTTTATTGATGGGAGAAGCCATCAATAGATCCCCCCATTCTGTTTCTGTCATGGATTTCCATGAGTGCAACAAGGTGCCCTGTTTCACTGGCGAGATCCCAGCATCAATGGGCGGTCCCTGCCATAACACTTCCGGGTGAGATCGGGACATCCAGGTAAGTGACACACTTTTTATGGCCCTACCCAGGTTACTTTAACATTTTAAGGTGTTTTTGTGCTTGCTGTCACTTTTTGTGTGTGTGTGTTTTTAAATTTCCTGCACTCATGTCTTCTTGTGAGAATCTGTGGGATTTCGATCCAGGAAGTGAAGGGAGCGCCATTAGAGTTCTGTTCACTCCTGGGCTGCCGTAACAATGTTAGAGAAGGTAAGTGTGGTAGGGAGGGTGATTGTGGCAGGTCAAGGACAGGGGCAGGAGAGGAGATTGTGGGACAGGAACACTTTTTTCGTTCCTGTCTGATAATCTGCATACACAGCAGCAACATTCTAGCTAATGTTCCAACAGCCATTTCAATGGGGAGGGGCAATTGTGCAGTCCATTCAGCCTCTGATGGTCCCAAGGGCATAAAGTTGTCCCCCAAACCTGCCACAGCTGCCCATCTCCAACTTATGTAAATCCCATCAATTCAGTGGGTCTACTCTATTTAAACACCAGGCAGGATTAGAACTATTAAGACAACTGTGATGCACGCACACATATAACCACACACAAAGAGACACAGACACACTTGCATTAATAACTCTAATCCTGCAGTCCTTAGCTGTTCCACCTTAATCGGATCCATCAATGCATATTTTAAAAGTTCAAAGTCTGCAGTTAATGCTTTCAGCATATGAGTGCCCTGTAATATGGTCCTTATCAGCAATGCCTTCATAATTTGAGCAAATTGAACTTTGCAGTTACTCATGCGGGAAGCTGTTAGCAGAGAAAGGCACTTGTTAATGGGCATTTTGGAAAACATTATGTTGGCAGAGTGCTGAAAGGCCAGCCAGGGAGAATTTGCAGAAAGTGACACTTCTTAGAGGACTGCAAAGGCAACTCCCTCTTTACAAAGAGTGAAATGAAACAGAACAATGTTCCCCCTCCCCCTCTCTTGGAAAGCTGGAAGACCTTTTGATAAGTCAGTGCAAGCGTTCATCAGGCCTGGGCCCAGAAGCAGGAGACAGGCCCTCCCTCCAGCCCAACTGCCACCGCCCTGCCCTTGGAGGGAGAGAAGAGGCAGGCAAAACTCCACCAGGCCTGGACCCAGAAGAAGGTGAAAGCCCTCCCTCCAGCCCAACTGCCACCACCCTGCCCTTGGAGGGAGAGAAGAAGAGGCAGGCAGAACTTCATCAGTAATTGGTTGACTGGCCAAAACCAAAGGGTGCTCAGCAGTGGCTCCTCTTCGTCTTGGAAAGATGTGACCAGTGGGGTGCCACAGGGTTCTGTCCTGCACTCAGTGCTATTCAACATCTTTATCATGAGGGAATAGAGGGCATACTTATCAAATTTGCAGATGACACCAAATTAGGAGGAGTAGCTAATACCCTAGAGGACAGGATCAAAATTCAAAATGACCTGGATAGACTGGATTGCTGGGCCAAAGCTAACAAAATGAAATTCAATACGGAGAAATGTAAGGTACTGCGCTTAGGGCAGAAAAATGAAATGCATAGATATAGGATGGGGGAGACCTGGCTGAATGAGACTATGTGCAAAAGAGATCTAGGAGTCCTAGTAGATCACAAGTTGAACATGAGTCAACAGTGTGATGTGGCAGCTAAATAGGCCAATGCGATTTTGGCCTGCATCAATAGAAGTATAGCGTCTAGATCAAGGGAAGTAATAGTGCCGCTCTATTCTGCCTTGGTCAGACCTCACCTGGAATACTGTGTCCAGTTCTGGGTACCACAATTCAAAAAGGATATTGACAGATTGGAGCGTGTCCAGAGAAGGGTGACTAAAATGGTGAAAGGTCTAGAAACCATGCCTTATGAGGAAAGACTTAGGGAGCTGGGTATGTTTAGCCTGGAAAAAAGATGGTTAAGAGGCGATATGATAGCCCTGTTTAAGTATTTGAAGGGGTGTCACGTTGAGGATGGAGCAGGCTTGTTTTCTGCTGCTCCAGAGACTGGAACATGGAGCAATGGATGCAAGCTCCAGGCACAGAGATTCCACCTCAACATTAGGAGGAACTTTTTGACAGTAAGAGCTGTTCGGCAGTGGAACAGACTCCCTCGGAGTGTGGTGGAGTCTCCTTCCTTGGAGGTCTTTAAACAGAGGCTGGATGGCCATCTGTCGGGGATGCTTTGATCATGATTTCCTGCGTGGCAGGGAGTTGCACTGGATGGCCCTTGTGGTCTCTTCCAGCTCTACAATTCTATGATTCTATAGGTCCGTCTATACGATTAAAAAAAATCCATTTGGGGGGTAAAAAATACGAATAGGCAGCCGCTTCGTATGCATGCGATCCACCTACACGATTTTTTACCCTCCTAAACTCCGTATGAGCCCCCTTCCCCAGCTGGCTGGAGCGAGCAAGCCAAGTGGCAGTTTTAAATCTCCTGCCGCTTTTTAAATTTTTTTTTAATAAAAGTGCCTGTTTTGCAGACGTTCGGTTTTCCCTATTTACAAAATAAAATATTAAAATAAATATATATAAAATTCTCGGACTTACCAGACTCTCGCTTAGCCAGGAATCCAACATGGCAGCCGCTCCCAAATCCCCTCTTTGCTAGCCCTGCCCCCTCTACTCGGCCAGCCAATCAGATTACACTGCCTGTTTGTATGTGTGCGAACGGGGCGTATAGACCATCAGCCATTCGAATGGCTGTACGTATTTTATGCTGAGATCCGCTAATCCTCCCGAACGCGGAATCCACATAGTTTATGGGGGATTTGCTAGCCCCCCTTCTGAATGACACGTATGAATCTGAATGGCCATGTGTACGGAAGAGCAATCTTCCGAACGGCGTACATATTTTTTTTACCGTGTAGATGGAATCTATGATTCTATAGGCCCTCCCTCCAGCCCAACTGCCACTGCCCTGCCCTTGGAGGGAGAGAAGAACAGCAGTATCTGCTGGATTTAATCCCTACCCCCACTTCCATTCCCTTTTCCTTATGTGTCATGTCTTATTTAGATTGTAAGCTTGAGGGCAGGGAACTGTTAAATTGACCATTTGTAAGCTGAAGAGCGGGGTATAAATAAATAAATAATAAAAAGTAACGCAGGGGTGGGGGAAGTCTTGGTATGAGCCACTATGCTCAGCTTGTGCTCTCCCTTTCATAATGAACAATCAAAGCAGGCACAAAGCACTAGTGGAGGGCTCACACTGCTTTGATGGCCCCCTCCAAATTATACAGCTAGGACACTGGGACATTATCGGACATGGCAAAAATTATGGGATTATGACATCAGGATAGCACGAATGGGCCCTGCTATCACACGGCATCGTTGTCTTGTGCTCCAGCTGTGAAAAAGATCTTATTTTCAGTTCATGGGACACAGCGTGATTGTGAATACCACTTTTTCTCAGTATTGACTGCGTGCAAAACCATGACCTGTTATAATCGCAAGATTACAGCATGAATGGGTGGTCCTCAATGAGAAAACATCCAGGTGAGAATGTGAAAAACGAAGCACAGGAACTCTTTTTATGAACTGCCCCCTTTAGTTTGCACGTTTTAAGGTTTGATTCTGTGCTAGTGTGTTTATTTACTTTTTTAAATTAAGGATCTTTTGGAGTTTGAAGTAAGCTAATGCCTTCTGGTGAAAACTGCCAGAATCTTCTCCATGCCAAATCATGGAAATAAACTCCCGTTCTTAAAGCGATAGTGGTAATTGTTTGATAATTCTGTGGTGTTTTTTTCATGTGATTACAGCTTTGTGCAACAATAAGTCTTAGGATGCCACAATGTTCCCGCTATCTTCATTCGGAAATTACAGCATTTTTAGATGCTTGTCTGATAATTTCTGTGGTCTGCTATTCCTGGGCATCATCATCAGATCTCCTATGGAATCAAGGAGGGGCTGGTTCCAAAACATCCTTCATACCCTCCAACATTTCACAGATGAAAACCAAGAGAAGCAATATCAGAGTGGGGCCAAGATAGCAAAAGTTATTAATGAGGAAGAACACACAATCTAGAAGAGGCTGCAGAACTCTCCTTTTGCCTGACCCTACTGGGAAGGGCAAGATTCCATCTTCTTTCCTCTCCTCTCTGCCTGCATGAAATCCCTCACCTGAACAACAACACAAGAAACATCTGAGAGAACATGTAGGCCTGTGAATCCAACAATGTCACTTTTCTATCTTTATTTTTTAAATATCTTTTGTCTGATGAAGAAGCCAGTAGAACTTCAAAAGCTTGCATCATGTGTTGCTTTTTTTTTTTGTGCATCCTGGATTTTGTTTTGCAACATGGCCAATGTGGCTAACTTTGAATGTGTTTCCTAACTTTGAACTCAGTTTGCAATAACTGAAGCAAGCTGAGGACAAAGGGGAAGAGTGGGAAGAGGAAAGAGAAACTGGGACATTTGAAAAGAAGCTGAAAAAATGGGAAGGACAGAGGATTAATCAGGACTGTCCTTGAGAAAGTGGGACAGTGAGAGTTTATGATCCTGAGAGTGCAAGAAGCAAGCTTGCTGTCTACTCTTGGTGATGGAGAGTAGAAAACTTACTGTGGGATTTGTGTGTGTGTGTGTCCTACGTGCACTTCAGTGGCACAGAGGGCTAGAGACATTGGGGTCTATAGCTCCTTGAATGGCCTAGGAGCAACAAGTAAGTGTTAATGTGGCTCATTAGTTATGCAGGAGAGGGTCTCCCCCTCCCTCGCTAATAAAAACTAATAAATAAATTATGTGCTGGCATAACAACAGCACAGAGCCAGGGTAAAAATGATGCTTCTCATGTGAGAAGCTGTGTGGCACTATAAAACAGATCAAAAGGTACAGAGGAGAGCTGAAAAACAAGAGAGAACACAGTAAAAAAAAAAAAAAAGGTTGCCATGAAACCCACATGGATGTGCCATTGGCTTTGGGCTAAGAAATGCAAAGAATCAATGTGAGTACCACTTGATATACTGTCTATTTTTCATGTAAAGCTTCCCTTTTATAGCTGAAGGTGATATTGATGACAGCCGTTGCTGCTGTTACTCTTCTATTAGATTTTTTGACAGCACTTTGTAAACCACTCAGATATTGTAAGATGAACAATGGCAGAACACATTTTCTAATAACGGCTGGCATCCTGTTCGTTAGCCCCAACTAGAGTAGACCCATTCAACCAAGGGTTGAATGGTGATTCAATATGTAGGTTAATCTCAGTAATTCAATGGATTTTCTCTAATCAGGACTAACAATAGGGTTTAGGCCAATAAGAATAAGAATAATGCAAAATAATAATGGCATTAACGTCTTATGGAACTTTAAGACTCAAACTGGCAAACAACTGGAACATAATATGCCACATATAACTGTGTTTGAGAAAAAGAAATCTTGGATTCTAGATGTGGCAATCCCAGGGGACAACAGAATCAAAGACAAAGAGAGGGAAAAGATCATGAAATACTGAGTTTGTCTTCACAGGCAATATACCTCGCCTTGCCCCATCTTAGAGCCCTGCAGTCTGGACAATGCAGGGCTTTTGCCCTGTTCTGCCCCCAAGCAGTCGTCATGACCCCTGGGGCAAAGATGGGGGGGAGGGAGAGACAGGGTGGGCCTGCTAAACCATTTTATTTAAAAAACTGCTTTAATCTGTTCCCACCAGGAAGAAATGGATTGGGCCCTGTGAGACTGCAGGAGCCTGTCCCGGCAGGCTAGCCTTATCACTGCACCTGCCCATCTGCCTCCCTCTCTGAAGCAGGAAGGAATCCCACAAGGCTGGTCACATGCAGGGAGCCTTGGTCACATGTTGCGGACTGTCTTCCTAGCTTCCGGGCAGGCAAGGGAGATGGCAGTGGCTGCAGAGATGGGCTGGGATGCCCACCTGGACTTCCTCCCATTTGGAGGCAGTAATGGGGGAGGAATGGGGTAGCTGGCATATCCTGGCTTGTGTAGATGAGCCCTAGGACCCAAGAATGAGATTCAGTATCTCTAGGAAGAGCACCCCTCCCTCATTCCCAATGGCAACTGCCTTGGCCATGGAGGGAGAGAAGAAGAGACAGTATCTGCTGGACTCAGTCCCCTCCTACACCGCCATTCCCTTTTTCTTTTGTGTCATGTCTTAATTAGATTATAAGTCTGAGGGCAGGGAACTGTTCTGTTGTTCTTTTACTTGTAAAGTGCTATGTACAGTGATGGCACAAAATAAATAAATAAATACACTAATAGTAACAATAACAACAACAATAATGATAATAATAATACAACAACTGTGTTTCCAGTGGTGAATGTTGCTCTGGGAAAAATTCCAAATGAAATGACAAAATGTCTGCATGAAACCACTATAGATAGGATCACAATCTCTCTCTGCCTTTTCTTCACAAATGAAGATTCAGGAAGGACTCATCCCGTGCTTTCTGCAAGTGCGCTGATGACTAAAAAGGCCAATCTGAGATAAACAAGTCCGGTTGCAGAAAGCACAGCAGAAGGTCTCCTTGGGTGATGTTTCTGGGTTGTGATTCTTTCTGCGTTGCCGTTTCTCTTCAAGACTTGTTTGGCATGAGTTCTCAAATAGGGCTGCAGCATTGTGGATAGCGTGTCTCCATGCCTCCCAATGTGAGGCCAGGGCGGATCACAATAGCACAATTACAAAAGGTAATTGACAGTCGAAAACTCCAGTCAGTAACATCTGGCAGAATGTGAAACCGAGCTGACGATGGTGGTTGTGGTGACGGTGGTTGTGGCAATGATGACTGTTATATGGAAAACATTATCTTCTACCATGGAGAACTCCAGCATGCATGGATGGAAAGCAAGCAAGAGAACCCTAATGATAATATGTCAAGAGATTGTGTATGCCATTTCCACTTCCTAGATGTATAAACACCTTCATGTTTATACCTTCAGGCTGGGATGAAAGAGGTGTGTCTCTTGGAGATGAAAATGTATTCTTTGATGTAGACTGAGAAATGGGAATGACTGGCAGGCAGCCTGCCCTTGTTCTGACAGAATATACCTTGGGTGAAGACAGTATTTTCAGATTTAAGATCAGCAGTTAAGACAGAGAAGACCAGGACCCACTGAAAAATTGGCAAAGAGAAGAGCTACTTTTGAAGAACTGGCTGCACATTTGAAGAAGGCTGTGAGCCAGGCATCCAGAGATGTCAGCAATGGAAGACAGGCAGGCAGTCTCGGCAAAGGACCATAATAAGATTGGAACTTTTATGTAAACTGATTAAAGATGTGCCTGGAAATCCTTTGCCAAGCAGAGAAAATGGCTACAGAAATGGCCAGAGCTTGGAAGTAAGTTACTTGCAAACTGTGGTAGCCCATAATGAGGCAGTGCAGCACACCTGCTCTGGCTTGCAGCATGAAGGACCTATCCAAGATTCTGAACTATAGCCCCCAAATAGGTTAAGTATATGAAATAGCTCCTTTAAAAACATGCAACAAAACTTAGAGTGGATTCATGGCACCAGTGACAGGGGAACCACCAGCTGCCATTGCTTGAAATAGCTCCCTCTTTATGGTAACAAGGGCATAACAAAACTACTTTTCAAAAATAATGTATTAAGTGGGAACGGTCTTACATTTTGTATGTGTCAGTGACATTTCCTAGTTACTTTTTAGCATTAACTTTACAGGCATTTAATACTAGCTGGACCCGGCGTACCATATGCCATTAAAAAACTCCCCCCAAAATGCCCAGGAGACCTCATGACAACCTTCGAGGTAGGCTGGTGGGTTTAACTCACCCCCCCACCGTTTGTTCTGCCCCTTGCCACCTCTCCACCACTTGTTCTGCCCCCACTGCTCATTCTGCCCCTCCCCCACTCATTCTGCCCCCCACTTGTTCTGCCCCTCCCACCACTTGTTCTGCCCTCCCACCACTCGTTCTGCCCCTCCCACCACTTGTTCTGCCCCTCCCCCACTCATTCTGCCCATCCCACCACTCATTCTGCCCATCCCACCACTCATTTTGCCCATCCCACCACTCGTTATGCCCCTCCCCCACTCATTCTGCCCCTCCTCCATGCATTCTATCCCTCCCCCACTCGTTCTGCCCCTCCCTCACTTGTTCTGCCCCTCCCTCACTTGTTCTGCCCCTCCCCACTCGTTCTGCCCCTCCCACCACTTGTCCTGCCCCTCCCCCACTCATTTTGCCCATCCCACCACTCGTTATGCCCCTCCCCCACTCATTCTGCCCCTCCCCCATGCATTATATCCCTCCCCCACTCGTTCTGCCCCTCCCTCACTTGTTCTGCCCCTCCCCCACTCGTTCTGCCCCTCCCACCACTTGTTCTGCCCCTCCCCCACTCATTTTGCCCATCCCACCACTCGTTATGCCCCTCCCCCACTCATTCTGCCCCTCCCCCATGCATTCTATCCCTCCCCCACTCGTTATGCCCCTCCCTCACTTGTTCTGCCCCTCCCTCACTTGTTCTGCCCCTCCCCCACTCATTCTGCCCATCCCACCACTCATTCTGCCCCTCCCACCACTCGTTCTGCCCTCCCCCACTTATTCTGACACTCCCCCCACTCTTTCTGCCCTCCAACCCCACCTCCTGCACTCCAGAACACACAGGCACTCACCACACCCACACCCATGTTACTCACTCTCCAGCTCCAGCCACCATGTTTGAGATCTACATGGTCCTGCCCCAAATGTGCTGATTGGCTGCCCAACAGACCAGTGGTTGGTTGGTCAGTTCCCTAAGCAGCCAATCAGCACACTGGAAACGGCAACATACCCAAGAGAATTATATATATAGATGTCTGAGGGCATTTTGAGTGGAAATATTCATGTTTTTTTGCAACATCCTTACGCCTAAATTTAATTCTCAGTCCCTGTTAGAGTAGGATCACAGAATCAATGAGATTTACATAAATATTGACTTCACATTTGACAATTAATTTAATAGGTCTAATCTATTTGGCACTAGCTGTTGGATTCAGGTCTTTAAAAATGACTTTTGAAGTCTGCAAATGGGTCCCTTGTTTTTTGTAACTTCTGGAAGTGCAAAGATGTGAAAACTTGCCTCTGCAAGGAACTATGAGCCTACAATGGATGGTTAAGTTAAAGTGCATGTATGTATGTGCCTTCAGGTCACCTGTTGACTTGTGGTGACCCCATGAATTTCATAGGGACTTCTTAGGCAAGAGAGACTCAGAGATGGCTTTACCAGCTTTCAGCACCTGCTGTTCATTGGTGGTCTCCCATCCAAGTACTAACCAAGGCTTACCTTGCTTAGCTTCCAAGATCAGATGGGATCTGGTGGCTTTAGGCCCTAAAGAGTGGCAAGCACTTAGATGTGTTCTGTGGTGGGTTCCATCTTTATATTGTTTCCTCACCTACAGCCAGAGACTCTCATGGTTGACTTCATCCCCCTGTATATTTTCTCTCTCCCTTTCTTAGGCATGTAGGCATGGGTAGCAGATCCCATCTCTTCCCCCGCCCCCCATATAGTTCTCTAATAAAGAATCTTTCTTTTCACCAAAGACACCTTTTATGGATGGTCATATGCCAGCTTCCAAACAGGCGAACAATAATAATCTCTAGATGAAGAGGAATGTAGCTCATCAGGAATGAGCACAAGTGTTTTTCCTGATCTGAATGGTGTCTGTTCCTGCAGAGTCAGGTGCCTGTTACTTGACAGTGGTTAGACTTTCTTGATTGGGAAGGGGGGGGGAACCCTTACGTGACTTGACAATGGCAAATGATTTAATGACGAAATTACCGACTGACACAAAAGAGATTAATTCTATCCGTTTGAAAAGTGGTCAAGTTATGATTGTAATCATTATCATTTCCTAGTTGCAAGTCTTTTTTTAATATCAGAAAAGATATTAGAAGGTGTGGCAGTAAATGGGTTTCAACTGATTTTGGTTGAAATAGATTATCTAGGCCCATTTCAGCCTGGGTTCAGGCCTGATTTTGGTACTGAAGCAACCTTGGTCACCCTAATGGATGCCCTTTGACAGGTGAGAGGAAAGGAAGAGTACAACCATACTGATTCTTCTTCATCTCATCAAGGCACTTGATACCATTGATCTTGCTATTTTTGCTGGAGCAGTTCCATGGGACTGGTACAAGTGGGCCCAGTGCTACAATAGTACCACACATAGCTACATAATTAATTCAAAAAGGTAGCACTGGAAGAGATTTCAGTTCAACCACATGACATCTGCATAGTGGGATCCCAGAGTGCTCTATCCCACCTCCTATTCTTTGCAACACTTCTATGAAGCTGTCGAAGTTCATCTGAGGTTCTGGAGACAGGTGCCATTAGTCTGGTGGTTATACCTAGCACTATCTCTTTTTGCCACACAAGGTGGGTAAGGCTGGGCAGGCACTGAGCTCATGTCTGGATTTGTTTATGGTCTGGATGAGGGCCATTAACATGACCTCAGGTACAGGTCATCAGTGTTCAACTTGTTCTGGACAAGTTATACCTCCTTGTGAAAGGGCAGGTTCACAATTTGGGAATGCTCATAGATTTAGCTTTGTCAACTAGAGGGCCCAGGTAGCTTTGGTGGCATGGACTGCCTTTATCAGCTTCAGCTGTGGGGGAAGTTGCTGCCATTCCCGAAAGCCAACAGTCTGGTTGTGGTGATCTATGTTAACGTTCCATTCCCATGGTTTTAAAAAAAATATGACACAGATTTTCATACATTAATACAACTACATACATAGACAATGGCACATATATTATACAAAATAAAACACACAACAACCATATTACATATCCACTTCCTTCTCTTTCCCCAGTCATGGTATCAAATTAGTATGTATCATCCCCTAACTTGTCCGTCCACTTGTTTGTCTGCCTGCTCTATGAATTTTAAAAAAAGAATTTATCTTTATTTATCTTTCCCTGTATCACCCAGCTGGTAGTCTGAAGTCTTCTACAGACTCTCTTTTCCAACTGTCTTCTTTATCAATAGAGGAAAATGTTACACCAAAAAAGAAAGCTTTTAGAGTAGAAGTATCCCAATTATGGAATACTGTACTATCTTTAATACCATATATTCCGGCGTATAAGATGATTGGGCATATAAGACGACCCCCCCCCCAATTATTACGTTAAAATATAGAGTTTGGGATGTACTCGCCATGTAAGACGACCCCTCCTTCTCTTATATGGCGAGTATAGTTATCCCTTCACATTCGCTGGGGTTTGGTTCCAGGACCCCCGTGAATACCCAAATCCGTGAATACTCAAGTCCCATTGTATGCAATGGCATAGCAAAATGGTGTCCCTTATATAAGATGGCAAAATCAAGGTTTGCTTTTTGGATTATTATTTTTTAAAGATTTTTTAAAAATAATTTTTATTCAAATTTCCGACATACATAAAAACACTCAATCTCATTTTGCATGACTTATAGATGTATACAAATCAAATCATATACACATATATGAATATTTTGTCAAAAACCCCTCTCACGTCCTCACATTTCCTTTCTACTATTCCATACATTCACTTAACTTCCTTATTTCTATTTCTATCCATTTTGATGACTTCAAGTTTACCTTCCCTAATAGATTTACAACATCCTCTTTTTTCCTGTTTTCCTTCCTTTTTTAGTGTCTTTAATTTTTATAATTTACCAATTAATTTATTTCATAATCTTTCCCCCATCTGTCCTTCCATATGGGATTTAGCATTTCCCATTCTTTCAAATCTTTAAATGTCTTCTTCTCATCTAGTATAATTGTCAATTTATCATTTTCGCACATGTCTTGCAATTTAAGTAACCACTCATCTAATGAAGGTATCTTTGTCAACTTCCAATATATAGCATAGAGTATTCTAGCTACAGTTATCATATAAGATAATACCCTCCAATATTTTTTTAAATTTTTTCATCTATTTTATCAAACATATTCAACAAATGAATCTCTGGATCTAGCGGGTAATTCATGTTAAATATTTTACCTATTGCTTTATGTATTTTCCCCCCAAAATTTTTCACCTTGTCACACTTCCACCAAATATGGTAGAAAGTACCTGAGGCTTTTTGGTATTTCCAGCAATGATCCAACATGTTCTTATATATTTTTGCTAGTTTTTGGTGATAAGTGCCATCTTACCATCATTTTATATAAATTTTCCTTTATATTATAACTCCTAGTAAAGGATACATTCCTCCCCCAAAGATTTTCCCAATGTTCTAATAATATTGGATGGCCAATATCCTGTGCCCAATTTATCATATAAGGTTTTATAATCTCTTGTTCTAATCTTAACTTTAATATCATTTTATATATTTTGGATAGCATTTTGGTCTTATTCCCCTGTATCAGCTTCTCAAATTGTGTAGTTTCAGTTTCTATTCCAACTAGTTTTTGGTCTATCTTGAATTTCTTGGTTAATTGTCTATATAACAACCAATGACATTCTTTGTTTTCTATTTTCAATTCTTCCTGGTTTTTCATTTTATAGACATTCCCTTCTTTTTTTAGACTATCTCTATATGTTAACCATTTCCCTTTGTGAATGTCTTCTTTTTTATAAAATGCTTCATGGTTGGATAGCCACAATGGTGTTTTGAAGCATAATTTCCTTTTATATTTTGTCCATACTTTTAATAGGGCTTTTCTAACATAGTGGTGTGTAAATTCTCTGTGTATCGCTGCTTTGTTATGCCATAGATATGCGTGCCATCCAAACCTTGTATTGAATCCTTCTAACGTCAGTAATCTTGGGTTTTCCAATGTAATCCATTCTATGATCCAAGAGATTGTGCTAGCATGGTAATAAAGTCGTAAGTCTGGTAATGCAAAACCTCCCCCTTCTTTAGCTTCTGTTAGGTATACTCCACTTTAGTCTGGGTTTCCCCCCTCTCCATATATATCTTGTTAGATCCTTTTTCCATGTTTCCATAACTTTCGCATTAGTTATAATTGGTATATTCTGAAATAAATATAACATCTTTGGTAATACGTTCATTTTGATAGACGCTATCCTTCCCAATAACGACAGATCTAATTTGCTCCATTTCTTTAAATCTTCCTTTATTTTGTTCCAACCTCTTACATAATTATTTTCAAATAGTTCTGA
This sequence comes from Gambelia wislizenii, assembly GCA_030847615.1. Taxonomy (NCBI): domain Eukaryota; kingdom Metazoa; phylum Chordata; class Lepidosauria; order Squamata; family Crotaphytidae; genus Gambelia; species Gambelia wislizenii. Next base: position 329,801,632 of record JAUMIR010000001.1, read on the forward strand.
GTTCTTATTTGTAATTGTTATCTCTAAATATTTGGTATTCTTTTCTACTTTGAATCCTGATATTTTTTCCAACTCCATTTCTTCTTGTCTCTTCATGTTCTTAGTTAGCATCACTGTCTTTTCTTCGTTAATTTTTAAACCTGCCAGCTTCCCAAATTCATCAATCATTCCTATTTTTTTAAAATAATACTTTCAAGTTGTGAATACTTAAATCAGTGAATGCCAAATCCATGAATATGGAGGGACAACTGTATATCCCAAACACCCCCCTCCAGCCACCCCCCTCCAGCCATCACCCATCCACCCTTCCCAAAGCTGTGATAGGAAGACGGAGGGAATGGGCAGCGGCCATTACAAACTGCGGGATTCGCCCCTTTCTTCCACCTTCCAGGAAGGTGGAAGAAAGGAGCGAACATACCCGGTTTGCCTCGGCCGCTGCAAACTGCAACTTTCACCCCCCTCCTCTGTCTTTGGTTGCTCCCCATAGGGGGAGAAGGCAGAGGAGGGGAGCGAATGAACCGGTAAACACTTTATCTCACTCCCCCACTCAATCTCCTGCCTCTTCGCTCTGTTTGTGAATGGAGCGAAGAGGCAGGAGATCGGACCGCGGGTGAAGCAAAATGTATCTGGCGTATAAGATGACCCCCGATTTTGGAGGATATTTTTCAGGGCTCAAATGTTGTCTTATACGCCGGAATATATGGTACAGTATGTCTGGTGAAGGGACTAAAAAAACACTTTTTAAAAATGGACTTCAAGAGCCAGTGGCCTGGCTGGCTGTTGGAGCCTGGCAATTGTGGTCCAAAAAGTTAACTCATCCAAATTCCAGCCTGCTGCCTACACAGCATTCTTTTCCATTCCAGGTTAAAGTCATTTTTATTCTCCCAACATTGTATTCTGCAAAGCATTCAGAAATTCTCCACTCTTATCTTAGCCTGCTGCATGTTTTTATCCACTGCCTCATTTTTATCATAAATGTCATGGTTTTATTGTATACTTTAATGGTTTATGATATGTTTGATATCCTGCAGTTTGTTAGATGATAGGTGGTACACAAATATTTTCAATAAACTAATTTGCAAACATCAATACAGGGCAAATTACTCTCTTTGGGGAAAAGTGTGTATTTTATTGTTGCTAACATGAAGTTGTTTTTTTTTTAATACCGTAGCTTTCCTTCAACAGATGGTTGAGCTTTGAGATGTCTGAGAATAAATGTCTTAACTGCTAAGATTTCTGGGTCCTTGGAGCATCAACAATGCCACTTTAATTAACTGTATGTGCTGAGATAGCACAGCTGATGGTGGGGACACAAACCTGTTTTAGAGGTTGGTACAAAAAACAAACACATATGAAGCTGAGTGAGCCTCCAAGAGTTTTTCCTGCCTAGAGTACAGTGGAATGGCATGAATGATTGGATCAGATGTTAAAGCCTGGCTACTGATTAGTGTTGCCAGGTTTTCAAAACAGCAGCAAGGGACAGTGAAAATTCATGATATGAAGGGTTGATAATCAGGAAGCAGCTGTTAACAAGTTTGTGTTCTACCCAAATATGAAATGAAAGTATTGGCTGGAATCCTATACCACCCTGGATGTAATGTAACTTTACATATTCTTAACCAAATAGCAGAGGTGCTACGAAACTCTGTTACTGAATTGTGTAAATGCATAACAGGACACTGGCAAGAGAACCTGCTGTGCATTGGAACCCCTTCGCCAGTGTCCTGTCATACATCAGGGAATGTATTGTATCCATCCCAATTCACATCAGTTCTAATGCGCATCGGTCACTTTGCCAGCTGCCCTATGTAGTTAAATAACAGCAGCCTGTCCTGAACTCACAATAGCAAGTGCCTGAGGAGCAACAGGGGAGGGATACAAGAACAAAAGAATAAGGGGCACAGTCCTAGTCTGTCACCAATTGTCCACACTAGATGCATGAGAAGTCAATAGCCAGTCTAGCGGTCAGTCACCAATTGTCAATCATCCAGGGAAGTCAATAGCCAGTCCAGACAGCAATAGAGTCAGGTCTGAGGTCCCGGTACTTGGTCAGCAAAGGGTTACTGCAACAGTCCAGAAGTCTGTCAGAAGTCAAGTCAAAACAGGAATGCAGGAGGAATGTAAACAGCTACATATGTTAAGCAGTTGTCAGCATTGAGGCTGAAAGGAAAACTTAGGGGTGATTTATAGCCAGATTTTCAAGGCCAGGTGGGCCTCATTACTGAGTAATTAGGGTAGCTTTTAGTATTTAAATGATGCTGGGCATGATGCTTCTCCCTCCTGCATTCAGAGAAGGAGGACCATCTGAATCGTCCATCACTGGCTGGCAGACTTTTTGTTCTTCATGATGATATATGGTTTGTCTATCTGCCTTGGCTGACCTCTCAGAGGGGTCCAAGGCAGTCTCTTCAGGCTGAGCCATGATTTCTCTATCTGCTTTAGGTACACTCTCTGCTTCCTCCTCCTCCTCCTCTGAGTCCTTGGCAAGGGGGTTCATGACACAGCCCTCTTTTGGATGCAGATGTTACAGAACTACCCAATTCTAATTCCCACAGATGTAAGTCTACTTACAGAGACATAAATCCCATACAAGATTCCAACCACTGACTTCAGTTAACTTATCTATTTGTTTCTCTGTAAAAATAACATATTGACCACATTAATAAACTACATGATGCCCACATTTCTGTCTCTAGAAGCATTTTCCTTCCAAGCTTTTCAAGTAACACAGTTTCCTTTTTCTCTCCTCCCCTTTCTCTGAGAACCAGCGTGATGTAGTGGTTTGAGTGTTGGGAGATTTTCACACTATACTGTTATAGTGTTACTATTCCACTTTAACTGCTCTGGCTTCCTCCTGTGGAATTCTTGGGTTTGTAGTTTAGTGAGCCTAAGAGCTCTCTGGCTGAGAGTTGTAAATGCCCCTCCCTAAACTGCAAATCCCAGGATTCCACAGGAGGCAGCAATAGGAAATAAAGTGGAATAGTAACACTATAACAGTGTAGTGTGAAAATCTCCTTGGACAACGACTCTGGAGATCAGGGTGGGAATCCCTGCTCAGCTATGGGAACCCACTGAGTGGTTTTGGGCAAGTCACATTCTCTCAGCCTCAGATGAAGGCAAAGACAAATGCCCTCTAAACAAATCTTATAAAGAAAACCCTGTGATAGGGTCACCTTTAGGTTGCCATAAGTCAGAAATGACTTGAACACACACTTGAACTACAACACACACACACACACACACCTTTTTTAGGCATTTGGCTGGGCATGATAAAAGACAAAACATTCATGGGTGTGCCAAAACATTTGATTGACCGGATGAGTAGCCTATTCTGTGGACAAGAGACTGGATAGAATATGGTGAAACAAACTGATTTCTAGTTGGCAAGGCTGTTAGACAAGGGTGCGTTTTATCATTCTGTTTAATTTATATGCAGAACATATCCTATGGGAAGATGCATTAGACTCAGATGAAGGAGGTGTGAAAATTGGAGGAAGAAACGTCAATAATTTAAGATGACACCCTATTCCCTAGCAGAAAATAGCAAGTACTTGGTACAACTACTGATGAAAGGTAAGGAAGAAAGCAGGGTTACCATTGAATATTAAGAAGAGAAAAATAATTACCACAGAAGATTTACATAACTGTGCAGTGGATGATGAAGATGTCAAAACTGTGGAATTTTTTCTGTACCTTGGTTCAGCCATGAAACAAAATGCAGACTATAGTCAAGAAATGAGAAAAAGACAAATGCTTGGAAGGGGAACCTTGAAGGAACAAGAGAAAATCCTCAAGTGTAAAGATGTGTCATTTCATACTCAAGTCAGAATCATATTTCATAGTACAGTATTGCTGATTTCTATGTGTATATGTGAAAGTTGGACAGTGAAGAAAGTAGACAAGAAGGAAAACTCATTTGAAGTATGGTGTTGAAGAAGAGAGAGCACATATTGCCAAAAAGAGAGCAGGAGGAGGGAGACGAGCAAAGAGGTAGTCAGATAGATCCCTGTAGAGTCTACAGCAGCCATCTTTTTTAAAAAAAATGAAAAGGAGGAGCATTTTTTTTAAAAAAAAATGAAAAGGCAGATCTCGTATCCTGAAGCTAGAATTATAGAATCATGGAGTTGGAAGAGACCATGAGGGCCATCCAGTCCAACCCCCTGCCATGCAGGAATACACAATCAACGCACTCCTGACAGATGGTTGTATCTCTTTTCTTGTAGTTTGAGTCCACTGCTCCATGTCCTAGTCTCTGGAGCAGGAGAAAACAAGCTTGCTTCATCCCCAGTATTGCATCCCTCCAAATATTTAAACATGGCTATCATGCCACCTCTTAACCTTCTCTTCCCCAGCTAAACATACCCAGATCCCTAAGCTGTTCCTCCTAGGGCAAGGCTTCCAGACCTCCCACCATTTTGGTTGCCCTCCTCTGGACATGTTCATCCCTCCATCTTCAGAACAGTGGTCATTCTCTGATGACTGAAGACCTCACTGCTGTTCATGGCAAAGAATGTCATTCTCTTCTATATATGGAAGGAGATAAGACCGAGAGTGAATCTTGTCCTCGGAAAGTGATGATGCAGAGTCTACCACCTAAAGTGGCCACCACACTCTGCCTAATGGTAGGGCCAACCCTGCAACAGATCCTATACAGCTGATCAGAGTGTGGGGAAGTTCATTTTTGGGGCTCCAGCTCCCAGTTACACTTGCTCATGTGGACTGGGAGATTATTGGAGTTGCCATCCAAAAAAGTAACTTTTCCAGTTGAGGTAAGAAACACAGAATGAACATACCTTTCACACATGCTCTCCACTGACTACCTGGTAGGGCAGCTTGTTAGCTATCCCAGTCAAAACATCAACATGCCCATGGCCATGCCCCCTATCTGCCATGCCCTATGCATGTAGGCTTCTCTACACAGCTGGGTGGTTTCCATGACTGGGGCACTTCCCAAATGGAAAGTGTATGCATAAAGCACAAAGCATTCAGCTGCTATGTCTGGTGGGCATGGTAGCTGGGCCCCTCACAAATGTGCCCCATTTATTTCATATGTGTATTTGGTTGTGGCAGCAATTGAGAGGCAGGAACACAGGAAAAATGAAATGCCAGACTGACATACTAGAGTTCCTCTTGTACACTAGAAAACATTTTGCTAAGGCAACCTAGCCAAGTTTTCAAGCCTGACCTAGTTGGCCGTGATCCAGGATAATAACTGGGAGAAGAAAGCACAGTGCAGCCCATCTGCACAGCTCCTCATATGAAAAGAACACCACTTTGCTAACCTGGTGTGATATGCTTGAAGTTGTGAAGAAGAAACAACAACTGTCTTTTACTTTTTTGGTAAGTGTTTACAGTGCATGATTTAGTTGCCAGAGTAAAGAGATGGGGTGCTGCAAAGTCTCTTGATACTGTGGTAACCTTCTCAATCTCTTGCTGGGGAGCAATTAAGTAGGCATAAGGACAACATCTCTGATAGACTGCCATCAATGGTATGATGTAACTGCGACAAAAATAATTGGAGTGCTTAGTTTGCATTGTCATTTCTGTGCTGCTTGAAAACTAAGCCAATTCTTAGCTTCTGAGACCTTTTGATACAGGGCAGGGACAGAAATATTTCAATAAATAATAAATATATAAACTTCCTTCAGCAAGCATTGTCCCAGTCATGTCCCTCACTTTAAATTATTACACCCTCAACCATGGGTAGGTAGCCGCATGCAGCGAGGGGACTGTACCTGTCTGATTTTCCAGCCCCCTGGCCACCTGGAATATCACACCAGTTTTTTCTAAAACCAGAAATGACTGGATTTAAAAAGTCAAAAACAATTTGAATCCCAAAAGACCACCTCCACCACCCCCACCCCCACCCCAGCTTGAAACACCCTTGAAATGGTGAATTGTACCCACTGGAGAGTTCTTGGCATAGAATCATAGAGATGGAAGAGACCATAAGGGACATGCAAGAATACACAATCAAAGCACTCCTGACAGATGGCCATCCAGCCTCTTTCTAAAAACCTCTAAAGATGGAGATTCCACCACACTCTGAGGCAGCAAATTCCACTGTCGAACAGTCAAGAAGTTCTTCCTAATTCTTTCTAATTCTTAATCTCTTTTCCTGTAGTCTGAGTCCATTACTCCGTGTCCTAGTCTTTGGAGCAGCAGAAAACAAGCTGGCTCCCTGTTTAATTTTTGATGTGAGTCTCATTTTGGGACTTAATGGTTTTCAAGGAGGGAAAGGTTCAAGGTGCACTGGGAGCATTGAGGAGTTGCATAAATCCCACACATTGTCCTAAACCCATGTAACATTTTCTGTAACAGGTGTTCATCAACTACAGCTCTCAAATAGACATCAATGCAGACACAGAATTATAGGGCTTGTTTATATGGAGGAAAAAATGTGGATTGCTGCAGGATAATGCCAACTTGCAGCAGTTTCTATCTGTCTTAATGGTCTCTTTGCAACATTGCAGGCATATGACGCAAAGCGCATTTGGTGTTCCCCCAGCCTCCCTGTGAATCAAAATGATGGGTGTGAGTGAATCGCTCATGATTTTCTTTGATGTATGGTAAAAATACCTTCCCTTTGGGTGGCTGTTTTTCTTCTTCATTCCTGTGGTTCTTCATAGCCTGTAGGGCCCAGTTTAGGTGCCTGAGTTTGTCCTCCAAGTAATGGGGTTTGCATATCCTTTTTGCACGGTCTACCAATGTTTTTATTGTGCTTCTTTTTTGTCCTGGGTGATGATTGGAGTTCTTGTGTAGGTATCTGTCCATGTGTGGGGGTTTTCTGTATACCTTGTGGCCTAACCGTTGGTTTGGTTTGTGGATGATTAGGACATCCAAGAATAGCAGTGTTCCTTCCTTCTCTTTTTCCTTCTCTTTTTCCACTACTTGGAGGACGAATTCAGGCACCTAAACTGGGCCCTACAGGCTAATGGTTACTCCAGAGCAGACATCACAAGAGCAGCCAGACCCAGAAAAAAACACAGGAATGAAGAAGAAAAAAAAAAAACAGCCACCCAAAGGGAAGGTATTTTTTACCATACATCAAAGGAGTCACAGACAGAATAGAGAAACTGATGAGGAAATAGCATTTTGTGTCCAGGTTGGTTTATAACATGTTCTGCTACTGCTGATTTTTCTGGCTGGCCCAGGACTTTTTCAGATGATACTTACTGCGCAAGGAGGTCTCGGGAGAGGCACAGCACTGTTGCGCGGCACGGGGTCCTTTTTGGATGCCACCGCCCCTCTTCCGAAATCATTGGTGTCACTTCCATGAAGGACTGGAAGCGGCCGCACCATATTTCGCCAGATTTTAATCATGGGCAACTTCCGTGATTAAAATATGGCACGGCTGCTTCCTGTCCTTCATGGAAGTGACACCGATATTTCGGAAGAGGGACGGCGGCGTCCAAAAAGGACCCCCTGCCACGCAATAGCGCTGTGCCTCTCCTGAGACCTCCTTGCACAGTAAGTATTGTCTGAAAAAGTCCTGGGCCAGCCAGAAAAATCAGCAGTAGCAGAACATGTTATAAACCAACCTGGACACAAAATGCTATTTAAAAACACAGAAATTCTGGACCAGTCCAACAACTATCATGTCAGAATGCACAGAGAAGTTATTGAAATCCACAAACAATTCGCAAGAATTCTTGCAAGCACAAACACATGCATGTACACGAACAGTCACTGCTAATTTTTTAAAACCTGGCTAGCTTACTTTTTAATGAAAGAAACATTGGGGCAAATGATTAACAACTTTTAAAGTGGTAAGCTGTTTACAGTTGTCCCTTCACATTTGCTGGGGTTTGGTTCCAGGACCCCCCATGAATACCCAAATCCGTGAATACTCAAGTCCCATTATATGCAATGGCATAGCAAAATGGTGTCCCTGATATAAGATGGCAAAATCAAGGTTTGCTTTTTGGATTATTATTTTGTAAATAATATTTTCAAGCCATGAATACTTAAAACCATGAATGCCAAATCCGTGAATGTGGAGGGACAACTGTATTTATATATGTACTGGTTGAACAGAGCAATTCCAAACACAACCACCCAAATCAATGTTAATCTAGCATTCCTCCAGATCTCAAATGGTACTTCTGCCAGTCAGAAACTACTTTATAATTTTTTCCATGCCGTGCCAAGAACCAGATACTTTTCTCATTCTTTTTTCAGATTCAAACTCCAAGCTCTCTTTAAACAGCACATATACATGCCCCAGAGACTGTAGCTTATGAATATAAAAATTACAATTCAAAGACTCCAATTTTAAAAAGACAATAAACTTAACAAAACCATTGTACAAACAGAAGACATTGTCTTCTTTTCAAAACATCATTTGTGGTTCCCTGTTTTTTTTTTTTTTAAATAGACCCTGGGTACAAATACCAATGCATTTATTTTTAAATAGATTTGTGGGGTACAGCTTGAATTGTTACAATATATGCCTGTGGCATGGTGTATGTCATGTGTGTTTTTTAAAAAATAATCTCTCTCTATAATTCTCTTGGGTATGTTGCCTTTCCCAGTGTGCTGATTGGCTGCTCAGGAAACATACTCAACCTACACCCAACCAATCACCATCCACATGCAAATTCCCTCTCCACCTCACAATGCACTCCTGTCACTCAATCTGTGGCCCAGATTGGGACCCAGGCAGTCAACTGGTGGTGGCGGCAGCGGCAGCAGCGGCCACAGGGCAACAGAGTGAGTCACCCTCAGCAATTCCGGGAAAAGTGTGGTACACTGAGAAGGGGGAGGAGGAATTTAAAACCACTGGCCTACCTTACAGGGTTGCCATTAGGTCTACTGGGCATTTCTTCATGAGTTTTTTAACAGTGTATGGTACGCCGAGCCCAGCTAGTAAAGCATTATTTTTTAAAAAAACATCCTTGACCAGATAAGTTGTTCTCTCTTTTTACCCTGCTACTTGAAATTCTCTGAATGCTGAAAACATTCTGTCTTTTAGAGTATTGTTCCCAAAAGAGCTGGAATGTGTTGTCAGGTGGTAGTGCGCACTGGGAATCTAAATAGGTTCCAGGCAGCATACAATAGACAGCAGAGTGTTGTTTCTTCAGGCATCAGAATAAAGGCACAGACACATAGCTGTGTGTCTAAAATAAACTGCTTCTCTTTTCTTGGCCATAATAAAGAATATATTTACAGTTATATACAGGACTCAGAAGAAAACATCTTCACACAGCAAAGTCAAAAACAGAACTGCACAGTTCAACTCTATAGGACAAACTAAATACCCAGCTCTGCAAGTTCCTAGCACCTCCCCCAGTCAGCTCTGCACCAGAGCTGAGATCTCATCAATATTGATATACAGTATTTGCAACTGCCACTAGCTCTCTCTCTGCAGTACTCTGCAGACTGTTTGTTACATTCCAGATCTACAGTAAATCTACTTACTGTATGTCCCAATATCCTGACATGTGTACCTGTGAATTCTTAACTGGCAACTGCAACCCCCCCCTCCCAATTCAGGAAGGATATTGACAAGCTGGAATGTGTCCAGAGGAGGGTGACCAAAATGGTGAAAGTTCTGGAAGCCATTCCCTATGAGGGGCACCTTAGGGAGCTGGGTATGTTTAGCCTGGAGAAGAGAAGGTTAAGAGGTGACATGATAGCCATGTTTAAATACTTGAAATGATGACATACTGAGGATGGAGCAAGCTTGTTTTCTGCTGCTCTAGAGACTAGGGAGATTATCAGATGCAGCAAATGTAGTGTCATCATGATGCCAGTGGAACGCAAACACATGCCAATATCAGATGACGTTATCCTTTTGCATTCCACTGCCGTTATGCTAATGTACCTTTTTATTGATGGCTTCAGCCATCAATAGATTGCCCATCCCATTTTGATGCCAGCATTGCCAGTATATGAACTCTTGGGCCATTTAAATCTTGTCACTGCAGCAAGAAAGTGTGTTTAGGTGCTTTTTGTAACTTTTAATGTGTTAGTTTTGTTTTTATTTTTGAATTTCCCATGCAATGAAGTCTCATGGGATTTCAAACGAGGAAGTGAATGGGGCTCTATTCACTTCTTCTTTATTGCCGGGGCTGCCTTTGCCGGGAAAGGAAAGTAAGTGTGAGGGGAGAGCATTCTTTTGCCGGCATAATTTTTTTTTTAATGCTGGCAAAATAACGTTTTAAGAGGCCTGTCTCCTACGACACAGAGCAATGGACTTAAACTACAGAAAAAGAGATTCCACTTAACATTAGGAAGAACTTCCTGACGGTAAGAACTGTTTGACAGTGGAACGCACTGCCGCGGAGTGTGGTGTAGTCTCTTTCTTTGGTGGTTTTTAAACAGAGGCTGGATGACCATCTGTTGTGGGTACTTTGATTGTGTATTCCTACTTCTGAAAAATGACTAAACGGCTTCTGAAAAAATGACTAAATTCCACTATGAGTGTCTATTATTATACAAAAATGGGACTTACAGCACACACGCCCTGGGTTATAGTTCTGGGGCCATCCAGTCTTGTCCATTTCCATTCTGTGTATTCCTGTATGTCAGGGGGTTGGACTGGATGGCCCTTGTGGTCTCTTCCAGCTCTATGATTCTATGTTCCATCATCATAGAATCATAGAATTGTAGAGTTGGAAGAGACCACGAGGGCCATCCAGTCCAACTACCTGCCACGCAGGAAATCTTGATCAAAGCATCCCCGACAGGTGGCAATCCAGCCTCTGTTTAAAGACCTCCAAGGAAGGAGACTCCACCACGCTCCGAGGGAGTGTGTTCCACTGCCGAACAGCTCTTACTGTCAAAAAGTTCCTCCTAATGTTGAAGTGGAATCTCTGTTCCTGCAGCTTGCATCCATTGCTCCATGTTCCAGTCTCTGGAGCAGCAGAAAACAAGCCTGCTCCATCCTCAACGTGACACCCCTTCAAATACTTAAACAGGGCTATCATATCGCCCCTTAACCGTCTTTTTTCCAGGCTAAACATACTCAGCTCCCTAAGCCTTTCCTCATAAGGTGTGGTTTCCAGACCTTTCACCATTTTAGTCACCCTTCTCTGGACACGCTCCAATTTGTCAATATCCTTTTTGAATTGTGGTGCCCAGAACTGGACACAGTATTCCAGGTGAGGTCTGACCAAGGCAGAATAGAGTGGCACTATTACTTCCCTTGATCTAGACACTATGGAGATTTTCACATGGGGCCAAAATGCCCCGTTACTGCCCCGCTACCTCCTCTCCCGTTCCTGCCACGGAATAACGTAAATCTTTCACACACTTACCTTAATTCCGCAGCAGGAACGGGCTCCCCCTCCCCTTGCTGGCCGGCCATAAAAGCAGCCTTGTCCGTCGTAAGGCTGCTTTTACGACCGGCCGTCTGAAACGTTATCACATTATCACATGATAACGCCGGACAGTAAATTTAAAAAATAAAATTCCCCCAAACATAAAATCAATTCACCAAGCACAAAAACACTCTTTAAATCACATAATCAAAGCAGGGAGGGTAAAATAAAGGGTGCCACTTACCTGGATGTCCAGATCGTACCAAGAAGTGCTCGGAACGGACCTCCCCTCCATGGCTGTCATTTCGGAACAGGAACGGGGCTCCTGTTCGCACACCTGTGATTGCGTTATAGCAACGGAACGGAAGGTCTATTCACGATGAAAAATCGTGATTACATTGTTCTGGAACAGTCACAGGAGTAGGATGGATGCAGGACAGAATGGGGTCAACGTCGCCCGAAACGGAAAACCTTTCCTGACCCTGTTCTGTTCCTGCCACGGGTTACATAGCCCGTTTGAAAATCTCCTATACGTCTATTGATGCAGCCCAAAATCACATTGGCCTTTTTAGCTGCCACATCACACTCCTGACTCATGTTCAACTTGTGGCTTTCATTATCTTTAAACAAGATCTGGACAGGACAGTCCTTCAAACAGAGGATGCCTTCATAAAATGGGTCAGCCCTTCGATTAGTGGACTGACCACCCAGGACAAAGCAATCTCCCTGGTTCACAAATGCAAAACAGTACCCCTTTGCATTTGTGTGGCAGAACAGTCTTATGAAAGCACCCTTACATGGCAGCACTACAGCAGGGATGGGCAAAGTGCGGCCCTCTAGATATTGTTGGGATTGCAAATCTCAGTACACCTCCCATATTGATGGGGAATATGTTCCTGGACGTATCATTTATAAATGAAACCAAAGATAATAGTGAACCCTATTAAAATAAAGGACCTCTGGTACAAACATACCATAGATTTGCATTGGAGGACCCAATGATTCCTAGAGTAGATGCCTTTTTAGGCATTTTCCAGTGTAACTCTGTGGTATGTGCCCATATTTTTTCAGCCATGGATAACTAAAACCATAGATATTAGTGCCAAAGATACGGGGGGGGGGAGCACGCACATGTATTTCCCATCAGTGGGTATGCCAGATACAGGTACTGAGAACTGTAGTCTAGCAACATATGTAGGCCAAATAAATATAAATTAAAAATTCTCATGCCTGAGTCTACTGTTGTTACCTGCCTTGAAGCTGACTCCAACTTGGTTGATTTTGTTATGTGCTTTCAAGTGAACTCTGACTTATAGCGGCCCTTTCCTGTCATTTTCTTGGCAACATTTCTTCAAGGGACATTTGCCAGTGTCTGTCTTCAACTCATAGCAATCCTGTCATTGGTTTTCTTGGCAAGATTTGTTCGAAGGAGGTTTGTCATTGCCTTCCTCTGAGGCTGAGAGTGTAAGTTTCCATGGCTGAGTGTGGATTTGAAGCCTGAGTGAGGATTCAAACCCTGGAGTCCAACTCCAACTGCTATACCTTGCTGGCTATCATTTCTGTGATTACCTGGTACTACTGGGAAAACATATAGGAATTAAGCTGGAGATTGAAATTATTTTAGTGTAAGCATTCAGATGATATTTGTAGCAACTCCTCCACTAACAGAAATGTCTGTGATATAATTTAACAGAAAAACTAAAAACATCCTGGCAGTGTAGGTGGTCATCCCTTCTAAAACAGAAATGGCAGGAGTGAGAAGCTGTGGGACTCTTGCCCGCATTGGTCTGGCTTCAATCATGTTGTTATGTGCTCTCCACTTCTGAACACCAGTGAAATGTTCCAGGGGCAGTGATACAGAACTTAGTTTCCTTTGAATGCAAGGACACTATATTACCACACTTTATGCCCCCTCCCTATAATATTTCATAATTGGCAATAATTAAATTCTTCACAAGGTCTAAGTAGATCAGGGCAAACCAAAAGTGAGGCCAGGTGGATGTCACCAGGACCTAAATGAAGGTGTCGTGGGAAAATATCAACAGACACACCCAAGATAGGATTAACTGAAGCCCCCAGTAAACAAAGCCATCACTGAGGTATGTGCTAATCCCTTCTTGGACACATTGGCCATGAGTCATTCTTCACAAACAAGTGACTGGAACCCCTGTTATCCCCAGAAAGCCCTACCTCACACCTTTCCTACACCACAATACAGAGGTTGTCATAAATCCATCAATTTGAATATCTCAGCCATTAGTGACCATTAACAAAGTTGCAGTTTCCTTTGTTTAATGGTGGGAAACCTATCTAATCATTGTTTTAAGCTCAAACACTCCTTCAGGACACCATATATATATTAGTCTCCAAACTGTAGCAAAGTGTGCTATAGTTGGACACATTCACTCTGTCAGATCGCTGTACCACCCTCAGTTCCAAGTCTAAGTCTTCTCTGTTGCATGAATCTCTGCTCTTCAGGGTTGGTAATTATTGACCAGACATCCTGATCTACTCCTCTATCCAACTTTTCTGCCTTTAAACTCCTCGTTAGCCTTGTGTGCCTCTTGTGTGAGTGTGTGTGAATGCTTCCTTGTTATTTTCCAATAAAAACCATTTTATTTTCCTTTAACTCAGAGTCTTGGCAATTAGTACATTACTGCATACACAGGTGAAAAGATCACACAAGTTACCCGGTCTCTCACAGCTATTCATTTGAGCTATTGTAATTCCCCCAATTAATATCGTCAAGTTAGTGTCATGAGTGGGCCCCCCATGGACTCCCATACATTCAGGTAACAACTTGAGACTTGTAACATCTGATCTATTTGCAAATATTCAGGCAGACAATATGCAAGCACAAGCCCTATCTTTAGGGTTGCCAGATCAGGAGCATCCCAGGATCTTATTATTTCAAGGCCCAAATCCTGAGGCTGAGGGATGGTACCTAGTGATGTCTGAGGGTGGAAGGAGAGGGCCAGGGAGACCTCTGGAGAGTCTACAGCAGCCACTCCAAAGAAGTGGAGTCAGCAACATACACTAGTATGTATGTATGAGTACACACATACATACGTGTGTCAAGACACTGCTCTCACCCTGAGATTCTTCATCCCCACCCTGAGGACCATAGAAGAGAGGTCATGCCCTGAGACTCAGGGACAGGTTTTAAGATCTGGTAATCCTACCCAGCTCACAAAAGTGTCTCATCTCAATGACAGTGTGTCAAACAGACAGGTGAGTTAAGCTGTTGGGTGGAGCTGAAATGTTGACCCTACTGTTATCTCCCAGGTGAGACATGGAGCTGGATTTGAGCCCTGAATCTGGATAGGAGGGGGGGAGAGAATCAGAAGCAGTATTTCTTTGTTCAAGGGGATTGTCAGCTCCAACGGTGGATCAGGCTCACTGCCCCCAGAAAGAGAGCACAAAGTATAGCACAGCATTTTATATTTTTTCAGTCTTAGTAAAGCAGCAGAGGGAATGTCACAAGAGCAGACCCTGTTTTCCCAGTAAGCAGTGTATTTGTCTTCTAACGTTACAGAACTCTTTGACCCAAGCAAGAATCCTTGAAGAAAACAACAGCTATCCTTCAGAAAGAACAGAATGACAGGCTTCTGAAGGGGCCTAGGTGAATGAGCAAAGTTTTAAGGAAATCAGTCAAGGAGACTGGTGACTTGAACTCCTGTGCAGGTATAGCAACTGACAAGGAGGCCGAGGTATTCAATTTTTCCTCTTTCTCATATTACAGATCCCAAATTTACATATGAATAAGCCAATCAAATGAACAGTTATGTAAGTAGGAAGCTAATCTCTCTCTCTCTCTCTCTCTCTCTCTCTCTCTCTCTCTCTCTCTTTCCCCTTCTATATTCAGTGGGTCCTTGGTATCCACTGGGGGTTGGTTCCAGGACCCCCCCTCCCGTGGATACCAAAATCCATGGATGTTCAAGTGTCTTTATATACAATACCATAGTAAAATAGTGTCCCTTACATGAAATGGCAAAATCGAAGTTTGCTTCTTGGATGATGATGATGATTTAATATTTTCAAGCCATAGATGGTGGAATCCATGGGTGCCAAATCTGTGGATACAGAGAGCCGACTGTACTTTCAGGAAGGATGGGAAGATTGCAGTCCCTGAATCCCATGTCTGCTCCCTGAAACTCCTTGGCAGTCCCTACAAGCTCTCCTGAGCTCCCCTGTTTTGATAATTTCATACCAATGATGAAGTGATTTGAAGGTGATTTTGCCTGAAAAACATCAAAAATGCATGAACGTGGCATTTTGCTTCACCTGTCCCCCTCTACCCACCCACCCACCCCAACCTATTTTTTAGGCAATGACATACCATTGTTTCTGACGTGACACATCAGAATTCTGCAGTGAGGGCTACAGGAAAAGGGAGAATTACCCCCCATTCCCTGTGCAGCTGTCCATCCATGATTATAGCGTTGCATGGACTATTGCATGGATGGCCATCTGCCTGGGCAGAATTTCTGATTCTCAGTGTAATAAGGTTCTGCCTCTCAGGCTACAAATTCAACATCTTGAACCAGTCGTGTCCAGTGGCTCCCATGTCAGTGAGTTGGGGCTCATCTACATGTGCCAGGATATGCCAGCTCTCTGCCTGCCCATGGATCTGGCCCATTCCTTCCCCCGTTACCTCCATGAAATGGGAGGAAGTCCAGATAGGCATTTGGCCCATGGCTGCAGCTGCCACTGCTGCCATCTCCCTCACTCTCTCTGCAACCAGGAAGCCAGCCTGCAACATGTGAGCAAGGCCCCCTGCATTTGACCAGCCTTGGTCACATGCTGCAAGCCTGCTTCCTGCTGTGGAAGAGTGATGGCCGAGGGCAGCTGCAGTGCCAGGCTAGTGTGCTAGAATGGGATCCTGCAAACACACAGGGCCTGATCTGTTTTTTGCCAGTGGGAGCGGGTTCTCCTGGGTATTATTTTAAGATGTTTTATTGGGCCCTACCCCACCTTCCCCCTGTCTTAGCCCCATCTTTGCCCTGGGGGCCATGAGGACTACTTGGAAGTAAAATGGGGCAAAAGCATCATCTGGACTGCAGGGCTCCAAGATGGGGGCAAGATGGGATAAATTGGTGAATCCAGGTTTTAACCCAGGCTTCAAAGGAGCTCTCCAAAGTGCCAAGCTCTCTCCTCCTAATAGGTTCAGTACCTTAGACAACTCTTCTAATGCTAACCAAAGCTAACAATGGATTGACCACGCCACTGCTTTGAGGAGTTGACTTGCAGAAATGGAGAGAGGTTTTTTTTTTTTTTTTTTTAATGAATAAAGCTTTTGGAGATATGATAGTGGCATCTCTTTCCCAGGTTGACAGCAAGTCTGTTTTCAGAGAGAAGACAAGAGGAGAAAGAAGGAAGCTGTCACTCTGAGCAAGATGAAAATGGCCCCATAGAAGAGACATGGTCCTTGAGGGGAAAACTGATATCCCCGTTCACTGGTGGGTATACTGGGGTAGATGGTTGGCAGGAGCTTCTCCTGTCATCAACTCCCATGGTTGAAATCAGCTAATTAGTCTGGACAATTAGCCAGCTCTTGGTTATCAAGTTCTATTATTTATTATTTATCATTTTATTTGTGCAATTTATATGCCACCTTTCTCCCAAAGTGGGGCCCAGGGTGGCTCACAGAACAATTAAAATTACAATTAAAAGCAATTAAACCCAATTAAAACACACAAAATAAAAAAACAGAGAAAAACAACATAAAAACACAACATGATAAAAGCCACAATTATATGTCAAAGGCCTGCTTAAACAAGAATGTTTTTGCCTGGTGGCAAATGACAACAGGAGGGGGCCAGCTAGCCCTCTGTGGGAGGGATTTCCAAAGGGTTGGAGCAGCCACAGAGAATGTTCTCTCTTGTGTCCTCACACGGAGAGAAGGTCTTCTCCTACAGATCTTTAAAACCTTGCAGGTTTGTAGAGGGAGATACGATCTTTCAGAGAGTTTGGACCTAAGCCATGTAGGGCTTTATAGGTCAAGACCAGCACTTTGAATTGTGCCTGGAAACAAACTGGTAGCCAGTGGATCTGTTTTAACATGGGAGTTATATATGCTCCCTATAACTGGCCCCGGTCAGCATTCTGGCCACATCATTCTGGACCCACTGAAGGCTCTATGCAATAAAAAATGAGGGGAAAAATCTGAGGAAAAAACTAGTTGGAATATAAGCAAGGCTGACTCTGCCACCTGCAGTTCTGGCAGCTGAATTCAAACTTGACGTGTTGCATTGAATATTCATGTTGCACCTGGCCCTCCATCTCTGCAGGAGGCAGGTTTCAGAAGCAAAATTATATTCTTGGATGTTTCTTTCCTCCTCTCCATTGCTCTTGCCATTTCTTGTTCTCACGCATACTGCCACTGCTCCTGACACAGACTGAGGACTTTATCAGACAAATACAGCACATCATGACGCCACATAACCGCGAAAGGGTGCACATATCAGATGACGTTGCCCTTTCGCGGTTATGTCCTGGCCAAAAACTGGGGTTTTTAATTGACAGCTTAAGCTGAACAACTGAAATTGTCCCTCCTCCTTCTTCCATCCTGGCATATATCTTATACAAACCCAGGGCTGTGTCATAGTTCTGTAGTAGCACATCTGCTTTGCATGAAAAGGGCCCCAGGTTCAGTCCTTGGCATTCTGGAAAGACTCCAGGCTGAAATCCTTGAGAGCTGCTCCTAATTCACTGTCAAAACTACTGCATTAGATGGCAGCCTAATTCAGTGGCCAGGTTCACAAATAATGGTAAGTCAGGTTTGTTGACTGAAAGCTTGTTCATTCTGAACTTTGAGTCCAATTCATGATTGAAATGTGAGATACAGATAAATAAAACTGAGTTATCCATGCAAGTAAACCCTGATATACAGCACAGGTACAAATCACACTTAGATGTCATCGCTAGTTTTAGTTAATGAATGCTGGATTCATGGTACATTGGAACCCATAAGTTTTGCTTACTCTTGGTTTGTTTTCCTAGCTGCCCAAGCCTAAACAAGCATTGACAAAAAGATGGGACAGAAACAAATCATAAATGGGGTAAAAAGTTGTTTGTTTGGCTGTCTGCAGGACTATTCATGGCTAAAGCAAAAAACACAGATAATATAAACCATGGCTCAGCACAGCATGCAAAAATGACTGTGCAGAGACAGATTTCTGTGTTTCTCTTCTCAACTGAAAAGTAGGTTTGGGAGGGCATTTCCAGTCATGGCAATAGTACCACAATTGTGGCCACATAGTATTATTTAATATGGAGTAGTTACAGATCCATAACTCTAGGTTACGAGTCTGTAACTGCAATACAGAATGCCAGCCATGATGTCCAACATGCATAATCTTGGATGACCATGGTGTTTGGGATATTCTGAGTCCAAAAAAGTAACTTTCTCAAGTTCTGGTTTCAAATGCTGTTAGATTCTTGTGTTTCTAACTTTCCTTGTAGTGCTCCAACAATTTTTCGCTTTAGATGAGTATAAAAAACATACTTACTTATGCAAGTCTTCCTTTCTTTAGAGTGTTTGTTAAGATGTGTATAGTGTATTTTAAAAAATATTTTATGGATGTACTCTTTTTTGAAATTTTTGGATAAAGTAGTAAATCAATATTTGTAAACAAACAACCTTAGCTAGTTGCAGCCTCTGATGGTACAGTAGGACCACCGTATCTATGGGGGATTGGTTCCAGGGGGCCCTGTGGATACTGAAAACTGTGGATAACAGCGAACACCATTGAAAATGATGGGGCTTCTGGTTTAAAATACATAGAGTTGCCTTGGAGGACCTAGAAAATGTCTAGAGAGGATGCCTCTCTAAGCATTTTCTAGGAAGACTCTATGGTAGGTGTGATGTTTCATGTTCCATCGATAACTGAATCAGTGGATAATGAATCAGCGGATACAGGGGCCCTACTGTATTATCATTAAGATAAATTACTCAGTAAGCTTGGAAAGAGAACAACCACAAGTTTGTTGTGTTGTTGTTCCTTCTCCTCCCCCCTCCCCCTGTTATTTCCTTTTCCTTTGGAATGCTTGCAATAGATAAATAGAATGAGATGCTCACTGTATGAACAGGTCATGCAAATCAGCCACGAGGTGTACAATAAACTAGGTCACCCCTGTTGACTACAGATTGTTGGCTGCCTTAACAGTACCTATTCAATCCAGCATCCTCACTCATTAGACTGGAAAACCTGACCTTCTCTCTGCATTTTTGCATCCTGTTTAGCAAACCTGCTGTTCCCAAGCAAGAAGATATCTTTTTCCAGTCTCTCTGCTCATTTTCCTGGGAGACTGAGTGCTGTGCAACTCAGCAGGGTGTTAGTTCTCTGCCTTTGTAGTATAGCACTGTAGGGGGGCAGCTGTGATGGGCTTTGTTTTGCTTTTGTCTGGTCCCTGTTTTGGAAGAATTTTGTGCCTTTTAAATGGAAAAGTAGGTAGGAAAGAAACAGCAAGTGATCTGCACCCCCAGAAGAACACGTAAGTATGGGATATTGAGAATATATAAGCATAGAAGAGAAGGAAATGAGAGGTTGTTTGCATTAGGGCAGAAAGACTCCATACTGGAAGTATTACTTTATAGTGGTTTTGCTCATGACACCTACTGCTCCAAAAGGAATTCCACGTAAAAATTAGTCTACCCCCAGGTTTGTGTCTGAAAGAGATAGCCAGAAGCACTGAAAACAGCCAGCCCTCTGTATCCATAGATCCCACCATTCACTTCTTGAAAATACCCCCCCCCAAAATCCCAAAAGCAAACCTTAATTTTGCCATTTTATATTAGGGAGACCATTTACTATGCTATTCATAGAATCATAGAATTGCAGAATTGGAAGAGACCACGAGGGCCATCCAGTCCAACCCCCTGCCATGCAGGAAATCACGATCAAAGCATCCCCGACAGATGGCCATCCAGCCTCTGTTTAAAGACCTCCAAGGAAGGAGACCCCACCACGCTCCGAGGGAGTGCGTTCCACTGCCGAACAGCTCATACTATTCCCATTGTATATAATGGGACTTGAGCATCCACAGATTTTGGTTTCCATGAGGGATCCTGTTACCAAACCCCAGCCGAGACCAAGGGGCCAATGCACATGAAGGTTATCTTCTTATCGGGGGTTGTTTTAGGGTGGGTTCAACTCAAGGAAACAGTGTGTGGACAAAAGGGCAAAGAAATACTCAGCTGTACAGTGCCTCTCTCCTCATCCAAATAAAGCTATTCCCCTGTGAGTGGAAACATGATCACAGATCTGCCTTACTGCCTCAAATTTGACCTTCCTTTTCCCAAGCAACAACTGTTATCCGGTCTCCAGCATCACATGGCTCCTGAAGCCAACAGTTCCTCCTTCACTCACTTGATTCTCTTTCCTTCCCCCTTTCTCCCAAACAATTGCTCTGCTCTGCCCTGCAACAAAAATTGCTCTAAAGCTCATGTCTGCACAGATAAAACGGCATTATGCAGACTGGCATTCAAGCCGGGTTGCTGAAAAAGAAGAGAAGGTTAACTGCTGGGGTCCTGGCATTTCTTCTTCTTTTACTGATTTTATTAGTTTGTTTTAAACCTATTTAATGTTTTCATTGTATTTATCTGTATTTTAATGTTATTATTTTTAGCTGCCTTGAATGCCATTTTAGGGGTAGGGGAAGAACTTGGACCAGAAAGAAATTTACTGTGTTACCTTATGCCTTTAACCCTCTCAGACTGACTCGCCTTAGAGGCAAGAAAGATAAACTAGGTAGAAGAAGAGTCATATACACTGCATTGAGCTCCCTGAAGAAAAGTTGACAAAGATTCTACATTTTTACTTGTCAGTCCCCCCTCCCCCGCCCCCAGGCAGTCAGGAATTCTGTGCAAGTGAGTAAATGCTCTTGGTTTCCATGTTGTCTTATTGAGGAAGGAGAGCCCTTTTTCTCCACCCAGTGTGGAAACTGAAGTCTTGTTGAAAAGTGGAAAGGGACTAATTTTGAATGTTACTGTATTCCATGTGTTCTTACTATTGTAACTCACTCGGATTCCTTGTGATTGGGCGGGCTATAAATAAATAATTTATTATTATTATTATTATTATTATTACTACTTAGTCAGGCACTTGCAAGTGCCCGGCTTTTGTGTACTTACTACATATGTTTCCTCTCCTCCCCTCAAGCCCATAATTCAGCTGTGGAGGAAATGATTCTTACAGAAATGTTTGCATATGGAGAAACAGCATGGAGGAAAGTTGCCCTTTTGCTGCTCCACACAGCAAGATAGGGAGTGGTGACATTCAGCAGTGCGGCAGGTACAAAGGAGGAATGCATATACCCATATTCCTGAGATGCTCTTAACTATGATGCTCAGTGTTGTGTCAGGACTGCAGGCAGACACTTTGTACTGCCAAAATCCCATCTCATGCCATCCGTTGGGGACAGGAAATACATATACACCTAGCAGTGCAAAACCACAGGGAGAGTCTCTTAGCAAACTACCTAGACAGATATTTCTCAGTGGCATCTAATTGGGGACGGGATGTTCTTCTGTCACACTGAGATAAATTACCTTTGCTTGAATGGCTGAACTCCCCATGGGATTCTCTGGGGTTTCAGAGACAGACATTTTCAAATCCTCATGAAGGTGCTTGAGTTGGAAAGCATGCCCTACAAAATTGTAGATGTAATTTGTGAGGGGCTGCCTCCGTCTTTCCCAACAGGTCTCCAATTATGATCTTTGGAGAGTCATCCAGGGTCAGAATGCTATAATCTCTTCAGCACTAGGCAGGGAAATGACAGGGGTAGAAGGAGATCAGAACAAGCAAGGACAATCTCTAACCACAGTCTGTCCCACCAGGAGCTGCTCTCCCTGACTTGCCAATGATGTCAAACACCACTCCTTTGGACAAGGGTGGGGATCTCTTTCAACCTGAGGGTCACATGTAATTTCAGGTAAGTTCTAGGGGGACACATTCTTGTTACGGGTAGGGCCAAAGGCAATAGGCTGGGACCAAAATAATACCAGCATATTTTAGCATAAGGCTCTCACTGTCAGGAACTAAGGCATTACAGCATGGAAAAAACTTTCAAAACACGGAAAAATCACCATGTGATGGTTCCATGGAAAAGGAAAGAACCATAGAAGGCGGGATTTGGAGGATTAGGTTAGGACCCAGAGCCTGCGGTTGCCCCCTGGTGCCTTAGAACATTGGTTGTTAACCGGGCGTCCAAGGACCCCAGAGTCCATGATGTCCTCACAGGGGGTCCAGAAAAGCTTGAAAGTTGCTTTGCCCTCCTCCTCCCTGCAGTGGAGTGGCCCTGTGACAGGACCCAAGGCAAAAGCTGGCTGGCTGGCTTGACCTGCACATTGCCATTAAATCCACTCCAGCTGCAAACTTGCAGGAAGAAGCAGGATAAAAGTCTTCCCTCCCCCTCCAGTGCCTCTCAGGGAAGGTTTCATGGATGGTGTAATTGTATTATTATCATCAGGTGTTGTTGTTATTTTAAATCTTGAATTAAGTCTTGGGGGTCCACAGCAACATAAGATATTTAAAGGGGGGCCTAAGAACCACTGCCTTAGAATATTCTGAATTCTGTTTAAACAGTTGCAATGGAGGACTTCCAGTTCTTCTCCACCACACCCTACAATTCTGCACTTGAAGGCTACAAACTGCTCCATCCCACATGCCAAAGCAGGAAGCAACATCAAGTGGTGACTTGTCTGTGTGAATGCACCATCCCACAACAATCCCTATTTTTTTAAAAAAAACAAGTCCCCCCTATTACCTTATGTTGCTTCAGTAACACTGCTTCTTAGTGAGTCAACTCGCAGGAACAGCTGCCAGTTATCATTCAACTGTTGAGTAATCAACAAGCATGTCTGAATCAGCCCTCAGAGATCATTTAAGTTACCACGACACACACTTCAGCTTCTCCTTTTATTAATGGCTGGGTAACTGTTTTGAAAGGTATGTGGGCACCTTACATCGATCAGCATTATGTAGTCATAGTTCCTGAATATTCCATGCTCTCCAGATAAATTATTATCAAGGAAACTGGGCTAACTACATGGAGTTGTTGAAAGCAAACAAATTACCTTTCAAGCATGCTGATTTGGTACTCAGAAAGAGTTCATGAGCCTTAGCAGTCTCTGAGCAATACACCTGTCTGTTAGAATGCATCCAAATTTTATCCCACCTGCTTTGAGCACCTGCTTGGAATGATTGTTGAGTCTGGCCTTATTCAGAAATCCAATATAAGCATTTGAGGAATTGACTCATGGTCTCAGAAGCAATATCTCTACATGCCTTACTGCAATGGTAGGGAACGTTTAGCCATCGAAGTGTTTTGGCCCACATCTCCCACCAGCCTTACCTAACAGGGCCAACGTAAAAGGATTTATGAGCTGTATTGCAAAACATCTGGAGGCCAAAAGGTTCCTTACTCCTGCTTTCTAGGATCTGCCTCCCCAGCCAAATTAAATACCAATTGTAAGACAAATATAAGGACCCAGTATCAAGATAGACCCATAATTTCACAACACTGAAGGTACACATAAGCCTATTGAGGCATTCAGAACAGTGTTAAAATACAGGTATGAGGAGGGGAAGCATGCTAGCTCTGCCTCCTCTGTTGTCACTGCGGACAGCCCACAGAAAATTCTACCCTGTGAGGAGAACAGCAACAAAATGGAGAGGGCTACTGCACTCCCGTCCTCACACCTTTAATTTCATCCTGTGCTGGGTGCTTGAATAGGGCTTTAGTGTACTGGCTAATAGTTGATGGCATCTAGTTCAGTACAGTTAAAACTGTCTGGCAGCCTAAACTCTCCTCAGTGTTTAAGGCGGAGTGGAAAAAAATGTGGCCTGCAGGCTGCATGTGGTCCACTTTTGCAGCTGCAAAGGGCCCCCAAATTTAAATTATTTTCATGTTGATCTGGGGGTCAACTGATTTTTAGCCCCAAACCAGTCATAAATCAATTAAACCCCCAGAGACAGTGGTTTAGACCTCCCATTTCCTGGAACTTCCCCCCTCCACCCCCAAACCTTCCCAAATATCAGGAATATCACCCTGGTGGGGAAGATCAGTGATGTGAGTATCTTTGGTCAGTCTGTTGTTCAGATTTTAACTGTTGATGGGCAATTCCAAGGCCCCTCTTCTCCCTCTTTAGGGTTCTTCACCTTTAAATGGCCCTTCTTCAAAGTCAATTTTCAATTTGACCCCTCTTCAAAGGATGCTTTCAAAGAGCAGACTGTCCCACTCTAGTTGGGAGACAATGGCCAGCCATGATGACAGAGTGACACCTTCCCTTACAAGGATTCTTGCACATTGGTGCAACTGTTCTCACATACACCAGGCCTGCATCCAGGTTAGAGGTAGCTTTCAAAAGCATGTTTATGATAATGAAGTGTGTTTGCACCACTGTCAGCTGAGGCCAAGCTGTTTATTTGCCTGTAATTGTGTTAGTAAATAAACGCATAACCCAACCTGCTATTATCACAGGTGAACTTCGGCAACGTGTTTTATTGCATGATGTGACCAAAAGAAAAAAGGCTGTATTTCATAACAATCAAGGTTGGCAGGAAAGTTTGTGTTAGGCCTTATGGATTCTGCTATGTTGCTCAAGTCTAGAAATGTTTGCAAAAACTTGGCAATTAGCCCAGAATTTGGCAGCTTTATTAAACGCTGGGAGAAAGGCTGCTGCCTGCAGACAAGAAAGCCCTGGGCTAATAGAGCTGAGAGGATGAGAGATCTCTCTGCAGACTCTCAGTTTTGCCCATCCTTGCAGCCTGCTGGGGTCATTCAGAAACCTGGCTTATTGCAAGGATAGGAAAATGGTAGTACAAGGCCTATATGTCCCCACCTCTCTCTGTACACGTGTGTGTGTGTGTGTGCCTTCAACTCGCCTATCAACGTATGGCAACCCCATGCATTTCATAGAGTTTTCTTAGGCAAGGAATCCTCGGAGGTGGTTTTGCCAGTACCTTCCTCTGAAATGTAGCCTACAGCACCAGGTATTTGTTGATGGTCTCCCATCCAAGCACTAACCAGAACTGACCCTGCGTACCTTCCAAGATCAGAAGGGATCTGGTGCTTTTAGAAAGTCCCGCCAGTGCCCTCCCATACACAACAAAAAACTTTTGTGACAATCACTTTAGAAAGCAGCAAATTCCCAATCCCGGAAATCTCCAGGTGGGGCACACAGCGAGAAAACCTCTCCCCACCAAATCTTCTGAGCTGTGAAAGTCCACCTCAAAGGGCTTAAAACAGAAACTAGAAGTCCATTTCGGTTTTGTTTTGGATTTCATGGTGGCTAGTTTTATGCAAGTGCAACCTACCAGGGGATGACTCTCATACCTTCTGCCCACCCCCTGCTTCATTGCATGAGAAGGAGAGTAAGTTTGGCCCTACACTGTACCCATGGCATGGAGGGGGAATGCTGTCCAGTGCAGGGTCTTTCCTTGCTTGTGTACCATTTTGACTATCTGAATAGCTCTCCGCTCCTCTGACAGAAGTACAGTTGTCCCTTCATATTTGCTGGGGTTTGGTTCCAGGCCCCCCCGTGGATACCAAAATCCATGAATACTCAAGTCCCATTATATGCAATGGCATAGCAAAATGGTGTCCCTTATATAAAATGGCAAAATCAAGGCTTGCTTTTTGAAGTATTATTTTTAAAGAATATTTTCAAGCCATGAATACTTAAATCAATGAATACCAAATCCTTGAATATGGAGGGACAACTGTACTCCCCTCTCATCACTCCTTAGGCCTATGTCAGTAAATTCCACAATCTAGAGCAGAGGCAGGTCACTGGTGACCCTCCAGATGTGCTTGTACTGCAACTTCCATCACCAGCGTAAATTATGATACAGTTAGGGCTGGTGGGAGTTGAAATCCAACAACTCCTCACCTGGAGGGCCACAAATTGCTCACCCTTTTCCCAGCTAAATCTAGAAAATATGGCTGATAAAACCCTTTTAAGATGTGGTTCACTATGCTTTCTTCAACACAGGAGCAGGGAAACCACTAATCCTGCCCCCTCCATGGCTGCTTTCCTCATGTGGAAGGTGTTGCATCTGAAAAGAAGTTCTAATTCACATTAAGGTTTTCCACATGAACAAAGATGCTGCAAAGTCAAGATCTTGTTTATAGGAATGTATCCATGTGAACAGGAGCCTCTCCTTTTCAGATGCATTGCTCTCCACTTGAGAAAACTGACAACAGAGGGGTGGGGCTAGATGCTCTGCTGCTCCTATTTGCAGGAGTGGTATGTATTCATTTAATTTGTACCACACCTTTCTCCCACCACAGGATCCAAGGTGGTGCATGATGTTTAAAAAAACCCTCTCTCTCTGGCTTTTCTTCGCAAACGAAGATTCAGGAAGGACTCATCCCACGCTTTCTGCAAGCGCGCTGATGACTAAAAAGGCCAATCAGAGATAAACAAGTCCGGTTGCAGAAAGTACAGCAGAAGGTCTCCTTGGGTGATGTTTCTGGGTTGTGATTCTTTCTGCGTTGTCATTTCTCTTCAAGACTTGTTCGGCATGAGTTCTCAAATAAGGCTGCAGCATTGTGGATTGTGCATCTCCATGCCTCCCAATGTGAGGCCAGGGCGGACCACTGCTGGTGATCAATTTGGCCAAGCCTGAGATGATGTTTCAGGGAGTCCTTGTATCGCTTTTTTGGAGCGCCCCTCTTACGCTGACCCATGGTGAGTTCACCGTAGAGTAGTATTTTTGGGAGGCGATGGTCCTCCATCCTAGAAACGTGCCCTACCCAGCGCAGCTGTGTTCTCAATATCATGGCCTCAATGCTGGTGATCCCTGCTTGCTCAAGGATAGCAACATTTGTCACATAGTCAGTCCAGTGTATATTTAGGATTGTGCGTAGACAGCGCTGATGAAAGCGTTCGAGGAGTCATAGGTGGTGGCGATAGGTAACCCATGTTTCAGACCCGTAAAGAAGAATAGACAGTACAATGGCTCTATACACACTGATTTTTGTGCTTCACCTCAGGTGTTTATTGCTCCAGACTCTTTTGTGAAGTCTTCCAAATGCGCTTTATGCCTTTGCTAATCTGTGATCGATCTCTTTGTCAATCTTGGCATCTGAGGAGATGATGCTTCCCAGGTAGGTGAACTGCTGAACGGACTTGAGCACAGATTTGCTGACGGCAATGTGGGGATGGTGGTGTTCGTCTTGTGGTGCAGGCTGGTAAAGAACTTCTGTTTTCTTCAGGTTGACTTCCAGCCCAAACAGCTCTGCAGCTGTTGCGAAGCAGGATGTTAGGCGCTGCAGAGCTGCTACTGTGTGGGCAACAAGGGCAGCAGCATCGGCGAAGAGCAGCTCACGGACTAGATAGTTTAGAGTCTTAGTGTGAGCCCTCATAAAAAAAACACAACACAATAAAAAACCCTCTTAATACAAAAGTTAAAACACAATTAAATTAAATTAAATTTCTGTTTAAAAACACAAGTATGCATGCTGTTTTCTCTTCCTTTTTTGGTTGGTATGATATTTATTTAATGAAAGTATTAATAAAATCTTCCTTGTCGAAGACCTGAACATTTTTGCTCCTACTCCGGAATCTTTTTTTAGAAAGAGTGACCAACCCTTAGATTCTAGGGCCCAGAATATGTGGAATAATTAAAAAGAAGATGTCATGCAGGCTTTCCCATTTATTTGTTGCTTATATGCTGATTTTTCTGCTGTACAAGCACTCAAAATGGTTTAGAGCAGATAACTAAGAATGTAGCTATAGTTTCATAAAGGTTGACCCCCATATACACAGATTCAATATCCATGGTTTCACTTATCCACATTGGGGAAAAAATGTTCTCTCTAGCCATTTCTAAGTCCTCCAGTGTGACTCTATGATCAACTTTTGGTGTTTGTCTCATTGAAAACAATAGGGTTCCCTATTATCCATAGTTTCAGGAATCCATGGGGTGTCTTGGGACATATCCCCTGCAAATATAGGGGTCGACCTGTAACACATATTACTACTTTATTAATGCACATTATTACTTAAGTATAGTACAAATTCTTGTTTACAACCCTATAAAGTCTAACACTTAAGAATAACCCCAGTTAGTAAAAATCTTCCTCTTAGTAAATATAAAGCTAGGTGGAAATGTTTCGATGGATCATCAAAAAAAAAAAAAAATCACAACACATTGACCATCCTCCTGTTAAAACCCAGAATCATTGATCCTGGAAGTCTCTAGGACTGACAGACTCCATTTTTCAATAAAATAAAATATCTGGGAAGATGTGGCAGGGGGGTACATGGAATGCAAAAAAGTCCAAGTGACTGCATGGGGGGGCCCCAATCCCATTCCATCTGCCCCAGGACTATGTTAAAATAGTGGAGCAGATGTGTCCAAATGAGTCATTTTCTGCAACAGAGGTATGCTGGGGTCTCCTAGTAGATCTCTGAATGATTTGTAGTAGATTAGCAAGGATATCTGATGTTCAATTGTTTAACAATATCAACTAGAAAATGATTCCCCCCCCCCAAATACATTTGCCTGCAGGAATAGAAGGAAGCTTGGGGCTAACCACAAATGGATTTGTGTGAAAGGACTTGCAGTAGTGACAAAAGGTTCCTAGGGTATGCTCAGAGGCATTTTTTTATTTAATTGTAAACATATGTAATTATAGACAAGTTAACTGTTAAATGGATTTGTAATTGGTTGACTGGCCGAACCCAAAGGGTGCTCAGCAGTGGCTCCTCTTTGTCTTGGAAAGATGTGACCAGTGGGGTGCCACAGGGTTCTGTCCTGGGCCCAGTGCTATTCAACATATTTATCAATGACTTGGATGAGGGAATTAGGGGCATACTTATCAAATTTGCAGAAGACACCAAATTAGGAGGAGTAGCTAATACCCTAGAGGGCAGGATCAAAATTCAAAATGACCTGGATAGATTGGAAAGCTGGGCCAAAGCTAACAAAATGAAATTCAATATGGAGAAATGTAAGATACTGCACTTAGGGCGAAAAAACAAAATGCATAGATACAGAATGGGGGAGACCTGGCTGAACGAGACTACATGCGAAAGGGATCTAGGAGTCCTAGTAGACTACAAGTTGAATATGAGTCAACGGTGTGATGCTGCAGCTAAAAAGGCCAATGCAATTTTGGGCTGCATCAATAGAAGTATAGTGTCTAGATCAAGGGAAGTAATAATGCCACTCTATTCTGCCTTGGTCAGGCCTCACCTAGAATACTGTGTCCACTTCTGGGCACCACAATTCAAAAAGGATATTGACAAATTGGAGCGTGTCCAGAGAAAGGCAACTAAAATGGTGAAAGGTCTGGAAACCATGCCTTATGAGGAGAGACTTAGGGAGCTGAGTATGTTTAGCCTGGAAAAAAGACGGTTAAGGGGCAATATGATAGCCCTGTTTAAGTATTTGAAGGGGTGTCACATTGAGGATGGAGCAAGCTTGTTTTCTGCTGCTCCAGAGACTAGAACACGGAGTAATGGATGCAAGCTCCAGGAACAGAGATTTCACCTCAACATGAGGAGGAACTTTCTGACAGTAAGAGCTGTTTGGCAGTGGAACACACTCGCTCGGAGCATGGTGGGGTCTCCTTCCTTGGAGGTCTTTAAACAGAGGCTGGATGGCCATCTGTCAAGGATGCTTTGATCATGATTTCCTACATGGCAGGGGGTTGGGCTGGATGGCCCTTGTGGTCTCTTCCAACTGTGTCCGGTTCTGGGCACCACAGTTCAAGGAGGATATTGACAGGTTGGAGCGTGTCCGGAGGAGGGAGACTAGGGTGGTGAAAGTTCTGGAAACCAGAGGAGAGACTTGGGGAGCTGGGTATGTTTAGCCTGGAAAAAAGATGGTTAAGGGGCGATATGATAGCCCTGTTTAAGTATTTGAAGGGGTGTCACATTGATGATGGAGCAAGCTTGTTTTCTGCTGCTCCAGAGACTAGAACATGGAACAATAGATGCAAGCTCCAGGAACAGAGATTCCACCTCAACGTTAGGAGAAAGCTTTTGACATTAAGAGCTGTTCGGCAGTGGAACGCACTCCCTCGGAGCATGGTGGGGTCTCCTTCCTTGGAGGTCTTTAAACAGAGGCTGGATGGCCATCTGTCAGGGATGATTTGATTGTGTATTCCTGCATGGCAGGGGGTTAGACTGGATGGCCCTTGTGGTCTCTTCCAACTCTACAGTTCTATGATTCTATGATTCTATGATTCTACAATTCTATGATTCTATATGTCTCTTTTCACCTCACTCTGATTCCTCGATTCTAGTAAAAACAACAAGCAAACCAACAATCTTTAGAATCTAGTAACAACAACAAGGAAAATGAAGTTTATCTGACAAGCCAGAAGTCTCTCCATGCCTATTCCAGAAGGCTGCTTTGCATGCTTCTGTTATCATTTTCAAGATTCCACAGGTACCTCTACTTTTTTAAAGCTTTGCATGTTATTTTCTATGTCATATATTTTTGTTTGTTTAACATGATGAATATTTCTTTATGCAGCTACTTCATTTGGGGTACTGCTGATTTCCATGTCATGGAATTTGCCAGTTCTCAAGTCTTGCTTATGGCCCAAACAAAAACACAAGAACAGCCCTACTGGATCACACCAGAGCCGAACTAGTATAGCATTCTGTTCCTACAGTAGCTAACCAGGTGCCTATGGGAAGTCGAAGAGCAGGACATGATGAATGCAACAGCACTCTACCATTTGTGTTCCCCAGAAACTGGTATACAAAAGTACACTGCTTCTGACACTGGATAGAATATTATACCCATCCTGACTGGTAGCCACTGATAGACCCATCCTCCATGAATTTGTTCAATCCCATTTTAAAGCTAACCAAGTTGGCAGCCATCACTACACACCGTGGTACTAATTTCTTTTATATTAGAACCCCTGGAGGACCATCGCCTCCCAAAAATAGTACTCTACGGTGAACTCGCCACAGGTCAGCGTAAGAGGGGCGCTCCAAAAAAGCGATACAAAGACTCCCTGAAACATCTCAGGCTTGGCCAAATTGATCACCAACAGTGGTCCGCCCTGGCCTCACATCGGGAGGCATGGAGACGCACTATCCACAATGCTGCAGCCTTATTTGAGAACTCACGACGAACAAGTCTTGAAGAGAAACGACAACGCAGAAAGAATCACAACCCAAAAACATCACCCAAGGAGACCTTCTGCTGTGCTTTTTGCAACCGGACTTGTTTATCTCGGATTGGCCTTTTTAGTCATCAGCGCGCTTGCAGGCAGCGCGGGATGAGTCCTTCCTGAATCTTGGTTTGCGAAGAAAAGCCAGAGAGAGAGAGAACCCCTTCCCAAAGTACCCAATGAGCAGATGAAATCGAATCATTCAGATTACAGTGTCAAGAAGAGACTACTCACTTGGTCCTTATAATGGTCGTTCCAAACGGCTTCCATTCATGCAGTATTTATAGTGAGTTAAGCTGAAGCAGGGAAAACCAGTCCATCTTTAAATCTGCACACACTTAGGACTTTATCAGATGAGCCCTTTAAAAAGTTCTTTTGCTGGCATAAAAACATCCATTTTTATGCCAGCAAAAGAACGCTCCCGCCCCCTACCACACCTATCTTGCTTTCCCGGCAAAGGCTCCCCTGGCAATGAAAGAGGAAGTAAACGGAGCTCCATTCACTTCCTCATTCAAAATCCCATGGATTCTCACGAGACTTAATTACGTGGGAAATTAAAACAACAACAACAAAAAGAACAAAGAAAAAGTAACACAAAGCACAGGAACACACTTTAAAAGTCCCAAGTAACCTGGGGAGGGTCATAAAAAGTGCAGCACTTACCTGCATGTCGTGATCTCACCTGTGTTTACACCGGACCAACAATTCTCACTGCATTGACAGGAGCACAATGGTGCAAGGTTTCACATGCTGGCAATGCCAGCACTAAAGCCCTACAGGGGATCAATTGATGGCTTCAGCCATCAATTAAAAAGTACAGGTTTGGGCAGGAACATAAATGTGAAAGGTCGATGTTGTGTGGTACATGCACCCATTCACGTTTATGTGGCATCATTATGACGCCATATTTAGTGAGTCTGATAAAGTCCTTACTTCACTCCTTGCATGATTTCTAGGCAAAACAGAGCAGGTTTAATGCATTTCAAATGTGCTTTAAATTGATGCTAGCTGGTGGGAAGAAACCACAGCATAAAATGTAAGTGAAAATGTCTGGAAATCAGAATGTGGAGAGAGGGGGGAAACTCAACCAAGCTAGTAAAAACGTTCTGCAGAAAGCCCTCCCTCTGTGCTGTCTCTACACCTCAGCACGATCCCTAGCCTCTAGCAGCAGGAGAGTGAAACTGAGCAGAAGCTCAGCTGCAGAGGCAACCTGGGCTGGCAATGTAAAGATAGAAACCAATTCATGTTGACACTGGGAGAAGGCTAGGCAATGCCATCACACTTCCTCTTAACCGTTTTGGATTAAGAAGTGATGGATTTAGGAACTACCGTTCAGGGCATCCAATTATGAGGAACTTTGAGACGTAAACAAACAACCAAATTTCAAGTTTTAAACCATTTTTAGAAAAACATGCTTTCTCGGGTGGTGGCATGAAAGCTCTTAGACTTGGCATAGCTGACAGTCTCAGCATGTCTAAAGCCAACACTGAGATTAAGGGCACACTTTCAAGAGGGCTTAACATGCAGTTGTTTTGACCTATAGCCACTCTTCTACATTCATGGTAGATAAGAAGTGGAAAAGGAATGTATGCTTTCAATTCATGTCCAGATGGATGGAGTGAGGATTTGAATCCAAATCAGCAATTGGGGATTCTAATAAAAACAAGGATGGCAGGTAGTGCAAACTTGTTGGTGTTAAACAGAATATAATGCATACATCATCAGATGCAAATGTTCCTGAACATTTGGACACCAATGTAAAATATAAAAATACTCACACCAATATTATGCTGATAGGGATTAGCACAATGGGTTACATTTATGAACACGAGGGTGGGGGGCATGGCTATACAGCATGGTGGGCAACTATGCAAGGGTAGGAGGCTGCACTAGCCCCTCATGAGACCTTGGAAGGCCACGCCTTATCACATCCACTTCCACAAAAAAAACCCTGAACATTTTCCCCCCAAACACCCTCTAGAGGATATGGGGGCATTTTCATGATGTTTGTGGGTCTTCCTGGGCCATCTTAGACTCAGGAGAGTCTTTTTTTTAACAACAGGAAGTGATGAAAAGTAATTTCCTGTTCACTACCTGTTATAGAAAGGCCTTTCTCAGGCCTGAATTGGCCCAGGGTGGGTTCAAAATTTAGTGGAATCCCCCCCTGGCCCTGCAGAATACATATGGGACAAAAAAAATTGAAAAAGTTTGCCATTTTTTTTGGTACACATTTAGTTTGACCCCTGGGAAGCCCGGGGGGGGGGGTCCAAATGTGGTGAGGGCTTTGGGGGAAATTTTGGACCACAATTTTCTTTTAAAAATTGCACAATGTTTGACCCACTGGGGAGCTCTGGGGCCCATAAAATGGTCCTGGGGCAGCCACGTGGTCTATGGATCATACTTTGCCCACCTCTGCCATAGAGGCTGTTATAATGATCACCACACTTCAAAATTTACCACCACTCCTGTTGGGGTGGGGTGGGCAGAGGGGGAGTCACTACAGAACCCAGGCTCCATCATCCTCAGGTCAGTGACAAAGGCCAACTTGGAAGATTATTGGAGTCAGGGAGAAGCATGTGAGTAGCTCTGGGCAATCACCATCCAGAATTTCCCTTAGTAGAGTTGCTGCTTCTCCTTCCTTTGGCCAATGCACACATGGAAGACAAATACCCTTTAGGTTCTAGGTTCAATAACTACCCTTTTGACACCACTGAGGAAAACATTGGATCCTGATTCCAGTTGAGATTAGATGCGAAGTGTGTGAGTTGGGCCCTGGCCCTTGGTACAGAGGAAAGCTTGGAAAAACCTTTTGGACTACAGCTCTCAAATTCCTTGAGCCAGCACACCCACTGATACATACAAATAAGCCCACAGTATGGAAGGCATTCTTGAGCTAGTATTCAATTGTTTTCCATTACGTTTGCCACTTTTCTACTGGCATTGATCCCAAATATTTGCACCCGCCAAACACGTAGACTTTGAGAAGCTGATGCTCTTCCTGGCATGGAGTTAAGTTGTGGGATAAGGTCCAATTGGTAAATGTCTACATTTCAGGCTCCTGTCAAAGGCTCAGGAACAAGTCCAGTATTTAAAAAAAGACTGAAATCTTCTTTGCAATTTGTTTTGATGTAACAATATAGTTCTTGTAAATCACTGCCTCTCTCATGCCAGCAATATATAAAGTGGAAATCTCAGTGAGAAAAATAAACCCTCTGAGGATATGAAAATGGACCAAAACAAAAATAAAATGAGCAGAGCAAAAGGTACTGACTGCAATTCTAAACAAAAATCATAGGGAAGGGGATATGAATCCCCTGGCATGGGGAAAGGAGGCTGTATCCAATCTACATTTCCTGCAAGCCTGTTAATGTGTGTGCAAAATTCATTATGCTGCCTTCGCTCAGCATTTCATAAGGCTGACTCTTAAGCAGGCATTTCAAAGGGAAGCCCAGATTGTTTACAAATGCAAATTGAACTTTATTGTTAGATCACAATTATTACAGTGGAAAAGCACAAACACCAGGCTGTTCTATTTGGACTCCATCCAAAACCACCTTGCATTTGAGAATGTTTCCTTCCAGCTGCCTGGTTTAGCTGGAAGGTGGGGGTTCCTAAGAGTTCTGCCAGGAAAGATGTTCACTGCGTGAGCCATGATGCCAGTTGTAATTCAGTCCAGGACTGCACGCAAGAGATCTCAGGTGTACCTTCTCAGTCCGACGTGCAAATGCAAAGGCATGCCCTCAATAGAAATGCCTCTCTCCTCATCTGTGCCAGCTCAGTTGGGATCCGGCAAAGCAATGGCAAGGAAAAATCTCCTCTCTGGCAAAGGAATCTGCTTACTGCTGATGCTGATCACTGGAAACAGAAGGCCCAGGCAGATGAGCTAAATTCATCATTACCAAGCAGGGCTTTTTTTAAAAAAAAAATAGCTGGTGTGGGGAACTTTTGTTTGGATGCAGCAAACAGAGAAAGGCCCTTCTTGGATAGCAAAGGAGTGGAGCACCATTGTCCCCCCTGCCCAGATGATGGACAACCAGTGTAAGAATGAATAGATTTCTTTATTACAGTCACGGACCAGCACACGTGTAAAAAAGGATTGGTCAATCCAGTCTTCAGCCCCATGGTCCCATCAAAAGTCCTCCCTAATTGCTATTTGCTTGCAAGGAAAATCCCCATTGCCAGTCTTTTCATGCCCATTGCAGTCTTTGTGACTCCCCATACCCGTAAGAACATCATAAGAATTTAAGAAAAATCCTGATGGGTTAGGTGAAAAGCTTACCTAGCCCAGCATTCTGTTTCCCACAGTGGCCATCTGAAGTTCTCCAGAGAGCAGAAGCCTACCTCCAGCAACTGATATTCAGGGAAAGGATGCCTCTAGTTCTGGAAGTAGCATATGGCCATCAGGACTAAGTAGCTACTGAAAAGTTGTATCTTTTATGAACCTGTCTGAACACCCTTGAAAGACATCCAGCCTGGTGGCCCCTATGAGCACATCTTATAGCTGAGCTGAGCTGTGTGAAGAAAACGATCTTGAAGCATCTTTGGGACTGAGAGAAAGAAATTGTAGCATAACCTTTTGTAGACTTCAGTACACTGTAGACTACACATGGACTGAAGTCTACAAAAGGTTATGCTACAACTTCTTTCTCTCAGGACTCTGTCAGACACAAAACACACTAACATTCCTGTCCCACTGCTAGCAAACCCATTCCTGTCCTGGCACAATAACCCAAAATATCAGACTTACCTCTAGCAGTGTTTAAAAGGAGCCCAGCCATCAACAGAGCACTAACGGAGCTCCTTTCACTTCCTGGTTAAAGATCTTGCTGATTGTCGCGAGAAGACACAAGCACAGCAAATTTTTAAAAATAAAGAAAAATAAAAACAGAAAAAGTTTACACAAGCACAGAAACACACCTTTAAAAGTACAAGTAACCCAGGGAAGTTAATACAAAAGAGCATTGCCTACCTGGTTTTTGCGATCTCACCCAGAAGTGTTCTGGCTGGACCGTCCATTGACACTACATTCAAGTACAATGACACAAGGTTTCATACGCTGGCAATGCCAGCACTAAAGCTCCACGGGGAGTCAATTGACAGCTTGAGCCATCAATTAAAAAGTACAGGTTTTGGCCAGTACATAAATGTGAAAGGGTAATGTCATCTGGTGTGAGAGCTCTTTCATGTGTATGTGGCATTTGCTGTATTTGGTGCATATGATAATGTCTTCAGTCTCAAAGGTGCTACAAGATTCGTTTGCTTACTGATATTCCAGACTAACATTGCTATGTCTTTGAATTCTGTGTGAAGAAGCACTTTCCTTTTATCTTTCCTGAATCTGCCACCCAATTCAGTTTTATTGGACAACTCCAGCTTCCAGTAATACAAGAGAGAGAGAGAGAGAGAGAGAGAGAGAGAGAGCTGACTCCTATCAGCTAAAACAAACAAACACACATATACATTTGCTTATGAGATATTTAGTTATGTGTCTTGTTCAGTCATTAGCCCATGGCAGTGTCTACAGTATGTGAAATTCAATTTTAAACTTTTTTATGACCGTGTAATACCTAGACTGAGAGATGAAAGATTTCAGACTCAAATGGATTACAGGTGACTCTTTTTAATTCAGCAGATTTGTTATTGTTATCAAGCTTGCTTTGATTTTATAGGGACACAAAAATGAGAGCTCTCCAAGAGACATTATCATGAACAGGTCAGGCCTTGCAAACTCAGGGCCATGGTTTCCTTTACTGAATCAACCCACCTGTGTTGTAGTCTTCCTCTTTTTCCTACTGCCTCCCACTTTATCAAGCATTATTGTGTTCTCCAATCAGTCATGTCACCTCATGATATGTCCAAAGTTAGCCACAGTTTAGTCATTTTGGCTTCTAGTGAGAGTTCAGCCTTGATGTGCTCTTGGTTCCATTTATGGCAATTCAGAGGATCTGTAACACTCTCCTCCAGTACCATATTTCAAATGAATTGATCTTCCTGTCAGCTTTCTTCACTGTCCATACACAGAAATAGGAAATAATATGGCATAGATGATCCTGACTTTGGTATTCAATGATATGTCTTTAATATCTTATCTAGTCTTATCTAGCTCCTACATAGCCACTCTTCCAAGTTTTAGTCCTCTGAATTCTTGACTACAGTTACCCTTTCGATGAAGGCCTAAGCTAAAATATATTGTATAAAGTTTTAAAAAATCTAATTGTCTTCATCATTCACTTTGAAGTTACGTAAAACATTTGTGGTCATCATTTTTGTTTTGTTAATAATCAGCTATAATCCTGCTCTTGCACTTTCTTCCTTACCTTTCATTAGCAGTCATTCTAACTCTTTGCTATTTTCTGCTAGTAATATGGTGTCATCTGTGTATCTTAAATTACTGATGTTCCTTCCTCCAGTTTTCACACCTCCTTCCTTTAAGTCTAATCCTGCTTTCCATATGATATGTTCTGCAAATAAATTAAACAGATAGGGATATAAAATGCAGCCTTGTCAGACCCCCTTCCCTTGCCAATGGGAAACCACTCAGTTTCTCCATATTCTATCTTGACAGTGGCCTCTTGTCCACTCTATTCCTTCCTGGAATAACTTCCCGGCTCAAGTGGAGTTGATTGCCTACCTGCCCCCCTGCCGCTATTGCCATTTTTTGTTGTAATTTGTATACTGCATTGTATTGTATGTTTGTTTTATTTCTCCACTAGTTTAATTTAGTTTTAAGGGGTAGGAGGGTTAGGATTGGGAAGGATTGTTTTAATTTGCTGTTGTTTTAATTTTGCTGTACACCACCCCGGTTGCTGAGCAGAGGGGCGGGTTAAACATATATTATTATTATTATTATTATTATTTTCACATCAGATCAATCAAATGTTGTGGCATTCCATTTCTTTTAGAGCAATCTATAGTGATCCACAAGTTTTTTTAAAAAATGATCTATACAGTAGATTTTCCTTGGGTTTTTTCTGGGCTGTGAGGCCATGTTCTGGAATAGAATCATAGAATTGTAGAGTTGGAAGAGACCACGAGGGCCATCCAGTCCAACCCCCTGCCATGCAGGAAATCATGATCAAAGCATCCCCGACAGATGGCCATCCAACCTCTGTTTAAAGATCTCCAAGGAAGGAGACCCCACCATGCTCCGAGGGAGTGTGTTCCACTGCCGAACAGCTCTTACTGTCAAAAAGTAGAAAGAAAGAAACTATTCCAGAACATGACCTCACAGCCCGGAAAAAACCCAAGGAAAATCTATGGATGCTGGCTGTGAAAGCCTTCGACTTCACAGATCTACACAGTTTTTCATGATCTGTGTAATGCAGTCAATACCCTGCCTAGAATTTGTTTCCTCCCGCTTAGGAAACTACCAATGCCATCTCTTGTGCTTAATAACCATCTATAAAAAAAGTTGACTGAAAGAGTGAAGAGTTCAGTAACAAATAATTTAATTGACTCTACATTAACTTAAAAATTAAATAAAATGTAAAAAATTAAAAATTAATTAAAATTCTCATCCCCACCAAGTTATGAAATCCAGTGGAAGACCTTGGGCAAGTCAGACTCTCTCAGCCTAACTTACCTTGTGAGGTTTTCTGAGGACAAAGTGGGGTGGAGGGGAATCTTGAATGAAGCCTTCAACCCATTAGATATAAATGATATAGAACTATAACAAATCAATAATTAAGTAATAGTGGTGGTGTGAATTACTTCTGTCACTCTTGTCACAGGTCATCCCTGCAAACAAGAAGCTTAAGGATTGCCCAGGGCAGGATAGCTTTCTATCTAGGGCAAGTTTTCCTTTGTTCCTAAATTTCTAAAACTAAAATTTAAATCTAAAATTCCTCTGAAGTTGTTGTTGTGTAGCTTCAAGTCATTTCTGATTTATATCAAAACTATTCTGGAGTTTTCTTGCCAAAATTTGTTCAAAGGGAGTTTGCCACTGCCTTCCTCTGAGGCTGAGAGTGTGTGACTTGCTCAAGGTCACCCAGGAGGTTTCCATGGCTAAGTGGGGATTTGAAATCTGGTCTCCCAGAGTCCTGGGTGTTGTCTAGATGATGAAAAACTCCTTGTAGAATGCAAGGAGAATAACTTTTGTCCCAATGAGATCCTGTGTGAGTCACCTTTGTGGCTTTTCCCATATTTTTAAAAATAATATGAGGAAATGCACATTAGCTCTCATTAAGACAGCCAATCCACTTTGGTGTGCATTCTCAGAGAGGGTGGAACTGGAAATCAGATTGGTCAGACGTGCATGGGGGGAAGGCTTGCAAGCAAGGTGGTGCCCAGAAGCGCCCTGTTGGATTTTCGCATTAGCAATTGTGCGCTTTTTTACTGCGGTGAGGTGCCCAAGTAATTCTTTTAAGCAGAAGGTTGTACTTGTGCACCTTTGCTTTAATGTTAAAAAAATACTGTGCAATATATCACACCAATTTACAGCCCCCATCTTGATTTGTGGGTGTGTGAAGATGCAGATAGCTGAAAGACCGTGGAGACAAAAGAATGCTGCTGCCAGTTTGCAATAATGCGCAGGAATGAGCATTATATCCTCTTGTCGAGACTAGACCTTAGTTCAACACTCAGACTACTGGCATCTGAATCACACAGATATGAAATGGAACTTAAAGTAAGGAAGTGGGAAGACATTTAAATTCTTGCCAGCAGCCTTTATCTTCCCCTAACATCCATTTTGCCCTGTCCAGCAAGATCTAGAACATTGAGAGAATCCCTAGTTCAGCTTCACATCTCAAAATTTCTTTTGTTTTCTGTTCATCCTAGTTATGTTATCCAAATAATAGTTTCAGCACAAAAGGGAATGTGGGATAAGGAAAGGCAAACAACCCTAGCCCATTTCATTTTGCTCAATAATTGTTTTATTCCCAGGAAACGCTTCTCACTACAGTATAATTTAATGGAGACAAGACAAATGCACCTATTCACTCACTCTCCGCTGCTTCTAAATTTACTCGGCTTATACTACAATGGGGAGCTTAACCTCACCATAATTGAATTTAAATAGCATCCAGTTCTCTGAGGCAGGCCAAGATATGCATAATAAATAAGCAGGACAGCATGCCATGGCAGGATGGGAGTGGGGAGAGGTAGGGGAGACTCACTTCTATCACGTTCAGGTTTGGTTTTTCCCATGAAATGTTTGGGACTGAATAATATATGAAACAGAGAGAGAGATCTGCAAATGGCTGGGTGAGGTGAGCGCTTCACATGATTTGTTCTATTATTTACAGATAGAAGCTTGCTGAGGTGTTGGTGTTTTTTTTGTTTTGTTTTTTTTTTCCCTTTTCCTAATACCACATTCTATTGTGAATTGTGCTCTGCTTCTGTGTGGCTGTGGTTTTTTTAAAAAAAAAATACAAAAATTGCTTCCTCACAAAATAGCAGCAGCTACCAAGCTTATCACAAAAGTCCCTTAGAGTAACAATAATTTGGACAAATGTTTTGCTGCTTTTTCCCTATCAGCACTGATCTGCTAGTTGCTCTGTTTCACAGAAATGGAATTTTGGGGCATGAATTTATCCATAAAGCTAGCTGGTTCCTACCTCTAATTCTTACCACTTCTCCTCTAAAGAAATGGAATGGGAGGGGGGAGAGAAGCGAGAGGGATGTCAAGATATGCAGGCAGCTTTCTTGCAGGCAAAATAGAAATGATGGGAAACAAGGGCAGAAGGAGAGATTAAAGGACTCCAGATATGGAAAATAGGAATAGTGGGATTCAAGGATGGAAAGAAAGATTAAAGGACTCCAGAAGTCCCCTCCCCATCTCTGTATATGTAGTATTGCATGGGGATACTGGCAAAGATGAAGAAGTATGCAGTAGTTGGTCCTATATTATGCATTCTGATTTCTTGCATATTTACTGGCCAGTATAAATCCCGTTGAGTAGAACTTACTTTCAAGTGAGCATGCACTGGACTGCAGCATTAGAAAGGGTATGCTCTATTTATACATGATGGGATCTTTTCTCTCACCTTTCCTCTGTGCATACAGGGTGCTGCCCAGAGCCTCTAACCCCAAGTTAGAAACAAACAAAACATCACAACAACAAGATAGAATACTAGAAGGAGAAACAAAAGTCAAATTCAAGAGATGGCTAAAAGCTAAATAAAGCAAACAAACTAAAGAGATAAGCTTATGGTAGAAGACCAGCAATAAGGGTGACATTGGCTGGCTCCTGGTCATACTGGCTGGGATTGTTTTCCTAAGATGTAACTTTTCCAAGTCCTGCTCCATTTCTGTCCTTTGCAACCAAATCATCCCTTTTCCATGTTCTTACTGGAATGTGTCCAGAGGAGGGCAACCAAAATGGTGTGAGGTCTGGAAGCCATGCCTTATGAGGAGTGGCTTAGGGAGCTGTGTATGTTTAGCCTGCAGAAGAGAAGGTTAAGAAGTGACATGATAGCCATATTTAAATATTTGAAGGGATGCCATACTGAGGATGGAGCAAACTTGTTTTTTATTGCTCCAGAGACTAGGACATAGACCAATGGACTCAAACTACAGGAATAGAGTTTCCATCTAAACATTAGGAAGAACTTACTGACTGTAAGAGCTGTTCGACAGTGGAATGCGTTGCCTCAGAATGTGGTGGAGTCTCCTTCTCTGGAGGTTTTTAAACATCTTTCAGGGGTGCTTTGATTGTGTCTTCCTGCAAGGCAGGGGGTTGAACTAGATGGCCCTTGTGGTCTCTTCCAACTGAATCTATGATTCTACCACCTGTACTTCAACAGCAGGAAGAGATGCATTGAGCTTCTCCCAATGATGTCAGTGGATGAAGGAACTCATTTTGGAGGAGCAGCCCTCTTTTTAGTACATATCCTGGCCTTAAGCCATTCATCGTTTTCAAGCTGATACTTTGATTTGTGCCTGCAAACAGTCCAGCAACCAGTGAAGCTGGTCTAAACACTGAACGTACATACTCCAAAATATTAGCTTTGGCCAACATTTTTGCAGCTCCAGTTTGCAGCAGGTGAAGTTGCCAGGCACATTTTAACACAACTACACACAACACTTTATTATAACCTAATCTTATAACTAAGCCTGCTAGATGTAGCCTGCAGCCAGGTCCATCTTCTTCAGAAATGGTCACAGTTGGAATGCCAACCTAAACTGGGCAGAGGTGCTCATCACTTTTTCTCCTTCATTTTTCTGGGACTCAGGAGCAAGCTCACCTGAAAATCTGAAAAAAATGATTCTTCAAGGGAATGCAGCATTAGATGAACCCCTGCTGCTGAACTAGCAGTCTTCGTAATCACGAGCACATCTGTCTTTTCTGAATTAAGACACTTCCTGTATATGTGCATCTACAAATCATTTTATGGGCTAACTTGCTATTATTGGCTTCCCTCACACTTAATAATACCTGTGTGTTTCCAATGCAATAGATGAAGAGCACTGAAGTTGCGTATCTGATGCAAAGTTTTTCTCATTTCACAGCATGAGCTGTTGTACAGTCATGGCTTGTGCTCACCTTCCTCATTAAAAGTTGGTTGCTAATAACACTTGAGGTGATAATCTTTCCCTCTCTTTTCTGGTGTTACTTGCACAATTATGCCAGCCATAATTTGAAATTTCACAGGAGTAGGAATATGTTATGGTCCTTAGTTGCTCACCTTCCCTAATCTTCTTTGATTGTTATCTTTTGCAGGCAGGGGCGGGGGATAACGTTTCTCATTATAGCATAAATTGCACCTAGAGAGGCTGGGGATGGAAAAGAGATATGAGGAAAAAGAAAGACATACTGTCTTGTGTAAGTGATAATGCCAAGAGAAAATTATACTTAAGAATCTTTCTTTAATTTGGTGGAAAGGAAAGCAGCAGAAGTGATTGTGCCCTTAATTTCTTTCTCCATTTACATGTTTCCTTTGCACAAGATTCCCAAGTCCAAAGGATATTTTGGTGCAGAATGATGAGGCCAAACTGATTCTTGAGGCAGGTGTGTGCATGTGTGTGTGCGTGCTTTCAAGTTATGGAGAAGGGAAGCATACTGGCCCTCTCCAACCAGCCTTTAAACCCCTTGGTGGTAGCACCTACTTACAAGGGAAACTATCCCCATAGTCATGAGCTTAACTTCCCTCGTAAGTAGATGCTACCACCAAGGTGTTCAAAGGCCAGTTGGAAAGGGCCAGTATGTCTCCCTTCTCTGTGCTTGCAATGGGAGGGGTGTCTCTGGGAGGGGAGAGGCATATAGGTTTGTGGAAACAGTTCTTTGGTGGAAGAATTCAGTCACCTTGGGGTCTTCCCCCTTCCCCTCCAGGGCCCCATGGGTATTGGGGCAGCTGTTTGGAAGAAGACCTGCAAAAAGTTCATGCAGATGCTATGTAGGCTTGGCACAAACTGGTTAAGAGTGGAAAGAGAAGTGAGAGCTCTTTGATAGGCCGTTATGAGCATGGTGGCACAGTCTTGTGCATACTTACTCAAAGGTGAGCCACGCTTTTGATGGTCTGTGTGCTCTTATGCATAAATACATCTCAACAATGTGTTTGCTCTTGAGTAGGTTTACATTTGCTGCCTCAGGAAAGACTATAGCCTTGCAAGTTTCTCCTATAAGCAAGAGAAAGAAGTCTCAGAGCAGCCCTATAGTCAACTACAGGTTTCCTCAGATATAAATCCCAGAGGGGGAGAAGCAAGCCATGCCCACTCACACTGTGTGGCTGCTGTAATAGCACAACTGCAACAGAATGGATGATTGCACCAGAAACCAACAGTCCATCAGAACGATATTGCAGCCATTGACAGGTTTTTCCCATCAATGGAAAGATGCAAACCAGTAATGATCCAAATACAATGCAACAACAGGATAGACATGATGTTGTGTGATAAGTCCTAGCCAAAGACAATGTTAT
The DNA here is from genome assembly GCA_030847615.1 of Gambelia wislizenii. Taxonomy (NCBI): domain Eukaryota; kingdom Metazoa; phylum Chordata; class Lepidosauria; order Squamata; family Crotaphytidae; genus Gambelia; species Gambelia wislizenii. The sequence continues at coordinate 329,845,904 of JAUMIR010000001.1, forward strand.
CTTGCTGCAAGTGTGCTTTACAAGCCTCATGTGAAAAAGTCCTAAGATAGGAAAAGCCACAGAACTGCAATGCTGTAGCATCATGTTCAGTGACTCCTGAGACAGGGCATACTGAGATAGCTCAGAAATTCCTTGCACTGGGGAGTTGTTCCCACTGAGTCATGATGCCAGCCTTGCTTTGAGGAGTATGCACATCAAGTTTTGGGGGTCTGGGTTTCATGGTTTTGAAGCTATGGAGGAGATAGATGCACACATACACATGCATACACTACACACATTCAACATACGGCATATGTACATACTCTTATACCTATCGTAAGGGTAAATAAAACATGCCTGAGAAAAGTTTTCAGAGTTTCTCCAGAACTTTCCATGAGACACAGTGAAAGGTTTAGCAATCAGTGGCAGTACTGAAAGGGTGATTACACACCCATGTACCCATTTTGGGAATTTTTATATCAGGATGGGCTCTTACAGGGCTGGCCCAAGTGCCCTCCTGCAAGCCCTATAGAGAAACTGACTGGACTAGGCAGTTGGCTCTTACCTGTCATCTGGCAAAGGCATTGTGCATTTTGCCACATCAAACTAGTTTAGGGCCCCATGCAGAGCTTGGAAGTAACATCTTACAAGTATCATCACAGCTGGCAAGAGGTTAGTGGGGGGTGGGGGTGGATGAGACTGTAGTGAAGCCATATTTGAAAAGTATTAAGATAAAGAACAAAGTTACTTTATGGGTACAACAGGTAACACTTTCTGGCCACTTTTAAAAAGTTAATTTTAAGGGGCATTTTAGGAGCCTCTTGACAGCGTTTCCCCCAAAGTTTAATGCCACGTTATCAATCCTGAGGGATAATTTTTAAGTAACAAAAGCAACAAGAAAGGAGCCATGCAACTAACAAGACAAAGAGCTACTTCTCAAAACAGAAAGAGTAATAACCATAAATCACTTCTCAAATACCACAACAAGTAACAGAATGACTTTAAAAAAAAACCCATGCTCTGGGGCCATGATACTTTGTTTGGCATATACAACTCCACTCTCTAAGAGAGGGAAACAGCTGGGGTGTGTGAGTGTGGAGATTATCAGACGGTAAAAATATCCCAGGACACGGATGACAGGAGATCGCTAAAAGGCTTACCTTTTAGATGACGTTGTCCCTGTCCTGGGATGCTCCCGTTCTGCTCCTGTTCCTCCCCCGCTTCCTCTTATTCACGGAAAAATCCGTGAATAAGAGCCCCATTCCGTTATTATAACAGAATGATGGTTGAGTGAACGTGAGCCCCATTGTGCTCCCGGGATGACAATTTGATGTGACATCACTGGGAGGTCCCTGCCAGACACTTCTGGGTGTGATCCAAATGACAAGGTAAGTTAAACCCTTTCCCCGGGTAGCTTTTATTTTTTTAAATGGGATTTTGTGGTTGGTTTTGAGTTTTGACAGCTGGGGGGGGGGTATTTTTAAATTTGCCACCTGGCTGTTCTCTTTGAGAACAGCCAGGATTTCAGTTCCTGGTCATAAAAGCAGCCTTACAATGGATGCATTTATGACCGGGCTGTGAAGGGAGGGGGAGCCCGTTCCTGTAGCAGAATGAAGGTAGGTGTCTAAAATCTTTTTCTTTATTCCGTGGCAGGAATGGGAGCAGAGCGGGTGGGGGGTAGTGTGACAGAAACAGACCTTAAGGGTCCACCTGATAATCTCATGTATGTCTCAGGAGCTGCCACCATAGTTCCCCAACAACTCCAGCCTGAGGTGATCACCTCACTTTGTCTAATGATAGAGCTGGCCCTGTTCTTAAATGACTGTAAGCAGGTTCTTAGAGCCACTCATATGTCAGGTATAGATGTTAGGTACAGGAACTACTGGTGGGTCACTGGTGCAGCCATGGTAAATGTACATTTACACTGCACAAAGTACAGAGCCATTTTAACTGGAAGCATTAGAAATCTGACTGCAGCACTGAAGCAAAGATTCTCGCAACTTACACAATTGATGGAAAGTTACAATAGGACTCAAGGATGAAACAAAGAAGAAGAAGAAGAAGAAGAAGAAGAAGAAGAAGGGGAAGAAAGATGTTCTGGGTTGGGGAAGAGAGGAGAGGAAATGACCTCTATTCACTTTTCTTCCTTCTTTTTCTCTTTGAAACACCATGTTCATATGCAGCTCGCAGCTGCCACCATGGCTTTCATCTGCAGAAAAAGTAGCTCTAAACATAATGAATGATGGACAGCACTGTAAAACTTCCTGCTGTGGCTGTCAGTTAGAAACAGTGGGAAGATGCTGAACAGAAAATTGGATTGAAAGAGAGAGCCTCCTCAGCATAGCGTCTGCCTCTCTATCTACATACATGCATACAGTTCTCTCCCTCTCTTTCTCCCTCTCTCGTGCACAAACTCTTATGACATTAAATATTTCACTACTGGGTTATCTTAAGGCAGCCTGCCCCAACCTGGTGCCCTCCAGACAAATTGCATCATCCTCATCCAGCATGGCCACTGGTAAGATAATGGAACTCATAGGGGTTTGTCTATATGGTGAAAATAGCCCTCCCAGAATTTACCTGGAATGTGAGCTGTCTTAATGGGATCCCGTATTGTTTCACTGTATTGTGAAGGGGTGTGTGTGCAAAAAGAGCAAAAAGTACATGAGAAAAACATTTGTGGCTTTCCCCAACTTTTAAAAAAAGCTCCAGTGATATGCGCATTTTCACTCGTTAAGACAAGTGATTCAACATGAATAACTTCCCGATACAAGAGGAAGCACAAACCTGATCCGCCAGAGGAATGCAGGGGGCGGGGCGGGGCTGGGTTATAGGGCAAGCGCCCACTGCCACCATGTTGGATTTTTGTCTTAGCAAGTGATTGCTAAGGTGATAAAATGGGGATTTGTGTTATCTTTTCCTCTCTCTTTTGTTTTTCAGAAAGGTGAAATATTGCCTGTGCGCACCACAGAAATAGTAGTTTGTTTGATTTTTTTTAAAAAGACAGTTTGTCGGTGGCAGATTTAAAACCATGAGTAATTCACCCGCTGCTGCCATCTCGGCTACAGGGGCTGTAAACCATTAAGACAGGTCGCAGCTGCTGCAGCTTGCTATTACTATGGAGCAATCTGGTTTTTTTCTTTGTGTAGACAAGCCCATAGACTCTGGAGGACACTGGGCTGAGAAGGCCATCCTAACAAAAGTGCATCAGGTGAAAGCTTGTGAATAACAGTAATAGAAAATAGCTTTGGGGTTTTTATATAGTACCAGTTTACCTACAGTCATACACCCAAGCTTGTATGATGATTCTATGGAATTTCACATCAAAAAATAACAGCACTTGGCATATTTCACACATCTGGCCCAAGGCTGAAACCCACACTACTCTCAATGGCATGCAGATTTATTAAGAGAGTTTCCTATATTTATTTTGGTAGAAATGAGACAAAACTGCATATTCATATTAGCTTGTATGACTGGTGAATAACAGACTTGAAAAAGATGCTGATGGGAAAGGCAGGAGCTGTGATCAAGTCTCCCCTGTTCTGCAAAGGCTCATCTGTCTACAAATCTTAAAGCACTTAATATGACTTTAAATAACATTTTCCATGGGGAAATCAATAAGAGTGTAGTGGAGGGGATGGTGAAGGGGAATGCAAATATTTACCTTAAAAAATATTTATACTATTGTAGAGTGTTATGACAAGGTTAGTGTCTTGTCATGCTACATAATGAAATATGTTCTGTTCCACCAAACCAAGCTACAATCTAGAAATTAAGTACCAAAGGATTGGATTTTTTATCTGTGTGTTTGTAAACCAAGAACATCTGGCAGCTGGGCAGTATATAAATTTAATATAAATTATATTTTAATCTATATCTATGCATACCAGGAAGCAAAAGTTCTTTCAGATTCTTCTAGCTCCCAGAAAAGTAATCACCATTGAACTTACCCTTCTACAACCTCACAGCAGCATCTTGTCACAGAGAAGATACACCTGGTCACCTGTATTCACTCTGCCAATGGTAGAGAATTACGTCTACTTCAGTTTAAGAGAAATGCTGAACTGCTTCTGTTCCATACTGGCCAAAGTGCAGCAGACTCTCCACCATTGCTCTTTGAGATGAGGAGAGGCCCCAGGGTCAGCAGACTCTATTGTAATTGCCAGTACTGCTGTGAATGGGGAGCTGCATGTGAATGAATTTCTGATGTTCTCAGTAATTACTGTCTGGATCCCATGTCAGTGGAGAACTGAATTTGCTCCAGACTGTGATCTAAATTATAAGGGAACTATCCAAGGTGCTGAATGAAAGTTTATGTTGCAGCATGTTGGATAGCTCCTGGAGCAGATTCATCAATCCCACTGACATAGGAGCCACCAGATGCCACTACTGATTGGCAGGCCATCCATGCTTTACCATGGACAGATGGAGCTTCAGTGGAGAATAAAGTCAACTCAACTCAATTGAATTCTGACACAACCAACACAGAAAACTACATCCAAGGCCTTTAGCATGGAAAATTAAGTAGCAATATACTTTAAAATAAATGCTGAAGACATTGAAATAGTTCAAGATTTTCCATAACTTGGCTCAGTCATTTAATCAGAATGGAGACTGCAGTCAAAAAAATCAGAAGACTAAGACTTGGAAGGGCAGCTATGAAGGATCTAGACAAGATCCTGAAGTGTTAGGCTTGTCCATGCCATCATACTTCCCGTTTCTATGCATGGCTGTGAAAGCTGGACAGTGAAGAAAGCTGATGAAAATCAACATATTTGAAATGTGGTGCTGGATAAGAGTTCTACAAATACCCTGGACTGCTAAAAAGACAAATAAATGGCTCCTAGAGCAAATAAAACCTGGACTCTTCTTAGAAGCCAAGATGACTAAACTGAGACTGTAGTACTTTGGCCATATCATGAGAAAACACAGAAGTATAGAGATGAAAGAGACTACAAGAATAATCTTTCATATCAAGGGGAAATTTAAAAAGAGAGGGGGGAAAGTTTAAAGAAAGAAGAAAAGTAAGATAGTAGCCACTAAGTGGAGTAACCCTTTTGTAATTTGAATTAACAGAACTATTTTTTATTGAAAAAGGTTTATGTTTGTGGACAAAGCATTAAGGCACTAAGGAGATATAGCCATTGAACATATATGGAACAATTAATTTTTGAATGACTGGATAAAAATCAATTATAGTTTGTTTTGTGTGTTTATATACTGAAGATTACTATTCTGAAGTTTTATAATTTGGCTAAAATCAATTTGGCTAGACAACTCATCTGGAAGGTATTTCTTGACATATAGCTCTATGTAAAAATATCTGTATATTTGAATATCTGAATATATATATCTATATATTAAATATATGTGTTTACATATACAGAACATATATATAAACATCTGTAAAAGACATATAATATATATATAGATAGACAACTACATTTAAATATATACACAACTATAAATTTACATAAACATTTAATTTACTATTAAATCTAGAAGGGGATATTGTTGTGAAGGTTTAAGAGACACAAAGTATTGAAATTGATTGGATTGGGCTGATTATGGTATAAAATCCCATATTTAGTTTATAAAATTTATATATTTAAGGATTAAACCATGGAAGAGGAGAGAATCTGGGAGACATCAATAACAACAACAATAACTAATTAGTATAATAAAGCACAATAGTAATAGGAAAAAAATAGGGAAAAAAGAGAAATGGCATACAGTACTAGGAAAACTACAGCACAACTTCAAATACAGACACTTACCTCTAGGAGGGGATCACAAGAAGCCCCAAAGACTTCAGAAATCCAAAATCTAATATTGGAAGAATTAAGAACTGAACTCGGGAATTTTAAACAAGAAATTAGGAATGAACTAAAACACATTCAAAAAGAAATTAAACATGATTATAAAAAAGAAACAGAGATACTAGGGAAAAAACTAGACAAAATAAACAAAGAAATGGAAGGGATGAAGAAAGAAATTGAAATATTGAAGGAAAAATCTCAAGAAGTGGAAAAGATCTCAGCAAGGATCCAAGAGAAACAAAACAAAGGGGAGGAGTATATGTTAAACCAAGAAATATGATATAGAGAAAAATGTTTAAAACTAAAGGGTTTATCAGAGAAGGTAAATGAAAATCTATTTGAGAGGGTGATCCCAGATTTAGCTAAATTTGTGGAGTTAGAAGAAGAATATTTGGAAGAAGAAACTGAAAAAATGTTCCGGATAAATTCATTGATTGCCAGGGAAAAGAAACTCCCGAGGGACATTGTGATCCAAATCAATAAAATCAAAATAAGAGACAAAATAATTCAACAAAGCTTTAGAGACACACTTAAAGTAGGAGGAGAAGAATTAAAAATCTTCAAAGATGTCCCAACTATCATTTTGAAAAGGAGACAAAATTATAAAAGGATCACCCAATTATTAAATAAAGAAGGAATCTATTACAAATGGAACAAAATAGAAAGGATCTCTTTCACGTACAGACAGAAGAAATATAGGATAACCTTGATGAAGAAGGCAGAAGAATTCTGTAAAAAATATGAAAAAGAAAAAAGACATAAAAAACAGCCAGGGAAAACAGACCAGGAAGAAGAAGAAACAAGAAAGGAAATTGAAAAACATTTAATTGAGAGAAAACAACAGGAACTAGAGCTGTACGGAAGGAAAGAAGAAGAGTATCGTAGGGAGGAAGTGGATTTGGACATAGAACCAGAAAAGGAAAATGAAGAAGAGGAGGATTTAGGAGAAAATACAGAAACCGAGGAAGAACAAGTATAAAGGAAGGAAATCTAAAATGGCAATTAAAATATGTTCCTGGAGCGTAAAAGGTTTAAATTCAGAATATAAAAGAAGAATATTCCATGATTTAGGAAAACAGAAAAATGATATAGTATGTTTACAAGAAGCTAAGATAAAAAGAGAAGATCATAGATTCTTAAGAAACATTAAATTGGGTCAACTATTTTTTTCAGCTAATAACAAGAAGAGAAAAAGAGGTATAGTATTATATATAAATCAAAAATTCTCTGCAAAGAACTATTTAAATATGAGGAAGGGGATTCATAGGAGTCGAGGCAGCTTTTCAGAGTCTGAAAATAGCAATAGTGGGAGTCTATGCACCCAATTTGAAACAAGAAAATTTTTATAGAAAATTATACCAACAAATTGAGAAACATGTGGAAGGATCCATGATTTTACTTGGAGACTTTAATGGAGTTCTTGATCCAAAAATAGACAGATCATATAAAAAGAAAGTGGGAGTTCAGAAGAAGCTACCAATAAGCTTTTTTGAGATCAAAAAAGAGTACAATTTAGAAGACGTGTGGACTACAATGCATGGCAAAGAAAAGGGCTTTACATTCTACTCGGATAGACATAAATCCATGTCTAGAATTGATATGTTTTTAACATCTAAGAACTTGATACCTAATATCCTAGACATGGAAATTATGGCGAGGACAATTTTGAATCACAACCCAATTAAATTGTCAGTGCAAACTGCAAAAACAACTAAGAATTGGAGATTGAATGAGAATTTAATAAGAGATTAAGACTATGTTAAAAAATTGAAGAAAGAGATTACTCTATACTTTAAAGAAGTTATAATAAAGAATGTAAATGGAAAACTATCTGGGATGCTGGAAAAGCAGTTTTTAGAGGGCCACTGATCAAAAGAGGTGCAGAAGTTAAGAAACAGAACACGGAGAGATATAATTTTTTTGATTAGAGAGCTGAAAAAGAAAGAAGAAGAACTAAGAGAAGAGCCAACTAAAGAGAAGACAATTCATCAAATCAAATTAATCCAGACACAATTAAATATGGAAACATGGTCGATACTTGAAAAGAAAATGAGTAGAACACGACAAACCAATGTTGAGTTTGCAAATAAGTCGAGCAAATGGCTTGCACATAGACTAAGGAGAGAATCCCAGAAAAAAATAATTACCAAGATAAGACGCGGGGAACAAATTATAACAAAACAGAAAGAGATTAAAGAAGAATTCAAAAAAATACTATAACAAACTGTTTTGCAGTAAAGCAAAAAGTGAAGAGGAAATACAGAATATAAAAACATATTTACATAAACAAGACTTCCAAAACTTGAAAAAAGAACACCAGGAAAATCTGAACAAGACAATTGCAATGGTTGAAATCTCAAAAGTAATTCAAGAGCTGAAACAGAACAAAGTTCCAGGTCCAGATGGCTTTTCGGCACTGTTTTATAAAAAATTTGAAAATGAGCTTGCTATGCAGCTATATAAGTTGTTTAACAGGATTGAAGTTGAAGGGATCCCCGACACTTGGAAAAATGCTAATATATCTTTAATATTGAAAGAAGGAAAGGATGCTAGAGAAGTTGGCAATTACTGACCTATTTCATTATTAAATATAGCCTACAAAATCTACAGTATGATTTTGGCAAACAGGTTAAAACAAATAATTACTGAAATAGTAAGTGAAGATCAAAACGGCTTTATACCTGGGAGAAGAATAAATGACATTATAAGAACTGTTATTAATATACTGGAATACTATGAAGTACACAATGAAAAAAAACTAGGTTTGATGATGGTAGATGCCAAAAAAGCCTTTGATAGTGTAGATTGGCATTTTATGTTGGAGACAACGCGAAGATCAGGAATGGGAACAAGATTTTGCGAGAGAATAGAAAGTATATATACAGAGCAAACGGCACAACCCATTATCAATGGGGAGAGTTTTCATACATTTCAAATAAACAAAGGTACAAGACAGGGTTGTCCTATCTCTTGCCTACTGTTTATACTAGTACTCGAGGTGCTGATTAGAAGATTAAAAACCTGCAGGGAGATTCCAGGCATAAAAATTAAAGGTCTAAATTATAAATTAAAAGCCTTTGTGGATGATGTGATTATATTTATAGAAGAACCACAAAACCAAATTGAAAAATGTTTAAATCTAATAAATGAATTTGGATAATATTCTGGATTCAAAATCAACAAAGATAAAACAATTATAATCACGAAAAATATGTCTGAAAAAGAAGAGCAAGAACTGAGAGTTAAGTCTGGTTGTAATATAGGTAAAAAAGCAAGATACTTAGGAATATGGCTAACAAAAAAGGAATGCTGATTTGTTCGATAATAATTATAAGAAAATATGGATAGAGATAAATAAGGATATGAAGAGATGGAATAAGCTAAATCTGTCATTATTGGGAAAAATTGCAGCTATAAAGATGGCAATACTTCCAAAAATTATATTCCTTTTCCAAAATTTACCTATAGTGAATAATTACAAGATATTTGATAAATGGAATAAAGACCTACGAAAGTTTATATGGGGGGAAGTCATCTGGATTCAAATGGTCATACTTAACGGATATAAGTCTCAGGGGTGGATGTGATCTTCCAGATTTTAAGTTATATTATCAAGTTTCTACTTTAGTTTGGATCAAAGAGTGGGTAAATTTGAAAGACAAACAATTATTGAATCTGGAAGGTCACAACATAAGATATGGTTGGCATGCTTATATGTTTTATGATAAAGTTAAAGTCAACAAAGGATTTGTGAACCACTGCATAAGAAAAGGATTATTAAGGATATGGGGAAAAGTGAAAAAAGCATTCTATTTTAAAATTCCATTATGGGTCTCACCCCAGGAGGCCTTTTTGTCTAGGTGGTATAGGACAGATGATTGGATAAGGTATACAGAATTGACAAGGAGAGAAAGAGATATGCCGATAACATTAGAACCAAAAGAAAAACTACAAGATAGATACAATATTAACTGGTTTGCATACCTACAATTAAAAGAACACTTTATCGAGGATAAAAAAAGGGAAGGTTTCGAACTAGTAGAAAATGAATTGGATAAGGTTCTCAGAGTGGAAAATAGGCAAAAAGCCATTGGAACTATTTACAAATTATTGTTAAAGAGACAAACAGAACACGAATATGTAAAAGAATATATGTTAAAATGAGTAAGTGACATAGGAAGACCTATTGACATTGAAGACTGGGAGGTAGCTAGAAAGAGAACGTTCACATTCACAGCATGTCAGGGGTTAAAAGAGAATTATGTAAAGATGTCATTAAGGTGGTATTATACACCCACAAAACTAAATAAGATGAACAAAACAATACCAAGTGTGTGCTGGAAATGTGGGGAAAATCAGGGGATGCTAATTCATATGTGGTGGCGATGCAAAAAGATTTAAAAGTTTTGGAATCAAGTACATGATATAATGAAGCAAATTTTACAAGTGGAATTAGAATTCACACCGGAAATGTATTTGTTAAACATAATTAAATGTGATGAGGAAAGGAAGGGGAACAAGAACTGGAGAGCTATACTGTATTTGATCACAGCTGCTAGGCTTGTCATAGCCAGAAAATGGAAAATGACAGATTGTCCTAGTATTGAAGAGTGGAAAGACAAAGTAATTGATATGTTTGAAATGGATATACTTACGAATAAATTGCGAAATAGGAAACAGATGAATTTAAAACAAGAATGGAAGCAGGTAATAGATTACTGGGGGGAGGAATGGGAAATACAAGCTAGCTTATAATTATAGAACATAGAAGATCCCAGGGGGATAGTTTATTGGAAAGCATTGGAAACCAGCATTCGGGACAAATATGAATTAGAGGTTAGGGAAATAAAGAAAAAGTTAAAATATATCAGCAACAATTAGCCATTATCTTCCTAAGCCAAGACTATACAAAATAGGAAGTTAGTGAATAAAAAGAGGAGAAATTAGACTGAATTAATAATAGATTTAACAATTGGTGGAATCATCTTTTGGGTGCAACTAAGTCTAAATAGAAACTTTGTAAAGAGTAGTGGGAATAACTTATGAGTATATTTTCCTAAGACATGAGATGTAAAAATTGTGTTTATGCAATCATGTATAATATAAGAGGAAAATGTATGTATGTTAAAATGGTAAAAAAATAAAATAAAAAAAGAAAGAGACCACAAGGACCATCCAGTCCAACCTCCTAACATGACTCACTAGAAAAGACAATATTGGTTAGTAAGGTAGAAGACAGTAGGAAAAAAGGAAGACCACATTCCAGATGGATAGACTCAATCAAGTAAGCCACAACCTTGAGTCTGCTGGACCTGAACAGGGCTGTTGATGATAAAGTGACTTGGAGGTCTTACATTCACAAGGTTGCCATAAGCTGAAGAATCTGATGGCAGTTAACAACATAGAATCAATGGGGTTTCTTGGTTTCCCTGTCCCTTGGATGGTAAACCCACTCGAGTTTGGTCTTAATTTTAAAGGATCTGAATCCTAGCCCTTAAACAAGGCTAGCACCTTGGAGAGCTCCCTATATAGTTTGAACAGATGGCTTATTAAGTGACTAAGCCTTTTCAAACAAAGGCTTACCTTTTATATAGGTTCTTTCATGCCATTACAATTGCCACAGATGACTGCATACTCTGCAGACTGAGCCCAGTTTTTATTATGTTTTGCCTTCACAGCTTCAGGCCTCAATACTGACTGCTGTGGAAAATCGGGTGTGTGCACTTTGCATGAACTCTGCATCCCTGACATTCAGCTGTTGCATTGCATTTGCCTTTGTCACATTCAATACATTTCCTTTACTATCTTGAGCTACCTTGGAAGCCTCCAGTGGTTAATTTAACACCTCCAAAAACAGTGTGCTGGGTGCTGTCACCTCACCTCCCTATTCAGTAACTCACCAGAGGAAGACTGCTTTTTGAAAGTTGCAGTTTCCTAACCAGCTGGACACTATTTCCCAATTCAATCTAAATTCATTTTATTTCATTTTTACTCTATTAAAAATGATCAGGACCTTGGACTTAGTGATGCAAGTGAATAACACAGGGAAGGCTCAAATCCATGGCTTGGTTTTATCTTGTCTGCATGTATCATAGGGCTTGTCTAGGCGATGAAAAGACTCCTCATAAAATTCACAGAGAATATGATGTGTTCCAATATGATCTGAATGAGATTCGTGGTACAGTAGGACCTGCTTATCCATTGGGGATTGGTTCTGGAGGGGCAGGATGGATACTGAAAACCGTGGATCATTGCAAATGCCATTGAAAATAATGGGACTTCTGGTTTAAAATACCATAGAGTTGCCTTGGAGGACCTAGAAAATAGCTAGAGAGAACATGTTTTCTAGGAAGACTCTATGGTAGGTGTGCTGTTTTGTGTCCCATGGATAATTGAATCCATGGATAATGAATTAGTGGATATGGTGGTCCTACTGTATTTGGAAGGAGGGGGGCTAAAAACTCCACAAACCACACAGTAAAAGGATTTGTGGTTTTCCCCAAAGTTTTCTGGAAAATGCACATAGATGCACATTTTTGCACATGTGGACATCCAGATTCGCATTGCTGCACATTTTCACTCTATTACCCTTTATCAAAGCCTGTGGATGCGCCATTTGAATAGATGTGAATGGATGTGAATAGGCGAAAAAAATGGTGGGGACAAAACAGCATTGCTGTGAATGGGTGAAAATGCACACCCACACATAGTATACTATCACATCTAGACAAGCCTATAGAAAGCTTCTCTTCCCCTTCTTCCAGCTATGTCCAAGGAGTTTGTTGGCCACATGGCTCTGAAGCATTGTTTCCCCTCAGCAGGATTGCCCACAACAGAACTAAAAGACAATACCTTGAGGACTGGCTATTACAAGTTTGGACCTGTAGTATCCCTGCCAATCAGCAGGTAGCTACAATCTTTTTCTGGATACTCCATTATATTCTCCTCTCCTAAAAAATTCTGGGACCATTGAACATGTTCAATCTTCACTGGGCTGTTTTGTTTTGAGAGAGAGAGAAAGAGAGAGAGATCTTAGCAGTTTTTAAAAGCTTTCTCCCCTGTCTCTGCAATCCTTGGAATTCCACCAAGAATGGTGATGCCTTCCTCTTCTTTCTCATCATAATGCAGCAGATGGGCTTTCCATTAGAATATATTAGGGTGGGCAGAAGGTAAATATCTATCTACTTGTAGATCTATGGGTAACCTGGAGTAGATTGGCAAGGCTTTCTGATTCTAAATTCCCAACATGCCAGGAATACAATTACTTCCTTCTGTCCTAAATTATACTGAGGAGATGGAGAGAGCTTGAGTGTAATTAGAGTCGATTTTGATGTGGAAGGACTTTGAGCTCCATTCAGTTCAGGGGCTCTGAACATTATTCCTGGACTCAGAATTATTTAATTTCAGGTGTAGGGATTTAGACCATGCTCTGGATGATGGTTCCTCAGTCTCTCTCTGGCTTTTCTTCGCAAACGAAGATTCAGGAAGGACCCATCCCGCACTTTCTGCAAGCGCGCTGATGACTAAAAAGGCCAATCTGAGATAAACAAGTCTGGTTGCAGAAAGCACAGCAGAAGGCTTTTTTGGAACTGAATTTGTCCTTCGAGCCTGTGCAATGGATTTTTCTGGTGGAGCGCAGTGTGCACAGAACTGGCCTCACCCTTTAAACCAAAGGTTCATCTGCTGTGGCCTTGCAAGCATGGACAGTAGCAGCAAGGTCCTCAGGTCGTAGGTTTGATTAGAGTTTCCTTCTCTTAGATGGTTGACCTTACAGGATTGGACGAGCACCATCTGCCCGGGTTTGGGATTAGAGTTTTCCTTCTCTTAGGATGGTTGCCATAAAGCTAAAGAGCCCATCCTGCCCTTTGACGCTCTTTGTCAGACCCTTTGGTTTTGACCTGTCTGGCGTGGGAGACCCTACCAGTGGCTATTATGCCACCGCCAGCATAGCTCAAAACATCATTAGGGTACGCAAGCCTCTCTCCCATGACAAGGGGGTGTCAATGGTTCCTCAGTAAACTAGTAAAAAACAAAGTAGATCCCACCAATTCACACAAGTCTGAAGTCTGACACAAACACACACACACACAATAAGAGAAATAAAGATTATTAACCAGAAGCCCATTGTATAGTTTATCAACTTACAGTCCTCGCTGGGTCAAGGAACAGAGCAGGGTGGGAATTGTACAGCCATCCAGATTTTGTTGGATTGCAAATACCAGTCACAATATTCTTTAGGGCTACTGGAAGTAGCACTTCAACAATATTTGGAGGACCATGCAACTCCCAACCCTGGTATACACAGGTGCATATTTAGAAAGACATATTGCTGTCTGGGATCCCCATACCACCACCTTCAGGGGTGGGAATTATGTGTCCACCCAGAATTTGTTGGACTGAAACTCCCAGCATTCTTCCCAGTTGACTACAGTGTTCCATGGAAAGAAAAGACAGGCAGCAGAACAGTTTAAGGATGCATTCTATGACTTTGTTCAGGCTCCGGTAGGATCTATCAACACAGTAGGCTTGGCATGACACTGACCTACAGTGAAAGGGAGACAAAAGCCAAGTGGTTTCATCAAGTGGTCCCTCCTTTCAAGCATCTGCTAGTCTCTTGACACTGACCAAGGGTTGGAGGAGGAGGATAGTTTTGCCTCATAAATTGGTAATGAAGAGGTAAGTGCTTTGTTGATCAGGAACAAAACAGGAACCACGTTCCCTCCTCCTGCCTGCTGTTTGCTTGCTCTCTCTTGTCTCTTTCTGATCCTTGCCAAGTGGGCTTTCATCACATTGGCAATTAGGGGGATAATAATTTAAAGAGATGACTGAGTGCACAAATCTGCTAATCCTTTCACAGGGCTGCTTCCCTTGGTTTCCCCGTCAGAACCTTTAACATCACACACAGACAGAATCAGAGTTATGCTCCCCAATTGTTCATTAAAAGGAAAACTTTAACCTCATTTTCTTTGCTTCACAGGCTTTTTGGAGGCAAGCATAGGTCCAAACATTAGCATTCCTGATGGTTTTAGTTTGGAGGAGAGCTAGGATGATGAAGAAGAGTGAGTCTGTTCTAAAGTCTTGCAGTTACACAGCATAAGCATGGCATTAAAATGTTTGGGGAGAGTTAATGGAAAGCTTGATGTAGTGGCTTGAGCATTGGACTACAATTCTGGAGACCAGGGTTCAAATCCTCATTGGGCCATAGAAACCCAATGGATGATCTTGGGCAAATCATACTCTCTCAGCCTCAGAGAAAGGCAAAGGTAAACCCCCTCTGAACAAATCTTGCTAAGAAAATTCTATGATAGGCTCACTTTGTATGCATGTGTGTGTATGTGCGTTCAAGTCAACTGTCAACTTCTGGTGACCCCATGAATTTCACGGGGTTTTCTTAGGCAAGGAATATGCAGAGGTGGTTTTGCCAGCTCCTTCATCTGAAATACAGCCTATAGCACCTGCCTAAGGTCACCATAAGTAAGAAACAACTTGAAGGCACACAGCAGCAGCAGCAGCAGCAACAACAACAGAAAAGAGGAGTAGCTAATACCCTGGAGGACAGGATCAAAATTCAAGATGACCTGGATAAACTGGAGAGCTGGGCCAAAGCTAACAAAATGAAATTCAATATGGAGAAATGTAAGGTACTGCACTTAGGGCGAAAAAATGAAATGCATAGATATAGGATGGGGGAGATCTGGCTGAATGAGACTACGTGCGAAAGGGATCTAGGAGTCCTAGTAGACCACAAGTTGAACATGAGTCAACAGTGTGATGCGGCAGCTAAAAAGGCCAATGCGATTTTGGGTTGTATCAATAGAAGTATAGTGTCCAGATCAAGGGAAGTAATAGTGCCGCTCTATTCTGCCTTGGTCAGACCTCACCTAGAATACTGTGTCCAGTTCTGGGCACCACAATTCAAAAAGGATATTGACAAATTGGAGTGTGTCCAGAGGAGGGCGACTATAATGGTGAAAGGTCTGGAAACCATGCCTTATGAGGAGAGACTTAGGGAGCTGGGTATATTTAGCCTGGAAAAAAGACAGTTAAGAGGCGATATGATAGCCCTGTTTAAGTATTTGAAGGGGTGTCACATTGAGGATGGAGCAAGCTTGTTTTCTGCTGCTCCAGAGATTGGAACACGGAGCAATGGATGCAAGCTCCAGGAACAGAGATTCCACCTCAACATTAGGAGGAACTTTTTGACAGTGAGAGCTGTTCAGCAGTGGAACACACTCCCTCGGAGCGTGGTGGGGTCTCCTTCCTTGGAGGTCTTTAAACAGAGGCTGGATGGCCATCTGTCGGGGATTCTTTGATCGTGATTTCCTGCATGGCAGGGGGTTGGACTGGATGGCCCTTGTGGTCTCTTCCAGCTCTACAATTCTATGATTCTATGATTCTATAAAAGAGAGTAAGATCCCAACTAAATCTTAATTAGGAAATGACAAGACAAGGTACTGAATAAAGCCTTTTTGCCTGAGTGCAGCTCTGTTGATCACTCTCTTCTGCTCAATTCCCTATACGCTATGGGTGCAAATGTCATGACCCCTTCCCACAGATCTTGCTGGACTGCAAATTCTATCAGTCCTAGCCAACATAACCAATGGAGAGGAATGCTGGGACTTACACTCCAACAACATGATTGCCACCCCAATGTGGTGTAGTGCTTTGCGTACTGGACTAGCACTCCAGTAGACCAGGGTTCAAATCCCTGCTTAGTCAAAGAAATCCACTGGCTAACGTTATGCAAGTCATACTCTCTCAGCCTCAGAGGAAGGCAATGGCAAACCTTCTCTGAATAGATCTTTCCTAGAAAGCCCCATGATAGGCTTGCCATTGTCAGGAATGACTTGAAGGCATACAACAATGATTGCTACCCACAGCCTATGGGGTTTATCAGCACTAGGCAACTATGTCAGTTTCATCCCACTTTAATTACTATGTTCCATTTTAATATAGTAATGGGCTGTCTCACACACAGAAATCTATTTCTGACCCCTTGTATAAAGGAAATTATATAAAGGAAGTTATTAAGTGAATTAACTTACTTCTGCTTACAGCAGGCATGGGCAAAATGCAGCCATCCAGGTGATGTTGGACTGCAACTCCAAGCATTCCTCACTATCAGCTATTCTAGCTAGGGCTGATGGGAGCTACAGTCCAACATCATGAGGACTGTATGACCCCCGCCTTGCTTCACAGTCTGTAGGTCTCCTCCCATTCCAAAGACTTTGCTCTATATGATTGGAATAGTCTTCCAGAAGACCAGTGTGATGCTAGCTGCCTCACTTATTTAATATCCTTCCTATAGAACATCATGCAGCACTCCAGATGTTGTTGGACTGCAACTCCCACCATTCCTTACCATTGACTATGTTGATACAGCTGCTGGGAGTTTCAGTTCAACAACACCTGGAGTGCCACATGATTCCCACCCTTGCTGTGTAATCACTGTTTCCATAAAGTTTTGAACACAATATCCTAATTCTTTGATCCTACTCTAATGCAGCCTGTAGGGAAGCCTATAGCTGAAATGGTCACACACTTTTTTCCTGTTTCCCTCTGGCTCACCTTTTGTTCTCTTATCCCACTGTGTGTTAGCTAGCAAGCACCTTGGGGTATGGATTCCTTAAGGTGTCATGCACACTAATGGCAGTAAATAAATTTAACAAAAGGTTGGTGGGGGTGAGGAAGAGATGAAGTTATATCAATGAATGCTTCAGCTGCTAAGAAACACAGCTGCTGGAAAAGGCACAAAAATAATTTAAAAGATAGCGATTCTAATGTAGCAAAACAAGACAAAATGGGTAATTTACTCCCTGGGGTAGAGAGAAAAATCTAGGAGAAGACAAACCCTGCTGAGGGCAAAGATTGTTTGCTAAACTGTTTGACTGCTGCTGTTTAGAAACAACTCTAACATTCCAGAGCACATGCTCAAGAAGCACAGAGATGCATTTGACTACCATCATGTTGAGGAATGTCAGTAAAGCTACTATAGAATACTGAGAATTGAAGCTGCCTTTTCCAAAGAACAAGTTTGTAGCTCTCATGACTGTGCAGGAGAAAAAAAAAGCAGGAAAACATCAAGGCAATTCCCAATAAAGAAACATAACAGAACCTAGAAGCAGAGCTTGGATGTAATGCACAACAAATACACACATTCAGGGGGTAACCATGTTGGCTATGTAGCAAAACAAAATCCAAAATCCACAAAAAAAAGTGATACCTTTATTGGCCAACCAAAATGCAAAACACACGACACAAGCTTTTGAAGCTCTACTGGCTTCTTCATCAGGCAAAAGATGTTAAAAGATAAAGAAAAAGAAAAGTGACATTTGTTGGAGTCACAGGCCTATATGTTGTCTCAGATTTGTGTTGTTGTTCAGGTAAGGGATCTCATGCAGCAGAGGCCACTCCTACTTCTTGGTCATGTGGTGCTGAGACAAAGGACAGTAAAATTTACATCCTTTTGCAGCAGTGAGGCAACCTTTCCTGGTATCCAGGATGTCCCTGTTCCTTTGTGAAACCATGGGATCCTTTGTTAGGCTGAAATCATTGGATTTCTCAAGAAGTCTCTGTACTGCTGCATCTGGAAAAAACTTTCACTGCTTCATAGGTAAAACTTAGCTAATTATAGTCTGAAAGAGAAGTTTTACCTTTGTTGGAAGTAGAAACCTCAGAAAGTTTAGTCCCAGTCAATATTTCACATGTTACACATGTTAAATACACGTTACCTCTGACATATTCCTTTTTGCTGCAATTTGAGCAAACATTAGATGTTGTTTCTTTTAATGCTGTGGGGAACCTCATATCAGACTGCTGTCCATTCCTTCCCAGTCTATTGGGAAACCCAGTCAAATCCTTGTTAATGTTGTTTGGTGCTTTATTTTTGATGTGTTTGATATGGCTGATTCATTATCTTATTTGAAGATGCATTTCCTTTTTTCTGAAAGATTATGTTGACATTATTTGTCTGTGGTCTTCCTCATCTAGTCAACTGACTGTGAATGTAACACAACAAACAGGGTAAAAGAATTGTGAGGGATTGGCCTAACCTCACCCGTTCTCTCCATCAACACATCTGACGGGAGTGTGTTTACTTAGCTGCTGCTATAAATTCATTGAGTATCCATCTCAGTACATGTGTAGAATTTCTTCTAGGGTCAGCCCAGCCATTTTGCTGCCTGAGGCAAAGGACAAGATGAAACATCTCACTTACAATGTACAGAAACTGACAAGACTGGCCACTGTATCTCACTGCAACATTTGTGATGGGATATCTTCCTTCACAATGCCTGAGAACAACAGGCTAGCTGGACAAGGTACAGGGTAGGTGACATGGCTCTCTCAACTAACATCTTGGTGCCATGCTCCATTTCCCAGTATCTGCTACCTGCAGTGGCTGCCTCACTCTGCCTAATAATAGGGCTGGACCCTTCACAGACTGGCTGGAAGTATAGGCCATGGGAGGGGGATAGGTACCAGGTGTCATGTCCCTGGTGCCATAGGGATATATAGGTAGCTTTCACTGCTGTATTAGGTAGCTTGTTAACATTGTTGGGCCTGCTAGTAATCGCACCAGGGTCTTGACATGAGCAGAGGACATTATAGGAGGTTGGTGTTGTTGGTATGTGTTGGTGGAACCCGGCACAGATCGTCAAGGTCATTTCTCTTGGGAAAGTTTAAGGAGTGAAGCATGGGGCTAGTAGTACCAATTAGCCAGGTGGCGGGTAAGGGAAATCGAAACCTGTATTAATGATGGGGTTTTGGCATCAAGACCTTATATCAGTCAATGAAATGTTACTGTATGCATCTATATCCTGAGACAATAAAGCATTTCAAGCAATGCCTGTTGTTCTGGTGAATGGATGTGGAGGGACTTCATCACACAGGTACACTACATACACAAGAGGACAGCCTTCCCCCATATACTGTTTTCAGTGTGTGGGGAAGAAGCACCTAAATCCTCCTCTGGGGACAATTTTCATCACTACTGATGTAATGGTAAATTTTCAGGTGTAGGTCCTCACTACCACTGTCTTGGTATCAACACCCTCTTGGAGAGTCCAAAACAGGCAGCTGTGTCAATCTTAAAAAATTTTCTTGTTGTTTTCTCCATCAAGAGCAGGTGTTTTATAAACCAATGTAATGAATCTCGAAAAATCAGAATCAAACCATCCCCAAACAGTTTGTATTACAACAGGAATTGCTCTTAATAATATGTTTCTCCTTCAGCTTCTGTAGAGATTCACCTGAACTCAGAGAGAACAGGAGAGTCCAAGGGAGGTGGCCGATGATGTCATCGGGGTTACTCATCAAAAAATCACCAGACTTCAGCCCTACAAGCCCTGGCTCCACTGAACCACTGTTACATCACCTCCAGAAAGATTTGGCACAGCAGGCTTGGGAGACAGTGCTTTCGGGGACTGAACCTCCAGAGAGTGTCAGGGGACCCAGAAAGTCAGTGGGCCAAAAGAGGAAGAGGAAGGAGTCTGGTTCTGTGGCTGAGAGTTTTTGGAAAGTGCCCTGGTCCATGGTGCGCCTGGTAAACCTCTATGTGATGTTAGGGTTAGTTTTCCAAAGACAAAGGGAGGTGAAAAGTCAAAATCTGCAGGATGTAAAAGGCACTGCTTATTATGTGAAGAACGTAATTGAAAATTTAGCTCTGAGTGAAAAAGAGAAATTGCCAAACCATTGTTGGAAAAAGTTTTGGCCATGGTTTAGTGAGACAACCCCAGCAATAACATAAAAGGATATTTTAAATAAATATTTTATTATTATTATTATTAATGTATTTTTGTATTATTTTGTATTTTTTATTAATCTTTTATTGATTTTGTCTTTTCCAAATAGGTATAATTGAAATGTGTAAATATAATGTGATTATAGTGCGTTTAGATTAAGAGGAAAAATGTATTAGTGTTAAGATAGATAGTTTTATTTTTGTATTAGTAAGAAAATAATAATTATTATTTTTGCATTATTGTTATGGCCTTTTGCGGTCGGATGTATTTTTCAGTAGAATGGTTTTATTCCAATAAAAAATTCCTAATCCCTAAAAAATTCCAGAAAGCGTCAGTTTACAAACCTATAGGAGGAATTTTGCAGGGTTTCTGCCCCTTACTAACATGGCAGCCTGTCTATCTACCTGACCACAATGTGGGATCTAACAATTCCTCTCTCCATTACCATTAACATCTTAGCCTGCAAAACACACCTTTTCCATTTAGGAAGGCACCTTAGGAACACTAAAATCCCAGCAAGGGAAACGCTTGGTTTAATCAAAGCAGCTCAATGGGCTAAAGACCATAATCAGTGTCAAGCCCTTATTATTAATTAATGTGATATTCACTGTAATAGGTTTAATCACAATACATACTGTAGATAAGGGTAGTGGTGCTGCTATGGAATTTCAGCAAGGAGAGAGGGGCTGTTATGGTGAAGGTATAATTGTTTCTCTTCCCAGAGAACAACCAATAAGGAATTATTCTAGATGAGGGGAGCATGAAAACCACATCTTACTCCCAAGAGTACTAGCTCCCCACATATACATTTATATACACGCTATAAAGCAAGGATGGACAGTTGTGCCAGAGGTGGGGGCCAGTTTTCATCCCCCTCTGGCTGCCCCAATTTAGTTTTATTTTCAGCTGACTCTCTCTCTATACAAGGACTCCCTGAAACAACATCTCAGGCTCAGCCAAATTGATCACCAACAATGGTCCGCCCTGGCCTCACATTGGGAGGCATGGAGACGCACTATCCACAATGCTGCAGCCTTATTTGAGAACTCACGCCGAACAAGTCTTGAAGAGAAATGACAACGCAGAAAGAATCACAACCCAGAAACATCACCCAAGGAGACCTTCTGCTGTGCTTTCTGCAACCAGACTTGTTTATCTTGGATTGGCCTTTTTAGTCATCAGAGTGCTTGCAAAAAGCGCAGGATGAGTCCTTCCTGAATCTTCATTTGTGTAGAAAAGCCAGAGACACAGAGAGAGATTTTGTTGGTGGAGCTGCAAGGGGGGCAATGAAGCCAACCCCTTGTATTTCAGCATGTTTTGCAGCAGTCTGGGTGATTTTTCAAGAAATATTTCACCTGGAAAATGGGGGAAAGGTGGTCAAGGAGCTTTGTGGTATCCATGAAAAAGGAGTTGGTGACTGCAGGCCATACACCACTATAAAGTATAGTATTATCCCTTGTAAAACCCACTGGTAGTACACGCCTTTTAAATCAGCATTTGGTGAAATTTTGCTGACTGGGGGATTCAGGGAGTTGTAGTTCAACACATCTGGAAAGCAAACCAATTGAGGAAAGGGCTGTTTAGAAAACGACCCCATGGGAACAAGACTGCATTTGAAAGTAATGTAGCTCACAGGGACATCTATGTTTGTATGCATTAGGAGGGGAGAGAAAATATTCATCTCCTATAAATCACAGTGGAAAAACATTTTCCCTGCTTTCTGAAAATAGATTCTCCCCTGATCCTTACATAAGCATCTAAAAAGTATAACCACTGGTGTAACCAGAATTTATCCCAGCATAATGCCCTAACAGGATCACGGCCTGGAAAAATATATTGTTAGTGCAATTACAAGAATTTAGGCTTTCAACCATTTGATATTGGGACTAGGAGGTGTGCCAAAAGATTCACAGAAAACAATTTGTGTTGTATTGGAACTGATCTTGGACAGAATTCACTAAAGGAGTTAGGAATCCAAATCCACACTACACAAATTTGAAACTGGATTGTTTGCCATGGCTCTTTCCTATGAAATCCTGGGATTTGTAGTTTGGTGAGGCACGAGCACTCTTTGTCAGAGAAGGCTAAAGACCTTATAAAACTAGAATCAGCACTCCATATCCACAGATTCTGTATCCACAAATTCCACCATTTTTAGTTTGAAAATATTCCAATAAAATAAAATAAATTCCAAGAAATAAACCTTGATTTTGCCATTTTATATAAGGGACACCATTTTATTACACCATTGTATATAGTGAAACTTGAGCATCCATAGATTTTGGTATCCATGGGAGTCCTGGAACCAAACCCCAGTGGATACCAAGGGCACACTGTACAAATCCCAGGATTCAATAGGAAGGAGCCATGGCAAATATTCCAGTTTCAAACTGGATAATTTGTGTAGTGTAGATTGTTACACACATTTGTGACTGTTTCATATTCACAATCCCTACATATTCTTTAGTCTAGAGGCTACCTAGAAATCTAGGTAGGGCTCAATGGGTCTTTTTCCCTGTCAATTGGGAAGTGGCTGACTGATGTTCCCCCTGCCTCTTGTGAGCTACCTCCAGTGTGAGGGGGAATTGCAACAGAGCCCCTGCTTCTGCTTGTCACAATGGAGATCACTCACAGACATGACGGGAACATCAGTCAGCTGCTTCCCAATTGACAGGGGAACAGACCCCTATTGCTGGCATGGCTGCTGCCTGGTAAGTGGGGTTGGGGAGGTTGGGCCGGGAGTATCATAGAATCATAGAATTGTAGAGTTGGAAGAGACCACAAGGGCCATCCAGTCCAACCCCCTGCCACACAGGAAATCACGATTAAAGCATCCCTGACAGATGGCCAGCCAGCCTCTGCTTAAAGACTTCCAAGGAAGGAGACTCCACCACGCTCCGAGGGAGTGTGTTCCACTGCCAAACAGCTCTTACTGTCAGAAAGTTCCTCCTAATGTTGGTGGAATCTCTGTTCCTGGAGTTTGCACCCATTGCTCCGTGTTCCAATCTCTGGAGCAGCAGAAAACAAGCTTGCTCCATCCTCAATGTGACACCCCTTCAAATACTTAAACAGGGCTATCGTATCGCCTCTTAACCGTCTTTTTTCCAGGCTAAATATACCCAGCTCCCTAAGTCTCTCCTCATAAGGCATGGTTTCCAGACCTTTCACCATTTTAGTTGCCCTTCTCTGGACACGCTCCAATTTGTCAATATCCTTTTTGAATTGTGGTGCCCAGAAGTGGACACAGTATTCTAGGTGAGGCCTGACCAAGGCAGAATAGAGTGGCACTATTACTTCCCTTGATCTAGACACTATATTTATACTGATGCAGCCCAAAACTGCATTGGCCTTTTTAGCTGCCGCATCACACTGTTGACTCACATTCAACTTGTGGTCTACTAGGACTCCTAGATCCCTTTCGCACATAGTCTCATTCAGCCAGGTCTCCCCCATTCTGTATCTATGCATTTTGTTTTTCCGCCCTAAGTGCAGTACCTTACATTTCTCCGTATCGAATTTCATTTTGTTAGCTTTGGCCCAACTCTCCAGTCTATCCAGATCATTTTGAATTTTGATCCTGTCCTCTAGGGTATTAGCTACTCCTCCTAATTTGGTGTCATCTGCAAATTTGATAAGTATGCCCCTAATTCCCTCATCCAAGTCGTTGATAAAGATGTTGAATAGCACTGGGTCCAGGACAGAACCCTGTGGCACCCCACTGGTCACATCTTTCCAAGACGAAGAGGAGCCACTGCTGAGCACCCTTTGGGTTAGGCCGGTCAACCAATTACAAATCCATTGAACAGTTAACTTGTCTAGCCCACATTTTATAAGCTTGTTTACAAGAATGGCATGGGGAACCTTGTCAAAGGCCTTACTGAAATCAAGGTATGCGATATCCACTGCGTTCCCTTCATCTACCAAGCTGGTGATTTTATCAAAAAAAGAGATCAGATTAGTCTGGCATGACTTGTTTCTCTGAAACCCATGCTGACTTTTTGTGATTATGGCATTGCCTTCTAAATGTTCACAGACTCTCTGTTTAATGATCTGCTCTAGAATCTTCCCTGGTATTGATGTCAGACTAACTGGACGATAATTGTTGGGATCCTCTTTTTCCCTCTTTTTGAAGATGGGAACTACGTTTGCCCTCCTCCAGTCTGCTGGGACTTCTCCTGTTCTCCAGGAGTTCTCAAAGATTATTGCCAATGGCTCTGAGATCACATTTGCCAGCTCTTTTAATACCCTTAGATGTAGTTCATCTAGTCCTGGAGATTTAAATTCATTTAGATTAAGAAGGTATTCCTGTACTACCTTCTTTACTTATTTTGTGCTGGATTTCCCCTATTGTGTCCTCTGTTCCCTTATCCTCAGGTTGATCACCCTTTTCCTTTTCTGAAAACACTGAGGCAAAGAAGGTGTTGAGTAATTCTGCCTTTTCTCTGCCCCACCCCCCGTTAGCATTTTGCCATCTTCTCCATGTAGTGGCCCTACCATTTCCTTCTTCTTCCTTTTGCTAAGGACATTCCCCAAAAAACCCTTTTTATTGTTCTTAACCTCTCTAGTGAGCCTTGTCTATACGAGCCTGAAAAAAATAGATTGCTCTGCAGTAATAGCAAGTCGCACAGTTTTACAGCCCCCATAATCTTTCCATGCCCTCTAGCCAAGATGGCAGCTACAAGTGAATTACTTGCATTTTTAAATCTGCCACCACTGATTTTTTTTTAAAAAAACCATTTCCATGGTGCACACAAGCAATACTTAGCCTTTACACACACACAAAAAGGAAAAAAAGTTTTATCGCCTTAGCAATCGTTCTCTAAGGCAAAAATTCATCACGGTGGCAGTGGGTGCTTGCCCTGTTAGCAAGTCCTGCCCTCTGCGCTCATCCAGCCAATCAGGTTGGTGCTTCCTCTCATATGGGGAAGCGATTCGAAGTGAATCACTAGTCTCAACAAGCGGGAATTTACATTTCCCACATAACTTTTTTAAAACTCCGGGAAAAACTGCAAAGGCTTTCCTGGCATTGTTTTGGGAGTTTTTTGCTGCCCCCCTCCAAATATGGCACATTGATGAGGGTTCCTATTAAGACTGATCGTCTTCCTAGCAAATTCCATTAGGATTATTTTGACTGTTTAGACAACCCCCACATAGCTACGTAACTCCCATAGTGAATTCCAGCCATTGTACTTGGTGTTAGTTCTGTTTTTAAGGCGTATATGTATCTTTCACCAGTTTTTACATAAATTAGCATTAGGCAATGGAGTATTATAATATCTAAAATCAATAAATAAAGTGGGGAGAATTGAACCCAATCAGTCTGTATAGTACAGTATTCTAAGCAGGGTTTTGTTTTTTTTTGTTTTGGCTGTACAGTTACAAGGTTGTATAATAAATATTGTCTGGCTAGGTTTCTTGTTTTTAAGACAATTGTTAAATATGGGTGGAGATATTATTTGAAAATATTCTTAAAATGGTCAAAAACATGTTTCTTGAATGTTGGTAAACACTAATAAGGAGAATCTGGACTGAGGAAAATCTTTACAGTTTGGGACTTATTTTATGCAAAATGTGCCCATTTTCCTGCAGGAAACAGTATTTTCTGTATAAGAATCAGCATTTTCTGTTTCTGAAAATGTTGTTTTCTATACAAAGAAACCTTTGTGTGAATTTTGTGCTTACCAGTTCCTGAACTACAGCATTTTCTGTACCAGAAAGAACATCTTTTGTGAAGAAAATTTCTTTCTGTGTAGGAAATGCTATTCCCTGTTCAGAAAATACTGTTTCTGTTGTGGGTGGGGGGACTTGTGAATTTTCCCCAGATAATGCCCTCAACTGTGAATTCTTGGAGCATGATGAAAATGGCTGAAATGATCTCTTGCTTCCTTCAAGAATGAAATTAGCCAAGAAATGGATCCCTATTTTTCTTACTGAAACCATCCTTATTTTTAACTACAAATAGACTGGCTCCACCTCTTAGCTCCTAGCTTCACCCTTGGATCTGTTCAGCCACTCAGGCTGCACCCAGGTATCCAAGGTTGCCTATTGCTATTGTTGTTGTTGTTAGTATACTATCAAAAGCTGGGAATTGTATGAGTTAGAGAGGAAGGAAATATATTGTATGTGAAACCTGTTCACCTCAATTAAGAGTACTCCCCACTTCGAATTCTGTTTAATAAATCTTGTACACCATACATAAATCAATAAAGTGATTCCATAAAATAAAGTGATTCCAACCTGGAGTGCATCACTCACATAAACCTTAAATCCATATACTTCACTTTTCTCCTTGCATCACCAGACAAGCCATAAATGCCAATCATATTTCAGTGTAATTATTTTTTATCTTAAGCCTTCTCTTAACATATTATCAATTTGAAGTCAAAGGCTTTCACGGCCGGCATCCATAGATTTTCCTTGGGGTTTTTCCAGGCTGTGAGGCCGTGTTCTGGAATAGCTTCTTTCTGACATTTCACCTGCATCTGTGGCTGGCATCTTCAGAGAATGGTTGGGTAGGAGTGTATGTGGAGTTTATATGCTGTGACCCCCTGTTGGGGAATATATGTAAATTTGTGTAATTGAATGGTTAGTTTCTGAGTATAGAAATGCAAGGCTCATTAGTGTCTGTTTGGCTAATGGTTGGTTGATGGGCCATTATCTGCTGGAACTCCCCTTGTCCCTGGGTGGAATTCCTTTGTAAGTGTTGAGTTTTGTACATTCATGGTCTGAGCATTTAATATGGAATCATAGAATCATGGAAGAGACCACAAGGGCCATCTAGTCCAACCCCCTGCCATGACAGATGGCCATCCAGCCTCTGTTTAAAAAACTCAAAAGAAGGAGACTTCACCACACTCCGAGGCAGAAAATGTAAATGTGTTTTGTGCTTACGTTTCAAAAATTTTTCCAGTAAGCTCCAGGAAAACAAAACTAGTAACATTACATTATGGTGTTTTTTAATTAATTACACAAATTTACATATACTCCCCAACAGGGGGTCACAGAATATAAACTCCACATAGACTCCTACCCAACCACATGGATTCAGCATTCGGAAGGAGTAGCGGATCTCGGCATAAAATCCGTACAGCCATTCGCATGGCTGGTGGTCTGTACACCCCGTTCACACACATATGAACAGGCAGTGTGATCTGATTGGCTGGCCAAGTAGAGGGAGCGGGACTAGCAAGGAGGGGAATTGGGAGCACCCACCTAGTTGGATTCCCAGCTAAGCGAGAGTCTGGTAAGTCCGTGAATTTTATATATATTTATTTTTATTTTACATTGTAAATAGGGAAAACCGAATGTCCACAAAGCAGGTACCTTTTTTAATTAAAAATAAAAGTGACGGGAGATTTAAAACTGCTGCTTGGCTTGCTCGCTCCAACCAGGTGGGGAAGGGGATCATACGGAGTTTAGTGGGGGGTAAAAAATCATGTAGGCGGATCGTATGCATACGAACGACTACCTATTCATATTTTTTACCCCCCAAACGGATTTTTTGTTTAATCATATAGACGGACCCTAAGAATGGGAGTTTACTTCCTGGTTTTAGCATGGGCGACATTTGCGTTGTTCTTGCAAGAAGATGTGAATGCTCTTAAAACTCCAAAAAAAAAAAAAACCACTCACCCCTACATTAACAAAGTTAATGAACACACAAGCATGGAAATAAACCTAAAAATGTGCAAACTAGACAGGACAGTTCATAGAAAGAGTGTTCCTGTGCTGCACTTTTGCATTCTCACCCGAATATTTGCTAGCTGAGGACTGCCCATTCATGCTGTAATTCTGCAATTACAATGAGATGTGTTTTCGCACACCCTCAATACAGCAAAAAAGCACTATTGACAATCTATTGGTGGCTTATCCCATCAGTTAGAAGCAACACCTTATTTGTGGCTGGGGCACAAGGTAACCACGAGATAACAACAACGTCATGTGATAGCCATGGCCATTAGTGCTACCCAAATGTCATAATCCCATGATTTTTGCTGCATTTGATAAAGTCCAAAGTCTCCAATGAACAGTTTAGAGTTTAAACATTCCATTTAATGCTTTGGGGTTTTTTTTTAAACGTTTGGTTAGTTCTCTTGATGTACATGTATTTAGAAAGTAGACAGTCCAGATTCATTCATCTGAACCCACAGTTTTCCCTTTATTAATGGAACTATTACATTTATGTCAGTAAACAACACACCTTCCTTCAGGATGCTACAATTAGTCCTAGATGGGAAAATACAAACCCATTACAAAAGTAGCTTTCCTTGAGATAAACTGAGCTGTTAAATGACTTTCTTTACCCTAGTTTCTTAATTAGAGAAAAGGTGGAACCTTAAACATATTTTCCCTGACAAATTAAGCAAGCTAATTGGCCAATAACAGCTAGGATTTTTTTTTCCCTTTAAAGAAAAAAGAGAAGAGAAGAAGAAAACCATTATGGTAAGTTTCTCTACTAATCCAGGTTCAACGTCAGGGTTCCACTCTAGTTGTTTAATGAAGCCATACCACAACCAAGCTGATGTTATTATTTATTGGGCCAGTCTCACTATAATAGCCATCAGCCTGTTCCACCAGATTTCAGTTTGACTCTGACTAGTTTCAATCTATAGATTGATCATCATCTTCTTTCTCCTCCTCCTCTTCTTCTTCTTCCTCTTCCTCTTCCTCCTCTTCTTCTCCCTCCTCCTCCTCGTCCTCGTCCTCCTCCTACTCTCTGGAGATTATCAGACAGGAACACAAAAAGCGTTCCTGTCCCACAATCTCCAGACCTGTCCCTGTCTCAAAACAATAACCCTCCCTATCAGACTTAGTTTCTCTCCCATCGACAGGCAGCCCAGGAATAAATGGAGCTCTAATGGAGCTCCATTCACTTCCTGGACTGAAATCCCACCCATTCTCGTGAGAAGACACAAGAACAGGAACTTCAAAAAGAAAAAGAAAAATACATACAAAAAAATTCACAAATGCGCATACACATTACTAAAAAACTTACAAGTAACCCAGGGAGGGTATAAAAAAGAGGGTAGCCTACCAGATTCTCGTGATCCCACCCAGAAGTGTTCTGGTGGGACTGCCCATTGACAATGGAATCACGCCAGCGGAACAGGGCACATTTTCACACATACAAAAATCTGAGACACAAACACTATGGGAGATCAATTTTTGACATCTCCCTGACAATAAAAAAGAACTCCCTTGTAACAGCAGCAGAATGCTGCAGAACATTGGGGCACGACATCATCAGATAAGGAAGCCCTTTTGCAATCTCATGGCATTATTATAATGCTGTTTTTGACAGATCTGATAATCTCCTCTCTCTCTCTCTTTCTCTTTTTTCTCCTTTTCCTACCTTCTTTCTTTTTCCATTTCTTTCCCCTCTTTCTTCCTTCCTTTATTTTTGTAGAATCATAGAGTTGGAAGAGAACACAAGAGCCATCCAGTCCAACCCCCTGCCGTGCAGGAATACACAATCAAAACTCTCCCATCCAGCCATCCAGCCTCTGTTTAAAAACCTCTAGAGAAGGAGACTCTATCACATTCTGAGGCAACGCATTCCACTGTCAAACAGCTCATACAGTCAGGAAGTTCTTCCTAATGTTTAGGTGGAATCTCTTTTCGGGTAGTTTGAGTCCATTGTTCTGTGTCCTAGGTGCCGTTTACACGATGAAAATGTAGTGGGAAGAATTCGTGTTGATCCCTGGCAGTTTACACATACATCGAGTCGGGTACGTGATTTTCGGAAAGGGGGCCACCTTTTATCCCTCAACCTGCTGGTTTTTTAAAAAAGGCACTGGAGGATTTGGAAAATCGGAAATATAAACAGCCTGGGACAAAATATCTCGGAACTAGGGGATGACCGGAAATGGTGACTGAGGGTGGGCTTAGAGATCAGCAACCAGAAAAGGAGGGGTCAGTCACCCGTTCAACAGATCCAGCCTCACCAGCCAAAAACAAAGGCATCCCTTCCAGCTGCATGAAGGTTGATGTGTGTGTGCGCGCGCATGTACTCAACCACCTTTTTAAATGAATTTCTCCACTGCAAACCCTTCAGCTTTACCTTTTCCTCTACTGCATGTTACAGAGAGATCATGGTGGGCAGAGGGTCGCCCATTCATCCCCTGCCTTGGTCACCTCCCTGGGTCTGAACGGGCACATTAAAATATTCCAGCCTCTGAGCAAATGAACACCCTTTAATTCCCCCTCTCTGTGTCTGTGTCTTTCAAAATGCCTGTCTGTAGCTGGCTTGAAACCTCAACTCTGCAGCTAAATCTCTGCTGTAAGGGTTAACATTTTAAAGAGGCAAGGGGAAACCCAAGCAGCTTGATTTCAAAAGGAAAGCACTCGGCTTGATTTCAAATGGAAAGCACTCGTTCGTTTCTGCGTCTGAGCGAAAGATCTCAGTCTGGATCTTTCAAAATGCTTTCTGCCTCTTCTTAAAGGGTTAACATTTTAAAGAAGCAAGGGGAATAACAAACCTCTTCCCCCCCTCTCTCCCCCTCCAGCCAGCCAATAGCATTGCTCATGGCGCGGAACCCTAAAGGAAGTGCGTCACCGAGGTTGTGAAAACACGAGTAATCGCATCCTTGATTGACAGCCAAAAATAAATAAATAAATAAAACATTAAAAAAAAAAACCCGGAACTTTGGACATGTAAATATCAGTCACGGGACCACCTGGGATATCCAGATCAGTGACATAAATCATATAAACAGAGAGGGACGGATTCGTGATCACAAAGTCACGGTAAGCATCGCAACAATTTCTGTCATGTAACTAGTCTCTGGAGCTGCAGAAAACAAGCTTCCTCCCTGTTCAGTTCTTGATGTGATTCTCCATTTTGGGGCTTAATGGTTTTCAAGAAGGGAAAGGTTTTAAAGTATTCAAACATGGCTATTATGCCACATCTAATTTTGTCAATTAGAGGCAAGTTGAAAGAAAATAAGAGAGAATAAAAAGTGGCTTTCCC
Source organism: Gambelia wislizenii (assembly GCA_030847615.1). NCBI lineage: Eukaryota > Metazoa > Chordata > Lepidosauria > Squamata > Crotaphytidae > Gambelia > Gambelia wislizenii. The sequence continues at coordinate 329,877,415 of JAUMIR010000001.1, forward strand.
CACCCATCCCCATTTTGTCTTCTCCAGGGTAAACACACCCAGCTCCCTAAGTTGCTCCTCATAGGGCATGGCTTCCAGCCCTCCCACCATTTTGGTCGCCCTCCTCTGGACACGTTCCAGCTCATTTTATTTTCTTGTCTCGATTTTTTTTTCCATTGGACCATTAGCCAAACAGACACTAATCCTCCTTGCATAACTCCCCTCAGGAACCACCCATTCAAATACACAAATTTACATATCCTCTCCAACAGGGGCTCACAATATATAACCCCCACACACACACCCCTACCCAACCATTCTCTGAAGATGCCAGCCACAGACGCAGGCAAAACGTCAGGAATAAACTCTTCCAGAACATGGCCTCACAGCCCGGAAAAAAACCCACAGAAAACCTCTGTTACATATGTTTCTAAATGGTGTAAATCCATAAACATCTAGTTTTCTACAGAGGGCAATACTAAACCTAGATGAACAGTTTTTTTATTTTACTTATAAGATACTTTGAAAAAAATAATTATTTTGATTAATGTTTATGAGCCTAATAGTGATACACCATGGATGTTTCATAATTATTTTAGTAACCTCATTGACTTAGAATATGATTTCTTGATTGTTGATGGTGATTTTAATGAAATTTTGGATTCTTTGCTAAACAGAAACACACCTCTGCCAAGGAGATAATCTGTGGTGAGAGCTGCTTTACAAGCATACATGAATGAATATGACTTAACTGATGCATGGAGAAACTGTACACCCAGGAGATACAGAGTATACTTTTATCTCTTCGGTCCACCGTAATTTTTTCAAATTACATAATTTTTTAAATTTCTGCATCTCTCATTAGTAATATAAACACATGCAAAACAGAATCCTTAATAAATATAGACCATGCTCCAGTTTGTTTAGAAATTTATTTTTCTAATGCTCTGAAACCCTCTAGTCTCTGGCATTTTAATGTTTTGCTACTTAATGACAAACAGTTTAGGGCTGAAATGTCAGCAAATGGAATATTTTAAAATGAATGAAAGCACTGTGAGTTCATGTGCTATTGAATGGGAAGCATGTAAAACCTACATTTGGGGTAGGATCATTGCTTATTCGTCTTATAAACAAGATTTTAAAATTTAAAATAAGAAATTATTGAACAAGATGTTGAAAGCTCTTTTATCTTAATTTGCTGTTTCTCCACTTGGAAAACTTTATCAAGAATTGCAAAATGTTACATTGAATAATATTCTTTCACCACAAACTGAACTTGCTTTGATATGTCCACAACAAGCATATTGGGAAAATGGGAATTTCCCAGCAAAATTCCCGTGCATCACCTTTAGCATCAACAGCAACACAATGTTATTTCAGCTATCAAAGATGAAAGCAATACTTTCTCTGTGGGTAAATATAAACCAACAATGTTTGACATTTTATGCAGATCTTTATAGCTTTGATAACGAAATTACCAAGAAGATATGGAGAGATTCTTTTCTCATATTGACCTTCCCCATCTTAGCATACACAGCAACAATTTCTTTTGGAACCTTTACACTTTACGCAGTTGAATAGTACAAAGCTTTTCCAGTCTGTTGGCTCCAAGACTGCTCCAACTTTACAAAAGTTAGAATTTGGCTCATTCTGTTCATCATTAAATGATGTCTATATTACTCTGATACCTAAACCTGGTAAAGTCCATACTTGCTGTGCTAACTACTGCCTTATATCCTTACTTAATGTTGATATCAAAATCTTGATGGCTATTTTAGCTAATAGATTACCAAAAAAAATCTTGGGTAAGTCCTGACCAGGCAAGATTTATCAAAAACAGGCAGGGAGCTGATAATATTCAGTTGGTTGTGGACTTGAATACTCTAAATTCAGATACAAATGATCAGCCAGCTGTTATTTCTTTAGATGCTGAGAAGGCCTTTAATGAAATTTACTGGCTGTTTATTTTTACAATATTGGATAATTTTGGGTTTCATAAAATATTTTTGAAATGAATAAAATGTTTATATTCAGCACCAAAAGTGTGGGTTATGAGCAATGTTTTTTTTTTCTCATCCATTTTTTACATTGAAAGGGACTTTAAGGCAGGGGTGTTCACTGTCTCCTTTGATATTCAATTTCTGCTTGGAACCCTTACCATGTGCTATCTTGATCACACTCCAATGTTGTTTGGTTACGTGTATCCAGGTTTTCATCTGTGAAATTCTGGAGGGTATGAAGTTACGGAAATTTCCCTTTGGTTGGGAGGGAGAAGTGTGCACTGGTTTTTTTGTAATGTTTTAAACCATCTGCCTGCTGGCAAGACATAATGTAATACACAGAGAGCATGAGAGGGGAAGCAGCCCAGGGAACAGCCGTACTGACAATGATGGGCAGAGGGAGATATGGTGTGGGGAAACAGTCCTAGTATTATGGTAGTAGGGAGAGCCTCAGGCTGTTGGTTACCCTCAAGCTCTTCACCACTTCAAATACTCTCAATACTCTTGGGAGCAGCCCCCCCTTGGCTAAAATTGCTGCTGCTCAATGCCAGGTTGGTGCATGGAAAAATATCCCTGATACAGGACTTGATCCTACATAAGCATGACAACCTGGTTTGTATTATGGAGACCTGGCTGAATGAAGCTGGGGAGAGGGGGTTAACCTCTCCCAGTTCTGCCCACTGGGATTCTCTGCACAGCAGCAGGCAAAGCCTGGGGAAAGGGAAGTTGAGTGGCAGTGGTCTATCAGGATTCCATCTTTCTCACCAAGTGCCCTGTCCCAGAGTCTACTGGGTTTGAATGTGTGTTTTTGAAGGTGGGTGACCGGGACAGAATAAGGATTCTGTTGATGGACCACCCATCCTGCTGCTCAACAGTCTCACAGCCTGAGCTGGCTGACTTGGAGGCAGTGTTGGAGTCCCCTCATCTTGTGGTACTGGGGGACTTCAATATCCATGCAGAGAGCTCTGTCAGGAGCAGCTAGGACTTTATGTCTACCATGACAACCATGGGGATGTCCTAAGTAGTATCTGGTGCTACCCATGCTGCAAGACACACTCTAGACCTAGGGTTTTTTTTTTGTTTTGATTTGTTTTGTTTTGTTTTTGGTTCAGGGTGGGATGATGGTGATCTGGGTGTGGAGGAACTTTTGGTAGTTCCGTTGTCATGGACTGATCACTACTCGTGGGGTTTAGACTCATTGGGACTCGAAGTCTCTGCACGGATGGGGTCCAATTAAGATGGTCCACCCCAGAAGATTTATGGATCCAGATGAATTCTTGATGGCTCTTGAGGAGCTTCCTGTTGCCTTGGCAGGTGAACCTGTTGAAGTCCCGGCTGATCTCTGGAAATGGGTCAGGGCAGTGGCCATGATTGCCCTTAAGCATCCCCTCCCACAATGTGGAGCCAAGTGAGCCCACTGGTTCACAAGGGAGCTGGCAGAGATGAAACAAGTGGGATGAAGACTAAAGTGACAATGGTGGAAGACTTGCAGCAAGTCCAACCGAACATTGGCTAGAGCTCACTGGAAGAACTATGCTGTGGTGATGGTGGCAGCAAAGAAATTATATTTCTCTGCAACATTGTCTCTGTACAGTATCATCAAGTGGAGCTGTCTGAAGTGATAAGGGGCCTTGTACATTCTGCCCCTGAAGAAGAAAACAAAGACCACTCAACAGCCTGCTGTGAAGAATTTTGCAAGAAACTTGCAGACAAAATCACTCAAGATTCACTCTGATTTGGATGCCATAGTTGAGACAGGTCCAGTGAATGTAATCTCGGTGCCTGCTTGTTCTGTAATACTGGATAAATTTCAGTTTGTGCAGCCTGAAGATATGGACAGGATCCTTGGAGAGGTGAGAGCCATCACATGTATATTGGATCCTTGCCTTTCCTGGCTTCTGAATGCAGCTAGAGAGAGACTGGCTGAGTGTGTAACAGGAATGGTGAACACCTGACTACAGCAAGTGAAGTTTCCACCCTTCCAGAAAGGCTGTGATGAGGCCATTACTAAAAATTGACTCCCTGGATCCCACCATTCCGAAAAAATTATCAGCCAGTCTCTAACATTTCACTCCACCATGACATTTGGGCAAGGTTCTGAAGTGTGTGGTGGCCTCCTAGCTCCAAGGCTTTCTGAATGAAACAGATTATTTAGATTGATCTAATCTGTCTTCAGACCTGGTTATGGGATGGAGATAGCTTTTGTTACCTTGATGGATGGCCTATGCAGGGGAATGGACAGGAGGAGCTTGTCCTTGTTGGTTCTGCTGGACCTTTCAGTGGCTTTCGATACCTCAACCATAGTATCCTTCTGGGCTGACACTGTGGGATGGGACTTGGGAACACTGGAGCCCTGGTGGCGCAATGGTTAAATGCCAGTACTGCAAGTCACCATGTTGCAAGTTCTATTCCAGAGGGCTCCAAGGTTCACTCAGCCTTCCATCCTTTTGTAGGTCAGTAAAATGAGTACCTGGCTTGTAGGGGCAATTAGCTAACACACATTGGAAACTGCTTAATGTAGTGTAGATGTGTACATTGCTATTGCTTAAAACAATTTGTAAGCCGCTCTGATAGCCTTGTGGCTGAAGAGCGGGGGCATAAATAAATAAATAAAGCAGTGGTTCTGGTCCTTCTTGGAGGGGAAAATTCAGAAGGTGGTGCTGGGGGACTCCTGTTCAATGCCCTGCCTATTGGCCTGTGGAGTCCCTGAGGGTTCTGTTTTGTCCCCCATGAGATATAACATCTACATCTATGAAACCATTGGGAAAAGTCATCTGGAGCTTTGAGGTGCGGTGTCACCAATATGCTGTTGACACCCAACTCTATCTCTCCTTCCCATATGATTCCAAGGAAGCTGTCTCAGTACTCAACCAATGCCTGTCATCAGTAATGGACTGGATGAGGGCAAACAAACTGAAACTTATCCAGACAAGACAGAGGTGCTCATGGTCAGTTGAAAGGCAGATCAGGGGAAAGGGACTCTATCTATTCTGGATAGGTTACACTCCCCATGAAATCTCAGGCTCACAGCTTGGGTGTTCTTCCGGGCTAAACTCTGAGCCTCGATACCCAGGTTTCAGGAGTGGCCAGGAGTGCATTTGCACAATTAAAACTAGTGCATCAGCTGTGCCCATTTCCTTGAGACATCGGATCTGCCTATACGGTGACACATGCCTTGATTACATCTCATTTAGACTACTGTAATGCACTCTCCTTGGGGCTGGCTTTGGAAACTGTTTGAAAACTTCAGTGGGTCTAGAATGCTGCAGCCAGAATGCTGACCAGGGCCAGTTATAGGGAACATATACTCTCTTGTTAAAACGCTTCTCAGGCTACTGGTTCACTTCCAGGCACAATTCAAAGTGCTGGTCATAACTTAGAAAGCCCAATACAGCTTAGGTCCAGACTATCTGAAAGACTGCCTCTCCCTATATGAACCTGTCAGAGTCCTGAGACCTACAGGAGAAGGCTTTCTCAGTCCTGCAACCAACCCAGGTTTGCTTGGTGAAGACACAAGAGAGTGCCTTCTCAGTGGCTGCTCCCATGCTCTGGAACTCCTTTCTGTAGCAGGCTAGGCTGGCCCCCTCCCTGCTTTCCTTTTGCTGGCAGGCAAAAATCTTTTTTAAAGATGGTTTTTAATATGTAACTTTGCCCATGGATACTTTTTTTATTGGGGCATTGTGTTTTATTTTTTAAATTTGTGTATGTTTTAAATAACTTTACATTGTTTTTATTGTGATGGCTTTTATTGTTTTTAAAATTGTATTAGTATATTTGATGTTCTTTTGTGAACCCCCTTGGGTCTCACTCTGAGAGAAAGGCAGCATAGAAATAAATGGAAGAAAGAAAAAAGGGAAGAAACTGGGACATTTTAAAAGCAGCTGAAAAAGCAGGATGAGAGAGGATTAACTAGGACTGTCTATGTCAATTTGTATCAGTTGAAGTATGGTATGAAGACCGTGTATTACAAGTTCCTTATAATCCAAAATAAAAACAAGGAAATACAGTAGCACCTCTATATCCACTGACTTGCCATCTGCTGATTCAGTTATCCACGGTTAACTGGTGACAGCAGGAGGGTGGATGAGGGAGGGAAGGGAGGAGGAGATCTTGCCTCCCTTCTCCCTTTCCCCGGGATGGCTCCGGTGGCAGTGATGGTGATGGGGAGCAAAGGGAGAAGAGGAGGGGAGATCTTGTGGTTGGTGTTTGGGGGTCTCCAGAGGCCTGGGAGGCTGTGGCAGTGGCGCACAGCAGTGGCGATGGAAGAGGAGGAGGAGGAAGCCTGGGATGCTGTGGTGGTGGTGCATGGCGGTGCATAGCAGTGGTGGAGAAGGAGATGGCCTGGGAGGCTATGGCAGCAGTGTGCGGTGGTGCCCAGTAGTGGTGGTAGTGGAGGAGGCCTGGGGGGCCATGACGGTGGTGCACGGTGGTGGTGGAGGAGGAGGAGGCCTGCGGCAGCTGCCTAGCCCACAAGCCTCCCTCCCTCCTTTCCTCCCTCCTCCTCCTGGGCATTTGCTATTATCTGTGGATTTCATTATCCGCAGGGTCCCCCAGAACCAATCCCCCACTGATATGGGGGTACTACTGTAGATTATATTTTCCCATTATCAAGGTCAAAGTCATATTCAGCATTCTTCTGGGGTTAATCTTATGTGGTTGTTAAAAATTATTAGAAATCTGAGTTAAATGGACTGTACAGGTTGAGTTGGTAACTTGACATACTGTATTCATTTAGTAAAGACCAGAGCCTAAGGGCATGAAGAGTTTTCACAGTGAATCCCATGGCTTCTTAGAGATTAATAATTTTATTATGGCATAAACTGGGGACTAGATCTGACTATATTGGATGCAGGAGGTGTAAATTAACAAATACAGAGGCATACATAGGTTCAAAGAAAGAAAATGTAAACAGTGGGGCTAAAAAGACCATGGAATTCAAGAGGTTTGCATCTGTCCTGGTTGTGATTTTAAACTGCACCTATGAATTCATGAAAGATACAGTATTTACAGCAACAGCCCTGCTTAGGTGTTACGTTTGATCTACCTTCTTCAGTTGAGGCAAAGGGCACAGGCCTGGGTCTACTACTATGTTGGATTTGGCCATGCTGACTGGGGGATTTGGGAAACTGCAGTTGGGGGGGGGGAATTACATTCTCCAGCTGTACTCATCACCACAGCATCCCCAGCTCCAACCCACTCAGTCCAGCATTGAGGTCTGGAGGGGGCTTCTACCCAAATTTGAGCAAATGTGAGTTTAAGCCCCATTTAGGACCTGAGCCCAGTATTCAGTGTAAGAAATTGTAAGCAATATGGTGCCCTCTGTGTTCTGGATTGCAGCTCCTATCAGCCGCAGCCAGCATAGTCGTAGTCTAAAACACCTGGTAGAGGAGAGCAGGTTACTTACCCCTCCAATCTGGGCGTAATACCTGATCATGACTAATATCTTTCACCCATGTTAGCCAAACACAGACCCACAGACACAGCAAGCTATCTGTGACTACCAGATGTTGAGAAAAAAACTATATGGGTTGCCTATCTTTATTTTTGTGCATTCTTGGATTTTTCTCCCCATTTCATTTTTGCTATTAGTGCCTTCTGTCCTGATTGCTTTGTCCTGACTGTCCAATGAGTCACTCCTCTGACAGTATTGTAGAAATGTTGCCTAATTATATTTTTATTTTCTTTAATCCAGCAGGAAAGTCAAATTTTAACAAAATTAACATGATTTCAGGCTGCTAGTACATCTCTCGCCAGTACGCCAGCCAGCTTGCTATATATGTAAAGCTGCACCCATTAATTCTCTTTATTTCACACAATTCTTCCTTCTTTGTCCTGTCAGCCCACAGGAATGAAAATCAGAAAAGAAATTAAGAAAGCCTGAAGTAACACTGAATTTTTAAAAGAAAAGTCACCCAAAGGCTTCACGAATTTGCAGTGACCTGAGATAACTCTTCTTGAAGGAGCTCTATGGGAAACTGACACGTTTTTGACACTCTGTCAGTATTTCCAGATCAGTAAACTGTTTCTGCCTCTCAGCCTTTAGGGATAGTGAGGGTGTGCTCCATTTTCACAATTCTGCTCTTCCCCTTTGAAGCCTGATTGGCCCCAACACTGCTGACATTCTAGTGCCCAGTAAAAACATGACTTTTCATTAATATTGTGAAGATTTACCATACTGTCTTCAATTTTATCCGTACACATCTGTTGAAATAATAACTGAATGGTTGGATATGTTACTATAAAGTAATCTAAATTTATATCTATCTGTTTATTAGTTATTTATACCCCGCTCTTCAGCCACAAGGCTATCAGAGCGGCTTACAAATTGTTTTTTTAAGAAATAGCTATTTACACATCTACACTGCATTAAGCAGTTTCCATTGCATGTTAGCCAATTGCCCCCACAAGCCAGGTACTCATTTTACCAACCTATGAAAGGATGGAAGGCTGAGTGAACCTTGGAGCCCTCTGGAATCGAACTTGCAACATGGTGACTTGCAGTACTGGCATTTAACCACTGCACCACCAGGGCTCCTTCTTTATTCTCCATTTTTCTTCCCAAAATGAACTCACTGGTGTCCAATGTCTTTCTACATCATCTAGAAAAAGATGCGGTACATTAATGAACAGATGATGCTTTATGATTTCTTATTTTATTACTTACCATTTTGATTTCTTGCTTATCTTATGAGTTTAAGATATGTTAAATGTTCAGACACTTACCTCACAATAAAAATAATGGTTAAAAAACATGGCTTTTTATTAAAACCTGTGGGGTCCCACCAATTTTTTACAATTTGCTCATCTGTTAACATTTAAATCAGTGGTTCTTAACCTGTGGTCCATGAACCCCACAGGGGGTCTGTAAAGGCTTCAAGGCCGCTCGGTCCACCTCCTCCCTGCAGTGGAGCAGCCACATGACAGGAGCCAAGGCAAAGGCTGGCTGGCTTGGCCTTCACATTGCTAGTCAATCCGTTCCATCCACAAACTTGCAGGAAGAAGCAGAAGAAAAGTCTTCCCTCCCCCTCCAGTGCCTCTGAGGGAAGGGTTAATGGATGGTGTAATTGTATTTGTTGTTGTTGTTTTCTCTCTCTCTCTCTGGCTTTTCTTCGCAAACGAAGATTCAGGAAGGACTCATCCCGCGCTTTCTGCAAGCGCGCTGATGACTAAAAAGGCCAATCCGAGATAAACAAGTCCGGTTGCAAAAAGCACAGCAGAAGGTCTCCTTGGGTGATGTTTTTGGGTTGTGATTCTTTCTGCGTTGTCGTTTCTCTTCAAGACTTGTTCGTCGTGAGTTCTCAAATAAGGCTGCAGCATTGTGGATAGTGCGTCTCCATGCCTCCCGATGTGAGGCCAGGGCGGACCACTGTTGGTGATCAATTTGGCCAAGCCTGAGATGTTGTTTTAAATCTTGAGTTAAGTCTTGGGAGTCAGTGGCAACAAAAGATATTTAAATCTGGTAAAGAAAAGGTTAGGAGCCACTGATTTAAATTATTTTAAACAGTTTTATTTGTTTGTCAAGTGGCTAGTTTTTTTTAAGCATTAAATGGTTGAATGTCCCTTTAGTCTTTTAAAACTAATTCTAAACTGATTTTATTATATGCTGCCCCAAGACCCTTGGATATACGGCAGGATATCAATATTTTAACCAATAAAATAAATAAATATTATTATACTCATTTTAATTTAGAGATCCAGCATGGTGTAGTGATTTGAATGTTGGACTAGGACTATGGAAACCAGGGTTTGAATCCCCACTCAGCCAGGGAAACCCATTGGGTGACCTTGGGCAAGTCACACTCTCTCAGTAACAGAGGAAAACAAAGGCAATCCCCCTCTGAATAAATCTTGCCAAGAAAACAACATGCCAGTTTGCCTTAGGGTCACCATAAGTCAGAAACAACTTGAAGACACACAGGACTTTATGAAAATAGTTCTTTTGCTGGCATTAAAAAAAATCAATTTTCATGCCAGCAAAAGAATGCCCCCTCCCACACTTACTTCTAATCCCAGCAAAGCCTTCCCCAGCAATGAAAGAGGAAGTAAATGCTGGCACAAAAGCACTATAGGGAATCTATTGATGGCTTCAGCTGTCAATAAAAAAACTATGGGTTTTGACAGGGATATAACCATGAAAGGGTGATGTCATCTGATATGTGCTCTCTTTTGCTGTTATGTGGTGCCATTATGATGCTGTATTTTATGCGTTTGATAAAGTCCACACACACAATTTAATTTATGCCATTTTTAAAGCCTTGCTGGTGGGTATATCATAGAATCACAGAGTTGGAAAAGACCACGAGGACCATCCAGTCCAACCTCACTCTGCCATGCAGGAATACCCAATCAAAGCACTCCTGGCAGATGGCCATCCAGCCTCTGTTTAAAAACCTCTGTTTAAAAAACCTGTTTAAAAAGAGGAGACTCCACCACACTCCCAGGCAGTGCAATCCATATGTTAGAGCAATGGCTGTGGAGGGGAAATCGCCCCTACATCCACTCCCCCAATAGTCATTCTGATTTGGATCAGGGCACTTCCTACTGAGTACAAGATAAAGTGATCCCAAAATGCATGTCCTCTATATAGTTCAGCTGTCATACAGTTTAACTCTCATTCTCTCTTTGGGCACTATCACACAGCTATACATACACACACTGTTATTCCCATCGCTGCTCTTGGAGGGGAAATTTGGTTGGAGGTTTGTGGTCTCCCCTCTCATGACACAGGTACACCTATGCAGAATGAGAAGCCCAGTGAGAAAAGCAATGGCATTATTATTAAAGATACATCATTCTTCTTGCAAAGTCCCAATGATTTTCTGCAGTGTTTATGCTGAACTTTGGAAATTTCACACCTTTCTAAAGGCACAGCAGGCTACCACTCCTACCGATATTGCCATTTAATCTTTTGACTCACACTGCTGCACTTGTTCTGTACCTCCCCCTAGCACTGTCAGAGCTGTAATCTGGGACCTGCAACTGGAGTTCACTTCAAGTCACTGGGAAGCTGTTCAGATGCTGAATAAAAATCCCACCAAGAATGCTTCGCTTGACATCTTATGTGACAATCATACTACCCCTTTCTATTGTAGAGGAGACAGCCCTAGAACAGTTCAAAGTAAACCTAGGATTATGTTTACAATTCTTCTTCATGAATTTCCTGCTTTTTGCAGAGCTTAGTTTACAAGTCACTTCAAAATTAAATATTCTCAGGTGGTTTCTTTGTTCCTTTAAGTTTTATATATGGTAAGGACCTGAGTGCTGGAATTCATCTGTTTTTGTTAAGCGGATTATACTTTATAACAGGATTTTACTGATTGATTGAAAAAACATATTGTAATAAAGGGCTAATTCTTTAGGGGATGTTCGTTTCCCAAGGAGTAGAGTATAGCTTATTTGCTAGAGCTGTTTGGATATAGTATGATTATGATTATTCAGTTTCAGAACACCTACCTAACTTTTGTAGAAGAATAAAAGCAAAATAAGCCTTGCCTATAGCTTCACAGTGATATGAAAAGAGGGTGGGACCACGGGTTACAAGAATTATGAGGGTTGTTAACTAGGCAGTCCTGTGCTGTTATGAGCATTACTGCTGGGTTTTATGAATGTTATTGCTTAAAGCCAAAGGCCATCACAATCTGAAACTCAAATAAAAACAGAAACAAGTCACCCAAAATATGTAAGAATATAAAAGCAAGTATTTTCTAAGAATGGGATCAGTTCTCTCTCCTATGAGTTAAAAACAAAATAAATCCTATACAGGCAGTACAGAAATGTTCCCCATATCCTGATGCTTTACAGCATTCCACAACATTATCAGTTTTTGTTGGAGGGCAAGAAATGCATGACACTGATGATGTTAGAACATGAGTGAAGAACTTTTGGCCCTCCATATATTTTGGCCTATAACTTCCATCAGTCCCACCCAGTATGGCCAACGATAAGGGATTGTGGGAATTGTCATCTAAAAATGTGGAGGGCCAAAGATTCTATACCTCACTGTTAGAATATGGACATCAGGAACAGCTTCTCAGCCTCGCCCTGCCTTATTGGCTTGGCACTGGATCGCTGGAAACACCCTTGGGTATTTATGGATTTGAACTGAGTTGACTTCTTGCCAAGGGTAGCTGCCAAGGATCTGGGCAAGGCCCATTGCTGGTGTTTTTCCTGGGCCACATTTTTAAAAGGTGATTGGGTCTAAGAGCCACCATTTAGATTTCCTATAATGCCTTGGAATGATAAGAAAGCAATAAATAGAGGCAATTAAAATGGCAACTCCCAGCTGGCTGGTACTCCTGATGCTATCAGGTGAACCTACCAGGGCCCATCAAGGAGAAACCATAAGAGGGCATTTTGTCAAGGCTCACCTCAGACCCCAAGCTGACCTTGCTGCCTTGGGGTGTAGGTTGACCTAAGGCAATTTGTACTTCTCTGGTGCCAACCTCCAAGCAACCCCGGATAAAATCAAGCAAGAAACAGCTGGTAGGAGGCTTGTTTATCAGCCTCTGTTAGTCTTTTTTGTTATTGTTGTTACACTTCAAGCCTCTTGAGGTTTCTGGTATGCCAGGGCATTTTAAAGCACATTTCCCATCTGTGTAAATACTCCACCAGACACTCAATATTTACAAAAAACAAGAAGGTAAACACAAAACTTGCTTCACTCCGTACTTATACATTGGGCTCATCAACAAACGGATTGCTCCACAGCAGTAGAAATTTGCAGAAGCTGCGAACTGTCTTAATGGTTTTATATCCCCCATAAACTTTGCATACCCCCTAGCCAAGATGGTGGCCGCAAGTGAAATACTTGCATTTCAAAATTTGCCGTTGCCGATTTTTTTTTTTTAAATCACCATGGCATGCACAAGCAATATTTCACATTTACAAAAGACTGTAAATAACTTAACATTTACAAAATAATATAAATAACTTAACTTTTCAGTTAAGAAAAGGTTGCTGTTTCATCGTGTTAGCGATCTCTCGCTAAACCGAAAATCCAACATGGTGGCAGTGGGTGCTTGTCCTGCTTGCAAGCCCCTCCCCCATGCTCATCCAGCCAATCAGCTTGCACTGCCTCTCCTATGGAAAAAGTGCAGTGATGCAAATGCAACTGTCTTAATGAGCAGAATTGTGCATCCCCCCACAGAGCTTTTTTTAAACTCTGAGAAAAACCATGAAGGCTCTCCAGGCACAGTTTATGGAGTTTTTAACTTTCCCCCTTTCAAATACGAAGCATCAATGCAGATTTCAGTTAAGACAGATTGCTTTCCAAGTGAATTCTGTGAGGATTATTTTGACCATTTAGATAACCCCGTTGTATCAGCAATGGTTTCTCCATGGGAGCCAGTTGTTCTTATCTGCTCTATAACAAGGATCCACTTATGAATCTCCCATAGTTTAGTAAGAGAAGTGTTGACAATGCCTGCTACCTGATCTGCTGCCAATATTGGTACGTTTCAAACAGTGGTGTCTCTCCCCACACCCAGCTCCATTTCACAATAATCCTTGAGTAATCTATAGCTTCTGCAAATATTTCTGAAGGTTCATACTTTTGTAAAATTCCATTCCAATGCCCAACTCCATATTTTTCATTTCCCCCCATATTTTTCCAGCTGCACATCTATCATTGTTCAAGACTACATCTTTTTTTCAACTGCACAGTTTTCCTTAGCTGCACAATTTGAGTTCAATTGCATGCTTAACTCTGGAGATTTTCAGACATGGCAAAAACCGCGTCAAAAGATCGCTAGAAGAACAAGAAGGGGAAACCTTACCAGACGATGTCATCCTCCAGCGTTCCAGGGGCGTAACATGGTCATGAGTAAAACATCCCTTTTGATTAGTGGTTTGTCCCTGTCACCTCTCCATTGACGCCCCCTTGTTGTGGGAGAGAGGCTTGCGTACCCTAATGATGTTTTGAGCTATGCTGGTGGTGGCATAATAGCCACCAGTAGGTTCTCCCATGCCAGACAGGTCAAAACCGAAGGGTCTGACAAAGAGCATCAAAGGGCAGGATGGGCTCTCTAGCCGTATGGCAACCATCCTAGGAGAAGGAAAACTCTAATCCCGAACCCGAGCAGATGGTGCTCATCCAACCCTGTAAGGTCAACCACCTAAGAGAAAGAAACTCTAATCAAACCTACGGCCCGAGGACCTCGCTGCTACCATCCATGCTTGCAAGGCCAGAAGATGAACCTTTGGTTTAAAGGGTGAGGCTAGTTCTGTGCATGCTGCGCTCCACCAGAAAAATCCATTGCACAGGCTCGAAGGACAAATCCAATCCCCCCCCCCAAAAGCCCTGTAGCGATAGGCGAGGGACGAAATGGCAGGTGTAAAAATGCACTGGAAGCCACAGACCCAACACTGCATACAGGCGGTTCAGGACTTTGGTCACTCGAGGCTGACCCGGGAGATGACAGTCTTGTTCGGCAGCATCCTGAACGACCAAGCAGCCTTTTTTAAGGAGAGTACTGTTTGCTCCTTATGAAGAGGGGCCTAGAAAAGGTGGCCTAACGAGAGCTCATCCCCATCTACCTGGTTGGCTAGCCGCGGCCAACGGAAATCTTCTGATGCGGTCAAACCAAGGCAAAGAAACAAAGGTGCACACCGGCCTCCAAAGGTGTAAATAAACTGACACTTGCATGCTGGAACATCAGAACCATGTGAGACTCTGAAGATAGTGGGCGGCCTGAGCATCGTTCTGCTCTAATAGCCATGAACTATCACGACTTAATATTGACATCGCTGCTCTTAGTGAATTTTGTCTCCATGAGGAAGGCAGCCTTAAAGAACATGGCACCGGCTACACACTTTACTGCTCTGGCAAACCCAAAACCGAAAAACATCTTTCAGGAGTAGGCTGCATGATTAAAAACTCCATTGCCTCCAAACTTGAAACCTTCCCAACAGGACACTCTGATCGCATTATTTCCTTACGCCTCCCACATGTTGTTCTCTTTAGTATATATGCCCCAATTATGCAAGCTGACCCTGTAGAGAAAGACAAATTCTAGACAGACCTACGCCACCTCATACAAAAAGTCCCTGTAGAAGACAAAATTATTACCTTGGTGACTTCAATGCCAGAGTCGGAAAGAACTCCGAAGCCTGGAAAGGTGTTTTAGGCAAACATGGTGTTGGAAATTGCAATGATAACGGACACCTCCTGCTAGAGTTCTGTTCAGAACAACAGCTGACTATTACAAACACTATCTTTCAGCAGAAAGACAGCTTGAAGACAAGCTGGATGCATCCCCGATCCAAACATTGGCACTTCATTGGCTATGTTCTAGTCCGCCAGAGAAACATTCGCGATGTCCAGCATACTCGAGTGATGCCCAGTGCAGAATGCCAAACAGATCATCGCCTCATCAGATGTAAACTAAATTTTCATCTTAAGTTCAAACCTAAGAGGGGTGGCATCTTAAAGAAGAGACTCCAAGTCAACAATCTTCAACACGCTATCATGAGAGACAACTTCCAGGCAAACCTGCAAACAAAACTTGAAGACCAGCCTATAGATCCTTCTCCTACAGTGCTTTGGCAACATATCAAAAACAGTATCCTCCAGTCTGCGGAAGAATCCCTCAGGTTCTCCCACAAGAAAAATCAAGACTCGTTTGATGAAAACAACCAAGAGATCAGGAGCTGTTGGCAAAGAAGAGAACTGCTCACCAGGCATGCCTCGCCCAGCCAACTTGCCATGTAAGAAAAGCAGCTTTCCGCCTCACATGTAGTAAACTTCAACAAAAACTCCAAGACATGCAGAACAAGTGGTGGATCAATATAGCAGAAAAGACACAACACTGTGCAGATCTGGGTGATCATAGAGGATTTTATGAAGCTCTTAAAGCAGTGTTTGGACCTACTTATCAGGTCCAGAGCTCCTTATACAGTACAGATGGGCAAACATTAATAACTGATAAAGCCTCCATCCTGAATCGATGGGCTGAACATTTTCAAAGTCTCTTTAGCGCCAACCGAGTAGTCCAAGGCTCAGCTATCCAACATATGATACAAAAACCAATGAAAAATGAATTGGACATAGCTCCCACTTTGGAAGAGAACCTTAAGGCCATACAGCAGATGAAAAATGGCAAGGCAGCTGGGATTGATGGAATCCCACCTGAAGTTTGGAAACACGGAGGTCATGTACTCCACGACAAATTCCACAAACTCCTTGTGAATTGCTGGGAAAAAGGGGAACTGCCATCAGATCTCCGAAATGCAGTCATCATCACCCTGTACAAGAAAAAAGGAGCAAAATCCAATTGCTCAAACTATCGAGGCATAACACTGTTCTCTATTGCTGGAAAAATCCTTGCAAGGATACTCCTGAACAGATTAGTTCCTGCCATTGCAGAAGAACTTCTTCCTTAAAGCCAATGTGGCTTCAGAGCCAACAGGAGTACTACAGATACAAGAAAAATGTAGGGAGCAGAACAAGGGTCTCTATGTAACATTTGTCGACCTCATCAAAGCCTTCGACACCGTGAGTAGAAGAGGTCTGTGGCAGATCCTGGAATGACTAGGATGTCCCCCCAAATTCCTTAAAATGAATATCTTGCTACATGAGGGCCAGCGCGGTCAAGTCAGATATGGCGATGCTCTTTCAGAACCCTTTCTAATAACTAATGGAGTGAAGCAAGGTTGTGTTACTGCACCAAACTTATTTACAATCTTCTTCAGCATGATGCTCCAAAGGGCTACGGCAGAGCTTGAATAAGATGACAGCATCTATATACATTACCGTACTGATGGTAGCTTGTTTAACTTAAGCTGTCTGAGGGCTCACACTAAGACTTTAAACTATCTAGTCCATGAGCTGCTCTTTGCTGATAATGCTGCCCTTGTTGCCCACACAGAAGCAGCTCTGCAGAGTCTAACATCTTGCTTCGCAACAGCTGCAGAGCTGTTTGGGCTGGAAGTCAACCTGAAGAAAACGGAAGTTCTTTACCAGCCTGCACCACAGGATGAACACAACCATCCCCACATTGCTGTCGGCAAATCTGTGCTCAAGTCCGTTCAGCAGTTCACCTACCTGGGAAGCATCATCTCCTCAGATGCCAAGATTGACAAAGAGATCGATCACAGATTAGCAAAGGCATATAGTTCATTTGGAAGACTTTACAAAAGAGTCTGGAGTAATAAACACCTGAGGCGAAGCACAAAAATCAGTGTGTATAGAGCCATTGTACTGTCTATTCTCCTTTATGGATCTGAAACATGGGTCACCTATCGCCACCACCTATGACTCCTCGAACGCTTTCATCAGCGCTGTCTATGCACAATTCTAAATATACACTGGACTATGTGATGAATGTTGCTGTCCTTGAGCAAGCAGGGATCACCAGCATTGAGGCCATGATATTGAGAACACAGCTGCGCTGGGCAAGGCACGTTTCTACGACGGAGGACCATCGACTCCCAAAAATAGTACTCTACAGTGAACTCGCCACGGGTCAGCGTAAGAGGGGCGCTCCAAAAAAGCAATACAAAGACTCCCTGAAACAACATCTCAGGCTTGGCCAAATTGATCACCAACAATGGTCCGCCCTGGCCTCACATTGGAAGGCATGGAGACGCACTATCCACAGTGCTGCAGCCTTATTTGAGAACTCACACCGAACAAGTCGTGAAGAGAAATGACAACGCAAAAAGAATCACAACCCGGAAACATCACCCAAGGAGACCTCCTGCTGTGCTTTCTGCAACTGGACTTGTTTATCTCGGATTGGCCTTTTTAGTCTTCAGCGCACTTGCAGAAAGCGCGGGATGAGTCCTTCCTGAATCTTTGTTTGCGAAGAAAAGCCAGAGAGGGAGAGAGAGAGAGAGAGACCTCTCTGCCATGTTAAGTTTTGCTTTAGATTGCCTGACTGCTCTGTAGCCATGTTAAGGATGTTTAGAAATGGGAGGGGGTGCAGATGTGGAAACTGGTAGTGTGGGTACCAAGGTCACTGGAAGTGCCTGGTACTGTGTGGGAAAGAAGGTTGCTGGGTGGTGGGAGGAGGGAATGGGTAACTACCAACAGTTTTAAAAATGAAACTTGGGATAATTTGTTAGAGCTTGCAATGACCTGCTACTGTGCTGATCCTATACTTCAATAACACTTGCTTGGATTCATCCAGGGGCTAGTAGGGAAAGACAGGAGCCTCACAATAAGACAGCTCCAGATGTAGGGAGAGAGATAGACATGAGTTTATGTTACTAACAAAGAAAGAACAAGGAAAAAATTATGCCACACCCGTGAAATCACCCACACTTTGTTAACTCAGGGACTTCTCATGCTAACACTCTGAGTTACTCACCTTCTCTCATTCTCTCTACATATTCATTTCCTTTGGCACAGTGGTCCAACAGACAGCTGTGAAGAAAACATAAAACCCTGACCCACACTACAAAAGCTATTGCAGCACTCTCTATCCAGAAAGAACAACCAGAAGTCTTTTCATACTACACAGTTAAAAGGGTATGCTTTCATTTTAACTGCCAAGGCAATATCCTATGGCATCCTGGGATTTGCAATTTTGTTGTTATTTGACATCAGGTCAACTTTGACTCATGGTGCCCCTATGAATGAGAGATTTCCAAATGTCCTGGTTATTAACTTCCCTGCTCAGGTCTTGCAAACTCAGGACTGCAGCTTCTTTGATGAAGTCAATCCTCTTGTAATGCAGTCTTCCTCTTTTCCTACTGCCTTTCACTCTGCTGAACATTATCATCTTTTTTTATGATATGTCCAAAGTACAAAAGCCTCAGTTTAGTCAACTTGAATTCTAGTGAGAGTTCAAGCCTACTTTGCTCTAGGACCCATACATTTGTCTTTTTGGCAGTCTAGAGTATCCATAGAACTCTCCTCTGGCACCGTATTTCAAATGAGTTGATTTTCTTCCTGTCAGCTTTCACACCTGTACATAGAAATCAGAAAAACTATGGCATAGATTGGCATTTAGTTATACTATATATCTTTACACTGAAGGATCTTGTCTATTTCCTCCATAGCTGCCTTTCCAAGTTTTAGTCTTCTTTTGATTTCTTGACAACAGTTTTCATTTTGATTAATGACTGAGCCATGGTATAGAAAATTTTAAACTACAGTCGGCCCTCAACTTTTGTGCAGGTTAGGGGTGGAGGACCCCTGTGAAAGTGGAAAAACCACGAATGTAGGCCCGCTATTTTATATTTTTTTTTAACCTGACAGAACACTTCTCTAGGCATTTAAAGGTCATCCAGTGTGATTATATGGTCAACTTCCCATGGAAGCATACTATAGAATCATGCTGGATGACCTAGAAAATGCCTAGAGAGAACATATTCCCTCCCTACTTTCCTTTCACTGGCAGGCAAAGACATTTTTATTTCAACAGGCATTTAATTTGTAGCTGCGAGCACAGAGGCTTTTATTGGGTGTGTTTTCTATTGTTATTCTTTTAACTTTTATATGTTTTATATTATACGTTTAAATTATCATGAATTTACTTGGCTTTAATTTTTAATTGTTGTATTTTAATCGTATTTTATCTGTTGTGAGCTGCCTTGGGTCCCATTCTGGAAGAAAGGCAGCATATTAAATAAATAAATACATACATACATAATATTTAGTAATCTGTGAATAATCAAATCCACAAATGCTTAACCTGCAATGTGGAGGGACTACTGTATTACTATGTCTTCACTATCTACTCTAAACTTATATAAATTATCATTATTGTTATCTTCTTCATATTTATCTGTTACCCTGCTTTTGCATTTTCTTCCTTAACTTTCATCAATAGTGAGTCTAATCTTGCTTTTCGTATGGTATGTACTACATATACATTTACAGTTTAGGGAAGAGTATTGAGTATTCTCAGCCAGAGAGCTCTGATGCCACACAAAACTACAAGCCCTAGGATTTCATAGGATGCAGCCATGACAGTTAAAGTGGAATCAAAGCACTATAATTTTATAATATTAAAAAAACCAGATTCTCCCCCTTCCCAAAATAATTTGTTTTTCCTACTTGTATAGTCTCCTGCATAGATTTTTTAAAAAAGTGTACCTGTCATACTTTCAGACCAGGAGTGCTGGCTAGAATTTGAAAAAAATCAAGAATTTTAAGGTTGGGTAGGGGGATGATATGTGGCATGGATGACTCCAAGGAGGTAGTGGTATTCCCTCATTCATTCACCCCACCTTTACTGTGTACTATTGATTCATGCCCTCCAAAATATCACAGATTAAAAACTGGGACAAGTGTGGCTACTTTTTGCTCTTGGAACCCAGTCTGCAGCAATTGAAGTAAGCTGAGGACAAAGAGGGAAAATAGTAGGAGAAAAGAAATAAAGAAGTAGAAGTACAGGTGATTAATTGGGACTATTTCTGCCAAATTGGACAGTTGGAGGGTACAATTGATCCGAGTTAGCAGGTAGATCAGATTCTACTGATTGACCAGTGGATGATTTGCAGTAGATTTACTATACAATACATACATAACCATGCTTTAACTTAATTTCTCTGGTAAACACAACAACATTTTAAAACAAAAGTCCATGAAATCACAGCTACTATAATTGAGTAAAATAAAAGTGCCACCCCAACAATCACAAGCTGGTGGGATGGGAAGGTCCCATTCATGTTTTCCCTTCTCTTGTATCTGATCTCTAGACTTATTGCTCTGCACTTCAATCAGAACTCCGCAGTTCCAACTAGCTCTTCTGTTTGTTGCAGCTGCCTGGAGCGCAAACCTTTGAGCTACCTCCAGGAAAAGAAAGAACAAGTGGAAGGAAATGAGTTCATGCTTTCCCCTGCTGCTTCCTTCAAGATGGAAGAGGCAAAGGGGGGGGGGAATAAGCTGGGGTGGGGGTTGTATACATGAAGGCTGCTTCACATTTTAAGGGGAGGCAATGTATGAAGCACCTCATCATGTTACCCTTTTTACTGTCCCAGTGTAGTGTCACCTATCGCCAACACTTACGACTCCTCAAACGCTTTCATCAGCGCTGTATATGCACAATCCTAAATATACACTGGACTGACTATGTGACAAATGTTGCTGTCCTTGAGCAAGCAGGGATCACCAGCATTGAGGCCATGATATTGAGAACACCGCTGCACTGGGCAGGGCACGTTTCTAGGATGGAGGACCATCGCCTCCCCAAAATAGTACTCTACAGTGAACTCACCACGGGTCAGCGCAAGAGGGACACTCCAAAAAAATGATACAAGGACTCCCTGAAACAACATCTCAGACTCTGCCAAATTGATCACCAACAATGGTCCGCCCTGGCCTCACATCGGGAGGCATGGAGACGCACTATCCACAATGCTGCAGCCTTATTTGAGAACTCACGATGAACAAGTCTTGAAGAGAAACGACAACGCAGAAAGAATCACAACCCAAAAACATCACCCAAGGAGACCTTCTGCTGTGCTTTCTGCAACCGGACTTGTTTATCTCGGATTGGCCTTTTTAGTCATCAGTGCGCTTGCAGAAAGCACGGGATGAGTCCTGCCTGAATCTTTGTTTGCGAAGAAAAGCCAGAGACTAGTGTCACAGCCACTGGATTACCAATATTGAATCTTCCAACCTGGTGCTGCACTCAGCAAATCTGAATCTCCATATATTTGCATGGGAAAGGTCAAGAATTTTGGAACTTATATGGAAGTTTCTAAAGATACTATAGATAGACATTAAAATACTGTAGTTCTGTACAGTCAGACCCCCATATCCATGGAACCAATATCCATGGTTTCAGTTATCCACAGGACCCAAAACAGGGACACATACCATAGAGTCATCCTAGAAAATGCCTAAAGAAGCATCCTCTCTGGACAGCTTCTAGGTCCTCCAAGGCAACTCTATGGTATTTTTTTACTCGAAGTCCATTACATTTTTTAATTGATATTTTTATTGGGTTTTAAGTAAAATACATAAAAACAAATGAGTGAACAGATCTAGGATGCAACATCATAGTAATTTCCAGGAGTCATATATAAAATCAAATCTTATAAATATTGTAAAAAGTCTAAGTAGGTAAATGTATCCAGGGTACATAGCAATATATTACAAGTACATGTATTGTGAACAATCAGGATTGCTGCAATACATCCGACCAGAAGTTTAGATGGGAAGGGAGGGGCTCACTGAAGCTGTGTGCATGTTTATGAAATCAATAAAGGGAAGCCATGTTGTAAAAAAAATGAGAGTTTCTTTTCTTGAGTAGAGTGATGTCGCATTTTATCAGCCAGCTTCTCATAAAGCCATTGATCTCACATCCTTCTCCACCAATCCTCTAAGCAAACCTGACCCATCTGCAGCAATGGTAAATAGGGCAGCTGCAAGAAGGAAGGCAATCAAGTTCCTATATCTTAGGCTCTTGCCATTTCCTGTGTATATGGCTAACAATAATAAGGTTCACTGTTATCCGCAGTTTCTAGTACTTCAGTAAGTCCAGAAACCAAACCCCCGTGGATTCAGGGGTCCGACTGTGTTTTGAAAGACATGATAATACACTTCTAGATCTGAAGTCCAAGAAACAGACCCATCCTGCAAGAATATTCTAGTGGGCCATCCCTGTCTTAAATCAAGGTGAGTTCCCCCAGGGAAGTGCCTATTTATCACCTAATAGCTGTTGTTGTTATTTTATTCATTTCTGTCCTCCCTTTCTCCCACCAATGAGACTCAAGAGGGCTAACATCATTATAAAAACAATACAGGCTAAAAACAGTACAAAGTTAAAATCACATTATAAATATAAAATTTAAAAAGAAATTAAACAATTTACAAGTTTAAAGCATTACAGTAAAAATTAAAATACCTTTTAAAATACCCTTTAAAATTTTAAAAACCACACCACACAGCCTTGTAAGCCCAGCCCTTGTTGGTTCACAAAAACCTGGCGGCATAAAAATATCTTAACCAGCCACTGGAAGGAGAGCAAAGATGGGGCCATCCTGGCCTCTCTGGGGAGGGAGTTCGATAGTCTGGGAGCAGCCACCAAGAAAGCCCTCTCCCTTGTTTCCACCAAACACGCCTGAGAAGGTGGTGGGACAGAAAGAAGGCCCTCTCCAGATGATCTTAAAGCTCTACTGGGCTCATACCGGGAGAGGTAGTCCTTCAAATAACCTGGATCCATGCCGTATAGACCCATGCTGTTTTCACCATGATGGTCATCTGATAAATTTGGGTCTGATTTCATGTGTCAACAACAACAGAAGTGTTTTCCCTGAAAGGAAAGCCATATTTTGAATGTACCCCCTGTGTCTTTGTTTATCTTACAGAAAGACCAAAGCTATTCTGCATAGCACAAATTTGTGGTGTTTTTTTTCACCCCACATCCCCTTTCTGAATAAAATCAGGATTTATTTGGGGGGAAACCCAACATACACACTGCCAGTCCCAGAGCAGAGGTGGCTGCAAGAGGGTAAATTTAGTAACAATAACAATTCACATTTGTATAGAGCTTTAGGGTGCTCAAAATATTTTCCATATGTCATCTCAATACAGTTAGACTGCAAAGCAGGTGGGTGTTTTTATCTCCATATTGCTGATGGAGGCACTGGGGCAGTCAGATAGTACCTTTCTTAGAGCTGAGTTTACAGCTGACTGGCTAATGACATGCAAGGGCACAGCTTAGAAAGATTACCATTTTCAACTTGGGGCTTGTCTGCACCAGGGGCAAAAATCCAGATGGAATCCTGACCCTTCTGGCCCAGAGCCACCCCACATTCACCATGTGGGTGCCACACGTACCAGCGCAAAAGTGATGCAAAGCCACCTTGCTGTCCAGGCAATTGGTTGGGCCAACAGTGCATTGGCACTGGTGCCTGTCCTCTCTTCAGGGCCACCGCTGCTGCTGCCTCACTAACCAAGTAGCTCCCCGGCAGAGCCTTGCTGGGGACATCACTTCTGGTGAGGACAGAACAGGGCGCATAGCCATGTGATCAATGAAGAGGGAGTAGACAGAATGCGCTTGGTAACCCAGGTCAGCAGCTTATAGCATTCAGAGATTTTTAAAGTAATAAAAGAGTATCTATTTTGGTACTGTTGAGAAATGGGAACATAAAGCTTCATTTCAGACAGTTCAGTAGTAATAATAACTATTTTAGGTGGCCTTGGAAATATAATGGTAATTAATTACTTTCAGCTTTCCAAGCTTCTGATCAGCCTACAGCTGTAGAAGTTAGCAAGACATAAATTAAAGACAGTCCCAGGGATGTCAGCACAGAGGTTAAATAGGGTTCCCGGTAAACCAGGAACAGAGTTTTAGTACTTAATCCTAGACCTCCTCCATTACTAGCCCTAGCAGAAGGCATGAAGTCCACAAAATAAGGAGCCATATCCAAATTGAAGCAGATCTGCGTAATTGATTCAGCCTGCAAAACCAAACCACCCCAAAAACAAAGAAACCAACCCACCCCCCAGTCTCTTTGGGTTGTGGTGGTGATTATTCTTAATGTAAAAAGAATATTCTTAATATAAAAAATATTCCCATTGCTTGATGGAAATGAATTCCCACTGGTTTTAGTAGCTCTTCCCACATATTTAAGGCTGCAGCAGCCATTGCCTTTTCTTGCTGGTTTTGCTTTTTACTGTGAGAGGCTAGGCTCAGCCAGGGCAGATATTAGTGAAAGCCAAATAATGTAAATTCCTTAAGTACCAAGCAAGCCTCTGAAGGAGATAGATCCTTTAGTCACTTGGCTGGTGATATTCTTCTAATCTTATCCTTGTTAAGCTGGAGAAGAGTGAATTGCATTGCAAAAATGGTTTTGCTTCTCTGAACTATCACTCACACCACCCACACAGACCCCAAAAGATTACCGTTGTCCCCGGATTAAGTCTGTTGCTATTTTAAGTCAAGAGAGAAGAATCCAAGCAAGAGCTTTGGGGGAATTTTCAAGTGTTGTCTCAAAGCACTAGGAGTGGTAAAAAGGATCAGAAAAAAAAGTGAGGGCAGGGGAGAGAACAGGAAAGATGTACAACAATCAGCCACTCAGAACATAAGGGCTTCCACTTCTGCTTGTGCTTTGTTGGGAGGATCCCAGTGTGCTTGGCAGACCGAAAAGAAGGGAGCCTCTAGGGCAGCCCTTCCTCCAGTGGGCTGACGTCCCTGGGACTTCTATAAGCCCTAGCCAGCATGGAAACAGTAAAAAAATGCTAGGAGATGAAATCCAAAATAACTGGGAGCACCAGGTACAGGAATTTTTCTTTAGGCAAACAACATGAACGTAATGCAAAGGGGAGACATTACATTTCCCCTGGTGCACTGTATCAAGCTCATTGTGTATAATTATGCTGGTGTCATGCTTGGCATATCTGACATGAGAATTCTTCTTCTTTTTCAATTAGTGGCATTTTGATTTCCACCTATGAAACAGTGTGTCTAGTTTCCATAATTACTTCTAGCTGAATATACCCACCAGTGTTCCAAACTTTAATCAGTAGCTCATGTGCCATACTTTTCACCAGCACCGCTGAATAAAGTTACTGGATACAGACATACCACAGTTAGCAAAGCCTCTAACACTGAAGCTCCTTTTTACACTTGCTCTCCCTTTTTCTCCTCATCCTCTGTCTATCTGGAAGGTTTTTTTTAGTAGCATAAGCATTGGGAGGGTATGAAGGAGGGCTGGAGAAACACAGGTTGCAAAATAAGGGCTGGGAAAACACAAGTTTTTCTGTCAGGTTGCAGTGTGTCTGCAGCAAACAATACAATAAAGCTTGAGTTGGAAATTAGTGGGATTCTGCTCCAGCTGATCTTACTGTTGCTGTCCGTGCTTTCCTACAACAGGTAAGGTAAACAGCAGCTGCCTTCAGAATCCCTTACTGAGCATGTGCGAACACCAAACCAGAGAGAAAAGCGGAGAGCAGATATACTTGCCTTAACAGCTCCCCCCTCCCCTGAATGTAAAAAACAATATATCTATGTCTAGTCACTAAAACTGACAACACAAGAAAAGTGGAGGGTAGTGAAAGACCAAGTCATACCTGGGAGGATTTTGGAAGAAGCCTTTCAGCAGCCTCAACATGTTTTTCTTTACTTCTGCACGGCTTGCTTGGCCTGCTTGTTTCATTCACATGTGCATATTGTTAGTTTTGAATGCAGTCTGCTGAAGCCTGCTGAGCTGCTCTTTCCTTTTGTAGTGTAGGAACTTATCCCTACTCTTTCCATGTTATTTCTGCCTCTGGTACCAAATTTTCTTTCAAAGAAGTAATGTCCAGGAAGACATCTACTTTGTCAACTGAGCTATACCTGTATTTTATAGGAGGAATAGTGGGATAGTCCTGCATAAAGCAAGAGCATGCCATTTCTTTTGTTGGGAATGTTGTTACAGTGGCTAATCAGATGTTCATGAACAGTCCACAAGCAACACCCATGTATGATAGGTCCCTTCTACCTGTGTTCCCCAATAACGGGGTTTCAAAATGCCTCTGTCCCGAGAGAGAACATATAGCTATCATCACTAGTAGCTATTGATAGTCTTGTTCCTTTTCTAATGAAAGAATCCCAGGATAAACCTTCTACATCAGGGTGGAGAAAATATAGTCCTCCAGATGTTGGACTGCAATTCCCATCAGACCTGTCCTGTACAGTCAACATAGTCACTGGTGAGGAATGCTGGGAGTTGCAGACTAACAACATCTGGAGTGTTGCACTTTGCCCCTCCTCTGCTCTATATATTTCAGTGAAAAACATGCATGGGGAAGAGAGACAAGAAAAGAAGTCAACTTGCAGCATGGCGTAGTGGTTTGAGTGTTGGACTATAACTCTGTAGATCAGGGTTCAAATCTGTGCTCAGCCATGGAAACTTACTGGGTGACCTTGGGCAAATCACACACTCTCAGCCTCAGAAAACCCCATGCTATGGGGTTTTATGGCAGCCTTAGGGTTGCCATAAGTCAGAAATAACTTGAAGGCACACTACAGCCGGGTCAATTTGGTGCTCTAAAGGGGAATGCATTTTCTCCCAGAATGATGCCCAACAAATTTTGATCTAAATTTTTCCTTAAAAACAACTATTTAAAAATGGCGTCTAAAATACTAAGCCATAAAACAAGCAAAAACTAGCCACGGATAGTCAACCAAAATTCTCCAGGATCCTTTTCCCAGTCAACCTCTGACAAAACAAGAAATGGAAGGAACAGGGAGAAGACATGGGGGTGGGAAGGGAGAGAGAGGGAGAGAAAAAGCACCTTCTAGCTAAGAGAGTGGGGGAAAGTTTATAGGAGTGCCATGTGTTTCTGCTGAAACCAGTCCCTGAGTAAGATCTGAAGTCCAATAGTTCATTTACAGGGCAGATTTATTGCAGCAAATTGCACTTTAATTCTTTTCCGCAGCTGTGGCAGTCAGGTTTTTTTTTGTAATTATGCTGCTTTTTCATCCAGACATGAAAAAGTGTGGGGGGCGTGGCCTCCCAAGCAGAGGAAGGCTTTATGGGGAAGAGGATAGATCGTCCACGACCTAAAGGATTTGAAGCCCTGCATTTTCTTGCTAAAGAAAGACTCACAGACTGCCAAAATAGCAGGGGGGAAGATCAAAGAAGTGGCTCTGTCTCTGTATCTCTCTAAAGCTGCCTGTAAATTAACCCAGTCACTCCCCGAAGCAGAGACACAGCAATCTCCCCATCTGCCCTGGCATCTCTGCTGAAAGACCTTGCTGCCATGCCATGGATCCTAAGGTGAACCTATCACAAGTTTTTTCAGCACGATTTGTTTAGTCAGGGTTCACAGACTTGCAAAATAGCAGAGAGGATTTTTCAAAATTTCCTGATCGCTACTGAATCTCCCTCACTCACTCCCCCTCTTTTAAGCCCACCCCTTCGTCATAGCAACCAATCACAGTGCAGCTCTGCTGCAGCCCTTAGTGGAATGGTTGTTTACACTAGCAATAATGCGCTACTTTGCAAATATACTGGCAAAAGTAGTGACATCCCTTGCCATGCTATGTTTGGGTGTTTTACCTTCCCCCCTTCTGAATGAGGCGATGCTGTGGTACGATCCGTGGGAACAATGAGCTATCTTTGTGGTATATTTAGGAGAATATTTGCCCGTGTAAATGAACCCTAAGTGTTGGGCTCATTGCCATTTTTATTGTGCTGGAACAAACTGCTTTCTTCTAGCACCAGGATGGTCCTTTCCTCTCAGACTACACATTAAATACAGAGCATAATCCAGGGCCAGTCCAAATAATTTGCCATCTGAGGCAAAAAAAAGCTCAAACACATATCTTCCCATTCCATGTTCAAAGACCAACTTTGACAGCTGAATTATATTAATATAATTAATTATTTCTTAATTAATTAATTAATTAATTATTACCCAAGTGGAAATATCTTGGGTAGCAGTGCTACGAAAGGGGTTTTGGAGAAATGCTACCAACCACAATATAACACACTGGACTAAATGGATCCAATAAGGCAGAATGTATAGCTTCATTTTTATGTATATATGCATGCATGTTGATTAGTTGCTTATTTATTTACAGCATTTATATGTTGCTCAGTAACAGTGTTCTCTGGGTGATTTACAATCCATAAAAGACTAAAATACATAGGGGTGGATCCACATTTTGGAGCATGCAGTTCGGTTGTTGGAAGTGGACTTCCCTGCTCTCTCCTTCCCATGGTGCTGATGGATATACACCATCATGAAAAGGACGCAATAGATCTAAAACAGAGTGAATTAAGAAAAAGTTCACATTTAAAAGTCTGGGGAAATAAAATTTCTTCATTTGGTGCAGCAAATCTTACAAAGAAGGCTGTTTGTATGCCCCTGTGGGGAGGACATCTTGTATCTGAGGTGCCACCACAAAGAAAGCCTTTCCCCAGCAGTGTACGTAGTTGGAAAGCACTTAATGCAGTAACCTTGTTGAAACTAAGGAGTTGTCTATACAAGGCAATAAAATGTGGATTGGTGTGCAGTAACGCCAATTCGCAGCAGCTTTCATTTGTCTCCATGGTTTGTTTTCAAGATTGCAGGCATGCAAAGCCATACCCATTTGTTGTTCAAACAGGCATGCCTGCAAATCAAGATGGCAGACACAAGTGAATTACTCTCATTTTTATTGTCACCATTTGGAACAGTATTTTTAAAAAAAACAAGGTGCAGAAGGACAATCTTCTGCTTAAACAAACAAGACCAAAAAAAAAAAAAAAAGGCTGCTTCATCGCCTCAGCGCACGATCACTATGGTGCAGATCCAACATGGCAGTTCTGGGTGCTTGCCTTGCCGGCAAGCTCTGCCCCCTGTGCATGTCTGGCCAATCAGCTTTCCACTTCTGCTCTTATCAGTAAAGTGCAGCGAAGTGAATCGGTTGTTCTAATGAGCAGGAAAGTGTATTTCCTTTGGAGTTTTTCAAAAAAGTTGGGGAAAGCCACGGAAACTTTTTCTACAGAGTATTTGGAGTCTTTACCCCCTCCTTCCAAATACAGTGAAATGATGTGGGATCCCATTTGGACAAAATATATTCTTTAATTCTATGAGGAGTATTTTTGTCATATAGACAAGCCTTAAATGTACCTAGATGGCAACTTGCCTATGAAGCTTATATATACTGTACCACCTTGAATTCAATGGAAATGGTATTTCCCTTATTGATGTTTACATCCTACCCTGTTAGTCTCAATCAGAGTTTACTCACTGATTCAATAGGTCTACTCTAGTTGGGACTCGCCTACAGAATACAGGCCCAGAGGTAAAATGGTGCCCTTTATATAAAATGGTGAACAGCAAGGTTTGATTCTTAGAATTTGGGGAGGGGGTATTTTCAAGCTGTGGATGGTGGAATCTGTGGATGCCAAATCTGTGGGTACAGAGGGCCAACAGTAAATGGTTCTGAGAGCAAATCAAGCCTTAACTCTCTCTAGGAGCCAAAAATGGTTAAACTGAGGCTGTCGTACTTTGGACCTATCATGAGACAACATGACTCATTGGAAAAGACAATAATGCTTGGTAAGGTGGAAGGCAGTGGGAAAAGAGGAAGACAGAGGAAGACAGGTGGATAGACTCAGTTGAGGAAGCCACGGCCTGAGTTTGCAAGACCTGAGCAGTCCTGTTAATGATAGGGTCTCTTAGAAGATTCTCATTTATAGGGTTGCTCTTAAGTTGAAGATGATGTGGCAACACATATCAAGAATTATTTCAAAGTTGCACCAATACATAGAAGTTTGTATATGCAACCACTACAATGAATAAGTGCTTCTTCTGCCTGATTGTGGCAGGCTTTTAACTAGTTAGCAGACAGAGTCCAAAGGGGCCATTTTTGGAGTATCTTTGTAGAGATTTGTTGTTTTCTTTTGCTATGCCTTTTCCAGCTGGCTTGCCAGGGAGGAGAGAGGCTGTAGATTTCCTACTGTGTCTTCTGCAGCAGATGTAAAGGGCATTACAGGGAGAGAATTAGCACATCTCCTGCTGTGACCTCTCCAGCAGGCTTGCCAAATGAAGAAAGCAGGCTTGAGTTCAGTGGTTCCCAAACTCTGGTACTGCAGGTGTTTTCGACTTCAGCTCCCAGAAGCCTCAGCCACCTTGGGTAATGGTTAGGAATTCTGGAAGCTGAAGTTCAAAACACTTTGAGGTGCAGTTATAAAGGTAGTGCTAAAGATGGTATGAATTTGAAGTTACATCTTAATAAAAATAAGAATTAAAAAAAAAAACACTTGGAGGTGCAGAGTCTGGAAATCACTGCTCTAGTTGCTCACCTTCTACTTAAGCAAGCAAACACTTTCCAGCCACACCAAAACTCCAAGATTCCAGTGTCTTCCACCTTTTCACACCCTCCCTTCTAAGCAAGCAAAGGAAGTCTTGTCCTTCCATCAATGCCAAGACTGTAGTTGCTTTTTCTCCTTCCCCACTCACCCCCCCATCTATGCGACTTATAACAAACAATCCAGTCACTTTCTCTTATTCCACACCAAAACTCTATTCAGACATGTCCTCTCACACCTTCCCCTCCTCGTTCTCTTGCTTCACTCTCCTTGCTCAACTGTACAGGTGTGCTGAGTGAGACTTTCCTTTATCTATATATTTCTGGAGAAGCATTATACATTGGGGGAACACAAATTGAGACTTTCCTGTATCATCATCTACAGTTTCTTCCTTTACAACATGATACAACTGTAATGTCCTTAGAAAATCTCCAGCAGCTTTAGTTCCTTTTCCCTCTTATAAAATCCATGTTGGCTGCCTTTGTCTAATCAAAGTTCTTCCTCTCATTAAATCTCACAGCATTGTTTCTGTTATTTCCCTCACAAATTGTGCTAAGCTAACAGGTTTATAATTGCCTCCTATGATGCATGGTTCTTCTTTTTTTGGACTTGTAGTTAAATTCACATTGTGCCTGCCACTCTGCAGACTACAGGAATCTTAACTGCCCTTAACAAATGTCTAATGATATCTGTTTCAGCTTCCCTTTGTATGTTTTAGTTCTGTGCCAAGTTGGTTCATCAACGAAAATGGGGAGTGGTGAGGCTTGGTATGCAAATAGCAACTCTGGATGGCCTCATGAGGTGGAAGTTCACAAACCTCTTCACTGATCAAACCACTCACATGCATTCTACTATGATTTCCACAATGGAAAATGACATTGTGAAGACTAAAGCAAACACTGTCCAATTTCAAATTAAAATTGAGATATTCTGTGTATCAATTTCTATTCTAGTTAGTAGATTTCTAGTTATTGAAGAAATAACCGTGTTAGTCTCTTGCCCCATAAGAAGGAGGAAGGCAGGACGGAAGGACGGAAGGAAGATGGTAGCACCTTTAAGACTAACTGGTTTTTTATTTTTGCATTAACTTTCATGGATATAAACCCACTTCTTTGAATGCAGTACCAAGTGGTATTAAGGCCTCAGGCATAAAGCATATTTATATAGTTGTGGGAGTTAGACAAAATGTAATAGGATCCAGTTAGTTCCAGTCAGGAGCTAGTTAGTTAGTGTGCAGTAACTCAGGATATGCAGAAAATACACAACCTCCACATTATTGGCTGCCAGTCTCTTCTGGAAGATCCAGCCCTTAGGCTTACCAGGGATCACTGGGGAAAGAAACCTTGTGTTCTGTGGACCATCTCCAATCAGCATAAATTTCAGTGTCAACTAGAGTCACTTTCAGTTGAGAAGAATGCAACGTATTAATGGTGCAGAACTGCTAATTGTTCTACACTTCCTTCTTCTTCCCTTTCCCTCCCTTTTCCTTCCTTCTTATCAGCCAGACTAGTTCCATTATACATTTCTCAACAAATTATATTCCATACTGAGTTTATTGGACTTCATGCTTGCTAACCATACACTGATACTTAAACCCATTGCTACAATATTTACATAAGGGAATCCTGTATCCTTGATTAACATTTATCACATTTTCCCCATCAGCCTTTCCCATTTCCAGCTAAAGCAAAATCTAAGAAGAGAAAAGCAGAGACCAATTCAAAGAGAAAAATGCTACCTTCAAAATATATGGGGTTCACATATTTACTGGAAGGAGTCCCTATTTCACAGTCTGCAGACTTCCAGTTCCGAAGGAAGGTTTGATGATCTTGCCCTTTCAACATAATAAGTACAAAGAAGAGGATGGAACTACAGAAGGAGAGTTTATGCACTGCTGCCTTTGCAATTTTGCCACCCACTGAATTGAAGGGAGCTTTTTCTTCTAGTTACACACACACACACTTTGGCTGATGACCTGCCTGGCTCCCCTCCAGGAAGGATCCAGACCTATTGAACACCAAAGTTCACTTGTCAAAGCATCTTAATTTCTTTTCTGTTCCAGCTAAGCTTTGCCAACATGACAGGCAATGCTCTGTGAACAGATGATGTGAACCAAAACAGAAGAAAATAGTCAACAGGCCTATCACTCCCACACACAGTTCCGCAGGTGTTTATGAATCACCCCTGCTCCTGAATCCTTGTTCCAAAACAGAGGAAATCCAGAATGTCTTAGATGAGACAAATTGAGCCTCCACTATCTGGAGCTTACAGATAACGGTGAGGCGACCAGGCAATTCTTAAACTCTATTCAGATGTTACATAAACATACATAAGTAAACAAGTGAGAAAGTGAGTGTACCACCCTGCCCCCTCTGCCATTACTTTTCATATGTGGTAAGAGATGGCAGAAAGTGGTGGTATTAGGTACTGAGTGGCATGTCTCAAGTGGAAAGGTTGTGTGGACAGTCTGCAAATGTAAAGGAGGCTGCCATCTTCAGACCATCATTCTTCATGTTAGGAAGGCACTGACTGAGTGGGTGTTTACTTAATCAAGATCATGTAGTGCCTAAACAGGACTATGGTCTTAGGCAAATCCATATCACAGTGTCCTCTCGACTGTAATAAAGCACTGAATATCCTAAGCACAGAGCATAATCTTTAATATATTTACTTAGACGTAAGCCCTACTGACTCCAGTGGGCCTTCATTTATGTGCTAGTAAGTATGTGTAGGGGGACTGCAGCATCAGTGGGTCCTCTTAGGACTTCTTTACTCAAGATAATTTCCAACATGCATAGCACTTTTAAGTTTGTTTTTAACTTCCGTAGAGTGCTCCTTGGTGGTACCAGTCAAAAGGCGTTGTGTACCTATTCTTTCCTTTCCTCCTTCATGGATTTTTTTCTGCTTTAAAAAAGTTTAGAAGAAGTAATGGAAAACCACGGGAAGGTTACAAATGGAAGATACTATCCTCTAGGCCCCTATAACATTCTGTGAATTAGTCAGGGTGCAGGGTGTTTGTTAGATAAAGTATAATCTCGCAACATTGTGTTTACAGCATGGTCACTGTAATGTGTTAACATACAATTTCCCTGTTTCACTGTGGCTGGATCTTAATTTTAAGAGTGAAACATTTTGATGTAGGGAATAACCATGATGTTGAGGCAGGGGTGGTGATATTATTGGGCTGCAATTCCCATCAACCTTACCTGGCACAGCCAATGGCAAGGGACAATGAGAGTCACAATCCAAGGACATCTGGTGGGTCACATGTTCCTTGTTTCTCATCAAGTGTTTGGTCTTGCTTTGCAGGTGAGATGGCAGGTGTAAAGTTGGGGAATAATCTAGAGTGGCAGATCTCCTATTAGCTACAGCAAAGCCGTATCAATCTAAAGTGAACTGGGAAGGCATGGTACTCAAATTGAACCTCCAGTCGGAAAACAGTAACTAGAGGGACTAGAGGGACTTTATCAGACAATGCAAATATGGTGTCATAAGGATGCCTAATGATCACAAAAGGGCACACATACCAGATGACATCATCCTTTCATGATCATGTAAAGCCCAAAAGCCATCCTATTTTATTGACAGGCCAAGCCATCAACTGATCCCCTGTGGCACTTTTTTGCTGGCATTCCTGGCGTTTGAATCCACGCACCATTGTACTCACATGAACGCAGTGTCAATGGGCAAACACATCCGGGTGCAATCAGGACAGCCAGGTAGGGGACACTCTTTTTATGACCCCCCCTGTGTACTTAGGACTTCTAAAGTATGTTTTTATGTTTGTGTGAACTGTGTGTGTGTGTGTGTGTGTTTTGCCTTATTTTTAAAATTTCCCGCACTAGCATCTTCTTGTGAGAATCCGTGAGATCTCAACCCTGGAAGTAAACAGAGCTCCATTTATGCTCTGTTACTGCCAGAGAAGCCTCTTTAATGCCATTAAGGGAAAGTCTGGTACAGGGGGTTCTTTTGCCGGCATAAAAATGACACAATTTATGCCAGCAAAAGAACATTAAAGTGGGGTGGTCTGATAAAGCCCTAGATGTTGTCAAGAGGTGCTTGCCAAATTTCAGCTAACAGCAAGCAGCTTGCATTTTGCTGGGCTCAGAGCAGACTGGATTCCAGAGGCTGGCTGGTGGTGGTGATGCAGGGCTGGCACCATCCATGGATTTGGTGCCACTTCCCTCCCATAATACCTGTTCAACCTTTACATTTGTAAGTTGGCATATTTTATTACAAAGATTACGTAGGTGTCCACAGGAAACCATACACATGAATGCTCCTCTCAAATGAATCATGATATCCAGCATTTACGTCATGCCCTTTGTGCCTTTCCTTCAGTCTCCAAATAGCCGCTCTGATAGCCTTGTGGCTGAAGAGCGGGGTATAAATGACTAAATAAATTTTTTAAAATAGCATTACAGCAAATGAAACACTGAAAATCATTCACACCTAGAATTCTTATATCCACTCTGTTTGCATACTTTCAGTAACGTTCCCTTTCCCTTTTCTTTGGAGCCTAAACTGCATTTCTAAACTGGTGGAACAGAGACAATGGTTCCCTGGCACAATACACATATAACACTAGTTAACACCCTATTCTCATGAGGGCACTCTTGGCCATTTTATCACCTATCCTTTCTGGTTTTGAACCAGCATCATACTACATTCCAAAACTCCCTCTATGGTTTATATGGTCATCCACCCATGCTGGCCTTAGGCAACATCTTTCCTCCTGCCTTTATCCCTTAAGGACCACTGTTAAACCAAACTTGTCACCTCATCACCACACTCACAAGTTTTGCATTTCTATTGCTATTCAACAGCCTGCTTTTAAGGTCTGTTCCCAGGCACTTATATGACCACATGCCCTGAGGAAACAAACCAAGTCTAGGAATGCTTATGCTATAACTTCTTTCTCTTAGTCTCAAAGTTGCTACAAGTAATAGTGCCTCTCTATTCTGCCTTGGTCAGACCTCACCTAGAATACTGTGTCCAGTTCTGGGCACCACAATTCAAAAAGGATATTGACAAATTGGAGCGTGTCCAGAGGAGGGCGACTAAAATGGTGAAAGGTCTGGAAACGATGCCTTATGAGGAGAGACTTAGGGAGCTAGGTATGTTTAGCCTGGAAAAAAGACAGTTAAGAGGCGATATGATAGCCCTGTTTAAGTATTTGAAGGGGTGTCACGTTGAGGATGGAGCAAGCTTGTTTTCTGCTGCTCCAGAGATTGGAACACGGAACAATGGATGCAAGCTCCAGGAACAGAGATTCCATCTCAACGTTAGGAGGAACTTTTTGACAGTAAGAGCTGTTCGGCAGTGGAACACACTCCCTCGGAGCGTGGTGGGGTCTCCTTCCTTGGAGGTCTTTAAACAGAGGCTGGATGGCCATCTGTCAGGGATGCTTTGATCGTGATTTCCTGCGTGGCAGGGGGTTGGACTGGATGGCCCTCGTGGTCTCTTCCAACTCTGCAGTTCTATGATTCTATGATTCTATCCCCTTGCTTGCTGCATTTCTAAATGCTTAACTGATGTTTTAAGTTACTGCAATATCCACTCCCACAACTTTAACAAGAGTAATGATGTTCAGTGGACACAAAATGTTGACTGTTAGTGGTGGACATGAGAGCCATCATGGTGTAGCGGTTTGAGTGTGACCAAGTTTCACATATTCTCAGCCTCAGGGAGGCAAAGGCAACCCCACCTCTGAACTAATCTTGCCAAGAAAAGGCCATGATAGTCTTAGGGTCTCCATAAGTCAGAAGTGACTTGAAGGCACACAACAACAGGGGTGGGGAATGGCATAGACTGTGAGATGGTGAGCCTGACTGGCAGGGTGGCAGGTAAGAAACGTGAACAGGAGCACTCTACATTTTGTTGCAGGTCCCAATTATTTGTCCTTTTTACCCCCTACCTCAGCCATTGGAGTTGGGGATCGGGTTGCCTAAGGGTAGATGGTGAGTTTGTTACTAAGGTAAGATTTAAAGCAGGAACTCCCCCCCCCCAAACTTGCCCTTTCAGTTACTCCACTATATCAGATCTGGGAAAAGTTACTTTTTGTAGTACAAAAAGAGGTTCCACCTAAACATTAGGAAGAATTTCCTGACAGTAAGAGCTGTTCAACAGTGGAATATGCTGCCTCAGGACTTTTTCAGATGGGGGGGGGGAACCCAAGGAGGTTGGGAGAAGAACGACCTCCATCAATAAAAAGTGGTGCCCGCAGCATGGTGGAAGGTTGGGAGGAGGACAGAGGAGGACTGCATCGTCTTAAATGCAGCTCTGGAAGCGAAACAGCCCCGTTGTTCTCCCAACCTCCTCGGATTTTTTTCCCTCCGTCTAAAAAAGTCCTCAGAGTGTGGTTGAGTCTCCTTTGGAGGTTTTTAAACAGAGGTTGGATGGCCATCTGTCAGAAGTGCTTTGATTGTATATTCCTGCATGGCAGGGGGTTGGACTGGATGGCCTCTATGATTCTAATACCCAGTGGCCATCCCATCTGTGGGGTCCTGGGAGTCATAGACCCAAAAAAGCAACTTTTCCAAGCCCCACCCTATGCCAACTCCCTTAGCCACCTGGAGAAAGAGAGGCAAAAACCTGCATTATGGGCTGCAGTCAGCTAAAGAGCAGTTTCCTTTCCTTTACCCTCTTTGCCTAACTTAAGATTGTTGTTGGGTTATTTTAAACTGAAACAATCAGCTTATATATAAAAGCCCCAAACACACTTACAAAGCTTAAGATACAAGCAAGCCAGTAGTTCTGAGCTGTCATGTTTCAAACTGTCGGAAAACTTAAAACTGAAAATCCTTGCTGGCTTTTTGGCTTGCCTTAGTTGTTACATTTTAAAAAAAACTGCTTGAGAAGACAGATTAGAGAGGCACCAAGAGAAATCTTATTTAGGCTTGTTTGTAAAGAAAATCAAAACCGGATTTGCATCTCTTTATGAAACTTGACAGCATATTGTATGGATAAACCGTTTCTGGATGAAAGTTTGCATTTCTAATCAAGAATGAGGGCTTTTAGTATTCTTGAAGATGCTTCCCTGCTTCTCCTTCCCCTGACCCAAGAATGATTTCATAACTGGGCAGAGACATTCAACTAATGTTTCATATACTGTCAACCAGTGAATGTGACTGCCTGATAAAGAAACTTGTAGAATTCCAAAACTTGCATACTCCTTGGTTAAAGCTGCTGCCACCATGCAGAAATAATGCAGTTGACACCACTTTAACTGCCATGGCTCCATCCTATGGAATCCTGGAATTTGTAGCTTGTTGTGGCATCAGAGCTCTCTGAAAGAGAAGGCTAAATGTCTCACAAAACTACAACTCCCAAAATTCCATAGCATGGAGCCATGGCAGTTAAAGTGATGTCAAACTGTATTATTTCTACAGTGTGGCAACAGCCTAAAAGAGAGACTGGTACAATAGATCTAATTACCTCAGGGCTCATCTACATGAGCCAGGATATGCCAGCTCCCTGCCAGTATATCTTGGCTGTGGACCTGGCCTGTTGTTCTCCTCTTCCCTGTACAGAAAGGCAGGAAGTCCTGATGGGAACACTAGTCCATCACTATAGCCGCTACCATCAATTTTTCACTGTCTCGTAAGGCAGGAAGGGGGCCCACAACATTTGACCAAGGCTCCCTGCATGTGACCAGCCTTGGTCACATGCTGCGGGGCTCCTTCCTGCCTTCCAGGAGAGCCAGGGAGACCACAGCAGAAGTGAGGGCCAGCCTGCCTGATGGGCTCCTGCAGATATGCAGGGCCTGATCTATCATTTGCCAGCAGTAACAGAATAAACCAGATATTTATATTAATTATTTATATTATATTATTTATATCAGGCCCTACCCTGCCTTCTCCCCATCTCAGCCCCATATCTGTCCTGGGGATGGTAAGGACTGCCCAGGGGCAGATTGGGGCAAATGCCCTGCATTATATAGACTGCAGGGCTCTGACATGGGGGCAAGATGGGGGTATTTAGCCCATGTAGACAAGCCCTATGAAAACAGTGGCAGTCTGCTGTGGGGTCAGTCTTTCTAAGGAGATTATCAGATGACCTAAATATCGCACTACAAGAATGCGAGGAAATCGTGAAAGGGCTTCCCTTTCATATGACATTGTTCACCAATCGTCATGCTCCCGTGCCCCTTTCGTTCCTTCGGAACACCTTTTTGTTGGTGGGCTAAGCCATCAATAGATTGCCTGTTCCATTGCTATGATGGAATGATGGGCAAGTGAAAAGGTGCTCCGTTTTGCTGGTGCGATGCCAGCGTCACTGGGAGGTCCGTGCTGAACACTTCCGGTTGAGATCAGGACATTGAAGTAAGTGACACACTTTTTCCTACCCTCCCTGGGTTACTTGGGTTTTTTTTTTTCCGCATTTTTTTTATTTAAATAATAACAGTATATACACAATCCATTTCTATTGTGCATAGAGAAAAAAGAAAAGAGGTAAAGAGAAAAAAAAATTACATCACTTTATCTTTCTTTTCTTTCCTGTTCTCTCTTTAACACTTATTTTCCTATACATTATTCAATAGAAACATTGCGATTTCTATTACTTATTCTTCTGTCTTATACACAAATCTTCATCGTCTTCATATTCTAACTTCCTCACGCTATCCCCTAGTGCGCCAAGGTTAACAACTTTAATTAAAACATACAACCTTCTTAATTCCTAACCCTTCTTCTCTTTCTTCAGATGTAATGTCTTCGTCTCATTACTTATTCACTATAACACTCCGTTTTACGTCTACAAATTGTCTTCTACATTCACACTAACATCCAAGCTGTCTCCTAATATAATAGCAGTTTCTGTATCTCTTCCCCATCTTCATTTGCTCTCCAAAACTTTATCAAAGGTAACCAGGTATTTAAAGATTTTTTACATTGAACATTACGCAACCTATTAGTCATACAGTCTAATTCTATCATATCTGTAAGTTTAGTTAGCCATTCTTTAATTCTAGGTGGTTCTTTCTGCTTCCACTTTTTAGCAATAACTAACCTTGCCGCGGTTACCATGTACAACATAATTCTCCAATGTTGACTTTCTGCTTTACCTAGTACATTCGTCATGTTTAGGATGTAAAGTTCTGGTTTGAGTTCATATTCAATCTGTAAGATTTTCTTAATCATATTATGTACACTTAACCAGAACTTTTTAATTACCTTACATTTCCACCACATGTGGATTAGAGAACCTTCATTTGATTGACACTGGAGGGGAGGGGACACAGTTTCCCATGCACAAAAAAGGTAGGTCTGAATTTTTTTTATTAAACCGTTACAGAGACAGGAGTAGGGTGGGATAGGAGATAGCGAGATGGGGACACTATATTTGTCCCCGTCTGATAATCTCCTAAAACTGGGAGTGTATTTCAGATGTTGTTCAATTGCAAGTGCTAGAAATTCTAGCCAGCATAGCCAAAGATAAGGAATGTTGGGAATTTCAGTCTGACAACATCTAACGAGCCACATGACCCCCCGTGACTTAATATAACACATTAATGATAGAACCCACCTTGGATTGTGGTATATCGACATTGTATTACCGTATGTTTTCTAAAGTTTACAATCAGCACCTTTCTGGTTTCTTGGTCACTACAACCATTCAGTAAAAAGAAAGAAAGAAATGACAGTCTTTTGTATCTTACAAACCTTACCTGTTTGGTGTTATATAAACTATGTAGGATGTCTGCAGCCCATGTTCATGCACATTATATTATGATCTAACCCTGAATTGAAACCCTTTATTAAAAATCACGAATACCACTACTCTATTGAGAGTTTACTTAGAAGTAAGTCTTACTGTATGAAATG
The DNA here is from genome assembly GCA_030847615.1 of Gambelia wislizenii. Taxonomy (NCBI): domain Eukaryota; kingdom Metazoa; phylum Chordata; class Lepidosauria; order Squamata; family Crotaphytidae; genus Gambelia; species Gambelia wislizenii. The sequence goes on from JAUMIR010000001.1 coordinate 329,917,901, forward strand.
GGGTTTTCTAGTACTATAAGTATACTTAGCACTACAGCCTAATTTGTTTTGAAATTGTGCTAAGTAAATTTATCTGAAACTTGGCATGCTGAGGTTTTTTTTAAAAAATGATAGTTAACAACAATAATTAATTCATAATTAGGTTGGCTTTAGAATAACAATGTAATCCTATATACGTTTATCCAAAGTCCCATGAAGTTCAATAGGGCTTATCCCTAAGTAAGTCTGCATTGGATTACAACCTACATTTATTTAAATTTATGTCTGCTAAAATCAGTGGGTAGGAACTAAATTAGATAAGAGCTAAATTCAAGTAATTGAAATTATTGGGTGGGACATCTATGCTTTATTTTTGTTGAATAAATCATGGCATGGTGTACTATGTCTCATGTTGTTCATCTGAAGTTGTATTTGCCTAATGTTAAGACCTGCTAAGGAACAGATTATTGTTATTATGTCCTGATATGTAAAATCATAGAATTCAAATAGGGTGTACTTTCTTTGTTCACACAGTCATAGGTTTCTCACCCCTAATGTAGTCCAAATCATTATTATTCATTATAGGCTACTTGATAAGAACACAGAACAATTTACAGTAAAATGCATAGCACCATTAAACCATAAAACAATATCAATGCTTTAAACAAAAGGCTACAAAAATGTTATTATCAAATTCAGAACAGATTGAAAGCCAGACGTTTCACCAGCTTCCTAACTCATTAACTCATATTAGGAGGAAACTGTGGTGCCTGCAGTTTCCTGCCCCTGATGCCAATTGTTCCCATCCAGCCTTCACTCTGTCCACAACCCAGGTGGCAATCTGGTAGAAACTGTGTGTAGATTAACATGTTTTTTCCTTCCAAGCAAGTATTTTCAGAATATTAAAAACAGTAGAGCACCATGTTTGATTTCAATGTGAATGACCATGTTTAAGCTTCAGAAATAAGAAATGTAGAGCAAGTGAGATACTGCTTTTGACTGGAGTGACTCCTGTCCCTTTAAAATAAGTACTTCAAAGTAGCTGAGGCACACTTTCATGTGCCTTGTCTGCTTACTCTCTCAAAAAAAGTGAGAAACTAAAAAAATGAATGTTCACATAATGCTGTAACATGGCAAAGTGTTTTGCCCTCATTACAACCACTGCCTCTCAAGCTTGCAACCCCAGATGTCTTTGTTAGATGACAACTCCCCAAACCATTGGCCAGGCTGGCTGGAGCTTTTTAGTCCTGAAGTGCTGTAACATCTGGGACTCCAAATTTGGGAACAACTGCATGGCAGCAAAAGTGTTGAGAAAGGGACTTTGTTAATATCTAGTTTGGAATCTCACTACAGACCAGGGGTAGGAATAGCATTGAACAGTTGTTCAAGTGCAGTGCCTAGTCATGTTAGCCAACATAAACAATGGTGAGGAACACTGGACCACTGCTGCTATAGATGGTGAGCAGCCTTTTTCTATCAAGGGCCATTGCATCACTGGCTGGTATATTGGGAACAGCATGCAAACAGATGCTGGGTCTGAAGTCAGCGTGGACTGGGCCAGGGTCTAAAGCAGATCCAGATGTCACTCAGCACTACTTCTTGTTGTCAGGATATTGGGGCATGCTGTAGATTTATTCTTGAAAGAGCTGGGATGTAGCAAACAGTTTGCAGAGCTGCAGAGATAGCTGGCAGCAATTTGCAGAAGCTAGCTGGGTAAATGTATCAATATTGATGACCTCTCAGCTCTGGTGCAGAGCTGACTGGGGGAGGTGATAGGAACTCTGCAGAGCTGGGTATTTAGTTATACCTATAGAGCTGAACTGAGTAATTCTGTTTTTTACTTTACTGTGTGAAGATGTTTTTTCTTCTGGATGCTGTAATATACTGTAAATAGTCTTTATTATGTTCAGGTAAAGAACAAGAAGATTTTAGATCTGTGCTTTTATTCTTATGCCTGAAGGAACAAATACAGTATACTCTGCTACCATTTTTTGCAGACTGGACTTTTTGAAGAGGCACCCAGTGTGCGCTAACACCTGACTCTTGTCACTGGGATTGGTTTGGGCTGTTCAAATTAGTGCCTATATGCTGTAATGGGTTGGATGAGGGCCAGTAAACTGAAGTGAATCCAGATAAGACAACGATTCTGTGAAGTGGTGGGTGATATATCTGGGAACTGGGCAAGTGATCTGCCTGGAAGGAGATTCTGGGCTGCATTTATAGGTGTGTAGTGTCTAGATCGAGGGGTGCAATAGTACTACTTTATTCTGCTTTGGTCAGACCTCACCTTGAATAATGTGTCCAGTTCTGGACACAGCAATTCAAGAAGGATATTGACAAGTTGGAACGTGTCCAAAGGAGGGCAATCAAAATGGTGAAAGGTCTATGAGGAGTGGCTTATGGAGCTGGGTATGTTTTGCCTGGAGAAGAGAAAGTTAAAAGTGGACATGATAGCCATGTTTAAATACTTTAAAAGATGTCATTTTGAAGAGGGAGCAAACTTGTTTTCTGCTGCTCCAGAGACAAGGGGATTGGTTACACAGGAGAATTAAGTGCGGAAAATGCCGGCTTACCTTCCTTTCTCTCCAGTGCTCCTTTGTTTACATGATTTAGAACAGGGCAGGCGTGGGGTGGTACAGGCTGCAGCCGTGGAGAGATGGCCCTTTGTGACTGACAGTCCCAGAGGCCCATCTCTCTGCCACCGCAGCTGGCAACAGGGAGAGCGCTGGGGTTGCCTGGTCTGTCATAAAAGCAATGGCGGATCCTGCATTGCAAGGCATCCCTTGCAAGCCCACCCACTCCACAAGCCCTTGTGGTCTCTTCCAACTCTATGACTCTACCCTGAGGGAGTCAACGCCTAGCTTGTGAGCACCCTTTGATCCATCTTGGTCACAGGAGGCCCAGGTGGGCTCTTTGGCCAAAAGAGTCTGGGGCTAATGTCAACCACCAAGTACAGTTTTTTCTAGACAAGGAAAGCAGCCATGGCAGTCCATGCACTAGGTTCCTGATTAGACTCCTACAATGTGCTCTACATAGGGCTGTCCTAGAAGATGACCTAGAAATTGTAGCTAGTGCAACATACAGCAACCAGATTGCTGACTAGAGCATCATAAAAAATCCATATAACACTGGTTATAAAGGAATTTCACTGGCTGTTAATACACTTCTAGTCTCAATTCAAAGTGCTACTGTTGCTAACATTTAAAGCCGTTAAGGGCTTGGGACCTTGACATCCTCTCTCTTTATATCCATGCAGAGCCCTCCTTTCCATCTCACCAGTGGGGACAATATGTTTATTGTGTGATGACATGGGAAAAGCCTTCTCAGATGTGGCACCACAATCATGGAATGCTCCCCGCTTAGAGGTCTGATTGGTGCCAACATTGTCTTCTTTTCAGCGAGAAGCTAAAACACAGCTTTAGCCTTTGTGGTCTACTGAATTGACCTAATATGTATATGCACATGGTTTTAACTGTTCTAACTTGTTAAATTGTTTACTGTTTTTAGAGTGGAAATTATCTTTTACTGTTTTACATTTTAAATTATTTAAACTGACTGCATTATACACTCTGCTGCAATAATTTGATATAGGGTATAATATACATAAATAGGTGAGCCCACCCTTTTCTCTCTGTACCACTCCTTTTTTGCTCTCTCTCTTTCTCTCCTTCTGCCTTCCCACCCAGCAGAGTCCTGAGAAGGGCTACTTTCTCTTGTAGAAGCCACAACTGGTCACTTTTGAAATTAGCCCAAGGGCTTCATGAGATCAGGCTGAAGAACCATAGGGTGCTCATCTCTTCTGTAGACAAAGAAAAGTGAGTAAATTCTAGAAGTGTGCCACTTTGGGGTCATGGCTTCTCAGTTCTCAAGAGGATAAATGGTCAGCATCTAACCTTACGATTAAAAGGCTGCAGCTACAAATATTGGGTTGAATCCTATTAATGTATTCCAATAGAATAGCCCCATTGAAACAATTGTTGAATGGTGACTCAATACATAAGTAATTTCCATTCATTCAATAGGTCTACTCTAGTTGAGAGCCAGCATGGTGTAATGGTTTGAGTGTTGGACTAAGACTCTGGATACCAGGGTGCAAACACCCACTCAACCATGGAAACCCTCTGGCTGAACTTGAGTAAGTCACACTCTCTCAGCCTCAGAGAAAGTCAAAGGCAAACCCTTTCTGAACAAATCTGCCCAAGAAAACCCAGTGATAGGTTCATCTTAGGGTCACCATAAGTCGGAAATGAAATGAACACATATAACAACAACTCTAGTTGGGACAGGCAATAGGATTCAGACTATTTTGTGACTAGAAAGCAAGGTGCTTAAAACTGCAGTCCTTACCTAGGAGTAAGCCCCATTGAACCAAAAGGGATTGAATAGCTGAAAATATATGTTTTGGGATGTGTTGTAATTGTCTCAAAGCTTCAGTGCTCTCTAAAACAGACAATTTGCCTGCAACACTGATTACAATCTATGCATACACACAATGACATGGTTCATAGATTCCACCTTTCCTGGACTATTGCAGAAAGATAAACAGCTCATGTAGCTCTATAAAGATGAAAAATGTAAGGTACGCAAGAGGAATAGTTATATGCCTCTTCAAAGATGTGGCTTTCTCAACATATCAGAAAGAAAGAAATTTCAGTGATGTGTAATTTTCTGCAGGGGGAGGGGATTTAAAAAAAGATACAGAAACACACACCTACCTTCCTACCATAAGGGATTTCACTGAAGTCATCAATTAGAGAAGCCATCTCTGTCCAAGTTTGTGTCTTAATGGTCTCACCAGCCGACTGGTCTTCCAGATCAGACCTCAGCCTTCTTGCATTACAACTTGGTATTGTTACTTTTTTTTCATCCACTACCTTTGGCTATTTGTTCACCCACTACAGCTTAATAAAATTACTTTCTTGACTATGGCTCCCAGAATCATAGAGTTGAGTTCCAAAAAAGTAATATTCCCAAGCTCAGCTACCCACAGATCAGGTTCAGGGGCACTGGCAGGGTACCTCAGCACTGGGACTGGACCCCAGAACAAGAGCAGCTGAAGCCCTGACCCAAGTCCTTGCATGTCATGGTTGTATATTATTGCCAGGGTCAGCTCAAGACATTTTGCTGTGACAGAACAGCAACTGTGACAGAACAGCAACTGGCATTTCCCCCAGCTACTCAACTCAAGGTGTATGGTACCCAAAGTCAATCAACTTTGACTCATGAGGAAGAAAATCCCACAAGCACCTCTCTCCATCTCTGACACTAAACATGCCATAATAGACACTAAACATACCATAGTAACTTAAATAGCTAACAATTTCTTGCCATTTCTTGATACCCAAACTCTATTGCACAAAGGGACACTCTCAGCCTGCATAATGGTAGGGTTAGTCACGCTACCACTCACCTGTTTTGCCAAAGACAAGAGGGTCTTCTAGGATCAAGAGCAATAACCACACCTGTAGGAAAGTTTTAATTTGTTTTCCTAACTTGTACACAAAAGGATATGTGACAAAGATACAGAAGAAGCAGTTAGACAGTCTCACATTCTTCAGTCAGCTGCTGGGAGCCCCAGTACAGCAGAAGAGATATCCCTTCACTGGCTCACAAGTGCACAGCGCCACTGTGGTCTAAGGTCTGTGTTGAAAGCTCTCTAAGTTTTACGTATACTTATATAGCCCCCTGATCTACATGTGATTTTACATGCCTGTCCCAATTAGTGCACCTATGTGTCTAGACCTTATGACAGTTCATCCATTCCACTTGTTTTTGAAGACCAAGTTCCCAACTCTTACCAACTGTCCTTGGACATCTCTCCAAGTGCAGATGTTTTTACCAACTAAAGCCTGAGAAGACAAGGACTCTTCTTTAATTTTTCTGGCTTGTACCAGCCTAGTAACTAACAATGCTTTGCAAATGTGTGTGAAGTTTAACGCTGAAGCTTCTCAGACATGGGTAGAGATGAAGCACACCAACTAACTCCTCATCACAATAGTCTTCTGGAATAATAATAATCTCTCTCTCTCTCTGGCTTTTCTTCGCAAACGAAGATTCAGGAAGGACTCATCCCGCGCCTTCTGCAAGCGCGCTGATGACTAAAAAGGCCAATCCGAGATAAACAAGTCCGGTTGCAAAAAGCGCAGCAGAAGGTCTCCTTGGGTGATGTTTTTGGGTTGTGATTCTTTCTGCGTTGTCGTTTCTCTTCAAGACTTGTTCGTCGTGAGTTCTCAAAGAAGGCTGCAGCATTGTGGATATTGCGTCTCCATGCCTCCCGATGTGAGGCCAGGGCGGACCACTGTTGGTGATCAATTTGGCCAAGCCTGAGATGTTGTTTCAGGGAGTCTTTGTATCGCTTTTTTGGAGCGCCCCTCTTACGCTGACCCGTGGCGAGTTCACCGTAGAGTAGTATTTTTGGGAGGCGATGGTCCTCCATCCTAGAAACGTGCCCTGTATTATTATTATTATTATTATTATTACTGTATTTCTTTCCATATATCACCCCACTACAAAAAAACTGTGAGAGAAGAGGAGGTGACAGCGACTGGCTCAAGGGCATTCAATGAGGAAGCTATAGCTGAGGATTTTAATCCAGTCATTTTGGCCCAAGGCTACAGTCCCAGTATCCATGACACCTCACTGGCTCTTCTTGAACTTCCTGGAGGCAACACTGATGAGATGGTATTCATGTCATGGTGATAGTGAATCCCACTGCTCTTTTGCCTTGCTCAGTGCTTTTGAACAAAACTCAGGCACTATATTGCTTCGACTCCTATTTATAGGATGCTATCAGACTATTTGTTCACCCATCTTGTTTGCTGTTATCTACTCTGCTCTCCAGAGTCCCAGATAAAGCTCTCTCCCACCACTTGCCTGATTTTTTTTTTTAAGATAGTGATATGAAGGGTGGCGTTTGAATCTTCTGCATTCAAAATCACTGCTGAGTTATGGCCCCATGCCCAGGAATATTTCTGATTTCTAAATATGGTGGTAAAAGTTGGACAATGAAGAAAGCTGACAGGAGTGGAACAATTCATTTCAAATGTAGTGCTGGAGGAGAATTCTACAGATGCCACAGACTATCAAAAAAGATGAATAAATGGGTCTGAAAGCAAATCAAGGCTGAACTCTTACTAGAAACCAAGATGACTAAGTTGGGGCTATCATACTTTGAACATATCATGAAATGACATGGGTTACTGGTAAAGACAATAGTGCTCAGCAAAGTAGAAAGCAGTAAGAAAAGAGGAAGAATGAATTACAGGTGGATTAATCCATTCAAGGAAGCCACAGCCTTGAATTTCTAAGACTTGAGCAAGGCAGTTGATAACTGGGATGCTTGGAGGTTTCTTATTCATAGAGTTGCCACAAATAAAGTCAATTTGATGGCAAATAACAAAAATAATAGATGCACCCTCCCCATTGCCCTGCTTTCCTTCATTTTAGAGCCTATGCATAAGCCACGGGTGGAGGCACCCATTTTCTGTGAGCCACATGTGCCCCCCTCCATTTTTGTCATATCAGCCTCCATCTGCTAGTGATTTTGCGGTTTTATCCACTCCCAGAAGCCATCATTCAGTTTAAAAGCAAGGCTTTTAAGGCTGTGCCTTTTCTTAAAAGTAAAAGTGCAATTGGTGGCAGTGCTGTAGTGTATGTATGGCCACTGGTGGGTTCTGGAAATAACAATAGACACCCTCACACACACACACACACACACACACACACATACACACACTGTAGAACATTTTCCATCCCTGGTATAAATCCTACACAAATACCCCAAGTGATTGTGCTTTTGGGAACAAAGTCATGAAGCCTGGGGATTCTGGCTCTAAACACTTTATCTAGAAACCAGCCCATCTCTTCGACAAAGTAATGTCATGCAAGATCCCTTCAGTTCTTATTTCCCATTGTGAATCTCTTTGTGTTCTAGAGACAGCAGCATTGAGCATTTGTTCCTTTCACAATCCCTGCCAGATGTTGAACTTTTCTACAGTGCTTATTAGGCCACAGAATATGCTCCGCTGCACACAGTTACATTACAAGCAGTACTGTGAACTTGTTTAAAAAGAGCAACTTGCTCCTTTTTTCCAAAGGGAGGCTATAACAATTACTCTCAGGAAAGCAAGTCAGCTGTGGACCCATAGCATGGAAGAGAGACATCCCTGCACATTCTGGTTTAACCTTTTTTTATGAACAACTTTTCAGACCTCTTTGCCTGAAAAGCAGATGTCATATCCTATAAAAATCTTCATGGTCAGCTCTTTACATTAAGCATTAACAGGATTAACCTCATCATCACCAATGAGTAGTGGCTAATTGACAAGTTTGTGTTGCAGAGTGGATTCCTGCCCACCCCCCATCAAGTGCTACATTCACTATGCTAAGGATGGGTTTTGCTCATGGCATTAGCAACTTACTCCAAACAAAACATTTTTATTGATGTTGATTTTAATTTCCTAGAAAGTAAAGCATAGCCAGTGGGGTATAACCAAGGAGGTCTTCCAGCAGGTTTTGAAAGGGGCTGGACACCTACCTGCTGGGGATGCTTTGGCTGGAGATCCTGCATTGAGCAGGAGGTTGGACCTGATGGCCCATGAGGCCCCTTCCAATGCTATCATACTGTGATTCATACTGTGATTCCCCCTCCCAATACTGTTTTTCCCTCTAGTTGATGTCATATGTGTTTGCTTCATATACAACCTTCAGCCCTCGAGATGTTGCTGGACTGCAGCTCCTAGCATTCCTCCCAATGGCTATGCGAGCTAGGGATGATAGGATTTTCAGTCCAACAACATTTGGACAATGGCATGATTCTTACTTCTGATGTAGTAAAGCATCATCACTTGCTTAAGTTATTATATGATGTTCTTTAAAAATGTTTGTCAGAGGAAAGATATCTTTCTCTCCATATTACATTGTTTTTATACTAGTGCATATCTGCAGTTTGATTTTAGCCTATGTGAGATCACCTGCAAAATCTGTAACGTGCCATATGTTGGTTGTGTGTTGCACAAATCATTGGTCAGACCTTGGTTGTGCATCATGAACATGTAATTGAGTCCATACATTCTGGGTGACAGAAGAGTAATCATGGATTTTGTCCTCATTATCTTCCTACCTATACAGTGCCAGCAGTGAGGTTAGGGTCCAACTGTTCTATATGACACTGGGCATCCATCAACCCTTTCTGCCACACAACATCTATGCCTACACACAGTGCAACTATTAAATCTACACTGAATGTATATACAGAATAATCCTTTATAGCTGGTTCATTCTGGGTGACAGAAGACCACCCAATCCACACATACACAGACATACACAATGCCAGTTGCAGATCTGAATTTTCCACTCACTAATGTCTTCAAGACAATACAATCAAAACCACAATGTGCCATTGTAGCCTGAGACATGGGATAGCCATCTCTACACAATTACAGATCTAAAATACGTACTTCTGTGACACTAGTGTTCTACAGAGTGCTAATAAAATTTTTCCTAGAGGGCTGTTAGCATAAACAAACACATTTCTTCTCTTGTTTTCAATAGTGACATCATTTTTTTAAAAAAAGGAACCTATATTATTACCACTTTTCTTTCTATAATACTTTTAGCCTAGAAAGTACTAGCTTTCTCTACTTGTTCAACACCTTTTGTCAGAGTGATATGTCTTTAATATTTCCATTTTACTGATAGAGAGCCAAGGCTCAGAGATCATAACATCTGAACCCAGCTCATGAAGTAAAATGTTTGAGAACAAAAGTAATTGTTCAGGTCCAACTTGGAATTAAGCTCTAAATGTTGACTACTACCACCCTCCCATCAGTTTCTTTTGTAAAAGGTTCTGATGTGGTCTCTCAAATATCATGAGCTGGTAAAAGAAAAACAGTGTCCACAGTATGGCAAGGAAACAAGGGTACTTAAACTTCAATAGTACTTTGGTGTACGACACTACCAAATTGTGATCAATGAATACAATATAGTGGAAACTTCTCCACAGAGCATATTGAAACTATATAGTTGCACAATAGCACAGTTGTTTGTGTCCATGCAAATTAAGGGCTGTATAAGAGAAACACAAGAGGAACTGAGCAGAGCAGTTGAGGACAGGGGGTATTGGAGGTGTCTCATTCACAGGGTCACCATGAGTCAAAGTCGACTGGAGGGCAGTTAACAACAAGAGAAACTCTCCCTAGACAGCAATGTGTCTGTTTGTGATAACACACACACACCATTCACTTACTCGTGCCAAAAATGAAAGTTTGGAATTTCTAATATACGACACCAATTGCCCATAATTTCCATGCATTAAGAAAACATTATGAAGTCATTTTTCTGAGATACATATCCTACAAAATCATTTTTAAAAAATTGCTTTCAGTGGCACTTCTGTTGAACTGTTTGTTGCTTTATTTTGTAAATGTTAAATATTTCCTGAAGCGAATGAATGTTTGCTAAAAGCCAGAAGAGGCACCACCAAGATCCTGATTTTTGGATGTGGAAGTTGGGGCTTTTCTAAGCACTTGAAAAGTTGTGTGCCATTCTGAGACAGCATTGATTAAGAAACTGGACAGCCAGATACCTTTTGATCAGGGATTCAGGATAAATCACTATATTTCATTGCATACCATAATTCCAATACATGAATCCCAATACACGGTCTTTGAAAGAATTTCAATACACCGAAAATACCATTTAGAAAATGAACCCGTGTTGTCCACTTTGCCCTGCTTACCAAGCTACAAAACACCAATTCAGCAAAAGTGATGGCTGCTAGTTTGAAAACCAATTTTGAAACCACAAATAAAACAGAGAATCGGTAAGAAGAAAATAATCATAGCACAGTTTAATGCTGAATGACACATGTCTGTACCCAAGCTAAAGGAAATTTAGAAGTAATATTGATTGCTGCATAATATCATTGACATATAAAGGTAATTAACTGAAGCACACTTCAGATGGGATATTGCTACCATCTTTAGAACTCATACAGTGAAATGGAGCTCATGAAAGCATCTACAAGCCAATTCACCTTCCTGCTTCCAGTCATAGCCATTACAGAGAAGGTTCAAGGAAACATATCCCAGGAGGAAAGTAATTGTACAAACTCCATCACCAGAATAACTATATGGCAGATCCTGGTTTTTTCCCCTAACCTGTAGATTTGTTTATTTGTATTTTATCTCTGCGTATGGTTATGCTTATGGTGTATGTGTGTGGGATTACCCTCCACAATGCTTTGAGATGTTGCCTTCTTATGTTTCTCTGTGATTTGAGGTCTACATGGGGCAGGGGGAGCATGTATTCTGGTTGTCCTGTGTGTCTCCTCTTTTTCTTTCTAAAGTTGCCAAGTTGTCACATTTCCATCCCTCTTCCAACTCCTTCCCTCTTTCTTTTCCTCCACACTTAGCAACCATCACAAATAAATTGAACAACCCAAGTGGGGGTGGGGGAAATGAGCCCTGGTATCCACACCATACCAGTTTTCCCATTTGGGAAGAGACTTAGAGAGTAGCAAGTCTTGGGAAAGTTGCCCTTTGGACTTCAACTCCCAGTGGCCCTGCCAGCTGGTGGATTCTGGGAGATGGATCCCAACTTTCCCAAGCTGTGAATTCTTCAGCCCTGCCGGCCAGGGGATTCTGGGAGTGGTCGTCCAAAAGGGAACTTTTCCAAAGGGGGCCGAGGCAGGATTAGGGAGAAGACCTCAGTTTAAAAGATGTGGGGGCACCCCTTGAAGCTTTCTAGGCGTCCTTTCTCTCTCACACACACCCAAATAGAAAGAGACACTTACCTGCTCTGGCCCTTGAAAGCAGATCCGGCAGAGAGGGGTCCGCATCCCACTGTCCAAACTGCTCCCTAGAGAATACCGGTCTTCCGCCTTCCCTTTGTAAAAGTCCTCGGAGGAGGCGCTGCCCATCATCGGCATGGGTTGCTCCCCCTCTCCCCCAGGGCTTCCCCACTCGTCTTCCGTTGGGCTAGTAGTAGTTCCCACTCCTCCTCCACCTCCACCTCCACCTCCTGCTCCCCCGGGCGCTCTCCAAGGTCCCCTCCGCCCTCCATACAGCGCCGTCAGGGTGTTGTTGTTGGAAGCCTGGAAGCCCAAGGCTGGGTCTCCACTGTGCATGGGAGGGAGAGGCGGGGGCGGCGGGGGCGCGGGGGGTCTCCGCAGGAGGAAGACTTTCAGGTCATTGAACAGCATGCGGCAGCGGCACTTGAGGAGACCCTGGTGGCGCAACATCTGTCTGGGGAGCAGCAGTCCGTAGCAACAGTACCATAAAACGACCGCCCGGGTTGGTATTAACATGTGCCTTCTCTTCCAAACAGGCGCGGGTGGGGGGAAAAGGCCGGGCCTGCAGGGGGCGCCCGAGAACAAGAGGGCTGCTCGGTTCCCCTTGGAGAGCTCGGGCCCAACCAACCCTCACGGATCCAGCGCTAGCGGGTCTGGTTGGATCCCCAAAGTGGAAACTGCGGGAAGATCTTCTGAGTATATTTCACAGCAACTCCGTTTCAGAAATTTTAACAACAACAACAACAAACACCCACAGGCAATCATGAAGTTTCCTTTTGATACTCTCCCCTCCTGCACCCCAAAGCGAGGAATTGTCAACCTCCTCTTGCCAGCCTCTGCTTTTTAAAATGAACAATTCCACTTTTTTTTTTTTAAGCGTCAAAATGAAATGTTAATGGAAGCAAGGCTTCTACAGCCAACATGCCAGGTGGGTTACTTTAAAGAAACAATGCGGAGGGAATTTTTAATCATTGGTAACTCAAAAAAAAGGGGGGGGGGGAGAAAGTGAGAGGGGAAGAAAAAATTCAAGTCACCGGCAGGTGTGGAGAGTGAGGGGGGAAAGATATAGACATCTCAATAAAAAAAATATTATTTGGCATGTCAAGTATTTCTCCTTATTACTATCTTTTAAAATCAAGTTGGAACGTTTAAAAAGGTGCTTCTGGCAGAATAAAGAGCAGAGCAGACAATTAATCAATGCAAAAATGAGTTCTGGTTGCTGTTGTCATCGACATTATTCACACTAATATAAAAATCCGGTTTCATTGCCTGAAACAAAAACCCACCACCCCAATGCACATATTTCTTCGAGAAAAGGAGGGAGGAGGGAAACACACCCTCAACATGGGAAATCCTCACAGTTTCCTTGACACGACGATGTATGAAAATAGTCTCAGTAGAAAGCTTCCAAAGTCCTGAAAAGAAAGGACTGTATGAAATGAGGTTAATTGTGATGCCCAAATGCACTGGCTTGAGCTGGACGGCTCCCCTTCCAAGAACTGTCTGGGCCACCAGCAAATATATTGGGAGAGGGACGAGGATCTTAGTTATTCCTCAAATTGTTTTCCTTCCTGGAGAAGATGTGGTGGTGGTGGGGGGGGGAATGGGCCACAAAGGAAGATCTGTTGCAGTCTGGTCTTTCGGTTGGCGCGATGAAATCGACTTCAGGAAAGGGGGACCTTCTTACATGGTCACCTTTCCCTTTGCTCTTTTTAATCTCCTTGTGGTCAAGCCCATCGACAGGCTGGCGCTGGCGCGGAAGCAAAGGGGGCTTCAGCAGATGGAGGGGTCTCCTCCTTGGGATGCACAAGCCGTCGCTAGCACCATCTCCCGTGTCATCCTCCTCTTCCTCCTTTCCCCCGGTCCTCCGCCGCCACCTCCTTCTCTTCCTCCTCCTCCTCCTCCTCCTCTTTCTCTGACGGTTGTTTTCGCTCAATGGCATGGACGCTCAACCATGGCAGGGCTTTCAAATCAAAGGGAGAAAGCAAAACCACCACCACCACCGCGCACAGTCTTAGATGCTCTCCTCGCTTTGGGAGATGGTGGGGAAAAAAAAAAGAAACCCAGAAAAGAAGGCTTGCTTGGAAAGGCGATGATGCTCCAGACCAAACGCCCACCGATCCAAGGTGTGTGTGTGTGTGTGTGTATGTGGGTGTGGGAGGGGGGGAGAGGTCTTTTGCTTGGAGGTCTCCCACCGTCTGGCCCCTCTCTCAGCCGCCTCTCCTCCGCTCGCCCCTCCGGCTTGCCGTGTGATGATGTGGCTGTTGCTACCTCCTTGGGATGCAATGGGAAAGGAGGAGAGCTTTGCAGTGCGAAGGGGGGGGGGAGGAGGATGGGGAGGAAGGGCGGGAGCCAGCGAGGCAGGAGGGGGTGGGACGTGATTCCCCCCTCCTCCTCTTCCTCGATCCTTAAATAAATAAAGCCCAGACAAGAAACCACGAAGGGGCGAGGGGGGGGGGTTGAAGAGAGAAGAGGATAAATGCAGTTGTTGCCCAGCCTTGCTTCTTCTCTGCCCCCCCCCACCCATCCAATGCCGACACTGGCTGTCCATAAACCAGACGAGGGGCTGGGCTGGGGTGGAAAGATCTTGCATAGACCCCCCCCCCAAAAAAAGACAAAGGGGTGTGTGTGAAAATATGCCCGGGACCCTGGGAGCAGGAGCAAGAGAGAGGCGGGAGGGGCGAAAAGCTGAGCCGCAGCAGTTTCAGCACCAGGAGCCTCTGGACAGCTCCCTTCCCGGCTTGGCACAAGGCAACCCACGGGGAGTCTGACGCAACCGGCCCAGGGAGCGGGAGCGGGAGAGAACGGGTCTAAACACTGAACTGTCAGCGGTACTATTCCACTACAACTGCTAGGGCTGCCTCCTCCTGGGTTTTGTAGTTTAGTGAGGCCTAAGAGCCCTCTGGCTGAGAGTGCTAAATGCCCCACCCTAAACTGCAAATCCCAGGATGCCACAGGAGGCAGCCCTAGCAGTTACAGTGGAATACTAGTGCTATAGCAGTGTAGTGTAAAAAGGCAGAGAATTGTGACATGCCAAGAATCTGTGTAAAACCGTCTTTCAGGATGTATCCCAAACTATTTGCTGGGGTTTTCAATTCCCCATTTATGTAGCGGTCCACCTCCTGCAATCTTTGCAATTTGTCTTGATCTTAAACTTCATCACAGGACACTGTTGTTGGGTTTTTTAAACTTTGTCTGTTTTAATTGGTTTTAATCATGATTTTAACTGTTCTCTGAGTCGCCATGGGTCCCGCTTTGGGAGAAAGGACGGCATAGAAATTGCACAAATAAAATAAATAAATAAATTAGGGAAGTTACTTTTTTGGATGACAACTCTCAGAATCCTCCAACCAGCATGGTCAGGGCCATGCTGGCCAGAAGGGGAGTTCTGGGCCCTGTAGTCCAAAAACTATAACTCCCCCACATTTGGTATGGGTGTGAGAGTGGCATGTGTGGAAAAGGAAGTTGTCTGTCTGCTTCTGGGGTGTGAATGTAGAAAGGGAAGCCACAACTTCATCTCTATCTGAATGTTTGTCTTGGTGTGCATATATATTGCTCAGCATGCCTCACACGTACATGAACATAGTGCCTCTATGTGAGTTAGTATGATGATTATCTGTCCATCATCACAGCTTGGGGAAGCTATTTTTAAGAATGGACACAATAACATGTAGAAGCTATCCCTAACTGAGCAGTAGCAGGGTGATGTTCAAGAGAACCCCTGAACATCATCCTAGCACTGCTCAGTTAAGGATGGCTTCAGCATGCTACTGCATTCGTTCTTCTTGAAAGCAACTTTCCAAGCTGAGCTGATAAGGCATAGGGACATTGCCCCCACCCCAACCCTGGTTCTTCTCCTTCTGGACCTACATATTCATGTGAGTATGGAAAGTACTTTTTCTTTATGTGTGTCTTTGAAAAGCTGTGAGAGCAGGATTTACTTTCTCACTTTAAAAAAAAAAATATGGGCCTGGTATCCCTGTTGTCTGTGCTGGGTTGTTTTATGAGTCTGGCTTTTTAAAATAATAATAATAATAATAATAATAATTTCTCTATATGCTTAGCTGTGCAAGCATAATGCACAGGTATATGACGGGTGGTTCCTAAATGTGTGTGTGCACTTGGGTCTTTGAGCAACTGCACTTGTGTCAGTGTTGCTGACATATATGCAAGTGTCTTTTGTAGCTTTTTTTTCTTTGTGTCTTTAGTGTGGAATGTTGTATGTAGATCAATCTAGTGTGTGTGTGTGTGTGTGTGTGTGTTTGTACACTTATCTTCACAGTATGAGGACTCCCATCCCTTACCTTTCAGGATACATGTATTGCCAGCTGCATACTTATGACCCCATATTAAGGTCTTTGTGACTTTGTATCCCCTGTTCCTAAGTGGGAGCACTTACCATGTGTCTTCATCAAACACTCAGTCCAGCAATTCCTCCAAGAACAGCAGCCACTGAGCATCTCCATGAATGCTTTTCTGCAAACTAGAAATATTACTGCATTTTCCCCATGAAACTCACTAAGGACTAAATGATTAAGTAAATACATAACAATATGTCTGATCTTGGAGCTAAGCAGGGTTAGCTCCCAACTTGGATGGGAAACCACCAACAAATGCCAGGTGCTGTAGGCTAAATTTCAGAGGAAGGAACTGGAAAACCATCTCTGAGTATTCCTTGCCTAAGAAAATTCTATGAAATTAATGGGGTTGCCATGTCGCCAGTACTTCAAACAATCCATTCTGTTGCTTGAGTTTGTGTGCGTTCATGTTTGTTGTTTTACTTCTAACAGGTTTCACAACCCCCTAGAAATTACATGTAGGGTACAGGCTAAGTCAGAACCTGCTGAAGGAATTTTGTGGCCCCTGCAATGCTTTATTTTGGGGGGCCCATATGTTTATCTCAGGTCAATGTAACCTAACTCAACCTAAGCTATTCACAGTACAGGATATTCAGATTTACTAATAATGTTTTTGCAGGAGGAGGGTTACTATGGGGTCCCCCACAATGATGGGGCCCCCTGCAGATGCTGACACCGTTGGTGCCTTAAACCGGTCCTGGGCTAAGTCCTTATTTAGACAACATGTACAATCCTGTTTCCAGATTTCAAAGAGAGTAAGTAGAAAATAGAGATCCTCTAAGAAACCTTTGTCTTACATATTAATTGGCTGTGGATGATTTCACAGTGTAAGGTAGCCTCACTTAGCCTGATGCATTTTGGATTTTTTTGCACTACAACTACCATCAGCCCTGACCAGCATTACAAACAATCAGGTATGATGAGAATTGTAATCCCAAACATTTGGAGGGCACTAGGTTAGAGAAGGCCATTTTTCAGCAGTCAGTTGTTTTTATTTAATAGTAAGAGATTGTCAATGCATGACTTATTCTGTTTGGAAAGACTGTTCTTTTAAATATATTTCATATTTCATTGCAAAAAACCCTGGTTCCATACTGTGTGGGACAATGTGAATAGATATGACACTAAGAAATCATTATATTCAGGAAGACAGGCAGCAAAGTATATATCATCCGCATCATCAATATTATTTCGTGCCATTTTTTTGTTTAGTAAAAGTATAGGAGGCATCCTACTAAAGAAAACTGGTATTACACAAACAAGATACAAATGCAACCTTAAAAAAACTCAGTAACAAACTGACAAAGAATATCAAAAGGTGTAGAATGCACAGTAAAGTCAATTTTTAAAATATCAAATATTGCTTCAATAAAGCCATCCTTTTTACTGCCCTCTCAAAACCAAGCAACAAGGAATGAGGGTGAAACCTGTCTCTCTCTATGCCATACCCTGGGCATCAAAATGAAGAAAGCTTTACCCAGGTACAAACCCACCTGACCTCAAACAGCAGATAAAATTGAGAGAGGATCCCTAGATTAGAACAACCATCCCAGGCATGCTGATATGGGATGGTAGGGCATGTTGGGATGTATGTGATTCTCAAGATATTCCTATTCCAAATAAATTAAAGGTTGAAGTCAGCACCTTGATGTGATCTTGGAAATGAACTGGTGATCAGGAAAGCCAAAAGAGGGTTGATATAATGTAGTATGAATGGGCAGCTACTACCATGAATGTGCAAGCTGTATTCTGGACCTGTTGTAGCTTCTGAACTGTCTTCAAGGGGAGCCCCCACATAAAGTAAAATACAGCAATCTAACCTGGATGATTGAACTAGGTCACCAGGAAAGAGTGCACTTGGTGTATTAGATGGAATTGGTAAAATGCATCCCTGCTCACTGTCATTAACTGGGCCTACAAGTCAGAATCTGGACCAAGAGCATTTCCTCCCATAACTGTTACTTCCGGAGGGGTTCATCTCCATCTAGGACAGGGTGAATAAACAAAGACCACCAGAATTCCCAGTCAACAGCATTTCAGTCTCCTTTGGATTGCATTTCAGTTTGTTCACCCTCATCTAATCCAAAATCTCTACACCAGTTCAGAAAATCCACCACCTACTCCACCTTTTCTAAAAGTACTGCCTTTTAGCTGTTCTCCTGAGGTCATTTTCTCACAAAGCAGCTAACTCACATTTTCTGCTTAGTGAACACCCAAGAGAGAGCCAGAGGCAACATCAGCTTCCTGCTGAAAATATCTGTATGATGTACGTTTGTAAGTATGTGTTTGTCATGGACAACCTTTACATTATTACATGCATGTGTTATAATAACAAAAGAGAGCTAGCTGTACCCAGCATAACATACATCATTAAAAAACTCCCCCCAAAATGCCTGGTAAACCTCATGACAAACCTGTAAGGTAGGCAGGTAGATTTTTAAATTCCTCCTCTCCCCTTCTCAGCATTCCACACTTTCCCCGGATTGGTGAGGGTGACTCACTCTGTTGCTCTGCCACCACTGCCGCCAGTTGACCGTTTGGGTCCCAATCTGGGCTGCAGTAGATTGTGAGGTGGAGAGGGTATTTGCATGTGGGTGGTGATTGGTTGGGTGTGTTTGCTGAGCAGCCAATCAGCACTCTGGGAAAAGCAACGTACCCAAGAGTTTTTATATATAAATATAGATGTCTGCCTGTTTGTGGCAGCTATAACTCACTGGGACATTGTGTTACATGGCTCAAAATATGATAGAGTGGTTTGGCTTGTGGCCTAAGTTGCAATATCTAGTTTCAAATCAAAACGTTGACATTCCAAACAGGGGTTTTCCTAGAAGTGAAAAGGGAGGTTCTGCCATAATTCATCAAGAAACTGTGGTAGATGCCTCAAAATCTGGCAGAGTGGTTTTGGTTATCATCCAAATTGCAGTGCCCAAGTTGTGGTGACCTCTGTAATACCGTTACACTGATGGAGACATGCTGTGGCTCTGTGTAAAGTCTTATAAAGGAAAGAAACAGCATACCGCAATAATCCTTGGAATACACTAGCACAGTGGAGTCAGGCCTTTCTGCTTAGCAGGGACAATTATTTTTATCTGCCAGCCCTTTAAACTTTCCTGTACCTTAGGGTAACTAAGATGGTGGTGGAAATGATAACATGCTATTGTGAGCTATTTCTGTTTCAAACTAGGGACTTCCTGGAGCATCTTGGTCTTGAATGTGTAACTAAGCTCCATTCATTTTAACAAAGTATTGGACTCAATATGGGACTAAACTGACTGTGCTCATGAGCACCTGCAGCTCAAAATTAATCACTGCACTAATACTTAGATTTTATTTGTTCCTGCTCAAGTAGTTCTGATATTTACATGCATAGCATAACTGTTTGTGAGATTGCACCACAGGGCCTTGTGTTGGTCTAACCTCATTGGGGAGTTCAGGGCTGCATCTGCACTGCAGAAATAATCCAGTTTGACTGTGCTTTAACTGCCATGGCTTAATGCTATGGAATTATGGGATTTGTAGTTTTGTGAGATATCTAGCCTTCTCTGTCAGAGAGCTCTGGTGCCACAACAAACTACAAATCCCAGGATTCCATAGCATTGAGCCATGGCAGTTAAAGTGGCATCAAACTGGATTATGTCTGCAGTGCAGATACAGCCAAAGTCACAAGAGCTCAGGACAAGACCTTATGAGTCGTGGCACTGAACTCATGGGAGAGGGAAATGTGTCTCTTCTTTGCTCTCAACTCCAAAAAGAGATATATTTATGCTGCTAGAACTTCAGCAGCACTGCTACTGGTGTCAAGTCACTGATGGGAATTAATACACTGGGCGATTAATACTCTGTTTTTATAAATGGCTCTGGGCTCTTAGGAGGAAGGTCAGAGTATAAATCGAATTAATAAGAGCCAAATAACAGCAATAATACCAATAATAAATTTTCATGGTATACCGGTATAGAGACTTTTAGATGTTGTCTTGTCCCTCTTTGCTTGTTGTTCTTCCATGTACAAGATCATCATATTAACAGCTATATTCATCTGCTTCCTTGTCAATCCCCTTGCTGTTCATTTGCTACTAGGGACCCCAGTATCTTTCCCTGGATTCCATAATCCCAACCCACAAGACAACAGTTTTCCATGCCCAAGAGTTGAGGCATACCTGAGAAATCCTCTTGACAGTTTGGGGCTAGTGGCAAGGCAAAGGGCCTACCACCAATAATGAAGTCAGGCCAGATTCAAATGTCACTGAAAGGTTACATTGGTCTAGGTCTCCCTTTATGAGAATAACAACCAGTGGGCTTTTCTGAAAAGCAGCATGAAGCAGAATCCAGGCTTCTGCATCATTCCCTCATTAAGGCTACAGCAAAACAAAAACAAAACCCAATTGCTCAGCACAGCCAAATGAAAACAGTATGCGCACTTAATTTACTGCAAATAAGTTACAGATCAAACTGCTAGAAAGCTTAAAATGTTTCATCACTGCAGGCTGCTACACCCCTGAAAATCCATTTTTTTTCTTCCATGGTAAATCACAGTTGCCCAGTGCTTCCAGATATAGATCAAGGATTCTATGCATTGAAATTCAGGGTACAGCCACACTGCACAGTTACAGCAGTTCAATCTCACTTTACCACAGTTCCATCTTATTTGGAGTCTGGGGAGGTATTCTCTGTTACAGAACTCTAGTATTATAGTTCAAGGGAATAGATGAGAGCTTTCTAGCTGAGAAATCTATGTATCTCCCCAAACTACAAGTCCCATGATTTTGTACAATGGAGCTGGGGTAGTTAAAATGCTATGAAACTGCTATAATTATACAATGTGGATATATCTTCAATCTCTAGGGCCAGATGAACTATATTCAAGGGTATTTAAAAAAAAAAACTGGCAGAAGTAATCTCAGAACCACTGGCAATAATCTTTGGTAATTCCTGGAGAATAGGAGAGGTCCCAGCAGACTGGAGGAGGGCAAATGTTGGCCACATCTTCAAGAAGGGAAAAAAGAAGACCCAAATAATTACCAGCCAGTCAGCCTGACATCAATACCAGGAAAGATTCTAGAGCAGATTGTTAAACAGATAGTCTGTAAGCACTTAGAAAGGAATGCTGTGATCACTAAAAGCAGGGCCGGTTTAAGGAATTTTGGGGCCCCCTGCAGTGCTTTATTTTGGGGCCCCCATATGTTTATCTCAGGTCAATGTAACCTAACCTATTCACCGTACAGGATGTTCAGATCACAGTAGGGCCCCCGTATCCATGGATTCATTATCCATGGGACACAGAACAGCACACCTACCCTAGAGTCTTCCTAGTAAATGTGTCCTCCCTAGTGGTTTTCTAGGCCCTCCAAGGCAACTCTATGGTATTTTAAACCAGAAGTACCATTTTTTTCAATGGTGTTCACTATTATTCATGGTTTTCAGAATCCACCCCCCCCCGAACCAATCCCCAGTGGATAAGAGGGGCCTACTGTATTACATAATTTGACACCAATAATTTAGTTTAAAAACTATATTATAGGCACTAACATAATATTTTTAGTTTATTAGCAATTAATGTAATGATGCAGATTTCCTCAAAGAAAAGAAAGAGTGGACTACAAGCTAAACATGAGTTAGCTGTGTGATGCAGCAGCAAAAAATGCCAATGCAATTCTAGGCTGCATTAATAGTGTCTAGATCAAGGGAAGTAATAGTATCACTCCATTCTGCTTTGGTCAGACCTCACCTGGAATATTGTTTCCAGTTCTGGGCACAACAATTCAAGAAAGATACCGAGAAGGATGTTGGGAGGTCTGGAAGCCATTATGCCCTATGAGGAACGGCTTAGGGAGCTGGGCATGTTTAGCCCAGAGAAGAGAAAGTTAGGAGGGGACATGATAGCCATGTTTAAATATTTGAAGGGGTGTCATACTGAGGAAGGAGCAAGCTTGTTTTCTGCTGCTCCAGAGACTAGGACACGGAGCAATGGACTCAAACTATAGGAAAAGAGATTCTACCTAAACATTAGGAAGAAGTTCCTGACAGTAAGAGCTGTAAGGCAGTGGAATACTCTGCTGCCTGGGAGTGTGGTGCACTCACCTTCTTTGGAGGTTTTTAAGGAGAGGTTGGATGGGCATTTGTCAGGAATGCTTGGATTGTGTGTTCCTGCAGGGCAGAAGCCAATCGGATGGGATGGCTGTTGGGGTCCCTTCCAGCCCTATGATTCTAGGCTGCATTCAGAGCCTGGGAAAGTTACTCTTGGATTACACCTCCCAGAATCCCCCTGTCAGCACCCTTCTCAAGATCTGGTTGCATTGTTCCTTTTCCAGCATTCTCTAGCCCAGTGGTTCTTAACTTGGGGTCCGCAATGTCCTCACAGGGGGTCCACAAAGGCTTGAAGACTGCTTGGCCCACCTCCTCCCTGTAGTGGAGTAGCCATGTGACAGGAACCAAGGCAAAGTCTGGCTGGCTTGGCCTGCACATTGCCATTCAATCCACTCCAGCCACAAACTTGCAGGAAGAAGCAAGAGTGTCTCTGAGGGAAAGTTTAATGGATGGTGTAATTGTATTGTTGTTGTTGTTAGCTATTATTATTAGGGTTTTAAATCTTGAGTTAAGTCTTGGGGCAACAAAAGATATTTAAAGGGGGTCCCTGGTAAAGAAAAGGTTAAGATCCACTGCTCTAGGCCAATGCCTCTCACATAACACTAATGGGATACTGGTGTTTTAGTGACAACAATAAAACCATTGTTCCCAGTAATATTACTCCAAATTTTAATTTATATTCTTTATACAGTATTCTTCTGTTAAAAGAGTTAAGAGTGTTGTAAAAGTTTCAGCATTGCACTATGACTATGGAGACCAGGGTTTGAATCCTTACTCAGCCATGAATACCCCACTGGCTGACCTTGGGCAAGTCACACTCTCTCAGCCTCAAAGGAAAGCAAAGGCACACACCCTTTGAACAAACCTTGCCTAGAAAACCCCATGGTAGGTTTGCCTTAGCCAGAAATGACTTGAAGGCACATAGGCAAACACACACAAATGCAGGCTGAACTCAGTTGGCAAGGGAAGGGAAGGGAAGGGAAGGGAAGGGAAGGGAAGGGAAGGGAAAGAAAGAAAGAAAGGAGCCCTTTCCGAGACAACCCTCAAATTCCCTGTCTCTCTCATAAACACACACTCACCGTCTCCGCGGTAGCAGCAAACTCCCTCCAGCTTCTGCCACAGAGGGCTGCTGTTTCTTTCACTTTCTCTTTAGTTTTGGAGACATTTTTTTGGAGGAGGGCGGGAATGTGGTGGAGTCTCCTTCTTTAGAGGTTTTTAAACAGAGGCTGGATAGCCATCTGTCTTGACTCCAGCAACAAGTTAAAAAGTAAAATAACCACCCCATTGTGCATGGCAGCCCCCCCCCAAGATCCCCGCGGCCCCCTGAAGACAGTCACTCACTCACACGACCAGCTGCTCTGCCTTTCCTCCTTCACAGCAATGCAGCCAGGGACTGTCTCCAAATTACAACTTCCCAAGAGCAAACCCTTTCTCTATCTCCTGCAGTAGCTCAGTGCTATTGCCATGCCCTGGCTGAGGAGGGAGGGGGAAGGGGCTCCAAAGGAGCGGAGGAGCCGGCTGCTGTCTCCTGGCTGTCTCCTTCATCAGATAAGGGCAACACTCACCAGGGGGCCCCCTTCACCCCCGAGGCCCCCCGCCAATGCGGATCTGGCAGACAGGTTAAACCGGCCCTGACTAAAAGTCAACATGGGTTTCTCGAAAACAAGTCATCCCAGACTAATCTTATCCCTCTTTTTTTGATGGAATTACAAACTTGGTAGATGAAGGGAATACTGTGGATGTAATATATCTTGATTTCAGTAAGGTCTTTGACAAGGTCCCCCATGATATCCTTCCAAAAAGTTAGAAACATGTGGCCTAGACAATGCGACTGTTAGGTGGATTTGTAATTGGTTAACCGATGGAACCCAAAGGGTAGTCACCAATGGCTCCTCTTCATCCTGGAGAGAAGTGACTAGCAGGGTGATAAAGAGTTCTGTCCTGGGCCCAGTGCTATTCAATATCTTTATCAATGACTTGGATGTGGGAATAGAGAGCATTCTTATCAAGTTTGCAGATGACACCAAATTAGGAGAGGTAGTGAATACCCCAAAGGACAGATACAGAATTCAAAATGACCATAACAGATTAGGAAGCTGGGCCAAAACTAACAAAATGAATGTTACAGGAAGAAATGTAGGATACTGCACTTAGGCAATAAAAATGAAATGCAGAGATATAGGATGGGTGACACCTGGCTTGATAGCAGTACATGTGAAAGGGATCTAGGAGTCTTAGTGGACCACAAGCTGAACATGAGTCAGCAGTGTGATACAGCAGCTAAAAACAAATGTGATTCTAGGCTGCATCAATAGGAGTATAATGTCTAAATCGAAGGAAGTAATGGTGCTACTTTATTCTACTTTGGTAAAACCTCACCAGGAATATTGTGTCCAGTTCTGGGCACTACAATTCAAGAAGAATATAGACAAGCTGGGACATGTCCAGAGGAGGACAACCAAAATGGTGGGAGGTCTGGAAGCCATGCCCTATGAGGAACGGCTTAGGGAACTGGGTATGTATAGCCTGGGAAAGAGAAGGTTAAGAGAGGACATGTTTAAATATTTGAAGGGATGTCATACTGAGGATGGAGGAAGCTTGTTTTCTGCTGCTCCAGAGACTAGGACATGGAGCAATGGACTCAAACTACAGGAAAAGAGATCCCAACTAAACATTAGGAAGATCTTCCTGATAGTAAGATCTGTTCGGCAGTGGAATGCGCTGCCTCAGAGTGTGGTGGAATCTCCTTTGGGGGGGGGTTAAGCAGAGCCTGGATGGGCCATCTGTCAGGAATGCTTTTATTGTGGGTAGGGCAGGAGGCTGAACTAGATGGCTCTTGTGGTCTCTTTCAACTCTATAATTCTATTACAATAGAGTCCATGGTGGACGGGAAACAAGGCATACAGGGAGACTCTGAAAGGCCTTTTGGCATTTGGTTTCAAAAAGCAAAGAGTAAAGAAGTGATACTACTTTCAAGCTCCGATAGTGGATTGCCCAGGAATATAATTAAATGATGTTGTCCCATAGTTGTGGAGAAGATCACTGTGTTAGATGGCTTTAAAAGTGGTCTGGACATATTAATTAAAGGTATGTTTATTGGCATCTATCACCCATGATGTTTAAATGAAACCTCCATGTTTAGAGGCAGTGGATGAATGACAAAACAAAGGGGAAGGGCTCTTGTCTTCCTGCCCTGTTTGTGGGCTTCCCAAAGGGATTTATCTGGCCACTGTTGGCACCTTCTTTGGTCTGGTCCAGCAAGGCTCTTCTCAACTTCTTATATTAGTTTCACTTAAAAAAAACAAACCACCCTGCTCTTCATCCAAAACAGCTTCCACAGCATATGAATATTTGCAGTGAGGAAGTCTCTGCTTGCAGGCTTATCATCAAAAAGACATGGCACAAAGGAAAAGAAATTGGGAGGCAGGAGCAAAAGAAGCAAACTTGGTTCTAAAGTTTGTCATAGTTCTTGGTTCCAAAGTTCAGTGGTTAATTTAAGTCCAGTTCAGCAGGTACACTCAGCAGAAATAGAGCTTGACTTACTTCTGGAGTGAATATGTATACACTCTAACCTTCCATGGTTTCATCAGTCCAACAGAGATGTAAGAAACCCTTGATTGAATTACATATTCCCCATCCCTTGCTCTTGCAAAAAATTGTCTTGTATAGGATTTGTATGAGACAGAGAGAGACAGAGAGAGAGCTGTGAACCGGAAGCAGGAGAACACACATCTTTTTACTTTACTGAACCAATTTGGTCAGCTGCCCCAAACTATATCATATTACTGTCTTGGTAATGTGACTAAAGAAAGCCAACCACAGAACATTTCACTAAGGAGAAGGAATGGTCTGCTTGCCCTCTTAGAACTTTATCAGATGCAGAAATATGGTGTCATAATGATACCTAATGAACATGAAAGGGCACGAATACCAAACAACAACGTCCTTTTGCAATAACATCTTGAAAATTAAAGCATTCTTTTTTATTGACAAGCCAAGCCGTCAATAGATCTCCCGTGGCACTTTGCTGACAGTATTGCCAGGGTCTGAAACCTCGCACAATTGTCTTCTCATGATTTCAGCGTCAATGCCAGAACACTTTTGGTGAGAACATGACAGGCAGGTAAGGGATGCTCTTTTTATGAACCTCCCCAGTTTACTTTTAAGTTTTAAAGTGTGTTTCTGTGCCTGTGTGTACGTTTTGTGTTTGTAGTTTTCTGTATTTTTAAAATTTACCACACTCGCGTCTTCTTGCAAGAATTGCCAAGATCACGAGCGTGGAAGTGAGTGGAGCTCTGTTTGTGCTCCGTTAATGCTGGGGCTGCCTTATCACACTATCTGAAGGTAGATCTGATAGGAAGGGTTATTGTGCCAGAACAAGAATGCTTTTAGCTTTTGGTGGGACAGAAACGTTAGTGCATATTAGGAGATTTTCACACGGGCTATATATCCCGTGGCAGGGACAGAACAGGGTCGGGAAAAGTTTTCCCTTTCAGACGACGTTGACCTCGTTCTGTCCTGCATCCATCCTGCTCCTCTGACTGTTCTGGAACAATGTAATCATGATTTTTCATCATGAATAAACCTCCCATTCTGTCATTATCACGCAATCACGGGTGTGCAAACAGGAGCCCAGTTCTTGTTCCGAAATGACAGCCGTGGAGGGGAGGTCCGTTCCAAGCACTTCCTTGTACGATCTGGACGTCCAGGTAAGTGGCACCCTTTATTTTACCCTCCCTGTTTTGATTGTGTGATTTAAAGTGTGTTTTTGTGCTTGGTGAACTGATTTTATGTTTGGGGGAGTTTTATTTTTTAAATTTACCGCCCAGCCATTATCACGTGATAACATTTCAGATGGCCGGTCGTATTTATTTATTTATTTATTTATTTTATTTATTTAGTTAGTTAGTTAGTTATACCCCACTCTTCAGCCACAAGGCTATCAGAGCGGCTTACAAATTGTTTTAAGCAATAGCTATTTACACATCTACACTGCAATAAGCAGCTTCCAATGTGTGTTAGCTAATTGCCCCCCACAAGCTGGGTACTCAATTTACCGACCTACGAAAGGATGGAAGGCTGAGTGAACCTTGGAGCCCGCTGGAATCGAACTTGCAACGTGGTGGCTTGCAGTACTGGCATTTAACCACTGCGCCACCAGGCCTTACGATGGCTGCATTTATGGCCGGCCAGCGAGGGGAGGGGGAGCCCATTCCTGCCGCGGAATTAAGGTAAGTGTGTGAAAGATTTATGTTATTCCGTGGCAGGAACAGGAGAGGAGGTGGCAGGGCAGTAGTGGGACATTTTGGCCCTGTGTGAAAGTCTCCTTAGTCTGATAAAGTCCTAAGTCTTTTTTTTTTTTTTTTTTTTTGGTTCTGTAACTGTATGGAGAGGCTCTGATAGACATTCAGATGTATAGGAGATTTTCACACGGGCAATATATTGCAAGGAGCGATCGGGGCAGAAACGGGGCTGTTCCTGGAGCAGCGCCCCATTTCGCACGCCCCCTGCCTTCTCTCGATCTCGCGTCGTCTTCGTTCTGTGCAGCTTCCAGTTCCCTCCTGGTATCTTCTGTCATTTTTTAATAACGAGGAACCTTCATTATTAAAAAATGACAGAAGATACCAGGCTGGAACTGGAAGCTGCACAGAACGAAGATGACGCGAGATCAAGAGAAGGCAGGGGGCATGCGAAACGGGGCTCTGCTTCAGGAACAGCACCGTTTCTGCCCCGATTGCTCCTTGGAATATATTGCCCATGTGAAAATCTCCATAGACCTCCAAGAGGTCCTGTTGTTTATGTGCCTTCAAGTTACCTGTTGACTTATGGTGACCCCATAAATTTCATAGCGTTTTCTTAAGCAAGGAATACTCAGAGGTGCTTTTGCCAGTTCCTTACTCTACTGATCCCCCAAACCATATGCTCCCCAACTGATAGATACCAAATCTGTTTGGTTCATGAGAACAATCAAACAAATTGGATCTGTATTAAAACACACACACACACAAACATATATATGCTGTGTCTAAAGCGTGTGTATATGTGTGATTGTGTGTGCAGGAATAGCTGCCATTCTAAATCCAATCCCAAGTATTTTTTTTTCTTTAAGGCTAAATTCCCTCCTCCCTGCAACACTTTTATACAGTGGCTATCTGATGGAATACTGATTGTCAGTCAGTCTTTATGACCTTGTGAGCTTTAAGAATGAACGGAGTGGCAAATCAGACAGCCCTGTTTTACCCAACCATTGGATCATGGCTCTAGCATGGCAAGCTACACCTGCAGACATTTCTTCTCCCATAAAACTGTTAAAAGTGCAGGATCCCTGTTCACTTGTGCATGTGGCCACCCTAAGGAACAGTGCCATTTTCTGCTCTGCCTCAGAAAGCAACACTCCATATTCTTCTTTTAAAATGATATTTGAAAGGCTTCTTTTTGAGCCTTCCACTGGGCACAAAGCAAACACTTTTTCAACCCATTTTGCTGCCTCCCTACTTTCACAAGAGCAGCCAAGAGCTTCTTGGTCCACTTAAGTTTCCCTTAATGGGACCCAGGCAGCCTTGACTGCTTTGTTCTCTGCCACCTCCCTCTGGCAAGCAGTCACTCCAAGATACTTCACAGGCAGCTCCTGGCTGGACTGTCAATGATCAGGAGCCTTGTGTTGCTGTGGCAAATGTTGTGTCACAGCAAGACTTGCTGTGCCTTTTTCCTGGGTAAGGAGGATGCTGTTAAAGAAAATTCAGAATGCAATTGTTACACGTGAGAGAGTTTGTGTCTCTGACAGAGCCAGCAAGTGGAAGGGTTTGTCCTGTGCTTGGCAGCCTCCTGAGGTGCTTTATCTCCTTCAAAAGAGACTGGCTGAGAAGGAGGCACACCAAAGATGGTAGGACAGAATAACTTAACAGGATCTTAATAAACAGACAACCTGAGTACCATCTGGGCCAACCCAAGGCATTTTGCTACCTGAGGCAGAATAGCAAATGTGCTAACATACCTACCTACCTACCTGCCAACCTAATTAATTAATTAATTAATTCTCCTTCTCCGTCCCAACATGGGGCTCAAAGCGGCTCACCTACCCATCCAACCAGCCATCTACCAGCCAAGATTCATAGCAACTAAGGCCAGTTAAATTTCTCTGGAGCATGAGGCAGAAAAGCACAGACACACCCCTCCTGAAGAGTGAAAATGTTGTAATTAATCCATTACATATAAGGAGCACTTTGCTGCCCTTTCTATGAGGGCAGTTCCCTGAGCTGGCTGTTTCACTCTGCATAGAGATAGGGTTATATATGTGTATATGCCTTAATGTCGCTTGTTGACTTCTGGCAGTTCATTGGGTTTTCTTAGGCTAGAAATAGTCAGAGGTGATTTGTGCCAGTTTCCTCTAAAATATAGCCTACAGCCTGGTATTTTTTGGCAGTCTCCCATCTAAGTACTAACTGGGGATGACCCTGATCAGCTTTCAAGATCAGACGGGATCTGGTGCCTTTAGAGTATTTAGGTCCTGTGAGGCAGGGATAGCCCTGCCAAAGATCATAGCATACCAGTACTTTGTGACTCGCACCAGCTCTCAATCTGTTTCTAGGCCCAATTCATAGTGCTGGTATTAACTCTTAAAACCCCAAGGAATTGATCAGGGGATAGGGGTGGGAGATCAGAATGAGACAATTCCAAAATCATCATCATCAATCAACAAAGGTGCCAAAACATTGATTTTGGGCAAGCTTTCAAGACTTCCAGGTCCCTTAATCAATTTAGAGGTTACAAAAATCTGGCAAAGGAAAGTATGTTCTTAGGTGAGGAGAATGCACACATTGTATTCAGATGTAATGGTGAGGAAAAGACTGCAAACTGGGTTCATCAGGTATTAAGTTTTGTTCTGAAAGGCCCCTTAGAATAGTTTCTGGCTACTATATCAATGGGGCAATGAATCCAGTCCAGGTTTTAGGTTAGGCCAGTGGTTCTTAACTTTTTCTTTACCAGGGACCCCCTTTAAATATGTTTTGTTGCCATGGATTCCCAGGACTTGAACTCAAGGCTTAAAACCCTAACAACAATGACAACGACAACAACAACACAATTATGCCATCCATTAAGCCTTCCCTCAGAGGCACAGCAGGGAGAGGGGAGATTTTTCTCCTGCTTCTTCCTGCAAGTTTGTGGCTACAGCGGATTGAATGGCAATCCCAGCTGGCCAGCCTTTGCCTTGGCTCCTGTCACTGGTCACTCCACTGCAGGGAGGAGGTGGGCTGAGCAGCCTTCAAGCCTTTGTGGACCCCCTGTGAGGACACCACAGCCCCCTGGGGGGCCTGGACCACAGATTAAGAACCATGGGGTTAGACTTTAAAGGATCTATCCAAGGTGCTGAACCTTGGATATTTTAAAGATGGTTTATTTAAAGTTTGAGCTAAAACATGGAGTGGATTCATTGTCTCACTGACATGGAAGCCACCAGCTGCCACTGCCTTATGACAATGTGAATACTCAGTGAAGGGAGACTGCCATATGCATGGATAGCATCTTCCCCTCCTTGAACCAGAGCTAGGAAGTAAATAGTTAAGGGTGTACAGTATTTACATTACAACATTATAGCATTTTGACACTTTAACTGTCATGGCTCCTGCCTATGGACTCCTGAGATTTGTAGTTTGGTGAGGGACTTGGAATTCCCTGCTACAGAGCTTTAGTGTTGTCATTCAGGGAGGTATGAATTAAAGCTATCTAGGAGGGAATTCTAGATCCTTGACCAAACTATGATTCATAGGACTCCATAGGATGAAGCCAAAGCAGTTAAAGTGGTATTAAATGTTATAACTGTGCAATACAGATAACACTCTAAATTTAAGTAGTTATGTGGTAATTAGTTATTCCTTTTCCCTGATGAGGCTCAATAAATTAATTTGGCAGTTAATGGCACTCATAACGAGTTCAAGTTACTAGTTACTTGCTAACTTGTTTTCCCCTCCTCCCAATGAAATTTGGAAAAAAAAATGCTTATTCACAGCAGTAATTTTTTCCCATGGGACAAGCAATAAGAGGTGTTTTGCCCTATTTTATTTACAGTTGGGGTGCTCTCAAAAAGTGGAAGATGGTTGGAGAACATGGGGTTGTTGGAAACTGGAGATGTCAAGGATTGAAGTTGGGACCTCTGATCCTTGCATGCACTCTAACTAGCATTCATCTTTGCATAATTCTAAATGAATGGGGAGGTAGAGGGTGCAGTTATTTGAGAGTATAGAAAAATACTCTGCATTTGCTCAGAGGCAGTCTAAATATTTCTGATCAACAATGTACCACCCTTGATCTGCCAGTTCATGTGTAGCCACTTATTGTTTGTAACAAGAATGATAATGTATTATTCACATTTTTCAATACAGACAGTCAGCAGTATTTGAATAACGACGGGAAAAAATATATCTTGGTGGTGGTAAGTGGAGTTGGAAAGAAAAGAGATGCAGATTAGCAATAAAACCTGGTAGTTTCCATATGCATTGAACTACAAATTTCTTCATTCCTAGCTATCAATCAGATTGTATTTAGCTGGGAAAGACAGCTAAAAAGCTACAAAAAGAACATTTTTAAAGTATCCAGTAACAAAATGCACCATTGGGGCACAATGGTGTCAATCAAACATTTCATTCTTTAAAACCCCATGGGTTCTTGATAAACTAACAATTTAATTAAAAATCTAATTGACAAATTACTTAATGGAAACTACACAAATTAAATTCCACCCCTTCCAATATTAACAGCAAAATAGTAATAATAATTCCCCTCTTTCTAACTATCAACATGAAAGAACTAACAATCCAAGGTGAAGTCGACGGCTTTCACAGCCGGCATCTATAGATTTTCCTTGGTCTTTTTCCGGGCTGTGAGGCCATGTTCTGGAATAGTTTCTTTCTGACATTTTGCCTGCATCTGTGGCTGGCATCCTCAGAGAGTGGTTGGGTAGGTGTATGTGTTTTCAAATAGCATTTTGTGTCCAGGTTGGTTTATAACATGTTCTGCTACTGCTGACTTTTCTGGCTGGCCCAGTCTGCAGTGTCTCTCATGTTCCTTGATTCATGTTTGCACACTGTGTTTAGTGGTTCCTATGTAAACTTGTCCACAGCTGCATGGTATGTGGTAAACTCCTACAGCTATGAGAGTGTCTCTTTTGTCCTTCGCTGAGCGTAGCATTTCTTGGACTTTCTTGGTTGGTCTGTAGATTGTTTGGAGGTTGTGTTTCCTCATCAGTTTCCCTATTCTGTCTGTGACTCCTTTGATGTATGGTAAAAATACCTTCCCTTTGGGTGGCTGTTTTTCTTCTTCATTCCTGTGTTTTTTTTCTGGGTCTGGCTGCTCTTGTGATGTCTGATCTGGAGTAACCATTAGCCTGTAGGGCCCAGTTTAGGTGCCTCAGTTCGTCCTCCAGGTAGTGGGGTTTGCAGATCCTTTTTGCACGATCTACCAACGTTTTTATTGTGCTTTTTTTTTTTTGTCCTGGGTGATGATTGGAGTTCTTGTGTAGGTATCCGTCCATGCGTGGGGGTTTTCTGTATACCTTGTGGCCTAACCGTTGGTTTGCTTTACGGATGACTAGGGCATCCAAGAATGGCAGTGTTCCTTCCTTCTCTTTTTCCATCGTGAATTGGATATTTGGGTGGATGCTGTTCAGGTGTTTCAGGAATGAGACCAAATCTTCTCCATGGTTCCAAATGGTGAAAGTGTCATCCCCTTATCGGAATCATGTTGTGGGCTTTTTTGTTGCTGTTTCCAGGGCTTGCTTTTCAAAATGTTCCATGTAGAAGTTTGCTATCACTGGGCTCAGGTGGCTGCCCATGGCTACCCCATCTATCTGTTCGTAGAATTCGTTATCCCACTGGAAGTACCTTGTGGTGAGGCAGTGTTTGAACTATTCCAGAACACGGCCTCACAGTCCGGAAAAAAAACGAAGGAAAATCTAACAATCCAAGCTTTGCATGGAACAAATATCCATTTTGGGGTATTTTTTTTTCTTTTGAGAAAATAGGGGAAAGGGTTAGAAACTACCCACTCACTGCATGCCATGGTTCTCATCTGGAATCAAACTCTGGGATTCAATGTGT
This sequence comes from Gambelia wislizenii, assembly GCA_030847615.1. Classification (NCBI taxonomy): domain Eukaryota; kingdom Metazoa; phylum Chordata; class Lepidosauria; order Squamata; family Crotaphytidae; genus Gambelia; species Gambelia wislizenii. The sequence goes on from JAUMIR010000001.1 coordinate 329,951,206, forward strand.
AAAACAACAGATGGATGGGGGAGTTGTTGGAGTCAAGCAGCTTCATCCCAAATTCCAATGCCCTTATCCCCTCATGCCCTGTTTTAAAAACCCTAAGCTAATGCCTGTTTTTAGAGATTTGCCCTCTGTGCTGAAGAGGTTGAGGGGCTCACACTACAAATTTGACTTTTTAATTAAGTCATCCAATATAGCTGAGTATGTCATTATAAAAGGTCTCAGGTTGGCTCCAAAGGCACTAAGCCAAAGGCCAAGTGGTTGTAACTACCCAAGAAATTCAGTAATTATCTTAAAAGGCAGGTCCTCAAGGGACCTACAATTTAGACATTAAGCAGGCAGAAAACATTGGGAAGTTGGATATTTCCTGAGGATTATAGATGTGGTTGAGGCCGCCTCCCCACCCATTGGTTTAGCTGAACATTTTAACTACATGAAGATCGAGTTCAGGCTGCTTCAGAGGCAAGGGTACTTCCATTTAACTGATATCCTTGGGATTAAGACAAACCCTTTTTGTAATCACTCAAGACAAAAATCAAGGATGGTTATCCAAGTTTGGTTCACTAGTAAATGAGTGCTTTGGAATCCAGTGTGTGAGCTGAAGAAACTCCATCAATGTTTAACTGACTCCAGGGAGTGAGGGCTGATGAACAAGGGGAGCTTTTGCCTGGAGAACAAATTCTCTGGCTTCTTACAGGCTAGCGGACTTGTGATACATGCTTCTATGGACTAGAGCCTATTTGGTCAAAGGTCTTCAGTCTGTAAAAGTTTCTGCTATAATAAACTTGCTAGTTCCTATGATGCCACAGGACATGTTTTTATTACAACACACTAACATGGTGTTCACTCTGGAATTCACTCTCATAAAAACTCTGAGCAGTAGGCTGAAAAATGCCAGGGCCCATCTACACAAGGGAGAAAAAATCCCAAATACCTTGTACTATTGGCATCTCACAGCAGCAGCGACATGTCCAAACAGTTTTTCTGGCCTTGGAAGCCCCCATAAACCTTGCATTTCTGATGGTGGCCATGAGTGTGATTTACTTGCATTAGTTCTTCACTGGCACCGTTTTTAAAAAAAAACATCCCAAGGTGTGTTGGTGCGATAGAGCAATTCTCCAAAGCAAAACAGAAAATATTGATCTTTTTTAATCGCCTTAATGACCAATCGCTAAGGCAAAATCCAACATGATGACAGTGAGAGCTTGCCCTTCTAACAAGTCCTGCCCCCGCTCTTGCATGGCCAATGACTTTGTGCTTCCCTTCACAGTTTTTATCATTCAGTAGTCCAAAAGAGCAAAAATGCACACCAGCCTCGCAGTTTGTGAAAAAGTATGGGGAAATCTGCAAAGGCTTTTATCCCATTGTTTTTGCTGTTTTGGACTCCCCTCCTTCCAAATAGTGTGGCTTGGTACTGGATCTTATGTAGACTGGTAGGATTCCCAGCTAATTCCATGAGGGGTATTTTCACTGTTTAGACAGGCCCCATGTGTATTAAACTTGGGTTGTAGCAGTTTGATACTATGGGCAGTTCCATCCTATGGAATCTTGGGATCTGTGGTTTACTAAATTGTGGTTGTCATACTTCAGCTGCCTCACATGACTCACTAGAAAAGACAATAATGCCTGGAAAGGTAGAAGGCAATAGGAAGAGAGGAATACCACATGCCAGATGGATAGACTCAGTCAAGGAGGCCATGGCCTTTGCAGGACTGAGCAGAGCTGTTGATGACAGGCGGTCTTGGTGATGTCTACAGGATTGCCATGACTCAAGGTCAACTTGAGGGCAGTCAACAACAACAACAAAACAGGGTTTAATGGTTTGAATGTTGGACTGGGCTTTTGGAGAATGTGGTTTGAATCTCCACTTGGCCATGGAAACCCACTGGGTGGCCTTGGGCAGGTCACTTTCTCTGCCTCAGAGGAAGGCAATGGCAAACCCCCTCTGAACAAATCTTGCCAAGAAAGCCCCACAATAGGTTCACTTTAGCATTGCCATATGTCATGATGGAGTTCTCATCATGTTGCCTCAAGGTTGATTGCAACTCCCATCATTCTGCCAGAGAATTACATTTCCCTTTATTTGCAATCAGTATTGTCTTGCCAACATGGCATCAGATAAGGAAAGGGTTAACTGAAAGGGAGGGTCTAAAACACCACCTTTATTACAGAACTTATTACAGAAGCTAATGAGATGGCATCATCAATGACATCACATCACCAGACCAGAATTGGCCAATCACAACTCTTGAACTGGGAATCCCAAATAAGGTATAACTGCTTTTGTGTGAGGCCATTCCAAAGAGAGAGTCAGACTATGCGGCTTTGAACAGACAAAGAAGGCTTTTTATATTCCAGCATGTGAGAGCCAAAGGCAGGGGATTTTGGTACAGCAGAATCACCTGGTTTCGCTCCTACTTTCCGTGATACCATCTGAAGCCAACAGACTGCAAAGTAGTGAGTAGAACTTTTAAGGGCCATTTACGATCGCGTTAGGGAATTATGTTAATTTCTTCCACTTTGGTTGAATGTAGCTGAACTTAGTAACTGAATGTAAACTTATAATAAATGAATGCTTTGATTTTAATACCTTGTTATTTCTGTAACTTTAAAGTGTGCCTGGGGCATGGAAGGGCCTGCTTCATGGGAAATTGTCTAACTGAACTTGCTTGAATAAATAGTCTTCTTAATCTTCTATACACTGATGCTGCATGTGTCTATACCTCTTGGTTTTGCTACATTTCTCTGTCTCTCTGGGGATAGGAGGGAAGAGTTGGTTGGTTCACAGTGGCAGGTAGTCCCCCTAGATGCCAGTCTCCCAATGGGCTAGCTATGAAGACTTCATTGGATGGTGGCAGCGATTTTGGCCTCTAGGGGGCACTCTTGAGTGAGGCTACTTGGGGTTACCCTTAGAGGGACGCTAATCCGGAGGTTCCGAGGTGAGAGACCCCCAGTTTTAGCTATAACATGGTGGCATGCTGTGGTGTAACGAACTGCATCAGTGTTAGGAGTTAGGAAAACAGCTTCTCTCTGCCTCTGCCTTGCCTGTCCCTGTCAGAGAAGGAAGCGGGGTGAGTGGGATGTGTGTGAAGTGACTTTTATATTGTTCAAGCATTTTGTGCCTGTGAAACTGGAGAGCTTTGCTTGCTCTGCTCTTTGAGAAAGAACTATAACACCATAGCTCAGAAACAACTTGAAGGCACACAACAAGGTACTTAGATTTCTTTACAAGAGAGCTCTTGTGCAGTCCCTAAACTACTGCACTACAAATCCCAGGATTCCATAGGATGGAGCCATGACAGTTAAAGAGGTTTCAAATTACTATAATTGTTTAGTGCAGATACACTCAATGCCATAGCCAAGGCCATACAATCCCTTTCAGTCCTTTAATTTGCCAAAAGGGATGTGTGGATGGCACAATTCTTGTCTTCTTAATATGTAGAACTAGAGTGATTAGAGGCATTTGTTTGCAAGTACTTTTGTCCCCTCCCCCCCAATGTAGTATCCCTTCCCAAATTTTAAAAGCTTGACCCACTTTTGAATGTACACAATGCACAATCCTCTTCATTGCTTTACTGTTCAACCCACCACTCCTATGCACCACATAAATGCTTTGACTGCCACCAGCTCCTAAGTTTTCTGTTAATGGCCCTTCTTCAGCATATTGCTTGAGGCAGACTTGGTAAGAACTTTACTTAGCCTAGCAAAAGTCCCCAAGTAGCTTTCCTATCTTAGGGAGATAAGCAGATGGCTCTCAAATGCTGGTGTTTTGAACAATAAAGAAATAACCATTTTTTTTCCTTTTGTGGCTGGGGATGATGTCCTCAACCTGTGTTTAAGAAAGCACAATCAGAGCCTGTAAAAACTGACTGGAAGCTGTGGTCCAAAAAAAGTCACTTTTTCCAAACTCTGATCACAGCTGGGAGAAAAATGGGACAGAGATCTTGTTGGCTTTAGATTCTCTGCAAAGCAAACAGTGATTTGACTGCTTTTTTCTCATTGTGTGGGGAGGGGCTTTGGGAGTCACAGACATGGGCATGTTGCCCATGGGTAGCCTGATGCCCCTCCCTGCTCTAGAACAATCTTAGAGGGCTGGTTGCCTTCCTAAAAATTTAGTGTGGGAGCAGCAGTTAACTTTGGAACACCAGTCAGAGGACATTCTGAGTCACGCCAAACACAATGTTATAACAATGCCACATAAACACAGAAGGGTGCACATATCAGATGATGTCGCCCTTTCGTGTTTATGTCCTGGCCAAAACCTGTCCTATTTTATTGATGGCTTAAGCCATCAATAGATCCCCCGTGGCGCTTTAGTGCTAAGCATTGCCAGAGTATGAAACGGTGTGCCATTTAACTCATGCAAATATAGTATCAATGGCTGGTCTGGCCAGAACACTTCCAGGTAAGATCGTGACCTCCAGGTAGGTGACAAACTTTTTATGACCCTCCCCAGTTTACTTGGGACTTTTAAAGTGTGTTCCTGTGCTTTGAAATACTTTTTCAGTGTTCTTTTTGTTTTTATTTTTGAATATTCCTGCGCTATGTATTCTCACAAGAATACATGGGATTTTGAATTAGGAAATAAATGGAGCCCTGTTCACTTCCTCTTTCATTGCTGGGAAGCCTTTGGATGGGAGAGAAGGTAATTGTGGCAGGGGGAGTTCTTTTACTGGCATAAAAACTGAAAAGTTATGCCCGCAAAAGAACAGGGTTTAGGGGGGTGGTCTGATAAAGTCCAAAGTGTTAAAGCTCAACTTGCACATTGTAAATAAACTCAAACACTCAAATTCAAATATGAAATGACAGTAAGCCTCCACTAACCTAACTCCAATGGAAAACAAACCTGAGGAAACATTGCACCTTTGAAATCTTTCACCACTTGGAGAACTGGAGTGGAGGTAACACTATGCATGTAGTATTACTTTCTATCAGTTGTCTGGATGTTAGACATGTTCTAAATTTATGCGTATGTTAATGCATTAAAACTGTGTTGTACATTGGTTTTCTGGTAGATACATTCCTTGGGCCAGACCAATATTTCTGAATTTGTTGTTTTTGTGCGTCTTTAAGTCATTTCTAACTTACGGCAACCCTAAAGTGAACCTATCATGGGGTTTTCTTGGCAAAATTGGTTCAAAGGGATTTCCCTTGCCTTCTTCTGAGGCCGAGAGAGTGTGACCTGCCCAAGGCCACCCAGTGGGTTTCCATGGTTGAGCAGGGATTTGAACCCTGGTCTCCAGAGTGGTAGCATGACACTCAAACCCTACATCACGATGGCTCTCATATTTCTGAATACCCTAGTTTAATTTCAGACTATTTGAAAGGCAGTGTCTCCTGATATGAGACTGTCTTGAGTTTTAAAATCTTCAAGGGAGGGCTTTCTCTTAGTCCCACCACCAGCACGGGCACATTTGACAAGGATGTGTGTGAGAGAGAGCCTTCTCAGTGGCCACTCCCAGACAGTGGGGTTCCCTCCCACCAGAACCTAGATTGTCCTCCCTCTCTTCGCTTTCTGCCAGTAGGCAAAGGCCTCATTGTTTACCCATGCCTTCAGTTGTTCAATTCCCATTGCAGAAGGCCTTTCCGCTGGGGTGTGCTTCCCCCTCTCATCATTATTATGTTTTAACTTCTTTTTAAATTGTGGTAATTTAACGTTTTTAATAATTATGGTTTGTTTTCTTAAAAACTGTATTGTGTTTTAACTTAAATTATAAGCCACCTTGGGTCCCATATTGGGAAAAAGGTGGGATATTAAACAAACAAACGAGCTTGCCCATCTTGGGATAGAATGAAAAAACAAGGAGCATTCTAGAAGCAAGAACAAGAGCTTGCTCATGGTTATATGCAGGGGCCCATTCCCACTAGACAATTATAGCACTATGGTTCCACTTCAACTGCCATGGCAACATCCCATGGAATCCTGGAGCTTGTAGGCTGGTTAGAGACACCAGAGGAGCTCTTTGGCAGATGATTCTAAAGGCCCCTCCCTCAGCTGCCAATCCCAGGATTCCATAGGAATAATGTATAAACAGCACGGCTTGTTTTATTTGGGATGTTTTAGATTTTATATGTTTTAATCAGTTTTTTATATTTTAATTATATATACTGTATTTTTAATCTGTTGTTTTATGGAAGCCACCTTGGGTCCCATCTTGGGAGAGAAGTGGTATATAAATGAAATAAATATAAACAAGCAAACAAACCATGGCAGTTAAAGTGGAATAATATTGCCATATTTGGCTAGTGTGAATGGGCTCCAGGGGAGGAACCATAACATCGCTTTCTCTATCTGTTAAACTTATTCTGAATCTGGATTTTTATTGCTAAGAAACCAACCACCACATGCCCAACTTTTGAGAACGTTTTTCTGTTGCAGAAGTGGCTGAATACCAGAGGAAGATCTTCAGCAACATTGAGGAAATTGTGACCCTCCTGATTTTTTTAGACTCGAACTCTCATCAGCCCCAGCCAGCATAGGCAATGGTCAGGGATGATAAAGGTTGTCTTCTGACCACATAGTGAGGCTACAGGTTCCTTGCTATAGAGCCTGCTCACACTTCTCCCTTTGTCTCTCAAAATACCAAGAAGAGACAACATGAACTACTGTCCTCTGTAGTTATTGTAGGGCGGTGGTGGGGGTGGGACCTGGGCTGGAGGAATAAGCATGGGAGATAATGTTTCTTTCCCAAATCCTCAACTCCCCTTATCCTGGGATTTAACATCCTGGGTAGTCCATATCACCTCCTGAGTGACAGCATCTCATTTCAGGAACAGCAGGCAAACAGATTTGACTTTGCATAAATACAATGCACTTGGCTCTACTTGCTTACAAGCCAGATAATCGTCTTAGCATCACTGTTAACAATAGAGGAATTTTCCTGGTTGGAGCAGAGCCACCAATTGCTTACAAAGCAGAGCTCTGAGCCCTTCCTGTGGAGGAAAACCACAAAACCATCACCAAGTTTATTCTGTCAGGATGGAATGAACAGGGTAGAAGCCCCATAAAAAAAAGACATGGCTGATCTAGCTTCAGATGTCTACCTTTGCCACTGGGTTTCCCCGAATTTGAAAAGTTTTGCATTAGCACAGCATCAGTGGAGTAAGAAGGATGTGGCTCTCCAGATATTCTTGGTTTCAAACTCCCATTTACCCAACCAGTATGGCTAATAGTCATGGATGTTGGAAGCTATAGTCCAATATCATTCAGAAGACTATAGGTCTCCCACTCTAGATCTACAGGACCTTTGAAGATTTTAAAAAAACTTCTCTCTACCCCCCACCGCCCCCCCACCACAAGATTAGTGAAATTTTTCAAGGGATCTTTGCACCTCCTTACAAGTAGCACCTCTTTAGCCAAAAGCAAATGAGTATTAAGTGAAGGCATCTAGTTATGTCTGTGTTTGGCTAGATACTGGCTGCTCTAGTGTTACCCAAAATGCTCCTTGGAAAATTCCAAAAAAATATCAAGTTTCTAATATGTTGGGGAAATTAGCAGGAACTTGACTTTAGCAATGCAAAAGGGGGTAACAAGGGGATCTTGAAAACCTTTGTCTACCAGTACTAGCCTGGATGGAATACACACACATGTGAAATTAAGTATGATTTTTGTTAAAGAGTTCAAAAATAACACCACACACAAACACATTCACACAGAAAAAGCATTCATACAAGGCTATAGAAAGGCAGTAGGAAAAACTTGGGATAGTGGGTAGCAAGAGGATTTGTTGGGAGTGATACAACCTGTCCTGTAGTCAATCTGGCAGAGAGAATGGAGGAATCTGGAGTGGCTACAAAGAGGGACAGAGGGTCCCCTGGAACTGGAATCTGTGAGCGCTTGGGCATATTGTGGGGGGTCATTTATACCTCCAAATACACCTGAGGGGATTGGATGTTTCATGGGTTGAAATAATGGATTCCATGAGCTTTCATGGATTGCACAATGAGTTTCCTGGTCCTGACAAAAGGTGTGGAAGATGCTAATGTGTTTCTTAATGTCCAGTGATTGGATTTTAAAAGCTTGAGCAACCTGTTTTAAGGTTTGGGGATTAAGGAAAGGAAGTTTCAAAATCAGCAAATGCAAAGGTTTCTTCCACCCATTGTATCCCTTTTCCACTGGGGAATGTGTCCTTTTTAGCTTTTAGCCTTAGGACATTTTCAGATGGCCCTTATCGCGCAAGCAGCCTCCGGACCAGTAACGAGGCTGCTACGTGGCAGGGGGTCCTTTTTGGACGCCGCCGTCCCTCTTCCGTGACCATTCATGGCACGTACGTGAAGCTTTGGAAGCGGCTGCATCATATTTCAATCACCGGCAACTTCCGTGATTGAAATATGATGCGGCCGCTTCCAAAGCTTCACGTACGTGCCACAAATGGTCACAGAAGAGGGACGGTGGCGTCCGAAAAGGACCCCCTGCCGCGCAGCAGCCTCATTACTGCTCCTGAGGCTGCTTGCGCGGTAAGGGCCGTCTGAAAATGTCCTTAGTCTTCCCTAGAGCAAAGCATGGCATTTGGATGTCTTTTCTGAGACCATTGTGCTTTTTCCCTTGTAGAAGGTCACGTTAATGAACCAAATTAATAATATGCCAATTTATTAATACACCAATTTTATTATATGTCAATTTTTGAGGTCTCTAGAAGGGGGGGTGTAGGCCGTGCTAACATTAGCATTGGACATTGCATTTGGATTAACACATGGTATACCACTCCAGAAGTTCTTGTTGGGACCCTGGTCATTTTATTTATTGAGGATGAGTTGGGGCTATATCCTCATGTTGCATGGGTGACAGCTGAACCTCCACACCATATGTTAAAACCTTAACTCAGGGGTGTGGAACTCATATTGATTAGGGCTGCTGCCACACTGCATAAATAATGCAGTTTGCCACCGCTTTAACTGCCATGACTCAATGCTATGGAATTCTGGGATCTGTAGTTTTGTGAGATATTTAGCCTTCTCTGTTAGATAGCTATGGTCCCACAACAAACTACAAATCCTAGGATTCCATAGGATGGAGCCATGGTAGTTAAAGCAGTGTCAAACTATATTATTTATGCAGCGTGGCAGCAGCCTAGAAGTCATTCACTATTTATGGGCTGAAGTAAGACCAACCAAATTCAGCTCCCACCCCATCCTTTGTTGTATATTAAGCAAAAATTCAGCATTGTTCTGCCTGAGCAACAATTATTCCTAAAGGCATATGCACATTGACAGGAAGAAAAAGAGATGACAAAGTTATCTTCCATGAGAAGCTTTAGGTTTCTAATTATCATGAAAGCGTCTCTTAAGGCTCTCACATTATTCTTCACAATGGTATCTCATCCCTCCCTTTCCATCCTGGAAAGCGTCTATCTATCTATCTATCTATCTATCTATCTATCCATCCATCCATCTATCTCCCACCTTCCTTTAAGGACTGGGACTCAAGGCAGTTCAGAATCTGATTAAAAAAACAGGTAACTAACACTTGTTATATGTTATAACATTAACACACACTTAAATCAATATCCATATTAAAACAAAAGATGGATTTAAAAGAATTTAGAAACACAACAGACACAATTAAAAAGTCAGCCCCACTATTAAAAATGCAGTTTTGCCCATTTACTAAGTTTTACATTTTACTATCTGAACTGGGAACATTTCTACAACACTAGAGGCTGTGTGTAGGAAGGGGTATGTTCTGTATTTTGTTCCTGGGAACAGTCATGAATATGTGGACCCAAGCACTTTGGGTTTTAAAAATATACAGATTGTGCAGAAACTCTTTTTGTTTATAGCTTCTCTGGGGACAGGCTTCTGAAAAATAAAGCAATGACGTTCATAAAGATAAACCAGGACATTCAAGACTTTTCTCTGCTATAACCCCATATTCATTTAGATTACTTAGCTACCACAGCTTACTGCAACATATAGGTGGGAACATTTGACCCAGAGAATGTTTTGGACTTCTAGATTCTTGAAGCCCCAACCAGCATGGCTAATGGCAACTGGCTGTGAATATTGTAGCTTCCCACAAAGAATACAGAGAACTGTGATGAAACTATGAATTCTGTTATAGGTCCTCTGTTATAGGCCCTCTGCCTCAACTACCATCCCAGTGTCCTGTGGGAGAGGGAATGATTGCTAAGTCAGTTTACGTCTACATAGGTCATAGAATCATAGAATTGTAGAGTTGGAAGAGACCACAAGGGTCATCCAGTCCAACCCCCTGCCATGCAGGAATACACAATCAAAGCATCCCTGACAGATGGCCATCCAGCCTCTGTTTAAAGACCTCCAAGTAAGGAGACCCCACCATGCTCCGAGGGAGTCTGTTCCACTGCCGAACAGCTCTTACTGTCAAAAAGTTCCTCCTAATGTTGAGGTGGAATCTCTGTTCCTGGAGCTTGCATCCATTGCTCGGTGTTCTAGTCTCTGGAGCAGCAGAAAACAAGCTTGCTCCATCCTCAATGTGACACCCCTTCGAATACTTAAACAAGGCTATCATATCACCCATTAACCATCTTTTTTCCAGGCTAAACATACCCAGCTCCCTAAGTCTTTCCTCATAAGGTATGGTTTCCAGACCTTTCACCATTTTAGTTGCCCTTCTCTGGACACGCTCCAATTTGTCAATATCCTTTTTGAATTGTGGTGCCCAGAACTGGACACAGTATTCTAGGTGAGGCCTGACCAAGGCAGAATAGAGCGGCACTATTACTTCCCTTGATCTAGACACTATACTTCTATTGATGCAGCCCAAAATCGCATTGGCCTTTTTAGCTGCCGCATCACATTTGAAAATGTTTGAAAGTGTTCATTTTTTGGATAACAGCTCTCAGAATTCAGCCCTCAGTTTGGTCACTTGTCTGTAGTGTTCTGATCTCTAGTGTTGATCAGCCAGTTTGCCACATGAGCAGCATCTTGCTCCCTGAGATTACAGGGCTGAAACCTGTAACCAAGGGCAGGGCCATGTTATGTCACAGAAGTGAAGCAGGCAAGGATTGGCAAGTAAGCCAGATATGTTTCTGGGTGAGCTGATTGTGGAAATGGTTATGAGGGCAATCTGATTAAATGGGTTCAGAATTTGGGGAAACCTCAAATACCTAGGCAACCAAGAGCTGAGAAGAGGGAAGTTTGTTTATTTATTTATTTATTTATTTTTGTGGAGTGTGTGTGTCTGGGAATTATGGGAGTTTGAGTTCAGCACATTTGGAGGGCACCAGGTTGAAGCAGGCATTGATATACCCAACTAGTATCTCCATGGAGACAGCGTTAAATTGCTCCCTGAATCCTTTGAAGCAGACTTTGCTTGCATGCAGAAAAGGCTCTGTGCTGCAAACCATTTCCCCACAACATTTTGCCAACCTTTGCTTCTGCCACTCAAAAACCACTGAAAAGTAGGGCTGGAGTGGCATGAAGGTAGAAGGGTTTATCCCATGCTGAATTATGCAGGTTAACAATGGTTTGCTTCATGAAGACAACCATCCCCCGAAGTAATTTAAAATGTCCTACACACAGCTCGTGTGCACATTGTATGTACTCAGTGTGATTGTCAGTGATGACTCAAGACACTTTACCACCTGAGTCAAAAGGCAATCTGCTCTTCCTTCCTTCTGCCTAAAGAATCCAACCTGTTTGTTCGCTACGGTATGTCTTATTCCAACAGTGAGCATCCTCCACCATAACCGTTCCTTTTCTAAGGGTATTTTTCCAGGCTGCTTTAAGCAAGCTGTCCTGCACCCCCTATTAAAGAAACCCTCCCTGGATCCCTCACTATGTATTAATTAACATCTTGTGTCTCTCCTCCCATTTATCTCTAAATAATAATAATAATAATAATAATAATAATAATTAATAATAATAATAATTTATTTATATCCCGCCCCTCTGCAACGCAATCGGGGCGGCTTACAATATAAAAATCCCATACTCACAATACCCTAGCCCACCCACCCCTTAAAATAATATTAAATTACGAAGGATTAAAAACATGCATTAATTAAAATATATATAAATTAGAAGAAAAAAAATTTAAAACATACAATCATAGCCTAGAAAGGGCAGCTGAGTCTTGGGCCGGGATAATTATTCAGGAAAGGCCTGCCGGAAAGAGAGTGGCCTTTTCCTAACTGATGCCTTATTTAACCACACATGATTTTCTTTTGGATTCCAATCCGGGTTTCGGACAGGTCATTCCACAAAAACAGCTTTGACACATGTAGCAAATGAGATTTTAGTGGCAAAGGCTTGGTGTCAAACATCAGTGTTGATCCTATTGGAGCTCTCCGCAGCTTTTGACACTTTGGACCATCGGATCTTACTACTACAATTGGCATCATTGAGAATAACAGGGAATGCTTTGTCCTGGTTTAAATCTTTTTTGCTGGATCTTCCCCCCCACTGTTTCATTTCAGGGAGCTATGTCAACAACTATCCTTGTAACTGTAAGGGTCCATCAAGGATCAGTATTGGGTCTTCTTCTTTTTTCATTATATACACTTCCCCTTGGGTCTCTTATTTCAGAGGTGGGTTTCCAATAACATATCTATGCAGATGACACTCAGATCTTTCAAAGTTTTGATTTAATTTATACTACTGTATGGAAGTCTGTGACAGACTGCCTGTTGAGTGTTTCTATGTGGATGACCACTCACCGTCTTAATCTGAACATGGATAAAACAGAGATCCTGGTGTTTCAACCTGATCTCCCAGTAGCCCCACTTTCATGTCCTCCACTGTGCTTATGTGGTTATACACTGACCCCTGTCCCTGTTGCCAGGAACCTTGGAGTCCTGCTGGATGATCATTTGTCCCTACGCCCCTCTATTGGGGCAACTGCAAAGGCATGTTAACTTCCATCTTTTGAACAGCCATAGGATCTATAGGTTTTTTTTTACTGTTGAGACTGCCCATTTACTTGTCCAGGCATTGGTTATCTCATGCCTGGACTATTTTAATAGCCTATTGGCAGGTTTGCCTTCTTGCTCTCATACTCTTTGATCTTAATCCAGAATAGTGCTGTCTGGGTTGTTTTAAATCTCCCTGAATATTCACATGTCTCCTTCCTTTGTAGATCCCTCCACTGGTTACCAGTCCGGGCTAGGGCTCACGACAGTCTTTTTGTCTTAGAATTTAAGGCCCTGTGCTTTAACCTCTCCCAATATCTGGCAGTTTGGTTAGCATGGTATGTACCATCTAGGAATTAAAGATCTTTAGACAAAGGATTATTGGCAGTTCCACCAATGCATACAGCCATGTCAAGGCTGCGAGCCTTTCAGGATCTGGCTCCGTGTTTGTGGAATGGTCTTCCTTTGCACCTCTGGCTGGAGAAGGATCTTACTCACTTTCGTTAAGGGCTAAAGACCTTCCTCTTTGATTCACCAGATTAAGCTGCTAAGTATGCCTAAGGTGGCCAAGATGGGTAGCGACTGATGAGGATTTTGTTTTTAGTATATTAGTATATTCTTTTATATTTTATAACGATATGTTTTATTGGCTTGTTTTGATTATATTTGTTTGATGTTCTGCCCTTTGGTGAAAAGGGTGTTATAAATAAACATTGTTGTTGTTGTTGTTGTTAGAGTGGTATAGGGACAGCAGGGCAATCTGCATGGAACACACAACCCTCTGCTTTCCAAAAGAGGGAAATGACCAGCGAGCTGCCATTGTTGCCTCCTTCCACATCAGCCATGACCTGCCGCTTGAGGCAACTGTCTCATTCTGCCTAAGGGCAGGCTGGGCCCAACACTCTTTGTGTGACCTGTTTCTCAATGGTCACATTCTGTCTCACAGAAATAAACTGAAGAGGTGTAGCAGAAATGGTGAGTTTGTGCCTTCAAATGGTAAACACTATGTACTTGTGTGACTCAGACAGATTTCCTTAGGGAAGAAACCACAATGGGAAGCTATGGAATTCAGCCAGTTGGTGCAGTGTCCACCTGTCAATTAATTAATTTGAAAGTATGATACAGAGAACTTACATCTAAAACCAAAACAAATTAGAATAATAAAAATTAAAATTCAAACATGCAAATTGATTTGAGGTTCATAGGTTTACAGCCAGAAATTACCAAAGTCCTAGCAATGAATTTTGGAAGATTTAACATTTGGGAATTCAACACCACCATTTGGGTGTTTGCACCTAGGATGGTGATAAATTTGAAAAAGGAGTTTGAAAGCAATGTTCCCATATTCAAATTTTGTAAATGGGCAGTATCATCACGATTTGGAAGTTTTAATCTGTGGGAGTAAATTTTGGATTTAGAGTAATTTCAGCTATAACCACTGTTTTGACTTTGTAGCACCTGCTAGCCCCCAAATTTTGAAGCACAGAATTCTGAAGCACAGAATGCAGGCAAAAAAATGTGCAAGCAATAGAAATGATAACCCCTTTGATGACAAAAGTTAGGTATCTGATCATCTAGCTTCTTACTGCTTCCAACAATGTGGGCTTTAGATTGCAAATTACTCTCTCTAGAAGTGAAATTTTCTTCCATTTTTCTTGTTCCATTTTTAGTCCCAGAATGCAGCTCTTTGTGCATCTAGTCATTCAAATAAATTCTATCTTGGGCTTTTGCTGTATCTTCTCTTTCCAGGATCAAATGCTTTACAAAGCAATCCTTTTCTCGCCCCAGGGACTAAACCTTGGCAAATCATCCCCTGCCATGCCAGTGACATCTCTTTGGAAAAAAATAACAGTGCACATGCAAAGTGCAGTGCTTTTATGAGCACTCCAGTTATTGCTTGCTGAGCTTTTTTCCGGGAATGAGCATTGTTTAGACTTTGTCAATATTTCAATCTGATGCATTCTAGCTATGTTATTCCATCCCTAACATTCAATGGAAACTTAACATGTTCCAGTCTCTGAGCATCCCTGAATAACAGAACACAGAGAGCAGAAAACACATCAGCCTCTTGGACAAAATGGAGGAGGAGTGGAGATAATGTTTCATATGTAAAATATTGTCTTTGGGGAGAGAGAGGATGTGGGCTGGCTAGGAAACCATAAATCTTTCACAAATGGATCACATCACTCTCACTCAGGAAAGTGAGAATTCAAAGACATAGGACTTTATCAGACTACACTGTTATAGTGCTATTATTCCACTTTAACTGCTATGGCTGCCTCCGGCGGAATTCTGGGGTTTGTAGTTTAGTGAGGCTTAACAGCTCTCTGGCTGAGAGTTCTAAATGCTCCTCCCTCAACTACAAATCCCAGGATTCCACAGGAGGCAGCCAGAGCAGTTAAAGTTGAATTATAGCACTATAACAGTGTAGTGTGATAATCTCCATAGGCTGCTGCCATACTGTGGAAAAAATGCAGTTTGACACCACTTTAACAGCCATGGCTCAATGCTATGGAATTCTGAGAGTTGTGGTTTTGTGAGACATTTAGTCTTCTCTGTCAGAGCTCTGATGCCACAACAAACTACAAATTCCAGGATTCCATAGGCTGGAGCCATGACAGTTAAAGTGGTGTCAAACTGCATTATTTCTGCAGTGTGATAGCAATCCTGGTCTCAAAGGTGCCACAAGATCACTTTGTATCAGGAAAGTGTGTGAAATTTTTGGTTCTCCAGATGCTAGGCAATCATTAATCCCATCATCCTTTGCCATTGTTCAGACTGGTTGGATCTGATGAGCGCTAGAGACCAACAATAACTGGAAAGGCACATGTTCTCCAGTACTGGCGTTCTTGTATCTGCTCATCAGGTAAGGGTCATAAAGAAGAAGTGTGGTCCTTACATTCATGAGTCTGATTAGACTTCATTAATCTGTGCACCTGTTCTTTATACATGTATTCATACATCTTCCCATGCAAAAGTGCAATACTGCTGCCCATCCATCACGTGTCTCAATTCTTGTAGCCAAACTACACATTTAGAAAGTTCACATGATACAGCCATTCTTGGGCTGTGCCACTTCAAAGTGCAGGTGGTGATAGCATGTATGACTATTTCACCACATCATAAGTACTCTGCCTGTGGAAAGTCAGCATGACAAACAGAAAGATTCAGCCTAATCTTCCCCCAATATGCCCCTGTCCCGTATAGAGTGGCCTTTTAAAAAATGGGAAGTATTCAGATATAGCTTCCAACCAGTGGTGGCACTAGGGGTGTATGGAGAGGTTGGACTTTATCAGATGAGGCTGTAATAGCACAATTACAACATGGTGGGACCACAAATGGGTTCCCGTGATTGCACGATGTCATCATCCTCTGGGGTCAGTGTGTGCTCCACCCGTTAATTGCGCACCACCCCTTTCCCAATGAGAACACATAATTACACTTCTGGGTGAGAATGTGAAGAGGACCTACAGGACACTCTTTGAATAAACTGTCACCTTTTCTTGGTATGTTTTATGAGTGTTTAAGTGTTTATTTGTGAATATCTTTCATTTTTTATGTGTTTTGGGTGTTTTTTAATAAATCTTTTTAAGTGAAGTTGCATCTTCTCGTGAGAACAGCCAAAATCTCACCCATGCAAAATTGCAAAAGTAGTAGAAAAAGTTTCTTGAAGGTGAATGCGTGGGCCAGCATGAAGTTTTAATACTCTGTAATTAGAAGGTAATGCTAAGACAAGTGTTATTTCAATCCTGTTCTTAAACCACTTGTGGTGGTTATGCAATAATTCTGTGGCAGTAGCATCACGTTATTACAGCGATGTGCAGTAATTACTGTAATCATGCCACTATGTTTCCACTTCCCTCAATAGTGGAATTACAGCATTTTTAGACATTTTTAGTCTGATAAAGTCCACTGTCAAGGGGAGGGGTGACACCAGCTTTAGTGATGCCACAGCTTCCAGCCTTCCTGAAATGGCAGAATCCAAGAATGGCTGTATCATGCAATATTTTGAGCATGTTATTCAGGATTCTATTGCTCTACTCTGTCTCCATGTAGTTTCTCTCTTTCTTTCCACAGGCCTTTCCCTATGTTAGCTGAATGCCCATAACAAGGAAACACAGGGTGAGGCCTGTATCCCAACACTTTGGAAGAGGGCAATATCACAGACATACTTCCTTCTTTTTGCCCTCAGCTGCTGCTTGACCTCCTTGGTTGTACGATTTCTGATAGATGCTATTCTGTTCATAACTCCATTTTGTAAAAAGAAAAATTGCTGGTAAGTGGTGTCTTCCTGAGTTTAAGCTACAAGAACATCAAGGGGAGAAGCAACAAGGAAGACACAACTCTCCAAATTTAGTGATAAGTATCATTATGTGCCTGACATGGCAACCATCACTAAGAACAGCATGGGGCTGAGAAAGAAAGAGAAAATAATATACTTGATATGAAATCCAGCAAGGCATTTTGAATGCACACCTTCTGTACAGTTATATTACGTCCTTAACCTATGCTAGTATATACCAATTTAGTTATGATAACTTACTCAAGCCCTTCCTTTCACAGCAAATTACTTATAACAGTGTTGTTGGTTTTTGGCAGATCTTCACAAAAGAACGCAAACTGCAAGCTTAGTTATAGTCTGGAATCAGAAGAACAAGTTCTTAATATGCCTAATCTAGTCACTTTTTGATCTGCTTCTATTCTATTATGTCTATCACAAAGTCATCCTAAAAATTCCACTGTCTTGACAAGTTACTCTTTCCTCTGAAGCCATGTTACTCTGTATTGGCATGTTATGAATGTTATGCGTGTTTATTTGGAAATACTGTGTTCAGCAGGGCTCACTCCCTGGTTAACATATATTAGATTGCAATGACACAGGCCTTGATTACATCCTGCTTGGACTACTGTAACATGCCTTTGCTATGCTATGTGGGGCTGCCTTTAGAAACTGTTTGGAAACTTCAGCGAGTCAAAAATGCTGCAGCCAGGCTGTTGACTGGGGCTGGGTACAGGGATCATGAGACTCCCCTCCCCTGTTGAAACAGCTCCATTGGCCACTGGTCCGTTTCTGGGCAGAATTCGAAGTGCTGCTTTTGACCTTTAAAGCCCTAAATGGCTTGGGTCCAGACTATTTGAAAGATCATATCTCCTCATATAAACCAATGTGTGCTTTAAGATCTGGAGGGGAAGCTTTCCCTCAGTCCCACAACCTTCACAGGTGCAGTTGGTGAGGACTGGGGAGACAGCCTTCTCTGTGACTGCTCCCAGGCTATGGAACTTCCTTCTACAAAAGGTCCAGTGCTCTCCCTGCTCTCTTTCAACCTACAAATGAAAACATTTCTATTTAAGGAGGCATTTGGTGATAGCAGATAGGTTTTTTTTTTTAATGGGGAGGGGTGCAGAAAGTTTTTATTTTAGTATGTTTTAAATACCCTTTAAAGCTGTTTAACGTGTGTTTAAATCAAAGTTAGTTTAATTGTACTTTAACTTTTGTATTGAGAGTTTTTAATTTAATTGCTTTTTTTATGATGTGTATGTTGCCTTGGGTTCTGTACTGAGAGAAAGCCAGGATATAAATAAATAAATAAATAAATAAAAACATAAATAAAAATAATGTTTTCTATTAAATTTCATCCCAGAACTTTAGACTTCCTTTAGAATCCTCACATCTACTATTTAACTCAGTTGAGTCTGTAGATTTTGTTTAAACTTACTGAAAGCAAGTACCTGATGCTGTGTACACTCCTATACAAAGAAGGATGGGGAACCGGTGGCCATCTAATTGTTGGTGGATTGCAGCTCCCATTATCCCTCATCATTGGCTATCCTCTCTAGAGCTGATAGAAATTACAGTCCAGCAACATCAAGAAACCCACACAACCCCCTTATCTGCTTTACAAACATCTAACATCTATCATCTTGTCTTCTTCCTCCCCCATTGCTATACTTACTATCTTAGCTGCTCTTTTTCTTTAAAAACATTGCCTGTTTTGAGTATCACGCCTGATTTCTGAATCCAGTTGACATATTCAGGAGAAGGAGGAGGAGGAGGAGACAGCCTGTATAACTTGATGTTGCTTCTCATTTCTGCGGAGCCTAGAGCTGTGCTTGTATGAAACACAACGCACAATTGGAGGGCTGAACACAGGATAAGACTTTTTAAAAGACAGTATCTGAAGGGATGCCATGTAGAAGATGGAGCAAGCTTTTTTTTTCTTTTTCTTTTTCTTTTTTTTTTTTTTTTTGCTGCTTTAGAGACTAGAACATGGATTCAAATTGCAAGAAAGGAAATTTCACCTAAACATTAGGACCAACTTCTTCACTGTAAGTGCTCTTAATCAGTGGAACAGATTGCCTCAGAGGCTGGCAGACTCTCTTTCTTGGGAGATTTTTAAACAGATAGTCATCTCTCAGGAATGCTTTAGCTTTGTATTCCTGTATGGCAGGGGGATGGACTGTATGACTCTTCCAACTCTAAGGCTCTATGATTCTATGAAATGAGTATCGGTTCCTGGTTACCATTTTGGCGGTATTTTTTGTTCTATGCATTCTGAATTTGGGTAAAGAACTAAAATGGGGTGGGGAGAAAGTGATAGCTCTGGTACCAACTGTTTAGGTATCATTGGCATGAATTGGCATGACTTCATAATAGTTTTGAACAACTTGCCATTTTTGTGTGAAAGATATCATAACAAATTGTAGAATTGAAACAGAGTGAAACCCAAATGTTCTAAGGCCATATTTGGCATTTTAGGCTGAAGTGCTATCATCAGTTGTCATTCACATGTGGGGCAAAAGTGGGCAAAATTCTCCCATGTCTTTCACTGCAAAAAGAAACTTCATTAGGGTAGTTTTGTCCTCTCCCCTTCTGCTTGCAAAACCATGTAAACTGAACTCTCCTTACGTTAAAGAAAAGCACACTCCAAAGAAGGCACAATCAAATTCTCTTTGTGCACCCCCTTCACAATTATATTTAGCATGATTGCATTAATCAGTCACTGTATTCTTCAGAATAGAAGGAGTGGGACTTACAAAAAAAGCAGAATAAGTGTGCTTTTGTGGTTCTAGTGCACCCAACCATTCATTATGATACATGGAGTTATGAGAGCTCCTGTAAGAAGGCAATGACTTTTCTTCTTCTTTTCTACAAGGCTCTAAGGAGGAAGCTAAAGGACCCTGGGGCACAGCTTGTTATTTCATTGCTCCTTCCTGTTGAAGAAGGAAGAGGGAGCAAAATACAAGGAGTGAACAAGTGGCTCCACAGATGGTGCCATCAAGAAAGATTTGACTTCTTGGATCAAGGCACTTTCATGAAGAGGGAATTCTGGCGTGAGATGGATGGAACCTCCCAGCAAATGGAAAGAATATACAGTATTCGCTAGGAGTCTCACAAATCTGATCAGGAGGGCTTTAAACTGAGTTACAAAGAGAGAGGGTGATGGTATTCCAGAGAGCATGGGGACATCAAATACTGTGGAAAATAGCTTTAACAATACAGGAGGAACTGGGGCAAGAACCCAAGAGTGGGCAGAAAAAAATAAGAAGGAATCAGTTGGGGAGAGTGACCCCATAGTCTTAGATGTCTCTACAGAGCATAGGAAATAAACTATTGCACAGAGCATGGGAAATAAACCAGATGAACTTGAACTCTTAACACAGGAAGGCAAATATGACTTAATAGGCCTCACTGAAACCTAGTGGGATGACTTTCATGATTGGAATTTAGTAATGCAGAGGTATAACAAAAACCAGCATGGTATAGTGGTTTTAGCATTGGACTATGGCTTTGGAGACCAGGGTTTGAACTCCCACTCAGCCATGGAAGCCCACTAGGTGACCTTGGGCAAATTACATACTCTCAGCCTCAGAGGATGGCAAAGACAAACCTGCTCTGAACAAATGTTTCACCATAAGTCAGAATCAACTTGAAGGTACACAACAACAACATAACCTATTCCAAAGAAATAGGACAAACAAGAAATTAGGAGTAGCATGACAAGCATGTGTACACCTGTGATGAGTTCCATGACCTAGAGCATGGGAAACATGTTGATAGCTTTTGGGTAAAAACTTAAGGGGAAGGTAAACAAAACTGACCTCCCTGAGGGCATCTACTATAGGGTCCCCAGCCAGACTTAAGATTTGGATGGTGTTTCCTAAAACAAATGACCCAATATTTGAAAAGGATAGCTACAGTGGTAACATGAGATTCAATCCCCTTTAGATTTGTTGGAAGACACACTCTGCCAAGATGGTAAGGTCCAACAAACTCCTCACTAGCCTTGCAGACAGTTTCATTGTACAAAAGATGAAGGAAGCAACAAAAGGATCAGGTATTTTGGATCCAAACCAATAGTGATGAAATGGTCAATGGCATGGTAATAGTGGGATCCTTGGGTGGGGGTGACCATGTTATCTCGGTATCTATTGTACAGAGGAAAGGAAAAGACAAACATAGGCTCACAGTCTGGACTTCAAGAAAGCTGATTTCAGTAAGCTTAGGGAAATAATGGGTGAGATCTTATGGTCAGAAATGTACAAATAGAAAGGAGTTCATGGGAGTTTCTTAAAGGTGATATATTAAAGGCACAGTTGCGAACAATTCCAATGGGTAAGAAAATTGGGGCTGTCTAAAGAAAACAGGGTGAGCTGAGATTTAAAATATTCATGTATAGGAAATGGAAGAAGGGGTAAACCACTGAAGAGGAATACAGATGAACAACCGATACGGTTGACCCTCTGTATTTACAGATTCTGCATCCACTGCTTGAAATATTTTAAAAAAAAATTCCAAAAAAGCAAACCTTGATTTTGCCTTTTTATATAAGAGATACAATTTTACTACACTATTGTATATAATGGAACTTGAGCATCCACAGATTTTTGCATCCACAGGGGGTCCTGGAACAAAACTCCAGTGGATACCAAGAGCCCACTGTACTTGCAGGGGAGAAGTCAGAAAAGCTAAAGTACAGAATGATCTCAGGCTAGCTAGAGAGGTTTAAAAAAGGTTTGGAGGTTTGGGGTATGTTCAAAGCAAGAGGAAAAAGAAGGAAACGGTAGGGCCACTGTGTAGAGGAGACAGTGATATGCTATTTTGTTCAGGGAGGATACTGCACTTGAATAATTAAATGAAAACATTTCCTTTCCCCCATTTCTTTCTCTCTTGGTTTCCTCCTCTTTCTCTACCCTCCCATTCTGTCTTTCCCTACATCTCTTCCTCCTTTTCCCTCCCTTTCAATTATAAAATTCAGGTGAAATGTACTGTTGTCCCTCCGTATCCATGGATTTGGTATCCACGGATTTAAGTATTCACGGCTTGAAAATATTATTTTAAAAATAATCCAAAATGCCTTGATTTTGCCATGTTATATAAGGGACACAATTTTGCTATGCCATTGCATATAATGGGACTTGAGTATTCACGGATTTTGGTATCCACGGGGGGTCCTGGAACGAAACCCCAGCTAATATGAAGGGACAACTGAATGCAGAGAATGGTAGTCTTGTTAGATATCTGATCATTTAAACTGAAAAGTCCACAGACTGAAATTGGGATCCCTGGGTCCTGTGTGCAAAATATGTATTCCAACAATGATCTTTGCAGACTACACTTCTCAGTTGGTTCTGGGAAGGCGGAAGGGGTGCATTGATTGAGCTCTGCAGAAAAATGTTCTTCATATGCTTGGAGGCTCTCAAAACATTCCTGATTAAGAATTCTCCACCCTTGATTCATTGGCTGTTCCTTATCAGTGCACTTGTGATGGATCCATGAATCTAACTGAAATACATAATCCCTTATTAACTTTTAGCAAGGCATTTGAAGAATGAGTGAAGTGTTCAGATTGGTGTTGGTGAAAAGAAAATTAATCACCAGATTAATTTTCAAACCCAATGTGCCAAGCTCTACCAATCACATACATGTCTACTCAGAAGTTATATTCAGGGATAGACATGTTGGCCGTTCAACAAAATATAACAAAATCCAAAATCCACAAAATACCTATATTGGCCAACCAAAATGCACAAAATACATCATACTGAAAGCTTTCAAAGCTCCACTGGTTTCTTCATCAGGCAAAAGTTGTTTTAAAAAATCATACAAACCATACATTTAAATATATATATATATATATATATATATATATTGCCTGGTGAAAAAAGCAGTAGAGTTTCAAAAGCTTGCATGATGTATTTTGTGCATTTTGGTTGGCCAAAAAGCTCTTTTGTGGATTTTGTTGTACTCAGAAGCAAGTCTTCCTGAACTCCGTGTGACTTAGGGTGCATCTACACTGTAGAAATAATGCAGTTGGACACCACTTTAACTGCCACGGCTCCATCCTACAGAATCCTGGGATTTGTAGTTTTGCGACGGCACCAGCACTCTTTGGCAGAGAAGACTACAGACCTTATAAAACTATAAATCCCAGGATTCAATAGGCTGGAGCTACAGTACTTTGAAGTAGTGTCAGACCGCATTATTTCTACAGTGTAGATGTCTCTCTCTCTCTCTCTCTCTGGCTTTTCTTTGCAAATGAAGATTCAGGCAGGACTCATCCTGCGCTTTCTGCAAGCGCGCTGATGACTGAAAACGCCAATCTGAGATAAACAAGTCAGGTTGCAGAAAGCACAGCAGAAGGTCTCCTTGGGTGATGTTTCCGGGTTGTGATTCTTTCTGCATTGTCGTTTCTCTTCAAGACTTGTTCGGCGTGAGTTCTCAAATAAGGCTGCAGCATAGAGCGGCACTATTACTTCCCTTGATCTGGACACTATGGAGCTGGGTATGTTTAGCCTGGAAAAAAGACGGTTAAGAGGTGATATGATAGCCCTGTTTAAGTATTTGAAGGGGTGTCACGTTGAGGATGGAGCAAGCTTGTTTTCTGCTGTTCCAGAGATTGGAACACAGAGCAATAGATGCAAGCTCCAGGAACAGAGATTCCACCTCAACATTAGGAGGAACTTTTTGACAGTAAGAGCTGTTCGGCAGTGGAACGCACTCCCTCAGAGCGTGGTGGGCTCTCCTTCCTTGGAGGTCTTTAAACAGAGGCTGGATGGCCATATGTCAGTGATGCTTTGATCGTGATTTCCTGCATGGCAGGGGGTTGGACTGGATGGCCCTCGTGGTCTCTTCCAATTCTGCAATTCTATGATTCTATGATTCTATGATTGTGGATTGTGCGTCTCCATGCCTCCCGATGTGAGGCCAGGGCAGACCATTGTTGGTGATCAATTTGGCCAAGCCTGAGATGATGTTTCAGGGAGTCCTTGTATCGCTTTTTTGGAGCGCCCCTCTTATGCTGACCCGTGGCAAGTTCACCGTAGAGTATTATTTTTGGGAGGCAATGGTCCTCCATCCTAGAAACGTGCCTGCCCAACGCAACTGTGTTCTCATTATCATGGCCTCAGTGCTGGTGATCGCTGTTTGCTCAAGGACAGCAACATTAATCACATAGTCAGTCCAGTGTATATTTAGGATTGTGCGTATACAGCGCTGATGAAAGCATTCGAGGAGTTGTAAGTGTTGGCGATAGGTGACCCATGTTTCAGATCCATAAAGGAGAATAGACAGTACAATGGCTCTATGCACACTGATTGTTGTGCTTCGCCTCAGGTGTTTGTTACTCCAGACTCTTTTGTAAAGCTACGGCCAAATCCACACTACACAAATAATCCAGTTGGAAACAGGATTATTTGCCATGGCTCCTTCCTACGGAATCCTGGGATCTGTAGTTTGGTGATTCACCAGCATGCTTTGGCCAGGCACGCTAAAGACCTTATAAAACTTCAAATCCTAAGATTCATTAGGAAGGACCCATGGCAAATAATCCAGTTTCAAACTGGATTATTTGGGTAGTGTGGATTTGGTAGTCCCAAGCAAACGGGTTAACAGCCTCTGCCAGACCTCACTGATTTAAAACAAAGACTTTATTGAGAGCGGATCGCAGGCGTAGAGCGACGCCCAAACCTCAAGCCCGAGGCTCTACGCGCATGCGGCGATCACAGCAACCTCCCCTTGCCGTTGAGCGGTGCTTTCCGGACAACTTCATTTCCCGTGGTGCATCGCGACTTCTAGTCAACGTTCGGCCAATCGAGGTTGCGAGTAGGGGGCGGAGCTCTGCGTCGCCAGTGGCCTGATGGGGATTGTAGTCGAGAGTGGGTATGAAAGAGGCCCTGAGAAGGCTGTGGTGGCGGCGGAGTTTGAGTGATGCGAAGTAAGATGGCGGAGAGGGACGTTTCCCGGGGAGGCTGTTTCTTTCTTATGGGTGGGACGGAGAAGCCCTGTTTAATGGACGTTTAGGGCGAGAGGGGAATCTGGTTTGGAGCGTGTGGGCAAAGAGAGAGTCAGGGGGGCGCCATAGGGGGCTGCTGGGTAGGAGGGTCGTTTGAAGCGGCAGCTGCAGCAGCAGCAGCAGCAGGGGAGCCTTGCCTCGGTTGTGAGGGGGAGCCGAGGGGCCGGAGTGTCTGTGGGGAAGCTGGACTCAGGACTGGAGGCGCTGGGCTGGGCTGGGCTGAAGCCTAGTGTCTCTAGGCTCTAGTGGAATGTTAATATTACAAGAAATACTGTATACATAAGGGAGAATATGATTGTTTTAAACAACATGTCAGATGTAATTGAGAAAATTATAATATATATATATATATATATATGCCTAATGTCTCTCAACCAGGGTTCCCTGGTACCCTAGGGTTCCCCAAGAGGTTGCTAGGGGCTCCTCAAGAGATTATGATTGTGGGTTGTGTGGGGGGAAGCAATAACAGAATAATAAACTGTATAGCAGCCTTTCTCAACCTTTTTATCTTGGAGGAACCCTTGAAATAATTTTCAGGTTTCAGGGAACTCCTGCATAAACATTATTCTATATACAGTTGTCCCTCCCTATCCACGGATTTGGTATCCACGTATTTAAGTATTCACGGCTTGAAAAATATTCTTTAAAAAAAATAATGATCCAAACAGCAAACTTTGATTTTGCCATCTTATATAAGGGGCAGCATTTTGCTATGGCATTGTGTATAATGGGACTTGCATATTCATGGATTTTGGTATCCATGGGGGTCCTGGAACCAAACCCCAGTGAATATGAAGGGACAACTGTACTGCTGTTGCTTTCTCCACAATCACAATCTCTTGAAGAACCCCTAGCAAACTCTTGGGGAACCCTAGGGTGCCAGGGAACCCTGGTTGAGAAACACTGAAAAATAATGTTTTGGCAGGGGTTCCCTGAGACCTGAAAATTATTTCAAGAGTTCCTGCAGGATAAAAAGGTTGAGAAGGGCTGGGTGAAGGGAACTGTGAGGAAGAATTTGGAATTTGGAATTTTTATTGGAATAAGACCATTCTACTAAAAAATATACCCGACCGCAAAAGGCCATAACAACAACGCAAAAATAATACTAATTGTTTTCCTCTTTTCTTACTAATACAAAAATAAATCTGTCCTAACACTAATGTATTTTTGCTCTTAATCTAAACACACTATTATCACATTATATTTACATATTACAATTATACCCATTTGATAATGAAAAAATCAATAAAAGATTAATTCAAAATAATAATACAAAATAATACAAAATACTAAAATAATAATAAAATAATAATAAAATATTTACCTGTATTTAAAATATCATTTTATGTTATTGCTGGGGTCGTCTCACTAAACCACGGCCAAAACTTTTTCCAACGATAGCTTGGCAATTTCTCTTTTTCACTCAGAGCTAAATTTTCAATTACGTTCTTCACCTTTTACAACCTGCAGATTTTGACTTTTTACCTCCTTTTGTCTCTGGAGTTTATAGGGGGTAACTCTCAGGTGAGTGAGTGTAGAATTGCAGCCTTAACCCCTGGACAGGTTTCTTGTGGCATCAGATTTAGTGGTTTGTGAAAGCTGATGCCCTAAAAATTGGGACCACAAGGCTCTTGGTTGTTGTGTTGCAATCATGTAACAGGGCTAATTTGGGATGTGTAAAGTGGAGTTGCTGAGTAAATTAGCTGGGCTTTAGAAGTTTGCAAAAATTCCTTCCCAGTGGCCAGTGGGATCTTCTGGTGTGGGTTCAGTTATTTATTTGGTAAAGCGAGGTTGTACTGCAGGCTTTCTCAACCTTTTTACAACCTGGTTGAACCCTTGAAACAATTTTCAGGTCTCAGGGAAGCCCTGCCTAAAAATTATTATAGCTACAGCTAAAAAAAAAACAAAAACTCATCTTCATATCTCGCAGAACCCCTAGCAACCTCTTGTGGAACCCTAGGCTTCCAGGGAACCCTGGTTGAGAAACCCTATTGTATTGTGTTGGCAAGCTGTTCACTAGGCTAATGATAGGTGCATTTCCCCCCCTGAGAGCTGAAGAGGGCTTAGCTGCTTGTGTCACTTTCACCGCTTTTGCTTCTGGTAAACAGATTTTGCAGGCATTGCGTTGTTTTTTTTTTTAAAAAATCAAGCTCTTTTGGATCATAAGTAATTTTGGGTGTGTGGGGCAGGGGAGGGGGAAGAAAAATGTGCCTGCATAAGAAGCTGAGTTTTATACATGTTCTTACTATAAATGAGCTAAACAACAATAGTTGGTCTGCAGCCTCATGAGATTTTCATGAGGTTTTATGTGTAATAGTATGTGACTTGGGGTTTGTTTTGTTTTGTTTTTTGGTGCTAGCTGAAGTCTTAATTCAAGTTTACTTCTATTTGCAATGCTGCTGTGTGCTGCTCACTTTCACTGTTTCTAGTCTGCTCTGTCTCTTGCTTCTCTTTAAAAGCTCCATGGATCACAAGTTATTTTGTGTTTTATCTTGTTTGCCACCGTAGGGCAGAGGCATGGTTCAGATGCCATCTTTCAGGACTTGTTTCAAACCATGATTTTATTTATTTATTTATTTTACAAAAAAAAAAATGTTTAGAAGCCTGGGTCATTTGATTTGTCATTTGTTGACAGGTAGTGTGAATGGATTTGTCACATGCCCAGTTTGTCAGCACCTTGTCTATGCTTGTCTGTGAGAAGATATGTGGCTCTAACACGTACACTGGCAGATTCATTTATCAAATCACTGTGAGATAATCTAGGCTTTCTTGTCCAAGGGAAAAATCTACCTGGTTTGACAGCAATCCAAAAAACAAAATATGTTTTGAATGGTTGAAGGAATGGATATTGCTTAAAGATGTGAGGCTTTTGGAACTTGAAGGCCATAATTTAAGATTTGGTTGGCATGGTTATCTTGGGTATGATAGTCAAGGCATATGCTGCATTTTAAAAATCATTGTACAGTAGGATCCCCATATCTGTGGGAGATTGGTTCCAGGCCCCACTGCGGATGGTGAAATCTACGGATAATAGCGAATGCACCTGTTGCCATTCTTGCCACTGAGAGCCACGGGGGCAAAAGGAGAAGGGACGGAGAACTCCTCTTCTCCTGTCACCTCCCCATCGCCATTGCACCCCCGCTGCAAATGGAGCTCTCCTAGGGGAAGGGAGCGGCAGGAGATCCCTCCTCCTCCTCCCTTCCCCCCACCATCACCACTGCAAATAATTGAATCAGCGTATGCAGGGTGCTACTGTATTAGAAAGGGTCTCCTATGAGTTTGGTATAAATATAAATACTTTTTTGTAAGATACTAGCCAACTCACCTCAGGAAGCCTTTTCAAAGGAAAGAATTGATTAAAGATTGGAGATGGTTGTTTTATGATGATCTTTTGTATTTTGAACAAGAAAGCGGGAAGTTTAAATCAAGAGAGATGATTCTTAAGGAAGGCAAAGATCTTAATTGGTTTGGTTACAGTATTTGCAACTTAAGGACATATTTAATAAAGATAAGAGAAATGCAGCCATAGAAGTTAGAGAAATGAGTTTTATTTAGAGTTGTGTAAAGACGATGACCATGTAATTGTATGAATGGCTTTTGTAACTAGAGACAGAAGATGAGCCTGTAGAACAATACATGATAAGTTGGGCCAAAAATTTTGGGCATAATGTCAGTACGGATGTACAAGTCCCCCCCCATATCTGAGGAAATAATATTCACAGTTTCAGTTATCCATAGCTGAAAAAATAGGGACGCATATCATAGAGTTGTGCTGGAAAATTGCTAGAGAGGTATTTTCTAATGCAATTCTATGTTATATTTGTACTGGAAGTCCTTTATTTTAATAGGGCTTGTGATTATCTGCAGTTTCACTTATAAATGGTAAGTCCAAGAATGTATCTCCTGTGGATATGGGGGACAACCTGTATGGGGAAAATGTGATCCAAATATATAAAATTTACTTTCCGCAGTAATTTAAAAGAAAACCTGTGTAAGATGATGTGTAGATGGTATCTAACCCCAAATAAGTGGTAAAAAATGTCCCAGAATGTTTCAATCCAATGTTGGAGAAGTCAAGATAAGGAGGGTACCTTTTTTCATATGTGGTGGACTTGTAAGAGGTTGAAAAGGTACTGGTATAAGATTTATATGCTAATCCAGAATGAATAAATACATAAATAAATAAAATAATGGTAGGTTTTGTAATGTTACCAGCAATGTTTTTGTTGGGCAATATGGACAAAGAATTGGAGTAAGTATGGATTACTTCTTCTATACACAACAGCAGCAGCAAAAATAGTGTTCACTCAAACTTGGAAACAGACTGACAATGGAAAAATTGATTGCTAAGGTAGCTGAGTTAGCCCAAATGATCGAATTAACGTGGCTTCTAAAGGATAAACCAATTGAAAACTTTTTGAAAGACTGGAAACTTTATGAATTTTTTGAGCAGCAAGAAATATAATGATGTAATAATCTGTGGTTATGGTTATTAGTAGTTTTAGTAGGATTAATTCGTTGGATCTGTAATGGTAGATTTTTTCCCTTTTCATTGCAGTCAGGATTGAAGGGTCAGAGCCCTACTGTATATTAGTTGTGTCTTTTTTCTCTTTCTCTTCATTTTTCTCTCTTTTTCTTCTTTCTGTTCCTTTATATTTTAAATGGACTGTAAATTAGGTTGTTCATGTCAAAAGATAATTTAATTTTTTTAAAAGCAAAACCAAAAAACCCCCAAAACCCTGTTGTATTGCTCAGTCATGCACTTGGGCTGAAAATAATGTAATGCTACTGTACAGGGAATAGTTAGAGTCTTAAAATAAACCAAACTGTGCAGCTTGAAACTACTTTTGAGGGTGTAGACAAGAGTGATGCTTAAGGTATTAGTGTTACGCAAAACCCTCATGTCCATGGAAAATCCACTCATGAACTGATTTTACAATGGGGAATTAATAGCAACTCAAATCACAAGCAAGAGGCAGCGTAACCTTCGGAATCTTAAGCCCTATGTATATGGGTGTAGCCAGGAAAAACACTGAGTCAGAGGTCCAAAATAACTGCTGAAACTTTATTAAAAGGAATTATAAGCATTCACACATAAAACACATTCATTGTCAAGCAAACAAAACTACTAGAGTAAGGCAGGAAATATTTAGAAATGGGATTAGGCTAAGGCTTTGGGGGAAATACCGCACCTGATCCTGGAGCTAGGGTCTCCTCGTAAGTAGTGGAATTACTCTTGTGTAGCAGCAGCAGCAGCAGCAAACAGTTGCACCAAAAGCAGGGAGGGAGAATTTAGGAAGGGAAGTTAGTATTACTAGAGAGGGAATGGAGCACTTGAGTTGGCTGGAAGCCAGCCAGGTGTTGGGGAAGCATTAGCAGGGATTCGGAAGGTTCTGGTATTCATGATAGCTTTCAAAACTTTAATTTATTTCCAGAATCATAGAATCACAGAGCTGGAAGAGACCACTAGGCTCATCCAGTCAAATGCCCTGCCATGCAGGTATATACAATCAAAGCCCTCCCAACAGATGGCCATCTAGCCTCTGCTTAAGAACCTCCAAAGAAGGCTTCACCACACTGTGTCTGCATATTACATTGTCAAACAGCTGTTCTCATGAGGAAGTTCTTCCTAATGTTTAGGTGGAATCTCTTTTCCTGTAATTTGAATCCATTACTCCGTGTTCTGATCTCTGGAGCAGCAGAAAACAAGCTGGCTCCTTCTTCAGTATGGCATCCTTTCAAATATTTAAACATGGCTATCATGTCACCTCTTAACCTTTTCTTCTCCAGGCTAAACATACCCAGCTCCCTGAGCCACTCCTCACAGGGCATGGCTTCCAGACGTTTCACTGTTTTGGTCGCCCTCCTCTGAACACATTCCAGCTTTTCAATATCCTTCTTGAACTTGTCCAGAACTGGACACAGTATTCCAGGTGAGGTCTGACCAAAGCAGAATAGAATGGTACTATCACTTTCCTTGAACTAGACACCGTACTCCAATTGATGCCACCAAGAATCATGTTGGCTTTTTTTTAGCTGCTGCATCATACTGTTGACTGATGTTCAGCTTGTGGTCTATTAAGACTCCTAGATCCCTTTCACATGCACTGTTGTCAAGCCAGGTGTCACTAGTCCTATATCTGTGCATTTCATTTTTTCTACCTAAGTGTAAAACCCTACATTTCTCCTTGTTGAAATTAATTTTGTTAGTTTTGGCCCATCTCGCCAAGCTGTTGAGGTCATCTTGAATTCTGATCCTGCCCTCTGGGTTATTAGCTACCCTTCCTAATTTGGTGTCATCTGCAAATTTGATAAGCATGCCCTCTATTTAAATATTATTGCAAGTGGTTCTGAGATTACTTCTTCCAGTTCTTTTAATACTCTTGGATGTAGTTCATCTGCTCCTGGAGACTTGAATTCATTTAGAGTAGCGTGGTATTTCTTTTTAAAAAGGAATATTTTTATTAAACACTTACTTTCCAATCTAAAATCAATATACAAGGAGTGATATAATACAAAACATACAAACCCCAACATAACCCCCCTCATATACTAATCTCCCTCACCCATGTAAAGCTATCCTAAACAAACAAGACTAACAGAAGACTAAAAAAAATAGGGGCGATTTGGTTCCAACCTGCCAGCTCAAAGGTTATATAACATTTTCTTAAAAGACTCCTTAATAAATGAACTGTATCTAAGCATGATAATATATATTTGTTTCTCTTATCTTTAACATATAAATTAAATCATCTATTTACTTGCTACATAACATTTTATTACACCTACTATTACAGTAGGACTCCCATATCCATAGGGGTTCGGTTCCCGGATACCGCGGATACGAGAAACTGCAGATAACAGCGAACGTCATTGAAAATAATGGGACTTCTGGTTTAAAATACCATAAAGTTGCCTTGGAGGATCTTGGAAATGTCTAGAGAGGATACCTCTAGGCATTTTCTAGGAAGACTCTGTGGTATGTGTTCTGTATTGTGTCCCGCAGATAACTGAAACTGTGAAGATCGGTTCTTCGGATATAGGGGTCCTACTGTACACTCATTTAAAGTTTCAAAAGTTGTCAAATATAACTATTACTATGTTTCTATTATTTTTCTTCAAAAATTCTATTATTGGTTTCCAAACATTTTTGAATTATTCTATAGGGTTTTTTTTTTCATTTAACAAAGTAGTTAATTTGTCCATTTCTGCCATATCATAAAGTTTCAGCAACCAATCTTCTATTGCTGGGATGTTACCTTATTTGCAATTCTGAGCATATATCAGTCATAGAATCATAGAATTTTAGAGTTGGAAGAGACCACGAGGGCCATCCAGTCCAACCCCCTGCCACGCAGGAATTTAACCTGTTGGCATTTAACCACTGTACCACCAGGGCTCCCCTGGTGAGAGACCTCCAAGTCACCCAGTCTTCAACAGCCTTGCTCAGGTCTTGCAGACTCAGGGCAACAGCCATGGCTTCCATGATTGAGTCTCTCCATATGCAATGCCACATTGCAGTAGCTAAAAGGGGGCAGTGGGGGAGGCAACTCAGGCAACCCAGAATCTGTCTGGGGTGCAGAGGGAAGAGAAACAATGTCACTTCCCAGAAAAAGTAATTTCATTTTAATCCCCCTTGAAGCAACCTGCTCGGTTGCCTGGTTTATTCTGCCTCTCTCTCCTCAGCTAGCAAAAGGCCCAACCAGCAACCCCTTACCAAGGCTTGACAGCTGCAAAGAAGCTGGGGGGAAAGGAAATGCAAAAGAGGGGTAAGGGAAAGTCTGCTTGGAGCTTAATGGGAATAACAGGAATGCTTGGCCTTTCTGGAAAAAATTGGAAAGGTAGATGCTTGGCAGTAGGAGAGAACTGTTTGATGGGATTAATACTTCTTGAAAGTCCCAAGTCGCTGAACATGTTTATGTGTAAATGAGCAAATGTGAACAGTCTTATTGCTGTAGTCAAATATCTTATTATCTATCCACGTCCCCTTTGTAAATCATCTGTTAGTCCCAACAAAAAAGTTTCTGGTTCCAATTGAAATTTAATCGTCGATTTTTCTTTCATCAATTTATGTGTCAAAATCCAAAATGTATTTGCTTTTTCACAGGTCCACCACAAATGATAAAATTAGAATAGCCAGGTATTCCTGTACTACCTCTTTGCCTGTTCTGTACTCTATTTCCCCTACTGCCTCATTTGCTCCATTTTCCTCAGGTTGAGCACTGTTTTCCTTTTGGGAGAAGACAGAGGCAAAGAAGGTGTTGAGTAGTTCTACCTTTTCTCTGTCCCCTATTAGCATTTATCTGTCTTCCTTGTGCAGTGGCCCCTACCATTTCCTTTTTCTTCTTTTTGCTATGGGCATAACAAAAAAGAAAAAAAGCCCTCTTAATTGTTTTGAACCCCTCTAGCAAGCCTGAGCTCATCCTGCACTTTAGCTTTTCCATCTTTCTCCCTACATGTGCTGGCTATCCATTTGAATTCCTATTTGGTGATTCTCTCCCCCTTTCCCATTTCTTGTACATTTCCCTTTTAAATCTTAGCTCAGTTGAAAGTTCTTTAGACATCCATGCTGATTTCTTTAGACACCTCCCATTTTTCCTCCTTATTGGAACGGTTTGAAATTGTGCCTTTAATATCTCACTTTTAAGACATTGTCATCTGTCACGAACTCCCTTTCCTTTTAGTATTCCTGCCCACGGGATCACACCCAGTATTTCCCCAAGTTTACTGAAATCAGCTTTCTTAAAGTCTAGAATGCATCTGACTACACTTGGCTTCTCCTTTCTGCTCTTTCACAAACTCCACGAAACCATGGTTAGTCCCACCTAAGGATACTGCCACTTCCACCCAATTAACCAAGTCATAACAGTTGGTTAAGATCAGATGTAAAATAGCTTATCCCCTTGTTGCCTCTTCTACCTACTGGACAATGAAATTGTCTGCAAGGCAAGTGAGGAATTTGTTAGACCTTATATTTTTTGCACAGTTTGACCTCTAACAAATATCAGGAAGTGAGTGGTTTGATCCAAAGCAGACTTTTTAGCATGTTTATTTTGCCATGCTTACTTTATGCTTATGTATTCTGTCTAATGTTCTGTTGTCTGTCATTTTGCGTACGTTGCCTTCTGTTACTTGGCTCAGAAGGAAATAATTGGAATAAACAGTTTAAAAAAGCAAATTACGGCTAGCTCTGTCAGAGGAGAGAGAAGAAAGAACACGTCTTCTAAGACGGTTCCTGCTGTGATGTAGATATATAATATCCAAAAGGCCTAGGCAAGTATGATTCTTCCATCAGAACTGTTGTTGTTATTGTTGTTGATGATGATGATGTTATCCCACCTTTCCCCTAAGACTGGGGTTCAAAGTTGCTTTAGTCCAAATTCAATTAATAAACAGGTAAATGTGCTATGATTGATTCACTAAGAGTTCTATAACCAGGTGATAGACCTAGTTCATTGGGTTTTTTAAAATTTCCAATTATACAGGCTTTCAATGAGTACTTAATGGATGATGTCACCTGGGCTTACAGAAGAACAGAAAAGGAAAATTGAGGAGAACAGGCAGAAGGCTTTGGCAAGGAGGGCAGAACGACTGGCAGCTCAGCAGGGTAGTGTTGCTAAGAAGCGGCCTGACCTGCAGAGTTTTCCTAGCTGTCAAGGAAACCTGCAGCAGCCTTTGAAAAAGGAAAACCATCACACCAACCATCCCCTCCAGGTCTCCAGCAACCATGTTATGCAGCACAATCCTCCAGTGTCACACAGTCACTGTAGCTCAAACCAACAGGCAGCCATTTTGCATGGTGCCTGTGAGATGGATTGTTCAGAGCGCTCCAGCAGAGGTACAGGCAGAGAGTTGAGTAGCATGAAACAGCCTTCACAAGTGGTACAAAACTCTCTGAGTCACACTCCCTGGCTTTCATCTGATCTGAGTGCACAGGAAAAAGGTCAAGCAATCCAACATAATGCTAAGACACTGCAGTCTAAGTTTTGCCCAGCGGTCCAGCGTGAGTCTACACAAGATGTTGATTGGAACCCTCATAATATTAAAAACTTACAAATGCAAAACAAATTTACCAGTGGCCATGGTGATGTTAAACATATGTCACCACAGGCCACCAGCCACACTGCTTTGAATGACTGTGAAATGCTAGGATTTACCAGAAATCTAACCTCTGAACTCTGTGCCAAAAAAGAAGGTAGTAACACATTGCAGTTTTATGGTATAAAACCCCCTTCTGTTCCTGTAAAAGCAGGAAAAGAACCAAAAAAACTTGCTTCTGGAGGTACAGGCAACCTATCTGAGAATCCTCTGCAGAGAAAAAAACACAATGTCCTCAGCGGGAAGTGTGTGAAGCATTCTGAAGACCGATTCCGGGTTGAGATAGGATACAACGCGGAACTCATTGAAATGTTCCGAAGTCTACCAAGTAAAAATTATGGTAAGATGCATGATTGCTTGCTGTATCTCTTGTGCAACAAGTTTCTACAAATTTTCATAGCTGAGATTGTGCTAGATGATGCAGATCTGTATACTTTCCTTTTTATGTTTGTGGTTTTTTTTTTTTTTAAAAAGCAAGTATCCAGTCCTCATGGACATGGAGAAAAACCTGAATAAGGTGTAAATTGTGGGGAGATGTGAGATCAGGAGTGTGTGTTTCTGATGTAACCTCTGAAGGGCAAGGGAGACCATCCCCAAAGCTCTGAGAGAGCTATTCTCTAGCATGCCTAGTAATTCTCAGTTTGTCAGTAGTTCAAAGGCTATCCTTGATGCTCTCATGGATGAGATACTAAGAGCTTTTTTTTTCATCTAAGGAACAAATAACCCATAATAATACCATCAATGAGTTGTACCAGAAGTACAAATGAGCTTGCATGCTCTTACTAGGCTTGGTATATAGTCCCAACTGTTTTTATTCCTGCCCTTGAGGCTGCCCCTAGTGCATTAATGGAGAAGAATCTTGTTGCTCCTCTCTTTCCATGCCGAGTGAGGAAAGAAGGACAGCAGGCATGTTAGTAGTTGCTCTATATGGACAGCATATTCTACATGACCAGATGAGCCATATTCCTGTAAGAATTTCTTGTGCAAGTGCACTTTGGGCTGGCTGAATGTATGAACACAGTATTTTCTAATACAAAATGACTTTCCAAATTTTGTTCTACTTCAGATCCTACAACAAAGATGTGGAATTTCAGTCTTGAAGACTATAGCCATCTCAGTAAGTAATCAGGCAGTTGAGAAATGTGTTGGGGAATCCTATAGATGCAGGATGACTTTGCACAGAATTTTGAATTAGAGAGCCTAAATGATCCTTAAGAATATGATTTGCTTAATGAATGTCTGAAAAAAGTCCTTATATTCAGAAACTGGAGTGCAGGTATACATTTTTTCATATACGTTTTCCTACAGTTGTTGAAAAAATGAGAAGATTGTTTTGAAAAGGTAACATTTTGAAATGATTTTTAAAAATTCAATTTAGTGGAATTTATTGGTGGGTTGATGACAGAGAGGAGAGTCTGCAAGTCTGAGGGTTTTTTTCTCTTAACAAAAATAGTTTTTGTAAAACAAAAGAAAGGAAAACCAAAACTTCTGTATGCTAGCAAAATGTTTATTCTCCAAGGGTAGCTCATGTCACAAAGCTGTAGTTTTCACTGAGTTAGGAATGGGCATAATAAGAGATAAAGATGTATCTTCTGAGCATCCTTAACAGGCATCTCTAGGCATTGATATCCTTTGTTCTGTCTCCTTCTGCATCTAACAGTCTCCTGTGCTTGCTCTCTCTGTTTTCTTTCCTTTTCTGTTCCCCAAGAGAGTTGATGGATATTTTTTCTTTGTTATCCATTTCCCCCCCTTTGCAATCTTCCCTTTGTTTCTTCTAGTGGAAGCCGTAGAGCAACTTCCCTCTGTGACTTTGACACCTCTGGCAGGAATTGAGGCAATCACTGAGGCTACTAAATCATCTTCTGTTGGTAGAAGGTCTTTTTTGAGACTCCTCTTGCAGACATGCATTGGCTGGCAGAAACCATCAGCAACCATCAGAGGAAAATGTGTACTGATTTCATACTCTCGCTTTGAAGTAGATATTGGCTATGCTGCCAACATCATAGGGGTATTCAAGCAATTGACTTCTAGGAATTATGGTGAGTTTTCAAGTCAGTATCTTAACTTCGGCAATGCAGCAGTGATTGCTGTACCTTCTCCTTATCTTTGTATTGTTTCTCTTTAGACAGAGCATATTAAATATAGTATAATTTCACACTTGGAGCCTACGGGGTATGTGTAAGTGTGCATTTGAAATCTGGTAATTGTTTATGTAATTCCCTTGGCTGTTTTTGATATGTTGATTATTCACTTATAATTACTTATATGTTGTTTTCCCTTTAAGTACACTAAAAATAGGAAAGCTAAGAACAGGCAGTTGGGGGTACTTGGTTCATTCTGCTCTGTCTTTAACTGTGTTTTAAGTACCATGTTTGTTTATCTATAAGCCTAACTGGTTCATAGTTTCCCCATAGAAATAATATGGAATGGCTGCTTAGAATGTTTCCAATTGCTAGTGACTGTCTTTTGGGCACCTTGCATGGTCATTACAAGTAAGAACAAGAACAGAGGTCCAAGGAGCCCCTCTGTGTTTTAACAAGTGACAACCTCATGAGGAGTGTCAGAAATAGATTTTCCTTGTTTTTTTTCCGGGCTGTGAGGCTGTGTTCTGGAATAGTTTCTTTCTGACGTTTCGCCTGCATCTGTGGCTGGCATCTTCAGAGGATGGTTGGGTAGGAGTGTGTCTGGGGTTTATATGCTGTGAACCTGTGTAGGGGAGTATATGTACATTTGTGTAATTGAATGGTTAGTTTCTGGGTATAGAAATACAAGGCTCCTTAGTGTCTGTTTGGCTGATGGTTGGTTGATAGCTCCTTATTTGCTGGGAAGCCCCCTGTTCCTGGGTGGAATTCCTTTGTAAGTGTTGAGGTTTAATTCTATTGTATTTCAAAACTGGGAGCCAGATTTTGTTTACTTTTAAGGTTTCTTCTTTCCTGTTGAAGTTGTCCAGGTGTTTGTGGGTTTCAATAGCTTCTCTGTACATTCTGACATGATAGTTGTTGGCCTGGTCCAGAATTTCTGTGTTTTTAAATAACATTTTGTGCCCAGGTTGGTTTATAACATGTTCTGCTACTGCTGATTTTTCTGGCTGGCCCAGTCTGCAGTGTCAGCCACAGATGCAGGCGAAACATCAGAAAGAAACTATTCCAGAACACGGCCTCACAGCCTGGAAAAAAACCAAGGAAGATCTATGGATGCCGACCGTGAAAGCCTTCGACTTCACAGTGTCAGAAATATATGAAAACAATGACCAAGATTTTAGATCAGCTAATTAGATGTATACTTAACTAAGTAATGTCTCCTGGACTGATCCTCCTCCCCATCCTGCCTTACCACACATCAGCCACTTTGAGCAATGGAAGTCTATTCTCATATCAACAGATGCAGCTGGCTGATGTTTCTATCCTCTTCTCACCAGCGATTTCTGGTGTGATAGTCAGAAGCAGGCTCCCTGTTGCAGGAGAATAGACCTCCATTGCTTGCAGCAGCAGATACCTGGTAAGGCAGGACTGGGGGACTTTTATGATCTCTGCATACTTCCTGTGTCATACTATTGCTACTATCATGAATATGTAGAGATTGTGAATAAGTTAAGGATGCATAACTCTAGGTTACACATGTATAACTGCAATCATAAATTCTAACAATTAAATCTCACGAACCCTTTGGAGTTTGTTTCCTGCTGTTTAACATTTGTATGAAACTGCTGACTGAGTTTGGAGATTTGGATTGAAGTATGCCCAAATATGCTAATAAGATCCATCTCTCTTCACCCCAGGGAGGTGGTAGAGTCTGGAAGTTGCATACATCTAGACAAAATAGTAGTACTATTTTATCCAGTGGTATCATCTAGGCAAACAGTTCTGTTGGTTAGGGGAACCACTGAACAGCTTGTTGCAGATGACATTGAACCTCCTGGGTTGCTTTTATCTACTTTTGCTCTAGAATACCCAGGTAATAATACCACCTGGCAGTGCCTTTTAGCAACCAAGGTTGATGGGTTAGCTACCCCTTTTCCTGGAAAAACCAGAATTGGTCACAGTGATTCATACCATTGTAAATATTCATGTTGGACTAAGAAGTGGTTTGCATGAATTTGTCTTGGAACAGTACTCAGAAAGTTCAGTTGATCCAGAATACTACAATTAGATTCTGCCTTGGTACAGCTGCCCTTCTCTTTTCTGCTTGGAATAGTTTTTTTTTATTTCTGATTTTAAATTAGTATTTTTAACACAATTTTTTTAAAAAATGTTGGTTTTTCTAGTGTTTTCTTGTTATGCATGTTGCCCTGAGAGTCTTAGCTATAGGCTGACTCATAAATGAAATGACTTACCTATTTTGAATTATTCTTAGCCTGCTCATGTACAAGAAATTTCAGTGTAGTTGGAGGGAGCTATGAAATCTTTCTTATCTGCTTATTTCTTTGTTATGACTTCTTCAGATATGAAGACCAGAAAATGGAATTTCCTGCTGGAGGACTACCTAGAACTAAGTAAGAAACTTCCTCTTCTTTGCAAGCTTTTGAGAGGTTTCCTGTTCACTCAAACCTAGGAGATTTTCACACTACACTGTTATAGTGTTACTATTCCACTTTATTTGCTCTGGCTACCTCCTGTGGAATTCTGGGGATCGTAGTTTAGTGAGGCCTAAGATCTCTGGCTGAGAGTTGTAAATGCCCCTCCCTAAACTACAAACCCCAGAATTCCACAGGAGCCAGCCATAGCAAATAAAGTGGAATAGTAACACTATAACAGTGTAGTGTGAAAATCTCTCTAATTTATGAGAATGTGTTTCTTAAATTAGAGGTGGCTGAGGTGGTAATGAAGCTCACTTTTGTCTTTTCTGCAATTTTATAAAGGAGATAAAAGCTCACAGCTTCCACTTCCTTACAAGTTGGCACCATAGTTTATTTAATTTGTATCCCACTTTTCTCTCAATGTGGGTTCCAAAGTAATATGCCAATATTGTCTATGTAAAAGGTAGACATGCCTATTTCTGGACAGCCTGATCATTTGACCATCTTATATAACCTCTCTCTCTGGCTTTTCTTCGCAAACGAAGATTCAGGAAGGACTCATCCCGTGCTTTCTGCAAGCGCGCTGATGACTAAAAAGCCAATCCGAGATAAACAAGTCCAGTTGCAGAAAGCACAGCAGAAGGTCTCCTTGGGTGATGTTTCTGGGTTGTGATTCTTTCTGCGTTGTCGTTTCTCTTCAAAACATGTTCAGTGTGAGTTCTCAAATAAGCCTGCAGCATTGTGGAGAGCTAGTTGTATTGGTTAGAATAGAAGATAAGCAGGGTCCTACCACTCCCCTGTAGTAGCTCTAAGTGGGATACTTTGGCCAAAGTTTATTCAGATATAGATAAGCTTTTAGCTTCAGTGCTTCTGCCCCCTGTCCCCGAGGGTCTGTTGATAGGAAGCTGTGTATCACCCTGAAATAAGTTTGGATCTACAGAAGGCATTGGCTCAGACAGAGTCTCTCTTTTTTTATGGACTGGCTACAAAGAAATGGCAAATCAGCTTTGATAAATGTTCTTCTAGGACATTGTTGGGGAATGAACGTCTTGCCCTTTAGCTGTTGCTGAACTGCAATTGCCATTATCCATCACTACTGGCTCTCAATAGCTAGGACTGGTGAGACTTGCAGTCTGACAACATCTGGTGAACCACAAACTCCCCAGCCCTCTTCAAGGAGGACCATTAAGCTGCTGAACACTGATCCAAAAAGCATGTGCATCAGGCAGCTGGACCTGTGCAATTATAGCCCTGTAAAACAATGTACAGTCAGTCTTTCGTGTCCATGGATTGTTGAATCCATGTTGAAAATATGCCAAAAAAATACAATTCCAAAAAGCAAATCTTGATTTTGTGAACTTACCTAAGGGACCTCATTTTACTATACTATTGTACATAATGGGACTTGATCAGCCACAGATTTTGATATCCATAGAGGGTCCTTGAACTAAAACCCAGCAGATACCAAGGACCCACTGTACAGTCTCAGCAGTTGGGCTGCATGTGTTTCTGCATACTTGGAAGGAAGAGATCAAGGGAGACTAAATCCCGCCCCCACCCCACCTCTGCTCGCTCCCTCTCCTGAACAGCCTATGTGCATAGTTACTTCCAGAGTGATGCATACATTGCTCCAGCTGATGGACTGAGCTAGGGAACTGTGCCTACAACACTTGTTTGGGCAAGTGATATTTCTACCCAGGTAGGGAAAGGAGTATAGAAGCTTGATTCTGTTGTAGCTGTCTTGGTACAATCATCTAGAGTAGTTTGCAATCTTCTCATGGGGACTTTTGAATATATCCTGTCAACATTTCTTTTCTAGAAGGGCCTTATATTTTCATCACAACCATTTTACCTTGTTTAGTCACTCACTCAATTGTCTTCAGACGGAAGGTCACTTGGGGACAAGAAAACCAGGAAAGAAAGCTTCTGGATGAATCACTCAAGCTACTGTGACATCTAATTTTCAAAACTTGTCCTCAGAACTGTAAGAACTATGTAATTGCTGCAGTTCATGAGTTGATAATTCTAGCAGGCAACTTTCTGAGGATAATAACAGGGTAAGGATGCTGCTCCTACAATAAAAGATTTTTCTTGCTGGAGAAGCACTGATCAAGGCATACCGTACATGAAGAACAACCTATCATGCAAGTGCAAATAGAAATCCTTTCATATATTTATATGCTTTCATAGGAAAGGATATTGTCTGGATAGCAGAAGTCTAGTCAGCCTTCATTCTAGAGGTAACAGAAATTAAAGTTGTCAATGTTTAGTTGTGAGCAATACCCAGTTCTTATAATGAATAAGGTGGATGCAAATTTGAGTTTTCGACTACATTTTCACTATTAGGATTGTCTTCCAGTTATTTGATTTTCATATTTTAGAGGGTTGTGGAGGGTTTTGTTTTGTTTATATCAGCTAATATAGTGCAGTGGCATTTTGATGTGTCAAGATAAACGAAGAGTTAGTGTTTAGCTTAAAATGTTCATTGAACAGTACTTAATCCAGAGTTGACATATTCTACCCTTTTGGAGTGAATTAGTCATTTTTTATTTTTAGAAGGGGCCATGAAAATATGCCATGAAATAAATATTTCAAAAATATCATAAGCACTTGAGAATTTCCATTTCCTGTTCTCAGTAAGGTTCTACTTTCAAAAATTAATCTCTGAAAAGGAAGTGCTGAGGAGCAAAATGCATTTTTCATCCTTTTTCATGTTAGCTTATAAGATTATGCTTCAAATGACTTTAGACCAAGATGTCAATGAAATGTGTTTCAAACTTTTTCACTTTGGATATGCCTTCAGTTTGTGTAAATATTACTACATGTGTTTCTTTAATGATTTTCCTTTTTTAGAATTCTGTGTGCTATTTCACACAAGACCAATATAATTGTGAAATTTCCACAGTGCATATAATTCAGCATCCTAGATATTTTATTTTTATACCAGGCAGGTTTCTACACCTTATTCCTTGAAGATAGGTTTGAAATGTATAGTGTTCTAGTTTGTGTGTACATTTGTGTTTGTACACACATACGTATTTGCATACAAGTACAGTTGGCTCTCTATATCCACAGACTCTGCATCCATGGATTCAACCACCCACAGCTTGAAAATAGATTTTTTTAAATTCCAAAAAAAAAAAACCCCAAAAAAACCTTGATTTTGCCATTTTATATTTAAGGGGCATCATTTTACTATGCCATTGTATATAATGGGACTTGAGCATCCATGGATTTTGGTTATCCACAGGGGGTCCTGGAACCAAATCCCAGAGATACCAAGGGCCCACTGTATCTGCCTTGCTTAAGTTGGTAGTGTTTTTTATAAACACATTATTAGGACTGGTAATCTTCCTTTGAGTCTCTTTTAAAATTAAAGCCTAAGAATTGCAATGATCAAAACAAGCAAAAGAGAATGATCTGGGAAACAAGGTAAATAAGTGTCCTATTTGTGTTCTGATTCATGTTCATGATTGAATTATCACTTAGAAATAAATCTAAGTGCTTACATTTCTCTTGTGTGTGTTCCTTCCAGTTGAAATGGTAAAGTGCCTTCCTGAAGTGGAGCTAGAGCCTCTGCCCAAGCCGGTAGTACAAGTCTTTGCCTCACAGTTTGAGAAGTCTGTCTCAAAAGCTGCAGATGTACCTGAAGCAGACCTTTCAGAAGTAGATTCTAAAATTGTGACTAGCCTCATGCCGTTTCAAAGAGAAGGTGTGAAGTAAGTTAAGTGCTCAGTTTTTGAAGAAAAGTCCTTTGTATTTTAATGCTGTTGATCTCCCTACCCTTCTCATTCTACTAGTACAACATGGAAAAGCTAACTTGAATCTCATTCTGCTGGACACCAACTCGACCAGTGACTCGGCTGGTATCATGTACACCTTGACTAGGTGGCGTTTAAACAAAATCCAAAATCCACAAAAAAGTGATACCTTTATTAGCCAACCAAATGCAAAACACATGATGCAAGCTTTTGAAGCTCTACTGGCTTCTTCATCCGACAAAAGATGTTAAAAAAAAAAAGAAAAAGAAAAGTGACGATGTTGGAGTCACAGGCCTACATACTGTTTCAGGTGTTCCTTGTGCTATTCAGGCGAGGGGTGTCATGCAGGCAGAGGCTACTCCTACTTCCTGGCCATGTAGAGCCGAGACAAGGAACTTCTCTGGCAATCAGCATGTCCCTGTGGCATTTAAGTAAGGCATCCATACAATTGCTACCAGCTCTGCTTAGAAAAAGAAGAGTGGCATTCTTAGGAAGCAAAGTGCTATACTAGATCAGGATTCTGCACTGTACTTCATTTATGAATGTGCATAGTCTCAACAGCTAACCTTTTGCATTAACTACTCCTTCCCTATGTAGAGAAAACAGAGTTGTCTATATTTCCCACTGTATAAACAACAAATATAGTAGTAACTGGACAGATAATTGGGACCTTTTTCAAGACATCTTTGGACAAGGGAGAGGTTTGCACTGCTCATGGGGGGTGGCTTGCCACAACTCAAAGACTTTTGCTAATCTGATTTACTGATTTACAGAGACTTCCTTTCTGCTTGCCTAGCCTTTGAGGCGAGCCAGCATCATATGGTTTGGACTACAACTCTGGAGACCAGGGTTTGACTCTGTGCTCATCCATGGAGAGACATTGGGTGGCCTTGGGCAAGTCAAATTCTCTCAGCCTAAGAGGCAAAGACAACCCCTCTCTGAAAAAATATTGCCAAGAAAACCCCATGATAGGTTTGCCTTGTATACTAGATTCAGGATTCTGCACTGTACTTCATTATAGCCTTCAAGTCACTCGACTTATAGCAACCCCATGAATTTCATAGGATTTTCATAGGCAAGGAATACTCAGGGGTGCTTTTGCCAGTTCCTTCCTCTGAAATATAGCCTATAGCACTCAGTATTCATTTGTGGTCTCCCATTCAAGTACTAACCAGGACTGACCCAGCTTAGCTTTCAAGATCAGGCAGGATCTGGTGCCTTTAGGATATTTAAGCCCCATGTTTGCCTTAGGGCCACCATAAGTTGGAAATGACTTGAAGGCACATAACACAGTCCT
Organism: Gambelia wislizenii; assembly: GCA_030847615.1. NCBI lineage: Eukaryota > Metazoa > Chordata > Lepidosauria > Squamata > Crotaphytidae > Gambelia > Gambelia wislizenii. The sequence goes on from JAUMIR010000001.1 coordinate 329,995,995, forward strand.
TGTGAGTTCCAATTCTGGGAAAAGGGCAGGACATAAATAAAGTTAATAACAATAATTCAAGAGTCATTTATGAGTCTGTAGCATCTTCTACTTTCTTAGAAAATTACAAACAAGTGGTTTTTCTGGGTAGATTTTTTAGAAGAGTGATTAATTTTGGGATTGGAAACAATAACCCATTGGTCTCCTCACCTTTTTTTTTTTTATCTTTAGTTTTGCCATCTCCAGAGAGGGACGTTTGCTTCTGGCCGATGACATGGGCTTAGGGAAAACAATCCAGGCAATTTGCATTGCTGCATATTACCGAAAAGAGTGGCCTTTGTTGGTAATAGCCCCTTCCTCAGTGAGATATACATGGGCAGAGGTAATATCTGCAATTTCAGAGTTCTTTTTAGTTGCCAGTCTTGGTTACTAAGATACTAAGATAAAAATTGCAACTTTCAGTGTGGACAAATAGATGGGGTGAGTGCTTTGTACTAGTTTTCACGCTTATAAAGCTATATGAGTGCTGTGATTGAGCATCCCTGCTTCAATGTTTTTTGTGATTTTCATTCATTATTCCAAATAGAATCTGCTATCTCATCTGGGGGTGGAGCAAGGAGCAGAGCCCAACAGTTTTAGTGGATGGGAGGCAATACAATGTCTGTTCAGCCTCTGGCCTAGTTCTATGTGAGGTGGTCCTTGCTTTTTCTTGGTTGTGTCCCCTTGAACCCACAGGGCATCTCTATGTGTTTGATGTGTTGATGTGTGTGTGTGTGTATGTGTGTCACATGGTGAAATGCTTCCTCACAAAAGAAATTCCTATACATGGAAGATTGATATGTTAGAAATGAGTGTAGGTTGGAACCTCTTGATGTACCACTTTCCAGTGTTGTTCTGGGAATTTTGATTTTCTATGGAAGAACATTTGGTAGTCTTAGCCCCCTCATCTGCAGTCAGAATTGCTGCACAGGCTGGATTGCTTCAGTGCAAACTGTGTCTTTGTGAGGAACAATACAGGACAAAGGAGGATGGCATTAATGAGAGAGAAGCTTGTGGACAGCAAGTGTGTGTGCAGAATTGAACATGAGAGAAATTGGGCCTGGGAAATATTTTATGAAAAACACTAGTGCAGATGCAGTCCTAACCTCAGTATGACATTTGAAATAATAATGGCTGAGTTCAGATGTGTTCTGTTGGGATGAATGCAATTAAGGGTTGTACAATACTTTGCAGACTGAAAAGGAAAATGCTATATGAGTAATGTCAACTGTTTGTGAAAGGTAACTATAGGCTTTAGGCAATTCAGATGCAAAAATCATATTTTCTACTTGTCTCTTTTGTGCTCCTTTAGGCTTTCCACAGGTGGCTCCCTTCCTTGAGGCAAGATACCATTAGTGTCATAGCAACGGGCAAGGACTGCCTGATGGCAACATTGATAAACATTGTCAGTTTTGACCTTCTCAGCAAGATGGAGAAGCAGCTCAAAACCACCTTCCAAGTTGTGATTGTTGTAAGTAGGGGCATCCTCTTAGTGAATGTCAGAAGCACAGATTTTGATGGGCCGGTCAAAGACAGAGATGGTGAACGTATTCAGCACAGTGGGACATATTGGACAATCTCATGAAAGAGAAGGCTTTTTCTTTGGATAATTTGAACCGAATACAGATAGTGTGGTGCTACCATTTGTATTGTGGAAGCCTTTCTAATATTTAGATGAATATCTCTCGTTAATCACTGTTTGAATTCACACTGTTAAACTGTTCTAGAAAACATCTGTTTACAAACAAATTGTCAAGAATAGCAATTGTTTTATTTTTTGAAGTAAGGAAGTTGTTGTCTAGCCACAAGCAGGAAAGGTGGCCAAGGGCTCTGCTGTTGTCTTGTTCATACACAATGTCATGAGTTAGACCTTTAGGACCATGGGGTGACCATATAAAACAGTGGTGGGCAAAATGTGGCTCACAGCCAACATGTGTCCCTTGGGACCCCTAAGTGTGGCCTGCTGAACCCTCCAGAAGCCCCTCAGAGCTTCCAGATCCCCCTAATTTTAAAAATTGGGCTGATTTTTTCCTCCTCCAAATCACCCCAAACCAACTAAAAAGGCAACCATATGCTCCCCTAATCTCCACACACCTCAGATCTCTCCAAAATAGAACAAAAAAAGCTATTGGCTAAAAATTGGCCAAAATGGTGGCCAGAAGTGACGTCATGTTACTTTGGGTGGCAGCAAGAAGAAAAAATGGCCCCTGTCACATTTGCAGTTGCCCACCCCTGATATAAAACATGCTTTTGAATCTTTTAATTTGTATTACTGTCTGATAGTCTTCAGGGGCCAACTGATTACTCACATTAAGTTCTTATTTGTTTACATGTTTTCTGCCGTTTTTAAGAGGTGGACACCACTATTTTCTCATACCTTTTTTGGCAACAATGAAGGCTAGGAACTCTGTTATTCTTAAGGGAAGCTCCAGAATTTATAGCTGGCACTGAGGACATGTCCTGATAATGCTAAATTATTATGAATCTTTATGAGAATGAAATACAGTGAGCCTCTGGCTTCTCCTCTTCACCTACTTGGCTCCCAACCAAAGGCAAAAGTTCTTACTTTTTGTTTTGAATACACTGCAAACACATACAATGCCCAGACTTAGGAAATTGTGGTTTGTTATAACTGTACTTTGTTCATACAAGCCAGAATCAAGCTGTGGACTTGTGATCCTAGAGTTTTACAAGTTCTTGTGTAACAGGAAATGCTAATTTGTTCAAACCAAAGGTGGAAACTTTCAGTCTGCTCCCCTTTTGCTTAGATTAGGAATGTAGAAGGTAAGCACATGAGCTGGAAGCTTCCTGCTAATGTTTGTAACACCAAATTACAGTTTAGCATTATGCCAACATGGCTTCATTTATTCAAACTTGCTCCCAAGCTCCAGTTCTATTTGCCACATTTATTTCATAAAGACTTTTGTTGACATGGCCACTCATATTTCTGACACTTCAGTTCTCTACCTTCACTTAGAAACAGGTCTCTTGATCTCAGCAAAAATCCACTTTCAAGTAAATGTGTTCAGGGTCACAGCCAGAAGTTTCCTGCACAGTTGAGTGAACCAGAGGTAGAAATGCCAGTAGATGGCCAAAGCATCTGGATCAATGAAGATACTGAATTCTGAATTAGGCCCCAAAATAAGAACTGGCCCAAATGCAGAAGCTGGCAACTTGTGGCCCTCTGTATGTTGATAGGCATCACCTCATATCATCCCTCTCATCATCATTGCCTATCCTGATTAGAGCTAATGGGAAGTGCAATCCAACAGTATCTGAGGGCCTCAAGTTATAATCCCCCAGCAGCCGTAACATCTCTCAGGCTTCTTGTGAGGATAAAATGGGCATGGACTGGGATAAAAAATAAATTAAATGGGGCAAGAAGGGAGAGGACAAAATCAGGTTGTGCAAAGAGAACATATATTTTAAAAAGTTGTGTAGATCTCATTTGAGTGCAGATTTAGCAGTTGTCTTTCCCCCTCTCATTCTGTGTGATGAATCAGATTTGAAATGAAAAATATAGTCCAGAAGTATGGAATGTGCAGCATCCTCCCATTTTAATTTTTTTTCCAGGCTTAATTTGGGGCAGTCCCCCCCACCCACATACGAGACACTTTTTCAACTTGCATTGAAAGTATCTCATGGAGGAAGCACTCCCCCAGCCACTGTGTCATTGGTTTAAAGGAATCTGCCACCTCCACCCCACGTCTGCCCAATGGCTGCATGCTAGTAAAAATGATGATGATGATAGTTGAGGCAATCACAGTTCTCACGTATGAAGGTTAAGTTTGGTCCTCATTCATGTATGCATTGGATATATTACAGAATCTAGGTCCTATGTTTGTGATGAAATAGCCCCTGTGGAGAGTTCTGCTTCCCCACTTCTCTCTTCAGTTCTTCTCTGCTGGTGACTGCTATTAGCATAACTTTATTTCCAAGCAAAATTGAGAAAACACTATCTTACGGTTGAAGGGGGTGTATTATCCTCTCTATGCATGGCTGCCTCCTTGCCCACATGCAACAAGATGAGCACTAATTTCCTGAGTGTCCTGAAGCTCAGCCTTCTAACAGCAACAAAGAGAGAGCTCATTGCGGGAGATAATAACCTACCTGGTGAGCCTTTAACAGCATACTAGTGGGTTCCTAATTAGATTTTCCCCTTTCTGATGTTTTTCCCATTAACCCTTCATTTGGAAGAGTCAGTGCAGTGTGGGGCTGACACATATCTGCATTTACAAGATTAAGGCAAAAGAATATACACAGAGTAAATTTCTCCTTCTTTTCCAAATATGCTTGCTTGGGTAAGAATGTTGATAGATCGCAGCACTGTTGTGTTTTCCTTTCTTAGTCACTTTCATTTTGAACAAGCAGTCCTATCTTGTGTTATGCAGGAGTTGTATCCAGAATGCTGCTGTGTCCATCGAATCGTGGTGTTGTTAGCTAGGATATTGCACAAAAAGCATCAGGGTGACTATTAAATTGCCCTTAGGTTGCTTGGCTGTGGCTCAAGGTTTCTTTTTCTCTCTCTTTCAGGATGAATCACATTTCCTTAAGAATGGGAAAACTGCTAGATGCCGGGCTTCAATGCCTCTCTTGAAGGTGAATATGCCAGGGTTTCAAAACTGGGTGTGACAGATCCCTTTTCCCTAAGCTGGGAATCCAATCCCCAGGAATCCCACCACTCACTGTGCTCTTTGTTTTCACAATTTCTTTCTTTTATACTACGTTGGATTTCTGGGTGTCCAGGTGCCCCCAATGCGGACTAGTGTGTGGTAGTAGTAGTGGTGGTGGTGGTAGTAGTAGTAGTAATAATAATAATTTATCTGCTGCTCCCTATGGATCAAGGCGGGGAACAACAAATTAACATATAAACATAACATTGGTTAAAAACATATATCAGTTTAAAAGAATAAGTAAAACCAAGACATTTTAAAACAATCAGTACACAATTTAAAATCATCTGGATAGGCCTGATGGAAGAGGCTAATATTTAATCCTGCTTTAAATTATGACACTGTATTCAGCTGTCGTATCTCTTCTGGCAGGCCATTCCAGAGCCTAGTGGTGGCTGAAGAAAAAGTTCGCTTTGTGACAGTTGCCAACCTAGTCCTGGCTGACTGGAGCAAATGTCCCCCAGAGGACCTAAGTATACGGGGCGGATTACACGGGAGAAGGTGGTCCCATAGGTAACCTGGACCCAAACCACATAGGGCTTTAAAGGTAATAACCAACACTTCGTAACTTGCCCAGAAACTAATGGCAGCCGGTGGAGTGATTTTAATATTGGTGTGATATGATCACTCCTGGATGTACCTGTAACCATTCTGGCTGCTGTGTTTTGAACCAATTGAAATTTTGGAACTTGGTACAGAGATAGCGCATTGCAAAATCCATCCTTGAGGTTACCAGCGCATGCACTCCCATTGTATTCAGAAGGGTAGGTGTGACCACTTCCTTAAGCAGAGTGAGAACAGACAGTCACAGTTAACAAAATGACAATTAGTTCAACTTTATTTTCATAACAATACAGAATGATAGTTGTTTTATCAGGTATCAGTGCTTAGTTCCAAATATAAGTAATATTCCACTAAATTGTGTCAGGCCTTGTTTTCCAAAACACTTAAACAGTCAGTATACATTCACTCCCCACTGAGTCTCACAACTCCCTCATCCAACTGACCCTCTCAACAGTCAACACCCAACTGACCATTCTCTCCTTCCTCCCCAGAGCCAAGCTTTTCCCTTTCTAATATTCTCTTTCCTACAGCCCCACCTCCATAGCCTCTCTGAAACATGATGATCTAGCCTGAAGCCCCCTTGCCTCTTTTACACTTGGGGTTCTTGACTTTTAGGCGCTGTGTATTCAAGATGCCTGGTATGCAGGAAAGAGCAATAGTGACTGATTGGAAAGCTCACCTGGATACACAGTTCTATACTGCCAAAAGAAAGTCAGGAGAAAACCCACAACTCGTATGTGACATAATGAAATAGCCCCTATTCCAAAGCTTCACTCTATTTTCCCTGATATTAGCTCAGCCAATCCTGACAGATTCTGATTTCAGAGGAGATGAAGCAATATAAACACAGTAGCAGACATCCTCTGTTTCCCAGTTGTCTGATGTTCGGCTATATTGTGGCCCTTTGGACAAATGGAGAGAAGCCCAGGATTGTTACCTATGGGCAAGCCATGTCAAGTCTTTGCTCAGTGGGTTTTTTTCCTTGCAAGTCAGACAAATACTAAAGGTTGATGTATTCTGCCTTAAAGTATATGAGGTGGGAATGTCATGTGGACTTTAATCTGGTGCGATGTTTGCTAATTGGCATTTTCAAATACGACAATACATTCTGGCACAGAGATTATTAAGCAAAAAGCTATTTTCTCAGATGTAGTATTACAATGTAAACATCCTCAGTATTGGTTTGGGGCATAGTCAGGCTTTCCTTGCACAGTGAATGTGCACTGATTACTCACATGTCTCCTTTTGAGAGCACTTTTGCCTCAGAGATATTGCATCTCTTGCACTTCCACTTGCAGTGCCTCTCTGCTGTTGTGAACGGCATGTGAAAAGTTGTTGGATACCAATTGTCTTGATTTCGTTCATAATGAATAGCAGAGTTCCTTCTATCATTCCACTGCATGTTTAGTTATGGTAGATAGCTACATACTGATTTGCTGATAGTGAATCGCCTTGGTGGGCAAAGAACAACTCCATTGGACCACGCCTTTGAAACTTCAGTGGCCCTTTCATATGTGGTTGTCTGCTCCCTATGTTAGGTTGCCATCATTCCGTCCATTGTGTGGTGGTTAATATATATATCGTGGAATTAGTTGGTATATTATGCAATTGTTAACATTATCAAGATGTATCTTGTTTTAATTAATGTTGTGAGAAAGTTGGGATATATATTAAATGAAGTAATAAACCACTAAAGTAAAGTAGGTACTAGACTAGGCTTTGCCAAGAGAATTGCCCAAAGGGGCTAGGATTGGGATGGGCACCAAGTGGCCCACCAGATAATATTGGACTACAGCTTCAATTGGTTCCAGCCAGCATAGCCAGTTGTGAAGGCTGATGGTCCAACAACATCTGGGGGGGGGGGCGCATAGGATTATTTATTTATTTATTTTAGGTATTTATACCCTGCTCTTCAGCCACAAAGGCTCTTGGTGCAGCTTACAAATCATTAAGAAATAGCAATTTACACATCTACACCTGCATTAAGTGGTTTCCAATGTGTGTTAGCTAATTGCCCCCAGAAGCTGGGTACTCATTTTACCAACCTATGAAAGGATGGAAGGCTGAGTGAACCTTGGAGCCCTTGGGATTGAACTTGCAACATTGTGGCTGCAATACTGGCATTTAACCACTGTGCCACCGGGCATTTAACCACTGTGCCACCTGGACTAGGGTTTACTTTGTTACATCATATAGGAAGCCTATTTGATAGTTGCAGAGTCTTTACGATTGCCTACACAACTTCTCAGAAATTTCATTTAAAATTTTTACTGGGTAATTTGCTGTTAAGTGTCACAGCATCTTACTGTTCTGATTCCCTTTAAGCTAATTGCTAATTGTACCATCTTGCTGGGTACAGGGTTCTGCTAAAGTTGTGGCTGAGAATGCTCCTTGTCTGCCCTTAAAGAGGACTTAAAAGAATAACTGACCACAGCCTGCTACCCTCCAGCTGTGGTTAGATTACAGTTCTCATCATTCACAATGACCACGCTTGCTGGTTGGGGGAATAATGGCTGTTGTTGTTCAGGCCACCTGATTTGAGAAAGCTGTACATGGATCTGGACCAAGCACCCATGTGGTTGAACATTCTTCTTCCAAGGTTGGCCAGCCAGAGGCTTCTGGGATAGGTCCAGGTACGAAGGGATATTCCCTCATTTGGGATTTCGCAGTACCTGGCATTCAGAAGTACACTACTTTTGAACATGGAGGTTCAGAAGTAGTATCATGGCAGTCTGAAAGACCTATCTCCCACAATTCCATCCATACTTCACCCCCATATGAAGCAGTGCCTCTCTGCTGTTGTGATACCTCTTCTTAGGTATCATGGCAGCCTGAAAGATGTATCTTCCATGATTCCATCCATACTTCACCCCCATACGTAACATCTTTCTACCTAGTCGGTTACTTGAGTAGTTTTGGCCTCTGAGTGACAGCAATTCTCCCACATTCTCACTTGGTGCTACCCAAGATTCTTTTAACTGGAGTGAAGCCAGTGGTGTACTGCTGAGCTATAGTTCGTCTTTACCAGCACAGTGGCAAAAGCGACAGCATCTGTTGCAGTCACTGAGTAGACAAAAAAATTTCTACCAGCCGCTAGATCAGGAGAACATCCCTCCTCCTGTGGTTTTTCTTTTCATTTTGTGGGAGGACTAGGAGTTTACATTCAGTTCAGTGTTTCGCTGCTGCTGCCCAGCAAAGCATGCAGAAAGATTCTCTCAGACACTACTTAGACTGTAATCCATCTTTCATGCCCTCTCAACTTTTGAAACCCTTCTTTAAAAAGAGGTCAGCAAATCTGCCATAGTATTTTGTTACTCACTTTATTTCAGTGTTCAATGCTCAAATCCTTGAGGCACATGAATGCGGATTTCTACACTTGCAGATTTCAGGGCTTCACTGGCTTGCTGGCATTTTTATATAGTATCTCAGTTTTTCCATGGAAAAAAAGAAGAGTGAGGAGAAGGGGATTGGGGAAGGATACAAAATGTCTATAAATCACCTGATACCAGGCAGCCAGGCAGAATCTACTTGATGAGTTTTTATTTCTATTTCTCTGCCACCTTTTTTAAAAAAGATAATGAACACATTGAGCCAGATAAGCTGACCTTGTTTCCCTGTCACTTAAACTATATCAGCAGGCCTGAAATAAGTTCAAATCCCAACTGGAGAAGCTTTAGCATTGAAATGATTTGCCAAATAATGGCAAGACAAATGCATAATTGTTATTTATTCCAAAGTGAATGACATACTGGTACTTCACTTGTATTTTAAGACATTGGTGAATTCCAGGTCTTGGAATCAGTTTCAGTGAAGCTCCCTTGAAAAATAATGACCTGCTTTTATTTGCCATAAATATTGATATGTTAGTAACCTTCAATTATTGATTTATTCTGAGGCTGACATTTACTCTTCTGTGAGTATTTAATTCCAACCTGGTGAATATGATTTTCTGATATGGAATGAGAAAATCCTTAAAATGGCCTGGATGAAGGATATATACTCAATAATGGATTAATAAAGAGCCTTTAAGTTTCATATTCATTCTAACGTTCTGCTGAAGAGCTGGTCTGAATATGGTTTTTTGTAGGGGAAATGTAGATATCATTATAATATTAAAAGCTTTGCCTTAATCTTTGATATCATTTAGGCATTGATGGTTTTTTCAGATAAAGTGGCATTTTTTACAATCCTTTTTGCTTTCAAATATAAATTGCTCAGGAGGTGACTTTAGGCCAGTGATGTATGGAATCTTCCAGTTGTCCATGTATAAAACATGGGGCTAAAATCTGAAATTCCATGAGTTTCGAAAGTAGTTATTCATAGAAATTCTCCTTGTGTCTCTACTCTGATACCCTAAATTCTGCATGAAAGGCTGTTGCTGCACTGCTGTAAAGTACTGGGACTGCATGTGTGAGAGGCATGAATCCATAATATGAGTCAAGAAATTTGATTCGCAGAAGTTCCAAATTAGCCTGACTTTTTGAATGGACCCTTAACATCACTTATGCCTTGTAATTGCAGGTTCTACAGTTCTGGTCTGGCAGCAACCTCTGTCTTCTAAAGGTGTGCACACAGGCTATGTACTGACTACCAATTAACTTTGTCATACCTAGAGAAATTGATTTCAGAGGCACAGCTTCCAATCTCCTAGGTTTAAACGTACATGTATTTTACTTCTATATAGATTGAAGTTCGTAGGCCTAGAGCTTGGAAAAGTTACTTTTTGGAGGGCAAGTCACAGAATCCCCCAGCTAGTCGAGGCGTTTTTTGTTTGTTTGTTTGTTTGTTTGTTTGTAGGTACATACCCCAGAATCCCCCACCTAGCAAGCACATTAGCCATGGGATTCTGGGGTGTGGACCTCACAAAGTAACTTTTGCAAGCACTAGGAAGGCTTTCTGTTGGCAAGTCAAGATCCATTGTGTGAGCTCCAAATAGTTTGCTTAGGCCAGTATGGAACCTAAGGGCACAGTCCTAATGCTTCATCTCCCTCAGTGTTCATGGCTGGAGAGGAACAAAATTTCAGGGAGAAAAGAGTTCCCTTAGTGAGGGGCCAAGTCAACAAAGGCAAGTGGCCTGCGCTGGCAGAAGGTTCCAGGATGCCCCGTGGATACCAAAATGTGTGGATGCTCAAGTCCCATTATATACAATGGCGTAGTAAAATGGTATCCCTTATATAAAATTGAAAAATCAAGGTTTGTTTTTTAGATTAAAAAAAAAAATCAACCGTGGATAGTTCACTCCATGGATACAGAAGCCGTGGATATGTAGGGCTTGACTGTATGTGTCTGGGAAAGGATTCTATTCGACAATGACAGATTCAATGACACATTCCATAATTGGTACGTGTTAGCTCTTTAACAGATCTGGGGAAGAAAACTCTTGTCTGTGTGTAAGGAACACAATCACATCAGCCCCCACTTGTGGTCTGAAGTAATATAGATTAGACATAGGTTAACTATCTTTTTGAAAATTAGGCCAGTGCTGTTTACTGGTTGGTGCCTCACTGAGGATACTTTTTAATGAGACATTCTATGAGAGCAAGCCATGCTCTCTTGTGCCGTACCCAACTCCTAACATTTCGCCAGTTCTCTCTAAGTATCTAAAAATTCACACTACCTTCAGATGGATAATGAAAAATTCCTGCTGAAATAGTTGTGAATTTTAAGTAAATGTTTCGTGGAGAAGAGCTTTGTTTAATGAAATAGCTGTTTTCCAAATCCAATTTCTTTATGTCCTTTTTGAAAAATCCATCTCTAAGCAAGAAGGTGGTCCTCGTTGAACAGAGGAATTCTGATGGATTGGCAGAATAGTATAGGAAAAGCATGTTGGATACCAGACGTTCTGAATGTGTTTATTTCATAATCATTATGTTGGCAGGTCAAGAGCCACCATGGATCATGGGCTTAATGGGTAGAGAGCTGCTGTGACGGACAGAAAGGTGAGCGAATGGGATGAGAGTATGGAAGGAACCAATCCCAGGACAGGAGACTGAAATGGGAGGGGTTTCTGTATGTTTGAAGCAATGCATGACAGTTAACCAGGAGTTCAGTTGAGTCTGGAAGCGTGAGTGAACTGAAGCAGAAAGCTCTGTGTGTGTCCTGTATGTTTGAGGGTTAACAAGATTGTGTACAAGGGGTTGGAAGCCTGAATGAGAAGGCTGGTTGGATAAAGAGTGAATGAGTCTGAGGGAGAAGGGAGGATATTATAAAGATCCAAGATCAATCTGTGCTAGGACTTTTAAGTTGGGTTAATATTAAGAGTGGTTACTGGAAAGTCACAGTCTGCTCAGACAGTAAACTTTTAAAAGCACAAGATTTCCAAGTTACTGTACATCTTATTCCCTTCAATAAAGTTACCCTATATTGTTGTTCAGCTACAGGCTCTTGGCCATTCATTTGATCTGTAGATAGTAAAAGGCATGCTACCGTAAGAAACACAATCCACACACTTAGGATAAAAAGTACATCTCTGGTTCAGGCAGAAGGAGCTAAGGAAACCAACCATAGGAGTTGAAGTGGTATTAACAGAGAGTGAAGGTGGCTAGGCTTTGCTCTCGACCACCTTGTTGTGAGTCGTCACAGCTGTATCATTCAAAACTATTGCCAGCCAGTTAATGAAACCTGTATGAGGATGATGGGCATCAGTTCAAGTCGTGATACCCTAATGTTGTGCAACATTCTATAACTTCCAAGTTTATCCTGATAATATTCAGCAGGTGCAATTGCCTTCCAGTGTAATGTTCGTTTTATAAGATCCTTTTTCTTTTAATTTTTTAGTTGTCTGGAAACAGAGAAGCTGGAAAGTTAGTATGTGCTGGTTTGCCTAACATGGAAGGAATTGATTTCCTTGTCCTTAGTGAATGGAACCTTTGGGTTGTCTTTAAAACACACACACACATTCTGGTTTGTGTTGGAATCATTTTGCTTTTGATGAAGAAAGAGAGTTGTAAATATCTTCTGGTTGTCATGGTCATCTTCCCTTTCTTTCTTATGTCTTAAGATCTTCTGGAATGTCTGCCCCCATCTGAAGCTGAAATTTTGTCACTTTGAACTAGTTCACTTTGGGGTGTAATTTGAAATACTATGTCTGTAGTGATGAATATATTTAAAATTATTTGCAGCAGTGATACTCTGTTAATATTCTAACCTTAGGCTTACTGCACAGCTAGAATGGGCATGCATTCCAATGCTATTTTATGTCAGAAATGAAAATTTGAAAAATATACCATAGATACTGTCTCCCCACTGGTCCCAGCTCCATCTCCCTCAAGAAGAAAAGTCTTCTACATTTAAATTACCACCTAGTATTTCCATTTTGTGTCAGGCAGGGCAATGCACACTTTAAATGTTAAACAGCTGACAAGGAGAGAATAAGAAGGAATTGGAAGGATGGCTATAATTGTGTATCCAGCACAATGTGCATTTAAATAATAGCCATCATGCAAAGCAAGTCAGACAGCCACACTGCAGGTCACCTGCTGTGAAAATCTTTTAAAAACCAAGTGAATCATTGCATGAGAATAAGGCACTTTTGCATGTTCACTGGTGTTTATTTCCTAGTGTGTTCCTCAACCATCCTTCTGCATTTTGAAGCAGTTGCATACCCATTGGAAAAGATCAGAATATTGTATCATTGGTTATGCATTTTAAAATACCTCTCTTGAATTGTTTCTGTGAACTAACTTTTTTCCATATTTTCTTTCACCATAATCTTCTTGCAAGGATTGTGTCAGTGGCACTAATAGTAGCATTACCTGTTGCTAGTAGCATGGTTCTCCCAGGGAAAAATCATATGCCATGAGTTTCCAATTAAACCTTATGTCACTATTTCAGTGGTCCTCCAGTAATTGCCATTTCTTGGTGGGGTCACCTGCATCCAAAGCATCACTAGAGAAGAGACTCAGCCTCAGTTATTTTCCAGTTTTCTTGGGCACAGGGCTGTATTTTCTTTATTAATTTTTGCTATCCAACCTACATTTTCTCTTGAATGTATCTGCAAATGTCAGAGACCTGTCAGAACTGGCCCTCTTCTTTCCATGTAGGACAAAACAGTTATTACCTGTTGCAAAGAATAACTGACCATGGACATTGCCATTTGGAAACTGGTGGGAGAACAGTTCCGTTTTCCAGGATACTGTGCTGCTGACCTGAGAATGCTGTCATTCTTTATGAAGGGAATGTCAAAGGAAGATTCCAGCAGGAAACTGCTTAATTAGGACACCAGATTTTAGTTGTCTGGTTCATTTATTTAGACTTAGTCAAGGCATTATAGTTGTCAACTAACATAACAATTGGGACAATTATATTATCACCATTGCTGCTGCTACAAATGGTTAGTTGATTTTAAACTCTACAAAAACTTGTTACAGACAGTGCACTTGCATTTCATGGTAATTTGGCTCCATTTAATCCTCTTGCCTTTTTATAATAATATTTATTTCTTGTCTACCTCTCCCTATGGATCAAGGTGGGGAACAAAACAGATTAACATATAACACGTAACACCTGTTAAAAACACAAATACATAACATCAATTTAACAAGCAAATATAAAAATATTAAAACAATCCTTATTTAAAATTGATAATTTAAAAATCATCTGGATTATCAATGTGTATACTTGCTGAATGTGAATATTACCCATTAATCTGATGAAGTTGCCTCTAGCCATGAAAGCTTTTAAGATGTCACAAGTCGCCCTGCTTGTTTTCATTGTGCTTTATTCTGAGTGTTTATAGTATGTTATGTTCCTTATAGCAGTGACTTACAATGTAGCTCAGTGTCACAGTATCTCCATGGGAGAAGGTTGCCTTGGGGTGAATGAAATAGGCAATTGCCCTGGCTACCAAGATGAAGGGGGACCAAAATGATTTTGGTGGCTTGACTTTTGTGGATTGTATTGTGTGTAATGAGCTTGGGGCAAAAACAAATAGCTGTGTCTTCAACCTTTTTTCAGAACTGCAAAATGAATGTCCATCAAACAGCTTCAAAATATATTTCTTTTTCAATATCTAGTTTGATGTTGTTGCTTTTTTAAAAAAATAGTAACAATTCACAGCCTGGAAACATGGCTGAGATTCTGCATTGGGAGAAGTGTGTTTCACATAGCTACATCTCTGTTGCTGTGTCTCCTTATGCTAGCCCCAAAACCTACCTTGAGAGCTGGCCGCCTCCCCCCACCCCCACCCCCCAAAAAAACTTGGCTGTATCCAGGCTGTTGGAGAGCAAGGGGATTGGTGGCAATGCATCCAGTTGCTTTCCTTCAGTTGGATGTGCTGTAGAGATATCTTCTGCAGGGACCTTCCAAGGACCCCCTACGGTTCACGCCAGTTAGTTGTGATGTGTAATAAGACAGATTTATGACATGATTAGTTACTAACAGGATGCCAGTCAGTATTTTTGGCTACCATGTTTTGAAGCTCTGATTAAAAATACAAGCCATAAGAGAACTTTAGTTTTGGCCAGTATTAGCAACCATTGTAAGCACTACCAACATTATCAGCCTTATAAGTCCAACACTGGCAACACAGCAAAATGTTTGTGAAGGATGTTGCCAAAGGTTCCCCTTGTTGAGAGCGCTCTTTATTTTATGGCTGGTCCTGGATCAGAGGCAGAGACTGAGAGAGGTTCAGCAATCTGCCATCTGATGAACTGCTGGCAGATGTGGGATGCGAACAAGGGGCTTCTCAACTCACACTCCCCCCCCCACTCCATTATATTAGCTGTACTAGCTAGTAATGTCTACAGTTTTTGGAACCAGGTTTTGTTCCCTCTTTTCTGTTTGGGATGGTGGCCATAGAACTAACCTACAACATTTCCACTCTTGCAGGCTGCCAAACGAGTGATCTTGCTATCAGGAACCCCTGCCATGTCACGCCCAGTTGAGCTTTATACACAGATGGCAGCTGTCAGGCCGTCCTTCTTCTCTCAATTCCATGCCTTCGGGCTCCGCTACTGTGATGCTAAGCAGGTAATTGGGGCTCTTCTTGGCAAAGTGGGAGCAAGGGAATTATTCTTTGGAAATAATAGTACTGAATGCATGCTGGGAAGCATTCTGTGCCTGCATAGATCATGGGGAAGCAAAATCGTTTCATTTACAATCTCCTCTTATTGAGGTCTTGCCCTTTGAAAGGGCAGATCTTCAACAGCAGTAAAGGGCCATAGCTCATTGATGGAGCATGTGCTTTGCATGTATTGAGATGCTGGGTTTGTTCCCCTGCATAGCCAGTTCAAAAAGTACAATTTGGGCAATAGGGATGGGGCAGGCATCTGCCTGAGAGGTGTTGCCTCTCCTGCAAGATGATACTGGGCTAGATGGTTAAGGGTTTGACCCAGTGTATCTTGTTCCATTTAAAAGTGATTGTGTCCAGTGGGAGCTTGGCACTCCCACATAATTGACTGATGTTCATCTGAAGTTGCAGGAGTAAGGAGTGTCCTGCCCTCAAGATATTAGATTACAATTGCTATCTGCCCTAGCCAGAAAAGGCAATGGTGAGAGATGAGGGGAGCCATCTTCCCAATTTATCTGGGATAAATGTGGCCCTGGGCTTCCTGTGTTTCCTCGTGTGGATTTATGCTCCTATAATAGTTACAAACATTTTATTTTATTTTATTTTATTTTATTTTATTTTATTTTATTTTATTATTTATTTATACCCCGCTCTTCAGCCACAAGGCTATCAGAGCGGCTTACAAATTGTTTTAAGCAATAGATATTTACACATCTACACTGCATTAAACAGTTTCCAATGTGTGTTAGCTAATTGTCCCCCACAAGCTGGGTACTCAATTTACCGACCTACGAAAGGATGGAAGGCTGAGTGAACCTTGGAGCCGGCTGGAATTGAACTTGCGACGTGGTGGCTTGCAGTCCTGGCATGGTGTAGAGTTGAGCAGAAGCTAATACTAAGTAGCTGGAGCAGAATGAGTTCTTTCTTCCACTGTTGTACTTCTGTAAATGAGCTTTGACCTTCAGGGCCTGGCCAGCATCCTGCTTTGATTCTTAACCCTGTCTGCATCTTCTTAATAGTGGCTATAAGGGTCATGCAGTTTTGTTTCATTGTTAATCACCCACCTTTACAAAGAAGCTGAATATCACAGGTCCTTTCCAGAGCCCCTGGAAGTTTCTTTACTGTAGTTATTAAGCTGCTGAATGGGAAAAATAACTGCAATAAGTGTAGTTTTCTGCACATCTCTTCCCCTGCTCCATCTCTTTGTATTCTGTGCTTTAATTTTACATCTTATTTGAACCTTCTTATTGTAATAAGTGATCTAATATTTCACCTAAGGTTTAGTTGTGACTTTGTTATTTGTGTGTAGATGTGAGTACCTAGAGAGTGAACAGGGTGAAAAGAAAAAAAGAGTGTAGCTTTGGGGGTCAGTTACATGGCAGTTTTTAATGTGGCAATTTGCGCTTTAGTGCTTTTTCACACCAGTGCCAGATAGTTTAGATGATTTATGGGGGATTTAGTTGCGTTGTTTACTTTTTTGCTTTCTGGTTCAGACAGGCAAAAGTGCGGGGGGGGGCATGCCTACCTGCCTGCCTCTTAAATGCCTGCCTCTTAAAGCCACTCACTGAAAACACACAGTTGACAGAGGAGGGGCTTGATGGGGGGAATAGCTCCTCCATGACTGAAAGGGCTTTAATTGCAGGCATTCCTTGGAAGGGGAAAAGAGACTGTAAGTTGTCTGTATATAAAGCAACAGAATTACCTTTCACAGCTTTCTCTGAGCTAGAGAAAACCCGAAAGCAACTAAAAAGCAGGGAGACCCAGGAGTGGGGAGGATTAATGACAAAGAAGAGAAGGAAAAGAATTCTCTTTGCTCTGCATTTTTCCTATCTGAATAGACTGTTTTCTCTCCCTCTCTCATGGCAGCGCTGCGTGCATGCACACACACACACACTCAAAACAATGATCTATCAACAGATCAACTGGTGGAGCATACACACACAGAGAGGGAGGGAGGGAGGGGTGGGCAGAGGAACAGTAATTATGCTAGATAGCAAGGCAGCTGGCTAGATCTTTTCTCATCTCTCGCATGTTCACTCCCTCCCTCCTTGGGTAAATTCAACCAATCATGACTAGTAAAGATTGCTGACTGTTTCCATGGCCGTAAGCAAAATGGTCGTTCACACAGTCGATAGTGCGCTAACTTGCGCTACTTTTCAAAAAAGTTTGGGAAACAGTGAAAGCTTATACTGTGTGACTTATGGTTTTGTTTTGTTTTTTTTCTGCGTCCCTCCTTCTGAATATGGCAACTTTGAGCTGAAAGATGTGGGAACTATTAGGATTCTTTGCGAATTCATAGAATCATAGAGTTGGAAGAGACCACGAGGGCCATCCAGTCCAACCCCCTGCCACACAGGAAATCTTGATCAAAGCATCCCCGACAGATGGCAATCCAGCCTCTGTTTAAAGACCTCCAAGGAAGGAGACCCCACCACGCTCCGAGGGAGTGTGTTCCACTGCCGAACAGCTCTTACTGTCAAAAAATTCCTCCTAATGTTGAGGTGGAATCTCTGTTCCTGGAGCTTGCATCCATTGCTCCGTGTTCCAGTCTCTGGAGCAGCAGAAAACAAGCCTGCTCCATCCTCAACATGACACCCCTTCAAATACTTAAACAGGGCTATCATATCACCTCTTAACCATCTTTTTTCCAGGCTAAACATACCCAGCTCCCTAAGTCCGTCCTCATAAGGCATGGTTTCCAGACCTTTCACAATTTTAGTTGCCCTTCTCTGGACATGCTCCAGTTTGTCAATATCTTTTTTGAATTGTGGTGCCCAGAACTGGACACAGTATTCTAGGTGAGGTCTGACCAAGGCAGAATAGAGCGGCACTATTACTTCCCTTGATCTAGACACTATACTTCTATTGATACAGCCCAAAATCGCACTTGCCTTCAGGAACAGGTTTTAAGGGAACTAGAGGGGACTACAATGGGTAGGGAACTACCCTGGAAAGCCTTTCAGGGTTGATTTGCTCTCAAGCTCATTTATTTGTCTTTTTTGGCAGTCCATGGTATCTAGAATCTCCAGGCAGAGCAGGAAAAACTCCAGGTCAAAACTCTCTAGATTGACTGCCGGCTAGGTCTGACAACCTTTGGTATAAGGCAGATTCCTACATTCTGCTTTAAATCAATCACTTACTTATTATCATGAGATTCTACCCCTTACCTATGGGAAGACCACAGTACATGCTTTGCACGCAGAACACCCCAGCTCAAACCCTGGGATCTCTGTCTAGAGCTGGGAAAGGCCCTTGTCAGAAACCCTGCACAGCTGCTACCAGGCAAGGTGGACAATACTGAGCAAGATGGAGCAAAGGTCATTTAACGAATTGGATGTGTTCCTGGGCATTGCTTCTGTAACAGAACATTCGGTATTAGAGGCAGAAATAACATGGAAAGAACAAGGACAGGGTCCTGCACTACAAAAAAGAAGTTCACATATTTCAGCAAATGTTTTATTATGTACATGAGAAATGAAACAACCAGGTCGGCTAAGACTACCATAAATAAACAAAAAACATAGGATTTATTTTGCCTTGTAAACGGCCCGTCGGTTTGCCTCTCCCTCCTTCACCTTCAGGGATTGGAGGAAAAAGAAGTTTAATTGTGGCATTTTGGTAAGGATTATATGCACCCCAGTTTTCTGCAACATTAGTGTATATCTCTTATTTTCATACTTTCCCTATCCCATCATCGTCAATGTGTAGGACTGGCCAAATCTACTAATAGGAAAGATACCTGAGGTCATATGCCCCGTTGGCCGTGGTACATGTGCTTCCACTTGGTTAAGAAGTATTTTTTTAACTGAAAAGACAACCAGGCTGGGTGGCAACCTAAGAGTAGAGGGGAGCCACACATTATACCAGCAAATGTGTTCCTCCAAAATGTGCCTGCAGGTTAAAAACAGCAGGCTGGGATGTGAAGCCTTAGCTCTTCCTGGATCCAAGAGTTCCTTTGTCAGGCTTCTTTTGAATCATGAAGCCCAGCTGCTGGGGGAGGAGAAATGCCAAAGGAGAATGAGTGGATAAGAGGAGAGTTTAAGATTATTCTCTCTCGCCTGCTTTTTTCACCCTCATAAAAATGTCCTATGCCTGCATTAGTATTACAAGCTAAATATGGTATTTGGAGCTCTGCTTCTGTTTTATAATATGTAATTGAACTCCACAGTGTTCAAAATGATGGTATAAACATTGTTCCAGGGTGCATAAGGATAAAAAATTTGTATAATAACAGTGATATGCTTCTAATAGAAATAGTACTGTCTTGGTTAAACAAAACAAAACAAAAAACAGAAAAGCTCAACACCTACATTTAAAATATATTTCATTTAAAGAGAATTGATTTAGTTTCATGGCAGAGAGCCACAAATCGCTGACAGATGCAATAAGCAAAGATATGGAATTAGTTTATTGGTTTACAATTCAACTCCTTGGCACTTTTTTCTCATAAAAAAGTGCAACAAATGAAGTGTCACCTGGCTTATTTATGAGCCAAATTTTGCAAAAATAGGTGCTCTAGAGCCATTTTTCAAAGCAGTTGATGTTAGTGAGTGTTAAAAGCCAAAAAAGTACACTTAGATTGGGACAGATGTTCATCTGGGAAAAATTCAAAGCTTGTCTTAAAAGTATAACCAAATTACAATTGAGAGCAAGCAGGTGGGGAAAGCAGCTTTTTGACTTCCAAGTTCATTGTGTTGCTATCCCTAGAATCCAAGGAATGTGTGTTTTGAACAGGTGTAGTTTACAAGGGTATTGAAGATTGCTGGAATGCATATTAGTCTTTGGGACTCAATTTGAGTTAGAATTGCCAATGAAGCTGTGAATAGGCTGCCATTCCATATCAGTGCAGAGAAGTACAGAATGTGTGGCCCTTGGTACAATATGCCATTTTCTGGAGATCTCTGCTTTCATTAAAAGATAAGTTCTTATATGTTTAGGCCAGGCCTGCCAAAATCAGAGAGGCTCCAAAGAAGTGTGAACTAGCTGTTATGGGGGGGCTTTAGTATGCATACACCATGGGCCTGGCCTCTGATTTACAAAATAAGCGGAAGCAATATGAAGTGAGAGGGTATGGGAGAGACCCTTCTCAGTTATGATGCCCCGATTGTGGGTCACTCTCCCCTTGGACATCTGCCTGGCACCAACATTGCTTTCCTTCTGACACCAAGCCAAAAAAAAAAGGCTTTTAATTAAAGCCTGTGGGGATTAATTTACTTCCAAAGATCCATGGTTTTAAATTGTTGTGGATTTAAAATTGTTTTAACTGTTGTTTTGGTTTTAATTAAATGTGTTTCAGTTATTTACGGTTTTAATCTAGACATGCTTTAATTTTTTTATCTTGTATGCCATCCTAAGATCCTGTGATAAAGGATAGAAGTGCTTTAATAAATAAATAAAACAGTACGATATATAGAACAAGCTATGCAAAATAGAGTGGGTTGGATTGATAAGGTAAGTGTACAGTAAGAGCAACAGAACAAGTACTAAATCAAATGGACAGAAATGGGGAGTACTGAGTATTGATCATCCAACAAAAGCTCCCACCTCCCACACAGTCTTTTTTTTTTTTTAATCTCCAGTAGGCATTTTCAGGTGTTTCTTGTCACTTATGTAGGCTAAGCCTTATCTTTTCTTAAAAAAATTAAATTTAAAAAATCCAAATAATGCTCTTTATTGCATTCTCAGCATATAAATGCACAGTATAAGGATAGTTCTTGCAATGGCTCCACAACAATGTCATGACAATGCAGGTGTTAATGGTCTGTACTTTGTGTTGATTGCAGCGGCCTTGGGGATGGGATTATTCTGGATCATCCAATCTTGGAGAGCTGAAACTTCTTCTGGAAGAATCTATCATGATTCGTCGCCTGAAATCCAATGTGCTTTCCCAACTCCCTGCAAAGCAGCGCAAAGTAGTCGTGGTAGCTCCGGAAGGCATTAATGCAAGAACGAAAGCTGAACTGGCAGCAGCTGCAAAGGAGATGGCAAAGGGTTATAAAAGTGTGAGTTGGAACTGTTGTTGGGCATGAATATGATGGCATTCAGTTATAATGCTAAACCATAGAGCCTGAGCCCGGTTGATGGCTGTGTCTGAACCTATATTGGCTTATAAAACCTAGTTTGTAAAAGGATGCCAGGCCAGGATGTCAAACCACAGTTTGGAGCTGGTTTGCAAACCATTGTTTCTGCTGTTATTTGCTGATACATGTGGACTGACAAACCCTTGCCTGCCTAAAAAGATTACTCCCTTGCAGAGATAGGAGTGGCTGTAGGATTTTCTAGAGCAGCGCACTGAAGAGACAAGAAATTAAAAAGCAGTCACTCAGCTTTAAACTGGTTTGCCTCCTATATAATTGGAAGATCAAAAGATGGGGTAGACTCTTTAAATCACAACTAGTACATGCCATTGTTTAGTGTGATGTCTGAATGGAGCTTCTATTTGTGTGGGTCTAGTTACACTGCAGACAAAGGGGTGGTTATGGTTTTGTTGCTGCCTCGCATGGTTGGAAGGGACAACTTGGGAACCAGTATTGGCTGTACAGCATTTAGAGTTGGCTTTCCATTCATAGTGTGGGTGTGTCTTCAGTTGGGAGTGGAGACAGCTACCTGTAATCTGCTGAGGGTAACTCCAGTCAAGTTCTGGCAGAGGGCAAATACCTTGGAATAAAACTTAGGTATCGCATTGTGAGTTCTTCCCAGAATAGGCAGAATCCTTTAAGCTAGGTCCATTTGACACATTGTGCAAAATCAAACCTGGGTTTGCCATAAAATCTATACCTGTAAGAGAACTGGAGCCAATTACAGCTCCTTCATACATCAATCTTTGTATGGTAAAAGTACTTCTTGCATTTGCACACAATATTTTTGTGAGTACAGCAATTTATGTAATGGGTGAAGTAGTCCACATCTGCCTTGCACAGTAGGCCTCTACTAGGTATAGAATAAAAATGGAGGAACAAACAAGAAGGAATAAAAACACACAAGAATATAAATAAAAGAACACGATGCTTATCCAAAGGTGGGGGGATATTTTGTGCTGCACCTGCTTAAAGTTCCCAGCATCTCTTGTGGTTTCCTTGTGGTCTTTTGGTTCTGCACCAAAACAAATTCTCCAGGAAAAACATGATCAAAAAGACAAATTCTGTGGGAGAGACCTACTTATAGAAATTGTAGATATTATTCAAACTAAGGCTGTGCAGTTGTGGTAGCAAAACACCTGCTCTGTGTTGTCTTTTGAATATTATTTTGAACAGAGTGTAGTATTGGGAAATATGGTGTTTAGGCCATGGAAACTCTGGGTAGATAAATAGGGATAGTGTGCAGGATGCTGGGGCTACCATCCTAGTTAATGGCAGTTGACTGTTAACAGATGGTAGTTCAGGGAGGCCTTTCACAAGTTTTCTTATAAGTACTGTCAGGCTTTGTAAACAAAACCGCACCAGGTTAATGGGAGGAGAATTTGGAGTGATAAATTTCATAGGGCTGTGCTTTAAATATAATGACAGTGCTCTGTAGGCATATTGATTCTGAACTGATGAGTCCTTCCTGAATCTTCGTTTGCGAAGAAAAGCCAGAGAGAGAGAGAGAGAGAGAGAGAGAGAGAGAGAGAGAGATAACAGCAGACATTCTGCAACTCAAAAGGGGAATAAGTCAGGTTGATACTTCATTTCTGTTGGATTGAGGAGAGTATACAAAATCAAAAGCTTTCAGCCAATGAAAAATTGTCCAATATAAAGGTGTGATTAGTCTTTCTTGTCCTCTGAACTATTAGCAACAATTCTGCAGACATCACTGATGGTTCTCTCCTCTCCTTCTCCCAATAAATCTTGCAGAAAAAAGAAGAGAAAGAAGCTCTTATTGTCTTCTACAACAGGACTGCAGAAGCCAAAATCCACTGTATCATGTAAGTTGCTCTTTTCAAGTAGAATGCAATATCCCTGACTACTGGAAGGGAAATTGCATGTAACATTTGTAGCAAAGTCAGACTCAGGAAAAACATGAATTTAAACCTTTTGAGGAGTGGTATCAGTATTGAACCAGCCTGTGAATTCGTTTCAGATATAGTATTTCAGAATAAGATGCTATTCCTGTCTGCTCTCATTTATTTTTAATTTAATATTCATGAATCACCTTTTTTATACGGTGATATACAGATCTTCAAAAGAAAAGAATAGATTATTCAGATAGTAGTATATTGACCCAATTTTTTTGTAATATGTTTATTGCACTTGTCAAAAGTCCTTCTCTATATTCTTGGTAACCTATCTGTAGTCTTTCTGATCTCAAGCATGTAAAAGTAGGCTCCAGAAACTGATGTTTGGCTGGATAACTCATTTCCCAAATATAATTAAAAGTTAAGAACCTCTAATTTAGCATGACGCACATAGATTGTTTCTAGAACAAGTCATATATGAGTCTGAGTTTTCCCCTTCCTTTCCCTAAATATAGAGAATATATCCTAGACTTATTGGAAAGCGGAAGAGAAAAATTTCTGGTATTTGCTCACCACAAACTGGTTTTGGACACTATCACTGAGGAGCTGGAGAGAAAGGTGAACAGTTGCATTTACTATATTCACTCTTCAGGACTTGGGGATCCTTATAAGTTATTTTATGATTGGCATAATATGAAGATTGCTGTCACCTGGTCATGCTGGTGAATATAACTGTTTCCATACATGTTCAGATAGCAGTCTCATTCTATGATGTCCTCAACCCACAAAATACAAATTTGGTATAGGAATTCATAACATTGGACTAAACCAATCAACATCAGGAGGAATTACAGACATTAAAAATAATATTCCAGAGGTCAGGTCTTATATTTGGAATTAATACATAATATGAATTAAAAGTTTTAAAAGGCTTAGTGGTTAGAACAAACAGAGATTAAAAAAACCCTATCTTTATTAAGCTATAAAGAAGGGATGGAAATTTTACAGCTCTCTGGATGTTTTTGGACCGCAACTTCCAGCATTCTTCACCATTACCTATTCTAGCTACCTATTCTGCTGAGACTTGTAGTCCAACAGTATCTGGAGGACCACGTGTGTCCGCACTTTGCTGTAAGGCCATGTGTAATGCGATGGATGGAAAGAAATATGTGGAACAGTTTAAAAAATACATTTTAAATGTCTTTATTAGCAGTTTCTTCATTCCCCTGAAATAACTTCAGTAACAAAATCCTCCCATCAGGTGTTGAAAGGTATTTGGCTAGCATTTGTAACCAATCAGGATTTGTGGCTGTCTGCCACTGACTCTGATGTTCCCTGACTTGGATTTTTGTCTCCTGCATCCCACTGGGCTTCAGAAAAAATGTGCTTCCTCCAAAGCTTGACAGCTAGACCAGAGATGAGCCTCCATCCATATCTTAATTTGTGCTATGGAGGCATTTAGGATATTAAAAGGTATAGTCAAAATGGGGACCTTGGTAGGTATGCAGGGAGGGATGCTCTTCACATATACAAAAGCTCACATCACAGTTTCTTCCTGTATTGTAGCACAGTTATCACAGTGAAGGGAAGTATTGGGTCTGATTGGTACTGGATTGAATGTTTGCATTTCTCCGTTAGGCCATAGACCAAGTTAAGAATTACATTAACTCTTGCAAGTGGTGAGAAGGGTCAGATGAGGTTAGTCTATAAGTAGGCAAAATGTCAGGATGTAGTGCCACCTCCCCTAAAGAACAAGAAAAGCTGCATCTGTCATGAAAGAGGGTCTGAGGTAAACCATTAACCAGCCAACAAATGGTTATTGGGACCACTGATGGTTATGAAGTAAATGAAAACAAAACAAATCTTACTTATCCAACACCTGGAAATAAGACCATAAAGAAATTCCATGTGAACTCCTTGAAAATGCTTGGAGGAAGGGAAAGACACAAATACAGTAAGTTAAAGGAAGCACCAGCTTAGAAAAGTAACTATTTAATGTCAGATCAAAAAGCTTAGCTTGGTTCTAATACTATTACTCCCCACCCTGCACAGCTGAGTAGTCATACAGGACCAACCCCTATGAGAGTTGACCCCTTCTTTCTTCAACTTCCCTTTCAGCACATTGGGTACATTCGTGTTGATGGCTCCACACCCTCAGCTGAACGTCAGTCTCTCTGCCAGGAGTTCCAGTTTTCTGAGAAACTCTCTGTGGCTGTTCTCTCCTTAACAGCTGCTAATATGGGCCTTACACTCTCATCTGCTGATTTGGTTGTGTTTGCAGAACTATTCTGGAATCCTGGGGTAAGACATCTTAGGTGCCCTCAGAAGCTTTGAGGAGGGCCATTTACAGTGGGCATTTATAAGGTATTGGTAGGCCATGGGCCTTCTTTAAAAAATAGCTTTTTTTAAAGAATCAGGAAGTGACTGATCTGGGAGGGGTACATGTGGTTGTGGGGGTGCACTTTGTCAAGCCCTGCTTTAGACTTTCCCTCCGACCTTTTATCTTCCTCTAAAATGTTGACTGTGCACAGTCAAGGAAAAACAAAACTAGTTTTAAGTTCCATTCCCTGTCTTCCGTTTTATAATTGCATGAATTAGGTTACTGTTCTTGTTTTAGAGTTGGGTACAAGGAGGGTAGAGGCCAAGAGGAGCTTCCCAGTGCCACAAACAAGTCTTCAAAAGAGGCAGGACTTGAGTTCAGTTCTCCCAGAATAAAGTGCACCATTCCCATCCTCAAATATACCTCCTCAAAATGAAAATTGTTTTTAGCAGAGGGGTGGGGTATAAATAAATATTATTATTATTATTATTATTATTATTAAATGGCAAAATAGAATGACCTTTCCCCCAGTTACATAGTCATGCGAGCAATTTCTTAAGTTAATATATTCTCAATTTGATTTATTTCTAATTTTCCTGTATTAAACACAGAATTTTAAAAAACCTAAAATCCAAGCTTTTTGCCATTCTTTAATCAGTCTCTCTAATTATGAAAACGAGTATGCAAAATAGCCAGATGGGTTTTGATCTTGTGAAAGCTCGCTTGCTTTCTGTTTCCCCTTTAAGAAATGGGAACAGCAGTACTTTAGCCATGCATTCTCCTGATTTTATTAATTACTTCATTAATCTGCAACTTGGCATGAGGAGCCAATCGGCCCTGTGCCGTATGATGAATCATTGGTTTATTGTTGAGGCTTTTAGCAGTAACAATAACTGTGCTTGGTTTTTCAATTCCCAGGTTTTGATTCAAGCAGAAGATCGGGCACACCGAATTGGGCAAACTAGTTCTGTGAACATCCACTATTTAGTAGCAAAAGGCACAGCTGATGATTATTTATGGTAGGATGTGGAAAATATTACAGTTTTGTCTCAATTATTCAGTATATAATTTGTAAATGGGAAAGGTGTAGGGAGCAGCAGGGGGAGGATCTGGAGGCAGTACAGATATGACACCTGGTTGCTTACTGCCCATGGAACAGGAAGCAGCCTACCTATGTCACATCAGTGCCATTGAAGTGCATGATAATCTATTTGATTTTCCTTGGCTTTCAGTTTGAAGGTTTTAAACAGGTTTTAGTGACAACACTTAAGCCACCCAAAATAGTTGTTGGTTCTAACCTTGCAAAGATCTCACTGGCTTTTTTTTTTTAAAGATAGAGGATCTAAAGCTTTGAGGAGTTAGCTCAGATCCACTTTGCTTAGCTGAAATGTTTCTTCTGCAACTTATCTGATGCCACTTCAGCAATCCACATGAATGACCAAAAAGGAATGCCAGTCATAGCCAGGAATGTGTAGATCAGCTTGTGGTGAGGAGCTTATCAGCTTATCTGGGCTCTACCATGGTGGTGCTGAGAAGTAGTTCATATTCACTGAGAGAGACATTTCTACCAAAAGGTTCCTTCCCTCTCTTGAATATTAACTTTGCAAATAATCATCATTGCCTCAGAAGGAACTAGAAGCTGACATATCGCCCACACATGAAAGAGAGCTAATGACAGTCATTTTCCCATTTTACTTGTAAATCACTACCACAAAATAATTAGCACAAGTGTGGAAGAAATTGTGCTGTTTGATGAGGTGGGAAGAGTGGTGGCATTCTTCTCCTCCTCCCCCCACCCGCCAATTTTGCTCTGCTGTTTTTCTCCATCTGGCTATGCAAGCAATTGCTGCACTTGTTTAGTGGAAGGCTTGTTTTGCACCCTGACATGCACTGTCTTCTCTTGCAATAAGTAATGTTCTGTTTTATCTTGCTCTCTTAATTACTAGGCTTGATGACTTGGACACCTTACATATAGTTTACTGTCAGCTGGTGCCTGGTTTTCTTTTTTTTCTTAGATGTAAAATGTTTCCATCTTTCTTATTCTTAAGATTTTATCATCTTTGCCTATGTCTCCTCTGTGGTCTTTAGCTATTTTATATCAGCCAGTCAACTTGTTAACTCCTCAGTCCTAGAAACATGCAGTGTGTCAAGCTATAATCATAGTTACACCAGATGTGAATGGTTGGCTGAATGTATATAATGTTTGCATAACTGCCAAATCCACAGTGACTTTCCTAACTTTTTCATATTCACTATAGTTTTTGCTCAAACTTCCCTATTATCATTTTGTTCCTGTTCCTAAACTCTTTCACTCTGCACATGTTTCTTTTCTAAATTTGTAAACTGCTTCTCCATCAAATGATGCTCAAGACAATCTGTTAAAAAAATACAGTAGCCTATTTTCTCTCTGTTTTTGATCAAGTTATGCTATCAAATGACAGCCTAACTTGCGTGGATTAAAGATCCTGGAGTTGGTTGAGCAGAGTTCTTGCTACAGTTCCACTCCTTACAACCTTTTCACCTCGGCATGTGGGCAAACTTTGTTCAATTTATTGTAACTGCCCCATTGAGCACATTCTTTTTTTCTTTTCCTGCAACATTGCCACTGAGTGCTCCTCTACTACTTCAGTTGTGCATATAGATCCCAGCATTTTTTCTACCCTTGGGGTGACTTTTTATGGGACAAGGCCTTTAAAAACACTTCCCCACACTTCTTGGAAGGAAACCATTTCTGCTCTCTCCCTAACCCCATTTTGGGAACCTATGTCCACTAAAGTCTGCCCATGTATATGGAAACTATAGAAGGATTTAGTTTTCAAGGACCTTAGAGATTTATACTTTCGTAGTCATACATGCAAGGATTTCCAAAACAGTGGCAATTCTTAGAAGGTGCAGGTTTCAAGTTCTGGTTCTCTTGAGGGCACTTCCTTTATTTACATGTCTGGAATCCAGAGAGTCTAGAGATGTTTTTAAAGTACAGTTGTCCCTTCAGATTTGCTGGGGTTTGGTTCCAGGACACACACACCCCCGAATACCCAAATCCGTGAATACTCAAGTCCCATTATATGCAGTGGCATAGCAAAATGGTGTCCCTTATATAAGTTGGCAAAATCAAAGTTTTCTTTTTGGATTATTATTTTTTTAAGAATATTTTCAAGCTGTGAATACTTAAATCTGTGAATGCCAAATCCGTGAATATGGAGAGACAACTGTACTCCGTAAACAGTCTGACCCCACTTCCTCTCCTGTTGCATCCTGGTGTTTGCTGTGTTCTTCACCTTCATCTTTTATGCCAATTATTCCAAAATCATGGGGAAGAATGGGGGTAGGGATAAGGAGGAAGGGAATCAAATGCAAAGCTTAGACTGATTCTCATAGAAATCTAGGAAAATTATACATGCTGTTTTGTGATGAAGTGGAGTGTCAATCAAAACTAGTGACACCGGCCCCATCTGTATAATCTGTGATCTCAAATAGCACTTAGGTTAGGAGAAGCTATCGGCCATATGACATCTTGAATTTATTGGGTTATAGTTCTAAACCATTATCAAGATAAATACATATTAGAAAAAACATTCTTTTTATTTGATTTTATATTTGAAATGGTCCTATCCTTTAGGCCCATGATTCAAGAGAAGATCAGAGTTCTAGGTGAAGCTGGCCTTTCCGAAGCCAAGTTCTCTGAAACAGCTGAAACCAAAGATTACTACTTTTCCAAGGTAACTATCTGGATTTGTATTTTTTTGTGTGTGTGTGCTTCATTTAGCATTCATCTAAATCCTGGAAACAGTTGGTCTTCTCCTGTGTTCTTAAGGAACAGGTATTTCATGTAACCATGAAAGGAGAAGGAAAGGACAGCTGTACTTGTCAACATTTTAGAGGAATGCGGGGGTGGGGGGACAACTGTGGAAATAAAACATATGTGGATGGAAAGTTTTTTTTAAAAAAAATTATTAATTATTGTCTTAGAACAAAATGTAACATAATACACTCTCTGGCTTTTCTTCGCAAACGAAGATTCAGGAAGGACTCAGGAAGGACAACATAATACAACGTCACAGTAAAAAACAACACACTAGGATCTTTCTGTATTTTGCAATTTAGTATCACAGATATTGTATTATTTATCCCATTCCGATATTTCATAGCTTTCTTACATGTCCACCACATTTGGAAGTGGGTGCCCATTTTCTCATCACACTTCTAACATTTTCCATTTGCATTTTTTTTAATTTTAGTTATTTTATAAAGGTGCCAGGTAGCACATATATTGCATTTTATAGAGATTTTCTTTTAAATCATAGCTTAAAGTGTACCTAAGTCTTTTTTCCCAATTTTTCTGCCACTCTTCTAATTTATAGACTTTATCACACTATACTGTTATAGTGCTATAATTCCACGTTAATTGCTCTGGTTGCTTCCTGTGGAATTCTGGGGTTTGTAGTTTAATGAGGCCTAAGAGCGCTCTGGCTGAGAATTCTAAAGGGCCCCCCAAAACTGCAAAACCCAGGATTCCACAGGAGGCAGCTAGAGCAGTTAAAATGGAGTAATAGCACTATAATAGTGAGGTGTGATAATATCCTATATATATAAAAGTCTTGGGTACATTGCCTTACCCAGTGTGCTGAGTGGCTGCTCAGGAAAAACACCCAACCAATCACCACCCACATGCAAATTCCCTCTCCACCTCACAATCCACTCCTGCCACTCAATCTGCATTCCCCAGCTTCACAAGGGCCCCTTCCTCCCCTCAGCCACTCACCAGTCATTGAGTGCGATAGGACCCAGGCAGTCAACTGGGGGCGGGACACTGCTGCTGCCGCTACGACAGGACCCAGATGGTCAACTGGTGGTGGTGGCAGTATACCACTGCTGCTGCTGCGACAGAACCCAGGCAGTGAACTGGCGGCAGCAGTGGGCCACCTGCGACAGGACCCAGGCAATCAACTTGTCATGAGGTCTACCGGGTGTTTTTTGGAGATTTTTTTTAATGGCATATATTACGCCAGGTACAGCTAGTTTTATATTAGTTCTCAAATCCTGGGCCCACTTTATCATGAATTCTTTGATTTCCTCTTGTTCCATTTCCACCATTAGTAGAAAGTTACAGAGTTTTGAAATCAACTGTTTTTTTCTGCCATAATTATATGCCCCAATTCCGAGTCCTGTGTGTCTAGTTTATAAGATTTTCATCCATTTTAAACCTTCCTTTAAGTTGTCTATATTGGAACCAGTTGCACTGGTATCCAGCTTCCTTTAATTCATCTGGGGATTTCATTCTCTATTTTCCATCTTCTGTCATCAGTGTATCTTTGTAAGTGGATGGTAACTTATGATGGCAAAGGAGTCTAATAAAATGAGCAGACTTAATTTCAAGCTGAACCAAAATGACAGAGACTAAGATGAAGTCAACCCTAGACATTTGCCATCTCCTAAGATACTCTGCAGGGATCATGAATTGGACCCAGAAAGGGCTCCTCTTATATACAAACTGCTCTTTTCTAAAGAATCTTACCACTAACTGCATGCATAACTTACCGTGTACTATTTCCTTTCGGGGCCTGTGGTTGTGCTCAGATCAATGGGTTGATCACCTACAGTCACCTTGGAATAACTCCAGTCTTTGCTCTTGAGAAGTCTGTCACCTGTGTCATATGCCCTTTTTCTCTTCTTCCCCTACATGGTTGTGGAAGAAGAAATTTTGGTTAATGCCTTAAAGCTACCTTCCATGTCTTTCCCTCTTGTTATCTTTCTCACTGAACTTTTCTTATTCTATCCCTTATGGACTAATAGAGATGTTTTGTCTGTTTGCTCCTTCATAACCAATGTTTTTCTAAAGATTTCTCCTTTGATTTCCTAGCAGGACCCAAAGCAGCAGACCATCCTAAAACTTTTCCAGAGGACATTCTCAGAAGATGCGGATGACTTGGACGAAACCCTGCTTGTGGAAGCAGTAGATGCATGTGAAGATGCTGGACAGCAAACAGCATCAAGTGAAACAGAAAGAAATTTCTTCCCAGCAAGCCCATGCAAGAAACGGCGTATTGATGACTTTTTTGGCAGGCAGTAACGTCACAGAAAATTATGCTTACTTTTTATTGTGTAAAATACTATTTAATGGGAGGGAAATCAATGAATGTTTGGCTCAAATAAACTTAGTATCATGTTTTTTTTTAGTGGATTCTTGGATCTCGCACACAGGACATCCTTTTACAGAATAAAAGGAATCTCAGATCCTAAGTAGATATTATACTTGTAGTTCAATCCATAGGGTTAACTCCTAGGTACAGTTATTAAGATAGTAGCCCACTTTCCATTATGTCTTTGCAAAACTTCATGCATAACAACCCAAATTCCATTATATCTAACCTTGCATAAAACATTAACTGTTGAAAACACAGCTCTAGATAGAAAGGGTTCAAAAAGTTCAGAGTTCTGTGAAGACATTACTATGAAATGAAGGTTTTTCCCTGGTCTGGAGAAAACAGGTGGGCATTTATTTTCTGTTATTTCATCGAACCATAGAATCTTTGAGTTAAAAGGGACCACAAGGGCCATCTAATCCAACCCCTGTCATGCAGGCATTCACAGCTAAAGCACTTCTGAAAGATGCCCATCCAACCTTTGCTTAAAGGCCTCCAAAGAGGGAGATTCCTCCCACCCAGCAGTCTATTCCACTGTTGGACAGCTCTAACAGTAAAGAAATTTCTCCTAATATTTAGGTGGAATCTCTTTTCTTGTAGTTTAAATCCACTAGCTTGTGTTCTAGTCTGTGAAACAGCAAAAGCTGGCCCCATCTTCTATATAACATCCCTCCAGCAATTTAAAGACGGCTATCATGTCACCTCTCACTTTTTTCTTTTCACCTCCCTCAGTTATTGCTGGTAAGGCTTAGTTTCCAGATATTTGATCATTTTGGTCATCCTCTGGACTTGTAGTCTATTGATAACTGCTATAATAAAACAATCCAATTAAAACATTAATTCAAAACAGTTAAAACCACTTTTAAAAAATCACCTTTCAACCTTCTCTAAGATAAACATACCCAGCTCCCTAAGCTGTTCCTCAAGGGGCTTGGTTTCCAGACCTTTGATCATCTTGGTTGCCTTTATCTGAACACATTATAGCTTTTCAGTATCTATCTTGAGAACTGTGGTGCCTAGAACTTAACACAGAATTCCAGGAGAGGTCCAACCAAAGCAGAATACAGCAGGACTACTAATTCCCTCAGTCTGGACACTACAGTATTCCTGTTAATAAAGCCCAGAATTGCATCAGTTTTTAGGGCACTGTATCACTGCACTGTTGACTCATGTTTAGTTTGTGGTCTACTAAGACCCCTAGGTTCTTTTTACATGTACTGCTTTCAAGCCAGGTGTCACTCCGTCCTAGAGTTCTGCATTTCATTTTTTTTTCTTGCCTATTAGATATAGTACCTTGCATTTATCCCTGTTGGAATTCATTTTGTTAGTCTTGGCCCAGCTGTCCAATCTGTCAAGGGCATTTTGAATTCTCCTGTCCTCCTGGGTATTTGCTACCCACTTGCAAATGATTGGTGTCATTTGCAGATTTGATAAGCATACCTTCTATTTCGTCATCATAGTTATTTATAAACATGTTGAACAACACTGGGCCCAAGACAGAACCCTGAGCCACCCCATTAGTCAATTTCTTCCAGGATGAAGAAACTTGGATTTGTTGCTAAT
Source organism: Gambelia wislizenii (assembly GCA_030847615.1). Classification (NCBI taxonomy): domain Eukaryota; kingdom Metazoa; phylum Chordata; class Lepidosauria; order Squamata; family Crotaphytidae; genus Gambelia; species Gambelia wislizenii. The sequence continues at coordinate 330,029,218 of JAUMIR010000001.1, forward strand.
AGTATTTTAATTATACAGATGACACACATCCTGTCTTGGATTATTCCTTATACTAATCCAAGTTTTTCCATACCTAGAAGCCTCTGATAATTGGGTGCATTGTGGGACATTCCATCTCATAGTATTTAGGTTTGCAAATGCTTAGTGAGATATGTGTGAGTTTCCCTCTTTCCTCACTCATTCCTCCCACTGACTATTTTGCAGGCATTCCCACTTCCAGCAATTGTTTGTTGGGTCTCCATTAAAATGTGTAGCACTCAGAGAGAGCTTTGGTTTCTTCTACTATTCTTATTCTGTTATTAGCTGTAACTGCCACCCCCCACCTGTAGTGTTACAAAGAGGTCTGTGGAAAAATTTCTTCCTGTCTTCTGTTTGTTATGATGTCCTTTATTACCAGGTCTTGTGTTTGCTTGTTGGTACATCTACCAATCTGTGCCCTTTTAATCCCATCTCCCTCCTGGGGCTTAGAGACACCCTACCTGTGATTCCTGGCAAGTTACCTCCCACTCCTCCCCCATCTCACACCAAATGTCGGATATGTTTGGACTGCTGCTGTGATTGGGCTGTTGCTAATATTGGATCCCTTCAGCAGCTGTTTTTTTCACATTTGCCAAGGCAAGGCTGTGGCCGCCGTGGCCAGGAAGACCAAGAAAAATAGCAACACAGCTTGATGTTTCGCTGTCTCTGTTCACTGACAGAGTTGATTTTCAGATAAGTGATGTTCACTATGTGAAATGAATTGAGTGACTACATGTGCGTAACCATACATTGTACTCAAGCCAGCCAAACTCACCACTGAAACCTGGTTCCTGTTCCCTGGTGCTCTATAATGGAGGGATATTCATAGTCAGCATGCTGGAAAGTGTGGGAAAGAGAAAAAAACTATGGGAGGATGTTAAGACATTGCCATCATTCTGGGGGCCTGCACAGGCTAATCTGGGGTTGGCTTCCATTCCTAGCTGGTATACGTTGCTGCTTCTGTCCATCATCTCTCCTGCCACTGAAACAGCAACCTGTTTGGGCAGTGGAGGAGGAAGGTATGGTGGTACTGCAGCAGAGCCAGGAGGATCTTTTCCGAAAGCACCCATGTGGAAATAGGGCAGTGAAAACTGCATAGGCCATGGGAATAAAGTGTGTGTGTGAGGGAGTTATGGCCTTGTTTCCGAATGTTGCCAGCTGGTTTTCCTCCTTTTTTTACCATGCAAAATTAGCTAATTTGGGGCTCTCGGCCTGGAACCCCCAAACTAGCTTCTCTAAGGAAACCCTCAGTGCCTCACTGAAAGGTGCCCTCTAGAGGCCAAAATGCTGTCCCCCCCCCCCCGATTTTAGAATTACTGTATATTTAAAATGTGATTACGGAAGGATAACCACATCATATAAGCTTTCCAACCTTAAATGAGATTTACCAACTAACCCCTCCCTTCTGTTCCTCAGAGAGAGAGAGAGAGAGAAAAACCTGTAGCAAAGTCCTGAGCGATCAACTCGTGTTATAGGCTTGATTTTAGACAGGAAAATGAAAAGGTTTTATTTCATTGTTCAAGCAAGTAAGCAGTTAAACAGAAATCATATCATGGAGAAAAAAGCCTTTCTCTCCAGGTCCAACTTAGAGTTGCAAAGATATAGTAAAGTATAAGATTATATCCAGTCAAGGAATAAAAACAAATCATAATCTAACGCAATCTAGCTAAACACATTTTCCTAACTCTAAGAAAAGTTCCATTCACATTTGGAAGATTCATCAGAATCAGTCTGTGTTCCAATTGGAGTGGGCTAGGCCTCATGCTTATCAGAGCGGGCCTAGCATAGTCTCTGAGGTGATGGATGCTCAGAGCAAATGCAGGGAGGTCTGCTCCATTTCAGACCCCAGGACCATGTGTCCTCAAACAAAGGACTGCACTCTTCAAAACTCCATTAGCCAAATCTGATTGGTTCTTCATTAGCCAAACCTGATTGGCTCTGCAGTCAGGTGACATGATGTCATGCTTAGCAGATGAGTTCCACCTCCCACTTCTCATACCTGTTTCTGCAGATATGCAAAGTGGTGTTTACAGATACTGGAAAATGCAGTTCTGGGAGATATAGTTCTGGCTCCATGATGGGAGTTGCAGTCACTCCATCATGATAGTGTGTGTGTGTGTCTCTTCAAGTTGCCTATTGACTTACGGTGACCCCATGAATCTCATACAGTATTTCTTAGGAAAGTAATACTCAAGAGGTGGCTTTCGAAAATGTAGCCTAAAGTACAAGGGAGTCGGTTACACGGGTATTTTTAATGCAATAAAATGTGCATTAGCGCTATTTTGACTCTGTGGCCTATTGTTCCCACGATTTTTATGCAAAATCTAAATAGTTGCAGGAATTATATTCACATGAATATTTTTTGTGAAACAATATGGTGACCGATATAAATTATTGTGTTCTTTTTAAGCTCCTACAGCACAGCACTTGCGGGTTTTTTTTTAAAGTCAATCAATGCAGTGCATCATCGATTTTCCACGTATTTCCAATGGGGATTACCACCACTCGTTTTCCCACTGGTTATCTTAAAAACATCTAGGATTCCTGTATAAATAGGATGGCTAGCAAAATCTATGTTTTGGATGCTACACTAGAGTCACACAAGAACTGCACAGGGTGAAATCACATTGCCTGCGTGTTTTACGTTTCCTGTATTACTGTTCTCTTTTCCATTAATGAGGCAGCTACTACTTTTGCTCCCACTGGAATAAAGCCTGTTTGCTAAATGAACAGCTTCAGCTACTTTTCCTTTTATTGCTTCTCTGACTAGGCAATAAAGAATCTGCATTCTGTGGCTATACCTCCAATCCCATAAAATCTGCGGTGATATAGATGAGTTTTACTATGTGAATCTTTGCTGTATCTCTGCATTTAATACCTCTCCACAAGATTTTTCAAGAAATAAAATGCTCCTCCTTGCACAGCAAATAAATTCCGTAAGTTTACATGCTTTCAACAACTCAGTTCTTCTGGGATAGATTTAAATAATTAAGCAAGAAGTGGCTAGAAAGAACAACAAGATTCCTGTGCGTGTGTGTGTGCAGGTCAGGTAAATTATTTAAGGAGAGGAAATTGTAAAAGATGGTTTCATTTTCTGGGAAGAATATCAGTTTGCACAGCAGCACGCAAAAGGCAGTCTAAATAGCCACTTGTGTTGACCATATGTCATCAAAAACTAGAAATGGAAATATGACTTTTGATAGCTGTTGCATATATTCAGCCCGTGGGGCTAAAAAAAAAAAAAAGGCTTTTCCTAACATTTTAGTTGAAGTCAACATGCTAACAAAGTCCACCCAGGTCAAAATGTCTTGGCTAATATCCTGGGAATCTGAGTTTGTTGCACATTATTGTCTGGTATCTGTGCATGATCATAACTTATGATAACTGGTAAACATGGTGGAATTTATCATCTTATGTTTGTAACCACACCATTATACCTTGTACTGTGTGCTTTTGTTTATGTTTTCATGGCTTGGTCATTTTGTAATGTTCTGATGATTATACAGTCACATATTTAACCATACTTTATAAATAGTAGATTTTGGATTACCGTTAGTATTCTGGGTCAGAATACTACAGCTAGAAAGTTAGACTACTTTCTTGATCCATTCTGGGGATAATGTATTCAGTTTTTCAGAGGAGTGAGTGCTTGGGTTTCCCTGTGTGTTGCATAATAAAACAAACAAAGAAAAAGTGGCAGCTTTCAGCTAAGGTCTGATTCAGGACTTTGGGTTGGGTATGAACAGACAGGGCAACAAAACAGACAGGGTAGCAAGTTATATAAAACTGAAGTACCTCATACAACTGGCTTCAGGAAATATTTTTGCACTGGCATATTGTATCACATAAAGTCTCAGACGGCCCTTTGAACAAAGCCTGTCATAAATCTCATTCCAGCAATCCTGTCTTGAGGTGACAAAGGTATACGTGATGAAGGGCTCTTCACACCATGCAATTATAGCACTATGATTCCACTTTAACTGCCATGGCTGCATGCTATGGAAAATCCTGGAGTCTGTAGTGTGAAGAGGCATTGGAGCTCCCTGCAAACCCCAGGAATCCATAGATGTTGCCATGACAGCCAAAGTAGAATCACAGCACTAAAATTCTGTAGTGTGAAAGGGCCCCTAGGCTGCACCTGCACTGCAGAAATAATCCCGTTTGCTGTTGCTTTAACTGCCATGGCTCAGTGTTATGGAATCCTGGGATTAAAAGTTTGATTTTAGTTTATTGTGGTGCCAGTGCTCTCTGAAAAGGCCAAATATCTCACAAAACTACAAATCCCAGAATCCCATAGCATTGAGCTTTGGCAGTTAAAGCGGTATCAAACTGGATGATTTCTGCAGTGCAGATGCAGTCCTATAGCCTGCCTTTTCTGATAAGGTACACAGCTCATGTTCCAGCTTAAGCTGCTGCCTGTAAGGATTCTTTTGTACCAATATTAAGCCACCTTGTGGATGTTGCAGGACTTAAATAGTTCAAATAAATATAAAAACATGCTGTTGCACTGATATTATTTAACCATTGCCAGGCCTATCATACACACCTGCCATTCTTATCCTGACCTTCCCAGTTTGGGGCCTCATCTTATTTCGGTCATGCTTGGGTCAGAATACTACAGCTAATAGTTCTTACTTAGTACTTGGATTGGAAGCAGAGAAGAAGGGGAGGGGAGAAGCTGTGCTCAGTGACTTTACAGTTTATAGATTTTCCTTGGGTTTTTTTCCAGGCTGTGAGGCCATGTTCTGGAAGAGATTATTTCTGATATTTCGCCTGCATCTGTGGTAAAACGTCAGAAATAAACTCTTCCAGAACATGGCCTCACAGCCCAGAAAAAACCAAAGGAAAATCTATGGAAGCGGCTATAAAAAAGCTTTTGACTTCACTTTACAGTTTGTTACCTTGCATTCTTTATGCTTTAAATTATAGCGGTTATTAGTTCATGCCAACAATAGTGTATATACAGAAGCGATTTTAAAAAAAAGATGTACAATTTGTCCTTATTTATGGTTTTCCCAACTTCTTAAATGTTTTTGGTTTCTGGTTTTGTTGTGTACAAAGTGTATTCGTTATGTTGTAGATAATGGTACAATGGAGATTTTCACAATTCTGCTGTGCTTTTTGCAACCGGACTTGTTTATCTCGGATTGGCCTTTTTAGTCATCAGCGCGCTTGCAGAAAGCGCGGGATGTGTCCTTCTTGAATCTTCGTTTCCGAAGAAAAGCCAGCCACAGTGTTATTCCACTTTATTTCTTATGGCAGCCTCCTGTTGAATCCTGGGATTTGCAGTTTAGGGAGGGGCATTTACAACTCACAGCCAGGGAGCTCTTAGGCCTCACTAAACTACAAATCGCAGAATCCCACAGGAGTCAACCAGAGCAGTTCAAGTGGAATAGTAACACTATAACAGTGTAGTGTGAAAATCTCCATAGTCTCAATACTGAGCATGTTGATGCCAAGAAATAAACACCTTAGATTTCCAAAAAAGAAAAGGGAAATGACAGCTAACTACAGAGTCGAAACACCTCCTGGCTTGGAGACACTCCTAGGACCGCTCCCTCCCCCTTCCTCTCTATGGTTGCGTTTTCATTTTCTTCCTGTCTCGGCTAGGGCTGAGTGAGCGCATGCGCAAGGACGCGTTTCCGTCCGCCTTTCTTTTCTTCCTTCTTTTCCTTCCGCGGCCTGTTGGAGAGGCAAGATGGTGAGTGCCTTTCCTCTCCCTTGGATGCCTTGGTGTTGTTTTTCTAATCCGCCGGCATCCTCCTGGGCGCGCTTCTTTCCCCCACCGGCCTCTGCCGGAGGTGGAACGGGTGAGGGTCGGTTACCTAGAAAGCCGCATATTGGGAGCTTTTTCGAGCCGGGTCCCCTCTCGGCGTGGGGAGGAGCGGCCTCCCGGGGAAGGGCGGTGTGCGTGCGGGAGAGGGCTGGCTGGGGAGAGCCCTCCTTGGAGCAGTTGCGGCTCCTCTCTTTCCCAGCATCCCAGCTTGTGGGGGCAGTTAGCTAACACACAGTGGAAACCGCTTAATGCAGTGCAGATGTGTAAACGGCTATTGCTTAAAACAGTTTGTAAGCCGCCCTGATAGCCTTGTGGCTGAAGAACGGGGAATGTATTATTAATTAATTGATAATAATAATAATTAATAAATAATAATAATAAATAAATAAAGGAATTTTGACTTAGTTGGAAGAGACCCCCAAAGGCCATCCAGTCCAACCCCATTCTGCCCTGCAGGAAGACCCAATCAAAGCACTCCCGAAAGAGGGCCATCCAGCCTCTACTTAAAAACCTCCAAAGAAGGAGACTCCACTACACTCCACTCGTTTTCTGCTGAGACCTGGGTCGACTTATAACTCGTTTGTTGTACAGTCGTCCCTTCATATTCATTGCGCTTTGGTTCCAGGACCCCCGTGGATACCAAAATCCGTGAATACTTGAGTCCCATTATATGCAGTGGCATAGCAAAATGGTGTCCCTTATATAAGATGGCAAATCAATGTTTGCTTTTTTGGGTTACTGTTTTTTAAAGAATATTTTCAAGCCGTGAATACTTAAATGTACTAATAAATAAATAAACTAATACTAATAAAGCCTTAGAGAAGATTTTGCAGCGGTATTTTTTTTTAATGTGCTGGATCAGTGACTCTTAGCCTTTTCTTTACCAGGGATCCCCTTTAAATATCTTTTGTTGCCCCAGCCCCCCAAGACTTAACTCAAACTTTAAAACCCTAATAATAATAATTACATCATCCCTGAAATAAATAATACAGTCACATCATCCATTAAACCTTCCCTCAGAGGCATTGGAGGGGAGGGAAGACTTTTCTTCTGCTTCTTCCTGCAAGTTTGTGTCTGAAGCAGATTGAATGGCAGTGCACAGGCTAAGCCAGCCTTTGCCTTGGTTCTTGTCACGAGGCTACTCCACTGCAGGGAGGAGGTGAGCCAAGCAGCTTTCAAGCCTTCACGGACCCCCTGTATCTATTACTCAGGTCTAAAACATAAGCTGTTCATGGAGTAAATCAGGTAAAGACTTGGTGTCCAAATGTGGACGATGGCTACTCTGCCCTTTGCCAGTAAACCCTCCCCTTGCTTCTCTCTCAAGCATCATGTGTTGAAGCAGGAGGAAACTAACTCCTGTGAAAGATGGAACAGATCACCACCAAGTGTTTCCCTAATATAACCATGTATTTGAAAATGTGCTAGTAGCCTCTGCCAAAAGATGTTAAGATAAAATTTTGTGTACAGTTTTTTGGGTGGGATTCATTTACCCATGAATGAAATTTGGAACAAAAAAAATCAACACCATAAATGTTGTATTAATGTGCTGCTCTTTCAATAATTGAACACCAAGTCCAATGTAATAACATCTAGCTTGTCAAAATTCTGCAACCTTGTGGGCTGGTGGAGCACAGTTTATATAGATGACATTGTCATCAGTGCATCTAAAGAGGTGGATGGAAATCCACAAAAGTTCATGCTAAAATAAAGTCAGTCTCAAAGGTGTTGCTAGATCCCCCCCCCACTTGTTTCTTGTTTTCCATTTTATAATGTGCAAATAATAACAAAGCTGCAAAAAGGATGAATTTAAAGAGTAAAGGTTGAGTTGAAGAACATTTATACCAAATTGCTGTCTTCTGCAATTAATCTTTGCATAGAAGAGTGAATTGGTTAGAAATGAGCTGGCTGTGTCTTGCGTATACAGTTGTCCCTTCATATTTGCTGGGGTTTGGTTCCAGGACATCCCGCCCCCCGTGGATAACCAAAATCCGTGAATACTCAAGTCCCTTTATATGCAGTGGCATAGCAAAATGGTCTCTCTTATATAAGGTGGCAAAATCAAGGTTTGCTTTTTGGATTATTAGTTTTTTAGGAATATTTTCAAGCTGTGAATACTTAATCCGTAGATACCAAATCCGAGGATATGGAGGGCAACTGTACTGTTTCTCCCCCGCATTGTGTTCAAGTTAGCATGGCAAAATGCAGATGTGCTGGTAGTGCTCTTCAGAGAACCTTGTTCTTCTAGGTATCCTGCCTATCAGATGGGTGTGAAGTCATGATTATGATGAAGCACTTGGGACGAATGTTTTTAGCCTGCATTGCTGTTTTTATTTGCACACTAATCCTGTTGAGCTCACTGGGATCTGGGTTAACATGCATGGAGTCAGTGTTTATCTTTCCCTCTCAGGATTGAAACATGTCTAGCTCCTTAACTGTTGTATTAAAGGTGAGCATAGGCAGTGCTAAGTTTGTCAGATGTGAGCTCTGCCGAAGAGTGCTGGTTCCTCACCAAACTACAAATCCCATTATTCCATAGGAAGGAAGGCACCATGGCAAATAATCTGGTTTCAAACTGGATTATTTGGTGTAGTGTGGATTTGGCCAAAGTAACTTTGGAATTAAGTCCTACCAAGTTGTGTTGACTTCCTTCTGAGTGAATTGTGATGGATTGGGCTGTAGGCGCTTCTCTTGTAAGCATCCGTGCTAGAAACGTTTATTTATTTGCTTATTGCACCGCCCATCAAGTTTTATATGCTCTGAACGTATCAGATGATGGTGAGCTGCCTAGAAAGAAAATTCTCACCAGTGTGGCTTTTTTTCTGTCATTCTGCTTGTATGCAAGGGAACACAAGAGAGCTGCCTTAAATAAAGCCAAACTCTTGTTACTTACGATGAGTGAGAGCTTATGAAGGGAGTCCTTCTCAGTCCTACCTGGAGGTGCCACAGATGGAGCAGATGAGGCCTTTTGCATGCAAAGCTTGTGCTTTACCACTGAGCTGTGGAAAGTAAAACTAAACTTGGAGTTCTGCTGTCTATATAGCAATGGATGCAAGCTCCAGGAACAGAGCTTCCACCTCAACAATAGGAGGAACTTTTTGACAGTAAGAGCTGTTTGGCAGTGGAACACACTCCCTCGGAGCGTGGTGGGGTCTCCTTCCTTGGAGGTCTTTAAACAGAGGCTGGATTGCCATCTGTCGGGGTTGCTTTGATCGTGATTTCCTGTGTGGCAGGGGTCTATGATGGGTTGGACTTGGATGGCCCTTGTGGTCTCTTCCAACTCTGCAATTCTATGATTCTATGAGCATGTGACATCATTTGTTTTTGCTGTAACAGGCCAAGCGCACCAAGAAGGTTGGGATCGTGGGTAAATATGGTACCCGATATGGAGCTTCTCTGAGGAAGATGGTGAAGAAGATTGAAATTAGCCAGCATGCCAAGTACACTTGCTCCTTCTGTGGCAAGGTGAGAGCTTCCTTCATTGCACAGGTTTCCCATTCATCTGTGGAGTTTATAAACAGAGCTTGAAGCCCTTTCTCTTCACATTTTGGAAGGTGTTCTCTCTGTAGTAGCACTGCACCTGCTGAAAAATTCTCTTCTCTATGAGACCCATATGCCCTAGAACAAAAACAATTTATGAGCAGGTAGCCTTGGATTTAAAGGCTATACCTTTGTGAAACAAGTGGTGTACAGTTACCTTACACTGCATATGTGTTTTTAGGCATCTTGTAGGCAGTACTATTGTATGAAACTGCTCCATGTGATGTTTTGAGGTTTCAGAACCAGAACATGGCCTCACAGCCTGGAAAAAAAACAAGGAAAATCTTCCCAGAGGTTTTCATTGCCTCCTCCATTTAGGCCTAGGAAGCACCTTTTTTCAAAACCAGAAATGATCTAGTTCCAGTTTTGAAATAAAGAAGCGTGTGCAGATGAGGGCCAAAAAGCCAATATTGCCCCCCCCCCCCCGCACAGAAAGCTTATGTGGCCTTTGGATGCACTTTGCCACCTCTGCCTTAATTAGATATATGCAAGATTCCATCTGCTGTCAGAAGCTAAGTGGGGTAATGCATGGTTAGTACTTGAAGGGGACCTACCAAGGAACACCAGGTGCTGTAGGCAATATTTTAGAGGAAGGGGATGACAAACCAAATCTGAGTATTCCTGGCCTTAAAAAACAACAACTGTGAAATGCACAGGGCAGCCAGAAACTGAAGGGTGACTTGAAGGGACACACTTGTACAAATTTAGAAAATCTGAATTAAATATCTAGCAAAATTAGTGGATGATGCTGGTCAGGGGTGGAAGCTGTTTTTGCTTCTCAGGTATGTGAGGGCACTGGAGGTTCCTGGGTGCGTGCAGCTCCATTTCCCCTCCTGGCTGCTGATTGGTTACTGGAATGCAGAGAGTGCTGTTCTGGGGAAGAGGTGGCCTCCATCTCACCACCTCTCTGGTGTCCTTCCCCCCCCCCCAGGTGTACATAGCTGCATCCTCCTGGCCATTCAGTCTGTGGCTTGGTGGGAGACAGAGCTTCCCCCAGGGCAAAAGTTTTGAGTTCATATTCTGCAGATACATGTATGAAATGTTGAAAAATAAAGTTGTGACACACAAAGTTGTGTGTAAAGCCGTTTCAGTACATGTACAGTGGGTGTCCTTGAACGAGTATGTAAGTGTTGTGTTTTTCCTACAGACCAAAATGAAGAGGAAAGCAGTGGGCATTTGGCACTGTGGCTCATGCATGAAAACAGTGGCTGGTGGTGCCTGGACATACAAGTAAGAAAAAGCAGTGGTGTAGCACTGAGGGGGGTGTCCTGAGGGAGGAGGCCTGTTTCAATCAGTGGTGGGTGCTTGCTTTGAGAGATGCAGCTGAATGTTCTGGAACATTCTGATCTAAAGATAAGTTCTTGCTGATCAATAATGTGATCTGTGTGGAAATCAAGACTGAGCTGATCCATTGGTATCCTGACTAACACCATGTAAATGTGGCTGCTGCTTTTCTTCCCACCAAAAAATCCACACTCCTTTGGACGTTGCCCTCCCCCCCACCACAACCAAAGGAAGTTGGTTGTCCCTTCCTCCCACTGGCTGGACCCAGGCAGAGGACTCAAATCTACACGCTAGCACCTTATTCCTGTCCCATTCCTTGGCTGTTTAAAACGAAATAAAAACATCAAACATAATCAGTTTGGCCATTAGCTATAACAAATGTAGAGAAAGTGCAGTATGCCTTCTTTCATGTAACAGTGGTACTTTTTTCCCCCTAGCACCACTTCAGCTGTGACAGTGAAATCTGCCATTAGAAGACTGAAGGAATTAAAAGACCAGTAGAAATGTATTTTTGTGTCAGTGCTGTTTGCCTTTTCCCATTGTTGCAATTCATGTGCTCTGTCACTGATTAAAGGTGTTTGTGAAGCTGCATCCTGGTCATTTGTTGTGTAGGCAGTTCCTTTAGGCAACATGTCTTTGAACAGTCTATTGCAGTGATGGGCAACCTTTTGAGCTCGGTGTGTTAGACATCGCCAAAAAAACTGAGGATAACTTGGGTGGTGTGTCACTTTGAGGAAAAAACATTATTTCACAATAATATTTATTGTTTAATCAACAATATTATTAATTGTATATTAATAATTAATGAGTTGTCACAACTCATGTGACAACTGAGTAATCAAAATGTACAGTCGTCCCTGCCCGCCACTTTCCTCCACCCTCCCTAAAGTGGTGATCGGGGCTTCATAGCCCCACCTGCCACTTTCCTCCCCCCTCCCTAAAGTGAGGCTTTGAAGCCCGGATCACCACTTTAGGGAGGGTGGTGAGGTTGTGGGCGGGGGCACGGGGGGGAGGAGGCCTATGGCTGCATGTCAGCACAAATGGCTACACGTGTCAGTGCTGACACATGTGTCACAGGTTTGCCATCACTGGTCTATTGGGTTTCTGCAAGTGCTGTAAATGGGCTGCCACATGTGTATGTTTATACCATTCTAAATTACTTCAAACAAAATAGAAAGTACTAGATACATTTCCCAAAGAGGTGTAGTAATAAAATCCCAATAAAAGTATGATGAACTAGCTTAACATGCAGAATTAAGTACTGTGAAATCCACTGATTTAAATGAGAAGCTTACATTATTTTTGTTTAGGAGCTGAGAAACTCAAAAAGAGTCCTTAGGATCACAGTGAGGTTCTGTTGCCTTAGTTACAGCTCAATCCTGCTGTTAATTGACTCCCCTCATTTAATTCTGTGCTTTGAAAGTGATTATTAGTACACAATTCTTTCTACCCCTCCAATGTTTTGTGTCCTATGGTAATGCTCTATATTCTAATTAAAACATTTGCACAAAATTGTGGGGAAGAGTTGGGATAAAGTACATCCAGTCCTCTTGCATGTACTGATACAGACTGAAATATGTTTTGGGAATGCTGAGTTCACACTCAGCTATTTGTTGAATTGCTGTGAAACAGGCTTCAGTTTTGCAAATGGCCTCATGTGGGAGCTGCAGCTCTACTAATTCCAGTTTCTCTTCCTTCTAGTTCGTTTGATTGGTTTCACTGCATATCACAGCTGTGTGGTACCTCTGCATCCAGCTGTTTGTACTTTCATAACACATGAAGGGCAGGGACTTCTTTTTCCACAGAGAGGAAGAGGAAACAAAGTTTCAGAGAAGTTTAACATTGCAATTCATATGCAAGGCACAGGCTACATTTTAATACAAGTGAGCTGCTTTTTGTCTTGCAATTCACACAGTGACCAAATTCTAGCATGACCTCTGTTCCATCTCCTTTGTCTTTGTGATGCAATTTCAAATACACAAACCCAGATTAGCTCTTTCCTGAACAGGTGCTGCTTTGCTTTTTGTTAATAAACCTGGGCTGTATTGGGGCTATAGGTTCTTTTGCTGCTCAGACAGTACATTTTTAGCCCTTTCACACTACAGTTACAGCACATTGATTTCACCTTTAATTGCCATGGCTGCATCCTATGAAATTCCTGGGGTTTGTAGTTTGGGGAGGTATTAGAGGAGGTCTCTGGATGAGGATTCTAACTCCCTAAACTACAGGATTCCATAGGATGCAGCCATGGCAGTTAAAGTGGAATCATAATACTAGAATGTGTTGCATGAACTGGCCCTTTGTAAACAAATTGCAGACATAACGGACTTAGAATCATAGAGTTGAAAGAGACCACAAGGGCCATCCAGTCCAACCCCCTGCCATTCAGGAATGAATACACAATCAAATCATTCCTGACAGATAGCCATCCAGCCTCTGCTTAAAAACCTCCAAAGGAGGATACTCCACCACATTCAGTGTATTCCACTTCCGAACAGCTCTTATTGTCAGGAAGTTACTCCTAATGTTTAGGTGGGATCTCTTTTCCTGTAGTTTGAGTCCATTGCTCAATGTCCTAGTCTCTGGAGCAGGAGAAAACAAGCCTTGTTCCATCCTCAGTATGACAGCCCTTCAAATATTTAAACATGGCTATTATGTCACCTCTCAACCTTCTCTTCTCGACTAAACATGCCCAGCTCCCTAAGCCACTCATAGGGCATGGCTTCCAGACCTCCCACCATTTTGGTCACTCTTGTTTGGACATGTTCCAGCTTCTCGGTATCTTTCCTGAATTGTGGTGCCCAGAACTGGACACAGTCTTCCAGGTGAGGTCTGGAAGCAGAATAGAGTGGCACTATTACATCCCTTGATCTAGACATTATACTCCTATTAGTGCAGCCTACGATGCATTGCCTTTTTTAGCTGCTGCATCACACTGATGAGTCATGTTCAGTTTGTGGTCCACGAAGACTCCTAGATCCCTTTTGCATGTACTGCCATCAGGCCAGGAGTCACCCATCCTATATTTGTGTATTTCATTTTTTACTGCCCAGGTGTATCCTACATTTCTCCCTGTTGAAATTTATTTTGTCAGTTTTGGCCTAGCTTTCTAATCTGTTCAGGTCATTTTGGATTCTGATCTTGTCCTCTGGGGTATTAGTTTCCGCTGTTTTCTTCCAAAGGAAACATACCTTATAAAGCAAAAGCTTTTAGCCTTTGGTTCATGAATTGAAGCAAAAAAAAATTTTTTTTTTAATTTTGTTCTTGTTACTATGAAAACAGTTCAAGAGTATTTTTTTCTGGTGCAATGGTCCATAGCTTTCAGTTCTCAACCAGTCTGTGACACAGTGTCAAGAATTGTAAAGACTGCCTTGTCCATTATACTGCTTGAGAGAAAGAATATAAAATTGCATGAACAGCAGACTTTAATGCCCTCAAAGCACATTACCAAAACTGCCATAAGTAAGAAACCCTACTGTTCTGAGCGGAGGAAGAGGATCAACAGTAGTGGATATTAACTGGTGTCCACTGAGGTCTTCCTTTATAGTCAACATCAAGACAAAAGGCCAGCTTGGAGAACGGATGTTATGTTAGGCTACGCAGAGACTTATTTTTGTTTGGCATCCCATGTAATTTATTCCAGCTTTCTCATAGTTTAGCAATCAAAAACAATAAAGGAAGGAAACATTTGTGATTTCTTAACAGGACTACAAATGGTGAGCTGATGCTTGCAGTATCTGCATGGAAAGCAGCCCAATTCATCTTTGATGGGTATCAACAGAAAAAAAAGATAGCACCATTTTTTAAATTACTAGGTGTTGCACTATGAAATGTGGATGCCTCCAAAAGGAAAAAAAACAAACACCCCAGCATCAATTATTTATGCCCCCAAAACCTGAAGACTCAGCTTTCCACCATGGTTCTAGGTTTGTACTTGCAGAAGTTTCTACAGCTAAAGGTGTAACTTTGCAGGGCAGACAATATTCCCCATCAAGGCACTCGTACTAGTGTTCTCCTTGAATGCTGAATAAATTGGAAATGGACAGTAAACAAAATTGAGCACCTCCCTCCCTTCCCTACCTGCTTTGCTGGGTTGATGATGGGGTGTGTGGATTGCAGCATCAAGGCTAGTTCTTATTTAAGACACCTGGGAATGGGTTTGGGATTTGTGGGTAAAAAAAAATGGCACACATGGCAAAGGCAGGTCAATGTGTTGCATTGCCAAATAGGCAGTGAGGGGGATCAGCAATTATCAGATCACCATCTTTTATCTAAACTATCTAATTCTATGACCAGGGCAGAGTGCCCTTTATGAGATGTTTATTTTCCCTGTGGAGTTTGGGATGTCTGGCCATAATGATCACTTTGCCTTTTTCTGCCCTTCTTCGTAGAGGATGGATCTTTTTCTCTAGAGTGTTTTGGTATACCTGTTCTCCCCTTTGGGCATACCCTAGCAGCCATCATTTGCTCTGGCAATCTTCTCAACAGCTCTTTACAGGTTTTGCTCTAACTTTCACTCCTTTTTCCCCAGCTAATCTCTGCCTTGCCCTCCCACCCAAAAAAGACTGGGCAAAATTAATCCTACAAGCCATTTCTCTTGGGACAAGTCAATGCATACTTGTATTTGGTGTGGCAAAAACGGCAGGCAAAATTAATTTACCATATCATTTTTACTAAGAGGTGTGTGTGGGAAGAAAGATAACTGGGTGGAATCCCTTCCAACACCTAATTGCCACAGAAGAAGTTTATCTTCCAAGATGGTAACTGACAAGAAAAATAGCTCCTCCAGCAGCTAGCTAGACCAAGAACTCTCAGGAAGAAAACTCAGATTGTCTACCTGCTGCACACTCACAAGTTCTACAGAAAAGGAGGAAATGTTGGCTTGCTTTTCCCCCCTTACAATATATATATTAAAACCACCACCCAACCTCCAACTATTTAGCCAAGTATATGAACCTAGCAATTGTCCTGTAAATATAAATTGGTATATATATAATACAAGAAAACCTCATAGTCAATGTAGCTCCTAAGTCAATTTTCTGTACCTGCATAATCCACACAGAAACAAAATGAAGAGTTTGTGTGTGAAACAGTATCACAGAAACCTGATCCATTCTTACGAACTAGGTATAGGACATTGTTTCCCCCCTAGTCCCCACGTGTTATTTATTAACCTACATGTGTGTCTGTATATGTGAGTGTGTGTGTATTATATGTCTGGATGCATTTCAGGGGGCTTTACAAAGCACTATATATAATGTAGTTTACTTACAAAAACATAGGCATTGCTCACCTGGGTCACCTGCACCAGGAGGAAGGGACATTGGCAGCAGCTTACACATGGGTTTTATATGGGTTTTTGCTTCTTTGGGGAGAAAAAAAATAGAATGGTGGAGTTATTCTCCCAAATACCTGACCCCTTTCCCACTGATTTTTAAAGAAATTTTTTATTTAAGAAAAGAGTAGCATCAGCATTAAAAGAGTGGTGTCAGCATTACAAGGTGTTTTTTTTTTATTGTTATTATCACCAGTGCTTCTTAGGACTAGGACTATTAAAGGAGGAATATAAGGCTCTAACTAAGAGAGAGTGTGGCTTATGGTATTCCATTTTTAATAAGGCTCCCTCTGTAGGGTTTCAAGAACTTAATGATGGGGAAGGGGGTTGTATCTCCATGGACCTTAAGTGCAATGCCTTATGGAAGAAGATGGAAAGGTGTAGCTCCCTCTACATTCTCCCCCCCCCATGCTTTTCAAGAAGGAAAGTACCATTCCTACTGAAGAAGTTCTAGACAGTGTTTCTCCCAACCCCTCAGGGATGCTACAAGTCACCTAATGACCAAATGGGACCAGCAGGAAGAGGTTGGTCAGGTTGTTCTGTGTAGCAGGCATATATGCAGTATTTACAATCTTTGGTCTTTGGTGTATGTGGAGTGGGAGTTGGGGCTTCTCTCATCCAGCCTGGTGGGAGTTTGAGCACCTTGGTTCTTTGGAGAGACCTGGGTGAAGAGGGTGAGTTCCCTCTCACAAGACACCAGCCTTGCTGGTGTCAGGGCTGTACTCAACCCAAGAGAAGGCAATAGCTCTCAGACAGAAAAGGCTGAGAAACCAGTCCCTCCATCCTCAGCCTGTTTGCAGTTCGTCCACAATGGTTTAAAGGCAAGCAACTGAGAAGCAAGTGTACCCACAAGGAGCTGAGAACTGGAAGAAAAACAAAAGAAGAGGAAAAAAAAGATGCATTGAAACCCATGTAAAATCCAGCACTGAAACTAGGCCATGCTGCCTGCCAGTGAGTGGGAAGGTGTCCATCTATTGCACACGCAAGGCATGTGCTCCTCGATCCTCTTGTTCACGCCCAGTGTAGAAGAGGTGGCATTCAGGATCTCCACGGATGGTGGGTGCTCCTTGGATGGTTTTTCCAGTATTGGGATTAACACACCAGCATTCCCCTCGCTGGCCATTCACTGACATTTTGCACTAAACATGGAGAAAGGAGAGAAGGAAAAAGAAAGGTGGCTATAAACATGCCCAGGCAACAAACAGCGACTTTGACTTTCCATCCACCACCCATTTTGTTACTCATCCACAGTGCCTGCTGGGTGGGTGAAAGCTACACAGAGTTGTAGATCAGCCACCAGCCTAAAAGAAAAAGAGAAACTTAGAATAATAGAGGTGGGAGGAACCTCAAGGGCCATCCAGTGCAACACCCTGCCATTCAGGGATATGCAACTAAAGTACATGACTGAAGATGCCCATCCAACCTCTGAAGACCTCCAAAGATGGAGAGTCCACCCTCTGATGCTGTCCATTCCATGGCTGAATAGCTCTTACTGTCAGGACATTTTCCTCCTCTTTAGGTGGAATCTTTTTTTCTTAAGAATTTGTATCCATTGGTTCATATCCTAGTCTTTGAAGCAGAAAACAAGGTTGCGCCATCTTCTACATGGACATCCCTTCTGATATTTTTTTAAAAAGGCTTTCACACCAGCTCTCAGGCTTCAAGCTAAATGTAAACAGCTTGCTAAGCTTTCCTCTTAGGGTGTCAAACACTTTGTTCCTGAAATGAGATAATCCCTGTTTTGGTGGGGTGGGAAAGAGAAAGAAGAGCCTCATCCTGCACACCACCAAGCTGAAAAACCAAGTCCCAGCTGTTTCCAATTGGTGATCAGAGATAACTGGGGCTCCTTTCCCCACTCTGAGTGGGCACTTCCAGGAGCTCCTGGCAATACTGCCATTGCCCACTCATGATATAAATCAGTCGTGGAGAGTTGGAGGTACCATCTGTAACCTACCATAGGCCATAGGATTCTAGATGTGTGACCATGTACTGAGACATTAGGTTTCCAGTCAACAATTTGACTCTCCTGACTTTTGCAATAGCAAGCACGGGGCTCATAAAAGTCAAAGGACCAAAGCCATCAGCCCCACACCATCTCTGCAAAGGAGTGCATCATTTGTGTTTGCCTTGATTACTAATTCTAACCATTGGCCATGCTTATTTCTTTTCCTCATTTGCAGCACAAAGGTCCACAGGGTACACCCCTGCCTGCAAGTTTTGAGCTGATCTCAAAGAAACCCATATGTTGGTGCAGACTTGATGTACAGACTTCAAGCAACACCACTAGATCCCCTCAGGGGATGAGTCTGTTGAAGGGGGATTAAGCCACAGCTGTGGGGTGTGGGCCTTCCAAGGTAATTAGAACCTTGGGGGAATCAAGGTTTGCCTCTTTCATCCCCAAAGGAAGGAAGATGCATCAAAGCAACCACACCCTCTATTTACATTCACACCCATTATGTCCAGCAGGGTAATTGCTAAGAAAAGCAGGGGGGTGGGGGAAGCATGCCAGCTGGCCTTCAGAAGGAAAAGAGCAGAGAAATGTCTGCCAAGGGAATCTGGAGAGAATGGCAGGTTCTCCCCTCTTATTAGAAGGGTGTGTACAAAGAAAGGGGTCTTGACTTCCCTGATCTTTTCTTGCCCTTACACACCTTGAGGTGGGATGGAGGGTCTAGCCAGCCTTTTTCTCCCAATGAGCCCCTTCACCCAGCCCCAGGCTGGTTAATTGACAAGACTGGCTGCTCTGCATGCCAATTCCAAAACCTGGGGGCTTTCTGGCAATAGCTTTTTGGTGGAAGAAGGCGAAAAGGAGATGGTAGCCCCCAAATGCCCATGGGAAAATAATAATAATAATAATAACAACAACAACATTTATTTATACCCCACCCCTCTGCGAACAATCGGGGCGGCTTACAACAGTAAAATAGTACATAGTATAAAACAACTCAAAATCCCTTCCCCCCCCCCTTAAAACATTATTAAATCAATACAAATTAGAGTCAGCATATAATACAATTGTTATTAGAAACCCTTCCTAGCGCGCAGCATCAGTTAGGAGCTTTCTATATACAGCTGCCCCTTGGTATCTGCTGGGGTTTGGTTCCAGGACCCCCCTAAATACCAAAATCCATGGATGCTCAAATCTGATCATACACAAAGGTGTAGTATTATATAAAAGGGCAAAATCAAGGTTTGCTTTTTGGAATACTTTTTTGGGGGAATACTTTCAATCTGTGGGTGGTAGAATCCATGAATAAGGAGGGTCAACTGTATTACTGCACTTACTTGGGACTACTTTCTTTTGCTCCAAAATTGTGATTCAGGATCAAATTTGCTGCATATGTGTCAGCTGCTAACATGGAAGCTGAGTTCCTCCATGCTTCCATCCAGTTTCCATCAAAAACTACTTGTCACTCTACTCCTCACCCTCCCACCCCTCTGCTGGTGATTAAATCTACTCACTGCCACACAATTTCTTCGGAAGAGCTGAACAACACATCCTGTAATTATTCCCAGCTACACACTTTCAAACCAAGGTGTCTGCTGAATCCATTCCTTCATGTGGGTGGATGCTTTTAGTTGTCAAAACTGTACTTAGGTGCAACATGTTTCTTCATTCATTGATTCTTGCCTCTTCCCCACTATCTGAGCATGACTCCAAGGGATGTGCAGTTGGGTCTCAATGTTGAGGCGAAAGCACAATAGGGCTCTTTAAAAAACACTGGAAACCCTCCAGATGGGACTCCAGTTTTCATCAGTATCAACCATGATGAAGAAGAGTCATTGACAGGGAGCGTTGTTGACACTGTTGTTCTGCATGACTTTTGAATAATTTTAGATGTCATTACGTATTTCTTTTGGGGGTGGGGGTGGTTTTGAGGGTTTTTTTTCTTTTTGCTCATCTCATCTGTTAAGAAATCTACCATTTTTACATTGGAAGTTGCCTTCGAGACCTTTGGGCTGAAATGTGGCTCATAGATAATTCTATGGGTAATTTTTAAAAAATGCTGGGATATGCAATCCAAGAATATCTAGAGGGTCACAGTTCCCCATCCTTGGGAAAATACAGATTGCCCTTCTGTAACCCACAGAGTCTAAGTCTAAGATTGTTTCTCCAGAATTGTATGGGTGAAGGACACTTTGATTTTGAATGAGAAGTGGGAAGCACACTGCATTATTGTGGCTGAAAAACATTTCAGTATGTGTAATAAGAGAGAGCCAGTGTGGAATAGTGGTTTGAGTGTTGAGCTAGGGCCCAGGGTTCGAATCCCTGCTTAGCCAGGGAAACCCACACGGTGACCTTGGGCAAGTTACACTTTCTCAGCCTCAGAAGGAGACAAAGGCAAACCTCTAGTGAATAAACCTTGCCAAAAAAACCTTACATTGTGGTCACTATAAATCAGAGTTGACTTCAGAAAACATGACAACAAATGACAAGAAACCATTGGCTGGAATCCTGTTGGGGATTTACATCTTTGTATGTAGACTTACATCTGTGGGAATTAGAATTGTGCATTGGGACACTAGCTAGTGAGTGCCGATGCACATCAGTATAGCCTGATGCGCATCAGTAGAGCATAATGTGTGTCTTTGCAATTCACTAAACAAGAGTTTCTCAGTGCCTCTGCTACGTAGTTGAGTATTAGTCTGTGATGGAAGATTTGGGTCATTATCCTTACAGTCAGGCCAAGCTGAAGCCTGGTCCTCATGTTGGTGGAGTGGCAAATCAACTGTGGGTTTTAGCTAAATTTTTAAAGAAGCTATCCAAGGTTCTGAATTTATTTGGGTGACATGTTTCCACATCTTTGACAGCCCCATTAAAGTTCAAATTAAACTCAGAATAGATTCATCGCCCCAATAACAGAGGAGCCACCAGCTTCTGTTTCCTGAGGTGACGCATGAAATGGCACCTATACATGTTCTTCAAAAGTACAGTCAGCCCTCCGTATCCATTGATTCTGCATCCACGGAGGCATCAGCAATGAATTGAAAAGTTAACAACCTGCTGAACTTTCATGACACCCCTTATCAGCTGCCTGAGGTGGCCGCCCCCCCTGGTTAATGATCAGGCTGGCTCTGATTACCCTATCTAGGGGGCGCCTGCTTCTGTGAATCACTAGTCTGGGTGTGGTTCCTCATTAAAAGGGGCAGTAACATACAGAGACATGACATGTGGGTTCCTATCAGGGCAAATGATTTAATTATACTTAATGCAGAGGAGGAGCAGAATTACTTGTCCCTCCTCATCAGAGGTGGACTAAAAGGAGGCAAGAGCAGAGCAGTGGGTACTTTGGCCTCACAGGAACATTTAGTTATGTAATCACATTCATTTCTTGAAGCACACTGACCGCACTTTCCTGGCACACCACTGCTCCATAGTACTCAGCTTTAGGAACTACTGCTTGACAGGTGCTGGACATCATGCAGAATGGCAAATGATGCCTTCTGTCACTCATCGTCCATGACTTATTAAGGTAAGGATGTATATATTGAGAAGAGATAGTGAAATATATATGACACATATTGAGAAGAGTTAGGCCTTGGGCAGTGAGAGAATGGCTTGGAAAAAAGTAGCAATGTCTTGCTATGGGGAACAATCAGTGGAGAAAGGGAACAGCTCTTTTTCCAAACCATGATTTCCCCTGGAGTTTCGATCTAGAGAATATTCTGCTGATTTTTTTTTTTAAAATACCATTTCCCCCCCCCTTCATAAAACAACCTCTCAAAGCAGCACAGCAGGTTATCTAGCTAGAGACCCAACCAGAAGACCTTTTGGCCTAATCCAGAAGGACCTTCATAAACCTGCCAAGAGCTGTGCATTGTCTGTGTCAAGCCCTGTTTAGCTCTATTGATCTACAGGAACCACAAATGGCTGAACCACCCCACACACCTGAGCCAATTCTCTTATAGTTGTCTGAAGAAGCCTTTAAATACAGTACTTCCCTGACTTGCCTGTTTGAGATTGTAAAGGCCTTGCTTGTCGCAGTTTGGGATATTCAGGGAGTAGAGGTGCTCTAATGGACCACGCTCATCTGGTAAGCGCATGGTTGAGATACGTTCCAGGACCTGATCCAATTCCTGCTGGCAAGGGGTCTGCAAAAAGCAAAGAAAACAGAAGAGAGAGGGGAAAGAAAATCAAGTTATTGGGATTACAGTCAAACTAATAGAGATGACAATTGCCTTCACCTTTTAACACACTTAGGGTAAGAATTTCACAGGCACACACCATGAAGACAAGTTGTTCAGCTTGCTTCACAGAGCCTCTCAGACTTTGTCTACCAATATTTGTTTCAAATCCTGAAATTTCCTTACTCCAAGATTTCAAGCTCTCAGGAAAAAACATAAATTCATTTCACTTACAGTTGTACTATCCCAGGGTCACTAAACATTTTTTAAATGAAGTTTCCAAGAGTTGTGATGCAATATAGTTAACATGTCCATACAGCTAACTACACTTAACAGGACATGGTTTGATTAATGGACATGGAAAAACTGCAGGAGATGGAGTTCACCACATTTTTTTAAAAGGATGTCTTCTAAACATGCTATTTTAGATTGGGCTGCAAACTGCTCAAGTATTTTTTGCAAATATTTAAGACTACTTCGGAATTTTTAGTCCATTTCCTTCTTAGAATTATGTAGGATTATGTGCACAATTCCACAGAATTTCCCCCATGCTAAGTCAATCAAATTCAGCCTCCCATCATTGAGAATCAGTTACCAAAGGTAAGCTTCCCCCAACCCTCATCTGGATGCTTAAGTATCATACTAAGCTATGAATAATGTGAAAAGAGACAAATGATAAAACATACATGAACAATGTGTTGATCCAGTATGTGTGTGTGTGCCTTCAAACTACCTGTTATGGCAACCCCATGAATTTCATAGGGTTTTCTTAGGCAAGGCAAGGAATACTCAGACATGGTTTTGCCAGTTCCATCCTCTGTATAGCCTAACAGCACCTGGTATTCAGGGCTGACCCCGCTTAACCTCCAAGATCAGACAGGATCTACTGCTTTTACAGTATTTGATCCAGTATATCACTGAGAATATACTGCTCGTCATGGTAACCCATGGGCTGCATACCAACTGTCAAGAACCACAACCATTATCAGAAATATTGCAATTGCTTGGGCCTGCTGTGCTGCCATAACTATTACAAGAGCATCATGGTGCTTTACTGTGGTTTACCCCATCCATTCCTGTAATGCTTAAAGCAGGGATAAGCATCACATGGCTCTCCAGATGCTGTTGAATTGCATGTCCCAGCATTTCTCAACCTTTTTCCTGCTGACTTGGGCTGCTGGAACTTTCAGTCCAACAACCTCTGGAAGGTGACATTCCCATCCTGATTTGAAGGCCTGTATTCTCATGGGCTGGAGTGATCAAAGAGGTCTTTCCCAGGCAGACTGCACATGGTTGCAGATCTTTAACTGGTACAAACCCCAAAGAATGAGTCTCATTGTATAGCAACTTCCAACTGTCACTCATTGGACAGTTGAATGGGCACCCAGGTATCCAGGATTCTGCAATCACTGTACATTGTTGTTATGTGTCTTCAAGTTGTTTCTAACTTATGACAACCTGAAGGCGACTCTATCACAGGGTTTTCTTGGCAAGATGTGTTCAGATGAGCAGGAATTCGAACCCCAGAGTTGCAGTCCAGTGCTTAAGCCACTACACCACACTGGCTGTCACTGTACCTAAATATGGAATTTGATATTTGACATACAGAGTTTAGTAACTGAGGCCCTCAACTTTCATTTTCTTGATAATAAAAATAATAATTTAAACTGCTATGGTTCTTAAAACTATGTACAAAAATAAATTTGAAGTTGTTTGATTGTCTGACAAAATCAAAGGCAGAGGAGGCTGAACTGACTTCAAAGTAGTCAGAAAGTAGATTTGCAACATCATGCAGAACTCTGCAATCCTTTCTATGTGACAACAGAAAAAAAGTTGTAAGAAAAAATGCAGAATAAATGATCTGCAGGCTTCAGAATTCAACTGCTCTTACAGAATATTAAGCTATCTTGGTTCACAAATGGCAATATTTTTTAGCATATGGTAAAACCCTGAAGGCACCAGATACCATAAGATCTTGGAAGCTAAGAAGGCTCAGGCCTGGTTAGTATTTGTATGGGGGACCATCAAGGGATACTAGATGCTGTAGGCCAGTGCTACTCAAAAGTGATGGCCCATTCAGTTATCTGCTGTCAGGCCCTGGAGAGCTTTCAGGAAAGAAACAACTGTAACCAATGGGCACAAATACAGTACTGGTTCCTGGCACATTGGTGTAAAAAATAAGTGCCAATGCCCACATAGCCAGAGAAACATGCTGTATGCTATATAACAGCAGAAGGCAATTTCTAAGTATTCCCTGCCTAAGAAAACCCTATGACATTCACTGCAAGCAAGGCAAGAGGCAACTCGAAGGTACATACACACATGCATACACATAGCTCTGTTGCACTACTAGTTTATACTACCCACTAGTATTAATATCCAGTCATATGGGGTATGTCCAAAATCAGTGCTTTGAGTGATTACAGATGCTTAATATTGCTATGGTGTGATTTACTGCATTTCAAGTTGATATACTGCCACTGGGAGAGATGAAAGCCCATTCTCATCACTGATCATGTATATGAAATTCCCTGACTCCTCCACTACCATGGCTCTGTTAGGCCTAGTAGACATGTTACAGCTTTCTTACACGAAGAGCTGCTGCTTCAGCTGCAGTGTTTAGAATTACCCAGGACATAGATCATCACCACCATGCTGCATGGCTACCAGACAAGGAAACACACAATGTAATGGCTGAGCTCTATGTGGCACATATGGTTTAAAAGATCACCACTTGAGGTGGAGATAAAACCTTACAGCATAGTCCTGCATATGAATACTGGGAAGCAAGGCCAATATATTCATTGGGTCTCCCTCCATAGTAAATGTATTTTAAGACTGCAGACTTATGCAGATCCACAGTAGAATCTGCTCTGTAGAATCAGTAAGACTCTGGCTCTTCTAAGAGATCATTCTTTTTGCTGTTTTGGGTCGATGGGTGATGGCTTTTATGTAGCACAGACTCCACAATATCTCCTAAGCTACTCGCCTTATCTGATCTAGCCACCAGTGTTCCTTCTTTCTGTCTCCCCTGTCTCTCCCTCCCCACCCACAATTTTTAAGAACACAAAGGCCACCCACAATCAGTTAGCTTGCCAAAATGCTAACACACACACCACAACCGCTTTGAAGAGGCTCTGAAAACCAATTTTAACACGCCAGTCCACCAGTTTCTGTCCAAGAAAGTGTCCTGAATACCTTTCAGCCACTCAGACATGGTTTGGAACCAAGCCAGTCAAAGAAGAACGAAGCCAACTAGACCAGTGTGAGTGGGAGAGAGAGGGAGAGGGGGAAATCCCATGTAGCAGCAGCAGCATAGCTGCCCAGGGGGCATCCTAGAGGAATGGCTGTAGGAGCAACAGAGACAGCTAGTCACTGTCAATTATGACTAATTTGGCTGGTGTGTGGTGGGCTGGGGAAGAGGCTGGGGAGAGGCTCACATGTTGAATGGAAAAAAATCTATTGTGAAGAATTATCTCTGTATTCTGGTGGATGATACCAAATGTAATCCTGATGGACAAATCAGTATCCAAAGCTCTCCTCCTAGGCCCCACCAAAATAATTCAATCTCATGAAGAATCTTCTTTCCGAGTCTAGCTTGGTTGGTTTCCTTTTCTTCTTCTTCCATTTCACTGTGCTATTGCATGTGCTCCCATGATCCTGATATAAACTTCAGCATTATGTACATAAAGTAGGGGTGTATGTCATGCTGAAGACCAATGTCTTGAATTATTTTTCTTCTTCTAATGAATCTTCATGGATCCACATAAGCATGTGAAGAGATGCGTGTTAAGGATTTCCTACTACTTTGTGTTAAATAATCAAGACAATAAGATGAGCCTAGCTGAATTAGATTAAAGTCTAAATCCTTAGTCTATCTTTTTTTTTTCTTTTCCCGGTAATACTATCAATAACCAGCAGATCCTGGGCAGTTCATCAAAAATTGCTCAGTGGATTGTGCCACCAATGGATTGTGATCAGTCTTCTGCCACCCACATCTGCTATACAGACATACACTTCTGTTTGTCACCATTGTTGCCAATGAAGCTTTCCCCAACACTTCAGTACTCTGTCGAAATAAGGGTATCTCTACTCTCTCTGTGTGTGGGCATACATGCATGTGAATGACAATGACAGTGCTCTTGATCTGTCACAAAAAGTGCAACTGACCATTATGAAGTCCTAATGCTAATGCTTCATAGTCTGTTTCAGACTAAGACTGGCATTCTGTTAGTGACATATGCAGGGGTGTGTTGACCTATGCATCCAGAGTGAGGGAGTTGTTGTTTTTTTGACAGTGCAATGGCCATATCCCACTACCATCTATAATGGTATAAGCAATGTTGTGCATGTGGAACCATTGTGCATGCAATACCACATCAAAGTATACAGAGTGGCACGTGAATACTTATTGCCTTTATGCATTATGCATTGCCTTTGCACACTGCAACTGCACAAAGGAATTGTCAGTCATATGCATTGGCCATTGGTCCACATATGTTGCATTACACTGGTATTCAGTATACAAGAAGAGTAATACAAAATTTCGCTTCTGGATATTTATGCTATGCCGAAGTGATGTAGGATCTGGGTCAAAGTGTGCTCCCAGATGGACAGCTCCTAGTGCTGCCCATCGTAACGGATACTTGCACAATAAAATCCACATCTGGAAATCCCTCAAAATAGTTTACAAAAATTAAAAGACACATATAAAAACATATTTAGATGAAAACATACAAGAAGTCTTTGTTAACATATAATTAAACTCTCTGTAGAATTAAGAACAGTTTAAAACATAACCGTTAAAATATAAGAAATACAAACAGTGCAGAACAATATTAAAACTTTATAAACATTTGGATGCCTGGTGGAATAAAAAAAAAACCTGACAGAAGGAGAGCAAGGAGGGAGCCCACCTAGCCTTCCTAGGAAGTGAGTTACAACAAGGGGGAGCAACTACCAAGGCTTACTCTAGAGCCAAGATCTCAAAGCCCAGTCAGACTCATATGGAAGAATATGGCCTTTCAGAGAGCCTGGACCAAAGCCAGAGAGAGGCCATAACTACCACTTTGAGTTGTGCCTTGAAACAGAAAGTAGCAAGTAGAGGTATTGTAACAAGGGAGTCAAAATTGTTTCTGGTTTCATTCACAAGTACACTTGAATATTATTAAGGTCATGTCAAAAGTAACAAAGTTCCACATCCATGGCTATGGTTGTGTGTAGCCAAAAAAAAAAAAAAAAAAGGCTACACATAACCGTGTATCAGAGCGCTTCCTCAAACTCTCATTGGTGTGAAGCACTATGACTATGAAGCACTATGTAAGGGGAAGGCAATTTGGATCCTTCCATAGGCAAGCCAAATCATAATACACTTAGTTCTCATAAACAGCAGATTATAAGGTTAACCTGTTTCTGGACTGAACTGGTTCAGACTGCTAGGGAGTGTGGGTGTGTGAGGGTGTCAGCTGGATTCTTTTTTAAAAAATAACCTGTACACAGAAAACAAACAGATGTTAGATAGAAGGGCTAGCCTGGGTTACAAGCCATGCAGGACATTGTCCTAAAGAGATACTACAGCAGCCTTTTTCAACCTTTTTATCCTGGAGGATCCCTTGAAATAACCCTTTTCAGGTCTCAGGGAACCCCTGCATAAACATTATTCTATACTTTCCCCCCACAATCACAATCTCTTGAGGAACACCTAGCAACCCTAGTTGAGAAACACTGTACTACAGTAAGAAAGTGCAGAAGAGCAGGAACACTGGACACAAGCAGGTAATTGCAATAGGTGTCTTACAATAACTTTTGTTTAATCCAGGAGGAAAAAAAACAAGTAAGGACTTTATGGCCTTCGCTTATATGTTAATTCCCCCTAGCATGTACTTTAGCTCTTGCATTCATTCATTCATTCACTCACTCACACATTCCCATTTGTCAAACGTATACCCAGAAGAACAGGTCCTGTGTCCCATAAAGTCCCAGAAATGAGGCACGGGCATGGTGGTGGGGTTTTATAAAAGAAAGACCTTCAGGTCTCCTGTTTAAAGCATTACAGTAGGACCCCTTTATCCATGGGGGATTGGTTCCGGGCCCCACTGGAAAAACAAAATCCACGGATAAGAGCGAACACCATAGAAAATAATGGGACTTCCAGTTTAAAATACTATAGAGTTGCCCTGGAGGCCTTAGAAAATGGCTAGAGAGGACACATTTTCTAGGAAGACTCTATAGTAGCTGTGCTGAAATTGAAACCACATATAATTGAATCAGTGGATAATGAATCAGCTGATACGGAGGTCCTACTGTATTACCTCAAATTGCTAACAGATTGAGACAGGGATACCTGTCTCCATTTTAGGAAAGTTCATGCCAAGTGGTTGTCCTGGTGCAACACCCAAACATACGCAAAAGTGTGGAGCAGTGCTTCTCAGGCTGTCTGATGTAGGGGACCAGCAATTCTTTTTCCAAGTGTGCCAGAAACTGGTACCATATTTGTGCCCATTGGCCACAACTGTTTCTTCCTTAGAAACTCACTGTGGACCAGCAGCTGATAGCTTGTGGACCAGCACTGGTCCACAAACCACCATTTGAGTGTCACTGATGTACAGCAGCCCTTGTAGAAGAAACAGGGCA
The DNA here is from genome assembly GCA_030847615.1 of Gambelia wislizenii. Taxonomy (NCBI): domain Eukaryota; kingdom Metazoa; phylum Chordata; class Lepidosauria; order Squamata; family Crotaphytidae; genus Gambelia; species Gambelia wislizenii. Next base: position 330,057,924 of record JAUMIR010000001.1, read on the forward strand.
GTCATACTGTTTATCTTCCAATCTTTCTCAACTCACCCTCAAAGCTGGTGGGCGTAGTTCAGGGTGATGGTGATGCTTAGTAGTCTTGCCCATCTGCTTTTGCTGCTCATTCACCTTGTCACGGATTACGGCAATTTCCTTGCCATTTTTGAGGGGCTTTATCCGTCCACCTCCACTCACCACACTGGTTACACCATCCACAACATTCTCTGTGATAGATCCTTCAGGATGCTCTTCCGTTTCTACACAGGCAAGAAAGGGTAAAAGGAGGAGAAGGAAGAAGAAAGATTAGGTGTGTCCATCACAGAATGCAGACATCTTCAATCACTGAAGGGGAAGAAGTTCCCACAGGCTACTATGGGGGATATAAATTCCAGTCAAACCATGTCCAAAGGACAGAGCAGCTGCACAGGGTGTGAAAAATCCTCACCTAGTATAGCCAAAATAAGGAGTGGGAGTTACTTCTGTTCTCAGAAGACACCCCCCCTCTCCAGGAAGTTTCAGGCTTTTAAATGCTCGGTTGCACAAATTGTCTAATTATTTAATAATTCATTCATTTTAGTTCAGAACACACATGTCTGAACCACAGGCGACAATTTGGCTAAACACACAGAACATAATGTCCCATTTGTACTATGAAGAGAAAGAAAAGTATCTTGAAAAAAGAAAAATAAAAGCTCAGTGCCTGGCCTTATGTTTACACACTTTTTCTCCTTCCCTTCACCAGCAACACAGATACAGTGGGCCTAGTCCATGTCTGGCCTATCACACTCACGTGAGGCACCAAAGCAGACTCTGGACTTAACAAGGCCAAGTCACGTGGGGGTAAAGTAAGAGGAACAAGAGATCATCCCTGGGACCTCAAGAAATCCATTATGGCAAATAATAGAAGACCCCAACAAAACAAAACAAAAAGAAACTGGGCAAGAAATCTTGCTAAGGATTTTGTTTAAAGCAATGTAACAAAACAACCTCGGTATTGTTTGTAAACAAGCTCATTATCTCAAGTATTGTGTTTTTTGTAAAAAATAAAAATAAAAATCAGATGTGGCCTAATATAGAAAAACAAAACCCTATTCCATTCTCACTTCAAGAACTGTTCAGATCCAAGATCCAACACATGAGGAGGAGGATAACTTTGTGTAACTCCCCAGCTGCAAAATCATCAGAAAAGCCTAAAAGAAGAGAAGGGGAGGCCAGAGCTGAACTGGGCACAGTAGAAAAATGCCTTCCCTTAAGGGGGAATTTGATCAGCAATTCAAGCAAAAGCTGCAGTTATTTTTGAATTTGTACTCTCTTTTTTAAAAAATTCAATCTTTCATTAATATTAAATTATACATAATTTTCATCTTAATTATTGACATTAATTTAATTACTCTCCGCCCCCCTACAAAGTGCTCCCCACCCCCAGGACCATCTATACCATTTATTTATTACATTTTCCAAAACTGCAATGATTGCAGTGGAGGTATATGCCCCTTTTTTCTTAAACATATTTTACAAATGGCTTCCATATTTTATCAAAATGACAACTTTTCCATAATTATTTTTAAACTTTCAGTCTGCATTTTAATTTATAACAATATCCCAAACTTCTCTATACCATTCTTCTATTTGATAATCTCCTTAAATCTTCCAGTTTCTAGGTGTCAGTAATCTTGCTGCTGTTGGTAAATTTGAAATCAAATCCTTAATAACTTGGGTGCAATTAACTTTGCCGTAATTAATAATAATGCAATATCTGGACACATTTCTAAATCTTGTCCTGTTATCTCTCTTATTTCTTTAAATACCATTTGCCAAAATTTCTGTACATATTTACAACTCCACCACATGTGGACATAAGTGTCTTTTTCTTGACATCCCCTCCAACATAACATTGAATAATGTTGATCTATTTGACTTAATCTTACTGGTGTCAGGTACTATTTCCATACCAATTTATAATAATTTTCTTTTATTCTTATAGACATATTTTTTAAGATGCCCAAGTCCCAAATTTCCCCTCAACTTTGATTACTTATTGGTTGCATTAAATCATAATCCCATATTACCTTAAAATAATCATTTCATTCTTCAGTTTCCAACAGTAATTTATATAATTCACTTATGGTATCCTTTATTATTTCATTCTGTTCCTTATTTTCTCTTTGTATAATAATCTCTTCAAATCTGGTATATTCTCAACATTCCTTATTTACCTTTATCCATTTCATTGAAATGAATTTGTGCTCTCTTACCCAAGTGACAGAGTCAAATCTGACTGGCTACATATTGTTATGACACCACTCTTACATCATCTGTGCATGATCCTGATTGGATATGGTCACCCATGTGACTAATTCAGAAAGGCAAAGGATGAAGCAGTGAAAACAAGGACACCAAAACCTGGAGATTTTTACAGGTGACTCAGAGCTTTTTCAGAAGACATGTTCATTCCACTGAGGTTCTGAAATAGTGAATGCTTGGAAGACAGCAGTCTCACAACACATTTAACTTTGAACTCTCAAAATTGCAAGAGACCACACAGCGATCTTTGGCACTGAGGTCTGACTGCAAGCAGAAGTCAATGGAATTTGGACTCATACCTGTTTGGATGCAGCTGACTGCAGACCAGACTTTTTACAAGCTACCTCTGTGACTTTTTATATTGAGGAAGCAGTACACATTTGGTGCCAGTGTCTGACCTCACCCAGTCCCGTGGATAGTGCACAAATGGGCACTGCTATGCCAAAAATTCAGTGAGAGGTTTTCTATATGGTAGGATAGGCCCTCCGCTGTTTTTCTAGGCTATAGAAACTGAATATGGAATAGGCACTTTTTAGACTGCAGTTCCCAGAATCCCCTAGCTCATAGGGTCAGATTCCAGGAACTGTAAGAATAATAAAAAAGGCAACTTTTTTGAATTCTACAAAGCACCCACCAAGTATCACACATTGGTAACAGCAAAGGAGATTTTGCAAGCAGCATAGACCTAATTAGCCCTGAGGTTTTCCCACAAATATTTATTAATTTAAATATTTACGTAGCACCCTATGTCAATAAAATTAACATGATCAATATAAAACAGTTTAAAAAACCCAATTAAATAGATGAGCAACAAATTAAACACATAAATAAGTAAAAATAAAAGTTTGAAACCAGTTAAAGCAGTTTAAAACCATTTTAAAACACATGCATGGGTGGATTTTTATAAAATCAATTAGGCCCCTAAGTCTTTAGTAAAAAGCCATGATTTTACCTGGCATCAGAATGACAGCAGCTTTGGCCCCAATCAGCCTCTAAAGGGAAGGTATCCCACAACTGGGGTGCCACAGCAGAGAATAGCACAACTGAATCTCTCAGGGATAGCACACCCTCCAACCATCCCAACTTTACAAGGACTGTCCCAATTAAATCCTCTGTTGTCCCATTTTTTTCCAGCTGCTTTTAAAACATCCCAGTTTCTCTCTGTTCTTCCCATTTCCCCCCTTTGTCCTCAGCTTGCTTCAGTCACTGCAAACAGAGTTCAAAGTGCTAAAATAGTTTGCACTCAACTCAGCCGGGGATGGGGTGGGTGGGGAAGAGGGACAGAGTCTTGCCCTTCCTAGTAGACTCAGGCTAAAGCAAACTGCTGCAGCTTCTCCTACCTTGTCTGTCCTTCTTCATTAGTAGCTTTTGCTGTCTTGACCACACTCTGATATTGTGTGGCCATACACATTTTGGTTTTCATCTGTGAAATGTTGGAGATTATGGGATGGAGCGTGTGTATGTGTGTGTGTGTAGTGTGGGAGGGGGAAAATAGGGGCCATGGGCCAGCGCAAGAACATTTGTTCTCCAGCCCTGTTGCAGTGTGCTGGTGGAACATGTCTTTCTGGGACAGGGTTTAGCTCTGTTGATCACCTCATGATAGAAGGTGAGGCTCCTAATTTTGTTTCTTTTTGATACTGAACCTGGCCTATTTATTGACTGGATTGACACCCTTTCCAGGTGAAGAACCGAATAAAAGCAAACGCATTTAAAACAGAATACAGTGCAAAACACCAGAAGAGTAGTAAGCCCATTTAAAACATACCAACAAAGAAAACGCAGCACCTACCTAATTCAAATCCTGTTGGGCAGCAACCAAGGTCATTTTGCAAAGGTATGCCTGAATTTTGTTTTTACAAAGTCTTTGCCCACCAGCAGAAAGACAACAAGGAGGGAGCTAGCCCAGCCACCATCAGCAGGAAGATCCACAGCTGGGGAGCAGCACTAACAAAGCCCTCTTTCATATGCCCACCAAACATGACTCTGAGGGTGGCAAGACCTAGAGAAAAGATCTCAAAAATCCAGAAGGCCTGCATGGGAATCCCCTCCAGAGGCCTCACACTTGTTTATTTATTTAAATAAATTTATATTTTGCTTTTCTCCTGGTACAGGACCCAGGGTGGCTTGCAACACATTAAGACTAATTGGTGCAACTAAAACCTGTTTGATATAAAAGTTGAGGGGAGGAAACCCATTAAAAATACATCTCTATCAAAAACCCTAAATGAAAAACAGTTTAAAAAGACACAAAAAGATTAACTTCTCCAAATCTGCATTATTCTGCCTTAATGTCTCACTTCCCTCCCAATTGAAATGGGAACAAATTACCCAATTTTCTTTACACCCATCTGGGTTTAAATATTTGGGGATTCTGATCACAAAGGATCTTAAACAACTGATTCCTTGGAAATATAAGCCCCTCATGAGGTGGTTAAGATCCTGGTTGAAAATTTGAAAAACTTTTCGACTTTCCCTCTTAGGCAGAATAGCGTTGATTAGGATGTTTGCCTTACCCAAATTACTATTCCTGTTCCAGAGTATTCCTTTGTCACCCTGCCTTCTTACTTTGGTGTATGGAAATGAATGTTGCTTGATTGTATCTTTGATGGAAAGAGACCCTGGTTCCCAAGGTTAATATGGTTTACTACCCCTGATTCTGGAGGTTTAGGTGTCTCCAATTTGGAATTGTACTTTGCTGTCTTCCAGCTCACCCAAATTATCCCTCTCCTCCAGAAAAATCTGACTATACCACGGGTTGTGCTGGAGCTCGATTTGAGACATCCAATAGCCCTAAAATATTTTTTCTCAAAAACCTCCACTTATCAGCTGAGAGTTTTGGACAACCCCTTTTTCCGCACATCCCTGCTGGTCTGGAACAAATGGAAGCATATCCTTGCCCCACCACCTTCCCCCATACAGCCTTCCACCCACTTTTCTTCGACCCTGATAAAGTGAACTAGTTTCAGCTATGGGAAGAGAAGGGTGTACACAGGTTGCAAGATCTATTTCATAATTCCAAACCAAAGACCGCAGATGAACTTCTTAGGGCTCTCTCTCCATACGTCCCCAATTGGTTCCAGCTCTGCCAGGTCTGGTCTTTTTTGGAGCATCTGAGGACTTCCAATGTTACTTTGCGCTCCGTATCTGTACTTCAGCCACTTCTCCAGTGAAAGGCAGAGCTGCTTGTATCTACAGATGGTTGCTTGAGGACACTTTTGGGAGTAATCTAAATTTCAAAACAAGCTGGGAAAATTATCTCCATATCCAAATATATTTTGCGGAATGGCTGAAGTTATGGAATCCCTGATTTTTAAATTTTGCTTGATTGCTCTGAAGGATACATCACTTAAACTCCTTTATAAATGGCATCTCATGCTGATCCAGCTTGCCCGGATGACAAAAGCTGCCCCCTCTACCTGCTGGAGGGGATGCTCTGCTCTGGGTACCTTCACCCACATGTGGTTAGAGTGCCCAAGTGTTGAGAGGTTTTGGTTCTTCATAGTAGATATTATCAGCACCATCACTGTACAACCTATAGACCCCTCTCCAGAGCTGCTCTTGCTGTCGCTTTTTACTAAGTCTAATAGAAATCTTAAACATAAAAAGATTATTGCTTTCCTGCTTGCTATCTCTTGGATTGTTATTGCTAAAAATTGGAAGAACGAAATGCCTGCTGTGACTGCTTGGTGGGACAAATTTTGGGACATGTGGTTTATGGAGAAGCTTTCGGACATCAGCCGACACACAGCTGTTCATGCTGATTCTGAATCCTTTATTGAAAAATGGTTCCCGATAATCATATATCTTTGTAACACAGATCTTGCAATAGCACTTCCACCACATCATGGTAAGATGTGGAAGGATGTCCTCTCCGACTCCCCCTGGTGTCTTTACTTTCAAGCTTTCTTATGCTGCGAATTGCTTTCCTGATTAATGCTATGCCCCTTCTCTGTGTTTGTTATGTTTTAATTTTGTTTTGTATAGTTGTTTTGCCATCTATGACTCCAGTTTTCCTGGTAGTGTTCCTATTGCAAAATAACAACTGTACAACTTTTTTCTTCATTAAATCAATAAAACTTTCTTTAAAAAAAAAAGACACGAAAACATAGTAAGAAGGGCAAAAACATAGCACACTCAAAAGGCCCTTCTGCCATAGTAAGTTAAAAACCAAAGGCTTGCCTAAATAAAAAAAGGTCTTTGGGTACCAGCAGAAAGAGAGCAGACAGGGGACCATCTGAGCCTCCCATGGGAGGGAATTTCACAGTTTAGGAGCAGTCACTGAGAAAGCTCTCTCCCTTATCCTCACCAAATGCATCTGTGATGATGGCAGGACAGAGAGAAAGCCCTTCCTCAAAGATCTTAAAAGTCAGGCAGGCTCACAACTGACCCATTAATAATTTATCTGAGCCACTGATCAAAGGGCCCATCTTAATGTATCAAATATTCTAAGCACAGAAATCTCAGAGAGCCTATCAAGGCTGCTTCCTTCTGACCAAAGGACATGGGAAAGCTCCTGATTGGATTTTTGGCTCCCACCACAAAACTGACTGACTACCTCATTGCCACACTCTGCAGATCAAAAGTTCTCTATCTGCTTTATGGTTGTGTAATGGTTCCAGGGCCTTGGTCGACTTAGTTCCCAGGCCAACTAAGGCTCAACGTTTCAGTAAAATGAAACTGAGCCACAGGTGCACCAAAACAATAATTTACTGGTCACATTAAGTTGTTAAGGGTGGTGCAAAGGCAAGGTTCCTTCATGTCTTTTCAGCTGACTGAAGCAGTCCTTCATCACAGCTGCTGTTTTCTGTAGTCCTCATAATGGACTAGACACCACCCCAGTGGACTAGTTTCCTGGGCTCAGAAATTTTCTCTCAGAATGAGACCAATGAATGTGATTTTTCCTGATCGTTAAATTTCTGGAAAATGTTGACACTTTCCCAGGAAACGCAGTAATGGTCATCCCATTCTAAAAGAGTATTCCCAGTTGCCCATACAGTACTCAGCTCTCCATCGAGCAGTTGGAACAGACAGATTGTCTTTCACATGTTTTTGGGGTTTTTTGTGTGTGGGTCGGTGATCAATTCTCACTAGTACGTAACAGTGTGACTTTTCAAGCCATCATGGTGGGGGGGGGGAGGGATGCTGTTTAGTTATACTCTGCCCTTTCCCCAAAGTGGGCAACTCAATGCTACTTACAAAATATGAAGAGATTTAAGTAAAAACACATATAGATAAAAACATTAAAAAAAGTTATTTCTACAATGTGATGAAGCAATCAATAGCAGTGGTTCTTAACCTGTGGTCCATGGACCCCCAGGGGACCGCAATGTCTCACAGGAGGTCCATGAAGGCTTGCAGGCTGCTCAGCCCATGTGATTGGAGCCAAGGTAAAGGCTGGCTGGCTTGGCCTGTGCATTGCTGTTCCATCTGCTCCAGCCACAAATTTGCAAGAAGCAGGAGAAAAGGCTTCCCTCTTCACCAGTGCCTCTGAGGGAAGGGTTAATGGATGGTGTAACTGTATTGTTGTTGTTATTGTTTTAAATCTTGAGTTAGGTCTTGGGGGTCCACAGCAACAAAAGATATTTAAAGGGGGTCCCTGGTAAAGAAAAGGTTAAGAGCCACTGATCTATAGAATTAAAAGTCACTTAAAACACACCCAATTAAAAGGGGTGGAGATTTTAAAACAATACAATGCACTTAGAAAAGGCCTTCCTTTGTGTTGCATTACTCCAAATGAGGTTTAACTGAAGTATGTGCCACCCTGGGCAGATCAGAGAACTCATGAAATGGGCATAACTAGTGCACTGTCTTTAACTGTGTAATTGCACTCCTGGACACCACACAGGCTGGATCCCTCTTCCCTGATTAGCTTTACAGCTGAGCAGCAGCATCTTGCCCCAGTTGCATGGTTGATTTCGTGCTGAGTTCTCAGTGCTACTGAGTTTAAATAGTCCCAGGTGAAAGCTTCCAGAGCTGGATCTTAAGAGTGGTCTAAGAGCCTGGCCAGCCTTTCAGATCAGTGGCACAGTATTAACCCCACCCTCCCCATACATACATTAACTTCGACTGCAGCCTGGTCTTTTCAGCATCACTGTGTGAGCAGGAAAGGGGCTGCTAAATAGGAGAATGAACAGTATGTTCTGATGGGTGGTTGCTTAGCAAGTTCCTCTTATTGGCCCAGACTGCTGCTGGCACAGGGATGATCCAAATGGGCATCCAGTTGGCCTCCTTTGGCTGTAACCTTCCCCAGGAAGTGCTTTCAAGGCCTTCAAAAGCACACGGAAACGGCAGCTTGACAATCCCCCTTCAGCACGAGCAAGCCCAGCTTTAGCAGCCTGCCCTACTTGCCCATTTTTCTTTATTTCCATCCCTGAAGGTACATATTGGGGCCTGAACAATGAACTCATTCTTCCCCATCCTTCCCCTGGGTCGTATGATGCAGTCCTCCCCATTCATTCCATTTAGAGTCAAGAATGAGTGTCCCGGCCTGACACGTTACGGCTTTGTCGTGGCAACATTCTCACAACAATGTTTTGTGAACTTTAACTGGACTTCAGAGACAGCAAAAAGTCTCCTCATGATTGCAGCAGGAAACATCATGAAATACCTGGTCTTGTGTGTGTGTGTTTTTGTAATGTTAGTTCTAGCCCAGTGCAGAGGGATTCCTTGAGCCATCTCCCTGTGTCTCACAATTGTTTTCAAACCCTGCCTTATCAAGACCCCATAAACCAATAAATAAACCATTTATGTCCATGCCTTTTACTTGAGTCAGACTGCAAGTTCATCTACAACAGTAAGGTCAACTTTGACTGGCAGTGGTTCTCCTTGATTTAAACAGGATTTCTTTTTAGCCCTACCTATGGATCCCCAATACAGGTTGCGTTCCCCCCCCCACATCTGCAGAGGATACATTCCTGGACTTACCATTTATAAGTTAAATTGTGCATAATAGCACACTCCATTAAAATAAAGGATTTCCAGTATAAACATACGATAGAGTTGTGTTGGAGGACCTAGCAATTCCTAGAGAGGATGCCTCTCTAGGATTTTCCAGCATGACTCTATGTTATATGTCTGTTTTTTTTTTTTCAGCAGTGGATAACTGAAACTGCAGATATTGTTTCTGTGGATACAGGAGGGTAACCTGTATTTCTTGGTGGTCTCCCATCCAAATATTAAGGAGGCCTAATGCTGCTTACCTTCCAAAGTCAGGTGAGTGTGGGAGTGTTCAGGGTGTCACTTTGAGATTTTTGTTCTAATCCTGGCAGCAATATTTCCGAAACTAGCCAAGTCACAGTGTTCAGAGTGTTCTGAAGACTAAGACTTCAGGACTAAGACTTCCTGAAGACTGCCCCCTTAAATTAAAGATTGCTTCATCCATCCTAGAATTGTACTTGTGGATTATTTCCACACAAGAATGGCAGTTGGTTACTCCCACCAGATTCAGCTCTTTGCCTAGCAACATCTCTCACTGTCCTGGAGGGTCCCCCATCTCCTATGAGCTGCTTTCTCTCTGCCACTGTCTCCTACCTGCTGGGAATATGAGAGAGGGGTTTCTCTGTAGTTGCAACCAGGTTCTGGATCTGCCCTCCTAGGGAGACACAATCTGCTCTCTCCTTGTTTTCATTCTTTCAGCGGGTGAAGACCTTTTTATGGCATCAGGCTTTTGCAAACTCTGGGGGACTATGGTGAAAATTCTCCTGAGCAGGAAGAGTCCTCTTCAGACTTCTTTAATGAGGGGTAGGGGGATGGTTACACTGCTTCAGTCCACCTGCAAATTTTGTAGCATGTGAAGGGGCCTAAGAACGCAGATCTAGCCCTGCCAATACCTCCATACTGGAGATCAGGAAGACGGCTTCCACAGCCAGAAGGTGTGTGCTTTCCAACACACATATCCAGGCTATGTTACATATGCTAAGAGGAGACGGCCAACTTTTGGAATAAACACATTAACAGTTATTCCGTGAAATTTAGGAACTGAGGTTCCCAAGCCCTTAGTAATACAATTTGACCTCAGGAACCCACAACTGACTATTTTAGAATAGGTTTTGGGAAAGACTGCATATGGTACAGCCAGAAGTCTGACTTTCCGTTCAAAATATTAAAGCCAGAAAGGAAAAAATGCCACATATACATTTTTTTCAATAAGAAAAAAACACAAAAACACAACACAAAAAGTTAAAGAGCTCCACCCTAGTTTTCAGAGCTGTCTGCTTCTCCATCTTTGATTTTGTCCATTTTACCTTCTCAACTACACTGGCTTCAACTGAATGCATTTAAATATTATTGGTTTTGAAACCACATCACACTTTTCCACTGTCTATTTCCCAGACAGTCATTCCACCCAGGGCGTTACCTCCTCCATTTCCCTCTCCCCATCACATTTTGCACTTTCTCAGTCTGCCTAGATTTTAAAGGTCAAAAGTGACTACTGATATCTGATTCTATGTCCTATCATGTAGCCCAGATCAACCAGATTCCACTGACTGACAAGAAACTTCACTTATATCACTTACGTTACTGAGCTCTCTCTTTCTCTCTCTCTCTCTCTCTCTCTCACACACACACACACACCAGTTGCGATGATTGATAAAGTTAAATGGACTGTTACCTATTCACATTATTCATCTGTTAATATGACCTCAGTTTTCTAGTGCAAAATGTGCCCTCTTGTGGATGGCATTTTTCATACAAATTGTATTCCTGGCAAAAGACCTGGAAACATCTGGGCATCATCTGGTGAGAATTCAGAGAACAGAGGGGGCCTTTCCAGACTTAAGGATCTGGAATATGAAATTGAGATTCACTTGCTATCCATTTAAATTAGATTTTGGAAAGCTTTCCAACCCAAGGCAAGGCGCAATTCTTGCATAGACTGGCACCTTCACAAGATCAATCAATCATCACCATGCCAAAATAATATTACTACAGTTCACAGGAATCATTAGGGACATACTGTATATTGATTTCCACTTAGCAAATGAGAAGGTGAAGTGATATGGGCTGTGGCAGTAAGCTGTACTGTAACTCACATGTAAACCACTGAGAATAAGCTATTTCTATGAGACTAAACCAGAGTTTCTTTGAACTCTCCTGTTGTCAGATTTGCTTACCAGCTTTCCATTAACTGAAGTTATTCTCGTATAAAAATATTCAGCACCAGGATATCAGTATTATTAATTAGCATGAAGATTAATTATTGTACTGGTTAAAAGAAATGGTAATTGTCAACACTCAAGTGCGTTTTGAATGGCCTTGTGGAAGATGCTGTCTGGAAGTACCTTTGGATTCTGCCACAGGCAACAAACGACCATGGATCATAGGGTGACACCTTATTCAAACGGAGATGTTCAGATGGCTTACAACTATGAAGAATTTTTCAGTGATTAATCATATCCAGACTGGTTAGATCACCAGAAAACTCCAAAGTTCATCTTGTTCCAGATCTTGATCCCATAATTTCAGAATGTGACTTTAGGAGCATTCCTTAGATCAGGGCAGAGAATGAGCAACAATCTTGATTCATCCTCTGTAGTCTGTTTGTCATACACACCAAGCAACTTAGCCTATGTCACGAGAAAGCTTTTCAAAATGATCTCATAGTTACCATAAGTAGAATGTGGAAAGATGAGAGAAGCTGGTGTTTTCCTGAGAAGACACACAAATGCCCAAGACATGCTGAGAGACATGCCATAAAGACCACCTAGATATTTCAGGCCTACAAGGGAAATACCTTTGAAAAACAAAAGGGAGAGTTTCACTGGTGACTGGTTAGTCCTTACTGCAGTGATGCACAGTGCAATAAGGTCACAGAGAGTCTCAGCTCTGACTTTGCACACCACTTGTTGTAATTATCTATTGTAATTGGACAACACAAACTCATAACATTAAAACCATCACATTACAAGCAAGGTATCATATCTTACCAGTGGCTGCATCCAGACTGATTAAAAAGACCAGAAAGTCCCAGATTTTCTTTCTGTTCTTTCTGATTTTATTTTAGAGATCCATACACATTTTGTTTATCCCTCAATATTTTGTTTCACTTCCCAGTACAATCAGAGACTTTTTATACCAGCTCCCTTGGTTGGTTTATTTATTTATTTTAATCTGCTATAGAATCAGAAAGAACAAGAACAAAGTCTGAGATTTTTAAATTAGTCTGGATGCACCCAGTGTTAGTTAAAATACAAGCCAAGAGGATATTCTGCCAAAAGTCATTTTGAATAGGCACATTTTAACTGGATGGCCTAGAAGAGCTTTGGCTTAAATGCCATTGTTAGTTCCAACGTGAGTAGACCCACTGTATCCAGCAGGTCTATCCAGATTATTTTTAAATTGTGGATGTTATGTGTTTTTAACGGGTGTTGCATGTTGATCTGTTTCGTTCCTTGCTTCAATCCATGGGGAGAGGCATGTAAGAAATGATGATGACAGAATCATAGAGTTGAAAGAGAACACAAGGGCCATCTAGTTCAACCCCCTGCCATACAGGATCAGACAATCAAAGCACTCAACAGATGGCCATCTAGCCTCTGTTTAAAAACCTCCGAAGAAGGAGACTCCAAAACACTCCAAGGTAGCACATTTCACTGTTGAACGGCTCTTACTGTTCTGATGATGATGATGATGATAAAAATGGAATTTACTTAAGTGCTAACTTACCATTTAATATTGAATGAATCTACTGTACTTGGGAGCAGAATTTGGAATTAATAAATAAGTTTCAAGGAATATGGTTACTTAAGTTGCCTCTTATAAGTCTCTCTCTCTGGCTTTTCTACACAAACGAAGATTCAGGAAGGACTCATCCCGTGCTTTCTGCAAGCGCGCTGATGACTGAAAAGACCAATCCGAGATAAACATGTCTGGTTGCAGAAAGCACAGCAGAAAGTCTCCTTGGGTGATAATTCCGGGTTGTGATTCTTTCTGCATTGTCGTTTCTCTTCAAGACTTGTTCAGGGTGAGCTCTCAAATAAGGCTGCAGCATTGTGGATAGTGCATCCAAGCCTCCTGATGTGAGGCCATGGCGGACCATTGTTGGTGATCAATTTGGCCGAGCCTGAGATGTTGTTTCAGGGAGTCCTTGTATCACTTTTTTGGAGCGCCCCTCTTATGCTGACCCGTGGCGAGTTCACCGTAGGGTACTATTTTTGGGAGGCGATGGTCCTCCATCCTAGCAACGTGCCCTGCCCAGCGCAGCTGTGTTCTCAATATCATGGCCTCAATGCTGGTGATCCCTGCTTGCTCAAGGACACCAACATTCGTCACATAGTCAGTCCAGTTTATATTTAGGATTGTGTGTATACAGCGCTGATGAAAACGTTCGAGGAGTCATAAGTGTTGGCAATAGGTGACCCATGTTTCAGACCTGTAAAGGAGAATAGACAGTAGAATGGCTCTATACACACTGATTTTTGTGCTCCGCCTCAGGTGTTTGCTACTCCAGAATATTTTGTAAAGTCTTCCAAATGTGCTATATGCCTTTGCTAATCTGTGATCGATCTCTTTGTCAGTCTTGGCATCTGAGGAGATGATGCTTCCCAGATAGGTGAACTGCTGAACGGACTTAAGCACAGATTTGCCTACGGCAATGTGGGGATGGTGCCGTTCATCCTGTGGTGCAGGCTGGTAGAGAACTTCCATTTTCTTCCTTTCCATCTTATAAATAACACCTCAAGAAAGAATGAAGTGACTGTATTGGTGTAGCAAATAATGGGTTAAAGTAATTTTAGAGGCATTTCAACAGAAGGTTTTCATGTTTTATGCCATTCTCTTACAAATCCTACATTTTTCTTCTCAAAAAGTATCAAATGGTATGCATGGTAAATTAAGAGGCAGTTGAACAAGCAATGCAACACAGCCCTTTTCAACACTATAAAGAGTAACAGTAATGGCTGTTTTCAAATGTTGTCATGAGTAAAAAGAATGAATTACTTTTTAAAATAAATGTAACTTTCCCAGTTCTGGGTGGGACTAGCAATTGGATTTATGCCATTGTTTCAACAGATTCCATCTGAAGAGCATTCCAAAAGCTAGAAACCACCACTGATAAAGCTTTGCCTTTAGCAGGAGATGCCTCTCCTATGTTGAGGCAATCTAGATTAAGCCATAAAATGCTGAGTTTAAGGGAAGTTGGTTATATGGAAAAGATATAGGGGGAGGGAGATGTACAAGAAGGTAGCCTTTCTATGTTACATTACCTCATTTTTATGTCAGTTTCAGGTGTTCTCATGGAAAACCCTCCAACCCCAGATTCAGAACTTTAAAGTAAATGACTTAAATTAGCTAATTACTACTTCTACAGAATCTGGACTGGAATGGCAACAGCAGCAATGTGACAATATTCTCTAAGCACAGGTCACAATCTGGATCAGATTCCACCTGTCTCTTATTTAGTTTTTTTTTTAAAAAAGACTTAATCATGAATAATGGAAAGATTACACAACATATTTTGGCATTATGCTTCAGACTGGCCCTGGATTGGAGTGTCATTGTCTACATGGGCCCCAGTGCCCCCCCCACTCCATTTTTGGAACTGCTGGCTCTTCCTTGCCAGCCTTGGGAAGACAGCCTGTCCAGTGCACTGTTGCTTCTGAAGGGGTCAGAAATTAACAAGGAGAGGGCAGAGTGACCCACTCCTTGTTGATCACATATCCAGGCACCCATTCTTGCCCTCAGCAGAAGCGATGGTGCACCGGGCAGGTGGGTGATACCTGGCTTGATGGCAGTACATGCAAAAATGATCTAGGAGTCTTAGTAGATCACAAGCTGAACATATGCCAGTAGTGTGATGCAGTAACTAAAAAAGCAAATGCAATTCTAGGCTGCATCAATAGGAGTATAGTGTCTAGATCAAGGGAAGTAATAGTGCCACTGTATTCTGCTTTGGTCAGACCTCACCTGGAAGACTGTGTCCAGTTCTGGGCACCACAATTCCAGAAGAATATTGACAAGCTGGAATGTGTCCAGAGGAGGGCAACCAAAATGGTGGGAGGTCTGGAAGCCATGCCCTATGAGGAGTGGCTTAGGTAACTGAGTATGTTTAGTCTGGAGAAGAGAAGGTTAAGAGGGGACATGATAGCCATGTTCAAATATTTGAAGAGATGTCATCTTGAGGATGGAGCAAGCTTGCTTTCTGCTGTTCCAGAGACTAGGACACAGAGCAATGGATTCAAACTACAGGAAATGAGATTCCACCTAAACATTAGGAAGAACTTCCTGACAGAGCTGTTCAGCAGTGGCATGCACTGCCTTGGTGTGTGGTAGAGTCTCCTTTGGAGGTTTTTAAACAGAGGCTGGATGGCCATCTGTCAGGGGTGCTTTGATTGGGTATTCCTGGATTTGGATCCAGTCTGATCCAAATGTCCACGTAGAAAAAAACAAAAAACAAAAACAAAAACAAAAACACACACACACAAAAAAAACAAACAAACAAAAAACCCAAGGCTCCTCTGAAGTTTCTGGGAAAACATTGGGTTTTTCCCTGGCTTTGCTTAGCTTGGAAGAAAGCCAGGTTAAGGTTTCTCCTTGGAAGGAACCATATATCATCCGGACTGCCAGCACCAGAATCTGGGTAAGTCCACCTTTTTTCTTTTTCTTTTTTTTTGCCAGTGTAGAGAAGCCCTTGGTCATGAAATCCTGAAAACTCCTCTCCCCATCCCTGGAAGCAGGGGGAAAAAAACTTTAAAACATCCATCAGACCCACTTTTGTGCCTGAGGCAACTGCCTCTCTAGTGCTGTCCAAGTGGTAAGGCTGACCCCAGGAAGAGCTCCACAGGACACATCCTTTCTGCCAAACCACTCTAAAGGAAAATCCTCACTACTACCACCCAAAAATCACATCACCACTCTGAATTCTTCTCTGTGTAAACAACCTAGATTCAAAGAATCATGAGTTGGAAAGGAATGCAGGGGCATCTCATCCAATCTTTACCAGTGCAGGAGACCACAGCTCAAGGACTCTTGAGAGGCAGGCATCCAACTTCTGTTTAAAGACCTCAAAGAAGGAGAGTCTACCACCTTCAAAAGCAATCTGTTTTGTTGTCAAACCGCTCTTACTGTTGGAAAGTTCTTTCTAATGTTTAAGTGGAATCTCTTTATTTGCCATTTGAATCCATGGGTTCCTCTCCTAATCTCTGGGGCAGAACAGACAAGCTTACTCCAACTTCTATGTGACATCCTTTCAGATAATTTGAGATGATTATCATGTCACCTCATGGCAGCCATCTTTAAATATCTGAAGGGACGTCAACCGGGAGCATCACATTCAGCACCACCAGGTCCATTTGTAGGATCATATTTCAACTACAGTGGGAACTCTGTTGAACGTTCTTCACTAGGCTTTTAGATGAACCAAAAGAGTGAATCATTGCATAACACCTTCCACATGAACGATGAGCACTATGGCTTCTACACAATATCACCCTCAGTCTGAAACAGGTGAAAATCCTTTACAGGTTAGACGTAGAGATTGTCTAGACAAGAAGATACAGTATAATGCAGATTGGTGTGCATTATCGCAAATTAGCAGCAGCACTCATTTGTCTCCACGGTCTTTTGGCAAAATCTATTGTATGCAAAGCTATCCACATTTGAAGTACACATGCAACCATGCCTGCAAATCAAGATGGTGGCTGAGAATACAGTGTGTTGTCACTGCTGTACAGTATTTTTTTTTTACTTGTAAATCAAAGGTGTGCAGGTGCAACCTTTCACTTATAAAAAGCTTTTTGGTCACCTCAGCACAGCAAAAAAGCACACACTTAATAACATGAAACTCAAAAATGCCACATTGGTTACTTACTGTGATGGTGCATCCTAGAGGGGAGGGATGATAACGGGTCCTTAGATGTGGGTTACGTTGGTCACCACCCAGGTGGAAGCAGGAAGTTACATCAATTTGTAATTCGAATCTCTTTGTTTCCTCCATCCTGAGTCCACAAGGCCAGTTCTAACTTCCTGCTTCACCCAGGCCGGTGGAAGGATAAATCTCCTCCATCTACCTTAATCCTTTTTCCTCTAATTCTTACTTTTCTTCTTCCCTAAGGCTTGCTCTTTGCACCTTTCTTCTCTACCAATTCAAATTTCCCTCTCTTCTTTAAAAAAAAAAACCACAAAACTTTCTTTCTTCCCTCCCCGCGGCTTCTCCTTGCTGCTCCTTTCAACCCTCCCCCCCCCTCAGATTTCCTTCTTCGGTTGCTCGGCTGCTCCAGGAGCAATGGGAAGCAGCAAGCCTGCAAAGGAAACCCCTCAACAGGCAGGGAAAGCCTCCGCAGTGGCGGGAGAAACCCAGACTGACCCCGACTGCTCTGAGGTCATGCAGGGCAGTGCGAATGCAACCACCATTGCTGCCTCGGGCAACCTCCAACCGGTGGTCACCCAGAGGGAGGTAGCAAGGAAAGCCTCTCTGGCCATCGCGGCAGGGAGTGCTTCCAAAGAAGCAATGGCTCAGCCCCCCCCATCCACAGGGGAAGGAGGCTGGCGCAAAGGTGTGAAGGAGGCTGGCGCAGCCAAAGAAGAAGCTGGCCTCCGAGGGGCTCCAAGGGGCCTCTGCCCCTTTGGAACTCCTGGCACGCACCCAGTCCCTCCCTGCCATGGCTGGATGGGGGCCGGAGCCCCAGGTCAGGTACAGGGGACCCTAGGGGGGAGCAGGGATGAGGTGCCTTTGTCTTCCTATCTCCCTGCATTGTGCCTTCTCTACTTGCGGGGACTGCAGTGTTTAAAGAGGTGTGGACCCCCAACCAGGCAATTGGGTCCAGCAGGGGGAGTGGGGCTGAGTCCTCCCAGGACACTCTCCAAACTCCTCCCAGGAACCGAGGGGGAGGCGGAGATGCATCCACCTCAGTGTCCCACTGTATGGAGCCATCTCTCATCACCTGGGCCCTGTCACCCGTCACCGGGACTATGGGAGGGGGCATGGCTTCTTTGTTCAGCCACATGGCCCACCAAGTCCCAGTGCTCCAACATAACCCACAGCTAAGGACCTGTATCATCCCCTCCCCTCAGAGAATGGTGCTTCTGGCCATTTCCTTGCTGGCAAGCCCACCTACTACCCACATGGCCTATCTGCCCTCCACTTCCGCCCTCACCGAGAATGCACAGCACCCCAAATTGGATGTCCAGCTGTGCGATAATGCACAAGCCTGTGCATTATTCAAAAAAACCTTGGGGAAAACTGCAAACCCCTAATAATAAATGGAGTTTTTGCCCCCCCTCCTTCCGAATACCGCAAATCTCGTTTGCAGCAAATCGGGACAAAAGATATTCTAGTTGAAGTCTATGAGGTGCATTTTCATTGTCTAGACAACCCCATACTTAAGTGTTGAACATCTCTTTGGGGTAGGCAGAAAGCAGTGCATCCTAATGGTCTTGCCCACAAAAGTTAATAGACTCTTCCATTTTCTTTGTTATTTGGAGAAGGACCCTAGTCAGAAAATAATTACCCCAGCCCCACTCCCCAGTCTAAAAAGAAATCACTGTGGCTGAACAAGAGCAAAGTTCTTAAGAGTGAAACTGCTGAATACAGCTGTCTGCTCTGCTCTAGGAAGCAGAAACAATTTTGAAGTACACACACCTGCAATGACTATATAAAATTTCATAGCTCCTAAAAATAAATCCCTGCTCCTAAAACACTCTCACAAGCTTCCACAGCCCTCAGTTAATAAAAAAGCTGTATTGTGTTACAGCTGTTACAGTCACCGCTACATCTGCTAATATTTCAAAAACAGATATGTCTGGTTCAGTTGTACTCCTGGGTTTAAAGCTGCTTCATTTCCATCCATTGGACAATTTTATTATTTTCTTTCTTAGTAGAAACTCCACCTGAGGCAGGAATGAAAAAGTTGTGATTGTCTGGCTATCCTAACCAGGCATATAAAACAAGTTTCCCCCAACCTCACAACCTCACAACCTCATATAAGCTTTGAAATGGATGCTCCTAACTTATATAAGCTTTGAAATGGATGCTCCTAACCTGTACTATTGTAATACAGTGGCCCTAGCTCACTAAGCAGGGGGAAAGGGAGTACTCAAGTACTCAGTATTTCAACCTAGGGCAGGGAACAAAAGTAATCTTTCCTTTCCTGAAACATCAATTTTGCTGAAGTAAAACAATTTTGTGAAGCACAACAGCAAATTCAAGTTTCTGGAGTTTAAGCAGAAGTCAATAACAGAAACTAGGAAAGTTGCTTGTCTGTGATGTAAACTGCTAGCAGTTGGAGTGGAAATAGTGGACTACTTGTGATTTCTCTCCATACTGGAAGGTGCAGTCCAACATATTTGGAACATGTTAAGATTAGTCTAAACACCCTAACAGCACAAGATCCTATCTGATATTGAAAGCTAAGCAAGATCAGCCCTAGTTAGTACTTGGATGGAAGATCACCAACAAATACCAGGTGCTGCAGGCTATATTTCAGAGGAAGGAACTGGCAAAACCACCTCTGAGTTTTCCTTGCCTAAGAAAACGCTATGGAATTCATGGGGTCACCAGAAGTCAACAGGTGACTTGAAAGAACACACACACACAAGGTTGGGAAAGACTACTTTAGCCAGTTTATCATACTACACTGTTATAGTACTATTATTCCACTTTAACTGCTATGTCTGCCTCCTGTGGAATTCTGGGATTTGCAGTTTAGGGAGGGGTATTTAGCATTCTTAGCCAGAGAGCTCTTAGGCCTCACTAAACTGCAAATCCCAGGATTCCACAGGAGGCAGCCATAGCAGTTAAAGTGGAATAATAGTGCTATAACAGTATACTGTGATAATCTCTTAGGCTTTGCATAACTGCAGGATAAATCTGACTTCAGAACAATCATTACTTCTTAAACTTCTCTTTGCCTGTGCTAATTCACTGTGTTAGCACATTTGTTCCTTGAAACTCAGCATCTCTCCATTTCCCTGTGTGATGGGCTGTGCTATGCTTGTGTCATCTTATTCAGCTAAAGTGGCAACAGCTCAAATCCCTATTGCTGAGAAAGCATTAAGAAAATGGATGGGAAACAACTCTTCATTGTTCTTAGGGCTGCTTTGTTTGTGTCCATCCTATATGGTTCATAATGCCTCTTAAAACCAGTTAACACCAATGCTGGAGCTTTATTCAGACGTTTATTATACAAGGTCTGTCTATTAAATAACAAAACTGTGAGTCTATCTTTCAGACAAATCAGGGAGAACTGATTGTGAACACTTGAGTGGTGACCTTGAACATGCCTGAACCTGCATGACAAACATCAACACTCTTGGGCGTTCAGTTAATTGTCAGTTGTTGTTTAAAGCAGCCATGTTGTCTGTTGTGTGCCTGACAAATGCTAAGTTTAAAAGTCGAGCAACATTACTTTCTGCAGCAACTTAAGGCGGACCCAAATCTTTTTTAAAAAAAACACCACTTGTGATGAAACCTGGATCTTCCAGTATGCTCCTGAGACAAAGCGATAGTCAATGCTGGAAAACAGCATCATCGCCAAGAATGAAAACAGCATGTCAAAGCAAGTCCACAGTCAAAGCCATGCTCATTGGTTGTTGTTGTTGTTTGACATCAAGGGTATAATTTTGGAAGAATGGGTTCCAGAAAGCAGAACAGTGAACCAGCACTATTATAAGGAAATTTTGACAAAGCTGAGAGAGTCAGGGGAAAAAAAAGGCCAGAAATGTGGAAAAATGGTTTCATTCTTCATCAAGACAATGTGGCTGCTCACCCAGCACTTTCTGTGAAGCCATTTTTGGCTGATAAACGCATTACTACACTTGAACATCCTCCATATTCACCAGATTTGGCACCATGAGACTTTTTTTTATATTCCGTGCTTAAAGGAACACGTTTTGAGTCAATTGATGCAGCAAAGAAGAAAACAGCAGATATGTTGAAAAAGCTGACAGAAACTGATCTGCTCCATGCCTTTGACCAGTGGAAAATCAGTGTGTGAGTCTGAACAGGGAGTATACTGAAGGGACAAGTATTAGAATTGTAATACATACAAATAAAGATGGGTTATAGTATCAGTCTTGTTATTTAATAGACAGATCTCGTACAATGACCCTGAATGTGTGAAAAGAGGGTTCAGACTAGCCTCACCTTCCACCACCATCACTCATCTCAAACAGAGAGTGACAGTCAAAAAAGGACAGTATCAAGGGAGCCTGGTTTTTCATGATTCCTGGTCACATTGTGAAACAGGGCTAGTGGCAGGGAGACAGAGCTATTGTGTTCACCTTCTCACATATCTGATTTTAAGCTGCTATTGTTAACACCCAAACAGTGTTTTTAGAGAACACATAAAGGTGGGAGGGTCGTTGTTTTGTGGCCTGCATCTTAGGGTCATTTCAGAAAGGGTGACATTACAGCTATCAGATCCTGGCAGCTTTTACCATGCCCAACTAAAACTGAATGGGAAAATGGCAAAACTTGTACAAGTGCACCATCCATCTGCGTGGGGATTGTCCAAATGGTGAAAAAACTCCTCACAGAATGTGAGGAGAATCCTACCTGTCTTAATGGGATCCTGCCTGATTTCGCCATATTGTGAAGAAGGGGCCCCCAAACTGGCAAAAACCTCACCAGAAAAGCCTTCATGGCTTTCCCCATCTTTTAAAAAACAACAACATGAGAGTCCACATTTCCACACATCCACTCGATCCGATTCACTTGCCCAAATGAGAAGAAATGCAAACTGATTGGCCGGACGAGCACAGGGGATGGGGATGGGTTACAGGGCAATCACCCTCAGCCATCATTTTTTTCCTGCCTTCAGTAAGTGATTAGGGATCGTGAGGAAGTGAGGCGGGCAACTGCCACCCTCTCCCGCTTCCCCAGATCCCTGCCATTCCTGTGTCGCTGCTGCCACCATCCCATGGAGAATGTGCACACAGATATCCATAGTTGTTGGGGCTGTTGTACTACAATTACCCATGTAAGATGGGCTAAATATGGGATATTAACTTCTAGAAATTCTTTTAAGGAGACAAGCATTGACAAATCCTAGTATCCATAGGAACAGCCTAACAAATGATCACACTGCTAAGTTTGTTTTTTTCCCTGCAAAATCTCTTGCTTCTCAGTCAGTCACATGTACAAGAAGTCAAGACAAAATGTGATAAAGTTGACTGTGCCCACAGACTGTCATCCATCCTTTAGTGAAACAGAATGTTCAACTAGTTGTACTGAATCAGATTTTCTCAGCTTGCAACAGAACTGGTAAGTAGTGTAGAGGGTGAGTGAGTGAAGCTGAAGGTACTACAGATTTACCTCAGTGAACAAAAAAATAAAACTGTTGATATATGATATAATAGGTACACCTCTCTTTAGGTATGTATCAAAAAAACAGTGTTCTTTCATTTTTTGTTAACTATAATGGACATATATGGCCATTTCTTTATGTTTGTACAAAGATTTCAATAAAATAATTTTCTCATAAAGCTTTGAATGTATCATTTAAACCGAATATGCTAAATCAGATAACAACGCTTAGAGCACTGAAAGTTTTTCCAGCTCTACTTCTTCCAAAAACCTCACATCATTGATTCCAAGGCTGGCCCTCCCATGAGGTGGAGTTAATTCTGCACCTCCAGAAATAGAATGAGACGGGAGGTATATTGCACCCAACCCCACTCATCCTGTCCATTCTTTGAAAAAGAGAACAGAAATTGCTTGGCCAACTTATGCAAGGAATACTTTGTTGATAAGTCAGAACACATTCTCTTACTGAGATTTTCTGACTGAGATTTTCAGGTCAAAGTGAGGCTTGCTAGAAAAGAGTTGAAAGATGCTAGATTAAAGTCTTCTAACATTCACTCTTCAGAAAGGTGTCCTGCTGAAGTACCTGTACAGTGAGACTTTCTCTTAAGTAAGTGAGTACATACAGTGGTACATGCCTTAGTTACATCCCACTTGGACTACTGCAATGCACTCTACATGGGGCTGCCTTTGAAGAGTGTTCAAAAACTTCAGCCGGTCCAAAGAGCTGCATCCAGACTGTTAACTGGGGCAGGTTACAGAGATCATGCCATGCCCCTGTTGAAATGGCTCCACTGGCCTCCAGTTGGTTTCGTGCACAATTCGAAGTGCTGGTTATGACCTATAAAGCGCTATATGGCTCAGGTCCAGGCTATCTGGCAGACTGTATCTCCCCCCTATGAACTGGCCCAGGCCCTAAGATTATCACTCCCACCACCACCACCTCAAGTTCCAGAGAGGGCCTTTTTGGTGGCTGCCCCTAGACTCTGGATCTCCCTCCTCCAGAAGGCCAGATTGGCCCTCTCCCTGCTGTCCTTCTGGTGGCAGGCCTTAAGGCAGGCTTTTAAGACAATTTTTAAAGAACGGCCTAGGGGGTGCTGTATGGTTTTATTGAATTGTTTTAAAAAGCTTTTTATCTTTTTTTAAAAAAGTTTTTAATACTTTAAAGTATATTTTATTCAGCCTTGTGGAAAAAGTGGGTTATAAATGACAATAACAACACCCTCCAACTGTCCCAATTTGGCAGGGACGGTCCCAATTAATCCTCTGTCATTCCACTTTTTCAGATGCTTTAAAAATGTCCCCGTTTCTCTCTCATCTCACTTTTCCCTTTTGTCCTCAACTTACTTCTTGTAAGTAACTGTGAACTGAATCAAAGTGCAACAGTAGTATGCACGCAACTCAGCAGAGGGAAGAGGGAAGGACGGGCAGAATTTTGCCTTTCCCTTTGGACTCAGGCAAAAGCAAACTGCTTCAGCCTCTTCTTCCTCATTAATAGCCTTTGCCCCCTTGACCACACTCTGATTTGCTTGGCCATGCATGTTCCAGTTTTCATCTGTGAAATGTTGGAAGGAGGTATGTGAATACAGGATTGCAGCCTGTAACCATCTGTACAAAGGGAAATGAATGTGATACTGCACAGGACTTCAGCAAATAGAAGGGAAAAAATACTTTTTTGGAAGAGGAACTTTGCTGGAACCAGGTTATATGTTTATGTAAAACTAATTAATTCCTTTTTTGGGGAATTAACTTTGGAAAACTGGGGGGAGGGGTTTAGTCCAATTTTGGAATGTGTATTTTTTTAATGCTGAGGGTGGTGCTGGGAGTAGTCAACTGCATTCAAATAAGCAGTTTCTTTCTGACAATATGAAGTTCCAAGAAGACTCTTCTATTCCTTTTTCCCCATTCTTCCCCCACTCCGCCTTTTACTAAGAACCAAAGGCTTGTGTTAAAACTTGAAAGCCAACAGGTTTATAGTGGGAAAGAGTGACCGGTATTGAGGAAGGTGTCCCTTCACTCTCTTCCAACTGCACCCCTGGCAGTTCTCTGGTTAAACCACTATCCAAATCTAAACTAAGAAAGTAAAATAAATCATTTATTTGATTACTATTTTTCCTGTCTCACATGGGTTAAGTCTACTTTTAACTGTCCTGCCCTACCCACCCCAAGTTCTCACAGAATCAATGCACTGTATTCCTGTGTAACAGTGTTAAGTTGATCTCAGCACAATCTTCTTTTCAGGTTTCACTGCTGGCTATTTTCTCTAAATTTCCAAATTACAATCCTGTTTTTACATATGTGGATTTGTGGCTGTAATTTTCTGGTACTTTTTTTAATGGCAACACAGTAGGGAAATGATTAGCTAACCAAACCTTGTGTGCACTCCATCCCATTCTCACACATCTTGCCACACACCCTGCTGGCTATGAATCAATACAGTCACCTGGATATTAGAGCTCTCTTTGAAAATGGGGCAACCAAGATGAGCTCCTCCACATTGCCCACTTTCCTGCTGTTGATTTATGCTTTGTCAGCTGCTTTGGGTATTGTTTTGAAACAGAAGAGTAGGATATAAATACTTTGACATAAATAATGTTGTCTGGAGATATCAACCAATGCCACTGACTCTTCTCTCTGTTAACAAGTAATTTGAACTTCACTCTTTCAGTATGAAAAAAATGTCAAGATCTTGTGCCATTTTGTAAACAGCCATGCTGAGAGTTAAAACTGCCTCCAGACAATCAATGAAGGCACTTTGGTAAGTATCAGGAATGTGTCTGAACCAGGCCTCACTTAGCCTAAGTCCAGCCAGGTTCTTGTCATGCGCAGTAGGTGTCTGGGTATTGTTTATATGTTGGGAGGGGGACTGGAATGTGAGTACCCTTACAGTTCCCAGGTCTGGAGAGTTTACAGCCTATCTCTAAGGTCACACATCTGCTGAAGGCTTAGGAATGAAAGGAAGGGGTGTTGGTAAGGGAGGGCGAGTCAAGCCTCTGATTTTAAACCCTACACTTTCTTCTGTGAACCAGTTCTGGGAAGGATTTTGTTCACCACTTTACCTTTGCAATAAAACACTTTGACTAGTGACTGCTGTCTGAATGAAATGAAGTTTTGACTGGATCCTTACAGTAAGCTGGAAAGTCTGGGAAAATAAAGCACATCTATCTCCTATGTATCCCCGTCCCCTATGATTCTTTCTTCCTTTATCCATCTAAGCAGCTGGAGCCCCCCAGCTGGTGTGCAGGTAGGTGTTGCTTGTCACACAACCAGGTAATAAGCAACACCTGCTGAAAGTCCCTGTTCTCTCTCTCTCTCAGCTTGTCTACACAAGCAATTTACCCCATCTTTCCCCCACCTTGGAGCCCTGAAGTCCTGACAATGCAGGGATTTTGCCCCATTTTGCTCCTGGGCAGTCCTCATAACCCACAGGGCAAAGACAGGGGGAAGACTGGGTAGGGCCCTATCAAATGTTTTTGATAGGAAAAACCACTCCCACCAGGAAATAATGGATTGGGCCCCACATGATCCCAGGAGCCCATTCCAGCACACTGGCCCATCACTGTAGTGGCCAGCTGCCTCACTCTTCTATATCCAGGAAGGGAGCCTGCAGCATGTGACCAGCCTAGTCACATGCAGGGGACCTTGCTCACGCATTGTGGGCCTCCTGCCTGGATCCAGAGAGTGGCACGAAGGCAGCAATGGCTGCAGGGATGGGCCAGTGTGCCAATCTGGACTCTAGCCCGTTTTGTCCAGGTAACGGGGGAAAAATGGGCCTGAGCTGTGGGCATGATATGCTAGCAGGGAGCCGGTGTATCTTGGCCCGTGTACATGAGCCCTGTGTGTGTGTGTACCTTTAAGTTGCTTATGGAGACCTCATGAATATCATAGGTTTTCTTAGGCAAAGAAAACTCAAGAGGTGGTTTTGTCTGTTCCTTCCTCTTCCTACAACACCTGGTATCCCTTGGTGGTCTCCCATCCAAATACTAACCAGGGGTGACTCTGCTTAGCTTCTCAGATCAGATGGGAATGGGTACCTTCAGGGTTCTTAGGCTGTATACTACATGACTATTAAAGGTACAGGAGACATCTTCAGTTTTTACTATGGCAACCCTACCCCCAACCTCTTGAATTTTTACTTTAAAAAAAAAAAAAAACACCTCCCCAATCCTCAAATTGCTGCTCTTGGGGATTATTTTGACAGTTTTGGGATGGCTTTGTCTGTTTTAGGCCCCAAAGAAGCTTTCTTTTTTTTTAAAAAAAAGGAAGTAAACTGCTTTTTTAAAAGGCCTCTTCTGAGACTACAAAAGATGGGTGGGTGGGTGGGAAGACGTAAAATGTGAAATTGTTCCCCACACTTCCTAAGGGGAGTACTTTGAGTATTTTTTTTTTAAAGCCTCAAGCATCCATGAGACAAATTTTCCTTATCCCTGCCGTATAGGGATATCTGGAAGAGGAAGCCATACTGGTCTTACCATTGAGAAAAGATAAAACAAATAAGAAGATACTCAAGATTATTTAGTGTCTTCTGGAAGGAAAGTGTTGCTCACTCCTATGCATTCTACTTTGTGTTCCATCTCAATGATCCAGACCAGTGGTTCTTAACCTGTGGTCTGCGGACCCCCAGGGGGCCACAATGCCCTCATAGGGGGTCTGTGAAGGCTTGAAGGCTGCTCAGTTCACTTCCTTCCCATATGACAGAAGCCAAGGCAAAGGCTGGATTGCTGTTCAATCCACTGCAGACACAAACTGGCAGGAAGAAGCAGGATACAAGTCTTCCGTCTCCCTCTGGGGACTCTAAGGGAAAGTTTAATGGATGGTGCAATTATATTGTTGTTGTTTTAAAGCTTGAGTTAAGTCTTGGGGGTCATTAAAGAGGGTCTCTGATAAAGAAAAGGTTAAGTACCACTGATCCTCTCTCTCTCTCTTGCTTTTCTTCACAAACGAAGATTCAGGAAGGACTCATCCCACGCTTTCTGCAAGCGCGCTGATGACTGAAAAGGCCAATCCGAGATAAACAAGTCCGGTTGCAGAAAGCACAGCAGAAGGTCTCCTTGGGTGATGTTTCTGGGTTGTGATTCTTTCTGCGTTGTCGTTTCTCTTCAAGACTTATTCGGTGTGAGTTGTCAAATAAGGCTGCAGCATTGTGGATAGTGCGTCTCCATGCCTCCCAATGTGAGGCCAGGGTGGACCATTGTCGGTGATCGATTTGGCTGAGCCTGAGATGTTGTTTCAAGGAGTCCTTGTATCGCTTTTTTGGAGCGCCCCTCTTACGCTGACCCGTGGCGAGTTCATCGTAGAGTACTATTTTGGAGAGGCGATGGTCCTCCATCCTAGAAACGTGCCCTGCCCAGCGCAGCTGTGTTCTCAATATCATGGCCTCAATGCTGGTGATCCCTGCTTGCTCAAGGACACCAACATTCGTCACATAGTCAGTCCAGTGTATATTTAGGATTGTGCGTAAACAGCGCTGATGAAAGCATTCGAGGACTCATAGGTGGTAGCGATAGGTGACCCATGTTTCAGATCCATAAAGGAGAATAGACAGTACAATGGCTCTATACACACTGATTTTGTGCTTTGCCTCTGATCCAGACTATTTTAAAAAGCATAGCACTGGAAGCCACCTTTTATAAAGCAAGGCCTTTTTCTCCCATCCACCCATCTAATTTCTCCAGACTGGACTTCTCCAGCTTTGGGGGACTGGGCTTTCCAAGTGTTCCTGTCCCATAGCTCTAATGAATCCCAGGCAACATAGCCATTGATGCAGAATTAGGTGAGTTGCTGTTAAACAACCTCTGGAAGGTCACAGTCACCCAGCCTTGGTCTACTCTTGTTTGACAGTGGTCCTTTATGAGAGTCTCAGCCAGAGTAAGGTCACCTGCTCTCTGATCCTGTTAAAGAAGAGATGCCAGAGACACAGGATCTTCTGCATGTAAATCATGGACTCTATGCATTAAGTGAAGTCTTGGGAAAGATGCCAAAAGATGAGTTATATCCTCAGCACTATGTTCAGAGGATAACAGTTAATGCAGGCTTGATACAGAAATACCCTACCAGATTTTTCCCCAAATTTTTTTTAAAACATTTTGCACAATTCTGTCAGATCCCATGTGAGGAATTCCCCACTGGCTTGGCAGCTATAGGCAGGAGGGGATGTGAAATGAAATAATCATGTTTCTCATGAATAAATCTATGTGTGATTTCATTAACAAAACAAAACAAAACAAAGCTAATTCAAAAGAGAGTGCTGACGAAGCAGCCCAGCATGATGCCACAGACATAATGATGTAACCTGGGGACAGTCTCCGCATGCAAGAAGTGCTCTCTCCAATCAAGCGGGGTGTCTGAACAGAGCAGATATTTGCCCTTGTCACATTTACCCAGGAGGCCGTCAAACCAGCCAGCCAGCGTATCTAACGCTCCAGGAAGTTTTCCACTCTGTTGCTGGGGGCAATTTCCAACAGACACTGTCAAGGTTGACAGACCTAAATTCTGTCACGCCTCCAGCCTCAGTCCTTATAAAGAGGAAAAGAAAGAAAAGAGCTGCGTCAGGTTGAGGACAAGGCACTAAGACGCAAGAGGAGGCACGTCAGCAGTCCCCAAGCAGAAAGAGGAGAGGTCGCAACACAGTCGAAATGATGCTAAGCAGCTAAGATTTTAACACTGGTTACAGCTGTCTTTGAAATGCAGTTGACAAGGAAACTGGTTAGAAATTTAACAGATTACATTATCTGGGAGAGGGAGAGGGAAAGCAGCTGTCATATTTACAAGAGTCTTTCTGGGCCAATCTTATTCAAAATTCCCACTGCAAGCTACAAGCTACAAAACTACAAGCCTACGTGTGCTTAATTCTGCAAAAGATTACAGGATTATCTCATCCAGCATTTTGTCTCCCAGGTATACAACTCAAAATCTAGGGGAAGCCAACAAGTGGGACATGAATATAATAAAAGCTGCTGTTATTAAAAATTTACCAGGTAGCATAGCACAGCTCAATGCAGGGGTAGTGAACTTTTGGTTCCTCCTGATGTAGTTCACTGGCTATGGCTGATTACTATGCTGGCTAAGGTTGATGAGAGCTAGTGTTCAACAATGTCTGGAGGATAGTATGCACTATCAGATGGTCTCAACTTATGGTGGTCCTCTGAATGAGAGACTTCCAAGGCTATTATTGACAATCTTGCTCAGGTCTTGCAAACAGAGGGTTGTGGCTTCCTTGATGGAGTCATTCAGCACTCTACCTCTTTTCCTGCTGTCTTTGACTACATCAAGCATTATAGGGCCCATCTACATAAGGGGAAAAAAATCCAAAGTACCTCGTAGTATTGGCATCTCGCAGCAGCAGCGACATGTCTAAACGTTTTTTCTGGCCTCAGAAGCCCCCATAAGCCTTGTGTTCCTGATGGTGGCCATGAGTGATTTACTTGTGTTAGTTCTTCACCACTGTCATTTTTTTAAAAAGGTGTTCCAAGGTGTGCTAGTGCGATAGAGCGATTTTCCAATTTTATAGGGCAGCAAAACAGAAGATATTCATCCGGTTTTATCACCTTGGCAAGTGATTGCTAAGGCGAAAATCCAACATGGCAGCAGCAAGTGCTTGCCCTGCTAGTAAGCCCCCCTCTGCTCTCGCCCGGCCAATCAGCTTTGTGCTTCCATTTGAATTTCTTGTCGTTTGATAGTCCAAATGAGGAGGAATGCACACACACCTCGAGGTTTTTGAAAAAGTACAGGAAAATCTGCAAAGACATATGCCGCTTTGTTTTTGCTATTTTGGCCCCCCCCCTCCTTCCAAATAGTGTGGATTGGCACTGGACCCATTTAGACAGGTAGGAGTCCCGGCAAATTCCATGAGGGGTATTTTCACTGTTTAGAGGGACCATAGTCTTTTCCAGGGAGTCATGTTGCATCGTGAGATGTTCAAAGTATGATAGCCTCATCTTAGCCATTTTGGCATTTAGTGAGAGTTTAGCCTAGATTTGCTCTTAGACCCACTTATTTGTCTTTTTGGTCATCCTTGGTATCCATAACCTTGTCCTCCATGACCACATTTCAAAAGAGTTGATTTTCCCCCCTGTCAAATTTCTTCATTGTCTGTGAAGTCAAAGGCTTTCATAGCTGGCATCCATAGATTTTCCTTGGGTTTTTTCCAGGCTGTGAGACAGAGTTTTCCAGGCTGGAAGAGTTTGCCTCTGTCCTTTCGCCTGCATCTGTGGCTGGCATCTTCAGAGAATGGTTGGGTAGAAGTGTGTGTGGGATTTATATATTGTGAACCCCTGTTGGGGAGGATATGTAAATTTGTGTATTTGAATAGTTAATTTCTAGGTGTAGAAATGCAATGATGATTAGTGTCTGTTTGGCTAATGATTGGTTGATGGGCCATTAACTGCTGGAAATTCCTTTGTAAATGCTGGAAACTGCTGTCCCTGGAAACTGCTATCCCTGGGATTCCTTTGTAAGTGCTGAGTTTTTATTCTATTGTTTTTCAAAACTGGCAGCAAGGGACAATAACTTCTTAGCCCAAACTCTTAAGCTACCTGAATGTTAAAATTAAGCCTCCAACTCCTGATGTCCCAAATGTGAAGGATTTTTGAAAGTATTTGAGATGCTCCCTGTGCTGGGCATCTTATAATGGCCTACCCAGGTTTGGAACAGCAGGCTGAAAGATGTTGCAAAAAGATGCATCAAATTAGTGTTAATACTGCATTCTCAGCATTTGTGGTCTGGGAATCACTATAGTCACCAGAACAGGGACTGTTGAGATCGAATTCTGGGTTTTATATCTGCATTAAAACATTACAAATAACCTGGTCTGATTGACATCTACCTGAGAGTTCTTGAATTCACATGTGCAAACTGTAAATAAAAACATACCTTTGTTCCTAAAATTAGCCTCTTTACTGGAGGACAGAAAGGCAGTTTAGTTAATACCAGTTTTCAATAACAGATGCAAGAAGCTGGAGGAGAGATCTATGAAGTTAGAAGCCAGTTATCTGAATATCTGTTTCAGATGAATAGATAGAAAGCATTATTGAAGACAAACTTGTCAGGTACCATTATTAAAAGGATGCTATACAGAGAGCCAGTGTGATGTAGTGGTTTGAATGGTGGACTACCACTCTGGGAGACCAGGGTTCATACTGCCACTCAGCCATGGAAACCAGAGGGTGTCAAGTAACACTCCCTCAAACTCTGAAGAAGGCAATGGGGGAAAAAACCCTTTGAACAAATCTTGCCAAGAAAACCCCATGGTAATTTTGCATTTGGGTTCCCATGAGTTGGAAATGAATTGAAGGCACACAAAAACAATACATATGTACATGCCATTACATGTGAAGAATTGCATGTGTGTAAGGGTCTGCAATCTGTGTGCTATGTACACAAATTTTTAACATGT
Organism: Gambelia wislizenii; assembly: GCA_030847615.1. Taxonomy (NCBI): domain Eukaryota; kingdom Metazoa; phylum Chordata; class Lepidosauria; order Squamata; family Crotaphytidae; genus Gambelia; species Gambelia wislizenii. Next base: position 330,089,843 of record JAUMIR010000001.1, read on the forward strand.
TTATTGTCGCATTTGTACACATATAGAGATCAACTCCCCTCATTTTCTCTTTAACCACTGAATAGTCGTGATGATTCAGGGAAATAATAAGATAAGAATAAGAAACATCTAAGCCTCCTTGAGCAGTTTCTTGAGCAAGAAAGTTATGATTACAAATTAATTTTTCTAAGGGGTTACTTTCTTGATACTTAGCATGTTTCTTTGTCTTCTGCTTGATTGTGATTATTTCTTATTGTTCCCTTCTTGTTCATACTTATTCCTAAAAGTCAAACATGGGCAGCAGAATGAATTATTTAGTGGCTTTCTAGGGAGCTGGTAGAATCAGAATGTGTTAGCTTCTGTTTGAGGTATTTTAGATAAACTATACTCAGGAGTGTAGCTTTTTTGGAAGGAGATAAGGGCTCTCCTCCCGCCCAGGAAATTTTCTAGTGGCCAAAAATTCTAGCATTGCACACAATGAGGCAATGAAAATTGTTTAGATTTAGAACTCTTACATTTGCTGTATTCTTATTTTGTTGGTAACTTTCCCTGATCCTTTTCTTAGGATGCTTAAAATATATTTCTAAATGTTTTAAGATACTGCAATACTGGGCATTTGGGGACTGTAGGAAAATTTCCAGGGGCAGTATTTTTTGAGGGGCAATGCCCTCCTCCCATAGCTATACCTTTGCCTATACCGACATAGGAGTTTTCACATAGTATTTGGCTTTACGCAACTAGAAGTTATTAGACCAGATGCTAAGAGAGCTGGTAATGGTTGGATAAAACCAAATTGTGTAAATAACCAAAGCATAAGCTAAATGTTATGTAGCCCATTCCATTAACATCAATGGGATCTTCTTGTCAGATAAGTCAATCATTTGACAGTTGGGGAGGGTTAACAGAAAAGATCTGATTGAGACAACTGTCAGGTAATTCTGAGGGAGTACCTCTGTCTGATAGATCATTTGTAGACAGGGACAAGCTTTTTGGTTCATTAAACAACACTGTGAAAGCAGGCATTCAGAAAATTGATTCTTCATTAATTTATTTGTGTTGTTGTTAACTGTACTCCACGTGGGCCTAGCACAAGTGACTTCAGATTTTTACACTGACTTCATATCTTCAAAACCACGTTGATATTATTTTACAGTAAAAAAGTTTTTTAAAAAGTGTAATTTTCTCTTTCTTTTACACAGATATTTCACAGCAACAAATCAGTTTCTTGATTTTTTTTGGTCTCAAGTTTACTGCAGCACCTATTTCTAAAACTGTGTGTTAGGGCAGGAGCAGCTGGTGGAGCTACCACTGTGGGGCAGCAAATCCACTCTGGATTTTACCACTGCTCCTTTCTTACAGCTGCTTCAAGTTGAACAGGAGCTCTGGGGCCCTTTCGTATCGCACAATCACAGTGCTCTTCCACTTTAACTGCCATGGGAACATCCTATAGAATCCTGGGATATGTAGTTTGCTGAGCCACTAGAGGAGCTCTTTGGCAGAAAATTCTAAATGCCGCACCACAACTACAAAGTCCAAGAGTCCACAGGATGTTGCCATGGCAGTTAAAGTGGAATCATATCACTACAATTGTGTAGTGTAAAAGGGCCCCTGCTGGTGCCAAACTAGAGTCCAGAACCAACAGAGTTCCCATTCAACTCAGAACAGCTATGGGAGGAACAGTGGTAAAATCCAGAGTGGATTTGCACCCAGTGGTGAATCTACCCACTGCCCATGGTCTGGGTACCACTTGTGGGTCTCACCCCATCCAGTGCCTCACTTCCCTGTCCTGCATTACAGCTGCCATACATAGCTTTTTATCTGTGCCAGTTCTAGCACCAGGATGTAATTCTCTAGATTAGCATCAGCATTTTTATGAGCAAATGTTTACATTTACCCATAATCCAATAATTTCTTATTCCTACTGTTGGGCAATCAAGATGCTTGAAAACAACAGTAATCCAAGAGAAGTTTACAGCATTCTGTTACATGTTTCCAGGTGAAGGAATGTCTACTGATAGACAAAAATATATTGAGCCATCATCGAGATTCTTGTACTTAACACATGTACTTGAAAAAAAACCCACCACCACCAAGAATTTGCACAAAGCTTAGATTTTTTTAAAACAAACAAACACTACAGTCCTTGAAAATTTCTCAAAACTTAATTTGTTTCATCAGGTAGGTATGGGATTTTAATTTTTGTCAAATGCCAGGCCAGTAGTGGTCAGTCCACCACTATACAAACACAAAATATACAACCCTTTAGGACAGTGATGGCGAATCTATGACACGCGTGTCAGCACTGACACGCATAGCCATTTCTGATGACATGCGGCTGCTGAGGCGGCCACATGCCGAGAAGGATGTTTCATCCTCAGCTCCTGCATGGCAGGATGCTGCTCCTCAGGATGAAACATTTGCAACTAGAGTCTTGGAGTTAGAGTCTAACTCTAAGGACATTTTCAGACACAAAAAAGTCATCCTGAGGGATCAGGAGGGGTATGCGGCTGATAGTTTTTGGTTTATTAAATACAATTATATATAACAATTATACATTTATGTTATTTAAACTATAAATATTGCAAAATAATGTTTTTCCCTCAAAGTGACACACCACCCGAGTTATGCTCAGTTTTTTGGCGAAGTTTGACACACCAAGCTCAAAAGGTTGCCCATCACTGCTTTAGGAGCATATGTTTCTATCACTGACCTTCAGCTGATGAGTCCTGAACCACAACTAGGTCATGACCTGAATGAAAGCAGGTTGCTCCAGTCAATAGAATCTAAATGCTACGGTATTGATGGAAATAAATAAGACATGGATTTTAAAAGGTGATACATATTAGGTTAGCATGGGGGAAATAAGAGCAAAGTTAAAAAGGAAAAGGAAAAAGAAGGGGAAACACTGACAGGATAGGATGTACTATAAGATCTATCTATCACACATCCATCCATCCATCCAGTATCTATGTTCTCTGTTATAGTTTGGAGTCTGTGGCATTACAAAGGCCAATATCACTCCTCCCTCCGATGGTGTCACCTGGTGCGGTTCAGCCTCTCTGCACTCCCCACCCCCCTACTGCCACTGTTTGGAGTTAAGAGTGTGTCCCAAAGCATGGTAAGCTGCATACTACTGGCTTGAATGCAAAGGAAGATGTCATCCTTCAGTTTATGTAGTATGGACCAGAGGGCAAAGCACCATATTTGGCCTTTAAAAGCTGCAACCACCAAAGCTTCTCTCTTTCTCCATCCAAAGGATTTCACTGCAGAGAAATCACATTTTTCCGGACACACAAAATTTCACCACTAGTGTAAGTAAGTAGTGATAAATTCTATACCCATGGATAAAGCTTTTAACCATGATTATCTTTTTATGAATAACATCTTTCTTCCTTACTATCAGTTTTACTAGTAGTCTCCCAAGATGTCTTTTATTTTTTTAGTTTCTGGCTCTAAGCGGAAGTCTTCTTTTTCAAAACCATCTTGAGGCAGGGAACAAGGACTACTTCTTATTAATGCTGTGGGTGGCTTCTGCACAGAAACTCAGGCGTAAGAGAAGGAGGTTGTGATGCCAGGCAACCATGTGAACTGGGATAAGAATTCACAATAGAAAGCAATTTCAGTTGGGCTAACATTTGCTTTCTGGTAGACCTTAGATTTGCAGCTGTAGTTGCTACTCACATGGCGAATTCCCAATCAAACCAATGCTGAAGAATTGTGCTCAAGGATCATTATTGTTTCTAAAGCCTGTCAATGGGGAAAGTGACTCAGTAGAAGTCTACTTGAGTTGGCAACAAAAGGTTGGGAGAAACTGTGACAAATTAAACATTCAGCTGGGATTGCGTAATGGCATGAATAATTCTTTTCAAACTTAAAGAGGCCTGGGCAAAAGAGATGTAGCTTGCTACAATCCGCAAGACCTCAAGTAGGAAACAGAAGCCCTTAGACACTGTTTTAAATGAAACACTTCCTAACTCTGTTAAGGTCCCACAGTGGAAGGGTAGCTTATTCAAGGCTGAACTGCCCACTTATAAGTGACTTTTGTCTTATTTGGGAGGGAGGGTGGGTGGGCAAGACTAGACCTCTGGGAAAAGCAGTGATGTGATATTTAAATTTTACCTCATTTTTAAAAAAACACCAGACGAAGCGTGATTTACTTTGGAACAGAGGCTGGAGTGGACAGACAATTCCTGATAAATGAATGCCAAGAAACCTAAGACTCATAGGTCCAAATCAGGGCCATTTTTCCTTTCCAGCTGATGCTCTGGCACTTTCCCATTGGGCTAGGCAATTTCTCTCAGATGGTCATTGGCCTAATTCCAAGGCTGACACATTCACACACCTGATTCAACAGAATTTGAGGGAAGGGAGTGTTAAATCCATAGGGAAGTGGCTGAAAACAGCACGGAAAACATGCAACAGGCTCCTTCCTTTCTGTTCTGAGTGGCATACCTGTTTTTCTAGAAGCTGCACTGGGCATAACATGAAGTTTTCATGTTTACTTCTCAGTTAGTTCCCTTAGAAGGCTACAGGCATAAGGCTAAATAACAATAGACTGACAGGAAACAATACCTTCTGATTGCCTTTCAGTTCTTCAGCTACATAACAACAGCCAGGACTTCAACAGCTGCAGTCCTCATCTTCAAATGCTGGGAGAAACTCCACACGTTGAGTTTCTGTTTGTCACTCAGGTGCTGCTTTCTTTTTCATATGCTTAAGTAAAGGTGTATCTTGTTTAATTTCCTCCTGTCATTCCCCTCCTTCCCCCCCCCCAAGAGTCCTGGGCCCTCTACCCCTTACTAGGCACTCAGCAAACCCTTCCCTTTATGAGGTACAAGGCTGGAGGGTAGAACAAGCCAAAGAAGAGCAGTGGGGTCTAGCAGTTTTGAGGTAAGAAGAAGCCAAATGAAGGAGGCTACTCTCAGAGAGTTGCACTGTTGCTGTTAACAGACAAGGCATATGAGTTACACTAGTGCTTCTGAATCTGTGGTCTGCAGACCCCTAGGGGGTCATAATGCCTTCATAGGAGGTCCACAAAGGCTTGAAGGCTGTTCGGTTCAACTCCTCCCTGCATGGAGTGGCCATGTGACAGCAGCCAAGGCAAAGGCTGGTTGGCTTGGCCTGCACATTGCCATTCAATTCACTCTAGCCACAAACCTGCAGGAAGAAGCAGAAGTCTTCCCTCCTCCTCCAGTGCCTCTGAGGGAAAGTTTAATGGATGGTGTGATTGCATTGTTATTAGCTATTACTGTATTATGGTTTTAAATCATGAGTTAAATCTTGGGGGGGGGGTGTCTGTGGCATCAAAAGATATTTAGAGGGGGTCCCTGGTAAAGAAAAGGTTTAAGAGCCACTGAGTTACACTATTCAAGCTTTATATCACCACAATCTATAAGAGGCACTTTGGTTTACACTGTCAACAGGACTACCCTTAAACACTATTCAAGTACAGTATAATGGTTATTTTTTATTTTCAAGACAATTCTCTTTCCCCTGGTAGGGCCCGGTTTCAGATGTCACCAGGTGTGATACAATCTCTCACAGCCATCTAATGGCCAAAAAAATGAGACACTGACCAGTCAGTGTTTTCTCCTCCTTGTTTTTCCTTCTAGCTGCTTAAAAACAAATCAGAGAAGACAATTAAAATAAAATAAAAATATGCTTTAAGTGGGAGATTAAAAGTATATACACAGCATTACAGTCGGCCCCCAGGTTTTGTGAGGGTTAGGGACACAAGACTCCCATGGATGTGGAAAAACCACAAATATAGGAGATTTTCAGACTACACTGTTATATTGTTACTATTCCACTTTAATTGCTCTGGCTTCCTGCTGTGGGATTCTGGGGTTTGTAGTTTAGTGAGGCCTAAGATCTCTCTGGCTGTGAGTTTTAAATGCCCCTCCCTAAACTGCAAATCCCAGGATTCAACAGGAGGCAGCCATAGCAAATAAAGTGGAATAGTAATACTATAACAGTGTTGTCTGAAAATAAATAAAAATAGCAAACACTTTTTAAAAATATTTTCCTTGTTTTTTTCTGGGCTGTGAGGCCATGTTCTGGAATAGTTTCTTTCTGACATTTCACCTGCATCTGTGGCTGGCATCTTCAGAGAATGGTTGGGTAGGAGTGTATGTGGAGTTTATATGCTGTGAACCCCTGTTGGGGAGGATATGTAAATTTGTGTAATTGAATGGTTAATTTCTGGGTATAGAAATGCAAGGCTCGTTAGTGTCTGTTTGGCTAATGGTTGGTTGATGGGCCATTATGTGCTGGGAATCCCTCTGTCAACCAACCATTAGCCAAACAGACACTAACGAGCCTTGCATTTCTATACCCAGAAACTAACCATTCAATTACACAAATTTACATATACTCCCCTACAGGGGTTCACAGCATATAAACTCCACATACACTCCTACCCAACCATTCTCTGAAGATGCCAGCCATAGATGCAGGCGAAACGTCAGAAAGAAACTACAGTATTCCAGAACATGGCCTCACAGCCCGGAAAAACCCAAGGAAAATCTATGGATGCTGGCCGTGAAAGCCTTCGACTTCACTTTTTTTTTTTAACATGAGAGAACACTTCTCTAGGAATCTCTAGGTCCTCCAGCACAACTCTATGGCAGCATTGGACCACAGAATTTGGCAGCATTGGACCACAGAATTGTGCTAGAGTGCCTACAAATGCCTAGAGAGAACATATTAATCAAATCCATGAATCATTACATCCGCAAATGTTTAACCCACAATGTGCTGGGAAGACTGTATATATTTAAATACTGAAATATGCTGAAATAGTCCCAACACTCAGGATTTCTTATTGAACAACTTATCTCACAATGTCTAACCATGCTGTGTCTGTGTTTCTGTGCCTTCAAGTTGCCTGTTGACTTTTTTTTCTTTCTTTCAGAAGGAACGCATACACATATTTTGTCTGGCATCTTCTGGTATGTGTGTGAGATATATATATGGGAAGGGGTGGCTTGTACAATGACATTATACACCCCTTTTTACCCCCTGGATTTGCCAAAATCATGGCTATTTTTGGTCATAATATTATAGGAAACACCCCTCTCCATGTTTACTGAGCAGACCTCAAAGAAAGATAGGCACCTATGATGTCACAGAAAAGCAACCCTGGCAGCTGCCTCCTTTGGCAGGCCTGGGTAAACTGAACATTCTGCTTTAATTTTAACTGGGCCTGGACAGATTTCAGGGTGCTTAAAAAAAAAATTCTGGATGAATTATAACCACTTTCCCTCCCCACAAGTAATCCCTGTTTTGTTCAAATTAGTGAATAAGGTGGAAATAGTAGAGCAGCAAATGAACAAATACATTTTGAATACATGAATAACAGAACAAAAGGGAAAATCTGGTGGAATTGTTAGCACAGTTTGTAGTACCATCCCAATTAATCCCCAGAGTAAGCATTTATTAAACATTACTTTCAAAACAATCTTTAATGAGTCATACTCTTCTCACCCATCCCTGTAGATATTTCAGCAACCATCTTATACCCCATTTCGTGCTAGGCCTGCAAAGAGAATTATGTCAAATATCAAGTATCAGATCCAAACAGCAACGTTTTTTAAAAGAAAGTCTTTCAGTTTTACTCCCTACTCACTAACTCCCTTTGTTCTTTCCCTTTAGAAAAATATTTGATGGGAGGGAGCTGCAGTTGTTTATGACATTCGAAATTAGATGGCAAAAGATTTATACCCCCCTGCATGTCAACTATGAAATGAAATTCAGGACATAGGATTGCAAAATTTTATCCCCAGAAACAACTATCAAAATACCAAGTTCAGAACTGAGGAAAATGTATAAGAAGAGAGATCTTGGTGTTAACAACAATAACAACAAGGAACCAAGATGAAATCTGTGCAATTCCCTTATCATCATCAAGTCTCAGTTTGTTAATTTGAACAATCATTTACAGCAACTCAACACATCTTTACAATACATGCACCACTTTCTCAGACCCCTTCATGCCGCTGAACAAATTAAACAATCAATGGTGAAGTTTTTAGTGCTGCTTGAAGAGGTTTGTATATGTCGTCAACATGATGTCAACTATGTTCATTATAATTTAAAAAGGACAACCACACATCAAGCCTTGACCCATGTTACCACCAACATAGGAGTCTTTCCTGGTGGTGGGGCACACTTGGGTTTAGGAAATGCCATTAGGAAATGTATCATAGTTGCTGTGATGTATGTAGTGGACAGAATGCAAAAATTGGTTGGGGAGAGATCCTTTCCAGCTGTCAAAGTTTCTTACACGTGCCACTATCTCCAAGCTTAAAGTAACTACAGAAAACCACAAATATCAGCCTGCTATTTTTCTACCTGCGAGAACACTTCTCTAGATCAGTGGTTCTTAACAATGTCCTCACAAGGGGTCTGCGAAGGCTTGAAATTTGCTTGGTCCACCTCCTGCCTGCAGTGGAGTGGCCAGGTGACAGGAGCCAAAGCAAAGGCTGGCTGGCTGGCTTGACCTGCGCATTGCCATTCAATCTACTCCAGCCACAAACTTGCAGAAAGAAGCAGGAGAACAGTTTTCCCTCCCCCTTCAGTGCCTTTGAGGGAAGGTTTAATGGATTGTGTAATTGTATTATTATCAGGAATAACAACAACAACAATTTTAAATCTTGAGTTAAGTCTGGGGGGCATGGCAACAAAAGTGATTTAAAGGGGATCCCTGGTGAATAAAAGGTTTAGAGCCACTGCTCTAGACATTTATTTGTAGGTTCTTCTGCTGAAAGCTGACCATGGAACTGCACTGGAGGACCTACATATCCCTAGAGAAGTGTTCTCTCTAGGCATTTGTAGGTCCTCCTGTCTGCTGTTGGAGGCTGACCATAGAATTGCACCGGAAGACCTACAAATGCCTAAAGAGAACATATTAATGAAATCCACAAAAAAATCAAATCTGTGAATGCTTAACCCGCAAATGTGGAGGGACGACTGTACTAGTGAGGATTTAACAGACTAACCCAGCAATAATCCAGCATACATTGACTTTATTATAAGAAGTTTAATAAGGAACTGGGTTTTGTTTGCTCCTACAGAAGATACAGTTGAGTTAAACATCCCATGGCTTGGCAGAATTGAGGTTCTGGTCTAAACATTGGTAGGCAAACTAATGCCCTCCCTTTTGTTTTTTATTACAACTCCCATAATTTCCTCAGAGCTTGGAAAGTTAACTTTAATTCAAATATATAGAAGGATGTGCTAAAAGAACCTATAATTTAGCAGCAATAGAATAATGCTCTGACACCCTGGGCACCATCCTACAACTGATCAGTTATTGATGGCTACAGCATATCCTTCTATTCATTTGCCTTTATAAACTCTGCCCCGAATAATTGGTCAGGCTGATGGAATCCAAAACATCTGGAGGGTGCTAGTTGCCCAATCCTGGTCTAGAAAATCTTGACTCATGAAGTCCTTCAGATGTTGCTGGATTGCAACTCCCATCATCCCTAGCCAGTATAGCCAATGGTGACGAATACTGGGAGTTGCAGTCCAACCGCATCTGGAGATCTGCATGACTTTCACCCCTGGACTAGATGATCTTGGAGGCCATTTCTGGCAAGGATTTTTCTATTCACTCCCAAGCCCCAGGAGAACTCTATCCATCACTTTCTGGCTTAGTTGAGAACATAATGTGCCAGAATGAATCATAAAATCTATCAAACAAGTCTTTACTTGACCCATAAGTCACCAAAGAAGGGGAAAGAATTACAGAAACAGATCATAATTAGAGGTGTAACTATCCCTTCAGTAAGCAGATTTAGTTCTCTGATCTGTCTGGGCATGTTTACCTCTATAAGACAAGCCCCAAGCCACCCAGGTTAATTTTTAAAGGCTTCTTGCTGAAATGGCCAATTGCTCCACCAAAAGGGCTGCTCCCTCCATGTTGCTGGAATGCCCGCTATGGTGGATGCTCCTGGAATTATAACAGTGACCCATGAATAAGGGGAGACACAGCATATCAGATAGCTAATGCAAGTCAAAACAAACTCATTAAACTGAGGGCTCTCTCAGGGCAAAGGAATGGAGTAAAGGGCAAGGATACTGAATGAATAAAAAGAACAAAGCAGCAAGCTGTTACCACTTGAGCTGTTTGCTGACTTTCTGATGGAACTAATATTTGATCTACTCGTTAAAATAAAGTCCTTGCCTTTCACCCATATTATCAACTTTCTTTTCTTCAGATGAGTACCAAAGATACTCAGGGGCCAAGCTATTCTTGATATTAAAACACCAGTTTAGGAAAAGTGTCTGTTCCTATGAGCAGCACAATATAGCAGCCAAAAACTCAAAAATCTCTTCCAGGAAAACAAATATCACAACTTTGGGGATTTTGTTTTATGAGAGGGAAGGATTGTTCCTCTAGGAGCATGTGGCACTCATGTTACTATTATCATGTAACTAAACTGCTTGTGTAAGCAGGCAGCTTGCTTATTTATTTCTTTTATTATGAGTATTTATACCCTGCTCTTCAGCCACAAAGGCTCTCAGAGCAGCTTACAAATTGTTTAGGAACCCCACAGCATGCCACCATGATAATACAAAAGGAGAAAAAGGTTTACAAAGCAAGCATATCTTATCCATGGCCACCTTGGCAAATGCCCCCCCCCGTTTTTTCTCTCCTCAGTTGAATATTGGGAAAAAAAATTAATAGTAAAAGCTGTTTAGCAATGTAATGGACTGCTCTGGAGGATGATGGTCTCTCTTTCTTTGGAGATCTTTAAAAGAAGTTGGCTGGCCATCTTTTGGGAGTGCTTTAGTTGTGTATTCCTGGATGGCAGGGGGTTGGACTAGATGGCCCTTCTGCTCCCTTCTAACTTTCTGATTCCCTACAAGGCTCCTCATTTGCTAATCATTGTCTACATAAAATATCTTGCCACTTGCTCACAAGTTTAGGTTTTTAAAAGCTCACTTTTCATAAATGGACTTCTAGCCATTTCCCCCCAGATTTTGGGAGTAGGTATAGCCCCTGGAGGGTTCACAGTATGGGAAATTGGTCCCTGTACCAAAGATAATGGCACACTACCCCTTTAAGTAAGTATATGAAGGATTCCACAGTTTTATGCAATGCAAAGGGACCAACTGTACAATAATAATGGAACCACTTTTTTGTGTGCTTACTATCACAGGCTATCAGAAAAATTCTAAGCCAAAGTCTATCCCCATTCTCAAGGGTAACATCGGATGCAATTATTTTATAAAAAAATATGGACAATCTTACAGCATTATCCACATGAATCTAGGAAAAGTCAAATTTTACCAGAGGGAAGCATTTTAATATTATTCTCATCTTCTTTGAAATAAATTCAGATTTATTCTAAGAAAAAGTTGTTTTGAATGCTTAATCTCTTTATTTTCAGGCTTAAAGTACTATACAGTAAAAGATCACTGTACAACCAAGAACTGGGAGAATTTACCAAATATCTGGTGTCACAGCACTTCTTATACGGAGGAAGAGAAGCACCTTGAATATAAATAAGTGTGCAAAATAGGTCAGCATTTATTTCCTTTGCCAATGAAAGTTGATTCTCCCCCCCCCCCTTTGACTGGATGGTAGTGGTAAAACATAACCTGTAATCAATTCAATGCTCCACAGGGAAGTAAGTAAGCAAGTAAATAAAATATTAATCAGCAAGAGTGATATTTTTTAGGAGTTCTAGCAACAAAGCCAAATGATTGTTTAAGAACTCACTAAAGGCTATTTTCTAAGCTGCAATAGTGAACTGTTTAACATGTCAGATGAGTTCAGTGCAAGTGCAATCTTATTACTACGTAAGAAGCACAATAATAACTGGTCACACAAAATAGAGGAATAGATGTCATCACCAAATCTGCTGTCTGTGGTTTGCAGGAAAATAAAAGCAGCAAAAACCAAAGTTGGTCTGTTTTAAACATTCTGCACTACATACCTGCCTGCTTTTTTTTTTTTTAACTCTCCTTTCCAGGCAGCCCATGTCACAGGACTCAGACTGCCATATTTAACACTAGTATGAAATATCCGTCATTAACTATCAAAGGATAATAGAGAAACAATCTTTCTATTATTATACTGGTTTAACAAATACTAGTTTTTTAATCTACATTTATTCCAGAGCTTGGAAGTAAGTATTTGCAAATGAGTTACTTGTAAATAATTCTTTTCCCGATAAGAATGGTCGGGAAAATGGTCTACTCCTTTTGAAGTAGAATTGCACCTTTTTAATTACCGTACTTTCATAGCTAGGGTGTGCAGCCTCATTAAAGGATGGAGGAGGAATACCGCATGGTTCACAGGCTGCTGCTGTCTCATGCTCTGTTCTGGTGTTAAGACGACCCACAAAGTGGATGAGAGGGGAGTCGCTCTGTACCACAGGCCATGGAGATGATTAAAAAAGGCCTCCAAGTAAGCATTTCCTTTTTTGAGAAAAAACACCTAGGCAAAGCAACAGTAATGGTAACAACATACCCCTTGAAGGCATCGAAACTCCAACTGCAACAAACACCTTTTAAAAGTAACTTTCCAAGAGATAATTATCTAGTCTAAATGGATTTTATTAGTAATTTCTTTGTACATTTGTGATGCAGGAAAATGTTTTTAATTTCAATTATTTAATTAGTAAATAATTTCAATTATTCAGTTAAATTCTGGCTCTGACAAAATGCTTCTCACTGTAGGAAGACAGGAAGCTTTCAGTATGACATTTATATTCCATTTTCCAATGTCTGTCAGCTTACCTGTGGATGTTTAATAATGGAAACAGGGAGAGGTCACATTACCTTGGGACCCAGCATGATACAGTAGTTTAATGCTGGACTCAGACTCTGGGAGACCAGGGTTCAAATTCCATGGTCAGCCATGAAAACCCACTGGGTGACCTTGGGCAAGTCACACTTTCTCACCCTCAGAGAAAGGCAATAGCAAACCAGTTCTGTACAAATGTGGCCACACACCGCCCCCTCCCCGGGTGATAGGTTCCCCATTAGTCAGAGGTGACTTGAACATCCATAAGAACAACAGCATGGTATCTCAGGTCATGGAAGTGTCTCTAATGAGAAAACAGATGCTCTCCTTACATTTTCCAACAATAACAACGTGTGTGTCAAGTCAACTGGTGTTGAGCTAATTAATAATAATAATAATAAATAATAAAATGTTATTTCTATCCTGCCCCTCTGCAACGCAATCGGGGCAGCTTACAATATAAAAACTCCATAATCACAATACCCTAGCCCGCCCGCCCGTTAAAATAATATTAAATTATGAAGGATTAAAAACATACAATAATTAAAAATATATAAGTTAGAAGAAAAAAATTAAAACATGCAATCACAGCCAGAAAGGACAGCCGAGTCTTGGGCCGGGATAATTATTCAGGAAAGGCCTGCCGGAAAAGATCCGTCTTGACAGCTTTTTTAAAGCTCTCTAAGGTGGTAATAAGACGGCTCTCGTCCGGCAGGCCATTCCATAATCTGGGAGCAGCAGCAGAGAAGGCCCTCTGGGAGGTCATCGACAGCCATGTTTTCATAGCTGTCGGTGATTACCCCTCCTCCAAACTTTTTCTCAAGTCACACCTACATGAGCAATTGAAGTATATTTTGGAACATTCTGGTGTGTGTGGGGGGGGGGATGACATAAACCACTGTGGATTTAAATACTGTCACTGTTATAAAGAATGAACCGGCATCTGCAGAAGTGGACAATTTGTGGCTCTTCAGCTCTCTGAAGCTCCCAACGGCTCTAGCCACCAGACACAATTGTGAGGGATGATGGGAGCATTAGTACAACACATAGAGGGTCACAGGTTGTCCATCTCAATATAATGCAGGGATTGGGAAAGTGTGGGCTGTGGGGTGCATGTCATCCCACACCCCACTTTACTGCCCCCTCCAGAGTCCTTCTGAATATCCCCACAGTTCTCCTAAAACTCCACTTAAAAAAAAACAAAAAAAAACCAGGGCTGATATTTCATTCAAAATGGCCCCAAATGCACCAAAACCACTCACAAATGTAGAGGATTACTAGGGATGAAAAGAATATTTTTTAAAAATGCAAAAACATGTTTCTTGGGCATTGAATAAAGGAGAATCCTGGACAGACAAGACTCTTTGTAATTCAGGACTTGTTCTATGCAAAAGTCACACATGACTTTTTTACATATCGTTTTCTGGCATTTTATATGCAGAAATACTATTTTCTGTGCAGAACATGGTATTTCCTGCATGGAAAATGCTCCTTCCTATGTAGAAAATACTGATTTCTGCTCATAAACACCATGTGTGACTTTTGCACAGAATAGGTTCTGCACTGTGAATGGTCTTCAAAAACTCAGCAATTTTGGAAGACTTTCTTGCAGTGGGAAGAAAATTGTTAAAATTACTCATTGCTTCCTTTCAGAAAAATATTAGTGAAGAATTAAATCTCCACAGTTTACCTCTCTCGTACACCAACCGTGCTAACCAACAATCAATCAATCTATCTAATCAATCTATCTACCAGTATCTATGGCTCTGGTATGTACAATAGGCATGGGTATGTTTCCTCTCCCAGTGTGCTGATTGGCTGCTCAGGAAACATACCCAACCAATCACCACCCACATGAAAATTCCTTCTCCACCTCACAATCCACTCCTGTCACTCCTTGTGATGCAGATTGAGCAGCAGGAGTGGGTTGTGAGGTGGAGAGGGAATTTGCATGTGGGTGGTGACTGGCTGAGGGAGTGAGAGGAGGGTTGGGTATGTTTTCTAAGTGGCCAATCAGCACACTGGGAAAGGAAACATACCCAAGCATTTTATATATAGATAGATTGCCTGATGTAGTGTAAGTTTCACATTTTCCTTTGCAAGACACTGACACTTTTCACTTTGCATAAGCAGGTCTGGCCCTATTATTTCACAAAGTGAGGCAGCTGCCTTAGACAGCAACCAGTGGAAGCAGCAGCAAGACATTGGGAGGACAGAACTGTGTGTTGCACACAACCTGCCTTGCAATACCTATGTAAATGCCTGCTGCCCTTGGATCTGCAGTTTCACAGTCAGTGTTGAAGCAAAATTTAGCTGCCACTAGTCTGGTGATCCTCTGTACCTGGAAAAGGAGGGTACCATCAACAGTGATATAAACTATCACACATAAAAACCATAGTTTGCAAGTTCTGAGGTAGTGATTTGCACTAAGTGGGCAGTAAGTTGTGCATGGGGCAGGAGGACCGTGGGACTGGATACTCTTTAAAGGATCATATATATAATACTGAACTATGGTTGGTGACATGAGCTGGCTTGTACTTGCTATGTACATACTGTTCATGCAATGTTACAGATAAAACACCTTCTTTGTCTTTATATATCTACACTTTTTGCCAGGCATGTTATCTGAACTGGAAACAGAAATTCCTTTTGTTCTCAGAAAGTTGAAGGCAGGTGGGAAAAAATCACTTTTCATGGGTTTTTACACTAACCCTGTTTTCATTTCTGGGCAAAACAGGCTAATGGGGTTTTATATTAGTTCAGAAACCTGCGTTTGTATTAGCTAAGAAACTACCTTTGGCACTACCTTTCTGTGGTGATGGGATTCCATGCTCCTGTGAGACAAGAGGCTATGATAACGGTAGCAGTGCTGCTAGTAGTGTCTTCCATATCAGACAGGCTTTTGCTGAGGAGACAGACTAAATGTACCAAACCCCTACTGGGCAGCAGCAGTAGTAGACACTGGTGGAGGATCTCCCAGAGACCACGGCAGTAGCACCATAGCTAAACATGTTAGTACTGTGCAGAAGGAGGAATGGTAAATCCCTTTTGAATGTCTTTTACCATGAAAACTCTTTGATGAGACAATCCAAAATGAAACAAGAGATAGTGCCAGACAATGAGACTCCCAAGGTTGGTTGGCACTCAACAAACTACTAGGGTAGTGCTTTGCTTATGACACAGCTGGTCTCAAGCCAAAAGGACATTCAGTTGTTGATGTGCTCAGAGGTGAAAAGTCTGAAGCGTCACATCATATATTATTAAGAACATTGAATGTGAGACATTCGAATCAGGGAAAGGTAGACATAGTAAAACAAGAATTGAAAAGTATTAACGTAGCAGAACTTGGTGTGAGCAAGCTAAACTAGACAGGAATTTTGAGTCAGATAATTACACAATCTTTTACTTAGGAAATGAAAATCTAAGAAATGAGTTGGCATTAATGGTGAGGAGAGAGGCAGCAAAAGCAGTCAAAAGATGTAATGCAAAGTCAGACTTCAGGGAAAATCCATCAGTATAATCACAATCTAAATTTATGCTCCAACTACAGAGGCAGAAAGAGAAGAAACTGAAAGATTCTGTCCTGGAGCCCCGGAAGAAAAAAGTAGAAAACAGAGCAACAACAATAACAAGACCAAAATCAACGTTTGTAGGAAAAATTGGCCTAGGATCAAGAAATGAAGCAGAAGAGTGACTGGTTGAATTTTGTGTGGCCAACAGTTTGTTCACTGGAAGCACATTCTTCAAGCAACCAAAGAGGTCACTGTATACATGTACATCACCTGATGGCCAATACAGAAATCAAATAGGCTACATAATTGGAAACAAAAGATAGAGAATCTCCTTTCTCACTGCAAAAACAAGACCAAGAGCAGATTGTGGCATAGGCCATCAACTGCTAATATCAGAAATTAGAATAAAGTTAAAGAAGAACACTAATTAACCATCACGCCATAATACAACCTGAAGAACATCCCTGTAGAATGTAAAGATAATGTAAAAAAATAGATTTGCATAATTGACTGAGAGCTAGAAGATCTCTGGACTGAAGCCAGGGATATTGTCAGGGAGGAATGCAAAATGACACTATCTGTAGCCAAAAAGAAAGAGAAGCTTCAGTGGATGACAGATGAAACTCTTAAGCAGTTAAATACAGACAAGATGCAAAATTAAAAAGTCTAAAGGAAGAATAAGAGACCTCATCCACAAGATCTGTGAGAAATCAAACAGAAATTTAAATGTGGGGGTTGTCTAGACGGTGAAAATAATCCTAATAGAATTTGCAGGGAATACTTTTTGTCCCAATGAGATCCTGCAGTGATTTGTCTTATTCAGAAGGAGAGGGATGAAAAACTCCAAAAACTACAGGGGGAGACCTTTGTGGCTTTCCTGAGGTTTTTTTAAATAATGCATGGAAATGTGCATTACCACTCATTTGGACAATCAAATTGTATTTCTGCGCAAGGTGGAAGTGGAAACCTGATTAGTCGGACATGGCCAGAAGCTCCATTTTGGAGTTTCACATTGCCGATCGTGTGCTTTTTTGTTGGGCTGAGGTGACCAAACAGCTTTTTTAAGTGGAAGGTCATACTTGCACACCTTTGATTTGCAGTTTAAAAAAAACTACTGTGCAACGGTGACAACTTGTTGAGAATAATAATGTGAGTAATTCACTCTCGGCCACCATGTTGATTTGTAGGCAAGGCTGCGTGTTAACTTCAAACACTGATAGCTTCACATACCAGCAATTTTGCCAAAGGACCATGGAGACAAAAGAATGCTGCTGCAATTTTGTATTAATGCACAGCAATCAGCATGATATCTTCTCATCTAGACAAGCCCTAAGTGGGGATGTGCTGTGACCAACAGGGGAATACATTACGTGATCAATAGATATAAAAAGACAATGGAAACAATACACAGAACTATATAAAAGAGATGAAAGTGTAGCAGATTCATTCAAGGAAGAACCATTTGAAGATGACTTGCAGTTTCAGAAAGTGAAATGGACGCTGCACTCAAGAGAATTTGGGAGAAATAAATCACCAGGAACAGATGACTTACAATAGAGCTGCTTCAAGCTACAGAGACAGAATCTACTCTAGTTCTAACTAAAATCTGTCAACAAATATGGAAAACAAAACAATGGTCCACAGATTGAAAACATTCAATATACATCCCAATCCCAAAGAAAGGGGACCCCAGAGATTGCAGTAACCACATGATCTTTGCATTAATCTCTCATGTAAGCAAACCGAGGCTCAAAATTCTACAACAAAGACTTTTACCATATAGAGAGCAAGAAATGCCAGATGTCCAAGCTGGATTCAGGAAAAGAAAAGGCACTAGGGATCATATTGCAAACATATGTTGGGTAATGGAGTACACCAAAGAATTTCAGAAGAAAATCAGTCTGTGCTTCATTGATTATAGCAGAGCCTTTGATTGTATAGATCATGAAAAGCTATGGATCTCTCTTTAAAAAATGGTGTGCCACAACATTTGATTGTCCTGATGCATAAATTGTACTCATGACAAGAGGCTACTGTCAGGACAGAACACAGAGAAATGAAATGGTTTCCAATTGGCAAGGGATCAGACAACGCTGCAAAGAGGAAAAGAGGAAGACGACATTCTTGATGGATAGACTCAATCAAGGAAGCCACGGCCCTGAGTCTGCAAGACCTGAGCAGGGCTGTTGATAAATAGGGTGACATGAAGGTCTCTCATTTTATAGGGTTGCCATAAGCTGAAGTCAACTTGAGGCAGCTATCAATAACAAGAAACAAAACCGAAGTTTTGTACATGTGGTGCAAACAAGCATGAGGAAAGCTTCTCTTAAATCCCATTCAGTTCAAGACCTAGCTGCCTCCAGCCTCAAGAGAAACCTTATTATCCAGCGTTCATTTATTTGAAAAGTTCATATACTGGTTTATAAAAGGGTATATCCTACTTACTTCTCTGAGAGACAACACATGTTGGTGGACAAAATCCATAATATTTCAAACCATCTTTTAATCCCATATTTATAACTGCAACAGTTTATAAGAACAGAAGTTAGCCACAAGTACTGAGGGGAAAACACCCAAGGACAATTAAAATTTAACCAAACATCATTGTAGAGAGCCAAGTGTTTCAGGACTGCTTCAAATGGCACAATGTCAGGGGCTATCAAATTACAGAATATTCCACATGGTAGGCAAGATAGAATGTGGAGGCCTCCAGTTCCAAAAACATTTCTCATGCCAATATCATCCCCCATTTGTAGCAGGGATTTTACCTTGCTTGCTTTTTATTCAAGGACTTTGAACATATAAGATTCAGGTAATACAGTGATTTTAGACACTCATAGTACTCTTACACTGCAGGTACATTTTATGGCCATTCCCAAATCAAGATGTTTCGAGATTATTTCTTTTGCACCAACCTTTCAACATTTCACAGGGGTTGTCTAAACAGCAAAAATACTTCTCACAGAATGAGAGGAAAATGCAATCTGTCTCAATGGGATTTTGCATCATTTTGATGTATTGGGAAGGAGGGGGCAAATCTATCATATACTGTACAGGAAAAGCCTTAGCTGCTTTTCCCAAAGTTTTTTTAAGAACAGTGGGGGGATGCACATTTCTGCTTGTTGGGACAAGCGATTCAATTTGATTCACTTTCCCTATACGAGCAGAAGTTGAAAGCTGATTGGTTGGAGGTGCACGGGTGGTGGAGCTTGCTAACAAGGCAAGTGCCTGGAACCGCCATGTTGGATTTTTGCCTTAGTGAGCAAGTGCTAAGGCGATAAAACTGTGGGTTTTTTTGGTTTGCTTTTTTGTTAAAGCAAAAGGTTGCTCTTTCACACCTTGGATATGGCTAAAAAAAATAGTGTCCAGCAGCGGACAGATAAGTAAAAACATGAGTAATTCACTCATGACCACCATCTTGATTTGCAGGCATGTCTGTTTGCACAGCAGACGCTGATAGCTTCACATGCCTGCGATCTCTCCCCCCCCCCAAAAAAATGTTAAGACAAATAGCAGCTGCTGTGAATTGCCATTACTGCAGAGCAATCCACATTTCTTTTGCCTCATTTTCAACCCCACAGATGAAAACTTGGACGTGTGTGGCCATGCAATATCAAGAGTGTGGTCAAGGCAGCAAAACGTATTAATGAGGAAGAACACACAAGTTAGGAGAAGCTGCAGATGTTTGCTTTTGCCTGAGCCTCAGGGAAACAGCACGATTCTGGCCTCTCCTCTCCTGTCCCCTCTGCTGTGTTGAGTGCATACTACAGTTGCACTTAGAATTCAGTTTGCAGCATTTGAAGTAAACTGAGGGCAAAGAGAACAAGTGGGAGGAGGAGAGAGAAACCAGGACAGTTTACGAGCAGCTGAAAAAGTGGGAGGACAGAGGATTAATTAGGACTGTTTCTGTATGTTGCTCTTATATGCAGTGTACTATTGTGGGGATTTCCCTCTTAACCCACCACTTTTCCAACAGGTGTGAGAATGTACCTAAATTTTTGCTGCCACCAAATGTGAAGACTGCCACAAATCTCACTCTTACCACCAAGACTGAGGGCTTCCCCTTGTCCGCACCTCAGCCTCCCGTGTAAGGACCTCGTCCTGTCCTACTGCTGTGGCCACCAACTGTGGGGACTTCCTGGATGCCCTCCAGGTACCTGTGTGAGATCTATGCGACTTCTGTCCCCACCAGACACCATCCCTCTTTATTCAGTGCTGCCACCACAGACACTTTGTCTGAATCCAAATTTTCTAATATATAGTGATATCCTAACAATTTGTTTATATGGAATTCCTGAAGAGAAGCCTCAAATGGCAGTGTCTGGCTTAGAAGACACCAGCCATTTGTTTAAGGCCTTAGGCCGGTTTCAATACTCGAGGGTCCAGTCCATAACATCAGGCTAGGAGATTTTGTGTGGGTTTGAGGGTGGAAGAGAGAGATGTTACAGCCCGCTTGGTTTGGTCGAAAATGGGTGATGCCAATTCTGGATGCTGCTGTGATGGTTCCAGGAAGCTCCAGTTGGATCCATTACACCAGAATAAAGAAAGTCAAGGACAACGAGATCCCACCAGTCACTCCAGAAGCTGACTGGGGGAAGCTGGACAACAAAGACAAGAAAGACTACAGAGATTTTCAGATGGGGCTAATATTGCAGAGCATGCATGGAACAGGGTCGAGAAAGGGGCTGTCATTCGGATGACATTGACCCCTTCCGTCCTGCTCCCATCCTGCCCCTGTGC
Source organism: Gambelia wislizenii (assembly GCA_030847615.1). NCBI lineage: Eukaryota > Metazoa > Chordata > Lepidosauria > Squamata > Crotaphytidae > Gambelia > Gambelia wislizenii. The sequence continues at coordinate 330,110,834 of JAUMIR010000001.1, forward strand.
TGCTCCTGGGATATTCTATTCATGACAAAAAATCATGAATAGAACATCCCTTCCATGCCTGCCATGGATCAGGGATGTGGGAAATGGAGCCCCATCCCTGTTTCTTGATGACAAGCATGGGGGAGGAGCTCCGTGACAGGCACTTCCTGCCACGATCGGGACAGGCAGATAAGTACCACCCTTATCCCCCCACCCCGGGTTCCTTTTTTTATTTTAAATTTATTTTTATATTTGTTTTCTTCCTTTGACAGCTGGGGGGGATCATTTTGAATTTCCCTCCTGCTCATTGCCTCGCGAGAATGAGCGGGATTTCCCCCGGCCGGTCATAAAAGCAGCCTTAGGATGGGTGCATTTATGGCTGACCATCAAGCAGGGAGGGAGCACGTTCCTGGAGCGTAATGGAGGTAAGTGTCTGAACATTTACCTCCATTCTGTTGCAGGAACAGGAGAGGAAGTGGCAGGGCAGCAACGGGGTTTTTTGGCCCCATCTGAAAATCTCCTACATAGCATTCCCAGAGGCGAAAAATAATATAAACACAAAAACAATACTTTATTAACAGAAGTTGAACATAGCAAAACAGATTAATTATGTAATGCATTTAGAACAGAGCTCACACTCCCTCACACCCACCACACCTAGCTAATTCAGACTCTTAAACCCTAATCCACACTTCACTCATGACTTTCTTCTCTCTAAATACCCTAACTGCCTAACTCATCAACTGGCATTCACCAACCTTATTCAAATCCCCTCAGACTTTCCACTAATCACCCACTCACTCTCAGATTCTATTCTCTCACCCTCTCCTGACAGCTCCTTACCTTATACACCAGCTGTGGGCAACTGTAACGGGGCTGGGGGGTGCATTCAGGCATGTGGGGTTACTTGGGGGGCACACTTTTTATTTTGTTTTTGTTTTATTTTTTTAATTATCTGAGTTATTTTTTTTTCAAGAAGGGGGGGTGAGAGCATTTGGAGAGACCAACAAGATTTCTGTTTCAGGGGGCTGAGCAAAGAGGGTTTGAAGCGGGGATTCAAGCAAGGGGATGGAAGGAGGGGTGGGTGGGTTTGGAGGGACAGACAAGATTGCTGCCATGGAATGAGAGAAGACAGGCAGCGGGGAAATTAAGCAGGAACTACAGTGTGGGGGTGGGGGGTAGGAAGGTGTGAGAGCATCTTGGCTGCTGTGGCAAGCAGGGGACCGCTTATGCCAAAGTGCAGCAAGCAGTGCTGGCTATTTCAAGTAGTGAGGATCTCTCAGCAGGGGTCTCCAGAGGCTTGGCAGCTACACTTTTGCCCACCCTTGTTATATGCAGTGCATACCTTGATTACCTTACCATGATATTGAGAACACAGCTCCGCTGGGCAGGGCACATTTCTAGGATGGAGGACCATCGCCTCCCAAAAATAGTACTCTACGGTGGATTCGCCATGGGTAGTGTAAGAAGGGTGCTCCAAAAAAGCGATACAAGGACTCCTTGAAACAACATCTCAGGCTCAGCCAAATTGATCACCAACAATGGCCTCACATCGGGAGGCATGGAGACGCACTATCCACAATGCTGCAGCCTTATTTGAGAACTCACGCCGAACAAGTCTTGAAGAGAAACAACAATGCAGAAAGGATCACAACCCAGAAACATCATCCAAGGAGACCTTCTGCTATGCTTTCTGCAACCGGACTTGTTTATCTTGGATTGGCCTTTTTAGTCATCAGCGCGCTTGCAGAAAGGGCGTTATGAGTCCTTCCTGAATCTTCATTTGCGAAGAAAAGCCAGAGAGAGAGAAAAACAAAATTTTGCACCAAATGCCCATGACATCACAGCTATCCTACCAAATACTCTGTGCACATATGCACATTACCTGCTAATTTTGTAGCATGTGATACAGCCTTATTTCCAAGATGACATGGATTGGGATTCTGATGCAAATCTGGCATAAATGTCTAGAAGATCAAGGACTTAATCAAATGAGGCTGAAATTACATGGTTACAACGGGACAGTAGCATGAATGGGCTCCTGTTATCATACGACATTGTTGTCCTCCTGTGGTCCATCTGTGCTCCACCAGTTAATTACATGTAACTTTTCATTGACTGGCAAAACCCATCAATAGCCCTCAATATCGCTCTTTTCACAGTATTGACAAGCGTGTGAAATCATGTCCTGCTGTAATTGCGTGATTATAGCATGAATGGGCAGTCCTCTTTTTCCCCTCCTCTTTCCCAACAAGAACACATAATTAAACTTCCAGGGGAGAACACGAAGAGGACCAACAGAACACTGTTTTAATGAACTGTAGCCTTTCCTTGGTAGGTTTTTATGTTTGTTTAAGTGTTTATTTGTGAAGTTATTTCATTATGTATTTTTTTTTTGTGCCCTTAACTGAAGTCATGTCTTCTCATGAGAATAACTGAAATCTCACCCATGCAAAATTACGGAAGAGAAAGGTTTCCTTAAAGGCGCATGCACAGGCCAGCACAAAGCATTAATTACTCTGTCATTATAAGGCAATGTGAAGAGAAGTGTCTCTATAGCGCAAGCTTAAATCCCATTTTTTAAACTGCTAGTGGTAGTTGTGCAATAATTTTGTGGTGGTAGTATTGTGTAATTACGGTGACGTATGATAATTATTGTAATCATGCCACTATGTTTCTGCTTTCCCCAATTGTGGAATGAAATGGACCCTATGAGCCATCGAGTCCAATCTCCTGCTCAGTGCAGGATCTCCAGCTGAAAGCATCCACAGCAGCTAGCTGTCCAGCTTTGTTTTGAAGACATCCAGAGAAGGAGACCCCATCACCTTTCTAAGGAATTGGTTCCACTGTTAAACTACTGTACTATTACTGTCAAGAATTTCCTTTCAATGTTCAATCGAAATCGAATCTACTCTTCTGTAACTTCAAACCATTAGACCGGCTTCTACCCTTTGGGGCAGCAGAAAACAAGCCTGCCCCCTTCTCTCTGTAACAGCTCTGGAGATATTTAAAGAATGTCATGTCACCCCTCAGTCTTCTGTTCAATAAGCTGAACATGCCCAGCTCCTTCAACCTCTCATCATAGGTTTTGTTCTCCATAGCTCTTATCATCCATGTTGCCCTTCTCTGAACTTCATCCAGCTTGTCTATATCCTTCTCAAAATGAGGCACACAGAACTGAATGCAATACTCCAGATGAGGCCTGACTAGTGCAGCATATAGTGGGACTATTACTTTCCTCAACTTGGAAACGATGCTTCTATTAATGCAGTAAAAATTAGCATTTGCCTTTTTTGCTGCAGCATCACACTACTGGTTCATGTTCAACTTATGATCAACAATAACTCCAAGGTCCTTTCACATGTAATACTGCTGAGCTATGTGTACCCCATCCTCTACCTGTTTATTTGGTTTTTGTGCTCTAAATGTAGAATTTTGCATTTGTCTCTACTGAATTTCATTTTATTAATTTCAGCCCAATTTTCTAGTTTGTCTAGATCTTTTTTAATTCTGCTCCTATCTTCCAATGTGTTAGCCACTCCTTCCAGTTTTGTGTCATCTGCAAACTTATTTCCGTCTAACCTGTCATCTAAGTCATTGACTTTTTATTTTTTTATTTTTGTTTTGTTTTTACTTCTCTGGGCTCAAGATGGTGGAGTTCCTAAGAAAAACTGATGTAAATAACAGATTCTCTTTTCAAATGCAACATGGCTTGGTCCCAAAAATTCGCTTTGACAGCAAGCAGGATTTACAGTTATTGTTTACAAGTGAATGGGTGGATTGGATAGATGTTTCCATATGTGGCTTGAGTCCCAATAAATTGTGAAGGCACTGTATAATGCACATTCATTATACAAGAAGTATACAAAGGAAATCTTGAGCTGTCCTGCTCTGTTCACTTTACTTTCTATTCAAATGTTTCATATATCACATTCAGGTTTATAACACAAAGAATATGCATTTAATGAACCGCTGCAACTCTGTGCTTAAGTCCGTTCAGCAGTTCACCTACTTGGGAAGCATCATCTCCTCAGATGCCAAGACTGACAAAGAGATCGATCACAGATTAGCAAAGACACATAGCGCATTTGGAAGACTTTACAAAAGAGTGTTGAGTAATAAACACCTGAGACGAAGCACAAAAATCAGTGTGTATAGAGCCATTGTACTGTCTATTCTCCTTTATGGGTCTGAAACATGGGTCACCTATCGCCACCACTTATGACTCCTCGAACACTTTCATCAGCGCTATATACGCACAATCCTAAATATACACTGGACTGACTATGTGACGAATGTTAGTGTCCTTGAGCAAGCAGGGATCACCAGCATTGAGGCCATGATATTGAGAACACAGCTGCGCTGGGCAGGGCACATTTCTAGGATGGAGGACCATCGCCTCCCAAAAATAGTACCCTACAGTGAACTCACCATGGGTCAGCGTAAGAGGGGAGCTCCAAAAAAGCGATACAAGGACTCCCTGAAACAATACCTCAGGCTCGGCCAAATTGATCACCAACAATGGTTCGCCATGGCCTCACATTGGGAGGCTTTGAAACGCACTATCCACAATGCTGCAGCCTTATTTGAGAGCTCACGCTCTTGAAGAGAAACGACAATGCAGAAAGAATCACAACCCAGAAACATCATCCAAGGAGACCTTCTGCTGTGCTTTCTGCAACCGGACTTGTGTATCTCGGGTTGGCCTTTTTAGTCATCAGCGCGCTTGCAGAAAGCGCAGGATGAGTCCTTCCTGAATCTTTGTTTGCGAAGAAAAGCCAGAGAGAGAGGCACATATAATGGGACCTGAGTATTCACAGATTTTTATATCCACAGGGGTCCTGGAACCAAACCCCAGCAAATATGAAGGGACAACTGTACTGTCAAATGAAAGAGGAAGAAACAGGGCAAACCCTTACATGGAGGAAGCGTGGAATAAAAATACCTTAAATTGGTGCCATTAAGATTATCTTGCTTATTGGTCCTGCTCTCTTTCACTTGGTTTAAACATTTAGTATCAAGCAGCACATGTATACACCAGATAAGGCTCCAGCCTTTTGTATGTTTAGCTTGTTTACAATCCCATGTGTGTTGCTTTCCTGTCTGTGTCCTTGTCTGGTAATAGGATGCCTTCTTTTTCATTTTTTTTTTCATTTTTACTAGTGGCAAGGGATTTAGGAGTGGAGGTGATGATGATTTTCCTTGTGTTAGAAGAAAGAGAATGTACAGTATTCTTCTCTCTTGTACCAAACAAAAGCAGGAAATAAGTTGTTGTATTTTAAGGAGGAGGAAAAGGAGGAAATGAGTGCTGAAGTAGTGGAGAAAGTGTCTTGCACTTTAATATGGACCCATGATGCAGAGCATTCCGAAATATCTTGAAAAGCCACCCCCAGAAAAATCTTATTTATTGTTCTCTCCCCCCAACCCGCATAAAATATAGAAGCATACCTAATTTCTCCCGGCCCCCCTACCTGGGAGGCATGGAGGCACACTATCCACAATGCTGCAGCTTTATTTGAGAACTCATGCCGAACAAGTCTTAAAGAGAAAGGACAACACAGAAACAATCACAACCCAAAAACATCACCCAAGGAGACCTTCTGCTGAGCTTTCTGCAACCTGACTTGTTTATCTCGGATTGGTCTCTTCAGTCATCAGCGTGCTTGCAGAAAGCGCGGGATGAGTCTTTCCTGAATCTTCGTTTTTCCTGAATGGCAGGGGGTTGGACTGGATGGCCCTTGTGGTCTCTTCCAACTTTACAATTCTATGATTCTATTTTAAAGAGCCTAAATCCCTTAAAGGCACCAGATCCTGTCTGATCTTGGAGGCTAAGTAGGGTCAGCCCTGGTTAGTACTTGGATGAGAGACTACCAATGAATACCAGGTGCTGCAGGCTATATTTCAGAGGAAGGAACTGGCAAAACCATCTCTGATTATTCCTTGCCTAAGAAAGCTCTGTGAAATTCATGGGGTTGCCGTAAGTCAGCAGGTGATTTGAAGGCACATATACACACACAGAGAGAAATATTTTAATAAATAAATATATACTTTTGAAGACTGGAGGCCCTATATCAAGCAGCACCCTTGTTTGTGAAGGTGAAAGATCACATGCAGGAAATCATTACTGTATACTCTTCAGTCTCAACAAACTGCCTACAGAGTTTCCTTCTCTTGTCTGTCTGTAGATGTATATAAAAAGCACAGGAGTTCAGATCTTGGCTGATGTATTTTATTTACATAAAGCTGTTCTGGGTTCAAGGTCAACAGCGGCATTACTTTGGGGATTCATGACATTTCCTGGGATTGGGAGGCTTTCAGAGCATAGCTTTCTTACACAATCCCATTAGCTGTTGTGTCAGTGACCCTGATGATGCTAATATTATACTGCAATTGCCCTTGCACCCAGTTAATAGTTATTTTTTTCACTCAGCATTTTAGTATTTGAACATTGGGAGATGGTGCGATACTTTGAAAAACGCTGTGTAGAACAAGCAGGTAGCACTGATTTCACATGCAATCATGACATATTCTAAGACTTTAATTTTGTATTTCACATAACTCTTGTGAAGATTTGTGTGTGTGTGTGTGTGAGAGAGAGAGAGAGAGAGAGAGAGAGAGTGCCATAAATAGAATTATCCGTGTCCACAAAATCAGAACAAGTTGATCATCACTCAGATTAGAAGGAGGGGGGAATCATGTGGCCCTCAAGATGTTATTGGACTGAAACTCCCAACAGCTGTAGCCATGATGCCTAACACCAAAGAATGTTGGGAATAGCACTCTAATAATGTCTGGAGAACTTTGTGATCCCCACCTCTGGTGTAAATAGAGTATAATGACACCTTGGTGTTGCATAGCATCTTATTTTCCCCCCCAAAGAAACTGTAAACAGATAGATAGGATCTCTGCACAAATAACTGTATACAACCAGTTAATTATCAAGTTGGATTGTTGTGGAGGTTTTGTTTTGTTTTGTTTTGTTTTTAAACCAAACTAAGATGCACAAAAGCAGAGGTTGGGAAAGTTGTAGGTTTTGGACTACAATTCTCAGAATTCCTTAGCCAGCTGACTTGGAAATTAAAGAGTTTCAAGCTGTGCACAAAGGCTAGGAAATCTCTATTTAAATTCTGGATTTTACTATAGGTTTTCTGTGGGTTCTTTCCAGGCTGTGAAGCCATGTTCTGGAAGAGTTTATTCCTGACATTTTGCCTGCATCTATGGCTGGCATCTTTCTCTAAAGATGCCAGCCACAGATGCAGGCAAAACATCAGGAATAAACTCTTCCAGAACATGGCCTCACAGCCCGGGAAAAAACCACAGAAAACCTATGGATGCCGGCCGTGAAAGCCTTCGACTTCATATGGATTTTATTTTTTGTTCAAACTGGAAGTGGAAGCCATGCCCTATGAGGTGTGGCTTAGGGAGCTGGATATGTTTAGCCCGGAGAAGAGAAAGTTAAGAGGAGACATGATATTCACGTTTAAATACTTGAAAGAACATCATATTGAAGAGGAAGCAAGCTTGTTTTCTGCTGCTCCAGAGACTAGGACATGGAGCAATTGATTCAAACTACAGGAAAAGAGATTCCACCTAAACCTTAGGAAGAACTTCCAGATGGTAAGAGCTGTTTGATAGTGGAATGCACAGCCTCAGGGTGTGATGGAGTCTCCTTCCTTGGAGGTTTTTAAACAAAGGCTGGATGGCCCTCTGTTGGGGGTGCCTTGATTGTGTATTCCTGCAAGACAGGGGGTTGGACTGGATGGTCCTTGCGGTCTCTTCCAGCTCTATGATTCTAAGCCAACTTGTACTTGGAAGAAAAGTATAAACCACAGTTTGCTATGGAAAACTATTACTGTTACTTCCACTATTACTTTAAGCGAAGCAGTAGTATGCCTCGATAGTTTGAGCAGTCGATTTTGCTCCTTTTTTCTTGTACAGGGTGATGATGACTGCATCTCGGAGGTCTGATGGCAGTTCCCCTTTTTTCCAGCAATTCACAAGGAATTCGTGGAATTTTTCGTGGAGTGCATGACCTCCGTGTTTCCAAACTTCAGGTGGGATTCCATCAATCCCAGCTGCCTTGCCGTTTTTCATCTGCTGTATGGCCTTAAAGGTCTCTTCCAAAGTGGGAGCTATGTCCAATTCATTTTTCATTGGTTTTTGTATCATATCTTGGATAGCTGAGGCTTGGACTACTCGGTTGGCGCTAAAGAGACTTTGAAAATGTTCAGCCCAACGATTTAGGATGGAGGCTTTATCAGTAATTAATGTTTGACCATCTGTACTGTATAAGGAGCTTTGGACCTGATAAGTAGGTCCAAACACTGCTTTAAGAGCTTCATAAAATCCTCTATGATCACCCAGATCTGCACAGCGTTGTGTCTTTTCTGCTATACTGATCCACCACTTGTTCTGCATGTCTCGGAGTTTTTGTTGTAGTTTGCTACATGTGAGGCGGAAAGCTGCTTTTCTTACATGACAGGTTGGCTGGGCGAGGTATGCCTGGTGAGCAGCTCTCTTCCTTGCCAACAGTTCCTGGATCTCTTGGTTGTTTTCATCAAACCAGTCTTGATTTCACAGCTGCGCTGGGCAGGGCACGTTTCTAGGATGGAGGACCATCACCTCCCAAAAATACTACTCTACGGTGAACTCGCCACGGGTCAGCGTAAGAGGGGCGCTCCAAAAAAGCGATACAAAGACTCCCTGAAACAACATCTCAGGCTTGGCCAAATTGATCACCAACAGTGGTCCGCCCTGGCCTCACATCGGGAGGCATGGAGACGCACTATCCACAATGCTGCAGCCTTATCTGAGAACTCACGACGAACAAGTCTTGAAGAGAAACGACAACGCAGAAAGAATCACAACCCAAAAACATCACCCAAGGAGACCTTCTGCTGTGCTTTTTGCAACCGGACTTGTTTATCTCGGATTGGCCTTTTTAGTCATCAGCGCGCTTGCAGAAAGCGCGGGATGAGTCCTTCCTGAATCTTCGTTTGCGAAGAAAAGCCAGAGAGAAGCCAGAGTACCATTCCATTTTCAGACCTCACCTGGAATACTGTTCTAGAACTGTCCAGTTCTAGAATGATACTGACAAGCTGGAATGTGTCCAGAAAAGGGCAACCAAGATGATCAAAGGTCTGAACTTATGAGGAATGACTTGAGAGCCGGGTATATTTAGCTTGGAAAAGAGTGAGAGGTGATTTTAAAAATGTTTTTAACTGTTTTAAATTAATGTTTTGATTGGATTGTTGTTTAATACTTTTACATTTTTTGTACCAGATATTGTTTTTGTTGTTTTCTTTTAACCTACAGAGGAAACTGCTTTGGGTCCCACATTGTAAGAAAAGCAGGACATAAATCAAATAAATAGAATAAAATAGTCATTTTTTCAGTATCTGAAGGGATGTCATGTAAAAGATGGAGCAAACTTGTTTTCTGCTGCTCCAGAGACTAGATAAACAAACGGATGGATCAAAATTACAAGAAAAGAGATCCCTCTAAATATTAGGAAGAACTTTTTTTAACTGTCAATGCTATTGGATAGTGACATGGATTGCCTTGGAGGGTGATGGATACTCTTTCCTTAAGAGTCTTTAAAAAGAGAATGGATGACCATCTTTTAGGAATGCTTTAGCTGTGCATTCCTGTATAGCAGGGGGCTGGACTAGATGACCCTTCTGGTTCCTTCCACCTCTATGATTCTGCCATTTGTACTGGATTAGGAACAATGAACTGGAGTGTGCTGAGGGTAGGTGGAAATGTGGAATCCTGAGGCTCATTTCTTTATCATTTAGTCTTCATGCAATGTTCTGTCACTTAACTAGATTTGTTGCATGCTTGTAGGGTGACCAATGCTCCAGTACAACTCACAAGCTAAATGACAATATTTATGCCAGTTTAGCACAGCTGACATCAGTGAGACCAAAGCTTATATCCAACAGAGTCTTATCCCCCGCCACCACTTTGGTAACACATAAAGCTATAAATCTTTAATAGATTAATACTGAAGTCCACTATAAGCATACAGCGCAAAAAAAAAAGGGGGGGAGGAGAATAATAAAGAGAAACCAAAATAGAGGTCAAAACAAAGGGAATAAATGCATAGGGTTGAAATTTTCATGAGGAAGTAGGCGGACTAGGACTTTGCATCTTTTGACTGTCTGAATCCTATAACTAATCCCAACTAGAGGAAACCTATTGAATCAATGAAATTTAAAGCACTGAGCTACCAAGTTACCACTGATTTAATGGGTTTACTCTAGTTGGGGCTAACAATATTGTTTAGGATAGTGGTGGGAATCATGTGGCCCTCCAGATGTTGTTGAACTACAGCTCCCATCATTCTTCATGTTGGTTAGGGCTGCTGGATTTGCAGCCCAATGACTTCTGAAGGGCTACATGATTCCCACCCCTGATTTAGGCCAAGGAGTACATGCTGCAGACTATCCTTGTGTAGCCTGTAGATACTACAAACTATCTAGACACAGCTGTTAAAATGTCTGAGGACCAAAACTGCACATCATTCTGAAGCACCCCTACTATTTGGTAGAGTGGGATAACTGTCCCAGTTAGCAGATGCTGAGAAGCAGTGGGAAGGCATTAAGAGGATAGAGTTGTGTATATCTTGTGGCCTGCTGCTCTCAGGTGACCTGAGGGACAGAGCTGGAAGATTCACCCGCCAGCCTTGTTGACTTTTGTACGCAGAATTGGGATGGGCATCATCTTGTTCTTTGCCTTAGGTAGCAAAATGTTTTGCTTTGTCCCTGAGATTATTCATGATTTTAAAACAACATGCTTAAACTGGCCTTTTATTTTTGAAGACAAAGCAGCCACAGGCCCCTGATCTGGGGCAAGTGTCATATCTGAATTGGCACCTTATAGTAGCAGATTCCACTGCAAATCCCTCTTCCACACCAACCACTTGCCCACAAAGAAGCTGCTGTAGTGCCATGCATGTTTTCAGATGAAAAGCCCTAGCAGCCGGAAGGTACTATGCAGGCATTGTGTCTTTTTCTTCCTAGTGGACTTTTCTATGGTAAGGTAGATAGAAGTAGATAGAAGTAGCAATAGAAAAACAAGGGAGGCTATAGCTAAAACCCTTGTAAAATTCACTGGCTAAGGCAGGGTGATGGTATGATCAAAGCCTTGTCTGGAACTGGGACATCTTTGCATGTTCTGGATTGGGGCACCAGAACATATTTTGAGTAATTTTCTAAATATGAGAAGCCAGTTTAAACACTCATTTTAAAAAAATGGATATTCATCATAATCATATTTATTCCTTACCCAACTCTGCTGATGGATCAAGGTGAGGAACATCAGATTAAGATACAGCAACAAATAGATACAGTTAAAATCACAAACACCAAATAAAAGTACATAATCAATTAAAAGAACATAACATCAGTTTAAAAATCATACATATTAAAAGCAATCCATTCATAATTTAAAAACCATCTGGATAGGCCTGCCAGAACAGATTGGTCTTTAATGGTGTTCAATACTGTCTTTAATGCTGTTTTAAATGCAGAATAATATACACTGGACTGACTATGTGACGAATGTTGCTGTTCTTGAGCAAACAGGGATCACCAGCATTGAGGCCATGATATTGAGAACACAGCTGCGCTGGGCAGTGCACATTTCTAGGATGGAGGACCATCGCCTCCCCAAAATAGTACTCTACAGTGCGTATAAGAGGGGCGCTCCAAAAAAGTGATACAAGGACTCCCTGAAACAACATCTCAGGCTCGGCCAAATTGATCACCAACAGTGGTCCGCCCTGGCCTCACACTGGGAGGCATAGAGACGCACTATCCACAATGCTGCAGCCTTATTTGAGAACTCACGCCGAACAAGTCTTGAAGAGAAATGACAACGCAGAAAGAATCATAACCCAGAAACATCACCCAAGGAGACCTTCTGCTGTGCTTTCTGCAACCGGACTTGTTTATTTCGGATTGGTCTTTTTAGTCATCAGCGCGCTCGCAAAAAGTGTGGGATGAGTCCTTCCTGAATCTTCATTTGCGAAGAAAAGCCAGAGAGAGAATATCACTTACTCTAGTATCTACTGCAGAAAACAGCAGAATGTTAAAGCCACTTGCAAATTCACTACAGAACGTTTCTAAAGAGTATCAGGGCATTGATGTTTTATAGAGGTAGTTCAATTATAACAGGTTCGTCCAGCAAATACCAAGAGCCTGGCTGTATCTAATGCTGATTATTCACGAGCAGAATGGAAACCACTGGCAGGATGGACCCCACTTCTCTCCCCTAGCACCATCCTCTCAGTTTTTTCTCCAGCTGGCTGGGTGACTTGGGGAAACTTGGGAGTGTGGGCTAAGAAGTCTGGGTGGAGGAGAGGGTGCAAGGGGAACTCCTTGGGCACAAATGGAAATTGACCTACACACTGTTGGATATAGCTCATATTAATGTCATTGTTGTGGCATGCTTTCAAGTCATTTCCAACTTATGGTGACTCTAAGGGTCTCTTGGCAGATTTTTTTCAGAGGGGTGGGGGGTTGGTATTGCCTTCTCTAAGACTGAGAGAATGTGACGTGCATAAGGTGACCCAGTGCATTTCCATGGCTGAGTGAGGATTCAAACCCTGGTCTCCCAGTGTTTCTATTTCAGCACTCAGACCACCACACCACACTGGCTCACCATTAAACCCATAATATTTGAAGTAATTCTTACTTTAGATCTTGTGTGGTGTAGTGGTTTGAGCATTGGACAACAACTCTGGAGAGCAGGGTTTGAATTCCCACTTGGCCATGGGAACCCATTGGATGACCTTGGGCAAGTCACATTCCCTCTGACTCACAGGAAGGCAAAGGCAAACTCCCTCTGAACAAATTCTGCCAAGAGAACCCCATGATATAGTGACCTATGTCAGAAATGACTTGAAGGCACACAACAACAACAACAACAGCAACAACAGTTAGTTTAAATATTCTATAGAACTCACTTACAAAACACCAACACATAGGTTTACTGTGTCAGGATAATTATGTTTCCTTTCATGACCCTTTCAAATTTTCCACCGAGCACATCAGTGTGTTTTACTGACACCTTACTATAAAACGTTTTGTTCATTGTGTAAGAAAAGGGAAGGGGCCATCTGCCCAAAAAGAAAAGGTTACTCAAAAATGAAAGTTAAACATTGACCCTTTCATGCTGCGCTGTTTTCAAAGTCAGTTGGAACATTTTGGCTGTGCAAAGAGAAGCCATTAATGCAGGGTGGGGAGGGGAGGAATTTCAAGAGGTTAAAATATGCCCCCCTCAGAGCAGATAATTCAATTATATCAGCAACTGATAAGGCTGGAAACCCCACACTGGGTCATAAAAAGAAGCAAGATACATCAGATTAACTGGCTGCTGAACTTGAACCACATCCTTGAGCGTGATGGTGAGGAAAACAGCAGGTGCTGAGAATGGCACTTGTTTATTTCTTAACTATATATCCTTCCCCCTTTTGGCAAATCCTGGTTTTCTGCAACACATAGCAGAGGATTCAGGTTTTTGTTTTGCTTTCTCTAGAAGACATTAAACTGTCAGAGATGGAGATTTGGACCTTCTACCTCAAAGCAATACTCAAGATGCCCCAGTGTACACTTATTTATCTCATCAGCAAAAGAATGATTATACCAACTTGAGGAACACCAGCTTCAGCTACACTTAATGGAGTGACATTGTGAGATATTTAATTTACCTGTCTGAAAGCTTGTGGGGATCCTTTTTAACAGGAACCCTGCATCAGAAATCTTAATGGGAGGAAAAAAAGTCCAATATGTATGTTCCCACTGTTAACTTTAAGTGAACGCCACCCTCAGATCAAAGTGGTAAGATCATGTAAGTCTAACATTTAAGACCCTAAAACAACCACATTACTATTACAACGAACATGTTGCTTTAAAAACAAAACAAAACCTCAAGACTCTTCATGGTAAGCCTTCACCACCTGGCTGCAATATTTCTAGAGACTTATTGTTCAGCTTTCATTACAATGATAGTCTTTACAGTTACTGAAAATATGGAGCCAAAGCACACAGTCTCACAACAGAAGTGAAAAACAGCATACCTTTCAGACTAATGGTGTTACAGAGCAATATAGGGCATGCAAGGATCTGAACTGGTAGCAAAGTTGCATTCCCCTTCCTAGGACAGAATGACCAGAGCTTGGAAGAGTGACTTTTTAGGGACCATAACTCCCAGAATCCTCCAACCTGCCCTGCTGGCTGGGGGATTCTGGGAATTGTAGCCCAGAAAGTCACTTTCCCAAGCTCTGAGAAGGGCCCAACATTCACACACAAGTTATCTGGCACTACCTTTGGGTTTTTTTCCCTCCCCGCCAGCCTCTAAAGCAGTTTCACATGTAAGATTAAGATCACTTTATTAGAGGCATAACTATATACTGAATCATGGCTCTGAGCTCCAGGTTCACAATGGAGGGAGCTTGCCGCTTGTCTCCATCAAGACAAGACGTGGCCTGAAGGGTAGGTGAAGCTGCTTAGCCCTGCTGTAAATTAAGCACATATCTTTAAGAGCTTCGCCGATCGTATCTTCCCGCAGCATGGGCAGCACTGACTAACTCTTTCAGTCCTGTCCTAACATGTGTTTCAAGAAGAATAAAAGGATGAATTAGCTAAATGCTGGGGCGGTGGAAAGGCAGTGTTTGCAAAAGCAAGTCTGCAGCCATGGTCAGAAACATCTGGAGAGTGACTTTTAGGATGCAACAATAGCAGCAGCAAATGGCTTTAAAGAATGTGCAATTTTAAATTGTCTGGAAAGGGAGAGATGGGCTAAAACAAGCAAGACACTTCTGTTTTTTGGTGGGGGAGGGGGTTTGAAGGACAAACACAGGTAACAATGGCTTCACTGCAAACCTTTTATTTAAATAAGACCCACTTAAGCTGCACTGTTTTCAATGGGTCTTATTTAAACAAAAAAAAATTGCACTGAAGTCACTGTTAGTTGTAATTGTCCTGACAAGTCAAAGCCTCACTGATTTCAATCAGCTTCCTTAGAAGAAATTATGCATTTAAAAGGGAAGACAATGCATTTAAAAGGGAAGACCATTCCTTATCACTCAGTTGTCTAGTGAGACAAAGAATTCCAGGACACAGAATGCTTATTTCTACACTGGCCCTTCACTGAGCCCATCAGAACAGGGGGGAAAATCAGATACTGTTACTGGACCAGAACAAGTCTGTAAGTCTTAAGTACATGTACCTTAAAAGTAAATCATATTGGATACATTTTATTATTATTTTCAAGTAAGCACACAAATAAATTTGGGTGCATGCTTAGTAAAGCAAACAAGAGCCTCTCTTATTGCTGAAAAATAGAAGTCCCCCAAAGGTAGAGTAATGTTGCATAGACGGTCTTGCTTTCCTCATTTAAAAAAATACACCTCACTGTCCCAGCTGGCCCAGATGATGGGGGAAAGAAAGAAAGAAAGAAAGAAAGAAAGAAAGAAAGAAAGCAAGCAAGCAAGCCCACATAGGTCTCTGGTTTACATGATTTGATAAAACTTCAACTGCCCTGGCTCTATCATATTTGTAATTTGTCGAGCCACTTAGAATTCTCTGCTGTAATTCCATATCTCTCACCAAACTACCAGTCCCAAGATTCCATAGGATGGAACCATGACCATTAAAGTGTCAAAGTACTATCATTCTTAAGTGCAGATACAGGTGTGTGCCTTCAAGCTGCCTATCTCCCCATGAATTCCAGAGGGTTTTCATAGGCAAGGAATACTCAGAGGTGGTTTTGCAAATTCCTTCCTCTGAAATATAGCCCACAACACCTGGTATTCATTGGCAGCCTTCCTTCCAAGTACTAACCAGAGCTGACAAATATAGTAGGGGAAATATGCAGTCTTCTGTCTAACAGCTCAATACCAAGCAAGTTTGCTTCTGTCTCCCCATGTTCTAGCTAAAATAATAATAATAATGGAGTTACTGTTATGATTAATGTGTAACGAACCAATAAAGAAGGAACTATTGTTGAATCAG
The DNA here is from genome assembly GCA_030847615.1 of Gambelia wislizenii. Taxonomy (NCBI): domain Eukaryota; kingdom Metazoa; phylum Chordata; class Lepidosauria; order Squamata; family Crotaphytidae; genus Gambelia; species Gambelia wislizenii. The sequence continues at coordinate 330,126,832 of JAUMIR010000001.1, forward strand.
TCCAGTGTATATTTAGGATTGTGCGTAGACAGCACTGATGAAAGCGCTCTAGGAGTCGTAGGTGGTGGCGATAGGTGACCCATGTTTCAGATCCCAGCACGCTTGTAGAAAGCAGGGGATGAGTCCTTCCTGAATCTTCGTTTGCGAAGAAAAGCCAGAGAGAGATTGTTGAATCTGTTGAATAGACTCTTAGCATAGGTTACATTTACACTCTTATTGGTTTACAACCAATGCTCTGTTGTCATAATCAAAGGCATTCTCTCAAAAATTATGATGCAGTGCTCTGAAATTATTATATCTGCAACTTCCTGGCTATAATGTATGAATCTGTTTGTCTCTTATTATGTGACCTTGGTCTGGTTCAGACATTAACTAACCACACATAGATGGCCCATTGTAAACAGGCTTTATAAGCACACACCTATCCTTCTCAATGTAAGGTAATGTTTAGATTTTCCTTGGGTTTCTTCTGGGCTGTGAGGCCATGTTCTGGAATGGTTTGGAATAACTATAGTTCTGGAATAACTATTCCAGAACACGGCCTCACAGCCCGGGAAAAAAACAAGGAAAATTTATGGATGCGGCCGTGAAAGCCTCCAACTTCACATTAAGATAACGTTTACTTCCAGGTTCCTCTTATGAAGACAACACTGTAGCAATGCAACCATCATGCATTTATATTTACAACATAACATAGCTTTTACAGCACAGGTATGCCCACTGCATTACAACTGTATCCACAATATCCACCCAGTAGAATTTAGCATTCTAACATGTACTGAGACAGCACATATAACTGGCTGCCTTCAGTAATGGTTAGAAACAAATTCATTTTCCCCCTTGCTCTGTGCTCATCAATTCTGTCAAACAGGAACCCAAACAGTAGGAATTATGGCCAGTTCAGAATTATGGCTAAAGCCTATACAGATGCAATGAATGGTAAAGGTAATAATTTTGAAGTGGTGGTGCTTCTTTGTTTCACGAAATGGTTCCTTTTAAAATCTCTGTACCCTTTTTTTATTTATAATTTTATTAGCATTCTGTTTCACATACAAACAATAAACCAACTAAGAGAACAAACAATCACCATGTCTGCATTTCCAATCCCACTTAAAGCGTATGACACTCAGAACTAAAACCAAGGACCATAGAAACAGAAAGGAAACATATGCATTGGGATGGTAATAATGTAAAACCATTTTGGGATAAAGTGTTCTGCCTGCTCAGCAATATAGAAACTAAACAAAATATCAATGTCTGAAGCTGTTATTTGAACATAATGATGAAACAGTGGTCCATAAAGTATTTTGTTGTTTTCTGTGGCTGGACTGGAAATGGCTTCCATTTAGAATTTTTTTTAAAAAATCAACATGAATGAGCATAGCCTAGGATGTGGCATATAACTCTGATTGCTAAGCTCACAAACCAGCTGCTTTGACTCAGACAGACCCAACAAACTGATTATTTTTCTAATATCTGGCCCAAACCTGTTGCTTACTAAATCAATAAGGTTAGTCACAGGACAGTCCCACTTGCAACACATGCAGAACTGTGGAAGTACCCTTGGATGACCCCCATTCTAGATGGATTACTGTACTTCTAAGATGTCATTGTTCTTTATCATCATTCAATGCTACTAGAGGCCATATGTCCATATTAGATGTTGTATGTTGACCATGCATTGTTCTAATTCCACAGATATCAAGAAGGGAAAGGAAAACATAAAATGGAAGGAGTGGGGAAGGAAGACAGAGAGAAAAAGATATTAAGTCCTTCATTTCTACTCACAACCAAGGTTTTAAACAACAACGAGCAATCATGCATATAGATCTGTACCTGAATCTCATGGGTCCCTACGTAAATCAAACCTCAGCATCTATCAATAAAGGATGGGTTCAAAAGCTGCAAGAGCAGTTACCGGTAAGTCGCTCTGTCAACTGAGCGATCAATGAAGTCTGTATCAACTTCCATTCTTGCAAAATAAGGCATTTGGTAAACAAGAGCAGCACAGACCATTAAAATTATCCCATGTTCAACAGAAAGTTAATACCACAAAAAAGAACAAAATAAGTGATATGAACTGTAAATTTATGAATCTGCATTAATAAGTAGAACTGATACCCAAAATATTAAAGTAGGCTTCATAAGATGAAGATCTGACAGACACAAAGAATCAGAACTGTAGCAACAACCCCTTCTCTACTATCAGTCCTTCCTTTGTGGATTTACTTTGTACAGCTTTCTCCAGCTTGCTGTCCTACATGTGTATTAGACTACAGAAGCCTACAGATTTGGCACATGACATTCTATATTTGAACGATGCTGGCTGATGCTGGCTCACAGAGTTTTATCAAGCATATCTGGAAGGCAAGAGGTTGAAGAAGACAGTGCTAAAGGATGAGAAGATCAAATTGGATTGATTTATGTTCTGACCTTGCATGGGTTTCAGCAGTGTCAGAAACAGCATCTGCAGCTCTTCTCCTTGAGTACCAGGTCCCTATCAGTGCCGCAAGAGCTCACACAGGTGTGGAAGGGGCATGAGACTGGTTGGTGGTCAGGACAAAAGCAAGGTGCACAGTAGCCTAGCCAAGCCCATGCACAGGAGCCATGTTTGGAGAGGAGTGTTGACATTCTTATTTCTAGGCTTGATAAATCCTTGAACTTGTTCTTAGATTTCTGGCTCACTCTTGAAGTTGATTTGTACCATTCCCTTATTGAACTGCTCTTCTGGCTATTTTATCTCAATGTTTGGGACTGATTCTGAAATACCACTCATTCATCCAGAAGCAAAAGGGAAGAGCTTGAGACACATGCTAGAGGCCTTCTGCCATTTCTTCCTGCCTTCATGGAAACATAAAAGTCTTGATACTTAACTATGCAGTGTTTTAAGGGGGGTGGGGAATGGGAATTCAACAGGGTAATTTCCAGGGTCCCTTCCATTTCAGTGACTCCAAAATTGGAGTTTAGCCAAGAAATTGCTTTAATGGGCTGGAAAAGTTTCTCCTTTGTTAAGGAAATTATAGGTTGATGGCTCTCAATGGCTGGTCTAATCAATGGCTAGGAAATAACTCAGAGTACCTTTCTGATCTCCTTCCCTTCACTCTTTGGAGGTGAGGCAGGTGTAAGGGAGGAGGGGAAAAAATGATAAGTCAAGTTGTTTCTGAGCCACAGGCAAACTGAAAGCTATGTTTTGGTGTCTCCAAAGCTAATATTTATTCAATATGCACAAAATTTGCATATGCCATTTTATATGGATATATGCAAATTTGGAAATAAGTCAGCAATGAATAATGAGGTCCTCTGCATGTTTTGGATTGTAACTGCTGGCAGCCTTAGACAGAAAAGGCAATGGTGAGGTGGATGGAAATTGCAGTCCAACAACATCTGGAAGTGTGTAGTTTGTTGTTATTTGCCATCAAGTTGACTATATTATAATAGAGACCCTATGACATGAGAAGCCTTTAAGATCCCCAGCCATCAACTGCCACACTCCAGACTTGCTAACTCTGGTCAGCTGTGTCATTTCTGATTGAATCTATCCACCTGCAGTGCAATCTTCCTCTTGTCCTGCTGCTTTCCACTTTAACAAGCATCATCATCTTTTCTAGTGAGGCATGTCATTTCGCGATGTCCAAAGTATGGAAGCCTCAGTTTACCCATCTTCACCTCTAGTGAGGCTAGCGCAGGCTGGACTTGCTCTAAGACCCATCCATTTGTCTTTTTAGCAGTCCATGATATCCGTAGAACTCTTCTTCAGCAATACATTTCAAATGAGTTTATTTTCTTCCTGTCAGCTTTCTTCACTGCCCAGCTTTCACACCCATACATAGAAATCAGTAATTCTATGGGGGCCTGGATGATACTGACTTTGGTATTTAATGATATGTCTTTACACTTGAGGATATTCTTTAGTTCCTTCATGGATCCCTTTCCAAGTCATAGCTCTCTTCTGAATTCTTGACTACACTCTCAGTTTTGGCTAATGACTGAATCAAGTTGTAGGAAATCTTTAACTATTTCAATGTCATCATTACCCACTTTAAAGTTATATAATCAACTTGAGGGCAGTTAACAACAACAACAAATCTTCTGTGGTTTCTTCTTCTTCTTCATACAAAACTACAACCCTGTTTCTGTACTTTCATAACTTTCAACAGTAGCCATTCCAAGCCCTTGCTATTTTCTGCATGTAATAAAGTGTCTCCTGCATATCTTAAATTGTTGGTGTTCCTTCCTCCAATTTTCATGCCTGCTTCTTCTGAGTTTAATCCTGACTCTAACTGTGCACCCTTGCTATAATTGAAATATAAATACTGTACAATCGATTGCACCACAGTAAGAAAGACTGTAACCAGAAGATGTGTGTGTCTGCTTAGTCTATTGTCCAGGTGTTAACTCTTGATGGGGAACTTCAAAGTATTTCCCTGCTCTCCTTTTTCTTTGAAAAGGAGCCTTTGTATAGTGAACCCAGTTGGAGTTCAGTTGGGGCTCCATCATTCTAAGTGACATTGTAAAAGGAGAGACATAGCTCATTTCAGTATCTCAAATCAAGGATGACAAAATAATTACAAAGCAGTTAAAACCAATCCGGTTCACTCCCAAGTAGTCATACCACTGCAGCCTAAACAGTTAAAATAAGAGACATCCTATGTTCCCCCATATTTTATGTAACTGTTTGTCCCCCTGCTTTGGTGAGGTCGACAAATGTTACATAAAGTCCCTTGTTCTGCTCTCTACATTTCTCTTGCAGTTGCCTAAGGGAAAATACCATATCTGTAGTACTCCTATTGGCTCTGAAGCCACACTGGCTTTCAGGAAGAAGTTCTTCTGCAATAGCAGGAACTAATCTGTTCAGGAGTATCCTTGCAAGGATTTTTCCAGCAATACAGAGCAGTGTTATACCTCGATAATTTGAGCAATCAGATTTTGCTCCTTTTTTCTTGTACAGGGTGATGATGACTGCATCTCACTCAGTGAACTCGCCATGGGTCAGCGTAAGAGGGGCGCTCCAAAAAAGTGATACAAGGACTCCTTGAAACAACATCTCAGGCTCGGCCAAATTGATCACCAACAATGGTCCACCATGGCCTCACATCTGGAGGCTTTGAGACACACTATCCACAATGCTGCAGCCTTATTTGAGAGCTCACGCTGAACAAGTCTTGAAGAGAAACGACAACGCAGAAAGAATCACAACCCCGAAACATCACCCAAGGAGACCTTCTGCTGTGCTTTCTGTGGGATGAGTCCTTCCTGAATCTTCATTTGCGAAGAAAAGCCAGAGAGAGATTGTCCCCCTGCCAAAAGTGAGATGGTGGCCCAATGAGGACTGAGGATGGGAAAGCAGCCCCTCCCTGCCCCAAACAATCCCAAGAAAACTCTTTGTGGAAGAAAGAGCAGCTCCAGGGAAAGCAATTTTGTTGGGATTGTGACAGGGAGGTCCTTGCCCTCGCAGTCTGAGCTCCACACCTTTCCTTTTAAAGGAAAAAAGCAGCTAGATTAATATGGTATCATTCATTTAAGACAGGGCCCTTTCACACTACATGATTATAGCACTATCATTCCACTTCAGCGGTCGTAGCTGTATCCTATAGAATCATGGGGTTTGCAGTTTAGTCAGAGGCAGCAGAGGAACTCCCTGGCTGATAATTCTAAATGCCCCTCCCTCAACTGCAAACCCCAAGGCTCCACAGAATGCAGCATAGCAGCTGAAGTGGATTCACAGGTCTTGTCTATACAGTCAAAATAATACGTATGGGATGTGAACCTATGACAATCCATTCATACGGACATGTGCATAAATACATGTCATTCAAAATGGGGGCAGCCAAATCCACTGCAAAGTCTGTGTGCGTCGTGGTCCAGGGCCTCATCTGGATTTTTTAAAAAGCTCCATACGACATGCAAATGTGCGATAGTTTGAACACTCGCATCCGCACAGATACAAACAGGCAGCAAAATCTGATTGGCTGGACAAGCATGGGGGTGGGGCTCGCAAACAGGGAACGTGGCTGCAGCCGCCATGCCGGATTTTCAGCTAAGCGAAAATCCGGTAAGTTGAACACGGCGATCTTATACTCCCCCCCCCCTTTTTTTTTTTTTTTTTTTTGCAAATAGGAATGATTGCTTCTATACACCATGGGAAACTTTTTTTCAAAAAAAAATGGTGGGAGCAGATTTTAAATTGCAAGTAAATCACTTGCGGCTGCCATCTTGGCTAGGGGGTCATGCGGAGTTTAGGGGGGGCTCTTTTAACCGTGAAGACAGTCACATCATTGTGAATGCCTACTTTTTCAGATGTATTTTTATCCCCTTCCCCTTGTATAGACAAGACCATAGTGCTACAACTGTGCAGTGTAAAAGGGCCCACAGAGGTGAGAATAACATTGCACAGTTCAAATGTTACTGGACTATAACTCCCAGCAGCTCTAGAAAACATAGTGATTGGTGAGGAATGCTGGGAATTAAAGTTCAGCAACATGTAGAAAGCCACAGGATTTTCACCCCTCATTCAATTTGTCATCTCTTTGCTTGGGAAGCATGGTGCTGAGTTACTGAATAGCTACGGGTAAGCAGTCACATTTTAGGCCCCCTCTGCCTAAATAGCCTAAAGGCACCAGATCATGTCTGATCTTGGAAGCTAAGCAGGGTCAGCCCAGATTAGTACTTGGATAGGAGACTGCCAACAAATACCAGGTGCTATAGGCTATATTTTAGAGGAGTGAACTGGCAAAACCACCTCTGAGAATTCCTTGCCTTAGAAAACCCTATGAAATTCATGGGGTTGCCATAAGTCATCAGGCAACTTGAAATCACATACAGATGCACACACACATGTTTTAAAACAACACATTTCTCTCAGATGAAGTAAGTCATGCTGGGACAAAAGTGCTTCGGGCATGAATAAGACTAGAGGGTGAACTCTTCATTTGTGTCCCCCTTTTGTCAATAAAACTTGCCCCACACTTATACCTCAACTCCCTGCTTTATACATGACTGGGGCAGAAATATGAACAAGGCTGCCCTCTTCCCCTATCACCACTAGTTTGGACACTCTTCATGAGAAAGATTGCTTTAAACAGTTATTAATCTTGCCATTGCCTTTTCCCCAATGTATGCGGTGAGCAAGCATACAACATAATTAGTGGAGAATGCCCTGGTTAGTACATGCTTGACTGTAGTCAAGCTGAAGTCAAGCCAGCAATTTGCAAAATATACAAGATTACACTTTCCAGATTTAAGGGAAGAAAAATTCCATTCAGCTCATGTGTCTTTGAGAAATAAAACTCAAAGCAAATCTCATAATTGGAGGTGGGGTTGCATTCTAAAAATAAATACCATGAGAAGGAATAGAAGACATTTAAGCTGTTTACTTAACAGCCTGTTGTTTGTTAAGTAAGATTAGGCAGCATTTTGAGTTCTTACATCTTTATTCCAACTGAGTACATGCACAGTGACAGAATAACGCCTAAAGGTGTTTTATGCTATGTCTGATAAGAGTTCTTCCAAAAAAGAACAAACATAATTTAAGCAAACATTGTACAGTAATTATACACAGAGGTTGAAAAGCCCAGCTGTTTTGTTCGAGAAATGTGTTTAGTTTCAGGCTTCCCCAAAACTGAACATTGCCACATGTTACTGCTATAAGAGTAGCTTTACTGGTGGAAAATGATGCAGCAGATGGTTTACAGCAGAGAAACATTCTAGCCCTTTGGCTGATGGGGTCTCTAAACACCTATTTATACCCAGACTATCCCTCTCCATTGACGCCCCCTTGTTGTGGGAGAGAGGCTTGCGTACCCTAATGATGTTTTGAGCTATGCTGGCGGTGGCACAATAGCCACTGGTAGGGTCTCCCATGCCAGACAGGTCAAAACCGAAGGGTCTGACAAAGAGCATCAAAGGGCAGGATGGGCTCTCTAGCCTTGTGGCAACTGTCCTAGGAGAAGGAAAACTCTAATCCCAAACCCGGGCAGATGGTGCTCGTCCAACCCTGTAAGGTCAACCATCTAAGACAAGGAAACTCTAATCAAACCTACGGCCCGAGGACCTTGCTGCCACGTCCATGTTTGCAAGGCCACGGCAGATGAATCTCCGGTTTAAAGGGTGAGGCCAGTTCTGTGCACGCTGCGCTCCACCAGAAAAATCCATTGCACAGGCTTGAAGGACAAATCCAGTTCCAAAAAAGCCCTGTAGCGACAGGCGAGGGACGAAACGGCAGGTGTAAAGATGCACTGGAAGCCGCAGCCCCAACCCTGCATGCAGGCGGTTCAGGACATTGGTCGCTCGAGGCTGACCCGGGAGATGACAGTCTTCTTCGGCAGCATCCTGAACGACCAAGCAGCCTTTTTTAAGGAGAGCACTACTTGCTCCATATGGAGAGGGGCCTAGAAAAGGTGGCCTAACGAAAGCTCATCCCCAGCTACCTGGTTGGCTAGCCACGGCCAACAGGAATCTTCTGATGCGGTCAAACCAAGACAAAGAAACAAAGGCACACACCGGCCTCCAAAGGTGTAAATAAACTGACACTTGCATGCTGGAACATCAGAACCATGCGAGACTCTACAGATAGTGGACGGCCTGAGCGTCATTCTGCCCTAATAGCCCATGAACTATCACGGCTTAATATTGACATCGCTGCTCTTAGTGAAGTTCACTTCCATGAGGAAGGCAGCCTTAAAGAACATGGCGCCGGCTACACACTTTACTGGTCTGGCAAACCCAAAACCGAAAAACATCTTTCAGGAGTAGGCTTCATGATTAAAAACTCCATTGCCTCCAAACTCGAAACCTTGCCAACAGGACACTCTGATCGCATTATTTCCTTACGCCTCCCACATCTTGTTCTCTTTAGTATATATGCCCCAACTATGCAAGCTGACCCTGTAGAGAAAGACAAATTCTACACAGACCTACGCCAACTCATACAAAAAGTCCCTGTAGAAGATAAAATTATTATCCTTGGTGACTTCAATGCCAGAGTAGGAAAGAACTCCAAAGCCTGGAAAGGTGTCTTAGGCAAGCATGGTGTTGGAAATTGCAATGATAACGGACGCCTCCTGCTAGAGTTCTGTGCAGAACAACAGCTGACTATTACAAACACAATCTTTCAGCAGAAAGATAGCTTGAAGACAACCTGGATGCATCCCCGATCCAAACATTGGCACCTCATTGACTATGTTCTAGTCCATCAGAGAGCCAAAACTATAAGAGGAATTGTGTGCCCAGTTCTCAAAGGTAAAGTATTATAACAATGATACAACAGTATAACTTTTAAGTATCTGCGTACTATATATACTTATGATGATCTACAGAACATATATATTACATGCAAGTGGTTGTTTGCTTTATACAGATGTTTTGTGGAAGTGATTGCATGTAATGTGGGCACACAATTCCTCTTATAGTTTTGGCTTACAGTGGTCTGTAACCCTGGTGCTGTTATTTTTGGGTTGGCTAGTCCATCAGAGAGACATTCGTGATGTCCGTCATACCCGAGTGATGCCCAGTGCAGAATGCCAAACAGATCATCGCCTCGTCAGATATAAACTAAATCTTCATCTTAAGTTCAAACCTAAGAGGGGTGGCATCTTAAAGAAGAGACTCCAAGTCAACAATCTTCAACAAGCTACCATGAGAGACAACTTCCAGGCAAATCTACAAACAAAACTTGAAGACCATCCTACAGATCCTTCTCCTACAGTGCTTTGGCAACATATCAAAAACAGTATCCTCCAGTCTGCAGAAGAATCCCTCGGGTTCTCCCACAAGAAAAATCAAGACTGGTTTGATGAAAACAACCAAGAGATCCAGGAGCTGTTGGCAAAGAAGAGAGCTGCTCACCAGGCATACCTCGCCCAGCCAACCTGCCATGTAAGAAAAGCAGCTTTCCGCCTCACATGTAGTAAACTACAACAAAAACTCCGAGACATGCAGAACAAGTGGTGGATCAATATAGCAGAAAAGACACAACGCTGTGCAGATCTGGGTGATCATAGTGGATTCTATGAAGCTCTTAAAGCAGTGTTTGGACCTACTTATCAGGTCCAAAGCTCCTTATACACTACAGATAGCCAAACATTAATTACTGATAAAGCCTCCATCCTGAATCGTTGGACTGAACATTTTCAAAGTCTCTTTAGCGCCAACCGAGTAGTCCAAGGCTCAGCTATCCAAATATGATACAAAAACCGATGAAAAATGAATTGGACATAGCTCCCACTTTGGAAGAGACCCTTAAGGCCATACAGCAGATGAAAAACGGCAAGGCAGCTGGGATTGATGGAATCCCACCTGAAGTTTGGAAACATGGAGGTCATGCACTCCACGATAAATTCCACGAACTCCTTGTGAATTGCTGGGAAAAAGGGGAACTGCCATCAGACCTCTGAGATGCAGTCATCATCACCCTGTAAAAGAAAAAAGGAGCAAAATCCGACTGCTCAAACTATCGAGACATAACACTGCTCTCTATTGCTGAAAAAATCCTTGCAAGGATACTCCTGAATAGATTAGTTCCTGCTATTGCAGAAGAACTTCTCCCTGAAAGCCAATGTGGCTTCAGAGCCAATAGGAGTACTACAGACATGGTATTTGCCCTTAGACAACTGCAAGAAAAATGTAGGGAGCAGAACAAGGGTCTCTATGTAACATTTGTTGACCTCACCAAAGCCTTCTACACTGTAAGTAGAAAAGGTCTGTGGCAGATCCTGGAAAGACTAGGATGTCCCCCCAAATTCCTTAAAATGATTATCTTGCTACACGAGGGACAGTGTGGTCAAGTCAGATATGGCGATGCTCTTTCAGAGCCCTTTCTAATAACTAATGGAGTGAAGCAAGGTTGTGCTCTTGCACCAAATTTATTTACAATCTTCTTTAGCACGATGCTCCAAAGGGCTATGGCAGAGCTTGAAGAAGACGACGGCATCTATATACGTTACCGTACTGATGGTAGCTTGTTTAACTTAAGCCGTCTGAGGGCTCACACTAAGACTCTAAACTATCTAGTCCGTGAGCTGCTCTTCGCCGATGATGCTGCCCTTGTTGCCCACACAGAAGCAGCTCTGCAGCGCCTAACGTCCTGCTTTGCAACAGCTGCAGAGCTGTTTGGGCTAGAAGTCAACCTGAAGAAAACAGAAGTTCTTTACCAGCCTGCACCACAGGACAAACACCACCATCCCCACATTGCCGTCGGCAAATCTGTGCTCAAGTCCGTTCAGCAGTTCACCTACCTGGGAAGCATCATCTCCTCAGATGCCAAGATTGACAAAGAGATCGATCACAGATTAGCAAAGGCATATAGTGCATTTGGAAGACTTCACAAAAGAGTCTGGAGCAATAAACACCTGAGGCAAAGCACAAAAATCAGTGTGTATAGAGCCATTGTACTGTCCATCCTCCTTTATGGATCTGAAACATGGCTCACCTATCGCCACCACCTACGACTCCTCGAGCGCTTTCATCAGCGCTGTCTACGCACAATCCTAAATATACACTGGACTGACTATGTGATGAATGTTGCTGTCCTTGAGCAAGCAGGGATCACCAGCATTGAGGCCATGATATTGAGAACGCAGCTGCGCTGGGCAGGGCACGTTTCTAGGATGGAGGACCATCGCCTCCCAAAAATACTACTCTACGGTGAACTCGCCACGGGTCAGCGTAAGAGGGGCGCTCCAAAAAAGTGATACAAAGACTCCCTGAAACAACATCTCAGGCTCGGCCAAATTGATCACCAACAATGGTCCGCCCTGGCCTCACATCGGGAGGCATGGAGATGCACTATCCATAATTCTGCAGCCTTATTTGAGAACTCACGCTGAACAAGTCTTGAAGAGAAACGACAATGCAGAAAGAATCACAACCCAAAAACATCACCCAAAGAGACCTTCTGCTGTGCTTTTTGGAACCGGACTTGTTTATCTCGGATTGGCCTTTTTAGTCATCAGCGCGCTTGCAGAAAACGCGGGATGAGTCCTTCCTGAATCTCCGTTTGAGAAGAAAAGCCAGAGAGATCCCATGGCCAGCAATCCAGTTCCTCTTGGCTGCTTGTAAGGAACCCCTGGGCTGTGCTGCACACCACCAACCCCAGATTAAGGCAGATGGAAGTTGGACTCCCAAAAGGGTTCTATGGTGCAGAAGCAAACAAAGAAAACCAATGTGTGCAAACATGATCCACCCCCACCCTGAAAACTGACCCCCCCCAGTTCGTTCTCAGCCTTCCTGTCTTTTCTCAGCCTCCAACTGCCAAGCTAATGCAAATAAATAAATAAATAAATAAATACAGTACAGAGTCACTAATACAAATTAACACTTTCTATGCCATTGGACATTTATGTTTGGCCACGATGCTGGCAAGGATTCTAAACCCACCTGCCTGGCAGCAGAAACCAAACTCACTACAACAGCTATAACCCAGGTTCTTGTGCTTTTAACAGCTAGTGAGCAAGTGTTCCTCAAGTTGAAACAGGTGTCTGCATTCTATCAGAACAAATCACAGTACTAGGAGAGAGCGAGCAAAAAAGGGCTAAATGCGACAGGGCCCAGTTGCTATTCTGGCCCTAACAGTCAATGTGTACTTGACTTCCAACAGCACTGCATCACGACCTACTCTGCCTTATTTATTCCCCTCTCCAGCTCGCATCCATACCACCTTCAAATGACCAGGGGCTCTGCACAATCCATCTTAGGAGGAGCAACCTGAGCATGGATGAACAACAATGGGATAGTTGATCCTTGCCTTCCCATCCTGGGACCAACTCTGATCCAGTGGCAACAAAAAGCATAGAACTACAAGGCATGCCTCTCTTGCAATCCTGGACTGGTATACAGCTATTTTCTCCCACTCCCAGTGTGCATGGGATTCACTTGCAAGAGCTGGATTCTTCTTATTGCTTTTAATTTATTGGTTTCATTGAAATAAAACCTGAAAAGACCGTATCTCCCTGTACAAGCCAACTTGAGGTTTAAGATCTTTAGGGGAGAGCTTTCTCTAAGTCCCACCACCTTCACAAGTATGTTTGGTGAGGGCATGGGTAAAGAGCCTTCTCTGTTTCTGCTTCCAGGCTGTGGAACTCCCTTCCACTGGAGGTACAGCTGCCCTCTTTCCTGTTCTCTTTCTGCCAGCAGGTGAGGACCTTTTTTGTTCAGGCTGGCCTTTGAAATTTAAATTATGTAGCAATAGGATGTGTGGCACAGTGGTTTGAGTATTGGACTATGACTCTGGAGAGCAGGGTTCAAATCCCTGCTTGGCCATGAAAACCCACTGGGTGACCTTGGGCAAGTCACAGACTTTCAGCCTCAGAAAATCATGTGATAGGTTTGTCTTTGGGTTGCCATAAGTCAGAAATGACTTGAAGGCACACAACAACAAAGGATATGTGGAGTGGTGTGCTGTTTTTCTTATGTTTTATTAGTAATTATGTTTTAAATGAGTTTTTAACTGTTTTAACAAATCTTATTACTACTTTTTTTAGTAATAATAAAATTAATTACTATTTTTTTTGTAAAATATAATCTCATCTTAATCTTGCTTTAAATTACTGTAAGATGCCTTTGATATGGGGAGAAATGCAGGATAGAAATGTAATACATACATACATATGCAAGCAAGCTGAAGTGGTGGTAATAATAATAATAAATATTTATAACCCACCCCTCTACAAAACGCAATCGGGGCGGCTTACAACAATTAAAATATACATCCAAGCCCTCAATCCCAGCCCCCCTTAAAATACAATTAAATAATTTAGGAATTAAAACATACTTTTAAAATACAAAAATAAATAAATAAAAATAAAGAATAAAAATACTAGCATGATGAAAAGTCAGGATGTTCCATAAACTTCAAAAATACCAACAGTTAATTTATAATCTATTATATTTCTGATTATCTATTTGAGCCGGCAATTATCAATCACATAATTAATAGCACTAGTATTAATTTCTTACTAAGTGCTACATGTGAATGGCTAGTATTAATTGTAAATAAAACCAACATTATGTAAGTCCCAGTGGAACTTACATTCTCACAAATGTATTTTGCCTCAGGATGCCACATGCTTGAGGGCAAAAAATGGGCTGTAGTACAGGAATGTAATAAAAGTTCTCATTACCAGATTAGAAGTGTTTACCCAGACCAAAGTGTGGGTGTTACAGCCAATAAACCCTGCAGCATAATACAGAGTTTTATTTTAGCTCCAAAGAAGGCACTGCATCCACAGTCAGAATAGAACACTCAGTCTATTGAAGACAGAACAAATGTGCAACATTCTGAAGAATGGAAAACAGATGTTCATTTGACCTGGAGTGGAAGGCATTACTAAGTGTTTAATGTTGCAGTTGTATGCACCCTAATTTGGGATGACCTGTACTTAGTGGATATTGCTTCCAATTATGCATGCACAGGGCCATGCCAAATGTTTGGTCCAGTTGTGATGGATGCTACAGCCCGATATGCATTCTGCTATGCCTCCTCACTTTGATTTTATATTCAATGTTCTAAACACCATCTATGTAAGATGGTAACATATATGTGCATGTGCCTTATTAATGTAGCTGCATTTTACACACAAGATGCATGAAGAAGATAACACAGGTCTTATTTTTTGTGGGGAGGGGGAGAGAGACTGCATTCACAGATATGCTCTGCACAAAGTGATTTTAGTGTTTTATGGCTGAAATTAATTGTTCGTATGTGCTGTTCAACACCCTGGAAACTACTGGATGAATATATGAATGCCTTAAATAAACCTGGAAACACAAAGACACACAGTCTGGTACACTTAAGCATCTTAGCACAAGAGCATGTACAATCCCCCCTCCTAAATAAAAGTGAAATGGGAAGTAATCAGAGAACTTGACCAAGGAACAAAGGACCAAACAGGGCTAGCTGTAATATGAAAAGGGTGGGAGTAAAGGGTATGAGAAAAGGGAATATATTACAGTTGTCTGGAGAGCCTGATTTTACAAGGACAATTGGGGAGGGGGCTGTTAAAAGCTGTCTTTTTATACATCTCTTTTCTGTTGCTATGGCTTGCCTTTTTGTATTTAAAGTGGCCTTTTGCCAAACTTGGAATAGAAAGGCACCAGATGGAGAGGAACAGTAGAAAGCCAACTAAGCAGAGTAAGGTGTGAGCACATCCTTTGAGGAGGAGGGGGCATGTGGGAGGATTGCCATGTGTTTCAGAAATGCAAAGTCACTTTCCTTCCTCACTCACTTCAGCTTTTGAGGCAGGCTGTGCTCTTAAAGGAAACAGAGACGGCTGAATCCTGAATCATTGGCACATATCCATGAAGGTTAACATCGCTGGGGAATAACTACCACCTTCTCAAACTCAAGTAAAGAGTAAATTTGAGATAACATTGCTTTTGGACTAGACATGTAAAATTTCTCTTCTTCTCATTTTCCTGTTCCACCCCCACCACACACACACACAAACTGTGAGGAAATACAATATTAGTCCCCTATACAGATTTAAAGTCACTTTGTTATTTTAGGAACATAAGATTTGCTATGTATATCTTGATTTGGCATAAAATTATCACGTGTAGTATATTAAAAGGGTCATTTAAGAAGAAGATAATTGCAAACTGAATTTACCTTTTAAATGTTTTTTCTAACAAATGTTGCTACAAGGATATGCACTGTAAGGAACATCTGAACTGCTAGGAAGTTCTTCAGGTCTCACAGGTTATGAGAATCAAGAGGAAAAAGAATAGAAGTCATCAACACTAATAAAACAACAGAAAACAATTTTACTTCCGTTAAGTCCTTCATAGTGTCAAAGAGACATAGAATCATAACATTGTAGAGTTGGAAGAGACCACAAGGGCCATCCAGTCCAACCCCCTGCCATGCAAGAATACACAATCAAAGCATTCCTGACAGATGGTCATCCAGCCTCTGTTTAAAGACGTCCAAGGAAGGAGACCCCACCACGCTCTGAGGGAGTGTGTTCCACTGCTGAATAGCTCTTACTGTCAAAAAGTTCCTCCTATCGTTGAGGTGGAATCTCTGCTCCTGGAGCTTGCATCCATTGTTCCGTGTTCTAGTCTCTGGAGCAGCAGAAAACAAGCTTCCTCCATCCTCAATGTGACACCCCTTCAAATACTTAAACAGGGCTATCATATCACCCCATAAGCATCTTTTTTCCATGCTAAACATACCCAGCTCCCTAAGTCTTTCCTCATAAGGCAGGTTTCCAAACCTTTCACCATTTTAGTCACCCTTCTCTGGACACGCTCCAATTTGTCAATATCCTTTTTGAATTGTGGTGCCCAGAACTGGACACAGTATTCTAGGTGAGGCCTGACCAAGGCAGAATAGAGTTGCACTATTACTCTCCTTGATCTAGACACTATACTTCTATTGATACAGACCAAAATCACATTGGCCTTTTTAGCTGCCGCATCGCACTGTTGACTTGTGTTCAACTTGTGGTCTACTAGGACTCCTAGATCCCTTTCGCACATAGTCTCGTTCAGCCAGGTCTCCCCCATCCTGTATCTATGCATTTCATTTTTTCGCCCTAAGTGCAGTACCTTACATTTCTCCGTATTGAATTTCATTTTGTTAGCCTTGGTCCAGCTCTCCAATCTATCCAGGTCATTTTAAATTTTGATCCTGTCCTCTAGGGTATTAGCTACCCCTCCTAATTTGGTGCCATCTGCAAATTTGATAAGTATGCCCCTAATTCCTTCATCCAAGTCATTGATAAAGATGTTGAATAGCACTGGGCCCAGGACAGAACCCTGTGGCACCCTACTGGTCACATCTTTCCAACACGAAGAGGAACCACTGCTGAGCACCCTTTGGGTTCGGCCGGTCAACCAATTACAAATCCATTGAACGGTTAACTTGTCTAGCCCACATTTTACAAGCTTGTTTGCAAGAATGTCATGGGGTACCTTGTCAAAGGCTTTACTAAAATCAAGGTATGTGATATCCACTGCGTTCCCTTCATCTACCAAGCTGGTAACTTTATCAAAAAAAGAGATCAGATTAGTCTGGCATGACTTGTTTCTCTGAAACCCATGTTGACTTTTTGTGATTATGGCATTGCCTTCTAAATGTTCAGACTCTCTTTTTAATGATCTGATCTAGAATCTTCCCTGGTATTGATGTCAGACTAACTGGACGATAATTGTTGGGATCCTCTTTTCCCCCCTTTTTGAAGATGGAGACAACGTTTGCCCTCCTCCAGTCTGCTGGGACTTCTCCTGTTCTCCAAGAGTTCTCAAAGATTATTGCCAGTGGCTCTGAGATTACATTTGCCAACTCTTTTAATACTCTTGGATGCAGTTCATCTGGTCCTGGAGATTTAAATTCATTTAGATTAAGAAGGTATTCCTGTACTTCCCCTTTGTTTATTCTGTGCTGATTTCCCCTATTGTGTCCTCTGTCCCATTATCCTCAGGTTGAACATCCTTTTCCTTTTCTGAAAACACTGAGGCAAAGAAGGGGATGAGTAATTCTGCCTTTTCTCTGTCCCCTGTTAGCATTTTGCCGTCTTCTCCACTTAGTGGCCCTACCATTTCCTTCTTCCTCCTTTTGCTGCGGACATACCCCAAAAACCCCTTTTTATTGTTCTTACCCTCTCTAGCAAGCCTGAGCTCATTCTGAGCTTTAGCGTTTCTGACTTTACTCCTACACGTGTTCGCTATCTGTTTGGATTCTTCTTTGGTGATTTCCCCCTTTTTTCAATTTCTTATACATGTTCCGTTTAAAACTTAGCTCCATTGAAAGTTCTTTAGTCATCCGTCCTGGTTTCTTGAGACATCTCCCATTTTTCTTCCTCAATGGTACTGTTTGAAATTGTGCCTTCAGTATCTCCCTTTTGAGAAAGTCCCATCTGTCTTGAACTCTCTTCTCTTTTAGTATTCCTGACCATGGGATCACCCCCAGTATTTCCCTGAGTTTATTGAAATCAGCTCTCCTAAAGTCAAGAATGCGTGTCTGACTATGCCTGGCTTCTCCTTTCCATTGTATAACAAACTCCAGGAGAACATGATCACTCTCACCTAAGGATCCCACCACTTGCACCCCATTAACCAGGTCATCGCTGTTGGTTAGGATCAGATGTAAAATAGCTGACCCCCTTGTTGCCTCTTCCACCTTTTGGACCATGAAATTGTCTTCCAGGCAAGTAAGGAATTTGCTAGACCTTGAAGTTTTGGTTGAGTTAGATTTCTAGCAAATATCATAACATAAAGCATTCATTCCATAAAAAGAACTGAGAAAAGGAAATCAGGCCAAATAATTGCCATGATCTGATATAATTGCCATGATCTGGTGCTTCTTGGGCTATCTTATGAGGAGGTGCGTGGGGGGTACTATTTTTTACCCTAATGTGCCAGGGATTAGTACAACTCTCTTTCCATCGAACTCACGATGGACTGGCAACTGATGGCTTGCTCACGTGTTGGCACAAGCTATCAACCACCAGTCTAAGGAGGTTATCAGACGAGCCTCTAAAAATGCTCTTGTCCCATTGTATTTAAAAGCATTACGTTTCCTGGCACAATAACCCTTTCTATCACACATTGCTGTAATAATGAGAAAGAGCAGCCCCAGCATTATCGGAGCATGACTGCTAGCGCTGTTTACGTCTGTATTCCCAGGGCAGTTCTTGCGAGAAGACATGAGAATGCTTAAAAGTAAAAAAAAACAAAACAAAACAAAAAACACCAAAACTAACAAAGAAGACAACCACACAAGCACTGGAACACACTTTACAAATTGCCATCAAAATGGGTAGGTTAATAAAAAGAGTGTCTCATGCCTAGTTTTTGCATTCTCACCTGGAAGTGTTCTGGCGGGGACCACCCATTGACGCTGTATTCATGAGAGTATAATGAGATGTGGTTTCAAATGCTGGCAATACCATGGGGGAAAAAATGCCATCAGCGATCAATTGATGGCTTGGCCCGTTAATAAAAAAGAATGCCTTATTCATGGCAGTGGGATGCTTGGAGAATGCGAGGAGTCGACGTGTGTGATAAGGGAGCCCTTTCGCAGTATCCTGTCATCATTATCACACCATATTTGCTGCATCTGATAATCTCCTAAATAGCACTGCTGTACATGGTCTTACAAAAAAGTCTACTTTATCCCTAGGTTCTGTTGAAATAATATGGGGACAATAAATATATGGGTGTCTTGTCCTAAAAAAATCATTCATAATCCTAAATAAAAATAATCTATTATCATTTGGGGGGGGAGTTTAAAAATGAAAAAAAAAGGCTCCCCACCCCATTCTTCTTCCCCCTCCCCAGGCCTTCACATACCCATTCTGTATAAAACTTGTGTCGACTTAACCCATGACTTATAGCAAACAACAACAGTGTAAGATGGAGCAGAGCCCCTGTCATAGTTGGCCATAGACCAGCAGATGTGTATACCAGATAGAGGCCTAGTCAGCTACAATCCTAAATTTCTCCCTACCAGATTTGTTTGAAAGCCAAAAAGAATCACTTTCTTGCTTCTGTCAGAGTACAGATTACTGGACTTCTCTCTAGCTATTACAGTTCAGCTTAAGTAAAGGAGCCATTAAATTTATTATTTTTTTAAACAGAGTCCAGTATTGTAAAGAACTGTGTTGCTTTGATTTTGCTAGTATTTAAATTGATTTATTAATCTTGACATTCTGCTTTAAATCAAGTGCAGCTTCATGAGTTGCTTTCCTTAGCTGTCCAACCTGTGATCTGTGAGTATGCTCAGTATTGTGTGTTAAAGAGCCATGAAGCATGCTCAGCACTAGAAGACAAAGGGCTGCCTCAGTCTTCTGATCAGATTTTATTGATCTCTGCAAAGGATGGGCAAGACCCATCTGAATTCTATCAAAGAGGATCAGATACTGTTCTGTGTTGAATTTAGCGTGTGCCATGCGCGCGCGCGCACACACACATGAAATACAAGGAAGGAAAGAGGACAGTTGTGCCAAGGCTGGCAGAGCTGGTAAAAGCAGAGCAACCTCAGACTCCTTCCCTTTGTAATCAGTGTATACCTATCGCCACTATTTACGACTCCTCGAACGCACAATCCTAAATATACACTGGACTGACTATGTGACGAATGTTGCTGTCCTTAAGCAAGCAGGGATCACCAGCATTGAGGCCATGATACGGAGAACATAGCTGTGCTGGGCAGGACATGTTTCTAGGATGGGGGACCATCGCCTCCAAAAATAGTACTCTACTGTGAACTTGCCACGGGTCAGTGTAAGAGGGGCACTCCAAAAAAGCGATACAAGGACTCCCTGAAACAACATCTCAGGCTTGGCCAAATTGATCACCAACGATGGTCTGCCCTGGCCTCACAGCGGGAGGCATGGAGACGCACAATGCTGCAGCCCTATTTGAGAACTCACGCGGAACAAGTCTTGAAGAGACACAACAACGCAGAAAGAATCACAACCTAGAAACATCACCAAGGAGACCTTCTGCTGTGCTTTCTGCAACCGGACTTGTTTATCTCGGATTGGCCTTTTTAGTCATCAGCCCATCCTTCCTGGATCTTTGTTTGCAAAGAAAAGCCAGAGAGAGAGAGAGAGAGAGAGAGAGAGAGAGAGAGAGAGAGAGAGAATCCTACAAATACCACTATCAGAAGAATTTATCCCAAAACAACAAGAGGAGAGGGATGAGCTCATGCTTGTAACTGGACTATTCTTGAACTTACCTGGGAAGAGGGAAAGGTGACATTTTACCTAGCTGTTTCAAGACTGTGGTGCAGCAAAGGTTGTGTGTCTGCAGGGACGTCAATGAGGCTTAACTATTCTTTGGTTTGGAATTTATCTATAGTGTAGTTGGGCTAGTTGCTGTTGTGGAGTCTGGTACACAATTATGGCTCTCCAATTTAACAGGCAGTGTTTGTTTTTAGCTGCTGATTCTTCTACAGTTTCTCCTTCCAAACAAACTCTGCTAAAGTTCTAACAGGTAATACATTTTGACACTGACAGCACGGTATTCCAGCCTGCTTGAGTTTTAAATGCAGAAGGTCATTCTAGTCTTAGGAGTAGGAAGGGCTTTTCTGTCTGTGTATGCCTTCAAGTAATCTGTCAACTTATGGCAACCTGATGTAGGAAACTATAATTCCTACTCAAAACCAAAGACAACTGTCAGTATAGTAGAGGCGTTATTATGCTTGATCTTCATGTATTATAGGCTGGTGAATTGTAATCTCCAACAGACAGGGCAATAAATCAAGAAATCTTTTATCTGAATTCAGCATTTGCCACTTTTGAAAGAGTCAATAATTTGCTATTTCTTGACTGGGGCTTAATGTACATGTATCAGGGGGACATGGAATATGAAATGAAATTTATGTAGAATCATAGCAATTCCAAACACATCTTTAGGATTAATTAGTCAGAAATACAAATTTTCATGTCTGGAACATGAAAAGCTCACAAAGGATGTAGAAGAGTACCCAATGTATTTCTGAAAAGAAGTGGTAGAGGAAACTGATTGCCTCAGCAAGGACTTATTTACTTTTTTATTTATTTATTCAGGCCTTTTAAGAACTATAGATTTTCCAGGCTGTGAGGCCATGTTCTGGAATAGTTTCTTTCTGATGTTTTGCCTGCATCTGTGGCTGGCATCTTCAGAGAATGGTTGGTTAGAGAGTTGTATTTTGAGAGATGGCTTTGTGGGAGTCACAGAGGCTTCAGCCTCCAAGCACAAACTGCCCAGCAGGATTTCATTTCAAAATACAACTCTCTAACCAACCATTCTCTGAAGATGCCAGCCACAGATGCAGGCAAAATGTCAGAAAGAAACTATTCCAGAACATGGCCTCACAGCCCGGAAAAAAACCAAGGAAAATATATGGATGCTGGCCTTTGACTTCACATTTTAAGAACTGTTTTTAGTGCATTTCTGTCTTTGCATTCTCTTATCCCTGCTTCTGGCTTTGCATCATCATCATAATCATCATTAATTGCTGATGGTGGTTTTATTATCTTTTTATTTGATGTGTTTTGCTTCTTCTTTGTATTGTGTTTTTAATCTGTATACCACCTACAGAACTTTGGCTACTGCATGGTTTAAGAATATAATAATTGCAGCACTATAAGACGCTGAATGATCTCATAACTATGGCCAAGCTCTGTCCATCCAAGTAAAGTCACAACTGGAATATTGGATAAAGTTTTCAAATTATAAGGTTCTTCAAACAGTTGGGTCTTCTTGGACTTCTGATTACAGTACCTGGATCCAAAAGCATCCCCCAAATCTCAATTTAGAACAGGAGTCTGTGGACCATTTTTTTTTTTTACTTGCCCCTCCTCTTGGCAGGCTGCACTCATTTTTCTGCCACTGAAACTGACATCATGTCAGTTCTGGTTTTGCTTTTGGCTAGTATTCAGACCTTTTGGGTTGTTTCTGGACAAAAAAAAATCAGCTGAAAAAATACAATCTGGGGGGCTCTGGGTACTTGAGATTTGGAGGACTGCAGCAATATACTTGGGGTGGCAAGTAGCCTGTTGACCACACATATATAACCACTTCAGGGAGACCACAACCTCTTCAAACCAAATTGATTATCCACTTAAAATGTTTCTTGCTCATAGTAGTAACTCTATGGCAGAAGAATAACTGGAGTGCAGCTCCACTTAGAAATACATCAGTGCAGGAATGAACTTGTATGTGATTGCGAGAGACTACTGCAAACTCAAGGATATAATTAGAACTGTCCAACTATGTCATATCCTTGGCTAGATGTTGCAGGCAGCTCTTTTTAAAAAATCTAAAACAACGGACTACACATTTGTGGCCAGAGCTGCAACACTGCTCTAAGGTCAATCTGAGGTCAGGACTGCATATTACATTTTATACAGAATATTCAATAGTTAACAGAGTGACGCTGTTTACAAGATGAAGTCATCAATGAGGAAAACTTGCCTTCAGACATACTGGCTCAGACACATTTCTCTGTTTTAAAAAAAGAAAAGAAAAGAGAATATAATGAAGTTTCTGCAGTTCTAGAGGTTTTGCATGTATACAAACTTGCAAAGCTAAGCAAACACAGCTACAACAGATGAGGTCTTCACCTTTCCTGTATACACATTAAAACTGATCACCTTCCATAAAGAGTTTCTGGAATTAAACCCTAGAAGACTGTTCTTCATGAGACATAAAACTTTACTAGAAGGACAAAACCAGGTAGAACCTTAGTCTTAAAACCAAAGAGGCATAACTTTTTTTTCTTAGTGTAAAATGCCTTTTTTATTAGCACACGACCAATGTGATGCAGAAACAACATAAGTGTACCAAGCGTCTTTTGAGGACAGTTCTTATTTGAACACAACAAAAATCATTTACCCTTTAAAAAAAAATACTCTCAGCTGAGAAGGTATTGGTCTCTCCAAAGTGCCATGTATTAAGTCAATGCAGGGCATCACAAAAATGAAGCTCTATCAACTCTACACAGATTTCTCTAACACCACATTTCAGCATCAGTTGCAAGTTCTATTCTAATGCAAATAAGAAACTTTATTTCTGAATTTTTGGTCTTTTCTCAAAAGTAATTCTCATTTCAAACAAAGGGATGCTCCTTTGTAGGAGCCCAAAAATGCTTGTGTAACATGAATCCAGAGGAGCAGGGGATGGCAATTACTGAAGACTCCATTAGCAGAAGCTGTAAAATCTTCTTTGCTGAAAGCTAATGCAGCATCAGGCCAAAGGCTAAATTCCAGACAAGGTCACAAGTCTCTTCATACCAGAAGAAAGTTAGAAGGTTGTAAAGAAATTCCATTTACTAAAATTTATATTAAAAGGCTTTGCCTCAGTTGAAATGGCATGAGTCAGATATTTTAAAAAATGCAGAAACACTCGGATATTCAGTGCCCATAGCCTAAGGCTGAACTCAGGACCATGGTCAATGTGTCCCTTCTCATCATGGCTCTATGACTGAGCCTGGAAGAAGGAGCTACAAGTCATATAGTTACCCCAATTAGTTATGTATGGTTTAACAAGGATGTAATGAAGCTTCATTTTGAAAGTAATGAAAGAGTAAGGCTGTTAACAAAAGCAATGCATTTTTAAAAATTAAAAATAATTTTTTTAGGGGTATTCTATTCATCTGGACTGAGGTCTTCCTCTCTTCTTACTGTCTTCTACCTTACCAAGCATTATTGTCTTTTCTAGTGAGTCATGTCTTCTTCACTGTCCTGCTTTCACAACCATACATAGAAATGGGAAATATGATGACATGGGCAATCCTAATTTTCGTATTCCATGATATATCTTGATACTTCAGGATCTTCTCTCGATCCTTTATAGCTAGCTGCCATTTCAATTTCTAGTCTTCTTCTGATTTCTTCACTGCAGTGTCCATTCTAATGAATGACTGAGCCAAAGTATGGAAAATCTTGAAGTATTTCAATGTCTTCATTGTCTGTTTTAAAGTTTGTAAATCATCCATGGTCATTATTTTTGTGTTCTTCATGTTCAGTTGTAAACCTGCCTTTGCATTTTCTTCCTTGACTTTCTTCAGAAGTTGTTCCAATTCTTTGCTATTTTCTGCTAGTAATATGGTGTCATCTGTATATCTTAAATTGTTGATATTCCTTCCTACAGTTTTCACACCTCCTTCTTCCAAGTCTAATCCTGCTTTACATATCATACATTCAGCATACGGGTTAAACAGAGAGGGTGGTTAAATGCAGGATTGCCTGATTTCCTTGCCAACTGTCCTGAGTGCAGCAGGACAATCAAATGTTGTGGAACACCCCTCTCTTTATAGAATCATAGAATTGTAGAGTTGGAAGAGACCACGAGGGCCATCCAGTGCAACCCCCTGCCACGCAGTAATACACAATCAAAGCATCCCTGACAGATGGCCATCCAGCCTCTGTTCAAAGACCTCCAAGGAAGGAGAACCCACCACACTCCAAGGGAGTGTGTTCCACTGCCGAACAGCTCTTACTGTCAAAAAGTTCCTCCTAATGTTGAGGTGGAATCTCTGTTCCTGGAGCTTGCATCCATTGTTCCGTGTTCTAGTCTCTGGAGCAGCAGAAAACAAGCTTGCTCCATCCTCAATGTGACACCCCTTCAAATACTTAAACAGGGCTATCAGCAAGAATGTCATGGGGAACCTTGTCAAAGACCTTACTGAAATCAAGGTATGTGATATCCACAGCAGATCATTAAACAGACTCTCTGTTTAATGATCTGCTCCAGAACCTTCCCTGGTATTGATGTCAGATTAACGGGACGATCATTGTTGGGATCCTCGTTTTTCCCCTTTTTGAAGATGGGGACAACTTTTGCCCTCCTCCAGTCTACTGGGACTTCTCCTGTTCTCCAGGAATTCTCAAAGATTATTTAAGAGTGATCCACAGTTTTTCATGATCTATACCATGGTTCTTAATCTTTCCTTTACCAGGGACCCCCTTTAAATATTTTTTGTTGCTGTGGACCCCCAAGACTTAACTCAAGATTTAAAACCATAATAATAATAATACAATTACACCACCCATTAACCCTTCCCTCAGAGAAACTGGAGGGGAGAGAAGAATTTTCTCCTGCTTCTTTCTGCAAATTTGTGGTTGGAGCAGACTGAATAGCAATGCAAACATCAAGCCAGCCAGTCTTTGCCTTGGCTCCTGTCATGTGGGCTGAGCAGCCTTCAAGCCTTCACAGACTCCCCCCCTCCCCAGGATGTTGTATATTGAGTATTTCCAATCTGTTGGTCATTCTTTTGTTTTCCATATTTGTTGACAGATTTTAGCTAAAACTAGAGTAGATTCTGTCTCTAGACTGCAACAGCTCCATTGGTATACGATGTGTTTCTGGTAATGTATTTCTCCCAAGTGATCCGAATGCAGCTTCCATTTCACTTTGTCACCTTCTATTTTTCTTCATTTATTACAGTAGTTCTCTTTGTCCCCATCCATTCAGGGTTCTGACGCTATTTCTGTCACTTTTTAATTTTGTATCTTGTCTGTCCTTAACTGCTTAAGAGTTTCATCTGTCATCCATTGAGGCTTCTCTTTCTTTCTGGCTGCAGATAGTGTCTTCTTGTATGCCTCCCTGACAATATTCCTGGCTACAGTCCAGAGATCTTCTGGCTCCCGGTTAATTAGGCTTAACAGTGCAAAGCTATTTTTCACATTATCTTTTAATTCTATGAGGATGTTCTTCAGGTTGTATTTTGACATGATGGTTAATTTAGTGTTCTTCTTTAGCTTTAGTCTAATTTTTTGATATTTTAGCAATTCATGGTCTATGCCACAATCTGCTCCTAGTCTTGTTTTGCAAGCTTCTCCATCTTCTGCCTGCAATTATGTAGTCTATTTGATTTCAGTATCGGCCAGCAGGTGATGCCCATGTATACAATTGCTTCTTGGGTTGCCTGAAGAATACCATGAACAAACTGTTGTCCTTGCAAAATTCAGTCAGCTGGGCTCCTGCTTCATTTCCTGATCCGAGGCCAAATTTTCCTACAATTTCATTTGTTTATTTATTTACTGCATTTGTATGCTAGAGGAAGCCTTCTGCTGATGTTCTTAAAGTTCTAGCAGGATCGTATCCAGAGATATGGTTTTTCAAATAGTCTAGACCCAAGCCATTTAGGACTTTATAGGTCATGACGAGCACTTTTAATTGTGCCAGGAAATGAATTGGCAGCCTTTGATTCTGCTCCATTTCCTATTTTTCCATTTCAATCACCTATGATGAACAAGAAACCCTGTTTTGGTATGTGAACAACTTCCTCCTGGACTCCAGCATAGAATCTTTCAATTTCTTCTTCTTCTGCCTCTGTAGTTGGAGCATAAACTTGGATTAAGATTACTGTATATTGATGGGTTTTCCCTGAAGTCTTACTGACAAGATTCACTTTGCATTACAGCACAGTTGCCCCTCCACATTCACGAACTTAGCATTCACGGTTTTGATTATTCATGGTTTTGGGAGGGCCCCCCGCCCTCCCAAAACTGCGACAAGGAGCCTCCTGGAGGCCCCATGAAGGCCCGGGGTGGGAGGGGGCAGGGCCGTGGAGGCCTTCACAGAGCCTTAGAAGGCCCCGTGAAGGCCCGGAGTGGGAGGGGGAGGCCCAGGGAGGCTTTCACGGAGCCTTAGAAGGCCCCATGAAGGCCCGGGGTGGGAGGAGGGAGGCCCGGGGAGGCCTTCAAGGAGCCTTAGAAGGCCCCGTGAAGGCCCAGGGTGGGAGGGGAAAGGCCGGGGTGGGAGGGGGGAGGGCCAGGGAGGCCTCCACGGGGCCTCGGGAGGGTCTCCGGAGGCCCCGTGAAGGCCTTGGAAGGGAGTGGGGAGTCCGGGGAAAGTGACTATGGGGCCTCCGGAGGCCCCATCGTCGCTTTGGTGGGGGAGGGGGAGGGCAGTCATTATTTGCGGAATTTTAACATTCGCGGGGGTCTGGGGAACCTAACCCCCGCGAATGTGAAGGGACGACTGTATATCCCTTGGCTGCTTTTTCTACATCTCTCCTCACGATAAATGCCATCCCATTTCTTCTTAGACTTTCATTTCGTCAGTAAAACACTGTGTAATTATCTGAATCAAATTGCCCCATTTCTGTCCACTTTAGGTCGCTTACCCCAAGTATTGCAATATTTATACGTTCCATTCTACAGATTACTTTTCAAACACTGTAATTAATTAAGGTCACAAGCTCTTTAAGTACCTGTTCTCAAGAGAAAAATAAAATACAGCATGAACACAACTGAACACAACTAATAAATATAACACCACAGATCCTAAACCCTGTGTGCTAGAATATGCCTTGATTTAAAAACATTCTGGAGGATGTGTATACTACCCACAACAACCCAATGCAGCCTCCATATTCAGAGTCAGGTGTCTCTCCAATTGCCTGACACTGAGGACAGGCCATCAGAAAAAACTGTAATGTGTCCTCAATATAAGCTTTCTGGAGCATGGGGATGACCACCTGTTGGAGACAGAATGTCGATTAGGTAGGTCTTTGATCTGATCCTGCAAAAGATTAGGGCTACTGAGAGTGGGTTTGGGCCCTGGTGAATTTTCTTTCAGGCCCTGGGCATCATTCCATCAAGGTCCCTTGAATCTTTGTGAAGGGAAGGAACACACAGTCACTGCCACCCAAAACCAGCACACACACAACCAAGGGCAGTTGTACAACTTCACTTTTTTGGCCCATACCAATAGCTGTCCCCCTCCCATGTCACATGCCTGTTGGTGGTCAATGGACTTTATCATACTACACTGTTATAGTGCTATTATTCCACTTTAACTGCTCTGGCTGCCTCCTGTGGAATTCTGGGGTTTGTAGTTTAGGGAAGGGCATTTAGAATTCTCAGCCAGAGAGATCTTAGGCCTCACTAAACTACAAACCCCAGAATTACACAGGAGGCAGCCAGAGCAGTTAAAGTGGAATAATAGTGCTATAAAAGTGTAGTGTGATAATCTCCAATATGGGCCAGTCAGGAGATGTTCAGAGCTGCTCTCAGAGGAAGAGGAGTTGGCAAAGAACTGGATGAGCTGCTCACCTGGACAATGGATGTGGAGGCGCTCCTACTGGCCTAATCACCTCCCAGTCTCTGTTTCCAGCCATTTGCCAGAGGTCTTGGGTTTCACCCATGGATTCTTCTGACTCCACCTGCCTACCTGCCTGCCCTTCTCATTCCCTTCCTCCCACCCACTGGTGCTACATAGCTCACCTGAAGCTTCCTTTTACTTACTTGAGTCCCCCGTTCATCTCCCTTGCTTGTAGCAGCAGATCAGCTTTAAAATCTTTAGTATTTTTGTAATATCAAATTTTGTATGCCACTTTCAATTCCTTTTATCAATTTTATAATGGGTGCCATAAAAACAAGTGACAAATAGCAATGCTAAGAAGAAAGACCAAAACATGCAGTGGAGTTGGCTTCTGGGTCCCCTTCTGGACCCCAGACCTAGCAATCTGCAGCAGTTTCCCCTCCCTTTTGTCAGTCCTGCACAGACTGGTCTTATACCATGCTACATATCTGGCTAGCAATGCTTATATGACTATAATTTCCAGACCATGCTCTGGCCCAGCAAGATTAGGACTGAATGGAGAAGTTCTGCCATGTGTTCTAAAATGTGTTTTTAAAGTGTTTTAATTTAGTGTTTTTAACATAATTGTATATTTACTGTTTTTAAAATGTTTGTATCACATAGGTTTTATTCTATTTTGTTTTAATTTGTTATAAGCCACCTTGGGCCCTGTACTAGGAAAAAGATGGAATATAAATTAAATGAATAAATAATGCCATTATAGGAACTAAATGCCTGCAGGTACACACAATCACACTTATGTATATGTAGCGGGTAGACAGGGCTAGCTTAACGACCGTCAAATCAGCATCTGCGGGGGTGCCCACACAGCCATGGCTCTCATGTCACCTCTCAACCTTCTCTTCTCCAGACTAAACATACCCAGTTCCCTAAGCTGCTCCTCATAGGGCATAATGGCTTCCAGACCTCCCACCATTTTGGTTGCCCTCCTCTGGACACATTCCAGCTTCTCAATACCCTTCCTGAATTGTGGTGCCCAGAACTGGACACAATCTTCCAGGTGAGATCTGACCAAAGCAGAATACAGTGGCACTATTTCTTCCCTTGATCTAGATACTATACTCCTATTAATGCAGCCTAGAATCGCATTGGCATTGTTTGCTGCTGCATCACACTGCTAATTCATGTTTAGCTTATAGTCCACTCTTTCTTTTTCTTTTTCTTTTTCTTTTTTTTTTGAGGAAATCTACACCATTACATTAATTGCTAATTAACAAAAAATATTTTGTTAGTGCCTATAATATAGTTTTTGAACTAAATTATTGGTGGCAAATTATGTAATACAGTAGGCCCCCTTATCCACTGGGGATTGGTTCTGTGCGGGCATGGATTCTGAAAACTGTGGATAATAGTGAACACCATTGAAAATAACGGGACCTCTGGTTTAAAATACCATAGTGTAGCCTTGGAGGGCCTAGAAAATGGCTAGGGAGGACACATTTTCTAGGAAGACTCTATTGTAGGTGTGCTGTTTTGTGTCCCATGGATAATGAATCCGTGGATACTGGGATCCTACTGTAATCTGAACATCCTGTACTGTGAATAGGTTAGGTTACACTGACCTTAGATAAACATATGGGCCCCCCAAAATAAAGCATTGTAGGGGGCCCCAAAATTCCTTAAACTGGCCCTGCGGGTAGAACAAATTGCTGATGGTTTCTTAAAGCCAGAGGTTCCAATGGCCACTGCTATTCCTTTGCAAAACCAGGCTCAATTGGCACCAACACAAAATATCGAGGAAGAAAAAAAATCGTATTTGAAACAAGGAAGGAATGAGACATCTGCTAAACTAAAGCACAAGATAAGAATTAGAACAATCAAGTCTAAAGCATTCGTACACTTATAAAGGAATACTTGTGCCCTCAAACAAGTAACACCCAAGCAGAAAAAGAGATGGAAAAATTTAAGAGAATTAAACCTCTAAAGTAACAAACAGAAGTTGAAATAAGCATACATCATTTTTAGGAAATTTATATAACACTATTTAAGAATAGAAGT
This sequence comes from Gambelia wislizenii, assembly GCA_030847615.1. Lineage (NCBI taxonomy): Eukaryota > Metazoa > Chordata > Lepidosauria > Squamata > Crotaphytidae > Gambelia > Gambelia wislizenii. The sequence goes on from JAUMIR010000001.1 coordinate 330,157,366, forward strand.
AACCACGAAATGTAACACAGAATTGAAAAGCAAAGAGGATGTATTTGAGCAATTCCAGCAAAAGCGGGATGGAAGTAGGATATACATCTAGTGGGGAAACATACATTTGAATGGTATTGTATCCTTTCCTATATATGCTTCTTTTAGGAGAACAGAAAATGTTACTTTTGGTAATGAGAAGAATATTTAATTGCATGATCAGATATATGATATATGATTACATATCATACTGAAGCACTGTAACTCAATTATATATATTTTTAAAAGTAACACCTAATCAGAAAGCCAGGTGTACAAGTGAAATGCTTCTATTTATATATTTGATATTTATTAGTTGCACTACTACTGGTTCTAAATAACCAGGACAGTTATTCCTTTGGCTTTGGGGGAAAAAAAAATCTGCTTCATCAGCATAATGCTAGTCCCTCAGGAATAACCAGAGACATTGTGACATCTCCCATTCATTTGTAGATCTAATGAAACCAGTGCTAACCTGGAAAGCTGCAAAGCAGGGTATGATAGGGGCAATTTCAGTGATAAAAGTCAGTGATAAAACACTGCCAAAGTCTTGACTGATTCGTAGTGTTCTACAGCTTGGGTATAGTTTAGGAAAGGTACAAACAGGCACAGCAAGAAGATAGATCCTGAAAAAAAAACACACAACCTGCAGTCTATTGAGTAGAAACACTTTGAATTAAGGAGTGAAAGTCCTGGGACACCTTAGAGACTAACTGATTTATCGCAGCATGAGATTTTATAGGTAACAGTTCATTTCATCAGATGTGTAAGGCATGCTATGGGTTGTGGTGGGTCAACATGAGAATATAAATCAAGTTAACAAGGTGAGATAAAAGATAGCAGAAATGGGAAAACCAGAGCAAGAACACTATAGCAGCAATAGCAAGAAAGGGTTCTTTTGGAAGCAACTGTAGTGAGATCACCACAGAAAATCATTATTCAAATTATCATTTCTAGTTATCTAGCAAATCATATCAATTACTGATTTTTCTTTAATCATCTTGTACCTAAGAATTATGTTTAAAATCCTGAAATTCATCCCTACTCAGTTGTCAGTTTCCATTTTAAATATCTTAAATTGCTTTATTTTCTTTTCTAGTAACTGTCATGTTTGGTCTGAGTAAAATGTTGACTTTATTACTGGATCTGATCTGCTGCCATAGCTGAAGCTTGGTTTATCCCCCTCAGTCCCAAGTACCAATGAAGTTGGCTGCTGATTACATAATTAGCTGATGCTAGAGAACCATCTTAAAGGTTATTCAAACTGCCCTATCCTATACATGCTTACTCTGAGAACGATTCTCTGAATTCTATGGAGCTTACAACCAGATAAGTGTGGACAGGGTTGTATTGATAGCTGGACTATCACTCCAAAATTTCCCAAAATTGTGGTCTCAAGAAACAAAGATGTCACGGCATAATGGGGATGAACTCAGTCCTCTCTAACTGGAATGCAAATGTCAATCCTCAAGCATGAAGGATAATCTCAGACTTAATTCCATGTTTTGTATGGCAACATGAGTGAGGAGCCAAAGCCTATGAGGAATAGCTTAGGAAGCTGGATATAGCTTGGAGAAATGAAGATTGAAAGGTAATATGGTAGACATACTTAAATACCTGAATGGGTATCATGTAGATGTATTAAGCTTGCTTTCTGCTGCTTCCTATGGAATTCTAGGATTTGCAGTTTAGGGAGGCCTAAGAACTCTCTAGCTGAGAGTTCTAAATGCCCCTTCCTAAACTGCAAATCCCAGGATTCCACAGGAGGCAGCCAGAGCAGTTAAAGTGGAATAATAGCGCTATAACAGTGTAGTGTGATAAAGTCCTAGAACATGAACCAATGGATTCAAATTACAAGAAAAGAGATTCCACCTAAACATGAGGAAGAACTTCTTGACTTTAAGAACTGTTCAAAAGAGGAATAAACTGCCTCAGTGTGTGCTGGACTCCTCTTCTTTGGTGTTCTTTAAGCAGAGGTTGGATGGCAATTCTCCAGTGTGTTTAAGTTGTGTATTCTTTCATGGCAGGGGACTTGAATGTCCCTTACATCTCTATGATTCTACAATACTATGATTCCTGTAGGGTCGCCCCAGATCATATCTGCTTATTAAAAAGCAACTCCCTGAGAATACAGTTCCAACATTCCTATGTCTTTACTAGGAACCAGTTGCAGATGCACCCATTCTAGTTTTCATAAAGCACTGCCACATAGCTTCAGAAATGTCAATGTATTCATGTTGATTCATAGTGTAAGAAACAGAAGTCCCCAGCCTCTGAAACTGTAAATCCAGTTGATCCTCACACTGCCAATTGTGTTTATGTTAAGAAGAAGGGAAGTTACAGTTTTTTTGAAGTCAATAGCCAAATGGATATTTATCACTCAGAAGCTTGGAATGAAAACCCACAGACCCATTATATGTAGGAATACAGTGAGCATAGTTGGCAGCAATCTTTGGTTGCAGCAGGCATGGAGAGACAATAGACAGAACGCTGGGTCTGTTAACAGAAACAAGGAAGGAAATCAATGCTAACAGCATGAAGACTCTTGTGCAGTTAATCTAATGTGTATTGGGTAACTTTATTACCCAAGTTTGAACAATCAAAGCTATATAAAACTGGACCCCAAACAGTACAACTATACAATCAGTGAGATTTCCACTATCTTTTGTTCTAACATTCCCCCAAATACCTACAGCCTTTTTTACAATCTGTAACAGCATCCGTTTTCTTGCTGTGGATTAATTGTACTGTATTTCTCTCTGCCTACTGCTCTTTCTGAGTTAGCAAGCATGGACCTCAGTGGAAGATTAAACAATACTAAAGCCCACAGCAGCAGAATTCTCAGTCTTATTCCTTGTTTCACTTGGGCAACCTTCCTGACTCTTGTCAGGGACAAACTTGCCAACCCCTTAATTTAGGAATTGTGTACAAGTTTTACATTCCAATCCCCAATCAAGAGAAGGATCTCCCTCCCCACCTCCCCTATGCAAATCATTACAATTCATGGAATTCACATGAAGGACAATAAACCAGCACCTGGTTCTCTGGCAGACAAGAATTGCTCAAGCCAAAGTATGTCAAATTCAAACTTATTTTGTCCCAGTTTCCAAGAATGAGTTTAAGCCACCTTCCCCTGACTCCCCATGCTTGGATTTCAAGATTGATTATTCCAATTCTCCATTTCTGCTTTTAATGGAAAACCTTCCATCATTCCACTCATATTTTTTTCAGACACCCAGCTGGAATGCAATATTGAATGAAGAACATTAGGTGGAGATAACTGCTTTTTTTTTCCTATTGAAAATTTCCTTTGCATTTAAGCACACTTACTTGCAACCTAAGCTTGACTGGATTTCTATTCTTCTTGGCACAACTGTTTGAGCATGTTCTGCTACTTTCCTCTCGATTTTACTGGTTGTAAATATCACAGTTCCACACTTCACATACTGTCATGCTCTGTATTTCCATCAACCCTTAGCATGTTATCAAGGAACACACAGGCAATGTGATGAAAGGGTTTGTTTGTTTTGGTTAATGTATTATCAAGAAAACTGCTACAAAAAAAATTAAGATTCAAATCAAGGAACTGATAAATGAAGCTTCTTGATATATCATTTTAGTAAAATTGTTGCTGTCGAGTGCCTTCAAGTCATTTCAGACTTACGGTGGCCCCAAGATAAATCTAGGATTTCTTCAGAGGAGGTCTGCAACTGCTTTCCTCTGAGGCTGAGAGAGTGTGATTTGCCCAAGATCACCCAGAAGGTTTTGATGGCTGAGTAGGAATTCACACCCTGGTCTTCAGAGTTGTAGTCCAATGCTCAAACCATTACATCACACTGGCCCTCACCTCATTTTAGTAGAAACTAATCCAGAATTCAGGTTCACCCAACATTAGCCTTCCTCCAGACACATTATATCTGCCCATGATTTGCTGAATATGAAAATTCAGCACTCTAACATCAGTTTTCAAAGAGATAGCCATATTAGTCTATCACAGCATAAAAAGGAAATGGTGGGGCGGTGGGGGCAGGGAGAGAATCCAGCAGCACCTTTAAAACTAATTTATTTTTAAAGATGCTTTCTTGCTCATGCAAAAAATAGACCAGTCTTAAAGGTGGTATTTTGTGCCCCCCACTTTCCCCCCATTTTAGCACTGCAGTACTAAGTTTTCATTTTGTTTGTTTAAGGATTAAAGGCTAGATCAATTCTAAATATATTTAGCAAAGAGTAAGTCCCACTGAACTTAGAAGGGCTTACTTTTGAGTAACATACTTAGGATCATGCTGTGCATGTATATATAAACAACAGTACAATAAAAATAATTTGGAACAGCATACAACCAACAACTTGAAAAAGATTGCTCTGAAGACTTATCTTCACCTAAAATATCTAGCAATTAAGAGAAGTTCTGTGTGTGCTTACGATTTATACACACCTACTGTCTCTCTCTCTCTGGCTTTTTTCTTTGCAAATGAAGATTCAGGAAGGACTCATCCCGCGTTTTCTGCAAGTGCGCTGATGACTAAAAAGGCCAATCCAAGATAAACAAGTCCGGTTGCAGAAAGCACAGCAGAAGGTCTCCTTGGGTGATGTTTTCAGGTTGTGATTCTTTCTGCGTTGCCGTTTCTCTTCAAGACTTGTTCGGATTTATACACACCACTTCTACCACAATTCTTACCACAACAGTCTAGTGTGATGGATACAGACCTTCATACAGCCATTCTTCTCTGCTTCTGCCAGAGTCAGTTTTACTATCCTTGTAACTAGCTGCTTATACCAAGGGGCTTTAGGCCCACATGTTTAAGCAGCAAATTACAACACACACTCCAGACACTGCAGTATTAACTGCCTGGGAAGAAGAAGCCAATAGTAAGTGATCAAAGAAAAGGGAACTTGCAAAGCATGACTTAAAGTTGTTTCTCACTTGATGTAGCAATTGTGTTTGTCTTTGGTATATCATGTTGCATTCTGTTCCCCACAGCAAGCATCTAAACAGCAGAATGTGTCCTTAAACATCCTTGGACATGAGCTAGGACATCATGAATGGGCATGTTCTTCAGCATGTCTACTGCACATTTATGGATGTGTATATCTCCTGTGCTTGCCACACTGAAGTCACACCACTGCATTCACAACAAACATAAAATATGAAGCAGCTCTTAGTAATGCATCATGTCTAGCTGGCAGTTTTCAAAGAGGCAGCCACATTAATCCATTTGGGTATATAAAAAAGTAAAGAACAAGTGGTCCTGAGGCACCTTTAAGACTGACTAGTTCATTTCAGCAGAAGCTTTTGTGTTTGTTTGCCAGGAGTCAGAACTACACCACTTCAGACTCCATGCGAATAACTGGTTTATTTAAATGCTCCTACTGCTTCCTGTTCTTCTCAGGATGCAGGCACACACAGGGTATCAGGGAGAAAGTTTCACATAGCCTTTCCCCTGCAGCACTCAGTTACTGCATACATGGAACTTTTTTGAAATGCAAGGTAATACACATCACTGAAAATGCAAGGTAATACACATCACACACTAGGTCACAGGAGGCATGGCTAGTATGTACAGCAAGGACAAAGTGCCCTATTCAACAGTTCAGCCTACCCTGTTCAGGCTGACCCCTTGAACAGGGTTGGAGTCTTTGCTACCAAGACAATATTCCTACACAATGGGGCTGTGGTCAGGGCAGGACTTTGGGGCAGACATCCAGGGCCTTGCTCAGCAGAATGAGGAGGACAGTCAAATGAAGCAGGGCAGGCTTGGAAGTAAGTGTGAAGTAGTGCATATTACTATCTAAAAGGCGGGGGTTCTCCTCTAAAAACCATTATGTCCATTATCTAAACTTACCTAGCTGCAACTCCCACACCCCATCTCCACAGATCCATATCTAACAGTTGTGCAAGGATATCCTTATGTCCCTCTGACCGGCCCCTCAGAGCTTATTGGACATTATGTGTGTAGTCACCACTGGCCTCTGTCTTGCAACAAACCACCTCAGCCCTCACACAATTGTTTTCCTCAATTCTCCACTGGTCTTCTTCACCTATTGCCATTCAGTCACTCCTGCCAGCTTCACTGCCCTGCTCAGCACTGCCTTCTCCCTACTTCCTATTCGTGCTCCTTGTCAATTTTTTTACAGTCAAGTCCTTCTATAGATCAGTACCCCTAGGATGACTATCTTCCCCTCATCAGCTTCCCTCAGCCTGTTGCTTTCTGTCTGCAGGATCTCTTCATTGCCCTTCTGTTCCTGATCACACCTTGGTCTCCCCCCCCCACCCGCTCCCTGCCACACATACACGCAAAAAGCTGGGGGGGAAACTCTCCCTCCCTCTCCCTGTTGACCACAATTCCCAGCATCCCCCAGTCAGCATCGCCATTGACTCTGATGGTTGGGGGATTCTGGGAATTGTAGTCCCTCAAAAGCTTGCTCTCCAGCCCATTCTGCCCCAAACCCAGCTTCCCTGTCTCCCTGATGTAGCTGCATATTTATATCAGTGACCTCCCCTCTACTATTCTTCCAGCTTGCTTCCCTTCCCCTTTAAAAACAACAAGGACACATTGTTTTATCTCTCTCCCTTATAAACCCCCTTAATACTCCGGAGAGCCAACTTTCTGCACGCTCCCTAATTTTTCATATGCACCAGTTCTCACAGAAATCACCCCATTACTTAGCCATGTTCATTTTCCTGCTATCCATAAGCAAACACAGCCTATATGTGTGTGTGTGTGTGTAAAATATTCACGGCATTCGTGTCCCCCCCCCCTCCATGAACACTCCTCCCTGTTTTCAGGATGCCACACATCCAGAGCATGCTCCCCTTCTTCCTTTACTGGTGCCCAGCTCTTGGAGCTGAGGTCCTGGACCCTGCATTCTGCATCGGAGTTCACTCCGAACAGAAAGGGAGGTTATCGCAGAAACGTGAGCCGTACCTCTGAGCATGTACAGAGAAAATGTTCTTCACCACAAAAGTAACCACAATCCACAAGATATTAGAAGGGGGGGCGGCATGCAAAACTCAAACCCTCGCCCGCCCCCTCGCTAGGGATGCCGGAGGGTGCTGGCAAGCTCGGCACAAAGGACGGCAATCTCCCCCAAAGGCTCCCCCGGGGAGCCCCAGCGCCCAACGCCGGAGACCCCTTGGGCTGCTGCTGGCGCCGCCCTTCGCCTCGCCTCGCCTCGCCTCGCCGTCCTAAGAAGTCCGAAGGGCGGACGGCAGGCTGCGCGCTCGCGGGACTCACTGCGAGAGCGCTTCGAGTGCAGAACCCCGTTTCTTGGGCATAGCAAAGCGGGGCTGGAACCGCGCCCTCCGTGTTTCCGAGGCTGAGGCGGAAGCGCTCTGTACATGCTCAGGAGCCCACGGAAAAGGGGCCCTGAGCTCCTGCTCCTCCCAGGTCTTCCCCGCCCGGCCTCTGGAAGGGGCTCAAAGCCCCCGCGTGGCGCCCACTCATTCACTCACCCGTCCCGCGGGGCTCGAGGCTGGCTCCCCCGTAGTCGGCGGCGTCCCCCCGTCGGGCGCAGGTGCCCCGTCCCTGGACCAGCGCCTGGAGGGGCAGCTCGGCGCCGGGCCGCGGGTAACAGCGGAGCCCCGAGGCGCAGTGCGGCGTGTAGACCCCGCAGGGCTCCCCCTCGAGGCGGGCGCAGACCGGGCAACACCCGCAGCCGGGCTCCCGCACCAGCTCCGGGCAGGCGGCGGCGGCGGCGGCGTCGAGCCCCGTCGAGGCGGGCGGCGAGGGAGGGCAGGCGGCCAGGCGCTCGGCGGTGCAGGGCGGGCAACGGAACAGCACCTCGGGCAGCGCCAGCCCCGCCGCCGGCCACGACGCCCACCAGCCCAGCCCCAGCCACAGGCAGCAGCAGCAGTAGTACGAGGAGGGGGAGGAGGAGGCGGGGGAGCGGGAGCCCGCCACGGCCAGCCTCACGCGCGGCGGCAGCAGCTGCACCATCCTGGCGGCACCTCGGCGCTGAGTGACCGACCGACGGAGCGCCCGCCGGCTGCCCGGGCAGGTGCTGCGCTGCGGCTGGGCCAGCGATTGGAGAGCGCCGCTGGGTCCTAGAGGCGGCCGTCCGCTCCTCCGCCCCACCCTCGCCTCCGACGCTCGTCAGGCGCGCCCCCGCCCGGGAGAAGCCTTGGCGCCCGCTCTGCCCCCGCCGCAGTTCCCAAGAGCCAAAGGGGGCGCCCAGCTTGCTGAATGGGGCTCCCTCCCAAGGGAAACAACCAAGAATAACGATTATTATGATCCTTGCTACTACTACTACTACTACTACTACTATTAGCTGTACCCAGCCTAACATACACCCTTATACAGTTGTTCCTTCATATTCCCTGGGGTTAGGTTCCAGGCTCCCCGTGGATACCCAAATCCGTGAATACTCAAGTCCCGTTATATGTAATGGCATAGCAAAACGGTGTCCCTTATATAAGATGGCAAAAGCAAGGTTTGCTTTTGGGATTATTATTTTTTAAGCATATTTTCAAGCCGTGAATACTTAAATCCATGGATACCAAATCCGTGGATATGGAGGGACGACTGTAGTAGATTCACAGGGCTCAGCTATACGCTATTATTTTAGCCCCCCCCAAAAAAACCCACTCTGCAACTACCTACATTTACTCTGCAACTACCCCACTCTGCAACTACCTACATTTGACTGTATTTCCCATGGAGGACTACTTTTATGATTTATCATCTTTCTAAATTTCTAAAAGACTGCATTGTTTTCCATGTGGGTGGTGAGTGGCTGCCTCTCCATTGACGCCCCCTTGTCCTGTAGGTCATTATCACGAGGTCATTATAAGCCTCTCCATTGACGCCCCCTTGTCCTGGAAGAGAGGCTTGTGTACCCTAATGAAATTTTGAGCTATACTGGCGGTGGCATAATAGCCACCAGTAGGGTCTCCCATGCCAGACAGGTCAAAACCGAAGGGTCTGACAAAGAGCATCAAAGGGCAGGGAGTGTCTGAGGGAGTGTAGATGCAGATTGAGTGGCAGGAGTGGATTGTGAGCTGGAGAGGGAATTTGCATGGGGGTGGTGCTTGGCTGAGCAAAAGGGAGGGGATTGGTTGGGTTAGCACACTGGGAAAGAAAACATACCCAAGAGTTCTATAGATTACTAGCTATACCAGGCATAACATACGCCATTAAAAAAAACTCCCAAAAAACACCCGGTAGACTTCACAACAACCTTGTAAGGCAGGCTGGTAGGTTTTTAAATTTCTCCTCCCCCTTCTCAGTGTTCTACACTTTTCCTGGAATTGCTGAGGGTGACTCACTCTGTTGCCCTGCCATGGCCACAGACAGTTGACTGCCTGGGTGTTGACTGCCTGGGTACCATCACAAGCAACCTGTTGCCGCTGCCAGTTGACTGTCTGTGTCCCAAACTGGGCCACAGACTGAGTGGCAGGAGTGGATTGTGAGATAGAGAGAGAATTTGCATGTGTGTGGTGATTGGTTGGCTGTGTTTCCTGAGCAGCCAATTAGCACACTGAGAAAGGCAACATACCCAAAAGAATTATATATATAGATTGTTATTATTCAAAGGTCAGTAATTTGGTTTTATTGTATCTTTGTAGTTGTAATTTTATTGTTTAATAGCTGTAATGGTCTGAAACGATTGATAGACTAATCCAATAAATAAACTAAAACAACAACAACAACAATAATAATAGTACATTTTTATTTCTTACCCAGCTCTCCCCAAGGCTCCAGGTGGGGATACAACATAAATTAAAACACTGTACAATATATGAGATAAAATCATTTAAAGACACCCAATAAAAACACATTGGACTAAAACAAACATTAAAATCTTTTATACACTTAAAATACCAATTTAAAATTCATAGATTAAAATCAACTGGGTAGGCCTGTTTTGAATTCCTCTTTAGGGCTGTTTTGAATTCCTCCCCTAGTTGCCCAGTCTGTGTGACAGGCAGACATTCATCAGACACACCCTTCTCCTGGCAGTAATTTGTATCCTGACCTTATTCCAAGAAATTGTGCATGCCCTCCAATTTAAGGTGGTGTCCTTGGGCCAGTCACCTTTGCGTGGTGTCACAGGAGGGCAATGGCAAACCTGGCTCTGCACAAATCTTGCCAAGAAAACCCCCAGGATAGGTTCACCTTAGGGTTGTCATAGGTCAAAAACGACTTGAAGGCACACGGCAAAGCTTTGAAAAAGCCCCAAAGCCTCTGTTCCCAATCCACCTCTTCGGGGTTGTTATAAGAATCAAAGGAGATACATCTATGAATCACTGGCCCTACTCACAAAATTGGGATGGGCACTCTCCACAAAAAGAGGAAAGAGAATGGGGACAACTGCCTCCTTTATCCTCCTCATCTTACTATTTGACCCTATATTGCCCCTGAGCTGTTAATGATGATGTCTGCCTGTCTCCTGTCTGTTATTTCATTACATTTTGTATTCTATGTTGTTTAATTCCATTGCACTACTTTGGAGATTTGGGGGCTGGAAGGGGATGTAAAAACAAACCTGCCCCCCTGTTAAAGGTGGCATGATAAAATCAAAGAATTACTTATAACCAAATTGCTTTTAGTGTTTTGTAGATCACTGGCACTAGATTGTTTTTTTTTCTCCTGTAGCATATTTTATTTAGGCATTAGGCTTTTGCTAGCTTTGCACTGTTTAGCTTTGTTTTCTTTTTATTTATTTATTTAGACTGCAAGTTGCCAGACAATCTTACTTAATGGGAAGTATATAGCAGTGGTGGCACTAGAAAGTTGTGAGAGGCTGAACTGCACCAGGTGACACCATTGTGGGAACGGGTGACACCAGCCTTAGTGACGCCACAAGGATATAGTAAGCTACCGAAAATAATGGACACTGTATCAATGCAAGTTAGGAGATGCTTTGCACCCACATTTCAGGGATGAAGTTTTTTGGAAATGGTTCCCATTGCTTTTTAAGTTAATTATAAACAGCAAATTGTGGGCTAGGCCTACCAGACTCTCATCCTGTGGCGTTACTAAGGCCAGTGTCACCCCGCCCTCTGATGGTGTCACCTGGTGCAGTTCAGCCTGTCCGCACACACACTAGTGCTGCTGCTGCTCACATCTTCATTTCTTGTTGCTGCTTGCAAGCAAGTTGATTTTGACTTATGGAAACCCTATGAATGAGAGACCTGCAAGAGCTCCAGTCATCAGTTGCCCTGTGCAGGTCTTTCTGGACGGAATCAATCCACCTGTAGTGTGGTCTCCCTCTTTTCCTACTGCCTTCCACTTTGCTGAGTATTATAATCTTTTCCAGAGAGTTTGTCTCATGATATGTACACAGTATGAAAGCCTCAGTTTAGTCATCTTGGTTTCTATGACAGTTCATAGAAACTCTCGGACCCACTTCCTTGTCTTTTTGGCAGTCCACAGTATCTGTAGAACTCTTCTCCAGCACCACATTTCAAACAACTTCATTTTCTTACTGTCAGCTTTTTCACTGTCCAGCTTTCACACCCATCTTCATTAGACCCATCAAATTTGATAGACATTAGAGAATACAGGAGGCCCTCTGTATCCACCAGTTCTGCATCCATGGATTCAACCAACCACAGCTCTGGAAATATGTGTATGATTTTTTTTTTTAAAAAAAATATTTATTTAATTATTTATACCCTGCTGTTCAGCCTCAAGGCTATCAGAGGAGCTTACAAATTGTTTTAAGCAATAGCTATTTACACATCTACATTGCATTAAGCAGTTTCCAATGTGTGTTAGCTAATTGCCTCCCACAATCTGGGTAATCATTTTACCGACCTACGAAAGGATGGAAGGCTGAGTGAACCTTGGAGCCCACTGGAATCGAACTTGCAACGTGGTGGCTTACAGTCCTGGCATTTAAATACTGTGCCACGAGGGTTCCTTGTTTGTCTCTCAGATTTCTGGAGGAAAGATTCAGCACATATTCAGGTGGCTGCCTCACATGATGGAAAATAGGTAAGGGACATTCATTTGACACCTTATACTTCTAGCTCTCAAGGCATCTTTTTTTTTTTTTTGCATCCTCTATGTAACCTGCCAGATGTCCATCTGTGGGTAAAAACATCCACCCACCAACTTCCAGTCTTTTCCTCTGGATTTGAAATGTTGGTTAGCAAGCACATTGCTTTTGTGTAACAGGAAGAACTTCCACAAAAAACTGTCTCTGTGTGTATGTGTATGATTTGCTTGATTTTGAGCAGAGCAAAATGATCCTAACCCTCCAACTGTAAGTTGAGGATGCTGGATGGGACAGAGGTGCATCTCCATCAGCAGATTCTGTCTGCCCTCTTAACCCCAGTGACACATGTGGCAAGCTTCATGGATGTACTGCAAGTGGCATTCCTGCTAATAGTAAGCTAATAGTAAGATGGGGCATTCTGGGAGGACAGAACAGAGGTCACCCTGGAACCCAAGTCCTTTTGTTATCTGGAGAGGGTCTAACTCCACCTCTTCACGCTAGAATGGAGCTGGTATAACTAATTCCCCCATTAGAATTAATGGGACATGGGAAATTAAATAAGTGAAACCCTGAAACAGGATACAAAAAAGTAATTCCACCTTCCTTTCATATATTTTGCTACTTTGCATGCACACTTGCACATACATGTGGTTTAGTACTTGTACTTGTGGTTAAGTACAAGTACTTGTACTTGTATGTGCACATACATGTGGTTTGGTACTTGTACAGTGTTATGTCCAGTTCCCTGGGAGTAAGTTCCATTGACTGTTTCGGTACTTAATTCTGCATAGAGATGTATAGAATTGTACTACTACTATGTACAATTACTTGGAAGTGTAAATATGAACCGTCAAGTTGCCTGTTGACTTATGGGAACCCAATGGATTTCACAGGGTTTTCTTAGGAAAGGAATACTCAGAGGTCCTTGCCATTGCTTTCAAGTATTGCCTACAGCCCCTGGTATTCCTTGGTGTCCCCACCCAAGTACTAACCAGGACTGACCCTGTTTAGCTTCCAAGTTCAGATGGGACCTAATGCATTTAGGGTATTGCCCCCATTAAAATCAAAGGGCATTATGTCTGGTTAAACATGGAACAAATTGGGTGCTTCAAATGCAAGGAGGAAATTAGAAATAGATATGTTTATTCCATCTTTTTATGATGCTGCATTTGTCAGTGATGCTCTCAGAATGCAACACCTATACAGTCTTCCCTCCACATTCGTGGGGGTTAGGGGCTCAAGACCCCTGCAAATGTGAAAAAACAGCGAATAAAAAAGGCCTACCCCCACCTGGAACACCCCGCCCTTCCAAAGTGGCGATGGGGCTTTTCGAGCCCCATCGCCGCTTTGGGAAGCACGGGGGTGTGGCTAAAAAGCCTCTTGCCTGCCTGGCCACCACCCCCTGCCCCCTGCCTCACTTCCTGAAGTGGCTTTTGTAAGGCCGTGGAGGGTGGTGGCCAGGTGGGTGGGGTTAGCCATTCACCCCCGTGCTTCCTGAAGTGGCTGTGAGGCTTTGAAGCCCCATAGCCACTTCGGGAAGGCCGGGGAGGGTGGCGGCCGGGCAGGCGGGGTGTTAGCCATCCACCCCCACACTTCCTGAAGCGGCTGTGGGGCTTGAGAGCCCCATGGCTGCTTCAGGAAGGTTGGGAGGAGTGGTGGCTGCCGGCGGAGAGGCTTTTCAGCCACCCTCCCAAAGCTGCAACAAGGCTGGAAAAGCCCCATTGCCGCTTTGGAAAGGGTGGGGGTGGGCGAAAAGCCTATTTGCCCCAAACTCCCCGCTCTCCCAGGGCTTAGCTCTCCACCCCAAACGGAGCCAAGTCCCAGGAGAGCAGAGAATTGGGATTGCAGTTTGCTCAGGGAGCATTCCGTTTAAATTGGCTCCTCTCCCTTGTGTGCGAGGGAGAGAAGCTGATCTAAACGGGGGTGCTTGCTGAGCAAACCACGAATAGGCAAAACCGCGAAACTGAAAGCTGCAAATATGGAGAGGCAACTGTATAATGTTTTGTGCTATTGTGCCTAGCACAGCTGTTGCTGGCATATCTTTCCCGGCATTTTTATGTGTCTGTGTGCCTGATGAGTCTGTAAAGTCTTGTCATGGTGCAAAGCAGGACTGCACTTTCTACTCTGTATACTTCAGTAGGCTTCCACTCTCTTGAAATAGTCAAGTCTAAGAGGTTTTGTTGCACTATCCATTAGTCATGATTATGTGTGATAGCGCAAATGAGTTCTTTCCAATGACACAATACAACCTCCCTTTTGTTGCTGGTTCGGCTGTGGAGTGTCTTTGTAGCGCTCCTTTTCATTCATGGCAAATCCCTGTGAATGAAATCAGTAACACTGTGAAACCACCATACTTTCTTGTGCAGTAATATTATTGTGCCATCGGAGAAGAACATGTGACAGAGTGGGCATGTATTGGGACGTACTCCAGTTTTTGCCCTGTGTTTACCTATCCTTCTTCATCTCATTCGACTTATCAGAAGAGCTCACCAGAGCCCCTTGGCTACTCCCACCCACCCACTTTCCCAGAGTTTATTTGGATTGAAAACTCAGCCTTAGCTCTTGCAGGGCAGACTTAAATGTATATTTTTATTTAAAACAAAAAATGGGGGTAGAGGGTTGTGTATGGGTTTTTTTCAGGGACAGGGATGGGTGAGATTTAACTTGTGGGGAGGGGGGGTGAGTCTGCCTGGCATCCTTGCTCATAGCCTGTACAGTTGATGAGCAAAGAAATCTATACCTGGAGCTCTTTGCAGCCAGAAGTGGGAGAGAAAAGCTTTGGTTTTGGGGGGGATAATTTCTCAAAACCTTTCTTCCTTCTGTTATGTTTTAAATTGAGGGTGTTTTTTTTTTTTAAGCTTTGGTTTTGAGGGGGGATAATTTCTCAAAACCTTTCTTCCTTCTGTTATGTTTTAAATTGAGGGTGTTTTTTAACAAAAATAAATAAATCAGGAATGTATCTTAGCTGGTGGAAGACGTCTGGCTGCTCTCTTTCTCTCCTTTCCCACACAGCTTTACTTAAAAGTAAGCCCCCTTGAGCCCAGTGGAGTTTACTCTCGAGTAAGCATGGCTAGGTGCACTCCAGTGTTTTCCCCATAGGTTGGGTTAAGCTGGTTTTTGTCTTCCTGAAATTAAAAAAACACAAAAAAATATTTAAAAAAGGAAATTAAAAAGAAAAAAATCACAAGTATTTGTCAATCAATCAATGAAACACCCTCCTCCTGCCTCAACATTTTGTCTGTGAGTTTGCACCTTGGGAGTAAGTACCTACTGAGTTCAGTAGAGGTTTACTCTGAGGAAGGGAGAGAAACTCCTCACTTTTCTGCTGTGGGGGAAGGCCCCATCTTTCGGAAAGGGAGAACCTGCAGCCTGCTGGGTACAAAGTGGAGAATGGTATTACAGAGAGACATACTTTCCAAGTAAAAAAAGGGGAAAACATGTATGGCATGTAATCTACTGTTTGGTGTGAATTTAAGCAATGTTAGGAACCACCACTTCATAGTATGTTTATTGTTTAGGGTACATGGTGTATGGTTTTTAAATGGGTGCCCAATTTTGGATAATGGCAATAAGCGGGCGTGAAGTAGCTCTGTGACATCCCTGAATAAGTGTGCACTAAAAAGATTGTGAGACCACAAAATTGTGCTGATTTTTTTATTTTAAAAAAGGGCACATGCGCCTTATAGAAAACAGAAATGATTCATTGAGGGAAGAGGAGTGAGTGGAGGTGTGATACACATGCAGGCAGAGAGGTAAGGGCTAATGTGGTGCCCTTGTAGTGGCACCAGACATTACCCAGCGATTTTAAAAACAAGATTGGGTACAGTGTTTGATAACGTTTGTTTGCATCAAGGTATCTATTTGTTTCCTTAAGAAACAGCATAAACACTTATTGGAAGCACAGTATGGTAAACCTCTAAGTAAGAACTGTCTCCGAATGACTCAGAAGGGTTTGCATCTTCTCAGAGTCTATGGGCATTGCAGGCAAACCTCACAAATCCTACAATCAAGAATTTTCAATAAGAATCTCAAAATCAGACAAAGACCAAAATGACACCCACCCATCTGGTCTTGAAATTAAAAAAAAAAAAAACCTTTAAAATATTTGGGCATTATAATAAGTGTACCAGATATTTACTGATGACCCATTAAATTTCTATGGGAGATGGTCATGTAAAAAACAAAAACACCCTCTAATCATGAATAAAGCCACTCTAATTTTACCTTTTCCTTTTTACTAGTGTATATAATGGCTCGCAGATATCCTTTCACAGTATGGCTCTTTCTCAGCATTTACTTGGAAGTGAGTCTTGTTGAGTTTAAGGAGGCTTCCTCCCAAACTAGGTGGGGGACTGCTGCAGTCTTAAAATCTTATATAAGTTTTACATGCCAGGCAAGTTAATTCTGTATTAGGATGGAGGCTTCCTTCTTAAACTGAAATACACACAGTAAGTAATATTTGCTTCTTTCTGCTCTTCAGCTCCTGGTAACACATCCATCAAAGCAGCAAATGACTCCTCTGTTGTAGACCAAAGGATTAATTGAAATGCCAGTAAGATCCTTGCCTATACATTATAGTTAACTGACTTAAATGATCTTTGGACTAGTCTTTGGACTAGTGAAAAGAAAGAAAGAAAGAAAGAAGCAACAATAACACCTTATCAAAATAGTGCTAAAACATGTGAGTTGAGTACTAAAATAAGAACACAGGTCAACAGGAAGAAGAGACAAATGTTACCTCTATGGATTTTTTAAAAAAAATCCTAGTGAACTAGTGTGGGCAAGCACTGTCATTTCCCTATATTCTATTCCCCTTTACAAACTCACTATGTGGGGCATCTTAAATCAGTAGATTTAATCAGGGATGCAGAAATTGCAGCCCTGTGATCCCATGGAGCCTTTTTGCCAACCCCACCCCCTCTGATGCCTCCATCCAATCCATAAAATATTTGCGTATATGTGAAAAAAATCACTCTGAATTAGTAAAGCAATTGGCAAAAAACTACCAATTAAAAAGGTTTAAAAAATAGTCAATTGTTACTTCCAGTTTTGGTCAATGGAGAGCAGCCCACTATGGGGGTAAAATTGGTACTCACATCCTCCAGAGTTGTCCATCCCTGGTCTAGTTAATTATTTCTGCCAGAATTTTAAGATCATCAGGAGAAGACTTTCTCTCAATCCTACTATCATCACAGGCTTGCTTGGTGAGGACATGAGAGAGAGCCTTCCCAGTGGCTGCTCCCAACCTCTGGAACGTTCTTCCATGGGAGGCTAGGCTGGCCCCTTCCCTGCTTTTCTTTCGCCAACCGGCAAAGATGTTTTTATTCAAGCAGGATTTTAATTCGTAGCTGTGTCCACAGAGGCTTTTTAGTGGGGTGTGTTTTTATTGTTTTTATTTTTTAACTTTTATATGTTTTATATAATTTTAAATTGTCATGATTTTAATTGTTTTTAACTTTTAACTGTCATGTTTTTAATTGTACGTTGTATTTTATGTGTTGCGAGCTGCTTTGGGTTCCATTCTGGGAGAAAGGTGGCATATCAATCAAATCAAATCAATCAATCAATAAAATCCCACTATGTGGCACTACCAAGACACCAGCACCATGAACAAAACAAAACAGAGCTGGAAAACAGGTTGGCTTTGAGCAAGAGCTTGGTCAATTTTGCTTGATACAGTGGCTAGAAAAATGGCTTTCCAGAGGCTGTGGTCACCCTGCAGAGTGTACATACACAGTTCCCACAGGACATATAGGCATTTCTACTGGAATAATAAAATGATCAAACCAGCAAATGGCAAACAAATATGGAATCAGTGAGGACCAAAAAATAAATAAATAAAGAGGAAATAACAAAGTTAATCCAGAGATAACAATGATATGATGCTACTGATACACTATGGATTCATTTCATTGTTGGAATGTCCCTATGTGATATTAAAATTTTAGTGTCCCAGGATAACAACTGAGTAAAGATAACTTTAGCATTAAATGTTCATTGGGAGAAGAAAGGGCTCAAAGCTGTGGCACATGCCGTGGAATGCAAAAGATTCAAACTTCAGTCTTTGGCATCCGCAGCCAGATTATTTCAGGTAGGAGACATTGGAAAGATCCTTGCCTGTCATTTTGGGTTCCTGAATCCCACAATTTTGAACAGGGAAAGAAAAACCAGCCAGTGGAAAAAAGATTAAATATAGCTCCTCTTTTCAAAACTTTCAGGAAAACTGTTAATTACTTGGGTTGCTCCTGATTTTAACATTGCCTGCATGCTGATGCTCCAATAAATTCTGAAATGTGCTTGTTGTTTTGAGAGTTTTGAGGGCACAATCATTACCTCTGAGATCAGAAGTTGACACTTAACTAATGGGGTGTAAATAAAATTGTTACCCCCTGTGCTTTACTGGAAGTATCTTTGCAAAACAGGTATCATAAAACAGATGGCTATAACTCCCTTAGAAAAACACAGAATTTATCAGCAGAGTTTCTATTTCAGACACATATGCAGCAGACACGTATTGATCCCAGCATACAGATTTAAGACAGCCATCCACACAATTCCTCCATCCCCAGTTTATATTCTCTAGCATTAAAGACTCAAAACACTTAAAAGTAGTTTAAAAATATAAAAACATCTTGGAGCTTCCGGTCGGAGAGCAGAGGGATTGGGTGGCTTGAGTTGGGGCTCCAGCCAAGATTGCCTTCCTAGTGCTGCAAATCTGGGGTTCCAACCCAAACTGTGCTTCGATCCAGGAAGGATCGAACCCAGTGGGCCTTGCTAGCTCATGGTTGTGTTCTCAGACTCTGGAGGTTTTGGAAGAGGGAGAGGACAACAACAGGAGAGAAGAAGCAGCCATTACAGCACTATGGACATCTGAGGATGCGGCCCTCAAAACTCTCTGATTTTCTAAAAGAAAGGATTGATGCTAAGTTTGGTGAGTTAAATCAAACATCTTGATTATTTGGACTGTGGTATGATCCTCCTGGAAAACATTGTATCTGTGGATAAAAATAATGAAATTGGAGGAGGTGAATCCAGCTACCCCAAACTCCCGGATTCTGACTCTGCCGAGGGTGATTTAAATGATTTAAATGATACAGAATGAGACGGGTGAGAAACTGACAATTCCGGGTATAGACTGATAGATGGACAACCGTTTGTGAATTGCTCATTTAATAATGAGAGATTAATGAGGAAGATGATCAGGACTTTTCAAATTTTCCACGTGTTTAATATAGTGGAGTGAAAGGGAAAGCAGAGTGAAAAGGGAAGCGACATGACAGGGGGATAACTCAGTCTTCGATCTCAGACCTCCGGGTTGTAGTAGAAACATGATTTGATTTGGAGCTAGTCCATTAAGAATACTAGAATAATAATCCATCAGAATCTGTGGTGAGGATATTTTGCTACTTGCTTTCCAATATAAAAATACATTAAAACTCTTGCTGGATTAGACCCAGGAAGAGGGTTGAAGAAACGAAGAAAGAAGACGACAAGACAGTGAGAGGAGACATCAGGAGGGGATATTCCGGTTGGATTAAACCCAGGAAGAGGGTTGACGAAACAAAGAAAGAGGGCGACAAGATGACAAGAGGAGAGGACACAAGGAACGGCTCAAAGTGACGGAGAGAAAGTGCCAAGAAGATGGAAGAAGTGGGGTTTGGAGAGGGAGGTCCAATTAAAACTGTAAACTAATGGAAACATATAGTAAATCTAATATTAGTAACATATAAAAGAGCTCAAATATTCATTGTTTAAACCTAACCAAATATTAATAATAATAACACAGTTACAGTCTGTTACAATTGACCTTGTGGGGAGAGAAGGTTAGATCTAATCCGGAATGTAACTGTGTATCATTTGAAACTGAATAAGGGAATTTAATATATTAAGTAACAACTCTTGTAATAACCTACAACATTTCTGGTAGCAATTTACAGATTTGGTTAGGCACTATAAGAATCTGTAAGGTGATTAGACCTTGTGAGAGTATTGTGACGGTAAACAGAGATACGTTATCGCTGCCTTGTTTTTTTCAAGGTTGGAGCAAAGCACTCCAGAGTCAGAAATCTTAAAGGTATGGCATTAAATATCTTAAGTAGATACATAGCGACACCTAGTGGATTATTGAGTTAAGGCAGGTCTCTCTCTCTTATATATATATACACACACACACACACACACACACATTGATTAAACCAAGATTAATTATATAAAAAGCTTAACTCTGACTGATTACAATATTGGGAATCCAATTAATAGCAAATTGATTAGCATCAAGAGAATTGATTGAATTAAGTGATTGAATATTGACATTTACTGACATTTAAGGTGGACTTACGGTGGATGAAACAGGTTGCTGAATCTGTGAATTTAAAGGAATAGTATTGTCTATATTACTAACTTCATACTACCAATATTATTAATTTTAATGATATCAGAAATAGAATTCTTGCAGAATTAATTAATTAAATATTGTGTACTTGTTTATTTAATTTACCTTTAGCCAAATAATTAATTAATCACTACTTAATTATTAATCAATTACTTAAATTACTTGAATTACTTAAATCATCTTAACCCTTTCTAACCCCTTTTCCTCCAATTTGTACATTCATAAATACCGATTGAAGGTACTGGTACTTATGTTGGAGTGGGAGGAGAAAAAGAGGAGAAAGAAATGTGACACATTTAGTAGTGAGTATAACAGTAAAAAAGAACTGTCTTTTTTGAATATTTGGAAAGTTAAACTGAATTTTAATTTGTAAAGGGACAAGATATAAGAAAAGAGAATTAATTAAACTAAAAAGACAGAAATTATAATTATAAGTCTGCAAGAAGTTATAAACTACATTACAAATCACAACTGGGGTATTGGAGATAACTACAAGTTAACAGGGGAAAAAAAGGTGGAACCAGTGGGTGGAAAATGGCTACTAGTACTAGAATGAAAACAGGTGGTTACCAAACACAAACACAAACTTCAGCGCAGAGACGAGGCTCATCAGAGAACCCACTGAAACAATCTGATATTGGATCCCAAATTCTGGAGGAATTATGAAATTTTAAGAGAGACCTTAGAGAAGATTTTAATCCACTTAAGAAAGAGGTATGGATGGAAATAGAGAAAATTGATAATAAACTAGATAACTTGAAGACTGAATTGAAAGACTTAAAAGTAAATGTAGAGAATAATCAAGCCAAAGTAGAGAAATTGGATACAAATGTGTCCTCAATTACAGTAGATCAAGAAAAGATGAAGAATGTAATTATGCTTCAGGAGATGAGATACAGAGATAACTGTATCAAAATGAGAGGAATACCTGAATCACCAAGAGAAGACTTATGGGGAAAGATAATCCCAAATGTAGCTAAATTCATCGACATAGAAGAAGACAGTTTGGAACAATCAATTGATAAACTCTTTTGTGCAAATTCGTCAGTTGCAAGAGATAAAAAGTTACCAAGAGATATTATAGTTTCATTCACAAGAGTGAGGATAAGAGAAAGAATAATACAGATGAGCTACACACAAAAGCTGATGATAGATGGGGAAAAAATAAGAATCTTCAAGGATATATCAATAGAAATCTTGCGAAGATGTCAGGAATACAAACCTTTGATACAAAAACTTAAAAAGATTAATGTTTTCTACAGATGGGAATGAATTGAAGGGATTACATTTACATACCAGCAAAGAAACAAAAATAAATACATTAGAAAAAGTGAAAGAGTTTATGAGAAAACTAGATGGAGAAGAAAGAAGGGCAGAAGAAAAATTCAAAAAGAAAAGGAAGGAAAAAGGAGACGAAGATTCACAAGAAGACATAATTGGGAGAGAGAAGGATAAAGAAGGATTGGAAGAAGACAGGAAAAAGCATTCAAGCATGGAAGAACAGTTGGGTGAAGAAGATGAGGTTGGGAATACTGAGGAAGAGGATGGAATAACTTCATAAAATACTAAAATGACAAAAAGAATAACGTCATGGAATGTAAAAGATTTAAACAGCCCCCCCAAAAGGAACCAAGTATTTCATCTACTAGAAAAAACTGAGATTATCTGCCTTCAGGAAACTAAAATTTGTGAAAAAGATCTCAAGCTAATCACTAGAAAAAAGCTCGGACAATGTTTCTTTTCATCTTCAAAGGATAAAAGGAAAAAAAGGAGTCGTAATCTACGTAAACAATAAATTTCCAGCAATAGAAGTAATGAACAATAAAGAAGGCCATTTATGTAGGGGTGGAAATTATGCTGATCAACACAAAGTTAACATTAATAGGGGTCTATGCTCCAAATGAAAAACAAGACAGCTTTTATAATAAATTGTACAAAGAGCTTGTTAAGAAAAACTGTAATAATTATGGGAGATTTTAATGGTGTCCTCCAAGCAACAAGAAATAGTGCACCATCAACAAACAAATAACAACAGGGCACTCTTCCAAAAGTATGCCAGAATATATTAGAAGACTTCAGTTTAAAAGATGTATGGTCAACAAAATTCAGTGATAAGGAAGGATTCACGTTTTACTCTGAAGCACATAAGTCAATGTCAAGAATCAGAATGTTCTGGACCTCGACAGAATTGCTGACAAAAATTAAAGAAATGGACATAAATGAAAGAATAATTTCAGATCATAACCCTATTGGAATTCAGCTAAAAATGACAAAAATGACAAAAAAGGTATTATATATGGAGGTTAAATGAAAATATATTGAAGGATCAAGAATTTGTTAAAAGAATCAGGGAGGAAATACAATTTTATTTCGAGGTGAACAAAGGTGAAGAAATAAAAGATAAGATGGTATGGGATGCATTTAAAGCAACAATTTGAGGAATTTTTCTTCAAAGAGGAGCAGAAATAAAGAGAGAAAAAATAGAGAAAAATGAAAAATTGTCACAAGAGTTAAAATCAAAAGAAGAAATTTTAAGGAAACAACCACAAATAAAAGAGTACAGATGGCACTAAAATTATTACAAGGAGCTCTGAAGGCTGACTTAATGGAGGTGACTGGAAATAAATTAAAGTGGATGAAACAAAGGTATTTTGGGAAGTCAAATAAGGTAGGAAGGTGGCTTGTGTACTGATTGAAGAAATATTCGGAAAAGAAATTGATAACAGAAAATAAAATGAAAGAAAAAAATCACTCAATGCAAGAAGATATCAAGACAGTTTTCAAAACCTTTTACGAGAACTTATATAAGAAACTTGAACTAGATGACAACCAAGTTGCAGAAATGGAAAAATTTATAAAAGAAAATACACATGAGAGAATTGCAGAAGAAATGAAAAAGAAATTATCGCAGCCTTTTGATAAAGAGGAAATTATACAAGCTATCAACCAGATGAAAATGGGAAAATCACCTGGCCAGGATGGTTTTATTTTAGAATTCTACAAAAAATTTCCAGAAGATCTAATAACACCATTTCATCGAATGATGAACAAAATTAAAGATGAAGGAATTCCTGACTCTTGGCAATTGGCAAATATTATTTTAATCCCCCAAAATGGCAAAGAAAGAACAAATGTAGCAAATTATAGACCAATTTCATTTCTTAATGCTGACTATAAAATTTTCGCCACAATGTTAGCAAATAGAATAAATACTATAATCAAGGAAATCGTCCATGAAGACCAGACTGGTTTTATCAAGGGTAGACAAATGTCTTCTAATATAAGAACCATGCTTAATGTGATTGAATACTACAAACGAACAAATAATAAAAAAGTGGCACTCGTCTTCATTGACACTGAAAAGGCTTTTGACAACATTAATTGGTTGTATATAATGAAGACATTCGATGCACTAAATTTTGGAGAAGAACTCATTAAGAATGTTAGAGCAATCTACAAATCCCAGAAAGCATACTTACTGATAAATGGACAGAAAACAGAAATTTTCAATATTGAAAAAGGAACTCGTCAAGGATGCCCACTCTCTCCGATTCTCTTTATTTTAGCTTTGGAAACTTTAAATAACCGAATAAGGAAAGGCAATAGTGTCCCAGGTTTAAAAATTAAAAAATATGAATACAAAATTAAAGCATTCGTGGATGACCTGGCGATAATTTTAGAAGATCCAGTAGATAATATTTCAAAATTATTGGAAATACTTAAAAGATTTGGTGAATTCTCCAGGTTTAAATTAAATTTTAAAAAACCTGATTACATCCAAGAACTTAACAAAGAAAAAAGAAGAACTCCAATGCAAATCTGGCTGTAAATTAGAAAAAAAAGTGAAGTATCTTGGCATTTGGTTAAGTAAAAGAAATATTCATCTCTTCAAAAACAATTATAAAAGAGTATGGTCTGAAATAAAAAAAGATTTACAAAGATGGAGTAATTTAGATTTGTCTTTACTTGGAAAAATAAATGCAATCAAGATGAACATTCTGCCCAGGTGCTTATTTTTATTTCAAAACCTCCCAATCTTGCAAAATGATAAAATAATTCAACAATGGACATTTGAGTTGAATAAATTTATCTGGGGAGGGAGGAAACCAAGGATTAAATGGCTAACCTTAACGGTGAATAGGGACTCAGGAGGGGCTTCGTTACTGAACTTGAAGTTGTACTACTTAGCTTGTGGAACAAATTGGCTGCTGAACTGGATCAAACTAAACGACGATAGAAGCCTGACGTTAGTAGGCTTTGCTTTAAGATATGGCTGGCACGCATATTTAGTATATGGAAAATCCCAAGTAAATAAAGACTTCACAAATCATATTGTAAGAAAAGCTCTTATGAGAATATGCAGAAGCTAAAAGAAAATTTTTATACCAAGTTACGTACTTGGATATCTCCCCACAAAGCTATGTTAGGAAGATGGGAAAAAACCGAAAACATGGTTAAGATACAAAGACATAATAGATCAAAAGAAATTGAAAGAAGGAAAAGGAATAAATATATGTGCTCATGAAGAACTGGAAAAAAAGGAGCTCAAATGAATTGGTTCAAATTCCTGCAACTACAAAATAAATTCTAAGAAGATAAAAAGAAATACGACTTTGAGATGCTAGAAAATTATTTGGACAAGATAATCTGGGGAAAAGAAGGGGAAAAATAATATATCCATACAAATTATTACTGGAAAGAGAGCTAGAAAGAGAAGTTGTGACAGAGGTGATGACAAATGGGCAATCGATATAGGAGAAATAATAAATATGGATGAATGGGAAAAATCCTGGAAAAATACAAATGCATTTACAGCGTGCCTCTCATTGAAGGAAAATCACGTAAAAATGGTGAATAGGTGGTATCTGACACCAGCAAGAATTAGCAAAATTTACAAAATAAATGAAAATCAATGCTGGAGATGCGGAAAAGATGTAGGTTCCTTCTATCATATGTGGTGGACTTGCCCTATTGTTAAAAATATTTGGTTAAAAATTCATAAGAAGATACAGGAAAAAGATGGCACTCAGTTTGCACTGAACCCCCAAGTTATATTTACTAAACATTACAATGGGCATTGAGAAAACAATATTAAAACAGTATTGGAGGACCATATTGTAATAATGGCAGCAAGACTGATAATTGCTGCAAAATGGAGAAACAAAGAATTATCCCCTATCACAGCTTGGCTGCTTAAGATCAAAGAGATGCAAGAGAATGACAAATTGACTTTTATCTTAAACAAAGAAAAGTTTACAAAAATTAATGAAGAGTGGGCGCTGATACAAAGACATTGGATGGAAAGACAGGGTATAAAGGAGGATCTAAGTACATTAATAGACTAATAGAATACAACCAGTTCCAGGGAGAGAGGGGCAGCAAGAGACAATAAAAGGAATAAGAAGGAAAGTTCAGTTTAGATGATACCGTGAAAAGGAAGCAAAATCATAATTTAAATCTTATAATATTTTATATTAAGAATACGTAAAGTGTGATTAATGTACATATATATATATATATGTATGTTAATCTCTCTCTCTCTCTCTCTCTCTCTCTCTCTGTCTCTCTGTCTCTCTATATATATACCAATAGATAGATAGATAGATAGATACACATACAGATATCTCTATAACTAGTGATTGATAGAGGAATATGGTGTAATAGAACAAGAAGGCAATCCAAATCAAGATGTTGGGATATAGGAAGTCATTTTTTAAAAATTTTTATTTGTGGTGTGATAGGAAGTGTCAAGATAATTGGAATATTAGGGAACAAAAGAGTATTTAAAAATTCCAAATGATAAATAAATAATAAGAAAGATGTATGCAGGACTCTGGCAATGAAGAAGGGATAAATAGATAAATAGAGGGCAAAGTATGTGTGAAGGTATGAGTATGTGTTTGTTAGAGATGGGAAGATAGAAGAGAGGTTAGAAAGGTAGAAAGGTAGAAAGTATGAAAGAGGGAAGAAAGCGGTTTGTTTATGCAGATTTACGGTTGAGGTGTAAGCATAAGCTTGCACCCCACTTCCAAGGCACCCCACTCCTGGAATGTTAGCATTGCCCTACACCCCATTTTCACAGGCCTCAGAGACTGGCCAAGCTTGGTTCATTAATGTGGCCTTTTACAAGGGTAAAAGACAGGATGGTCTCAGAAAAGGTCATTTTTGGTTTTTCCCTGGAAAGGAAGGCCTGGGGCTGAACGGCCAAAAGAAGACACATTCCACATAAATGGGAGGTTACTGGATGGAGAAACCCTTTTGTATTTGCTGATTGTGAAATTTCCTCTCCTCAGCTCCCAACCTTAAAGAAGCTGCTAAAAGCTGTTAAAATCCAATCACTGAACATTAAGAAACACATTTAGCATCTTCCTCACCTTTTGTCAAGACCAGGAAACTCATTGTGCAATCCATTAAGGCTCATAGAATTCATTGTTTCAACCCATGAAGCAACCAATCCCCTCAGGTGTATTTGGAGGTATAAAAGACCCCCCAAAATATGCCTCATTGTGCACAGTCAGTAACAGGGGGAAGCTCTGTGTTAGCCAACTCAGCACACAGTTAGTAATAGGGGGAAACTCTGTTACTCTGTGTAAGCCACATCCAGCTTCTCCATCCACTCTGTCAGAAAGACTACAGGACAGGTGATACTATTACCCCAGCACAACCCTCTTGAAACCCTCTATCCCACGCTTTCCTACTGTTTCTTCCTATAGGCTTGTGTGAATGCTTTCTTTGGGTGAATGTGTGTGTGTTTGGTGTTATTTTTGAACTCCTTAATAAAAAACCATACTTAAAGTTAGATGTGTATGTATTACATCCAGACTAGTACTGGTATACTAGGTTTAAAAGATTTCCTGGTTACCCCCTCTTGCATAGCTAAAGTCGAGTTGCTGCTAATTTACCCAACATATTAGAAACTCGATATTTTCTTGGAATTTTCCAAGGAGCATTTTGGGTGACAGAGGAGTGAGGTTTAAGTAATGTATATTAAGTAATGTATGTTAAAACGTTATGTATGTATGTATGTATGTTAAGATATGTACACACTGTAATATGTGATAGTTCAATTTGTTTATTTGAGACATAAGATAAGATATCTGTTTTAATAAAAATATTTTACAAAAAAAAGTATAAACACATCTTTACTTACAGTCAGCGTGCATATCTTAGTGAATATCAGCAGCATAATAACAAGTGAAGGCTAAACTAGTAAAATACAACTAAAAACTACATGTTAAAAACAAAAATATGCAAGAGCACTCCATGGAAGCTCCTGATCGTAGAAAAACATCATGGCGAGAGGTAAACCTCATGGCAGCTTTCCAGACAAAGAAGGTACTTGGACACACCTCTTCCTCTGGAAAGCCAACCACATTTCAATAGGAAGTTACATCATGCATTCTGTTTACTTCTAGCAGTTAACCCTTTCAACAGTCAAACATCTCAACTTCTTGGATTGCAAACTACATATCCCAATATTAACATTATTGCCTTAAATTCAGAGACTTAACATTTATCCTCAAATAGGAAATTGAGGTCTAATATTTGAAACTTTTGAAAACTCAGAATCTGAGATTTTACTGGAGTTACACAAATTTACATATCCTCCCCAACAGGGGTTCATAGTATATAAACCCCCTCCACACTCCTACCCAACCATTCTCTGAAGATGCTAGCCATAGACACAGGTGAAACGTCAGAAATAAACTCTTCCAGAACATGGCCTCACAGCCCAGAAAAAGGCCCAAGGAAAATCTATAGCAGTGGGAAGATGTCAATACCAACACAATTTTGTGCCAAAGATTTGTGCTTGAGTGTGCAATGACTTTTGCACTAGTGGTGCAAACTGCTTGAAAGACAAATGTGCAGTTCAGCACAGAGAAGCTATTGAAATCCACAAACACCTGGACAGCTTCAACAGGAAAGAAGAAACCCTAAAAGTAAACAAAATCTGGCTACCAGTCCTGAAAAACACTAAAATCAGAACTCAGCACTTGCAAATGAACTCCACCCAGGGACAGGGGGATTTCCAGCAGATAATGGACCATTAACCAACCATTAGCCAAACAGACACTAATACTCTTTGTATAATAATAATAATAATAATAATAATTTATACCCTGCCCCTCTACTAAAAACAATCGGGGCGACTTCCAACAATTAAAACGCTACAATGTCTACTAAAAGCACCACCTACCCCCATCCTCCCCCATAAAAAGATATTAAACAGTATAAAATTAAAACCACCTAACTAAAATCACATTAAAAAACAAATACTAACAAGACTAAAAAAAGGCCAGGAGACACAGCTCCTGAGGCCAGGATCTAATCAGGAAAGGCCTGCTGAAAGAGATCCGTCTTTAGTGCTTTTTAAAAGCTACTTAAGTTCGTCATCTGACGGATCTTGTTCGGTAGGCCATTCCATAAAAATTGGGGGCAATTACCAAAAAGGCCCTCTGGGAGGTTGCAGACAGCCTAGATTTTTGTGGCTGAAGCAAATTCCTCCCAGAGGACTGGAGTGCGCAGAGAGGATTGTATGGGAGGAGGCGGTTCCAAAGATAAGTTGGACCCAGAATAAGTTTCTCCACCCAGAAACTAGCCATTCAAATACACAAATTTACATATCCTCCCCAACAGGGGTTCATAGTATATAGCCCCCCCCCCACACACACACTTCTACCCAACCATTCTCTGAAGATGCCAGCCACAGATGCAGGTGAAACGTCAGAAATAAACTCTTCCAGAACACGGTCTCACAGCTCGGAAAAAAAAAAAAACAAGGAAAATCTATGGATGCCGGCCGTGAAAGCCTTCGACTTGACATTCCCATGGCTAGTTTCTTCTGCCTAAGATATCATGTATCTGTTTCTGCCTCTCCTTATATATAATGCCACAGTGGGAGATGTTAAAATGTTAGAACATCCTTTTTTCAAATGGACAGGAAAAATGAAATAACAGTGGATCTCATTTTATGAGAAAAGATAGCAACAGATAAACACAATCATTTTGATACTACTATCTTCTTTGATGCAAAGACTTGGCGGCTTCTTGATGAGACAAGATTTTTAAGCTCTTGTCTCTGATGCTGATGTTTCAACTCACCTTAAGAGACACTAGAGCCTAATATGTAAGTTCTTACTAATTCTGATCACCTGATCAAAGAGACTGTCCAATGCAAGGCTATATATGTTTTCTTGGAAGTTAATTTCACTGAGTTCCTTTGGAACTACTCACTAGCAAGTATGTGGAGGATTACAGACATATAATTCTATCCTATAAAAGTTTATTGAGAAGAAAATCCCCACTGAATTCAATAGGATTTTCTTGCAAGGGATGTGTGCTTAGGATTGCAACCTAGGCACACTTACCCTGATAGTTAAATCTCACCGAATTCAGTGGAACCTCTTGCTATAGCATACATAACTCTGTAGTATGCATCAACTAACACATGTTGTTTTTGTGTGCCTTCAAGTCATTTCTGACTTATGGCAACCCTAAGGTATCATGGGTTTTCTTGGCAAGATTTGTTCAGAGGGGATTTCTCTTTGCCCCCGTCTGAAGCTGAGAGAGTATGAGTTGCCCAAGGTTATCCAGTGGATTTCTGTGGCTGAGCAGGCATTGAAAGCCTGATCTCCAGAGTCACAGTCCAGTGTTCAAGCCACTATACTGGCTCCGCACATGAGATGTAGTCAACTTATTGATTATTAAATTTATTGGTTATTGATTATTGCTGGCTCTAAACATGAGATATAGTGTATTCATTGATTATTCATTCAATAAAATGTGTAAATGTGATGGTTCTGAAGCACAAAGCATACTTGATTTGTTTTTAGATTGTATTTATCCATGCGTGTTAAGAAACTGTCATTGTGTTAGAAGAGGTGTGTGCATGTGTGTGTGAGGAAGAGCAGAGGGGAGAGGAAATGTTTCTTCTGAGGTGGCTGTTCTTGTCTGAACTTTCTATAAGCACTTGAAAAAACAAGGCACTTGGATTAGAAATAATAGCACTGCCATTTCAAAAGTTGTATTTGTAATTGATTGATCAATCAAACTTGGCAGTCCTAATCCTTACAAACAAAAACGGATTCCATGAAACATCCTTTGGTGTCTTCTTATATTACAGAACACTAGGCTTAGAACACTAAGCAGCAACTTTGCAAGCAAGTTGCTAGAACAAAAGCAGGTAATAGTGTCTACAAAGGAGGGATAACATTATTGTGTTTGAAATTGAAACATGAAGCTATGGTATCAGATATGCCAAGATAGGCAGTTTTCCCCTTGTTGGATTTACTGTGTAAGCCTATGCTTGTGTCACAAACAACAGCCAAACACAAAATGGTTTCTTGGTGGGTTTTTGTACATTTAGAATTAAGAAATAGGGTAACTCTGAGAACCTGGTCACCCCCAAAATTCGGCTTTCACCTGAACTAGAACTGAGTTTGCATTGCTTTCACAGGCAAAGATTTATGACTGATTTCCTCTTCCCAACTTTATTTGACAGAGCAGTCTAATTTATAGGAGGAAAGCCATTTGGTTGTTGCTTCTGTTAAACCACTGGCCCTCAGAAATTTCTTGCTATTCAAGTAGCCCTGTGATCATAGAATCATAGAATCACAGAGCTGGAAGAGACCACAAGGGTCATCCAGTCCAGCTCCCTGCCATGCAGGAATAAACAATCAAAGCACTCCCAATAAATGGCCATCCAGTCTCTGTTTAAAAACCTCCAAAGAAGAAGACTCCACCACACTTCAAGGCAATGTATTCCACTGCTGAACAGCTCTTTCTGCCAGGAAGTTCTTCCTAATGTTTAGATGGAATCTGTTTTCCTGTAGTTTGAGTCCATTGGTACGTGACCTAGTCTCTGGAGCAGCAGAAAACAAACTTGCTCCATCCTCAGTACGACATCCCTTCAAATATTTAAACTTGGATATCATATCCCCTCTTAACCTTCTCTTCTCCAGGATAAACATACCCAGCTCCCTAAGCCACTCTTCATAAGGCATGGCTTCCAGACCTCCTACCATTTTGGTCGCCCTCCTCCAGACATGTTCCAACTTGTCCGTATCCTTCTTGAATTGTGGTGCCCAGAACTGGACATGGTATTCCAGGTGAGGAATGACTAAAGCAGAATAGAGTGGCATACCAGGGAAATACCAGGGAAATCTCCATCTACCTTCTGCCTATCCCCAAGGTATACTTAGCAAAGCTTTGTGACCATGGTAAATAATTGTGCCTGATGAGTTCCGAATGGTGTGTTACCTTACCTCACATTATGTAGAAGGCCAGAACAGGCTGGGGCAGGCTCAGGGGAAGAGAATGCCACAAGATGATGGGATGATGAACTGTTTGAGGGCTTCCTTTTCATGACTGGAAACCAAAGCCACAACAGCATTTTTCCTCTTTTTGCAATGTTATTAACTTCATATCTCAGAGGTTCTGAGAGCTATTTGATGCTGAGTGGTTGTACTGCATTAATCAGTGGGTGTGGTGGTTCCTTAGCTGCCATTTGCTTACAGTAGGTGCTCTGATGGCACAGAATGCCTGGGCAGCATTTGTCTAAGCAAGGGGATGACAAAGGAGCCGGGTGGTTGGGTGGGGGGAGAAATGTCAGATTACTGTCAGTGAGCAACTCCTGTTAAATGAAACCATGAAAACACTGCTAGATCTTAGGAGCTGTTGCAGGAGGGTATAAACCAGCTGAGAAACTTCAGAGTATTTAATGTCAATGTACTGATGACTGTTGCTCTTTATGGGTATAGCTTTTGCAAAATACTTTATCATTGTTGGTACAATGGGCCTTTGGTATCTGCTGGGGTTTGGTTCCAGGATCCCCCGTGGATACCAAAATCCATGGATGCTCAAGTCCCATTATATACAATGGCATAGTAAAATGGTGTCCCTTATATAAAATGGCAAAATCAAGGTTTGCTTTTTGGAAATATATGTTTTGAAGCCATGGATGGTAGAATCCATGGATACAGAATCTGTGGATGTTGAGGGCTGTCTGTATTTGTAAAGCCTTAGTCTCATTTTCCAGGCAGGCATAGAAATCTAAGACAGCAGAACATGGGAGTAAGATGTTACAAATAACTGTGTCAGTAGGGTGGCAAATCTTATCTGGGTTTTAGTCTGAACTTTAGATGAGCTATCCAAGGTGCTGAACCCTAACACCCCCCCAACAGGTTCAGAACTTTGGATAGGTCACTTAAAGTTCAGAGTAAAATTCAGAGCAGATTTACTGCCCTATTGACATGGGAGTCAACTACCACTAGCAAGTAACAAATTTACCCGCAACATGCTGCTTTGGGGGTAACCCCCCCAACCAGTAATTAAATGACTGGTAAAGCTTTTTACTTTTTAAAAAAGCATAATGAATAATGTTTACTCATTATGCTAAAAACCAGGAGTGATAGTCACTCATTACTCCTAAAATATTGCTTTTGGGGGGATCATTCTGTGGGATTTGGAGCCATGCTTGTATTTCTAAGTATATTTTAATTTTTTAAAAAGTAAGGAGAAAGTACCATGCTAGTAACACATCACTCTTCAAATTATAGTGACACTTAAATTACTTTAAAACAACAGCAACAATAACAACCCACTAGTAAAAAATGACTTTTTGAAAATAACATTCCAAGCTGGAACAACAAATGACTGGTGCAGCAGGTTGGAAAGAAAGCAATAATATAATAATAATATAATAATAATAAAATTTTATTTCTATCCCGCCCCTCTGCAACGCAATTGGGGCGGCTTACAATATAAAAACTCCATAGTCCCAGTACCCTAGCCCACCCCCCCCTTAAAATAATATTAAACTATAAAAGATTAAAAACATACAGTAAATTAAAAATATATAAATTAGAAAAAGATTAAAACATACAATAGTAGCAACAGCTACTGCTACCCAAGTGACCTGCATCCTTATCCGTGACATGGTAGTGATGGAACTCCATCAGGAAGAATAATAGGCAAGAATCCTGTGCAATTCTCTCCCTGCATTCAAATGTCTCAAAGTTCTTGCGGAGGAATTATTTTGTCTAGAAATACACATGGTTCTGGCACGGGCGGTTTTCCATTCAAAAACCTATTTTCTGTACAAAACACCTGTCTTCTGCACAGAAAACACATGTTTCCTATGCAGTAAACTTTCCCCCCCACTATTGTCCCCACAGTGCAAATCTGGGAATGTTACTTTTTAAAAAAATAATTCATTACTCATGAATATTTTAAAAGTAACTCATTGCAGTACTTGTTCTGTTCCTCATTTAAAGAGTGCCACAGGGCTTGTCTAGATGAGAAGATATAATGTAGATTGATGCACATGATCGCAAATTTGAAACAGCGCTTATTTCTTGCCATGGTTTTTTTTTTTTTTTTTGGCAAACTCTAGTATATGCAAAGCTACCCACGTTTGAAGTTCACATGGAGCTATGGCAGTGAATCAAGATGGTGGCTGAGAGTACAGTGTGTTGTTATTCTCCACATGTGCTGTAGCTGCTGAACAGTATTCTTTTTTTGTACTTGTAAATCCAAGTTGCGCAAGTGTGACCTTCTGCTTATAAAAAGCTCATTGGTTACCTCAGTGCAGGGAAAAAGTGCACACTGAAATAAAAAATGGTGCTTCCAGCCATTTCCTTGCCAGCAAGCCCACCCATGCAGGCAACCAATCTGCTCTCTACTTCTACCCTCATGAGAATGTGCAGCATCCCAAATTGGTTGTCCAGACATGCGATAATGCACAAGCCCACACATTATTTGAAAAACTTCAGGGAAAACCAAGAAGGCTTTTCTGGTGCAATAGATTGAGTTTTTGCCCCTGCTTCCTTCTGAATATTGCAAATCTGGTACACAGCCTGTTAGGACAAAGGGTATTCTCCTCAAATTCTATGAGGTGTATTTTCACCATCTAGACAACCCCTAACTTGACAAAATCCACTTAAAAATACAAAAACTGCACAAATGTGGATGGGAAAGTCCTTACACATAAACAGATCAAGATACCCAAGTCTATTTTATTCTTCTTTTTCTTACTGTTACTGCATTGTTACTATTACATTTTGGAAATGTGTAGAGTTTCCCCCTAGATATTTCAGCATCTTCTTCAGTTCCTTGAAACTCAACCCTACTCTGTTTAAGTATTTGAAGGGATGTCACGCTGAGGATGGAGCAGGCTTGTTTTCTGCTGCTCCAGAGACTGGAACACGGAGCAATGGGTGCAAGCTCCAGGAACAGAGATTCCACCTCAACATGAGGAGGAACTTTTTGACAGTAAGAGCTGTTCGGCAGTGGAACACACTCCCTCGGAGCGTGGTGGGGTCTCCTTCCTTTAAACAGAGGCTGGATGGCCATCTGTCGGGGATGCTTTGATTGTGATTTCCTGCGTGGCAGGGGGGTTGGACTGGATGGCCCTCATGGTCTCTTCCAACTCTGCAATTCTATGATTCTATGATTCTATGATTCTACTCCAAGAAAATGACTTATCAGATTTTCCATTCTGTGGTATATCACATATTTAAATGAAAACAAGAATTTTATTTTTTAAATGCCTATTAGATGACTTTTGGGATAGCATATAGGCCCGCTTTAATAATGAACAACACTTCATTGTGAAATAAATAATTCTGAAATTTGTGAACAGTGAGCACAAGGTCATTCATTCACCAAAGGGAATAAGTTCAAACCATGAAATCAGTTTACATGCAGGTTCTTCCACCTTGCAAAGCAGTGGCTCTTAACCCTTGCTTTATCAGGGACCCCCTTTAAATATCTTTTGTTGCCACGGCTCTCCAAGACTTAAGATTTAAAACAACAACAACACAATTACACCATCCATTAAACCTTTCCTCAGAGGCACTGGAGGGGCAAAGAAGACTTTTCTTCTGCTTTTCTCTGCAAGTTTGTGGCTGGAGCGGATTGAACTGCAATGACCAGACCCAGCTAGCTAGCCTTTGCCTTGGTTTCTGTCATGTGGCTGCTTTGCTATGGGGAGGAGGTGGGTCGAGCAGCCTTCAAGTCTTTGTGAACCCCCTGTGAGGACATTGCAGACCCGTGGGGGACCACAGACCACAGATTAAGAACCACTGTTGTAAAGAATGGCCACATGTGCTCTAAAATACAGCTCATCCTTAGAACCTCTGAACTATCCAGCATTAGGTGGTCTTTGAATGGTCTTTAAACTTGTTCATTTAAAAGCTCCTGATGCAGTTGTATGCTACAGCTATAGCAACTGTGTCATCCACTCAGGGCAAGAACTACTCAGCTTGGCATTTTGTTCCTACACCTTGCTTTCATTTTATGCTTTCAGTCTGGCGTTAAGGCCACCTTTTACAATTTTAGTTCTGTAGGGGAAAGGAAGGGCCCTACTGGTAACACCTAAAGAAGAGTGGCTTCAATAAATGTAAAAGAACCCTGCATTTTGTTTCTCCATATGGATCACACAGTTATTTTTCTTAAATTAATCTTGTCCACACACCCTCCAGCCTTTCACATATGAAAACTAGGACACATGTGGCCAGGCAACATCAGAGTGTGGTCAAGATGGCAAAAGTTATAAATGAGGAGGAAGAGACAAGCTGGGGGGAGTGGCTACAGCCTATTGGGAAGGGCAAGATTCTGCCACCCACCCACCCAAGTTAATTGAGTGCAAACTACTTTTGCACTTTGAACTCAATTTATAGAAACTGAAGTAAGCTGAGGACAAAGGAGGAAATGGGAGGAAGAGAGAAACTGGGACAAATTAAAGGCAGAAGGTGTGCTGTTTTTGTCTGATTTGGATAAACAAGGAAGTCAATTCTCTTTTTGATTTATATTTATAATTGTTACATTGAAATTTAAACAATGGTAAATATTTAAAAATGGAATGGAAATGCAACTTTGATTGAACTGAGTAAATAGATAACTTTATTCCTTAATGGTAATAAAAAGGGGGTATGTCAGAAGATTAATCTGGACTGTCCCTGCCAAATTGGGAAAGTATTATTATTAATATTTATTTATTCTTAATAAATTATTAAGTGTCCATGTGGTTGAATTATACTTGCCATTGCCTGGGGATGCTGTCATTAATTTTATTTCCTTTGTTTTCCATCTCCAACCATAATAAGGGAAGCAAACTAGGCATACTCTATTCAAATGACCTATGTGCTGTGTTGCTTCTATCTAAAATGTAAAGTCTCCTTTTTAAAGCATATACATGCTCAGCAAGGACTTTTTAAAACAGCTGCTCCAATATGCTTCCTCTTCCCTCCCACCCCTCCTCCTGGGGCATATAGGGGAGGCCACAGTTCATGTGAGCAGCAGACTGCCATTTGTCCCAAGGGGTGGTGATAGAGAGAATGGCTTTTCTGACAGATGTAGACTTTAACAAGTAGGGCTCTGTTCCTAAGAGTTTAAGCTCATATAAGTTGAGCTGTTTGTTGTCAGGGGTTTATTTTTATGGTAGAAAATGTGGCATTGCCAAACAGATGTAGGCTTGTTCCTAGAGAGGGAGGAAGAAAAAAACAACACCCTTAACTGCAATTGCACCTCCCCTGAGGCATTAGGCCCTGCAATTGTCTTCAGAAAGGATCCTTTTCAAAGCAACACTTTCCCACAGACATCTACAGCTGATTATTTTATGGTCCTCTTTGCTCTGTCAGTGAAAAGTGAAGCAAAATAAATTGGCATACTTAAGAGAAGGTGCCAAGAACTCAAATCTTCCTTAAATTATTATTGTTGGGATTCTTAAAAAAAAAAGAACTTAGAAAATTGGGAAAAGAATGTATCTGAATACACACATTATTTTCTTTCCTGACATTTTGCAGTGAGATACTACACCCTGCTTGTTCAATGCTGCCCCTCTTCCCAGTAACATTTAAAAGATTTTATCAGATGTGGCAAAAATCACATAATTGTGACATCACAGTAGCGCAAATATGGTTCCTGCTATCGCACAATGTTGTCATGTTTGCATGGTAAACTGTGCTCCAGCCACGAATAAGGCATTGGTTTTAAATGAAATAGCTCTCAATATCACTTTTTCATGGTATTCAAGAGTGTGTGAAAGCATGTCCCGCTAGGCGGTCCTCTTTTCCCCCTCCCCATTCCCTGTGAGAAAACTGCCAGGTGAAAATGTGAAAACTATCCATAGGACACTCTTTCTAAGAACTGTCCTGATTTATTTGCACATTTTTAGGTTTGTTTAAGTGTTTATGTGTTCATTTACTTTGCAAATTAAGGGGGTTTTTTTTTGGGTGTTTTTAAGCATGCTTGTGTTTTCTCACAAGAACCCCTGAAATTTTGCCCGTGAAAAATCATGGAAGTAAAGTCCCATTCTTAAAGTGCTAGTGGTGGTCATACAATAATTCCGTGATGGTTCTTTCATGTGATTACATTGACATGCGATAATAAATGTAATGATGCCACTATGTTTCTGCTCAAGCAGGGATCACCAGCATTGAGGCCATAATATTGAGAACACAGCTATGCTGGGCAGGGCATGTTTCTAGGATGGAGGACCATTGCCTCCCAAAAATACTACTCTATGGTGAACTCGCCACGGGTCAGCGTAAGAGGGGCACTCCAAAAAAGCGATACAAGGACTCCCTGAAACAACATCTCAGGCTCGGTCAAATTGATCACCAACAATGGCCCACCCTGGCCTCAAATCGGGAGGCATGGAGACGCACTATCCACAATGCTGCAGCCTTATTTGAGAGCTCACGCCGAACAAGTCTTGAAGAGAAACGGATGCAGAAAGAATCACAAACCGGAAACATCCCCCAAGGAGACCTTCTGCTGTGCTTTCTGCAACTGGACATGTTTATCTCGGATTGGCCTTTTTAGTCATCAGCGCGCTTGCAGAAAGCGTGGGATGAGTCCTTCTTGCATCTTCGTTTGTGAAGAAAAGCCAGAGAGAGAGAGAGAGAGAGAGAGAGAGAGAGAGAGAGAGAGAGAGAGATTTGTGGAATTACAGGGTTTTTAGAGGCTAGTCTGATAAAGTCCTTAGGCATTTGTAGCATCATCATGAGCTGTCATGTATTTTCCCACCACTGTCATGTCATCTAAGAAGAGATGAGGATGAGATTTAATGTGGGTTGTCTTTTTCAGCAGCACTTTTGTAACCAGCGCAACACTCAGTTCTGCCCTTTGCTTTCAATACAAAGATTCTTGTGGCTACCATTTCCCCCCTAGGGAAGGTTGATACTTGCAGACATCACCTGTAGAGAAAGCTCTCCCAAGTCATGGAGTCTATGCACACCAAATAAATACCAAATGTTGTTACAGACTGTTGGACTGGGAAGAAATGGATGATGGAAAACCTAGGATAGAGTCTTTTAGCCCTCTTTTCCCTTTTAGGCTACTGTTAGTGTTTCCAGGCAATGAAATAACACTAGGAAAGTATCCTTTCAAACTTTGCTGAAGGAACTGAAAACTAAGATATGAACCAGCCAAAGTTAACAACTTGAAAATCCTATTGATTTCACTAGGAATGATCTAAAAATATTCCCTCAGGAATATTATTTACAGTTCTAGTTCTAGTGACCAGCAATGTAGTTAGTTACTATTATAGTTACCATTTTAAAAAATAACTCCATACTTTCTCATTTCTTAAAAGTAACTACTATAGTTACCTTTTACTTAAGAAACCTCAGAATAGTACAGGCTACTAATCGCTTATCCATTTTATAGTTTAGCACCCATGGTAGAGCCCAAGCCAGATGCAAGAAGCACAGCATGAGCCAATACTTGGATCAAGTGGTAATGCTCCACTATATAGCCTCCCTAACTATAAGACTAACTTAAAGTTACACTACAAAAGGAACAAAGTTTTCCCTCACTGTGGCAATCTTAATGTTATTATACCTTTATTTTTGGAGAAGGTGGTTAATTACATATAACTTGTTAAATGTAGCTAGTTACTTCTAAACTCTTGACAAAATCTATGGTGTGGCCATGTTTCAAATACTATGAACAGTTCTGATCACCTTGGGTATATGCACACTACATAAATTATAGCGCTTTGATACCACTGTAACTCCCATGGCTCTGTCCAAAGGAATCTTGAGATCTGCAGTTTTATGCAGAACTTAGAATTTTCTTCCAGATAGCTCTAGTGCTATAGCTCAGGGGAGGGCACTAAACAATTCTACATACCTAACCAAGCTACAATCCCAGGATTCAATAAGATGGAGCCAAGGTAGTTAAAATGGGATCAAACTGATGTAATTGTGCAGTGTGGATACACCCCTAAACAGAAATAGGATATCATATGATGGGGGTGGGGGGAGATTCAGAAAAGTTGAAAAGACTTGGAGCATGTTAAAACATCTGGGCCTTTTTAGTTTCAGGGTGGGGAAGGAAGATGACAGGAGAAAAAAGACGATTCAGGATGTGGAGAAAGTGGAGTGGGTTTTTTCTTCCCTTTTCACAGAAATCAGGATTCAATGGGCTGGAGACTGAGGTCCTGTCTAAACCGTCAAAATAATCCTCATAGAATTCACTGGGGATACGATCTGTCTTAATAGGATTCCACATTGATGTGTCGTATTCAGAAGGGGGGCAGCAAAAAATTCCAAAAATTACACCGGGAGAGCCTTCATGGTTTTTTCATAGTTTTTAAAAAGCTCCATAAGAAATGTGCATTCCCACTTGTTAACATAGTCACATTCACATTGCTGTGCTTTGCCATAGGAGAGGAAGTGCAAGCTGATTGGTTGGATGAACATGGGGGTGGGGCTTGATAACAGGGCAAGTACCCGCTGCTGCCATGTTGGATTTTCACCATAGTGAGAGATTGCTAACGCGATAAAATGGTGATTTGTATTATCTTTTTATCTTTTTCCGTAAACGTGAAATATCACTTGTGCGCAACATGGTAAACAATTGTTTTTTTAAAAAAAAGTTTGGTGACAGCTGATTTAAAAATGCAAGTACTTAATGGACTTGTAGCCACCATCTTGGCTAGGAGGCGTGCAAAGTTTATGGCAACAGTGAAACTGTTAGGACAGTTTGCAGCTGCTGAGAATTGCTGTTATTGTGGAGCAATCCATTTCCCCCCCTTGTATAGATGACCCCTGAAAAAGGACTTTTTTGGCCTAAATGAAGAATTAGCTTATAGAATTTGCTGCCATAAGATGGCCTAAGATATGGCAATGAACACTAATTTTGGTGGCTGTAGAAGAGATTAGATTAACTCATGCAGGATAGAAAATAAAGAAAAACAAAGCTAGCTCTACTGATCCACAAGGTGTGGGGATGTGGGAAATATAAAGCCAAATACTTTCATTAGGCCCAATCGATGTGCTGTAAAAACATGGAAGCTTTTGAATAATCTAAAACTCTTCATCAGGATGAGCACTATGAAAAGGAGAGCATGGGGAAAGTTCTAGTGCTTTTGGTTATAGGCACTAGACTAGGCATGTTCGCTAAATACACAATGTGTCACTGAATAATAGCAGCTGGGGTGGGCTGTTCCTTTCATGCGGACTTCCCAGGGACATCTCTTTCCCAAATGTGGGAAGCAGGATGCTAGTCCAAAGGAGCCTTTGGTTCAGTCAAGGTGGGCTCTTCTTTTCTTCTTGGATGGTAGATCCATAGTTGCAAGGATATTGACAAGCTGGAATGTGTCCAGAAGAGGGAGACCAAAATGGTGGGAGGTCTGGAAACCATGTTCTATAAGGAGTGGCTTATTAAGGAGTTGGGTATGTTTAGTTTGGAGAAGAGAAGGTTAAGAAGTGATATGATGGCCATGTTTAAATATTTGAGGGGATCAAAGAGAGCCATCCAGTCCAACCCCCTGCCCTGCAGGAATACACAATCAAAGCGCCCCGACAGATGGCCATCCAGCTTCTCTTTAAAAACCGCCAAAGGAGACTCCGCCTCACTCCGAGGCAGTGCATTCCACTGTCACACTGAGGATGGAGCAAGTTTATTTTCTGCTGCTCCAGAGACAAGGACATGGAGCAATGGACTCAAATTACAGGAAAAGAGATTCCACCTAAACATTAGGAAGAACTTCCTCACGAGAAGAGCTGTTTGACAATGTAATATGCAGACAGAGTGTGGTGGAGTCTTCTCTTTTGGAGGTTTTTAAACAGAGGCTTGGACGACCATCTGTAGGGCATGCTGTGATTGTGTATTCCTGAATGATAGGATTGAACTGGATGGCCCTTATAGTCTCTTCCAACTCTTTGGAGATTACCAGACTCTATAAATATAGTGTTACATGAATGCCAGATTGCTAAAGGGCTTCCCTTTCAGACGACGTTGTTCCACTCTCATTATGCTCCCGGTCTGCTTCTGTTCCTGCAGCACTCCTTTTTATTCACGGCTTAAGCCGTGACTAGATCACTTGTTCTGTTTCTATAATGGAATGATGGACAAGTGAAAAGGTGCCCTGTTATGCTGGTGCGATGCCAGCATCAATGGGAGGTCCATGCTTTGAGATCAGGACATAAAGGTAAGTAACACAATCCCCGGGTTACTTGTAAAAGTTTAAGTGTGGTTTTGTGCTTCCTGTCACTTTCTTTTTTGAATTTCGGACCAGGGTTTGGTCCTGCCCAGCCACCCCGCTCAGTCTGCCTGTCGCCCTTAGTGAACCCCCACC
Source organism: Gambelia wislizenii (assembly GCA_030847615.1). Lineage (NCBI taxonomy): Eukaryota > Metazoa > Chordata > Lepidosauria > Squamata > Crotaphytidae > Gambelia > Gambelia wislizenii. The sequence continues at coordinate 330,199,308 of JAUMIR010000001.1, forward strand.
CACCCACCATTTCCCCTGTGCCCCAAGATCATGCCCAGATCACCCCCGCAGATCACCTCCAACCTGGACTGATTTTAGAATTTCCTGGCTCTCCTCTTCTAGCAAGAGCAGCCGGGATTACAATCCAGGAAGTGAAAAGTTAGAGCTCAGTTCACTCCTGGGCAGCCCTGTCATGCTAACAAGGTAAGCCTGAAAAGTTTTTCTTTTTGGTGTGACAGGGACAGGAGAGGGGCTGGAAAGGAGACTGCTTTTTTGTTCCTGTCTGATAATCTCCTACGATTCTATGTCATTGCAAGATTGTAACCTGCTATATCTGTCTTTTGGAAAGAGCAATCCTAAGGTACTGTTTGCTTATGTATTTAATTGAAATCCCACCATTTTCCATGCACTGGATGCAAGGCAGCATACAACATAAATTAAAACAGAGATGAGGTAAAAACCTCTTACATACCCCCACTTGTCTCAGTTTAGCAGAGATAGTCCCAATATTTGCTATCCCACTTTTTCAGCTCTGCCACTTTCTCTTCTCCCACTTTCTCCCTTCATCCTCATCTTATTTCAGTTGCTGCAAACTGAATGCAAGCTGCAAAAGTAGTTTGCACTAAATGAACCCAGCAGAGGGGAGATGACCAGAGGAGGTGGAATTGTGCCCTTCCTAGTAGGCTCAGGCAAAAACAAACTGCAACAGCCTCTCCTGGCTTGGGTGTTTTAATTCATTAATAATTTTTGCCATCTTGACCACAAGCTGATGTTGCTTGTCCACATCTGTCCCAGTTTACATCTGTGAAATGTCTAATTGTATGCTGTTAATAAAAGAAATGTTTTTTAAAGACTATATAAACCATCCTGTACTAGTGGGTGAGAAACTGTTAAATCCATGCCACGCTTCTGCCAGCAGGGTGAAAGATATGGCCAGATTTTTTTTCTTGTTTATTCCCTTTCTTTTCCTGCCATATTTGTATTTTATTCACATTTCCCCCTCTTCTAAGTTCCAGTGGGGAAGAAAATACATAGACCAGCTTCAGGACCTCCATCACACTACTTCCAGGAACCAAGAAATAGAACATGGGGTGAAGCTCTGCAGACAGAGGCTGGATCAATATGGAGAGCAATTAAGACAAAACCAGACTAGCCCTTGGTGACACCAGTGTCATGGGGTGAGAGAGTTTAGCTTTCTGTCAATTGTCAATTGTGTCAGTAATTTCAAGCTAAAGGTCTAGAACTTTTAACACACCAAAATCTTACAAGGAGCACTGTGATTCAGTTCAGGTGATTTTCTATCTCAAAGCTTTAAAGTTTTTTTTTTAATTTCTCCATAAAATATTAAAACCAAACATTATACATACCGTATATATACATATACTGATTACTTGTGTATATTAAATATCTACAATCAATTAGTGTATTTTTCATTTTTCTTCATTCTTCCTTTCTACCATTTTTCTCCTCACACATCGCTCAGTCAAGCTACATTACATTTCCTTCTGACTGCTCATAGTGACTTGCTCTTCTATATTCTCTTCCTTATTTCTTTGACAGTCTTTACCTTATCTACCCTTTTTTCACTATATCATTGTCACTTTCCTTTACTTCCTTGTCTGTTTTTTTTGTAAGTATGTGTTATAACTAGTTCAAATGCTCTATTTGTGTAATATTGTTTATATTTTGCCCCATTTTCAGTTTATTGAGAGTTATGTTTGTTTATTTTATTTTGTTTTGCAATGTTTATTCCTCCCCGTCATATTTACCGATATCAATTTGTTTGTTTGTTTGTTTATTTATTTGTTTTCCCCTTCATGGATGTTATATATGATTGGCTTCTCTCATTTAATTAATTTATGTGGGAATTGCTGCAAAATTTCCCCATCTTTGTTCTAGATATTTAGACAATTTAGTCCAAATTTGTTGATTTTTATCTATGTACTTACCTTTTATAAGCATAGTTAAGTAATCTCTTCCTATCATTTCATATGCTTTTGTCAACCACTGATCTATTGCAGGTATCTCTGGGTTCTTCCACATTGCTGCATATGTTAATCTTGCTGCAGTAAGCATGTAAAATATTTTTTTTTCTTTTCCTTGGTCTAATTTCTCTTCTTGTATGCCCAGCAGAAAGGTTTCAGGTCTAAGTGCAATATTGCATTCTAATATTTCTTTGCAGATTTTTTGAATCTGCGTCCAATATTTTTTGGCTTTTTCACAGCTCCACCACATATGGTAGAATGTTCCTGATTTTTGCTCACACTTCCAACATTTGCTACTCATGTTTTTGTATGGGAGATTTTAGATAATCTATGCGGGGAGAGGTGCCATCTAAAGAACATTTTATAACAGTTTTCCCGAATGTTCTGACTTAAAGTAATTTTCATTTTTCTTGTCCACAATATCTCCCATTTTTCCAATTCTATTGGGTGTCCAACATTCTGTGCCCATTTTGTCATGTTATCTTTTACCACCTCCTCTTCAGTTTCCCATTCTAACAGAGTTTGGTAAAATTTTGCGATCATCTTTTTATTTCCAGGGTTAACAATTTTATCCCATATAGAGTTTGCACTTTCCATACTTTCCGATTTTATATCCATTTTAATTCTTTCTTTAATTTGTCTGTATAGATACCAATGATAAATTACTCTGTCTTCTTCCATTTCTTCTTGTGTTTTAATTATATATTGTCCATTTTTAACCTTTACGATATCTTTATATGTTATCCATTTCTGTGACTGTATCTTTTCTCTGCTAAATAGTGCTTCATGAGGTGACATCCACATCGGTAATCTCGGGCATAACCTTATCTTGTATTTTTTCCAAACTTTTATTAAAGCTCTTCTGATAACATGATTGTTAAAATCTTTATTCACTGCCTCTTTGTTATAAAATAAGTATGCATGCCATCCATATTGGTTGTTTATTCCTTCCAGTTTTAATAATTTCGCATCTTCTAATGTTGTCCACTCTTTAATCCACGTCAAGCAGCAAGCTTCATAATATAGTTTTAAGTTTGGTACATCTAGGCCACCTCTTTTCTTTATATCTTGTAAGACTTTCATTTTTACTCTGGGTTTTTTCCCCATCCAAATGAATCTTAAGATGTCTCTCTGCCACTTAATGAATACTGTATTGTTATGTATAATGGGTATCGTCTGAAATAGATATATCATTTTAGGCAAACAGTTCATTTTGATTGCCGCTATTCTACCAAGGAAGGGTAATTTCAAATTTTGCCAGTTTTTCAAAGCTTTTTTAATTTCTGTCCATGTCTTCTCGTAGTTGTTTTGAAACAGTTCAGAGTTCTTATTTGTGAGATCTATTCCTAGATACCGTACCTTTCTTACCATTCTGTATTCTGATATTCTGAATATATTCTGTATTCTGTCAGTATCTTTTCTTCTTCTTGTGTCATATTTTTAGTTATTATTACCGTTTTGTCTTTATTTATTTTCAGTCCCGTTAGTAACTCAAAGTCTTTGAGTATTGTTATTATTGTTGTAATTTCCTCTGTTGGATCGCCCAGTGATATCAGTAAATCGTCTGCATATAACTTTATTTTATAGTTGTATTTGCCTAATTTAACTCCTTGTACTTTGATTTTTTCTCTTATTCTTATACTTAAAATCTCCATTACCAATAAAAATAACAGTGGGGAGAGCGGACATCCCTGCCTCGTACCTTTTTGAATCAGTATATCTTTTGTTTCCCCCCCATTTATTATTAATTTTGCCTTCTGATCATCATAGATTGCCTCTATCCATTTTGAAAATTCTTTCCCAATATTGATTCTATTCAAAATGTCAAATATTATCTCCCAATTCACATTGTCGAAAGCCTTTTCGATGTCCAAGAAAATTAAGGCAAGTTTTTTATCTACCTGACGATCATAATACTCTATCAAATTAAGAACGTGCCGTATATTATCTTTTATATATCTTCCAGGGATAAAACCTCTTTGATCCACGTGTATCCATTCTGCGAGTACCTTTTTCAATCTGAGGGCCAAAATTGATGCAAAAATTTTGTAATCCACATTTAGTAGTGAAATTGGTCGGTAATTTTTGGGATCTTGTGGATCTCTGTTTTCTTTATGTATTAATATAATATTTGCCTCTTTCCAGGAATTGGGCAAGGATCCTTTCTTTATTTTATCCAAAGTTTTTTTCAGTGGTAAAATTAGTTGCTCCTCCATTACTTGATAGTATTTTGGTGTAAACCCATCCGGGCCTGGCAATTTCCCTATCTTCAATCTTTTAATCGCCTCTGAGATTTCTGCAATTGTTAATGGCTTATTTAATCTTTGCCTCTGTTCATCAGTAAATTCTAGCAGTGGTTGATCTTTTAAAAAGGCTTGTATGTTTCCTCTTAGAGTAAAGCTTTAAAGTTTTTGTTGCAGAGGGAGGGAAGGCTATCCTTTACAAATTTGACAACTTAGGCAAAATTTAATGAGTACCCAGCTTCTGGGGGCAATTAGCTAACACACATTGGAAACTGCTTAATGCAGTGTAGATGTGTAAATTTGCTATTGCTTCAAACAATTTGTAAGCCACTCTGATAGCCTTGTGGCTGAAGAGCGGGGTATAAATAATTTAAGAAGTACAAAAGCAGTATTTGTATTCCCAGAAAGAAAGGATGGAAAGAAAAAGAAATGGCTGAAAAATCTCATAAATGACAATTTGTTCTCAATAAAATATTTATTTTTAAAATACAATGTTTCCTTTCCCATGAGTACCTTTAAACCAAGTTCCTGCTCTGACTATTTAAAAACACAGAGAATTCTCCAAGTACAAAGAAACCGATTTCACATATGAGGCCATTTCCCCTTCCTTGATTCCACTTATATGTTTTCCCTCCATTTTCTGGTGAAGAGCAGTGTGGTGGACTCTGCTGCCCCCCCCCCAAAAAAAACTCACCACCAACAGGAAGCATCTCACTTGCTTACTGACCAGGTTCTGAATTTCTGGCATGTTGGACTATTACTGGATTTACACATATTATATTAGGAAGTCCCCTCTTTTGATGTCATTCTTATGTCTTATTATTTTTCTCCCTTTTAAATGTAACTGTTTCCTTAAAGAGGTTTACAGTAATGAAAGAGTGGATGTAGGACTTTATCAGACATGGCAAAAACAGCGTCATTAGGACAGAATGATAGCAAAAAGGGTAGAAATTATCACATGATGTTGTCGCTTATCCGTTCCCGCTGTGTTATTGACTATAGCCTGTCAATAAAAAAAGTGACACCTCATTTGCACCAGCATGATGCAGTGGGAATGGGTAAACAACCAGGATGTCTGATAATTTTCCCTTTTGTGCTATTGCTGTATCCTAAATGATGCAGTTTTTGGTGAGATTTGACTCATCTGATAAAGTCCATAGACTGGGCAGATAGGAACAGGCAATGGCTGCCAACTCTCAACCATCTGGCAAAACCAACTGAGGATCAATTTCTACCAGGGCCTCCCATGCTCAAGAGCCTTTCCATACTGTGCAGTGATAGCTCTATGATTCCACTTTAATGGCCTGAGATGAAGGTAAGGCCAAACCCCCTTTGAACAAATCTTTCCAAGAAAACTCCATGATAGGTTTGCCTTAGGGTTGCCATAAACCAGAAACATCTTGAAGGCACATAACAAAGTCTCCCCACAAGCTATGGTAATTAAACACTGGTATAGTTACAAAATTTTTAAAAGTAACTTTTAACTGTCAGCCCCTGAAAAGTAAATAGAAAGTTAACATTTAGTTACTTTTTAAAAGCATCTGACTGCTACAGGCCATGGGCCTGTGATGCTGCCATTCACTTTGTTGTGACCTAAGCATCCACAACAGAGTACAAGGCAGCAGCTCCAGCAAGTATTTGAACCATGTGATATTCCTCCTCCATCCTTTAGTAGACCACCTCCCTATAACTACAACTTCAAAAACAATTATATTGTTAAAAAAAAGTGACATGCGCCTTTCATTCATATGTAATATAATGCAGTTCTCATGGCCCCCACTAGTGGGGAGCTGACAGGGCTCTAGCCTGGGGCTTGGGATTAGGAGGGGGAAGTGTGTGTGTGTGTGTGTGTGTCTGTGTGTGTATATATATATATGTTTATACACTATATAACACTATATAAAATATTGGCTTTTGTTTTGTCCAGCAAAGATTAATGTTTTTTAGGTACATTATATTATCCTCTCAGCACTGGAAATGATTTAGCTATCCTTGCACAGGGGCCATGCTAATCTTCTCTATATCGTTCCAATTTTAGTATATGTGCTCCCGAAGCGCATCAGTGACTGGTTACTCAAATTACATGATATGATTGAATTAGATAATTTAACCTGTAAACTGAGCAACATTCCTAGTAAAAAAGCTCTGACAATATGGTTACCAGCAATTAAGCACTGGGAAAGCATAGGAGATATTGACAAAATTCAGAACATATGATTGTAGTGGAAAGCAGAGATGAATAACACCAAGACTGAATAATTATATGGAATATGATAATTTCTTTAATATGTGAGCGATACCTCTCCATTGACGCCCCCTTGTCGTGGGAGAGAGGCTTGCGTACCTTAATGATGTTTTGAGCTATGCTGGTGGTGGCATAATAGCCACCAGTAGGGTCTCCCATGCCAGACAGGTCAAAACCGAAGGGTCTGACAAAGAGCATCAAAGGGCAGGATGGGCTCTCTAGCCTTATGGCAACCGTCCTAGGAGAAGGAAAACTCTAATCCCAAACCTGGGCAGATAGTGCCCGTCCAACCCTGTAAGGTCAACCATCTAAGAGAAGGAAAACTCTAATGAAACCTACGACCCAAGGACCTCGCTGCTACAGTCCATGCTTGCAAGGCCACAGCAGATGAACCTTTGGTTTAAAGGGTGAGGCCAGTTCTGTGCACGCTGCTCTCCACCAGAAAACTCCACTGCACAGGCTCGAAGGACAAATCCAGTTCTAAAAAAGCCCTGTAGCGATAGGCAAGGGACAAAACGGCAGGTGTAACGATGCACTGGAAGCCGCAGACCCAACCCTGCATGCAGGAGGTTTAAGACTTTGGTCGCTTGAGGCTGACCTGGGAGATGACAGTCTTTTTCGGCAGCATCCTGAATGACCAAGCAGCCTTTTTTAAGGAGAACACTGCTTGCTTCATATGGAGAGGGGCCTAGAAAAGGTGGTCTAACAAAAGCTCATTCCCATCTACCTGGTTTGCTAGCCACAGCCAACAGCCATCTTCTGATGTGGTCAAACCAAGGCACACACTGGCCTCCAAAGGTGTAAATAAACTGACACTTGCATGCTGGAACATCAGAACCATGCGAGACTCTACAGATAGTGGATGGCCTGAGCGTCGTTCTGCTCTAATAGCCCATGAACTATCACAACTTAATATTGACATCGCTACTCTTAGTGAAGTTCGTCTCCATGAGGAAGGCAGCCTTAAAGAACACGGTGCCGGCTACACACTTTACTGGTCTGGCAATCCCAAAACCGAAAAACATCTTTCAGGAGTAGGCTTTATGATTAAAAACTCCATTGCCTCCAAACTTGAAACCTTGCCAACAGGACACTCTGATCGCATTATTTCCTTACGCCTCCCACATGTTGTTCTCTTTAGTACCATATATGCCCCAACTATACAAGCCGACTCTGTAGAGAAAGACATATTCTACACAGACTTACACCAACTCATACAAAAAGTCCCTGTAGAAGATAAAATTATTATCCTTGGTGACTTCAATGCCAGAGTAGGAAAGAACTGCGAAGCCTGGAAAGGTGTCTTAGGCAAGCATGGTGTTGGAAATGCTAGAGTTCTGTGCAGAATGACAGCTGACTATTACAAACACTATCTTTCAGCAGAAAGATAGCTTGAAGACAACCTGGATGCATCCCTGATCCAAACATTGGCACCTCATTGACTATGTTCTAGTCCGCCAGAGAAACATTCATGATGTCCGTCATACCCGAGTGATGCCCAGTGTAGAATGCAAACACATCATCGCCTCGTCAAATGTAAACTAAATCTTCAGCTTAAGTTCAGACCTAAGAGGGGTGGCAACTTAAAAGAGGAGACTCCAAGTCAACAATCTTCAACAAGCTACCATGAGAGACAACTTCCAGGCAAATCTGCAAACAAAACTTAAAGACCATCCTACAGATCCTTCTCCCACAGTGCTTTGGCAACATATAAAAAACAGTATCCTCCAATCTGCAGAAGAATCCCTCGGGTTCTCCCACAAGAAAAATCAAGACTGGTTTGATGAAAAGAACCAAGAGATCCAGGAGCTGTTGGCAAAGAAGAGAACTGCTCACCAGGCATACCTTGCCCAGCCAACTTGCCATGTAAGAAAAGCAGCTTTCCGTCTCACAAATATTCTTTAAAAAATAATAATCCAAAATGCAAACCTTGATTTTGCCATTTTATATAAGGGACACCTTTTTGCTATACCATTGCATATAATGGGACTTGTGTATTCACAGATTTTGGTGAATTGGATTTTGGAACCAAACCCCAGCAAATATGAATGGACAACTGTAGTAGGTTTGTTTTCATATGACTTTATTACTCAATAAAAACTAAAAGAAAAAAAAGAAAATGATTTGGCTAAGCAAGTTGATTTTACTGAAGTTATTGACAAATTTGTATCGACAAAAGCTAGAAAATATACTTTGAGATAGTTTTTGATATTGTAAATTTTTATTATGTAAATCCATTTAGTTTTTTAAAAATAAATATAAACTAGCTATACCTGGTGTAACACACACTGTTATCTATCTATCTATCTATCTATAAAACGGTTTGGTATGTTTCCATTCCCACTCTGCTGATTGGCTGCTTAGGAAATAGGTCAAGAGTATGATCATTTGACGCATTAATATATAACCTTTCAAATCAACTATGATGGTGTATGTTACTCTGGGTACAGCTGGTTTCATACCGAGAGCCCATCTGCTGCCGCCATGCAACTGAGTGTACACACACACACACACACACATACACAATGCTAGAGAGAGAGACACACACACAGACCAGGACGAGAAAGCCCCTCCGCTGCTGCCATGCAACTGCATGTACACACACAAACCATGCTACACACACACACATACACACCATGCTACACAGACTTACAGCTCATTACACACATACACCATGCTACACACACACCACGTGCAGCAAGATGTGAGAGCCCCTCCGCCACTGCCATGCAACCACGCATACACACAAACACCCCACGTTATATACACCTCCATGCCACACACACACACACACACACACCACACACCAGGATGCAAGATCCCCTCCGCCACTGTCATGTAATCGCACCCCCACCCCCATGCTACACCCCCCATGCTACACACACACAAACACATACACCACGTGTGCCATGACATGAGAGCTCTGTCGCCACCATGTAATTGCACATACACCCCCACACTACACACACACACACACACACACACATGCTACACCCCATGCTATACACACCACGCACACCACAATGTGAGAGACCCTCCACCGCTGCCATGTTTAGAAAGGTCTTGAAGCTTTCCACATGTTTCTGTCTCCAGTGTGCTGACTGAATGCCCAACGGAGAGCTTTGATTGGTTGGTGAGTTTCTTAAGCGGCCAGCACACTGGGAATGATAACATACCCAAGAGAATTTTATAGATAGATAGATAGATATTACTTTGGTGTCATCATTTAAACTGACTTATTTTAATTTTTATCTTAAACCCTGTAGAGCACTGGAAAGAAATGTCAAATAAATAGCTATTTCTGTAACCCATTCTTCCCAGGCTTTACTCTATAGAAAATAAGCATGTTAAGATGAATAGTTTAGTTTAGCCTTGTTTCTTTCAGGTAGCTTTTCTGAATGCAAAGCAATCAGAGGGCTCATCTACATGGGCTAGAATACACTGGCTCTCTGCCGGCGTATTCCACCCATGGATCTGGCCCCTTCCTCCCCTGTTATTGGCATGAAACAGCCCAGCATACAGATGAGCACACCAATCTGTCCCTGCAGCAGCAGCTGCTGCCATCCACATCACATTCTTTGACATCAGGAAGCAGGCCCACAGCACACGAGCAAGGCCAGCTACATGTGCTGGTCACATGCTGTGGTCCCCCTTCCTGGCTACAAAAGAGCAAGGCAGCAGCTGCAGTGATGAGCTGGTGTGCCAGAATGGGCTCCTGGGATCATGTGGTACCTGATCCATTTTTTTTGCCAGCTGGAACAGATTTTATTGGGTATTAAAAAAAAAAAACTATAAAGGGCCCTGCCCCATCTTCCCCCCATCTTGGTCCCATGTTTTCCCTAGGGGTCATGAGGTCCCTTGCTCCCCTTCCCACAACCAGTGAATGTAGACGTTGTTGTTGCTGACCATTTCCAAGCTTCACCTGCTCCCACCCCTTTGGCATCACATGGGCTTGCCCTACGGCCTCCAGTTTTGGCCCTGAAATCTTAGAGAATGGGATGCTGTTGACTGGGCAAACCTACTATGCAAGGTCACAGGTACAACAAAGATACAGACAGCAGAAATTGGAATAGCCTCACAACTCTGTCACATGGTATGGTTTGTCTGAAACTGCTCCCCACCCCCACTATTATATTCATAATGCAGGAGGGGTGAAGAAGTTGATGTTAAGAGATCAACTGTTACCATGTGAGTATATGACTAAGGTGAGTTTTGAAACGGGGTCTCCACCCTACCCATGCTGCCATCCAATATGCTATATCAGCTAAATGATATGCCTCTTCTTCTCTGTTCCATTCATGTGTCTAAAGCAATGCTTTATGGTGCTTTGCAAATCCAGCCCAGTCCCATGGCCTTGAGATGGTATTTAAACTGACTTTTGAGGCCTTCTCCCTTCTCTTCGTAGTAAAACCTAAACAAAACCTTTGGCCCCCTGTTAGTCTGCACTACTCAGCCTGGCCAAATGACAAAAGTGTCCCTAATAAATAGCTTCTCCATCTTCTAATTCCAGGGGACAGATCAGGGTGGGGGTCAGTTGTTCCCAGCATGTGGCAGGCATAGGCACTAACAAGGGTCTCTGTGTACATATAATAAAGGGAGTCTACACAATTTCCCTCCCTCCCTCCCCTCCCTGCCCCATTAGATTTAAGTCAGGGCCTTAGGAAAACACTGGCTTTTCTCCTAGAGCTATTCAGTCAAAAACAATGCCACTGACAGGCAGCCAGAGAAGGCAAGGCAGGCACATTCCACATATGGAGCAATTAGTTAAGGGGCTCCATCATCCCTCAGTCTCATTTGGGCATGAAATCAAAGAAACAGCCCTTGATAGCCCAGAATAGTATAGCCCAGAATCATAGAATAGTAGTGGTGTTTGGTGAGGACTTCAAAGGTCCCCTGGCATAACCTTCTGTGGAAAGGCGAGATCTGACACAACGAAGAGTCTAAGCAACAGGGAAGAATACTGCCCACCGTCAAACCAAACCAAACCAAACCAAACCAAACCAAACCAAACCAAACCAAACCAAACCAAACCAATCGGCACCATAAGCAGATTAGGAGAGGACAAGCAAGTTTTGATACAGATCACCCCATTTTTGACTCAGCAAGTTTTGATGTTGACCGTAAGAAGAATAGTTTCAACTCTTCGAGTAGGTCTTCCCCTAAATATGCCAGTCATTTCACAAGTGCAAGAAAGAGCTATTAAGAAAACACTATTCAAAGAAGGGTGGGGGATCAAAAATCTTTAGGGATGGTTAAGTCATAGAATCATAGACTCATAGAATCATAGAATTGTAGAGTTGGAAGAGACCACGAGGGCCATCCAGTCCAACCCCCTGCCACGCAGGAAATCTTGATTAAAGCAATCCAGCCTCTGTTTAAATCCAGCCTCTGTTTAAAGACCTCCAAGGAAGGAGACCCCACCACGCTCCAAGGGAGTGTGTTCCACTGCCGAACAGCTCTTACTGTCAAAAAGTTCCTCCTAATGTTGAGGTGAAATCTCTGTTCCTGGAGCTTGCATCTATTGCTCCGTGTTCCAGTCTCTGGAGCAGCAAAAAACAAGCCTGCTCCATCCTCAGCGTGACACCCCTTCAAATACTTAAACAGGGCTATCATATCGCCTCTTAACCGTCTTTTTTCCAGGCTAAACATACCCAGCTCCCTAAGTTTCTCCTCATAAGGCATGGTTTCCAGACCTTTCACCATTTTAGTTGCCCTTCTCTGGACACACTCCAATTTGTCAATATCCTTTTTGAATTGTGGTGCCCAGAACTGGACACAGTATTCTAGGTGAGGTCTGACCAAGGCAGAATAGATTGGCACTATTACTTCCCTTGATCAAGACACTATGCTTCTACTGATACAGCCCAAAATTGCATTGGCCTTTTTAGCTGCCGCATCACACTGACAATAGTCTGTATTGCCCTATTTGCTCAGCCTCCAAGACCATCTTGGTTGGTTAATGTGCTGGGCTTGATGGATCCCCTCACCATCACCTTTGGCCCAATCCAGCATAAGGAGTTTTTTTGAGATGGAGGATCTTATCAATAGCTGGTTATAGTGCAGGTTGCCCCCCATATCTGTGGTGGATATGTTTCTGAACTTACCACAGATACATGAAACCATGTATAATAGCAAAACACCATAGAATACCACAGAAAAGTGCTGGGGGACCTAGAAAATGCCTAGAGAGGATACTTCTCTAGGCATCAGATGAGAGTCTTATGCTTAACATCTGGTGGAAGCTGATCATAGAGTCATGTTGGGTTAGAGCAGCATTTCCATTAAATTTTATGTGTGACTCAGGAGATGTTTTGGAGGCATCTTAGACTGGAGGGTGAAATACTGGGAAGTAGGGATTGATCTCAATATTCGTCCACAGTTGTATCAAAGTGAAACGCATCTGTTTTAGTAGCTGGGCCTATGCAAGCCATTTCCAGCAGAGTCCATGGCCAGGTGTCAGTGACATCAGTGTCATTTGCTGCCACCTGGAGGGTACTATGCAGGCCAGGCATCTCCCAACCAAACCACCTCCTTGCCACTCATGACAACTTAAAGAAGCCTTCAGTTATAATGTGGATAGATGGAGATATAAGCATCTTGTACTAGTGATCTGAGAGCATGGCCCAGACTTACAACCAGCCATTATTCCTGACTTTGCTATTCTTAAAGATCAGGATGGTTGGAAGTGAACATTGCCACCACAGTCTTCACCATATTTTTCCTTCACTGAGATGCAAGGCAAAGTAGGATTCCTCCCTTGGGCACAGCAGGAGCAACAACAAATGGACATTGCTAGGCCTTGGTCCCTCAACACCATGGTGGGAAATAATGAGAAACAAATGCATGGCAGAAGCAGGAACCAAAGAACTGAAAAGAACTGGAAATGGAATACACATGAAATGTTCCAAGGCCCTTCCAGTCATCACAAGGTCTCCATGTCAGCATCAGTGTTTGGGGAGACCTTGGGCAAATGCTTTTGATTCCTCCCCTCCCAGAATTGCCCCAGCTCCACCTAAGAGTTGCTGCTGTTGTCCATTTACTTTCCCCATTCCTCTGGGCCTTCCTCTGAGGGAGGAGAGTGGAGTAAAGGCTGGCTCTTCTTCTCCTTCTCATGGCTGCATGAATTATGGGGATGGAAAGTGAACAGATGGGAACAGGAAGTAGAAGTGCAAGAGAATTGGTTGTTGGTCAGTAGTAGGCCTTAGTAGATATCCAGAAATACATAACTAACCCCTTATATGACTGCGGAAATGGTAGGCTTGTCAGTACCAGAGCTTAGAAGTAAGATAGTTACCTGGAGTAGTGTAGGGGAACCAGGGTTTACAGGGTCAAAGTCCTGGGCCTTTATGATCAATTGGGAATATGACATCATCTGCCACCATCACCACCCGTTGGACCTTCCTGTTCTCTCATTTTAACTGCAACATCCACAATATTGGAAAGAGAAGTGGATTTCCTCAGCAACAGTGTGCTATTATGAGCAATATCTGTTCTAATGTACAAGTATAGTATTTTGTGATGGCAACATCTTGATTGCGAAAAGGAGTATGGTGAACAGGTAAGGCCAACAGGCATTTTGCATGGGTGTTCAGCAGGGGCGTTTTGTTGGGGAGGCCTGGAGTTCTGTTTCAGTGACTACTTAAGGCTACTGAATATGGATGGTGATGGAGCTGCTGCAGTCAGATGCAATAGCTGTTGTATGTTCGTGTTCCTGCTGGAGGCTATGGGTAGCTACACCTGCAGCAAATGCATGTTCATTGCTGTGCTGGAAGAGAAGGTCCAGCAACTTGAGCTCCATGTATCTACTCTTCAGCATATTAGGGAGCATGAGGTTTTCTTGGACGGAACAAAACAAACTGTTCTGAATGAGGAACACACAGGGGAGGTTTCTGAGAAGGAGATCAGTTCCCAAATATAGGAGGTAGTCATTTGTAGGAATTTGACACATAGAAGTAGAGGGACCAGGGATTATTCTGAGAGTTTGGAGCTACAGAATCAATTCAAAGCTCTCTCACTTAACAGAGATTATGAGGAAGAGCAACAAGAGAACAGTGTCAGTTCTCAGAAAATATACAGGTGACCTTGGAATATTCAGCATATGGAATGACCCCTGCCAATGCCCAGAGGAGACATGTGGTGGTGGTAGAGGACCCCCTGCTGAGGGGAACAGAAACAGTGGTTTGGGCACTGGACAGAATGTCTCGAGAGATGTGCTGTCTCCCTGGGGAAAAAATCCATGATGTAACAGAGAGGCTGTCAAGACTCATCAAGCCCATTGACTGTTACCCCTTCATTTTGGTCAACATGGGAACCAATGACACTGCAAGGCATAGCCTTCAGGATACCATAAGGGATTACAAGGAAGCTGAAGGATTTTGATGCACAGGTTGTCATTTTGTCTCTCCTCCTAGTTGAAGGACACAGCCCAGGAAGGGGGAGAATAATACCTTGTAGTGGAGGTGAACAACTGGCTCTGCAGATGGTGCTTCCAGGATTTGGCTCCTTCGACCATGGTCTGTGATTTCATGAAGGTGGACTTCTGGCACTTAAGAAAGGAATGCTATGATCACTAAAAGTCAAAATGGGTTTCTCAAAAACAAGTCATGCCAGACTAGTATTATCTCTTTTTGTTTTGATAGAGTTACAAGCTTGGTAGACGAAGAGATGCTATGGATACAGCATATCTTGATTTTAGTAAGGATTTAATGAACTATCCCATTATATTCCTGCCAACAAGCTAGTAAAATGTGGGCTAGAAAATGCTACTGTTAGGTGGATTTTTAATTGGTTGACTGACTGAACCCAAAGGGTGCTCACTAACAGCCCCTTTTCATCCTGGAGAGAAGTAACTAGTGGGGTGCCACAGGGTTCTGTCCTGGGCCCAGTGCTATTCAATATTTTTATTAATGACTTGGATGATGGAATAAAAGAGGTGCTCATCAAATTTACAGATGACACCAAATGAAGAGGGGTTGCTAATACCCCAGAGGACAGGATCAAAATTCAAAATGACCTGGATAGACTGGAGAGCTGGGCCAATGCTAACAAAATAAAATTCAATGCAGAGTAATGTAAGGTCCTGCACTTAGGGCGGAAAAACGAAATGCATAGATACAGGATGGGGGAGACCTGGCTGAACGAGACTACATGAGAAAGGGAACTAGGAGTCCTAGTAGACCACAAGTTGAACATGAGTCAACAGTGCGATGAGGCAGCTAAAAAGGCCAATGCGATTTTGGGCTGCATCAATAAAAGTATAGTGTGCAGATCAAGGGAAGTAATAGTGCTGCTCTATTCTGCCTTGGTCAGACCTCCCCTAGAATACTGTGTCCAGTTCTGGGCACCACAATTCAAAAAGGATATTGACAAATTGGAGCGTATCCAGAGGAGGGTGACTAAAATGGTGAAAGGTCTGGAAACCATGCCTTATGAGGAAAGACTTAGGGAGCTGGGTATGTTTAGCCTGGAAAAAAGACAGTTAAGGGGCAATATGATAGCCCTGTTTAAGTATTTGAAGGGGTGTCACATTGAGGATGGAGCAAGCTTGTTTTCTGCTGCTCTAGAGACTAGAACACGGAGCAATGGATGCAAGCTCTAGGAACAGAGATTTCACCTCAACATTAGGAGGAACTTTTTGACAGTAAGAGCTGTTCGGCAGTGGAACACACTCCCTCGGAGCGTGGTGGGGTCTCCTTCCTTGGAGGTCTTTAAACAGAGGCTGGATTGCCATCTGTCGGGGATGCTTTGATTGTGATTCCTGCATGGTAGGGGGTTGGACTGGATGGCCCTTGTGGTCTCTTCCAACTCTACAATTCTATGATTCTATTATTCTAAATGTAAGGTACTACACATAAGCATAAAAAAAATATTAAATGCACAGATATCAGGTGAGTGACAACTGGCTTGATAACAGTACATGTGAAAGGGATCTACGAGTCTTAGTAGACCACAAACTGAACATGAGTCAACAGTGTGATGCAGCAGCTAAAAAAGGCAATGCAATTATAGTACCTCACCTAGAATACTGTGTCCAGTTCAGGGTACTGCAATTCAAGAAGGATATTGACAAGCTGAAATGTGTCCAGAGGAGGACAACCAAAATGGTGGGAGGTCTGGAAGCCATGCCCTATGAGGAGTGGCTTAGGTAGTTGAGTATGTTTAGCCTAGGGAAGAGAAGGTTAAGAGGGGACATGATAGCCATGTTTAAATATTTGAAAGAATGTTATATTGAAGATGGAGCAAGCTTGTTTTTTTGTTGCTCCAGAGAGTAGGACATGGAGCAAGGGATTCAAACTACAAGATTCTGCCTAAACAATAGGAAAAACTTCCTGACGGTAATAAGTGTTCAGCAATAGAATATGCTGCCTCCGGGTGTGGTGGAGTCTCCTTCTTCAGAGGTTTTTAAACAGAGGGTGGGTGGCCATCTGTTGGGAGTACTCTGATTGTATATTTCTGCATGGCAGGGGGTTGGACTGTATAGTCACTGTGGTATCTTCCAACTCTATGACTGGGACACATACACAAATACACAAATTTCTCTCCCCCCCTCTCCATTGTGGTAATAGTTCAGACAGAGATGGGGGCAGGAGTGTGTGTGAGAAAGATTTCCTGCTGCTTGGTAGACAGGGTGGGAAGTGAGAGAGGAGAGGAAAAGGCTGAATGAGCACTGCAGGGTGGAAGGAGTGAATGAAAAAGAGGGGAAGAGAAAGAGCAGAATGGAAGAGAAAACGTCGTGGTGGAGACTAAGGAGATTATCAGATGGGGACAAATATAGCGTCCCCATCTCACTATCTCCTCTCCTGCCCCACTCCCATCCCTGTAGCACTTTAAAGATTCCCCCCCCCCCGAGACCTACCTTGGTTGTGCTAAAGAAACTGCGTCCCCTCCCCTCCAGCAGCCCAGGAGTGAATGTAGCTCTCACGGAGCTGCTTTCACTTCCTGGAAAGGAAATCCCGGGCCATTCTCATGAGAGGATGAGTGTATGGTAATTCAAAGTTAAAAAGAAAAATACACTGTAAAAAATTAAACCAAGCACTTAAACACACTTAAAAACACACACAAATAACCCGAGGAGGGTAAAAAAAAAGTGTGTCACTTACCTTGTTGTCCCGATCACACCTGTAAGTGTTCGGCACGGACCTCCCAATGACGCTGGCATCACGCCAGCATAATGGAGCACCTTTTCACTCAGAAATGGAATGACGGGTCAATTCACGGCTTAGCTCGTGAATAAGAAAAACCGCTGGTGGAACAGAAGGAGCATGGGAGCATAACGACAAAGGGGTGAAGTCATATGAAAGGGAAGCCCTTTCACAATTTCCTTTTATCTCTGTAATGGTTTAATTTGGTCATCTGATAATCTCCTAACCCTATCACACTATTTGGTAATAGCACTATTATTCCACTATGGCAGCCTCTTGTGGAAATCTGCGGTTTGTAGTTTAGTGATGCCTAAGAGCTCTCTGGCTGAGAATGCTGAATCCCCCTCCCTAAACTGCAAATCCCAGGATTCCACAAGAGGCAGCCATAGCATTTAAAGTGGAGTAATAGTGCTATAACAGTGTAAGAGGTAAATCTGGTACATCTGCCAGATAAGAAAAATGAGATTGCTTTGACAGACAAATACTGCCACCTTCTGGGCATTCTCAATGATCAGATGCAGTTAGACCAGATAGGTTGGATGGGCTCATACTTCTTTACATTTCATTAATTCTGTTTGGTGTTTGTTTTTCATTCTGCGGACCACTTCTATACTGCTTTTTTATATTATGATATTGCAATGTTTGGGTTTTATCTGTGGGAGTGAGTTAGTTTGTAAATAAATAAATAAATAAATAAATAAATAAGATATCCTACTGTCACATTGGCCTTACCAGGCTGGCCACACAGTTCCTAGCTCTGGCTGCCTGTCACTTTCACCTTGCCCTTGGGTCCCCCTTTTCAATCTCTTTTTGGAATTGGTTCCTGGGCCTCTAGGTGACCTTAGTATGGACAAGTCTAGTGAAAAGTGGCTTCTGTAATTGTAAGCGTGACCACCCCTTGATTCAGGGTGAAGCAAGCCAGTCAGAGGACTTTATCAGACTATAACTTTAAAGCATTCTCTTGCTGGCGTTAAAGTGTTTTTATGCCAGCAAAAGAACACTTCCCACACATTTACCTCCAAACCCGGCAAAGGCAGCTCCAGCAATGAATGAGGAAGTGAATGGAGCTCTGTTCACTTCCTCCTTTGAAATCCCCCAAAATATTGTGAGACTTCATATCGCAGGAAATTCAAAAACAAAACAAAAAAATAACACAAAAAAGTTTTTAAAAGCAGAAAAACACACTAAAAAACTTACAAGTAACCCAGGAAGGGTAATAAAAAGTGTGTCACTTACTTGGATGTCGCAATCTCAACCGGAAGTGTTTGTGCTTGACCAGCCACTGACAGGGTAAGTACAGGGAAAAAAGGATGCAAGGTTTTACATGCTGGCTGTTTCAGCAAAAAACCGGAAGGGGACGTCTTAAGCCGTCAGTTAAAAAGAATGGGTTATGGCAGGGACATAACAGCGAAAGGGCGATGTTGTTTGATATGCACGCCCTTTCATGGTTATATGATGTCATTATGATGTCGTATATGATGCGTCTGATAAAGTCCAGAGACAGGTTTAACAGATTAACAGTTTACTTTGTTTATTATATGATGCAGAATATTTGATACTTTAACCAGTTCCAGTGCTTAGTTCAAAACAAATTCATGCTAGGTATTATCAGACCTCCTTTCCTTCATTCACTCAGCATCCTCCAGACACATCCACTCCCCACTGTCTCTCATCTGACAACTCTCAACTCCTACAGACTCTCCCTTCAGAGGTCCCTACTGTCCATCATAGAGTTCTCTATGCTGGCACTGGCTGCCTTCTGTCATCCCCATGTGTTGCTTCACACCCATTAATTGAAACCTAACTCAGTAACATAGGAGATTATACCAAAATCTTCAATCTGTCCCTGTCCTGGCACAATAACCCTCCCCATCATATTTCATAGAATCATAGAGTTGGAAGAGACCACAAGGGCTATCCAGTCCAACCCCCTGCCATGCAGGAATACACAATCAAATCATTCCCTACAGATAGCCATCCAGCCTGTTTAAAAACCTCCAAAGATGGAGAATCCACCACACTACGAGACAGTATATTCCACTTCTGAACAGCTCTTACTGTCAGGAAGTTCTTCCTAATGTTTAGGTGGAATCTCTTTTCCTGTAGTTTGAACCCATTGCTCCATGTCCTAGTCTCTGGACCAGCAAAGACAAGCTTGCCCTATCCTCAGTATGACATCCCTTCAAATATTTAAACATGGCTATCATGTCACCTCTGAACCTTCTCTTCTCAGACTAAACATGCCCAGTTCCCTAAGCCGCTCCTCACAGGGCATGGCTTCCAGACCTCCCATCATTCTGGTGCCCTCCTTCCTTCAACCACCAACCTTCTAGAATTGCATAACTGAAATCTTCACTTGAGCTTTTAGAGATCACATTTAGGCACTCAACAACTTCCAGCTTCTTAATATCCTTCCTGAATTGTGTATTTACCTTCTGTCCCATTGACAGGCAACCCAGGAATGAATGGAGCTCCAACAGGGCTCCGTTCACTTCCTGGATTGAAATCCCACCCGTTCTTGCGAGAAGATGCGAGTGCAGGAAATTAAAAAATTAAAAGTAAAACAAGAAAAAAGTTTTTAAAAGCACATAAACACACTAAAAAAAAATAACAAGTAACCAGGGGAAGTTCATAAAAAGAGGGTAGCCTACCTTGTTTTTGCGATCCCACCTGGAAGTGTTCTGGCAGGACTGCCCATTGATTCTGTATTCATGGCAGGACAATGACACGAGGTTTTAGGAGATTTTCACACGCCGAAAACATTGCCTCCAGAAACCGGGACAGAAATATTTCTGTCCCGGAAGCAGCGCCGCGGTTCGCACGCTCACCTCCCTCTTCCGTTGTTCCGTCGTTCTCGCTTTGGGTTTTTTCCTCTCTCTTCCGGAATATTTTATTAACGGCAAACTCCCGTTAGTAAAATATTCCAGAAGAGGGAGGGAAAAACCCAAAGCGAGGATGACGGAACAACGGAAGAGGGAGGTGAGCGTGCGAACCGCGGCGCTGCTTCCAGGACAGAAATATTTCTGTCCCGGTTTCTGGAGGCAATATTTTCGGCGTGTGAAAATCTCCTTAGACATCAGCAATGCCAGCACCAAAACAGGATTGGTGATCTATTGATGGCTTGGCCCATCAATAAAAAGAAATGGCAGAATAACAACAGCGGAATGCAAAAGGATGATGTCATGTGATATTGGCATCCTTTTGTGTTCTGATGTCATTATTCCGGCGCCATATTAGCTGCGTCTGATAATCTCCATACTGTATTTGACAGTTTTTCTTCTCTTTGTATCACTTTCACACCTACCTTTCTGCTGACATGGGATCTTGGAGGTTCACATCATGAATTTAAACAAGGTATGTTTAAAAAAAAAAGCTGAGAAAAAAGCTGACTGTATTTTGAAATGTTTCATTTTAAAATTCTAAAGAATCTCCTATTCTGCAACCAAACTGTGAGAAAAGTGGCTCTTTTTAACATAAGACTGGTCTTATTTCCAGATGTATAACAACTGAACAAATCCATCCATTTAGGAATAATCTGGAGTGATACACAGTTCGTGCACTCGCCTACTTCTCCAGGGGCGTAGTTATTGGGTGGGAGGAGTGAGAGCATTGCCCTCAAAGTAAAAATTCTGCCCCTGAATAAAATTTTCCTTCAACCACCAACTTTCTAGAATTGCATAACTGAAATCTTCACTTGAGCTTTTAGAGATCACATTTAGGCACTCAAAAAACAAACAAACAAAAAACGGGGGGGGGGAGGCAAAGTTACAGAGGGAATGCAAACACAGCAAATATTAAGAGTTGTAGATGTAAATGATTTTCATAGAAATTTAGGGACAGAAATAAAAATTTCATGGGGGAGGCAGAGTTCTTAAAGGGAGGGGCAAGGCCCCCTCCCTAGTAGCTCCACCGTTGTTCCCACCCTGACATCACTGATAATCACTGAGCAAGAGATCCAGGTGCAGGCTTTCTTTTCCAACCCAGGCCACAATGCAGCGTTCCAAACATGGTCCTCTGGAAACAGCTAGGGCTCAGAGGTAAAACAGGATTTGTAAGCAGGATGTTCCAGATGCAATTCCTGTCATCTCCAGCTAAAGAAAGATAAAGTAGGAGCCTGGTGGCACAGTAGTTAAATGCCAGTACTGCAAGTCACCATGTTGCAAGTTTGATCCCAAGGGCTCCAAGGTTCACTCAGCCTTCCATCCTTTCGTAGGTCGGTAAAATGAAGACACAGCTTGTTGGGGTCAATTAACTAACATACATTGGAAACCATTTAATGCGGTGTAGATGTGTAAAATACTGTTGCTTAACAATTTGTAAGCCACTCTGAGAGCCTTTGTGGCTGAAGAGCGAGGTACCTACCTACCTACCTACCTAAATAAATAAATAAATAAAGTAGCTCTGTAAAGACCTCTGCATGAGATCCTTGGCTTGAATCATAGTGCCTGTCATAGTTGAGAGCAACGGACAAATAGGTATGATTAAGGACTTTATCACACGAACCTCCAAAAACATCTCTTTAGCACCATATTTTTCAGTGTTGTTATCCTGGCAGCATAACCCCTTTTATCAGACCTACCTGTAACAGTGTTAAAAAGCAGCCCCAGCATTAACGGAGCATGAACACAAGTGATGCTTACTTCCTTATTTGTGATCTCATCGGTTCTCATGAAAAGATGTAAGCATGGTAAACATTTTAAAAACAGCAAAATCAAAACATAAAATGTACACACAAGCATAGAAACACACTCACAAACTCCCATGTAGACTAGGGAGGTTCATAAAAGGAGTGTCCCACTCCCGGCTTTCTTGTTCTCAACAGGAAGTATTCTGCCCATTGACACTGTAATCACGAGAGGAAAATGGCATGTGGTTTCAAACACTCTCAATACCAGCAAAAAAAACACACCACCATGGCCGATCCATTGATGCCTTGGCCCATCAATAAAAAAGAACACCTTATTTTCAAAACATAATCGTGAAAGCACGACATCGTCTGGTATTGGTGCCCTTTCGCATTCATTAGGCATCATTATGACGCTGTATTTGCCACATCTGATAAAGTCCAAAGTATAAAGCAGCTTCTTAAGCAAGTGTGATACAGCTTGGGGGTTCTTCTGGCTCCTGAGAACCCCTAAACTGCCCTTTTTATTCTAGCTGCCACTACCCTTTGATCTTTTGAACCCTTTACACACAGCCCAAAGGGAGACTGTGAGGTTTGGATAGTTGTGTCCCTAACTCTACATGGATGCCACCTCCCTCTTTCTGAGCCTTGAGGAAGGAACCGACCGAGCAAATAGACGCATGACACATTGTGTCTGTGTGTCTGGCTTTTCTTCGCAAACAAAGATTCAGGAAGGACACATCCCGAGCTTTCTGCAAGCGCGCTGATGACTAAAAAGGCCAATCTGAGATAAACAAGTCCGGTTGCAAAAAGCACAGCAGAAGGTCTCCTTGGGTGATGTTTTTGGGTTGCGATTCTTTCTGCGTTGTCGTTTCTCTTCAAGACTTGTTCGGCGTGAGTTCTCAAATAAGGCTGCAGCATTGTGGATAGTGCGTCTCCATGCCTCCCGATGTGAGGCCAGGGCGGACCACTGTTGGTGATCAATTTGGCCGAGCCTGAGATGTTGTTTCAGGGGATCTTTGTATCGCTTTTTTGGAGCGCCCCTCTTACGCTGACCCACGGTGAGTTCACCGTAGAGTAGTATTTTTGGGAGGCGATGGTCCTCCATCCTAGAAACGTGCCCTGCCCAGTGCAGCTGCGTTCTCAATATCATGGCCTCAATACTGGTGATCCCTGCTTGCTCAAGGACAGCAAGATTCGTCACATAGTCAGTCCAGTGTATATTTAGGATTGTGCGTAGACAGCGCTGATGAAAGCGCTCGAGGAGTCGTAGGTGGTGGCGATAGGTGACCCATATTTCAGATCCATAAAGGAGGATAGACAGTACAATGGCTCTATACACACTGATTTTTGTGCTTTGCCTCAGGTGTTTATTGCTCCAGACTCTTTTGTGAAGTCTTCCAAATGCGCTATATGCCTTTGCTAATCTGTGATCGATCTCTTTGTCAATCTTGGCATCTGTGGAGATGATGCTTCCCAGGTAGGTGAACTGATGAACGGACTTGAGCACAGATTTGCCGATGGCAATGTGGGGATGGTGGTGTTCGTCCCGTGGTGCAGGCTGGTAAAGAACTTCTGTTTTCTTCAGGTTGACTTCTAGCCCAAACAGCTCTGCAGCTGTTGCTGATATAAAAATAGAAAAAATACTTTATTCTAAGCAAAGGTGTCACCGGAGGATATTTCTCTCATGGGAAGCTCCCCCTTCCCAGGTACACTTAAACTACAAATTACAGAAGAGTCCAGTCATTTCCAGCCAAGTTGGAAAAATAAACATGATTCCCTCATGTAATCTAAATGGTACAGTTCCTGATCCACTCACTCACTCACTGACATGAAGTTCAGTCTGTTGAGTTGAGGGTTGGCTGTGAGCAACATGTCTGTTTTCAGACAAATCTCAAACAGCCATCCCCTACCCTACATGAGGTCCTTGCCCCAGGATGCTCTTTTGTTGTCTCTCTACCTGAGATGAGGTGTCCCCCCCCACATCTCAGGACTCCTTTTTTCTTCTTTTTGTTCATCTCCCTGCCTCCTGGTCCCAAGGAAGTATTTATCACTTCTTCCTCAAAGCATCTTGAAGGTTTGCCACTCTGGAATCTTTGATTGGTCAGTGTCCCTGCTGACCTGTGACATCTGTGATGATGCTGACCAGAAAGGTGTTACCTTTCTCCAGATCCTAGTTAACCCTTTGTTACCTGATTGCTGAGCTGGTAGATAATGGGAAATTGAGTCTTCCCATTATCACAGCAAAAAAGAAGGAAAGTCAGGAAAGCTTCCGAGCATCTAGAAATTGTTCTTGGGAGTTGAATATTTCTTTCTCTCCTGAACCTTTTCCCTTTTTGTGCAGGAGAAAAGAAAGCACCAGTTCCAACCCTGAATTGGGCTAGAATCCTGTTAATACCAGCTGCAATATACCCATGGAATCAATTGTTGAATGGTGAGTTAACATGTAGGTAAATCCAATTGATTCGATGGTTCTACTCTGGTCTGGGCTAACAATAGGATTTAGGCCATGGTGGTGTGTGCGTGCATGTGTGCGTGCGTGTGGGTGTGGGTGTGTGTAGTGGTGCTGGTAGGAATGGAGTAGGAACTGATTCTCCTCCATGGATCCCTCATGGGTTGTGGCTGAGCAACCTTGAGTCAGGTGGTGGTGGGAAGGAAACAATATCCCTATATGGCATGTTCTAGTTGTCTCTTTTGCAATGAATAGCAGATTAGGCATTTATTCAGGGCCATCATTTGGATTAAATCTGGCCAAATTGATGGGAAACATGGCATGCCCTCTCTTGCCAGTGTTCTAGATTGCACCCTGTTTATGTTGTCCCATAAAGCTCAACGAACTGGTCCAGCAACACAATGTTACAATGTAAAGAGCTCCTGTTCATGGTCCGAGCCATACCCTCTGATAAGATAACTCTGCTCAACCTCCACTTTTCCACTCACCACAGGAGTCAGCATTGTATGCCCACTAAATATATTCAGCCCTTATTAGTCTATGGGGTTGAATTGTTTTTGTACTTGTACAAATTTCTGTGTACCTCAAGCCTTCTGATACCAACCTCTTGTACCTGAATGGTGCCTTATTTCTTAATTAGGACCTACATTTAGAGTACTGAGTTCACTGTTCAGAGAACTCAGCTTGCCAGAACTCAGCTTGCCTTTTTCACTTACCCCACACCTTTCATCTCCATAGTCCAAAATCCAAGTTCCTGTTAGAGTGCAGTGGAATTTTGCTGGAAAGAGAATGCTGGGACTTGGGTGTTCTGAAATCTACTTCAGAAGGGAACTTTACTTTTCATCCATTGCAATTTGTGGGAAATGAATCTCATTTCTGGCAGGCTGATCTACCAGATGAGGATGGATTCTTCCTGTGGATAACTGTGGTTTGTCTGTGGGAAAGTGAATCTCATTTGTGGGTGATTCCATTTGCCAAAGGAGAAAAAGATTTTTTTGGGGGGGGTTGGGGTTTTTTTTTTTTTTTTTGGTCTATCCTGAAAATTCTTGGTTTTTCTGTTATTCTAAGTTTCCTTTGTTGTCAGTTTGGCTGTGCACTGGGCCTGGCTTTCTGTGCAGATTTAAAAAATATTTAGGGTGGTTGTTTTTATGCTCTGCTTAGGTATTTTGTGAAAGTCACCTAATAAATTGATTAAATCCACATAAAATATTATTTTAATTCATGCTTTCATGTGTTTTTCTTTTTCTAATAATTAAAACCCCATTACCATTCCTATCATTGTTGTGTGCTAGAACTAATACTGTGGTGAGTCATGCTCTCCTATCAGGAAAATTTTCCTTTTAGGCATTAAATTAGTATGACCTCCTGGTCAATAGAGGAGGTCTGTTGACAATGGCCACTTTGGGTCTAATTCTTTGGATATTTTGCCCACTTTGGATCTAAATCTATTGCTGGTATATATCTTGACTCACTTTCAGCAGCAGTATGGTTCAGGGCTGAAACTGGTTTCTCAGCCAGAGGGCATGTCTACATTGGCACCTTAATTTGGGGCCAGTCCAGAGCATTATGCTCCTTGTTGGCCCCGGATCAACCACAATGGTAGCCACACGCACCAGGCCAAATCCAGTGTGATGGTGCATCATTGTCCACATGGGCCAGCCAGACCAACACTGCTGGCCTATCCTGTTTTTGGAGCCATGTCACCTCACATGGTCAAGCAGCTCTCTGAGAGAGCCTGGCTGGTGGTGTCACTTCTGCTGAGGTCAGAACAGGGCACCCAAACATATGATCAACAAGGAGAGGGTCACTCTATCCCTCCTCATTGATTGCATGGGTGCCCTGTTCTGATCTCAGCAGAAGTGATGCCACCTGCCAGGCTCTTGCAGACAGCTTCTTGGCCGATGAGGAGGAAGAGGTGGCGGCTGTGACAGGGATCCATCCCCTTCCCTTCCCTGTGCTGCTCAGTGCAGAGCAAGGGAGATGGTGCTGTGCTTATGTGTGAACAACTGGATCAGGCTGAATCGAACCTGATCCAGCTGTCCAGAAAGCAAAAGAGTCTGAGGTCACACTGGAGTTTCCAGGACACCCTGGAGCTTTCCCCAACTTTGCTTAATGTGGAACAAAGATAGGTTAAGGACAGAAAAATGTGGTTCCTCTCTTGGAAGTAGCCATTTATCATATGGACCACCAGCACCAGATTCGGGATGAGTGTGCCTTTTTTTGCCAGTTTAGCAAAGCCTTGAGTCTGGAGACTGTGTGTGACAGGATCTTTATAAAGAGGCAGTTTAGGGATTTTAGCTTTGCCAAAGATTTGGATTTTGAGGGAAATGGACTGATGATGCTAACAAGTGGTATTCCTAGTGTAATCCTTCTATACTCCTCTAATGCCTGCACACCTGTAAATAATGAAAAATTACAAAGATGACAAAAGTCCCTTTTTTCCCCACCAATAAAAATTTATATTTCTAAAATTCTCTTGAATTTCCCCTTGCTCAGGGAAGGGACAACATGAACAAAGTATCACTGGCTTTCGGAAGGGGATATATTTGCTTTTTCCAGATTTGCTTAGCAAACCTGCACTTTGTTGTTGTTAATTGCCATCAAGGTGGCTTAGACTTAAGGAGACCCTATGAATGGGAGACTTCCAAGGCACCCTGTCATCAACAGTCCTGCTCCAGTCTTAAAAACTCAGGGCTATGGCTTCCTTGACAGAGTCCATCCATCTATAATGCCATCTTCCTCTTTTCCAGCTACCGCCCACTTTACCAAACATTATTGACTTTGTGAAGTCATCAAAGGCTGAAACTCTGAAGATGTCAGCCACAGATGCAGGTGAAACATCAGGAATAAACTCTTCCAGAACACAGCCTCACAGCCCGGAAAAAATCCACAGAAAACCTATTATTGACTTTTCTCATGAGTCATGCTGTCTACCACATACTTAAGAGATTTTCAGACAGGGAAATTATTCCCCGGGGAGATCAGGACAGAATTGGTTCTGTCCCGAAAGCAGTGCTGCATTTCACACGCCCACTTCCCTCTTCCGATCTCCCGTCGCCCTGATGCTGTCCCTGTTCTAGTTCCCTGCCGGTATATTTTATTAACAAGAGTTCATTGTTAACAAAAAGAACTAGAACAAGGACAGCGTCAGGACAACGGGAGATCGGGAGAGGGAAATGGGTGTGCGAAATGCGGTGCTGCTTCCGGGACAGAAACAATTCTGTCCCAATCTCCCTGGGGAATAATTTCCCCGTCTGAAAATCTCCTTATTTTCAATGAAAGCCAAAGAAAATGATGCGTGTCTGAGAAAGCATCAACTATAAATCCACAGGTGAGCAACACTTTTATTATTACAGTAAGAACTAAACTCCCATGAAACTGGGCAAGCTTTTGAGCTCCCCAGAACTATGAATCAGCCTAGATGGTACTAAAAATGGCACATATCTTCCCCCTTAAACAAAACAAAACCCTGTTTCCCCCCCACCCCCTGCTTTTTTCTCTTTTTAACCCCCTAGCCTGATGAAGATTTCTGTAGAACTATAAGACTTCCACACTTCTGTAGTAAATTGATCCTGTAGTTTAAAGTCTAGAATCTAAAGCTTTGGATACTCAGGTGTGAGAAAACATAAGCTTTTTTTCCTGCCATTCAGAACAGAAGCACCAACTTAGTGGATCAGCAGATTTGTGCTCCTCATGAGAAAGGTTGCAAAGCAGCCTATGAGACTTTCAGGATATTAGAATCCCATCTGGGCCATCTTACTTTTTTCTCTGGTACAAACCTCTTCTTGATAAGTAGCCAAGAAGGCTGAACCACTAAAGTGTGGAATTCTGCAACAATTTTTTGGGTGTTTTTGGTGAATTATGTAATTATGAAAATTAGGGTGATATCTGTAAATGTATATAGCTAATTCTACTGTGCAAGTGTGTTCTGAAGCTGGGGAGGGGAGGGATACTGTAGAAAGTTTTATTTCTGTTCATTTTATTAAAAGATTACTGGGAACCCGAAGAATTTATAGAAACTCTCAGGCTTTTTTTTTTTAATCACCACGTGCTGTAAACTCTTACGCTCCAACCACCTGGTTCCTGGTTCACTTGCTGACTAGAGCATAGGACAGTTCCAACCCTTGGGCTCCCGCTGGTCACCTTGCCCTTTTACCCTTAAGATACCTCCCTGGATCTGATACTTCAGCCTCAAGGTGATCACTAAACTGGACAAGTGGCTGTGCTGGTTCCTGGGTTTAGTGTGATAAAGCAGGACCAGTCTTCCCTATTTATTTATTTATTTATTCACTTTATAACCTGCTTTTCTCCCAGGATAAGACCCAAGGCACATTACAAAATTTTAAGATAAAAGTTTAGCTTAATTTTTTTTCCCTTGTTAATTGTTTAATTAAAACATCCAAGCAGAGTTACCAAACAGTTAAGATTTTTTTGTATAACAAATTAACATCATGCTGCTTCCACACACAGTACACTATTCACTTCAGTCTCAAACAAAATAAAACCTCTCCCTGATGACTTTCCAGTCTCCGCTCCCCATAATCCAATCCAGATCTTTTCCCTTCTTAACTTGAGCTATTCAGCTCTTTTCAATATTTAATCCATTCCTCTCTGCCCCTGGCCATATGTCTACATCTAAATGGCCTTGCCTCTGTTTCCACCTGGCCCAAGCTAAACCTTTTAAAGACAAGCCTCTGGTTGTTATATTCTGTCCCCCCAATAAATCTGCCCCAGCATTCCAAAGGCTGTGATTGGCTGGCTCTTCTTAGGCTGGCTTCTGGCTTCAGAGTGTGTCTACAATATTTGAGGCTATTTATTTATTTATTTATTTATTTATTTTATATGCCACCTTTCTCCCAGAATGGGACCCAAGGCAACTAACAAAAACATAAAAATACAATGTACAATTAAAAACAATTAAAACATTTTGATTTAAAATTAAATTATAACATTATTATTATTATTAAATTATAAAATTAAATTATGGAGAAGTATGTATTGGTTGAGATTGGACTTTCATTAGATCCCACATGATTCTTAGAATCATAGGACTTTATCAGACATGGCAAATATGGCGTCATAAGGATGCCTAATGATCGTGAAAAGGTGTATATACCAGATGACGCTACCCTTTCACTGTAATGTATTGAGAAAAACCTGGTCCTTTTTATTGATGGGCCAAGCTGTCAATTGATCTGCCATGGTGATTTGTTGCTGGAGTTTGAATCCTCACACCATTTAGCTCGCACAGATATGGCATCAGAACACTTCCAGGTGAGATTGTGACAATCAGGTAGTGGACACTCTTTTTATGACTCCCCCTGGTGTACTTTTTGGCACTTTTAAAGTGTGTTTTTGTGCTTATGTGTATTTTTATGTCTTTATTTTACTTTTATTTTTGAATTTGCTGTGCTCATGTTCTCTCGCAAGAATCAGTGAGATCTTAAACCAGGAAGTGAATGGAGCTCCGTTCACTCTCCATCGGTGCCTGGGCTGCCTCTTTAACGTGAGCAAGGTAAGATCTGGTGGTGGTGGGTTCTTTTGCCAGCATAAAAATGCTTCAAAATATGTCAGCAAAAGAAATTTTGAGGAGGGTGGTCTGATAAAGTCCATAGAATCATAGAGTTGGAAGAGACCACAAATGCCATCCAGTCCAACCCCATTCTGCTATGCAGGAATACACAATCAAAGCATTCGGGACAGATGGCCATCCAGCCTCTGTTTAAAAACCTCCAAAGAAGGAGACTCCACCACACTCCAAAGCAGAGTGTTACACTGTTGAACAGCTCTTACCATCAGGAAGTTCTTCCTAATTTTTGGTGGAATCTTTTTTCTTGTAATTTGAATCCATTGCTCTGTGTCTAGTCTCTGGAGCAGCAGAAGACAACCTTGTTCCTTCTTCAATATGGCATCCTTTCAAGTATTTAAACATAGCTATCATGTCACCTCTCAACCTTCTCTTCTCCAGGCTATAAGCCGCTCCTTATAGGGCATGGCTTCCAGATCTTTCACCATTTTGGTCACCCTCCTCTAGACACATCCCAGAGGAAAATGGCAAATGACATCTCTGTTATTTCTCTCCCCTCTTAATTTTTACCCAGATGCTCTCAACCTGGCTTCCAGGATTTACATTTATATGTTATTTTAAAAGAAACCTACCAAAATATTGTAATGATAAACCATGCATTCTTGAGACTCAGAGACCCACCTGAAACTACCAGTAGAAGACTGTTCCCCTCCCTAAACTTTGGCTTATGAGCAGAGCTTGGAAAAAAATTATTTATTTACTATTTGTTTAGATCAGAGAAGCCCTCAATCAGCATTGTCAGTGGCCAATTTTCCCAGCTCTGCTGATGAATTAGCATTCCAAAGATGGTCCAACAGTTTATCATGCATGATTATCCAGTTTTTTTTTCTTTTTAAAAAGAAAAATGATGAATAGCTTTTGCTAGATAATGGAGAATCCTTAAACATTTATTTCAAAAGTATATTTCAAACTCACAGAATACAGAGATAAGTTGGAATGGGAGATTTTTAAATTTCCAGTACACTTCTGGGTGCTGACTGGTAACTTGTATTTTTTGTGATCTCTAATTATGGAGATTTTCAGACCTGCCAAAATGCATGTCTGCCGCGCGAGCAGCCTCCCGAAACTGCTGCGCGGCAAGGGTCTACTTCGGATGACGCTGTGCCTCTCGCGAAACCATCCGTGTCACTTCCGTGAAGCTTCGGACGGCTCGGCGCCATATTTCAATCACGGGCAGCCTCCGTGATTGAAATATGGCGCGGAGCCGTCCCCAAGCTTCACGGAAGTGACACGGACGGTTTCGCGAGAGGCACAGCGTCGTCCGAAGTAGACCCTTGCCGCGCAGCAGTTTCGGGAGGCTGCTCGCGCGGCAAACCGGGATTTTGCAGGTCTGAAAATCTCCAAAGACTACTCTTTGTCTTGCCCATGGCACTAGCAACCCTTGGTTAGGATGCTTTCAGATGGAGGTGTCTAGTGCTATTGGCCCCCATACCACATAGCAAGAAAAAGGAGTGAAGAAGCGATGGAGAAAGATAGCAGGGCTAGAAACAGGAGATGACAAATTGATTCAAATTACAATAAAAGAAAAGGCTGGCTAACCATTAGAAAGAATCTCTTGATATTAAGAGCTGTTGGACTGTGGAACAGAATGTCCCAAAGGGTGGTGGACTCTCCTTTGCTAGAGGTTTTTAAGTAGAAGTTGGATGGCTGCTTCTCAGGGATACTTTAGCTATGGATTCTTACACTGATTAGACTAGATGGCTCTTGAAGTACCCTCCAGCTCTGTGATTCTATGACTCTGTGGGCTCGTTTACACGGCAGGTTTTATTGCGTTAAGTTGCGCTTTAGCGCTTTCCCGCATCAGTGGTGGGTAGTTTACACAGTATATGTTTACACAGCTATATTTTGTGGCTCTTTGATTTTTTTTCCGCTTTGAGATTCACACAGCCAAATGTGCTGGGGGCATGGCCAAGCATTGGAGAGGAGACAAAGGAATGCCATAGGAATGTCTGCCCTGGCCCCAACTCCGTGTGCTTAATAGCATAGAGGCAGTCACTCTTCCCCCCTAGCTCCCTGCCCACAAATCAAATGGAAGGTTTTTTCTCCTTGCTTAACAGCATTTTCTAGGCAAATAAACAGACTGTCAAAGTAGCAGTGCAGCTCTGCTGCAGCCCTTAGTGAAATGGTTTCTCTCCCTCCCGCAAACACAGAATCACAGCTGACTAACAGAGCTTTACATACATACTTGCAAAACAGCAGAGAGGAGGAGAAGGAATGCTCCCTGACTGAAAATTGTTGGGAATCCTTTTTGTTTGCAAACTGGCTTGCAAAATAGCAGAGAGGATTTTTCAAAGTTTCCTCTAATCGCTACTGACTCTCCCTCCCTCCCTCCCCCTCTTTTAAGCCCATCCCTGCATCATAGCAACCAATCACAGTGCAGCTCTGCTGTAGCCCTTAGCGGAATGGTTGTTTACAGTTCCAATAAAGCGCTACATTGCAAATATACCGGCAAAAGTAGCAACATCCCTTGCCACACTATATTTGGGTGTTTTACCTTCCCCCCTTCTGAATGAGGCGATGCTGTGCCTCGACCTGTGTGAACTATGAGCTATCTTAGCAGTATATTTAGAGGAATATTTGCCCATGTAAACGACCCCTGTGACAATCTATGGAAACCCTCCCTCCAACACATATCTGGGAATGAGGCTGTGTGACTGCACAATAAAAGCCTCATCTGTTAACCACATGCTATGTACAAACACCCTTGCACTGTTCAAAGTGAGGTCAGATATGTGCTTTTAATTGTATAGGGAGGGGAGGAAGGACAGCTGTCAGAGAGTCCAGTTTGGATCAAACAAACAGCCAGGTGGGGGACTGGGGAGGAAAAGTTAAGTACTTTCTCCTTCTCGGCACTTTTCTCCCTGTCTAAATATGCTTTTCTTACAGGAAAACATCAAGCAGCATAGCCACAGGACTCTCTCACGCACATATATAATGTGACATACATTTTGTTTTTGTTCTGTGCCTTCATGTCATTTCCCACTTATGGTGACCCTAAGGTGAACCTATTATGGGTTTTTCTTCCCAAGATTTTTTCAGAGGGGGGGGGTTGTCTTTGCTTCCCTCTTAGTCTGAGAGAGTGTGACTTGCCCAGTGGGTTTCCATGAATGAGCAGGGATTGAAACCTGGTGTCCAGAGTTGTAGTCCAACACCCCAACCACTACACCAAGCTGACTCTCTTATATTATTAGTTAGCTCCAATTTCCTCTAATTTTAGGTCATGGTAAATATGGTAAAACTGAACAAGAGGTTCTACAAATATATCTCCCTGTGGATTCACAGATACTTCAAAATACTACTAGTATTTCCAAGGGCCATGTATCGTATGTTTGCATGGATAAGGTAATAATTGTCCTATGGCAATCTCCACCCCCCCACACACACAACTAAATGGCTCAGTAATGGTCACTCAACATTTCTTAAGCCTTAACGTTTGAGGACTATTATCTTCCAAACGCCAGCTGCCAGCAAGAATGAGGTCTAGACACAAACTATACATGATAATCTGCTGAATGTTTTGCCTAAATATTATGGATTTTTACCTATCCAAAGCAGCTACTGAAAACCATCAAAGCTGAGGTCAATGTTTGTTTGATTTGCAAAGTAAAGGGGAAATACAGGTCTGATTTTTTGCAGTTGGCTGGAGTCTTTAGAGCAGAGGTGGGCAAAATGCAGCCCTCCCATATTGTTGGATTGTAACTCCCTAAACAAATGCTTGTATGTCTAAATACCCTAGAGGCACCAATTCCCATCTGAGCATGTAGGCTAAGCAGGGTCAGCCCTCATTAGTACTTGGATGGGAGACCATGAATAAATACCAAGTGCTGTAGGCTATATTTCAGAGGAAGGAACTGGCAAAATCGCCTGAGTACTCCTGGCCTAAGAAAACTCTTGGGGTCACCATAAATTGACAGG
The DNA here is from genome assembly GCA_030847615.1 of Gambelia wislizenii. Lineage (NCBI taxonomy): Eukaryota > Metazoa > Chordata > Lepidosauria > Squamata > Crotaphytidae > Gambelia > Gambelia wislizenii. Next base: position 330,233,479 of record JAUMIR010000001.1, read on the forward strand.
TAACTTGGAGGCACACTCACACACAAACACACAGAGACACAGACACAGACACCCACACATGAGATTAGAGAGCACAGGACTGTAAAACATCTAACATAAATAAATGCAATTTCCAAAACAAAATTGTAGAGAGAAAATAGTGAACTGAATATCCAGCCACCGAGATTCTCGATGTATACAAAACATGAACAGATGCAAAAGGTATAAACATGAAATGATATTCAGACAATGCAAGGAGTAATCAATATATTACAAAATATAAGATGGAATGCTGAACCAAACATGGAAGACAAAGATGGCGAAACATCAAAAGTCAACAGCAAAATATACAGGATTTATAGTTTATATCTTGTTTCAGTATATCTGCCTCAGTAAACTTTTAAGTACATGGCGGAAGCACACAAACATAATTACAAGTACTGTATAGCCTAAAGGAACCATGCTAATGAAAACTGTTAAAAATAAGCTATTATGAGAAATCTATGTTGTATGCCTTCACCTTGTTACTGACTTTTGCTGACCCTAAATTGAGCTTGTTATAGGGTTTTCTTGGCAAGATTCGTTCAAAGGCCTGAGAGAGTCTGATTTGCCTAAGGCTACCCAGTGGGTTTCCATGGCTGAGTTGGGATTTGAACACTGCTCTCACAGAGCCCTGCCTAAATATCCTAAAGGCACCCGATCTTGTCTGATCTTGGAAGCTAAGCAGGGTCAGCCCTGGTCAGTACTTGGATGGGAGACCATCAATGAATACCAGGTAGGCTATATTTCAGAGGAAGGGGCAAAACCACCTCTGAGTATTCCTTGCTTAACAAAACTCTATGAAATTCATGGGGTTGTCATAAGTCAACAGGCAACTTGAAGGCATACACATACACACACTCCCAGAGTCATTCCCACACTCAGACCATTAAGCACCATTGACTTATTATGTGACATTGTCACCTGCAAACAGAAATGTTTGCCAGCTACACTGAAACATTAAACACCATGGATAAGGGCCAGGAATTAATAGGTAGTCGTAAAGATCTTGCAAAACATGAATCTGAAAGCCAAGGTGCCTGTTGACTTAGAGCAACTCAGTGGATTTCATAGTTTTTTAAAACAATGAATACTTGGAGGTGGTTTGCCACTGCCTTCTTATGGGATTCCCTTGCGGTCTCCCTTCCAAGTACTAACCAGGCCTGAGCCTGATTAGCTTCCAAGAATAGATGGGATCTAGGGCATTCAGAGCACTTATAAATTTATTTTGAGCACTCAGGGAAATGGGGAAAATGTAACGTAACTGTTGTTTTAGAGGAAACTGTGCAAGTATCTTGCTGATAATTGTGGTTGAGCAAAATAATGGCTGAATCCAGACTTTTTAAGGTTGCAAAGCTGCAGGTGTCTACCTAGTTCCACCTCACACCACAATCACCAACAATGGCCCCTTGGGTGGGTTTGTCATTACCAACTGTGTTTACTGAACTGGCTTTTATGAATTGTGCTTCAGGTCACGTTCTTTTTTTCCTTTTATCCATTGTGATGTCTGTCTGTCTGTCTGTCTGTCTGTCTGTCTGTCTGTGAATGATGATTACTGTAATTTATTTTGACTTAAGAGTCTGTTTGGGGCATTCCCTGTTATTTGTAGTCCTTTCTGCTGTGGCCCTTGGACTGATATGGGTCTGCTTTGGCTTCTCTTCTGTGGACAATAATGAAAACTGATGAAGAAGTGCTCTCCCTCCCTCTCCCTCTCCATTCTTCTAGCCTCTGCATGTCTGAGTGATGCCCTTTCAAAAGACCTGACTAGCACTAGTTAAGTATTTGCTTTCACAATGTTCATCATAGAATAATTGAATTAGAAGGGGCCTCATAGGCTATTGAGCCCAACCTCCTGCTCATTGCAAAATCTCCAGCTAAAGCATCCCCACTAGGTAATTGTCCAGCCTTTTTTTTGAAGACAACAAGGGAAGAAGACCCCACCACCTCTCTAGGCAACTGGTTCCATTGTTGAACTGCTCTTACTGTCATGTAGTCCCTTCTAATGTTCAAACTGAAATTTCCTGTTCTATAACTTGAAACCATTAGACCTGGTCCTGCCCTCTGAGGCAGCAGAGAACAGGCCTGCCTCCTCTTCTCTGTAGCAACTCTTGAGGTATTTAAGGAGTGTAGTCATGTTACCCCTCAGTCTTCTCTACACCAAGCTGAACATGCCCAGCTCCTTCAATCTTTCCTCATATGTTTTGTTCTCCATACCTCTTATCATCCTCATTTCCCTGCTCCAGCTAGTCTATATCCTTCTTAAAACGAGGCACCCAGAATTAGCTAACACACATTGGAAACTGTTTAATGCAGTGTAGATGTGTAAATAGCTATTGCTTAAAACAATTTGTAAGCCGCTCTGATAGCCTTGTGGCTGAAGAGCGGGGTATAACTAACTAACTAACTAAATAAATTTAAAAAAAATTGAATTGTAGAGTTGTGCAATGCAGTGCAGTTAAAGGAATGGCATTTCACAAGCTGTACCTACTACCTATCTGGCTGATGTTTCACACTTCTATTTAGCCACTCAGAACTCTTGTATCTGGAGTCTGGACTACCCCAACTAGCTTACCAGGCCAGGTCCACTCCTAAATCTAACCCAAACCCAAACAAAACATGAGATGTGGCTCCCAGTGGAAGACCTGGAGTCCATATCCATAACTGACCCACACAAATTGTAGCAAATAGACTGTGGCTTAAATATATGGAAAAATCAGTCGATTTGACCTGAAACATTGGTGATGATTAATATCATCCCAGGGATTGCTTAGATCAGTGGTTTTCTTTAATAAGTTTATATCGAGCAGAACCACCAACAGAGGAAAATAAAATAATGTGGAAATTGGTAACAAGTAAATCATTTAACAGTATAAGAAAAGAAAAGTGGAATGCCTGAGGTGGGAGACTGTAAAATTCTGCAGAATTCCTATAAAGCCAAGAAAACTTAAGTGTTGGACTACAGATCCCAAACACACACACACACACACCCAATATTGTGAGTATTTTGTCTGTGGCATTCTAGGGGTTGTAATAAAAAAAAGTAATGTTCCAAATCTGAAACCATGGGAGAGGCTACAAAACATTGATTGAAAAAAAATACTGGTTTAGACAGCTGGAAAAAGTGCTCCCAATTCATTGCACGCTAGGCCAGAAATGCCTGTCAGGTCATACTTATTTCCAAACCTTGTCCTCAAGAGTCTGGTGTTTTTAACATTTGAAATGATCACAGAGTCTAGATGAGGGACCTTTATGACCTCTCCCAAGTAGCTCTTTTATTCATTCCCAGTTTCTGGATGCCTGGTTATCTTCTCAGATATTTCATCACCGTAATTTCAGTCTGTTAATATGTCTCCACTTTGCCATGGTTTGAGTTAGCCAAAACTTGGCATATTGAAGTGGTGCCCTTAATCAATTTGCACTTCCTTGGTAGTTTATCATGTCTTTTTGAAGGAAACTGTAGAGATGACACAGAGGCAAGTATGTTCTGTCCATGACTCTTATATGGGCATCTTGCATAACACTGGGTAGATACTGGAGTTTCTCTGTGTCCATACAGAAACTCTGGATCAAAACCACAAATCAGCTAGAAAATGATTAGCATTGGGGCACAGACAGCTGAGTGCATGGGGAGTGAAACAGAAGCCCTTGCCCTGGCATGAAGTGTGGACTGGCACTAATATTAGGTGGGTCAACTGGCAGCAGAATCAATGCAGAGGCAGTTGTATGAAATCTAGTAAAGGTGGGATTGCTTAGTTAAAACAGCTAAGAGAAAGGGAACTGATGTACCAGGAAGGAAAGAAGCAGACAACAGCTGTGGAAGGCTAACAGTAATATTTGGAGTGAGACTGAGGAGATTATCATAGAATCACAGAATCACAGAACCTTAGAGTTGGAAGAGGCCGCGAGGGCCATCTAGTCCAACCCCATTCTGCCATGCAGGAAGACACAACTAAAGCACTCCTGACAGATGCCCTGACAGATGCCCATCCAACCTCTGTTCAAAAACTGTAACGATATTGGAGTTTATTTTTGGTGGGGGGAAGCAAAGGGAGGCGCCTTACCGGAGGTGGGGTGAAGCTTTGATATAGAGCGTCACCTGCGAGCAAGCTGCATCTCCTGGGCTCCGCCCCCTTCCGGACTCAGGGCATCTCAAGGAGCTGCCGGAGGGCTGCCAGCTGCCGGCGCACGTCTTCTGCCTCTCACTCCTGCCGGGCCTTCTCCAGCTCGCTTTCTCGCAGCCGGGCCTCTAAAGTTGCCACTTCCTGGGCCTTTTCTTGGCAGAGCTGCCGCTAGCGGCTCAGCTCCTCCTGCAGTAGGGCATGCTGTTTCTGCAGCAGCAAAAGGTCTGTGGTTTGCTTGTCCAATAACCAGACATGTCCAATAACCAGCCATGAATAAGAAGCCCATTCCGTTATCATAACGGAAACACGGGCTTTTGAAAATGTGCCCCCTTGTGCTGGCGTGATGCCAGCAGCACATGACGTCATCAGGAGGTCTGTGCCGAAGACTTCCAGGTTTGATAGGGACAGCCAGGTAAGTGTCACCCTTCACACAGCCCCGGGTATTGTGTGTTTTGGGACTTGCTTTTCTGTTTTGACATTTTGTTTTATTTTTATTTTTAAATTTCCTGTGCGATCGTGCTCTCGAGAGAACGAGCAGGATTTGGCTTCACTGGAGTAAAAGCAGCATTACGACAGCTGCCTTTACTGCAGTGAAGCCAAGGGGGGTGGAACAGTTCCTATAACGGAATAAGGCAAGTGTCTGGAAAAAAAAATCATACTGTTAAAGGGATGGGGGTGGGGCGGAAGTGGTACGGGTAGGGGGGTAGCGGTACAGAAACAGTTTCAAGGGACACATCTGATAATCTCCTGAGAAACTAGAAAAAAAGACCAGTTATGTCTGTTCACTAGGCAGCTACAGTACTTGGAAGCAGATACTGTATGGTAGGGGAGCAGTGAACATGTGGGCCTCCAGATATTGTTGCACTTTAAGCTCCAGCATTCCTGACCATTGATCATGCTTAGCTGGGGCTGCTGGGAGTTGGGCATCCAATAACATCTGGAGGAAAACAGGTTCCCCATCTCTGGCTTATATTGCCTGATTGGTTCACTAAGAACCAGAAGGCTGCTTGGAATGGGTGTGGGAGGTAGAATACTGTGAGAACCTAGAAGAACAATACTGCCCCCTTTCCTTAGCCCCAAGTAGCTCACCCACAGGCAGTGTGAGCTCAAATCCAATCTGATCTTGACACAAAACCAGCTGTCTGAGTAAAATGCAACTGTGCAGCTTTTTGGTAGAGGAGAAAACTTGGTTGAAAATGATATGGTTGGCAAACGTGCTCTTGAGAAAGAGCTAGGTGACCTCAGTAAATTTTTACTGTGTAGATTCTCCAATGTACAAATAGATGAAGTATAATGTGAAGTCGAAAGCTTTCACGGCTAGCATCCATCCATAGGTTTTCTGAGGGTTTTTTTCTGAGCTGTGAGGCCGTGTTCTGGAAGAGTTCATTTCTGGTGTTTCGCCTGCATCTGTGGCTGGCATCTTCAGAGAATGGTTCGATAGGAGCGTGTGTGGGATTTATATACTGTACTGTGAGCCCCTGTTGGAGAGGATATGTAAATTTGTGTATTTGAATGGCCAGTTCCTGGGGGAAGATATGCAAGGAGGATTAGTGTCTGTTTGCCTGCTCACTGTGGAGGGAGAGAACTCAGGCCCATCATCTCCTTTGCAGCCACCTCCTTGGAGACCATTGTGCTGGAATTTACTTTGGTTCCCCCAGGTGGCTCAGCAAGGATATAGAAGTACAGTTGCACAGCATGGTTTGAATGCAGAGTTCCCAGATCTCAGGACCTGGCTCCTCTTCTCCATATCTCAGGGTGAGAGGGATGAAGCACAGTCTTGAAAAGTGTGTATGTTTATGTTTTCCTCATTATTTAGAATTGGTATGTTTTATTTGGGTAGCATGCTCTGTACAGCTGTGGTTGATGTTTAAGGTGTCATGCTGAATTACATAATCAGTGCCTGCCTCTTATAGCAGCAACTTTATCACATCACCAGGCCCCACATCACCATGGCATCAAAAGGGGTCATGCCTAAGTCTCAGGTTTGGTCCTAATATCTCAGGGCCTGGGATGGGCCTGACCTGACAATCCTAGAACAGCAACGGAGGGGTGGGGTGAGAGCAAATCCCAATTCAGTAGCCCTTCTGGGTATCCCAAAGTTAACCCCTTGGTTCCTACAGGGATGGGCAACAGTATTGGGACAGAGCCAGACATTATGCTAGGTGCTGTGGTGCTGCCTGTGTTGAGGATGACCTCTGTGCTCCTTTGTACCCTCCTGGATTTTATGCCCTTCTAGAGGTCTCTCTTTGAGCTGCTGCTGCCTTCTCCAACATGCTCTTTCTTTCTTCACAATCTCTCTTCCCCAGTGCTTACTCTTCCCCTCTTTTTCCCTCTGTCTACCCCATCCCTATTTACTCTATCTCAGTTCCCCCAGCTTTGACTCTTATACCCAACCTGCTCTCCCCCTGCTAAAAGAGGAAGGGACCTTCTTAAAAAAAACTTACAGAAAACTCTGGATGCAGTGGAGAGAGAAGCAACAGTCACATCAAGCTTTGTGATTTCCTCAAGAGTGTGTCTGGATCTGTGTTGGGCCTAGAGACTCTTTGCAGAAATAAAAGTGTCTAGTGTGATGGGAGCATCCCTCGGAAGCACACCTGGCCATTTCTATAAGTAAAGTGGAAATAAAAATGTGATGACTACATTTGGTTGCCCTACAGGCTGCGAGGTCCCAGCACAGGTTGCATACACTCCTACATGTCAGAGATTAAAAGTGTGACACGTATGGCCAAACAACATCAGAGTGTGATCAAGATAGCAAATGTTGTTAATGAGGAAGAACACACAAGCTGGGCGGTGGTTACAGTGGTTTGCATTTGCCTGAGCCTACTGGGAAAGGCAAGATTCCTCCCTGCTCTTCTCCTCTCCCACCTGCTGAGTTAATTCAGTATTTTTGCACTTTGAAATCAATTTGCAGCAATTGGAATAAGCCAAGGATGAAGGGGGAAAGTGAAAGGAGAAGAGAGAAACTGGGACATTTTAAAAACAGCTGGAAAAGTGGGGTGACAGAGGATTAATAAGGACTGTCCTGATAAATCAGGAGAGTTGGAGAGTATGCGGTGATACCATTAAGCTACCTGTAGCAGTGCACACCATACTTTGTACAACCGTGGCAACTGAGTAGACTTCATAGCACTGTTTCATCAGAGAATTTCTATACTACACACTTAAATGGTAATTCCTTCTGCACAAGAAATCCTGGGAATTTCTGTTCTGAGTGACTGTGTAAAACATGCCTCATTACCAAACTACTGTATAGTTTTCAGATTGTTGCTTGTTGTTGTGTTCCTTCAAGTCATTTCTGACTTATGGCAAAGCTAAGGTGAACCTCTCATTTTTATGGTGTTTTCTTGGCAAGATTTGTTCAGAGGGGGGTTGCATTTGCCTTCCTCTGTGGCTGAGAGAGTGTGACTTGTCCAAGATCACCCAGTGGGTTCCATGGCTGAGCAGGGACTTGAACCACGGTCTCCCAAATCACTACATCACAGTGGTGCACACAGTTTTCAGATATTGTGCAGACAGCTATGATGGTTAAACTGCTTTAATGACCATTTTACATTTATAATACATATTGGCTTTCTGATCCCCCCCTTTGGAACCAGGACTTATCTCCAATGAGAAACCGTATGACAAAAATAAGAAAAATAAGTACATTCCTCCTCCTAAGAACAACAAAATTTATCAGTGTGGGCCTGACAAGATGACTCGGGAGATGTGTTGTCTCCCTGGGGCAAAGATCCGTGATGTGACGGAGAGGCTGACAAGACTCGTCAAGCCTACGGATCATTACCCCTTCCTTTTGGTCCATGTGGGAACCAATGATACTGCAAGGCACAGCTTTCCCAAGATCAGAAGAGACTATGAGGCCCTGGGGAGGAAGCTGAAAGAAATGGACGCACAGGTTGTCATCTCATCTCTTCTGCCAGTTGAAGGGCATGGTCTAGAAAGGGAGAGGAAAATAGCCAACGTAAACAACTGGCTCCGTAGATGGTGTCGCCGAGAACAATTTGGATTCTTGGATCATGGACTGCGCTTCCATGAGGGGGGACTTCTGGCAAGAGATGAGGTGCATCTTACGACAGTTGGAAGAAACATTTTTGCCAACAGTCTCAAGAATTTGATCAGAAGGGCTTTAAACTGAGTCATATGGGGGAGGGAGACAGTATTCTGGAAGTCAAAAGGGCTGGAGAAAATAGTCAAACTGTTATAGAGGGAACAAGGCAAACAGTGCAAGGACCCAACAGTGGGAGGCAAAAAAACTTGCACAGGCAGCAAGTAAAGGGAACACATGGTCTTAAATGTCTCTACACTAATGCACAGAGCATGGGAAATAAGCAAGATGAACTCGAACTCCTAGCACTACAAAACAAATATGATATCATAGGCATTACTGAAACCTGGTGGGATGAGTCTCATGACTGGAATGTAGGAATAGAGGGGTATAACCTTCATAAGAGAAACAGGCCAAACAGGAAAGGAGGAGGAATAGCATTATATGTCAGGGATATTTACACCAGTGAAGAGATCCATGACATCAATACTGGAAGCCAGGTGGAGAGCATCTGGATAAAAATTAAAGGGGAGGGAAACAACAGGGATGTTATTGTGGGACTCTACTACAGACCCCCAAGTCAGACGGAGGACTTGGATGATGCCTTTCTAGAACAGATGAACACACATGCAGAAAGGAGAGATGTAGTAGTGATGGGTGACTTCAACTATCTTGATATTTGCTGGCAATCTAACTCAACCAAAAAACCTTCAAGGTCTAGCAAATTCCTTACTTGCCTGGAAGACAGTTTCATGGTCCAAAAGGTGGAAGAGGCAACAAGGGGGTCAGCTATTTTAGATCTGATCCTAACCAACAGGGATGACCTGGTAAATGGGGTGCAAGTGGTGGGATCCTTAGATGAGAGTGATCATGTTCTCCTGGAGTTTGTTATACAATGGAAAGGAGAAGCCAGGCACAGTCAGACACGCATTCTTGACTTTAGGAGAGCTGATTTCAATAAACTCAGGGAAATACTGGGGGTGATCCTATGGTCAGGAATACTAAAAGAGAAGAGACCTCAAGACGGATGGGACTTTCTCAAAAGGGAGATACTGAAGGCGCAATTTCAAACAGTACCATTGAGGAAGAAAAATGGGAGATGTCTCAAGAAACCAGGATGGATGACTAAAGAACTTTTAACGGAGCTAAGTTTTAAACGGAACATGTATAGGAAATGGAAAAAGGGGGAAATCACCAAAGAAGAATTCAAACAGATAGCGAACACGTGTAGGAGTAAAGTCAGAAAAGCTAAAGCGCAGAATGAGCTCAGGCTTGCTAGGGAGTTTAAGAACAATAAAAAGGTTTTTTTTGGGTATGTCCGCAGCAAAAGGAGGAAGAAGGAAATGATAGGGCCACTATGTGGAGAAGATGGCAAAATGCTAACAGGGGACAGAGAGAAGGCAGAATTACTCAACACCTTCTTTGCCTCAGTGTTTTCAGAAAAGGAAAAGGGGGACCAACCTGAGGAGAATGGAACAGAGGACACCATAGGGGAAATCCAGCTCAGAATAAACAAAGAGGTAGTACAGGAATACCTTCTTAATCTAAATGAATTTAAATCTCCAGGACCAGATGAACTACATCCAAGAGTATTAAAAGAGCTGGCAAATGTGGTCTCAGAGCCATTGGCAATAATCTTTGAGAATTCCTGGAGAACAGGAGAAGTCCCAGCAGACTGGAGGAGGGCAAATGTTGTCCCCATCTTCAAAAAGGGGGAAAAAGAGGATCCCAACAATTATCGTCCAGTTAGTCTGACATCAATACCAGGGAAGATTCTAGAGCAGATCATTAATCAGAGAGTCTGTGAACATTTAGAAAGCAATGCCATAATCACAAAAAGTCAACATGGGTTTCAGAGAAACAAGTCATGCCAGACTAATCTGATCTCTTTTTTTTTATAAAATTACCAGCTTGGTAGATGAAGGGAATGCTGTAGACATCGCATACCTTGATTTCAGTAAGGCCTTTGACAAGGTTTCCCATGACATTCTTGCAAACAAGCTTGTAAAATGTGGGCTAGACAAGTTAACTGTTCAATGGATTTGTAATTGGTTGACCGGCCAAACCCAAAGGGTGCTCAGCATTGGCTCCTCTTCGTCTTGGAAAGATGTGACCAGTGGGGTGCCACAGGGTTCTGTCCTGGGCCCAGTGCTATTCAACATCTTTATCAATGACTTGGATGACGGAATTAGGGGCATACTTATCAAATTTACAGATGACACCAAATTAGGAGGAGTAGCTAATACCCTAGAGGACAGGATCAAAATTCAGAATGACCTGGATAGACTGGAGAGCTGGGCCAAAGCTAACAAAATGAAATTCAACACGGAGAAATGTAGAATACTGCACTTAGGGCGGAAAAATGAAATGCATAGATATAGGATGGGAGAGACCTGGCTGAACGAGACTACGTGTGAAAGGGATCTAGGAGTCCTAGTAGACCACTAGTTGAACATGAGTCAACAGTGTGATGCGGCAGCTAAAAAGGCCAATGCGATTTTGGGCTGTATCAATAGAAGTATAGTATCTAGATCAAGGGAAGTAATAGTGCCCCTGTATTCTGCCTTGGTCAGACCTCACCTAGAAAACTGTGTCCAGTTCTGGGCACCACAATTCAAAAAGGATATTGACAAATTGGAGCATGTCCAGAGAAGGGCAACTAAAATGGTGAAAGGTCTGGAAACCATGCCTTATGAGGAGAGACTCAGGGAGCTGGGTATGTTTAGCCTGGAAAAAAGACGGGTAAGAGACGATATGATAGCCCTGTTTAAGTATTTGAAGGGGTGTCACGCTGAGGATGGAGCAGGCTTGTTTTCTGCTGCTCCAGAGACTGGAACACGGAGCAATGGATGCAAGCTCCAGGAACAGAGATTCCACCTCAACATTAGGAGGAACTTTTTGACAGTAAGAGCTGTTCGGCAGTGGAACGCACTCCCTCGGAGTGTGGTGGGGTCTCTTTCCTTGGAGGTCTTTAAACAGAGGCTGGATTGCCATCTGTCAGGGATGCTTTGATTGTGATTTCCTGCGTGGCAGGGAGTTGGACTGGATGGCCCTCGTGGTCTCTTCCAACTCTGCAATTCTATGATTCTATGAAAATTAGAGTTAGATTTTTGCCAGTTAAATTCTGAATCATCCAACAAGATTGCTAAGAGCACTACACTGTGTAGACAATCTACTAAAATAACCCTCTGGAGGGACATATTCTTTATTTTACTGGAATTAGAGTATATTCCATCTTTCCCTCAAAGCTGGGACTGAAAGGCAGCTCACAACAGTATCCAATAAAAGACTAGCAGAAGTAAAATGAAAAACAGGATCAACTGTAAAAAGAGAATTAAATTAACATTACACTTTAAAACAACCAAAAACCCAATTTGAAACCATAGAGATTATCAGACGTGTCAAAAGTCGCATTACAGCAATGCCAGGAGATTGCAAAAAGGCTCCCGTATTAGACACCATCATCACCCCCTTGTTATGCACCCATTCTGCTTCCATTCTGCCAGCACTGCTTTTTATTGATGGGCGAAGCCATCAATAGATCCCCCCATTCCGTTTCTGTCATGGATTTGCCTGCATGTGACATGGTGCCCTGTTATGCTGGCAGGATCCCAGCATCAATGGGAGGTCCCTGCCAGAACACTTCTGGGTGAGATCGGGACATCCAGGTAAGTGACACACTTTTTATGACCCTCCCCAGGTTACTTGTTAATTTTAAAGTGTCTTTTTGCGCTTTCTGTCACTCACTTTTGGGGGGTTCTTTTTCTTTCTGAATTTCCCACACTTGTGTCTTCTCGCGAGAATCCATGGGATTTTGATCCAGGAAGTAAAGGGAGCTCTGTTAGAGCTTCTTTCACTTCCGGGCTGCCCTGTCGACATGAGACAAGGTAAGTGCAGTGGGGAGGGTGACTGTGGTGGGACTGGGGCGGAACAGGGGTGGGAGTGGAGATTTTGGGACAGGAATGCTTTTTTTGTTCCTGTCTGATAATCTCCCATCTCCTTAAGAAAAGTAAAATACAGCTTCCAGCTAGTAACAATAGTAGTTCAATTGCCGATAGGCATCCTGAGTTTTTAAAAAAGTTTTTATTTTCTGGTAAAATAACCATCATGAAACAGCCAGCCCAATCTCTGTTTTTAGCAAGGATTCTTATATGATAACCTGGGGTTTTCCCCCTCATCCAGAAATGATTTTTTTTCCAAAATGGAAAATTTTCTGATGCAATATTGTTCTGTGGAACTTTTTCCACATTATAACTACATCGATCCATAGCTGTCTGGGATGTTGTCATGCAATGAACCATGTTATGTGGGCTAAATATAGGATATGAAGTTCTAGCTATTCTTCTAATGATACCAGCACTGACAAACTCTAGTGCTCAGAGGAACAGACTAAGAAATGAATGCCATTAAGCTTGTTTCTATTTTGCAAAATTTCTTCTTTCTTGCTTTACATTTGATACATTCAGCATACAACTTAAAAAGAAAGGGTGATGAAATGCAGTCTTGCTTGACCCCCTTGACAATTGGAAATAATTCTGTTTCTTTATATTCTGTCCTGACAATAGCCTCTTCTCCTGAGTACAGTCATACCTTGGGTAACAAAGCCTCTAACAAAGCTCCTTCTTTGAAAGTCTTTTTGTGGAAGCCCAACCCAGTCCCTCTTTTCTTGTCTTCTGTCTAGATGGAAACTTTTGCTGCTGCTCCTGCTGCTGTTGTCTGCATCATTGATGTTGGGAGGATGGTGAGGGAAGGCTGGAGGACAGACTTTCCATGTTGGGTTGTAGCAGCCTGTCTGCAGTAAACAATGCAATATTGCTTACCACATAAAGAATGGGATTCTATTTAGGCAATCGTACTGCAGCTGTATGCATTTATGTACAACTGGAGGCAAAGTAATTTGCCTCCAGAACCACTTACTGAGCATGTGAGAAGAACAAAACAGAAAGAAAAGGGGAAAGAAGGTTAGCTTGTCTCATCAGTTTACCCTGACATGTTGAAAAAGCATACATATATAAAGTTTCACTATCAAAACGGAAATCATAAGAAAAGTGGAATCTGTAAAAAAAATCATAATCATCATCATCCCAGGATGCATTTTGGAAGAAGCTTTCAAGAGGGCTCTAGAACATTCAAAATGTTTTTATTAACTTATGTAAGGCTTACTTGACCTGGTTGTTTTATTTCACTTGTTCATAATATTAGTTTTGAATAAATAAATAAATAAATAAATTTTTACCTGCCTCTCCCCATAGATCAAGGCTTGCTGAAACATGTTGAACTACTCTTTTCATTTTTGCATGATGTAGGAACCTATCCCTGTTCTTTCAGTGCTATTTCTACCTCTGGTACCACAGTTTCTGTTAAAGAAGTAAAGCTCAAGGATACATCTACTTCATTAACTGAGGTATAAACTGTACAGGTTATGCATCTGGATAATCAAATGTTGTGGCACACCGATTCCTTTGATAGTGACCCATAGTTTTTAATCTACACAATCAAAGGCTTTGCTATAACCTATAAAGCACAGGCTCTTATTCTTCTTAAATTCTTTGGTGCACTCCATTATCCAATGTATGTTTGTAATATGATCCCTAGCCTCTCCCAAAACTAACATCCCTGCCCCCCTCCCCTACTTTTTGTACCAACAAGTATGAGGATGAGTTCTGGAGGACACAACAGCTTGCACATGTTAGTTGCATTTTAATTTGTCCTTATAAAGGAATTGTGGGTGTTTTTCTCCCTTTGTGGAAGAGCATGGCTACTTTTCTTTTTGTAGAAATCATATGAAATGAAAGAAACTATTGCATCCAGTGCTGTTTGTGTTAGGATATAACCACACATTTCTGATTTTTGGTGAATCATATATTGGATAAAAACAATTCTGCATTATTGTGTGGGATCTACAGGGCCTTGTGCACATGCTGTTTGTGCCAAAGATGAATGCAGTAAAGCTTGTTAATGAGAACAGGCCCCAAATAAAGTAGAGGGCTATATCTGAGATTAAGAGGAAGCAGCCAACTGTTCAAAAGGGTGTGTGAAAATATCAAGAATTCCTTTAAGGGAGACAAAATTATCATTTTCTTGCCTCCCAGTAAATGAAGAGACAAACACTTCCTTTCTCCTCTACATGGCTGATGACAGGGAGAGTTCTAGGGCCCTGGAGTTGCAGTGTAAGGAAGGGCGTTTAGAATTCTCAGTCAGACAGGTCTAGTGCCCAACTGAACTACAAATCCCAGGATTCCATAGGATGCAGCTGCAGCAGTTACAGTGGAATTATAGTGCTATAATTGTGTAGTGTGAAGGGGCCCTAGTCTGATCAAAATTTACTCCCAGAATCCATCCCAGGTTCAAAGTATACTTTTATTAATGACATGTGGGATGCATAAGAGGAGCTGGCATAATCACAGAAGCTGGAACTGAGCTCACATGTTCTGTTTGTCTGGCAATAAACACAGCACCATCTCCTCCCTGTCTTTCATCCATTTAAACTAACACAGCTATTGGGGTGGTGGTGGGATTTTTCTGTGTGCATACAATAGATTACTGTCATAAAGCAGGGTTGGGAGAACTACTTTACTGATACGTAGCAAAAGTTGTACAATCATAGGAACTGTTGCCACTACTCAGAAGAAGCCCCTAACACCTTTTGTCTGCTTGTGTCTTCAACATTCAGATCCGTCATAATCCTAAAGATAACATGGAACATAAGAAGGAATCTATTGGATTAGACCAAAGATATCTCTACCAGAGCTTGTCACATTACTTTAAAAAGTAATACTCTCTCTTTCTGGCTTTTCTTCGCAAATGAAGATTCAGGAAGGACTCATCCCGCGCTTTCTGCAAGCACGCTGGTGACTAAAAAGGTCAATCCGAGATAAACAAGTCCGGTTGCAGAAAGCACAGCAGAAGGTCTTCTTGGGTTATGTTTTTGGGTTGTGATTCTTTCTGCGTTGTCGTTTCTCTTCAAGACTTATTCGGCGTGAGTTCTCAAATAAGGCTGCAGCACTGTGGATAGTGCGTCTCCATGCCTCCCAATGTGAGGCCAGGGCGGACCACTGTTGGTGATCAATTTGGCCGAGCCTGAGATGTTGTTTCAGGGAGTCCTTGTATCGCTTTTTTGGAGCACCCCTCTTACGCTGACCCGTGACGAGTTCACCGTAGAGTAGTATTTTTGGGAGGCAATGGTCCTCCATCCTAGAAACGTGCCCTGCCCAGTGCAGCTGCGTTCTCAATATCATGGCCTCAATGCTGGTGACCCCTGCTTGCTCAAGGGCACCAACATTCGTCACATAGTCAGTCCAGTGTATATTTAGGATACAAGGGGGTGTCAATGGAGAGGTAAAAAAAAAAAGTAATTCACTCCTGTTTGAAAAGTAGCCTATTATCATTAGTCATTACTATGCTAAAGAAGCAACTTGCTACAGTTCCTTCAGAATGAAAAGTTCATAAAACTTGAAAAAATCTTGCCAGAATGCTTCTAAAAATACCTCTTTGAAAGCAACTGCAAACTGTTACTCATTAACTCTATGCATACCCTGCAGCTGTTCTGATTTGGCAGAGACAATCTCAGTTAATCCTCTATCCTCCTCCTTTTCCAGGTGCTTTTAAAGTTTCTATCTGCTCTTCCCACTTTCCTCCTCAGCTAATTTCTGACTTTTTCAGATGGGGTAAAAAAACCCCGTGGAGGTTGGGAGGACGGCGCTGTCCCGCTTCCAGCAATCAGTTTTGGACGCCGTCCTCCTCCCATCCTTCGTTCGTTCTCCCTCCATCCTTCGTTCATTTTCTCTCCGCCACTTTTTATTGACAGAAACTTCTGTCAATAAAAAGCGGCGCCTTTCTCATCCCTCCAGCACGGAGGGAGAACAAACGAAGAATGGGAGGAGGACAGTGGCATCCGAAACCGATCACTGGAAGTGGGACAGCGCTGTCCTCCTCCCGACATCCGTGGTTTTTTTTTACCCCATTTGAAAAAGTGCTTCAATTACTATAAATTGATTCAATTGCTGTAAATTGACTTAATTAGCTCAGCAGTGCAGAGAGGCAGAGAGGGTTGAATCTTCATCTTCCCAGTAGGCTTAGACAAAAGTAAACTGCTGCAACCACTTCTAGCTTGTATATTCTTACTCATTAATAACTTCTGTCATCTGATGTTGCTTGACCATGGGGTCTGTTACACGGCAGTTTATATAGTGATAGTGCATTAGCGCATTTTCACACCAGTGTTCCATAATTTACATGATTTACTGCAAAATTGGTTGATCAGATTAGTTTTTGGCTTTGTAGTTCACACAGACAAAGGTGGGGTGTGTGGCCTCCCAAGCACATCTGTGGGGAGATGCTGGGAAGCTGAGAGGGAGGGAGGGAAAGAGGGAGAGAGAGAGAGAGAGAGAGAGAGAGAGAGAGAGAGAGAGACAGAGAGATTGAGTGCTGGCACCTCTCCCTCCCTCTTCTTCCCAAAGCGAGAAGGGTAGCAGGAAGGAGGGAGCCTTTCATCCACCGAAGAGCCATCCCCCATTGCCAGAGAGCTGGCAGGAAGGAAGACAGACCTTGGGGAGGGATGATCACCCAGATGCCAGAAGCAATGGAGTCGCAGGCTCCCCCTTCACCCTGCTTTCCTCAGTCCCCCTTCCCTTCACCCTCTTGGCCAGTGGAGCAGACTGCTTCTCTCTCACACACATACACACACGAACAGAATCACTGCAGGGTGAGGGAGAAAACGGCCAGCAGAGCAGATCGCTACTTTCTCTCTGGTCCCGTCTATGCGATTTAAATAATACATACAGTGTGCGGAAGTTTGTGCTTCAGTACAAACGGCGGTTCGGATGCACACGAATGCAAAAGAGGGGGGCCTGGTTTTCCACACTGAAATACGCACACGCGGCGTTCGGGAGGGAAAGCGGATTGCGAAGAGAAATCCATACGCCGTTCGGATGGCTGACGGGTCTGTACGGTCCGTTCGCACACATACAAACAGGCTGTGTAATCTGATTGGCTGGCGAGTAGAGGGGGTGGGGCTAGCACGGAGGAGAATTGGGAGCGGCCGTCATGTTGGTTTCCCAGTTAGTGAGTGTCCGGTAAGTCCGTGAATGTATATGTTTATTAAATACGGAAAACCGACTGTCCGCAAACCAGGAGCCTTAAAAAAAAAGTGGTGGGAGATTTAAAACTGCCGCTTGGCTTGCTCGCTCCAGCCAGCTTCGGGAAGAGGGAGTCATACGGAGTTTAGGTGGTTTTAAAAAATCGTATATCCGGTTCGTATGCATATGAATGACAGGCTGTTCGTATTTTTTGCCCCCCATACGGATTTTTTTATGATCGTATAGCCGCACCCTCTCTCTCTCTCTCTCTCTCTCTCTCTCTGTCTCTCTCTCTCTCTCTCTCACACACACACAAACACACACAGGGAACAGTAATTATGGCTAACTGTGGATCCCTCAGCCGAAACAGCCAAGCAAGCCAGGAGGCAGACAGCTGGGCAATTGGGATCTTTTTGTTTGAGGCTCCTCGCATCTCTTACAAGTCCACCCCCTCCGTGGTCAGTCCAACCAATCATGGCTCAGCTCTGCTGTGGCTGTTTCAGGAAGATTGTTCCCACAGCCTTTTGCGAAATGATAGTTCACACAACCGATTGTGTGCATTTTCGTGGACTTTATCAAAAAAGTTGGGAAAAGTAGCAAAAGCCCTTATTATGTTACATTTGAGTTTTTGAGCTCCCCCCTTCTGAATGAGGCGATATTGTGATGCGATGTGTGGGAACTATTAGGAATCTTAGTGAATTCTTCATGGAATTATTGTGCTGTGTAAACGGGCCCCATATGTGTCCTGGTTTTCATCTGTGCAATGTTGGAGGGTATTCCTGTTACCTGAATTGCAGGGGTTCCTGAGGATCCCACTAATGTCCTAAATCATTATGGGACTTATTAATTAGCTCAAATATAGTAGCAAGAGGTTGGGTAATGGCGGGATCTTTTAACCTATGTATACAGGTAGTAACAGAGAAGACTCTATGCCAAAAGGTACAATTAAATGATTTGTATTGGAAATTAATATCAACAGCATCCATGCAAACACTCAGGCTTCAAACAATCACACAAGGTTATTGAAGATAGTAGGAAGTATTTGGATAGAGGATGAGAATAAGGGGGTTCTTGGGTGATATTAAACCTCTCAGAGGAGCAGAGATTCATGCAGAAGAGGGTTCGCAGAAGTGCGTTCTGAGGGTCACACAGTAAACCGGCAGCATGGATAAAGGAAGGGGAACTGCGGACAGATTGCTGGTGTTTTAGGGTGATATTTATATCTGATAATTCCCCTGAAGGGATGGGATTTTGAGTGGAATGCAATGTTTCTTGGAGGTTCCCAGGACTAGACAAACGGTGCTCTGGATGAGTTAAGGATGGTTAATGGGTGCTGTATTTGGAATTGAATAGGAGCAGGCAATGTCTTTTGTTGGAAGGGAACAAGGGAAGAAAGCACCCATTTTACAAGCATCAAGGACTCTGCTGAGTAGATTAGCAAATGGTTCACCACCAGGTGTTAAATTCTGACCTGAGTATTTGGTTTTTGGGGAATTTCAAAGATCCCTCCCTTGGTTACACATGACTTCAGACTTGGTATTTGGGGATAACCTGATATACCTGCTAACCATGTGGAAGGCCACATTACGCCAAATTATTAAATGTTGCCTATTATTTGATATTCCAATATGGGGGCTATCAGGGTAGGTAACATGCTTATGCTTTTGGTAGCCGAGGAGGAAAATATAGCTTTCCCAAGTTTCTCAATTATATCCATTAATACAAGAACCTGAGGATAAACAACAGATAGCTGTCAACTGTTTGAGAGTTTTCACAGGCATCTGGTTGGTTAGTGTTGGAGGAAGGCTATTGGTCTACCAGCACCTTGGTGTGTGAATTTCAATGCATACTTAGGGATTAAGCCTCAGTGGACAGATTTGGAATGGAATGGGCATGGCCCCTTTAAGAATGAAAGGAGAAGGCCCAGCTCATTTAATGGTGCAGCTGCTAGCCAACAAACTTTGCAGCATGGCTTAGCATACAAGGAGTTGTAACCCATGGGGGCGGGTGACCTTCCTTAGCACTTTAAACCTTTGTTAGTTTAGTTATTCTTGCGTTTACACTCTGTCTTTTCCTTTCCAATTTTGCCTTTCACCAATTGTGCTGAGTTATTAGCTAACTGCAAATTAATAATTAGATCCTGCCTCGTACGTGCGTGACCTCACACAGGGGGTGAGGAGTTCTTGTGTACTACATTACAAAATCAGTGAACCATCTTGGAGACTGGTTTGCTGCCCAGGAAAACCATTTAGCAAATCTCTCTGTTCTCTGCTGCTAGCTTTAAATTTCAAAATAGTCAAAGAACTATACCATCGATATGAAAACACCAAGACTTTCTGCTTCATTTTCTCTTAAAACTGTTTGCTGTTTGAATGGATTAAGATACCCTCAGATCAACTGAGCAGACACCCTGATACTGGAAAGAAAGATTTGTGTGTTGCCTTCTGTGAAGGAAATGGGGTGATAAAGTTTTAAAAGCATGTCGAATTAAGGAGATTTTCAGACAACACTGTTATAGTGTTACTATTCCACTTTATTTGCTATGGCTGCCTCCTGTTGAATCCTGGGATTTGCAGTTTAGGGAGGGGCATTTACAACTCTCAGCCAGAGATCTTAGGCCTCATTAAACTACAAACCCCAGAATTCCACAGGAGGAAGCCAGAGCAGTTAAAGTGGAATTGTAACACTATAATAGTGTAGTCTGAAAATCTCCTAAGTTGTTACTGTGACTTTATGTACGGTCATCTAGGGAAGTTTTGAAAGAGAAGAGAAGTTTTTGGTTTTATCGGAGCTGAAGCGGATTCAAAGTCTAAAATGTAGGCCCTAAATCAATAATAAGTTAACTGGAAACAGGCTTACAGTGAGTTTTTTTTTTTATCAGTGAGGCTGGTTTAAGAGGACAGCATAGCTCCAACATTTCACAGATGAAAACTGGGACGTGTGTGGCCATGCAATATCAGACTGTGGTCAATATGGGAAAGTTACTAATGAGGAAAAACATACAAGCTACGGCTGCAGCAATTTGCTTTTGCCTGAGCCTACTGGGAGGGGCATGATTCTGCCCCTTCCTCTCCTCCTGCTAAGTTAAATGCAAAATATTTTTGCATTTTGAACTCTGTTTGCAACAACTGAAGTAAGCTGAATCCAAAGGGGGAAACTGGAACATTTAAAAAGCAGGTGAAAATGTGGGATGACAGAAGAGTAATTGCAACTGTCCCTGAAAAATCAGGACAGTTGAAGGGTATGGAGCAGGGTATTATTGCTGTACAAGTGTACCTCAGTTAACAAAGCTTATTTTTATAAAGTCTTTTTTTAAATAAAGAACTTCTTTTCATAAAATCGTTTTATGTCTGACAGCTGACCTTTCCTCCTCATCTTCTGTCTCACTGGAAGTTTTTTTTTAGAAGCATTGGCATTGGGAGGATGGAGGGCAGGAGAAATACAGATTTTCAGTGCCTGGATGCAGCAGTGTGTCTGCAGTAAGCAAAGCAATAAACTTTGTCCTGGCAAAGAACAGGATTCTGCTCTACCTGATCCTACTGTAGCTGTGTGTACCTATCTACCACAGGCAAGGAAAACAGCAGCTGCTTCCAGAATCCTTTACTGAGCATGTGTGTGTGGGAGACCCAGAGAGATAATGGGAAAGCAGATTAGCCTGACTCACAAACTATTCCTAGCATGTTAAAAAAAAAGTGTAGATCTGTAAGTTTGTAAATTGTAAGACAAGTGGAGGCTGGTGAAGAACCTCCTCCATCCTGTGTTACCTGGCCTTACACCCCCTCCCTATAACATTTCATAAATTGGCAACAATTAGAAACTTCAGAAGGTCTAGTAGACCAGGGTGGGCCCAGAGTGAGGCAGGGCTGATTTAAGGAATTTTAGGGGCCCCACAATGCTTTATTTTGGGGGGGACCATATGTTTATCTCAGGTCAGTGTTACACACACACACACACACACACGTGGCTCCTGAGCGGAATTGGCCCCAGGAAGCGTTTTCTCTTGGTTCTATCTGGCCCCTGCCCACCCCATGCAGCCCTTCCTCATGGTGGTTAGAAGCCCCACTCAGCCATGGAAACCCCCTGTGTGAACTTACTAAGGCCGGTTTCACCCCTCTCTCCAATGGTGTCACCTGGTGCAGTTCGGCCTGTCTGAACCCCCCTAGTGCTGCCACTGTCACACCCTCTCAGCCTTAGAGGAAGGTAAAGGAAACTACCCCCCAACAAATTCTGTCCAGAAAACCCGATGCCTTAAGTTCTCCAGAAGTCAGAAACAATTACACGTTTTACAAGGCACCATCTGACCACAACAGACTCCACCTCGTATTTGGACCCTGGCACTAGCCAGGCAGCCAGACCTCCCCCCTCACTGCCACCAATGGGGTCAGCCTTGCAGGTCTCCACGAGAGGGGGAAAGTGGGGCCCTGCAAGGCTGATCTCATTGGTGCCTGAGGCTGCCCCATGAGGACTATCCATGCCTGTGGGTATGTTCAAGTCATGAAGGGACCCCACACACAACGGCCTGGAGCCCTTGCCAGCCTTTCTATCCATCCCTGTTGTGACTCCCTCCTCACACAGGCAGCTTTCTCTGAGTTGCTAGTGGTGCAAGGGCTCCAGGCTGGTGGGGATTAGTGTGCAGCAGCAGCCCCAGTGGGCAACTCCACTAGTGCAGCCCCAACCTGCTCACTCCTCAGTGCTCTGCAAGGCGATCAGTGCCACCAACTCAAAGCAAGCTGCCCGTGTGAGGATGGAGTCACGGTGGAGCCCCTGCACAATGGGTCCCCTCGCAGCTGCAGGTGCTGTGAGGCCCTTAAACTTGCCCTGGAGTGAGGTCACATGGAGGTCACCAAGACCTAAATGAAGGTGTTGTGGAAAACTACTGGCCGACATGCCCAAAATAGGATTAAGTAAAGCCCATAAAAAACAATGCCATCACTGTGGTATGTGCTAATCCCCTTTTGGACATATTGGCAATGAGTCATTAATCACAAACAAACAAGTGACTGGAACTCCCATTATCCCCAGAAAGCCTTTCCTCACATCTTTCGTATTCCACAATACAGAGGTTGTCATAAGCCTATTAATTCTAATATCTCAGCCATTGACAAACATTAGCGAAGTCACAGTTTCCTTTGTTTAACCATGGGAAACCTATCTGAGCTTTGTTTCAAAGCTCACATACCCCTTCAGGACACAAAATAGGGTGTAAATTTTAGACCCAAACAATAGCCAAGTGTGTGCATAGTGCCACACTGTCACTCTGCCGGATCGCTGTGCCACCCTCAGATCGAAGTCTGAATCTTCTCAACTGCACGGAAATCTACTCTCTAGGACTGGTAATTATAACCCATACTCCCTGAATCTATTCCTCTATCCCATCTCTCTACCTTAACTCTTCATTAGCCTTGTGTGGTTCTTGTGAGTGTGTGTGTAAATGCTTTCATGTTATTTTCCAATAAAACCCATTTTATTTCACTTTAACTCAGAGTCTCTGCAGTTAGTACAAAGATCCCGCAAGTCACCCGACCTCTCACAGCCAGTCATTTCAGGTATTATAATTCCCCCAATTAATAACATAAATTTGGCATCCCCAGGGACCCCCACCAATTTGGGTAACACCTGTGATGCATTTTGGAAGATTTCAAGCAGTCTCTAGAAAAGTCATTTGCTTTTGCTTTCTTATACAAGGTTTACCTGACCTGGTATTTTATTTTATTTTATTTTATTTTATTTTATTTTATTTTATTTTATTTCTTTATTTTATTTATATGCTGCTTTTCTCCCAAAGTGGGGCCCGAGGCGGTTGTTTCACATGCATATTGTTTTGAATAAAATGTTTGCTGTATTATGTTGAAAACTGCTCTTCTTTTTTTATGGGGTAGTAAACTGTCTTTAAAAAAGAAATGAATGGCTGCGAGAGGTCCGGTTACTTGCGGGATTGTTTTCATCAGCACTGTATACGTAAAATCCTAAATATACTCTGGACTATGTGACAAATGTTGCTGTCCTTGAGCAAGCAGGGATCACCAGCATTGAGTCCATGATATTGAGAATACAGCTGCGCTGAGCAGGGCATGTTTCTAGGATGGAGGACCATTGCCTCCCAAAAATACTACTCTACGGTGAACTCAGCACAGGTCAGCGTAAGAGGGGTGCTCCAAAAAAGCGATACAAGGATTCCCTGAAACAACATCTCAGGCTTGGCCAAATTGATCACCAACAATGGTCCGACCTGGCTTCACATCGGGAGGCATGGAGACGCACTATCCACAATGCTGCAGCTTATTTGAGAACTCACGCCGAACAAGTCTTGAAGAGAAACGACAACGCAGAAAGAATCACAACCCGGAAACATCAGCCAAGGAGACCTTCTGCTGTGCTTTCTGCAACCAGACTTGTTTATCTCGGATTGGCCTTTTCAGTCATCAGCGCGCTTGCAGAAAGCGCGGGATGATCTTCATTTGCGAAGAAAAACCACAGAAATTGTCTTTATTTTTTCCATGTTAGTTCTGCCTTAGCTATGGCAATTCTTTGTTGGCATTGCCGGCATTTGAAAGCTTGCACCTTTTTTTTTTTCATGTGAATACAGTGTCTGGCCAGAACACCTCTGGGTAAGATTGCGATATCCAGGTAGGTGACACTCTTTTTATGAACCACCCTAGTTTACTTGGGACTTTTAAAGTGTTTTTCTGTGCTTTTTGTAACTTTTTGTGTGTTATTTTTATTTTTGTTTTTGAATTTCCTGCGCTTGTGTCTTCTCGTGAAAATCCATGGGATTTCATTCCAGGAAGTGAATGGAAATCTGCTCACTCCTCAGTCATTGCCAGGGCTGCCTTTGGATGAGTTGGAAGGTAAGTGTGGTAAAGAGGGTTCTTTTGCCAGCATAAAAACATCACAAATTATCCTGGCAAAAGAACACAAAAGGAGGATGGTCTGATAAAGTCCCAAGATCAAACTGGATGTTGCAACTTTACATCTGAAGACCTCCACACATATGCAAACCATATGGTGCTTTGAACCCTCTGAGCTCTTGCATAAGGCAATTTAAGACTTAAGTCACACCACCCTCTGATTTTGTATTAGTTACTGAGAGCCCATTGAGTGTGAAAGCCTTTAGGTTGCCAAAAACCTTCCATATATGCTTGGTTCATCCATGGGAAAAGGAGCATTGTCACTGTGAACGTCCATGTTTTCTCCTTGATTATTAGGAAAGAAGTGAGCATGATGGGGAGAATCATGATGTAATATTTCCACTCATTAGGTGAGTACAGTTGTCCCTCCACATTCACTGAGGTTGGGGGTGCAGGACCCATAGTGCATGCCCCAGTCTTTAGGAGAATTCAAACCTGTACCATTGTAGAAATGTCATAATTGATTGCAAGCCTTTGTTCTCCTTCCAATTCACATTCCTGATTATGTGCCTGCTGGAACAGGTACATACAAATATTACAATTCCTACTAACTTAAATTAGTAATGAAAGCAAATAAAAGCAAACAGCCAGGTTTTGGGGTGGATGGGCTCTCTCCCGGCTTGCCTAGGGTTATGGAAAGAGTTCCTCAGCTCAGACCATAGCAAACCTTTTGGACAGACAAGTTTCAGAGTTATGTGAAATATTTTCCCCACTTCAAGGGCTGACACACTTCCTTTTATAAAAGAAAATGGAATTTATTAACTGCAAAATGTTTATCAAGGATATTTTCCTCCCTTTTTTTGGAGGGTGGAGAACCTAACTTACCAAGGAATATTTCATCTTCCATTGCTTCTTGGAGGTTAAAACAGGGGTAATGATAGGAAAACAACAGCAGAGAGACTGGCACTTTCAGTGAAATGTTTCCTTCCAAATAGAGTACTTATTCTTTTAAAGCTCACTCTGCTCTGCAGTGATGTGGGCATCATGCTCCTTGTTTTATCCAAAATGTCCCACCCATCCATCCACTTACTGCCTTCCCAGCATGAACAAAATGTCAAGGCTGAATATGGATTTCACATGTTATATTGTGGAAATAGCAAGAATGTCACATGCAGAAGGGCATTAAGAGCTGGTTGGGGATTTATCACTTGAGAACTGGAGCTTTAAGTGAAAAAGTGCACATTATAATTCTCAGGACTTTCATATCACTTCCCTGTGATTCTGACAAAATGGCCTTTCAGTTTGAGAATAATCAACAGGAAATGTTTCAGTGGTAAATAATAAATATAGTACAATGCTGTACTGCCATTCTTAGAGGCCTAGTAATCCTCAAACCAAACCAACAGTTAGGCCATAAGGTATACAGAACCCCCCCTCCGTCCCACGGACAGATACCTATGCAAGAACTCCAATCATCACCCAGGACAAGAAAGAAGCACAATAAAAACATTGGTAGACCGCGCACAAAGGATCTGCAAACCCCACTACCTGGAGGACGAACTGAGTCACCTAAACTGGGCCCTACAGGCTAATGGTTACTCCAGATCAGACATCACAAGAGCAGCCAGACCCAGGGGGGGGGGGAACAGGAATGAAGAGAAAAACAGCCACCCAAAGGGAAGGTATTTTTACCATATATCAAAGGAGTCACAGACAGAATAGGGAAACTGATGAAGAAACACAACCTCCAAACAATCTACAGATCAACCAAGAAAGTCCAAGAAATGCTACACTCAGTGAAGGACAAAAGAGACCCTCTCACAGCTGCAGGAGTTTACCATATACCATGCAGGTGTGGACAAGTTTACATAGGGACCACTAACCGAGTATGCAAACATGAAACAAGGAACATGAGAGACACTACAGACTGGGTCAGCCAGAAAAATCAGCAGTAGCAGAACATGTTATAAACCAACCTGGACACAAAATGCTATTTAAAAACACAGAAATTCCAGACCAGGCCAACAACTATCATGTCAGAATGCACAGAGAAGCTATTGAAATCCACAAACACCTGGACAACTTCAACAGGAAAGAAGAAACCCTAAAAGTAAACAAAATCTGGCTTCCAGTTTTGAAAAACAATAGAATCAAAACTCAACACTTATAAAAGAATTCCACCCAGGGACAGGGGGATATCCAGCAGATAATGGGCTACCAACTAACCATTAGCTAAACAGACACTAATCTCCTTGCATTTCTACACCCAGAAACTAGCCATTCAAATACACAAATTTACATATCCTCCCCAACAGGGGTTCACAGTATTAAACTCCACACACACTCCTACCCAACCATTCTCTGAGGATGCCAGCCACAGATGCAGGCGAAACATCAGAAGTAAACTCTTCCAGAACATGGCCTCACAGCCTGGAAAAAAACCCAAGTAAAATCTAACAGTGCTGTACAATTCGCCCTCTGTTTCCATGGATTCTGCATCTATGGATTTAACCATCCACAGCTTGATCATTTTTAAAAAAATCCAAGAAGCAAACCTTGATTTTGTCATTTTATATAAGGGACACCATTTTACTATGCCATTGTACTGTATATAATGGGACTTGAGCACCCACCGATTTTGGTATCTGCTGGGGGGGGGGGGCTCCTGGAACCAAACCCTAGCAGATACCAAGTGCCCACCATATTTACCAAGACAAGCTACCTGTCCTGGTAAATAACTGCATCTGTGTGTGTACATGTGCGCGTGCGTGTGTTCGCATGGGGGGACAACTGAGGAGGGGATGGGGTCATTTCTAGCCCAGTGCTCTTCTGGTGGGCTGCACCATTGCATTTGGATGCAATTTTTTGGGGGGGGGATATCTGGGGACTTGGGGGGGGGGCTTCAAGGACTGCACTTTGGGGATTCCCATGGGTCACACTTTGCCCACACTTTATATATAGAGAGAGGGGGGGCAGCTTTTTTTTTAACACACACACACACACCAGAATTTCATCAGATTTCCAATGAAAACACCAAAGTTATAGGATTTTTGTAGATGGCAATTCAGCCCTTTGTTTCTTTCAGTCGCATTCCATGAACTGCAGGCTTCCCCTCTGGCTCTTGCTTGCACAGAAACCCAGTTCAGTTCCCTCACCAGACCTTGTCCCCATCTTTGACCATTACCTCTGCCTTCTTGGCCATCTTAACTCCTATTAAGACATGTTTGTGAGCATTCAACAATCTTTTGTCAAGTCTTATGCTAAGTGTCCCCCCCCCACTGCAAATCCCATCATTCCACAGGAGGCACTATAACAGTGTAGTGTGATAAGTCACTTTCTTTCAGGGTTTTACCAATTTTACTAAGCAAATTCCCAAATGTTCATAATCTTTGGAATTAATATTTTCATTCCAAAATAAAATGTATTAAAACAGTGGCTCTTAACCTTTTCTTTACCAGGGACACCCTTTAAATATCTTTTGTTGCTGTGGACCCACAAGACTTAGCTCAAGATTTAAAACCCCAACAACAACAACAACAACAACAACAACACAATTACACCATCCATTAAACCTTCCCTCAGAGGTATTGGAGGGGGAGGGAAGACTTTTCTCCTGCTTCTTTCTGCAAGTTTGTGGATGGAGTAGATTGAATGGCAATGTGCAGGCCAAGGCAGCCAGCCTTTGCCTTGGCCCCTGTCATGTGGCTACTTCACTGCGGGAAGGAGGTGGGCCAAGTAAACTTCAAGTCTTTGCAGACCGCCTGTGAGGACATTGCAGACCCCTGGGGGACCCTGGATCACTGTATTAAAATGATCTCAGCAACTGCAATTCCATTATCTTATGAAGCAACCAAAATCAGGGATGAACCTTGGAAATTCAACACTCCTCTTGTCCCTGAGCCTTCCCTTACCCCATTCCCCATAACCCATTCCTTGCAAATGTGCTCATCAAAGATTCTTGAGCACACTTCTGCCTTATTTATAGCCAGCCCTTGAAGGTCAAGAGTGAAACAAATCAGTAAGTGGTGATTTGTGTGGCATTTATATTGTGGAACAATCAAGGTCCCTTAACATCCTGTTGAGATTTTATGAATAATACATTTTGGCTTGTGGGTGGGTGGGTGGAGGAAATGTTTCCCTGTTCATACTACACAGCCCATTTTCTGGATCCAAAGGTAGCCATAGGGAGGGGCTGTAATTCGGAATTTAGGTGGGTCACCAGAATAGCAACAAAACCCAGAATGATTTGCATCTAGTGGTAAGAAGAAAATGTTCTTCCCCTCCTCCTCTTGATATTAGAATTTAATCAAAGGAACAGAGAGGGGTCATGGAGCAAATTCTTGAAACCCAAAGCATGAGTTATAAATAAATATGCCTTGGCTGGCACAGAGGCTCCTTTGGAAAAGCCTAACAAGGCCAGATTGAAATATTCCATTTGGTTGGACACTAAAACATAATAATAATAATTCCTTGTTAACATGAAAGATATGAGAGCAAGTTTTGCCATGGTTTCCGTCTGCATTTTCTGGCTAGACAGCTATGCGCCCACAACCACACACAAACACACCCAGTCCAGGACATAAAACCCAGGACCTTCAGGAATGTAGTGAGAGATTTCAGGTTGGGGCATCACAAGCATTTTCCCCCCTTTCAAAATGCTGACACCCTTTTTTTGCAGGTCCCTTTGTTAAGCTTCTGTTGTAATGACATAGCGAGAGGTGCTGTTGTTGAGAGCACAGTGCCATTTTGTTAAGCCACACCATGACCCTGTACTTGCCCTTTTGTTCTAATCTTCACTGAGAAATTTAGTGGGGGGGCAGAGAGTATGTGTAAGCTATTCTGGAGGGAGAAGGGACTTGGGTATTGCTTTGATTGTAGTGGCATTCTCTCCTGTTGCCCAGGGGCACAGCCTGGGTAAAATATTTTTTGGGACTAGGGCATCCAAAATCTCCTAGCCAATAAGGCCAGGGCCCATGGTGGCTGGGGGATTCTGGACCAGTGTAGTCTAAAAAGGTAATCTTCCCAAGCTCTGTCTGAAAGCATGTTAAAAAGAAGAAGAGGTACTACCTTCTTAACCAGTATAAACAGTTATGGTTTGATTTGAGGATGTTCACTCAGAAGAAAATTCCACTGAATTTGATGAGACATGTGCCTTAATACCCTAAAGGCACCGGATCCTGTCTGTTCTTGGAAGCTAAGCAGGGTCAGCCCTGGTAAGTACTTAGGTGGGATACTGTTAATGGATATCAGGTGCAGTGGGCTATATTTCAGAGAAAGGAACTGACAAAACCACTTCTGAGTATTCCTTGCCTAATAAAATCCTATGAAATTCATGGGGTCACCATAAGTCAACAGGTTACTTGAAGGCATGCACACACATACACACTCCCTGGTAAGTGCATATAGGATAGGTTGGAGCCTTGATATGAAACGCCTTGAGTGGAAGGAATCCATGTGCGTCCAGCTAATCAGATTACACTGCCTGGTTCGCAGCAATGCAAATGCAACTTTCCAAGTGATCACACATTTGCATGCTCTATGGAGCTTTTTAAAAATTCCAAGGAAAGCTCTGAAGGCTTCCCTTCAGAGTTTTATGGTGGATTGGGCTGCTCCCCTTCTGAATGAGACGTATTGATGCAAATGTCCATTTAGACAGCTCGCCTTTCATGCGATTGCCATTTGGATTATTTTCACTGTTTGGACAGGCCCATAGAGATTTGCTCTTATCTACCTTGTCCAGTGTCTTATCTATGTTGGGTGCCAGCAGGCTGAAGCCTTTCAGAGCTTTTAAGTCAGTGCTCCAGAAGATGAACTGGGAACATATATATTCAAGGCAGATGTCCCATCATAAAGCTGTGGACCTCCTGCCTAGCAGTTGCATCTAGTAGATCTGAATACAAAATTGTGCTTAGAAGTGCTGGAAGAAGTCTTGGAAGTGCTGTTGTTAAATTCACTTCCTGCCCAATTTCAAATGGAACCATGGCATTGAAGGGGAAGTTTTCAGTCCCCTCCCCATTGCTGGAAATTCTCTGATACCCACTCATCCCCAATTTGACACAGACTGGTCCTTTCATGTACAGGCATCCTCCACTTATGTGATGGGTTGGGGACCAGGGTGCTGTCCAAAAGTGGAACCAGTTGAAAAGCAGAACCCAGTCTTATTTTTAGCTTGCAAATGCAAGACTGAACACTAGATGGCACCAAGTCAACTGAGAGAAAAAAAAATACAGCATGCAGAGTAGAATGGGAAAATCCTCCTAGCATGCTGAGTCAACTGAGAGGGGGAGAAAGCAGCAGCAGTGGTCAAAAAGAACAGACCAGGGACCAAAAGTCCAGTACATGGCTATAATTTAAATCTGTTGAAACAGCAGAACATAAAAAATGGGCTGTTGAATTGAGGGGGATACATGTATGCCCTTACTAGTATAGTAGCAGATGAAGAACAGAGGGTAGTTACCATTACATGGTCTTCTTTCCCAAGGAACTCTGGGAACTGCCAACTTGTATTACTGCTGAGAAATCTCTGTCAGATAATCTGGGCCCCCTGCTATGGTCAAGTGTTGAGCTTGGTGAGATCCTACAGGACCTTATTGTGGCACAGGCATTGTGCATTTTTGCTCCTGTATTCTCCCATGGGGAGCATTCTGGTGCTGTTGATGCAACTGGAAGAAATATCACTGTTGGTTCAGGCCAATTTTTGTGAGGGCAAAACTACCACATCTGACAGCAGTTTTGAGCTGGCTTTGACTGTTTGGGACCCAAACTTTACCATTTGCAGTCTGAGAGGTTTGGAAGGTTTTGAGTTGGTCTGTGGAGCCCCACAGACTACATTTGACAAAATGGTGCCCCACAGACTACATTTGGCTCACAGACCACATTTCCTCTACCCCTGTTGTAGCACAAATAGTTATGCTCCAGGCATATCAAGACAAATAGTCATTGTTGAGCAGTCCAGTGGTCAGAAGATCTTGCTGCTTTCCTTACTGCACATAGGAACATGCCTTTTACAGATGACAACTTCAAGCAGAGTTGTTGGGGTTTTTTTGAACATGTGGCTGTGATCCCACACAATGAGTGATTCTTCACCCATGTAGTTCTGCATCCCTCTTCCTTCCAGAAGACAGCTTTCAAAACTGAAGCCCACTGCCATGGCCATTTATTGGTGGGGGAAGGAAGCGGTGTGTGTGTGACCAGGTAGCACCAAGTTGCAGTTCTGCAGCCAAGAGGTTTTTTTTGGAGAAATAGTCATTATGGTTTCTTGCAGCATAAAAAGGAGGAAGGGAGAGGGAGGGGAAAAAAAAGGGGGATGTGGCAGCTTTTATTTAACTGACCTTTATGCCTGAGCTTTCATGGAACCCTCTGTTCTCCATCTGAAGAAGTGAGTTTATATCCATGAAAGCTCATGCATGCTAAAATAAAAACCAGTTAGTCTTAAAGATGCTGCCACAATCCTTTTTTTAACCCCCCGTCCCTCATTTTTATGCAACCAGGAGGAGAGAACTGAGGGTGCCCTCCTGGACCTTTAAGAGACTCACTGGATCTGGGAAGATGAGTGAGTTTTCTTCTCCCAACTGCAGAATTGTTTCTGGGGCTTGGTGATACCTGGTGGCTTCTCGTTCTTCCCCCGACAGGAAACAGTTGTGACAATAGGCTCTGCCTTTTGAAAGCTGCTGGTGTGTGTGTGTGTTGTACAAGGAGCTACTGAAACCTCTTTCTGCAACCCCCCAAAAGGATATACAGGTTGCCCCCTGTTTACACGGGATTGGTACCTGCGGGTTCACTTACATGCTGTTGGGGGGGGGAAGTCTCTCTAGGCACCTGGAGGACCATAGAGTCACACGGGAGGTGGTCCCTCTCTGGGCATTTTCTAGGTCCTCCAGCACAATCCTATGGTTTTCATGGTGGTTTGCTATTATATGTGGTTTCAGGTACCTGTGGTAAATCTGGGAATCTATCCCCCATGGATATGGTGGGCAACCCATATGCATATATAATCTCAGGTTGTGTGCATGTACAACATTGGCAGGATTCTGGCCATGGTCAGCTTAACATGAACCAGTGGATTCAAATTACAAGGAAAGTGATCCCAGAAAAACATCAGGAAGAACTTCTTTACTGTGGGAGCTGTTCAACATTGGACTAGACTGCCTTGGAGGAGGGACTCTCCATCTCTGGAGGTCTTTAAACGGTAGTTGGATGGACATCTTTCAAGAGTGCTGTAGTTTTGTATTTCTGCATGGTAGGTTGAACCAGATGGCCCTTGCAATTCCTTTTAACTTTATGATTCTAATGTATTTGTTGTTGTGTGCCTTCAAGTTCCGACTCATGGAGACCCTAAGGTGAACCTATCGTAGGGTTTTCTTGGCAAGATTTGTTCAGAGGGGGGTTTGTCTTTGCCTTCCTCTGAGGCTGGGGGAATGTGACTTGCCTAAGGTCATCCAGTGGGTTTCCATGGCCGAGTGGGGATTTGAACCCTGATTTCCAGAGTTGTCCAACACTCAGACCACTACACCACATTGGCTATGTATTCTAATGTATATGCTTGCAATTTATCCTAAGAATCTTATGTATTCTCCCCTCCATTCCCCCCTCTTTCTCTTCTTTTTCTTATTTATTTCATTAATTTTTTTTGTATGTATAAAATATGTATATATATATATATATATAATGCCCAGGTTACCTTTTGAACGACAAGACTCCCTCAGCCAGAATAGACACTTTTCCAAACAGTAATGTTTCCAAACTCTCAAGTGTCCTTGCTTTCTAATCCTAGACCTAGGGCATCCCAATGCAAAGGAAGATATTTGATTGGGTAGGACAAAGATTTAAAAATGAAAACAATTTTGTTGTTGAGGTGGCAGCTTATCATTGAAGAGTGATAGAAAGTCATGCATTCATACCTTCGGAAAAGATACCTTTGGATTATCCAACAGTATTTACAGAGTCCTCATTATGCAAATGACTAAGACAATATGAATTGTATAATAATTATATAATGCTCCAAAGGCATCTAAAGTACAATGTTGCCCTTAAACCTGCCAACTTTCTACCACAGTACAGTAGCTATTTTGATTAGAGCTCTGGTCTCTGCTGCCCCCAAGTGGCGAGATATAAAATAGCAGCCACTGCCATTTTTGAATGGCTATATTTAAAGGCAACAGATTCCATTGGAAGCTAAGCAGGGTCAACCCTGATTTGTAATTGGATGGGAGACCACCAATGAATACCTGGTATTGGCTATATTTCAGAGGAACTGGCAGAACCACTCTGAATATTCCTTGTCTAAGAAAGCTCTGTGAAATTCATGGGGTCACCATAAATCAACAGGTGACATGAAGGCACATACACACACATTTAATTGTGCGTGGGGTTGTCCACACAGTGAAAATACCCCTCACACAATTCTCTCAGAAAACGAGCTGTCTTAATGGGATCCCGCGTTGTCT
Organism: Gambelia wislizenii; assembly: GCA_030847615.1. Lineage (NCBI taxonomy): Eukaryota > Metazoa > Chordata > Lepidosauria > Squamata > Crotaphytidae > Gambelia > Gambelia wislizenii. The sequence goes on from JAUMIR010000001.1 coordinate 330,267,037, forward strand.
CATTGTATTGTGAAAGGGGGGGGGGAGAGGAAGAACTATGCAAGAAAAGCCTTCACAGCTTTTCCCGACTTTTAAAAAAAACTCCAGTAATATGAGCATTTTTGTTTGTTAGGACTTGAATCGCTTCCCCATGAAGGACACAGCGTAACCTTATTGGCTGGACAAGCACAGGGGGCTGGGTTAAAGGGCAAGTGCCCGCTGCCGCCATGTTGGATTTTTGCTTTTTTGTCTTTCTTCTTGGGGAAAGGTGAAATATCACTTGTGCGCACCATAGAAAGAAGTTTTTTTAAAAGGTCAGCCACAGCAGATTTAAAAACCAGAGTAATCCACTTGAGGCAGCTGGCTCAGTTACAGGCATGTGGGGCTTATGGGGGCTATAAAACCATTAAGGCAGGCTGCAGCTGCTGCGACTTGTGGAGCAGTCCGTTTCACGTAGACTTGGCCTGTGTGTTTTATTTTGTCTGTCAAGTTCTTTTGAAACATTCAATGTCACTGCAAAAAAGTGACTGCGAATTTAGGATGTATCTGCAGCACCTGTCATCAGGCAAGGTTAAAAAAATAGAGGCAGGGTTAGGATTACATCTAAGCCCTTACTTGTTTTGCATTTCCAGAAAAGGGGGTCTTACCGTCTTGTTTTAATCTTAGCAGGAATTGCTAGGCATTATATGATATCTGCACATCTACCAGTGACTCTTTAAGTCTGTACTCTCTGTCTTGGAGCTTAGAAGGAATCTATACAGTACTACCTAGAGTAGTTTGATGTCATTTTGATTGCCATGGCTCCATACTATAGAGTTCTGGTTTTATGGAATAGTTTGGCATTTTCTTGACCTACAGCACTAGAGTCTTCTACCAGAGAATTATGAGCTCCTCATCAAGTACAGTACAAACCCCAGGATTCTGTAGGTTGGAGCCTTAACAAAGTGGTATCAAACTGCTGTAGCTCTGTAGAATCATAGAACTGGAAGATACCACAAGGGCCATCTAGTCCAACCCCCTGCACTGCAGGAATACACACTCCCAACAGATGACCATCCAGCTTCTGTTTAAAAATCTCCAAAGAAGGAAAAATCTCCAATGCAGTGTATTCCATTGCCGAACAGTTCTTACTGTCAGGAACTTCCTCCTAAAGTTTAGGTGGAATCTGTAGTGTAGATGCACTTATTGTTTAACTGTGAACCTCATGGTTTAAATATCTAGCCCAGTTTTTGGATTTCTGTGCTTCCTTCCCAATACTTTTAACCACCTAGCCTGATGAAGAATTCTGGGGAACTTGAGAGCTTGCCCAGTATTGTGGAAAATTAGTTGAACTACCGGTAATAGAGAGCCAGCACAATATAATGGTTAGAGCATGGGACTACAATTCTGGAGACCAGAGTTCAAATCCCTGCTCAGTCATGGAAACCCATTGGGTGACCCTGGGCAAGTCACATGCTCTCAGCCTCAGAGGAAGGCAGCCCCCCCTGCAAACAAACACTGACAAGAAAACCCAATGATATGTTTGTCTTAGGGTCGCCATAAGTTGGAAACAACTTGAAGGCACAGAACAACAATAATATGTGGCTTCCCTTCTGTTGCTGGGTCGGGTGGGTGAAGCGGATCTCATTTTTCTGACATCAAAATGCTGCTGATATTTGTGTGATTTTCCTGGGATAGTAGCACACTTAGCACACTCTCTCTTGAAATGATACCTGCAGTCCATGAGACAGCTGACAAATACCTTTGCAGTCATTGATACCACCTATCAATTGTTAAAATATCTGGAAGTTTCTGTGGAGTGGAGCTTTTTATGACTCCAAGCAGGTGTCAGTCAAGGGGAAGCTTGGGAAATGGAGACTCAGATCAGACCAAGGAACCACAGACCACCCCCTCCATCTAATAGTGAATAAAGTGCGTGCAAGATCAGTTCTACCAGTCAACACCATGAGAAAACTACTGCAGGTGTCAGAAGATGAGGGAGCAGCAACAGTCCTTGTTTCCTTTTAGCCCCTTTGACCATTCCTTCCTCTTGGAGGCCAGAGCTATGAGTCTGTCTTTTCTACCTCAGGTGTGGTGGGGGATGCTCTCCCAATGCCACTGTTGAAGGAAGGTTCATCAACCAGTCCAGGAGGCTTCTGTACATGGAACAGGGTGGAAGGGTGGGCATCAGTGTGTCCTCTGCTTCAGGCAGCAAAATATCTTTTTTGAATGTGTGAGAGTCTCTCTGGGCTGCAGATCCTACCTTTTCAAACTGATGTCAGGAGCTATCACACCAATAAACCTCCCTGCTTACCCAGAGTATATTTATGTTTTTAAAATTTCATCCACTTTTGAGTGAATAGTGCTGGAATACAAATTTCAAAACTAGGCGCGTCAATGGATTCTGAATGTTCCCAGACAATTGGGATTCGACAGCTAAACACGCTGTCGGATTTTAAAACAGTACTCAAGACCTATCTCTTCCGATAGGCCTACCCAGTCGATTTTAATCTATGAGTTTTAAATTAGTATTTTAAATTTATGGATGATTTTAATGTAATGTTGGAAACTGCTTAATGCAGTGTAGATGTGTAAATTGCTATTGCTTAAAACAATCTGTAAGCCACTCTGATAGCCTTGTGGCTGAAGAGCAGGGTATAAATAAATAAATAAATACCTGTGTGTTTTAATGATTTTATGTTATGCATTGTATTTAAATTCATATTGTACCCTGCCTCAAGCCTTGGGGAAAGGTGGGTAAGAAATAATAATAGTAATAATAATAATAATAATAATAATAATGTTTGATACCAGTTAAAGGAAAAGATGTAGGAAGTGGAGAATCAGGACCAATTAAGGTATAAAAGCCAGTTCGCAACATTCTGTCACACTCTAGCATAATCAGTAAAAAAAAGAACATGCAGTGGAGCTGAACCAATAGGGGAGAAACAAGGGGACATAGGCTACATGCAGAAGGTTGTCCCATCTTTAGTCCCTGACATCTCTAGCTGAGAGCTTAGCAAAGTTACTTTTTTGGCCTACAACTCCAAGAGTTCCTTATGCTGACTGGTGGGGGAGGAGAGAATTTGGGGAGATATAGTCCAAAAAGTAAATTGAAAGAATCAAGTAGCAACTCATGAGAAGGAACGTTCTGCTTGAGGCCCTAGAGAGTTGATACTATTCAGAGCAGGCAATACTCTGGTACATGCTATAAAACATCTATGTTTTCAGTAGGAACAGACTTGATTTTCAGTATGTAGGATCATTAAGCAGTAGACTTAGCTCCTACCTCATGGCCTCTCCAGTTGCCCCGTTTACACTTTATTGTGTCAATGAATGGATGCCATTGTCTCCTGTGCAGTAAAATGAAATGCTGCAGGTGGAGAGATTGTGATAGTGAGGACATACAGGTCCTTGCTGACAAGAATAACTGTTGCATATGCAGTTAGGTCCGCTATATCCTCCAAGGTTTTTGCAATTTACAAGCCTTCTGTCCACAAAATTTCCAATGACAGGAACTTCATAGGAACTTTATAGTCTGTCTATAATACAGGAATAACCATAATCATAGAAGGTATTTCTGTCCGTCTTTCAGAGCCATGTGTCTAGGATCATGCATGTTGTGAAGAACATAGGGGTGCTCGCTTGGAGTTATTTTTTTCAAATGCATTCATGTGAATTAATTTAAACTATGTGCTTGCATAGACGAGAACATATAATGTGGATTGCTACGCATTAATGCAAATTTGCAGTAGTGTTCATTTGTCTCCATGTCTTTTTTTGGTGAAATCGCTGGTATGCGGAGCTATCCATGGTTGAAGTTCACATGCAGCCATACCTGCGCATCAAGATAGTGGCTGGGAGTGAATTACTTGCGCTATTATTCTCTACAAGTTGCTGCTGCGCTACACTATTTTTTTCTACTGTAAATGTAAGATGTGCAAGTGTGACCTTTGATTTAAAAAAAATTGTTTAGTTGCCTCAGTGCAGTGAAAAAGCACATGATCAATACCAAAATGGAGCTTCTGGCCACTTCGTTGCCGGCAAGCCCCTGCCCTGCACCTCTGACCAATCATGTTTCCACTTCCGCTCTTATCTTGGAAAGCGCTGTGATGCAAAATCAGTTGTCCAAACAGATGGTAATGTGCATTTCTGTGTATTTTTTAAAAAAACTTTGGGAAAAGTCACTAAGGCTTTCCCCACACAGTTTTGGGAGTTTTTGGCCCCACTTCTTCTGATAACAGTGAATCACTGCAGAATCTCATTGGGGCAAATGGTATTCTCTTCAAATTTTATGCAGAGTTTTTTTCACTCTCTAGACAACCTCTATGTCTCTGTGTTAGAAGGCTGCAGTATCATCTTTGGCCATTTGATAGCAAATTTTCCTAAATGAATGCATGGGTTTGCAGCCAGTAGAGGGGGAGGGGAAGCCAATAAGTGGGGAGGAGGCAAAGGTAAACTCCCTCTGAACAAATGTTGCCAGGAAAACCCCATGATAGGTCTGCCTTAGGGTTCCTACAAGTTGGAAAGGACCTGAAGGCACACAAGAACAAGGGGAGGTGACCAAAGACCAGAATGATAGTGTTGTCTCATCTACCCTAAGGGGAAGCCAGCCTTTGTGGGCACTGAATGGCCCCCTGCCTCCTGGGTGTGCCCAGGAATTCCAGTTGTCTTGGCTTCACTGGGACGTGGTGGGGACAATGACCCCCATCTTTGACTGCTGTGTAACCTTGCTTGATGGGCTCACTTTATCAAACAGAAGGCTATCTCATCTTGTATGAAACCAGGTACTTTTTTTAGTTCCAGATAAAGCTGGAAAGGTCCTTAGCTGAGCTCCATGAATGGAAGGTTAGGATTAGGAAGTCATTCACCCAGCAGGCACACAATACACAGGCATTCTCTAGGCCATGCACACAGACTAACTGAATGCATAACTTTATTAAATAAATGCTTTGTCATAAGAAAAGACAAAGATCAAAGAGTAACATAAATTATAAGTTGAATAAATAGTATACAGCAATCTTCACTTTTTAATAAAATGTGAGATTCTTTTTTTTTTAAAGTACAAAATGCTAAACAGAGCATTACACGCCTCATCCATTGTCAGCTTTTCACAAACTGTTATTTCTCCCCCACTGGTAAGAGTATGAATATTCTTGTTTAATTCTTGTTTACCACAAAAGAAAAACAAAAACAAAGTATCCACAGAGCTACTGTATGTATGTATGTAAAGCTATTAAAAGCTACTGTAAAATGTGTAGTGAATAATTTTGCATAATGATTAAACCAGGCAGGAAACTCGGAATCTTTTGCATTGTTAACTGTGCTAAAGTGGGCGATAGAACTGCATTGGAGCAGAGCTGTCCCAGTGGTGCGGTGCGAGGGGTTTAGCATGGGTGGAGTTGGACAAGGAGTGACACATGACACACCCACCCCACAGGGCAGTCACTGAGAGAGGCTCATACCAGGAAAGTGGCCCCTTGGGACTGGGGTGACTGTCAACAGCTTAAGTTCAGAGTTGCTCTGTTAAGAGAGAGGGACCAGGGGGAAGGGAGAGAAAGACCAGGGGAGAGAAAGAGAGAAAGAGAGAAAGAGAGAGAGAGAGAGAGAGAGAGAGAGAGAGAGAGAAAATAGTGCAATATGCTCTTGTACTAGTGGTTTCAAAACAAAACCATCCGCTGCAGCGCTGACAAGGACTACCTCAGCTTGGAAGGAAGTTCTGAGCTCCCCAGGTAGCTGTCTTGTCTTCTGCTACCTCAGCTGTAGTGGGGCCCTCTCGAGATTTGGATTCCTACCCACAAATGTTGAAAGGGAATGCTGGTCTGGTGGCTAGGGCCTATATCCCTGCAGCCCTGAGCATTTTTTTCTGCACGAAAAACAACCTCTGACACCTTTTCCTGCCCTTCCACTGTCTGCAATGTCTCTAAAAGGAGCTTCCCCACCACTTTGTCTTTTTTTTTTTTTAAACCTATTTCTCCTCATCCTGATTCACCAATTCATAGGAAGGTTCTTTCTCTAAAGACTATCAAGGGAACCTGTTCTCCTTTGTCAACAAGGGAGGTGAGGTCCTAAGCAGGGCAAATGGCATTATCACAGCCTTCCACCCTGCAGCAAGTACCCAAGGCATAGAACCCACGGTCAATCAAGTTATTTGGTAATGGAAGCAGAAAACCCCACAAAATGCCTTTCCCTGGCAAGACCTCCCATCCCCAATAATAAGAAATGGAAGGGGGCCTTTTGAAAATGCCCCAAATCAGCTGCCAGAGGGAGGCCGCCTCACTTTACCTGATCACAGAGCCCATCCTCAATCACATCCACTTTCCACTATTGCTTAGGTAGTGGGTTTCTTTTGGGGAGAGCAGATATAGGGAAAGTAAAAGGCATTCATATACAGAGTGGCCAGCTTGAAGGAGGGAGAGAAATCCATTCACTCTATAGCTAGAATACTGCATTTAAAGCTGATATGGCTTTGGCTTATAACACAGTTTACAACTGAGCATGGTTATATGTTGTTTTTAAAAGGTTGTGTGAACCAGTGGCTTAATGAAATCCTTAAGAATGGGTGGCTAGAGGGTGCACTGTAGCTAATGTAGCAGAAAAAGCTAACTTGGAGGGCATGGTTTGGTAGGTGAGATAAAGAAGTAAGATAAATTCTTTACGCTCAGATAAGCTTTAGAAACCTACCCACCCCATTTTTATTAGCTTCACTGTTGACTAGAGATGCAAAGGCCCAGAAAAAACCTGGAAAAATTAAGAAAAAAAGTTTTTTCCCCATTTTTTCATGAAGCCTTTTTTGTTTTTGTTTTTTTCTGAAAAATTGAAAAAAAATGGGGGGAAAAGGAAGAAAATCAATTATGGAATGTTTTATTTTAGCATGATGAATAAAATCTTTAAGACAAGGCATTCATATATTCTCCAAATCATTTCTAAAAACTATGTACAATATCAGATTATTTTAATTTCTGTGCACTGAGGACAAGCAAGTCCTAGGTTACAAACTGAGTGCAAGAGCAAGATGCATTTCTTCCTTTTAAAAATTGTTTTTTTGCCCACTCTGCATAAACTAGCAAAGCCAAAGAGGTTCCGTACAGGTCAGTAGATTGTTGCTCCATTTGTTACAAATAAAAATTAAAAATAAATGAAAGTAAATTCCGTTTGTAACAATTATTTGAATATACCGATACTGCATTTTTAAAATACCAATTGTGATAATTTTATGCCAAATCAAATTGTACATAGCCATGTTTTATGTACCTAAAGTAACAGAGTGACTTTCAATCTGTAAAAAGTGCTAATGTTGCATTTTTTCAATTTTTCCAAAAATTCCATTTTTTTCTGAAAAGGGGAAAAACCCAGTTTTTTTTCATAGCATCAAAATTTCCAGGAATTTTGCATCCCTACTCTTGACTGGATTTCTTCTCTGTAGTCTCTTACACAAGTGCTTCTAAATCTATAGGGGGCCTTCATTTCTAGCTTCAGTCTTGATGCTCAAAGACTTTTCACCCACTCAATTGCCCTACAGTTTTGCTATGCTCTTAGGCAATGATCAGATGCTGCAAATGTCATGCTGGTAGCTCGAGTCCTCTTAAGGATACACAAGACAGAGCATTTTTACCCTACATGGCAGGGTCCCAATGAAGCGTTTTCATTTGAGTCAAACCAAGAGTGCTCAAGCTTTGAAAGATGATTATAGCCTTCCTGAGTCAACTCTGCTCCAGGATCCACCTGGAAAAGGGACTGCGGAGCTTTTCTGTTCCATAGACTGCCAGTAACTGTGTGGCTATGGTAAGGGCAATAGCTTCTGTTTTGTGGCTGAGATTTTTACTGTTGCTGAAAGCAATTCACATATATTTGCCTTCTAAGGGCTCAGGGTTACATCTGATGCTGCTCCCATTAAGCAACACTGACCACTGTGTCCCTTACAAAAACTGAGCTCTAGCCAATGCATTTGGACCTAATTTGTCTTTTGCTGCCACCAGAACAGTTGCACCTATCAGAGATAACTTTTTTTGGATTATAGCTCTTAGGAGGGATTGGGGAGTTATAGTCAAAAATGTTATTTTTCCAGGCTCTGGTGACTAGGCAATAGGAATGTCATCAGAGGCATTTTTTAAATTCATTAAAAATAAAAAATAAAAACCCTTGTGTGTGAGCTGGCAATGGTTTCCTGTAAGCCACCTTTCCTGATTACATTATTTGTGGAGTGTGTAAAAGAGAGCAGAGAGGGAGAGAGAAAGAAGCTGAGGCTGTTATTTGTGCCTCATGTTTACTGGGTAAGCTCGCTTATCTTTTTCTGCAGGGAGAGGCTTTCAAGTTTCAAGAAATAAAACAAAATACATATCAAGAAAGAAAGAACATATTTTCTGAAACCAGCCCAGGAGTGCCAAGAGACTATCTCCAAAATTGGGAGTGGGGATGTTGAGGTGAGAAGGATTTTAACAACATTCTTTAAATCTTATATAACTAAAGGCATATTTGCACCACAAAGGTACACTGATTTAAGAGCCATTCTGTCCCTCCAGGGAACCTTAAGAACTGGCCAGAGAGTTAAGAGTATCTTTCTAGCAGAATCCTCAGATTCTCAGCAAACTACAGTTCCTGTAATTCTTTAGGGAAAAACCACAGCAATCAAACTGGCAATCCTTTGCAGTGTAAATTTGCCCCAATTCTCTTCTTTTTTTAAAAAAATTGCCTAGTACAACTCCTGCCTCCTTATACACACCATACCTTAGATTATATTGTGCAACTCTCTCCACCCCTCTTTTGTCTTTCTAATCTACTTTTTGACAACATTATGTTGTTTTAAAGCCCTAAAAGCAATGAAATTCTGCTGCCTCTCCCAGGCTTTGGAAATTTCCCCATATATCATTTACATGTAAAGAAAGTGCACTGAGCCTGACTTGCAGTGAGCAAAATGGGTCTGACACATCTTCCCTAAGTCTCACCTTTGTTTACAATGGATCCATATTGAACCTCCATCTTGAAAGAGCTCAGGAGCTAGAAGTGAGCTTTGCTTTAACTTAAATTTCATCAGGTCTTGAGACATCATTTTGTTCCTCTGTCAAAGGTCAGACACATCTATGATGAAAGGATTGGCAGCAGAGGGTGGGTGGGGAGGAGCCTTCTGGAAATGTCAAGACCAGATTCAAACCTTACATAATTCTGCTGGCTTGGCTGCTAGGAAATGGCAGTTGTGGTAGTTCCTTTGGGTGGTTTCCCATGACACCCTACTTTGATGCCATTTTATGTCCCCCTCACTTGGAATACTGACCATTACCTGAGGCATATATGCTGTAAGAGACCATGGAGCTTTTCTCTATGATTCCCTGTGATTATAACAGTGGGAAACTTGTGGTCCTCCAGATGTTGTTCAATGCGACTCCCAACAATACCAGCCAGCATAGTCAGTGGTGAAGGATAACAGGATCTGTAGAGTCTAGCACCATCTGGAGGGTCACAATTAGCCTATCCCAACTTATAAGAGTGACCTCATGCTGAAAGCTATCAATAGAAAAATATCCTTGATGGATTTCTTTCCTCTTGGCTGGCAGAAGACCACAGATGACAGCCCAAATGTTGCACATGGGTTTCTGGCATGGACACCAAGATTATGGCCATTGCTGGCAGAAATGCAGCTCAGGTGGCTTACATCAAATCAGTGCAGTTTGGTCTCCCTCCTTTACACAATGGCCACAATTTTCCACCCTTTCTCTCATTTACCTGCTTGTGACTCAGAAGTCCATTCATGCAATGTGCAGAAAGATGCATTGTATAAGGTCTCTAAAAGGGAGCTCCCTGAACTGGCACAAATGGAGGGACTCTGTACCATCCTTTGTGCCAGAGAGCTGTGATGGGGGCTACTACTCAGCTGGTGTGATGTTTCTGATGTTTCTGACTGACAGCACAGAGAGTGGAGCCCCCACCTCCAGGGTTAAAGGAGACACCAACAGTCCCAACCAGCAACCTATCCAAATGCAGGTAGCCAAAAAGAAAAAAGAAAAAAAAGAAAAGAAAAGAAAAGAAAAGGGAGGCATTTTCACCTTTCAACACCCTAAAATAGGGGCGGGGGAAGACCTGGTTCAGCTGTTCTTGAAATGTCCCAGTCAAAGCACAGTTCAGGTCCCCCCCCCATATATATAGGGCATGGTTGTTTTTTGCCCCAACTCTTGAGGAGAAAAGGCATAAAAGTCTTACCAATGCTGCCAAAGCCTAGGGGAGGGGGTGGATGGGATATCCAGAGGTGATCTACATGTCTCTGGAAGTCTAAATGCTGACAAATGTATCTGGATCAAATGTCAAAAGCTGGATTGAAGGACGGAGTTGATTTGGTTCATGTTGTTGGAGTCCATGGCAGGAATTCTACCCCAATCATCAAAATCTGTGAAAGTATGTTAACATGGGCTGTCCCCATCATTCTCAGTCTCTGCACAAAGGGGAGAGGCTTGTGCACATCCAAAGGTGGAGAAGTCACCTTCTCCCACCTCCATAAGACAAAACCCCGATGGTGAGAGTCCCTGATCCAGATTGTCTTGCCCTGGGAAGAACAAAATAACCGTTGGCTTTTCAGTGTTGTCCTGGCACTCAGGTAAAGGTGGACAGGTGGGGGGCAGGTTAGGAACAAAACTTGCCACTTCGTGCAGTTGCCATTCTGCCAGAAAGATTCCTCATTTCCCTTTCATCTGTACTAGTAGTGTGTATTCTGAGTCATTGTGGGTGTTCATCTGGTTCTCCTGTCAAGGGCACTTTTTTGTTTTGATGCTCAGCAGGCAGTGCGGGCTTTCCCCATCTGCCCACAGGAAACTTTCTCTCTCTCTCTTTGTTGCTTTCTCTCTCTTTCTCTTTCTCTCCCTCCATGCTTCTGATTTAGCATGTTGTCCAGAAGTGCTTGCGGCCAGCCACACCAGTGTCCTCAAGTCCTTTGGAGTCCTCCTTGAGGAAGGAACACTCACACTTAGATTGCAGTGCCCTGATGCTTCCGAATGGCTACTTATTTCAGTGATTCCTCCAAATAGTCCTTTCCATTGGTGGTGGTGTTTTTCTTGCATTCTTACTTGCTCTTATGGGTAAAGGTGAAACCCTTGTCATGGCAGTGTCCGTGGAAACATACCAAGGAGTTTAAAACAACAACAACAACAGCAAAAAGAACAACAACAATAACAACAAGATTTTTTTTTTTAAAAAAATGGCTTTAGTGGTCTGCCCAAGCCTGAATGTGAAAGCTGACAAATCAATTGTTTCTGCAGGCAGTCTATATGTGCCATCTGTTTGTTCTCACAGCTAGAGTTAATGCCTTTTCTGTCCTGACAGGCCCCATGTGTTTCCCAGTGACACAACAGTCAGAAATTCCACAGATGCAGCTTTCCCCAATGGAAAGGTGCAGTGGTGGGGATAAAACCACACCAACCACATTTCTGCCTGGCAAGCAGGTGTTAGAGACTCAGAGCCTCTGTCAAGGAAAAAGGAGAAGCTACTCGCAGTCAGTTACTCAAGTATACTTTGAAAGACCAGAGGCCTCTGTCTACAGAAGCTTTCAGATACAGTTATAGATATCAGAAGAAGGGAAAATACTTATCTAAGTGTGAACTGGGTTTACACTTTTAGTATTGTGTGATAGCTAGGAACCCTAGACTATCCTCTTCAAATCATTCTTGTGCAACCTCATCCTTACAGCAAAACAGATAATTTTTTCTAGGTTATTAGGGGTATGGAAATCCACAGGCCTGTTGATGTAAAGCTGACATCGTAAGCAATGAAAATGTTGTGCTTAAATTGCCTCCAGGTTGTCTGGCACAATATTGCTTGCAGATATGCAACACCTTGGATACCTTGAGCTTACACAACAAACCCTAAAGAAGTTTGTGGGTCTTCGCATATGGTTAAACTCAAAGGGGCTCTGTGTGGCAGGAAGGAAGCTTGTTCAGCAAGGAGCAAACGTGTGCACATACCTGTATTTACATCAGAAAAAGGATGCACAATGACACCAGAAACAATCAGGTCATACCTCAAATTTAGTGCCCAAGGACATCATCCCAATGGGAACTGAAAGCATTTGATTCTTAATTATTTGGTTTCTCTGTCTCCTGCTGTATGTTCTATCATTCTCTCATTTGTTTTTCAGGGAAGCAGGGATGGGGAGTAGAAATAAAAATGTACTCTCAAAAAGGAAACATGCCAGAATACAAAAATGCATATACATACGCATGTAGGTGTATATATACATATACCTATATGTATATGTATGAGGTGCCTGCTTAGCATAAGATTTTCCGGGCCACACTAATTACTTTTCAAATTTGAAAGGTCTGAAACCCCCAATATTAAAGAAAGATTTTTTAAAAAAACACAATTCAAGTGCTTCTGAGATCTTCCTGTGTTGGTGTTGTCTTGGCGGCTGTGCGGAGTTATGTGCAAGCCAGGTGGCCTATGACATTCATGAAGGGCCATGTCCCAAGGGGATGGCTGGCATATCGTCATCATCATCACCTTCTTCGTCATCATCATCTTACCCTTTGATTTGTTGCGGGTTTTTTTTTTTTTTGCTTAATGTGTTTCCTTTTCTCCTTGAGTCTCTGTCATTACCATTGAGAGAAGCGGATGACATGCTGTAGATTCCGAGGTCCTCAGTTTCTTAAATGAGATGAAAGGAATCAGTCTCTTGGGGGCATCGTGAGGTGTGGGTGGGTGAGATGGGTGGGGAAGGGCTCTGGCAAGGAGAGAGGTTAAGAAGAGCATTCACTCAGTGTTACCACTGTCGAAGTTGTGACACTGGAGGTCTCCGGCTACATAATCCGTTCCTGGAAGCTTCAGCCCATACTTGTCCACGCACCAACACAGTCCACGTTTTCGGCCCCGAGAGGGCTTGCACTGGAGAGAGGATCACAAAGAAGGAAGGGTAAGGAAGGAAGGAAGACAGTTGCTTCTCCTCTAAGATTATGACATCATTTTCCAGAGCCCGAAAAGGTTATCAGTCCCCATCCTTGTCCATTGGTAAGCTTGGCCCCTACTTTGCAAAGAGTATCTCTTGGGGTCCTTTCACAGAAATATAGCACTATGATTCCACTCTAACTGCCATGGCTGCATCCTATGGAATTCTGGGATTGATAGTATGATGAACCCTTTGGCTGAGCATTTTAAAGGCCCCTCCCTCAACTGCAAACCCCAGGATTCCATAGGATGTTGCAATGGCTGTTAAAGCAGAATCATATTGTTAAAATTGTGTAGTGTGAAAGGGTCCTTTTACTCTAACAGGAGCTAGTGGCCAAGATCCTATGTATCCTTGTAGGTCTTCATGTGAACCTGCATATCCCTACTACCACTTGGCAGCTGTCAGGTTCTAGTAGGATTTACCAGTGGGGAATGGAGGGAGAGAGAGCACAGTTCATACCATAGAGAAGCAGATTGTCTCACTTTGGTTGGTGGAGAGAAATGAGGGCGTGTTCTCAAACGGAGTGCATCCTCCTTCTCCTTCCCCCTCTCCAAGAGCTCAGAGAAAAAAACAGCAACAGTCCCTCTGGGACCTGACAATGGCTGGGCATGAGGACATTTTTGATTGAGTGTAAGGGCAAATGAAGAGCCCTCTGTGTCCCATCCAAAGGGCTCGCACATGTGTAAGTCACTAACAGAATACTGGCCTATACTTTTTTTAATTCTTTAAAATTTATTTAGTTATTTATACCCCGCTCTTCAGCCACAAGGCTATCAGAGCGGCTTACAAATTGTTTTTAAGCGATAGCTATTTACACATCTACAATGCATTAAACAGTTTCCAATGTGTGTTAGCTAATACCTGTTTCCTCTTGTAGAAGCCTTTCCTGTCACAGTTGGGAAGGTGGACAGCACGGGGGATCATCCGCTGGCTGGATTTCAGTTCCTGCAGTGATGCTTCCATCTGTCTCCGGCATGGACCCTGAAAAATATAGAACAAGGGAGAGTAAACCAATAGGGGCAAAACTGGACAATATATTTATCTCCTTTTTTTTTGGTACAGGTGTTCTCCCCAGTGATGAAAGACACCTGTTTGTCATAGCATGTGATTTACTTCACCTCAGTATCTTATACACAGTGTACTATGTTTTTGTGATTGGTTACTGGAAAGTAAGCATGAGCTTAATTTGCAAGTCTGGTTGCTGAGGCACATAACTTTGAGGACAGCATGCTGTATGAAGAGAAATGGTTTGTCAGACAGAGTATGCATCCATCTTTATGTTTCATTTGACCTTGAGGCACTGCGAATGGGTGGTGCCCAGACACTCAACTCTGAGGAAGATGAAAGAGCTCCCAAGAGAGGGCCAGATGCCTCTGAATAGGGCACAAACACCTTGACTTAACTGAGGTTGTGAGGGGCCTATTTACTGCCTTTTCTGAATGCCTCTAAAATTTCTTGCAGTTTGGGACATGATTGAGTAATGGAAGGTCAGGATATTTATATGGGAAATGAGCTGACTCTGATATTATTAGGCTACTATATATAGCTATATAGCTACTGGTATACAAACATATACATTTCCCTCAGAGAGAAACACAGACAAATCAATATCTGGATGCATAAGCTTCACTGCATTCCTGATATGTGTGAATCCTACTGTTTAGTCCCAACCAGTGTAGACCCACTGACTTAACTGTTGAATAGTGCATTAAACTCCATTGATTCCATGAGTCAACTCTCTTTCGGATGACCAGTAGGATTCAGGCAAAAGAGATGACCACATGCAACAGTTTAAACTAGCAGCTGGGGGAGGGACAAATCTATCTATCTATCTATCTATCTATCTATCTATCTATCTATCTATCTATATCTTCCTGCCTTTCTCCTTGCAAGTGTGCCTACAAGTCATTTCCAACTTATGGAGATCCTAAGGTAAACCTATCATGGGGTTTCTTGGCAAGATTTGTTCAGAGGGGGTTTGCCTTTGCTTTCTTCTGAGGCCGAGAGAGTGTGACTTGTCTAAGATCAACCAATGGGTTTCCATGGCCAAGTGGGAATCTTGAATCCTTGTCTCAAGAGTCATAGTCCAACCCTCAAAGCACTATACTACACTAGACCTGATACATTTCAATTAAAACAAGGTACAACTGTATATAAAAACACCATTTGTAACTGGGCTAAAATATTAAATAAAGAATTCTATTTAAAACAATTTAAAATAAATTTAAAACATCATCATCAACATCATCGCACAGACCTATTATCTGCCACATGAATTATAAGCCGAAGGACCTGCCTATATAAGATCTTTGCCTGCTAGCAGAACGAGAAGAAAGATTCGGCTAGTCATCACTCCTGTGGGAGGGAATTCCACAGCCTGGGAGCAGCCACTGAGAAGGCTCTCTCCCATGTCCTCACCAAATGTGCCTATGATGGTGGCAGGGTTGAGAAAAAAAACCCTTCTCCCCAAAATACTGTATTCCCAAAGGGAATATGTGCAGACACCAACTCCAGATCTCAGTACAAGCTCCCTCTCTTTAATTGTCCCCTTAACCTACCTCAAGCATGGCAGCTATGGCAGAAAAGTAGATGGAGAGAAGGAAAGACAAGAGATGGAGGGGCAAGGTAATGAAGGGAAAGGAGCCAATAGGTGACAGCTGTGTGAAAAAGAAAGTACACCCTCTTTGAATTTTATGGTTTTACATATCAGGACATAATAACATGGTTTATGGTTTTACATATCAGGACATAATGCCACTCCCAGATTATGGACATAATAACAATCACCTGTTCCTTAGCAGCACTTATCTGTTACTTTGCATCTTAATTCTATGGTACTTAGTTTTTCACACATGGCTTCTCCATTTTGGCTTTATTTTTGTTGAATAAATCATGACATGGTGTACCAGTGGTACATGCACTGGTAACCTCCCGTCTGGATTTCTGTAATGCGCTCTACATGGGGCTACCCTTGTGCTTGACTCGGAAACTTCAACTAGTTCAGAACATGGCAGCCAGGCTGATTTCTGGTGTTTCCAGAAGAGAGCATATAACACCTGTGCTAAAAGCTCTCCACTGGCTGCCTATTAGTTTCTGGGCACAGTACAAGGTGTTGGCTATAACCTTTAAAGCCCTGCATGGTTTGGGCCCAACTTATCTCCGGGACCGCCTCCTTCCGTACGACCCTCCCCGCGCACTTCAGTCCTCTGGGAGGAATCTGTTACAGCCTATGAAAACAAGGCTGTCGGTGACGTCCCAGAGGGCCTTCTCCACTGCTGCTCCCAGATTATGGAATGGCCTGCCGGATGAGATCCGTCTTATTACCACCTTAGACAGCTTTAAAAAAGCTGTCAAGACGGATCTTTTCCGGCAGGCCTTTCCTGAATAACTATCCCGGCCCAAGACTCGGCTGTCCTTTCTGAGCTGCAATCGGATTTTTTTTTAAACTATTGTATGTTTTAATTTTTTTCTAATTTATATATTTTTAATTATTGTATGTTTTTAATCTTTTATAATTTAATATTATTTTAAGGGGTGGGTGGGCTAGGGCACTGTGACTATGGAGTTTTTATATTGTAAGCCGCCCCGATTGCGTTGCAGAGGGGCGGGATAGAAATAAAATTTTATTATTATATTATTATTATTATAATCTGTCACGTGTTTTTGTTCATCTGAGGTTGTATTTACCTAATTTTAAGATCTGCTAAGGAACAGATTATTGTTATTATGTCCTGATATGTAAAACCATAGAATTCAAAGAGGGTGTACTTTCCTTTTCACACAACTGTATACAGCACTCTGGGGGAGGGCCTTACACTTACCAGTTCAAATTCTGGTCTCAGCTCAGGGGCAGCCACTCGTGGATGTGCAGTGTTTTCCGCCCCACCCACAAACTTGGATAAAGTCATCTTCTTCCTGCGGTCCTTCTTCAGGGCCTCAGCCTTGTGCTCCGAGAGGCGCCCGTGCCCCTTGTTCCTGTACATTTTGGATGAGTAGGTCTCCTCTGCCATCTCTGAGGTAGTTGGCTCCTCGTGTTCACGGGATTCCCTTTCTGGATGGGAGGAAACAAGAGAGAGAATGGTCAGGATGCATTCGGACTTAACATTGTTTCTCATCCATTTACTTGATTCAGTTGTAATGTATTTAAGGGGTGGGGTGCAAGCAGCCCTCCAGATACTATTGAACTATGAGTGCCATAATCCCTAGCAAGCACAGGGGCTGGTGAGGAATGCTGGACGATTCCCACCCCGGTGTATTTAGTTGCTTTATTGAAACTGCTGCCACAAGGTCCAGGCAGTACAACATCTGCCTGTGATGAAACATGCAAAACTCACATTCTGAGCATCTTCCCATGATCTTTACAATTGAAACTCTAGGGTTCTCTGAGAAGAGAACAGGGTGGCCCTATGGCCTACTTGACATATGGCAGTCCTTTACTGGAAGGCCGCCTCTGTTTCAGTAACAGGGATCTTTGGTCTTCCAGATGTTTCCAGCTTCAATACTGGGTAAGAGACTGTTTGAGTTCTAGTCCAAAATATCTGAAGGACCAAATATTTCACACACTTCCTGTATTTGAAGTCCATGTGCAGCTTAAAGGTAAAGAACCATAAGAACCAAACAATGGGAAGAGCAGGAGCTCCCATGGACAGCACCATATCCAGGAACAATGACTCAAATATTTAGATGCTGGAAGTTGCACTAACATCTGTCACAGAGGCTCAGAAAAGGAGCCTGTTCACACTTCACAATTATAGTGCTGTGATCCCACTTCAAAGGCCATGGCTACAGCCTATGGAATGTTGAGGTTTGTAGTTTAGTCAGAGGCACGAGAAGAGTTCTCTGGCTGAGAATGCTAAAGGCTGCACCCTAAACTGCAAATCCCAGGATTCCAAAGGCTGAAACCTTCCTAAGGCCTGCTATGTATAGCCTCTTCCCCCAAAATGTGAGATTGAAAAAAAAAAAGAGTGGATGTGGTCTTTTGAGGTCTGAGTAGTGGTGGGAAATGACCCGTAGACCCTCAGATTATGCCCACTCCTGCTTTATACTCCCTAGTTACTAAATTTATTAAGTCTTCTTTGGATTTTGTGTGGATTTGAATGTTCCCTTACTTTTTAGGTTTTTTTCACCTGCAGTGTTTGGGTTTCCTCTAAGCATGCTGATGCCTCCCTCTTGTTTCTCATAAATTTATCAGCACCCACCAGCTGAATTTGTTATTAGAAGGAATAATGGTGAGGCCTATTCCAGGTCTAGAGACTGCAGGGCCAAAACCTGAGACCTAGGGCTATCACGCGGGCTGGCTTTGGTCATGTTATAAGACTGGCATTACAAGGGGAGGACTCTGGTGATGCCATTAAGCATGATACATTAAGCATCAATCACAGCTGTACAGAGTAGGCCACACAAACCAAAAGCGCCAAGTCTAAATAATGAGGAAAATATGTATGTACCCACTTTTCAAGGCTGTGCTCTTGCCCTACATTCCTTCCTCTCACTCTCTGAGGACTGGAGAAGAGAGGCCAGACCCTGAGATCAGAGAGCCCTAATGGTAAGGGCTTGTCTAAATGATGAAAATACTCTTCATAGAATTCAAGGAGAATACCTTTTGTCTCAATGGGATCCTGTGGTGATTTGACATATTTGGAAGGAGCCCCCCCCCCCCACAACCTCCAAATACTCCATGGGAAAAGCCTTCACGACTTTCCCTGAAGTTTTTGAAAAACTCCAAACAAAATGTGCATTCCTGCCTGTTAGAACAACTGATTTGTTGCACAGTCCGGAGAGGGTAGAACTGAACATCTGATTGGTCAGACATGTGCAGGGGTGGGCTTGTCAAGCACCCGGAAGTGCTCTTCATGCTACTGATCATGCACTTTTAAAAACTTTCATTTTTTTAAACTGTCAGTTTGGTGAAGGGAACCCAGCAGTGGCTGGAGACAATGAGGAGGGCGGCCACGGCAAGGAAGTGGGGGAGAGACTGAGCTGCCTGCCTTTCACCCGTCCCAGCGGTGGCCTTCGATTCTGGCTGCAAAGCGACTGGAAGAACCACCTGGCCAGCTGCTGGTTTGGGAGAAGGAAAAGGAGGGTGGCTCTTTGATGCTCCAGCTTCATCTCGCCTTCTCGGGCTGGGTTGCTCCTTCTCTCATGCCTGTCCCGTACCCTCCAAAGCCCACTGACATCAAGCTCGGCAGACAGGCATGAGAGGAGTGGTGAATTGGCTATAATGAGCATAATTTCTTCTCAACTAGACAAGCCCTCAGCCTTGAGACTTACCGTACCTTCTGACTGTGCTAGGCCTATTAGTTTCCCTAGGAAATTTACAAGTAGGTAAAATGCTCATCCTGCCATCCCCTGTTAGTCCTCAATGTCCAATAATGAAAGGTATTCTGCCCCTGAAAAGGAATGTTCTTTTTTGTGCTGCTTAACATTGGCCTGACAAACAGCCCTCTTTCCTTTTGCATATTTATCCCAACCTACCATACACTCCCACACTTGACAGATGAAAACTGGTACATATGGCCAAACAATGACAGAATGTAGTCAAGATGGCAAAAGGTATGGAGGAAGAACATACAAGCTAGGAGAGGCTGCAGCAGTTTGCTTTTGCCTGGTTCTACAGAGAAGGGCATTAATGTACCTCCACCACTCCTCTCCCCCTGCTAATTTAATTCAGTGCAAACTACTTTTGCACTTTGAACTCAGTTTGTAGGAACTGAACTTAACTGGGGGCAAAGTGGGAAGATGAGAGGAAAATAGGAATACAGTGTTTTAAAAGCAGTGGAAAACAAAGAAAAGACAAGAGGAATAATCAGGACTGTCCCTGTTAAATCAGGACAGTTGGAGAGTATATCCTTCCAGAAAGTAATTTGCATTCAATTGTCCTTCCCACCTTCCTGGGGCAGTGATTTCCCTAGGGAATATTTACTTTGCCTTCTAAACTCTCTGCTGGGTACAGTCAAATTATCTGATCCCAGCCAATATGATCTTAACAGATGGACAAGTTCAGAGCTCCAGAGTGGTTTAAATATAGGAGCGACTTGGTGACAGCCTATACTTAGCCAACATGTGACCTTTAATATGGCCCTTAGAGCTAAAGTGGGTTATTTTTGGTTCTACATTGGAATAAAGCTGTAAACCCCAGGGATTATGGAATCCTGTATTGTCCATTCCCATTAGACTTGCTTATAAGGCTACCAGAGCAGCTGCGAGATGGTGGTGAGGAGTGGGATTTGAATGTGGGGAAACAATACAAGTGCATACAGACTGGAACAAAGGATGGAAGACCTGAAAATGTGCTCCCTCCATCTCCTTAGAAGTGCAAAGCCTCCTGAACATTTATGTGGCTCCAAATCCCCATGGAATCTGAGTATTTCCAGACATTGGTGAACATTTCTCCACCTTCATCGCTCTTTCAAAAGATTCCTTTGAGCCATTCTCCCGCCATCTATGGCAGGGATAGACAATTGTGGCCCTCCAGATGTTTTCAGACTGCAAATTCCATAAACCCTCAGCATTCACCATGCTGGTTAGGAGCAGCATATGGAGAGCTATACATTGCTCATTCTTAGAGATGGAAACTATATTTGAAAATATTCAAGAAATGGTTTAAAAAACACATTTTTTTCAGTGTTAAGAAACTTCAATGTAAAGAACCCTGACTGATGAGAATCTTTGCAGTTTGGTATTTATTCTGCCCAAAACATGGCTGTGGTGGGAACCAATGACACAGCAAGGCATAGCCTTCAGGATATCAGAAGGTATTATGAGGCTCTGGGTAGGTAGCTGAAGGACCTTGATGCACAGGTTGTCATTTTGTCTCTCCTCCTAATTGAAGGGCATGGCCCAGGAAGAGAAGGAAGAATAGTGGAGTTGAACAACTGGCTCTGCAGATGCAGCTGCTCGGAATGATTTGGCTTCTTGGACCATGGTCTGGGTTTTCACTTCTGGCAAGTGATGGCATGACCCTCATAGTAGTTGGCAAGAACGTTTTTGCTACAAGTCTCACAAACCTGATCAGGAGGGCTTTAAACTGAGCTATGTGGAGGAGACAGACAGCATTCTTGAGGGCAGGAATTCATCGAGTGCTGGAGATAATAGCCTGAGCATCATAGAGAGAACTGAGCAAATAGTACAAGAACCCAGTAGTGGGCGGGGGGACTTTAAATGAACAGCTTGGAGGAATGACCCATGATCTTAAATGTCTTTACACTAATGCACAGGGCATGGAAACAAACAAGATGAAATTGTGTTCTTAACACAGCAAAGAAAATATGATATCATACACATTACTGAAACCTGGTGGGATGAGTCTGGTAATTAGAATGTAGTAACAGAGGGGTATAACCTATTTCAGATAAATAGATCAAACAAGAAAGGAGGAGGAGTAGCATTATATGTCAAGGATGTTTACACCTTTGAAGAGATCCATGATAAATCCTGGAAGCCAGTTTGAGAGCATCTGGGTAAAAAATAAGATGGAGAGAAATAACAATGATGCCATTGTAAGGTCTACTACTACTAACCCCCAAGACAGACTGAGGACTTGGATGAGGCCTTCCTGAAACAGATGACCAAGAGTTTAGAAAGGGGAGATGCACTAGTAATGGGAGATTTCAACTATCCTGATATTTGTTGGAAGTCACACTCTGCCAAAAATATAAGGGCCAACAAATTCCTCACTTGCCTTGCAGACAATTTCATTGTCCAGAAGGTGGAAGAGGCAACAAGGGTATCAGCTATTTTACATCTGATCCTAACCAACTGTGATGACTTAGTTAATTTTTTTAAATTTGCGTGGAAGTGGCAGGATCCTTAGGTGGTAATGAGCATATTCTCCTGGAGTTTGTTATACAGTGGGAAGGGGAAGCCAAGAGTAGTCAGACATACATTCTAGACTTTAAGAAAGGTGATCACAGTAAACCTGGGGAAATACTAGGTATAATCTGTGATGTTACTAAGACCGATGTCACCCCTCCCTCTGTCAGTGTCACCTGGTGTGCTTCGGACTCTCCACACACCCCTAGTGCTTCCAGTGGGTGGTCAGGAATACTAAAAGAAAAAAGAGTTCACAACAGATGGAAGTTTCTTAAAAGTAAGGTATTGCAGGCACAACTTCAAAGAAACCAGGATGGATGTCTAAATAACTTTGAATTGAGCTAAGTTTTAAACAAGATATGTAAAGAACTGGAAAAGAGGAGAAATCATCAAAGAGGGATTCAAATGAAGAGCCTGCACTTGTAGGGAGAAAATCAGAAAAGCTAAAGTGCAGAACAAGCTCAGGCTTGCTAGAGTGGTTAAAAACAATAAAAAAGGATTTTTTAGTTATGTCCATACTAAAAGGAAGAACAAGGAAATGGTAGGGCCACTGCATGGAGTAGATGCAGAAACGCTAACAGGGGATAGAGAAAAGGCAGAACTACTCAACACCTTCTTTGCTTCTGTCTTCTTGCAAAAGGAAAACAGTGTTCAACTGGGGGAAATGGAGCAGATGAGTCAGTAGGGGAAATGCAGCACAGAATAGGCAAAAAGGAAGTACAGGAATACCTGGCTACTCAAAATGAATTCAAGTCTCCAGGGCCAGATGAACTACAGAACTGTCAGAATTAATCTCAGAATCTCTGGCAATAAACTTTGAGAATTCCTAGAGAACAGGAAAAGTTCCAGCAGACTGGAGGAGGGCAAATGTTGTTCCCATTTTCAAAAAGGGGAGAAAAAGACCTAAATATTGCCCAATCAGCCTGACACTAATAACAGAAAGATTCTAGAGCAGATCAGTAAGCAGACAGTCTGTCTGCAAGCACTTAGAAAGGAATGCCATGATCAGTAAAAGTCAGCATGCATTTCTCAAAAACAAGTCATTCCAGACTAACCTTATCTCTTTTTCTAATAGAATTACACATTTGGTAGATGAAGGGAATGCTTTGGACGTAGCATATCTTGATTAAAGTAAGGCCTTTAACATGATATTCTTGCAAACAAGCTAGTAAAATATGAGCTAGAGAATGCTACAGTTAGGTGGATTTGTAATTGGTTGATGGGCAGAACCCAAAGGGTGCTCACTAATGGCTCCTCTGTATCCTGGAGAGAAGTGACCAGTGGGGTATCACAGGGCTCTGACCTGGGCCCAGTGATATTCAACATCTTTATAAATGACTCAGATAATGGAATAGAGGGCATGTTTATACAATTGCAGAGGACACCAAATTAGGAGGAGTAGCTAATACCCTAGAAGATAGGATCAGAATTCAAAATGACCTTAACAGATTAGAGAGCTGGGCCAAAACTAGCAAAATGAATTTGAACAAGAAGAAATGTAAGGTACTACACTTAGGTAGAAAAAAAATGAACTGCACAGATATAGGATGAGTGACAGCTGGCTTGATAGCAGTACAAGTGAAAGGGATCTAGTAGTAAGCCACAAACTGAATATGAGACAACCATGTGATGATCAGTTAAAAAAGCCAATGTGTTTCTAGGCTGCATCAACAGGCGTATAACGTCTAGATCTATGGAAGTAATAGTACCACTCTATTCTGCTTTGGTCAGACCTCACTTGGAATACTGTGTCCAGTTCTAGGCACCACAATTCAAGAAGGATATGGACAAACTGGAATGTGCTCAGAGGAGGGCGACCAAAATGGTAAAAGATCTGGAAACCATGCGTTATTAAGAGCGGTTTAGGGAGCTGGGTGTGTTTAGCCTAGAAAAGAGATGGTTAAGAGGTGACATGATAGCCATATTTAAATATTTAAAAGGATGGCATATTGAAGATGGAGTAAGCTTGTTTTCTGCTGCTCCAGAGACTACACCATGGAGCAATGGATTCAAACTACAGGAAGGACTTCCTGACAGTAAGAGCTGTTCAACAGTGGAATGTGCTGCCTCAGAGTGTGGTGGACTCTCCTTTTTGGAGGATTTTAAACAGAGGCTGGATTGGCCATCAGTCAGTGGTGCTTTGATTGTTTATTCCTGCATGGCAATGGGTTGGACTGGATGGGACTTGTGGTCTCTTCCAACCCTATGATTTTAAAGTAGATCATTAAGCAGATCATTTGTGAGCAGTGTAGAAACCTTTTATGGCACCTGTACACACACACACACACAAACACACACTCTCTCCCTTACACACATATACATACAGTGTTCCTTTCCTAGGTGCTATACAGTTAACCTGGAGTCCTGTTCTGTCACAGAGGTCAGGGAGATAAGTGGATAAAAGGACTGAGGATAGCATAGGCAGTCATGCTGTCTCCCATGACATTTTGACATTCAGAAGCATCTGGAATATTTTCTAGATTGTGACCTGGCAAACCAAAGCCCAACTATCCCTGTAGGCAATGACTTTTGAATAATTACATAGAATCAGGCCATTAATCACGCTGGACTTGGCTCATGCCAGCCAGCATAGCTCCCTTTTTGATGCCAGAGGTAGTGTGTTAAATGTTCAATTATTCTAAAAGTTTTTTTAAAAAATTATCATGTTCATTTAGTCTGGATTAGTTTATATGGACATAACAGCATTGCACATGGTGGCTGGATTCATGAGATGTGTAGTCCAACACATTTAGAGGTAGCAGATTGGGGACGATTGGGTATACCCAAAGCTCAGGAAACTGTCTTTTTGGACTACATTTCCCAGAATCCATCAGTTTGCTGCCTATAATTCCGCCCCCCCCAACATTGATTTCTGTGCATTCAAATCACTGTGGCATTTCTTGGTGCAACTAAAAGTATCATACAATAAATACAGACACAGGCAGGTGAGTTTGCACACACTAACATACAGCAAGGGAGAGAGATTCTTTTTAACAGCTTTGAAGGCTGAAAGAAAAACATGTCAATTAACTCATGTTAAGAAGCAGTGTTAAATGGCTTTGGGATTGGAAACACTCTTCTGGCTAAAGGAGAATCTGAGCATGACCCAGCAAAGACCTCACTACTGGTATAACTAAAGCAAACATTTCCCAGTGCCTCTGTTGCAAATTTCAGAGACAGTGTGAGTACTCCTTTGTTGCACTGTACTGCTGTTGATGTGCAGCTTAGCATGGGCATTATTTTTTTTACTGGCCCCAATCCTGTGCCTTTTGAAAGCAGCTGCTTTGCCCACATACATTTAGCAAGGAAGCACTTTCCCTAGCACAGCACAGAGATAAAGTGAGAAAAAAATCTATGCAAGGGGCTGCTGTTAAAAGGCAGAAGAGAAGTGATAGTTAAAAAAACAAAACAAAAAAAAACAAAAACAAAACTGGAGTTGTTACTTAATATTACTTAATATTAACTGGAGCTATTACTTAAATAATATTAATATTACTTAATATTAAATATTAAACTGCAGCTATTACGGTACTTAATATTACTTAACATGGCCAACGCAGAAACCTTGCATTCCTTCGTACTGAAGTAGCTCCAAAATCACCATGTTGGAATAGGGGTCTTTTTCCGACTCTGTGTTCACACTGCTACATTGACAAAGGATGGTTTTTCAAATAGTTTTTCTAGCTGTGTGAACTTCCTCTGCTTGCTCTACTAGATTGCTCCCTCCTCACCAACCTATTCTATCCTGCAACAAAAGAACCTTGGGAGACAGGGCATCCAGCAGTTTGATCTCGAGGGCTGACAGACTAGTACCTTCTAAGAATGATACAGTAATGTAAGGTAACTGGACCACTGTGACAGAGCTCCTTCTAATCTTCTGCCAGAAATGATGAAAAGGCTGAAGCAAGCACCTGCCCCCACTTCTTCCTTAATGATTTTGGCTAAGATCAAGTGTAGTGTAGTAGATTCAACCAAAATGTAGTCAGTCTTGCGGACCCAATCCATTCCACTGCAACAGTCAGAACTGGACCATTAGCCAACCATTAGCCAAACAGACACTAATCCTCCTTGCATATCTCCACCCAGAAACTAGCAATTCAAATACAGAAATTTACATATCTTCTCCAACAGGGGCTCACAGTACAGTTGTCCCTCCATACTCGCGGCTTCCATATTGGCAGTTCTGCATATTCGCAGTTTGCTGCTTTGGGGAGGGTGGGTGGCTTTGGGGGGGGGGAGAAGTGGCGACGGGGCTTTTCAAGTCCCATTGCCACTTTGGGGAGGGTGGGGGCCGAAAGGGTGATGGGGCTTCTAAAGCCCTGTTGCTGCTTTGGGGAGGGCGGGGTGGGGTGGGGAAAAGCGGTGACGGGGCTTCTAATGCCCCCTTGCTGCTTTTGGAAGTGCGGGGGGTTGTGGGGGTGGGTGGGGGGAGGCCTGTTGTTATTCATGGTTTTTTCATATTCGCGGGGGTCTTCCACCCCTAACCCCCGCGAATGTGAAGGGACAACTGTATATAACCCCCCCCATACTCCTACTCAACCATTCTCTGAAGATGCCAGCCACAGATGCAGGCGAAATGTCAGAAATAAACTCTTCTAGAAGCCTCAGAGCCCCCCCACCCCAACATGGAAAACCTATGGATGCCAGCCATAAAAGCCTTCGACTTCACAGAGCGGCTTTCCTTCATCGTCAAAGAAACTCAATCCAAAGCTTGCTACTAGGAAGGAAGAAACAGGAACAGTACCTGCACCAGACGATCATCAGCACCACCACCCTACCACCACCCTTGTTCAAGTTATTTCCAAAGTATTTTCAAATACAGGGTTTGAATCCCTGCTCAGTCATGGAAACCCAAATCCACTGAGTGATCTTGATAAAGTCACACTCTCTCAGCCTCAGAGGAAGGCAAAGGCAACTTCCCTCCAAACATATCTTGCCAGGAACACCCCATGATACATTCACCTTAGGGTTGCCAATGACCTGAAATGTCATTTCAATTGGAAAAGACCTGAAGGCACACCACTACCACTACCACCACAACAGTCACACATGCCCTTGTAACCTTGGCATTTATAGAATAATAGCCTTGTTGAATGGTCATCCAGTCCACCCCCTGCCAATGTTGAGATCTACAGCTAAAACATCCTGCATTGGTGAACCTCCAACCTCCAGTTTACAAATTTTGATGGTATAGACAGAAAGTGGGATAATGGCAAGCACAAATGAGGTACAATTCACTGTTCCTCCTCCTCTTCCCTCTTCCAGGGTTCCCCTACCCAACTTGATAGCCAAGCAGAAAAGTTGCTAAGGAAAAAAATCCCTGTTTGGAGGAGCGGGGTGAGCTCTTGAAGCATCAAAGTCCAAAGATATATTGGCTGAGATCTGACATCAAGGAGATGGAGTGTAATGTTGGAGCTACATGATGATTGTGCATCAATGAATTGCAACACTGCACGATGGAATGTGCAAACAAATGCAAAAAGTATGATTGCAATGCACAGTGCGTATCAGCAAATGAAATGGTACAGGATACACAACTCCACTTCCACAACCTTCAACTGAATACAGACATCCACATTGGACAAAAATGTCTGACTCCTTCTGTAGTGGAACTTGCACAGTAACAGGATTCCAGCCATTTGGTTTGCTGAGGGTCCTACTCAGGGCAAGAGGTATACCTGGCTTGAGAGCATCCCCACCAAAAAAGTACTATTGCCTGACTCTGTTCCATTATGCCTCTCTCATCCTTCAGTATGAACTGTGATCTCCAGATGTGTTGGACTCCAGCTGCTATGTTTTTGTGCAGGGGAAGAGTGAAGAAGTAATGAATTACAAGTAATTCAGTTACTTGTAATGTGCTACTGTTTTGTTAATACAGGTGTAACAAAGTTCTATTTCAGAACATAACAAGTAACAGAAAGGTAGTGAGTACTGCAACAAATAATTTAACAAGTTACTAATGTAGCAAATTACTCATTTCCATCACTGAGAAATGGGCTACTTTCAAAATGCTAAAATGAGTAACAGAACAAGTTACTTTGTAAAACAGCTTTCCAAACTCTGCCCATGAGTGCAACAGAAGAATACCAAACCAGACAAACAGATAGAAGAAGTAGCACTTTCTTGCAAAATAGTGCTATTGTGCTAATTATCATGTACTGATTGCATCCGTTTTCATGCTATTAGTGACATGACCACCTCCTTCCTAATATAATAGTCCTTCATGATTACTTCAACCTGGGTGCAATATTATCCTGTGTCCTGAAGAGGGCAGCACAGGCATGTCTATCAGACTGGGAAATATAATCTGGGCATATAAATGAAGCTGCGTTATAAATTACAAAAAGTATAAACAAATTCTCTGAACCTGGAATCTGTCAGCAAGCCAGGGCAGGAAAGTTCTCGCCAAGTTCTAATTCCTTTTCGATAATCCGCATGGAGATATGAGCAGCCACCAAGGGGGAATGAACAGCCTAGGTTGGGAAAGATATATACTGTATGCATGGGGTGTATGTATGTGTGTGCATCCACAATTTGTGAGGAGATGGTAGCCCACTGAACTGCTTCACAGTCTCTCCCTCTCCCTCTTCCCCTCCCTGCCCTTCTGGGTCTTAGCTCTTCCTTCTCAGAGATAGCTCACATGATCAGACTGGCAAACTGCTGAGATTCAGGGCTGCATAGCCTCTCACATGCAGTAAAATGACTATAAACACAAGTGTACACACCCTGCTGGATCTGAGCAAAGGTCTGTCTAGTCCAGCATCCTGTTTGGCACCAGATGCTTCTTGGGAGCTTAATAGAAAGTCAGTGTGGTCTAATGGGTAGAGTGCTGGAGTGGGATGTAATGTAGGGCTTGTCTATAGGAGGCAAAAAAGGTGGATTGCTCCACAGTAATGGCAATTTACAGCAGCTGCTATTTGTCTTAATGGTTTTTTTGGAGATAGCAAGCATGTGAAGCTAACACATTTGCTCCGTAAAAGGGCATGCCTGCAAATCAAGATGGCATGCATGGGTGAATTACTTGTGTTTTTACTTACCTCACATTGCCACCACCAGATAGTATTTTTTAAAACCCCAGCCAAGGTGTGAAAGAGCGACCTTTCACTTTAACAAAAAAGCAAACCAAAACCCCCTAATTTATCGCCTTAGTGCTTGCTTACTAAGGCAAAAATCCAGCATGACAGCTCTGGGCGCTTGCCTTGTTAGCAAGCTCTGCCCCCCTGCACACATCCGACCAATCAGCTTTCAACTCCCACTCATATGGGGAAAGTGAATCAAATTGGTCACTTGTCCCAATGAGCAGAAATGCACATCCCCCCCCCCCGCTGTTTTAAAAAACTTCAGGAAAAGCTGCGAAGGCTTTTCCAGTATACTTTTGGGTTTTTTGGCCTCCCTCCTTCTGAATATGGTGGAATCCCATTAAGACAGATGCAGATTGTCCTAACATCTTGTGACAAGTATTTCCGCTGTTTAGACAACCCCATAGTCTGAATTTTAATGGAGCTATCCAATGTGCTGAACCAATCAGTCCAGCACTTTAGATAGCTCTTTAAAAGTTCAGAGTAAAACCCAAAGTGAATTCACCACTCCATTGACCTGGTAGCCATCAGCTGCCATGGATTTAAACTCTAATTTACCAGGCTAATGCTGGTGGTGTGTGAGCATATGGAGATCAGGGCTATCCCACTTGAGCATGACTGTTCCTTCCTGTGTATAAACTGAATACCTGAAGAGGGCTTTGGTGACCACAAGGATAAGGATAATAAACTTGGTACCCAGGAGGGAGTATAGTGTTTACAATACTGGACTTTGGGAAATCCAGGGTCTAGCAGAATTCCCTGAATAACCTTAGGACTGATAGTTGGTCTTGGACTTAGTCTGACCTCCTCACAGAAGTGTTGAAAGGATAAACTTGTGAGGAGATGAATCATGCCACCTTGAACTCATTGGAGGGAAACGTGTAACTAACTTTTTTAAAAAAATGAACTCACCTATGCTAGACACTGAATATGGACAGTCATGGCTTTCATAATATCAAGGAACACAATAGCCCAATCATTTTCGACTTCCTCTTACAAAGGTTCATTCTGCAGTATCTGTTTGAATAAGATAAAGATAAACAAAAGGAAGACAGCTTGTTTGCTGTGTGGTTGGCATTGCGGGTGTGCATGACTGGTTACCTGAACTTAGCCATAAACAAATAGGGATGAAAAGGACACAACACAACTGCTCCTAATGGGCTCTTCTGTCTCTCAGCATCTTTAAATAACTGAACTTTAGACTTAAAGTGGCTTAATAATTTCTCGCTCTACGGTGGCACCTTAAAGGCTAACAGATTTATTGCAGTATGAGCTTTTGGTGGACTAGCATACATTTATGTGACAATAAATCTGTTAGTCTTTAAGATGTCACAAGGCTCCTTGCTGGCTTTGTTGGGAGGGATGAATGTGGCACTTACACTTCTGAAACCTGAACTCTCCAAATTATAGTTCTTGAAAGTGTAGGAGGATCTTTAAGCGCAATCACAGTATTCTCAACAAGCGACAACTTGCAGGATTCTTGGGGGCAGCCATGATAGTTCAGTGATCACAGTCACATAACATTAAAGAGGGTGGAGAAGCAGCATGTGTGTGGGGGTGGGTGGGTGGGTGAGATGAGGAAGACAAAGATTTGCAACAGCCTGATATAGCTGGCCTTTGATCATAAGAGTCCTGCTGAGTCAAACAAAGAGCATTTCAACCTCACTTGTTACTTTTGGGGGAGGGCACTTTCACAGTACACACTTATAGCACTATGATTCCACTTTAACTGCCATGGCAACATCTATGGAAACCTGGGATTGGCAGATGAGGGAGGGCCATTTAGGATTCTCAGCCAGAGAGCTCCTCTGGTGTCTCTCACTAAACTATAAACCCCATGATTCCATGAGATACAGCCATGACAGCTAAAATTTGGCACCACAGTGTTATAACTATATACAGTTGTCCCTCCGTATCCACGGATTTGGTATCCACAGATTTAAGTATTCACAGCTTGAAAATATTCTTAAAAAAAATAATAATCCAAAAACCAAACCTTGATTTTGTCATCTTATATAAGAGATACATGCAATGCTATGCCATTGCATATAATGGGACTTGAGTATTCACAGATTTTGGTATCCACAGGGGTCCTGGAACCAAACCGCAGCAAATATGAAGGGACAACTGTAGTGTGAAAGTGTCTTTTTCAACATTTTAAGGACAACAATGTAAATGGTATTGTTTTTGTGCAATGACTAATGTTTACTCATTAGTCTCAAAATGCTAGTGTGTGTGTGCATTTTGGGTTTTTTAAACAATGCTTTGAGGTGGTCCGAATAATACATTAACAGTGTGTTATACCGTGAATGGTGAATAACCCATTATTCTCAAAAATGAATGGCCAGGAAGTAATGCTACTTTCTAAAAGACAAATTATTCCAAATTCAGATCAGACCAAAGGGCCATCTAATCCAACCTCCCATTGGTGTTCCCCAGCAACTAGTGTTCACCAACAGTCCTTCTGTGATTCTAGAAGTCATGGTGAAACATTAACTGAGCTCCTATATGAAGGAGAAGGAGTGTAACTTTAGTCTCATGGAATTACAACACCACCTCGTTAGTGAATGTGCAACCAAATGTGCAACACACAATCTGTATGCACAATACGAATGGTGCATGTAGAATGGCACTGCTTGTGCAACTTTTTCGCCTTTAACTGAATGCAGACATTTCACATCAGACAAAAATTTCCAACAGTTCCATAGTGGAACTGGTAGATTTGTACAACAAAGACCAAAAAATAAAAAATAGGGCTAACAACATTGGACCATTTAAGAGTCACTCTTGACCATATGAAATACATATAATCTCTCTCTCTTTCTCTCTCTGGCTTTTCTTTGCAAATGAAGATTCAGGAAGGATTCATCCCACGTTTTCTGCAAGCGCGCTGATAACTAAAAAGGCCAATCCAAGATAGAGAAGTCCGGTTGCAGAAAGCACAGCAGAAGGTCTCCTTGGGTGATGTTTCCGGGTTGTGATTCTTTCTGCGTTGTCGTTTCTCTCCTAAACTTGTTCGGCGTGAGTTCTCAAATAAGGCTGCAGCATTGTGGATTGTGTGTCTCCATGCCTCCCGATGTGAGGCCAGGGCGGGCCATTGTTGGTGATCAACTTGGCCGAGCCTGAGATGCTGTTTCACGGAGTCCTTGTATCGCTTTTTTGGAGTGCCCCTCTTACGCTGACCCTTGGCGAGTTCACCGTAGAGTAGTATTTTTGGGAGGCAATGGTCCTCCATCCTAGAAACATGCCCTGCTCAGCACAGCTGTATTCTCAATATCATGGCCTCAATACTGGTGATCCCTGCTTGCTCAAGGACAGCAACATTCGTCACATAGTCAGTCCAGTGTATATTTAGGATTGTGCATAGACAGCACTGATGAAAGCGCTCGAGGAGTCGTAGGTGGTGGTGATAGGTGACCCATGTTTCAGATCCATAAAGGAGAATAGACAGTACAATGGCTCTATACACACTGATTTTTGTGCTTTGCCTCAGGTGTTTATTGCTCCAGACTCTTTTGTGAAGTCTTCCAAATGCACTATATGCCTTTGCTAATCTGTGATTGATCTCTTTGCCAATCTTGGCATCTGAGGAGATGATGCTTCCCAGGTAGGTGAACTGCTGAACAGACTTAAGCACAGAGTTGCCGACAGCAATGAGGGGATGGTGGTGTTCGTCCTGTGGTGCAGGCTGGTAAAGAACTTCTGTTTTCTTCAGGTTGACTTCCAGCCCAAACAGCTCTGCAGCTGTTGTGAAGCAGGATGTTAGGCGCTGCAGAGCTGCTTCTGTGTGGGCAAAAAGGGCAGCATCGTCAGCGAAGAGCAGCTCACGGACTAGATAGTTTAGAGTCTTAGTGCGAGCCCTCAGATGGCTTAAGTTAAACAAGCTACCATCAGTACGGTAACGTATATAGATGCCGTCATCTTCTTCGAGCTCTGCCATAGCCCTTTGGAGCATCATGCTGAAGAAGATTGTAAATAAAGTTGGCGCAAGGACACAACCTTGCTTCACTCCATTAGTTATCAGAAAGGGCTCTGAAAGAGCATCACCATATCTGACTTGACCGCGCTTGACCTTGTGTAGCAAGATAATCATTTTAAGGAATTTGGGGGGACATCCTAGTCTTTCGAGGATCTGCCACAGACCTTTCCTACTCACGGTGTCGAATGCTTTGGTGAGGTCAACAAATGTTACATAGAGACCCTTGTTCTGCTCTCTGCATTTCTCTTGCAGTTGTCTAAGGGCAAATACCATATCTGTATACTCCTATTGGCTCTGAAGCCACATTGGCTTTCAGGAAGAAGTTCTTCTGCAATGGCAGGAACTAATCTGTTCAGGAGTATCCTTGCAAGGATTTTTCCAGCAATAGAGAGCAGTGTTATGCCTCGATAGTTTGAGCAGTCGGATTTTGCTCCTTTTTTCTTGTACAGGGTGATAATGACTGCATCTCAGAGATCTGATGGCATTTCCCCCTTTTCCCAGCAATTCACAATGAGTTCGTGGAATTTATCATGGAGTACATGACCTCCATGTTTCCAAACTTCAGGTGGGGTTCCATCAATCCCAGCTGTCTTGCCATTTTTCAACTGCTGTATGGCCTTAAGGGTCTCTTCCAAAGTGGGAGCGATGTGCAATTCATTTTTCATCGGTTTTTGTATCATATGTTGGATAGCTGAGCCTTGGACTACTCGGTTGGCCCTAAAGAGACTTTGAAAGTGTTCAGCCCATCGGTTCAGCATGGAGGCTGTATCAGTAATTAATGTTTGACCATCTGTAGTGTATAAGGAGCTTTGGACCTGATAAGTAGGTTCAAACACTGCTTTAAGAGTTTCATAAAATCCTCTAGAATCCCCCAGATCTGCACAGCATTGTGTCTTTTCTGCTATATTGATCCACCACTTGTTCTGCATGTCTCAGAGTTTTTGTTGAAGTTTACTACATGTGAGATGGAAAGCTGCTTTTCTTACATGGCAAGTTGGCTGGGCAAGGTATGCCTGGTGAGCAGTTCTCTTCTTTGCCAACAGCTCCTGGATCTCTTGGTTGTTTTCATCAAACCAGTCTTGATTTTTCTTGTGGGAGAACCCGAGGGATTCTTCTGCAGACTGGAGGATACTGTTTTTGATATGTTGCCAAAGCACTGTAGGAGAAGGATCTGTAGGATGGTCTTCAAGTTTTGTTTGCAGATTTGCCTGGAAGTTGTCTCTCATGGTAGCTTGTTGAAGATTGTTGACTTGGAGTCTCTTCTTTAAGATGCCACCCCTCTTAGGTTTGAACTTAAGATGAAGATTTAGTTTACATCTGATGAGGCGATGATCTGTCTGGCATTCTGCACTGGGCATCACTCGAATATGCTGGACATCGCGAATGTTTCTCTGGCGGACTAGAACATAGTCAATGCCAATGTTTGGATCGGGGATGCATCCAGGTTGTATTCAAGCTGTTTTTCTGCTGAAAGATAGTGTTTGTAATAGTCAGCTGTTGTTCTGCACAGAACTCTAGCAGGAGGTGTCCGTTATCATTGCAATTTCCAACACAATGCTTGCCTAAGACACCTTTCCAGGCTTCGGAGTTCTTTCCTACTCTGGCATTGAAGTCACTAAGAATAATAATTTTATCTTCAACAGGGACTTTTTGTATGAGTTGGCATAGGTCTGTGTAGAATTTGTCTTTTTCTACAGGGTCGGCTTGCATAGTTGGGGCATATATACTAAAGAGAACAACATGTGGGAAGCATAAGGAAATAATGCGATCAGAGTGTCCTGTTGGCAAGGTTTCGAGTTTGGAGGCAATGGAGTTTTTAATCATGAAGCCTACTCCTGAAAGATGTTTTTCGGTTTTGGGATTGCCAGACCAGTAAAGTGTGTAGCTGGCGCCGTGTTCTTTAAGGCTGCCTTCCTCATGGAGACGAACTTCACTAAGATCAGCGATGTCAATATTAAGCCGTGATAGTTCATGGGCTATTAGAGCAGAACAATTCTCAGGCTGTCCACTATCTTCAGAGTCTCGCATGGTTCTGATGTTCCAGCATGCAAGCGTTAGTTTATTTACACCTTTGGAGGCTGGTGTGCGCCTTTGTTTCTTTGCCTTGGTTTGACCGCATTAGAAGATTCCTGTTGGCCACGGCTAGCCAACCAGGTAGTTGGGGATGAGCTTTTGTTAGGCCACCTTTTCTAGGCCCCTCTCCATATGGAGCAAGCAGTGCTCTCCTTTAAAAAGGCTACTTGGTCATTCAGGATGCTACTGAATAAGACTGTCATCTCCCGGGTCAGCCTCGAGCGACCAAAGTCCTGAACCGCCTGCATGCAGGGTTGGGTCTGCAGCTTCCAGTGCATCTTGACGCCTTCCGTTTCGTCCCTCGCCTATCGCTACAGGGCTTTTTTTTTTTTTTTTTTAAATGGAATTGGATTTGTCCTTCAAGCCTGTGCAATTGATTTTTCTGGTGGAGCGCAGTGTGCACAGAACAGGCCTCACCCTTTAAACCAAAGGTTCATCTGCTGGCCTTGCAAGCATGGATGGTAGCAGCGAGGTCCTCGGGCCGTAGGTTTGATTAGAGTTTCCTTCTCTTAGATGGTTGACCTTACAGGGTTGGATGAGCACCATCTGCCCGGGTTCGGGATTAGAGTTTTTCTTCTCCTAGGATGGTTGCCACAAGGCTAGAGAGCCCATCCTGCCCTTTGACGCTCTTTGTCAGACCCTTCGGTTTTGACCTGTCTGGCATGGGAGACCCTACCGGGGGCTTTATGCCACCACCAGCATAGCTCAAAACATCATTAGGGTACGCAAGCCTCTCTCCCACGACAAGGGGGCGCCAATGGAGAGGACATATAATAATAGTCTTACAAAACAGTGATACAAAACATGGTAAAGTCCCAGAATGCTTGAACAAACTGAAATCAATTGTCTAAGTGGGAATTCTGTTGACAAAAATATACAGAAGTGCTTCTTGGATCAATAAACAAAACACAACAGTAGATATCATCAGGAATACTCAGAGGTGGTTCTGACAGTTCCTTTCTCTGAAAGATAGCCTACAGCACCTGGTATTGCTTGGCAGTCTCCCATCCAAGTAATAACCAGGGTTGAACTTGTTTAGCTTTCAAGATCAGAGGGGATCTGGTGCCTTTAGGGTATTTAGGCAGCAAAGATAGCACTGCAAAATTATACAGCCAGGTTTGAACATAGGACTAGGACTCTGGAGAAGAGGGTTTGAATCTCTACCCAACCACAGAAGCCTTGGGCAAGTCACAGTCTCTCAGCCTCAGAGGAAGGCAAAGGGAAACCTCCCTTGGGCCATAAAAATGAAATGCACAGATATAGGATGGGTGACACCTGGCTTGATGGCAGTACGTGCAAAAGGAATCTAGGAGTTTTAGTGGACCATAAGCTGAACGTAAGTCAGCAGTGTGATGCGGCAGCTAAAAAAGCTAATGTGAGTCTAGGCCGTATCAATAGGAGAATAGTGTCTAGATCAAGGGAAGTAATAGTGCCATTCTATTCTGCTTGGGTTAGACATCACCCGGAATACTGTGCCCAGTGCTGGGCACCACAATTCATGAAGGATATTGAGAAGCTGGAACATATTTAGAGAAAGGTGACCAACTATGATGAGCAGCTTAGGGAGCTGGGTATGTTTAGTCTGGAGAAGAGAAGATTAAGAGGTGATATGATAGCTATGGTTAAATATTTGAAGGGATGTCATACTGAGGATGGAGTAAGCTTGTTTTCTGCTGCTACAGAGACTAGGACACAGAGCAATGGACTCAAACTTCAGGAAAAGATATTCCACCTAAACATTAGGAAGAACTTCCTGACAGTAAGAGCTGTTTGGCAGTGGAATGCACTTCCTCGGAGTGTGGTGGAGTCTTCTTTGGAGGTTTTTAAGCAGAGGCTGGATGGCAATCTGTTGGGAATGCTTTGATTGGGTACTCCTGAGTGGCAGGGGGTTGGACTAGATGGCCCACGTGGTCTCTTCCAATGCTATGATTCTGATTCTGTTATTCCCTCTGAACAAATCTCACCAAGAAAAATGCATGATAGGTTTCTTTTAAGGTCACTATAAATCAGAAATGACTTGAAGGCACACAAAAACAAACGGCAAAATTTTAGATACAGAAGCTTCTGTATTTTTAGTTCCTATTGTTGGTGTGCATGTGTGTGTGTATACTTACTCATGGCACATGTTTATTGGTAATCCCAAAATGAAAATGCAATTTTGTGCTTTCTTTTGGATCAGGCAGGAAGCTGGTCCTGCGCCTTACACTGGCCATTAGTGTGGCTAGGAGGCTTAGAAAAAAGAACCCAAGGAAAATGCTGGAGAGTATTGTACTCTGAGCAAGCAGTGGTTTTGAAAGCAAGAAGAAAACACAGGCAGATGGGAGTTTTCACTGCAAACTGGTTTGACTGGTTGAAATGCAGTCAGGTGGCAACCCTTGGTGGTCTCCATCTGCAGAAAAACTTAAGGAGACACCCAGCTTAATGTCTGGCTGTCTTTTATCATGAGAATGGGGAGGAAAGAGATGGAAGAAATGCAAAATCCAGTCTGCCTCCAGTCAGAGGAATGGAGAGCTGGAATTCTGAAGGGCAGAGGTCTCTCTTCCTTTCCTCTCCCTACACAGAAGCTGGGGGGGGGGGATTACCCGGGGATCATGTGTTCCTCAACTAGAATGTGGAGGAGCGGGTTGCATCCGGTGGAGTGCACACACTCGGCCTGGGCCATGTTACTGATACTGCCTCCCTCTGCTACCTGATCTCTCAAGCTGGTTCTGGAGACTCACTCCAACTGCCTGAACCTGAGCTGCCCTTCCAGCTGGGCTTTGCTCTATGCTTGTACTTGATGCAATCAGGATCCACCACCTACGTCAACCACACATTAGTGTATCTAAACAATCTTTAGCCCACCCTCCCTCCTCCCCTCCCAGTCTTTATTTCTTAGCCTCCAGGTGCTATTTGTGTTCCACCAATTTAATTCAGGCTGGAGAGGAAGAAGAATGAAAGGGAAGAATGAAAGTGGTGTGCAGGCACTCACAGGTGTGTATTGGCAATGCACACTTTATTATGAGATGCTGAAGACAAACAGCATGGGATACTTATCTCCAGAGCATGGAAAAAGTACTTTTTGAGATTACAACTCCTAGAATTGCACTGGCCAAGCTGGCTCAAGGGATTCTGGGAGCTACATTCCAGACACATATTTTTCAAGCTGTGTGTAATTTCCATCATTCTTGTGAGCCACCAGTTGTACATAGGTAGGGGTGCCAGAATGAAAATTGGAGTGTGCTCTTGTACCTTTAATGGTTGTGTAGAAGAAGACATTTCAGTAGGTTTTGTTTTCTGCCTGTATGACAAGCAACACCTGCTGAAATTCTCTCTGTCTCTGTCTTTCTCTCTCTCTCTATCCCTCTCTCTCTGTATGTTTGTATGTGCCTTTAAGTGGCCTGTTGACTTATGGTTACCCTATGGCAACCATTAAAGGTACAGGAACCTTCTCCAATTTTCACTCTGGCAACCCTTTAGAGGAAGAATGGAGAAATACTCTCAGTCAATCAAGGCAGTTCTGATGGGAAGAAACCATAACTCAGTGGCAAAGGAGTTATTTTGCATGGGGAGGGGCTACCTCTAGTGAAAAGCATCAGGTAATGAGAAAGACCTTTCTCCTAGATTCTGAAGAGCCACTGCCAGCCAGAGCAGGAGCTACTAGTATGGACTGAAAAATAGACTGAAGAGACATAACACAGCATCCTACATTTGAAGAAGAGGTTTCCACTCATGTGTCTTGATGCCCATTTTGCATGCCTTGCACCCACTTATGTACATGTTGTCAAGCACAATCAGCATGCAGGCAACTATTGTGCCAGGTAATATTCATGCAACACAGAAGGTGCCCATAACCAAACAGGCCTGTGTCCAGTTGTTACATAAGATGGTCTGCAAATACAGTTGTTCCTTCATATTCACTGGGGTTTGGTTCCAGGACCCTCGTGGATACCAAAATCCATGAATACTCAGGTCCCATTATATGCAATGGCATAGCAAAATGGTCTCCTTTATCTAAGATGGAAAAATCAAGGTTTGCTTTTTGGATTATTATTTTTTAAAGAACATTTTGAAGCCGTGAATACTTAAATCTGTAGATACCAAATCCGCGAACATGGAGGGACAACTGTAGTTACTCTATACACAGGATTAATATTCTCACAAGGAATTGCTATAGTTTCTCCCTCTTGTTCACCAGAGGGAGGGCACATGCACTAATGTGCCCTCCCTCTGACGAATGAGATCCGTCAGATGACAAGTCTGAGTAGCTTTAAAAAAGCACTAAAGACGGATCTCTTTCGGCAGGCCTTTCCTAATTAGATCCCGGCCTCAGGGGATCCTGGCCTCTTCTAGGCTGCTGGCCATTTATTATATTTATTGTATTTATAGTTTTAAAAGTGATTTTAGATTAGTTGTTTTAATTTATATTTGTTTAATGTTTTTTATGGGGGAGGGTGGGAGTGGGGGTGTTTAGGGATTTTATTTGTATTGTATTTTAAATTTTGTAAGCCGCCCCGATTGTTTTAACAGAGGGGCGGGGTATAAATAAATTTTATTATTATTATTTATTATTATTATGTGAACACAGGACTGTTTTAGAACCATCTTTACCGAAGGCACTCCTCTGAAGAGATCCATGGAAAACACCAACAAGGCTGTTCACATTTCCAGGATGAATACCAGAATAGTAGGACTTCAAGAAAGCAAGTGCTTCTCCCATTTTCTACCCAAAGTGGAGAAGTGCAACCTTCCACTTAAACAACCTTAAAAAAACCCAGCTTCATCACCTCAGCACATGATCGCTACTGTGAACATTCAGCAATGCAGATCTGGCCACTTCATTGCCGGCAAGCTCTGCCCCTGTGCACATCCAACCAATGAGCAATTCACTTCAGTCCTCACCGAGAATGCATTGCAATCTGAATTCGTTGTCCCAATGAGCAGGAATGTGCATTTCCCTTGCATTTTTAAAAGAGGCTGGGAAAAGCCACAAGGGGTTTTCCTGAATAGTACGGCCCCCCTCCTTCCAAATACAGTGAATCTCTGTGGGGATCCCATTTAAACAACAGGTATTCTCCTTGAATTCTATGAGGAGTATTTTTACCGTTTAGACAAGCCCTAAGTTTCAAATTAACTTTGTCCTCATTTTCACAGCCTGCCAATGATTTCTGCCTCCCTTTGCTAGTGCCTGCCTCTGTGGGACTTTGGACCTGCTTAATTCTCCACTGGTCTCACAGGCAATGCAAACAATGAATCCTACATAAAGAGATATAAAGGAATCTTGTAGCATCTTTGAGACCAATGGAGAGTTTTTTTTCCCCTACCATAAACTTTCATGGGCTCCAATCCATCTCATCCAACGCAGACTGGAACCCACAAAAGCTTATGCTAAAAAATTCCTTTTCTCTGCCTCAAATGTGCTATAAGATTCCTTTGTATCTTTTTATGCTGAAACAGACTAATGCAGCTGTGTCTTTGAATGAACCCTAAAGTCTTTTTCACCTCCACAGTATTCTTGACAGCCACTGTGGTTTCTATTTAAAAACAACTAAATCAGAGACCTGAGATTTTACTCACGAGTTTCTCATTTGCAGGTCATTCATTATTCAGCTTCCTGCACACAGACAGAAGAAAACTGATTGGAACAGGTCATCAGAATCACCTGCTCACAGATATCTCTTGAGCTCAGATGGGCTTCCTGGAGAGCTCTATTTTTTCTGAGGGAGCTGCTTGAATGACTCATTTGGAGAAAGGTTAGTGCACACACATCTCTCCAAGAACTACCAAGCAGAAGCAAGCTTATCACACACTGAAAGTGATCTGATATCATGGTAAAGGGGGATGGGATTTCTTTCTCTCCTGAACTGGTAGATACTCTCAGCCCTAGACAGCAAGGCTTCTCCTAAACTTTCTTTTCTGCTGCACAAAAAGCCAGAAGTCTGTTTACCTGGCGCCACATGTTGTTTTCTAGGGTATACTTTCTAGATGCCAATGAACTCTGTAGCCCTAGTGCAAACAGAGCATGGCATGCAACTGACACCATCTGCAGAAACACAGTAAGATCTTCCTGCCTGTATCCTCATGGGTCACAGATGGAGCAATCAGGTAGTTACTCCCCAAAATATATTACTAGTATAAGGTTACAAAGTCTTTCAATTTTCTTTTTCTTTTTCATTTCCTCAATTAATTGTTTTAAGAAATAACCTTGTTACTTACTAAAATCCATGTAGCCACTGCCATAAACAAAAAAACAACAAAAAATAGTATTTTCTATTGCAG
Source organism: Gambelia wislizenii (assembly GCA_030847615.1). Lineage (NCBI taxonomy): Eukaryota > Metazoa > Chordata > Lepidosauria > Squamata > Crotaphytidae > Gambelia > Gambelia wislizenii. The sequence continues at coordinate 330,308,120 of JAUMIR010000001.1, forward strand.
ACTTTGTCTGTTGCACAAAATCTTTGGTGCAGTGGTTTGCGTGTTGGGAAACCAGGGCGTCAGTTAGACGACAGTTTTTATCACAGGGAGAAATGGGATTTCCTGATCCTGAGTTCGTCCCTTGTTGTTTAGACAATTTTTCCCTGGATGAACAATATCCCGGGACTGTTGTTTACATGACAACCATTTCCATGACAAATGCAAGATCCTGAGACATAGTATCCCGTGGTTTTTGTTGTTGTTGTTGTTGTTGTTTGTTTGTATGGGAAAAGGTTCTGGGATTTATGTATTTTTTAGCTGTCAGTCAAGGATGCGATTACTCGTTTTTTCATAACCTTGGTGATATATTTCCTGTGGAGTTTCCCACCATGAGCAATGCTATTAGCTGCCACAAATATTTGCTCAAGTTTCTGCATTGGTCAGAGAAGGAAGGCAAAGGCAACCCCCTCTGAAAAATGACTAAAAAAAAATCCCCTGATGGGCTTGCCTTAGGGTCTCCAGCTCCGTTTAAATGGCTGCAAATCCACATAGGTTACTGCAAAATAAAACTTGTTTGTCTTTAAGAACCCACAAGAATCCCTCTAGAAAACCAGGAGCTGTAGGCTATATTTCAGAGGAAGGAACTTTTAAAGCCACCTAGGGAGCTTGAAGGTACACACACACACACACACACACCTGCTTTGCTTTCAGCCCAGAGAGAAGAGAGTAGTTTGCAATCTACTGAGGGACATACACACACCCCTGCCCGCACCTAGAGGGAAGATCAGGAGGGGAAAAGAAGCTGAATGGTTTGCAGTCTACTGAGAGACATACACCCACACACCCACACATGCCTACAGGGAAGATGAGGAGGGAACTAAGCAAGTGGTACACACAACACACACACCTACCTGCGTGCCTGGAGGGAAGATCAGGAGGGGGAAAAAAGCTGAATGGTTTGTAGTCTACTGAGGGACAAACATACACCCCCCCACCCACGTACGCCTAGAGGGAAGATTAGGAGGGGAAAAGAAGTGAGTGGTACACACACACACACACACACACACACACGTGTGTGCGCCTGGAGGGAAGATCACAGGGAGGGGGAAAGAAGCTGAGTGGTTCGCAGTGAGAGAATCCATTTAAAAAATACATGTCCCTTTAAAAGAAGGTTGATGGCACAGGTGAACGGGGAGCCCCAAGCTTGGCAGTAAGAGAATCCATTTTAAAACACAAGCCTCCATGCAGGGGACGGGGAGGGTGACTGAGCCCTCCTTCTCATAACTCTGAGTCTGCCCCTGGCCACCTCAATTTCCAGCCATCACTTACTCCCGAGATAATTTGTCCCGACCTGTTCCCAGATCCGATGTTCCGAGACTTTTTAAAAAACACAGGACAAACCGCAGGAAGTTCTGCAGGTTGAGGGATAAAAGGTGCCCCCCCCTTCCGAAAAGCTCGAGACCATCATGCAGAACGTGTGAACCACCAGAGAGCAACACAAATTCATCTCACTACATTTTCATTGTATAAATGGCGCCCAGGGTTTGAATCCGTGCTCGGTTATGGAAGCCCACTGGGTGACCTTGGGCAAGTCATACTTTCTCAGCCTCAGAGGAAGGGAATAGCAAAACCCCCTCTGAACAAATGTTTCAAAGAAAAGCCCTGTGATAGGTTTCCATAAGTCAGAGCCCACCTGAAGGAACGTTAACAACCACTACCACTGCAACAACCACATTAGAATAACAATTGCTAGCTACCTAAGCTGTGACCATATGGTGAAAGATACTTGGCTCCATTATCAGTAAACTAGACAATTCATTTAAACCAGGGGTGGGAAGCTTCCAGAGATTGGGTGAACTGCCCTTCTCCCCTAACCTAGCATGGCCATATCTGGTTTTGTAAAAGGGTTCCCTTAGACCAAAACAAAAACAAAGGATCCCAAGGTGTGGCTGGCCATCTAGAGCCTGTGGTCCACATATATCCCACTGCAGTCAGTGGCATACACCATTTTACTTGAGAAGGAAGCCAGAAATGTATTTGTTTAAACAAGCAAACAAACCCCAAACCTTCATCCTTGAATTAAATGGACAGCAGAATGAGTGATGAAATTTGCAGTCTTAACTGATGCCAAGAAAGAGAGCTTTCACAGCCAGATAATAACACCTCCAAATACAAGGCCTCATTCTAGAAAGTCTGGAAAATGAGACAGGCTCTTAATGAGACAGCAAGGGGTGAATCAAGGATCCCAGTTGTCACTCAGCTGGCAGAGAGAGAGGCGGCCATGTGGGCACTTTGGGGAGGTTGAATATGGATAAATTGGAAGGACATGACGAACCATCACATCTTACGCCTCCAGATCACTCTTTGGGATCCACACCCTGGTGATGTCAGTGCCTCTACATTTCCAAAAGAGCATCAGTGTCAACTTCCAGCTCAACACGCCAAGAGTGCTTTCACTGCCAAGCCATAGCTCATAATGGCAGAGAATGAAGTGTGGTCAAGTCCCAAGGAGGTTCCCCTTCTCAGCAAGGGCAACAACTCATATACAAAGGAGTGGCGGGGGGGGGGGGAGGAGCTCTTGCTTCTAGACAAGTTGTTCATTTGTTCAAAGCTTTGTAGTGATGTTCCTAGGAACATATGAAGTAGAGCAGGTAGGGACTGAGATGGCAGATATACTGTATAGTAGAGCTTGTGCTTGGCATATGAAGTGAGAAGCAACATGGTGCAGTGGTAGGAATATTGGACTGGGTTCTGAGTGCCACTGAGTAACTCACTTGGACAAATCACTCTCTTTCAGCTTGTTTCACCTTATGGGGTTGTGGTATTGGGACAGATAAACAGGGAGGAGGAGGAGGAGGAGGAGGAGGAGTGCCATTCATGTGACCTTTGCACTCACTGGACTAAATGTGGGACACATGATGAATAAAATGATGCCCTAGACACACACACCAAGTTTCATTGTGGCATCTCAGGCTGCTTACACACTGTAGAAATACAGTATGCAGTTTGACACCGCTTTTAACTATCATGCCTCCATCTTTGAAATCCTGGGATTTGTAGTTTGTTGTGGCACCAGAGTTCTCTGGCATAGAAGGCAAAATATCTCACAAAACTACAAATTCTAGAATTCCATAGCATTGAACCATGGCAGTTAAAGCGGTGCCAAACTACATGATTTCTGCAGTGTGGCAGCAGCCTCCGTCTTGAAGAGAGACATAACATGTGTTTTCCATTGCCCTCACCTATTTGAAAAACAGTGTGGGGGGCTAATTCAGTCTTGGTCTTGAAACACAGAACAGTGCCTTCCTTAGGAGTATCAAGTTTCATTTAGACACTTCCATGTTCAAAAGAGTTACCATTTAAAAACAAACAAACACTACTGGATAGGCCTTCACTCTGCCCAGATAACATGAAATTGGGAGGAACCACATACCCTCCCAAGGGACCGCCTTCTCCCTTATAATCCTCCCCGCGCTCTCTGATCCTCTGGGAGGAATTTGTTGCAGATACAAAGATCTAGGCTTGCGACCACCTCCCAGAGGGTTTTCTCGGCTGTCGCCCCCAAATTGTGGAATGGCCTGCTGGATGAGATCCGCCTATTGACATCACTAGACAGCTTTAAAAAGGCTGTCAAGACGGATCTCTTCAGGCAGGCTTTTCCGGAATAGCTAATCCCGGCCTCAGGAACCCCCTTTGGAAGTTGATTCTGGAGCTCCTAATTGTTGCTTCTTGCTAGGAAGGGTTTTTAATAACAATTGTATTATATGTTGATTTTAATTTGTATTGATTTAATAATGTTTTAAGGGGGGGGAAGGGATTTTGAGTTGTTTTATATTATGTATTATTTTACTGTTGTAAGCCATCCCGATTGTTCGCAGAGGGGCGGGATATAAATAAATTTTATTGTTCTTATTATTATTATTACCCTCCAATATTTCATAGATGAAAACCAGGATATTTATGACCAAACCACATTAGAGTGTGGTCAAGGTGGAAAAAGCTATTAATGAGAAAGAACACAAAATCTGGGAGATGCTGCATCAGTTTGCTTTTGCCTGAGTCTACCAGGGCAAGTCTGTCCCCCTGCTTTCTTTTCTTCTGAGTTGAGTACAAAATACTTTTGTACTTTGGACCCAGTTCTGCAGCAACTGAAGTAAGGTAACGATGGGGGGGGGAGCAGAGGAGGGTGTGATGAAAAGGCCACTCTTTTAGCCAATCTCAGAGCAGCAGGTGCCCAGCCAATAGGAAGGCAGCTGGGCACGGCTATAAAAGGGGCCTGACAGAGAGTGAGAGGGGGTTAATTGTTTTGAGGTTTGACTGGAAAGAGTTACACCGAAGGGAGGGTGTGCTCTTAGAGTTCCTGAGGGAACTTTTCAGTCTGATGACCACAGAAGGGTCTGAAGGGTCCAGAGAGGGACTGAATAGACTTGGAGAGTCTAGTAGGGAGAGGCTCAGAGCAAGCCAAGGATATAAAGGGGATGTAGGACTTTCTTCCTGAGTTAGTAGTGCTGGTGTGTCTAGACTGATGTTATTATTGTAAAAGGAATCTGATGTAACTAAGCCTTAAGAAGATTAACAACTTTAATACTCAACTACAGTTTATTTGTTTTATATTTTTCAAATAACTTTTGTTAGAGTTTAAAGCTGCTTGGCCTCCGTTTAATTTAAACCATGCTACCTGATATCAGGGACACAAAGGGTTGTCCCAATAAAAAGTGGTTGGGGCTTCCCCCATTCTTTTGGGGGCAGTAGTGGGATGCAAGAGACCCCACACGACTGCCACCCTAAAGCCAGAGTGTTAAGGTGGTGGGTTGACCGTGTACGAGTCATTACATATTTTTGGTGGCAGCGGTGGGATAGGCAAGGCCCCTGCGCCACTAGGAAGGAGCCTGGCACCACAGAGGGATAAAAGAAAATGGGATATTTTTAAAGCAGCTGGAAAAGTGGGATGGCAGAGGATTAATTGGGACTGTCCTTACTAAGTTGGAACAGTTAGAGGGTATGAAGCTATAAAAATGCAGCTTGGAAAAGTTATGTTTTTAAAAACTACAACTCCAAGAATACCAGGGCCATGCTGACTCAGGAGCTGTAGCTTAAAAATAACTTCTGTACTCTCTATACAAAATTAGGGTGGTCCAAGCAAGATAAACAAAGTGTGCAAGGAGGATTGACAAAAAAACTAAGGACCTTGGGAGAAAAGAGACCAAGTACTGAAGAGCTTATGGCACTGTGAAGTCTCTTACAGCCGCAGGTGTTTACCGCATGCCATGCAGCTGTGGACAAGTTTACATAGGGACCACTAAACACAGTGTGCAAACACGAATCAAGGAACATGAGAGACACTGCAGACTAGGCCAGCCAGAAAAATCATCATCAGCAGAACAAGTTATAAACCAACCTGGACACAAAATGTTATTTAAAAATACCGAAATTCTGGACCAGGCCAACAATTATCATGTCAGAATGCACAGAGAAGCTACTGAAATCCACAAACACCTGGACAACTTCAACAGGAAAGAAGAAACCCTAAAAGTAAATAAAATCTGGCTACCAGTCCTGAAAAACACCAAAATCAAAACTCAACACATGCAAATGAACGTCACCCCGGGACAGGGGGATTTCCATGGACAATGGACAATTAGCCAAATAGACACTAATCCTCCTTGCATATCTTCCCCCAGGAACTAGCCATTCAAATACACAAATTTACATATTCTCTCCAACAGGGATTCACAGTATATAAACCCGTGACACACCCCTACCCAACCATTCTCTGAAGATGTCAGCTATTGATGCAGGCAAAACATCAGTAAAAAATTATTCCAGAACACAGCCTCATGGCCCAGGGGAAAAAAAAAACAACCAAAAAATTTATAGCTTATGGCACTTTTCGACAGTGCTTTAGGGACTGAAGCATTTCTTTGTTGCACACAAGACAACAAAGGGAGTTGAGAACTTCATCTCAGGTCTGCGATGGCCTTGTTGCATCAATTGTTAAGATTGCTGCTGAGGGAGGGAAAAACTTTTATGAGATTATGCCAGGCGAAACTGGCAAAGCACAAACCTTACTTAACATCTTGCAGCTCTTACTAAAACTACTTAAAATAACAATAATCTGGTTCCTTTGGTTTCAATTCTTGCTCTTCCCCTAAACTGCTTCCCTCCATACACTAGGACATGGAATACGTCTAGGACATGGAATACATCTAACTCCCTCCATCAATAGTAGTGCAACTACTATTGAGACAAGGGGCCTTTCCACACTACACGGCTACAGTGTGATGATTCCACTTTAACCAACATGCTCGGAATGTATGGAATCCTGGGACTGGCATTCTAGGAGGGGCATTTAGAGTTCCTCTGGTACCTCTGATCAAATTACAAATCCCAGGATTCCATGAGATACAGCTATGGCAGTTAAAGTGGCATCATAACTCTAGAATTATGTAGTGTGAATGGGCCTGTGGGAGTATGCATGTGTAGACTCCAGAGTACTAGGGTATTCTAAATAAATTGTTACTGAATGTCCATTCCCTCATTTATAAAGCTCATGACTGGAAGCATCTCCACTATATGCAATCCTGATATTATGTTGAAAACCATGTTTGTTTGTTTTTAAAGGAAGAAGTTGATATCAAGCTGCAAAATACAATAACACACATCATTATCCTAGTGGCATTTGTTATCCTGCTCAACATCAGAAAACAGAAGAAAACTCCCTAAAATCAATGCTTAGAAAAATTGGTTTAATAGCATAACTGATCTGGGATTGCAAAAGACATATAAATGCAAGTACAGTTGTCCCTCCGTATCCATGGATTTAGTATCCACAGATTTAAGTATTCCTGGCTTGAAAATATTCTTAAAATAATAATAATCCAAAAGCAAACCTTGATTTTGCCATCTTCTATAAGGGACACCATTTTGCTATGCCACTGCATATAATGGGACTTGAGTATTCACTGATTTTGGTATCCATGGGGAGTGGTGGTCCTAGAACCAAACCCCAGCGAATACAGTATAAAGGGACAACTGTACTTTTATTTTTGGTTTACAAAGATGTGAAGGCATTAAAACAGGTCTGGGAATCGTATGGTTCACTGATTATATTGTGTGTGTCCATTTGTCTCCACTGGGGGTCCATTTGGACACATAACTGTTACTTTAAAAATTCCTTGCTGAGTACTTGTAGAGCTACAGCCTGTCTAGGGACGGTGCCCAGGGCAAAAGCTGCCTTTTCACCTAAAGCTTTTTTTTTTTAAAGGGGAGGGACAGTGGAGGACAACCTTGTTCCAAACTGACCTAAAAATATAATCTTCAGCCAAGTTTCCCCCCCCCCCTCTACCATTGGCTGGTTGGCAATCCTTTTAAAGATTCAGTGTTGAAATAAAATAATTGCTTAAGATATATTCAATACTTGCCAAGGTCAGTCATCTTGCATTTTGCAGCTCTGGTAACTATCATAATCTTGGCCACTTTGTTACTTGAATTTCGCATTTTTCCCACATAACTGGCAGCAAGGGCATGCTGAGATTGCATCACCGCACCCCCTCCACAGGCCACACATTTAAGTCCTTTCCCCTTCCCAGCCTGCCTCTGTGTTTCAATGAGGCTGCAATAAAGAACCCCCACCTTTCTCCTTCCTGCGCTATATTCTATGGCAGTGGTTCTTAACCTGTGCTCCGGGGACCCCCAGGGTCCACAATGTCCTCACAGGGGTTCCATGAGGCTTGAAGGCTACTTGGTCCACCTTCTCCCTACAGTAGAGTGGCCACGTGACAGGAGACAAGGCAAAGGCTGGCTGGCTAGCTGGCTTGGCTTGCACATTGCCATACAATCCACAGCCACAAACTTGCTGGAAGAAGGAGAAGAAAACTTTTCCCTCCTCCTCCAGTGCCTCTGAGGGAAGGTTTAACGGATGGTGTAATTGCATCATCACCATCATTATCATTATCATTATTATTAAGTATTCTTGTTATTATTAGGATTTTAAATCTTGAGTTAAGTCTTGGGGCTCCACAGCAATAAAAGGTATTTAAAGGGGGTCTCTGGTAAAGAAAAGGTTAAGAGCCACTTTTTTATGGAATAAGAAACAGCAGAGAGATGGTCAACATCTGTTTGGATTTGAAGTGGGCATTCTACAGGACAGGATCCCCATTACACATGTCTCCCTCCTGCTAGCTAAAAATGGCTCCTGGGGTAGAGGGTGGGGGTAGACACACAAGCTTAGAATCAGCTCTGAGGGAGCTGGAAACCAGAGAGGGATCTTTTGCTTCTAAGACTCCTCTTTGGGCTCCCAGCCATGTAAGTGGTGAGTGAAAGCTGTTAACGGCAGGCAGCTGTTTGGTGTCCAGCAATGGGGGTGGGGGTGGTATGAGTGTGAGAGAATTCATCTCAGTTCAGTTCCTAGGGGTTAGATCTGTGCAAGAAAACTGCCCTGCCCCTATAATGCATTTTAGGTCCCTCCCTTGTCAGTGTGGCCAGAGTTCTCCACAGGCAGAGTTTTCAAGAGTAACTTTTTTGGATTATTATTCCCACAATTGCCCTGCCAGTATGGTCGATGCCCATGCTGGCTGAAGTAATCCAGAAAAAATATTTTTCCAAGCCCTATCTGAAAACACGTGTTTGTTTTTTTTAAATGAAAAGATTTACATCTTTCATCTATGAAAGGTGTTTGGAGGTGTTTAAACAGAGGAGTGCTCTGTTTAAAAAAGTGGGAGTGCTTTGATTGGATCTTCCTGCATGGCAGGGGGTTGGACTGGATGGCCTTTGTGGTCTCTTCCAACTCTATGATTCTATATAAGCAGAAGAAACAGTGATGATTTGCTGTATATACTGTAGACTGCTGTTATGGACACAGGGGGGTTGTCTAAACAGTCAAAAAACCTCTTATGGAATTCACTGGGAATCCTACATGTCTAAATGGGTTTTTGCACCAATCCATACTAGTCAGGGGCCCAAAACGGCAAAAACAATGCAGGAAAAGCCTTCAAAGCTTTCCCCATACTTTAAAAAAATGTGGGGGGCCCCCACATTCCTGCTCGTTTGGACAACTGAACGACAAGCAATTCAAAGGGAAGCACAAAGCTGATTTGCTTGGAGACAGTGGGGGTGGGGCTTGCTAGGTGGGCAAGCACCTGCTGCCACCATGTTAGATTTTTGCCATAGCGATTGCTTGCTAAGGCAAAGAAACAGGATGGTTTTTTTTTTTTTTGCTTTCCTGTAAAACTGAGAAATCACTATATTGCTCCAGTGCACCTTGGGTGACTTTTTTAAAAAAAACAAAAAACAGTGGCAGCAAAGAACCAATACAAGTAAATCACTCAAAGCCGCCATCTGGAATATGAGGCTTATGGGGGCTCCTGAGGCCAGAAAAACAGTTAAGATATGTCGCTGTTGCTGCTGCTACAAGGTACTCCATTCCCCACCCCTCAAGTAAATGTGCCCTTACTCAATCATAACTTCCACTGAATTCAGTAAGACACATTCCCAGACTAAATGGGTAGAGTTTGATTGCTTTTTCAGACTATTGCTCCTGGAGTCCACTAGTCAACATTCTGGGAGCAGTAGTATGAGAAAGTTACTTTTCTAAGCTCTGCAGAGGGACATGTTTCCTGAAGAAACTTGATTTCCTGGTCCACAGAGTAGCAGAAAGGGGTGAATGCACAATACCTGTGCTGTTATAGGTTCTGTTGCACCAAACAGTATTAGATACCCTGTACTCTCCTGGGCAGGTTGCTAGTTGCTGATTCAGAGCAACAGTTCCATGTATGCTGAGAAGCAACCCACATACAGCTTGAACTGGGGATGGCGCCAAAGTTACTGGTAGGGTTGGAAACCCACCCATAGACATCATACATTTACAGCGTTTAGAAATGTTGCCTTTGTTCGGTCTGTACCTTCCAGAATCCCAACAGCCAGCATGGCCAGTGACAGTATTGATCAGGACTCTGGGAGCTGTAATAACTTTTCCAAGCACTGTCCATTTTACAATTCCTTGACGGTGCACCCTCTCACTACAGAATGGACTACCTATTGGATTCCTGTTTGTTAGATAGCTGTAAAAAGTCCAGAGCCACCTGCCTGCTTGCAGGGGTGGGGGAAGAGTAATAACAAATCCAAGGGGTCAGCAGGGATTGTACAGTCCACCTGAGAAGGATGTACACTAAGGACTTTATCAGACGTGGCAAATATCGCATCATAATGACAGCCAATGAAAGGGTGCCCATTTCACACACTGTCATGGTTTCACAATGTTGTATTGTCAATAAGGTGTTCATTTTTTATTGATGGGCCAAGCTGTCAATAGATTTGCCATGGCATTTTTGGGCGGTTGCAAATGTGTGAAACTGCACCCCATTCTGCTGGCATGATTCTAGCGTAAATGGGCAATCCCCGCCAGAACACTTCCAGGAGAGAATATGAAAAATAGGAACAGGAAGCTGGTTTTTTTTTTTTTAATCAACCTCCTCATTTTACTTGGAAGTTTTTAAGTGTGTTTCTGTGCTCATGTGTTCATTTCATTTGTTTATTTTCATGTTTTTACCCTTTGAAGCACACTTGTGTCTTCTCACAAGAACTGCTGAGATCACACACCCCTGACAACGCAGAAGTATGGGGCTCCCTTTTCACACTACTACAGCAACGTTTGATAAAAAGAGTTATTTTGCCAGCACACTAACGGTTTAAAATATGCTGGCAAAGAAACATTTTTAGAGGCTCGTCTGATAAAGTCTTTAAACCCTGGGTCATACTTTCTTTTCCACCTGGCTAAAAATTATTTTGTGATGATGTGCAACAAAGCAGAGATGCACTCAATGCACATTCATCAGATGACGCAACCTTTGTTTAAAGTTGCCAACTCTACTACTGAACCCGTGCATCACTGCCTTTTTTACAGGGGCATGATTGACAGGAATGAGCAGCTGAAAATGCTCATTGGCCTGCCATTAAAACCTTTGGCTGCTGTTTGCTTCATTTCACACATATGTTTAAAACACAGCTGCACAGGCTAGTGGAAAATGGTGGCTGTATGCTCTTTAGTAGCTCTTAAATCTGCAAGAACAAATGCAAATATAACTCAGAATGTATAAAGTGACGGGAAAAGACACTTTGCATGTGGTGGGAGATAAAGGGTGAGATAAAACAATATCAAAGCAGGCTGGACTGACATGAAGAGATGTGTTACATCGGAGTGTCAGAAATGAAATGTAAATTGCTGATATCACAAAGACCTACAGCAGAGGTGGGAATGGTGGAGTCTTCCAGCTGTTTTGGGGCCACAGCCCTAGCAGCCCTAGCCAGCACAGCCAGTAGTGCAGAATGCTGGGAGCTGCAGTTCAACTACATCTTGAGGGCCACATGATCCTCACCCTGGACCTACAGACTCCTCTTCCTAACCAAAGGCTATTGGGCAATAAAAGTAGGGGTGGGCAAAGCAGCCCTTCAGATGTTGCTTAATTGCCACTGTCCCTTACCATTAGCTGTGCTGGCTTGGGCTAATGGGAGCTTCAAGCCAACAATATCTGGAGGGCCACAAGTTACTTAACCCTGTTGTACAACATCCCTAATTGATGTCTGGCAAACCTTCCCTTAAAAACCTCCAGTGCAGAACTCCTACAGTCCCTTTTGACTAGGGGTGCATACACTGTAGAAATAATGCAGTTTGACACCACTTAAACTGCCATGGCTCCATCCTACAGAATCTTGGGATTGGTAGTTTTTTGAGAAACCAGCACTCTTTGTCAGAGAAGGCTACAGACCCTGTAAAACTACAAATCCCAAGATTCCATAGGCTGGAGCTACAGCACTTAAAGTGGTGTCAGACTGCATTATTTCTACAGTGTAGGTGCACCCTAAGACAAGAATCACATGGCCCTCCAGATGGTATCGGACTGCAAATTCCAGCATTGCTTACCTCTGCCTGGCAAGGGCTGCTGAGAGTTGCAGTCCAACAGCACCAAGAGGGTTGCATGATTTCCACCTTGGCTTTAGGCTGTGCATTCCATCACAGAACATATATTTGGATGGTTATCCAACAGCTATCCTCTTCCTAATGTATATATATAATCAAACATAGGCAACAGTCAAAGAAATATATGGGGGAAAAGGAGATAGAACTGCAAGTCTCAGCCAAGGAAAGTAAAACCCATTTTGTACACTGAAACAGAATATGCCCTCTTGAAGTAATGAGTCCCACAGAGGAAAAGGGATGGTATTAGAGTCCAAAGAAATTTTTCCAATAGCGTTACCACAGCTTTGAGAAAGAGAGGAGCCTTAAAGATGGAACATGGGTTGCATGATGTGAGTACTTGTAGGTATTTTCTGTAACATAAAGTAAAATCATTGCTAAGTTTGTTTTGGGCAGAAGGCTCTTGTTGAACTCTATGAGCCTAATATTCTAGCTCTCCCTCACCTCCATTTTTTAACCACATCAAGTCTTAATAATACTTACAAAGGGTGCCACTACAAGAGGTGAGGGAGGGTGGATGGAAGCAAAGAAGAACAGAATCCATGCACTTTTAATAGCTATGTGGACAGGAACAATGGATGCAAGTTCCAGGAACAGAGATTCCTCCTCAACATTAGGAGGAACTTTCTGACAGTAAGAGCTGTCCGGCAGTGGAACACACTCCCTCGGAACATGGTAGGATCACCTTCCTTGGAGGTCTTTAAACAGAGGCTAGATAGCCATCTGTCAGGGATGCTTTGATTGTGATTTTCTGTGTGGCAGGGGGTTGGACTGGATGGCCCTTGTGGTCTCTTTAACTCTACAATTCTATGATTCTATGACTGTCACTTGTCACTTAAGTTGAACCTGTTGAAATTCCTTCTTTCCCACACAACTGTTATAAGATAACAGGAACCCTTCCTTCTTTTGTGCCTGGCCATCCTAAGGAAATTGTCTTAGCCATTGTATTCTCCTGTAAATTAAACATTTGCCCCAGCCTGGCCTGTAACCTGGGGATCCTTCATACTACATGTTCATAGCACTATGATATCACTTTAACTGCAATGGTTCCACCCTATGGAAATGTGTGATTTGCAGTTGAGGGTGGGCCATTTATAATACTCAGCCAGAGAGCTCATCTGGTGCCTCATCACACTACAAACCCCAGGATTCCACAGGATGCAGCAATAGTGGTTAAAGTGTAATCATAGTGCTATAACTGTATAGTGTAGATGGATATCTGGTCTCAAATACTGATTCCTTTACATCAGGAGTAGGCAAGAGGTGATGCTGGACTGCATTTTCTAGCATTCCTTACCATTGGCTACACACTTAGTTAACTAGTCCAGCAACTTCGCAAGGGCCACACTTTGCCTGCTTTACATGTACCCCTTGACTCCACAGAATTCTGAGATTTCCCCCCTGATACTTTGCTGTAGGAGGTTTTTGTGGCTACTAGAACAAAATAACTATAGGAGAGAGGCACATAAATGGGAGAATAGTCAGGTCACTGCTGACCAGGGTTGTCACCTTCTTTTCTACTTGAAGATCTGTGTCTTTTGGCTTGAATTAAATAGGTACAGTCTCTCCCATAGAGAGGCAACAATGGGAAAAGATATATCTGTTGGGTTTTGACAGCAGTGCAACTGTTAAAAATAACAACCACAACCCACTTATAATAATTCAAACCAAGCCAAACAAATCCCACAATGCATTTCTCTGCCTGTGTGGAGCTATATTGAGTACCAAAAGCGTTCCTGACATTCTAGAGGGACTGTTCAGGCTCGGCAGAATCTGCTTGGATTATGCTGAGTCATACTCCTGCACGTTATGAAGAATGCAATGTGTGAAGTGTCAGTTTGCCAACTTGCCTTTTTAAAATTTGGCAGGCCTCCTGACGCTGTAACAGCTGGGGGACAAATAGAAATGCAAGAGGTGGAGCTTTTCCCCAACACTATATCTTCATCTTGTTTGCTTTCGATATGTTTTATTCTGCAATGACTAATGTTCTCCTTTTAAAATGAGGTTATTGTTATTTTATATTGATCACGTAAATTGTCCTATCTTATTACTGTAAGTGAGGGTGAAGAAGAAAAGGATGTTGATGGGACTGCTTGAATTTCTGTTTTTCTGAATTCCTGCTTCTTGTTGTTGTTGTGCCTTTAAGTTGTTTCTGACTTATGGCAAACCTATCATGGGGTTTTTCTTGGCAAGATTTGTTCAGAGTCGATTTTCCCTTGCCATCCTCTGAGGCTGAGAGAGTGTGACTTGCACAAGGTCAGCCAGTGGGTTTCCATGTCCGAGCAGAGATTCGAACACTGGTCTCCAGAGTTGTAGTCCAACACTCAAAGCAACTACACCATGCTGGCTCTTGAATTTCTGCAATTCATAGGTAAGATGATCAGTTACAAAACAGAACAAGGAAACTGCACTTTTAACAGGTGTACAAAAGTGGAAATTTCAGCAGGAAAGGCTATGCAGCAGCCAAGTTCTCTCTTGTATCTTGTCACCTGCTCAAAACTCAGGAAGACATATTTTTCCATGTCTGGAAGAAAAATATGGTAGCTAGAGGGAAGGAATAACACACAGATCTCATCCCAACACAGACCCCCCTCCCCCACTAAAAAACAGGAAATGACAAAAGAAAATAGAATAATAGAATCAGAAGAGACCATGAGGGCCATCCAGTCCAACTCCCTGCCATGCAGGGATACACAGTCAAAGCACTCCCCACAGATAGCTATGCAGCCTCTGTTTAAAAACTTCCAAAGAAGGAGCTTCCACCACACTCGAGGCAGTAGATTCCACTGAATAATGTACACTGTTTGGAAATAAAGGAATGCAAACCATTGCTGATCCTCTTTGACCTTATCTCGACTCTCTACAAGCCCTGTTTCTGAAACTCAGTTACATGAACATTTTAATGGCTAGCACTGGATAATATGGCTCAGTCTTACAGAACTACAGTTACATCACGTGTTATGAAAGTGATGGCTCTTTATTATTCAAGATTGTGGTGACAAACTAAATGATACCAACAATCTACTAACTGGTGGGTATCCAATCTACAAATAGTGCACTAAATGGACAGAGATTACTCCCATTACTCCCTTCACCATTAATCATTGGGTAAAAGTGAGAATTTGCAGAGGATAAGCTTTCCATAAGCTTGAATCTGCCAAAAATCCCTCTTCTAACCAACTGTTAAAGATACAGGAACCTTGTCCTCTTTTGTATCTGGCCACCCTCCTAGATCCAGATTTGGGGGAGGGGGCAGTGGGTAAGATCCCATCAATGGATCTGTCAATAAAACCCATTGGCTTGCCCTCTCTCTCTCTCTCTCAGGCCAGACTCTATATGACTCCCCAGACACAGAAACAAGGAAAATGGTGGGTGCTCCTCTTGTGCATTTGGACAGAGTAAAGGAACAGACACCAACAGGGGAGAACGGCTGCCGCCTCAAGATGCTGTAGAGGTCAACAGGAGCACCCCCTACTGGACTGTGGACTTTGGCAGGTGCCCTGTTCTTTGGTGCTGCAGTTGCTTTTAAGGCTGCAGTTGTATAATATACAGTACTCAGCCACACTTTCCTCAGAGGAAATGTCTTGGAAACCCTCTAAGTGGTGCTGGAAAATTGTTCTTTCACATACTTTTTTTTTAAAAAAAGACTTAATATGACCATAATTTCTGTTGCTTTTAGGAAACTTTACATCTCAAGGAGAAAATGTCTTTTCTTAAACCAGCTTCCAAGTCAACTGCTCTCCTGATAACCTCTCCCTGAGTGTTTCTGCTACCTTCAGCTGCAAAAACACAGACTGGCTGTCTCCAGCAGCAACTATACAGCTGAAACAGACAGACAGAGAGCCCAGCATAACCAAAGTCTCAGCAGTTGTCTAGATGGTGAAAAAAATCCTCATAGAATTTGAGGAGAACACCTTTTGTCCCAATGAGATTCTGCGGCGATTCACCGTATTTGGAAGGATGGGGCCCCAAAACTCAAAAAACTATGCGGAAAAAGCCTTCATAGCTTTTTCTGAAGGTTTTTTTTTTAATGTGAGAGAAATGTGCACTCCTGCTTTGGACTGCTGCTCATAGCCGGATAAGAACAGAAGTGGAAACCGATTGGTTGGACGTGCGCAGGGGGCAGGCTTGCTGGCTACAAAGTGGCCAGCAGGTAGTGCCATTTTGGAGTTTCACAGTAGTGATTGTACACTTTTTCACTGTGCTGAGGCAACCAAACAGCTTTTTAAATGGAAGGTCGCACTTGCGCACCATAGATTTACAGTAAAAAACAAAACAAAACTATGCAGTGGCAGCAACTTGTTGAGAATAATAATACAAGTGATTCACTCCTGGCCACCATCTTAATTCGCAGGCATGGCTCTGTATGAATATCAAACACAGACAGCTTTGTATACCAGCAATTTTGCCAAGAAACCATGGAGACAAATTAATGCTGCTGCAAATTTGTGTTAATGCGCAACAATCAGCATTATATCTTCTCATCTAGGCAAGCCAAAGGTCACCTATGATTTCTGAGCTGCTTCAATCTCTTTTTGAAAATAGCCTCTCAGCATGAGCAGTATTGCCATGTTTTCCTCCCTCCAACTACCACCCTGAGCAGCTGCATGTAAGGACCTACAGCTGGTGACATAGGGAAACACATTCACAATGGCTGTTTGCTCTGTTTGTTTACACAACCTATTTCAGTCACTGAAAGGGGAATATCAACAAGACACCCCCCCCACACAAAGGTATTAGAATACTAGTGGTGGAAGAGTTGAGTGATGAATAGGTGGGTACTTGAAATAGTAAGCTCCTTAGAAAGTGTGGCCTGGTCTCATGAGAAGTGGAGGAGAAGCAATAGTGTTTATTTAAATTCTGCAGAATTGAGAGATGAAGAATTGCTTTGATTCACAGAGAGGGAGGAGGTGGGTGGGAACTTCACAGGTTTAAAAGCATCAGTTCAATCAATTCACTGTCTACTGGTTCATTTCGGGCCACAATTCAAAGCGCTGATCATACGGCTTGGGTTCAAACTATCGAAGATCTGGAGACGCCCTCTCCACCTTCTCAGGCACGATGGTGGGAACAAGGGAGAGGGCTTTCTCGGTGGCTGCTTCCAGACTGTGGAACTCCCTCCACAGAGAGAGGCCAAAATGGCCCCATCTTTGATCTCCTTCCGGCGGCAGGTTAAGACATTTTTATGCTGCCAGATTTTTATGAGCCAACCAGGGCTGGGCTAGCAAGGCTGTGTGGGGTGGTTTAAAAAAATAAATAAATTAAGGGTTTTTAAAAAGGTATTTTAATTTTTACTGTAATGTTTTTAACTTGTACTTTTTAAAATTTTATATTTATAATGTGATTTTAACTTTGTACTGTTTTTAGCTTGTATTGTTTCTATAATGATGTTAGCTGCCTTGAGTCTCATTGCTGGGAGAAAGGTGGGATAGAAATAAATAAAATAATAATAAAAATAATAAAATAATATTTGAAAGACCATATCTCACCATATGAACCTGCCAGAACATTAAGATCATCAGGAAAAGGCGTTCTCGTCGCCCTGCCACAATCACAGGCTCATTTGGTGAGGACATGAGACAGCGCCTTCTCAGTGGCTGCACTCACCCTCTGGAACTCCCTTCCATGGGAGGCTAGGCTGGCCCTCTGCCTGCTTTCCTTTTGCCAGCAGGCAAAAATGTTTTTATTCAAACAAGGCTTTTAATTCATAGCTGTGCACACAGAGGCCTTTTAGTGGGGTGTGTTTTTATTGATTTTATTTTTTAAAACTTTTATATGCTTTATATAATTTTAAATTTTCATGATTTTAACTGTTTTTACTTTGAATTGTCATGTTTTTAATTGCATCTGAATGTTATGTTTTTGTGAGCCACCTTGGGTCGCATTCTAGGAGAAAGGCAGCATATAAATAAAATTAAATGAATAAATGCACTGCCTCGAAGTGTAGTAGAGTCTCTTTGGAGGTTTTTAAACATGCTGGATGGCCATTTTTGGGGGGTGCTTTAATTGTGTATTCCTGCATAGCAGGGGGTTGGACTAGATGGCCTTTGAGGTCTCTTTCAACTTTATGATTCTATGATAGCTAAATTAATACCCAGGCCTAAGAGCCATACTTGATTAATCAGCATAATTTGTTGGGAGCTGAGTAACCTTTGCATGTCTGAACTCAATGGTAGTAAGATTGCATGTGTCATTCTAAAAGTTTTAGGTACAGCCTGAGTTTATGGTTACTTCCTGTTCATTTGTTCACACCCGCTCTCTTCCTAGGTCACTTAGGCTTCCTATGTTCTCTGGGGTTGCATGTGCTTGCTTGGTATCTCTTCCTTCCTCCCTCCCTCTACTAAACATGTGGTGAGAAGGGCTCTCCCTGCATGAGATGCTCCAACTTTCTGATGCTATGTAGAACTCCCTATGTTTCCTACCTTTCCTCAAGAACTTGTGTGATTATGCAGAAGTATTGTGAGTAAAACTATTTATGTTCCCAGTACAATTAACCTATCAATGTCTCAGTGGCATTTCATTAAAAACATTGGTCTGATTTGTCAGAGCTGACCATCTGGTTGGTGAGGCCTCCTGTGGAGTATACAGAGTGGGGAAGTCCATATAGGGAGCTGAATATGCAATCCCCATCCAAATAGTGCCTGGATTTCTTAAGGATGGTTCGTCCTTGGGCAACATTTGCCAAACTCACTCTATCTTTCTAGGCCCTCCGATCAAGCTCTATTCACCAATTCTGTGGGTGAGAAGAGGGAGATTCCTTGGTGCACACTCTTCTGTGGACACCCTAAGGCTGCTTGTAGGGACCTGCCCACTGAGAGAATTCAGAGTGTCTGGCAAGTTACTTTAAAAAGCAATCAGTTACAGTTAAAATTCCCAAATTGCCCCAGGAGTTCCAAGTCACCGTAGTTACATTTTAAAATTAACTCTCTACTTTCCAGGCTCTAAAAAGTAAACAACATGGTTGCTTTACTAGTTAATTTAAATAAATCTGAATGCAGCACCATGAGCAAGCTCTTTGAACCACATAATATTTTCCCTTTGCCACTTTGTGAAGCTACATTCTCTCAGCTATAGAAGTAACTTTAAAAGTGCAGTTAGACCACAAAAGGAGTGAAGTCATCCCATGTTACATTACAACAGTAATGAAACCTAGCTGTGCCTTTGTTATTAAGAAAAGGAAACTTGTTAATTGTAATGAATTACTGTACTCCCATGCTTTGGGATGCATACATCCAACACTGGCAAACAAGTAGTAATACAACAGAACATGGTTCACCTCCTAATTTAAGACACACATTTAGAACAATGGGGAATGGGGCAGAGGTCTCATCTGCTATAGTATCCTCTTCATCCAGGGAGCCTGGCATCCTCTCTTTCTCAAGGAGAGACAAAGTAGACTCAGGGTGCATCCAGACTGATAGAAAAGTCCCACATTTTGTTCCTGCTCTTTGTGATTTTATACTGGATTGAAATAAAGCAACCTGGAGAGCTAGTATAAAAAGTCTCTGATCATATCTGGAGCAGACAGAAAATATTCTTGGAGAAATAAAACATGTATGGCTCTCCAAAGTAAAATCAGAAGTAACAGGAACAAAATCTGGGACTTTCTGGTCTTTTTAAACAGTCTGGATATACCCTCAGCCCACAAAAGCTGATACTACAAACTTCTTTCTCAGGCTCTTAGGGGCTGGAACAAAAAAATGACGATGCCATGCAGTAAGGCAGTACAAAAGATGGAACATTCCTGCTGCCTTGCTGCTTTTCTTCAGAGTGCAGTAATGCCCTTAGTCTTTGTATCAAGGGGAGAGAGTTTGAGAACCTAAATCTGAAAATTTCTCAGTTTGAGAACTTGTGAGGTCAGGGCTTATCCAAGACATTTTGCTGCCTGAGATAAAGGTCAAGCTGATGCAACCTCTTTATCCCAGCTACAGAAGTCATACCTGCTGGCAGCTGAAACATAGGACTTTATCTCACTACACTGTTATAGTGCTATGATCCCACTTGCATTAGACTTTGTTTGTTATATGTGTTAGATCTTCTTGATAAGCATCTACAGAATAATTACTATGGAAGTCAGGACATAAGGCTAAAAGAGCCATTGGACTGAACAATGAGGCTTACCACAGATTTTTGTGGCCTGTGAAGAAGCAAGGTCTTGAGAGGAGTGGCTAGAATTTGTCTAATGGGGATTTTAGTCTGTGTAACATGCTTTTTGAAAAAAAAAATTACAAATAGTAGTATAGTTGTCCCTCCGTATCCACCGATTTAAGTATTCACAGCTTGAAAATATTTTTTAAAAAATAATAATCCAAAAAGCAAACCTTGATTTTGCCATCTTATATAAGGGATACCATTTTGCTATGCCATTGCATATAATGGGACTTGAGTATTCACGGATTTTGTTATCCACTGGGGGACGGGGGTCCTGGAACCAAACCCCAGCGAATATGAAGGGACAACTGTATTTAAATCCACTTTAAATATATAATTACTCAGAAGCCCTGGAGGTTACACATCAGAAATGAGGAGTTAGGAATGTAGAAAACTGTCTACTGTTGTGTCAGGGGATTGGTCCATCGGACCCAGTGTCATCAATTCCAATTGGTGGCAGCAGCACCTCTCCAGGGTTTCTACACAGATTCTTTCCTAGACCAACCTGGAGATTTCTGGTGTTGCTAGTAAGCACTAACTAGGCCTAAACCTCCTTAGCTTTTGCAATCCAATGAGATCAGGGATATTTGGGACAGTATAGCAACTATGCGGTCGTGTCACCTCCCCATTTAAACTCCTTTGGCTTGTGTCTGTGATTAGAAAAATGTAAAGCGGGAGAAACCTGACACACACACTCACTCACTCATAGTTTGCCAAATACATCCCAAACGCTATCTTACCCATCCACCCCCTTCTTCCACACCCTGTCCTAAGCTCACCCTTCAGGCTCTGTTCAAACTGGGGTGACAAGGTCATAACTTGCTCTTTTATCATGTGCCCTTGGAAGGTTTCACGGCTGGTTGCCACATTCTAAGAAAGGAATTCTTCCCACAGGAGGAGAATTAACAAAAGGTTTTATCACAAATAGGGTAAGGACAAGGGCTGTGTTGCCACCATGGTTCTCTCTCACAGATAAAGCCTCTCCTACACAGTAGGCAGAACACAGGTTCTCTTTTCCCCACCATTGGATCACCAAGAATTTTAAGATTTGGGGTTTTTTTACTGATTATACTTATCTTACCATCAGTGCACTTGCAGAAAGCACGGGATGAGTCCTTCCTGAATCTTCGTTTGTGAAGAAAAGCCAGAGAGAGAGAGAGAGAGACTTATCTTACTTTTATTTCACTTTCAATCCAAGGAGCCAACCAATTCCATACTCACTGAGGGCAAAACCAGAAACGGGTGAGCAGGGGAGGATGTGATCAGAAATGTATCTACACAACAGTTATGTAAGATTTATACCACTTTTAACTGTCAAATCTCCAAACATCAATATATTGAGATTTATAGACAAGTGGGATATGTAGTACAGTACTTAGCATTCTCTGCTATACAGCTCTAGTGCACTCATTCTCCTATAGTACTAAAGCTCACTAGCAGAGAATTCTGAGTACCTAGCCAAACTATAAATCCCAAGATTTGGTAAGATGAGACCATGGCAATTAAAGTGGTATCAGACAGCTATAACTGTAGCACGGATTGTTGTTGGTGTTGTTTTGTGCCTTCAAGTCATTTCTGACTTATGGCGACCCTAATGTGACCCTATCATGGAGTTTTCTTGGCAGGATTTGTTCAGAGGGGGTTTGCCCCTTGCCGTCCTCTGAGGCTGAGAGAGTGTGACTTGCCCAAGGTCACACAGTTGGTTTCCACAGTTGAGTGGGGATTCAGACCCTGGTCTTCCAGTGTCCTAGTCCAATGCTCAAACCACTACACCAGTATGGATACATTCTAGGATTTTCTGTAGCATAAGAACATAGGAAGCTGCCATATAGTAAGTCAGACTATTGGTCCATTTCGTCTAGTACTGCCAACTCTAACTGAAAGAAATAGTGTAGAGATTCAGCAGAATTCTTTCCTAGCATTTCCTGGAGGTCCCTGAGATTCCCTCTTGGTTTCCAGTTCAAGTACAAACTAGGCCTGACTCGACTCAGCTTCTGAAATCGGAGGAAACTGCATATGTAGTATATACCATCAAGAAATAGTAACTGTTTCAAGGCATCTTGAATTAAATTGGAACTATAGTGCTGTCTAAACCCACCCTCCTGCCACACACACACACACACCATGCATTGGCGTGCATGCTATTTGCTTAGTTGGATTCCCCCTGCCCCAGCAAAAAAAATTGTCCTCTGGTGGAAGATTTACTGATAACAGTGTGCCTCCAATTTCCCCTGCCAGTGCTGTGATCCTTAGTCCAATCCCTCCCTGTAGCTGCTGTGGTAGAGCAGGGCAAGCTTTGCAGACATTTGAGGCTACTAAGCAGTTTTAGGTTGGGCAGTGCCTGGATGGGATGCCACCTCAGAACATTTATATGAGGGCTGGGCAACTTGTGGCTCTCCAGATGTTGTTGGATATTCAGTCAAAGGAGTGGAGACTGAATTCTATGCTCATCCTTAGGGGAAGGCAATGGAGAACCTCCTCTGAAAAAAATCTTTCCACGAAAACCCTATGATAGGGTTGCCATAAGTTGGACTTGACTTTAAGGCATACACAGTAACAACAAGAAGAGAGCATTCTTCTGCAGAACATTTCACATAGTTGCACAGGTTGAATTGCTATTACAATATGTATGCCTGTGCTTAGCTCTATACCTTCTCTGCTTCCTTATCTTTTGCTCTTCTAGCAGTACTGTTACTGTCATGCAACCTTGTATGTTTAGATATTTTCAACTCAAGCTACACAGCAGCTTGGTTTTCATTTGCTCCATCTTTCCATTTAGGCTACTTTGTATATAACAGCTGCATAATAGGCAGAAATTCAACATGGGGGGAGCAGTTCTACCTGAAGAGTTGTACCCAGCAATTCTATTCCTGTTTCTTCAGGGTGGTTCAAGGCCATATCCCTGCAATTATTTTGGGAGAAAACTAGCAAGCCAATTCCACATCATGAAAGAACTGATGTCAAGCTTGTTTACTGCAGATTGGGGTGGGGAATCCTTGATTTTCTATTATGTTCTGGACAACAGCTCCCATCAGCACCCATCAAGATGGCAAAATGGTAATGTCTTGTGGGAGCTGTAGTCCCAAGTACCCAGAGGGCCAAAGATTTCCCACCCTTTGGATGTACCTCAAAAGATTGGATGTGGCTCTGTTGTGGAGAATATGTGAACGGCAAATGATACTGAAGTGTACTGCATCACTAGCTATGCTGTCTAGGGCTGACAGGAATTGTGGTTTGGAGGGCTACAAGTTTCCTTGTTACAGGATGAGTGTCCCTTATCCACAATTTCAAAATCTGAAATCTTCCAAAATCCAAAATAGCCAGGGTGGCTGAGATACTGACACCTTTGCTTTCTGATGGTTCAATGTACACAAACTTTGTTTCATTCACAAAATTATTAAAATTACTGTGCATAAAATTACCTTCAGGCTGTGTGTAAAAGATATATATGAAACACAAATGAATTTCATGTCTAGACTTGGATCCCATCTTCATTATGTATATGCAAGTATTCAAGAATCTGAAATATTCCAAAATCCAAAATACCGCTGATCCCAAGCATTTCGGATAAGGGAGATTCAATCTGTATTATGTTTTCCTATAGCATAAAGACCTCAGTGTTGGTCTTGATTTTCTTTCTCTCTGCCTTTCTGCTTGCTTGCCTTCCTGGGCTAGTTGTAGGCCATTCTTGCTTTCCCCTTTCTTTTTAATCACTTAGACAGACCAGCCCT
Organism: Gambelia wislizenii; assembly: GCA_030847615.1. Lineage (NCBI taxonomy): Eukaryota > Metazoa > Chordata > Lepidosauria > Squamata > Crotaphytidae > Gambelia > Gambelia wislizenii. The sequence continues at coordinate 330,331,952 of JAUMIR010000001.1, forward strand.
TCCATTGCATCAGACGCAGTGGCTCTTAACCTTTTCTTTACCAGGGCCCACCTTTAAATATCTTTTGTTGCCATGGCCCCCCAAGACTTAACTCAAGATTTAAAATAAAAGTAACAATAACAATACAATTACACCATCCATTAAACGTTCCCTAAGACACACTGAAGGGGAGGGAAGACTTTTCTCCTGCTTCTTCCTACAAATTTGTGGCTGGAGCAGATTGAACAGCAATGCACAGCCAAGCCAGCCAGTCTTTGCCTTAGTTCTTGTCATGTGGGCTAAGCAGCCTTCAAGCCTTTGAGGACCCCCTGTGAGGACATTGTGCCCCCCTGTGGGTTCACAGACCATAGGTTAAGAACCACTGGCTTAGGGGACATAGGAAAGGTACACACCCACAACTCTGTCCTCTAACACTGCTTCCACTTCCTCGCACCCACCCTCCAGTATCTGCCTAAGCAAGACTGGCATAATTCCTGGATATGGGGCTTCTGTTGGCTAGCCATAGCTTGAGCCTGCTAGCATCTGTATTCACCATGTGCACCACATAACAACTGCATCATCACCTTTTCCACAATGGACAGGCACTGCTCATCAGGGACCCTGGAGCTGTTTTTAAGTGAGGTGGGGGCTCAACATTGGTAGGTAGGTTGTTATTAATTTTGCCTACTTGCAGGAGGAAGGCAAATTAATTTTCCTGTCTATTATCATAGAAACCTTAAATAAGAAGACTCTTACAAGTGTAAGATATAGTATTAGTGCCATCCATGTGTTCAGTGTGGCTTACTTTCAAGTAAGGGCACATAGGGTAGATTGTAGGCAGCCTTTATTATTCCTGTTATCTTAGTGCTTGATCATATAGTACACTTCTGACTGGTAATGCCTGAGAAGGCTCAACTACATAGGAATCTAAGTGGTCCAGCTTAGACAGACCATTTCAGAAAGGGGTTCAGCCCTCTCCCACCTAGTCTTAGGAAAGACTCCAGACCCTCTGCACCTTGCCCCCACTCCCCATTCCAGGATTCAGGCTGCTCATCTTCTTCCTGGTTTGCCTTTGTTGGTTGTTACATACCACAGTTTTTTCTCCCCAAGTTTTCTTCATATCTTCCCAAAACTAAGGTGAAAATGCAAGGGATGAACTAGCCTAGCCTGATCTTTAACAGAGGTTTTGCTCTGCAGCAACTACCAGCTGAAACTTTTCAGAGCATGGAACTAAATATCATCATCAGCTGCTAATTGTTCTGGGCAAGAACAACAGTTAAAGGGAGAGCAACAAGTGGGAAGGGTTCAAGAGTTGGGCCTTAGGTCTGTTAATCTTCCAGTAGGAATAGGAATGTTTTCCCTAGAGCAACCACGCATCTCCTTGCAAGGCTATTCATATATGCTGCAGCTGCACACAACTCCCATTTACTGCTGAATTTGGCTTCCTGAGAATCTTGCCTAGCCTGTTTAGTCTTCTGTTTATTTTTAAATGATCTGAATCCTTAAGATTTCTGCAAAACCTCTGAATGACAGCTTCTTGGAGCAGATTCACCAACACCCAGACATCACAGAACTACAGGGCTGGAAGAACTTTTACAAAATCCAATTATTTAAAGACAGGGACAGTTGTGGCCCTGTCCGTTTTGTTGGACTACAAATTCCATCATTCCTTACTACTGGCTACTGCTGTTGGGAGGTACAGTGCAACAGCATCTAGAGGTCCACATGGTCCCGCTTCCTGTTTCAAAATTCTATGTTAAGCCACAATCCTCCTTGTCAACATTCCCTAGTCAAGTGATCAAATCCAAATAGAAATATAATACTGAAAAACATGACCTAAGTTAATTCTGAAGCTGTAGAAATATCAGGGATGTCTGGGTCTCAAGGAATAATTTTGTAGAGAAAATGCAGATGGATCTGATAAGTGGGGGAGATGGGTGAACTAAGAAAAAGAACTGTTCTCTGTAGCGGGCTACAGTTTTACTTGGAGAGTGGTCTTAAGTGTGAATGCCTTTTTACTTGACATTTGGCTAAATCACAATCTGAGGGGTTGTCTAAATGGTGAAAATAACCCTCATGGAATTCACTGGGAATCCAACCTGTCTAAATGGGAGCTTGCATCAATCCACTGTATTTGGAAGTGTGTGTGTGTGTAACGGCAAAAACCATGCAGGGAAAGCCTTCCAGGTTTTCCTGTAGTTTTAAAAAAACAGTTAGGGTGTGTATGTATTATCATAGCACTAAGGGGTGGGGTTTTTTTTGTTTTTGTTTTGCTGTCCTGCTAAAGTGAAAAATTGCTCTATCACTGTAGCACACCTTAGACATCTTAAAAAAAAAAAACTTTGGCAGCTGGTTAAGTACAAAAGTGAGTAAATCACTCGTGGCCGCCGTCTTGCATGCAAAGCTTATCGGGGCAAAAACACCATTAAGGTAAGTCACTGCTGCTGCAAAATGCCATTACTGTGAGGTACTCTGTTCCCCCACCACCACCACATTGTATAGACGGGGCCTGAGATGATACCATCCATTTCAGCATTCTACCGCAGACATGGGAAACCCATGGTTCCCCATTTGAGGTTGGAATGCAGTTCCTACCATCCCTGACCACTGAAGGAGCTTGCTGTAGCTGATTGGAGTTGGAACCAACTTCTGCAAGCCCTCAGGATCCCTACGCCTGTCTGACCACATGAGTAGGGTAGACTTCAATGGGGGCTTAGTGTAGTAACTAATCACGGTCAGAATTCTGCTACCACTATCCTCAGGTGGTTACTTGAGAGAAAAGATTCTCATCTTTCTGGTATTTTGTCTCTTTGGAAGGCAGCAGAAGATGGTTAAGATGAAGGTTGGCATCCTTATATCCTTATTGAGCAACCCCATAGCCTCAGTCAAGGAATGCTCTCTAGGAATGCCTGCCACAGATTCTTTCAGATCTCTTTGGCACTGCAGTAGATCGAACTGGATGAACAGTGCCCTGGGTCTCTCCCAGAGCACACAATAAATGAACTAGAGTTTAGAATAAAAGCCCAGTGTTCATTCTGAGAGATAATTAATGCTGTGACTTGGCAACTAGTCAGTGTAGAGTTTCATTATTGGCTCTGCCACTGGACAAGTCAGGCACAACCTATTCTCAGACAGCAAGGCCAGCTCTACTATTAGGCAGGGTGAAGTGGCTGGCTGCTTCAGGTAGCAGATTTGGGGTCTCATAGAATCACAGAGTTGGAAGAGACCACAAGGGCCATCCAGTCCAACAGTCTACAGTCAAAGCACTCATACAGATAGCTATCCAGCATCTGTTTAAAAACCTGCAAAGAAGGAGACTCCACCACACTCCAAAGCAGGGCATTCCACTTTTGAATGGCTCTTATCATTGGGAAGGGATAGTTGGAATCTCTTTTGTAGTATGAATCCATTGCTCTGTGTCCTAGCCTCTGAAGCAGTAGAAAACAAGCTTGCTCCTTCTTCAATATGCCATTCTTTCAAATATTTAATCATGGCTATTATGTCACCTCTTAACCTTCTCTTCCCCAGGCTAAGCATTCCCAGCTCCCTAAGCCAATCCTCACAGGGCATGGCTTCCAGACCTCCTACCATTTTGGTCGCCCTTCTCTGGACACATTCCAGTTTGTCCATATCCTTCTTAAATGGTGGTGCCCAGAACTGGACACAGTATTCAAGGTGAGGTCTGACCAAAGCAGAATAGAATGGTATCATTACTCCCCTCGATCTAGACATTACACTCCTATTGATGCAGCTAAGAATTGCATTGGTTTTTAAAGCTGCTGCATCACTCCTAGATTCATAGATCCCTTTCACATGTAGTGTGTTGTCAAGCCAGGTGTCACCTATCCTAGATCTGTGCATTTCATTTTTTCTGCCTTATATTTCAACCTGTTAAAATTCATTTTGTTAGTTTGAGCCCAGCTCTCTAATTTGTTAAGGTCATTTTGAATTCTAATCCTGTCATCTGGTGTCTGACTATGGCTGGCTTCCCCTTTCTACTGTATAACAAATTCCAGGAGAACATGACCTAAGGATCCCGCTACTTCCACCCCATTAACCAGGTCATCCCTGTTGGTTAGGATCAGATGTAAAATAGCTGATCCCCTTGTTGCCTCTTCCACCTTCTGGACAATGAAATTGTCTGCAAGGCAAGTGAGGAATTAGTTTGACCTTAAAAGTTTTGGCAGAATTGGACTTCCAACAAATACAATAGTTGAAATCTCCCATTACTGTACTACTACAACTCCTTTCTGATTATTTGGTCATCTGTTCAGAAAGTCATTGTAAGGGCAACACATGGATCATTCTTTACTTCACTATTATTATATTTCTGCTGCCAGGGCAGTGGTGAAGCGCTTGTGGGATCTTCTACTGTACTTCATATGCCAAAATGGATTTGGATACTATGTACCTTGACTTGCAGCAGTGGGTGGGGTGATATTTGCTGCTCCATTCCTGGAAGCAAAATGTATTGGGCTGGTCTTGTGTAGGTGTTGCCAGACTGAAAAGTGGAGAGGGCTCCTGTACCTTTAATGGTTGTGTAGAAGAGTCTCCCTTGTCGTGGGAGAGAGGCTTGCGTACCCTAATGATGTTTTGAGCTATGCTGGTGGTGGCACAGTAGCCACCAGTAGGGTCTCCCATGCCAGACAGGTCAAAACCGAAGGGTCTGACAAAGAGCATCAAAGGGTAGGATGGGCTCTCTAGCCTTATGGCAACTGTCCTAGGAGAAGGAAAACTCTAATCCCGAACCCGGGCAGATGGTGCTCATCCAACCCTGTAAGGTCAACCATCTAAGAGAAGGAAACTCTAATCAAACCTACGACCTGAGGACCTCACTGCTACCGTCCATGCTTGCAAGGCCAGCAGATGAACCTTTGGTTTTAAAGGGTGAGGCCAGTTCTGTGCACGCTGCGCTCCACCAGACAAATCCATTGCACAGGCTCGAAGGACAAATCCAATTCCAAAAAAGCCCTGTAGCGATAGGCAAGGGACGAAACGGCAGGTGTAAAGATGCACTGGAAGCCGCAGACCCAACCCTGCATGCAGGCGGTTCAGGACTTTGGTTGCTCAAGGCTGACCTGGGAGATGACAGTCTTGTTCGGCAGCATCCTGAATGACCAAGCTGCCTTTTTTAAGGAGAGCACTGCTTGCTCCATATGGAGAGGGGCCTAGAAAAGGTGGCTTAATGAAACCTTCTGCTGGGCTTTCTGCAACCGGACTTGTCTATCTCAGATTGGCCTTTTTAGTCATCAGCTTGCTTGCAGAAAGCGCGGGATATGTCCTTCCTGAATCTTCATTTGCGAAGAGAAGCCAGAGAGAGAGAAGAGTGAATTTCAGCAGGTGTTGATTGTCATGCAACCAGATAGCAAGTAACACCTCTTGAAATTCCCTCTTCTATACAACCATTAAAAGTACAGGGGCCATCTCCACTTTTCAAACCCCTAGGCCTATGTGGTTACGGAAGATGATGGTGGTGCAAAGCAATACAATTAGAGTTTGGAAAGTTACCTGTTTAGGTACAACTCCCAGAATTCCCCAGTCATTATGGATAGAATAGTCCCAAATTAAGTTTCCCAAGGTCTGAGTAAAGTGAACACCTGCTTCCCTTGGAAATTCGAACTGCCCGGCTGACATTGTAGAGAGGTAGTGGATGAGTTGATTGACAGATTGAATAGAGGGAAAGTGACTGTGGACAGGCAGGCAAGTGAACTCTGGAGACACAGAAAGACAACCAGGTTCTTGGAATGACCCTGCTAAGATTGTCAGCTGACCAGGGAGGGGGTAAAAAAGAATCTGGCTTGATCTGCTCTTCTGCAAATGTCACTTCTTCCAGCATGGACAAGACATTCAGTTTCATAGCTATATTAGCTGGTTGAAAATACGGCACCCCTAGCACCTATGGGATACTACATTGCCTATGTGACAAACACATATGCACCTACCTTCTCTCAACACAGTCCCCAGTCGTGCTCACATACATACAAGCATTCATAAACAAAGAGCCATTTATAACAGCCTAAGAGATGTCATGACAAGGTCAGTCCTCTTTCCCCCACCAGAGTTGTTGTGAGTCTGATGGTGACATTCTCTTTTAAATATCTTAGCAAATATAAGCACAGCTTGAAAAAGTTCTTTGGACTACAACTCTGAAAATCCCTTGCCATCTGGGATTCTCTGAGAGTTTAGTCAAAACAAGTACCGGTAACTTTTCTAAGTTCTGCAATATGAGCAATTGGAACATTAATTTCAACCAATGGATAGCATAGCATAGAGATACAGATGTGTACACAAAAACATAGCATACAGATGTGTACACAAAACTGGGAATGGAAAGAATATTCATAAATAATTGAATCCTAGATGAAAAGAGGGGTTCCTGAATGTCAGGAAACCCTGAGAAAGAGAATCCTGGACAGAGAGCTATCTTTGCATTTTGAGATTTACTTTGAGAGGGGAAAAAAGCTGTGGGGTTTTTTTGTGTGTGTATACAGACAACACCATTTTCCTTCTGCAATGAAAACACTGTTTTCTGTCCCTCCCCAAACCATCTGTGGATGAATCCTGAACTGTGAATAGTCTTCAAAAACTGGAGTTTCTTGCAGCTCAGAGAAAAATTGTTAAATTATTCATTCTTGCCTGCAAGAATTACATTTATGAAGATTTACATCCCTACACAAGTCTTCCATCTAATCTTATGTGTATCAAACATCAATCACACACATGGGTCTGGATGGGAGTATGCCTCTCCCTGCTCTGGCCTCTCCCTAACCAGCAACACCCCCCCCCCCGCCACTCCCAATGTACTTAGAAATCCATGTGGTGCCATAAGTTCAGAACAGAGCCTGCACATATAAAAAAAATAAAAATCAACACTTGCATTTTGCCTGTTCAATCTCTTGGATAAAATTCTCTCTCAGTAATGCAGAACTTCTCCTCGGGAAGGGAAGGCAGTCTTAGCTCAGAGGGAGAACACCTGCCCTGCCTACAGAAAGGCTCCAGCTCAGTCCTTGGCACCTCCAGTGAAAAGGTGATGATGGAAGAGACCTTTCTCTGCCTTAGCTCTTGTAGAGGTGCTATCAGATGGAGCAGACAAGGCTGGGTTAGAGGGTGGAAGAGTCTGGCTCAATGTAGAGGGTAGCTTTCTACATTCATCTCTTTCATCCCTCCCACTGGATTTTAACTGAGTTTGTTTAGTTTACAGCAGTGACATTTAACCTTTTCTTTACCAGGGACCCCCTTTAAATATCTTTCATTGCCATGGACCCTGAAAACAACTCAAGATTTAAAACCTTAATAATAATAATGACAATAATACTTGATGATGATGATACAATTACACCATACATTAAACCTTCCCTAAGAGGCACAGGAGGGGGAGGGAAGACTTTTCTGCTGTTTCTTCCAGCAAGTTTGTGGCTGGAGTGGATTATATGGCAATGCACAGGCCAAGCCAGCCAGCCCTTGCCTTGGCTCCTATCACATGGCTGCTCTACTGCAGGGAGGTGGGCTAAGCAGCCTTTAAGCCTCCACAGACCCACTGTGAGGACACTGGGGACCCCTAGGGGTCCCCAGACCACAGGTTAAGAACCATTGGCTTACAACAGTTCCTTAAATCCATTCCTGCTTCAAGATCTGGGTGCTACTTTTTCCCTCAAGAGACCCCCACCACCCCCACTACTAAACACAACAGCAACAGCAACTCAGCCTTCTTGCTTGGCCTTGGTGGATTAAATGTTTCATTCCTTCCCTCTCCTATCTTGGAAGATTATTTGTTGTTTGTTTTAAAAGAACCAAAAGGAGAGAGGAGCTTTTCCAGTTTCTGAGCGGGAAAGCCACAGGCCTGTTGCTACTAGCCTTGACTTTTAATGTCTGGAGGGTTTTGAAGTTGTCTGGGCTCCACACACACAAGGAGAGGGAGAGAGAATAGTTTTCCAGGGGTTGCCAGTTACACCCTGGATGAACAGAACACCCTGGCCATTGTAAAACTGCATAGAGCTCACTTGCTGCTCCCATGACCCTTGCCCCGACCCTCACCCAGCCTAACCCCAGTTCACCCAGAGCCTCCCCCGCTTTCTGTCCACCTGCCCCCCTTTCCCCCCTGTCCCAGCCTCTCCATTGCAGCTGTTGGATGTCTGTTATATCCAGCACTACATTACACTCACTTGAGTGGAGTGCAAGGGGAACTGTGTCAAAGGAATGATAAAATATTAAATCTATGACTAGCCACAGGAAACCTAAGCTCCAGTCACTGCTTCTCTCCTGTCTTGTGAAAGCTGAGATAGCAAAAACACTATTAAAAAAAATAAGTGAGCTCCAAGACTCCCCCCCCCCTTGCCACAGTTTTTGTTGACTTGTGGTCTTCTTAGGAAGCCTACCAGGGATCCAATAATTCATTCACCCTTTCTTCAAAAGGAGGGCATGTTTGGATGGCAGATAGTTTGGGGCAACTTCAGGATTCTAAGAAAAAAAAATATTCAAGGGCAGCTGTTTTGGCTGTGCAGCAAAACAGAACTTCCTTCACAAAGCCTGGAAAAATGACTCTTTTGCACTACAACTCCCCAATTCCCCAGCTAGTCTTGCCAGTGGCCATGGTGGCTGGGGGATTCTGGGATCTGTAGTCCAAAGAAATATTTTTTCCCTAAGTTCTGGACCTGGGGATTTGAATAAGGAACTTATGTCTGTCCACTAAACCAGCCATTCTATGCACACTCACTTAGCAAGGCATCCCAATCAGCTCAGATATGCTTTACATCTCTGGTGACAAATAAATAAAGTTACAAATGTGGACACATGACAGCTTGGGGCCAGGGTCATGGGAGCAGCAATGCTTGGCTGCTTGGAATGTGCACACACGTTTAAACATATGAACATATCTCATATTGAAACAGACTACTGGCCTGTAAAACCCAGTATTTATTGCCTGTTCCCTGATCAGTAGCAGTTTTCCAAAGATAAACATTGCTCTTAATTGTAGAAATCATTCTGGTCTATACTCAGCCATGGAAATCAGAGGGTGACCTTGGACCAATCACTCTCCATCTCTTAGCCTGACCTACCTTACAGGGTTGTGGTAAGGACAAAGTAGGGAAAGGAGTTCAGTGGAAGAAAGGCAGGACATAAATTTAACCAAATGTGGTGGTGGTGGGAGAGATCATAAAATTGCATAAAGTGAACTCGTCACGCACAATTTTCCAGCTGCCAGTTTACCTCAGGTGACTAGCCTATATGCCTGATGACTAGGAAAGAGAATTACTACCATCTACTTAAATAAATATCCTCAATTATGAATAAAACCATAGATTCTCCTAGCTGTTTTGTTTTGTTCCCAAGGATATCACCTTGATGACACAATTACTATACCTCTCTCTCTCTCTCACTCACTCGTTTCCTTTAGGCAGTGTTTCTACAATGTAGCTGCTGTTGCAGCATGTGGCCACTAGAGGGATGTTTCAGCAGCAGCCGTGTATTTCTGAGAAAGTGGGTAAGGTTGCAAGGTGATGATGGTGTTTGATGTCAGCAGCATGTTCAGTAGAACCACATAGGGTAGGTGGGGGGGGGGGCTCTTCAGGGATCATACTTCTTCAAAAGGCAGGTGGGGAATCCATGGAATGTTGCCTTATCTTGAAAACTCCCAGCCCACATAAATTAGCAAATCAGAAAGATATAGTGACCTGCTAATCTTCTTGGTGTCAGAAAGGCTGGGGGGGGGGGGAATTAGAGAAGTATTCCATCATATGCACACATAAGTGCATAATGTGTGCATAAAAAGGCACACACTCCTACATGCCACTGTGGATCAATCCCAGCATAGAAGTACAGCATGATACTTTTGTTCAGGAACTTCCGGAAGGATTGGCTGCCTATACTGATGACAAGAATAAAGGATATAGATGGGGCTGAAAAGGAAGCAAGAATGGCAGAGCTTAGAAGAGCTACTTTATTTTTCCCCTGCAACTCCCAGAATCCTCCAGGTGGCATGCCCAGGGACTTGAGATTTGGGGAGTCTCTGGGTTTTTTTTTAAGGGGGGGGGGAAGAATCTCTCCCCAACTTTGAAACAAAAAGTGAGAAAGATATATGAGTATTTGTTGTAAAAAAATCAAAGCGCCACAGAGAGCGGATCTATGTTACACAGTAACAGTAGTTGGATCCTACTTTTAACTGCCAAGGCTACATCCTATAAACCCTGGGATTTGCAGTTCAGTGGAGGTACTCAGAATTCTCTGCTGTGGTTTGGGAGAACTGACTAGAACTCTAGCAGAGAAGTCTACATGCCCCACCAAACTACAAATCCCAAGATTCTAGGGGATGGAGCCACAGCACTGGGGGTGTAGCCAGGAGGGGCAGACAAAATTGGGGCCCAAGGTCCCCAGAAATTGGACCAAAAATAAAGCAGAAACAACATTGGAAATGATAAGATTAAGTTCAAACAAAATCAATACAGCCTGCTTTTTTGGGGGTGGGAGAGCAAACATTTCCCCTTGCCCCCCCCCTCCAGTGCAGTTGCTAACCCTAGATATATATATTGCCAATCCTAGAGTGGAAAACAAGAGGTGGAAAATGAAACAAACCTCCCTGCTTCAGCAGAAACAAGGACAGAAGTTCTTTGCAAAGGAAGAATCATTGTCTCTTTCCACCACAACTTATTATATATAGTGTATATTCCTGACTTCCCCCCCGCCCCTCTCTTCAGTTTCCATCCCTGGGCCAATGCTGGTCATTGATAGACCACAGCCTCGACTGGCTTCCTGAGCACTTGCTTCTTGGATTTCTGGCCAAGCTGGCACAAGTCTTCAAGTTCAAGTCAAACTTCATTTTTTCCCCTTCACCAGTTGCTTAGAAACATGCCTATGAAAATATACTTCTTCGTTCTCACACTCTACTGTTCTAGTGCCAAAAGCTTTTATTTTTCCTATGCCTTGCCCTCAGAAATTCCTGAAGTTGTTATTTATTTATTTATTTATTTTAAAAAAGGTCTTGCAGGCATAAAATTCTGTCATCTATTCCCAACACACTCCTGTCACCAGAGAAAGGTGACTTTGGTACTAGATTCAGGGCCCATTTTTAACAAGATTGGATTCAAATCTAACAAAGGAGCTGAACTAGTCCTCTAGAAATTCATTTGTGAGGCTTGGTGAAGGGAAAGAGCTGGGTGGCAAGTCAGGGGGATAGCCAAATGCCCCCCCCTTTTAAAACAAACTGTCCAGAATATTACAGCATTACAGAATGCAAGAGCACCATATGATGTATGTCAACACAACAGACACCAACAAGTATCTGGAAGTTTAACCCTGGTGGTAAAGACAAAATTGGGAAAGTTACTTTTTTGGACAACAGTTCCCAGAATCCCACAGGCAGCTGGCTAGTGGCCATCTTGGTCAGAGGATTGGGGGAGCTGTAGTCCCCCAAAAGTAAGATTTCCAGACTTGTTGGCATAAACGCATTATTATACCAACAGCTCCTAATCACTTTACTGAGGCATCCAACCAAGGGAAGTCTGTCTTTTTGATCTGGATTTATCTTCTGATCTTGAAGACTGTAAAAGTGATTGTATACTAATACACGCACTAGAAACCTGGTAAAATGCAAATCTCTTCCAACCCAATTCAAATTTATTATCAATCCATTGGGAATAACTGCACTGCCATTTGTATTCCACTCCTTCCTTTCCCATTTATTTTTATAGTAGAGACTGAATGCAACTGAGACAATTTGAAAGAAATTTTCCTGTAATTCATGCCTAAATGTTCTAAGGGCACTGGATCTCATTGGATCTTGGAAGCTAAGCAGAGTCAGCCCTGGGTAGTACTTGGATGGGAGGCCGTTAATGAATACCACATGCTGTAGGCTGTATTTCAGAGGAAGGAACTGACAAAACCACCTCTGAGTATCCCTTGCCTATGTAAATGCTATGAAATTCATGGGGCAGGTGATTTGAAGGCATGCATATGGGCGCACACACATGCATACATGCTTACTTGCAAATTGACCAAATTTCAGTCAATGGGTAGCAAATTATATTACCTCCACTCCTAAGCGAAATCCAAATCATTACAACTCCTGTAGGTATAGGAGAGTGATTCTACATTCTGCTTCATCACACTTTGAGTTTCGCTGCATGTAACACAACAGCCGTTGGCTACTCTGAGACTTTGGAATTTGGCTATCCTTGATATAGGCTCTCTTGAGCACCTGCTCTACAGCTGGAAGAGTAAGCATGCAAGAGGGGGGAGGGGGAAGGAGAGGGTGGGATGGGAAAACATTCAGGCGTGTTCAGACTGAATCAAAAAGTCAAACTGTTGCTTGTCTCATCTGTCTGTAAGTGGCACTGTTGTAACTCCGTTGGTGCAGAGGAGTACTGAACGTTGCTTTGCATGTTGCTTTATTTGCACTGAGCTGTATTGTTCAGATTACTGACCAAACACACACACACACAGAGTAAGAGTAGCTGACATGCAATGGGGATAGCTCACACAGTTCTAATGCGTGAGGTATCTTGCACAGTTTTACTGGGTTGGAAAAACAGGAAATCAAGTGAGATCTCCACCTCCTCCACCCCCTTCTTCTCACATAAGAGACCAGTTCCACCTTGTGGAGCGATCCAACCAAAGTCTGCCTTCAGCCTCTTCCAAAAGCAGCACCTGACATTTGGCTTTTTTTTTTTTTAAAGAAACTTTCACTCTGCCAGAGGAAAGGACAACCCATCTGAGCCAAAGCTTTCAAGCAGCAGCGTAAAAAGGAAGGGGGAGGGTGTCATAAAGCCAGCAAGAGATTTATTGGGTGTTGGGAAGGAGAAGCTGTAGTTGCAAATCTTCACTGCCTGAATGCAGTAGGTGCTTTGGCAGAAAGCAGATGCCTGTTTTTCCAGAAGGAGAGGGATGAGGAAACGGTGGCTTTTGGGGGGAGATGTGGAAGGCTCCTCTTTTGAGTCCAAGTATGGATCAAGGAAAAAGAAAAGGAATATCGTATGGAATAAATAGGATCGGGAAGGAAAGGATCAGATTTTTCATCCCCCTCCCTCTTACCAAATGGCTGAATTGCAAACATGTCTTTTCAATAAACCACGCTGGTTCTTTTAATAACTCTGTTGCACTGGCTCATTTCTGTGTCAGAGTATTTTACCGAAGAACAACCTCCAGTTGCATCACCAAGAAAAAAAACCCATGTTGAGGATGGGACAAAGCAACAAACACAGGTATGGAGGTTTGGACTGAATGGGACTCAGATGGGCATCTGTATGCTTTTGCCACACAGATACAAAGTACAACATGTTGAGTGGTAAAGACCACGGATAGAAGGGGATCTAAGCAGTAGGTACCTCCACCATTTGTACATGTAGTTGGGCTTGACTTTGGACTTAATGATCTAACACCCCCCCCCCGCTGCTTTTAGATAGTAATGTGTAACACTCCCCTTACTTCAAAATGCTGCTCTGGATCTTTGGTGGTGGTGATGGGGCTTCCTGATAAGAGCAGGACCCTACAAGTCTCTCCTGAAGTCCTGCACTGGTGATAGCACTGCCACACGGGAAAACTGGTGGGACCAAGAAAGGTAATGCGCAAAAGATGGGGCAGCAGAGGAGTGCGGAGCTATGGTGGAGACACAACAGGTGGAGACAAACTCATCTTGAATGAGGAACCAGCATGTCACAAGGGGTGAGAAGAGTTTTGCAAAAGGAGATAAGGAAGCCAGTCATTGGAGACTGATGAAGGAATGACAGTTTGGTAGAATATGAAGCCAATTTCAGGGAGATTGCACTGTCAGGGTGGGGGGGAATGGGATTGTGAGTGGGGGTGCACCCAGGTTTAGAAGGCATGGGCGGTGGGTGCATGGCAAAGGCAACAGAGAGGCAAGGGAGGGATGACCCTGAGCATAATAGGATTGAGACTGATGCTACAGGTGGCGCCTGAAGGTACTAGGGGAAAGATGTTCAGAGGACACTTGGAGCACAGCAGGCAATCAAGGGGGATGCGCTGAAAGAAGAGAGCAGAGATAACCCTTTGTACCCAATCCAAGGCCCCAGGCAGGACTCACCATTTTTGGCTTGCTCCCTGTAGCTCTTTTCATTGAGGCAGAGCCCTCGGCCATGGAGCAGGGCATGCAAGGGCTTCTCCTCACCTTGGCGCGGCAGGCAGCGCAAGCCCTGGGCGCATCGCTCCGTGTACACCCCACAGGACTGCCCTTCAGCCAAGGCACAAGTCATGCAGCATCCGCAGCCAGGCTCCTTCACCAGCTCACAGCCCACAGGGCTGGGAGGGCACATGGAGAGGGCTTTCTCGTCGCAGGGTTCGCAGTGGACGAAGGAACCCAAGCCCTGCGAGAGCCCCAGGCAGAGGGATAAGAGTAGAACCTGCATCAGAAGGAGCATCTTCAAGGCACCGTCAGGCAGCAATGGAGTAGACAAGGATGGCAGGATTTGTTACTGCCTTTTTGGGGGGTGAAAAAGAATGCTCTTTTTTGACAGAAAAAGAAAAGGGGAAAAATATATATCTCCTTCTTTCGATTCCAAAAGAGCTTTTCCCACTTCGGAATGATTAATAACAACAAGAATAGAAATATGTCTGTGATTTTTTAAAAGTAGGAGTGTATGTGTGTGTGTTATACCAGGTTGTCAAAATCTGCAGGGAATGCCAGTTGCAAGAATTACAGATGCAACAGGTTGGATTAAAAAAAAAAACAGTCACTGGAAAAGGATGGTTTAAAAAAAAAAAAAGGAAAGAAAAGAACAAGGCAACCTTTAGTGAAGCTGCACAAAAAGGTATAAAATAATCCACTTGCCTTCCCAGAAAAGCAACGTCTGCAACCGGCTGGAAAGGAAGCAAAAGAAGGGAACCAGCTTCTTTTCAACTGTCCTGATAACAGTCTGCAGCAAATTGGGAGGAGGCGGAGGGGAAAAATCTAGATAGCACTTAAAGCAGGTAGAACTGGGCTTTGTCAAGAAGAGGTTTAGCTTGGGACTGGCTAGGGGAAAAAATGTTTTTTACCCTCCTTTTCCTAGGTTGGGTTAAAGAACAACAAAGAGGTTTTCTGTAAAGTTGGAGGGTTTTTACAAAGTCGGCAGTAGAAAGAGAAGGAAGGAGGGGTTGCAAAAGAGAGCGAGGGGGGAAAAAAGCAAAGAAAAGAATTCCACTTTGTAGATCTCCCAGCACTTTTCCCCTGGAGAAGTTTCTAAAGAGACTGAATAGTGCCGAGCAGGCATGTCTTTTAAATAGACTGCCCCTGGCTGCCTGCCAGCCCCTGGCTGCAATCTGAGATCCCAATGACACCTCAGCCTGAATGGGTGCCAGTAACCAGTAACCAGGGCAAGATCAGTGCACACTCTCCAAATGCGTGTGTGTGTGTGTGTGTGTGTGTGTGCGCGCACCCGTACGCGCACGGGGGTGGGGTGGGGTGGGGGGAGAGGTGGCGGCTGTGCAGCTTCTGACTTCTAGACTTCCAAATCCTTGGCAATGATCAGCAGCGTTATTGTGAGCAAGGGCATACATGTGCGTATGCGCGCACACACACCACCACCACCACAAAGGCATCCAGTTACCTCCTTTATGCTAGACAAGAAGGACTAAAGTTTCTCTTTGCTCCAAAAACTGCAGGGAATATTTCTAAACGCTCCTGAGGTCTAGACTGAACTGGTGTCATGTTTTTTATTCAGTGCCCCAAGGGTTATAATCATGTGCACGCTTTCTTGGGACCAAGCCCTGTTGAACTCAGCACAGGCTTTGATCCAAGCGAGTATGCATAGGGGACAGAGAGGGGTTTCTTCTTCTTCTTTTCTTCCTCCTCATCCTTTTTCTTCCTGATCTCTGTGACTGACCATTTAACAGCAGCTTGGTGTGTACTTGCTGGCAGCTGATCATGCTTATCTCCACCTTGTGTGAATAATTCACATGCCTCACTGACCTGCTTTCCATACATCTCACCAAATGGCATCCATCTCCTTACTCCAGATGCTGCAGAAAGCACAATAGAAGGCCAAGCTTCATTTTCCTGATCAGTTGGCATTTCCAGGGACAGGAATGGAACCTTGCTGTAGCCTTCATCACTACAGTGCCCCTGTTTGCTCCATGCCAGGGCACATTCACAGCATTAGGCTCATAGGGATGGTAACCCAGCCTCCTTGTAATACAACATTTTACAATGGAAAATGCCTCATTGCAGGCCAAGAAATGGCTTTTGGGGTTAAGCTAATAACTCATTCAAGATAAACCCTGTCAGGGAGCCAGTGTGATTGGATGACAACTTTAAAGACCAGGGTTCGAATTCCGCTCAGCCGTGAGGAAGTCACACACTCTCAGAAACCCCCGTAATAGGGTCACCATAAGTCAGAAACGACTTGAAGGCGCACAACAACAACAACCCTTGTCATCAAGTTTCATCATGGCAGGTGTCCTTTGGCACGTTACAGTAACCTAGGTGCTGCGACTTTGTAGCTACATGATTAGTTCTGTAAAGCTACAGACCGGTCACCTGTGTTGTGTGCATTTGTGTATATATGTACGATTAAAACTTCTTACTTATCTAACATACATGGTTAGATAAGCAAAACAGCATTTTTTTTAAAAGGAGGGGGAAGAGTAATGATGGATCTAAACATAATGCCAAAGGAAAAACTTTTGCCACACAAATCACATTTCACTGATTGTAGAAGCATCCTTACCTTTTCTATCCTTCACAGTTTGCTCCTGAACCTCCTCACCTTGCCAAGGATTAAAAAAAAGTCTCACATCTGGAAAAGGAAAGGTTTAAACTCTAAAACAAGAAGAGGTTCAAGAGGAGGACATAATCTTGCAGGCTGCAGAATGGTGATCTCATCTCTTCATGGTTAGCAAAAGTACGCCTGCCAGAGGTCTTCCCCTCATCCACCCCATACCTTAAAAACCAAACAAAGCTTTTAAATAAAATACAGGACTTGTCTTTCTCAAAAGCATAGCCTGGTCTGTCTTCTGTATATATGTTACAAGGCAGCCGTTGGTCATATTACCTTCAAAAAGGAAGCTGGCAGGTGTGTGTGTGTGTGTGTGTGTGTGTGTGAGGGGGGGATGACTGAAAACTGTCGTTTTTCTTCGGGGTTCACAAGTAGCTTGCGACCCTCCCCTCTTCCTCTTTATGCCTGCTTAGATTCTCCTTGGCTTTGCAGTCTTGAATATGCCTGCATTGCATAGCTTTTGCCACTAGAATGCACTCTTATCTATGAGAAGTCTTTCTGCCTCCAGCTTAAAATGTTTAACCCTTTTCTAGCAGACTGGCTTTGCTTGAATGCAATTGAATGATCGCCTTAAATTTCAGAGAGTGAGAGCGAGAGAGAGCACACTAATACACTGGAATGATTGGAGCCCTTGGAGATTTATTTTCTTGGAAAGATGATCCTAAATGTCCAAGAGCTGACAATTTTTGTGCATGTGTATGTTTAGAATAAGAGCAAAAGAAACTATCCAGTAGCACTTGCAATATTACTCCCATTGGTGATTTACATGAAGATAGGAATTGACATGAGGATGTCAGCCTTTCACTCAGAAATGGGGAACCTGTGGTACTCCAAATTTACAGATGACACCAAGTTAGGAGGGGGAGCTAATTCCCCAGAGGACAGGATCAGAATTCAAAATTACTTTAACAGACTAGAAAGCTGAGCCAAAATGAACAAAATGAATGTCAACAGAGAGAAATGTAGGATACTACATTTGGGCAGTAAAAATAAAATGCACAGATATAGGATGGGTGACACCTGGCATGATGGCAGTACATACAAAAGGGATCTAGGAGTCTTAGTGGATCACAAGCTGAACATTAGTCAGCGGTGTGATGCGGCAGCTAAAAAAGCAAATGTGATTCTAGGCTGCATCAATAGGAGTATAGTGTCTAAGGGAAGTAATAGTTCCACTCTAGTCTGCTTTGGTCAGACCTCACCTGGAATACTGTGTCCAGTGCTGGGCATCACAATTCAAGAAGGATATGGGCAAGCTGGAACACATCCTGAGGAGGGCAACCAAAATGGTGAAAGATCTGGAAGCCATGCCCTATGAGAAGTGGCTTAGGGAGCTGGGTATGTTTAGCCTGGAGAAGAGAAGGCTTAAGAGATGATATGATAGCCATGTTTAAATATTTGAAGGGATGTCATACTGATGATGGAGCAAGCTTGTTTTCTGCTGCTTCAGAGGCTAGGACATGGAGCAGTGGACTTGAACTACAGGAAAAGAGATTCCACCTAAACATTGGAATGCACTGCCTCAGTGTGTGGTACAGTCTCCTTCTTTGGAGGTTTTTAAACAGAAGCTGAATGGCCATCTGTCAGGAGTGCTTTGATTGGGTATTCCTGCATGGCAGGATGTTGGACTAGATGACCCTTGTGGTCTCTTCTGACTCTAGGATTCTATGATTCTAAGATGTTAAGCTACAATCCTCATTACCCCAAACTCTGGCCATGCTGGCTGGGGCTGATGTGAAACTAATAAAAGCTGAGAGACATACATTCACCACCTCTTTAGCCACCATGGAACATGCAAAAATGCAACAGGCAACTTTCTCTAATATGACATCCAGGTTTCCCAGATATCAGGACCTGGCTCTCAAACTCAAACTGAATTTTTCTCCTCCATTCCTCAAGGCAAGGAGGAAGAATCTCGGGGCTCTCACATAACCATGGAAATTACGTTTGTATGTGAATTACTTATCACTATGCATTCCTGGCCCTGCATGGCTGCTGGTACTTTAGAATGACCACTGTAGATGGCTTTCTGTTCAAAGCAGAACTTGGAAAACTCTTTGGTTGGACAGTAACTCCCATGTATTTTTAAAAGCAGGGCTCACTAAGGCCAAATCCACACGACACAAATAATCCAGTTTGAAATTGATTATTTGCCATGGCTCCTTCCAATGGAATCCTGGGATTTGTCGTTTTACATGGTCTTTTGCCTTCTCTGCCAGAGTACTGGTGCCTCACCAAACTACAAATCCCAGCATTCCACAGGAAGGAGCCATGGCAAACAATCCAGTTTCAAACTGGATTATTTATGTCATGTGGATTTGGCCAAAAGTGTTAAAAACATTGCTGGGAAAATGGTTCCCCCACCCCCTGTTCAATGCAAAGCTTAGAAAACCCAACTTTTAACCATAGAAAGATTATCTCTTTTGTCACTTTTAATGTTTATTACTTCAATTAGATGCTCTGAGCATCTGTAGTTGATGCTAAATGTGTCAGTGCTTAATAATGTCACCAGTACCTATTCTCTGTAACATCAGCAACAGGCATCCTGAGGCCTCTGGATTTTGGCCATAAAATCTCAAGTGCTTCTAATTTGGCAAGCTTAATTATATCTTTGTGTTGGAAAAAAACATTGCAAAATGCTCTTCTCACTCCTAAAAGTTGCTGGGTTGGTCTTCACTCCAAGGGATCTCTTAAGGTGTTGCATCTTTTACCCTTGCATGCAATGCACCAGGGATGCACATCTACAAAGCTTTTAAGCACCACTTGGCACTCTGCTGCACATGATGCTTTATGACAGGGGTGGGAAGCATGCAGCTTTTTAGATATCATTGGACTACAGCTCTCAGAATTCCTCAGCATTGCCTATGGTAGCAAGGGGTAATGGGAGTTCTAATCTTACAACACATGGGGGACTGCATGATTCCTACCTCTGTTGTGTTCCTTCAGGTTGTTAAGGCAAACCCAAGGCAAACCTGTTGTGGGGTTTTCTTGGCAAGATTTGTTCAGAGAGGGTTTGCCTTTGCCTTCCTCTGAGGCTGAGAGAATGTGACTTGCCCATGGTCACCCAGTGGGTTTCCCTGGCTGAGCAGGAATTCGAACCCTGGTCTCCAGAGTCATAGGAGATTTTCAGACTACACGGCTATAGTGTTACTATTCCACTTTAACTGCTCAGGCTTCCTCCTGTGGAATTCTGGGGTTTGTAGTTTAGTGAGGCCTAAGATCTCTCTGGCTGAGAGTTATAAATGCCCTTCTTTAAACTGCAAATCCCAGAATTCAACAGGAGGCAGCCATAGCAAATAAAGTGGAATAGTAACACTATAACAGTGTTGTCTGAAAATCTCCATAGTCTGATGCTCAAACTAGCACACGACACTGACTCTTCCCACCTTTGCTTGATAACAATTTATTTATCTTTGTGAAACCCCCTAAGGCTAGTCATATCCTAATATTTTCAAAGAGATGGGTGACAATGACTTTTTTCAAGGCAAGCAAAGGGTTCCAGGATGAGCAGGGATTTAACATCCATCCCCTCCAATTTTTGGCCGTGTGTGTATTTGTGTGTGTTTAGAACAAGAGGTTTTATCTCGGATCTCAGATTGACCTTTTTAGTCATCAGTGTGCTTGCAGAAAGTGCGGGATGAGTCCTTCCTTCTTCGTTTGCGAAGAAAAGCCAGAGAGAGAGAGAACAAGAGGGAAAGAAACTGTCCAGTAGTACTGAGTAGGGAAAAAAAATCTTCAGTCTGTTCTACTTTTGTATTTTTAAGGGTTATTTATTGGAAGAAACCAGCCAATTATGATTTTCATGATATGGGAATGAGCATAATTGCTTGCTAGCTAATGTCTGGAAAGTGGGTGATAAAGGGACAGGAACAGGATCCATTTGGTAAAGTATCCCAGATCTTGGACTTTATGACAAGTCTGTCACCCATCAAGCTGAATCCTATCCATCCAGTCATGGATACAAGCCCATCAGGCTGTTCTGATCTTTTGTCTTCCTTTGAAAATGGTGGGAGAAAGAAATAGCTTTGCAACCAATGAGATACAACAGGATTTGCTCCCAGCCAGCATCCTGATTTCCTGGACTTGTTTGAATTTTAAATTTTCCCCTCCATTGACCCCTTAATAGTTACCTTCTATTTTCCCTCCTGCCATGTCTATGTGGGTTAGGCAGAGGCAAGGCAGGAGCAATGGGTTGTCCCCCTACCTGGTCAAAGGAGGGAGATGCAGGTCAAAGTACAGCAGCTACTTTAGCATCCACCCACCCCAAACTGAGGAAATGCATCAGCAAAGGCAGAAATGCCAATGTATATGTATAGATACAAGTCTGGATATAATTATTACAATTAAAACAGAAATATAAACCATTTCATTCTAAAAGAAAAGATGGTGCCCAGGTAACTTGTGTGGCTGCCTGCTCAGTCTGCTGCCCATGTGTTGCTAATTGTTTCAGAGGATCTTCAAGGTCTTAGTTTTTCTTTTCCAGGATTCATTATCTTTAAGCTAGACTTGGACTGGAGCATAGTCCTACAAATAGAGGACTATCCTCTACAGAATATATGGCCACCCTTGGCTAGAGAATGTAGTAGGAAATGGGGGCAAGTGTCACTGGATGGGAGGATCCATTTTAGTAAGAGGGAAAGGAGGTGAAAGCAACTCAGCCATGTAATCCAAGATAAAATCCAGATAGCAATCAAACCACCATCTTGGCTCCAAAGTTCCTTTCATCAGTAAGGCCATTGATAGCCTGGTGGCTGTCCAGCTCCAAACCCTTCTGGATGATCGTGAATATGTGGATCCATTTCACTCTAGCTTCTAGCCAGGTCTAGGAATTGTCTTAGCTCCACTAGTGAGTAACCTAAACCAGCAGAAAGATATGGGCAGTGTGCGGCTTCTGATACTCAGAGAACTTTCGGCATGTTTCAGCACCATTCTCCTTGTTGTCTGGGTTTCTTCATTCCTTTTTGAGCTGGGCACTGGAGATACTACATTGTGTTGAATCCAGTTCTACCTGGAGAAGTTTCAGAAGACAGTGCTGAGAGACTGTTACTTCACCCTATGAGAACTGCTATGTGTCACCTGATTTCCTCTTGCCTCCACCCACCGCCATTTAAATGAAGCCAATGAGAGGTCTCAACCAGTGTTTGAGGTGAGATGTCAATGATGTTTGTTGGGAATACTCAGTTCTGTTTCTAAAAAGCTAAGGAGAGAAATTTGATGGCCTAAAAAGGTTATTGGCATTAGACAGTACAGAAGAATAGGTGGTTGTTGATGTAGTTGACTCTGGAATTGTTCAGCCTATTGTAGATGGTATTAAGCTTCTCTTTAAGGCAGGGAAGAATTGTGGAGGGTCAAGGACCATTTTTCACCCTTACCCCCTCTCCCTGGAAGGCTGCACTGGTATGCCTGTTCCATTTTCAGCTGATTTTCAGCCATTATGCTGTTCTTTGCTGTTTGGGGGTACGTGCAGGAGGTATTATTGGGCATCAGGAGAAATACAGACGCATTCTGCAATGGTTTCAACCCATTTTGAGCATTTTGTGGGTGAAAAATTGCCTGAATTTTTACAAAGATTTTTGGGACTGGTGGCTTTGTGAGGCTTCAGGTGTTGCACTTTGCCCACCCCTGCTGCAGGGAGAGAACATGTGACCATCCAAACATTGTTTGGTACAATTCCCATGAAAGACATAATGGGCTATATTGAGTCAGCATGGTATTGTGGTTTGATGTTGGACTAGGACTCCAGGAGACCAGGGTTCATCTCCACTCAGCCATGGAGAATTACTGATGACCGTGGGCAAGCCACACACTCTCATCCTCAGAGGAAGGCAATGTCAAATCTCTGCTGACTAATCTTGCCAAGAAAACCCTAGGGTAGGGTTGCTTTAGGGTCACAATAAGACTGAAACAACTTGAACAACAACAAATAATTTCCATAATACCTGACCAGTGCTCATGCTGGCTGCGGCTGATGGGAGATGAGAGTCCAACAACATCTGGAGAGCCCCAGGATCCCCATTCCTCCTCTCCCTCCATCATCATCATCATCACCACCATCATCTGCCTCTCCCTATGGATTGAGGTGGGGAACAACAGATTAACATACAGGAACAAATAAACACAGAACACAGTTAAAAAAATGAGCATCAGTCAAAAATATATACCTGCATTCATGAATCAGATTGGCTGCTTGGGGATGCTAATGGTTCAGTCAGGGGGGGACACAGTGCAGCCTTCCTGGTGGTGGTGAACTGCAGCTCCTGTCTTCCCTAGCCAGCATAGTCAGTGGTGAGGAGTGCTGGAAGTTGCAATCCAACACCTTCTGGGAGGCTGCATCCATGCTGTAGATGTTCAGGTGAGATTCATGATAATCTTTCATCAACTTTGCTGCTTTGTCCATGAACTGATAACTTCTAGAATAGATTATTTTAGCCTTCCCCAATCGAGTGCCCTCCGGATGTGATCTCTGAGGATGATAGGAGCTTTACCCCGACATACGCTGGGGGAGGCTGGACTATTGTAACAGACTTTGAATGAGACAGCAGACAAATTGCGTAAACTGCAATCCAATAAACACTTATGTTGGCATAAGTCCATTGACCTAATTCAGGCTTACTTTTGAGTAAGTATGTATAGAATTACATTGGCAGTAGTTTTATTTATTTATTTTTTGCTATGCAATATTTCTGTGTTTTAATTTCCCATAATTTTCATCAGTATATTATCACTTAAGGACTGCAGTGTAGTGGTTTGAATGTTGGAGTAGGACACTGGGAAACCAGGGTTCAAATCCCTACTCAGCCATGAAACCCACTGGGTGACCTTGGGCAAATCATAGTCTCAGAGGAAGGCCATGGCAAACTCCCCTCTGAACAAGTCTTGACAAACAAGCAAACAAGCAAGCAAGCAAGCAAACAAACAAACAAACAACCCACACCCCATAGTAGTTTCACCTTAGGGTTGCCATAAGTTGGAAACAACTTGAAGGCACACAACAACAATATTATCGCCTATTAATAATAATAATACTGTTTGTAGTAGAGATGGGATACAAATATTGTCAAGAAGAAAATAGATAAAATGGTTGTGGTTTGGACAACCCAGTTGTCTGTTTCAGTTGAGGTTCTACTGTTGCGAACATGTTTTGCTTTTAGTGAATTGCTGTATGATTGTCTTCTAATGTTTTATTGCATAGTCCTTTGAACAATGTTTTAAAGGATGAAAGTGGCCGATATAGTTTATAAATAAAAAAGCCCAAATGTTTTTATTTTATCTTAACATGGTGCTTCATAGGGCTGTCTCTAACCTGAGTTTTGCCTTAGCAGAAAAGACAATAGTGTTTGGCAAAATCAAAAGCAGTAGGAAAAGAGGAAGACCACGTTACAGATTATTAAATCCATGGCTCTGAGCTTGTAAGGTTTGAACAGCACTGTTGTTGTCTGGGGGTCATGGAGTTCTCTCATTCATAGGATCACCACAAGTCAAAGTCGACTTTGATGGCTAACAACAATATGGGGCACCAGATTTTTGGCCCCAACCCACTTAAGCCTCACATTTCCCCCACAGAATCTGCTCTTGGGGGTTCTAGTGGGTGGGTGAGAGCTCTAGAATGGAATGGGAAGTCGCACAGCGGGCTGCAGAAAGTGGGAGGGACCAGTGAAATGGGGCACACTGGCTTGTGTACTACTTTTGCTTTGGCCCAGCCTTCCTCACCCTGGGGCCTTCCAGTTATCTTACTATAGGCAACAGGAACTATAATCTGTGGCGTCACTAAAGCTGGTGTCACTCCTCCCTCTGATGGTGTTACCTGGTGTGGTTCAGCCTCTCCGTACTCCCCCAGTGCCACCACTGACAGTAATCCAACAGACCTGGCAGCATCAGCTAGTTTAAGGCTGATGTAGGCTAATATTGGTATCGGTTCTGCTTAAAATTTGGAACATCTTAAGTCTGAGCTCATTCCCTACCCCAAGCTTCTGAACTGAAGAACCATAGGTCCTAAGTATACATTTTATGTACTTATAAGCTGCCCTGAACGCTCTGAATTCAAGGGACATGCTTGAGGAGCTACGAGCTATTTTGTTTGACCTCTCTTGGACACTTATGGCTTCTACGCATGTGCTTCACCTCCTTTCCCCCAGCAAACTTGGAATCCTACTTTTGGTATGTTCTAGCCTTCTTCAACGAGGTGCTTTCCAGTGATTTTGGGCTATGTAGTTTCAGTACAAATTTGAGACATAGACTTTTCCCCTTTTGTTCTCCACTGGAAAATGGGACTCTGCATGTGATGTCAAATTCTACACTTTCGGGGGCTTATCATGGATGGTCAGCAATCTCCAGACACCCTGTTTATTACTGCTATTGGTTGTGGGTAAATGGCTGGAGCTCAGTACACCTCATCTGCTCTCTGTTCCAGGCTATAATGCATAAAAACATTTGTTATCCAAGCTGAGATGAAGGGATAGAGCATATGTCTTTTAGACAGTTTGGCTTGACATATGTATTCTGGTGCCACTTGACACATCAGCTTTGTTCAGGGCATCCAGAAAGGCTAATGGATGACTCATGGATAAAAACTGACTTTATCTGGAAGGGATTTTGCCTGGATAGTTCGGTAAAAGGACAATAATAATAATTTTTTTTCAAAACTGTTTTTGCTGAGGCAACTTGAATTTTACAAGCCTGACAAACTGGGGGTGGCATTAATGCAATTAAAAGGAAAGCCTAGGATTAAAGTTTCTTGGGGATTTAAATATCTCCACCCTTAAAATCCTAGAAGATAATGCCAACATGTGAGGGTGAAAAGAAGGCACGATAGAAAATAAACATCCTATTGGCCCATCCTATTCAGTTGGTTGAGTTTGATGAAAATGGGGGTACAGGAATAAACACCCCCCCCCATTTGGGGTGATTCAAAAATGGATTGACTGAAATGCCTCATCAATAGACCACCTTCCTTCTTAGCAGTAAAAGTATGAAGTGAACAAGGATATGAAATATTTCAGTCCGGTTTATATTGAATGGAAATTGGATGAAGGCAACATGTTTCCCAGCTGAGGAACACATATAATTTATTGTTTGGAAGGTCATCAGAAAGCTCTAAGCAGGCAGCTATTTTGATGAAGCAACCTTACCTCTACTGAAATCATTGCCTATAATCCAGCATCAGTGTTGGAAATGATACAAAAGTAATGGAAGAAGGTGAAGACCAACCCCAGTCTACCCCCATCTCAGTCCAATTTGCTTTTTCTTAATTGCAGCCATCCTCCCAGTGACCTCCACCCTGACCCCATACAAGTTGAGGGAGTGGTGGAATTTACTAGTGTCCAGCTTGTACCATCAACCTCTCACCTGGGCAATTTTACTTCTGAGGAAAACCTATCAAAGAAAAATAGATTCTTTTTGAAAAATGGGCTATTCCTGAGATTCACAGAGTTTGGAAAAGTTACTTTTTGGGATGATAATCCCCAAACCTCCCAGCCAACATGGCTTGGGGCCATGATGTCTGGAGGACATTGAGAGTTGTAATAAAGTAAGTATTTTTCCCCACCAGTTTTGCCTGACAATGTGATATAGCTTTGTACATCCCCCTCCCCTTTCTTAAAGTGTTACTCTCTGTAGATAGCTGAGTATGTGTATATCATCTCTCAATATGTTCCTGCAGCAGTTCCACTGACTTGGATATATGAGTACAGAAAAGCATACATGATATGTTTTGGGGAATTTTATGACTTATTGAGATTATAGCTTGGAAACACTGAAAACTTGCAAAACTGGTTTGACTATAGACTAAGACAAGACATGGACATAGACGTACACTCAAACATGCATGCATGCACACACACACACACACATCCTGTAGGCAATGGTTGCTCTTCAGCACTGTCTCCAGCTCTTCAGAAAGCTTTAGCCTATTCAGATAGGAGCAATCATTTAAAGAAATATAAAAAGGAAATAGCTTGTCGGTTTGGTAGAAGTGATAGCCCTGCCACTAATAGTCTATGCAGTAGCTGAAAAACAAACAGCATTCCTCAGGTAAGATCTTGGGAAAGCATAGTGGCACACAACAGAAAAGTAGCCTGGAAGGTACCAACATGGACTGACAATGTTGCGTGTATTGCATGAAAAACCTGGGTGCAGGTAAGTTGTCTGGATTGCACTGGCATGCGTGTCATTATATGGGTGGCGATCCAAAGCTGAAGAGACCTGTGACCCAGAAAAACATGAGGTACTCCAGATGTTGTGGGAATATATCTCCCATCAGTCCTGATCAACAGAGTGAATGGTGAGGGATGATGGTCCAACCACTGGAAAGCCACACATTCCCTGTCTTACCTCTAGCCTGATGCAGCTGTTCAAAGGCTTATGAAATTCCAATCACATGAGGGGAAATGGAGATGCACTGATTGACCCCATCTCCTCTAGCATAGCCACCCTGACCATATCCTTCACAATCTCTTTCACTCTACACAATTAAAGCACTTTGATACCACTGGAACTGCCATAACGCCACCTTATGGAAACCTGAAATTAGCAGTTTAGGGAGGCATTTATAAGTCCCTGCTTGTGAGCTCCAGTGTTATAGTTCACAGAAGGATGGCTTAGAGCTCTCTAGCAGGGAGTTCTAAATCCCCCTCCCTCACCAAACTACAAATCCAAGGATTCTGTAGGATGCAGGTTTGACTGTTAAAGCGGTATGAAAGTGCTGTAATTGTGTAGTGTGAATGAGACCTACTTGTTGGCATACAATGGTTTTCAGTGAGGAGAATTCTGTTGTTCATATACTCCACACCATCCAGATTGTGCACGGTTCTGAACTGTACAGGGAGCTGACGTGAATACTGTAGGCATCCTATGTGGAGCATGGCAAGGTAAGAGGATATGGGCCAGGATGTAATGGAGCGTGTGAGGCCCCAAGTACATCTCCTCATCCTAGGTAGCATGCAAGGACAAAAGAGATTAAACAAGGCTTTTCTGATATGCCTGTGGAGCTCCATGTGAGCAGGGCTTGATGTATGCATTTCTTGCCAGACATCACACTGCAGAGGATGCAGGGAGCCTCTTCTGCAGAGCTCTGTGTCCATAGGGAGCCTTCAAGAGTGTTTCCAACCTACAAGACTGGAGCAACAATCTCATAGCAATGCCATCAGCAATACATAGGTTTTTGTACGGGAAATATTTTGTGACAGTAAGATTTTGAAAATTCCTTTTGAGATAGGGGATTAGTTAACCAATCTGTTACTTTAGACAAATGTCTCAGTTAATCCAAGCAAGTCTTTATTCTTCTGGTAAAAAAAAAAAAGTTTCTTCCCTGATCATACACATTTTACCTGAGACGTTGTTTTTTTAAAGCAGCCTTCTAGCTATTAAAGTAACACTTGACAAAAGTGCACTCTCTGTGCCTATAGTTTTTGGGTTTTTTTTTTAAAAAAACCAAAAGCTTGAAGAGCTGCATGATGTGTGCACTTACTTTGCAGCATAAGAGTACAATGAGGACTTCCTGGGTGTAATTGTGATGCTGATGGCTAGGGGGCATGCTAGATTCACAGCTGCTGCAGCTGCTGATTACTTTGAGTCCAGCCTCACACACTATGGTAAATCCAATTAGGTAATTCTCTGGAAGCAGTCTTCTGTTCTGTGTGGCTACAAACAAACTCAGCAATCACTGAAGAGAACCACAGTGCTTGGGTTACTAATGTATCTTTTGGGAGGTACCAGCTTTACTGTGTGCATAATTAGAACCCCCAATACTTGGATCAGTGCATACACTGACATTTTGCGGTTACCAACAAAGTTGTAAATGTTCATGGGAGCGCTGCATCCAATACTCCCTGCACAGTTTGCAGTCTAGTAAACAATAACAACAAGTTAAAAACCAAACCAACTATGATGGAGAAATATTTTGAATCTCACTTGTCCGATTCTTACAACTCAAGGATAGGAAATGAGGGTCCTCCTGGCCTACTTTGTTGTTGGTGGAATATGAGAACACTTTTTTTGTTTCACTGACAGCAGAATAGTATCCATGTCTTCTTAGATTTTGTTGCTGTCTTCACTAAATGATGATATTGCCAGCAAGGAATCATTGAGCTGGAAGAGACCACAAGGGCCATCTACTCCAACCCTTGCCAGTGCAGGAATACAAAACTAAAGTACTCCTGAGGGGTAGGCATCCAAGTTCTGTTTAAATGTCTCCAATGAATGACAGCCCAGCACCCTCTGAAGCAATCTATTCCACTGATGAACAGCTCTTTTCATATGGAACTTTGTCCTAAGGTTTAGGTGGGATCTGTTTTCTTGTAAAGTCGAAGGCTTTCACAGACAGCATCCATAGATTTTCCTTGGTTTGTTTCCCCCAGGCTGTGAGGCTGTGTTTTGGAAGAGTTTATTTCTGATGTTTCACCTGCATCTATGGCTGGCATCTTCAGAGAATGGTTGGGTAGGAGTGTATGTGGAGTTTATATAGATTGTTTGGAGGTTGTGTTTCCTCCTATGTAGGTTTGTAATTGAATGGCCAGAAACTTGGCCAAATCATACGTGGGGGATCCAGTGGCGCTCACCCATAGAACATGGCCTCACAGCCCAGAAAAAAACCTAAGGAAAATCTATGTTTTCTTGTAATTTGAATCCATTGTTTTGTGTCCTAGTCTCTTAAAAATAGAAAACAAGCTTGTTCCATCTTCTATATGACATCTTTCTAAATGTTTAAAGATGGCTATATCCCCCCAATCTTTTTTTCTCCATGCTAAACATACTCAGCTTGCTAGCTGGTGCTCACAGGACTGGACTTCCAGAACTTTTACTATCTTGGACACCTTTTCCTGTACATATTCTAGTTTATCTATGGACTTTTTCAAACGGTTGAAAAAACCCACAAAGAGGTCTGGAGAAGAACGGGGCTGTCACGCTTACATAGCCCCATTTCAGATGACACAGTCCTCCTCGGTCCTCCGCCCGACCTCCTCCCAACCTTCCCCTATGCTGCTTGTGCCGCTTTTTACTGATGGAAAACCTCTGTGAATAAAAAGCGGTGTGAGCAGCACAGGGGAAGGTCAGGAGGAGGTCGGGAGGAGGACGAGAGGAGGATGGAGGAGGACTGCGTCGTCTGAAATGGGGCTGTGTAAGCACAACAACCCTGTTCTTCTCCCAAGCTCCTCGTGGGTTTTTCCAACCATTTGAAAAAGTCCTATATCCATCTTGAGCTGCGGTATCCAGAAATGGGCACTGTATTCCAGGTGAGTTCTACTAAAGGTCTTGTAAGACCTGATGTTAGTGTCTGACAGGGGAGATTGTATTGGATCTGCTTTCCGAGACTCCGCCACAGAAGGTATGCCCTCCCAGTTTTCAAAAATTGTCTTCCCTGCCCCTCCCCCTGATTCAACAGGGCCTTCTGACTGTCTGCCTAGCATTTTCAGTGGGATAGAGGAAGTGCCATGGGAAAAAGCAGGTGGGGAAATCTGTTTCCACCAGCCTAGTTGCCAATGCCTAAATCTGGATCCAACCCTTCACATGTACTTGCTGTTTTGTATTTGTTGGGTTTGTTTCTTTGTTTTACTTTTGCTCTTTCTTGGAGAAACTCAGGGCACCGTACATGGGCTTTTAACATTTTTTCTGCCATATTTGCTCTGTGATTATTTCTTTTGAATGTATCTTCTCCATATTAACCCTTGCCAAAATCAGAGTTATCTGCTAACCCATCAACACGAATGAACTTTAGTAGATCAGAGATGATGGCCTGACTTTCCCCTAGCACTTTACTAGATGTTAGTGCTTGGATTCTATTGATGGGCTGCTTCCATTGGTGAAACCAGGAGGTGGGAGTGATAACTCCTCCTTCCAACAGTCTCTTGGGAACTTTAAAAACCTGCTCCAGAGGGTGGGAAACTCTGGATGGTCTTGTCATGCCAGCAGACATCTGCTAAGCTGCCAATGACTGTAAGACTGCAGCTCCTGAAGGCTGGTGGGGTGGTGTATTCACACTTTGATTGGGTATTCCTGCATGAAAGGGGGTTGGACTAGATGACCCTTGTGGTCTCTTCCAGCTCTATGATTCTATGACTATGACTTCAAAGGAGCTATCCAAGGTTCTGAACCCTGTCCCTAAAGGGGTTCTGTACCCTGGATAATTTTTAACTCAGGTTTGCACTAAAAATTGGGGCAGGTTCACCCCCCACCGCTGCTGTCCCTAGCTCAGAGAGATATATAATCCCTATGCTATGGACTACGTAGGGTTTGTGAATATGAATCAGTTACAGATGCTTAACTCTAAGTTACACTTTTGTAACTGTGATTGTGAATTCCAGCCCTTATCTATAACTGCCTGTTTTTGCGGCTGGCCCTGCCTACTTTTGCTTCTGGCCAAGAGATTTCAATAGGAGAATTGCCCTGCTATTTGGTTAAGCCTTCCCTCTCTACACACTCCAGGTCTCATAGTTGCTTAGTCTCCCTGCAGTTACTACCCACACATTAACTACTTTTAGGCAATTAATGTCATGTTCCGTTTGAGAGATAGCCCCAATTTCTTTCAAGGCCATTTCAGCATTTTATTACATTAAATTTTATATAATGTATATAATTACATTTTATATCCCTAATCAAAATAGTCATATTATCTTGGCAACCTCATCACCTTCTTATCAATTAGAATGTCCCTAAGTCCCAGCCAACCATTATGACTGAGATTCTGGTAATTATGGTTCCTATCCTCTAAAAATGTTTTCTCTTCTGACATATCTAACCACATCCCTAGGAGCCCATATTGTCTCTTGTGCAATGCTGATACATCAGATATATATTGGTTGGGTAGGGATGGTATCTCAAGTCTAGGTGCCTACCTTGTGAACATTCTGCACTTCCCACTTTGTTTTATCTTGGTACTTTAGCAATGCAGTAAGTAGCAAATTAGATTCATGTGAACATAATTCCATATAGGGAACTATTGATGTGAAATAGTAATGTTAGCATACCCTACCACCCCAATTTTATAATTGCACATAGTGGACACTTTCGGGGTCATGCTGACTGGACACTGTTTGGGGTCAGGTTGACTGGAGGACAGTCAAGGTCATGATGACCTGAGACATGTCCAGAATCATAATGGTGGGAAACCCTGATAGGATTATGCAGAAAATCCAGCCATTAAAGGGTCTATGCTAATCCTTTCAAGCATGCAGTCAGTGACCATCCCTCAAACCATCTACAGAAATCTTTCCTATACACCCTACCTGACCAAACATTAAGAGGTTATTGCAAATCCCATCAATGTTTTGTCTCTCTGGAGCTAAGGCAATCAGCTCATTTTGGACCCTTTTGTCCGTATTGTGAGAAAGCCATCTAGGATTTGTCATATCCAACACACCCCTCCAGGGTATGAAATAAGGTATAAATATCCTATCTCAGATCCTAACCATGTGTGCCATAGAGTGGACCCACCATTCTGCATGTCAC
Organism: Gambelia wislizenii; assembly: GCA_030847615.1. Taxonomy (NCBI): domain Eukaryota; kingdom Metazoa; phylum Chordata; class Lepidosauria; order Squamata; family Crotaphytidae; genus Gambelia; species Gambelia wislizenii. The sequence goes on from JAUMIR010000001.1 coordinate 330,364,072, forward strand.
CTTGTCACTCTCTTTCTCGATGGACCGGATCCCCATGTGCCACCCTCACACTCTGTCTGAGTCCCTCTGCAGCACAGGCCTCTTTGAGACTTGTAGCTATCACCCTTCCACCCTTTACTTCTCTCTATCCAACCCTTCTCACCTTCCTCTTCAATAGCCTTGTATGGTTCTTAAGAGTGTAAGTTCTTGTACAATAGGTTATCTCTTGTGTTAATTCAAATAAAATACTTTGTTTAACTTTAACTGGAGTGCCCTCTACAGTCAGTACAGGTATACATAGGTGGAAAGATCCCCAAAGTTACCCTCTTCTCGCAGGCCTCCTTTTGAGCTATAATTCCCCCAAACTTCAAGGAGACACTCTTAGGGTAAGAGCAACCATATAATGGGGTGAAGATATGCTGATTTTAAGCAGGCCAGAAAATGGCTCTGAAAATAACAGAATTAATTAGGGACGTTAGACCTGACACTACTAAATGGAAACAGAGAATCAGAGAAGCAGAGAATCATTGGTTGCTGTGGTTGCTCAGTGACTGCTGTGGCATTCAAGTAATTATGAAGCAGGCTTTTCTATTAAAATAATCTTTATGTACAGCTTCTGCTCCTGTCTTTCAATCCTGATTCTGCCCTGGACCTAATTTTAGAGGTTGGCCCAGTGTTTTAGTTCAGTAGTTCTGAACCTTTTTATTGCATCAGGCACCTCTCTGAGAATCTGATGAAAGTGAGGGTTGTTGTAGCATGCCTTCAAGTCATTTCCAACTAAGGTGAACCAACCATGGCAAGATTTGTTCTGAGGGGATCTGGTGTTGCCTTCTTCTGAGGCTGAGAGAGTTGCCTAAGGTCACCAAGTGGGTTTCCATGTCCAAGTAGGGATTCAAACCTGTTATCCTGGAGTCCTAGTCCAACACTCAAACCACTACACCACCCTGGCTCTGAAACCTAGATCCCTCCCTGAAAAAAAGTTACCTAAAGGCATACACACAGAATTTTGCATGCTGTTGATATTATTGTATTGGAAACTGATTTTCTCCTACAGCACTTGAAAAGACTTTACTTAAAAATTACAGTGACAGGAAAAACTTCAAAGTAACAAGAAGGAAATCAACAAACAAACAAACAAATCCATTTTTGCATCTGGTTCAGAGACCTCCTGAAGCATATGTATGGACTCCATGTTAAGAATCCCAGTTTAGTTAGACTGCACCTAAGTCTCTAAACACATGCTTATAACAAAGGAGTGCAAGTTGTGTAAGCCAGAAATCCATGTGTAACAGTGTGACAAACACCACCCTTCTCTGCTGCACCCAGGCTGGCCACATGAAAAAGAGGCCAAGGCTCCTGCATCTTTAGTAGTTACATGGAAGAAAGAATTTCAGCAGTTGAAGCTTGCACAATGAGCTACATCTGCTGAAATTCCCTCTTCCACACAATTGTCCTCTTTCATATGGCCACCTTCCCCATGAGACCTATTTGTAGTCTCAGAAAACATGAAAACCAGGTAGTCTGTTGAAGTTCTGAGGGGCCACTTTACATAGCTGTAGGCTTTGCTTGGTTTGGCTGGTCACAATGGGTCAAAATGGGTAGTGTGGTATAGTGCTTAGAAAATCAGACTTAAAAAAAATACATGTTCTACTTCCCATTCAGCCACAAAGCTTCATTCAACTCAGAGGGCTATTGTGAGGGGTAGTGGAATCCTGTATACTAGTGCTTCTTAGTTTACCTATGTGGAAGACTGGCAATTGTTTTCCCTATTATGCCAGGAAGTAGTACCATGTTTGTGTCCATTGACTACCGTACTACTGTTTCTTTCTTTCCTGGAAACTCAGTGAAGACCAGCAGCCAATGGCTTGGGGACCAACACTGGGCTGTATACCATAATTTTGAATTGCACTTCTATACCTCAGCTGGAGCTTGTTGGAAGAAAAGTAAAATATGGTTGCATTGAAATATGAAAAGCTCCATCATGTAGGTCAAGAAACAATGCTATCGGTCCAGCTTGTTCAATGTTTTAATTATTTGTACCAAATAAACAAAAAGTTGAACAGGCCAGGCATCTAGCCTTGTTTTCTTGGCCTACATGATGGAAGCCTTCACAATCCAAACCAAGGCACTTCATGACTGCTCAGACAAATAAAACAGAATGGGGCGGGGGCGGTGAGAAGGAGAAAAATCTTCTGTTCTCTTCTGTAGCCCATCTTTTCAATATAAACAGGTTTTCTTTCTCTCTCCTTGCAAGCAAAAGTGCTGCTTATGTTTCCAACCAAGGCACCCATGTGGGGAAGTGGTGGGGGAAGGAAGAGGAGAGAGGCAGGTTGCGTACATCTGCTGAAGCAGCAGAAAATCTCTATCATTCTCAGCATCACTTTTGAAAAAGGTGACCACGGCACAAACTGGGGTTGGAATTGGCTGGGAAAAAGGGAAAGTGCCAGCAGCTGAAGAGCAGACAACACCTGCAGCTAATAAAAGCAAATGAGAAACATCTTCAGCAAAGAGTAAGGAGAGAGAGAGAGAGAGGGAGAGGGAGAGGGAGAGGGAGAAAGAGGAAGGAAGGAAGGATAAATCCCATGTTGTCTTATGGAAACACATTGACAAAGGCTGTGGCTTTGTGAATCTTTTAAGTGCTGTGCATGTCATTGCACTGAAAATACAAGGAATTGGGCATAGTCAATACTATTGAGCAGGCCAATTTTCCTGTTAAATTACAGGAGAACAGCAATGAATGGAAAAGGAAATGTAAAAATAGGAATGTGGCAGGCAAGTAACTTCTGAAAGAGGTACAACTTCAGCCAGCCTTCTGTATCCATGGATTCAACCATCCATGGGTTGAACATATTCCAGAAAAATGCAAAAACAAAAAAAGCAAACCTTGATTTTTGCCATTTTATATAAGGGATACCATTTTACTACACCACTGTATATAATGGGACTTGAGCATCCATGAATTTTGGTATCTATCTGGGATCCTGGTACCAAACTCCAGCAGATAACAAGGGCCCCACTATGGATGAATGAAGACCATTCTAGAGTCTTTGGCTTCTTCAGCATTTGAACTGGTTGGTTCTTTCTTTGCCATTTTGGTTCCAGCTCATGCTGGAGGGAGAGAAATTTAGGATAAGGGAGGTTTGAGGTTCTTTTTGTAACTTGGGGTGGGTGTAAAATTAATCTCAATTGTGCATTACTATTTAAGGGTTTAAAACAACAATGGACTAACATTTTAACTACTTAAATTGAACCCCCTCACCATCTTTTGCATTATTTGCTATATTTTTGATACTATTTTTCAATTAAGTGGTTTTAAAAAATAGTGCATAATATGGGGAGGGGGCAGCCATTTAAAGTAACAAAACCCACGAAACTTATTTAGCAGCCTTCCTTAACTGAGGCAGTTCCCAGATATTTTGGACTAGAGTGCCCATCAGTCTCAACCAGCAAGGCTAATCATTGGAATATGATTGGAATTTCAGTTCAAAATATCTGGAGAGTAATAAGGTGGGCATGTTGCTAGGAAGTTTAGCTTATTCTCCCGTGAAGTTTTGGTTTTGGGGAGTAAAGCCATTAAGACAGTAGTTCCACTTAGGGAAATTAAAATTTATGTCTGTATAGTTCATCAATGTACTCTCTATTTTCCAGAGCCATATAAGCATGACCCACCCACCCACATTCATACTTTTACCTCGGGGGAACTAACAGTAGAACCCCCATATCCGCTGGGTATTGGTTCTGGGGGGAGGGGCGTGATACCGAAAACTGTGGATAATAGTGAACACCATTGAAAATAATGGGGCTTCCCATTTAAAATATGATAGAGTTGCCTTGGAGGGCCTAGAAAATGCCTAGAGAGGACATCTTTTCTAGGAAGACTCTGGTAGGTGTGCTGTTTTGTGTCCCATAAATATTTGAATCAGTGGATACGGGGGTCCTACTGTACAATTGAATTTTAAAAATGTGGAGGAAGGTAAGAAGAGGAGGGTAGAAGAGAGAGGGAAATAAGATGCTTGTGTAGCTTTATGAGACTGGGCTTTGCTTGGAGATGATGAACAAGCCACCATAAGAGAGAATCTCTTAAGGCAAGGTGGAATTCTGTTACCCGAATAGGTGGGGCTGTTTTAGGACCGCACTCATGATGACAGAACTATATTACTAGTTTGGGGAATTATGATTAGCTCAAATGGAAGGCTGCAAGAAGCGGGTAACTTTGAGACCTTTTCACCTGTGTATACCAGTGCTAACTGCAGAGAACTCCAGTTTAAAGTAAAATAAGTGGTTTTTATTGGAAAATAACACAAAAGCACTCACACACAACACGCTCGCAAGACCCACACAAGGCTATAGAAGAGTTTAAGGCAGAAAGATTGGATTGGGGAATAGATCTGGGAGATAGGATAGTTACAAGTCTTGAGAAGCAGTGAAGAACTCAGACGTCTGAGGGTGGCACTGGAGTCCGATCTGGGGGCATGCCAATAGAGAGAGTGGCCCGGGGTCATCAACAGTGGCACAACTTGCTATTGTTTGGGACTAATATTTATACTATATTTCATGTCCTGAAGGGGTATTTGGGCTTAGAACAAAGCTTAGGTGGGTCTCCCACCATTTAAAACAAAGGAAACCAAAATGTGGCTGATTGCTGTTAATGGCTGAGAGATAGGAACTGATGGATTTGTGACAATCTCACATTGTAGGAGAGGAAAGGGTACTGAGGGATTTTTCCTGGTCACTTGTTTGTTTGTGATGTGTGACCCATAGCTGAGGGGATCCAAGAGGGGATTAGTACATACCTCCATACAAGGGGCTTCACTTAATCCTGTCTTGGGTGTGTCCACTAGTATTCTTCCACAACACCTTCCCAGGCCATTGTGACCTCTGTTTGACCTCACCTTTTGGCATCTAATATTGCCAGTTATGAGATATTATATGGAGAGGGTATAGGGCATGGTAACAATTCTTTCAGCCTTCTAACTATTGTTAGGACTCATTAGTCCTAGCCAACATAATCAATGGTGAGGAATGCTGGGAATTGCAGTCCAACATCATCTAGAAAGCCACATGATTCCAATTCCTGTCTTAATGTCAGTTCTTGGTATATGCTGTGAATTTATAGGTCATGCCCACCTCCACCCCCAAGACTTTTGGGTCTGCAAGAGTGAACAGAGAACAGTGACATGCAGTGCCACATAATTCTTTTATTATCATGTCTTATAAATTGCCTCTTTCCTGATGAGTGCTACATAAAGTGAAGCAGATGAAATGTATTGCCTTCCACCTCAAAATTAGGCTGCAAATCAGTGAGGGAGAGAATGGCTGAGCTACTCAGAGTTGCTTAGCCTAAATCTCCCTCTCCATATGGAGTTATACACTGATTGTGTTTGTGATTCTTGTGTTGAATGCAACACTGTGGAACCAAGTGCTGTGGAACACTGAAGGAGTACTACTGCCACTTTCAGCAAGGGCAGAGGGCTATGCCTTGGCCATAAATGCTCATCTGCATGTGCTACAGTACCACATGTGCAAATCTACTTCCATGATCTTAAGCTAAATATGGCCATTCCACATCAAGAAAAAAATGTCCTACAGCTTCCACTGGGAAACTCCTGCGGCTTTTCTTCGCAAACGAAGATTCCGTAAGGACTCATCCCGCACATTCCGCAAGCGCGGTGATGACTAAAAAGGCCAATCTAAGATAGACCAGTCTGGTTGCAGAAAGCACAGCAGTAGGTTTCCTTGGGTGATGTTTCCGGGTTGTGATTCTTTCTGCGTTGTCGTTTCTCTTCAAGACTTGTTCGGTATGAGTTCTCAAATAAGGCTGCAGCATTGGACATAATGCGTCTCCATGCCTCCCGATATGAGGCCAGGGCGGACCATTGTTGGTGATCAATTTCGCAAAGCCTGAGATGTTGTTTCAGGAAGTCCTTGTATCGCTTTTTTGGAGCACCCCTCTTACGCTGACCCGTGGTGAGTTCACCATAGAGTACTATTTTTGGGAGGTGATGGTCCTCCATCCTAGAAATGTGCCCTGCCCAGTGCAGCTGTGTTCTCAATATCATGGCCTCAATGCTGGCCATCCCTGCTTGCTCAAGGACAGCAACATTTGTCACATAGTCAAGTGTATAGGATTGTGCATAAACAGCGCTGATGAAAGCATTCGAGGAGTTGTAAGTGGTGGCAATAGGTGACCCATGTTTCAGATCCATAAAGGAGAATAGACAGTACAATGGCTCTATACACACTGATTTTTGTGCTTCGCCTCAGGTGTTTGTTACTCCAGACTCTTTTGTGAAGTCTTCCAAATGTGCTATACAGTATGCCTTTGCTAATCTGTGATCAATCTCTTTGTCAATATTGGCATCTGAGGAGATGATGCTTCCCAGGTAGGTGAACTGCTGAACGGACTTAAGCACAGAGTTGCCGACGGCAATGTGGGGATGTTGGTGTTCGTCCTGTGGTGCAGGCTGGTAAAGAACTTCCGTTTTCTTCACGTTGACTTCCAGCCCAAACAGTTCTGCAGCTGTTGCGAAGCAGGATGTTAGGTGCTGCAGAGCTGCTTCTGTGTGGGCAACAAGGGCAGCATCATCAGCGAAGAGCAGCTCATGAACTAGATAGAGTCTTGGTGCGAGCCCTCAGACAGCTTATGTTAAACAAGCTACCATCAGTACGGTAACGTATATAGATACTGCCTTCTTCTTCAAGCTCTGCTGTAGCCCTTTGGAGCATCATGCTGAAGAAGATTGTACATAAAGTTGGAGCAAGAACACAACCTTGCTTCACTCCATTAGTTATTAGAAAGGGCTCTGAAAGAGCATTGCCATATCTGACTTGACCGTGCTGGCCCTCATGTAGCAAGATAATGATTTTCAGGAATTTGGGGGGACATCCTAGTCTTTCCAGGATCTGCCACAGACCTTTTCTACTCATGGTGTTGAAGGCTTTGGTGAGGTCAACAAATGTTACATAGAGACCCTTGTTCTGCTCTCTGCATTTCTCTTGCAGTTGTCTAAAGGCAAATACCATATCTGTGTACTCCTATTGGCTCTGAAGCCACATTGGCTTTCAGGAAGAAGTTCTTCTGTAAAACACCAACAATTTCATAGCTAATATGCCTGTTTTGATATTAGTCCAGATCAGATATCTAAATAATGTTTCTTAATCATACATCAGTTTGACATCCATGGAATGTTACACAAGACTAGGGTGGCCAAATTGAAACCAAAAAAGGATAGGGCTCCTGCACCTTTAACAGTGACATAACAAGCCATCCCTTCTGAAAGTTTTTCTTCTATGCAGCCATTTAAAGTGCAGGACATCTTCTGCATCTGGCCACTCTAGCTACACAGAACTGTCAGCACTGGCTCCATCCTAATTCATACTTCTGGGTGCTCTGGAATGATTCCTCAGCATTGGAACTTCACATGCCCTTAACACCACTGCTCTCTCAACTTCTGAAACCTGCTCCTTGATGGGTGGTCAGCATTGAGTTGGCTCTTACCAAGCTTGGCCTCTACTCTATCCATCAGCTGGACAAAGGAAGCCTAGTAAGTATTCTAGGCACTTGTCTGAGTACTCATGAGGCAAAAGATCAAAGACAAAATAATCAGGGTATGAAGTCCCCCCCCCCTCTATTTGGCTCATTGTGGGCTTATTAGTTTTCCCCAGAGCCCTTCTCTTTTCACCTTCCGACATTTTACACATGCTTTATTGCCTTGCTTTCTGTTTCTCCTCTAGAAAAAAAAATCAAGGTTGTGGAACTAACAACTGGATTTTATTTTATTTTTTTAAATGGTAGAATCAGCTATTCTGCTTTTGTTTGTTGCATCTTTCCCTAGGTGCAACTGGATGGCATGTAGCTGAGCAGGGATGGGGAATGTGTGGCCCTACAGATATTGCTGGACTGCAACATCCATCAGCCTTAGCTGGCAGAGTCAGTGGTGACGGACTGTGGGAACTGCAGTCCAGGAACATCTGAAAGACCATACACTGCACTCCTCTGGAGCAGAACCAATGGCCTAGATTCTGTTCGTTCTCCATTCCAGACTTAAAGAACACATCAAGCTCTCTCCCCCCACTTTCTAACCTCTTCCCTGATGACATATGGAGAACGTTTATCCAAAATTTAGTACATTATTCGTCCTAATAAAGGTATTGCCTGATCATTTGATTTTAGGGAAGAGGTTAGGGTATTCTTCCAAAAACAAAGCTGTCATGTTTTAAAGTTCCTCTCTTCACATTTACAATTTATCAGCTTTGTTGAATTTCTGGCCATTGTTTCATTTGAGTTTTGCCATGCAGGCAAAAAATAAAATAAAAATGTATCACCATTCAATGTGACTATTAATGACTTCCATATAGTTGGCACATGTTCAAACTGGAGACTTTATTATTGTGACTCTAAAGTCCCATACTGACTTTGAACTTAGTGGAATTTACTTTTGTGCAGGCATACATAGGATTACACTGGAAGACTATGGTCCTAAGCAAATGTAATGGTAAGTACATGTGGGCCTTGCTGTTGAGTAAGTAAATACACATAGCATTGTGCTAGGAAAAAACTGACCAATAAACTAGAAAATGTTGGGAAATGTGAGAAAAAGTAGTGGATACCTCTAGCAAAGTAATCAAGTTGTAAAGGCCAAGGCTGAACAACAATCAGTTCCACTCCCACCCACCCACCAGGGTCTAGCAGAGAAAAAAATAAACCCAGCCTTCTTTATAAAACATATAAAAGTAGCTTTGCCTATACGTGTTACAGCATAGTCAAACATTTGGTCTAATGGAGGAGAGAGAGGGAAGGAGAAAAAAACACATGTTGGCAGGTTAGATGAGATGCAGAAAGAAAGTGGGTGTGATAAGGCAAACAAAGAGGAAGTCTGAAAATGTGCAAACTAGCAGTTAATGAGTATAGATGTGTAAAGTCTGCTAGCTCTCCAACTCAAATCTAGTTTCTGCCACTGATTCAGTAGTCCACTGAGATAGACCTTTGTTTCTTGCAAGACTCATAATAAGGATGAACAATAATGAATACCCTAAAGGCACCAGATCCTGTCTTATCTTGGAAGCTAAGCAGGGTCAGCCCTAGTTAGTACTAGGATGGGAGGCTGCCAACAAATACCAGGTGCTGTAGGCTATATTTTAGAAGAAGGAACTGGCAAAACCACGTCTGAGCATTCCTTGCCTGAGAAAATCCTATGGAATTCATGGGGACTCCAGAAGCAACTTGAAGAAACACACAATAATGCCAGCCTTGCCATTGTCAGAGATACCGAGATAAGGTATGTATAATGTTCTCAACATGCCAAAATACAATATATGTGTGAATTATAGTTCCCAGAAACTTAAACAGTCCAAACACTAAATGGGTGATGTGTCATTTAACTATCATTTTCCAGAACAATAGAGCTGGAGGATGGGAAGGGACAAGGCAAGTGGCTTGAGAATACAACTGTCCTGAACTCACAATAGCAAGTGCCTGAGGAACAACAGGGGAGGAAATGCAGGAACAGAATAAGGGGTGCAGAGATCAGTAGAGACAGGTCCAAGGTCCAGGTACTTGGCCAGCAAGGGATTACTGCAACAGTCCAGAAGTCAGTCCAAAGTCAAGGCAAAACAGGAACACAGGAGGAGTGCAACAGCTCAGATAAGCAGTTGTCAGCATTGAAGTTTGAAGGAAAACTGCTGGGAGATTTATAGCAAGATTTTCAAGGCCTGGTGGGCCTCATTAACGATGAGGTCAGAGTTTAGTATTTAAAGGATGCTGGGTGTGGCATTTCTCTCTCCTGCATTCAGAGAAGGAAAGCAGCATTTCATCTGGATTATCTATCACTGGCTGGCAGACTGATTGTTCTTCAGAGTGAGATATGTTTTCTCTGTCTGCTTTAGCTGCCCTCTCAGAGGGAGTCAGGGCAGTCTCTTTGTCTGCATCCTTTGCTTCCTCCTCTTTATCCTCTGAGTCCTCAGCAAGGGGGTTCCTGACAGCAACCTTGAATATCTGTGGCTAACTCTTCTGCACTGATGTTGCTATCATCAACTTGCCATGGATTGAAATCCCTATAGAGTCCTGTTCAAACATTCTTAAGGAATACCTTCATGCGCTAGCCCCGCATCCAGTTGCAGAGTCAATTATTCTTTGAGTAGGAAGATCTGAAAGGGGAACACAGTTAGAATCATCCACTCCACTGAACATCCTGATTACTTCCAGTGATTAGTTGGTGGAAGTTTTGATGAAGGTGATTAGACATGAGAATGAGATAAAAGGTCTACGTGTCAAAAGTCATAAAGTAAAGGCATTCCCAGATGACCTGATGATAGTACTGGAAGATCCTTTGGAGAGTATAGAATTGTTATTGAAGGTTTTGGAAGATTGTGAAGAAGTTGTGGTGTTAAAAATCAATAAAAATATGAAAATGATAACCAAAAACATGAGAAAAGAGGAAAGAGAGCCATTGATGCAGTTATCAGGCTTTAAGATTGAGAAGAAAGCAAAGTATTTTGGTGTCATTATCTCAGATAAAAATTCTGCATTATTTCAAGATAATTATGTTAAAGTTTGGATGAAACTTAAATACGACCTACAGTGATGAACTAAACTTAAATTATCTTTACCAGGAAAGACTGCAGTGATAAAAAATATATATTACCAAACATGTGGTTTCTCTTTCAGACTATTCCAATAATATTGAATGACAAACCATTTAAAAATTGGCAAAAAGTCTTGTCAAAATATATTTGGCAAGGGAAAAAAAACCAGAGTAAGAGTTAAGGAATAATGGGATGATAGACAAAGAGGAGGTTTGGGATTACCTGATTTGAAAACATACCTTGCAGCTTGTGTGGTTAAAAGAATGGATAATGCTGGATAATGAAGAGTTGTTATCTTTAGAGAGACATTACCTGAGATATGGGGAGCATGGGTATCTGTGGTATGACAAAGTCAACGTTAATGTGAACTTTAATAATCATTACGTTAGATGGGCGTTTTTTAGGATTTGGACTAAATACAGTGGGCCCTTGGTATCCACTGGGGTTTGGTTCCAGGATCCTCCATTGATACCAAATCCATGGCTGTTCAAGTCCCATTATATACAATGGCATAGCAAAATGGTGTCCCTTACATAAAATGGCAAAATCAAGGTTTGCATCTGGGAATTTATTTTTTCTGGAATATTTTCAAGCTGTGGATAGTGGAACCCTTGGATGCCAAATCCGTGAATACAGAAGACTGACTGTATAAACTCAGGTACTGTCCAAAAATACCATTATGGGTATCAATAAAGGAAGTATTTTATAAGTTGGACAAAAAAAAGAAAAGAAATATTGGATAACTTATCAGGATTTGTTAAAATTTGAAGATGGTCGATACAGATTAAAATCAAACAATGAGTTGATAGTGGAAGGATTTAATACAGATTGGTACCAATATAGATGGCTGACCAAAGATATAAAATGGACAAAAAGCTATTTGATTTTGAATGTAATAAAACCAGAATTTGAGTTACGACTACGTACAAATGAGGAGCATTTGATTGGCAAAATGTATAGCTTATTATTGGAAATGGAGACTGAAGAAGAGCAAATTAAGGACTGCATGATTAAAGTTGCCCAACATTTGGGTTATAATATTGAATTAGATAAATGGGAAGAATGTTCAGAAGGGTTTAAAATTTACAGTATCCAACAATTTGAAAGAAAACTTTTATAAAATGATGTTCAGATGGCATTTGACCCCAGAAAAACTATCAAAAATGTATAAGGCGGTAAAAAAATATACAATAAGTGTTGGAAATATGAATTCCAGATAGGATCATAATATCACAGGTGGTGGACATGTAAAAAAGCCAAAAAAATATTGGAAGCTGATCCATGTGGCGATTCAAGAGTTTCTTAAGATAAAAATATGCTTTAAGCCTGAACATGTCTTATTAGGGTTGATGGATGTTTAGACAATGAAACAACACAAGAGGATGTTACAATATATGACTATGGCAGCAAGACTGATTTATGCTCAATGGTGGAAAAATGTTGAGATCCCATCAGTAGAAGATTGGATTGGGAAAATGTTCGACTTAGCAGAAATGGATAAGCTAAGTACTTTATTAAGAGAAAAACCAGTAGAGAAATTTCTGGAAGAATGAGAGCCCTTTTTACAATTTTTAAGGAAGAGAGATGAAAAGATGTTACTGACAGGGTTTGAAGATTAATTATTTGTGTTTTGTAAAATAAGTCAAAATATAAGATTGTTTTGTGGGGGGGAATCTTAGGGGGAAGAATAGTTTAATAGGACACTTAAGCCAATGATAAGAAATCAAGAAATCAGGAAATCACTTTTAAATCTTTGTCCATATGTTTTGTGTTTGTAGTGGGTAAATATAAGTGTGTGATGTTCTGTGTTACTGGGTTGGTTATGTTGTGTCATGGGTGGCAGAAGGGTTTGTGTATCTTAATTTGTCTATAGGTTAATATGGTTATATTTTACTTTTTGTTATATTAATAAAAAGTATGGCAGGGGGAAAACATCTTGATTACTGGGAACTCTGTTAACTTTTCTTCTTTTATGCTGAATAGTGTTGTAATTGCCTTGTCTTGGTAAGATGAAATGGGAGGTAGCCAGTCTTACTTCCAAGGGCAAGGGGGAAGAGGTAAGTGTCAAAATGGTACTCAAAATATAGAGAATTTCATTAAACAGGAAACTTCCTAGTGTGTTCTTTGTGGCAACTCTCTGTTTACGTCTGGGGTTATGTTGTTTGAAATGTTAATTCAAACAAGGAAAGTGTTCACCAAATATATTGGACCATTTAATATGTCCTTAAAATTGTCTTGCATTTTTAAGTACCATTTTGGGGCTGGGCTCTTTTTCAGGCTGGGGAGGGGGTTCTTTTATATTTAGTGCTGCCCCTCCCTCTCCACCTGTCTTGTAAGTGAACTAGGTGTCTAAAAAATTCCAGAGTGATTATTGCCTCTTTTGGGTGAAATCTGGAGATGTGTGATGCACCCTTAAATTCGCTGACAAAGCAGCTCTTGCTTCTCCTAACTGTTCTATTTTCCTTTTCCCAATGCTTAAGCCACACATCTGAGTCCTGCTCACTATAGCAATGGTGTCTGTGGGGGTGGCAGGGCAGGGGACACACTAAGGTAGAAATAGGAAGGTAGAGCTATTCCTCTTCTATCTGTCAGCTCATTAATCAGATAATTTAAAGGTATAAGGCCAAATGGAGAATGTGAAGCCCACCTGATGCTGTTGGACTGCAACTCCCATCATACCTAGCGAGTATGACCAGTGGTGAAAAATGATAGGGGCTGCAGTCCAATGATATCTGAAGGGCCACATATTCCCCATCCTCTGTATAGCATGAACCTCTAGTTGCAGGTTGAAAACTGATTGTTCCCTATCCCCCTGTGCCCAGGGAATCAATTGAAGCTAAAGCCTTTCCATGGGTGTCATCCACATGCTCACAAATGTATGGAGGACAGAGTGTGTTCCTGTGACCCGCCACAGTTGCCTCTTTCTTTATTAGTTGCCCACCCTCATGTCTACATGTCAAATGCAGACATTTGATGAAAAGAGAAGCTTGAGTGTGAGCAGCTACTCAGTGAGACTGTGGTCTCAACTGATCACAAAACACATGAATAGTCATGTATGTGGTCTGTCTATTAAATACCGAGACTGATACAATAACCCATCTTTATATGTATTCTATAATTCTTTATATGTATTCTATATGTATACAATTCTAATGCTTGTCCCTTTCAATATACTCCCCATTCACACCCACAAATTGATGCAGTCTTGTTTTCTACTGGTTGAAGGCGTGGAGCAGATCAGTTTCTATCAGCTGTTTCAACACATCTGCCATTTTCTTCTTTTCTGCATCAATTGACTCAGAACGTGTCCTCTTAAGCACCAATTTCACTTTCAGGAAAAGAAAAAAGTCACATGGTACCAAATCTGGTGAACATGGAGAATGTTTAAGTGTAATAATGCATTTATCAGCCCAAAACTGCTTCATATAAAGTGCTGTGTGAGCAGGCGCATTGGCTTGATGAAGAATGATAACATTTTCCCACAGTTCTGGCCTTTTTTTCCTGACTCTTTCTCTCAGCTTTGTCAAAACTTCCTTATAATAGTGCTGGTTTACTGTCCTGCCTTTTGGAACCCATTTTGCCAAAATTATGCCCTTGATGTAAAACAAAAAACAAAAAAAACCCCACACACCAATGAGCATGACTTTGAATGTGGAATTGCTTTGATGTGCTTTTTTCATTCTTGGTGATGATGGTATTTTCCAATGCACTGACTGTCATTTTATCTCTGGATCATACTGGAAGATCCAGGTTTCATCACAAGTGATGATTTTTTGAAAAAAGGTTTGGATTCATCTCATGTTGCTGCAGAATGTCAGCACAAATTTCCTTGTGGCAATCTTTTTGCTCTGGCGTGAGAACCCTAGAGACCATCTTGGCACAAACTTTTCTCATGTTGAGATCCTCATGCAAAATTTTCCACAAAGTGTCTTTGTCAATGATCATGGCTTCAGCTATCATTTGGACACTCAGTTGGCAGTCTCCTTGAACAATCTAGCTGATTTTTTCCCCAGCAGTTTCTTCAGTTCTTGAAGTGGAAGGTCGTCCAGGGCATTTATCATCTTCCACATTCTCACATCTTTCTCTGAATCTTTTGTGCCACCCAAACACACGAGCACGAGACATTCAGTCTTCCCCGTAGGCCTCAGTAAGTATTTGAAAAAATTCCATTGGTGTTTTGTTCAATTTTACTAAAAAAATTTAACTTGACACATTGCTCGACTTTTAAACTTAGCATTTTTCCAGCACACAATAGACATCACAGCAGCTTTAAATGATGACTGACAATTAACCAAATGGGTTGAAAGTGTTGATATTTGTCATGCAGGTTCAGACACATTCAAGGTCACCAGTGAAGTGTTCACAATCAGTTCTCCCCTGATTTGTCTGAAAGGTAGAAACACAGTCTCATTTTTTAATAGACCAACCTTGTACATGTTCTGTTTATATACATGAGCCAGCATAAGGGGAATATCACACTACACTGTTACAGTGGTATTATTCCACTTTAACTGTTCTGGCTGCCTTCTGCGGAATCCTAGGATTTGCAGTTTAGGGAGGGGCATTTAGAATTCTCAGCCAGAGAGCTCTTAGGCTTAAACTACAATCCCCAGAATTCCTCAGGAGGCAGCCACAGCAGTTAAAGTGGAATAATAGCATTACAACCGTCCCTTCATTTTTGCAGCTTTGATTTTCGCGGTTTTGTATATTTGTGTAAATCCTCAGCTCTTCCCCCCCAGGAAACAAGCTGGGGGGGGGGTGGAGCCAAACCTGAGGAAAGCCCTGCATTTGCCGCAAGGCCTCTGAGCCTCCAAGTGCTCGGCGGTGGGGGCGGCATGGTGGACACAGCGGCAAAGATCCTGGAGGTATGGTGGCGTTCCGTTTTTTTGGGGGGAGGCCAACCCTGAGGAATGCTGTGCATTCCAAGGCTTTTCTCAGAATGTGCGGCATTCCCTGGGCTTGCCTCCTCCCACAAACGCACTGAATCCTGAGGAATGGCTGCATTCAGGGCCATGTTACCAAACACAGCCGGTGTTCGGGCTTGGCTTTCCCACCCCAACAGAATTGAACCCCCAGGAACTGCCACTTTTGGTGGTTCCTGGGGGTTCAATTCAGTTGAGGTGAGAAAAGCAAGCCCGAAGCATGGCTGCGTTTGGCGACTTGGCCCTTAATGTGGCCGTTCTTCAAGCTTGCATTTCTTGCCCCAACTGAATTGAACCCCCAGAAACTGCCACCTTCGGGGTTCCTGGGGGTTCAATTTGGTCAGGAGATAAGCCTAGCCTGAAGAATGGCCACATTAAGGGCCAAGTCACTGAATACACTTGACTTTCTCACCCCAGCTGTATTGAATCCCCAGGAACTGCTGAAAGTGGCAGTTCCTGTGAGTTCAATTCGATTGGGGTGAGTAAAGCAATCCCAAAGAAATGGCCGCATTTAGGGCCAAGTCACCAAACACGGCCATTCTTCAGGCTTGGCTTTCCCGCCCCAACCAAATTGAACCCCCAGGAACTGCTGAAAGTGGTGGTTCCTTGGGGTTCAAATTAGTTGGGGAGAGAAAAGCAAGCCCGAAGAATGGCTACATTAAGGGCCAAGTCACTGAATGCAGCCAGTCTTCAGGTTTGGCTTTCCCACCCCAATGGAATTGAACACCCAGGAACTGCCAAACGCGGCCGCTTCTGGGGGTTCAATTTGGTTGGGGTGGGAAGCTAAGCCCGAAGAACGACCGCATTAAGGGCAAAGTCCCTTTTGGCTTTTCTATCCCTGTGGGGCGAAAAGCCTGAGATCCAGCAAAGCCTCTACAGAAAGCCAAAAGGGGGTGGGTTAGTCGGATGCTGGATTTTCGCCCCACAGGAAACAATCCAAAACTGGTATCTGAGTAATCCACCCCCCTTCGGCTTTCTGGAGGGGCTTTTTGCCACATAGGGAATGATCCCTGTGGGACGAAAAGCCAGCGATCAAGCAAAGCCTCTCTAGAAAGCCGAAGGGAGGTGGGTTACTCAGACGCCAGATTTTCATCCCACAGGGAATGATCCAAAGCCAGTGTCCAAGTAAGCCATCCCCCTTTGGCTTTCTGGACAGGCCATTTGCCTCACAGGGAATGATCCCTGTGGGGCAAAAAGCCGGAGACTGAGCAAAGCCCTGCCATGTTCACCACAAAGACTTTGCAGCGAGTGTAGGGGGAGTTGCTCAGTGCTGGGGGCATGGCGGCAGTGACGGGGTGAATGATGGTGGTGGCGGTGGCCTAGGTGGGCAGGGTTGTGGCGGCGGCCTGGACCACAAGCCTTTCTTCTTCCCTTCCAGCTCCAGGGCATTCCATCTGCGCTCCCCCCAGCCAATCTTTACTTAAATTTTTATTCATGTTTTATTCATTTTCACAGGGCTCCTGCACCAATAACCCCCGGGAAAATGAAGGGATGACTGTGTAACAGTGAATTGTGATTTTACCACAAATGAAATACAGTGTGCTGTATCAAATTCAGACAGCTACAGAAATGGGTCACCAGTTGCCATTACATCCAGAAGGAGTAGGTGATGAAGCAGCTTATTTGTGTGTGTGTGTGTGTGTGTGTGTGTGTGTATATATATATATAAATATTTAAGTTTTGCCCTTTATGATGGGCTCTTTAAGCAGTGAACAAATGAAATCCATTTGAATAGTTATAAACAGCATAGAATTGTGAGCAATAAAAAATTAAACAATAAAGAATGTAAACAAAAAGAATTTAAAGCAATAAAAATTAACAGACTAAAAACTTGTTAAACAATTGGATATGTTAAACAGATGAAAGCAGTTGAGAGCCATATGAACATACGTTTTGAGAAAATCAATTAGGTCCCAAAACCTTTACTTTTTTAAAAACACATTTTTCCTTGGGGCTGCAGTGACACCAGTCAGGTCTCTAAGGGGAGGGAATTCCACAGTTGTGGTGTCGCACCAGAGAAGGCCCTCTCGTATGTCTTCTCAAAACAAGGATGCAGAAGAGGGTCGTTGTAGAAGACATCAGTCCTGGGCAGGTATATAGAGGGAGAGGTGCTCCTCAAGTATTGACATTCCAAGCCATTTAATTTAGAAGCTCTATTTCCTATAGTTAAAAACACACACACAAAACACTTCCATTTTGCAGGTTCACTGCCAGTGGAGGACCTGTGTGGTCATATGCTAGGTTCAAAGGTTACTTTTTCTGCAGGTCTGTGAATAGCCTTGCTCTGTGGAGTCAAGAACCTGAAGAGACTAGGCAAAGAGCCATGTGCCTGTAATGTCAACCTGTTGTAAAACTGTTTACAGCTACAATCTTTCTTTACTGTAAACCTGCCATGAAGATTCAGCAATTTGGCAGGATAACAAGTGTAGAGGCAGATGTGAAACATCTGGAGCTTTATGTAAGAAAATAATGTATATGTCTGGTATTTGCACTTGTTGAGCAATCCAGAGAGTTGACTTCTGGAAGGATGACTACATTCAAGTAAATGGAGAGATATGACTAATTGGAAGAGTGGAAAAGGCCTGGATCAAAGGTGATCTCTCTGATGATGGCATTCCGCACTTATGGGAATATGGAAGGAAATGTAAATGAATCAACTATCTAGGATCCAATGGGAGGAAGGGAATAGAAAAGTGTACAATCCAGGTAACAACCATTCTGAACTTTCCAGTGGATTTGGGAGCACGGTGGAAAGGGTCAAGAAGAAATACAATTTCTTGTAAAAAAGAATGGCATTTGCTGCATAATGCTGGAAAGAAATAGGTTGTATGTAGTTAGAGAGGGAAGAATCATGGCCTGTTGAATGGACTAAGGGTGAATCAACATATGACAAGCTCCTAGTTTAACAATCAAGGGGATAAACAATCTCTGATTTTTGTTAGCCCTGATCTTTTCTTACTTCCTGCTACTTTGTGAATGATAACCAGAAGAAAATCAAAGCTTTATTTGCAAATCTGATTGCTTAGATGCATTGCATTCACCTTTTGATTACAAATTCACACTCAGTTTGAACCCTACAATATTTGGAATGGGGGAGTGTTGGCAAGGATTAAAAATGTTATTTTAAAATGTTGAACCCCACTTTGGTCAAAATGCAGTGTTTGTATGAATGAATAAATACTTACATGGGATCACTGTGTTTTAATTATGTATCTACAGTTGTAAATATTTTTATTCAAAACAAACAATAAACTGGAGAGTAGAGATGAGAGGCCCTGGTCTGAGGAGAATTGTGGTTCAGTGTAGCCGGTCTTGTGATAGAAATATGCCAGGTTTTCTGGTGATGAAACTTGATTTGTTGTTTCATTTCAGTCCCCACCACCCCACCAAATGTGACCAATGTCTACAGAGTATTCTGTCTCTTTCAAGAAAGGAAGTCTGCAGCTGCAGTATGCAGCTGAACAACACATATTATAGAAACATGGACTATGTGAAGGGGAAGCTAGACATTGTAAATCAAGAAATGGAATGTATAAACATTGCAATACTTGGGATGAGAGAGCTAAAGTGGACAGGACCTTTTGAGTCAGACACAGTGTTTTCTTCAGGAAACAAATCTAAGAAGAAATGGGGTAGCATTAATAGTGAGGAGAATGTAGCAAAAGCAGCCAAGGGATATATGCAAAGTCTGACCTAATAATATCAATAAGACTTCAGGGAAAACCTGTCAATATAACCATAATCCAAGTTTATGCTCCATCTACAGAGGCAGACCAGGAAAAAACTGAAAGTCTGCACTGGAATCCAAGAGGAAATTGATTACACATCCAAGCCAGGACTGTTGATAATCATAGACAATTGGAACACAAAAGCAGGAAACAGAACAGAACCAAACATTGTAGGAGAATTTGGCCTAGGATCAAGAAATGAAGAAGGAGAGCAACTGATTGAATTTTGTGGAGCTAACAGTTTGGTCACTGTAGACACATTCTTCAGGCAACCAAAGAAGCAACTGCATACATGGACATTACTGATGGCCAATATAAAAATCAGATAGACTACATAATTGGAAGTAAAAGATGGAAATGCTTCTTTCTCTCTGCAAGAACAATACCAGGAGCAAATTGTCGCACAGACCATGAGCTGCTGATACCAACAATTAGAGTAAAGCTAAGGAAAAACAGTAAACTAACCATCATGCCAATATACAACCTGAAGAACAGTTCTGTAGAATTTAAAGATAAATCTAAAAATAGATTTGCACTATAAATTGACAAGGAGCCAGAAGAACTCTTGGCTGAAGTCAGGGACATTGTGAGAGGAAAATGCAAAAAAACGCTATCTCTAGCCAAAAAGAAAGAGAAGCCTCAATGGATGACAGATGAAAATTTTCAAGCAGTTAAGGACAGGTGAGAAGCAAAAGTTAAAGGTGACAGAAACAGGATCAGAATCCTGAATCCAACTGTTCAGTGAATTGTGTGTAGGGACAAGTAGAACTACTATAACTATCAATGCAGAGACATAGAAGATGACAAACACCAGCTGTCCAAGATGACTTCAGGAAAGGAAGAGACACTAGGGATCATATTGCAAATATATGTTGAATAATGGAGTGTACCAAAGAATTTCAGAAGAAAATCAACCCATGCTTTATAGATTATAGCAAAGCCTTTAATTGTGTAGATCATGAAAAACTATGGATCACTCTTAAAGAAATGGGAGTACCACAACACTTAATTATCCTAATGCGTAACTCAGGACAAGAGGCTACCATCAGGACAGAATATGGAGAAACAGAGTGTTTTCCAATTGGCAAGAGGGTCAGGCAAGGCTGCATTTTATCACCTTTCTGTTTGACCTGTCTGCTGAATGTATCATACACAAAGCTGGATTAGACTCTGAGTTAGGAGATGTGAAAATTGGAGGAAGGAACATCAACAATTTAGGATATGAAGATTGCACCATACTATTAGCAGAAAATAACAAAGAATTTGAATGACTACTGAAGAAAGTCAAGGAAGAAAATGCAAAGGGAGGTTTACAACTGAACATAAGAACAAAATAATACGGTAATGGCCACAGATTATTTGTATGACTTTAGCTTAGTCAATGAAGACATTGAGATAGTTCAATATTTTCTGTGCCTTGTCTAAATCATTAATCGAAATGTTGACTGCAGTCTTAAAATCAGACGACTAGGACTTGGAAGAACAACTATGAAGGAACTAGACAAGATCCTCATATGTAAAAATACATATCTTTGATACCAAAGTCAGATTGTCCATGCCGTTGTATTTCCCATTTCTATGTATAGTTGTGAAGGCTGGACAGTAAGAAAGCAGATAGGAAGAGAATCAACTCATCTGAAATGTGGTGCTGGAAGAGAGTTCTGCAGATATCCTTGACTGCCAAAAAAGACAAACAAATGGGTTCTAGAGCAAATCAAGTCTGAGCTCTTCTTGGAAGCCAAGACGACTAAACTAAGACTGTTGTACTTTGGACGTACAGTATAAGAAGACATGGCTCACTAGAAAAGACAATAATGCTCGTCAAGGTAGAAAGGAATAAGAAAAGAGGAAGAGCACATTACCAGGGGATAGCCTCAATCAAGGAAGCCACAGCATATATAAGCCATTACTGAAGACAGAAATGGAACATGACCAGATGAAAGAATATATGATTAAATGGGCCCCAAATGTGGGCCATAATATACAGTTAGAGCAATGAGAGAGAATGTGGAAGAGTGATTTAAAATTTAGTTTCAGCCATGTCCTTAGGGAGAATGTCTACAAAAGAATATAGAGATGGTATCTGACTCGACAGAGATTCTCAATGATGTATACCATTAATACATGTTGGAAGTGTAATAATAAAGAGGGGACTTTATATCATATCTGGTGGACCTGTGACAGAGCAAAAAAAATATTGGACTCAGATAAATTATATCATGGAAGATATTTTGAAATTCAAATTTCAATTAAAACCAGAACTTTTTTTAACTGGGATTTGATGTAAGCTGGGGAAGGAATATGGAAGAATTGTACAGTATATGGTTACAGCAGCCAGAATTCTCCATGCTCAGAAGTAGAAGAGTATGGACATAGTTACCCAAGAAGATTGGCTTTTAAAACTGTATGACTTCGCTGAAATGAACAAATTGATAAATATGTTAAAAGAAGATCACCAAATGGTTTTAAAAAGGAGTGAGAATTTGATGAGAAAGAGGTGGGGTAAAATACCAATTTTAGGATTTGAAGACTAGTAGATTGGAAAAACAAGTAGAAGTACATTTTATACTATAACACAAAGAGAGTAGACAATCTGGTATAACTATTTGTATGCAAACTGAAAGTCAATATTGCCTGCCCCCCCATTTTTTTTTGTTTTGTTTTTTGTAGGGGGGGTGTTATGGGTCACCTATCACCACCATCTACAACTCCTCAAACACTTTCATCATCGCTGTATACGCACAATTCTAAATATACACTGGACTGACTATGTGACGAATGTTGCTATCTTTGAGCAAGCAGGGATCACCAGCACTGAGGCCATGATATTGAGAACACAGCTGTGCTGGGCAGGACACATTTCTAGGATGGAGGACCATCACCTCCCAAAAATAGTATTCTACAGTGAACTCGCCACGGGTCAGCATAAGAGGGGCGCTCCAAAAACAAAAAACAAAAAAAAAAAAAAACCAAAACGATACAAGGACTCCCTGAAACAACATCTCAGGCTCAGCCAAATTGATCACCAACAATGGTCCGCCCTGGCCTCACATTGGGAGGCATGGAGGCGCACTATCCACAATGCTGCAGCCTTATTTGAGAACTCACACCAAACAAGTCTTGAAGAGAAATGACAACGCAGAAAGAATCACAACCCAGAAACATCACCCAAGGAGACCTGCTGTGCTTTCTGCAACCGGACTTGTTTATCTTGGATTGGCCTTTTTAGTAATCAGCGCGCTTGCAGAAAGCACGGGATGACTCCTTTTCTTCGTTTGCAAAGAAAAGCCAGAGAGAGAGAGAGTATGTATAGTTTGTAGGTGTTGTGTTATGTAGATTAGGCTGATTGCATTGTATATATCTGTCTTTTTTGTTCTTTTTGTTTGTTGTTTAACCTTATATGCCCTGAAAATCAGGTGTTATTAAAAATTATCTATCTATCTATCATCTATCATCTATCTAGGAAGACACAGCCCTGAGTTTTCAGGACTTGAGCAGGGCTGTTGATGACAGAGTGACTTTGAGGTCTCTCATTCACTGGGTTGCCATAAGTCGAAGTCAACTTGACAGCAGTTAAGAACAAGAAGTCCTAACTAGAGGAAAACCATTAAATCAGTGGGAATTTGATAAGTCAACAATTATGTAAGTTCCACGAGTCAATCTGTCTCTCTAGTTGGACCCTTAACTGGATTTAAGCCTAAAATCACCTGGCTTTCCTGGGATTTAATCTCAAACGTGCAACGGATAGTGTAGAAATCTTGATAAAACATTTATATATCACTTTCAAGTGTTCACAGTATTTCTGGTGCCATGGCAGTGTGTGGCTTCCATTTTCTGTGGAACAGTGTATCCATTCTGAGATTTAGTCTATACAGTACTTTAAAGAAGCTATCCAAGGTGTTCAATCCTATCACCAAAATGGCGGAAGTGAGATCTGAATTGGAGATTTCTGAGAAGTAGAATCATAAAATAGAATCTTAGAGCTAGAAGGAATAACCAGGGCCACCTAGTCCAACCCCCTGCCATGCAGGAATATGCACCTAAAGCACTCTTGAGAGATGGCCATCCAAACTCTGTTTAAAGACCTCCAAAGGAGAGCCCACTACTTTCTGAGGCAACCTCTTCCACCCCTGAACAGTTCTTACAGTCAAGAAATTATTCCTAATGTTTAATGAATAATTTTTTAAAAAAATCCTAAGGTGGAATCTCTTTTCTTTCAATTTGAATCAGCTGGTTTGGGTTCTAGTCCATAAACAAACTTACTCCATCTTCCATCCAGCTAAGAGACTAAGTAGCGTAATGTTTTAGCTGATCAGATAAAGTAAATCCCTTATTGTATCAGGGGGAGGTGCCTACTGCCTTGAAGGAAGCTGTAGTACACCCACTCCTTAACCAGACCTCCCTGGGCCATTTCCTTGACATCCCCTACTTGGGCAAAGTGCTTGAGTGTGCAGTTGCTAGACAACTTCAGGCATTCTAGGAGGAAACATTATTTTGAGCCCTTTCATTCTGGGTTCAGACCAAGGCACAGTGCTGAAATGCCCTTCATTGCTTTGACTGGCTACCTACTCTGAGTGAGACACAGGGGAGTTGTACCTTCTTGATCTTCCTGGTCCTCTTAATAGCTTTTGATACCATTGATCATGATATCTTGCTGGACCAGCTCCATCAGATGGGAATGAGAGGCAGTGGTTCTTCTCCTATCTCGGGGCCTATTCCAGACAGTAGCACTGGGAAATTTCTGTCCATCCTCATGACCATTGATCTGTGGGGTGCCACAGGGTTCCATCATGTCTCCCATGCTGGCTGGGAGTTTGGCATGATCAGTTTGATCATGAAACTCAGCCTTACTTCTCCTTATCATTGGGGTCAGTTGAACCTATACAGGTTCTAGATGAGTGCCATGTTGTTGTACTGGTCTGGTTAAGGGCCAGCAAACTGAAACTGAATTCTGGTAAAATGGAGGCTCTGTGGTCTGGGAATTGGGTAAGTGCTCTGCCCTTCATAGAGTTGCACTCCTCCAGAGGGAGCTGATATATAGCTTGGGAGTACTCTAGCTTCATCTCTGTGGACTCTGTGGATCAGAGTGCTTGGTGCCAGTTTTGACTGGTCCAACAGCTATCACCTTTCCTGGACAGGAATAGCTTAATATTCATTTATCTTAAAATCATTTTTTTGGCTCTCTATGAATTGTAAGGTTGTTTTTTTTTTTTAAAAATAAGCCGAATGTATAATCTATTGTGAGGGTTTAATCTCACAATGATTGTGTTTACTTTCAGAGATCTGTAACTGAAATGCATTAAGCAACAATTGGTGTCTGTATATTGCAGGTAATTAGCAGCTGAGATGGAAAAGAATCTAGCACTCTTGTGTATATGTAAAGCACCAATGTTTGTTTGAAAACACCCCAAAAATCTTCCTGAAATGAAAAATAAGACCTTACGAAATGTTAGTTTAAGGTTCCATGGGATCCTTGTTGTTTCTGTTTTCTCAGACAGCCTGAGCCAACCCCTGTGAGAACTGGAAAAGATGCTAGTCTGTGACATGATTTGTCAGGAACAGGTTTGAGAAAACAGGGACAAGTCCCAGTTGAGTGAACAGCTGAGTCAATGCCAATCAGTGTATGTTGCATTTGAAGTGCTCTAGCTATGTGACTAATCAACTATTTGAATAATTGAACACACATCTTTGCAGCTGTGCAAAGCTATGCTTTAGGTACATGACTGAAAGTATTTTGAAAATTCATAAGATCTGGAATCCTTAAAGAGGGGTTAAAATAAAAGCAAGTTTCAGCTCCAGTCATTTCCAGATTCTTGTGTAAATCCAATGGCTAGCCTCAGCTATAGACCCCCTGAATCAATTGCTGAATGGAAAGTCAGTACTTACATAAATCTTATTGATTCAATGGGTCCACTCTAGTTGCACTAGGAGTTGGATGTAGGGCTCTGTGCAGTAGCAAACTAGTGTGCTTCCTGGAAATCATCACTTTGCATTCATCTTAAAGAAGCTCCCAGCTGGATCCAATCTTGATCTTCCTTCTCTCTGCCAATAGATGGGTACCAAGAGTCCCTGACACTGCAGCAATGAAAGGATACAGTAGATACATCAGCTGCAGCAATGAAAGGATACAGTAGATACAGATACAGCAGAATCCCAGAAACATCACCACTGATCACAAAACATAAGCCCATTCTTGAGCTGCAAGTGAGTGGGCAAAGCTTATGGAAGATCATTGGACAAAACTGGCAGGGCTATCCAGCTCACAATCTGATTGCACTATAAAGAAACCACAAATAGCCTTGTGACACCTTAAAGACCAACAAAAGAATAGTGACATTTACACAAGTCCAAAAACCATAGGGTCCCGCAGAAAAAGCAAGTCACAGCAGCTGTGACTTGTCTTAATGGTGATTTTATCCCCAGCAGCCCCTATAAGGTTCATGTCCTAGATGACAGCTGAGGAAGGGATAAGAGGGCTCTTTTGTACAGCCGCATTCCCCACTTCTCCATCCCTGACCACTCAGGAAAAGAATGGCGGCTGTGGGCTGCTTGCCTTGTCAGCAAGCTCCATCTCATGCACTTGTCTGGACAATCAGGGGTGCACTTCCTTTCATTTGGGCAAGCAAATCAGATTGATTCGCTTGTCCTAACGAGCAAGAATGTGCCCCACCTTGTTTTTGTTTTTGTTTGAAAGATGAGAAAAGCTGCAAAGGCTTTTATGATATTTTTTTTTTGCCCCCTCTCCTTCACAATATGGTGAAATCACACAGGATGCCATTAGGACAGGTAGGATTCTCCTTGCATTCCGTGAAGAGTTTTTTCACCGTTTGGACAACCTCAAAAGCCTTTGTGGGGCAAGAGTCCACTTCACCAAGTTTTGTGAACTAGACAGGGATCTTTGGCTATGGAGTGGTACAGAGTAGGGGTTGGGAAAATGGGGTCTGCATGCGGCCACCAAGGCTCCCCAACACTCCAGTTCTGGGAACTTTGTTTATTTACACAGTCTAGCTTACTAAATTACCAGTCCTTAAGGTACCCAACCAGGCCTTGGAATTTTACTGCAAAAAGCCAACACATTTACACCTTTGAGGAATGATATACATACCTCTGTGAACATGTGAGAGACACGTGCCTCCAGTTTCAATTTAAAAAATAAATCTGAATCAAAAGCTTGTGAAATGAAGGGGTCAAGAAGATGGCTTGGGAGCAGTGTCTGGAAAAAGGTTCAGAAACTAGGGAGTTGCCAAGCTGAGTTTCCAGGTGTCAGTGATCTCAGAGTCTTGCATATCCACTTCATCTTCTCTGGTGACTGTCTCACTACACACACACACACACACACACACACACACACTGAATGATCAAGCAAACTTCCTGCCTTTCTTTCCCACCATTTTAGTTGCATCTGTCCCTTCAGTTTATTCCAGTTAATTCGAAATTTTCCTCAAGCCCCACTTTGGACAACAGAACCAAACACACACACACACACACACACACACACACTTATCCCCCCCCCCATCAGTGGTAAGCTAAATGTGGTCCTCCAGCCAATAGTGAGGGAGTTGCATTGCAGCAACAGCTGGAAGGCTGTGCAATTCTGTCCAACATATGCAACCCATATCTGTGGGTCTCTTTTCATCCTGCCTGCTGAAGAGACAAGTGTCAGTCACCCAAACACCATTATATTGCCAGCTCAGCTGCTCGCTGCCCCTTTTCTGTGAAAGTCTCTTGCCCTTCTTTCTTAAAATGCATTACTCTGAAATGTTTCCAAAAGGGATTTTGTAGGTCCTTTGAGAGCAACTGAGAGAAAGAAGTTGGTAACATAAGTTTTCATACACTTCAGTCTGCTTCATTAGATGCTTGGAGTATAAGTGCCTAGGAACAGACCTTCCTAAGTCTCTTATTACTTTCCCCATCCCAACCCTCCCCTTCTGAGATGTGATGGAGGAGGAAAGGACATGAGCTATATTAGAACACACTCTTAACAAATGGAGATCTCTGCCAGATGAACTCTTGCATAACTGTGGGCTTGTCAGCACCTTTGACTGTAACAGCCTGGTGCCAACTGGGCCCTTCCCTCTGAAAGAGCCAGGCCAGCTCCTTAAACAAAACAAAAACAAACTTTTGTTTCATTTCATATGACAGAAAGGTAGAGGTAATGAACTGGAAAGCAATCCAAGGGGCAATGAAGGAAGAAAGAACTCATGCCAAGCTGAGGAACAGTGACTGGGCATTAAATACACAATTGCCTCTTAAATTCCATGAGTCTAAGCACACACATCAAAGCCCTGAGTTTTGGCCACACGTCTTCTCCACACCACTGCACCCCCCTCCTTATGCCAGAGCCTATGGAAAGACGATTTCACAACTTGGGACAGGCATAGTACTTTGCTTTTAAAATCTGAGTTCTGAGTTGCAATGAGGATGTAATTCCTTGGGCCAACATGTGATATAGGCCAACAGTTAATTTGGGATGTGTGTGTATATGCTATGGAATCAAATAAATATAGAAATTAGAGAGTATGCTGATGGCTAGAGATGGAAGTTAGCCCCCCCCCTCTCTCTCTCACACACACTTCCATGGTCACTTCTTAGCTTCTTTTTTATGTTACGCTGGCAACATGACTCTATCAGGAATACAAACTTTATGGGCTTATAAAGATTATAGAGGAGGCTCAGGTTGCTGGGTTCATCAGCATCCCATTCTTTGAGATTTCAGGGATAAAAACTGAGATTAAGAGGCACATCTTTGTGATGTCATAAGTGTGGTGCAGGCAAAGGCCAAAACTACTCCCGGGTCGGCTGATTGGGAAACAGAGATGAGGGCAAGCTAAATGAATGGACCCAGTGTCTAGGTAAAAACCAGTGACCTGTCTAATCTGACAACCCAAAGCTGGGCGGGCAAGGGAGGGAGGGGCGGAAAGTATATTTTGACAGATGGGCAGGCAGAAAAATCTGCCTAGTAACTGCAGGAGTTGCCAGCATTCCATCTAAGGCAGTGCTTCCCAAGCTATCTGATATTGGAGACAAGCAATCCCCCACTCCACCCCACCACACCGTATGACAGGACTGGCACTATCTTTGTGCCCATTAGCTACAATTCTTTCTTTCTTTCCTAGAAACTCACCAAGAACCAGCAGCCAAGGCTTGAGGACCAGCACCAGTCCATAGACCACCAGTCTAAATAGGACTGCTCATTGATTGGTTTGTGTCCCACCTGGCTTCATATAGAGCACACATGACACGTGGTGAGCTTTTCTTGGTTCTTTGCTGCTGTTAGGGCTTATGGGAGGTTCACCTTTAGCTCTCCTGGAGTTCCTCCCAGTTCTTCACCACCTCTGCCAGGGCTTGTACAACAAGAAGGCTCAGGAGCTGCAGTACTGGCGCTCAACCCCCAGTCTTGCTCCAAATGACACAGTAGTTCAAGTGCATGTGCCTCCACCATCTTTCTTTCACTCCTGGCACAGTTAGAACACACATACAAAACCTTACATGCTGAGACAGAGGCCCCTAGTATCAGCTGGGAAGCAGTAGAGATGCATGCCAGACTTTAAAACCAGTCTTAGATGCAAGAATTAAAGTTTCACCTTCTTCAGTGCTGCTTACTTTGAGATTGCTCCCTCTCCCACATGCCCAGAGATGCACAGCAATTCTCTGTGACCCTGAGACCTGGCAATCCTAAATGACACACATCATTTGGGCAGTTTTAAATCATAGTAGCAACACTGTCCAGTTTTTGTTGGTGAGGTAAGCATTAATGATATGGAAAGCACTTTCACATACACATGGTGTTCTACATTGAGATATAGAAGAGAAGAAAAAGGAGAGGAAGGAGCCTGTCAATGTAAAAACAAAAACAGAGAGAGCCTCTAAGAGGAATACTATATGACCTGTTGTTGCACTATGCTTCAGTAACAGTATCGGAAGTGAAACTATTCTGACGTTGCCCCCCTCCAGTGCTTGTACCATTTGTGCTGAGTCCCAGAAGCGTTTTTTTTTAATTCACGGGCACTTGGAGTCAATAAAAGTAATTCTGACATAAAACCAACATGATTTATTGTGCAGTAGTAACTTTCTGCAATTGCGACAAGATGATGTGAACACATGCAGCAGGAGTGGGCATGCCTGCTCTACCACAGTTCCCCTGATATGTTGTTCCTTCTGCTTCCCTGGCATTCAACTTCCGGTGGACTTACAGGCTAATAACTTCATTCCCGAGTTATCCAGTAACTTTTAAACCCCAAATTCATGAAATTCCACAGCTGCTTAATTTACCAATACAGTTGTCCCTTCATATTCACTGGGGTTGGGTTCCAGGACTCCCTGTGGATACCAAAATCCATGAATACTCAAGTCCCATTATATGCAGTGGCATAGCAAAATGGTGTCCCTTATATAAGATGGCCAAATCAAAGTTTGCTTTTTGGATTATTATTTTTTAAAGAATATTTTCAAGCCATGCATACTTAAATCTGTGGATACCAAATCCATGGATACGGAGGGACAACTGTACTTGCATTTACCAATACTTGCATTTAATGCATTTAATATAATGTTTCCTTACTATTAAAAATAAATGTATTCCTCCCCTGCTGCTTTGAAACCCTTGTCCCTTTCCCATCTCCAGTCTGCTATCAACCCTTGGTTTCCCTGACCTGTCAAATCTGCCAAACTATGCAAATTGGGAGTCTCTGGGCATTTAAATAAACAGTCCTCTTGCAAAAATGTAACAAAGAATGAACAGAAGCGTCACTTTGTGAATCCTTCATTCAGATCACAAGGTGTTCTTCTCCCTCCCTTTGTATAAGCTTGTTGGCAAAGTAAGCAGTGTGTTGGTCTCATAATCAGGAGTTTGTGAGTTTGAGACTCACACGGGGCAAACTTTTCTTTCTTCATTTTTCATTTTTAGCATTTTACCATTTCCTCCCCCCTCCTCTTCTTCCTTGGCAGTGCAATTAAAATATCTTTTTGCTCCCAGAGGGGTGAATGCGGGTGGGTAAATCACTCTGATCTTTATAAGGCAAGGAAAAAACAGGAAAGCCATTAATGGTCACTTGGATACAATGTTTGATCAGTTAGAAAAATGCCTCCTTGAAACAGAAAGTAGACTTTTAAAAAAGTATTGGCCGGAATCCTGTATCAGCTACTTAGTTTAGTATCTTAAATAACAAACATAAGTCTTTTGGGGTGGGGTGGGGAGAGGAGGGGGGAGAAAATGCTAAAAAATGATGAAATAAAAGGTTGCCCTATGTGTGCCTTAAGCTCATGACCTCCAGACTATGAGACCAACACATTGCCTAGTTTGCCAACAAGGGTTTATACTGAGTAAGGGGGCAGAACACCATGTGAGCTAAATGAAGGATTCACAGAGTGACACAATAGTTAATTTTTTTAATGTGGTGCGTGTGCAAACAAAGTAAAGGAAATGACATTCTAAAGATGGAGGAGGAGGAGATCATGGGGAGGCGTGGTTATCATATGGTGTGCAGTGTGCTTGTAGCGCTTTTAAAACCTGCCGTTCCATTTCAGAAATGGAATGGAGGGCACTGTACAAGTAGGTAAGGCTTGTATTCCAGAATACTTTCACTTCATTATGTTGCAGTACAATCACTGGAAAATACCCTTGTGTAGTATTCTCTTAAGTTCTCCTAAGCTGCAGTGGCAATGAAGAGTTTATTAAGTGTAACACATTTTGGGCAAAGACGTTTTGTCAGGGGCACTGTGTTCTATTGTCTTGCAATTAACATGTGAAAAAGAATACAGAACTCAGTGCACCAACAAAGACTGTTCCTTCAAAACTGCACATTACTAGTGTACCTTGGAGTAGAGTTATTGGTGTTGTCTAGATGTTGAAAAAAATCCTCTCAGAATGCCTTTTGTTTATATGAGCTCTTGCCGGGATTCACCGTATTCAAAAGGAGGGGGGCTGAAAATTCCAAACAGCTTTCATTGTTTCTCGTGATCTTTTAAAAATATATGTGAAAATGAACTTTACAATCCATTTGAACAATCAATTTGAATTGGGGCACATCCTGGAAGTCAAAATGTGATTGGTCAGACACGCACAGAGGTGGGATTGCCAGCAATGAAGTGGCTGAAGCTGCCATTGTTGTCTTTCACTGGAGCACTTGTGTGCTATTTTCGAGTGGCAGAGCAAAAAAAAAAAGTTTTTTAAAGAATAAGATCACTCTTCTGCATCTCTCATTTAACAAGGCAAATAAAGAAAAGAAAGGGAAATGCAGGGAGCTTTGGGGGAATAATAATGCAGGTAATTCATTCGTGGCCACCATCTTTTCTCACAGGCATGCTCTGTGTAAACATCAAACTGGGATAGCTGCCCGTGCCAGAGATCTTGCGAATGCATTGTGGGGACAAATGAATGCTGCTACGATAATGAGTTAATGCACTATTTTCCAAAATCAATTCTTCTGTCTAGCTGAGCCCATAGTGTCATAATTCTGTAGTGTGAATGGGCCCTTCATTTTTTCAGGCCAAAAAATGGGGGTTGGTTTCAGTACACATTATTTCAGCACTTTGAGTCACACTAGCAAAACTACCCCTTAATTTATTTAATTTATACCCCACCTTTCTCATTATATGAAACCCAAAGCAGCTTAGAATACAAGTTAAAGTAAGATATAGCTAAAACTATAATAGAATATAATAGAAAAGTTTAAAAACAATTCAGCAAACCAATTAAAACTTAAAACTTAAAACAATTCAAAGCATAATAAAAGATTCCACAACCCCATTAAAAAAACAAAACCCTTCTGTCCCAACCAGTTAAAAGTTGAAGGCCTATTCATGAAGGCATGAATGCACTAAATGTACAAATGTACTAATACGCCAATGTACTAATGGAAAATCAAAATAAAAATTAAATTTCAAAAAAAAAGTTGAAGGCCTATTTAAATAAAAAGAAAATTATTTACCTGCTGGCATAAATAAATAAATAAATAGGGGGGGGGGAAAGAGAGAGAGAGAGAGAGAGAGAGAGGAGAGCCTTCCTTGGGAGGGAGCTCCATAGCCTTGGGAGATTATCAGATGTGGGGGAATGCACCAAAAAAACATGTTCCCAACCATGCCAGAAGATCACTAGAAGAACAGAGAGGGCAACCTAACCAGATGCCCCTGTCCTTCTGCCATAGCAGGGGAGTAGTGCTGCTACAGATGAGGCTTCACTTTTCTATTGATGGGGACCAGTTGCTAATAGAAAGGTATGCCTTACAGCCACACTCCAGGAATGCTGGAGGGTGACGTCATCTGATAACCTTGCGCCTTCTGTTCTTCAAGTTATGTTTTGACTCCCCCCCCCCCAGCATCTGATAATCTCCTTGGAGCCGCCACAGAGAAGATCCTCTCACATATCCTCACTAGACAAGCCTGTGAGGGTGGTCAGACTGGGAGAAAGCCTTCTCTCAAAGATCATAAGACTTGGACAGGCTCTCCAGTTTTTGCTGGCTGGGTGGGGGGATTTAGTATTAATGGCAAGGAAAAAACTTTCTAGGAATAGCAATGCTCCTTTTATCTGAGTTGAAGCCTCCCCCCCCCCTCTCTCTTTTTTTTTATATACCAGCTTTTTAAATACCAGGAGTGGATTTTTTTGTTTTTTTTGTTTTGGCATTTTTGGCAGTCCATTGGTCCCCCAATCCTGCTGCAGTTGCCCATCCCTGACTTACAACAATATGCAAGGTTTTATTTTTCCACTGATGCTTACTTTTTACTCATTATTTTTAAAATCTAAGCTGCAGCATTATTGCAGAAGAGAGCACAAGATGATCCCTTTGACTCTGGGAATGACAGGACACAATGGCATACTAATGTTTCCTCGGAGGCATTTATGGGGGAAAAGATGGCCGTTCACCTGCCCCATGATGCTAAATACATCAGTGTCCACCCTACCATTTACTAAGGTTTATCCCACAAGCTCAATATACAAGTTATGAATAGATACTTAGATGGCTACCTGAGAACGCTTCTTCAAAGAGCAGAGTATTCCTTTCAGAAAATGCTGTTAGTTTCTTTATTATATAGCAGGAAACAATGGCAATATTCCCAGTGGTAGAGAAAGGCAAATAACAACCAAGGCAACAATAAGAACAACATACCCTCCAGTGTTTCACAGATAAAAATTAGGACATGTGCGGCCAAGTAACATTGAAGTGTGGTGAAGATGCTAAAAGTTATTGAGGAAGAACACACAAGCAAAGAAACACTGCAGCTGTTTGCTTTTTCTAAACCTACTGGGAAAGGCAAGACTCAACCCCCTCCTCTCCCCTCTGAATGAATTGAGTGAAAACTACTACTGCACTTTGAAAGCAGTTTGCAGCTTTTGCGGTAAGTTGAGGACAAAGGGGGAAGGTGGAAAGAGGAGAGATAAAATTGGACATTTTAAAAGTAACTGAAAAAGTGGGCTGACAGGATTAATCAGGACTATCCCTGCCAAATCAGGACTGCTGGAGGGCATGCAACAACAAGTGACCAGTAGAACCTGGGATGCAGAGTACAGAACTGGTCCATTCATGCAACTGGTTTTCCACATGTGGGAAATTCAGTGTGTGTTGCAGCTGGTGTCCCACAAAGGAATCCTATAAACATTCATTCACGTACCCAGGTTGTTGAAGCACTGGTGATGAGGCGTTTTTAAAGAAATGAAATAAAAAATGACCTCATTGTAAGTTGGACAGAACATCCAGCTGGCTCTGCAGTGAAGTGCTTCATACAACTCTTCTGCCAGAATAGTCTACAGTGCTTCTCCTGGTTGCCAAAGGCTTATCTGTAAGCATGTGATTTAGCCTTGACTGCTTAATGTGGGATTGACAAATGTAAGGGGATGGAATACCTGCCTTTATGTTTGTGGAGAGAAGGGAAGTGGAGGGAGTGTGTCCCAGCTGGTTAGCTCTAGGCGTAGATTCATCCTCAGAAGATGTGGCCAAGTCTTCCACATTCATTTTAGCATAATTTCTAGACCTCTTATGACCTCTTAGACACAGTAACTGTCTAAGCAGTGCATAGCAATCTAATGACAGAGGATTTGAAGTATTTTTTTTAAAAAAAACCCTGACAAGGTACGCCCATCTCTTGAATGCAGTGCCGCTTATTTCCAGATGCATCATGCTGCGATATTCACATATACTGAGAGGATATATAACCGGGTCCCAAATGAGTTCCGGATTACATTTCATCAAGCAAATGCTTCAGAGACTGAATATTGTGTGCATTTCATTAAAGGGAAGGGTTTCATTGTTGAGGACGGCCATTGCCCTCCCACGTCTTGCTTTCCTTCTTCCAAGTGATTCCATTGGGCTGGATTCAATACAACATAAGTTATTGCAGTTACATCAGAATACAAAACACATGAGGAGATCCTGAAGGGATTAGGAACTGTTAGCCTGGAGGAACGATTATTAAGGGTGGGGTGGTGATGGGACACGTGATCAACAGCTTTCAGATGCTGAGAAAGCTGTTATACCCAGGAGAGAGAACACCTCTTCTTTGTTGACAGCTAGGGGGAAGCAAGGGATAAGGTTGGTCCCTGGTTGACTGGAAGGGCTGTGGCTCCAAACCTCAGTCCTATCAAAGAAAGCCAAATGTCCAGAAGAGCAGCTTTTTTCTGACATATCTACTGCCATTGATTTAGGGCCAAACCCGATGTAGCATTATGTGAAGGGCTAAGGAGATGAACAACAGTACATTTAAAAATAAAAATAAAAAGCATGTGTGTGCTGGTTCTGGGGGAGGGGAAGAGTAGTTAGAGACAAATCAAGGTCAGAGGAGAGGTAGTTCAGCTTGATATTTGAAGTGGCAAGAAGATTCACATCACTATCAATGGAAAGTTCCTTCCCTTACAGATAACAGGTACAGGGACTCCAGATTCTGATCAGGATCACAGCTTGGAGAAAAGGTTAAACCAGTTCCCCACACAACATGTTCCATATTTGGCTCCTGTACCATACCCTGGTTTATTAAAAATATGCATAAGGCTAACAAAGGACTTTATCAGTCCACCAATTTTAAAATGTTCTCTTGCTGGCATAGAAAAACCCATTTCTATGTCGGCAAAAGAATGTTCCCCCCACACTTACTTCCTTTCCCAGCAAAGGCTCCCTGGCAATAAAGAGGAAGTGAACGGAGCGCCATTCACTTCCTCGCTTGGAATCTTGCACGATTTTGTCACACGGGAAATTCAAAAATAAAAGCAAGAAAAATACATCTTAAGTTGCACAAAGCACACACACACATTGTAAAGGTCCCAAGTGACCCAGGGAAGGTAAAAAAAAGTGTGTTGCTTGCCTTTATGTCCCAATCTGACCTGGAAGAGTTTGCGCCAGAGAGGGCATTGTCGGGGTAAGTATAAGATTTAAAGGGACAGAGGTATTGCATGCCGGTAATGCTGGCAAAAATGCAGCAGGGAGATCTATTGATGGCTTAAGTCATCAATTAAAAACGACGGGTTTGGGGCAAGACATAACTGTGAAAGGGTGACATCATCTGATCTATGCACCCTTTCACAATTATGTGGTGTCCTTATGATGCCATATTTTGTCAGTCTGATAAAGTCCAAAGTGAACAACATCACAACTACACCTGTCCATTACACATTTCTTTTCCCTTGGAAATTCTGGGATTAGTATTTCTGTGACAGAGGCTAAGTATCTGTTCAAAGAATTCTCAGCACCCACACTAAATTATAATTGATAGAATTTGGGAATGAGGTGAGGGGAAGCCCTGATCATGAAACACCATCATTAAAGTACATTCAGTTTATAAGATAGGTGTGTTCTCAATGGCAAGTTTACCATGTATATCTCTGCATACTTCTTTCAGTAGACATTCAACTCTGAGAGATTTTCCTTTAGGTAAATATGCACAGGTTTGGGCTCACCATAACAATAAGCACTTCATGTGTACTACCTGAATGCATGGAAAGCCATGCAGAACAAAGATTTTGGACTTTGTGCATATGCAAAATGGGCCAAATTGCCTGCTGAACAGATATGATACAAGTGTTTAGCATAATATTGTTTAGAAAGAAAGGGAGATGAAAGGGTTTGTGTGTGTGTTTGAGTGCATGGCCAAAGCTGGGTGGAAATAGAAAAGGAGCCATCTTGGAAATTCTGAATTAACTTCTACCCATCTACTATTCTAGGCAACTGAATGACCAATTCATTGGACTTTAGCTAGGTGGAACAGTGCATTTGACTTCAACATTGTTTAATCTGAGACCGAGTTGAAATGAAAATTTCATGGCTTTGGCATTAAATATCTTTTTACTCTTAAGGATCTCATCTAGCTGCTTCATAGATACCCTTCCAAGTCATAGGACTTTATCAGACACAGAAAATATGGCATCATAAGGATGCCACATAACCGCAAAAGGGTGCACGGATCAGATGATGTCAGCCTTTTGTGGTTAAAATCAGCCCCAAACCTGAACCTTTTAATTGATAGCTTAAGCCATCAATAGATCTCTCTGTTGATGCCGGCATTGCTGGCATGCGAAGCCCCTGTCCCTTTAAATTTCGTACGTACACTGACAATGGCTGGACTGGTGTGAACACTTCCATGTCAGATCGGGACATCCAGGAAAGTGGTGAACTTTTTTTTTACCCTCCCTGGGTTACTTTAAAGCTTTTTTAGTGTGTATGTGCTTATTTTTACTTTTTGATGTTTGTTTTTGATTTTATTTTTGAATTTCCCATGAGGGAGTGAATGGAGCTCCATTTACTTCCTCTTCATTACTGGAGGAGCCTTTGCCAGGAAAGGAGGTAAGTGTGTGTGGAGGCATTCCTTTGCTGGCATTAAAATTGATTTTTTTATGCCAGCAAAAGAACGTTTTCTGGGGGTTAGTCTGATAAAGTCATAGACTTCTTCTGATTTCTTGACTACAGTCTCCATTTTGATTAATAATTCAGCCAATTCATATAACATCTTCAACTATTTCTATGTCTTCATCATTCGCTTTAAAGTTATGCAAAGTTTCTGTCATCATTATTGTTGTTTTCTTAATTTTCAGCTGTAACCCAATTTTTGCACTTTCCCCCTTGATTTCCTTCAATAGTAATTCCAAGCTTTTGCTATATTCTGCTCGTAGTATGGTGTCATCTGCATATCTTAAGTTGTTCATGTTCATGTTTCTTCCTCCAATTTTCATGCCTTCTTCCTCTGCATCTCACCCAGCTTTCCACATATATTCTGAATATAAAATAAACAGATAAGATGATAAAATGCAGCCTTATCTGACACCCTTGCCAAATGGAAACCATTCTGTTTTTCCATATTCCTTGCATGGGAGATGAATGGAGCAGTCATGTAGTTACTACAATCCCTGGTGTCCCCTTTCTTTGGGATTGGAATGTAGATTGTGTGTTTCTAATCTGTGGGCCGTTGCTTTGTTTTCCATATTTGTTGACAAATTTTAGTTAGAAGTGGTGTAGATTCTATCTCTGTAGTTTGAAGCAGTCCTACTGATACACCATCCATTCCTTTCTCCCAAGTAACCTGAGTGCAGCTCCCACTTCACTTTCTAAAGCTGTAGGTTCATCTTCAAATTGTTCTTTCCTGAATGAATCTGTCATCCTTTCATCTCTTTTAGATAGTTCTTTGGTGTATTGTTTTCATAATCTTTTTGTTTCTACTTGGTCATGTAATGTGTTCCTCTGCTGGTCATACAGCACCTCCATTCTTGGTGTAAATTTCTTTTTCATTTCTCAGATCTTCTGGAAGGTGTTTCTTGTCTTCCTTTTTGTTGTCATATTATATTTCTCTGCATTATTGTAGTTCTTTTTGTCCCTACACACAAGTTGCTGAACAGTTGCATTCAGGGTTCTGGCCTTATTTATATCACCTTTGATTTTTACTTTTCATCTGTCCTTAACTGCTAGAAGAGTTTCATCTGTCATCCATTGAGTTTTCTTTTCCCTTTTGGCTGCATATAGTGTCTTTTTGCATTCTTCCCTGACAATGTCCTTGGCTTCAGTCAAGAGTTTTTCTGGTTCCCAGTCAATAAGGCTGAATAGTGCACATGTATTTTTCACATTACCTTTATATTCTACAGGAATGTTCTTCAGATTGTTTTTTGACACGATGGTTGTTTTGGTGTTCTTCTTTAACTGTACTCTAATTTCTGATATTAGCAGTTCATTGTCTGACACAATCTGCTTCTGGTCCTGTGTTTTCAGAGATAATGGAGCTACTCCATCTTCTGTTTATAATTATGTTATCTATCTGATTTCTATATTGGCCATCAGGTGATGTCATGCATACAGTTGCCTCTTTGGTTGCTTGAAGAATGTGTTTGCAATGAACAAACTGTTGGCCTTGCAAAATTCTGTTAGTCACTATCCTGCTTCATTTCTTGATCCTAGGCCAACATTTCCTACAGTCTTTGATTCTGCTCTGTTTCCTACTTCTACTTTCTAATTGCCTAGCATTAACAAGGAGTCCTGTTTTAGTTTGTGGTCAATTTCCTCAATAATCTCAGAGCCATTGGCAATAATCTTTGAGAACTCCTGGAGAACAGGAGAAGTCCCAGCAGTCTGGAGGAGGGCGAACATTGTCCCCATCTTCAAAAAGGGGAAAAATGATTATCGTCCAGTTAGTCTGACATCAATACCAGGGAAGATTCTAGAGCAGATCATTAAACAGAAAGTCTGTGAATATTTAGAAGGCAATGCCATAATCACGAAAAGCCAACATGGGTTTCAGAGAAACAAGTCATGCCAGACTAATCTGATCTCTTTTTTTTGATAAAATTACCAGCTTGGTAGATGAAGGGAATGCTGTGGATATTGCATACCTTGATTTCAGTAAGGCCTTTGACAAGGTTCCCCGTGACATTCTTGCAAACAAGCTTGTAAAATGTGGACTAGACAAGTTAACTGTTAAATGGATTTGTAATTGGTTGACCGGCCAAACCCAAAGGGTGCTCAGCAGTGGCTCCTCTTCGTCTTGGAAAGATGTGACCAGTGGGGTGCCACAGGGTTCTGTCCTGGGACCAGTGCTATTCAACATCTTTATCAATGACTTGGATGACAGAATTAGGGACATACTTATCAAATTTGCAGATGACACCAAATTAGGAGGAGTAGCTAATACCCTAGAAGACAGGATCAATATTCAATATGATCTGGATAGACTCATTTATTCTAGTACTGTGCAGAAGGAGGCATGGTAAACCATTTTTGAATGTCTTTTACCATAAAAACCTTATAGTGAGACAATCCAAAATGAAACAAGTGATAGAGCCAGAGATGAGACTCCCAGGTTGGAAGTCTCTCACTCAATGAGCTACTGGAGAAGAGGACAAGTATGAGTAGCACTGTGGCTAATGATGCAACTGGACTCAAGCCAAAAGGACATTCAGCTATTGAAGTGCTCAGAGGTGAAAAGAATGTCTGAAGCGGCACAGTACATATTATAGGAACATGGAATGTGAGAATCATGTATCAGGGAGAACTAGACATAGTAAAACAAGAAACGGAATGTATAAACATTGCAATGCTTGGGGTAAGCGAACTAGAATAGACAGGAATGGGACATTTTGAATTGGGTAATTACTCAGTGTTTTAATCAGAGAATGAAAATCTAAGAAGAAATGGGG
Source organism: Gambelia wislizenii (assembly GCA_030847615.1). Lineage (NCBI taxonomy): Eukaryota > Metazoa > Chordata > Lepidosauria > Squamata > Crotaphytidae > Gambelia > Gambelia wislizenii. Next base: position 330,403,884 of record JAUMIR010000001.1, read on the forward strand.
TGGCATTAATAATGAGGAGTGATGTTGCAAAACAAGCCAAAAGATATAATTCATAATCTGGCCAAATAATATCAATAAAATTTCAGGGAAAACCCATCAAAATAACCATAATCCAAGCTTATGCTTCAGCTACAGAGGATGAGGATGAGGATGAGGAGGATGAGGAGGAGGAGGAAGAGGAAGAAGAAGAAGAAGAAGAAGAAGAAGAAGAAGAAGAAGTTGTTGTTGTTGAAAGATTCTATGCTGGAGTCAAGGAGGAATCATAGAATCATAGAATTGTAGAGTTGGAAGAGACCACGAGGGCCATCCAGTCCAACCCCCTGCCATGCAGGAATCACGATCAAAGCATCCCTGACAGATGGCCATCCAGCCTCTGTTTAAAGACCTCCAAGGAAGGAGACCCCCACCACACTCTGAGTGAGTGTGTTCCACTGCCAAACAGCTCTTACTGTCAAAAAGTTCCTCCTAATGCTGAGGTGTAATCTCTGTTCCTGGAGCTTGCATCCATTGCTCCATGTTCTAGTTTCTGGAGCAGCAGAAAACAAGCTTGCTCCATCCTCAATGTGACACCCCTTCAAATACTTAAACAGGGCTATCATATTGCCCCTTAACCATCTTTTTTTCCAGACTAAACATACCCAGCTTCCTAAGTCTTTCCTCATAAGGCACGGTTTCCAGACCTTTCACCATTTTAGTCACCCTCCTCTGGACATGCTCCAATTTGTCAATGTCCTATTTGAATTGTGGTGCCCAGAACTGGACACAGTATTCTAGGTGAGGCCTGACCAAGGCTGAATAGAGCGGCACTATTACTTCCCTTGATCTGGACACTATACTTCTATTGATGCAGCCCAAAATTGCATTGGCCTTTTTAGCTGCCGCATCACACTGTTGACTCATGTTCAACTTGTGGTCTACTAGGACTCCTAGATCCCTTTTGCACCTAGTCTCGTTCAGCCAGGTCTCCCCCATCCTATACCTATGCATTTCGTTTTTCCGCCCTAAGTGCAGTACCATACATTTCTCCGTATTCATTTCATTTACCGTAGTTAGCTTTGGCCCAGCTTTCTAGTCTATTCAGGTCATTTTGAATTTTGATCCTGTCTTCTAGGGTATTAGCTACTCCTCCTAATTTGGTGTCATCTGCAAATTTGATAAGTATGTCCCTAATTCTGTCATCCAAGTCATTGATAAAGATGTTGAATAGCACTGGTCCCAGGACAGAACCCTGTGGCACCCCACTGGTCACATCTTTCCAAGACGAAGAGGAGCCACTGCTGAGCACCCTTTGGGTTTGGCCGGTCAACCAATTACAAATCCATTTAACAGTTAACTTGTCTAGTCCACATTTTACAAGCTTGTTTGCAAGAATGTCATGGGGAACCTTGTCAAAGGCCTTACTGAAATCAAGGTATGCAATATCCACAGCATTCCCTTCATCTACCAAGCTGGTAATTTTATCCCCCCACCCAAAAAAAGAGAGATCAGATTAGTCTGGCATGACTTGTTTCTCTGAAACCCATGTTGGCTTTTCGTGATTATGGCAGCTCTGCTGCCAGTTCTGTTGTTTCCGAGAGATCCTCCACCACTATTCATGCTGTCCAGTAGCACATTTAGCGTGGCTCTTCAGCAAAAGCCTATCTGACATGGGACACCCTACTAGCAGCAGTGCTACCATCATAGTCTCTTGCCTCACAGGGGTACACAGTCCCACCACCGTGGAAAGGTAGTGCCATGGTGCGGCAGTTTATGCATCTCTCAAAAGTCCATGTTTGCACCTCATAGATGTTCAAGTGTGGCAAATCAGCACAGCACTAATTTTTTCCAGATCCCCAGTATTGCTTTAGCTTTGAAATTGTTCAAAGATGACAACAACAACAACAACAACAACAACAACAATAACCCCAGGCCTGGAATCTGTTTCTCAATGACTTAATGCTGGATGTGAATTCTGCCTGAATCTTGCAGGTGCTGACTTTAAAAAAGAAATGTCAGTAGAATATATATATATATATATATATATATATATATATATATGGATTTTTTCAGCTTGCTTTTCCCTTAGGTCAAGCCAGCTTCATTTTCCCAGTTCCAGGTCTTCCTTCATGTCCTCTAAAGAAATGATGTTACCAGTGATAGTGCTGAAGTTTGCATTGGTGGTTTGATCACTGTAAGTGAAATTTGTATAGCTGCCCTACAACAGATGCTTTATGGGCAGGTCACAAAAAGATAGAAGCCACTGCAAATACAACATAAAACATTGAAACCCCAAAGTACGCATTGCTGAGACTTAGGCAGAGTGAGTAAGAAGGCCTTTGCTCAGCTATTTTGCCAATAAGACTGCCAGCAGGAAATCATTTCTGAAAAGGCAAGTACAAAGCTAAAAAGACATTACCAAAATGGTCTTCTTCCTAGTGGTCACTGGCTTTTTTCCCCATTGGCAGGAACAACAGGATCTCTGAAAGGTTGTGTACATTTCAGGGAGGCCCCTAAGGAAGGAGCCATGTTCTTTCCCCAGCTTCCTTCAGCTTGGGTTCAAAATGCGCTGACATTCAGATATGATTTGGAACGGGCCCGTTTTTGACCTTCCTGTATAAGCTTTCCCCATTGCTATAGGTTTTTCATGGTTTTTTTCCAGGCTGTGAGACCGTGTTCTGGAAGAGTTTATTCCTGACGCCAGCCACATATGCAGGTGAAATGTCAGGCATAAACTCTTCCAGATCACATCCTCACAGCCTGGGAAAAAAAAACCATGAAAAAACTATGGATGCCAGCTGTGAAAGCCTTCGACTTCACTTTTCCCCTTTGCCTTTCACCCAAAGTTACTGTGAAGGACAGTTGGTCTTGCGGCAACCATAAGCCTTAGGCTGAAAGATTCAGTGTTTTAGGAAGCTTGCTTAGCCATGGTCTCAACCTTGATAAAGTTTGGGAGGGATGGTAATACTGATGGTGGTGGGATGTGAGTTTGTTTTCATAACATGATGAGTTGGGAGAGATGCCGTAGAACTGTAGTTGAAGGCCTTGAAGCTGCTGTGTGTGCATGACAGGGTCCATTGCCCCAGGCTATGCACCAAGGACACCATGGTTTTGACCAGACCTGTATTTGTTCATTTGAATTATGCCCATTCCAATTTTGCTTGCCCATCATTAGTTGCTGCAGAGCTCTCTGGTGTTCTATGGAAAATATAGCTGTCACTTTAAGGAGGGGCTTTTCACACAGGTGTTTCTTCTGCTTCTACTATGGGAGAGACTCTGCCCCCTTGACCCTATGTATCAAAATTTAAATTCCTGAGTGTGACGGACACCTAGTGAGCCAATGAGGACATGGTACTCTAGGAGCCAATCCTCTGGGAGGAGGTGGAAGGAAGAGGGCCTTCTGGAGGAGATAAAGGGGGAGTGGGTGAGGAAAGTTTCAGTTTAAGTTAGTTTAAGTTTGACGTTTAAGTTGAGTTTCCAGTTTGAAGAGTTGAGACGAGGCTTTGAGTGATTCAAGATAGCTAGAGGCTTAGATAAAGAGTGAATGTTTGTGCAGGTCCAATAACCTGTTTATACAGTTACATGTTTTATTTGTTTGACAATAAACATTATTTTGTTAACAAGAACCATCCAGCCTGGCATGAGTGAATCTCAGGGAAGGAGACACAGCCAGGAATACACAGCCACACCTGAGTGCTTGTGCTATACCACTGGGAGATGTAGTTCGGCCATGACATGGAGGTCGGGCATCACAAAGTGGTGACAGGGCAGGAGGTGGAAATCCCCCCTTCTCCACAAAGTGGTGGCAGTGATGGGATAGGAAAGCCCCCTGCACCACTAGGTAGGTGCCTGGCATCACACTGAGAAACACAACTGTCCCTATATTTTCTTTATGGCCAATGTCCAGCTACTCATATATTGCTGGTAAGAAGAGAATAATAACCAGATCTGCATGAGATTGTTGGTGTCTCCCCTAACTGTGCCCCCCACACTTGACCCATTCAGCAGATTTATAAAATGCCCTATTCTGCACCAGAAGAGGAATCTGTTGTGTTGTGAAAATGCTGACATAGATGTAATTATCAGCCCAGCAGCCCCGCCCTGAGGCAAAGACCATCACCAAATAAAATGAATACTGCCTGTTCACTCTATGAATACATGGAACACAGGCAGCTGGGTTCATATTATAGTCATTTAGATGTGGTGTGCATAAAAATGACATGCCAGGGCATTTCAAACATAAATTGTTCCGAAAGAGAAACATCATATAAGAAAAACCCAAGACAATAATTTATGCATGTAAACAACAACAAAATCCCAGAAACACCCACAGCTCCATAGGTTTGGTACTCAATTGCAGAAGGTGATGCAGGGCATAGGATTAGCTGTCAGTTTGATCTTAGCTCTCTTTACTTGGAGGGAGTCCAATTCTGCAGAAGGGGGCTACTTCCCAGCCAAATCTGTGTAAACTTTCAGCCTTAATGTGTCAGGTGCACTATTTGTTGTCAAGAAATCAAATTGGCATCAAACTACTCATATCTGGAGAAAAATTAGCACCAAAAAGGCTTCAGGTAGGACAGGTGTGGGAATTGTGCAGCCCACCAGATGTTGAACTACAAATTCCAGCAGCCTTTGCCAGCATAGCCACTGGTGAGGGATACTGGTTGTTGCAGTCCAACAACATTTGGAAGGCAGCATGTTTCTCCAGTGTAGAGAGATTCCTACCAAAATGTGAATTTAACAAAATTCTGCAGCATCTAGTGGTGGGAGGGGGCTTGGAATGGAGGAAGGAATGCAAGTTGAATAGAATTACAGGACATCATAATGTATTATAGGAAATATGGATTCCAATTTGAGGGTGGACCTATCATGGGCAGCAATTGGTTGTGTAGTGTCAGGGATTTTGATTAAAATGGCTGCTCCTGCTGTTCTGTGGGTATTGCTGTGTGCTTTAAGAACAGCTGCAAACCACACCAAAACATTTTAACCCAGTTTTTGCAATCTGCATAATTTATTTGAAAATGCTGCACACCTGGGCAGCCTTGTGATTCATTCCTGAGTTCAGCTAGAATATTAGCATGCTTAGGTAACAGAAGTGTGTGGATGTGTGTGTCACCAACATGGAACCTTTGTTGTGGTTGGTGGGGTGGGGGAGGGAGCTTAACCAATGATAGTGTTCAAAGACATCAGACAGAATGGCCTGAGTCAATGGAGACACAGAATGCCTTGAGCGAACCTTGTAAAAGGCTGCTTCACTTCCTGGTTACTTGTTTTAACCTGCTGCTATTATACATCATACTTTCCAAAAGTGGTTTTCCATTGCTTTGATTATGGTATTTATTATTATGATATATTTTTATTTTGTCAGCTGCTCAAAACACAGAAAAGTGGGCTAGAGATTTGCTAAATAAAGATGGCAAAAAGCATTGAATCTAGGCCATGTTCACAAAACATTGACTGTCTAGGCAGACAAGAAGGGTGAGAATGCTTGGCCTCAGGAAGCTACTTGCAGGACATTAACTTACTGTTGCACATGATGCCATTGGTATATTTGAACACATAAAGCTGCTTTATAATGAGTCAGACCGTAATCTCATTCAGTGCCTTTCCCCTCTCCTCATTCCTTTGAACTGGAAATGACAGGGATTGAACTGAAGCCCCTCTGCAATGCAGTTCCACTGCACTGATCTTCCATCCAGTTTGCATTAGCAAAAGCATATCAGACAAGCATCCCTTTCACCATTTCACAAATAAAAACCAGGACATGTGTGGTCAAGGAACATCAGAGTGTGGTCAAGATGGCAAATGTTACTAATGAGGAAGAACAGACAAATTAGCAGTTTGCTTTTGTCTAAAGTCTATAGGAAATATAGGAAGGGCAAGATTCTGTCCCTACCTCTCTTCTCCCACCTGCTAATTTAATAGAGAGCAAACGACAAGTCATACCAGGCTAATCTCATCCTTTTTTTTTTTTTGATAGTTACAAACTTGGTAGATGAAGGGAATGCTGTGGATATAGTGTATCTTGATTTCAGTAAGGCCTTTGACAAGATCCACCAATGATATTCTTGCAAAAAAAAAAAAAAGTAACACGTGGCCTAGACAATGTGACTCTTAGGTGGATTTGGAATCGGTTGACTGACCGAACCCAAACGGTAGTCACCAATGGCTCCTCTTCATCCTGGAGAGAAGTGACTAGTGGGGTGCCACAGGGTTCTGTCCTGGGTCTAGTGCTATTCGACATCTTTATCAATGACTTGGATGAGGGAATAGAGGGCATTCTTATCAAGTTTGCAGATGACACCAAATTAGGAGGGGTAGAGGACAGGATCAGAATTCAAAATGATCTTAACAGATTAGAAAGTTGGGCCAAAACTAACAAAATGAATTTCAACAGGGAGAAATGTAGGATACTACACTTAGGGAGTAAAAATGAAATGTACAGATATAGGACGGGTGATGCTTGGTTTGATGGCAGTACAGGCGAAAGGGATCTAGGAGTCTTAGTGGACCACAAGCTGAACATAAGTCAGCCAAAAAAGCCAATGCGATTCTAGGCTGCAGCAACAGGAGTACAAGGTCTGTCTATTAAATAATGAGACTGATACAATAACCCATCTTTATTTATATCTCTTACAATTATAATGCATGTCTCCTTCAATATACTTCCTGTTCACAGTCACACACTGATGCAGTCTTGTTTTCCACTGGTCAAAGGCATGGAACAGATCAGTTTCTTTCAGCTGTTTCAACATATTTGCCATTTTCTTTGTACTGCATCAATTGACTCAAAACGTGTTCCTTTAAACACCGATTTCACTTTAGGGAAAAGAAAAAAGTCACATAGTGCCAAATCTGGCAAATATAGAGGATGTTCAAGTGTAGTAATGCATTTATTGGCCAAAAACTGCTTCACAGAAAGTGCTTCACATTGTCTTGATGAAGAATGAAACCATTTTCCCACAGTTCTGGGCTTTCCCCCCTCTGACTCTTTCTTTCAGCTTTATGAAAACTTCCTTATAATAATGCTGGTTCACTGTTCTGCCTTCTGGAACCCATTCTGCCAAAATTATGCCCTTGATGTAAAACAACAACAATGAACACAAGTTTGAATGTGGGCTTGTTTTGATGTACTTTTTTCATTCTTGGTGATGATGGTGTTTTCCAATGCATTGACTGTTTTTTTGTCTCAGGATCATTCTGGAAGATCCAGGTTTTATCACAAGTGATGATTTTTTGAAAAAGGTTTTGGGCTGCCTCAAGTTGCTGCAGAATATCACGTTGCTTGACTCTTGAACTTAGCATTTTTCTGGCACCCAACAAGACAACACAGCTGCTTTAAATGACGACTGACAATTAACTGAATGGTGGAGAGTGTTGATGTTTATCATGTAGGTTCAGACATGTTCAAGGTCACCAGTCAAGTGTTCACAGTCACTTCTCCCTGATTTGTCTGAAACACAGTCTCATTATTTAATAAGACCTCATATAGTAACTAGATCGAGGGAAGCAATAGTGTCACTCTATTCTGTTTTGGTCAGACCTCACCTGGAATACTGTGTCCAGTTCTAGGCAGCATAATTCAAAAAGGATATTGACAAGCTAGAATGTTTCCAGAGGAGGGCAATCAAAATGGTAAAAGGCGGGGCCAGTTTAAGGCACCAGCAGTGTCAGCATCCGCTGGGGGCCCCATCATTGTGGGGCCCCGTAGTAACCCTCCTCCTGCAAAAGCATTATTAGTATAGTCTGAATATCCTGTACTGTGAATAGCTTAGATTGAGTTAGGTTACATTGACCTGAGATAAACATATGGAGCCCCCAAAATAAAGAATTGCAGGCCCCCCCAAAATTCCTTAAACTGATCCTTGGTAAAAGGTCAGAAAGCCATGCCCTATGAGGAGTGGTTTAGGGAGTTGGGTATGTTTAGCCTGGGGAAGAGAAGGTTAAGAGGGGACATGATAGCCATGTTTAAATATTGAAGGGATGTCATACTGAGGATGGAGCAAGCTTGTTTTCTGAGGTTCCAGAGACTAGGACACAGGGCAATGGGTTCAAACTACAGGAACATATATTCCACCTAACCTTTAGGAAGAACTTCCTGATGTTAAGAGCTGTTCGGCAGTGGAATGCACTCCGTTGGAGTGTGGTGGAGTCTCCTTCTTTGGAGGTTTTTAAGCAGAGGCTGAATGGCCATCTGTCGGAATGAATTGATTGTGTATTCCTGCATGGCAGGGGGTTGGGCTGGATGGCCCTTGAGGTCTCCAACTCTATGATTCTATGATCCTACTTTTGCATTTTGAACTCAGTTTGCAGCAATTGAAGTAAGCTGATGACCAAGGGGAAAAGCAGGAGGAGGGGAAAGAAACAGAGACATTTAAAAGCAGCTGAAAAATTGGGATGACAGAGGATTAATCAGGACTCCCTCTGCTAAACTGGGACAGTTGGCGGGAACACAGAATTAGAAGATAGATTTGGGTAAGCAAGACCATGAACAGACTCAATGTCAGATTTATACACAAACTACATAAGATACAGTTTAGGCCCCCAGATTATGTGGGGCCCTAAACTAAATCCCTCTATCTGTTAGAATAATGCACTTTTTTGGGTAGTACTACGGGGCCTCTAAAACTTGACATAGGACCTCAGCATGGCTCAATGTAGCCCTAAACAGACATGAAGGTAGGATGACTTGTACACCATTAAGCCTGAACTTCTATGTGCAATTCACTTGATAGTAACTTTCATTTAAAGAAGCGTGATTTATGGGCTTTGACTCTTTTTTTTAAAAAAATGACAACCTTCACATTAGATATTTGAAAATGGCAACATTAAAAAAAAAGCATTGGCTGCTTCGCCACAACTGTCTTAGCTGCTCTCGGAGTTCAAGACATCAGCAACCCCTCAGAGTCAAGGCAGCTCCAGATAAGTTCATTGCCATCTGCTTGGCTCCATGGAGCAGCTTTAAATATTTCTAATGATACGGAATGCCAGACTGAGTGGAGCCAGCTTTTCCAGAAAAATCCTGCTGCATGCAGACTGCGTGAACTATATAATTTGCTACTCCCCCTTTTAAAATCTGAAGTCAATATCTATAAAGGCAGTGGTGGTGGGAGGGGAGGTGGAGTCCTCTGGAATCAGCATGAAGACTGCTTGCTGGACTGTAACTGTTCCTATCTAAGGAACCGGATTCCAAAGAAAGGACAGAGAAGGACAGGACCATGAATGTTCAGAATATCTCTAGTGATAGGCACACAGGATTAGCAATGATCTTTCTCATTATTCTAATTTTTGTCCAATTTTATGGTTGCTTTTTAAAAATGGGTATGTTCCTTCACCAGGAACCTTGACCAGGGAGCCCTGGTGGCGCAGTGGTTAAATGCCAGTACTGCAGCCACAACATTGTGAGTTCGATCCCAAGGGCTGTAAGGTTCACTCAGCCTTCCATCGTTTCATAGTTTGGTGAAATGAGTACCTGGCTTGGGGGGCAATTAGCTAACACACATTGGAAACTACTTAATGCAGAGTAGATATGTAAAATGCTATTGCTTAACAATGTGTGTAAGCCACTCTGAGAGCCTTTGTGGCTGACGAGAAGGGTATAAATAAATAAATAAATAAATAAATAAATAAAATAACCCTGCTTTAAATATCTTTTGTTGCCGTGGGCCCTCAAGACTTAACTCAATATTTAAAACCCTAATAATACCAGATAATAATAATACCAGATAATAATAATAATAATAATAATAACAACAACAACAACGTACCATCCTTTAAACCAGTGATGGCAACCTTTTGAGCTCGGTGTGTCAAACTTTGCCAAAAAACTGAGCATAACTCAGGTGGTGTGTCACTTTGGGAAAAAACATTATTTCGCGATATTTATTGTTTAAATAACATAAATGTATACAGTTGCCCCTCCACATTCGCAGCTTTCACTCTCACGGTTTTGATTATTCAGTTTGCTCAGCAAACACCCCATTTAAATCAGCTTCTCTTCCCTCTCACTCAAGGGAGAGGAATTGATTTAAACGGAGTGCTTGCTGACCAAGCCAGGCGCTCAACTCCCCGCTCTCCTGGGGCTTGGCTCCATGGTGGGGGGAGCCAAGCCCCGGGAGAGGGGGGAGTTGATGGGAAAAGTGCTTTTCAGCTCCCCCGCCCTTCCCAAAGCTGCTATTGAGCTTTCTAAGCTTTGTTGCATCTTTGGGAGGGTGGGGGTGGCTGAAAAGCCTCTACGCCATGCTCCCTCCTCCCCTCTCAACCTTCCTTAAGAGGCTATATGGGGCTCTTAATCCCCAGAGCCCCTTCGGGAAGCCCAGGGAGAGGCCGGACAGACTCCCTCCCGCCCTCCTGTCGCCTTCTCCAGCTTTCCTGAGGTGGCTCTGGCATTTCAAAGCCCTGGAGCCCCCTCGGGAAGGCTGGGGAGAGGCTGGGCAGACTCTCCCACCACCTTCTCCGGCCTTCCCGAAGTGGCTCCAGGGTTTCAAAGCCCTGGAGCCCCCTCGGGAAGGTCGGGAAGAGGCCGGGCAGACTCTCGCCTGCCCACCAGCTGCCTCCTCCGGCCTTCCTGAGGTGGCTCCAGGGAAAACCCTGGAGCCCCTCAGGAAGGCCGGGGAGACTCCTGTCCGCCACCTTCCCCGGCCTTTCTGAGGCAGCTCCGGGGCTTTGAAGCCTCGGAGCCCCCTCGGGAAGGCTGGAGAGAGGCCAGGCAGAGTCCCTCCCTCCCTCCCTCCCGCTGCCTTCCCCAGCCTTTCCGAGGGAGCTCCGGGACTTCCAAGCCTCAGAGCACCCTCAGGAAGGCCAGGGAGAGGCTGGGCAGAGTCCCGCCTGCCACCTTCCCCGGCTTTTCTGAGGCAGCTCCGGGGCTTCAAAGCCTCAGAGCACCCTCTGGAAGGCCAGGGAGAGTCCCTCCCATCGCCTTCCCTGGCCTTTCCGAGGCGGCTCCGGGTCTTCGAAGCCTCGGAGCCCCTTGGGAAGGCCAGGGAGAGGCCGGTCAGAGTCCCTCCCTCCCTCCCGCTGCCTTCCCCGGTCTCCGAGGCGGCTCTGGAGCCCCCTTGGGAAGGCCAGAGAGAGGCCAGGAAGACTCCTGCCCACCCGCTGCCTTACGCTGCCTTTCCGAGGAAGCTCCCCCCGTGAAGCACAGCAGGCCTCGGGGGGGGTGGTCATGTGGGAGGGAGGCTCCATCCCCGCCTCCCTAAAGTGGCGATTGAAGCTTCGTAGCCCCACCCACCACTTTCCTCCACCCTCCCTAAAGTGGCAACCGATTGCCACTTTAGGGAGGGTGGTGAGGTTGCGGGCGGGGGTGGGAGGAGGCCTACGGCTGCGTGTCAGCCCAAATGGCTACGCGTGTCAGTGCTGACACGCGTGCCATAGTTTCACCATCACTGCTTTAAACCTTCCCTCATAGGCAATGGATGGGGAAGGAAGACTTTACTTCTTCCTGCAAGTTTGTGGCTGCAGTGGATTGAATGGCAACGCACAGGCCAAGCCAGCCAGCCAGACTTTTCCTTGGCTCCTGTCACATGGCCATTCCACTGCAGGGAAGAGGTTAGCCAAGCAGCCTTCAAGCCTTTGTAGACCCCTTGTGAGGAAATGGCAGACTATGATGTGCTAGAACATAGAAATAAAGTTCAAACTAAACAATACATTTATCTTGAGTTTTTTGGCAGAAGCTCTCCCCCAAATGGTGAAAGATGTCTGTTTCTCATAGCACAGAGTACCCCCGCATCTGTTGATTTTCCATTCGCTGATTCAATTATCTGCAGATGGTGATGGCGGGGTAGGTGGGTGGGTGAGGGAGGAGGCAAGCTTGCCTCCCCCTCCCTTCCCTGGGATGGTTCTGGTGACATGGGTTCTGGCGATGTGGCGGAGCTGGTGGGGGGTGAGGGGTGGGTGGGGGAGGGAAGGAGGAGGCAAGCTCGCCTCCCCCTCCCTTCCCCTGGGTGGGGTTCTAATGGCCCAGCAGAGCTGGTGAGGGATGGGCAGGGGGAGGGAGGAGGCAAGCTCACCTCCCCCTCCCTTCTCTGGGACAGTTCTGGTGGTGTGGGTTCCGGCGGTGTGGCAGAGCTAGTGGGGGGTGAGGGGTGGGTGGGGAGGGAGGGAGGAGGTGAGTTTGCCTCCCCCCTCCCTTCCCTGGGAGGGTTCCAAAAGCATCGTGGAGCTGGCGGGAGGTGGGTGGGGTGGGAGGGAGGAGGCAAGCTCACCTCCTTTCTCCCTTTTCTGTGGGGGGGGGAACCAGTGGTGGGGCAGAGCTGGCAGGGGGGTGGGCGAAGAAGGGAGGGAGGAGGGAACTCACCTCCTTTCTCTCTTCTCTGCGGGTGTGTGGGGGGTCCAGTGGCAGTGGCAACGATCACTAATATCAGTGGGTTTCACTATCTGCAGTGGGGCCTGGAACCAATCTCCCATGGATGTGGGGGTGCTAATGTATGTGATTTTTCCAACGCAAGTGATTTTCTTTATCTCAGGCTCTATCATTTTGCATGCTTTTTTAAAAACTAATCATTCAAAGACAAACATGTACATAGTTTCTAAGTCTGATTGCTGAGCATACTTGTCTGAAAAAGTGCTATTGCACATTTATCACAACAAATATGTATTCCCCTTAATCTCTAATTTGACCTTCAGGACAGACTCATTAATACAGCATTCCTTCTGCAACAAAAATCAAGGTACAGGATTTCTCTGTTTTAAATTGCTGCACAAGAGGAAGGAGCCTGGGATCTTTAGCCCTTCTTACTGCAATAGCAGAAATGTCAAGGGTAATGCAACCCTTGATTTTGTCCTTCAGTGCTGCCAACCAGCCTACCAGAGAGCAAGTTCTAAAAGTCATAAGGAACTAGTTTCACTGATAACTTCCAGTTTTAGCTCAGCCCTTCCCCAAACTGTACAATAAATTTATGGAAGGACTAGCATTAAAAATACAGGAGCTGATAGAGTTAAAGCTATGAACAGCTAATAATCAGATGAAGCAACTGACCGGTTCCAGATACATGATAGAAACGCTGCCCTCACTGAGATTCAGAAATAGCTCAGATTCTAAACTGGCTCTTGATGCTGATAACACTGCTTTAGACTGGTATAAAATCTCATCTATTTTTGTCCAAGCTGGAATATAAACCCCAGTTCAAAGTGACACAACTAAGCAAACATAACTATAAGATAGTAATAATAATAATAATAATAATAATAATAATAATAAAATTTTATTTATATCCCGCCCCTCTGCAATGCAATCGGGGCGGCTTACAATATAAAAACCCCATACTCACAATACCCTAGCCCACCCACCCCTTAAAATAATATTAAATTACAAAGGATTAAAAACATGCATTAATTAAAATATATATAAATTAGAAGAAAAAAATTAAAAACATACAATCGTAGCCTATAAAGGGCAGCTGAGTCTTGGGCCAGGATAATTATTCAGGAAAGGCCTGCCGGAAAAGATCCGTCTTGACAGCTTTTTTAAAGCGGTCTAAGGTGGTAATAAGACGGATCTCGTCCGGCAGGCCATTCCATAATCTGGGAGCAGCAGCAGAGAAGGCCCTCTGGGAGGTCACCGACAGCCTTGTTTTCATAGGCTGTAACAGATTCCTCCCAGAGGACCGAAGTGTGCGGGGAGGGTCGTATGGAAGGAGGCGGTCCCGGAGGTAAGTTGGACCCAAGCCATGTAGGGCTTTAAAGGTCATAACCAACACCTTGTACTGTGCCCGGAAACTAATAGGCAGCCAGTGGAGAGCTTTTAGCACCGGTGTTATATGCTCTCTTCTGGGAACGCCAGAAATCAACCTGGCTGCCATGTTCTGGACTAGTTGAAGTTTCCGAGTCAAGCACAAGGGTAGCCCCATGTAGAGCGCATTACAGAAATCCAGACGGGAGGTTACCAGTGCATGTACCACAGTTTCGAGGTCCCTAGTTTCCAGGAAAGGGCGCAGCTGGCGTACCAGCCGAAGTTGATAACAGGCACTCCTGACCGTTGCATTTACCTGATTAGTCATCTGGAGCGACGGGTCCAGGAGCACCCCCAGACTGCGAACACAATCCTTGGAGGAGAGTGTAATTCCATCCAGGATTGGCGTTTGTATTCCCAGACCTGGTTTTGGGCCTGTAACTGTTAGTACCTCCGTTTTGTCTGGATTCAGTCTCAATTTGTTTTTCCTCATCCAGTCCATTACTGCTTTAAGACAATCATTCAGAGGAGAGACGCCATCTGAAGTCGAAGCCGATGACCGAGACATGGAGAAGTATATCTGGGTGTCATCCGCATACTGATGACACCGCATTCCATGCCTCCGAATGACTTCTCCCAGCGGCTTCATATAGATGTTAAATAGCATCGGGGACAGGCTGGCACCCTGAGGAACGCCACAGTTAAGCTCTATTCTAGTAGATCAACTGTCCCCAAGCCTCACCCTCTGGGATCTGCCCGAGAGGAAGGAACGGAACCACTGCAAGGCAGTGCCTCCGATTCCTAACTCCCTCAGGCGATCCAAGAGGATGGAATGGTCTATTGTATCAAAGGCCGCTGAGAGGTCCAGGAGCACCAACAGGGTCACACTACCCCTGTCGATACCCAAGCGGAGGTCATCAGCCAGAGCAACCATGGCAGTCTCCACTCCATAACCCGTCCTAAAGCCAGTTTGAAATGGATCTAGATAATCGGTTTCATCCAAGACAGCTTGGAGTTGGGAAGCGACCGCCCTCTCAATCACCTTGCTTAGAAAAGGCAGCAAGGAGACTGGTCTATAGTTGTTCCTGTCCAAGGGGTCCAGGGAATGCTTTTTCAGGAGCGGCTTAACCACCGCTTCCTTCAGACAAGGTGGAAGGGACCCCTCCCTGAAGGACGCATTGATAATATCCCTAAGGAGTACTCTCGATGCGTCACCCCCTTGGGTGGCCAGCCAAGATGGACAGGGATCGAGGGGACAGGTCGTTTTCCTCACTCTACCAAGGAGCTTGTCCACGTCATCGGTACTCACAGATTGAAGCTGATCCAATAAAATTTCATCAACGGAGTTGCTGGACACCTCGTCTATAGATTCTGTCATAACACTGGCATCTAAGTCGGCTCTTATCAGAGAGATTTTATCTGCAAAGTGGATGTTAAATGCATCACAGCAGGCCGTTGTCGGGTTGAGTAAGGGGTTCTGCGCAGGTGGAATCTGCGTCAGCTCCCCCACTACCCTAAACAGTTCTGCTGGACGGGACTCTGCAGATGCAATACGTGCAGCGGAGAAAGACTTCTGCGCTGCACGTATCGCCTCTCGATAAGAATTAAGGAAATTCCTATGACGAGTCTTGTCGGATAAGAGTCGACTCTTCCGCCAGGTGCGCTTTAGCCGTTGTCCAGCCTGCTTCATTTTCCTAGTAGAGCTACTGGCACCTTAGATTGTGAAGCATCTCTGAACTTGGCTAGAAAAGCTCTGGAGCTGCACCATGCCTTTTCCCTTGAGTCTCTAGAATGTTGTTGGGCTTGCTCACTAGTCACTGGAGCCTTAAATATCCCTTATAGCAGTAGTTCTCAACCTGTGGGGCCTCAGATGTTGTTGGACTACAGTTCCCAGAAGCTCTCTGAAGTCTCACCTTGACAGCCAGGTGTGCCTCCCAGTTATTAGTGAGGCTGTGAGTCCAATCCTACAGCCTCGCTAATGACTGGGAGGACCATTATTTTCTCATCTTGCAACAAAATGTCATTCTATCTCCAATTGAAGGAACCAGTTTTGTTTTTTGACATTAAAGTCACTGGGTTGTGATCAGAGAAAGTTTTTTGGTAAAATCTCCATTTTCAAAATTCTGTTACATAAAGACTTAGAAATCAAGACCATATCAATTCTGGAGAAAGATTTATGTCCTTCAGGGGGGAAAAGGGTGTATTCAGCATCTCCATACTTGAATCTCCATGCATCTTGTAATTCAAAATCGTCCATCAAATCAAAAGAAGATTTCAGAAGTTTACCATGATCACAACTAATATCTTTGACTAAAGTTCTATCAATTTGGGGAGACATAATTCCATTCCAATCTCCCCCCCCCAAGTCAATTTTCATAAGAATATCCCATCACTTTTCCATTAAATTCTCATAAAAATGGCCTTTCTGTGGGGACATAAATACCCACTACCAAAATGTTTGAACCTGGTATCTATATTTGTACTCCTACATATTTCCCATTCAAATACTTTTTCAGGAACCAGTTGTGGGTTAGCATAAATAACCACCCCCTTTTTCTTCTTCTCAGCCAATCTTCCCAATTTTGGATATGATAAAAAAATTGACATCTTTCCCCCTAATATGTAGACAAATCAGATCATACTTGAATTTATTCAAATAATTAAATATTTTGTTCCTTTTATGAGGATCATTCCCCCCTTATATTACATCATTTCAGTTCCATTGACAGGCCTTTACATTGTCTTAAGTCAATTCCCCGCTCTTCTTCTCTTTCTCCTTCAATTCTTCATGTTCTCCTCTTGTTACCTCAACTTCCAATTCCTTTTTATATTTTCTGAAGAAAATCTTTAATCTTCTGAACTGTATTTAAGGTAAATCTTCTTTGTCTGAGTGTGAGAGAGACACCTTCCAGTTTCTCCCATCTAAATGGGATCCCCTGATGTTTCAACCTGTCAGTCAGAAAGCTATAATTCTTCTTCTTAGAATTTGTGCAGGAATATCTTTCAGAACTGTCACTACTCTGTCATCCATCTTCATTTTATTTGCATAATGTTATTCAAGGACTTGATCTCTTATTTGTCATCTAACAAAATAAACAATGATGTCCCTTGGTAGATTTCTCTATCACGCCACCCATACATTCAGTCTATAAACTATGCCCACTTCCATTTGAGGGTCCTCCTTCTGACTCCCCAACAGGTTTGCTAAGGCTTCAGTCATTTTCTCACAAATATCTTCATTTTGTTGGCCTGAAATCCCTCAAAAACAGCAACATATTTCTCTCTCTTTGACTTCTATGAGTGCGACAGCATCCAAATCATGGTCTCAGTCTTAACTTCTTGGTTGTCTCTTCCAATTTTTGTGTCTCTTCCTCCAAAGACTGTACCTTTTCATTCATCTGTTTCATCTCCAGGGTCATCTGAGGCAATGTTTGCTTTATTTCTTTATGTTCTCCATTAAAACTTTTAAAACCCCAATTTAAATCTTCTTCTTTTTTTTTTTTAAAAAATCAGACTCCATTTGACTCAACTGAGCTCTCATCTGCTTCATTTCAACCAACAGTATTTGATTTGAATCTGTTGGCTTTGATATTTGATCTACAGAGGAACTTCTTACTTCCTGTATTTTGTCTTTGCTCTTGTGCTTTGTACTCATTTTGACAGCTGTCAAACAGACTTAAAAAGGATCAGAGTAAAAAGTGAGAAGTTAGACTGACACCCTCACTTTCATAGGCAGATGAAGACCATTTTGTTTCAGCAGGACTTTGAGGATTCACTGCTCAGGGGGAAAGAGCCTGTCATGTGCTATGTTGTTTAAATTTGTTATTCTTTTGATAATGGTTTGCTTTTAACTGCTTTTCATTTTATTGATGGTTTAATTATATTTTAAATTTTTGTATGATGTAATTTTTTGTAGGTATATCTGTTAATTTTTGTAAGCTATCTCATAACCATCCTCGCAAATTTTGCTAGACTGGGAAAAAGGTGGGAAATAATGATGTTCACCAGAATTCTACACTGGCTACTTAGTTATGTATGTATATCTAAGTAACATCTCCTGGTCCAATCCCCTGCCCACCTGAACAACCAGCAGCTGCTTTGGGCAAAAGAGGTCTGTTCAGCGGCCAATCAGGTTCAAGGATGATGATGCTTTCAGCCCTCTTCCACCAATGACAGAGGCTATGTTGAGGAATTGGGAGGTGGCCCTGATTGTCACAGCTTCGCTCACTGGTGGGAGGGACTGGAAATGTCATTCTCCTTGTATGGCTGCTGAATGGACCTCCTTCATCTGTTGCATTTGCTGGTTGTGAAGGTGAGCTTTGGCAGCCATTTATATAGTCTTAACAGTAAAGAGATTTTCACACAGGGAAAGTAATCCCTGGGGAGATCGGGAGAGAAACAGGGCTGTTCCAGTTGCAGTGCTCTGTTTTGCAAGCCCCTTCCTTCTCCCGATCTTCGGTCATCCTTCCTCCATCCTGCTTCCGTTTCCCTCCCGGTATTTTTTACTAATGAAAGTTCTTCATTAGTAAAAAATTGCAGAACATAGCAATTTTATGTAGCTTCCTGCCAAGGTAAATGGAAGGGTTTTTCAATAGAATGGGAGTTGGTCAGTCTATTTGTACCCCCACACTGAGTTATTAGACCCACAGTTTAAGAACCTTTTCTCTATCTATAATGTCTCCTTTACTGTAATGATTCTGCCCTCTCCAAATCTGGTTTGAAAAGAATAAGCCCTAAGTCACTTTTATCAGAGTTCTCCCATCCACAGCTCCCCAGGATTACTCAGACAGCTGGCACCTAAGTAGCTGACTGACCAGGGGGTTACTTGGATTACTTGGTCAGTTTCCCCCAATTGGCTAAGAGCTGTACAGTACTGCAATTCTCTTTCCATTGTTCTGAATTTTAAAAAAACCCTGCATTTTGCATTTGTACCTTTAAATCAGTTTTAGGCAAGCCAGGTTGTATTTTGCCTGAGTTCTGTGTCAGTGGCTGCTTGCAGGAAGCAAATCACAGGAGGTTTTCTTTGCCTCCTCCCTTTCCCAGGCCATCAGGAGCTTCATTAGCATATCTAAAGCAGATCAAAAGCTGGGAGGGAGAGCAAGGCATTTGGCATGTAAACATCCTCCCCCCACACCCATAAGAGGACCTTTTGAGGCTCCATTAGTGTGGAAACATTCAAACACACACACACTCATTCCTCACCTGGCTTTCTTTGTTGTGGAGGGGAGAGATAAGCCATTTCAGCTCACCACTTCTCCATGATCTATTAATTTATTACTGTTTTCTCGCAGAACTCCTGGCCATCTCTGGGGGAAACCCAGGGTTCTGCGAAACCCCAGTTGAGAAATGCTGCACTAGTGTTTGGTTCCATGACCCCATGTGGATACCCAAAATCCATGAATGCAATGATATAGTGAAATGGTGTCCCTTATATAAAATGGCAAACAGGAAGATTTGCTTTTTGGAGTTTTTGTTTTTGAGTATTTTTGAGCCATGATTTGTTAAATCCATGGCTGCAGAACCTGTGGATATGGAGAGCCAACCATACCAGCAAGTCATACAAACCTATGACAGAGGTGGAGAACCTGAGGCTCTTGGGTGAACACTTTCCTTCCAAGGGACCCACTTGAGGTCCACAAGATGGCCACCTCCTTCCCCATGTTACCATCATTTGGTGGTATCCCAAGTTTTGCAGAGATCATCCCCAGCCCATTTTGAAAGGCTGAAATGCCTCCCTTAAAGCAAGAATTTTGAACTGAATTATGCCATTACTTTTGGTCCTACCCTTTTCTGTTTATGTTGAAAGAGGTTGTCCACCCTTGTGCAAAGTAAAGATGAACTCTAAAAGGAGTGAACCTGGAACTCCCTGCACATAGGCCCACAGTCTTCCACAGAACTAAGGGCCTAACGTCCCACTTGCTCCTTCTTTCACATCCCACCTGCTGTTTTGCTAACATACCTTATGCTCCCAAGACCACAAATACTGTAATCCAGGTGAATGGTGAAAATGAGATAAAATTTATATTCAATCGGCCCTGAAAAGAAAACACTGGAAGCCAAGTTCCAAACATCATAGTATGTGGTGGAAGTCACTGAGAATTGCTGAATGACTGGCTGTAGCCTTGGCTTGATCTTGCTTTCTTTTCTCCCCCACTTCTTTTGCATTGGTATGTGCATGTGTGTGCACATGCATGTGGAAACCCAAGCAAAACCAGCAATCAGATGCTTGGAGTCAGCTTCCAAAAGCTCCCCTCTTTTGTCACTATTGGTGGTGTGGGCTATGTGTTTATGAATGGTATTGATCTTGGCAGGTTGATGGAAGACGCCCATGTGAAGAAATGATGTGGCTGCTGGGGCTCTGCACCTGGGATCGTAACAAGTCACAGTTGGATGGCCTTGTGCTTTCACAACCAGCCTTTCCGAAAGCCAGCGAAACACACACATCCTCCAGGCAATTTAAATGTTCCTGGAAAGTTCTCCCAATAACAATCACATCATCCAGATAAACCCAACATGTGGCCAACTGAACATCTGCCAAAATTCAAATCCATTAGCCTTTGAAAAGCACAGGGGGAATTGCAGAGACTGAAAGGCGTCATGCTGAACTTGCGGAATGAGTCGAAGAGTCTTTGGACAACATCCTGGATGTCTTTCCACTTGCTAGAAGCCAGTGGTGAAAGCCAAGGTAAAATATAGCTGCGCTTCACGTCAATATGTTATATTGATCTTTCTCTATATTTTAGCAGGGCCTAAGACGCTTCCATACGTCTGTGTTGCAGAGCGATGGGCCACACTGCTCCCTGACAAATATGTGACTATTGATACTGCTTTTGACAAGGGTCCATTTTACATCATTCTGCCCAGCCTTATAGCTTTGAAGCAAGTGAAGGTTGGTGAGATAGCAGTGCAAGCATTACATGACAGTTCTTCCATTCAAAAGCCAGTTTATTTGAAGTTCTAGACCGGGCTGATCAGAAGGATACCACATCCACAGAATCACAACAATCTTGAAGATATTTGCATAATCTACAGTATATCCATATCTATGTATGAAAACAAGAAAATAAAATCAACATCTTTGTGTTGTCTGGAAAGTATGAGCTAAGACAATTATTTGGGTCCAATATGTGTAATCACTGTTATGATTTCCATAATCATGTATGATTTTCCATGTAAGCTTACTGCATTCTTTGTGAATATGGGCTCCTGAGGTTGGGCTATAAGCAAAGCTAGTAACCTCTGGACTTTCCACTGCTGAACTTTGGAAAGTGTTTGAGAAGACTGATCCTCTAGTAGAGAATTTCAAGTGCCTCCCCAAACTACAGATCCCAGGATAACATAGGGCATCACTATGACAGTTAAAGTAATACCAAACTGTACACTTAGATTACTTGATCTTTTATTGGAAGACAATTCCCCCCAACATACCAGGAAAGCTTCCCTTAAACTAGACTTTGCAACTAGAATCCTAGCTACCTGTTGGGCTCCTGTTAGCGCCTCCTCATCCTCTTGCAAACAGATATATTGTAGCTGCTTCTTGGACTGTGAGAAGCTAGCTAGTTTGAGGTGGGCAAACTGCTCTTGTAGTTGGACCACCACCCCTGTCAGCCCTATCCGAAATAACAAAGGCAGGGATGATGAGAGTTGCAGTCTAGCAACATATGGAAGGCCACAGGTTGACTGCTGCTCATCTTGTCTGTTTCCTGGAAGTGTAGGAGTAGTGCTATCTTGCTACAATTAAAAAAAAAGAAAAAAAAAAAGAAGCACTGGATTTCTCCCCTGTCTGGATTTGAATGGCATATTAGGCCTTGTTTCTCACTGGCTGGAGTTTTTGGATCATGCTTTCTTGACCTGTGTTGCACGTATGGACAACCAGACTACACTTCCTCCTGTATGAAAGAGGGTACCGTCTTTCCAATTAGTCTGTGTTATTCACATGGGGATCCTGAAGTGATATTAGCTTGTACTGAATTTCACTGTTGGTGGGTTTCTTAAGAAAACTTGCATTAGACTCACCCCTTACAAGATCACACAAGACTTTATCAGACCACCACCCCTAAACCCTATTCTTTTGCCAGCATAACTTTGCCATTTTTATGCTAGCAAAAGAACTCCCCATGCCTCACTTACCTCTAATCCTGGCAGAAGGCTTCCCGGCAATGAATGAAGAGTGAACAGAGCTCTGTTCACTTCCTCGTTTGAAATCCCACGGATTCTCGTGAGAATACCTAGCATGGGAAATTCAAAAACAAAAACAAAAATAACACACAAAAAGTAAAAGAAAGCACACAAACACACTTAAAAACTTCCAAGTAAACCAGGGAGAGTCATAAAAAGTGCATCACCTACCTGGATGTCATGATCTCACCTGGAAGTGTTCTCACCAGAATGGCCATTGACACTGCATTCACATGAGTACAGTGAGTACAATGGTTTGACGTTTCAAACGCTGGCAATGCTGGCAAAAAAACACCACGGGGATCAATTGACGGCTTGAGCCGTCAGTTAAAAAGTACAGTACTTTTTAATTAACTGGACATGACTGCGAAAGGGCAATGTCATCTGGTATGTGCACCCTTTTGCAATCATTAGGTGTCCTTATGATGCCTTATTTGTCTTGTCTGATAATGTCCACATCCTCTGCTTTCCAAGGAGCATGCAGTGCTCTATTCCCAATGGGTTCCAGATTCTTCTTTAAAGTGCAACCTGTTCAAGATATAACTATCACAGGGGCAGGCAATTTGTCGTTTTTAGCACTTTAGCCTGTGCAGAGTATGATTGCCTGAAATTGTAATCCAACAACCTCTGTGAGGTTTTGTGAAAGCCACCCCTGACCTTCATGTTGTTAAAACTGTAACCAGCAACTTATCCCCAGAAGATGTCCCATGCCTTCCAACATTTCACAAGTGAAATATGGGACACAGGTGGCCAAGCAACATCTGAATATGGTCAAGATGGCAAAAATTACTGATGAGAAAGAACACACAATTAGGAGAGTTACAGCAGCGGTTTGTGCCAGGGCAAAACAACATCCTCCTCTCTTCAGTGCCCTGCTGAGTTAACTGAGTACAAACTACTTTTGGACTTTGAACTTAGTTTGCACCAAGTAAAGTAAGCTGAAGACAAAGGCAGAATGTAAGAGGAGAAGAGAAAAACTGGGACATTTTAAAAGCAGCTAAGAAAGTGGTGTGGCAGAGGATTAATACATCAAATTTGAACATTTGGAGGGTATGTTGTCCAGGATCCCAGAGATGCACAGAAGGAGGATGGTTGCGATTACTGGTTGCAAAAAAGTATTCTTCTCAGGGTCATAAGTTTTATTAGTTCATATTTTCAGAACTGGGCCTTGGCACTGAGATTACTCCCTGTCTGTAAAAATATAGAGAAGTTATATTTTTATGCAAATGTTCATTGTGAAACTCTCTTGGTCCTTTCTGCTCTCTTCCCTGTGTTGCTCATAGTTAATTTACCACCAAGGAAATAAGAAATTCTTTATTGGCTATTAACTGCCTCCATATCCTACAGTTTATTTATCAGTCCCACACAAGTATTCAAAATAAGGAAGCAAAATAAAGTGCAGCAAATTTAACCTCATAAGGTGTCTAGCACATATGCAAAATTATATATAGTGGCAAATAAAGCAGAATAAAGCCCTCTCTTGACTTCAGCAAACAGCTTCATCCATCTTTTCCTTCTGGTAGCAGCAATTTGGAAACCTTCACTTTGTTTTGCAAAATCCCTCAAAGCAACCACACACATGCACACACCTGACAGCTCTCTGAAATAACTTACCTGATAAAAATCTCTCTCTGTCGCCAGTTTGTCAGGCTTTCAAACTCAACGGAATGTTGGCAAAACTAAAAATGGATGAGATGTAATTCTCCCCAAACCCTCCCTCCCTCAACTTTCTTTACATCTGCCAGTGCAAGGAAGCTGGTTTCAGAGGGAGAAAAAAGCTACTCCTTGCCAGTCAACTGATGGATGGGGGAGCTGTGATCAAACGCCGGCAAAAGAATTTTTGACAGTAGTCTTAAAACTGCTTCCAGTGCAGAGCTCATGATAGCAGGCTTCAGGTGGTTGTTTCTGATTTCAGGACAGGGAGTGTGCATTCTGTTCAGCAACCCCACAGTTGGATCTTCTGAGTTGGTAACCCTTATCCCTCTGTTCCCATGTGCCTTCATGTGTTGAGGGCTCTTAAAGGTGTTTCACATGTTAAGCTCTTTTCTCAAGTCTTCATCATCACCAATCAGAACATCTGTGGACCCAGCTGGCTGCCCAGGGATGTCAAATTAGTTTTATTTTAAGCTCTTCTGTCCCGTTCAGCCCTCAGATTTAATATGACACCAATCCTGCTCTTGTTTGTACCTTCAATATAATGAGTGAGATCTTGAATGCCATCATTTTATGATCATTCTATCCATTCCTGCTGTATATCCTCAAACCTTTGTTTCTGTAACTCAGGGACGGGCAACTGTAGGATGACATCTCATATTCTCAAGTTTTTTCTTTGAACATAATCATTCACCAGCAGGTGTACATTGATAGGATGCCATGATGATCATCTTCAGAAGGGCTCAGTGGCAGAGTTTCCACACAAGAGGCTGATATCCCACATTGGAACACAATTCTGCCAGTGCTGTTCCATTTCCTCCTCCCTGCAGGTATTAAGCCATGGGAGGGGTAGCTGCTACTGCTGCTGCTGCTGTTTATCAACAGAGAAAAGACAGAGGGGGGAGGTGATTTAGGCCATGAAAGTAGCAGCGGGACTCAGATCAGTAGGGGGATGGGTAAGAAGTGAGGAGCATTCATAGATGGGAGCATTCTCCTTTTCCTCCCCTGCCCCCAGAGCAGCTGAATCATCATAGTCTGAATCACCTCCCCGCCTCTCATCAGTAAGAAGCAGCTACAGCCCTTCCTGGGACTTGACAGCTACTGGGATGATGGTGGCTGGGGACAAAGTACAAGGGCAAGAAGATAGCCCTCTGTGACTCAGCCACAAAAAGGAACGTACACATGCTTAAGCCACACTTACCTGTATGTATGTCGCTAATCGGGTGCTCACCAGAAAGCCCTGGATTCAGTCCTTGACATCTCAAGGTAGGCATGGAAAAGATAGATTGAAAGTCTGAAACCCTTCCAGAACTGGGAAAAAAATGTGTGGTTTTTTTGTTTTGTTTTGTTTTTTGGAAGTATGGCTCCCCATATCTTCCAGCTCTAATGATCCTTTGTCATGAAAGCTGGAGGATTTGTGACACTGAACTACAAAAAAGTGACAGTCAAGATCTCCTTAATATGCAGGTCATTTTAGATAACACTGATAATTCATAGACCTACCTGGAGTAATTACACAAACACACACACGCACCTGTCCCTGTTCAGTTGGAAATTGAACAGGGAACACTGGAAATGTGGAGAACATTCCACTCAAGATGAGTAGCCCAGATTATTGTCTACCTAAACTCATAACAGTAGTTTTGTCTGATAAAAATGATTGTTAATCTTGGCATCTGAGAAATGTACAGAATGCTCTTACATAAATTACAATAATAATAATAAATGTAAATGATGGCAGTGGTGATTATGATAACAACATCAGCAGCAACATAATATTTAGTTTTGCATGGGTAGAACAACTGGAGTTTTCAAAAGAGCAATTGTGGTGGAAAGCTGGTGAGATATCTTCTAGGAGTTTAGACACTGCCACATTCCTTGCTTCTTCGGTCTCTACAACCTGGAGCATTGTTGCAGTTGGATACGTAAGGGTTTGGATTGTTTCAATACACATCCTAGTGACTCAGCATGAGGTTCTGCCAGAAAATGCCTCTGGTGCAGTGAGATATTGCAAATAAAGCCCTTTCAAGTATCTAAGCTATTTGCATTCTTTCTTTTTTTAAAAAGCCAGAAGAGAATATCCACAAGGCATTCCACCAGTAAAACCAAGGCCAGAGCCTCTCAGTTTTAAAGCACTCAGATATCTGCTTCTGTAATCTACTGTAATATAAAATAAAAGTGGCCCTCTCTAAAGGTCGTGGGATGGGGTGAAGTACTCAGAAATATTGCTCCCAGTTTGTTTGTAACTCCTTGTGTAGTGTGCCAGCTGATCTCTGTCGTGTCTCAAATACCTGACTAGAAAAGGATACATAGATACTATTAATCTGGCAGAAAGGGACAATAACACTGGGGGATGAATGAAGGGCAGCTGGAAGGTTTTTGGTCTTTCATTCCTTATTGCTTGGTTACTGGTTTTCAGTCCTTTTTAACACACCGTACTGGAAAAATGGAAAGTCTATCAGTGTGGCATCTTCTGGACCATACTGAAATGTTCAGTAGCCATAATAAACTAGCCACATTGCACCATACTTCTCTTCTGAGCTGACACAGAAGCCATATTGTTGCCTTGTGGATTCAAGGCAACAAATAGATCACTGAGCGATTGGAAACTCTGTCCACAGAGATGGGGAATGATAACTGGGTTGACATCCTTTGAGGTGAGACCACCTGATGCCATCACCTGCCAGCCTGATTTTGCATTCTCCATCAGGCAACTGTAGTCCTGTACAGCTCACAACTGGCCAGGATAAGTTGTGGACTTTTCTGTTTCTCCCTCCATTGCAGATTCTATAATGCCTGACCTGGTGAAAAGGACTTGAAATCTGACCTTTTTAATGGTATTCCAGTAGACCAATAAAGACACATAATCCTGATTTTTAAATTTCATATTACACTGGTGAGTACTTAGATCTGGTGAGGCCAAATTTCTAGACATTAAATCATAGTAAAGAGAAAGTCTCGCATCTTGTAGTGGTTATGCAGGAATGAGAAGCCTGGAAACAGAAGGAGAGGAACACATAAATCTATAGATTATTAAGATCACAGATTGGAGAGTATATGAATACAGTGGGAGTATCCACTGGAGTTTGGTTCCAAGATCCATGGATGCTCAAGTCCCATTATTTACAATGCTGTAGTAAAATGGTGTCCCTTATATAAGATGGTAAAATCAAGGTTTACTGTTTTGAATTTCCCCCCTGAATATTTTTGAGCTGTAGTTGGTTGAATCCGTGTATGTAGAACGCGTGGATATGGAGGGCTGTCAGCAGGAAAGAAGGGAAAGAGGTCAGAGAGGGTATGGAATCTCTATTATTGCTCTTCTAACATCTTACTTTGCATCATACTACAACTCCCATCACCCCAGCAAACCCAGGTATTCTGACTGGGGATGATGGGAGTTGTAGTATGATACATCTCAAAGGTGCTGTGTTGGGGAAGATGGTAATAGTTTCTTACTGATATCAAAGCTGAGAATAGCTATTGTAGCTATTTCATGAAGAGTATCAATTAAGCAGACATGGTTAAGCATTAAGCAGTCATGTACTAATAGACCCAAAAGCACTCTTTGGTAAAATTATTGTATGCCTTTTGTGAACATCTTTCTGACTTGAAATATCATACAATCATAAAATCATAGAATTAAAGAGACCACAAGGGCCACCCAGTCCAACCCCCTGCCATGCAGGAATAAACAATCAAAGCATTCCTGAAAGATGGCCATCCAGTCTCAGTTTAAAAACCTCCAAAGAAGGAGACTCTACCACACTCCAAGGCAGTGCATTCCACTGTTGTAACAGCTCCTACTGTCAAGAAGTTCTTCCTATTGTTTAGATGGAATCTCTTTTCCTGTAATTTGAGTCCATTGCTCCATGTCCTAGTCTCTGGAGCCACAGAAAACAAGCTTGCTCCATTCTCAGTATGACATCCCTTCAAACATTTAAACATGCTCTCATGTCCTCTCTTAACCTTCTCTTCCCAAGGCTAAGCATACCCAGCTCCCTAAGCTGCTCCTCATAAGGCATGGCTTCCAGACCTCCTACCATATTGGTCGCCCTCCTCTGGACATGTACTTCTGTCAGTTCTTTTACTACCCTTGGATGTAGTTCATCTGGCCCTGGAGACTTGAATTCATTTATACTGGCCAGGTATTCCTGAATAACCTCTTTACCTATTCTATGCTACATTTCCCCTATTACATCATCTGTTCCATTTTCTCTTGACTGAGCACTGTTCTCCTTTTGGGAGAAGACAGAGGCAAAAGAACGTGTTGAGCAGCTCTGCCTTTTCTCTGTCCCCTGTTAGCATTTCACCACCTTCTCCCCACAGCAGTCCTACCATTTCCTTGTTCTTTCTTTTGCTACGGACATAACCAGAAAAGCCCTTTTTATTGTTTTTCACCTCTCTAGCAAGCTTGAGCTCCATCTGTGCTTTTGCTTTTCTGATTTCCCCCCTACACATGCTAGCTTTTTGTTTGAATTTTTCTTTGGTGATTTCTCCCTTTTTCCATTTCTTGTATATATCCCTTTTTAGTCTCAGCACAGTTTAAAGTTCTTTAGATGTCCATCCTAGTTTCTTTATAAACCTCCCGTTTTTCCTCCTCATTGGAACTGTTTGAAGTTCTGCCCTCAATATCTCACTTTTTAGAAACTCCCATCCATCATGTACTCCCTTCTCTTTTAGTATTCCTGACCATGGGGTCACCCCCAGTAATTCCCTAAGTTTTCTGAAATCAGTTTTCTTAAAGTCTAGAATGCATGTCTGACTACACTTGGCTTCCCCTTTCCTCTGTATAACAAACATGGTCTCTCCCTTCTAAGGATCCCACCACTTCCACCCCATTAACCAGATCATCTCTGTTGGTTAGGATCAGATCTAAAATCAGATTGTTGCCTCTTCTACCTTCTGGACAATGAAATTGTCTGCAAGGCAAGTGAGGAATTTGTTGGACCTTAAATTCTTGGCAGAGTTGGACTTCCAACAAATATCAGGATAGTTAAAATCGCCCATTATTACTATATCTCTCCTGCCTGAATGTGAGGTCATCTCTTCTAGGAAGGCATCATCCAAGTCCTCAGTTTGGCTTGGAGGTCTGTAGTAGACCCCCACCACAACATCCCTGCTGTTTCTCCCCCCCCTTGATTTTTTACCCAGATGCTCCCAACCTGGCTCTCAGGATTTACGGTAAGTCATAGATCTGTTCACAGATGTACATATCTTTAATGTATAATGCTACTCCACTACTCTTCCTGTTTGGTCTGTTTCTCTGAAAAAGGTTATACCCCTCTATTACTACATTCCAATCATGAGACTCATCCCACCACATTTCAGTGATGCCTATTAAATCATATTTGCTTTCCTGTGCTAATAGTTCAAGTTCATCCTGTTTGTTTCCCATGTTCTGTGCATTAGTATAGAGACTTCTACGACCACGGGCCATTCCCCCTATCTGCCTTTTAAAGGTTTTATTCCTCCCACTGTTGGGTTGTTGTGCTATTTGCCTTGTTCTATGTATAACATTTGGGCTAGTATCTCCAGTACCTGGTGAACCTGTGTCCTCATGAATTCTGTCTTCCTCCCCCCCCCCCCACAACTCAGTTTAAAGCCCTCCTGATCAGATCTTTCAGACTCTTAGCAAAAACATTCCTGCCAACTGCTGTGAGTTGCAACCCACTCCTTGCCAGTAGTCCACCTTCATGAAACTGTACCCCGTGGTCCAGGAAGCCAAACCATTCCCAGCGGCACCATCTGTGCAGCCAGTTGTTCACCTCCACTATCTTTCTCTCCCTTTCTAGGCCATGCCATTTCACTGGGAGGACAGCCAAAATGACTACCTCTGCATCCAAGCCCTTCAGCTTCCTACCCAGAGCCTCATAATGCCTTGGGATGTTCTGAAAGCTATGCCTTGCAGTATCATTGGTTCCCACGTGGACCAAAAGGAAGAGATAAATCTCATCAGCCTCTCTCTGTTACATCACAGATTTTTGCACCTGGGAGACAGCATACCTCTTGAGACATCTTATCAAGCCTGCAAAGTGCTGATTCTGTACCCCGCAGCAGAGAGTCTCCTGTCACCACCACATGCCTCCTCCAAGGATTGGCAGAAGTCAATCTGTGTGCTGAACCATCCAAGGTCTCAAGCCCATTCTCTAAGGCCTGGCTCTGCTGCTCTCCTTCCCTTTCCTTGTCATCACTGACAAGGGAGAGAGCTTCAAACCATTTCTATAGTGCTAAATTTGCAGAATGGCCCCTTCTCCTTCTACTTCTACAAGTCACATTCTTCCAAACACCAACCTCCTGTGTATCAGAATAACCTCCTCCAGAGAGACATCCCCTGCATCTGCTCTGCTCTGTCTAAGAAAATATCCTGCTCCCTAATATGCTGTATAGTGGCTAATTGGGCCTCAAGTTTCTGGACCCTCTCTTCCAGCAACACAACCAACTTGTACTTGCTGCAGGTGTAGCTCTGCACATCCACAGTCAAGAAGACAAACATCCCACAGCTGTTGCAGGTGACTGCAGCAGTTCCCTCACTGTCCATATTTAATACTCTGAAGTAGGCACTACAACAAAACTCTGGACCTTCCCCTCAACCCCCCCTGCTAAACACCCATGCCAAACATCCCTGTTGGCCTCACTCCTGTAGGTTGAGCCCCAGAGTCTGAGGCTGCAGTAATATATGGAGCTACTGGCTGCTAGCTCCTCCCTCTGCCTCTCACCTACTTCCTCTCAGCAGTCTTTGACTCACTTCCTCTCAACACAAGCAGCTCACTAAACAAATGATAATGTGTCCTCCTAGGCAAGCCTACAAAAACAAACAGCCTTGACCCACGTAAGCGCAGTAGCGTTAGCCCAACAATCTCTCCCAAGAACTCTCTGGGGCTGGAGAAGTGTAATTCAACAGCCACAAGCTCACCTAATGCTGTCTCTTCCACACACCCACACAAAACACTCCTGTTGTCCTCTCTACTGTTCGCCTTGCTCCTGCATGCCAAGTTCCAGAGACTGAGGCTGCAGCTATATACAGAGCTACTGGCTCCTAGCTCCTGCCTCTGCAAGAGGCCAGACTGGATCTCACATTAAGTTATCACCATCACTGAAATCACTTCCATATTTTTAATACCAGAAAGAGTAGCAGGAAGAAATGAATCTGTCACATTTCATGCTACAGTATCTTAGAAAAAGAGTGGGAAGAATTTTGGTTCTAATCTTTACAATAAAGTTCCTGCACATAGCACAAAATAACACCACTCCCAAATTCTCCATCAAGATAACTCAAGATCTGTTGGAGGAAAAGCCAGGTTCTATTATTAAAGCAAACTAAGGGGTTGTTTATACAATGAAAAAAAAATTCTCAAAGAATGCAAGGGGATGAGCTCCTGCCGGGATTTACCATATTGGGAAGGAGGGGGGCTGAAAACTCCATGTAGTTCGCAACTACAGCTTTTGCTGTTTCTTGTGATCTTTTTTTTAAAAAAACAAAAACTACGCAAAAAGGCACACAGCCCATTTGAACAACCAATTCAAATTGGGGCACATCCAGGAAATCAAAATGTGATTGGTTGGATGTGCACCGGTGTGGGCTTGCTGGTGACAAAGTGGCTGGAGCCATTACTGTTGGTTTTTGCAGACACAATCGTGTGCTTTTTTTCAAGCGGTAGAGCAAAAAAAAAATTTAAGCAGAAGATCGCTGTTCTGCATCTCTTATTTAATAAGGGAAAAAAGGGGAAATGGAGGGAGCTTTTGGAGAATAATAAGGCAGGTAATTCACTTGTGGCCACCTTCTTTTCTTATGGCCATGCTCCATGTGAACTTCCAACTCAGATAGCTTTCCATGCCACAGAGGCTGCAGCTATATATGGAGCTACTGGCATGTGAACTTCAAACTCTGATAGCTTTCTATGCCAGTGATCTTGCAAATGAATCATGGGCACAAATGAACGCTAGTGCGATAGTGAGGTAATGTGCTATTTTCTGCAATTAATTCTCCTGTCTGACTGAGCCCCAAGTGAACTCAGTTCCAATTTTCCAAACAAAATGGATTTTTCACCAATTGCTGGGAGAGCAAAATGACATTGGCTGTTGCTTTTGATGACGTGATTCTGCTGGTGTTCCCTAAAATGGCTTCCCTCCTTGCATGTGCTAATTGCTTGAACACTCCTGCTTCCACTGTGAAAGAGTCCCTGGGGAACTTGCTATCCCTCCAAGCAAAAATGATTAAAGGCGAACTCTCACCTAGAATACTGTGTCCAGTTCTGGGCACCACAATTCAAAAAGGATATTGACAAATTGGAGCGTGTCCAGAGAAGGGCAACTAAAATGGTGAAAGGTCAGGAAACCATGCCTTATGAGGAGAGATATAGGGAGCTGGGTATGTTTAGCTTGGAAAAAAGATGGTTAAGGGGCGAAATGATAGCCCTGTTTAAGTATTTGAAGGGGTGTCACGTTGAGGATGGAGCAGGCTTGTTTTCTGCTGCTCCAGAGACTGGAACATGGAACAATGGATGCAAGCTCCAGGAACAAAGATTTCACCTCAACATTAGGAGGAACTTTTTGACAGTAAGAGCTGTTTGGCAGTGGAACACACTCTCTCGGGGCGTGGTGGGGTCTCCTTCCTTGGAGGTCTTTAAAAAGAGGCTGGATGGCCCTCTGTCAGGGATGATTTCCTGCGTGGCAGGGGGTTGGACTGGATGGCCCTTGTGGTCTCTTCCAACTCTACAATTCTATGAATCTATGATTCTATGATTCTATAGAGTTTGTGTTTCACTTTTTTCTCTTTTGCTAGGATTGAATGTCTCCATGACCTCCACTGAATTAGCTCCAGGTTTTTGTTTGCTTGTTTTTGATCCAAGGCTTGAACACCAGAGAGAAATATGGGAGGGGGGGGGAGCCCACAAAGGCTCATTTTTAAAACATAGAGAAGTTATACTGTTCCTCTGAGCCATTATCAGTTTCAAGGACTGAAACAAGTAAAAACTTTCTATTTTCATTGAATTTGCTTAGCGGGACCTTTCAAGTTTCTCATTAAAAGAAAAGAGAAGAAAAGTGTGTGTATGGGAGAATCTATCTGGGCCAAGAACTGTTTTTTTAAAAAAATTAACAACACACTGGTTCCAGTTCTAGGAAAATGTGAAATTCTGCTGCAGAAGCATAAATTTGAGGGAAATTACATACATTTCACAAATGAAAACTGGGACACAATTGGCCAAGCAGGGTTAGAATGTGGTCAAGATGGCAAAATTAATTAATGAGGAATAAAACACAAGTTAGGAGAGGGTGCAACAGTTTGCTATTGCCTGAGTCTACAAGGAAGGGCAAGATTTTCCCCCTCCTCTCTTCTCCCCCTGCCGAGTTAACTACTTTTGCAATTTGAACTCTGTTTGCAGCATTTGAAGTAAGCTGAGGGCAAAGGGAACAAGTGGGAGGAGGAGAGAGAAATTGGGACATTTTAGAAGCAGCTGAAAAAGTGGGAGGGCAGAAGAGTAATTGGGACTTTCTCTGCCAAATCAGAAAAGTTAGAGGGTATGACATTATCCGGAATTTTCATAATAGGAAGTACAAACTGCATTTGTGGGGCTAAACACTACTATGATGCAATTTTTGGGATATTTTCATGTTTTAGATCTTTGTGTTATGAATCACTTTCTTGTCTTTTTACTGATTCTGTTTGCAGTCTTCATCATGGATGGTTTGATCCAGTCTGTACTTACAGTACACCCACTGAAATGAATGGGATTGAAATTACTGTAGTTGTAAAGAATGTAAAGGCCATTTATTTTAGTCTGACCTGCTATTTCCCTTCCCAAATGACGTTCTGTCCCTTTCTCATAATAAAGCAGTGTCAAATACATTCATAAAAGCCTAACCCAAACATATCCCCATTCTTTGTTGTAACTACATTTAACCTGAACCAATTGGTTTTGCCCTAGCTCTGAGATCCAACTACTTCTCCATTCCTCATGGTGGAGATTATCAGATGCCCCAAATATGGTGTTACGAGGACACCAGGAGATCACTAAAGGGCTTGAATATAATACAACGTCTTCCAATTCCGTTATGCTCCTGTGCTGCTTCTGTTCCCACATCTTTCCTTTTTATTCACGGCTTAAGCTTATTCACGTACCTGAAGCTTAAGCCATGAATAGGTCGCCAGTTCCATTTCTGTAATGAAATGATGGGTGAGTAAAAAGGTGCCCTGCTTCTGTAGCACAGTGCCAGCATCCCTAGGAGGTCTGTTACAGAACACTTCTGGGTGCGATTGGGACAGCCAGGTAAGTGACACCCTTTTTTTTTTTTTGTGGCCTATCTGGGTTACTTGGGGTTTTAAAAGTGTGTTTTTCTGCCTCCTGACATTTTTAAAAGTGTATTTTGCTTTTACTTTTTGAATTTTCCATGCGCTCATCCTCTCGTGAGAATGTCCCAGGATTTCAACCAGGAAGTGAATGCAGCTCTGTGCAAGCTGCAGTCAATCCATGGCTGCTGAGGTGGAGGGAGCGACACGCAAACACGGTACAGTAAGTGCAAAACCCTTCATTATTGTGCCAGGACAGAGACAGGAGGTGGCGGGAGAGAATGTAGTGAGAAGGGGACACTTTTTTTGTCCCCATCTGATAAAGTCCAGTAAGTCACCAGCTATATTGTTCTGCTGCTGTACCTGAAGCCAAAGAACAAAAGAGAATCCTCTCCAATTCTGTGTACAAAATCTGACTGGACTAGCAGCTGTTAATCCTCAATTCTGACAATGGGACATTGCCTGCTGACACATGGCAGAAATAATGGAGTTTGATACCACTTTGACTGCCATTGCGCAGTGCTATGGAATTCTGGGATTTGTAGTTTTGTGAGATATTTAGCCTTCTCTGTCAGAGAACTCTGGTGCCACAAAAATCTGTAAATCCCAAAATTCCATAGGATGGAGCCATGATACCTAAAACAGTGTCAAGCTGCATTATGTCAGCAGTGTGGCAGCAGCCATTCTCTTCTACTGCATCTGAAGTCAACCCTCTTATTGTTTTTAGCCTGTTTAACCTGTTTTAATGCCATTGTAAGCCAAGATGTTTTGATATAAGGTGGGGTATAAATATTTTGATAAATAAATGAATAAATGATTTGTCTTACAGTAAAATGAATAAATGATTTGTATATGAGGACATTGCTATATATTGCCCCCCATAGCTACCTGAAAGAAGATGGGATTCAAATGTGATAAATGCATAACCTTTCTTACCAGCAAATGGCACAAGCCAATAATGGTACAAGCAAGAGAAACAGTAGCTTTTCCCCTGCAGCTTCAATTATAAAAGTAAAGTAGACTGAAAAGAAAGTGGGGGAGGGAATTGCCACAAGTCAGGAGAGACTAATGTAAGTGTGGGGGTGTGGAGCAAACTTTTGAGGAAGTGCTTGGTTGAAGTGCTGTTGAATATTGGTCCATGGCTTTAGCTATGAACTTTCTACATCCAGTGTTAAATAAGACTAAAATAATAGAGCCAGCCTCCCCTCTGCTAAATCATTTCCTTGAAAATAGGGAAGCTAAATGAGAGCAATGTTCAATAACCCTTTCAGAATATACGGTTGTCCCTTCATATCCACGGATTTGGTATCCACAGATTTAAGTATTCACGGCTTGAAAATATTCTTTAAAAAATAACAATCCAAAAAGCAAACCTTGATTTTGCCATCTTATATAAGGGACAACTTTCTGCAACTGGATTTGTTTATCTCGGATCGGCCTTTTTAGTCATCAGCGCGCTTGCAGAAAGCGTGGGGTGAGTCCTTCCTGAATCTTCATTTGCGAAGAAAAGCCAGAGAGAGAGAGAGAGAGAGATAAGGGACACCATTTTAGTAAGCCATTGCATATAATGGGACTTGAGTATTCACGGATTTTGGTATCCATGGGGGGTCCTGGAACCAAACCTCAGCAAATATGAAGGGACAACTGTAGATTTAATTGTGTGAAATATATCAAACATGATAATATAAAGGTAGAACTGGAGGGAGGAGATAGTTTTGTTATCAAACTGATTTAAAGACTAGCATTTTTCTGTATTAGACCTCTATTAGAGCCAGTGTGGTGCAGTGGTTTGAGCATTGGTCACTCTGCCCTCCGGCTCTCATTGATCAAATGGGCACCCTGTTCTGACCTCAGCAGAAGCACCGGCATGTTGGGCAGGCTTTCCACAGAGCTTCTTGGTTGGTGATGAGGTAGTGGAAACTCCAAAAACAGGGCAACAGCAGGGCTGATGCAATGTTGGCCTGGCTGGCCCATGGGGACAATGATGGCTGTCACACTGGATTCAGCCTGGTGTATGTGGCTACCATCGTGGTCAGTCCAGGGCCAGTCTGGAGCATAATGCTCTGGACTGGCCCCGGATTTAACTGGCTGGTGTAGACAAGTTCCAAGTCATCTAGAGGTCCTCAATTTCATTACAGTGAGTTTCAAGTATGTGAGATCTTGCTAGCTTTCCCACAGTCTTCTGCATGAGATATTGAGTTATACATGAGGACCATGGCTCAGCTACAACCCAGAAATAGCTCAAGACATTATGGTGTTCAGAGCAAGAAGCCAAGGCAGTGCCAAGTAGGAATAAAGTTAAACTAAGGGCTTTCTCACACCAGGCTTTACCAGCGGTACTAGAGGAGGACAAGAGCATACGCGGCACTTCCTTATTGCATGACATTGTGTCTGTGCTTTTGCCAGTCTACATTCAAACCATTGCTGGAGTGCACCTTCCATTGATGGAAGAAAGCCATCAATAGGCCCTCAATAGCACTGCATTTCTATTATTACCACTGTGCAATAAGTTCTTCTCTGCTTCATTTCCAATAGCAGCAGTCATGTGGTGTGAGTAGGCATGTTTTTCCTCTTCTCTCCTCTCTTGTTTCCCCACCCTCCCAATCTGATTATTTCTCCCACCCCTCAACTGCCTGATCTATTCCCCCTCCCCATTTGTCTTCCCCCATTCTGCCCCAATCTTATTCTCCCTATCTTCCTGCTCTATTTTCCTTATCTATCTGTCTCTTTTCTCCCTCCCCACCCTTCTGAAGCCTGATCTGATTATTCCCCCCTCATCTGCCCAATCTATTCCCCTCCTGCTCCCCATCTGTCTCTTTTCTTCCCCCCACCCTTCCACTGCCTGATCTGACTATGGTCAAATCCACACTACACAAATAATCCAGTTTGAAACTGGATTATTTGCCTATGGAAGCCTGGGATTTGTAGTTTTTCTCTGCCAAAGAATGCTGGTGCCTCACCAGACTACAAATCCCATGATTCCATAGGAAGGAGCCTTGTCAAATAATAGTTTTAAACTGGATTATATGTGTAATGTGGATTTGGCCTATTCCCCTCGCCTGCTCAATCTATTCCCTTTCCCACCCCATCACTTTCTTTTCTTCCTCCCACCAATATTTCACAGAATTCAGATTAGTGAAGGAAATGGAAACATACCAATATTGAAGTGGAGGTGCGATAAAGATTGCTTCGATACCAGTATGTTTGTTTGCTTCACTAATGTAATTACTGCATGTTAGAAGTTTGGTGTGATAATCTCCTAAACTACAGACATTTTCTACCTTCTCCCAAATGTTCACATGAGGTGTGCTGTTTCACCCTAACACTGGTAGTAGAACAGACCCTGTTTCTCCAACAATGCTCCTAACACAACTAAAGAAAATTTTTTCATTGCCTGGGAAAAGTTGGAAGGCAAAATATATCAATTAGTTTGACCCTTCTCCCTCTCCAAATCGCCCTGCTGCAACAACTGGGGTGAGAATGAGGTCTGTAAGGGAGGGGTAGTTTTTCTTTTTTCCATCACTCAGTTTTTATAGGACCTCTTTCAGGAACTCTGTACTCTGACTCAGCCAGATTAGGTTATAGAGTCTCTGAGGGGATGAGATGAGGTTTTGTGTCAATGACAGGAGGTACTGACGCAGAAAGCTTTAAAATAATACAATCAATCTTTCTGTCTCAGGCTATGCATACATTTACTTGGAAGTAAACTCCAATGAAATCAATGACATTTACTTCCAAGTAAGTGTTGCCAAGGTCCAGGATGTTAAAAGTATATAGCATTATTTAGAACATATATGCTCACATCCAAATGGCAAAGCCTCTAGATACCTTTCCAGCCATTCACAACAGGACCCCCCCCCACCTTATTGTGTCTAGCGAGAGACTTATGGAGTTTTACATGGGTCATTAAGACTGTGTCAGCTCGTGAAACCTATTATGATGATTGGGGAATTATTGGCTTTTCAGCAGGAGAATCATATGGGAAATAGGGGTGTACCACATTTTTACAAGTCTCACAAATATCAACGGGAATGATCAGGAGGCTTATTCCAACCCCCCAACCCCTGACTAAAGACTAAAATATTTTAACGTTTTTTTAGTTGGAGGGGAATGTTGACTAAAAGTGGCTAGGATAATACTGCATGACATTATCAAGACTACTGGTAGGGGCACTGAATAAAGCCCCTCACCTTAGAATAGGAAAACAGCATCATTCAGGAAAACCAAGGGCCCATCTAAACAGTGAACATACCCCTCATGGAATTTGTTGGGAATCCTACCTGTCTAAACAGGATCCAGCACCAATCCACACTATTTGGAAGGAAGGGGGCTCAAAATGGCAAAAACAATGGGGTAAAAGCCTTCGCAGATTTCCCCGTACTTTTTCACAAACGGCGAGGTGCATGTGCATTTTTGCTTGTTTGGACTATAGAACAATAGAAAACTCAAAGGGAAGCACAAAGCTGATTAACCAGGTGAGAGCGGGTTGGGGCTTGCTAGGAGGGCAAGTGCCCACTGCCACCATGTTAGATGTTCGCCTTAGCAATTGCTTGCTAAGGTGATAAAAAGGAAGATCAATATTTTCTGTTTTGCTTTCTTATAAAATTGGAGAATCGCTCTATCGCACCAGCACACCTTGGGATGACTTAAAAAACAATTGGCGGCAGTGAGGAACTAATGCGAGTAAATCACTTGCAGCCACCATGAGGAATGTGAGGCTTATGGTGGCTTCCGAGGCCAGAAAAACCATTTAGACACATCACTGCTGCTGCGAGATGCCAGTACTATGAGGTATTTTAGATATTTTCCCCTTGTGTAGATGGGCCCCAATTCACTGTGGCTTCAACAGCAACCCAAGGCAGCATTCTTTAGGAAGTGTTAATTCATTCCCACAAGATACCACTAGATTAGCTCAATCTTGTCCACAGTTATAGGCAAGCTGTTCCCTTGTGGAGCATTCCTATATCCTTGCTGGAACCATCTAAACCAGGATTATGTGCACCAAGGTAATCACATAGGCCCTTGTGGTCTAATCACTGGCCCAACAGCTCAAGTCACAGCAGTAGTTCTATGGGCATCAGCAAAGGTGGTGTCAGATCTGAGTAATGCTCTTCAGAGTCTGTTGAAATATTTCAGTGAATAATGGGTCAGTCCTCTGAGTCTGTTGAAATATTTCAGTGAATAATGGGTCAGTCCTCTTGGATTCTGTGTTGTGGTGCATTCTTCAAGAACTGTGTTTCATCCTCACGAGTGACATGTCTCGGGATCCTGGGTTGAAACTCTCAGATCTCCCACCACAGCTGTTGGGAGCCAGGGTGGGGAAGTGCAGTCCACCTGCTGCATGCATCTCCTCCAGGGCCCTTCAGACACCCCTGCCAAAATTTTTATTTTTTCCAATTCCCCCCCCCTCAAAATGTCCCCAAATACCTCCCCTGGAGGTTGTATGAAGCAATTTTGACATGTTGTATGTGTGTGTGTGTGTGGGGGGGTGCTCATACCCTGTCTAGGCCCAGGAAAGTCCCCTTTTCCATCAGGAAGTTGACTTCTGGATCATTTTGTGTTAGAAAAAAGGTCTATCCTGGGTCTAAAATGGGCCAAAGGGGACCAAAAGCATAGTGATATTGCTTCCTGTGTCCTGAGAAGCATTGGGAAGGATTTGGGGTAAACAAGGTTTTTGCATTTTCAGGGGTGTGGCAGTGGCCCTCAAAAGTCCCTATGGTCCCAATGCATCCTCCAGCCTCCAACAGTTGCCCAGTCCTGGTTTGGAACTACAGTACATATTTTTGTATGAACCAGATGTGGACTGATCAATTCCACTTACTTGGTTATGGAGATTGCCCATGCTTCCTGGGATCATGAAGAAATACCACCCAACCAGCAGTGTGTGAAGGGGCTTTCAAGTTTATCTTCTGAAGTACATAAACAGACTCCAAGTTGGGTCAGCCAAACTAGGAATACCTATCTACAGAGAGAGGGTCCGTCTATACGATTACAAAAAAAATCCATTTGGAGGGTAAAAAATACAAATAGGCAGCCGTTCGTATGCATACAATCCGCCTACATGATTTCCCCCCCCCTAAACTCTGTATGAGCCCCCTTCCCCAGCTGGCTGGAGTGAGCAAGCCAAGCGGCGGTTTTAAATCTCCTGCCACTTTTTTTTTATTTATTTAAAAAGGTGCCTGCTTTGCGGACATTTGGTTTTCCCTATTTACAATGAAAAATAAAAATAAATATATACAATTCACAGATTTACCAGATGCTCACTTAGCTGGGAATCCAACATGGCGGCTGCTCCCAATTCCCCTCCTTGCTAGCCCTGCCCCCTCTACTCAGCCAGCCAATCAGATTACACTGCCTGTTCGTATGTGTGCAAACGGGGCGTACAGGCCATCAGCCATTCGAACGTCTGTACGTATTTTATGCCAAGATCAGCTAATCCTCCCGAACGCCGAATCCACGTAGTTTACGGGGGATTCACTAGCCCCCCTTCTGAATGAACGTATGAATCCAAACGGCTGTGTGTATGGAAGAGTGATCTTCCGAATGGCGTATGTATTTTTTTTACCGTGTAGACAGGACCAGAGTGTTGTTCTGCAAGAAACAGTGGGGGGTAGCCATTACCTCCCTGCCTTGTTAGTGATCTGAAAACTGTCTCTTGGGCAAGATGAACCTTTGGTCTGAGCCTGAATATTTATGTATTCACTCCCTAGAGACTATGGTTTAAATCCAGTAGCTAGTCCCAACTAGAGTAGACCCACTGAAGCAAGAGGATTTTCACAAGTGAAAATCTGTGTTTCGCAGCCATTGTTTCAATGGGTCTCCTGTTACTAATTCTCAATGAGGAATGCATTCTATCGTAATAAGTCCTGTTCTTCTCAATGGAACTCAGGTTGTTAGCATGACCCCCCCTTGCAAATATACCGTTTGGTGACCCAAGTACGTGACAGTTTACCAGCGGCTAGAAAGAAACAAGGGTGTGGAGGAAAAGAAAGAGTAATGTTTGTTCAGCTGAAAACAATGCAAAAAACGAGGAGGTGGAATGTAAATATAGCTGAATGAATATCACCATACTGACATCATGAAATTCCTTTCTTCAAACGCTTTGTTCCCAACTGATAAATTAATTAAAAAATGACTTTAGTCATCTTATTCTCCCTGCCTTATTATTTAATAAAAATTGGCTGGGTTATTGTTTTGTTACTAAAAGGCTTTGGCCAAACGATCAAGAAGGGCTCCAAACATTTGCGCATGAGGGATAGCGTAAGGAGGGTGCTGCTGCAGCCAGATTTTTTATGGGCAAAGGAGAGAGGAGACAAAATGTCCATTTCTTTTTTGTAGCAGGTTTACAGGTCAGTTTTGGCTAATGTTAAAGTCCTTGAAAGTTGCAAGTTGTCAACACAGGCAGCCTGGGCATGCAAGTAGCTGATGTGCAACTGAGCCAAATTGGATTTTCTTTTCTTTTCTTTTTTGTTTCTACTTGGAGATTTTTATTTTCTACTTTGTGCTGCCATCTGTGGCACCTGTCTTTGCAATAAATCCAGTGTCCAGCTGCCTTTGATGAACCCCAGGGGAAGGAGTTGGAAGGTTATTGCATGATGACGTGCCCTTTTGACAACGGCTATGTGGATGGAACAAGCACTCATTAAAATCTATTAGTTTTTATAGTGGAGACTGATCCCCAAGTTTCAGCCAGGATGTCGCCCCTCCCCCGGGTATTTGTATTTGTGTGTGTGTATGCAGGTGTGAACACATGCACACACAATATACAGGGAGGGGATTACTAGCCCTGTTAATACAGGAGCAGTCCTTAAGAAAAAAGTTACTCATGAAATTGGAAGCAGCTTTCTAATGCCCTGTGACTTGTCTGTTTTGGACAGTAATTTATAAAATGATTGCAGAGAGACCTGTTTCTGAAATGTCCTCAGTGTTCCTCATACTCACTCTCTCTCTGGCTTTTCTTCGCAAACGAAGATTCAGGAAGGACTCATCCCGCGCCTTCTGCAAGCGCGCTGATGACTAAAAAGGCCAATCCGAGATAAACAAGTCCGGTTGCAAAAAGCGCAGCAGAAGGTCTCCTTGGGTGATGTTTTTGGGTTGTGATTCTTTCTGCGTTGTCGTTTCTCTTCAAGACTTGTTCGTCGTGAGTTCTCAAATAAGGCTGCAGCATTGTGGATATTGCGTCTCCATGCCTCCCGATGTGAGGCCAGGGCGGACCACTGTTGGTGATCAATTTGGCCAAGCCTGAGATGTTGTTTCAGGGAGTCTTTGTATCGCTTTTTTGGAGCGCCCCTCTTACGCTGACCCGTGGCGAGTTCACCGTAGAGTAGTATTTTTGGGAGGCGATGGTCCTCCATCCTAGAAACGTGCCCTGCCCAGCGCAGCTGTGTTCTCAATATCATGGCCTCAATGCTGGTGATCCCTGCTTGTTCAAGGACAGCAACATTCGTCACATAGTCAGTCCAGTGTCCAAAGGGCAGGATGGGCTCTCTAGCCTTGTGGCAACCGTCCTAGGAGAAGGAAAACTCTAATCCCAAACCCGGGCAGATGGTGCTCGTCCAACCCTGTAAGGTCAACCATCTAAGAGAAGGAAACTCTAATCAAACCTACGGCCCGAGGACCTCGCTGCCACGTCCATGCTTGCAAGGCCACGGCAGATGAATCTCTGGTTTAAAGGGTGAGGCCAGTTCTGTGCACGCTGCGCTCCACCAGAAAAATCCATTGCACAGGCTCGAAGGACAAATCCTCATACTCAACTTCATTATTGATTGAATCCTAGCTATGACCTTAAATTTAAGAACCAGGAAGTATATATGTACATGTCAATCTGCTTGACCGCTGAGTATGGGGATTGTCTGCTTTGACTGCCAGCCTTTCTCCACTGTCTTAATTTCCCCAGCCCTATAAACGGAGATCCTTTAGAGACCAGGGACTGGATCTAGGACTATCTGCTCTGCGGCTGAATTAGAGTCCCTTCCTAGCTGTAGTCCACCAGGAATTTCCCCCCTCCCATGAACTGAATGGAACTTGGGTCATGAGCACTCATGTGGGAAAATCTTGAGGTCTGAAGTCTGCCTTTTCAGCTTGCCAGGCCTATTGACATAACCACCATACCCACTGCCATGAACTTTAGGCTTAAATATTTATGGGAACCACTCTCAATTCATCTTTTTGTTTTGGAAAAGGCAAGTTTGTTTTGTTACATAAGTGGATAAAGAATACTGAATATAACAGGTGGCAAATTATAGTGATGCAGAACTCAGAAAAGTTACTTTTTTGGACTACAACTCCCAGATTCTCCCTGCCCCAGGAGAAGTGCTGGCTGGGAAATGTTGGAAGCTGTCATACAAAAAGTATCTTTTCCAACTCTTGCAGTGGAAGACAGAAAATGATGCCACTTGGAAGGCTCAAACGAAATGAAAATGATTGCTTTGTGTATTCAACGTGTTCGCCCATTTTTTTAGCTTTGGCTGTATATATGATCAGTCGTGTTGGCTGTTATCATCACTAAATAGCCAATCATCCAAGACTCACATGGATAGGTATGCTATTTGTTTGTTTCATTTTTAAAGCATCTTGCTCCTTCAGTCAGGTGATTGTTTGCTTAAGAAAATCACTTTAAAAATGCCTCCAGTGCGTTTAGATTAAGAGGGAAAATGTATTAGCGTTAATATAGATAGTTTTATTTTTGTATTAGTAAGAAAAGAGGAAAACAATTATTATTATTTTTTTGTGTTGTTGTTACGGCCTTTTGCGGTCGGGTGTATTTTTCAGTAGAATGGTCTTATTCCAACAAAAAAATTATTCCCAAATAAATAAATAAATAAATAAAATCCAACTTTACACCTTTCTCTCTTCCCTGGACATTTGAGACTGTGGCCTTAATTCTGATGTAGATGAACCACTGGTGCTGTGTTTCTTTGGAGAATGAGGATCTTTAGGTATTTTGACCACAAAAATTCCATTTCATATGGCTTCACAAAAATTCCCAGTTGACTTTACATTTATAAAAGGTTAAAAAAGGTTTCACGAGATTTGTGCTGGGGGAGCAAAAAAAAAAAAGTGTCAGCAGCTGTAAAAGAAACAACAAAAGAAAACCCTCAGATCTGTCTCAGTGCCTTGCATGAAAATAGGAGTTGCAAGTTTGCAGCTTTTTGCTCTGAACAACTGCACTTCATCTGCTTCCATTAATTTTGTAATTGTGAAGAAAGTGTGGCTCATTAAAATACTGCTCACCATGACAAAATAGCTAAGAGCATGAAGAGATTTCCCCCCTCCCCTTGGTAACTTTTCTCTTTTACTGGATCCATCACCAGGGTGGCTTAAACTTTACTCTCGCTTCCCTGTTGTTCTAAAGTGTTTGCATGAACTCTGTGAACCTTGTCACGTGCCCTGCTGTTTATATTTACATGGGCCGCTTTGCAAGTTCTCTGTTTGTCTTGCCACCACATCTATATGGCTTGGCAGGAGCCCTGCAGCTTGGTTTTGACTGCATATAAATCAACTTCCCACCCACTCCTCAGCATTTCCATGAGTTGATCTTGCCTGATTCCCCCTGCAACCCATTTCTTTCCTGAAGAGCCTATGGTGCACCATTTCCAATCTGTTATTGAACTTTCTCATGCTAGGATGCCAATTTTGTACTCAAAGCTAGTCAAGACTGATTAATTATTTAAGTATATCCCACATTTTGCCTAGAATGTGGACTCAAAATCAAGATTACAATAGGGGCTCCCAAAAAAGTGTAAATTTTATTGATGTAGCTCTGAGTTAAGACAGAGGTTGTATTTTTTGCATGCTTGCATAAGGAGGTATTTAGTACCCCCTTATGTAAACAGTTCCTCATTCACCTGTAACTCAGTGGGCCAGCCTAAAGGCTGGTCTGGCATGTGGGCAAGGCTCTGATCCTCTGCAACCAC
This sequence comes from Gambelia wislizenii, assembly GCA_030847615.1. NCBI lineage: Eukaryota > Metazoa > Chordata > Lepidosauria > Squamata > Crotaphytidae > Gambelia > Gambelia wislizenii. The sequence continues at coordinate 330,448,564 of JAUMIR010000001.1, forward strand.
AAATGGCTGTTGGAACAGCTTGGAACTGTAACTGGAAAGTTATCTGGAATGTCACCCTCTGTGTAACAGGACCTTGGTCAAAACAGGTTTACTGTAAGGCTAAAAACAATTAAATTATAATATGAAAATGTTATTGAGAGAAAAAATCCTAAAAGAACTTTTAATTTAAAAAAAAAGTACAGCACCAGTCTGTTAAAAACTTCTTTCTCATCAGCCAGATGGTCGTAAGATTTATGCAACCCTAAGATTACTTACTTAGAACTGGTCTAGATGAGGGAATAAAATGTGGATTTGTGTGCAGTAATGCCAATTCGCAGCAGCTTTAATCTGTCTCAACGTTTTTTTGGGAAGAACCCTGGTGTGTGAAGCTATCTGTGTTTGCTGTTCGCATGGAGGCATGCCAGCAAATCAAGATGGCGGGCGTGAATGAATTACTCACAGTTTTATTTTCTCCAATTTTTTTCTGCCAAACAATATTTTTTTTAAAAAAAAACTAAATCCAAGGTGCAGAAATGCGATCGTCCACTGAAATAGCAAAAAAAGAAGGGAAAAAAGGCTGTTTCATTGCCTCAGTGCACGATCGCTACATTGACAATCCAACATGGCTGTTCCAGGATCTGCCTTCTTAACAAGCTCCACCCCCTGCACATGTCCGACCAATCAGCTATCCTCTTCAGCAAAGCGCTACGATGCGATCTGGTTCTCCTAACAAGTGAGAGTGTGCATTGTCAGGTGTTAGCACACACTGGATACCTAAACAGGGCCAGACAGCAAAATTAAACAGCAGAGTGTTGTTCCTTCAGGCATAAGAATAAAGGTACAGACACAGGCTTGTGTCTGAAATAAACTTCTCTTTACTTGGGCATAATGAAGTATATTTACAGATATATACAGCATTCAGAAGAAAAACATCTTCCCACTGTGAGATCCTAAACAGAACATCTTCACACAGTGAGATCCAAAACAGGACTGCTTAGCTCTCAGTCCAGCCCAACTCTGCTCAGCTCTAGGACTGTGAGTTACTCAATATTGATACATTTACCCAGCTAACTTCTACAAACTGCTGCTAGCTCACAGTGCTGCAAACTGCAGACTGTTCGCTACATCTCAGCTCTTTACAGAATAAATCTACTACATGTCCCAATATCCTGATACCCCTCTATATTTATTCTTAAAGAGCTGTATTTAAACATATTGCACCATACCAAACGTAGACAACAAATACTGGTATTTAACAGGACCTACTGCTTTAGTAAACATGTTAGCTTCACTGTCCACATAACATTGCAAATCAACTGTTTTCTGCTCCTCTTGGGGTAATTTCAACATCTCATTGAAATTGTTAGGTTCACATGTATCCTGACACAGCTTGACACCATTATCCACTGTGAATCTTTGAGGTGGCACCCGTTTTGTCACACGATCAGACTTCTGGGTATTGAAAATTGTAGCACCTCATGATTCCCATCATTGCTTTCTTCCTGCTTAGAAGCTTGCCCCTGTTGAACTTCAGTTTTAATTTTACTGCAGGGCTTTTAGCATTAGCATCAGGCATAACTAGCTCTTGCACTTGCTGAATTTTTTGTGCATCCCCATTTACAGGCAGAAGCACCTCAGAGTTTGAGTGAACTTGGTGCCAATTGCTAGGTTCCTCAAACTGGGCATTCCTGGAAATTAAAACTGCCATTTCCATGTGCAAATCTATAAGCTTTAGCACCACCTTGATAGCCAACAAATCTTAGCCTTTGTACTTTAGGATCTCTTTTTTTTCTTGATTTTTTTTTTTACCCACACAAAACTCCCAAAAATTCTTAGATGCTTAACTGAAGGTTTTTTTTTTTACCATGCACCAAAAAAAAAAAAAATAAAAAAAAATATGGAGTTTCCTGAACCACAGAGTTCCATAGTCTGTTATGCAAATAATTTGCAGTTAGGATTGCCTCGCCCATGTATTTCTGATCCATCTTTGTTGGGGTGTATGAGTATAAAAATTAAGAATCTAGTAAAGATTCCAGGGAGCAAGCCCTTTAGAAATATCTTCTTAAGAAAAGTTTCTTTTAAAGTAAACAGAGTTAGCCTAGGGAAGACTGACCAAGCTCAATGTGCATTTCTATGTGTTCTAAATTACCCAGTAATTAAAGTCAAGCAGACAAATTAAGGATAATAAAGATGTTTGCTTAAAAATGCATATCACAGCGTTTACTGAAGCTATAGCAATCTTAATCTACATATTCAAAACAAATCTAGGTCCTTAACTAACTAAGAGGATTACAGTTCAGGGTAGTAAATTTACCCAATCTTGGGAGGTTCCGGTTAGGATAATCAGATCAGAAGTTTCTAAGTATTACAGCAGTAACATCCATATTTCCTCAGAAAAAGAGGTGAGTGTAGGTAAGCAAGAGATCATCTCTCTTCTTCATGAATGGAGGTCAGATGCATGGTAGGAAGGGAAAAAAGGAATGAAGAGCCTCATGGAGAAGCTGCACACCCCTAGAAGGGACAAAGGATATTAAAATTAGGAGGCCATGTGATGAATGACTCAATGGTCACCTCATAGCTCCAAAGGGCTAAGATAGCTTGAGATGAGAAGGGGGGTAGGAACTTAAGCATGCAAGGAATTTTCTAAACCTACTACACAGGGGTGCAGGAAGAATGTTACATTTCCCACAATCTTGGAATCATACATCATGGAATCCTTCATTGTCTGCAAAATGCCAAAACTGTGTTCTACAATGCCATTCTGGCTGGGTGTAAAGAGAGCAGAGTGTCTGTGGAAAATGCCTCTCTGTTTTAACCATTTCTGGAATTTATCAGACATAAATTCTCCCCCAGAGTCACTTTGCATACAGCTAACCTGAACCTGGTGATTCCTTTCAACATAATTACACAAGTTTTGAAATGTTTCAAAGGCTTCAGACTTATTCTTCAATAAATAACAAAATCCAAACCTTGAAAAATCATCAACAATTACCATGGCATATCTGGCCCCTCCTAAAGATGAAGAAAAAGGACCAGCCAAATCAGTGTGTACAAATTCAAAAATTCTCTTGGATTTCCTATCACCGAACTTAGGAATTGGCAATACCTTTGATGTGCTCTGCTTTCAAATAGAACAATCTAAGAAAACATTGCAGTTGTTCACCTTTAATAATAACACACACCAGGCATTTGTTTTAAAACCTTATAACTAGGGTGACCATTCCTCTACGCATCAAATGTATGCAGTCATTAGTCGCTGGAGTGTTAGTCATTACAGCCTGGGCCAAACCAGCTTTGGGGTGCATATAATAAAGCTGATTTTTAAATTCCCCCTTTGCACAAACATATCCATCCTTTAAAATAAATCATTTCTTGCCAGTAAAGGTAATCTCATACCCCTCTTCTGCTAGTGAACTTACAGAGGGTAAAGAAATTTCAAGTGAGGGCACATAAACCACTTTGTCAATATTTTGACTGAAACATGAAATAAACTTTTTCCCTCTCCCTGCACAACAGATCTCTGGCCATCAGCAAGTCTCACATGTTGAATTCTGGATTTAGAGATCTCTACAAATTCAGAGTTATCATTGGCTATATGCACACTGCAGCCATTGTCCAGAACCCACAAAGTTTGATCAGATGGACTGTCCTTTCTCACCACTGCAGACATGGCCACTGTGCAGCATGGCTCTTCTTCCTTTTTTGCCTTGGATTTGAAGCCACTGTTCTTTTTCTGTTTATTAGGACACTGTCTTGCAAAATGCTTAGCAAAACCACAGGTCCAGCATTTCTTCACTGCAAATGCAGCCTCCGTCCCTTTACCATTCACCACTTTATGGCTGTTGGGGCCATTGGGCTTCTTCCATGTCTTGAAGTGTTTTTCTTCCTCCCTTTGCTGTTTATGTCTCTCTTCTTCCTCAAGCAGATGGCCGGTGATATAATTCACAGACAGCTCTTTCTCTGGAATTGCTTCCACGCTGTTTATCAGTGCATCAAAAACTGGAATTAAGGCTACTCAAAATTATGTAGACCTTCTCTGGCTCTTCATAATCCAACCTTGCTTGATACAGCTTCCCAAACAGAGAACGAAGAAAGGCCAAGTGCTGACTTACATAATCTCCAGATTTCAGCTGTGCCTTGTAGAGCTTTCTTGTGAGTAGGATTTTGGATCCTGCTGTCTCATGCACATAAACAGCTCTTAAGCCATCCCAGCATTCCTTGGCTGTGTCTAAATCACAAACATAAGTAAACTGCAAGTCTTCCAGCCCCCAAATAATAGAAGCATGTGCCTTTTCTTCTGCCTTCCTCTAAGGAACCGTTGGAGCTACAGCAGTGTGGAGGATTGGGTCCCAAAGCCCCTCTCTTCTCAAATACATCTGCATCTTTAAGCTCCAGGCCAGGTAGTTATGCTCATTCAAACTTTCTAAAGGTAGTCATCTCACACCTTGTGCAGACGCCATTTTAGCCCTTCAGCAAAATATTGAGGCCCTCTCACAGCCTTGCCTCTCACCAACACATCAGCAGTCTTGGCCAGGAACCTTCAGATAGTTCACCACAGCTCACAGGCACACACAGGCCACAGCAGACTGGTGCATACTGGTGTTACTGGTCAGACTGGTGTGGACTGGCACAGCATGGCATAGCCTGGGCCCATAACCTGTCAGGTGTTAGCACGCACTGGATACCTAAATAGGTCCAGGCAGCAAAAATAAACAGCAGAGTGTTGTTCCTTCAGGCATAAGAATAAAGGTACAGACACAGGCTTGTGTCTAAAATAAACTTCTCTTTACTTGGGCATAATGAAGTATATTTACAGATATATATACAGCATTCAGAAGATCCCACTGTGAGATCCTAAACAGAACATCTTCACACAGTGAGATCCAAAACAGGACTGCTTAGCTCTCAGTCCAGCCCAGCTCTGCTCACCTCTAGGACTGTGAGTTACTCAATATTGATACATTTACCCAGCTAGCTTCTACAAACTGCTGCTAGCTCATAGTGCTGCAAACTACAGACTGTTCGCTACATCTCAGCTCTTTACAGAATACATCTACTGCATGTCCCGAAATCCTGACACACATTTCCTCTGCAGTTTTTTAAAAACTCAGGGAAAGCCCTGAAGCCCCCCCCCCAATAGTTTCCATGAATTTTGCTCCCTCTTCCTTAAAAAATGATGGAACGCTGTGGGATCCCATTTGGGTACATGGGATTCTCCACAGATTCCATGAGGATTTATTTCACCATCTGGACTACCTCTCTGAAATAAATTCTCCTGAATTCAACTGGGTTTGCTCTCAATTAAGTGTGCATAGGTTTGTTGCCTAACCATGCAATTTGGGACTTGCTGCCTGGTAAGCATATGTATGATTGTAGCCTATGTCTCACTGAAAGCCACAGAATTTAAGGTTAGTCATATTTCTAAGGGTAATACTACACACTGCAATTGCTGAGGGAAGCATTAGGGTTACACTGTGAACTCTTGCAACAAAATCATAAAGTGGGGAAATCATATTTTCAAATACCTCTGTGTCTGCACATGGAAATTTGGGCCAGTCAGGTTTCCTAAATGTGTATGCATAAGTGTTTAAATCACACGTACTTCCTAATTTATAGTACTGCCATGCTCTATGGTACAGGTGGGAGTCATATGGCTCTCCAGATGTTCTTGAACAGCAGCTCTTAGCAGCCCTACCTAGCATCATCAATGACAAGGGATGGTTGCTGTTGCAACCAACTGCATTTGGAGGGCAGCTTGATTCCTACCCCTACTTTGTGCATTTACAGCAAAGGAAACATTCCTGCCCATTGACAACAGGGATAGCATTGGAGGCTACCCATTGTTTAGGAAGTAAACTACTGATCAGTTAGATGGCTGATAGTGGCATCAAAAAAGTCTTCTCATGAGCCTAAAATGGCCCAGGAGGGCTGCAAATGAGGCAAAATTGTGCCAATGCCTTTTCAGAGGATATTTGGGAGCAAGTCTGAGAATGCTCTATTTCTCTACCCATTATATAGACACTATAAAACCAGTGCTGGGGCAGGGGCATGTGCTAAAAGACTTTTGTTCAGTTGTTCTTTGCCTGAGGCACAAAGTCTCTAGCATCTGATAGAGATTATGGTCTGTAACCATATTATCCTGCTGTTTGCTCAGCATGTGAACAATTATAATTCATCCCAAATTTCAACAATATGTTGAGAAAGCCTTCTCACCACCACAGCATAAAGATAGGTTGAGGTGGAAGTAGATGTTCCATTAGGTACACGGGGTCTAAGCCATACAAAGCTTTAAAGGTGAATAATGAAATTTAGAAGTGGGCTGAGAAAGAGACAATGAGCCAGTAAGCTCGTAAGCACAGTAAGTACTTGTGGAAATATGTCCCCCAAATCCTATGCATGTTAGTAGCTTTGAAATTGTATATTCTGCTCTAATTGCAGTTTTCAGGATGTTTTCAAAGACAGTCCCCACACAACACTTTGTCATAATCCACTCTAGCAGTTAGCAGATAACTGCAACAATTACATCCTGTCCAGAAGTTACAAGATCATGGATAAGACAGACCAGAGTCTGTTTCTGCTCAGGAGGGAGAACACCACTGGCACCCCAATCTCTGTTTCTAGAAGGTTTTTGGCAGCATGAATGCCTCATAGACATCCAGTGACTGAGCTGGATCAAGAAACACCCCCAAGCTGTGAAGGTGACCTATTAGGGAAGAGGAAATCACATAACCCATGGGCTGTATAAAGCCCTCTGAGGGTACGTTGAAGCTGTATGAAAAGAAAGTAACTTCCTTGGGAGGGGCTGGTTAGTTAGGTACAGCTCCAGGTGTGGTGGAAAATAGCACTCAGACCCTCTGACGTTACCCACCCATTTTAGTGCAAAAACCTCCAAAGCAGGATGAACATTACTTTCCCAGATATATTAACCACCCTTCAATATAACCTCCATTTTGTTGACATCCAGGTGGAGTGCCCCATGAGGAAGAAGAGAGGAGGAGGAAATGGAAAAGCATCTTCTTTTTTGGCAGTGTATAAAGGAAACAACTTCATTTTCAATAAAATGTGCATCTGCTAATTTATTTGTACAGCTGCAAATTTAGAAACAGTGACTACAATTTAAATAGAAATTGGTCCCAAACTGGGCAGACTTCTGACAGGCACTGGCCAAAATGATATGATCATATTACTGTGTGCTTGTGCTTTAAAATCTGCACTGACTGCCAGTCCCTTTCTGAGGCTGCTGACACACTGCAGATATAATGCAGTTTGACACCACTTTAACTGCCATGGATCAATGCTGTGGAATTCTGGGATTTGTAGTTTTGTGAGATATTTACACTTCTCTGTCAGAGCACTCCAGTGCCACAACAAACTACAAATCCCAGGATTCCATAGGATGGAGCCATGATAGTTAAAGCAGTGCCAAACTGGATTATTTCTGCAGTGTGTCAGCAGCAGCCAACTTAAATGTGCTGATTCCAACATTCAAGAGCTATACAGCTTAGGGCTGGGTTACCTGCGCAGGCTCTACTTCAGGTGTTCCCACCAAATGAAATGAAGTGGGCAACAACAAGAGAGAAGGCCTTTTCAGTGATGGCAGCACAATAATGGAGTACACTCCCCAGACAAGCTTGCTTGCTTATTTATCTGGGCTTGTCTATACGAAACAATAAAATGTGGATTGGTGCACAGCCATGCCAATTCACAGCAACTTCTGTTTGTCTTAATGTTTTTCAAAGATTGCAGGTATGCAAAGCTATCAGCTTTCCCTGTTCCAATGGGCATGCCTGTGAATCAAGATGGCAGGTGTGAGTGAATTATTTGTGTTTTTATATTTATCCTGAGTTGCCATCAACAGTGTTTTGTAAAAAAACCCTAAATCTAAGGTGTGATCTTCTGGTTTAACAAAGAAGCAAACAAAAAAGGGGCTATTTTCTCACCGTAGTGCTCAATCGCTATGGTGAAAATCTAACATGGCAGTTTCAGGCACTTGCCTTGTTAGCAAGCTCCACCTCCTGTGCACGTCTGACCAATCAGCTTTCCACTTCCTCTCTTTTTGGGAATGTGCCCTGAAGTGAATCTATTGTTCCAACAAGCAGGAATGCACATTCCCCACTGAGATTTTTAAACACACTGGGGAAAACCGTAAAGACTTTTCCCGCAGAGTATATGGAGTATTTGGCCCCCCTCCTTTCAAATACAGCAGATTGATGCAGGATCTCATTAAGACAAACCGTATTCTCCTCGAATTCCATCAGGAGTATTTTCACTGTTTAGACAACCCCTTTGATTTATATCCTGCCTTTCTCTCAATATGGGACCCAAAGTGGCTTAGAATACAAAACCCACAACAGCTTACACTAAGGTCCCGTCTACATGATTTAAATAATACATACGGCGTGCGGAAGTTCGCACTTTGGTACAAACGGCCGTTCAGATGCACACGAATGCAAAAGAGGGGGGGAGGTTTTCCACCCTGAAATATGCACACGCGGAGTTCAGGAGGGAAAGCGGATCGCGAAGAGAAATCCATACGCCGTTCGGATGGCTGATGGGTCTGTACGGTCCGTTCGCACACATATGAACAGGCAGGGTAATCTGATTGGCTGGCTGAGTAGAGGGGGCGGGGCTAGCACGGAGGGGAATTGGGAGCGGCTGCCATGTTGGTTTCCCGGCTAGCGAGCGTCCGGTAAGTCCGTGAATTTATATGTTTATTTATTTTTATTTTATATTGTAAATACGGAAAACTGACTGTTTTCAAACCAGGAACCTTTAAAAAAAAAAAGCGGCAGGAGATTTAAAACTGCCGCTTGGCTTGCTCGCTCCAGCCAGCTTCGGGAAGAGGGAGTCATACGGAGTTTAGGGGAGTTAAAAATCGTATAGCCGGTTCGTATATATACGAACGACAGGCTTTTCGTATTTTTTGCCTCCCATATGGATTTTTTTATGATCGTATAGCCGCACCCTAATTCCTAGTGTTCTACATCTTTTACTCTGCTAGTGGTATTAATTTTATTTAATGTGTGGCAGAGCTTTTCTCTCTCTTGGTTTCATACTCTGTGGTCTTTAGTCATTGTTTTATTGCTGTATGCTATACTTTTATATCCTGCCTTTCTCTCAAAATCAGCTTTGGCTGATATGCCAGCTGCGCCCTTTCCTGGAAGTAAGGGATCTCGAGACTGTGGTGCACACGCTGGTAACCTCTCGTCTCGATTTCTGCAACGCGCTCTACATGGGGTCGTGCTTGGTCCAGAAACTTCAGTTGGTACAAAATATGGCAGCCAGAGTGGTCTTGGGAACATCTCGGAGGGACCATATAACTCCAATATTGAATCTCTCCACTGGCTGCCTATCAGTTTCCGGGCCCAGTATAAGGTGTTGGTTACTACCTTTAAAGCCCTAAATGGCTTGGGTCCAACTTATCTTCAGAACCGCCTCCTCCCATTCAATCCTCCCTGCACACTCCGGTCCTCTGGGAGGAATTTGCTTCAGCCACAAAAATCTAGGCTGTCTGCAACCTCCTAGAGGGCCTTTTCGGTAATCGCCCCCAAATTATGGAATGGCCTGCTGAATGAGATCCATCAGATGACGAGCCTGAGTAGCTTTAAAAAAGCACTAAAGACGGATCTCTTTCAGCAGGCCTTTCCTGATTAGATCCTGGCCTCAGGAGCTCCTGGCCTCTTTTAGTCTGCTGGCTATTTATTATTTTTTAATGTGATTTTAGATTTGTTCTTTTTAACTTATGTTGGTTTAATATCTTTTTATGGGGGAGGGTGGGGGTGGGTGGTGTTTAGGGATTTTAATCTGTATTTGTATTTTAATATTTGTAAGATGCCCCAATTGTTTTTTACAGAGGGGCAGGGTATAAATTATTATTATTATTATTATTATTATTATTATTATTAACAAACTGGTGTAGTGGTTTGAGCATTGGACTATGACTCTGGAGACCAGGGTTTGAATCCCTGTAGGGCCATAGAAACCCACTGGGTGACTTTGAACAAGTCACACTCTCTCAGCCCCAGAGGAAGGCAAAGGCAACCCTCATCTCAACTAATTTTGTCAAGAAAACCCTGTGAAAAATTTGCCTTAGGGTCAACATAAGTCAGAAATGACTTTAAGCCACACAACAACAACAACGACAACAACAACATGTCACCTACAAGAAATGCTGGCTAGCTGAAAAATGTAATCAATTAAATCAATCAAGCAATCAAAATAATATAACTGAAATGAAAATATAATACATTTCATGATGTATTTGTAGTTAGGACACATGGCTACTCTTAGCACATTGCTGATCCCAGCCATCCTGTCCATTGACCAAAGAAGGCTTACACTGCTTCATTCCTTCATGCTATTGAAAATTCAGCAGACAGACTTTCCAGTCTAGACGCCTGTGAATACTTTGAAAAATGGGTGGGGAAACCTTCCATCTACAGTCTACCTCATTGTCTTCAAGAATGGAAACCAATCAACATGTACAGAGCAATGGTTCTCCTGCTTCCATTAAAATAAATGGAGCAACTCCAGCTAGAGGAATGCCATTGGGCGCTTGGACATCTGTATGTCTAAACTCCTTGGCCCCACCCTGATCCTCACAAGCATGGACCATATGTTTTCATATAGGTGATCATGGTGTGTGTGTGTGTGTGTGTGTGTGTGAGAGAGAGAGAGAGAGAGAGAGAGAGATTTGTTGTTGCTGAAAAAGCAGTGGATACACATTTCATAAGTCAATGAAGCACTTCAAGCGCAGACCTGAAGTCAGTGTGCCTATTGTCCACTTTGTACACCTATAAAACATTCTATGATGATAGAAGCTGAGGAGGAATTTCTGTAACAATCACTGGATGTGGTGGGAAATATTCAGATGGCCATAGTACTGAGAGGACAATATGAACCCTCTTTTTTTTTTTTTTTTGAAGAAGGAAATCCTATACTTGTAGACTGCCTTTTTAAAAAGAAAGAAAGAGACCTTTTTTTCTGCTGAATTGTTAGGCAACATGAACACCCTTTTGACTATTAAACCCTCATACCTGCTGTTGTCCTGCCTTCCATCATCATCTAGATGGGCTTCTAGTATTTTCAACAGCCATTTCAATCTTTCTCACAATGGTGCCAGAGCTGCCAGTTAAGGCACTGGCTAATCATGTAGAAGTGAACTTGTAAAGGTCAAACAAATCATGGGAATGCTGGCTAAGAGTGCTTACTTTTTGACACAGTATCTGGAAGGAAATATGATATACTTTCATGAATGAACATCTATTAAATGTCTGGGAACCTTTTTTGATGCTGCAGTTTGTTGGCACTTAAATAAAAACTTGGGGAGGAAAGAAATACCAGTGTTGGAACAGGTCAAGCAAGCTCACAATTTAGCCTGTTAAGAATAGAAATTTTATACAGCTGATACATAAATTTTCCCCTCAACTAACTGTTTCTTTGGGCCCATTCACTGTTGTTATTTTCCACATTTTAACTCCATCAAGGCAGGGTCAGTCTCTGGCAGTGAGATTCCTTGGGTTGCGGATTAAGCTTGTCAAGCTCTGTACTGAACAGATAAAAGCAAACTTTCCTATGCTCTGTTTTTAACCTCCTTGCACACAGCTTGTAAGCATGCATGGGAGTCAATTGTGTAGCTTCTGCTGGACTGGCAGGGGTGTTATCCTAAGAGCTCTTGGAAATTCCAAGAAAATATCGAGTTTCTAATATGTTGGGGAAATTAGCAGCAACTCGACTTTAGCAATGTGAAAGAGAGCAACAGAGAAAGGGATCTTTACGCCAACTTTACCCCTACTAACTGTGAACAGTCTCACACAAACACAAAATGAAACATTAACAATGATATTTATTAAAGACATAAAAATAATAACACCAAGCACACACACATTCATACAAAAAGCATTCACCCAAGACTACTAGGAATGGAAGGAGAGAGAGGTTGCCAGAGGGATAGATAAGGAGATTTCTGGAGTGATACGACACCTGTCTTGTAGTCCAAAGTCATCAAGCAGACTGGCAGCATGGATGGATGAATCTGGAGTGGCTAACACAGTGATGGAATGTCCCCAAGCAGAGGCTCTGTGTGCAATGAGGCAGGATTTGTGGCTGGTATTTATACCAAAAATATGCCCTCAGGTGAGGAAGATTCATGTGTTGAAACAATAGCCTCCAAAGATTGCACAATGAGTTTCAGGAAAACTCCTGGTCTTGACAATAGGTGTCTGAAGATGCTAATGTGTTTGCAACTGCCTTAAATGTTTTGGTGATTAGATTTACAAAGCTTGAGCTGCCTCGTTGATGGCTAGGTGATTAGGGAAGGGAAGCTCGATACCTTCAAACAAAGGAATACTCCATCTGCTTAATGGAATAATTGTCTGTCACTTGGGTGTGTGGTGGAGACAATGTCCTTTTGACCTTATATTTCCTCATATTTTGGAATTTGTCAGTAGTCCTTTCTTTGGTTGAGGCATGGCTTTCAGCACATGTCTATTGGGATCCATACAGCGAGTCCCTGATATCCTGGAAGACCACATTAATAAGCTAAATTATTAATAAGCCATTTTTGGGGTTTCTGGAGGTGGGGTCTCATTGGGGGCACTAACAGGGTATAGCTCTTGGGGTGCTTTCAATGGGGGGCATGTGCC